>OX336395.1:15838638-21323638 GCA_946902985.2 Meconema thalassinum | reverse complement strand
TTATTTCTTTCTGGGGTGTGAGTTGGAATGAAAGATCTCCCCTTTTCTCTCCTAGAAGTTGACTCTGCCCTCTCCTCAGCTTTGGGGTAACTCCGTATATCTTTCTCACTGTCGCCCACCCTACTGTGTCTCACTGTGGCCCACTTGCGACATGTAAAAACAATTATGTCTACTATCTCACCTACAATACTGAACAAGCTGACAATTCCAATAATTATTTAGTAATATGTATGTATTTCGACCATATTATATTCATTAATGTACACTGATACACATAACTATAAAAAAAGGAAGAAAATTTTACTTTTCTTACCTCAAAAACGAAGATGTTGTTTATCTCTTACATAACATGCTTCTTTCAAAGAGTAAACAGGATCAAAATGTCTGCTACCAGGAGAGCCAACCTCTAAGAAATATTAAAAAATGTCCCTCTTTCAAAAAAAAAAAGGATTTAATGAGCTTGTCTCACTGTGGCCCACCTTCCCATACTCGTATCTTACCGGGTGAGTTAGCCGTGGTTGTTATGGCGTGGCTGCAGGAAGTCGCTCACATCCGGAAGGCGAGGAAGTTCGAATCCCCCCGCCGGCAAACCTTGAAGATGGTTTTCTGTGGTTTCCCATCTTTCTTCCAGGCAAATGCCGGGGTTGGTCCCTAACTATAGGCCACAGCCGCTACCTTCCAACTCCTCGTCCTTACATTCACACTTTCCTCCCCAGACAACACTCCACACTCGACGGTACTTGTAGCTCACCCCATGGGTGTCCACATAGAAGCAGCTACTAACTCTAGCGAGCCGAACATGTCCTAGGACACTCCCGGCCATACCTAAAAATAAAAAGAGACAGTCAGTGTGAAAGATGCTACAAATGCTGAAAAATGCTAGAAAGGCTAGAAAGACTCTTGACATGTTAGATGATCAAGAAACAATCAGAACGCTAGAAAGTTACAAATCATGAGGGAGATGAAGCGCGCGGTGAAAGGAGGGAGCTGGCTGGATGACGTCACGCCGTAACTCCAGAGCTCACCAGTGAACTCAGTACACATGCACCAAGCGGTACTATGACGTCACACACAGTGCCGTGACGTAATGACGAAGTCGGCTATATCATTAACAAGTAGTTCCGTGAAGAACTATACAGCCTATTTTCATATATCCTGCTCATGTTAATTGCCACTATCAACATACAACATTTCAGTTTAATTGCTGTAACAGATTCGTAGATATTGAGAACCGTCTAAATATTTCGGAAGCTCGCCATTTAGGATTGTTATATGTATAGGCCATAGAGTTATGTACCATTCAAGGACAATTATTGCCTAGGTTCATTATTCAAACTTTCACTTCGATCGCATGATTACGACACAAGAATAAAAACTTAATTTTAAAATTTCGCACAGCCGCCATCCTGAGGTTATGTAAACAATTGAATTAAATTAGATGGCAGTGCATTACAATCTGCAAAATCATTTACTGTACCACATTTCACGGCGCTCAGAGAGTTAAATCACGAGAGAAGTCTATTAATATATTTCAAATTCGCTTGGTCGCCATGTTCGTTTTGTACTTTACAGGTTTATGAAATATACATAGGTAAACTTGTATCAGTACCCTTTATCACCGTACAAAATTGCAGGGTGATATCTGTAATAGTTTCGGAGATATAGAATGTCAGTGAAATATTTCGCACAGCCGCCATTTTGAGGTTATGTAAACAATTGAACTAAATTAGACTTCAGTGCATTACAATGTGTATAAACAATTGCTGTACCAAGTTTCATTACGTTTAGATTGTTATATCGCGAGAAAAGTCTATTTAAAAGTCTCAACTTCGCTTGGCTGCCATGTTGGTTTTGTAGTCACCAGGTTTTTGAAATTCTCATAGGTGAACTTCTAGTAGTGCCCTTTATCACCGTACACAATTTCAGGGCGATATCGGTAATAGTTTCGGAGATATTGAATGCTAGTGAAATATTTCGCACAGCCGCCATGTTGGATTGGTGAGACGTAACAAAATTTGAAGGGCACGGTCGAGGTCGCCGGGAATAGCGCTATGAACTTACCGAGTTTCATTGAAATCGCTCCAGCCGTTTCGATTTTATTAGGGGACACACACACACACACACCTCTCACACACACGCACACACACACACACACACACATACACACGCACACACACACGGACAAAAGGTGATCTCATAAGCCTATTTTTTCAAAATTGAAAATAGGCTAAAAATAGTACCTTGTTATCTGCACTCTGATTTATTAGCATGGACTAAAGAAACTCTAGAGAAGGTGTCAGAAGGGATGCGCAACAGAGTTAACGTGCAAGATGGCTGCTGTTACTAAAGGATCTGAGGTAGTGGTGAATCGTGGAACTAAAGAAGCTATTAGTGCCATAACCCACTGGCGCGACTGGCGCTCTTAGTCGCGCATCTTCATTTATTAGCATTATTTTATTTAGAAGCAAAATCCGCTAACGCAGCGCAACAGCGGCTAATTCTTGAAGAGCGTTTCACAGGCGACTGACCTGCCCGAGCGGGGAGAAAAGGAACGTAATCCATGCAAACAGAACTCACTGACATGCAAGATGGCTGCTGCGGCTTTGGAACTTTTGTAGTGGCGATTTGGTGAACTAAACAACTAGACCGTCTAGAAAAGCGAAGAGAGCTACTCCATTCGTTTATTCGGGGACAAGACTAACATATTTATATATATTAGAGAGATATAAACTAATGTAATTTATTGGAAATAGCTAGAATGCAAACACATTTGGCATTGAAAACAAACGTTTTTAAATATCCTTATTGATGTTAGAATTAAACGTTTAAATTATACGCCAAATTAATACATAAACAAATATATATTTAATATATTGGTACATGTTTCGACCTACAACGGGGTCATCCTCAGCCTAAAAAGAAAATCAATTAAGAATTGAACAAGAAGTTCCGTGAAGAACTATACAGCCTACTTTTCATGCCAATGATTATTCTACATTATATGAACCTATCTAGAATAATGACGAAATTAAGTTGGTAATATCGAAATATCTAATTAGTTCAAAATATACCTGGTATAATGTAGCCTAATAGAGCACTACAGTTGGCAGCCCTGGTGACTGAATATATTCTTAGTTCCATCTCTTAAGGTACAGAATACAAAATTAGGTTGAAGTCCAATGGACGTTACATGCAGTTAGACACTGGATCTATCAGCACGCGCAAAAGCATGTTGCCAACAATACCATGCGTGTGCTGGTCAGAAATAATCTGAAATATTATGATATCTTGTTGTGCCAATTTTGGATGAAATCCATTTGTTAGTATAGAAGTTACATGTATTTTAAAATTGGACATATCAGCAGGCATAGAATCATGTTGGCAGCACTGCCTTGTATTAATTACTTCAAATTAATCTACAATGTCAGGTGCTATAAGTGTGCATCGTATAGAGCTGTTGGCTTCCATACTTTCTGATATATTGATATTAGGGTAAAAATAATATAGACAGCATTTATTAACAGTTGGCAGCCTTGATTGCTCTTAACAATACTTATAGTCATATCTGTTACGGTACACATAGCACATACGAAATTTGGTTGAAATCCAACTGATAGTATAGAAGTTACATGTATTTAAAAATTGGTACTATCAGCAGGCTTATAATCATGTTGGTAGAACTGACGTATATAAGTTACTCAAAATTAATCTAAAATGTCAGAATATACGTGTGCATAGTTTTAAGCTGCTGGCTTGCATACTTTCTGATATATTGGTATTTGGATTTAATAAAATATAGAGAGTAATTATTAACAGTTGGCAGCCCTGGTGGCTCTTAAGAATACGCTCAGTCATATCTGTTTATGTACAGATATTACATACAAAATTTGGTTGAAATCCAATTGATAGTGTAGAAGTTATATGCATTTAAACATTGGACCTATCAGAAGGCTTAAAATTATTTTGGCAACACTGTCATGGTTGGCCTCCTGGAAATTAAACTGAAATAGTATTATCTACATGTGTGCCAATTTTGGAATAGCTCCCATGCATACCTTGCAAGATATCCAACATGGAGCTCAAATTTCTAGTGCGTTTTTTCAGCAGTTGGTAGCACTGACATCATTTTCAAATATGGACGTGAGCTATTCCGGTGCACATCTTTACTCATACTAAATTTGGTTTTGATTGATGCAGCCGTTTAGGAGTTCATAGGGGGGGGGGGGGACACACACACAGCCAGACAGACAGACAGACAGACACACATTTTCCCGGATCGATCTCATAAGTCTACTTTTTCCTCATTTTTGCAAAATGTGAAAAGTAGGCTAAAAATAAAATGGCATATGTGCCTTAAATCTAAATTAAAGTGATAAATTAATGATAATAATTGTAATAAATAAAATATAGTAATAAAATGGATATCCTCACAAAAGTAGTATTAATTAAATAAATATAAGATTGTTCTTTTAACAATAATTTTAAAAAAGTAGTTAAAAATAAAAACTATTAACGGTGAGTGTAAAATGTTTAGGTTTAAAAAATTCATCAAAATATACACAAAATAATTTAGAAAATCAATAAAATAATTCAGTTCGGCGCTTGAGTTAAATAAGTTGAATCCTCTTCAATACGGAGTTTATTAAGAATTTTGAAAAGGTGCCAACGAGTATTACGATGACATGCGCTTTCTTTTGATACGTTCTTCTCGGAATGGCAAATCTCCTGGCCAATGTCCTAGATGCTTTGAAGCACAGTTGTAATATAAACGTATTCAGCGGCTTCTTATTGAAACAATTCCATCATCGGGAGATACTGGATTACCTGAGCAAAAGTAACGCTGGTGAGTTAATACTGTGACCTGGTACAAGTTGATACCGTATATCAATTATTTATAAATTTTATATCAGTTTCAGTCTTATATTAAATTCATTTCTTATAGATTTGCTGGTATTATCTTTTGATATTGTAGGTTAAAGTGTATTGATCTTGCCTCTCATCGAATGGATCCTGGTTGGTGGTTATCACCCTACGGTCGTTTAGAAGCCGTTACCTTGTAAACTGGCGCCCACATATATAGGCCTATACTAGTAACTCACCCCATATTCGCCCGGGAACAGGTATAAATGCAAGGTGATAGGCAACTTTTAACCGAGGTCTTATAAGATTTCCTTGTATATGACATTAGTCGTTTTCCCTCCAGCAGTGAACAGGAAAGCTAGCTCGTAAACTGTCACCTCAGTAATTGAATGGAGATTGTTGGAAGAAATGAAAACGTAAAAACACTTATAGTGGGCGATGTATTGAAGATAAAGATAAGCTCTCACGGACTATTTTGTAGAACTTTTCATGCTGAACAATTCTTACACTCATAGTATATTGATATTTTTAACGGTTTGGCCAGCGTAAGCTTAAAAAGCGCCTGGTATTTTTTCGACCTTTTTCACTGAAATCGATACTGCTTCGCTTCCTTTGATTATAAATAAATTATTTTCTACAGAAACTTCCCTCGATATATCCTTTACAGAATGGTGAAAACCGCATCAAAATCCATCCAGTGGGTCTCGAGATTACCCGTGACATCCAAGAATCGGGGACTTTTATATTATTATATTAATATCAGTCACCTATAATCATATACATTTTATTACAATGCCAGCATCATCAGATCCAAATATGCAAGAAAATTAGGTCTATAAAACACTCCGAAACCTACAGTGACACCCACAGACAGTCTATCCCCTTCAGAAACAAAATAACCTGTCAGAAAACTTAGCCAGTGCGGTAATTATTAGGCTACTGCTAAATACTAAAGCATTAATTAATTAATTTATGTATTAAGATGCACTCAAACGAGCATTAGATAGAACTTTCAAAGAACATATACATTATGCTAGTTAACTCTTGCTATAGGCTATTCGCAGAAGATATTTCCCTCTTAGCACATACAGGCACAGTACACACACGCAATTGTCGCAGTAGAGACCCGCTATTCCGAACTAATTAGGACCGAACCCTGAATAGGCGGATTTCATTTAATAATATCAACCTATTGACTTGTTAAGCCGTAAATTGAGTGTTGGGACATCTGTTAGTGTCAGCTCAGACAATCGACTGTGTTGTGAAAATAGACTCGTCACCCCACCCCACCCTACCTCTCCCTCTCGTCCCGCATTCCATGCACACGACTCACTGCACTGTGCTCTGTCTAGTCCTATCTATCGGGTCAGTGTTTACTCTCACGAAGTTAGATGAACTGTGTGCGCAAATTGCAAATTTGTTGAACCGTATTCTCTAATAACATTTATTTAACTTCCTTGTACAGTATAAAAATACATGTACAGTGCCTATCAAAAGTTTAAGACCACTAGCTTATTTTCAACAAAAGCTTCCTGGTCTTATAATTTTGATTCAAATGTTGCCAAATATTTTATGAAAATACTTTGTCACATTGTAATATGGCTTTCACTTTTGGAGTTTGAATTTTTTTAATACACGTGGAGTATCGAAGAAAAACGCAATGATCAACCACAAATTATTTTGTTGACACTATACCAATGGGATTACATTATTAATTATTATTATAAGTATTGTAGAATGTATACAAAATATGTTTTAGTGAATGAAAAAAAAATCCCAAAACTTTTCTTGCCATTTGGTAGTGATTTTTGATTTTTTGTAAAAGGTGATTGAAGCTAAGACTGATAAGCGTCCACTGATTAATGGCTTCTGTGAGTGTTGAGCTAGCGGTCCCAGGCACAGCACAGCCTGTTTGTTGTCAACAGATAAAGAGACTCAACACTCCGAGTACCTGGAATCAGTTTCCCTCGTCTATTCTGAGAAGACAGGTGTACAAAAATAACTACCAAATAATTTTGCTTTTTTGTTTGTTTATGTTTTCTGCCATTGATTTTGTTTTATCATTTGTACTTTACCGTGTTGATTTTTTTTGCTTAGCCTTTGTTTTCGTTTTCCATTCTACGTTCAAAGTATTTTTTTTGCTTTTGCTCTTGCTTTTGTTTTTGTGTTCTGCTTTGTGTTTTAAGCCTATGTTTTTGAGTGGCTTCGGTGGCGTAGTTGGTAGCATGCTGAGCTTCTATGCCCAAGATCGCGGGTTCAAACCCGGCCAAAGTCGTTGGATTTTTAAGAACGTTAAAAATCCCTCAGTATGTTTTCCTTCGGAGGGGAAGTAAAGCCGGTGGGCCCATGTCATAGATTTGTGGCATGTTAAAGAACCTTCCACTAATTACACCTGTATGAAGGTAAATTAGGTTAAAATGTAAACAACGCTCAAGTTCCTACGTTCGTCGCCAGGAGCAGACTGCGGTGGCGCCTAGTAGGCAAGTTCTGAACTAGTAGTTGTTGACGGTGGCGTTTGGCGGCAAAAGTAGGAACTACTTGAAAATTCAAAGTTTGCAGTCCTTACTTGAACTAAGAAACAGATACACACACTAATGCAGCCATCACAATTAACACCGGTTATCAGACAGATTCTACACACACCCAAAGTACACGGGGCTACATGACCGCGTTGTCGCAGCCCCTAAACTGAGGAACCAACCAGCCAACCTATGTTTTGGTGTTCCGCATTGTATTTTTAGCCTACGTCTTTTGTGTTCTGCTTATTTTTAGGCTATGTTTTTATGTTCTGCTTTGTGTTTTTAGCCCATGTTTCTGTTTTTCTTTTCTGCTTTTGGTCTTTAATTTTTTCTGCCTTTGTTATTTATTTCGCTTTGTTTTTGCAGGGTTCAGTAAATCAAGGACATCTATGAAATACCTTTCCATAAGAAACATCATTAAAATAGCCTGAAAGAGAATATAGTCGTGTCCTTCTCGTAGCGTAGTGGCCAGTGGCAGAGGCTCTGGCAAGAAATGTAATTCTGCTGTGAGGTTTGGAGCGGGGTACAAGGAGCACAGGGAAGAGGGGGGTTCGATTCCCGCCTCAGCCATCCTGGAAGTGTTTGGAGGCTAGACTACTGAGAGCCGGATTATCGAGCGTTAAGTGTAGTTGTAGGTATCATGTCACATCATCCCCCAAACTATTAGGGGCCAATAACCTCGATCTTAGGCTCCTTAAAATAACAGTTATAATTAGGGCTCGGATTTTTAGATGCTAAAAATCGGGAAAATATTTATTTTTTATGTATTAAAAATACCTGAAATATGTGACAAAAAGTAAAAATATGTAATTATAATATAGTTTATTAATGTGAATATAAACAATATGCACTGTGTCTCACGGACTGCTGAAGCATTACAATACACAACGAGATACATCTTGAGGTTGTCCATCACAAATGACCGACGATTATCGCGAAACACTTCTTCTGAAGGCGTGAAACTGCGGCAATATGTTTCTTGTCCTCGAGGTGTTGTGTAACTTGAGATCGCTGTTCAGCCTTGATTGCTTTCCCACATGGTTGGCAGAACAGAACGCCCCCATCAGAAGTAAAATTATCCTTAAATTCTGCAACAGACTTGTAGATGTTCTTACTTTAGGCATCGTAGAACTGCCTTACACTTCACAGTGCCAGAAATGAACTGCAAGTGAGTGACACTGGTTCCAGGTAGCTGGTCTAGCATATGGTGCAATATGGCTATGGACAAGGAAATCCCCGGCTTCCACAGTGAGTGGCACGGGGCGACAAGTTAAAAATAACAAAATTGCAAGCTGACATACGCTCTGCATGAAGATTACATAGCTCACAGGTTCTTCCCCGTTGAAATAACACAGAACAAAACAAGATGTTCAGGAAAGAACATATAGCCTACTTTCTCCTAAATGCATGGGTATTGTTATAACTCTTTGTCCTTTTCAAGGAGTATGATTGAATGTTGGTTGTAGTAGCTTGTCGAAATACAACGTGCTATAGGGATATTAAACATGAATATAAGGTGCCCTTTGCTAGTGCTACCTCTGTACCAAATTTCGTTCAATTCGGTTTCACCGTGTTTGAATTGATAGGGGGAATCGATTTGCACACATACTTGGCCACCATCTGCAAACTATTGGGCTGATGTTCTTGCAGTTTGGTCAGAATATGTTTCCCACATAAAGATATGGTGTTGCAAAATTTGGTAGAGACTAGATTATTAGGTTGGTCGTAAT
The DNA here is from genome assembly GCA_946902985.2 of Meconema thalassinum. Classification (NCBI taxonomy): domain Eukaryota; kingdom Metazoa; phylum Arthropoda; class Insecta; order Orthoptera; family Tettigoniidae; genus Meconema; species Meconema thalassinum. The sequence continues at coordinate 21,314,529 of OX336395.1, read as the reverse complement.
TACATTTTAGCTTTTAACATATGGGTGGCCGCGATTACGTTTCCGTCAAGATGGCGGCGATATAAAACATGACACTGCGGTGCCCTTTGCTAGTGCTACCTCTGTACCAAATTTCGTTCATTCGGTTCCACCGTGTTCGAATTGATAAGGGGAATCGATTTTCACACAAAGATGGCCGCCATCCGCAAAATATTAGGCTAATGACCTATTAGTTTGGTCAAAGGATGCTCCCTCCATAAAGGTATGTTGTTGCTAAATTTGCTAGAGATCGGATGATTAGGCTAATCGTAATTTGATTTAAGCTTTGAACATTTGTGTGGCCGCCATTACGTTTCCGTCAAGATGGCGGCGATATAAAACATGACACTGAGGTGCCCTTTGCAAGTGCTACCTCTGTACCAAATTTCGTTCATTCGGTTTCACCGTGTTTGAATTAATAGGGGGAATCGATTTTGACACAAAGATGGCCGCCATCCGCAAACTATTAGGCGAATGACCTATTAGATTGGTCAAAGGATGCTCCCTCCATAAAGGTATGTAGTTGCAAAATTTGGTAGAGATCGGATGATTAGGTTAATCGTAATTTGATTTAAGCTTTGAACATTCGTGTGGCCGCCATTACGTTTCAGTCAAGATGGCGGCGATATAATACATGACACTGAGGTGCCCTTTGCTAGTGCTACCTTTGTACCAATTTCGTTCAATTCGCATTCACCGTATTCGAATTGATGGGGGCGGGGGGACAGACATTCAGAGTACACACTCACACACACGCACACACACACACACACACACACAGACTCACACACACACATACACTCACACAGACAGACACATTTTTTTCGCCCTGTGTTGATCTCATAAGTCTACTTTCATTTTTTGCAAAAATCGAAAGTAGGCTATTGCAATAAACTGAATGATCTAGCATACTGATTAAAAATGTAAATATTATGTCTTTTCATGTGCTAATAAGTGAAAAGCAGGTATTTATGTATTTATAGAAAAAATGCTTAAAATATGTATTTACATAAAAAAATATTTATTTACCTAATAATCCGAGCCCTAGTTATAATCATTGTAGTCACTGGCCACACTGTTTGCGACCAAGAAAGTGTTTGCCCTGCTCGCCGAGGCTGAGGAGCTCCGCCCAGCATCTCATCTCCGAGCTACAGCCTAATCTCTCCAAGCCGTAAAACAGCTGACATTGATTAAAATACGAGCTGTGGGCTGCAAGAGCATGACAGTCTCAGTTTCTGCGCACTGGCGAGGAGAATCGCAACACTCCCAGCTTGGATTATTATTATTATTATTATTATTATTATTATTATCTTATTATATACTACGCTAAGGTGTATCTCAGCGGCTTCCGTGGCGTAGTCGGTAGCATGCTGAGCTTCTATGCCCAAGATAGCGGGTTCAAACCCAGCCGAAGCCGTCGGAATTTTTAAGAGCGTTAAAAATCCCTCAGTATGCCTTCCTTCGGAGGGGAAGTAAAGCCGGCGGTCCCATATTGTCATAGATGTACGGCATGTTAAAGAACTTTCCACTAATTACACCTGTGTGAAACTAAATTGTATAGGTTAAGAATGTAAACAACGCTCTTAGGTTGCTACGTTCGTTGCCAAGAGCCGATTGTAGTGGCGTCTAGTAGCTAAGTTCTGAACTAGGCCTAGTAGTCGTTGACGGTGGCGTTTGGCGGCAAAAGTAGGAACTATTTGAAAAATTCAAAGTTGCAGTCCTTACTTGAATTAAAAAACAGATACTCACACTAATACAGTCATCACAATTAACACCGGTTATCAGACAGATTCTACACACACCCAAAGTACACGGGGCTACATGACCGCGTTGTAGCAGCCTCTAAACTGAGGAACCAACCATCACAAAACTCGAGCTTCTAAACCAAAGGGAGTTAGAAGGTGTGGTTTGTACCAAAATCTTCCAAATCGTCTCAACAGTACAGGAAATATCTTGCAATTCTTGAAAAGTCAACGGAAATATATTTATTTGTTTATAAAGTGCCTTTAAAAAAATAAACAAGACGATAGCCCCTGGCAGAACTGTGTCGCGTACAGCCCGCATAGTACTAGGGCCGGGCGGGTTGTCTGTACACATGGGGAGCACACAACCCATTATATGAGAGTTGTCGCACGGGTCCGATAGTTATTATTATTGTTATTATTATTATTTATTTATTTATTTATTTACATTGTTTAGACCCAAAGGATCACATTAAGCAAATTATGTTCTGGTGCTGTTCTTCTTGTTCTTCCAGAACACCATCATCATCACACTGTGTCGGACTCGACGTTCCTCCGTCCATCCTTTCCCTGGTCTCCTTGGTCGATCTTCATGTGTGACTTCCCAACTGTGGATCTTATGTCGGAATGTCATTCGATCGTCTATGTCTATTGGTATGATGCTGGCACTTTCGAGATCAATTTGGACTTGGGTAACCCAGACTGTTGTCACTTTAAGTTTCCGTAAGTAAGTCAATATTCTCTTTGTTAGCCGGTCGTCATTCAGTCTCATAATGTGGCTGTAGAATCTCAGTCGTCGCTTGCGGAAATCTGACTCGATGTTAGAGTATCTCTCTGTGATTGTGTGTGATTGCAGACGATATCCATCATCTGTGAGTTTAGGGCCCAATATTTTACGGATGATTTTTCTCTCAGCCTTCTTGATGTTCTCAAGATCCCTTTTGTATTTGAGGTTTAGTGTCTCGCTGGCGTAAAGTGTCTCAGGTTTGATGACAGTCGTGTAGTGTTGAATTTTGTTGTTGATGCTCATGCATTTCTTGTTGTAAATATTTGCGATTTTTCCGTATGCTTTCCGCAATTTAAGTTCACGAGATTTTTGCGCCACTCATTCCATACCTGTGGGTTCAATAATTTCACCCAAATACTTGAATTATTATTATTATTAAGAAAAATCATATTATGGTAATTTTTCTTGACTCTTGTACAGCATCTCACACTATGAATCACAATAAAGCACTTGCTAAATTTCACGATATTGGTATAAGACGTAAGACTTACAAATTAGTTAGTTTATTTATATCTTTTTTCGTTTTGTTTTCTAGTTTTTGTATCTGATTCAATTTCTTCTTTTTAAATCTCTTCTATTCCACGCTATACAGTATATATCAAGACTTTTTCATGTTTTTCTCGTAGTTCCGCCCCTTAAAACAACAACAACAGATCTGATTTTCTAAATTTTAATTTGTGAGCTTTTGGAACAAGAATATTTTTAGAATCCTCTATTATGGCAAAATTTATATTAAGTGTATGTTCTTGCACATTTACATGTCCTAAATAACGCTGAGGAAGTTCACAAACCGGTACGATATTAACTTACAATATATAATGACTTATGGTCTTATATTAGTACATTATGCAACTCGCCTATAATGGCTATAATTAAGACACGAGTATGCTTATAAAACAAGCGTATGCGAGTTTTATAATTTCCATACGAGTGTCTTAATTACCATTATAGGCGAGTTGCATACGACTGTTTATGGTCGACGATAATTATTATAACTATTTTATATTCGAACATAAATATTCATAAATATCTGTCGAGATTTCGCCAGTTTTAATATGTACTGAACAGAGCGCATGGGACGCAGAGAATACCTTGTATTTGACCATGGCCTTCTCGATTACCTTACTATGACACTAAGCCAGGCAGTGAAATTTAAATTAGAAGGCCGTGGAACTCAGAGCATCAAATTATCTAATTAGTCAAACAACAGACTCTTGAGCTCTGATTGGTGGGAGAAACTGTTTCATAATGAAAAATAGTGTTATAATCAGCCTCATTATAGTACAGTTTTCTGACATATAATAGTCAGGGTTGAACATAAATTTTATTATAATTGTAAATACAACCAAATCTAAAATACTGCACATCAGAGTTGTTCACTTTACACAAGAAAAATACAAACTGATACACCACAGCATACACCAGGTTGCAATTGTAACACCTTTATAAAGAGTACTTCGACACAAAAATACCTAGGGATTACCCTTGATGGACACTTTTAAATGAACACACACAAAGAAAAACATGATTAAATAAACCTAAGAGCAAATCTTCACACCTACAATCTCCAATTCTATGTAGATAAAAATACTTACTTACAAACTAAGATATGTCATATCAGCTTGGGGAAATCAAAACACAACTTTAATTAATAATCTGCAAGATAGCCAAAACAGGTCCATTAAATATTTCACTGGTATCCCTTATTTTAATATTAACGAGTTGTTTCAAATTACTGTACTGAATCTCCACTACCATGTGGTCTCTCACAACATACAAAAAACAAATACTAAATATGTAAAACCCGTATGTGTAAACAGCTATGGTTTCAAGAGACTAAATTATATTGTACCATCACTACTCAATGAACTTCCACCTGGATTGTCCATCACGAACAGCAAACAACTAGCTATAGGTCGCATTAAAATTATTACCTAAATAAACTCTAATTTATAGCATAAACCTATTATTGCATGCACTCTTGTATTGAAATACAATCTGTATATAGAGGGCAGATCAAAAAATAAGTTGCACTTGCCAGTTATGGCCATTAATCACACCACCTATACAGCAACACCCCTATAACGACATACAATGTAACGCCACTTTTCCACATAGTTTTCAAGAGACTCCAAACATTTCTGCGAACGCACAACCAACTTGTCGATGCCGGATGCATAGAATGTTCCTCCAGCGTTCTGCAACCACACGGAGACAGAGGCCTTCACCTCCTCATCGGTCTGGGAATGTCGACCACCGTTCTGTTTAATGATCGCCATCACACTGTCGGGTCCTGGACGTTGCGGGCCTGCCCTCGTGATATCCGTGCGTCCGGCTTCGAATTGCTGACACCACTTTACGATCCCTTGCCGGGAAATGGCCCACTCCCCATACTCAGCACTAATTTCACGATGAATGTCCGAGCAATTCTTCCTTTTGGCCAATAGGAATCGGATTGTCGCACGCACCTCATATTTGGAGTGAACGTCCAGTCGACGCGCCATTGCTTTTGGTCGCTATTCACTCCATACAAGACGAGACACCACAGCGACCTGCCTAACAGATGTGTGGGCAGTGTCTGTCCCATTCTCCGCTGTGCCCACGTTTGCGACACACAGCGCGCTGCTGCAGCGCCTTAGTGCAACTAACTTTTTGATCCACCTTCGTATGTTGTATAAATAATTCATATGTCTCACAGATAATCTGCAATGGATTTGCAATCAGATTCGTGAGATCACACTTGTATTATCAATAGTAATTAATAAATTCAAAATTCAAAAATACAAATTATTATTATTATTATTGTTATTATTATTTGTCATTCTCCACACAACTTGGATTTATATAAAGAAAAGAACTTCGCCGCAGCAAAAGACACAATAATTATTTTTCATATAATTTCCTACTGCAATATTCCTTGCAAGCCGGCCCCGTGGTGTTGGGGTAGCGTGCCTGCCCCGGGTTCGATTCCCGGCTCTGTCAGGGATTTTAAAACTGACGTGGGGGCTGAAACGGGGTGCACTCAGCCTCGTAAGGACAATTGAGTAGCTGTCTGACAGTGAGGCAACGCTCAGGTCACGAAAACCAAGATTAACGGCTGAGGGGACCTGATGCACTAACCACGCGTGAACCCAATATCTGCAAGCCAAATGGCTGCGTAGTGGTTGCTTGGTAGGCCTAGGCCCTTCATGGGCTATAGTGCCAGGGGTTATAATTATTCTTTGTGATAGAAATCTTCTCACAATATGATACGTGTCCAGGATGATAGCATTTTGTGAGAATCTGCAGATCATTAAGGTTTGGTGTATTGAAACAATTCCAGTAGCCGACATTATGATGAAATGTGACCTAAACTTAACCATTTTCCACATTTGCTTAATTTCCTTGGCTAAATATATCAATTTATTGATCTTCAGGGCATAAGTTTTATGGACACATTTCCATTGAGGGGAACTGCAATGTCAATGAGATCTATTACTATTCTCCTGTCAATGAGGTGAGTCTAGGTTATGTTAGGTTAGTTTAGGTTAGGTTTAGTGAGTCTGTTCGGTGAAATTATGTTAGGTGAGATAACGTTAGGTGAGGTCAATTAAGATTACGTGAGATTACGTTAGATGAGGTTAGCTAAGGTTAGTACAGGTTATATTAGTTAAATCTATGTTAGGTGAGGTTAGTTTAGCTTAGGTGAGTTTAGGTTAGATGATCCTATATTAGGTTAGTTCAGGTTAGGTGAGGTGAGGTTAGGTTAGGTTAGGTGAGGTTAGTTTAGGTTAGGTGAATCTATGTTAGATGAGGTTAGGTTATATGAACCTACGTTAGGTTAGTTTAGGTTAGGTGAGGTTAGTTTAGATTAGACGAGGTTAGGTTAGGTTAGTCTAGGTTAGGCAAGGTTAGTTTAGGTTAGGTGAATCTATGTTAGGTGAGGTTAGTTTAGCTTAGGCAAGGTTAGGTTAGATTAGTTGATTAGGTTAGGTTAGGTGAGGTAAGGTTAGGTTGGGTGAGGTTAGTTTAGCTTAGGCGAGGTTAGGTTAGGTTAGTTTAGGTTAGTTGAGGTTAGTTTAGGTTAGGTGAATCTATGTTGGGTGATGTTAGTTTAGCTTAAGCGAGGTTAGGTTAGGTTAGGTTAGGTTAGTTTAGATTAGGTGAGGTTAGTTTAGGTGAATCTATGTTAGGTGAGGTTAGGTTAGGTTAGTTGAATCTATGTTAGATGAGGTTAGTTTAGGTAAGGTGAGGTAAGGTTAGTTTAGGTTAGGTGAACCTATATTTCATGAGGTTAGTTTAGGTTAGGTGAGGTTAGGTTAGGTGACGTTAGGTTAGTTTAGGTTAGGTTAGGTGAGTTTAGTTTAGGTTAGGTGAATCTATGTTAGATGAGGTTAGTTTGGGTTAGGTGCGGTTAGGTTAGGTGATCCTATATTAGGTTAGTTTAGGTAAGGTGAGGTGAGGCTAGATTAGGTTATTTAACCTAATTGAATAATGTTTTAAATATACCAAATTAAGACTTTTTCTTCTTTGTCATTTGAGCCCATTGAGGACCACGAGGCTCGTATCTTCTCGTCGCTTGGGTCTTCTGTATTCTCCTCTTCCAGTATTCCTTCATCTTCTGAATGTGAGCCACCTTTTTTTTTCCTCCATAAAGGTCTGCTGTTCCCTGTGTTCTCCCTACTAGTAAGTGATGTGGAAAGAACTCCCCGCCGAATAGCTTGCCGGTACTGTGGGTGGTCATGTATGAACTCATGTGGGATTCTTAGTTGCTCCAGATAAGACTTTACCTGAAGCTTTCCCTCTAATGCCGCTGTGAAGATCTTGTGGGTGAGTCTGCTAGGCCTCATGTGGGTTGGGTCCTCGTTCTCGTAGCGATGAGGTACCACCCTCATCTCTTACGGGTCCGAGTGTTCTCAGCCTCTCCTTGAGATCGAGTTTCCTTAGTTGCCCTCTCCTGGACACCACAAGGCACCCAGAGAAGTAGAGAACATATGGTTTTAGTACCGAATTAAGACGTTATTATAGCAATAATTAAATGGGGATGTAATAGTTGAAATAATTGTCTTTGATGTTGAAATTGTAATCTTCATACTAATTATTGTCAAGAAGGACATTCAAATAAAATCTAGTGGGCAAACATTAACAAATGAAGAAACTTACCCTACTGACCAGAGTCCCAACTAGACCCCACTCCTTGGAGGTCGACGGCAATCCGTGCAGGAATGTTTGCACCATGGGTCAAACTCAAACGTGTCCTTACCTAACCTAACCTAACCTTACCTAATCTAACCTTACCTAACCTAACCTCACCTAACCTAACCTAACCTCACCTAACCTCACCTCACCTCACCTAACCTAACCTTAATAATTACAGTTACAATAGAAACACAAGTTATCAGAGAAACTGAACAGACACGGACACGGACACGAGGCTGATGATCAATATGTCCCGCGCCCCTGAAATGAACAGCGTACAGTAGAGAACAGTGAAATCCCTCATCTGTCACATGAATGTGGTTTCTGAGTATTCAAAGAGCGATACAGTTTGAAATGCACAGTACGACTGGACACTACCCAGCGGCGTTTTAAAGAAGTTAGTTTCTCCGTAAGAGACCTTCCACGAAGAACATGGATCCGTTCTGTGTGTGGAGTTCATGCCATATCTTTGTTCAAGCGAGGAAAGATTGCACCAGGGGCAAGAATGTTAAATGTGGAAATGAAGGTAGTTTTTATCCTACATTTCACATTTTGTAAAAATGAGGAAAAAGTACACTTATGAGAACGATCCGGGGAAATGTGTGTGTGTCTGTCTGTCGTGTGTCCCCGCCTATCAACTCCTAAACGGCTGCAGCTATCGAAACCAAATTTGGTATGGGTAAAGACCTATGGCTGAATATCTTGCGGCCATATTTTAAAATGACGTCAGTGCTACCAACTGATGAAAACCCACAATTGAAAATTGAGGTCTATGTTGGATATCTCGGAAGATATCCATGAGAATTGTTCCAAATTTGACACACTTATAGATAATATTACATCAGACTAATCTACCGGAGCCCATACATGAGAGTGTTACCAATATGGTTATATGCCTGCTGATAAGACCAATCTTTAAATGCATGTAACCTCCATACTATCAATTGGTTTTTAACCAAATTTGGTACGTGGTATGCGCATGAACATGCATTCTTTTAGTGTCAACAGGACTGCCAACTGTTAAAAAATACACTCTATACATTTTTATCCTCATCTCAATATATCAGAGTCTGGCTGTGTGGCTCAGGGGTAACGTTCTCGCTTGCTGAGCCCAAGGTTGCAGGTTCGAAACCCGGCGCAGTCAGCTGGCATTTGAGGGTGCGCAAATGCGAGGGAGCCGTGTCAGTAGATTTACTGGAACGATAAAGATCCCCTTCGGGCCAAATTCCGGCACCCCGGCGTCTCTAAAAGCCAGTGTAGTTAAAAGGGACGTAAAACCAATAACATTATATTATCAATATATCAGAAAGTATACAAGCCAACAGTTCTAAACTTTGCATACATACTGTATAGTGCCTGCAAACGTTGGATAATTTTCAATGATCGATATATGACAGTGCTGCCAACATGATTCTATGCATGCTCATAGTTTCAATGTTGAATCACATGTAACTTCCATACTAATATATGAAGTTCTTTCAAAATTGGCACATACAAACTGTGACATTAAAGTTCGGTGAATAGTCCTGCACTATCAACATGCACAGCAGTGACCCTACTGTCCCCTCCCGTAACTATGCAATGCTGAGATCGGCGATGCATGTCCTGGAAACTTTGCAAGAAGGCGTCCTTTGGGATGTTGTTCAAAAGCCTCGTCACGTTGCGCTCGGTGAATAAAATCAGAACGGTCGACCTGGCAACATTGGCGACACACAACGCAACGTGTAAGACCTGTTTGACGCAGTGCGTGTTTAGAAGGATGAATGTATGCAACTGGCCAATATTCGAATGATATGTAGCATACAGTCCTACCACAAATACTCCCAAAGAATTTTTAAAATTCTAATCTATAACACTGGTTTTGTTACAAAGAAGAATGGTGTTCTTAGCTAAGCCGTGGGTGCTGAATTCGAAAATGAAATCCGTTTTCGTCTATCGGGCTCAGTTTTCGTAATATGGTACCCTCTATCTTTAAACTCCTTGAAAATGTCGCATTTTATCATTTTAAATGATCTTGTCGACTTCGTCGTTACGCTGGGGTCTGGCGTTACGTTACGGTGACGGACGGGCAGATGCACTGAGGTGTGTGACGTCACAGTACCGCTCGGTGCATGTGTACCCCGACAATCTCTACTTCGTTAGTATAAGACAAAAATCCTCGATTCTTGGATGTCACGGATAATCTCGAGAACCACTGGATGGATTTTGATGCGGTTTTCACCATTCTATATAAGATATCTCGAGGAAAGATTCTGTAGAAAATAATTTATGTATGATCAAAGGAAGCCAAGCAGTAAAGATTTCAGTGAAAAAGTCGAAAACAAACTTGGCGTCTGTGCGCTTCTTAAGCTTACGCTGGGCAAACCGTTAAACATATCAATATACTATGAGCGTAAGAATTGGTCAGCATGAAAAGTTCTACAAAATAGTCCGCGAGAGCATATCTCTATCTTCAATACATCGCCCACTATAAGTGTTTTTAGACTGGATGGAAGGGGCAAGTCCCCGCGCGCTCTGGTGAGCGTGACGGCATCCCGCGCGCTTGACCTTGGTTTGCACTTGCCGTTCGCGAGTAATTTGAAACAAGATAAGCAAGATAAGTCTTTCTAGCATTTTTCAGCATTTGTAGCATTTAAAATGATACAAAGTGTAGTCTTTCAGACTGACTGTCACTTTTTTGGTTAAATTGGTGTTGCTTAATTAATTTGCTTTCAGTTTTCTTTTGCGGATGTAATTGTAGGAAAACAATCGAAATAAGGACGTCCATTCATTATCCTCAGTTCCGAAATCCACCTCCAGAGTACCGATGACGCTCATTAAAGCACGTTGGTAATTGTGGTATTGTTTATTAACTTTTCTTCACTAATGTACCTCTTCTCTTTCATTAATTTGTGCACTAACACACATTATTTGTTCTCCTTTCACCAGATACTTCTCTCTCTATATATAAGAAGAATATCCGTGACGAACTAATGAGCCTACTTTTCTTAAAATTAACATTCATGGCAATGATTAATCTATTTGGACCTATCTTGAATAATGCCGAAATTAAGTTGGTAATATCAAAATTTCTAATTAGTTCGAAATATACCTGGCATTATGTAGCCTAATAGAGCAGCCCTGGTGACTGAATATATTGTTAGATCCATCTCTTAAGGTACAGAATACAAAATTTGGTTGGAGTCCAATGGACGTTACATGCAGTTAGACATTAGATCTATCAGCGCGCGTAAAATCATGTTGGCAACAATGTCATGCATGTGTTGGTCAGAAATGATCTGAAATATTATGGTCTATTGTTGTGCCAATTTTGGATGAAATCAATTTGTTAGTATAGAAGTTAAAAGTATTTTAAAATTAGGCTTATCAGCAGGCTTAGAATCATGTAGGCAGCACTGACGTATATTAGTTACTACAAATTAATCTAGAATGGCAAGTACTATCCGTATGCAAAATGAGTTGGACTGCATACTTTCTGATATATTTGTATGAGGATAAAAAGTAGACAGATCATTTATTAACAGTTGGCAGCTCTGGTGACTCTTAAGAATAAGCATAGTCATATCTGCTACGGTACACATAGCATATACAAACTTTGGTTGAAATCCAATTGATAGTATAGAAGTTACATGCATTTAAAAATTGGACCTATCAGCAGGTTTAGTATGATGTTGGCAACATTGTCATGTATGGCCCCCTGAAAATTACTCTATGTGCGTGCCAATTTTGGTACAGTTCACATGCATAACTTCTGAGGTATCCAACATAAAGCTGAAATTTCAATTGCGATTTTTCAGCAGTTGGCAGCACTGACATCATTTTCAATTAATGCCTAAGCTGCAGCCGGTTAAGAGTTGATAAGGACACACACACAGAGACAGACAGACACACATTTACCAGGATCGATCTCATGAGTCTATTTTTTCCTCACTTTTACAAAAAGTGAAAAGTAGGCTAAATATACATTTTTAGCCCTACAATACTAACATACGGAAAATTAGTTTTGATTTGTAACTGAAAAACATATTTTTTGTAGACCAGTGGGATAGTTTCCCTGATTTGCCCTGTGTTTGTTCTTCAATCCCGCCCACTGTTTCCCTAAGAAGTGGAGTGCTCTAACAGCCTCACACCTACTGCACGAGCGATCTCTATCTGCCAGTGTGAACAACATTCCCCAGCAAGTTTCGCAAGCATCAGATATCACATTATTTATTGTCTTATGATTTGAATATTATCATTAATAATGAGTGTTTTGTCACTGCGTGCTTCCGTGGTCAATGACCGTTCAATTGAGATCAACATCTGTGCCATTCAGAAATGGGCTAAATTTGTAAGGAAGTCGTTTTCCAATAATTATGAGGTCAGTATATAGGAGTGTCTTGATGGTCGCAGACAGCCAGATAATATGCCCCTCGTAACTTACAATTATGGTGCTTTTAAGTTACTGTGAAAAACTTAAGGATGATGATGATAATTGTTGTTTTAAGGGGCCTAACATCAAGGTTATCGGCCCCTAATGGTTTGTGTGATAGTGAAAGATGAGATGAGAATGAAAACTATAACTAATACTAACTACAGACTTACTTACTAGAAGAAGAAATGGTAAACTAAGAAAGGACAGGAAGAAAAGAAATGACCTCATCCCTTGAAGAATGAGGATTCAGGGACTTGCAAGGAAGGAGAGCCATGAAAACCATATAGGAAAGGGCCCGCCCAAAGTCAGTGGAAAAAGGGGCAAAAACCGACCCACCTCTGGTATCCCCCGGGATCGCCAACTCGTGAACTCACCAGCCGTGACCCTTTGAGGCTGTAGGATTAAAAAGGTGCACCAGAAGTGGTGGGGCTACATACACCCTGCCTCCTTGAGGGCCTTGAGCAGAAGGCAGGAGATACTGTGAGCCCCTGAGGGTGTAGCACTATCCAGGGTGCACTAGAAGTGGTGGGGCTACACACACCCTGCCTCCTTGAGGGCCTTAGCAGAAGGAAGGAGATACTGTGAGCCCCTGAGGGTGTAGCACTATCCAGGGTGCACCAGAAGTGGTGGGGCTACACACACCCTGCCTCCTTGAGGGCCTTGAGCAGAAGGCAGGAGATACTGTGAGCCCCTGAGGGTGTAGCACTATCCAGGGTGCACCAGAAGAGGTGGGACTACACACACCCTGCCTCCTTGAGGGCCTTGAGCAGAAGGCAGGAGATACTGTGAGCCCCTGAGGGTGTAGCACTATCCAGGGTGCACCAGAAGAGGTGGGGCTACATACACCCTGCCGCCTTGAGGGTCTTGAGCAGAAGGCAGGAGATACTGTGAGCCCCTGAGAGTTTAGCACTATCCAGGGTGCACCAGAAGTGGTGGGGCTACAAACACCCTGCCTCCTTGAGGGCCTAGAGCAGAAGGCAGGAGATACTGTGAGCCCCTGAGGGTGTAGCACTATCCAGGGTGCACCAGAAGTGATGGGGCTATACACTCCCTGCCACCTTGAGGGTCTTGAGCAGAAGGCAGGAGATACTGTGAGCCCCTGAGGGTGTAGCAATATCCAGGGTTCACCAGAAGTGGTGGGGCTACATACACCCTGCCTCTTTGAGGGCCTTGAGCAGAAGGCAGAAGATACTGTGAGCCCCTGAGTGTGTAGAACTATCAAGGGTCCACCAGAAGTGGTGGGGCTACACACACCCTGTCTCTTTGAGGGCCTTGAGCAGAAGGCAGGAGATACTGTGAGCCCCTGAGGGTGTAGCACTATCCAGGGTGCACCAGAAGTGGTGGGGCTACACACACCCTGCCGCCTTGAGGGCCTTGAACAGAAGGCAGGATATACTGTGAGCACCTGAGGGTATAGCACTATCCAGGGTACGGCAGAAGTGGTAGGGTACACACACGCTGCCTCCTTGAGAGCCTTGAGCAGAAGGCAGGAGATACTGTGAGCCCATGAGGGTGTAGCACTATCCAAGGTGCACCAGAAGTGGTGGGGCTACACACACCCTGCCTACTTGAGGGCCTTGAGCAGAAGGCAGGAGACACTGTGAGCCCTTGAGGCTGTAGCCCTATCAACGGTGCACCAGAAGTGGTGGGGCTACACACACCCTGCCTCCTTGAGGGTCTTGAGCAGAAGGCAGGAGACACTGTGAGCCCTTGAGGGTGTAGCACTGTCCAGGGTGCACCAGAAGTGGTGGGGCTACACACACCCTGCCTACTTGAGGGCCTTGAGCAGAAGGCAGGAGACACTGTGAGCCCTTGAGGCTGTAGCCCTATCAACGGTGCACCAGAAGTGGTGGGGCTACACACACCCTGCCTCCTTGAGGGTCTTGAGCAGAAGGCAGGAGACACTGTGAGCCCTTGAGGGTGTAGCACTATCCAAGGTGCACCAGAAGTGGTGGGGCTACACACACCCTGCCTTCTTGAGGGCCTTGGGCAGATGGCAGGAGATAATGTGAGACCGTGAGGGTGTAGCACTATCCAGGGAGCACCAGAAAGGGTGGAGGTACATACACCCTGCCTCCTTGAGGGCCTTGAGCAGAAGGCAGGAGATACTGTGAGCCCCTGAGGGTGTAGCACTATCCAGGGTGCACCAGAAGTGGTTGGGCTACACACACCTTGCCTCCTTGAGGGCATTGAGAAGAAGGGAGGAGATACTGTGAGCCCATGAGGGTGTAGCAATATCCAGGGCGAACCATAAGTGGTGGTGCTACACCCACCCTGCCTCTTTGAGGGCCTTGAGCAGAAGGGTGAAGAAACTGTTAGACCCTGAGGGTGTAGCACTATCCAGGATGCCCCAGAAGTGGTGGGGCTACACACACCCCGCCTCCTTGAGGGCCTTGTGCAGAAGGCAGGAGATACTGTGAGCCCCTGAGGGTGAAGCAATATCTAGGGTGCACCAGAAGTGGTAAGGCTACACACACCCTGCCTCCTTGAGGGCGTTGAGCAGAAGGCAGGAGATGCTGTGGGCTCGTGAGGGTGTAACACTTTCAAGGGTGCAACAGAAGTGGTGAGGCTACATACACCCTGCCTCCTTGAGAGCCTTGAGCAGAAGGAGGGAGATAACATGAAAAAAAAGAAGGCTGGCCCATGGCAGAAGGAAGATATCAGGAAAGATGAGACAAGGTAAAATTAAGACGGGATAGCGACAGACTCCCTAGGCCTTCGGAAAACCTCATAAAGTAGGGGTCGGAAGAGAAAAAGAGTTGACTTAGAGTGGTAGACAAGAAAGAAGTCGGAGAGGACACGGCTAAAGTAAGTGGAAGCGATGCCAGGCTCAGCTGGGGTCCCGTGGTCGCCAACCCACGTCGCAATAGATGTGATCCCCTCGTTCACTCTGGGGCCACTAAAAAGAAGGAAAATTCGAACAACTGTGATCACATACAGTATTTGTCTTCTAATACTGTAGTAAATGAAGTCATAAGAAAACTTATCGGAAATTATGTTGATTATTGTAGCTGCTATCTTAGAGTAACCTTATTAACACTAGTGGGGACTGTAACAGTATTAACACTAGTGGGGACTGTAACAGTATTAACAGTGGTGGGGACTGTAACAGTATTAACAGTGGTGGGGACTGTAACAGTATTAACAGTGGTGGGGACTGTAACAGTATTAACAGTGGTGGGGACTGTAACAGTATTAACACTAGTGGGGACTGTAACAGTATTAACACTAGTGGGGACTGTAACAGTATTAACAGTGGTGGGGACTGTAACAGTATTAACACTAGTGGGGACTGTAACAGTATTAACAGTAGTGGGGACTGTAACAGTATTAACACTGGTGGGGACTGTAACAGTATTAACACTAGTGGGGACTGTAACAGTATTAACAGTGGTGGGGACTGTAACAGTATTAACACTAGTGGGGACTGTAACAGTATTAACACTAGTGGGGACTGTAACAGTATTAACAGTAGTGGGGACTGTAACAGTATTAACAGTGGTGGGGACTGTAACAGTATTAACACTAGTGGGGACTGTAACAGTATTAACAGTGGTGGGGACTGTAACAGTATTAACACTAGTGGGGACTGTAACAGTATTAACACTGGTGGGGACTGTAACAGTATTAACACTGGTGGGGACTGTAACAGTATTAACACTAGTGGGGACTGTAACAGTATTAACACTAGTGGGGACTGTAACAGTATTAACAGTGGTGGGGACTGTAACAGTATTAACAGTGGTGGGGACTGTAACAGTATTAACACTGGTGGGGACTGTAACAGTATTAACAGTGGTGGGGACTGTAACAGTATTAACAGTGGTGGGGACTGTAACAGTATTAACACTGGTGGGGACTGTAACAGTATTAACACTGGTGGGGACTGTAACAGTATTAACACTAGTGGGGACTGTAACAGTATTAACACTAGTGGGGACTGTAACAGTATTAACAGTGGTGGGGACTGTAACAGTATTAACAGTGGTGGGGACTGTAACAGTATTAACAGTGGTGGGGACTGTAACAGTATTAACACTAGTGGGGACTGTAACAGTATTAACACTAGTGGGGACTGTAACAGTATTAACACTGGTGGGGACTGTAACAGTATTAACACTGGTGGGGACTGTAACAGTATTAACACTAGTGGGGACTGTAACAGTATTAACACTAGTG
Source organism: Meconema thalassinum (assembly GCA_946902985.2). Taxonomy (NCBI): domain Eukaryota; kingdom Metazoa; phylum Arthropoda; class Insecta; order Orthoptera; family Tettigoniidae; genus Meconema; species Meconema thalassinum. The sequence continues at coordinate 21,298,211 of OX336395.1, read as the reverse complement.
GGGACTGTAACAGTATTAACACTAGTGGGGACTGTAACAGTATTAACACTGGTGGGGACTGTAACAGTATTAACAGTGGTGGGGACTGTAACAGTATTAACAGTGGTGGGGACTGTAACAGTATTAACAGTGGTGGGGACTGTAACAGTATTAACAGTGGTGGGGACTGTAACAGTATTAACAGTGGTGGGGACTGTAACAGTATTAACACTAGTGGGGACTGTAACAGTATTAACACTAGTGGGGACTGTAACAGTATTAACAGTGGTGGGGACTGTAACAGTATTAACAGTGGTGGGGACTGTAACAGTATTAACAGTGGTGGGGACTGTAACAGTATTAACACTGGTGGGGACTGTAACAGTATTAACACTAGTGGGGACTGTAACAGTATTAACAGTGGTGGGGACTGTAACAGTATTAACACTAGTGGGGACTGTAACAGTATTAACACTAGTGGGGACTGTAACAGTATTAACAGTGGTGGGGACTGTAACAGTATTAACACTAGTGGGGACTGTAACAGTATTAACAGTGGTGGGGACTGTAACAGTATTAACAGTGGTGGGGACTGTAACAGTATTAACACTAGTGGGGACTGTAACAGTATTAACAGTGGTGGGGACTGTAACAGTATTAACAGTGGTGGGGACTGTAACAGTATTAACACTGGTGGGGACTGTAACAGTATTAACACTGGTGGGGACTGTAACAGTATTAACACTAGTGGGGACTGTAACAGTATTAACACTAGTGGGGACTGTAACAGTATTAACAGTAGTGGGGACTGTAACAGTATTAACAGTGGTGGGGACTGTAACAGTATTAACACTGGTGGGGACTGTAACAGTATTAACAGTGGTGGGGACTGTAACAGTATTAACAGTGGTGGGGACTGTAACAGTATTAACACTAGTGGGGACTGTAACAGTATTAACAGTGGTGGGGACTGTAATAGTATTAACACTAGTGGGGACTGTAACAGTATTAACAGTGGTGGGGACTGTAACAGTATTAACAGTGGTGGGGACTGTAACAGTATTAACACTGGTGGGGACTGTAACAGTATTAACACTGGTGGGGACTGTAACAGTATTAACACTAGTGGGGACTGTAACAGTATTAACACTAGTGGGGACTGTAACAGTATTAACACTAGTGGGGACTGTAACAGTATTAACAGTGGTGGGGACTGTAACAGTATTAACAGTGGTGGGGACTGTAACAGTATTAACAGTGGTGGGGACTGTAACAGTATTAACAGTGGTGGGGACTGTAACAGTATTAACACTAGTGGGGACTGTAACAGTATTAACAGTGGTGGGGACTGTAACAGTATTAACACTGGTGGGGACTGTAACAGTATTAACACTAGTGGGGACTGTAACAGTATTAACAGTGGTGGGGACTGTAACAGTATTAACAGTGGTGGGGACTGTAACAGTATTAACAGTGGTGGGGACTGTAACAGTATTAACAGTGGTGGGGACTGTAACAGTATTAACACTAGTGGGGACTGTAACAGTATTAACAGTGGTGGGGACTGTAACAGTATTAACACTAGTGGGGACTGTAACAGTATTAACACTGGTGGGGACTGTAACAGTATTAACAGTGGTGGGGACTGTAACAGTATTAACAGTGGTGGGGACTGTAACAGTATTAACACTAGTGGGGACTGTAACAGTATTAACACTAGTGGGGACTGTAACAGTATTAACAGTGGTGGGGACTGTAACAGTATTAACAGTGGTGGGGACTGTAACAGTATTAACACTAGTGGGGACTGTAACAGTATTAACAGTGGTGGGGACTGTAACAGTATTAACACTGGTGGGGACTGTAACAGTATTAACACTAGTGGGGACTGTAACAGTATTAACAGTGGTGGGGACTGTAACAGTATTAACACTGGTGGGGACTGTAACAGTATTAACACTAGTGGGGACTGTAACAGTATTAACACTAGTGGGGACTGTAACAGTATTAACACTAGTGGGGACTGTAACAGTATTAACACTAGTGGGGACTGTAACAGTATTAACAGTGGTGGGGACTGTAACAGTATTAACAGTGGTGGGGACTGTAACAGTATTAACACTGGTGGGGACTGTAACAGTATTAACAGTGGTGGGGACTGTAACAGTATTAACACTAGTGGGGACTGTAACAGTATTAACAGTGGTGGGGACTGTAACAGTATTAACACTAGTGGGGACTGTAACAGTATTAACAGTGGTGGGGACTGTAACAGTATTAACAGTGGTGGGGACTGTAACAGTATTAACAGTGGTGGGGACTGTAACAGTATTAACACTAGTGGGGACTGTAACAGTATTAACACTAGTGGGGACTGTAACAGTATTAACAGTGGTGGGGACTGTAACAGTATTAACAGTGGTGGGGACTGTAACAGTATTAACACTGGTGGGGACTGTAACAGTATTAACAGTGGTGGGGACTGTAACAGTATTAACACTAGTGGGGACTGTAACAGTATTAACAGTGGTGGGGACTGTAACAGTATTAACAGTGGTGGGGACTGTAACAGTATTAACACTAGTGGGGACTGTAACAGTATTAACACTAGTGGGGACTGTAACAGTATTAACAGTAGTGGGGACTGTAACAGTATTAACAGTGGTGGGGACTGTAACAGTATTAACAGTGGTGGGGACTGTAACAGTATTAACACTAGTGGGGACTGTAACAGTATTAACAGTGGTGGGGACTGTAACAGTATTAACACTAGTGGGGACTGTAACAGTATTAACAGTGGTGGGGACTGTAACAGTATTAACACTAGTGGGGACTGTAACAGTATTAACAGTGGTGGGGACTGTAACAGTATTAACACTAGTGGGGACTGTAACAGTATTAACACTAGTGGGGACTGTAACAGTATTAACACTGGTGGGGACTGTAACAGTATTAACACTAGTGGGGACTGTAACAGTATTAACAGTAGTGGGGACTGTAACAGTATTAACAGTGGTGGGGACTGTAACAGTATTAACACTGGTGGGGACTGTAACAGTATTAACACTAGTGGGGACTGTAACAGTATTAACAGTAGTGGGGACTGTAACAGTATTAACAGTGGTGGGGACTGTAACAGTATTAACAGTGGTGGGGACTGTAACAGTATTAACACTAGTGGGGACTGTAACAGTATTAACAGTGGTGGGGACTGTAACAGTATTAACACTAGTGGGGACTGTAACAGTATTAACAGTGGTGGGGACTGTAACAGTATTAACACTAGTGGGGACTGTAACAGTATTAACACTAGTGGGGACTGTAACAGTATTAACACTGGTGGGGACTGTAACAGTATTAACAGTGGTGGGGACTGTAACAGTATTAACACTGGTGGGGACTGTAACAGTATTAACACTAGTGGGGACTGTAACAGTATTAACACTGGTGGGGACTGTAACAGTATTAACAGTGGTGGGGACTGTAACAGTATTAACAGTGGTGGGGACTGTAACAGTATTAACAGTGGTGGGGACTGTAACAGTATTAACACTAGTGGGGACTGTAACAGTATTAACACTAGTGGGGACTGTAACAGTATTAACACTGGTGGGGACTGTAACAGTATTAACAGTGGTGGGGACTGTAACAGTATTAACAGTGGTGGGGACTGTAACAGTATTAACACTGGTGGGGACTGTAACAGTATTAACACTAGTGGGGACTGTAACAGTATTAACACTGGTGGGGACTGTAACAGTATTAACAGTGGTGGGGACTGTAACAGTATTAACACTAGTGGGGACTGTAACAGTATTAACACTGGTGGGGACTGTAACAGTATTAACAGTGGTGGGGACTGTAACAGTATTAACACTAGTGGGGACTGTAACAGTATTAACAGTGGTGGGGACTGTAACAGTATTAACACTAGTGGGGACTGTAACAGTATTAACACTGGTGGGGACTGTAACAGTATTAACAGTGGTGGGGACTGTAACAGTATTAACAGTGGTGGGGACTGTAACAGTATTAACAGTGGTGGGGACTGTAACAGTATTAACACTAGTGGGGACTGTAACAGTATTAACACTAGTGGGGACTGTAACAGTATTAACACTGGTGGGGACTGTAACAGTATTAACACTAGTGGGGACTGTAACAGTATTAACAGTGGTGGGGACTGTAACAGTATTAACAGTGGTGGGGACTGTAACAGTATTAACAGTGGTGGGGACTGTAACAGTATTAACACTAGTGGGGACTGTAACAGTATTAACACTAGTGGGGACTGTAACAGTATTAACAGTGGTGGGGACTGTAACAGTATTAACACTAGTGGGGACTGTAACAGTATTAACAGTGGTGGGGACTGTAACAGTATTAACAGTGGTGGGGACTGTAACAGTATTAACACTAGTGGGGACTGTAACAGTATTAACACTAGTGGGGACTGTAACAGTATTAACAGTGGTGGGGACTGTAACAGTATTAACACTAGTGGGGACTGTAACAGTATTAACAGTGGTGGGGACTGTAACAGTATTAACACTAGTGGGGACTGTAACAGTATTAACACTAGTGGGGACTGTAACAGTATTAACAGTGGTGGGGACTGTAACAGTATTAACAGTGGTGGGGACTGTAACAGTATTAACACTAGTGGGGACTGTAACAGTATTAACAGTGGTGGGGACTGTAACAGTATTAACAGTGGTGGGGACTGTAACAGTATTAACACTGGTGGGGACTGTAACAGTATTAACACTAGTGGGGACTGTAACAGTATTAACAGTGGTGGGGACTGTAACAGTATTAACAGTGGTGGGGACTGTAACAGTATTAACACTAGTGGGGACTGTAACAGTATTAACACTAGTGGGGACTGTAACAGTATTAACAGTGGTGGGGACTGTAACAGTATTAACACTAGTGGGGACTGTAACAGTATTAACACTAGTGGGGACTGTAACAGTATTAACACTAGTGGGGACTGTAACAGTATTAACAGTGGTGGGGACTGTAACAGTATTAACAGTGGTGGGGACTGTAACAGTATTAACACTGGTGGGGACTGTAACAGTATTAACAGTGGTGGGGACTGTAACAGTATTAACACTGGTGGGGACTGTAACAGTATTAACAGTGGTGGGGACTGTAACAGTATTAACACTAGTGGGGACTGTAACAGTATTAACACTAGTGGGGACTGTAACAGTATTAACAGTGGTGGGGACTGTAACAGTATTAACAGTGGTGGGGACTGTAACAGTATTAACAGTGGTGGGGACTGTAACAGTATTAACACTGGTGGGGACTGTAACAGTATTAACAGTGGTGGGGACTGTAACAGTATTAACACTAGTGGGGACTGTAACAGTATTAACACTAGTGGGGACTGTAACAGTATTAACAGTGGTGGGGACTGTAACAGTATTAACAGTGGTGGGGACTGTAACAGTATTAACAGTGGTGGGGACTGTAACAGTATTAACAGTGGTGGGGACTGTAACAGTATTAACACTGGTGGGGACTGTAACAGTATTAACAGTGGTGGGGACTGTAACAGTATTAACACTAGTGGGGACTGTAACAGTATTAACACTAGTGGGGACTGTAACAGTATTAACAGTGGTGGGGACTGTAACAGTATTAACAGTGGTGGGGACTGTAACAGTATTAACAGTGGTGGGGACTGTAACAGTATTAACACTAGTGGGGACTGTAACAGTATTAACACTAGTGGGGACTGTAACAGTATTAACACTAGTGGGGACTGTAACAGTATTAACACTAGTGGGGACTGTAACAGTATTAACAGTGGTGGGGACTGTAACAGTATTAACAGTGTTGGGGACTGTAACAGTATTAACAGTGGTGGGGACTGTAACAGTATTAACAGTGGTGGGGACTGTAACAGTATTAACACTAGTGGGGACTGTAACAGTATTAACACTAGTGGGGACTGTAACAGTATTAACACTAGTGGGGACTGTAACAGTATTAACACTAGTGGGGACTGTAACAGTATTAACACTAGTGGGGACTGTAACAGTATTAACAGTGGTGGGGACTGTAACAGTATTAACAGTGGTGGGGACTGTAACAGTATTAACACTGGTGGGGACTGTAACAGTATTAACACTAGTGGGGACTGTAACAGTATTAACACTAGTGGGGACTGTAACAGTATTAACAGTGGTGGGGACTGTAACAGTATTAACAGTGGTGGGGACTGTAACAGTATTAACACTGGTGGGGACTGTAACAGTATTAACACTAGTGGGGACTGTAACAGTATTAACACTAGTGGGGACTGTAACAGTATTAACAGTGGTGGGGACTGTAACAGTATTAACAGTGGTGGGGACTGTAACAGTATTAACAGTGGTGGGGACTGTAACAGTATTAACACTAGTGGGGACTGTAACAGTATTAACACTAGTGGGGACTGTAACAGTATTAACACTAGTGGGGACTGTAACAGTATTAACAGTAGTGGGGACTGTAACAGTATTAACAGTGGTGGGGACTGTAACAGTATTAACACTAGTGGGGACTGTAACAGTATTAACACTGGTGGGGACTGTAACAGTATTAACACTAGTGGGGACTGTAACAGTATTAACACTAGTGGGGACTGTAACAGTATTAACACTAGTGGGGACTGTAACAGTATTAACACTAGTGGGGACTGTAACAGTATTAACAGTGGTGGGGACTGTAACAGTATTAACACTAGTGGGGACTGTAACAGTATTAACACTAGTGGGGACTGTAACAGTATTAACAGTGGTGGGGACTGTAACAGTATTAACAGTGGTGGGGACTGTAACAGTATTAACAGTGGTGGGGACTGTAACAGTATTAACACTAGTGGGGACTGTAACAGTATTAACACTAGTGGGGACTGTAACAGTATTAACACTAGTGGGGACTGTAACAGTATTAACACTAGTGGGGACTGTAACAGTATTAACAGTGGTGGGGACTGTAACAGTATTAACACTAGTGGGGACTGTAACAGTATTAACACTAGTGGGGACTGTAACAGTATTAACAGTGGTGGGGACTGTAACAGTATTAACAGTGGTGGGGACTGTAACAGTATTAACACTAGTGGGGACTGTAACAGTATTAACAGTGGTGGGGACTGTAACAGTATTAACACTGGTGGGGACTGTAACAGTATTAACAGTGGTGGGGACTGTAACAGTATTAACACTAGTGGGGACTGTAACAGTATTAACAGTGGTGGGGACTGTAACAGTATTAACAGTGGTGGGGACTGTAACAGTATTAACAGTGGTGGGGACTGTAACAGTATTAACACTAGTGGGGACTGTAACAGTATTAACACTAGTGGGGACTGTAACAGTATTAACAGTGGTGGGGACTGTAACAGTATTAACAGTGGTGGGGACTGTAACAGTATTAACACTAGTGGGGACTGTAACAGTATTAACACTAGTGGGGACTGTAACAGTATTAACACTAGTGGGGACTGTAACAGTATTAACAGTGGTGGGGACTGTAACAGTATTAACAGTGGTGGGGACTGTAACAGTATTAACACTAGTGGGGACTGTAACAGTATTAACAGTGGTGGGGACTGTAACAGTATTAACACTGGTGGGGACTGTAACAGTATTAACAGTGGTGGGGACTGTAACAGTATTAACACTAGTGGGGACTGTAACAGTATTAACAGTGGTGGGGACTGTAACAGTATTAACAGTGGTGGGGACTGTAACAGTATTAACAGTGGTGGGGACTGTAACAGTATTAACAGTGGTGGGGACTGTAACAGTATTAACAGTGGTGGGGACTGTAACAGTATTAACAGTGGTGGGGACTGTAACAGTATTAACAGTGGTGGGGACTGTAACAGTATTAACAGTGGTGGGGACTGTAACAGTATTAACAGTGGTGGGGACTGTAACAGTATTAACACTAGTGGGGACTGTAACAGTATTAACAGTGGTGGGGACTGTAACAGTATTAACACTAGTGGGGACTGTAACAGTATTAACAGTGGTGGGGACTGTAACAGTATTAACACTGGTGGGGACTGTAACAGTATTAACAGTGGTGGGGACTGTAACAGTATTAACAGTGGTGGGGACTGTAACAGTATTAACACTAGTGGGGACTGTAACAGTATTAACACTAGTGGGGACTGTAACAGTATTAACACTAGTGGGGACTGTAACAGTATTAACACTAGTGGGGACTGTAACAGTATTAACACTAGTGGGGACTGTAACAGTATTAACACTAGTGGGGACTGTAACAGTATTAACACTAGTGGGGACTGTAACAGTATTAACAGTGGTGGGGACTGTAACAGTATTAACAGTGGTGGGGACTGTAACAGTATTAACAGTGGTGGGGACTGTAACAGTATTAACACTAGTGGGGACTGTAACAGTATTAACACTAGTGGGGACTGTAACAGTATTAACAGTGGTGGGGACTGTAACAGTATTAACACTAGTGGGGACTGTAACAGTATTAACAGTGGTGGGGACTGTAACAGTATTAACAGTGGTGGGGACTGTAACAGTATTAACAGTGGTGGGGACTGTAACAGTATTAACAGTGGTGGGGACTGTAACAGTATTAACACTAGTGGGGACTGTAACAGTATTAACAGTGGTGGGGACTGTAACAGTATTAACACTAGTGGGGACTGTAACAGTATTAACACTAGTGGGGACTGTAACAGTATTAACAGTAGTGGGGACTGTAACAGTATTAACAGTGGTGGGGACTGTAACAGTATTAACACTGGTGGGGACTGTAACAGTATTAACACTAGTGGGGACTGTAACAGTATTAACACTGGTGGGGACTGTAACAGTATTAACAGTGGTGGGGACTGTAACAGTATTAACAGTGGTGGGGACTGTAACAGTATTAACAGTGGTGGGGACTGTAACAGTATTAACACTGGTGGGGACTGTAACAGTATTAACAGTGGTGGGGACTGTAACAGTATTAACACTAGTGGGGACTGTAACAGTATTAACACTAGTGGGGACTGTAACAGTATTAACACTAGTGGGGACTGTAACAGTATTAACACTAGTGGGGACTGTAACAGTATTAACACTGGTGGGGACTGTAACAGTATTAACAGTGGTGGGGACTGTAACAGTATTAACAGTGTTGGGGACTGTAACAGTATTAACACTGGTGGGGACTGTAACAGTATTAACACTAGTGGGGACTGTAACAGTATTAACAGTGGTGGGGACTGTAACAGTATTAACAGTGGTGGGGACTGTAACAGTATTAACACTAGTGGGGACTGTAACAGTATTAACAGTGGTGGGGACTGTAACAGTATTAACAGTGGTGGGGACTGTAACAGTATTAACACTAGTGGGGACTGTAACAGTATTAACAGTGGTGGGGACTGTAACAGTATTAACAGTGGTGGGGACTGTAACAGTATTAACACTAGTGGGGACTGTAACAGTATTAACAGTGGTGGGGACTGTAACAGTATTAACAGTGGTGGGGACTGTAACAGTATTAACAGTGGTGGGGACTGTAACAGTATTAACAGTGGTGGGGACTGTAACAGTATTAACACTAGTGGGGACTGTAACAGTATTAACACTAGTGGGGACTGTAACAGTATTAACAGTGGTGGGGACTGTAACAGTATTAACAGTGGTGGGGACTGTAACAGTATTAACACTAGTGGGGACTGTAACAGTATTAACACTAGTGGGGACTGTAACAGTATTAACAGTGGTGGGGACTGTAACAGTATTAACAGTGGTGGGGACTGTAACAGTATTAACACTGGTGGGGACTGTAACAGTATTAACACTAGTGGGGACTGTAACAGTATTAACACTAGTGGGGACTGTAACAGTATTAACACTAGTGGGGACTGTAACAGTATTAACACTAGTGGGGACTGTAACAGTATTAACAGTGGTGGGGACTGTAACAGTATTAACAGTGGTGGGGACTGTAACAGTATTAACACTAGTGGGGACTGTAACAGTATTAACAGTGGTGGGGACTGTAACAGTATTAACAGTGGTGGGGACTGTAACAGTATTAACAGTGGTGGGGACTGTAACAGTATTAACAGTGGTGGGGACTGTAACAGTATTAACAGTGGTGGGGACTGTAACAGTATTAACACTAGTGGGGACTGTAACAGTATTAACACTAGTGGGGACTGTAACAGTATTAACACTGGTGGGGACTGTAACAGTATTAACAGTGGTGGGGACTGTAACAGTATTAACACTAGTGGGGACTGTAACAGTATTAACACTAGTGGGGACTGTAACAGTATTAACAGTGGTGGGGACTGTAACAGTATTAACACTGGTGGGGACTGTAACAGTATTAACAGTGGTGGGGACTGTAACAGTATTAACAGTGGTGGGGACTGTAACAGTATTAACAGTGGTGGGGACTGTAACAGTATTAACACTAGTGGGGACTGTAACAGTATTAACAGTGGTGGGGACTGTAACAGTATTAACAGTGGTGGGGACTGTAACAGTATTAACACTAGTGGGGACTGTAACAGTATTAACACTAGTGGGGACTGTAACAGTATTAACACTAGTGGGGACTGTAACAGTATTAACAGTGGTGGGGACTGTAACAGTATTAACACTAGTGGGGACTGTAACAGTATTAACACTAGTGGGGACTGTAACAGTATTAACACTGGTGGGGACTGTAACAGTATTAACACTAGTGGGGACTGTAACAGTATTAACAGTGGTGGGGACTGTAACAGTATTAACACTAGTGGGGACTGTAACAGTATTAACAGTGGTGGGGACTGTAACAGTATTAACACTAGTGGGGACTGTAACAGTATTAACACTAGTGGGGACTGTAACAGTATTAACACTAGTGGGGACTGTAACAGTATTAACAGTGGTGGGGACTGTAACAGTATTAACACTAGTGGGGACTGTAACAGTATTAACAGTGGTGGGGACTGTAACAGTATTAACACTAGTGGGGACTGTAACAGTATTAACAGTGGTGGGGACTGTAACAGTATTAACAGTGGTGGGGACTGTAACAGTATTAACACTGGTGGGGACTGTAACAGTATTAACAGTGGTGGGGACTGTAACAGTATTAACACTAGTGGGGACTGTAACAGTATTAACAGTGGTGGGGACTGTAACAGTATTAACAGTGGTGGGGACTGTAACAGTATTAACACTGGTGGGGACTGTAACAGTATTAACACTAGTGGGGACTGTAACAGTATTAACACTAGTGGGGACTGTAACAGTATTAACACTAGTGGGGACTGTAACAGTATTAACAGTGGTGGGGACTGTAACAGTATTAACAGTGGTGGGGACTGTAACAGTATTAACACTAGTGGGGACTGTAACAGTATTAACAGTGGTGGGGACTGTAACAGTATTAACAGTGGTGGGGACTGTAACAGTATTAACAGTGGTGGGGACTGTAACAGTATTAACACTAGTGGGGACTGTAACAGTATTAACACTAGTGGGGACTGTAACAGTATTAACACTAGTGGGGACTGTAACAGTATTAACAGTGGTGGGGACTGTAACAGTATTAACAGTGGTGGGGACTGTAACAGTATTAACAGTGGTGGGGACTGTAACAGTATTAACAGTGGTGGGGACTGTAACAGTATTAACAGTGGTGGGGACTGTAACAGTATTAACAGTGGTGGGGACTGTAACAGTATTAACAGTGGTGGGGACTGTAACAGTATTAACAGTGGTGGGGACTGTAACAGTATTAACAGTGGTGGGGACTGTAACAGTATTAACAGTGGTGGGGACTGTAACAGTATTAACACTAGTGGGGACTGTAACAGTATTAACAGTGGTGGGGACTGTAACAGTATTAACAGTGGTGGGGACTGTAACAGTATTAACACTGGTGGGGACTGTAACAGTATTAACAGTGGTGGGGACTGTAACAGTATTAACAGTGGTGGGGACTGTAACAGTATTAACAGTGGTGGGGACTGTAACAGTATTAACAGTGGTGGGGACTGTAACAGTATTAACACTGGTGGGGACTGTAACAGTATTAACAGTGGTGGGGACTGTAACAGTATTAACAGTGGTGGGGACTGTAACAGTATTAACACTGGTGGGGACTGTAACAGTATTAACAGTGGTGGGGACTGTAACAGTATTAACAGTGGTGGGGACTGTAACAGTATTAACACTAGTGGGGACTGTAACAGTATTAACAGTGGTGGGGACTGTAACAGTATTAACAGTGGTGGGGACTGTAACAGTATTAACACTGGTGGGGACTGTAACAGTATTAACAGTGGTGGGGACTGTAACAGTATTAACAGTGGTGGGGACTGTAACAGTATTAACAGTGGTGGGGACTGTAACAGTATTAACAGTGGTGGGGACTGTAACAGTATTAACACTGGTGGGGACTGTAACAGTATTAACAGTGGTGGGGACTGTAACAGTATTAACAGTGGTGGGGACTGTAACAGTATTAACAGTGGTGGGGACTGTAACAGTATTAACAGTGGTGGGGACTGTAACAGTATTAACAGTGGTGGGGACTGTAACAGTATTAACAGTGGTGGGGACTGTAACAGTATTAACACTAGTGGGGACTGTAACAGTATTAACACTAGTGGGGACTGTAACAGTATTAACACTGGTGGGGACTGTAACAGTATTAACACTGGTGGGGACTGTAACAGTATTAACACTAGTGGGGACTGTAACAGTATTAACAGTGGTGGGGACTGTAACAGTATTAACAGTGGTGGGGACTGTAACAGTATTAACACTGGTGGGGACTGTAACAGTATTAACAGTGGTGGGGACTGTAACAGTATTAACAGTGGTGGGGACTGTAACAGTATTAACAGTGGTGGGGACTGTAACAGTATTAACAGTGGTGGGGACTGTAACAGTATTAACAGTGGTGGGGACTGTAACAGTATTAACAGTGGTGGGGACTGTAACAGTATTAACACTAGTGGGGACTGTAACAGTATTAACACTAGTGGGGACTGTAACAGTATTAACACTGGTGGGGACTGTAACAGTATTAACACTGGTGGGGACTGTAACAGTATTAACACTAGTGGGGACTGTAACAGTATTAACACTAGTGGGGACTGTAACAGTATTAACACTAGTGGGGACTGTAACAGTATTAACACTGGTGGGGACTGTAACAGTATTAACACTAGTGGGGACTGTAACAGTATTAACAGTGGTGGGGACTGTAACAGTATTAACAGTGGTGGGGACTGTAACAGTATTAACAGTAGTGGGGACTGTAACAGTATTAACAGTGGTGGGGACTGTAACAGTATTAACAGTGGTGGGGACTGTAACAGTATTAACACTAGTGGGGACTGTAACAGTATTAACAGTGGTGGGGACTGTAACAGTATTAACAGTGGTGGGGACTGTAACAGTATTAACACTGGTGGGGACTGTAACAGTATTAACACTAGTGGGGACTGTAACAGTATTAACAGTGGTGGGGACTGTAACAGTATTAACACTGGTGGGGACTGTAACAGTATTAACACTAGTGGGGACTGTAACAGTATTAACAGTGGTGGGGACTGTAACAGTATTAACAGTAGTGGGGACTGTAACAGTATTAACACTGGTGGGGACTGTAACAGTATTAACACTAGTGGGGACTGTAACAGTATTAACAGTGGTGGGGACTGTAACAGTATTAACACTAGTGGGGACTGTAACAGTATTAACAGTGGTGGGGACTGTAACAGTATTAACAGTGGTGGGGACTGTAACAGTATTAACACTGGTGGGGACTGTAACAGTATTAACACTAGTGGGGACTGTAACAGTATTAACAGTGGTGGGGACTGTAACAGTATTAACACTAGTGGGGACTGTAACAGTATTAACAGTGGTGGGGACTGTAACAGTATTAACAGTGGTGGGGACTGTAACAGTATTAACACTAGTGGGGACTGTAACAGTATTAACAGTGGTGGGGACTGTAACAGTATTAACAGTGGTGGGGACTGTAACAGTATTAACACTAGTGGGGACTGTAACAGTATTAACACTAGTGGGGACTGTAACAGTATTAACAGTGGTGGGGACTGTAACAGTATTAACACTGGTGGGGACTGTAACAGTATTAACACTAGTGGGGACTGTAACAGTATTAACAGTGGTGGGGACTGTAACAGTATTAACAGTGGTGGGGACTGTAACAGTATTAACACTAGTGGGGACTGTAACAGTATTAACACTAGTGGGGACTGTAACAGTATTAACACTAGTGGGGACTGTAACAGTATTAACAGTGGTGGGGACTGTAACAGTATTAACAGTGGTGGGGACTGTAACAGTATTAACAGTGGTGGGGACTGTAACAGTATTAACACTAGTGGGGACTGTAACAGTATTAACACTAGTGGGGACTGTAACAGTATTAACACTAGTGGGGACTGTAACAGTATTAACAGTGGTGGGGACTGTAACAGTATTAACAGTGGTGGGGACTGTAACAGTATTAACACTGGTGGGGACTGTAACAGTATTAACACTAGTGGGGACTGTAACAGTATTAACACTAGTGGGGACTGTAACAGTATTAACACTAGTGGGGACTGTAACAGTATTAACAGTGGTGGGGACTGTAACAGTATTAACAGTGGTGGGGACTGTAACAGTATTAACACTAGTGGGGACTGTAACAGTATTAACAGTGGTGGGGACTGTAACAGTATTAACAGTGGTGGGGACTGTAACAGTATTAACAGTGGTGGGGACTGTAACAGTATTAACACTAGTGGGGACTGTAACAGTATTAACAGTGGTGGGGACTGTAACAGTATTAACAGTGGTGGGGACTGTAACAGTATTAACACTGGTGGGGACTGTAACAGTATTAACAGTGGTGGGGACTGTAACAGTATTAACAGTGGTGGGGACTGTAACAGTATTAACAGTGGTGGGGACTGTAACAGTATTAACAGTGGTGGGGACTGTAACAGTATTAACAGTGGTGGGGACTGTAACAGTATTAACAGTGGTGGGGACTGTAACAGTATTAACACTAGTGGGGACTGTAACAGTATTAACACTGGTGGGGACTGTAACAGTATTAACACTGGTGGGGACTGTAACAGTATTAACACTAGTGGGGACTGTAACAGTATTAACACTAGTGGGGACTGTAACAGTATTAACACTGGTGGGGACTGTAACAGTATTAACACTGGTGGGGACTGTAACAGTATTAACACTAGTGGGGACTGTAACAGTATTAACACTAGTGGGGACTGTAACAGTATTAACACTAGTGGGGACTGTAACAGTATTAACACTGGTGGGGACTGTAACAGTATTAACACTAGTGGGGACTGTAACAGTATTAACAGTGGTGGGGACTGTAACAGTATTAACAGTGGTGGGGACTGTAACAGTATTAACAGTGGTGGGGACTGTAACAGTATTAACACTAGTGGGGACTGTAACAGTATTAACACTAGTGGGGACTGTAACAGTATTAACAGTGGTGGGGACTGTAACAGTATTAACAGTAGTGGGGACTGTAACAGTATTAACAGTGGTGGGGACTGTAACAGTATTAACACTAGTGGGGACTGTAACAGTATTAACACTAGTGGGGACTGTAACAGTATTAACACTAGTGGGGACTGTAACAGTATTAACACTGGTGGGGACTGTAACAGTATTAACACTAGTGGGGACTGTAACAGTATTAACAGTGGTGGGGACTGTAACAGTATTAACAGTGGTGGGGACTGTAACAGTATTAACAGTAGTGGGGACTGTAACAGTATTAACAGTGGTGGGGACTGTAACAGTATTAACAGTGGTGGGGACTGTAACAGTATTAACAGTGGTGGGGACTGTAACAGTATTAACAGTGGTGGGGACTGTAACAGTATTAACAGTGGTGGGGACTGTAACAGTATTAACAGTAGTGGGGACTGTAACAGTATTAACACTAGTGGGGACTGTAACAGTATTAACACTAGTGGGGACTGTAACAGTATTAACAGTGGTGGGGACTGTAACAGTATTAACAGTGGTGGGGACTGTAACAGTATTAACACTAGTGGGGACTGTAACAGTATTAACAGTAGTGGGAACTCCTCGACCCTCGCATCCAACAATCCTCCCCAACGGTACTTGTAGCTCACCCATTGGGTATCCGTCTCGAAGCATCTACAAAAACTGGCGAGCCGAACATGTCCTCGGACACTCTCGGCACTAAAAGCCATACGCTATAAAAAAAAACACATGTGGTCAAGGTTTTACCACAGATGGCGGTGGTTACATGTTGCAGATCTCTTGCAGGTGGCTGTACCATGTAGGTAATGGCCGGCCGCTCATATGCAATAAAATAGCCGTATTTCATAAGGAGGCATCGCGGCCAGACACAAATAAAAGAAAGGCAGTAGGGTGGGTACTAAAGGCTACACACTCTAATGACAACATGAATCATAGCACACCTGGACACAAAGTAGAGAAACACATAAATTATCGCCAGAAATGGCGAAAATGATATCTCAAAATGTGTACATTTTAATGGTAGCCTAGGTTTGTGGTGAGCTCAAAAGAGAGAAAATTATAATTTATATTGAGTAGACATCGAGTTCCACCGTCCTTGAAATGGTTTTCAGTGGTTTCCCCATTTGCAACCCCCAGGCAAGCAGCATCGCTGGCGTAGTCGGTTCCATGCTGAGCATCTATACCCAAGATCGCGGGTTCAAACCCAGCCGAAATCGTCGGAATTTTTAAGAGCGTTAAGAATCCCTCAGTAGACTCTGCCTTCTGGAGAGGAAGTATATCCGGCGGTCCCATGTCAGAGATTTATGGCATGATAACGAACCTTCCACTAATTACAGTTGTTTGAAGCTAAATTATAGGTTAAATTTGACCAACGCTCTTAGGTTCTATCATTCATCGCCAGGAGCCAACTGCAGTGGCATCTAGTAACCAAGCTCTGAGCTAGTAGTCGTGTATGGTGGCATTTGGCAGCAAAAGTACGGACTACTTAAAAATCCAATGTCTGCAGTCCTTACTTGAATTAGACACAGATAACACACACTAATACAGTCATGACAATTAACACCGGCTATCAGACAGATTCTACACACACGCAAGGTACAAGGGGCTCATGACCACGTTGTCGCAGCCCCTATACTAAGGAACCAACCGACTCCAGGCAAATGCTGGGACGGTAACTTCTGACAGGCCACGGCCGCTTCCTTCCACATCCTTGCCCAGTTTCTTTCACCTTCATTCATTTCATCTCTTTTTAATTTCTCTCATGAGGTTGGCGTCGGGAAAGGCATCCGGCCGTAAAAACCATCCGCCACATAGAATTACATCGCGTCACATTCCCGACCTCGTTGAAAACGGGATAAATGAGGGGTGGATTTTCTTTTTGTCGTGTGTCCTCCTGAGAGGCCGAGTGCAGGTCTTTCTAGTCGCCGCCCGTGGGCGACCTGAGAGATGGAATGGATGAAGGTGAATGAAACTGGGCAAGGATGTGGAAGGTACCGTCCTAGCATTAACCGGGTGTTTGAAAATTGGAAACCACGGAAAACCATTTCAAGGATGGCCGACGGTGGGGCTCGAACCCACACGTGTCCACCGAGTCAGCTGAGAGCTTGGTCCCATGACCTAACACTGCATTTTACCCAGCGTAGCTACCACTGTCGGTAGGGGTAGAAATACTGCATATAGAATAGACATCGAAAGAATCGAATTTGTAAATTAACTCGCAAGAAACATAGTTTTACTAAGATAGTCAGTCACCTTGGAAGTGGTTTTCTGTGGTTTCCCACTTCTACTCCAGGCAAATATCGGGATGGTTCCTAAATTAAGGCCACGGCCGCCTCCTCATCAATCTTCCCCTCAATTACAAATTTACACACTAATACAGTCATCACAATAACTCTAGGTTATCAGACAAACACCCAACTACACGGGGCGGAAATGATCACGATGTCCAAGCTCCTTATATGATACAACAACAACAGTGACTTTTACAGTAAGTAATTTAGCTCCAGCAAGTGTTTTGTCGTATTTGTTGTGGGGTGTCACCAAGTCAGACTCATCAGCAGGGTTTTAGTTCAACATGCCCGGACTCCACTGAGGCTAGTGATTGTTGCACTACGTCCCATACATGAAGTTGTTGTTGTTGTTTCATTTGAGGAGCTTGGATATCGAGGTTGTTTAGCCCTGTGTACTTAGGTTTGTATAAGGGAGGTTCCGAAAGTAACTTTCGTCAATTTATTGCACGAGCAGTTGGTAGACCTGGTGAAGCAAACAATCGCCACAAGAATCCACACCCGTGGCTGATTCAACGATGGAAAGAGCGTCTCGTCAGCGGAGGGGGAATGACGCAGCGCAGACTGGCGTGCCCCATATCATTCGAGTACAACTCACGTGTCCCAATGTCGGTGCCATGGTGTATGTCAGTTTGGCAATAAAGGGCCCCTGGGAAAAACTTCCCTCGTATGTATGTGTTTACAGCAGGGGCGTATATAACGGGGGAGCCTGGGAGGGCTAGGCACCCCCCAAAATGTTTGTCACATAATATTTGTTTATGAATTAAAACAATAAAAACTAATATACTTAACATGTACTATTGTTACTAAACGTATGGCAACGTTGCAAAGCAAGGTGATGGTAGAGCGATGTAAACAGTGTGACAAACAGTTTGCTCTGATCTTATGCGTAACAACATAACCTCTTTTATTACTCTCCAGTGCGTTCGCGCTTAAGAACGAACCAAACACAGCAACAAGTGACCTTGATAAAGGTTCTTTCCCTCACTTTTATACCCTTTTCAAACTTTTGGCAAATTTGCCTCTCTCTGTAGCTACTGGTACTGCCGAACGGAGTTTGAGTTGGTTGAAAACATAGCCTACTTAAGAAATTCTACTTCTGAAAACAGATTCAACGGTCTAGTATTGTCATCTACACACATCAAAAAAAGTTTTGCATCACCTCGGTTCCCAGATCTCCGGCATATAGACGTTGACTGTGTATATTGTATCCAAGATACAGTCCCTTTGACTGTTCATAGATGTCACTAAAACTGCTCAAAGATGTAAACAACCATGCATGAGCAGGGCCTATTAGACGGAGGGGGTACGACAGCCGATCAGTTCCAGTCATTCCACCAGGACGAAGGTACGCTGCTCATGTTGTCTGTAGTTCTACCATGCCTAGAAGGTCAATACCGCAGTTCGATCGCGTCCGCATTGTTACTTTGTGTCAAGAAGGGCTCTCAACAAGGGAAGTTTCCAGGCGTCTCAGAGTGAACCAAAGCGATGTTGTTCGGACATGGAGGAGGTACAGAGATACAGGAACTGTCGATGACAGGCCTCGCTCAGGCCGCCCAAGGGCTACTACTGTAGTGGATGACCGCTACTTACGGATTGCCGCTCGGAGGAACCCTGACAGCAATGCCACCATGTTGAATAATGCGTTTCGTTCAGCCACAGGACGTCGTGTTTCAACTCAAACTGTGCGCAATAGGCTGCATGATGCGCAACTTCACTCCCGACGTCCATGGCGAGGTCCAGCTTTGCAACCCCGACACCATGCAGCGCGGTACAGATGGGCCCAACAACATGCTGAATGGACCCCACGGAATTGGCATCACGTTCTCTTCACCGATGAGTGTCGCATATGCCTTCAACCAGACAATCGTCGGAGACGTGTTTGGAGGCACCCTGGTCAGGCTGAACGTCTTAGACACACTGTCCAGCGAGTGCAGCAAGGTGGTGGTTCCCTGATGTTTTGGGGTGGCATTATGTGGGGCCGACGTACGCCACTGGTGGTCATGGAAGGCTCCGAAACGGCTTTACGATACCTGAATGACATCCTCCGACCCATAGTGCAACCATATCGGCAGAATATTGGAGAGGCATTTGTCTTCATGGACGACAATTCTCGACCTCATCGTGCACATCTTGTGAATGCGTTCCTTCAAGATAACGACATCGCTCGACTACAGTGGCCAGCATGTTCGCCAGACATGAACCCTATCGAACATGCCTGGGATATGTTGAAAAGGGCTGTTTATGGACGTCTTGACCCACCAACCACTCTGAGAGATTTACGCCGAATTGTCGTTGAGGAGTGGGACAATTTGGACCAACAGTGTCTTGATGAACTTGTGGATAGTATGCCACGGCGAATACAGGCATGCATCAATGCAAGAGGACGTGCTACTGGGTATTAGAGGTAGTGGTGTGTACTGCAATCTGGACCACAAATGCTGAAAGTCTAGCTGTATGATGGTACAACATGCAATGTGTGGGTCTCATGAGCAATAAAACGAGCTGAAATGTTGTTTGTGTTGATCTCTATTCCCTTTGTATTTAAAGGTTCCGGAACTCTTGGAACCGAGGTGATGCAAAACTTTTTTTGATGTGTGTATTCACAGAGACATACATCTCACTGACGATGAAGTTATGAACCGATTTGGCAATGCTTCAGGAAACCTTGACTTTATACTATAGTGTGAGTTGTAGATCAAAACAGTAATGTTAATTGCTCCCAAGTAAACACTATCAAGTGAGCAAGATGATTGTATTAATAACATGTACGGTATCATAAAATGGTCTTAGTTGTGTTTGACATTAACCAAACTTAAAACATCACAACAAATTAGTTGAAAAAGTGATGCCAGTTAGCCTTAAAACCCATCATTTTGCACCAAATTATACAATCGCCGTTTCCCGGGGAAGAACCCGGACCCTTTTATATTTGGCACCTATTCCATGCCCCTAACCCCCAGTTGGGCACTCCCCAAAATAAAACTCTATATACGCCCCTGTCAGTAACATACTGTAACACAAAAAGAGAAGAAGAAAATATGAAAGTCGTGAAGTGGTTGTGAGTTTGGTGTGTTTTGGTAACTCTCACAGCAGTGGGTCGTTCGAAATATTTTGAGAAGAGAAAGTCTACAGGAAATAGTTATACATGGAAAATTCCACGTGTGAATAATGTTCATTTAAGGGAAATTATATCTGTTGAGGATGTTATTGTTGGCAACATTGGCACGTGCTAGCCTCGTGACGAGCTACGTAGCGGTCTTGTCAATAAAATTGAATTAATAACATTAACCAGAAAACGGTGTAAAGAGACACCATGGTGGAATGAGAGAGTAAAAGAAGCTGTGGGGAGGAAGAACAAGGCTTTCAGAGTGTGGTTCCAGGAAAGAACTGATCTGGCAAGGGAAGATTATAAGATAAAGAAGAAAGAAGCAAACAAGATTGTCGCAGAGGAGAGGAGGAAGTGGATGGTTAAGTGGACAGAGATGATGGAGGAAGACAGCAGAGGAAATAAGAAAGGGGGCGTGGTGGCTCAGCGGTCTAGCTGTATGCCTCTCACCAAGGCGGTCCGGGTTCGATTCCTGGTCAATGCATGTGAGATTTTCGAAGTGAAATGCCATGTCCTGTGGTTCGGATTCCACGTAAAAAGGAGGTCCCGTGGCTCATAATCTCGCGATTAACGGTCACGTTAAACTACAAGCTTGAGGAAATAAGAAAGTTATTTATGGGATGGTCAAAAGTAAGAGAAGAGCTCTGCGAGAGGATGTGGTAATGATGGACAAAAACGGAAATGAGGTACACAACAAAGAGTCACTCAAGACAGTGTGGAAAGAGTACTTTGAGGATTTGCTGAATCCAAATGGTCATAGGGAGGAAGACAATGTATTGGAAGATGGAGAAGACAACACAGGAATGGAAAAGGACCTGACTTGGAGAGAACTGGAAATGGCTATAGACAAGATGAAAGGAGGAAGGGCACCAGGCGTGGATGAAGTGAGTGTTGAAATGGTGAAGGCAGCAGGGGAGGTTGGGAAACAGTGGCTGTACCGTGTGATGAGGGTGATATGGAAGGAGAAAAAGACCCCAGAAGATTGGAAGAAAGGATTAATTGTCCCAATATTTAAGAAAGGAAGCAGAAAGGAGTGCAGAAATTACAGGGGAGTCACACTCATACCTCACTGTGCCAAGATATATGAAAAGATATTAGAAAGTAGAATACGAGCCAAAGTGGAGAGAAAATTGAGAGAGGAACAGTATGGATTCAGACCTGGGAGATCAACAGTGGATCTCATATTTTCAGTGAGACAGCTCCAGGAACACCACTACGAATTTGGAGAGGATCTGTTGATGGCCTTCCTAGACATCGAAAAGGCCTATGATAGTGTGTGTAGGGAGAAGGTTTGGAAAGCAATGGAAAACATGGGAGTGGAAAAAGAGACTGTAGGCAGAGTGAAGGAGATGTATTGTGGAAGTGTGAGTTGTGTGAAAGTTGGAGGGGAAAGAACAGACTGGTTCAGACAAATGAGTGGCCTGAAACAGGGTAGTGCGCTGTCACCCCTTCTCTTTATTGTGGTTATGGACGAGGTAATGACACGGATAGCAGGAAAGATAGGAGAAGATAAGATGAAAGCAATGGTGTTTGCAGATGATCTCATGGTCTGGGGAAACAAGGAGGAGGAAATTCAGGAGCAACTGAAGGCTTGGGAAGAAACAGTGGGAGAGTACGGATGGAAGTTCAACATCAGTAAATGTGAGATCCTGTTAACGACCAGGAAAAAGGACAGACCAATGAGTGGGATAACACTTGGAGGTGGACAGCTGAAGAAGGTGGAAAGTCTCAAGTACTTGGGAAGTATAGTGGAGGAAAATGGGAGAAATGACAAAGAGATTACGGAACGTGGCAGACAGGCAGAAGCATTTCTGAGAAGCATTAGGAGCTTAGTGTGGAATAAAGATGTACCACAAAAAAGCAAGGAAGTGTTATACAGAAGCTACTATATCCCGATACTGACCTATGCTTCAGAAACGTGGACAATGAAGAAAAGAGACATAAGCAGAATACAGGCAGGTGAAATGAAGTTCCTGCGAAGTAGGATCGGAGTAACAAGAACAGACAGGGTGAGGAATGAAAAGGTCAGGGAAATGGTGAAAGAAGAGCCCTTGCAAGGTAGGATTGAGACATCAAGACTGAGGTGGTATGGACACTTAAAGAGAATGGATGAGAAGAAGATTCCCAAGAGGATACATGAGATGCAGATGCAGAAGAATCGACCAAGGGGAAGACCAAGAGATAGATGGCTGAAAGGAGTGGAGGAATGTGTCAAGAAGAGAGGCGAGGACTGGACCAGAGTGACAGCGGAGAGGTGGTGGGAAGAAAGGACTAAGTGGCGAGGCTTATGTTCCAAACAGACCCAGCCTGGGGCTGGAAACTGTACAAGATGATAATGATGAACCAGCAAGGACGGGCGCATGGCTATTTGGACCCGAGGCTTAAATAATCATCTATATTTTCGTTTTGGTCAGCCCTTGTTTCCTGTCGTTTACTGAACCTTCCTCCCTAGCCTTGAAATTCACCTTGCTAAAGAAACATGTCCATAGCTCTTTGAACACTCAAGTTATTTCTATATTATGTACGATCGGGTCAGATTTACCCATGGCGCCAGCCCTCACGTGACAAATTTCGGCTTATGTTAGTCGGGACACTCTGTAGAAAATAAGGGGGGAAATTCACCTATTTTGGTGCAGCACAATAGCATAGCTCACGTTCTTGTTGAGCCTATAATTCTGTTACGAAAGTTATTGTCATTTTTCTGCATCTTAAATTTGAAAAATATAATTAATCTCATTTTATAATGGAATAGTTCATAGAAAGACACCAGGTGCAAAATTACTTCATTAAAATGCGTACGACTACGACAAAAGATACAGTCAGTCTGAAAGACTAGACGTTATATCATTTCAAATGACGCATGCTACGAATGCTACACATGTTAGAAAGGCTCAGGATGGCTCTTTCAACAGACTCAATTACCCATTAACTTAGGCTTCCCGCGCGCACTCGCCGTCTCCGTATCGCATAACGCTAGACCCCAGCAGTAAACTCAGACTCGGTGCATATGCACTGAATAACATGATGACGTCATACACGCCGTAACCGTAGCGCATAACGGTAGACCAAAGCATAACGATGAAGTCGACAAGGTCGTTTGAAATGATAAGAGGGAGCGACACACTATGGGTCAAAATCACCACTCCTCGTGTTATATCTTTACTCGCCAGTTCTCAATGGTTAATTATTTATACTAGTTTGGGCTTCATCATGGCCCTCCTCAGTAATTGCTTTTTTTTAATATAAATTATAAAAAATAATGGGGAGCAAAGTTGATTATCGCTAGGGCTCGGATGTTAAAGATGTAAAATTAGCCCGAATATGCAAGTAAATATCACCTTAAACAAGTAGTTCCGTGAAGAACTATACAGCCTATTTTCATATATCCTGCTCATGTTAATTGTCTCTATCAACATACAAAATTTCAGTTTAATTGCTGTAACAGATTCGTAGATATTGAGAACCGTCTAAATATTTCATATGGTCGCCAGGATGGATTTTTATTTTTGTACTATTACATTAAGATTATTGTGTACGTGTGGTATTCAAACTTCAATCGCATGATTAGAACACAAGAAGTAAAAACGAGATTTTAAAAGTACGCACACCAGCCATCTTGTGATTATGCAAACAATTGAAATAAATTACATGCCAGTGGATCAACATTTGTATAAGCATTTAACGTGCAACGTTTCACGGCACTCGGATAGTTAATTCGCAAAAACGTCCATTTAAATATTTATAATTCGCGTCGCCGCCATGTTGGATTTGTGCTAACCAGGTTACTGAAAGTCCTATAGGTGAACATATGTTCATAGTCTCTATGAATATAAGAAAATTCAGTTTTGTTGCTGTAAAAGATTCATAGATATTGAGAACCGTCTAAATATTTCGGAAGCTCGCCATTTAGGATTGTTATATGTATAGGCCATAGAGTTATGTACCATTCAAGGACAATTATTGCCTAGCGTCATTATTCAAACTTTCACTTCGATCGCATGATTACAACACAAGAATAAAAACTTAATTTTAAAATTTCGCACAGCCGCCATCTTGAGGTTATGCAAACAATTGAATTAAATTAGATGGCAGTGCATTACAATCTGCAAAATCATTTACTGTACCACATTTCACTGCGCTCAGATGGTTAAATCACGAGAAAAGTCTATTAAAATATTTCAAATTCGCTTGGTCGCCATTGTTCGTTTTGTACTTTACAGGTTTATGAAATATACATAGGTAAACTTGTATCAGTACCCTTTATCACCGTACAAAATTGCATGATGATATCTGTAATAGTTTCGGAGATATAGAATATCAGTGAAATATTTCGCACAGCCGCCATTTTGAGGTTATGCAAACAATTGAACTAAATTAGACTCCAGTGCATTACAATGTGTATAAACATTTGCTGTACCAAATTTCATTACGTTTGGATAATTAAATCGCGAGAAATGTCTATTTAAAAGTCTCAACTTCGCTTGACCACCATGTTGGTTTTGTAGTCACCAGGTTTTTGAAAGTCTCATAGGTGAACTTCTAGTAGTGCCCTTTATCACCGTACACAATTTCAGGGCGATATCGGTAATAGTTTCGGAGATATTGAATGCTAGTGAAATATTTCGCACAGCCATCATGTTGGATTGGTGAGACGTAACAAAATTTGAAGGGTACGGTCGAGGTCGCCGGGAATAGTGCTATGAACTTACCGAGTTTCATTGAAATCGCTCCAGCCGTATAGATTTTGTTAGGGACACACACACACACACACCTCACACACACACACACACACACACACACGCGGACAAAAGGTGATCTCATAAGCCTATTTTTTCAAAATTGAAAATAGGCTAAAAATGACACAATATGACCTGAAAATGACTGATTTAAATATGGCCGTTTTAATGATAAATCCAAGCGACAATCCCTTCGAGATTAATTCTTAGATACATTCTTTATTCCTATATTCATATTAATGTTCTGAATAAACACGTTTAAGTGGTTATTTACAGTGTATTTGTGTAAACACTAGTTCCCGTTCGCTAAGTTGAGGATGTTGCACTCCTACAGCCGCCGTCAAACTATAAAAATATGACGTTCTTGCCACAAAAAAAATGTCCCAAATATGATCTAATGGTAAAAAAATGTTCGAAACATGAATTTATTTGACAAATAAAAACCACTTTATTGTGACGATAATCAATTCATTTGCATCAGATATAATTGGGCATGAAAATTTTTCTTAAAATAATAATAATAATAATAATAATAATTGATTAGCTTTCGCAGATGACCTTGCAGTCCTTTCATACAACAGACAATAAGCAATCCACTCCATGCAATAGCCGCTAGAACTGGACTCCAAATATCATTTGAAAAGACGCAGTTTATGGAAGGCACTAAATCAAGATTTGACTATCATCCACTAATCACCAAATACGGAGTAATTTCCCAAGTAGACAAATTCAAGTATTATTCAGCCAGCAGGGTAAAATCAGGGAGGTAACAAAGAAAGAACTGCTAAATTGCAAAGGGCTTACAAAATCACATGGAACAGATGTAAGAAACGATGTATGGAATCTCAAAGAATGCACAATTACGAGACTACAACCCAGTCATCAAACCAGAGGCATTGTATGCATCCGGAACACTGATAATTGGGGGCAGGTCACACATGAAAAGCATCGCGAAACAAGAGAGGAAAATTCTCAGAAAAACCCTAGGACCAAAGTTCAAAAATGGAATTTGGATGAAAAAGAAACCACGTGAATTTTTTCAATCCACAGAAAAAATCACAGATACTATTAGAAAACGACGATTAAAATTCTACCGACTCCTTCACAGAATGGATAGCGATAGGCTGACAAAGGGAATTCTAAATCTAGCGCTAACCCTGAAAATCCACAACAATTGGTTAACAGAAATGATGATCATAATGATAATTGTTGTTTTAAGGGGCCTAACATCTAGGTTATCGGCCCCTAATGGTCTGGGTGATAGCGAAAATGTCAATGAAGTCGAAACCAAAACGAATATGAAGAGAGAAGGAAAATACCTACAAAAAGGAACTCAGATTGAAACTACTCACAAAATGGAGAGCGGTAATACTTACAAAAGGGAATTTAGAACGAAAATACTCACAAAAGGAATAGATTGAAAAATACACACAAAATGTAGGTTAAGTTCAAAATACGTACAAAATGCAATGTAGAGTCGAAATACTTACAAAATGCAATTGAAATTCAAAATACGCACAATAGTCCCAGCCCCTATGTTGAAAGACTTACTAAAAAGCAATTTAGATCGAAAAGACTTACAAAATGCAACGGAGATTGATAACACCTACAAAATGGAGTGTAGATGTAAAAATAAACAAGAAGTTCCGTAACGAACTAAAGAGCCTACTTTTCTTGAAATTTAAGATCTATTCCAATGATTAATCTACCCCTCTATCTATAATAATGCCGAAATTAAGTTGGTAATATTGAAATTTCTAATTAGTTCAAAATACTGTATACCTGGCATAATGTAGCCTAATAAGAGAACTACAGTTGGCAGCCCTGGTGACTGAATATATTCTTAGTTCCATCACATAAGGTACAGAATACAAAATTTGGTTGAAGTCCAATGGAGAGCATGGACGTTACATACAGTTAAACATTGGATCTAACAGCGCGCGTAAAATCATGTTGGCAACAATGACATACATGTATTGGTCAGAAATAATCTGAAATAATATGATCTATTGTTGTGTCAATTTTGAATGAAATCCATTAGTTAGTATAGAAGTTACATGCATTTTAAAATGGGATCTGTCAGCAGGCTTAGAATCATGTTGGCAGCACTGACCTATATTAGTTACTCCAAATTAATCTAGAATGCCACGTACTATACGTGTGCAAAGTTTAGAGCTATTTGCTTGCATACTTTCTGATATATTGATATTAGGGTAACAAAATAGAGACAGTATTTATTAACAGTTGGCAGTCCTGGTTACTCCTAAATATACGCATCGTCATATCTGTTATGGTACACATAACACACACGAAATTTTGTTTAAATTCCAAATTATAGTATAGAAGTTACATGTATTTAAAGTTGGACCTCTCAGCAGGCTTAGAGTTATGTTGGTAGCACTGACGTATATAAGTTACTCCAAATTAATATAGGATGTCAGGTACTATACGTGAGCATAGTTTAAAGCTGTCGGCTTGCATACTTTCTGATAAATTGAGAGCATTTATTAACAGTTGGCAGCCCTGGTGGATCTTAAGAATACGGTCAGTCATGTATGTTTATGTACACATAGCACATACAAAATTTGGTTGAAATCCAATTGATAGTGTAGAAGTTATATGCATTTAAAATTTGGACCTATCAGCAGGCGTATATTCATTATGGCAACACTGCGATGTATGGCCTCCTGGAAATTAAACTGCAATATTATTATCTCTACGTGTGCTAATTTTGAAATAGCTCCTATTCATACCTTCCAAGATATCCAACATGGAGCTCAAATTTCAATTGCGATTTTTCAGCAGTTGGTAGCACTGACATCATTTTCAAATATGGGCGTGAGCTATTCAGGTATAGATCTCTACTCCTACCAAATTTTGTTTCGATTGCTGCAGCCGTTTAGAAGTTGATAGGGGGACACACACACACAGCCAGACAGACAGAAGGACAGACAAACAGACAGACAGACAGACAGACACACATTTGCCCGATCTCATAAGTCTACTCTTTCCTCATTTTTGCAAAATGTGAAAAGTAGGCTAAAAATAAAAAAATTAGCTAAATGGAATTTAGATAGACGGGGGTCCAATTAACAAAAACAGTGCGGGAATCTTAAAGAGTAAATAAAATATAACGAAACGAAAACATGAGGTCTGACCCCTCTAAGAAGGAGGGATCAGGAAAGATGAGACAAGGGCCAATTAAGGCGGGAAAGTGAAAGACTCCCTAGGCCTTGGATACCATAATACCGTCGGGGTCGGAAGAGAACAAGAGTTGACCAAGGGAGGTCGACAGGAAAGAAGACGGAGAGGAGCCCTGCACAAGTAAGTGGAAGCAATGCCGGACTCAGCTGGGGTCCCGTGGTCGTCAACCCACGTCCCACTAAATGTGAGCCCCTGGGGGAGGTTAACAGAAATACATGAATATCGACAAGTATTGCTGAGAAAACCATTCCAGATAGAGTAAAATTTAGAAGCCTAGTAAACAAACATACATTTGCAGAGAAACCTAAAAGGAGAAATACAGGCTGGACAGAAGCACGCAGTAAGGAACACGGTGAACGAATGGAGAGATATTGGGAAGAAAAGAAGAGGGAACATTGTGCAAAATAAGTTCAAGCGCGCTCCGTAGTTAGACATAACTATTTAAAATAATAATAATAATAATAATAATAATACTATTTGGCCTCGGGTGCAAGATTTGTGGCCAAAACTAGTATAAATAATTAATGTTATTAACTCAATTGTATTGATATAAGGTAAAAGATAACAAGAAGTTCCATAACGAACTAAAGAGCCTACTTTTCTTAAAATTTAAGATTCATGCCAATGATTAATCTACCTATGTATGGATCTATTTAGAATAATGACGAAATTAAGTTGGTAATATCGAAATTTCTAATTAGTTCGAAATACTGTATACCTGGCATAATGTGGCCTAATAGAGCACTACAGTTGGCAGCCCTGGTGACTGAATATATTCTTAGTTCCATCTCTTAAGGTACAGAATACAACATTTGGTTGAGGTCCAATGGATGGCATGGACGTTACATGCAGTTAAATATTGGATCTAACAGCGCGCGTAAAATCATGTTGGCAACAATGTCATGCATGTATTGGTCAGAAATAATCTGAAATAATCCGATCTATTGTTGTGCCAATTTTGAATGAAATCCATTAGTTAGTATAGAAATTATATGCATTTTA
The DNA here is from genome assembly GCA_946902985.2 of Meconema thalassinum. Classification (NCBI taxonomy): domain Eukaryota; kingdom Metazoa; phylum Arthropoda; class Insecta; order Orthoptera; family Tettigoniidae; genus Meconema; species Meconema thalassinum. The sequence continues at coordinate 21,268,327 of OX336395.1, read as the reverse complement.
AAATTGGACCTATCAACAGGCTTAGAATCATGTTGGCAGCACTGGCGTATATTTGTTACTCCAAATTAATCTAGAATGCCAGGTACTTTACGTGTGCAAAGTTTAGAGCTATTGGCTTGCATACGTTCTGATATATTGATATTAGGGTAGCAAAAATACAGACAGCACTTATTAACAGTTGGCAGCCCTGGTTGCTCTTAAGAATACGCATAGTCATATCTGTTACGGTACACATAGCACATACGAAATTTGGTTGACATCCAAGAAGTTACATGTTCGACCTCTCAGGAGGCTTAGAATCATGTTGGTAGAACTGACGTATGTAAGTTACTCCAAATTAATATAGAATGTCAAGTACTATACGTGTGCATAGTTTAAAGCTGTCGGCTTGCATACTTTCTGATATATTGGTATTTGCATAAAATAAATTGAGAGCATTTATTAACAGTTGCCAGCCCTGGTTGCTCTTAAGAATATGCTCAGTTATATCTGTGTATGTACACATAGCACATACGAAATTTGCTTGAATTTCAATTGATAGTGTAGAAGTTATATGCATTTAAAAATTGGACCTATCAGCAGGCTTATAATCATTTTGGCAACACTGCCATGTGTGGCGTCCTGGAAATTAAACGTAAATATTATTATCTATACGTGTGCCAATTTTGAAATAGCTCACATTCACACCTTCCAAGATATCCAACATGGAGCTCACATTTCAATTGCGATTGTTCTGCAGTTGGTAGCACTGACATCATTTTCAAATACGGCATTGCGATATTCGGGTATAGGTCTTTACTCCTACCAAATTTTGTTTCGAATGCTGCAGCCGTTTAGGAGTTGATAGGGGGACACACACACACACAGCCAGACAGACACACATTTCCCCGGATCGATCTCATAAGTCTACTTTTTCCTCATTTTTGCAAAATGTGAAAAGTAGGCTAAAAATGGCAAAGATCTAACAGAAGCACAGGACATTAAGGAAAGATGGATGGAATATGTAGAAGATCTGTATAAGAAGGAACCGTGTATTACGGATAATGAAGTTCATGTGCCTTTCGAGCCAGAACCAGTTATTTTGGAAACTGAAGTCAAATGGGAAGCCTCCGTGGCTTAGGCGGCAGCACGCCGGCCTTTCACCGCTGGGTCCGTGGTTCAAATCCCGGTCGCTCCATGTGAGATCTGTGCTGGACAAAACGGAGGCAGACAGGTTTTTCTCCGGGTACTCCGGTTTTCCCTGTCACAATTTCATTCCAGCAACACTCTCCACTATCATTTCATTTCATCTGTCATTCATTTAATCATTGCCCCAGAGGAGTGCGTCAGGCCTCGGCAGCCGGCACAGTTCCTATCCTCACCGCTAGATGGGGGCTTCATTCATTCCATTCCTGACCCAGTCGGAGACTGGAAGCAGGCTGTGGATTTTCATTTCAAGTCAAATGGGCCCTAGAGAATATTGCTAAAGCAAAGCAAGTGGGCATGATGGAATTCCAATAGAAATGTTCAAAGTAGTTGGAGATAAGTTAGTGCAGTGAAAATTTTACATTCCATATGTTAGCAAATATGGAACATGGCCAAAAGACTGGAAAAGTTCAGTATTCATCCCAATTCCTAAGAAGGGAAATTCTAAATAATGCACAAATCACCGAACAATTGCACTTATCTCACATGCTAGCAAAGTCATGCTTAAAATCCTACAAAATAGACTACGCCAGTATGTAGACCGAGAGGTACCTGAAGAACAAGCTGAATTTTGTAAAGGAAGAGGGACCAGAGATCAAATCGCCAACGTACGATGGATAATGGAGACGGAAAAAGAATTCCAGAAAGATGTATATTTTTGTTTTATTGATTATGCTTAGGCTTTTGACTGTGTTGATCATAATGAGTTATAGAAAGTACTAAAATACATGGGAGTACCAGAGCATATCATTAACCTCATTCTCTGATCAAGAAGCTACAGTGAGAACCATATATGGAACAACCAAATGGGTTAAGATTCAAAAAGCAGTACGGCAAGGCTGTATATTGTCATCTTACCTTCTCAATCTGTACGCAGAACACATTCTGAGGAATGTGGGGTTACATGAAGAAGAAGAAACAGGAATCAAAATAGCTGGGTTAAATATAAACAACCTGATATAAATGCAGATGATACAATCCTGATGGCTGAAACTGAAGAAGATTTAAAAAATCTCTTACTGAACGTGAAAGAGGAAAGTTCAAAGGCTGGACTAATTTTGAATATCAAGAAAACAAAAATTATGACAACCACAACTGTCAAATCATGGCGTGTAGGAGGAGAAAAATGGAGATAGTCTCTGTTAGGTAGATTTCATTAGAAAGCTAACAATTGCAATGGGTTCCATGTTTCGACTTCCGGAAAATTTCGACATATCTTCGCGTTTCACATCCCCCAGACCCCAAAACCACCGTCAGTTCAAAAGTTTATATATAATTATATATATATGTATATCAATTTTTTGTGGACACGATAACTGTCGTAATTTTGCACCAATCACTTTGAATTTTTTACCGAATATGTATACCTATAAAATCTCGGTCGAGTTCGTTACTGGGCTAAATCGGTCGAAGGAGGTGAAAATGGGGAGCTTTTTTTCGAAAAAGTGAAATATTGCTATAACTCTCTTAATATGTGAAATATCGAATCCGTTCAAAGTTCATACTATGTATCGGATAAAGCCCAACAATTTATGTTTTGAAGAGTTTTTTTATAGCACCAACCATTGACCAAAGGAGTGGGAAAAAGTGTTTTTTTTCGGGAAACATTAATCATCTCTCTCTTAATAGGCACAATATCAAAACCGTAAAAATGGACAATATTCCCCTTATAATTACCTAAAACGTTTGACTGAAAGAATTTTTGATATGACCCACCATTACGCCAAGGGATGAGAAATATTATTTCGGAATTATAAGAAAATACCAAGAGCTATCAGTGCTTGCCCTGGCAACACTACAAAATTGATGAGGGATGAGCCATCAGACGTTGCCATGACAACACTACTAAATTGATGAGGGATGAGCCATCAGACGTTGCCATGACAACGCACTTGGACGAGATCAGATTCAGATTTCCATCTGACTAAGTGTGAAGCGGCTTTGGTGACGTAACTGGTAGCATGCTGAACTTCTATGCCCAAGGTCGCGGGTTCAAAGCCGGCCGAAGTCGTCGGATTTTCTAAGAGCGCCAAAAATCCCTCAGCATGCTTTCCTTTGGAGGGGAAGTTCCAACGTTCGTTGCGAGTTGCTGGGGCATCTAGTAGCCAAGTTCACAGCTAGGTGTCGTTGAAGGTAGTATCTGGTAGCAACAGTAGGAACTACTGCTTGAAATTGACCGTCTGCAGTCCTTACCTGAATTACAGACTAATACAGCCATCACAATTCACACCAGCAGACAGATTCTACACTCACCCAAAGTACACGGGGTTACATGACCGCGTTGTCGCAGCCCCTAAACTGAGGAACCAACCAAAATCTCTGCGGGAGATATAATTTTGCGTGAAGAAGTAACAGACCGTTACATAGTTACACATCAGTGTCGAAACCCTGCATAAGGACAGTGTGACCACAAGTATAACAAGTAGTTCCGTGAAGAACTATACAGCCTATTTTCATATATCCTACTTATGTTAATTGCCACTATTTAACATACATAATTTCAGTTTGATTGCTGTAATAGATTCGTAGATATTGAGAACCGACTAAATATTTCGGATGGTCGCCATGTTGGATTTTATATATGTAGGTCCTAGAGTTATGTACTGTTACATGCAGATTATTGTGAACGTGTAGTATTCAAACTTCAATCGCATAATTAGGACACAAGAAAAAACAAGGAGATTTTAAAAATTTTCACAGCTGCCATCTTGAGGTTATGGAAACAATTGAAATAAATTAGATGCCAGTGGATTAACATTCGGATAAAGATTTACTGTACCAAGTTTCACTGCACGCGGATGGTTAAATTGCGAGAAACGTCCATGTGAATATTTATAATTCGCGTCACCGCCATGTAGGATTTGTGATCACCAGGTTATTTAAAGTCCTATAGGTGAACTTAAGTTCATAGCCCCTATGAACATTAAAAAATGCAGTTTGATTGCTAAAATAGATTCGTAGATATTCAGTATCGTCTAAATATTTCGGATGGTCGCCATGTTGGATTGTTAAATGTATAGGCCATAGAGTCATGTACCATTAAAGGAAAATTATTGCGTAGGTTCATTATTCAAACTTTCACTTCGATCGCATGACTACATCACAAGAAATAAAAACTTAATTATAAAATTCGCACTGCCGCCATCTTGAGGTTATGTAAACAATTGAACTAAATTAGATACCAGTGCACTACAATGTGTATAAATACACACATCAAAAAAAGTTTTGCATCACCTCGGTTCCAAGAGTTCCGGAACCGTTAAATACAAAGGGAATAGAGATCAACACAAACAACATTTCAGCTCGTTTTATTGCTCATGAGACCCACACATTGCATGTTGTACCATCATACAGCTAGACTTTCAGCATTTGTGGTCCAGATTGCAGTACACACCACTACCTCTAATACCCAGTAGCACGTCCTCTTGCATTGATGCATGCCTGTATTCGCCGTGGCATACTATCCACAAGTTCATCAAGACACTGTTGGTCCAAATTGTCCCACTCCTCAACGACAATTCGGCGTAAATCTCTCAGAGTGGTTGGTGGGTCAAGACGTCCATAAACAGCCCTTTTCAACATATCCCAGGCATGTTCGATAGGGTTCATGTCTGGCGAACATGCTGGCCACTGTAGTCGAGCGATGTCGTTATCTTGAAGGAACGCATTCACAAGATGTGCACGATGAGGTCGAGAATTGTCGTCCATGAAGACAAATGCCTCTCCAATATTCTGCCGATATGGTTGCACTATGGGTCGGAGGATGTCATTCAGGTATCGTAAAGCCGTTTCGGAGCCTTCCATGACCACCAGTGGCGTACGTCGGCCCCACATAATGCCACCCCCAAAACATCAGGGAACCACCACCTTGCTGCACTCGCTGGACAGTGTGTCTAAGACGTTCAGCCTGACCAGGGTGCCTCCAAACACGTCTCCGACGATTGTCTGGTTGAAGGCATATGCGACACTCATCGGTGAAGAGAACGTGATGCCAATTCCGTGGGGTCCATTCAGCATGTTGTTGGGCCCATCTGTACCGCGCTGCATGGTGTCGGGGTTGCAAAGCTGGACCTCGCCATGGACGTCGGGAGTGAAGTTGCGCATCATGCAGCCTATTGCGCACAGTTTGAGTTGAAACACGACGTCCTGTGGCTGAACGAAACGCATTATTCAACATGGTGGCATTGCTGTCAGGGTTCCTCCGAGCGGCAATCCGTAAGTAGCGGTCATCCACTACAGTAGTAGCCCTTGGGCGGCCTGAGCGAGGCCTGTCATCGACAGTTCCTGTATCTCTGTACCTCCTCCATGTCCGAACAACATCGCTTTGGTTCACTCTGAGACGCCTGGAAACTTCCCTTGTTGAGAGCCCTTCTTGACACAGAGTAACAATGCGGACGCGATCGAACTGCGGTATTGACCTTCTAGGCATGGTAGAACTACAGACAACATGAGCAGCGTACCTTCGTCCTGGTGGAATGACTGGAACTGATCGGCTGTCGTACCCCCTCCGTCTAATAGGCCCTGCTCATGCATGGTTGTTTACATCTTTGAGCAGTTTTAGTGACATCTATGAACAGTCAAAGGGACTGTATCTTGGATACAATATACACAGTCAACGTCTATATGCCGGAGATCTGGGAACCGAGGTGATGCAAAACTTTTTTTGATGTGTGTATTTCCTGTACCAGGTTTCAGTGCGCTTGGAACATTAAATCGCGAGAAAGGTCTATTTAAAATTTTCAAATTCGCTTGGCTGCTATGTTCGTTTTGTAGTTAACCGGTTTTTGAAAGTCTTATAGATGGACTTCCTGTAGTGCCCTTTATCTCCGTACAAAATTTTAGGGAGATACCGCTAATAGTTTCAGAGATATAGAATACCGGTGAAAAATTTCGCACATCCGCCATCTTGTGATTATGTAAACAATTGAACGAAGTTAGATGTCGGTGCATTACAATGTATATAAACATAAACTGTACCAAGTTTCATTGCGTTTGGTTGGTCAAATCACGAGAAACGTCTATTTAAAAGTCGCAAATTCGCTTGGCCTCCATGTTGGTTTTGTAGTTACCAGGTTTTCAAAAGTCACATAAGTGAACTTATAGTAGTTCCCTCTATCACCATAGAAAATGTCAGGGTAATATCGGTAATAGTTTCGGAGATATTGAATGCTGGTGAAATATTTCGCACAGCCGCCATGTTGGATTGGTGAGTCGTAACAAAATTTGAAGGGCACGGTCGGGGTCGCCGGGAATAGTGCTATGAACTTTCCGAGTTTCATTGTAATCGCTTCTGCCGTTTAGATTTTATTAGGGGGGGACACACACACGAATCACACACACACACACGCACACACACACGGACAAAAGGTGATCTCATAAGCCTATTTTTTCAAAATTGAAAATAGGCTAAAAATGGGCTCCAAATGACAAGAAGGTTACCGTCATCATAAGACAATAAAATGTTTAAAATATGCATAAAATGACGAAAAACAAAGTTAATTACTCTCCAATTATAAAATACTTTCTCGCAATAAATTCGGTCTGATCCTTCTACGAAAACCTGCATATTCTGCCTATTTTCGCCTATCCCCAAGTTTGTCCGGTGAAATCTACCTCCGCCTTCCGGCGTGCCGAGAGGACTTTTTTTTAACTCTCTTAGCTCACAGATTTCTGCCGATGGTGACTGCAGCCATGAAATCGAAAGACGATTGTTACTTGGTAGACAGGCATTTTCAAATCTGGACAATATCTTAAGGAGTAGAGACATAACATTAACAACAAAGATCTGTACAGTAAGGGCTATGGTTATACCAGTTGTGATGTACGGTTGTGAGACTTGGACCATAAGAAAAGCTAAACGCCGTAGAATAGATTCCTTCGAATTATGGTGTTGGAGAAAAGTTCTGAGAGTTCCATGGACTGCGAAGGGAACAAATAGGTCAGTATTACAGCAAATTAAACCAGAGTGTTCCTTGGATAGGGTTACCAACCGTCCGGCTTTTGCCGGACATGTCCTGCTTTTTATTCATTTTGGTTATATCCGGCCGACATTTCTAATTTATGGAAAATGTCCGGCATTTTCGGTTACATTTAGGATCATCACTCCTAGTGATCAGAGTGCTACTTCCAAGGGTGGAAATAAGTTATCAGAAAGAAAAGGAATCGCTTAAAGGAATTTTACTTGTGAAGTTCAACTTCTGAGATATGTCGTGTAAATAATTATATAAACACTAGCGGTCCCGTGTGAGAAATCTCACATGTTCATAAACCACACTTTCCCCAATAGGTTTATAAGGAGAGACGTAAGGAGAAAGGTTGTTATGTTTTTATTTCAACCAAATGATTATAGAACACTATTTACATTTCAGTTAGAACTCCAAGTTCTACGTTCCCTAACTTAGAATGCAATCACTGACAATTGGATCATCATAACACTCCCCGGTTATTCGATATTTATGAAATTATACGATTTGAGCACTCATTCCTTTGATTTACTGTTTCTGAAATTCATGTAAAATGATAAAGGAAAGACCTCAGAATGTTAAAATGGCATGAAACCGGCGTCACAGCGGTCAAAATATGAAGTGGACAGCAATTATGGAGCGTATTTTCCTACAGCAACAGTATATGCAGATCGCATACTTCGTACATTATTTTAAAGTCATTTTTTAAAGAAATTATAAATATTTATGAAATTTGAGTGCAATTCGTCACTGCTAATGTCTATTCTCTTTCATTTGAATGCTCATTTGTCACGATCGGTCGCTTGTGAGCGCCGCAGGAGGGATCTATACTACTGAAATAATATATATGATGTGCTTCGAGAAAATAATTCGCGTCTTCTTTCAAAGGTAGGTTCTGTTGAAAAATACAGCTTCAAGGAAAAGAACTGCAGCAAGGACTGATCATTAAGTAAGTTATTTCCTTATGTAAAAAGGAATGTGTAATATATGAATAATTTCGTTATCGAATGAACTTGTAAGGCATTTTTCTTAAATGTCCTGCTTTTTGCTGAGCAATGTCCTGCATTTGGAAATTTTCAGTTGGTAACCCTATCCTTGGAGGGCTTTTTCCTGAAACAAAAACTGAGCTACTTTGAACACATCATGAGAAGACATAATTCATTAGAGAAGACCTTGATGCTGGGGAAGATTGAAGGCACAAGGAGAAGAGGGAGTCGAAGAATGAGATGGATGGATGGCATCTCAGAAGCACTAAATTCCAGCTGGAAAATCTTCGGGAGGCAGTGCAGGACAGAAGTAATTGGCGTAGTCTAGTGCATGGGGTCACGGACAGTCGGAATCGACTAAACGAATAACGAGAGACAGAGAAGTGGAATACAATAAATTATAAATACTCATTGGTATTTTCTGTAAGCATGAAGCTAGGCTAATTCTTCAAGTTTCATCAAAAAACAGGTTTAGTGCTTGAAGACACGAAGACAAGAGCAGGGATAGTTTTTATCATTTCAAATGATCTTGTCGACTTCGTCGTTATGCTTGAGTCAAAAGTTATGCGGGACGGAGACGGAAGTGACGTCATGCAGCCGCGCGGGATGCCTAAGTTAACGGGTAAAGGACGGCGAGGGCGTGACGTCATGCAGCCACGCAGGAAGCCTAAGTTAATGGTTAATGGAGTCCGTTGAAAGAGTCCTGGGGCGTCGAGCGACCGGGGGCTTCGAGCGAAGCGAAAAGAATACAGGGTCACTCCTAAAGAGGTGTACAAGATGCCAGATAACAATACTGGGTGACTCCTAAATAGATATACAAGACGCCAGATAAGAATACAAGGTGACTCTTAAACAGGTGTACAAGGTGGCAGAGAAGAATACAGGGTGTCTTCTAAAGAGGTGCACAAGATGTCACACAAGAATACAGGGTGACTTCTAAAGAAATATAGAAGATGCCATATAAGAATACAGGGCGACTCCTAAAGAGGTGTACAAGATGTCACAAGAGAATACAGGGTGACTTCTAAAGAGGTGTGCAGGATGTCAGAGCAAAATACAGTACAAGATGCCAGATAAGAATACAGGGCGACTCCTAAAGAGGTGCACAAGATGTCACAAAAGAATACAGGGTGTCTTCTAAAGAGATATACAAGATGTCAGATTCGAATAATGGGTGACCCTTAAAGAGGTGGGCAAGATGTCAGATTGAAACCTTTAACGCCTTATTGGATGGAACTAATTGTTGAAATATTTTGTTCTAAGTTCGTAATGGAGTCTGTTGAAAGAGTCCCGGGCCCTCCTGAGCCTTTCTAACATGTGTAGCATTTGTAGCATGCGTCATTTGAAATGATATAACGTTTAGTCTTTCAGACTGACTGTAATTTTTTTTTTTGTAATATGTAGGCCTACCATAAAGTTGAAAATATAACAGAGGCAAGCTAAGGAGATGGTTCTCACAGATACACGCAAGCCTTGAACACCCATCCTACTAACGACTTGGTGAATGGAAAGCATATGAAGATATATTAAGTAATGTGTAACGAGATTGCACAAATGGAACGTCTGCAGACCTGAGGTATGTGGTTATTAAACACTTCTTAACGTGTTATACATTTGTCATGGAGTCTTGTTAAATTGCATACAGGAGAGAAACTGATTCCTACCATAACCTAGCAAATTATAGTAGTTGCTTCTTAAGTTTCTCTTCCCTCTCATGCTCTTTGCTAACAACATTCCAGCATGGTCTCCTTCATATGTGTCACTTTCTCAAAATATTACCGACAAATAGCCACAAGCAGTCGTGTAGTGATACTGAAATCGCAGCAACATCTTAAAAATGTATAGTCCGCGTTACCTTAAATAAGTTACTAACAATGTGACCCCGGGGTTTCGCTGCCATAGTTGATAGCATGCTGAGCTTCTATGCCATGATCGCGGTATTGTTGTGATCAGAATAATATGTATATAAAAAACTCTTATAACTTTAAGATTTACGTTCAGACTGGTGTAAACAATATTACAAAATTTTCGAGGACAGTCACCCCTCCCCACTAAATCCTTTGCACTCCCTTCTCTACCCTCCCCCCCCCCTCCCCCCCCCCCCCCGTCCCACGGGGGTAGTCACACCTCACAGGGTAAGACCCCTGGTCTAGACAAAACCCTTTGGTCTGGTTTTAAGAAATGTTACTCTCACAAAAAACATTCATTTTCATATATTTTTAGCCTATTTTCAATTTTGAAAAAATAGGCTTATGAGATCACCTTTTGTCCGTGTGTGTGTGTGTGATTCGTGTGTGTGTGTGTGTGTCCACCCCCCCCCCTAATAAAATCTAAACGACAGGAGCGATTTCAATGAAACTCGGAAAGTTCATAGCACTATTCCCGGCGACCTCGACCATGCCCTTCAAATTTTGTTACGTCTCACCAATCCAACATGGCGGCTGTGCGAAATATTTCACCAGCATTCAATATCTCCGAAACTATTACCGATATTACCCTGACATTTTCTATGGTGATAGAGGGAGCTACTATAAGTTCACTTATGTGACTTTTGAAAACCTGGTAACTACAAAACCAACATGGAGGCCAAGCGAATTTGCGACTTTTAAATAGACGTTTCTCGTGATTTGACCAACCAAACGCAATGAAACTTGGTACAGTTTATGTTTATATACATTGTAATGCACCGACATCTAACTTCGTTCAATTGTTTACATAATCACAAGATGGCGGATGTGCGAAATATTTCACCGGTATTCTATATCTCTGAAACTATTAGCGGTATCTCCCTAAAATTTTGTACGGAGATAAAGGGCACTACTGGAAGTCCATCTATAAGACTTTCAAAAACCGGTTAACTACAAAACGAACATGGCGGCCAAGCGAATTTGAAAATTGTAAATAGACCTTTCTCGCGATTTAATGTTCAAAGCGCACTGAAACCAGGTACAGGAAATATTTATACACATTGTAATCCTCTGGTATCTAATTTAGTTCTATTGTTTACATAACCTCAAGATGGCGGCAGTGCGAATTTTAAAATTAAGTTTTTATTTCTTGTGATGTAGTCATGCGATCGAAGTGAAAGTTTGAATAATGAACCTACGCAATAATTTTCCTTTAACGGTATATGACTCTATGGCCTATACATTTAACAATCCAACATGGCGACCATCCGAAATATTTAGACGATACTGAATATCTACGAATCTATTTTAGCAATCAAACTGCATTTTTTAATATTCATAGGGGCTATGAAGTTAAGTATACCTATAGGACTTTAAATAACCTGGTGATCACAAATCCAACATGGCGGTGACGCGAATTATAAATATTCACATGGACGTTTCTCGCAATTTAACCATCCGAGTGCAGTGAAACTTGGTACAGTAAATCCTTATACGAATGTTAATCCACTGGCATCTAATTTATTTCAATTGTTTCCATAACCTCAAGATGGCAGCTGTGAGAAATTTTAAAATCTCCTTGTTTTTTCTTGTGTCCTAATTATGCGATTGAAATTTGAATACTACACGTTCACAATAATCTGCATGTAACAGTACATAACTCTAGGACCTACATATACAAAATCCAACATGGCGACCATCCGAAATATTTAGTCGGTTCTTAATATCTACGAATCTATTACAGCAATCAAACAGAAATTGTGTATGTTGATAGTGGCAATTAACATAAGTAGGATATATGAAAATAGGCTGTATAGTTCTTCACGGAACTACTTGTTTCTTAGTCATTTTACCCTCGAGGTAGACTTTTCCCACGGACTCAGCGAGGGATCCCACCTTTACCGTCTCTATGGGCAGTGTCCTGGAGCTTGAGACATCGATTCGGATGATACAACTGGGCAGGTGGGATCAGCACCTCGCCCAGGCGGCCTCACCTGCAAAGCGAACAGGGGCCTCATGAGGGATGGGAAGGGAAGGGAAGATCGGGAGGGCTAGGAAAGGAAGAGCGAAGGAGGCGGCCGAGGCCTTACGTTAGTTACCATCCCGACATTTGCCTGGAGACGAAGTGGGAAACCACGGAAAACCACTTCGAGGATGGCTGAGGTGGGAATGGAACCCCCTCCACTAATTTGGACCACCCGAGGCTGAGTAGACCACGTTCCAGTCCTCATATCACTTCTCAAATTTCGTGGCACAGCCGGAAATCGAACCCCGTACCTCCGGGATGGCAGCTAAGCACGCGGATCACTACACCACGAAGGCGACTTTACAAAAAGCATTACACACATAATTATAGAGCAGTGAAACTTGAACAATCCATGGAAAACTACAAATGCAACTTGGCGCACTATAAATTGAACTTTGTTTTACAATACCGCCTGCCCTATACCGTGAACGTGGGGTTGGTAACACTTTACGCGCAAAATGGCGGACACAGCTGACATTTATGGGTGAGTGGTTATCGTGTCGGACTACCAACCCCAAGCTTACAGGATCGACCTGACCGCGATAAGTGATTTTTGGAAGGCGACAAAAATCACGACACGCATGTCATACGATGTTGGCATGTTAAAGAACCCATTTGAATTAAATAGGCCGTGTTCATAATGGCAAAATTAATCTCGGGAGTTTCCGCCAACACAAAGTTCCTCCTTTCTTTACTAGAAAGCGCTATAGTGTCAATGAGCTTAGATATCTAACCTCTTTGACCTTCATAGCACTCCAAGGAACAACAAAATTCGACATGCAAGCTGCCCTCTATGTGTCAAATAACAACACTTGCACCCGGCACCTTACCTTCCCGAATTATTTTTCATTACTAGAAAATAATTAGTAATTAATATTTTAACTTTCAGTTGGTCAACACAAATATTACAAATTATATTTTAGCTAATTTCAGTACTTTAGAGAGCTTGGCAACCACGGGACCCCAGCTGAGTCCGGCATTACTTCCACTTACTTGTGCTGGGCTCCTCTCTGTCATCTTTCCTGTCGACCTCTCTTGGTCAACTCTTGTTCTTTTCCGATCCGAGTCTGGCTGCGTGGCTCAGGGGTAACGTTCTCGCCTGCTGAGTCCAAGGTTGCAGGTTCGAAACCTGGCGCAGTCAGCTGGCATTTGAAGGTGCGCAAATGCGAGGGAGCCGTGTCAGTACATTTACTGGCACGTTAAAGATCCCCTTCGGGGCAAAATTCCGGCACCCCGGCGTCTCTAAAAGCCAGGGTAGTTAAAAGGGACGTAAAACCAATAACATTATTATTATTATTATTATTTCCACCCGACGGTATCCGAGGCCCTCTTCTCTTTCACTTTCTTGGTGCTCCTTCCTTCCAAGTCCCTCAATCCTCATTCTTGGAGGGTTGAGGGCATTTCTTTTCCTCCTGTCCTTTGTTTGTTTACCATTTCTTCTTCTAGTTTGTATGACTGCAGTTAGTATTAGTTATAGTTTTCATTCTCATCTCATGTTTCACTATCACCTAGACCATTAGGGGCCGATAACCTAGATGTTAGGGCCCTTAAATCAACAATTATCATCATCATCAAAGTGAACATTCTGGCCTAATCTCGTCTAGGAGCCGGGTATTTATGAATATGTTGACAATGACGATATAGGCTACATTAACATTTCCAGTCGGTCAACACGCTGTTGCCCAATTAGATTAGGTGGGGGTAGATATAGGCCCGGATAGTTGTGTGTTTAAATATGTGAATATTTTCTATTTATTTAAGTATTTTTGCCGTTTTTATAATTGAATACATATTCTGGCTTATTTATTCATAAGTAGGGTTCGGAAGTTTCAGACCTTAAGAAGTACAAAATATGCAAGCAAATATGCCCTAAAAACTAGCTAAATATGACCTGAAACCTATAAAATATGACTTAAAAATATGGCATTTCCTTGTTTGCTAATTGCTTCTGAGCTAAATATATCTACTGGAGTGACATCCTATTGAAAGGCGGAAGCACACTATCGTCATGTTCCGCGACCTCAAGCAATCTAACTTGTCCAGAAAGATGTGCTAAAAGACGTCCGTAGAGGAGCATCATCTTAGAATCAGGTCTTCTAAACCTGCTACCTGCTTGTACCGGGAAAAGAAAGAAAAATATATCTACTACACTATTCCGAAATGCTGTGTTTGAAACTCGACGTAGATAACACGTACCTTGTTAACGACCCGTCAATTTAAAAAAAAAAAATGCTGAAATTATAACCAAATATGACCTTATATCACTAAAATATGACCAAATATGTCCAAAACAATCAAAAAAATGGCCGAAATATGCATTTATAGGCAACATCAAATTGCTTTAAACGTGGTCACCCGTCAATCAAACATATTTTTCAGATTTCGGGTAAAATGAGCTCAGGAAAAAAATATGACTTTTCCTTAACATCCGAACCTTAATCATCAGTAATTTATAGCTTGCCACGGTGGGTGAGTGGTTATAGTGTCGGACTACCAACCCCAAGATTGCAGGTTCGCCCCTGGCCATGGTAAGTGATTTTTGAAGGCGACAAAAATCACGATACTCATGCCATACGTTGTTGGCATGTTAAAGAACCCATTTGAATTCAGTAGGACGTGTTCAATGGCAAAATTAATCTCGGGATTTTCCGCCAACACAGAGTTCCTCCATTCTCTACTTGAAAGCGCTGTAGTGTCAAGGAGTTTAGATATCTAACCTCCTTGACTTTCATAGCGTTCAAAGGAACGACGAAATTCGACATGCAAGCTACCCTCTGGGTGTCAATTAACAAAGCTTGCACCAGGCACCCGAGGCCATACGATATTATTATTATTATTATTATTATTATCAGTAATTTATGAAAATGTTATCGTTCGTTCGGCTGAGCGTTAGCGTTACAATGTAAAAGTACTTAGGCCTAACCGAAGCGTGATATTACGCTATAATCTAATCACACCAGTCAGTGTATTTTGAAACACACTGTAGAACACACCTATCGAATATTGAGTAGTTCATGTTTAAGAAGCAATAAACAAAGCATGATCTGTCATTTCAACACTCAACAGTTACTTTCACAAATTACATAAGCGTATTATTCATCTGCTGGTGGGTATTAGCATAGCAGCAGAATCCATCTTCTGGTCTCGAACAATTGAAGAAGTTAACGGTCCAATCCGTCATGAGACAGGCTGTGGAGGCGCGCCCATTCAATAGAGAACATATATGAGGACCTTACATTCAAAAGCCACCAAGTCCACATTGAGAAACTTTTCAGAAATTGTGAAAAGCGTGCCTCTGCGTTACAATTTGTAGGCCTACTTATCGTGTTTGTATTGAACAAGAGGTTTAGGAATAATATGAGCAAAGAAAAATAAACGTATACCTATTATTTTCGCTGTAAAAGGTGGATTTTATCATTTCAAATGACCTTGTTGACTTCATCGTTATGCTTTGGTCTACCGTTATGCGTTACGGTTACGGCGTGTATGACGTCATCATGTTGTTCAGTGCATATGCACCGAGTCTGAGTTTACTGCTGGGGTCTAGCGTTATGCGATACGGAGACAGCGAGTGCGTGACATCATGCAGCAGAGTGCACGCGAAGCCTAAGTTAATGGGTAATGGAGTCTGTTGAAAGAGTCCTCCTGAGCCTTTCTAACACGTGTAGCATTTGTGGCATGCGTCATTTGAAATGATATAAAGTCTAGTCCCTCAGACTGACTGTATCTTTTATTTTGGACTTAGAAGGTTTTGATTGGAACATGAGAGTAACTTTTTTTTTAGTCGGTTTACCCTCCAGGTTGGCATTTCCCTCAAACTCAGCGAGGGATCCCACTATTACCGCCTCTAAGGGCAGTGACCTGGAGCTTGCCATCGAGTTGGGGGATACAACTGGGGAGTGTGACTAGCACGTCGCCCAGGCGGCCTCACCTGCAAAGCGAACAGGGGCCTTATGAGGGATAGGCAAGGAAGAGGGAAGGAGGCGGCCGTGGTCTGACGGTAGGCACCATTTGCCCGGAGACAAAATGGGAAACCACGGAAAACCACTTCGAGGATGGCTGAGGCGGGAATCGAACCCCCTCTACCCATTTGGACCACCAGAGGCTGAGTAGACCTCGTTCCAGTCCTCATACCACTTTTGAAATTTCGTGGCAGAGCCGGGAATCGAACCTTGGACCTAAGCACGCTGACCACTACCCCATGGAGGCGACCATGATAGTAATCATTAATTCAAAATTCAGTCATGTAGATGAATGAGAAGCTAAGTCTCTGCAATCAAGTATTTTGCGTTAACAATGAGATATTTGAATAATAAATAGTATTTTTACAATAATGTGAATTCAAGAACAATGGTTAATTAGTTATGGTTATGCTGAATAAAGACATGAAGTAGGTCACGTGAGACGGAGGAGCAGTTTTATAAGCTCCTGTGGACTTGGCGGTTATTGCTTCAAACTGCACATTTATACACGCATTTGTAACATAAAATGGCGGGGTTTCATTGCACACATAATGGCGTGGCGTATACAGATTTAAATCCACTTTCTCGTGTGTACCGACTCTTTGAGTTCGTTGCAGTCAATTGCTACATGTTTCCCGCAACACCCCCTAGTGCAGCGAATCCACGACCTACTAGCCGGGCTGTGCCACGCTGACACTCGAATCGCCTTTCTGTGGCTTCCAAGTCACATGGGAATTGCGGGAAATGAGTTAGCGGATCAAGCTGCAAAAGAGGCGGTATCACTACCACCTCGACCAATGGAGGTACCCGCTAGAGATATTCGCTCTCAGTTACGCCTACAAGTTCTGGCTTTTTGGGAGAGTCAGTGGCTAGCTGACCCACTGCCCAGTAAACTGAGAGCGATCAAGGGAACTACTCGCGTGTGGCGGAGCTCTTTCCGGTCACGGAGAGAGTCCATCATGTTGTGTAGGCTAAGGATAGGTCATACAATATCCACCTACTCGTACCTAATGAGAAGGGAAGACCCCCCACTTTGTACCTGTGGAGCCGTTTTCACCGTGGCCCACATTTTAACCGAGTGTGTGGATCTTGCTGACTTACGAAGAAACCTTGGTTTGCAGATGACTCTCAAACTTATATTAGCCGATGACGCGGTGGCTGCTGATCGCGTTATCCGCTTTATAAGTGAGAGTGGGTTAGGGCCAGCAATCTAAATTCTCCAGTGAACTTTGACTCAACGACCTGTCCGTATTTGATTAATAATTTCTTGTTTTTCCGTAATTTGTGTTTATTTTTATAATTATATATTTTTTATTATTAATTTTAGGTCTACTCAAATTTAGGTGCCCACCTCTAAATTTTATCTCAATTCCAAATTTGTATTCTTTAATCTGTGTAAAGAGGGGCAGATGACCTCGTAGTTCCGCCCCTTAAAACAACAATAACTAACTCACTATATGTTCAGCTTTGCCTACGTCATCGTTTCCCAATCTGTGGTTCGCGAACCCCCAGGGGGTTCGAAAATATTTCAAGGGGTTCGCCAAACACTTTTCCAATGAAGGAATATTTACAGCGAATGCCTGATAACCCTTTATACAGTAGCATGACAGTAGGTTAGTGGTATCTATTATATGGACAAATGATATTATCAAAGATGCAGATGGTTCAATCCTTTAGCCACAGATCAATGAATTTTGTTATGAAAGTGTCAATATTACTGAAAACTAAATTATTTTTATCTCCTTGGACTAAAGTACTTGATTGTTTTTAAGAAAAACTATTAAAATTGAAAAATAAAGAATAAAATATGATAATAAAAAGTTAAATTAGAAACAAATATGCTTGTAAAATTAACAATTAGTTCCGTGACGAACTAAAAAGCCTACTTTTCTTATAATATTTAAGATTCATGCCAATGATTAACCTATCTAGAATAATGATGAAATTAATTTGGTAATATCGAAATGTCTAATTAGTTCGAAATATACCAATAAAGCCTAATAGAGCACTACAGTTGGCAGCCCTGGTGTTGAAGTCCAATGGACGTTACATGCAGTTAGACATTGGATCTATCAGCACGCGTAAAAGCATGTTGGCAACAATGCCATGCGTGTGCTAGTCATAAATAATCTGAAATATTATGATATCTTGTTGTGACAATTTTGGATGAAATCCATTTGCTAGTATAGTAGTTACATGTATTTTAAAATTGGACCTATCAACAGGCATAGAATCATGTTGGCAGCACTGACTTATATTAATTACTCCAAATCAATCTAGAATGTCAGGTGCTATACATGTGCTAAGTATAGAGCTGGTGGCTTGCATACTTTCTGATATATTGATATCAGGGGGGAAAATAGACAGCATTTATTAACAGTTGGCAGCCCTGATTGCTCTTAAGAATACTTAGAGTCATATCTGTTATGTTACACATAGCACATACGAAATTTGGTTGCAATCCAACTGATAGTATAGAAGTTACAAGTATTTAAAATTGGTCCTATCAGCAGGCTTAGAATCATGTTGGTAGAACTGACATATATAAGTTGCTCCAAATTAATCTAAAATGTCAGGTACTATACGTGTGCATAGTTTGAAGCTGTCGGCTTGCATACTTTGTGATATATTGGTATTTGGATAAAAATAATAGAGAGAGCAATTATTAACAATTGGCAGCCCTAGTGGCTCTTAAGATTATACTCAGTCATATCTGTTTATGTGCACATATTACATACAAAATTTGGTTGAAATACAATTCATAGTGTAGAAGTTATATGCATTTAAAAATTGGACCTATCGGCAGTCTTAAAATTATTTTGGCAACGCTGTCATGTATGGCCTCCTGGAAATTAAACTGAAATAGTAGTATCTACATGTGTGCCAATTTTGGAATAGCTCCCATGCATACCTTCCAAGATATCCAACATGGAGTTCAAATTTCTAGTGCACTTTTCTGCAGTTGGTAGCACTGACATCATTTTCAAATATGGACGTGAGATATTCCGGTATACATCTTGACTCATACTAAATTTGGTTTCGATTGCTGCAACCGTTTAGGAGTTGATAGGGGGGGGGGGGCACACACACACACACACACACCCACACACAGAGCCAGACAGACAGACACACATTTTCCCGGATCGATCTCATAAGTCTACTTTTTCCTCATTTTTGCAAAATGTGTAAAGTAGGCTAATAATAAATATGAACATTAAAATGTAAATGAAAACCAAACAAAACAAAACAAAATTAAAATTAGTCTACAATATATGAAAATCAGACTCTACAAATCGGTGGTACAACCTGGAGGATTGTGCCCTTCAGAGTGCCTTATTTTATGTAAAAAGGGAGAAAAAGGAAGATTCTGAGAAAAATACTTGGACCACAGAAGGGACATGGAAGAAGAGGAAAAATGAAGAACTTTACAAGTGTACTGAAAAGATCACAGACGTAATGAAGAAGCGGAGGCTAAAGTTCTACGGACATTTACTACGAATGGATGAAGGCAGGCTGACCAAAAGGATCTTCAGCTACATCATGGGGTTAAAGGTCACATCTAAATGGATAGATAAGGTGAAGAGGGATGCAGCGGAAGTTGGAATTACTCCACCGATGGCCCACGATAGAAGAGAGTTCCGCAGTCGAGTTGACGGAGTAAAATCATTTCAGGAGAAACCACCAAGCAGGAGGACCAAACGGATCATTTCCGAGGAGGAGAGAAAACAAAGAAGTGACAGGATGAAGAAGTTCTGGGAAGAGAGGAGAAAGAAAGCCAATAAGTCTTGAGTTCCTTGCGGTCCATAGTTGGCCAAATTCGGAAATAAAAAATAAATAATATGAAATTAGTTTAAATAAATACAAATAATATACCTGTAAGAATATTTTGCCCTACAAAGGGTTAATGCTGGGATGGTTCGCCACGGGCGACTCCTTCCCAGTGGCGTGCTGTGTATCACGACTGTATGCTCTTCCAACAAATTCCCATCATTTAAATATCGTGACCAGTCACGACCTGCAACTGAATCTACAATTCCCGTAGCGGAGGAGGCCACGATCCCGGTCTATTATTGGCATTAGTGTCCGGCTCCGTGGCTAAATGGTTAGCGCGCTAGGCTTTGGCTCACAGTGCCCCGGGTTCGATTTTCGGCCGAGTCATCAGTGATTTTAATCTCCTGGAGTTAATTCCCGAGGCTCAGGGACTGACAAGGAGAGGTCGTCAAGTGGTTTTCTAGAATAGTGTTCAGATTTGTAGGGTTTGCTGTTCATAAGATTTCTAACGTATTTGCTGTGGTCTCTTAGGTTTTGGAGCTATGTACAATATTTTAACATCATTATTGTTCGTCCTTGAAGCTTGAACGAGTCGTAAGTTTTATTTTTTTATTTTTATTTAGTCAATTTACCCTTTAGGTTGGTGGATCCCACGGACTCAGCGAGGGAACTCACCACTACCGCCTCTATGGGCAGTGTCCTGGAGCTTGGATCATCTGGTCGTGATGGATACAACTGGGGAGGTGTGATCAGCACTTCGCCCAGGCGGCCTCACCTGCAAAGCGAACATGAGCCTCATGAGGGATGGGAACGGATGGAAGCTTGGGATGGATAGGCTAGGAAGAGGGAAGGCAGGCGGCCGTGGCCTTACAGTAGGTACTGCCCCCGTAATTGAATTATATAGAGACCACGGTGGCTATTTTGGAAATTATAGCGAAAGTTATGGCTGTCATAGTTATGACGTGGGTAGTCATGACGTAAGCACGTATGACGCAGACGTTATGCCAGCAGGCTACTTGAGCTGAGATTCTCAGTGACGTCAGCATTTATTCGAGAAGGATCCGAGATGTACGACGCAGTCGCAGGAAACGTGGAATTCTGCTGAGGAAGAAATTATGCTATTGGAGGGGAGGCTCAAACCAATGAACGATAGTCTGAAGGAAGACGGAGATTGCTGAAACTATGGTATTTTTATTACTTTTTGGAATGCAGAATTGTGGAAATCCATTTGCAGTAGAGGCATTGATCTGGAATTTTGGTGAAATTTATTTTCAGTTTTTGAATTTTGAAAATCCGTCATGTATTGACGAAGTTGGAACTTCTAGCGATGACGCAGTAACACGCGATGGAAGGGATAGATACGCCCCTCATGAAGTTCATAAAAGGCCTTGCGCAGAAGAGAGGAGCCTCATTCTCAGATTATAAATCGTCTGATATTCAATCGTCAGATTTCAAATAGTCTTTTCAGTGAAACGTCGAGTGAGATTAGTAGTGAAAAAGTCGTCTTTGTAACGCGTGGCGAAGCCACTGCTTTAAACGAGAGTCGAACATACAAGCAGTGCAGGTTTACTGTGAAGTAAATCTAGGTGAAGTTGAAACGACCCTTATAACGCTTCTACAAGATTAGCTGTGAACAGTTAGCGGTCGCCTATAAGCTAATTCTCTTGTTCATTGCTACAGTAAGGACTGTAGAAAAGCTGAACAATTTCGAGGAAGTATTTTGGAAGTTATTGACAATATTAGACGACTGACAAAAGTGATTTTCTCGCCACAGGAGAAACACTTTGTATAGCCAGACTCTACGCTACGGCTGACAGGGCTAGTGAAATAGGGAGACTTCAGATTGCTTTTGTGACACAACGCTACAGTATTATGGAGCAGTCTAATATGGCAGTTTGTTCTTCTAATACTATTACCGAAGAGAAGATGGAAGGCTAAAGGACTTAATGCAATTGGGACATATTTCAACGGAGTAAGATAGCAGCATGGAACTTCGCTAATTGCTATTCCATACAAGCGAACATGTGGTAAATAACCATCTACACCCATGTTTCGTGATTAAAGGCTGAATACTATCAAACAGCAATAGAAATGATTTCATACTTTCTGAATATGAATATTTCTTCGGAAATTTATACAAAAACTTCATGGCGATTTTCAACTGGAACTTCAGGGATTTTTCAAGAGAGGTCAGGGTTATCCCGACTCACAAAGAAGATTATTTCCGGAAGGATGTCGTTCGTCTTCGTGAAGCAGTTCGATTCTCCGATGGTGCTGTTTCTGGTTTCGAGGATGGAGCTCAGCTTTAACTTGGTGAAATGGATCCATCAACAGTCTTCTTTGGGGAATTTTCCTCTGGAACGTCAATCGGCAGATAAGGTAGTCGTGAACGTTTATTGTATTTGAGTTTCTTAGCAATATTTGAGCAACCATTTTTCCCATATTTTTGTCCTCTTGTATTTTTTTTGCCCGATATTCTTGTTTGAGATTCCTATTCTCAGTACACCTTGATGCCTTTTTCGACGTTTTATTAAGACATTGTTATGTCATGGGCATAGTTAAATGATTTTGAATCAGTTGAGACTGATATTTAGATTTTTCAGTAATTTGCTTATTTTTGTAGTCACGATTTGACTGTAAGTTAATGATTTTTATGGCAGATTTAAATTCAGACAGCGTGTCACTTTATTAAAGTAATTCTACCCCAGTTTAATTACTTTGACCAATTTTCTGTCATCATCAAGAAGGAAGAACATTTAAATGATTTTAGAGCGTTAAAATCCAGTACGTTGTCGACGATCTTGGAAATACTAGTCGTTATTTGAATTGATTGCAACACAGACATTTATCGTCAGTCATGAACGACCATTGCATCTTAGGCAATTTTGTGAAAGATGAACATTAATTATGAATTATTGAAGGCATTAAATTCGTGAAACTTGTGTTAGGTTTTTTCTCATATAGAGATTTATATAATGATGTTTGCATTCCCCAGTCTAATTGGATTCTATTCGACTATTTTGCAGTTAGTCGCACTTTGTTTGATGATAGTATTTTTATACTACAATTCTTTGAAGATGTTAATCTTAAATTTTGATAGACCAGACATGCGTATATAAGCGTATTCACTATTAAATTTGTTTGTGATTGGCAAATTTTTATTTCATTTCGATTCATGAATGAAATCCACGAAGTTTAAATGACAACAGTTTTGAAACAATTATTGATATAAGAATTTTTAAGTGGAACTATGAATGTATAATCGATAGTGCAGCGGACATGTTGAAAGTCGCTGATGTATAATGCCCTTAAATAAATGAAGGAGATTCCCACAGTAATTAATAATGATAAAGATTGTGTTAGGGGAGGTTTTTGTAAATGCTGTGGAAGATTTTGTTGCCGTATATTTTAATATATGATGAATTTTGGGCTATTTTGAATGCAGTTTGTGCATTATTTTGTAAGCGAAGTATTTTCCGCTAGAGTGTATTGTCATAGTTCGTTGAAAATTAATCAAGTGAATTTACTGTTATAATTAACAAGAGTTTTGAAAGAATTTGAGATAAGATTTTGAATGAAGATTACCGTCACAAATAATTAAAATTATTACAACCTTTATTAAACCAGATTGTGACATGTACATGTATAACTAACCTTCATTGGTCGATTATATTAAACACGATTATGAATTTACCAACCGGATAAAACATGTGGTTCAATGTATTTCTTAAATTAATAATTTAAATAATTTAAATGTTGATATTGTAAATAATAAATGTAAATATCTTTGACAATAATGTGGAACGAAAGTAATGTTAAAGGCGTGTTTAAAATTTTTGTAATTATTTTCGACAATATTATAAACAATTTCTAATTGTTATAAATAATTTATGTGATTTTGTTATAAACATTTAAGAGTGTGTTTTATACTCTAAACTATGCTTTTTAAACATTTGGATGATAACTTAACAAGTTTAAGGATAGTTAAAATAATCCAGAGGGATGTGAGTTAAGCATTTGAAAGATTTGCGTCAATATGTATGAGTTGTCTTGTAGACATTTAAAGCTTTAAAAGGAGCTGAATTCTTACGCAAGTGTGGCGTGACGAGGGAGCCCCATTTGACAGGTGTGAGCCAGGTTAAAGAGTAGACCAGCCGGCCAGACATCTGGTTATAAGCGGGTGAGGTCGATACTCTGGCCTTGTGCCTATTAATACAAGTGTTATGTTTATTAAAAGAAACCAAATGCTCTATATATGTCGTATCCTAACTTCCTCATCCAATCCAAATGTGTTTTAAAATGTTACGTTATTTTGAGCTCATGGGAGCTAACATATTGTTTGATAACTTTGCAAGTCCTTTAGGAGGACGTAGTCAGATTGACATAGGCTACTGATAGCCACATTTATTTTGTTGAGTTGTTAAAATCATACTCTTTATTTGAAAATAAAGCTTTTGTACAGTTCAAAGTTCTCGTCTTCGGTCTGGTTCATTTTTAAATGTCATGGTCAAGATTATTGTGAGAGCATACTTTAATGATCCTGTTGTCAACCCAATCCCCGAGATATTTATAAGAGGCAAGTAAAAGTAAGAATGAAACCCCGTCTATTTTGGTGTGTTCCACAATAATTTTTCTTGGTAACTTCTGTGCTCAAACCTCGATAGTATCTGTCAGTGCCATTTTCATTGATGTAGCTGAGCTGGTGCGATTGATTGTTGGCAATCCGATTGAGGGGGCGGATATCTGACAGCCTACTATTCGGGTAAACGGGGACAGAAGGATTGGCGACCCAAGAACGTGGGGCTGAGTCAACAGAAGGATTGACACACCTAGAACGTGGGGCTCGATTCAACATAACTGGATCACCAGTTTGAACGCCAGTAGGATTGGCAAACCTAAAACGTGTGGATCGATTAGACTCAAATAAAGAGGTTGATTCTTTGTTAGATGTCTTGGCCAATTGTAGAATTTAAGAGTGTGATTATATAGGAATTAAATGTTGTATTGTAGTAGGAAAATTACACTCAGAAAAGATCAGATCTTATACGACTTGAGAAAGGTTAAATGGGCTGGAAACTTAGAAAAATCGCCTATGATCTGGAATCTTATTTTATTTGACCGTCTTATGACATTTCAGTCATATTAAAGATTAAATTAAATTATTTGGATTGTAAATGTAAATCATTTGTGATAGAATATTTTAAAATGAGCCAGGGAAATTTGAACATGTGCTTGAGTTTGTTTCAACATAAAGTGTCTTCGAAAGTTAATTATAAGGTAGTTATAAGTTAGATTTAAGTCAGAAAATTGATCAAAATCATATATGGTGAAAAGTGTTGCTCAAATGTTGTTATTTTGCTCTTTTGATGTATGTCCCTACAGCAGTCTAATTTTTGAATAATATTGTAATGGCAGATGAAAGTTTGAAGATGATGTTAGCGGAGATGTCTGCTAACATGAATAGTAATATGAAGCAGATGATGGAGGAGAATGCTAGTAATTTGAAAGCAAGGATGGAGGAGAATGCTAGTAATTTGTCTGCTAACTTGAAAGCAAGCATGAATAGTAGTATAAAGCAGATGCTGAATGAAAGTATGAAGGAGAATAATAGTCGAATGGAGGAGAATGTTAGTAATTTGTCTGCTAATTTGAATGCAAGAATGGAGGAGAATGTTAGTAATTTGTCTGCTAATTTGAATGCAAGAATGGAGGAGAATGCTAGTAATTTGAAAGCTAGCATGGATGAAAGTTTGAAAGGTATCCAAACTAGTGCTGCTAACTTAGAGGATAATATGTCGCGTTTAAAGATTAATACCCAAGGAATTGAGAATACTGTAACTGACATCCGTTCAGACGTGTCCAATGTTAAAATAGATGTTGCTAATGTGCATAAAGATCTTACAATGTTGAATTTAGATGTTGCTAATGTCCGTAGTGATATTTCTTGTGCTAGGGCTGAGGTAGTTGTTGTCAAAAATGATGTTGCGACTGTCCAAGACAAGGTTGAGGAAGTCCAAAGAGGAATCCAAAATGTTAGAACTGATGTGTCCAATGTTCAGGTTGATATTAATAACATTCATTCGGATGTAAACGAGATGCAAAGTGACATAAATAAAATTCAAGTAGAGGTCAACACAGTTTTCGTAGACGTTGCTAAAGTCCAAACTGATGTAAATAAAGTCAGGGAAGAGATAGAAAATTCGAAAACTCTTTGTACACGTAATATAAGTGCATTAACGACTAGGCTAGTTGATGAGTCAGTTAGAACGACAGCGTCTTTAGAAGGTTTAAAGTTTGATGTAGAGGTCATGAGAACCCAAGTATTAGACCATAATAAAGTATTGAAAGAGGATATCGAAATAGACATAGCAGAAATGTTAACGGCAAATGTAGCAATATGGAAAGAAGAGTGGAATAGGTCAAGTGGGGAACATGTAACCCAAATTCAGGATCGTATTGAAAGGAAACTTGCCAGTACTCAAATTGATATTAACAATGAAGTAGTACAGATTAGGAAAGATTTAAGCGTCAGGATGGATTCGCTATCCGAAAGACAAGTTGAAGATAGAACACAACTAGGTCAGGATGTGCAAACATTAAAATCTGCATTAGAGGAACAGATTCATAAAGTGGTCTCTGATGTGAATGAAACGACGAGTAAACTACAGAATTTGAAGTTAGGAGAGGCTAATTTAATGGAGACCTACAAAGAAGAGTTAATCAAGAAAGTCTTAACGGAAATCACTAACAAGGATACAGAAGGCTTGGCTTGCGAAACCAGTAGGAATTATGCCAGAAGATATAACCTAGATCCAGAAGAGAGAGACGTGACTCCTGAAGAACGTATATCCAGATTCAGGGAGGAAGATGACGAGAGGAATATGGAACCTGAGTGGAACTATCGTGATAGTGGGAAAAACTACCCGGATTCATATCCGAGGAACGTAACGGTCATCAGGAATTTTGAAGATAAACCGCAAAAATTCAGTAACACGGATAGTTTGACACCTATCGAATATGTAAGGAACCTCAAAGATTATTTCATCGAAGCTCACATTCCCAGAGAGAGAGAGATGAAGATAGTGGAGAGATATTTGATTGGAGGACCCCTCGAATGGTTTCGTGCATTTAGATACACATTCAGTAACTTTGACGAGTTTGCAGAGGCATTAATCAAACGATTTTGGTCCATAGAAGCGCAGAATTCGTTAAGAGCGGAGGTGTATTCAAGAAAATACTCCGGTACTCTTCCAACGCGGTACGCTGATTTCTTTACGAGTCAATTATCCCGCTTGAGATTCTTACAACCCCCATTGTCCACGGAGCAACTTATTGATGCGATTTCTCGTATGCTGCCAGTTGAGGTGAGAAGACTAATAATTTCGTCCAACATCAGTGATTTAACCAGCATGGATGAATTACTGAGGAGGTTAGACTACACAAGTCCAATGCCTAACGTGGTGCAGAAAGGTCAAAGGCATGACTTTAAAGAAATAAATACTGTATATATGGACCAAGTCCAACAAACTGACAAGCCAGATGAGGAGAAAACTGACAATGTAGGTCCTCACAGGAATAATCAGTTTCGAAATAACAGATCGCAAGGTTACCGACCGTATCAACAGAGAAGAGGCTGGAACTATAACCGAGGAAATTACAATGGAAGAGGCAGATATTACAACAATAATGGTTATAACAGGAATTATAATAGGAATAACCAGAGCCAAAACAGAAATCAGAATCCTCAAGGTCAGGTTATGACACCCGATCAGTATCAGGAAAGAGAGAAGGAAAGCCAGCAATACCTAAAAGAATTACGGGAAAAAGAAGCCGACAACCAAAAGAAAAGGCAGGATGTTGTAATCGATCCTGGGCCTTCTACGAGCCAACAGAATTTTGAGGTCGGTAACACAAAAAAAAAACGCCGATTTCTCAACGTCAGTGAGAACCTGTAAATACATTGCCACACCACACCTGATTACGATTAATGAGATATATGAAGTGACTGATGAAGATTAGCTAGAAGAGAGGGGTATAGTTAAAGAGGAAAGACCATGTGCCTTACCTATTATTTCTGTACGGATAGATGGACAACAGTATAAAGCCCTGATGGATACTGGTGCAATTATCTCCATCATTTCAGAGGAATGTTATCAAAGTCTGCTAAGAGGAGAGAACATGACAGTTCTACCTGTTTCTACCGTCAAAGTGAGAGGGATATTCCAAGATAAGGCTGTGAAGTGCAAGATTCAAGTGTTATTGAACTTTGAGATCAATGGAAGGAATTATGAACAGATCTTCATTGTGGTGAGCAAGATCAATTTTGATGTGGTGCTTGGAATCGATTTTATATCGAAGGTCGGAGCTATTATTGACATGAAGAACAGAAGTATTAGCTTTAATGATGGGTACATAATCACAGAAGAGATAGAAAAACAGGACGTGAAAAACAGTCTGGAAATAGACCTTAGGGAAGAAATTTTGAATACTATAGTTAATGAAGTGGAAAATTTAGCAGAAATACCCAGTAGAAAAACTGAAGGATTTGAAGAAATTCAGGGGGAATTTGAGGATCTGATAAAGGAATTCCAAGATATTTTCGATGAAAAGCCTGGATTGATTAAGGATTATAAATACAAGATAAGGCTGACAGATGAAACCCCTTACCAGAAGAGAATATACCCCATTCCTGAGAAATACTATCAAGAAGTACGAGGGTTAATCAGAAAAATGGAGGTAGACGGGATTATTAAAAAACAGGCGTCGTCTTATATAAACCCCATCACAGTAGTGAAGAAAAGTAATGGTCAGATACGTCTTTGTCTCGATGCCAGGACCATTAACTTGAAGATTCTTCCAGAAAATGACCGACCACCCAAGATTAGAGATCTGCTTCGAAAATTCAAAGGGAGAGCATGTTTCAGCGTTCTTGACTTGACGTCTTCATTTTATCAAGTTCAGCTAGAAGAAGATAGTATGCAGTACACTGGATTCCTATTTGACCAGACGTCATGGGTCTTTGTCCGAATGCCTTTTGGTATGGTTAACAGTGGACCAGCACTTATTCGAGCACTTGATAGTAAGCTCACTGACGAAGTGAAAGAAAATGTAATCTGCTACATTGACGATTTAATCGTATCTTCACCCAGCGCCGCAGAACATTTAGTGCACTTGAGAAAGTTGTTTGAGAATTTACGGGAGGCCAATATCAAGGTGAATTTTGGAAAATGTCAATTCTTGAAGCAGGAAATAAATTACTTGGGGCATACTATTGATAAAGATGGATATCATCCAAACATGAAAAAGGTAGATGCGATCACGAGATTTCCAAAGCCAACTAAGGTGAAACAAGTCAGAGAATTTGTAGGAGCATGCCAATTTATTAGCAGCCACTGTCCAAGATACTCGGAAATTATGGCTCCTCTGTATGACTTACTCAAGAAGAATAACAGATGGAAATGGAGTACCGCTGCAGACGAGGCTTTTGAGAAAGCAAAAGAGATGCTCAGAAATAATGTGAAACTGGAGTACCCAGACTTTGAGAAGGTGTTCTATATTGAGTCTGATGCATCAAGAGTAGGCATTAGTGCAGTCTTATACCAGAAAGACGAGGCAGGCAACAAGCACTACATTGCGTTCACTAGTCGGAAGTTGAAGAAACACGAGGAAAATTACTTCACGACGGAGCTTGAAGCGTTAGCTTTTGTAACAGCATTGCAAGCCTGGAAGAAAATACTGCTGGGACATAAGGTCATCATTATTACTGACCATAAAGCACTTCAGTTTATGCTGCAAACTGACATGTCGAGTGATAGATTGACACGTTGGGCTTTGTTCACCCAACAGTTTAACGCCACTATCGTCCACCAGCCTGGGAAAGATAACTTACTGGCTGATGCTCTATCACGTAACCCTATTAAAAATGTGCAGATACACCATGTACAATTGGAGCAAGAAGATCAAGAAACCGTTAGGAGGTTAGCCCGAATCGGTGTGTCACAGAAGAGACACGCTCCAATAAGGAAAATGTACAGGTTCCTCAAGGGTTACATGGACAATACTGATGTTGACTATGCAGTTACACGGAGAAATTCACGACACTTTGTCTTGAGTGGAGACATCGTATGCAAGTATGCTGACTCTGCGCATACAAAACTCCGAATAGTCGTGCCACCTAAACTTGTTGTCAATTTAGTGTGGGTAGCTCATCACGCAACTGGACATGCCGGTTTAGATAAGACTCTTAATACTCTTCAAGAGAGATTTATCTGGACTAACATGCGTTCCAGCATTGCCAAGGTCATTCGATCATGTGACAAATGTCAAAGAGCAAAGTATGCTTCTGCTTTATTAAAAGGAAAACCGAAGGCTATGATTCCTTCTAAGCCAAACGAACTAATGGCGACGGACATATTTGGCCCCTGTCCGAAGGGATATCAGGGTAACCAGTACCTGTTGGTTACCGTGGATGTTTTCTCAAAATTTGTTACAATGAGTCCCATGCAGAAAGCTAACACAAGGAACGTAGTAAGCAGACTGGAAAATGCTGTATTTCCTAAAGCTGGTATACCGGAATATCTACTGTCAGATCATGGAACGCAGTTTACATCCGTGGAATTTGCAGCGGATATGGAAAGGCTTGGCATTAAGCACTTATTTTCAAGCGTGCGTTACCCAGAATCGAATTCCTCAGAAAGATATATGGCTGAATTTTCGAAATTCTGTTGAATTTTCTGTCCAAATGATCATTCTGGTTGGGTGAGATTTGTACCCCTTATAGAGGAATGTCTGAACTCTACAGTGCAGGAGAGTACAGGAGAAGTGCCAATGCGACTTCATCTTGGAAGAAACCCAGAAAGACCGTGGGATAATCTTTTCAACCACATTCCTAGAGATCCCGACTTAGGAAGGCAACAGAGGATTGACAAGGCGAAGGAACAACTCCAGAAAGCAGCAGAGAAACGATTGAAAAGAGTAGCTGGAAAACGTTTTGGTGCACCCTTACAAGTTGGAAATCTTGTATTATTACGCAGACCTGTCAAGGCTGATATGAGCAAGAAAATATACCCCAAATTTGGAAATGTATTCATGGGGCCGTTTAGGATTACGAACGCCTATGGAAACAACTGCTATGAACTCTACGATGATGAGAATAATGTCATTTACGGCAAGTTCAATGCTGGAAATTTAAAAAGATACTATCCTAGAGTAAGCCAGTAATAATTCAATTTCGTGTTCAAGAGAGTTGAGGTACTTGTAACACTGAGTTTAAAAACAATTTGCAACTGTTTTTAAAACGTGGTGAGAGGAGAATGCCCCCGTAATTGAATTATATAGAGACCACAGTGGCTATTTTGGAAATTATAGCGAAAGTTATGGCTGTCATAGTTATGACGTGGGTAGTCATGACGTAAGCACGTATGACGCAGACGTTATGCCAGCAGGCTACTTGAGCTGAGATTCTCAGTGACGTCAGCATTTATTCGAGAAGGATCCGAGATGTACGACGCAGTCGCAGGAAACGTGGAATTCTGCTGAGGAAGAAATTATGCTATTGGAGGGGAGGCTCAAACCAATGAACGATAGTCTGAAGGAAGACGGAGATTGCTGAAACTATGGTATTTTTATTACTTTTTGGAATGCAGAATTGTGGAAATCCATTTGCAGTAGAGGCATTGATCTGGAATTTTGGTGAAATTTATTTTCAGTTTTTGAATTTTGAAAATCCGTCATGTATTGACGAAGTTGGAACTTCTAGCGATGACGCAGTAACACGCGATGGAAGGGATAGATACGCCCCTCATGAAGTTCATAAAAGGCCTTGCGCAGAAGAGAGGAGCCTCATTCTCAGATTATAAATCGTCTGATATTCAATCGTCAGATTTCAAATAGTCATTTCAGTGAAACGTCGAGTGAGATTAGTAGTGAAAAAGTCGTCTTGGTAACGCGTGGCGAAGCCACTGCTTTAAACGAGAGTCGAACATACAAGCAGTGCAGGTTTACTGTGAAGTAAATCTAGGTGAAGTTGAAACGACCCTTATAACGCTTCTACAAGATTAGCTGTGAACAGTTAGCGGTCGCCTATAAGCTAATTCTCTTGTGCATTGCTACAGTAAGGACTGTAGAAAAGCTGAACAATTTCGAGGAAGTATTTTGGAAGTTATTGACAATATTAGACGACTGACAAAAGTGATTTTCTCGCCACAGGAGAAACACTTTGTATAGCCAGACTCTACGCTACGGCTGACAGGGTTAGTGAAATAGGGAGACTTCAGATTGCTTTTGTGACACAACGCTACAGTATTATGGAGCAGTCTAATATGGCAGTTTGTTCTTCTAATACTATTACCGAAGAGAAGATGGAAGGCTAAAGGACTTAATGCAATTGGGACATATTTCAACGGAGTAAGATAGCAGCATGGAACTTCGCTAATTGCTATTCCATACAAGCGAACATGTGGTAAATAACCATCTACACCCATGTTTCGTGATTAAAGGCTGAATACTATCAAACAGCAATAGAAATGATTTCATACTTTCTGAATATGAATATTTCTTCGGAAATTTATACAAAAACTTCATGGCGATTTTCAACTGGAACTTCAGGGATTTTTCAAGAGAGGTCAGGGTTATCCCGACTCACAAAGAAGATTATTGCCGGAAGGATGTCGTTCGTCTTCGTGAAGCAGTTCGATTCTCCGATGGTGCTGTTTCTGGTTTCGAGGATGGAGCTCAGCTTTAACTTGGTGAAATGGATCCATCAACAGTCTTCTTTGGGGAATTTTCCTCTGGAACGTCAATCGGCAGATAAGGTAGTCGTGAACGTTTATTGTATTTGAGTTTCTTAGCAATATTTGAGCAACCATTTTTCCCATATTTTTGTCCTCTTGTATTTTTTTTGCCCGATATTCTTGTTTGAGATTCCTATTCTCAGTACACCTTGATGCCTTTTTCGACGTTTTATTAAGACATTGTTATGTCATGGGCATAGTTAAATGATTTTGAATCAGTTGAGACTGATATTTAGATTTTTCAGTAATTTGCTTATTTTTGTAGTCACGATTTGACTGTAAGTTAATGATTTTTATGGCAGATTTAAATTCAGACAGCGTGTCACTTTATTAAAGTAATTCTACCCCAGTTTAATTACTTTGACCAATTTTCTGTCATCATCAAGAAGGAAGAACATTTAAATGATTTTAGAGCGTTAAAATCCAGTACGTTGTCGACGATCTTGGAAATACTAGTCGTTATTTGAATTGATTGCAACACAGACATTTATCGTCAGTCATGAACGACCATTGCATCTTAGGCAATTTTGTGAAAGATGAACATTAATTATGAATTATTGAAGGCATTAAATTCGTGAAACTTGTGTTAGGTTTTTTCTCATATAGAGATTTATATAATGATGTTTGCATTCCCCAGTCTAATTGGATTCTATTCGACTATTTTGCAGTTAGTCGCACTTTGTTTGATGATAGTATTTTTATACTACAATTCTTTGAAGATGTTAATCTTAAATTTTGATAGACCAGACAGGCGTATATAAGCGTATTCACTATTAAATTTGTTTGTGATTGGCAAATTTTTATTTCATTTCGATTCATGAATGAAATCCACGAAGTTTAAATGACAACAGTTTTGAAACAATTATTGATATAAGAATTTTTAAGTGGAACTATGAATGTATAATCGATAGTGCAGCGGACATGTTGAAAGTCGCTGATGTATAATGCCCTTAAATAAATGAAGGAGATTCCCACAGTAATTAATAATGATAAAGATTGTGTTAGGGGAGGTTTTTGTAAATGCTGTGGAAGATTTTGTTGCCGTATATTTTAATATATGATGAATTTTGGGCTATTTTGAATGCAGTTTGTGCATTATTTTGTAAGCGAAGTATTTTCCGCTAGAGTGTATTGTCATAGTTCGTTGAAAATTAATCAAGTGAATTTACTGTTATAATTAACAAGAGTTTTGAAAGAATTTGAGATAAGATTTTGAATGAAGATTACCGTCACAAATAATTAAAATTATTACAACCTTTATTAAACCAGATTGTGACATGTACATGTATAACTAACCTTCATTGGTCGATTATATTAAACACGATTATGAATTTACCAACCGGATAAAACATGTGGTTCAATGTATTTCTTAAATTAATAATTTAAATAATTTAAATGTTGATATTGTAAATAATAAATGTAAATATCTTTGACAATAATGTGGAACGAAAGTAATGTTAAAGGCGTGTTTAAAATTTTTGTAATTATTTTCGACAATATTATAAACAATTTCTAATTGTTATAAATAATTTATGTGATTTTGTTATAAACATTTAAGAGTGTGTTTTATACTCTAAACTATGCTTTTTAAACATTTGGATGATAACTTAACAAGTTTAAGGATAGTTAAAATAATCCAGAGGGATGTGAGTTAAGCATTTGAAAGATTTGCGTCAATATGTATGAGTTGTCTTGTAGACATTTAAAGCTTTAAAAGGAGCTGAATTCTTACGCAAGTGTGGCGTGACGAGGGAGCCCCATTTGACAGGTGTGAGCCAGGTTAAAGAGTAGACCAGCCGGCCAGACATCTGGTTATAAGCGGGTGAGGTCGATACTCTGGCCTTGTGCCTATTAATACAAGTGTTATGTTTATTAAAAGAAACCAAATGCTCTATATATGTCGTATCCTAACTTCCTCATCCAATCCAAATGTGTTTTAAAATGTTACGTTATTTTGAGCTCATGGGAGCTAACATATTGTTTGATAACTTTGCAAGTCCTTTAGGAGGACGTAGTCAGATTGACATAGGCTACTGATAACCACATTTATTTTGTTGAGTTGTTAAAATCATACTCTTTATTTGAAAATAAAGCTTTTGTACAGTTCAAAGTTCTCGTCTTCGGTCTGGTTCATTTTTAAATGTCATGGTCAAGATTATTGTGAGAGCATACTTTAATGATCCTGTTGTCAACCCAATCCCCGAGATATTTATAAGAGGTAAGTAAAAGTAAGTATGAAACCCCGTCTATTTTGGTGTGTTCCACAATAATTTTTCTTGGTAACTTCTGTGCTCAAACCTCGATAGTATCTGTCAGTGCCATTTTCATTGATGTAGCTGAGCTGGTGCGATTGATTGTTGGCAATCCGATTGAGGGGGCGGATATCTGACAGCCTACTATTCGGGTAAACGGGGACAGTACCATCCCGGCATTTGCCCGAAGACGAAGTGGGAAACCACGGAAAACCACTTCGAGGATGGCTGAGGGGGAATCGAACCCCCTCTACTCATTTGGGCCACCCGAGGCTGAGTAGACCCCGTTTCAGTCCTCGTACCACTTTTCAAATTTCGTGGCAGAGCCGGGAATCGAACCCAGGACCTCCGCGGCGGCAGCTAACCATGCTGACCGCTACGCTACGGAGGCGACACAAGTTTTATTCGTTAAAATTTAAATGCAGCTTGGCCGGCGACGCTACGTTCATGAGCACTGCGCCGAGTCTAATGCAGGAACGCAAGAGCCCTTTCCTCTGTCCCACTCTGCTCTACCATGAAGCTAAACTGTCTGTATCCAAAACTCGATACGGAACTCGTGTGAGTAACATCGCGGTGAACTCTTCGTCACGCAAGTGCCGTATAAGCGGGTTCGATAAGTCGGAGGTCTTGATTGACGTTTATGCGTATTCAATATTACGTGTGTGCGGTTGTCTACAATCAACAGTATCTAGAACGCAAAAGCCAATAATAATAGTAAAAAAAATGTCCTCACCAAGATCTGACTCGAACTCGAAACTTTTAATTCCCCACGCCAATGCGCTAGCGACTACGCCACGGAAACGAGCCGGGACCCTGTGCGAGAATAGGACTACACAAGTTTGAGGATTGATTTTAAACGTTCAATTTTGAGCACACTAAGGCCCATTGGCAAAAACGCTCGAACACAGCAAAAATATTATCTTATGAAGAGCAAACCCTCCAAATTTGAACACTTTTCTAGAAAACCACTTGACAACCTCTCCTTGTGGGTGTATGTGACGTCTTCATCGTCACTTCATCCTTATTACGACGTGCTGGTCGCCCACGGGCGTCAACTAGAAAGACCTGCACTTAGCCTCTTCAGAGGACACACGATTATTCATTGGCATTGGTGGGACTAGATCAGTGGTCGCCATATCCTCGGTCAGTCTCTTTCTTAAGAAGAGTTGTTGACTGTATTAGGGACGGGGATGGGGAAGGTGTCCCGGGACTTGAAGTAAATGGACGAACCCGGGGAAAAACCGCACTCACGATAGCCACTACCAGCGCCGTGTTTCGAACCTGTGAACATCGGACATGCTGCAGCTGCCCTCGCAGCCGTGGTGCACGGTGTAACGAGCACAGCTACGCCGCGAGGTGTATTAAGAAGGAAGCCAGGAAGAGACGGTGGAAGGAATAATAATAATAATAATATCGTATGGCCTCGGCTGCCGGGTGAAAGCATTGTAATTTGACATCCAGAGGGCAGCTTTCATGTCAAATTTTGTTGTTCCTTGAAGCACTGTTAAAGTCAAGGAGGTTGTTGTTGTTTGTTGTCGTGTGACCTCCTGAGAGGCCGAGTGCCTGTCTTTGTAGTCGACGCCCGAGGGCGACCTGCGCGTCGGGATGAGAGATGGAATGGATGAAGATGAATGAATGAAACTGGGCAAGGATGTGGAAGAAAGCGGCCGTGGCCTGTCAGAAGGTACCGTCCCAGCATTTGCCTGGTGTTGAAAATGGGGAAACCACGGAAAACCATTTCAAGGACGGCCGACGGGGGGGGGGGGCTCGAACCCACGCGTCTACCGAGTCAGCAGAGGGCTTGGCCCCATAGACTAATGCTGCGCTTTAGCTAGCGTAGCCACTACCGTCGGTCAAGGAGGATATCAATAGTGCTAGAATGGAGGAACTTTTGTGTCGGCGGCAAATCCCGAGATTATTTTTTTTTGCCATTATGAGCAGGGCCTACTGAATTCAAATGGGTTCTTTAACATGCCAACATCGTATGGCATGCGTACCGTTAATTTTGTCGCCTTTCAATAATCACTTACCACGGCCAGGAGCGAACCTGCAAGCTTGGGGTTGGTAGTCAGACACGATAACCACTCGCCCACCGTGGAAAGCTGGTGGAAGGAAACCAGGAAGAAAGAAAGTCTGATAACCTGTGTTATTGTTATATCTGTTTTAGTGTGTGTGTTTACATTCAGGTATAATAATAATAATATCGTATGGCCTCGGATGCCGGGTGCGAGCTTTGTTATTTGACACCCAAAGGGTAGCTTGCATGTCGAAGTTGGTTGCTCCTTGAAGCACTTTGAAAGTCAAGGAGGTTAGATGTCTAAGCTTCTTGACACTATAGCGCTTTCTAGTAGAGAAATGAGGAACTTTGTGTTGGCGGAAAATCCCGAGATTATTTTGCCATTATGAACACGGCCTACTGAATTCAAATGGGTTCTTTAACATTCCAACATCGTATGACATGCGTGTCATGATTTTTGTCGCCTTACAATAATCACTTACCACGGACAGGAGCGAACCTGCAATCTGGGGTTGGTAGTCCGACTCGATAACCACTCAACAACCGTGGCAAGCTCGTGGAAGGAAGGCAGGAAGAATGCTTTTACTTTATTTGAGCTGCTTGGACAATGTGATCATTTAGCCCTGTGTATTCGGGTGTGTATAAATAATAATAATAATAATAATAATAATAATAATAATAATAATAATAATAATAATAATAATAATAATAATAATAATAATAATAATAATAATATTTGTCTGATAACCTGTGTTATTGTGATATCTGATGTAGTGTGTGTGCTTAAAATCAGGTGAGGATTGGGAATGAGGCACCCGTGGCCTGCCGACATTTGCCTGGAGGAATGTGGAGGACAGCGCGGGGAATCAAACCCGGACCTGACAGAATACGAGGCGCACATGAATGAAACAAGGAAGCAAAATAGGAGGAAAGAAAGGAATCCAGTGATCTTATATGACGTTAGTCTCGAGAATATGAACCACGGGACCTACATTTTACGTGGAATCCGAACCTCAGGACGTGATATTTTACTTCGTAAATCCCACATGCGCTGACCGGGAATCGAATTCTTGCTTGTTGTGAGGCAAGCAGCTTGACCACTGCACCGTCACGGTACCAAAAAAAAAAAAGGAATTACAGAAAGAAGAAAAGATAGAAGGAAACTTAAAGATAAATAGGACTGAAGGAAACATGCAAAGAAAGACAGAAGAAAGATCACAGAGCAAGGAGGTATCCGAGTGACAGAAAATTTAGGAAGTTACTTTCATGATCCACAGCTATAGTAGTAGTTATTGTTGTTTTAAGGGGCGGAACTACAAGGTCATCTGCCCCTAATGTGGTCCACAGCTTAACAAGATCAAAGTAATAATAATAATCACAACTCGACTCGTATAGCAGGGTTGGATTTGGCCCTCAGAAGCCCAACGTTCTCTAAATCGTGTCTTGTCTCTGACTCTATACTTACACAAAGACTGCTTCACGATCTCTTGAGAACAGAAAACACAATCATTATTTGATGTGAATAGCCTTCAGTGAGAGACACGTGGGACTCTTTAAGCATTCACGTCAGGCTTCATGTCTCATAAACATGTGTAATGGTATTGTAATTCTAAACATATCACACCTCGTAGTGAATGTGAGCCCTGGGCTGCGATATGTTCTTAATTATTGTACACAGTGCGTTCCAAAATGTAGTGTCCAGTTCTGTCTGCAAACCACTTCAAGACCTCTTAATAGTGTCACCATAACACAGAGTATGGACACGTGGATCAAGATCACAGTCTCCTGAATAATGTCGCCATAATACAAATTCTGGACATGTGGACTCAGATCATTGCCTCCTCTATAAACTCACTACAGTTCAGTGTCCTAAATGGCGCCATAGCATGACTTCTTCAATATATCTAGTCACTATAATTTAGAATCGGGACATGCGGATGTAAACCCCCAAACATTGATGTAATCAATCACTGCGTTGTATCTCTCCCTTCCATTACTTCCAAATTACTTCTGCACGTGATAGTGATAAAAAGGGTTTTAGTCATTAATAAGATAGGCTTTTTAAGTTCAAGCTTAGGATACCAAGTTTAAAATAAATAGTCTGAGATCAACACATGTATCTTCTTCTTGTTCCGCATAGGCCAACTACGGACCACGACATTCAACTAATGTGTTTGTAGTGGATGTTGATGTTTGCCCAGTAGTCACGCATCCTCTGGCTGTGTTGTTCCTTTCTCTCCTTCGTCCAGAGTCCACCTGTCTTCTTCCTTGAGGATTTCCCTGGAACTTCATTAGGTTTAGTTTACTCCTGAGAGACATTCGATCTTTTATGTATTTTTCCGTAACTCTCAGCTCCAGAAGATCTTTGTGCACTTCTATCAGCCACAGTGACTTGGTCTTCCTTCTTTCCCCGTATGTGAGAAGTTGGTTGGTTGGATGCATCCTGGAGACGTGCCCATAAAGTGCTAGACGTCTCTTCCTGGCCACGTCTGTAATTCCATTTGAGCAGTGGTTCTTAACCGGTGGTCCGCGAGTGCCTCGGGAGTGGTCCGTGGGAGAAAAGGGTCCACCAGCACGTATAAAAAATGGCCAATAAATGGAGATTTCGAAAACTATGTGCGTTGAACGGGAATCGTCCGAATGTATTCGCGGCGATGACTATCAGGTTTTGAATTGAAATATCTTTAAAACAAGTGTTATTGTGGAAGGGTTACGACTGATAAGGTGTATTGGGGGCTTGGGGTGGTCCGTACATGATTCAATTTCACGCTGAGTGGTCCGCAGACTTCTACGGGTTCAGAACCAGTGATTGGGTCGACTTGTGTATTTACTCCCTTCCTTGATTGGTCCAAATATCTTCCTCTCTTGGATTTCTAGTTTGTCCGTGAGTCCTTTCTGGTTTGTTTAATAAGAGGCATTCAGAGGCATATAAGGCTTCAGGGCGGATGGCTAGTGCTTCATTTTGGTGTTGCTGGAGAAGCACTTCTTACTGTAGATGTTCTTAGTCAGTTGGTATGCCAGTTCTAGTTTATTTACTGTTCCTTCGGAGAGATCGGGTTCCAACCATCCACCCAAGCACTTGAATTCAACACATGTATATTAATATTAGAAGTAGCATTC
This sequence comes from Meconema thalassinum, assembly GCA_946902985.2. Classification (NCBI taxonomy): domain Eukaryota; kingdom Metazoa; phylum Arthropoda; class Insecta; order Orthoptera; family Tettigoniidae; genus Meconema; species Meconema thalassinum. Next base: position 21,228,347 of record OX336395.1, on the reverse strand, counting down.
GAAGTTCGTAAACAGAAAAATACCTGTAGTCCTAGTTGGTTGGTTTCTTTGTTTAGGGGCTGCGGCAACGCGGTCAAGTAGCCCCGTGTACTTTGGGTGTGTGTAGAATCTGTCTTATAACGGGTGTTACAGTAATTGTGATGGCTGTATTAGTGTGTGTTATCTGTAATTCAAGTAAGGACTGTAGACGATAATTTCAAGTAGTTCCTACTTTCGATACCAAAATGCTACTGTCCACGCCACCTAGCTGTGAACTTGGCTACTACTGCAGATGCCATCGCAACCAGCACCTGGCGATGAACGTTGGAACTTAAGAGCATTAATCAAATCTAACCTACAATAATAATAATATAATAATATCGTATGGCCTCGGGTGCCGGGTGCAAGCTTTGTTATTTGACACCCAGAGGGTAGCTTGCATGTCGAATTTCGTTGTTACTATGAAAGTCAAGGAGGTTAGATGTTAGATATCTAAGCTCCTTGAACACTATAGCGCTTTCTAGTAGAGAAATGAGGAACTTTGTGTTGGCGGAAAATCCCAAGATTAATTTTGCCATTATGAACACGGCCTACTGAATTCAAATGGGTTCTTTGACATGCCAACATCGTATGACATGCGTATCGTATTTTTGCCGCCTTTCAAAAAAAAACCACTTAACACGGCCAAGAGCGAACCTGCAATCTTGGGGTTAGTAGACCGACACGATATCCACTCACCCACCGTGGCAATTGAAGTTAGTGGAAGGTTCTTTCACATGCCATAAATCTATGACATGGGCTTGCCGCTTCAATTCCCCTATGAAGGAAGGCATACTGAGGGATTCTCTATTCCTGTATTATTATTATTATTATTAATGAGCAGAGCGAAATATATTTCTGCGAATTGGAATGGTGTCCGGCCCGCACAGAACGTGTTACAGAACAGCTGTGCCTTCAGGAAATCAGAGAAATTAACCCACTTGCACCTTAACGACATTCTTCAGCGTTACTCACACATTGTGAGAACAATAAACTAAGTTTCCTGTTTTCTAATTTCTGTTCCAGTTCTCATAGCTTACGTCTACACCCGGCCGCATGTGCAGAGGCACTGCCTATTGTTACTTCCAACAAACACTGCAATTATCACATGAGAGCTGAGCTACTACATTCCCAAAGCGTGAAACCAGGACTTCAAACAATTGAACAATTGCTAACAAACATAGGGCCTACCACTGAATGTGAATAACAATAAGAATAATCTCTAGTTAGTATAAAACAAAGTCCCCGATTCTTGGATGTTACGGGTAATCTCGAGAACCACTGGATGGATTTTGATGCGGTTTTCATTCTGTAAAGGATTTCTCGAGGAAGGTTTCTGTACAAAATAATGGCCCAATGGCCCTAATCTTGCCAGACAAGATAAATCTATCTATCTATTTATGATCAAACAAAGCCGAGCAGTAACGATTTCAGTGAAAAAGACGAACAGAATACCTGCCGTCCGTGCGTTTTTTTAGCTTACGCTGGGCAAATCGTAAAAAAATATCAATATACTATGACTCACGGACAAACTAGAAATCCAAGAGAGGAAGATAATGAGGAAGATATTGGGACCAATTAAGGAAGGGAGTAAATATATTAGACGGCCCAACCAGGAGCTCTATTGTTACTCTGAAAGAATTACAGACGTGGCCAGGAAGAGACGTCTAACATTTTATGGACACGTCTCCAGGATGCATCCAACCAGGCTGACCAACCAGCTACTCACATACTGGCAAAGAAGGAAGACCAAGTCACCATGGCTGATAGAAGTGCACAAAGATCTGCTGGAGCTGGGAGTTACGGAAAAGGACATAAAAGATCGAACGTCTCTCAGGAGTAAATTAAAGCAAATAAAGTTCCAGGAAAAACCCCCAAGGAAGAAGACAGGTGCCCTCTGTACAAAGGAGAGAAAGGAACAGCACAGCCAGAGGATGCGTGACTACTGGGTAAACATCAAGGCCCACTCCAAGCAAAATAGTTGAATATCGTGGTCCGTAGTTGGCCTATACGGAACAAGAAGATACTATGAGTGTAAGAATTGTTCAGCATGAAAAGTTCTACAATAAAGTCCGCGACAACATATCTCTATCTTCAATACATCACCCCCTATAAGTGTTTGTACGTTTTCATTTCTTCCAACAATTTCCATTCAATTACTGAGGTGACAGTTTACGAGCTAGCTAGAGGCAAACCTATCACCCCAGTTACAGCCTAGCTATTGGGCGAGCCTATTACCCCAGTTACAGCCAGCAGCAAACCGTTGAGTCGTGTTAAGTTAAGACTTCAGAGAAGAGTGGTTGTTTGAAGTTTCCCTGGAAGTGCAACTCGGCTTTTCTTCATTTCGCCTGTGAACTTTTCGTTCCGCAAAATACACACTCAAGTTAAGATTGGACGGAAGGAGGATTTATGTTTAATGCCATTCTTAAATTACGTCTGACAAGAATTCGTTGCACATGCATCTCCATGATAATATAATTAATAGTCCAGTCAGTGATTTTAACCCAACATGCCGAGACGTAAACCGGATATAGGTCGTAGTTTGACATCGAAAACGAAAGGTGGTTATAACGTAATGCACGGGGGAAGCCGGAGCGGGTTGCTAGTATCTTATAAAAGATGTAGCAAAACAAGAAGGGAAAATATTGAGGAGTATCCTTGGTCCAGTCTGCTGAGTAGGAATCTGGGTGAAACTGAATTCTCAGGAGCTTAAACAACACGCTGAAGAGATCAGTCACAACTTCAGGAAAAGGCGATTGAGGTTCTAGGGCCACATTCTCAGAACAGGATTGTCAACCTTGCTCTCTCAATGGAAGTCAACAACAACTCGCTTAGTGAAATAGAAAAACACCTTCAAGTAATTGGCATCACACAGGAAATGATACAAGATCGACTCCAGTTGAGAACAATGATCAACAACCAACAACCAATACCAGGATCAAGAAATCATGGAGGTAGATTTTCAGTGCCCAGATGAAGAGATTTTGGGAGAAATAAAAAGCATTATTAGCAAAATAAGTTCGGTTGGTTCCTCAGTTTAGGGGCTGTGACAACGCGGTCATGTAGCCCCGTGTACTTTGGGTGTGTGTAGAATCCGTCTGATAACCGGTGTGAATTGTGAGGTTGTATTAGTGTGTGTTATCTGTTTTTAATTCAAGTAAGGACTGTAAACGTTCAATTTTCAACTAGTTCCTACTTTTGCTACCAAACGCCACCGCCAACGACTACTAGTTCTGAACTTGGTTACTATATACCACCGCAGTCAGCTTCTGGCGATGAACGTTGAAACCTAAGAGTGTTGGTCAAATTTAACCTATAATTTAGCTTCACACAAGTGTAGTTAGTGGAAGGTTCTTTAACTTGCCATAAATCTATAACATGGGACCACCGGCTTTACTTCCCCTCCGAAGCAAGGCATACTGGGGGATTTTTAGCGCTCTTAAAAAATCCGACGAATTCGGCCGGGTTTGAACCCTTGACCTTGAGCATAGAAGCTCAGCGTGCTACCGACTACGCCATCGAAGCTGTTCTATAGCGCCCCACAGTTGACCATAACGATATAAAAAATACTACCATAATAATAATAATTTAAATACATTTTGATTTGAGACAGTTTTGTCTTTTAGTGTCCAGTCTAGTCTGCAAGCCTCTGTTTATGAACAAGTCAGCTGCATGGTCCCCTATTAGCAGTTAGCACTAAGGCCTCTTCGGCTTCTACACCTCTCACTTTGGAATCATCCAGCACTGAATCTAACCATCCTCTGCTTCTAGTACCATCTACAGCTGAACTCATTAACCTCTTAGGTAATCTCTCCTCCCCCACATGACCCCACCATCTGAGTCAGCTCATACGAACAGCGTGTTCATTTCTAACTTGGCCTTTATCTGTTCATTACGAGTACCTTCCTGCCGTTGCTCCCATCTACCCTCATATCAGTTACTGTACCTCATCAGCTGATCGTGGCCACCAAGATCCCCAGATTTGAACCCGTGTGATTTCTGGTTGTGGGCTTACCTTAAGGGCAGGGTGTATCAACGGGACACTCACACTTGTTGGTGTTTGAAGATGAGCATCGTGAGGGAGGTAACCAACATCCCAGCTGAGACCAGGAGCACTCGCTAGTGCGGTTCCATGCTGTCTGTAGTCACATTGAGCATCGTTTGTAATCTGGACTGTCAACAAGGTCCGCCATTAACACCTGTTACTCGCTCATGTGGAAATGAAAATGTGTTCCTTTCAATGGTGTATTGGTTATATCTCTTCCGCAAAGGTTTACACACCGTGTCATTGTCCTACGATCACTCGTTTGTCCTGGCCCTCGCAAGTAGTACAAGATTAAAACTAGAAAGTAGTGCATTGTCCCTTTTCGTAAGTTTTCACAAGGTGCATTATTGAAAATATATAATTTATGATTTACATATCGTTCAGGGAGTCCTTACGAGTTCATTTCAATTTCAATTGCCAATGCCTCCTCCGAAAATAATTGTTTTTTTTTAACGTAAATAAAGCATTTTTGATCGTGTTCATTTCATTAGTGGCGCCATGTTGCATTGACGTCGGACAGTACGTCATACCCCATGTGACACTTTCCCAACGTGTCCAATACAAAACTCACCACCCTACACGTGAATAATGAAATAAAAGGCAAAACCATTGGCCTGGATAAAGATTATTGATGCGTGACTGCCCTCACTGTGCGTGACAAAAACCAGGGGTATTATCTATGAGCTAAGGCGGCTCATGCTACCCAACCACCATTGGTCTGGACGAAAATATTGGTCCAGGCAATACCATTGGACTGCAGGATGCGATATAGTACCGAATGCATGGGGTTGGCATTATTGACTCCTTCACAAACATTCACAAAGATAGCTGTCAGAGCAGCAATTTCAACTATAAGGTGCGTTCAAAAAGTAACGAGCCGGAGGCATGATTACAGAAACCAGTACCTGTATGTTAGAAGTATTGGCCCTGGCTGTTGAGGCACTTGTCCCACTGTGACACGAGGTGGTGAATGGCTGTCTCATAAAATTCCCTGGGCTGCGATGTGAACCAGTTCCGCACGTACAGCTGGACATCGACGTCCGAGGTGAATCGTTGGCCCCGCAGAGCCCTTTTCAGGTGACCAAACATGGCGTAATCACAGGGAGAGAGGTTTGGACTGTATGGAAGGTGGCCGAGAATCTCCCATTTGAATGTCTGCAGGAGTGCCGCGACTGTGTTGGCCGTATGAGGTCGTGCATTGTCGTGGAGCGACCACGGCGGCTATGGCATTCCCTGTCACTCGGCGGTCCTGGGTAATGAGTGCATCAACCAGCAAGACGTTGTCATCAGTAATGCAGGGGGGTGTCCCAGACCGGGCATCATCTGCTAACGACACCTCTCCTTCCCTAAAGCGCCTGTGCCACGCCTTGACCATGCAAGGGACATGCAGTGTTCGCCATACACTTGTGACATTCGGCTATGAATGTCCGTTCCCCCTACTCCTTCCGCTGTCAGAAACCGAACAACACCTCTTTGTTCTTCGTTTGACGCCTCCATGTCACTGTTTGAAAAGCGACTGGCAGCGTTGGACGATTGATGCATGCTGCAGATCGCTTTGTATCGACACGTGACGTGCACGCGTGCCCTCTGGCGACGGGCTGTGACTTTCCACGCTCTGGTCGGAACCACACCTCGTTACACACGACACGATTAGCTATGTAGTCACCGGTTTGCGCATTGCAGCCTCCGGCTCGTTACTTTTTGAACGCGCCTTATATATAAGTCGTGCTCCTATTTGAGTGGGTTGACGGGTCTATGGCAGCGGAGCAGTAAACATTTAATACTAAATTTTCTCCAGATATTTTCCCGACTATTAATTCAGGTAATTTCAGTACTTAAAATTTTTTAGAGACTCAATGGACTACTCTCTAGTGCCACCGACTACAGTATATTCTAACCACCCTGTATATCACTTTCTTGTGGACACGGCATTTTGCACCTATCCCGTGAAGCCTCCGTGGCTTAGGCGGCAGCACCCCGGCGTCTCACCGCTAGGTCTGTGGTTCAAATTCCGGTCACTCCTTGTGAGATTTGTGCTGGACAAAGCGGAGGCAGACAGGTTTTTCTCCGGGGTACTCTGGTTTTCCCTGTCACAAATTTCATTCCAGCAACACTCTCCACTGTCATTTCATTTAATCATTGCCTCAGGGGAGTGCGACAGGCTTCGTCAGCCGGCACAGTTCATATGCTTCATTTATTCTATTCCCTGACCCGGTTGGTCGACTGGAGGCAGGCTGTGTATACAAAAACATAACCATGCCTACTCGGTGGAGTTCGTTGAAGGGTAAAATAGCATCCAGAGGGGTGGAAAATATGGGGCCTTTTGAAAAAGTGAAATATTACTAAAACTTTCTTAGGACGTGAAAAAACTAATCCATTCAAAGTTCTTACTGTTCTTCAGATAGTCAAAGGGCCGAAACCTTATCTCCGTAAAGTTTATCGATAGCTCCAACCATTCACAAAAGAGGTGGGAAAAATGGAGTTTTGAGAGAAAAAATCATACCTAAAAGAACAGAAGATGGGTCGTATAGAGAAAAAGGGAACCAAGAATTATACCCCCTATTGGATTAAATCTCAGTCACCATCCGGAAAAGAAGGGCCATGTTCTATAGACATATATACAGAATGGACCATGGTAGATAAACCAATTGGATAGTGAAATTCCTTGCGACCAGGAAACCCACAGTTCGTTGGTATCAGGAGGTGAAGAAAGACCTAGAAGAAATGGCAACATCAGAAGCTGAAGTCAGCAACAGGGAAGCATACAAAGTGAAAATTAAGAGTTTCACGTGTTTTAAGAGTCATCCTACATCACGGATCCAGGCACCGTGGACTGAATAAAGGGGGAGAATGCAGAGCGATACAATGAACGAGTATTGGGCAAAATAAAGGATCCAAACGTGGTCCACAGTCGGAATAAACGACAGAAGAAAAGTAGAAGAAGAAGAAGGCGCAATATCAAAACGTATTTAAAAGGTGAATTGTCCTCTAAAAAGTATCAGAAACATTTGTCTGGAAGAATTTATCATATGACCCACCCTTACGCCAAGAACAAAAAAATTCCAGTTTTTTTTTTCGTGTGGTCTCCTCTGAGACCTAGTGCAGGTCTTTCTATTCGACGCCCGTGGGCGACCTGCGCGTCGGGATGAGAGATGGAATTGATTAAGGTGAATGAAATTGGAGAAGGATGTGGAAGGAAGCGGCCGTGGCCTGTCAGAAGGTACCGTCCCAGCTTTGCCTGGTGTTGAAAATGGGAAACCACGGAAAATCATTTCAAGGACGGCCGACGGTAGGGCTCGAACCCACGCGTCTACCGAGTCAGCAGAGAGCTTGGCCCCATGACCTAACACTGCGCTTTAGCCAGCGTAGCCACTACTGTAGGTATTTCCAGATTATAAGAAGCTTCTCGAATGTTAAACATGTAAAGCGTTTGTAGATATATAACAATGTTGGCAAACTTAGCGAATTCGATATAATTATTTTCCTTTGCCTGGTGAAATCTACCTCCGCCTTCCGGCGTCCCGAGGGGGATTTTCAGCCTACTTTTCACATTTTGCAACAATGAGGAAAAAGTAGACTTATGAGATCGATCCGGGAAAATGTGTTTGTGTCTGTCTGTCCTTCTGTGTGTCTGTCTGCCTGTCCTTCTGTCTGTCTGGCTGTGTGTGTGTGTGCCCATCCCCCCCCCCCTATCAACTCCTAAACGGCTGCAGCAATCGAAACCAAATTTAGTATGAGTAAAGATGTATACCGGAATATCTCAAGCCCATATTTGAAAATGATGTCAGTGCTACCAACTGCTGAACAAAGCAATATAAATCTGAGCTCCATGTTGGATATCTTGGAGGGTATGCATGGGTGCCATTCCAAAATTGACACACATGTAGATAATACTATTTCAGTTTAACTTCCAGGAGGCCATACATGACAGTGTTGCCAAAATCATTAAAGCCTTCTTAACGGTCCTATTTTTAAATGCATATAACTTCTACACTATCAATTGGATTTCAACCAAATATTGTATGTAATATGTGAACATAAACAGATATGACTATAAGTATTCTTAAGAGCCACCTGGGCTGCCAACTGTTAATAATTGCTCTCTCTATTTTTTCATCCAAATACCAATATATCAGAAAGTATTCAAGCCCACAGCTTTAAACTATGCACACGTAGAGTACCTGACATTTTAGATTAATTTGGAGTAACTTATATACGTCAGTTCTACCAACATGATTCTAAGCCTGTTGATAGGACCAATTTTTAGATACATGTATCTTCTATACTAACAGTTGGATTTCAACCAAATTTCGTAGGTGGTACGTGTAACATAACAGATATGACTGTAAGTATTCTTAAGAGCAATCAGGGCTGCCAAATGAAAATAAATGCTGTTTTTTTAACCCTAATATCAATATATCAGAAAGTATGCAAGCCAACAACTCTATATTTTGTATACGTATAGTACCTGGCATTCTAGATTAATTTGGAGTAACTTATATACGTCAGCTCTACCAACATGATTATATGCCTGCTGGTAGGTCCAATTTTAAAATACACGTAACTTCTATACCAACAAATGGATTTCATCCAAAATTGGCACAAGATATAATATTTCAGATTATTTCTGACCAGCACACGCATGACATTGTTGCCAACTTGCTTTTACGCGTGCTGATGGATCCAATGTCTTAACTGCATGTAACGTCCATTGGACTTCAACCAAATTTTGTATTCTGTACCTTAAGAGATGGAACTAATAATATATTCAGTCACCAGGGCTGCCAACTGCTACATTATACCAAGTATATTTCGAACTAATTAGACATTTCGATATTACCAACTTGATTAAGTCATTATTCTAGATAGGTTCATATACTGTAGATTAATCATTGGCTTGAATCTTAGTTTTAAGAAAAGTAGGCTCTCTAGTTCGTCACGGAACTTCTTGTTAGCCTACTTTTCACATTTTGCAACAATGAGGAAAAAGTAGACTTATGAGATCGATCCGGGCAAATGTGTGTCTGTCTGACAGCTGTGTGTGTGTGTGTATGTGTGTGTCTTATCAACTCCTAAACGGCTGCAGTAATCGAAACAAAATTTGGTAGGTGTAAAGATCTATACTTGAATATATCAATGCCGTATTTGTAAATGATGTCAGTGCTACCAACCGCTGAAAAATCGCAATTAAAATTTGAGCTCCATGTTGGATATCTTGGAAGGTATGAATGGGAGCTATTTCAAAATTGGCGCACATATAGATAATAATATTTCAGTTTAATTTCCAGGAGGCCATACATGGCAGTGTTGCCAAAATGAATATAAGCCTGCTGATAGGTCCAATATTTAAATGCATATTACTTCTACACTATCATTTGGATTTCAACCAAATTTCGTATGTACGATGTGTACCATAACAGATGTGACTATGCGTATTCTTACGAGCAACCAGAGCTGCCAACTGTTAATAAATGCTGTCTCTATTTTTGTTACCCTAATATCAATATATCAGAAAGTATGCAAGCCAATAGCTCTAAACTTTGCACACGTATAGTACCTGGCATTCTAGATTAATTTGGAGTAACTTATATACGTCAGAGCTGCTAACATGATTCTAAGCCTGCTGATAGGTCCAATTTTAAAATGCATGTAACTTCTATACTAACTAATGGATTTCATTCAAAATTGGCACAACAATAGATCATATTATTTCAGATTATTTCTGACCAATACATGCATGACATTGTTGCCAACATGATTTTACGCGCGCTGTTGGATCCAATGTTTAACTGCATGTAACGTCCATGCTATCCATTGGACTTCAACCAAATTTTGTATTCTGAACCTTACGAGATGGAACTAAGAATATATTCAGTCACCAGGGTTGCCAACTGTAGTGCTCTATTAGGCTACATTATGCCAAGTATACAGTATTTCGAACTAATTAGTAATTTCTATATTACCAACTTAATTTTGTCATTATTCTAGATAGATCCATATAGATTAATCATTGGCATGAATCTTAAATTTTAAGAAAAGTAGGCTCTTTAGTTCGTCACGGAACTTCTTGTTTTTCTTCAAAATATCATGTAGGCTACCCGAGCCTGATGAACGCCATTTTACCGTAGCTGTTTCTATAAGAAAGGACTGCATCGTAGGAGCCATGTCCTCCCCTAAGTCTGGACATGTTCGGGTGTTCTACCTGGCTCGCATAATAATATGAATGTACAGGCGATAAGGGTTGTCACATTATAAATATGCAAACCATGTCTGTCTCAGTTGGACAAAAAAAAAACCTCTCTTGGCAACACAACACGAGATGCATACTAGTGTGAAATCTGAATTCACTGGAGTCTAAACTCGGAGCGACAAGAAAATCATGGGGCAGCACGGGAAGTTCGCTATAGAGCCGGGCAAACGTCTCTCCAGTTCCGATCGTTCTCGCAAGCTAGATTGAAGAACTGAAATGCTGGTTTTAGGAACAGCCATTCCCGATAACGTGGTACGGTATCGACAACGATCATTATCGATATTATCCAGCACGGTGACTGGCTGCGTGGCTCAGTGGTAACGTTCTCGCTTGCTCGCCAAAGGTTGCAGGATCGATTCCTGGCGCAGTCAGCTGGCATTTGAGGGTGCGCAAATGCGAGGAAGCCGTATCTGTAGATTTACTGGCATGATAGAGATCCCCTTCTGGGCGAAATTCTGTCTCCCCGGCGTCTCTAAAAGCCACAGTAGTTAAAAGGGACGCAAATCCAATAACATTAATATTATATCCAGCACGGTAATGGTGACTAAGTCAGGCTGCTAACGGCAATGCTCGTGTCCGTTTCTTGTGAACAGTTTAGGTTTGAGCAACGCCAACAAAGGGACGAAGGAAATACAGTCGAACTTCCATATCTCGAAGTCTTTTCGGAGATAGCAATTACTTCGAGCTATCGAAAATTCGAGATATATAAATACATGAAAAAAAAATGAGGTTCTAATATCATAAATAGTGAACTGTTGCTACGTCACTAAGTCTATTCATGCAGGTATACTCCCCAGGGGCTCACATCAAGTGGGACGTGGGCTGGCGACCACGGGGCCCCCGCTGAGTCCGGCATTGCTTCCACTTACTTGTGCCAGGCTCCTCACTGTCACCTTTTCTTTCGGCCTTCCTTGGCCAAATCTTGTTCTTTTGCGACCCCGACGGTATCAGGGCATCCGAGGCCTAGGGAGTCTTCCACTTTCGCGCCTTAATTGGTCCTTCTGTCATATTTCCTGATCCCTCATTCTTCTAAAGATTAGACCTCTTGTTTTTCTTTTCCTGATATCTCCTGCCTTCTGCTCGAGACCCTCAAGAAGGCAGGGTGTGTGTAGCCCCACCACTTATGGTGCACTCTGGATGGTTTTACACCCTCAATGGCTCACGGCTGCTGAGTACGGGAGTAGGCGACCCGGAGTAATTCCTGAACTGGGTCCGTTTTGTCCCCTTTTTCCATTGCCTTTGGGGCGGTCCATCTCCTCTTTCCCTTTTCTATCTGCCTTTCATGACTCTCCTTCCTTCCAACTCCCTAATTCTCATTCTTCGAGGGTTGAGGGCATTTCCTTTCCTCCTGTCTTTTGTCTTTAGTTTCCCATTTCCTCCCCTAGTTTGTAACAGAGTAGTTAGTGTTAGTTGTAAGTTTCATTTGATCATCTTTCATTTTCACTATCACCCAAACCATTAGGGGCCGATAACCTACATGTTAGGCCCCTTAAAACAAAAATTATCATCATCATCATCATCATCATCATGCAGTTATAGGCTACAAACTAGGGTTAAAGTTGCTGTGCAGATATTGCAGACACAGGAATCTCGATTAATTTTACAGAATATATTTTCCGTTCCTATCAAAAACGTGATTCCTGCATACCGCTATAAATCCTGTGTTTATTTCATAATGGTTGACAGCGTATTAGCTGGGATTCCTAGCATAATACGCTGCTGACAGGAATACACTGTCCTACTCGACTGAATCGATATCTCAATTCCCATGTCACACCTAAAGATCGCAATTCAACTGCATTTTCACCCCAACTTCGAGTTAAAGGCACGTATTTTATGTCTGGGGAACAAAATAGCATTCGAGGTACCGTATCGAAATATTCGAGTAGGCCTAATAGAACTTCGAAATATAGGCTACTTAACAACAGAACATCGCCGAGATGATGTAGTGATTTGGGGACAAGGCGAAAATGAAATACAAAGAAGAATGGATATCTGGAATGAGAATTTTAAAGCGGTCGGAATGAAAATTAATAAACAGAAAACTGTGGTAAAACATTGTGGAAAGGAAAATAAGAAAGTTCGAATCAACTTAGATGGGGAACAGTTAGAGAATATGGAACAGTGTTATTAACAGGAATAATGAAATTGACAACAGATTAAGTAAAGGCACCTCATTTTATCATCAAGTCCGACAGCTGTTATGGGATATTAAAGTACCACAAAGAAAAAAATTAACATCATATAGGCCTACGCGGCTTCGGTGGCGTAGTTGGTAGCATGCTGAACTGCTGTGCCCAAGATAGAGCGTTAAAAATCCCTCAGTATTCCTTCCTTCGGAGGGGAAGTAAAGCCGGCGGTCCCATGTCATAGATTTATGGCATGCAAAATTTCCTTCCACTGACTAAACTTGTGTGGAGCTAAATTTCTAGGTTGGATTTCGTTGGAACGATCTATCAAAGTTCCAACGTTCACCACTAGGTATCATTGACATCTGGTAGCGAAAGTTGAAACTACTTGAAATTGAACGGAACTTGTAGCTCACCCTACAGCCTCTGGCGAGCCGAACATGTCCTCGGACACTCTCGGCATTAAAAGCCATACGATAAATAAATAAATAAATAAATAATTAACGTTATATAAACAATATTTTACTCCAATTGTAACGTATGGCCTAGAAACAATGGGTACTAACAAGAGGCAAAACAGGAAGATCAAGCAACTGAAATGAAATTTTTGAGAAGACTAGAAGAGATAAATTCCAAAACTAGGCAATTAGGCAAGAACTCAATATAACGGAACCATTAGTACAGCAAATACAGAGGTCGACATTAAGATGGGTGGCCATGTGCAAAGGATGGAAATGGATAGAGCTGCGAAGAGGGAGATGGTATTAGATTGGTTGGAAGGCCGAAAAGGAGACGGATGGGCCAAATCCAACAAGACATATGTAACATTGGACTGGATGTGGCAGGAGAAGTGGAAGGATAGACAGCGGTGGAAGAGGCTAGTTTACTGGAGTTGGACACGGATGATCGAAAGTTCGACATAGGCTATCGAAGTTGGACTGTGTGTATAATATTGGCGGCAGAAACAAACATGACGTGTGACATGCAGTTTCACTTTCTTGTCTGCTCTGGTGAGAACTACATGGAAATGAGGCTAGAATGGTGAAATATTCACATGAACACACACAGCTCCCACCAATAATAGCCCGCCTGCTGACCCAATGTTACTCGTGAATACTACAGCTCTCTTGGCCCAGAAATGCAATATCTTACTGATGGGATGGCGCAGGGCCACCTAGAGGATTTAAGGGCCCCTATGCAAGGCTTTTCTAGGGCCCCCTTGAAATATTTTAAATTATTAATATGCACTACTCGTAAACACAATGCCACTTTGAGAAGAGCATCTCATACTCAGTCATAAATTTTGAAAACCAAACAAATCTTATTTCATAGAAAACGTTTAGTATTTATTTTATCTATACTAATATAATAAAGCTGAAGAGTTTGTGTGTTTAAACGCGCTAATCTCTGGAACTACCAGTCGGATTCGAAACATTCTTTTTGTATGTGATAGCCAGATTCAAGAGGAATAGTTTAGGCTATGTAGCATTAGGCTACACCTCTCAGGTAACCATAAATATTGATTTTTGTTCAGTAAGTCGGAAGAACAAGCGCTCCAGAACAGCTCCAATAATACCTAAGTCTATTGTTGCTTGGCAATGCGGGCTGCATCACGTCGCCCCTACCTGTGTTCTGGTGCAGAATTGCGAGCTGCTTATAAATTGCAGTCACGGGTAATTGCAGTAATTCGTGCAAAAGGATTTCTTAGGCCCTTTAAAACAGTTCGCCGGCCCCGTGGTGTTGGGGTAGCGCGCCTGCCTCTCACCCGGAGGCCCCGGGTTCGATCCCCGGCTCCGTCAGGGATTTTAAAACTGACGTGAGGGTTGGAACGGGGTGCACTCAGCCTCGTGAGGACAATTGAGTAGCTGTCTGACAGTGAGACAGCGCCCCGATCACGAAAACCAAGATTAACGGCCGAGGGGACCCGACGCGCTGATCACCCGTCACCCCAATATCTGCAGGCCGAATGGCTGGGCAGCGGTCGCTTGGTCGGCCTTAGCCCGTCATGGGCTGGATAGTGCCAGGGGTTGACCTTTTTTTTTAACAGTTCTCATCATGGCAATAGTATGCCTCTGTATAAGGGCGATGCACAGTGGGTCAAAATCGAAATTCAGGAGGACAACATTATTTATTTTCATAATAAAAAAATCAAAATGTATTACTTCTACAGCATTCTCATATAATTGCCGCTCACTATTCTGGGATATAAACGCATCTTAGTGTAAATCAGTCACCACTGTTCGAGCAGTCTGAATTGGAGGGGGAATGTAAGTGGCTGTGGTTTGGTTGTCTTTGTGGTTAGTGTGATGCTTTAAGATGGAACATGCAGCTGAAGGTATGATCTTTGTAACGTATTTCAGTTATTAATGGGCGTAATTGTTACGTAAGTGTAGCTATATTTGCGTTATATAATATTTAACTATTATTTTTAAAATTATATTTTCACTTAGATGTTTAGTATGTCGCGTCACTCGGCGTCACTTTCTACTTTATGTTAAAATGTAGATAAAGTCTTGTAGTTTACGCCTGTTATAAGATTTTTTGCAACTTAGTTATTTTACGTTTTAGAAGATGCCGCGCAACCAGTTCTCACACGTTTACAACTGTTTGAAGCACTGGGTTCGACGATTATGTCAAAAGTGGAACTTTGTGACTTTGTTAAAAGTAAATTAAGGGTAGAAAATTGTTCTGAAGAGATAACTGAATTTTTTACCCAACTCCTAGTCGTAGACAATTTCTTGCATGTGTAGACGTGGTAAACTAATTATATACGTTGCTTTCACTCTAAATTCATGATTAAAACGTAAAAATAATTTTGTCGCCCTAGATTTCGATTTTGACCCACTGTGCGTCGGGCTTGGTGCAGTGTACTGAGGTTATCAGCTACAATAAGCGTTGGTGCTTTCCGATCCTTATCCTTGAGCGCTCCAGTTCTGTAGTAGTATTCATTATCATCCATAAAACACATAAATCCACCGGGCGAAGCCGGGCACTACTGCTAGTGAAATATATATTGCAAAGTGCAAAAAAAAAAAAAAAAAAAAAAAAAAAAAAGATTTTTAATACAGTTACAATATATTCTGTAAGTCTTCACTTTAATTACCAGTACGTAATGACAATGAGGAGCATTTTAAAACTCGGCATTACTTTGATAGCAGATTCAACATTAAATTGTAGTAGGTTTCAGCGTGTTCTTTCTAATTTGCAGAATCGAGGAACTTCTTCTACCAAATGGATGGTTCTTGAAAATACGTTCGAACTGTCATAAATGCCTCTGAAATGATTTTCTGCCTCATTTCTCTTGACGGTCATAAGTTCGATAACATGAGATACTGTATGTTGTGCACAGCTGTCCTTATTCTGCAAAGCCTCGGACAACATTTTAATGTAGCTGAAACTGAAACTAACGGGCCCTCATTCCTTACGGGCCCCAATGCATTTTGCCCCCTCTCTCGGCGACCCTGGTGATGGGTAACCTTAACAACAATGACAGCCAAAGAGCGATGTGCAGCGATGTGTCATTATCTAAACTCCTTTGCTATGGTAGTTCTTCATGTCGACACTAGGAGCGCTAGCATGTTCAAGACCAGCCGCGCGATCTAGCAGAGAACACCTGTACTTCGAAGATTATGATATGCGCTTAGCTCGTTCCGCTTGTATTAGCCAGATGGTGTTGATAATAATTCGTTTTACGGCTTTAGGACATCATGGTCATCATCTCCACTACGCAACGAGGTGTACTGCTCTGGTGAAAAACATGTGAACATGGGAATAAGGCTAACAAGGTGATAGCCTGCTGACCCAACGTTACACGTGAGTGAAATTCCTTATTAGGATGGCGGGAATCTCACTTCATCTCCGAGCAAATGCCGGGATAGTTCCTAACGTAAGGCCATGGCCGCCTCCTTCCCTCTTCCTTGCCTATCCCTCCCAACCTTCCCATCCCTCACAAGGCCCCCACACCTCCCCAGTTGTATCCCCCGACCCGATGTTTCAAGCTCCAGGACACTGCGCTGGAGGCGATAATGGTGGGATCCCTCGCTGAGTCCGAGGGAAAAGCCAGCCTGGAGGGTAAACCTACCACGAAAAAAACAAAACGGAACAGCGAGGTCATGTGCCCCTATTCCAAACTCAAAAAGCCACATTATTAACATCTATAATGTTTCCGGGCTATCTGGAATTAGCGTGGAGTCCGCCTCATCACGCAGTGGTAAGCAATCTTGCCTGTCACCGCGTAGGCCCGGGTTCGATTCCCGGCTCTGCAAAGAAATTTAATTCTGGTCTGTGGGCTGGAAAGGGATACACAAAGCCTTGTGACACAAAAATGAGAAGAGGTGGGGGTGGGGGGTATATTTGGAAAGGGATGAGGTAAGATAGTCTCACTCTGGCTAACTGAACAGCTGACGATTTTGCCCATTCTGTAGTGTTAAGTTAATGTAACACTCAAAATGTTGTTGTTGTTTGAGTCTTGAGCCTTCAGTCTTTTGACTGGTTTGATGCAGCTCTCCACGCCTCCCTGTCCTGAGCTAATCGTTTCATCTCTACATAGCTACCACACCCTACATCCGAGGCAATCTGTTTAACATACTCTAACCTTGGTCTACCCCTACAGTTCTTGTCCTCGACTCTTCCTTCCATAACTACGTTTGCTATTCCTGAGTGTCTTAGTGTGTGTCCTACCAACCTATCTCTGCTCATCATTAGCAGTCGCCAGAAACATGTCTCCTCTCCCACTCGTCTTAATACCTCTTCGTTTGTAACCCTATCTACCCATCTGATCTTCATCATTCTCCTGTAACACCACATTTCAAATGCTTCTATTCTGCTCTTTCCTACTGCACCAACAGTCCAAGTTTCACTTCCATAGAGCGCCATGCTCCAGACAAAGGCTTTCAAAAATGACTTCCTAATACCTAAATCTATATTCGATGTCAACAGATTCCTTTTTTGTAGAAATGCTTACCTTGCCTGAGCCAACCTACTTTTTATATCCTCTTTGCTTCGTCCATCACTGGTTATTTTGCTTCCTAAGTTACAGAAGTCTCCTATTCAAAATGTTACACGAGTGAAAATTAATGCTCTTAAATACAATACAATCATTTGTGATCAATCCGAAAATTCGTTTCATTCAAACTTAAAAACTTCATCAAATTTCATGTTTTTATTATTTGGCTCTGGGGAGGATTGATTCCTCTGTTGGCCACTCAGATTTCATTCTGCGGCTAAAGGTCTGGTTTTGCTACGACCATCACACATAGCTGGCAATCTTCTTTGTATTATATTTACAATGTAAACAAATGGGGGCTGGTTTCTTTGCAGAGATTTGCGATCATCGGTGAGATTGATTTCATTGATGATCGCTGGCCATTTTGTGATCAAGAGAATGTCGATAAAACAACATGGCAGCTAAATAACGTAGTCGAGCCTTTTATTTATGACTAGCACACCGCCCCGGGTTCGCCGGGAACAGTTTTGAATGCGATGAGCGCTGAACTACGACCTATATCCGTCTCGGAATGATGGGTTAAAATCACTGACTGGACTATTAATTACATTATCATGGAAATAGCATGAGCAACTAATTCTTGTCAGACGTAATTTAAGAATAGCAAGGTGCATGAAACACAAATCCCCCTTCCGGCCAATCTTAACTTGACTGGATATTTTACGGAACGAAAAGTTCACAGGCGAAATGAAGAAAAGCCGAGTTGCACTTCCAGGGAAACTATAAACACAACCACTCTTCTCTGAAGTCTTAACTCAACACGACTCGACAGTTTGCTGCTGGGGTAATAGGCTCGTCCGCTAGCTAGGCTGTAACTGGGGTGATAGGCTCGCTCCTAGCTAGCTCGTAAACTGTCGCCTCAGTAATGGAGATTGTTGGAAGAAATGAAAACGTAAAATCACTTACAGTGGGCGATGTATTGAAGATAGAGATATGCTCTCGCGGACTTTCTTGTAGAACTTTTCATGCTGAACAGTTCTTACACTCATAGTAGCCTATATTGATATTTTTAACGGTTTGCCCAGCGTAAGCTTGAAAAGCGCCCGGGCGCCAGTTTTTTTTTTCGACGTTTTCACGGAAATTGTTTCTGCTTGGCTTCCTTTGATCATAAATAAATTATTTTGTACAGAAACCTTTTACAGAATGGTGAAAACCGCATCAAAATCCATCTAGTGTTTCTCGAGATTACCCGTAACATCCAAGAATCGGGAACTTAGGTTTACAGTACACTAAGTAGAGATATGTATGGTTAATATATATATAGATATAGTAGATGGGCTACAAATAACAGTGAATTAAAACATCCTTTTGTATTTCTTTTTCTCTTTAGTTTACATTCATTATCATATGAATCTTCTCTGTGAAGTCTGTCCAACGAGAGAAGGGTTCTGCGAGATTGCGCCACTGTCGCTGAACAGTCGACTATTAGTGGTCTGTTGCCATGGCAACACGTGTTTTCTACGCTGGTCCATGTGCTATCATGAATTCCAAGTGTACACTGTGTTAATTGAGCCCTTAATTATTGTGCATTGGGTCATTCCGTAGACATTTAAGGTAACTCAATGTCGGACAAGTTATAAGTCTTCATTACCGGCATCGTATTTTATATTGCTGTGTATTGTGCAATAGTATGTGATTACCATCATTTGGTGCGGTGTATTTGTAATCCGTTCTCTTGCTTTTGAGAGTGCCATTTTATTTGAAGAAAAATTGAGGTTAGAATGCATTTCGGTCAGCCAACTCAGGAGCGCATGTGAGTATGACTTTTTCTTTTCTTCTTATTATTAGAGTTTAAGCCCACTAAGGAGCGCTTATGACTAGTGCTTTCTTTGTTCTCCAATATCTTCTCAGTCCAGCCAATAACTTGTCCTTCCTCTCCTGTGTGAGGGGTGGTCGGGTACCATTGGTTTACCTCCAATTGTGAAGGCAAGCTCTCCACAGACAATAAGATACAAAACTATATTTATTTCAAAGGAGAGGCTAATGTCGGCTCGTACATTATTAAAACAATCCTTCTCGATGCACAAGGAACATAACCAATAATAAAGAGACAATTGAAAAGCAAAGATACCATACACATGGTCATCCACAGCCTTCTCAATCATATCTGATGGTGCAGCCCTCTGACGGTTACGTGAGTAACTGTTCCAAACATTGGGGACCAAGAGATAACACTATCACAACATTTGGAACGGTCAAGAATATCAGTATACAATCACAGCGTTATTCAAGTGTTGTTTCACTTCATTAAGCCACAAGCTGCCAGTCTTGTAGTCACTGCCGGCTGGATCGCAACACTACGGGTTGCTTTAAACTGCCTGCCCATTCGACACTCACAGGCGTACAAGATATATGCATTAATTCACCGCTAGGTGCAGCACCAAGGCACTGAGATTGCCGCGGCTTTTTAAAGGGGAAGATACATGAAACGAAGTATTGTTATGTTTGGAGGCTTAATATCGAGATTGACGGACGTGAAAACATTACACTAAGTTAGTTCCTTTGTTATTCTAACATCTAAAAGTATTCATACACGTACTTACGGGCAAATTTTCAGTATAAAGGAAAGCAAAAATACATGTGGTGGAGGCGATTGTCTTAAGGGGCGAAATGTCTAGCTCATTTTCCCGTAATTATGCAGACGATAATAAAAATATAACTACTTCTAACTGACTTACATAGTTGGCGAGATGAAAAGAAAAGAATAAGGACAATAAAAGACAGGGAAAAGAAATGCCTCCGGCCCCCGAAAAATGGGATGAAGATTTATTTAAGGGCTTTGCGACATCGTGGTCATGTAGCCCCATGTACTTGGGTGTGAAGTGAATTTGTCTGATAACCCGTCTTATTGTACTGTATTATACATTTTAACAGATTTTTCGGACAGATTGTTTATTTTTTTAATTATTTATTTACTTACACATTTATTTATTTATTTTCTTATTTCTTTACTTATTTCTTTGCTTATTTATTGCTTTTATATTTATTTACGTATTTACTTACTTATTTGTTTATTTACTTACGTATTTATCTATTTAATTATTTATTAACTTATTTATTTTCTTATCTATTTCTTTACTTATTTATTTGCTTATTTATTTACTTATTTGTTTATTTACTTACATATTTATTTACTTATTTACTTACACATTTATTTATTTAATTATTTATTTTTTACTTATTTATTTAATTATTTATTTTCTTATTTATTTGTTTAATTATTTATTTACTTATTCATTTGCTTATTTATTCATTTATTTATTTACATATTTATTTACTTATTTACTTACACATTTATTTATTTAATTATTTATTTTATTATTTATTTGTTTACTTATTTATTTAATTATTTATTTTCTTATTTATTTTGTTTACTTATTTATTGCTTATTTATTCACTTATTTATTTACTTAGATATTTCTTTAATTATTTATTTACTTACTTACATATTTACCTACTTACATATTTATTGTCTCACGTATTTACTCAATCATTTATTCATGTACCGGTATGTATTTATTTATTTGTTTATTTACTTCCCCTGCGTCACCTTCTCTGGAAATTGCACGTAACCACATCCCACGCAGAGAATTGTCCGATGGTATCTCATGAAATGAGATTTTCCGGTATTCTAACTTGCCCTGTTCTGATTTACAAAAGGGCACGCAGCAGTACAGCATTATAAAATCATTCAGAATACATTCCAAACACAAATGCTCCAGTAACATCAATACAAAACTTATGTCTGCCACAGTGCCTTGGTGCTACTTCCTAGCGCCTTTATTTGGAAACGAGGTTGTACGCTCAAACCAATGCTGTAATCGTCGAATGGGCAGGCAGTTTAAAGCAACCAGGAGTGTTGCGATCCAACCGGCAGTGCTTGTAGCCATTAATCAAGTTGAAGATCTCCTTGGTGATTCTATCGTTCCCCATCAGTAAGAGGTGCCCGTAGAATTTCAGTCGTCTTCGTCGCATGATAGTGGTGGCTGGTTCCAACTGACGGTATAGTTCGGTTTTCTTTTCTTATATGACAATCTATCTGTTAGTTAGTAAGCCCGAAGGCTGGTTGGATCCTCAAAAAGCACCACCGTTAGGTTATGTGGGTAGATACTGTGCCCAATGGGACACGGCAGACTGGCATCGAACTCGGGTCTTATCAGAGAAGACCAGGCCCATGATTATGCCTAGAGTCGAACCATTGATCTCTGAGGGGGAACAGCTACAGGGAACCCGAAGAGCAATGAGAGATATAATGACATATAATATAGCATGATTTCACGGCTAGAATGTGAATATCATAGCTGTTTAAGGGAATAATTGTAAGAAAATGCAGTCATATGTACGTTTTGGAAGCATAGAAGCATGAAAGCAAACCAGCTTGACAGTTGACTAATCGCAGCCAGCAGAGGGGCGTGAATTAGTGACGCCGAAGGAACTCATTTCGTCTGGACCGCCAGGACAGCTCAAAATTAATGACTCTGGGGTTCACCAGTAGACAACGCTTGAGACCGGAGTGGGGGTAATAGTCCACGGAAATTAATTGATTGCAGCCAATTGGAGCATCGAAATGAAGTAAAAGGTACACCCAGGGGAATATATTCTAGGAGAGATAATTTAGGAGTGGTCTCACGCCTAAATTAAAGCCTATATCTTGAAATAAGCCTGTGAACATAGAGCCTACGCGCAAGAGGAATGATTTGGAGACCCGTACGAGGGGATTTACCATGGTGGCGTCATGACGCTATGGAAGAAGGCAATTAATTGTAATTAATTGGCCGAAGCGATCGCTTGCACGCGAGTGATTATGGGACCTCCACACCTAGACAAACGAGGTGTATACGTCACTTTGCCTGGAAATGCATTATTTCAAGAAAGGAGTCGGTCCCGTATGTCCTGTGGACTACGTTTTACGAGAAACCTTTATATAGGGGGAACAGCGCAGACCAAGCCAGTTCATCTTTAGTTATTCTCCAGTTCATCTCCAGTTCGTCTTGACTCAACACGTAAACTAAAACGCTGCCAGAAAGTGCGCGAAATGTTAGAGTATCGACGCTCGAGTATATTTTAAGAACAATGGAAGCGCATCATACAGCTTCTTAATAGTAATCATGAATCGCGTAAGATTTAATCTACAGCAGATATTTATCCATTATTATACGTAAGTGTAAATTCGCTACAGCGTAGGAATAATTTAGAATGTTTTTGGACAGTGAATATACCAGGAGGTATTGTCATAATTATAATTGACATATTATCGTCAAGATCACTACAATTATGGGAGCCCGAAATGTATCACAATTAATCATGACAGTGAACTGAACAGTATTGAAGGTGACGAGAATCGAACGCACGCACACGCAAGATAGACTTTCACGGAGACCAGCGGTTGTCAGAAGTTAGCTGCATCGCATCTCTGAGGTCAGGCGTTAGGAGGAGTCCAATTAAGGATCCACATGTGAAATAGTGCGAAAAGTGTATATAAGTTTTATTACAGTGATTTCAAAAGTGTTTATGTGTATTGTGAAATAATATGTATTGTGTTAAAGTGAGAAAAGCCACTGATAAAAGTATGATTATCATGTGTGAAATGTGTGATAGTATGTGTCGTGTGAGATATAGCATGATGGCTTAAACCAAGCATCATGGTAGGCTCGTGGCTGGCGTGCTGGAATAATCCAGCGAAAATGAAAAGTGAGTACAAATTCAAAACGTTAATATAATTAGATAGTTCACCATACAACGAAGCATCACTTTAAGACTAAGATGTAACAGTCACTTATGTACGAGCTTTCACCACTCGTATTTTGGTAGAATATGGCTTGGAGGGTGATTTGTTTAGGGCCATTCAGGCCTAAGATTGTGATGAATGTAACGGTAAAGTTAAATAATGATAATAATAATAATCTGGGGTCGGTAACAGTAATAAGTAAAGTAATAGGCATTTCAGGCCTAAAGAACTTTCAAAGTGTGTCATGTCTAATATAAAGATACTGTATTTTGGTAAACAGTAAGAAAGTAACGTAAAATATATCGAGATATGAGAATTTTTCAGTGTCAGTGAAGTGTTGAACGAATAGTTAATATGGTCAATTCTCAGGAGTGTATTTGAGAACCATTAAAGTAATGTAAGCCAGTAAATTTATACTTGTTTTTGGAGCTACTTAAAGCTTTGGCTTAAAAGTAATTGCAGAGAGGACGTGAGTGCTTTAATAATTGAGTCATCTATGAGAAGTATTGTTTGAGCCGCATATAGCGAGCAAAGTAACGTAGAATCAAGTGATTTACGTCAATCAAGTTGCGGGGACCACTCTAACATAGCTTTCACGTTAGGTGAAAGGTTGGCTAATCTACGAGATAGTATTGCCGTGGAGCATACTTGTATTATTCGCAGCGAATTGGAACGGAGCCTGTCCGTATCCATCGCTTGCAGGAATATTGCCACGAGGGATGCTCTTCGAGACCCCGTGAGTCCATGTATTAATTGATCTGCCCTGAGAGGTTAGAATCATGTTCGTCGTATAGGAAACGCAGATTTCCTTATTATTTAGGCAGCTGCTGATGAGAAATCTTGGATTCTCAATCGTGATGCGCGCCCGAAGCCACTAGTATCGCCACAAAACGGCAAGGCTATTACAGGATCCATCCCCAGCCATGAATGTTAATTAGGAGCCGAGTTGAGCCCATTACACTATAAATATAGGTGGTAAATAATTAGAATGACTCAATTACTAGAGACAACACTCAGCGTAACTCCATTGTATTGCAATTGTAAACAAAGTTGACCTTGCTAGCAGCCAGAGGGGTGTGGTAGGTATGCCACGAGGACGGCGGCCATCTTGCTCGGCCAGCTGGAACTAATTTTATTGCCTGCTTGAAAGGGAGGTCTGTTGACCTGGTCCCTTTATTTTAAAAGCATAGTGGGACACTGAAGAATCTCGATATTTCGAAATGTAATTAAGATATGATTGTTGTGATGATGCCAATTGAATTAAATTATGTGTTTCAACACACATACCTTGTTGGATCATTGTGATCGGATAATATTTGGCCCAGTTATTCTCTGAGGAGGAACGCTGAACCAAATAAATATAGGCATCTTTTTAAAGTGAATTTTGCCCAGTTCACACTAATTTATGCAGACGGGTAGGTGATTTCAATAACATGACACGTTTCTAACGATAATAATTTCGACCAGACCCAGAAAATCGTTGTATGGTGAAACTATAAACATTTCTATCCATGTGAATTTTGGAAGGGAAAACGTACCACTTTAGCGTTTCATATTGATGGGAAAAAGGAAGACGATTCACACGACACAACACTTGTTAATTAAGGCATAAGATAATGAATTTATGTTAATGAAAATAAATGCCCGTGAGAAACGGATAATGTTTAATTATTAATGAATTAATGTCATTTAAAGTGATATGATGACTTTTGTGTTGTGATACTCCAGTTTGTTAAATTGTGCCACGTGAAGAACACTATGGACACTCGTAGATATCTGAAAGTATCAATGATAGGATGCTAGAAATATATTTGAGTGCAGTGAAGCACTAATTAAGAAGAGACTTACAAATAACCTTGATTTTCATTGTGGGAAGTAAATGTAAATTATCCTTTGTTTGTATTTTTTTGTTGTATAGCCATGATTTTATATCAGTAAATGTTTTATTTAGGAATATGTTGTTTCTTTCATGTAGAGTAGTTACCTGACAGACTCAAATCCTGACCATGTGGTCGTATGGTAGGCAGGAACGTCCCATACCTCGAAAGACCGTGAGTTAGCTGGGATACGAACACATGTTCCATATAATGACAATTGGGTACAATACCCACAAAAATCCAAGGCAGCGCTATATTGAGGCGTACTAGGCAATATGAGGAGTGAGGTAGTTCGCCATTGCTTTCCTCACTGAGTCAGAACAGCAGTACTAACCCTATGAGTAGAACCTTTCACAACATCCACAGGCACCGACTGTGCCCTGAATTTCATTACTAAGCACCACCCATACCTCAGTAGCTTCCATATAATCACAGCCATGAGTGATACTGGGATATCACTGATACTCTAGCCTGTGCCAACAGACACTGACTGTGCCCTGAATGTCATTACTAAGCACCACCCACACCTCAGTAGCTTCCATATAATCACAGCCATGAGTGAGACTGAGACATCGCTGATACTCTAGCCTGTGCCAACAGACACTGACTGTGCCCTGAATGTCATTACTCAGCACCACCCATACCTCAGTAGCTTCCATATAATCACAGCCATGAGTGAGACTGAGACAGCGGTGATACTCTAGCCTGTGCCAACAGACACTGACAGTGCCCTGAATGTCATTACTCAGCACAACCCATATCTCAGTAGCTTCCATATAATCACAGCCATGAGTGAGACTGAGACATCGCTGATACTCTAGCCTGTGCCAAAAGACACTGACTGTGCCCTGAATGTCATTACTAAGCACCACCCATACCTCAGTAGTTTCCATATAATCACAGCCATGAGTGAGACTGAGACATCGCTGATACTCTAGCCTGTGCCAACAGACACTGACTGTGCCCTGAATGTCATTACTAAGCACCACCCATACCTCAGTAGCTTCCATATAATCACAGCCATGAGTGAGACTGAGACATCGGTGATACTCTAGCCAGTGCCAACAGACACTGACTGTGCCCTGAATGTCATTACTAAGCACCACCCATACCTCAGTAGCTTCCATATAATCACAGCCATGAGTGAGACTGAGATATCGCTGATACTCTAGCCTGTGCCAACAGACACTGACTGTGCCCTGAATGTCATTACTAAGCACCACCCACACCTCAGTAGCTTCCATATAATCACAGCCATGAGTGAGACTGAGACATCGTTGATACTCTAGCCTGTGCCAACAGACACTGACTGTGCCCTGAATGTCATTACTCAGCACAACCCATATCTCAGTAGCTTCCATATAATCACAGCCATGAGTGAGACTGAGACATCGCTGATACTCTAGCCTGTGCCAACAGACACTGACTGTGCCCTGAATGTCATTACTGAGCACCACCCATACCTCAGTAGCTTCCATATAATCACAGCCATGAGTGAGACTGAGACATCGCTGATACTCTAGCCTGTGCCAACAGACACTGACTGTGCCCTGAATGTCATTACTAAGCACCACCCATACCTCAGTAACTTCCATATAATCACAGCCATGAGTGAGACTGAGACAGCGGTGATACTCTAGCCTGTGCCAACAGACACTGACTGTGCCCTGAATGTCATTACTAAGCACCACCCATACCTCAGTAGCTTCCATATAATCACAGCCATGAGTGAGACTGAGACATCGCTGATACTCTTGCCTGTGCCAACAGACACTGACTGTGCCCTGAATGTCATTACTAAGCACCACCCATACCTCAGTAGCTTCCATATAATCACAGCCATGAGTGAGACTGAGACATCGGTGAAACTCTAGCCTGTGCCAACAGACACTGACTGTGCCCTGAATGTCATTACTAAGCACCACCCATACCTCAGTAGCTTCCATATAATCACAGCCATGAGTGAGACTGAGACATCACTGATACTCTAGCCTGTGCCAACAGACACTGACTGTGCCCTGAATGTCATTACTAAGCACCACCCACACCTCAGTAGCTTCCATATAATCACAGCCATGAGTGAGACTGAGACATCGCTGATACTCTAGCCTGTGCCAACAGACACTGACTGTGCCCTGAATGTCATTAATCAGCACCACCCATACCTCAGTATCTTCCATATAATCACAGCCATGAGTGAGACTGAGACAGCGGTGATACTCTAGCCTGTGCCAACAGACACTGACTGTGCCCTGAATGTCATTACTAAGCACCACCCATACCTCAGTAACTTCCATATAATCACAGCCATGAGTGAGACTGAGACAGCGGTGATACTCTAGCCTGTGCCAACAGACACTGACTGTGCCCTGAATGTCATTACTAAGCACCACCCATACCCCAGTAGCTTCCATATAATCACAGCCATGAGTGAGACTGAGACAGCGGTGATACTCTAGCCTGTGCCAACAGACACTGACTGTGCCCTGAATGTCATTACTAAGCACCACCCATACCTCAGTAGCTTCCATATAATCACAGCCATGAGTGAGAGTGAGACAGCGGTGATACTCTAGCCTGTGCCAACAGACACTGACTGTGCCCTGAATGTCATTACTAAGCACCACCCACACCTCAGTAGCTTCCATATAATCACAGCCATGAGTGAGACTGAGACATCGGTGATACTCTAGCCTGTGCCAACAGACACTGACTGTGCCCTGAATGTCATTACTCAGCACAACCAATATCTCAGTAGCTTCCATATAATCACAGCCATGAGTGAGACTGAGACAGCGGTGATACTCTAGCCTGTGCCAACAGACACTGACTGTGCCCTGAATGTCATTACTAAGCACCACCCATACCTCAGTAGCTTCCATATAATCACAGCCATGAGTGAGACTGAGACAGCGGTGATACTCTAGCCTGTGCCAACAGACACTGACTGTGCCCTGAATGTCATTACTCAGCACAACCCATATCACAGTAGCTTCCATATAATCACAGCCATGAGTGAGACTGAGACAGCGGTGATACTCTAGCCTGTGCCAACAGACACTGACTGTGCCCTGAATGTCATTACTAAGCACCACCCATACCTCAGTAGCTTCCATATAATCACAGCCATGAGTGAGACTGAGATATCGTTGATACTCTAGCCTGTGCCAACAGACACTGACTGTGCCCTGAATTTCATTACTAAGCACCACCCATACCTCAGTAGCTTCCATATAATCACAGCCATGAGTGAGACTGAGACAGCGGTGATACTCTAGCCTGTGCCAACAGACACTGACTGTGCCCTGAATGTCATTACTAAGCACCACCCACACCTCAGTAGCTTCCATATAATCACAGCCATGAGTGAGACTGAGACAGCGGAGATACTCTAGCCTGTGCCAACAGACACTAACTGTGCCCTGAATGTCATTACTAAGCACCACCCATACCTCAGTAGCTTCCATATAATCACAGCCATGAGTGAGACTGAGACAGCGGTGATACTCTAGCCTGTGCCAACAGACACTGCTCGTACTTGCGACCTCGCAGTTCTCGCCCTCGTATATAACGTACGTTGTTTTGTTCTCGTGAGGGTTTTCATGTAGACTAACTTATATTCCATTTAATCCGATGAAAATGTGATGTCTCTGAACTGCGGCATTCGTTACGAATGAGATACATCCGTTTTACCGAGCAATTGAATACAGTTTTCTCCGAAATCAAGCAGTCTTTTACCCTATCACCTCACGGGCGCCCGCAGGAGGGGGAGGGGGGGGGGGTGCAAGGAGGGACCATGCGTCCCCCCCCACCCCCTCAACCGCGCCCCCCTCTGAAATCCCGAGAATATTTCGTTTGTTCATTGTCACCCCAGTTTATTTCAAAACTTAAAATTACTGAAGGTTAACTGTTATAGATGTTGGGATAATTCCACAATTTTATTTTACTTAGTAATTTGGGATTATTTGAGAATATCTTCAGTTATTGAAAAAAATCGGCGAAATGGATTAACATTACCATTTTATTAAACTGCTTTATTTTTATTTTTGCCGATACATGGTGATACAACTACTTTTTCCCTAAAAAAATGAACATTATGACGATGATTCACAAAGAAAAGCGACTCCTATGGACAAAAACTCTGAACTGAAAAGAAATACTCCCATTCATGCCATAAAGATCATGTACCCAACGGTTTAAGAGCAGCCAAATAATGAATATCACCAAGCAAGTAAGAAATGAAACGAAAATTGTGGGAGGGGGGAGTGAACGTCTCAATATCACCTAGTGACATGTGGGTAATGAAATGAAAAATATTACTTCCCCGCCGCCCCCCCCCCCCCTCTTTAGAAAAAATCCTGTGGGTGCCCATGTATCACCTCCCTCCCCCCCCCCCACCCCCTAATGAAAATAGTGTACACCCAGAACAATTATCCGCCAGCCGCCGCTGACTATTACTAGTCAATAATGTCAACAATCAAGCCCCGTTACCTGCTACTAGCTGTAGTGTTGAAACAAGTTTTTCGTGCTTGAAGAGAGTGAAGTCATATTTAAGAAATACCATGGGACAGAATAGACTTACAGCATTAGCCACAGTTTCAATCGAACGACAGCTTCTACTGTAGATGAACTTGGAAAACATTGATTTAATTTATAAATAAAGGTAGGCCTACGTCAAAATTAAATTTTTAGCCTACTTTTCACATTTTGCAAAAATGAGGAAAAAGTAGACTTATGAGATCGATCCGGGCAAATGTGTGTCTGTCTGTCCTTCTGTCTGGCTGTGTGTGTGTGTGTCCCCCTATCAACTCCTAAACGGCTGCAGAAATCGAAACCAAATTTAGTATGAGTAAAGATGTATACCGGAATATCTCACGTCCATATTTGAAAATGATGTCAGTGCTACCAACTGCTGAAAAAAACGCACTAGAAATTTGAGCTCCATGTTGGATATCTTGGAAGGTATACATGGGAGCTATTCCAAAATTGGCACACATGTAGATAACACTACTTCAGTTTAATTTCCAGGTGGTCATACCATGACAGTGTTGCCAAAACAATTTTAAGCCTTCTGATAGGTCCAATTTTGAAATGCCTATAACTTCTACACTATCAATTGGTTTTCAACCAAATGTTGTATGTAATATGTGTACATAAACAGATATTATTGAGCGTATTCTTAAGAGCCACCAGGGCTGCCAACTGTTAATAATTGCTCTCTCTATTCTTTTATCCAAATACCAATATATCAGAAAGTATGCAAGCCGACAGCGTTTAACTATGCATACATATAGTACCTGACATTTTAGATTAATTTTGGAGTAACTGATATACTCCAGTTCTACCAACATGATTCTAAGTCTGCTGATAGGGCCTATTTTTAAATACATGTAACTTATATACTATCAGTTGGATTTCAACCAAATTTCGTAAGTGCTGTGTGTAACATAACAGATATGACTATAAGTATTCTTAAGAGCAATCAGGGCTGCCAATTGTTAATAAATGCTGTCCATATTTTTTTAACCTAATATCAATATATCAGGAAGTATGCAAGCCAGCAGCCCTATACTTTGCACAGGTATATCACCTGGCATTATAGATTAATTTGGAATAATTAATATAAGTCAGTGCTGCCAACATGATTCTATGCCTGCTGATAGATCCAATTTTAAAATACATGGAACTTCTATACTAACAAATGGATTTCGTCCAAAATTGGCACAACAAGATATCATAATATTTCAGATTAGGCTATATCTGACCAGCACACGCATGACTTTGTTGCCAACATGCTTTTACGCGTGCTGATAGATCCAGTGTCTAACTGCATGTAACGTCCATTGGACTTCAACCATTTTTTTTAAATTCTGTACCTTAAGAGATGGAACTGAGAATATATTCAGTCACCAGGGCTGCCAACTGAAATGCTCTATTAGGCTACATTATACCAGGAATATTTCGAACTAATTAGACATTTCGATATTACCCACTTAATTTCGTCATTATTCTAGATAGGTTCATATACTGCAGATTAATCATTGGCATGAAACTTAATTTTAAGAAAAGTAGGCTCTTTAGTTCGTTACGGAAATTCTTGTTTAAGGTTCAAATGTAAACTTTATAAAGGAAGTGATTCACGTGTTGTTTCCATCTGCATCAGATGCAGACGGGGGCGAAATCAAATTGCGCCAGTTAATTGCACTGATCAAATCGGACAGACGTTTGACGCCAGTGTGATCTGCCCCTTCGATAATTCATAGTCCGATTGCGCCTGTAATAGCTCATTAGCAACTCCCCCTCTCTTCCCCCACTCTGCAGCCTACACATACCAAACTATTCATATGTTCCAACCTTCCGTCATATAGACTGTTGGAGGGGAAGTGACTCTCAGTTTGACCGTCTCAGGGGTGTCAATCTAGCGTTCAAGATATGGTAACAACTATGTGGAAGAGCTTGATCCAAAGAATACGATAAGTCCTCAATAGTTTCACAAATATGGACATCCATGAGATTGTGTTCGTCTATCGTTTTACCAAATTTGCATTGCACAAACAGATGAATGTGAAAAATAAATGAAAATAAAACAACAACAATAAAACAAATTTCATAGAATAGCCCTCCCTGTATGACAGTGTGTTTACAGTCGGTCATTCTGCAAGTGGTTCGCTCCTGGCCGTGGTAGGTGATTTTTGAAAGGCGGCAAAAATACGATACGCATGTCATACGTTGTTGGCATGTCAAAGAACCCATTTGAATTCAGTAGGCCGAGTTCATAATGGCAAAATTAATCTCGGGATTTACCACAGACACAAAGTTCCTCATTTCTCTACTAGAAAGCGCTATAGTGTTCAAGAAGCTTAGATATCTAACCTCCTTGACTTTCATAGTGTTTCAAGGAACGACGAAATTCGACATGCAAGCTACCCTTTGGGTGTCAAATAACACAGCTTGCACCCGGCAGCCGAGGCCATACGATATTATTATTATTATTATTATTCTGCAAGTACAAATGCAAATATCTTCGCTTTTGGGTGTTCACAATGGTAGTGGTGGGGGAGGGAAGGTAGGATGATTTCAGGGGAAGAACCAGAGCTTAGCCTGGGGCAAGTGGCGTAAAAGGACTGAGCGATGGAATGACAACATAAGAAAGATCAACTCGGAATATTATCTGGCGCAATTCACCAACACCGGCAGGCGGTTGTCGATCACTGATCTACAGTTTGTCTTTATGCTTCATGTTCGGATATTAAATACTTCAAATGGATTTCTGATGATTCTATTTATATTATTTTATTATAAGTCAAGTTAATTATTGATTTCTCTGAGGGAACGCCCGTGGCCAGCAGTGCGCACACAAGAATGATTGGGATATAACATATTAGCATTATTGTTAGCACATACTAGTACAGCTATCACAATAACACAGGTTGTCACACACACCTAAATACACGGAGCTATAAGACCACGATGTCGCAGACCTTAAAATAAACAACAACAAAACATTATTAACCTGCCCTGAGTATTTAAGCACTAGCCACTACCCCAACTCTCGTTGGACAGGCTTTAGATCCAGTTAACAGAATATTCTCGTCTAAAGGCTATTCTGGAAATTAAACACAGTAAAACTTGCCATTATAGATAGGTTTCCAGTTAACAGAGGTAGGGCTATGCAAACATAATTAAACCACGGACGAAAAAATAAAAATGTGTACCTACCTTATTCAATGTTACGAGGGCTGTTTTTTTTTTTTTTTCAAGTTCCGATGGACTGTATAAACAAAAGAGATCGACATACCAAACTGATTTTACCACTAAATGTTTGCTTGTTTTATTCTTATGTCTCAACATAATCACCAAAGCGATTGAAACATTTGTCGTATCGTTACACCAGCTTTCCAATGCCCTCTGCCGCCACTGAGGAGGGTACGTCTGGACAGTCTCCTGAAGAGTTTCCTTCTGGCGAGGTGTTACCGCCCAACCATACCTTCAATTCTCGAATAAGGTGAAAATCATTCAGTGCTGGTTTGGACTAAAGGGCAGATGGTCCAAACCTTCACACTTGAATTATTTGAAAAAGTCTATCATAACGTTGGCACAGTGCGGTCGTGAATGATTTTCACCTATTTCGACAATTGAAGGTATGGTTGGGCGGCAACGCCTCGCCAAAAAGGAAATACTCCTGGAGACTCTCCAGACATACCCACCTCAGTGGCAGCAGAATTTGTTGCCGAGGGCATGTTTTTCCTGTCCTTTTGTATGGTTTCGAAAGGTGGACGCTAAGCCCATTACTAAAGAAGCGGATTGAATCTTTTGAGATGTATTTATACAGAACAATACTTCGAATATCTTAGGTAGAGAGGAAAACAAACGAAGAAGTCCTCAACATCTTGAACAAGAAGAAAGAGCTTCTCACAACCACCAAGGAGCGTAAGCTCAGCTACCTCGGGCACATCATGAGAGGTGAACGATATGAACTTCTCCGACTGTTCATTCAAGGGAAGATCGATGGGAAAAGATCTGTGGGAAGACCAAGAAATTCCTGGATGAAAGACTTGCAGCGGTGGTATGGACATGCGTCCATAGAAATCTTCCGAGCTGCCGTTTCGCGTGTAATCATAATCAATTGGATCGCCAACCTTCGAAGGGTGACAGCGTCATAAGAAGAAAATTGGAAAGCTGGTGTAGCGATACGACAAATGTTTCAATCGTTTTGGCGATTATGTTGAGACATAAGAATAAAACAAGCAAACAATAAGTTTGGTATGTCAATCTGTTATTTTTATACAGTCCACTGAAACTTGGAGCAAGGAAAACAAAACAGCTCTCGTATATTTACATATTTCTGCTACTGTTTCACTTTTACTCTGGTGTTAAGATCATGCAAAACTCTTACTTTCAATGCCATAATGACTGCTGCCCAACTATGTGAGTAATAATAATAATAATATCGTATGGCCTCGGGTGCCTGGTGCAAGCTCTGTTAATTGACACCCAGAGGGTAGCTTGCATGTCGATTTTCGTCGTTCCTTTGAACGCTATGCAAGTCAAGGAGGTTAGATATCTAAACTCCTTTACACTACAGCGCTTTCAAGTAGAGAATGGAGGAACATTGTGTTGGCGGAAAATCCCGAGATTAATTTTGCCAATGAACACGGCCTACTGAATTCAAATGGGTTCTTTAACATGCCAACAACGTATGACATGAGTATCGTGATTTTTGTCGCCTTCAAAAATCACTTACCATGGCCAGGGGCGAACCTGCAGTCTTGGGGTTGGTAGTCCGACACTATAACCACTCACCCACCGTGGCAAGCTATGTGAGTAATGTGCTCAGTTAAATAGATGAATTCTATGCCGATTGGCAAGGACCGAGACAAAGAAGGGCATTTGTTCATATGCCTAGTCCACACCGGCAGATTTGTTTGCAGACTGTATGTAGATTGTTTGCAGACTGTATGCAAACTGTTTGAAAACTGTATGTATACTGCTTTGGAGTCTGGAAACAGTCTGCAGACTATTTAGACACATTGTATCCGATACAAGTATGTTACTTAGTTTGCGTCCACACCAAAATTAGGTCTCTAGTCCACACAGTCAGTGCTTCTAGCGATGCCGAGTGAAGAAGACGTACTTTTGGCTTGTGCGTGTTTTGTATTGCTTAATTATGTGTCTACTCTACCAAGGAAGAGGAGGTGTTGGACACGAAGAGTGCTGGACGAAGGTACATACTACGGCCGGAACCTACTTTCAGACCTCAGATTTGAAGACGGGGCAGGTTTTCGGAACTTCACTCGAAAGACCCCTACAGATTTTGAAATATTGCTCAACAGTGTTGGTCCACAGTGCATTGTGCTCACGCCGAAACTGAACTTTCAAGTTCCTTAGTTTTTTGTCTGTTTCCTCGACACTTGTTTGAAAAGTGTTTGCGACTTCTTGCAAAGCATTACGCTTTTTATTGCAATTTCTGTACTCTAAACACGCCACGTCCCACAAAACAGGACGGGCGTGAAACTCTTCAATTAATTTCATTGTCTGTTCCTGATTCCAAGAAGTCATTTTGGAACTATCACCAGGAGCACAGTTTTGCTATCAAATTTTAAAACTAAAAACCAAATGTCTACTTTTGCCACGCACAATTCACGAACAATTAGCTCAGCAGTATGAATCCATCCGCACTGTGATCCGTTCGAGAGGCAACTGGATACTGGATGCGTCTGTGGTTTGTATCCGTTCTCCAGTTTCAAAACACGTCCACACAGGAAGACTTGAGACAAAATACTTGTTTCTTGTATTTCCATTCCGTTGGAAAACAGAAAACATTGTATCTTGTCTCTAGAAACACGAGATTTGTTTGTCATTTGCATGTCAATTGTATGCAGACTGTTTGCAAACTGTATGCAGACTGTTTCCAAACATCACATGAGTGTGAACTGTGTCTCCCGATTATTTTCAAAAAGTCTGCAAACATCCCGCTTACAAATGAGAAACATTTGGGAAACAGTCTGCATACAATGTTTCTGGAAACAAATCTGCCGGTGTGGACGAGGCTTAACAGCTTGTGGCGGCGGTAACACAGTTTGTCACCAGGCACCGCCACGGGCGGGGCATGGAGAGCGAGTACGGGCCCCCTCCATATTGTTTCGTCCCCATGACATCGTGTAAATATAAAATTTGCTTTTATTTTTATTTTTAAAGCCCACTAAAAAGTTGAATTTTTTAATTTACTTTATTTTGGAACGTGCTAATTACGTTCATTATAAATTTGCAATGTCGTTTCTGTAGTACACGTGCGCCCGGGAATGTTCTCCGCAGTGCCTACAAGCTGCTGCGAGAGATTACGTCAACAGTTACGTTGGCAGCACGGACGTCACTTGTATCATAACTAGGGCTCAGATTTCTAGGTGCTAAAATCGGGAAAATATTTATTTTTTATGTACTAAAAATACCTGAAATATGTGACAAAAAAGGAAAAATATGTAATTATAATTTAGTTTATTATTGTGAATATAAACAATATGCAGTACTCACGAATGCAATTTATTCTATGTCTCACTGACTGCTGAAGCATTACAAAACACAACGAGATACACCTTCAGGTTGTCCATCACAAATGACGGACGATTATCGCGACACACTTCTTCTGAATGCGCAAAACTGCGGCAATATGTTTCTTGCCCTTGAGGTTTTGAGTAACTTGAGATCGCTGTTCAGCCTTGATTGCTTTCCGACGTGGTTGGCAGAACAGAACGCCCCCAACACAAGTAAAATTTATTTAAATTTTGCAACAGACGATAATTTGTAGTTGTTATTTATTACTTTAGGCATCGTAGAACTGCCTTACACTTCACAGTGCCAGAAATGAAATGCATGTGACACTGGGGAGGGGGAGGTCTAGCACGTGCTGCAATATGGCTATGGACAAGGAACCCACAGTGAGTGGCACGGGGCGACACGTTAAGAATAACACAGTTGCAAGCTGACATGCTCTGCATGAAGATTAGTTAACTTACAGGTTCATTCCCGTTGAGCTAAGACAAACAAAAATGCAATCAAGTGAAAGATCTAGAAAAACCTTCTTTATGCCTTCCTTCGGAGGGGAAGTAAGACCGGCGCCCCCATGTCATAGATTTATGACATGTAAATGAACCTTCCACGAACTAAACTTATGTGAAGCTAAATTTCTAGGTTAGATTTCGTTGAGACGCTCAATCATACTTCCAACATTCGCCACTAGGTGTTAGTGACATCTGATAGTGAAAGTTGGAACTACAGGGTCATTACATATGTGCGCCCCGATAAACACGTTAAGCTAAGCCAGCTTTGACTGGCGCAGATCGCGGGCGCGCGTACACGGTTCAGCCGGTGGTAGCGCGTTCCGCAGACTCATATCGTTAGTTCACACGTGATTTCTCATTCATATGGACGTGTATATGCAACGCTTAGACGTTGCACGTTTAGTGAGTTTTGTGATTACTGTGATTGTTGGTCATAAATAGACACCAATTCACATTGCGCGAACGTGTGTATATCCATAATTCGTGTATGAAAAGCAGGAAATCTTGTTCTGAAACAAGACGAAAATTTCGAATCATGTTTCCAGGAAGACCTGTGTCTAATGCCAGTACAATTAGGAGGCTCGTTAAACGATTCAAGGAAACAGACTCCGTAAAAAAAAAGGGTTCTCATCAGAAGATGTCAGGTGTGTGTTACAAGAGAGGGAGGACGTTTTCAGCATCGCCTATGAGCACTGTAAGTACACATTATTGAACATGTTTGGTAAAAGTGCGCGCCAACCACCGGCTGAACCGTGTACGCACCCGAGATCTGCGCCAGTCACAGCCGGCTTAGCTTGCCGTGTTTATCGGGGCGCACATAGATAACGACCCTGTACTTGAACGGAACTTGTAGCTCATCCCATTGGTGTCCACTTGAAGCAGCTACAGCCTCTGGTGAGATGAACATGTCCTCGGACACTCCCGGCACTAAAAGCCATACGCTATATAAATAAATAAACGAAATAAAAGTGTGTTCATCCCACAAGCTCATTAATGCGAGCATCGGGAAAGGTTTGGGAACAGGCAATTAGCCATACAGAATCAACTGTTACTTTCACAGGGTGTCTAAATATTTTCTATACACTGCATTCCAAAACTTGGAAATTTCCCGTTAGAATGCATAATTTGATTTCCGTTGTCCGCGTAATGCAGTTTCCGTTTAATGAAGGGAATTTAACACGATTTTCATTAGACGGGACCGTAAAATACTTCCGTTTAAGACATGAAAGACCCGTCTGGGAGCGAAAAAATGTGTTTTTTTTTGCGTTTTTAGTTATTTACAATGTAGAGAACAGGAATTTGTCAAAACGAGTCAGGAAAATATGAAAAATGGTCATTTAATAAGATACAATGACTATGCTGCACAACACTCAATTTTACCGAGATTTATGTTTGTGCGTATAACTTCTGAACTATTATAGATACAAATCTGAAGACACTTCTTGTCTGCTCTGTTGAGCGCAGACTTTGTTTTGGTAACAATGACAACTTCCTGAATTGTTTGTTACTAGTGGTTACTGAACATCGTCATAATATTATAATCACTGTGATTTTGCACTGACCTATTGAAGAACTATTGTTTAAGGGGCGGAACAGCGAGTTCATCTTCCCCAGTTATTAATAATTGAATCGTAGATTTTAAGAGGGAAACCAGTCCACTTATTCGCAAACAGATAAGTTGAAATACGCATTTATTTATAAGTTATTGCTTTTATTTACTTATTTATTTAAACGCTAAAGTAGGAGAAGCAAAATAACCAGTGATCGACGAAATGATGCAAGTTATGGGGCAGGAATATTCTAAGAATTGTCGGAGGTAACAAAATGTAATGAAAAACGTCAATCTCATTTTTCTCAGTTTAGAGTAACATTTTTCACTACGTTGGTACCATTTATAAGAAAACTAATAAAGGTAGGTTCATATTTTTTTAAATGTATCAACATCATCCTAATGAACAGTAGTAAGAAGGGATGAAATATAAATATTTTTCGAGATAATTTTGGATTAAAACATCGTACCTTAAAAAAAATCATATTGGCAAAAGTATTTCGCTTTTGTCAATAGACCTTCATAATTTTGCAGATAATGATCCAAACCATAACCCCTGAAAATTTCAATTGGCTAACCCAAACAGATTTTTAGTAAAGTGTACCAAAAATGGCGAGATACACAGGCCATTCTCACCTTAAGACAAGTTTCCGTTCCATAAATGGTCCGTTGAAGGCAGGTATTTCAGTTTGTAATCAGGTGATTATATTTATAGCGGCTTCGGTGGCGTAGTTGGTAGCATGCTTAACTGCTGTGCCCAAGATAGCGGGTTCAAACCAGGCCGAAGTCGTCGGATTTTTTCAGAGCGTAAAAAATCCCTCAGTATGCCTTCCTTCGGAGGGGAAGTGAAGCTGGCGGTGCCATGTCATAGATTTATTGCATTTAAAAGATCCTTCCACAGACTAAACTTGTGTGGAGCTAAATTTCTAGGTTAGATTTTGTTGGAACGCTCCATCAAAGTTCCAACCTTCACCATTAGGTATCATTGACATCTGGTAGCGAAAGTTGGAACTACTTGAAATTGAATGGAACTTGTAGCTCACCATCTGGGTGTCTGCTGGAAGCAACTACAGCCTCTGGCGAGCCGAACATGTCCTCGGACACCCCCGGCACTAAAAGCCATACGACAGATAAATAAATATATTTATTATAAGGAACATATTATATTTCAATTTCAGCCAATGGCCATAGTGGGGTATTTAATTGAACGTCCGTGGGTTCTAGGCGCGGATCTAGAGTTTGGCTGGGGGGGGGGGGGGGGGGGGCGGAGGGCAGAGAATCAAAATTGTTAAGAAAAATGGTATCACTAACAACGCAATCACAAAATAACCAAACGTACACAACCAGACCAATTTTTTTGCAAGCTACATGGATAGAAATTTGATGCGTTTAGCGCACCAAAAATATTCGTACAAATCGCAGCGGCGTGTTTTGCGATTTTTACATCGAACTTCGAGAAAAGTATCAAGGTACGTTACAGTTTCGGCAAGTCGAGTTGGTACCAACAAAGGGAGAAAGTCACAGCTTAAATTGTCAACCAAGTTTGCAGTTTGGACGTCGGCAAAATTTTTTGGTGTGAAAAAAAAAAAAAAAAAAAACCATATTTCTATCCGTGCATTGCTGCACATTCATCGTGACATCACTATAAACATCGATTCGGTAATCACAAGGTTTGCTAAACAAAATAGAAGAGTTGATTTTGTTATATAAATAATTATTTTTATATAACAGGTATGAAGTTGTAAATATGTACAGTTGTAACAGAACATAATAATTGCAATAAAGATATTTTCAGTATTGAATAAAATGAAAAAAAAAAAAACTGGTTTTCAGTTAAAATTCGTTAAGTTTTATTTGTCTGGTTATTGTGTTTTCGTTTTTTGAGTTTGCAAAAACATTTGGTCTCCGTTTGGGGGGGGGGGGGGGATCATGACCCCCGTGAATCCGCGCCTGGTTCCCCATCAAGTTCAAGTACCAACATTGGCTACCGGAGATGCCATTGTCACTGACACCTAGCGGTGAACGTTGGAACTTGATAGAGCGTTGCTAACTCAATAACCTACAAATTTAGCTACACACCACCAATCTATGATATTCCCCTCCGAAAGAAGACATACTGAAGGAGTCTAACGCTCCGACGACTTCGGCCGGGTTTGAATCCGCGATCTTGGGCATAGGAGTTCAGCATGCTAGCGACTACGCCACCAAAGCCAGCCCTTGTCCTTGGAGTAAATCTGAGACTTGTTCTCATACAAAACTGACGCTTTCAATGACATAGCCAAAAGAGAAAGCTTTCAAAGATAATCACCACTTAAATGGAAAAGGCAGCGCATCGATGCGGTTTTCATCAGGAGGACAAATAAAGAACATATCAATATCAGAGAAAAGAACAGAGAAGTAAAAGCATATTCTTTACTCCCTGAAAGACTGATCATCGCCAAAACCAAACCATAGCTTTACGAGAAAAAGATGGCCTTGGCTACACTCGTGCTGCTATATTGAATATTCAGCCAATGACTTCAGGAATCTTTGCTTACTTTAATAGCATTGATCTTGATTAATTACAATCTCAATGTTAGTATGCAGCCGGCAATTTGCCGGCTTATGCAAAAAAATACTTTAAAAATAAAATAAAAATACTGTCCACTGATATAATTCTTACAAAATAATACTAAAAATGTGGTACAAACATTTCAAAAAAAATATCAGAAATATCTTGGCAATTGGCACATAACTCCATGTTATGCCCCTTGAAACAACAAAGGCTACCACCACCTTTCTGAAGGGACATATAGTTTTCAGCGTTCAAGAATTCCAAAATTTTGCATTTTCAATAACTGCCTTTAGTACACATTTCTTAACTTGTTGCACTCCTCAAAATTTCTCACGACAGCCAAGTTGACAGTGTACAAAACGGTTATAAAACCTGTTGAAATGTATGGGGCCTGAAACACAGACAATAACAAAACAAGAGGGGCAAATGACCTCGTAGTTCCACCTCTTAAATCCTCAATAACTAACACAACAAGTCAGAAATATCTTGGGTACATGAGAACGCAAAGTGCTGCGGATGATATATGGTGTAATATGCGAAATTGGCATGTGGAGCATCCGGACAAATACAGAACTGTATAAACTCTACAAGAATCCATCAATCACTACAGATATTTAGGCGAGGCATTTGCGGTGTTTGGGACATTAACAGAGAGTACCAAAGAAGGTGCCAGAGAGCAGTCGGTCAGTGGTACGACTAAGTTTACGGAGGCAGGATGACGTAGAAGCGGACTTGAGAAGATTAGGAGTGCGGAATTGGAGATGGCTGGCAAAATCGAGAGACAACTGAAGAAGGTAAACAATGCCCGGGAACTACATGGCTGTAGCGCCAGATAAGTATGTAAAATATTACGGATACTTATTGATAAATGGGCAACATCATCCAGGTAGAAAGGACAAAGGAAAGTGCAAGACAAGTGAATGCCAGTGAGAGGCAAATACTACATTTAATTCCATACTGTCTTTTAAGGGAGAGACGCTCTATAGAGGTTGCCATCATTAACTGCCTTCCTACAGTATCCTCTCAGTTTCATAATACATGCTCAATAGACTGGTATATGAGCTAGCTAAGAAGACTTTTTCATAGAGGACTTAAGATGGAAACTTTTATTGCCAATTATAGCAAGTGTAAAAAGAAGTATTAGAGGATAGGGCGGGGAAAAGAATAGAAATAGATTCGGATACTTACGCCACTGCAGTAATAACAGATAGAAGATGGACAATGGCAAACTGCGACCCATGCCACGAAGTAACATGACTAGCTGTCCACCGATTTCCATAGTAAGCATAGAAAAGATGGCATCACACCAACGAGGATTCTGTACGTGAACTATGTGGTCAGAAGCGTGATACTTCCACTTTTGAATTTTGTGTAAAGCGGGCAAGGTTATCAAAAAACTATGCGGAAATCTGTATCACTGTATAACTACCCACTTGGGTGCAATTACGATTATACTCTATGAACCCAACAATGATGGGCAATCTAAGCTAGTACTCACTAAAGAAATTCTTGAATTGAAAA
Organism: Meconema thalassinum; assembly: GCA_946902985.2. Taxonomy (NCBI): domain Eukaryota; kingdom Metazoa; phylum Arthropoda; class Insecta; order Orthoptera; family Tettigoniidae; genus Meconema; species Meconema thalassinum. The sequence continues at coordinate 21,186,113 of OX336395.1, read as the reverse complement.
ATATCAAGAAGCACCTAACAAAAACTGACAAACTAGTCCCCGCAAAGGGATGGATGGAGAGATAGTAGTGATGGTGAATGTTGTTTTAAGAGGCTTAACACACAACTTTTCCGTCCCAGAGATATCTTAAAAATATGGGCAGATTACCAAAAAAAAAAAAAAGTAGTAAATTTCAGACTCAAGACTGTCTTGCGGATCATTTAAGAAAAATTACAGATAAGTACATTTTTTTTCTGCCGGTTGCTGGCTTAATACATGTGACATGAAAATAATTTATTTCCAAAATGTGATGCTTGTAGCTCAGGTAGTGTAATGTGAATGACTTTGGTGATATACTTAACGATACGACCCTTTGTAAAACCATTTGTTACATGAATGCAGAATGTCTCTGTACAATTTATGCATCCATACTACCAAAATCTGTGATGTTCTTACGAAATGTTTCATACATATTGGGAATATATACATCATGAAATTACTGTGAACTGGTGCATTTGGAGTAAGTTCAAGTAATCTTACTGGTCGCCCACGGGCGTCAACTACAAAGACCTGCACTCGGCCTCTCCGGAGGCCACACGATCATCATCACTGAAGATAGAAATGAATCTCCGCATTTAGTATAACTAGGTTTTCCTTATACATAGCGATTGGAATGTCCAAGGGAGGAACATCAAGTCAAGTGCGTTTTTCACATGGCACATTTTGTAAAAACTACAGCTCCTATGTATGCATAAATCAAATGCAAACATTCTACGTAAAAGCAGCAATCAGTTTCATACAGGAACATATTGTACTGTATGTCAGCAATGCCCTAAGTCATTCATCAATATATACTACCTGAGCCACAAAAGTCGTATTTATTAAACATATTTTTATGTTAGTAGGGAAATTTCATGTCATATGTATTCAGGGCCATACCAACTACAAACAGAAAATATATTTGTACTTATCTCTGCAACACTCTGTGTAAATCCAACCAGTGCATAAGATGCCAAGTACCAAACTCCAACAAGGACACATTTGCTATATTGCCCTACATACTATAGCAACAAGTTGTCAATAATGCCATCAAACTCTATTGGGACAGAGCGATCAGACATAACTCCTCCATCATCTGCCATAGGAACAAAAACAATGATTCAATATTAGGAAAAACTCAGGGTGGTCCTTCCCTTTCTTCTTCTCTAAACTCCTTTGACAATCCTTCTGGGAGGTGAATCATTTCATGAGACTTGAGATGCCCTCGCTGAGTGAACTTCTTACCACACGTTAAACAAGGATATGGCCGCTCGCCAGAATGGACGGCGAGGTGTCGCCTAAGACCTTTAGCCACGGCAAATGCCTTCTCGCAAATAGAGCATGAGTATGACCGCTCTCCTGAGTGTACCAATTGATGAATCTTTAATGCACTAGGTTGTGTGAAGTTCTTTCCACACAGTAAGCAAGGATACGGCTTCTCTTTGGAATGAACAACAGAATGTCTCGATAAATGTTCCTGTCGAGAGAAACTCTTGGAACAAATAGAACATGTATGTGGTCGTCTCCCGGAGTGCACGTGAAGATGTCTTCTAAGATACATTCGAGCAGTAAATGTCTTTTGGCAAATGTGACATTCATGTATTACGTCTTCAGAGTGATCCAATACATGTCCCCTCAAACTCTCGCAACCTGGCACTGTTTTCTTGCATTTCTTACAGGAATATCCTTGATTAGAGTTGTGGCTGCTGAAAACAAATGATTCAAAATAACTTCCCAAGAAATTCGGGTTACCAAATAAGAAAACACATATCCAACATAGAAAACGGTACGAAAACGAGATTATAATTGTTGTTTTAAGGTGCCTAACATCTAGGTTATAGGCCCACCTGCTGATGAGCCAGCTTGGTGTTCCTAGGCGAAGCCCCATACAAGACACGGCATTACCTAAGACAATTGCTGAGTTTTACAAATATTTCCTTCACATTGTATGCTTGTTGGAACCCTCTTCAGTACTGTCCAGGAAGTTGTGAATAATACAAACAAACTCTATTCGGACAGAACAAACTTCTCTATCGTCCGCCACAGAAACAAAAACAATGCTTGATTTTTGTTTGAGTCTTCAGTCTTTTGACTGGTTTGATGCAGCGCTCCATGCCTCCCTGTCCTGAGATAATCGTTTCATCTCTACTTAGCTACCACACCCTACATCCCAGGCAACCTGTTTAACACATTCTAACCTTGGTCTACCCCTACAATTCTTGTCCTCGACCCTTCCTTCCATAACTAAGCTTGCTATTCCTGGGTGTCTTAGTATGTGTCCTACCAACCTAACTCTTCTCTTCATTAGCATTCGCCAGAAACATCTCTCCTCTCCCACTAGTCTTAATACCTCTTCGTTTGTAACCCTATCTACCCATCTGATCTTCATCATTCTCCTGTAACACCACATTCCACATTTCAAACGCTTCAATGCTCCTCTTTTCTGCTGCACCAATAGTCCAAGTTTCACTTCCATAGAGCGCCACGCTCCTGACAAAGGTTTTCAAAAATGTCTTCCTCATACCTAAATCTATATTCTAAGTCAACAGATTCCTTTTCTGTAGAAATGCTTTCCTTGCCTGAGTTAAAATACTTTTTATATCCTCTTTGCTTCGTCCATCACTGGTTATTTTGCTTCCTAAGTAACAGAAGTCTCCTACTTCCTTTAATTTCTCCCCTACCAATTTAATGTCCATAGAGGTTTCTGATTTATTGTCGCTGCATTCCAATATTTTTGTTTTACATTTCAAACATGCTTCAATATTAGGAAAAACTCAGGTTAAACTGGTTCATATACAAGCCTCTTTTCAAGATCAACTGCTGAAGGCTGATCTAAATAATCCCCCTTCCTTGTTTTCTGTCCAGTACGATATCAACGTGACATGTGCTTCCTCCTTCAGCGGTGCAGTGAAAGCTTTTGCAAACCCCTTTATGATTCGATGGTGAATGTTGATTCTTAGGAGTTAGTCGTGGTGACAAAAGTCAAGGGTTTCTGTCTGGCAACACCTTGACTTTGTCCAAGAACTCTTACAGGAGCAATATTACAATTTTTTTTAAAGGCATCTCTCCACTTAGAATGTGTAAGTCCCCTTTTAGTTACTAGCCACCTATTAGCCAAAGATTACTCTTCACAGAAAATTCACCAAACTACCTTTAATTACATTATTAGATCTTGGGATGTATAAAATCCCTTGCACTTGTGGAGAAGTATATATCGGGTAAATATTGGAACTTGTACTAAACAGCTTGAGAGGAACAGTCAGCAGCTCTAGATCGAGAGATAAATAGATATAGATAATTTAAACAATAAATGAAGTGATTCCAGCACCAACATTTGCAATTAATACTGCTATCTTAGCCAAGTTACCATGGTAACCTTTAGACTACAGACAGGAAATGACTTGTCCAGCTGCACAACTCCCTAAAATAAATCTACACGCGCAGAATTGGATTCAGATCACCTCATCTTCTGCATGGGACTCAACCCAAAAGAGCAAGCACAGAGGTACTTCATTATTTCCTTTTTACACCACATATAAAATCCAAACTCGCCATACGAAAGAAGGTATTACCAATATACAATAAATCGAATCAATTTTCTATTTTCTGTATCACGGTTAATAAGTTACTAAGGATAAAACAAACACATGGTGATATATAGTAGTTTCATTGTCGTTGGTTTGAATCAGGACAGAGTTCACTCTCAATCAGTGGCGGCTGATAATAAGATTCCAGAGTTGCACAACGACCAGATGAATTCAAGAAAAGCAATTAATACCGTAACCATATTTTTAGTAATAAAAGTTGTACGTTTCCTTTTATATGTATAGGAATTCATAATTCTGTTCTTTAATAATTCAGAAAATCTTATAGTACCAGTTAAGTTACTGTGAACTGTCTGAGAAAGAAAAGCCCGCCGACTGTCTGGAGCACTCGTCCGTTAGGTTATTGCCAGGCCCAAGCACCAACCTGATCTCAATAGTGAAGGGTATGGCAGAGATGCTAGACCGAGCAAGCCCTATCCCAGCAGTTAACTTGGCTGGTCATTGCCCACTGATTGCAAGAAGGGAGCCTATACGCAGACGGAGACATCCGAGATGCTCCGTCAACTGCCGATAACATGCCTTGCAATGTAATTTGCGCGTACTTGTGACACTCGCGGTTCACATTCTCGCCCTTGTATATAACTAACGTTGTTTTGTTCTCGTGAAGTTTTTCATGTAGGCTAACTTATCCATTTAATCAGATGACAATGTGATGTTCTCTGAACTGCGGCATTCGTGATAAATGAGGTACATGCGTTTTACCGCGCAATTGAATACAGTTTCCCCCCCTTAATGAAAATAGTGCAACACCCAGAACAATCATCCGCCAGCCGCCGCTGCTCTCAACGTCTATGTTCTAAAGTCACCGTGTTTGTAACTATTTGCAGAAACTGAAGTTGGTATCTGCAATGTAACTTGAGAGTTGGCGGTAAAAATTGATTGCCTTTTGTCTACTTTTATGCCATACATGCTAGCCATTCTTACATATTCTGAAAACTTTTCTAGAGATAGCCACTTTTCTAAAAGCTACTCAAATTCAAATAATTAATCTCCAGAGTAAAAGTTCCAACAGATTTTTATTTACATAAAAAAGTGTTTCTCTCAGCAGCGTGTAAACACTCCAGAGTATCAGATAAGTCACCACAAACATTATGTCATATGTTGTAGTCGTAGCACTTTACCATCATCACAGCACAGTGTTTGTTTGTCATTTCCGCATATTACAGTAGTTTAGGTCTTAGTGCTTAAGTGTATCACATCAATAGTAACTACACCTTCATAGGCTAGTTGATGGAGGAACACTCTTTTGTTGATGGCAACATTAAAATAAATAGTTCTTTTGTTTTCGGGGGTGCTTAACGCCTTAATACAGGGTCTTCAATAAAAGTGGGGCCAGCACCACTGCAGGTAGAACGCCAAGCTAAAGGTCAGACGAGCAGATATCAACCGGGAACTGAGGCAGCAAATGTCTTAAGGAAAGAGGTGTTGTAGGATTGATGAAATCAATGCTGCAGGACTTCGGAATGCTGAGACAATTGCGACGCAGTATTTGCCGAGTAAAGTTGACTTTATAAATAATTCATGTTTTTTGGGCTAATGCCGTGTGTATTTAAATTTGAACCATACATTTCGGAGAAACCTTGCCTCCTTTTTCAATGGAATCAAACAATGTGGCCAAAGAAAGTATATCAATGAGATTACAAAAAATTACAAAAAATATAGATAAATTCCTCTGTTTGTCACCAAAGAGCAGCTGCCAGAAATTACTGTATGGACCATGGTAGAACGGCGGACAGAGTAGTAAGTAAGGAGAAGGTAAAGGGGGCGGGGTGAAAATATAGAGACTCCTCGAAGAATGAGGATGTCCAAAAGGAAAGGGGGGGGGGGGGGGGGGAAGGGTTAGATGGATATAAGGAAACATAAACAAAAGGGAAGTGTATCTGAACGATACCTAACGTCATACAGGCAACGGCGAAAAAACAGATGGAAACTCCTCCAGTGACGAACAAAGGAGATCAAATCCAGGCTATGTAGCCATAGAGGAAAAAAGTACAATTTGAAGTAGGTGAAGAACAGAGAGACTGTTTTTTCGCCATTGCTTGTAATGACATTAGATATCGTTCAGATACACTTCCCTTTTGTTTGTTTCCTTATATCCTTCTAACCCTCCCACCTTCCCCCCCCCTTTCTTTTGAACATCCTCATTCTTCGAGGAGTCTCTATATTTTCAACCCGCCCCCTTTACCTTCTCCTTACTTACTGTAATTTCTGGCAGCTGCTCTCTGGTGACGAACAGAGGAATTTATCTGTATTTTTTGTAATCTTTTGTAATCTCATTGATATACTTTCTTTAGCCACATTGTTTGATTCCATTGAAAAAGGAGGCAAGGTTTCTCCAAAACGTATGGTTCTAGTCTAAATACACAAGGCATAGCCCAAAAAGCATGAATTATTTATATAGTAATCGGGCCGTGAAAGCCTTAATATACAAAGTAGACTTTGTTATTTAGTTTATAGCGTATTTTAAGTTATAAGTGTTATAACGTGTGTAGGCCATACATGTTAGTGGTTATTGTTTAATTGTTATTGTGTTTCAAAATTTTATAATGTGTTATTGCTAACTGTTCAAGTTTATTGTTTCAATAATGCCTCAACCTGCGTACATATTAGCACAAAATATCTCGAGAGAAATTGAGGCTATCTCGATAGATGAAATAAAGCGTGTGAATGAAAATTCCTTAAACGATGCCAGAAATGTGTAGATGCAGGTGTATAACCTTTTCAACATCTTCTGTGACAGGGTGAGTAATTATTTTACTTTGATTACGTGTTATTTTGTGTGCTTGTTATTTACATGCAATTTGTACGGGTGCTCTCTTGACCCCAAGCTCAGCGAGTTGCCATGTGCTCGTCCAACACTCTGGGCCCCTCTTTGAGTGAAAGACCCTGTAGTTACCACACTAACTAAGATTTATGAAGGATTATTTGTGCTTTGTTTTTGGAGGGCAGAGACTGTCTGTGGGTGTAACCGCAGGTTTGGTAGTGTTTTGTCGAACTATTTGTCTTGTAGATTTGGATCTGATGATGCTCGCTTGACGGCCAAACATGCCATCCCTTAATTTTCTCCTTCTTAATAGTTCATAACTGGGTTATATTTATATATCAGCGTCCACTCAGCTGTTGCCTGCGTATCAGCCAACAGCAGCTGGAGTAAATGCCGCACAGTGACAGATGTAGCTGACGAGACGAGTGTGCAAAGAGATAACACAGGGAATTACATGATCCGAAGTCGGCTGATGCACGGACGACAGCCGAGTGGACGCGCGACGGCGCTGATATATAGTCAGTTATAACAAGGGCTCGGATTTTTAGGTAAATAAATATTTTTTTATGTAAACGCATATTTTAAGCTTTTCTTCTATAAATACATAAATTCCTGCTGTTCACTTATTAGCACATAAAAAGGCATAATATTTACATTCTTCAAAATAAGTATGCTAGATATTTCAGTTTATTGCATTTTTGTTCTGTGTTACATCAACGGGGAGGAACCTGTGAGCTGTCTATTCTTCATACAGAGCGTATGTCAGCTTGCAATCTGTGTTATTCTTAACTTGTCGCCCCGTGCCACTGACTGTGGAAGCTGGGGATTTCCTTGTCGATAGCCCTAGTGCACCACGAGGTACAGCTACCTGGAACCAGTGTCACTCACATGCAGTTCATTTCTGGCACTGTGAGGTGTAAAGCAGTTCTACGATGCCTAAAGTAAAAACAACTACAAGTTATCGCCTGTTGCAGAATTTAAAGATAATTTTACTTCTGATGGGGGCGCTCTGTTCTGCCAACCATGTGGGAAAGCAATCAAGGCTGAACAGGGATCTCAAGTTACACAACACCTCGAGGGCAAGAGAGATATTGCCGCAGTTTCACGCCTTCAGAATAAGTGTTTCGCGATAATCGTCGGTCATTTGCGGTGGACAACCTCAAGATGTATCTCGTTGTGTATTGTAGTGCTTCAGCAGTCAGTGAGACATAGCATAAATTGCAATCGTGAGTACCGCATATTAATAAACTAAATTATAATTAAATATTTTTGCTTTTTTGGCACATATTTCAGGTATTTTTAATACATAAAAAATAAATATTATCCAGATTTTTAGCACCTAAATATCCGAGCCCTAGTTATAACCCTGTAGCCTATATCTTAATCACGAGTAATTTATTTCAGGTATTTTTCTCACATATTCCAGTAATTGGAATTATTTTGTGCTCACTGATTGAACGTTGGAAATTATATTTTTGCTGGAATCTCTAGATTGTTAGCCAAATAACAATGCATTACATAACCTATAATGCAACATCTAACAGGAGAACATTGATACATTTTCCCTTCATGTCAACAGCATATTCTATTTACTATATATTATTGTGATTTTATTGGCACAAGGTTATGTCATCTTTAAGTGACTTGCTCTTGTAGTGAGCATTTATGACATGTGTATGCTAGCAGCATAATCTCATCTAAATAACCGGCTTTTTGAAGGACTCAAGAAGTTTCTTTTTTTTTCTTTTTCAAATTTGATCAAATAGCCTAATCTCAGTACCAAATAATTTCCTTCAGCTAATAAAATAACTTGTGTTTAGTGTTTGGAGTTAGATGACGGACTATATAAGATACGCGTTTCATCCCAGTGCAAGAAGATCTCTCAGGCATAGGAATAATTGCCAGTGAGTGGTAGAAGGAAAGTAATGCTATGGCTCAAGACTGGATGAGACACCAACATGAGGTTTATGATAACAACTGTGACCACAAACATCCATAATGGAGGCCGAATAATTACTTACCTTTCCAACATATTTCCATTACTGCTGCCAGCTTCATTCTCCCCATCCTAAAGACAGAAATGCATACATCATTTTTATGAGTTCACTAGCAATTGTATCCGGTTTTGCCCGGGTTAGTCACTACTCTAACCACCCCAGCCCCTGTACTCAAAATGTCTCTCTGTTACATCATGCCATAAATAATGAATAGACATAAATGGTTCATTACAGAGAAAATTGACAAGAAAAAAGTAATCCATCAAGTTTAAGCAATAAAATATATCTTTTATCACAATCCCTAGAGATACTAAATGAAATCATATCTTTTGGTTTTGATCATCATCAATTTCCGTTTTCGAGCCTAAGCCAGGTTGGAGCAAATATGTCACCCCTCCACTTTATTCTGTCTGTCCACTATGCTTCCTCAACCACTGAACTCCACTCCAGGTTTCGACCTCTCGCACCTTCCTTAACCAAATCCATCCACCGTACTCTAGGTCTTCCTGCCGAAACAAGCGATGGAGAGACGGATTAATGGAAAGAGAGGACGAGTAAAACCTAGAGAACGATGAATGGATTTGGTGAAGGGCAGTGCAAGAGAACGAAACCTGGAATGGAATTCAGTGGTTGAGGAAGAATGGTGGACAGTCAGAGTAAAGTGGAGGGGTGACATATTTGCTCCGACCCGGCCAAGGCTGGAAAACGGAAATTGATGATGATATTGATGATGACGGAACGCAAGTCCTGAAAATATTACATATTTATTATTCACATAAACAAGGGGCAATTTAAGATTATTACTTTTGAATAATAATAAAATGCCGCCAATTTCCCGTCCTCGCGAGCCGTGATTGTTAATGTGTTTGTGGCTTTGAACTTTGTGAAAACTATTCCAGTGGTGTTTTACAATGCATATGTGTTATTTATATTCAAACAATCATTGGATAGCTAAAGAAGAATAGATTCATGCAATTTTGAGCAACAGATGAACTGGTTGCTGCCTGCCTTCCTGATGAAACAGGGAGGCGGAAATGGTCCTTTATGGGATTATAGCCAAAATTGATAATGATATGCTCAAGTAATACTGCAACGAAGATTTATTTCTGTTGGAAATCAAACAAGTCAACGGTGATGATTGCTTCAAAGTAACACTCACCGAGCTGATGGACCATTAGCCAAGTGTGTTCTCTGCGATACCAGGTGCCCAAAGTGTTATTATTATTGTTGCACCAAGTGGACTGCGATGGACTATTAATGTTTATATCTTTTTTAAAATGCAATCTGTCCGTATTAAGGACACTCGTAGCGTCTGTACTCCAGAGGAGCGGCTACAAAAGGCGTCTGTTCACCATGTTAGGAAAGGCCTAGTTCATACCAAACAGTAGGTCATAAAATGCAATTGGAAGTGGCGACCCCATCTTAATAATAGCCTAAATTTATAGTAAATATGGTTCAGCCCCGAAAAATGCTAAGGCATCCCCTGTAGGCGATGCACAGTTCTTCAGATGATGGGGGAGCTGTGAGAAATGGGCGACCAGCATCAAAATATATCCGAATAGGGACAGTCAACATTTAACCCTGATGGACAAGACTGAGGAGCTAGTGGACTTCATGATGGAGAAGTATACAGACATCCTCGGTCTCAGTGAAACGAAATGGAAATGAAAAGGGGAAAAAAAAACTAAAGGAAGGATACAGGCTGTTTCACATTGGAGGACAGGAGACAAGAAATGGAGTAGGAATGATTATAAGAAAGGATGTCGTAGAGTATGTGGAGGAGGTGAAGATGATAAGTGACAGGATGATCACAGGAAGGATACAGTTCCAGACAGAAGCAAAAGATCTGTTCCAAGTATATGCTCCACAAACGGGGAATAAAGAAGAGAACTTAGAAGAATTCCTAGAAGATGTGGAAAAATATATAGAGGATAAGGAAATAATGATAATGGGAGATCTGAATATGCAAGTGGGAAGAGACAGAAAAGGAAGAGAGGAGATTTTGGGACCAAATGGTTATGGCAGTAAGAATCCAGAAGGGGATTATTTAATGGACTTCTGTCAGTTAGTTATTGGTGTTTTAAAGGGGCGGAACTACGAGGTCATCTGCCTCTAGAGGACTTCTTCAGCAGAACCAATTAATTATAGTGAATACGTGGTTCAGAAAAAAAAAGAGTCAGAAGATAACGAGATATGGGCGGGGAGATAGAAAAACGAAAACTCTGATAGACTATGTTTTAGTCGAAAAAGGACATCAGAAAGAATTAATGGATGTCACAGCCATGCCAGAGGAAGCCTTTGGAGGGGACCATAGGGCAGTGGTAGCAAAATTAAAAGTAGGAAAGGTCATGAGATTAGCAGAAAAAAGGGAAAGAAAGATTAAGGTCTGGAGACTAAAGGAAAAGGAGGTTGCAGAAGAGTTTAAGAAAGAATTGCAAGAACAGATACCAAAGACGGATATTACCCATGTGGAACAAGAATGGGAAATGTTTAAGAGTGCATTTGTAAACAGTGCAGAGAAAACATGGGGTAGAACATCAGGAAAGGTACGGGAAAAGGCGACAAAATGGTGGAATGATAGAGTGAAAGAAAGGTAAAAGAGAAGAAGAAAACTTGGGAGAAATGGAAAACAAAAAAAGAGTGAAGAAAGTGGAGCAAAATATATAGAAGCAAACAGAGATTGCAAGAAAGTAATTGCAAGGGAAAAGAAGAAAAGCTGGGAAGAATTCACCCAGGAAATCAGGAAGGATTTAAATTGTGGAGAAAAATTGCTGTTTGGAACTATAAAAAGCAGAAGGAATGAAAAGGTGAACACTGGGTTCGTGAAAAACAAAGAAGGTGAAATATTGACAAAACCAGAAGAGATAACGGACAGATGGAAAGAATATTTCAGTTGAAGGTGAGACGCCAGGCATGCGGAGAATTTACGCAAACGGCCAAAATGGTGGAGGAAGAAATAGAAGAAGAACCAGACATTACTATGGCAGAAGTGGAATGGGCAGTTAGGAAGAAGAAGATGGGGAAAGCTGTGGGAATCGACGAAGTAGCAATAGAAATGATCAAGGCGGCAGGACCAGTGGGACTGCGGTGGACATACAGACTTCTCAGGAGTGTGTGGAGAGAGAGGAAAGTTCCTGAAGACTGAAAAAAGGGAATAATATTGCCAATATTCAAGAAAGGAGACAGGAAGGTGTGATGTAACTACCGAGGAATCACCATCATCTCGCATGTTGCCAAATTAATGGAAAGAAACCTAGAAAAAAGAATTAGAGTAAAGGTAGAAAGCCAAATAGAGGAGGAGCAGTTTGGATTTAGAGGGGGCAGGTCAACAGTGGAACCCATTTTCATTCTGAGACAGAACACTGAAAAGAATTGGGAATATGGGAAGGATTTGGTAATGACTTTTATTGATTCAGAAAAGGACCAAAAATTTTGGAAAGCCTAACAAATAGGGGGATAGGCAAGGAACTGAGAGACATGTTAAAAGGAATGTGCATGGAGTGCTACAGTAGTGTGAAGACTAGAGTCGGGACATCGGAATGATTTAAAATTGACACTGGACTAAAGCAAGGAAGTGTGTTGTCACCATTATTGTTCTTAATGGTGATGGACGACATCATGAAGGCAGCAATGGAAGACTATAGTAGGGCAAAGATGAAGGTAATGTTGTTTGCAGACGATGTTGTGATCTAGGGCGAGGATGAGATTGAGGTACAAGAACAGTTGGACGTAATAAATGAAATATTGAGCAATGGGGATTAAAGATAAATCTGGAGAAGAGTAAAACAGTGGTGAGAAAAAAGGAAAGGGAATATTCAAAGTCGGAGAAACCCTTCAAATAGTTGGGAAGTGAACTGACTGAAGATGGAAGACTAGATTTGGAAATTAGCAGAAGAATACAACTCGGGAGTCCTTTCTACCAACAGGTACGGGGACTAGTATGGAACAAGGATATACCAATTAAGGCTAAAGAAGTTAAGTACAAAGCATATTATGTTCCTCTAATGACATATGCAGCAGAAACTTGGACAATGACTAAGAGGGATGAGAGCAGAGTACAGGCAGCTGAGAAGTATGGTCCAGAGAACGAGGAGAGACAGAGTGAGAAATGAAGATATACAGAAAGAACTGGGAGTACAGAAACCAAATGACAAACTGGAGCAAAACAGATTGAGATGGTTTGGACATGTCAAACGGATGAATGAAGTAAGGCTACCAAGACGAGCACTGGAACGACGGATGACAGGGAAGAGAGGACAAGGAAGACCAAGAATGCGCTGGATGGACTTGGTGGAGAATAGCATTAGTAAACGGAACCTGGATTGGAACACCGTGTCGTAAGAGGAATGGTGGAACGACAGAACAAAGTGGAGAGGAACCATATTTGCCCCCACCTGGTGCCAGCTGGAAAAGGGGAAATGAAGATGATGAATAATAATTCATACAATGTATGGGTTTAATGTTGACCATTTTTACCCTTTGTATCCGTATTGACTTACAAATTAAATTCAATCAATTTAAATGATTCACTGGTCCACCCTGTCAATATACATTTCTTTCTGTTTACAACTAGTACATGTTTTGGACCTAACTGACCCTTCTTTAGCTAGGTATTACATTATATCAATTAGAAACGCCATGTCTAATATGAAACATCATATGTAAGTACAAAAAGAAGGGTCATTTGACAAACAACAATGAAACCCTAAAATTATAACAGACAAAAACATGCAACATAAATTATAAGTAAAAACTAAACATTCAATTTTATAAAACCAAAAGGATTTCTGTAAAACTTAGTGTATTTATGGAAGCTAATGGCATGGGTTTATGTTTATATAGAGACACTGATAAAACTCGGGTAATTATTTTAAAATTTCTGTTGATGTGCTATTACAATTGTTGACAGTTGAATTTTCCAAACATTGTGTGTTTATGTGGAGTTAACAGTCCCTTCTAATATGCATTGGTAGAAATGGTTGAAATATTCTTTGTTAAGTCCTTTTGAATATTTATTGGGGGGTTTAATCATGTATGTGATCGTTTACATATGACACCAGGCTGTTTATTATGCCTAAGATTGGTGTAGAAATAGTTGATTTTGTTGTGTTAATTTATTTCATATCGTTAGTGAATGTGGAAAACTTTACATATTTTTGCAGTGTTATTAACAAGAATAATGAAATGAATACAGATTTTAACAACAGATTAAGAAAAGGTATTTCATTTCATCATCAAGTTCGACAGCTGTTATGGGATGTTACAGTCCTACAAAGAACGAAATTAACGTTATATAAACAATATTTTACTCCACAAGAGTTTAGTGCTTTTCAGTCGGTCAGACGTGTTGACCGACTGAAAAGCACTAAACTCTTGTTTACTAAGGCAACACTGAAAATATGGCTTCAAACACCACAATATTTTACTCCAATTGTAACCTATGGCCTAGAAACAATGGTTACTAACAAGAGGCAAAACAGTAAGATCAAAGCAACTGAAATGAAATTTTTGAGAACATCTCTCCAGAAGACTAGAAGAGATAAAATCCAAAACTCTGCAATTAGGCAAGAACTCAATATAACGGAACCAATAGTACAGCAAGTACAGAGGTCGACATTAAGATGGTTTGGCCATGTGCAAAGGATGGAAATGGATAGAGTTGCGAAGAGGGAGATGGTGAGGAACCTTGATGGTTTTAGATTGGTTGGAAGGCCGAAAAGGAGACGGATGGGCCAAATCCAACAAGACATATGTAACATTGGACTGGATGTGGCAGGAGAAGTGGAAGGATAGACAGCGGTGGAAAAGGCTAGTTTACTGGAGTTGGACACGGATGATGATGATGATGAGTGGCATCTAGTTATGAAATACAGTTGACACAGACACAACACCTTGCACACCCACTGCATCGCGACTCTATGGTTAATAATAGCTGTTGTGACAATACGAAAGAAATATATACAGTACTGAGCCCTCAAACAAGCCAATGTGGCGATATTATTAGTGTGTTTTTACATTGTCGAGTTGTAGGCGGTAATATGACGGGAAACAATAGAAATAATGAAGTAAAAATGGAAACAAAAATACTAAAACTCAATGGTAAAAGTAGGCGAAACAATGACAATGATAGGATACTGTACACAGGTGGTTAATGAACGACTGAATGAATGAACACATGCTGGCCTTACCGTGGAATCATTTGTACTCAGACGATGTGGCACTAATATCTGACAGTATTTATGAGCTACAGGAGAGTTTAGACCAATAGAGGAGAGCTCTCGCCCTCTAATGGACTGCGCATTAGTAGAACCAAGACTGAATGTATGGTATGCGACTTCCACCACAATAAACCCAGCATGACAAATACAGAACTTAAAACTAGATTGTGACACCTTACCAAGGGTAACAAAATTTAAATATCTAGTTTCTGTCATTGCTGAAGATAGCACGATAACCTCCGATATAATCCATAGGGCCATGTCTGGGTGGAACAAATGGCGCGAACTAACAGGAGTTATACGTGATCCGAAAATACCCTTAAGAACGAAGGGTAAAGTTTATAAAACTGCCGTAAGACCAATCCTACTCTATGGTAGTGAAACATGGGCAACTACAAAGGCACATGGGCAAAAAGCTACATACCACTGAAATGCGTATGTTATGTTGGGCAAGTGGAGTTACTCTCAAAGATAAAATCCGTAACGAATATGTGCGAGGCAGCAATTCTTCTAGGTTTGTGCCGTGTCTTGGTGGGGTTTCGCCAAGGACACCAAGCTGGCTCATCGTCGGGCTCTTGGTGTCCCCGCCCGGACCCCCACAGGAGTAACGAACTGCGCGCTACCTTCCTTTATATAGAGTGCAACTGCACTCCTTGACTGCGAGAACTAAAAGCTCAAGCAGCCTGAACCTCCCTATGAAGGCTTCGAGAAAAGGTGGTATATTGGCTTCCACGGCCGGTGAATTAAAACTCAGTAATTCATCTAGGTTTGTGCTGAGTTTTAATTCACCGGCCGTGAAAGCCAATAGACCATCTTTTACTCCTGTGGGGGTCTGGGCGGGGACACCAAGAGCCCGCCGATGAGCTGGCTTGGTGTCCTAGGCGAAACCCCACACGAGACATGGAACAAACCTAGAAGAATTGCTGAGTTTTAATTCACCGGCCGTGAAAGCCAATATACCATCTTTTTGTGCGAGGCAGTTTCAAAGTAACTGAGAAACTGTTAGAAACCAGGCTAAGGTGGTATGGATATGTCATGCGAAGACCGGAAAATCATGTAGTGAAGAAGTGCCTTTCCATGGCTACAAAACAAGAGGGGGAGCGGCAGACCTCAAACAACATGGATGAGGAATGTCCAAAGGGACATGAGGGTATTGGGTCTATCTGCTGATGATGCTTTATAACGAAATGACTGGCGCCTCAGGATTAAGAAAGCCGACCCAGCGTAACGGAAAAAGGCAAGCAAGAAGGAGAAGTGTTATGCTAGCTGTCAAACTCCAGCCAATACGAGTCCGCGGTGGCCATTTTACGTAGTTTCCGCCAAATGCTTCAGATTCTTGCTTTCGAAATAAAAGGTATAGTAGTAAACAAAAATAAATGTATTCACAGGGCAATATTAATATCCGTAATGGTACCCCAGCCCTATCATACTGGGCAAATAGCATGTTGACCAACTGCTAAGTATAAATTGATAGTTTGTGATGACGATGATGATAATTGTTTTAAGGGGCCTAACATCCAGGTTATCGGCACCTAATGGTCTCTGTGAAAGCGAAAATGTCAATGAAGTGGAAACCAGAACGAAAATAAAGTGAACAGGAAAAATACTTACAAAAAGGAACTCAGATTGAAACTACTCACAAAATGGAGAGCGGTAACACTTACAAAAGGGAATTTCGAATGAAAATACTCACAAAAGGAATAAAGTGAAAAGTACCCACAAAATGTAAGTGAAATCAAAATACTTACAAAATGCAAATGAGATTGAAAATACATACAAAATGTAATTTAGATTCAAAATACCCACAAAATGCAATTGAGAATTAACTACTTGCAAAAAGCGGTTTAGGTTGAAAATACAAAATGCAATTGAAATTGCTTACAAAATATATGGTAGATTCAAACTTCTCATTTGGATGGACAATACTTACAAAATGCAATTTAGATTGAAAATACTTCACCATCATCATCTTGTACAGTTTCCAGCCCCAGGCTGGGTCTGTTTGGAACATAAGCCTCGCCACTTAGTTCTTTCTTCCCACCACCTCTCCGCTGTCACTCTGGTCCAGTCCTCGCCTCTCTCCTTGACACATTCCTCCACTCCTTTCAGCCATCTATCTCTTGGTCTTCCCCTTGGTCGTTTCTTCTGTATCTGCATCTCATGTATCCTCTTGGGAATCTTCTTCTCATCCATTCTCTTTAAGTGTCCATACCACCTCAGTCTTGATGTCTCAATCCTACCTTGCAAGGGCTCCTCTTTCACCATTTCCCTGACCTTTTCATTCCTCACCCTGTCTCTTCTTGTTACTCCGATCCTACTTCGCAGGAACTTCATTTCACCTGCCTGTATTCTGCTTATGTCTCTTTTCTTCATTGTCCACGTTTCTGAAGCATAGGTCAGTATCGGGATATAGTAGCTTCTGTATAACACTTCCTTGCTTTTTTGTGGGACATCTTTATTCCACACTAAGCTCCTAATGCTTCTCAGAAATGCTTCTGCCTGTCTGCCACGTTCCGTAATCTCTTTGTCATTTCTCCCATTTTCCTCCACTATACTTCCCAAGTACTTGAGACTTTCCACCTTCTTCAGCTGTCCACCTCCAAGTGTTATCCCACTCATTGGTCTGTCCTTTTTCCTGGTCGTTAACAGGATCTCACATTTACTGATGTTGAACTTCCATCCGTACTCTCCCACTGTTTCTTCCCAAGCCTTCAGTTGCTCCTGAATTTCCTCCTCCTTGTTTCCCGAGACCATGAGGTCATCTGCAAACACCATTGCTTTCATCTTATCTTCTCCTATCTTTCCTGCTATCCGTGTCATTACCTCGTCCATAACCACAATAAAGAGAAGGGGTGACAGTGCACTACCCCGTTTCAGGCCACTCATTTGTCTGAACCAGTCTGTTCTTTCCCCTCCAACTTTCACACAACTCACACTTCCACAATACATCTCCTTCACTCTGCCTACAGTCTCTTTTTCCACTCCCATGTTTTCCATTGCTTTCCAAACCTTCTCCCTACACACACTATCATAGGCCTTTTCGATGTCCAGGAAGGCCATCAGCAGATCCTCTCCAAATTCGTAGTGGTGTTCCTGGAGCTGTCTCACTGAAAATATGAGATCCACTGTTGATCTCCCAGGTCTAAATCCATACTGCTCCTCTCTCAATTTTCTCTCCACTTTGGCTCGTATTCTACTTTCTAATATCTTTTCATATATCTTGGCACAGTGAGGTATGAGTGTGACTCCCCTGTAATTTCTGCACTCCTTTCTGCTTCCTTTCTTAAATATTGGGACAATTAATCCTTTCTTCCAATCTTCTGGGGTCTTTTTCTCCTTCCATATCACCCTCATCACACGGTACAGCCACTGTTTCCCAACCTCCCCTGCTGCCTTCACCATTTCAACACTCACTTCATCCACACCTGGTGCCCTTCCTCCTTTCATCTTGTCTATAGCCATTTCCAGTTCTCTCCAAGTCAGGTCCTTTTACATTCCTGTGTTGTCTTCTCCATCTTCCAATACATTGTCTTCCTCCCTATGACCATTTGGATTCAGCAAATCCTCAAAGTACTCTTTCCACACTGTCTTGAGTGCCTCTTTGTTGTGTACCTCATTTCCGCTTTTGTCCATCATTACCACATCCTCTCGCAGACCTCTTCTCTTACTTTTGACCATCCCATAAAGTACTTTCTTATTTCCTCTGCTGTCTTCCTCCATCATCTCTGTCCACTTTACCATCCACTTCTTCCTCTCCTCTGCGACAATCTTCTTTGCTTCTTTCTTCTTTATCTTATAATCTTCCCTTGTCAGATCAGTTCTTTCCTGGAACCACACTCTGAAAGCCTTGTTCTTCCTTCCCACAGCTTCTTTTACTCTCTCATTCCACCATGGTGTCTCTTTACACCGCTTTCTGTTGCTTGTTCTTCCACATACTGCCACTGCAGCTTCCACCATTGTGTTTTTGAATTGCTTCCATTCCTCTTCCCCTGTTTTAGGATTGTCTGTTGGCATCCTTTCCCTTATTATCTTCTGGAATTCTTCCTTGACTTCCTTTTCCTTAAGTTTCCATACTTTGATTCTCCTTTCCTGGTACTCTGTCCTCTTGCTATCCTTAACAACTCCCAAGTTCATTACAAGTATTCTGTGGTCGCTATCTAAGGCCTCTGATGGTATTACCTTTATATCTCTGACACTTCTCTTCATTTCCCAGTCGTACAGCATGTAATCTACCAAAGATTTCTTTGTTAAATCACTGCTGTACCACGTTACCTTGTGGCTTTCTTTCTTCCGGAACCAGGAGTTGCCTACCACTAAACCGTTTCTCTTGCAAAAATCCAGCAACTTTCTCCCTTCTTCATTCCTGCTACCCCATCCTTCTGCTCCCAATACATTTTCATATCCTTGCCTTTCACTTCCTACATGTGCATTCAAATCTCCCATGACAATGATGCTCTGCCCATTCAACTGCTGTTGTAGCTCCTCCTCAAAGTCTTCCTTCTCTTGAGCTGTACATCCAACTTGAGGGGCATACACCTGGGCTATCTCCAGGCTTCTTCCCTTTACATTTACTCTGATCTTCATGATCCTGTCACTTATTCCCTTTACCTCTTCCTTCATTCCATCTCTCACAACTACTCCTACTCCTTCCTTCACTATTCCCACTCCAGTACAACCGGTACCCTTTCCTCAGTTCTCTGCGACCTTCTCCTTTCCATCTTGTTTCTGCCAAGCCCAGTACATCCAGTTTTCTTCTCTCCATCACATCTACAATCTCCTCCACTTTTCCTGTCAGTGTCTGTATGTTTAATGTCCCAACTCGTAGTCCATTAGCATATCCGGGTCGTCGTCGTTTGCATCCGTCCTTTCCGAGGCCTGTTCCTGGTTTGAAAGCAAATATGATATCCACTACTGGCTTGCTAGGCCTATCGTAGCTTCACCAGAACCCCGTCAGCCGTCACTTTTCAGGGTTCCCATAGAGCCTTCACAGCTACCGTAGCGGTCCCGGGGCACACAAAGTCCCCACTGTACTTCACCCCTACAGGCAATCCCCTACTTCATGACGTTGCCCGTCTCCCACCACGTGGAGGAGGGGTAATGTAATTTAGATTCAAAATACTCACAAAAATGGAATTGAGAATTAACTACTTGCAAAAAAGCGGTTTAGGTTGGAAATACAAAATGCAATTGAAATTCAAAATACTCACAAAAGGTCTGCCCCCTATATTGAAAGACTTACTAAAAAGCAATTTAGATTGTCAATCCTTACAAAATGCAATCGAGGTTAAAAAAATAAACTCACAAAATGCAACGTAGATCTAAAAGACTTACAAAATGCAACGGAGATTGAAAACACCCACAAAATGGAGTGGAGATGCAAAAATAACAGTGCGGGAATCTTAAAGGGAAAAGGAAATATACTGAAAAGAAAAACAACAGGAAAGTGAAAGAGGAGAGGGTCCCGCCCCACAGGTAAGGAACAAAAGAGGGAAACCGGACCCAGCTCAGGAATCCCTCGGGGTTGCCAACCCACGTCTCACTAGATGTGAGCCCCTGGGGGGGATAGTTTGCACAGGCAATACTGAAAAATAGCTTCAAAATTCCACACAGCTTTAACAATGCCTGCTGAGCGATTGCCTAAGCTGTATAGAAAGGAGCAAAGCAAGGAATGAGAGACAAAGAACTACAATCACCTGAACATCAAAATCATCTTTGACAAACACGTCTGCAATTGGTTCGGCAAATGCTTCATCTGGCTCCACTTTCACATGCTCCAGTGGCACCGGCATTTCCTGAAAACCAAGCAAATAACTGTGATCAGTGAAAGACTGGAGCTGATTATCAAGTCGCAGAGTGTATTGGCCAACTTCAGGGGCGAAAAATTAGAATGGTAGTAGTGACTGCATGGTCAAATGTGTCATGAGACAGCTGTCACAATTATACTGTAAGTGAACATGATAATAAGCAGATTCCTTAGTTTTGGTCACTATCAACTCAAATGACAAAATTTACTCACAATGAATAAAGTAAATGATTCTTCCGCCCTGTCAATACGACATCTTTTATTTTTCTTATTAAAATTGGAACATGTTTTGGGTTCAAACGGAGACTTTCTTCAGTAAAATGTTTATAACTTTTTTACACACACCTTCTTTAAAAAAATATATTTAAAAACAGTTCCTTTAAAAAAAGCATGACAATTTAAATAAGAAGAAAGTTAACCCTTTACAGGTCCTTCCCACCATGTATTTACAGAACGGTGTTAGGGAGAGAATCTTCCCACCCCTTTCATTTCAAGCAGTTCCACATGCATCCACAAGCTAGATGCAGAGAAATATTGAAAACCCATTATTTTGATGTATACTGTCATCAGAAACCAACGGTGGGAAGCATATATCCCAGTGGTCTCCACAGTTCGGTTGTGTTGAGTGAAAGAAATGCATTGTTTTACAGAAGAAGGTGTTTTCAATTGAAGATAACAGATTTGTAAACGCTGGTATATCTGAAATACAATGTTAATAATGGTTTTGGTCACTTGAGTAAATATATTTCAGCTAGAATGGAAATTATTATCCTGCTCAGGATGTTTGCCATAGAATAGAAAATTTTAAAAAGTTAATTTTCTGTGTTTTTAGTAAATACTATTTTGAAATTATTGAATTATATTCGAATATACTAACTTTTAACATTCCAAAATCACTTTTATATTTTTTGTGCAGTTTTCGGCAAAGATGATATAGGTCACTGACCTTGTGTTGCGTGGGAGTTACGGGTTTTTCTTAAATTATAGAGCGTGATGGGTGTTTTTATACATTATATCCTGTTAAATAAACCTCATTATTGAGTGACAAACAAAGTTTCATCATAATTTGGAGGTGGGAGATTATTACCCCATTGCTCATTGAAGAAAACATACTGTCGGGTGTGGGCAGAGTGATAATAATTTCCCACCCCATATTTCATAAAATAGAATCCACACCCATAAAATTGTTGCATATTCCTACTCATCTATCACCCGCAATTACAAATGAGCGAGAAAAAAAAAAAAAAAAAAAAGCAAATATTTTATACCCCCAGTCTTTTGCCCTATAAAGGGTTAATAAAAACTCTTCTTTTACAGAAATGTGTTGATCGTGTCTTCTTAAAATAGTTTTTGGTGCTATTGCTGACTCTTTTTTATTGTACAATTGGGCTGGAGAACAATGTTTTAGATGAATAATCTAGAGTTATTTTCTGTCCTTGAGATATACAGTATGTTTCACTAAATGGTGTGTTTCATGTTCGTTGTTATCTGTTCTTCTTGCTGTCATTTCGGCCATCTACGGACCGCGCTATTTCAACTGCCCTTCTCCATGTCTTTGCGCCTGGGCCTGTTGTTATTATTCTTCTTCTGCGCGAATGGGTCTCCTAGGATCAAGCGGAATCAACACTTCTTGGCCTTGATGTTTGCCCAATAACTCTTCATGCGCAACGATTGAGTGAGTCTTCGTTGCTGCGACCAGATGTGTCTGGTAGGTCTTCTCTCTTCTGCCTCAAAACCCCGTGTATGAGTAATTTTCCTCTCGATCCTTGAGATTGGGAAAACCTAATTCAGCCAAGTCCTTTTCCGCCTGTTTGTACCAATTGGACCTTGTTGCCTTTTTCTGCAAAAACGTATAGATTTTATTTGTTAATCTAGTTGGGTCCATTCTGACCAGATGTCCCATGAATTGGATCCTTCTCATACGGATTGTGTCTGTGATTTTAGTAATTTTTAAATAGATGTCAGCATTAGGTTTTGGAAGGTGAATTCCATCTTTAATTCTTGGTCCCAAAATTTTTCGCATGATTTTGCGATCCTTAATCTCCAATTGATTTCTCAGTGTTTTATGTTGTAGATTAAGTATCTCGGCTGCATAAAGGGCTGCAGGCAAGACTACTGTGTTTTACAATTCCAAGAGAGGCATTTTTTGTTATAAACTTGTTTTGTCAAATGGAAAGCAGTTTCCATTTTCTGTAGTCTTGCTTCTATAGCTATTCTTTCATTGCCAGTTTCATTGATCCATTCACCTAAATACTTGAAGTCTTTAACTCGGGAGACCTGACAATTACCGATACGGAGCGGTTTTAATATCCGTCATAAATTTTGTTTTGTCAAAAGAAATCCGTAAGCCGATTTTTCCTGCTTGTTTTTGGAGTAATTCAAGTTGTTTCTGGGCATCAGAAATGCTTGGAGCAATTAATGCCATGTCATCCGCAAATGCCAAACAGTCCAGTGTTATCCCTTTATTATTTAGTTACAATAAATCATGGCGGTTGACAGTTTCAATTACTTAGACAGCGAAATCTAGTTTTTATTTATTTAGCATTTGGCATTTAAGTACATTTAAACAGTAAATTACGTTATTTCTTAACACTTCATCACAAACAAACATCTAGTATAAATTTGATGGAATTCGGACTTGCCAATATGAATTCCTCATAATCTCCTCCATATGCTCTGACACTGCAGTCTTCCCTGATGTGCTGAATAGTCTGCCTTTGTGTGCTGCAGTCGCATGCTGGTGAGGGCAACATTCCCCATTTAAATAGTGATCTGTTCTCAGTCGGTTTAGATTTGACCATACTGTCCGTCCACCAGGTCCGTGGCAGGAATTCAATGAGTCAGCTGGAGTCAACTGGCCTCTGCACGAACGACAATAGTGCCAACCTCAGATATGTATGCGCTCCACTCCGCACAGGCTGTGTGGCAAACACGGGCTTTTTTTTGTGTGTGTATGTGGATGATGTGGACACACTACAGTAATAATTTCTAAGTAATATTATCGCTCAAGTTTAGAATGTATATTCACGCTTAGATTAAAGATGAAAGCAAAGAGGTCGCTGAAAATAGTGAAACTTCAACGTTATTCAGTTCATGCATTTTAGGTTTTAACTAGAGCCCTGTGCGGATAAACAAAACGTTATCTGCACCCGAACGACTGTAATCCGCATCTGCCCCGCATCCGCACGACTTTTTTCTGCATTCACACGTTTGTTATCCGAATCTACTGCCATTAATAATATTTTAATTAGATAAAGCATAAATTACTAAGTTTGATTCTTTTGATTGTTGTTTCAGAAACCCCTGTATAATCGGCAGCTCTTGCAGTTCCCTGACTCAGTGGAAGTTTTATACACTTGTTCCTAGCTTCTTCATCACATCCCTCAATCACTTTCCTTATTATTTGCTTACCCTCAGAATGTATCACTCTTTTTTTCTTCACTTCCGTCATAACACTACTGACCCGCACGATTTCACAATTGAAACTAAACGCAAGTAGCAGTGATTAAACATAGCGTGAATAATATCGGTGCTAAGTTGGCATTACCTGCAGCGGCACGTCCACTCAATCAACACAGCTGGAATGCCTCTCCTCTCCCTTCAGTCCCCTAAGACCATGAGCTGGTGGACGAACAGTACCTTGCGGGGTTTATCAAAGCCGAGGACGATCTTAGTGATACAAAGTAATGATTGGCATGTTGCTGGGGCATTTTGGAGCCATTCTCTCTTCCAGGTATCGCTGATGTTAACCCCAATGAGACTGCAAGTGCGAGAAGAGGATGCCTTGAGCGAAGTCTGTTGATTTTGAGATCAGGGATGACAAAATGCACTGGTAGTCCAGGATTTCCTAAGATCTTGTTGTACTCTATTATCAAGGCTTCTTTACATTGCAGATTTGGGGGTAGTATGAGGCTCAGAGTGAAATCTAGTTACGGCAGGATAACAAATGAAACTAATAAGAGGCTACAAAAAGGAGGTAAATATTTATCATAAAATAAAACATCTGGTTTGGAACAAGGAAGTTCCAAAAAAAAGCAAAAGACCTATTATTCATCCATTGTCAAATATGGAGCAGAAACTTGGATGTTGGGGGAAAGGAAACGGAGCACACTGCAAGCAGGTGAAATGAAGTCCCTCGAAGCAGTTAAAGGGAAAACAAGATTAGATGGAGTAAGAAACGTTGAAACTAGAAGAGAACTAAAACAGGAATGTATGAGACAGGGAGTCGAGAAAAAGAGGTTACGATGTTATGGACATGTTAAGAGGATGAGTGGGCAAAGGTTGAGGGAAAAGGACTTCGAGGGCGACCAAGAACTTGGTGTGGAGTACAGGAGTGAGAGTTCGTAGAGGAGCTAACTGGCATCAAGTGGATGAAGAAAAGGGGTGAAAAAACAGAATTCGATGGAGAGGACTCATAAACACCCAGACCCGGCAATAGCTTATATCATACTGGCAGTATGGAAGGCCGAGTGAAAAAGGGCAAGTCCCGCGCAATTCATGCCTCACTGGCACAAATTTCATCTACATTTCATTTTTACAATATTTACAAAGATATTTGTGTTTGACGATGTTGAAATGTAAATATTATATGTCAGAAAACAGTATCATAATGAGGGTCATTAAAGTACTGAAATGAAAATCCACTGCCTGCTTCCAGTCTCTGACCGGGTCAGGAGTGGAATGAATGAAGCCCCCATCTAGCGGCGAGGATATGAACTGTGCCGGCTGCCGAGGCCTGACGCACTCCTCTGGGGCAATGATTAAATGAATGACACATGAAATGAAATGATAGGGGAGAGTGTTGCTGGAATGAAATTTTGACAGGGAAAACCGGAGTACCCGGAGAAAAACCTGTCTGCCTCCGTTTTGTCCAGCACAGATCTCACATGGAGTGACCGGGATTTGAACCACGGAACCAGCGGTGAGAGGCCGGCGTGCTGCCGCCTAAGCCACGGAGGCTTTGTAGTCATTAAAGTACTATTTTTTCATTATGCAACAGTTTCTCCAACCAATCAGAGCTCATTCATTAACCAATTAGGCAAGGATAGCTTCGCACATGCGCTCAAAATCCAACATGTCGGACATGAATTACATGATTTGGAAGTTCAAAATGGATATCGATGAACCATTGTAGTTACAATCCCAAACACAAAGACAAAATCAGCATGAACCTTTACAGTAACAAGAAAATACTATGATCTATGCAAGAAATATATGAATCTATGTCCAAAAGATTGCAACACAGCATCCTTCTATATAAATTACCGACATGGAAAGGGCACCGTCCCATATGTTCACGTAAATAAACTGGCGAATATGAGACAAGAAATAGCACTGTACCTTAATATCCCCAAATCCAATTTCTACACAGGGCATTGCATTCAAACGACTTCGGTGACAGTTTGAGTGAATACTAGTACAGATCGGCGGGCTCTAAACATGACATGGCCGAGCAGACAGAGCACATGCGTGGGTCAGAGAACTTGTAAAGCTCAGACAGCAAACCCAGCACTTGCCCTCCAATCACTAAATTCAAGTGACTGAATCATCATCATCTTCATTTCCCCTTTTCCAGTTGGCACTGGGTGGGGGCAAATATGGCTCCTCTTCACTTTGTTCTGTCGTTCCACCATTCCTCTTCCGACACAGTGTTCCAACAACGCCACCTAAATAATAAGGCCTCCGCGCTGGCTGACCAGCGCTAGGCAGCTCGACCAACAGTAGTCAATCGCGTTGTTTGTGGAGCGTTACAAGGTCGGCGCATAAGTTGTCTTTTTGCTGTAGTTTTAATAATTATTGTAAAACAAAAATCAAGGAAACCTCAAGGACACTGTGCCCAGAAAGACAAACATATTTTCCCATAGCAACTGACACCAATCTTGATAAATCACCTATGTCTAAATCAACATATCTGCCTACTGGTCCTTTACTTCTTTTCTGCTTCAGCTTTCTCATAATCAGGGCTAGGATTTACATGTAAATACTTATTTCTCTATTACACAGATATTCATATCCTATTAACTTATCTCCATCGATTATGTTGTCCTATTTCAGATTAAACAAATTTATTTGACATGTTTCTCCATATTTCTGACTTCAGTACATACATGCACAATAAATAATTTTACATATTTAGTAAATTTCAATCCAATATTTGTACATATTTTACTCTTATGAATAAAAATGTGTAGAATTGTAGTTTTCAGTGAATGGAAATATGACAGCACAGGACCAGTTTACAGTTATGTAATGAAAATAAAGATTTCTGAAGTACGTAGGTGTAACGATAGCAATTCTTATGAAAAGAAGCTTCAAGTTTGAAAATTTAGAACATTTCATGGTATACTGTTATGGTAGGCAGGAATAATAGGAATAATCGATGAATGAAAGCAAGTGAAAAGTAAGTGAAATAAAAGAAAATTGGATAATTTGATTTATAAATCCAGTATTTTTAATGCATTTATGTGGGTTATAGAAGTAACAAAATTAGTATTATGGGGATAAATTTGTCTTTTGTCCATATTTCATAAAATATATTTACATTTTGAAATTTTTTAGATTGTACATATTTTTAAAATATATACATACATATGTACATATATTGGCACTTTTTAGTACATATAAATCCTAGCCCTGCTCATAATTTTACCTTAATGTAGCCTATATCATTAATTGAAGATTTAGCTTTGGCAGTCCTGATGTACCAGATGGGTGAAGCATATTTCTTAACATCTATACATATCAGAAAGTCAATAAGCTCATTATTGATTCCCAAGATTAAGAAATTTAGTCCTATTGTAATTTCAAAAACAACCCTCTCAAAATGTGAATTGAATCTATTTTAAAAATTTTTAACCCATTTAAACTAATTTTTTAACCTTCACTTACATCCTTTAAGAACTTTTCTAGTAGCAAAATGTAATTTTAATGTAAAATCTGTTAAAATAATAGTAAAAGAATCTGAAGATTTCCAATGCTCTCTCTATTCTCTGTTAAGCTACAAGAACAGTAGGCTCATAAGTTGAATTGTTGGTGAGAGTTAATTATGTTCCTGCTATACAATGTAGTCTCGGCTAAATATGTTACAAGATAAAACTGTATTGTATTGTATTTCTGTCTGTAGCCAAATTGTTGATAAATTTTAGTAAATACCTGCAAAATTCAAAACTTTTAATTAAATTAATATTCTGTAATCCAACGCCAGTAAAATAATACTAAAAATTGAACGAGTGGAAAAAGGACAATATTCAAAGAAATGGGATAATATTCCAGCATATTTAATCATTAATTAGTCGCTAACTGATGACACATTTTGAGACATAACTTCTTGCTACTAGTACTACAATTGGCAATTAGTGAATTTTTCAATGCGACGTATAGTTTCGACAGATGATCGTTCTTTTTTCCTCTTGGAAATGGAATGTTATCGTTTTTCGACTCAGCTGTTCAATTATTCTTTTCCATTTTCGCCTTTCTCCCTTCATTTAAAAGTGAGGTTAATAAATTCATAACGTTCTGAAAATCATAATAAACATCATTATCGTAATAATTACGGGCCTTTTTTTGTTATTATGATGAAACTGTTTATTTCTTTTTCTCCCTCAGTATAGAAGGAGTTTCATAGTTCAAGCATTACTGGAAAGCGTATTTTATGAAAGGTAAGGAAGAAGGTAAATTCTACGAGGTACGGGTAATTTAGCAATGCTGGCTACTGAAAGACTTGCAGGCTATGCAGTGTTCATTTACAGTTGTACAGTGCAACAATATGAGCGTTTTCTTTGCGAGTAGAAACATCGTTTGAAGGGCCGGGAGGAATGAATACTCTTGGCGCGCGTGCTTCCGAGAGCGGAGGCCTTATTCTCTAGGTGGCGTTGGTTCCAATCCAGGTTCTGTTTTCTAATACTATTCTCCACCGAGTCCATCCAACACATTCTTGGTCTTCCTCGTCCTCTCTTCCCTGTCATCCGTCGTTCCAGTGCTCGTCTTGGTAGCCTTACTTCATTCATCCATTTGACGTGTCCAAACCATCTCAATCTGTTTTGCTCCAGTTTGTCATTGAGTTTCTGTACTCCCAGTTCTTTCCGTATATCTTCATTTCTCACTCCGTCCCTCCTCGTTTTCTGGACTATACTTCTCAGCTGCCTGTACTCTGCTCTCATCCCTCTTAGTCATTGTCCAAGTTTCTGCTGCATAAGTCATTAGAGGAACATAATATGCTTTGTACAGAACTCCTTTAGCCTTAATTGGTATATCCTTGTTCCATACTAGTCCCCGTACCTGTTGGTGGATAGCACTCCCGAGTTGTATTCATCTGCTAATTTCCAAATCTAGTCTTCCATCTTCAGTCAGTTCACTTCCTAAGTATTTGAAGTGTTTCACCACTTCCAATTCCTTATCTCATACTTTGATTACTCCTTTTCCTTCTTTCTTATCTCTACTCATCACCACTGTTTTACTCTTCTCCACATTTATCTTCAATCCCCATTGCTCAATCTTTTCATTTATTACGTCTAACTGTTCTTGTACCTCCATCTCATCCTCGCCCCAGATCATAACATCGTCTGAAAACAACATTACCTTCCTCTTTGCCCTACTATATTTTTTCATTGCTGCCTTCATGATGTCATCCATCACCATTACGAACAATAACGGTGACAACACACTTCCTTGCTTTAGTGACTGAATCTCCACAGATATATATGAATATTTCTGTTCGAACATAAAATGAAGTTATTTTATCGTCGAACATAAACAGTCATATGCAACTCACCTATAATGGTAATTAAGACACTCGTATGGAAATTATAAAGTATAAATATACTTGTGTCTTAATTATTGCATAATGTACTATTATAGCATTTATATATTTAGAATATTAATAATAAGATTAATATAAATAAAATAACCCCTGGCACTACAGCCCATGAAGGACCTAGGCCAACCAAGCGACCGCTGCCCTGCCAATTGGTCTGCAGATATTGGGGTGACACGTGATCAGCGCATCGGGTCCCCTCGGCCGTTAATCTTGGTTTTCGTGATCGGGACGCTGCCTCACTGTCAGACAGCTACTCAATTGTCCCCACGAAGCTGAGTGCACCCCGTTCCAGCCCTCACGTCAGTTTCTAAAATCTCTGACGGAGCCAGGAATCAAACCCGGGGCCTCCGGGTGAGAGGCAGGCGCGCTATCCCAACACACTCGCGTTAGTAATAGATACAGCGTTACTCACACGGGCTACATATGTAGCCCAAACAATTAATCCATCTGATGGACTTGCATGCTTTATTTTTGGTGTTCAGTTTCAATAATATGTTAAATAGTAGTATATAGAAGTATTCTAAGCTAAATCTGAGGACTTTATGTAGGCTTTTATTTTCATATGGAGAGAAAATACAAACCTAACAAGAAAATTCAATTTTATCGTACATCTTCGGTAAAACTGCAACAGAAATAAAACTAATGGA
The DNA here is from genome assembly GCA_946902985.2 of Meconema thalassinum. Classification (NCBI taxonomy): domain Eukaryota; kingdom Metazoa; phylum Arthropoda; class Insecta; order Orthoptera; family Tettigoniidae; genus Meconema; species Meconema thalassinum. The sequence continues at coordinate 21,156,246 of OX336395.1, read as the reverse complement.
ACTAGAACTGTTAAATTATTTTTATGTAAACCTAGATACATACATTAGTATATATTTGGATAGGAATTAAACAAAAATAGGTTACTAGGTTAGATAATTTCCTTAGAAAATCAGCACTCATTATGAATAATTTCAGTTTTTTTTTTTTTTTTTTCTCGAATTCTTGAATTTAATTTTGCCCTTTTGGCTACAATCTATAGCCCAGGAAATACATATGCATGCTCACAAAAATTTGTCACCCAAGCATTCAATGCAAATGGACAGAATGATCCGAGAAGATTTTTATTGCACTTTGCGCATCTAGGCCTATTCCTTGTTGATTTTTCCCTCCCTCGTCCACACAAGAAGCAAAAGCCTACTTTATTTCCTCTACACTCAACCTATCACTACTTTTATCTAAACACTGACTGATTTGAAAGTCATCTCCATGGCCTCCTCCTGTGAGACATTTCCTTTCCATGCTCAATTCTGAAACAGCGATACTCGCGCGGGCTACAGGTGTAGCCCAAGCCACTTCTAATCCGTCTGGCGCTTGTATGCTGTGGCTAGTAAAGCAAGAAACACACTCGCCAGTTAATTGTAACATTGACAGGCAGCTACAGGTGTAGCCCAAGCCACTTCTAATCCGTCTGGGGCTTGTATGCTGTGGCTAGTAAAGCAAGAAACACACTCGCCAGTTAATTGTAACATTGACAGGCAGCTATAGAGAGTATCGATATTCCCAGCAACGAATACACTTTGTACTACAACAAAATAAATGACTGGGCTACACCTGTAGCCCACACAAGTATCCGAGGGTTAATAAGATTAATATAGTAAGTTTTATTCTATTCACTCTCTCATGTCTATGAATCCAAACATTTATTCATTCAGCCATATTAGTCTGATACTCATTCAATCAGCGAATCAATCACTCATACAGAAGTATATTTACATCATGCACTTTTTATGACCGCTCTGAATTTCCGAAGAGGTAATTCTTGAGAGAATAAAGGCAGTGTGTTCCATAAATCCGCAGAGTAGCCGTAGAAAACTGTCAGGTAGGCATTGCTACGAGCGAAGGGCGGAACGTGAGTTACACCTCATCCTCTCCGAACTGAGTGATATGCCAATGAGAGTCGGCAAAAAGGGTCAATAGTAACGGAACCTTTTTTTCAACCAAATGAAATAAGATTGTTTGGCTGTTTCCTCACGAGGTGGAAATTTTGACAAATGGGAAGGGAAATAAGTCAGTTTCACTATCTCCCACACCATTATGGGCCAATATCCTAGAAGTTTAGACTGTTTAAAACAGCAACTGTCGTCATCATTATAAATTAGTTAATATTTAACACCAACAAATGTTAGTATTTGATCCAAAAATGATAACATGTTTTAATTTTTGTTTGTTCCCTCATATAAGATGAAGACTATGAAAGGAGGAAAAGGACCCGTTGCCCGCTCCATCTAGATCCAAGATTGACCTGAAAATAGTCCCAGAGGAATATGAATAATTAAATGTTTTCTCACAGAATTAGAAGGATCCTCCGTATCTGACAGATATTCAGGCTCACACTTCACGAATACCAGCTCCTCCATGCTGTACAGCTATCTGAAACAAGACAGCACATTATCAGTAACAAAATCTCTTCAAGGCTATTGCAGAAGTTGATGATGAATATGATGATGGTTTAGATGATGGTGAAAAATGAAAATGAAATGGAAACTATAACTGCAACTAAGCACAGAGTTAAGAGCGTACTACAGGATCATGGGCTTTTTACATTTAGCGGACTGCCCCAGAATTGATGACTTCCAAGTTTTGTAAAACTGTATTTCTCCTGTCTTGTGTAACTTAATACTTAATTGGTCATGAATGAGTGAATAGTACACGATGTTGGACAGTCATTTTGTGATACGTAAATAATACATTCTCAACACACATGCTACAGGAAGCAAGAGACTTCTGTTACTTAGGAAGGAGAATAACCAGTGATGGACGAAGCAAAGAGGATATAAAAAGTAGGTTGGCACAGGCAAGGAAGGCATTTCTACAGAAAAGGAATCTGTTGACACCGAATATAGGCCTAGATTTAGGTATTAGGAAGTCATTTTGAAAAGCGTTTGTCTGGAGCGTGGCGCTCTATGGAAGTGAAACTTGGACTATTGGTGCAGCAGAAAAGAGGAGAATTGAAGCATTTGAAATATGGTGTTACATGAGAATGATGAAGATCAGATGGGTAGATAGGGTTACAAATGAAGAGGTATTAAGATGAATGGGCGAGGAGAGATGTTTCTGGTGACTGCTAATGAAGAGGAGAGATATGTTAGTAGGACACAAATGTTACTAAGGAATAGCAAAGTTAGTTATGGAAGGAAAGGTCGAGGACAAGAACTGTAGGGGTAGACCAAGGTTAGAATATGTTAAAACAGATTGCCTCGTATGTAGGGTGTGCTAGCCATGTAGAGGTGAAACGATTAGCTTAGGACAGGGAGGCATGGACAGCTGCATCAAGCCAGTCAAAAGACTGAAGACTCAAACAACATCTTAAACAATACACGTGATTTTGTGATTCATCTGATAGTGATGTCCGCACGCTGAATGGAGCAGGCCAAGATATATCAAACATTGTGTTGAGAAGTTCTAAAGTAATGAGTGTTTTGCGAAATAAGTGTCTTACATTGTGGTTCGTGGTATTTATGATCGCGTCTGATGTTTCGTTTAAGTTTTCTATACAGGTAATAATAACAAGTATGCTGTGTTGTAGCTGTTATCGGTGCTGTATTGTCTTGTGCAGAAGGCAGGAGATACCATGAAAAGAGAAGAGGTAAAGAAATGAGGATATCAGGAAAGATGAAACAAGGCAGGAATATGATAAACACCCTTGTCCTCGTATATTCTAAGAACGTCGAATAGAACCAAAGTTGACCAAGGGAGGTCGGAGAGAAAGAGAACAGAGAGGAGCAATGCCGAACTCAAATGGGGTCCCGTGGTCGCCAAATCTCGTTCCACTAGCTGAGAGCCTCTGGGGGAATCCCAGAAGTTACTTACAAGGGAACCACCAACCCTGTTCATAGAAATATGTTGGGAAAATCTGAGCTACAGCGACCTGAAGACATTAGAAAATGTAAAGGCACGTTTCCAAAAGTAGCACTCGGACTATCAATCAAGGCTCGTGTATGAACTTGCGAGAGAGCCATTCTTAACCCTAGAACTGCGGACCGTCTTCCAGGAAGATGGTGTGTTGTTTAATCAAGTGCGACCGTCTCTCAGAAAGACGGTCTCGGAATTCAAAAATAGTACTACTGTTAGCCATCAGATGGCACTAGTTTCAAGTCATGCTAGTTCCCGATGCTTTTATCTTTCGTTGTGTTACTCTTTGGCAAACAAATGACAATAAGCAGGCTATTATTTGGCTGCAGAAGTGGAAGTACTTTCATGTTGACATTGAAGTTGCATTGAGCAAAATGGCAGCCAAATATGTAGATTCAGAAATTGAGCGCTTTTTTTTAGTAAATAACAGGAGTTATTTAAAACTGGTTCTTGCAATCGTAACAAAAAACTGTGAACTTTTCATTTATGATGTGTCTGACAAACATTTAACTTGGCAATATGGTTTTCTAGAGCAAAAAAGTTTATTTTATTTTTATAAAATACTTTCTATGATCAATTCAAACTGATGAGTCTGAATGATTCACCTCTATAAAAATAATATAGAACAGTCTTTCAGCTTTCTATTGATGTATGATAAGTTATATTCATGAACACAGTTTGCTTACAGATACCAAATTCCTTTTGTGTGTGTTTTATGGGAATTTACTGCAGCATTTGACAGATAAACCTGCAGCAGTTCTAGGGTTAATGGAAGAACTAAGGATCAAATTACCGCCTACAGCCAATTGGACGAAACTCCACACAGAAAGGCAGCAAAATATGAGAGAAATATGGGCAGAGTGTTACACGTCAGTCGCGATGATAAATAGAGCATGGATGGGACCAAACCAGCATCTTCGCCACATCATCACAAGTTTAGCAGTGCATGGATACCATCACAAGTTATGTAACAAGAAATCTTATCACGAACCCGTGATTGACTGCGTATGCGAGTTGTGCAATAAACAATGCGACAGATATCATATCTTGGACTGCAGCAAAAGAACAAAATCAATAAGTGAATTTACCAAACAATAGAAATGTATCATTGATCGAGTTTTGTTGTAAATAGTAGGCTATTATGTTAATTTATAAGGCAATTTTGCTACAATAAACATATTATTATATTTAAAAATAAAATGGAACTCTGCAATTATTCTGAAAATCTCACTAACCAATTCGAAGCGGAAAGGCTTGTGATTCTCGGTCCATGAGGATAAAAATTCTTGAGTGAAACTGAATTCTTCACACTGCTTCATTAAGTTATTATGTAAGGATTTTTTCCAGAGGGGGGCCAAGTAATAGTTTTCATTCAATTACCTACCTGTCACTAGGTGATGAAGAGAACGTACCCCCACCGAACATTTTGTTTCATTTCTTTCTTGTTTCGTGATATTGTTATTTGGCTGCTCTGAAAGCGTTGGGTACCGGTACATTTATCTTTTTGGCATGAATGGGCGCAATAGATTATTTTAGTTCAGAATTCTTGCCCATAGAAGTTTGCTTTTCTTTGTGAATCATCACATAATGTTAATTTCCTAAAAACGGGTAAAAAGTAGTTGTATACCAGGTATCGACAAAAATAAAAATCATGAGGTGCATTAAAATGGTAATGTTAATCCAGATCACCGATTTTCTAAATAACTGGAGATATTTTCAAATAATCCCAAATTGCTAGGTTGAAATTATTAAAAACTGTAGAATTATCCCTACATCTAAATCAGTTAACTATCAGTAGGCCTAACTTCAATTTATGAAATTAAACTGGTGCGACAATTCTCGGGATTCCAGGTGAGGTCTCCTCCCACTCGCCTGCAGGCGCCCATGTTACAATATTGTGAAAGGTCTGTCACATAATTATTCTTAATAGCGGACCCGTGCGAGAACCACCCGCCTTGCTTTACTGTTATGCGGGCTTCTATAAATATGTTTATTTGTTTTATCATTTCAAATGATCTTGTCGACTGAAGTCATCGTTATGCTCGAGTCTAACGTTATGAGTCATGGAGACGGTGACGTCATGCAGCCGCGAGGGAAGCCTAAGTTAATGGTTAATGGAGTCTGTTGAAAGAGTCCTGGGGCGTCGAGCGAAGCGAAAAGATCACAGGCTGACTCCTAAAGAGGTGTACAAGATGCCAGACAAGAATACAGGGTGACACTTTAACAAGGTGTACAGTATGTTAGATTCAATTCAAATACAGGGTAACCCTTGAAGAGGTTTGCAAGATATCAGATTCAAATAATGGGTGACCCTTAAAGAGTTGTAAAAGTAATAATAATAATAATAATAATGTTATTAGTTTTACGTCCCTTTTAACTACACTGGCTTTTAGAGACGCCGGGGTGCCGGAGTTTTGCCCCGAAGGGGATCTTTAACGTGCCAGTAAATCTACGGACACGGCTCCCTCACATTTGCGCACCCTCAAATGCCAGCTGACTGCGCCAGGATAAGAACCTGCACCCTTGGGCCCAGCAAGTGAGAACGTTACCCCTGAGCCACGCAGCCAGCCTAGGTTGTAAAAGATGTCAGACTCAAATACAGGGTGACTCTTAAATAGGTGCCCGCGCGGGAAGCCTAAGTTAATGAGTAATGGAGTCTGTTGAAAGAGTCCTCCTGAGCCTTTCTAACATGTGTCGCATTTGTACCATGCGTCATTTGAAATGATATAACGTCTAGTCTTTCAGACTGACTGTAATTTTTTTTCTAAACACCCTGTATATACAGTATTTTTTAAACAAATTGACGATATTTATGAAATCAGAGAGCGCGCCATGTGTACAGACTACCCGCCCGGCCCTAGTGCTATGCGACACCGTTCTGGCAGGGTGTTTATTTGTTTAAAAGCACTTTATAAACAAATACATATACATCCATTGACTTTTCAAGAAATACAAGATTTTTCCTGTACTATTGAGACGATTTGAAATATTTTGGTACAAACCACACTTTCTAACTCCCTCTGGTTTAGGAGCTTGCGTTTTGTGAAACATACACCTTACCCTTAGCGTACGGTATATAGATTATCTTCCATGCCTTATTCATAATCATCATTAATTTATGTACTGTTTACCATTCATCGTAATGGATTTGTATTTATTGTACCGTATTTCATGAGTACCATATTGCGTGGAGAACTTCGTCACTACCAAAGACAAAATACAGTAATTTTTCAAAAAAAATGTATGGCCATTAACTTTACATAACTCACATTTCGACAGCAATGCGCTGAAAAATCCTCATACGAATACACAATACAGCGCATTGTTTATCTTGTAGACCAAAATCCCTGAAAACGATGCCATAGGGCAGTTGTTACAATGATTCAAGATTCATATTATTGAGTTTCGTGTTCTCTTTTAAACAAATGACAACATATTTTTGCGTCACAATACCGAATCTACCCACACAACATAGTACTCAGTATAGAACCACAATATTTATCAGAGATCAAAATGTGCCCAACCAGCATAGCCGAGGGGTCTCATGCATCACCCACGACTGATCTGGGTTACTCGGCCATCTGAGATACGGTATCGATTCCCGGCGCTGATATTGACGACCATGAGGGTGGTTGGATCCCGCAATTGCCGGCATCGTACCATTACGTTACTTTATTGCAAACTCCGAATCACCTGTTCCATTCTCTGACACTACTGCGTTCAACACAAAATAACACCTAAAGAATCTTATACTCATGTAGGTCCTACCGTACATGGGATTAATGGCCAACATGTCCCAAACCTCTAAAAGAAAAATACCAATACCACAGGTTACCCTACAAAACTACCGGTAACTAAAGACACAATCTGATAGAAAGGAAATGGATGTTAAGAACTCAAATTCCCAAGAGGCAAGATAAGCCACAGACTATATTACTAATAAGAACCTTTCAAGTCTCAGCCGAGAGAACCACTTGAAGATCACTGCTCAGGAACTGTTCCAGGGTAGTGGCACGACACTGGATGCGACGATTCTTTGATGCTGCCTCGTCTGTCGGGGTGAAATCATATTGTGCGGTCAAGGGTGGGCAGTTAACGGTCTCGCGCCTTACGTTGTTGTGATCCCTTTGTTAGCTATTTATATTGTTGTCAGCCCTTTGTTAAGTATTTATAATTGTTGTGATCCCTTTGTTTTATATATTGTGAGCCCATTTATAAGTATTTGTAATTGCAAGTCCTCTGAAAAATATTTATATTGTTATGATTCCTTTCTTAAATATGTTTAGCCTATACTACCAACCCGGCCCGGCTTCGCCCGGGAACAATATTGTGAATACATTACGTGATAAGCGCTTCTTTACGATGTCAATGGATACGATCTATATCCGTTTTACGTCTCGGCATAATGGGTTAAAATCACTGACTGTGGACTATTAACCAAATTATCCTGGAGATGCATGTGCAACAAATTCTTGTCAGACGTAATTTAAGAATGGCGAGGTGCATGAAACACAAATCCCCCTTCCGTCCAATCTAAAAACACTTATAGTGGACGATATATTGAATATAGAGATGTGCTCTCGCGTACGTTTTTGTATACACTCATTCATTGTAGGCTATATTGATATTTTTAACGGCTTACCCAGCGTAAGCTTAAAAGCGCACGGACGCCAGGATTTTTTTCGACCTTTTCTCTGAAATCGTTACTGCTTGGCTTCCTTTGATCATAAAAAAAATATTTTCTACAGAAACCTTTCTCGAGGTAGCCTATCCTTTACAAAATGGTGAAAACCGCATCAAAATCCATGCAGTGGTTCTCGAGATTACCCGTGACCTCCAGGTGAAAAACTAAAGGAAGTAGAAGACTTCTGTTACTTAGAAAGCAAAATAACCAGTGATGGACGAAGCAAAGAGGATATAAAAAGTAGGTTAGCTCAGGCAAGGAAAGCATTTCTACAGAAAAGGAATCTGTTGACATCGAATATAGATTTAAGTATTAGGAAGTCATTTTTGAAAGCCTTGTCTGGAGCGTGGCGCTCTATGGAAGTGAAACTTGTACTATTGGTGCAGCAGAAGAGAGCAAAATTTGAAGCGTTTGAAATGTGGTGTTACAGGAGAGTGATGAAGATCAGATGGGTTGATAGGGTGACAAACGAAGAGGTATTAAGACTAGTGGGAGAGGAGAGATGTTTCTGGCGACTGCTAATGAAGATAAGAGATAGGTTGGTAGGACATTTACTAAGACACCCAGGAATAGCAAGCTTAGTTATGGAAGGAATGGTCGAGGACAAGAACTGCAGGGGTACACCAAGGTTAGAATATGTTAATAAACAGATTGCCTTGGATGTAGGGTGTGGTAGCTATGTAGAGATGAAACGATTAGCTCAGGACAGGGAGGCATGGAGCTGCATCAAACCAGTCTTAAAACTGAAGACTCAAATAACAACAACAATTCTGATTATTAAATACGTTAAAGAGTGTAAATGTGTTAAACTAGTTGGGCGCTACGCTGCTGTCAGCCACAGTGGCCACACGTCACACTGCGCCTTCGAGGCTCCGTTCTAAAGCGATGGTCCTCACTGTATGAGGAATTCATTGTTGCGAGATTTGAAAATACATCTTGGGTTATTATTCTGTAAATGTACCTAGATTGGTTGGTTCGTCAGTTTAGGGGCTGCGACAACGCAGTCGTGTCGTGTAGCCCCGTGTACTTTGGGTGTGTGTAGAATCTGTCTGATAACCGGTGTGAATTTTGATGGCTGTATTAGTGTGTGTTATCTGTTTTTAATTCACGCAAGGAATGCAGAAATTCGATTTTTTTAAGTACCTCCTACTATCGCTACCAAACGCCACCGTCCACTAGTACTGAACTTGTTTACTAGATGCCACCGCAGTCGGCTCCTGGCGACGAACGTTGGAACCTAAGAGCGTTAGTCAAATTTAACCTATAATTTAGCTTCACACAAGTGTAGTTAGAGGAAGGTTCTTTTTCCTGCCATAAATCTACGACATGGGACCGCCTGCTTTACTTCCCCTCCGAAGGAAGGCATACTGAGGGATTTTTAACACTCTTAAAAAATCGGACCTCTTCGGCCGGGTTTGAACCCGCGATCTTTGACATAGAAGCTCAGCATGTTACCAACTACGCCACCGATGCCGCCTAAATGTATCTATCTTGTTGATATATTTATGGACCATCACATGGTGTATCGGTTAGCATTCTTAGCTGTCGCCTCGAACGTCCGGGTTTGATTCCCGGTTCTACCAAGAAATGTTATTCTGGTCTGAGGGCTTAAAGCTTACATTCAGCCTCGTGAAGTAGAATTGAGAAGAGGTGGGTTTGATTCCTACCACAGCCATCCTGGACGTGGTTTCCCACTTCTACTTCAGGCGAATGCCAGGATGGTTCTTAACTTAAGGCCACGGCCACCTCAATCCCAATTGTCACCTGAATTACAAACACACACGAATACAGCCATCACAATAACACAGGTTATCTGACAGAAAATCCACACTCACCCAAGCCCTCAAATGAAACAACTAGAGTAGGCTATAGAGCCAGTGCCGGATTAAGGTAAAATGAGGCCCAAGACCCTCAGATTTTTGGTGCCCCCTTTCTTTTTTTCAAATAATAATCTTTATTTTTTAGCGCCTGTGTATTTAATAAAGTATATACAAGAGATTTTTCTCAAGATGAATAATACACTTTTTATTAAATCATATATACAGTACATACATTTCAATTGAAACGATCATCGTTATTTGAAAACATTTCAGATGAGTTGATGAACAATTTAAGAAATCATACTATTTTTTACTTCTGTAAAATGTTATACTTTTTCTGTTTTTTTCTGTCAATGAAATCTTCTACAATGTAATCAAAATCAGTTTCCCGCAGAACATCTGACTTGGCATGTCTAATCGTTCTTGTGACATGATACTTCTTTGCGCACTTTTGATCCGTTTCAATTTCGAAAACGAGCGCTCCGCAGAACAATTCGTTATCATGAGGGTCAGGAAAATGCGAAAAGCAATGTCAACGTTCGGAAAAACAGACTCGAGCTTGTCTCGAATAAGAATTTCGTCAAGTTCAGAATGAGTGAACTCGGTTTTTAAAGGACAAATTAATTTAATATAATGCTGAAACTGTCTCAGTTCTGGACAACAACAAAAAAACAACAAAATCTTCGGAATAAAATTTTTGGGGCCCCAGATAATTCGGAGCCCTAGGCCTGGGCCTAGTCGGGCCTAATAGGTAATCCGGCACTGGCTATAGCCTACTAAGCTAGCCTATAGGCCTACATATTTATAGATAAGTTACCGGTACGGCCCTCTTCGAAAATAAATCCTGGATACGTGCCTGGCCTTTGTCCTTAAACCACCCAGTTAAATGTAGCATGTTTATCTTGAATACAATTAAGGGGGATTGAAACAAACAACCCGAGTTTCAGTTTATTCGAAGTTAATGAATGAAGAGTTTGCTTACAAACTATGCATGTTGTAATGCATCAAGTAACAACTTGGACAAGGCTGAACGTGCTATTCCCTGCTCTCTGTGTGGTAGTGCTTGTGATAGATATCACGCCATTTCCTGCGCCCAGAGGAAAGTATCGCTAACACGCTTCTGCTGCGAATAACTATATATATAGCAAACAGAACCTGTCAGACACTTTGTATATAGACACTTTGATGAGTAAGATTTAAGTTATTAGTATTAGTTTTGTATCTCGGCATGGCTATTTGCTGCAATAAATGATTATTATGAACGTGCTATTCAAGGTACGCTCAGGTGAGTACAGCAACAACTGTCATTTCAAGGCACACATTTACATTTGGAGATTCCTATGTCACTTAGCTTGGGTCTAATGAGTTCTCCGCTTATATTCATGAACATAGTTGACCTCCCCGACAACACAAATGGCATTACTGTAATTCCATGTCCAGGCAACATCACCTTCACAAATCTCGGCGTTGGATAGAACTGTCCGGGAACTTATCTTTTCTCGGTAGATCAGTAGGCCCGACGAGAGGAACGGGCAAGCGGGGCTGCAGCCCGGGATGGTTTACAGTTGACAATATCACTCAAATTCATTTCTAATCAATTTGCATTATGTTGTAAACTGCAACCAATCAACAGTAGCCTATGGTACCGGTATCCTAATATTTTCGAGAACTATTGGCTAATAAATTTTACAAATACCCATTGTGTCTTTTGTTTCTCAGCCCGGTTGTCAGATTTAAAGTGTAACGTACGGAAGTTGAAGATTATCTTTATAATTCTAATTCAATCTCTGAAAAATTCCACTAGCCTATGGACTATACTTCACACATTTCTGAAGAAAGCACGGCTTATTCTTGTGTAGCCCGATCACGGTCAGATATAACGGAAAGGACATTTTTAATGCACATTGATCAAAATCTTGAAGTAAAGCAACAAGGAATGAGAGACAAGAAGAGTGGCTGAAAAACTGGAAATCAAGTAGGCCTACCTACCGTATACAATATAGACATGCACAATTCAGTAACGGTGCAGGAGACATGAACCCAGGGGGGAGGAAGAATAACTTGTGAAATTTGCAATAAATATATTTTCTAAAGATTTAAAATTGATCTGGGAATGATATAGTTCACTCCTCGGCTGTCTATAACCCGCCCACCATCCGAAATTATAACATGACTTATATAGTAAAAATTCCAGCTCTGGCATCCATTTTAGGCGTTGGAACAGTAGTGCCAACCCCACGCACACGGTACTAATTTAGGTGGTTTTCTAAAACGAAAGAACGCCAATCCCAATTCATAGCGCGCCAAGTTCAATTATACTTTTAACACTGTGCAAGATTACGCAATTTTTCGGAGTGAATATTTTTATTTTCTGTTATATAGCGTATTGTTTTTTTCTGAATTTGGTTTAGTAAAGCTTACATTTGCCTAGAGCCCTAGACCAATAACTTTGACAATGGTTACAGCATACGTCCAATCCAATGGTTTTTCGTCAACCGTACCCCGCTAGCAGGCCGCACCTACACCCGGCCATTCTAACCTTCGCTAAGTCCAATCCAATGGTTTTTGACAATGGTTACAGCCTAACGCGTCCAGATCATTGGTTTTGACAATGAAAGCCCTCGTGACCTAGAGCCCGAGGTCGATCTCTACAGCCCTCATTCCAAACCGTAGGATTGATTAATAGCATAGGAAGTCTGGAGTTTCAAGGGCAGGAAGAATCCCTGGCACTCCGAGTTGTACAAAATCATATTGCATACGGTATTATACGAGATGTTGTATACTACGTTGTGGGATAATTTATCTTGTTTTCCTATGTTGACCAAAACATCCAGTCCTTTGCATACCTGTAGACCCAGGCCTAGTCATAATATGCTATGCTTGGGGGAATTTATGTATGCAAAAGTGAAGAGTCTTCTTGCAATTGTTTTCAAACTGCTTGAAGACTTACAAATGAAATCCCAGTTGATTAAGCTTTAAGTTGTGGATGCAATGGAGGAGTGATCAGCTGCAACTAGGTATTATTGGCTCTTGACGGTTTATCATATTTCATCACAGAAACAAGGACATAGGCCAGGAGCGTCTTCAAACTCGGCCGAAGTCGTCGGATTTTTTAAGAACGATAAAAATCCCTCAGTATGTCTTCCTTCGGAGGGGAAGTAAAGCCGGCGGTCCCTTGTCATAGATTTATGGCATGTTAAAGAACCTTCCAATAATTACACCTGTGTGAAGCTAAATTAATTTAGGTTAAACATTTGACTAACGTTCTTAGGTTCCTACGTTCGTCGTCAAGTGCTGACTGCGGTGGCATCTGGTAACTAATTTCTGAACTAGTTGGTGGTTGACGGTGGCATTTGGCGGCAAAAGTAGGAACTACTTGAAAATTGATCATCTGTTACTTGAATTAAAACAGATAACACACACTAATACAGTTATCACAATTAACACCGGTTATCAGACAGATTCTACACACACGCAAAGTGCACGGGGCTACATGACCGCGTTGTGGCAGCCCCTAAACTGAGGAACCGACCATCATAGGCCAGGGGAGGAGTTACTCTAGTTTCGGGGTTGTCAGCAGGCCCGGATTTAGGTTTTATGCGCTCCTAGGCCCGTGGGTTTTTGCCCCGAAAAGGTCTTTGTGGAGGTAATTGTTATTTTATTCTAAAGTATTGTGAAGTAAAATAAAATAAAAAAAAAGTCAACCCCTGGCACTATACAGCCCATGACTGGCCAAGGCCGACCAAGCGACCGCTGCCCAGCCATTCGGCCTGTAGATATTGGGTTGCACGTGATGAGCGCGTCGGGTCCCCTCCGCCGTTAATCTTGGTTTTTGTGATCGGGGCAAGAGACAGTTGTGTGACCAATTAGTTGAGGATAGCAACGCACCTGCGCTGAGTTCCAAGGCCTTCTAATTTAAATTTCACTGCGTTGCCTAGTGTCATAGTGGGGTCATCGAGGAGGCCATGGTCAAATACAAGGCATTCTGTGCGTCCCATGCGCTCTGTTCTGTACATAAAACTGGCGAAATCTCGACAGATATTTATGAATATTTATGTTCGAACATAAAATAGTTATAATAATTATCGTCGAACATAAACAGTCGTATGCAACTCGCCTATAATGGTAATTAAGACACTCGTATGGAAATTATTCGAAAAATCTGCTGTTGCAAAACATTTGTTGGAAAATGATGGCCACAATATAAATTATAAAAGTGTCAACATTTTGGAAAGTTTAATTTAAATCATAAAATTATACGAAATACGTGTATTTTTATAGTTTCTGGGAATGTCGCCAGTTTCCTTTAGCTTTTCACTCGCCAATTTGACATCAGTAGTGGTTTCTGATTTACTTTGGCTATATTCCATTACTTTGGTTTTGCATCTATATTTTCGTAATGAATTGGAAGCCTCCGTGGCTTAGGCGGCAGCACGCCGGCCTCTCACAGCTGGATCCGTGGTTCAAATCCCGGTCACTCCAAGTGAGATCTGTGCTGGACAAAACGGAGGCAGACAGGTTTTTCTCCGGGTACTCCGGTTTTCCCTGTCAAATTTCATTCCAGCAACACTCTCCACTATCATTTCATTTCATCTGTCATTCATTTAATCATTGCCCCAGAGGAGTGCGTCAGGCCTCGGCAGCCGGCACAGTCCATATCCTCGCCGCTAGATGGGGGCTCCATTCATTCCATTCCTGACCCGGTCGGAGACTGGAAGCAGGCTGTGGATTTTCATTTTCTTAATGAATTACTTCCACAAGACAGGGGAAGATGACCTCGTAGTTCCGCCCCTTAAAACAATAATAACTAAGTAACTAACTTCCACAAGACGGAGTCTATACCAGGGCCGGATTTAAGAATATGCTGCTTATAGGCTCAAGTCCATTTGCCGCCCCCTCTGTAGTTGATATTTGCTTCATACATTTGTTTTATACAACAAAGGGACAGAGTTAATTGGCGTTTTCAACTTTTTTAAACATAAAGTTCATTTAGTTTATATAAAAATACAATTTTAATGGTTTACATAATAAATTATATACTGAGATTAGTTATCTACTTAGGTTGCCACGGTGGGTGAGTGGATAGCATGTAGGTCTACTAACCCCAAGATTGCAGGTTCGCTTCTGGCCGTGGTAAGTGATTTTTGAAAGGCGGCAAAAATACGACAAGCATGTCATACGATGTTGGCATGTCAAAGAACCCATTTGAATTTAGTAGGCCGTGTTCATAATGGCAAAATTAATGTCGGGAGTTTCCGTCAACACAAAGTTCCTCATTTCTCTACTAGAAAGCGCTATAGTGTTCAAGGATTTTAGATATCTAACCTCCTTGACTTTCATAGTGATTCAAGGAATAACGAAATTCGACATGCAAGCTACCCTCTGGGTGTCAAATTACAAAGCTTGCACCCGGCACCCGACGCCATACAATATTATTATTATTTAGTTATCTACTTTTTTTTACCTCTTTGAAGATTCGGTAAAAATGGGTTTCAAACATCATTAATTAATTTGTTCTTGGAGATCAGTGATCACTATTTTACACATATTTTTATACTAATGACTATCTTTTCCGTAATTGAAGAACTGTGTTCAATTTTAATTAAGTTGTCCTACACGGTGAAATGAAACTACACAAAATGTAGTTAATTACTGGGTTATTTGTTGAAAAATATACAAACTTCTCTAAAACATCTCACCCCACATAATCTTGATGTTCAAATTTACATTGATTTCTTAATGGCAAACACGTTAATAATGTACTCATATGAAAGAGTTTTTGTTGTAATTGTGAATTTGTATTATGTTATAGTTTTAGAAAGTAGGCTATGTAGAAGGACTATAACATATTTTTAAGTAACATGTATTCTTAAATTCGTTCGGAAAATATTATTAACGTGTGAAATCCTTCATTTTAGCTTTTGAATGAATTGCCAAACTGCCGCCTCTGAAAATTTTCCGCTCTAGGCTGCAGCCTACTTAGCCTATTTAGAAATACGGCCCTGGTCTATATCGGTATTATTATTATTATTACGGTACCTAATGAGTTTGTGGGGTGAACACACTTTTATTTCAAGAACCACATGTACAAAAGAACAGAGAGTCTAATGCCCGTTTGTCAACAACCAAAAACTGTCGTCATGGAAACCGCTAGCATTAGTGAAAACGTAAGTCTTTGGATTGTTTGTCTCTGCACCTGGTGGCAAACTGTGTTACTGCCACCACACCAGCCCCTTGGAGTTGAGGTGGCTACGGTTGAAAACAGTCCGGAAATCTCACACGTCGGCCGGAACCCATTGTCGTTGCAGGTCTGATTGAGTCCTTTTGCGTGCGTGGAGCGTTTCTCGTGGGTGGTTGCTTGGTTGGTTGATAACACTATTATAATTATTACACACTCCATCTTCACTGCACTGGCACCGTACGAGAGTCTTCGGGGTCACCACTATGGTCATTTCACTGCGACTCTGTTTACATGGGACTGACCTGTGAGGGTGAAGGCTACTGGGGTGGTACTGGTTATGCTATGTGTTGCTGTAGTAGTGGATTATGTGCTTGAAGCTGACGCAGTTGTTCTTCTAGCTCCTCCATCGTGTTTTATAACACAATTGATCACATTAGGGTCACCAAAATGTGGGCACTTTCATTTCAAGATCCACAAGATACAGTCAGATGCAGGGGGATGACAGATCATAGGGAGCGCGTGGGTTGGGGTAAGGCCCTGTACTGGATGTTATGCCAACCAATGAAGAATTAATTTTAGCACTAAGGTTCCATAGTTGGCACTCATGAACGTTCACATCAAACCGACTGGCGGAAGCGAGAATAGTCTGTTTTGATTGATTTTCCTCGTGGTGGTGTTGGTTGTTTTGATTTGTTCAGTATTTTGATTGTTTATTTGCATTGAATTGAGAGTCAATCAAGGGAGGAAAAATTGGCAAGCACCGGGATGTAAGAATTATAATGATAGTAAGAACAATACGGCAATTTTCATCTTCCTGGTGTTGACCATGTGTAAAACTAGTGGGCAATATGCACTACTCTCGAATAAAAATATATAGAGAATAAATGTGTGCATTTCATCTCTTGTTTGCTTTCTTACCCATTCTCCTTTGCATTGCAATACAATTTGTGGTTTAGGGCTACGGGGAGGGGTGGGTGACAGCGGGCATGCTAGGCCAAAAGTGAGGTTATGGCAATATAGTGTGCATTTGGACAGTTTTCTTTATATTCATCGAATATCCCAACAATTCTGTAGAGTAGGAGAGCATTTTTAATTAGCCTAAAGGTGAATTAAGCTCTAGAACGCCATAACTGTGTCCTTCGTGACAAATCTATTGCCAACATTGATATATATCAAAATGTATTATTTTCCTATTTGGACGTATATTTCAGCGCCTAGCGAAAGGCGCAGTTATGTTTGTGTTATTTTCTTCAATAATCAATAACTCATCGCAGAACATACTGTTTAATAACGTGTAACAAAGGCTACATTCATATGGCTTTTTACGTTTTATGTTGCCAGACTTGCCAGTACAATCCATAGCCTCAGGCGGTGCTCTCTCTCGGAAATTCTATAACCAAAAGTGACGAATCTCTTATACTTACATGATCCTTGTGCCTCTGGACGTGCGCGGCACCTGGTGGCAAACTGTGTTATTACCGTTTCACGAATTGATTGCCGGCGGTCGAGATGGGAACTATTCCTTGTTTACTTGTGTCACACGTCAGCCTGCTTCGTTGACAGGTACAGTTGCGCGTGTAGGATACTGACTCACCTTCAGCAGCCTCAGTTATCGCTTAACTGTCCGTGGTGACATGAGCTCCTGTGACGCGCAATGCTGCTTCACTTATGTGTGGAATGCACTCTGTCATCGCTGTGTTCCCCGCTTCACCCCGCGGGACAACTGCTACAATCAACAACAAACACTGGCGCAGCCATGCTCAGCGGCAATCAAATCTTACAAGGGGACCCTACGGCAATCGGATTTTTGTAATTTTTCCCGCTTCGGGTACGGAAAGTTCAGATCTCGAACAATAATTTCCCAAAGCCGTTCGATGCCATATTCATAAATTCTCGAGAAAATCGACTTCGAAGTTTTCCGAGCGCTTCATATTCAGTAAAGATGTTACCGAGTTTGAGCAGGACACGTGGTTCACCCGGTAAGGTTCGGGCCCAGTAATCGCTGGGACGCTAGTTCGAGTCTCATTTCGGGTGCTATATATTTTTTCTTTCTTTCAATTCATATACTACTAATGTGATTGAAATATAAAAATCATCAAGTCCGTAGCGTAGCGGTCAGCATGGTTAGCTGCCGCCCCGGAGGTCCTGGGTTCGATTCCCGGCTCTGCCACAAAATTTGAAAAGTGGTACGAGGACTGGAACGGGGTCTACTCAGCCTCGGGTGGCCCAAATGAGTAGAGGGGGTTCGATTCCCCATCAGCCATCCTCGAAGTGGTTTCCCGTGGTTTCCCACTTCGTCTTCGGGAAAACGCCGGGATGGTACCTTCTTCAAGGCCATGGCCGCCTCCTTCCCTCTTCCTTGCCTATCCATCCTACTCATCCCTTACCTTCCCTCATGAGGCCCCTGTTCGCTTTGCAGGTGAGGCCGCCTGGGCGAGGTGCCAATCCCACCACACCAGTTGTATCCCTTCCGATTCGATGTTCCCAGCTCTAGGACACTGCCCGTAGAGGCGGTAGTGGTGAGATCCCTCGCCGAGTCCGTGGGTTGCACCAACCTGGAGGGTAAATGACTACAAACAACATCAAGTCTATAATAATTCAAAGATGTGTAATTATAATTTCCAATGAAAAAACGCACGTCTCATTCTAATTATCTCCTATTTGAAATTGCGAATAAGCGACAAAAATAATATCGAGCAATAATATTCACACCTTGTAGATTAATAAAAATATAAATAGAAGAATAAATTAATGTAAACAATGGAATGAGTAAAACTGAATGTGAAGACATATTTGAATATGGCGGTTCCTTCGAGATCTGTCATTATTTCGAATAACAGTTCTGCGTGTATCGTTTGCCTTTGACATGTTTTTCTACCTGCGAAGTGCGCACAGTTGCTCTAGCACAAAGGATTTGTGGGTATTCCAGGACGGGTGGAAGGGATACATACCACGTCATTCGCAAGGGATGCCTGTTCGAAGTAGCATTTGACTGTTGGTTTCCAGAGAAGTAGATAGTGTTTCTTGACGAGGTGGGTGATTCTTTCTAACATACGATCAAGAAGATCATAATGTCTGGCGTGGAGGACGACAATCCGCCTGATGATGATTTTTATATTTCAATCACATTAGTAGTATATGAATTGAAAGGAAAAAGAATATAGCACCCGAAGTAAGACTCGAACTAGCGGCCCAGCCATT
The DNA here is from genome assembly GCA_946902985.2 of Meconema thalassinum. Taxonomy (NCBI): domain Eukaryota; kingdom Metazoa; phylum Arthropoda; class Insecta; order Orthoptera; family Tettigoniidae; genus Meconema; species Meconema thalassinum. The sequence continues at coordinate 21,137,287 of OX336395.1, read as the reverse complement.
ACTGGGCCCGAACCTTACCGGGTAAGCCACGCGTCCTGCTGGAACTCGGTAACATCTTTACTGGATACGAAGCACTCAGAAAACTTCGAAGTCGATTTTCTCTAGAATTTATGAATATGCCATCGAACGGCTTTGGGAAATTATTGTTCGAGGTCTGAACTTTACGTACCCGAAGCGGGAAAAATTACAAAAATCGGCTTGCCGTAGGGTCTCCTTGTTAAATGGGTAATACTGCCGAAAATATTCAATTATAGATCGGATTAAATTATTGTGAGACATTTAAAAAAAGTATTTCTTTTCGGGATGTAACCGGCCCGAAATCATGTTCATATTCAGGGTGGGCTGAGTATTTCTAGGCAGCTGGAAACATACCATTCCCCAGATCAGCCATGGACAAAACTCCACAGTTGGTAGCACTGCAGACAAGCATCTCAATGGTGAAACATCCCTTAATGCCATAGACTTGACCTTTCATGAACACTATTGCATTCTTAGTGCATTTGTAATTGATATTCCTTGTTTTCTCTAATTTACCAAACGTAAAGGACACACTAGACGTTTCTTACGAGTTTCCGGCGTGATGACACGCGGTAGGCTGACGATTGTTCGCAGTAAACTCAACCAAATCGGGTCGATTAGATTAGTAGTTTGCTACTCTAACACTACGAGCGCTAATGTCAGTCAATGAAACTTAACCATATCCGGTCGATTAAGTTAGCAATTTGCCTTTTCTACCACTACGAGCGCTAATGTGAGTCAATGAAACTCAACCATATCCGGTCGATTAGATTAGCAATTTGCCTTTTCTACCACTACGAGCGCTAGTGTCAGTCAATGAAACTCAACCATATCCGGTCGATTAGATTAGCAGTTTGCTTTTCTACCACTACGAGCGCTAGTGTGAGTCAATGAAACTCAACCATATCCGGTCGATTACATTAGCAGTTTGCCTTTTCTACCACTACAAGCGCTAGTGTGAGTCAATGAAATTCAACCATATCCGGTCGATTACATTAGCAGTTTGCCTTTTCTACCACTACGAGCGCTAGTATGAGTCAATGAAACTCAACCATATCCGGTCGATTACATTAGCAGTTTGCCTTTTCTACCACTACGAGCGCCAGTGTGAGTCAATGAAACTTAACCATATCCGGTCGATTAGATTAGCAGTTTGTATTTTCTACCACAATGAGCGCTAGTGTGAGTCAATGAAACTCAACCATATTTGGTCGATTAGATTAGCAAGTTTCCTTTTCTACCACTATGAGCGCTAGTGTGAGTCAATGAAACTCAACCATATTTTGTCGATTAGATGAGCAGTTTTCCTTTTCTACCGCTACGAGTGCTAGTGTGAGTCAATGAAACTCAACCACATCTGGTTGATTAGATTAGCAGTTTGCCTTTTCTATCACTACAAGCGCTAGTGTGAGTCAATGAAATTCACCATATCTGGTCGATTAGATTATCAGTTTCCCTTTTCTACCACTACGAGCGCTAGTGTGAGTCAAGGAAACTCAACCGTATTTGGTCGATTAGATTAGCAGTTTCTTTTTCTACCACTATAAGCGTTAGTGTCAGTCAATGAAACTCAACCATATGCGGTCGATTAGATTAGCAGTTTGCCTTTTCTACCATTACGAGCGCTAGTGTGAGTCAATGAAACTCAACCGTATTTGGTCGATTAGATTAGCAGTTTCTTTTTCTACCACTATAAGCGTTAGTGTCAGTCAATGAAACTCAACCATATGCGGTCGATTAGATTAGCAGTTTGCCTTTCAACCACTACAAGCGCTAGTGGGAGTCAATGAAACTCAACCATATCCGGTCGATTAGATTAGCAGTTTGCCTTTCAACCACTACAAGCGGTAGTGTGAGTCAATGAAACTCAACCATATCCGGTCGATTAGATTAGCAGTTTACCTTTTCTACCACTACGAGCGCTAGTGTCAGTCAATGAAACTCAACCATATCCGGTCGATTAGATTAGCAGTTTGTATTTTCTACTACTACGAGCGCTAGTGTGAGTCAATGAAACTCAACCATATCCGGTCGATTAGATTGACGGTTTGCCTTTTCTACCACTACGAGCGCTAGTGTGACTCAATGAAACTCAACCATATCCGGTCGATTGGATTAGCAGTTTACCTTTTCTACCATTACCAGCGCTAGTGTGACTCAATGAAACTCAACCATATCCGGTCGATTAGATTAGCAGTTTACCTTTTCTACTACTACGAGCGCTAGTGTGAGTCAATGAAACTCAACCATATCCGGTCGATTAGATTAGCAGTTTGCCTTTTCTACCACTACGACCGCTAGTGTTAGTCAATTACACTCAACCATATCTGGTTGATTAGATTAGCAGTTTGCCTTTTCCACCACTACGAGCGCTAGTGTGAGTCAATGAAAGTCAACCATATCCGGTCGATTAGATAAGCAGTTTACCTTTTCTACCACTACGAGCGCTAGTGGGAGTCAATGAAACTCAACCATATCCGGTCGATTAGATTAGCAGTTTACCTTTTGTACCACTACGAGCGCTAGTGTGAGTCAATGAAACTCAACCATATCTGGTCGATTAGATTAGCAGTTTGTATTTTCTACCACTACGAGCGCTAGTGTGAGTCAATAAAACTCAAACATATCCGGTCGATTAGATTAGCAGTTTGCCTTTTCAACCACTACGAGCGCTAGTGTGAGTCAATGAAACTGAATCGTATCCGGTCGATTAGATCATCAGTTTACCTTTTCTACCACTGCGAGCGCTAGTGTGAGTGAATGAAACTGAACCATATCCGGTCGATTAGGTTAGCAGTTTGCCTTTTCTACCACTACGACCGCTATTGTCAGTCAATGAAACTCAACCATATCCGGTCGATTAGATTAGCAGTTTGTATTTTCTACCACTAAGAGCGCTAGTGTGAGTCAACGAAACTCAATCGTATCCGGTCGATTAGATTAGCAGTTTGCCTTTTCAACCAACACGAGCGCTAGTGTGAGTGAATAAAACTCAACAATATCCGGTCGATTAGATTAGCAGTTTGCCTTTTCTACCACTATAAGCGTTAGTGTCAGTCAATGAAATTCAACCATGTCGGGTTGATTAGATTAGCGGTTTCCTATTCAACCACTACAAGCGGTAGTGTGAGTCAATGAAACTCAACCATACCCGGTCGATAAGATTAGCAGTTTGCCTTTCCTACCACTACAAGCGCTAGTGGGAGTCAATGGAACTCAACCATATCCGGTCGATTAGATTAGCAGTTTGCCTTTTCTACCACTACGACCGCAACGGTGAGTCAATGAAACTCAACCATATCCGGTCGATTAGATTAGCAGTTTGTATTTTCTACCAATACGAGCGCTAGTGTCAGTGAATGAAACTCAACCATATCCAGTCCATTAGATTAGCAGTTCACTTTTTCTACCACTACGACCGCAAGTGTGAGTCAATGAAACTCAACCATATCTGGTCGATTAGATTAGCAGTTTGTATTTTCTACCACTACGAGCGCTAGTGTGAGTCAATGAAACTCAACCATATCCGGTCGATTAGATTAGCAGTTTGCCTTTTCTACCACTACAAGCGCTAGTGGGAATCAATGAAACTCAACCATATCTGGTCGATTAGATTAGCAGTTTGCCTTTCAACCACTACAAGCGGTAGTGTGAGTCAATGAAACTCAACCATATCCGGTCGATTAGATCAGCAGTTTGCCTTTTCTACCACTACAAGCGCTAGTGGGAGTCAATGAAACTCAACCATATCTGGTCGATTAGATTAGCAGTTTGTATTTTCTACTACTACGAGCGCTAGTGTGAGTCAATGAAACTCAACCATATCCGGTCGATTAGATTGACGGTTTGCCTTTTCTACCACTACGAGCGCTAGTGTGACTCAATGAAACTCAACCATATCCGGTCGATTGGATTAGCAGTTTACCTTTTCTACCATTACCAGCGCTAGTGTGACTCAATGAAACTCAACCATATCCGGTCGATTAGATTAGCAGTTTACCTTTTCTACTACTACGAGCGCTAGTGTGAGTCAATGAAACTCAACCATATCCGGTCGATTAGATTAGCAGTTTGCCTTTTCTACCACTACGACCGCTAGTGTTAGTCAATTACACTCAACCATATCTGGTTGATTAGATTAGCAGTTTGCCTTTTCCACCACTACGAGCGCTAGTGTGAGTCAATGAAAGTCAACCATATCCGGTCGATTAGATAAGCAGTTTACCTTTTCTACCACTACGAGCGCTAGTGGGAGTCAATGAAACTCAACCATATCCGGTCGATTAGATTAGCAGTTTACCTTTTGTACCACTACGAGCGCTAGTGTGAGTCAATGAAACTCAACCATATCTGGTCGATTAGATTAGCAGTTTGTATTTTCTACCACTACGAGCGCTAGTGTGAGTCAATAAAACTCAAACATATCCGGTCGATTAGATTAGCAGTTTGCCTTTTCAACCACTACGAGCGCTAGTGTGAGTCAATGAAACTGAATCGTATCCGGTCGATTAGATCATCAGTTTACCTTTTCTACCACTGCGAGCGCTAGTGTGAGTGAATGAAACTGAACCATATCCGGTCGATTAGGTTAGCAGTTTGCCTTTTCTACCACTACGACCGCTATTGTCAGTCAATGAAACTCAACCATATCCGGTCGATTAGATTAGCAGTTTGTATTTTCTACCACTAAGAGCGCTAGTGTGAGTCAACGAAACTCAATCGTATCCGGTCGATTAGATTAGCAGTTTGCCTTTTCAACCAACACGAGCGCTAGTGTGAGTGAATAAAACTCAACAATATCCGGTCGATTAGATTAGCAGTTTGCCTTTTCTACCACTATAAGCGTTAGTGTCAGTCAATGAAATTCAACCATGTCGGGTTGATTAGATTAGCGGTTTCCTATTCAACCACTACAAGCGGTAGTGTGAGTCAATGAAACTCAACCATACCCGGTCGATAAGATTAGCAGTTTGCCTTTCCTACCACTACAAGCGCTAGTGGGAGTCAATGGAACTCAACCATATCCGGTCGATTAGATTAGCAGTTTGCCTTTTCTACCACTACGACCGCAACGGTGAGTCAATGAAACTCAACCATATCCGGTCGATTAGATTAGCAGTTTGTATTTTCTACCAATACGAGCGCTAGTGTCAGTGAATGAAACTCAACCATATCCAGTCCATTAGATTAGCAGTTCACTTTTTCTACCACTACGACCGCAAGTGTGAGTCAATGAAACTCAACCATATCTGGTCGATTAGATTAGCAGTTTGTATTTTCTACCACTACGAGCGCTAGTGTGAGTCAATGAAACTCAACCATATCCGGTCGATTAGATTAGCAGTTTGCCTTTTCTACCACTACAAGCGCTAGTGGGAATCAATGAAACTCAACCATATCTGGTCGATTAGATTAGCAGTTTGCCTTTCAACCACTACAAGCGGTAGTGTGAGTCAATGAAACTCAACCATATCCGGTCGATTAGATTAGCAGTTTGCCTTTTCTACCACTACAAGCGCTAGTGGGAGTCAATGAAACTCAACCATATCTGGTCGATTAGATTAGCAGTTTGCCTTTCAACCACTACAAGCAGTAGTGTGAGTCAATGGAACTCTACCATATCCGGTCGATTAGATTAGCAGTTTGCCTTTTCTACCACTACGACCGCAATGGTGAGTCAATGAAACTCAACCATATCTGGTCGATTAGATTAGCAGTTTACCTTTTCTACCACTACGAGCGCTAGTGTCAGTCAATGAAACTCAACCATATCCGTTTGATAAGATTAGCAGTTTGCCTTTTCTACCACTACGAGCGCTCGTGTGAGTGAATGAAACTCAACCATATCCGGTCGATTAGATTAGCAGTTTGCCTTTTCTACCACTACGACCGCAACGGTGAGTCAATGAAACTCAACCATATCCGGTCGATTAGATTATCAGTTTGCCTTTCAACCACTACAAGCGCTAGTGTGAGTCAATGAAACTCAACCATATCCGGTCGATTAGATTAGCAGTTTGCCTTTTCTACCACTACGACCGCAAGTGTGAGTCAATGAAACTCATCCATATCCGGTCGATTAGATTAGCAGTTTACCTTTTCTACCACTACGAGCGCTAGTGTCAGTCAATGAAACTCAACAACATCCGGTCGATTAGATTAGCAGTTTGTATTTTCTACTACTACGAGCGCTAGTGTGAGTCAATGAAACTCAACCATATCCGGTCGATTAGATTGACGGTTTGCCTTTTCTACCACTACGAGCGCTAGTGTGACTCAATGAAACTCAAACATATCCGGTCGATTAGATTAGCAGTTTACCTTTTCTACCGTTTCGAGCGCTAGTGTGAGTCAATGAAACTCAACCATATCCGGTCGATTAGATTAGCAGTTTGCCTTTTCTACCACTACGACCGCTAGTGTTAGTCAATGACACTCAACCATATCTGGTTGATTAGATTAGCAGTTTGCCTTTTCTACCACTACGAGCGCTAGTGTCAGTCAATGAAACTCAAACATATCCGGTCGATTAGATTAGCAGTTTACCTTTTCTACCACTACGAGCGCTAGTGGGAGTCAATGAAACTCAACCATATCCGGTCGATTAGATTAGCAGTTTACCTTTTCTACCACTACGAGCGCTAGTGTGAGTCAATGAAACTCAACCGTATCCGGTCGATTAGATTAGCAATTTACCTTTTCTACCACTACGAGCGCTAGTGTGAGTCAATGAAACTCAACCATATCCGGTCGATTAGATTAGCAGTTTACCTTTTCTACCACTACGAGCGCTAGTGTGAGTCAATGAAACTCAACCATATCCGGTCGATTAGATTAGCAGTTTACCTTTTCTACCACTACGAGCGCTAGTGTGAGTCAATGAAACTCAAACATATCCGGTCGATTAGATTAGCAGTTTACCTTTTCTACCACTACGAGCGCTAGTGTGACTCAATGAAACTCAAACATATCCGGTCGATTAGATTAGCAGTTTACCTTTTCTACCACTACGAGCGCTAGTGGGAGTCAATGAAACTCAACCATATCCGGTCGATTAGATTAGCAGTTTGCCTTTTCTACCACTACGACCGCAAGTGTGAGTCAATGAAACTCATCCATATCCGGTCGATTAGATTAGCAGTTTACCTTTTCTACCACTACGAGCGCTAGTGTCAGTCAATGAAACTCAACCACATCCGGTCGATTAGATTAGCAGTTTGTATTTTCTACTACTACGAGCGCTAGTGTGAGTCAATGAAACTCAACCATATCCGGTCGATTAGATTGACGGTTTGCCTTTTCTACCACTACGAGCGCTAGTGTGACTCAATGAAACTCAAACATGCCCGGTCGATTAGATTAGCAGTTTACCTTTTCTACCATTACGAGCGCTAGTGTGAGTCAATGAAACTCAACCATATCCGGTCGATTAGATTAGCAGTTTGCCTTTTCTACCACTACGACCGCTAGTGTTAGTCAATGACACTCAACCATATCTGGTTGATTAGATTAGCAGTTTGCCTTTTCTACCACTACGAGCGCTAGTGTGAGTCAATGAAACTCAAACATATCCGGTCGATTAGATTAGCAGTTTACCTTTTCTACCACTACGAGCGCTAGTGGGAGTCAATGAAACTCAACCATATCCGGTCGATTAGATTAGCAGTTTACCTTTTCTACCACTACGAGCGCTAGTGTGAGTCAATGAAACTCAACCATATCCGGTCGATTAGATTAGCAATTTACCTTTTCTACCACTACGAGCGCTAGTGTGAGTCAATGAAACAACCATATTTGGTCGATTAGATTAGCAGTTTGTATTTTCTACTACTACGAGCGCTAGTGTGAGTCAATGAAACTCAACCATATCCGGTCGATTAGATTGACGGTTTGCCTTTTCTACCACTACGAGCGCTAGTGTGACTCAATGAAACTCAAACATATCCGGTCGATTAGATTAGCAGTTTACCTTTTCTACCATTACGAGCGCTAGTGTGAGTCAATGAAACTCAACCATATCCGGTCGATAAGATTAGCAGTTTGCCTTTTCTACCACTACAAGTGCTAGTGGGAGTCAATTAAACTCAACCATATCTGGTCGATTAGATTAGCAGTTTGCCTTTCAACCACTACAAGCGGTAGTGTGAGTCAATGGAACTCAGCCATATCCGGTCGATTAGATTAGCAGTTTGCCTTTCTACCACTACAAGTGGTAGTGTGAGTCAATGGAACTCAACTATATCCGGTCGATTAGATTAGCAGTTTGCCTTTCTACCACTACAAGCGGTAGTGTGAGTCAATGGAACTCAACCATATCCGGTCTATTAGATTAGCAGTTTGTATTTTCTACCACTACGACCGCAAGTGTGAGTCAATGAAACTCAACCATATCCGGTCGATTAGATTAGCCGTTTGTATTTTCTACCACTACGAGCGCTAGTGTGAGTGAATGAAACTGAACCATATCCGGTCGATTAGATTAGCAGTTTGCATTTTTTACCACTACGACCGCTAGTGTCAGTCAATGAAACTCAACCATATCCGGTCGATTAGATTAGCAGTTTGTATTTTCTACCACTACGAGCGCTAGTGTGAGTCAATGAAACTCAACCATATCCGGTCGATTAGATTAACAGTTTGCCTTTTCTACCACTACGAGTGCTAGTGTGACTCAATGAATCTCAACCATATCTGGTCGATTAGAAAACCAGTTTGTATTTTATACCACTACGAGCGCTAGTGTGAGTCAATGAAACTCAACCATATCCGGTCGATTAGATTAGCAGTTTGCCTTTTCTACCATTCCGAGTGCTAGTGTGAGTCAATGAAACTCAACCATATCCGGTCGATTAGATTAGCAGTTTGCCTTTTCTACCACTATGACCGCTAGTGTCAATCAATGACACTCAACCATATCCGGTTGATTAGATTAGCTGTTTGCCTTTTCTACCACTACGAGCGCTAGTGTGAGGCAATGAAACTCAACCATATCCGGTCGATTAGATTAGATTAGCAGTTTACCTTTTCTACCACTACGAGCGCTAGTGTGAGTCAATAAAACTGAACCATATTCGGTCGATTAGATTAGCAGTTAGTATTTTCTACCACTACGAGCGCTAGTGTGAGTCAATAAAACTGAACCATATCCGGTCGATTAGATTAGCAGTTTGTATTTTCTACCACTACGAGCGCTAGTGTGAGTCAATAAAACTGAACCATATTCGGTCGATTAGATTAGCAGTTTACCTTTTTTACCACTACGAGCGCTAGTGTGAGTCAATGAAACTCAACCATATCTGGTCGATTACATTAGCAGTTTGTATTTTCTACTGCTACGAGCGCTAGTGTGAGTCAATGAAACTCTACCATATCCGGTCGATTAGATTAGCAGTTTACCTTTTCTACCACTACGAGCGCTAGTGTGAGTCAATGAAACTCAACCATATTTGGTCGATTAGATTAGCAGTTTGTATTTTCTACCGCTACGAGCGCTAGTGTGAGTCAATAAAACTGAACCATATCCGGTCGATTAGATTAGCAGTTTGTATTTTCTTCCACTACGAGCGCTAGTGTGAGTCAATAAAACTGAACCATATTCGGTCGATTAGATTAGCAGTTAACCTTTTTTACCACTACGAGCGCTAGTGTGAGTCAATGAAACTGAATCGTATCCGGTCGATTAGATCATCAGTTTACCTTTTCTACCACTACGAGCGCTAGTGTGAGTGAATGAAACTGAACTATATCCGGTCGATTAGATTAGCAGTTTGCCTTTTCTACCACTACGACCGCTAGTGTCAGTCAATGAAACTCAACCATATCCGGTCGATTAGATTAGCAGTTTGTATTTTCTACCACTACGACCGCTAGTGTCAGTCAATGAAACTCAACCATATTTAGTCGATTTGATTAGCAGTTTGTATTTTCTACCACTACGAGCGCTAGTGTGAGTCAATAAATCTGAACCATGTCCGGTCGATTAGATTAGCAGTTTGTATTTTCTACCACTACGAGCGCTAGTGTGAGTCAATAAAACTGAACCATATCCGGTCGATTAGATTAGCAGTTTGTATTTTCTACCACTACGAGCGCTAGTGTGAGTCAATAAAACTGAACCATATCCGGTCGATTAGATTAGCAGTTTGTATTTTCTACCATTAAGAGCGCTAGTGTGAGTCAATGAAACTCAACCATATCTGGTTGATTAGATTAGCAGTTTGCCTTTTCTACCACTACAAGCGCTAGTGTGAGTCAATGAAACAACCATATTTGGTCGATTAGATTGGTAGTTTTCTTTTTCCACCAGTACGAGCGCTAGTGTGAGTCAATGAAACTGAATCGTATCCGATCGATTAGATTATCGGTTTATCTTTTCTACCACTACGAGCGCTAGTGTGAGTCAATGAAACTCAACCATATTTGGTCGATTAGATAAGCAGTTTACCTTTTCTACCACTACGAGCGCTTGTGTGAATCAATGAAATTGAATCGTATCCGGTCGATTAGATTAGCAGTTATCCTTTTCTACCACTACGAGCGCTAGTATGAGTCATTGGAGAGTGTGAAGGATATTGAACCAAGGAACACAATAAAGAAAGATTTATGTAAATAAGTTAATTTGGCTAGGATTTGAATTTAAAAATTAAAGCGTAATGAAACAAGCGATTTTAGGCTATTTTTACAGAACTGCTTTTAGGCCAAAAGAGATTTTCAAACTTTGTTCTCTAAGTTTCACAATTTGAAACCCTTCCGGGCCCTTTAGCCCTTCACTCTTTGACACATTTGGGGACGTTGCTTTATTTCCTTCCCCTACTTCGCTAAGAAATGTTCTCCACTTTAAAACGTGTTTGATTTAGAAGAAAGTGGTTTGAAATATACACCGCTTTCGGCTACGTCGCTTGCAATGTAAACCTATTACTGTGCGTAATGCCCGGAACCAGAAGTATACGTGACAAACTGGTTTTGAGTAATTTAAAAAATTACACGTAACAAGCGTGTTTGTACCCGGGTGTAGGTAATGGCGTGGGAGGGAACCCGTCCAAACACATTTCCATCCTTTTTTCCACCGCACGCACGTGTCGTATTGTGGCGCTGTTGCCAAACTGATTGTCGAGAACGGCCTTCCACAAAATGACGGCAGTAACATGGTTATTTGGAATAACCAATTTCCGTACGTGGATTGACACCGGATATCATTTCTGGAGTAGTATGGTTGGTTGCTTAGTTCCTCAGTTTAGGGGCTGTGACAATGCGGTCATGTAGCCCCGTGTACTATGTGTGTGTGTGATAACCTGTGTTAATTGTGATGGCTGTATTAGTGTGTGTTATCTGTTTTTAATTCAATTAAGGACTGCAGACATTCGATTTTCAAGTAGTTCAAACTTTTGCTACCAAACGCCACTGTCAACGACCAACTAGTTCTGAACTTGGTTACTAGATGCCACCGCAATCGGCTCTTGGCAACGAACGTAGAAACCTAAGAGCGTTGTTTACATTCGTAACCTATACAATTTAGCTTCACACGAATGTATTTAGTGGAAGGTTCTTTAACATGCCATAAATCTATGACATGGGCCCGCCGGCTTTACTTCCCCTCCGAAGGAAGGCATACTGAGGGATTTTTAACGCTCTTAAAAATCCGACGTCATTGGCCGGGTTTGAACCCGCGACCTTGGGCATAGAAGCTCAGCATGCTACCAACTACGCCACCGAAGCCGCTACCTTACACTACAAGATTCCGCTAGATACAAAATGTTGCATCCATGATGTCATTGATGACACTAATTGTATAAAGCAGTGGTTTCCAACTGGCGGCCTGGGAAAGTTTTTAGAAATAAAAGAAATGTTTAAAAAGTCTTGAAAGAATATACAGGGTGTTTATATTAAGGCTTTCACGGCCCGGATTATTTAAATAATTGATGTTTTTTGGGCTAATGCCGTTTGTATTTAGATTAGAACCATACGTTTTGGAGAAACCTTGCCTCCTTTTTCAATGGAATCAAACAATGTGGCTAAAGAAAGTATATCAATGAGATTACAAAAAATATAGATAAATTCCTCTGTTCGTCACCAGAGAGCAGCTGCCAGAAATTACTGTATGGACCATGGTAGAACGGCGGACAGAGTAGTAAGTAAGGAGAAGGTAAAGGGGGCGGGGTGAAAATATAGAGACTCTATGGCTACAGAGCCTGGATTTGATCTCCTTTGTTCGTCACTGGAGGAGTTTCCATCTGTTTTTTCGCCGTTGCCTGTATGACGTTAGGTATCGTCCAGATACACTTTCCTTTTGTTTATGTTTCCTTATATCCATCTAACCCTCCCCCCCCCCCCTTTTCTTTTGGACATCCTCATTCTTCAAGGAGTCTCTATATTTTCACCCCGCCCCCTTTACCTTCTCCTTATTTACTACTCTGTCCGCCGTTCTACCATGGTCTATACAGTAATTTCTGGCAGCTGCTCTCTGGTGACGAACAAAGGAATTTTTCTATATTTTTTGTAATCTCATTGATATACTTTCTTTGGCCACATTGTTTATTTCCATTGAAAAAGGAGGCAAGGTTTCTCCGAAACGTATGGTTCAAATCAAGATACACACGGCATTAGCCCAAAAAACATGAATTATTAATATACAGGGTGTCTCAAAAATGTACTAACACTTTGAATGACTATAAACTGATTATTTATGAACATAGAGACAAGTTGAAGGGCTTCAGTTTTAGAGGAGACATGTAATTAAAGACTCATGTTCGCAAATGTTCAAACTGATGACCCTCAGTGTCCAGACAAAGCTGATAACGCGAAGCAATGGATTCGCAAACGTTACGACAAAGTTAATTTGGAATTTCGTGACATTGTCTGTCAATTTCCAATTTCCTGTTGGAATGTAGGATTTCCAGCGCAGATGCTTCATGATGCGATGGACACTATCTTTTGAGATGCGTGTCTCTCGAGCCGTTTGTCGTAGTAATTTCGGTGGGGATCGAGTGAGGGCTTCCTGCACCTGTTCACATTTTCTAGGACTGGTGGATGTCCGTGGTCGTCCAGAACGTTTCTTGTTGACGTTGTGAACGTTTCCATCTGCTTCAAATTTATCTCTGATGCGAGCAATGGTCCGGTGCGTTGGTGGCGGTTTGTCGAACTCCTGGACACTGACAGTGATCAATTTGAACATTTGCGAACATGAGTCTTTAATTACATGTCTCTTCTATAATTGAAGCTCTGAAACTTGTCTCTATGTTCATAAATAATCATTTTATAGTCATTCAAAGTGTTAGTACATTTTTTGAGACACCCTGTATAGTTCATTGCTCGTTTTAAAGTAGGCCTACTATGTACATCTATTCGGCAAAAAAGAACACGGTAATTTGATAAAGAATTGGTGGCGAACCGTTATCCGACGCAACGCATCGCACAGCAGGGCACTGACCTACCTCCACTTCACTCAGGGAATAATGAATCCAATTTTAGCCTACTTTTCTCATTTTGCAAAAAGTAGACTTACGAGATCGATCCGGGAAAATGTGTGTCTGTCTGTGTGTGAACCCCCCCTTTTCCCCTATCAACTCCTAAACGGCTGCAGCTATCGAAATTTGGTAAGAGTGAAGGTCTCTACCTGAATATGTTACAACCATATTTGAAATTGGCGTCAGTGCTACCAACTGCTGAAAAATCGCAATTGAAATTTGAGCTCTATGTTGGATATCTCAGGAATTTTACATGCAAACTCTTCCAAAATTGGCACACATATAGATAAGAGCATTCCAGATTAATTTCCAGAAGTCCATACATTACAATGTTACCAACATGATTCTAAGCCTGCCGATAGGTCCAATTTCTAAATTCATGTAACTTCTATACTATCGATTTGATTTCAACCAAATTTCGTTTCTACTATGTATACTACAACATATATGACCGTGCGTAATTTAAAGAGCCACCAGGGCTGCCAACGGTTAATAAATGCCCTCTCCATGTTTTAACCCTAATATCAATATATTAGAATGAAGCCTCCGTGGCTTAGGCGGCAGCACGCCGGCCTCTCACCGCTGGGTCCGTGGTTCAAATCCCGGTCACTCCATGTGAGATCTGTGCTGGACAAAACTGAGGCAGACAGGTTTTTCTCCGGGTACTCCGGTTTTCCCTGTCAAAAGTTCATTCCAGCAATACTCTCCACTATCATTTCATTTCACCCGTCATCTATTTAATCATTGCCCCAGAGGAGTGCGTCAGGCCTCAGCAGCCGGCACAGTCCATATCCTCGCCGCTAGATGGGGGCTTCATTCATTCCATTCCTGACCCGGTCGGAGACTGGAAGCAGGCTGTGGATTTTTTTCATCAATATATTAGAAAGTATGCAAGCCAACAGCTCTAAACTGTGCACACGTATAGTACCTACTGTCGACCAAAATATTATGTGCACTCGAGTTTGAAGCTTGTTTGTGAAGTAACCAATAGACCTACATACAATCCAATAACATCATCATTTTCATCGTTCTATTTTACGTTAGTTCATGTAGGTTTTGAATTTTAATTTATATTTTAATATTTTTTATCGCAGTTGAAATATAAAAAGTGCCTGTTTTTAAGCGTGTTTCAACCATGCGTCACATTTAAGAATTATTATCTCACAAACCCGTCATCAGATCGAATCCAAATTTTAACACAATATACATTGGAATGTTGTATAACTGGTTTATTAATTTCAAAATTTTGTGTGTTCAAGAACGAAAGTTGTTATCATTTTTGTAAGGTAACTTTTTCTCGGCTCGGGGTGGTTGGAAACTGTAGTTCTTGGTTGCGTTGTAATCCTTATACATCAAAAGGTTATGCTGTATGTGAAATACGTAAATTAATTCACGTATTTTATATCGGTTTGTATTTGTACGGGGAATTAAGACATTGTTCACCAGCTAGCCGTTCCGGGAATTGCTGTACAGCGTTGCTGATATGGAGCCCATCACTTCCGAGCGAGGCGCGCCATGACTCGTGATGGAGCCCATCTTGGCAAAGTTGTACAGCTTTCAGCGGAGCGGCTAACTGGTGAACCATGTCTTAGTTCCCCGTACAAATACAAACCGATATAAAATAAGTGAATTAATGCACGTATTTCACAATCATACAGCATACCTTTTTGATGTATAAGGATTACAACGCAACCAAGAACTACAGTTTCCGACCACCCCGAGCCGAGAAAAAGTTACCTTACAAAAATGATAACAACTTTGTTTCTTGGACACACAAAATTTTGAAATTAATAAACCAGTTATAAAACATTCCAATGTATATTGTGTTAAAATTTGGATTCGATCTGATGATGGGTTTGTGAGCTAATTATTCTTAAATGTGACCCATGGTTGAAACACGCTTAAAAACGGGCACTTTTTGTGTTCCAACTGCGATAAAAAAAATATTAAAATAGAAATTAAAAATTCCAAACCTACATGAACTAACGTAAAATAGAAGGACGAAAATGATGATGTTATTGGATTTTATGTAGGTCTATTGGTTACTTCACAAACAACCTTTAAACTCAAGTACACATAATATTTTGGTCGACAGTAACATTCTACCTTAGTTTGATGTAACTTATATACACCAGTGCTGCCAACACGATCCTAAGCCTGCTGATAGGCCCAGTTTTTAAATGCATATAACTTCTATACTAACCAATGGATTTCTACCAAATTTCGTATGTGCTTTATGAACCATAACATTTATGGCTATGCGTATTCATAAGAACCGGCAGAGCTGCCAACTGTTAATAAATGATCTCTCTATTTGTTTAATCCTAATATCAATATATTAGAAAGTATGCAAGCCATCAGCTCTAAACTTTTCACACGTATAGTAGCTGACATTCTAGATTAATTTGGAGTAACTAATATACCTCAATGCCGCCAACATGATGTTAAGCTTTCTGATAGTTTCAATTTTTAATTACATGTAACTTCTGTACTAACAAATGGATTTTATCCAAGTTTAGCTCTATAATAGATCGTAATATTTCAGATTAATTCTGAGCATCACATACATGACATTGTTCCCAACATGATATTACGGGCACTGATAAATCCAATATCAAACAGCATGTAACGTCCATACTATCCATTAGACTTCAACCAAATTGTGTATGTGCATTCTGTACCTTAAGAGATGGAACTAAGAATATATTCAGAGTCACCAGGGCTACCAACTGTAGTAAGTTACTCTATTAGGCTACACTATTTCTGGTGTATTTCAAACTGCAGTACTTAGAAATGTTAGTATTACCAACTTAATTTCGTCAATATTCTAGATATTAGCATGCATCTTAAATGTTAAGAAAAGTAGGCTCTTTAGTTCGTCACGGAACTACTTGTTTATATCGATTCAAAGAAAACGTATTACTACCAAATAGTCCTTTTGTGAGTATTTTTGATAACATTAATTTCAGTGTGTCTTTAGTTTTTTTAAAATATTTTTTGGCACTGTTTGCCATTTGTATATTACAGTACAACCAGTGGTTTAGTTGGACCGGAACGGGTCGGAACGCCGTTCCGGAAAATATCTTCCCGCTTTAGAATGACGTAACAATTTTACATTCAGTAAGAAAATCGTTTATAATCTATACATAGCGCTGAAACGTCACGGGTGTACTCTAGCGGACTAATATCGAACCTTACGGTTTTATGTTCATAAAATACGGTCGCTTTTACACTCCTGGACGTTTTTCTGGTTCTCTAAGGTTGGCTACACTGCTATTGGATACGGAGAGCGGGAAGTGAGCACAACAACTTTCTTCCGCTCGTTATGTTTGTGTGAATCCAAGTTTTATTTTATGTTTTGCTCGATGTGTTGCTGTGAAGCAGATATTACGGAATCTCTCTGCAGTTAATGAACATCAGTAGCCCCGTAGTACCTTTCAAGTTTTCCAGTGACTGTGAAAGTGAGTTGTGAGTCACAACTTGTGACAATGAGTTTACTTAAGTGGCTGGGTTCAAAAAAAAACGTGCTGGGGATGAAGATGAAGAATCAAAGAATACTAAAAAGGTGTGTGATGGCTCAAGTAAAAACGAAACTGAATGGAGTTCCGAGAACATTAGTTTCATTAAAGACGTGAGTATAGAGATAGACCCTGGGTTAAATGTTGCTGAAACGTGTGATGCAGATTCAAGGGAGAATCTAGGTTATGATTCTACACCTTCTACCATCGACTGTGAAATTCAAGGACCCACCTACCGAAAACAAGATTTTCCAGACTGTTGGAAAGAGTCTCAGTACCGTTATATTTTGTCAGAGAACGAGTGGTTATTTGCAGGAAATAAAAATTTAGGCTGCAATATATGTAAAGAGGAAAGTAAATTCAGATTAGGAGTTTCTAAAGGGGCAGGACTTAAGCTAATGAAAGTATGGGTAGAATGCAAGGTTCATCCCAACGGAAATAATATTAATCAACAACAAACAAGCCTTAGGAAAAAATATATTTGAGCACAAAAATTCAGAATCTCACAAAAAAGCTATGTTACAAAAATCAGAATCCAATAAAAAGATATTTGAAAGTTGCTTGGACACTATGAATGTCAAACACCTAGAAACCACCCTTCGAGTATTTCGAACAGCATACTCAATTGCGAAAAGAAATAGACCCTTTGTAGACCTACAGGCTTTGTTGAACTTCAACAATTAAATGGTTTAGATGTGGGACGAGTTCTTCATACAAATTTTAGTTGTGCTAATATTATTGAACACATTTCACAGGAAATGAGAAATAAAATAGCAAAATCTATAACAGAAAATCAGAGGAAAATCAGTATTATGATTGACGAATCAACAACAGTTAGTGTAAAATCTGTGTTAGTATTATGTTTGAGATGCGCTCTTTCAGATAACTCTGAAGTTGTTTCCTTTTTCTGGGACTTGATAGAACTTGAATCAACTACAGCAGATGTTATTACTCGAGAGATATTGAAGAATCTTTCTTCATATGGGATGAATGAAAACTTTCTGGCAGAACATTTAGTTGGTCTAGCATGTGATGGGACCTCTGTAATGTTAGGTAAAAAAAATGGAGTTGGAGCACAGTTTGTAAAGTTATTTCCAGATATAGTTTAAACCATCGCTTGGAATTGGCCGTTTCTGATACAAGGAATGAAGTTACATGTGTTAACCTTTTCCATTCTTTCTTTGACAAATTGTATTCTTTATACGGCATGTCTCCCAAAATCAAAGGGAACTCAACATTTGTGCTGCTTCACTGGAACAAAGAGTTAAGAAGATTGGGAAAATATTTACAATAAGATGGGTAGTTTCAAGCCAGAGAACTGTAAAAGCTGTCTGGGAAAACTACAGTGCTCTAGTAAAACATTTTAGGGAGGCCAAAAATGACCACCAGAGAGACTCCAAAGAAAGGGAAAAATTCCAAGGTCTAGAAAATATGTTAACTTGTGTAGAATTTCTAGAAAATATTGCAATTATGTATGATGCTCTTGTTGAATTAGCTGATTTGTCATTAGAGTTGCAGAAAAGAGAGACAAGTCTGACAGAGGCTCAAAATGCAATTAAGCGCACTATAAAAGTGTTTGAATCTATGTGTAACTCAGCTTCTGGAGAATACTACAGAACAGTTCTTAAAGCAGCAGAAAACAAAAAGTTTAGAAACATAGGATTACATGATTCTAAAAAAGTTGTAAATAACTTATTGACAGAAAGCAGTTTTTCAGAAGTCTTGTGAACAATTTAAATAACAGGCTTATGGAAAATGTGTCCACATCATCTCATCTTGGTTCCAGCTCTAGTCAGCAGAGACATGAGAGAATGACAAAAGTTATCAGTGATTCAAAGGTACTATACAAAAATAATTGGCCCTCCACTTCTACTTTGGATATCTGCTATGGTGATGAGAGTGTCGGCAACCTTTGTGACTTTTTCCACATGTCAGACAAGAGGAGGTACATTAATGCTTTTAGAAAGTATGTCGAGACCAAGGAAATTCCAGTGGAGCTGATGCCTTTAATCAAGACTGTACAGACCATTCCCATCTCTTCAGAAGAAGCTGAAAGAGCTTTCAGTACCATGAATGAGATCCACACCGAAAAGAGAAATAGGCTGCTGGTTGAGAGATCAAACGGACTTATTTTCATAAGCAGCGTAGGACCTCCTGTGCATTTATTTAACCCACAACCATATGTCAAGTCATGGCTACGAAAGGGGAGACGTTCAGCTGATGAAACAACTTGTCGGAAACACGAGGCCGCTGATTTTGAAACCCAATACGAGTCCATTTGGAAATTGCTGAATTAATAAGGTGAGTTCCTGTAAATATTTTTTTCCAACTAAATCACTGAGTACAACCCATGTAAACCGTCACCTTTGGGCCTGAGGGTTTGGTCGGATTATCAGAAAGTACAGAAATTACGGATTTGCATTAAAATAAACAATCTCTGAACTCAAGATATCGGGGTTCCTTTCCCTCTTTCTTGGTAGAACCACATCCACAATGCGTTGTCAAGCAGTTCAAGTTTAAACTTTCCATTGGTCTTAGGAGCGATTTCACCATCTATCGTGACTGTACATGATTTAATGTCTTCCTTATTTCTTCTCCAATTTTTAATTGTCGTTGCGCCTACATTGAGTTCCTTCTGGCGCGGATTCAAGGGGGGGGGGGGAGTCACGGGGGTCATGACCCCCCCCCCCCAAACGGAGACCAAACTTTTTGCGAACTCAAAAAAACGAAAACACAATAACCAGACAAATTAAACTTAAGGAATTTTATTCAATACTGAAAATATCTTTATTGCAATTATTATGTTCTGTTACAACTGTACATATTTACAACTTCATACCTGTTATATAAAAACGATTATTTATATAACAAAATCAATTCGTCTATTTTGTTTAGCAAACCTTGTGATTACCGAATCGATGTTTATAGTGATGTCACGATGAATGTGCAGCAATGCACGGATAGGAATTAGGGGCTTTTTTCGCACCAAAAAATTTTGCCGACGTCCAAACTGCAAGCTTGGTTGGCAATTTAAGCTGTGACGTTCTCCCTTTGTCGTTACCAACTCGACTTGCCCAAACTGTAACGTACCTTGATACTTTTCTCGAAGCTCGATGTAAAAGTTGCAAAACACGCCGTTGCAATTTGTACGAATAGTTTTGGTGCGCTAAACGCATCAAATTTCTATCCATGTAGCTTGCAAAAAAAATTGGTCTGGTTTTGTACGTTTGGTTATGTTGTAATTGCGTTTTTAGTGATATCATTTTTCTTAACAATTTCGATTCTCTGACCCCCTCCCCAAAGCCAAACTCTAGATCCGCGCCTGAGTTCCTTGGCAGTATTTTGGGGAGTGATTCCTCTTAGTCCAGTCTTCGTAGCACTGCTAATTTATCATTTAATGAAAGAGTAACGTTTCACTCCTGGCACACACAACTGTAACGAACACAGAAGAACAATGTCGTATAACTAACGAACAGTAAGCACTAAAACCTTCACAGTGCAGTATTACCCTTTCACGAATTCATTGCCGGCGGCCGAGATGGGAACTATTCTGAGTTTACTTGTATCGCACGTCAGGCAGCTTCGTTAACAGGTACAGTTGCGCGAGTAGGATATGACTCAGCTCTAGTAGCCTCAGTCATCGTTTAACTGCCCGTGGTGACATGAGCTGCTGTGACGCGCATTGCTGCTTGACTTTTGTGTTGAATGTACTCTGTCATCGCTGTGTTCCCCGCTTCGCCCCGCTACAATAAACAACAAGCACTGACGCAGCCACGCTCAGCGGCAATCAAATACGTACTGTACAAAACACAGACAACGACGGGAACGATACGAGGTATGACGGAGCACTATAACGGACAAGTGATAACAACAATGGTGCGATGGGTCGGAGCAGGTTCGGCTCGAACACGGTCTGATCAACCGGAGTGGCGGACGAGAGGGTTTCTATTGTACGAGGGTAATTCCAAAAGTAAGGTCCGATTCGCCGTAAATATTTGAAAGCGGCGCCAAGGGCAAAACACGCATGCGCGCCGACTCCTGGCATGCCTAGTAGCGTTGTTACTGTTGCTGTGTGCTGTTGATAGTGTCAGTTCACAATGTTTAAGACAATTAATCAGCCCACCGATTGTGAAGTAAGGGCAGTGATACGGTTTCTGTCTGCAAGAAACATTTCTGCGACAGAAATTCATCGGCAGATTACTGAAGTGTACGGTCCTAATATAATGAGTGACAGTAAAGTGGGTGCGAGCCTTTAATGAAGGACGGGAAAATGTGCATGATGAACCGCGCTCTGGCAGACCATCAGTGATTTCAGACGAGTTGGTTCATGCGGTTGACGACAAAATTCGTGAAGATCGACGATTCACTATTTCAAGGACAACGATAAATAAAGCCGCCTACTGCGCTACCCTGACTAAACTTCGACGTGCAATCCAGAATAAGCGACGTGGTCTTTTGTCGTCTGGAGTGTTGTTGTTGCATGACAATGCCAGACCCCATACTGCGAATGACACGCAAACTCTAATCAAGAAATTTGGATGGGAACAGATGGACCACCCACCGTACAGTCCGGACTTGGCGTCAAGTGATTTCCACCTGTTTCACTACCTAAAGGAGTTTCTTGGCGGCAAGCACTTCGACACAGATGATGAAGTGAAAGAAGCTGTTAAAGACTGGTTAGCATCGCAGGTGGCCGAGTTCTACGACTTAGGCATTCAAAAGCTTGTGGAATGATGTGACAAATGTGTAAATACGTATGGAAATTATGTAGAAAAATAGAGAAAGACGTAAGAAATGTCAATAAAACAATTGTTTTTGAAACAATTTTGATTTTTTTAAACCGGACCTTAGTTTTGGAATAGCCCTCGTAATTCAAAGCCTACCTTGTTGAGTGCTCTTCATCAAAACTAATTTTTTCTTGGTATCTTTAATTCACTTCTTTATGGAATTGTAGAATAGTTTGTGAGCAATAAAATCAAGTCACGCTGATTGCTGGGGTAGGATTTTCAGTTGAAAAATTGTGTGGTATCATGAAGGGCATCCAGCCTTATGTTTTATGAAAATTGTGGTGGGGCCCGCAACCAGACCTGATGTTCCCATTTTAACCCTCAAGCCCTTACAAGTTGGCAACCACTGGTATCTGGTTTTGTCAATATTTCACCTTCTATGTTTTTCACGAACCCGGTGTTCACCTTTTCATTCCTTCTGCTTTTTATAATTCCAAACAGCAATTTCTTTCCACAATGTAAATCCTCCCTTATTTCCTGAGTGAATTCTTCCCAGCTCTTCTTCTTTTCCTCTGCAATTACTTTCTTGCAATCTCTGTTTGCTTCTGTATATTTTGCTCTACAACAGATTATGTTTGAAATGTGTTAAAGATCGTGACGAAGAAAGTGTTTCTCCAATTGGATGATTCAAAGGGGATTTTGGAAGGGACGATCGTGTGCCGAACAGATTTTGAACTTTAAATCTATCCTTTCATATCTGAAGCTTAGAAACAAACAGTTTGTAGTGTCCTTCATTGACTTCAAAAAGGCTTATGACTCTATCGATCGACCTACCCTATTTGAAATACTGTCGTCTAACAAAGTAGCGACCAATGACTTTATCTCACCATGGCTTTAGAAGAGTACAGTGCAACCTTTCAATTGAATTGAACAACTTTGAGTAATGTATGTCTATGACCTTAGCCATAATATATTCTTTTTCCCGTATTGATTACGATATCTGTGTAACAGTGTCCACTTTACAATACAATTGAAATTCTGGTGAAATGTAACAAACAATGATACAGAAAAATTTAGAACTCTTTCTTATGAAACTGCCCAAGTCACACTCCTTTTTATCATTCTAAATGATCTTGTCGACTTCGTCGTTACGCTGGGGTCTGGCGTTACGTTACGGTGACGGGACGAAATGTACCGAGATGCACTGAGGTGTGTGACGTCATAGTACTGCTTGGTGCATGTGTTCCCCGACAATCTCTACTTTGTTAGTATAAGACAAAAATCCCCGATTCTTGGATGTCACAGGTAATCTCGAGAACCATTGGATGGATTTTGATGCGGGTTTAACCATTCTGTAAAGGATATCTCGAGGAAAGATTCTGTAGAAAATAATTTATGTATGATGAAAGGAAGCCAAGCAGTAACGATTTCAGTGAAAAAGTCGAAAACAAACTTGGCGTCTGTGCGCTTCTTAAGCTTACGCTGGGCAAACCGTTAAGAATATCAATATACTATGACCGTAAGAATTGGTCAGCATGAAAAGTTCTACAACAAAAGTCCGCGAGAGCATATCTCTATCTTCAATACATCGCCCACTATAAGTGTTTTTAGACTGGATGGAAGGGGCACGTCCCCGCGCGCTTGACCTTGCTTTGCCCTTGCTTTGCACTTGCCGTTCGCGAGTAATTTGGAACAAGATAAGCAAGATAAGTATTATGCAGATAAGTTTCTAACATGTCAAGAGTCTTTGGCTTTGAGCGAAGCAAGAAGCCTCCAGCCTTTCTAGCATTTTTCAGCATTTTAAATATTAGACATACATCGATTTCACACAATATCACAAAATATATGTATTATGTAATCCGCCTTGTCAAATGATGTCTAATAATATTGTAAACGTGCATGTTTCGATATAAGAATACCTTCTTCAACGTTAATAGTTACACGTCAATAACATTAAAAACGAAAATGGATATCCTTACACACCTTGAATTTAAATAAAACGAAACAAAAATTACATACAAATTAATTCTCCTTAACACTAGAAAAATGTTGTTAGTAAAATGGAGTTGCGATTGAAATTCTGGTGAAATATAACAAACAATGATAGACTGCAGGGAAATGTAGAATTCTACCTTATGAACCATTTTAGTTAAAAAGTGACAGTCAGTCTGAAAGACTAGACTTTGTATCATTTTAAATGCTACAAATGCTGAAAAATGCTA
This sequence comes from Meconema thalassinum, assembly GCA_946902985.2. Lineage (NCBI taxonomy): Eukaryota > Metazoa > Arthropoda > Insecta > Orthoptera > Tettigoniidae > Meconema > Meconema thalassinum. The sequence continues at coordinate 21,113,339 of OX336395.1, read as the reverse complement.
GAAAGGCTGGAGGCTTCTTGCTTCGCTCGAAGCCAAAGACTCTTGACATGTTATAAAATTATCTGCATAGTACTTATCTTGCTTATCTTGTTTCAAATTACTCGCGAACGGCAAGTGCAAACCAAGGGCAAAGCAAGGTCAAGTGCGCGGGGACGTGCCCCTTCCATGCAGTCTAAAACACTTATAGTGGGCGATGTATTGAAGATAGAGATATGCTCACGCGGACGTTTTTGCAGAACTTTTCATGCTGACCAATTCTTACGCTCATAGTATATTGATATTTTTAACGGTTTGTCCAGCGTAAGCTTAAGAAGCGCACGGACGCCAAGTTTGTTTTCGACTTTTTCACTGAAATCGTTACTGCTTGGCTTCCTTTGATCATACATAAATTATTTTCTACAGAATCTTTCCTCTAGATATCCTTTACAGAATGGTGAAAACCGCATCAAATCCATCCAGTGGTTCTCAAGATTACCCGTGACATCCAAGAATCGGGGATTTTTGTCTTATACTAACGAAGTAGAGATTGTCGGGGAACACATGCACCAAGCGGTACTATGACGTCACACACCTCAGTGCATCTGGGTACATTTCGTCCCGTCACCGTAACGTAACGCCAGACCCCAGCGTAACGACGAAGTCGACAAGATCATTTAGAATGATAAAATTCACAATGCTCAATTCAAAACCATTACACATGACATGTTCGATTAAAATTGTACAAATTCACAGGCGTCATCGCAATAAAATAGAAATAGAATTCTTAAAGAATGGGCATAAAGTTCCATGTAATTGTCACATCCCATTCTATTGTTGATGTCTTCCAAATACTTCGTCCTAGACCGTCCTCTTACTTTCTTTCCCAGCATTTTCCCTTCAAGAATCTTAACGATGAATGTGTTGTGTCTGATGACACGTCCAATAAATTTTACTTTTCTCTTTCCCATATCCTTCATTAATCTTCTCTCTTATTTGACTTCCCGTAGGACTTCCAGGTTGATTTTCCTTTCCATCCAGTTCGTTCTTGTAATTTTCCGCCATATCTACATTTCAGCAGCTTCAAGTCGATTCTTTTCCAATTTACCCCGAGTCCAACTTTCACTTCTATAGAGCAGTGTACTCCATACAAATTATTTTGCAAAGGATTTTCTTACTTCATATTCATATGTTTGATGGCCCTTTGTCACTTATAATTTGCAATACGAATTGAAGCAAGGTTGATTATCCACTCCAATCTTCATAATTGCGTCCCATTAGAAATGCCACCTACTTATCAGCCGGAGTTGTCTACCCTGTACGGACTCTTTATTGCGAATAGTTCTTCTGTCTTATTTTATATAAAGGTGCTGTCACCATTTAGCAAATGCTAAACAGTATACAAACACCCTTCTCAGTGTAATTTAAGGCGATCTTGACACGCAATTATGGACATGGTGGCCACTACTCCTGGAAAACCTGGAAATCCTGGAAAACTCCTGGATTTTTATTAGGTCTGGAAAACACATGGAAAATGACGAAGAATTTGAAAACTCCTGGAAAACAGTCACTGTTAATTAATTATAAAAATCTTTCCATCTTAAATCATACTCCCGCTGTGGTTTTGGATGAGCACTCTGTCGTTAACGAAAGAAATTTCCTCAGGCTGCCTGTTTCTGTGTGTGACAACACGCGATAGTATTTTTGTAAAACATATTGAGTATAGACAACTTCACCGCAATAAAATTGCAGGCGGCATTCTTTTTTCTTTTTTTAAGTGGATATTTGAGTCACAAAGGCTTTTTTAAAGCAACAAGTGTGTAGGCTTGCATGTCAATAACGCAATCACCACTAATTTTTGTCAACATCTGTATAAGTAAACCAAACACAACTGCTTTATTTTGGTCTTGAAGTAGGCAACCGGTAAAACACCCCCCAACCTCCCCCCCCCCCCGGCCCCTCCCCTGGAACTCGCATTTATTTTTAAATCTGGAAAAATGAGAATCACTCCTGGAAAACTCCTGGAAAATCGTTGACCGATTTGAGTGGCCACCATGAATGAAGATTGGAGTGGATAATCAACCTTGCTTCAATTCGTATTGTATTGTATTTACTGTAGCACAAATTAATAACTTTCAGTAATTTATGAACATTCATAATTCACGACCAAACCTAGCTATTGAACACATGTGACTGCATCCGCAAATAACAACGCACTCTTCGCAGCTGAGCAATATGGCTGCAAATCAAGCCACAACAGCAAACAAACAAGCATCAACGTCCACATATCCGTGACGTCATTGACTACATTCAAAATTACCCCTAGGCACGTATATACTTGAACCAGATATAGGAACAAAAGCACGCCGCTTAGAGAGTAAGTAGTTTATGAATAGATATATCATTAGTAGTTGTTGATTTATTTAGGGGCTTTGCGGCATCGTGATTATGTAGTCCCGTGTACTTGGGAGTGTGTGGAATTTGTATGATAATCTGTGTCGTTGTGATGGCTGTATCAGTGTGTGTAGTTGTAATTCAGATGAGGATTGGGAAGGAGGTGGCCGTGGCCTTAATTCAGGAACCATCCCGGCATTCGCATAGAGTAGAAGGGGTAAACCACGGAAAACCACTTTCAAGATGGCTGAGGTGGGAAAAGTAACGCTTTTTTATAATAATAATAATATAGAAGATTTGGTAAGTGTGATGAGAAAAAGGAGAATGTCTTTCTTTGGACATTTGGAACGGATGGAGCATCATCGACTTTCATATCGAATACACTCATCAATCTCTAAAAAAAAAAAAAAAAAAACTAGGCTATTGTAAATGGTCGATGCAAGTTAAAAAGGACCTAACAGAAGCTCGTATCAATGAAGCTCTCGTTTGGGATAGGAACCTGTTCAGAAAGGCGGTTAAATCAACCAGTAATCTACACCCTTTAACATCTGTGATGCCTCGCCCTCACTGCAAGTGGACGGAAGAAAGGAGAGCAGAACCTTCGTCAAGAATGAAGATCTACTGGCAGACAAGAAAACAAGCATTACAGCGATCATATGAGTGAAGAACATTGATGGCCGAAACGACTCAAAATAATAATAATAATAATAATAATAAAAATAGCCTTCGGAATCTGTGGAGCTTGCACCGAAATGCTTGGAGGTATCGGAGACTCCACGAAAGATCAAGCATAGAGCCAAGAATTTCTTTGCTACCTTTAACACAAATTCTCTCCGGAAGGTTGGAAAATTAAAACAACTCACGGATGCTCTAACTGAACATCAGATCCAAATTGTGGCAGTTCAGGAAACACGATTTACTGATGAGCATGCCTTTGAATCAGAAGGCTACAGAATCTTCAAGGGTAAGCCAGGTAAACGTGTTATAGAAACGGTTCCCCAACTTGGTACTGGATTTGTAGTCAACAAGAAGATTCTAGACTCCATCACAAATTTCACTTCTGTAAGCAGTCGAGTCTCGACCCTTTCCTTTCGAAGTACAAATAAAATGTATACTATTGTGAACGTTCATGCACCGATCAACGTAGCGAACAAGAAAGACCCGGAAGGAACTGATCGATTCTGGGAAGAACTTGAATACATTTTATCGAAGATTCCAGGCAAACATAATATCATTTTACTTGGGGATTTCAATGCCCAGGTAGGCAAAGAAAGAAAATTTCGAAACATTGTTGGAAATTACTCCGCACATCACAGAACGGATCGTAATGGAGAACGGCTAATAGAGCTATGTAGGGCCTTCAACCTCGTAATGAAATCCACTGCTTTCAAACATCTGCCCAAGAAACAAAAGACCTGGATATCCCCAAATCCCAGTCTTGGCGAATTCCAGATTGATCACGTCGCAATTGCACGGAAAGCTCAAAGAGAAATTCAGAATGTGAAAGTTCTACGAAATGCAAAACTGGACTCGGATCATTATCTATCTAAAATTAAAATCAAACTCCTCCCGAGAAACACACGGAGATTCCGAGCCAAAAAGACTGAAAGATATGATGTTGAAAAACTGGCGTCCGGTAATGAGTTTACACGAAAACTACAAACTGTGGATGCAGAGAACTGGGAACAACTGCGAGAGGCGCTGGTTGAGACAGCAAAAGAGACCGTCCTACTAACTAAAACGAGGAAGCATGCTTGGTGGAACAGTGAATGTGACGCAGTAATAAGGAGGAGACAGCATGCCTGGCAGAAATGGAATTCGCAACAAAATCAAGTCAACTGGACAGACTTCTTGAATGAGAGAACGAGTGCAGCAAAAACCATCCGCAATGCTAAACGTGCCTTTCATAAAAACCAGATGGAACAAATCGAACAGGATTTCCAGAAGAATAATATGCGCAACTTCTATAGAACATTTAAAAGCAACTTGAAGAAATATAGCCCTCCATGTCTTCAGTTCAGGGATTGCAATGGAAAACTAGTTTATAGCGACAAAGATAATTGTCAGGTGCTTGCAAAATATTTTGAGTCCCTTCTTAACTGTGAGACTCCAAGTTCCATATTCACATTTAATGACCATGCGCAAGTCCACCCAGATTCCTCTTCACCCACGAAAGAGGAAGTCAAACAGATTATCCGATCTCTAAAGAACCATAAAGCTCCAGGTGAAGACTCGATAATCGCTGAACTGTGGAAGTTTGCTAGTGACAATACAGTGGATAAATTAACGGACATCATACATGAAATTTGGGATACCGAAAGACTTCCGAGTGATTGGACTTCTGCTTTAATCCACCCCCTTCATAAGAAAGGCGATAAAGCAGATGTTAACAACTATCGAGGCATCTCCCTCCTACTGATAACTTACAAAATCCTCTCAAAAGCTCTTCAAACTAGGGCTGAAGAACAGCTAGATACAGAACTGGGTGATTATCAAGGAGGTTTTAGGAAGGGACGGTCGTGTGTGGAGCAAATCATGAATCTCAAATCTATCCTTTCATATCTGAAACTAAGGAGCAAGAAATTTGTAGTAACTTTCATTGATTTTAAGAAAGCTTATGACTCCATTGATCGGACTACCCTGCTTAAGATTCTAAAGGAGTTCGGCCCAGACAACAAAACCAGAGCGATCATCCAACAGACTCTCACCAACACCACTTCAAAAGTTAAGTTTAGAGGCGAGATTTCCAATGCCTTCGAGATAAGGACAGGAGTTCGACAGGGAGATGGTCTCTCGCCTCTACTATTCAACTGCGTTCTTGAGAAAGTTATCCGTGAGTGGCGCAAAACAATGATTGATGAAGGAGTCGAAAATGGAATCAGACTTGGTCACAAGAATAAGAATTTATCAATTGACTGTCTAGCCTTTGCGGATGACCTTGCGGTTTTTGCAGATTCGTTGGATACGGCCAGGAAACAGATCAACCAGCTTCAAACACAAGCTGCAAAGGCGGGCCTCCTGATCTCTTTCGAGAAAACAGAATTTATTACCAACATCAAAACGGCTCCAAAATATATTGAAGTGAATCATGGGAAAATCAAGCGGGTTGTGAAATTTAAGTATCTTGGGGACTGGATAGACCCTACAATGTCCGAAAACGAGGCTTTTGCGTCACGCTGGAATAAAATTGAAATGGCTTACCATCTAACTAAGAATGTGTACAACAAAAGATCTATACGGTATCCCTGAATGCAAAACTGAAGCACCACTGCACGGTCATCCGGCCAGAAGCTTTGTATGCAGCGGAATGTCTCTCCATGAATAGAAAAGGCATAATGGAAAAACTGGAGACCAAGGAAAGGAAGATATTGAGGAAAATCCTGGGTCCAGTCAAAGAACACGGCGAGTTCCGAAGACGCCACAACCACGAGTTGTACACTCACGTAGAGAAAATAACGGACGTGATGAGGAAAAGGAGGATTTATTTTTATGGACATATAACCCGAATGAAATCAACACGGCTATCCAACAGAATTTTTGCTTTTCTCCGTGAGAAGAAGACAAAGGGGGCCTGGTTCATTGAAGTAGAGAAAGATCTGTTGGAGACTGGGATTACACGTGAAGATATCCAGGAGCGTGGCCCACTTAGGGATACACTTCAGAAACATCGGAGTTTTCAACTTAAGCCGAAGCTAAAAACCGGGAAGGCGTGGACGACAGAGAGAAAGGTGCAACATCGATTGCGAATGAAGGAGTACTGGGCTAACATTAAAATGCAGAAAAACAGTTGACATGACGTGGTCCTTAGTTGGCCGTAACGAAGGAAGAAGAAGAAGAAGAATAATAAAAATAATAATAATAACAGAGCGCCTGACTCTACCTCGGTCTGAAGGTGGTCGAGGACTGATAGACATCATGAACCTTCATACAAAACAAGTGACAACTCTGCGTGCATTTTTCCACAACAAAGGAGAAACATCCCCTCTCCATCACACTGTATCTTCAGCTGATGATAATTACACACCGCTCCATCTGTCATCTTTAGATCCACCAGTAAAAGAAATGAAAACTACTGAATACAAGATCGGGAATTGTAAACAGAAGGCGCTTCATGGGAAGTTTCCACATGAGTTGGACCAGCCTCACATCGACAAGTTAGCGTCGCACGCTTGGCTGACCCACTCGGCCCTCTTTCCGGAAACAGAGGGATTTGTTGTAGCTATCCAAGACCAAGTTGTTGCTACTCGAAGCTATCGGAAATTTGTCATAAAAGATCCAACAACAGAGAGTGAGAAGTGTCGCCGCTGTGGCAAATGTAGTGAGACCATTCAACACATTATATCAGGTTGTTCCCACCTTGCCAACACTGACTACAAACATCGACACGATCAAGTTGCCAACATTATTCACCAGAAACTGGCCTTGAAGTACAAACTTCTTCAAAGCTCCGTCCCCTATTGGAAATACACACGATCTGTAGTACTCGAAAATGCCACACACAAGCTCTACTGGGACAGAGGAGTTGTGACAGATGTTGCAGTCAGTAACAACCGGCCCGATATCATTGTCATCAATAAAGTACACAAAGAGGCATTACTGATAGATATCGCATGTCCCAACACTCAAAACATCCAAACAACAGCTGCTACTAAAATATCTAAGTACACAGAGCTGGCAATTGAGATAAAGCAGATGTGGAAACTTGATTCGGTGACTACCATCCCAATAATTATGTCGTGTAGGCTACTGGTGTTATACCAAAAACTCTCCACAGTAGTCTATCAATATTGAATCTGCACCCGCAGATATATATTGAACTTCAGAAGGCAGTTCTGTTAAACACATGCCATATTGTTAGGAAGTTCCTTGGTGACAATGCCCTGGCCGAATACTCAGCAAAGCTCGATGATCCAGATGGAAATTTAGCTCATCCTACAAATGAAGGAGACTCGTGATGACTGCGGGCAAGGCATGGATGTGAAGTCCCTGAACAGTGTAATCGAAATTATCTCAGTACAGATGGTTCCTTGCTAAGGCCGAACCAGGCTGTAACAGAAAATGTAGCCGGTATTTGCCGTGATAATGTTGTCAAACAATAAACTATAATAATAATAATAATAATAATAATAATAATAATAATAATAATAATAAAGATACGAGCCTTACAGTAGTCGCATAATTATGATGTGTAACATGTTATCCTACTCGTATACTACACAGCTTGGACATTCTTAAAATGTTAATTTATGCTCCGTTTTCATACTGGTACTATGATGAATGTATAGACTGAATTGGAGATATGCTATTATATTGTAAATTAAGAGGAGGAATGAAACCATAGTCTCTAGCCTATCGATAGACTACTAGAAATAATGTTCAATACAATCAAATTTCCCAACTCCTGCTTGGTGCAAACTCTTGTAATTAAAATTAGATACATCGTAATTCCATGTAGATTCTGTTAAAATGATGCATAATGTTATGAGATCTATCGTTTAGATCGATAATCCGGTAGCAAAAATAATTCCAGGGCCTGGGGTTCGAACCTTGTACCTCATGATTCGCAGACCAAGACGCTATCCACGCAGCCATTACAACCACAGATATTTAGAGTACAAGACAGTTACTTATTTTCGCGTGCCGGTAATAATATGGAAGTATTTTTTTATACTCCATTAATATTTTGCTTTTTTTGAATCATTTCAAATGATCTTGTCGACTTCGTCGTTATGCTTGAGTCTAAAGTTATACGTTACGGAGACGGAAGTGACGTTATGCAGCCGCGTGGGAAGTGACGTCATGCAGCCGCGCGGGAAGTGACGTTATGCAGCCGCGTGGGAAGTGACGTCATGCAGCCGCGCGGGAAGCGAGTGCGTGACGACATGCAGCCACGCGGGAAGCAGAAGCTAATGGTTAATGGAGTCTGGGGCGTCGAGTGACCTGGGGCTTTGAGCGAAGTGAAAAGAATACAGGGTGACTCCTAAAGAGATATACAAGATGCCAGATAAGAATACAAGGTGACTCTTAATGAGGTGTGCAAGATGGCAGAGAAGAATACAGAGTGACTCCTAAAGAGGTGCACAAGATGTCAGACAAGAATACAGGGTGACTTCTAAAGATATATACTAGATGCCAGATAAGAATACAAGGTGACTCTTAATGAGGTGTGCAAGATTGCAGAGAAGAATACAGAGTGACTCCTAAAGAGGTGTACAAGATGTCAGACAAGAATACAGGGTGACTTCTAAAGATATATACTAGATGCCAGATAAGAATACAAGGTGACTCTTAATGAGGTGTGCAAGATGGCAGAGAAGAATACAGAGTGGCTCCTAAAGAGGTGCACAAGATGTCAGACAAGAATACAGGGTGACTCTTAATGAGGTGTGCAAGATGGCAGAGAAGAATACAGAGTGGCTCCTAAAGAGGTGTACAAGATGTCAGACAAGAATACAGGGTGACTCCTAAAGAGGTGTACAAGATGTCACACAAGAATACAGGGTGACTTCTAAAGATGTATACTAGATGCCAGATAAGAATACAAGGTGACTCTTAATGAGGTGTGCAAGATGGCAGAGTAGAATACAGAGTGACTCCTAAAGAGATATACAAGATGCCAGATAAGAATACAAGGTGACTCTTAATGAGGTGTGCAAGATGGCAGAGAAGAATACAGAGTGGCTCCTAAAGAGGTGCACAAGATGTCAGACAAGAATACAGGGTGACTCCTAAAGAGGTGTACAAGATGTCACACAAGAATACAGGGTGACTTCTAAAGATATATACTAGATGCCAGATAAGAATACAGGGTGCCTCCTAAAGAGCTGTGCAGGATGTCAGAGAAAATTACAGGGTGACACTTAACGAGGTGTACAGTATATTAGATTCAATTCAAATACAAGGTGACCCTTAAAGAGGTTTGCAAGGTATCAAATTCAAATAATGGGTGACTCTTAAAGAGTTGTAAAAGATGTCAGACTCATATACAGGGTGTCCCTTAAAGAGGTGCCCGCGCGGGAAGCCTAAGTTAATGGGTAATAGAGTCTGTTGAAAGAGTCCTTCGCGAGAAGCCCTCCTGAGTGTTTCTAACATGTGTAGCATTTGTAGCATGCGTCATTTGAAATGATATAACGTCTAGACTTTCAGACTGACTGTAATTTTTTTTCGTTAATGTTCCTGCGTGGAATTGAGTTTTAAATTAGTTTTGAATATTCCTACTTGACAGTAAAGGGAATTCCTATAGTGGTCTATGAAAGGCTAGCCCAGTTCCCGTATAAAATCATCGATATATATTACATTGATCACTGCATTACCGCAATGGGGGTTAATATCTGAATAAGCATTGTGCAGAAACATAATACCGGCTTTGCCGACTAGTTACAATGTATCATTTAAATACTGATACGAAGACATGTGGTTTGTCTTTCAGAGTTGACACCAGAGTTCTCATGAGCGTTTACCTTTCAGTATGAAAGTGTGTTCCTCGGCGAGTGGATGCCCATCACTTTTATCCAGAGATTGAAAAACAGACTCTTTATAAGTCATAATTGTTTTCAGCAAATATGATTTAATGAATATTTTTACACCAAAGAACGACAACTTGATGATAATTCACTGTATAAATATCTGTATTGGCGCCTCTAAACCTTGAAGTAATCCGTATGTTCTATACATTCCACATGGTACCACTGCCAGCTGGATCGGATCGCATCCCTCCTGGGATACGATCTAGCTGGCAGTGCGTCTTACACACTTCCGTCCGATCCACTTCCGTCCCATTTTTCAAAATCACTCCCACAAAAATATCCAGCAACCGAGTGGAAAGATGTTACACATCAATAACATCGTGTGACCTCGGGTGTCAGGTACAAGCTTTGTTATTTGACGCCCAGAGGGCAGCTTGCATGTAGAATGTTGTTGTTCCTTGAAACACTATGAAAGTCAAGGAGGTTAGATATCTAAGCTCCTTGACTCTCTAATGCTTTCTAGTAGAGAAAGGAGGAACGTTTGTGTTGGAGGAAACTCCCGAGATTAATTTTGTCATAAGGAACACGGCCTACTGAATTCAAATGGGTTCTTTAACATGCCAATATCGTATGGGATGTGTATCGTGGCTTTGTCGCCTTTCAAAAATCACTTACCACGGCCAGGAGCGAACTTGGAAGCTCGGGGTTGGTAGTCCGACACGATAACCACTCACCCACAGTGGCAAGCTACTCTTTTAATACATACTCCTGATGATATGTGATTTCATAAAATAACATGTCCACGTTGCCATCTTGTTGTAGATGATGGAGCAGCCACAGTTCATCAAGTGTGAGACGGAATGGCTGCCGGACACAGAGGAGTACTCACATGTGGTAAGTGCACTGTCTCCATCAGTCACTTGACTTATTACAGTTTTTGTAATCAAATTCCATGAATAAAGAATGGTTCATAATAAAATTATGTTGTAAAAATACTCCAAAGTCCATTGGAGTGTCTGTAGGCCTATGCCTGATTGTATTAACTTTGAAAATGTTGTATGTTATCTCCTAATATAATGTTAACCCAATTGAACAGCGAGCAAATCTGAGAAACTACAAAGAAATTTTAAGTGATTGTCCTAAATGTGTAAGTGAAAAACATGAAACTGCTGTAAGCTGCTACCTCACACTGACGCGAGTCATGTGAGGTCGTAGCTGCATGTGAAGTGGCGCAACCTCGTGCTAGAACGACTGCATGAAGATACGTAGTGGACTCGGAAATAAGTTATAACTATTGTTACTAGCTACTGATAAACTAGAACATATATAATTATGAGTCTCTGGATAGATGCTCAGCCGATTTGGCTTAATTTCTTTTGTTTGTAATAGTCTCAATCAAAGTGTCGTACAAGACGTTTGCTTCGAAATTAATCTCGTTTAAATTATGGGACGGATTGACTCTTTGAGCCGTGTTTATCTCAATTTGTTCCAGGATGCTCATGACGGATCCTTTATTCTCGTAGTGCAAAATTTCATCTTTTTCAATGTTATTGAATTTATGGCCAGTCTCCAACATATGTGTTCCCATTGCCGAAAACTTCCTATGCTTAATCACGTTTAAATGCTCAGCATAACGAATGCTAAAATTACGTCCTGTTTGACCTATATAGTCCGCTTGGCAATTATCACAATATAATCTGTATATACCTGATGTACTGTGTATGTTAGAACTATTGACCTGTTTTGAATTGAAAAACTTATTATGATTATTATTTCTCTAAACTGGAGTTGGTCAACGATGATGATAGACGATAGATACTAAGAGGTAAGGTACAACACCAAAATGGTTGCTAGTGCTTCAAATGGAAGAGGAATCCTGTAGTAATGGAATGTACTAAAAAGTGGAAAATTCTTTGATTGCAATTTCTCATTAAAATATTTTTCTAGATATAAAATTATCCTTGTTTTCGGAACTTTTCTACGTACAAAGCTGGCTTGCGTTACATTTCAACACATCCGTTTCTCAAAATTTACTTTAGTATGTTTTGTTCATGAAAGTGCTGTTAAGATTATGCAATTTCAAAAAGATTCATGATCTTTCAGAAATATACTTACCCTTAAATAGCTTGTGTCAAAGCAAGGAGAGGGGCAGATGACCTCGTAGTTCCTCCCCTTAACCCTTTATAGGGCAGATTGCATCTTTCTCATTTACATTTGAATTGTTTTTATTTAAATTTTCACTTCAGCTCTAATTTTTATTTGATTTATTATAATTTTAATTTTGATTTTAGTTATTATTCCTATTGAAATAAATTTAAAAATTAACTTTATTTATTATTTTTAATTTTATATTTATTAAATCTTATTTTAATTGGTATATTTGTTTTATTTTATTGTTTAATTTTAATATTTTTGGTTATATTTACTAGTTTTTTTAAAAATCCCGCACCATAGTTTAAGAAGACAGATAGGATATTTGCCTTTCAGAAATATTACATCGATAGTACAAGAAATGTTGTTGTAATTAGGCTGGAAGTTTCAACTATTAGCACCTTTGATAACAGCCTACAATCTCTTTATATAGACTAGTAGGTGTTTAACATATAGACCACTGTCCTATATTGCCCTATCTACAGATAGGAATATTTACCATTCCGCAGCTTCTTCACATTTGTACATGATTATACCCTTTCCAGGGCCGTAGATAATATTTGTGACTGGGGGGATCGGTCCTTTCACCATCGAATTCTTGGGTGGCTGGAGTTTTAAAACTTCTTTTTTCTGGTAAGGTTATCCAAAACCTCCATTGGCGTCACAGGTTCTGAACGATGAATTGACAGAAGGGCTAATCCATCCAGTCTTGTCTGTAAAGATATCAGGAATGACTTACAAGTGAAATAGATAGGCCTATAGTACTATCAAAGACTTAAATTTATTTTCGTCACGTTAAATAATAATTAGGGTAGAGCGGGGCTATTCCGCTCATTTCAAATTGAAAACATTATAAATCAAAAACTATTCATTTTTCTAAGATGGAACCAACAGAAAAGCACGCCTTATTTATTGCTTATTACATACGAATGTTGTCAAAATACAGTTATAACAATACTACGGCTTGATGAAATAAAATATAAATCAAAGCAAAAATGACGAATCACAAATTTAAAGGGGCTATTTCGCTCACTCTATTAATGTCCTTTCCTCAACGGCATTTACCACAAATGAAGTTTTTCCTTCCTCTAGCCCCAACATACATGTCATGATACCAAGTTTCACAGTCTTTGCATTGAATCCAACCACCCTTTAATGATGACTGATTGGTATAAAAAGTTACGCTACAAAATCCACATGGTGTTTCTTCCTTGTCAACGTCTTTTGGTCGTACGGATTGAAGGTCCCGGTCATTTGTCTTGCAAATGTCTCGAAAATGTTTTTGGCAATTTTTTCTTTACGGGCCTTATCAAATTTTAAGCTCCGTTTTGCCCTTCGAATCTGTTCTGGTGTGCATCCAAATACTCTTGCTGCCAAGCATTTTAGTCGGGAAGCTAAATCCGTCTCCTCTTGCATACTAAATGATGTGGGATGACCCGGTGGTTTGTCTACTATGATTTTCTCTAATGGTTCTTGTCGTTTACGCAAATGAACACGATTTTTAAGTGTTAAATAAGGCACATTGAATAGTACAGCTGCACCTCTCATGCTCACATCGCCTCGTAATACTCTTGAAATAGCTCGGTCAATATCTTCTTCCGTCCATTTTCGAACTGGCCCTTTCCTTTTATACGTCCGTACCATCTCTAACGTAACAAGAAAGAGATACTAATCTGCTATCTGAAATAATTTGGTTTCAATATTATAACAAGAGAGAAGTCTTGGCTGAGCGGAGTAGCCCCCATATTTCTGGGCGGAGTAGCCCCAAATACTGGAATTTACAATAGCGCGTCTTGTGTTGGCTGTGACCAAGGAAACGCGCTACCTGCTACGTCCAGATGTAACTTAACCTTCAGACTGCCAGGCCCCTCACTTCCGGGAAAAACAAAGCCCTTACTCTGGACACTAATCCTTAAGTTGCAAGCACAAATTCTTAATGACGACAAATTCCACAACATAAACAACGTACCTTGCAGTATTCTCCCTTTGTTTTACTCAACACTCAAGCTGTCACTTTCAAACAAACGATAGATGTAGTAGCACAGAGACCGAGGGTCGCAATGAACACAAAGGGCGATATCAGCTGAGCAAGGTGGCTGCTCAGTGCAACGTCAAGCTTATTTTGAGCGGGAAAGCCCCGTGGGCGAATTAGCCCCGCCGTACCTAATGCGGTGCAACTTTGATAATTCGAACCTTAAGGGACCAGTAAGAAAATTCGAATTATCCAAAAATTCGAATTAAGAAAGTTCTTTGAAAACGGTTGAGAAAAGATATTGTACTGCGATACGTTTGCATAATGATTTACGTTCAACAAAGCAGATTAACAGACAACGGTGCTGTATAATGACTGTATCGTGAATAACCTCAAAAGTTTCAAATGATAAAATAAAACCAAAATGTACTATTCACCCATTTAATGGCAGTAGTAATCCAGCAATCTAGTTAAGTCTTAGAGGAATGTACTGTTTTTCAAAATGAGAATGAGGCGAGTGTACGTGAACAGCGCACTTCAAATTTATCACTGCCTGCTAGATAAGAGAAGACTCTGATCTTGTTGTGTTCTGACAGTACTGAAAAATGTCATAATATTTTGGTATAGCTCTCAAATCAAAACTGTTATTTGCTAGTAGTACTGGGGCTTAGGGGGGCGGGGTGGTTCTGTCCCCCCCCCCCGTATCTACGCCCCTGACCCATTCTGACAAATTCAATCTTAACCTAAAATTTTTGCCTACATCACTGTTCCTCCTTCAAGCTGGTTTTATATCATGATTTATTTCTTTCGCATTTAACATATTTTTGTAACAGATGTGTGGTATTTAAAAAAATTCTAGTGGAGGCTATAATGTGTTTCTTAGAATCCACTGAAAAATTTAACTTCTCTCCTACTGCATTGATTTCAAATTAATTTTGTGATTTGTATATCACGTAAAGATGTAGCAATGTCTAAGGTTTGAAGGCCATAACTTGAATGGTTTTTGAATTATTAATTTTTAATGTGGTTTTTAATGGCATTTTTGAAAACCAACTTTTGGTACTGAAATATCAATTTTTTCATTTCAATTTCTTCAGACACAGTAACAGGACATAGTTTAAGAGTTCTGTGCATTTATTTTATGAGAATGTTTGTTTATTTACCCTTAGTTCTTTTTTCAAATTTCCATCCCCCCCCCTCAAATAATTTATACATAAATGTCATAAAATATCAATGAAACTGCATATCATTTCAAATTAATGTACAGTATGCAAGTATGCTAAACTCATGTCTACATCCTGCAAAAATTTCACTGAGATTGGTTAATATTTAGGATACAAAAGTTGGTATTGAAGTTAGAAATCAAACTTATAAAAATTTACCTCTCAACAAAATGTTTGTTAAAATCACTAGTTCAGCTTTTTATCACCAGGAATCACTACATTTGAAGGAAAAGCAAAGAGCCAACTTTGGAACAAAGATTATCCGATTGGTGAGAAGATGGTCGGTCGTCTTTGATGGTGATAACATCAAAAAATACTATCTTTACAGCTGTCAGTGAGCCACGCCCCCCTCATGCAGTTATATCAAATATTATTTAGACTTATTTATAATTTGAATACAACTAAATCTTTCAGGGATCTAAGAGAAAACACTCCAAGGGTCCAAAATAGCCAATACAAATTCTTTGAAAAAAATTGAAGTTTTGCAGTGGAGTCTCCCCTTAAACAATGAATGTTTTAGAAATAGTCTTGAGAACAACCCTCTTTTGTGGTAAAATTTTTCATCTACTGTAAGTCTTGCTTTCCTCTTGATATTATTTGCGCTGAGGAAGGAAACCGGTACAGTAAGAAGTACACATTAATATTGACTGAGGTTTATAATCTTCAGAACTTATTATACTTCGCCAACAAGGAACAGGGACATGGTAAGGAGAGAGTCTTGAAGAACATCTCTGAAAAATACTTTCATTTGTGCACGACGTATCACTCCCCTTTTAGCTTTCATTTTGACAATATATAAGGTGCGTTCAAAAAGTAACGAGCCGGAGGCTGCAATGCGCAAACCGGTGACTACATAGCTAATCGTGTCGTGTGTGTAACGAGGTGTGGTTCCGACCAGAGCGTGGAAGGTCACAGCCCGTCGCTAGAGGGCACGCGTGCACGTCACGTGACTATACAAAGCGAGCAGCAGCATGCATCAATCGTCCAACGCTGCCAGTCGCATTGCAAACAGTGACATGGAGGCGTCAAGCGAAGAGCAAAGAGGTGTTGTTCGGTTTCTGACAACGGAAGGAGTAGGGGGAACGGACATTCATCGCCGAATGTCACAAGTGTATGGCGAACACTGCATGTCCCTTGCAAGGGTCAAGGCGTGGCACAAGCGCTTCAGGGAAGGACGGGTGTCGTTAGCCGATGATGCCCGGTCTGGGACACCCCCCTGCATTACCGATGACAACGTCCAGCTGGTTGATGCACTCATTACCCAGGACCGCCGAGTGACAGTGAACGCCATAGCGCCGTGGTCGCTCCACGACAATGCACGACCTCATACGGCCAACACAGTCGGGGCACTCCTGCAGAAATTCAAATGGGAGCTTCTCGGCCACCCTCCATACAGTCCAGACCTCTCTCCCCGTGATTACGCCATGTTTGGTCCCCTAAAAAGGACTCTGTGGGGCCAACGATTCACCTCGGACGCCGACGTCCAGCTGTACGTGCGGAACTGGATCACATCGCAGCCCAGGGAATTTTATGAGACAGCCATTCCCCGCCTCATGTCACAGTGGGACAAGTGCCTCAACAGCCAGGGCCAATACTTCTAACATACAGGTACTGGTTTCTGTAATTATGCCTCCGGTTCATTACTTTTTGAACGTACCTTATAAATTTTGATACCTTATTTCTGCTTTTGCGGGAACACTATCAATTATAACTACTAACCATGATCACTTCTGCACTGGATATTATGGGAAACTGCTCACAATGAGATGCACACATTGCCAACATATCCGATACAAAATACACCAGACGACACACGTACCGCTGTAATTATGTGAGAAAAGAAGTAATAGGGCGTTGGTGTATTATTTGTATTTGTAAATAATGCTTTTATGCGGCAATGGTGCCAACTTCATTCTACCGCAATCCCCTGTAGCGAGGTTTGGCGACTGATGAACTATAGTGGATGCCTGGACAAAACCATTGGTCGCTTCTTGGTTAGATGACTGTCTGGATGAAACCATTGGTCTGGACGAAATCGTTGGTCGCTTCTTGGTTAGATGACTGTCTGGACGAAACGATTGGACTGGACGAAATCGTTGGTCGCTTCTTGGTTAGATGACTGTCTGGACGAAACCATTGGTCTGGACAAAATCGTTGGTCGATTCTTGGTTAGATGACTGTCTGGACGAAACCATTAGTCTGGCCAAAATCGTTGGTCGCTTTTTGGTTAGATGACTGTCTGGACAAAACCATTGGTCGCTTCGTGGTTAGACGTCTGTCTGGACGAAACCATTGGTCGCTTCTTGGTTAGATGACTGTCTGGATGAAACCATTGGTCTGGACGAAATCGTTGGTCGCTTCTTCGTTAGATGACTGTCTGGACGAAACCATTGGTCTGGACGATATCATTGGTCGCTTCTTGGTTAGATGACTGTCTGGACGAAACGATTGGTCTGGACGAAATCGTTGGTCGCTTCTTGGTTAGATGACTGTCTGGACGAAACCATTGGTCTGGACGAAATCGTTGGTCGCTTTTTGGTTAGATGACTGTCTGGACAAAACCATTGGTCGCTTCGTGGTTAGACGCCTGTCTGGACGAAACCATTGGTCGCTTCTTGGTTAGATGACTGTCTGGATGAAACCATTGGTCTGGACGAAATCGTTGGTCGCTTCTTGGTTAGATGGCTGTCTGGACGAAACCATTGGTCTGGACGAAATCATTGGTCGCTTCTTGGTTAGAAGACTGTCTGGACGAAACGATTGGTCTGGACGAAATCGTTGGTCGCTTCTTGGTTAGATGACTGTCTGGACGAAACCATTGGTCTGGACGAAATCGTTGGTCGCTTCTTGGTTAGATGACTGTCTGGACGAAACAATTAGTCTGGCCAAAATCGTTGGTCGCTTCTTGGTTAGATGACTGTCTGGACGAAACCATTGGTCTGGACGAAATCATTGGTCATTTCTTGGTTAGATGACTGTCTGGACGAAACCATTGGTCTGGACGAAATCATTGGTCGCTTCTTGGTTAGATGACTGTCTAGACGAAACCATTAGTCAGGGCAAAATCGTTGGTCGCTACTTGGTTAGATGACTGTCTGGACGAAACCATTGGTCTGGGCGAAACCATAGGGCGCTACTTGGTTAGATGACTGTTTGGACGAAACCATTGGTCTGGGCGAAATCGCTGGTCGCTTTTTGGTTAGATGACTGTCTGGACGAAACCATTGATCTGGACGAAACCATTGGCCGCTACTTGGTTAGATGACTGTTTGGACGAAATCATTGGTCTGGTCAAAATCGTTGGTCGCTTTTTGGTTAGATGACTGTCTGGACGAAACCATTGGTCTGGACGAAATCATTGGTCGCTTCTTGGTTAGATGGCTGTCTAGACGAAACCATTGGTCTGGGCAAAATCGTTGGTCGCTACTTGGTTGGATGACTATCTGGACGAAACCATTGGTCTGGACGAAATCATTGGTCGCTTCTTGGTTAGATGACTGTCTGGACGAAACCATTGGTCTGGACGAAACCTTTGGTCTGGACGAAATCATTGGTCGCTTCTTGGTTAGATGACTGTCTGGACGAAACCATTGGTCTGGACGAAACCATTGGCCGCTACTTGGTTAGATGACTGTTTGGACGAAACCATTGGTCTGGGCGAAATCGTTGGTCGCTACTTGGTTAGATGACTGTCTGGACGAAACCATTGCTCTGGGCGAAATCGTTGGTCGCTTCTTGGTTAGACAACTGTCTGGACGAAATCATTGGTTGCTTCTTGGTTAGATGACTGTCTGGACGAAACCATTGGTCTGGACGAAATCATTGGTCACTTCTTGGTTAGATGACTGTCTGGACGAACCCATTGGTCTGGACGAAATCATTGGTCACTTCTAGGTTAGATGACTGTCTGGACGAAACCATTGGTCTGGACGAAATCATTGGTCGCTTCTTGGTTAGATGACTGTCTAGACGAAACCATTGGTCTGGGCAAAATCGTTTGTCGCTACTTGGTTAGATGACTATCTGGACGAAACCATTGGTCTGGACGAAATCATTGGTCGCTTCTTGGTTATATGACTGTCTGGACGAAACCATTGGTCTGGACGAAACCATTGGCCGCTACTTGGTTAGATGACTGTTTGGACGAAACCATTGGTCTGGGCGAAATCGTTGGTCGCTACTTGGTTAGATGACTGTCTGGACGAAACCATTGGTCTGGGCGGAATCGTTGCTCGCTTCTTGGTTAGACAACTGTCTGGACGAAACCATTGGTCTGGACGAAATCATTGGTTGCTTCTTGGTTAGATGACTGTCTGGACGAAACCATTGGTCTGGACGAAATCATTGGTCACTTCTTGGTTAGATGACTGTCTGGACGAAACCATTGGTCTGGACGAAATCATTGGTCACTTCTTGGTTAGATGACTGTCTGGACGAAACCATTGGTCTGGACGAAATCATTGGTCGCTTCTTGGTTAGATGGCTGTCTAGACGAAACCATTGGTCTGGGCAAAATCGTTGGTCGCTACTTGGTTAGATGACTATCTGGACGAAACCATTGGTCTGGACGAAATCATTGGTCGCTTCTTGGTTAGATGACTGTCTGGACGAAACCATTGGTCTGGACGAAACCTTTGGTCTGGACGAAATCATTGGTCGCTTCTTGGTTAGATGACTGTCTGGACGAAACCATTGGTCTGGACGAAACCATTGGCCGCTACTTGGTTAGATGACTGTTTGGACGAAACCATTGGTCTGGGCGAAATCGTTGGTCGCTACTTGGTTAGATGACTGTCTGGATGAAACCATTGGTCTGGGCGAAATCGTTGGTCGCTTCTTGGTTAGACAACTGTCTGGACGAAATCATTGGTTGCTTCTTGGTTAGATGACTGTCTGGACGAAACCATTGGTCTGGACGAAATCATTGGTCACTTCTTGGTTAGATGACTGTCTGGACGAACCCATTGGTCTGGACGAAATCATTGGTCACTTCTAGGTTAGATGACTGTCTGGACGAAACCATTGGTCTGGACGAAATCATTGGTCGCTTCTTGGTTAGATGACTGTCTAGACGAAACCATTGGTCTGGGCAAAATCGTTTCTCGCTACTTGGTTAGATGACTATCTGGACGAAACCATTGGTCTGGACGAAATCATTGGTCGCTTCTTGGTTAGATGACTGTCTGGACGAAACCATTGGTCTGGACGAAACCATTGGTCTGGATGAAATCATTGGTCGCTTCTTGGTTAGATGACTGTCTGGACGAAACCATTGGTCTGGACGAAACCATTGGCCGCTACTTGGTTAGATGACTGTTTGGACGAAACCATTGGTCTGGGCGAAATCGTTGGTCGCTACTTGGTTAGATGACTGTCTGGACGAAACCATTGGTCTGGGCGAAATCGTTGCTCGCTTCTTGGTTAGACAACTGTCTGGACGAAACCATTGGTCTGGACGAAATCATTGGTTGCTTCTTGGTTAGATGACTGTCTGGACGAAACCATTGGTCTGGACGAAATCATTGGTCACTTCTTGGTTAGATGACTGTCTGGACGAAACCATTGGTCTGGACGAAATCATTGGTCACTTCTTGGTTAGATGACTGTCTGGACGAAATCATTGGTTGCTTCTTGGTTAGATGACTGTCTGGACGAAACCATTGGTCTGGACGAAATCATTGGTCACTTCTTGGTTAGATGACTGTCTGGACGAACCCATTGGTCTGGACGAAATCATTGGTCACTTCTAGGTTAGATGACTGTCTGGACGAAACCATTGGTCTGGACGAAATCATTGGTCGCTTCTTGGTTAGATGACTGTCTAGACGAAACCATTGGTCTGGGCAAAATCGTTTGTCGCTACTTGGTTAGATGACTATCTGGACGAAACCATTGGTCTGGACGAAATCATTGGTCGCTTCTTGGTTAGATGACTGTCTGGACGAAACCATTGGTCTGGACGAAACCATTGGTCTGGACGAAATCATTGGTCGCTTCTTGGTTAGATGACTGTCTGGACGAAACCATTGGTCTGGACGAAACCATTGGCCGCTACTTGGTTAGATGACTGTTTGGACGAAACCATTGGTCTGGGCGAAATCGTTGGTCGCTACTTGGTTAGATGACTGTCTGGACGAAACCATTGGTCTGGGCGAAATCGTTGCTCGCTTCTTGGTTAGACAACTGTCTGGACGAAACCATTGGTCTGGATGAAATCATTGGTTGCTTCTTGGTTAGATGACTGTCTGGACGAAAGCATTGGTCTGGACGAAATCATTGGTCACTTCTTGGTTAGATGACTGTCTGGACGAAACCATTGGTCTGGACGAAATCATTGGTCGCTTCTTGGTTAGATGACTGTCTAGACGAAACCATTGGTCTAGGCAAAATCGTAGGTCGCTACTTGGTTAGATGACTATCTGGACGAAACCATTGGTCTGGACAAAATCATTGGTCGCTTCTTGGTTAGATGACTGTCTGGACGAAACCATTGGTCTGGACGAAACCATTGGTCTGGACGAAATCATTGGTCGCTTCTTGGTTAGATGACTGTCTGGACGAAACCATTGGTCTGGACGAAATCATTGGTCGCTTCTTGGTTAGATGACTGTCTAGACGAAACCATTGGTCTAGGCAAAATCGTAGGTCGCTACTTGGTTAGATGACTGTCTGGACGAAACCATTGGTCTGGGCAAAATCGTAGGTCGCTACTTGGTTAGATGACTGTCTAGACGAAACCATTGGTCTAGGCAAAATCGTAGGTCGCTACTTGGTTAGATGACTGTCTAGACGAAACCATTGGTCTAGGCAAAATCATAGGTCGCTACTTGGTTAGATGACTATCTGGACGAAACTATTGGTCTGGACAAAATCATTGGTCGCTTCTTGGTTAGATGACTGTGTGGACGAAACCATTGGTCTGGACGAAATCATTGGTCGCTTCTTGGTTAGATGACTGTCTGGACGAAACCATTGGCTGCTACTTGGTTAGATGACTGTCTGGACGAAACCATTGGCTGCTACTTGGTTAGATGACTGTCTGGACGAAACCATTGGTCTGGGCGAAATCGTTGGTCGCTACTTGGTTAGATGACTGTCTGGACGAAACCATTGGTCTGGGCGAAATCATTGGTCGCTTCTTGGTTAGATGACTGTCTGGACGAAACCATTGGTCTGGGCGAAATCATTGGTCGCTTCTTGGTTAGATGACTGTCTGGACGAAACCATTGGCTGCTACTTGGTTAGATGACTGTCTGGACGAAACCATTGGCTGCTACTTGGTTAGATGACTGTCTGGACGAAACCATTGGTCTGGGCGAAATCGTTGGTCGCTACTTGGTTAGATGACTGTCTGGACGAAACCATTGGCTGCTACTAGGTTAGATGACTGTCTGGACGAAACCATTGGCTGCTACTTGGTTAGATGACTGTCTGGACGAAACCTTTGGCTGCTACTTGGTTAGATGACTGTCTGGACGAAACCATTGGCTGCTACTTGGTTAGATGACTGTCTGGACGAAACCATTGGTCTGGGCGAAATCGTTGGTCGCTACTTGGTTAGATGACTGTCTGGACGAAAATTACTGGTTGCACTATAAGCAAGGGGGTCTCGGTTAGGTTTGTTTTATATGTTGAACAGATTGGTTTCGATGAAAATTATTATTGAAAGAACACGAATTATTACAACGGGGAAAAGAAAAGAACAACAAAAACACACACTCGATGTGGCGAAAATGAAACAAGGAACACTCCTGTCAGTGAATGCCAAGTAATGAGACAGCTTGCACAATCCATTGCGAACTGGTACAAACTCAGCGCACTGTCAAGTGAACTCGGCGCTATTTTGTTTCACAGTACCGCACATATACAAGGTAGTACCGTAAGTGCGGGGTTGGCAGTACTGTACTAGTACATAATTAATGGTGAAAATGGCGGACACAGCTGGAATTTCCTCTATTTAATTCGTGATCCTATTTGGGATAGCGGGTGGGTTATAGACAGCAGAGGAGTGAACATCTATTACTACAGCATCTCCAGATTGTATTCTGACCATTACTACAGGTATTTTGGTTATCTTTGTACTTTCGAAAAGTTATGAGGGAGTGATACGTCATGCACCGCTTCTAAACTTTTTAAATGGATTTTACGTTTGACGATGTCGAAATGTATATATCATATTTCAGAAAACTGTATCATAATGGTGGTCATTAAAGTACTACTTTTCATTATGATACAGTTCCTCCAACCAATCATAGCTGAATATTTTCATTAATTGACCAATTAGGTAAGGATAACTTCGCACATGCACTCAAAATCCAACATGTCGGACATGAATTACATGATTTGAAAGTTGACAATGTAGCCTATATTGGATCAACAATGTAGTTACAATGCCAAACACAAAGACAAAGTCAGCATGAACCTTTATGGTAACAAGAGAATACTATGAAATATGCAAGAAATTTAGGAATCTATGTCCAGAAGATTACTACACCATCCTTCTAGCCATTACGGACATGCACCGGCCATAATGTTTCAAAGCTTTGGGATCCGTTATTTGGTAGAGAGCAAATGTTGAGCCCACACAATTCCCAAGAAGAAGTAGTCAACCGACAGACATTTATGAATATTTATGTTAAAACATATAATAAAGTTATAATTATCGTCAAACATTAACAGTCGTATGCAACTCGCCTATAATGGTAATTAAGACACTCGCTTCGCTCGTTTTATAACATACTCGTGTCTTAATTATTGCCATTATATGCTCGTTGCATAATGTACTATTTTGACACTAAAATTTTATGTTGATGGCACTGATTTTGAAAATTAAAATGGCATTCGGGGACGCTTGAAGAAAAATAATCAAAATTTAGAACGCCTGTAACGAGGGAAGTACCCCAGCTCGAACGGCGAAAACCGACTGAAAGTGGGTTTAAAGTATACAGTTGTACCAATGTCAATAGCTATCAATGCCGTTCAACTGTAAAAGTACGTGTTCGGTCGCCAGCGCCATCTGAGTATGTGATAATGTGATCACCGTGGCGTTTGAGTTTGGACTATTGCAATGCGGGAACATTGTAAATAATGGAGTATGTCTACATGTTGCCCTTGTTAAGTGTGCGTACTGTTCCATTCCCCTGTGTTTTAATCACTTCATTGAAGCTCCACATTTTCACTTCGACGTCGAATGAAGGACAACACAGTATCTTCTATTGTGGGAAAGATGACTATGTCAACACGGTACTGCATGTGTTAAGCTTTCTTGTTGCAAGAAAGTGTTCAACCTTTTGCCAGATGATACTGCACCATATCTGATTCTTGTAAATATAATGGCCCGAATTTCCTGTTGCACGGTAGTTTCTGCTGAGAATTGTGTTCCTGCAATTTTTTTGTAATGTTACCACATACAGTATATGCTAAAGGTCTAACCAATTGCTAGGAATGGATTTTCCCTAATATAATGGCCCGAATTTCCTGTTGCACGGTAGTTTCTGCTGCGAATTGTGCTCCTGCAATCTTTTTGTAATGTTACCACATATATGCTAAAGGTCTAACCAATTGCTAGGAATGGATTTTCCCTAATATTATGGTCCGAATTGCCTGATGCACGGTAGTTTCTGCTGCGAATTGTGTTTCTGCAATCTTTGGACGCCATAACTTCCAAACATTGATTGTACACTAATGCGGGGTTTTACAGATAAATGCCCGTGATGGGTAGTAGAACAGACATATCTTCGTATGTTAAGCGCACTGCCAGTCGGTTTTAGCCGTTCGAGCTGGGATACTTCCCTCGTAAGTAACTTAGTAAGTAAGATGTTCTTATAGAAAGATATTGATGTCTCTACTGAACTAGATGACGATCACTTGTTGCCATGGTAACCACCGGATATAAGGGCCCCTTCACACGAGGCCACTTAGCAGCGCTTCCCTGAAGCGCTTCCGTTCATAAATACTAGAGATAAATGAGAGCGTTCATACACAGCCACCGCCACAGAACAGTGGCGCTGCAGACGCTCTGTGTAGTTGACTTCGCCGCTGGTGGCGGCCACAAAAAGAAGCGCTTCTCTTCGCGAAACCAGGAACTAGATTGTTGCTTTCATACGAGGCTGCAGCCACGCCACTAGTTAGTGGCGCATACGTAGCGCGTTAGTGGCGCGTCGGTAGCGCTACTAACGGACGGCTCGCCACATGGTCGTGTATTTTCACGGCCGACTGGATGCCAGCTGCGCTCTCCACTACCGGCCTAGACAATGAGGCTTTTTACATGATATCCCGTTAGTTACTCAACTGCTCACACAGCGCAGTCAACACCGCATAGCATAACAAAGAATTATGACTTATTATAATTTCCGCAATATCAAAATGTAAATTATATCACAAAATAAAATAGCGTGATATTAAATCTGAGAGAAACTAGGCATACCTTACACCTGATTAAAATAGAATTCCATTAGGTTCACTCGGTTTTTATAAAACTTCATTAACTTTCCTGCTGAATGGTTAATTCAGAAGGCATTTGGAAGCAACCGGTAGCCTATTTCGGCTTGTGCAATACGGTCTAATATCCGTAACCGGTGATACAAATTTCTCTGCAATGACGCTGGCAAGTCTGTTGCTGCGGTTAGATTAATGAGTTAGAGTTCTGAGAAATGCAATCCAAACATTTCATACAAGAAATTATTTCCACTGTGTATACAACGTAACCCGGACATGCAGTTTTCATTGTCGGCAAAGGTATTGCTGAAATTGTAATTTGATGTTTGTTGATGTTAAAGGGCCTAACATCGAATGTTTGGGTGAAAATGAAATATAATGAAATGAACACTAGAACTAAAACTTACAACTAACTTACGGATTAAGAGAAGAAAATAACAAAAGGAAGGAATAAGGGAAATAAAATACAGGTAAAAGAAATACCCTCAGCCCTCGAAAAATGAGAATTGATGGATTTGGAATGATGTAGAGCCATGAAAGGCACATAGGAAGGGAAATAAGAGAGTCCACCCCAGTCACTGGAAAAAGGAAAAAAAAAAGATCCAGCTCAGGTATCCTCCCGAACTCAACAGCCGTGAGCCCTTGAGGGTGTAGCACTATCCAGGGCGCACCTTCAGTGGTGGGTCTACACACCCCGTGCCTCCTTTATGACCTTGTGCAGAAGGAAAGAGACATGATGACAAGAAAAATAAGAGACCTGACCCTTTGAAGAACGAGGGTATCAGGAAAGATGAGACAATGTACAATTAAGGCGGGAATTTGAAAGACTCCCTAGACCTTGGATATCCTAATACCTTCAGGGTTGGAAGAGAACAAGAGTTGATCAAGGGAGGCCGACAGGAAATATTCCAGAGAGGACCCCGGCACAATTAAGTGGAAGCAATCGCGAACTCAGCTGGGCCGTGGTCAACAACCAACGTCCCACAAGTTGTAAGCCCCTAAGGGAGGGGGAGTGTCGTAATGTCGTAAGTAAACGAAAGGTGATCAAGGGTGGTTGACATGAATGATGACAGAAAGGGGCCCGGTACAAGTAAGTGCAAGTAATACCGGACTCAGCTGGGGTCTCGTGGTCACCAAACCCACGTCCCACTAGTCGTAAGCCCCTAGGGGATGTACTGAAGAATGATTCAACAGAATCGCAAGTAAACATTATGATACCCATTTTTCAGAAGATACCTTATGGGTATGCACTGGCCGGTTGATTCCGTAGTTAATTGGATATCTTCGTAGGTCTCAGAGGCCAGGAAGTCCTTATCATGTGCGTTACTAGCAGTGGTAAAGTAATATCCCGGCATTTGCCTAGATGGAGTGTAGAAAAACCACACTCTGGATATTTTCTGTCAGTGCTGGGTTTTGAACCTACGATCTCTAGGCTTGCTACAGCTGCCCTCACAGCCGTGGTGCACGATTAAACGACCACAACTACAGGGGCAGATGACCTCGTAGTTCCGCCCCTTAAAACGCAATAAATAAACAACTAATTACGATCACAACTACGGCGTGGGACTCTTAAAATTATTTTTTGGACATGCGAAAGTACGCAAAGAACTTTTCGTCATCCTGTTGTAGATCATCGAATAAGGTGTAGAACATATTCACTTATTAAAACCACCTAGTCAAACACTAAAGAAACGTTTAATTACATTACTAATGGTACATGTTTCGGTATTTCATTGACACCTTCCTCAGCGTGATTGATATTAAATCTTAAACCTAGTTAACAAAGACAAACAGAAAATATCCTTACAAAAATTGTTTAAAATAAAAAATGGAAAAGCTTGCAAATAATTAAATGCCATGTATTAAAAATGATAGTAAAAAAATGCTATTAAAATATGAGATCTACCTTATAAACTGCCTACGTCAATACTCCAATAATTTTGATCGAAAAACTGTAGTGACAGAAGATGTCGCTGTCAGAAGAATGAAGAAGCGCAAAGGATGTAGGTCAAATTGTCGCTTCAAAACGGAACAAAAATTTTGTAATCCAGTCCTCCAACCTAAAACTTCAGTCGATTCGCAACTTAATGGCCCACTCTGTTGTTATAGTTTCTTAATGGGTGACGCAATGTGCAGGCTATTTATCAAACACAGCAATCAAGTATATTACCCAGTGTCGACTTCAGGTGGAATACTGAAGACGACACTGGGCAATATGCTTGATTGCTGTGTTTGGTAAATAACCTGCACATTGTATTGCCCTATACACACCAACTGAGTCATCGAAGTTTAGGAGAAGGTAATACCTTAAACTATTACGTTCCTCGAAGGTAACAGTATTCCACCTGAAGTCGACACTGGGTAATATACTTGATTGCTGTGTTTGATAAATAGCCTGCACATTGCGTCACCCATTAAGAAACTATAACAACAGAGTGGGCCATTAAGTTGCGAATCGACTGAAGTTTTAGGTTGGAGGACTGGATTACAAAATGTTTGTTCCGTTTCGAATCGACAATTTGACCTACATCCTTTGCGCTTCTTCATTCTTCTGACAGCGACATCTTCTGTCACTACAGTTTTGTTCGATCAAAATTATTGGAGTATTGACGTAGGCAGTTTATAAGGTAGATCTCATATTTTAATAGCATCTTTTTACTATCATTTTTAATACATGGCATTTAATTATTTGCAAGCTTTTCCATTTTTGATTTTAAACAATTTTTGTAAGGATATTTTCTGTTTGTCTTTGTTAACTAGGTTTAAGATTTAATATCAATCACGCTGAGGAAGGTGTCAATGAAATACCGAAACATGTACCATTAGTAATGTAATTAAACGTTTCTTTAGTGTTTGACTAAGCGGTTTTAATAAGTGAATACTATCAGTCAACACGGATATTAATTATTACCATTGCCATAATGGTCAATGTTTACGCATTTTTTAGGTGTAGAACAGTCCTCGATTCTGCCTTTCCAAAACCAATGGATGCACCCAGAATCTTCTTGTTTTCCGTTTTAGTCTCTTTCTCCTCCGTATGAGGGACATGGCAAGAATTATATCACCTTCTAAGTCCATGTTTACTGGAAAACTGAGCTACGCTTGGTAGAAGCGCCACTAACGCTCTGTAGAAGCGCCACCAACGCGCAACTAACGCTTGGTAGAAGCGCCACCAACGCGCCACGAAGAAGCGCTGCTAAGTGGCCTCGTGTGAAGGGGCCCTAAGGCTACAATATCGTGCTATCTCGCAACCGATGTTCTTACAGCAACATATACATGTCTCTACTGAACTAGATGATGAACACTTGTTGCCATGGTAACCACCGTGTCAACCCCCAGTACTAAAATATGCCCATGCTAAAAAGTAGATGGTGATTGGTGTACTGGTTTTTGAAGAAAAACATTATAGACGTGCACTTCAAATTAAAAGATAACAACTTTAAATTTTTATATTTTTTGTATTTTAGGAGCCATGTGCTAACCTGGTGGAGGTAAAGGTTGAACAAGGTTCAAGTGGAGAAGAAGAGACTTCAGGACATACAATTAAGGTAATAGAGCCATCATATCTGCTTTTTGTAACACAGATTCAGTACTGATTACAGCAATCTCTGTGCCCAAGTTAAGTCCACTTTTATCTCTTATTGGTTAGGTTTCATTCTGGTTTGTTTTGCAGTATCCTCTACAATAGTCATAACCTGCCATTGAGTTGGTATGCTGGTATGCCAACAAAAAATATAACTTGTTTCGTATGCAAACATCGTCAGATGCAGGTTACTCAAACCAAATAAGACTGCAAGATCAAGTTGCTCTACATAACCCTATTAAAACCCACAAAGCTGTTCACAAACAGTTGCAACTCCCACCTGGTTTATGGAATAAATCTATATGGCAGTGCAACAAAGGAAGTTTTAAGCAATATTTATATCCTGCAGAAGAGAGCAATCCATGTTGTCTGGTTTACACCCTCGAACATCTTGTAGGGACTATTTTTAAAAATTCCGAATAATGACATTATCATCATTGTACTTACTCAATTGTTCTATGTATATTAAGAGACAAATTCTAACTGGAAATGCTAATATTGTAAAAAGCTCTGATCTACATTCGTACAACACTAGAAACAAAATGGATGTTTACTGTCAATATTATAGAGGAGCTTTTAGAAAAAGAAAGATCCCTTGTATACTGCCTTCAAATATTTTAAATTATTGCCCCTAACTCTAAGAAATGTCAGAACCGTTCTTCTTCTTCTCCTTCAAGTGCCTCGTCCTTCAAGAACATTGGAGATCAGTAGCATGATCTGCTGTTTGTCCATTGCTGTTCTAAACAGTGACACTGTATTAAGTCCAAAACACTGGCCTAAGTTCTTGAGCCAAGATATTAGTCTGCATCCTGGACCCCTAATGCCATCAATTTTCCCTTGGATAATTAATTGCAAGAGGTGGTATTTGTTGTTGCGCATGAAATGACCAAAGTATTCTAGTTTTCTCCTTTTGATGATACTGAGAATTTCCAAGTCTTTGTTCATACGCCGCAGTACTTCCACATTTGTGACTTTAGCTGTCCATGATATCCTTAAAATCCTGCGATACGTGCACATTTCAAATGCTATCAGTTTCTTACTTAAAACCTCGGTAAGTGTCCACGTTTCAACTCCATAGAGCAGGACACTAAAAACGTAGCATCGAAGCAGTCGGGTGCGTAATGACAAACTTAAATCAGCGCTGGTCAAAACTTTTCTCATTTTCATGAAAGAACTTTGGCCTGCTCAATTCTACAGCGAATTTCTTGACTCAAGTACCATTTATCATTAATTTGACGTCCTAAATATTTATATGATAAAACCCTTTCAACTCTTTCATTACCAAGTGTAAGAATGCCCTGAATTTCATCTTTGTTTCTACTTACAACAATCCACTTTGATGTTTTACATTTAAATGTAATCCCATGGCATTTAAATGAAAATGTGTAAAATGGCTCACAGACAAGGCATTGTATGTATTCCGTAGAAGAATTCGAGACAATGTGCACGGAGATATGAGTGTTTGTTTTTGTGTATTGATCATTGTATTTACCTGTAGCCCTGTAATTATGTATACTGTATTATGATTTGACGACTCCCGTATGTATATTAACATACACACATCAAAAAAAGTTTTGCATCACCTCGGTTCCCAGATCTCCGGCATATAGACGTTGACTGTGTATATTGTATCCAAGATACAGTCCCTTTGACTGTTCATAGATGTCACTAAAACTGCTCAAAGATGTAAACAACCATGCATGAGCAGGGCCTATTAGACGGAGGGGGTACGACAGCCGATCAGTTCCAGTCATTCCACCAGGACGAAGGTACGCTGCTCATGTTGTCTGTAGTTCTACCATGCCTAGAAGGTCAATACCGCAGTTCGATCGCGTCCGCATTGTTACTTTGTGTCAAGAAGGGCTCTCAACAAGGGAAGTTTCCAGGCGTCTCAGAGTGAACCAAAGTGATGTTGTTCGGACATGGAGGAGGTACAGAGATACAGGAACTGTCGATGACAGGCCTCGCTCAGGCCGCCCAAGGGCTACTACTGTAGTGGATGACCGCTACTTACGGATTGCCGCTCGGAGGAACCCTGACAGCAATGCCACCATGTTGAATAATGCGTTTCGTTCAGCCACAGGACGTCGTGTTTCAACTCAAACTGTGCGCAATAGGCTGCATGATGCGCAACTTCACTCCCGACGTCCATGGCGAGGTCCAGCTTTGCAACCCCGACACCATGCAGCGCGGTACAGATGGGCCCAACAACATGCTGAATGGACCCCACGGAATTGGCATCACGTTCTCTTCACCGATGAGTGTCGCATATGCCTTCAACCAGACAATCGTCGGAGACGTGTTTGGAGGCACCCTGGTCAGGCTG
Source organism: Meconema thalassinum (assembly GCA_946902985.2). Lineage (NCBI taxonomy): Eukaryota > Metazoa > Arthropoda > Insecta > Orthoptera > Tettigoniidae > Meconema > Meconema thalassinum. The sequence continues at coordinate 21,081,811 of OX336395.1, read as the reverse complement.
AACGTCTTAGACACACTGTCCAGCGAGTGCAGCAAGGTGGTGGTTCCCTGATGTTTTGGGGTGGCATTATGTGGGGCCGACGTACGCCACTGGTGGTCATGGAAGGCTCCGAAACGGCTTTACGATACCTGAATGACATCCTCCGACCCATAGTGCAACCATATCGGCAGAATATTGGAGAGGCATTTGTCTTCATGGACGACAATTCTCGACCTCATCGTGCACATCTTGTGAATGCGTTCCTTCAAGATAACGACATCGCTCGACTACAGTGGCCAGCATGTTCGCCAGACATGAACCCTATCGAACATGCCTGGGATATGTTGCAAAGGGCTGTTTATGGACGTCTTGACCCACCAACCACTCTGAGAGATTTACGCCGAATTGTCGTTGAGGAGTGGGACAATTTGGACCAACAGTGTCTTGATGAACTTGTGGATAGTATGCCACGACGAATACAGGCATGCATCAATGCAAGAGGACGTGCTACTGGGTATTAGAGGTAGTGGTGTGTACTGCAATCTGGACCACAAATGCTGAAAGTCTAGCTGTATGATGGTACAACATGCAATGTGTGGGTCTCATGAGCAATAAAACGAGCTGAAATGTTGTTTGTGTTGATCTCTATTCCCTTTGTATTTAAAGGTTCCGGAACTCTTGGAACCGAGGTGATGCAAAACTTTTTTTGATGTATGTATTACCATGGAGTAATAAAGAAATTATTGAATGAATGATTGGCTCTCCTCGGCAATTACAGAACGCTGAATCCACATGGTGTTTGGGTTTGACTCGAGTTAAAACAGTTGTTATAGAAACTGCCTTGTGCTGCTACCAAATAGTTCGAAAGTATTGTACGTTCTTGTTATCCTTTTAGTTTAACCGCGGGTTCTTATTATACAATCCCAGCGTCTTTCAACTCTTGCAACTGAGTATGAGTACACCAAATCAAGTTTAGTTTTAGTTGAACTGCCTCTTGTTGACACCATATCATATATTTAAAGACTACAGCGAAACTTTGTTAGTACCATATGTTATGCTCTTAGCTTGTAAATAATTATCTCTCTGAACTTTGTAAATAGTGTTTCCAAGAAAGGTACAAGGTTTATGTATGAGTGATGAGGGCTAGTAAGAAGGCATTTACTAGCAGAAGATTATATACTGCTATAGAGTGGTTTCTTGTTATGAAATAGTTGATTGCCACGGTGATCTACATTTGTACAACACTAGAAGCAGAATGGATATTCACTGTCAATATTATAGTGGAGCTTTCAGAAGAAAAGATCCCTTGTATACTGCCTCCAAATATTTGAACTTGTTGCCCCTAACTCTAAGAAATGTCAGAACCATTTTCACATTTAAATCAAAATTTGAAAAATGGCTCACAGACAAGGCAATTGTATTCCGTAGAAGATTCGAGACAATGTGCACAGAGATATGAGTGTTTGTTTTTGTGTATTGATCATTGTATTTACCTGTAGCCCTGTAATTATGTGTACTGTATTATGATTTGACGACTCTATAAGTATATTAACATGAAGAAATGAATGAACCCCCCAACAATAATTCACTAAGTAGCTGCAGAATATTGATTAAGTGCAACTAGTGTCATCTGAAGGTCAGCATACTGCTACAGTTTTGTACTGAAGTAGTCTTGTGCTGTGTCTAGCAAAGGAGTAGACATCATAATGTGAGAAACCAATTAATAATGTGACCATTCTTAGGTTGTTGAAGAATGAGTTATGTCGGACATTCACATCTAAATGTAATAACTAGGGTTGGTGATTTTTAGCCTATTTTCAATTTTGAAAAAATAGGCTTATGAGATCACCTTTTGTCCGTGTGTGTGTGCGTGTGTGTGTGTGTGATTCGTGTGTGTGTCCCCCCCTAATAAAATCGAAACGGCTGGAGCGATTTCAATGAAACTCGGAATGTTCATAGCACTATTCCCGGCGACCTCGACCGTGCCCTTCAAATTTTGTTACGTCTCTCCAATCCAACATGGCGGCTGTGCGAAATATTTCACTAGCATTCAATATCTCCTAAACTATTACCGATATTGCCATGAAATTGTGTACGGTGATAAAGGGCACTACTAGAAGTTCACCTATGAGACTTTCAAAAACCTGGTGACTACAAAACCAACATGGCGGCCAAGCGAAGTTGAGACATTTAAATAGACTTTTCTCGCGATTTAACTATCTAAATGTAAAGAAACTTGGTACAGCAAATGTTTATACACATTGTAATGCACTGGAGTCTAATTTAGTTCAATTGTTTACATAACCTCAAAATGACGGCTGTGCGAAATATTTCACTGACATTCTATATCTCCGAAACTATTACAGATATCAGCCTGCAATTTTGTACGGTGATAAAGGGTACTGATACAGGTATACCTACGTATATTTCATAAAGCTGTAAAGTACGAAACGAACATGGCGACCAAGCGAATTTAAAATATTTTAATAGACTTTTCTCGTGATTTAACTCTCTGAGCGCAGTGAAATGTGGTACAGTAATTGATTTTGCAGATTGTAATGCACTGCCATCTAATTTAATTCAATTGCTTACATAACCTCAAGATGGCGGCTGTGCGAAATTTTAAAATTAAGTTCTAATTTCTTGTGTCGTAATCATGCGATCGAAGTGAAAGTTTGAATAATGAACCTAGGCAATAATTGTCCTTGAATGGTACTTAACTCTATGGCCTATACACATAACACTCCTAAATGGTGAGCTCCCGAAATATTTAGACGGTTCTCAATATCTATGAATCTTTTACAGCAACCAAACTGATTTTTTTATGTTCATAGAGACTATGAACATATGTTCACCTATAGGACTTTCAGGAACCTGGTGAGCACAAATCCAACATGGCGGCGACGCGAAGTATAAATATTTAAATGGACGTTTCTCGCGAATTAACTATCCGAGTGCCGTGAAACGTTGCACGTTAAATGCTTATACAAATGTTGATCCACTGGCATCTAATTTATTTCAATGGTTTGCATTATCACAAGATGGCTGCTGTGCGTAATTTTAAAATCTCGTTTTTACTTCTTGTTGTCTAATCATGGGATTGAAGTTTGAATACCACACGTACACAATAATCTTAATGTAATAGTACAAAAATAAAAATCCAACCTGGCGAACATCTGAAATATTTAGACGGTTCTCAATTTCTACGAATCTGTTACAGCAATTAAACTGAAATTTTGTATGTTGATTGTGGCAGTTAACATAAGTAGGATATATGAAAATAGGCTGTATAGTTCTTCACGGAACTACTTGTTCGCAAATGCAATAAAGCCTCGTACAGTTGTATTTTCATTTTTCATGACCTGTAAAACACATTAAAAAACACATTTTAATGTACAACTCAGCAATTCTTCTAGATTTGTGCCGTGTCTTGTGTGGGGTTTCGCCTAGGACACCAAGCTGGCTCATCGGCGGGCTCTTGGTGTCCCCGCCCGGACTCCCACAGGAGTAACGAACTGCGCGCCACCTCCCTTTGTATAGAGTACAACTGCACTACTTGACTGCGAGAACTAAAAGCTCAAGCAGCCTTAACCTCCCTATGAAGGTTTCCAAAAGATGGTATATTGGCTTTCACGGCCGGTGAATTAAAACTCAGCAATTCTTCTAGGTTTGTGCCGTGTCTTGTGTGGGGTTTCGCTTAGGACACCAAGCTAGGCTCATCGGCGGGCTCTTGGTGTCCCCGCCCGGACCCCCACAGGGGTGACGAACTGCGCGCCACCTCCCTTTATATAAGGTGCAACTGCACCACTTGACTACGAGAACTAAAAGTTCAAGCAGCCTTAACCTCCCTATGAAGGTTTCCAGAAAGATGGTATATTGGCTTTCACGGCCGGTGAATTATAACTCAGCAATTCTTCTAAGTGTATGCCGTGTCTTGTGTGGGGTTTCGCCTAGGACACCAAGCTGGCTCATCGGCGGGCTCTTGGTGTCCCCACCCGGACCCCCCACAGGAGTGACGAACTGCGCGATACCTCCCTTTATATAGAGTACAACTGCACTACTTGACTGCGAGAACTAAAAGCTCAAGCAGCCTTAACCTCCCTATGAAGGCTTCCAAAAGATGGTATATTGGCTTTCACGGCCGGTGAATTATAACTCAGCAATTCTTCTAGGTTTGTGCCGTGTCTTGTGTGGGGTTTCGCCTAGGACACCAAGCTTGGCTCATCGGTGGGCTCTTGGTGTCCCCGCCCGGACCCCCACAGGAGTGACGAACTGCGCGATACCTCCCTTTATATAGAGTACAACTGCACTACTTGACTGCGAGAACTAAAAGTTCAAGCAGCCTTAACCTCCCTATGAAGGCTTCCAAAAGATGGTATATTGGCTTTCACGGCCGGTGAATTATAACTCAGCAATTCTTCTAGGTTTGTGCCGTGTCTTGTGTGGGGTTTCGCCTAGGACACCAAGTTGGCTCATCGGCCGTGAAAGCCAATATACCAACATTTTAATGTGTTTCAAAAATGCTATAAAATGCAAAATTTACTCAGAATTCAAAAATTATAGTAAAATGTGATTTAAATGTGAAATCTATGATTGTTTAAAATTTTCAATCTTTCTTTCCTTCTTTTTCTTTTCTATCATCTCGGAAATGTTTATGATTCTGACGCAAAAGTAATATTAATTTCACTTTAACCCAGGAGAGGTCGCGCTGGGTGTTTTAGACCAGGTTGTTTAAAATGACGTTTTATTATACTGTGATGATTATTTCCTAATTTTGTATTTATTTGTTATGAGTTTAGTTTGTTTTGGCATTCATTTCATTGGTTACCACAATATTGTTCATCCACAGATTCCCCTCAGTCTGTGTTTTCTTCACTACAAGTCAAGTTTTCCTTTGCACTTTCATCATCATCTTCTTCAAACTCCTCTGCTCCCTGTTTTTCTTCGTCAAACAGTTCCCTTCCTACTCTGTCTTCTGCAGTCTGAGTACCTCGTTTCTGATCCGTTCTTCTTTCTCCACACTTTCTAAGAGCGTTCTAATTCTATATTCTTCGGAGTCGTTCATAAAATGCAAAACTCAACAGGTCGTGTGAGGTGGAAAAGACCAGGCCTGGTATGATGATGATTGAGTCTTCAGTCTTTTGACTGGTTTGATGCAGATCTCCATGCCTCCCTGTCCTGAGCTAATCGCTTCATCTCTACATAGCTACCACACCCTACATCCGAGGCAATCTGTTTAACATATTCTAACCTTGGTCTACCCCTACAGTTCTTTCCCTCGACCCGTTCTTCCATAACTAAGCTTGCTATTCCTGGGTGTCTTAGTATGTGTCCTACCAACCTATCTCTTCTCTTCATTAGCAGTCGCCAGAAACATCTCTCCTCTCCCACTCGTCTTAATACCTCTTCGTTTGTAACCCTATCTACCCATCTGATCTTCATCATTCTCCTGTAACACCACATTTCAAAAGCTTCAATTCTCCTCTTTTCTGCTGCACCAATAGTCCAAGTTTCACTTCCATAGAGCACCACGCTCCAGACAAAGGCTTTCAAAAATGACTTCCTAATACCTAAATCTATATTCGATGTCAACAGATTCCTTTTTTGTAGAAATGCTTTCCTTGCCTGAGCCAGCCTACTTTTTATATCCTCTTTGCTTCGTCCATCACTGGTTATTCTGCTTCCTAAGTAACAGAAGTCTCCTACTTCCTTCAGCTTTTCACCTGCCAATTTGATGTCCAAAGAGGTATTTATTTCGGCTGCATTCCAGTATTTTTGTTTTACATTTATTAATTTTCATCATGAATTCTTTCCGTAAGACGGAGTCCATACCAGTCAAAAACTCATTCAAATCCTCAGGCTTGTCGGCCAAGATGACGATGTCATCAGCAAATCTCAGAGTTGAAATTATTTCTCCTTGAATCTTCACTCCCACTTTAAATTTTTCTCCAATTTCCTTCATTGCTTGTTCAATGTAAAGATTGAAAAGTATGGGTGATAAGTTGCAGCCTTGCCTTACACCTTTCTGAATACCAGCTTCTCTCTCATGTCCTTCAGCTCGAATGACTGCCGTCTGGTTTCTGTATAGATTGTATACCACCCTCCCATCCCTGTACTTTATTCCAATAGATTTCAAAATGTCAAACAATTTAGTCCAATCAACGTTATCAAAAGCCTTTTCTAAGTCTACAAATGCCATGATCGTTCTCTTATCTTTCCTTATTCTACCTTCCAAAATCAGCATAAGACTTAGTACAGCTTCCCTTGTTCCTACATTTCTCCTGAAAGCAAACTGGTCTTCACCCAACTCCGATTCTATCTGGCTTTCAATCCTCTTGTAAATTATTCTAGACAGGATCTTTGAAGCATGAGTAACCAAGCTGATTGTACGGTAATCTTCACATCTGTCAGCTCCCACTTTCTTTGGTATAGGGATGATAACATTCTTCTTGAAATCAGGGGGTACCTCACCTGTCTCATAAATCCTACACACCAAGTGAAATAACCTGACCAGACCTTCATTTCCTATGCAGCGTAGCAACTCAATCGGTATATCATCTATGCCTGGTGCTTTTTTCCTGCTTAAGTCTTCCAATGTTCTGTCAAATTCTGATCTCAATATTAAATCTCCTTTTGCATCCTCATCAATTTCATCCTCCCTTTCCATTACACGATTCTCAATCTCCTTTCCCTTATACAAACACTCTAGGTACGATTTCCATCTCTCAACCTTTTCTTCCCTACCTGTTACAGGCTTTCTTTTGGTGTCCTTAATATTACAGCACTTAGTCTTCTTTTCCCCAAAAGTATTCTTAATCCTTCGATAAGCTGTGTCTACTTTTCCTAATTTCAGACAATTTTCTATACCTGCACATTTCTCTTTCAACCATTCTTCTTTCGCTTCCTTGCACTTCTTGTTGACCTCATTTCTCAGACGTCTGTATTCTGATTTCCCCTTTTCATCTCTTACATTCTTGTATTTCCGCCTTTCATCCATAATTCAACTTACCACGCAAAATTGAACTGGCAGACAGCAGGAAACTGTTGCTGATAATCTCCGCAACAATTAGATGAAGTATGGTGGTGGGGGCGTGCAGCAAACAACAAGGGTGACGTGAACAATACGACAGCAAAGCGACCTCTCCCGGGTTAAAGCTTTTATCAGAATTAATTCAAGATACAGTATATGTTTTTTATTCAAAATGCTACAAAATGCTAAATTTCTGATTTCGAAGTGCTAAAAATCACCACCCCATATTTAGATTTGCATGACATCATTTGTCTGAAACACAGGGGAAACTTGCACACAGATACATCGAAGAGGGATAGTGGTTTTAGCGGTAGTGAGCATGAGAATTCCACCAGTGCTGAGATGGCCTCGCCAATAAAAGAAGGAAGTACAAGTCAAAATTATCAAGATGCATTGCACTAGAGTTTTACTCTCCAGTCAGCAAGTTTTTAGAAGCTTGTTTACTGTGATCTGTAATCATCTACCATGACGAAAGAATTCAAGATTCAAATAATACAGCATCTTCAATTTTTTTTAAAATTTTCTTGCTTTTTTGATATGTATTTTGAAGAATTATGCCTAATTTGTAATTCATTTTTCATTTTTTGGGGTTTGTAAGGATATGTATGTATATTTCTATAGAAAATTGAACTTAAATATACCGTACCGTAGTTTTCTAAATTAAGTAATTTTTAATGATAGACTAGTAATTTGTTAATATAACCTACTGTATATGCTAAAGATGGCTCAATGTGAGTTGAATTATGTAAATCCTTAAATAGAATTGTTCCTTGAACCTAGTACTGACAGATGTTTCTTATTTACAAATATTGATGTAAGACAGTTACAAGAACAGCACTATGAGTATGGAACAGATCTACTGATGGCCTTCTTGGACATTGAGAGAGCATACGACAGTGTATGCAGAAACAAAGTATGGAAGTCCCTGGAGGACGGAGGAGTAGAAAAATGGACTATACGGAGGATAAAGGAGATGTACAAGGGAAGCGTGAGCTGTGTGAAAGTGGGAGGAGAGAGATCGGACTTGTTGGAACAGAGAAACGGCCTGAAACAAGGAAGTGCACTGTCACCGTTACTTTTCATTGTGGTGATGGATGACGTAATGACCCGAGTGGCACAAGTAATTGGAGAAGGAAAGATGAAAGCAATGGTGTTTGCAGATGATTTGATGATTTGGGGAAACAAGGAGGAGGAGGTACAGGAACAGTTGGACGTGTGGGAAGGAATAATACAAGGATATGGGATGACATTTAGCATAAATAAGAGTGAGATGGTGATCACAACAAGGAAGAAGGAAAGAACCACAACGGGAATAACAATTGGTGGGGAACAGCTGAAGAAAGTGGAGAGTTTCAAGTATTTGGGTAGCCTGATACAAGATAATGGAAGAAACGATAGAGAAATAAATGAGTGGGTGGGACAGGCAGAAGTATTCCGGAGGAGTGTGAGAAGCATGTTATGGAGCAAGGATGTCCCTCAGAACAGCAAAAAGATCATATATGGGACGTACTATGTCCCTATCCTGACGTATGCCTTGGAGACATGGGTTATGAAAGGAAGGGAGAAGAGCAAAATACAGGCCAGTGAGATGAGGTTCTTGAGAAGCAGTATTGGAGCTACAAAGAGGGACAGAATAAGAAATGAGAGGACCAGAGAATTAATGAAGGAGGAACCATTACAGGATGGTATAGAGATGGTATGGACATGTAAAACGAATGGAGGAGAAGAGGATACCCAGGAGGACACACGAGACGAAGTGGGAAGGAAAGAGACCGAGAGACAGGTGGCTGAAGGGGGTGGAAGAAAGCGTGAAGAAGAGAGGAGGAGACTGGAAAGGGTGGAGGCTGAGAGATGGTGGGAAGACAGAAGACGTTGGAGAGGCTTGTGTTCCAAACAGACCCGGCCAGTGGCTGGAAATTGTGCAAGATGATGATGATGATGATGATATACTATTGGAAAATATTTATGTAAGATTATTATAATCGTGGCTCTAGGTGCGTTGTTCCTTCCCAGTTTATATGTGGTTAGTAGGTGTGATTAAGAATAATGCAGACCACATTTGGGGATTCCTGTCAAGTATAAATATACATTACACTGTAGCGTTTTCTCAGGGATAATACAGTAGGTTCTATACATAGGTGGTCATTCAAACATTGCTGGTAAATAAACATGATGGGGCGGGCGACCTCGTTGTTCCGCATATTAAAACAACACTAACTGAATAAATATGAAGGGTTTTCAAATACACACAATATCATATTTTAAGCAAGGTTTTGGGTGGTTTTAACTTCCCTTGTTAGAATTATGTCCAACTTGGGATCATTTTTACCAAACTTGAAAGATTGAGCCAGAAGCCTTTTTTGTTGTTGTTGTTGTTTGTTGGGTGACCCAGGTAATCTATTAGCTTGTAGCATATTGTATCTCAGTGATCCTCTGTTTCTTTTATAGGAAATACATCTGAATGATGATTTCCATCACCTGGAGCCAATAGAAGGCGTGACTCTACCAAAGGTTGAAGAAGAAACATCTGTTGAAGGAGTAAGTTTTATATTAAAACCCAGTATATTAGTGGCTGTAGCTAGTGATGTGGGCAGGACATCTATAAATGGGCATTTGCCCAACGCAGTTTTAAGCACCCAAAATCTGGGCATTTTAAAAAAACTTTTTTAAACTTTTTATTACATGTGATTGTTATTAGAGCTTCTAAAACATAATAAAGACCATTAATGAAAGGTACATTTCATGGATAAACTAGTAATTCCCGAATATTGCTAATAATAATTTAATTATCCTGTGTCAATGTTGTCAATAACATCTAAATGGGAATTATGTATATCTGGTTTGAATAAAACATTGTATTACTGAATTAGGCATGCAGGCCTATTCATTTATATTCAGGAAAATTAAGTAGGAGTTTGATTATTGTGTGAATAGTGGCTTTGAGAGAGGGGGGGGGGGGGGGGGGTGGATGGGCTAGGGCCTGGGTAGCCATTGTGCTATGATCTTGGAGTGGGGGTAGGTGGGTTGTGGCCTTGAGATTGGCGAGGCATTCTACCACCAGCAGCCCAGCCCAGTTAGTTGTGAAGTAGAGCTGTCTGTTGAGTGTTTGAGTCTGAGATAACCTCACTTCTTTCTTAGGCTATTTATATTTTTAAGTGTTAGATGAAATCATTACAAAATGCTTAGGAAAAAAGGACCTATTTGGAACTTTTTTAATTTGAAAGGGAAAGGAGTATCTTGTACATATTGTAATAAGGACTATTAACAGTTACATTGTAACAAAATGGAAAATCACATAAAAAAAGTGTTTTAAATGCCCTCAGAATTTAAAAAAAAAGTGCTTCAGTTAAGTACAGTTACAGTGGTTGAAAAACATTTTCGAAAGAAAACCCCTTATGAACCTTTACTAATTGAAGTGGATGATTTCAACAACAAATCTGCAGTACCAAGCACAAGCTCAGCCTCAGAACCAAAATCAAGTTCTTTCAGTGAATTCCTACAACAACTTCCACAGCCTATTTTGGTCTCAACTCCTGTTTTTATGGATAAATAAATAGAATACATTTATGTAGATACATATATGGCTAAAACAATATTTATATAAGCGTTGCATTATGAATATATTTTTAAAAGAGGTAAATGCCCAAAATGCCTGGGCATTTATGGGTTTTGGGCATTTGCCCGGGCATTTATCCTGGGCATTTGCCCCGACTTATAAATGACTAGACATTTTACATCACTAGGCTGTACCCTAGAAGGGTACAACTAGTGAACCATGGTTTGGTGACCACAGGACATTGCTTCCACTTTCTTATACCGGGCTCCTTTTTTCATCTTTCCTTTTGACCTCATTTGGTCAACACTTGTTCTCTTCTCACCTAAATGGCATTGGAGTATGGCTCTTGTCTTTCCATTCCTGATACCTTCATTTTTCGAGGGTTCAGATATTTACTTTACCCATCATCCCATGCCTTCTGTAATAGGCCTAAAGAAGGCTGTGCACCTTGGATAGTGCGACACCCTCTAGAGCAGCGTTTCTCAAACTGTAGTACGCGTACCACCATGCTTGTACTGCTGCAGTGGTACATGGTGATGTTACGGAAAAAAAATAACATTGATATGTTGCCGGAGGACTTTATGGCCAAAGATAAGGAGCATTTTTGTGAATTGAATTTTGATTCAGAACTAAGGCAAACTTTTTCAAAAATGGCTCTTATGAACTTTTGGGTTGAGAGGCGTGCAGACTATGCACACATAGCTCACAAAGCCGTTTGATTTTAACTGCCTTTCACTACTTCGTACTTGCGTGAGACAGCACTTTCTTCACTTGTTTATCTCAAGAAAAAATACCGGAATAGGCTCCTCACAGTGGAAAACGATTTTCGTTTGAGACACAGCAATCTTAGACCAGACATTCCTAAGATGGCTTCTAATCTTCAGGCTCACCCTTTACATTGAAGTTGTTTGTTGAACTTTGCTTTTTATGTTTAATTATTAAGATCTTTTTTATTAATATTATTTGTACAGTGTCATTTCTGAATGTTTTAATTGAATATCAACAAAACAACTGGACACATTTTTTATTATTTGAACTTTAACTCTAACAGTCTGACTCTAACAAACACAATCTACAATCCATCTTTTGGTCTGCTACGTAGTGGTGGCGGTGAGGGGGGTTATAGTTACTATATCTCCCAACCATTAGGTGGTACGCGAGAGATTCTCATCTCCTGAAGTGGTACACACACAAAAAAGTTTGGAAAACACTGCTCTAGAGTTCATGGCTTGTGAGATTGGGAGTCGATCAACACAAGTGCAGTCTCATTAGGAAATGTTATACAACCTGAGAAACAAATGCTTATGATTGCAAGATATTTGCACATTTTGAAGAAGAGAGGGAGTTTTGCTTGTCACTCAAGCATCGTCAGATAGAATAGCTCTAAAATGTCCACAATCATGAACGTACGTGACGCTCCAACATGAACCCTCTGTGGAGCGACAAAATCTTAATAAAGTGCGGTTTTAGTGTTAAGTCCCTAAAAAGTAAGGTTGGTTGGTTGGTTCCTTAGTTTAGGGGCTGCGACAACGCGGTCATGTAGCCCCGTGTACTTTGGGTGTGTGTAGAATCTGCATGATAACCGGTGTTAATTGTGATGACTGTATTAGTGTGTGTATCTGGTTTTTTTAAATTCAAGTAAGGACTGCAACTTTGAATTTTTCAAATAGTTCCTACTTTTGCCGCCAAACGCCACCGTCAATGACTACTAGGCCTAGTACAGAACTTAGCTACTAGACGCCACCGCAGTCGGCTCTTGGCAACGAACGTAGAAACCTAAGAGCGTTGTTTACATTCTTAATCTATACAATTTAGTTTCACACAGGTGTAATTAGTGGAAAGTTCTTTAACATGCCATAAATCTATGACATGAGACCGCCGGCTTTACTTCCCCTCCGAAGGAAGGCATACTGAGGGATGAGCTTCTATGCCCTAGATAGCGGGTTCAAACCCGGCCGAAACCGTCGGATTTTTTAAGAGTGTTAAAAATCCCTCAGTATGTCTTCCTTCGGAGGGGAAGTAAAGACGGTGGTCCCATGTCATTGATTTATAGCATGTTAAAGAACTTTCCACTAATTACACCTGTGTGAAACTAAATTGTATAGGTTAAGAATGTAAACAACGCTCTTAGGTTTCTACGTTCGTTGCCAAGAGCCGACTGCGGTGGCGTCTAGTAGCTAAGTTCTGTACTAGGCCTAGTAGTCGTTGACGGTGGCGTTTGGCGGCATAAGTCGGAACTATTTGAAAAATTCAAAGTTGCAGTCCTTACTTGAATTAAAAAAAAACAGATACACACACTAATACAGTCATCACAATTAACACCGGTTATCAGACAGACTCTACACACACCCAAAGTACACGGGGCTACATGACCGCGTAGTTGCAGCCCCTAAACTGAGGAACCAACCAACCGCCACTCTGTCGAAAGGTTGATACTGTGTATGCTAAATTAATCTGAATGTGTTCCGATATCTCAAGTTACTCTGTTAGCGATTGTGGTTATTACTGTGAAACACTTAAATGATAACCCCCCCCCCCCCCCACCAATAAAAATAGATATTATATAAGTACAAATATGAACATAAATAAGCAATAAAACCCTTCATATACAAAAACCATGGTGGCCACTACTCCTGGAAAACTCCTGGTCTGGAAAACTCCTGGAAAATGACTAAAAATTTGAAAACTCCTGGAAAATAGCCACTGTTAATTAATTACAAAAATCTTTCCATCTTAAATCATACTCCCGCTGCGGTTTAGGGTGAGCGCTCTATCCTCAGGCTGCCTGTTTCTGTGTGGGAGAACACGCGATAGTATTTATGTAAAACATAGGGTATTGAGTATAGACAACTTCACCGCAATAAAATTCCAGGCTCAATTCTTACCTACATACTACTTCTTTTTAAAAAGGGGCAGATGACCTCGTAGTTCCGCCCCTTCAAACAACAATAACAAACTTTTTAAGGCGGATATTTCAGTCATGAGGGGCTTTTTTAAAACAACAATTAAATCATTTGTGTGTAGGTTTGCGTATCAATAACGCAATCTCCACTAATTTTTGTCAACATCTGTGTAAGTAAACCAAACGCAACCAGGCGCGGATTCAGGGGGGGGGGGGGTCATGACCCCCCCCCCCTAAAACGGAGACCAAATTTTTTTGCAAACTCGAAAAACGAAAACACAATAACCAGACAAATAAAACTTAACGAATTTTAACTGGAAAACAGTTCTTTTCATTTTATTCAATTCTGAAAATATCTTTATTGCAATTATTACGTTCTGTTACAACTGTACATATTTACAACTTCATGCCTGTTATATAAAAACGATTATTTATATAACAAAATCAACTCTTCTATTTTGTTTAGCAAACCTTGTGATTACCGAATCGATGTTTATAGTGATGTCACGATGAATGTGCAGCAATGCACGGATAGGAATCTGGAGCTTTTTTCGCACCAACAAATTTTGCCGACGTTCAAACTGCAAGCTTGGTTGGCAATTTAAGCTGTGACTTTCTCCCTCTGTCGGTACCAACTCGACTTGCCGAAACTGTAACGTACCTTGATACTTTTCTTGAAGCTCGATGTAAAAGTCGCAAAACACGCCGTTGCAATTTGTACGAATAGTTTTGGTGCGCTAAACGCATCAAATTTCTATCCATGTAGCTTGCAAAAAAAAATGGTCTGGTTTTGTACGTTTGGTTATTTTGTGATTGCGTTGTTAGTGATACAATTTTTCTTAACAATTTTGATTCTCTGACCCCCCCCCAAAGCCAAACTCTAGATCCGCGCCTGAACACAACTGCTTTATTTTGGTCTTGAAGTAGGCAACCGATAAACCCCCGCACTCGCGCTTATTTTTAAATCTGGAAAATTCCTGGAAAACTCCTGGAAAATCGTTGACCGATTTGAGTGGCCACCATGGAAAACCAAATATACAGCATCTGTCCACTGATACTGTGCTAAATGAATTGAAATGAAAACTTATCTGTAAGTGTATTGTCTTCAAGTCGCTGATATTACTAACACTGTGTTAAGGCAGTGAAAACTAATCTGAAAGTATATTGTTCTTTTTTTTTTTCAAGCTGCAACTGCATTTGTAGACTTAGAAAAGGCTTTTGGTAACGTTGATTGGACTAAATTGTTTGACATTTTGAAGTCTATTGGAATAAGGTACAGGGATAGCTGGGTGATCTACAATCTATACAGAAACCAGACAGCAGTCATTCGAGCTGAAGGACATGAGAGAGAAGCTGGTATTCAGAAAGGTGTAAGGCAAGGCTGCAACTTATCACCCATACTTTTCAATCTTTACATTGAACAAGCAATGAAGGAAATTGGAGACAAATTTAAAGTGGGAGTGAAGATTCATGGAGAAATAATTTCAACTCTGAGATTTGCTGATGACATCGTCATCTTGGCCGACACGCCTGAGGATTTGAATGAGTGTTTGAATGGTATGGACTCCGTCTTGAGGAAAGAATTCATGATGAAAATTAATAAATGTAAAACAAAAATACTGGAATGCAGCCGAAATAAATACCTCTTTGGACATCAAATTGGCAGGTGAAAAGCTGAAGGAAGTAGGAGACTTCTGTTACTTAGGAAGCAGAATAACCAGTGATGGACGAAGCAAAGAGGATATAAAAAGTAGGCTGGCTCAGGCAAGGAAAGCCTTTCTACAAAAAAGGAATCTGTTGACATCGAATATAGATTTAGGTATTAGGAAGTCATTTTTGAAAACCTTTCTCTGGAGCGTGGCGCTCTATGGAAGTGAAACTTGGACTATTGGTGCAGCAGAAAAGAGGAGAATTGAAGCATTTGAAATGTGGTGTTACAGGAGAATGTTGAAGATCAGATGTGTAGATAGGGTTACAAACGAAGAGGTATTAAGACGAGTTGGAGAGGAGAGATGTTTCTGGCGACTGCTAATGGAGTGAAGAGATAGGTTGGTAGGACACATACTAAGACACCCAGGAATAGCAAGTTTAGTTATTGAAGGAAGGGTTGAGGACAAGAACTGTAGGGGTAGACCAAGGTTAGAATATGTTAAACAGATTGCTTCGGATGTAGGGACTGGTAGCTATGTAGAGATGAAACGATTAGCTCAGGACAGAGAGGCATGGAGTGCTGCATCAAACCAGTCAAAAGACTGAAGACTCAAACAACAACAACAACTGTTTTAAATAAGTGATCTTATGTTCAAACACTGGCAAAGCAGTAATTCAGGATGACTTGGGACCATACTCGTGTTGACCGACTGAAGAATTACAATTGTTTTTTAAGGCAGCACTAAAAAATGGCTTCAAAGGTTTCTAAATTTGTGAATTGACGACCCTGATAGATTCCTGAACTGGGTTATTAGTCTAATTTTCACATTTTGCAAAAATTAGGAAAAAGTAGACTTATGAGATCGGGCAAATGTGTGTGTGTGTCTGTCTGTATGTCCGTCTGTCTGTCTGTCTGGCTGTGTGTGTGTCCCCCCCTATCAACTCCTAAACGGCTGCAGCAATCGAAACAAAATTTGGTAGGAGTAAAGATCTATACCTGAATATATCAGGCCCATATTTGAAAATGGTGTCAGTGCTACCAACTGCTGAAAAACCGCAATTGAAATTTGAGCTCCATGTTGGATATCTTGGAAGGTATGAAGGGGAGCTATTTTAAAATTGGCACACGTATAGATAATAATATTGCAGTTCAATTTCCAGGAGGCCATACATTGCAGTGTTGCCAAATGATTATAAGCCTGCTGATATGTCCAAATTTTAAATGCATATAACTTCTACACTATCAATTGGATTTCAACCAAATTTCGTATGCACTATGTGTAGATAGACATATATGACTGAGCGTAATCTTAAGAGCCACCAGGGCTGCCAACTGTTAATAAATGCACTCTCTATTGTTTTTATCCAAATACCAATATATCAGAAAGTATGCAAGCCGACAGCTTTAAACTATGCACACGTATAGTACCTGACATTCTAGATTAATTTGGAGTAACTAATGGACCTCAGTACTACCAGCATGATTCTAAGCCTGCTGATAGGACCAATTGTAAATATTTGTAACTTCTATACTATCAATTGGATTTCAACCAAATTTCGTATGTGCTATATGTACTATAACAGATATTAGTTTGCGTATTCTTAATAGCAACCAGGGTTGCCAACTGTTAATAAATGCTGCCACTATTTTTTACCCTAATATCTATATATCAGAAAGTATTCAAGCCAACATTATGCCAGTTATATTTCGAACTAATTAGAAATGTCGAAATTACCAACTCAATTTCGTCATTATTGTAATTAGGTCCATATAGATTAATCATTGGAATGAATCTTACATTTCGAGAAAAGTAGGCTCTTTAGTTCGTCACGGAACTTCTTGTTTTTCCCTGTTTTTTTTCTAGTGACTTTGGGAAGGATCCTCTCCGCTTACCATTTCCTATTTGCACTTTGATGGATCTGATGCCTTCCATGTCCTTCAACTCTCTTTATTCAAGGGTCAAGGGCATTTATTTTCAATGTCTTTTATTTCCTGTATTTCTCTTTGTTTCCTTCTACAAGTACTATGTAGGTAAGAAAGTAAGAAAAGTAGTAGTAGTAATTCATTTTCAGTATCCTTACCAAGAGGGGTTAATAACCTAAATGTTTTGCCTTCTAAAACAAGAAATACCAAACACACATCAACATGCAAATATACAGGGTTGGCACAAATGTTTTAAGCGATTTCATACATATGCATTATTCAAAGTATTTAACTTACAGCATTGACACATATACCAATTAAAAGAGAAATTTATCAAGTTTTTTGAGTCTGCTTGCTACAAATGGTCGATGTGCCCTCCTCGCGTCACTCGACAAGTATCGATACGGTAGTTCAAATCTGACCACACATGCTGGAGCATATCCTGGTCAATTTTAGCTACAGCCACATGGATCCGATTCCTCAGTTCAACAAGATTAACTGGCACGGGTGGTTTATAAATTTCATCTTTGTTAAACCCTCTTAAAAAGAAATCACATGGGGTCAGATCAGGCGTCCGGGGAGGCCAGCGCATAAGACACCGATCTGTGATCGAGGTCCGTACAATCCTACATTCTAGGAGTTGCCTGTCTTGTTCGCTCAACAGTTTCGTCGGAGGCAGACGGGCGACGGGTGGATTCTTTCGTATAAATATATCCTGTGGTTACAAATTTCGAATATCTTGCACGTATAGTGTTCTTGTTTCTTGTGAAATCGTGTGCGGAAATGTCTTTGAACAGTGATTACTGACTTAGTTGAGTCAACTTCAAGAACACAATAAGCACGCTCCTCGCCTGTCACCGACATCTCACATACTGACACGGAGCCACCCAACACTGCCTAGTGGCCGACCATTATACTAAACCTTTCCGCAGTAATATTCGGACAAAACTTGACGAGTTTCTCTTTTAATTGGTGTAAGTGTCAATGCTGTAAGCTATATACTTTCAATAATACATGTACATGATATCGCTTAAATCATTTGTGCTTCAAAAAATATGCTATTAGTTTTGAGAGAGTGTCCTGTGAAACCCCATTATGTAAGGTAAAAATGTAAAAAAAGCATGTTAAACAAGAGAATGTATTGTTGAATATCAAATATTAAATGAACTTTAAGCATGGAAGCCATTCTCAGTGTTGTCCTAGTAAACAAAAAAACTGAAAAGCATTTAAATTATGTAAACCATTAGCACTCTTAAGAAGTCTCAACTTATCATTCCTGTTATATCTCCAGGTTGTGAAGAAAGAACAGGATCAAGACTTCATCATCAGTGGAGAACATCCAAATAAGTAAGTGAATGAGATAGAATTGAAACAGGTCCTTTTATAGAAGTCACCAGGGCAGTGTAAGGTGATCCCAAGAGTGTGTGCTTGATTCACTGTCAAGGAAGATGGTTTTTCCAAGAATGGGAAAAATGGGTACCTAACACTGCTGTTGTGCAATGTTTCCTTACTCAAGATGTCAGCTACAGATCACCATTATCTCTACTGCATAGCCTTGGCAGTGTATGCTCTAAATGGTGGAAGTTCACCTAGACAGTAAGACCAAGGCTCTGCACCGGGTAGCTCAGGCTTTATAATAATTGGTTCCCACCCAGGTAATAGACTTTGGAAATAAAAATTCCACATTCAGAAATGGAAATGGCCCTGGGATTCATTCAGCCTACAACACAAATGAGTACCAGGGTAATTTCCTGGGAGCAAGAAGTTGACAACTCAATCCCATCTAGTGCCGATGTCGAAAAGGGTGGAAGCCTCTACCTTCCACTGCTCCAAAGAGCTCCATGGCCTGTATGGAGTTGGCTTTGTGTTTGCTTATAATAATAATTTCTTGGTGATTAGTCAATAACCGGCTGGTGTATTGGCTTCAATACACAATTGTTCATAACACTGGTGTTAAAGAGTCCATAGTGGCACTAGTTACATCGTTTCGGTCATCGACAGTACTTTCCTCACTATATGGCACATTTTCTTTATCATCTTCTCTAGTTGGAGAAACAGTTTCCTAGGTAGGCAAAGCTTTGATAAAGAATTGTGGATCTTGTGTGTGATTTCTTCTGATGCTCCAATTATCACAGACACTATGATTTATTTATTTATTTATTTTCCGTGTCCTAATCAAATTAGATTTTGCCAGTAAGTGGAAACGGTTATAGCATTAGCATTTGCAGCCATAATATCGTCTATTGAACATATGTCCTCCATCAAGGGGCAGATCAGCAGGTGCTCTGGATCTTGTAACATGCTGCAGTCACAGAACTCATCATTGTTAACGAGCATGTTCCATTTCTTGAGATTGTTCTTGCAGCGTGAAACCCCGTCCTCAGCCTGTTCAATGATTTCCAAATTCCATATGGCAAGTTGTGACCAGGTGCCATTTTTTCTGATAGAGGAATAGTTGGGTCTGTGATCTCTGTCTTCCATATCTTCTCACGGGCAGCTTCTTGTGAGCATTCGAGGGCTGTTACTCTCCTCAAAAAGCTGTTTCTGGACTTAAGTCTCTGTCGGGCTGGTTGTTGGCCGAAAAGTGGGTGCCTTGAATCGGTTTCTTGCCGTTTCTTCTCAGATGCTGCTGCTACCATTCTTCGGACATGAGGTGGAGACATTCCTATAAGAGGGTAGATCTTCTGAAGTGGTGTTGGTCTAAGACACCCAGATACAATCCTGGAAAGTATCATTCAGAGCTATATCCACCTCTTTGGAATGTAGAGAAGAAAGCCAAACTGGTGCTGCATATTCAGCAGCTGAGAAGCTCAGTCCAAGGGCTGAAGTTCTGAGAGTGGTGGGGTGAGCACCCCATATCCTTCCTATTGGGCATCTTAGTATGTTATTTCGTGCAGATACTTTAATTTTGGTGTTCAAGCAATGTTGTTTGAAAGACAGAGTTCGATCGAGGGTGACACCAAGATATTTTGGTGTAAAACAATGAAGGATTGTTTCACCTTTCCACTTAATGTTCAGTGTCCTCTTTGCTTCTTTATTTCGCAAGTGGAAAGAACAAACTTGCGTTTTGGCTGGATTTGGCTTCAAATTATTTCTGTGATAGTATCGACCAAGTTCTTCCAAAGCACAGGACAAAGAATGTTCTACTTCTTCAAAGCTACGACCTTGCACGGCTACTGCAGAGACACTATGATGACTTTGTCTTATTTCCACTGTCTCTTGATCTCCTCAGCTAGTGGTAAGTACTTCTCAATCTTCTCTTTGTGTTTTCTGTATATATTCCAAGGCATAGAAATAGCCACATTTATGAGAGAAATTGTTTTGTTTTTCTTCAGTACCAAGGTAATGTCTAGTCTGTTGCTGAGAAGAGTATGATCAGAGGTTATTATTTCCTTCACTTTTGAATAATTTATACGTTGGCTACAACTTGCTTTGAAGGGAGCTGTTATGCTCCATAAATAGACTTTGTGTGGAGAAGGTATGAACAAGATAGCATTATTATTATATTAAGCAATATTGTTGTGTATTACAATATTGATGTATATTTTGTTTTATGAAATTTTGGGTATCTTGTGAGCGAGTATTTACGATACTTGTTGTGGCAAGAGTGATTGAATATCACCTCCCTGGTTTTGCTTACCCTACACCACATAAATGTGTTTGGGCCATTTCTGATGCACTGCAGTCTTAATTGTTGACATCCTAAAGATTTAGAAATTTACGTAACCTACTGAAGTTGATTTTCAAATGATTTGGAGGATTTAAATTAATTTCCTTTTTTGAATACTGTAACTAGTATGATTTTGTTCGGTCAGATTTGAGCGTCTACTGTATTTGTAGGGACTTTTTTCTGCTATAAGTCAATACATATTTGTAAATCTTACCATCTTATTTGAAGATAAATTATTAATTATAATACGAGGGTAATTCCAAAAGTAAGGTCCGATTCGCCGTAATTATTTGAAAGCGGCGCCAAGGGCAAAACACGCATGCGCGCCGACTCCTGGCATGCCTTGCGCGGCAAAAGCCGCCAGTAGCGTTGTTAATGTTGCTGTGTGCTGTTGATAGTGTCAGTTCACAATGTTTAAGACAATTAATCAGCCCGCCGATTGTGAAGTAAGGGCAGTGATACGGTTTCTGTCTGCAAGAAACATTTCTGCGGCAGAAATTCATCGGCAGATTACTGAAGTGTATGGTCCTAACATAATGAATGACAGTAAAGTGCGCAAGTGGATGCGAGCCTTTAATGAAGGACGGGAAAATGTGCACGATGAACCGCGCTCTGGCAGACCATCTGTGATTTCAGACGAGTTGGTTCATGCGGTTGACGACAAAATTCGTGAAGATCGACGACTCACTATTTCAGGGACAACGATCAATAAAGCCGCCTACTGCGCTACCCTGACTAAACTTCGACGTGCAATCCAGAATAAGCGATGTGGTCTTTAGTCGTCTGGAGTGTTGTTGTTGCATGACAATGCCAGACCCCATACTGCGAATGACACGCAAACTCTAATCAAGAAATTTGGATGGGAACAGATGGACCACCCACCGTACAGTCCGGACTTGGCGCCAAGTGATTTCCACCTGTTCCTCAACCTAAAGGAGTTTCTTGGCGGCAAGCGCTTCGACACAGATGATGAAGTGAAAGAAGCTGTTAAAGACTTGTTAGCTTCGCAGGCGGCCGAGTTCTACGACTTAGGCATTCAAAAGCTTGTAGAACGATGTGACAAACGTGTAAATAAGTATGGAAATTATGTAGAAAAATAGAGAAATACGTAAGGAATGTCAATAAAACAATTTTGATTTTGGATGTGTTTTTTTTTCTAATCGGTCCTTAGTTTTGGAGTAGCCGTCGTAATATTGAATTAGAAGCCTTCATAATATTCCTTCTATTACTGCTACTCCACTTTGTCCTGCTTTTTGATCTGTATCTACCTCTGACAAGTACTAATGTCTAGCAATAATTGATTATTATCATTTGCAGAATGCAGCTGTCCACTGATGGTCAGGATACTAGAACTGGAAGCATGCAAGCCAA
Source organism: Meconema thalassinum (assembly GCA_946902985.2). Taxonomy (NCBI): domain Eukaryota; kingdom Metazoa; phylum Arthropoda; class Insecta; order Orthoptera; family Tettigoniidae; genus Meconema; species Meconema thalassinum. Next base: position 21,059,729 of record OX336395.1, on the reverse strand, counting down.
TGAAGTATTAGGTCACTCAGAAGCCCCTCCCGGTCGATTGGAATTGATGGCATCCGCGGGCACAACATGCAAATGCCCTTACTGCGAAAACACTTTTACATCACAACAATATCTAGATGAGCATGTGGCAAAGAGTCATCAGATATCTCTTTCGCAAACTTCTGTAGATTGCGCGGTGTCGACCGCTGCAGGAAGGAAGCTGTATACCTGTGATGGATGTGGCAAAGCATATGATAGTGGTGGCTTCAAAATTTCTGACTCGGTGCAACAGTCATACAAGGGGCTTCGTTTCTGTATGACGTGTGACATAATTTTCAAACAGTCTGCCGATCAGGATGAAACGAAGTATGTACGTCGAAAGACTCATCATTGTATGTCGTGCGAGAAATCATTTTACAGGCGGTCTCACTTGGATAGACACACATTGCTCCATACAGGTGAACGGCCTCACCCTTGCCATCTGTGCGATAAAGCTTTCACCGAACGATCTGAACTTAAGGCACATATATTATGCCATGCCGCTGAGAAGCCTTACGTTTGTAGCACTTGCAGCAGCGCTTTTACTCGTCAATCAAACCTACGGAATCATATGCTTACACATTCGGGGAAAAAATTATTTAAGTGTGATACATGCGAAAAGGCATTCACTCTTCGGGCTTATTTAGAAGAGCATAAATTAATTCACAGTGGGAAAAAGTCATTTGTTTGCCCAACATGTTCAAAGGGTTTCACACAACGAGGGAACCTGTCTAAGCACTTGGTGACACACTCAGGCTCCAAGCCTCATTGTTGTGAGGTATGCAATAAAACCTTTAGTCAGCGTGCCAATCTTAATACGCATATGCTAACCCATACTGGTTTTAAAGCACACAAATGCAGTATATGCGGAAAGGCTTTTGCTCATGCTTCAAGCTTTCGTAGGCATATGAGCATGCACGCAGAGAAATTGTCTCAAACGCCGGTCCAGGCGCAAAACATCCAAGAACCTACTCAATGAGTGGTGAGAACATTTTTTGATTTTGCGACATCTTGGCCATCAGACGCTGAACTTGGGTGTCACTTGAATTTGCGTAAAAACCTGTGCTTCTGTGATGGCTAATAATGTATGTTTGGATGCTTAAAGAGCGCCGTAAATTATGTGGGTAGAAGACTGCCACACTAAGATGATGCATGCTGGGCAAAGTGAGGAGTGAGGCATTGACTGAGCCCTCCTACTTCAGTGGCTTCCATATAATTGCAGCCATGAATGAGACTGAAAATGGAAAGCTACATTTTACACTAGCGTGTGCCGTTAGCCTCAGTAAAATTGTAACTATAATTATTGGGGTCAAGGATTGGTCTAGATAAATTTGGAGGGAGACAAGGTATACCTGCGGAAAACCACACCCCGGTTGCTCACTGTCAGCGCCTGTTACGAATATTCGAATTTGGAGTCATGGCGCGTGATTTGACGCGTGTGGCTACATTGAGGAATCAGTTATCTTTTTGAGTATGACTTGAAAAGGAGATTTCATTGGGGATTGGAACCCGATTCTCCTGCGCTCCGGACAGGCGGGTTAGCTTCTTACATTGCTTATTTTAACAGGTACAAAATCTGCCCCTCGTGACAATTATTTTATAAAATAGTTTTTAGAATATAGAGCTCAGTGCCAAAATACAAATTAGCTGAATAAAAATAACATAATTGCTTATAACAATTGGATACCTATCAGTAGAAAGTGCCATTATAAAGGAAAACATTGAGTATTATAGTAAATAGTGTTTAGTAAGCTTATTTGTGAGTATTTATTCTTCTTATTTGAATAACATACAGATATAGTATTCCTTGCTATCCAGTGGCAGATGTAGGTTCATAATATGAAAACTGTGGAATTCTGTTTGAGTGAAATGTTAGTTGTGTAAGGTGCAAAGTCCACTAGTCTTTACGAATGTTTTACGTGCTAATTAAGCAAAGATGACGGCTTTCCGACACGCGAACACGTGACATACAGCTGTCCATGCACGAAACACGGAAACTCCAAGTTAATTGCACAAACTTCCAACGACTGACCTTGTGATTTGTTGGTAGTCATTGCGAAGGCCAGAAGCATGGGGAATTGCAACCGTTTAAAATTGAATGGCACGTCCGGTGGAATCATTGGGATGGGCGGAATCAAAACAACCTCTCCTTTTATGTACTTTCTCTTGATAATCGTCGCATCGATGACGTTGTTCATTTGCTTTTCCACAGCCAGTCGTGTTCCATTGAATAATCTAGGTTGATTGATGTTACGCAACATGATGATGACTGAGCCTACTTTCAATTGCAAATTGTGAGGTGGTAATCCAGGCAATTCCAGTGAATTCAAAAATTCTGTGAGATTACTGACTGGTTAGTAACTGTGTCAACCGATTTGAAGGAAAACAACTGTCACGGAATGAAATTTTGAATAGACTCGTTGAGATCTTTATTTTTCTCTGCCAATATGGCTCGTTCGGTCAGCCAATTATGGTTTTTGAAGCTCTGCGCTACATTCGGAAAAACACGGCGAATGAGCTCCTTCTTTGATTCCGTCAACTGAAGTTCCAGGTTCATAGGAGCATCGCGTCGGCGCAATCGGTCATGTTTGTGTTTGATATTCACGAACTCATTGCATTCTGAATCTATTCGCTTTTCGTTCATTTTCAGTCCCTCTCGAACGTAAGTCAGACATGCCAGTACGACTATTTTCATTATCCGTCGCTCGTTGGTCATCAGTGCGGTTTGCACGTGAAGTAGCTCGCCGCTCATTTAACTGGCTTCGACGACCTCTGTCAGCTCTTCCTCTCCATGGCATTGTAATGGACACTGTAAAACGAAACTGAATTTCGGTATTGTAATGAACACTGTAAAACGACACGGAATTGTTTTCATAGTAACTCAAATCTATCGAACTTACCTTGAGAACTTAACAATATTGACATACTTTCTGTTAGTAGTAGGCTACGTTCTCACATTAGTGATGTTGGTTTAAACACATTAACGTGAAATGTAATATTATTATAACATACTTCAATACGCTGTAATTGGATTATACAGTATATAGAGATATAAATGATTCTGTTATGTTAACTATTATTTTGTTGCACGTATTGATCAAAGGATGTGGTATGTTATCTTTGCTCATAGAAGATTTTGAAGTGGATGCACTGTGTCACCATCTGTCAAGTTATTAGATTCAATATTGGCGTGGCTTTGTAATGTAAATTAATTTTAAAATACTGCCAATTCGATTTCGTTCAAACCACTTTCTAAACACTGTCTACCATAATGAGAACAAATTATAAAATTTTCATTGAAATCGGAGCAGTAGTTTTAGAGTTTCTGCGAGACTAATGCGCGGCAAAGTCGCGTGTCCAACAGAAAACAAACTACGCTATGTGTACACAGGTTCCCACCAGTACGAACAGCTAGTAATTGAGTATTCAAAGTTCCTTGAACAATTCTGTCAACGATGCACATATTGGAGGGAAATGAGAACAAATGATTGGCACATTGCACCTTTCTCCTGAAAAAGCTGCAGGACTTAACACTAGTGCCATCTTGTGATGCTCTTGGAAGGTCCTTCGAAACCACTGAGGAGTTAAACCTTTTGATATGTAATGCTACATCGCACATAGCACAATTCTATTTAAAAAAATGCTTTTTTTTCTTTCAAAAAATGGCACTTAGCACCTTTCTACTGATAGGTATCCAATTCTAATATTAATAAATACAACAAACAAAAAATCATAATTAAGAGAGAAAACAATGAATTTCAAATCAGGTAAGAATGTTTGTTCCTTTAGTCACAAAGAATTACACTAGACAATTTAAGTGAGTTGCCCTAATCCACCCTCTCATAGAGAGGATGTCTTTATTAGCATGGGGCCGATAACCTCCATGTTAAGGCCCCTTAAAACAACAATTATCATTATTAGGGCTCAGATTTTTAGGTAAATAAGTATTTTTATGTAAATACATATTTTAAGCTTTTTTTTCTATAAATCCATAAATTCCTTCTTTCCACTTATTAGCACATAAAATACATACATATTTACATTTTTTAATCAGTATGCTAGATCCTTCAGTTTATTGCATTTTTGTTCCGTTTTACTTCAACGGGGAAGACCCTGTGAGCTATCTAATCTTCATGCAGAGCGTATGTCAGCTTGCAGCTGTGTTATTCTTAACTTGTCGCCCCGTGTCACTCACTGTGGAAGCCGGGGATTTCTTTGTCCATAGCCACATTGCACCACGTGCTGGACCTTCCCCCAGCTACCTGGAACCAGTGTCACTCACATGCAGTTCATTTCTGGCACTGAAGTGCAAGGCAGTTCTACGATGCCTAAGGTAAAAACAATTACAAGTTATCGTCTGTTGCAGAATTTAAAGATAATTTTACTTCTGATGGGGGCGTTCTGTTCTACCAACCCTGTGGGAAAGCAATCAAGGCTGAACAGCGATCTCAAGTTGCACAACACCTCAAGGACAAGAAACATATTGCCGCAGTTTCGCGCCTTCAGAATAAGTATTTCGCGATAATCGTCGGTCATTTGTGATGGACAACCTTAAGATGTGTCTCGTTGTGTATTGTAATGTTTCAGCAGTCAGTGAGACTTAGCATAAATTGCATTCGTGAGTACTGCATATTGTTTATATTCACATTAATAAACTAAATTATAATTACATATTTTTACTTTTTTGTCACATATTTCAGGTATTTTTAATACATAAAAAATAAATATTTTCCCGATTTTTAGCACCTAAAAATCCGAGCCCTAATCATTATCATCTTTATTAGCAGCCACAGTTAACATGAGTGTGGGTGTGTCTCCACGTTAGTGTCGTTAGTATACTTGGAACTTGACTTTGGGTGATGACAGTTAAGCCATGTTTCTATTATAGCAGTACATATTAGAAGTTATTGATTGTGTACCATTATTTATGAGAACCTGGTTTGACCAATAAAACACCTACTCCGGCAGTAACAGTACAATATTACACAATATTATTGATGTGAGTCAATTTTTACACATATGTTGCTAATGTAAATCAATAAGTACTTCAGTTTTGATTCTAGGAGTGTGAATGTAACTAATGTATCACCGTACTGTAAAATCTTTTCTTTTTGTTATTCTTGCCTTCAGTTCTTAATTGATTAACTGATGTTTTGCCCTATTGTGCACAGTGTTTTGATGGTAATTCGCTCATGTTTGTGATGTTAAATAATTCATGAGCTGATGTGAGTTTATTCACAACATGATAAAATAGATTAAGATCAACAGAGCTTGGTCAGTTAACTTACAAACAAAGAAATACACATTAAAGCTCACCTACGGTACCTTGAAACCTAGCACTTGAAATGGAAATCAAATCAATTTTTTTATATGTTGTTTGGACCTCTGCCAATAGTAAAAGCAACAAATTTGCAACTTCATAAGTCCTGTGCTAGCTGTGTTGTAGCCAAAAAACAGCCAGATATTTGCACTTTCTTCAGTGTTGGCTCAATATCATCTAAACTATGCGTCTGAGAGAAAACATTGTGAATACCTGTTTACAATTATATTAAATTGTCTACAATTTGAGCCCCAAGCGAGCTCTGTACGTTTAGTAGTTCCCGAGATACAGTTATTCAATGATTGGATGTTTTTTCAAAAAAGTAAAAATTGTTGGTTTTGGTCTCCTAATTTGACAAATATTGTTCAAAATACTCATACTATGAGAAATGTCATTGATAATGAACTTGAAGTTTATTTGTTTACCTTTAATTTGAGCTTTGACGGGTACCTGTAGGCCCAGTGCTTCTTTCAAATGTGGCATGTAACTGAAATCATTGAAAAATTGAATTTGAGAAAAAAATGAAAGAAGTGAGTTCACTTTGGTACTATTTTGTTTTATTATAAAAGAAAAACATTATATCTAAAATTATTTTACAATTATGAAGCAACAGGTCTCATCGTAATTTAATTTGTTTTGATGGCCCGGGTCTCGACAAATCTTCCTCTGACGATGGTGCAGTTTATTGGAGGGATTCTTGAACTGAGCAGCAGGCGCAGGCTTGTTTTGCAGTTCTAGCAATGTAGGGGTTGGGATGGATGTCTTCCTCATCGTCAGAATCCTCTAGCTGAAGCGATTGCATGTTGCGACATATTTTGCCACCACAAATCGACAAAGGGCTGAGCATTTCAGCCCAGCTTTTCGGCAACTGCAACCGCCGCTGCAATTGCAGGAAATCATGCGCAGTAGGAGCTGAGGTACAGGATCCATAGTGGTAGTGATAGGGGTAAACTCTTGATCATCAAGATTCCATACCCAATCTGTAGGGCTTTTGTTGACCCCCAACCACTTTTGAACTTGGTGGTGTTGGGGGCAAGCAAGCAAGATTGATTTCGATGTTGGCTGCAGATGTAACAAACAGTTGGTAGCGAAGGCTATTCAGGGAGTACAAATACACAAAGCACTTCTCCTCAGCTTCTGCTATGGTTTTGTTACTGTAGTCTGGCAGCAGGAAAAGTTATGCCAGTTCTACAAGTTGGGAATTTTTGTATATACCTAGGTATTAGCTAACTTGGTTTTACCATGCCCATAAGGGGGCTGAAGTGGTGTCACACCCACTGAACGCATGGATAAAATTCACTGTACCTGGTGAGTGTTGAGCAGGTGAAAGAGGAGCTTGAGTAACGGACACAGCCGGTTTCACCTTTGCTACTCTTCTAAAGGTAGATGCACCTGAGCCTAAACCATTGAGGAGAAAGAGGAGGTCAACATCTTCTCCTACTACAATCACACGGCCGAATGTATGACTCTTGGATAGTGCCATGGCAATGATGTCCCGATCAGCATCTTCTTCGGCTACTCTTACTTGTATGCCATGCTGCCTGAATGAATCGCAAAGAAGTGGGATGAGGCGCCTCTTGGTGTTCACATTGACCAATACTTTTTCCTGAGGCATTTGGATGATGGTGGATTCTTCAAAAATTATGTAATTGTAGAAGTGAATAGCAAAGCATCGGAGTCGTTCAGCACTTATTGTGTTTTTGTTAGCGGCCTCTTCAGAATAACCGTCAAAAACAACCGAGACGTTGCTACCAAAGTTGTGTTAATGTAGCTGACTAACCTGAAACAATGGCTGTCACAGACGTTTTGCACTGCCAGACAACCTTGTGTAAAAGATAGCCCCCATCCAAAACAATGTAAGTATTGGAGTCAGCTGGTGTGTGGTAGGAAAGTGGAGTGAAAGCAGAGAAGAGACTGGACTTGGTCCCCTTTTGCATCCCCTGTTCAGTAAACAAAGACATTGAGAATGGGGCTAATTCATGTTCAAAATGTTCTTTCATTCTTCGTCCCATTTTTTGGTTATGCACACCCTTTGGAAAATAGTAAGTGGATCGGCAACTACTCTCTTGTTCCCCACTTAAACAGAGGTGGTGATGGATGACATTGTGGCTACTTTGTCCTTACGTTTAAAGGTTACTTTATCAAACGTAGCCTATTCCCAATGATTTGCTTAACACCTTCAGTTCCCATTTGTAGCAACAAGTGGCAATTTATGTTAGGCCAACAACTATTCCACTACTGACGGATACCAATTTATCGGTGATGGGAAATGGAGGGTGGAGAACAAACCAGTTTTTTAGTTTTTCTGCATCACTTCTATCTCGAATGATTCGAGAAGGCCCCATATAAGTAACTTACCGGTATCTAAAACATCATTTCAGTAAATAATTAACACGAAATCATTCCCATAATTATGAAACTATTGCTACGTATACTTATCATAATATTAACTCCGATTTAATCAGTACAGGCCCTATACGTGATGTCTGATACGCTCAGACTTGATTTAATTGATTTCATCCGATTTCTATTTTTCAAGGTTTTCTGTTACATGCCACTTTTGGGAGAAGTACTAGGCCTACAGGTACGCGTTAAAGCTCAAATTAAAGGTAAATAAATAAACTTTAAGTTCATTGTTAATGACATTTCTCATAGGATGAGTATTTTGAACAATATTTGACAAATTAGGATACCAAAACCAACAATTTTTACTTTTCTGAAAGAAAAAAAAACATCCAATCTTTGAATAACTGTATCTCGGGAACTACTAAACGTATAGAGCTCGCTTGGGACTCAAATTGTAGACAATTTAATATAATTGTAAACAGGTATTCAAAATGTTTTCTCTTAGACGCATACTTTAGACGATATTGAGAAGAAACTGAAAGAAGTGCAAATATCTGGCTGTTTTTTTTTTGCTATTACACAGCTAGCACAGGACTTTCGAAGTTGCAAATTTGTTTTTTTTACTATTAGCAGAGGTACAAACAACATATAAAAAAATTAGAACTACATGACCTTTTGCAAGGTCGGGCCCCTTTTTATGTCTAATTTGACTGGACTAGTAATAACTGTGCTCACATTGTTTCTGAATTGTACATGCTATTATAAGTATAATCTTTTGTAATGAAAATGTCCTCCATAGACGGGAGTGAAACATCAGTTAATGACTCAATAATACCAAAAACAACAAACTTGTGTAAGGGTTATTTCCGTATGAGCCCCAGAACTAGTAAATAGACTGATATCATTACATTCCCGCTACTGACGAAACTACTCTTGGTACATGCACACACAACCTCAGCCAATTAGAAAATGGAGCGTAACATCGCTAATATAGTGATGAACCGTTTCTTCAATAGCTCTGGAAAGAAGCTTTACATCATCAATATGTATATGACTGGAAATTCTTGGTGAAAAAATCTCAACATAGATTTGTCTATGCTTCAGGAAACACTAGTACTTACTTTAAGACTCAAAAGTTTAATATGTATGGTTAGCTTGTTCAATATATTATTATGCCCTGAGCCCCCGTGGGGCATAATCACCCCCCTTTCATCCCTTCTTCACGCCACAATCCCCAAGACGAAGCAACAACAACAAATTACATTGGCCTGGCGAGCCAACTCTCATACATTGCCAGACAAGGTAAACATTTGGTCAGCAGCTATCTAGGGCGCCTCAAAACACGAGAATGCTAACATGAAATTACCTCACCACTGAAACTACTATAAATAACCCCGGCAACTTGAGGAAAGGATCTCTCGACGTCGCTACGATTCAGGTGAGTTATTTCCTGTAAAGCTTCCTTCCAACACCAACCCCCATAACACTTTGTGTCGCTAAAAGCTCACGAGCGATTCTTCCTCATCACACTTATAGAATTAAAAGCATTTGAATTGAATCCTTGCATTGCTTAGACCCTCTTAATCAAACCCCTAATTCCCAACTTTCTCCGAGTGGCCAATTCAGCTGCGCCACACGGGCCCCGCCGGCCTGGCTGCTGACTTAGCTGTACACAAGCACTCGCTCTACATTCCCGTAATCCCTCCCGAGACAAGGCCGCTAAGCGACCTCTAGATTCTGCTTGCACACCACTTCTTCAGCACAATTTACACACACGTTTTGCCCTCCAGTCAATTCGCAACCCCTACCTCTAATACCGCCCTTTCTCAGTTACGCCCCTGAGGACATAAATATATGCTGTTAAACCAGGGGCGTATATAGAGTTTTATTTCGGGGGTGCCCAGCTGGGGGTTAGGGGGCATGGTATAGGCCCAAAGAATAGGGGGTCCGGGGTTCTCCCCGGGAAACTTTTGTATAATTTGGTGCAAAATGATGAGTTTTAAGGCTATCTGGCATCACTTTTTCAACCAATTTGTTGTGATGTTTTATGTTTGGTTAATGTCAAACACAACTAAGACAATTTTATGATACTTTGTATTAATACAATCATCTTGCTCACTTGATGGTGTTTACATGGAGAGAATTAATGTTACTGTTTTGATCTACAACTCACACTATAATATAGGCTAAAGTCAAGGTTTCTTGAAGCATTGCCAAATCGGTTCATAACTTCATCGTCAGTGAGATGTATGCCTCTATGAATAGATGGCAATACTAGACCGTTGAGTCTGTTTTCAGAAGTAGAATTTCTTAAGTAGGCTATGTTTTCAACCAACTCAAACTCCGTTTGGCAGTACCAGTAGCTACAGAGGGAGGCAAATTTGCCAAAAGTTTGATAAGGGTATAAAAGTTAGGGAAAAAAGAAAACTTTGTCACACGCTTCAAGGGCACTTGTTGCTGTTGTTGGTTCGTTCATAAGAGCGAAGGCCCTGGAGTGTAATAAGAGGTTATGTTGTTACTCATAAGATCAGAGCAAACTGATTGTCACACTGTTTACATCGCTCTACCTTCGCCTTGCTTTGTAACGTTGCCAAACGTCTCTTAGTAACAATAGTACATGGTTATATTGGTTTTTACTGTTTTAATTCGTAAACAAATAATATATGTGACAAAAATTTCGGGGGGGGGGGGGGGGCTTATATACGCCCCTGTGTTAAGCAGTAGGTATGATTAAGATACCACCTTCCAATGCAGCTAGAATATTGTTCTATAACCCAACCCTCTATAATTATTTAATGGTATAAGTTGAGCTGTAGGACATGGACATACAGATGTAGCAAGCCAACACCGTCCTACATTCGTAAGTACTGCAAGCCAGCAATCTTATGTAATAGTGGCAACACTAGGTACACAGCTGCACATACCGCTGACCAAGGTGGCCCAATTGGGAACCTTCAAATACAGAGGACGCACACGTGCCCCGCTTTTTTCTTCTTGATTCATCACCAGTCGAAGTATCAGTGCTACGAGAGACCTTGTCGCATCATGGAGCCACCGCAAGAGAAGATGTAGGGTGAGTAAGAGTTTCTGCTTTCCTTCTTCCCTTATTTACTTCCCCCTATCTAAGCTTCCACTACCCTTTCTTAAGTATTTCAATAAATCCCTTCTTTCACAGTCAAGGGCTTTATCTTTTTATTTCACTCAGTTAGGTCGCTCCTACATTGGAAGCGGCCACCAGACCCGACCCGGCCAGACCAGACCAGTCCAGACTCGGCGCTCCTACATTGCAGCTAGTTTTCAGCGGAAGAACCAGTACTGTGTCAACTCTCGACGAGCAAAGTTGTCTATTATTACAGTTGATAAATGGACGAGGAACTAATTGATTTTATGTTATTGGACAGGAATTTATTATTAAACTTGTGTAAAAGAAAATGGGTTCACGAGTTCAATGAAGACCACCGTCAAAGTGAATTTTACATAACCATAATACAACTCGCTCACGCACTAATTCAATTATCATTCCTTTGTCTACCAATATGGCACAATTCCACACAAAAACCAAGTTCAATGATGTTAGAACGCACCAGCACCACCAGAAGCTTCCATGCAACTGGAAGAAAAACAAACCTGTTTGATTGCTGTCAGACCAGACTAGACTCCCCTACCCGGAACGAGCACTGGCTCCAGTGTAGAAGGGCGGACGGTGCGTCATGTGTGTTTTCTTCAGACTCGACCAGACCCGCTCAGACCGTCTGGTCTGGTCTGGTCTGGTCAGGAGAAATTCCGGTTCCAATGTAGGAGCGGCCTTAGTTATAAAACCCCCAACCACTTAGATTGTAATTAGGTTAAGATCCAGTATTTCCCGCTGCTGCATGCTGTCCAGCAGTACAGTGAAGACGACTAGCAAGCGCTTGGCTTGCTAAGGCTCTCCAGGTAAGTCTGGTGAGTATGGCCCCGCAGCTCTTCGTAATAACCCCCAAAGTTAACACAGTTAGCCACAGACCAAACACTTTTAATAATTGTATACTTTCACCAAAGTAAAGCAATGGTATAGGCGCCAGGTAAAACTCAGTAGATACCGGAAACGACGACCAGGTTTGTTTTGCTCCAAAGTAAAACAATATATACTACAGTAAAACCTGCCTTTATTGAACGGAAACTTGTCTTAAACTGAAATATTTGATGGTCCTGCAAACTTAGGGGTGAGAGCGTGTTAAATTCCCTTTATTAAACGTAAACTGTTTTACGTGGACAACGGAAATAGAAATATGCATTTTAACGGAAAATGTCCAAGTTCCGGAATGCGGTGTTTAGAAAATTTTGAGGCACCCTGTGAAATTCTACCTTGTCTGCTGTAACAGTTGATTCTCTAGCTAACAAGGATTGTAAAAATAGGTCTTCCTTCTTTTGTTTTCCAACTTGCACGTTAAAGTGTACGGCTAATTGCCTGCTTCCTGTTCCCCAAATGAGCTGTTAATTAACAAGTGCCTGTCTTTGTCTTTGTCAAACAGCTTAGAATTCCGCTTTTAACTGAGCACTTCTCAGCTTACATTACTGACATAGTTCGGCAGTGTCAATGACTTCAAAAGCAAGAGTTGTGCTTAATCTTGATACGAGAGTAAAAGTGTTTTTTTTTTTTTTTAGTCGTTTACCCTCCAGGTTGGTGGAACCCACGGACTCAGCGAGGGAACTCACCACTACCGCCTCTACGGGCAGTGTCCTAGAGCTGGGAACATCGAATCGGAAGGGATACAACTGGTGAGGTGGGATTGGCACCTCGCCCAGGCGGCCTCACCTGCAAAGCGAACAGGGGCCTCATGCGGGAAGGTAATGGAAGGTCAGGATGGATAGGCAAGCAAAAGGGAAGGAGGCGGCCGTGGCCTTGAAGAAGGTACCATCCCGGCATTTGCCCGAAGACGAAGTGGGAAACCACGGAAAACCACTTCGAGGATGGCTGAAGGGGAATCGAACCCCCTCTACTCATTTGGGCCACCAGAGGCTGAGTAGACCCCGTTCCAGTCCTCGTACCACTTTTCAAATTTCGTGGCAGAGCCGGGAATCGAACCCAGGACCTCCGGGGCGGCAGCTAACCATGCTGATCGCTACGCTACGGAGGCGACTATGAGTAAAAGTGATACAGAATTAATTCGTAGCAGAAGTAAGTAAATACAACATTGAGTAAGGTGTGTACACCATTTGAGTTTTTTTTTTTAGAATGCCCATTATATGCATGCCCATGGTTTAATTGTTTTATCTTAGACCATCTCCGTTAAGCGGAAAAAATTGCGAGTCATGTTAGATATTACTCTATGTACCGTATACAGTGTGGTCCACCAGCCCCTTATTTTTTTTGGAGGAAGGCAACCCAACTAACGCGTATATCACAGTCATCCTAAAAACATTAGTACCTGCTCCTTTACGTCCATTGTACATCTTTACCGTTGAGTACATCCTCGCGAATATAGTAGAAATCAATAGTGGCAGTGTTCTTTCAATGACCTCAAATATAATGCATGATTGAAACGATCAGAGCTCCGAATGACATCTTCTCACATTTGGACAGGAAGTGTCTACGAATAGACTCAATACGAACCAGCAATAAACCATGGTTCTCGGTAGCTAAGGTGGCTAAATCAAGAAGTGCTAGAGTAGCGTCAACGAAGTCGCGTAGTAGTAGGTTCGAACCTTGAACTAGTGCATTTTTTTTCTTAATGTCGTTTATTGTGGATGTATTATGGACGCATATCTATCTGTTCCAACGAGTGATTTTTATTTGGTCCTGAAAACGACCGTACTTATCCGATGGTACGCAACCAGATTGGACGACGACATAATGATCTGTAGAACGAAAGCAAGGTATCCTGTATATTCAAGGTAGCAAGTGTTCGAAATTTTGACCACCTTTGTTTAAAGTAAAACTCCGACTCAATCAGACGACCCACATAACAAATAGATTTGTTATGTGGGTAGGCTCACGAATAAATACATCAGACCGAAACTATAATTTCTTTCAACGGCGTCTGTGCAAAAAGCGCTTGCTATACACTTACAGTAATAGTTAGTTAGTGAGGTTTTAAGGGGCGGAACTACGAGGTCATCTGCCCCAAACGTACAGTAAACACAGATAATTATAACATTATTGGTTTTACGTCCCTTTTAACTGCTCTGGCTTTTAGATACGCCGGGGTGCCGGAATTTTGCTCCGAAGGGGATCTTCAACGTGCCAGTAAATCTACTGACATGGCTCCCTCGCATTGGCGCACCCTTAAATGCCAGCTGACTGCGCCACGATACGAACCTGCAACCTTCGTCACAGCAAGCGAGAACGTTACCGCTGAGCCTCGTATCAATACAGTAATTACAGAACGTGTCATATTATGATTCTGGGATAAATATTGAACTATTAAAATTCTAATTATCACGAATAGAGTCGCCTCCGTTGCGTAGTAGTCAGCGTGATTAGCTGCCACCCCGGACGTCCTGGGTTCGATTCCCGGCTCTGCCACGACATTTGAAACGAGGTATGAGGACTGGGACGGGGCCTACTCAGCCTCGGGTTGTCCAAATGAGTAGAGGTGGTTCGATTCCCACCTCAGCCATCCTCAAAGAGGTTTTCCGTGGTTTCCCACTTCGCCTTCGGGCAAATACCGGGATGTTACCTACCGCATGGCCACGGCCGCCTCCTTCCCTCTTCCTTGCCTATCCCTCCCTTCCCATCCCTCAAGAGGACCCTGTTCGCTTTGCAGGTGAGGCCGCCTGGGCGAGGTGCTGATCCCACCTCCCCAGTTGTATCCCGCAGTCAAGAATTTTCAAGCTCGAGGACACTGCCCGTAGAGGTGGTAATGATGGGATCCCTCGCTGAGTCCGTGGGAAAACCTAACCTGGAGGGCAAAATCGACTAAAAAAATAATAATTATAACGAATAGTATCCATCCATGGTTTTGAACAGTATTTAGGGAAAATAACAATTTAAATGAGACAAGAAAATAGCTTTCCCTATCGTCTTCGTAGATAATGTGAACAAAACCAAGTTGAAATCTTGCTGTACGAGTTAGGGATGGTATAATAAAATAGTTAAAAAGAATTTAAACATTCTGCCGTTGGATAGTCTTGAACCCGGGATCTTCGAAAGAGCGAGCGGGCGCAATAACACTTGCACACATTTCCAACACACTCTGGAGGTTTTTGTTGCGCTTCTTATTAACGCGTATGGTAATTATTACAGTTAGATACTAAATATTGATTGGAATGCATTCATTCAGTACCTGGCATGTTTTCTAATTTACTTAAAGCAAGTTTCGCGACCGCTTTGCGTTAATAAGGCGAAAGAACTGCAAATAATGCCCTCAAATGACAGCCCTTCGGTTTTATTTCATACAACTTAGCGTACAAAATGTTAGCGTGTAATACACATCGGTCATACAAGCAGGTATACTGATGAAGAGAACATAATCATGCAGGATTTTGTACCAGCGATCACAGCAGCTTCCTTGCCAGCGAGTGTCGAGTGATATGGGCCTAAAGATATGCTAAGACTTTTTGTTAAAATTTAATAACAAAACAAGATGTTCGGTAAAGAACGTATCGCCTACTTTCTCCTAATTGCATGGGTATTGTTATAACTCTTTGTCCTTTTCAAGGATTATAATTGATTGTTAGTCGCCTCCGTAGCGTAGCGGTCAGCATGGTTAGCTGCCGCCCCGGAGGTCCTGGGTTCGATTCCCGGCTCTGCCACGAAATTTGAACAGCGGTACGAGGACTGGAACGGGGTCTACTCAGCCTCGGGTGGCCCAAATGAGTAGAGGGGGTTCGATTCCCCCTCAGCCATCCTCGAAGTGGTTTTCCGTGGTTTCCCACTTCGTCTTCGGGCCAATGCCGGGACGGTACCTTCTTCAAGGCCACGGCCGCCTTCTTCCTTGTCTATCCATCCTAACCATCCCTTACCTTCCCTCATGAGGCCCCTGTTCGCTTTGCAGGTGAGGCCGCCTGGGCGAGGTGCCAATCCCACCTCACCAGTTGTATCCCTTCCGATTCGATGTTCTTAGCTCTAGGACACTGCCCGTAGAGGCGGTAGTGGTGAGTTCCCTCGCTGAGTCCGTGGGTTCCACCAACCTGGAGGGTAAACGACTAAAAAAAACACATAATTGATTGTTGGTTGTAGTAGCTTCTTGAAATACAACGTGCTATACGGATATTATACATGAATATGATGCGCCCTTTGCTATTGCTATCTCTGAAAAAAAAAAAGTCATTCAATTAGGTTTCACCGTGTTTGAATTGATATAGGGAATTGATTTGCACACATACATGGCCGTTATCTGCAAACTAATGGGCTGATGACCTTGTAGTTCAGTCAAAAGATGCTTCCCACAAGAAGGTATGTTGTTGAAAAATTTGGTAGAGATCAAATTATTAGGTTGGTCGTAATTTGATTTAAGCTTTTAACATTTGGGTGACCGCCATACCGTTTCCGTCAAGATGGTGGCGATATAAAACATGACACTGAGGTGGTCTTTGCTAGTGCTACCTCTGTACCAAACTTCGTTCCATTCGGTTTCACCGTGTCTTAAAAGATAGGGGGAATCGATTTGCACACATTCATGGCCGCTATTCGTACATTATTGGCGTGATGACCTTGTAGTGCGGTCAAAAGCATCTCTATACATAAAGGTATGTTGTTGCAAAATTGGGTAGACATCAGATTATTAGGTTGGTCGTAATTTGATTCAAGCTTTTAACATTAGGATGGCCGCCATTACGTTTTCATAAAGATGGCGGCGATATAAAACATGACACTGGAGTGCCCTTTGCTAGTGCTACCTTTGTACCAAATTTCGTTCAATTCGATTTCACCGTGTTTGAATTGATAGGGTGAATCAATTTGCACGCAGACAAGGCCGCCATCTGCAAACTAATGGGCTGATGACCTTGTAATTCAGTCAAACGACGCTCGCCATACAAGTATATGTTGTTAAAAAATTTGGTAGAGATCAAATGATTAAGTTAGTCGTAATTTGATTCAAGCTTGGAACATTTGGGTGGCCACCATTACGTTTCCGTCAAGATGGTGGCGATATAAAACATGACACTGACGTGTGTTACGCTAGTGCTACCTCTGTACCAAATTTCGTTCAATTCGGTTGCACCGTGTTTGAATTGATAGGGGAATCGATTTGCACACATACATGGCCGCCATATGCCAACTATTGGGCTGATGATCTTGTAGTTTGGTCAAAATACGCTTCCCGAATAAAGGTATGTTGTTGCAAAATTTGGTAGAGATCAGATTATTAGGTTGGTCGTAATTTATTTAAGCTTTTAACATTTGGAAGGCCGCCATTACGTTTTCATCAAGATGGCGGCGATATAACACATGATACTCAGGTGTCCTTTGCTAGTAATACCACGGGAATTTCTAAGGAATACGTATACTTTGATGCAAGCACTGGCGATCAGAATATCCTTCGATATATTGTTGTTTTGTTTCATTTGAGGGGGGCGTGGTGGCTCAGTGGTCTAGCTGTATGCCTCTCACCAAGGCGGTCCGGGTTCGATTCCCGGTCAATGCATGTGAGATTTTCGAAGTGAAATGCCATGTCCTGTGGTTCGGATTCCACGTAAAAAGGAGGTCCCGTGGCTCATGATCTCAAGATTAACGGTCACGTTAAACTACAAGCTTCCTTTCCTTGTTTCATTTGAGGGGCTAGAATATTGCGGTCATTTAGCCCCGTTTACTTGGATGTGTGTGTAGAATTTCTCTGATAACCCGAGTTATTGCGGGCTTGTAATGATGTGTGTATTTGCAATTAAGGATTGGGAAGGAGGCGGCTGTGGCCTTAAGATAGAATCCATCCCGGAATTTGGCCGGAGTAGAAGTGGGAAACCACGGAAAACCATTTCCAGGGTGGCTGAGTTGGGAATCGAACCCATTTCTTCTCATATTTGCTTCACGAGGCTACGTGTACCCAATTTCAGCCCTCAGACAAGTATTACATTTCTTGGCAGAGCTGGGAATCGAACCGGGACCTCCGGAGCAACACTTCGATATGTTATGTTAATATTCATGCCGGTATTTTAATTTTCTGCCATTACAGGTCACGCGGCTTAACGTACCAATTCAATCGTATTCTCTTTATAAGTCATCAAAATTCGACGTACTCTTCACAAAAATACGTCATAAGGCAATAAATGTGGCAATTAGGTAGTTACATCCCGACTAAAATGGAATGTCGGCTTTCGTTCAAGAAAGTATGCCCAATACTGGATTCGAAGCAGCATTCTGACCGCTCGTGCCCACCACATACGGCCAGGCTTTAACCCTCTCAGCCACAAACATATGGTAGATACCGCACGCTATACGTGCTTTAGTTACTGTAGCCGTCCCACCTCGAACGTTTAAGTGCATCTCAAAGTCTTCAATCACGGTTTATGGTGTTGATTTAACTTTCAACTATTACAGATCACGTGGCGTAAGCTATTAATTCGATCGTATTACGTGTATGTGTGTTATTTCAAGGAGCAGTAAGTCATATGTTAGTAGAATGGGCCATAGTATTTGGCGGGGAAAAGTTTAAGGTCGGTTTTTCTTTGCTAGACCCATGACCCAATTACATTGCTTTCACACAGTCAGAACGCAGAGCAATATCGACCATCGGGAGAAATGCGATGTTAGTTGGTTTTCATAAAACTAAATATTAAGGGGCGGGTGGACCACACTGTATATCTTTCTTTCTTTATCGCTTAGGCCCACTTAGGACCACGGGGCTCGTATCTACTCTTCGGTAAAGTTGTTGCTTTCTTCTACTTCCAACAGTCCCTCATGTACCGTATATATATACACAGTTATGGAGTTTTATCAAAGATTAAGTTTATGAACTACCAATGCCAGTTAATCTTGTTGAACTTCCATGAGGCTGTAGCTAACATTGACCAGCATATGCTCCTTTGTGTGTGGTCGGAGGTCGATTACCGTATCGATACTGCGAGGAGGGCACATCGAGCATTCGAAGAAAGCTGACTTAAAAAACTTGATGACTTTCTCTTTTAATTGGTATATGTGTCAATGCTGTAAGCTATATACTTTCAATAATACGTGTACATGAAATCGTTGAAATCATTTGTGCTAACCCTGTATACATGGTGATTTTTTCCACCGTGTACAAACTCTAGGGATTGATCGAGGAGAGGATATGGAACAGAAAAGGTCTAATGAACTTATATCCGGAAATGCATGGTTTGTTTTTTAGGGATCATTTATTCGATCATCCTTTGTTACAGAGACGGCGGTCTAATACCAGGTAGCCACAGTGACAGTTTGTGTTGAAAATAGTTTCTATGTGCCTCCACGCATGCGTGTGCGTGCCGTAGCGTTTTGTTCACATCGGCCAGGCTGCATCCGAACAGTGTCAAAGGTAGCTGAATACACTGCTCCAGTGTCTCCACATCTGAAATGGGCTCTGCATACACGATTATTATTATTGATTTAAGCCCACTACGGAGCGCTTATGACTAGTTCTTCGATGCTCTTTTCCGTTCCCAATATCTCTTGAGCCCTGCTGATAATTTCTCCTTTCTCTCCTGCAAAAGGGGCTTCCGACATTTAGGGACTCTAGGTGGTGGGGTTCAAGATTCTACCATAGCACAAAATTTAGAACGATCTTCTACATCAAGGTGAGCAATTCCACCCGAATCCAAGTCCTTTAGTACTTCATTACCGGGTGAGTTAGCCGTGGTCGTTACGGCATGACTGCTGGCAGTCGCTCACATCCGGGAAGCGAGGAGGTTCGAATCCCCCCACCGGCAACCTTGAAGATGGTCTTCTGTGGTTTCCCATCTTCCTTCCAGGCAAATGCAGGGGTTGGTCCCTAACTATAGGCCACAGCCGCTACCTTCCAACTCCTCGTCCTTGCATTCTAACTTTCCTCCCCAACGGTACTTGTAGCTCACCCATTGGGTGTCCGTCTCGAAGCAGCTACAAAACTGGTGAGCCGAACATGTCCTCGGATACTCCCGGCACTAAAAGCCATAAGCTAAAAAAAAGTACTTCATTACGCCACAGGCTTCAGTCTTGTAGCTTTTAACCAAGGAGAAGATCTTCTTGGTAAGCCTGTTGCTGTTCATTCGTTGTAAGTGCCCGTAGAACTTTAGCCTCCTACGTCGCATACTGGTATTGGCTGATTCTAACTGTCGATACACGTCACAATTAGATTTCAAGCGGTTGGTTCCATCTGTGAGCAATCTCGGGCCATGGATTTTCCTGAGTATACGCCTTTCGGCTTTTCTGTTTATCAACAGGGTCCCTGCGGCATACAGAAACTGTGGATTGACAGCAGTTCTGTAGTGACAGATCTTAGCATGCATCGAAATGCATTTCTTGTTGTACAAATTGTGGGATAGTTGTTATGCTGCGTTGAGTTTGGTACGCCTTGCTAAGATGGAGGTGCCATCTTTACCATTGGGGTGGACCCATTCACCAAGATAACGAAAGCGATTGACTCTTCCAATCGTTCCATGTATGGTCGTCAAAGGGGTGCTTCCGGAGTGCCGATTCTCAAAGTACTTGGTCTTATCGTAAGATATCTGTAATCAGACTTCACCGCTATCTCGTGCAGGGCTCGGACAGCTATGCCAGCATCCTTAGAGTTGTTGGTTAAGATTGCAATGTCATCTGCGAAGGCAAGGCACCTGATCTCGATTCTTCGGGTTCCAGCTCCAATGGCAACTGCATACACGATACTTTCGAGATGTCCCAATAACCAGAAATCGCACGGGTTGAGATCTGGTGAACGCGCAGGTCATGCAACTGGACCTCCTCGTCAGATCCATCAACCAGGGAAGACACGATTGAGATGCATCCGGACGTTAACGGCGAAGTGGTCTGGAGCACCATCATGTAGCAGCCACATAACCCTGAGAATCATGAATGGTACGTCTTCCAGCAGGGGAGGCAAAGTCACTCGCAAAAAACGCCGATAGTTCCGACCTGTTAGGCGACGTGGAGGGAAGACTGGTGCCAAAACACGGTCGCCAATTATCCCGGCCCACACATTCCGGCTGAACCGCTGCTGATGATTCGCTGGCACCAAACCATGGGGGTTCTGCATACAATCCCACAGATGACTGTTATGAAAATTGAGGTGTCCTCATCTGTGAATAGGATGGATGCCACAAATCCCGGAATCGTTGTTGCCTGGTGAATCAACCAGTGACAAAACCGCTCCCGATGTGGAAAGTCTGGCGCTAGTAAGTCTTGCACACGCTATAAGTGATAAGGGTAGTAACAATAAATTGTCATGGAGCATGTTCCACAGGGTCGTCTGGCTTACCCCGGACTGGCGGGCCAACTGACTTGGCGGTCGCCTTCGACAGTGTTAATCACATTTTCCTCCACGTTTGGTGACCTAACAGGGTGGGTACTGGGAAGGGAGAATATTCATATCACAAAACACTTCATACTGTTGGCAATAACAGTAAAATTTTAAGAGAGAATGCTAATGGTATTATTGGACTGCAGTCTCTGTAACAAAGTATGATTGAATACATGGTCCCTAGCATGTACGCCATGAATTTCCGGGCAAACTTTCATTAGATCATGTTTGTTCCGTATCCTCTTCGCGATCAATCCCTAGAGTTGGTACACGGTGGAAAAAATCACCCTGTATAGGGATACATATAAAGCCTTTGAATATGTATTGCAGGGGCGTATATAGAGTTTTATTTCGGGGGGTGCCCAACTGGGGGTTAGGGTGTATGGTATAGGCCCCTAAGAATAGGAGGTCCGGGGTTCTCCCCGGGAAACTTTTGTATAATTCTGCAAAATGATGAGTTTTAAGGCCATCTGGCATCACTTTTTCAACCATTTTATTGTGATGTTTCATGTTTGGTTAATGTCAAGCACAACTAAGATTATTTTATGTTACTTTGTGTTAATACGATCATCTTGGTCTCTTGATAGTATTTACATGGGAAGAATTAACATTACTGTTTTGATTTACAACTTACACTATAATATAAAGTCAACGTTTCTTGAAGCATTACCAAATCGGTTTATAACTTCATCGTCAGGGAGATGTATGTCTCTGTGAATAGATAACAATAGGCTACTAGGCCGTTGAGTCTGTTCTCAGAAGTAGAATTTCTAAAGTATGTTTTCAACCAACTCAAACTCTGTTCGGCAGTACCAGTAGCCTAGCTACAGAGAAAGGCAAATTTGCCAAAAGTTTGATAAAGAAAACAAAAGTTTGGTGCTTTTGTTTACTGAGGCAACACTGAAAAATGGCTTCAATCCCCACAAAGTTTGATATGGGTATAAAAGTTAGGGAGGAAACTTTTGTCACGCTTCAAGGGCACTTGTTGCAGTTCTTGGTTCGTTCATAAGTGCACTGGAGAGTAATAAGAGGTTATGTTGTTACACAGAAGATCAGAGCAATTACTTTTAGCGTATGGCTTTTAGTGCCGGGAGTGTCCGAGGACATGTTCGGCTCGCCAGTTTTGTAGCTGCTTCGAGACGGACACCCAATGGGTGAGCTACAAGTACCGTTGGGGAGGAAAGTTGGAAGGGAAGGGCGGGGAGTTGGAAGGTAGTGGCTGTGGCCTATAGTTAGGGACCAACCCCGGCATTTGCCTGGAAGGAAGATGGGAAACCACAGAAGACCATCTTCAAGGTTGCCGGCGGGGGGATTCGAACCTCCTCGCCTCCCGGATGTGAGCGACTGCCATTAGTCATGCCGTAACGACCACGGCTAACTCACCCGGTAGAGTAAAACTGATTGTTACACTGTTATTATCGCTCTACCTTCGCCTTGCTTTGCAACGTTGCCATACACCGCTTAGTAACAATAGTACATGATTGTATTTGTTTTTACTGTTTTAATTCATAAACAAATGTGACAAAAACGCCCCTCATGTATTGTAACGTTAATTTAATAAAGTTATTTATTTAGCGTATAATGATAATTAAAACAGAAAGAAAATAACTATATACAAGGCTGAACTCAGATAGGGGTCACAATGTCAGATTTGCATCCTTCATGTAGTCAATGCATGTTTGTGTAGCCATCAGGAACTCAACTGAAGCCCCCAGAGAAGGCAGTTAGTGGACAATCTTGTGTGATATGCTGAATAGTTTGTCTATCAGCACCGCAAATACATTTCGGAGATGGAATTTTCCCCCACCTGTGAAGAGAGTCCGCGCATCTGCCACAATTTGTTCTTATCCTATTTAGGGTGGACCAAATTCTTCTAGGAAGCTCAAAACCTGGAGGCTTGGTTGTGATGCATGGCATAGTTTGTTGTTCCGGCGAGGCAGAGATCGACCAGAACTGCTTCAAACGCGCAGTCACGTTGAACTCACTTTCAACGAGCCTTTGTGCAGTAATCAGAGGTGGGTGGCGAGAGCGAAGTATGTTCCTACTAATATCAGGAAAGTCATGGTGCACGGGAAGATGAGGAAGGCGCTGTACACCTTCATAAGTCCATGTTGTCGTCTCATAATTGGAGGTGGAATGTGACTTAGCACTGGCAGCCAATATGTCGGAGTAAACCTAATTGTTCCCGAGATGATGGGCATAGTTTGGTTGAGCTGAATATCAACAAGCTTGGTATGAGCACAGTATTCAGCTACTGGGTGCACCAATCCAAGGTATGAGCACTATTCATCCCGGTGGACGCACAGTATTCAGCTACTGGGTACACCAATCCAAGGTATGAGCACTATTCATCCAGGTGGACGCACAGTATTCAGCTACTGGGTACACCAATCCAAGGTATGAGCACTATTCATCCCGGTGGACGCACAGTATTCAGCTACTGGGTGCAGCAACCCAAGGTATGAGCACTATTCATCCAGCTAGACGCACAGTATTCAGCTACTGGATACACCAATCCAAGGTATGAGCACTATTCATCCAGCTAGACGCACAGTATTCAATTACTGGATACACCAATCCAAGGTATGAGCACTATTCATCCCGGTAGACGCACAGTGTTCAGCTACTGGATACACCAATCCAAGGTATGAGCACTATTCATCCAGCTAGACGCACAGTATTCAGCTACTGGATACACCAATCCAAGGTATGAGCACTATTCATCCCGGTGTACGCACAGTGTTCAGCTACTGGATACACCAATCGAAGGTATGTGCACTATTCATCCCGGTGGACGCACAGTATTCAGCTACTGGATACACCAATCCAAGGTATGAGCACTATTCATCCAGGTGGACGCACAGTGTTCAGCTACTGGATACACCAATCCAAGGTATGAGCACTATTCATCCCGGTGGACGCACAGTATTCAGCTACTGGGTACACCAATCCAAGGTATGAGCACTCTTCATCCCGGTGGACGCACAGTATTCAGCTACTGGGTACACCAATCCAAGGTATGAGCACTCTTCATCCAGGTGGACGCACAGTGTTCAGCTACTGGGTACACCAATCCAAGGTATGAGCACTCTTCATCCAGGTGGACGCACAGTGTTCAGCTACTGGGTACACCAATCCAAGGTATGAGCACTCTTCATCCAGATGGACGCACAGTATTCAGCTACTGGGTACACCAATCCAAGGTATGAGCACTATTCATCCAGGTGGACGCACAGTGTTCAGCTACTGGGTACACCAATCCAAGGTATGAGCACTATTCATCCCGGTGGACGCACAGTATTCAGCTACTGGATACACCAATCCAAGGTATGAGCACTATTCATCCCGGTGCACGCACAGTATTCAGCTACTGGATACACCAATCCAAGGTATGAGCACTATTCATCCCGGTGGACGCACAGTATTCAGCTACTGGATACACCAATCCAAGGTATGAGCACTATTCATCCCGGTGCACGCACAGTATTCAGCTACTGGATACACCAATCCAAGGTATGAGCACTATTCATCCCGGTGGACGCACAGTATTCAGCTACTGGATACACCAATCCAAGGTATGAGCACTCTTCATCCAGATGGACGCACAGTATTCAGCTACTGGGTACACCAATCCAAGGTATGAGCACTATTCATCCAGGTGGATGCACAGTGTTCAGCTACGCGGTACACCAATCCAAGGTATGAGCACTATTCATCCCGGTGGACGCACAGTATTCAGCTACTGGATACACCAATCCAGGGTATGAGCACTATTCATCCCGGTGGACGCACAGTATTCAGCTGCTGGATACACCAATCCAAGGTATGAGCACTATTCATCCAGGTGGACGCACAGTATTCAGCTACTGGATACACCAATCCAAGGTATGGGCACTCTTCATCCAGGTGGACGCACAGTATTCAGCTACTGGATACACCAATCCAAGGTATGAGCACTATTCATCCCGGTGGACGCACAGTATTCAGCTACTGGGTACACCAATCCATGGTATGAGCACTATTCATCCCGGTGGACGCACAGTATTCAGCTACTGGGTACACCAATCCAAGGTATGAGCACTATTCATCCCGGTGGACGCACAGTATACAGCTACTGGGTACACCAATCCATGGTATGAGCACTATTCATCCAGGTGGACGCACAGTATTCAGCTACTGGATACACCAATCCAAGGTATGGGCACTATTCATCCAGGTGGACGCACAGTATTCAGTTACTGGGTACACCAATCCATGGTATGAGCACTATTCATCCAGGTGGACGCACAGTATTCAGCTACTGGATACACCAATCCATGGTATGAGCACTATTCATCCAGGTGGACGCACAGTATTCGGCTACTGGGTACACCAATCCAAGGTATGGGCACTATTCATCCCGGTGGACGCACAGTATTCAGCTACTGGGTACACCAATCCATGGTATGAGCACTATTCATCCAGGTGGACGCACAGTATTCAGCTACTGGATACACCAATCCAAGGTATGGGCACTATTCATCCCGGTGGACGCACAGTATTCAGCTACTGGGTACACCAATCCATGGTATGAGCACTATTCATCCCGGTGGACGCACAGTATTCAGCTACTGGGTACACCAATCCATGGTATGAGCACTATTCATCCAGGTGGACGCACAGTATTCAGCTACTGGGTACACCAATCCAAGGTATGGGCACTATTCATCCCGGTGGACGCACAGTATTCAGCTACTGGGTACACCAATCCAAGGTATGGGCACTATTCATCCCGGTGGACGCACAGTATTCAGCTACTGGGTACACCAATCCATGGTATGAGCACTATTCATCCAGGTGGACGCACAGTATTCAGCTACTGGATACACCAATCCAAGGTATGGGCACTATTCATCCCGGTGGACGCACAGTATTCAGCTACTGGGTACACCAATCCATGGTATGAGCACTATTCATCCCGGTGGACGCACAGTATTCAGCTACTGGGTACACCAATCCATGGTATGAGCACTATTCATCCAGGTGGACGCACAGTATTCAGCTACTGGGTACACCAATCCAAGGTATGGGCACTATTCATCCCGGTGGACGCACAGTATTCAGCTACTGGGTACACCAATCCATGGTATGAGCACTATTCATCCAGGTGGACGCACAGTATTCAGCTACTGGATACACCAATCCAAGGTATGGGCACTATTCATCCCGGTGGACGCACAGTATTCAGCTACTGGGTACACCAATCCATGGTATGAGCACTATTCATCCCGGTGGACGCACAGTATTCAGCTACTGGATACACCAATCCAAGGTATGGGCACTATTCATCCCGGTGGACGCACAGTATTCAGCTACTGGGTACACCAATCCATGGTATGAGCACTATTCATCCCGGTGGACGCACAGTATTCAGCTACTGGGTACACCAATCCATGGTATGAGCACTATTCATCCCGGTGGACGCACAGTATTCAGCTACTGGATACACCAATCCAAGGTATGAGCACTATTCATCCAGGTGGACGCACAGTATTCAGCTACTGGATACACCAATCCATGGTATGAGCACTCTTCATCCAGGTGGACGCACAGTGTTCAGCTACTGGATACACCAATCCAAGGTATGAGCACTATTCATCCAGGTGGACGCACAGTATTCAGCTACTGGATACACCAATCCAAGGTATGAGCACTCTTCATCCAGGTGGACGCACAGTGTTCAGCTACTGGATACACCAATCCAAGGTATGAGCACTATTCATCCCGGTGGACGCACAGTATTCAGCTACTGGGTACACCAATCCATGGTATGAGCACTCTTCATTCAGGTGGACGCACAGTGTTCAGCTACTGGATACACCAATCCATGGTTTGAGCACTATTCATCCCCGTGGACGCACAGTATTCAGCTACTGGGAACACCAATCCATGGTATGAGCACTATTCATACCGGTGGACGCACAGTATTCAGCTACTGGATACACCAATCCAAGGTATGAGCACTATTCATCCCGGTGGACGCACAGTATTCAGCTACTGGGTACACCAATCCATGGTATGAGCACTATTCATCCCGGTGGACGCACATTATTCAGCTACTGGGTACACCAATCCATGGTATGAGCACTATTCATCCCGGTGGACGCACAGTATTCAGCTACTGGGTACACCAATCCATGGTATGAGCACTATTCATCCCGGTGGACGCACAGTATTCAGCTACTGGATACACCAATCCAAGGTATGAGCACTATTCATCCAGGTGGACGCACAGTATTCAGCTACTGGATACACCAATCCAAGGTATGAGCACTCTTCATCCAGGTGGACGCACAGTGTTCAGCTACTGGATACACCAATCCAAGGTATGAGCACTATTCATCCCGGTGGACGCACAGTATTCAGCTACTGGGTACACCAATCCATGGTATGAGCACTCTTCATCCAGGTGGACGCACAGTGTTCAGCTACTGGATACACCAATCCATGGTATGAGCACTATTCATCCCGGTGGACGCACAGTATTCAGCTACTGGCTACACCAATCCAAGGTATGAGCACTATTCATCCAGGTGGACGCACAGTATTCAGCTACTGGATACACCAATCCAAGGTATGAGCACTATTCATCCCGGTGGACGCACAGTATTCAGCTACTGGGTACACCAATCCATGGTATGAGCACTATTCATCCCGGTGGACGCACAGTATTCAGCTACTGGGTACACCAATCCATGGTATGAGCATTCTACATCCAGGTGGACGCACAGTGTTCAGCTACTGGATACACCAATCCATGGTATGAGCACTATTCATCCCGGTGGACGCACAGTATTCAGCTACTGGGTACACCAATCCATGGTATGAGCACTATTCATACCGGTGGACGCACAGTATTCAGCTACTGGATACACCAATCCATGGTATGAGCACTATTCATCCCGGTGGACGCACAGTATTCAGCTACTGGGTACACCAATCCATGGTATGAGCACTATTCATCCCGGTGGACGCACAGTATTCAGCTACTGGGTACACCAATCCATGGTATGAGCACTATTCATCCCGGTGGACGCACAGTATTCAGCTACTGGGTACACCAATCCATGGTATGAGCACTATTCATCCCGGTGGACGCACAGTATTCAGCTACTGGATACACCATTCCAAGGTATGAGCACTATTCATCCTGGTGGACGCACAGTATTCAGCTACTGGATATACCAATCCATGGTATGAGCACTATTCATCCCGGTGGACGCACAGTATTCAGCTACTGGGTACACCAATCCATGGTATGAGCACTATTCATCCCGGTGGACGCACAGTATTCAGCTACTGGGTACACCAATCCATGGTATGAGCACTATTCATCCTGGTGGACGCACAGTATTCAGCTACTGGATACACCAATCCATGGTATGAGCACTATTCATCCCGGTGGACGCACAGTATTCAGCTACTGGGTACACCAATCCATGGTATGAGCACTATTCATCCCGGTGGACGCACAGTATTCAGCTACTGGGTACACCAATCCATGGTATGAGCACTATTCATCCCGGTGGACGCACAGTATTCAGCTTCTGGGTACACCAATCCATGGTATGAACACTATTCATCCAGGTGGACGCACAGTATTCAGCTACTGGATACACCAATCCATGGTATGAGCACTATTCATCCCGGTGGACGCACAGTATTCAGCTACTGGATACACCAATCCATGGTATGAGCACTATTCATCCTGGTGGACGCACAGTATTCAGCTACTGGATAAACCAATCCATGGTACGAGCACTATTCATCCCGGTGGACGCACAGTATTCAGCTACTGGGTACACCAATCCATGGTATGAGCACTATTCATCCTGGTGGACGCACAGTATTCAGCTACTGGATACACCAATCCAAGGTATGAGCACTATTCATCCCGGTGGACGCACAGTGTTCAGCTACTGGATACACCAATCCAAGGTATGAGCACTATTCATCCAGGTGGACGCACAGTATTCAGCTACTGGATACACCAATCCAAGGTATGAGC
This sequence comes from Meconema thalassinum, assembly GCA_946902985.2. NCBI lineage: Eukaryota > Metazoa > Arthropoda > Insecta > Orthoptera > Tettigoniidae > Meconema > Meconema thalassinum. Next base: position 21,030,631 of record OX336395.1, on the reverse strand, counting down.
ACTATTCATCCAGGTGGACGCACAGTGTTCAGCTACTGGGTACACCAATCCAAGGTATGAACACTATTCATCCAGTTGGACGCACAGTGTTCAGCTATTGGATACACCAATCCAAGGTATGGGCACTCTTCATCCAGGTGGACGCACAGTATTCAGCTACTGGATACACCAATCCATGGTATGAGCACTATTCATCCCGGTGGACGCACAGTATTCAGCTACTGGATACACCAATCCATGGTATGAGCACTATTCATCCCGGTGGACGCACAGTATTCAGCTACTGGATACACCAATCCAAGGTATGAGCACTATTCATCCAGATGGACGCACAGTGTTCAGCTACTGGATACACCAATCCATGGTATGAGCACTATTCATCCAGGTGGACGCACAGTATTCAGCTACTGGATACACCAATCCAAGGTATGAGCACTATTCATCCAGATGGACGCACAGTGTTCAGCTACTGGATACACCAATCCATGGTATGAGCACTATTCATCCAGGTGGACGCACAGTATTCAGCTACTGGATACACCAATCCAAGGTATGAGCACTATTCATCCAGGTGGACGCACAGTGTTCAGCTACTGGGTACACCAATCCAAGGTATGAGCACTATTCATCCAGTTGGACGCACAGTGTTCAGCTACTGGATACACCAATCCAAGGTATGGGCACTCTTCATCCAGGTGGACGCACAGTATTCAGCTACTGGATACACCAATCCATGGTATGAGCACTATTCATCCCGGTGGACGCACAGTGTTCAGCTACTGGGTACACCAATCCATGGTATGAGCACTATTCATCCCGGTGGACGCACAGTATTCAGCTACTGGATACACCATTCCAAGGTATGAGCACTATTCATCCCGGTGGACGCACAGTATTCAGCTACTGGATTTACCAATCCAAGGTATGAGCACTATTCATCCAGATGGACGCACAGTGTTCAGCTACTGGATACACCAATCCATGGTATGAGCACTATTCATCCAGGTGGACGCACAGTATTCAGCTACTGGATACACCAATCCAAGGTATGAGCACTATTCATCCAGGTGGACGCACAGTGTTCAGCTACTGGGTACACCAATCCAAGGTATGAGCACTATTCATCCAGTTGGACGCACAGTGTTCAGCTACTGGATACACCAATCCAAGGTATGGGCACTCTTCATCCAGGTGGACGCACAGTATTCAGCTACTGGATACACCAATCCATGGTATGAGCACTATTCATCCCGGTGGACGCACAGTGTTGAGCTACTGGGTACACCAATCCATGGTATGAGCACTATTCATCCCGGTGGACGCACAGTATTCAGCTACTGGATACACCAATCCAAGGTATGAGCACTATTCATCCAGATGGACGCACAGTGTTCAGCTACTGGATACACCAATCCATGGTATGAGCACTATTCATCCAGGTGAACGCACAGTGTTCTGCTACTGGATACACCAATCCAATGTATGAGCACTATTCATCCCGGTGGACGCACAGTATTCAGCTACTGGGTACACCAATCCATGGTATGAGCACTCTTCATCCCGGTGGACGCACAGTGTTCAGCTACTGGGTACACCAATCGATGGTATGAGCACTATTCATCCCGGTGGCGCACAGTATTCAGCTACTGGATACACCAATCCAAGGTATGAGCACTATTCATCCAGATGGACGCACAGTATTCAGCTACTGGATACACCAATCCATGGTATGAGCACTATTCATCCCGGTGGACGCACAGTGTTCAGCTACTGGATACACCAATCCATGGTATGAGCACTCTTCATCCAGGTGGACGCACAGTGTTCAGCTACTGGGTACACCAATCCATGGTATGAGCACTATTCATCCCAGTGGACGCACAGTATTCAGCTACTGGATACACCAATCCAAGGTATGAGCACTATTCATCCAGGTGGACGCACAGTGTTCAGCTACTGGGTACACCAATCCATGGTATGAGCACTATTCATCCCGGTGGACGCACAGTATTCAGCTACTGGATACACCAATCCAAGGTATGAGCACTATTCATCCAGGTGGACGCACAGTATTCAGCTACTGGATACACCAATCCAAGGTATGAGCACTATTCATCCCGGTGGACGCACAGTATTCAGCTACTGGATACACCAATCCAAGGTATGAGCACTATTCATCCCGGTGGACGCACAGTATTCAGCTACTGGGTACACCAATCCAAGGTATGAGCACTCTTCATCCCGGTGGACGCACAGTATTCAGCTACTGGGTACACCAATCCAAGGTATGAGCACTCTTCATCCAGGTGGACGCACAGTGTTCAGCTACTGGGTACACCAATCCAAGGTATGAGCACTCTTCATCCAGGTGGACGCACAGTGTTCAGCTACTGGGTACACCAATCCAAGGTATGAGCACTCTTCATCCAGATGGACGCACAGTATTCAGCTACTGGGTACACCAATCCAAGGTATGAGCACTATTCATCCAGGTGGACGCACAGTGTTCAGCTACTGGGTACACCAATCCAAGGTATGAGCACTATTCATCCCGGTGGACGCACAGTATTCAGCTACTGGATACACCAATCCAAGGTATGAGCACTATTCATCCCGGTGCACGCACAGTATTCAGCTACTGGATACACCAATCCAAGGTATGAGCACTATTCATCCCGGTGGACGCACAGTATTCAGCTACTGGATACACCAATCCAAGGTATGAGCACTATTCATCCCGGTGCACGCACAGTATTCAGCTACTGGATACACCAATCCAAGGTATGAGCACTATTCATCCCGGTGGACGCACAGTATTCAGCTACTGGATACACCAATCCAAGGTATGAGCACTCTTCATCCAGATGGACGCACAGTATTCAGCTACTGGGTACACCAATCCAAGGTATGAGCACTATTCATCCAGGTGGATGCACAGTGTTCAGCTACGCGGTACACCAATCCAAGGTATGAGCACTATTCATCCCGGTGGACGCACAGTATTCAGCTACTGGATACACCAATCCAGGGTATGAGCACTATTCATCCCGGTGGACGCACAGTATTCAGCTGCTGGATACACCAATCCAAGGTATGAGCACTATTCATCCAGGTGGACGCACAGTATTCAGCTACTGGATACACCAATCCAAGGTATGGGCACTCTTCATCCAGGTGGACGCACAGTATTCAGCTACTGGATACACCAATCCAAGGTATGAGCACTATTCATCCCGGTGGACGCACAGTATTCAGCTACTGGGTACACCAATCCATGGTATGAGCACTATTCATCCCGGTGGACGCACAGTATTCAGCTACTGGGTACACCAATCCAAGGTATGAGCACTATTCATCCCGGTGGACGCACAGTATACAGCTACTGGGTACACCAATCCATGGTATGAGCACTATTCATCCAGGTGGACGCACAGTATTCAGCTACTGGATACACCAATCCAAGGTATGGGCACTATTCATCCAGGTGGACGCACAGTATTCAGTTACTGGGTACACCAATCCATGGTATGAGCACTATTCATCCAGGTGGACGCACAGTATTCAGCTACTGGATACACCAATCCATGGTATGAGCACTATTCATCCAGGTGGACGCACAGTATTCGGCTACTGGGTACACCAATCCAAGGTATGGGCACTATTCATCCCGGTGGACGCACAGTATTCAGCTACTGGGTACACCAATCCATGGTATGAGCACTATTCATCCAGGTGGACGCACAGTATTCAGCTACTGGATACACCAATCCAAGGTATGGGCACTATTCATCCCGGTGGACGCACAGTATTCAGCTACTGGGTACACCAATCCATGGTATGAGCACTATTCATCCCGGTGGACGCACAGTATTCAGCTACTGGGTACACCAATCCATGGTATGAGCACTATTCATCCAGGTGGACGCACAGTATTCAGCTACTGGGTACACCAATCCAAGGTATGGGCACTATTCATCCCGGTGGACGCACAGTATTCAGCTACTGGGTACACCAATCCAAGGTATGGGCACTATTCATCCCGGTGGACGCACAGTATTCAGCTACTGGGTACACCAATCCATGGTATGAGCACTATTCATCCAGGTGGACGCACAGTATTCAGCTACTGGATACACCAATCCAAGGTATGGGCACTATTCATCCCGGTGGACGCACAGTATTCAGCTACTGGGTACACCAATCCATGGTATGAGCACTATTCATCCCGGTGGACGCACAGTATTCAGCTACTGGGTACACCAATCCATGGTATGAGCACTATTCATCCAGGTGGACGCACAGTATTCAGCTACTGGGTACACCAATCCAAGGTATGGGCACTATTCATCCCGGTGGACGCACAGTATTCAGCTACTGGGTACACCAATCCATGGTATGAGCACTATTCATCCAGGTGGACGCACAGTATTCAGCTACTGGATACACCAATCCAAGGTATGGGCACTATTCATCCCGGTGGACGCACAGTATTCAGCTACTGGGTACACCAATCCATGGTATGAGCACTATTCATCCCGGTGGACGCACAGTATTCAGCTACTGGATACACCAATCCAAGGTATGGGCACTATTCATCCCGGTGGACGCACAGTATTCAGCTACTGGGTACACCAATCCATGGTATGAGCACTATTCATCCCGGTGGACGCACAGTATTCAGCTACTGGGTACACCAATCCATGGTATGAGCACTATTCATCCCGGTGGACGCACAGTATTCAGCTACTGGATACACCAATCCAAGGTATGAGCACTATTCATCCAGGTGGACGCACAGTATTCAGCTACTGGATACACCAATCCATGGTATGAGCACTCTTCATCCAGGTGGACGCACAGTGTTCAGCTACTGGATACACCAATCCAAGGTATGAGCACTATTCATCCAGGTGGACGCACAGTATTCAGCTACTGGATACACCAATCCAAGGTATGAGCACTCTTCATCCAGGTGGACGCACAGTGTTCAGCTACTGGATACACCAATCCAAGGTATGAGCACTATTCATCCCGGTGGACGCACAGTATTCAGCTACTGGGTACACCAATCCATGGTATGAGCACTCTTCATTCAGGTGGACGCACAGTGTTCAGCTACTGGATACACCAATCCATGGTTTGAGCACTATTCATCCCCGTGGACGCACAGTATTCAGCTACTGGGAACACCAATCCATGGTATGAGCACTATTCATACCGGTGGACGCACAGTATTCAGCTACTGGATACACCAATCCAAGGTATGAGCACTATTCATCCCGGTGGACGCACAGTATTCAGCTACTGGGTACACCAATCCATGGTATGAGCACTATTCATCCCGGTGGACGCACATTATTCAGCTACTGGGTACACCAATCCATGGTATGAGCACTATTCATCCCGGTGGACGCACAGTATTCAGCTACTGGGTACACCAATCCATGGTATGAGCACTATTCATCCCGGTGGACGCACAGTATTCAGCTACTGGATACACCAATCCAAGGTATGAGCACTATTCATCCAGGTGGACGCACAGTATTCAGCTACTGGATACACCAATCCAAGGTATGAGCACTCTTCATCCAGGTGGACGCACAGTGTTCAGCTACTGGATACACCAATCCAAGGTATGAGCACTATTCATCCCGGTGGACGCACAGTATTCAGCTACTGGGTACACCAATCCATGGTATGAGCACTCTTCATCCAGGTGGACGCACAGTGTTCAGCTACTGGATACACCAATCCATGGTATGAGCACTATTCATCCCGGTGGACGCACAGTATTCAGCTACTGGCTACACCAATCCAAGGTATGAGCACTATTCATCCAGGTGGACGCACAGTATTCAGCTACTGGATACACCAATCCAAGGTATGAGCACTATTCATCCCGGTGGACGCACAGTATTCAGCTACTGGGTACACCAATCCATGGTATGAGCACTATTCATCCCGGTGGACGCACAGTATTCAGCTACTGGGTACACCAATCCATGGTATGAGCACTATTCATCCCGGTGGACGCACATTATTCAGCTACTGGGTACACCAATCCATGGTATGAGCACTATTCATCCCGGTGGACGCACAGTATTCAGCTACTGGATACACCAATCCAAGGTATGAGCACTATTCATCCAGGTGGACGCACAGTGTTCAGCTACTGGATACACCAATCCAAGGTATGAGCACTATTCATCCAGGTGGACGCACAGTGTTCAGCTACTGGGTACACCAATCCAAGGTATGAGCACTCTTCATCCAGGTGGACGCACAGTATTCAGCTACTGGGTACACCAATCCAAGGTATGAGCACTATTCAGCCAGGTGGACGCACAGTGTTCAGCTACTGGATACACCAATCCAAGGTATGAGCACTATTCATCCAGCTAGACGCACAGTATTCAGCTACTGGATACACCATTCCAAGGTATGAGCACTATTCATCCTGGTGGACGCACAGTATTCAGCTACTGGATACACCAATCCATGGTATGAGCACTATTCATCCCGGTGGACGCACAGTATTCAGCTACTGGGTACACCAATCCATGGTATGAGCACTATTCATCCCGGTGGACGCACAGTATTCAGCTACTGGGTACACCAATCCATGGTATGAGCACTATTCATCCTGGTGGACGCACAGTATTCAGCTACTGGATACACCAATCCATGGTATGAGCACTATTCATCCCGGTGGACGCACAGTATTCAGCTACTGGGTACACCAATCCATGGTATGAGCACTATTCATCCCGGTGGACGCACAGTATTCAGCTACTGGGTACACCAATCCATGGTATGAGCACTATTCATCCCGGTGGACGCACAGTATTCAGCTTCTGGGTACACCAATCCATGGTATGAACACTATTCATCCAGGTGGACGCACAGTATTCAGCTACTGGATACACCAATCCATGGTATGAGCACTATTCATCCCGGTGGACGCACAGTATTCAGCTACTGGATACACCAATCCATGGTATGAGCACTATTCATCCTGGTGGACGCACAGTATTCAGCTACTGGATACACCAATCCATGGTATGAGCACTATTCATCCCGGTGGACGCACAGTATTCAGCTACTGGGTACACCAATCCATGGTATGAGCACTATTCATCCTGGTGGACGCACAGTATTCAGCTACTGGATACACCAATCCAAGGTATGAGCACTATTCATCCCGGTGGACGCACAGTGTTCAGCTACTGGATACACCAATCCAAGGTATGAGCACTATTCATCCAGGTGGACGCACAGTATTCAGCTACTGGATACACCAATCCAAGGTATGAGCACTATTCATCCAGGTGGACGCACAGTGTTCAGCTACTGGGTACACCAATCCAAGGTATGAACACTATTCATCCAGTTGGACGCACAGTGTTCAGCTATTGGATACACCAATCCAAGGTATGGGCACTCTTCATCCAGGTGGACGCACAGTATTCAGCTACTGGATACACCAATCCATGGTATGAGCACTATTCATCCCGGTGGACGCACAGTATTCAGCTACTGGATACACCAATCCATGGTATGAGCACTATTCATCCCGGTGGACGCACAGTATTCAGCTACTGGATACACCAATCCAAGGTATGAGCACTATTCATCCAGATGGACGCACAGTGTTCAGCTACTGGATACACCAATCCATGGTATGAGCACTATTCATCCAGGTGGACGCACAGTATTCAGCTACTGGATACACCAATCCAAGGTATGAGCACTATTCATCCAGATGGACGCACAGTGTTCAGCTACTGGATACACCAATCCATGGTATGAGCACTATTCATCCAGGTGGACGCACAGTATTCAGCTACTGGATACACCAATCCAAGGTATGAGCACTATTCATCCAGGTGGACGCACAGTGTTCAGCTACTGGGTACACCAATCCAAGGTATGAGCACTATTCATCCAGTTGGACGCACAGTGTTCAGCTACTGGATACACCAATCCAAGGTATGGGCACTCTTCATCCAGGTGGACGCACAGTATTCAGCTACTGGATACACCAATCCATGGTATGAGCACTATTCATCCCGGTGGACGCACAGTGTTCAGCTACTGGGTACACCAATCCATGGTATGAGCACTATTCATCCCGGTGGACGCACAGTATTCAGCTACTGGATACACCATTCCAAGGTATGAGCACTATTCATCCCGGTGGACGCACAGTATTCAGCTACTGGATTTACCAATCCAAGGTATGAGCACTATTCATCCAGATGGACGCACAGTGTTCAGCTACTGGATACACCAATCCATGGTATGAGCACTATTCATCCAGGTGGACGCACAGTATTCAGCTACTGGATACACCAATCCAAGGTATGAGCACTATTCATCCAGGTGGACGCACAGTGTTCAGCTACTGGGTACACCAATCCAAGGTATGAGCACTATTCATCCAGTTGGACGCACAGTGTTCAGCTACTGGATACACCAATCCAAGGTATGGGCACTCTTCATCCAGGTGGACGCACAGTATTCAGCTACTGGATACACCAATCCATGGTATGAGCACTATTCATCCCGGTGGACGCACAGTGTTGAGCTACTGGGTACACCAATCCATGGTATGAGCACTATTCATCCCGGTGGACGCACAGTATTCAGCTACTGGATACACCAATCCAAGGTATGAGCACTATTCATCCAGGTGGACGCACAGTATTCAGCTACTGGATACACCAATCCAAGGTATGAGCACTATTCATCCCGGTGGACGCACAGTATTCAGCTACTGGATACACCAATCCAAGGTATGAGCACTATTCATCCAGATGGACGCACAGTGTTCAGCTACTGGATACACCAATCCATGGTATGAGCACTATTCATCCAGGTGAACGCACAGTGTTCTGCTACTGGATACACCAATCCAATGTATGAGCACTATTCATCCCGGTGGACGCACAGTATTCAGCTACTGGGTACACCAATCCATGGTATGAGCACTCTTCATCCCGGTGGACGCACAGTGTTCAGCTACTGGGTACACCAATCGATGGTATGAGCACTATTCATCCCGGTGGCGCACAGTATTCAGCTACTGGATACACCAATCCAAGGTATGAGCACTATTCATCCAGATGGACGCACAGTATTCAGCTACTGGATACACCAATCCATGGTATGAGCACTATTCATCCCGGTGGACGCACAGTGTTCAGCTACTGGATACACCAATCCATGGTATGAGCACTCTTCATCCAGGTGGACGCACAGTGTTCAGCTACTGGGTACACCAATCCATGGTATGAGCACTATTCATCCCAGTGGACGCACAGTATTCAGCTACTGGATACACCAATCCAAGGTATGAGCACTATTCATCCAGGTGGACGCACAGTGTTCAGCTACTGGGTACACCAATCCATGGTATGAGCACTATTCATCCCGGTGGACGCACAGTATTCAGCTACTGGATACACCAATCCAAGGTATGAGCACTATTCATCCAGGTGGACGCACAGTATTCAGCTACTGGATACACCAATCCAAGGTATGAGCACTATTCATCCCGGTGGACGCACAGTATTCAGCTACTGGATACACCAATCCAAGGTATGAGCACTATTCATCCAGATGGACGCACAGTATTCAGCTAATGGGTACACCAATCCAAGGTATGAGCACTATTCATCCAGATGGACGCACAGTGTTCAGCTACTGGATACACCAATCCAAGGTATGAGCACTATTCATCCAGATGGACGCACAGTGTTCAGCTACTGGATACACCAATCCATGGTATGAGCACTATTCATCCAGGTGAACGCACAGTGTTCAGCTACTGGATACACCAATCCAAGGTATGAGCACTATTCATCCCGGTGGACGCACAGTATTCAGCTACTGGGTACACCAATCCATGGTATGAGCACTATTCATCCCGGTGGACGCACAGTATTCAGCTACTGGGTACACCAATCCATGGTATGAGCACTATTCATCCAGGTGGACGCACAGTATTCAGCTACTGGGTACACCAATCCAAGGTATGGGCACTATTCATCCCGGTGGACGCACAGTATTCAGCTACTGGGTACACCAATCCATGGTATGAGCACTATTCATCCAGGTGGACGCACAGTATTCAGCTACTGGATACACCAATCCAAGGTATGGGCACTATTCATCCCGGTGGACGCACAGTATTCAGCTACTGGGTACACCAATCCATGGTATGAGCACTATTCATCCTGGTGGACGCACAGTATTCAGCTACTGGATACACCAATCCAAGGTATGGGCACTATTCATCCCGGTGGACGCACAGTATTCAGCTACTGGGTACACCAATCCATGGTATGAGCACTATTCGTCCCGGTGGACGCACAGTATTCAGCTACTGGGTACACCAATCCATGGTATGAGCACTATTCATCCCGGTGGACGCACAGTATTCAGCTACTGGATACACCAATCCAAGGTATGAGCACTTTTCATCCAGGTGGACGCACAGTATTCAGCTACTGGATACACCAATCCATGGTATGAGCACTCTTCATCCAGGTGGACGCACAGTGTTCAGCTACTGGATACACCAATCCAAGGTATGAGCACTATTCATCCAGGTGGACGCACAGTATTCAGCTACTGGATACACCAATCCAAGGTATGAGCACTCTTCATCAAGGTGGACGCACAGTGTTCAGCTACTGGATACACCAATCCAAGGTATGAGCACTATTCATCCCGGTGGACGCACAGTATTCAGCTACTGGGTACACCAATCCATGGTATGAGCATTCTACATCCAGGTGGACGCACAGTGTTCAGCTACTGGATACACCAATCCATGGTATGAGCACTATTCATCCCGGTGGACGCACAGTATTCAGCTACTGGGTACACCAATCCATGGTATGAGCACTATTCATACCGGTGGACGCACAGTATTCAGCTACTGGATACACCAATCCATGGTATGAGCACTATTCATCCCGGTGGACGCACAGTATTCAGCTACTGGGTACACCAATCCATGGTATGAGCACTATTCATCCCGGTGGACGCACAGTATTCAGCTACTGGGTACACCAATCCATGGTATGAGCACTATTCATCCCGGTGGACGCACAGTATTCAGCTACTGGGTACACCAATCCATGGTATGAGCACTATTCATCCCGGTGGACGCACAGTATTCAGCTACTGGATACACCAATCCAAGGTATGAGCACTATTCATCCAGGTGGACGCACAGTATTCAGCTACTGGATACACCAATCCAAGGTATGAGCACTCTTCATCCAGGTGGACGCACAGTGTTCAGCTACTGGATACACCAAACCAAGGTATGAGCACTATTCATCCCGGTGGACGCACAGTATTCAGCTACTGGGTACACCAATCCATGGTATGAGCACTCTACCTCCAGGTGGACGCACAGTGTTCAGCTACTGGATACACCAATCCATGGTATGAGCACTATTCATCCAGGTGGACGCACAGTATTCAGCTACTGGATACACCAATCCAAGGTATGAGCACTATTCATCCAGGTGGACGCACAGTGTTCAGCTACTGGGTACACCAATCCAAGGTATGAGCACTATTCATCCAGTTGGACGCACAGTGTTCAGCTACTGGATACACCAATCCAAGGTATGGGCACTCTTCATCCAGGTGGACGCACAGTATTCAGCTACTGGATACACCAATCCATGGTGTGAGCACTATTCATCCCGGTGGACGCACAGTATTCAGCTACTGGATACACCAATCCAAGGTATGAGCACTCTTCATCCAGGTGGACGCACAGTGTTCAGCTACTGGATACACCAATCCAAGGTATGAGCACTATTCATCCAGGTGGACGCACAGTGTTCAGCTACTGGATACACCAATCCAAGGTATGAGCACTATTCATCCAGGTGGGCGCACAGTGTTCAGCTACTGGGTACACCAATCCAAGGTATGAGCACTCTTCATCCAGGTGGACGCACAGTATTCAGCTACTGGGTACACCAATCCAAGGTATGAGCACTATTCAGCCAGGTGGACGCACAGTGTTCAGCTACTGGATACACCAATCCAAGGTATGAGCACTATTCATCCAGCTAGACGCACAGTATTCAGCTACTGGATACACCATTCCAAGGTATGAGCACTATTCATCCAGGTGGACGCACAGTATTCAGCTACTGGATACACCAATCCAAGGTATGAGCACTATTCATCCAGATGGACGCACAGTATTCAGCTACTGGATACACCAATCCAAGGTATGAGCACTATTCATCCTGGTGGACGCACAGTATTCAGCTACTGGATACACCAATCCATGGTATGAGCACTATTCATCCCGGTGGACGCACAGTATTCAGCTACTGGATACACCAATCCATGGTATGAGCACTATTCATCCCGGTGGACGCACAGTATTCAGCTACTGGATACACCAATCCATGGTATGAGCACTATTCATCCTGGTGGACGCACAGTATTCAGCTACTGGATACACCAATCCATGGTATGAGCACTATTCATCCCGGTGGACGCACAGTATTCAGCTACTGGGTACACCAATCCATGGTATGAGCACTATTCATCCCGGTGGACGCACAGTATTCAGCTACTGGGTACACCAATCCATGGTATGAGCACTATTCATCCTGGTGGACGCACAGTATTCAGCTACTGGATACACCAATCCATGGTATGAGCACTATTCATCCCGGTGGACGCACAGTATTCAGCTACTGGGTACACCAATCCATGGTATGAGCACTATTCATCCCGGTGGACGCACAGTATTCAGCTACTGGGTACACCAATCCATGGTATGAGCACTATTCATCCCGGTGGACGCACAGTATTCAGCTCCTGGGTACACCAATCCATGGTATGAACACTATTCATCCAGGTGGACGCACAGTATTCAGCTACTGGATACACCAATCCATGGTATGAGCACTATTCATCCCGGTGGACGCACAGTATTCAGCTACTGGATACACCAATCCATGGTATGAGCACTATTCATCCTGGTGGACGCACAGTATTCAGCTACTGGATACACCAATCCATGGTATGAGCACTATTCATCCCGGTGGACGCACAGTATTCAGCTACTGGGTACACCAATCCATGGTATGAGCACTATTCATCCTGGTGGACGCACAGTATTCAGCTACTGGATACACCAATCCAAGGTATGAGCACTATTCATCCCGGTGGACGCACAGTGTTCAGCTACTGGATACACCAATCCAAGGTATGAGCACTATTCATCCAGGTGGACGCACAGTATTCAGCTACTGGATACACCAATCCAAGGTATGAGCACTATTCATCCAGGTGGACGCACAGTGTTCAGCTACTGGGTACACCAATCCAAGGTATGAGCACTATTCATCCAGTTGGACGCACAGTGTTCAGCTATTGGATACACCAATCCAAGGTATGGGCACTCTTCATCCAGGTGGACGCACAGTATTCAGCTACTGGATACACCAATCCATGGTATGAGCACTATTCATCCCGGTGGACGCACAGTATTCAGCTACTGGATACACCAATCCATGGTATGAGCACTATTCATCCCGGTGGACGCACAGTATTCAGCTACTGGATACACCAATCCAAGGTATGAGCACTATTCATCCAGGAGGACGCACAGTGTTCAGCTACTGGGTACACCAATCCATGGTATGAGCACTATTCATCCCGGTGGACGCACAGTATTCAGGTACTGGATACACCAATCCAAGGTATGAGCACTATTCATCCAGGTGGACGCACAGTATTCAGCTACTGGATACACCATTCCAAGGTATGAGCACTATTCATCCCGGTGGACGCACAGTATTCAGCTACTGGATACACCAATCCAAGGTATGAGCACTATTCATCCAGATGGACGCACAGTGTTCAGCTACTGGATACACCAATCCATGGTATGAGCACTATTCATCCAGGTGGACGCACAGTATTCAGCTACTGGATACACCAATCCAAGGTATGAGCACTATTCATCCAGGTAGACGCACAGTGTTCAGCTACTGGGTACACCAATCCAAGGTATGAGCACTATTCATCCAGTTGGACGCACAGTGTTCAGCTACTGGATACACCAATCCAAGGTATGGGCACTCTTCATCCAGGTGGACGCACAGTATTCAGCTACTGGATACACCAATCCATGGTATGAGCACTATTCATCCCGGTGGACGCACAGTGTTCAGCTACTGGGTACACCAATCCATGGTATGAGCACTATTCATCCCGGTGGACGCACAGTATTCAGCTACTGGATACCCCAATCCAAGGTATGAGCACTATTCATCCAGGTGGACGCACAGTATTCAGCTACTGGATACACCAATCCAAGGTATGAGCACTATTCATCCCGGTGGACGCACAGTATTCAGCTACTGGATACACCAATCCAAGGTATGAGCACTATTCATCCAGATGGACGCACAGTGTTCAGCTACTGGATACACCAATCCATGGTATGAGCACTATTCATCCAGGTGAACGCACAGTGTTCAGCTACTGGATACACCAATCCAAGGTATGAGCACTATTCATCCCGGTGGACGCACAGTATTCAGCTACTGGGTACACCAATCCATGGTATGAGCACTCTTCATCCCGGTGGACGCACAGTGTTCAGCTACTGGGTACACCAATCCATGGTATGAGCACTATTCATCCCGGTGGCGCACAGTATTCAGCTACTGGATACACCAATCCAAGGTATGAGCACTATTCATCCAGATGGACGCACAGTATTCAGCTACTGGATACACCAATCCATGGTATGAGCACTATTCATCCCGGTGGACTCACAGTGTTCAGCTACTGGATACACCAATCCATGGTATGAGCACTCTTCATCCAGGTGGACGCACAGTGTTCAGCTACTGGGTACACCAATCCATGGTATGAGCACTATTCATCCCGGTGGACGCACAGTATTCAGCTACTGGATACACCAATCCAAGGTATGAGCACTATTCATCCAGGTGGACGCACAGTATTCAGCTACTGGATACACCAATCCAAGGTATGAGCACTATTCATCCCGGTGGACGCATAGTATTCAGCTACTGGATACACCAATCCAAGGTATGAGCACTATTCATCCAGATGGACGCACAGTATTCAGCTAATGGGTACACCAATCCAAGGTATGAGCACTATTCATCCAGATGGACGCACAGTGTTCAGCTACTGGATACACCAATCCAAGGTATGAGCACTATTCATCCAGATGGACGCACAGTGTTCAGCTACTGGATACACCAATCCATGGTATGAGCACTATTCATCCAGGTGAACGCACAGTGTTCAGCTACTGGATACACCAATCCAAGGTATGAGCACTATTCATCCCGGTGGACGCACAGTATTCAGCTACTGGGTACACCAATCCATGGTATGAGCACTATTCATCCCGGTGGACGCACAGTATTCAGCTACTGGGTACACCAATCCAAGGTATGAGCACTATTCATCAAGGTGGACGCACAGTATTCAGCTACTGGGTACACCAATCCAAGGTATGGGCACTATTCATCCCGGTGGACGCACAGTATTCAGCTACTGGGTACACCAATCCATGGTATGAGCACTATTCATCCAGGTGGACGCACAGTATTCAGCTACTGGATACACCAATCCAAGGTATGGGCACTATTCATCCCGGTGGACGCACAGTATTCAGCTACTGGGTACACCAATCCATGGTATGAGCACTATTCATCCCGGTGGACGCACAGTATTCAGCTACTGGATACACCAATCCAAGGTATGGGCACTATTCATCCCGGTGGACGCACAGTATTCAGCTACTGGGTACACCAATCCATGGTATGAGCACTATTCATCCCGGTGGACGCACAGTATTCAGCTACTGGGTACACCAATCCATGGTATGAGCACTATTCATCCCGGTGGACGCACAGTATTCAGCTACTGGATACACCAATCCAAGGTATGAGCACTTTTCATCCAGGTGGACGCACAGTATTCAGCTACTGGATACACCAATCCATGGTATGAGCACTCTTCATCCAGGTGGACGCACAGTGTTCAGCTACTGGATACACCAATCCAAGGTATGAGCACTATTCATCCAGGTGGACGCACAGTATTCAGCTACTGGATACACCAATCCAAGGTATGAGCACTCTTCATCAAGGTGGACGCACAGTGTTCAGCTACTGGATACACCAATCCAAGGTATGAGCACTATTCATCCCGGTGGACGCACAGTATTCAGCTACTGGGTACACCAATCCATGGTATGAGCATTCTTCATCCAGGTGGACGCACAGTGTTCAGCTACTGGATACACCAATCCATGGTATGAGCACTATTCATCCCGGTGGACGCACAGTATTCAGCTACTGGGTACACCAATCCATGGTATGAGCACTATTCATACCGGTGGACGCACAGTATTCAGCTACTGGATACACCAATCCAAGGTATGAGCACTATTCATCCCGGTGGACGCACAGTATTCAGCTACTGGGTACACCAATCCATGGTATGAGCACTATTCATCCCGGTGGACGCACAGTATTCAGCTACTGGGTACACCAATCCATGGTATGAGCACTATTCATCCCGGTGGACGCACAGTATTCAGCTACTGGGTACACCAATCCATGGTATGAGCACTATTCATCCCGGTGGACGCACAGTATTCAGCTACTGGATACACCAATCCAAGGTATGAGCACTATTCATCCAGGTGGACGCACAGTATTCAGCTACTGGATACACCAATCCAAGGTATGAGCACTCTTCATCCAGGTGGACGCACAGTGTTCAGCTACTGGATACACCAATCCAAGGTATGAGCACTATTCATCCCGGTGGACGCACAGTATTCAGCTACTGGGTACACCAATCCATGGTATGAGCACTCTTCATCCAGGTGGACGCACAGTGTTCAGCTACTGGATACACCAATCCATGGTATGAGCACTATTCATCCCGGTGGACGCACAGTATTAAGCTACTGGGTACACCAATCCATGGTATGAGCACTATTCATCCCGGTGGACGCACAGTATTCAGCTACTGGATACACCAATCCAAGGTATGAGCACTATTCATCCCGGTGGACGCACAGTATTCAGCTACTGGGTACACCAATCCATGGTATGAGCACTATTCATCCCGGTGAACGCACAGTATTCAGCTACTGGGTACACCAATCCATGGTATGAGCACTATTCATCCCGGTGGACGCACAGTATTCAGCTACTGGGTACACCAATCCATGGTATGAGCACTATTCATCCCGGTGGACGCACAGTATTCAGCTACTGGATACACCAATCCAAGGTATGAGCACTATTCATCCAGGTGGACGCACAGTGTTCAGCTACTGGATACACCAATCCAAGGTATGAGCACTATTCATCCAGGTGGACGCACAGTGTTCAGCTACTGGGTACACCAATCCAAGGTATGAGCACTCTTCATCCAGGTGGACGCACAGTATTCAGCTACTGGGAACACCAATCCAAGGTATGAGCACTATTCAGCCAGGTGGACGCACAGTGTTCAGCTACTGGATACACCAATCCAAGGTATGAGCACTATTCATCCAGCTAGACGCACAGTATTCAACTACTGGATACACCATTCCAAGGTATGAGCACTATTCATCCAGGTGGACGCACAGTATTCAGCTACTGGATACACCAATCCAAGGTATGAGCACTATTCATCCAGATGGACGCACAGTATTCAGCTACTGGATACACCAATCCAAGGTATGAGCACTATTCATCCAGGTGGACGCACAGTGTTCAGCTACTGGATACACCAATCCAAGGTATGAGCACTATTCATCCAGGTGGACGCACAGTGTTCAGCTACTGGATACACCAATCCAAGGTATGGGCACTCTTCATCCAGGTGGACGCACAGTATTCAGCTACTGGATACACCAATCCATGGTATGAGCCCTATTCATCCCGGTGGACGCACAGTATTCAGCTACTGGATACACCAATCCATGGTATGAGCACTATTCATCCTGGTGGACGCACAGTATTCAGCTACTGGATACACCAATCCATGGTATGAGCACTATTCATCCCGGTGGACGCACAGTATTCAGCTACTGGGTACACCAATCCATGGTATGAGCACTATTCATCCCGGTGGACGCACAGTATTCAGCTACTGGGTACACCAATCCATGGTATTAGCACTATTCATCCTGGTGGACGCACAGTATTCAGCTACTGGATACACCAATCCATGGTATGAGCACTATTCATCCCGGTGGACGCACAGTATTCAGCTACTGGGTACATCAATCCATGGTATGAACACTATTCATCCCAGTGGACGCACAGTATTCAGCTACTGGGTACACCAATCCATGGTATGAGCACTATTCATCCCGGTGGACGCACAGTATTCAGCTTCTGGGTACACAAATCCATGGTATGAGCACTATTCATCCAGGTGGACGCACAGTATTCAGCTACTGGATACACCAATCCATGGTATGAGCACTATTCATCCCGGTGGACGCACAGTATTCAGCTACTGGATACACCAATCCATGGTATGAGCACTATTCATCCTGGTGGACGCACAGTATTCAGCTACTGGATACACCAATCCATGGTATGAGCACTATTCATCCCGGTGGACGCACAGTATTCAGCTACTGGGTACACCAATCCATGGTATGAGCACTATTCATCCTGGTGGACGCACAGTATTCAGCTACTGGATACACCAATCCAAGGTATGAGCACTATTCATCCCGGTGGACGCACAGTGTTCAGCTACTGGATACACCAATCCGAGGTATGAGCACTATTCATCCAGGTGGACGCACAGTATTCAGCTACTGGATACACCAATCCAAGGTATGAGCACTATTCATCCAGGTGGACGCACAGTGTTCAGCTACTGGGTACACCAATCCAAGGTATGAGCACTATTCATCCAGTTGGACGCACAGTGTTCAGCTACTGGATACACCAATCCAAGGTATGGGCACTCTTCATCCAGGTGGACGCACAGTATTCAGCTACTGGATACACCAATCCATGGTATGAGCACTATTCATCCCGGTGGACGCACAGTATTCAGCTACTGGATACACCAATCCATGGTATGAGCACTATTCATCCCGGTGGACGCACAGTATTCAGCTACTGGATACACCAATCCAAGGTATGAGCACTATTCATCCAGGTGGACGCACAGTGTTCAGCAACTGGGTACACCAATCCATGGTATGAGCACTATTCATCCCGGTGGACGCACAGTATTCAGCTACTGGATACACCAATCCAAGGTATGAGCACTATTCATCCAGGTGGACGCACAGTATTCAGCTACTGGATACACCAATCCAAGGTATGAGCACTATTCGTCCCGGTGGACGCACAGTATTCAGCTACTGGATACACCAATCCAAGGTATGAGCACTATTCATCCAGATGGACGCACAGTGTTCAGCTACTGGATACACCAATCCATGGTATGAGCACTATTCATCCAGGTGAACGCACAGTGTTCAGCTACTGGATACACCAATCCAAGGTATGAGCACTATTCATCCCGGTGGACGCACAGTATTCAGCTACTGGGTACACCAATCCATGGTATGAGCACTCTTCATCCCGGTGGACGCACAGTGTTCAGCTACTGGGTACACCAATCCATGGTATGAGCACTATTCATCCCGGTGGACGCACAGTATTCAGCTACTGGATACACCAATCCAAGGTATGAGCACTATTCATCCAGATGGACGCACAGTATTCAGCTACTGGATACACCAATCCATGGTATGAGCACTATTCATCCCGGTGGACGCACAGTGTTCAGCTACTGGATACACCAATCCATGGTATGAGCACTCTTCATCCAGGTGGACGCACAGTGTTCAGCTACTGGGTACACCAATCCATGGTATGAGCACTATTCATCCCAGTGGACGCACAGTATTCAGCTACTGGATACACCAATCCAAGGTATGAGCACTATTCATCCAGGTGGACGCACAGTGTTCAGCTACTGGGTACACCAATCCATGGTATGAGCACTATTCATCCCGGTGGACGCACAGTATTCAGCTACTGGATACACCAATCCAAGGTATGAGCACTATTCATCCAGGTGGACGCACAGTATTCAGCTACTGGATACACCAATCCAAGGTATGAGCACTATTCATCCCGGTGGATGCACAGTATTCAGCTACTGGATACACCAATCCAAGGTATGAGCACTATTCATCCAGATGGACGCACAGTATTCAGCTACTGGGTACACCAATCCAAGGTATGAGCACTAATCATCCAGATGGACGCACAGTGTTCAGCTACTGGATACACCAATCCAAGGTATGGGCACTATTCATCCCGGTGGACGCACAGTATTCAGCTACTGGGTACACCAATCCAAGGTATGGGCACTATTCATCCCGGTGGACGCACAGTACTCAGCTACTGGGTACACCAATCCATGGTATGAGCACTATTCATCCAGGTGGACGCACAGTATTCAGCTACTGGATACACCAATCCAAGGTATGGGCACTATTCATCCCGGTGAACGCACAGTATTCAGCTACTGGGTACACCAATCCATGGTATGAGCACTATTCATCCCGGTGGACGCACAGTATTCAGCTACTGGATACACCAATCCAAGGTATGGGCACTATTCATCCCGGTGGACGCACAGTATTCAGCTACTGGGTACACCAATCCATGGTATGAGCACTATTCATCCCGGTGGACGCACAGTATTCAGCTACTGGGTACACCAATCCATGGTATGAGCACTATTCATCCCGGTGGACGCACAGTATTCAGCTACTGGATACACCAATCCAAGGTATGAGCACTATTCATCCAGGTGGACGCACAGTATTCAGCTACTGGATACACCAAAGTAGAGGAGCAGGGAGGGTTCTGCTTCAAATACCGTTATTTATGCATATGAGGGGGGCGTGGCAAGGTCAATGACCTTGAGGTAGGTCATGGTCAATGACCTTGAGGTAGGTCATTGACCCCAAGGTCGCCGGGACCCCGGAAGGTAAACAAACCTTGGAGGGTCCAGGAACCGGTTTGAGGGGGTGTGGGTGGAGGGGGAGGAGTGGGGGTGGGGAGGGAGGGAGGGTGGGGGAGGGGGAGGGAAGTGTGGGGGACGAGGGGGGAAGGATGGAAGAGGCTCTGCACGAGACCCTCCTCGACCCAGTCTCTCTCTTGGACTGAGCGCCTTCTCTGATATTATCCTGGGCTATATAGCTTTGCTTTGAGCACGATGAGATCCGAGTGTTGCCGAAGGTTTCCGAATCTTTGTCGGTGAATGAATCGTCAGAGAATTGAACGGTCAACTGGTGTGTGTGTGTGTGTGACGTCACAGCAGATTACGGGATGTGAGGTAGGTCATGGACGGGAGTGTTTTGAATGGAAAACATGAATGGCGGTGGATGGCGGTGGTTGTTGAACCCTGACGTGGTAGGTTGGTTAGGTGTGAATGGGTCTGAGAGACAAACAAGATGGGGTTGAAAGCGCTCAATGGTAAACAAACATCAATGGTATCGGGAGTAGTGAATGGAATTGAGGGAGAGGGGGAATGAACTGGTTGTTGAATGTGCTCAATGGTAAACAAACGTCAATGAATCAGGAGTAGTATTTCCTGTAAATGGTAGGGTGGCGGTAGGATACAAATCGCATGGCATGTTGAGTCGGCCAGCTCGACATGAAATAAAAACAAGAAGGTGTACACCAGATCTGATTTATTAATCCATGAATTATATGTGGCATTAAAACCTAGCCACTTAACAAAAAGTTTATTGCCACGGTTTTGTACAATTTTTTCAACAAGATAATGCTTGGGATATTGCGTCCTTTGCAGTTCCTCCATGTAGAATCCTCCTTGGATTGGCTGCTTGTTGAGGTCATCAAGTAAATAAACAACTGGATTAGAAAGTTTTACCTTGCGAATACGAAATATTTTTGTGCTCCAGTTTGGTGTGTATCCTTTGGCGAAGATTGTTTTATGTTTACTGATGCGCACATAATCACCAATACGTAATTGATGACGTCGTGGATCTACTGTTTTGATTTTGTGATGAATGCGATCCAATTGCGCAATGTTCTTGGTTACAAGGCGTGGTTTCATTTTGATGGTTCTATGTTTAGTGTTGTTGTAACGTGTCACCAGGTCGCCTACAAGTTCAAGCCAGCGATAGGATCCTCTTGCTGTAAATTGTTCCCACATGCGCGTCTTGAGTGTGCGGTTGAAACGTTCTACAACACTTGCCTTTAGATTGCTAAAAGTGGAATAGTGATGGATGTCAAGTGATTTGAGATAAGCGGAAAAAGTCTTGTTGAAAAATTCTTTGCCTTGATCTGTTTGAAGCAAACGAGGTTGTCGTCTTGACCGCTGAACGATGGTCTTGAATGCAGCGGTGACCAGTTGTGCAGATTTATTCCGAACAGGTTCAACAAAGGCCATTTTGGAATAAACGTCGATGACGGTGAGCAGATAGTTGACCCCGTTGTTAGCTTTGGCATAGGGAATCATTTCAACCAGATCAGCTTGCCAAAGATCGTCAACGCCCCGTGTGATGACATGACGACGATGGTAGAGACGACGAGCTGGTCTATGCAACTCGCGAGCAATGCCAGCCTTAACAGGCGAGGGTGTATGAACACGTTGACTCATTAGACAATAATGCCAGCATGACGAAGCTCCTCTTCTATTTCTAAAACTTCCGCCTCGTGTCCGGTATGACCAGCCTGTTCTGATGCACGCAACAGTTGCAGACGTTTAACCAACTTATTTGGATTGTTCCAATAGGCGAAATCGATGAATGGTTTCAAAGTATTAAACGTGATACCGGACGCTGAATTTGCACGGCGAACACTTGCATAGGCGGGAAACAATTTTGATATGATGGTTTTATATTTGAAGCTCTTATTAGCATTTACTGCTTCAGAACGTTTATAATTACGTCTAAAACCATTTGTAGCCATCAAAATGTCTTTATACTTTTCAAGATCTTCTTTATCATAGTCCTCGGTAGAAGGTGTACGTGAAAATAAAAGTTCTAAAAGACCTGGCGTCAATTTATAACGAACTGTTTTAACAATCAAAACATTGTCACTTATCTTGATTGGTGAATCGCCAATTCGAAATCTATTGTTTTCATAGCGAACACCATAGGTAGTATCAGTTTTCTTAGTAAAAAGATCTTCAAGGAAGGGAGTAACCAACGCACCATAATTTTGTAGTAAAATGGATTTTAACCGCACATATTGTTCGGGCGTATTTAATATTTCTTTAAGAGTAGGCTGCTTTTCTTTGAGTCTAGTGGGTGTTTCAGCAATTATTGATGTTTTCAAAAACTGGGGCAGCGGTGATTCTTTGGAGCTAGAAGACGGAAGCAATGGAGAAAAAACATCCTCAGGTTCTTCATCATTTTCTTCCTCCTCTTCAATTGTTTGTGTTTCTTTTGAGCGTGTACTAGGTTTTGATGTTCCTTTCAACACAGCTTCCAGAGGTGACTTCAAATGTTTTTCGACAAACAGTTCACTGTCGGCATGTGCACGTTTTAGATAGCGAAACTTTTGTCGAATGCTATTTCGTGCACGGATTATGTGCTTTTTTAATTGACTCCCTGTTGTCGCCATGACATCTGAACTAATGATGTTCAGAAAAGCAATGCAGCTACTTAAATACGAATGAAATGATCAAATCCCATGCGGTAGCGTCCATTGTTGATGTTGCTCTGCTTATCAATAACAAGACAACTGTGGTGATGAGCGTTCCAACACATGGCACACAACTGTGTAAAGGCTTGAAAGGTCATGTCTGGGTTCACGTGATCATCGTAGACGTGATGCATGTTGCGCTCATCCTGTCGGAAGAGAACAATCACGTTGGCATTGTCACGAATCAACTGTTTTGGTATTCGCGAATAGGTTTGAGCGAGATAAAAACAATCAATATATTTATGACGTCCGATGCTAAAGTAAGCCTGAATAATACCCTGTCGTTCTGTGGCCACATCGTCAAAAATCATAAGCGAATGGGGGCGAACATTGTCTGGAGAAATGACATCTTCGTGTGCTGCGAATGTGAAGTAGCCCATGTTGCGCAGACCTGACATGACCTGTTCCAAGAACACATACAGCGGTTGATACAGCGATTTGGCAAAAATATAGATATTTTGAAAGCGCACTCCGTTTAAGGAGGTGATGAGGGTAAGCAGAAGATTGGTTTTTCCACATCCCGACGGGCCGGCGATGAGACAGCGAATGGAGGATGGGAAGAGTGATCCATGACGTTGTTCGGACGATGTTGAGAAGAGGTGTGAAACCAAGTCTCCCACCGGAAGTGAATGTTGTTGCTTAATAATCTGCATATCAACTAAATGTGAAAGGGGAAGAGCTGATCTCTATATACATGAGACAAACGGGTGTTTCAGTTCCAGTGTAACCATGGACGCCTTTGGAAGAACTCTCAAAACAAATGAACGATTTGCTTTGACAAACGATCCAAAACATGATACAGATCCGGCTACTAAACGATATGTCGATGCTAATGTATTGTCACGCACTACAGATGGCAATTACGACTTTAATGGAAAGCGATTGACCAATATAACAGAACCCGTATTACCCTCGGACGCATGTTCAAAAAAGTATGTAGATTATTACCGCTTACGACGTATCAAAGGAGATTATGAGGCTCAGAATAAACGTATTACAGGCGTTGCAGATCCTGTGAACGATCAAGATGTGTGCACCAAAGCTTATATGTTAACCAATGCTGTGGTGTTAACAGAAGCAAAGGACTATGACGTACACCAACGTCGAATCACTCAGCTGGCTCTTCCAACAAACAACACGGACGCTGCTCGAAAGGACTATGTAGATAACAAGGTGAAACAGGTGCTCAGTATTGTGCCCACCCTAACTGCAAAGGGCTATACAGCAAATAATGCACGCCTTGTGCATGTGGCTGATCCTGAAGATGATCAAGATGTTTGTACAAAACGGTTTTTAAACTCTGAAATGGAAAAGGTGTGGGAAATTAAGGAGAACGCTCTACAGATGAAGCGAAGACGAATAGCAGAAGTTGCTGATCCTGTGCAACCTCACGACGTGACAACCAAACGATTTTTGGAACAACGGTTATCGCTTTTTATTAAATCAATACCCTCTATATTTCTGCTTCACATTGTAAACCAACAACCGGTAAAAGATCCCAATAACCTCGCCTACATACTACGTTCGGGGTATGACAATTACCGTTTAATGTATGATGGTGCCATTCGTGTAATTGAGTATGCACCAGATTTGAAACATTTAGAGGTACGATTAAACGGTAGTGTTCAACCACTTATTGATCAACCGGTGAAAGCCGGAGACAAATTATTCTTTCACTTGAAACTCTCGTCTGAAGAAAAAGAGGCGGGGAAAACGATGAACGATTTTCCTCTGTATATAGAACTTGAATATACAGCCACCATTGAATAAATAACTACAGGTTCCCTTCCTGAGGAGCGTTAGTTGTGTTCTATACTTTGCGGTGTGAGGTTGTCTTGTTCTTTGGTCGCGATGGTGAAACAGAGATATGTGGTGAAGAAGAGGAAGAAGTTGTCAAGAAAGGGAGGCTTTAAAGCTATTCTTCATGCGGCACGTCAAGCTTCGCGCGGAGAAACAAATAGTGAGTTGGCTATTAAGAAAGCACTCCGAGCAGCACGATTGCATGCGAATCCCAAAAGTAAACTACGTTTTAGAAAACGTGCCCGAGTTATTCCTGTGCCGAAACGTGGTGGATTTTTACCTGCACTGTTTGCTGGACTAGCAGCCCTGGGTTCACTTCTTGGAGGAGCAAGTGCGGTAGCACGAACGGTGAAAGCTGTTGAGGAGGCGAAGCAACAGTTGAAGGAAAGTGAAAGGCATAATAAAACTATGGAGGCCATAGCACTGCGCGGCAAAGGTGTGAACATGAAGCTAGCACCCTACAAGAAAGGACTCGGCATTTACATGTCGCCAAAAAACGGTTAATCGATGCACTGCCACGACGAGCCATGACGCATGAGGAAGTTTTAAGATATGCAAAACAGCTTAAGATCTCCCACTTTCGAGGCGTGTTTATGCGCAACCAACTACCGTCTCGTCCACGGAGCCATGAAAGTGCAGTTGTCAATTTGGATGACAGTCATGGACCGGGAACGCATTATGTGGCCTACATAAAGCATGGGCGAACCGTGTGGTACTTTGACAGTTTTGGAAATCTTCCTCCTCCGACAGAGCTTGTTCGCTATTTTGGAAGCAGTGCAACAATACACTATAATGTGAAACGAGTGCAAAATTTTAACACGCAACTGTGCGGTCGTCTATGTTTGACTTTTCTATATAAGACCGAGCACGGCGGGTGACGTGGTCATTATGACAACAGAAAGTAGAACGTTTACAGTGCACGGACAAGGTGCGGAAGTAACTGTTGACTTTTATCCTCCTATTGAATTGGGACGACGACCCTACGTGCTGGGACTTGTTTCGTTTGAAGGCTATAATAGAATCTGCAACATAATTGAAGACGTCAATGATAAGTTCTACTACGATGACTATGTGTTAACTCTACCGTCTGGCAGCTACACCGTAGATGATATTCACGATCACATCTACACAACTCTCACCAAGGAATTTAGTCTAAAAGCATTTCTGGACGGGACACGCAAGTTTGAACTCATAGCCAACAACGTGACACATCGCTGCAGTATTCTTTCTTCTTTTAGGATTGATTTTAAATCTCAACCAGATTCGATTGGGTCATTGTTAGGCTATTCACCACAAGTGTTAGTACCGAACGTGATACACAAGTCTGACCAACCGGTGAAAATAATTGAAGATCATCACGTATCTGTCACGTGTAATATTATTACAGACGTCTACACCAATCAAGATCCCTCGCATTCGCTTTATGATTTTATTGTTACTTCACCTGGTGGTTATATCATCCGCGAAAACCCGTCGGTGGTGCTCTATCATCCTGTGAGTGTGACCAACATCAGGAATATTACCTTAAGACTGGTGAATAGAAACCAACGTCTCATCCGATTAGACCCTCATACACCTGTGACCTACAAACTGTATCTGAAGCCAGCATGAAACAAGTGTATAAAGCGGCAACGCTGTCAAGAGCAGGTGTTAGTTGTGCTCAACACGTGTACAGGTTAACACGTGTCAACAAGCAGATCCTACAACAACTTGGTTACACCTTACGTCATGAATTCGATTCTAGACGTGACAAACCCTGTCGAAGTACAGGAGGGTATTGTAAGAATTGAACACCATTCCTACCAACCGTATACTCAGGGACTAAATAATAATGATGAGATTCGCATTACTATTAACCAACAAGATATCTACACGCTTCCACATGAAAGTTACATCCAGATTGAAGGGCAACTCACCAAATTGGATGGTACCATTCCAACAACGTCAAAGTTGGCCAACAATGCTTTGGCCTTTTTGTTTTCTGAGGTTCGCTACGTGATCAACGGTATTGAAGTGGATACTACTCGAAATGTTGGCATAACAAGTGTCATGAAACTTTATCCCTCGTATGGAAGCGAAGAGAGTAAAGCTTTTTGTATGGCTGGTTGGTGTCCCAACTCAACCAACGACTGGATGATTAACGATGATGGTACATTTACTGGACATTTACCTCTAAAATTAATACTAGGCTTTGCAGAGGATCATAAGCGCATTATTGTGAACGCAAGACAGGATCTGATTCTTGTACGAGACAGGAGTGATTATAATGCGCTAAAGGGAGCTGATACAGCGCCAATAGATACAAAAATTCTACTGCAACGAATTCTATGGAAAGTACCGCACGTTACTCTATCAGATCAGAAAAAATTGAGTCTGCTCAAGATTGTGGAGAAGGATACAGCTTTACCCATTCAATTTAGAAGCTGGGAGCTGCATGAATATCCGGTATTACCACTCTCCGATACACATACTTGGTCTATAAAAACCTCACGGTATACAGAGCGGCCACTCTACGTCCTGGTTGGATTTCAAACAGATCGCAAATATCAACAGAATAAAGATGCATCAAAATTTGACCACATCCAATTACGAAATATACGACTCTTTTTGAACGGTGTTACCTTTCCCTATGAGGGAATGGATTTAAACTTTAACAAGAACAAATATGGTAAGCTTTATGACATGTTTGTAAACTTTCAGTCATCCTATTATCAGAAAGAGGTATGTCCGCTATTATCACCACAAGACTTCAAGTCCAAGGCGCCTCTGGTGGTGATGGACTGTTCGTATTTGGAGGAGTCGATGAAGGAAACAACTATTGATATCAGACTTGAATTTGAAACATCTACAGTTATTCCAGAAAAAAACAACAGCCTATTGCCTTATTGTTCACGAGGCGCAAGTGTTTTATCAACCGCTGTCCAATATGGTGACCAGAGTATAAATAGCATGTCTTCCTCCATTGCCCTTCACAGTCATGGAAAGCTACGATGAAGTCGCAACCCCCTCTGCGAGGTGGGTCTGCAAATGTGAAAGTGATTCACCAGGCTCAGATGAAGATTCAAGGTTTACCATTTATCGCGCCCTAGTGAGTGAAGCTATAACTGCCTATCACAAGAATCATACTGTGCTTAGAATGCCGCCGCATCTGGTTCACTATTTACCGGATGGATTCATGTCTACGTTTGGTATTCATGACAGGGGCTACAACAACAAGCCCATCGCTAATCAAACAAATAATGTGGACGATGGCGTTGCCAAAGCTTCATCTTGTCATGTTGGAGAGCGGGTAGATTGTATGGACTGCAAATGCGATCGTTGCTCAACAAGTCGAGACGCTGATGCAGCATTTGAGATTTATCGCACCCTGGTGAGTTTAGCAATACGCGCCTACCATAAAGCACAATTTCTTCGTGAAATGCCGCAGCATCTGATTGCCTATTTACCAGCTGGATTTCTGACCGCGTACGGTGCACACGACATTGACCTTAATTGGGATAAGCTACCATTACACCTCCGTATGTCGGCGGATGTTGCAGCCTGCCGTCCTTGTCGTAGACACTTTATGCATCGAGGAGATTCTCACTGTGATTGGGATGGTCCAAATCCTATGATAAAAAATTGTAAGCGATGTACTGATAACTTTATGAATAAAATTGTGTAATTGATTTTGTGTGTATATTATTTTCCCGCTCCTATCCAATCAGTTAGTTGTTAAGAAGCAGCGGTGGTGGAAGGTGTGATATCCGTCGCCATGCCGAAAACATTGATTGTCGACGTGCAGGGTTTCAAGGTGAACGGAAACAAGTTTGTATTTAAAGAAGTTGGAATTATTGACTGCACAACCATGTGGGCACCAAGAGTAACCAGTTTTGTCTTTGAACCACCGTTTCCATTGCATTTGCAGTCAGACGAGGACAGAAGACAAACAAGAGTGGTTGCAACGCAATTTGGGACTAGTCTGGAAAGAAGGCGACATTCCTTACCAGCATCTATCACTTGTTCTGAAAGCTCACTTGTTTGGTGCTGACCTTGTATTTGTAAAGGGAAGTGAAAAAAAGGAATGGTTGCGTCAGTATGTTAATTCAACATGTCAACTTGTTGACCTTCATGATCTGGGATGTCCTGCACTGTACAACCTCTCCGTGCCTGATGAACCTCTACAAAATAAAACACTTCAAAATGTTTGGAAGCTTTTTGATTGGCTAGCTCGCAGAGCATGTCAAAACTTGCATGTTGAGTGCAAAGCGTTGTAACGTCAGCTTCAGTGTGAGACATACCAGTGATCAGTGTGGACGTGTAGTAATATGGCAGCAATTGAAGGTTTGGACTCAAACCCCACAGAGCGAGCTATGGTCAAGTTTTTTGCCTGTAAAAAAAAGCTTGACAGTTTCACAGATGAGGAATTGAACGCTTTGCCCAAGGCGTTCCTTTTTTATGTTGCTTCAAACGCGGTGAAAAATATTTGGCACAGTGTACCTAGTGAATGGAGCAGAGATCCTGGTCTGCGTGAACTACAACCATGCACTGACTTTAGTCATCACCAGCAAGTGTCTATCACTAAAATGCCATCCATTAGACAGTGTGGAACGTGTCAGCTCATCAAATTGTACCACGGCCATACAAATATACCGTCCTGTAAAGACTTTGCTTCATCATTCCATGGTTGCGATGAAGAAGAGGAAGAAGAGACAGCAGCGGCAGTATCGCCAGCACCAAAAAGTAAGACAACGCTTGAAAAAGATATGCCAGACCTTTGCTGGTCATGGTCTAGTTAACAAGACCATTGATCTACTTCCCATTGAACTGCATATTCTTGGCTATCAATTTTGTGGACCTGGAACTAAACTAAGCCAACGTCTAGCACAAGGGAACTCTGGAATCAACATATTGGATGCAGCGTGTAGAGATCATGACATTGCTTACAACAACAAGAATATAGAAGTACGTCGAGTTGCAGACCGCATTCTTCTAAGAAAGGCCATGCAGCGTGTGATGTCATCTACTGCTTCTATTGGTGAGAAGATTGCAGCCTTGATTGTAGCAGGAGCGATGAAGTCAAAGCTATTGATTGGTGGTGGATTAGTGAGGAAAAGGACAAAGTAATAAACATGAATCAAATATTGTGAAGTATTTATTTGAGAGTCAGTCCACCAGTTCATAGTATACACAAAATATGGTTTAGTTTTCTTCTTGTAAAAAACATACAATTTTAATAAAAAGAATTGAAAATGAAAGTGTGTTCTTTTTTTACAAGGTGTGGAAATGTCCATAAGGCAAGCTATTTACACCATCCCACAGACGTTTATTGTCATATGTTGTCAGCGATGTTTTATTTTGATTTACTGTAAAAATATTATGGTTCTTTGAAAGAATGCGTGTTTGCTGGTATAAGCGAGAGGTGTTTGCGTAGAGTACACATCGATATTCCTCAACATTGAGGAATTGTGTGACGCTACGAAGAACACCCTTCGCTTTGCATTGACCTTTATTCTTTTGTGTTGAAAATGCGTACATTTTCGGCGCCAAAGCCACAAATTCTGTCATAACATCACCGGCGCACTCATCCTTAAATAGACCTATTTTTTTTTAATTCATGGGAATTATGCCAAACATATTGTTAACCTCATAGTTTGAGGTATCAAAGTAATTTGGATGTTCTCTCATCACTGAGTAAACATCTATCGTATTGGTTTGATAAATAAGACTGTCTGTATCCATATACAGTAATTTTACATCTCCAAACTTTTGTTTGGCAAACTCATAATGAAATTGATACATTACAAATTTTGAAAAGTCAAGTATCACCATTCCCAAGTAAATTGGTTTGTTATACATGATTTCTGTCTTTGACAATTCAATGGTTACTAAATCAGTTTCAATAACTCGTACAGAATGGAAATTAGGCATAGCTATATATTTTCGTGCGCCATATCGACCGTCCCAGTGGTTTACCAAATGAATAGTTCTATGCTTTCGAATATTTTCCATTGATTTACCGTAGCACGCATTGTTCATTAATTTATAAAAATTTGATTCAAATGTGGTCTTGGCGTGTTGCCGATGATGAGTATTCATTTGCATGTACGGTTGTAACCATGGTTTTTGGTCAAAGCAAATAATGCGGTGAATGGATTGCAGTTTCAAACCATGTTTCAAACATTGCATTAAATTTTCAATGTGTATGACGTACCGATTTTTTGAATTTAACGTTGCCAGCAACTTTTTATTGTTGGAACGTGAACTGGGAGGTTGTAATTTTTCAACACAAAATGGTAGATCAGAATGATCATTGTGTATCTCACAGGGATATAATAAGTCGACCTCTAGAACGTAGCCACGCGTGTCATTGCTCAACACATCTTTTAAATTAAAATTTGAAACTTCATCTGAAGTCAACCATCGAAAATTTTGATATGGAAGAGGTTTTTCCATAGCATATCCGTATAAATTGTTACAATCTAGGTAGGTGAGGTATGTTGTAGGTTGGTTTGGTTTGTATGTATCCATATATGGATTATTTGCTTTGGCGTGCTTTTGCACAAGCGAAACAAGACCACCACGTATTCCGCGTTCAAAAAAGAGTAACATATCGATGTCTGTTAATAGTTCCAGTTCTATGTCAGTCACCTTCAACATACAGTCCCAACTATATCCGGCAAGGGTGTAGTAATGGGCTGGATCTAGATTGTAGATTTCAAGACACAGTTTGCGAAAGTGTTCAAACACGTCTGTCAAAAGTAGTGTATCAATTTTGAGGTATAAATCAGCATACTCGCCCAAAGTTGATATCTTGAACACGTCCCATACTTTTTGGGCGTGTAAATAGTCTTCTTCAGAAATATGACTTTTTGTTAAGTCATTGTAAAATTTGTCCTTTGAAGGGAGTGCAGTTTCCTGTAAACATGCCCAATTGTTTACATAATTATAGGGAAACACCCCTTTTCGAATGCATAATTCAAATTGTTTGGCATCAGTAAAGTGTTGACGTACAAAATGCAAATTGTTTGGGTGAAGCCCTTGAACAAGCGCATCCAATGATGATGCGAGGAATCTATACGAATCTAAAAATCGTATACTGATTCCATTTCGCCATTTCGAAAACGAAATAAAATTTTCATGATTTTGTGGAATTAAAGAAAACTTTTGGTTTTCAAGGTTAGCAAATTCCTTAATAATTAAATGGCTGTCATACCGAGACATGTTGTGTAAGAAACAAGAAATATAGCGTGCTCTTTTATACGCCAAATTACATACACTATGAGCCGCTCCTCTAAATTTTCCAGTGTACCGATTATGGTCTCTCACTGGTGTGTCACAAGGTGCTATTGGTTTTTGACAAATGTGACAAGTGGTTGCTGTTGCAAAAACCGCCTCGTCTGCGTCCGACATTTGAAGCGGAATTGGATTTTGCAGGATATTGTACACCCGATCTGCCAAGGCGTCCAATTCATTTAAAAACCAAGCAGCAGCATCTGCATCGCGATGAGATTTGAAGTATGAAAGTGAAGGGTCGTATGAACAAATCACGTTTAGGGCACAACTGAATGGCACATGTTGCTGTACTTGTTGAGTGTACGGCCGTGTCGGATCTGGTTTACATGTGTCAATGGGTGTGGTTAAACATTCAAAATCTGCATATACTGTAAATGGAAGCGGTTCTTGACGAGACACATTTTGAAATTTCATACTGGCTTTATCCTTTTCTGGAAATATAATTTTTACAGCTGGTTGTGTGATGCAATCAATAGTATGTGCTGTCAACTTTTGATTGCTAGTAAAATATTGCAAACAGCGATCACATATATGTACCCTATTTTTTTTTTTGTAACTTGTGAACGAACTAGTCTAGAAAGATCTTTGATATAACAATAATGGTTGCACAATTCCCCTTCAATGTACAATAAATTAAAATGCTTTTCTTTTTTTCCCTTTGTCACATACAATGGACCAATAACTTTGCCCCCTTCAACTCCGTATACATTAATGGAGTAAAGCGGATTTTTAGATTCAAAACGAGAAATGGCGTTGAGGTCCATTGGGAATTCTATGTCTGCTAAATTTAGACTGATCAATTAATTTCATAAATTTCTGGTGATATTTTCCCATTCTGTGAACATTTTCAGTTGCAGGACTTAACCCAGCAGCCAAGGACCACACAAAGCAAAAAACGTCATTATTATCCACATTGATGACTGCGTGATGTTTTTCCAACTGTTTAGGTAAATTAACATGAGCTGAACCACTGTTCATGGGATCAAAGGTGCATACATTAATTTTAAAATGGTTGATAGCTTCCAGCGATTTGCCACTTTCCAATTCTTGAAACTCGGCAAAGCGCGTCATGAGCTTATCGACAATGTTTTTACTATACCAACTGTGTATATTATCAGTGCGGTACAATTCACACATTTTCGTATGTAAATATATCGGTTTGGTTACTTCAACACCTTGTTTTAAAATAACAAAATCACATAATAACTCAGCGTTAATCTTTAACGCTACATGTTCTCTTAAACAGTCTTGCATTTTATTTTGAAAAATGTTGTAGCTAGCGTTTAAAAATTCATTTGGGTCTAAAAATTTAGCATCATTATTAATTTTAAAGCTACATAACTTATTATAAAAGCAAATATCCACGTCCTGCCAACTAAGTCTTGGTGCTGACATCATGACACTTACAGTAATTACATTTACTACAAAAACAGCAAATCACTGAACAGTTTGCAGAGAATGAAAACAAACAAAGTTTATTGTCTCTGCAAATTCTGTTTTAACATTAACAAATTTTAAATTTTATTTGATTCTTCAATAAATTCTACCAAACATCTTTTATTTTCTACTCCCAAATATTTTAGGTAGATGGTTCCTTTGTTGAGGTCATTTACAGCTTCGTCGTTGAGTTCCATGAACCTCGCAGGTAAGAAGACAGCGAAATTTTCTAGTTCGCAAACTATTCTTCTGCCATATTTCGTGTTTACTTTGCGAACAGCTGTCACCAAATAGGACTCGTTAACTGGCAGGTCCTGTAATCGTTTAGTCTCCAGACCGGTTGCTCTGCCAATGAGATTCGCAACTGTTATAGCAGACATATTGGTTCCGAAAGGTAATTATAAAGTGTTTAGGTAAACTATTAAAAAGGTTCAGGTACCCTCCACCTTTATTTATTAGCACATTAACTCAAACCCTGATCTATAGACTAAACCATCAAATGTGTATACAAAACTTATTTGCGAAGACGAGGAGTGTCCTAACAGCGCTCAGTCCCAGTAAATCAGTCGGATAGAGCGAGATAAGGTAATATCTCTTTTGACTGACGTCAAGCCTGGTAATGACTGTTAGTTGCAATAATAGTTTCATATATCCACTTGAGTAGTGTGTCCTGCATCCCCATCCAAACCTCTAGACTAAACCATCAAATGTGTATACAAAACTTATTTGCGAAGACGAGGAGTGTCCTAACAGCGCTCAGTCCCAGTAAATCAGTCGGATAGAGCGAGATAAGATAATATCTCTTTTGACTGACGTCAAGCCTGGTAATGACTGTTAGTTGCAATAATAGTTTCATATATCCACTTGAGTAGTGTGTCCTGCATCCCCATCCAAACCTCTAGACTAAACCATCAAATGTGTATACAAAACTTATTTGCGAAGACGAGGAGTGTCCTAACAGCGCTCAGTCCCAGTAAATCAGTCGGATAGAGCGAGATAAGGTAATATCTCTTTTGACTGACGTCAAGCCTGGTAATGACTGTTAGTTGCAATAATAGTTTCATATATCCACTTGAGTAGTGTGTCCTGCATCCCCATCCAAACCTCTAGACTAAACCATCAAATGTGTATACAAAACTTATTTGCGAAGACGAGGAGTGTCCTAACAGCGCTCAGTCCCAGTAAATCAGTCGGATAGAGCGAGATAAGATAATATCTCTTTTGACTGACGTCAAGCCTGGTAATGACTGTTAGTTGCAATAATAGTTTCATATATCCACTTGAGTAGTGTGTCCTGCATCCCCATCCAAACCTCTAGACTAAACCATCAAATGTGTATACAAAACTTATTTGCGAAGACGAGGAGTGTCCTAACAGCGCTCAGTCCCAGTAAATCAGTCGGATAGAGCGAGATAAGATAATATCTCTTTTGACTGACGTCAAGCCTGGTAATGACTGTTAGTTGCAATAATAGTTTTATATACCCATTTGATATTATTATTATCTACTTGATAAATATTTAAGGTCAACTGCATAACCATCGACAGATAGAGAAACTAAAGGTACTGTGTTCAATATTACCTGATAGAAGATCTTTGCAGCAAAGCGATGTGTATACTACGAACTCGTGGACTTCTCTGACTAGCAACAATAATGTCAGGGCTTATATACCCTTACAATCAGAGGCAACACACCGGTTTGCCCGCTTTCTCAGTAACTGGATGACCTCCATATTTAGTGTCCGCTTTCTCAGTAACTGGATGACCTCCATATTTAGTATAAATGAACCTGCTACTTTACAAAGAATTATCATTCACTGCTACTGCTATGTCGGATCATGAAAACACCCATCATGGGGATGAAGGAGAAGAATCCGCAAATTGGGATTCATCTTTAGACATTTTCATGTAAGTGATATTCATTTTTTTTTAAATTGATACCAGACTAAAAAAATTAAATCAAAGCCTAGAACGATAACCAATTAACCATGGGACTGGAATATATTTTTAATTAAGACAATACAAACACCCAGTCCCCAAGCCAGGGGAATTAATCACCAGAAAATACAATCTCCACAGACCTCCCAAAAGTCTAACCCAGGACCCTCCAGTTCAGAGGCTAACAGCAGCCAAGAACAGTATAGTTGAGCCACACAGCTAAACACATAGTTGTATCTTGTCTCGCAATAAACAGTCAAGTTAATTATTACACTATTGTTTAAATGCAATGTCAAGCTTGGCTAACACTATTGCTGTT
Organism: Meconema thalassinum; assembly: GCA_946902985.2. Classification (NCBI taxonomy): domain Eukaryota; kingdom Metazoa; phylum Arthropoda; class Insecta; order Orthoptera; family Tettigoniidae; genus Meconema; species Meconema thalassinum. Next base: position 20,994,092 of record OX336395.1, on the reverse strand, counting down.
AATGTCAATAGCGTTTGTCAAATTGTGGTCAAGTAGCTTTGAACACTTAGATAGGTGTCAAGGTTTTATATACTTAGCCGGGTGTAGCCCAAGGACGGCCGACGGTGGGGCTCGAACCCACGCGTCTACCGAGTCCGTCCTGACAACCTTTTAATTGAATTTCATAGCTAGTTTTTTTTGTCGTGTGACCTACTCAGAGGCCGAGTGCAGGTCTTTCTATTCGACGTCCGTGGGCGACCTGCGCGTCGGTATGGAGTGGAAGATGAAACTGGGCAAGGATGTGGAAGGAATCGGCCGTGGCCTATCAGAAGGTACCGTCCCAGCATTTGCATGTGGAAGGAATCGGCCGTGGCCTATCAGAAGGTACCGTCCCAGCATTTGCCTGGTGTTGAAAATGGGGAAACCACGGAAAACCATTTCAAGGACGGCCGACGGTGGGCTCGAACCCACGCGTCTACCGAGTCCGTCCTGACAACCTTTTAATTGAATTTCATAGCTAGTTTTTTTTTTGTCGTGTGACCTACTCAGAGGCCGAGTGCAGGTCTTTCTATTCGACGTCCGTGGGCGACCTGCGCGTCGGTATGGAGTGGAAGATGAAACTGGGCAAGGATGTGGAAGGAATCGGCCGTGGCCTATCAGAAGGTACCGTCCCAGCATTTGCATGTGGAAGGAATCGGCCGTGGCCTATCAGAAGGTACCGTCCCAGCATTTGCCTGGTGTTGAAAATGGGAAACCACGGAAAACCATTTCAAGGACGGCCGACGGTGGGGCTTGAACCCACGCGTCTACCGAGTAAGCAGAGAGCTTGGACTCATGACCTAGGTGCAGCGTTTCAGCCTTGTAATAATATCATATATACCTACATTTTATGTTACATAAGCACACACATGTTGACGATTTTAAAAATACAGTGTATTGCATCCTACTTGGTATCCATACATTGTTTGGAACAGACAGCTTTCTTTTTCTCCCAGTCCGACTTAAGAAACATGACTAATTTATTGTAATTTAATGCAAATTGTATTACCGGTTAGAGACCTGTTAAATTTATTGCCGCTGTCAAATATAATGGCTTTCATTATATTGCCAAGACATACCGCTTTAACAAAAATAAAAGTTAATAGCCTACATCATCAATCTTGATACCAGTCTAATGTCAAACGGGCTTTCAATATCTCATACATTAAAATTGTGTTGCGCTGTTATGTAAATTAGCATTAGTATACCAGCTTCTTACTCACTTCATGTGAGATCTGTGTAGGGATACCGCAAAAGTTGAATTGTTGTTGTTTGAGTCTTCAGTCTTTTGACTGGTTTGATGCAGCTCTCCATGTCTCCCTGTCCTGAGCTAATCGTTTCATCTCTACATAGCTCCAACACCCTACATCGGAGGCAATCTGTTTAACATACTCTAACCTCGGTCTACCCCTACAGTTCTTGTCCTCGACCCTTCCTTCCATAACTAAGCTTGCTATTCCTGGGTGTCTTAGTATGTGTCCTACCAACCTATCTCTTCTCTTCATTAGCAGTCGCCAGAAACATCTCTCCTCTCCCACTCGTCTTAATACCTCTTTGTTTGTAACCCTATCTACCCATCTGATCTTCATCATTCTCCTGTAACACCACATTTCAAATGCTTCTATTCTCCTCTTTTCTGCTGCACCAATAGTCCAAGTTTCACTTCCATGCTGTTTGAGTCTTCAGTCTTTTGACTGGTTTGATGCAGCTCTCCATGTCTCCCTGTCCTGAGCTAATCGTTTCATCTCTACATAGCTCCAACACCCTACATCGGAGGCAATCTGTTTAACATACTCTAACCTCGGTCTACCCCTACAGTTCTTGTCCTCGACCCTTCCTTCCATAACTAAGCTTGCTATTCCTGGGTGTCTTAGTATGTGTCCTACCAACCTATCTCTTCTCTTCATTAGCAGTCGCCAGAAACATCTCTCCTCTCCCACTCGTCTTAATACCTCTTTGTTTGTAACCCTATCTACCCATCTGATCTTCATCATTCTCCTGTAACACCACATTTCAAATGCTTCTATTCTCCTCTTTTCTGCTGCACCAATAGTCCAAGTTTCACTTCCATGCTGTTTGAGTCTTCAGTCTTTTGACTGGTTTGATGCAGCTCTCCATGTCTCCCTGTCCTGAGCTAATCGTTTCATCTCTACATAGCTCCAACACCCTACATCGGAGGCAATCTGTTTAACATACTCTAACCTCGGTCTACCCCTACAGTTCTTGTCCTCGACCCTTCCTTCCATAACTAAGCTTGCTATTCCTGGGTTTCTTAGTATGTGTCCTACCAACCTATCTCTTCTCTTCATTAGCAGTCGCCAGAAACATCACTCCTCTCCCACTCGTCTTAATACCTCTTTGTTTGTAACCCTATCTACCCATCTGATCTTCATCATTCTCCTGTAACACCACATTTCAAATGCTTCTATTCTCCTCTTTTCTACTGCACCAATAGTCCAAGTTTCACTTCCATAGAGCGCCACGCTCCAGACAAAGGCTTTCAAAAATGACTTCCTAATACCTAAATCTATATTCGATGTCAGCAGATTCCTTTTTTGTAGAAATGCTTTCTTTGTCTGAGCCAACCTACTTGCTTCGTCCATCACTGGTTATTCTGCTTCCTAAGTAACAGAAGTCTCCTACTTCCTTCAGCTTTTCACCTGTCAATTTGATCTCCATAGAGGTTTCTGATTTATTTCGGTTGCATTCCAGTATTTATGTTTTACATTTATTTATTTTCATCATGAATTCTTTCCGTAAGACGGAGTCCATACCATTCAAAAACTCATTCAAATCCTCAGGCTTGTCGGCCAAGATGACAATGTCATCAGCAAATCTCAGAGTTGAAATTATTTCTCCTTGAACCTTCACTCCCACTTTAAATTTTTCTCTAATTTCCTTCATTGCTTGTTCAATGTAAAGATTGAAAAGTATGGGTGATAAGTTGCAGCCTTGCCTTACACCTTTCTGAATACCAACTTTTCTCTCATGTCCTTCAACTCGAATGACTGCTGTCTGGTTTCTGTACAGATTGTATATCATCCTCCTATCCCTGTACTTTATTACAATTGATTTCAAAATGTCAAACAATTTAGTCCAATCAACTTTATCAAAAGCATTTTCTAAGTCTACAAAAGCCATGAACGTTGTCTTATCTTTCCTTATTCTACCTTCTAAAATTAGCCTAAGACTTAGAACAGCTTCCCTTGTTCCTACATTTCTCCTGAAACCAAACTGGTCTTCACCCAACTCCGTTTCTATCTGGCTTTCAATCCTCTTGTAAATCATTCTAACTTCTGTGTACTTTGGTTTTCCCTGACACAAACATCAAGACAGTTTATATCCTCGCCGCTAGATTGGGTATTCTAATGACATTGATAGACATTTTTTCTATTTTATAGTTTCTCGAATGACCGTGTCATGGCGGAGTTTTTCGTCCGCATGATGATGGAGGCAGAAAATGAAAATGTGGATAACAGCGAAACTGAAGAGGAGGCAGAAGAGGAGGCAGAAGAAGCTACCCAAAAAAATAATTTAAACGAGTAATGTACCAAAAAGAAAAAAACAATAATAATTTAAAAAAAATTCTTGTTTTGATTGATTTATTTGTCTATCATTCCCACTTTTATTTTTTTATATGAAGCTGAGCGAGCCAACATGTCAGGTGTCAATCTCAGAAATTCACTCCTGTGACATCACACATCGGTTGACCGTTCAAATCAGATTATTCATTCTAACACCCATCCATGTCCATTAACCATCTAGCACGCCTTCCATATCCTCAGCTCCATAACACATAAATTCAAATCTCCCAAGTCAGCATAAATAAAAAAATCCTTCGGCTGCACTAGGTCTCTGTGATTATGCCTCCATGGCTTAGGGAGAAGCATGCCAACCTCTCACCGCTAGGTCTGTATTTCAAATCCCAGTTACTCCATGTAAAATATGTGCTGGACAAAACAGAAGCAGACTGGTTTTTCTCCGGGTACTCTAGTTTTCCTGACTAACTTTCATTCCACCAACACTCTCCACCATCATTTAATTTTATCAGTCATTTATTCAATCGCTGACTCAGAGGAGTGCGATAGGCTTCGACAGTCGGCACAGTTCATATCTTCACAACTAGATGGAATATTCCAATGTCATCAATAGACATTACACCATCTTGTTTTTATTTCATGTCGAGCTGGCTGAACCGACATGCCATGCGTTTTTGTATCCCCCACCCATTAACAATTTGTTTACCGTTAAGTATTAGAAAAAAAAACAATCCCATCCATGACCTACACTACATTCTGCCTGTGACGTCCCAACCTCCATTCACAGTTCCATCTTCATTCACGTTTGTTTACCCGCCAACCTAGCACGTCAGGGTTCAACAACCACCGCCATTCATGTTTTCCATTCAAAACACTCCCGTCCATGACCTACCTCACATCCCGTAATCTGCTGTGACGTCACACACACACACACACCAGTTGACCGTTCAATTCTCTGACGATTCATTCACCGACAAAGATTCGGAAACCTTCGGCAACACTCGGATCTCATCGTGCTCAAAGCAAAGCTATATAGCCCAGGATAATATCAGAGAAGGCGATCAGTCCAAGAGAGAGACTGGGTCGAGGAGGGTCTCGTGCAGAGCCTCTTCCATCCTTCCCTCCCCCTCCCCCACCCTCCCTCCCTCCCCACCCCCACTCCTCCCCCTCCACCCACACCCCCTCAAACCGGTTCCTGGACCCTCCAAGGTTTGTTTACCTTCCGGGGTCCCGGCGACCTTGGGGTCAATGACCTACCTCAAGGTCATTGACCATGACCTATCTCAAGGTCATTGACCTTGCCACGCCCCCCTCATTTGCATAAATAACGGTATTTGAAGCAGAACCCTCCCTGCTCCTCTACTCACCAATCCATGGTATGAGCACTCTTCATCCAGGTGGACGCACAGTGTTCAGCTACTGGATACACCAATCCAAGGTATGAGCACTATTCATCCAGGTGGACGCACAGTATTCAGCTACTGGATACACCAATCCAAGGTATGAGCACTATTCATCCAGGTGGACGCACAGTGTTCAGCTACTGGATACACCAATCCAAGGTATGAGCACTATTCATCCCGGTGGACGCACAGTATTGAGCTACTGGGTACACCAATCCATGGTATGAGCACTCTTCATCCAGGTGGACGCACAGTGTTCAGCTACTGGATACACCAATCCATGGTATGAGCACTATTCATCCCGGTGGACGCACAGTATTCAGCTACTGGGTACACCAATCCATGGTATGAGCACTATTCATCCCGGTGGACGCACAGTATTCAGCTACTGGATACACCAATCCAAGGTATGAGCACTATTCATCCCGGTGGACGCACAGTATTCAGCTACTGGGTACACCAATCCATGGTATGAGCACTATTCATCCCGGTGGACGCACAGTATTCAGCTACTGGGTACACCAATCCATGCTATGAGCACTATTCATCCCGGTGGACGCACAGTATTCAGCTACTGGGTACACCAATCCATGGTATGAGCACTATTCATCCCGGTGGACGCACAGTATTCAGCTACTGGATACACCAATCCAAGGTATGAGCACTATTCATCCAGGTGGACGCACAGTATTCAGCTACTGGATACACCAATCCAAGGTATGAGCACTCTTCATCCAGGTGGACGCACAGTGTTCAGCTACTGGATACACCAATCCAAGGTATGAGCACTATTCATCCCGGTGGACGCACAGTATTCAGCTACTGGGTACACCAATCCATGGTATGAGCACTCTTCATCCAGGTGGACGCACAGTGTTCAGCTACTGGATACACCAATCCATGGTATGAGCACTATTCATCCCGGTGGACGCACAGTATTCAGCTACTGGGTACACCAATCCATGGTATGAGCACTATTCATCCCGGTGGACGCACAGTATTCAGCTACTGGATACACCAATCCAAGGTATGAGCACTATTCATCCCGGTGGACGCACAGTATTCAGCTACTGGGTACACCAATCCATGGTATGAGCACTATTCATCCCGGTGGACGCACAGTATTCAGCTACCGGGTACACCAATCCATGGTATGAGCACTATTCATCCCGGTGGACGCACAGTATTCAGCTACTGGGTACACCAATCCATGGTATGAGCACTATTCATCCCGTTGGACGCACAGTATTCAGCTACTGGATACACCAATCCAAGGTATGAGCACTATTCATCCAGGTGGACGCACAGTGTTCAGCTACTGGATACACCAATCCAAGGTATGAGCACTATTCATCCAGGTGGACGCACAGTGTTCAGCTACTGGGTACACCAATCCAAGGTATGAGCACTCTTCATCCAGGTGGACGCACAGTATTCAGCTACTGGGTACACCAATAAAAGGTATGAGCACTATTCAACCAGGTGGACGCACAGTGTTCAGCTACTGGATACACCAATCCAAGGTATGAGCACTATTCATCCAGGTGGACGCACAGTGTTCAGCTACTGGATACACCAATCCAAGGTATGGGCACTCTTCATCCAGGTGGACGCACAGTGTTCAGCTACTGGATACACCAATCCAAGGTATGGGCACTCTTCATCCAGGTGGACGCACAGTATTCAGCTACTGGATACACCAATCCATGGTATGAGCACTATTCATCCCGGTGGACGCACAGTATTCAGCTACTGGATACACCAATCCATGGTATGAGCACTATTCATCCTGGTGGACGCACAGTATTCAGCTACTGGATACACCAATCCATGGTATGAGCACTATTCATCCCGGTGGACGCACAGTATTCAGCTACTGGGTACACCAATCCATGGTATGAGCACTATTCATCCCGGTGGACGCACAGTATTCAGCTACTGGGTACACCAATCCATGGTATGAGCACTATTCATCCTGGTGGACGCACAGTATTCAGCTACTGGATACACCAATCCACGGTATGAGCACTATTCATCCCGGTGGACGCACAGTATTCAGCTACTGGGTACACCAATCCATGGTATGAGCACTATTCATCCCGGTGGACGCACAGTATTCAGCTACTGGGTACACCAATCCATGGTATGAGCACTATTCATCCCGGTGGACGCACAGTATTCAGCTTCTGGGTACACCAATCCATGGTATGAGCACTATTCATCCAGGTGGACGCACAGTATTCAGCTACTGGATACACCAATCCATGGTATGAGCACTATTCATCCCGGTGGACGCACAGTATTCAGCTACTGGATACACCAATCCAAGGTATGAGCACTATTCATCCAGGTGGACGCACAGTGTTCAGCTACTGGGTACACCAATCCATGGTATGAGCACTATTCATCCCGGTGGACGCACAGTATTCAGCTACTGGATACACCAATCCAAGGTATGAGCACTATTCATCCAGGTGGACGCACAGTATTCAGCTACTGGATACACCAATCCAAGGTATGAGCACTATTCATCCCGGTGGACGCACAGTATTCAGCTACTGGATACACCAATCCAAGGTATGAGCACTATTCATCCAGATGGACGCACAGTATTCAGCTACTGGGTACACCAATCCAAGGTATGAGCACTATTCATCCAGATGGACGCACAGTGTTCAGCTACTGGATACACCAATCCAAGGTATGGGCACTATTCATCCCGGTGGACGCACAGTATTCAGCTACTGGGTACACCAATCCAAGGTATGGGCACTATTCATCCCGGTGGACGCACAGTATTCAGCTACTGGGTACACCAATCCATGGTATGAGCACTATTCATCCAGGTGGACGCACAGTATTCAGCTACTGGATACACCAATCCAAGGTATGGGCACTATTCATCCCGGTGAACGCACAGTATTCAGCTACTGGGTACACCAATCCATGGTATGAGCACTATTCATCCCGGTGGACGCACAGTATTCAGCTACTGGATACACCAATCCAAGGTATGGGCACTATTCTTCCCGGTGGACGCACAGTATTCAGCTACTGGGTACACCAATCCATGGTATGAGCACTATTCATCCCGGTGGACGCACAGTATTCAGCTACTGGGTACACCAATCCATGGTATGAGCACTATTCATCCCGGTGGACGCACAGTATTCAGCTACTGGGTACACCAATCCATGCTATGAGCACTATTCATCCCGGTGGACGCACAGTATTCAGCTACTGGGTACACCAATCCACGGTATGAGCAATATTCATCCCGGTGGACGCACAGTATTCAGCTACTGGATACACCAATCCAAGGTATGAGCACTATTCATCCAGGTGGACGCACAGTATTCAGCTACTGGATACACCAATCCAAGGTATGAGCACTCTTCATCCAGGTGGACGCACAGTGTTCAGCTACTGGATACACCAATCCAAGGTATGAGCACTATTCATCCCGGTGGACGCACAGTATTCAGCTACTGGGTACACCAATCCATGGTATGAGCACTCTTCATCCAGGTGGACGCACAGTGTTCAGCTACTGGATACACCAATCCATGGTATGAGCACTATTCATCCCGGTGGACGCACAGTATTCAGCTACTGGTTACACCAATCCATGGTATGAGCACTATTCATCCCGGTGGACGCACAATATTCAGCTACTGGATACACCAATCCAAGGTATGAGCACTATTCATCCCGGTGGACGCACAGTATTCAGCTACTGGGTACACCAATCCATGGTATGAGCACTATTCATCCCGGTGGACGCACAGTATTCAGCTACCGGGTACACCAATCCATGGTATGAGCACTATTCATCCCGGTGGACGCACAGTATTCAGCTACTGGGTACACCAATCCATGGTATGAGCACTATTCATCCCGTTGGACGCACAGTATTCAGCTACTGGATACACCAATCCAAGGTATGAGCACTATTCATCCAGGTGGACGCACAGTGTTCAGCTACTGGATACACCAATCCAGGGTATGAGCACTATTCATCCAGGTGGACGCACAGTGTTCAGCTACTGGGTACACCAATCCAAGGTATGAGCACTCTTCATCCAGGTGGACGCACAGTATTCAGCTACTGGGTACACCAATCCAAGGTATGGGCACTCTTCATCCAGGTGGACGCACAGTGTTCAGCTACTGGATACACCAATCCAAGGTATGGGCACTCTTCATCCAGGTGGACGCACAGTATTCAGCTACTGGATACACCAATCCATGGTATGAGCACTATTCATCCCGGTGGACGCACAGTATTCAGCTACTGGATACACCAATCCATGGTATGAGCACTATTCATCCTGGTGGACGCACAGTATTCAGCTACTGGATACACCAATCCATGGTATGAGCACTATTCATCCCGGTGGACGCACAGTATTCAGCTACTGGGTACACCAATCCATGGTATGAGCACTATTCATCCCGGTGGACGCACAGTATTCAGCTACTGGGTACACCAATCCATGGTATGAGCACTATTCATCCTGGTGGACGCACAGTATTCAGCTACTGGATACACCAATCCACGGTATGAGCACTATTCATCCCGGTGGACGCACAGTATTCAGCTACTGGGTACACCAATCCATGGTATGAGCACTATTCATCCCGGTGGACGCACAGTATTCAGCTACTGGGTACACCAATCCATGGTATGAGCACTATTCATCCCGGTGGACGCACAGTATTCAGCTTCTGGGTACACCAATCCAAGGTATGAGCACTATTCATCCAGGTGGACGCACAGTATTCAGCTACTGGATACACCAATCCATGGTATGAGCACTATTCATCCCGGTGGACGCACAGTATTCAGCTACTGGATACACCAATCCATGGTATGAGCACTATTCATCCTGGTGGACGCACAGTATTCAGCTACTGGATACACCAATCCATGGTATGAGCACTATTCATCACGGTGGACGCACAGTATTCAGCTACTGGGTACACCAATCCATGGTATGAGCACTATTCATCCTGGTGGACGCACAGTATTCAGCAACTGGATACACCAATCCAAGGTATCAGCACTATTCATCCCGGTGGACGCACAGTGTTCAGCTACTGGATACACCAATCCAAGGTATGAGCACTATTCATCCAGGTGGACGCACAGTATTCAGCTACTGGATACACCAATCCAAGGTATGAGCACTATTCATCCAGGTGGACGCACAGTGTTCAGCTACTGGGTACACCAATCCAAGGTATGAGCACTATTCATCCAGGTGGACGCACAGTGTTCAGCTACTGGATACACCAATCCAAGGTATGGGCACTCTTCATCCAGGTGGACGCACAGTATTCAGCTACTGGATACACCAATCCATGGTATGAGCACTATTCATCCCGGTGGACGCACAGTATTCAGCTACTGGATACACCAATCCATGGTATGAGCACTATTCATCCCGGTGGACGCACAGTATTCAGCTACTGGATACACCAATCCAAGGTATGAGCACTATTCATCCAGGTGGACGCACAGTGTTCAGCTACTGGGTACACCAATCCATGGTATGAGCACTATTCACCCCGGTGGACGCACAGTATTCAGCTACTGGATACACCAATCCAAGGTATGAGCACTATTCATCCAGGTGGACGCACAGTATTCAGCTACTGGATACACCAATCCAAGGTATGAGCACTATTCATCCCGGTGGACGCACAGTATTCAGCTACTGGATACACCAATCCAAGGTATGAGCACTATTCATCCAGATGGACGCACAGTGTTCAGCTACTGGATACACCAATCCATGGTATGAGCACTATTCATCCAGGTGGACGCACAGTGTTCAGCTACTGGATACACCAATCCAAGGTATGAGCACTATTCATCCAGGTGGACGCACAGTGTTCAGCTACTGGGTACACCAATCCAAGGTATGAGCACTATTCATCCAGGTGGACGCACAGTGTTCAGCTACTGGATACACCAATCCAAGGTATGGGCACTCTTCATCCAGGTGGACGCACAGTATTCAGCTACTGGATACACCAATCCATGGTATGAGCACTATTCATCCCGGTGGACGCACAGTATTCAGCTACTGGATACACCAATCCATGGTATGAGCACTATTCATCCCGGTGGACGCACAGTATTCAGCTACTGGATACACCAATCCAAGGTATGAGCACTATTCATCCAGGTGGACGCACAGTGTTCAGCTACTGGGTACACCAATCCATGGTATGAGCACTATTCACCCCGGTGGACGCACAGTATTCAGCTACTGGATACACCAATCCAAGGTATGAGCACTATTCATCCAGGTGGACGCACAGTATTCAGCTACTGGATACACCAATCCAAGGTATGAGCACTATTCATCCCGGTGGACGCACAGTATTCAGCTACTGGATACACCAATCCAAGGTATGAGCACTATTCATCCAGATGGACGCACAGTGTTCAGCTACTGGATACACCAATCCATGGTATGAGCACTATTCATCCAGGTGGACGCACAGTGTTCAGCTACTGGATACACCAATCCAAGGTATGAGCACTCTTCATCCAGGTGGACGCACAGTATTCAGCTACTGGATACACCAATCCAAGGTATGAGCACTATTCATCCAGGTGGACGCACAGTGTTCAGCTACTGGGTACACCAATCCAAGGTATGAGCACTCTTCATCCAGGTGGACGCACAGTGTTCAGCTACTGGGTACACCAATCCAAGGTATGAGCACTCTTCATCCAGATGGACGCACAGTATTCAGCTACTGGGTACACCAATCCATGGTATGAGCACTATTCATCCCCGTGGACGCACAGTGTTCAGCTACTGGATACACCAATCCAAGGTATGGGCACTATTCATCCCGGTGGACGCACAGTATTCAGCTACTGGGTACACCAATCCATGGTATGAGCACTATTCATCCCGGTGGACGCACAGTATTCAGCTACTGGGTACACCAATCCATGGTATGAGCACTATTCAACCCGGTGGACGCACAGTATTCAGCTACTGGATACACCAATCCAAGGTATGAGCACTATTCATCCAGGTGGACGCACAGTATTCAGCTACTGGATACACCAATCCATGGTATGAGCACTCTTCATCCAGGTGGACGCACAGTGTTCAGCTACTGGATACACCAATCCAAGGTATGGGCACTCTTCATCCAGGTGGACGCACAGTGTTCAGCTACTGGATACACCAATCCAAGGTATGGGCACTCTTCATCCAGGTGGACGCACAGTATTCAGCTACTGGATACACCAATCCAAGGTATGAGCACTATTCATCCAGGTGGACGCACAGTATTCAGCTACTGGATACACCAATCCAAGGTATGAGCACTATTCATCCCGGTGGACGCACAGTATTCAGCTACTGGATACACCAATCCAAGGTATGAGCACTATTCATCCAGATGGACGCACAGTATTCAGCTACTTGGTACACCAATCCAAGGTATGAGCACTATTCATCCAGATGGACGCACAGTGTTCAGCTACTGGATACACCAATCCAAGGTATGGGCACTATTCATCCCGGTGGACGCACAGTATTCAGCTACTGGGTACACCAATCCATGGTATGAGCACTATTCATCCCGGTGGACGCACAGTATTCAGCTACTGGATACACCAATCCAAGGTATGAGCACTATTCATCCAGGTGGACGCACAGTATTCAGCTACTGGATACACCAATCCAAGGTATGAGCACTATTCATCCAGGTGGACGCACAGTATTCAGCTACTGGATACACCAATCCAAGGTATGAGTACTATTCATCCTGGTGGACGCACAGTATTCAGCTACTGGATACACCAATCCATGGTATGAGCACTATTCATCCCGGTGGACGCACAGTATTCAGCTACTGGATACACCAATCCAAGGTATGAGCACTATTCATCCAGGTGGACGCACAGTATTCAGCTACTGGATACACCAATCCAAGGTATGAGCACTATTCATCCAGGTGGACGCACAGTATTCAGCTACTGGATACACCAATCCAAGGTATGAGCACTATTCATCCCGGTGGACGCACAGTATTCAGCTGCTGGATACACCAATCCAAGGTATGAGCACTCTTCATCCAGGTGGACGCACAGTATTCAGCTACTGGATACACCAATCCAAGGTATGAACACTCTTCATCCAGGTGGACGCACAGTATTCAGCTACTGGATACACCAATCCAAGGTATGAGCACTCTTCATCCAGGTGGACGCACAGTATTCAGCTACTGGATACACCAATCCAAGGTATGGGCACTCTTCATCCAGGTGGACGCACAGTATTCAGCTACTGGGTACACCAATCCAAGGTATGAGCACTATTCATCCAGATGGACGCACAGTATTCAGCTACTGGGTACACCAATCCAAGGTATGAGCACTATTCATCCAGATGGACGCACAGTATTCAGCTACTGGATACACCAATCCAAGGTATGAGCACTCTTCATCCAGGTGGACGCACAGTATTCAGCTACTGGAAACACCAATCCAAGGTATGAGCACTATTCATCCAGGTGGACGCACAGTATTCAGCTACTGGATACACCAATCCAAGGTATGAGCACTCTTCATCCAGGTGGACGCACAGTATTCAGCTACTGGATACACCAATCCATGGTATGAGCACTATTCATCCAGGTGGACGCACAGTGTTCAGCTACTGGATACACCAATCCAAGGTATGAGCACTATTCATCCAGGTGGACGCACAGTGTTCAGCTACTGGGTACACCAATCCATGGTATGAGCACTATTCATCCCGGTGGACGCACAGTATTCAGCTACTGGATACACCAATCCAAGGTATGAGCACTATTCATCCAGCCAGACGCACAGTATTCAGCTACTGGATACACCAATCCAAGGTATGAGCACTATTCATCCCGGTGGACGCACAGTGTTCAGCTACTGGGTACACCAATCCAAGGTATGAGCACTATTCATCCAGATGGACGCACAGTATTCAGCTACTGGATACACCAATCCAAGGTATGAGCACTCTTCATCCAGATGGACGCACAGTATTCAGCTACTGGGTACACCAATCCATGGTATGAGCACTATTCATCCCGTTGGACGCACAGGATTCAGCTACTGGATACACCAATCCAAGGTATGAGCACTATTCATCCAGCTAGACGCACAGTATTCAGCTACTGGATACACCAATCCAAGGGCAGAAGTCCTAAGTGTAGAAGCAGATGAACCCCACGTTGTACCACATAGTTTCTGTAGAATATAATTTCTAGATCTGAGCTTAGCAGTATGAATATATTATGATGTTTGTCTAGTCTTTCTTTAACAATTGCATGCATTGTATATTATATACAGTACCTAATTATAGCTTCAGATAATTATGCATGTAACTATTTAAAAAACATTCCATAGTTCGGACTTTCTATAATTTGGACTAGACCTCGCCCCCCGTATTCCGAACTAGTGGGAGTTTACTGTATATTCAGGGTGTTTAGAAAAAAATACAGTCAGTCTGAAAGACTAGACGTTATATAATTTCAAATGACGCATGCTACAAATGCTACACATGTTAGAAAGGCTCAGGAGGGCTCCTTCAACAGACTCCATTACCCATTAACTTAGGCTTCCCGCGCGGGCACCTCTTTAAGGGTCACCCTGTATTTGAGTCTGACATCTTTTACAACTCTTTAAGGGTCACACATTATTTAAATCTGATATCTTGCAAACCCCTTTAAGGGTCACCCTGTATTTGAATTGAATCTAACATACTGTACACCTCGTTAAGTGTCACCCTGTATTTTGCTCTGACACCCTGCACACCTCTTTAGGAGGTACCCTGTATTCTTATCTGGCATCTTGTATATCTCTTTAGAAGTCACCCTGTATTCTTGTGTGACATCTAGTACACCTTTTTAGGAGTCACCCTGCTTTCTTGTCTGACATCTTGTGCACCTCTTTAGGAGTCACCTTGTATTCTTATCTGGCATCTTGTATATCTCTTTACGAGTCACCTTGTATTCTTATGGCATCTTGTATATCTCTTTAGGATTCACCCTGTATTCTTATCTGGCATCTTGTACTGTATTTTGCTCTGACATCCTGCACACCTCTTTAGGAAGCACCCTGTATTCTTATCTGGCATCTTGCATATCTCTTTATAAGTCATCCTGTGTTCTTGTGTGACATCTTGTACACCTCTTTAGGAGTCACCCTGTATTCTTGTCTGACATCTTGTGCACCTCTTTAGGAGTCACCCTGTATTCTTCTCTGCCATCTTGTACACCTCTTTAAGAGTCACCTTGTATTTTTATCTGGCATCTTGTATATCCCTTTAGGAGTCACCTTGTATTCTTATCTGGCATCTTGTACTGTATTTTGCTCTGACATCCTGCACACCTCTTTAAGAGTCACCTTGTATTCGTATCTGGCGTCTTGTGTATCTCTTTAGGAGTCACTCTGTATTCTTATCTGGCAACTTGTATATCTCTTTGGAGTCACCTTGTATTCTTATCTGGCATCTTGTTTTGTATTTTGCTCTGACATCCTGCACACCTCTTTAAGAGTCACCTTGTATTCTTACCTGGCGTCTTGTTTATCTATTTAGGAGTCACTTTGTATTCTTATCTGGCGTCTTGTATATCTATTTAGGAGTCACTCTGTATTCTTATCTGCCATCTTGTATATCTCTTTAGGAGTCACCCTGTATTCTTCTCTGGCATCTTGTATATCTCTTTAGGAGTCACCTTGTATTCTTATCTGGCATCTTGTATATCTCTTTACGAGTCACCCTGTATTCTTATCTGGCATCTTGTATATCTCTTTAGGAGTCACCTTGTATTCTTATCTGGCATCTTGTATATCTATTTTGGAGTCACCTTGTATTCTTATCTGGCAACTTGTATATCTCTTTAGGAGTCACCTTGTATTCTTATCTGACATCCTGCACACCTCTTTAAGAGTCACCTTGTATTCTTATCTGGCATCTTGTATTGTATTTTGCTCTGACATCCTGCACACCTCTTTAAGAGTCACCTTGTATTCTTACCTTGCGTCTTGTATACCTCTTTAGGAGTCACCCTATATTCTTATCTGGCAGCTTGTACACGTCTTTAGGAGTCACCCTGTATTCTTTTCGCTTCGCTCGAAGCCCCAGGTCGCTCGACGCCCCAGGACTCTTTCAACAGACTCCATTAACCATTAACTTAGGCTTCCCGCGTGGCTGCATGACGTCACCGTCTCCATCTCCGTAACGCAACCGTCTCCGTAACGCATAACTTTCGACTCAAGCATAACGATGAAGTCGACAAGATCATTTGACATTATAAAAAAGTGTCCGATATTGCAACAGGGGTTGGGATTGGTCAAAACGAGAAGAAATGTTCCTATAGGCTAAACATATGTCCGGAACAGTGGCGGCTCGTGACTTTCTGGACTGGGGGTTCAATAGGAAAGAGCACTTATATCAAATGGCGGACCCTTAATCTACTACTAAGATAAACAGTATACATGTGGTACCTCAAAATTCGTACAGATGGTTATGAACATTACAATGAGCGATTTCAAACACAGTGAGTTCAAATCATTCGCCTCAACCAGAACTTGAACCCTGGATCAGCATTATTAGTGAAGATCAAAGTTTTCTGCCTCGATGTCTTTCTCAAACACGCACCTGTATGACAGGCTCCATCTGGTAATGAGTCTGGTTAAGAACATGCAACACTTCAAATCTTACAGCAATCGAGTTTCAGATTGAAATGGCTCACACAATGAAGAATGGATATACTTATAAAAGGTAGAGGTAATTTAGAAGGAAAATACTCATAAAGTGAATTTAGATTGAAAAATACGCACAAAATATAGTTTAGGTTCAAATTACTTACGAACTTCAATGTAGATTCGAAATACTCAACAAAATGCAATTGAAATTCAAAATATTTACAGAATGCAATTGAAATTGAAAATACGTACAAAATGCAAGTAAGGTTCAAAATACTTACAAAATGCAATTGAATTTGAAAATGCTTACAAAATGTATAGTAGATTCAAAATACTTACAAAATGTGGAAGCTCGCGATTCAAAATACTGTACTTACAAAATGCAATTGAGATTAAAAATACTTACAACATGTAGTTTAGGTCGAAAATACTTACAAAGTGCAATTGTAGATTGAAAAAACGTCCAAAATGTGGTTGAGTTAAAAAAAATCACAAAATGTAATTTAGAGACACCGGGAGCCAATTCATAAAAACAGGTCAGGAATCCTAAAGAGAAAAGGAACTATAATGAAAAGAAGGCTGATCCCACGAAGAATGAGGGAACAGGAAAGGTGAGAGAAGGGCCAATGAAGGCGGGAAAGGAAAAGACTCCCTGGCATCGGGTACCCTAATACCGTCGGGGTCGGAAGACAGCAAGAGTTGACCAAGAGAGGTCGACAGGAAAGAAGACAGTGAGGAGCCCGGCACAAGTAAGTGGAAGCAATACCGGACTCAGCTGGGGTCCCATGGTCGCCAACCCACGTCCCACTAGATGTGAGCCCCTAGGGGATGCGGAAAAATAATCGAATTACACAGTCACTCATTTCACGCAATTAAAAGGAACAAGGAAATACTGAAGGTGATTTACGTTCCAGCTCTTGCCAGTGTGACTAACTTAAACCTGAGAAAATAGTGGAACTACAGTAGTGAGTTGGATAACTCCAGAGCGTAACAACTAACAAGACACCTTCTTCCACTATAATTTCAATCTAAGTGAATCGTTTATTTAATTAGCCTTCACATACAATAAATAGCTAGGTAGTTTACATTATATAGATAAATTCATGGATAAATTACGGATGCATATAAACAGTCTAATATGGCAGCCAAGAAGCACCCTTTCAAAAGCGCCCCTGGTGAGCTCTTTCGCTATATGTTCACATTTGGCCGCATTATTTTACAAACACGTCAAGAGATGGCGCAACCTTTAAGGGCTTGTGCCGCTGGACTAGTGAACGAATTCAGGAATCTTATTGCGCGTGCGTGTAGGATGGATACAAGTTTGGCTTGTATCCACTGTTCCCTTCCCTTCTAACCCCCGCTACATGCACCATGCCACCGCTCTACCTTAATCGCCTATTCTCTGCAGGAAAGATTGGCCAAGACTTGGGGTTCAAACCAGATCTTGCGCCGGCTTCACATCCTCGCGCTCGTTAACTGCATTTGAACTCCGCGCTGTTTTCTGACAAATATTTCTTTTACGTATAGGGGCAAAATGCTAAATAATTATATTGTCAAATTTAATGGGGGTTCATTGCGCCATTGCGCTATAGCAAGAACCGCCACTGGTCCGGAAACAAATACCTGTTGAGATATGCACCAGGAGACGATGGGTGCAATGTCACAGGCGTCTCTCCGTTGAAGCTCTTGGCATGAGTCGGATGTTCAGTCAGTGCCACACCCGTCTACAATGTGCAGATGTTACAAGAGCATGTACCCACATCTGCGAGCAGCCAGGCGTCATTGGACGAGTTCGCGATTCCTTGCGAAGAAGAGCCGTAGCATGTGGTAACCATGTGCAGCATCTCTTGCAACGTGAGTAGTTGTTTAGGGTAGGTTCTGTGACCTCCTCCCGCCGCTCCTCCTCTAGAATTCCAAGATGGTGATATCTTTTGAACGAATTATTGGAGGATGTGGTGTCAGGTGTCAAATTACTCAGGGTGACGCCACCATTCCACTCCACCATTTATTTTTTCAAAATTTTACCAAAGGACCAAACTACACATTTTGGAAAATTTCGATTTGTTGACTTTAAAATTTTTATTTAATGTATTATTTATATAATTTGTATTTACCATTTATTTTTATCTTTTTATCAAAAGGGCTTAACTACACTTTTGTTGAAATTTCCTGAATCCATGGCTGGATTTAGATGTGTGATGTGTTGTAGGACTCGGGGTGGTGGCCCCTTTTGAATTTATGTTGAGCCTAACTGCACATTTTGAAAATTTTGATTGATTGACTTTTATAATTTTATTTAATATTTTATGTATTATTTATATAATTTTTTATTTACTATTTTTTTGTCAAACGGGCCTAACTACACTTTTTTTAATATTTCCAGATCCCATGATCAGATTTGGACGTGCGAGGTCTCAAATTACTCGAGATGAAGCCCCCTTTTGGACGACGCATTAATTTATTCAAATAACCTAAAAGAGCAAGGTCATTTACCTGAGATTTTAGAAAAAACTAATAATTGGATATGGAGATGTGAGGTGTCATAGGACTTAGGATGGCCAACCCTTTTTCATGACCAATGAATTTACCCAAAACGGCAAGGTTACAGACCTGACAATCTATAAAACAACAATTGGATTTGGACACATGAAGTGTTACATGGTTTTGTGAACCTAATATTTGTTGAATTTATTATTGTAAAAACACTGATTTAGGATTTAAATTAATGCATGCATGATTTTTTATATTTTAGTTTTTTATTTTAGATTTTAGATTTTACATTTTTCAAAAAGACCAAACCATAATGTTATGACTTGAAATTGTTGCTAGAAGTGAAGCTTCTAGTCTAATAAACAAATGAACTTTACTTGGTAGGAAAAGATTGGTCATTGATAAATAGCTATTAATGGAAACAGTTTGCCAATAACAGTGATATTTATTCAAAAACAACTCTCAAAAGATTAACAATAAATATATAAACATGCGACAGAAATGCGACCTGTGACAGGCCAACAACAAGTGAAAAAGATTGCATAAACTTTGAATGCCAAAAGACATGGGAATGCATAAACTTTGAATGCCAACAGACATGAGAATAAGTAACAACTTTGTTGATGAAGGTGGCCAGCTAGCCTAAATTCAAAAAGTAAGACTATGCAGGGCATAATTCAACAGTGAGTAACTATATTGCTCATTAATGACTTAAAATATAGACTAGGACTACACACTTCAAGTAGGCTTAGTTTATTTACAAAAAGAATCAACATTGACAAGCCGGTAGGGAGAACATCCCGCTAGTCACCTGATAATTACAAAGCAAGGTTGTTTGTAATTGAAATGGGAGCATTCCCAAAAACACCTTGATAGATTAAATAGAGAAATCACCATTCACCTTGTCAAATGATGTGAACTGGTGCTAAGCCCAATAGCTTAAACAAGAATAGAGAAAGAGATGATTGGTTTTGCAAGATAACTAACATGCGAAAGAGAGAGAACATTTTTCTCATAGCCTACAGTTTGAAGGCAAAATACATGCTTAAACCACTTAACTAATAGAAAGCAACAAGTTAAAGCATAGTTAAACAAGTTATATAAGTCATGTAACATAACCCCAAAAATGGAAGATACATTTATAAGTTTAGAAATGTTTTAGGTTATATTTGACACTTAGCTTGTTTGCGTTGGTTTAGAGGAATTTCCACATAATAGAAATAGTGGGAGCACTTGTTGATCAATTTTTTCCGTATTATTTCCTTAGAAATGTTGAAGAATTCGTGTCCAGCACAGAATAAAATTTGTATATCACTTTTACTCGAGACAAACTGCCGTAGGCCAAGTTGAAGAATTCGTTTCCAAGACAGAATAAAATTTGTATATCACTTTTACTCAAGACAAACTGCCGTTGTCCAAGTTGAAGAATTCTTTGTTTATCACTTTCACTCGAGACAAACTGCCGTAGGCCAAGTATCGATGTTAACTTATATAGATTTCTTAAAACTCGCTTGCTATTGTTTATAATGCACTGTGGGTTTGACTAGAAGTTTTGTGCAATGTATCAGCACATCGCATTGAGACATTTTGGTGACTGGCTGTTGACGTAGGCGAGGTTCAGGCTTTATACCGGCGAACATGCTAGATGCGTGATGTGGACAGGTGACTTCGGCCAATCCGAGAGCGTGGAGAATTCTAGAAGGAAGCTGAAGGCCAATCACAATAAGGGGCAACTGAAATAAACCTCGTGACCAACATTATTTCCGGAAAAGGTGTACAGTATCGCGGAACACGTGCGAGCTGGTGCAAATTAAAAAAAAAAAAAAAAGGATGGAAAGACACTGACAGGTAAGAGGTTATGTTATAATCAAAATAAGTGAACTTTGTAAATTTCACTGAAAAGTGAACATACCGCCAGAGGGGCGACAGAGAGAAAAAAAAAAATAATAACATGAGAGAGAAGAGCTATAGTGGCAGAGGGCAAATGACTGAAATAGGTCGAACACATTGTCCTGATGAAGTTTTAAGTTTGACCACTCGAACTCTAGCATCTCTGCCATAATAGCATTTTATAACACGACCAGTGTTCCATACAAGAGGAGGACTTGGGTCTTTGAGGAGAACCAAATCGCCCTCCTGAAGGTTAGGCCGAGAGAGCTGCCACTTGTTCCTCCTTTGAAGCGAGTGAAAATACTCAAGTTTCCACCTCTTCCAAAAGTGAGTTTTAAGGGATTCTATCTTTCTCCACAAAATAGGCAAAGAAAGATCAAGCTTACGATCAAGCAACGGAGGAGGCACAGCTAAAGAACTTCCCACCAGAAAATGACCTGGGGTCAAAGGAAGGAAATCACAAGGATCGTTGGAAAGAGGAGAAAGAGGTCGTGAATTGACAATTCCCTCAATGAGGATTATTAAAGAATTGAATTCTTCATAAGTTAGAATACTAGAGCCAAGAGTTTTTTAAAATGATTTTTTGTGAGTTTTACACAAGGTTCCCATCGTCCATCTTGATGGGGAGCATAAGGAGGGATGAAATGCTATTTTAATTGCTTTAAGTGTGAGTAATTGGAGATTTGTTCTTTCGCACGAGGGGAACAAAGGGCTTTATACCATTGCTGCGAAGCTCAAACAAAGGTTTTGGCATTATCAGAGAAAACTTCTGAAGGAATGCCCCTTCGTGAAATGAATCTAGGGAAAGCGGAAAGAAAATACGAGGTGGATGCACTAGTTACGAGCTCAAGATGAATAGAACCAGTGACCATACAAACAAATAGATATATATATATATAGTTTTCCAAGAATTTTTCTTTTAGCACTAGGGTGATTTTGTTGAAACACAAACGGACCGGCGTAATCAATGCCGGTGAAGGAAAAAGGTCTGCAAGGGGCTAAACTAAATGGGGGAAGATCAGCCATTAGCTGCTGATGAGGTTTAGGCTTAGATTTGAAACAAGTAATACATTTATGTATAGCAGAAGTGACTTAGTGTAAACCATTAATCGGCCAGTATTTTTCCCGTATCAAGCATAGAAGGGTTCTAGAACCAACATGCAAGTTTTGATAATGAAACTGACGAATGATTATCCGAGTGACATGATGTTTTGACGGAAGGATAATAGGGTGTTTTTCCCCTCAGAGAATTCAGAAAGAGAAAGTCTGCACCCACTCTTAACAAACCATCGTCATCTAGAAAAGGGCATAAGGCAAAAAGCCTGCTGTGTTTCTTGAGAGTTTGACCTTTAGCCAATATGTTTATTTCGACGGAAAACGCCTCTCTCTGGGTGAGCCGAAGAACCTTAATGGTGGCAATTTGCAGTTCAACAGCCGAAAGAAAAGGCTGAGGGAATAGAGGTTGATCTAGTACTAAGAATTTCCATCTAAGCATATACGCAGTGATGCGCACCAGTTTTTGAAAAGAAGAATAACGTTCCAACAGGGAAGTAGTGTTGGCAGTTACAAAGGCAGAAGCTTTTTTGCTGATTTCAGGAATATCCTCTAACGTGAAATTAGAGTTGGAAGGTCGGTTTTGAATTCTTTCAGAAAGCCATGAAGGCCGTGCCAGTACAAACGGGATTGAGATAGTGACTTAGGCGAACAACCACGAGAAATGAGGTCGGCGGGGTTGTCTTTGCTAGAAACATGGATCCATTGTTCTGGTTTAGAAACAGTTTGAATTTTCTCAACTCGGTTAGCTACAAAAGCTTGCCAATTAGAAGGAGGTTTAGAAATCCATGCCAAAGCAATAGAGGAATCTGTCCAAAAATATGTATGCGAGAACTTACAGTTAAGTGTTTGTTTGAGTTTGTTAGCTAATTCGACTGCAAGTAGTGCGGCACAAAGTTCAAGACGAGGTAATGAAACGGGTTTCAAAGGCGCAACCTTAGATTTAGCACATATCAAATTGGAGAAAAAAAGGGGAGCGGCTTACAATGTAAGCACAACATCCGTATGCTTTGGTCGAACTGTCAGTAAAAAGGTGCAAATCCAGGACAAGAGAAAAAGAGAACGGAACAAGAACTCTAGGAATGTCTATTAATGAGAGATCACAAAGACTGTGCCGAAAGGTAAGCCATTTTTGTAAAAGCGAAGGAGGAATGGGATCATCCCAATCGGAGTTCAATGACCATAGCTCTTGCATAAAAATTTTAGCTAGAATAATTACGCGTGCAATGAATTGAAGCGGGTCATATATCTTAGCTATTTCTGATAGTACTTGTCTTTTGGTTTGTGGAGGTGAGGAAGACCAATTTACTTCGTAAAAGAATGAGTCAGCTTTAGGATATCAGTGTATTCCCAAAACTTTAGTAGCATCCTCCAATTGACAAAGCTCTACTGGAGTATCAACGGGATGTGGCAAGAGGTTGGATAGAAGTTCCTCAGAATTAGAGTTCCAACGATGAAGTAAGAATCCTCCTCTGCTAAGTAAAGATTTTAAACTTTGAGAGAGTTCGATAGACTCAGATACATTCTTAAAAGAAAAAAGAAAGTCATCAAAGTAGAAGGAATTTTTTAACAAAATAGAAGTTTCAGAAGGAAACAAATGACCATCTTGGTCGGCAAGATGTTTCAAAGTGCGAATGGCAAGGAAAGCCGATGGTTTAAGCCCATACGTTACGGTTTTTAATGTAAAGATCTTGATGGTTTTAGTAGGAGTATTACGCCAGAGAATTCGTTGAAGATTTTGTTGTTCGGAATGAATCAGAATTTGTCTATACATTTGTTGTACGTCGGCTATGATTCCAATTGCAAATAGACGGAAATTTAAAAGAATAGAAGGGAGATCAGACTGAATTGCAGGTCCAGATAGGAGAGTGTCATTTAAGGAAATGCCATTGGCATCAGGGGCAGAACCATTAAACACAACTCTTATTTTTCTTTGGTGGAGGGATTCTTCCAGACTGGATGGTGATTTAAATACACTGAATCTAGAGAAGGGTTGAAATCTTGGACAGTCTCCATATGGTTAAAAGCTTCATAATCCTCCATGAATTCAAGATATTGGTTGTTAGTGAAAGGATCTCGCTTGAGTTGATTCTCAACTGCAAATAAAGCTTTAAGAGCTTTAGGATAAGAATCACACAAAAAGGAGGAGAGGAAATGCGTGGCATGGTGACAATGAATCTGCCATCTGGGTTACGAACAGTGGTTTCCAAAAAATGTTGTTCACAAAATTCATCTTCTGATGAAAGAGAAGAAATAGATTCAATGGACTCGATTTGCCAAAATTTTTCCAGACGCTGATGAAGATCTGCATTAGTGAAATGGCATTGAGAGGAACTTTGAACCGTTTGAAGAGGAATGTAACCTGTGATAAACCAGCCAAATTTAGTATGGTGGGCGTAGATACCAGATGAAATATTGACCCTTGACGGAAGAAGATTTTTCCAAAATGTGTTAGCGCCAAAAAGAATGTCAAAGCGAGAGCTTTGTTAGAATTGAGGGTCTGCCAATTTTAGATCAGAGGGAAATTTCCGTTTGTCAATGGAAAAAGAGCGACTGGGAGTTGGACTACCAATAGTTGGAATGGACAGACAATTTAGATGAAAGTTAGTGCCATATTGGGCTGAATCTTTCACCTGCAGCTTTACGTAATTTATGGAAGTGGACTTGCTGTTGTTGATACCAGATATTTCAATATTGGTGGAGAGTGTTTTGAGACCTAACTTTTCAACTAAGGATGAGGTTATGAAGTCATGAGTTGCCGCATTGTCGAGCAAGGCTCGTACGATGTGCCAATTGCCGGATGAATCTTGAACTAGGACCTGAATTGTGGATAACAAAACTTGAGCACTACGCCATGAGGGGGTTGTTTGATTGTAGGATTGGGCAACGGTATTGACAGTAGAAACAGAAGAGCTAGGTGGAGAAGCATCACTAGTGAGGCTCAGCGCAGGTGGGGCACTAGGATTTGAAACTGTCCCAGGAATAGACCGTGGCTTTTCGAAGCGGTGTAAGGTAGAATGATGTCTTAGCTTGCAATGCATGCAAACTCCTTTCGAAGGGCAATCCGCTAAGATATGCCTTGAAGAGAGGCAGTTAAAACAACATTTGTTTTGCGACACAGCTTTCCTACGATCGTCAGCTGAAAGGCCTTTGAAGGTGTCGCAGAAATATAAAGGGTGTAGATTATTGCAAAGAATACTTGAGGTTTTATTACCTTGTATAGAGAAAACATGAGAATGTGAAGACTTTTCCGAGAAATGCTTGGTGGGTTTACTTCTGCTGACATCGGTGGAACCTTCAGCTTTATTGATTAAAGCAGAAAGAATTTGACAACGTTTCTTTATGAAAGAGATCAAAACTTTAAATGTGGGTTCAGGTTTGTCCACTAAATCGGATTCCCAAGCTTTACGAGTATTAAGGTCAAATTTGGAGGTAGTGAGATGTATAAGAAAAAGATCCCAATGTTCAACAGGTTGTTTAAGATGTTCTAGGGCTCTTACATGGAGTTCAACGGTGTCTCCCAGACTTCTAAGGGATGGTCAATTATCAGGGCGTGAAGCTGGTAAATTAAACAAGGCGTTCATATGGCGTTGTATCCTAAGTTTGGCATTGCCATATCGCTGTTGAATGAGGTCAATAGCTAACTTACCGAGTAATTTTCGGTTGTGAGAGGTAAAGCTTCAATTAATTTTAAAGGAGGGCCCTGAAGAACAGATTTTAAATAATAAAATTTTTGAATCTCAGGGAATGATCTATTATCATGTATTAGAGAAGAAAAAAGTTCAAAAAAGGAATCCCACTGTTTTTCCTCCCCTGAAAAGGTAGGAAGTTGGATTTTAGGAAGAAAAGGTTTGCTAACTTCGGTTTTTTGATGGGTTGCTAATTGCTTAATTAAATCCTTAGCTTCGCCATACATATTGTAATACAGTTCTTCAACAGAACTGCGATCCTGTTCTTGATCAGGTTCGATTGTTTCAATTTCGGATTGCAACACATCAAACTCTTGAAAATGTTGCTGATAAACATTAAAACGTTGAACCAGAATGTCATAATTGTGATCATCAAAAGGTTTAGAAACCAAAAACTGCTGAAAACGAGTAAGTTTGTTTTTACAGGCGGTTCTTTTGGCTACACGCTCCTTAGGAAGAGACATGGCGGAACTTCGAGTACTTTCACTCACCGATCTGCTAGACTGCCGAGCGTCTGCAGTAGTAGTAGTAGTAGTAGTAGTAGTAGTAGTATTGGTACTGGTGGAGGTGGTAACAAGGGACATCTCCGCTCACCCCAACACAGCTTTCATAGTGATAGCTGAAAAATACAATTAGCATTAATAACAGACGTAGAAAGCTGCAATAGCTTATCGAATTGCTTGGCAACCTGTTTCATACAATAAACAATTATAAAGTTCCCTGTTTCGATCCCAGGTTTTGGCACCAAACTTGGTTTGGATCTGTCAATGCGAGACCTCCTCTTTCGGGAAGGTCTAGTGAAGCTTCTAGTCTAATAAACAAATGAACTTTACTAGGTAGGAAAAGATTGGTCATTGATAAATAGCTATTAATGGAAACAGTCTGCCAATAACAGTGATATTTATTCAAAAACAACTCTTAAAAGATTAACAATAAATATATAAACATGCGATAGA
Source organism: Meconema thalassinum (assembly GCA_946902985.2). Taxonomy (NCBI): domain Eukaryota; kingdom Metazoa; phylum Arthropoda; class Insecta; order Orthoptera; family Tettigoniidae; genus Meconema; species Meconema thalassinum. The sequence goes on along the minus strand of OX336395.1, from coordinate 20,967,326 downwards.
AATGCGACCTGTGACAGGCCAACAACAAGTGAACAAGATTGCATAAACTTTGAATGCCAAAAGACATGGGAATGCATAAACTTTGAATGCCAACAGACATGAGAATAAGTAACAACTTTGTTAATGAAGGTGGCCAGCTAGCCTAAATTCAAAAAGTAAGACTATGCAGGGCATAATTTAACAGTGAGTAACTATATTGCTCATTAATGACATAAAATCTAGACTAGGACTGCACACTGCAAGTAGGCTTAGTTTATTTACAAAAAAATCAACATTGACAAGCCGGTAGGGAGAACATCCCGCTAGTCACCTGATAATTACAAAGCAAGGTTGTTTGTAATTGAAATGGGAGCATTCCCAAAAACACCTTGATAGATTTAATAGAGAAATCACCATTCACCTTGTCAAATTATGTGAACTGGTGCTAAGCCCAATAGCTTAAACAAGAATAGAGAAAGAGATGATTGGTTTTGCAAGATTACTAACATGCGAAAGAGAGAGAACATTTTTCTCATAGCCTACAGTTTGAAGGCAAAATACATGCTTAAACCACTTAACTAATAGAAAGCAACAAGTTGCGTTGAGCATAGTTAAACAAGTTATATAAGTCATGTAACATAACCCCAAAAATGGAAGATACATTTATAAGTTTAGAAATGTTTTAAGTTACATTTGACACTTAGCTTGTTTGCGTTGGTTTAGAGGAATTTCCACATATTAAAAATATTGGGAGCACTTGTTGATCACTTTTTTCCGTATTATTTCCTTAGAAATGTTGAAGAATTCGTGTCCAGCACAGAATAAAATTTGTATATCACTTTTACTCGAGACAAACTGCCGTAGGCCAAGTTGAAGAATTCGTGTCCTGGACAGAATACAATTTGTATATCACTTTTACTCAAGACAAACTGCCGCTGTCCAAGTTGAAGAATTCTTTGTACATCACTTTTACTCGAGACAAACTGCCGTAGGCCAAGTATCGATGTTAACTTATATAGATTTCTTAAAACTCGCTTGCTATTGTTTATAATGCACTGTGGGTTTGACTAGAAGCTTTGTGCAATGCATCAGCACATCGCATTGAGACATTTTGGTGACTGGCTGGTGACTGCAGGGGGATGATAGTTCATAGGGAGCGCGTGGGTCGGGGTAAGACCCTTTACTGGATGTTCTGCCAACTAATGAAGAATTAATTTTTGCACTAAGGTTCCGTAGTTGGCACTCATGAACGTTCACATCAAACCGACTGGCGGAAGCGGGAATATTCTGTTTTGATTGATTTTCCTCGTGGTGTTGTTGGTTGTTTTGATTTGTTTAGTATTTTGATTGTTTATTTGAATTGAATTGAGAGTCAGTCATGCCACTGCAAGGGAGGAAAAATTGCCAAGCACCAGGATGTAAGAATTATAATGATAGTAAGAACAATACGGCAATTTTCATCTTCCTGGTGTTGACCATGTGTAAAACTAGTGGGCAATATGGACCACTCTCGAATAAAAATATATAGAGAATAAATGTGTGCATTTCATCTCATGTTTGTTTTCTTACCCATTCTCCTTTGCATTGCAATCAAATTTGTGGTTTAGGGCTACGAGGAGGGGTGGGTGGCAGCCGGCATGCTAGGCAAAAAGTGAGGTTATGGCAATATTGTGTGTGCATTTGGACAGTTTTCTTTATATTCATCGAATATCCCAACAATTCTGTAGAGTATGAGAGCATTTTTAATTAGCCTAGAGGTGAATTAAGCTCTAGAACGGCATAACTGTGTCCTTCGTGACAAATCTACTGCCAACATTGATATATATCAAAATGTATTATTTTCCTATCTGGACGTATATTTCAGCGCCTCGCGAAAGGTGCAGTTATGTTTGTGTTATTTTCATCAATAATCAATAACTCATCGCAGAACATAGGCCTACTGTTCAATTACATGTAATAAAGGCTACATTCATATGGCTTTTTACTTTTTATGTTGCCAGACTTGCCAGTACAATCCATAGCCTCAGGCGGTGTTCTCTCTCGGGAATTCTATAACCAAAAGTGACGAATCTCTTATACTTACATGATCCTTGGGTGACTGGCTGTTGATGTAGGCGAGGTTCAGGCTTTATACCGGCGAACATGCTAGATGCGTGATGTGGACAGGTGACGTCGGCCAATCCGAGAGCTTGGAGAATTCTCGAAGGAAGCTGAAGGCCAATCACAATAAGGGGACAACTGAAATAAACCTCGTGACCAACATTATTTCCGGAAAAGATGTACAGTATCGCGGAACACGTGCGAGCCGGTGCAAATTGAAAAAAAAAAAAAAAAAAAAGGATGGAAAGACAATGACAGGTAAGAGGTTATGTTATAATCAAAATAAGTGAACTTTGTAAATTTCACTGAAAAGTGAACAATAACTAATTATTAAAGAAAGGCATATAAGGATTTGTATTACTTGGAATTATGTTTTCTCTAGTATGAAATTTTAGATTTTAAATTTTAGATTTTAGATTTTACATTTATCAAAACGCCCAAATGTAAAGGTTACTGACTTGATATTTTTGGTAATTAATTAATATTAGATGATAGACTAGAGATTTTATGAACAAATACTGAAATTTTATTTATTAGAAACATTGGACCAGCAGGTAGAGTACCACAACCTAGCCGACACATTTCTTGCACTCAAAAAACGTATCAAAGATCGTACCTCACACGCGGTGGGCGAATCAATAATCTTGAACATTGTAAAGATGCACAGGTTAGCTACACAGCTGCAACTGACGCCTGCTTGTTCGCAAAGGATGCCGGGAGGTAGCGCGCACGCTTGTTGCGGCTCTTACTTAAAAACAGCCCTCGTATGTGTGAACGTTGAAGCTGCATGTTATGTCAGAGAGAGGAGCTTGAGTCGTGCCTGTGCTTGTCCCAGGAAGCGAAGCAACTCTGGTGAGACGACTTGTATGTTTCATTTCCTCAAGCCACGAGGCTGGTCATAGCCTAGTGTGCTATATTAATGCTGTATTAGTAAACTTTCACGTCTCATTTAGACTTCATATGCTCGTGCTCTTTGTCGATAGTGTGTTCATGCACTTAACACAAATTGAAGATATCCCTTTGCCAAACGTACTTGACCAAGTAATTGTAAATTTAAGGCTGTGTTATTATAGTGTCCGTAGGAGACAAGTGAATGTTTGGACCGACCTGGAATACCCACATTGATACTATGAGAGTTTTTCTGGTGTTGGTGAGGTTTTATCTCATCAGACGAGGGGTTTTAGCGAGCCGCGTATTGCCGCCTTTATTGGCGTGTGTTATTGCGCTAACTGCCATGAGGTTTTTCTCATATTTTTGGAACGAACATCATTGGAGCAGTGTTTTTGCTTTCATCATCGAGTGTCATAATGGTCATTAGGCAACTAAATTACACTGGACGGGATTAATCGCAAATTAAACCTGAAAATAAATCATGAACCATATATCTTCTAAAATTGAGCGAATAAATACGAAGAAGATCGTTTAAACTTGAAATATTTTTATTGGAAGACTGACACATTTGGAACAGCTGTTTGATTAGAAACAGACTTTTAGGACAAGCTGACCCGATTTTGAGACTACGCAGTTGCATCCCCATGATATTTCGTAGACATGGACTTGAAGTAACCATGTGCCGTTAGACGCAGTTGTAACTGTGCAGTCGCCAGACTAATTACATACACTTAGGTAACGATTAGACACAAACAGCGTCTAATTAGCGTAGGCAGGATTGTACAATGTGTACAGATAATAAGAGTATGTGAATTAAGTGTACCGTTGACTCATTGTATCCTCGTGTGTAATTTATTTGTCATTCTTGTGTCTTAGGTCTGATTGCCACCTAGCTTTGTAATTTTTCTTTGCTGCAGATGCGTCTCGTCTGCAATGTTAACGTCAATTAGGGTTTTAGATAAGAATTCAACGTAGCCATAAATGTTGGAAGTGACTCCACAGTATCTGGGATTAGTCATTATTGGAGCTTGTAAATGTAAATTCTATACTTGTGTGCTGTGGACGATTAGTTTTGTTGCTTTGCCGTAAATTCTTTGTGTGATTATTCGTATTGTTAAAAGAATAATTGTTATTCTGTTTAGGGAATAACTTATTTAGCTTGTTTGCCAATTATTTTGTAACAGAACTTCGCGACGGATTAACTTGAATTCAGTTTAGGGGATCATTAATTATTTTATTACTTTGAGCTTTGCGGATTAGCTGAGGTTTTTACCCTCCGCAGCAAGCTAGGGATTTGTGATTTTTGAATAAACCTCTAGTGAATTTTACCTCAGCCTGGACTATTTATTGTTAGATTTGATATTTTGGGTGTGTGTTCCTTGGGCTGGTTCTATAACCATCCACCTCTCACCATACCTGATACTACTTGATAAGGGGGACGGGATGATTGTCGGCAGTCGATGGCCTTGTCTGACGGGCACAATATGCATACATATACATTTGTTTTGGACTACAAGGCAAAAACTTTCTGTTTTGTTTTGTTTTTGTTGGGCCGTGACAGTTAGTGGGTGTCATTGTAGGTTTGGTAGTGTTTTGTGGAGCTTTTTAGTCTTGTATAGATTTTAATCTGATGATGCTCGCTTGAAGAATTTGTCTGATAACCTGTGTTATTGTGATGATTGTATTTGTTAATCAGACGATGATTGGGAAGAAGGTGGCTGTGGACTTATTTAGGTACCATCCCAGCATTCGCCTGGAGTAGAAATGGGGAAACCACGGAAGACCACTTCCAAGATGGATGAGGTGAGAATCGAACCCACCTCTTCTCAGTTTTGCCTCACGAGGCTGAGTGCACCCCGTTCCAGCCCTCAGACCAGAATTAAATGTCTTGTCAGAGCCGGGAAGATCGCTGCCTGTCAGGAACTTATTGGACTTGTCTGGGATAAGGGCGATGTTATCATCTGACTGAAAGAGAGAACACTACAAGTGACGCGTTTGACAGTCCATAGATTTCACTTCAGGATATTGCAGAAAGGGAGACTCACACTGCAAATGAAGCGGCTTCGGTGGCGTAGTTGGTAGCATGCTGAGAATCTATGCCCAAGATCGTGGGTTCAAACCCGGCCGAAGTCGTTGGATTTTTTAAGAGCGTTAAGAATCCCTCAGTATACCTTCCTTCAGAGGGGAAGTAAAGCTGACGGTCCCATATTATAGATTTATGGCATGAAAAAGAACCTTCGACTAACTACACTTGTGTAAGCTAAATTTTGTAGATTAATTTGATAACGCTATATTAGTTCCAACGTTTGCCGCCAGGTGATGACTGCGATGCCTTAAGTAGCCACGTCAGCAGCTAGGTGTCGTGGACGGTAGCATTTGGTGTCAAAAGTAGGAACTACTTGAAAAAATTAATCATCTGCAGTCCTTCTACCTGAAGGACATCAAAATTAACACCGGTTATCAGACAGATTCTTCACACACAGGGCTACATGACTGCGTTGTCGCAGCCCTTAAACTAAGGAACCAACACTCCAAATGAAGCTACATGCCTAAGTGAATTGTGTAACGAGCCTTGTGTCCGATATCATGATTGTGTCATACTGCAAAAGAAGATTGACCCTCCCTGACGCAATTTTGTAGTGACTAACAGTCCCCGCATTGTACTGTATATATAATATCTCTTTGTGTTCGAACCTGGTGAAATGTAAATATTATATGTCAGAAAACTTTATCATAATGAGGGTCATTATAACACAATTTTTAGCCTACTTTTCACATTTTGCAATGTGGAAAATGTGTGTCTGTCTGTCTGTCTGGCTGTGTGTGTGTCCCCCCCTATCAACTCCTAAACGGATGCAGCAATCAAAACCAAATTTAGGATGAGTAAAGATGTGCACCGGAATATCTCACGTCCATATTTGAAAATGATGTCAGTGCTACCAACTGGTGAAAAAACGCACTAGAAAATTGAGCTCCATGTTGGATATCTCGCAAGGTATGCATGGGAGCTATTCCAAAATTGGTACACATGCAGATAATACTATTTCAATTTAATTTCCAGGAGGCCAACAATGACAGTGTTGCCAAATTAATTTTAAGCCTTCTGATAGGTCCAATGTTTAAATGCATATAACTGCTACACTATCAATTGGATTTCAACCAAATTTTGTATGTAATATCTGTACTTAAACAGATATGATTGAGCGTATTCTTAAGAGCCACCAGGGCTGCCAACTGTTAATAATTGCTCTCTCTATTTTTTTTTATCCAAATACCAATATATCAGAAACTATGCAAGCCAACAGCTTTAAACTATGCACACGTATATTCTGACATTTTAGATTAATTTTGAGTAACTTATATACGTCAGTTCTACCAACATGATTATAAGCCTGCTGATAGTACCAATTTTTAAATACATGTAACTTCTATACTATCAGTTGCATTACAACCAAATTTCGTATGTGCTATGTGTACCATAACAGATATGACTGTAAGTATTGTTAAGAGCAATCAGGGCTGCCAACTGTAAATAAATTCTGTCTATATTTTTTTACCCTAATATCAATATATCAGAAAGTATGCAAGCCAACAGCTCTATACTTTGCACACGTATAGCACCTGACATTGTACATTAATTTGGAGTAATTAATACAAGGCAGTGCTGCCAACACGATTCTATGCCTGCTGATATGTCCAATTTTAAAATACATGTAACTTCTATACTAACAAATGGATTTCATCCAAAATTGGCACAACAAGATATAATATTTCAGATTGTTTCTAACCAACACACGCATGGTATTGTTGGCAACGTGCTTTTACGCGTGCTGATAGATCCAGTGTCTAACTGCATGTAACGTCCATTGGACTTCAACCTAATTTTGTATTTTGTACCGTATGAGATGGAACTAAGAATATATTCAGTCACCAGGGCTGCCAACTGTAGTGCTCTATTAGGCTACATTATACCATGTATATTTTGAACTAATTTGATATTTCGATATTACCAACTTAATTTTGTCATTATTCCAGATAGGTTCATATACTGTAGAATAATCATTGGCATGAAAAGTAGGCTGTATAGTTCTTCACGGAACTTCTTGTTCATTATGAAACAGTTTCTCCCACCAATCAGAGCTCAAGAAACAGTTGTGTGACCAATTAGGTAAGGGTAGCATCGCATCTGCCCTGACTTCCACGGCCTCCTATTTTAAATTTCACTGCGTGGCTAGTGTCATCGTGGGGTATTCGAGTATCCTTGATGAATACCAATCCGGCTTCCGCAAAAATCATAGTACTACTACTGCACTACTCAAGGTAAAGGACGACATAAGAAAGGCTATGGATAATGGGCTAGTTACAATTTTAACAATGCTTGATGTCAGGAAAGCATTCGATTCTGTTGACCAGTACATATTACTCTCTCGTTTATTTAAAATTAATCTCTCCATGAACATTATACAATGGATGGACTCTTATCTAAATGGACGTCAACAATGTGTTAAAATTAACTCAAATCAAATGTCTTCATGGCGTCCAGTTGAGAGAGTAGTCCCTCAGGGATCAGTCCTTGGACCGTTTCTGTTTTCAATCTATATAAACGACATTACTTCATCAATCACTAAATGCAAACACCACCTATATGCTGATGATGTACAACTACACCTGCATTCAGCATCAGAAAAAATATCGGAAGCAATCTGTACCTTCAATGAAGACTTAACTGAAATCAGTAACTAGACTCACTTAGGCCTACATGGACTACGACTCAATGAGGCTAAAACTCAAGCAATCATAATCTCCCACCCGAAAATCCTCCTAAAATTAAAAAATGAACCCACTGTACCAAAATTACGCTTGCCCGATTCCCAATACAATTCCGAGAATCAGTTCAAGATCTAGGCGTTATTATAGATGAACCTATTTCCTTGACGCAGCACGTCTGCAATGTTTCCAGAAAAGTATTTTCTGCATTAAATTCACTTAGAAGATTCTGGAATATTTTCTCTCGTGTATTAAAGGAACGACGTTTCCTCCCCAATATTGCCTCATTTTGATTACTGCGATGTGGTAGTCTATACAAAGATCTTACTGTTACTCTTAAAAACAAACTCCAACATGCACAAAATGCCTGTGTACGCTACATATTTAATTTACGGTATTATGACCATGTCAACTCCACTTATGAGCAACTGGACTGGTTACTTCTAAATCAACGCCGCGATCTCCATCCCTTATGCCTTCTTCAACAAATACTCTCAACTTCCACTCCAGCTTACCTGCATTCTCAGTTTCACCGCCTCTCATACGAACATAGTCTTGGAACACGTTCAAAGAACGACACTCTCTTGACGATACCCATACACCGCACAGTACGCTCTACCAACTCCCTCGTTGTTGCTACTGCACGACTGTGGAACAATTTGCCTCGCTCTGTCAGAGGAGCAACCCCGTCCAGCTTCAAGCAGCGTTGCCAGCAGTAGCCTACATAATCACTAAGTAAATGAAAGTTGAACTCAACACTTATGCTTATGTTCTTATTATATTCAATCTTTCCATTCTCACTTTCTCATTTACTCTCTATTTAGACATCTAAATAGCCTTCTTCAGTAACGACTAATCATCATCATCATCATCACCATCATTAGTCTACATTTTATCAGTATTTCCTTACCTTACTCTAATATTAAACTTACTCCTAAGTATCTTATTCACCCTAGCAATACAACAATTTACAGCCTACACCAAGCTAAGTCATATTACATTGTATCGTTAGACTTAACTTGTATTGTTCATTATGTATCATTTATATGATCTGGTTAGATGGAAGAGAGGGCCCAATGGCCCTAATCTTGCCAGACAAAAGGAATATATCTATCTATTCTCTGCGTCCCATGCTCTCTGTTCAGTACCGTTCATAAAACTGGCGAAAGCTCGATGAATATTTATAATCGAACATAAAATAATTATAATTATCGTCAAACATAAACAGTCGTACTATTGTATGGCCATTTTTAAAATCCTAGGCCTGCCAAGCGACCGGTGCCCAGTCATTTGGCCTGCAGATATTGGGGTGACACGTGGTCAGCGCATCGGGTCCCCTCGGACGTTAATCTTGGTGCGCTGCCTCACTGTCAGACAGCTACTCAATTGTCGTCACGAGGCTGACGCACCCCGCTTCAGCCCTCACGTCAGTTTCTAAAATCCCTGACGGAGTCGGGAATCGAACCTCGGGCCTCCGGGTGTGAGGCAGGCACGCTACCCCAACACCACGCGGCTATACAGTGAGAGCCTTTCCTATAGAACGGAACTTCTCCTGTGCTGTGGGACCTTGAGTCAGCGCCAATTGACTAGCATCTACCGTTACACAACAGCGCGTCGGGAAACACATGTATTACATACGGAGCTGGAAAGATACCTTAATTGAGATAATTACGACTTGTGGTGAAGTACTGTAGTCTATCTCGTATCCCGTGAACATCGAATGTTCCTAGTGGAAACTTATCTTCGCCAGAAGAATTCTTCCAGTAAATGTGTTTGTACGTTTCCGCGCCGTGTGATATTTTACTTGTGGATCTCAAACAAAATGTATATAGAAACAATCCGCGTACTCTGGAGGCTCCCGAGAGAACGAAATATCAGTGAGGAGGAATTACAGCGAGTGTATCAGCCTCATATGAAGGGCAGCATTTCCAGCGACTACCCTGAGATTCATGTAAGTACAGTTATTATGATTATTAAATACGGCACGTTAAAGAGTGTAAATGTGTTACACAAGTTGGGCGCTACGCTACTGCTAGCGCCAGTGTCCCGACCACCACGCAGCCTCGGTTCTATAGGGAGGGTCCTCACAGTATAAATACGGTACGTTAAAGAGTATAAATGTGTTACACAAGTTGGGCGCTACGCTACTGCTAGCACCAGTGTTCCGACCACCACGCAGCCTCGGTTCTATAGGGAGGGTCCTCACAGTATAAATACGGTACGTTAAAGAGTGTAAATGTGTTACACAAGTTGGGCGCTACGCTACTGCTAGCGCTAGTGTCCCGACCACCTCGCAGCCTCGCTTCTATGGGGACGGTCCTCACAGTATAACTGGTTTGATTCCACAGAACCCTTAGATGTACCTCCTTAAAAATGCACCCCTTAATAACCCTTATGTGCTGGTTTACAGCCCCGTTGTCCTTAGTAGCCTCTTGTAAAGTTTTGGTTGGTTCCTCAGTTTAGGGGCTGCGACAACGCGGTCATGTAGCCCCGTGTACTTTGGGTGTGTGTCGAATCTATCCGATAACCGGTGATAATTGTGACGGCTGTATCAGATGTCGGAAATTCAGGTAAGGACGGCAGACGGTCAAATTTCAAGTAGTTCCTACTTTTGCTATCAAATGCTACCGTCAACGACATGGCTGTGAACTTGGTTACAAGATGCCACCGCAGCCATCAGAGGCACCACACTAATCATTGATGTAACTCTTCTCCGTACCTCTCATAAAAGGGACCCTACCCCCTTAAAATACATGCTGAAATAGGCGTAGAAGGGTGAAACAAAGCTCATTTTCAGCCCCTCAATGTGAGAAACGAAACTCGGGGGCTCTAAAGGGACCCCGAAAACCACATTTTAAGGCCCTAAAACCAACAGTTTTTGAGATATTCCCAGAAAAGTAATTTCACTTAATAAATTAATGAAAGAATGCATGGCGGTAACCATGGCAACTGAATCTCAGAGGTCCATCTATTTCTGTAAGACGCAATGCAATTCCATTTATTACATTACTGTGAAGGTTTGCAAACGGCTATAAGGTTATAATGGATCCAAATTAAGCTGAAATATTCATTAATACATACAATGCGCTTAAGGGGTCAAGGGGTAATCTAGAATTTTTTCACGCGATTTACACGTGCGGGTGTGGTACGGAAGGTCTATTATATCCCTTCTCTATTATATAAAAATGAATGTTTGTCTGATTTTTCGGCTTTTCTACGAAAATTTGACATATTTGCCCGTTTCAGACTGTTTTGTGACGGATGCACGCAAAAATATATTTTTGTCTGTCTGTCTGTGGACAATTTTTTGTGTCCTTATAACTCGAGAACGGCTGGGTGGATTAACGTAAAATTTGATACAGATATCCATCAGAGGCACGACACTAATCATTGATGTAACTCTTCTCCGTACCTCTCATAACAGGGGTTCTACCCCCTTAAAATACATGCTGAAATAAGCGTGAGACAAAGCTCATTTTCAGCCCCTCAATGTGTGAAACGAAACTCGGGGGCCCTGAAAGGACCCCGAAAACCACATTTTAAGGCCCTAAAACCAACAGTTTTTGAGATATTCCCAAAAAACTAATTTCACTTAATAAATTAATGAAGGAATGCATGCCGGTAACAATGGCAACAGAATCTCAGAGGTCCATCTATTTCTGTAAGACGCAATACAATTCCATTTATTACATTACTGTGAAGGTTTGCAAACGGCAATAAGGTTATAACGGATCCAAATTAAGCTGAAATATTCATCAATACATATAATGCGCTTAAGGGGTCAAGGGGTAATCTAGAATATTTTTACGCGATTTACACGTGCGGGTATGGTCCGGAAGGTCTATTATATCCCTATCCCTATTTTGTTATATTATTATTAGTAGTAGTAGTAGTATTATTCTTTTAATTATTATCATTATTATGGCGTACAACGAAGAGACAAAGCTCATTTTCAAACCCTTGGGGTCAGAAACAAAACTCGGGGCCCCTCAAGAGCCGTAAAGGGTCCCCGAAAACTATATTTTAAGGCTCTAAACCCAACAGTTTCTTAGATATTCCCAGAAAACTAATTTCATGTAAGAAGGAAGGAAGGAAGGAAGATTGTAGTTTTACGTGACCGTGAATCTTGTGATTATGAGCCACGGGACCTCCTTTTTTACGTGGAATCCGAACCATAGGACATGGCATTTCACATCGAAAATCTCACATGCATTGACCGGGAATCGAACCCGGACCGCCTTGGTGAGAGGCATACAGCTAGACCGCTGAGCCACCACGCCCCCCACTAATTTCATGTAATAAACTAAAGCAAGAATGCAAGCCACTAACCATGACAACAGTATCTCAAGAGGTGGCATCCAACTTTCCATCTATTTCTGGAATAAGTAATGCCACTCCATTTATTACATTTCTGTGAAAGGTTGCAAATGGAGTACCGGTACCCTAGATTTTTTCACACGACTTACACGTGCGATATGTCGTACAGAAGGTCTATTATATCTCCAAACAGCAACATTATTTTCAAAAATCCCTGAATAGAAATAGTAGACTGTTTTTTGCTGATTTTAGGAATTTGGGCCATTGGAGGCTAAAATCACTGAATTTTCATGCACCACAAGCCTTTATAATTTATAAAAGGGGTCTTCCTGTAGTTGGGCACTTGACACAACGGTTAGGGTCAGTTCGTATGTGACGTGTATTGCGATTCTTCTACGAAGTTTTCAATTTTATTTTCACGCCAGGAAGAACACGTTAGGTAAATTTAGTTTGAGAGCACATTTTAACTAATAATTTTTCTTTGCCAACAAACAGGTTCCAAGCCCCTAAACATTGCAACAGTAGCTCAATTGATAACATCTGGTTATTAATACCGAAGACCGTTCGAAGAATGGGTACTTCTGCTAGTCTGGATATAAACTCCAACTGATGGTAGTCAATTCTTTGGTCAATATTTCTCTCCACTTTTGGCTACCTTGAAGTTTAGGTTTCCTAGTGCTGCCAATACATTCTTGTGATTATTGCTTTTTTGTGAAGAATGCTTGGTGTGATTGGTGCAAATTTGAGAGATAAAAAGTGAAAATGTTTAATAGGATCGGTGTTGTCTCACAGGTAATTATAATCGCACCTTTCACATTTTCAAGTTTGCTATCGTTGGGAAAGTTAACAAGTTCGTACAGTCACCAATTGGTGTTGGATTTTATAATCATTATTTTCTTAAATTCTCATTGAATTTTCCATCCAATTGTACGCACATGCTTTTAAGTACCAATGTAGGGCGAATGATAAAATTGAAGTAGGTAGGCTTATATAAGAAAAGAGAAAAATAAATCGGGTTTGTTGTTTAAGTGAGTGATCGTAAATGATCGAGTTCCAACCAATTCTCTATGCGGGCAATTCAACACTCTTTTGTTCAACAGCCAGTGCTGACCACATGAATCTTGGTGTGGACGTGAAGACTTAATTTGTTGTTTTGAAAGTTCCCCGTGAAAACCTCAGGCTGGTATATTGTTACTTTGTTTACTGGGTAAAACCCATTCTACAGATAACTGCACCTTTGTTCATGTGTGTTTATTGAGATATTGAAAAGAATTATGGAACGATGCTGTACCGTAACAAGGTCATTAATGCTAGAGAATACCTATTCCTAGCTTTTACACTTCTATCTGGCAGATTAATGAAAATATATGATTCACATAGCTTTCTCGGATTGCTTTAAAATTGAAATATTTGTCATGTCGCGTAAATAAATGTTTTTCATTTTTGAGCAGTGGTGTGTAGGCTACTGTATTTTGTGTTTTGAGCGAGCAGGTCAATTAAATCGTGAAAATATAATTTTCTTACGGAGTATAACATTTTTGAAAATCCTAAAATGTACAATTTTCAATCCTTTTCATGTCAAATAACTCAACAGATCTGCCTTAAAATTTCAACTTAGTTTTAGAACACTAAGTTAATATAAAATAAGTGATGTGTGGTTTTTGAGAAATTGTAATTAAGTTACTGGTATCGGTACACTAAAAGGATACCGCTCCGTTTCATATTATTCACATACCGGTAAGGGAAACTTATTTTATGTTTATTTTATTTTATTCATAATGAAGTTGAGAAAAGCGAGTATTGATCTATTATAGGCTGCGTGGCTCAGCGGAAACGTTTTCGCCTACTGACCCCAAGATAGTTGGATCGAATTCTGGCGCAGTAGTTGGCATTTAAGGGTGCTTAAATGTGAGGGAGCCATGTCAGTAGGTTTACTGGCACGTTAAAGATCCCCTTCGGGGCAAAATTCCAGCACCCCAGCGTCTCCAAAAGCCGCAGTAGTTAAAAGGGTTGTAAAACCAATAATGTTACTGGTATTATTATTATTCCTTATCTTAGATCAGCCTATGACTTGGTTCACCTTCCCTTGTTCCTATGTTTCTACTGAAACCAAATTGGTCTTCAACCGATTCTGTTTCTATCTGTCTTTCCATCCTCTTGGTAAAATATTCTAGTTAGGATCTTTGAGAGAAGCTCTTGCTTTCTTCGATAAAGGGATGATAACTTTCTTCTTGAAATCAGAGGATACCTCACCTGTCTAATAGATCCTACATATCAAGTGAAATAACCTGATCAGACCTCCATCACCTATGCAACGTAGCAACTCAATCGGTAAATCAATTATGCCTGGTGTTTTGTTGCTGCTTAAATCCCCTAGTGCACTATAAAATTCTGATCTCAATATTGAATTTCCTTCCTCATCCTCATCAATTTCCTCTTCCCTTTCTATTACATTATTCTCAATCTCATTACCCCCATACAAATGCTCTACACAAGCTCAATATATTGAAGCAGAACATAACATCTCCTAAGGCTTCAATTTCATTGCTAATGGTTGCAAAATTATTACAACAAGATGTGTTGGTTCCAAGAACTCCAGCCATTAATGTATTGACATCATTACCATTCAGAGAATACTTATTTTTGTAATAAGGGTTGGTTGGTTTGGAAATAGCTTTCTTTTCTTCATTTAATTCTTGAGACTGTCATATGTGGATTTCAAAACTTACAGTTACGTCCATGATATGCTCATTCTTTGTAGTGAGCCGCCTTCTGAATCTCGAGATACATATTGAGACTCAGCTCTGTCAAGCGATGGATTGGGGTACCTTGAACTCTCAAGGCAAAACTGAGGATTTGATTTGAATCCCTCTCAACCACTCAAGAATTGGTTTATCCACTTGTACTCCAGCCAAATGCTGGGATGGTTTCAGACATAAGACAAATAATAGCCCCAGTTACACACACATAATACATATGAGACAAATTTTATACAATCTCAAGCACACGGGGCTGATAACCATGATGTAGATGCTCGTAAATTAAACAAGAACTCACTGTAGTGAAACTTGTTCTAGATCATTTTCAGATTGTGAAATTTGTTTCTTTATTTCCTTTTAGCTACTGGAGTTGCTGTTGCCATGAGTCTGGGTGCCGATACTTTACCCCAAGATGTGTTGTTGAAGATCTTTTCATATTGTTCTTACAATGATCTGGTGACATCGGCCCAGTTTGTGTGCACTTGGTGGCAAGAGGTATCCAGAATGAGGTGTTTATGGAAGCACATTGTGTACAGACCCAGCAGCGAGGATGCTATAGATTTGTTGAAAATATCGCCTCAGTTGGAAGCAATTGATTTATCAAGATGCCGCAATCAGTGGTGCTTTATTGGTGCATTGCACAAATACTGTCCTGAGCTCAAACGATTGCATGTGTCAACAGATGTCTTCTATGCACTGCATGACGTACCTGGAAACATTCTAGTATTTCCCAATATAAAAGTGCTAATCCTTACTCAAGGACATAATGATTTCAGAGCTTGGGAATTTTTAAGTTTCTTTTTTCCAAATCTAGAACATCTTGAGGTCCATGATTCTAACTTGACAAGAAAAGATCTTGTGTCTTTTTTGGGAAACATGCAACATCAATTGCATACTCTTTGTTTGCCTTGTCGTACCCACGATAAAGTCTGTGTTTTGCCATATTTATCTGCATGCACTAAGCTGGAGACATTGTCTCTTCTTCGTTTGTGTGAAGATGCAAGGCAATTGAAAGTTGAAGAAGCACAGCATTTGAGAAAAATTATGTTTCTCGCAATTGATGATACATGTGATCTAATTATATTCTCATTGTTTCCTAATCTCAGAAATCTGCAATTATGCGATTGTGATCAGCCCTATGATGAATTATTCCAGGCTGTTTCAAGCAACTGTCCGAAACTGGAGAAGATAACTCTTAGTGGAACTTTCAGTTTAATTCCTTTCTCTTATATCCCAGATTTTAGCTTAGACCATCTCCAGTATGTGAAGAAACTAACATCGCTGACTATATTATATAATGATTTTATTACTTGTGAAAGTATAGCACATCTTCAGTTCATCCCACAATTGGCAAATCTTGAACTGTATGACTGTGAACTGCTCACAGCCGAATGCTTGAAACTAGTATGCGGTTTTGATAATTTGGCGATTTTAAAATTTGATCTTCAGTACAAAGAGCATCTGGTCGATCTTACTGCGAGTCATGTAAAGAATAAGAATCTCATGCTCATGTTTTATCATTGTGGGGATATTTCAAAATTAGAATACCTGAGAAATCAGCACTTGAATATAAGTATATTGGCAGATAGATTGGGAAAGTCAGTGCGTATTCGGTAGTTATGATTTATTTACTCAGTTACAGGGTTATTATCTATGTGCGCCTCGATAAACACTGGAAGCTAAGCCGGCTTTGACTGCCGCACTTCGCGGGTGCGCGTACACGGTTCAGTCGGTGGTGGCACGCACTTTTGCACTTTACCAAGCATGTTCAATAATGTGTACTTACAGTGCTCATAGCCAATGCTGAAAATGTCCTCCCTCTCTTGTAATACACACCTGACATCTTCTGATGAAAGAATGGACAACATTCTCAAGTTCACTGCAGTGATGGCTTTGATTTCAATTCTTGTGTACTGTTTTAAGTTCAGTTCACAGTAATCACAATACTCACTAAACGTGCAACACTAACGTCTGAGCTTTGCAGATACACGTCCATACGAATGACGAAAAACGTGTGAACTAACGATATGAGTCTGCGGAGCGGGGTATTGCGAGGTCCACTCACTGCGCACCTGGCCGGCCCAATGAATGGACCAAGGCAAACTATTGCGTCATTTGGTTGGCCAGGTGCTGACCTCGCATTACCTCACTCCGCTGACTCATATCGTTCAGTGAGTTTTCTGAAACTAGACGAAAATTTCGAATTATGTTTCCAGGAAGACCTATGGCTAATGCCAGTACAATTAGGAGGCTCGCTAAACGATTCAAGAAAACTGGCTCCGTAAATAATAATAAAGTTAACAAAAAATAGATGAGCTCGTTGTTCATTCTTTCATCAGAAGATGTCAGGTGCTTGTTACAAGAGAGGGAGGACATATTCAGCATCGACTATGATCACAGTAAGTACACATTATTGAACATGTTTGATAAAAGTGTAAAAGTTGTCGCCACCGCCGGCTGAACCGTGTAAGTGCGCCCGCGATCTGCGCCAGGCAAAGCCGGCTTATCTTGCCGTGTTTATCTGGGCGCACATAGATAATGACCCTGCACTTTCTTAAGCTCACATAGGAGCACTTAAATCACTCCATGTACATTTTATTCTTCAGAATAATAGCTCGAGATGTGCGCCTTCTACTCTTAAAAGATTTTCATTTTTTCTGATTTGGCTGCCCCTTGTTCACCAGTTATGGTGAATTGTTTTTCTTCAAGTGTTATTAGTGTAAGTCTTCTGTCTCTATTCCTCAGAGTCCACTTCTCTACTCTGTCTTTAATGTGTTGCATTGTTATATCGAACTCTTGTAGATCGTCCCAGACCTCTTTGAAACAATTTTTATTTGATTGTTTCAATAATAATTGCATTGTGGTTTTCTTAGCCATGTTTCTGGTACGATAATCCTGATACAAATATATATCGCACCCCCGGTGGAAGACTGAAGTTAAAAAAATGCATATTTGTTTCACGAGAAGCATTTATGAGATTTTGAGTAATGAAAAATAGTAAATATTACTCACAGAAAGTGGAATTAATGTAAGAGCATTATAAACTTTAACATTAAATGCAAGGACTTGTGTATTATGTTCATTTAAGTAATAATAATAATTTTGAGCTATGGCATTTTTTATTCAGTGTATCTTAAATTGTTAACAGTTATGGCTGGTATGGTTAAAACTATTTTTACTATTTTGGTGAATTTTGGGGTTGCTTGTTAATTCGTTCTTTTGAATAAGTAATCTTGCATAACTTACACGAAACTATGGGAAGAAACCTACCACAACTAAGATGTGTCAGTTTTCTACTGCTTGAATTGCACAGATGACAAGAGAAGAAAACAGAATTATGTGTACGGTAGTAGATCTGATTTGAGTTGTGACAGTTATCCACAACACAGACTTGATATAAGGGAGTTATATACACCAAATAACTAAATTGCACATTCCTTTTTACATGTGGCAGTCTTCCACCGAGGATGCAAAATATTTATTCATTTGCAATTATGGGCAATAAGCCCGGGTAACAAGATTAACAATTAATTTTAAAAAAGACTTTTTAAATGGACCACGGGTCCATTTAGGACCTAGCTAAATGAAACCATTTAAAGTATTATAAAGAAATAAATGAATTTTAAAAATAGCCTAAATCATTAAACAATTCAATTGAATATCTTAATATCTGTAGGGTCTTAAGAACCAAAACTAGCGTATGAGAAATTAGCAGTCACATTTAAAGTACCGTACCTTATTTAAGACCATATGACGCACCCTGATATTTTGATGGAAAAATATAATTTAACTGTATTCTCAAACAAAATTTTCTAGAAATAATTTAATTTGTATACAAAAGCAAATTAGGTGGTGCAATAATATGTTGTACGACAACCTCTTCTGTGCAACTGACATTGTAAACGGTAAATTGTCACTACCGGAACTTGCTGGAATTCCCTGCAACTTGCATTCCTGTGAGACAAAGGCAGGTATACCATAGCCGCTGTTTCTTAACTTGAGTAATAAAAGGGTCAATTGTTGTGAGTACTGTAGCGAATTTGTTGAGCATTAGCGTAGCAAATTATGTATCCTCTGTATAAATATGATAGATCATAAGATGCAGCCATATTTTATGCAGTAATTTTGCTAACAAGATGTGTCTTATGGTCGAAAAATATAGTGGTTAAAAGAAAAGGTGTAGAGAGTGCAGTGCTGGTCTTTCAAACTGACTCCTGTGGGCGATCTAATGTCGATGATATGAATGATTATAGCATCAAAAACCCCCAGGGGAATTCACTATATGAAGTTAAAATCCCTCGACCTAGTTGAGAATGGAAGCCAGGGCCCTTTGGTCCAAAGTCCAGTATGGTATCCACTTAGCCACGGAGCCGGACTGTTCATGTGGTGAAGGGATAACAAAAGCAGGTAGCTGACTTTTGATAAGTGTACGGGGCTGATGACAATTATAATCTGTATTCTTTCGGTGTGTGCCTGTAAATGTGTATTTAAGATGTAGTAATAAACGTTAGTAAACTGTTTTGTTACTGTATTATTTGTTTTGCATAACTTGTTATATCATAACGGGCATTTTCATGAAATGAGCAACAAAACCCACCCCAATGGATACAGTATTTGTGTATTGGTGTCAGGCATAGCAGTGATGTAGTTGTATCCTGTCCCTACCATTGTCGTCCGCAGACGATCGGTGGATAATTGATAAAATGGTTATTTGTTCTTCCTCGTTGATGAAGAAATGACCAAGCTACTGAATTGAATGTTTTTCTGTACTTTCTTTCTCTTTTCCTATCCTTTATTGTTCGAGCACTTTTTGAAATGCTCTTTAAGTACAAACTCTGTTTTATATATTTATTATGGTCGCTACTGTTACTCAGTGAAATCTGTTAGTTGGCTTTGGTAGACATGCTGATTGGTACGTCATTATGGGACGAATGGGCCCTGCCCACCCAGCGCCGTTTGGCAGTATTACTAAGAATTTATTTAAATAATATCTTTAAAATTGCAGATACTCAACTTAAAATAAGTGTTTTAACCTGCTAGAATCTCTAAAAAGATAAGATAACTCATCCCTAGCTTAAGATCCTGACAGTCTCTTCATAGCGAGGGCTGCCCCACAGAAACTCCCATGTCAAGTGTATGGTTTGATGGACCGGGTGAGGAAACAGTGGACATAGCACTGTCTTGCACGGTGCTATGCAAGTATTTCTCTCTCTTCAAGGTCCAGCAGAATGGGCCCATAGCATTGCTTTGAAGCGATATAGCAGATCTGTCCATTTAACTTCCTGCTTCTGTCTCTGTCAAACAGGATTACGGGAGAAGGGTCCTCCCCACCCCTCGCCCTTAAACAGGTATTGTCTGCAGCTTGCTGACATTGCACAAGAATATATTTATAAATGTTCAGTTGTCTGATGTTCCAAGCACAGTACAGGTGTGTAAGTGAGCCCTGTGGATCAAGTTATACTGTATAAATGTGTTTTTAACTTTTGTGGCACTGTGCGTAGTTATTTAATATGCCGATTGTGTGCGACATAGGAAAATGAAGGTGGAATTTTTATTAACAAATATTTTTTCTTCTATACCGCTAAACCCCCATCGATGGTATCTTTACCTTGCCGTGGTGGTGGGGCTTGCGAGGTCTGAAGATCCTGAGAGTTGTGCCGGCGGTAGCTTAGCTACTGGTAGGGCCTCCAAAGCCGGACAGGTCGATGGTGATGATCCAGACTAAAAGGGATAGCCTGTTCCTCCAGATTGGGCATAGGGCTGACAAACCTATCCCGTAAAAAAATAGTTTGTTGAGAAGCCGCTAAGAATGAAAATAAATCTGACGGATAAAAGACCTAAGTGAGGAGTTAGTTATGGATTGGTATTACATAGAGGTTGGCCAAAAAATGGAGGAAGATCTACGTACCATGGGAGTCAGGAGATGGAGGACAGGAGCTTTGGATGAAGATAGACCAAGGTTCTGCAAGGATCTTAGCGTCAAGGTGGAAGTAAGTATACCGCTAAATACTAAGTTAGACATTAAAATATCAGGACCTCATCAACCAAGCTGAAGGATAAATTTGCTTCATCCAGGCACAGGAGAGAATCTATTTACAAATAAGGAGACATGTGAGTACAATTTTTAATGCATGAACTATTTATTAAAACGTGTTTCAAATGTGTTGTGTGGAATCATGATAATGGGAATATTGGCAACAATAAATGTCAAGCATGCAGCAAAGGAAGGAAGGAGATGCCTTCGCTGCACTGCCTAGCGCAAGCTGTTGAAGCCAAACGGCATGCCCACTTTAGTTAGCAAGAAAATGGCAGCCCTATGCTTAAAGCCGTAAACCACTTGAATTAGTAATGGATTTTAGTGACATAAAACTGCAATGACAAGTCAAGATTTTTTCTTGGATAGGCAGAATACACTCTGTACGTCACGGTACTTGGCACAAATAAGCTGCGTTATCGTTTTAAAAGCCAATTTAAACAGAAATATGAGAGCACCTTTCAAGGCTAGTTTTGTAAGAAAAACGCGGCAAAACGTAATAATAGGCTGAAACACTGATTAAATTGAATACAGGTGTAGGAAGGTGCGATGCCGAACTAATTACGGTATTTACACTAAATTGAGTTTTAAGTTCTTATTGGTGTTGAGGCATTCAACAGTTTTTAGGCCTAATTTCGAGCACAGCCACTTTCACTCATTGGTCGTACACATTTTGATATTCAAGAATACGAACCTTAAAATTAATAAACAGAACACTCAGACGCGTATTTGTACAAAACTGCGGTACGGTATAGCCTATACTTTTCGGTACCGTACGGTATTTTGTTTGTGGGGGGTAGAAACTTGACGATTAGCCTCGAATTGATTAATTACGTAGGCCTACCGTAATTATTGACCGACAGCTGTCTGATAATTTGGGATTTGCAGCGAAATGCCCTTTTTTTTTTGTATGTAGGGTTAACATGCTGAGATTAGAATTGAAGAGTTTTTTTTTAAATAACTTATCACTACTGCTCCAGCATGAGTTAAGGTGAGAAAAGGCTGGAAAGATATCCTGCAAGGATAATTCAGAAAACACCAAGCGCAATGCCTCATGCAAGTCACGGAACACCCAGTACAAGTTAAGGTTACGCCCACTTTGGACGCAGCGCTTGGCTTCACTCAAACGAGCTCAGGGCATCTCCTCTTATTCTTTCCTCCATGATGTCAAATATAAAACAATAGTATCATTGGGCACCCTAAAATTAAATCTGGAACCGCCACTGATTGAAAGAAATACATGAATTAACAACTACTATGGCTTATTAATGTTATATGAAACTCATTAAATAAGTCATCGACTGTACTTAGGTATACTTCAGGACTGAACTAATTAAAACTATGAAATTGTCTTTTAAGAGTCTGAAATGTGTTGAACGACACTTGGCTTCTCTATTCTGAATTATCCCGCAGTAGTAGGTAGTGATTCACCGTGACTTATGTATACAATTGAAATAATCACTCCGGTGAGTTAAAATTCAGTTGTTCCGCGAGTAACGTGCAAGGGAGGAAGTAGGTGAAATTTTCATGATTTTTTTATTTTTCTGTAAAAATTGTATGTACGTAGTTTTCAAGATTATAATCCCAAAGTTTCATTGCTGTACTTCAATTCTAAGGGTGTCAAAAAAATCGAAACGTTATGGCACCACGCCCCCTATTTCACTGTCACCAGTACAGCTGGACAGGAATCCGTATATATCTTGCCATTCTGACTGTCATTGCGAGGAAATGTTTGATGTTATTGTTCGGAAGGCTGTAGACTAGATGGCGGCTGTCCGGCTCTTTGTTGTTGAGCAACCATGGATACCAGGAGGTTCATAAATGTGTGTTACCAGTGATAAACGTTTCTGTCGATTACTTTTTTCCAGTTGTTGATTAGGTTCTATAGGCTACTGGGTTTTAACGTAAATATGGGGAGAATAAGTGGTAGAGTGTTTAAAAGAGTGGAAAGGAATAGGATTCAACGTGCAGGTACCGGTACAGTGAAGGGAATTGTCCCGCAAATTTTGAGTATCAGTGCATCTAAAAAAAAAAAAAAACACTGAGGTTATTTTACCTGACATTAGCTCCGAAGAAACTTCTAATAGACATCGAACTACTTAGATAGTGATTGAAGTTTTTAGGGGCGGAACTACTAGGTCATCTGTGAAGCAATTCATAACAGCTGTACATGTGCCAATTGTGGTTCAAAGTCTATGAAATTGTATGATGATGGTACAGAAAGGATTGGCATAGTTAGTACACTACACGTTGTTTATGAGGAGTGCAAAGCAGACAGTAAGTTTAAAATATCATTTATAAACAAATGGTTTATGTTGCTTACATTAAATTTTGCTACAGGATGAGGTGCCTAGGTGTGGGAAGGGGAGCTAATTGATTTCGTGGCTTCAATGAATATGCCAATAAGTTTACGGATCTCAACACCGGATTGCTAATTTCCTTGGAGGAAGTTGCCAAAACAAACTTACTAGCTGCAAAGGAACTAGTAGAAGCAGTCGAAGATAAGGAGTATCATCACATTTTACTGACTAATTAGTACGCCCTTAATTACGATTTCTGTCTATTTATTAAGCGTATGGCTTTTAGTGCCGGGAGTATCCGAGGACATGTTCGGCTCGACAGGGGCTGTAGCTTCTTCGAGCGGACACCCATGGCGTGAGCTACGAATTCCGTTCAATTTCAAGTAGTTTCAACTTTCGCCACCAGATCTCCCTGGCAGTTAGAGGTGAACGGTGGAACTTTGATGGAGCTGTTTAACTAAATCTAACCTAAACCTCAGCTTCACACAAGTTACTGGAAGTATCTTTTACATGCCATAAATCTATGACATGGACCTGCCGGCTTAATTCCCCTCCGAAGGACGGCATACTGAAGGATTTTAACGCTCTTAAAAAATCCGACGACTTCGGCTGGGTTTGAACCCGCGATCTTGAGCACAGCAGTCCAGCAAGCTACCAACTACGCCACCCAAGCCGCTGTGTATCTGTTTTACATACGCTGCTTAAATGCCAACGTAGACATGAGAAATGTAGCTATCGTAGTTCATGATCGACCAAAATTATTAAATATTGACGAGGATTGTCAGCAGTGGAGTAACTAGTGCACGGGGGACGAGCTTAGTCAACATTGCATTAAGGGGTGAGCACTCGGACATAATGAAAGCAAGTATATGGACATCCTACCTACATTTTAAATGGTTTATTTCATTAGCAAATGACATGTTGTGTTTGCACTTATCAATGTACAAATGATCGAAAATTAACAATGTTGTTGGAATTAAATTATAATGTTCAGTGTCCTTTGCGACATCTGCCCCTTTGTATGAATAAAATATCGATAAACTAATGTTTCCAACTCCAGTTTAACACAATACACTTTCCAAAATGACCCTCACACTCGAATACTAACAGGAAGCCACCGACAAGTGCTACCTCTCTATTTTGCTCATTCAGTAAGAATTAAGTTAGGGTAGCGCTAAATATAGCAAACGAGTGAAAAGAAAAGCTTTCAAATTAGTAAGCATTAACTTACATCTTCCAATCAATCTGAAGATTGGTTTCATTCAAAATAAGAAACTTAACAAATGTAATATTTTTATAATTTGTCTCTGGGGGGGATTGGTCTCCCTGTAGTTACCCCCCTAGTATCAACGTACGGTTTTTGTTGTTGTTACAGGGTTAAGTTGCAATAAACAACACACTTTCCCCAATAGGTTTATAATGAGAGATTTAAGGACAAAGGTTGTTATGTTTTTATTTCAACCAAATGATTATAGAACACTATTTACATTTCAGTTAGAACTCCGAGTTCTACGTTCACTAACTTAAGAAGGCAGTCACTGAAAATTGGATCATCATAACACTCACCAGTTGTTCGATATTTATGAAATTTTACGATTAAGTATCGTACTCATTTCTTTGATTTACTGTTTCTGAAATCCATGTAAAATGATAAAGGAAAGACCTCAGAATGTTAAAATCACATGAAACAGGCATCATAGCCGCAAAATTGTGAAGTGGACAGCAATTATGGAGCGTATTTTCCTACAGCAACGGTATCTGCAAATCGCAACTTCGTACATAATTTTTTATGGACATTATATATATTTATAAAATTAGAGTGTAATTCGTCACTGCTAGTGTCTATTCTCATTCATTTGAATGCCAATTTGTCACGATCGGTCGCTTGTGAGCGCCGCAGGAGGGATCTATACTACTGAAATAATATATGATGATGATTAGCCTTTCCTCCTGGGTCTACATTAAACACTATTGTAGGACATGCAAGTGTTAAAGAACATATGCAATTAAGTGCGGAGTTGCACAATCATCACCATGGTTACCACATGGACTAGAGTGCTATGGGCAGGCCCTTCCTTATAGGTGGCTGTGCCCGTATCCTTTGAATCCCGCTCTTCTTCTTCTTCGAACTGCTCAAGGACTCAGATGTTCTCCCCTTTGCAATAATAATACAGTCTTGCTTTGGGGAAGACGTGCACAATAAGAACCAACAGGGAAACATAGCATTGTACTGTTGATATGATAATAAATAGATGAAATAATCAGTCAGATCGATAATATGTGAATAAAAACACGTGATCTACCAACTTCTACAACATAAAGTTATGATAGAAACATTGTATAATAATATATATACTGGTTGGTTGGTTCCTCAGGTTAGGGGCTGCGACAATGTGGTCATGTAGCCCCGTGTACTTTGTGTGTGTGTGTACAATCTGTCTGATAACCGGTGTTAATTGTGATGGCTGTATTAGTGTGTGTTATCTGTTTTTAATTCAAGTAAGGACTGCAGACATTCCATTTTCAAGTAGTTCCTACTTTTGCTACAAAGGCCACCATCAATGACAACTAGTTCTGAACTTGGTACTAGATGTCACTGCAGTCGGCACTTGGTGACGAACGTTGGAGCCTAAGAGCAATAGTCAAATTTCTAACCTTTAATTTAGCTTCACACAAGTGTAATTAGTGGATGGTTCTTTTACATGCCATAAATCTATCACATGGGCCTGCCGGCTTTACTGCCCTTCCAAAGGAAGGCATACTGAGGGATTTTAAAGCCGCCTAATACATATACTGTATGTGTAAACTTCTCGTAATAAAATATTCCACAATAACCTTCACCGATATTCGTACAGTAAAATACTGAGCGCTACCGGGGTGGACTCCGCCTCTTTCGACCTTGAACAATGACCGCTAGTAATAAGGAAAATAACATCTGGCAGTGTTTACAACTGTGAACTCTCAAGTTCCGAGCGTGGCCCCTTCACGTACCATACTCCGATTTATCACAAGAAAACGAAGATTGTAGACCGCCGGCAAGTTAAATCAGTAGTGTGTCAGAAAACAATTAAGAGGTGTACAACATCAAATATTTACACTTTGTTACATAAAACAACAATCAAATGCTACAGCAGATCCAAATATCGCACTGTAAACAATAAACATACAAAACACATGTCACGCTCTATATCAGGGGGATGGCAGTTCATAGGGAGCGCGTGGGTGGGGGTTAATGCTCTGTTCTGGATGTTCTACCAACCAATGAAGAATTAATTTTAGCACTACGGTTCCGTAGTTGGCACTCATGAACGCTCACATCAAACCGACTGGCAGAAGCGGGAATAGTCTGTTTTGATTGATTTTCCTCGTGGTGTTGTTGGTTGTTTTGATTTGTTCGGTATTTTGATTATTTATTTGAATTGAATTGAGAGTCAATCATGCCCCTGCAGGGGAGGAAAAATTGCCAAGCACCGGGATGTAAGAATTATAATGATAGTAAGAACAATACGGCAATTTTCATCTTCCACTCTGGTGTTGACCATGTGTAAAACTAGTGGGCGATATGGACTACTCTCGAATAAAAATATATAGAGAATAAATGTGTGCATTTCATCTCTAGTTTGTTTTCTTACCCATTTTCCTTTGCATTGCAATATAATTTGTGGTTTAGGGCTACGGGGAGGGGTGGGTGGCAGCCGGCATGCGAGGCAAAAAGTGAGGTTATGGCAATATAGTGTGCATATGGACAGTTTTCTTTTTATTCATCGAATATCCCAACAATTCTGTAGAGTAGGAGAGCAATGTTTAATTAGCCTAAAGGTGAATTAAGCTCTAGAACGGCATAACTGTGTCCTTCGTGACAAATCTATTGCCAACATTGATACGTATCAAAATGTATTATTTTCCTATCTGGACGTATATTTCAGCGCCTAGTGAAAAGCACAGTTATGTTTGTGTTATTTTCATGAATAATCAATAACTCATCGCAGAACATACTGTTCAATTACGTGTAATAAAGACTACTTTCATATGGCTTTTTACGTTATATGTTGCCAGACTTGCAGGACCAGTACATAGCCTCAGGCGTTGCTCTCTCTCGGAAATTCTATAACCAAATGTGACGACACACTTATAGTTTACATGATCCTTGCTCTATAACTTAACTCCCACATAACACACGTTCAGTGACCTATAACATCTTTGCTGAAAACTGCACAAAAAATATATAAGTGATTTTGGAATGTTCAAAGTTAGTATATTCGAATATAATTCAATAATTTCAAAATAGTATTTACTAAAAACACAGAAAATTAATTTTTAAAATCTTCTATTCTATGGCAAACTCCCTAAACAAGGTAATTATTTCATTTCTAGCTGAAATATATTTACTCAGGTGACCAGAACCATTATTAACATTATATTTCAGTTATATACCAACTTTTACAAATCTCCTATCTTCAATAAAGACATCTTCTGTAAAACAATGCATTGCATTCACTGAACACAACCGAACTGTGGAGGCCACTGGGATATATGCTTCCCACATTTGATGTCTGATGACAGTAAACATCAAATTAATGGGTTTTCAATATTTCTGTGCAGCTAGCTTGTGGATGCCTGTGGAACTGCTTGAAATGAAAGGGGTAGGAAGATATTATCCCAACGACCTCTGAAAGAGGATGAAGCTGGGAACATGCGTTGATATAAAACATTACCTCTGTTTATAAAGCCTCATTTTACTAGGAATTATAGGAGACTCCAGTCGCATCAGCCCCCACACTGGATACTCCCCTACACAGCAGCACCGTACTCTCCTGCAGCTGACGTATATTGTGCACCACCATTCATGTATCTGTGTGTGGATCACGGCCAGTGTTTATAAAGCCCATTTTACTAGGAATTATAGGAGACTCCAGTCGCATCAGCCCCCACACTGGATACTCCCCTGCACAGCAGCACCGTACTCTGCTGCAGCTGACGTATATTGTGCGCAACCATTCATGTATCTGTGTGTGGATCACGGCCAGTGTTTTAATGTGACTGAGGCGCTGCTGTGACACTTTTGCTTCCACTTTTATGTGATGTGTTTTGTTTCGATGAACAAAAACTGTAACGGCTGTTAAATACCTGAAACATATCCCAATATTACATTTTTATTGATTCAATTGTTGATTAGGAGAATATATTAATATTATAAAATTCCAGAAAAAATCTTCTTAATTTGGGCTGATAACCTACATGTTAGGCCCTTTAAAACAGGAATTATCATCATCTTCTTAATTTCATACATCAACATGAACAAGGAAAGGCAAACATGGTTTGCTTTATGTCTATACATCAACATAATTTGCCCCAGTTGCTCACATTTTGTGGGATATAGATTGAAACCCAGGGGCCCTTACACTTACTTGCGCTCCTCTCGGTCAGCTAGGTTATCTTCTGAGCCCCGCTATAAGTGGATGTGATACGTAGGGAGTTGTTTATTCCAGCACCTTTCATTTCACATGTTTTCTAATTTATCTGTCATATCTCGAGAAGTCCTTTGAGAACATCACTCTATCATGTGCGGAACCTCACCTTGGGTAGCCTACTTCTTGTCGGACTTGACTATCCAAGGAAGAGCATGTCGTAAGTTTTGGTTAGTGGCATTCTTCTTCCTGACCATGTGCCGTCGATATGTCATCAGATGGTTCCTGAGAAACTCACAAGACTGCAATTAGTGGACCAGGAAATATGAAATGGCCTTTATATTAAGATAACATGACATCGACTCCATTTAAGGTGAAAAAGCAGTCAAGGTATAATTTAAATATTTGTTATTTTACTACTCTACTTTCCGTCCATATGGCTTCTACTCTATGTACAAAGCTGAAAGCGACCTTATTCATGCTCTTCTTCTTATTCCTTATTCCTCTTCCTTAGTGTTAGTCCCGCCTAGCTGCAGGGTCCGCTATAGGGATAAGTTGTCGCCATTGGTTTCTGTCTTGGGCCATGTGAGGATGAAGGTGTTGGTTCTTCAGATCTCCATGTAGCGTATCATCCCACCGTTGCTTCAGTCTTCCCTTAGGTCTCCTGCTGACGACTTGTATATTGTAGCCAGTCTTTGCAATTGTGTCCGCCTCCACTCGTAGAACATGCCCAAACCAACACAGTCAGCACTCCCGCACCTTGTCACTGATTGGTGCAACCGCAAACCGTTTCCTGATGTTGTCATTGGAAACATGATCCAATTTGGTGACAACCGCTGTCGATCCCAACATCTTGGTCTCCATAACACCCAAGCGACGTTCCGTCACTGTTGTTGTTGGCCAACACTCGCATCCGTACAATGCGACAGGACGGATGACATTACAATAGATCTTTGACTTAAGGTTGTTCTTTATCCTTCGATCGCAGGCGACACCAGTTGTCGTTCATGCTTATTATAATTATTTTAAAATGAGCTTAAGAAAGTGTCTGATAGTAGATGATATTATGTTGTTTTAAGGCTTGGTTCACCGATGATTATAATTAGTGCTGAACCAAAGGTGAGCCACGTAGTGTAATAATTGAATAAGAGAAATATGTTAATGATGTATTTGTGTTGATATTCTGAGCACGTTAGCCGAAGGAGAGCACGATGTAAAGTGTAATAAAATTCTAGGTGTTTATTGTGCCATTGGAATGAATACCATCAGAATTTTAGAAATAACGTTAGATGTTTGTGGAAGTCCTGGTTGAATTTTTGAATTAACCTCGACTGTATATTAATGGAGTGGAGTGAGGTTTTGTCCGTGGCTGCTGGCAACAGCAGTTACGAATTGTATTGTGCTCGGATAAGCCTGTAATGAGAGTCTAGTGACATGTTCAGTGAAGCCACTTTAAAAATCTAAAAAGGTGATGGTTGTAAATTTATGACATGTTCATATGTTCCATAAGAAAAGAAGAGGTGTCAAGGTCACCTGACCACGGATATAAATATAGATAAAGTAATGCATGGAGGATCTCTACTGCAATATGATTATTATTTAATTTTATTTTTATGGCAAAAAAGACAACAAATTATTTTTCGGATTAATATTATTTCTCTTCTATAAAGTAGACCAAACCCCTCACTTCCTCACTCTCTTGTGTTCAGACAACCAGGCTGTTTCTGTCTTGGCAATGACATTATCACACAGGACCTACTTTTACTTGTGAATCAAAATATGAATCCGATGTTACTTGCGTATTTGCGAACCAGACTGAAGACTCATCTGGTCTTCATACTCAGGGAGCAACTCGACTTCAGACTTGATAACTGAATTACCAGCCATTAACTTACCAGTACCTGTAAAAATATTCCTTTGTCAAATATGAGGCCTTCTTGGAGACCATCATTTCACTTAATTGTGCAGGCTCGTCTCTTTCATTTATTATTTTGACCATGTAGAGTGCATTTTATTTTCTCACCTCTTAAGGCCTTCCCCTCCCCCTCTAATATTTCGTGTTTTCTTCTCGAAGAGATGATATCGATGGTGTTGAACAGCAACCTCGTATGTCAAAAATTACGAAAAATGGGATTTCATCCAATCCGTATGAAGGAGATCATGCTGAATATTCTGCAGAAACCTCCTAAGTAAAAATGGGAATGTAAACTCTTAGAAAGCTACATTCAAAATATTCTCGTATGTCAATGGTGTTTTATTCTCTGCTTCAAACTTGTATGTCAATTTCTTTGACTTACGTGTCTCTCTGATCATTCAAGGTTTTGTAGATTCTATGCCGCTAACTCGTATGTCAAGTGTTTACAGTTTCCCTCTACTGTGCGTGATTGTTAATTGTGGTTGTTTGCTTCGGTGTTTTCTGCTTTTTACATATTTTTTGCATTATTTGGAACGTTTATTAATGAAACTGGAAAATAAACGTAAGTACACTTTATTTAATTCTACGATGTATCTCTGAATTCACCGAAACAACGTTTATATACCAGACGATTTTGAAATTTACATCCAGTGAAATATCACCCACTGTCATAAATTACTCATAGTTGTCTTGATTCTATTGCGTTTTTTTCCTGTATGGTTTTACGAAAATTAAATATTTTAAACTTTAACGTTGTTTTATAGCATCACTGACCTGTGGAACCTAACATAACCTCTTCATTTGAAATTTATTTTATTCATGAAAGACCTGTCATGACTGATTAGCACATTGCATTGTCATTTTCAGATGGAGCCTTTCAAGTCTAGAGCACACAAAATAATGTCTCTGGCAAGAGATATGACAAGTGGTGAAGAAGGCCATGGAGATGATAAAGGAACTTCACTGGAAGATTTAATGTGGCATATGGGGTTTGGACATTTGTCAAATGCTACTAGTGAAGACGTTATGCAGTCCACTTTACCTACCATAGTCGAAGCTTCTATTCCTACAAATGAGCATACAGTAAGTGTGCCAGTCAGATTGCAAGATTTCTCTCTGGATGAAATTGAATTAACGGAGATAGAAAACTATAGTGATCAATCGTTTGTTTTCGACCTCAATGAAAGTGAGATGATTGATAATCCAGAACCTATTACACCTGGTTCTGACATAGAGGATGAAATAAATTCATTTCCTCATGCAAATGAATCTGATATAAGGGTGCCTGAGAGACCAGCTGTCACAAAACGAAAGAAAATGGAAGAGTGGGATCGAAGTAAGTTAAAGAGACTTCGTCGAGAAGGGAAACAATACACCTCTTTAGAAAGGAAGAGAAATGGAGGAAAGATTGTTAAAGGTAAGAAAGACAGAAAAGGAAGAATGATTCGTCCAATATGCAACTCTATAGCATGTCATAAGTCAGGAAAAAGGCATTGCATGGAAATACCCGAAACAGTCCGTAATTCTGTTTCATAAGTTTTGGAGGATGACTTGTGAAGAAAAGAAGATCTATGTTGCGAATTTGGTAGTCGCCGAGAATAAGAAACAAATAAGAAGAAAGCAGTCTGGAGATCGCCGTACACAATCTCTGCACTATCATTTAAATGTCAACGGAACAAGAAAAGAAGTATGTAAGAAAACATTTCTTAATACCTTCGACATTGGGGAATGGTCTGTAAGAAACTGGGTATTGAATTATAACAATAGTATGAGCTCTGGTCTCAACGAGAATACTACCAGTACCGATCAGGATACTTATGATAGATAGATAGATAGATAGATAGATTTTTATTAATTCCATTTGATCAAATACATGCATTCAATACATTTTTGATATAGGACACGTCAGAATTTACATGCATAAAATAAAAGAACTAACAGGTATATATTACTAAGATTATAACTATTTATAACTTATTATAATAGCAAATCTTAATAGATACAATCTTATTGCACAACTATTTACACCTCACTCTATTATCATAATATGAAAATTTAATTCTATAAATACAACAACATACAGCTAGGTATTAAAATTAAATTAAAAAAGTAAAATATAGTTATAGATTCCATCACTCCTATACACTAAAATATTCAACTACTGAGTAAAAACAATGGCACTGCAGATATGATCCAGTGACCAGTGTTGGACCTTCTACCCAAGGAGATGATAACCGTAGAACAAGTAATGACATTCCAGTGAGAGCTACTAAAGCAAAAGGAAAACCTGAAAGTTAACTCTTCGCTGTTAATTTCCTCAATGAAATTCCTAAAATGGAGTCTCATTACTGCAGGAAGGACACATCTAAACTATATCTTGAGCCCATAATTAACTCAGGGCAACACTTGTATAACTTATATTTAGAAGACTGCAGAACTCAGGACAAAATCCCCATTTGCCGTTTCACATTCATGGAACTTGTCACTTCAATGAAGATTTCCCACTTTCAGACTAAGAAAGACCAATGTAATATTTGTTGTGAATATAGGGTTGGTAATATATCGAAGGAGGAATACTAGGTTCATGAAGAGTCCAAAAAGGAAGCAAGAGATGAGAAAGAAAGAGACAAAGTGCCTGCAGATAAAGGCGAATGTAATGTCTACACAGTTGATCTTCAGCAGGTTAAACTAGCACCAGCATTGAAGGCTTCTGCCTTATACTACAAAACCAAATTGTGTTGTCATAATCACACTTTTTTTAACCTATGTACAAAACATGTCTGTTGTTACTGGTGGAATGAAACAGAAGGAGAAGTAAAGGCTACAAATTTTACGTCTTGTGCTGTAGATTTTCTTGAAGGTGAAATAGCAGCGTGGCCACAAGAAAAGCCAAACCTCATCATACTTTGGTCTGACGGATGTGTTTACCAAAATAAGAACAAAACTCTGGCAAATGCATTGTTACATCTGGCTATCAAGACAAACTTTCTGATAGAACAGAAATATCTCGAGAAAGGACACACACAGATGGAGGCAGACTCTGTACATGCTGCAATAGAACGCAGGCTAAAGAACAGGGAAATACATCACCCTCATGATTACCTAGCAGTGACACGTGAAGCAAGAAATAAGCCTTTTCCATATCTTGCCAAATGCATTACACATGACTTCTTTAGAGACTTTGACGTTCCTGAAGGGGAGGCTTATTCTTCAATCAGACCTGGAAATTTCAAGAATGATCCGACTGTGAATAATGTCGTCCAGTATACTTATAAGCCAGAAGGAATCTTTTATAAACTGCAGTTCTCATCTATCATGCAAATGGTGCCTCAAAGGAGGAAGGTGACTTCGAAGTACATTCAATATAAAAGATTGTACAGTAACCAGCTCAAACTATCCCATATCAAGTGGCAGCACCTGCAAGAACTTAAGCGTGTTCTTCCACAACATGTGCACCAATTCTATGATGACCTTCCCCACCATGGAAAGAAGTCTGGTGTGAAAAACTGAAGTGTATCTTTGATATTTCAAATTTTGTATGCTATTACAAACGAAAAACGAATGTTGGAGTTAGATTAATATAATGCTTTAATTTAATGAAACACTTATGTCAGATGAATTTATAAAACCTTGATCTGTATTTGTTGCAGCAAACTCGTATGTCAAATGCAACAACCTTGTAAGTCAATATTTCAGCAGTTTCTTGATACAGCAAACTCGTATGTCAATTTATAATTTAAGTACTGGTTGAAATTATTTGGATACATTATCCGATAATTATTTGTGTCAATAACAACTAATAATGCAGCAATTCCTTTACACCGAGTTGATTCTAAAGATTCTAGATCGTTTTTGTGCTCTCCTGTAAAACTGATATTTTTGACATACGAGGTTGCTGTTCAACACCATCGATATAGCCTATTGTATGTGGGGCTGTAGATCTGTTGATTAATTTTGGTTTCTTACTTGTGTGATATTATGTAAGCTATAACATGAGAGAAAGTTCTACCTGTTTCACTTAAATTAACGATGTATTTTTGTGAGTCAATTTACTGAACAACTCGATGTTTACATTTGTCAGTCAGTGTCCGTAACGCCATCTTCGAATTACAAATTTAAATGGCGCTCACTAAAATAGCGAACCCTAATCTATTATGTAGGGCTAGGGTTGCCAGACGTTCCGTTTTAATCTTTAACACAACGCAAAATGTTCTGTCAGACATCTACTCAACTGTCCTCACAAGGCTGAGCGCACCCAGTTCCAGCCCCCACGTCAGTTTCTAAAATCCCTGAGGGAGCCGAGAATCAAACCTCGGGCCTCCGGGTGAGAGGCAGGCGCGCTTACCCCATCACCACAATGAGAGCCTTCCCTATTGAACGGAACTTCTCCTGTGCCGTGGGATGTTGAGTCAGCGCCATTTAACTAGCATCTACCGTTACACAACAGCGCGTCGGGAAACACATTTATTACATACGGAACTGGCAAGATACCTTAGTTGAGATAATTACGACTTGTGGAAAGTACTGTAGCCTACCTCGTATCCTAGTGGAAACTTATCTTCTCAAAAGAAGTCTTCCAGTAGATGTGTTCGTACGTTTTAGAGCCGTGTGGGGAATCTCGAGCAAAAGGTAGCCGATATAGAAACATTCCGCGTAGTCTGGAAGCTCTCGAGAGAACGAAGTAACTGCATGGATACGAAATATCAGTGAGGAGGAATTACAGTGAGTGTATCAGCGTAATATGAGTTAATAGAGTGAAGGACAGCATTTCCAGCGACTACCCTGAGATTCATGTAAGTACAGTTATTATGATTATTAACCCTTGAGAACCTGGTGTGAAAACATTTACACGAGGACTCGCGCCGGGTCATTTTGACCCATAGTGTGTCACTCCCTTTTTTATCGTAGTCATACACATTTTAATGGAGTAATTTCACACCTGGTAAAATGAGATTAATTATATTTTTCAAATTTGAGATCCAGAAAAATGACAATAACCTTCGTATCAGTATTATTGGCCATGACAGTGGCGGCAAACCAGTCTACTTATTTTTTTTGAACAAAGGAGCTGATGACCAAGGTGTCTCCAGACCCAACATGGATCAATAAGAACGTGGACTATGTTATTGTGCTGCACCAAAATAGGTGGATTTTCCCTTATTTTTTACAGATTGTCCCGACTAACGTGAGTCGAAAATTGTCACGCGAAGACTGGCGCCATGGGTAAATCTGACCCGACCGTATGTAATATAGAAATAACTTGAGTGTTCAAGAAGCTATGGACATGTTTCTTTTGCAGGGGGAAGTTCAAGGCTATGGAGGAATGTTAAGTAAACGATAGGAAATAAGGGCTGACCAAAACGAAAATATAGAGCAGAGATACACATGTGCCACTCCGAGCGGGTTAAATACGTTAAAAAGTTTAAATGTGGTAAAGTAGTTGGGCACTACGCTGCTGTTAGCTCGACACGCAGTCTCCGTGAGTCTCACAGTATAAATTCTATAACTGGTTTGATTCCACAGAAACCTTCGAAGTACCTCCTTAAAAATGTAGCCCTTATGTGCTGGTTAACAGCCCCTTTGTCCTTAGTAGCCTCTTGTATATTTTTGGTTGGTTCCGCAGTTTAGGGGATGCGACAAAGCGGTCATGTAGCCCCGTGTACTTTGGGTGTGTGTGGAATCTGTCTGACAACTGGCGTTAATTGTGATGGCTGTATTAATGTGTGTTACGGTATCTGTAATTCAGGTAAGGATTGCAGACAATCTAGTAGTTCCTACTTTTGCTACCATCAACGACACCAGGCTGTGAACTTGGTAACTAGATGCCACCGCAGGCAGCACCTGTCGAACGTTGGAACTAATAGAGCGTTTATAAAATCTAACCTTGAAATTTAGCTTTACACAAGTGTAGTTAGTGGAAGGTTCTTTTACACGCCATACATCTATGATCGTTTAAGAAAAGAGAGAGCAACACAATCACATGGTACAGTGATGACTTGACCAGGAAGTCAGTGGTCGGCTTTATACTGTATGAGAAAGAACTAAATAAGAACATCACGGACATCAAGGTTATACCATCGGAGAACCTGGATAGCGACCATCTATTGCTGGTAATGAACCTGAGAGGGAGTAAGGAAAAGAAAGGGACTGAGAACCAGGAAAGACGTATAAGGATATGGAAACTGAAAGAAGGAGATAGAAGGGTCGAGTACCTCAAAATGGTAAAGGAAGGAATTCCAACAGATGAAGAAAGAGGGGTGGAAGAGGAATGGGCTAGATTTAAGAAGACACTAGTAGGTGCAGCAGAAGCAGTATGTGGGAGGACAAGTAGTAAAAAGAGGTGGAAGGAAACACCATGGTGGAATGAGAAGACAAAAGATATAGTTAGGGAAAAGAATAGAGCCTTTAGGAGGTGGTATCAAAATAGGACGGTAGAGACAAGGGAAGAGTACCAGGAAAGAAAGAAGGAGGCGAAGAGAGTAGTGGCTGAGGACAGAAGAAAGTGGATGGAAGATTGGACAAACATGATGAAGGAGGATAGTGAAGGTACAAAAAAGGTCCTGTATGGGATGGTAAAAAATAAGAGGCGGAAGGATCCTACGGATTATGTTAGAATGGTGAACAAAAGGGGACAAGAGATAGAAAATAGGGAAGAACTGAAGAAAATGTGGAAAGAATATTTTGAAGAACTTCTGAACCCAAATGGAAAAGATGGTGAGGAGGAAGAAATCGGGGAAGAGGAAGATGAACTGCAAACAGAAAAGGACTTAACATGGAAAGAAGTGGAAGATGCAGTGATCAAGATGAAAGGAGGGAAGGCACCGGGTGTAAATGAGTTGAGTGTGGAGATGGCGAGAGCAGCAGGAGAGGTGCGGATACAGTGGTTGTACCGAGTGATGAGGACAGCATGGAAGGAAAGGAAGACCCCAGAGGACTGGAAAAAAGGAATAATTGTCCCGATCTTCAAGAAAGGTAGTAGAACAGATTGCAGAAACTATCGGGGAATAACACTGATGAGTCATTGTGCAAAGATCTTTGAGAAAGTTTTGGAAAGGAGGATTAGGACAAGGATAGAAGGAGGGATGAGGGAAGAACAACATGGCTTCAGAGCAGAAAGGTCCACAGTGTAAGGCAGTTACAAGAACAGCACTATGAGTATGGAACAGATCTACTGATAACCTTCCAGGACATTGAGAAAGCATATGACAGTGTATGCAGAAATAAAGTATGGAAGTTCCTGGAGGATAGAGGAGTAGAGAGATGGACTATAAAGAGGATAAAGGAGACGTACAAGGGAAGCGTGAGCTGTGTGAAAGTGGGAGGAGAGAGATCAGACTGGTTGGAACAGAGAAACGGCCTGAAACAAGGAAGTGCACTGTCACCGTTACTTTTCATTGTGGTGATGGATGACATAATGACCCGAGTGACACAAGTAATTGGGGAAGGAAAGATGAAAGCTATGGTGTTTGCAGATGATTTGATTATTTGGGGAAACAAGGAGGAGGAGGTACAGGAACAGTTGGACGTGTGGGATGGAATAATACAAGGATATGGGATGAAATTTAGCATAAATAAGAGTGAGATGGTGATCACAACAAGGAAGAAGGAAAGAACCACAACGGGAATAACAATTGGTGGGGAACAGCTGAAGAAAGTGGAGAGTTTCAAGTATCTGGGAAGCCTGATACAAGATAATGGAAGAAACGATAGAGAAATAAATGAGCGGGGGAGGCAGGCAGAAGCATTTCTGAGGAGTGTGAGAAGCATGTTATGGAGCAAGGATGTCCCTCAGAACAGCAAAAAGATCATATATCGGACGTACTATGCCCCTATCCTGACGTATGCCTCGGAGACCTGGGTTATGAAAGGAAGGGAGAAGAGCAAAATACAGGCCAGTGAGATGAGGTTCTTGAGAAGCAGTATTGGAGCTACAAAGATGGACAGAATAAGAAATGAGAGGTCCAGAGAATTCATGAAGGAGGAACCATTACTGGATGGTATAGAGAAATCTAGACTTAGATGGTATGGACATGTAAAACGAATGGAGGAGAAGAGGATACCCAGGAGAGTACACGAGACGAAGAGGGAAGGAAAGAGACCGAGGGGAAGACCAAGAGACAGGTGGCTGAAGGGGGTGGAAGAAAGCTTGAGGAAGAGAGGAGAAGACTGGACAAGGGTGGAGGCTGAGAGATGGTGGGAAGACAGAAGACGTTGGAGAGACTTGTGTTCCAAAGAGACCCGGCCAGTGGCTGGAAACTGTGCAAGATGATGATGACATCTATGATAAAGGCCCGTCGGCTTTACTTCCCCTCTGAAGGAAGGCATACTGAGGGATTTTTAACTTTCTTATGAAATTTGTCGACTTCGGCCCGGTTTGTACCCGCGAGCTTGGGCATAGAAGCTACTACCGATTAGAAGATAAAATAAGTTAGTTTGATATCCGGATATAAACTCCAACGAATTGTAGTCAATAGGGGGAGACCGGGGATACTTTGGACAGCTTTAAATTTGACGCTATGGTGCAATAGTTGGTACACCTGTAACGGAATATTGAGCACAGCCACATGCAAGACCAGCTGAAATGCAATATGGCGGCCTGCTTTTGAGATTAAGAAGGAGAGTTCATTTTTAGAATTTTTTATGTGCAGTTATATAATATTAGCCAGCCCCGTGTTGTTGGGGGTAGCGCGCTTGCCTCTAACCGGGAGGCCCCGGGTTCGATTCCCGGCTCCGTCAGGGATTTTAAAACTGGCGTGAGGGTTGGAACGAGGTGCACTCAGCCTCGTGAGGACAATTGAGTAGCTGTTTGACCGTGAGGCATCGCCCCGATCACGAAAACCAAGATTAACGGCCGAGGGGATCCCATGCGCTGATCACGTGTCTCCCCAATATCTGCAGGCCAAATGGCTGGGCAGCGGTCGCTTGGTCGGCCTAGGCCATTCATGGGCTGTATAGTGCTAGGGGTTGACTTGTTGTTTTGTTGACTTTTTTGATATATAACCTTTTGATGAGCTTAATGTTGTGATTTAGATACTTCATTACCAAATAATTTATTTGTAATTTCTTTGCATCATTAGTGAATGTGGTTGGTATGAAATGATACTATGTAAAAACCAAAGCATTCACATGGAGAAAAGTACAGTGTATATAATATTTTCTTTGTCACGTGTGGTTGGGTAGATTATTGGCTGAGGAATAATCTAACCACCAAGGGAAGATGATAAAGAAAAGGAGGTGGGTTTCGGACTGGAAAAAAAGGATAGATAAATAGGAGGAGAGTCCCACAAAAGTTATGAATTTAACTTTAAATGCACTTAGAGGCGGTTGCCACTGCAAATCCGTTCTCTGATACCTAAAGTGGGTAAGGACCTGGTCGAAGCTGACGGGAAACGCAGCTAAGACTTGGGCGGTTTGCAAGAGAATGGCTTTAGTATATTCCCTCTCAAGCATGCATCTGCCTACTATGGGGAAGGGTGATGGTCTGGCAAGGCAGAAAGTAACAGATTTATTGTATGTCTGTTCAAAGAAATTCGTTTTTACAAAAGTAATTCGGAGAATGCCAATAATTTGAATCAGGTTTGGTATTTAAAGTTTTCGAAGTTGTAGAGTTCCTGAAAAAGCGACCAAGTGCTTCCAAGAAGGATAGTGATAAAATAATTATACCGTGGGGAATAATTTGGATAAGTGAACCAATAGTTGCATTTAAAAGTGGCTAAGCTTTTACCCAGCAAAGAGCCGACTAAAAGTTTAGGCAAAGAGAGAAACTTATCTTTTAGAAAACCAACCATAAGATTTTGGAGAGGATCTCCACACGCAGGAAGCTGGCGTAGCGAGCTGTACTTGCCTTACTGACCAGTTAGAATTAGCTATTAAAGCTAAGAGAGAATTTGACGAGATATCCACTAAGAGTTCTTGCCCAAATGCAACGAGTGGTGAAAGCCCTATCAATAGATTTAATGGCATTGAGTAGGAAGAGCCAAGGAAGACAGGATCTTGCCTAACTGTTGTACTAGAAAAATGAAAAAGCGAAAAGAAACGCTTAATTTATTTAACAATTCAAAAGAAGTTGATAACTTTAACAAATATATATTTCCAATTTGGTTAACAATTTTGGGGTCACAGACCTCAGAAAACATTTGACGTTTGCTCCAGGCAATTAACAATTCTTGAGGTTTCAAACCTTTATATGTACTAAAATCTTTGTAAGATTTAAAAAAGACAAATGAAGTGATTAAAGTTTAGACATTAAATCGAGTACAAGGTGTGTACTTTCAAAAATTTCCAAGTACCTATCTTAAAGAAAGTTACAACTTCGAAATTAACAAAAAAGAAAGCAGGTAGAATGAAAGAGAAGTTCCTACAACTTCTTGTATTGAAGCAGCATTACTTTTAGTAGTTACACAAATAGGGCAGGTCACTTACTGTGAAACCTGAAGAGAAAGTCAAAAGGAAGGTTCCAGACCTCCTATGTTTAGATAGGAATCACGAGACAAATGGGGCAAGGTTCCCTTTCGTGAAACCTAGAAATAAGTCACTTATAAGTTGAAAAAATTGTATCCCCTAAATTAGAAGGGAGAAACAAGATAATTTGAACCGTGTACAAGACACGTAGTTATGCAGAAGTTAATTAATTACACATAAGAAAAAATGGGAGGGCACATCTTTAGATTGACACCTCGTTGAAACAAACCTAAATTAACAATTTATTATGGGTTGTTAGTAAGAGGTTTAGGAAAAAGCAATTGGGATGAAAGGTAAATATTCATGGCCGTGTTTATAATAATCGGACGAGCGCGACGCGGAAGAAATACTGAAAGAACACTGTTTATCACTATAGTTCGTTGAAATGGATGAAAAGTTCACTGTAGTAGCGCAAACGTTTATGGCAAAGAAAGTTATTGCAATCGTGGAAAATGGCTGGTTGCACTAGATAGGCGAAAGTTTGTTGCTTAAGAAAGTTATGGATTATCATTAAATGCGCCAGAAAAAAATCCCAACGGTGGAAGAAAATTTAGCTATTGAGCATTAATTTATAAGGAAGATTCCTTAGTTTGAAATGGCATTCCCACAAGTGAGTGAAAGATAGCCTACATGACGGCGTGACTTGTAGATAAAGTGCAGATTCTGGAAGGTTCCAGAACAATCCTAATGGAAGAATAGGGCCAAAGTTACTCCAGCGGTGGAACAAGCTTAATATTTATAGACAGTGGGTATTCTATAATATCCCCCGTTGTGAGAAGCTCTCTCATTTAATAAGCATAAGAAATGCTGCTTTTCACAAAGATTGGCTTAATTGGACAGAAGCCCAACATGGAAAATCTCACGAAGGATGATTATTGCCACAAATAAATATCTCACTCTGCCTATAAATTAATCGTTAAAAGCATGAAGATAGTAAAACCGATGAAGATGAGGTTAAAACCTGAAGTATGTACTTATCTTTGTTGCATGGCGAAGGTGAAGTTCCCTTTGACGTATAAACTTAATGTGCCAACATGGCGTAGAATGTAGAGAGTGTCTCTTGGTTTGAGGAGACTGGCTCTAGTTGAGCCTTGACTGACTGAGTCAACTGCCGACGTGCAAGTGAGACATGCTCAGCGAAGTGCGGAGGGACCAAGGAAGGAAAAAGAGTGGGGGTAGGAGACAAAAGGAGAACATAACAGAATATACAACTTATCAAAATAAATGTTCTTCTTGATGAATGGTCTTCAAAGAGTTGATAGTAGGCGATACTAGCGCAGCATGGTGAGTGAAAAAGTAGACGAAGTTCTCCTGATCACGGAGATGATAGCTGGCGATGGTGACGAGATCTGGTGGCCAAGTTGATTAGTAAATCCTCTTGTGCAGGGAAAAATTGAGGAACTTCTGAGATTCTCTGCTAGATGACGCTAGGTGGGTCATGGAAGATATATATCTAGAACAGACTCACAAAGAACATAAGAGACATAACCACCAAAGAGAAACTAGAAGATCACTGTTGGTGTTTGATAAAAAGGAAGTAATAAACATGCAAAGAGCATTAAAAATTATATTCTCTCTTACCGTGTATTCCAAGAATACACCATACTGGCAGGGACAAACACCAACAGAGAGCAGGAAAAACAATTAAACATTTAAAGGTAATGAAGCAATTGAAGAGAAGTGGTCTTGTGATATGACCATTAGTGGTCAAGATTTTAGCCACCCTGACTCTCCCATCTCTTCCAGGATAACACTCGGTCACTCTACCAGAAATCCAGACCAGGGGAGGAGAAACATCCCTAACCAAGACCAAGTCCCCCACTTTGATGTCGGGACTGGAAAGAAACCACTTCTGTCTCCGTTGCAAGGAAGTTAAATATTCCAAGTTCCACCTCTTCCAGAAAGAATTGCGAAGGGCTTCAAGTTTACGCCGCATAATAGGTAAATTAGAATCCCTATAAGAACTGGAAAGGGGAGGAGGGACAGAAAGAGAAGGGCCTATAAGGAAGTGACCAGGTGTGAGTGGAAGTAGGTCATCAGGGTCATTGGAAAGCGGAGTTAAATGGCGAGAATTAACAACGCTTTCGATCACAAAGTAGCTAGAAGCTGCGGGAAATATAGCTCTAGTAAAGATCGCGATAAGATGCGAAAGAAGAATTAACAAGTTTAAACAAAGCGTATAGAAACA
Organism: Meconema thalassinum; assembly: GCA_946902985.2. Taxonomy (NCBI): domain Eukaryota; kingdom Metazoa; phylum Arthropoda; class Insecta; order Orthoptera; family Tettigoniidae; genus Meconema; species Meconema thalassinum. The sequence continues at coordinate 20,924,207 of OX336395.1, read as the reverse complement.
AGTACATCTATTAAGGATAAGAATATACCAAATAAACGAAGGAACTATGCGAGTAGGAGGCAAGAACGCCATAGGTAACAACAATCTTGTAGCCATAAACAATGACCTTAAGTTATAATAAGTATCAAAGGGGTTAATCAGAAAAATACTTAAGTCAGCGAGAAACGTGACATGAAAAGCATAAATACAAAAACACATCGAATGTAACGACGAGAAAAAACAAGGTTGTTCATCAGTGAACAATAAAGGTGCAAAATATGTAAGCAAGGTGCAATACATGAGCGCGTAAAAAATACGCAAGGATGTTATGAAACAAGAATGGAAGCAGTTGTAGGATACGAGCGTCAGCAAGTGGGAGAGACAGGCAAACACGGTCTTGACCCACATAGTACAGCGAGATAAGGAATATAAATAGCTGAAAGAGTCCATGACCGGAACAAGTTTATTTTGGTAATGAGGTGAGCAGCTTCTGAACTTACGGAAGCAACTCGCATGATAATGGTTGGCAGTCAGCCAGAGTTGAGATAAGAAAAACTTGCTCTGACCTTTGGCAAGCATACAGGAAATAAACAGCAGCTTGGCCTTACCCAAGATTGTATACAAACAAGTTTGACAAACAAGCAGTTCGAAATGAACAAACAACACCAGTTCAATCAGCTGTGACTTAAGGCAGAACCAGTAACACGTCATGCAGTCAATCGTAGATTGGACGTGAAAAACCAATTTAGAGACATATGAAATAAAGTAGGAAATCAATTTCGCATAATTTTGAGGATCACGGAATCCGACAATTTTCAACAGAAAAAAGCTTGATTCTTCCGAAAAAAGAAGAGAAGCTGGGACATTGAGAAGGAGTTTATGCGTAAGAATAGTTATTCTAGATGCTAGAGAACTCAGATTTTCAAGCGGCTTCAAAAGCAGCTTCCAATTGTGAGGAAGGCGGAACGAGCCGGCCGTGGCCATCCTACTAAATAGCGAAAGAAGTGAAACATAGCTTACAGCGAAATGATGGTAGTAGTGGTTTTGTGGCTGTTCAAAACCCTCCACCTCCACACCCTCCACACAAGATGGCGGCGGTGCGATATCTCTCGAACTTATGGTTGGATTTTAACAAATGAGGTGTCATTGAACTCGGGCTGACACGCCCTTTCCAATGGACAACATATTTCAACCCCAAAAATAAAACCTACCCCTACTAGAGCGTGAAATTGAATTTTTTAGAGAATCTCTGTTACTAATTGCAACATGTGAGAGTTTGAATGCCGATATGGATTTAAACGTTGTTCCACATAAAGTGCATATGTTCGGTGGAAAGCCACTATGAATTAGCATGCCCAGTCATGGCTTTTGTAAGAGGGTGGGGGAGCGGATCCCTATAGATGGGTTATTGTTGACGGGTCATTGTTGGCGGGATCATTGTTGTCGAGTCCTTGTGGACGAGTCCTTGTCGACAAGTCCTTGTGGACGAGTCCTTGTGGACAAGTCCTTGTGGTCGAATCCTTGTTGACAGGTCCTTGTGGACGAGTCCTTGTGGATGAGTCCCTTTGGACTGGTCCCTATGGACTAGCCCATGCATTTATTTAAATTATGTCAAAGGGCCTAACTACATTTGTGTGTGTGTTGAACTGACGTTGTTCACTAATCCCCCACTACTATAATGTAATAACGATATGAAAGGAAAGTGATGAAATAAATGTGAACACGTGTGAGATGTCATTATTAGCATTCTCCTTGTGAAACAAGTCACATCCTGTTTTGATTCATACGTGAGAAAATGCGATTTCATGTGTAATATGATCTAACACACAGGTGTTCACATGTGCACGTGCACGATAAGAGCTAACAAGTCACAACCTGTTTTGGCAGTGGTGGGAATGAGGCTAGAGACATGTACGAGTAGTCAAATTACTCCGGCAGACAACCCCTTTCCTATGGATAGCTTATTTCCACTCAAAAATAAAATCTACCCCTACTAGGGGGTGAAATAATAATTTTTAGGTAAAAGTCGCTTTCCATGTGCAATATGTGGGAGTTTGTATGCCAATATGAAATTAAACTCGTTCCACCTAAAGTGCATGCATACAACTGAATGCCGCTATGATTTATTATTTTTGTTTTTTGTTTTACGAATGCGCAATTGGGTTTTTTGTAAGATGGCGGGCTTTTTGAATAATGATTTATAGATACGTTTTTTTTTTACAAATTAACCAAAGATCCAAAAACTAATAGGTCATCGGCTTTTTAATATCTTATGAACTAAGAAAGCTAGGAACTTGTATGAGGGGTCGTTGAACTAAGAAAGCTAGGAACTTGTATGAGGGGTCGTTGGACTTGTGGTGACGCCCTGTTTTTGAATGTATTATTCATTTTTTGTCAAAAGGGCCTAACTGCACTTTCGTTAATATCTCGCTAACTAATAATCAGAGAGGGACAAGTGAGGTGTCACAAGACTCAGGATGGCCAACCCTTTTCCATGACCAACGAATTTACCCAAAATACCCAAAACAGCAAGGTCATTGACCTAAGATTTTATAAACTGATCAGTAGAGAGGGTCAAGTGAGGTGTCATAGGACTACGAATGGTTAACCCTTTCCCATGACCAATGAATTTACCTCAAAAATTCAAAACAGCAAGGTCATTGACCTGAGATTTTATAAACTAATAATCGGATATCAACATGTGAGGTGTCATAGGACTTAGAATGGTCAACCCTTTCCCATGGCTAATGAATTTACCCAAAAATACCCAATACATCAAGGTCATCGACCTGAGATTTTATAAACTTATAATCGGATATGGACATGTGAAATGTTTACAGTGAGTGATGAAACATAGCTAGGTAGTGAAAGAATTATTGTAGGCTACATGTATGGTGACTGACAAATCTTTCACCATTGGAACTTGTTTTCAGATCAAACTGCAGTACAGAGAGGGTATAGGTTGTAGGTATGGGATAATAAATGACAAATGGTGTATACAAAATCTGATTAATCGATTCAAGAAATAAGAGTAGTCAATCTTTAATTGATTGGTTAAATAGGATAGCTAAAATCCAAAATGGTGACTACATTGAACTAAACTGAACCAAGCTGAATCAAATCCAACCAAACCGAACCAAACTTAATCAAAAACAAGCCAATGGTTTAAGTGTAAAACTTGTGGTTGAATGTAGGCATTGGTAATGTCAGAAAGGAAAGGGATAACGCTCTACCTATAGAGGGTAGGTAAAGCTAGTGCATGATGCTAATGCACACACACAAGTACATGAAACACACACAACTAACCTATACTGTTTTTATGGGTTGACTGTTAAAACTTGCTCAGTGGTTACTGGGACAAGATGGTCGCTACACACAACAAGCGTTAAATACTTGAGGCTAATAATCTACACACACACAAACACACACTTGTTCTAAACTAAACTGTCTTGCTGACAGTGCTCACACTGTAGGCAGATGACAGAAATGCTTAGCTAACAGAAATACAATCATTTCCGGTTGTCTAATGTTTTCAGCTAACCATTTTGTGCTGCAGTGGCGAGCACATGTGCCACTTACACTAGAGATTTTAACTCGATTTCAAGCTCTAAGTCCTAGAACGAATCAAACTAAGAAAAAAGGACATGGTGGCGCAGTGGTTAAGCTGTTAGCCTTTCACTAAAGTGGACTAGGGTTTGAATTCAGGTGAATACGCATGTCATAAACATATAAAAAAAGCAGAGATAATGTTTTAAACCGATTACACTCGTCTCTTTTCAAATTATTACTTGGATTACAAATACAAAGGTGGACTGGGTGTGATATACAGTTAAGGCTACCTATCCCACACTAGCTGTAAGGAAGCCATATGTAGAGCTATATGTAGAGAACTACCTAGCGATTTCATGAACTGGTATAGCTATGTCACATAAATGGTGCCGGATACAATCCAGCAACTATAATTCATATCTTGCGGAACAGAGAAAATGCACTTTTGCCTTGATGGATAACAAATGTGTGCAGACGAATGACCTACGCATTAGCCTAGCAAGGGGTTATAACCACGAGGAGGAGGTGTGATTTCTATATTTTATTGTTTAGAGACATGGCTTTTGTAACCAGTAGATTTAATTGATTTAGTATTTTGTAAATATTTATTTTTGTAATTGTAAATAGTTAATTTTTTGTAAATAGTGGAAACCATTTATTTTTGTAATGGTAAATGTTAAATGTATAATTAAAGTTCTTTGAGATGAGTGTGCATGTCAATGATGTTTTTAGGGATAAATAGAGTGGTTGTGTGTTTGTTCTCAAAGACAGGTAAGGTTGTGTTGATGTATGACTACACAGAAAGAGAGAGAGAGAGAGAGAGTAGAAACAGCCTTACCTGCAGTAGTAATAGTAGACCTCTATGTTCTGCATACACATAGACAGACTGTACGATCGCAATGGCTAAGCACTCACATTAACACCATTTACAAAATCTTAAAATGAAAAAATCATGTTTCGCAAATATGAACTTTTGACATAAACAAAATAAAAATAAAATGTGTAAACAACAAATTGGAAAATCCATGTTTCTATATCATGAAATTCAAAAACTTTAAACTGACATTTAAAAGAAATGCAAATGGAAAATTGACAAATTGTAATGTGTGAAATGTGAAAATGAACAAATGGCTATCATTATTAAAAAAATAAAATAAAAAAATGGTGCTGTATGGTTGAGGTGTGAATCAAACCCTACTTATTTTGAACCACCCGAGACTGAGTATACTTGTTTTAGTCCTCATACCACTTTTAAAATTTTGTGTTAAAGCTAGGAATTGAACCCAAGAGCTTGTAGGGGGAGACAAAGGTTAGAATATGTTAAACAGATAGCCTTGAATGTAGGATGTGGTAGCTATATAGAGATGAAACGCTTAGCTCGGGACAGATAGGCACTGAGATCTGCATCAAACCAGTCAAAGGACTAAAGACTCAAACAACAACATGTACGTTCAACAAAATAATGTTGTGTAACGCTAAATGTTAGTCAACGAACAGTAATGCATTACTAAATCCCATAACACGATACCTAAGAGCTTTTCTAAAATGATTTTAAAATGCCTTTAACCCTATATTGAACACCCAGTTCACAAGACTCATAACTGCAATGTTATGGTAAAACAAAACAAAATCTATATTTCAAAACAAGCAAGTGGTTTAGCCAATGTATACTGGAAAAAGTTTTGTAAACACTCAAGTCCTCAAGACCAATTAAATTAGTAACTGTCAGGTTGGCCGAGTGGTTAAGGTGTTTGACTTAAGATCAAATTTCTGTATAAGGAAGCAAGGGTTCGAATCCCTTACCTGACATAACTATTGCCTTAACATGGCTTGGCCACACTGTATTATTATGATACTCGGTACACAAACCATAGATATAGTGTATTGTTTAAGGCCACTCTCTTTCTGAACATAGTCAGAGACTGTTGATGGTTAACAATTTTATTAATAGTGGGACATGGGGATAGCAATTAAGAAAAAAAACAGCCAATACCCATACAATATTTTTATTCATTTAGTTTTTTTTTACAATAGTTACACACTGAATACAACTTTTTATCTCTTTACCATTGTTTGATATAGATTTTAAACACAACGCTTGTTGTAGATCCTTTTACAACTTTCTCCAGGTACTCTTGTTCTTAAAAACTGGGGAAGCCGCAATGGTTTTATAGACATTAAACCCTCATCCTCTTCTTTTTCATTATCATCATTATCATTATCATCATCATCATTATAAATATTATCTTTATAATTATTATAGTCATTGTCACCATCATTATCATCATCATCATCATCATCATCATCATCATCCTCAACATCACTAGAACTATCCAATTCCGTTTTTTCCTTTTCAAAAGGGACCTCTTGAAGAGTCTGTGTTGCTTATGATAGTGTTACGGTTTTATTGAACGTTGACAACTGTCCTAACATGACTTTTTGAGGAGATAAATGTTTTTTCACAAGGAAGTCACTATGTTGAGCAACACTATGTTTTTGTTGGGCTTGCTTTTTCTTGTTCTTTTGATCATGTTTTGTTAACACTAACGGTGTTTCATTTGGTATACCACATTAATGAGTACCCACACTTAAGACCTCACCATGTTTACTTTTTAGATGACCTAGACATTTTGTTGTTCTTTGTTTTGAGCACTGCCAAAATATGATGCCATTCGCATTTTCTCGCTTATAGTTATAAGAGTACCCATGATACAGAGCACGTGGTTTACCTTTATTGGTTATAGTATATTCCATAGTAGCCACTGACTTGTATAGTCGATCCGCCTACTACAAAGTTCTGAACACTTGTGGTGAAAGAATGATGTTGTGTTGACGTTTTATGTTGGATGATGTTGTTGGTTTATGGTGGTGGCTTATGTTGATGACATATGTTGGTGACTTATGTTGGTGGCTTATGTTGGTGGCTTATGGTGGTGGCTTATGATGGTGGCTTATGTTGGTGGCTTATGGTGGCGGCTTATGATGGTGGTTTATGATGGTGGCTCATGTTGGTGGCTTATGTTGGTGGCTTATGATGGTGGCTTATGGTGGTGGCATATGATGGTGGGTTATGGTGGTGGTTTATGGTGGCTTATGGTTGTGGCTTGTGGTGGCTTATGATGGTGGTTTATGATGGTGGCTTATGTTGGTGGCTTATGTTGGTGGCTTATGGTGGTGGCATATGATGGTGGGTTATGGTGGTGGTTTATGGTGGCTTATGGTTGTGGCTTGTGGTGGCTTATGATGGTGGCTTGTGGTGATGGCTTATGGTGGTGACTTATAGTGGTGGCCTATGTTGGTGGCTTATTTTTGGTGGTTTACGTTAATACCTTATTTGTAATGGCTTATTTGACAAGTTATTGTTGTCAATGTATTTAGAGGATTTTTCTCTTGGTCTTGGAAAGTATTTCAACCCTTTTTTTTATGGTAGCATAATGCTTACCGCCATGTTTGTAAGCAACAACAACACACTAAAATTCCAAGAATCCAAAGTACTCTAAGGTTAATGATTGTCTCTCAACTCCATTCAACGTCTAGTCAAAAACATTATATATATTTTTTCACATTTTTCAAAAAAGGTAAATTGGGAAAGTAGGCTATATGTTTAAACTAAAAATCATATCAAATCATATGCTAACTCCAACACCTACGTCTATCCCACCCTCAGTCAAAAAATATAATATTCTTCAAATTTCTCTAAAACCAATGGCTTTTATATCCTTAATCGTAAGAACAAAATATGGAATTTTTGACATTAGTAGATATAATAGGCCGAAGCTGGCGCAGGGGCTAATGTGCAAGATGGCCGCCGCGCGTAACTCTCTTATGTTATTTTTATGGGAGGGAGAGTCATAGCTGGCGCAGTGGCAAATGTGCAAGATGGCCGCCACGCCCTGAGACCGTGGATGACGTCACAGAGAGACGTTGACAGTGTTACGTTGCTAACTGGAATATTTATTATTATTATTATTATTATTATTATTATTATTATTATTATTAGGTAATTATTGATTGATTATGTACAATCAAGACCAGCCTTATATTGTCCCCCTCGTGGTGTAGCGGCTAGCATTCTTGGCTGTTATTGCAGAGACCCGAGTTCGATTCCTGGCTCTGCCAAGAAAATTAATTTTAGGTTTCAGAACTGGAACGGGGTACACTCAGCCTTGTCAGACAAAACTGACAGGCGCTGGGTTTGATTCCTAACTCAGCCATTTTGGAAGTGTTTTTTTTATGGTTTCACACTTTACTCCAGGCAAATGCTGAGATATATCTTAACTGAAGGCCTTGACTGCCTCCTTCCCAGGCCTTATCTGAATTACAAATACACACACTAATACAACCATCACAATAACACAGGTTATCAGACAACTTTTACGTACACCCCAAGTTCACAGGGCTACATGACGACGATGTCACTAACCCCCATCAAATGAAACAACAACAACTACTTGTCCACCTTGAGGTGTAGTGGTTAGCATTCTTGGCTGTCACCGTTTAGGCCTCGATTTCCTTCCTGGCTCTGCTAAGAAATTTAATTTCTGGTTTGAGGGCTGGAATGGGGGTACACTCAGCCTTGTGAGGCAAAAGTGTGAAAAAGCGGGTTTGATTCCTACCTTAACCATTCTGGAAGTGTTTCTTTTTTTTTGTGTGTGATTTCCCACTTTTGCTCTAGGAAAATGCTGTGATTGTTCTTAACTTAAGGCCACGGCCACCTCCTTTCCAATCCTCACCTGAATTATAAATACACACTAATACAGCCATTACAACAGCGCAGGTTAGCAGACAATATTCAGCACTTACCAAAGTACACGGGGCTAAATGACCATGATGTCCAAGTCTCTCAAATGAAACAAAAGAAAAACAAACAGCTTCCTACCCAAATCCTTCCTCGTTTAAAAGTACTCACACACAAACATCACAGTGACACAGGTTGTCAGGCAACTTGTACACACATCTAAGTACACAGGGGCGATGATAATACTGTAAACTATAACATAAGAGCACCAACAACAATAAGGTTGAGAATTCTAAGGGATACCTGAGCTGTTTTATTTTCGTAGACTTTGAAATGTATACTTTAAATCAGGTAATTTCAATGCATTGCATACGCATTTTTGAATAGTTCAAGAGTGTACAATCAATAATAAAAAGATTTACAGTTTTTCTGACTGTTTTCAGAAACTTAGTAACACAGTAGCCTGCAGGTAAGACTCATACAAATAAAGCCTATCTTCCACTGCTTTCAAAACTATTATTAAGACTATTGAATAAACATTTGAAATAATTTTAGTGTGTTGCAAAACATTTCTACTGTATTAAGTCTCAAAACGTATAAAGTAAATATTAGAAAACTATCATCAATTCTAATAATTTACGCACCTCTTTAAACATAGTATAGTGTGTTCAGTAACCATACAATATTTGAGGTTGACAGTAGGGTTATAATCCTACCACTACATTCAGTAGGTGTCCATTAAATATAATGAGGCTGGAGACATCGTACCAGACCATAACATTGCTTTTATTGCTTGACAGAGTAATGACCATTGGCATGTGTAGCTATACCATCAGAATCAATTACTCTTTTATCATCACGAGTACACAAATAAAAGATGCTAGTACGTTCTCTCTATATATGGAACCAAGAGAAGAGATAGGTTGGTAGGACACATAGTAAGACATCTAGGAATAGCAAGCATAGTTATGGAAGGAAGGGTCGAGGACAAGAACTGAAGGGGCACAGATTGCCTTGAATGTAAGTTGTGGTAGCTATGTAGAGATGAAACTATTAGCTCAGGACAGTGAGGCCAAGTGCACACACTCTTACAACCATCACAATAGCACAGGTTATTAAGGTGTTTTAGCATATTCTAACAGAACACAAGAGATAGGTTGGTAGAACACATACTAAGACACCCATGAATATCAAGCTTAGTTATGGAAGGAAGTGTTGAGCACAAGAACTGTAGGGGTTGACCAAGGTTAGAATATGTTAAACTGATTGCATCGGATGTAGGTGTGGTAGCTATGTAGAGGTGAAACGATTAGCTCAGGACAGGGGAGGCTTGGAGGCTACATTAGACCAGTCAAAGACTGAATTGGTATTACTTACCTGTACAGATTTTCTGTTATGTGTCGATCTCTCTTGGTCAACTCTTGTTCTTTTTAACCTGATGGTATTAGGGTATCTGAGGCCTAGGATATCAACTCTATGACTGCATTTTAGCCTTTTAACCCAATATAATATAACGGTAGATGTTAGTTAACCAGCGCTGGCAACATGCACACCCAAATATACAGGGCAAATAGCTAAGTACTATACACACAACTGATGCACACTATACTATACTGGGCTAATGACTGAGATGATTTTTCAAAACCACAACACACATACATGCAATAACGCGTGATTGATGATTGAATTTTGTTACAAGTTCAAAGAATTCACTTGCGAGCGAACACTGTATGAGTTGAAAGGAGACTGCTCTTTCTAGCGTGCTGTGAGAGCTACAGTAGAAAGATGCAAGTTCGCAGATATTTGATAGCCTACACTACATTGTGTGTTATCACTGAGGCAGAAGGCTTGGTTCTTGGCTGCTGGAGGTACTTTTATATGCATTTTGATGTCAGAATTCAACCTTGGTTGTCTTAAAAAATTGTTTTTGTGGTTTCCCACTTCTGCTCCAGGCAAAGGTCAGAATGGTTCCTAAATTAAGGCCATGGCCGCCTCCTTCCCAATCCTTACCTGAATAACTAATGCATACACTCTTACAGACACCACAATAACACAGATTATCGCATACATTTTACATACACCCAAGTAAAAGGGTATAAAAGACCACGATGTCTAAGCCCTTCAAACAACAACAGCAACAACAACGTAAAATAAGACCGTAGGAGATAGACTTTCAGAAGAGTAAACCTCGTTCTGTAGTGGCTAGCATTCTTGGTTGTCACCGTGGAGGCCTGAATTTTGATTTTCGGCTTTGCCAAGGAATTTAATTCTGGTCTGAGAGCTGGAACGGGGTACACTCAGCTTCGTGAGGCAAAACTGAGAAGAAGTGGGTTTGATTCCTACCTCAGACATCCTGGAAGGGGTTTTCCATGGTTTTCCGCTTGTACTTCAGGTGAATACAGGGATGAATCCTAATTTAAGTGTACACCTGCATCCTTCCCAGTACGCATTTAATTACAAATACACACACTACTGCAGTTATCACAATAACACAAATCCTATACACCACGATGTCTAAACCCCTCAAATGAAATGCATATGTACTTCGAATTGGCAGGTGAAAACCTAAAGGAAGTAGGAGACTTTTTGCTAGCTAGGAAACAAAATAACTAGTGATGGGCGAAGCAAAGAGGATAGATTATGAATTGCAGCCAATGGCCATAGCTGGGCATTTTGGATTCAACAACCTAGGGCTCCCAACAAGTTCAATTTCAAGTAGGTGCAACTATGGTTACCAAATGTCACTAACTCTTAGTGGCAAACGTTGGAACTTGATAGAGCGTTCCGACAAAAATATAACTTACAAATTTTGCTACACCCTACCGATTGCAGTGGTAGGTTCTTTTACGTGGAAACAAATGTATGACATGAAGCCACCGGCTTGACTTTTCCTCTGAAGGAAGGCGTACTGAAGGATTTAACGCTCTTAAAAATCCGACGACTTGACTGGGTTTGAACCTGCGATCTTGTGCATAGCAGTTCAGCATGCTACTGACTAAGCCACTGAAGCTGAAGAGGATATGAAACGTAGATTGGTTCAGGCAAGGAAAGCATTTCTACAGAAAAGAAATCTGTTGACATTCAATATAGATTTAGGAATTAGGAAATCAGTATTTAAAGCCTTTGTCTGGAGTGTGGCTCTCTATGGAAGTGAAACTTAAACTATTGTTGTAGCAGAAAAGAGGAGAATAGGAGCATTTGAAATGTGGTGTTACAGGGGAAGTGATGAAAATCGGATAGATAGAGTAACAAGTGAAGAGGTATTAAGCAGAGTGGGAGAGGAGAGATGTTTCTGGCGACTGCTAATGAAGAGAAGGGATAGATAGCTTGGTAGGACACATACTAAGACACCCAGGATTAGCAAGCTTAGTTATGAAATAAAGGGTTAAAGACAAGAACTGTAGGGGTAGACCACGGTAAGAATATTTTAAACAGATTGCCTTGAATGTACTGTAGGTTGTGGTAGCTATGTAGATATAGAACTATTAGCTCAGGACAGAGATAGATAAACAATTGTTTTAAACCAGACAAAAAAAGAGAAAAAATAAGAACACAACAAAAATTGCAAACTCAGTAAAAATACATCATTAGTTTACCTTTTATTATCTCCAACAGTCACTCACTGGTCAAATCGCTTGGAATATCACTCTTCCACATAGTCCTTGCAATTTAGCAAAAAAAATATAATTAATTTATCAAAATCCTCGTAAAACGTATAAAATTTACAACTCGCACACTCAAGCACACGGGGCTGATGACCGAAAATGCGATAAAAATACACTCTGGTTAATAATATTGTAATGTTCGCTAGCAACTAGCTCCACTGACCAGCCAGACTGAGAGAGCTGTGTCAGTTGAAATGTTACGCGGTATGATGAGGCACACACTGCTCTTGTAGGAGCCAACTGCATTATGCAAATATTTCAATTACTTTGAATGTAATAACTTATTCATTTTCTTGTCGTTTGCTGTATTGTTGCAAAAAGTCTGGTTTTGACTTCCAACTGTGAGGACTAAAACAGAGCACTGTAAGAAATAGGGAGCATGATGGCGTAGTGGTTAAGCAGTTTTACTTTTACTGTGATGACCAGGGTTCGATCCCCGACTCTGCTAAGAAATGTAATTCTGGCATGAGGACTGAAACAAGATACATTTAGTTTAAAGGCAAAACCGGGAAGATGTTGATTTGATCCTTACCACCACCATTTCAAAAGAGGTATTGTATAATGTCTACTTTTTACGCCAAGACAATGCTGGGATGGTATCTAACTTAAGACAATATTTGTTTTCTTTTTACATTTTTGCCTAGATTTATTTATTTTTTATCCAAACTTAAGATAGCCCCACAGGCGTTTACTAGAAAGACCTGCACTCAGCCTCTTAGGAGGTTACATGACAACACTTTTTGTTTTGTTTTTGCTGTAAGGAAGAGCATTCAGTCATAGAAACCATACACCATATTACATACTAGCAATCCGCCTCAGCGTTTGTCTGGGAACAGTTATTTTAGTAATTGAATGGTGATTGTTGGAAGAAATGAAAATGTAAAATCGCTTAACTTATAGTGGGCGATGTATAAAAGATAGAGATATGCTCTAGCGGACTTTTATTGTAGAACTTTTCATGCTGAACAATTCTTACACTTATAGTGTGTATATATTTTTAACTGTTTGCTCAGCGTAAGCTTAAAAAGCTAACGGACGCCAGGCTTTTTGACTTTTTTTTACTGAAATCTTTACTGCTTGGCTTTCTTTGATGACAAATAAATAATTTTCAACAGAAACCTTGCTTGAGATATCCTTTCCAGAATGGTGAAAACCTAATCAAAATCCATTCAGTGGTTCTCCAGATTACTTGTAGCATTCAAGAATCGGGGGACTTTGTTTTATACTAAGTAGAGATTACACCCCAAACCCGGTTGACAACCACCTTACAGTGGTGCACTAAACATGATGATGTAACACACTTAAGTACATGAGGGTAATAGCTATGATATCTAAATATCATGACGGTTATAACGACTTTGATATTGCAAAACCCTATAATATGATTTATACACACTCAAATACACGGGGCTAATAATTGAGATGTCTCTAAACCTTGACACAATAGTTTACCATGAAGCTATTGGGCCTCATGTTATACATTTATGACATGTAAAAGAACCTACCACTACAATTGGTAGTGTGTAATCAAATTCGTCAGTTATATTTGATTGGTTACAAATACTTTTTGCCATTGATACTTTCGTATTAACTGTGAAACATAAACTAATTTTTAGTAAAGTTAACACGGTGAAAATGAAAATCCACAGCCTGCTTCCAGTCTCCGACCGGGTCAGGAATGGAATGTTTGTTGTTGTTTTAAGGGGCCTAACATCTAGGCTATCGGCCAGGAATGGAATGAATGAAGCCCCCATCTAGCGGCGAGGATATGGACTGTGCCGGCTGCCGAGGCCTGACGCACTCCTCTGGGGCAATGATTAAATGAATGACAGATGAAATCAAATGATAGTGGAGAGTGTTGCTGGAATGAAATTTTGACAGGGAAAACCGGAGTACCCGGAGAAAAACCTGTCTGCCTCCGTTTTGTCCAGCACAGATCTCACATGGAGTGACCGGGATTTGAACCATGGACCCAGCGGTGAGAGGCCGGCGAGCTGCCGCCTAAGCCACGGAGGCTTCAGTAAAGTTAACACGGTAATAAGAATAATAGTTTAAAGTGGAATGAAATATGGGAGAAAAAAAAAGAATCAAACACAAGTGGTATACAGCCTTTTCTTTCTATAAAATGCTCTGTTTTAGCTGTTACAGCTGGTAATCCAGTTAAGAACTCAAGTGCAGCAACCTATCAACGTTTGCAACGTGTTGATGTACCTATAAATCTCTTGGGTCATGTTTGCAAAGAACAAGACATTTCTTATTACCATAGTGAACCTTAATTAAGGCGTGTTGCTAATAAAGTAATAATTTAAGAGCTAAACAACGTTTGACAGCCTGTGATGCGTTGGTAGGGAAATGTTGGCTTCTCTGATTTTGATTAGTGGTATAAAAGGAAAGTTAATGATGAATATACATGGACATTTTAAAAAAAGATACACATAAAATATTTTTATTACCGGTAATTACATTTTTACATTAGGTACACACACAGAATACAGCTTTTTTTTTGTTTATGATTGTTTATTATAGTTTTTAAACATATCACTTGACGTTGACCCATTACACAATAATACCAGCATTACGAAGTTCATTTTCTATATTTAATAGCTCTTTCTCATAACCAACATGACCAACCTGTTTACAGGCATGCAAGAGCTGTAGACGTTCGACTAATATATTAGGATCGTTCCATTTGCTATTTTTTATGAATGGTTTCAGAATCTCGGGAAGCAGTTCATCATTATCACCATCATTATGATTATCATCCTCATTATTATAATCATTTTCATAATGATGATCATTATCATCGTTATCATTACCATGATAATTTCCACCTGTGTCCACAGTCTGTTCAATGGTTTGAGTTGCCTTTGATAGTGTTGAAAGCTTCTTTTTAGATGTGCTAGAATGCTTTAACATTGTTATGTTATTATTACCACTATTACCTTTCCCCACTAACTTTTTGATGGGGTATATTGTCTCTGATAGGGTTGAGGGCTTTTGAGATGTGGGTGCATGTCTGAACATGGGTTTCACAGGAGGTGTTAAAGATTTCTCATTAAACAACTCGCTAACAGCATGAGGGCGTTGTAGTGTATTAAACTTGAGGTTAATATTATCTTGAGCAGCACTATCTTTCTCTTGGACTTGGTTTCTTGCTTTGGTTTGGGTTTTCCTAACATTTAGACTAGCGTGATTATTAAGTTTACATTCATGATTGTTTGAAGAAAGTACGTCCAATTCTTTTGTTTTAAGCATTCCTCGACACTGTTTCGATCGTTGCTTTGAACAGCGCCAAATAACAGTTCCATTTTTATTGCTTCGTTTCACAATATATGAATATCCTTTATAGTATGCATAAGGCTTACCATACCTAGTCACTGATACTTCCATATCAACTGTCAAGCACAAACTAATCTCTAGTAAAGACAACTTGGTAATAACAACAATAGTTTAATGTGGGAGCATATATACATGCAAAAAGTGGGAGCAAAGGTGGGGGGTAAAAAGTGGGAGCAAAAGTGGTAGCAAATGTAGGAGAAAAAAATAACTGTGAGCAAAAAGTGGGAGCAAATATGGGATCAAATGTGGGAGCAAAGCAAATATAAAAAGTGGGAGCAAATATGCTAACAAATATGTCAACAAATATACCAGCAAAAGTAAATACACAAGTCAAGATAGATTAAAGTGCAAAGAAAATATGGAAGCAAATATGAGAGCAAAAATGGTGTTTTTCTAAAACAACTAGACATAACAAACTTAGTCATAAGCTAACCTAACCAAACCTAACCTCACCTAACCTAACCTCACCTCACCTAACTTCACCTAACCTAACCTAACCTAACTTCACCTAACCTAACTTGACTGAACTTTACCTAACCTAACCCATCATAACTTCACCTAACCTAACTTTACCTAATCTAACTTCACCTAACCTAATTTTCAACTCTCAGATCAAAATTAAATTCTAGGCATAGTTGAGTTGGAACCCAAGACTTCAGGGATAACACACAAGTATACTAGCCACTACACCGCAAAATGGGCCAATTATCATGCAACACAACATAAAGTAAAAGTTTGCTGTAGTGTAACTCATTGGCTGTCAACCATAGTTTGGGAAATTCAAACCCAAGACCTCAGGACTTTTGTTTTGAACATTATCAGAAATACTATTCCATTTACATTTTGCTGCTGCTTATAGTTATAAGACCCAAAAGACGTTTGTGTCGTCTTAAATCCTTACACGTATCACATCGTATAAAATAGGATTTAAGACGACACTCAAAACACGTTTCATATTCATTAAGTCCGTTATTATTAGGAACCATTTCTGCCAACAGATGCTTACTGCATATGGCAAGGCTTTACACTCCTGGGTTAGTCAATCGTTCATGCTAAGGATCCTCTATATACCCTAGACAAGGCTATACATGTTAGTTCTGAACACTTAGTCTTAATTGTATATGAAAATTATATGCACAGCTTATACAAGGACGTTTTGCATGCAGTCAAACTTTGTAAGATAGTTACATACAACACACAAAGTATGTTTCCGCTACCTAGCGGTGGATATGAGTACTCACTGGCGATATCCGAGGTGAGATGATTAGCTCACACATTTGCTCCCATATTGGCTCCCACATTTGCTCCCATATTTGCTCCCACTTTTGCCCCCATATTGGCTCCCATATTTGCTCCCATATTGGCTCCCACATTTGCTCCCACTTTTTTTTGCTTCCCATATTAATGCCAACTCTTATAACTATAAGCAGCAGCAAAATGTAAATGGAATAGTATTTCTGATAATGTTCAAAACAAAAGTCCTGAGGTCTTGGGTTTGAATTTCCCAAACTATGGTTGACAGCCAATGAGTTACACTACAGCAAACTTTTACTTTATGTTGTGTTGCATGATAATTGGCCCATTTTGCGGTGTAGTGGCTAGTATACTTGTGTGTTATCCCTGAAGTCTTGGGTTCCAACTCAACTATGCCTAGAATTTAATTTTGATCTGAGAGTTGAAAATTAGGTTAGGTGAAGTTAGATTAGGTAAAGTTAGGTTAGGTGAAGTTATGATGGGTTAGGTTAGGTAAAGTTCAGTCAAGTTAGGTTAGGTGAAGTTAGGTTAGGTTAGGTTAGGTGAAGTTAGGTGAGGTGAGGTTAGGTTAGGTGAGGTTAGGTTTGGTTAGGTTAGCTTATGACTAAGTTTGTTATGTCTAGTTGTTTTAGAAAAACACCATTTTTGCTCTCATATTTGCTTCCATATTTTCTTTGCACTTTAATCTATCTTGACTTGTGTATTTACTTTTGCTGGTATATTTGTTGACATATTTGTTAGCATATTTGCTCCCACTTTTTATATTTGCTTTGCTCCCACATTTGATCCCATATTTGCTCCCACTTTTTGCTCACAGTTATTTTTTTCTCCCACATTTGCTACCACTTTTGCTCCCACTTTTTACCCCCCACCTTTGCTCCCACTTTTTGCATGTATATATGCTCCCACATTAAACTATTGTTGTTATTACCAAGTTGTCTTTACTAGAGATTAGTTTGTGCTTGACAGTTGATATGGAAGTATCAGTGACTAGGTATGGTAAGCCTTATGCATACTATAAAGGATATTCATATATTGTGAAACGAAGCAATAAAAATGGAACTGTTATTTGGCGCTGTTCAAAGCAACGATCGAAACAGTGTCGAGGAATGCTTAAAACAAAAGAATTGGACGTACTTTCTTCAAACAATCATGAATGTAAACTTAATAATCACGCTAGTCTAAATGTTAGGAAAACCCAAACCAAAGCAAGAAACCAAGTCCAAGAGAAAGATAGTGCTGCTCAAGATAATATTAATCTCAAGTTTAATACACTACAACGCCCTCATGCTGTTAGCGAGTTGTTTAATGAGAAATCTTTAACACCTCCTGTGAAACCCATGTTCAGACATGCACCCACATCTCAAAAGCCCTCAACCCTATCAGAGACAATATACCCCATCAAAAAGTTAGTGGGGAAAGGTAATAGTGGTAATAATAACATAACAATGTTAAAGCATTCTAGCACATCTAAAAAGAAGCTTTCAACACTATCAAAGGCAACTCAAACCATTGAACAGACTGTGGACACAGGTGGAAATTATCATGGTAATGATAACGATGATAATGATCATCATTATGAAAATGATTATAATAATGAGGATGATAATCATAATGATGGTGATAATGATGAACTGCTTCCCGAGATTCTGAAACCATTCATAAAAAATAGCAAATGGAACGATCCTAATATATTAGTCGAACGTCTACAGCTCTTGCATGCCTGTAAACAGGTTGGTCATGTTGGTTATGAGAAAGAGCTATTAAATATAGAAAATGAACTTCGTAATGCTGGTATTATTGTGTAATGGGTCAACGTCAAGTGATATGTTTAAAAACTATAATAAACAATCATAAACAAAAAAAAAGCTGTATTCTGTGTGTGTACCTAATGTAAAAATGTAATTACCGGTAATAAAAATATTTTATGTGTATCTTTTTTTAAAATGTCCATGTATATTCATCATTAACTTTCCTTTTATACCACTAATCAAAATCAGAGAAGCCAACATTTCCCTACCAACGCATCACAGGCTGTCAAACGTTGTTTAGCTCTTAAATTATTACTTTATTAGCAACACGCCTTAATTAAGGTTCACTATGGTAATAAGAAATGTCTTGTTCTTTGCAAACATGACCCAAGAGATTTATAGGTACATCAACACGTTGCAAACGTTGATAGGTTGCTGCACTTGAGTTCTTAACTGGATTACCAGCTGTAACAGCTAAAACAGAGCATTTTATAGAAAGAAAAGGCTGTATACCACTTGTGTTTGATTCTTTTTTTTTCTCCCATATTTCATTCCACTTTAAACTATTATTCTTATTACCGTGTTAACTTTACTGAAGCCTCCGTGGCTTAGGCGGCAGCTCGCCGGCCTCTCACCGCTGGGTCCATGGTTCAAATCCCGGTCACTCCATGTGAGATCTGTGCTGGACAAAACGGAGGCAGACAGGTTTTTCTCCGGGTACTCCGGTTTTCCCTGTCAAAATTTCATTCCAGCAACACTCTCCACTATCATTTGATTTCATCTGTCATTCATTTAATCATTGCCCCAGAGGAGTGCGTCAGGCCTCGGCAGCCGGCACAGTCCATATCCTCGCCGCTAGATGGGGGCTTCATTCATTCCATTCCTGGCCGATAGCCTAGATGTTAGGCCCCTTAAAACAACAACAAACATTCCATTCCTGACCCGGTCGGAGACTGGAAGCAGGCTGTGGATTTTCATTTTCACCGTGTTAACTTTACTAAAAATTAGTTTATGTTTCACAGTTAATACGAAAGTATCAATGGCAAAAAGTATTTGTAACCAATCAAATATAACTGACGAATTTGATTACACACTACCAATTGTAGTGGTAGGTTCTTTTACATGTCATAAATGTATAACATGAGGCCCAATAGCTTCATGGTAAACTATTGTGTCAAGGTTTAGAGACATCTCAATTATTAGCCCCGTGTATTTGAGTGTGTATAAATCATATTATAGGGTTTTGCAATATCAAAGTCGTTATAACCGTCATGATATTTAGATATCATAGCTATTACCCTCATGTACTTAAGTGTGTTACATCATCATGTTTAGTGCACCACTGTAAGGTGGTTGTCAACCGGGTTTGGGGTGTAATCTCTACTTAGTATAAAACAAAGTCCCCCGATTCTTGAATGCTACAAGTAATCTGGAGAACCACTGAATGGATTTTGATTAGGTTTTCACCATTCTGGAAAGGATATCTCAAGCAAGGTTTCTGTTGAAAATTATTTATTTGTCATCAAAGAAAGCCAAGCAGTAAAGATTTCAGTAAAAAAAAGTCAAAAAGCCTGGCGTCCGTTAGCTTTTTAAGCTTACGCTGAGCAAACAGTTAAAAATATATACACACTATAAGTGTAAGAATTGTTCAGCATGAAAAGTTCTACAATAAAAGTCCGCTAGAGCATATCTCTATCTTTTATACATCGCCCACTATAAGTTAAGCGATTTTACATTTTCATTTCTTCCAACAATCACCATTCAATTACTAAAATAACTGTTCCCAGACAAACGCTGAGGCGGATTGCTAGTATGTAATATGGTGTATGGTTTCTATGACTGAATGCTCTTCCTTACAGCAAAAACAAAACAAAAAGTGTTGTCATGTAACCTCCTAAGAGGCTGAGTGCAGGTCTTTCTAGTAAACGCCTGTGGGGCTATCTTAAGTTTGGATAAAAAATAAATAAATCTAGGCAAAAATGTAAAAAGAAAACAAATATTGTCTTAAGTTAGATACCATCCCAGCATTGTCTTGGCGTAAAAAGTAGACATTATACAATACCTCTTTTGAAATGGTGGTGGTAAGGATCAAATCAACATCTTCCCGGTTTTGCCTTTAAACTAAATGTATCTTGTTTCAGTCCTCATGCCAGAATTACATTTCTTAGCAGAGTCGGGGATCGAACCCTGGTCATCACAGTAAAAGTAAAACTGCTTAACCACTACGCCATCATGCTCCCTATTTCTTACAGTGCTCTGTTTTAGTCCTCACAGTTGGAAGTCAAAACCAGACTTTTTGCAACAATACAGCAAACGACAAGAAAATGAATAAGTTATTACATTCAAAGTAATTGAAATATTTGCATAATGCAGTTGGCTCCTACAAGAGCAGTGTGTGCCTCATCATACCGCGTAACATTTCAACTGACACAGCTCTCTCAGTCTGGCTGGTCAGTGGAGCTAGTTGCTAGCGAACATTACAATATTATTAACCAGAGTGTATTTTTATCGCATTTTCGGTCATCAGCCCCGTGTGCTTGAGTGTGCGAGTTGTAAATTTTATACGTTTTACGAGGATTTTGATAAATTAATTATATTTTTTTTGCTAAATTGCAAGGACTATGTGGAAGAGTGATATTCCAAGCGATTTGACCAGTGAGTGACTGTTGGAGATAATAAAAGGTAAACTAATGATGTATTTTTACTGAGTTTGCAATTTTTGTTGTGTTCTTATTTTTTCTCTTTTTTTGTCTGGTTTAAAACAATTGTTTATCTATCTCTGTCCTGAGCTAATAGTTCTATATCTACATAGCTACCACAACCTACAGTACATTCAAGGCAATCTGTTTAAAATATTCTTACCGTGGTCTACCCCTACAGTTCTTGTCTTTAACCCTTTATTTCATAACTAAGCTTGCTAATCCTGGGTGTCTTAGTATGTGTCCTACCAAGCTATCTATCCCTTCTCTTCATTAGCAGTCGCCAGAAACATCTCTCCTCTCCCACTCTGCTTAATACCTCTTCACTTGTTACTCTATCTATCCGATTTTCATCACTTCCCCTGTAACACCACATTTCAAATGCTCCTATTCTCCTCTTTTCTGCTACAACAATAGTTTAAGTTTCACTTCCATAGAGAGCCACACTCCAGACAAAGGCTTTAAATACTGATTTCCTAATTCCTAAATCTATATTGAATGTCAACAGATTTCTTTTCTGTAGAAATGCTTTCCTTGCCTGAACCAATCTACGTTTCATATCCTCTTCAGCTTCAGTGGCTTAGTCAGTAGCATGCTGAACTGCTATGCACAAGATCGCAGGTTCAAACCCAGTCAAGTCGTCGGATTTTTAAGAGCGTTAAATCCTTCAGTACGCCTTCCTTCAGAGGAAAAGTCAAGCCGGTGGCTTCATGTCATACATTTGTTTCCACGTAAAAGAACCTACCACTGCAATCGGTAGGGTGTAGCAAAATTTGTAAGTTATATTTTTGTCGGAACGCTCTATCAAGTTCCAACGTTTGCCACTAAGAGTTAGTGACATTTGGTAACCATAGTTGCACCTACTTGAAATTGAACTTGTTGGGAGCCCTAGGTTGTTGAATCCAAAATGCCCAGCTATGGCCATTGGCTGCAATTCATAATCTATCCTCTTTGCTTCGCCCATCACTAGTTATTTTGTTTCCTAGCTAGCAAAAAGTCTCCTACTTCCTTTAGGTTTTCACCTGCCAATTCGAAGTACATATGCATTTCATTTGAGGGGTTTAGACATCGTGGTGTATAGGATTTGTGTTATTGTGATAACTGCAGTAGTGTGTGTATTTGTAATTAAATGCGTACTGGGAAGGATGCAGGTGTACACTTAAATTAGGATTCATCCCTGTATTCACCTGAAGTACAAGCGGAAAACCATGGAAAACCCCTTCCAGGATGTCTGAGGTAGGAATCAAACCCACTTCTTCTCAGTTTTGCCTCACGAAGCTGAGTGTACCCCGTTCCAGCTCTCAGACCAGAATTAAATTCCTTGGCAAAGCCGAAAATCAAAATTCAGGCCTCCACGGTGACAACCAAGAATGCTAGCCACTACAGAACGAGGTTTACTCTTCTGAAAGTCTATCTCCTACGGTCTTATTTTACGTTGTTGTTGCTGTTGTTGTTTGAAGGGCTTAGACATCGTGGTCTTTTATACCCTTTTACTTGGGTGTATGTAAAATGTATGCGATAATCTGTGTTATTGTGGTGTCTGTAAGAGTGTATGCATTAGTTATTCAGGTAAGGATTGGGAAGGAGGCGGCCATGGCCTTAATTTAGGAACCATTCTGACCTTTGCCTGGAGCAGAAGTGGGAAACCACAAAAACAATTTTTTAAGACAACCAAGGTTGAATTCTGACATCAAAATGCATATAAAAGTACCTCCAGCAGCCAAGAACCAAGCCTTCTGCCTCAGTGATAACACACAATGTAGTGTAGGCTATCAAATATCTGCGAACTTGCATCTTTCTACTGTAGCTCTCACAGCACGCTAGAAAGAGCAGTCTCCTTTCAACTCATACAGTGTTCGCTCGCAAGTGAATTCTTTGAACTTGTAACAAAATTCAATCATCAATCACGCGTTATTGCATGTATGTGTGTTGTGGTTTTGAAAAATCATCTCAGTCATTAGCCCAGTATAGTATAGTGTGCATCAGTTGTGTGTATAGTACTTAGCTATTTGCCCTGTATATTTGGGTGTGCATGTTGCCAGCGCTGGTTAACTAACATCTACCGTTATATTATATTGGGTTAAAAGGCTAAAATGCAGTCATAGAGTTGATATCCTAGGCCTCAGATACCCTAATACCATCAGGTTAAAAAGAACAAGAGTTGACCAAGAGAGATCGACACATAACAGAAAATCTGTACAGGTAAGTAATACCAATTCAGTCTTTGACTGGTCTAATGTAGCCTCCAAGCCTCCCCTGTCCTGAGCTAATCGTTTCACCTCTACATAGCTACCACACCTACATCCGATGCAATCAGTTTAACATATTCTAACCTTGGTCAACCCCTACAGTTCTTGTGCTCAACACTTCCTTCCATAACTAAGCTTGATATTCATGGGTGTCTTAGTATGTGTTCTACCAACCTATCTCTTGTGTTCTGTTAGAATATGCTAAAACACCTTAATAACCTGTGCTATTGTGATGGTTGTAAGAGTGTGTGCACTTGGCCTCACTGTCCTGAGCTAATAGTTTCATCTCTACATAGCTACCACAACTTACATTCAAGGCAATCTGTGCCCCTTCAGTTCTTGTCCTCGACCCTTCCTTCCATAACTATGCTTGCTATTCCTAGATGTCTTACTATGTGTCCTACCAACCTATCTCTTCTCTTGGTTCCATATATAGAGAGAACGTACTAGCATCTTTTATTTGTGTACTCGTGATGATAAAAGAGTAATTGATTCTGATGGTATAGCTACACATGCCAATGGTCATTACTCTGTCAAGCAATAAAAGCAATGTTATGGTCTGGTACGATGTCTCCAGCCTCATTATATTTAATGGACACCTACTGAATGCAGTGGTAGGATTATAACCCTACTGTCAACCTCAAATATTGTATGGTTACTGAACACACTATACTATGTTTAAAGAGGTGCGTAAATTATTAGAATTGATGATAGTTTTCTAATATTTACTTTATACGTTTTGAGACTTAATACAGTAGAAATGTTTTGCAACACACTAAAATTATTTCAAATGTTTATTCAATAGTCTTAATAATAGTTTTGAAAGCAGTGGAAGATAGGCTTTATTTGTATGAGTCTTACCTGCAGGCTACTGTGTTACTAAGTTTCTGAAAACAGTCAGAAAAACTGTAAATCTTTTTATTATTGATTGTACACTCTTGAACTATTCAAAAATGCGTATGCAATGCATTGAAATTACCTGATTTAAAGTATACATTTCAAAGTCTACGAAAATAAAACAGCTCAGGTATCCCTTAGAATTCTCAACCTTATTGTTGTTGGTGCTCTTATGTTATAGTTTACAGTATTATCATCGCCCCTGTGTACTTAGATGTGTGTACAAGTTGCCTGACAACCTGTGTCACTGTGATGTTTGTGTGTGAGTACTTTTAAACGAGGAAGGATTTGGGTAGGAAGCTGTTTGTTTTTCTTTTGTTTCATTTGAGAGACTTGGACATCATGGTCATTTAGCCCCGTGTACTTTGGTAAGTGCTGAATATTGTCTGCTAACCTGCGCTGTTGTAATGGCTGTATTAGTGTGTATTTATAATTCAGGTGAGGATTGGAAAGGAGGTGGCCGTGGCCTTAAGTTAAGAACAATCACAGCATTTTCCTAGAGCAAAAGTGGGAAATCACACACAAAAAAAAAGAAACACTTCCAGAATGGTTAAGGTAGGAATCAAACCCGCTTTTTCACACTTTTGCCTCACAAGGCTGAGTGTACCCCCATTCCAGCCCTCAAACCAGAAATTAAATTTCTTAGCAGAGCCAGGAAGGAAATCGAGGCCTAAACGGTGACAGCCAAGAATGCTAACCACTACACCTCAAGGTGGACAAGTAGTTGTTGTTGTTTCATTTGATGGGGGTTAGTGACATCGTCGTCATGTAGCCCTGTGAACTTGGGGTGTACGTAAAAGTTGTCTGATAACCTGTGTTATTGTGATGGTTGTATTAGTGTGTGTATTTGTAATTCAGATAAGGCCTGGGAAGGAGGCAGTCAAGGCCTTCAGTTAAGATATATCTCAGCATTTGCCTGGAGTAAAGTGTGAAACCATAAAAAAAACACTTCCAAAATGGCTGAGTTAGGAATCAAACCCAGCGCCTGTCAGTTTTGTCTGACAAGGCTGAGTGTACCCCGTTCCAGTTCTGAAACCTAAAATTAATTTTCTTGGCAGAGCCAGGAATCGAACTCGGGTCTCTGCAATAACAGCCAAGAATGCTAGCCGCTACACCACGAGGGGGACAATATAAGGCTGGTCTTGATTGTACATAATCAATCAATAATTACCTAATAATAATAATAATAATAATAATAATAATAATAATAATAAATATTCCAGTTAGCAACGTAACACTGTCAACGTCTCTCTGTGACGTCATCCACGGTCTCAGGGCGTGGCGGCCATCTTGCACATTTGCCACTGCGCCAGCTATGACTCTCCCTCCCATAAAAATAACATAAGAGAGTTACGCGCGGCGGCCATCTTGCACATTAGCCCCTGCGCCAGCTTCGGCCTATTATATCTACTGACATTTTTTCCAAAAATGTTCATTTTGTGTGTTTTAGATGGTTCTAGCACCTCCTCCTCCTCACCCTCCTCCAAGATGGCGGCCGTAGCTTAACTTAACCTAGCCTAACCTAACAAGATGGCGGCCGTAGCTTAACTTAACCTAGCCTAACCTAAAGAGATGGCGGTTGTAGCCTAACTTAACCTAGCCTAACCTAACCTCACCTACGAGGTGTGATCAAAGAGTTCCAAAAATGTGGCTGCAACTTAACCAAACCTAGCCTAGCCTAACCTAACCTAACCTACAAGGTGTGATCAAAAAGTTCGAAAATGGCGGCCGTAGCTTCACTTAACCTTACCTAACCTAACCTAAACCTACGAGGTGTGATCAAAAGTTTTTCAAGATAGTGGTCATAGCTTAACTGAACCTTGCCTAACCTAACCTAACCTAAACCTACGAAGTGTGGTCATATAGTTCCAAGATGGAGGTCGTAGCTTAACTCAACCTAACCTAACCCTACGAGGAGTGATCAAAAAGTTCCAAAAATGGCTGCCGTAGCTTAACTTAACCTTTGAGTCATTTTTTAACGGGTCCCGGAGGACGGGTCCTTGTTGACGGGTCCCTGTGGCGGGTCCCTTTGACATAATTTGGAAAAAATGCAAGGGCCAGTGTCATAGGGATTAGTCCAAAAGACCCGCCACAGGGACCCGTCAACAAGGACCCGTCCTCCGGGACCCGTTAAAAATGACTCAAAGGTTAAGTTAAGCTACGGCAGCCATTTTTGGAACTTTTTGATCACACCTCGTAGGGTTAGGTTAGGTTGAGTTAAGCTACGACCTCCATCTTGGAACTATATGACCACACTTCGTAGGTTTAGGTTAGGTTAGGCAAGGTTCAGTTAAGCTATGACCACTATCTTGAAAAACTTTTGATCACACCTCGTAGGTTTAGGTTAAGTTAGGTAAGGTTAAGTGAAGCTACGTCCGCCATTTTGGAACTTTTTGATCACACCTTGTAGGTTAGGTTAGGTTAGGCTAGGCTAGGTTTGGTTAAGTTGCAGCCACATTTTTGGAACTCTTAGATCACACCTCGTAGGTGAGGTTAGGTTAGGCTAGGTTAAGTTAGGCTACAACCGCCATCTCTTTAGGTTAGGCTAGGTTAAGTTAAGCTACGGCCGCCATCTTGTTAGGTTAGGCTAGGTTAAGTTAAGCTACGGCCGCCATCTTGGAGGAGGGTGAGGAGGAGGAGGAGGTGCTAGAACCATCTAAAACACACAAAATGAACATTTTTGGAAAAAATGTCAAAAATTCCATATTTTGTTCTTACGATTAAGGATATAAAAGCCATTGGTTTGAGTCTATATATGACTTTATAGGATGATTAGTTTTCAAAATATGGCCTACTTTCCAAATACTGTTTTAGAGAAATTTGAAGAATATTATATTTTTTGACTGAGGGTGGGATAGACGTAGGTGTTGGAGTTAGCATATGATTTGATATGATTTTTAGTTTAAACATATAGCCTACTTTCCCAATTTACCTTTTTGGAAAATGTGAAAAAATATATATAATGTTTTTGACTAGACGTTGAATGGAGTTGAGAGACAATCATTAACCTTAGAGTACTTTGGATTCTTGGAATTTTAGTGTGTTGTTGTTGCTTACAAACATGGCGGTAAGCATTATGCTACCATAAAAAAAGGGTTGAAATACTTTCCAAGACCAAGAGAAAAATCCTCTAAATACATTGACAACAATAACTTGTCAAATAAGCCATTACAAATAAGGTATTAACGTAAACCACCAAAAATAAGCCACCAACATAGGCCACCACTATAAGTCACCACCATAAGCCATCACCACAAGCCACCATCATAAGCCACCACAAGCCACAACCATAAGCCACCATAAACCACCACCATAACCCACCATCATATGCCACCACCATAAGCCACCAACATAAGCCACCAACATAAGCCACCATCATAAACCACCATCATAAGCCACCACAAGCCACAACCATAAGCCACCATAAACCACCACCATAACCCACCATCATATGCCACCACCATAAGCCACCATCATAAGCCACCAACATAAGCCACCAACATGAGCCACCATCATAAACCACCATCATAAGCCGCCACCATAAGCCACCAACATAAGCCACCATCATAAGCCACCACCATAAGCCACCAACATAAGCCACCAACATAAGTCACCAACATATGTCATCAACATAAGCCACCACCATAAACCAACAACATCATCCAACATAAAACGTCAACACAACATCATTCTTTCACCACAAGTGTTCAGAACTTTGTAGTAGGCGGATCGACTATACAAGTCAGTGGCTACTATGGAATATACTATAACCAATAAAGGTAAACCACGTGCTCTGTATCATGGGTACTCTTATAACTATAAGCGAGAAAATGCGAATGGCATCATATTTTGGCAGTGCTCAAAACAAAGAACAACAAAATGTCTAGGTCATCTAAAAAGTAAACATGGTGAGGTCTTAAGTGTGGGTACTCATTAATGTGGTATACCAAATGAAACACCGTTAGTGTTAACAAAACATGATCAAAAGAACAAGAAAAAGCAAGCCCAACAAAAACATAGTGTTACTCAACATAGTGACTTCCTTGTGAAAAAACATTTATCTCCTCAAAAAGTCATGTTAGGACAGTTGTCAACGTTCAATAAAACCGTAACACTATCAAAAGCAACACAGACTCTTCAAGAGGTCCCTTTTGAAAAGGAAAAAACGGAATTGGATAGTTCTAGTGATGTTGAGGATGATGATGATGATGATGATGATAATGATGGTGACAATGACTATAATAATTATAAAGATAATATTTATAATGATGATGATGATAATGATAATGATGATAATGAAAAAGAAGAGGATGAGGGTTTAATGTCTATAAAACCATTGCGGCTTCCCCAGTTTTTAAGAACAAGAGTACCTGGAGAAAGTTGTAAAAGGATCTACAACAAGCGTTGTGTTTAAAATCTATATCAAACAATGGTAAAGAGATAAAAAGTTGTATTCAGTGTGTAACTATTGTAAAAAAAACTAAATGAATAAAAATATTGTATGGGTATTGGCTGTTTTTTTTCTTAATTGCTATCCCCATGTCCCACTATTAATAAAATTGTTAACCATCAACAGTCTCTGACTATGTTCAGAAAGAGAGTGGCCTTAAACAATACACTATATCTATGGTTTGTGTACCGAGTATCATAATAATACAGTGTGGCCAAGCCATGTTAAGGCAATAGTTATGTCAGGTAAGGGATTCGAACCCTTGCTTCCTTATACAGAAATTTGATCTTAAGTCAAACACCTTAACCACTCGGCCAACCTGACAGTTACTAATTTAATTGGTCTTGAGGACTTGAGTGTTTACAAAACTTTTTCCAGTATACATTGGCTAAACCACTTGCTTGTTTTGAAATATAGATTTTGTTTTGTTTTACCATAACATTGCAGTTATGAGTCTTGTGAACTGGGTGTTCAATATAGGGTTAAAGGCATTTTAAAATCATTTTAGAAAAGCTCTTAGGTATCGTGTTATGGGATTTAGTAATGCATTACTGTTCGTTGACTAACATTTAGCGTTACACAACATTATTTTGGTGAACGTACATGTTGTTGTTTGAGTCTTTAGTCCTTTGACTGGTTTGATGCAGATCTCAGTGCCTATCTGTCCCGAGCTAAGCGTTTCATCTCTATATAGCTACCACATCCTACATTCAAGGCTATCTGTTTAACATATTCTAACCTTTGTCTCCCCCTACAAGCTCTTGGGTTCAATTCCTAGCTTTAACACAAAATTTTAAAAGTGGTATGAGGACTAAAACAAGTATACTCAGTCTCGGGTGGTCCAAAATAAGTAGGGTTTGATTCACACCTCAACCATACAGCACCATTTTTTTATTTTATTTTTTTAATAATGATAGCCATTTGTTCATTTTCACATTTCACACATTACAATTTGTCAATTTTCCATTTGCATTTCTTTTAAATGTCAGTTTAAAGTTTTTGAATTTCATGATATAGAAACATGGATTTTCCAATTTGTTGTTTACACATTTTATTTTTATTTTGTTTATGTCAAAAGTTCATATTTGCGAAACATGATTTTTTCATTTTAAGATTTTGTAAATGGTGTTAATGTGAGTGCTTGGCCATTGCGATCGTACAGTCTGTCTATGTGTATGCAGAACATAGAGGTCTACTATTACTACTGCAGGTAAGGCTGTTTCTACTCTCTCTCTCTCTCTCTCTCTTTCTGTGTAGTCATACATCCACACAACCTTACATGTCTTTGAGAACAAACACACAACCACTCTATTTATCCCTAAAAACATCATTGACATGCACACTCATCCCAAAGAACTTTAATTATACATTTAACATTTACCATTACAAAAATAAATGGTTTCCACTATTTACAAAAAATTAACTATTTACAATTACAAAAATAAATATTTACAAAATACTAAATCAATTAAATCTACTGGTTACAAAAGCCATGTCTCTAAACAATAAAATATAGAAATCACACCTCCTCCTCGTGGTTATAACCCCTTGCTAGGCTAATGCGTAGGTCATTCGTCTGCACACATTTGTTATCCATCAAGGCAAAAGTGCATTTTTTCTGTTCCGCAAGATACGAATTATAGTTGCTGGATTGTATCCGGCACCATTTATGTGACATAGCTATACCAGTTCATGAAATCGCTAGGTAGTTCTCTACATATAGCTCTACATATGGCTTCCTTACAGCTAGTGTGCGATAGGTAGCATTAACTGTATATCACACCCAGTCCACCTTTGTATTTGTAATCCAAGTAATAATTTGAAAAGAGACGAGTGTAATCGGTTTAAAACATTATCTCTGCTTTTTTTATATGTTTATGACATGCGTATTCACCTGAATTCAAACCCTAGTCCACTTTAGTGAAAGGCTAACAGCTTAACCACTGCGCCACCATGTCCTTTTTTCTTAGTTTGATTCGTTCTAGGACTTAGAGCTTGAAATCGAGTTAAAATATCTAGTGTAAGTGGCACATGTGCTCGCCACTGCAGCACAAAATGTTTAGCTGGTAACATTAGACAACCGGAAATGATTGTATTTCTGTTAGCTAAGCATTTCTGTCATCTGCCTACAGTGTGAGCACTGTCAGCAAGACAGTTTAGTTTAGAACAAGTGTGTGTTTGTGTGTGTGTAGATTATTAGCCTCAAGTATTTAACGCTTGTTGTGTGTAGCGACCATCTTGTCCCAGTAACCACTGAGCAAGTTTTAGCAGTCAACCCATAAAAACAGTATAGGTTAGTTGTGTGTGTTTCATGTACTTGTGTGTGTGCATTAGCATCATGCACTAGCTTTACCTACCCTCTATAGGTAGAGCGTTATCCCTTTCCTTTCTGACATTACCAATACCTACATTCAACCACAAGTTTTACACTTAAACCATTGGCTTGTTTTTGATTAAGTTTGGTTCGGTTTGGTTGGATTTGATTCAGCTTGGTTCAGTTTAGTTCAATGTAGTCACCATTTTGCCTATTTAACCAATCAATTAAAGATTGACTACTCTTATTTCTTGAATCGATTAATCAGATTTTGTATACACCATTTGTCATTTATTATCCCATACCTACAACCTATACCCTCTCTGTACTGCAGTTTGATCTGAAAACAAGTTCCAATGGTGAAAGATTTGTCAGTCACCATACATGTAGCCTACAATAATTCTTTCACTACCTAGCTATGTTTCATCACTCACTGTAAACATTTCACATGTCCATATCCGATTATAAGTTTATAAAATCTCAGGTCGATGACCTTGATGTATTGGGTATTTTTGGGTAAATTCATTAGCCATGGGAAAGGGTTGACCATTCTAAGTCCTATGACACCTCACATGTTGATATCCGATTATTAGTTTATAAAATCTCAGGTCAATGACCTTGCTGTTTTGAATTTTTGAGGTAAATTCATTGGTCATGGGAAAGGGTTAACCATTCGTAGTCCTATGACACCTCACTTGACCCTCTCTACTGATCAGTTTATAAAATCTTAGGTCAATGACCTTGCTGTTTTGGGTATTTTGGGTAAATTCGTTGGTCATGGAAAAGGGTTGGCCATCCTGAGTCTTGTGACACCTCACTTGTCCCTCTCTGATTATTAGTTAGCGAGATATTAACGAAAGTGCAGTTAGGCCCTTTTGACAAAAAATGAATAATACATTCAAAAACAGGGCGTCACCACAAGTCCAACGACCCCTCATACAAGTTCCTAGCTTTCTTAGTTCAACGACCCCTCATACAAGTTCCTAGCTTTCTTAGTTCATAAGATATTAAAAAGCCGATGACCTATTAGTTTTTGGATCTTTGGTTAATTTGTAAAAAAAAAACGTATCTATAAATCATTATTCAAAAAGCCCGCCATCTTACAAAAACCCCAATTGCGCATTCGTAAAACAAAAAACAAAAATAATAAATCATAGCGGCATTTAGTTGTATGCATGCACTTTATGTGGAACGAGTTTAATTTCATATTGGCATACAAACTCTCACATATTGCACATGGAAAGCGACTTTTACCTAAAAATTATTATTTCACCCCCTAGTAGGGGTAGATTTTATTTTTGAGTGGAAATAAGCTATCCATAGGAAAGGGGTTGTCTGCCGGAGTAATTTGACTACTCGTACATGTCTCTAGCCTCATTCCCACCACTGCCAAAACAGGTTGTGACTTGTTAGCTCTTATCGTGCACGTGCACATGTGAACACCTGTGTGTTAGATCATATTACACATGAACTCGCATTTTCTCACGTATGAATCAAAACAGGATGTGACTTGTTTCACAAGGAGAATGCTAATAATGACATCTCACACGTGTTCACATGTATTTCATCACTTTCCTTTCATATCGTTATTACATTATAGTAGTGGGGGATTAGTGAACAACGTCAGTTCAACACACACACAAATGTAGTTAGGCCCTTTGACATAATTTAAATAAATGCATGGGCTAGTCCATAGGGACCAGTCCAAAGGGACTCATCCACAAGGACCTGTCAACAAGAACTCGACCACAAGGACTTGTCCACAAGGACTCGTCCACAAGGACTTGTCGACAAGGACTCGTCCACAAGGACTCGACAACAATGATCCCGCCAACAATGACCCGTCAACAATAACCCATCTATAGGGATCCGCTCCCCCACCCTCTTACAAAAGCCATGAGTGGGCATGCTAATTCATAGTGGCTTTCCACCGAACATATGCACTTTATGTGGAACAACGTTTAAATCCATATCGGCATTCAAACTCTCACATGTTGCAATTAGTAACAGAGATTCTCTAAAAAATTCAATTTCACGCTCTAGTAGGGGTAGGTTTTATTTTTGGGGTTGAAATATGTTGTCCATTGGAAAGGGCGTGTCAGCCCGAGTTCAATGACACCTCATTTGTTAAAATCCAACCATAAGTTCGAGAGATATCGCACCGCCGCCATCTTGTGTGGAGGGTGTGGAGGTGGAGGGTTTTGAACCGCCACAAAACCACTACTGATGGTGACTGATAGCCATGGTTTTACACAAGGGGAAGATAGTTTTTGATAGAGAGTTTTTAGCAATTACCTGCTATTAAAATGACATGAGAAAGTAAACTAAGTGACACAAGGCGAGGCGAACTTGAATTGCCATCCTGTGCGGGAAGAAGGCTAAATCATTTAAACAACTTACAAAGGTGGCGTAGTTGTTTACGATAAGACATCGTTTCGGCAAGTGTTTTTCAAAAGTATTGAGATCGAAACCATAAGTATTCTCTTTTTCAGAAATGGGATTTATGTCAGCTGTAACAAAATGACATTGCGATTTGGTTTGAAGACTGGGTTGTTGGATTTCACCAGTAATAACCCAACCAAAATCGGTGTCTCTGGCGACCACGTTTGAGGATAACTTGCTAACCTGTTTACGGAGGCAATTCCAAAAAACATTGGCCCTGAAAAGAACATCAATGGGACCTTGAGCATTAAACTGAGGATCAGCTAACCTTAAGTGCGAAGGAATCTTTAAACCGCAAGTATTAATAGAGCTGCTAGGAGTGTCCTTGCCAATACTGGTAAGAATGAGACAGTTTATGTTAAGATTGGTGTTTCTTTGACAAATGTCTCTGATTTTCAATTTTGAAGACTGCAAGGCTTGAGTTTTCAAATTGTCAATGTCGGATACATTGATGGGAGTAGGCGATGACGAAAGACCTCGTTTTTTAATTAACGATTGCGAAACAAAGTTGTGAGTTGAAGCGGAATCGAGAAGACCACGGGTTCGAAACCAATTTCCAAATTTATCTTGGATTTCGAATTGTACAGTGGACAAAAGGACTTGCGCACTGTGAGAAGTTTCGGCGTTAGAAATGCAGGAAGAAGCATTAGTTTGTTCGGAGCTGCTCTGCATGGAGTTTGAAGAAGCGGATACTGCTGACCTCGATTGATCATGAACGTGCAATAAAGAATGGTGCGTTTTTTTTACAATGGAAACAGAGGTTGGAAGACGTACAGTTTGAAGAAGAATGCTTAGGTGACAAGCAGTTGAAGCAATGTTTACTATTGAAGACAAACTTCCTACGGTCTTCAACAGACAATTCTTTAAAAGATTTGCAGGAGTACAAAGTGTGAAATTTTTGCAGAGCATGCATTTTAAAGATTTGTTGAGCGGCCTGATATGTTCTCTTGGATGGTTGAAAGAAGCAGAACGGGTTTGCTTGTTCTCGACAGATGGGGGCTGATGACCATTTGAAGAGACAAGTTTTTTCTAAAAAATGTGACACTTATGACTCGTTTCAACATTTTCGCACTGAAATGAGAGTGCTGTTAGGACTTGGCACCGGCTGTTGAGAAACGAGATGAGGTGTTCAAACGAATGTTCCTCGTTGCGAGTGAGATTGATCTCCCAAGCCTTTAATGTCGAAAAATCGAATCTTGATGTAGCTAGATGAATAAGAATAGTGTCCCAAGTTTGGACTGGTTGCTTGAGTTGGTATAATGCTCTGACATTTAATTGCATAGAGTCTAACAGGTCTCTTAAAGAGGTGACGTCATTAGGTTTGACGACTGGCAGGTTGAACAGACAGCGGATGTGGCGAGCTACACACAAACGTAAATTACCATATCTCTCTTTAAGGAGATTAAAGGCGATGTGGTAGTTATCTGCGCTTAAAGGCAGTGACTGAACCAAGGCCAAGGTCTCGCCTTCCAAGGACGTACGCAAGAAGTCGAATTTATGAATGTCGAGAATGTCATCATTTTCATGAATGAGGGAGCAGTAGAGTTCATAAAAGGAATACCATTCACCTTCCTGGCATGAGAAGTGAGGTAGGCTTATTTTTGGAAGTAAAGGTTTCGGTTTATCCTTGTGAACTGAAGCGGGTGCGGACTGGGCCGGATTGATGACCATAGTGTCCGGTTCTGAGATATTGCGGATCAGTTGGTGGGCCTTGGCAATCCCTTCAAAGTACAAGGGTTCGACCTCGTCCCGATCCGATTGAAGTTCTGGGCAAGCGGATTCAATCTCGGTTTGAATTTGATCGTAATAATCATAGGACCGTTCGTACAACGTAAGGCGTTGTGTCAAGATGTCTAAATCACACTCGGCGGGATTTATTTTGCTGATGAAATTTCTGAATCTGGTGAGTTTCCCTTTATAGGAAGAACGTCTAGCAATGAGGGTTTCATCCTTTTCAGTAGGAGCCATGTCAAAGAAAATAGATTAAAATACAACTTACGAAACTGTGGAACCTCGGAAATGCTGTCAGGCTGGCAGCAGCCAATAAGTTGAAAGAAAGGGGCACACCACGGGAGACAGGAGCAGCCTCTTTCCCCTTCACAGGCTTTGCACGATGTAGTTATAGCTGAAAGATTCAAAGCAGATATTAATAATTTGCAAGGTATTGCCAAATGATCTTTTAAAAAGAATAGGAATAGAAAATGGACTCTCCCGGGTTTCTGGAACCAAATTTTGGGTAGATTATTGGCTGAGGAATAACCTAACCACCATGGGAAGATGATAAAGAAAAGGAGGTGGGTTTCGGACTGGAGAAAAAGGATAGAAAAATAGGAGGAGAGTCCCACAAAAGTTATGAATTTAACTTTAAATGCACATAGAGGCGGTTGCCACTGCAAATCCGTTCTCTGATACCTAAAGTGGGTAAGGACCTGGTCGAAGCTGACGGGAAACGCAGCTAAGACTTGGGCGGTTTGCAAGATAATGGCTTTAGTATATTCCCTCTCAAGCATGCATCTGCCTACTATGGGGAAGGGTGATGGTCTGGCAAGGCAGAGAGTAACAGATTTATTGTATGTCTGTTCAAAGAAATTCGTTTTTGCAAAAGTAATTCGGAGAATGCCAATAATTTGAATCAGGTTTGGTATTTAAAGTTTTCGAAGTTGTAGAGTTCCTGAAAAAGCGACCAAGTGCTTCCAAGAAGGATAGTGATAAAATAATTATACTGTGGGGAATAATTTGGATAAGTGAACCAATAGTTGCATTTAAAAGTGGCTAAGCTTTTACCCAGCACAGAGCCGACTAAAGGTTTAGGCAAAGAGAGAAACTTTTCTTTTAGAAAACCAACCATTAGATTTTGGAGAGGATCTCCACAAGCAGGAAGCTGGCGTAGCGAGCTGTACTTGCCTTACTGGCCAGTTAGAATTAGCTATTAAAGCTAAGAGAGACTTTGACGAGATATCCACTAAGAGTTCTTGCTCAAATGCAACGAGTGGTGAAAGCCCTATCAATAGATTTAATGGCATTGAGTAGGAAGAGCCAAGGAAGACAGGATCTTGCCTAACTGTTGTACTAGAAAAATGAAAAAGCGAAAAGAAACGCTTAATTTATTTAACAATTCAAAAGAAGTTGATAACTTTAACAAATATATATTTCCAATTTGGTTAACAATTTTGGGGTCACAGACCTCAGAAAACATTTGACGTTTGCTCCAGGCAATTAACAATTCTTGAGGTTTCAAACCTTTATATGTACTAAAATCTTTGTAAGATTTAAAAAAGACAAATGAAGTGATTAAAGTTTAGACATTAAATCGAGTACAAGGTGTGTACTTTCAAAAATTTCCAAGTACCTATCTTAAAGAAAGTTACAACTTCGAAATTAACAAAAAAGAAAGCAGGTAGAATGAAAGAGAAGTTCCTATAACTTCTTGTATTGAAGCAGCATTACTTTTAGTAGTTACACAAATAGGGCAGGTCACTTACTGTGAAACCTGAAGAGAAAGTCAAAAGGAAGGTTCTAGACCTTCTATGTTTAGATAGGAATCACGAGACAAATGGGGCAAGTTTCCCTTTCGTGAAACCTAGAAATAAGTCACTTATAAGTTGAAAAAATTGTATCCCCTAAATTGGAAGGGGGAAACAAGATAATTTGAACCGTGTACAAGACACGTAGTTATGCAGAAGTTAATTAATTACACATAAGAAAAAAAGGGAGGGCACATCTTTAGATTGACACCTCGTTGAAACAAAGCTAAATTAACAATTTATTATGGGTTGTTTGTAAGAGGTTTAGGAGAAAGCAATTGGGATGAAAGGTAAATGTTCATGGCCGTGTTTATAATAATCGGACGAGCGCGACGCGGAAGAAATACTGAAAGAACACTGTTTATCACTATAGTTCGTTGAAATGGATGAAAAGTTCACTGTAGTAGCGCAAAAGTTTATGGCAAAGAAAGTTATTGCAATCGCGGAAAATGGCTGGTTGCACTAGATAGGCGAAAGTTTGTTGCTTAAGAAAGTTATGGATTATCATTAAATGCGCCAGAAAAAATCCCAACGGTGGAAGATAATTTAGCTATTGAGCATTAATTTATAAGGAAGATTCCTTAGTTTGAAATGGCATTCCCACAAGTGAGTGAAAGATACATGACGGCGTGACTTGTAGATAAAGTGCAGATTCTGGAAGGTTCCAGAACAATCCTAATGGAAGAATAGGGCCAATGTTACTCCAGCGGTGGAACAAGCTTAATATTTATAGACAGTGGGTATTCTATAATATCCTCCGTTGTGAGAAGCTCTCTCATTTAATAAGCATAAGAAATGCTGCTTTTCACAAAGATTGGCTTAATTGGACAGAAGCCCAACATGGAAAATCCCACGAAGGATGATTATTGCCACAAATAAATATCTCACACTGCCTATAAATTAATCGTTAAAAGCATGAAGATAGTAAAACCGATGAAGATGAGGTTAAAACCTGAAGTATGTACTTATCTTTGTTGCATGGCGAAGGTTAAGTTCCCTTTGACGTATAAACTTAATGTGCCAACATGGCGTAGAATGTAGAGAGTGTCTCTTGGTTTGAGGAGACTTGACTAACTGAGTCAACTGCCGACGTGCAAGTGAGACATGCTCAGCGAAGCGCGGAGGGACCAAGGAAGGAAAAAGAGTGGGGGTAGGAGACAAAAGGAGAACATAACAGAATATACAACTTATCAAAAATAAATGTTCTTCTTGATGAATGGTCTTCAAAGAGTTGATAGTAGGCGATACTAGCGCAGCATGGTGAGTGAAAAAGTAGACGAAGTTCTCTTGATCACGGAGATGATAGCTGGCGATGGTGACGAGATCTGGTGGCCAAGTTGATAAGTAAATCCTCTTGTGCAGGGAAAAATTGAGGAACTTCTGAGATTCGCTGCTAGATGACGCTAGGTGGGTCATGGAAGATATATATCTAGAACAGACTCACAAAGAACATAAGAGACATAACCACCAAAGAGAAACTAGAAGATCACTGTTGGTGTTTGATAAAAAGGAAGTAATAACCATGCAAAGAGCATTAAAAATTATATTCTCTCTTACCGTGCATTCCAAGAATACACCATACTGGGAGGGACAAACACCAACAGAGAGCAGGAAAAACAATTAAACATTTAAAGGTAATGAAGCAATTGAAGAGAAGTGGTCTTGTGATATGACCATTAGTGGTCAAGAGTTTAGCCACCCTGACTCTCCCATCTCCTCCAGGATAACACTCGGTCACTCTACCAGAAATCCAGACCAGGGGAGGAGAAACATCCCCAACCAAGACCAAGTCCCCCACTTTAATGTCGGGACTGGAAAGAAACCACTTCTGTCTCCGTTGCAAGGAAGTTAAATATTCCAAGTTCCACCTCTTCCAGAAAGAATTGCGAAGGGCTTCAAGTTTACGCCACATAATAGGTAAATTAGAATCCCTATAAGAACTGGAAAGGGGAGGAGGGGCAGAAAGAGAAGGGCCTATAATGAAGTGACCAGGTGTGAGTGGAAGTAGGTCATCAGGGTCATTGGAAAGCGGAGTTAAAGGGCGAGAATTAACAACGCTTTCGATCACAAAGTAGCTAGAAGCTGCGGGAAATATAGCTCTAGTAAAGATCGCGATAAGATGCGAAAGAAGAATTAACAAGTTTAAACAAAGCGTATAGAAACAAGTACATCTATTAAGGATAAGAATATACCAAATAAACGAAGGAACTATGCGAGTAGGAGGCAAGAACGCCATAGGTAACAACAATCTTGTAGCCATAAACAATGACCTTAAGTTATAATAAGTATCAAAGGGGTTAATCAGAAAAATACTTAAGTCAGCGAGAAACGTGACATGACAAGCATAAATACAAAAACACATCGAATGTAACGACGAGAAAAAACAAGTTTGTTCATCAATGAACAATAAAGGTGCAAAATATGTAAGCAAGGTGCAATACATGAGCGTGTAAAAAATACGCAACGATGTTATGAAACAAGAATCGAAGCAGTTGTAGGATACGAGCGTAAGCAAGTGGGAGAGACAGGCAAACACGGCCTTGACCCACATAGTACAGCGAGATAAGGAATATAAATAGCTGAAAGAGTCCTTGACCGGAACAAGTTTATTTTGGTAATGAGGTGAGCAGCTTCTGAACTTACGGAAGCAACTCGCAAGACAATGGTTGGCAGTCAGCCAGAGTTGAGATAAGAAAAACTTGCTCTGACCTTTGACAAGCATACAGGAAATAAACAGCAGCTTGGCCTTACCCAAGCTTGTATACAATCAAGTTTGACAAACAAGCAGTTCGAAATGAACAAACAACACCAGTTCAATCAGCTGTGACTTAAGGCGGAACCAGTAACACGTCATGCAGTCAATCGTAGCTTGGACGTGAAAAACCAATTTAGAGACGTATGAAATAAAGTAGGAAATCAATTTCGCCTAATTTTGAGGATCACGGAATCCGACAATTTTCAACAGAAAAAAGCTTGATTCTTCCGAAAAAAGACGAGAAGCTGGGACATTGAGAAGGAGTTTATGCGTAAGAATAGTTATTCTAGATGCTAGAGAACTCAGATTTTCAAGCGGTTTCAAAAGTGGCTTCCAATTGTGAGGAAGGGGGAACGAGCCGGCCGTGGCCATCCTACTAAATAGCGAAAGAAGTGAAACATAGCTTACAGCGAAATGATGGTGTCTGATAGCCATGGTTTTACACAAGGGGAAGATAGTTTTCGATAGAGAGTTTAAGCAATTACCTGCTATAAAAAATGACATGAGAAAGTAAACTAAGTGACACAAGGCGAGGCGACTTGAATTGCCATCTTGTGTGGGAAGAAGGCTAAATCATTTAAACAACTTACAAAGGTGGCGTAGTTGTTTACGATAAGACATCGTTTCGGCAAGTGTTTTTTTAAAGTATTGAGATCGAAACCATAAGTATTCTCTTTTTCAGAAATGGGATTTATGTCAGCTGTAACAAAATGACATTGCGATTTGGTTTGAAGACTGGGTTGTTGGATTTCACCAGTAATAACCCAACCAAAATCGGTGTCTCTGGCGACCACGTTTGAGGATAACTTGCGAACCTGTTTACGGAGGCAATTCCAAAAAACATTGGCACTGAAAAGAACATCAATGGGACCTTGAGCATTAAACTGAGGATCAGCTAACCTTAAGTGCGAAGGAATCTTTAAACCGGAAGTATTAATAGAGCTGCTAGGAGTGTCCTTGCCAATACTGGTAAGAATGAGACAGTTTATGTTAAGATTGGTGTTTCTTTGACAAATGTCTCTGATTTTCAATTTTGAAGACTGCAAGGCTTGAGTTTTCAAATTGTCAATGCCGGATACATTGATGGGAGTAGGCGATGACGAAAGACCTAGTTTTTTAATTAACGATTGCGAAACAAAGTTGTGAGTTGAAGCGGAATCGAGAAGACCACGGGTTCGAAACCAATTTCCAAATTTATCTTGGATTTCGAATTGTACAGTGGACAAAAGGACTTGCGCACTGTGAGAAGTTTCGGCGTTAGAAATGCAGGAAGAAGCATTAGTTTGTTCGGAGCTGTTCTGCATGGAGTTTGAAGAAGCGGGTACTGCTGACCTCGATTTATCATGAACGTGCAATAAAGAATGGTGCGGTTTTTTACAATGGAAACAGAGGTTGGAAGACGTACGGTTTGAAGAAGAATGCTTAGGTGACAAGCAGTTGAAGCAATGTTTACTATTGAAGACAAACTTCCTACGGTCTTCAACAGACAATTCTTTAAAAGATTTGCAGGAGTACAAAGTGTGAAACTTTTTGCAGAGCATGCATTTTAAAGATTTGTTGAGCAGCCTGATATGTTCTCTTGGATGGTTGAAAGAAGCAGAACGGGTTTGCTTGTTCTCGACAGATGGGGGCTGATGACCATTTGAAGAGACAAGTTTTTTCAAAAAAATGTGACACTTATGACTCGTTTCGACATTTTAGCACTGAAATGAGAGTGATGTAAGGACTTGGCACCGGCCGTTGAGAAACGAGATGAGGTGTTCAAACGAATGTTCCTCGTTGCGAGTGAGTTCGATCTCCCAAGCCTTTAATGTCGAAAAATCGAATCTTGATGTAGCTAGATGAATAAGAATAGTGTCCCAAGTTTGGACTGGTTGCTTGAGTTGGTATAATGCTCTGACATTTAATTGCATAGAGTCTAACAGGTCTCTTAAAGAGGTGACGTCATTAGGTTTGACGACTGGCAGGTTGAACAGACAGCGGATGTGGCGAGCTACACACAAACGTAAATTACCATATCTCTCTTTAAGGAGATTAAAGGCGATGTGGTAGTTATCTGCGCTTAAAGGCAGTGACTGAACCAAGGCCAAGGTCTCGCCTTCCAAGGACGTACGCAAGAAGTCGAATTTATGAATGTCGAGAATGTCATCATTTTCATGAATGAGGGAGCAGTAGAGTTCATAAAAGGAATACCATTCACCTTCCTGGCCTGAGAAGTGAGGTAGGCTTATTTTTGGAAGTAAAGGTTTCGGTTTATCCTTGTGAACTGAAGCGGGTGCGAACTGGGACGGATTGATGACCCTAGTGTCCGGTTCTGAGATATTGCGGATCAGTTGGTGGGCCTTGGCAATCCCTTCAAAGTACAAGGGTTCTACCTCGTCCCGATCCGATTGAAGTTCTGGGCAAGCGGATTCAATCTCGGTTTGAATTTGATCGTAATAATCATAGGACCGTTCGTACAACTTAAGGCGTTGTGTCAAGATGTCTAAATCACACTCGGCGGGATTTATTTTGTTGATGAAATTTCTGAATCTGGTGAGTTGC
Source organism: Meconema thalassinum (assembly GCA_946902985.2). Classification (NCBI taxonomy): domain Eukaryota; kingdom Metazoa; phylum Arthropoda; class Insecta; order Orthoptera; family Tettigoniidae; genus Meconema; species Meconema thalassinum. Next base: position 20,882,058 of record OX336395.1, on the reverse strand, counting down.
CCTTTATAGGAAGAACGTCTAGCAATGAGAATTTCATCCTTTTCAGTAGGAGCCATGTCAAAGAAAATAGATTAAAATACAACTTACGAAACTGTGGAACCTCGGAAATGCTGTCAGGCTGGCAGCAGCCAACAAGTTGATAGAAAGGGACACACCACGGGAGACACGAGCGGCCTCTTTCCCCTTCACAGGCTATGCACGATGTAGTTATAGCTGAAAGATTCAAAGCAGATATTAATAAATTGCAAGGTATTGCCAAATGATCTTTTAAAAAGAATAGGAATAGAAAATGGACTCTCCCGGGTTTCTGAACCAATTTTGGGTAGATTATTGGCTGAGGAATAACCTAACCACCAAGGGAAGATGATAAAGAAAAGGAGGTGGGTTTCGGACTGGAGAAAAAGGATAGAAAAATAGGAGGAGAGTCCCACAAAAGTTATGAATTTAACTTTAAATGCACTTAGAGGCGGTTGCCACTGCAAATCCGTTCTCTGATACCTAAAGTGGGTAAGGACCTGGTCGAAGCTGACGGGAAACGCAGCTAAGACTTGGGCGGTTTGCAAGATAATGGCTTTAGTATATTCCCTCTCAAGCATGCATCTGCCTACTATGGGGAAGGGTGATGGTCTGGCAAGGCAGAGAGTAACAGATTTATTGTATGTCTGTTCAAAGAAATTCGTTTTTGCAAAAGTAATTCGGAGAATGCCAATAATTTGAATCAGGTTTGGTATTTCCAGTTTTCGAAGTTGTAGAGTTCCTGAAAAAGCGACCAAGTGCTTCCAAGAAGGATAGTGATAAACGAATTATACCGTGGGGAATAATTTGGATAAGTGAACCAATAGTTGCATTTAAAAGTGGCTAAGCTTTTACCCAGCAAAGAGCCGACTAAAAGTTTAGGCAAAGAGAGAGACTTATCTTTTAGAAAACCAACCATAAGATTTTGGAGAGGATCTCCACAAGCAGGAAGCTGGCGTAGCGAGCTGTACTTGCCTTACTGGCCAGTTAGAATTAGCTATTAAAGCTAAGAGAGACTTTGACGAGATATCCACTAAGAGTTCTTGCTCAAATGCAACGAGTGGTGAAAGCCCTATCAATAGATTTAATGGCATTGAGTAGGAAGAGACAAGGAAGACAGGATCTTGCCTAACTGTTGTACTAGAAAACTGAAAAAGCGAAAAGATACGCTTAATTTATTTAACAATTCAAAAGAAGTTGATAGCTTTAACAAATATATATTTCCAATTTGGTTAACAATTTTGGGGTCACAGACCTCAGAAAACATTTGACGTTTGCTCCAGGCAATTAACAATTCTTGAGGTTTCAAACCTTTATATGTACTAAAATCTTTGTAAGATTTAAAAAAGACAAATGAAGTGATTAAAGTTTAGACATTAAATCGAGTACAAGGTGTGTACTTTCAAAAATTTCCAAGTACCTATCTTAAAGAAAGTTACAACTTCGAAATTAACAAAAAAGAAAGCAGGTAGAATGAAAGAGAAGTTCCTATAACTTCTTGTATTGAAGCAGCATTACTTTTAGTAGTTACACAAATAGGGCAGGTCACTTACTGTGAAACCTGAAGAGAAAGTCAAAAGGAAGGTTCTAGACCTTCTATGTTTAGATAGGAATCACGAGACAAATGGGGCAAGTTTCCCTTTCGTGAAACCTAGAAATAAGTCACTTATAAGTTGAAAAAATTGTATCCCCTAAATTGGAAGGGGGAAACAAGATAATTTGAACCGTGTACAAGACACGTAGTTATGCAGAAGTTAATTAATTACACATAAGAAAAAAAGGGAGGGCACATCTTTAGATTGACACCTCGTTGAAACAAAGCTAAATTAACAATTTATTATGGGTTGTTTGTAAGAGGTTTAGGAGAAAGCAATTGGGATGAAAGGTAAATGTTCATGGCCGTGTTTATAATAATCGGACGAGCGCGACGCGGAAGAAATACTGAAAGAACACTGTTTATCACTATAGTTCGTTGAAATGGATGAAAAGTTCACTGTAGTAGCGCAAAAGTTTATGGCAAAGAAAGTTATTGCAATCGCGGAAAATGGCTGGTTGCACTAGATAGGCGAAAGTTTGTTGCTTAAGAAAGTTATGGATTATCATTAAATGCGCCAGAAAAAATCCCAACGGTGGAAGATAATTTAGCTATTGAGCATTAATTTATAAGGAAGATTCCTTAGTTTGAAATGGCATTCCCACAAGTGAGTGAAAGATACATGACGGCGTGACTTGTAGATAAAGTGCAGATTCTGGAAGGTTCCAGAACAATCCTAATGGAAGAATAGGGCCAATGTTACTCCAGCGGTGGAACAAGCTTAATATTTATAGACAGTGGGTATTCTATAATATCCTCCGTTGTGAGAAGCTCTCTCATTTAATAAGCATAAGAAATGCTGCTTTTCACAAAGATTGGCTTAATTGGACAGAAGCCCAACATGGAAAATCCCACGAAGGATGATTATTGCCACAAATAAATATCTCACACTGCCTATAAATTAATCGTTAAAAGCATGAAGATAGTAAAACCGATGAAGATGAGGTTAAAACCTGAAGTATGTACTTATCTTTGTTGCATGGCGAAGGTGAAGTTCCCTTTGACGTATAAACTTAATGTGCCAACATGGCGTAGAATGTAGAGAGTGTCTCTTGGTTTGAGGAGACTTGACTGACTGAGTCAACTGCCGACGTGCAAGTGAGACATGCTCAGCGAAGCGCGGAGGGACCAAGGAAGGAAAAAGAGTGGGGGTAGGAGACAAAAGGAGAACATAACAGAATATACAACTTATCAAAAATAAATGTTCTTCTTGATGAATGGTCTTCAAAGAGTTGATAGTAGGCGATACTAGCGCAGCATGGTGAGTGAAAAAGTAGACGAAGTTCTCTTGATCACGGAGATGATAGCTGGCGATGGTGACGAGATCTGGTGGCCAAGTTGATAAGTAAATCCTCTTGTGCAGGGAAAAATTGAGGAACTTCTGAGATTCGCTGCTAGATGACGCTAGGTGGGTCATGGAAGATATATATCTAGAACAGACTCACAAAGAACATAAGAGACATAACCACCAAAGAGAAACTAGAAGATCACTGTTGGTGTTTGATAAAAAGGAAGTAATAACCATGCAAAGAGCATTAAAAATTATATTCTCTCTTACCGTGCATTCCAAGAATACACCATACTGGGAGGGACAAACACCAACAGAGAGCAGGAAAAACAATTAAACATTTAAAGGTAATGAAGCAATTGAAGAGAAGTGGTCTTGTGATATGACCATTAGTGGTCAAGAGTTTAGCCACCCTGACTCTCCCATCTCCTCCAGGATAACACTCGGTCACTCTACCAGAAATCCAGACCAGGGGAGGAGAAACATCCCCAACCAAGACCAAGTCCCCCACTTTAATGTCGGGACTGGAAAGAAACCACTTCTGTCTCCGTTGCAAGGAAGTTAAATATTCCAAGTTCCACCTCTTCCAGAAAGAATTGCGAAGGGCTTCAAGTTTACGCCACATAATAGGTAAATTAGAATCCCTATAAGAACTGGAAAGGGGAGGAGGGGCAGAAAGAGAAGGGCCTATAAGGAAGTGACCAGGTGTGAGTGGAAGTAGGTCATCAGGGTCATTGGAAAGCGGAGTTAAAGGGCGAGAATTAACAACGCTTTCGATCACAAAGTAGCTAGAAGCTGCGGGAAATATAGCTCTAGTAAAGATCGCGATAAGATGCGAAAGAAGAATTAACAAGTTTAAACAAAGCGTATAGAAACAAGTACATCTATTAAGGATAAGAATATACCAAATAAACGAAGGAACTATGCGAGTAGGAGGCAAGAACGCCATAGGTAACAACAATCTTGTAGCCATAAACAATGACCTTAAGTTATAATAAGTATCAAAGGGGTTAATCAGAAAAATACTTAAGTCAGCGAGAAACGTGACATGACAAGCATAAATACAAAAACACATCGAATGTAACGACGAGAAAAAACAAGTTTGTTCATCAATGAACAATAAAGGTGCAAAATATGTAAGCAAGGTGCAATACATGAGCGTGTAAAAAATACGCAACGATGTTATGAAACAAGAATCGAAGCAGTTGTAGGATACGAGCGTAAGCAAGTGGGAGAGACAGGCAAACACGGCCTTGACCCACATAGTACAGCGAGATAAGGAATATAAATAGCTGAAAGAGTCCTTGACCGGAACAAGTTTATTTTGGTAATGAGGTGAGCAGCTTCTGAACTTACGGAAGCAACTCGCAAGACAATGGTTGGCAGTCAGCCAGAGTTGAGATAAGAAAAACTTGCTCTGACCTTTGGCAAGCATACAGGAAATAAACAGCAGCTTGGCCTTACCCAAGCTTGTATACAATCAAGTTTGACAAACAAGCAGTTCGAAATGAACAAACAACACCAGTTCAATCAGCTGTGACTTAAGGCGGAACCAGTAACACGTCATGCAGTCAATCGTAGCTTGGACGTGAAAAACCAATTTAGAGACGTATGAAATAAAGTAGGAAATCAATTTCGCCTAATTTTGAGGATCACGGAATCCGACAATTTTCAACAGAAAAAAGCTTGATTCTTCCGAAAAAAGACGAGAAGCTGGGACATTGAGAAGGAGTTTATGCGTAAGAATAGTTATTCTAGATGCTAGAGAACTCAGATTTTCAAGCGGTTTCAAAAGTGGCTTCCAATTGTGAGGAAGGGGGAACGAGCCGGCCGTGGCCATCCTACTAAATAGCGAAAGAAGTGAAACATAGCTTACAGCGAAATGATGGTGTCTGATAGCCATGGTTTTACACAAGGGGAAGATAGTTTTCGATAGAGAGTTTAAGCAATTACCTGCTATAAAAAATGACATGAGAAAGTAAACTAAGTGACACAAGGCGAGGCGACTTGAATTGCCATCTTGTGTGGGAAGAAGGCTAAATCATTTAAACAACTTACAAAGGTGGCGTAGTTGTTTACGATAAGACATCGTTTCGGCAAGTGTTTTTTTAAAGTATTGAGATCGAAACCATAAGTATTCTCTTTTTCAGAAATGGGATTTATGTCAGCTGTAACAAAATGACATTGCGATTTGGTTTGAAGACTGGGTTGTTGGATTTCACCAGTAATAACCCAACCAAAATCGGTGTCTCTGGCGACCACGTTTGAGGATAACTTGCGAACCTGTTTACGGAGGCAATTCCAAAAAACATTGGCACTGAAAAGAACATCAATGGGACCTTGAGCATTAAACTGAGGATCAGCTAACCTTAAGTGCGAAGGAATCTTTAAACCGGAAGTATTAATAGAGCTGCTAGGAGTGTCCTTGCCAATACTGGTAAGAATGAGACAGTTTATGTTAAGATTGGTGTTTCTTTGACAAATGTCTCTGATTTTCAATTTTGAAGACTGCAAGGCTTGAGTTTTCAAATTGTCAATGCCGGATACATTGATGGGAGTAGGCGATGACGAAAGACCTAGTTTTTTAATTAACGATTGCGAAACAAAGTTGTGAGTTGAAGCGGAATCGAGAAGACCACGGGTTCGAAACCAATTTCCAAATTTATCTTGGATTTCGAATTGTACAGTGGACAAAAGGACTTGCGCACTGTGAGAAGTTTCGGCGTTAGAAATGCAGGAAGAAGCATTAGTTTGTTCGGAGCTGTTCTGCATGGAGTTTGAAGAAGCGGGTACTGCTGACCTCGATTTATCATGAACGTGCAATAAAGAATGGTGCGGTTTTTTACAATGGAAACAGAGGTTGGAAGACGTACGGTTTGAAGAAGAATGCTTAGGTGACAAGCAGTTGAAGCAATGTTTACTATTGAAGACAAACTTCCTACGGTCTTCAACAGACAATTCTTTAAAAGATTTGCAGGAGTACAAAGTGTGAAACTTTTTGCAGAGCATGCATTTTAAAGATTTGTTGAGCGGCCTGATATGTTCTCTTGGATGGTTGAAAGAAGCAGAACGGGTTTGCTTGTTCTCGACAGATGGGGGCTGATGACCATTTGAAGAGACAAGTTTTTTCAAAAAAATGTGACACTTATGACTCGTTTCGACATTTTAGCACTGAAATGAGAGTGATGTAAGGACTTGGCACCGGCCGTTGAGAAACGAGATGAGGTGTTCAAACGAATGTTCCTCGTTGCGAGTGAGTTCGATCTCCCAAGCCTTTAATGTCGAAAAATCGAATCTTGATGTAGCTAGATGAATAAGAATAGTGTCCCAAGTTTGGACTGGTTGCTTGAGTTGGTATAATGCTCTGACATTTAATTGCATAGAGTCTAACAGGTCTCTTAAAGAGGTGACGTCATTAGGTTTGACGACTGGCAGGTTGAACAGACAGCGGATGTGGCGAGCTACACACAAACGTAAATTACCATATCTCTCTTTAAGGAGATTAAAGGCGATGTGGTAGTTATCTGCGCTTAAAGGCAGTGACTGAACCAAGGCCAAGGTCTCGCCTTCCAAGGACGTACGCAAGAAGTCGAATTTATGAATGTCGAGAATGTCATCATTTTCATGAATGAGGGAGCAGTAGAGTTCATAAAAGGAATACCATTCACCTTCCTGGCCTGAGAAGTGAGGTAGGCTTATTTTTGGAAGTAAAGGTTTCGGTTTATCCTTGTGAACTGAAGCGGGTGCGAACTGGGACGGATTGATGACCCTAGTGTCCGGTTCTGAGATATTGCGGATCAGTTGGTGGGCCTTGGCAATCCCTTCAAAGTACAAGGGTTCTACCTCGTCCCGATCCGATTGAAGTTCTGGGCAAGCGGATTCAATCTCGGTTTGAATTTGATCGTAATAATCATAGGACCGTTCGTACAACTTAAGGCGTTGTGTCAAGATGTCTAAATCACACTCGGCGGGATTTATTTTGTTGATGAAATTTCTGAATCTGGTGAGTTGCCCTTTATAGGAAGAACGTCTAGCAATGAGAATTTCATCCTTTTCAGTAGGAGCCATGTCAAAGAAAATAGATTAAAATACAACTTACGAAACTGTGGAACCTCGGAAATGCTGTCAGGCTGGCAGCAGCCAACAAGTTGATAGAAAGGGACACACCACGGGAGACACGAGCGGCCTCTTTCCCCTTCACAGGCTATGCACGATGTAGTTATAGCTGAAAGATTCAAAGCAGATATTAATAAATTGCAAGGTATTGCCAAATGATCTTTTAAAAAGAATAGGAATAGAAAATGGACTCTCCCGGGTTTCTGAACCAATTTTGGGTAGATTATTGGCTGAGGAATAACCTAACCACCAAGGGAAGATGATAAAGAAAAGGAGGTGGGTTTCGGACTGGAGAAAAAGGATAGAAAAATAGGAGGAGAGTCCCACAAAAGTTATGAATTTAACTTTAAATGCACTTAGAGGCGGTTGCCACTGCAAATCCGTTCTCTGATACCTAAAGTGGGTAAGGACCTGGTCGAAGCTGACGGGAAACGCAGCTAAGACTTGGGCGGTTTGCAAGATAATGGCTTTAGTATATTCCCTCTCAAGCATGCATCTGCCTACTATGGGGAAGGGTGATGGTCTGGCAAGGCAGAGAGTAACAGATTTATTGTATGTCTGTTCAAAGAAATTCGTTTTTGCAAAAGTAATTCGGAGAATGCCAATAATTTGAATCAGGTTTGGTATTTCCAGTTTTCGAAGTTGTAGAGTTCCTGAAAAAGCGACCAAGTGCTTCCAAGAAGGATAGTGATAAACGAATTATACCGTGGGGAATAATTTGGATAAGTGAACCAATAGTTGCATTTAAAAGTGGCTAAGCTTTTACCCAGCAAAGAGCCGACTAAAAGTTTAGGCAAAGAGAGAGACTTATCTTTTAGAAAACCAACCATAAGATTTTGGAGAGGATCTCCACAAGCAGGAAGCTGGCGTAGCGAGCTGTACTTGCCTTACTGGCCAGTTAGAATTAGCTATTAAAGCTAAGAGAGACTTTGACGAGATATCCACTAAGAGTTCTTGCTCAAATGCAACGAGTGGTGAAAGCCCTATCAATAGATTTAATGGCATTGAGTAGGAAGAGACAAGGAAGACAGGATCTTGCCTAACTGTTGTACTAGAAAACTGAAAAAGCGAAAAGATACGCTTAATTTATTTAACAATTCAAAAGAAGTTGATAGCTTTAACAAATATATATTTCCAATTTGGTTAACAATTTTGGGGTCACAGACCTCAGAAAACATTTGACGTTTGCTCCAGGCAATTAACAATTCTTGAGGTTTCAAACCTTTATATGTACTAAAATCTTTGTAAGATTTAAAAAAGACAAATGAAGTGATTAAAGTTTAGACATTAAATCGAGTACAAGGTGTGTACTTTCAAAAATTTCCAAGTACCTATCTTAAAGAAAGTTACAACTTCGAAATTAACAAAAAAGAAAGCAGGTAGAATGAAAGAGAAGTTCCTACAACTTCTTGTATTGAAGCAGCATTACTTTTAGTAGTTACACAAATAGGGCAGGTCACTTACTGTGAAACCTGAAGAGAAAGTCAAAAGGAAGGTTCTAGACCTCCTATGTTTAGATAAGAATCACGAGACAAATGGGGCAAGTTTCCCTTTCGTGAAACCTAGAAATAAGTCACTTATAAGTTGAAAAAATGTATCCCCTAAATTAGAAGGGAGAAACAAGATAATTTGAACCGTGTACAAGACACGTAGTTATGCAGAAGTTAATTAATTACACATAAGAAAAAATGGGAGGGCACATCTTTAGATTGACACCTCGTTGAAACAAACCTAAATTAACAATTTATTATGGGTTGTTAGTAAGAGGTTTAGGAAAAGGCAATTGGGATGAAAGGTAAATGTTCATGGCCGTGTTTATAATAATCGGACGAGCGTGACGCGGAAGAAATACTGAAAGAACACTGTTTATCACTATAGTTCGTTGAAATGGATGAAAAGTTCTCTGTAGTAGCGCAAAAGTTTATGGCAAAGAAAGTTATTGCAATCGTGGAAAATGGCTGGTTGCACTAGATAGGCGAAAGTTTGTTGCTTAAGAAAGTTATGGATTATCATTAAATGCGCCAGAAAAAATCCCAACGGTGGAAGAAAATTTAGCTATTGAGCATTAATTTATAAGGAAGATTCCTTAGTTTGAAATGGCATTCCCACAAGTGAGTGAAAGATAGCCTACATGACGGCGTGACTTGTAGATAAAGTGCAGATTCTGGAAGGTTCCAGAACAATCCTAATGGAAGAATAGGGCCAAAGATACTCCAGCGGTGGAACAAGCTTAATATTTATAGACAGTGTGTATTCTATAATATCCTCCGTTGTGAGAACCTCTCTCATTTAATAAGCAAAAGAAATGCTGCTTTTCACAAAGATTGGCTTAATTGGACAGAAGCCCAACATGGAAAATCCCACGAAGGATGATTATTGCCACAAATAAATATCTCACACTGCCTATAAATTAATCGTTAAAAGCATGAAGATAGTAAAACCGATGAAGATGAGGTTAAAACCTGAAGTATGTACTTATCTTTGTTGCATGGCGAAGGTGAAGTTCCCTTTGACGTATAAACTTAATGTGCCAACATGGCGTAGAATGTAGAGAGTGTCTCTTGGTTTGAGGAGACTGGCTCTAGTTGAGCCTTGACTGACTGAGTCAACTGCCGACGTGCAAGTGAGACATGCTCAGCGAAGTGCGGAGGGACCAAGGAAGGAAAAAGAGTGGGGGTAGGAGACAAAAGGAGAACATAACAGAATATACAACTTATCAAAAATAAATGTTCTTCTTGATGAATGGTCTTCAAAGAGTTGATAGTAGGCGATACTAGCACAGCATGGTGAGTGAAAAAGTAGACGAAGTTCTCTTGATCACGGAGATGATAGCTGGCGATGGTGACGAGATCTGGTGGCCAAGTTGATAAGTAAATCCTCTTGTGCAGGGAAAAATTGAGGAACTTCTGAGATTCGCTGCTAGATGACGCTAGGTGGGTCATGGAAGATATATATCTAGAACAGACTCACAAAGAACATAAGAGACATAACCACCAAAGAGAAACTAGAAGATCACTGTTGGTGTTTGATAAAAAGGAAGAAATAAACATGCAAAGAGCATTAAAAATTATATTCTCTCTTACCGTGTATTCCAAGAATACGCCAGGGGTTACATTGGACAGGCCTGGGGCTACGTTGGACAGGTGTCCGATGTATCCCTTGCTATTTGTATCATTTAAAAATAATCCTTATTTATTTATTTATTTATTTATTTTATAGACGGTTCGAATTTACCGAAAACGGACAGACAGAGAGTCAAGTGAAGAAGAAGTAGGGGATGAGTGTTGCAGCAGACCAGTATGGTTTCAAGAAGTCTCGACTGGGTTATCTAGTAAAGAAAGCCAACGAGTGTGGCATCGACAACATGGTTTTCAGCAATAATTTCAAAAATAGGCAAGTCATTCTGACTGTGTATGACGGAGAATGCGCTTGGTGACTTACCTTCTAAAATGTTCATGCATGTTTTCCGGACTAAATCCAAAGATGACGAAAAAGTTAGCATACCAGTATGCCAAAAAGAACGGTTTTGATTTGCCGCCTACGTGGGATGAAAGAAAAGAGGCTGGCCAAGACTGGTTTTCAGGTTTTATGAGAAGACATCCTAACCTTTCGTTACGCATGTCAGAGGCTACGAGTCTGGCGAGGACGACCGCTTTCAACAGGCATACTGTTAGAGCATATTCTTCGACAATCCTGAATGTGTAATGAAGAGGCACAGTTTCTGTCCAATTCAGATATTTAATTTAGATGAAACTGGAGTAACCTCGGTTCCACATACTGAAAAGATAATTGCGCAGCAGGGATTGAAACAAGGAAGACAAGTAACCTCTCGGGAACGCGGACAGCTTGTTACACAGGTTGGGATAATCTGTGCTAATGGCAATGCTCTGCCACCAGTGTGGATTTTTCCACGGGTGCGCTTTGATGAAAAGAGGACGATGTCTGGGGCTACAGTTGGTGCTCTTGGGCTAGTACTCAAGTCAGGCTGGATGACATCAGAAAACTTTGTCAAAGGCCTTGAGTTCTTTAAAGAGAATGTGCGGTGCTCTATGGAAAGCCCCGTACTCCTGATTATTGACAATCACGACTCACACTTAAGTGTTCAGAGTTTGGACTTTTGTAAGGAAAATGGGATTGTTGTGCTGACTATTCTCCCCCACACATCCAGCAGACTACAGCCACTAGACTGATGTGTATTTGGTCCGTTTAAAAGGTTCTTCTGTTCAGGAGTTAATTCTTGGTCGAACTCCAACCCCATCTAACGCTGAACATCTATGCACTCCCAAAATTGTGCAGTTTTACCTGGGACCGAGGAGCAATACCAGAAAATATAAAATCTGGTTTTAGGTCTACAGGAATTGTACCCTTTGACAGGGATATCTTTTCTGATCAGGATTCTTGTCTTCGGTAGTGTCTGATCGTCCCCTTCCAACTGGAGTTAATGTCCAAGTGGCAGATCAAAATACCGCTATTTTGGTTGCTGGAACAGCAAGCACTGCGATAAGTTCTTCATCACGCTCTGTGGTAGTAGTTCCTATCTCACTGGAAATGTGAGACCTTTTCCCAAGGGAACACCTAGGTTAGGCCAGCAGTCCAACCGTGGCCGGAAGAGGGGAAGATGCATGATTGCCACAGACACTGCCGGAAAGAAAAGGTGGCGCAGTTGCCAAAGACAAATGTTGGTGGCATCATCTTCCAGTGAAGAGGACATTGAAGACCTTTGTGAAGAGTCGGGGGATTCCCCTTTCAGTTTCTTGCAGTCTTCTGAAGAGAGTGACGGTGATGAATATGATGGTGTTGAGGATGTGAAGGAAGGCGATTTTGTAATTGTGAAATTTCCTCACAAGAAAACAGTCGTGCATTACACTGGTAGTGTTGTAAAACTGATTAAACCTATATTCGAGTATGAAATTAAGTTTCTTCGACGTAAAAGCTTGAGTTTCATTTATCCCGCTGTTCAAGACAAATCTGTTGTTGTGTACGAAAATTGCAAGCATTACTTTTCAGAAAAGATCCTGCAAAAATTCACAAATGTACGTTAGGGATGAGATGAGACGGTTTATTTCTTAATTTGAATTGATCATGCAAACATTTGTGTTTTAGTTTCTTTTCATTTATGTACGGTTTCAATACATTTATTACTCTTTTCATTATTTCTTTATTTTGTCTGCCTGTCCAAAATATCCCCTCGAAGTGTCCAATCCAACCCCACCTATGGGGATAGATAGGACACTTTGCACCTCTTAGGATCTTTTGTCTCAAAATAGTGGCAGGAAATATGAGGTCAATTTGTCAGGACAAATTGTCAGGAATTGCATGGTGTGGTTTTCATAGCAATAAGGCACTTACTGAGCCTGCTAAAAATTGTTGATTAAAATTTGTCCAATCTATCCCCGGTCTCCCCTATTTCTCTCCACTTTTCGCTTCCCACAAGTTTAGGTTTCCCAGTGCTGCCAATACATTCTGACGATTGTTGCTTTTTTATGAAGGATGCTTGGTGTGATTGGTGCAAATCTAAGAGTGAAAAGTGTTTAATAATATCAGCGTTGTCTCATAGCTTCTTTCATATTTTCAAGCTTGCTATAGTACCATTCCAGTTTTGTACCGAAAATAAGATCCCATTAACACCAACCTGCACAGGTTCATCATAACGCACACACTTGCTCTTTAAATGCCTCACAATTAAATAAATACCTTAAAACATGTATATTTACAATGAAATAATGAAAGAATGCAACACGGTTACCATGGTAACAGAATCTCACAGGTCGATCTATGTCTGTAAGACGCAATGCAATTCCAATTATTACATTACTGTGAAGGTTTCCAGACGGTTATAAAGTTATCACTGAACCAAATTAAGCTGTAAAATTCATCAATACATACAGTATAATGCACTTAAGGGGGTCAAGAGGCTCTCTAGAATTTTTTCACGCTATTTTCACGTGTGAGTGTGGTACGAAAGGTCTTTTTCACCTGACTATAAAGGGTCTCCGAAAACCACATTTAAAGGCCCTTAAATTAACAGTGTCTGTGATATTCCCAGAAAACTAACTTCGCTCTGATATACCTATGAAAGAATGACAAACCCCTAACCACTACACCAGTAGCTGCATTGATAAAGTCTGATTATTCATACCAAGGATAAATCAGTCAGAGCATTCATGATTGAGATTTTGCTAAGTGTACTCCTTACAACTAGAATATCCGCGGGCGAAGACACGACGGGTATTGCTAGTTAATACCGGTATTATTTCTTTAAACTCTCATTGATTTTCTATGCAATTGTACTCACCAGTTAGAATCAGAATCAATTTATTTGGCGCTAAACACTAGTGCAATAGCCATCGTCAGGTTAATAATACAAAACAATAAAATCAAACAATCCTACAATACTTAGCCTATGTATAACAGTATATACAAACAGCTTATTATCGTTATAACAAAATGTAACCTACTTCCATTTTACTAAGTATTACACCAATCTGCTTCCATACATTCTTCCAGTGAATACTATGGATTCACCAGCAACCACTTTTGCAGCTGTTTCTTAAAGATTTTGGTTGGTAGTTGTTGAAAGGACAAACTCAGTTTGTTAAAAAAAAATATGCCAAGAATTTCATGACTGTTCCGTGTTTTTGAAAGCCGACACCATGGTACCTCTATCTGGTGTGAGTTTCTTGTGCTGTATGAGTGAACTGTTACCCGTCTGCCTGGCAATTCATGTGGATGTTTATTTTTCATATACATGAGGATATTTAAAACAAAAAGATTTACAACAGTTTGGAAGATTCAATAAATAAAGGTCTACAGGATGTGTTAGGAGGAGTATTTGCAATAATACGGATTGCCTTTTTCTGTAATTTTAGGATATTTACAATGTGTGCACGATTTCCAAAAAATATTAATCCATAACTAAAGAGACTTTGAAAGAAAGCAAAATAGGCTGTGTGTAAATATGTCGTAGGAACCTCATTTTTTAAATGACGGAGTAGATACACCACCCTTGCAAGTTTATTCGAAAGGTTATGAATGTGAGGTTCCCATGTTAATTTTGAGTCAAAATTCATTCCTAGTAGCTTAGCTTCTTTTATATCATTACTTATGTTTTTAAGACTAAATATTAAATTTTGAGTTTTAGTTTCATTTAAGTGGAATCCCTTCTCACTGAACCATTTCCTACCTTCTAGCAAGCACTGACTTGGATAAATTTTGTAATTCACTTATACATTTGCTAGAACACAAAAATGTAGAGTCATGTGCATAAATAATTGTTTTTCCAGAAACATTTACTGCTAAGTCATTCATCATAACGACAAAAAGAAATGGACCCAGAACCGAGCCTTGGGGTACACCATATCTAACTTCTAACACATGAGATTTCCTATCCCCATTCTCTACAAACCGTACTCGGTTTGTTAGATATTATTTAAAGACTTCATACTCTGATCCTTTAATTCCGTACAGTGCTAACTTTTGCAGAAGTATATCATGTGACACACAATCGAAGGCCTTGGATAGATCACACAGGAGTGCATCTACTGAGCGCCCTTCTTCAAAATGGTGCATTATGTGACAAACAAAATCATCCAGTGCACTAATTGTAGATTTTCCCGGAAGGAACCCAAACTGATTTGGTGATAGAAGGTTGTTGTTGATGAAAAATTCATAAATTTGACCAACTATAACATATTCAAAGACTTTTGACAGGATGGTTACTACAGACACAGGCCTGTAACTATCAGGTTTAGTCTTATCCCCTTTTTTGTATACTGGAACTGTTATAAGAGTAATATTTCCTGAGGGTTATATGTGGTAGAAACAAATAAATGTACAGGCACAGATCTTTGCTAACGTCCTTTTGGCTCTACGATACCAACTACACTGGTATCGATTTAATTACGTCTGCATTGTCTTTGGTACATAGTTGCCAACATATGCTGGTGAAAGAATCTTACATCATAAATAAGTAAATAAGAGTTAAATTGTCTTTCTTAACACTTCCCCTCAATTTAACATAGATAGTAATCTATTAAATGAGTTTAACAAACTAATGATCACAATACAAAAATAATCTTTCACAGATTTAACAGTTTACAAGTTGCTTACATACTAACAATGCCCAAGCCAGCTCGAAGAGTCTGGAAATGGTTACCAGTCAGTGGTTTGGTGAGAATATCTGCTTTCTGCTCACCTGAAGGAATATGAAGAACCTTGATAACATTCTTCCGATACATATCTTTCACAATATTATACTTGACATCAATGTGTTTTAGCCTTTTCTCTTCCCACTTATCTAGACAGAAAATAGTTGACTGATTGTCTTCAAAGATGACAACTGGTCCACATAGTTCAACAACTATGTCCAAAACAAGATTTCTCAACCAAATGAGTTCCATTACAGCACATCCGGGAGAAACGTACTCCGCTTCAGTTGATGACTGGGCAACGGCAGTTTGTTTCCTAGTCACCCAACATTAGCACCATAGACTTCGAACATGAAACCAGAAGATTTCCTATTGTTTGTATTACCCCCCCCCCCCCCCCCCCGTCTGCATCAGCATAGCCAACTAGGTTAGCACTAGTTCCTGATTGCCTTTGAAATAAGAGTCCCATCTCGCTTGTTCCCTTCAGATAACGTAAGACACGTTTAAGCCCAACCCATTGCGCATCAGTAGCATTACTTTGAAACCTACTATAGAAATTCACTGCCATGCTTATATCAGGACGTGTTGTTAACATGAGACACATTAAACATCCAACTAGTTCTTTGTAAGGTCTGACAGAAAGGATACATTCACCAACAGGCTCCTTTGCTGGATCTACCTCCATGGGAGTTTTAGCTGGATTGCAGTCTTCCATTCCAAAACGTTTAAGAAGGTTTTGGATGTATTGGGACTGGCATAAGAACATTCCGCTCTCTGA
This sequence comes from Meconema thalassinum, assembly GCA_946902985.2. Lineage (NCBI taxonomy): Eukaryota > Metazoa > Arthropoda > Insecta > Orthoptera > Tettigoniidae > Meconema > Meconema thalassinum. Next base: position 20,866,120 of record OX336395.1, on the reverse strand, counting down.
GCGATCAATTTTGATTCCCAGAAATTCCCTGAGATCTCCAAGATCAGTCATCTTGAATTCTGCCATGAGAGCCTTCTTACATTCCTGCAGAGCTGCAGCTGAACTACCTGCTACAATAATATCATCAACGTAAAGAAGTAGGGTAATAGCAAGTGTGTCATGAAAATCGTGTGTCAACAAGGAGGTAAAGAGGACGAACAAAAAGCTTAGGGCACTCTATATCATCATGTTCACTTTCTTGATATTGATGTACCAAGAGAACTGTTTACCCGACATGGTCTACACTTAAACACCAAAGGAAAGCAACAGATCTGTTCACAAGTAGCGGAGGAAATCAACAAAAAGTTCCACTCCCACGGACCAGTCATCCCACTACCGCATACTGCAAGTCCGACTACTGTAGAATCAGTGAATTCACTCGGTGGTGAGAGTTTTTTAGAACAGAGGTAAGTGCTCCTGCAAGAACTATAATCCCCAAGCTTAACAACAGTACAAATGCACAGAGTTCCTCAATCAGAATATTTCACCAAAATGTACAGTCACTTAATAATAAACTAGTTCATATCGATATGCTTCTACAAACATCACTCAAAGATATCCACATCCTGTGCTTGTCTGAACACTGGATGAAACCTGAACAAATCAATCATGCTGTCATACCAGGGTTTACTTTTGCTAGCTACTACTGTAGATCAACATCAGAGCATGGAGGTGTATGTATATATATCAAAGGAAGCATAGAATTTAAGCCTATACCAATTCCCGATGACTTATGCATAGATAAAATTTTTGAGGCAACAGCTATTTCCATCCCAAAGGAAAATTTAATTCTCATCTGTATATATCGTTCACTGGGAAATAGTGCAAAGTTATTTCTGAATAAACTAGAAGTGATAATAAATAAAATAAGTAAATTTAATAAAAAATAGTTCTTTGTGGAGATTTCAATATTAACTTTTTAGAGGAAAGTACGGAGAGAAGGGAATTGCTAAATTTGTTAAGCTCCCATCATCTAATTCACACAGTAACAGTACCCACAAGAATAACAAAAACTAGTGCAACCACACTTGACCAGATAATAATTAATGACATTGTGAACTGCAACTCTCTCGAAGGAATCAATACAGGTTTCAGTGACCACCGAGCTCAAATAATAACTCTAAATATTTCAAACCCAGTTTACAATGCTCAGTTTGATAAATGTCGAAGCTTTAGTCAGCACAATATAAACTATTTCAACAACTTTTTAAAAGGAGAAACTTGGGAAGGTGTGTACAAGTCAATAGATACAAACAAAAAATTCCAGGAATTCATTAATATTTTCCTGTATTATTTTTATATTGCATTTCCTTTGAAGAGTATCAGACTGAAAGTTTCTTCTCCATCAAAACAATGGCTTACTCTTGGAATAATTACTTCATGCAAAAGAAAGCGTTTCCTCCACGATTTTCAAAGTACGCACGAAACCTCCAATGAATTTAACATGTATTTCAAGACCTATAAGGCCATAGTTAACAAAGTTATAAAATTAGCAAAGAGAATGTCAAATGATAATTATATCCTGGAATCTAAAAATAAAACTAAGGCTATGTGGAATATCATAAAAAAATGAAACCAGGCAAACAAAACCGGCAGTAAATAACATAACGTTATCAGAAGACTCCAAGAGGATCAATGACCCACAAAATGTCTCAAGAATTTTAATGAGCATTTTGCTACCATAGCTGGAAAACTACTAAATGTAAACAATATACAAGCAATAAAATCAACACTCGCGAATATAACATTTAATGGAAAATCAATGTTTGTTGAAAATGTTACAGAAGCAGAAATCCTCAATATTGTAAAGAACCTACAGAATAAACATTGCTCAGGAGTTGATAACATTCCTGATATACTAATTAAAAAATGTATCCAAAATATAATTACCCCCTTAACACACCTCTGTAACCATTCTCTCATGTCAGGAATATTTTCAGATATCTTTAAAATTGCTAAAGTAATTCCATTATTTAAAGGGGGAGAGAGAGAAAACGTAACCTATTATAGACCTATTTCTTTATTGTCGATATTTTCAAAAATTTTAGAGAAGATAATGTACAACCGTCTAATTAGCTTCATAAACAAATATAAATTGTTAACTGACTCTCAACATGGCTTTAGAGAAGGAAAATCAACAATGTCAGCAATTTATGAATTTTTAAATCCTGTTTTTGAGTCACTTGATGAAAGGAAGAGAGTATGTGGCCTGTTTTTGGACCTGTCTAAAGCTTTTGATGTGATAAATCATCAGATACTAATTGATAAACTCCATCAATATGGTATCAGGGGTATCGCTAGTAAGTGGTTTCAGTCATATTTAAATAATCGCCAACAGATCGTCGAACAAAAAAGTTTAGAAAATACCACAAACATATTTAAATATTACCACTCAGATCCTATATTTTTGAAGTATGGCATTCCGCAGGGGTCCGTTCTAGGGCCACTACTTTTTCTCCTTTACGTAAATGACTTGCCATCTCAGATACCTGCATTTAAAACTGTACTATTCGCAGATGATACAAGTGTTTTGATGAGGGGTGAAAATGACACTGAACTTCAAAAATCAGTAGAGGAAGTAACAGGTCAGCTGTCCTTATGGTTCAACAATAATGGATTCCTTATCAACACTAGTAAAACAGTGGCTCTTAACTTTCACACAGCTCAGAATAAAAGTATTAATACTCCCTCCATAATCTTAAATGACCTTAAAATTGGTAACGCCTCTTCTACTAAATTCTTAGGCCTTTGGTTGCAGGATGACCTAAAATGGAACTCTCATACAACTAAACTTGCCAAGAAACTAAGCTCAAGTTGTTATGCATTAAGAGTATTAAGACAATCGACTAGCTGGAGAACTGTTCTTAGTACTTACTTTGCTTATTGCTATTCGCTTATGAAATATGGAATCATATTTTGGGGAAATTCACCTGCTGCTCACCAAATCTTTATTATCCAGAAAAGAATAATTAGAACAATGAGAGGAACTACTAGATTGCATACATGTAAGCCTCTGTTTAAACAACTGAAAATTTTACCATTGCCATGTATTTACATCTTTGAACTTCTATTATTTGTCAAACAAAGCTTAGGAAATGAGGATATCTTTGAGATGAATTCAAATATACATAACTACCAGACCAGACAAAAGAACAATCTTCATGTACATGCTGAAAATACAACACTATGTAAAAATGATGTATTCCATGCAGCTAAAACGCTGTATAATCATTTGCCACATAATATTAAAAGTACTGCAAATTACATAAAGTTCAAAATAAAAACTAAAGAGTTCTTGCTGGAGCACTGCTTCTACTCTGTTAAAGAGATTTTAGAATATCAATAGTTATGTATTCATAGGACTAAATGTTAATGATGTAAGGTTATCCTTGTGTAGGCCTATATTATTATAGTGATTGTAAATTAGTATTAGTATAATTTGTGAATTGACGTGTCCTATATCATTGTACAATGTACATTATATGATTGAATGGATGAATAAAAAATACAATACAATACAATATCATATATTCTGATTGCCTGAAACCATGCTTCTGAATGAAATCATTGAATCTAGAGTTCCACTCCTTTGGGACCTGCTTCAACCCGTAGAGTGTTTTTGTTCAGCTTGCAAACCAGAGGTGGAGTTGACTCTTGCTCAAATCCCTCTGGTTGAGTCATGTAGATTTCTTCCTTGATACTGCCGTGAAGAAAAGCGTTCTTCACATCAAGTTGTTGAGTAAGCAATCCATGATGATTAATTACTGACAACAATACTCTCACAGTCACTAGGCGGGCCACTGGTGCATACGTCTCGAAATAGTCTAAGCCCCGTTTTTGCGAACAGCCTTATTGACAAGGCGGGCTTTATACTTCTCAACATTTCCGGATGCATCATGTTTGATTCGAAACACCCACCTGTTGTTGATTGCCTTCTTACCAGGTGGCAGCGTTGTCAGTGTCCAGGTTATATTTTCCTTCAATGCATTCATCTCTTCTTGAACTGCTTTCCGCCATTCTGTAGCGTCAGGTCGACCTTCAATGTCCTTGACAGATTCAGGAACATCATCTACTACTGCACCCATAGCTAGTTCACTTAGGGTAACCTCATAATCATCCAGATACTGCGGTCTCTTCCTCACACGAGTTCCACGCCTCCGTTCTTCTGTCGGTGTGTCATTGGCTTCCAGATCTTCCCCTGAATTTTTGCAATCTTCAGGAATTGGATCTTCCACGGTACCTTCTTTCTTTGAAATAGTATTCTTATTAGTTTCAAAGTGTGATGGATCAATATCTATAAACCTTTCACCTGGAGAACTCTCATCAAAAATGACATCTTTCCCTTCAAAAATTGCTTGGGTGTCAGGACACCACAATCTATAACCATAATGACAGTACCCAACCAAGAAAATTTTCCTCGATCGACTGTCAAATATTCCTCCACTCAGTTTTTTGGGAGTATGAAGGTAAGCTGGAGAACCAAATACCCTGATCTTGCTGACATCAGGTTTATGCCCATACCAGAGAGTTGCTGGAACACAGTCTGATAAAGCATTTGTAGTGCTCCTCTTGATAAGGTACACTGCTGCGCCTACTGCTTCAGTTTAAAGATTCTTCTGTAGTCCTGAGCTCAGCAACATACATCTTGCTTTGTCCAGGATAGTTCTGTTGAACCTTTCAGCTACTCCGTTTTTCTCCGGTGTGTAGCTCATGGTATATTCCAACTGTATTCCTTTCTCTTGAAAGTAAGTCTTCAGCTCGTTTGAGGTGTACTCCCCACCTCGATCACACCTGAAGCGACTTATTTTGCTCCTCAAATGAGTGGTTGCCATTGCTTCATAGATCTTGATGTAGTCTAATGCTTCACTCTTCTTTTCTAGAGGATATACTGCTGCAAAATGAGTGAAGTCATCTATTAGAGTTATAATGTACCTTTTTCCATTATATGACTCCGGTGTAATTGGGCCAAACAGGTCACTGTGGATTAGTTCCAGTGGCCCCTGTGCTCTTCTTCTTGTTTGGTTGTGTGGCAGCTTACACATTTTTCCTTGACAGCATATTTCACACACTTCCTTCACCTTAGTTTCTTTCATACCATCCACCAGGGTTTGCAGTTTCTGAAGCCCTGCCTTACTAGTGTGACCAAATCTTCTATGCCACAAGTCCTCGCTTCCAAGTGTTAGACATGCAATTTCCTTCCTGGTATGGAGTGTTAGCCTGTACAACTTGTTGATCCGACGTGCAACTGCAATCACATAATTTCCTTTCATTATTAGTGCCTTACCATCTTCAAAAATGATTGTGCATCCACTCATTTCCAGTCTTCTCACAGACAGTAAATTTATTTCCAAATCTGGAATGTACAATACGTCTGGAATGTTCACAGTATTCCATGTTCCGTCCACCAATGCAAAAAAAAAGTTTCATGTTTCCCTTTTGTGTTGATGTGACTGAGTGCCCTGCTTTTGCTACTTTAATCTTCATAGGATTAATCTTTGTAACACTTGTCTGAAAGAAATCAACTTGATTAATCATGTGCTCTGAAGCTCCAGAATCAAGCCACCATATCACTTCATCACTTCCAGCCTTATTCATTCTTGAGTCTATTACATGAGATAAAGCTGAGAAACAGAATTCCTCTTCCTCCTCTTGAGTGACATTGGCAGCACCAGTTTGCATCCCTGAAAACTTTGTAGGCTGCCAAGGAGTGTTACGTGGGCTAGGACAGTCTCTCCGTAAATGACCACTGCCCCCACAGTTGTGACACTTGTAAGAATGTGAAGCAGGCTTAGTATTACTGCTAGCTCCAGAAAATACCTTGGACTGGTGCTGAGTGTATGTTGTTGCTGCAGTAGTCTTCGGCTGCTGGTACTGATGTTTCTGTTTTCCTCCATTCTTTACTTGTCCTGGTCGAGTAAAGAAAGCAGTTGTTGACTCATTCCTCTGTGGTTTCTGTTTTCCTTGCAGATTCCTTTTAGATTCTTCATCCAAAAGTCTATTTTTGACAAAAGGAAGGGTTAAGTTCTCACCGTTTGCTGACATGGTTTCAATAGAGGTTACAACCATACTATAGTCAGTTGGCATGGTCAATAACAAATGACAAATCACATCTAACTCATCAGTATTTGCTCCAGCAGATTTAAGTTCTCGAATTTGTCTGTCAAACTTCAGAAAGTGATTTTCCAAGGTTTCATTAGTAGGGTTATGTCGCATTGCAAGCAATGCTTTCCTTGCCTGAAGTTGACTGGCAATTCCTTTCCTTTTAAGAGTGTCTGCTAAAGTTTTCCAGACCTTGAAGGCTGTGTCATGTCCTCGGCAATATTCCAAATGACTATCAGCTATAGCACTCACAATAAGTCTAATGCAATACTTATCTTTCTGCCGGAGTTTCTCATTAGCTGCTTCCCCGGCCGTTCGAGCTGCCGTTGTCTCGCCCGCTGGTGCTTCAGTATACTGAACTTCTTCTGTGATGTGGGACAACAGTTTCTTTTCGTCCAGTAGAACTTCAAGTCTGAATTTCCAATTGTCGTAGTTCTTACCGTCGAAAAGTGGAATGTGGTATCTTTCATCATTGACTCTTTGTCTCTCCTCGTCGTTCATTTTTCCTTTTGTATCCAAGTAGGCCTACGCAAAAAGTCATTATTCTTCCTCCGATATTCCGTAAACCTCACAGTATTGATTCCCGTTTCAGTCACAAAAACTATCCGTACGTTCTGGGCACCATAACCTGTTATAAGAGTAATATTTCCTGTGGGTTATATGTGGTAGAAACAAATAAATGAACAGGCACTGATCTTTGCTAACGTCCTTTTGGCTCTAGGATACCAACTACACTGGTATCGATTTACTTTTATTACGTCTGCATTGTCTTTGGTACATAGTTGCCAACATATGCCAGTGAAAGATCTTACAACATAAATAAGTAAATAAGAGTTAAATTGTCTTTCTTAACAATTATAGGATCAAAATAATCCATGAACCAGTCTCAAGCATGACATGGACTCCTTAACATCGTCCGGTCTAGATCTTGGTAGGCTGAGAAAAAATACAAATGACTTCTTTATTTGCTACCTCCCCATTCCTTCTTCCCAACTACACGCACTAGTTCAAAGTGCCTTCATGTATCTGTTAGGAAGATATGGGATGATCCTTCCGAATATATGTGGTCGTTGCAATCTATTAGTCTACTACATCATTTCCACAATTATTGTCATTCATCATAACAAACGGTATTTCGGCTAATTTCAACTGTTTATCAGATTGTATCGTGTGTTTGACTCCCGTGGAGTGTTATCATACTTCAGATATACTGAACTATATTCTTAATAATTTCACCTCTGAGTTTTGCTCATGACATCGTTATCTTAGCCGACACACCACAGGATTTGAATTACATTTTTAAATGGTATGGATTCTGTCTTGAGGAAAGAATTCACGATGAAAATTAATAAATGTATAACGAAGATACTGGAATCCAGCCTAAAGAAATCTTAAACCCCTATGGACGTCAAATTGACAGCTGAAGAGCTAAGGGTTGTAGGAGACTTCTGTTACGGTACTTGGGATGCAAAATGACCAGTGATGGACGAAAAGAAGAAGATATAAAATATAGGTTGGTTTAAGCAAGGAAAGCATTTGTGCTGGAAATAAATCGGTTGACATCGAATATAGGCTTCATTTAGGTATTAGGCAGTAATTTCTGAAGGCCTTTGTCTGGAGCAACACCACCAAGAGAGAAAGCCTTGCGATATGAAGTTGACAAGCGAGTGACGTCACGGAAGCCCGGCCGTGGACTTTGAGGCATAACATTCGAGTTTGCAGGTTATGGTATGGTTTCCGCGTGTTGTGTGTTGTGTTTACAGTCCCAGGTACTGATTTTCTCAGATGTCCTACCCGGTTATACTTAATGGTTATCAGTGCAGTGTAAAGTTGTGCCTATTAAGTGCAGTGTTAGAAATTGTAAAGGCAATTACGCCAATGGACCGAAAGTAAACGTTTTCTCATTTCCTAATGATGAAGGTGAAAAGTCGAAATGGATACGAGCTATTCACCGCAAGGATTTTATTCCATCGAAATATTCTATGGTACGTGTTACATCAATACTTATGCTCCAATTCTCACAAGTTTAGTGTAATGGGAGGAAGGAACTTTGTAACCAAGTCTCTTTTCTTGTAGGTGTGTGCCATCCATTTCAAGCCACATGAGATTCAATAGACCACTAGTATGTATGATGAAAAGAATGGAAAGCTAGTTACTGCTCCGTTGTATAAACCGAGACTGATTAGAGGTTAGTTAGCAGATAGTCCTACCCTTAAATTTTAGCATAGGCTAGCTCTTCTGATCACGAAAATTCATTTAGATGTAGAAGTCAGAATTTTCTAACCTAAATTATGTGCTACATGCTAATGTCGTAGGTTAGGTTAGTGGGTGTTAATATGGATAGTATTCAAATTTCTATTGGGGTTTGAATTGCAAGCTAACTGCACGAGGTTAGAGACCGATAACCTGTAGCAGGCCCTGATTAATCTTTTTTTTTCTATTGCAGTAATCTAATTCATTATATTTCTTATAGGGGTGGGGGAAGAAGTGTGTGTGAATTAGGTTGGAGATTGAATAAATTTAGAATAAATAGAGTAATTAATGTAATGCAAGACTGTGATAAAATGATTGTGTCGTAAGTTAATGTTCGAATTTAATTCCTAGGAGCTGTCCCGTCTCAGTTCCCCAACTGCCCAGAGTATTTAACTGACACTGCAACTGTCTGCCGAGAAGATCCAGATGATAGGAGGCGTAGGATTGATCATGAAAGTTTATCGAAGGCTCTCGCTGAAAGTATGCAGACATTGGCGGAAAATCTGGAAGCAGTTTCATTTAGAAACTTTCAGGAATTGAAGGTGAAGTTAAACAGTGTGAGTCTTCATCCTGAGTGGAATTGCATTAGAGAGGAATCTCGTATATATTTTATTTTAATGAAGGAAAATCCTAGTCCACAATTGCGTTGCTGCATTAAGATAACAGAAGGTTTGAGTGCCTCCTTGTATGTATCGAATACAGAAGTGAAACGTTGTAATAACATGCCTTTACCAAGACAGTTAAGTACAGTGCTAGAAATTGAAGAACTTATAAGGAATGCCCAATAAGTGTATGCTGGTCCTGATGCATATGAACAACAAAGTGTAGAGGATACTATATCTGTTATGGACAGTTTATTTAAGAACTTGGAGAGTAAGTTCCCTAGGAGAAGAAGGATACATTAGACTTCTTAAAAGAGCAAGTTCACTTGCTAACAAAGCGTAAAGTGAAGAACTATTCCTGGGAATTGCTTGTCTCATACAGGCAGATAACCTAGAAGCTTGATTTGGAAAATATCACCAACTGGCAGGGAGCCAGTACAATATTTCCCTGAGGCAAGTGTTTGAGGTGAAGAATAAATTGCGCCTTCAGAGCATCCTGAACCTCAATGCTGCAGTGAGCGAGTATTTTGAAGAAGACAAGACATGTGACATTTTAAGTGCTTTTGATGCTTGTGTTGCTGATGATAGTGATGTAGAAGTCCTACAAGATGAGTATTGGCCTTTCTTACAGTACATCAGTGGTTATTGCTCGTATGTTTTTTTAAAGCGATATGATTGCAATTATTGCAAAGTCTTTCTTTGCGATGAGGCAGGCCAGAGTGATCACGCCAGCCTAATAAATGCCAATAAGTGAGGAGGACTATGCTATCCCCATGCAGATGTACTCAACTATGCTGCATTTACTTTTGTTGTTATGAGTAAGCTACTCAATAGCTACAAGACAGAATTTTTGCATCACTGCAACCAGCGGAGTGTTTTGGTGAATGTAACACAAAGATGTCTGCCCACTGTACTGTTTATGGGGCACAGCTGCCCAAAGCATGCCAGGGCATTAATTGAAAAGACTGTACTGGGTACTGCCAGTAATATCTTGATTAATAATTTTGTACACAATGTTAACGACAGGTTTTCACCCAAAACTTTGGCTCAGCATGAGAGGAGGAAGCTTGTCCAATAACTGTTCATGGCCGTTCAGAAGAAATTAGGAAATTTACAATATTCTTTCATTGTATGTACAGTGTCGTTATCATTGTGCGCCCCGGTAAACATGGCAAGCTAAGCCGGCGTTGACTGGCGCTGATCGTGGGCACGCGTACAATGTTCAGTCGGTGGTTGGTGCACACTTGATCACTTTTACCAACCATGTTCAATAATATGTACAGTGCTCATAGTCGATGCCGAAAATGTCCTCCCTCTCTTGTAACACACACCTGACATCTTCTGATGAAAGAATGGACAACAATCTCAGCAATTCTGCTAGGTATGTGCCGTGTCTTGCGTGGGGTTTCGCCTAGGACACCAAGCTAGCTCATCAGCTGGCTCATGGTGTCCCCGTTCTGTAAGAACACAACGTTGTCTGTTAAAATGTTTATTATTTACCGTGCCTGTTTTCTTGAATCGTTTGGCGAGCCTCCTAATTGTACTGGCATTACGCACAGGTCTTCCTGGAAACTTGATTCGACATTTTCATCTTGTTTCAGAACAAGACTTTCTGCTTTTCATACACGAATTATGGATATACACACGTTCGTGCAATGTGAATTGGTGTCTAGGCATGACCAACAATCACAGTAATCACAATACTCACTAAACGTGCAACACTAACTTCTAAACTTTGCAGATACACACCCATATAAATGACAAAACACGTGTGATCTAACGATATGAGTCAGCGGAGCAGGGTAATGCGAGGTCCACTCGCTCCGCACCTGACCAGCCAAATGACGCCATAGTTTGCCGCGATTTCCAGGGCGCACTAAGATAATGACCCTCTGGTTCAATTAATATTGTGTTACTTGATCCACTTCTGAACATGGCTAATTACTAATCTATGGGAGGTAGAGTTGCTCACGTCCGTAGGTTTAACCTTCAATTGCCCTATACGTGCCTCCTGGGTGGTGCTAAATGAGCAACAGCGAATACAGGCAGCCAGACTATACACAGGATCTCCTGGCAATGACATATCGACAAAATAATATAAACAGTTCTTCTCAGAACTCATTAACATTGGACCATCTATCAGACTCCTACAACTGAATGTCGAAAGCATTAGCAAAGCAAAGTGTGAATATCTGTCGAAATTCTTGCTGGACAACAACATCGATATTGCCGCCATTCAGGAAACTCATGTTTCCAGCGAAGAATCATTCCGAAGCTGAGGTCGAATTCCTGGATATACTGCACTTGGTGCAACTTATCATGAGGTATATGGAATTGCTACGTATGTCCGGAGCAACTTAAACGAGGCTGCACTAATTTCTGTTAATGTGAGGGAAGATATACATACGGTTGTCATACAAGTGCATGATATCACTATCACAAATGTTTACAAGCCACCCAAGGCACCCTGGCCCGATTTTGTCTTACAAACTGCAGAACATCCTGCAATTTATGTAGGGGACTTCAACAGTCACCATGAATCTTGGAAGTACTCTAACAATGATGAAAATGGAAGCATGCTTGCTGAATGGACTGAAGAGAACAATCTCCATCTAGTGTTCGATGCCAAAGATCAAGGTACTTTCAGGTCAGCTGCTTGGGGCAAGGATTCAAATCCTGACCTATGTTTTGTTAGCTGCAATGAAAGTGGCTTCCCCATCAATGCCACAAGAAAAGTGTTAGATGCCTTTCCCCACAGCCAACATAGACCTGTAATAATACAAATTGGTTGCACGGTCCCTGTCATACGATCAACTCCACACGCTCGATGGAACTTCCAGAAAGCTGACTGGGCGAAGTTTTCAACGGAACTGGATAAAAGCATTCGCTGGATTCCCCCATCTCATAAGAACTACCAACGCTTCATCGGTGCAGTAACAGCAACGGCTAAAAAGTGTATATCAAGAGGATACCGAAAAGAATATATCCCAGGTTGGAATGATGAAAGCGAAACACTGTATCAACATTTCCAGCAAAGTGGTGACCCAGAGATAGCCACAGAACTTTTGTCCAGCTTGGACCTATCTCGAAGGAAGAAATGGACAGAAACAGTTGAAAGTATGGACTTTAACCACTCAAGTAGGGAAGCATGGAGCCTTCTGAGAAGATTGGGAGGAAGTGGACCAGTATGCAGAAAACCTTCAGAAGTAACACCTGACCAAATTGCTTCCCACATCATTACCACATCAAGAGTGCCTCCCGACAAGAAACATACCAAACATATTCGACGGCAACTTCATGACCTGAAAAAGACGACATCTCCCTCATCTGAATATGCACGTCCCTTCACAGTTTTAGACATTGAATTGGGACTGAAGGACCTCAAACCTTTCAAGTCACCTGGTTTCGATGGCATCCATCCAGAATTCCTGATTCATATGGGAGGATACGCTCAGAAATGGCTGGCCGAATTCTTCACTGACATCCTGTTGACTGGCCAACTTCCATTGGAGTTCAAGAAGGCGAAGATAATTTCTATTCTAAAACCTGGCAAACCCAGCAACAAGGTAGAAAGCTATCGGCCCATCGCCCTTCTTAGCTGCTGCTACAATCTTTTTTAAAGGTTGATATATAATAGAATAACTAGTGCAATCCTAGAGCATATTCCAATTGAACAGGCAGGGTCCAGACCAGGGCGTAGCTGCTGCGATCAAGTATTGTCTCTTACATCCTTCATAGAGGCAGGATACCAAATGAAGCTGAAAACATCTGTAGCATTTGTTGATCTTACTGCTGCCTTTGATACTGTGTGGAGGGAAGGCCTTATCAACAAATTTCATCGAATCATACCCTGCAGAACAATGGCTCAACTGGTTAACAATATGTTAAGTGATCGGAAGTTCCAAGTAATCACTGGAAGCAAGATAAGCAAGGAGAGGAAGCTAAACAACGGATTGCCCCAAGGATCAGTTCTCTCACCATTATTGTTCAACTTATATCTCTCTGACCTTCCCGACACTTCATCCAGAAAATTCTGCTATGCCGACGACTTGGCTCTAGCCGTACAACATCAGGTAATGGAGACGACTGAAGAGATTCTGACCAAAGACTAGTCTATACTGGAAAATTACTTCAAAATCTGGAGACTTCAACCCAGTGTGAGTAAAACAGAAGTGTCTTGCTTCCATTTAAATAATCGTTTGACGAACGTGAAATTGAATGTAAGTTTCAGAGGCGGAATTCTTCGTCATAATTGGAACCCAAAATACCTTGGAGTCATCTTGGATCGTACACTATCCTTCAAGCAACACCTACTGAACTTGGCAAAAAAGCTGAGGACTCGAAACAACATCCTCCATAAGCTGTGTGGAACTACCTGGGGATCTTCAGCAATCACCTTGCGATCTTCTGCCTTGGGTTTGGTGTACTCAAGTGCTGAGTATTGTGCACCTGTTTGGTTGAACAGTCATCATACAAGGCTTGTCGATACCCAGCTTAATACCACAATGCGCATCATATCTGGCGCAATCATATCTACTCCAGTTCATTGGCTTCAACTGCTAACCGGTATAATGCCATCTGATTTACGTCGATCTAATGCCCTTATGAGGGAATTTCACAAGATCTCCAGGAATCCTAGTCTACCCGTGCATAGTGACCTGCCACTTTTGAATCTTAAAAGACTAAAATCACGCCATTCAACTCTGCGTGATGCTGCTAACATGGATGCTAAAGTTTTTAATTCTCTTGAACAGTGGAAAGGTCGGTGGGAAGCAGCAACAGATGTGCGCCTGCATACTATCTTCTCAGGTCCCAGACTTCCAAGTGGATTCCATCTACCACGCAAGACCTGGACCGCCCTGAACAGAATCAGAACAGGCCATGGCCGGTGCAGAGACGCCCTCCACAAGTGGAAAAAGGTACCTAATCCAGACTGCGACTGCGGAGCTCCACACCAGTCTATTCACCACATTGTCAAAGAATGTAAGATTCGAGCCTATCACGGTGGTGAAGTGGACTTCCTGCTGGCAACTCCAGATGCTGTACGCTGGATTGAAAACTTAGACATTTAATTGTGAAGCACAAATGACTTTGTTTCTCGTCTGTAAATATGTACATATATATTACCGATATTGTCTTATAAGCCATACGCTAAATAAATAATACTAATCTATAAGAATAGCAGTGGCGGCTGGAGGATAATTGTTATGGGTGTTGTCCTTTTTCATTAATGGGGGGGGGGTAATAGACTGCTTGATATCAAAGAAAACTGTATTCAATTGCGCGGTAAAACGGATGTACCTCATTCATCACGAATGCCGCAGTTCAGAGAACATCACATTATCACTGGAACACCGGATTAAATAGTTAGGTTACATGAAAACCTGCAAGACATGGTATCGGCAGTTGACGGAGCATCTCAGATGTCTCCGTCCACTCCTCGGCTCCCTTGTTGCAATCATCGGGCAACGGCCAGCCGAGTTAACTGTTGGGATAGGACCTACTCGGTCTATCATCTCTGCCTTACCCTTCACTATTGAGATCTGGTCAGTGCTCGGGCCTGGCAACGAGCACTCCTAGACGGTTGGCGCGCTTTGCTTTCTCAGACAGTTCAGAGTAACTTACTATAAGATTTCCTTAATTATTAAAGAACAGAATTATGAATTCCTATACATATAAAAGGAAACGTACAGCTTTTATTACTAAAAATATTATTACGGTATTAATTGTTTTTCTTGAATTAATCTGGTCGTTGTGCATCACTGCAACCTTATTACCGGCCGCCACTGAAGTATAGGATGAACAATGAATTGGCATTTACAATAGGTAGTGTAGTGTTAGCACACCAAACGTTGAACTGATTGCAAGAAGTTGTCCTAAAGTGGAGATGTCAGTTTAAAATGCAACTAATAAACTCTGTGTACAGTCACATTAAACGTCCAGTCCAGAAAGTGGTAAGTAGCACTGAAAGCAGCAGAGTGTTTTGGAGAATGGTGGTTGTAAAGCGAAGGTTAGAATGGAGAGGGTAAGTGTACGCTTTAAATGGGATATTTCATGCAATTTTAACATACAATTTCTAAGAGGGTTTTTGTTTCAATTTCACAGATAAAATGGAACACAATCTGGAATGAAGTCTTGCAAGTTTCTTTACATCTAGTTTCATTGGATGAACGTTAATGTAGGCCTATTTTAAAAGTTTTAATCTAATGTAACATACATGCTAGAGAGTATTTTTAGGAAGTGTTCACATAAGGACTGTTGAAGGTGCAAATGCCTAAAAATGTATCCACCCTGTAAATAATATAATATTAATTCTAAATGAAAGTAAAACGCAGCTTATACACTTGCATCAACATTGAAATTAGGAAACCTGATCAATACTGACCTCATATAAGTTATGTGCTAACGTACATAAATATGTGTTTATATTTATTGCTCTTTGTTTATAAACGGTTGCTATGTTCTGACAGAGCTTGCACCTCGTTGAACTGTCAACAAGGCGTACTCTAGCAGCACACACTGTTGATAAAAAAAACATTCATCGGGGCGTGTTATGCAGTAACCATTTTCAAAAACCATTGATCTGGATGCGTTAGGCTGTAACCATTGTCAAAATCATTGGATTAGACAAAACGAAGGTTAGAATGGTCGGGGGTAGGTGCGGCCTTGGCCGTGCGCAGCTAATGGGACACGGTTGACACAAAACCATTGATCTGGGTGCGTTAGGCTGTAAACATTTTCAAAACCACAGTTGTGCGAAAAAAAAAATACTACAGTTGATCATAGAATCGCCGATTGAAATTACAGATCGTTATGAGGCAATTTCCACAATCCATGGTGAATAAACGATTCAATTCGGCGCACGATGTAATGAACTAAGTGGTGCGCACTAGCTGCTGAACTGGGCGCTTCTTTGTTTTTCATAGTACCACAAGGGCGAGGTTGGCAGAACTGTCATGGTACTGTTTTGATGACGATTGATTTGAACAATAGCGCTGACAGCTGTAATTTTCTCTATATAAGTCGTGATCCTATTTGGGATGGCTGGGTGGGTCACAGACATCGGAGGAGGAAATATCTATTAAAACATCGCTCCCTGATTTATTTCTCATCGTTTCATAAGGTATTTTGGCTAATTGATGTATTGTAGAGAATTTTATAGCACCTTCTATCTTCATTCATAGCTACTGTTGATTTCAATTTGAATTGTCAGTACTGAACCTCATATATGTGCTAAAGTTGCTATTTTAAAAACGGCTGCCATGTTTCTACAGCGCTTGCATCTCGTTCCACTGTCATTACGGCTCACTCTAGTGGCACGCACACATTGTTCCCAACATGTGAGATACCAAATCACTGTTGATCAAATAAATCATCGGGATGCGTTAAGCTGTAACCATTGTCAAAACTCATTGATCTGGGCGCGTTCGGCTGTAACCATTGTCAAAAAACATTGGATTGGACAAAACGAAGGTTAGAATGGTCGCGTGTAGGTGCGACTTTGGCTGCGCGCAGCTAGCGCGGCACGGTTGACACAAAACCATTGGTCTGGGCCAGGCCCCGGGCTATAAACGGGCATACTGGGCATTTGCCCAGGGTGCCGAAATTTAAGTGACGCTCAACGCAGAAAAGGTTTACCCAACAATCTCAACATTAAAAATCAGTACGACATGGAAATCTTGAATATATATGAATATAAGGTGCGTTAAAAAAGTAACGAGCCGGAAGCATAATTACAGAAACCAGTACCTTAGAAATATTGGTCCTGGCTGTTGAGGCACTTGTCCCACTGTGACACGAGGCGGTGAATGGCAGTCTCATAAAATTCCCTGGGCTGCGATGTGAACCAGTTCCGCACGTACAGCTGGACGTCGGCGTCCGAGGTGAATCGTTGGCCCAGCAGAGCCCTTTTCAGGGGACCAAACATGGCGTAATCACAGGGAGAGAGGTCTGGGCTGTATGGAGGGTGGCCGAGAACCTCCCATTTGAATTCCTGCAGGAGTGCCACGACTGTGTAGGCCGTATGAGGTCGTGCATTGTCGTGGAGCGACCACGGCGGCTATGACGTTCACTGTCACTCGGCGGTCCTGGGTAATGAGCGCATCAACCAGCTGGACGTTGTTATCGGTAATGCAGTTGTGATGGGAAACGTGATGCAATGCTCTCGATCCATCCTGAGCAACCGTTGCAGTCCGTGCCTTGCAATGCTATCTCGATGCTGTATGTGACGTCAGGCGCATGTGGTTGATGTCTCGAGGTAGTGCTGGCAAGCGTGAATCAGAGCTCTCGATTATCTCGATGCTTTAGTATCGAGACGTCAGGCTCTTGCTGTCTGCTGTTCCTGTTTGCTTGCTGATCACTGTGCTTGCCACGGTGGGTGAATGGTTATCGTGTCGGTCTACCAACTCGAGGCTTGCAGGTTCGCTCCTGGCCATGGTAAGGCCAGTATTACACTACCAAAGGAAATTTATAAAACTGAACTTTCATAAAAGTTATACAAAGCAATCATCACACCATTACACTACCGTACTCAAATATTGTATCATAGTTCAGCAGAATGTATGAAGGACAGTTCTTTTTTCACTTAACTACTGTATATTATAGTAGTTGAAATTCTGTGGTGGCAATACCGGTATATACAAGAAACGGAAAGATAAAGTGAACGTCTATAGGTTAAACCATGGGACGCACGAGTAAAATCTTGGTGAACGAGCTGCAATACGAGGACTTGAAAAATTACCATAATATTTAATTCATAATAATTATGAAGAAATGAATGATTATGACGTTCCAAACAACCACCGGCCGTGCAAATAAAGTTGAAACATACGAAGTAAAAAGTAAGCAATAAGTGGAATTCGATCCTTGGTCACATCGCACGGGGGTCCAGCGCTCTAGCCCTTCCTCCAATGACCACTTACTCTTAGCGGCTTGTTACATAGCCTACATGTATTATATTATCTACCGGTAAAGATAAAATTCCTATTTACACTCGCTTGTAATACCATAAGTGAAATTGACGAATTACCTACAATATAAAATGCACTGCTATTCATGGCTTATTTCAGCCTATTTAACTATTTAAGTCTTCTTTATATCCTGAAATGTGCGTCCTTTGTGGGCAGCGCTTATAGCATCGGCTAGTTTACCTATTATCTGTTATTTATGTTTTACATTGTATAAAATTCATTATGTAACATATTATGTAACATTTCATGCAATTCACACTCTGATATGAGCATCTTTGTTGTGGTAATATTCCAGCTGTTATGATTCGCCATTTTGGAATCTTTCATCAAAGATAGCATGGTGATCATACATTTTATCAAATGAATTTTATAAAACCACCTTTTATAAATTATTTCCCCATAAGACTGCCATATCTTTTATAAAAGGCCTTTTATCAAAGATCTTTGACAAATTTCTTTCTTAGTGTAATACCGGCCTTCCACCGCTGAGGTCCGGATCGAGCATGACTCCAGACTGACTCGAGATGCATCGAGAGTACTGACGTGAGGCTCGAGTATCTCGAACGGGAATTACGTCATCAGTACGGTACGCCTCGAGAGCACTGACGTCAGTCTCGAGTATCTCGAACGGGAATTACGTCATCAGTACGGTACGCCTCGAGATGCATCGAGAGTACTGACGTCAGTCTCGAGTATCTCGAACGGGAATTACGTCATCAGTACGGTACGCCTCGAGATGCATCGAGAGTACTGACGCCAGTCTCGAGTATCTCGAACGGGAATTACGTCATCAGTACGGTACGCCTCGAGATGCATCGAGAGTACTGACGTCAGTCTCGAGTATCTCGAACGGGAATTACGTCATCAGTACGGTACGCCTCGAGATGCATCGAGAGCACTGACGTCAGTCTCGAGTATCTCGAACGAGACTTTTGCCCATCACTATAATGCAGGGGGTTGCCCCAGACCGGGCATCATCAACTAACGACACCCGTCCTTCCCTGAAGCGCTTGTGCCACGCCTTGACCCTTGCAAGGGACATGCAGTGTTCGCCGTACACTTGTGACAATCGGCGATGAATGTCCGTTCCCCCTATTCCTTCCGCTGTCAGAAACCGAACAACACCTCTTTGCCCTCTAGCGACGGGCTGTGACCTTCCACGCTCTGGTCGGAACCACACCTCGTTACACACGCCACGATTAGCCGATGTAGTTACCGGTTTGCGCATTCCAGCCTCCGGCTCGTTACTTTTTGAACGCACCTTATAGGTCATAAAAATTATTTGAAAACTACTTGCCCTAATCTTGAGGTAGCAACTAGAATATTTCTGACTCTACCAGTCCAACTGCTCCGCATAAACAGGTTTTTCTGTTTTGACTCGGCTAAAGAATTTGAAAAGATCAACTCTTTCAGACAGCAAACTAAATTCTCTATTGCTATTGTGTTGTGAAAAAGACGTAACTCTTAGCACGACTTTTCTGACATCATAAATAAATTTGCAAAGTTAAAAGCCAGAAAATAACCTTTGATTTGAAATGTTTCTGTATATTGTACTTTTAAAATTTAACTTTTGAATATGTAATCCTGGTTTTTAGTGTGATGGCTACAAAATTGTATAAACTACTTACTTTTCTGATTATTTCCTGTGATACAATATTAGTAACGTAATTGATTGTAAAAAAACTATTATGCAATTTGTATAACACATAAATGAGAAAAAGGGCGCCAGTAGACCATTTGCCCAGGGCGTCTACCACCTTAGCCCGGGGCCTGGTCTGGGCGCGTTGGCTGTTACCATTGTCAAGAACCATTGGATTGGGCAAAACTAAGGTAGAAGGTCGGTTGTAGGTGCGGCCTTGGCCGGGCGCAGCCAGCACAAAACCATTTATCTGGACGCGTTAGGCTGTAACCATTGTCAAAAACCATTGGATACCACATAACGAAGGTTAGAATGGTTGGGTGTAGGAGCGGCCTTGGATGAGCGCAGCCAGCGGGGCACCATTGATCTGGACGCGTCAAAAACCATTGGATTGGACAAATCGAAGGGTGTTGGTGTGGCATAGTACCGCAAGGGCGAGGTTGGCAATACCGGTTTGATGATGATTGATGTGGACAATGGTGGCCACAGCTGGAATTCTGCCTAGATAAGTCGTGATGCTATTTGGGATGGCTGGGTGAGTCACAGACAGTGGACATCTATTAAAACATCATTCCCTGATTTATTTCTCATCGTTTGATAAGGTATTTTGGCTAATTCATGTACTATAGAGAATGTTATCGCTCGTTCTACTTTCATTCAGTGCTACCAATATAATAGGGAATACTACAATTTTGTATTGAAAAGTAGAAAGGATCTTATGAAAAGGCTATATTTATTTAACTAGTGAAGGATAGATATGGTCATATTTTAGTTTTTATTTTTATTTTTACAAAACAGCACAGTTTGTGTAACATAGAAAATATGAGAACAACATGTTTTTGCAGACGACTCACTGTATTCTGTTGAAAACAAAGTGCTAAGATCACTGGTAATTAGCATGTTTTATGTATTGTTTGGGAAGCTTATGCCATGCTTGATATTGTAAATATTGCCATACGAATACTGTTACTGTAGGATTACTCTATATCAAGTGTTTGTTTCTAAATTATTAAATCATCATGCCCCTTTATGGATCAACAACAACAAGTTTCCTCTTTTGTAAATGTTCTCTTGTGTCATGACTGCTGCTCTGTTCCATTTCAGTAGGTAACCTTTTCTGTCATAGGCATTCCATTACTAGCCTGTTTTCTTATCACGGATGAAAACTTTCTGTGGCTAGTTGTTGTTGTTGTTGTTTTGTGAGTAGGTTAGGACATCACTGTCATCAGCCATGTATACTTGGATATGGATATTTATTTAACTAGTGAAGGATAGATATGGTCATCTTTTAGTTTTTTTTACAAAACAGCACAGTTTGTGTAACATAGAAAATATGAGAACAACATGTTTTTGCAGATGACTCACTGTATTCTGCTGAAAACAAAGTGCTAAGATCACTGGTAATTAGCATGTTTTATGTATTGTCGGGTAAACTTATGCCATGCCTGATATTGTAAATATTGCCATATGAAAACTGTTACTGTAGGATTACTCTATATCAAGTGTTTGTTTCTAAATTATTACCACATCATCATGCCCCTATATGAATCATCAACAACAAAAAGTTTCCTCTTTTGTAAATGTTCTCATGTCTCATGACTGCTGCTCTGTTCCATTTCAGTAGGTAACCTTTTCTGTCATAGGCATGCCATTACTAGCCTGTTTTCATATCACGCATGAAAACTTTCTGTGGCTAGTTGTTGTTGTTGTTGTTTTGTAAGTGGGTTATGACATCACTGTCATCAGCCATGTATACTTGGATATGGGTAGAATTTGTATGTGTGTATTGTGATGCTAGAATTGGGAAGGTTAGGTATTGTAGTTTTAAGGGGAGTAACTACGAGGTCATCTGCCCTTGGGAAGGAAGTGAACATGGTCTTCTGTTAGGAACAATCCCAGCATTTACCTGGAGGAGAAAGGAGAAATCGAACCCACTTCTTCTCAGTTCAGTTTTAACTCGTGAGGCTGAGTGAATTTCGTTTCACACTCAAATCAGAATTGTATTTTTAGGGGCAGATGACCTCGTAATTGCGCCCCTTTAAACAACAATAATCAACAATAACTAACTAGAATTATATTTCTCGGCAGAGATGGGAATCAAACCTGGACCTTTGGACAGATATGATGGACTATACTGTAGATATTAATTTCTGTTTTAACTGTTACAGATTAATTAGTTATTTGTTGTTGTGTAGTCGACATCTCACGTTAAAATGGGGTGAATATTTTTCAAGTTTTCTATTGAATTCTTCTATATATCGCATTTATTGAGACATCAGTGTTTTCGGTCAAGTTCACACTCGCAAGGTTCGAAATGCATACTTATCGATTATGATCGAATACGTCGATTTATTAGTTAGAGTAATGCATCGATCGCATCAACTTCTGACCATATGTTTCATTTATGGTTACGTTATTTATTTATTCGCGTCTGTAGAACGTAATTTGACACATAAACACTCAGTCACGTTTACTCACATGTTGTTCATAGCAGCAGTGCGGGGTAGCGCGCTCGCTGACGGCCGGAAGGCTATGACGTCATAAATCATATCGCAAGGCTTTCTCTCTAGGTGGTGTTGCCACTACTCTACTTACCTTGAGCCTGCGAGTCTACTTTTAGAGAAGCAAGGATCATGTAAGTATAAGCTAAGAGAATATAATTACAGAGTCCCAGCTCCCATGTTAAATAATTTTCCTTAAATCCGCACATAATCCGGCTTCAAAAAAACAATCATTTCTCTTCGGTAGGGGAAACATAAGGAACTAAATCCGTAAGATATCAGCTTATTTTTATGAATATTACGCAGAGCTAGTCCCTCTGTGGATCAATTAACATTAATAACTACTACCTTCGACAATATTAGCTCTGACAAAATGTATTACAAGCAATCAACAATATACTGATACATTATGGAATTTGTTGTCCACTTTGTAATGTTGGTAGTGAACGTACTTATGCAGCTATATATTTTGATAATTTTAATAATGTATTAATGTTAGTTCATCAACTATACACCGTAAAAATCAATTATCTAACACGTTTTATAAGTTGAATGCTATAAAATGAAATATCGAGTCATGTCTGCTAACATAACCTCCAAATTCCAGAGCATCCCATACCCGCCCCCCCCCCCCCCTTTTTTCGCCCTAACCTACATAACCTCCAAATCTGACTGTAGAATAATATAATCACCCCCACCCCCTACCTGCTATCCTACACAGGTTCCAAATTCTTGTTTGAACCCCATGACCCTCTTGGAAATGTGATATGAGAAGGAAGGAGAAAGATAAATGAAAACCATAGGTGATTGAAACATTTTTTAAATTATTATTTTGCAATACACAATGTAGAAATAAAATAATTGTATAGGTCTAGTATAGAAAGAACGACACTATTGAAATTGCATCCTCGTCCAGTTCTGCTCTTGCAACTTGCTGTTCACCTGGATCCAGTGGACAGATCTGTAAGAATACAAACATCAAGCAATAAATACAATAGATGTGGAATGTAACTTATAAGACACTATAGTGTGGGACAAACCATTGGAAGCCTGAAGGTCATGCGTAGTCGGTGCGGTGTTGTCATCTACGTTCTCGCATCCGCACTCGACTGAAGGTACCATGCAATAGCATGGCAGCACCGCCAGGCGCGGGGAGGAGAGCGGAGCGGAGGGCCCCTTGACCTTCAGGCTTCCAATGGTTTGTCGCGCACTATAGACATGGAAAAATGCAGGCTAAGCTTCTCAAGGAAATATTCTGTAAATGGAGATGGAGGATTTCAGTTATTTCAGCGATATCTTTTGACTGCAAACCAATATTCTTGTTTTACATTTATTAATTTTCATCATGAATTCTTTCCTCAAGACAGAATCCATACCATTTAAAAACTCATTCAAATCCTCTGGTGTGTCAGCTAAGATGACGATATCAGCAAATCTCCGAGTTGAAATTATTTCTCCTTGAATCTTTACTCCTACTTTGAATTTTTCTCCAATTTCCTTCATTGCTTGTTTAATGTATAGATTGAAAATGCCGGCCCAGTGGTGTTGGGGTCCGGAGGCCCCGGGTTCGATTCCCGGCTCCGTCGGAGAATTTAGAAACTGACGTGAGGGCTGGAACGGGGTGCACTCAGCCTCGTGAGGACAACTGAGTAGCTGCCTGACAGTGAGGCAGCGCCCCGATCACGAAAACCAAGATTAACGGCCGAGGGGCCCGATGCGTTGATCACCCCAATATCTGCAGGCCAAATGGCTGGGCAGCGGTCGTTTGGTAGGCTTAGGCCCTTCATGGGCTGTAGAGCCAGTTATTATTATTATATAGATTGAACAGTATGGGTGATAAATTGCAGCCTTGCCTTACACCTTTCTGAATACCAGCTTCTCTCTCATGTCCTTACGCTCGAATAACTGCATATCCTAAGGAGCACAAAACGTGCTACCCCTTAAAACAGTAGGCCTATTGGTAGGGCACAAAATTACAGTATATTGAAAGGTAAGTGATTAGTCCCTTGTTCATAACTTTACATGTGTCAAAATTGTTTGGTATCCTTTAAACATGAGTCACTTTCAGTGATCTCAGGAGTAGCCTACATATTGAGACTCATGTCCTAAAGGTCCTGGGTTTTATTGCAAACAAATAATTAATTCTAGTCTGTTTGGAACATGCAAAATTGAGATGTGTTTGGCTTAGTTCACACCACAATCATCGACTCAAATGATGGTTCCTAAATTAAGGGCACGACTGCCTCCTTCCCAATCCTAGTCTCATCTACAAATATGCATATACCACTACATACAACCTATACATACAGTTACCTGGAAGGCAGCTCTGTACTTCCCCATCCCACTCTCCCGGTATACTACTGCAACTTAAAACATTTGCCACACTGAGTGTGTCAGTTTCTGATTGTGACAATCTACTGTCACACACGTCAATGTTCTCAGATAGAGAAGTGTTCTCAGATAGAGAAGTATTCGGCTTGCTTCCTGCACCACTCTACACCTACCTCCTACCTCTCAAGGTCAAGTGCACAGCTGAATGCTGGCATCTGTACACAAGTTGATATGGCTAATGGTGGCAACATTCAAGCAGCAACAACAACAATACTTGATAACATAGTTTTGCAGCAGACACCAATGTCCATCAAAGTTAAAACAGCTCACTGATGATTTGTTCTGAAACAGTTATTTCAATGCTCCCAATAGTAGGCATTTATGTTGTTTTGACAACCTTGACATGAACATTTTCAGGAATATTGTATGCCAGCCATCCTAGTTTCTTATCTGGGTGACACATTAGTTATGCAGTTACAAGCTGAGGTATCTATGACATAAATGTCAAGAAATATGGATCCATAGTAAGTTACAACTATTGTATTATGTAACATATCAACGTGAATATTTAACGGCTGGAGAAAAATATAATTCAATAATAAAATAACATCCAAGTAGGCATTCAAACAATTGGCCTCAATATGTAAGCATCAAAGTTTGATCATACCAACATGTATTTCTCATTTCAATAGCCTGGGACATAGTGTTCATCAGCCCGAGGAACTCGGGTGTATCACTTTTCTGTGATGAGTGTAGAAGTATATGTAAATGTATTTGGGACAAAGATGAAATAGTGCCCCAGGATTTGAAATAAGGTACGGTACAATCACAGCATTTGTCCCAAGGGAGTGTCGAAATATCACATTTATGATAGCCTCTGTCAATGCCAGGATAAACCGTTGATTTCTCGACTTACTGCAGGTGCCTATCACGACCACAGTGCATGACTTAATGAGCATGGCTGCGCTGCAGGATGTAATTCCAACTGAATGGTATCAGAAATTGAAAGAAAAAAAGATTTTTAAACGTTTCTAAAGACTGTCGTCGGCTCTAAGAATATGTCATTAATTGTGGAGTTTACCAGAACCGGAACCAAACGAGAACGTGGTAGATTATTGAGCATATACCATTCACATACTTTCTGGGAGTCATTAAGAATTGAAAATACTGTCAAATATCACTGCTGCATACTAAATATACTGTCAAATATCACTAATATACAGTCAAGAAGGTTTTTATTTGTAGCTCGTTCGCCGACGGCAGATGTTTGTGGCCAAAAAATTGACGTCATATTGCGTTGCTAACATGTCACACAACACACATAACTTTGTAATTATGTGAAAAAAGAAATAATCGGCACAACCATGGGCTTGGATAAAGATTATTGATGCATGACTACCCCCACTGTGCGTGACAAAAACCAGGGGTGAGTATCTTACTTACCTAACAATTATTGGTCTAGGCGAAAACCATTGGTCAGATGGATGCGATATAGTACCTAATATGTGGGGTTGGCAATACTGTACACGATGCTAAAAATGGCGGAGTCAGCTGGAATTTCATCTCTATAGGTCGTGATCCTATTTGGCATGGCTGGGTGAGTTACAGACAGCGGAGGAGTAAACATCTATTACTATAGGCCTATCATCTCCAGATACCACTACTACAGGTGGAATGAAAATCCACAGCCTGCTTCCAGTCTCCGACCGGGTCAGGAATGGAATGAATGTAGCCCCCATCTAGCGGCGAGGATATGAACTGTGCCGGCTGCCGAGGCCTGACGCACTCCTCTGGGGCAATGATTAAATGAACGACAGATGAAATGAAATGATAGTGGAGAGTGTTGCTGGAATGAAATTTTGACAGGGAAAACCGGAGTACCCGGAGAAAAATCTGTCTGCCTCCGTTTTGTCCAGCACGGATCTCACATGGAGTGACCGGAATTTGAACCACGGACCCAGCGGTGAGAGGCCGGCGTGCTGCCGCCTAAGTCATGGAGGCTTACCACTACTACAGGTATCTTGGCTAATTTCAGTAGTTTAAGAATTTTTTACTTCGGTTCAGGTAAACTCCACTCTTAACGAATATGTCTCCGATATAATCTCTATTATTAGAGTTGAAAAACTCTAGGAAAACAGACTGTTACTGAACCTGAATGATTCATCACTCCATGGAAGTGTTCCATATGCCTCACCGCTGACTAGCATACACATTGCTGCAAGTGCCCTTCAGCCCAGAGGCAAAAGTTAATAATAATGTTATTGGTTTTACGTCCCTTTTAACTACACTGGCTTTTAGAGACGCCGGGGTGACGGAATTTTGCCCCGAAGGGGATCTTTAACGTGCCAAGAGGCAGAAGTGACAGCCAGCTAAGGATGCAAGTGAAGTAATGTCCTCTTCGGACTAAACAGAATGAAAGCAAAGACAGTAGGCCTACAGATAAGGGTTTACTAGCATTATTAGTTAGAATCACACAGGTTAATTCCTTAGGAAGCAAAGAGGACAGGTGAATGGTTTAGGCCTACAGGTTCTCATTCTCTCTCACAGTGAACCTTTAGTTTGTAAGTTATTGTTGTTTTAAGGGGGCGGAACTACGAGGTCATCTGCCCCTACAGTGAACCTTTGCCACACACAAATGCCAGCCATGTAGTACAGCTCAAATAAGCACTATACAAACTTACATGATAGAATGAGACCTGCAGAATTATATTATTGGTATAACACACTCCAGAAAATTGGATCGAGAGCATTTCAAAACTACAACTGGCGGCGTTCCAGATATGAGGGTTTAGGTTATGTTAATCTTCCACATGACTGACACGCCACAGTTCATCACTAAACAGCATGTAGCCTACATTTCATTAAAAATGACATAATTGCTCATATTTTCCTCCATCTTTTCTCTTGCTCACGAATCAACATTATTAAAACATCCACACCATTTACAAATATCTTTAAATAAAACAACCTGCCGTAGTCTGCCATCTTGTAAAAAACAAGTAGTTCCGTGAAGAACTATACAGCCTATTTTCATATATCCTACTTATGTTAATTGCCACAATCAACATACACAATTTCAGTTTGATTGCTGTAATAGATTCGTAGATATTGAGAACCGACTAAATATTTCAGATGGTCGCCATGTTGGATTTTATATATGTAGGTCCTAGAGTTATGTACTGTTACATGCAGATTATTGTGAACGTGTAGTATTCAAACTTCAATCGCATAATTAGGACACAAGAAAGAAAAGGAGATTTAAAAATTTTTCACAGCTGCCATCTTGAGGTTATGGAAACAATTGAAATAAATTAGATGCCAGTGGATTAACATTCGGATAAAGATTTACTGTACCAAGTTTCACTGCACGCGGATGGTTAAATTGCGAGAAACATCCATGTGAATATTTATAATTCGCGTCACCGCCATGTTGGATTTGTGATCACCAGGTTATTTAAAGTCCTATAGGTGAACTTAAGTTCATAGCCCCTATGAACATTAAAAAATGCAGTTTGATTGCTAAAATAGATTCGTAGATATTCAGTATCGTCTAAATATTTCGGATGGTCGTCATGTTGGATTGTTAAATGTATAGGCCATCGAGTCATGTACCATTAAAGGAAAATTTATGCGTAGGTTCATTATTCAAACGTTCACTTCGATCGCATGATTACATCACAAGAAATAAAAACTTATTTTTAAAATTCGCACTGCCGCCATCTTGAGGTTATGTAAACAATTGAACTAAATTAGATACCAGTGGATTACAATGTGTATAAATATTTCCTGTACCAGGTTTCAGTGCGCTTGGAACATTAAATCGCGAGAAAGGTCTATTTAAAATTTTCAAATTCGCTTGGCCGCCATGTTCGTTTTGTAGTTAACCGGTTTTTGAAAATCTTATAGATGGACTTCCAGTAGTGCCCCTTATCTCCGTACAAACTTTTAGGGAGATACCGCTAATAGTTTCAGAGATATAGAATGCCGGTGAAATATTTCGCACATCCGCCATCTTGTGATTATGTAACCAATTGAACGAAGTTAGATGTCGGTGCATTACAATGTTTATAAACATATATTGTACCAAGTTTCATTGCGTTTGGTTGGTCAAATCGCGAGAAACGTCTATTTAAAAGTCGCAAATTCGCTTGGCCGCCATGTTGGTTTTGTAGTTACCAGGTTTTCAAAAGTCACATCAATGAACTTATAGTAGTTCCCTCTATCACCATAGAAAATGTCAGGGTAATATCGGTAATAGTTTCGGAGATATTGAATGCTGGTGAAATATTTCGCACAGGCGCCATGTTGGATTGGTGAGTCGTAACAAAATTTGAAGGGCACGGTCGAGGTCACCGGGAATAGTGCTATGAACTTTCCGAGTTTCATTGAAATCGTTCCTGCCGTTTAGATTTTATTAGGGGGGGACACACACACGAATCACACACACACACACACACACGCACACACACACACGGACAAAAGGTGATCTCATAAGCCTATTTTTTCAAAATTGAAAATAGGCTAAATACGAAATGATAATCGGCAGCAAGGGTTGCCATCGTAGTATTAATATAAACAGGTGCAATTCTTTACATATAACTGAATCTTTGCAATTATATCAGACACTGTAATGATGTTTATGATTATATGCGATCAACTTCTGAAATTCATAACAATAGATTTTGTTTTTAAGGAGTTTAATCTAAGTCTAAAACATAATACGGTTGTAATCCTGTTAGTATCAGTGTAAGCCAATCACATTTAAGACATAAAAAACAGGGCGCTAGGTCTACCAACACACATCGTCCGTTCGTGCTATTACGTTTCCAAAGTTGCATAACCGGAGCGTAATAAAAAACCAGGCCCAAAATAAAGTTTAGCCAATCCCATCTAACTTACGACGGCCTGAGTATATGTAGAGAACACTGCCGGCTGGATCGCAACACTCCTGGTTGCTTTAAACTGCCTGCCCATTCGACGATTACAGCATTGGTTTGAGCGTACAACCTCGTTTCCAAATAAAGGCGCTAGGAAGTAGCACCAAGGCACTGTGGCAGACATAAGTTTTGTATTGATGTTACTGGCGAAGTTGTGTTCAGAATGTATTCTGAATGATTTTATAATGCTGTACTGCTGCGTGCCCTTTTGTAAATCAGAACAGGGCAAGTTAGAATACCGGGGAATCTCATTTCATGAGATACCATCGGACAATTCACTGCGTGGGATGTGGTTACGTGCAATTTCCAGAGAAGGTGACGCAGGGGATGCAAATAAATAAATAAATACATACCGGTACATGAATGAATGATTGAGTAAATACGTGAGTAAATAAATATGTAAGTAAATAAATATGTAAGTAAGTAAATATGTAAGTAGTAAATAAATAATTTAAGAAATATGTAAGTGAATAAATAAGCAAATAAATAAGTAAATAAATAATTAAATAAATAAGTAAAGAAATAAGTAAACAAATAAATAAGAAAATAAATAATTAAATAAATAAATGTGTAAGTAAATAAGTAAATAAATAAGTAAATAAATAATTAAATAAATAAGTAAAGAAATAAATAAACAAATAAATAAGAAAATAAATAATTAAATAAATAAGTAAACAAATAAACGCATGCCGGGTACAGTTGTAACTAAATAAATATGTAAATAAATAAGTGAATAAATAAACAAATAAATAAGTAAATAAATAAGCAAATAAATAAGTAAATCAATAGATAAGAAAATAAATATGTTAATAAATAATTAAATAGATAAATACGTAAGTAAATAAAGAAATAAATAAAAAATAAGTAAATAAATAATTAAATAAATACATATGCAAGTAAATGAGTAAATAAATATATATATACTTGAATAAATAAATAAGTAAATAAATAAATAAACAAATAAATAAGAAAATAAATAATTGAATACATAAATATGTAAGTAAATAAACAATTAAGTAAGTAAATATGTAAGCAAATAAATAAGAAAATACATAATTAAATAAATAAACATGTAAGTAAATAAACAAATAAGTAAATAAATACTTAAATAAATAAGCAAATAAATAAGTAAATAAATAAGAAAATAAATAAATAAATTTGTAAGTAAATAAATAAGTAAAAAATAAACAATCTGTCCAAAAAATCTGTAAAAATGTATAATACAGCCAGCACAATAAGACGGGTTATCAGACAAATTCACCTCACACCTAAGTACATGGGGCTACATGACCACGATGTCGCAAAGCCCCTAAATAAATCATCATCCCATTTTTCGGGGGCCGGAGGCATTTCTTTTCCCTGTCTTTTATTGTCCTTATTCTTTTCTTTTCATCTCGCCAAGTATGTAAGTTAGATTTAAGTCAGTTTGGAGTAGTTATATTTTTATTATCGTCTGCATAATTACGGGAAAATGAGCTAGACATTTCGCCCCTTAAAAACAATCGCCTCCACGACATGTATTTTTGCTTTCCTTTATACTGAAAATTTGCCCGTAAGTATGTGTCTGTATACTTTTAGATGTTAGAATAACAAAGGAACTAACTTCGTGTAAAGTTTTCACGTCCGTCAATCTCGATATTAAGCCTCCAAACATAACAATACTTCGTTTCAGGTATCTTCCCCTTTAAAAAGCCGCAGCAATCTCAGTGCCTTGGTGCTGCACCTAGCGGTGAATTAATGCATATATCTTGTACGCCTAAAAGCCTCCGTGGCTCAGGCGGCAGCACGCCGGCCTCTCACCGCTGGGCCCGTGGTTCAAATCCCGGTCACTCCATGTGAGATTTGTTCTGGACAAAACGGAGGCAGACAGATTTTTCTCCGGGTACTCCGGTTTTCCCTGTCAATTTCATTCCAGCAACACTCTCCACTATCATTTCATTTCATCTGTCATTCATGTAATCATTGCCCCAGAGGAGTGCGTCAGGCCTCGGCAGCCGGCACAGTTCATATCCTCGCCGCTAGATTAAGGGCTTCATTCATTCCATTCCTGACCCGGTCGGAGACTGGAAGCAGGCTGTGGATTTTCATTTTCATCTTGTACGCCTGTGAGTGTCGAATGGGCAGGCAGTTTAAAGCAACCAGGAGTGTTGCGATCCAGCCGGCAGTGGTAGAGAAGCAGTGTGAAGACGTGCTTGTGACCAGTACAGCTCAACACACTGTGTTTGCAATATTCATTTTTTGAGGCTACAGAAGTGAGGTATGTATCTTGAAACAGTTTTACCACGACAGATTGTCTCAATATACAGGGTCTGTATAAGAATCTTCCTTTTAAGTGGATTTGTCCTACGGTGGGTTACCAACATGTCCTGCTTTTCAATCATTTTGGTTATGTCCGGCCGGCATTTATCGAAAATGTTAATCTTATTTCTTGATTGCTCATATAGGTTTCCCCCTTAAAGTCAGACAAATGTTAAGTACATTTTCAGAAGATGGTTTGGAAAAAGAATACAAGGTGTTTATGTTCCTATGAATCCTACAATGAGTAGCCTACTTCGATAAATGGATGCAACCTATGGAGGAATTCAAGTGTTTCAAATGGTTGGAATATCATAACATTAAGGACCACAGTTTTAAGGATATTATACCATTTATTCAATATTTACGGTCAAAAGGTGTAGAAATAGATGATTCAATATTACAGTATTCGACCAGTTCTGCAACGTAAGGGCTTATTCTAAAAGTTCAACTTGGATTAAGACACAACACTAGACCAACAAAGGTCCGTTTTCTTTAATAAGTACCAGAACATTGAGTTTTGTTTCTGAAGTTTTGTACAATTTGCCCGACCAGGCAGCAATGTGTGTTTATTCCGTTGCCTACGCTATATACAAGGCTCTGTTGAAAAAAGCCTACGGCTTCAAGGAAAAGAACTGCAGTGGGGACTGATCATTAAGTAAGGTATTTTCTTGGTAAAAAGTTGTGTAATATAAATATTATGCATCATTTTGCTACCGATTGAACTTGTCAGACATTTTTTTGAATGTCCTGCTCATTTCTGAGCAATGTCCTTCATTTGGAAATTTTCAGTTGGTGACGCTAGGCCTACGGGACAAAGATGTGAGTTTTGTGGTGAAGTGGTCGCATTGTAACGCAAGAGGCAGGGATTTTAGCTAAATACATTGAACTCTAGGTACAATAATACTGGAATGCCGACTGTTTGGGAGTGAAGTGCAGTTTTAATGCGAGTATTTACGCCGGGTCCTTCCTAGAGAACGAAAAGCGTTTCTTTCTCTCGATATTTTAGTCTGAATTTAAACTTTAAATAATTCTCAGAAAATTACATGTACCGTAATATTGTAAAACTGTAGCCCTGTCAATAAGGAACATTGTTCGGCAAAATCACAGTCAGGTAAATTAATAATAGGACCTACATTTATTTGGCATATACTATTTAGGCCCACTATGTCAACATTTGATGTAAGACGTATTCACAAACGCAGAATACTTAATTACAAATCTTTATTCGAAAATTAAATTGCCGTAAAATAATTGGAAAATAACATAGCCTATTTATAACGTAAGTAAGGTGCCGTATTTCCTTTAGTAAAAAGTTACGGTGTGTGTAATATACATATTATGCATCATGTTTCTATCGATTGAACTTGTCAGATGTTTGTAAATTATTGGTCAACTTCTAATATTTTCCTGTAGGCTACCGTATCGCCTATGATTTCGTTTTGTAAAGTTGGCAGATATAAAATGTTATAGGGCAGCTAAGGACAAGCAGGCAGTGCAGCCACACACAATTATTTCGGTGTCGGTAGGAACGAAATAAGCTGGGAACTAGGAAACAACTTGTAAGGTCAGATAGTTCTGAGCGCACCATGAAATCCCGGTAACGCTAAAACTACGGTGCCTCACCACATTTCTCGCCGTGGCTGCCACAATATTACTATTAGAAATGCAATACTTTACCATGACAAGGCCAAACTACGGTGCCACACCACATTTCTCGCCGTGTCTGCCACAATATTACAATTAGAAATGCAATACTTTACCATGTCGAGTCCAAACTACGGTGCCACACCACATTTCTCGCCGTGGCTGCCACAATATTACAATTAGAAATGCAATACTTTACAATGACGAGCCCAAACTACGGTGCTATACCACATTTCTCGCCGTGGCTGCCACAATATTACAATTAGAAATGCAATACTTTACCATGACGAGCCCAAACTACGGTGCCACACCACATTTCTCGCCGTGTCTGCCACAATATTACAATTAGAAATGCAATACTTTACCATAACGAGCCCAAACTACGGTGCCACACCACATTTCTCGCCGTGGCTGCCACAATATTACAATTAGAAATGCAATACTTTACCATGACGAGTCCAAACTACGGTGCCACACCACATTTCTCGCCGTGTCTACCACAATATTACAATTAGAAATGCAATACTTTACCATAACGAGCGCAAACTGCGGTGCCACACCACATTTCTCGCCGTGGCTGCCACAATATTACAATTAGAAATGCAATACTTTACCATGACGAGCCCAAACTACGGTGCCACACAACATTTCTCGTCGTGGCTGCCACAATATTACAATTAGAAATACAATACTTTACCATGACGAGCCCAAACTATGGTGCCACACCACATTTCTCGCCGTGGCTGCCACAATATTACAATTAGAAATGCAATACTTTACCATGTCGAGCCCAAACTACGGTGCCACACAACATTTCTCTTCGTGGCTGCCACAATATTACAATTAGAAATGCTATACTTTACCATGATGAGCCCAAACCACGGTGCCACACCATATTTCTCGCCATGGCTGCCACAATATTACAATTAGAAATGCAATACTTTACCATGACGAGCCCAAACTACGGTGCCACACCACATTTCTCGCCGTGGCTGCCACAATATTACAATTAGAAATGCAATACTTTACCATGACGAGGCCAAACTACGGTGCCACACCTCATTTCTCGCCGTGTCTGCCACAATATTACAATTAGAAATGCAATAGAATACTTTACCATGACGAGCCCAAACTACGGTGCCACACCACATTTTTCGCCCTGTCTGCCACAATATTACAATTAGAATTGCAATACTTTACCATGACGAGGCCAAACTACGGTGCCACACCACATTTCTCGCCGTGGCTGCCACAATATTACAATTAGAAATGCAATACATTATCATGTCGAGACCAAACTACGGTGCCACACCTCATTTCTCTCCGTGGCTGCCACAATATTACAATTAGAAATGCAATACTTTACCATGTCGAGCCCAAACTAAGGTGCCACACCACATTTCTCGCCGTGACTGCCACAATATTACAATTAGAAATGCAATACTTTACCATGTCGAGTCCAAATCCTTCTGATTACAATCAATTGAAACTTTTGGAATTAACTTAGGCTTCTTGTTTTCTCAGAGAAGTAGCAAATGTCTCCTACTTCCTTTAATTTTTCACTTGCTCAAGGTTATCTGGCAAAAAGTGGAGGTCAAGGATGCTAATCCTCGCAGATGCCTCACTCAATAATTCTGTACACACGCTGCACAAAGTTGTTGGTTCAATCCTCAGTTCGTATTGTGTACAGTCACACTATATATAATATCGACGCTCCGTATAGTGCAATTTGTTCCCTATGCAAAGCAGTTCATATCAAAGAGACTGGGGGATGAAAGTCTGTACATTATGCTGAGTAATGTACACATAAAAACTGTTGACTTGGTTTCCTAGTACTGCACTTCAGCAATTGCCTGTCGAGCATCACTGTCTCTCTGAATCTCCAGTCGTATTTAGACAATCTAGCACTGTTCATATGATCAACACACAAACACCTTCTTGACGTTTATAATTTATGATGATAAAACAATTCATGTGGAAGGTTCTTACCAAAATAAGGCTATTCATTCCATATCAGCACCAAATAGTTAGGCCCCTTGAAGCAGCAATCAACACCACCGCCTCTTTATTGGTTACTAAGAAGGAAACACTTCTGGAATGTTCCGAAGGGTTATACATTTACAGGGATACTTATTCATCATCCTCAGAGCCCTGACGTAGATAAAAATTCCATTTTATGTATGGTTGCATACATTTAATGAAAATAGAGCAAAACACAAAAATAATTCCTGGAAGGGAATTGGAATATACCATTTAACTTTTCTGTGTGTAAACGACAAATATATCCTGTTACAATGTATCCTGAATGTTGAATATGTATATTACTTAATTATCCTGTGTTGTAGATTCCTCAACATTATGGAGGGCCAACCATCTATCAAATGTGAACCTGAAGAATTCTCCGAGATTGTAAGTTGTATTTTAGTTCCATACATTGTTACATCTATTGTGAACCATTACTGATGTGCATGAGAAATCTTTGGGTAATTAATAGGAATTGTGTCATGTGACTTAATACTACCAAATAGTGATGGTGATAATTCTCTTTTTAGGGGCCCAACATCTAGGTTATCGCTTCGGTGGCATAGTTTGTAGCAAACTGAGCTTCTATGCCCAAGGACGCAGGTTCAAACCTGTCCGATATCGTCGGATTTTTTTTTAGAGCGCTGAATATCCCTCAGTATGCCTTCCTTCGGAGGGAAAGTAAAGCCGGCGGTCGCATGTCATAGATTTATGGCATGTAAAAAGAACCTTCCTTTAAGCTTCAGCTTTGATTACTGTGGTATAATGTCTTAGGTGCTGATTTATTAATTACATCTGTAGGTATAGGCCTTCCGGAGTTTGGTAGTCCTCTCTTTGTTTGCGTCACGATTCTAACATGAAGTACTGACCAATGTGCTCAAGGTTCGATTCTCGGTCAATCATATGAAATTATCGTCCTTTTAATTCCACACAAATTAAGGTCCTGTGATTCTTCAAGACTGCTATGCCGTGGGGTTTGTATTTATTTACTTGATGACTTTTTGCCGAATTAAGTCTTCAGAGGTTTCCCGTCTAGATGACCAGCGGATTCGTCCATGCATTTGGAATCCCGTCTTAGCTATAATTTCGTGGATTCTTCCAAGGACCTGAACTGCCTCTTGTGTATTGTTAGATAGAATTGCTAGATCATCTGCTTAGGCCAAACACTGCAGATGAATTTAAAGTTTATTCATCAACCAATCGTTATTTCTCTTTTTTTCTTGTCCTGGTAACTTATTCAAGGGCACGATTGAACAATAACGGTGATAGTCGTCTCCTTGTCGTAGTCCTGTGCTAATATGAAAACAGTCAGAAAGATGACTGAAATGTAACTATTGAAGTTATGGCTGTCAGTGTCTGTCGAATCAATTCTCTTGTTTTCCTGACAACTTTGAATACTTCCAGAATATTGAATAGTGTGTGTGGGACTACTGAGTCGATTAGATTATGGCAGTGTACCATATGGTTCGGCCCGTAAGTCAGTGCTTGTTAAACTGGACAGTGTCCACCTCGGCGGTGTGAGGCTGGCAACGGGAGCCTTTCGGACGAGCCCAGTCGTCGGCTTGCTCGCCGAAGCTGGCGTACCTCCTTTACACCTGAGGCGCCAACAAGTACTGCTTACCTGTTGGTGTGTTCTTGGAATACACGGTACGAGAGAATATAATTTTTAATGCTTTTGCATGTTCGTTCCTTCCTCTTTATCAAACACCAACAGTGATCTTCTATTTTCTCTTTGATGGTCATGTCGCTTATATCTTTTGTGAGTCTGTTCTAGATATATATCTTCCATGACCCACCTAGCGTCATCTAGCAGCGAATCTCTGAAGCTCCTCAATTCTTCCTGGTGCAAGAGGACTTCCTTTTCCATCTGGCCACCAGATTTTGCTACCATCGCCAGCTATCTTCTCCGTGAGCAAGAGAACTTCGTCTACTTTTTCACTCACCATGCTGTGCTAGTATCGCCTGCTATCAACTCTTTGAAGACCATTCATCAAGAAGAACATTTATTTTTGATAAGTTGCCTATTCTGATATGTATTCCTTCTGTTTCCTACCCCCACTCCTTTCCCTTCCTTGGACCCTCCGCGTTTTGCTGAGCGGGTCTCACTTGTAAGTCGGCAGTTGACTCGGTCAGTTAAGGCTCAACTAGAGCCAGTCTCCTCAAACCAAGAGACACTCTCTACTCTCTACGCCATGTTGGCACATTAGGTATTCGTCAAAGGGAACTTCACCTTCGACATGCAACCAAGATAAGTATCTACTTCAAGTTTTAACTTCATCTTCATCGGTTTTAACTTCTACATGCTTTTAACGATATTTTATAGACAGCGTGAGATTAGTTATTTGGGGCAAAAATCATTCTTTGCGGGATTTGCCATGTTGAGCTTTTGTCTGTCTAAGCCAACCTTAATAGAAAGTAGCTTTTCTTAAGCTAATTAAATGAGAAATCTTCTCACCACGTGGGATATTATCTAATACCCGCTGTCTATAAATCACCAAGCTAGTTCCTCCGCTGGATTAACTTTGGCCCCATTCTTCTATTAGGACTGTTCTGGAACCTTCCAGATCCTGTACTTTATCTACAAGTCTTGCCATCATGTATTTTTCACTCACTTGTGGGAATACTATTTAAAATGAGGAATCTTCATTATAAATTACTGCAATAGCGAATTTTCTTCCACCGCTGGAATGTTCTATGGCGCATTTAATTGTAATTCACAAACTTCTCAAGAAATAGACTCTCGCCTACCTAGTGCAACCAGTTATTTTCATCATTGCAATAACTTTCTTTCCCATAAACTTTCGTGTTACTACAGTGAACTTTTCATCTATTCAACAATCTATAGTGAGAAACAGTGCTTTCAGTATTTCTTCCGCGTCGCGATCGTCCGTTTACATTAAATAAGGCCATGAACATTTATCCTCAATCCCAATTGATCTTTCCTAAACCTTCTACTAACAAACTATATTAATAAAATTATAAATCTGGATCATTTCCAATAAGGTGTCACTCTAACGAAGTGCCCTTCCATCTTGCTTGTTTAGCATTAATTAATTTCTGCATAACTACGTGTTTTATACACGGTTCAAACTTACATTGTTTCTACTTTATAATCAGGGAAAACAATTCTTTCAACTCTTGAGTGAGTTATTTCTAGGTCTCACGAAATGGAAACTGCCCCATTTGGCTCATGATTCCTATTTAAACATAGGAGGTCGAGAACCTTCCTTTTGATTTTCTCTTCAGGTTTCACAGTAAGTGACCTGCCCTTATTTGTATAATAACCAAAAGTAAGTCAGCTTAAATATAAGAAGTTGTAGGAACTTCTATCTTATTCTTCATGTTTTTCTTATTATTTTCGAAGTTGTCACTCTTTCTAGAATATTCCCTCAGGAGTTTCTTAAAGTACACACCTTGTACTCTATTTATTGTTAAATTTTAATTACTTCATTTGTTTTTTTTCTTACAAAGATTTTAGAAAATATTTAAGGTTCGAAACCTCATAAATTGTTAATTGCCTGGCGCAAACGCTTAATGCTTTCTGAGGTCTGTGACCCCAAAATTGTTAACCAAATTGAAAATATATTTGTTAAAGTTATCAACTTTTTTGCCTTGTTAAATAAATTAAATATTTGTTTTTGGATTTATCATTTCGCAAATACAACGGTTAGGCAAGATCCTGTCTTC
Organism: Meconema thalassinum; assembly: GCA_946902985.2. Taxonomy (NCBI): domain Eukaryota; kingdom Metazoa; phylum Arthropoda; class Insecta; order Orthoptera; family Tettigoniidae; genus Meconema; species Meconema thalassinum. The sequence continues at coordinate 20,827,099 of OX336395.1, read as the reverse complement.
CTTGGCTCTCTCTACTCAATGCCATTAAATCTATTGATAGGGCTTTCACCACTCGTTGCATTTGAGCAAGAACTCTTAGTGGTAATCTCGTCAAAGTTTCTCTTAGCTTTAAAAGCTAATCCTAACTGGCCAGTAAGGCAAGTAAAGCTCGCTACGCCAGCTACCTGCTTGTGGAGATCCCCTCCGAAAACTTATGGTTAGTTTTCCAAAAGATAAGTGTTTCTTTTTGTCTAAACTTTTAGCCGGCTCCTTGCTGAGTAAAAGCTTAGCCATTTCCAAATGCAACCATTGGTCCACTTACCAAAATTACTCCCCAAGGTATAATTTTTTATCATTATCCTTCTTGGAAGCACTTGGTCGCTTTTTCAGGAACTCTATAACTTCGAAAACTGGAAATACCAAACCTGATTCAAATTATTGGCATCCTTCGAATTACTTTGCAAAAACGAATTTCTTTGAACAGACATACAATAAATCTGTTACTCTCAGTCTTGCCAGACCAACACCCTTCCCCATAGTAGTCTTATGCCTGCTTGAGAGGGAATATACTAAGGCCACTCTCTTGCAAACCGCCCAAGTCCTAGCTGTATTTCCCGTCAGCTTAGACCAAGCTCTTACCCATTTTAGGTATCAGAGAACGGATTTTCAGTGGAAACCGCCTCTGAGTGAATTAAAAGTTAAATTTATAACTTTTGTGGAACTCTCATCCTATTTTTCTATCCTTTTTCTCCAGTCCGAAACCCACCTCCTTTTATTTATCATCTTCCCTTGGTGGTTAGGTTATTCCTCAGCCAATAACCTACCCACCTATGCTGCAACTATTCGACAGATGCCACTTCATCCAAGCTATCCATGTTTGTTTTCCAATCCGAATCGCCGGCTGTATGATGCGCGCGCCCGAGCCGCTCGGCCGGCGGGGATTCGCTTGGATGACTTATACCGGCAGTTCCGATTCCCTGCTGTCTCCTGTATCGTCCGAGTACCTAGCAAGGCCCCTCCGTGGATGGTCTCTCGCCCCGATATCATCCTGGATCTGCACACCGGCCCCAAGTCGGACACGGACTCCTCCGTCCATCGGAGACTGTTCCAGTCCGTGGTGAGCCTGTATCCAGGATCGGAGCTTCTATTCACGGACGGATCGAGGGTAAACGAGAAAGTAGGCTGTGCATTTTTGGTTGAGGATCGTTGGTTTCTCTTTTCACTTCCCGAGGCCTGTGGCGTGTACACAGCGGAGCTCTATGCCATCTTAGAGGCTCTCCGGTACACGTTATCAGACGATCACCAGCACTTTCTTGTGTGTACTGACTCTCTGAGTGCACTGCAAGCGATCGATGTGTGTTTCCCGAAGCATCCGTTGGTCCAGCGTATGCACGACCTGCTCGTCAGTGCGTGTAACGCGGGAACCGGGGTGACCTTTGTGTGGCTTCCTAGCCACATGGGTATTGCGGGAAACGAGCTTGCTGATCAGGCGGCGAGAAAGGCAGTCGCACTGCCCTCGCTACCGTATAAGGTGCCTGCTAGTGATGTGCACTCTCAGTTGCGGCATTTGATCCTGTCACATTGGGAGGAGGCGTGGAGCGCCACGCCTCCACGCAACAAACTGAGAGGCATCGAGGAGACAACGAAGGTGTGGAAATCTTCCTTCCGATCTCTCCCGAAGGAAGCTGTGGTACTCTGTCGACTCCGGATCGGCCACGGGATTGCTACGCACTCCCACTTGCTAAAGAGAGAAGAGCCTCCTGTGTGTACTTGCAGTGCCCATCTCACTGTGGCACACATTCCCTTGGAGTGTGTGGATCTGGCCGATCTGCGAAGGACTCTTAAACTGCCTGATACCCTCTTCTTATTCTTCGTGATGACGGGCCGTCAGTAGACCTCGTCATCCGGTTCATGGGGGAGAGTGGTTACTGTTTTCGGTTTTAATGTAAGTTAAGACTTTTAATTCAGGTTAAGTCCGTTTTATGTTTTTTATTGTGTTCATTTATTTTAATGTTCACTATGCCTTATTTGTTTTATTGTGTTTTACCATCACCCTTTTATTCTTTTTTGTTCAAATAAGGCATATATGTTGGGGCTCACTGTCTATTTTATATAAATCATTTTCATTTCATCCATATCAGTGAGCTGTTTTTATCTTCATCCTTTCATTTCACGCCATTTCATTTCATCAGGGGCCGGTAACCTCGACGTTAGGCCCCTTAAAGCAACAATTATCATCATCATCACTACTGAGTCGCCAGCTTTCCTGAAGTCTCCAAAGTGAGCGATGTTTGCCTAGCTTTATGGATTTGCAAGGTGGTTTTGAGATTGAGAATATGTTCTGCACAGGACCTGACATTTATGAATCATGCCTGTTATTCGCCACTTAGAAGTTCAGTTTGGTTTTCTAGTCCCGTGAATAACGCTTTAGAGAGAATATCTAACGCGAGTGATAGTGAGGATATTCCTCCGTAGGTATTGATGTCTGTTCTCTCCCCCTTTTTATGTAGTGGGTGAATTAGATTGCAATTCCAGTCTTCAGGAATTTTCTCCATAAATCTACAAGTATTACTTGAAATTTCTCAGCTAGGCTTTCCCCTCTTAATCTCAACATTACATCTTCCTTTGGAGCTTAGCTATTTTTAAGTTCATGGATTATTTTATCGATATCTTCTAATGAAGAGAGTTCTGATTCCGAATGTGGAATCGGTTGCTCAAATCAGAATTGTTCTTCAGGAGTATCGCTAGTTAAAAGGTCATGGAAGTTATCTGTGAGAAGTTAAGTGTTTTCTTTATTATTCCCAGGGCCTCATCCGGATGTTTAAGACATAAAACAGGTACTTAGTAATGTGATAGTTCGTCAGCAAATGTTTTGTTCCAGTATCTTGTACTATTTTCCGTGAAATAGAAGACCACACGGATTGAACGGGGTAAGTCCATTTTATTCGGGACGCACTCTGGTGGCCAGCTATCGTAACTACAGATCAGTTGAAATGAATTTCAAATAAAGCGATACGTTACCGAGATACAGAGGTTTTTATATTCAGTGGAAACGGAAAGAATGTCCCATATTCTCTCACTTTAGTTGTTTTTTGTATTACATGAACTTTCTTTATTAGAAACAAATTTGCCTAAGTAACTATATCGCTTACACTCAATTGGGGTGTTCTTAAGTATTTATTTTTAGTGTTAAAGTTTAAATTGGCTCTCATGGAAAATCTACATAATGTGGCTTACCCCGTTCTTCCCGTCGAGTCTTCAATTTTGATCTATTTTTGTCGGTCTATTTTGATGTAATGTGTGTTCTTCAGATCTGATGATTCTTGAGGCTTCTTTCTGTGCTTTGATGAATTCATGCCAGTTATTTTATTGGAAGTACACAGTTAGAATACGAAGGTCTATGGCCTTTTCACTGGTCGTGTTCAACCATCTGTCTTTATGTTTTCGAAGAAGAATACCAATAATCCGGGATGCTCCCTATAGTGTGTCTTATAATGCCATCCGATTGGAAGGATTTTGGTTGGTGATATTTGCAAGGAAATTATTTAAATTTTGTTTAAGACATTCAAGATCCATTCGTGGATATTTTAACTGTTCCGAGTTTGGGTCCATCAGGTTGAAACTTTACATTAATTATAGATAAGTGGTTATCATTGTAAATTATTTATTTACTTTAAATTTACTTTAAATTCATAATAATAATTATTATTAATTTTTTCCTTCAGGAGGATCGCAGGTTAAAGGATCATGGAAGTAATCTGTGAGAATTTTACAATTTTCTCTAGTATTTTCAGGGCCAAATCTGGAGGTTTAAGACATGTTCTAGGTGCTTGGGAATGTGATAGGTTGTCAGCAAATGTTTTGTATCAGTTTCCTCTTATTATTGTTGTTATTATTCCTATTATCATCATTAGCTCATATTCTTTAATTCTTATCAATAGGCATGCTTGTTCATTACTTCCCAGGATTTGAATGAGCAGCCACCCTCTGATAGGCCAGTGGGGATGAAAATTGAAGAACGTGATGATGTATTTGAAGATGCATTTGTTAAAGAAGAACTTGATTGCCAGGTGACTGTGTACATTAATTCCCACCTTGGATTATTCTCAAATCCTTTTTAAGTTATGTAGTTTGTTTTAATCAGTTTTAATTTCAATTATGAAACTGAACAACAGAGGAGTTTATGTTTTTTGACTCTATTTTATTAATAATGTGGGTTGAGTCAAATCGCTTCCTTGGGCTGTTTATTGATTGATTTGTCAAATGACTATAATAGTATTAAACTGGTTATTTGTTGTCCTTTCTGAAACAACCTTGAATTATTATGGCAAAACCTGCATTGTCTGTAAGCTTAAGTCTTGCAGCTAAATTAGGTAGGAACTTCGAAGAATCCTTGGCATATTAGTAAGTGTGTGCTAGTGAAACTTGGACTCTGTGTATTGAAGTTTTGAATTGTCTTTAACTTCATGACCAGTCAATCACATGATGTGCAACTGTAGATAATCATATCAACATTAATTTTTCTCAGTTAAGTTAGTGACTTTTGGAATAAAGTTCCAAAATGCAAGTGTGTTTCATATATTCAAGTTTGTGTTTCTTTTCATCTTGAATCAAACACCTATTTTATTTCTCATAAAATGAATGACAATAGGATCGATTTTGTTCCTGAATTTATAGCTCTGTCGCTACATGAAAGTATTGGATTCTCAGAAGTAAAGTATATTGTGTTGTGATGGCAACAAATGGGCTACATCGTAAGTAATAGGTATGGTATTCTTTTATATTTTTGTCTTGTAAAACTTTCAAAACCTTGTAAATATAAGTCAGAAAAACATAAATATTGTGAAAGTCACCTAATGAGCACTTAACGAAGCCAAATTTCAGCTTCAGAGATGCTATTCTAACCTTGTCAAATTTCTTACAATTATGCATCGACTTGAGAACTAATCCGAGACATATAAAGCAAGATGAATGTCTAGCCTGCTTATGTATCTACAAAATGTATTTCTTTTGTCCCCTGAGGTACATTATTAACAAATTGTTTTATTCTGTAGGGAACATATATCGTGGAAGGTACTGCAGACAACAAGGAAGTTACGATCAATGTGAATGTGACTGAAGAGATAGTCGCACATGTCAAAACGGAAGCACTATCTTCATCAAGTGGCGGAGATGCGAGAGTTGTAAGTGCCTAATTATATTGAGAGCAGCTTTATGGTTATTAAGGCTCGTTATATGCTTAATGATATCTGATGTTCCTCCACCAAGTGTGGCTGAGATTTTCAAAGGTTTGGTGATACGTTTGTGAGAGGATCATGTTCACTGATTGAATATTTAGGAATTAATACGAAACCTGAATGTAATTCTAGTAATTTCTGGCTGATCATATACTTGCTCCAAAGTGTATATGGAAGATATTGTTTTCTCTGTGATTTGTTTGCTGGATAGGTTGCTATGATATTTGTTTTAAGGGCCAAACATTCACATTATTGACCTAGCACTTGATAGGACTCCCTGCCTAAATTGTATTTGGAGTCTGGCTCATCTGAAAAAGGCCTTTTTTGGATTTTTAATATCTGGTTGTTGTTTGTTGCAAGTCCTCAAATTCCATTCATGATTTGCTTCTCCAGTTTTGTATATGATCATGATATTTAAGAGATTCTCTGTATACTGTAATCTGGCTTCCAATTCCGCGACACAGAAATAGTTTCTAAAACATCAGGCTACCTCGCCAGAATACGGTGATAAATTTATTAATTTCCTCATAACTTCTATACGAAAATGGAGTACCGACATTTGAATGCAGTATTCAGGCTGCTAGTAAAGAATGTTGAAATTCTTAGGAAGATAGCCTTTGTCAGATGATCCAGGCCATTATCCGTTCTTTAACTGGGCTTGGTATGTCATGCAGTGAACCAATTACACAGAACAATACCAATAACTGCACAAATGACTAGGTTTCCATTCATGTTCCTTGTTAATCCTTTAACATTCTCTACGGATGTGAATTTGAATATACTTCAGTATGTTATTTATCCCTTGATTCCTTTAGTGCAAGTTTACAAGTCGTGTGCAACACATAATTCTACCTATGCAAAGGGGAACATATTTGTGAAACAAGTCATATGGGCCATGTTAGAGGTATTAAGATTGCCGAATGTCCTATTCCGAACATCGTAACATGTATCAAATGAGAAACATCATTTTCAGATCTAAAAGAGTTAAGCACCGTCATACATCCGTTACATTTCCTCATCATCTAATAGCATTTTGGGATTAAGAATTGCATTTTCAAACCTCTGCTGATGGCAAACGGAAGTGCTTAGCTGTTAGCTTGTGCACAGTACAGAAAGTACGAGCCATTTTCATGTACGTCATGATATCTAATCCACCTGGGACTTGAACCTGGGACCACCGGCAATGTACAATGTGGTTCCGATCACTGTGCTGCATCTTAATTATCAGTAGCAAAAGGTATATTATGTGAAGCTAACATTATGTTTGCATTAACTGCCACTGTGGACTTAAGGTCAGGATAAACCAATACAAATAGGATTTCTGTATTCTCTTCAGAGATCCACTCATGAGGGTTATAGAAGTCGGGCTTAGCAGTGGCCTTACAGTATGCACATGCTGGGATTGTAAAAGAATTAGCTAGAATCATACGAAGAAAGTAATTGCTAATAATTAAGTCCACTTATTTTAACTTATAGTGCGTTCAGAAGAAACCTTCGTTCATAGCACATTTCTTATAGTTGTTATTTTCTACCCCTTAATATTCTTAATTCTGCTGTGTCGGGGAGGAGGTGATATATATGTGTCAGTGATTTTTACGGCCGTTCGCCCTGTTTTTTTAGCCTAAGAGCAGTGCTAATGAAATATGATTAGGAGCTGGAAGGTAGCGACCATGGCCTCTTAACAATTAACGTCCTAGCGTTGGGCTGGAGATGAAAATGGGGAACCATGAAGAACCATTTCAAGGTACCTTACCCAGTGGCGTATGCAGGTTTTTCTTCTGGGGGGTTCATTAATATATTACATTATACAAGGGGCAGATGACCTTGCTGTTCTGCCACTTAGTCATCATACACATTATTACAATGATATTTCGATTAATATACAGTACACAATAATTAAATAAACATTCTCTTTGCATGAAAACTATTTTAGGCCTTATTATTTTTTCAGCACCATAAAAAGACAAAAAAATACATCTTTTATAAAATATGGAAAACAGTAATTAAATATTAAAACTGTAATGATGTAGTGGTCTATAGGTGACTGCTTATAATATTGATATTATGTGAGAGAAAAATAAAATTTGGCTGCCATGTTCTTACTGCCATTAGCTATTATTGACTCTCAAAATCTGACTATCTTGATGGCTTTATCTGTATCATTCATAGGAATAAATTCCCAATACTCCTCGTGTAAATAATTATCTTAAATGAAGCGGACACACACAATTCAAGCACCCCGAACCAACGTGAAAATAATAATAACCGATCGTACACTTTAAAAGTAAATCCAATCCTTGGCTGGCTCCAACTCTGAGGGAGTCGTCTCGTCCCGAGTAGAGTGCAGGACATTTACCAAGCGACGAACGTGATCACTTTTAAAATATATACAGGAGTAAAGAAGGCTCTTATGCTGTAGTGTAAAACAGGTGTTAGACGAAATAAAGATTCAAGTAAACAAATGTGTCTGGGGAGGTATTTAAATACTAACCCTACCCCCCTTGTCGGTACGCCACTGATACCCACTCATCTTCTGTCAGTAAACACATGGCTTGGCGCATTTAAGGTCTGTAATGTTTGAAATTAGCTCAGCCGTTTTTCTGTTCTAAGGCAGGAACTACAGTGTGTCCGCAAAGTCTCTCCGCAGCGCGTGTCGCCTTGCAGGACGTGTTGGGTTGGCATTACATTCATGATATGTTGTTACAAGGAAAACAATTACATTAAATTAAGTAATGCGGTACTCAACACTATCACACTGTGCTCTGCAAAGTTTCCACCAGCATGGAAAGCATTTCCACTAGACTCAGCTTACACAAGAACATAACTTACAGCGTCAATGCTGTCACGCACAGGCACTCACTGTCAGCAATAATGACCCGGTATTCTCCACCCTATCACTCCAGTTGAAGGTCAACACGGAACAAGTGCATGCAGTGATAAGACTTTGCGTATACAGCGACATGAATGTGCTGCCAACGTTCAACGATACCCGCTGCTGTGGAGAGACTATGCGGACACACTGTATAAACTTTGGATTCAATATATGTATTTCAAACATGCATTGATAAATTGCTGAATGTCAATTAATACCAACGATGCCAGGAAATCCCTTCTTGAAAGCATTCTAAGTGAGCCGTGACTACATTCTTAAAAGCATTTGAAACTGACTTCCCCTATTAATACTCCAATGTCTTCCTCGGCTTGTATCTACCATGCAAACTACGTGCTACCATTCGCCAGTAGACTTATAATGTTTGATATTAGCAGCATACTCCACAATAGAGGCATTTAATTTACGTACTTACACTAAATTCTTTTGAAAATTTGCTTTAATTGCAGTGTTTTGTGAATTATTATTATTTACTGTCGACTTGAGCCTCTATGGACTGCATGTTAACAACCACTCTCATTTCAGGGTCTGCGTCTTGTTCGTTTGCCAGCTTTGACATCTTGTCAGTATCTCTTGAGCCCATCTATCAGTTTGTTCTTCCGCTCCTCTGTCATAGGGCCTTTTCGTCTTCTGGGTTCTGCCTCCACCATAAAACCCTGATAGCTTTTCATCATCCTTCTGAAACTATTCCTGTCTTTGATTTTATCCTCCGTAATGCCCACCTGTCTCATATCTTTTTCACACTCTTGGAACCGTTTCAATTTTTAGATCTTTGGTTTAAGAAAATTCCAGATTTTCTTTGTGAGCTGGTCATTATTCATACGGAAGATGCGTCCATAAAATAGCAATCTTCGTTTTCTAATTGCTGTTGTCATCGGTTCCATCTTTCTGTATACTTCTTTATTTGATATCAGTCGAACCTCTCCGTCAACCCATCTGTTGCCCAAGATCTTCCGTAGTAGTCTGTGTTCTCTTTTAAGTAGCTGGTTGACTTGTCCTGTCCGATTCATACACAGGGTCTCCGAAGCATATAAACCTTCTGGTTTGACAGCAGTGCTGTAGTGCCTTAGTTTGACTCCGATACTTAGCGTCTTCTTATTGTAGATGTTTTTAGTCGGTTGGAACGCTCGCTCTAGTTTTAGGATGCGGATATTGGTCCCTTCTTGATCTAGCCCATTCTCTTGGATTACTTCATCAAGGTATTTAAACTTCTTGACTCTTCGAATCTTTCCATGGTAGGTGAACAACCATTCTGGACCTTCACGGATGTTAGTCATACATTTCGTTTTCTCAAATGAAATTTGTAGTCCTACTTTCTCTGTTGTTTCTTTCAGATGGTTTATCTTCCTGATTGCTGAACTGGTGTTGTTTGCAAATATGGCTACGTTGTCTGCGAACGCCAGACAGTCGACATACACTCCTTTGTGTTTGGGGCCTAATCGAAACTGATCTTCATTTCCTTCTTCTTTGTTCAGTGATTTTCTCCATTCTCGAATTACCTTTTCTAAGATACAATTGAAAAGAAGTGGAGAATGTCCATCTCCTTGTCTGACCCCATTTTTTAAATCTCGAAGGGCTCTGAGATTTCATTCTTGAATTTTACCTTAGATATTGTGTTGGTGAGAATCAAATTTCTGGACGAATCATCCACCCCAAACTCTTCCAGAACATTCAGTAATGACTCTCGATCAATCGAATCGTATGCTTTTTTGAAATCCACGAATACGACCACATATTCAAACCCCCCAGTTTTCTTGTATCTGATGATGTTCTTCAAATTAAAAATTTGTTCTGGGCAGGATCGGCCCTTACGGAAACCAGCCTGGTATTCGCCAATCTGTTGATCAAGATGAGCTTCGATTCTGTTAAGGAATACTTTGGAAAGAATCTTGTAAGGAACAGGAACTATCGATATACCTCTGTAATTGTCAACGTTCTTCTTGTCTCCTTTTTTGTGGAGAGGATGGATCAGTGATGATTGCCATTCAACTGGTACAGTACCCGTTCTCCAAATCTCCTGGAAGAGGCAGACTAATAAGTCCAGAGTATCCTCATTCGCCAGCTTCAGTAGTTCCGCCACTATGGAATCTTCCCCAGCTGCTTTATTATCTTTCAGACTGTCTATGATCAGCTTAATTTCCGTCTTACAAGGTGGCCGAGAATTGGGCAGACCTTGAATGGGAAGGGAGTTGGATAGTTTTAGCGATGGCTCATCACAGTTGAGCAACTTGTTGAAATACTGAGCCAAAATGTCGCAATTTTCCCTGTCGTTCATACCTAACTTTCCTGTATCATCTCTAAAGCACAGACTAGGGGCATGATAGATTTAAAGGTTTGATAAAAGTCCCTAACGTTGTTCTTACGGAAATTCTGATCGATCTGTTCCATGTGTTGTTTCTCATACGATCGCTTTGCACATCGGAACACTCGGGCTGCAACTTTCCTCGCATCACGGAATGCATCAAAATCTTCCTGACCCTTGGTCGAATTCCATTTTCTCGATGCATCTGTTCTCTGAGCCAGTGCATTATCACAGGTTTCGTTCCACCACCGATGTTTTCGTTTAGGAGCTGCCAGAATTGTGGTGGTAGCTGCCTGCTGGGTCTTAAAAGCGATGTCAGTCCAATTCTTAGATTCAAAGGTCACGTTCTGGTGATAATGCTCCCTAACTTCCTGGCTGATTTTAAGTTTCGACACATCAAATCTCCGAGTTCTATTTCCAGTATTCGGAGTCTTCCTGAGAGGAATGAAATTCATCTTTACCTTAGAAAGGCAGTGATCAGACTCAAACCTTGCACCCCTCTGCACCATTACGTTCATAATCTCTTTTATTGCTCTCCTTGAGACTGCTACAAGGTCAATCTGTTTCTCACCATTCAAGTTACCCGGCGAACGACAAGTCTTCTGTTTGCTTGGTTTATGTTTATAGAACGTCGACATTACCTGAATATCAAATGTCCGACACAATTCAACAAGTCTTATTCCATTTTTGGTAGTCATCTTGTGAGCAGGATATCTTCATACTGTTGATCTGAAATGTGCTTCCATTCCCAATTGAGCGTGTAATATACTGACCTTCATTCTCAAAAGATGTGCTGGTACAAATATTAAGGGTATAGTCGCTTTTTACTTAATGATAGGTGGACGTGTTAAATCCTAACACCTCATACGGCCTTACAGGTAAAAAGATAAAATACATACTCATTTGTCCTCAATCCTTAAAGCTATTACTTCCATTAAGGCACTGAGTCAGCATTTTGTGTCGCACTGAGATTTACTTGTTATCTTGGGGAGATTGCATTGTGAGGTTTGAAGCCATTTTTCAGTGTTGCCTAAGTAAACAAAAGTTTGGTGCTTTTCAGTCGGTCAACACGAATGTACCCAAAAAGATCTGGGTTCTGCCCTAATCCTGAAATAAATTACATGAGATTAATAAATACACTAGGATGACCAGTTTCGATCGTCAGGCGATCATCATCAGATCCATTACATTTAGGCTATAACATCTATGTTTGAGAATACAGGTGAAACATATTTACAATATTTAGAATTATTTAGTTGCAGTATTGGTAATGCAACTGTCGGTGTATGGTAATTGCAGTAGATCTAATGTAAAGTGAAATGCTAAAATGGTGATGAAAATGCGGAGTTTGTCTGTTTGGGGTGATTATATGGTTATACAAAATCAACTATGGTTATACTGTAATAATACAGGCTGATACTTATCCGGATTTATCTTCCTGACTGGTACTTCGAGCAGTTTCGTGTTCACTCTGGCACCAGTTTTGGTCGACTAACCCGGGTGTTAACTGGCCGAAACTGGTTTTTCCCTTTCTCCCCCTTTTGTTCCTATGTGGTTTCTGAGGTCAGTGCAATGTTTATTCGTGTGACGTTGCCAAGTCTAGATATAATCACCCCAAATAGACAAACTCCGGATTCGTGTTGACCGACTGAAAAGCACCAAACTTTTGTTTCGGGAGATTGTGTATTATAAGTTTTAGTTTTAGAACTAGGGAAGACATAACCACATCTGTATAATGCTTCACTTCAACTCAGCTGTGATTTACAATTACATAGTATTTGTGTAAAAAGTGTTAGTGATGCCAAATAAATAAAATAATTAATTAATTCACTTTATTCCTAGGACACACAAGAAGAAACACAGGATGGGGACAGTGAAGCAAGTGGGAATCATCCAAATGAGTAAGTGTACAACATGAGGTAACATGTTATTTAACTTTTGTGTATGCATAACTGAATGTATTGTGTATGCACACTGAATGTTTTGGGTATGAATAAGTTTTGTTAGCAACGTCAGATATATCTCGCATTTTATGTGTCGTTACTGCTTGTCTCATCAAAGTAGATACATTATTGACATTAACTTCCTCTTTCCTAGCCCACAAATTATCATTCGGAGTTCTCACTGTCTGGAACATTATACTTGTTTACAAACACTAATCTTACTCTGAGTGCCCCAAGAATAATAAGCTTAATTTACATATTACAAGCCAATATTTCGTATAAAAACTGGTTATGTTGGTTTGATTAGACTTAGTTCATATTACACTTAATCATTCTATACTAAAAATAAAACAATATTAAAAAACATACAGGTTTTTTTCGATATTTTGCAACACCTCATATTTTAGAGTGTTTATTGAATGTAATCTCTGCAATTGACACAAACCGATACGATATGACTTTTGCATACATACATCTTACACTCTGCACACATCATAGTGGTTTTGGTGTCCTTGGTTCACGGAAAGAAGAAACGTAACACTAACCTACACTGGGGTACTCAGTGCCCCAAAACCGATCTATAGCAAAGAATTGGTCCGTTACAACTGTGACTAATATGGCAACTGAAAGACGGTCAAAGACAAATAACAGTCATGGCGGCTGCAGGCTGGAAGTGTTGCCAACACAAACCCAGAGCAAAACGAAAATCCAGGGTGAAGAAAAGTTAGTCATCCTTGTTGAAGACAATTTGTCTTGTGGAAGTTACTGTCATCTGCTTGAAGAAAATACTGTACATATGCCACAGTGATAAGTGTTGTTAGGAACATCCCCTACTTTAAACCTCCTCTTGTGTGTCTATGTGTCCTCAACCCGTTTTGGTCTTTTGTAACCCAGGTTGTCAAATCACAACAATGTTACATCATGAGAGTGTGTTAATTGGTGGAGGGCTTCAAGGTCTTTGGTCAATACATTTTGACCTTCTTTCATGTTTTCCAACATAGTTCTTATGAACGTCATGTCATTTGCTGACATAATTTCTTCTTTCTTGACACTAAGGGAAGTATCAACTACAAAAACTACAAGTGAATATCCAGAATTGACCAACGTATACATTTTATACAAGTGATGGAATGCATTGAAAATCTCAGTACTACTTAAGTCTATTTAAATCGCTAGTTATTACGTTTTTTTTAAATTGTCCCATTTTACTGAACTGACATCATTACATTTTATCATCCGATCTAACTTATGTTTAACAAAGTTAATTTACTCTTTAATCTAATATTACATGACAAAATGTCGTTAGCTGGTTCTAGAAATATGCCTCACAATTGTAATGTACTCCACTAATCTGTTGATGTTGCGTTCACCTCAACAATCATCAAATTTGGGATCGGCATTTCTTTTATTTCAAAACATATATAGCCTCACTCTCGAGTGCTTGCAAATGCCTCTCTCGAGTGCCTCTTTCGATCGCCCCACGTATAGGCCGGCCATTTAAATATACCATCTATACGCGCCCGAATTCTCCAATCAGCACCTATATCCGCTGCACTGTAAAGGATTGCAGACACGTAGCTACCAAACTCACAAACTTACCATTTGATTATTAAATTTCGAAAAATTCCTGAAATTCTTTGCTCGACTTACATTTTCTTTGATAAACATGAATATTCGAAGTGCATGGCATTTTACCTTCATTCCCCACTTCCGTTCCAAAATTATACAACAATCACATTATTTCTTAAACACCCTGTTCAGAACTTGCCTCAAATGCAATTAAACGATGTCACATTCGCTGTGATCAAAACTTGGAAACATGACTCCTCAGTCTCCTTTTGTGAAAATACGTAACTCATTTACGCCTACGATTCCTTTCTTGCACGGTATTCCAAATCTAAACCCCTTTCAGTGCATTTTCTCAATCAATGCAAAGAAAATCAGTAACTCTATTAAATATCCACTACCATTGTGAATATTGTTCAAGAAACAAACTTTAACAAACTCCTCCATTCTTATACAAAATTTCCTCGTGCCTATAAATTCAAATCTTTAATTACTTTCTGTACAGTTACTTTTATATCACCCTGTGATTTAACTTTCTTAACTCCTTTTCACGTATTTAAATTCAGTTATTACATTATTGTAACTTTCAAAGAATTGTCAGCAAGAATTCATATTTAAAAATGATATAAGTGTGTCCTCTCTTCCTGTGAATATAAATTTCCGAATTTAATTCAGTTAAGTCCAGCTGATTTATTTTCAGACAATGGGTAGACTTATCTAAATTGCCCTGTCTCTTCCTGTGAATACAATAAAGTCTTAGCTATCTTCGTGAAATATTTTGTTTAATAAATTTTATCTAGGCTTTTTAATGCTCTAAATGTTTTATTTGACACATATAAGGGTTCTTGTAACATCTTTGTTACTAGTAAATATGGTTTATTACGTTTACAGCATAGTTCTACATAACTATCTGTTTCATTACAATGAATTTGGTATTTCTTGATTTAAATGTCTATATCTATTATTTAGACTATCTTTTACCAGATGTTGTGTCGTGTAACAATTCATTATTGCACACAGTTGGTTTATAATAAATTTCTGATACTCGAGTCAATATCTTGAGTTGTCGAAATTTATTTGACATTTTGTGACATAGCTTTTTAAATATACAGTACTTAAGATGTTCAATATACGTTCCAACGCTGCGCTTAAAACAGATTTATTTAATTTAACGCAAGTATCAATAATTCTTAACGACTTTAGAATGAACTGATTTAATGTTGACAATAGCAACTCGCTAATAAAATTTCGTCCAAATGACTGAAATTTTCAATGAAAATGACTCCTAAGAAAATACTGATATACTGGATTAAAATCTACACAATTTTAAATAAAATGACAGAATTATACGGTTGGTCAATTTGGATAAACACAGAACTTGACTACAATTCTACTAAATATATTTCAATCTCTTCACTACCTTGAGCTGGCGACGATCTCTGCTGTAATATGCCTTGTCTGGCAAGACAAATGTGTTCGAGCACAACGCCCACAGCTGCGAGATCCGGTTGTGGCGAGGCCTGCTGGATAACCTCACAGTGGGACAAGGTCAATGACATAACTGGGTTAGCGACCTCTCCGTGTACAGCAAGTCTCTCCCCCACTCCTTCACTCGACTCCCGCATGTCGTTCGGATTTTCTGACGTTACCACTTCACTACGCTGGCATCGCTTCTTAAGGTTGAAATTCGATTATTCTATAAGTGTCTTTGAGAGTATACTGGATGCATATGAACTCGTGTTATGAAGTATAGATTTGTTCTGCATTTCTGCGCATCGCGTAGATGTTCGACTGCGCCATCCATGTTGTGGAATACTGGATTCAACTTTACATTTCTGTAGTCTCTACTTCCCTATAATGTGCATCTTATCACGAAGTCATAATCAGATTAATGATTAAACCTACATAACTTCCCCGTCACCAATTTATAAACTGCATTGTGTATTATGAGCCGAATTGTATGAGTAATATAGCTCTTTTCCTGGAGTGAATTGTTTGCATTTATCTGCGTGAGATATGTAGTAGCTTCGTATCGAAATACTGAAGTAACAAGCTGTATTTCAAATACTCTACAGACTTGCTGTATGAAGCTTCTCTAAATGTGAGTGCAAATGAACTCAGTCTCGTTCCGATAAGTGTGTTACAAAATCACCGGCCTACATGCTGTGCTGGTCTCAGTCAGAATGTCGCTTGCTTCACAAGTCACAGTCTTCTGACTCCGCGCTCCTTTTCTCCACTTTCGTTATGCGTGGCACTGTCCAAAAAACAACTCGTTTCTACACTGGCGATCTTGTTCAGACCCGATCTGAATTAGGAATGACCGCTCGTTCTTGCTCTCTGTGTACGGCAAGTTTATCGCGTTTCCTCCCCTCTCGTGGTGTGACGTAGCTCCACGGACTTCCCCTCACTCCCTGTGTCATCAACCTTGGTCACTTCTCCTCCTTCATGAGGTTACACTCACTTCTCGTGGTGTGACGCATTCTTACAATGTAGGCCTCCCTACATTCAGATTATAAATACACAACCATATTTAAATAGTTCCTTCTTTCCTTCCGGCCTTCCGTAATTGTTTATATTAATAATGATGCATGGTATTACACTCTATTTCAGCTTAGGTTTTCCATATCTCACAAATTTTAAGTAATAAGAGATTTTAATTCGTTCTTTTATTTTTCCTGCGTCCCAGTTCGTATCCCTTCTGGATCTTTGTATTGGCCTTAAATAAATTCGGGCACAGTACAATAGTTGCTAAAGTTACAGTAATGTAAATGTGCTTTAGGTTATGAACTGCTTTGAGTTTTAATGTAATTTTGACAGGTAGATTTAAATTAATAATTGAGCCATGTTTAACATATCTCTTTCTTTATTTTCTTTGGCGGCCGTCCCAGTTGAATCAGTCGCCATGTGAGATACGTTCTGTCCGGACGTGCCTTGAGGCTCTCCGCCTTATTATTTAAAATGTAATGTTTTTCCTTTTTATTTAACATTGTTATTATGCCGAAGCCTTCCATTTACTCATGTAAGTAATACATCTAACCTTGTGTCCACTATGCTCATTTCCTAAATTTAACCTTTCTTTTTGATCTTCGTCGTGTGCTTGGATTTGCTGTGGAACCAATCGTAATGGCGGTCTCCTGTTTTATTTTGTTTGAATCTTCGTTTAACCTTTTATTTGTGCCGTGAAATATATCTGGGAGTGATTTTGTGAGTGTATGTTTTTCTTGCTGCCAGGTGCATTGAAGTTGTTTTGATTTGGGCATATCTTCAATGGGTCTCCCGTTGTTTGTGGACGTTGGCGTTTCGACCATTCTCCCAACACGAGGCATGACACCATATATTTAAGCCCTTATGTATTCCCTTCATTCCATGCTTCGTGCAACTGAATCACGGCGGTAACTTTAAGTAGGCCTTACCGTATTCAGCTCGAACTCGGAACGTAAGTTGGGGACCATATAGGTTTAGCATGTTTTGCTAGACTACCTACAAGCACGAGTTGCTTTGTGTTTTATTACTGCATCGACGGCTGGCATTTTGTGTGTTTGATTGCGTGTATGTATCATGATATATTTCACGGACACTTGACGTCATTTGTTTCTCCTTGTAGTATCTTTGGTTTTTGCATTTCTTTTCTCTGGGGACTGCCAGCTCGATCGCATCCCCATTGCTCGCCACAGCCTCTTGTTTTATCTTTGCTATGCTTGTTATTTGTGGTCGTCATGACAACCATCCATCTCTAGGCTGAGAAGTGATTGTTGTTGGCCAGCGACCAGCTGGATTGCCTGTTGGTCAATTACCTCCCGCCTTTTTACATCATTTTTATTGGAAGTGAGCACAGGTATTTATTTTATTTGTTTCCGTTATTTATTCTTATAAGTTATTTATTGTTAATAATCATCCTTCCCGTTTGAAAGTGACTGTATTTGACCCCTATGGTACTTTTTTTTTGTGTGTGTTATTCTGGCCGGGTTTCTTTGTGTGTTCGGTTTCAATTCATTAAATTTCCATTTCTTTACCCATGTGTCTTATTTAGTAGTGTTTGGCGATCGGGCTGCTCGCTCTCTCTCTCTCTCTCTCTCTCTCTTCAAACCTAGGCCTAAATTATTCTAGCTGTCTAGCACCAGGAGGGTATTCCTACCACTCGTCGTGGGACCACCTTCACGGAGTCTGGAGTCGCTCGGCACATCTGGCCTGCAAGTACGGGCCCAGCACAGGTCAGAAATTAACATCCATTTCCACTGCGTACTCCTTTCTTTTCTAGTTGGTTCCAGTGATGCAGCTAGGAGGCACGCCAAGAATATGTTTATTTTAATAGGGCGGTGCAGATGGTAGCAGAGCGTGGTTAAGTCTCCTGGTCGCTTAGCCATATCCATTGGATTTTAATATTTCGCTGCATATTTTTCAATGTTGTTTTTATTCTGTTTCATGTTCCCAATTGCACACTATGCAAACAAATATTGAGAGCCAATGTGAACTTCCAAGGAGTATGGACCATAAAAATAACAAACTGTAAGGAGAGTGCAATGAGTTGGACCCTATCAACGAACCCCAGCATTGGTAATGTACTAACCAACCCTACTTCTTGTTTCGTACTCATTTCAGGCGCAGGACGGAGGCAAGACATTTGTAGTTATAGTTTTGAATTGCAGCTAGCAGTACTTCTGTAGTTTAGCCATGTATTCTCTCCCAGGTTGTAACGTGAAGAAGGAGCTCTTCCAATCTGACGATGATCTGCTATCGTTTGAAAGTGTCTGTGGGAAAGACACTAATCCATTGACTGAGATGAAAGGCCATCGCAAGGGAGGCGTAGCCAATATAGTGTCCAAGTGGGGAATTTCATTTTCTGGTGAACTGGGAGTTTCGTCTGTATTTGAGTTCTTAGACAGGGTCAGTGAACTCTGCCATTGTTATGACCTCGAACCAGACGACATTGTTGTCTGCCTACCGTTATTGTTGAGTGGCTTAGCTTTAAAATGGTATCGACTTACCAACAGATCTTTCATCTCGTGGGTTGATTTCTGTAAGTCAATAAAGGAGCGGTTTACGACTTATGATTTTGAACATGACTTGAAGGCTGAAATTCATCGCCGTACCCAGGGTTTGGAAGAGCCTGTAGACGATTTTGTTACTGGGCTAATGACTTTAATAAGTAGGTTGTCGCAGCCCCTTCCCCTTATTGAAACTGTTGATATTGTGTATAGAAATCTGGCACCTGAGTACAAGTCTTTCATACGCCGGTCCAGTGTGTATAGTGTGGCTGACATTGTTGATCAAGGACGTGAATGCGAGTTCAATCGGCGCCTGCGCAAGTCATATGTACCCCCACCCCTCCCCTCTGACAGTTTGTTTCCAGAGACTGCATGCGCGCAATCCCAGATTCAGAGGACTGCGCACCTATCTTCAATATCTCGTCAGGAGGACCGGGCAGTTAACCGTCCCCACTCGCATATTGTCGGGAGTATTCCCAATGCTACTTCTTCTGCGAATCCCGCTCCTCAGGATCAACAGTTACCTCGAAACCCGAACATGTATAACCGTATAAAATGTTGGAATTGTGATCGTTTGGGGCATCATTTTAATTCCTGCCGTGCGCCCTCGCGTGTGTTTTGTCACACATGTGGTCTTCGTGACGTGACGCACATAGCCTGTCCTAGATGTGCTTCGCGTCAGGGAAACGAGCATGGGTCCCCGGTTTAGACCCGCCGGAGTGGCCATGCAATGAAGTTCGCCGGGAAATGAACATTTCCACGACTGGAAACTTCTGTCCTTGGGTCCCTGTAAGTGTTAAGAAATTGTCGATACCCGCTTTACTGGATTCTGGTGCTTCACGTTCATTTATTCAGCGCTCCATCGCGGAACAGCTTCCTGTTACTCAGATTTGTCCACAAGATGGGGGTTTAAAATTTTATTCTGCGGTGAAGTCATCTATTTCTGTTTCTAGCGTTGTAACATCTCATATTAAGATATGTGGTTATTCTTGGGATTGGAACTTCCATGTGGTGGATGACTTATCTACGCCTATGATCTTAGGTTCTGATTTTATGCACAAAGCAGGGTTGAGGCTTGATTTTTCGGATCATTCCTTCAGTTTTTTGTTTAAATCCAAGGAGCGGTTTCATTTTAATACTTGTGAAGCGAGTGTTCCTTGTAATTTTTCTGGTATCTCTGCTGTTCTAATCCCTCCTACTTTATTCACGAGTCAACGTGACGCTTTATCTGATTTGGTGAATGAATTTCCAGATGTTCTCACGTCGGAACTGGGTTCCGCTATCGGCTACGAGTATCATATTGATTTAACTGATGAGGTTCCAGTTAGGTCGGCGCCATTTTCTTGCTCTCCACCCAAACTCATTGCCATGAGAGAATATATTCATGATCTTAAGGCACGCGGTGTTGTGAGCCCTTCTAAGTCTTCTTATGGCAGTCCAGCATTCCTGGCGCCTAAGAAAGAGGGTACTTTTCGTTTAGTAGTTGATTATCGTCGACTCAATTCTAAGGTGGTGTTCGACAACTTTCCCCTTCCAACTCTGGAGAGCGCTTTTCAGCATTTTCACGGGGCGAAGTACTATTCCGTCCTAGATTTGAACTGTGCATATTATCAAATTCCTCTCGATCCCGAGAGCCGTAAGGTAACTGCGTTCTCCACTCCGTTCGGCCTTTTTGAGTTCAATAAGTTACCCATGGGCATTTCTATCGGCGGACAAGTATTGAGTAGGGTTTTGGATGAGTTATTTGGAGATTTAAAGTATTCATCTGTGTTTAACTATCTTGATGACCTCGTGATTTACAGTCAGTCTTTTGAGGATCACCTGATCCATTTACGTGAAGTCCTATGTCGTCTTCGCAGAGCCGGACTCACTGTTAACCCGGACAAAATCTCTTTGGCTTCGAAGCAAATCAAATTTTTAGGTCACATTCTTTCGGATGTGGGCATAAAAGTGAACCCTGAGCGTGTCCAATGTATCCAAGAGTTCCCTACTCCCACGAATGTGAAAGCAGTCCGACGTTTTTTGGGAATGGCGGGCTTTTACAGTAGGTTCATTAAGGGCTTTTCGGACATTTCAGCGCCCCTGAATTATTTGAAGAAGAAGAATGTACGATTCGTGTGGGGCCCCGACCAGTGTCTCGCCTTTGAGAAATTGAAAGAATGTCTTTCTTCTGCTCCCGTCCTTCGAACTCCGGATTTTGGGAAAGATTTTATGTTACATTGTGATGCGAGTGATGTCGCAGTTTCTTGTGTGCTTAGTCAGCAGGTGAATGGTAATTTGGCACCCATCGCTTTTGCCAGTCGGATGCTTAATGATTGCGAACGCCGGTATTCCACTTTCGAGAAAGAAAGTCTGGCTGTCGTATTCGGCTGTGAACGTTTCAGATCTTTTCTAGAACATCGGCATTTCATAGTGTATACCGACAATGAAGCTCTGTCCTGGATGCGCTCGCATGTCAAAAAATTGGGACGTATAAATCGTTGGATTCTTCGTCTATCCTCTTTCAGCTTTGACATCATTCACGTCAGAGGCAGTGAAAATGTTGTAGCGGATTGTTTGTCACGCATGTTTGAGGAACCTCCTCCCATTGTTGAGATCCCCGAGCCAGTGAATCTTCTCCAACACATTCCATGGTCTTTTACTGACATCCGTACGTACCAAGCAGATGACCCATTTTGTGTCACATTGCGTGAAAAAATTCTCGGGAAAGATCCTGGTGTATCTGAGTTTTCATTGCGCAATGATGTTATAGTGCATACCGCTCCTCGATCTTCGAAATGTAGGATTTTCGTGCCAGAGAATATACGCAGTATGCTCTTGGCGTATTTCCATGAATCCTGTTTTGGATTACATTTAGGTATGACGAAGACTTTCCATAAAATCTCTCAGGAATTCTTCTGGCCTCATTTGAAAGCGGATGCTTTTGCTTTCGTCCGAAAATGCGTTACGTGTCAACGTTCTAAGCCTGCAAAGAGTTCCCGCATTGGACTTCACCACGCTGACACGATGTCATATCCTAATGAGCGCCTCTTTATAGATTATTTTGGTCCCCTAGTTAGGTCATCTTCTGGTCATAAAGCTATACTTACTGTCGTTGATGGATTTTCAAAATTTGTATGGTTATTTCCTGTCAGGGAAATCACGACACGTACCACTGTTAGGCTTTTGACCAATCATATTTTTGGTGTTTTTGGTCCTCCAAAGTTTTTAGTGTCCGATAACGCGAGCGTTTTCCGGTCCAAGTCTTTTAGATCAATGTGTTTTTCTTGGGGAATTGATCATGTCTTTTTGGCACCCTACCACCCTCAGCCAAATCACGTTGAAAGGTTTCATCGTAACTTGAAGGCTTGCTTGAGTGCGTTCCACAACGCAGATCAGTCACGTTGGGACGCAAATCTTCAGTTTTTCTCCTTAGGATTTAACACTGCTCTTCATGAATCGACGAATTCTACCCCTTCGGAATTGTTTTTAGGAAGGCGTATTGTTGATCCACTTCAGCTTCAGTGGAAAAATAGATTATCTGGCTGCGCCATCCCGCCGTACCTCAGTCAAAGAAAAATGGGAAGTTGCTGTACGGCATCTGAAAAGGGCACGAGATCGCGTGGCGTCTCGCTATAACAAGGGTAGGCAACCTGTTTGTTTTCAGGTGAATGACGACGTGCTAGTGCGCCTGCACCCACAGAGTTCGACCAAGAATAAGGAGTCAGCTAAACTAATGCTTCGCTGGAGCACGCCCAAAACTATCACTAGATTTTTAACACCTGTCACTGTTGAATTGATCTCCAAGGAGAATCCCACCGACGTATCCAGAGCTCACATATCTCAATTGAAACCATTTATTGTGTAACCTTCTTATTTGCTGTGATTAATGTTGTCCTTTTTCTGCATAGGTTAGCCAATCATAATTTGCTTATGTTATCCAAGGAAGCTAGTATTCATATGGCGTCTCCTTGACCTGCCTATTATTGAACCAATTTTGACCGAGGCAGAGTCAAGTACAAATTTACGAGCTCAAGAAAGAAAATAATACAAGAAGAAATAGGCCTACATACTCTGTGTAACTTAATATTTATTGTAAAAATATGTACTTTTGCGAATTCGGCCAGTAGAGAATTTATATTCTATAAATAATGGACACATTATATCGCTTCTTTGTTATTTTAATACGTCACTTTCATGATGGGTATAAGGAGAATGGCAGACTTCGGCGTCAAAGGGCGAAAGTCTTTTGTTTATGATTTTCGTCCGTGTCTCTATCTACTTTTCTTGTCATTGTAACGCTCAGGCGAACCGTGATACCATTATGACAAGCCCAGGGATCGTCAAAGGAACGCGCGCCTTTGGGGACCCCGAAGGAGTTCTGTCCTGATATTGCGATCGCCGAAGCGATCTGATTATTTTTATATATTACTTCCTTTTATTACTGTATTCTTTCTGATATGGCTCAATTGCTTAAGTGATTGTTATATCGATCACCCTCCCCCTCATATTTTGTGTACTGTTATAGTTGTTGACAAACCACCTGTGTGATAAGGACGTTGTGTATTTTGGAACACTTGGGACATGATTGATTTCAAAGCAGTGGTGCTTAGTGATGTAAAAAGAAAAATCTTTTATTATTATAAATAATTTTTCTTTTGGGGGGTGGTGTGGATCCTGAGCCATGTTTAACATATCTCTTTCTTTATTTTCTTTGGCGGCCGTCCCAGTTGAATCAGTCGCCATGTGAGATACGTTCTGTCCGGACGTGCCTTGAGGCTCTCCGCCTTATTATTTAAAATGTAATGTTTTTCCTTTTTATTTAACATTGTTATTATGCCGAAGCCTTCCATTTACTCATGTAAGTAATACATCTAACCTTGTGTCCACTATGCTCATTTCCTAAATTTAACCTTTGTTTTTGATCTTCGTCGTGTGCTTGGATTTGCTGTGGAACCAATCGAAATGGCGGTCTCCTGTTTTATTTTGTTTGAATCTTCGTTTAACCTTTTATTTGTGCCGTGAAATATATCTGGGAGTGATTTTGTGAGTGTATGTTTTTCTTGCTGCCAGGTGCATTGAAGTTGTTTTGATTTGGGCATATCTTCAATGGGTCTCCCGTTGTTTGTGGACGTTGGCGTTTCGACCATTCTCCCAACACGAGGCATGACACCATATATTTAAGCCCTTATGTATTCCCTTCATTCCATGCTTCGTGCAACTGAATCACGGCGGTAACTTTAAGTAGGCCTTACCGTATTCAGCTCGAACTCGGAACGTAAGTTGGGGACCATATAGGTTTAGCATGTTTTGCTAGACTACCTACAAGCACGAGTTGCTTTGTGTTTTATTACTGCATCGACGGCTGGCATTTTGTGTGTTTGATTGCGTGTATGTATCATGATATATTTCACGGACACTTGACGTCATTTGTTTCTCCTTGTAGTATCTTTGGTTTTTGCATTTCTTTTCTCTGGGGACTGCCAGCTCGATCGCATCCCCATTGCTCGCCACAGCCTCTTGTTTTATCTTTGCTATGCTTGTTATTTGTGGTCGTCATGACAACCATCCATCTCTAGGCTGAGAAGTGATTGTTGTTGGCCAGCGACCAGCTGGATTGCCTGTTGGTCAATTACCTCCCGCCTTTTTACATCATTTTTATTGGAAGTGAGCACAGGTATTTATTTTATTTGTTTCCGTTATTTATTCTTATAAGTTATTTATTGTTAATAATCATCCTTCCCGTTTGAAAGTGACTGTATTTGACCCCTATGGTACTTTTTTTTTGTGTGTGTTATTCTGGCCGGGTTTCTTTGTGTGTTCGGTTTCAATTCATTAAATTTCCATTTCTTTACCCATGTGTCTTATTTAGTAGTGTTTGGCGATCGGGCTGCTCGCTCTCTCTCTCTCTCTCTCTCTCTCTCTCTCTCTTCAAACCTAGGCCTAAATTATTCTAGCTGTCTAGCACCAGGAGGGTATTCCTACCACTCGTCGTGGGACCACCTTCACGGAGTCTGGAGTCGCTCGGCACATCTGGCCTGCAAGTACGGGCCCAGCACAGGTCAGAAATTAACATCCATTTCCACTGCGTACTCCTTTCTTTTCTAGTTGGTTCCAGTGATGCAGCTAGGAGGCACGCCAAGAATATGTTTATTTTAATAGGGCGGTGCATAATGCTGAATTTCAAAAATATTTAAAATAAGAGTTTAAATATTTCTAGAAAGAACAGTATCTATCTAACTAACCCCAAGCCCCAGAGCAATTATTGTTTCTTTACATTTTAACTGCATGTAGAAAAAGAATTAGCTTGGTCAAATGAAACCTTTGATTCAAGGACTTTTTAAGGGACCATCTTTCTAATACAAACATGTTCAATAACTCAAACACTAATAAAGCTATTTAAATATAAATGAGCACAACAGATGCCAGCAACGCTCTATGTAAGAGATTAAAAAGAGATTAAAAGATGAAAACTGTGAAACTTGAACAATTCAGCCACACCTCCCCTTAATGGAGACTTATCTGGCAGACTTTGAGGTTATGCAGGAGGAGAAGGAGGACAGGTTGAAGAAGTAGAGAGGGTGGTAAATAAACAAAGCAGCAGGGGTAGTTGAATTGTAAAGTGTAGAGGGAAAGCAGAGGATAATCAAATAGGCATAGGGTTTAGGAAATGTACCCTCTGACTAGAGAAAAGCAGTTATCACGTCAATTTATAAGCAAGCTAACAGGAAAGATTGCAATAATTATAGCGGTATTTCTTTGATAAGTGTCCCTGGCAAAGTGTACTCAGGCATTGTAGAAAGGAGACTTCGATCATTGGCCGAGAGTACGATGGATGAAAACCTGAGTGGCTTTAGACCACAACGAGGATGTCAAGATCACAATTTGAGTATGCACCAAGTTATTGAGGAAAGCTACGAGAGGAATAGACAGTTGTGTTTGTGTTACTTGAGAAGGCGTACGATAGAGCACCTAGCATATTGAGGGATTATGGTATCGAGGGAAGGCTGCTACAGGCAATCTATAGTATTAATGTATTATAATCAATTTACAGTGAGAGTTGATGGTAGGATGGGCTCATGGTTTGTACAGGAGTGAGGCAAGGATTAAACCACTACTGTGTTTGTTATATGGACCAATTGTTGAAGGGCATAAACTGGCTGGGTGAATTTCAAGGTAAGTAGTCTGGCCTATTCGGATGACCTGGTTGTAATGATGGACTCCAATATGTTTGAAATTGAACAGAAATGTAGGGAGTATGGTATGAATATCGGCATTTCAAAGACGAAGGTTTTGTCCTTTGGAAGAAATGCAAGAAAGTAGAATGCCAGGTGGAAGGAACTAAATAGGAGCAGGTGGAACAATTATTAATTCTGAATGAGACCAGAACATGGCTTCTACACTTGCATCAGACGTCATTGTAGCTTTTACATACTCTGTTTCATCTTGTGGGGGACATTACCTATTCAAAATAGTAACCTTGGTCACTACTGCACCTGAAATATGTGCTAAATTATGGAAAGATGTGTTTTTATTTATTGCTCTTTTAACAACGGCGCTTGAATTTCGTTCAACTGTCAACAAGGAGAACTCAACGGCTCATACCGAGGCGCACACATTGTTGCCAATATGTGGAATACAAAATGCGCTACACTAATTAAAGATTATTCGTGCGTGACAAAAACCAGGGATGTATATATCGCTAACACGGCTTGCAGGCTAAAACCATTGTCAAAACCCTTTGGATTAGACAAAACAAAGGTTTGGATTGGATTTCGCCTAACAATAATAAATTGGTCCAGGCCGAAACCATTTGTATGGATTAAAATATTGGGCTAGGCAAAAACCATTGGTTTGGGTGAATATTATTGATGCGTTACGATCTTCTTGATTGTTAACTCGCAACACGCACAATCCATGTCTAAGTTAAGACTGACACTTGTCACACTTTCACATTAACTCTTTTGTTTTACGTTACTGGACATGAAATAGTACCAAATGCGCGGGTTTGGCAATACTGTCTTTGACGATAATTCACACATATAATGCCGGACTCAGTTGTGCCCTTATTTACCCATATATGCTGTCATATAAAACGGGATTGTGGGTGAGTTCTGATCAGCTGAGGAGTAATCATTATTACTACATCAATTCCTGGTTTATTTTTCATCATTTGAAAAGGTATTTTGGCTAATTTATGTACGATAGAAGGCCTCCGTGGCTTAGGCGGCAGCACGCCGGCCTCTCCCCGCTGGGTCCGTGGTTCAAATCCCGGTCACTCCATGTGAGATCTGTGCTGGACAAAACGGAGGCAGACAGGTTTTTCTCCGGGTACTCCGGTTTTCCCTGTCAACATTTCATTCCAGCAACACTCTCCACTATCATTTCATTTCATCTGTCATCCATTTAATCATTGCCCCAGAGGAGTGCGTCAGGCCTCGGCAGCCGGCACAGTTCATATCCTCGCCGCTAGATGGGGGCTTCATTCATTCCATTCCTGACCCGGTCGGAGACTGGAAGCAGGCTGTGGATTTTCATTTTCATGTACGATAGAAAATTGTATCGTTCCTTGGTATCTCGTTCAGTGCTACCGAACATTGTAAGTACTTGGGCTGTGTAATCTCTCAGGTTGGTAGTACTGTATGAGGGAGGAGAGATTACCTGAGAGGTTAATGAGTTTTGCTGTAGAGGGTAAGAGAAGCAGAGGTAGAGGTTAGATTCAGTGTTAATTGATTTCAAAGTGAGAGGTGTAGGAGGCCGTGTGCTAACTGCTAATAGGGGATCATGGAGGCGACTTGTTTGCAATTAGTGGCTTGCAGTATAGACTGGACGCTCAAAGGAAACATGGAAATTGAATTCTGGCTAAACTAGGAGTCCCTTGGCCATCACCAGCGTCTCATTTGTTGCGAGTGTTCTAACACTTTGCATCATTTGGAGACGTGGTAGTGGGTTCAATGTTTTTAAGGAGTGTAACATCGAGGTCACCTGCACTTGTTGACATGTAGTTATGCTACCTACGGATAAGTTTTGTCTCTTCAAAAAATTGGGGCAGCGAGTAAAGAAAGAGGCAATCAAAGACTCCATAATCTTCGATGGTCTGAAGAGAGCAAGAGTTGACCAAGGGAGTTATGGTTATTGTTTAAAGGGGTGAAACAGGGAGGTAATCTGCCCCCAATCACCAACGGAGATCCACAGGAAGATGAAACAGGAGCGTGGTACAATTAAGTAGACGTACTACATAATTCAGAAAAGGCTCCATATTGTTTTCATTATTTTCCCCACAAGTTGATTGCCCTGGGGAGATCATTAGCGACATGCAGAGGCTATTGTGTTGCCTATGAGACTGCACGATGATAGGCCTACATTTCCATTAGCAGCATATCAATACGTTAATTATTAAATATTTGTAAGAAGGCAATGGAGCCAAGAGCTTGGTCGCCCATTGTTCAATTTGTAAATCTAAGTTACCTTGCCACATAAAAGCTATGGTGATTATTATGTTCAGGAAGTTTTATCTATACGCTACTTCATTCGTCAAACAATCATATTAAAACGACTTAAATTGCTAACCAAGGGCATTACTTCGTAGAAGTTAACTCGAATGGCATGGCCTAGGCCTAAACAAAGAATTACACGTAAGGTGAAATCATAGTGTAATATTGTTCTTTGAGCGACATCACTATGCATTCATCAAAAGTTGTGTCTCCTAGTAGACGCATCGTTATATTTTATTAATATTATTTCCTATGAGACATGTTTTAAAGTACCATTTGCCGTTTTTATTTACAGCTAGTTTTGATGAAGCACTTTACTTTGCTGCTGATACAGTGCTGTAAATTCCGCTGAGAAACAATGCACCCTGTCTGTGAGGCGTGTGGCCTATACCACCAGGTGGTGTCTTGTGACAGCCATGAGGGTCAACTCTTGGCGTGACAAAGTAAGAAGTTTGAATCCCACCATTGAATGACATTTTTGCCATCGTTGTCGTTGTTGCTGGATCCAGCATTCATTGCTCAAGATTGTTATTGACAGACCCAACAAAGTTTTATCAGCGCTGGATAAAATAGTTAGTAGCGCTAGAACAAATTGTGTCAGGAGTGGTAAAGGAGCTATACCGAGGTGGCTGTGGGGGTCTATAACCCAGGACCAAGGCTGTAGTGGTGACGTGTCCGGCAAGTGTGGTGGAGGACTGTGGTGGTACAGGAGCCATACAGAGGTGGCTGTGAGGGTCTATAACCCGGGACCAAGGCTGTAGTGGTGACGTGTCCGGCAAGTGTGGTGGAGGACTGTGGTGGTACAGGAGCCATACTGAGGTGGCTGTGGGGTCGCTAACCCGGGACAAATGCTGTAGCGGTGACGTGTCTGGCAAGTGTGGTGGAGGACTGTGGTGGTACAGGAGCCATACCAAGGTGGCTGTGGGGGTCTATAACCCGGTACCAAGGCTGTAGTGGTGACGTGTCCAGCAAGTGTGGTGGAGGACTGTGGTGGTACAGGAGCCATACCGAGGTGGCTGTGGGGGTCTATAACCCGGGACCAAGGCTGTAGCGGTGACGTGTCCAGCAAGTGTGGTGGAGGACTGTCGTGGTACAGGAGCCATACCGAGGTGGCTGTGGGGGTCTATAACCCGGGACCAAGGCTGTAGCGGTGACGTGTCAAGCAAGTGTGGTGGTACAGGAGCCATATCGAGGTGGCTGTGGGGGTCTATAACCGGGGACCAAGGCTGTGGCGGTGATGTGTCCAGCAAGTGTGGTGGAGGACTGGTGGTACAGGAGCCATATCGAGGTGGCTGTGGGGGTCTATAACCCGGGACCAAGGCTGTAGCGGTGACGTGTCCAGCAAGTGTGGTGGAGGACTGTGGTGGTACAGGAGCCATATCGAGGTGGCTGTGAGGGTCTATAACCCGGGACCAAGGCTGTAGCGGTGACGTGTCAAGCAAGTGTGGTGGTACAGGAGCCATATCGAGGTGGCTGTGGGGGTCTATAACCGGGGACCAAGGCTGTGGCGGTGATGTGTCCAGCAAGTGTGGTGGAGGACTGTGGTGGTACAGGAGCCATACCGAGGTGGCTGTGGGGGTCTATAACCGGGGACCAAGGCTGTGGCGGTGATGTGTCCAGCAAGTGTGGTGGAGGACTGTGGTGGTACAGGAGCCATACCGAGGTGGCTGTGGGGGTCTATAACCCGGGACCACGGCTGTAGTGGTGACGTGTCCAGCAAGTGTGGTGGAGGACTGTGGTTGTACAGGAGCCATACCGAGGTGGCTGTGAGGGTCTATAACCAGGGACCAAGGCTGTAGTGGTGACGTGTCCAGCAAGTGTGGTGGAGAACTGTGGTTGTACAGGAGCCATACCGAGGTGGCTGTGGGGGTCTATAACCAGGGACCAAGGCTGTAGCGGTGACGTGTCCAGCAAGTGTGGTGGAGAACTGTGGTGGTACAGGAGCCATACCGAGGTGGCTGTGGGGGTCTATAACCCGGGACCAAGGCTGTAGTGGTGACGTGTCCTGCAAGTGTGGTGGAGGACTGTGGTTGTACAGGAGCCATACCGAGGTGGCTGTGAGGGTCTATAACCCGGGACCAAGGCTGTAGCGGTGACGTGTCCTGCAAGTGTGGTGGAGGACTGTGGTGGTACAGGAGCCATACCGAGGTGGCTGTGGGGGTCTATAACCCGGGACCAAGGCTGTGGGGTGACATGTCCGGCAAGTCTGGTGGAGGATTGCGATGGTAGCTGTGGTGCTGCACTCAAGTCGTGAACTAAAACCTGGGTTACGGCAGCGCCGAGTGGTATTGTAGTTGTTGAGAACCTCTCCAAGATGAGGCGCAAACTGAAGGGCAGAGGATCTGGAAAATACCTGGGTTGTGCCTGTTTAAACCCGTCTGCGAGCAGGTAAGGCACAGGTTTGCTTAGGAAGGAGTCTGGGAGACCGCCACAGAGCGGAGGCTGGCTCCGCTGAAAACTTTCAGAGCTGGTAACGCGCAGGTTAGCTTAGGGAGGAGTCCGGGAGACCGCCACAGAGCGGTGGCTGGCTCCGCTGAAAACTTTCAGAGCTGGTAACGCGCAGGTTAGCTTAGGGAGGAGTTCGGGAGACCGCCACAGAGCGGTGGCTGGCTGCGGTGAAAACTTGCAGAGCTGGCAGAACGCCAGTACTTACCGCTGTGTCGCATAATGATTGACCACTAGAGCCACGGAACACTGCTGTGGTAGTCTCTCGTGTCCTCTTATCCTATCCACGCCGAAAGTAGGGCCTCGGCCTTCTGCCCCTCACGGAATATTCCTGCACAATGATGAAACATAGCAGCATGTCGGTTGTCTTCTCTCATAAAAGTATTTGTACTTAACGGCTATGTCACACTCGACTGACTCGCTGATTCGCTTTAGCCCATTTGGTTGACTGACTGTACCGTCGTACACGCATCACTGAACTTTGTGGCGTCCTTACATATTTGGAGAGATAGTCTCGGCTTTTCCAGGTGGATTTGAAGTTCTAGACCTTACGAGACCTAGCATTCAATAGCTTTTGGGACTTTCTTGAGATTCTCTCGGCATCTCTTGAGACCTTTCGGAGCTTCTTCTCATGAGTACCTCCTCCCGTTAGAACCACCTATATATATCGTCCACCCCCAGGCCATTTTTCCACCGCGCTCTGGCAGGTGTTGAGGCAAACTGATAGTTTTAAGGCTTTAGGGGACGGAAGAAAGGCAAAATGGTGGATTTGCTACCATATAATATAATTGTTTTGACTACATTATTCGGAAGACTGACAGTATCTTAATATTTCATACAGAAGCTTTGCAGATACTTCATGTAATGTTATATGGTTCTTTGTTCATTCAGCAATGCGGCAGGGTCCATGAAAATCTGTTCGTAATACATTTTTGCTAACATTGTGTAGTGTGTGTACTAATAGTAGACATTTGATATGATGAGTAATTGATTGGTTTATACTACTTTATTTGAAAGGGTGTGGCAGTACCGAAGTAGTCATGCTTTACTGGTCCCATAGATGGTGGAGACATCTATAACAATAATAAATAATGCCCCCACTTACCACCCCTTGGCTTCCTTTGCTTACCTGTGCCACACTTTGTCCTCCATTGCCCCACGGAAATGGGAAACCTTTGCCATAATGTTCTCACCGAGGTAATGCACCTGTCCATGAATATTTCTACGTAATGTTACCCTTCTCTTTTGTGAAATTTCAATCATGCTGTAATCATCTTCCACTTTCTGATCTCCAGCCGAGGGCTACTCGAGAGGAGGTTAACATCACAAAGGTGACAAATGGGATGTCTGGCATTGTACTGGCTAAAACATGGATATTAGAAGTGTGATTATCCAGAGGAAGCTTTATGAATATGAAATGGGAAATATATAGGTTGAAGTTGGATTAGTGTTGGATTAGTGACGTATGCAGGCAGGAAGAATGGGACTTATGGCCAGGGGACTAGAGGATATTTAGCTCTAAATCAAATAACGGTTATGGGGATTAAGTCTCATATTGACTGGGGAACTAGGCCACTGGGTAGAACATTATGAGTATTATAGGCTTATTCTAGTTAAAATTAGAAGGAAAACTACGTGCATTAGAGTAGTATAAGTCTAGCTGGCTACCAATCAAACCAGTGATAAAGAAGTTATAAAATTCTACTAAAAATACAGAAGGTGTAATTCTGCAGATTGTAAATGTTGAAAAGTGAGATTGAAGGAAGGAAGCTTGTAGTTAAACGTGACCGTTAATCTCGCGATCATGAGCCATGGGAAGTGAGATTGAAATGCCGTGTTAAGAATTGGAAGAGGAGAAAAGATAGCGGCGAAATGTAGAATGCATGAAATATACGAACGATTGAGCAGGCTGGTAGAATTCTGCAGGGATCACTAATATGGCATAGCTAACACGTTTTTAGCAAACACAACAGAACTATAAACACTTGAATGGGACCAGGAGGTATAGGACGTTTATAAATTGATTTCATTGTGATCAAGTAGATATTCCGAAGTATGATTGGGGATTTCAAAACGTACTCTGGGGCTAATACAAATTCTGACTATGAAGTAGATGAGAACTCCAATGCCAGGAACTCGAATCTTTGAAACAGGAATCTGTAGAAAGGAACATTGACCGAGAGGAAAAAAGATACAGAACGAGTAGAAGGTACAGATTTTGGTTCCCTCAGAATATACTACAACATGAATGAAAGATGGATGAACAAGAGCGAATGGCATGAAATAGAGAAAGCAGAAAACAGACGTCTGAAAATTGTGAAAAAGAAGAAGTGCAATAAAGCTAAAGAGAATGGTTCGAATAAATATGAGCAATGACTATCTCAAGGTGTTGTGGACAGCATAGTTGGCTGTCGACCCGGAGTGTGGATTTGGTTGTTGGCCCTACCAAGGATTTTATTCTGGTCTGAGGACAGGGACTGCGTACATTCAGCCTCATGAGGCCAAATTGAGAAGAGGTGGGCTCGATTTCCTCACCAGCCATCCTCGAACTGTTGATTTTGGATTTCCTACTTTTACTCCAGGCAAACAGGGGAATTGTTTTTAACTTCATGCCACACCCGCCTCCTTCCCAATGCTAGACTTGATTCCAAATACACAATTTAATACAGACATCAGAATACACAGGTTATCAGAAATATTCAAACATATAAAATACAACCTAAGTACACGGTGCTAAATGACCAAGAAGTACATGAACCTTAAATGAAACTACAGAAATATCCAAATGTACATAATTGTTAGGTAGATTTCTTTAGAAAGCTAACTATTGCAATGGGTCCCATGTTTCGACTTCCGGAAAATTTCGACATATCTTTGCGTTTCACATCCCCCAGACCCCAAAACCACCGTCAGTTCAAAAGTTTATATATATATATATATATATATATATCAGTTTCTTGTGGACACGATAACTGCCGTAATTTTGCACCAATCACTTTGAATATTTTACAAAATATGTATCCCTATAAAATCTCGGTCGAGTTCGTTAATGGGCAAAATCGGTCAAAGGGGGTAAAAATGGGGGGCTTTTTTCGAAAAAGTGAAATATCGCTATAACTCTCTTAATACATGAAATATCAAATCCCTTCAAAGTTCATAATATGTGTCGGATAAGTGCCAAAAATTTATGTCAAATAAGTTTTTTGATAGCACCAACCATTGACCAAAGGGGTGGGAAAAAGTGGGTTTTTCGGGAAACATTAATCATATCTCTGTTAATGGGCACAATATCAAAACCGCACAAAATGGACAATATTCCTCCAATAATTACCTAAAACTTTTGTCTGAAAGAATTTTTGATATGACCCACCATTACGCCACGGGGTGAACAAAATGATTTAAATTATAAGAAAATGCCAAGTGCCAAGAGAGGTTGCCATGACAACTTTACTTTTAATTGATAAGGATGACCATCAGCAGTTGCTATGACAACGCCACTGCACGAGATCACATTCAGTTTTCATATGTCAGTGGGAAGCGACTTCGGTATCGGAACTGGTAGCATGCTGAACTTCTATGCCCAAGGTCGCGGGTTCAAACCCGGCTGAAGTCGTCGGATTTACTAAGAGCGCTAAAAAACCTGAGTTTGCTTTCCTTCGGAGGGGAAGTTCCAACGTTCGTTGCGAGTTGCTGATTGAGGTGGCATCTAGTAGCCAAGTTCACAGCTAGGTGTCGTTGATGGCAGTATTTTAGGTAGATTTCATTAGAAAGCTAACTATTGCAATGGGTACCATGTATCGATTTCCGGAAAATTTCGACATATCTTCGCGTTTCACATCCCCCAGACCCCAAAACCACCGTCAGTTCAAAAGTTTATATATAATTTATGTAATATATGTATATATGTATATCAGTTTCTTGTGGACACGATAACTGCCGTAATTTTGCACCAATCACTTTGAATTTTTTACCGAATATGTATACCCATAAAATCTCGGACGAGTTCGTTACTGGGCTAAATCGGTCGAAGGGGATGAAAATGGTTTTTTTTTTCGAAAAATGAAATATTGCTATAACTCTCTTAATATGTGAAATATCGAATCCGTTCAAAGTTCATACTATGTGTCGGATAAAGCTCAGAAATTTATGTTTGAAACGTTTTTTGATAGCACCAACCATTGACCAAAGGGGTGGGAAAAAGTGTTTTTTTCGGGAAACATTAATCATATCTCTGTTAATAGGCACAATATCAAAACCGTACAAAATGGACAATATTCCCCTAATAATTACCTAAAACGTTTGTCTGAAAGAATTTTTGATATGAGCTACCATTGCGCCAAGGGATGAGAAAAATGATTTCGGAATTATAAGAAAATGCCAAGAGCTATCAGTGGTTGACATGGCAACACTACTAAATTGATGAGGGATGAGCCATCAGACGTTGCCATGACATCTGACTAAGTGTGAAGCGGCTTCGGTGACGTAACTGGTAGCATGCTGAACTTCTATGCCCAAGGTCGCGGGTTCAAAGCCGGCCAAAGTCGTCGGATTTTCTAAGAGCGCTAAAAATCCCTCAGTAAGCTTTCCTTTGGAGGGGAAGTTTCAACGTTCGTTGCGAGTTGCTGATTGAGGTGGCATCTAGTAGCCAAGTTCACAGCTGGGAGGCGTTGACGTTAGTATCTGGTAGCAACATTAGGAACTACTGCTTGAAATTTAGCGTCTGCATTCCTTACCTGAATTACAGACTAATACAGCCATCACAATTCACACCGTTTATCAGACCGATTCTACACTCACCCAAAGTACACGGGGTTATATGACCGCGTTGTCGCAGCCCCTAAACTGAGGAACCAACCAACATCTCTGCGGGAGATATAATTTTGCGTGAAGAAGTAACAGACCGTTACATAGTTACACATCAGTGTCGAAACCTTGCATAAGGACAGTGTGACCACAAGTATAACAAGTAGTTCCGTGAAGAACTGTACAGCCTATTTTCATATATCCTGCTCATGTTAATTGCCTCTATCAACATACAAAATTTCAGTTTAATTGCTGTAACAGATTCGTAGATATTGAGAACCGTCTAAATATTTCAGATGGTCGCCAGGTTGGATTTTTATTTTTGTACTATTATATTAAGATTATTGTGTAAGTGTGGTATTCAAACTTCAATCGCATGATTAGAACACAAGAAGTAAAAACGAGATTTTAAAATTACGCACAGCAGCCATCTTGTGATTATGCAAACAATTGAAATAAATTAGATGCCAGTGGATCAACATTTGTGAAAGCATTTAAAACGTGCAACGTTTCACGGCACTCGGATAGTTAATTCGCGAGAAACGTCCATTTAAATATTTATACTTCGCGTCGCCACCATGTTGGATTCGTGCTCACCAGGTTACTGAAAGTCCTATAGGTGAACATGTGTTCATAGTCTCTATGAACATAAAAATTTCAGTTTGGTTGCTGTAAAAGGTTCATATATATTGAGGACCGTCTAAATATTACGGAAGCTTGCTATTTAGGATTGTTATATGTATAGGCCATAGAGTTATGTACCATTCAAGGTCACTTATTGCCTAGGTTCATTATTCAAACTTTCACTTCAATCGCATGATTACGACACAAGAAATAAAAACTTAATTTTAAAATTTCGCACAGCCGCCATCTTGAGGTTAGATAGATAGATAGATAGATTTTTATTAATTCCATTTGATCAAATACATGCATTCAATACATTTTTGATATAGGACACGTCAGAATTTACATGCATAAAATAAAAGAACTAACAGGTATATATTACTAAGATTATAACTATTTATAACTTATTATAATAGCAAATCTTAATAGATACAATCTTATTGCACAACTATTTACACCTCACTCTATTATCATAATATGAAAACTTAATTCTATAAATACAACAACATACAGCTAGGTATTAAAATTAAATTAAAAAAGTAAAATATAGTTATAGATTCCATCACTCCTATACGCTAAAATATTCAACTACTGAGTAAAAACAATGGCACTGCAGATAAGCTTTCAACATTCTATCAAAGGTTTTTATTTTTGGGGCCAGTTTTATATACTGGGGTAGTTTATTGTATAATTTAACTCCAGTGTGAAAAGTTCCTTTTTGATAAATGCTTGTGTGTGTGTGTGTGAAATATGAATGTTTTGATTTTGTCTTGTGTTATGCCTATGAACATCATTGTTTGTTTTAAGAAAAACATCTTTATTCATTAAATTCTTTTTAAAAAACATAATACTTTCAAAGATATATATGCAGGGCAGTGGGAGAATGTTTAAATCTTTAAACAGAGGTCTACATGATTCTCTAGAGTGTACATTTGCCATAATTCTAATCGCTCTCTTTTGTATCCTAAACGTGCTTAGTACATCTGGCGACATACCCCAAAATATGATCCCATATCTTAAGTATGAATGGAAATAAGCAAAATAAGTATTTCTTAATGTGTGCATGCTAGTGCAGGTTTTCAAAATACGTAACGCAAAGCACATCGAGTTCAGTTTAGTATTCAGATATTGTATATGTTTATTCCATTTCAAGTCTTGTTGTATCCATAGTCCTAAAAACTTTGTTTCTGATTTATTTTCTATTTGATGACCATTTAATGTTATATTGGGCATCGCAGGATTCCTATTCTGTATAGTGTGGAAATTTAGACATACTGTCTTTTTATAGTTTATTATGAGGCGATTATCTTGTGACCATTTGGTTAACTCTCCTGTAACGGAGTCAGCAGACTGCTGTATGACCTGTTTAGTTTCACCTTTTATTACGAGTGTTGTATCGTCCGCAAACAAAATTTCCTTATGTGAATGAACGTTCTGTGTTATATCATTGATATATAGAAGAAAGAGTAGTGGGCCCAAAACCGATCCCTGGGGTACTCCAAATTCAATAATTCCCTCATTGGACAATGTTTCATTAAGTAATTTGGTTCCATCATCCTTGTGTCTCAAGCTTACTATTTGTTTACGCCTTGTTAAGTAAGACTCTATCCATTTATTAGCTAGACCTCTAACACCATATTGATTTAGTTTGGTAAGGAGGATTTTATGGTCAACTACATCAAATGCTTTCGATAAATCCAAGAATAGGCCAGTTACATGTTCCTTATTGTCATTGTGGTGTTTGAAGCCATATTTTCAGTGTTGCCTTAGTAAACAAGAGTTTAGTGCTTTTCAGTCGGTCAACACGAATGTACCCAAAAGAGATGGGTTATGCCCTAATCCTGAAATAAATTACATGAGATTAATAAAACACTAGGATGACCAGTTTCGATCGTCAAGCGATCATCATCAGATCCAATACACTTAGGCTATAAAATCTATGTTTGAAATACAGGTGAAAATATTTACAATATGTACAATTATTTAGTTGCAGTATTGGTACTGCAACTGTCAGTGTATGCTAAATGCAGTATATATGTTAGGTGAAATGCTAAATGGTGATGGCTATCCGGAGATTGTACTTTAGAGAGATTATATGGTTGTAAACTATGGTTAAACTATAAAAATTTTAGGCTAACTACTTATCTGATTGTCTTCCGTACTACAGCTATTCGCAGTTTCCGTGCTCACTTGAACTCGCTGTGCGGACGACTGCGGTGGTTATCTTAACGACTGGTTTTTCCCTGCCTTCCCCCCCTGTCCCTACGTGCTGTGGAGAGTGATCGCGATGTGTTTATGTGAGGTGTTGCCAACCTAGATAAGATGTATGTTATTGAATGAGGTGGATCTACAACTATTAAAGACCGTGGATTAGTCCTCGCCACGCGTGGAGCATAACCCATTCGAACTAAGCGTTGACGGTCTTATGAGGACGTCCCGGCACCTTTAATACTGCCTCTAATATGGGCCTTGGTTTATTGCAGAAGAAAGGTACATCGTACACCTGATCCAGATAACATTTACCTATTAAAAACCCCCTAATTTCCCCCCTTTTTTATCTAGCTTGGCTGTGTCGCTAAATTGTGTTTTGTTTCCGACAGGGTGTGTTTTTTAGTAGCGTGAAGAGGGGTGAGCTCTCCATGAACGTGTGTTCATTTAGATTGATGGGATTGTTTCGTTTGGCTAGGTGTATCTCGATTGCTTCCTTTATGTCAAGAGCTCTGCCTTTCGATTCGTGATGGATTATTTTAAGGTCCGACTCTATGTTGGTAAAGCTATGCCCTGCGTCACACATATGTTCGCACACGGCTGAATGTGTTCCGTATCTTATCGCATTTCTATGTTCATTATAACGTGTGTCTACTCGCCTTCCACTCTGCCCGATGTAATTAGCTTGACAATCGGTGTCTTGGCACGTTATAGAATATACCCCTGACCTTGAATACGGGTCACGTTTATTTAGATTACTATTTAGGAGGTGCCTAGCGGTTGTGTTTTTCGTCGTGAAAGCTATCTTTATGCCTTGCTTTTTGAATAGGTTAGTGATTTTATATGTATTCGCATTCACATAGTTGAAACGCGCAAATTTTTTCTCATTACTGTCCGGTTTGGGAATCGTTTTATCTTTATTTTTATGTTTGGCTATAATTTGATTTATTTTGCTTGGCGAGAAGTTGTTTTCCTTTGCTATTTGCATAATAGTTCTTATTTCCTTATTATAGTTGTCTTTTGACATGGGTATGTTTAAAGCCCTGTGCACCATTGAATTGAAACCCGCTAGTTTGTGCGTACTGGGGTGATTAGACTGATTGTCGATTGCATGCGAGGTTTGTGTTGCTTTCCGGAATATGGAATATGAAAGGTCGTTGTCTTTACGTTCAATAGTTATATCGAGATAATTTATTTTCCGGTCTATTTCGGATTCCTTAGTGAATTTGATAGAATGGTGAAGGCTATTAATGGATTGGAGAATTGTTTCTTCGCTTGTTAGTTCAGTATCGTAGATGCAAATTACATCATCTACGTATCTTTTCCATATTACTATTCCCTTTGTTGAAGTCTTTTCTAAGAACGCATTTTCTAGTGCATTGATGAAGATGTCAGCGATTAACCCACTTAGTGGCGATCCCATTGCTAGGCCTTCTCTCTGTGTGTATATTTTATTGTCGAATTGAAACACGTTTTGGGTGAGAACGACCCTCAGTAATCTCACAATCTCTTCAATTTCTTTTACCGAATTGTTGGATTTTAAGTTGTTTTCGATAGTGTTGATTGCTTCAATAATCGGAATATTGGTGTACATGTTAGTTACGTCGAAGGATACTAGCCTGAAGCTAGGTTTCATTTGTAGGGTGTTCAATGCTGTTACTAGTTCTGTTGTGTTCTTTACAGAGTTGTTTTTGTCGTTGGAAAGACGGCATTTTAAGATTTTTAGTAACTCTTTGCTGATTTTGTAATTAGGGGCATTCCTACAATTGACTATTGGTCTCATTGGGCATTCCTTTTTGTGTATTTTTGGTTGTCCCCTCAATGACGGTATTTTCGGGTTCATGTTTATTAGTTTTGATTTTTCAGCTTTGGTCAGTATGTATTCTGTTTCTTTTAGCGCACTTTTTATTTGTTTTTGGAATTTGTTGGTGGGGTCTTTTGTTAATTCCTTGATTTCGTTGTTGTTTAGGAATTCGACTGTTTTTTCAATGTATTCTGTTTTATTCAAAATTACTGTAGTGTTTCCCTTATCTGCTTTTGTGATGATTAAGTCATGTTCTTTTATTTTTTGTTTCAACGACTTTATTTCTTTGATTTGTTTGTTGTTTTGAATGTTATTGCTATCGCCCTCTCGTTTGAGGATTTTTTTGGCTTCGTTGGTGGCGAGATTTTTGGTTAATTCCCTGTCTTCTACTGGGAGCTTGTGACTGGCTATCTCAATATCTGTGATTAACTGTTTTATATTGTGGTTCGTGTGTGCGTCTGTGCAGTTGTATTTCAAACCTTTGTCTAACATATTCATTTCACCTTGAGAAAAGGTTACGTTCGTTCTGTTGTTTACTCTGCTGTGGAAATTGAATTCATTGTTATTCGTGTGTTGTTCGTTAGATTGATGGTTCTGTGTTTCTCCTAGTTTTCTTAATTTATTTTCTAGCGTTTCATGCTTCCTCGTTGCTCTGATTTTGATGGTGTCATGTAGGTGTTCGGTGAAGCTGTCCCATTGGGCTGCGTGCCAGAAATTACTCAGTTGCAATTGAATGTCGTATAATTGTTGGTTAATTTTTTGCTTTCTTATGTATGCGAATCTTAATTCGTTTTTTATCCAAAGCGCTTTGGCTTGTTTAGTTGAAATGATCGAGGCTGGTGTGTTCGGTACGGTTTTAATTGGTACGTATTTAGGGGTGAGGTTTAGTTCTATACATTTTTTGTTGAACCAAATTGACTTGTCTAAATTCATGAGTTTAAGCCTGAGTGATTTGAATTTCTTGGCTTCACGATTTGCCTGACTAGCCGTGAACATTGTGGTGTTTGAAGCCATATTTTCAGTGTTGCCTTAGTAAACAAGAGTTTAGTGCTTTTCAGTCGGTCAACACGAATGTACCCAAAAGAGATGGGTTATGCCCTAATCCTGAAATAAATTACATGAGATTAATAAAACACTAGGATGACCAGTTTCGATCGTCAAGCGATCATCATCAGATCCAATACACTTAGGCTATAAAATCTATGTTTGAAATACAGGTGAAAATATTTACAATATGTACAATTATTTAGTTGCAGTATTGGTACTGCAACTGTCAGTGTATGCTAAATGCAGTATATATGTTAGGTGAAATGCTAAATGGTGATGGCTATCCGGAGATTGTACTTTAGAGAGATTATATGGTTGTAAACTATGGTTAAACTATAAAAATTTTAGGCTAACTACTTATCTGATTGTCTTCCGTACTACAGCTATTCGCAGTTTCCGTGCTCACTTGAACTCGCTGTGCGGACGACTGCGGTGGTTATCTTAACGACTGGTTTTTCCCTGCCTTCCCCCCCTGTCCCTACGTGCTGTGGAGAGTGATCGCGATGTGTTTATGTGAGGTGTTGCCAACCTAGATAAGATGTATGTTATTGAATGAGGTGGATCTACAACTATTAAAGACCGTGGATTAGTCCTCGCCACGCGTGGAGCATAACCCATTCGAACTAAGCGTTGACGGTCTTATGAGGACGTCCCGGCACCTTTAATACTGCCTCTAATATGGGCCTTGGTTTATTGCAGAAGAAAGGTACATCGTACACCTGATCCAGATAACATTTACCTATTAAAAACCCCCTAATTTCCCCCCTTTTTTATCTAGCTTGGCTGTGTCGCTAAATTGTGTTTTGTTTCCGACAGGGTGTGTTTTTTAGTAGCGTGAAGAGGGGTGAGCTCTCCATGAACGTGTGTTCATTTAGATTGATGGGATTGTTTCGTTTGGCTAGGTGTATCTCGATTGCTTCCTTTATGTCAAGAGCTCTGCCTTTCGATTCGTGATGGATTATTTTAAGGTCCGACTCTATGTTGGTAAAGCTATGCCCTGCGTCACACATATGTTCGCACACGGCTGAATGTGTTCCGTATCTTATCGCATTTCTATGTTCATTATAACGTGTGTCTACTCGCCTTCCACTCTGCCCGATGTAATTAGCTTGACAATCGGTGTCTTGGCACGTTATAGAATATACCCCTGACCTTGAATACGGGTCACGTTTATTTAGATTACTATTTAGGAGGTGCCTAGCGGTTGTGTTTTTCGTCGTGAAAGCTATCTTTATGCCTTGCTTTTTGAATAGGTTAGTGATTTTATATGTATTCGCATTCACATAGTTGAAACGCGCAAATTTTTTCTCATTACTGTCCGGTTTGGGAATCGTTTTATCTTTATTTTTATGTTTGGCTATAATTTGATTTATTTTGCTTGGCGAGAAGTTGTTTTCCTTTGCTATTTGCATAATAGTTCTTATTTCCTTATTATAGTTGTCTTTTGACATGGGTATGTTTAAAGCCCTGTGCACCATTGAATTGAAACCCGCTAGTTTGTGCGTACTGGGGTGATTAGACTGATTGTCGATTGCATGCGAGGTTTGTGTTGCTTTCCGGAATATGGAATATGAAAGGTCGTTGTCTTTACGTTCAATAGTTATATCGAGATAATTTATTTTCCGGTCTATTTCGGATTCCTTAGTGAATTTGATAGAATGGTGAAGGCTATTAATGGATTGGAGAATTGTTTCTTCGCTTGTTAGTTCAGTATCGTAGATGCAAATTACATCATCTACGTATCTTTTCCATATTACTATTCCCTTTGTTGAAGTCTTTTCTAAGAACGCATTTTCTAGTGCATTGATGAAGATGTCAGCGATTAACCCACTTAGTGGCGATCCCATTGCTAGGCCTTCTCTCTGTGTGTATATTTTATTGTCGAATTGAAACACGTTTTGGGTGAGAACGACCCTCAGTAATCTCACAATCTCTTCAATTTCTTTTACCGAATTGTTGGATTTTAAGTTGTTTTCGATAGTGTTGATTGCTTCAATAATCGGAATATTGGTGTACATGTTAGTTACGTCGAAGGATACTAGCCTGAAGCTAGGTTTCATTTGTAGGGTGTTCAATGCTGTTACTAGTTCTGTTGTGTTCTTTACAGAGTTGTTTTTGTCGTTGGAAAGACGGCATTTTAAGATTTTTAGTAACTCTTTGCTGATTTTGTAATTAGGGGCATTCCTACAATTGACTATTGGTCTCATTGGGCATTCCTTTTTGTGTATTTTTGGTTGTCCCCTCAATGACGGTATTTTCGGGTTCATGTTTATTAGTTTTGATTTTTCAGCTTTGGTCAGTATGTATTCTGTTTCTTTTAGCGCACTTTTT
The DNA here is from genome assembly GCA_946902985.2 of Meconema thalassinum. Taxonomy (NCBI): domain Eukaryota; kingdom Metazoa; phylum Arthropoda; class Insecta; order Orthoptera; family Tettigoniidae; genus Meconema; species Meconema thalassinum. The sequence continues at coordinate 20,783,462 of OX336395.1, read as the reverse complement.
ATTTGTTTTTGGAATTTGTTGGTGGGGTCTTTTGTTAATTCCTTGATTTCGTTGTTGTTTAGGAATTCGACTGTTTTTTCAATGTATTCTGTTTTATTCAAAATTACTGTAGTGTTTCCCTTATCTGCTTTTGTGATGATTAAGTCATGTTCTTTTATTTTTTGTTTCAACGACTTTATTTCTTTGATTTGTTTGTTGTTTTGAATGTTATTGCTATCGCCCTCTCGTTTGAGGATTTTTTTGGCTTCGTTGGTGGCGAGATTTTTGGTTAATTCCCTGTCTTCTACTGGGAGCTTGTGACTGGCTATCTCAATATCTGTGATTAACTGTTTTATATTGTGGTTCGTGTGTGCGTCTGTGCAGTTGTATTTCAAACCTTTGTCTAACATATTCATTTCACCTTGAGAAAAGGTTACGTTCGTTCTGTTGTTTACTCTGCTGTGGAAATTGAATTCATTGTTATTCGTGTGTTGTTCGTTAGATTGATGGTTCTGTGTTTCTCCTAGTTTTCTTAATTTATTTTCTAGCGTTTCATGCTTCCTCGTTGCTCTGATTTTGATGGTGTCATGTAGGTGTTCGGTGAAGCTGTCCCATTGGGCTGCGTGCCAGAAATTACTCAGTTGCAATTGAATGTCGTATAATTGTTGGTTAATTTTTTGCTTTCTTATGTATGCGAATCTTAATTCGTTTTTTATCCAAAGCGCTTTGGCTTGTTTAGTTGAAATGATCGAGGCTGGTGTGTTCGGTACGGTTTTAATTGGTACGTATTTAGGGGTGAGGTTTAGTTCTATACATTTTTTGTTGAACCAAATTGACTTGTCTAAATTCATGAGTTTAAGCCTGAGTGATTTGAATTTCTTGGCTTCACGATTTGCCTGACTAGCCGTGAACATTGTGGTGTTTGAAGCCATATTTTCAGTGTTGCCTTAGTAAACAAGAGTTTAGTGCTTTTCAGTCGGTCAACACGAATGTACCCAAAAGAGATGGGTTATGCCCTAATCCTGAAATAAATTACATGAGATTAATAAAACACTAGGATGACCAGTTTCGATCGTCAAGCGATCATCATCAGATCCAATACACTTAGGCTATAAAATCTATGTTTGAAATACAGGTGAAAATATTTACAATATGTACAATTATTTAGTTGCAGTATTGGTACTGCAACTGTCAGTGTATGCTAAATGCAGTATATATGTTAGGTGAAATGCTAAATGGTGATGGCTATCCGGAGATTGTACTTTAGAGAGATTATATGGTTGTAAACTATGGTTAAACTATAAAAATTTTAGGCTAACTACTTATCTGATTGTCTTCCGTACTACAGCTATTCGCAGTTTCCGTGCTCACTTGAACTCGCTGTGCGGACGACTGCGGTGGTTATCTTAACGACTGGTTTTTCCCTGCCTTCCCCCCCTGTCCCTACGTGCTGTGGAGAGTGATCGCGATGTGTTTATGTGAGGTGTTGCCAACCTAGATAAGATGTATGTTATTGAATGAGGTGGATCTACAACTATTAAAGACCGTGGATTAGTCCTCGCCACGCGTGGAGCATAACCCATTCGAACTAAGCGTTGACGGTCTTATGAGGACGTCCCGGCACCTTTAATACTGCCTCTAATATGGGCCTTGGTTTATTGCAGAAGAAAGGTACATCGTACACCTGATCCAGATAACATTTACCTATTAAAAACCCCCTAATTTCCCCCCTTTTTTATCTAGCTTGGCTGTGTCGCTAAATTGTGTTTTGTTTCCGACAGGGTGTGTTTTTTAGTAGCGTGAAGAGGGGTGAGCTCTCCATGAACGTGTGTTCATTTAGATTGATGGGATTGTTTCGTTTGGCTAGGTGTATCTCGATTGCTTCCTTTATGTCAAGAGCTCTGCCTTTCGATTCGTGATGGATTATTTTAAGGTCCGACTCTATGTTGGTAAAGCTATGCCCTGCGTCACACATATGTTCGCACACGGCTGAATGTGTTCCGTATCTTATCGCATTTCTATGTTCATTATAACGTGTGTCTACTCGCCTTCCACTCTGCCCGATGTAATTAGCTTGACAATCGGTGTCTTGGCACGTTATAGAATATACCCCTGACCTTGAATACGGGTCACGTTTATTTAGATTACTATTTAGGAGGTGCCTAGCGGTTGTGTTTTTCGTCGTGAAAGCTATCTTTATGCCTTGCTTTTTGAATAGGTTAGTGATTTTATATGTATTCGCATTCACATAGTTGAAACGCGCAAATTTTTTCTCATTACTGTCCGGTTTGGGAATCGTTTTATCTTTATTTTTATGTTTGGCTATAATTTGATTTATTTTGCTTGGCGAGAAGTTGTTTTCCTTTGCTATTTGCATAATAGTTCTTATTTCCTTATTATAGTTGTCTTTTGACATGGGTATGTTTAAAGCCCTGTGCACCATTGAATTGAAACCCGCTAGTTTGTGCGTACTGGGGTGATTAGACTGATTGTCGATTGCATGCGAGGTTTGTGTTGCTTTCCGGAATATGGAATATGAAAGGTCGTTGTCTTTACGTTCAATAGTTATATCGAGATAATTTATTTTCCGGTCTATTTCGGATTCCTTAGTGAATTTGATAGAATGGTGAAGGCTATTAATGGATTGGAGAATTGTTTCTTCGCTTGTTAGTTCAGTATCGTAGATGCAAATTACATCATCTACGTATCTTTTCCATATTACTATTCCCTTTGTTGAAGTCTTTTCTAAGAACGCATTTTCTAGTGCATTGATGAAGATGTCAGCGATTAACCCACTTAGTGGCGATCCCATTGCTAGGCCTTCTCTCTGTGTGTATATTTTATTGTCGAATTGAAACACGTTTTGGGTGAGAACGACCCTCAGTAATCTCACAATCTCTTCAATTTCTTTTACCGAATTGTTGGATTTTAAGTTGTTTTCGATAGTGTTGATTGCTTCAATAATCGGAATATTGGTGTACATGTTAGTTACGTCGAAGGATACTAGCCTGAAGCTAGGTTTCATTTGTAGGGTGTTCAATGCTGTTACTAGTTCTGTTGTGTTCTTTACAGAGTTGTTTTTGTCGTTGGAAAGACGGCATTTTAAGATTTTTAGTAACTCTTTGCTGATTTTGTAATTAGGGGCATTCCTACAATTGACTATTGGTCTCATTGGGCATTCCTTTTTGTGTATTTTTGGTTGTCCCCTCAATGACGGTATTTTCGGGTTCATGTTTATTAGTTTTGATTTTTCAGCTTTGGTCAGTATGTATTCTGTTTCTTTTAGCGCACTTTTTATTTGTTTTTGGAATTTGTTGGTGGGGTCTTTTGTTAATTCCTTGATTTCGTTGTTGTTTAGGAATTCGACTGTTTTTTCAATGTATTCTGTTTTATTCAAAATTACTGTAGTGTTTCCCTTATCTGCTTTTGTGATGATTAAGTCATGTTCTTTTATTTTTTGTTTCAACGACTTTATTTCTTTGATTTGTTTGTTGTTTTGAATGTTATTGCTATCGCCCTCTCGTTTGAGGATTTTTTTGGCTTCGTTGGTGGCGAGATTTTTGGTTAATTCCCTGTCTTCTACTGGGAGCTTGTGACTGGCTATCTCAATATCTGTGATTAACTGTTTTATATTGTGGTTCGTGTGTGCGTCTGTGCAGTTGTATTTCAAACCTTTGTCTAACATATTCATTTCACCTTGAGAAAAGGTTACGTTCGTTCTGTTGTTTACTCTGCTGTGGAAATTGAATTCATTGTTATTCGTGTGTTGTTCGTTAGATTGATGGTTCTGTGTTTCTCCTAGTTTTCTTAATTTATTTTCTAGCGTTTCATGCTTCCTCGTTGCTCTGATTTTGATGGTGTCATGTAGGTGTTCGGTGAAGCTGTCCCATTGGGCTGCGTGCCAGAAATTACTCAGTTGCAATTGAATGTCGTATAATTGTTGGTTAATTTTTTGCTTTCTTATGTATGCGAATCTTAATTCGTTTTTTATCCAAAGCGCTTTGGCTTGTTTAGTTGAAATGATCGAGGCTGGTGTGTTCGGTACGGTTTTAATTGGTACGTATTTAGGGGTGAGGTTTAGTTCTATACATTTTTTGTTGAACCAAATTGACTTGTCTAAATTCATGAGTTTAAGCCTGAGTGATTTGAATTTCTTGGCTTCACGATTTGCCTGACTAGCCGTGAACATTGTGGTGTTTGAAGCCATATTTTCAGTGTTGCCTTAGTAAACAAGAGTTTAGTGCTTTTCAGTCGGTCAACACGAATGTACCCAAAAGAGATGGGTTATGCCCTAATCCTGAAATAAATTACATGAGATTAATAAAACACTAGGATGACCAGTTTCGATCGTCAAGCGATCATCATCAGATCCAATACACTTAGGCTATAAAATCTATGTTTGAAATACAGGTGAAAATATTTACAATATGTACAATTATTTAGTTGCAGTATTGGTACTGCAACTGTCAGTGTATGCTAAATGCAGTATATATGTTAGGTGAAATGCTAAATGGTGATGGCTATCCGGAGATTGTACTTTAGAGAGATTATATGGTTGTAAACTATGGTTAAACTATAAAAATTTTAGGCTAACTACTTATCTGATTGTCTTCCGTACTACAGCTATTCGCAGTTTCCGTGCTCACTTGAACTCGCTGTGCGGACGACTGCGGTGGTTATCTTAACGACTGGTAGATAAAAAAGGGGGGAAATTAGGGGGTTTTTAATAGGTAAATGTTATCTGGATCAGGTGTACGATGTACCTTTCTTCTGCAATAAACCAAGGCCCATATTAGAGGCAGTATTAAAGGTGCCGGGACGTCCTCATAAGACCGTCAACGCTTAGTTCGAATGGGTTATGCTCCACGCGTGGCGAGGACTAATCCACGGTCTTTAATAGTTGTAGATCCACCTCATTCAATAACATACATCTTATCTAGGTTGGCAACACCTCACATAAACACATCGCGATCACTCTCCACAGCACGTAGGGACAGGGGGGGAAGGCAGGGAAAAACCAGTCGTTAAGATAACCACCGCAGTCGTCCGCACAGCGAGTTCAAGTGAGCACGGAAACTGCGAATAGCTGTAGTACGGAAGACAATCAGATAAGTAGTTAGCCTAAAATTTTTATAGTTTAACCATAGTTTACAACCATATAATCTCTCTAAAGTACAATCTCCGGATAGCCATCACCATTTAGCATTTCACCTAACATATATACTGCATTTAGCATACACTGACAGTTGCAGTACCAATACTGCAACTAAATAATTGTACATATTGTAAATATTTTCACCTGTATTTCAAACATAGATTTTATAGCCTAAGTGTATTGGATCTGATGATGATCGCTTGACGATCGAAACTGGTCATCCTAGTGTTTTATTAATCTCATGTAATTTATTTCAGGATTAGGGCATAACCCATCTCTTTTGGGTACATTCGTGTTGACCGACTGAAAAGCACTAAACTCTTGTTCCTTATTGTCAATTAATTTCAGTATACTATTACTAAATTGCTGTCTGTGTAGATTTTTCCGTTCTAAATCCATGTTGTGAGTTTGATAATATTTTATTTTTTTCTATGAAACTTATCAGTCTCTTATACATAATTTTTTCCACAATTTTTGCAATACCAGTTGGTAAGGTAATAGGACGATAGTTATCTAATTCATCTTTTGAACCATTTTTGTGCACTGGAATTACTTTTGATAACTTCAAAATATCCGGGTAAGTTCCTGAGAGAATTGAACTGTTTATTAAGTGCGTAAGTGGATTTATTATATTTTCTGCACATTTCTTTAAAATTGCATCAGGGATGCCATCAATGCCAGCACAGAATTTATTTTTTAGCTCTTTTATAACTATTCTTACCTCTTCACTTGTGACATGATTTATAAATAAAGAATCACTGCATATATTTATTTTATTATTAGAATTTAGTGTATTTACCTGTGATTTATTTAATAATTTTTGCGGAATTTCCAGAAAATAGTCATTAAAAGTGTTTGCTATTTCCTCTGGATTATTAATCACTTTATTATTTCTGGTCAGTGTAATGTTCCTTTGTATTTTAGCAGATTTTCCAGTTTCTTTCTTTATTACAGACCACATAGCCCTGTTTTTATTAGATGATTGGGAAATAAAATTATCATTATGCATTTTCTTTGCTAGTCTTATTACCTTATTTAATATGCTAGTGTATTTTTTGTAGTATAAATTGAATTCAGGTGTTGTGTGGTATTGTTTATATAATTTGTGTAGAAATTTCTTTCTTTGACATGAATTTATAATCCCTGTTGTTATCCAATTGCTAGTTTTGTTATTTTGAACAGTTCTTCGTTTAAAGGGGAATGCTATTTCAAAATAGTGTTTTAGGGTACTGTTAAATGCATTAAATTTATCATTTACATTTTCTAGTTCATAAATTTCTGACCATGTTTCCTTATTTAATAAGTCATTGAAATATGTAACATTTGATTCAGTGAATGACCTGCACTTTGATTTTACTCCATTATCATTATTATTGATTACTTCGGATACTTCAAAACTCAGTATTTGTCCATGGTGGTCACTAAAACCCGGACAATAGACTTCTATTGAATGGTGATATTTATCTGTATTTATAAAAATTTGATCAGGAGTGGTTTTACTAAATTTTGTTATTCTTGTTGGTGTATTTACTGTAGGTTTCAGTCCATAGGAAATTAGTAACTGGTTTAATAATTCACAATTTCTATCAAGTTTTAAGAAATCCACATTTACATCCCCACAAATTATTATATCGAAATTTACTTTGCTCATGTTATTGAGTAACAATTCTAGTTTATCTATAAATAGAGGAAACTTTCCTGACGGAGAACGGTATACGCATACAATTATTAACTTAAACTGCTGAATTTTTACGGCAGAGAATTCAAAATCCTGTTCCATAATTAGATAATCATAAGCTGTTATCTGTTCATGATCTAAATTATTTCTTAAGAAGATGCAAGTACCACCATGGCTAATATTAGATCTAGAGTATTTACTAGCTTGTATAAACCCTGGGAATTGAATTAATTCGAGTTGTTCCTCTTTCAGCCAATGTTCTGAAATACATAGTGCTGAGATGTCTTTAAGTTCATTTTTAAGCATTAGATTTATGTAATCAATTTTATTATAAAGAGACTGGACATTCTGGTGGTAAATTTTAAATTTGTTACTTTTGCAAGCTTGTGTTGGTGATTTATTTACATTATTATTATCATAATTGTTATTATTATTGTTGCTAGACAAATCCGAAATACCATTGTTGCACTCCGTTAAATTTGACTTCAAAAGATGTGAATGCCAAACCTCACGTTTGGCTTCTTCTACCAGTTTCCCTGCTTCCACTCTAATGATATTACTGTTGAATTATTCTTACCATTTGAATTTACAATTTTGCAGATTTCATCACTAAGATACTCTTTTCCTAATCTATTTAAGTGTAGGCCATGCCGAGTGTGGAACTTCCTGTCTAATTTACTTACATCTACAATTTGGACATTTGGAAAACTCTTACAAATTTTATGAATTTTTCCATTTGTAGCCTCTATTTCTACATTTACACATGACTTGGGAATTAAATCGTGTCTCTGCGGAATATTTACAATAATGACATTTGTTTTTTGCATGGATGGCAATGTACCCTTTAAATCTTTGATTACCTTTTTACTCTCATTTCTATAGACGTCGTTTGCTCCAGCGATGATCACTGCGTAGTCCTTTGCAGTAAGGGACGCACACTCTCCTATCATCCCGTTCGTGACTTCTGCAATCTGAGCTCCTGGCTTCACTGTCGAAGTGACCTCCATTTCTCGGCTTCTCTCCAAAACGCTTGCTGCTACATCTCGCCCGTGGCTATCCGCAAATATCCGCATCTTCCTGGATTTTCTCTTTATCACTTTCTTCTTTTCTTCTTGAGGAAAGTCATCATTTTCTTCTACAAGCACTCCAAATGAATTTGAGACGGGAATTTCAGTTACATGTACTCCATTTATAGGCCTAGGCTTATTCAATCTTACCTTACCAGCAATCACTGTCGACCAAGTTTCCTTGCTTTCCTCTCTGTTTCCTTTTAATTTATTCAACTCTTCCATTAACTTAGCAATATCTTCCTTTATCAGCTTTATAATTTCGTCTTTTGAGGACAGTTCGTTTCTCAGGTTATGACATTCGCATGACGGTAGCGGTAGGCCTACATTACGACAATCGGTTTCACTTTTCTCCTCATTCAATTTTACCTGAGATCTTGTGATGATTTTATTTGCATTTTTTACTTTTATTTTGCACGACGAGCATAAATCCGTTACGGTTACACAACCTGACGAGATACTAACACTGTTTACTGTCGTCATACTAGAGATCTAAGTGAGCCTAGATGTTTACACCAAATTACACTAAATTTAATTTAATTATTACTACCTAATAGAATTAATCTAATAACCTACCAATAAAGAAGAATGTGAAATACGTATATCTTCCAATCGGGTGAAGTCTCGTAAAAGCACCACTGCTCTACTTGATTCAAACAGTGATTGAAGAAGTCACCGAATCTTTGGATACACGTTCCCACAACTTAGTTTAAGTTTATTAAATTATCAACAAGAATTTCTAAATACTATCAATATTCCGTATTACACTTGATCTAAGGAAAGTAACTTTATAGATTTTAAGCCTCTGTTATAATATTTTACCACTTTTATCAAATATTTACACTAGCTGCTATTTCACTACACTTTCACTGTGACGCCATCTTGTATAGGCCAGTTATGTAAACAATTGAATTAAATTAGATGGCAGTACATTACAATCTGCAAAATCATTTACTGTACCACATTTCACTGCGCTCAGAGTGTTAACTCACGAGAAAAGTCTATTAAAATATTTCAAATTCGTTTGGTCACCATGTTCGTTTTGTACTTTACAGGTTTATGAATTATACATAGGTAAACTTGTATCAGTACCCTTTATCACTGTACAAAATTGCAGGGTGATATCTGTAATAGTTTCGGGGATATAGAATGTCAGTGAAATATTTCGCACAGCCGCCATTTTGAGGTTATGTAAACAATTGAACTAAATTAGACTCCAGTGCATTGCAATGTGTATAAATATTTGCTGTACCAAGTTTCATTACGTTTGGATAGTTAAATCGCGAGAAAAGTCTATTTAAAAGTCTCCACTTCGCTTGGCCGCCATGTTGGTTATGTAGTAACCAGGTTTTTGAAAGTTTCATAGGTGAACTTCTAGTAGTACCCTTTATCACCGTACACAATTTCAGGGCGATATCCGTTATAGTTTCGGAGATACTGAATGCTAGTGAAATATTTCGCACAGCCGCCATGTTGGATTGGTGAGACGTAACAAAATTCGATGGGCACGGTCGACGTCGCCGGGAGTAGTGCTATGAACTTACCGAGTTTCACTGAAATCGCTCCAGCCGTTTAGATTTTAATTAGGGGGGGACACACACACACCTCACACACACACACACACACACACGCACACACACATGGACAAAAGGTGATCTCATAAGCCTATTTTTTCAAAATTGAAAATAGGCTAAAACTGGACTCCAAATGACAAGAAGGTTACCGTCCCCGTAAGACAATAAAATGTTAAAAATATGTTTAAAATGAAGAAAAACAAAGTTAATTAATCTCCAATTAAAAAATACTTTCACGCGATAAATGAGGTCTGATCCTTCTACGAAAACCTGCATATTCTGCCTATTTTCGCCTATCTCCAAGTTTGTCTGGTGAAATCTACCTCCGCCTTCCGGCGTGCCGAGAGGACTTTTTTTTAAGTAGGAATTGTTTATGCAGCTTATCGAAAGATTAAGAATTCTTTCGGGTAAAAATGGCTTAAGTGCTCTAATATTAGTGACCTTTAATAAATATAGAATAGAAGGTAGACTCATAGAATGACACACAGAGCGTTTGTATAGGGCTAAGAGTATCAAGAATAATGAAGTGAAAGACGAGAGGAAACCGCTGAGCATAAAAGAGGAGATTTAATATTTGAATCAGTATTGGTTGGCCGCTAGAAGACCTACGTAGTTAGGGACCACCAGACATCAGTTATGTACCAATTGAGTTGCTACGATACATAGGGGCTGAAGATCTGGTCAGTTTACTTCGCTTATTAATACTTTGGATCTTTGATAGGTATGTGAAGGGTTATAAAAGCTTCTTATCGAACAGTGTGCCATTGTCTCTATACTGAAGAAAGCAGGAGCTGACAGATGGGAAGGTTCTCCTGCAATGAGTGCGATGCCTAATGCTTAAATGTTTTTATTAGAAGGATAAACAAATGCTGATGATGAAGAAATGTATGAAGAAATAGAAGAATTGTTTGACATAGTAAAGTAGAATTCAAACATTATTTTAATGGGTTATTTTAATGCTTCCGTTGGCTCACATAATGATCTTAAGAATGCTGGTAAGTTTGGTATGGGTGATGGCAATGCGAGAGGAGAAAAATTACTTGAATTCTGTGAGCAACATGTGATGGTAATAACTTATACCTGTTTCGAAGTTCCCAAGAGAAGACGTTACACCTGGATAGCACCTGGAGATGGAAGAATGTTGCAAATTGACTACATCATAGTTAAACAAAGATATAGGAACCAAGTGAAAGCCAGCCATAGTTACCCTGGGGTGGAAATTGATAGTGAACACATCCTAGTTGCAGCTAAATGTTATATAAGGTTCAAGTGGAATGAAACATTTCGACAAAAGAGATGGTGTTTAAATAAACTTCAGGATCCTAATGTAGTACAAACATTTAAAGATGTTGGATAATTGGAGCCTTTAGGAAGGGATTATATAAGAAATGGTTTTGAAACAACTGCAACGGAAGTACTAGGCAGAAGGAAATTGGAACCGAGAAAGAAATGGATGACCCAGGAAATCCTCGAGCTTATTGAATAAAGGACTAAATTTAGAAATATAAACACTCAAGCGTATAAGTCTCTAAAGAATCAAATAACAAGGATGTGTCCCAAGGAGAATGAAAATTGGATGAAGCGGGTATGGGTGGGTATTGAGGATGACCTGAAGAATGTGAAACCTAACAAAGCTTATTTTAAAGTGAAATCTTTGAGCTATCACCAACGCATCACAAGCAACGTAGTTAAGGATTCCAAAGGGAAGCTATTGTTTGAAAATGATAAGGTATGTGAGCGATGGAGGGAATACCTTGAAGATTTGTATGATGGGCCAGATATTACAGACAATAGTATTTATATAGAAGGTGAAGAACTAATTGAAGAAGATCATAAAGGTCCAACTATAACTAAAGCAGAGTTTTATGCAGCACTCACTAAACTGAAAGGAACGAAAGCAACTGGTGTAGATAACATTCCCGCAGAGCTCTTAAAATGTTGTGATGTAAGCATTTAGGAATGCCTTTTTCAAATCATTACTAAATGCTATGAGGATGCAATTGTACCTCCTGATTTTATTAAAATTCGAACAATCACACTACCCAAGAAAGGAAATGCTTGTGAATGTTCTAATTATAGAACATTAGCCATTCTTTCACATGCATCAAAGATTTTATTGATCATCATCAAAGATAGACTAAGCAGGGAAATTGAACAACATCTGGATAGTGATCAGTATGGATTTTGAACAAGGAAAGCATTATATCAGATTTTAGAAAGAAGACTGGAAGTTAATCGAAAAACCTATATAGTATTCATTGATATAGAAAAAGCATTTTATGAAGGTAATTGGAAGACCTTATTTCTTACATTTGCCAAAGTCAGGATTGACTGGAAATTCTGAAAATATATAAAAATCAAACTACCGAAATAACAGTTAATGGCAATAATAGGGAAGCAAAAATAAGATGATGTATAAGGCAGGGTTGTATTCTATCACCATATCTTTTTAATATCTATATAGAAGCTGCAGTATATACATTAAAAGAGAAAACAAAAGGATTAACATGTAAAGGATTACAGGTTCATAGCTTTCGCTTTGCAGATGATATTACACTTTTAGCAAACTCTGCATGTGTAATGAGTAGAATGCTAAAAGTTTTTCGGGAATCCTTAGGAAAATTCGGGCTAAGAGTTAATTCTCGGAAGGCAAAATTAATTGTGGTTGATAAAAAGAAACAACCAATTTTATCTAGTATAATGTTAAATGATAGTGCCATTGAACAAGTAACGGAATTTTGCTATTTGGCAAGTATGATTAATTATGACAACAGATGCAGCTCAGAAATTGAGAAAAGAATAGCGTTCGTCACATCGCTCATAATTGATTCAGTAAAATTTAAATTTATTTTCCGCCCTTTCAATGCAGTTAAAATCTTGGTTTATAAAAGATACATGTTTCGGGACATTTAAAAAGTCCCTTCTTCAGTCTACTGAGTGACTTAAAGATAACATTTTACACCATTAAGAAAATCGATAGAAAAACATGAAGAAAAACACACTTTTGTATACAATGCATTCTACTTGCTAAACTCTGTCTAAAATATGCTCTCATATTGCATAACTATATACATAAATAGTTGGTACATTAAAAACATATGAGTATAATAACACTATTACGGGTGGCTTTGATTAGCCTTGCTGAAAATATTGTGCACTGTGAAGATTTCCTTAATATTACAAATGGGGACATTGTTAAAAAATAAATGATTTAATTGAATCTGATAAGTCTATTGATGGAGGCTGATTGTTGTGCATCTGTAGCGTTGGCGAAGAATGCCTTTCAAAATTAGAAGAATTTGCTGTTCAATGGCCACCTCAACTTGAAGATAAGGAAGTTATTTCTCAAGACCTTTGTTTGGAGTGTGTTGACCTATGGTTGTGAAACATGGACACTTGGGTAAAGAGAAGAATCAAAATATGAGTCAGCTGAAATGTGGTTTTGGAGACGAATGACCTCAACAAGCTAGATGGAAAGAAAGACTAATGACCTTGTTCTGAACCAAATTCAGGAGAATCGATGCCTGTTGAACACCATCAAGAAAAGGAAAGCAAAATCCATGGGATACATACTCAGACAAAACCAAGGGGATGACCAAGACAATCATATCTCAAGAACATTGTCAAGGAGATGGAATGTGACTTGTATGCCAGTATGAAGAGGACTGCTGAAGACCGTAAGAAATGGCTGCAACAACAAGGCTTTTAGCCTTTGGAAGCTGCTGATGATGATGAAACAAATGGACGGGATGACAGCCGAGTTAGGTAAAGACAAGTTCAGTGAACAAGGGTAGTTGTAATAAGTATCAGACTGTTCTTGGAGGAATAAAGATTGAGAGGAAAACGTTCGTGGCATATTTAGTATAAATAAAGCTTTGTATAATGTTGATTGGAGATATTGCTTGACAGTTTGAGAAGTATCCCAATACAATTCAGGATTCTGAGTGTGTCTACAACCTGCTGGTGTTTATTAGATTCGACAGACATGAGAGTGAGACTGGTATTTAGAATGATATAAGGTAAGACTGCATTTTATCATTCATACTTTTGAATCTTTATGGCAAGTAACGAAGGAAATGCCAAAGAAATTTAAAGTAGAATTGAGGACGAAGATAAAGTAATTTTGACTCGGTGACTTATTAACGACAATGTCAACTTGGCCTCATCACCAGATGATTTGATCATGTTTCTAATCGGTGTGTACAAGGTGTTGAGGAAAGATTTCACAATAAAATCATTGTATTTGAAACCGAATAAACGGAATGCAGCAGGAAGATTTAAAATTAACATATTGCAATTGATTGGCTGTTGGAACACTAAGAGACGTTGGTGACTCCAACTTGAGCACAGAATGGACAAAGCAAATAAGATATAAAGATTGGGTTGACATCTGCTTAAGTGAATTATAGATCTAGGTATTAAAAGTCATTTTTGAAGCGATTGCCTGGAACTTGGCGCTATATGGATGCGAAACTTGGATTGTTTTTGCTGCAGAATATATAAAAATAGAAATATTTGATTGTGGTGTTGCAGGAAAATAGTGATGATTAAAAGATCAAATATAGTAGTTAATGAAGGGTATTTGGCCGGGTGGGAGGGGGTAAATGAGTCGGACGAGTGGTTATGAATAAAAGAGGTAGCTTGGTATGGCACATAAGGCAGCTGGAATTGAAACCTTACCGTTGTTATGGAAGGATGGGTTGAGGTCAAGAAATCTAGGGGATAACCAAGATAAGCTTATTTTGAACGAATTCCTTCGGATGTAGGGTGTGTAGGTTCTGCGGAGATGGAATGGTAACCTCAAGAATGAGTGACGTCCCTCAACATATACGCCGCCCGTGCGAAAGCTCAGCCACTTCTGCACGTGCGTATACGGATTTATTTAAGCATATGCATCGATTTGTGCAAGAAGTGAAATCTCTTCCTCAATTTCATCACTTTTAGGATATTTTGCCAGGTTTGGCAAACCTCTGAGATATTTACGTCAGATATTTTGAAACATAGAATGTAACATCGATTATTAATTTAGAATAACAGTGTACAAAGTGTAGATTTGTTGACGTCTAAATACAGGTCGAGATATTGAATCGTTGGGGGGGATTCCATATTTTATGTTCCAAGCTACAGTACGTGGTTAGACGGGAGTCACATTGTGGTGAGCCAAGAATTGGATAAAAGTTCGCTGTATGGAGTGTTTAGTCTTAAAGAGTTAACAATTTCTGTATATTATAACAAGCCACCGTTATATATAGTATCTGATATTTTCTTGGACCTAAAGCTAATCACCTCCACATAATTTATGTAGCCCTAAATAACCATTCATCCGCGAGGTATTCAAGAGTGAAGCATAATAGCCCATCTGGTTTCGAAATCACATGATTTGAAGTTCCAAAATTCCCTCCTTCATCCAAATGCCAGCATGGCTATTCTGTAGGGAATATAATATGGTTTATTCTGTCATCTGTACGAGCATGCAATTCCTAAGTCAGATGGATTTCAGTTATCCAGATTCTATTAAATAGTCATATCCCCGTACATCCATGTTGTTAAAGCGGCCAATATGGTGTGAAATAAGTTGAACACTTTCACTGGTAGTGTTAATTAGCACACAATTTCCGTAACCATTCAATAATTTCGATTAATTTAACTGATCAAGGACCAAATTGACTTTTGACACACAGAATGTGTCTGGAAATAAGTTGCCATTTCCATGTATAATCAGTACTTTTGAAATAGATACGGAGTTCATATTTACCAAGGAAAGCTATGACTCCAAACACTCTTAAAGTGTCGCACCATTTTGTTTGCGTAGTTTATAAGTAATTTGAAAATATTCAGACTGTATAAAAAACATAGCACTGAATATTAAAAACGAGATCACTTCCAGGTATTAGATAAGGATAGTATTCCTGGTAGTGATATTAAAGAATGTCGGTCCAGTTATCATTATTTTCCTAAGTTCGATCTCTGGATTTTGAAAATTTTATTCGCATTTCTCAGATAATCAACGCACTGCATTGTATTACTACCAATGATTTCAGGCTGGGATGTCCTGATACTACGCTTTACGTAATACTAGAGGACAGAATACCAGCACTGAATGTGAAAGGCATATTACAAATCAACAAAATTTGAAGTCTAACCTGTTAATCCATACTGGTGAGAAGCGTTACTCGTGTGGAACATGCGAAGCCAAATTTAGTCGGGAAAGTAATAGAAAGAGACACATGTTAACCCATACTAGTGAGAAGCGATACTCGTGTAGCACATGCAAATTCAAATATGGCCGCAAAGATTATTTAAAGACACACATGTTTACCCATTCTGGTGAGAAGCCATTCTGGTGTAGGACATGTGGAGCGAAATTTAATCATAAGGGTCATATGAAGACACACATGTTAACCCATACTGTGGAGAAGCCATTCTCGTGTGGAACATGCGAAGTCAAAATTAATCATAAAGGTAGTTTGAAGACACATATGTTAACCCATACTGGTGAGAAGCGTTACTCGTGTGGAACATGCGAAGCCAAATTTAATCATAAAGGTAGTTTGACGACACACATGATAACCCATATTGGTGAGAAGCGTTTCTCGTGTGAAACATGCGAAGCCAAATTTAATCATAAAGGTAGTTTGAAGACACACATGATAACCCATACTGGTGAGAAGCGTTACTCCTGTGGAACATGCGAAGCCAAATTTAGTCTGGAAGGTAATTTGAAGACACACATGTTAACCCATACTGGAGAGAGGCGATACACGTGTGGAACATGCGAAGCCAAATTTAAACTTAATGGTCATATGAAGACACACATGTTAACCCATACTGTGGAGAAGTTATACTCGTGTAGTACATGCGGAGCCAAATTTAAACATAAAGGTAATTTGAACAGACACGTGTTAACACATACTGGTGAGAAGCAGTACTCGTGTGGAACATGCGAAACCAAATTTAGTCTGGAAGGTAATTTGAAGACACACATGTTAACCCATACTGTTGAGAAGACCAAACCAATTTTGCGTTCAAAGGATTTTTCAAGGTGCACATATTAACCTGCTTCATGTACCATGTGCGTTGCAAAATGTATTGAGAAGGGGATTAATTAATTGCTGGGCACCAAAGGTGTTAAGATTTGATGAGAGACTTCTTATCCCTTTTAATGTCCAGCAATTATTAAGTGAATATGCTAAAATTACCAAGCCAAGCTTAGTGATATTACAACTGTCACAAATTATCTCCCACCTATATTAGCCTACTTTCGATTTTTGCAGAAAATGAAAGTAGACTTATGAGATCAACACAGGACGAAAGAGAGAGAGAGAGAGTGTGTGGGGGTGTGTGTGTGTTTTTTTTGTGAATGTCTGTTCCCCCTATCAATTCGAACACGATGAAACCGAATTGAACGAAATTTGGTACAGAGGTTGCCCTAGCAAAGGGCACCTCAGTGTCATGTTTTATATCGCCGCCATCTTCACGGAAACGTAATGGTGGCCAGCCAAATGTTCAAAGCTTAAATCAAATCACGACTAACCTAATCATCCGATCTATGCCAAATTTTGCAACAACACACCTTTATGTGGGGAGCCTCCCTTGACCAAATTACAAGGTTATCGGCTCAATAGTTTGCGGATGGCGGCCATGTAGTGTGCAAATCTATTCGCCATATTAATTCAGACACGGTGAAACCGATTGGATCGAAATTTGGTATAGAAGTAGCATCAGCAAAGGGCACCTCAGTGTTACGTTTTATATTGCCACCATCTGGACGGAAACGTAATGGCGGCCACCCAAATGTTCAAAGTTTAAATCTAATTACGACTAACCTAATCATCCGATCTATGCCAAATTTTGCAACAACACACCTTTATGAGGGGAGACCCCCTTGACCAAATTACAAGGTTATCAGCTCAATAGTTTGCGGATGGCGGCCATGTAGTGTGCAAATCTATTCCCCATATTAATTCAGACGCGGTGAAACCGAATGGAACGAAATTTGGTACAGAAGTAGCACTAGCAGAGGGCACCTCAGTGTTATGTTTTATATTGCCGCCATCTTGATGGAAACGTAATGGCGGCCACCTATATGTTCAAAGCTTAAAGCTAATTACGACTAACCTAATCATCCGATCTCTACCAAAGTTTTCAACAGCATACCTTTATGTGAAAAGCTTTCTTTGACCATGCTACAAGGTCGTCAGTCCAATAGTTTTCTTATGGCGGCCATATATGTGTACAAACTGATTTCCCCTATTAATTCAC
The DNA here is from genome assembly GCA_946902985.2 of Meconema thalassinum. Taxonomy (NCBI): domain Eukaryota; kingdom Metazoa; phylum Arthropoda; class Insecta; order Orthoptera; family Tettigoniidae; genus Meconema; species Meconema thalassinum. The sequence goes on along the minus strand of OX336395.1, from coordinate 20,765,747 downwards.
ACACGGTGAAACCGAATTGAACGAAATTTGGTACAGAGGTAGCACTAGGTTAAGGGCGCCTCACTGTCATATTTTATATCGCCGCCATCTTGACGGAAACGAAATGGCGACCACCCAAATGTTATAAGCTTAAATCAAATTACGACCTACCTAATCATCTGATCTCTACCGGTTATTGCAACATTATAACTTTATATATGTGGAATATTTTGACCAAACTACAAGGTCATCAGGCCAATAATTTGCGGATGGCGGCCATGTATGTGTGCAAACGGATTCCCTCTATCTATTCAAACACGGTGAATACAAATTGAACGAAATTTGGTACTGTACCCGATACCTAGTTGAGGCTATCGGCTACGCCAGCAGACATTAAGCCGTAGTTGAGATTTTGGGAAGAGTTAAGAAAAGATAGCGCTCAGATCGAGTCAAGAGGAATGTCAGGATGACGTAGAAGGTCTAGGATCAAGAAGGCGCTGACATCTGTAAGCAGATGGAATTATGGATGGAATTATGAGGGTTTATTAAGATCTATATGGAACATGGTATTTAAACATCTCAGAAGAGGAGATATAACATGCATTATATATGGTAATAATTTGAAGGAAGTCAGATAACCCTTAAGTTATTTTATAACGTAATAGCCGAGATGATGGGGGTTCGAGATTATATTTGTGACGCAAGACCACGGTGGTGGGGAGGACGTCACGTGACCGCACCAGGCAGGTAAGGGTCGAGGCAGTGCAGACACTGTCAGTCGAGCTCTGTGAGCCAAGCAAGAGAGTCGAGCTGAGTAGCGCATGCCAAGCGCATGGTACAGATCGCGCAGCGAACAGATACTGTCACCGAAAGTGAAAGCGACAGTTTCAACTTCTCCGAGCAGCGAACGGCAAGTAGGTCAGTGAGCCGGTCGGACATCCGCAGCAAACAAGCATAGGAGGCTGGGGTTTTTAAAACAGCATTGCGAGTATTTGGAGAACTTTATTCCAAGCTGCATTTCAACGCAGAACGGCATAGTAGAGCGACATGGCGAGGCCAGCTTTAGGCGGAGATGATTATAGCATTGCAGTAAAACCGAGCGGGTTATTTCCCATTATATACGCAAGCATTATGACAGAAGCTGAACTTCATTACTACATTGAGTTAGAACGTTTATTCAGCATTTGAATTATAAAAGCAGATAGTTACGAGATACTGCAACTTTGAACTTCGAATGAACGTAGTTTTTCTTAATGACATTACGACTATGCATTTCATAACGCATTCCAAGTAACATTAACAATTTCAGGCAAACGGAATGTTGTAAGCATATGCACTTCTGAACATTAGCACGTGCATTAATGCAATTATTTCTTATGAAGTGTTATGAATTACCGAGTATGAACACAGCTACAGGGTGTTTCATAAACTTAGACACTCTGATAAAACAATTTTATTTTCTACAAGTAAAACTTAACCGCTGTGGAAATTGAACTTTCAACACTCAAACTGAACATTGTATAGAACAGTGGCGTAACGTAGAAGAGGAATAGGGGGTCCGCTGTTTCTATGAACTTTTTCGTGAGGATTTGGACAATATCCGCTATGGATAACCAGAAGTTTATCATGTCGGAGTAAACGCAGACAGAGAATCGATGGCACCGCAGAGTGATGGATTCGATTCCTGACGAGAAGGAGGTCCACCAGCTGATTCACTTGGGAATTCGAAGGCAATCGTCATTGCATGGATGGAATGATATTCACGCCGAACTTTCGAGAAATTCATTACATAGGGAAAATCGACGATCTTTGAAATTTAATAACAGCTGATTATGAGAAGGTACTGTAAGAGTTATAACTTCCTGATACGATTATTTTCATGAATACTGGGCACACATGTATATTTTTCTAATAGGAGTGATACGATTATTTAGACATGGTTTGACTTTATATGCTTCAGAATTTTGCTAGAATATGGCGTGACCATATGATATGGCAGGCATCATTATACGAAATTCTCACCATTGGTTGGCTTTATTAAGCAGATGTTAGGTCTTTTAGACATTTTTCCAGCAAGGATATATTTCATGAATAGTTTTTTTTTGTGTGACGAGTATTTCGAACTCGTGATCTGCAATTGATTATCTAAAATTACTTCGTCAGTTCATTGCATACTAGCGAGTGTGTATTATTCATCAGTAGGGATTTTTTCCATTGGATTGTTTGGAGATATTAAGATGTTATTCACTTTAGTGAATGAATATCGCTTTTATATGACAACTAGAGACTTGTTGATTCCTATCTGGTACATTCACTCATATAGTCTTCGAGATGGGGTCTTTCGTATTTATACGATTGTATGGTGGTTACTCATCTTACCCATCGTTTAGGGCACTATCACGTTAGTCGACGGGGCGAGGTCTTTCGTATTTATACGATTGTACGGTAGTTACTCATCTTACTTGCCATTGAGGGACTCATTTTTATCATCCGAGTGTACATGAGATTGTAAGAGAATCAAACAAGGAACTACTAGTCACATATCAGTCGAACTTTTGTTAAAAAAAGTAACGATAAATGTCAGCAGGGTTACATTTGTAATTCTTGTTTGCCAATCCAATATTTTGTTGCTATACTCTTTTGAGAGTACTTTCAGTTTAACAGCTGTTACAGCTGATGCTTTTGATGATTTTTATAATTGTGTTGGATACCTTTGAGAAGGACTTAAAGTAATTGAATCTTGTAAGATGAATCATTAATGGTCAGATTTATTTTAAGGCAGATCAGTATTGCAGATTTTGATATGAGAGATTATAGCACATTGGTGTTTTTCTGTGATGTGAATTATGAGAATTGTAAGAGAATTTATGCTATTTGAAAGCAGATCTTGAATTACTAAGGTAATATTTTTTCCAATTGTTTAAGAAGTTGTCTAGATGTGATCAGATTAATTACAGTTATTGGAGATTGTGTGCGTTGATAATTTGAAGCCAGTTATATATTTTTTGTAGATCATGCAACATGGTTAAGTGAAGTTTGTGATAGGCATTTTGTGGAAGTTGCCAAGTGATAGTTGCAATGTTGCTAATGCATTTTGAAGCAGACATGAGGTTGTCGAACCCAGTCTAGCGTAATTGTTGAGATTCATGCTGTATGTGCTGAATATTTATGGAGTTTTGTGGAATAATTGTTGTATTCAAATGTGATATTTGAAGAATTGAGGATATATAATGTGGTTGTGGATAGTCAGATCCAACGTGATGTCGTGAAGGCAATAATATTTTTTGGCATGAAAATTAAATACGAGATATAACTTGGAAGTGATAAAACTGTAAGACAACGTTCTATAAACCCATATTAAACAATTTGTTAGGAAATTAAACAAATAAATAAAGTTGATAATACAAGATTTTCTGCGAATAATAATTAATGAAATAATAATCTGAAAATTAAGCATATTAATGATCTGACCTAAAGAAATAAAAATCAGAATGACTAGAAGAAATAATGAAAATCTAAATAACCAGAAGAGTAAAATTTAAATAAATTGATAAATTAAATTTTGGAATAAATCAATGAATTAAATAAATGGATGAATTAAAGATTGGATGAATAAACTGATTTAAATAAATTAATAGATGATTGGATAGATGATGAATAACTGAATTAGAAGGTAATAATTAATTAAAGAAGCTGATGATTAATGAATTTATATGGAATTAAATTAATTTAATTGAGATATAATTTGAGGAATTGCAACTTGAGTTGAGGAATTAAACAATTTGTATTGATGATTTAAAATGATTTAATCTGAAGTAGATGATAAAATAAGAGTGTGTGAATAATTAGAAAGCATAATGAAGTGATGATAATAATTTTCATTTAAATTATTTAATGGTGATGAATTAATGATTCTGACAGGAATATGTTGAATTTTGAGATGAGAATTAATGTGAGAAATATTTAATTTTGATAATGATGGTAATGATGACCAATGAGAAGTGAATTTTCTGTAATTCACAAACAAGTAATTATGAATGACAATGTAAATAGTGTAAATTAATTATTCGATGTTTAGGAGCATTTGACTAACATGTTCAACATTTAAATTATGCCATGCAAGCCATAAAATACGTGATATTTAAAGTATGTGATTATAATATGTGTATGTTTAGACAGATTAATAACTATTTCAAATCCACATTGATGATGTTAAATTAAAGAGAAATTAGGTCTCAGGTTTCACAAATGTCAGTGACGAAAGACATAGTGCTACAGTGATCCTGAGAACCCAAGAGAACTTTAGAGATTTTTCTGTTTTATGTGGATGGAATCTTTTTGATTAGAAAAGAGATGGTTCAATTTTTGGACAATGACAATTTAACGTTTGCACTCGACCATACTCTCAGGTAGGAGGTATATTTAAAATGTCTGACTATCAATGTGAAATAAATTTGTTTTTATCTTAGTTGTGATCTGATGATGGTGTGATTTTCCTTTTTCTTTCCTTGTATTGAGTAAGGCTTAATCAGGAAATGAGGTGGTTTGCTAGGAATTCAGTTGATGGCGCCCATTTATATTTGCATTTTTTTTATTAAACTTAAGCCCGTAACGACCCTAGAGATACTTTGTCTCGTGTTACCCATTGCTTTTTCGATAACTCAGCTGAATTTCCGACACATTCCTTATTTGACTAGAGGTTCATTTAACTCCGCTCTGTCCTGGAACTCCAGGAATGCGATGTAATAGCAGATGGGTCATCGCATCCCCAGGACGAACGGGTACAGAGAGAGAGGGAGAATTGGCTTTACCCACCTGTGGGGCTTCGATTTTGTTTATTCTAAGGAATCACATCAGATTTAGATTACTGAGAGATTGATCTCAAGTTCATTTAATTGTGTTATAAAATTTATTAAACTTAGTCAGACAATATACTTGTGTGTCCATTCCAGTGTTCATGTTAATCGTATTAGTATTATATCATGTTAGTTATAAGTCATTTTTCCTATACCCAAGTGAATGCAGGAATTGAGACATTGTGATGTGTTGTTGTCTAATGTCTCTGAGTAAAACGTCTATTGAAGATATAATCATGTTGCCGGAAGATTTAGCTAAGGTGTTAGGAGAGTTGCAGAGTGGTATGCCTGGTATTGCAGAAACTATTTCTAAAATGGAAACGGAAGTTAAAGAACAGATAAATAGTTCAGAAGCTAGGTTAGAAGCTAGATGTAAAGAAAATGTGCAAGCATTACAGACTAGTAATGAAGAAAATTTAAAGTCATTAGAGACCAGGTTACAGTCAAATAGTGAAGACAATTTTAAATCATTAGAAGAGAGATTACAGTCAAATAGTGAGGATAATTTTAAATCATTGGAAGAGAAATTACAGACTCGTAGTGAAGAAACTAACACAGAGTTAGAAAACAAGTTAACTAGGTTAGAGAATAGATTAACTTTAAAGAATAATGAGATGCTTAAGACTTTACAATTAGATATAATTGCAGTAAATATGAAAGGAGAGGAAAATGTTCAAATATTAAGAAAGAATATTATTGAATTAGAAAGTAGAGGAGAAGAAAACATTCTTACTTTAAGAACAGACGTTATGTCTATACAGAAAGACATTAAATCGGATGTATCGAAGTTGAGATTCGACATCGATGGTTTAGTGGCAGATGTAGGCAAAATTCAAGAGTGGTCTACCGAAGTATCTTTCGAAACTAAAATCAAAGGTCTAGAAATGAATCTAGGTAATGAGATTAAGGATTTAAAGTCAGTAATTGGGACCATTAAAGAGGAAGTCTTAGGAGAGGTTAATTCTAATTTAAAATCATTAGAGAATCAATTGCAGAAAGATATTAGGAAGATGGATGATGATATAGAGCAAAAGGTTAATGAAAACTTTGCTTTATTCAAAAATAGAGTCGGTGCAATCGTGGAAGAACGGTATAGTGAGGTCGATGCCGAAGCAAAAGAAAAACGTGCAGGATTAGATGAGAAATTAATCGCAGGTATGGCGAACTTAGAAGCGAGATTTACGGAGAACAAGGAAGCGATAAAGATAGATTCAACTCTATTTAGGACAGATGTTGATCTGTTAAAGGAACAAGTCGCGTCAGTAAAGAATACATGCGAAGACAAGATAGATAAGTTGAAAAACGATTTAGACGAGAGTAACAAAACGCAGAATGTTACGTCGTTAGATGAGTTGAAGACTCAGGTCAAGACCGCAGAGAAACTGGCAGAAGATAGGATGACTGAACTAGAATCTATGATTAACAGTTTCACCAATCAAAATACTACATCAGGGGAAATATCGATAAATCAGACAGCGATAGACCGCAGTATGAGTAATCAAGAAGTTAGCATGGGAGAAGACCGTCAAACGCAACCGAATGTGACATTCGAAAGGGCAAGTTCAACCCCTCAGGATAATCCAAGTTCGAATAGGAGTACGTTGGGTACAAGCGAACGATACTCAGGTCCAGTTACCATTATCAGAAATCTGGATGACAAGCCGAGGAAGTTTTCTGGAAACACAGGAGTCACACCAGTCGAATTTCTGCGAGATATTCGAGACTACATGGCGGAACATAGAGTAGCCAAGGAAAGAGAGCTAAGGATAGTCGAACGCGCCTTAGACGGGTCTGCGCTAACTTGGTTTAGAGCATTCAGAAGCAATTTTGCGAATATGGAGCAATTTGCCATAGCATTCTTGAGGAGATTTTGGAGTGCAGAGGATCAACTGAACGTAAGAGCAGAAATGTACTCGAAGCGTTATTCTACGTCACATCCGACGCATTATGCCAATTATTTTACGTCACAGTTGGCTAAATTGCAGTTCCTGATTCCTCCATTGCCAGAAGAAGAGCTTTTGCAAGCTATAGCGAGACAGTTACCGATTGAGGTACAGCGATCACTCATAGCGTCGGGAGCAAACACACTTGAGCACTATGACGACATTTTACGGCGATTGGACTATACAAGCGCTCAAGTTACGCCTAGAAATACAAGAAGCGACAATAGAAACACGCAAGAGGTGAATGCGGTAGTCGTTGATAACGCAGCTCAAACGGACAGAAGAGATTCCTGGGAAAACAGAAGGAACGAAGGAAATCGAGGAAACATCCGTAACGTTCGTGGAAATGATCGCTATAGAGGACCATATGAGAGGCCATACGATCAGGAAGCAAGAGACAGCCGATACAGAAATTATAACCAGAAATCCAGATATCAAGATAGGAATCGATACAACAATAGATATCGTGGTAGAAACAACTGGAGCCAAGGTCAACAGTATAATCGGAACGACAGGCAGGATGGCCGAAGAAACGATCCTAATGAAGGACGAGATAATCGTGAATACGAGAGATCGAGACAAGAAAATAGACAGCCTAGTGCACCACTCGAGGAGACAGTCAGAGATGTCAATCGAGCAAGCACGAGTGGCGAAGGAAAAAAAACGTCAAATTAACTTTAGAGAAAGATGCTAATCATTGGGAATCGATCATCATTGTCGAAACGTATCAGGTCAAGGACGAGGATTTAATCGAGGTGGAAGACATAGTACATCGAGGAAATAGACATGAATTGCCAGTTATCAGTGTGGAAGTCATGGGAAAGGAAATAAAGACACTTGTAGACACGGGGGCTATGGTGAGTTTGATATCCATAGGTTGCCTGGATGAGTTGAAATTATCAGGAGAAATTACAATGTTGCCAACTGTTGTTAGCATGATTCAAGGGGTGATCCCAGACAGGAGTATGAAATGTAAAAGTCAGGTACTTTTAGATGTTGGGATTGGAACCAGAAGTTTTGAACAGATGTTCCTAGTAGTGGGTCAACTACATTTTGACATGATCCTAGGAGTGGATTTCTTAAGTGAAAGTGGCCTGATCATAGATATGCAGAGTAGACGCATGTACTTTCCAGAAGGGGTCATGGAAAATCAGGAATCTGAGATGACATTCTTTAGAGAGAATATATTGGAGGAGATAGTATGCAGCATTGAAAGGTCTATACAAGATAGAACTGGCATGACAAGTAAAATAAATCCAGAAATTAAGGAACAGTTTGATGAAGCAATTTCAGAATATGAGGACATATTCAATGACAAACCAGGTCTCATAGAAAATTTTACCTACAGCATCAAGTTGATGGATGACAAACCATACCATAAAAATTTATATCCCATTCCGGATAAATGGAAGGAGGAAGTTAGCATAATGATAAGCGATATGGAGAAAGATGGAATAATTAAGAAGATGCCAACTGCGTATTTGAATCCTTTAGCTGTTGTCAAGAAACCTAATGGTAAGCTGAGGATATGCCTAGATGCTCGAGCCCTTAATGAAAGAGTTCTTCCTGAACACGACAGGCCACCTGTTATTCGTGAATTGTTGCGCAGATTCAGAGGAAAGAGTTTCTTTTCGACAATCGATCTGACTAGTTCTTATTATCATGTAGAGCTAGCAGAAGACTGCAAACAATACACAGGGTTCTTGTTTGACCATAAAACATATGTATTCAATAGGTTACCTTTTGGAGTGAAAAATAGTGGTCCGGTGATGATCCGAGCACTAGATGAAAATTTGTCAGAAGCAGTTAAGGAGCATGTGGTGAGCTATATTGATGACCTGATTATAGCGTCTGAGACAGCGGAAGAACATATCAGGCACCTTCGAATGGTTTTTGAAGATCTTAGGGGGACGAACTTCAAGGTGAATTTCAATAAATGTCAGTTCTTTCATGAAGAAATTGAATTTCTTGGACATAGAATCGATGGAGATGGTTATAGGCCCAATCCAAAGAAGATCTTTGCAATTTCAGAATTTCCAACCCCACGAAAGATTAAAGAGGTACGGCAGTTTTTAGGCATGTGTCAGTTCTTTTCAACACATTGTCCTGAATATACTGAAACGATGGCACCTCTGCAGGATTTACTAAGAAAGGGAAATCGATGGAAATGGGACGATAAATGCAATCAAGCGTTTTTAGCGGCTAAGAACATGTTAATCCAAAATATCAAGCTTGAGTACCCAGATTTTACAAGAAGATTTTTTGTGGAGACAGACGCATCCAAAATAGGTATCAGTGGGATCCTATATCAGTTGGATGATGACAAGAAACATAAGTATTTAGCTTTCACCAGTCGCAAGCTCAGGAATTGTGAGAAGAATTACTATGCAACTGATTTAGAGGCATTAGCAGTGGTTCATGCTCTTTAGACGTGGAAGAAGGTGTTGTTTGGACATGACATAACAGTGATCACAGATCATAAAGCCCTCCAATTTATTATGAAGACAGATTTAGCGAGTGACCGCATCACCAGATGGGCTCTGTTCTTACAACAATTTAACCCAACTGTTGTACATAGACCTGGGAAATTAAATCTGTTAGCAGATGTGTTGAGCAGAAACCCTTGTGAGGAAGTAATTGTCAACCATATAAATTTGATTCAAGAGGATAATGGTACTCTAGAAAAGTTGAAGATGTTAGCGCAAACTCAGAAGAGATATGTACCTTTGCGAAGAACTTACCGTTTTTTGACACGCAGGATGGACAACGCTGATCCAGATTTTCAAAGAACTGAGATAGAGGCTAGAAAATACCATATTATGGGAGGTGTTATATGCCAATATATCGACCAGGATCATACTAAACTTAGAATAGTGATCCCACCCAAGCTTGTCAAACCAGTTATTTGGATGATACACCGAACTGCAGCTCATGTAGGTGTAGACAAGACTTTGGCTCTCGCTCAAGAAACCTTCGTTTGGAGACAAATGGGACGAACGATTCGCGACGTCATAAAGACCTGTGACAGTTGTCAGCGAAGTAAATACTCATCTAAGTTAATGAAAGAGGTTCCTAGATCAATATTACCCAGCAAGCCAAGAGAACTTTTCGCTACGGACATTTTGGGTCCGATTCCTCGTTCGACGAAAGGAAATCAGTTCGTTTTGGTAACAGTAGACGTATTTTCTAAATACGTATCTCTATGCCCTATACAGAAAGCTACATCCAGGTACGTGATCAACAGATTAGAGAAAACAGTTATTCCGAGCATGGGGAAACCTGAAGTTTTGTTGAGTGACCATGGATCACAATTTACCAGTATGGAATTTTCTACTGCTATGGAACGTTTAGGAATAAGGCATGTGTTTAATTCTGTACGGTATCCAGAGGGAAATCCAGCCGAAAGAATTATGCCGGAAATCAGTAAGATGTGTCGCTTATATGTGTCAACGCAGCACCATAGATGGATGGAAGTGATACCCATCATTAGTCATTGCTTGAATTCCACAGTACATGAAAGCACAGGACAGATTCCGTCCATGCTTCATCATGGATTGAAACCGGATAGACCATGGGACCGAGTCGTGAGGGCACCAGTAGATCCTCAACCCACACAAGAAAGAAGAGTCGAGATGGCAGGAGAGGGACTCAGAAGACAGGCGGAGAAGAGAGCCAGGAGACAGGCAGGAAGGAGGTTCCACGAGCCGTTTCAAGAAAATGATGAGGTGCTGATTGGGAAGCCAGTCACTTCGAATCTTCAACTGAAGATCTACCATAAATTTGCGCCATTGTACGCTGGTCCATTCCGTATTGAAGAATCGTACCGAAATAATAGCTACAAGATAGTCAGAATGGATACTGATGAAGTTGTAGGAACTTTTAATGCAGCTAGCATTAGGAAGTACCATCATGTTGAATAAGGGGATTGTAGAGCTATCGTGTACATGTGTTTTATATAGAATGCCTGAGAGTGTATTTTTTTTCTCAATCCTGATAAAAAAAAGGAGATGTACGGGAGAGATGTACCCGATATCTAGTTGAGGCTATCGGCTACGCCAGCAGACATTAAGCCGTAGTTGAGATTTTGGGAAGAGTTAAGAAAAGATAGCGCTCAGATCGAGTCAAGAGGAATGTCAGGATGACGTAGAAGGTCTAGGATCAAGAAGGCGCTGACATCTGTAAGCAGATGGAATTATGGATGGAATTATGAAGCTTTATTAAGATCTATATGGAACATGGTATTTAAACATCTCAGAAGAGGAGATATAACATGCATTATATATGGTAACAAGATGTTCAGAAAAGAACATATAGCCTACTTTCTCCTAAATGCATGGGTATTGTTATAACTCTTTGTCCTTTTCAAGGAGTATGATTGAATGTTGGTTGTAGTAGCTTGTTGAAATACAACGTGCTATAGGGATATTAAACATGAATATGAGGTGCCCTTTGCTAGTGCTACCTCTGTACCAAATTTCGTTCAATTCGGTTTCACCGTGTTTGAATTGATAGGGGGAATCGATTTGCACACATACTTGGCCACCATCTGCAAACTATTGGGCTGATGTTCTTGCAGTTTGGTCTGAATATGTTTCCCACATAAAGATATGGTGTTGCAAAATTTGGTAGAGACTAGATTATTAGGTTGGTCGTAATTACATTTTATCTTTTAACATTTGGGTGGCCGCGATTACGTTTCCGTCAAGATAGCGGTGATATAAAACATGACACTGAGGTACCCTTTGCTAGTGCTACCTCTGTACCTAATTTCGTTCCATTCGGTTTCACCGTGTTCGAATTGATACGGGGAATCGATTTTCACACAAATATGGCCGCCATCCGCAAAATATTAGGCTGATGACCTATTAGTTTGGTCAAAGGATGCTCCCTCCATAAAGGTATGTTGTTGCTAAATTTGCTAGAGATCGGATGATTAGGCTAATCGTAATTTGATTTAAGCTTTGAACATTTGTGTGGCCGCCATTACGTTTCCGTCAAGATGGCGGCGATATAAAACATGACACTGAGGTGCCCTTTGCTAGTGCTACCTCTGTACCAAATTTCGTTCATTCGGTTCCACCGTGTTCGAATTAATAGGGGGAATCAATTTTGACATAAAGATGGCCGCCATCCGCAAACTATTAGGCTAATGGCCTATTAGATTGGTCAAAGGATGCTCCCTCCATAAAGGTATGTTGTTGCAAAGTTTGGTAGAGATCGGATGGTTATGTTAGTCGTAATTTGATTTAAGCTTTAAACATTCGTGTGGCCGCCATTACGTTTCTGTCAATATGGCGGCGATATAAATCATGACACTGAGATGCCCTTTGCTAGTGCTATCTCTGTACCAAATTTCGTTCCATTCGGTTTCACCGTGTTTGAATTAATAGGGGGAATCGATTTTGACACAAAGATGGCCGCCATCCGCAAACTATTAGGCGAATGACCTATTAGATTGGTCAAAGGATGCTCCCTCCATAAAGGTATGTAGTTGCAAAATTTGGTAGAGATCGGATGATTAGGTTAATCGTAATTTGATTTAAGCTTTGAACATTCGTGTGGCCGCCATTACGTTTCAGTCAAGATGGCGGCGATATAAAACATGACACTCAGGTGCCCTTTGCTAGTGCTACCTCTGTACCAAATTTCGTTCCATTCGGTTCCACCGTGTTCGAATTAATAGGGGGAATCTATTTTGACATAAAGATGGCCGCCACCCACAAACTATTATGCTAATAACCTATTTGATTGGTCAAAGGATGCTCCCTCCATAAAGGTATGTTGTTGCAAAGTTTGGTAGGGATCGGATCGTTATGTTAGTCGTAATTTAACTTAAGCTTTGAACATTTGTGTGGCCGCCATTACGTTTCTGTCAATATGGCGGCGATATTAAACATGACACTGAGATGCCCTTTGCTGGTGCTACCTCTGTACCAAATTTCGTACCATTCGGTTGCACCGTGTTCGAATTAATAGGGGGAATCGATTTTCACACAAAGATGGCCGCCATCCGCAAACTATTACGCTGATGACTTATTAGTTTGGTCAAAGGATGCTCCCCCTATAAAGGTATTTTGTTGCAAAATTTGGTAGAGATCGGATGATTAGGTTAGTCGTAATTTGATTTAAGCTTTGAACATTTGTGTGGCCGCCATTACGTTTCCGTCAAGATGGCGGCGATATAAAACATGACGCTGAGGTGCCTTTTGTTAGTACTACCCTTGTACCAAATTTCGTTCCATTAGGTTGCACCGTGTTCGAATTAATAGGGGGATTCGATTTTCACACAAAGATGGCCGCCATCCGCAAACTATTACGCTGATGGCCTATTGGTTTGGTCAAAGGATGCTCCCCCCATAAAGGTATGTTGTTGCAGAATTTGGTAGAGATCGGATGATTACGTTAGTCGTAATTTGATTTAAGCTTTGAACATTTGTGTGGCCGCCATTACGTTTCCGTCAAGATGGCGGCGATATAAAACATGACACTGAGGTGTCCTTTGCTAGTGCTACATTTGTATCAAATTTCGTTCAATTCGCATTCACCGTGTTCGAATTGTTAGGGGGGGACAGACATTCGGAGTACACACACTCACACACACACAGACACACACACAGACACACACACACAGACTCACACACACACACACATACACACACACAGACAGACACACTTTTTTCGCCCTGTGTTGATCTCATAAGTCTACTTTCATTTTTTGCAAAAAATCGAAAGTATGCTAATAATTTGAAGGAAGTCAGATAACCCTTAAGTTATTTTATAACTTAATAGCCGAGATGATGGGGGTTCGAGATTATATTTGTGACGCAAGACCACGGTGGTGGGGAGGACGTCACGTGACCGCACCAGGGAGGTAAGGGTCGAGGCAGTGCAGACACTGTCAGTCGAGCTCTGTGAGCCAAGCAAGAGAGTCGAGCTGAGTAGCGCACGCCAAGCGCATGGTACAGATCGCGCAGCGAACAGAAACTGTCACGGAAAGTGAAAGCGAAAGCGACAGTTTCAACTTCTCCGAGCAGCGAACGGCAAGTAGGTCAGTGAGCCGGTTGGACATCCGCAGCAAACAAGCATAGGAGGCTGGGGTTTTTAAAACAGCATTGCGAGTAGTTGGAGAACTTTATTCCAAGCTGCATTTCAACGCAGAACGGCATAGTAGAGCGACATGGCGAGGCCAGCTTTAGGCGGAGATGATTATAGCATTGCAGTAAACCCGAGCGGGTTATTTCCCATTATATACGCAAGCATTATGACAGAAGCTGAACTTCATTACTACATTGAGTTAGAACGTTTATTCAACATTTGAATTATAAAAGCAGATAGTTACGAGATACTGCAACTTTGAACTTCGAATGAACGTAGTTTTTAGCCTACTTTCGATTTTTGCAAAAAATGAAAGTAGACTTATGAGATCAACACAGGGCGAAAAAAGTGTGTCTGTCTGTGTGTGTGTATGTGTGTGTGTGAGTCTGTGTGTGTGTCTGTGTGTGTGTGTGTCTGTGTGTGTGTGAGTGTGTGTACTCTGAATGTCTGTCCCCCCCTATCAATTCGAACACGGTGAATGCGAATTGAACGAAATTTGGTACAAAGGTAGCACTAGCAAAGGACACCTCAGTGTCATGTTTTATATCGCCGCCATCTTGACGGAAACGTAATGGCGGCCACACAAATGTTCAAAGCTTAAATCAAATTACGACTAACCTAATCATCCGATCTCTACCAAATTTTGCAACAACATACCTTTATAGGGGGAGCATCCTTTGACCAAACTAATAAGTCATCAGCGTAATAGTTTGCGGATGGCGGCCATCTTTGTGTGAAAATCGATTCCCCCTATTAATTCGAACACGGTGCAACCGAATGGTACGAAATTTGGTACAGAGGTAGTACTAACAAAAGGCACCTCAGTGTCATGTTTTATATCGCCGCCATCTTGACGGAAACGTAATGGCGGCCACACAAATGTTCAAAGCTTAAATCAAATTACGATTAACCTAATCATCCGATCTCTACCAAATTTTGCAACAACATACCTTTATAGAGGAAGCATCCTTTGACCAACTAACTAGGTCATTAACCTAATAGTTTGCGGATGACGGCCATCTTTGTGTGAAAATCGATTCCCCCTATTAATTCAAACACGGTGAAACCAAATGGAACGAAATTTGGTACAGAGGTAGCACTAGCAAAGGGCACCTCAGTGTCATGTTTTATATCGCCGCCATCTTGACAGAAACGTAATAGCGGCCACACGAATGTTCAAAGCTTAAATCAAATTACGATTAACCTAATCATCCGATCTCTACCAAATTTTGCAACTACATACCTTTATGGAGGGAGCATCCTTTGACCAATCTAATAGGTCATTCGCCTAATAGTTTGCGGATGGCGGCCATCTTTGTGTCAAAATCAATTCTCCCTATTAATTCAAACACGGTTAAACCGAATGGAACGAAATTTGGTACAGAGATAGCACTAGCAAAGGGCATCTCAGTGTCATGATTTATATCACCGCCATATTGACAGAAACGTAATGGCGGCCACACAAATGTTCAAAGCTTAAATCAAATTACGATTAGCCTAATCATCCGATCTCTAGCAAATTTAGCAACAACATACCTTTATGGAGGGAGCATCCTTTGACCAAACTAATAGGTCATCAGCCTAATATTTTGCGGATGGCGGCCCTCTTTGTGTGAAAATCGATTCCCCTTATCAATTCGAACACGGTGAAACCGAATGGAACGAAATTTGGTACAGAGGTAGCACTAGCAAAGGGCACCTCAGTGTCATGTTTTATATCACCGCTATCTTGACGGAAACGTAATCGCGGCCACCCAAATGTTAAAAGCTAAAATGTAATTACGACCAACCTAATAATCTAGTCTCTACCAAATTTTGCAACACCATATCTTTATGTGGGAAACATATTCAGACCAAACTGCAAGAACATCAGCCCAATAGTTTGCAGATGGTGGCCAAGTATGTGTGCAAATCGATTCCCCCTATCAATTCAAACACGGTGAAACCGAAATGAACGAAATTTGGTACAGAGGTAGCACTAGCAAAGGGCACCTCATATTCATGTTTAATATCCCTATAGCACGTTGTATTTCAACAAGCTACTACAACCAACATTCAATCATACTCCTTGAAAAGGACAAAGAGTTAAAACAATACCCATGCATTTAGGAGAAAGTAGGCTATATGTTCTTTACTGAACATCTTGTTCTTAATGTCATTACGACTATGCATTTCATAACGCATTCCAAGTAACATTAACAATTTCAGGCAAACGGAATGTTGTAAGCATATGCTCTTCTGAACATTAGCACGTGCATTAATGCAATTATTTCTTATGAAGTGTTATGAATTACCGAGTATGAACACAGCTACAGGGTGTTTCATAAACTTAGACACTCTGATAAAACAATTTTATTTTCTACAAGTAAAACTTAACCGCTGTGGAAATTGAACTTTCAACACTCAAACTGAACATTGTATAGAACAGTGGCGTAACGTAGAAGAGGAATAGGGGGTCCGCTGTTTCTATGAACTTTTTCGTGAGGATTTGGACAATATCCGCTATGGATAACCAGAAGTTCATCATGTCGGAGTAAACGCAGACAGAGACGCGATGGCACCACAGAGCGATGGATTCGATTCCTGACGAGAAGGAGTTCCACCAGCTGATTCACTTGGGAATTCGAAGGCAATCGTCATTGCATGGATGGAATGATATTCAAGCCGATCTTTCGAGAAATTCATTACATAGGGAAAATCGACGATCTTTGAAATTTAATAACAGCTGATTATGAGAAGGTACTGAAAGAGTTATAACTTCCTGATACGATTATTTTCATGAATACTGGGCACACATGTATATTTTTCTAATAGGAGTGATACGATTATTTAGACATGGTTTGACTTTATATGCTTCAGAATTTTGCTAGAATATGGCGTGACCATATGATATGGCAGGCATCATTATACGAAATTCTCACCATTGGTTGGCTTTATTAAGCAGATGTTAGGTCTTTTAGACATTTTTCCAGCAAGGATATTTTTCATGAATAGTTTTTTTTGTGTGACGAGTATTTCGAACTCGTGATCTGCAATTGATTATCTAAAATTACTTCGTCAGTTCATTGCATACTAGCGAGTGTGTATTATTCATCAGTAGGAATTTTTTTCATTGGATTGTTTGGAGATATTAAGATGTTATTCACTTTAGTGAATGAATATCGCTTTTATATGACAACTAGAGACTTGTTGATTCCTATCTGGTACATTCACTCATATAGTCTTCGAGATGGGGTCTTTCGTATTTATACGATTGTATGGTGGTTACTCATCTTACCCATCGTTTAGGGCACTATCACGTTAGTCGACGGGGCGAGGTCTTTCGTATTTATATGATTGTACGGTAGTTACTCATCTTACTTGCCATTGAGGGACTCATTTTTATCATCCGAGTGTACATGAGATTGTAAGAGAATCAAACAAGGAACTACTAGTCACATATCAGTCGAACTTTTGTTAAATAAAGTAACGATAAATGTCAGCAGGGTTACATTTGTAATTCTTGTTTGCCAATCCAATATTTTGTTGCTATACTCTTTTGAGAGTACTTTCAGTTTAACAGCTGTTACAGCTGATGCTTTTGATGATTTTTATAATTGTGTTGGATACCTTTGAGAAGGACTTAAAGTAATTGAATCTTGTAAGATGAATCATTAATGGTCAGATTTATTTTAAGGCAGATCAGTATTGCAGATTTTGATATGAGAGATTATAGCACATTGGTGTTTTTCTGTGATGTGAATTATGAGAATTGTAAGAGAATTTATGCTATTTGAAAGCAGATCTTGAATTACTAAGGTAATATTTTTTCCAATTGTTTAAGAAGTTGTCTAGATGTGATCAGATTAATTACAGTTATTGGAGATTGTGTGCGTTGATAATTTGAAGCCAGTTATATATTTTTTGTAGATCATGCAACATGGTTAAGTGAAGTTTGTGATAGGCATTTTGTGGAAGTTGTCAAGTGATAGTTGCAATGTTGCTAATGCATTTTGAAGCAGACATGAGGTTGTCGAACCCAGTCTAGCGTAATTGTTGAGATTCATGCTGTATGTGCTGAATATTTATGGAGTTTTGTGGAATAATTGTTGTATTCAAATGTGATATTTGAAGAATTGAGGATATATAATGTGGTTGTGGATAGTCCGATCCAACGTGATGTCGTGAAGGCAATAATATTTTTTGGCATGAAAATTAAATACGAGATATAACTTGGAAGTGATAAAACTGTAAGACAACGTTCTATAAACCCATATTAAACAATTTGTTAGGAAATTAAACAAATAAATAAAGTTGATAATACAAGATTTTCTGCGAATAATAATTAATGAAATAATAATCTGACAATTAAGCATATTAATGATCTGACCTAAAGAAATAAAAATCAGAATGACTAGAAGAAATAATGAAAATCTAAATAACCAGAAGAGTAAAATTTAAATAAATTGATAAATTAAATTTTGGAATAAATCAATGAATTAAATAAATGGATGAATTAAAGATTGGATGAATAAACTGATTTAAATAAATTAATAGATGATGAATAACTGAATTAGAAGGTAATAATTAATTAAAGAAGCTGATGATTAATGAATTTATATGGAATTAAATAAATTTAATTGAGATATAATTTGAGGAATTGCAACTTGAGTTGAGGAATTGAACAATTTGTATTGATGATTTAAGATGATTTAATCTGAAGTAGATGATAAAATAAGAGTGTGTGAATAATTAGAAAGCATAATGAAGTGATGATAATAATTTTCATTTAAATGATTTAATGGTGATGAGTTAATGATTCTGACAGGAATATGTTGAATTTTGAAATGACAATTAATGTGAGAAATATTTAATTTTGATGATGATGATAATGATGACCAATGAGCCGTGAAATTTCTGTAATTCACAAACAAGTAATTATGAATGACAATGTGAATAGTGTAAATTAATTATTCGATGTTTAGGAGCATTTTACTAACATGTTCAACATTTAAATTATGCCATGCAAGCCATAAATTGCGTGATATTTAAAATATGTGATTATAATATGTGTATGTTTAGACAGATTAATGAAAATGAAAATCCACAGCCTGCTTCCAGTCTCCGACCAGGTCAGGAATGGAATGAATGAAGCCCCCATCTAGCGGCGAGGATACGAACTGTGCCGGCTGCCGAGGCCTGACGCACTCCTCTGGGGCAATGATTAAATGAATGACAGATGAAATGAAATGATAGTGGAGAGTGTTGCTGGAATGAAATTTTGACAGGGAAAACCGGAGTACCCGGAGAAAAACCAGACAGATTAATAACTTTTTCAAATCCACATTTATGATGTTAAATTAAAGAGAAATTAGGTCTCAGGTATCACAAATGTCAGTGACGAAAGACATAGTGCTACAGTGATCCTGAGAACCCAAGAGAACTTTAGAGATTTTCACGTTTTATGTGGATGAAATATTTTTGATTAGAAAAGAGATGGTTCGATTTTTGGACAATGACAATTTAACGTTGGCATTCGACCATACTCTCAGGTAGGAGGAATATTTAACATGTCTGTCTGACTATCAAAGTGAAATAAATTTGTTTTTATCTTAGTTGTGATCTGATGATGGTGTGATTTTCCTTTTTCTTTCCTTGTCTTGAGTAAGGCTTAACCGGAAAGGAGGTGGTTTGCTAGGAATTCAGTTGATGGCGCCCATTTATATTTGCATTTTTAAAATTAAACTTAAGCTCGTAACGACCCTAGAGATACTTTGTCTCGTGTTACCCACTGCTTTTTCGATAACTCAGCTGAATTTCCGACACATTCCTTATTTGACTAGAGGTTCCTGGAACTCCAGGAATGCGATGTAATAGCAGATGGGTCATCGCATCCCCAGGACGAACGGGTACAGTACAGAGGTAGCAATAGCAAAGGGCACCTCAGTGTAATATTTTATATCGCCGCAATCTTGGCAAAAACGTAATGGCGGTCACCCAAATGTTAAAAGCTTAAATCAAATTACGACCAACCTAATCATCTGATCTCTACCAAATTTTGCAAAATTATATCTTTATGTACGAGGAATCTTATGGCCAAACTAAAAGGTCATCAGCCCAATAATTCGCGGATGGTGGCCATTTATGTGTGCAAATCGATTCTCTCTATCCAAACACGGTGAATCCGAATTGAAAGAAATTTGGTACAGAGGTAACACTAGCAAAGGGCACCTCAGTGTCATGTTTTATATCGCCGCCATCTTGACGGAAACGTAATGGCGGCCACCCAAATATTTAAAGCTTAAATCAAATTTCGACCAACCCATTCATCTGATCTCTACCAAATTTTGCAACAGCATACCTTTATGTGAAAAGCGTTCTTTGACCAAGCTACAAGGTCATCAGTCCAATAGTTTTCTTATGGCGGCCATATATGTGCACATATTGATTCCCCATATCAATTCAAAGACGGTAAAACCGAATTGAACGAAATTAGGTACGGAGGTAGCACTAGCAAAGGGCACCTCAGGGTCATGTTTTATATTGCCGCCATCTTGACGGAAACGGAAGGATGCCCACCCAAATGGTAAAAGCTTAACCCTACATTGCATGATTTTTTTATTTTTCCGTGAATAAATTTTATGGGTTGAAATATATAATACTAAGTTGAAAAATCAAATTCAAATAATTTTAAAGCAACTCACATGTACAGTGTGATCCAAAAACTGGTTTGTCTCTCATAAGGGACACTATGCAGTGCTGCTTAAGGTAGCAAACTCTAGCCCTAGTAAAATCAAGTTCAAATAATTCATCTTTGTGTTGAAACTGTATATTACTTTGTATTTCCTGCAAATAGGCCTAGTAAAGTATTCGCAATACATTTCACAAGATAGCTAGTATGAAAACTGCAAGGTCATCAGTGTTTTTTTCACTTGTCAATTATTATGGTACATAGTGAAACAATTCTTCTTGCCATGGAGACACAAGAATACGCGACATTTTATGCACCTTGAGGACGTTTTAGCACTGCACTAAGGATATTTGCATTGCTTCCTGTCTTTCGTGAACTCTGGCCAATGTGAGACTTGATCCTGCCGGACATCCTGTGGAGGTGCTGTTGAAGCAGGTGTTTCCCTCTTCTTTGCCTGTATATGCACCTCAATGCAACTGCGAGGTCTTCCTCGTGTAGGAGTAATGTCAGAACCATATTTACACAATGATACGCCAAGCTCAACACGAAAACGAGCTAATGGTATAATGCACCGCAAACCATTTTGAGCACAACATCGTCTGAGTAAGAGCCACGAATTGACTACTGTCAAATCTAACAAATGGTAGAACAATCTGAAATGCCATTTTTTACTCCTCATTTTGTTCTGGTATCTACCAATGAGACTACCCAGTAAATCAACACCACCCATGTGAAGATTATAGACACAAACTATCTTGGGACAAGGAATTTCCACGGTTTTTCTTTCTTTTCTGTCAAATCGTTTCACGGTTGTTTTTTGGCTGCTCTCCAACGAATGTTGAAGCAAGGGATACATATTTGTTGTCCTTCCACATAACAGTTGAAACTTCAACACCATCTATGGCACACACACATTCCTCACTATTCCCTCTTGGCTGATTCTTTATTTCATTGTCCTTGGACAACTTGACATTAGGAAATCTGTTTCTCCTAAATGTACCAAGACAATGGATTAGCTTCTCCTCCAGCTCCACTAAAAGAGGCTGAGATGTGGAATAATTATCAAAGTACAGTTCTTGATGGCAAACATTTGAAATAATTCTTGATAGCCTCATGACAATGTTGGAGCTGGCACCTAAGTCCGCCTAAGTTGTGATGCAAAGTATACCTTGTAGGGCAGATGACCTCACTGTTCCGCCCCTTCAAACAACAGTAACTAACTTACTCTGTGCACACTGTATTTATAATAAATGCTTCACCAGTTTATTTTCATGAAACACACGTATACAAAGGCTCATATACAAGCACATGTGTACATTCACTCTCCGGCGCCATTTTGACCTCACTGCATGCTGGGTCTCAGGAGGAACACACCTATATTATCAAATATGGCACTTGAAAACTAGGTAATTTAGCAAAATATCAGTATAGAGTACCTCTAAAAGCTTCAAATAATCTGCCTGATATTTTTAAAAAACACACAATTAATTCCTGTGAATTCAATTTGTTTTACAATGTTGTTCACTAATCAAAATAGCTTACTCCATAGAGGTATCTACTAAGATACACAAAACTATCATTTTATGATCTCTGGTGGGTAAAATGGGAACTGATACTGTACATGGAATATTTATTGTGTAAGAGACGTGCCAATCATTCACGATATATGTCTTTTATAGCTCCAATAGGCGAAAACATGCTTTGGGTCATGTGAGACCCACTATGCAGTGTAGGGTTAAATCAAATTATGACCAACCTAATTATTTGATCTCTACCAAATTTTGCAACCACATACCTTTTTGTGGGAAGCATCTATTGACTGAAATACAAGGTCATCAGCCCAATAGTTTGCAGATAGCGGCCATGTATGTGTGCAAATCGACTCATCATATCAATTTAAACACGGTGAAACCGAATTGAATGAAATTTTGTACAGTAGTAGTACTTTTATTATCCGTATAACACGTTGTATTTCTACAAGCTACTACAATTATACTCCTTGAAAAGGATAAAGAGTTAAAACAATAACCATGCATTTAGGAGAAAGTAGGCTATGTGTTCTTTACTGAACATCTTGTTTTAGCCTATTTTCATTTATGATAAAATAGGCTTATGAGATCACCTTCTGTCTGTGTGTGATGGTGTGTGTCCCCCCTAATAACTTTTAAACGGCTGGAGCGATTTCAATGAAACTCAGTAAGTTCATAGATCTATACCGGACGACCCCGACCGTGGCCTTCAAATTTTGTTACGTCTCACCAATATAACATGGCGGCTGTGCGAAATATTTCACCAGCATTCAATATCTCCGAAACTATTACTGATATCACCCTGGAATATTTTACAGTGATAGAGGCAACTACTGGAAGTTCATCTATATGACTATTCAAAACCTGGTAATTACAAAACCAACATGGTGGCCAATCGAAGTTGCGATTTAACCAACCAAACGCAAAACTCAAACTTGGTACAGTATGTGTGTATACACTTTTCCGACGCATAACACTTCTTAAAAAATCTGAGGAACTGTTCAAACATTATTATTTGTTTGAATTAGCTCCTTATCCCCTTTCTATCTTTGATGAAACAGGAATGCGGAAAACAAAGATATCTGTGTTCTACAATTTATTTTCACCAGTTACTGATCCACCAGCTCTTGCAGGTAGTGCCCTTGTCATTGTTGGGGGGTGGGGGTTCCTTCTACATTGAGTGGTTTGGGAATCCAAGGAAAATTTTTCAACAATTCTCTCCTAATATGTTGACAACGTTAAGCAATACTACAACTCTGCCAGTGCCCTGATGATGCACCAGTAAAGAACACAAAATCAGCTGAGCGTCTTCGCCGTAAAAGCAAGCACTCTTCTGCGTGAGAAATTAGTACAGCAGGGGTTTGAAGTGAGGCAAGCTCTTAACCCGGCAGTGGTGTGACGTACCCAGGTGGTAATAGCGCATTCTAGTAGCGGTGATAGTTGTCTAGGAATACGAAAGACAACTGAAAGTTTGAGTAGTCTTATTACAGTGTTGCAACATTAGTAGTTGAAAGTGCGGTGTTAACATCGCATAGGCGAGCTCCCGAGGGATACAGTAGTACGTACTTTTATGTATACTTTAAGTTATCATCACCTTGACACAGGGCACGACTTTAATACCCTAGGGACCGCTCACAGAGTGCATTTATACAGTATATTAAGATGTGTTAGTCATGTCGGAAAGGAAGGTAAGCTAGACTGGATATTTCGACCAATATCCACCAACTGATGGGTAGAGTGTATTTCAGGGCCCCCACATGCCCGGTGCTACCGTTGCTACGGCAGCGGGGCCCGCAAGGACGGGAGAAAACATAAAAAGTAGAATATTTTTAATAAATCATAGAAAACAATAATTAAATCACTAGGACTAGATTTATGTTTATCAATGAAATATTACATCAGAGTAAAATAAATTGGTTCATTGGATATGCTGTGCGTTGCGTACAACAGCTGTGAGTAACACGTGACACAGTGCGTGTGCAGAAGCAGAACACTGCCCACCAGGCCCGCCCTCTGCGACTCGGCTCAAGGTCAATGACGTTGCTACCCCTCTCCCTCACACCGCGGCCCGCTGATGTCACGTCACCCTAACAGGTGCTTGCAGTGTGTTTCCGCCGCAAGACAGTTTGTGTATGTAATAGTTGCTTTATTATATCATTAAGCATTATGTCTACAAGTAATTTCAAGCACAAATCCGGGGCGCAAAAACGGAAGTTAAAAGCCATTAAAGATGCAAAAGGGGTCATGAGCCGGCAGAATATTACAACGTTTTTTAAAAAGAATGATGATAGTGATAGCCGTTCTCATTGTGATGATGATGCGAGTGTTAGGTGTGACAGTTTATCTACTTGTAAAACTACTGATGATAGTGTGTCTGTGTCCAGTGAATTAATGTTTGAAACTGATGACAATACAGGCAAGATTTCCTCTGAGGTGCAGCAGGTAGGACATGTTGTAGATTCAATCAATACGGGTAGTAATAACAAAACGATATTTCAAATGACGAGAGTTCTAACAATGATAAGCCAATTTTAGATTTTACCGACCCAGGCACATGGTCGGAAATAATTAGTGATATTAATCGCCAGAATATTGTCTCTCAAAACAATATATTAATTTGAAGAATTACGTAGTCAGGCTAAGACATTCCCTAAAGACAAAACAGGAAAACTGTTTCCTTTCTATCTTCTCAACACTAAATCTATAAACAATCGAGAAAAGTTCCCCAGGGACTGGTTAATTTGGAGCTCTTCAAAACAGACACTTCATTGCATTGCCTGTACTCTTTTTTCAAATAGCCAAAAAAGAAGCAAATTTGCAAACATAGGATTTTCACCGGCTCAAGTTCCATGGAAAATGTTGTATAACAAACTTCCTGAACATGAAAATAGCAATAACCATCGTAAGCCTTATTGTCAATGGAAATCCCTCCAACAATCAATTAATTCATAAGGTATTGACAGGGGTCTTCAAAAACCAAATTTTGAACGAAGCAGAAAAGTGGAAAGCAATTTTACAACGGATTTTAGACGTGACACTCTTTCTAGCTTCAAGGGGGTTGCCTTTTCAAGGAGATAATGTATCAATCGGTGATGCAAATAATGGAAATTTTCTGGGGACTTTGGAGTTAATTGGAAAATATTATGAAATCACTAGGGAGCTGTGGAGAAAAAGTTTTAAAATTTATACTTGAAGAAAGGCAAGAAACTATTTATTATGGGCTGATTGTTGATGCAACTCCTGATGTATCAGATCAAGAACAAAATGTATTTATTTTGAGATATGTCATTCAAAATAAAGACTCTAAGCAATATGAAATAAAATAATGGTTTGTGAAATTTGTCAACTGTAATGGAAAAAGTGAAGAAAATATTACTAATGAAATCTTAACTGTCCTAGCTGAAAATAACATCCCTCTTGAGGACTGCAGGGCTCAAGCGTATGATGATGGATCTAACATGTGTGGAAAATTCAAAGGAGTAAAAGCAAGACTGTTAGAGGAAAATGATGTGGCATTTTATTCACCATGTGGAGCTCACTCCTTAATACAGTAATACAGTAGAAATATGCCCCGAAACTATGACCTTCTTTGGAAACTTGGTAACAATGTATTCTTTCTTCGCCCATAGTCCTACAAGATGGGATATATTGACTTTTGAAGTGCCGCTTTCACTAACAAAACAATCACAAACAAGGTGGTACGAAAGATTCGAAGCCGTTGTTCCCGTTGCAATGCACTACCTAGGAATATTTACGGCCTTAGAACGAGCATTAACTGAGTTGAAGTCAAGCTTAGAACCAAAAGCTTACAATAAAGCTATGGGTCTTAATAAATACTTTTCTTCTTTTCAAGGCCTTTGTATGACGGTATTTTGGTACAAAGCGTTGGGCTGCATCAATGAAAAGAGTGTAATAATTCAGTCGTGGAGTATTTCTCTGGACATTGCAGTGAAACTGATGAATGGTCTGAAGGAAGAGCTTAAACTCAGATGAATTTGTGTTCACTACCTAACCTAACATTTACTTCTCCACGACTACCATAGTCCTTTTCTGACTAACTGGTGAAACGTATGTTGTCCCCAGACTTATGCAGAGGATTGTTTACATGTTTTCAGGACTTCAACCAATCAATCGTTATCCCACCTCTTAGGAAACGTTTATATGTTTAAGGTTTCTTGCTACCCCAGTATACTACTGCTGCATAAAACATTTGCCACGCTGATTGTCACACGTGTCAATGTTCTCAGATAGGGAAGTATTTGGCAAACTCCCTGCTCTAAAGGTCAAGTGCACAGCTAAACACGGCTATCTGTACTGAGAGCAGCCCCACAGGGGCCATCACAAGCTCTTTAGACTTTTAGCTGCTAGGTATTTTCCAGATAAATAAACACCCAAGTGCTGAGTTATTTTCACAAATCTTGGTGCCGTATTACATCAAGGCACTAAATCAATTTAACATATCCCCCCTTCTCCTACTCATGGTGGCGACAGAACGTGGAAATAAGGGAAATTTGTCTCCCTGTAAATGTCAGGGAAATTTGAAGAAAAGTAAAAAAAATTAATAAATCTAAAAGAAAACCTTGAATGACTTGCAAAACAAAACAAAGAATTAAAAAACTGAAATATATAAGAATAAGATTTCAGGCAAAAATGGACAAACGTAATACAGTAAAATGGTATTTACAGATGAGGAACGCCTGAGAAGATCAGAGCGAATGAAAAGCTACTGGGCGACTCGGAAAGAAAACTTATTGAAGAAGAGGACCAAGAAATGATTGACTGAAGAGGTCCAATGAGACCGTAAAAGCAGAAGCAGAAAAACAAATTTTGCATCCGTAATCTGGCGCGGCCAAAAACGTAGCGCGCTTCCCCTCGCCGATAAAATCGTGTCTAAATGAATCGTTATTCAAGAGGGGAGGTACCATACAATAATAATAATAATAATAAATAGCCTTACAAATCCCATAAGGGCTATGGCCTCCTGCTTTGCAGGGAATTGCTCAGTTTTAACTCATCAGGTGAGCAAGTCCTGAGGAGCATTCGGGGTTATTCTTTCTGATTGGGCCTTCTATATAGATGTGCAGTTGATTAAAGATTAAGTAAATTATATTACGCTGGCATAACATCTTCATTTCTGAGTCTGGCGATATCAAGGCCTCAAATATCCATTAGTATTACGGAAATCATAATAGCCATCAACCAATATCTGAGAGCTTCCCATTGCCACTAAGCACAAAACTTACCCTGTCTAAGCACTTGAACAATGGCAGGAACTGCCAAGTCTTCACTCTTCAGTAAAATCTACGTATATTGAACCGTTTCAAATAGGTCTTTTTAAAATGCAATACAAAACCTTATCGGTGGAGTTTTAACATCTAGTTTGGATGCAGATACCTATACACGTTCTTTAACATCCCACAAATCATTCACTATGTTGTGCACATGTGGTCCCGGAACGTATTAACAAGTGTTTCGCAAGCTATTCGAACCTTTTGAATTCCTTGTAACAGGTGATGCAGTAAGGTTAATTTTCCCTAGTGAACACGATGATGTTTCCTCAAATTAGAGCGCGAGACAATGCGGTCTCATCCCTGAGTGAACGACAAAATGTTCCATTAGCTCTGTCCGCCGTGCAAATGACTTCTCACATGTGCTACAAGTGTATTACTTCACTCCACTATGAACAACAGTGTGCTTCTTGAGGTCACCGCTCTGTGAGAAGCCTTTATTGCACACCAGAGATATGTACCGCTTTGCTGCATGTCCACTGAACGGTGTCTTTCTAGTTGATGCATTGTTTTATTGGTCACTGCATGCGAGTCTCCCTAGGTCTTTCCACTCCTGCCTCATCTTCGCTGTTCTTGTCCATTGTTTTACTCCCCATTTTACGAACCAATCTGCCCATCTGATTCATTGTCTCCCAACGTTTCGTCTTCCTGTTCTTGGGTCCAACATCGTCATTTTGTACGTCCATCGGTTAGGATCTAATTTCGCAACATGTCCACCCCATCTCCATTTGAGCTGGTCTGCTGATGTCATAGCGTCTTTCATGCCGGTTCTCCTTCTTAAATCTTCGTTCCGTATTCTATCTCTCAATGAGACATGAAGTATCTTCCTTTCCATTTTCCGTTGACATCTCTGGATCATTTGTCTTTGCTTCGATGTTAATGCCCAAGTTTGGCAACCATATAGTAACACCGGTATAACGCATTTTTCCAGAACTTCAGCCTTTAAAGTGAGTTTTTGGGTCTTGTCAGCCAGTATAAACTTTAGGGACCAAAAGCTCTTCCATGCTTGTCCTATTCTTCGTTTGACCTCTTTCTCTGAACTACTTGAAAATGACATGTTCTGACCGAGATATACATATTCTTCAACATATTCCAGTGTTTCTCCGTTCACATTAATTGGGGCTTCTAACGCATTCGTCATCAGGTTCGTTTTCTTCGGGTTCATTGTAAGGCCCACTTCTTTACTTGTTTTGTCTAATTCTTTTATCATTTGTTCCAGCTCTTTCGCTGATTCAGCCACCAAAACAATGTCGTCTGCGAACCGTAAATGGGTTAGTCTTGTCCCATCGATTCTGATGCCATATTTTTCTTCCCAGTCTAGTTTTCTAAGGTACCATATAAGCAAGATTAAATACTAATTAATAAATTATCCGCTAAATTAACATGTCAGGCTAAGTCTGTCGCCACCAATGCTATTGGGTCTTCTTCTTCTGCGCGAATGGGTCTCCTAGGACCACGCGGGATCAACACTTACTGGCCTTGATGTTTGTCCAATAACTTCTCATGCGCAACGATTGAGCGAGTCGACGTTAAGAAACGCCACTACTCTTTACTGCAGGGTCTGTTCCGTCAGCCATTACAGCGCAAAGATGTCATGCATAAGTCAAACCAAGACCATAACATCAAAACAAAGATGGTGGCAATCGTAGGGGAACAGTTGTTGACACTGGCAGGCATGGCGCCATCGAAATAGTGGCAAATTCGAAGACAAGCATTCGCATAATTGATTAAATTCCACCAGAAATGGCAGGATTTTATGCAATAAGGCACAAATTCAATATGAAACCCTGACGTACTTCCTTACAAGCGACAGTAGCTAAAAATACAGACACAAATGAAGCAGAGATAAGGCAAATACAGTATTTAAAAATGCAAATACTGGTAAATGGAGCTACAAGAATGCAAATAGAAATTGTTGTTGTTGCTTATATTAGTGGTCTTATAACCCCATGTATTTGTGTGATAACCTGTGTTATTGTTATGGCTGAACTAGTGTGCTTGAACAATGGGGATTGGATTGGTAAGGAGAAAGCCATCGCCTTAAGTTAGGAACCATCCTGGCATTTGCCTGGAGTAGAAATGGGGAAAACCACGTAAAACCACTTTGAATAGGAAGCAGCCGTACCATCCCAGCATTTGCCTGCAGTAGAGGTGGGAAACCACAGAAAACCACTTCCAGGATGGCTGAGGTGGACATAGAAGCCTCCTCTACTCAGTTGCCACATTAGGCTGAGTGCACTTCAGAATTAAATTTCATCGCAATGTGTATGTCAGTCCAATCTACGTCTCAAATGGCACAAATCTTCCATTTCTGGAGATCATAAGGAGTTTCATTGATAACTGTCATACTGTTGCATGGATGTTGATTCACTGCGACATCGTGGTCATGTTGTCCCTTGTACATAGGTGTGTGAGTAGTATAATTCGCTAGACTTTGAATATTGCATCATCATGACCAGAAATTGCGTAATCCTGATGACGTCATGGGATGACGTCATGGGTCCTTAGAGCGAGCACGTGGTCCAGGAGCGAGCATGTGCAGTGCACGTGTTAGCGTGGGAAGAGGTTGACCCTTTGGCTTGTTTGTGCGATGGTGATAAAAAGTTAATGGGTGTTGACGTCATGGAGGATGTTTATTAGGATGCTAACTGTCATCTGACACCCATGCGAGTGTGAGCACCAAAACAAAAGGTTATTCGCGGGTAGTGGGGTAGTGTATGTTCTCTTGCAAGTCGCGTGTGTGCTTGAATACGTATGGCTATGTTGGGAAATGTTTGGTGGCGGGCGAGGACTAGGGTTGAGTGAGGGTTCGTTTAAATGCTATTTTTCCCGCTCTATTTGATGGTGAGGTAATTTTTTAAAATGGGTGGAATTTGGAAACGCAATTTGAGGTAAACGTGCTTTTTTGACATTTTGGCGAATTTAATGAGCTTGTAAGGCTAGAACGATGCATATAGGGTGTCGTAGGACTTGTGGTGAACCACCCCTTGCTATGGACGGGAGTATATCCACCCCAAAATAAATCTACCCTTACCCGGAGGTTAAGTAGTGGTTATTTTTGTATGCATGCGCACTTGAGGGCTTTTGTAAGAGAGCGGAATTTTTAAAAGATTCTTTATAGATGAGGCTTTTTAAAAAATTTATTAAAAAAACAAAAAACTAATAGGTCATTCGATTTTTACTATCTCGCTAACCAATAATGCGATGTAAACATATGGGGTGTCATAGGACTCGTAGTGAATTCTCCTTTTGTATGAATGAGGTATGTCAACCCCCAAAATAAAAACTACCCTTACCTGGGGTGAAAGAGCAATTTTTGTATGTATGCACACCGGTGGCTTTTGTCAAAAGGGCCTAACTACACATTTGTTAATATTTTCTGAACCCAGGATGGGATTTTCCCATAGGCAGTATCCTAGCACTTGGGGTGACACCTCGTTTTTGAAAGTATCATTCATTTATTTTCTTGTCAAAAGGGCCTAACTACACTTTTGTTAATATCTCGTGAACCAATCATGCTAGGGACTTGTATGAGGGGTCCTAGCACTTGGGGCGACGTCCCCCTTTATGGGGTGAAACTACCCCCCCAAAATTGAAAACTCAATATCTTGGAAACTATGAACCCTAAAATTAGGCGTTATAGCTTTAAAAATAGGTGATGACATAGGCTTTTACCTGGATTGGTCATTTCACCCCTAAAACAGTAAATAGTCATGTTATGGGGAAAAAACGTGTTAAACACCTAAAAATGATAAATGAAACTAAGATCTTTTGTTTTTGATGAAAAATAGCAGGGGTGTGAAAACCACCCCCAAATTGAAAAATCGATACCTTGGAAACTAAGAACCGTAAAATTATGTGTAATAGCTTAAAAAATTCGTTGTGACATAGGCTTTTACCTGGATAGATGATGTCACCCCTAAAACAGTAAATAGTGATTTTACAGTGGGGAAAAAGGTCTTAAACGGGTAAAAATGATAATTGAACCTAAGATCTTTTGTTTTTGATGAAAAATAGCAGGGGGGTGAAAACTACCCCCAAATTGAAAAATCGATACCTTGGAAACTAAGAACCGTAAAATTATGTGTAATAGCTTAAAAAATTCGTTGTGACATAGGCTTTTACCTGGATAGATGATGTCACCCCTAAAACAGTAAATAGTGATTTTACAGTGGGGAAAAAGGTCTTAAACGGGTAAAAATGATAATTGAACCTAAGATCTTTTGTTTTTGATGAAAAATAGCAGGGGGGTGAAAACTACCCCCAAATTGAAAAATCGATACCTTGGAAACTAAGAACCGTAAAATTATGTGTAATAGCTTAAAAAATTCGTTGTGACATAGGCTTTTACCCGGATAGATGATGTCACCCCTAAAACAGTAAATAGTGATTTTACAGTGGGGAAAAAGGTTTTAAACGGGTAAAAATGATAATTGAACCTAAGATCTTTTGTTTTTGATGAAAAATAGCAGGGGGGTGAAAACTACCCCCAAATTGAAAAATCGATACCTTGGAAACTAAGAACCGTAAAATTATGTGTAATAGCTTAAAAAATTCGTTGTGACATAGGCTTTTACCCGGATAGATGATGTCACCCCTAAAACAGTAAATAGTGATTTTACAGTGGGGAAAAAGGTTTTAAACGGGTAAAAATGATAATTGAACCTAAGATCTTTTGTTTTTGATGAAAAATAGCAGGGGGGTGAAAACTACCCCAAAATTGAAAAATCGATACCTTGGAAACTAAGAACCGTAAAATTATGTTTAATAGCTTAAAAAATTCGTTGTGACATAGGCTTTTACCCGGATAGATGATGTCACCCCTAAAACAGTAAATAGTGATTTTACAGTGGGGAAAAAGGTCTTAAACGGGTAAAAATGATAATTGAACCTAAGATCTTTTGTTTTTGATGAAAAATAGCAGGGGGGTGAAAACTACCCCCAAATTGAAAAATCGATACCTTGGAAACTAAGAACCGTAAAATTATGTGTAATAGCTTAAAAAATTCGTTGTGACATAGGCTTTTACCCGGATAGATGATGTCACCCCTAAAACAGTAAATAGTGATTTTACAGTGGGGAAAAAGGTCTTAAACGGGTAAAAATGATAATTGAACCTAAGATCTTTTGTTTTTGATGAAAAATAGCAGGGGGGTGAAAACTACCCCCAAATTGAAAAATCGATACCTTGGAAACTAAGAACCGTAAAATTATGTGTAATAGCTTAAAAAATTCGTTGTGACATAGGCTTTTACCCGGATAGATGATGTCACCCCTAAAACAGTAAATAGTGATTTTACAGTGGGGAAAAAGGTTTTAAACGGGTAAAAATGATAATTGAACCTAAGATCTTTTGTTTTTGATGAAAAATAGCAGGGGGGTGAAAACTACCCCCAAATTGAAAAATCGATACCTTGGAAACTAAGAACCGTAAATTTATGTGTAATAGCTTAAAAAATTCGTTGTGACATAGGCTTTTACCCGGATAGATGATGTCACCCCTAAAACAGTAAATAGTGATTTTACAGTGGGGAAAAAGGTTTTAAACGGGTAAAAATGATAATTGAACCTAAGATCTTTTGTTTTTGATGAAAAATAGCAGGGGGGTGAAAACTACCCCCAAATTGAAAAATCGATACCTTGGAAACTAAGAACCGTAAAATTATGTGTAATAGCTTAAAAAATTCGTTGTGACATAGGCTTTTACCTGGATAGATGATGTCACCCCTAAAACAGTAAATAGTGATTTTACAGTGGGGAAAAAGGTTTTAAACGGGTAAAAATGATAATTGAACCGAAGATCTTTTGTTTTTGATGAAAAATAGCAGGGGGGTGAAAACTACCCCAAATTGAAAAATCAATACCTTGGAAACTAAGAACCGTAAAATTATTTGTAATAGCTTAAAAAATTGGTTGTGACATAGGCTTTTACCTGGATAGATGATGTCACTCCTAAAACAGTAAATAGTGATTTTAAAGTGGGGAATAAAGTCTTAAACGGGTAAAAATGATAATTGAACCTAAGATCTTTTGAGTTCATGAAAAATAGTAGAGGGGTGAAAACTACCCTCAAATTGAAAAAATCGATATCTTGCAAACTAAGAACCCTAAAATTAGGTTTGATAGTTGAAAAATAGGTGATGACATACGCTTTTACCTCGATAGATTATTTCACTCATAAAACAAGGAATAGTAATGTTACATGAGAAAAAGGTATTAAACACTTAAAAGCATAAGAGTTTTTTGAAACCATGCTTTAATGAATGAGTGTTTGGAGGATGACAGCTTGCTAATTATTATTATTATTATTATTATTATTATTATTATTATTATTTTTATTATTATTAGGTAATTATGGATTAATGTGTTTATAGCTAATGATTAAGGCTACAGAGTTGTATCAGGTGTTGTACAAATCAGGATGGCCATCGGAGAGGGTGAAGTAAGGTGTTGTTTTGGACTGACAGTGGCTAACCCTTTCCCATGATTTATGAATTGACCCAAAATGTTTTACCTGACAAGACTGAGTGTACCTGTTGCAGCCTTTAGAAAATCGAACCCGGACCTGTGTGGTGACAGTCAAGTTATATTAATGATGCTTTTTAACAAACACACTCTTGCATAAAATAAAGAGATTCCCTAAGCCTTGGATAGCCTAATAATGTCGGAGTCGGTAGAGAACAAGAGTTGACCAAGTGTGGTCGACAGGAAAGAAGACAGACAGGAGCCTAGCACAAGTCAGTGGGAACAATGATGGATTCAGCTGGGGCTCCATGGTCGTCAACCTACATTCCACTGGATGAAAGCCCTTGTTTGGGGGTGGTGGAAAATAAACACCTCTTTTGTTTTAAATCACTGGCTTTAAGGACGGTAACAAATGGCATGCCATTATAATGCGATACTGGTCCTAGGGATATGCAAAATTGTATTAGATACTCAGCTAATAATAGTGTACATGACCCCTTATTATTTTCCCTAATTACAGTACATGGGAATGATGACCATGATTTCCAAGCCCCTAAGTAAGACAATAACATATTATTTCCATTCCCAAACAGTTGGGGTGAGGTGAGGTGAGTTTTCTAAACGTCAAACACATGTGGTTTTCCACTTTTACTCCAGGTAAATGTCATGTTTGCCCACAGACAAGTGCAAAGAAAATCGAAACATGTTATGTTTGGATCAATTCCTTACCTACATGACAACATGTACTTGAAATAACAAGTAATGAGCATTCTATGTTAACAATAGTGAGATGCTTGCAAACTGCCAATGCTTAGAGCTCATTAGCGGCTTCTAAGGGAGGCAAGGAGTACACTTACTTGAAAAACTAACAAGAGGAGTGTTCGATTTTCCCACAACACCCAATCTGAAAGTAAATATAAATGACTATGCACTTAAGTCCATAACCACCTCCTTACCATTCCTACCCTTCATAGTCAAAGGCACACATTAATACAGCCATCACAGTGACAGAGGTTATTTGTAAAATATCTAAATATCTGAGATTTATCTTGAAATTGACCAGAATTTTGTAAAATCCACAAAATTTACCGCAAATTTAGCAAATTCCACCAAATTTCAGCAAAATCCAACAAATCACTACCAGATTTATTGAAATGCCATTGAATTATTAAAGAATGGTTTGAACTAGCTCAAATTTATATAAAATTACCCGAATATTGATGAAAATTCACCAAATTCTACCAAATTTAGCCAAGAGGTCTACAAACCATGAAATTTAACCATTTTTTTTTTTTTTTTTTTAATTCACAACATATACTCGAAAATTCCATAATATTCCCTTTGCGTGTATATTTTTTTTTTTAGTTGTTGTTTCGTTTCCCACACTCCCTGCAGACAAATACCTGAACATTACTTTCTCCTAGACTAGGAGTTCCACATTCGACATGATAGCGGAGTTTCATCTCCCATAAACTCGTCTCTGAGGCGGGTGCCAGAAAAGGCATCCAGCTGTAAAAACCACACCCTCACATAGACTTTCATAACTTCTTACGTTGAGGTTCATAACACTACGTTGATTGATTTATCGGTTTCCTTTTCACAATTCCTGTCTATACATTCCTCTTGAAGGTTGCAAGATGCTTGCAAGGTTCCTAAAATGCAATTAAATTTAATAAATACCTTAAGATGGTTTGATTTGTTTAATGATATGGTGTTAATAGTATTTTTAGGTTTTGACTGGCTTTGCATTAAGAATTGACTAACCAAACATGAGTTACCTATCAGGGAAACATTTTGGCCACTATGTTGGCTATTGACCAGTGAGTTTAGCTGTTTATCATTTTTTTAAATCATAAACAACAGAGGGTTAAACGTATAGATAAACCGTGTGACCATGTTTGTTAAACAAGACATTATACCAGAGACAATTAGAATACTTATGTAGAGTTTACCAAAAATAATGTTGTGTAACAGTAAATGCTAGTCAACAGTTATACACTTCTAAAAAAAATCATCATACAATACCTGAGAGCTCTTCTAAAATTATTGATGTGTAACATGATTCCACTAACTTGCTATGTATTTTTTTGGCTTGGGGGTGATTTTCAAGAAATGCAAATGGAACTGAAATGCAATACAAACAATGAGCGTGCCTGGTGGCTGAGATTGATACCACGACGTACTGTCGGTTATGTAGCTATGTGGAATGTATATCAAATATGGTTTACTTCAAGGTCTGGAGATCCCTACAATTCCTACAATAAATGATCTTGAAATGGTCATCCTATGGTGTGAAAATATTTATTAGGTATATATATTTACTGAAAACAATTATGATTTATTAAATGTTTATATGTTTACAGTATTGTTATTTAATGTAAGCACTTGAGGCACTACCGACCAATGGGAAGCAAAAAGTGGGAGCATATATGGGATGAAATGTGGGAGCAAAGCAAATATAAAAAGTGGGAGCAAATATGCTAACAAATATGTCAACAAATATGCCGGCAAAAGTATATACACAATTCAAGATAGTTGAAAGTAAAGTATATACACAATTCAAGTTAGCATATTTGCTCCCACTTTTTATATTTGCTTTGCTCCCACATTTCATCCCATATATGCTCCCACTTTTTGCTTCCCATTGGTCGGTAGTGCCTCAAGTGCTTACATTAAATAACAATACTGTAAACATATAAACATTTAATAAATCATAATTGTTTTCAGTAAATATATATACCTAATAAATATTTTCACACCATAGGATGACCATTTCAAGATCATTTATTGTAGGAATTGTAGGGATCTCCAGACCTTGAAGTAAACCATATTTGATATACATTCCACATAGCTACATAACCGACAGTACGTCGTGGTATCAATCTCAGCCACCAGGCACGCTCATTGTTTGTATTGCATTTCAGTTCCATTTGAATTTCTTGAAAATCACCCCCAAGCCAAAAAAATACATAGCAAGTTAGTGGAATCATGTTACACATCAATAATTTTAGAAGAGCTCTCAGGTATTGTATGATGATTTTTTTTAGAAGTGTATAACTGTTGACTAGCATTTACTGTTACACAACATTATTTTTGGTAAACTCTACATAAGTATTCTAATTGTCTCTGGTATAATGTCTTGTTTAACAAACATGGTCACACGGTTTATCTATACGTTTAACCCTCTGTTGTTTATGATTTAAAAAAATGATAAACAGCTAAACTCACTGGTCAATAGCCAACATAGTGGCCAAAATGTTTCCCTGATAGGTAACTCATGTTTGGTTAGTCAATTCTTAATGCAAAGCCAGTCAAAACCTAAAAATACTATTAACACCATATCATTAAACAAATCAAACCATCTTAAGGTATTTATTAAATTTAATTGCATTTTAGGAACCTTGCAAGCATCTTGCAACCTTCAAGAGGAATGTATAGACAGGAATTGTGAAAAGGAAACCGATAAATCAATCAACGTAGTGTTATGAACCTCAACGTAAGAAGTTATGAAAGTCTATGTGAGGGTGTGGTTTTTACAGCTGGATGCCTTTTCTGGCACCCGCCTCAGAGACGAGTTTATGGGAGATGAAACTCCGCTATCATGTCGAATGTGGAACTCCTAGTCTAGGAGAAAGTAATGTTCAGGTATTTGTCTGCAGGGAGTGTGGGAAACGAAACAACAACTAAAAAAAAAATATACACGCAAAGGGAATATTATGGAATTTTCGAGTATATGTTGTGAATTTAAAAAAAAAAAAAAAAATGGTTAAATTTCATGGTTTGTAGACCTCTTGGCTAAATTTGGTAGAATTTGGTGAATTTTCATCAATATTCGGGTAATTTTATATAAATTTGAGCTAGTTCAAACCATTCTTTAATAATTCAATGGCATTTCAATAAATCTGGTAGTGATTTGTTGGATTTTGCTGAAATTTGGTGGAATTTGCTAAATTTGCGGTAAATTTTGTGGATTTTACAAAATTCTGGTCAATTTCAAGATAAATCTCAGATATTTAGATATTTTACAAATAACCTCTGTCACTGTGATGGCTGTATTAATGTGTGCCTTTGACTATGAAGGGTAGGAATGGTAAGGAGGTGGTTATGGACTTAAGTGCATAGTCATTTATATTTACTTTCAGATTGGGTGTTGTGGGAAAATCGAACACTCCTCTTGTTAGTTTTTCAAGTAAGTGTACTCCTTGCCTCCCTTAGAAGCCGCTAATGAGCTCTAAGCATTGGCAGTTTGCAAGCATCTCACTATTGTTAACATAGAATGCTCATTACTTGTTATTTCAAGTACATGTTGTCATGTAGGTAAGGAATTGATCCAAACATAACATGTTTCGATTTTCTTTGCACTTGTCTGTGGGCAAACATGACATTTACCTGGAGTAAAAGTGGAAAACCACATGTGTTTGACGTTTAGAAAACTCACCTCACCTCACCCCAACTGTTTGGGAATGGAAATAATATGTTTTTGTCTTACTTAGGGGCTTGGAAATCATGGTCATCATTCCCATGTACTGTAATTAGGGAAAATAATAAGGGGTCATGTACACTATTATTAGCTGAGTATCTAATACAATTTTGCATATCCCTAGGACCAGTATCGCATTATAATGGCATGCCATTTGTTACCGTCCTTAAAGCCAGTGATTTAAAACAAAAGAGGTGTTTATTTTCCACCACCCCCAAACAAGGGCTTTCATCCAGTGGAATGTAGGTTGACGACCATGGAGCCCCAGCTGAATCCATCATTGTTCCCACTGACTTGTGCTAGGCTCCTGTCTGTCTTCTTTCCTGTCGACCACACTTGGTCAACTCTTGTTCTCTACCGACTCCGACATTATTAGGCTATCCAAGGCTTAGGGAATCTCTTTATTTTATGCAAGAGTGTGTTTGTTAAAAAGCATCATTAATATAACTTGACTGTCACCACACAGGTCCGGGTTCGATTTTCTAAAGGCTGCAACAGGTACACTCAGTCTTGTCAGGTAAAACATTTTGGGTCACTTCATAAATCATGGGAAAGGGTTAGCCACTGTCAGTCCAAAACAACACCTTACTTCACCCTCTCCGATAATTAGTTTTATAAAATCTCAGGTCGATAACCTTAACGTTTTGGCTCTTTTGGGTATATTCATGGGGAATGGCAACGGTTTGGCCATCCTGATTTGTACAACACCTGATACAACTCTGTAGCCTTAATCATTAGCTATAAACACATTAATCCATAATTACCTAATAATAATAAAAATAATAATAATAATAATAATAATAATAATAATAATTAGCAAGCTGTCATCCTCCAAACACTCATTCATTAAAGCATGGTTTCAAAAAACTCTTATGCTTTTAAGTGTTTAATACCTTTTTCTCATGTAACATTACTATTCCTTGTTTTATGAGTGAAATAATCTATCGAGGTAAAAGCGTATGTCATCACCTATTTTTCAACTATCAAACCTAATTTTAGGGTTCTTAGTTTGCAAGATATCGATTTTTTCAATTTGAGGGTAGTTTTCACCCCTCTACTATTTTTCATGAACTCAAAAGATCTTAGGTTCAATTATCATTTTTACCCGTTTAAGACTTTATTCCCCACTTTAAAATCACTATTTACTGTTTTAGGAGTGACATCATCTATCCAGGTAAAAGCCTATGTCACAACCAATTTTTTAAGCTATTACAAATAATTTTACGGTTCTTAGTTTCCAAGGTATTGATTTTTCAATTTGGGGTAGTTTTCACCCCCCTGCTATTTTTCATCAAAAACAAAAGATCTTCGGTTCAATTATCATTTTTACCCGTTTAAAACCTTTTTCCCCACTGTAAAATCACTA
The DNA here is from genome assembly GCA_946902985.2 of Meconema thalassinum. NCBI lineage: Eukaryota > Metazoa > Arthropoda > Insecta > Orthoptera > Tettigoniidae > Meconema > Meconema thalassinum. Next base: position 20,726,076 of record OX336395.1, on the reverse strand, counting down.
TTTACTGTTTTAGGGGTGACATCATCTATCCAGGTAAAAGCCTATGTCACAACGAATTTTTTAAGCTATTACACATAATTTTACGGTTCTTAGTTTCCAAGGTATCGATTTTTCAATTTGGGGGTAGTTTTCACCCCCCTGCTATTTTTCATCAAAAACAAAAGATCTTAGGTTCAATTATCATTTTTACCCGTTTAAAACCTTTTTCCCCACTGTAAAATCACTATTTACTGTTTTAGGGGTGACATCATCTATCCGGGTAAAAGCCTATGTCACAACGAATTTTTTAAGCTATTACACATAATTTTACGGTTCTTAGTTTCCAAGGTATCGATTTTTCAATTTGGGGGTAGTTTTCACGCCCCTGCTATTTTTCATCAAAAACAAAAGATCTTAGGTTCAATTATCATTTTTACCCGTTTAAAACCTTTTTCCCCACTGTAAAATCACTATTTACTGTTTTAGGGGTGACATCATCTATCCGGGTAAAAGCCTATGTCACAACGAATTTTTTAAGCTATTACACATAATTTTACGGTTCTTAGTTTCCAAGGTATCGATTTTTCAATTTGGGGGTAGTTTTCACCCCCCTGCTATTTTTCATCAAAAACAAAAGATCTTAGGTTCAATTATCATTTTTACCCGTTTAAGACCTTTTTCCCCACTGTAAAATCACTATTTACTGTTTTAGGGGTGACATCATCTATCCGGGTAAAAGCCTATGTCACAACGAATTTTTTAAGCTATTACACATAATTTTACGGTTCTTAGTTTCCAAGGTATCGATTTTTCAATTTGGGGGTAGTTTTCACCCCCCTGCTATTTTTCATCAAAAACAAAAGATCTTAGGTTCAATTATCATTTTTACCCGTTTAAGACCTTTTTCCCCACTGTAAAATCACTATTTACTGTTTTAGGGGTGACATCATCTATCCGGGTAAAAGCCTATGTCACAACGAATTTTTTAAGCTATTACACATAATTTTACGGTTCTTAGTTTCCAAGGTATCGATTTTTCAATTTTGGGGTAGTTTTCACCCCCTGCTATTTTTCATCAAAAACAAAAGATCTTAGGTTCAATTATCATTTTTACCCGTTTAAAACCTTTTTCCCCACTGTAAAATCACTATTTACTGTTTTAGGGGTGACATCATCTATCCGGGTAAAAGCCTATGTCACAACGAATTTTTTAAGCTATTACACATAATTTTACGGTTCTTAGTTTCCAAGGTATCGATTTTTCAATTTGGGGGTAGTTTTCACCCCCCTGCTATTTTTCATCAAAAACAAAAGATCTTAGGTTCAATTATCATTTTTACCCGTTTAAAACCTTTTTCCCCACTGTAAAATCACTATTTACTGTTTTAGGGGTGACATCATCTATCCGGGTAAAAGCCTATGTCACAACGAATTTTTTAAGCTATTACACATAATTTTACGGTTCTTAGTTTCCAAGGTATCGATTTTTCAATTTGGGGGTAGTTTTCACCCCCCTGCTATTTTTCATCAAAAACAAAAGATCTTAGGTTCTATTATCATTTTTACCCGTTTAAGACCTTTTTCCCCACTGTAAAATCACTATTTACTGTTTTAGGGGTGACATCATCTATCCAGGTAAAAGCCTATGTCACAACGAATTTTTTAAGCTATTACACATAATTTTACGGTTCTTAGTTTCCAAGGTATCGATTTTTCAATTTGGGGGTAGTTTTCACCCCCCTGCTATTTTTCATCAAAAACAAAAGATCTTAGGTTCAATTATCATTTTTACCCGTTTAAGACCTTTTTCCCCACTGTAAAATCACTATTTACTGTTTTAGGGGTGACATCATCTATCCAGGTAAAAGCCTATGTCACAACGAATTTTTTAAGCTATTACACATAATTTTACGGTTCTTAGTTTCCAAGGTATCGATTTTTCAATTTGGGGGTGGTTTTCACACCCCTGCTATTTTTCATCAAAAACAAAAGATCTTAGTTTCATTTATCATTTTTAGGTGTTTAACACGTTTTTTCCCCATAACATGACTATTTACTGTTTTAGGGGTGAAATGACCAATCCAGGTAAAAGCCTATGTCATCACCTATTTTTAAAGCTATAACGCCTAATTTTAGGGTTCATAGTTTCCAAGATATTGAGTTTTCAATTTTGGGGGGGTAGTTTCACCCCATAAAGGGGGACGTCGCCCCAAGTGCTAGGACCCCTCATACAAGTCCCTAGCATGATTGGTTCACGAGATATTAACAAAAGTGTAGTTAGGCCCTTTTGACAAGAAAATAAATGAATGATACTTTCAAAAACGAGGTGTCACCCCAAGTGCTAGGATACTGCCTATGGGAAAATCCCATCCTGGGTTCAGAAAATATTAACAAATGTGTAGTTAGGCCCTTTTGACAAAAGCCACCGGTGTGCATACATACAAAAATTGCTCTTTCACCCCAGGTAAGGGTAGTTTTTATTTTGGGGGTTGACATACCTCATTCATACAAAAGGAGAATTCACTACGAGTCCTATGACACCCCATATGTTTACATCGCATTATTGGTTAGCGAGATAGTAAAAATCGAATGACCTATTAGTTTTTTGTTTTTTTAATAAATTTTTTAAAAAGCCTCATCTATAAAGAATCTTTTAAAAATTCCGCTCTCTTACAAAAGCCCTCAAGTGCGCATGCATACAAAAATAACCACTACTTAACCTCCGGGTAAGGGTAGATTTATTTTGGGGTGGATATACTCCCGTCCATAGCAAGGGGTGGTTCACCACAAGTCCTACGACACCCTATATGCATCGTTCTAGCCTTACAAGCTCATTAAATTCGCCAAAATGTCAAAAAAGCACGTTTACCTCAAATTGCGTTTCCAAATTCCACCCATTTTAAAAAATTACCTCACCATCAAATAGAGCGGGAAAAATAGCATTTAAACGAACCCTCACTCAACCCTAGTCCTCGCCCGCCACCAAACATTTCCCAACATAGCCATACGTATTCAAGCACACACGCGACTTGCAAGAGAACATACACTACCCCACTACCCGCGAATAACCTTTTGTTTTGGTGCTCACACTCGCATGGGTGTCAGATGACAGTTAGCATCCTAATAAACATCCTCCATGACGTCAACACCCATTAACTTTTTATCACCATCGCACAAACAAGCCAAAGGGTCAACCTCTTCCCACGCTAACACGTGCACTGCACATGCTCGCTCCTGGACCACGTGCTCGCTCTAAGGACCCATGACGTCATCCCATGACGTCATCAGGATTACGCAATTTCTGGTCATGATGATGCAATATTCAAAGTCTAGCGAATTATACTACTTGTGTGTGTGTGGACTCTGTCTGATAACCTGTGTCATTGATAACTGTCATACTGTTGCATGGATGTCGATTCATTTAAGGCCATTGCGACATGGTGGTCATATTGCCCCTTGTACATAGGTGTGTGTGTGGACTCTGTCTGATAACCAGTGTCATTGTATTGGCTGTAGCAGTGTGTATATTTGTAATTGAAGCTAGGATTTTGAAGAAGGTGGCCGTAGTTTTAAGCTACGAACCATCTCGACATTTGCTAGTTAGTTGTTGTTTTAAGGGGCGAAACAGTGAGGTCATCTGCCCCTCGTGCCTGGAGTAGAAGTGGGAAAACACGGACACCACTTCAATGTCCGATGTGAAGGGACTCGAACCGTCTCTTCTCAATTTAGCCTCACGAGACTGGGCATGCCCCGTTCCAATCCTCAGACTAGAATCGACCCAGGACCTTTGGATCCACAGTCTCAATGCGATCCCCGAGACTACATTACAATATAATAACCTCTGGCACTACAGCCCATTAAGGGCCTAGGCCTACTAAGCAGATACGTGATCAGCGTACCGGGTACCCTCGGCCGTTAATCTTGGTTTTCGTGATTGGGGCACTGCCTCACTGTCAGACAGCTACGCAATTGTCCTCACGTGGCTGAGTGAACTCCGTTCCAGCCCTCACGTCAGTTTCTAAAACCCTGACGGAGCTGGGAATCGAACACGGGGCCCCCAACACCACGGGGCTGGCTAGGAGGCTGTTACAACCTTATCATAATGGCAGAGTTTACATTTTGCCATTAGGATTGATATTTGAGAAAACCCTATACCATCCTGTTAGAAACACATCATATTTCTTTGCTTTGACTGATATGCTCTTGAGAATAGCCAATATTAAAAGCTCTAGCGAAGACTGCATTTGATTTACGCGGAAACATAGTTTTCATTATACCATTGTCACAATAAAGGCCTTCCTTGAAACATCTACCAACATTTGGATAATGTCAAAAGTACCGGTGATGAAATATGACTCACCAAATCGTTTTCCTTGTCTACCCTCACTGCAGTATCCATTTAAACTTCTCCACATGTACATAGAGATTCTTATAGAATTCACTTACGTCGAAAGAAATAGTGTGACACTTGGGGAAAGATCTTTCCTAACCATAAATGTATGTTCAAAGTGACAAAACACACACGATTATTGGCGCGTAAAATTCAAATGGTACTGGTATTTGTTATTTGCAATGCATTACACTATCTACGGTACACCATTAACATAATAAACTGTACGAGATCACTAGAGATATACTTATTTATACGAATGTCTGCACTAGACGCACTCACAACAAACGTAAACAAAGAGCCGTTACTCCCAAGGAGACTCGAAACCTTCCCCTAAGATTTCCACCATTTTTGCCCAATCGATTGTCGTATTACGGTCTGATATATTGTAGTCGGTCTTGGTCAAACTTGTCCATCCCTTTGAACTATTGAATAGTGTATTCGCAACACCATATAGATTAAAAATGCAAAGTAAAAAGGTTCTATGAAAAGGGTCGCTGATTGATGTTAATATAAAAGGCTTCAAAGTGGTGAAATAAAATATTCATAGCGGTGAAATAACGAAAGCGAGGTGTGAGTGTGCTTAACAACCATGTGTACGGTGCGGGATTTGGGTACATAAGGAACACTATACAAACATTAAGAGGAGTAAGAGACAATTTTTTCTAGATTTTTTTCTTTTTCGAAAGAACTTAAACTCAGATGAATTTGTGTTCACTACCTAACCTAACATTTACTTCTCCACGACTACCATAGTTCTTTTCTCACTAACTCGTGAATCGTATGTTGTCCCCAGAATGATGCAGAGGATTGTTTACATGTTTTCAGGACTTCAACCAATCAAGTCTAAGAGGGGACATCGTTATCCCGCCTCTTAGGAAATGTTTATATTTTTAAGGTTTCTTACTTTCTATGAAGGGACTATATCAATAAGTTTTAAAGTAAATATTTTAAAAATTATCTTATTAGCAGCGTTTCGTTGGCATTTAGCGTTTTAGGTTGAAAAATAACATATTTCACAAAATAAATTTATTTTGCAGCTACAATAATTTAAAAATATGGCTTATTTAGAGTAAATGATAACATATGTGTTTGTTGAAATATTTCGCGGATATCATTAAAACCAAAAAACCAATCCAAAACCAAAATCGCCAAAGAGCAGGTAAGTGATATTGCCTCAAACAGCTGGAATGTGAGCACGCAGCGACGTTAGCACCACCACATGGCAGAATTGGCAACGAACCATTTTGTCGATAGCACTCTCGAGATTAAAGATGCGACTCCAGAAATATATCGACTATTGCAGAAACTAGAGCTGTCAGTTAATCGAATGCCTTTAATCGATTAATGAATGAAATGTTAGTCGGTTTCACGCAGCATCAGTTCGAGAAAAGAAATCTTTGAATAACATATTTTAAAATGTTTACAATTCCATTTCTTATGAGGAAGATATAAATTTAAATGCATTGGTTGCGAACAAGTAAAAATAAATAAATAAATAAATTCAAAGGCATTTAAGTTAATAATCAGTTCGAGAAAAGAAAAGAAGCTCACAGTTATTTACCGCCACATTTCTTTGCCCCTGGACTTCAGACATGACTAAGTTGACATACTCAGAAATAAGGGCTGCCCTTCTCCTAGTAACAATATTTACAGCGTCACTAAACACTCTCTCACACGGAACTCAAGTAGGTGGAATGCAAATTAATGTTTTCGCTATGCGTGCGAGATGTTGGACTGAATATATCTTCCACCATTGTAGAGGGGGTGCGAAGTTCTAGTTCCACCGACTTGTGAACTTCGTTAATAAGACAATAATAACCTGTCAGGTATTTCCTTTCGTATTGTTAGTAAAAGAGGTGGGCAAATCCCTCAGTTTAGAAGAAAGGAATTAAGGAGATGAGCATCAGCTAACTTTTATGACCTGTCAATCTTACAGTAGCTGATGCTAGCTCGCCAAATAATAAAATACACAGGTTTTGTGCTGCCATAAGACAATTACTTTTCTTTCCTACACCACACTACTAGTTTAATCGCTCCGATTAAATGAACAGCTCTAATTTGTACATAATTGAATGTTGCAGTCTTACACAGGATTTATAATTGGGAACAGGATATGGAAGGGTATTGTATATACAATTTACCAATGAATAAACCTTTCTATTTATTGATCAATCTGGCTATGACATCAGTAAGTGAATTTACTGCCTGTATTTTCTTTTCTTCTATTTCGACAGACTTTTCCCACCTGTCTTGTTCCCCACATAATTAAGAAACCAGGTGGGAGGGAGGGGGGAATCGTCTTGCCCCCGTTTCTGCTTCTTCCTGCGGGAAGACACTGGGGAATTTGAGGAGGAGGAAGGGCCTGGGTTTGGATTGGGTGAATTTGATGTGGAGGGACCTGGGGTTGGATTGGGAGAATTTGTGGTTGAGGGACCTGGGGTTGGATACGGATAATTTGAGGTTGCGGGGCCTGGGGTTGGATTGGTAGAAATTGAGGTGGAGGGAGATGCGGACCGGGTGCTGGGGAGTGACGGGAGGCTCCACACGGTGGTGCAACGCCATGGCCTCGCTAAACTCCCAGGTGGGTAGACTTCCTTCTTCCCAAGGTCTTTCCTCCCCTGTATGTTGCGAGCACTTCCTGTCGCACTCCAGTCCCGAGAAACTGCAATTATGAGTCTCCATCTTTTGACTGATGGGGGCCCATAATTTTGATTTCTTTGCCCTCGGGACTTGGAAATCGGCATCCATTTCCTCCCTGAGATGAATCAGTAGCTTCGTACTTTGGGAGTTCCATATGCTTCCTGCAAGAAAAAAGAATATATTTACTTAAATGTTTGACATATCGTACACTTTTAGCAAACTAAATTGTGCCCAGACGTCCAATCGAATGGTTACAGCCTAACATATCCAACCCAATGGTTTTGCCGTCAACAGTGCCCCACTAGTTTCCAGAGGCCAAGGCCGTTCCTCAACCCAACCATTCTTACCTTCGTTTTGTCAAATCCAATGAGTTTTGACAATAGTCACAGCCTAAGTCGCCCAGATCTATGGTTTTTGACAATGTTTTTTTGTTGTTGTTTGAGTCTTCAGTCTTTTGACTAGTTTGATGCAGCTCTCCATGCCTCCCTGTCCTGAGCTAATCGTTTCATCTCTACATAGCTACCACACCCTACATCCGAGGCAATCTGTTTAACATATTCTAACCTTGGTCTACCCCTACAGTTCTTGTCCTCGACCCTTCCTTCCATAACTAAGCTTGCTATTCCTGGATGTCTTAGTATGTATCCTACCAACCTATCTCTTCTCTTCATTAGCAGTCGCCAGAAACATCTCTCCTCTCCCACTCGTCTTAATACCTCTTTGTTTGTAACCCTATCTACCCATCTGATATTCATCATTCTCCTGTAACACCACATTTCAAATGCTTCAATTCTCCTCTTTTCTGCTACACCAATAGTCCAAGTTTCACTTCCATAGAGCGCCACGCTCCAGACAAAGGCTTTCAAAAATGACTTCCTAATACCTAAATCTATATTCGATGTCAGCAGATTCCTTTTTTGTAGAAATGCTTTCCTTGCCTGAGCCAACCTACTTTTTATATCCTCTTTGCTTCGTCCATCACTGGTTATTCTGCTTCCTAAGTAACAGAAGTCTCCAACTTCCTTCAGCTTTTCACCTGCCAATTTGATCTCCATAGAGGTTTCTGATTTATTTCGGCTGCATTCCAGTATTTTTGTTTTACATTTATTAATTTTCATCATGAATTCTTTCCGTAAGACGGAGTCCATACCATTCAAAAACTCATTCAAATCCTCAGGCTTGTCGGCCAAGATGACGATGTCATCAGCAAATCTCAGAGTTGAAATTATTTCTCCTTGAATATTCACTCCCACTTTACATTTTTCTCTAATTTCCTTCATTGCTTGTTCAATGTATAGATTGAAAAGTATGGGTGATAAGTTGCAGCCTTGCCTCACACCTTTCTGAATACCAGCTTCTCTCTCATGTCCTTCAACTCGAATGACTGCTGTCTGGTTTCTGTATAGATTGTATATCACCCTCCTATCCCTGTACTTTATTCGAATCGATTTCAAAATGTCAAACAATTTAGTCCAATCAACGTTATCAAAAGCCTTTTCTAAGTCTACAAAAGCCATGAACGTTCTCTTATCTTTCCTTATTCTACCTTCCAAAATCAGCCTAAGACTTAGTACAGCTTCCCTTGTTCCTACATTTCTCCTGAAACCAAACTGGACTTCACACAACTCCGTTTCTATCTGGCTTTCAATCCTCTTGTAAATTATTCTAGACAGGATCTTTGAAGCATGAGTAATCAAGCTGATTGTACGTTAATCTTCACATCTGTCAGCTCCCACTTTCTTTGGTATAGGGATGATTACATTCTTCTTGAAATCAGGGGGTACCTCACCTGTCTCGTAAATCCTACACACCAAGTGAAATAACCTGATCAGACCTTCATCTCCTATGCAGCGTAGCAACTCAATTGGTATATCATCTATGCCTGGTGCTTTGTTCCTGCTTAAGTCTTCCAAAGCTCTATCAAATTCTGATCTCAATATTAAATCTCCTTTCGCATCCTCATCAATTTCCTCCTCCCTTTCCATTACATGATTCTCAATCTCCTTTCCCTGATACAAACTCTCTATGTAAGCTTTCCATCTCTCAACCTTTTCTTCCCTATCTGTTAGAGGCTTTCCATTTGTGTCCTTAATATTACAGCATTTAGTCTTCTTTTCCCCAAAGGTATTCTTAATCCTTCGATAAGCTGTGTCTACTTTACCTAATTTCAGACAATTTTCTATACCTGCACATTTCTCTTTCAACCATTCTTCTTTCGCTTCCTTGCACTTCTTGTTAACCTCATTTCTCAGACGTCTGTATTCTGCTTTCCCCTTTTCATCTCTTAGATTCTTGTGTTTCCGCCTTTCATCCATCAATTCTAGTATATCCTGAGTGATCCACGGTTTTCTACCTATTCTTTCTTTCCTACCAATGTTTTCTTCTGCGGATTTTGTTATTTCATTCTTCAAAAGTGCCCATTCGTCTGCAATTGAAGTTTGTTTAGGGTTTTTCATTAGTCCTTCCTTTATACTCTTCTTGAATCTTTCGTTTACATCCTTCTCTTTCAGTCTGTCTATTGCCCACCTTTTTGGCTTTTGACTTTTCTTCAGTTTCTTCAACTTTAATCTGCATTTCATTACAACCAGATTGTGGTCAGAGTTTATGTCAGCACCAGGATATGTTTTACAATCCAAAATCTGGTTTCGAAACCTCTGCTTGACCATAATGAAGTCGATTTGGTAACGCCCTGTATCTCCTGGTCTCATCCATGTGTATATTCTTCTATTGTGGTTATTGAATAAGGTGTTAGCTATGACCAACTCATGCTCGGTGCAGAATTCTACCAGCCTGCTTCCTCGATTATTCCTTTCACCTAATCCGAAATCTCCTACTATCTTCCCTTCTCTTCCTTTTCCTACCACAGCATTCCAATCTCCCATTACTATAACATTTTCATCACCCTTGATATACCTCAGAATTTCGTCTATTTCTTCGTAGACCTTTTCAACATCCTCATCATCAGCTTGACTGGTAGGCATATAGACTTGTACCACTGTGGTGCAGGTAGGTTTAGTATTTATTTTTGCTACAATAATCCGTTCACTATATTGCTCATAATATTCCACCCGCTGCCCAAGTTTCCTACTCAATATGAGGCCAACCCCTGCTTGGCCATTGTTTTATTTAGTGCTAATGACCCTATAGTCTCCTGACTAAAAGTCCTGTTCTTCCTGCCAGCGCATTTCACTAATCCCAACCAAATCCAACCTCAACCTATCCATTTCCCTTTCTAAGTTTTCTAACCTTCCACTTCCTAGCAGACTTCTAACATTCCACGCTCCGATCCGTAGAATGTCAGATTTCCTCTTTGTCACTTCTGTGATGTTAACCCCCTCTCGAGTAGTCCCCACCCGGAGATCCGAACGGGGGACTAGTTTACCTCCGGATTGAAATTTTACAAGGGAGGAGGCCATCATCACATGTAATTATGCATAGAGAGGTGCATATCCTCGGGAATAGCATACGGCTGTAGTTTCCCGTTGCTTTCAGCCGTGCAGCAGGACGCAGTGTAGCCATTATTTGGCTTATATTATCAATATCTTAACCGTCTATATGACTAGTAAAGAATTGATTTATTCTGAAAGGCTGCTACTCCCTTTCAGAATAAGTAAAGAGCAATTCTACTAACAAAGATACTAACCTTCTACCGTACTAACAATTAAATACCAAAATTCTACTAACGAAAAAAATACTAAAGTTCCACCAACAACAAATACTACCACTAAAACAGTCTGTCACCAGGCACACTCACATGCACCCTCACACATCACAGTCTACTGAAACAATGAACTATAACTAATAAACAATGCAACTGCTACCAGACACACTCACACACCACAGTCTAATAGAACAATGACATATCTAATAGACAAACTAACTACCTACTTACAACTAAAACTAACTACATACACCTATATATTTAACGTTTTTCGATACGACCAGCCGTTTCCGAGATATATCGATTCAAAAAAAAAGTTTGAAATTCAGGACCCCCCCAAAAAATCGGGCCGTGGTCCGTTTTTAACGCCCGACAACAGGTTTCCTCACAGGGTCTTACTCGTTCACCGCTCCAAATTTCAGCTCGATATCATCAAAATTAAGACCTATACTTCGCTCAACCCAAAAATGTCATGCACAATTGACTTTTTCAGGGCCCCAAATAACAAAACGGTGAGAGATATCAAAAAATCGTTTTGAGTAAAAAAGTTTCATACCGCGGAGATCTTACACATGTAGATTTAAAGTTTTTTGATTAGACCAACCGTTTCCGAGATATATCGATTCAAAAAAAAAATGAAATTCAGGGCCCCAAAAAAAGATTCGGCCCAGCGCCGATTTTAACGCCCAACAATAGGATTCGTCACAGTCACTAACTCTTTCACCGTACCAAATTTCAGCTTCATATCTTGAAAATTGCGACCAGTACTTAGCTAAACGCAAAAATGTCACGCACAATGGACATTTTCAGGGCCCCAAAAAAGAAAACGGTGAGAGATATCAAAAAATTGTTTTGAGTAAAAAAGTTGCATACCGCGGAGATCTTACACCTGTACTTTTAACATTTTTCGATACGACCAACCATTTCCGAGATATATCGATTCCAAAAAACAGTTAGAAATTCAGGACCCCCAAAAAAGATCCGGCCCTGCACCGATTTTAACGCCCAACAATAGGATCCGTCACAGTCACTAACTCTTTCACCGTACCAAATTTCAGATTAATATCTTGAAAATTGCGATTAGTACTTAGCTAAACGCAAAAAAGGTCACACACAATGGACATTTTCAGGGCCCCAAAAAAAGAAAACGGTGAGAGATATCAAAAAATCGTTTTGAGTAAAAAAGTTGCATACCGCGGAGATCCTACACCTATACATTTAACATTTTTCGATACGACCAACCGTTTCCGAGATATATCGATTCCAAAAAATTTGAAATTCAGGGCCCCCAAAAAAGATCCGGCCCTGCACCGATTTTAACGCCCAACAATAGGATTCGTCACAGTCACTAACTCTTTCACCGTACCAAATTTCAGCTTAATATCTTGAAAATTGCGACCAGTACTTAGCTAAACGCAAAAATGTCAGGCACAATGGACATTTTCAGGGCCCCAAAAAAAGAAAACGGTGAGATATCAAAAAATTATTTTGAGTAAAAAAGTTGCATACCGCGGAGATCTTACACCTGTACTTTTAACATTTTTCGATACGACCAACCATTTCCGAGATATATCGATTCCAAAAAACAGTTAGAAATTCAGGGCCCCCAAAACAGATCCGGCACTGCACCGATTTTAACGCCCAACAATAGGATTCGTCACAGTCACTAACTCTTTCACCGTACCAAATTTCAGATTAATATCTTGAAATTTGTGATTAGTACTTAGCTAAACGCAAAAATGTCACACACAATGGACATTTTCAGGGCCCCAAAAAAAAAGAAAACGGTGAGAGATATCAAAAAATCGTTTTGAGTAAAAAAGTTGCATACCGCGGAGATCCTACACCTATACATTTAACATTTTTCGATACGACCAACCGTTTCCGAGATATATCGATTCCAAAAAAAATTTGAAATTCAGGGCCCCCAAAAAAGATCCGGCCCTGCACCGATTTTAATGCCCAACAATAGGATTCGTCACAGAAACTAACTCTTTCATCGTACCAAATTTCAGCTTAATATCTTGAAAATTGCAACCTGTACTTCGCGAAACACAAGAATGTGACGCACATTGGACATTTTCAGGGCCCCAAAAAAAGAAAACGGTGAGAGATATCAAAAAATCGTTATGAGTAAAAAAGTTGCATACCGCGGAGATCTTACACCTGAACATTTAACATTTTTCGATACGACCAACCGTTTCCGAGATATATCGATTCCAAGAAACATTTAGAAATTCTGGGCCCCCAAAAAAGATCCGGCCCTGCACCGATTTTAACGCCCAACAATAGGATTCGTCACAGTCACAAACTCTTTCACCGTACCAAATTTCAGCTTAATATCTTCAAAATTGCGACCAGTACTTAGGTAAACGCAAAAATGTCACACACAATGGACATTTTCAGGGCCCCAAAAAAAGAAAACGGTGAGAGATAATAAAAAATCGTTTTGATTAAAAAAGTTGCATACCGCGGAGATCTTACACATATACATTTAACATGTTTCGATACGATTAACCGTTTCCGAGATATATAGATTCCAAAAAAAAGTTGAAATTCAGGGCCCCCAAAAAAGATCCGGCCCTGCACCGATCTTAACGCCCAATAAGAGGATTCGTCACAGTCACTAACTCTTTCACCGTACCAAATTTCAGATTAATATCTTGAAAATTGCGATTAGTAATTAGCTAAACGCAAAAATGTCACACACAATGGACATTTTCAGGGCCCCAAAAAAAGAAAACGGTGAGAGATATCAAAAAATCGTTTTGAGTAAAAAAGTTGCATACCGCGGAGATCCTACACCTATACATTTAACATTTTTCGATACGATCAACCGTTTCCGAGATATATCGTTTCCATGGTGTATACTATTTTGTATCCTACATGTTGGCAGCTACTGTGTGCGCTTTGGTGGCAGTTAAACATACTAAATATGCTGTCGAACATGACTGCCGTTGTTAAATGAGCAGTATTTACGTAACTTGGCACATATACGAGGGTTGCTTTTTTTAGTTTTGGCAACAATGTTGCTGCTTTATGTTGCAACGGTGTTGGACTCTGTCATTGTTACCTGTATCCCCTCCCTTAGAGCACATGACCTCGTCCGTCCCCTTCCCCATTCGTATGCAGTGGCGCCCAGTAGATGAGTAGTTGTGGGCAAGCGCTCGCGCAAGACGGATGCAATGTTTTCAAAGCAGGAAACGTGGATAAAAATTCAGTGTGATAGGGGTCGCACGGCTCGAGAGTGCCATCAAGGACTGCATGAGGCGTGCGGTGCAGCTGCGTTACCTTACAGAACGGTAGCAAGATGGGTTGCAGCCTTTCGAGATGGGTGCGAACGTCCTGAAGGACTGCCTGAAAGTGAGGAAAATTGCGTCAAAATGGGTTCCGCATGACTTAACTGACCTGCAGAAATGGCTGCGATATGACGCTTCTCGTACGCACTTGCAGCGTTATAAGCGCGAAGGAGAGGACTTCTTATGGCGTATCATAATCATTGACGAGACGTGGACCAAATCATATGAGCCACTTTTGAAACGCCAATCGAATGAGTGGCCGCGCCATGGATCACCACGAAAACAAACAGTTCGACAAACCCCCACCAACGTGAAGGTAAAGTTGATTCTTGCCTACAATAGGGTGGTGTCATCATAAAACATACCGTTCCCCCAGGGCAAACCGTGAATGCGGCGTACTATTGTTCGTTTCTGCAAGACCATCTCCTAGCAGCTCTGAGAACGAAACGGCGACACCACATGGGTACCGTACTCCGCCCATCGTTCTGCATGACAATGCTCGGGCACACACAGCAGGAGTTGTCTGAATTGTTGAATCGCTGGAACTGGGAGGTACTCCCTGCGACTTTGATCTCATCCCGAAGATGAAGGAGCCACTGCGCGAAAACCGCTACCCTACAATTGGAGATGTTGTGCAGGCTGCCGAGCGCTCTCTTTGCACCATAGATAGATTGGGCAGTGCCAACGGCTTCCGAGTCGCTGGGAACACGTTGTACGCAGTGCTGGAGGGCCTATTGAAACTTGGAACCATGTAGGTGTGTTATTTATCAATTTATAACATAGTTGCCAAAACTAAAAGAGATAGCCTACCTATTTATCTGGTGCAGAAGTTGGTAATTACTTTTGATAATGTCCTCCCAGAAGATGAAATAAGGTATGAATATCATATATTATCGAAATAAAAGCGAAAAAGGAAAGAGTGATACATCATTCGGATGAGATTTGCAGCGTCACAAGCCTCTTGTATTGACATTCTAATGAGTAGGCCTAATTCTAGGGCTCTAATGCAGAGTACGGTGCCGCGTTTTAATTTTGTTACTAGGCCTATCACTCTGAAACTTGTATGTATGTATAGTGCCATGTTTTTGAGGCTAACTGCTTTTAATCCTAGCAATACCATGCTATTTTTCAAACCACGGGCTACCAACGGGAGGGGTATTTTGTGACCACGATTATAAATTCCTTGTGTGTGATTTGCCTTATCCTTTAATCAACATATCACGTATTTCGAACCTTAAATAGCAAAAATATAACTTAATTAACAACAGATGCAAACAAAAATCAAAAAATCAGGAAAGAAGTTCAGAAAGTAAATTATTCACTGATCATTTCTCTTCGCCATCTTTAATACACGTGGAACATAAGACTGTTCTTTACTGTGTACCTCTTGCAACCTGAACACATTATGGTGGTTTTGTTAACTTTGGAGGGCTGCATCAAACCATTCGAAAGACTGAAAACTCAAACAACAACAACAAAATCACTATTGATCACAAAAAATCATTGGGACGCGTTAGGATGTAACCATTGTCAAAATGCATTGATCTGCGCGCGTTACGCTGTAACCATTGTCAAGAACCATTGGATTGGACAAAACGAAGGTTAGAAGGTCGGGTGAAGGTGCGGCCTTGGCCGCGCGCAGCTAGCGGGGCATGGTTGACACAAAACCATTGATTTGGGCGCGTTAGGCTGTAACCATTGTCAAAACCACAGTTGTGCGAAAAAAATACACATATTTATTACAGCGGAGCGATATACTAATTACAGAGTAATTTCAGAGCACATAACAAAAAACACTCATTTCAGCCGTGGAAAAAAAATCATTACAGAGGAGCACACACTAGCCTAATTAGAGCGGTGAACTGAGTGTTGATGCGCACTAGAGACCAGGGGCGTAAAGCTCCTCGCAAACTTACGGGGGGGGGGGGAATTTGTAACCTGCGGTTGTCTACCTACCATGGATTTTATTTTATTTTAAGGCTATAAAGCTTGAAATAACTCGGGAATGTGGGCCAAACGCCACATTAAAAAACAAGGATGATTTTTCTTCATCATTTATAATTAAAATACAATCAGAATATGATTACAAAACATAAAACATTTGTCAACGTCTAGGAAAAGACTTGTCAAACCTCTGACGTCATATGCATCACTGCATTTCGAACGCAGAACGCATGCGCAGGGTGAGCTTAAAACGAGAGATGTGCGAGGGAAGAGTCGTGTTATTTTACCTTGTTTGTTTCAAAATACAAAGCCACGCGCGATGAAACTTTGTGTGTCACTGCATCTTACCTCACTTTTAAACCGTGGCTCATAAATAATGCATCATTTCGGATCGTCGTGGTAAGGGGAGACTGTTTGTTCGGAAGAATAAATTACGTCTAAGCAAGACAAGGTGGCTTTTCCGATTTTACGCCTAACGTAGCACTAAATCATTTATAGAATAGTTTCGGGATATTTTACTTTTAATTTTTTACGGTACTTAAAATTTGTGTTGCACCTAAAACTTGAGGGGGGACAATGGCGCCCCCACCCCGTGTTCTACGCCCCTGCTAGACACTGAACTGGGCGCTTCTTTGTGAGGTTGGCAGTACTGTTTTGATGACAGACCAGCGGACCAGTGGGGTTAACAAAGAGACCCGAATACACACGACCGCAACCGATGATGATTGATTTGGACAAATGGCGGCTAACCACTGTAATTTTGGCTATATAAGTCGTGATCCTATTTGGGATGGCTGGGTGGGTCTCAGATGGCGGAGGAGGAAACATCCATTAAAACATCGCTCCCTGATTTATTTATCATCGTTTCATGAAGTATTTTGTCTAATTCATGTTTTATACAGAATATTATCGCTCGTTCTATGTTCATTCAGCGCTACCAAACACGTTGCCATGGTGGATAAGGTTTGTATCAGGCAATGCTGCCAACCTCACTTCACCGCACTCCCCTCTAGCGAGGTTAGACGAAACCATTGGCCGCTACTTGGTTAGGGAGGCTTCGGTGGCGTAGTTGGTAACATTCTGAGCTTCTATGCCCAAGATCTCTGGTTCACATCCAGCTGAAGTCGTCGGATTTTTTAAGAGCTTTAAAAATCCATCAGTATGCCTCCCTTCGGAGTGGAAGTAAAGTCGGCGGTCCCATGTCATAGATTTATGACTTGTCAAAGAACCTTCCACTAATTACACCTGTGTGAAGCCAAATTATAGTATTAGTAGACTCAGGTTAAACATTTGACAAATGCTCTTATAGTAAAGCCATCATTACTTCCGACTTGTCGTTTCAGTGCCATGCTAGAGTTTCTTTCGCTAAATCTTGACCGAAACTCGATTTGTCGTGATATATCGATTTGAATGGCTGCCTGTGATTGGCTAGTTAAAGTGATTTTCCTTTTGACCGCTAGTTAACTCTAGGGTAACACTGAAACGTCAAGTCGGAAGTAATGATGGCTTTACTATAGGTTCCGACGTTCCTCGCCAGGAGCCGACTGAGGTGGCATCTGGAAACCAAGTTCTGTCTAGTAGTCTTTGACAGTGGCGTTTGGCGGCAAAAGTAGGAACTAATTGAAAAAAAATCAATATCTGCAGTCCTTACTTGAATTGAAAACAGATAACACACACTAATCCAGTCATCACAATTAACACCGGATATCAGACAGATTCTACACAGTACACGGGGCTACATGACCACGTTGTCGCAGCCCCTAAACTGAGGAACCAACCAACCTACTTGGTTAGACGACGGTCTGGACGAAAATTACTAATTGTACTACAAGCAAGGGGACCAAGGTCAGGTTAGATTTGCATGTATAACCTTATTCCGCATTAACCACTGATATTCCATGTTTCGAACTAAGTGGGAAAACTAGAACCGAACAATAATGTTGGCCCTGTTGAAATGTGCAATAACACCCTCGAGTGATAACATGTTCAACTATCTTGCTCACATTACCTATTCCTATATTTTGATGGCGCAGGTCACACCGTACACTACAAGAGTTCCCATGTTTGTTATGATGTTTCGAAGAGTTGTAGATATTACTGAGAAACCAGAAAGTGGAAAATAAGAGTAAGGACATCCACTCATCTTAATAATAAACTCATATACGGTAGAGCGCTCATATGAAGGGTGCTACAACATAATCCTAGCGGAGGATTACTGAACTCCAGCATCACCCAGTCCAGGAGCGGCATCTTCCAACCTTGTATAATCACTTAGGCAATGGTTGGCACAATACCTGACTGAGTCAAAGTTATTTGGGGATTCTGGAATATATAGGGATCTATATCCCTACACTTTCAGAAATATCACACTACTGGAAAAGCCTCGATATTTAATGTCCTAAGGCTGTGGGTATCACACACAGGAATCTACCATAGAAAAGTGGGTTAGGTTTGTTTAGACGTGCAAAGACTATCACTATCTGACTGCGATGGTTATATCTAGTGTGACAAGATTTATTCACTTCTATATAGTGGTAGCCTAATAATCAATTATTTATAGGTTTCAAGATCAAGTATCTTTTTAAAAGCTGATATATTCATTACCTACCCACAGGTGGCATATTAGTAGCCTCCTCAACTGGATTTTCCGTTAGGCCTAAAGCTCTGGGAGAGCTTTCCTCGAACAACAGGGTCAGTACTAAAAAGGAAAGAGTACAATAATTTCAATATTAACTTCGGATCTCGTCTAAATGCTGCCACATGTTTACTACAATATTAGTATCACATGATACACTAACCTCCTTCTTCGGGATACGTGTATTGCCCGGTGTGTTTCCAGGCTTCCCTGATACATTCACCAACTCGATTCGCGTATGATTCTGAAAAATAATACACTAATTATATAACACTACCGGTGATACAACTGCAGAATAATAATAGATGCCTACTCCACGTGTCCGTATAAATCCACAATAAGTTAACGTACATTAAAAACAGACTTGCATTAAATTGGTATTAATAATCTAACGATTAAGATCTTACCATTGTGTAACAGGCGTTCTTATTCCGTCAGGGGAACCTCCACATTTACGCCTTCCAGAAAATCTTGAAGAATCAGAACGGGAACGTCTTCAACAGGAGCCATTTTGATTACTACAGCTATCCAGCAAAGTAAAGTAGCAAAGAAAAACCACGCTGCACGAGGGCTCAGAGTGGGGGTAAATCGCTGCTAACAGCAGAGAGTGTACCAGGAATAAAAGATCGCGCTGCGTGCGACACTGCTGAATCGCTGCGCGTTTCGCTTAAAAAAAACGTGGCCAACTTAATCAATGAACTGTTTCCTTTTAAATACTTGGGCTCACACATGTCATACATCCAACGGCGTTCCCTCACAAGATCAATGAATATATCTTCTATCCCTAGGTCAGTACATTCAGTCATCATCTTCTTATAATATGTAATTATGCGAAGAATATACCGCGAATATAACTAGTCAACTACACAGCTGATGACGAGCGGGAAAACGACCAAGTGACGCCAGCTTGTGATCTTTTCTGATTGGATCTTAAATATACAGTTGGCTGTCAAAAATAAAATTGGCGACAGCCGACCACACGCTGCCGATTGTCAACTATCTACTACCGACATACAACTTCACATTGTGAATGACGCCATAAGAGAGCACGGGTCTGACTTCAACTGCCGTCTGCCGACTGCGCATTGTGGGTAGAGCTTCATGTAGTTCATGTCATGCTTGAGACTGGTTCATGGATTATTTTGATGCTACAATCTTGGCCGTGACAGGGCGGGGGCAAGGAATAATTAACATTTCATTACCTTCTTGTCACTGGGTGATCATGAGACGCACTCCCCCAATTTTCGTTTAATTTTGTTATTTGCTGCGTGATATTCATTACTTGGCTGCTCTTTAACAGTTGAAGTACCCGAAACAATCAATAATAATGATAATGGAGTAAAATCAAAGTGCAGGTCATTCACTGAAACAAATGTTACATATTTCAATGACTTATTAAATAAGGAAACGTGGTCAGAAATGTATAAACTAGAAAATATAAATGATAAATTTAATGCATTTAACAATACCCTAAAACACTATTTTGAAACAGCATTCCCCTTTAGAGAAAGAACTGTTCAAAATAACAAAACTAGCAATTGAATAACAACAGGGATTATAAATTCATGTCAAAGAAAGAAATTTCTACTCAAATTATATAAACAATACCACACAACACCCGAATTCAATTTATACTACAAAAAGTACACTAGCATATTAAATAAGGTAATAAGACTAGCAAAGCAAATGTATAATGATAATTTTATTTCCCAATCATCTAATAAAAACAGGGCTATGTGGTCCGTGATAAAGAAAGAAACTGGAAAATCTGCTAAAATACAAAGGAACATTACACTGACCAGAAATAATGAAGTGATTAATAATCCAGAGGAAATAGCAAACACTTTTAATGATTATTTTCTGGAAATTCCACAAAATTATTAAATAAATCACAGGTAAATACACTAAATTCTAATAATAAAATGAATATATGTAGTGATTCTTTATTTATAAATCATGTCACAATTGAAGAGGTAAGAATAGTTATAAAAGAGCTAAAAATAAATTCTGTGCTGGCATTGATGGCATCCCTGAAGCAATTTTAATGAAATGTGCAGAAAATATAATAAATCCACTTACACACTTAATGAACAGTTCAATTCTCTCAAGAACTTACCCGGATATTTTGAAGTTATAAAACGTAATTCCAGTGCACAAAAACGGTTCGAAAGATGAATTAGATAACTATCGTCCTATTACGTTACCAACTGGTATTGCAAAAATTGTGGAAAAATCATGTATAAGAGACTGATAAGTTTTATAGAAAAAAATAAAATATTATCAAACTCACAACATGGATTCAGAACGGAAAATTCTACACATACAACAATATATGAATGTATTAATGGTATACTGAAATTAATTGACAATAAGGAACATGTAACTGGCCTATTCTTGGATTTATCTAAAGCATTTGATGTTGTTGACCATAAAATCCTCCTTACAAAACTAAATCAATATGGTATTAGAGGTCTAGCTAATAAATTGATAGATTCTTACTTAACAAGGCGTAAACAAATAGTAAGCTTGAGACACAAGGATGATGGAACCAAATTACTTAATGAAACATTGTCCAATGAGGAAATTATTACATTTGGAGTACCCCAGGGATCAGTTTTGGGCCCACTACTCTTTCTTCTATATATCAATGATATAACACAGAACGTTCATTCACATAAGGAAATTTTGTTTGCGGACGATACAACACTCGTAATAAAAGGTGAAACTAAACAGGTCATACAGCAGTCTGCTTACTCTGATACAGGAGAGTTAACCAAATGGTCACAAGATAATCGCCTCATAATTAACTATAAAAAAACAGTACGTCTAAATTTCCACAATATACAGAATAGGAATCCTGCGAAGCCCAATATAACATTAAATGGTCATCAAATAGAAAATAAATCAGAAACAAAGTTTTTAGGACTATGGATACAACATGACTTGAAATGGAATAAACATATACAATATCTGAATACTAAACTGAACTCGATATGCTTTGCGTTACGTATTTTGGAAACCTGCACTAGCATGCACACATTAAGAAATACTTATTTTGCTTATTTCCATTCATACTTAAGATATGGGGTCATATTTTGGTGTATGTCGCCAGATGTACTAAGCAGGTTCAGGATACAAAAGAGGGCGATTAGAATTATGGCAAATGAAAACACTAGAGAATCATGTAGACCTCTGTTTAAAGATTTAAACATTCTCCCACTGCCCTATACTAGAGAATCATGTAGACCTCTGTTTAAAGATTTAAACATTCTCCCACTGCCCTGCATATATATCCCTATATATATTATAATTGTTAAAGTCTGTGTGTCCGTCTGTGTGTTAGTTTGTTACCTCTTGACACTAAAACGGCTGGACGGATTTGGATGAAATTTGAAATGGAGATAGCTTATAACCTGGGTTAAAATATAGGCTGCCTTTCATCCAGAAATAAATCATTGTTCCCTTGGAACGGGCAATATAACTGAAAAGTCACCAAAAATACTCAACTGGGACTGAATACAGAAGTTGTCGCATAAAGATCGGACATAGCTCATTTTACGCCCCTCGATGCGAAAAACAATACTCGGTATGTAGGGATATAGGTATATAGGGATATTGAAAATTTGTTAAGAAATACCAGTAGACTTTTTCTGTTGGGATTAATGGTGTACATTATATTTAGTGGAAGGGTGAACATCCTCTTTATTCTCTACAAGTAGCCTACATTCTCATCATTTCTCAAACCTTTGTTTCACTTGTTGTTCATGATGAACAGTCTGTCACTTTATTGCAGAATTACCAAGCTGGCAAGAAGGTCGTGAACTGCTCTGAATTGTGATGGCGACATCTAACCAGCATAGGCACCTGTGTACATTTCCCTTGGATTACCGTATGGTAGTAAATCCTTTGTATAAACCAGCAACAGTATTCTCCATTTTAGTCACCTTTATCTGTGATGTAGGTTTGTGTCTGTTCATCCCTGTAGTTAGGCTATTTTCAGTCAGTTAGGTAGTTATTGAGGTTTTAAGGGGCAGAGATACGAGGTCATCTGCTCCTATCAGTAGATAGCGTAAGCTTCACCCAGATGTTTTCCATGAGGAAGTTTTGTTTCCGGTTTGACAAATCATGATCATTATGTCTATGTTGATACCTTGAAAGAATTATACATGTAATTGCAAGTTTCCACGGTTAACATAGAGCCAAAAATTAGGCTTGTGACGGTATGTCGCCATCCTTGAAATGGTTTTCCGTTGTTTCCCATTTTCAACTCCGGGCAAATGCTGGGACGGTACCTTCTGAGAGGCCTCGGCCGCTTCCTTCCACATCCTTGCCCAGTTTCATTAATTTATCTCTCATTCCAGTGCGCAAGTCGCCCACGGGCGTTGACTAGAAAGACCTGTACTCGGCCTCTCAGGAGGCCACACAACCAAAAAGATAACAGGGGGTAGGTATACGTGCACATGTTTTGAACTTCACCAGTCCTTCTTCAACAAAGCAACAATGTCATCATTGCCTAACTTTAAGACGATAGATTTTAGCATTTAATGTGCACATTTCAAAACACACAAGTTGTGAGATAATGGGTGAGGTTAAAGACCAATGTAAATTTATATTTAAAGGGCATAGAATATTTTCAAGAATATTGACAACTTGTCTGTAGGACACACTCTTTCCCCTCACTCTTTTAATACAATGGGCACAATATTCCTGTGATGCAGATTTTTTTCTGTGTATTTAACAGTAATATGATGTGGCTCCGTACATTTGGCCTGCAGGGGTCCTTTTAACATGCCCGAAACGGGAGGTTTTAATTGCCATTAAACTGAGGTGGGGGAGGGTGAGGGAGGGGGGGGGGGTGGTGGTATTGAATGTAATTGGTTGTCTAATGTGTTGCACCATTAAGTTCAATCACATCTTCCAAATGTCCCCTCCCTCTTATTTCTTGCAAGCAATGCTGCGTTAACTGGAATTGTGTTGCTTTACAGGCTGAAACTTCATGTTTACCAAAAATGATCATCTTTGAGTTTACAGCTTCTTCAGCCTGATGATTGATCGGAGCTAGCCAACTGGTTTTCCTGCGTTGGAGTGTACTTGGCTGTGGGAGATCAGTTGTTTTCCTCCGTCCTGCAGTGTAGCCGATCATCTGAGTGCAGCCCGGCATGGTCTTCTTCAATCCTGTCTCCAGCCGACTAAGCCATTGACGTTCGCACATCAGAAGTTATGAGTCACATGGGAAAGAATGTACAATGTGTACCATGACTGAACATACATTAATAAAACAATTGAAACTGCCTGAAAAATCAGCTTTCTCATTTCCTTGACAATCCTCTACCCTGCCTATAGTTTTTCTGTAGATACAGTTGAAAATTATTTAACCGTAGAGGGCAAGTAAATTGCAATGAAATGACATTTCTTGGGCATATTCAATTTATTTAGAGAAGGAGGTAGGGTAAACCATCCTATTGTTGGCACCCCTCCAGTAATTGGCACTGCTTACTACAATTGGGCATAATAAGGTGTCTGTCATATTTGTAGTCCTGCAAGTTCCCTAATTTTGAGCCTCAACACCCCGCAAGTAGTATTTCAATTGTTTCCGCCAGTCGGCATTGTTATAATAGAGGCTAGCAGCAATCCCGCCAGATACTGCAAACATTGTTGTACCGGTATGTCTTTTTAACATTGGAACTTCAAAAAGACCAATCACTTGTATTCAACACGTAATAAAAGGGCTAAACAACTAAAAAGTAGGATATAAATAATCGCCAGTCCATTTTTTTTCTAAAAACCATACCTACGTTATAGAACAGAATGTAGGTACAAAATTTAATTTTGGGGTGTCCGTTGCCTCTTAATATGCAATCTAAGTAATATATTGTCGTTAAAAAAGAAATCGTAGTTGCTTTAAAGCACCAATAACGATGTGAATCCAGATTAGTCAAACTCGATTCGATTTTCTCTCATTTCGTAAGTTGGCTAACGCACACGGCGAAAGCAACCTAGATCCTTCGGTCACTTATATTTCTTGCTCAATATACGGCCAGTTATTGCATCTCAGTGGCGTTGGAATTCGCCACGTTGTGCGCACCTTGCAATTTTTTTAAATAGCTTTGCGCACCATGTGCGTTTGAGTTGGAGCCCAAACAATGACGCAATCACACAGAATTTAACGAATCGCAAATTTACCAGAGAGTTCCTACTCTGTTATTATATGCTCCTTGGTCTACTTAGAGAAGCAGTGTGAACAGGGGGGTGTAACTTTTATGGATCCGTCGCTTCCAATAGCGGGCTTGGAATGACGAGCTTCCTGTCGTGGCCTTAACGATACGCTGTTAGCCATGGTTCACCCACGTGAAGTCAGGCCTTGCTTGCTATTGGCTATCAGTCCATATTCTCTGCTATTGGTTAGATACTCCAACATGGCGTTACTCTGTTTGATTTGAACTCAGTTCTGTGTGTATGTGTATATTTTGACATTAGCTGTTTAATGGAACAAATGCGATATTTCGTAGGATTGTTCTCTAATACGGTAAGAATTCCTTTAAATATATAGTATTTGAGTAGTAAAACCTACCTGTACCTCAATGTGATTTAAATATGCAAGTAATATGGCTGTATGTATTCACCAGGGCTCTGTCCTGACATACCAGCATATTATGAGGGTAGGAAAACACAATAGGTAACAGTGGCCTGTTTATTTTTGTTTCACAGGTAATGAGGAACATAAACAATGCTCAACTGCAGCACATCGAACCCACTCTGATTGAAGGTAAGTTATTTTACATATTTTTTAAAAGCTATGTAAGAGCCCTGGGGGTTTATAGCATGCTAGGCGCTAGATTCACAAATGGAAGATGGATGTATTAGTGTGTGTAGGCTATTTGTAATTCGGGTGAGGATTGGGAAGGAGGCTGACATGGTCTTTAGTTCCCAGCATTCACCTGGAGTAGAAGTGGGAAACCACGAAAAACCACTTCCAGGATGGCAGAGCAGGGGGTCAAACCCACCTCTTCTCAGTTTTGCACCACGAAGCTGAGTTGACCCCGTTCCAGCTTCCTTGGCTGAGCCGGGAATCTAACCCGGACCTCTGGTGTGACAGCCAAAAATGTTAGCTTCTTGACAATGAGGTGTAATACCAGGTCAATTTGGCCGACTGTAAAATAATAGTACCTAAAGGATTTCCTCTGGGAGCAATGGCTGGTTGAGGCCCCGTGCTCACACAGAGTTTGTTTAGTTCCCTAGTTACTTATTGTTTTAAGGAGTGGAACAGTGAGGTCATCTGCCCCTAGGGTTGTGTTTATTCATATTCATACCACAGGTCAAAGAAAAGTGAGAAGCAGTACCTTTCTCATTGTTTGTAGACTGTTATGCCTTTTAGTACCGGTACCGTATCCAGTTTAGTATGCAAGACTTTGTAAATAGACATAGGCCAACTAATAAATGACTTTTGCGAGCCAAAGGGGTGGGGTGGCCCATGGCCACTAAGCCGAGAGGGGGGGGGAGTTGTTTCAAGTGGCCGAGAATTACTGCCATCTGGCCCTAGCAGTAGGAGGAGAACAGAAATCTTGTCTGTAACTTAAATGTCAACTACCATTTTCTAGTGTTATGTGTTAGAGGTATTAAATTTTTAATCATGTAGCTTCATGAACCTTGTGCAAATGGGAGGCTAAAACTATTTTACAACTAAATTGGGAAGAGAAGGTCTACCCGGAACCACATGAGTGAATACCCAAATGTCATTTAATCACATGGAGGTTTATTTGTGTGTTTATTTATAAAGTCTTGCTTACTAAACTGGATACTAAGGTATAATAGTCCACAAGCAATGAATTTATTTTATTTACTTCAATGTAGAATGGCTGCATGATAATTACAGATAACTGCACAATTTGTCAGGCTGCTTGAATCATTTAATTATAATGTTCTAATCAACATTCCCCTGGTGCCTTAACTATTGTAAATACTGGGAACTATGTGAAAACTGTGTTTTGTCTTGAGTGCATGAATTACATTTAGGCTGGATTGATTAATATCAGAGCGAAAAGGGGGATTCAGTACTACCTATGGCTGTCACTGTAAATCCTGTGTTAGATGCATAGGTGAGTGACCTATTGGAATGTAATGCCCAAAGACCAAATAGAATTCAGTTTGAGGTACAAAATAGATGTTCTGAATACGAGTGAAAAATATTCATGTTACTGCAATAATTGTGTCTCATTTATTTTTCCTTTAGGAATGCTGTACTTGGTTGTTGAGACTGACATGTTTGGTTATACTACCCTTTTTTACTTGCAGGTTTGTAATGTACGGAGGCAGTGCGTTGGAATGACAAATGAAATTGAAGCAATAATTTGATGAAATTGCATACAGTATTCTGGAATGTAGGCTATATTTGTAAAAATGAGAAAAGTATAATATATACCACTGTAAATGGACTTATTTTTGTACTTATTTTATTACTTCTAAGTTCCTTATTTGCATCCTGATTTCCTTTGAGTATTTCATTTAGCAGGCTAAGGGCAAAATTTGGGTGTATTGTATATTGGTGATGGTTTATTTCATATTCATTTATTTGCTGTGCTTTTTCTCAATCTGTTTATAACAGTGTATATTAACTTGCATTCTTCAGAGGCAAGAGCCAACCTTCAGGTTGATTATGCAAGTTTACTCTATGAAGCCAAAAGAAATAAATGAGAATAATGTAAACCAACGTAAAAACAAAACATATTCTGGGAAGTGGGAAAAGAGAGGGGGGGGAAGGGGGGGGGGCTACATCTGGCCGCAGGTTACGGTTCAAATTACCCGCGCTTAGATTTTAGTTCCTGTCATGGGCTTAAGTAGCGCTGCTGTGCAGCGTGCACCGCAGCGTGTGCGCGGTGGGCGTAATCGGAATTGAATTCAAACCCGGAGTAACCGTTCTTACTCATATTCTTTGATGTGGCCTATGACAAGCGAAGCAACGTATCTAGGCAATAAATATTTGGATTTTCTGGCAACTAGTTTCCACGAAACTGTTACAAGTGACCAAGAATATACATGTTGATGTAGTCTTTATACTTTTCAGTGGTAGGTTTACAATGCAGTGCTTTGTGTTTTCACTTAACAAGCAACTGTCCACAATTAGGGAACATCAAAGACTAATGTTGTGGAGATATTCGTCTTGTTATTTCTTTATGTTCGCCAAATTATGAATTAGTAAAGCAGAACATGTATATTAAAGAAACATTGTAGCACCAGTTTTGCGTTTGATCTGGTGGGTGTTTCAATTTTGTGTTATGTGAATAGTTTTAAGACATTCATATGCTTAACGGAGAGTAGTTTATTAGCACAGTAAGTACCAGCAATAGTAAAGCACGCGATCTCCTTGTGTCAATAACACTTTATGTGGGGCATACAAATCTCTTGCCTCACACTAGTCTGGATGTAGATTTATCGATGGACAGATGTAACCGGTTGGCAGCGCACACACTTCTAAACAGCAAAGACCCATCGGACTTGTAATATTAACAAACAGCTATTGTAGTGTGTACATAAATTGGCATCGACACATAACTCTCCTTCTCCACCCGTAAATTGTTCTCCCTGGTGGAGACCAGGGTACGGGGATTACATCTGTACATTTTGTCTCTAATTTACCGTTAAATACTGGATTGTATCTGCAGAGGCCCATGGCATCTTGGGTAGCGGAAGGCATACGCGCTCCTAGCTATCTTGGCCCCGCTCCTAAAGAAAGCTCACCCTGTATAAAACTATGTGAATGATACAATGTTTTTAATTCCAGAGATATGCCAGTACCCAGCACAAATATCTCATGTTGATAACCACAATATCCTTAGGTCATAGAAATACCTTCAACCAACGGAACTATAAAAATTCATAAATTGATATATCTGTGTGCTTAATGACCTCTACATATCAGTACGTATTAGTTTTGGATTACCAAGGCAGAAGAACATCAACTTCCTGTCGTGCAAAAACAAGAATGCGTCGCTGGACATCTCGTGTGATAACGTTTGATCATGTCATAAATGGTACATAGCAGTGGTGGCTGGCAGATAATTGTTCTGGGTGTTGCACTAAGAAGGGGTGCTCGATACCAGAGAGGACGGTATACACGTGCTCGGTAAAACTGATGTAGCTTATTTGTCACGAATGCTGCAGTCCTGAGAACATAACATTCACCTCAAGATTAAATTATTTGAAAAACTTCACAACAACAAAACCACGTAAGCTCTAGCTTACACAAGGGCGAGAGCAAGTGTCGCACTCACGCTCAAATAACAATGCGAGACATGGTATCGCCGATAGACGGCTCCTTTCCCCCTCTTTGTTGCAATCAGCGAGCAACGAGTCAGCAATCAGCCGAGTAAACTTACCTGGTCTAGCGTCTCTGCCATCCCCTCCACTATTGAGATCTAGTCGGTGCCCGGGCCTGGCAACGACCACACACGGTTCTACAAGTTTCTCTGAATTATTAAGTAACACAACTATTTATTCCTATGCATGTAAGAGGTGCATGGTTTTATTTATTGCTAAAAAATTATTTATTGAAAATCTGGCCGTTGTGCAACACTACAACCTAATTACCGGCCACCACTGGTAAATGGTAATATGGAGTCACACCAATCATAGAGAAGATGCAAGAAAACAGACTCTGCTGGTATGGACATGTACTACTAGCAAACATATCATCTGTCACAGTGAGAGCTTGACACCTTGCAAAATGACCTGAAGATCGTTGGATCTCCCTGTGATCAGGCACATGAATGTGCCAAATGGAGACAAGAACCACTAAAGTGAACCCCTGAATGTTGAAGGACAAGTGCGAAAATAATATTTTGAGTTAGTTTTCTTTTTGCAAAACTAATTCATTTACCAGTCTGTTTCTTTTTATGGTCGACTGATAGTTGTCTTTTAACATCTCTTTTACAGCCAAGAACCAATGCCATCATTTTAATCAGTAAATTCAATGTTCGCCGGCCCCGTGGTGTTGGGGTAGCGTGCCTGCCTCTCACCCGGTGGTCCCGGGTTCGATCCCCGGCTCTGTCAGGGATTTTAAAACTGACGTGAGGGTTGGAACGGGGTGCACTCAACCTCGTGAGGACAATTCAGTAGCTATCTGACAGTGAGACAGCGCCCTGATCACGAAAACCAAGATTAACGGCTGAGGGGACCCGACGCGCTAATCACGCGTCACCCCAATATCTGCAGGCCGAATGGCTGGGCAGCGGTCGCTTGGTCGGCCTTAGCCCGGCATGGGCTTTATAGTGCCAGGGGTTGACATTTTTTTATTCAATGTCCTTCTTCTTCTTCTGCTTCTTCGCAAATGGGTCACTTACGGACCACGTGG
This sequence comes from Meconema thalassinum, assembly GCA_946902985.2. Classification (NCBI taxonomy): domain Eukaryota; kingdom Metazoa; phylum Arthropoda; class Insecta; order Orthoptera; family Tettigoniidae; genus Meconema; species Meconema thalassinum. The sequence continues at coordinate 20,696,178 of OX336395.1, read as the reverse complement.
AATCAACATTTTGCGAGCTTTCTTCCTGGCCCAATAGTTCAATTTCACCAATTGTCGTAATCTCTGTTCCTCCGTTCAGATACGATGTGTTGGTCTTCTCCCATCTTCCTTAAATCCCCTTGTGTGGACAATTTTTCTTATTACGTCTCTATCCTGAAGATTTGGTCACACCAATCATAGAGAAGATGCAAGAAAACAGACTCTAGTGGTATGGGCATGTACTACTAGCAAACATAATTTTGCTCATTTATTTGAGCCATGTCACCTCATATTTGGGGCTGAAGCAAAATGGTTCTGGGAATTTTTGGTTTGTGGATTGCACGCTACTGTACATAAATCTGAACGCTAAAACCTTTGGTTGCCAGGCTTTTGAAGAGAAAATTTCCCTTTTCTACCTCTAAAGAAAATCGGAAGCAATTTCAAACTTGTTACGTGTTGGCAACTATAAATAGCTTTAGTCAAGAGAGTTAGCAGCAAAATAAGACTAGGTGTTGAGAATATTGCTGACCTTAAGGCGAGTGACAAATCACGATACAAGGAAATGTGTTTTTAATTTGGGTTTACCTCTCGTTGGAAGGTATCGAAGGTTTAGTAGTTCCCTACTCATGGTGCACAAAGCTGTTGTCATCTTAACGCTACTGTATGGCTGTGAAACTTGGACACACTCTTGCCACGATAATCAGATTCAGTTGACACGCAACTCCCTAGATTGTTCTCTCACCGGTGTTTAAACATATAAAAGCTGACTTGGTTGGTAATTCTACTTGAACCACAACACTTCCTTCATGCTGAGGCACTACTTCATCATTAAATTCATGAAAGGAAGGTTACTTATTACTGGGATAAATAACACAGAGGTGAAAATAATTCTTTAATTCTTTCCTTTTATTATAGCGAAACACCTTCCCATTTCATAGCGCCATCAGATATATATACTGTACATATTTGAAATTTAGTAAATCAGTATCTCTCTAACACGCAAGGCTAGCTAGATCGCCCAGGAAACAAAACATATTTATTAACTGAGAACTTATATATGGTTCAGATGCTGATTTTGCAGGATTGAGTTGTTCAGCACACTGATGACTGCTACACTGGGTCACCTGTGAAGGAGATGGTACAACATTAGTCTCTCAGAAACAGCAAAATTAAATTGAAAATGGAGTTGACCTAAATGAGCAGCTGATACAGATTGCTGAAAATGAACAAATAAGTTACAGGACTTGGAACAGTCCAAAAAGTAGTTGGGTGCATTGAATTTGATAATCAGACTCCATGGTGACTATTTTATTTATTTATATTTGAATTGCAGCTAATGGCCATAGCAGGGTATTTTTAATGCCCGTAGGCTCCCAACAAGTTCAATTTCAAGCAGTTCCAACTTTGGCTACCAGATGTCAAGACACCTAGCGGCGAACGTTGGAACTTCATAGAGCGTTTCTAACCAAATATAACCTACAAATTTGGCTTCACACTACAAATTGTCATGATAAGTTATTTTACATGCCATAAGACTTTGATATGCACCCGCCAGCTTTACTTCCCCTCCGATGGAAGGCATACTGAAGGATTTTAATACTCATAAAAATCCGATGACTTCGGCCAAGTTTGAACCTGCGATCTTGGGCATAGCTGTTCAACATGCTACCGACTACGCCACCCAAGTCGTCATGGTGACTGTAGTAGTGTAACATATTTTTAGAGGGTCTAGAATTGAGGGATGGGGGAACTAGAATCCATATCTGCCCAAATTATTATTATTATTATTATTTTGTAAAATGCAATATAGCCTATTTTGTTAGACCAGTTATTTGGAACCTAAACAAAGTAGTTATGATGATTTTAGGTTTCCCCGACACAGTTTACCTGAGATTCTCCACAACGACATATGTCGACAGTGGGCACTTATGGGTTGGGTAAAAGAATTGTTCACTGAAGGAACATTTTCCATGTTTTAATCTCTAACTAATGCAGCCTATTAATCGAGAAATTAGTGAGTACCTAGTCACACAAATGTTGCATTAGCACAACAAAAATTACAAAATGCTTGAATTCGAACAAAAATGGGGAAATGTTTGATCTCAATTGAGAATGTACACTGTCAGTATAAAATTACAGTTGGTCTCCTTCTATTACCTCTTATAAATAAAATTGCTCATTGGAAGTATGAAAATAATGAAAAACTAGTTGAAACCCGTCAAAACATGACGGACAATGAACAACATATTTACTGAAGAAGTTTCCTATATAAGTTACATTCTTTCTGCGATCACTTTTTGGCACTGTTGCAACTTTAAGGCCGTCAAATGATTGCACTCTCGACATTGCAACATATTAGTGGCACAAATCTCACCGGATTTGAACCACGGACCCAGCGATGTGAGAGCGGCGTGCTGCCGCCTAAGCCACGGAGGCTTCCCAATATATTGTCGTAATAAATATTTCCAGTGCAGCAGCGACAAATCCACTTCTAACGACTCCCAGAAAGGTTTGTGAATCATAAATGATATATTTCCAATGATCTGCCTTGTGAAAGTTATGGAAAGGGAGGAGTTCCTACTCTCAACAATTAATGAGTCTTCCTCTCCTTTATAATTCTTATAAATAACTCTCGCATTAAAATGCGGTGTGGACATCCGCCATGTCTGACATGACCAAGCTGATTCTGCGCATGCGCTAGGCCCAATAATTGGGCATTTTTGTTTATAAATGTTAAAATATTGGTAAGATATTTGTTTATTTTAAAGACACTGTGCAAATATAGAGACCAAGGGCATTACGAAGTCCTTAGCATTTTAAACAGATAAGACACACAAATACTAAACACAAATACTAAACACTCCTAGCTGCTTTACCACACTGCGCACATCCTACTTACCTTTCTCGGGTTTCAAGGTCAATTAAAATTAATTAATTAAATTAATTAGGGCATGCCAGATGGAGTAATTTAGCCTGCATATATAATTTTATACAATATGTACATGGGTGGTGTCGACCGATTAGTTTGACATCCCGTCAAAACGCACTTCAGGCAATATGCGAGACGTTACTTCTGTACTTGGTCAGCCTGTAGAAGGACGTGAGGTGGCACAAGATCGAATATATGCCCTAGCTATGTACCGTGTAAAGCCAAGCAGGTCAAGATTTTTTCTTTTCCCGTTGGAGTCAAACGATAAAGTTGCCATGCATTGTTTATGGAGACGTTCGATAAGAACGCAATTAGGGGTCAGTACCACTTCTTGTTTGTTATGCTGATACAGTAACACGATATATTCTGAACTAATCGGTCGACACCACCCATGTACATATTGTATAAAATTATATATGCAGGCTAAATTACTCCATCTGGCAAGCCCTAAGGGCGTAACACCAGAGATAGTTGAGGCTACATTATTATCATTGTAACGTACGACTGAGATACCTGAGTTACGTTCTGTAAGTTGGTGGTAACTACTAAGTTTCTCTTCTTTACAGAGTTGAATCTCAGGATGTGGAGTATTTTCCACTCGATAAAAATATTTTTTAATATTTAAGGATTTTTTAAAATCAAGGTACATATTTTAGTTGAAGTGATTGCAACAAGTCATGACTTACATAATGATGCATGAGGTGTTCACCAAGATGTGAGAGATTGCTACGTGTAGGCTGATGAAGGTCAAATACGGGCCAAAACTAGCACCAGCGACATTGTGAAAACGTTAAAAAAATTGTATTGTAAAGTGGAAACATTATCAAATCAGTACAGACAAAAAAATGATGTATGTCATATACATCTAAACTACATGATTTAAGCAGTCACTAATGCCAACTGCTCATTTTAGATATCCATTGCCAACTGTAAGACTAATCTTGCTACAACAGAACAAACATGAGTTTTGTGTTGGACAGGAAAGAGATAAGGTGGATAACTAAGTAATGAGGTGCTAATTAATATCAGCCTGGGGCATGTGACTTGTGTTAGCCATGGGAAAGTGATTTTGGTGTCAATTTTGCACCACTCTAATGGATTCTCAGGTGTTGAGGAAACATGAAGTCTGCACACACAAGAAGTGGAGTCGACCAGCAGACTGCAGAGCTTCAAAGATGGCAACGAGTTCTGCAGTGAAAACACTACAGGTATGTGACAAAGAGATTACATGTGCACAGCTTACTTTCTATTCATGTATACAATTGGACTGCATTATGCAGAAAGGAACCAATCCACAAAATTATATGATCTCATTAACTAAGCTACCATAGTTCAAAGGTCAATATTTTGGTAAAAGTTACGAGCAACTATACAGGGTGATTCTTGATGTAGTTTACAACTTCAATAATGTGTAATTATTTATTGGAACCACTTAAAGACTTGGTTTATATGTCATTACATAGCAAAACACTTCAAATTTTTTTTGACAAATCCATTACGGCTCAACGTGTGCACCATTTGTCATACTGGACACATCCCAACGGAAGTCAATTTCCCTCTACGTATGAACCAGCATTTCCGAGGTAACAGAAGCGATGGGTGTTGTGATGCGATGTCTCAGTTCATGAAGATTTGCAGGTAGGGGAGGGATGTACACCCTATCTTTCACAAATCCCTACAGAAAGAAGTCCAGTGGTGTGTAATCTAGAGACCGTGGCGACCAGGTAATTGGTCCACCACGACCTATCCAATTACCCGGGAAAAGTTATCAAGGAATTCCCTGACGTCTGGCAGGTAGTGCGGCGGGGCACTATCTTGTTGTCAACACATGCGCCCATTATGGTAATCTTCATCCAACTATGGAATAAGGAAGTTCTGTAGCATATCCAGATAAATGATGCCGGTGATGGTTCTCTCAGCAAAGAAGAAAGGTCCATACACCGTCTCTATCGTAACAGCGCAAAATACATTCACTCTGGGGTTGTCACGAGCCATCTGCACGCGGTGCCCAAGTGGTTTTCCCGTACCCCAAATACGACAACTGTGTTGACTCAGCCAGAAAGGTGGAACGTTGTTCAAGAATGACTCATCACGGCTGATACAATCGAACATGTCAATACAGAATTCATGTCGGGTATGATTATCCGCTTCACTCGGTGCTTGAACCAAGGGCAGTCGGTATGCTTTCATGGCCAAATGTCGACACAACACCTGCCAAATAGTGGTCTGAGGGATACCAGTTTCGAGTGACAGATGCCATGTTGATTTTTCCGGACTGCGGGCGAACCTCTCCCTAACTATTTCCGCCACATCGCCAGTCAGAGGTACGGGGCCTGGAGCCTTTGTGTGTCGCACTGAACAACCTGTTTCGATAAATGTCTGGTGCCATTTGTACAGTGTTGGTCTGCATCTAGGTGGGTCATTGCCAAATTCTGTGCGAAACCTCCGCTGTACACTCGTTGTTGACTTGGTTTCTTCAAACCAGAACACGCACTTCGCTCTTTCCGTACCATTGAAATACTCCATTTCCAAAATGTGACGGGCGGTGCGCGTGGCGGACAACTGTACAACTATGCAAGTCAAAACTCGAAGTGTTTTGCAATATGACATATAAACCAAGTCTGTAAGTGGTTCCGAAAATTAATTACACATTATTGAAGCTGTAGACTACATCAAGAATCACCCTGTATGCTTTAAACTACAGTAAATGGTATTAAACATTTTTAATTTGTGAAGTTTTTATTTTTATTTAACTTTAAATGCATTTTTCTCAGTTAAGGTTTGATGTTGGTTGGTTCCCTTCTGCATAATACGGTCCAATTACAGCATCCGGAAATTGGTGGACTATGCCGTAAATCTGCAACCGTGGTCACCTTAGGAACTCTGAGTACATCTAATCAAATTTCCTGATATAAGACTTGCCACAGAGAAACCTAGCAAGGTGCCACGCCTACTTTATGACATGAGCTATCAAGTTAGATTCCGACTGGCCGTATGGCTCTAGGCTGATCAATATATATCTGATGGTATTGGGTACTAAAGAGAGCTAGACAGCTGAGATGTTCTAGCATTTGAAACACACTGGCAGTATGTGCCAGTAGTAAGAGATGGAACACCCGAAGACTGGATACTGGGCTTCGAGAGCACCGTTTTCCAGCCCAAACACCCAATGGTTGATACTGTCCAGAATTTTCATCCGAACCAATGCTGTTCACCATACAAAACAAATCTGACCTAGGGCTTACGCCCCACGCCCCAGCACAATCAGTAATTTTCGCCCAGACAGTAGTCTAACCAAGTAGCGACCAATGGTTTAGTCGAGACACACATTTTAGTTCATCAGTACTTTTTGTCCATACAGTCGCTACGGGGAATTACGGTAAAGGGAAGGTGGCACCATTGCCTCATACAAGCATTATTTACAAATACTACACAAAAGCCCAATTATTTCTTATTTTACATAATTATGTTACGTGTGTCGTCAGGTGTATTTTGTATCGGACATGTTGGCAACTACTAACGTCAATGTGTAAGCACTCGCTACGGCTGTTTCACGTACTAAATACGCTGACGAACACAGCAATAAAAATAAATTAAAAACCACACATTTATGTGATTTAGCGCATATATCCGGTGTAGTGAGTGCGGAGGTGATCAGCACTTGTGTCTTTCTGACCTCGCCTCGTGTGATTTAGCACATATATCCGGTGTAGTCAGTGCGGAGGTGATCAACACTTGCACTACTGTGTGTCTTTCTGACCTCGCCTCGTGTGATTTAGCACATATATCCAGTGTAGTGAGTGCGGAGGTGATCAACACTTGTGTCTTTCTGACCTCGCCTCGTGTGATTAAGCACATATATCCAGTGTAGTCAGTGCGAAGGTGATCAACACTTGTGTCTTTCTGACCTCGCCTCGTGTGATTTAGCACATATATCCAGTGTAGTCAGTGCGGAGGTGATCAACACTTGTGTCTTTCTGACCTCGCCTCGTGTGATTTAGCACATATATCCAGTGTAGTGAGTGCGGAGGTGATCAACAATTGTGTCTTTCTGACCTCGCCTCGTGTGATTTAGCACATATATCCGGTGTAGTCAGTGCGGAGGTGATCAACACTTGTGTCCTTCTGACCTCGCCTCGTGTGATTTAGCACATATATCCAGTGTAGTCAGTGCGGAGGTGATCAGCACTTGTGTCTTTCTGACCTCGCCTCGTGTGATTTAGCACATATATCCAGTGTAGTCAGTGCGGAAGTGATCAACACTTGTGTCTTTCTGACCTCGCCTCGTGTGATTTAGCACATATATCCAGTGTAGTGAGTGCGGAGGTGATCAACACTTGTGTCTTTCTGACCTCGCCTCGTGTGATTTAGCGCATATATCCGGTGTAGTCAGTGCGGAGGTGATCAACACTTGTGTCTTTCTGACCTCGCCTCGTGTTATTTAGCACATATATCCGGTGTAGTCAGTGCGGAGGTGATCAACACTTGCTCTACTGTGTGTCTTTCTGACCTCGCCTCATGTGATTTAGCACATATATCCGGTGTAGTCAGTGCGGAGGTGATCAACACTTGCTCTACTGTGTGCCTTTCTGAACTCGCCTCGTGTGATTTAGCACATATATCCGGTGTAGTCAGTGCGGAGGTGATCAACACTTGTGTTTTTCTGACCTCGCCTCGTGTGATTTAGCACATATATCCGGTGTAGTCAGTGCGGAGGTGATCAACACTTGTGTCTTTCTGACCTCGCCTCGTGTGATTTAGCGCATATATCCGGTGTAGTCAGTGCGGAGGTGATCAACACTTGTGTCTTTCTGACCTCGCCTCGTGTGATTTAGCACATATATCCGGTGTAGTCAGTGCGGAGGTGATCAACACTTGTGTCTTTCTGACCTCGCCTCGTGTGATTTAGCACATATATCCGGTGTAGTCAGTGCGGAGGTGATCAACACTTGTGTCTTTCTGACCTCGCCTCGTGTGATTAAGCACATATATCCGGTGTAGTCAGTGCGGAGGTGATCAACACTTGTGTCTTTCTGACCTCGCCTCGTGTGATTTAGCACATATATCCGGTGTAGTCAGTGTGGAGGTGATCAACACTTGCTCTACTGTGGGTCTTTCTGACCTCGCCTCGTGTGATTTAGCACATATATCCGGTGTAGTCAGTGCGGAGGTGATCAACACTTGCACTACTGTGTGTCTTTCTGACCTCGCCTCGTGTGATTTAGCACATATATCCGGTGTAGTGAGTGCGGAGGTGATCAACACTTGCTCTACTGTGTGTCTTTCTGACCTCGCCTCGTGTGATTTAGCACATATATCCGGTGTAGTGAGTGCGGAGGTGATCAACACTTGCACTACTGTGTGTCTTTCTGACCTCGCCTCGTGTGATTTAGCACATATATCCGGTGTAGTCAGTGCGGAGGTGATCAACACTTGTGTCTTTCTGACCTCGCCTCGTGTGATTTAGCGCATATATCCGGTGTAGTCAGTGCGGAGGTGATCAACACTTGTGTCTTTCTGACCTCGCCTCGTGTGATTTAGCACATATATCCGGTGTAGTGAGTGCGGAGGTGATCAACACTTGCACTACTGTGTGTCTTTCTGACCTCGCCTCGTGTGATTTAGCACATATATCCGGTGTAGTGAGTGCGGAGGTGATCAACACTTGTGTCTTTCTGACCTCGCCTCGTGTGATTTAGCACATATATCCGGTGTAGTGAGTGCGGAAGTGATCAACACTTGTGTCTTTCAGACCTCGCCTCGTGTGATTTAGCACATATATCCAATGTAGAGAGTGCGGAGGTGATCAACACTTGTGTCTTTCTGACCTCGCCTCGTGTGATTTAGCACATATATCCGGTGTAGTCGGTGCGGAGATGATCAACACTTGCACTACTGTGTGTCTTTCAGACCTCGCCTCGTGTGATTTAGCCAATATATCCGGTGTAGTGAGTGCGGAGGTGATCAACACTTGCACTACTGTGTGTCTTTCTGACCTCGCCTCGTGTGATTTAGCACATATATCCGGTGTAGTCAGTGCGGAGGTGATCAACACTTGCTCTACTGTGTGTCTTTCTGACCTCGCCTCGTGTGATTTAGCACATATATCCGGTGTAGTCAGTGCGGAGGTGATCAACACTTGCTCTACTGTGTGTCTTTCTGATCTCGCCTCGTGTGATTTAGCACATATATCCGGTGTAGTCAGTGCGGAGGTGATCAACACTTGTGTCTTTCTGACCTCGCCTCGTGTGATTTAGCACATATATCCGGTGTAGTCAGTGCGGAGAGGATCAACACTTGTGTCTTTCTGACCTCGCATCGTGTGATTTAGCGCATATATCCGGTGTAGTCAGTGCGGAGGTGATCAACACTTGTGTCTTTCTGACCTCGCCTCGTGTGATTTATTACATATATCCGGTGTAGTCAGTGCGAAGGTGATCAACACTTGTGTCTTTCTGACCTCGCCTCGTGTGATTTAGCACATATATCCGGTGTAGTCAGTGCGGAGGTGATCAACACTTGTGTCTTTCTGACCTCGCCTCGTGTGATTTAGCACATATATCCGGTGTAGTCAGTGCGGAGGTGATCAACACTTGTGTCTTTCTGACCTCGCCTCGTTTGATTTAGCACATATATCCGGTGTAGTCAGTGTGGAGGTGATCAACACTTGCTCTACTGTGGGTCTTTCTGACCTCGCCTCGTGTGATTTAGCACATATATCCGGTGTAGTCAGTGCGGAGGTGATCAACACTTGTGTCTTTCTGACCTCGCCTCGTGTGATTTAGCACATATATCCGGTGTAGTGAGTGCGGAGGTGATCAACACTTGCACTACTGTGTGTCTTTCTGACCTCGCCTCGTGTGATTTAGCACATATATCCGGTGTAGTCAGTGCGGAGGTGATCAACACTTGTGTCTTTCTGACCTCGCCTCGTGTGATTTAGCACATATATCCGGTGTAGTCAGTGCGGAGGTGATCAACACTTGTGTCTTTCTGACCTCGCCTCGTGTGATTTAGCACATATATCCGGTGTAGTCAGTGCGGAGGTGATCAACACTTGTGTCTTTCTGACCTCGCCTCGTGTGATTTAGCACATATATCCGGTGTAGTCAGTGCGGAGGTGATCAACACTTGTGTCTTTCTGACCTCGCCTCGTGTGATTTAGCACATATATCGGGTGTAGTGAGTGCGGAGATGATCAACACTTGCACAACTGTGTGTTTTTCTGACCTCGCCTCGTGTGATTTAGCACATATATCCGGTGTAGTCAGTGCGGAGTGATCAACACTTGTGTCTTTCTGACCTCGCCTCGTGTGATTTAGCGCATATATCCGGTGTAGTCCGTGCGGAGGTGATCAACACTTGCTATACTGTGTGTCTTTCTGACCTCGCCTCGTGTGATTTAGCACATATATCCGGTGTAGGGAGTGCGGAGGTGATCAACACTTGCACTACTGTGTGTCTTTCTGACCTCGCCTCGTGTGATTTAGCACATATATCCGGTGTAGTCAGTGTGGAGTGATCAACACTTGTGTCTTTCTGACCTCGCCTCGTGTGATTTAGCGCATATATCCGGTGTAGTCAGTGCGGAGTGATCAACACTTGTGTCTTTCTGACCTCGCCTCGTGTGATTTAGCACATATATCCGGTGTATTCAGTGCGGAGTGATCAACACTTGTGTCTTTCTGACCTCGCCTCGTGTGATTTAGCACATATATCCAGTGTAGTCAGTGCGGAGGTGATCAACACTTGTGTCATTCTGACCTCGCCTCGTGTGATTTAGCACATATATCCGGTGTAGTCAGTGCGGAGGTGATCAACACTTGCTCTACTGTGTGTCTTTCTGACCTCGCCTCGTGTGATTTACCACATATATCCGGTGTAGTGAGTGCGGAGGTGATCAACACTTGCACTACTGTGTGTCTTTCTGACCTCGCCTCGTGTGATTTAGCACATATATCCGGTGTAGTCAGTGTGGAGGTGATCAACACTTGTGTCTTTCTGACCTCGCCTCGTGTGATTTAGCACATATATCAGGTGCAGTCAGTGCGGAGGTGATCAACACTTGTGTCTTTCTGACCTCGCCTCGTGTGATTTAGCACATATATCCGGTGAAGTGTGTGCGGAGGTGATCAACACTTGCTCTACTGTGTGTCTTTCTGATCTCGCCTCGTGTGATTTAGCACATATATCCGGTGTAGTGAGTGTGGAGGTGATCAACACTTGCACTACTGTGTGTCTTTCTGACCTCGCCTCGTGTGATTTAGCACATATATCCGGTGCAGTCAGTGCGGAGGTGATCAACACTTGTGTCTTTCTGACCTCGCCTCGTGTGATTTAGCACATATATCCGGTGTAGTCAGTGCGGAGGTGATCAACACTTGCTCTACTGTGTGTCTTTCTGACCTCGCCTCATGTGATTTAGCACATATATCCGGTGTAGTGAGTGCGGAGGTGATCAACACTTGCACTACTGTGTGTCTTTCTGACCTCGCCTCGTGTGATTTAGCACATATATCCGGTGTAGTCAGTGTGGAGGTGATCAACACTTGTGTCTTTCTGACCTCGCCTCGTGTGATTTAGCACATATATCCGGTGCAGTCAGTGCGGAGGTGATCAACACTTGTGTCTTTCTGACCTCGCCTCGTGTGATTTAGCACATATATCCGGTGTAGTGAGTGCGGAGGTGATCAACACTTGCTCTACTGTGTGTCTTTCTGATCTCGCCTCGTGTGATTTAGCGCATATATCCGGTGTGGTCAGTGTGGAGGTGATCAACACTTGTGTCTTTCTGACCTCGCCTCGTGTGATTTAGCACATATATCCGGTGTAGTCCGTGCGGAGGTGATCAACACTTGCTCTACTGTGTGTCTTTCTGACCTCGCCTCGTGTGATTTAGCACATATATCCGGTGTAGTGTGTGCGGAGGTGATCAACACTTGCACTACTGTGTGTCTTTCTGACCTCGCCTCGTGTGATTTAGCACATATATCCGGTGTAGTCAGTGTGGAGTGATCAACACTTGTGTCTTTCTGACCTCGCCTCGTGTGATTTAGCGCATATATCCGGTGTAGTCAGTGCGGAGTGATCAACACTTGTGTCTTTCTGACCTCGCCTCGTGTGATTTAGCACATATATCCGGTGTAGTCAGTGCGGAGTGATCAACAATTGTGTCTTTCTGACCTCGCCTCGTGTGATTTAGCACATATATCCAGTGTAGTCAGTGCGGAGGTGATCAACACTTGTGTCTTTCTGACCTCACCTCGTGTGATTTAGCACATATATCCGGAGTAGTCAGTGCGGAGGTGATCAACACTTGCTCTACTGTGTGTCTTTCTGACCTCGCCTCGTGTGATTTAGCTCATATATCCGGTGTAGTGAGTGCGGAGGTGATCAACACTTGCACTACTGTGTGTCTTTATGACCTCGCCTCGTGTGATTTAGCACATATATCCGGTGTAGTCAGTGTGGAGGTGATCAACACTTGTGTCTTTCTGACCTCGCCTCGTGTGATTTAGCACATATATCAGGTGCAGTCAGTGCGGAGGTGATCAACACTTGTGTCTTTCTGACCTCGCCTCGTGTGATTTAGCACATATATCAGGTGCAGTCAGTGCGGAGGTGATCAACACTTGTGTCTTTCTGACCTCGCCTCGTGTGATTTAGCACATATATCCGGTGTAGTGAGTGTGGAGGTGATCAACACTTCCACTACTGTGTGTCTTTCTGACCTCGCCTCGTGTGATTTAGCACATATATCCGGTGCAGTCAGTGCGGAGGTGATCAACACTTGTGTCTTTCTGACCTCATCTCGTGTGATTTAGCACATATATCCGGTGTAGTCAGTGCGGAGGTGATCAACACTTGCTCTACTGTGTGTCTTTCTGACCTCGCCTCGCGTGATTTAGCACATATATCCGGTGTAGTGAGTGCGGAGGTGATCAACACTTGCACTACTGTGTGTCTTGCTGACCTCGCCTCGTGTGATTTAGCACATATATCCGGTGTAGTCAGTGTGGAGGTGATCAACACTTGTGTCTTTCTGACCTCGCCTCGTGTGATTTAGCACATATATCCGGTGCAGTCAGTGCGGAGGTGATCAACACTTGTGTCTTTCTGACCTCGCCTCGTGTGATTTAGCACATATATCCGGAGTAGTGAGTGCGGAGGTGATCAACACTTGCTCTACTGTGTGTCTTTCTGATCTCGCCTCGTGTGATTTAGCGCATATATCCGGTGTGATCAGTGTGGAGGTGATCAACACTTGTGTCTTTCTGACCTCTCCTCGTGTGATTTAGCACATATATCCGGTGCAGTCAGTGCGGAGGTGATCAACACTTGTGTCTTTCTGACCTCGCCTCGTGTGATTTAGCACATATATCCGGTGTAGTGAGTGCGGAGGTGATCAACACTTGTGTCTTTCTGACCTCGCCTCGTGTGATTTAGCACATATATCCGGTATAGTCAGTGCGGAGGTGATCAACACTTGTGTCTTTCTGACCTCGCCTCGTGTGATTTAGCCCATATATCCGGTGTAGTGAGTGTGGAGGTGATCAACACTTGCACTACTGTGTGTCTTTCTGACCTCGCCTCGTGTGATTTAGCACATATATCCGGTGTAGTGAGTGTGGAGGTGATCAACACTTGTGTCTTTCTGACCTCGCCTCGTGTGATTTAGCACATATATCCGGTGTAGTCAGTGTGGAGGTGATCAACACTTGTGTCTTTCTGACCTCGCCTCGTGTGATTTAGCACATATACCGGTGTAGTCAGTGCGGAGGTGATCAACACTTGTGTCTATCTGACCTCGCCTCGTGTGATTTAGCGCATATATCCGGTGTAGTCAGTGCGGAGGTGATCAACACTTGTGTCTTTCTGACCTCGCCTCGTGTGATTTAGCGCATATATCCGGTGTAGTCAGTGCGGAGGTGATCAACACTTGTGTTTTTCTGACCTCGCCACGAGTGATTTAGCGCATATATCCGGAGTAGTGAGTGTGGAGGTGATCAACACTTGTGTCTTTCTGACCTCGCCTCGTGTGATTTAGCGCATATATCCGGTGTAGTCAGTGCGGAGGTGATCAACACTTGTGTCTTTCTGACCTCGCCTCGTGTGATTTAGCACATATATCCGGTGTAGTCAGTGTGGAGGTGATCAACACTTGCTCTACTGTGGGTCTTTCTGACCTCGCCTCGTGTGATTTAGCACATATATCCGGTGTAGTCAGTGCGGAGGTGATCAACACTCGCACTACTGTGTGTCTTTCTGACCTCGCCTCGTGTGATTTAGCACATATATCCGGTGTAGTGAGTGCGGAGGTGATCAACACTTGCACTACTGTGTGTCTTTCTGACCTCGCCTCGTGTGATTTAGCACATATATCCGGCGTAGTCAGTGCGGAGGTGATCAACACTTGTGTCTTTCTGACCTCGCCTCGTGTGATTTAGCGCATATATCCGGTGTAGTCAGTGCGGAGGTGATCAACACTTGTGCCTTTCTGACCTCGCCTCGTGTGATTTAGCACATATATCCGGTGTAGTCAGTGCGGAGGTGATCATCACTTGTGTCTTTCTGACCTCGCCTCGTGTGATTTAGCACATATATCCGGTGTAGTCAGTGCGGAGGTGATCAACACTTGTGTCTTTCTGACCTCGCCTCGTTTGATTTAGCACATATATCCGGTGTAGTCAGTGCGGAGGTGATCAACACTTGTGTCTTTCTGACCTCGCCTCGTGTGATTTAGCACATATATCCGGTGTAGTCAGTGCGGAGGTGATCAACACTTGTGTCTTTCTGACCTCGCCTCGTGTGATTTAGCACATATATCCGGTGTAGTGAGTGCGGAGGTGATCAACACTTGCACAACTGTGTGTCTTTCTGACCTCGCCTTGTGTGATTTAGCACATATATCCGGTGTAGTCAGTGCGGAGGTGATCAACACTTGCTCTACTGTGTGTCTTTCTGACCTCGCCTCGTGTGATTTAGCACATATATCCGGTGTAGTCAGTGCGGAGGTGATCAACACTTGTGTCTTTCTGACCTCGCCTCGTGTGATTTAGCACATATATTCGGTGTAGTCAGTGCGGAGAGGATCAACACTTGTGTCTTTCTGACCTCGCCTCGTGTGATTTAGCGCATATATCCGGTGTAGTCAGTGCGGAGGTGATCAACACTTGTGTCTTTCTGACCTCGCCTCGTGTGATTTATTACATATATCCGGTGTAGTCAGTGCGAAGGTGATCAACACTTGTGTCTTTCTGACCTCGCCTCGTGTGATTTAGCACATATATCCGGTGTAGTCAGTGCGGAGGTGATCAACACTTGTGTCTTTCTGACCTCGCCTCGAGTGATTTAGCACATATATCCGGTGTAGTCAGTGCGGAGGTGATCAACACTTGTGTCTTTCTGACCTCGCCTCGTTTGATTTAGCACATATATCCGGTGTAGTCAGTGTGGAGGTGATCAACACTTGCTCTACTGTGGGTCTTTCTGACCTCGCCTCGTGTGATTTAGCACATATATCCGGTGTAGTCAGTGCGGAGGTGATCAACACTTGTGTCTTTCTGACCTCGCCTCGTGTGATTTAGCACATATATCCGGTGTAGTGAGTGCGGAGGTGATCAACACTTGCACTACTGTGTGTCATTCTGACCTCGCCTCGTGTGATTTAGCACATATATCCGGTGTAGTCAGTGCGGAGGTGATCAACACTTGTGTCTTTCTGACCTCGCCTCGTGTGATTTAGCACATATATCCGGTGTAGTCAGTGCGGAGGTGATCAACACTTGTGTCTTTCTGACCTCGCCTCGTGTGATTTAGCACATATATCCGGTGTAGTCAGGGCGGAGGTGATCAACACTTGTGTCTTTCTGACCTCGCCTCGTGTGATTTAGCACATATATCCGGTGTAGTCAGTGCGGAGGTGATCAACACTTGTGTCTTTCTGACCTCGCCTCGTGTGATTTAGCACATATATCGGGTGTAGTGAGTGCGGAGGTGATCAACATTTGCACAACTGTGTATCTTTCTGAACTCGCCTCGTGTGATTTAGCACATATATCCGGTGTAGTCAGTGCGGAGTGATCAACACTTGTGTCTTTCTGACCTCGCCTCGTGTGATTTAGCACATATATCCGGTGTAGTCCGTGCGGAGGTGATCAACACTTGCTATACTGTGTGTCTTTCTGACCTCGCCTCGTGTGATTTAGCACATATATCCGGTGTAGTGAGTGCGGAGGTGATCAACACTTGCACTACTGTGTGTCTTTCTGACCTCGCCTCGTGTGATTTAGCACATATATCCGGTGTAGTCAGTGTGGAGTGATCAACACTTGTGTCTTTCTGACCTCGCCTCGTGTGATTTAGCGCATATATCCGGTGTAGTCAGTGCGGAGTGATCAACACTTGTGTCTTTCTGACCTCGCCTCGTGTGATTTAGCACATATATCCAGTGTAGTCAGTGCGGAGGTGATCAACACTTGTGTCATTCTGACCTCGCCTCGTGTGATTTAGCACATATATCCGGTGTAGTCAGTGCGGAGGTGATCAACACTTGCTCTACTGTGTGTCTTTCTGACCTCGCCTCGTGTGATTTACCACATATATCCGGTGTAGTGAGTGCGGAGGTGATCAACACTTGCACTACTGTGTGTCTTTCTGACCTCGCCTCGTGTGATTTAGCACATATATCCGGTGTAGTCAGTGTGGAGGTGATGAACACTTGTGTCTTTCTGACCTCGCCTCGTGTGATTTAGCACATATATCAGGTGCAGTCAGTGCGGAGGTGATCAACACTTGTGTCTTTCTGACCTCGCCTCGTGTGATTTAGCACATATATCCGGTGAAGTGTGTGCGGAGGTGATCAACACTTGCTCTACTGTGTGTCTTTCTGATCTCGCCTCGTGTGATTTAGCACATATATCCGGTGTAGTGAGTGTGGAGGTGATCAACACTTGCACTACTGTGTGTCTTTCTGACCTCGCCTCGTGTGATTTAGCACATATATCCGGTGCAGTCAGTGCGGAGGTGATCAACACTTGTGTCTTTCTGACCTCGCCTCGTGTGATTTAGCACATATATCCGGTGTAGTCAGTGCGGAGGTGATCAACACTTGCTCTACTGTGTGTCTTTCTGACCTCGCCTCATGTGATTTAGCACATATATCCGGTGTAGTGAGTGCGGAGGTGATCAACACTTGCACTACTGTGTGTCTTTCTGACCTCGCCTCGTGTGATTTAGCACATATATCCGGTGTAGTCAGTGTGGAGGTGATCAACACTTGTGTCTTTCTGACCTCGCCTCGTGTGATTTAGCACATATATCCGGTGTAGTGAGTGCGGAGGTGATCAACACTTGCTCTACTGTGTGTCTTTCTGATCTCGCCTCGTGTGATTTAGCGCATATATCCGGTGTGGTCAGTGTGGAGGTGATCAACACTTGTGTCTTTCTGACCTCGCCTCGTGTGATTTAGCACATATATCCGGTGTAGTCCGTGCGGAGGTGATCAACACTTGCTCTACTGTGTGTCTTTCTGACCTCGCCTCGTGTGATTTAGCACATATATCCGGTGTAGTGTGTGCGGAGGTGATCAACACTTGCACTACTGTGTGTCTTTCTGACCTCGCCTCGTGTGATTTAGCACATATATCCGGTGTAATCAGTGTGGAGTGATCAACACTTGTGTCTTTCTGACCTCGCCTCGTGTGATTTAGCGCATATATCCGGTGTAGTCAGTGCGGAGTGATCAACACTTGTGTCTTTCTGACCTCGCCTCGTGCGATTTAGCACATATATCCGGTGTAGTCAGTGCGGAGTGATCAACAATTGTGTCTTTCTGACCTCGCCTCGTGTGATTTAGCACATATATCCAGTGTAGTCAGTGCGGAGGTGATCAACACTTGTGTCTTTCTGACCTCACCTCGTGTGATTTAGCACATATATCCGATGTAGTCAGTGCGGAGGTGATCAACACTTGCTCTACTGTGTGTCTTTCTGACATCGCCTCGTGTGATTTAGCACATATATTTGGTGTAGTGAGTGCGGAGGTGATCAACACTTGCACTACTGTGTGTCTTTCTGACCTCGCCTCGTGTGATTTAGCACATATATCCGGTGTAGTCAGTGTGGAGGTGATCAACACTTGTGTCTTTCTGACCTCGCCTCGTGTGATTTAGCACATATATCAGGTGCAGTCAGTGCGGAGGTGATCAACACTTGTGTCTTTCTGACCTCGCCTCGTGTGATTTAGCACATATATCAGGTGCAGTCAGTGCGGAGGTGATCAACACTTGTGTCTTTCTGACCTCGCCTCGTGTGATTTAGCACATATATCCGGTGTAGTGAGTGTGGAGGTGATCAACACTTGCACTACTGTGTGTCTTTCTGACCTCGCCTCGTGTGATTTAGCACATATATCCGGTGCAGTCAGTGCGGAGGTGATCAACACTTGTGTCTTTCTGACCTCGTCTCGTGTGATTTAGCACATATATCCGGTGTAGTCAGTGTGGAGGTGATCAACACTTGTGTCTTTCTGACCTCGCCTCGTGTGATTTAGCACATATATCCGGTGCAGTCAGTGCGGAGGTGATCAACACTTGTGTCTTTCTGACCTCGCCTCGTGTGATTTAGCACATATATCCGGAGTAGTGAGTGCGGAGGTGATCAACACTTGCTCTACTGTGTGTCTTTCTGATCTCGCCTCGTGTGATTTAGCGCATATATCCGGTGTGGTCAGTGTGGAGGTGATCAACACTTGTGTCTTTCTGACCTCGCCTCGTGTGATTTAGCACATATATCCGGTGCAGTCAGTGCGGAGGTGATCAACACTTGTGTCTTTCTGACCTCGCCTCGTGTGATTTAGCACATATATCCGGTGTAGTGAGTGCGGAGGTGATCAACACTTGTGTCTTTCTGACCTCGCCTCGTGTGATTTAGCACATATATCCGGTGTAGTCAGTGCGGAGGTGATCAACACTTGTGTCTTTCTGACCTCGCCTCGTGTGATTTAGCCCATATATCCGGTGTAGTGAGTGTGGAGGTGATCAACACTTGCACTACTGTGTGTCTTTCTGACCTCGCCTCGTGTGATTTAGCACATATATCCGGTGTAGTGAGTGTGGAGGTGATCAACACTTGTGTCTTTCTGACCTCGCCTCGTGTGATTTAGCACATATATCCGGTGTAGTCAGTGTGGAGGTGATCAACACTTGTGTCTTTCTGACCTCGCCTCGTGTGATTTAGCACATATATCCGGTGTAGTCAGTGCGGAGGTGATCAACACTTGTGTCTATCTGACCTCGCCTCGTGTGATTTAGCGCATATATCCGGTGTAGTCAGTGCGGAGGTGATCAACACTTGTGTCTTTCTGACCTCGCCTCGTGTGATTTAGCGCATATATCCGGTGTAGTCAGTGCGGAGGTGATCAACACTTGTGTTTTTCTGACCTCGCCACGAGTGATTTAGCGCATATATCCGGAGTAGTGAGTGTGGAGGTGATCAACACTTGTGTCTTTCTGACCTCGCCTCGTGTGATTTAGCGCATATATCCGGTGTAGTCAGTGCGGAGGTGATCAACACTTGTGTCTTTCTGACCTCGCCTCGTGTGATTTAGCACATATATCCGGTGTAGTCAGTGTGGAGGTGATCAACACTTGCTCTACTGTGGGTCTTTCTGACCTCGCCTCGTGTGATTTAGCACATATATCAGGTGTAGTCAGTGCGGAGGTGATCAACACTCGCACTACTGTGTGTCTTTCTGACCTCGCCTCGTGTGATTTAGCACATATATCCGGTGTAGTGAGTGCGGAGGTGATCAACACTTGCACTACTGTGTGTCTTTCTGACCTCGCCTCGTGTGATTTAGCACATATATCCGGCGTAGTCAGTGCGGAGGTGATCAACACTTGTGTCTTTCTGACCTCGCCTCGTGTGATTTAGCGCATATATCCGGTGTAGTCAGTGCGGAGGTGATCAACACTTGAGTCTTTCTGACCTCGCCTCGTGTGATTTAGCACATATATCCGGTGTAGTCAGTGCGGAGGTGATCATCACTTGTGTCTTTCTGACCTCGCCTCGTGTGATTTAGCACATATATCCGGTGTAGGCAGTGCGGAGGTGATCAACACTTGTGTCTTTCTGACCTCGCCTCGTTTGATTTAGCACATATATCCGGTGTAGTCAGTGCGGAGGTGATCAACACTTGTGTCTTTCTGACCTCGCCTCGTGTGATTTAGCACATATATCCGGTGTAGTCAGTGCGGAGGTGATCAACACTTGTGTCTTTCTGACCTCGCCTCGTGTGATTTAGCACATATATCCGGTGTAGTGAGTGCGGAGGTGATCAACACTTGCACAACTGTGTGTCTTTCTGACCTCGCCTTGTGTGATTTAGCACATATATCCGGTGTAGTCAGTGCGGAGTGATCAACACTTGTGTCTTTCTGACCTCGCCTCGTGTGATTTAGCACATATATCCGGTGTAGTGAGTGCGGAGGTGATCAACACTTGCACTACTGTGTGTCTTTCTGAACTCGCCTCGTGTGATTTAGCACATATATCCGGTGTAGTCAGTGTGGAGTGATCAACACATGTGTCTTTCTGACCTCGCCTCGTGTGATTTAGCGCATATATCCGGTGTAGTCAGTGCGGAGTGATCAACACTTGTGTCTTTCTGACCTCGCCTCGTGTGATTTTGCACATATATCCGGTGTTGTCAGTGCGGAGTGATCAACACTTGTGTCTTTCTGACCTCGCCTCGTGTGATTTAGCACATATATCCAGTGTAGTCAGTGCGGAGGTGATCAACACTTGTGTCTTTCTGACCTCGCCTCGTGTGATTCAGCACATATATCCGGTGTAGTCAGTGCGGAGGTGATCAACACTTGCTCTACTGTGTGTCTTTCTGACCTCGCCTCGTGTGATTTAGCACATATATATCCGGTGTAGTGAGTGCGGAGGTGATCAACACTTGCACTACTGTGTGTCTTTCTGACCTCGCCTCGTGTGATTTAGCACATATATCCGGTGTAGTCAGTGTGGAGGTGATCAACACTTGTGTCTTTCTGACCACGCCTCGTGTGATTTAGCACATATATCCGGTGCAGTCAGTGCGGAGGTGATCAACACTTGTGTCTTTCTGACCTCGCCTTGTGTGATTTAGCACATATATCCGGTGTAGTGAGTGCGGAGGTGATCAACACTTGCTCTACTGTGTGTCTGTCTGATCTCGCTTCGTGTGATTTAGCACATATATCCGGTGTAGTGAGTGTGGAGGTGATCAACACTTGCACTACTGTGTGTCTTTCTGACCTCGCCTCGTGTGATTTAGCACATATATCCGGTGTAGTCAGTGTGGAGGTGATCAACACTTGTGTCTTTCTGACCTCGCCTCGTGTGATTTAGCACATATATCCGGTGCAGTCAGTGCGGAGGTGATCAACACTTGTGTCTTTCTGACCTCGCCTCGTGTGATTTAGCAGATATATCCGGTGTAGTGAGTGCGGAGGTGATCAACACTTGCACTACTGTGTGTCTTTCTGACCTCGCCTCGTGTGATTTAGCACATATATCCGGTGTAGTGAGTGCGGAGGTGATCAACACTTGTGTCTTTCTGACCTCGCCTCGTGTGATTTAGCACATATATCCGGTGTAGTCAGTGTGGAGGTGATCAACACTTGTGTCTTTCTGACCTCGCCTCGTGTGATTTAGCCCATATATCCGGTATAGTGAGTGTGGAGGTGATCAACACTTGCACTACTGTGTGTCTTTCTGACCTCGCCTCGTGTGATTTAGCACATATATCCGGAGTAGTGAGTGTGGAGGTGATCAACACTTGTGTCTTTCTGACCTCGCCTCGTGTGATTTAGCACATATATCCGGTGTAGTCAGTGTGGAGGTGATCAACACTTGCTCTACTGTGGGTCTTTCTGACCTCGCCTCGTGTGATTTAGCACATATATCCGATGTAGTCAGTGCGGAGGTGATCAACACTCGCACTACTGTGTGTCTTTCTGACCTCGCCTCGTGTGATTTAGCACATATATCCGGTGTAGTGAGTGCGGAGGTGGTCAACACTTGCACTACTGTGTGTCTTTCTGACCTCGCCTCGTGTGATTTAGCACATATATCCGGCGTAGTCAGTGCGGAGGTGATCAACACTTGTGTCTTTCTGACCTCGCCTCGTGTGATTTAGCGCATATATCCGGTGTAGTCAGTGCGGAGGTGATCAACACTTGTGTCTTTCTGACCTCGCCTCGTGTGATTTAGCACATATATCCGGTGTAGTCAGTGCGGAGGTGATCATCACTTGTGT
Organism: Meconema thalassinum; assembly: GCA_946902985.2. Lineage (NCBI taxonomy): Eukaryota > Metazoa > Arthropoda > Insecta > Orthoptera > Tettigoniidae > Meconema > Meconema thalassinum. Next base: position 20,673,961 of record OX336395.1, on the reverse strand, counting down.
CTTTCTGACCTCGCCTCGTGTGATTTAGCACATATATCCGGTGTAGTCAGTGCGGAGGTGATCAACACTTGTGTCTTTCTGACCTCGCCTCGTTTGATTTAGCACATATATCCGGTGTAGTCAGTGCGGAGGTGATCAACACTTGTGTCTTTCTGACCTCGCCTCGTGTGATTTAGCACATATATCCGGTGTAGTCAGTGCGGAGGTGATCAACACTTGTGTCTTTCTGACCTCGCCTCGTGTGATTTAGCACATATATCCGGTGTAGTGAGTGCGGAGGTGATCAACACTTGCACAACTGTGTGTCTTTCTGACCTCGCCTTGTGTGATTTAGCACATATATCCGGTGTAGTCAGTGCGGAGTGATCAACACTTGTGTCTTTCTGACCTCGCCTCGTGTGATTTAGCACATATATCCGGTGTAGTGAGTGCGGAGGTGATCAACACTTGCACTACTGTGTGTCTTTCTGAACTCGCCTCGTGTGATTTAGCACATATATCCGGTGTAGTCAGTGTGGAGTGATCAACACATGTGTCTTTCTGACCTCGCCTCGTGTGATTTAGCGCATATATCCGGTGTAGTCAGTGCGGAGTGATCAACACTTGTGTCTTTCTGACCTCGCCTCGTGTGATTTTGCACATATATCCGGTGTTGTCAGTGCGGAGTGATCAACACTTGTGTCTTTCTGACCTCGCCTCGTGTGATTTAGCACATATATCCAGTGTAGTCAGTGCGGAGGTGATCAACACTTGTGTCTTTCTGACCTCGCCTCGTGTGATTCAGCACATATATCCGGTGTAGTCAGTGCGGAGGTGATCAACACTTGCTCTACTGTGTGTCTTTCTGACCTCGCCTCGTGTGATTTAGCACATATATATCCGGTGTAGTGAGTGCGGAGGTGATCAACACTTGCACTACTGTGTGTCTTTCTGACCTCGCCTCGTGTGATTTAGCACATATATCCGGTGTAGTCAGTGTGGAGGTGATCAACACTTGTGTCTTTCTGACCTCGCCTTGTGTGATTTAGCGCATATATCCGGTGTAGTCAGTGCGGAGTGATCAACACTTGTGTCTTTCTGACCTCGCCTCGTGTGATTTAGCACATATATCCGGTGTAGTCAGTGTGGAGTGATCAACACATGTGTCTTTCTGACCTCGCCTCGTGTGATTTAGCGCATATATCCGGTGTAGTCAGTGCGGAGTGATCAACACTTGTGTCTTTCTGACCTCGCCTCGTGTGATTTTGCACATATATCCGGTGTTGTCAGTGCGGAGTGATCAACACTTGTGTCTTTCTGACCTCGCCTCGTGTGATTTAGCACATATATCCAGTGTAGTCAGTGCGGAGTGATCAACACTTGTGTCTTTCTGACCTCGCCTCGTGTGATTTTGCACATATATCCGGTGTTGTCAGTGCGGAGTGATCAACACTTGTGTCTTTCTGACCTCGCCTCGTGTGATTTAGCACATATATCCGGTGTAGTCAGTGCGGAGGTGATCAACACTTGCTCTACTGTGTGTCTTTCTGACCTCGCCTCGTGTGATTTAGCACATATATATCCGGTGTAGTGAGTGCGGAGGTGATCAACACTTGCACTACTGTGTGTCTTTCTGACCTCGCCTCGTGTGATTTAGCACATATATCCGGTGTAGTCAGTGTGGAGGTGATCAACACTTGTGTCTTTCTGACCTCGCCTTGTGTGATTTAGCACATATATCCGGTGCAGTCAGTGCGGAGGTGATCAACACTTGTGTCTTTCTGACCTCGCCTTGTGTGATTTAGCACATATATCCGGTGTAGTGAGTGCGGAGGTGATCAACACTTGCTCTACTGTGTGTCTTTCTGATCTCGCCTCGTGTGATTTAGCACATATATCCGGTGTAGTGAGTGTGGAGGTGATCAACACTTGCACTACTGTGTGTCTTTCTGACCTCGCCTCGTGTGATTCAGCACATATATCCGGTGCAGTCAGTGCGGAGGTGATCAACACTTGTGTCTTTCTGACCTCGCCTCGTGTGATTTAGCACATATATCCGGTGTAGTGAGTGCGGAGGTGATCAACACTTGCACTACTGTGTGTCTTTCTGACCTCGCCTCGTGTGATTTAGCACATATATCCAGCGTAGTCAGTGTGGAGGTGATCAACACTTGTGTCTTTCTGACCTCGCCTCGTGTGATTTAGCGCATATATCAGGTGTAGTCAGTGCGGAGGTGATCAACACTTGTGTCTTTCTGACCTCGCCTCGTGTGATTTAGCACATATATCCGGTGTAGTCAGTGCGGAGGTGATCAACACTTGCTCTACTGTGCGTCTTTCTGACCTCGCCTCGTGTGATTTAGCACATATATCCGGTGTAGTGAGTGCGGAAGTGATCAACACTTGCACTACTGGGTGTCTTTCTGACCTCGCCTCGTGTGATTTAGCACATATATCCGGTGTAGTCAGTGTGGAGGTGATCAACACTTGTGTCTTTCTGACCACGCCTCGTGTGATTTAGCACATATATCCGGTGCAGTCAGTGCGGAGGTGATCAACACTTGTGTCTTTCTGACCTCGCCTTGTGTGATTTAGCACATATATCCGGTGTAGTGAGTGCGGAGGTGATCAACACTTGCTCTACTGTGTGTCTGTCTGATCTCGCTTCGTGTGATTTAGCACATATATCCGGTGTAGTGAGTGTGGAGGTGATCAACACTTGCACTACTGTGTGTCTTTCTGACCTCGCATCGTGTGATTTAGCACATATATCCGGTGTAGTCAGTGTGGAGGTGATCAACACTTGTGTCTTTCTGACCTCGCCTCGTGTGATTTAGCACATATATCCGGTGCAGTCAGTGCGGAGGTGATCAACACTTGTGTCTTTCTGACCTCGCCTCGTGTGATTTAGCAGATATATCCGGTGTAGTGAGTGCGGAGGTGATCAACACTTGCACTACTGTGTGTCTTTCTGACCTCGCCTCGTGTGATTTAGCACATATATCCGGTGTAGTGAGTGCGGAGGTGATCAACACTTGTGTCTTTCTGACCTCGCCTCGTGTGATTTAGCACATATATCCGGTGTAGTCAGTGTGGAGGTGATCAACACTTGTGTCTTTCTGACCTCGCCTCGTGTGATTTAGCCCATATATCCGGTATAGTGAGTGTGGAGGTGATCAACACTTGCACTACTGTGTGTCTTTCTGACCTCGCCTCGTGTGATTTAGCACATATATCCGGTGTAGTGAGTGTGGAGGTGATCAACACTTGTGTCTTTCTGACCTCGCCTCGTGTGATTTAGCACATATATCCGGTGTAGTCAGTGTGGAGGTGATCAACACTTGTGTCTTTCTGACCTCGCCTCGTGTGATTTAGCACATATATCCGGTGTAGTCGGTGCGGAGGTGATCAACACTTGTGTCTATCTGACCTCTCCTCGTGTGATTTAGCGCATATATCCGGTGTAGACAGTGCGGATGTGATCAACACTTGTGTCTTTCTGACCTCGCCTCGTGTGATTTAGCGCATATATCCGGTGTAGTCAGTGCGGAGGTGATCAACACTTGTGTCTTTCTGACCTCGCCACGTGTGATTTAGCGCATATATCCGGTGTAGTGAGTGTGGAGGTGATCAACACTTGTGTCTTTCTGACCTCGCCTCGTGTGATTTAGCGCATATATCCGGTGTAGTCAGTGCGGAGGTGATCAACACTTGTGTCTTTCTGACCTCGCCTCGTGTGATTTAGCACATATATCCGGTGTAGTCAGTGTGGAGGTGATCAACACTTGCTCTACTGTGGGTCTTTCTGACCTCGCCTCGTGTGATTTAGCACATATATCCGGTGTAGTCAGTGCGGAGGTGATCAACACTCGCACTACTGTGTGTCTTTCTGACCTCGCCTCGTGTGATTTAGCACATATATCCGGTGTAGTGAGTGCGGAGGTGATCAACACTTGCACTACTGTGTGTCTTTCTGACCTCGCCTCGTGTGATTTAGCACATATATCCGGCGTAGTCAGTGCGGAGGTGATCAACACTTGTGTCTTTCTGACCTCGCCTCGTGTGATTTAGCGCATATATCCGGTGTAGTCAGTGCGGAGTTGATCAACACTTGTGTCTTTCTGACCTCGCCTCGTGTGATTTAGCACATATATCCGGTGTAGTCAGTGCGGAGGTGATCAACACTTGTGTCTTTCTGACCTCGCTTCGTGTGATTTAGCACATATATCCGGTGTAGTCAGTGCGGAGGTGATCAACACTTGTGTCTTTCTGACCTCGCCTCGTGTGATTTAGCACATATATCCGGTGTAGTCAGTGCGGAGGTGATCAACACTTGTGTCTTTCTGACCTCGCCTCGTGTGATTTAGCACATATATCCGGTGTAGTCAGTGCGGAGGTGATCAACACTTGTGTCTTTCTGACCTCGCCTCGTGTGATTTAGCACATATATCCGGTGTAGTGAGTGCGGAGGTGATCAACACTTGCACAACTGTGTGTCTTTCTGACCTCGCCTTGTGTGATTTAGCACATATATCCGGTGTAGTCAGTGCGGAGTGATCAACACTTGTGTCTTTCTGACCTCGCTTCGTGTGATTTAGCACATATATCCGGTGTAGTCGGTGCGGAGGTGATCAACACTTGTGTCTATCTGACCTCTCCTCGTGTGATTTAGCGCATATATCCGGTGTAGTCAGTGCGGAGGTGATCAACACTTGTGTCTTTCTGACCTCGCCTCGTGTGATTTAGCACATATATCCGGTGTAGTCAGTGCGGAGGTGATCAACACTTGTGTCTTTCTGACCTCGCCTCGTGTGATTTAGCACATATATCCGGTGTAGTCAGTGTGGAGGTGATCAACACTTGTGTCTTTCTGACCTCGCCTCGTGTGATTTAGCCCATATATCCGGTATAGTGAGTGTGGAGGTGATCAACACTTGCACTACTGTGTGTCTTTCTGACCTCGCCTCGTGTGATTTAGCACATATATCCGGTGTAGTGAGTGTGGAGGTGATCAACACTTGTGTCTTTCTGACCTCGCCTCGTGTGATTTAGCACATATATCCGGTGTAGTCAGTGTGGAGGTGATCAACACTTGTGTCTTTCTGACCTCGCCTCGTGTGATTTAGCACATATATCCGGTGTAGTCGGTGCGGAGGTGATCAACACTTGTGTCTATCTGACCTCTCCTCGTGTGATTTAGCGCATATATCCGGTGTAGTCAGTGCGGAGGTGATCAACACTTGTGTCTTTCTGACCTCGCCTCGTGTGATTTAGCACATATATCCGGTGTAGTGAGTGCGGAGGTGATCAACACTTGCACTACTGTGTGTCTTTCTGAACTCGCCTCGTGTGATTTAGCACATATATCCGGTGTAGTCAGTGCGGAGGTGATCAACACATGTGTCTTTCTGACCTCGCCTCGTGTGATTTAGCGCATATATCCGGTGTAGTCAGTGCGGAGTGATCAACACTTGTGTCTTTCTGACCTCGCCTCGTGTGATTTTGCACATATATCCGGTGTTGTCAGTGCGGAGTGATCAACACTTGTGTCTTTCTGACCTCGCCTCGTGTGATTTAGCACATATATCCAGTGTAGTCAGTGCGGAGGTGATCAACACTTGTGTCTTTCTGACCTCGCCTCGTGTGATTCAGCACATATATCCGGCGTAGTCAGTGCGGAGGTGATCAACACTTGCTCTACTGTGTGTCTTTCTGACCTCGCCTCGTGTGATTTAGCACATATATATCCGGTGTAGTGAGTGCGGAGGTGATCAACACTTGCACTACTGTGTGTCTTTCTGACCTCGCCTCGTGTGATTTAGCACATATATCCGGTGTAGTCAGTGTGGAGGTGATCAACACTTGTGTATTTCTGACCTCGCCTTGTGTGATTTAGCACATATATCCGGTGCAGTCAGTGCGGAGGTGATCAACACTTGTGTCTTTCTGACCTCGCCTTGTGTGATTTAGCACATATATCCGGTGTAGTGAGTGCGGAGGTGATCAACACTTGCTCTACTGTGTGTCTTTCTGATCTCGCCTCGTGTGATTTAGCACATATATCCGGTGTAGTGAGTGTGGAGGTGATCAACACTTGCACTACTGTGTGTCTTTCTGACCTCGCCTCGTGTGATTTAACACATATATCCGGTGCAGTCAGTGCGGAGGTGATCAACACTTGTGTCTTTCTGACCTCGCCTCGTGTGATTTAGCACATATATCCGGTGTAGTGAGTGCGGAGGTGATCAACACTTGCACTACTGTGTGTCTTTCTGACCTCGCCTCGTGTGATTTAGCACATATATCCAGCGTAGTCAGTGTGGAGGTGATCAACACTTGTGTCTTTCTGACCTCGCCTCGTGTGATTTAGCGCATATATCAGGTGTAGTCAGTGCGGAGGTGATCAACACTTGTGTCTTTCTAACCTCGCCTCGTGTGATTTAGCACATATATCCGGTGTAGTCAGTGCGGAGGTGATCAACACTTGCTCTACTGTGCGTCTTTCTGACCTCGCCTCGTGTGATTTAGCACATATATCCGGTGTAGTGAGTGCGGAAGTGATCAACACTTGCACTACTGTGTGTCTTTCTGACCTCGCCTCGTGTGATTTAGCACATATATCCGGTGTAGTCAGTGTGGAGGTGATCAACACTTGTGTCTTTCTGACCACGCCTCGTGTGATTTAGCACATATATCCGGTGCAGTCAGTGCGGAGGTGATCAACACTTGTGTCTTTCTGACCTCGCCTTGTGTGATTTAGCACATATATCCGGTGTAGTGAGTGCGGAGGTGATCAACACTTGCTCTACTGTGTGTCTGTCTGATCTCGCTTCGTGTGATTTAGCACATATATCCGGTGTAGTGAGTGTGGAGGTGATCAACACTTGCACTACTGTGTGTCTTTCTGACCTCGCCTCGTGTGATTTAGCACATATATCCGGTGTAGTCAGTGTGGAGGTGATCAACACTTGTGTCTTTCTGACCTCGCCTCGTGTGATTTAGCACATATATCCGGTGCAGTCAGTGCGGAGGTGATCAGCACTTGTGTCTTTCTGACCTCGCCTCGTGTGATTTAGCAGATATATCCGGTGTAGTGAGTGCGGAGGTGATCAACACTTGCACTACTGTGTGTCTTTCTGACCTCGCCTCGTGTGATTTAGCACATATATCCGGTGTAGTGAGTGCGGAGGTGATCAACACTTGTGTCTTTCTGACCTCGCCTCGTGTGATTTAGCACATATATCCGGTGTAGTCAGTGTGGAGGTGATCAACACTTGTGTCTTTCTGACCTCGCCTCGTGTGATTTAGCCCATATATCCGGTATAGTGAGTGTGGAGGTGATCAACACTTGCACTACTGTGTGTCTTTCTGACCTCGCCTCGTGTGATTTAGCACATATATCCGGTGTAGTGAGTGTGGAGGTGATCAACACTTGTGTCTTTCTGACCTCGCCTCGTGTGATTTAGCACATATATCCGGTGTAGTCAGTGTGGAGGTGATCAACACTTGTGTCTTTCTGACCTCGCCTCGTGTGATTTAGCACATATATCCGGTGTAGTCGGTGCGGAGGTGATCAACACTTGTGTCTATCTGACCTCTCCTCGTGTGATTTAGCGCATATATCCGGTGTAGTCAGTGCGGAGGTGATCAACACTTGTGTCTTTCTGACCTCGCCTCGTGTGATTTAGCGCATATATCCGGTGTAGTCAATGCGGAGATGATCAACACTTGTGTCTTTCTGACCTCGCCACGTGTGATTTAGCGCATATATCCGGTGTAGTGAGTGTGGAGGTGATCAACACTTGTGTCTTTCTGACCTCGCCTCGTGTGATTTAGCGCATATATCCGGTGTAGTCAGTGCGGAGGTGATCAACACTTGTGTCTTTCTGACCTCGCCTCGTGTGATTTAGCACATATATCCGGTGTAGTCAGTGTGGAGGTGATCAACACTTGCTCTACTGTGGGTCTTTCTGACCTCGCCTCGTGTGATTTAGCACATATATCCGGTGTAGTCAGTGCGGAGGTGATCAACACTCGCACTACTGTGTGTCTTTCTGACCTCGCCTCGTGTGATTTAGCACATATATCCGGTGTAGTGAGTGCGGAGGTGATCAACACTTGCACTACTGTGTGTCTTTCTGACCTCGCCTCGTGTGATTTAGCACATATATCCGGCGTAGTCAGTGCGGAGGTGATCAACACTTGTGTCTTTCTGACCTCGCCTCGTGTGATTTAGCGCATATATCCGGTGTAGTCAGTGCGGAGGTGATCAACACTTGTGTCTTTCTGACCTCGCCTCGTGTGATTTAGCACATATATCCGGTGTAGTCAGTGCGGAGGTGATCAACACTTGTGTCTTTCTGACCTCGCTTCGTGTGATTTAGCACATATATCCGGTGTAGTCAGTGCGGAGGTGATCAACACTTGTGTCTTTCTGACCTCGCCTCGTGTGATTTAGCACATATATCCGGTGTAGTCAGTGCGGAGGTGATCAACACTTGTGTCTTTCTGACCTCGCCTCGTGTGATTTAGCACATATATCCGGTGTAGTCAGTGCGGAGGTGATCAACACTTGTGTCTTTCTGACCTCGCTTCGTGTGATTTAGCACATATATCCGGTGTAGTCAGTGCGGAGGTGATCAACACTTGTGTCTTTCTGACCTCGCCTCGTGTGATTTAGCACATATATCCGGTGTAGTCAGTGCGGAGGTGATCAACACTTGTGTCTTTCTGACCTCGCCTCGTGTGATTTAGCACATATATCCGGTGTAGTGAGTGCGGAGGTGATCAACACTTGCACAACTGTGTGTCTTTCTGACCTCGCCTTGTGTGATTTAGCACATATATCCGGTGTAGTCAGTGCGGAGTGATCAACACTTGTGTCTTTCTGACCTCGCCTCGTGTGATTTAGCACATATATCCGGTGTAGTCAGTGCGGAGGTGATCAACACTTGCTCTACTGTGTGTCTTTCTGACCTCGCCTCGTGTGATTTAGCACATATATCCGGTGTAGTGAGTGCGGAGGTGATCAACACTTGCACTACTGTGTGTCTTTCTGACCTCGCCTCGTGTTTTAGCACATATATCCGGTGTAGTCAGTGTGGAGTGATCAACACTTGTGTCTTTCTGACCTCGTCTCGTGTGATTTAGCGCATATATCCGGTGTAGTCAGTGCGGAGTGATCAACACTTGTGTCTTTCTGACCTCGCCTCGTGTGATTTAGCACATATATCCGGTGTAGTCAGTGCGGAGTGATCAACACTTGTGTCTTTCTGACCTCGCCTCGTGTGATTTAGCACATATATCCAGTGTAGTCAGTGCGGAGGTGATCAACACTTGTGTCTTTCTGACCTCGCCTCGTGTGATTTAGCACATATATCCGGTGTAGTCAGTGCGGAGGTGATCAACACTTGCTCTACTGTGTGTCTTTCTGACCTCGCCTCGTGTGATTTAGCACATATATCCGGTGTAGTGATTGCGGAGGTGATCAACACTTGCACTACTGTGTGTCTTTCTGACCTCGCCTCGTGTGATTTAGCACATATATCCGGTGTAGTCAGTGTGGAGGTGATCAACACTTGTGTCTTTCTGACCTCGCCTCGTGTGATTTAGCACATATATCCGGTGCAGTCAGTGCGGAGGTGATCAACACACCCAATGTGCCTCCTTCAGAAACAGTCGAGCAACGACAAGCTATGACAATTGCCGTCAATGAATGAACGACTTAAGTCACATGCTGACGTAATTTAGCACATATTTTCATTACAGTAGTGATACAGGATTGTAATTGTAATCCTAGAATATAAAATATGGGATGAAAATCATGAAAATGACGTACATTGTGCAAGTGCAGGATCCAGCTTCATCACTCCCTAACAACTGCCAAAACGAAATGACGGACCATTAGTGAATTACATGCGCGTGGAACAAATTACGTGTCAGTACATCTGCAATTTAATTATTTAGTATCAGTCAAAACAGGCACTCGGCTGGTAATTACTGGTAAAAACAACTTAAGATGGTTTCCTATCACAGTAGAACATTCTACACTTTTAAGGCCCGGAAGTTCATACAAATTAATATTTTTGCATATTTATGCTTATTTAGGTTATATTGGCACAATGCTTCATATATTAAGAGCATATCTCTGCTTGAGAAGGGCGTATATCATAATGTCCTATGGTTTTGAAGCACTTTTTGTTACATCATGTTCCTAAGGTCGTATATTTCGATTTGGACTCTCCGAGCCTCGTATTTGTATTATCTGCTGATTAGTAGTTTGCACTGTCTGTGAGGAAGAACAGAATTCTCCAATGGTAAGAATTTACAGAAGGTAGGCATACCTCTTTCTATAAAATCGGGGCAGATGACCTCGTAGTTCCGCCCCTTAAAACAACAATAACTGACTAACTTTCTATAAAATTCTTCTGAAATTAAGCACCTGAATTAATAGTCGGGAAAATATCTGGAGATGATGTAATCGAAAATCCACAGCCTGTTTCCAGTCGACCGACCGAGTCAGGGATGGAATGAATGAAACCCCCATCTAGCGGCGAGGATATGAACTGTGCCGGCTGCCGAAGCCTGTCGCACTCCTCTGGGGCAATGATTAAATGAATGACAAATGAAATTAAATTGGAGAGTGTTGCTGGAATGAAATATTGACAGGGAAAACCGGAGTACCCGGAGAAAACCTGTCTGCCTCCGCTTTGTCCAGCACAAATCTCAAATGTTTACTCCTCCGCTGTCTGAGACCCGCCCAGCCGTCCCAAATATGAACACGACTTATATAGCCAAAAGTCCACCTGTTTCAGCCATTTTAACATCATGGACCGTATTGCCAACCCCACGCGTCCGGCAGACCAATGGTTTTCACTTAGACCAATAATGGTTAGGTAGTGCAGCCCGAAACACCCCTGTTTTTTGTCACACACAGTGGGGGTAGTCACGCATCAATAATCTTTATCCAGGCCAATGGTTTTGCCTTTTATTTCATTATTCACGTGTCCCGTACTGTCTGACGTCAATGTAACATGGTGCTGAGATCATAAAATGAACACGAACAAAAATGCTTTATTTACGTAATAAAAGAAATATTTCCGGTGCAGCAGTGACAATTCGAATAGGAATCAACTTCGACTCCCAGAAAAGTATGCGAATCATAAATAACATATTTCCAATAATCCGCCTTGTGAAAGTTATGAAAAGGGAGGAGTACTGCTCTCAACAATTAATACATTTTCAGTGATTCAACATTTGGAAACCGCCAAACATAAGCAAAATGTTGTAAAAAAAACAAAAAAAACCATCAATTCTGTCCTTGTTAACAAATGCTATTAGTTGCCCTGCAACCAAACTTAGTGAATATTCTCAAGACCTGTTTGAAGCCTTAATTGCAGCAAACATTCCATAGTGGAAACTGATTACCAAGGGCACGAGACAGGAACCTTACTTTTACAGTTTCACTTAGATGGTAAATGATAATATATGATTTCCATACCTTTTCAGGGGTTCCAGGGGACAATACCAGATGAAATTCCCATTCATTATGACTAATATACTGGAAATATGTGCTAAATTGCATAATTATGTGTGTTTCTTGTTGAATTTGAACTACGGCTGGGCGAGACATGATGAGAAATTGATGTCACGGCAGTGTGCCCAACATTAAGATATAAAATACACCACCACTAGGAGAATCTGGAGGAGTTAGGCTGTAACCATTGTCAAAACTATTGATCTGGACGCGTTAGGCTGTAACCATTGTCGAAAACTATTGATCTGGACGCGTTAGGCTGCAACCATTGTCAAAAACTATTGGATTGGACAAAACGAAGGTTAGAATGGTCGGGTGTCGGGAAGCTAGCGGTGCATGGCTGACAAAAAATACCTATTTGTCTGGACGCGTTAGGCTGTAACCATTGATCTGGGCGCATTAGGTTGTAACCATTGATCTGGACGCGTTGGACTGTAACCATCGTCATAGACCATTGGATTGGGCGAAACGAAGGTTAGAAAGGTCCGGTGTAGGGCTAGCGGGTCGCTGTTGACCCAAAAACCATTGGATTGAACGTGTTGAGATTGGTGTTCTTTTTTTTTTTTTTTACAAAACCGCCTACATCAGGGTGCCGTATGCATGGGGTTGGCAATACTGTTTTAACGCCGAAAATGGCCGACACAGCTGGAATATTTACTATATAAATCGTGTTAAAATTTGGGAAGGTGGGCGGGTTATAGACAGCCGAGTTGTTAACTACATCAATTTTGAATCCTTAGAGAAAGTATTTAATGCAAATTTCAGAAGTTATTTTTTCCCACTGTTACCAAAAACACTTCAATCCAGTCCTTGTTAACGAATGCTATTAGTTACCCTGCAACAAACTTAGTGAACTTTCTCAAGACCTGTTTGAAGCCTTAATTGCAGCAAACAATCATAGTGGGAACTGGTAGTTGGCCTATGTCCGTCTGTTCATATTTTCTTTATATTCAAAATAGAAACACTAAAGAATACGGAGTGCTCATAATTGCCCTAGTTATTTCATAGCGTGATGCATATGTGACCAATAATTAGTGCATATTTAATCATTTATTAGTGCATGAACTTCCGGGCCTAAAGTATTATCATTAGTAGTCTACCCTTACGGACTTTTGGCTACAATAGGACCTTACACATATTTATCAGGGCTTCGCGAGCATTCGCAGTACATCAAATCTTCAGAACAATTTGAAGGTCGTAATAACACACACCCACCACCCAACAAATAATAAGCAATACACTTTCATTCACGAAAGTGTAATCATGGCATGCTATCCCTTACGTTTGAGCTTGCGTAAAGAACCTCAAATAAAATAATTAAGCGCATACATCCCTAATCTTAAAATATTAAAATCCGCTTATGATATCAACGATTGTATAGAAGGTTAGAGTGAAATGGTTGGCCTAAAAAACTTTCGCGCAATTTTAAAACGTTCTTACGTTCCAAAATGCAAACGAACGCACTGCAATAATGACATCGCCAATCTCAGAAGAGAAGCACGACCAATATTTTACAATGTTTCAAAGACCCATCTAGGCCTATCACGGCCGAACACTAAATACTCCTTTAAACCATTAACGCACATATGTAAGGTATGGTAAAACTCCACAAGAGGGTTTCCCAATAGTTTTGCCTAGACCAATATTTTCGTCCAGACAAATGGTGGATTGATAACGCGGGCCGTGTTAGGTAATATATAACACACCTGGTTTTTGTCACGCATCAATAATCTTTATCCAGGCCAATAGTTTTGCCTTTTATTTCACGTCGTGTGGTGAAAGGAAACCCTCTCGTAAGGAATTAATAAATTTTTCATAATTTCTCATTAGATTAGAAAACGACATTCATTGGCAGCACAGCAATCGCTAGACCACGGGTAACTGTTCGTTCACACGAGTTTTAAGAACATTACATTCTTTTTTTTAATATGTATTCCACAATTATCTATAAATACAAAAATTATCGAACGCAACATAACCCTCAATTTACGCTCGTGCACTTCCATCAAGCCGTTGTTCTCAAAATTCAGCTATTTGATACACCCACCGATCTTCCTAGAACTTTTCATAAATTTTATATGCTCCTCAGCAACGTAGTTGGATTCTCGTCCAGTTTTCCTTCACTGTAATTGTCTTTTACCATCAACTGTATATCATTTCAAATGGCTAGTGACAGAACACCGCTAAATATTAATATTCCAAGCTAATACAAAGAATTCTTAGCACGCACGTGTTGGAACCAGATAGGATCAAAGATTACGGACAAAGAACATTCTTGCGAGAACTGCTAGGCTGCACAATCTAACCAATGGGAAGAGCGTATGAATCGCCCGCTCTGTGGCGTCTAGGTTTTCCAAATACGCTTACTGCATGTATGACTTTCATTTGAACTGGGCGATGTGTGGTATCTGGAGGCCTGTACTCAGTTAGTCCTGCTTCACAAAGAGACGTGTGTTATGATCAGTTAACTTACACGGAACCTATTTCAGTCACGTTGATAGGTGTGTTATGTACAAACAATCAGACATCCCCGCCTCACCCAAACATTGTTCAGGTTTGTGTGTGTTTGGGAACAAAGAGACTGAACGTATGATGGACACATTCGAGAGTTGCTCCATTTCAGTTCTGTATATATACGAACTGGCGTTAATAATACCCATAAATTCCTCATTGTATCCACTCAGTCTCAATGACTTGTATTAGAATTTACTGGTCTTGTCAAGTCGAGCGCTTGATCAAGTAGGGATTACTGTTATTGACACTGTGCACCTCACGGGATATATTTGGAACACCAATATTACATATGAGGGACCCCATTTGACGTACGGTATCATATTATATATGAGGCTATATCGATGAATAAGTGCGTATGTAAATAATTTTCATGTGGATTTCTGTGTTCTAGTTTTCTAACGTAATGGACAAGCAAGCTGTGATCAAAAGTGAGCCGGAGTGGTCGACAGGAACAGATGACTTGGCCGATATTGTAAGTGTATTTGAATTCCACGTATTGTGCAACATTGCAATCGTAGTGATGTCCAAGTTAGCAAGGTAGATTATATAAAGCAGTAAGTTAATGAGTAACTGTTAACTAGAGGTCATATTGTGTCTGTACATCCATACCTGTGTATAACTTGCTATTGAGGAGCTGAAACAATGTCTATACATTCAGTCTCAATGATATTTTCACCCTAAATTCTATGTCACTTTTTACGCCATAGAGATAGAACATAGCCGATGTTTTGAAATAAGACGTACACTGTTGCCACATCATAGTATTTATGTTACTGCACTGACTCACTAGAATGCGAAATTTAGGCCTATAGCAAGAATTAGATTTGGAATCCCCTCTGTTCAAGACTTGAATTGCTAGAGACTGGGAAGAGAGTATTACTTATTGCTTTTAATACTTGATGTCTACAACAAAAGCATGCTGAGAAAGTTCAACTAGCTTCAAAAAATTAACCACACTGAACATAAAATGTAATTTTAAAAGTTAATATATGGAAAAACCAAACACTTATTAGCAATCTTATAATTAGTTGTGCCGGGACGGTTCCTTTCAATAGGTCCACGGCCGATTTCCTTCCAATATCCCTTCCCTGACCCGTCCTGAAAAGAAAAATACATGGCCATTGGCTGCATTAATAAAATTCTTATAATTAGTTGTAGAACTAGCCTATATGGCAGGGGAATGACGACTGGGCGTATATACAAGATAAACATTTAATATGAACTGAACGACTGGGCTACATACAGGCGTATATACAGTATAAACATTTAATACGAACTGAAGGACTAGGCTACATACAGGCGTATATACAGTATAAACATTAAATATGAACTGAAGGACTAGGCTACATACAGGCGTATATACAGTATAACATTTAATACGAACTGAGCGACTAGGCTACATACAGGCGTATATACAGTATAAACATTTAATACGAACTGAGCGACTAGGCTACATACAGGCGTATATACAGTATAAACATTTAATACGAACTGAGCGACTAGGCTACATACAGGCGTATATACAGTATAAACATTTAATACGAACTGAGCGACTAGGCTACATACAGGCGTATATACAGTATAACATTTAATACGAACTGAGCGACTAGGCTACATACAGGCGTATATACAGTATAAACATTTAATACGAACTGAAGGACTGGGCTACATACAGGCGTATATACAGTATAAACATTTAATACGAACTGAACGACTGGGCTACGTACAGGCGTATATACAGTATAAACATTTAATACGAACTGAGCGACTAGGCTACATACAGGCGTATATACAGTATAAACATTTAATACGAACTGAAGGACTGGGCTACATACAGGCGTATATACAGTATAAACATTTAATACGAACTGAACGACTGGGCTACATACAGGCGTATATACAGTATAAACATTTAATACGAACTGAGCGACTAGGCAACATACAGGCGTATATACAGTATAAACATTTAATATGAACTCAAGGACTAGGCTACATACAGGCGTATATACAGTATAAACATTTAATACGAATTGAAGGACTAGGTTACATACAGGCGTATATACAGTATAAACATTTAATACGAACTGATCGACTAGGCTACATACAGGCGTATATACAGTATAAACATTTAATACGAACTGAGCGACTAGGCTACATACAGGCGTATATACAGTATAAACATTTAATATGAACTCAAGGACTAGGCTACATACAGGCGTATATACAGTATAAACATTTAATACGAACTGAAGGACTAGGCTACATACAGGCGTATATACTGTATAAACATTTAATACGAACTGAAGGACTAGGCTACATACAGGCGTATATACAGTATAAACATTAAATACGAACTGAAGGACTAGGCTACATACATGCGTATATACAGTATAAACATTTAATACGAACTGAAGGACTGGGCTACATACAGGCGTATATACAGTATAAACATTTAATACGAACTGAACGACTGGGCTACATACAGGCGTATATACAGTATAAACATTTAATACGAACTGAGCGACTAGGCTACATACAGGCGTATATACAGTATAAACATTTAATATGAACTGAGCGACTAGGCTACATACAGGCGTATATACAGTATAAACATTTAATACGAACTGAGCGACTAGGCTACATACAGGCGTATATACAGTATAAACATTTAATACGAACTGAAGGACTAGGCTACATACATGCGTATATACAGTATAAACATTTAATACGAACTGAAGGACTAGGCTACATACAGGCGTATATACAGTATAAACATTTAATACGAACTGAGCGACTAGGCTACATACAGGCGTATATACAGTATAAACATTTAATACGAACTGAGCGACTAGGCTACATACAGGCGTATATACAGTATAAACATTTAATACGAACTGAAGGACTAGGCTACATACAGGCGTATATACTGTATAAACATTTAATACGAACTGAAGGACTAGGCTACATACAGGCGTATATACAGTATAAACATTTAATACGAACTGAAGGACTAGGCTACATACATGCGTATATACAGTATAAACATTTAATACGAACTGAAGGACTGGGCTACATACAGGCGTATATACAGTATAAACATTTAATACGAACTGAAGGACTAGGCTACATACAGGCGTATATACAGTATAAACATTTAATACGAACTGAAGGACTAGGCTACATACAGGCGTATATACAGTATAAACATTTAATACGAACTGAGCGACTAGGCTACATACAGGCGTATATACAGTATAAACATTTAATATGAACTGAACGACTAGGCTACATACAGGCGTATATACAGTATAAACATTTAATACGAACTGAGCGACTAGGCTACATACAGGCGTATATACAGTATAAACATTTAATACGAACTGAAGGACTGGGCTACATACAGGCGTATATACAGTATAAACATTTAATACGAACTGAACGACTGGGCTACATACAGGCGTATATACAGTATAAACATTTAATACGAACTGAGCGACTAGGCTACATACAGGCGTATATACAGTATAAACATTTAATACGAACTGAGCGACTAGGCTACATACAGGCGTATATACAGTATAAACATTTAATACGAACTGAAGGACTAGGCTACATACAGGCGTATATACAGTATAAACATTTAATATGAACTGAACGACTAGGCTACATACAGGCGTATATACAGTATAAACATTTAATACGAACTGAGCGACTAGGCTACATACAGGCGTATATACAGTATAAACATTTAATATGAACTCAAGGACTAGGCTACATACAGGCGTATATACAGTATAAACATTTAATACGAACTGAATGACTAGGCTACATACAGGCGTATATACAGTATAAACATTTAATACGAACTGAGCGACTAGGCTACATACAGGCGTATATACTGTATAAACATTTAATATGAACTGAAGGACTAGGCTACATACAGGCATGTATACAGTATAAACATTTAATATGAACTGAAGGACTGGGATACATACAGGCGTATATACAGGATAAGCATTTAATACGAACTGAAGGACTGGGATACATACAGGCGTATATACAGGATACGCATTTAATACGAACTGAAGGACTGGGATACATACAGGCGTATATACAGGATAAACATTTAATACGAACTGAGCGACTAGGCTACATATAAACGTATATACAGTATAAACATTTAATAAGCAGTAATCATCGCTGGAGAAAACGACATCTATAGAAATGAGAGTAAAAAGGTAATCAAAGATTTTAAAGGGTACTTTGCCATCCATGCTTAACACAAATGTCATTATTGTAAACATTCCGCAGATATACGATTTAATTCCCAAATCATGTGTAAATGTAGAAATAGGGGCTACAAATGGTAACATTCGTAAAATTTGTAAGAGTTTTCCATGTGTCCAAATTATAGATGTGAGTAAATTAGACAGGAAGTTCCACACGCGACATGGCCTACATTTAAATAGGTTAGGAAAAGAGTATCTTAGTGATGAAATCTGCAAAATCGTAAATTCAAATGGTAAGAATACAGTAGTTCAACAGTAATATCTTTAGAGTGGAAGCAGGGAAACTTGTAAAAAAGCCAAACGTGAGGTTTGGCATTCAGATCTTTCGATGTAAAATTTAACTGAGTGGAACAATGGTATTTCGGATATGCCTAGCAATAATAATAATAACAATTATGATAACAATAATAATAATAATAATGTAAATAAATCACCAAAACAAGGTTGCAAAAGTAACAATTTTAAACTTTACCAACAGAATGTTCAGTCTCTGTATAATAAAATTGATTACATACATCTAATGCTTAACAAGTAGTTCCGTGAAGAACTATACAGCCTATTTTCATATATCCTGCTCATGTTAATTGCCTCTATCAACATACAAAATTTCAGTATAATTGCTGTAACAGATTCGCAGATATTGAGAACCGTCTAAATATTTCAGATGGTCTCCAGGTTGGATTTTTATTTTTGTAATATTACATTAAGATTATTGTGTACGTGTGGTATTCAAACTTCAATCGCATGATTAGACAACAAGAAGTAAAAACGAGATTTTAAAATTACGCACAGCAGCCATCTTGTGATAATGCAAACCATTGAAATAAATTAGATGCCAGTGGATCAACATTTGTATAAGCATTTAACGTGCAACGTTTCACGGCACTCGGATAGTTAATTCGCGAGAAATGTCCATTTAAATATTTATACTTCGCGTCGCCGCCATGTTGGATTTGTGCTCACCAGGTTCCTGAAAGTCCTATAGGTGAACATATGTTCATAGTCTCTATGAACATAAAAAAATTCAGTTTAGTTGCTGTAAAAGATTCATAGATATTGAGAACCGTCTAAATATTTCGGGAGCTCACCATTTAGGAGTGTTATGTGTTTAGGCCATAGATTAATGTACCATTCAAGAACAATTATTGCCTAGGTTCATTATTCAAACTTTCACTTCGATCGCATGATTACGACACAAGAAATTAAAACTTAATTTTAAAATTTCACACAGCCGCCATCTTGAGGCTATGTAAGCAATTGAATTAAATTAGATGGCAGTGCATTACAATTTGCAAAATCAATTACTGTACCACATTTCACTGCGCTCAGAGAGTTAAATCACGAGAAAAGTCTATTAAAATATTTAAAATTCGCTTGGTCGCCATGTTCGTTTTGTACTTTACAGGTTTCTGAAATATACCTAGGTATACCTGTATCAGTACCCTCTATCACCGTACAAAATTGCAGGGTGATATCTGTAATAGTTTCGGAGATATAGAATGTCAGTGAAATATTTCGCACAGACGCCATTTTGAGGTTATGTAAACAATTGAACTAAATTAGACTCCAGTGCATTACAATGTGTATAAACATTTGCTGTACCAAGTTTCATTACATTTAGATAGTTAAATCGCGAGAAAAGTCTATTTAAATGTCTCAACTTCGCTTGGCCGCCATGTTGGTTTTGTAGTCACCAGGTTTTTGAAAGTCTCATAGGTGAACTTCTAGTAGTGCCCTTTATCACCGTACACAATTTCAGGGCGATATCGGTAATAGTTTCGGAGATATTGAATGCTAGTGAAGTATTTCGCACAGCCGCCATGTTGGATTGGAGAGACGTAACAAAATTTGAGGGGCACGGTCGAGGTCGCCGGGAATAGTGCTATGAACTTACCGAGTTTCAATGAAATCGCTCCAGCCGTTTCGATTTTATTAGGGGGGGACACACACACGAATCACACACACACACACACACACACACGCACACACACACGGACAAAAGGTGATCTCATAAGCCTATTTTTTCAAAATTGAAAATAGGCTAAAAATGAACTTAAAGACATCTCAGCACTATGTATTTCAGAACATTGGCTGAAAGAGGAACAACTCGAATTAATTCAATTCCCAGGGTTTATATAAGCTAGTAAATACTCTAGAACTAATATTAGCCATGGTGGTACTTGCATCTACCTATGAAATAATTTAGATCATGAACAGTTAACAGCTTATGATTATCTAATTATGGAACAGGATTTTGAATTCGCTGTCGTAAAAATACAGCAGTTTAAGTTAATAAATGTATGCGTATACCGTTCTCCTCCGTCAGGAAAGTTTCCTTTATTTATAGATAAATTAGACTTGTTACTCAATAACATGAGCAAAGTAAATTTCGATATAATAATTTGTGGGGATGTTAATGTGGATTTCTTAAAATTTGATAGAAATTGTGAATTATTAACACAGTTACTAATTTCCTATGGACTGAAACCTACAGTAAATACCCCAACAAGAATAACAAAATTTAGTAAAACCACTCCTGATCATTTTTTTTAATACAGATAAATATCACCATTCAATAGAAGTCGATTGTCCGGGTTTTAGTGACCACCATGGACAAATACTGAGTTTTGAAGTACCCAAAACAATCAATAATAATGATAATGGAGTAAAATCAAGGTGCAGGTCATTCACTGAATCAAATGTTACATATTTCAATGACTTATTAAATAAGGAAACATGGTCAGAAATTTACAAACTAGAAAATGTAAATGATAAATTTAATGCATTTAACAGTACCCTAAATCACTATTTTGAAATAGCATTCCCCTTTAGACAAAGAACTCTTCAAAATAACAAAACTAACAATTGGATAACATTAGGGATTATAAATTCATGTCAAAGTAAGAAATTTCTACAAAAATTATATAAACAATACCACACAACACCTGAATTCAATTTATACTACAAAAAATACACTCGCATATTAAATAAGGTAATAAGACTAGAAAGCAAATGCATAATGATAATTTTATTTCCCAATCATCTAATAAAAACAGGGCTATGTGGTCCGTGATAAAGAAAGAAACTGGAAAATCTGCTAAAATACAAAGGAACATTACACTGACCAGAAATAATAAAGTGATAAACAATCCAGAGGAAATAGCAAACACTTTCAATGACTATTTTCTGGAAATTCCACAAAAATTATTAAATAAATCACAGGTAAATACACTAAATTCTAATAATAAAATAAATATATGCAGTGTTCTATATTTATAAATCATGTCACAAGTGAAGAGGTAAGAATAGTTATAAAAGAGCTAAAAATAAATTTTGTGCTGGCATTGATGGCATCCCTGATGCAATTTTAAAGAAATGTGCAGAAAATATAATAAATTCACTTACACAGTTAATAAACAGTTCAATTCTCTCAGGAACTTACCCGGATATTTTGAAGTTATCAAAAGTAATTCCAGTGTACAAAAACGGTTCGAAAGATGAATTAGATAACTATCGTCCTATTACCTTACCAACTGGTATTGCAAAAATTGTGGAAAAAATTATGTATAAGAGACTGATAAGTTTCATAGAAAAAAATAAAATATTATCAAACTCACAACATGGATTCAGAACGGAAAAATCTACACAGACAGCAATTTACGAATGTAGTAATTGTATACTGAAATTAATTGACAATAAGGAACATGTAACTGGCCTATTCTTGGAAAAAGCCTCCGTGGCTTAGGCGGCAGCGCGCCGGCCTCTCACCGCTGGGTCCGTGGTTCAAATCCCGGTCACTCCATGTGAGATCTGTGCTGGACAGAACGGAGGCAGACAGGTTTTTCTCCGGGTACTCCGGTTTTCCATGTCAAAATTTTATTCCAGCAACACTCTCCACTATCATTTCATTTCATCTGTCATTCATTTAATCATTGTCCCAGAGGAGTGCGTCAGGCCTCGGCAGCCGGCACAGTTCATATCCTCGCCGCTAGATGGGGGCTTCATTCATTCCATTCCTGACCCGGTCGGAGACTGGAAGCAGGCTGTGGATTTTCATTTCATTTTCAACTGACCTTTTCTTGGATTTATCGAAAGCATTTGATGTTGTTGGCCATAAAATCCTCCTTACCAAACTAAATCAATATGGTATTAGAGGTCTAGCAAATAAATGGATAGAGTCTTACTTAACAAGGCGTAAACAAATAGTAAGCTTGAGACACAAGGATGATGGAACCAAATTACTTAATGAAACATTGTCCAATGAGGGAATTATTGAATTTGGAGTACCCCAGGGATCGGTTTTGGGCCCACTACTCTTTCTTCTATATATCAATGATATAACACAGAACGTTCATTCTCATAAGGAAATTTTGTTTGCGGACGATACAACACTCGTAATAAAAGGTGAAACTAAACAGGTCATACAGCAGTCTGCTGACTCCGTTACAGGAGAGTTAACCAAATGGTCACAAGATAATCGCCTCATAATAAACTATAAAAAACAGTATGTCTAAATTTCCACACTATACAGAATAGGAATCCTGCGAAGCCCATTATAACATTAAATGGTCATCAAATCTAATATATAAAAGTGAAAGTATGTATGTATGTATGTATGTGGATCTGTTCCGTATACAAATCTACACCGTTCCACCAATCTCAACCAAATTTTGCATACATATAGTTTAGGATCCAGAAGGAACCACTGGCTACATGAATTTTCGATAGTCTTTCTCATTCTTCTGATTTCGGCCCTTTTGCACTCAAGCACAGGTTAATCAAATCATAAAATATACTCATGAAGGAATGGCAAGCCAGATAGTTTCCATGGCAACATAGCTAAAGTCGAGACACGGCCGACTGGATGCCAGTTCTGCTCTGCACTACCGGTATAGAAAAAGAGGGTCTTTACTTGAAATCCCGTTAGTTACTCAACTACTCACACAGCACTGTCAACCGAGTTTAGCATAACAAAGACTTGACACTATCATCTACTATATATATTTGTCAAATACCACTCACTCACTCATTCATTCATCACGAAATCTCAAAAACCACCGATGGATTGGAATGAAATTTTGGTATGTAGCTTCCCAAAGGGTCGCAAATGCCCACTAATAGAGGATTTTGGGATATTCAGGTTCTAAAGGGGTGTTAAGGGGGTAGACCTGCATTTCACTGAATAGCAATATCTCCCGATTGGTTTCATTGAGGGATGTGATACTCGGCACGTAAACTCATCATTAAAAATAAGAAGACACGAGTCTGAGGGTTTTTGGATGTGGTGTATATTATGAGGTGAAAGGGGTGAAAAGTGGGGATTGAAAGATTCCTAACGGAGCGTGTATCTCTTAAACGACATAGGTGAGGAGTTTGAAACTCAGCGGAAAAAAATCAGCATACAAAATACGTAAATATGTGTTTGACCGTTTATTCATAAATCCAATTTAAGGGGCCCAAGGGGAGGGGTGAAATTCTGGGGACGGGGACGGAAAGAAAGTGTCCTAACTGATTGACTGACTCACTCACTCATCAAACTCAGGGGAAAAACTGCTTTAAAGTAAGTAAATAGCTGTTCGACAGTTTTTTTTCTTAAATCAAAATTAAGGGGTTCATGGTGAGGGGTGAAATTCTGAAAAAAGAAAATTGAAAGATAATGTCCTGACTCACTCACTCACTCACTCACTCATCATCGCCCAGCCAAAATTATTGAAGTTAGAAACATGACAGTTTGGGGATATGTTCATTGTATGTTAAAACCGTCTACTAAGGGGGGATTTTCGGATATTCAGGTTCTGAAGGGGTCATAAGGGGGTTAAACCTGCATTCCATTGAATAACAATATCTCCCGATTGGTTTCATTGGGGGATATGATACACGGCATATAAACTCATCATTAAAAAGGAAGAAGGCACGTGTCTGAGGGTTTTTCGATGTGGTGTATATTATGAGGTGAAAGGGGTGAAAAGTAAGAATTGAAAGATTCTTAACGGAACGTGCATCTCTTAAACGACATAGGCGAGGAGTTTGAAACTCAGCATAAAAAATAAGTAAATATGTGTTTGACCGTTTTTTCATAAATCCAATTTAAGGGGCCCATGGGGAGGGGTGAAATTCTGGGGGGGGGGGAACAGGAAATAAAGTGTCCTAACTGATTGACTGACTGACTCACTCATCAAACTCAGGGGGGGGAGAAAACTGCTTTAAAGTAAGTTAATAGCTGTTCGACAGTTTTTTTTGATCAATCAAATTGAAGGGGTTCATCGGCAGGGATGAAATTCTGAAGGAAAAAAATGAAAGAAAATGTCCTGACTCATTCACTCATAATCGCCCAGCCAAAAATATTGAAGTTGGAACCATGGCATTCTGGGGATATGTTCGTTGTAAGTCAAAACCGTACACTAAGGGAGGATTTTTTGATATTCAGGCTCTAATGGGGTCTTAAGGGGGTTAAACCTGCATTTCGTTGAATAACAATATCTCACGAGTGGTTTCATTTGTGGATGTGATACTCGGCATATAAACTAATCATTAAAAATAAGCAGACATGTGTCTAAGGGTTTTTCGATGTGGTGTATTATTATGAGGTGAATGGGGTGAAAAGTGGGGGTTGAAGGATTCCTAACGGAGCGTGTAGGCCTATCTCTTAAACGACATAGGCGAGAAATTTGAAACACAGCGAAAAAAATCAGCTAAAAAATTGAGTAAATCGGTGTTCGACCGTTTTTTCATAAATTAATTTAAGGGGCCAATGGGGTGGGGTGAAATTTTGGGGGGAAAAGGAGAGAAAGTGTCCTAACTGACTGACTAACTCACTCACTCATCAAACACAGGGGAAAAAGACAGCTAAAAAAATAATTTAATAGGTGTTCAAGCGTTTTTTCATCAATCCAATTTAAGGGGCCCATGGGGAGGGGTGAAATTCTGGTAAAAATAGTTGAAAGAAAACGTCCTGTCTGACTCACTCACTCATCACGCCCAGCGAAAACTATTAATGTTGGAAAAATGAAATTTTGGGAATATGTTCGCTGTATGTCAAAACGTCAACTAAGGAATGATTTTTCTTTATTCGGGTTTTAAAGAGATGTTAAGGGGGTAAACGTGCATTTCATTGAATAACGATATCTCATGAGTTGTTTCTTTGGGGATGTGATATTCGGTATATAAACTAATCATTAAAAATAATCAGACATATATCTAACGGTTTATCGATGTGGTGTATATTATGAGGTAAAAGGGGTGAAAATTGGGGGTTGAGGGATTCTTAACGGAGCGTGTATCTCTTAAACGACATAGGCGAGAAGTTTGAAATTCGGCGAAAAAAAACAGCTTAAAATACAAGTAAATATGAGTTCGACCGTTTTTTCGTAAATCCAATTTAAGGGGCCCTTGGAGAGGGATGAAATTCTGGGGGAAAAAACAGGAAAGAAAGTGTCCTAATTGATTGACTCACTTCCTAACTCATCAAACTCAGGGGGAAAACAGCTTTAAATAAGTAAATAGGTGTTCGACCGTTTGTTTCATAAATCCAATTTAAGGGGTTCGTGGGGAGGGGTGAAATTATCTATTATATAAAACTAAGTGTCCTGACTGACTGACTGACTGACTGACTGACTGACTGACTCATCATCGCCCAGCCAAAACTATTAAAGTTAGAAACATGAAATTTTGGGGATATGTTCGCTGTATTTCGAAAGGGCGCACTAAGAAAGGATTTTTGGATATTCAGGTCCTAAAGGGGTGTTAAGGGGGTAGACCTGCATTTCATTGAATAACAATATCTCCCGATTGGTTTCAATGGGGAATGTGATACTCGGCATATAAACTCATCATTAAAAATAAGATGACACGTGTCTGAGGGTTTTTCGATGTGGTGTATATTATGGGGTGAAAGGGGTGAAAAGTGGGGGTTGAAGGATTTATAACGGACCGTGTATCTCTTAAACGACACAGGCGAGGTGTTTGAAACTCAGCGGAAAAAAATCAGCTTGAAAAATAAGTAAATAGGTGTTCAGCCGTTTTTTCATAAATCTAATTTAAGGGGCCCATGGAGAGGGGTGAAATTATGTGGGGAAAAAAACAGGAAAGAAAGTGTCCTAACTGATTGACTCACTCACTCACTCATCAAACTCAGGGAAAAATATAGCTTAAAAATAAGTTAATAGGTGGTTGACAGTTTTTTTCATAAACCCAATTTAAGGGGTTCATGGGGAGGGGTGAAATTCTGAAAAAGGAAAATTGAAAGAAAAAGTCCTGACACACTCACCACCGCCCAGCCAAAATTATTGAAGTTAGAAACATGACATTTTAGGGATATGATCATTGTATGCTAAAACCGCCCACTAAGGGAGGATTTTCGAATATTCAGGTTCTAAAGGGGTCTTAAGGGGGTTAAACCTGCATTTCATTGAATACCAATAACTCCCGATTGGTTTCATTGGGGGATGTGATACTCGGCACATAAAGTCATCATTAAAAATAAGAAGACATGTGTCTGAGGATTTTTCGATGTGGTGTATATTAGGAGGTGAAAGGGGTGAAAAGTGGGGGTTGAAGGATTCCTAACGGAGCGCGTATCTCTTAAACGACATAGGCGAGAAGTTTGAAACTCAGCGGGAAAAAAATCAGCTTAAAAAATACGGTAAGTAAATAGGTGTTCGACCGTTCTTTCATAAATTCAATTTAAGGGGCTAATGGGGTGGGGTGAAATTCTGGAGAAAAAAAAGGAGAGAACGTGCCCTAACTGACTGACTAACTCACTCACTCTTCAATCTCAGGGGAAAAAGACAGCTTAAAAATAAGTACATAGGTGTTCGAGCGTTTCTTCATAAATCCAATTTAAGGGACCCATGGGGAGGGGTAAAATTCTGGTAAAAATAATTGAAAGATAATGACATAACTGACTCACTCACTCATCATCACCCAGAAAAAAATAAGAAGATGGAGAGATGAAATTTTGGGAATATGTTCGCTGTATGTCGAAAACGTCAACTAAGGAAGGATTTTTGTTTTATTCGGGTTCTGAAGAGGTGTTAAGGGGGTAAACGTGCATTTCATTGAATAACGATATCTCATGAGTTGTTTCTTTGGAGATGTGATATTCGGCATATAAACTAATCATTAAAAATAAGCAGACATAAGTCTAAGGGTTTATCGATGTGGTGTATATTATGTGGTGAAAGGGGTGAAAATTGGGGGTTGAAGGATTCTTAACGGAGCGTGTATCTCTTAAACGACATAGGCGAGGAGTTTGAAACTCAGCGGAAAGAAATCAGCTTAAAATATAAGTAAATAGGTGTTCGGCCGTTTTTTCATAAATCCAATTTAAGGGGCCCTAGGAGAGGGGTGAAATTCTGGGGGAGAAACAGGAAAGAAAGTGTTCTAAATGATTAACTCACTTACTCATCAAACTCAGATCGGAAGAACAGCTTAAAAATAAGTAAATAGGTGTTCGACCGGGTTTTTTTAAATCCAATTTAAGGGGTTCATTAGAGGGGTGAAATTATTAAAAATAAATGAAGGTAAATGTCCTGACTTACTCACTCACTCATCATCGCCCAGCCAAAATTATTGAAGTTAGAAACATACAATTTTGGGGTTATGTTCGTTGTATGTCGAAAACGTCCACTACGGAAGGATTTTTGGATATTCCGGTTCTAAAGGGGTGTTAAGGGGGTAGACCTGCATTTAATTGAATAATAATATCCCCCGATTGGTTTCCTTGGGGGATGCGATAATCGTCATATACTCTCATCATAAAGAATAAGATGACACCATGTCTGAGGAATTTTTGATGTAATGTATATTATGAGGTGTAATGTGTGAAAAGTGCGGGGTTGAAGGATTCCTAACGGATCAAGTATCTCTTAAAAGACAGAGGCATAAAGTATAAAACTTAGGGGGAAATTAAACTTGATAAATAAGCAAATACAGTAGGTGGTCGACCATAATTCATAAATCCAATTTTAGGGGCCCATGGGGAGGGGTGAAATTCTGGGGAAAGAAGTCCGATAAGGAAGGATTTTTGGATATACACTCATCATCCTCCAGCCAAACCTATTGCAGTTAGAAACATGAAATTTTGGGGATATGTTCGCTGTATGTCGAAAACATCCACTAGTAATGGATTTTTAGCCTATTTTCAATTTTGAAAAAATAGGCTTATGAGATCACCTTTTGTCCGTGTGTGTGTGCGTGTGTGTGTGATTCGTGTGTGTGTGTGTCCCTAATAAAATCTAAACGGCAGGAGCGATTTCAATGAAACTCGGAAAGTTCATAGCACTATTCCCAGCGACCTCGACCGTGCCCTTCAAATTTTGTTACGACTCACCAATCCAACAGGGCGGCTGTGCGAAATATTTCACCAACATTCAATATCTCCGAAACTATTACCGATATTACCCTGACATTTTCTATGGTAATAGAGGGAACTACTATAAGTTCACTTATGTGACTTTTGAAAACCTGGTAACTACAAAACGCACATGGCGGCCAAGCGAATTTGCGACTTTTAAATAGACGTTTCTCGCGATTTGACCAACCAAACGCAATGAAACTTGTTACAGTATATGTTTATATACATTGTAATGCACCGACATCTAACTTCGTTCAATTGTTTACATAATCACAAGATGGCGGATGTGCGAAATATTTCACCGGCATTCTATATCTCTGAAACTATTAGCGGTATCTCCCTAAAATTTTGTACTGAGATAAGGGGCTCTACTGGAAGTCCATCTATAAGATTTTCAAAAACCGGTTAACTACAAAACGAACATGGCGGCCAAGCGAATTTGAACATTTTAAATAGACCTTTCTCGCGATTTAATGTTCCAAGCGCACTGCAACCTGGTACAGGAAATATTTATACACATTGTAATCCACTGGTATCAAATTTAGTTCAATTGTTTACATAACCTCAAGATGGCGGCAGTGCGAATTTTAAAATTACGTTTTTATTTCTTGTGATGTAGTCATGTGATCGAAGTGAAAGTTTGATTAATGAACCTACGCAATAATTTTCCTTTATTGGTACATGACTCTATGGCCTATACATTTAACAATCCAACATGGCGACCATCCGAAATATTTAGACGATACTGAATATCTACGAATCTATTTTAGCAATCAAACTGAATTTTTATTGTTCATAGGGGCTATGAACTTAAGTTCACCTATAGGACTTTAAATAACCTGGTGATCACAAATCCAACATGGCGGTGACGCGAATTATAAATATTCACATGAACGTTTCTCGCAATTTAACCATCCGCGTGCAGTGAAACTTGGTACAGTAAATCTTTATCCGAATGTTAATCCACTGGCATCTAATTTATTTCAATTGTTTCCATAACCTCAAGATGGCAGCTGTGAAAAAGAAAAATCTCCTTGTTTTTTCTTGTGTCCTAATTATGCGATTGAAGTTTGAATACTACACGTTCACAATAATCTGCGTGTAACAGTACATAACTCTAGGACCTACATATATAAAATCCAACATGGCGACCATCCGAAATATTTAGTCGGTTCTCAATATCTACGAATCTATTATAGCAATCAAACTGAAATTGTGTATGTTAAATAGTGGCAATTAACATAAGTAGGATATATGAAATTAGGCTGTATAGTTCTTCATGGAACTACTTGTTGGATAATCATGTTCATTGATTAACAATTTCTTACGAGTTGTTCCATTTGGGGGTGGATATTCGGCATGTAAATTAATCAATAAAAATAAGCAGACATATGTCTAAGGGTATATCTATATGGTGTATATTATGAGGTGAAAGGGGTGAAAATTGGGGGTTGAAGAATTCTTATCGGAGCGTGTATCTCTTAAACGACATTAGCGAGATGTTTGAAATTCAGCGGGAAAAAATCAGTTTAAAAATAAGTAAATAGGTGTTCGACCGTTTATTTCATAAATCCCATTTAAGGGGTTCATGGGGAGGGGTGAAATTCTCAAAAATAAATGAAAGAAAATGTCCTGACTCACTCATATTCGCCCAGCCAAAATTATTGAAGATAGAAACATGAAATTTTGGGGATATGTTCGTTGTATGTCGAAAACGTCCACTAAGGAAAGATTGTTGGATATTCAAGTTTTAAAGGGGTGTTAAGGGGGGTAAACTTGCATTTCATTGAATAACAATATCTCACGAGTGGTTTCATTTGGGGTTGTGATACTTGGCATATAAACTAATCATTAAAAATAAGCTGACACATGTCTAATGGTTTTTCGATGTGGTGTATATTATGAGTAAAAGGGGTGAATAATGGGGGTTGAAGGATTCCTAACGGAGCGTGTATCTCTTAAACGACATAGGCCAGAAGTTTGAAACTCAGCGGGAAAGAAATCAGCTTAAAATACGGTAAGTAAATAGGTATTCGACTGTTTTATCATAAATCCAATTTAAGGGGCCCATGGGGAAGGGTGAAAATCTGGAAGAAAAACGTCCAATAAGGAAGGATTTTTGGATATTCACTCTCATCGACCAACCAAAACTATTGAACTTAGAAGAATGATATTTTGTGGATATGTTTGTTGTGTGACGAAAACGTCTACTAAGGAGGGATTTTTGGATATTCAGGTTCTAAAGGTGTGTTAACGGGGTTAAACCTACAATTCATTGAATAACATTATGACACGACTATGACGCGAGCGAAGCCGCGGGTACCTGCTAGTCAAATATAAATGAAAGAAAATGTCCTGACTGACTCACTCATCCATCATCGCCCAGCCAAAATTATTGAAGTTGGAAACATGAAATTTTGGGGATATGTTCGTTTTATGTCGAAAACGTCCACTAAGGAAAGAGTTTTGAATATTCAGGTTCTAAATAGGTGTTAAGGGGGTAATCGTGCATTTCATTGAATAACAATATCTCACGAGTGGTTTCATTTGGGGATGTGATACTTGGCATATATACTAATCATTAAAAATAAGCTGACACTTGTCTAATCGTTTTTCGATGTAGTGTATATTATGAGGTGGAAGGGATGAAAAGTGGGGGTTGAAAGATTCTTAATGGAGCGTGTATCTCTTAAACGACATAGGCGAGGAGTTTGAAACTCGGAGGAAATCAATCAGCTTAAAATAAATAAATAAATAAATAAAATAAAAAGGTGTTCGACAGTTTTTTCATAAATCCAATTTAAGGGACCTATGGGGAGGGGTGAAATTCTGGAAGAAAAACGTCCACTAAGGAAGGATTTTTGGATGTTTACTCTCATCGACCAACCAAAACTATTAATGATAGAAGAATGATATTTTGAGGATATGTTTGTTGTGTGTCGAAAACATCTAATAAGGAGGGATTTTTGGATATTCAGGTTCTAAAGGGGTGTTAACGGGGTTAAACCTGCATTTCATTGATTAACAATATGACACGACTATGAAGCGAGCGAAGCGAGACTAAAAATGAGACGGTGTGTGTCTGTGTAATACTCAATCACGCAAGTACCACTGGTCCGATTTACATGAATTTTACATGGAAGTAGCAGATTTACCTGGTTATCATACAGGTTACTTTTGATTTCAATACTTCGCACTATTTAAAGATGGCGACCATTTTAGTGACGTCACTCTACCCTTTGGTTTTAAAACTTTCATATTTCCATTTCAAATAAAAAGAGAACGCTAAGAAATAGCAAATTTTGATGGCATATACGAGGTTAAAAATTGTATTTTCTATCCAAAATGTATCTCCAACCGTTGGCGAGTCAAACCTAAATGTGTGCTATAAAACACGGTCAAGGCAGAGCGGTGTAGTTGGACAAAATGTTCCATCCTTAATCTCCCTCTGCGCAGCACCTCGCCTATCCCCTGTTTTAACTATCACCTTCACATTTTAATCTATTTACGACGCGTAGCGAAGCACGGGTACTTTAGCTAGTACCTACATAAAAGCTACTTAAAAGAAACTACGGAACAGACGGAAATAACGGCATAGCAACACGACTGCGAGGTAAGCAGCAGGCCATAGCCCCAAAGGCCACCAGTTAGCAGGTTAGACAGGACACAGCGAGCATTACACTCCAAAGATACTGCTGAGTAGACTGACACCGCACATTTTGCCTATAAGTAGAAGGTACGAACACGCGCCGCGCTCTCTGGGACGTGGTCTCTTTTGGCGGCTCTTACTTGGACGCTATTACTCTACGACAGTCTTACACTCTATCGGAGTTGTGCTACGACGGACCGGTACGGGCGCCGCCCCGTATCGGGTCCCAACGCCACCAACATCATGACAGACCGGGATCTACGGTAGGGTGAGTGAACACGTGTCTACTAAACTCCTTTTCTCCCTATTTATTATTTCACTCCTCCCCTATTTTCATCGCCACTAATAATCAATAAACCCCCTTTTGTACAGTCCAATGATTATCTCTTTATTTCGCTTAGATTAAGAAGCCCGACCCTTTAGATTAGAACCTAATATAAGATCTCCACCGAACGCTGCCCAGCAGGAGGCGGTACACAGCAAGCGTGCGGCCTACTGAGTCACCTTAAGGTAAACAGGGTGAGTATTCCTCCCTCTGGTTCCCCTTTACGTCAATTGCTCTCTAGACGTGTCCGCACGACTTCATAAAACACCAATCACTTCAAACACAAGCTCTACACAAAAGTAGAATAAATGGGGGACAGGCGCCGGGTAAAACTCAATAGATACCGGTAATGCCGTCCAGCCCATTTACAACAACAGTTCCACACAAAAGTAGAACAAATGCAAGAGGCTCGGGGGGGGGGATAGTTCCACACAAAAGTAGAACAAATGGTAGAAGCGCTGAGTACCGTGACGTTGTCATAAGACAACGCCCTAGGGGTACAAACGTACCTCTGCGGAAAAGATCCCTAAATTTAACCTCTTACTAGCCAAGCGAAAGCCACACAAAATTGGGAAAATTTTTTGATGTACGGGTCCGATAATATATTTGTACTCACCAAAACCCGCCCCAGTAACTAATACATTTTTAAGCGCCACCCTTAACTAGCAATAAGCCATTTACAACCCCCAAATTAAACAACAAATCTAGCAACAAACGACCCTGTACTACTTACATTAGCCAAGCGAGTGAGACATTTAACATCCCCCCCGAGCAGGAATTTTTTTTGAGTAGCATAATTTAGAGGATTCTTTTTACACAATAATCATAATTCCCCCCCTGTTAAGATTTCGCGACAGACACCTCTTACGCCAAGCAATTTAAACATTAACAACCCCTATCTACTAAGTCACTAGGAATATTAACGGAAGCCTAGTAGGAAGAGGTATTGATAACGACCCTACTCTATTCAGAAAATTGCTCCTTATTTCAGATTAAACGCCCCACAATGAAGCTCTATTAGGATTAAGATTGTGATATCCCATAGGATAAGTTGGAATGAGTCAATAAAAATGTATTTTATTACAGCAGTGCAACTATACATTGTATATGATTGTAGGCTATAAAATTTTCTTCTGAATCCATATTAGTATAACTTAGCGAAAGGTAGTATTGGCTACATGCTTACATAGAGTTAGGAGTCCTTGCAATCACATTTCTGCAAGGTGCCGCATTTATTAATTTTTACACGCATTCAGTCAAGACATACTAGAGTTTCTCTTTTGTTATGCAATCCGACCCCCAGAGGAAATGCTTATTTGTCCATTGCAACGCAATCAACTATGCCATATGGCAGACACGTGCTGAGCACACCGTCCGCCGGGCAAGGATATTAAACCCGACACTGTCTTGCTAGCTCAGCGTACAGACGCACGCGAGTGGAAGCCAGATACCTTGAGTTCAATTCCTGGCACTATTCACTCACACGCCAGATGACTTTGCCTTTATTCTTTTTGTTTTCTATACATTTATTCACGTATTGCGAAGCGTGCGATAGTAGAAAAACGCAGTGAAGATTTTAAAACATGTAAGCGTAGAGTACACTCTTATGTAGAATTATTTTGCAAGCAGTACATTTCAAACAGGAGATTCAGTTAGCACATAAGACACCATTCCCTCACGAAGTAACATAGGTGAGAAAGTAATCCAGTAGGAATTTATGAAAAAGGCCGACAAATGGACGGCAATATCAATCTAGCATAAACGCGTAATCACGGACTTGGGCACAGCAGGGCAACATCGCAACGTACGACAATTGTTATCTAGAGTATCATCGTTAGTATTTTATTAATAAATATTAAGTATTTTTAAGTGAAGTTGAAGAAATCTTATATATAAAAGTGAAAGTCTGTATGTATTGTACCCGATACCTAGTTTAGGCTATCGGCTACGCCAGCAGACATTAAGCTGTAGTTGAGGTTTTGAGAAGAGTTAGGAAAAGATTGCGCACCGATCGAGTCAAGAAGAATGTCAAGATGACGTAGGAGGTCTAGAATCAACGAGGCACTGACATCTGTAAGGAGATGGAATTATGGATAGAGATGTGAAACTTTATTGAGATATGTATGGAATATGGTATTTAAACATCTTAGAAGAGGATATATAACATGCATTATAAGTGGAAATAATTCTAAAGAAGACAGATAACCCTTAAGTTATTTTATAACGGAACAGCCGAGATGATGTGGGTTCGAGACTAAGATCGTGACGCGAGAGCACAGTGGTGGGGGACTACACCACGTGTCCGCCCCAAGCAGATAAATGAGAAGACAGTGCCGGTACATTCAGTGGAGCTCTGTCAGACGAGCAGGTAGGATCGAGCTCTGTAGCGCAAGCAAGACGCACGGTGAAGGTCGCGCAGCATACCGAAACTGTCACGGCAGAGTGTAGGCGACAGTTTCTGCATCGCCGAGCAGCGAACGCCAGGCAGGTCATTGATCCAGGCGGGCTTGCCGAGGAAGCAATCACAGACGGCCGGGATATGTTAGGACGGCACTGCAAGTAGTTGGAGACTTTATTACAAGCTACATTTCAACGCAGTTTGAACACAGCTTTTATGAATAACTTTATGACTATGCTTTTCTATAACGCATTCAAAGTTACTTCAATAATTTCAAGAAACGGAATGTTGTTAGCATAGGCACTGATGAACATTAGATCGTGCATTAATGAAACTTATTTCTTATGCAGTTTCATGAATTACCAAATACAGACAACTACAGGGTGTTTAATAAACTTGGACACTCTCAAGTAAAATTTTATTTTTACGAAAGTGAGACTTAGCAGTTATTAGAGATTGATCTTTCAATACTCAAACTGAACATTTAACGGAACAGTGGCGTAACTTCGAAGAGGAATAGCGGGTCCGCTGTTTCCATGAACTTTTTCGAGAGGAGTTGGACGATATCCGCTATGGGTAATCCGAAGTTCAACATGTCAGAGTAGACGCAGATAGAGACAAGATGGCACCGCAGAGCGATGGATTCGATTCCTGACGAGAGGAGTCCACCAGCTGATTCACTTTGGGATTTCGAAGGCAATCGTCATTTCATGGATGGAATGATATTCACGCAGATCTTTCGAGAAATTCATTATGTAGGGAAAATCGACGATCTTGGAAATTAAATTACAGCTGATTATGAAAGGTACTGTAAGAGTCATAACTACATGATACGATTATTTTCATGAATACTGGGCACACATGTATATTTTTCTAATAGGAGTGATATGATTATTTAGACATGGTTTGACTTTATATACTTCGAATTTGCTAGAATATGGAGTGACCATATGATATGGCAGGCATCATTATACGAAATTCTCACCATTGGTTGGCTTTATTAAGTAGATGTTTGGTCGTTTAGACATTTTTCCAGCTAGGATATTTTTCATGAATAGTTTTTTTGTGTAACGAGTATTTCGAACTCGTGATCTGCAATTGATTAACTAAAATTACTTCGTCAGTTCATTGCATACTAGCGAGTGTGTATTATTCATCAGTAGGGATTTTTTCCATTGGATTGTTTGGAGGTATTAAAAAGTTATTCACTTTAGTGAATGAACATCGCTTTTATATGGCAACTAGAAACTTGTTGATTCCTATCTGATACATTCACTCATATAGTCTACGAGATGGGGTCTTTCGTATTTATACGATTGTATGGTGGCTACTCATCTTACCCATCGTTCAGGGAACTATCATCCAAGTCGACGGGGCGAGGTCCTTCGTATTTATACGACTGTACGGTGGTTACACATCTTACTCGCCATTGAGGGACTCATTTTTATCATCCGAATGTACATGAGATTGTAAGTGAATCAAACAAGGAACTACTAGTCACATATCAGTCGAAATTTTGTTAAATAAAGTAACGATAAATGTCAACAGGATTGCATTTAGTAATTCTAGTTTGCCAATCCAATATTTTGTTGCTATACTCTTTTGAGAGTAATTTCAGTTTAACAGCTGTTACAGGTGATGCTTTTAATGAGTTTATAATTGTGTTTGATACCTTTTGAGAAGGATTTAAGGTAATTGAATCTTGTAAGATTAATCATTAATGGTCAGATTTACTTCAAGGCAGATCAGTATTGCAGATTTTGATATGAGATTATAGCACATTGGTGTTTTTCTGCGATGTGAGTTATGAAAATTGTAAGAGAATTTATGCTATTTGAAAGCAGATCTTAAATTACTGAAGTAATATTTTTTCCAATTGTTTAAGAAGTTGTCTAGATGTGATCAGATTAATTACAGTTATTGGAGATTGTGTGCGTTGATAATTTGAAGCCAGTTATATATTTTTTGTAGATCATGCAACATGGTTAAGTGAAGTTTGTGGTAGGCATTTTGTAGAAGTTGCCATGTGATAGTTGCAACGTTGATAATGTATTTTGAGGCAGACATGAGGTCGTCGTACCCAGTCTAGCGTAATTGTTGAGATTCATGCTGTATGTGCTGAATATTTATGGGGTTTTGTGGAATAATTATTGTATTCAAATGTGATATTTGAAGTATTGAAGAAATGTAATGTCGTTGTGGATAGTTAGATCCAACGTGATGTCGTGGAGGCAATAATATTTTTTGGCATGATAAATTAAATACGAGATATAACTTGGAAGTAATAAAACTGTAAGACAAAGTTCTATAAACCATATTAAACAATTTGTTAGGAAATTAAACAAATACATAAAGTTGATAATACAAGATTTTCTGAGAATAATAATTAATGAAATAATAATCTGAAAATTAAGCATATTAACGATCTGACCTAATGAAATAAAAATCAGAATGACTAGATGAAATAATGAAACTTAAATAACCAGATGATTGAAATTTAAATAATTTGATAAATTAAATTTTGGAATAAATCAATGAATTAAATAAATGGATGAATTAAAAATTGGATAAATAAACTGATTTAGATAAATTAATAGACGATTGTAATGATGATGAATAACTGAATTAGAAGGTGATAATTAACTAAAGAAGCTGATGATTAATGAATTTATATGGAATAAAATAAATTTAATTGAGATATAATTTGGAGGAATTACAACGTGAGTTGAGAATTTAAATGATGTAATGGTGATGAATTAAGGATTCTGACAGGAATATGTAGAATTTTGAAGTGAGAATTAATGTGAGAAATATTTAATTTTGATGATGACGATAAAGATGACCAATGAGCCATGAATTTTCTGTAATTCACAGATAAGAGATTATGAATGACAATGTAAATAGTGTAAATTAATTATTCGATGTTTAGGAGCATTTGACTAACATGTTCAACATTCAAATTATGCCATGCAAACCATAAATTACGTGATGTTTAATATATGTGATTATAATATGTGTATGTTTAGACAGATTAATAACTTTATTAAATCCACATTGATGATGTTAAATTAAAGAGAAATTAGGTCTCAGGTTTCACAAATGTCAGTGACGAAAGACATAGTGCTACAGTGATCCTGAGAACCCAAGGGAACTTTAGAGATTTTTCTGTTCTATGTGGATAAAAATAATTTTGGATTAGAAAAGAGATGGTTCGATTTTTGGACAATGACAATTTAACTTTGGCATTCGACCATACTCTCAGGTAGAAGTTATATTTAAAATGTCTGTCTGACTATCAAAGTAAAATAAATTTGTTTTTATCTTAGTTGTGATCTGATGATGGTGTGATGTTCCTTTTTCTTTCCTTGTCTTGAGTAAGGCTTATCCGGAAAGGAAGTGGTTTGCTAGGAATTCAGTTGATGGCGCCCATTTATATTTGCATTATTTCTATTAAACTTAAGCCCGTAACGACCCTAGAGATACTTTGTCTCGTGATACCCACTGCTTTTTCGATAACTCAGCTGAATTTCCGACACATTCCTTATTTGACTAGAGGTTCATTTAACTCCGCTCTGTCCTGGAACTCCAGGAATGCGATGTTATAGCAGATGGGTCATCGCATCCCCAGGACGAACGGGTACAGTATGTATGTATGTATGTATGTGGGTGGGTCTGTTCCGTATACAAATCTACACCGTTTCACCAATCTCAACCAAATTTTGCATACTCATAGTTGAGGACCCAGAAGGAACCGCTGGCTGCATGAATTTTCGATAGTCTTTCTCATTCTTCTGATTTCGGCCCTTTTGCACCCAAGCAAAGGCTAATCAAATCATAAAATATACTCATGAAGGAATGGCAAGGCAGATAGTTTCCATGGCAACATAGCTCAAGTCGAGACACGGCCGACTGGAGTCAAGTTGCGCTCTGCACTACGGGTATAGAAAATGAGGATCTTTACTTGAAATCCCGTTAGTTACTCAACTGCTCACACAGCACTGTCAACCGAGTTTAGCATAACAAAGACTTGACCCTATCTACTTTGTCAAATACCACTCACTCTCTCATTCATTCATCACGAAATCTCAGAAACCACCAACGGATTGGAATGAAATTTGGTATGCAGCTTCCTCAAGGGCCGCAAATGCCCTCTAAGAGAGAATTTTTGGATATTCAGGTTCTAAATGGGTGTTAAGGGGGTAGACCTGCATTTCTTTGAATAACAATAACTCCCGATTGGTTTCATTGGGGGATGTGATACTCGGCATATAAACTCATCATCTTATATATAAAAGTGAAAGTCTGTCTGTATGTATGTATGTATGTATGTATGTGGGTGGGTCTGTTCCGTATACAAATCTACACCGTTTCACCAATCTCAACCAAATTTTGCATACTCATAGTTTAGGACCCAGAAGGAACCGCTGGCTGTATGAATTTTCGATAGTCTTTCTCATTCTTCTGATTTCGGCCCTTTTGCACCCAAGCAAAGGCTAATCAAATCATAAAATATACTCATGAAGGAATGGCAAGGCAGATAGTTTCCATGGCAACATAGCTCAAGTCGAGACACGGCCGACTGGAGTCAAGTTGCGCTCTGCACTACCGGTATAGAAAATGAGGATCTTTACTTGAAATCCCATTAGTTACTCAACTGATCACACAGCACTGTCAACCGAGTATAGCATAACAAAGACTTGACACTATCTACTGGATATTTGTCAAATACCACTCACTTTCTCACTCACTCACACATTCATCACGAAATCTCAGAACCCACACAACGGATTGGAATGAAATTTGGTATGCAGCTTACTCAAGGGCCCCAAACGCCCACTAAGAAAGGTTTTTTGGATATTCAGGTTCTAAAGAGCTGTTAAGGGGGTAGACCTGCATTTCATTGAATTGCAATATCTCCCGATTGGTTTCATTGGGGGATGTGATACTCGGCATATAAACTCATCATTACAAATAAGAAGATACGTGTCTGAGGGTTTTTCGATGTGGTGTATATTATGAGGTGAAAGGGGGTGAAAAGTGGGGGGTTGAAAGATTCCTAACGGAGCCTGTATCTCATAAACGACAAAGGCGAGAAGTTTGAAACTCAGCGGGAAAAAATCAGCATAAAAAATAAGTAAACAGGTGTTTGACCGTTTTTTCATAAATCCAATTTAAGGGGTCTATGGGGAGGGGTGAAATTCTGGGTAAAAAACAGGAAAGAAAGTGTCCTAACCGATTGACTCACTCGCTCTTCAAACGCAGGGGGAAAATCTGCTTAAAAATAAGTATAACTTATATGTGTTCGACAGTTTTTTTGATAAACCAAATTTAAGGGGTTCATCGGGAGGGGTGAAATTCTGAAGAAAAAATTGAAAGAAAATGTCCTGTCTGACTCACTCACTCATCACGCCCAGCGAAAACTATTAAAGTTAGAAACATGACATTTTGGGAATATGTTCGCTGTAGATCGAAAACGTCAACTAATGAATGATTTTTGTTATTCGGGTTTTAAAGAGGTGTTAAGGAGGTAAACGTGCATTTCATTGAATAACGATATCTCATGAGTTGTTTCTTTGGGGATGTGATATTCGGTATATAAGCTAATCATTAAAAGAATCAGACATATGCCTAAGGGTTTATCGATGTGGTGTATATTACGAGGTGAAAGGGGTGAAAATTGGGGGTTGAGGGATTCTTAACGGAGCGTGTATCTCTTAAACGACATAGGCGAGAAGTTTGAAATTCGGCGGGAAAAACAGCTTAAAATATAAGTAAATAGGTGTTCGTCCGTTCTTTCATAAATCCAATTTAAGGGGCCCTTGGAGAGGGGTGAAATTCTGGGGGAAAAACAGGAAAGAAAGTGTCCTAACTCACTCACTCATCAAAATCAGGGGGGGAAGAACAGATCAAAAATAAGTAAATAGGTGTTCGACCGTTTTTTTTTTCATAAATCCAATTTAAGGGGTTCATGAGAGGGGTGAAATTCTGAAAAATAATTGAAAGAATATGTCCTGATTTACTCACTCACTCATCATCCCCCAGCCAAAATTATTGAAGTTAGAAACATGGCATTAAGGGGCTATGTTCGTTGTATGTCGAAAACGTCCACTAAGGAAGGAATTTTGGATATTCAGGTTCTAAAGTGGTGTTAAGGGGGTAGACTTGCATTTAATTGAATAACAATATCTCCCGATTGGTTTTCTTTGGGATGGGATACTAGGCATATAAACTCATCATTAAGAATAAGAAGACACATGTCTGAGGGTTTTTCGATGTGGTGTATATTATGAGGTGTATGTGTGAAAAGTGAGTGTTGAAGGATTCTTAACGGAGCAAGTATCTCTTAAAAGACAGAGGCAAAAAGTAAGACTCTCAGGGAGAAAAATCAGATTGAAAAAGTAGTAAATAGGTGTTCGATCGTTTTTTCATAATCCAATTTAAGGGGCTCATGGGGAGGGATGAAATTCTGGGGAAAGAAGTCCACTAAGGAAGGAATTTTGGATATTCACTCATCATCCCCCAGCAAACCTATTACAGTTAGAAACTTGAAATTTTGGGGATATGTTCGGTGTATGTCGAAAAAGTCCACTAAGGATGGAATTTTGGATATTCATGTTCTGAAGGGGTGTTAAGGGGGTTAAACTTGCATTTCATTGAATAACAATATCTCACGAGTTGTTTCATTTGGGGATGTGATATTCGGCATACAAACTAAGCATTCAAAATAAGTAGACATATGTCTAAGGGTTTATCGATATGGTGTATATTATGAGGTAAAAGGGGAGAAAATTGGGGGTTGAAGGATTCTTAACGGAGCGTGTGCTGTATCTCGTATTCAACATAGGCGATAAGTTTGAAATGCAGCGGATAAAGCAGCTTAAAAATAAGTAAATAGGTGTTCGACCATTTCTTCATAAATCCAATTTAAGGGGCCCATGGGGAGGAGTGAAATTCGGGGGGAAAAACAGGAAAGAAAGTGTCCTATCTGATTGACTTACTTACTCACTCATCAAACTCAGGGGGAAAACAGCTTTAAATAAATAGGTGTTCGACCGTTTTTTTTTCATAAATCCAATTTAAGGGGTTCTTGGGGAGGGGTGAAATTCTCAAAAATTAATGAAAGAAAATGTCCTGACTGACTCACTCACTCATCATCGCGCAGCCAAAATTATTGAAGTTAGAAACATGAAATTTTGGGGATAAGTTCGTTGTATGTCGAAAACGTCCACTAAGGAAAGAGTTTTGGATATTCAGGTTCTAATGAGGTAATAATAATAATAAAAATATCGTATGGCCTCGGATGCCTGGTGCAAGCTTTGCTATTTGACACCCAGAGGTTAGCTTGCATGTCGAATTTCGTAGTTCCTTGACTATGAAAGTCAAGGAGGTTAGATGTTAGATATCTAATCTCCTTGAGCACAATAGCGCTTTCTAGTAGAGAAATGAGGAACTTTGTGCTGGTGGAAACTTCCGAGATTAATTTTGCCATTATGAACTCGGCCTACTGAATTCAAATGGGTTCTTTGACATGCCAACATCGTATGACATGCGTATCGTATTTTTGCCACCTTTCAAAAATCACTTACCATGGTCAGGGGCGAACCTGCAATCTTGGGGTTAGTAGACCGACACGCTATCCACTCGCCCACCGTGGCAAGCTTCTAATGAGGTGTTAAGGGGGGTAAACGTGCATTTCATTGAATAACAATTTCTCATGAATGGTTTCATTTGGGGATGTGATACTTGGCATATATACTAATCATTTAAAATAAGCTGACACATGTGAATATGTTTTTCGATGTGGTGTATATTATGAGGTGAAAGGGATGAAAAGTGGAGGTTGAAAGATTCCTAACGGAGCGTGTATCTCTTAAACGACATAGACGAGGAGTTTGATTTTCTCCGAGTTCCAATCAGCTTAAACATAAATAAATGAATAAATAATTAAAATAAGTAGGTGTTCGACCGTTTTTTTCATCAATCCAATTTAAGGGCCCTATGGGGAAGGGTGAAATTCTGGAAGAAAAACGTCCACTAAGGAAGGATTTTTGGATGTTCACTCTCATCGACCAATCAAAACTATTGAAGTTAGAAGAAGGGGATATGTTTGTTGTGTGTCGAAAAAGTCTACTAAGGAGGGATTTTTGGATATTCTGGTTCTAAAGGGGTGTTAACGGGGTTAAACCTGCATGTCACTGAATAACAATATGACACGACTATGACGCGAGCGAAGCGAGGCTAAAAATGAGATGGTGTGTGTCTGAGTATTACTCAATCACGCAAGAACCACTGGTTCGACTTACATGAATTTTACATGGAAGTAGCTGATTTACCTTGTTCACGTATAGGCTACTTTTGATTTCAATACTTTGCACTATGGCGACCATTTTAGTGACGTCACTACACCCTTTGGTTTCAAACTTTCATATTTCCATTTCAAATAAAAAGTGAACGCTAAGAAATGGCAAACTTTTGATGACATATACGAGGTTTAAAATTACATTTTCTATCCGAAAGGTATCTCCAACGGTTAGCGAGTAAATCCTAAATTTGGGCTATAAAACACGGTCAACGCCGAACGGTGTAGTTGGACAAAATGTTCCATCCTTAATCTCCCTCTGCGCAGCACCTCGCCTATCCCCTGTTTTAACTGTCACTTTCACATTTTAATTTATTTATGACGCGTAGCGAAGCACGGATACTTCAGCTAGTTAATAATAAAAAAAGACATGTGTCTGAGGATTTTTCGATGTGGTGTATATTATGAGGTGAAAGGGGTGAAAAGTGGGGATTGAAAGATTCCTAACGGAGCGTGCATCTCTTAAACGACATAGGCGAGGTGTTTGAAACTCAGCGGAAAAAATCAGCATAAAAATAAGTAAATATGTGTTTGACCGTTTTTTCATAAATCCAATTTAAGGGGCCCATGGGGAGGGGTGAAATTCGGGGGGGGGGGGTAGGAAAGAAAGTGTCCTAACTGATTGACCGACTGACTCACTCATCAAACTCAGGGGGAAAAACTGCTTTAAAGTAAGTAAATAGCTTTTCGGCAGTTTTTTTGATCAATCAAATTGAAGGGGTTCATCGGGAGGGGTGAAATTCTGAAGAAAACAAAATTGAAAGGAAATGTCCTGACTCATTCACTCACTCATCATCGCCCAGCCAAAAATATTGAAGTCGGAAACATGGCATTTCGGGGATATGTTCGTTGTATGTCAAAACCGTACACTAAGGGAGGATTTTTGGATATTCAGGTTCTAAAGGGGTCTTAAGGGGGTTAAACCTGCATTTCATTGAATAACAATATCTCACGAGTGGTTTCATTTGTGAATGTGATACTCGGCATATAAACTAATCATTAAAAATAAGCAGACATGTGTCTAAGGGTTTTTCGATGTGGTGTATTATTATGAGGTGAAAGGGGTGAAAAGTGGGGGGTTGAAGGATTCCTAACGGAGCGTGTAGGCCTATCTCTTAAACGACATAGGCGAGAAATTTGAAACTCAGCGAAAAAAAAGTCAGCCTAAAAAGTAAGTAAATCGGTGTTCGAACGTTTTTCCATAAATTAATTTAAGGGGCCAATGAGGTGGGGTGAATTTCCGAGGGGAAAAAGGAGAGAAAGTGTCCTAACTGACTGACTAACTCACTCACTCATCAAACTCAGGGGAAAAAGACAGCTTAAAATATAAGTTAATAGGTGTTCAAGCGTTTTTTTAACAATCCAATTTAAGAGACCCATGGGGAAGGGTGAAATTCTGGTAAAAATAATTGAAAGAAAATTTCCTGT
Organism: Meconema thalassinum; assembly: GCA_946902985.2. NCBI lineage: Eukaryota > Metazoa > Arthropoda > Insecta > Orthoptera > Tettigoniidae > Meconema > Meconema thalassinum. The sequence continues at coordinate 20,629,130 of OX336395.1, read as the reverse complement.
CTGACTCACTCACTCATCACGCCCAGCGAAAACTATTAATGTTGGAAACATGAAATTTTGGGACTATGTTCGTTGTATGTCGAAAACGTCAACTAAGGAATGATTTTTGTTTATTCGGGTTTTAAAGAGGTGTTAAGGGGGTAAACGTGTATTTCACATTGAATAACGATATCACATGATTTGTTTCTTTGGGGATGTGATATTCGGTATAGAAACTAATCATTAAACATAATCAGACATATGTCTAAGGGTTTATCGATGTGGTGTATATTATGAGGTGAAAGGGGTGAAAATTGGAGGTTGAGGGATTCTTAACGGAGCGTGTATCTCTGAAACGACATAGGCGAAAAATTTGAAATTCAGCGGGAAAAAACAGCTTGAAATACAAGTAAATAGGTGTTCGACCGTTTTTTCATAAATCCAATTTAAGGAGCCCTTGGAGAGGGGTGAAATTCTGGGGGGGAAAAACAGGAAAGAAAGTGTCCTATCTGATTGACTCACTCACTCATCAAACTCAGGGGGAAAACAGCTTTAAATAAGTAAATAGGTGTTCGACCGTTTGTTTCATAAATCCAATTTAAGGTGTTCATGGGGAGGGGTGAAATTATCAAAAATAAATGAAAACATTTCCTGACTGACTCACTCATCATCGCCCAGCCAAAATTATTGAAATTAGAAACATGAAATGTTGGGGATATGTTCGTTGTATGTTTGGATATTCAGATTCTATAGAGGTGTTAAGGGGGTAAACGTGCATTTCATTGAATAACAATATCTCACGAGTGGTTTCATTTGGGGATGTGATACTTGGCATATATACTAATCATTAAAAATAAGCTGACACATGTCTAATGGTTTTTCGATGTAGTGTATATTATGAGGTTAAAGGGATGAAAAGTGGGGGTTGAAAGATTCCTAATGGAGCGTGTATCTCTTAAACGACATAGGCGAGGAGTTTGAAACTCGGAGGAAATCAATCAGCTTAAAAATAAATAAATAAATAAATAAATAAAATAGGTTGTCGACCGTTTTTTCAAAAATGCAATTTAAGGGGCCTATGGGGAGGGGTGAAATTCTGGAAGAGAAACGTCCACTAAGGAAGGGTTTTTGGATGTTCACTCTCATCGACCAATCCAAACTATTAAAGTTAGAAGAATGATATTTTGGGGATATGTTTGTTGTGTGTCGAAAACGTCTACTAAGGAGGGATTTTTGGATATTCAGGTTCTAAAGGAGTGTTAACGGGGTTAAAACTGCTTTTCATTAAATAACAATATGACACGACTATGACGCGAGCAAAGCGAGGCTAAAAATGAGATGGTGTGTGTCTGTGTATTACTCAATCACGCAAGTACCACTGGTCCGATATACATGAATTTTACATGGAAGTAGCTGATTTACCTGTTTAACATATAGGTTACTTTTGATTTCAATACTTTGCACTATTTAAAGATGGCGACCATTTTAGTGACGTCACTACACCCTTTGGTTTCAAACTCATATTTCCACTTCAAATAAAAAGAGAACGCTAATACATAGCAAACTTTTGATGGCATATACGAGGTTTAAAATTACACTTTCTATCCGAAAGGTACCTCCAACGGTTAGCGAGTAAAACCTTAATTTGTGCTATAAAACACGGTCAACGCCGAGTGGTGTAGTTGGACAAAATGTTCCATCCTTAATCTCCCTCTGCGCAGCACCTCACCTATCCCCTATTTTAACTGTCACCTTCACATTTTAATTTATTTATGACGCGTAGCGAAGCACGGATACTTCAGCTAGTAGAAAATAAATCAGAAACAAAGTTTTTGGGACTATGGATACAACATGACTTGAAATGGAATAAACATATACAATATCTGAATGCTAAAGTGAACTCGATGTGTTTTGTGTTTCATATTTTGAAAACCTGCACTAGCATGCACACATTAAGTAATACTTATTTTGCTTACTTCCATTCATACTTAAGATATGGGGTCATATTTTGGGGTATGTCGCCAGGCGTACTAAGCAGGTTTAGGATACAAAAGAGGGCGATTAGAATTATGGCAAATGTAAACACTAGAGATTCATGTAGACCTCTGTTTAAAGATTTAAACATTCTCCCTCTGCCCTGTATATATATCTTTGATACTATTATGTTTTGTAAAAAGAATTTAATGAATAAGGATGTTTTACTTAAAACAAACAATGATGTTCATAGGCATAACACAAGACAAAATCAAAACTTTCATATTTCACACACGCACACACAAGCATATATCAAAAAGGAACTTATTACACAGGAGTTAAATTATACAATAAACTACCCCAGTATATAAAACTTGCCCCAAAAATAAAAACTTTGACAGAATATTGAAAGCTTATCTGCAGGCCATTGTTTTTACTCTGTAGTTGAATATCTTAGTGAATAGAAACGATGAAATCTATAATTATATTTTACTTTTCTATTTTAATTCTAATACCTAGCTGTAAGTTATTGTATTTATAGAATTAAGTTTTCATATTATGATAATAGAATAAGGTGAAAATAGTTGTCCAATTAGATTGTATCTCTTAAGATCTGTTATTATAATAAGTTATAAATAGTTATAGTATTAGTCACTGTATATACCTATTAGTACTTTTATTTTACAGATGTAAATTCTGACGTGTCCTATATCAAAAATGTATTGTATACATGTATTTGATCAAATGGAATTAATAAAACTATCTATCTATCTATTTATCTATCTATCTATCTATCTATCTACGAACTGAACGACTAGGCTACATACAGGCGTGTATACAAGATAAACATTTAATACGAACTGAACGACTAGGCTACATACAGCCGTATATACAAGATAAACATTTAATACGAACTGAACGACTAGGCTACATACAGGCGTGTATACAAGATAAACATTTAATACGAACTGAAGGACTAGGCTACATACAGGCGTGTATACAAGTTAAACATTTAATACGAACTGAACGACTAGGCTACATACAGGCGTATATACAAATTAAACATTTAATACGAACTGAAGGACTAGGCTACATACAGGCGTATATACAAGATAAACATTTAATACGAACTGAACGACTAGGTTACATACAGGCGTGTGTACAAGATAAACATTTAATACGAACTGAACGACTAGAATACATAGAGGCGTATATACAAGATAAACATTTAATACGAACTGAACGACTAGGCTACATTCAGGCGTATATACAGTATACACATTTAATACGAACTGAACGACTAGGTTACATACAGGCGTGTGTACAAGATAAACATTTAATACGAACTGAACGACTAGGCTACATACAGGCGTATATACAAGATACATATTTAATACGAACTGAAGGACTAGGCTACATACAGGCGTGTATACAAGATAAACATTTAATACGAACTGAACGAATAGGCAACATACAGGCGTATATACAAGTTAAACATTTAATACGAACTGAAGGACTAGGCTACATACAGGCGTATATACAAGTTAAACATTTAATACGAACTGAACGACTAGGTTACATACAGGCGTGTGTACAAGATAAACATTTAATACGAACTGAAGGACTAGGCTACATACAGGCGTATATACAAGTTAAACATTTAATACGAACTGAAGGACTAGGTTACAAACAGGCGTATATACAAGATAAACATTTAATACGAACTGAAGAACTAGGCTACATACAGGCGTGTATACAAGATAAACATTTAATACGAACTGAACGAATAGGCTACATACAGGCGTATATACAAGATAAACATATAATACGAACTGAAGGACTAGGCTACATACAGGCGTATATACAAGATAAACATTTAATACGAACTGAAGGACTAGGTTACATACAGGCGTATATACAAGATAAACATTTAATACGAACTGAAGAACTAGGCTACATACAGGCGTATATACAAGATAAACATATAATACGAACTGAAGGAATAGGCTACATACAGGCGTATATACAGGATAAGCATTTAATACCAACTGAAGGACTATGTTACATACAGGCGTATACACAAGATAAACATTTAATACGAACTGAACGACTAGGTTACATACAGGCGTGTATACAAGATAAACATTTAATACGAACTGAAGGACTAGGTTACATACAGGCGTATATACAAGATAAACATTTAATACGAACTGAAGAACTAGGCTACATACAGGCGTATTTACAAGATAAACATATAATACGAACTGAAGGACTAGACTACATACAGGCGTATATACAAGTTAAACATTTAATACGAACTGAAGGACTAGGCTACATACAGGCGTATATACAAGATACACATTTAATACGAACTGAACGACTAGGTTACATACAGGCGTGTGTACAAGATAAACATTTAATACGAACTGAACGACTAGGCTACATAGAGGCGTATATACAAGATAAACATTTAATACGAACTGAACGACTAGGCTACATACAGGCGTATATACAGTATAAACATTTAATACGAACTGAAGGACTAGGCTACATACAGGCGTGTAAACAAGTTAAACATTTAATACGAACTGAACGACTAGGCTACACACAGGCGTATATACAAGATAAACATTTAATACGAACTGAAGGACTAGGCTACATACAGGCGTGTATACAAGATAAACATTTAATACGAACTGAACGAATAGGCTACATACAGGCGTATATACAAGTTAAACATTTAATACGAACTGAAGGACTAGGCTACATACAGGCGTGTATACAAGATAAACATTTAATACGAACTGAAGGACTAGGTCACATACATGCGTGTATACAAGATAAACATTTAATACGAACTGAAGGACTAGGCTACATACAGGCGTGTATACAAGATAAACATTTAATACGAACTGAAGGACTAGGTCACATACATGCGTATATACAAGATAAACATTTAATACGAACTGAAGGACTAGGTCACATACAGGCGTATATACAAGATAAACATTTAATACGAACTGAACGACTAGGTTACATACAGGCGTATATACAAGATAAACATTTAATACGAACTGAAGGACTAGGCTACATACAGGCGTATATACAGGATAAACATTTAATACGAACTGAAGAACTAGGCTACATACAGGCGTATATATACAAAAGAATCAACGAGAACATTGTGGTAACTAGAACCGCCACCAATGGGGTTATGCTTCTTGGCACTTAATTTAAACCATATATCACCTGTTGGGTTACATATTTCTAACATTAGTTAACTGAAATATCCGAAACAGTTTTAAACCAGGTAAAATCCTCCTAATGGATTGATGTTGATGATCACTATATTATTGTGTGTTATTGATGATATTGTTATTGTTCTGAGTGATTCAGAGAGGTTGTATTATTGATGAAGGTACCATCTGTCATATTCGTTTTGTTTTACCTCTGTCACTTTTCTATTCCACATTCCCCAGGTAACATTGAATATTTACCTAATATACACATTCTAATCTCCATCATCTACAAACTTTGATGTAACTATTTTCATTAAGATGTATTTTTTAGCATATCTGCTGCGTCCATTACTTTCCCACATAGGAGGCGATGTTCCTCCTTATCTTTAAGCCTTGCTTTTGTGAACCCCCCTAACCATTCCTTTATAATGAATCCTCCCTGATATGGTCTATTATTTATAGTTGTTTCTACCAATCTGCTGAATACTAGCCTATAATGTTGAAGATACCAAATAAAACACACAAGTCTGGCATTTATTTCATTTTGTGATCTTTGAAAAAATAATCTTACTGATCTAGACCTTCCATGTTGTATTGTGGTTTTGGAAGAAATGAAAGGAAATGGAAACCAGATCAATGTTTATTTTATTCTCAGATTCCTGTAACGATCATTTTGCATGTCGTATGTAAGATTTAATTCCACCTATGCAAAGGAACATATTTGTGTACCAAGTCATTTCTCTGCAGGTTCACGCTTATCATAGGAGGGATATTAAGACAAAATCATGTCCCACGCGGCAGAGAGAGATAGTAGATTGTCCTCACAAGGCTAAATATTAGGTTGGAGGTAGATGGTCGACCATATTAAGGTTTAGTGGCCTCCGTTTTGGTTCTTGGCTGCGGGCCAGGATAAAATATCAGCTGGTTTATCGATTGTTATAGTAAGCAAACCCATTAACCTGTGCTATCGTTGTGTACCTATTGTCTTGTATCAGTTATTTCTTAAAGGCAGACGCATATCAATACTTATATTGAACAAATGTGTTCAATGAACATGTTTCAACATACGATGTTCAGTATATCAATTAATTATTTTAGACCTAAAACACAAAATTCTTGAAACATTATAAATCAATACCCTAGTCAACTGAACTTGTATTAAAATAGTTTTGAATAAGTTACAATGGAAACTATGTAATACTAATTTACTAGGTTTTTATATGAAACATTTTAAAAAGTAACAGCTAAAAACAGATCTGTAACAAATATTGGGTAAATACTTCATCAAGGTTGCTAAGAGGTAATACATTGGGAAAAGGGATGTTTATTCTAATAATTTGACCACGTTTGTATTTGTTTGACAGCGTCTATGTTTGTTTTGTTTCTCTTCATTCGATTTCAATTCCACAGTCCCCAGACATCATTGAACAAAAAAAAAAAGGAAGCTTGTAGTTTAACGTGACCGTTAATCTTGAGATCATGAGCCACGGGACCTCCTTTTTACGTGGAATCCGAACCACAGGACATGGCATTTCACTTCGAAAATCTCACATGCATTGACCGGGAATCGAACCCGGACTGCCTTGGTGAGAGGCATACAGCTAGACCGCTGAGCCACCACGCCCCATCATTGAACAATATCGCTCTCTTTGTTTCCAATGTTATTCATTTTTACATTGTAATTTGTTGTAATTCCATAAGAAAATGAATATTAATATTTGTATTTTAGTATATTCATGAGCAGAAATGGTTAATAGGCGATACTGAAGCGATTATGTTTCTCTGTTCGTATCTCATGTGTCCTTATTTAAAAAAAAATCTATTAGTGTAAGTTTTCAAGTCATTTGTGAGTTGTAATTCCTGCTATGCAAAGGAATACATTTGTGAAACAAATCACTTCTCTGCAGGATAATACTGACCTCCATGGGGATATCAAGACTGAAGAATGTCCCTCACCAGAGTTTGTTCCGTGTATCAAAATAGAAACAACACCTGTGGATATCAAACAGGTAACTACTTTACCATGTTACAACTTTGTGCCTCTTTACAAGGCATTACCTGTTCTTCATCTCTTTACCACCAAATGGTATCTAGAGATTCCAGAATTAATTTTCACAACAGTATTGATGATACATGGAAGCGTTCAGCTGATAGGTTGAGTGCAGTACAGAAAGCACAAGCCTTTTGATGAAAGGGATAGAATATGTGACCTATGTGGGACATATACCTGTGACCTGAAGCTTCACACTCTGTTGCTCTGACCACTGAGCTAATGGGTGATGCATCTTAACTCTCATTGGCTAAAGTTATATTATGTTAAGGACTTAACATGATTGACTTGGAGGTTTTTAAAGGTATACCAATTATTCTTGGTCTGGTCAAATATATGTATTCTAGTCAGAGGGCTGAAATATGATGCTCTCATAAGGGCAACTCAGGATAGAAGGGTTTCACTACCTCAGCAAACCTTGAAGTGGTCTTCAGTAGTTTATTACTTCAACTTGCAGGCAATTGCAGTGATGGTTGCAACCAATGACAGGGGTCACACCCTTCCCAATCCTGAGCAGCACAAGTACAATGGGGAACTTAATTAACTCTATCTCTTTTTAGTAAATATTGAGAAATCTTCTATCTTACCACATTTCTTTATATTTTTAATGTTGTGTGTAGATAGGCGTAGGTATTTCTGCCCCTTTGATTCCCTTTTCTTCAGTGTTGGCAAGGGATGAAAGGAGGTTCTGTGTGGCAGTAATTTTTACACCCACATGCCCTTTTGCCCAGCCCATAAGAGGTGTTAATGTCGATGGAAATGAATATATCAAGTAGTTTGAAAAAGGCGACTATGGCTTCATACAAGTAACTGCCCCGGCATTTGCCTGGAAACCATATAAAACTCTTTCTAGTTTAGCCAAGTGGGGAGGTCATACCCACTCATCTTCTGAGTTTGCAGACTAACCTAGTGGCCTGAAACATTTAACTTGTGTAGTATTGGAAATGTGCTGAGCTCTTAGTCCCTCCTAAGGAAGTAACTATACGAGTTGGATTCAATACACAAGTTTCAGGCTTGGATTTCTATTTTCCAGAATATCTGTTGATACTGCTGATCTCAGGAAATCTCTCCTGTTAAGTGACGTGTGACTACATTCATAAAAGGATTTGAAATAAGACTCGCTATAAATTCCCCAATCTGGCGTGCATTTTCATTGCAAAGACATATAATGCTTGTAGTTAGTAGTATCAATTTGCTGCAATATTGATGTTGTATACTCTACATAACTTTCCCTAGAAGTACTTAATTGGTTCCACTGCTTTAACTGTAGTGTTTTGTGGAAATGTAAAGTATTGTATAGGTGATGTGTCTAAATAATTTTGTACCTTGGTTTTCAAGAGATGTGCAGGTACAAATTTTGCGGGCCTAGTCGCTCGTTTTTGAATGATACATGTGTAAGATCCTATGACTCCTTCTCGTCTTGAAGCTAAGTATTCAAAAATAAATAAATCCTCATTTTCCCATTATGCTTAAGGCTATTATTACCATTAAGGCAGTAATCTCGGCATTTTCTCTCACACAAAGTTTCACTTGGTTTCTGAATTAAGTCATTCCATCTTGTTCCTAGGATATGAAAGAAGAAATCCAGATTGAAGAAAGGGATGGAAGTGGAATTAGTTTAAATGAGTAAGTGGACATCATAATGAGAAAAATTGTTCTTCCGCCTTTATGAATGCATAACTGAAAATGTTGGTTCTGAATAAGGTTTCATGGGAGCATATGATACATGTCTTATTATATCAGCCATTGCACTTAATTTTCGTTCTCCTGTCTCACTATAGAAGTGGATGTTAATATAAACTTTCTATCTATCAATCAACAAATTATCTTATATCTTATAGTTTTTTCTGACATTGTGCAAACCCCTTTCATATGGTTGGAGGAAATATACAGTCCACACTGCAGATAAAGGAATGTGACTGTGATATGAATTTTGTGAGGAACAACCACCAGTGTGTTGCTGTGCCCTCAGTCCCAGATGACTCTTTTGTAACCTAAAACACTGGGCATAGATAACTTCCTTATCACCTGGTATTCATTCAAGAAAATCCAATCAAATATCTTCTACAACTAATCTTTTACTTATGTAGTTTTTAAGGAATTTGCCCGATGTCAACATATCCCACCTGAGCTGTGGGGGGATTTAGAGTTTACTGTCTTGAGCTTGTGAATTCAAGACAACGTTATCAGGGGAATATTTTGAGTTATTGTAATGATGGAATGAGGTTTGGTTTGCAACATAGAATTCACCAGCTTCTCGGACCAACTGAGTTCTGTCCCTTCCTTGTGTCTGAGGAGTCTTTTTGGGTACCTTGCTCTTGTAGACAAATACACACTGGACAGACAGGTCTTGCTGTAGTGTTTATTGGGTACCTTGCTCTTGTAGACAAATACACATTGGGCTGACAGGTCTTGCTGTAGTGTTTATTGGGCACCTTGCTCTTGTAGACAGATACACACTGGACAGACAGGTCTTGCTGTAGTGTTTATTTGGGTACCTTGCTCTTATAGACAAATACACATTGGACAGACAGGTCTTGCTGTAGTGTTTATTGGGTACCTTGCTCTTATAGACAAATACACATTGGGCAGACAGGTCTTGCTGTAGTGTTTATTGGGTACCTTGCTCTTATAGACAAATACACATTGGGCAGACAGGTCTTGCTGTAGTGTTTATTTGGGTACCTTGCTCTTATAGACAAATACACATTGGGCAGACAGGTCTTGCTGTAGTGTTTATTGGGTACCTTGCTCTTATAGACAAATACACATTGGACAGACAGGTCTTGCTCTAGGGTTTATTGGGTACCTTGTTCTTGTAGACAAATACACACTGGGCAGACAGGTCTTGCTGTAGTGTTTATTGGGTACCTTGCTCTTGTAGACTAATACACACTGGGCAGACAGGACTTGCTGTAGTGTTTATTGGGTACCTTGCTCTTGTAGACTAATACACACTGGGCAGACAGGTCTTGCTGTAGTGTTTATTGGGTACCTTGCTCTTGTAGACAAATACACACTGGACAGACAGGACTTGCTGTAGTGTTTATTGGGTACCTTGCTCTTGTAGACTAATACACACTGGGCAGACAGGTCTTGCTGTAGTGTTCATTGGGTACCTTGCTCTTGTAGACAGATACACACTGGACAGACAAGTCTTGCTGTAGTGTTTATTGGGTACATTGCTCTTGTAGACAAATTCACACTGGACAGACAGGTCTTGCTGTAGTGTTCAGTGGGTACCTTGCTCTTGTAGACACATACACTCTGGACAGACAGGTCTTGCTGTAGTGTTTAGTGGGTACCTTGCTCTTATAGACAAATACACATTGGGCAGACAGGTCTTGCTGTAGTGTTTATTGGGTACCTTGCTCTTGTAGACAAATACACACTGGACAGACAGGTCTTGCTGTAGTGTTTATTGGGTACCTTGCTCTTGTAGACAAATACACACTGGACAGACAGGTCTTGCTGTAGTGTTTATTGGGTACCTTGCTCTTGTAGACAAATACACAGTGGACAGACAGGTCTTGCTGTAGTGTTTATTGGGTACCTTGCTCTTGTAGACAAATACACACTGGACAGACAGGTCTTGCTGTAGTGTTTATTGGGTACCTTGCTCTTATAGACAAATATACATTGGGCAGACAGGTCTTGCTGTAGTGTTTATTGGGTACCTTGCTCTTGTAGACAAATACACACTGGGCAGACAGGTCTTGCTGTAGTGTTTAATGGGTACCTTGCTCTTGTAGACAAATACACACTGGACAGACAGGTCTTGCTGTAGGGTTTATTGGGTACCTTGCTCTTATAGACAAATACACACTGGACAGACAGGTCTTGCTGTAGTGTTTATTGGGTACCTTGCTCTTGTAGACAAATACACACTGGACAGACAGGTCTTGCTGTAGTGTTTAGTGGGTACCTTGCTCTTGTATACAAATACACACTAAACAGACAGGTCTTGCTGTAGTGTTTAGTGGGTACCTTGCTCTTATAGACAAATATACATTGGGCAGACAGGTCTTGCTGTGGTGTTTATTGGGTACCTTGCTCTTATAGACAAATACACATTGGGCAGACAGGTCTTGCTGTTGTGTTTATTGGGTACCTTGCTCTTGTAGACTAATACACATTGGGCAGACAGGTCTTGCTGTAGTATTTATTGGGTACATTGCTCTTGTAGACTAATACACATTGGGCAGACAGGTCTTGCTGTAGTGTTTATTGGGTACCTTGCTCTTATAGACAAATACACATTGGACAGACAGGTCTTGCTGTTGTGTTTATTGGGTACCTTGCTCTTGTAGACAATTACACACTGGGCAGACAGGTCTTGCTGTAGTGTTTATTGGGTACCTTGCTCTTGTAGACAAATACACACTGGACGGACAGGTCTTGCTGTAGTGTTTATTGGGTACCTTGCTCTTATAGACAAATACACACTGGACAGACAGGTCTTGCTGTAGTGTTTATTGGGTACCTTGCTCTTGTAGACAAATACACACTGGGCAGACAGGTCTTGCAGTAGTGTTTATTGGGTACCTTGCTCTTGTAGACAAATACACACTGGACAGACAGGTCTTGCTGTAGTATTTATTGGGTACCTTGCTCTTGTAGACAAATGCACATTGGGCAGACAGGTCTTGCTGTAGTATTTATTGGGTACCTTGCTCTTGTAGACAAATACACATTGGGCAGACAGGTCTTGCTGTAGTATTTATTGGGTACCTTGCTCTTGTAGACAAATACACATTGGGCAGACAGGTCTTGCTGTAGTATTTATTGGGTACCTTTCTCTTGTAGACAAATACACACTGGACAGACAGGTCTTGCTGTAGTATTTATTGGGTACCTTGCTCCTGTAGACAAATACACATTGGGCAGACAGGTCTTGCTGTAGTGTTTATTGGGTACCTTGATCTTGTAGACAAATGCACACTGGACAGACAGGTCTTGCTGTAGTGGATTTCGAGATATCCATGTTTTGGTTTTTCTGGGTAATTCCTTGAAGAAAGTGGACATTAATTTAAATTTAAAAGCTTTACAGAGCTTAATTAATCTCATGCCATTTCTGTTTGTTCTCCTATGTGCTGGATAGTGTCCAACTGTTTCTTGAAAAGCCCTTTCTCCCCCTAGTACCACAATATTTAATTTTGGGATTTTAGATATTTCCTCTTCAAGAAGTTCCCAGAAATCTTCTACTTTTCTTGTTTTTTTTCTGTTGTCTTCCTTTAATGGTGCATGGCAATTAATGAAGGTATACTGTTTATTTTTACATTTCATTGTGAGGAGAGATATTCTTTCTGATCTAGATTTAAATTCCATTACATTGTCTACAACATTTTCATGAACATAAAAAGCAGTACCTAATAGTGGTATTCCCTTAGTAGGTAGGCTGGGGGGGTTTTGACTCAAATACCGTTATTTATGCAAATTAGGGGGGCGTGGCAAGGTCAATGACCTTGAGGTAGGTCATGATCAATGACCTTGAGGTAGGTCATTGACCCCAAGGTCGCCGGGACCCCGGAAGGTAAACAAACCTTGGAGGGTCCAGGAACCGGTTTGAGGGGGTGTGGGTGGAGGAGGAGGAGTGGGGGTGGGGAGGGGGGGGGGGGGGGGTGAGGGGGGGGGGGGTGGCTAGGGTGGAGGATGAGGGGGAAGGATGGAAGAGGCTCCGCACGAGACCCTCCTCGACCCAGTCTCTCTGTTGGACTGAGCGCCTTCTCTGATATTATCCTGGGCTATATAGCTTTGCTTTATGCCCGATGAGATCCGAGTGTTGCCGAAGGTTTCCGAATCCTTGGTTGTGAATGAATTGTCAGAGAATTGAACGGTCAACTGGTGTGTGTGTGTGTGTGACGTCACAGCAGATTACGGGATGTGAGGTAGGTCATGAACGGGAGTGTTTTGAATGGAAAACATTAGTGTAACTGGTGTGTGTGTGTGTGACGTCACAGCAGATTATGGGATGTGAGGTAGGTCATGAACGGGAGTGTTTTGAATGGAAAACATGAATGGCGGTGGATGGCGGTGGTTGTTGAACCCTGACGTGGTAGGTTGGTTAGGTGTGAATGGGTCTGAGAGACAAACAAGATGGGGTTGAAAGCGCTCAATGGTAAACAAACATCAATGGTATCGGGAGTAGTGAATGGAATTGAGAGAGAGGGGAATGAACTGGTTGTTGAATGTGCTCAATGGTAAACAAACATCAATGAATCTGGAGTAGTATTTCCTGTAAATGGTAGGGTGGGGGTAGGATACAAATCGCATGGCATGTTGAGTCGGCCAGCTCGACATGAAATAAAAACAAGAAGGTGTACACCAGATCTGATTTATTAATCCATGAATTATATGTGGCATTAAAACCTAGCCACTTAACAAAAAGTTTATTGCCACGTTTTTGTACAATTTTTTCAACAAGATAATGTTTGGGATATTGCGTCCTTTGCAGTTCCTCCATGTAGAATCCTCCTTGGATTGGCTGCTTGTTGAGGTCATCAAGTAAATAAACAACTGGATTAGAAAGTTTTACCTTGCGAATACGAAATATTTCTGTGCTCCAGTTTGGTGTGTATCCTTTGGCGAAGATTGTTTTATGTTTACTGATGCGCACATAATCACCAATACGTAATTGATGACGTCGTGGATCTACTGTTTTGATTTTGTGATGAATGCGATCCAATTGCGCAATGTTCTTGGTTACAAGGCGTGGTTTCATTTTGATGGTTCTATGTTTAGTGTTGTTGTAACGTGTCACCAGGTCGCCTACAAGTTCAAGCCAGCGATAGGATCCTCTTGCTGTAAATTGTTCCCACATGCGCGTCTTGAGTGTGCGGTTGAAACGTTCTACAACACTTGCCTTTAGATTGCTAAAAGTGGAATAGTGATGGATGTCAAGTGATTTGAGATAAGCGGAAAAAGTCTTGTTGAAAAATTCTTTGCCTTGATCTGTTTGAAGCAAACGAGGTTGTCGTCTTGACCGCTGAACGATGGTCTTGAATGCAGCGGTGACCAGTTGTGCAGATTTATTCCGAACAGGTTCAACAAAGGCCATTTTGGAATAAACGTCGATGACGGTGAGCAGATAGTTGACCCCGTTGTTAGCTTTGGCATAGGGAATCATTTCAACCAGATCAGCTTGCCAAAGATCGTCAACGCCCCGTGTGATGACATGACGACGATGGTAGAGACGACGAGCTGGTCTATGCAACTCGCGAGCAATGGCAGCCTTAACAGGCGAGGGTGTATGAACACGTTGACTCATTAGACAATAATGCCAGCATGACGAAGCTCCTCTTCTATTTCTAAAACTTCCGCCTCGTGTCCGGTATGACCAGCCTGTTCCGATGCACGCAACAGTTGCAGACGTTTAACCAACTTATTTGGATTGTTCCAATAGGCGAAATCGATGAATGGTTTCAAAGTATTAAACGTGATACCGGACGCTGAATTTGCACGGCGAACACTTGCATAGGTGGGAAACAATTTTGATATGATGGTTTTATATTTGAAGCCCTTATTAGCATTTATTGCTTCAGAACGTTTATAATTACGTCTAAAACCATTTGTAGCCATCAAGATGTCTTTATACTTTTCAAGATCTTCTTTATCATAGTCCTCGGTAGAAGGTGTACGTGAAAATAAAAGTTCTAAAAGCCCTGGCGTCAATTTGTAACGAACTGTTTTAACAATCAAAACATTGTCACTTATCTTGATTGCTGAATCGCCAATTCGAAATCTATTGTTTTCATAGCGAACACCATAGGTAGTATCAGTTTTCTTAGTAAAAAGATCTTCAAGGAAGGGGGTAATCAACGCACCATAATTTTGTAGTAAAATGGATTTTAACCGCACATATTGTTCGGGCGTATTCAATATTTCTTTAAGAGTAGGCTGCTTTTCTTTGGCTCTAGTGGGTGTTTCAGCAATTATTGATGTTTTCAAAAACTGGGGCAGCGGTGATTCTTTGGAGCCAGAAGACGGAAGCAATGGAGAAAAAACATCCTCAGGTTCTTCATCATTTTCTTCCTCCTCCTCCTCTTCAATTGTTTGTGTTTCTTTTGAGCGTGTACTAGGCTTTGTTGTTCCTTTCAACACAGCTTCCAGAGGTGATTTCAAATGTTTTTCGACAAACAATTCACTGTCGGCATGTGCACGTTTTAGATAGCGAAACTTTTGTCGAATGCTATTTCGCGCACGGATTATGTGCTTTTTTAATTGACTCCCTGTTGTCGCCATGACATCTGAACTAATGATGTTCAGAAAAGCGATGCAGCTACTTAAATACGAATGAAATGATCAAATCCCATGCGGTAGCGTCCATTGTTGATGTTGCTCTGCTTATCAATAACAAGACAACTGTGGTGATGAGCGTTCCAACACATGGCACACAACTGTGTAAAGGCTTGAAAGGTCATGTCTGGGTTCACGTGATCATCGTAGACGTGATGCATGTTGCGCTCATCCTGACGGAAGAGAACAATCACGTTGGCATTGTCACGAATCAACTGTTTTGGTATTCGCGAATAGGTTTGAGCGAGATAAAAACAATCAATATATTTATGACGTCCCATGCTAAAGTAAGCCTGAATAATGCCCTGTCGTTCTGTGGCCACATCATCAAAAATCATAAGCGAATGGGGGCGAACATTGTCTGGAGAAATGACATCTTCGTGCGCTGCGAATGTGAAGTAGCCCATGTTGCGCAGACCTGACATGACCTGTTCCAAGAACACATACAGCGGTTGATACAGCGATTTGGCAAAAATATAGATATTTTGAAAGCGCACTCCGTTTAAGGAGGTGATGAGGGTAAGCAGAAGATTGGTTTTTCCACATCCCGACGGGCCGGCGATGAGACAGCGAATGGAGGATGGGAAGAGTGATCCATGACGTTGTTCGGACGATGTTGAGAAGAGGTGTGAAACCAAGTCTCCCACCGGAAGTGAATGTTGTTGCTTCCAGTGTAACCATGGACGCCTTTGGAAGAACTCTCAAAACAAATGAACGATTTGCTTTGACAAACGATCCAAAACATGATACAGATCCGGCTACTAAACGATATGTCGATGCTAATGTATTGTCACGCACTACAGATGGCAATTACAACTTTAATGGAAAGCGATTGACCAATATAACAGAACCCGTATTACCCTCGGACGCATGTTCAAAAAAGTATGTAGATTATTACCGATTACGACGTATCAAAGGAGATTATGAGGCTCAGAATAAACGTATTACGGGCGTTGCAGATCCTGTGAACGATCAAGATGTGTGCACCAAAGCCTATGTGTTAACCAATGCTGTGGTGTTAACAGAAGCAAAGGACTATGACGTACACCAACGTCGAATCACTCAGCTGGCTTTTCCAACAAACAACACGGACGCTGCTCGAAAGGACTATGTAGATAACAAGGTGAAACAGGTGCTCAGTATTGTGCCCACCCTAACTGTAAAGGGCTATACAGCAAATAATGCACGCTTTGTGCATGTGGCCGATCCTGAAGATGATCAAGATGTTTGTACAAAACGGTTTTTAAACTCTGAAATGGGAAAGATGTGGGAAATTAAGGAGAACGCTCTACAGATGAAGCGAAGACGAATAGCCGAAGTTGCTGATCCTGTGCAACCTCACGACGTGACGACCAAACGATTTTTAGAACAACGGTTATCGCTTTTATTAAATCAATACCCTCTATATTTCTGCTTCACATTGTAAACCAACAACCGGTAAAAGATCCCAATAACCTCGCCTACATACTACGTTCGGGGTATGACAATTACCGTTTAATGTATGATGGTGCCATTCGTGTAATTGAGTATGCACCAGATTTGAAACATTTAGAGGTACGATTAAACGGTAGTGTTCAACCACTTATTGATCAACCGGTGAAAGCCGGAGACAAATTATTCTTTCACTTGAAACTCTCGTCTGAAGAAAAAGAGGCGGGGAAAACGATGAACGATTTTCCTCTGTATATAGAACTTGAATATACAGCCACAATTGAATAAATAACTACAGGTTCCCTTCCTGAGGAGCGTTAGTTGTGTTCTATACTTTGCGGTGTGAGGTTGTCTTGTTCTTTGGTCGCGATGGTGAAACAGAGATATGTGGTGAAGAAGAGGAAGAAGTTGTCCAGAAAGGGAGGTTTTAAAGCTATTCTTCATGCGGCACGTCAAGCTTCGCGCGGAGAAACAAATAGTGAGTTGGCTATTAAGAAAGCACTCCGAGCAGCACGATTGCATGCGAATCCCAAAAGTAAACTACGTTTTACAAAACGTGCCCGAGTTATTCCTGTGCCGAAACGTGGTGGATTTTTACCTGCACTGTTTGCTGGACTAGCAGCCCTGGGTTCACTTCTTGGAGGAGCAAGTGCGGTAGCACGAACGGTGAAAGCTGTTGAGGAGGCGAAGCAACAGTTGAAGGAAAGTGAAAGGCATAATAAAACTATGGAGGCCATAGCACTGCGCGGCAAAGGTGTGAACATGAAGCTAGCACCCTACAAGAAAGGACTCGGCATTTACATGTCGCCAAAAAACGGTTAATCGATGCACTGCCACGACGAGCCATGACGCATGAGGAAGTTATAAGATATGCAAAACAGCTTATGATCTCCCACTTTCGAGGCGTGTTTATGCGCAACCAACTACCGTCTCGACCACGGAGCCATGAAAGTGCAGTTGTCAATTTGGATGACAGTCATGGACCGGGAACGCATTATGTGGCCTACATAAAGCATGGGCGAACCGTGTGGTACTTTGACAGTTTTGGAAATCTTCCTCCTCCGACAGAGCTCGTTCGCTATTTTGGAAGCAGTGCAACAATACACTATAATGTGAAACGAGTGCAAAATTTTAACACGCAACAGTGCGGTCGTCTATGTTTGACTTTTCTATATAAGACCGAGCACGGCGGGTGACGTGGTCATTATGACAACAGAAAGTAGAACGTTTACAGTGCACGGACAAGGTGCGGAAGTAACTGTTGACTTTTATCCTCCTATTGAATTGGGACGACGACCCTACGTGCTGGGACTTGTTTCGTTTGAAGGCTATAATAGAATCTGCAACATAATTGAAGACGTCAATGATAAGTTCTACTACGATGACTATGTGTTAACTCTACCGTCTGGCAGCTACACCGTAGATGATATTCACGATCACATCTACACAACTCTCACCAAAGAATTTAGTCTAAAAGCATTTCTGGACGGGGCACGCAAGTTTGAACTCATAGCCAACAACGTGACACATCGCTGCAGTATTCTTTCTTCTTTTAGGATTGATTTTAAATCTCAACCAGATTCGATTGGGTCATTGTTAGGCTATTCACCACAAGTGTTAGTACCAAACGTGATACACAAGTCTGACCAACCGGTGAAAATAATTGAAGATCATCACATATCTGTCACGTGTAATATTATTACAGACGTCTACACCAATCAAGATCCCTCGCATTCGCTTTATGATTTTATTGTTACTTCACCTGGTGGTTATATCATCCGCGAAAACCCGTCGGTGGTGCTCTATCATCCTGTGAGTGTGACCAACATCAGGAATATTACCTTAAGACTGGTGAATAGAAACCAACGTCTCATCCGGTTAGACCCTCATACACCTTTGACCTACAAACTGTATTTGAAGCCAGCATGAAACAAGTGTATAAAGCGGCAACGCTGTCAAGAGCAGGTGTTAGTTGTGCTCAACGCGTGTACAGGTTAACACGTGTCAACAAGCAGATCCTACAACAACTTGGTTACATCTTACGTCATGAATTCGATTCTAGACGTGACAAACCCTGTCGAAGTTCAGGAGGGTATTGTAAGAATTGAACACCATTCCTACCAACCGTATACTCAGGGACTAAATAATAATGATGAGATTCGAATTACTATTAACCAACAAGATATCTACACGCTTCCACATGAAAGTTACATCCAGATTGAAGGGCAACTCACCAAATTGGATGGTACCATTCCAACAACGTCAAAGTTGGCCAACAATGCTTTGGCCTTTTTGTTTTCTGAGGTTCGCTACGTGATCAACGGTATTGAAGTGGATACTACTCGAAATGTTGGCATAACAAGTGTCATGAAACTTTATCCCTCGTACGGAAGCGAAGAGAGTAAAGCTTTTTGTATGGCTGGTTGGTGTCCCAACTCAACCAACGACTGGATGATTAACGATGATGGTACATTTACTGGACATTTACCTCTAAAATTAATACTAGGCTTTGCAGAGGATCATAAGCGCATTGTTGTGAACGCAAGACAGGATCTGATTCTTGTACGAGACAGGGGTGATTATAATGCGCTAAAGGGAGCTGATACAGCGCCAATAGATACAAAAATTCTATTGCAACGAATTCTATGGAAAGTACCGCACGTTACTCTATCAGATCAGAAAAAATTGAGTCTGCTCAAGATTGTGGAGAAGGATACAGCTTTACCCATTCAATTTAGAAGCTGGGAGCTGCATGAATACCCGGTATTACCACTCTCCGATACACATACTTGGTCTATAAAAACCTCACGGTATACAGAGCGGCCACTCTACGTCCTGGTTGGATTTCAAACAGATCGCAAATATCAACAGAATAAAGATGCATCAAAATTTGACCACATCCAATTACGAAATATACGACTCTTTTTGAACGGAGTTACCTTTCCCTATGAGGGAATGGATTTAAACTTTAACAAGAACAAATATGGTAAGCTCTATGACATGTTTGTAAACTTTCAGTCTTCCTATTATCAGAAAGAGGCATGTCCGCTATTATCACCACAAGACTTCAAGTCCAAGGCGCCTCTGGTGGTGATGGACTGTTCGTATTTGGAGGAGTCGATGAAGGAAACAACAATTGATATCAGACTAGAATTTGAAACATCGACAGTTATTCCAGAAAAAACAACAGCCTATTGCCTTATTGTTCACGAGGCGCAAGTGTTTTATCAACCGCTGTCCAACATGGTGACCAGAGTATAAATAGCATGTCTTCCTGTATTGCCCTTCACAGTCATGGAAAGCTACGATGAAGTCACAACCCCCTCTGCGAGGTGGGTCTGCAAATGTGAAAGTGATTCACCAGGTTCAGATGAAGATTCAAGGTTTACCATTTATCGCGCCCTAGTGAGTGAAGCTATAACTGCCTATCACAAGAATCATACTGTGCTTAGAATGCCGCCGCACCTGGTTCACTATTTACCAGATGGATTCATGTCTACGTTTGGTATTCATGACAGGGGCTACAACAACAAGCCCATCACTAATCAAACAAATAATGTGGACGATGGCGTTGCCAAAGCTTCATCTTGTCATGTTGGAGAGCGGGTAGATTGTATGGACTGCAAATGCGATCGTTGCTCAACAAGTCGAGACGCTGATGCAGCATTTGAGATTTATCGCACCCTGGTGAGTTTAG
The DNA here is from genome assembly GCA_946902985.2 of Meconema thalassinum. Taxonomy (NCBI): domain Eukaryota; kingdom Metazoa; phylum Arthropoda; class Insecta; order Orthoptera; family Tettigoniidae; genus Meconema; species Meconema thalassinum. Next base: position 20,608,465 of record OX336395.1, on the reverse strand, counting down.
CAATACGCGCCTACCATAAAGCACAATTTCTTCGTGAAATGCCGCAGCATCTGATTGCCTATTTACCAGCTGGATTTCTGACCGCGTACGGTGCACACGACATTGACCTTAATTGGGATAAGCTACCATTACACCTCCGTATGTCGGCGGATGTTGCAGCCTGCCGTCCTTGTCGTAGACACTTTATGCATCGAGGAGATTCTCACTGTGATTGGGATGGTCCAAATCCTATGATAAAAAATTGTAAGCGATGTACTGATAACTTTATGAATAAAATTGTGTAATTGATTCTTTGTGTGTATATTATTTTCCCGCTCCTATCCAATCAGTTAGTTGTTAAGAAGCAGCGGTGGTGGAAGGTGTGATATCCGTCGCCATGCCGAAAACATTGATTGTCGACGTGCAGGGTTTCAAGGTGAACGGAAACAAGTTTGTATTTATAGAAGTAGGAATTATTGACTGCACAACCATGTGGGCACCAAGAGTAACCAGTTTTGTCTTTGAACCACCGTTTCCATTGCATTTGCAGTCAGACGAGGACAGAAGACAAACAGAGTGGTTGCAACGCAATTTGGGACTAGTCTGGAAAGAAGGCGACATTCCTTACCAGCATCTATCACTTGTTCTGAAAGCTCACTTGTTTGGTGCTGACCTTGTATTTGTAAAGGGAAGTGAAAAAAAGGAATGGTTGCGTCAGTATGTTAATTCATCATGTCAACTTGTTGACCTTCATGATCTGGGATGTCCTGCACTGTACAACCTGTCCGTGCCTGATGAACCTCTACAAAATAAAACACTTCAAAATGTTTGGAAGCTTTTTGATTGGCTAGCTCGCAGAGCATGTCAAAACTTGCATGTTGAGTGCAAAGCGTTGTAACGTCAGCTTCAGTGTGAGACATACCAGTGATCAGTGTGGACGTGTAGTAATATGGCAGCAATTGAAGGTTTGGACTCAAACCCCACAGAGCGAGCTATTGTCAAGTTTTTTGCCTGTAAAAAAAAGCTTGACAGTTTCACAGATGAGGAATTGAACGCTTTGCCCAAGGCGTTCCTTTTTTATGTTGCTTCAAACGCGGTGAAAAATATTTGGCACAGTGTACCTAGTGAATGGAGCAGAGATCCTGGTCTGCGTGAACTACAACCATGCACTGACTTTAGTCATCACCAGCAAGTGTCTATTACTAAAATGCCATCCATTAGACAGTGTGGAACGTGTCAGCTCATCAAATTGTACCACGGCCATACAAATATACCGTCCTGTAAAGACTTTGCTTCATCATTCCATGGTTGCGATGAAGAAGAGGAAGAAGAGACAGCAGCGGCAGTATCGCCAGCACCAAAAAGTAAGACAACGATTGAAAAAGATATATCGGACCTTTGCCGGTCATGGTCTAGTTAACAAGGCCATTGATGTACTTCCCATTGAACTGCATATTCCCGGCTATCAATTTTGTGGACCTGGGACTAAACTAAACCAACGTCTAGCACAAGGTAATTCTGGAATCAACAAATTGGATGCTGCGTGTAGAGATCATGACATTGCTTACAGCGACAAGAATGCAGAAGTACGTCGAGTTGCAGACCACATTCTTATAAGAAAGGCTGTGCAGCGCGTGACATCATCTACTGCTTCCATTGGTGAAAAGATTGCAGCCTTGATCGTGGCAGGAGCTATGAAGTCAAAGCTAATGATTGGTGGTGGTTGTGGATTAGCGAGGAAAAGGACAAAGAAATAACCATAAATCAAATATTGTTAAGTATTTATTTGAGAGTCAGTCCACCAGATTACAGCATTCACAAAAGATGTTTTGGTTTCTTCTTGTAAAAACATACAATTGTAATAAAAAAGAATTGAAAAATTAAAGTGTGTTCTTATTTACTAGGTGTGGAAATGTCCAAAAGGCAAGCTATTTACACCATCCCACAACCGTTTATTGTCATATGTAGACAGCGATGTTTTATTTTGATTTACTGTAAATATATTATGGTTCTTTGAAAGAATGCGTGTTTGCTGGTACAAGCGAGAGGTGTTTGTGTAGAGTACACATCGATATTCCTCAACATTGAGGAATTGTGTGACGCTACGAAGAACACCCTTCGCTTTGCATTGACCTTTATTCTTTTGTGTTGAAAATGCGTACATTTTCGGCGCCAAAGCCACAAATTCCGTCATAACATCACCAGCACACTCATCCTTAAATAGACCAATGTGTTTTTTATTCATGGGAATTATGCAAAACATATTGTTAACCTCATAGTTTGAGGTATCTAAGTAACTTGGATGTTCTCTCATCACAGAGTAAATATCCGTCTTATTGGTTTGATAAATAAGACTGTCTGTATCCATATACAGTAATTTTACATCTCCAAACTTTTGTTTGGCAAACTCATAATGAAATTGATACATTACAAATTTTGAATAGTCAAGTATTACCATTCCTAAGTAAATTGGTTTGTTATACAAGATTTCTGTCTTTGACAATTCAATGGTTACTAAATCAGTTTCAATAACTCGTACTGAATGGAAATTGGGCATAGCAATATATTTTCGTGCGCCATATCGACCATCCCAGTGGTTTACCAAATGAATAGTTCTATGCTTTCTAATATTTTCCATAGATTTACCGTAGCATGCATTGTTCATTAATTTATAAAAATTTGACTCGAATGTAGTCTTGGCGTGCTGCCGATAATGAGTATTTAATTGCATGTACGGTTGTAACCATGGTTTCTGGTCAAAACAAATAATGCGGTGAATGGTTTGTAGCTTCAAACCGTGTTTCAAACATTGCATTAAATTTTCGATGTGTATGACGTAGCGATTTTTCGGATTTAACGTTGCCAGCAACTTTTTATTGTTGGAACGTGAACTGGGAGGTTGTAGTTTTTCAACACAAAATGGTAGATCAGAATGATCATTGTGTATCTCGCGGGGATATAATATGTCAACTTCTAGAACATAGCCACGTGTGTTATTGCTCAACGCGTCCTGTAAATTAAAATTTGAAACTTCATCTGAAGTCAGCCATCGAAAATTTTGATACGGAAGCGGTTTTTCCATAGCATATCCGTATAAATTGTTACAATCCAGGTAGGTGAGGTATGTTGTAGGTTGCTTTGGTTTGTATGTATCCATATATGGATTATTTGCTTTGGCATGCTTTTGCACAAGCGATACAAGCCCGCCACGTATCCCGCGTTCAAAAAAGAGCAACATGTCGATGTCAGTTAATAGTTCCAGTTCTATTTCAGTCACCTTCAACATACAGTCCCAACTGTATCCGGCAAGGGTGTAGTAATGGGCTGGATCTAGATTGTAGATTTCAAGACACAGTTTGCGAAAGTGTTCAAACACGTCTGTCAAAAGTAGTGTATCAATTTTGAGGTATAAATCAGCATACTCGCCCAAAGTTGCTATCTTGAACACGTCCCATACTTTTTGGGCGTGTAAATAGTCTTCTTCAGAAATATGACTTTTTGTTAAGTCATTGTAAAATTTATCCTTTGAAGGGAGTGCAGTTTCCTGCAAACATGCCCAATTGTTTACATGATTATAGGGAAACACCCCTTTTCGAATGCATAATTCAAATTGTTCGTCACCAGTAAAGTTTTGACGTACAGAATTCAAATTGTTTGGGTGAAGCCCTTGAACCAGCGCATCCAATGATGATGCGAGGAATCTATACGAATCTAAAAATCGTATACTAATTCCATTTCGCCATTTTGTAAACGAAATAAAATTTTCATGATTTTGTGGAATTAAAGAAAACTTTTGGTTTTCAAGGTTAACAAATTCCTTAATAATTAGATGACTGTCATACCGAGACATGTTGTGCAAGAAACAAGAAATATAGCGTGCTCTTTTATAGGCCAAATTACATGCACTATGAGCCGCTCCTCTAAATTTGCCAGTGTACCGATTATGGTCCCTCACCGGCGTGTCACAAGTTGCTATTGGTTTTTGACAAATGTGGCAAGTGGTTGCTGTTGCAAAAGCCACCTCGTCTGCATCCAACATTTGAAGCGGAATTGGGTTTTCCAGGATATTGTACACCCGATCTGCCAAGGCGTCCAATTCATTTAAAAACCAAGCAGCAGCATTTGCATCGCGATAAGATTTGAAGTAAGAAAGCGAAGGGTCATATGAGCAAATCACGTTTAGAGCACAACTGAATGGCACATGTTGCTGTACTTGTTGAGTGTACGGGCGTGCTGGATCCGGGTTACATGTGTCAATGGGTGTGGTTAAACATTCAAAATCTGCATATACTGTAAATGGAAGCGGTTCTTGACGAGACACATTTTGAAATTTCATACTGGCTTTATCCTTTTCTGGGAATGTAATTTTTACAGCTGGTTGTGTAATGCAATCAATAGTATGGGCTGTCAACTTTTGATTGCTAGTAAAATATTGCAAACAGCGATCACATATATATACCCTATTTTTACTCTTTGTAACTTGTGAACGAACTAGTCTGGAAAGATCTTTGATATAACAATAATGGTTGCACAATTCCCCTTCAATGTACAATAAATTAAAATGCTTTTCTTTTTTTTCCTTTGTCACATAGAGTGGCCCAACAACTTTGTCCCCTTCAACTCCGTATACATTAATGGAGTAAAGCAGATTTTTAGATTCAAAACGAGAAATGGCGTTGAGGTCCATTGGGAATTCTATGTCTGCTAAATTTAGACTGATCATTAATTCCATAAATTTCTGGTGATATTTGCCCATTCTGTGAACATTTTTACTTGCAGAACATAACCCAGCAGCCAGGGACCAAATAAAGCAGAAAACATCATTATTATCCACATTGATAACTGCGTGACGGTTTTCCAACTGTTTAGGCAAATTAACATGAGATGACCCACTATTTATGGGATCAAAGGTGCATACATTAATTTTAAGATGATTGATAGCTTCCAGCGATTTGCCGCTTTCTAATTCTTGAAACTCAGCAAAGCGTGTTGTGAGTTTATCAACAATGTTTTTACTATACCAACTGTGTATATTATCAGTGCGGTATAATTTAGTCATGTGTGTGTGTAAATAGATTGGCTGTATGATCTCCTCACCTTGTTTCAAAATAGCAAAGTCACATAATAATTCAGCGTTAACCTTTAACGCTACATGTTCTCTTAAACAGTCTTGTATTTTGTTTTGAAAAATGTTGTAACTAGTGTTTAAATATTCATTGAGATCTAAAATGTTTGCATCATTATTGACTTTAGTGCAACAGATATTGTTATTGAAACAACTATCCACATCTTGCCAACTTTGTATCGGTGGCGACATGATGTCCCTTAGTACTTAACAATTACAAAAACTAAACGGTTTGCAGAGAGAGTGAACCAAAGTTTATTTTCCCTGCAAATTCCGTTTTTACATAAACTAATTTTAAATTTTATTTTTTTCTTCTATGAATTCCACAAGACATCTTTTATTTTCCAGTCCCAAGTATTTTAAATAGATGGTCCCTTTGTTGAGATCGGATACATCTTCCTCGCTGAGTTCCTTGAATCTCGACGGTAGAAATACTGCAAAGTCTTCCAGTTCGCAAAGAATACGTTCCCCAAATTTGGTCCTGACTCGACGAACAGCAGTTACCAAATAAGACTCATTTACCTGCAGATCCTGTAGTCGTTTAGTCTCTGGTCCAGCATCTTTCCCTATGGAATTCGCATTTTTTATTGCCGACATTCTGAAATCGAATTTGATATCTATAATAGTGTTTTAGTATACCTAAGCCATTAGCAAATATGTATATACACACAAAAGTTATCAAAACCCTTCTACACACCCATTATCGCTAGCCACTAATTTAATTGTCAGCAGCTTGCGTTCACCATTTTCCTACTTCTCCTCAATCCATTACAAGAACACAGGTTATCAAACAAGTTATACACCCAGGTGCTACATGGTCAGGAGCTGATGATTTAAATGGCCATGACTGTACTTTGGTGAAGCCGGGTCAGATTGCTTGTATAATTTAACTGTTCCCGGGCAAAGCCGGGGAAAACTGCTTGTGTAATTTAACTGTCCCCCGGGCGAAGCCGGAGCGGGTTACTAGTATAATATATAACTGTTCCCGTGTGAAGCCGGGGTGAATTTCTTGTGTAATTTAACTGTTCCCGGGCGAAGCCGGAGCGGGTTTCTAGTATAATATATGACTGTTCCCGGGTGAAGCCATGGCAGATTGCCTGTATAATTTAACTGTTCCCGTGCGAAGCCAGGGCGGATTGCTTGTATAATTTAACTGTCCCCCGGGTGAAGCCGGAGCGGGTTTCTAGTATAATATATAACTGTTCCCGGGTGAAGCCGGGCAGATTGCTTGTATGATTTAACTGTTCCCAGACGAAGCCGGAGCGGGTTTTTAGTATAATATATAACTGTTTACGGGCGAAGCCGGGGAAGATTACTTATATCATTTAACTGTCTCCCGGGCGAAGCCGGAGCGGGTTTCTAGTATAATATATAACTGTACTTGGGTGAAGCCAGGGCAGATTGCTTGTATAATTTAACTGTCTCACGGGTGAAGCTGGAGCGGGTTTCTAGTATAATATATATCTGTTCACGGGTGAAGCCGGAGCAGATTGCTTGTATAATTTAACTGTTCCCGGGCAAAGCTGGAGCGGGTTTCTAGAATAATATATAACTGTTCCCGGGCGAAGCCGGAGCAGGTTTCTAGTATAATGTATAACTGTTCCCGGGCGAAGCCGGAGCAGGTTTCTAGTATAATATATAACTGTTTCCCAGGCGAAGCCGAAGGAGATTGCTTGTATAATTTAACAGTCCCCCGGGCGAAGCCGGAGCGGGTTTCTAGTATAATATATAACTGTTGACGGGTGAAGCCGGAGCTGATTGCTTCTATAATTTAACTGTTCCCGGGAGAAGCCAGAGCGGGTTTCTAGAATAATATATAACTGTTCCCGGGCGAAGCCGGAGCGGTTTTCTAGTATAATCTATAACTGTTTCCGGGCGAAGCTGGGGCAGATTGCTTGTATAATTTAACTGTTCTCGGGTGAAGCCGAGGCAGATATTTTTTGTATAATTTAACTGTCCCCCGGGTGAAGCCGGAGCGGGTTTTTAGTATAATATATAACTGTTCACGGGTGAAGCCGGAGCAGATTGCTTCTATAATTTAACTGTTCCCGGGAGAAGCCAGAGCGGGTTTCTAGAATAATATATAACTGTTCCCGGGCGAAGCCGGAGCGGTTTTCTAGTATAATCTATAACTGTTTCCGGGCGAAGCTGGGGCAGATTGCTTGTATAATTTAACTGTTCCCGGGAGAAGCCAGAGCGGTTTTCTAGTATAATCTATAACTGTTTCCGAGCGAAGCTGGGGCAGATTGCTTGTATAATTTAACTGTTTCCGGGCGAAGCTGGGCAGATTGCATGTATAATTTAACTGTTCTCGGGTGAAGCCGAGGCGGATATTTTTTGTATAATTTAACTGTCCCCCGGGTGAAGCCGGAGCTGGTTTCTAGTATAATATATATATATCTGATCCCGGGTGAAGCCGGGGTGGATTGCTTGTATAATTTAACTATCCCCCGGGCGAAGCCGGAGCGGGTTTCTAGTATAATATATAACTGTTCCCGGGCGAAGCCGGGGCGGATTGTTTGTATAATTTAACTGTTCCCGGGCAAAGCCGGGGCAGATTGCTTGTATAATTTAACTGTTCTCGAGCGAAGTCGGTGCATGCTTTTGGTATAATATAACTGTTCCCGGGCGAAGCCGGGTTGGGTTTCTGGTATAACATAACTGTTCCCGGGCGAAGCCGGGTCGGGTTGTTTGTATATTATATCTGTTCCCGGGTGAAGCCGGGGCAGGTTGCTTAAATAATTTATCTGTTCAATACACCCAAGTGCATGGGGGCTACATTAGTCGGGAGGTGATGATTTAAATGTCCTTAACTAAATAGGTTACTTGACCTGGAGCTGATGTATAGAAGTGAATGCATGTCTAGGTGCTAATGTTAAATATATCCTTCACCTTTGCAATACATAAGAGATCACCATTCCGTGACTGTGTCGAGCACTGTCATTATCTCGCGGGCAATGCAGTGAAATCGGCAACATTTAATTGGATAATAACAGTAATTATATATAATTGAGCTGCATTCATTTTATATATCCCAGGCAGTTAGTGGTTTAAGATGCAAGTCACGTTAAAACCAATCTTATTACATGCTATGAATTCTGCTCGTTTCATACTTGAAGTAATTATTGCTTGTCTGATTCATACCGTCTAACTTTTAAACCAGCTTTGTCAATAGGCCATTATACTATTAAAATTCTAAACATCTTCATGTGGATTTAAACCTACCATCTCAGCATTTACAAGTACTGTAATGTACAGTACAATCACTTATTTTGTAAACCATCTGGCTGAGTTAGTCTCCCAGTAGCACATAGTCAAATATATACACTAGGATATACTTTAAAGTTATATACTTAAGTATGTTGAATATTACCTGATAGACAAGGATCCAATTGCAATCTGGTGTGAACGCTGTAAGCTCGCAGTTAACTCTACTTTCATTTCAATTCTGGCCCTCTATTTATACCCCTCCGAATACAGGAAACGCCCCTGAATTACCGTTCCTTTCACACAAAAATGACCTCCATACGGCATTACCCTGCATTAATACAGGAATCCTTATTGACCTTCCTTTCACCAGAATTAGCTCAACACTGTATAACCCTGCACAACTACCTTAAACACTCCTAATTAATCCACCTTTCACCAGAAAACACAGTATATAAAGAGGTTGTTCCTTTTCACAACATATTCGCTGCAATGTCTGCCAACAAGATCAATGAAGCTATGGGGCTGGAAGAAGAAGAAAACCATGAGGATTTGACGCTTGATCTGTTAATGTAAGTATTATTTATTTACTTTATTTACTAAAGCCTTATGTAGCAGCACGCCAGTCTCTCGCCGCTGGGTGCGTGGTTCAATTCCAGTCACTTTATGTTAGATCTGTGCTGGGCAAACCAAAAGCAGACAGGTTTTTCTCTGGGAACACCAGTTTTCCCTGTCAAAATTTCCTTCCGGCAACACCCTCCACTATCATTTCTTTTTATCTGTCATTCATTTAAACATTGACTGACAAAAGTGAGACAGGCTTTGGCAGCCAACACAGATCTTTCTCGCCGCTAGATGGAGTTTAATTCATTCCATTCCTGATCTGGTCAAATACTGGAAGCAAGCGGTGTTTTTTTTTCTTTTCTTCAAAATGATTAGAAATACTGAGCGTAGTTACCGCCTTTGTAGCCCATGTTTACTTGGGTGTGAGTAGAATTTGTCTGATAACCCGTGTTATTGCGATGAATGTATTAATTTAAAAAAAGGATTGGGAAGGAAGTCAGATTTTTTAAAGTGTGTTAAAATCCTTTAGTATGCCTTCCTTTGGAGGGGGAGTAAAGCCAGTGGTTACATGTTCTCACTTTATGACATGTAAAAGATCCGTCCACAGACTAAACTTGTGTGAAGCTAAATTGACAGGTTAGATTTTGTCAAAACAAGTTCCAACATTTACCACTAGATGGCATTATTATCTGGTAGCAAAAACTTGGAACTTGTAGCTCACCCTAAAGGCGTTCGCTGGAAGCAGCTACATACTCAAGTGAGTCACACATGTTCGTGAACACTTCCAGCACTGAAACCCATACTCAAGTTCCAACATTCACCACTAGGTATCATTAATATCTAGTAGCAAAATTTTGGAACTACTTAAAAATGAACAGAACTTGTAGCTCACCCTAAGGGCGTCCGCTGGAAGCTGCTTCAGACTTAGGTGAACTGTACTTGCTCTCACACACTCCCAGCAATTCACAATACAATATTTAGATAAACAAGCGTTATAATACAATTTTGTTGTACTCTTTATTGTATACATTTTTTATAGCTTTGGAAATGATCCAGTTTTGGTGGGGTTTTTTGCTGATTTAATGTCAGCGATGGAAGGGCGTGGGAGAGGTGAAGAAGATGAAGAAGAAGAAGATGATGATGATGAAGAGGAAGATGAAGAGGAAGAAGCTGGTGATAAAAGGCAAATTAAGTTGTAGTAACAGTTCCAAAATAAAACATAATTTTACTTTTTTTGTTTCTGGTTTTATTTGTTTTTACATTCAACCTACCAAGCAAGCCAGAGTTCAACACCCACCATCCATCTACATTCATGATTCAAACACGTTTACCTCATCATTTGTCCCGCACCCTCTCAATCACCGTAAGGTCATTCCCAGACATGACCTACCATACAACCCGTTGTCAATCTCAGGATTAGTCATCCCATGTGACGTCACACACAGGTTAACCGTTCAAATCTGTTTATTCATTCACACAAACACCTATGTTCATTAAACATCCACCCACGCATCGATGTTTGTTTACCATTGAGCGCTTTCAACCCCATCTTGTTTGTCTCTCAGACCCATTCACACCTAACCAACCTACCACGTCAGGGTTCAACAACCACCGCCATCCACCGCCATTCATGTTTTCCATTCAAAACACTCCCGTTCATGACCTACCCCACATCCCGTAATCTGCTGTGACGTCACACACACACACACACCAGTTACACTAATGTTTTCCATTCAAAATACTCCCGTTCATGACCTACCCCACATCCCGTAATCTGCTGTGACGTCACACACACACACACACCAGTTGACCGTTCAATTCTCTGACAATTCATTCACAACCAAGGATTCGGAAACCTTCGGCAACACTCGGATCTCATCGGGCATAAAGCAAAGCTATATAGCCCAGGATAATATCAGAGAAGGCGCTCAGTCCAACAGAGAGACTGGGTCGAGGAGGGTCTCGTGCAGAGCCTCTTCCATCCTTCCCCCTCATCCCCCACCCTAGCCCCCCCTCACCCCCCTCACCCCTCCCCACCCCCACTCCTCCCCCTCCACCCACCCCCCCTCAAACCGGTTCCTGGACCCTCCAATGTTTGTTTACCTTCCGGGGTCCCGGCGACCTTGGGGTCAATGACCTACCTCAAGGTCATTGATCATGACCTACCTCAAGGTCATTGACCTTGCCACGCCCCCCTAATTTGCATAAATAACGGTATTTGAGTCAAAACCCCCCCAGCCTACCTACTTCCCTTCATAATTTTAATTGCTGGTTTACCCTTAAAAATTCTATGGTTTTTAGTTTCTGTGACATTTTCATCCAACGATCTTGTTTTTGTACCACTAGGATTTGTATTTCATGCTTATCCAGGAGAATTTCAAGTTTTTTTGTACTTACCAGTTTTTAGCCTTCTTTCGATTTTTGCAAAAAAAAATTAAAGTAGACTTATGAGATCTACACTGAGCCAAAAATGTGTGTGTATGTCTGTGTGTGTACGCTGTATGTCTGTCCTCCTATCAATTCAAACACGGCGAAACCAAATTGAACGAAATTTGGTTCAGAGGTAGCACTAGAAAAGGGCACCTCAGTGTCATGTTTTATATTTTCGCCATCTTTACTAAAATAATAATAATGATGATAATTGTGGTTTTAAGGGCCTAATGTCTAGGTTATCGGCCCGATCTTTACTAAAACGTAATGGTGGCCACTAAAATGGTCAAAACGTAAAATTAAATTATGACCAAACTGATCATCGGATCTTTACCAAATTTGGTAACAACATACCTTCATACGGACGCGTCTTGCGCACAAACGACAAGGTCATTAGCCGTACCAGTTCAGGAAGTTGGCCGTGTAAATTATGCAAACTTTATAATCCATAAAATGAGACCCACCTGTTCCGATTATCGAACCGAGAATCGTTTAAACTGTTCTAAAGGACGTCCGTTCGAAATTAATAGTTTATATTGCAATATTATAGTGCAGAAGTGGCTTTAGAAAGCTGAGCCGTCTTGGTTACAAACAAGATGGCAGCTGATCTTACGTTCTGACCTATATTTCACTAATTTGAGTATGTTGCATGCATTATAGCCTACTGATAGAAATAATATGAACTTTGTATGTATTGAACCTTGTTTGAAATATACTCCAGTGATGAAACCGTTTAGTCAAAGTCATTATTTGCTAAGACGTTGTATCTAAATCGATTGATAACATTGAACTTGGGAGCACATAATTAGGTTTGAGGTTACAGTGTTGGTCTCTCACCCGGCATGCTGGGGTTCTAATCCTAACAGAGTTGTATTTTTTGCTTGATTTTTTATATATATTTTTTTCAGTACTGAGGAGTTATACAATGAGCGTAATATTGTGCATTTTGCAATGGAAAATATATATTTAATTAAAACAAAGTTCTCCAACGGAGTGCAAGAGTGAGATCTATTAGCAACTAGTTGAACTACTGTATGCGGGAGCTATCCACTGCCTACTAGATGCGAGCTACGCTCTTTACCGGCCTGTTAGTGAACCCATGCCAGCGGTCTTATTGAAAATGGCCTCTTGTTGCCGATAGAAAGCACTGCCAAATATAGGTGCGATTAAAAATAGGTGTGCAGTAGGTATATTAAATGCGTTTCTCCCAGTGGTAAGTTTAGACCAACGAAGTTTCAATTATTGCTAGTACTCGGTGTTAATATACTGAATTCCTACGTTGTTTGGAGTGTCTGTTGATGAAATTGCCAAATACTGGGGAAAATTATAAACTATGGTTTGAACGCCGCTGCTCAAAACCAGTGTGCCAATTTGCACTACGAATAGGAAGAAAATAGGAGGTTATAAGGACAGTTATAACTATACCCATACATTTAGAAGAAAGTAGGCTATATGTTCTTTCATGAACATCTTGTTAGTAAAGAATTTATATTCAAAGTGCGTGCAAAGAATTTCTTCTTGAACTTGAGTCTGGAAGGATACCACGGATGCTCCGACTCATCCTTATTGCAGATGTTGGGACTCCCCAGAACCCTTGGTCCCGATGCTTTGCAAAATGCAATGGTGGTTTCCTCTCCCGAGCTACCACCTGGGGTATTACCCATAATGCAATGGTGGTTTCCTCTCCCGAGCTACCACCTGGGGTATTACCCATAACGCAATGGTGGTTTCCTCTTCCGAGCTACCACCTGGGGTATTACCCATAATGCAATGGTGGTTTCCTCTCCCGAGCTACCACCTGGGGTATTACCCATAATGCAATGGTGGTTTCCTCTCCCGAGCTACCACCTGGGGTATTACCCATAATGCAATGGTGGTTTCCTCTCCCGAGCTACCACCTGGGGTATTACCCATAATGCAATGGTGGATTCCTCTCCCGAGCTACCACCTGGGGTATTACCCATAATGCAATGGTGGTTTCCTCTCCCGAGCTACCACCTGGGGTATTACCCATAATGCAATGGTGGTTTCCTCTCCCGAGCTACCACCTGGGGTATTACCCATAATGCAATGGTGGTTTCCTCTCCCGAGCTACCACCTGGGGTATTACCCATAATGCAATGGTGGTTTCCTCTCCCGAGCTACCACCTGGGGTATTACCCATAATGCGATGGTGGTTTCCTCTCCCGAGCTACCACCTGGGGTATTACCCATAATGCAATGGTGGTTTCCTCTCCCGAGCTACCACCTGGGGTATTACCCATAATGCAATGGTGGTTTCCTCTCCCGAGCTACCACCTGGGGTATTACCCATAATGCAATGGTGGTTTCCTCTCCCGAGCTACCACCTGGGGTATTACCCATAATGCAATGGTGGTTTCCTCTCCCAAGCTACCACCTGGGGTATTACCCATAATGCAATGGTGGTTTCCTCTTCCGAGCTACCACCTGGGGTATTACCCATAATGCAATGGTGGTTTCCTCTTCCGAGCTACCACCTGGGGTATTACTCATAATGCAATGGTGGTTTCCTCTCCCGAGCTACCACCTGGGGTATTACCCATATTGCAATGGTGGTTTCCTCTCCCGAGCTACCACCTGGGGTATTACCCTTAATGCAATGGTGGTTTTCTCTCCCGAGCTACCACCTGGGTTATTACCCATAATGCAATGGTGGTTTCCTCTCCCGAGCTACCACCTGGGGTATTACCCATAATGCAATGGTGGTTTCCCCTCCCGAGCTACCACCTGGGGTATTACCCATAATGCAATGGTGGTTTCCTCTCCCGAGCTACCACCTGGGGTATTACCCATAATGCAATGGTGGTTTCCTCTCCCGAGCTACCACCTGGGGTATTACCCATAATGCAATGGTGGTTTCCTCTCCCAAGCTACCACCTGGGGTATTACCCATAATGCAGTGGTGGTTTCCTCTTCCGAGCTACCACCTGGGGTATTACCCATACTGCAATGGTGGTTTCCTCTTCCGAGCTACCACCTGGGGTATTACCCATAATGCAATGGTGGTTTCCTCTCCCGAGCTACCACCTGGGGTATTACCCATAATGCAATAGTGGTTTCCTCTTCCGAGCTACCACCTGGGGTATTACCCATAATGCAATGGTGGTTTCCTCTCCCGAGCTACCACCTGGGGTATTACCCATAATGCAATGGTGGATTCCTCTTCCGAGCTACCACCTGGGGTATTACCCATAATGCAATGGTGGTTTCCTCTTCCGAGCTACCACCTGGGGTATTACCCATAATGCCATGGTGGATTCCTCTTCTGAGCTACCACCTGGGGTATTACCCATAATGCAATGGTGGTTTCCTCTCCCGAGCTACCACCTGGGGTATTACCCATAATGCAATGGTGGTTTCCTCTCCCGAGCTACCACCTGGGGTATTACCCATAATGCAATAGTGGTTTCCTCTTCCGAGCTACCACCTGGGGTATTACCCATAATGCAATGGTGGTTTCCTCTTCCGAGCTACCACCTGGGGTATTACCCATAATGCAATGGTGGTTTCCTCTCCCGAGCTACCACCTGGGGTATTACCCATAATGCAATGGTGGTTTTCTCATCCGAGCTACCACCTGGGGTATTACCCATAATGCAATGGTGGTTTCCTCTTCCGAGCTACCACCTGGGGTATTACCCATAATGCAATGGTGGTTTCCTCTCCCGAGCTACCACCTGGGGTATTACCCATAATGCAATGGTAGTTTCCTCTCCCGAGCTACCACCTGGGGTATTACCCATAATGCAATGGTGGTTTCCTCTTCCGAGCTACCACCTGGGGTATTACCCATAATGCAATGGTGGTTTCCTCTTCCGAGCTACCACCTGGGGTATTACCCATTTAAGATTTGATTGCCGCTGAGCCTGGCTGCGCCACCGTTTGTTGATTATTGTAGCAGGAGCCCCGTGGGGTAAAGAGGAAGACACAGTGCAGTCTGCACATAAGTCAAGCAGCACCTGTCTTAGAAGCACAGATAAGCGACATGCCACCACGGACAGCTATTGGAGCTGAGTCATATCCTACACGCGCAACTGTACCTGTCAATGAAGCAGAGTGACGTGTGACACATGTAACAGAGAATAGTTCCCATCTCGACCGCCGCCAATCAATTCGTGAAAGGGTAATACTGCTTTCTTTCAGCGGACTTTCCATTCTGCAATTGAAATTGAATACAGTGTACATGGTAGGAAATTAATTCCAAATTGAGATCGGATTGTTAGTCCGAAAGTTTGATTTTAAATTCGTGGTTAACTCCACTAGGCTCTTCCACTGTCTCCACCGTTGGGAATCTGAAATCCTCTTCCGTTTTTGAGACCGTTGACCAGGTTTCACCTAGTAACCTTCGGCAGAGGCCCTTACAGGGTGATACCATTCGGAGCCAGATGGACCCAGGTTGTCTTAAGGGATGTTACTCCTCCCCTTCCTCCTTCCTCATCGCTTGCGAAATGAGGCCCCGGACTTGGGACCGGCAATGGCGGTATTAACAAATCTTTCCATGACCCTAAAGTCACGTGTGTTACCAACTATGTGGACAAGCATGTGAACGCTACCACTTTGAGCTCTGTAATTAAAGAAAACAATCAATCAAAGAGAATGCAATTCAAATCGCCAGAGCGCAATTTTAGTGTGCATGTTCATTCTTTATTTTCGATTGCTATTTGGCTGCAATAAAAGTATTAATTAATATCCTGAACTAGCACCAACAGATAGAGTACAGGTGCTATGTGGGATCGTTTTGTTCTTTAGTTCAAATAACACACAATTGGCTGTTACAAAGGCTTTAAAATAAAAAATTATCATATTATCGACTTGTCATTCTTCCAATTCGATGCGTATTGAATGCCAATGGTAGGAAAACCAATTGCGTCCCACATAGACCAGTCTTCACATCTGGCGGAAAAGTTTCACATTAGGTAATCCTAATAGGGCGAGCGTATTCTACCGGCCATAAAAGGAAACTTTTCAATTAAAGCTGTTCCAACATGATTGTCACCCTCATAGCTCATCTGGTTGCTGTTAGATGTCTCGTGCAGATCCGGTGGCGAATGTTGTTTTAATTAAATATATATATATTTTTTTAATATGCACAATATAACGCTGAATTTTATACCGTCTGAGTAGGGGCGTGTTGGCTCAGCGTCTAACTGTATGCCTCTCACCAAGGCGGTCCGGGTTCGATTCCCGGTCAATGCATGTGAGATTTTCGAAGTGAAATGCCATGTCCTGTGGTTCGGATTCCTCGTTAAATGGAGGTCCCCCGGCTCTTAATCACAAGATTCACGGTCACGTAAAACTACAATCTTCCTTTTTATAACGTCTGAGTGATTACAAACAATAAAAAACTCAAGCAATAAAACCGAACTCTGATAGGTTTTGAACCCCAGTCAAACGGGTAAAAGACTAACGCTTTACCACATAGCCAAACATGTCCACCAAAATTCGTCATTATCAATTGAATTACATACAACGTCTTAGCAAATAATGATTTGGACTAAACTATTTCTTCAGAGGAGTATACTTTTATATATAAAGCGTTTCATACAATTTTCATATTATTTCTATCAGTAGGCTATATTTTATGCAATACTCAAACTAGTGAAATATAGGTCAGGCACAAGATATCAGCTGTCATATTGTCTTATAACCGAGACTGCTCGGCTTTTTAAAGCCACTGCTACCCTGTAATATTATAATATGAACTTAAAATATCGAACTGGCCACGTCCGTTAGGACAGTTTAAACCATTATCGATTCGATAATTGAAACTAATGGGTTGAAAGTTATTAATTGTTATACTTCCATAATTCACACGGCCGCCATCCTGAAATGGTACGGCTGATGACCTTGTAGTTTGGGCGCAAGACACGTCCCATATGAAGGTATGTCGTTACTAAATTTTGTAGAAATCGGATATTAAGTCTAGTCGTAATTTGATTTTACGTTTTGAACGTTTGAGTGGCCGCCATTCAGTTTTGGTGTAGATGGTGGCAATATAATACATGACCATGATCTCTGTACTAAATTTCGTTCAATTCGTTTTCATCATGATTGAATTGATAGGGAAGGAGAGAGACATACCAAATCACTCAAACTCACAGACACACAGACAGACACACATTTTGTTTGGCCCTGTGTAGATCTAATAAGTCGACCTTAATTTTTTTTGCAAAAATTGGCAGTAGGCTAATAGCAGGTCTACAAACCATCGAAATACAAAAAAACATGATTTCTTGAGAATTTAAAGAATAATATAAAACACGTTGTCAGCTAGAAAATGAATTAATATTAATTGGTGACATGAATATTCATTTATTCGAAAAGCAAGACCCAGATATTTATTGAAACCTTCCTAATGATCAATTTCAAATCTATAATCAATGTCTTAACTAGGGAAACTGATACTGGTAAAAACATGCATTGACCACACATTTCTTAAAAGCAGGCTTTCAAATGAAAATATTTCCTCTATCATCTCGGAAATCAAAATAACTGATCACGATGCAACTATAATTAGCCTATAATTTAATCAAGTTAGTTGTCAGAAAAATAAAACAAACATCAGGAATTATGAAACACAAAAGATTATGTGGAACTAAAATAGAGGTTAAGCAACATCAACTGGGATAATAAACTGGGAGAAGGACATTTGCATACTAGATTTAATATATTTATTAACACAATACAAAGCTGCATCGTGAATCCACTAAACATTAAAACTCAAAGCGAGTCAAAAGAAAAGAGTGGATTACCCTAGCATTCGTAGAATCCATAAGTACCAGAGATAAATTATACCGCGATTATATGGCAAATAAAAATAATGAAGAATTAAGAGAAAATTAAAAAAAATACGGAAACAAATTAAATGAGCTTTTAAACCGGACAAAAACAGATTACTACAGACATTTAAAACATGTTAGTTCAAGAAATCCTAATAAGATTTGGGCTATAGCTCAGAGAATTTATCAAAAGAACAAATTAGTGAAATAATGTATCAGAATGAAATTTACGAACGTTACTCGCAAATTACAAATAAATTTAATGAATATTTCATAAATAAAACTACCGAGATGTCCAAATGTGTAAAAGAAAGCGTAAATCCCACACTTAATATAACTAGCAATAAAAGTTCATGCTTCATGGCCTCTGTAAATTCCACTGATTTGAGAAAAGTACTAGGTGACATAAGTGGCAGCAAAGCTATCGGAATAGATAATGTCAGCGAAGGTAATAAAACAAATTATAGTATCATTAGAAAAACATATTTTAGATCTCATAAATCAATCATTTACGGAAATATATTTCCCAAAGCAACTGAAGTCAACAATAGTTTAACCAATCTTAAAAACTGGCAATAATATAGAGATGGAAAAAATAGGAGCAATGACCTCGTAGTTCCGCCCCTTTAAAGAACAATAACCAACTAACTAGAGATGAAAAATTATAGACCTAAAGGCCTATCTCTGATTATAATAATAGCAAAAATATTTGAATTAAGAATAGTATTTTCCAGTTTTTACTGAAGCATGACATTCTATCAGCAAGGCAATATGGATTTATAACAAGTAGTTCCGTGAAGAACTATACAACCTATTTTCATATATCCTACTTATATTACTTGCTTCTATCGACATACATTGATTGCTGTAATAGATTCGTAGATATTGAGAACCGTCCAAATATATCGATTGGTCGCCATGTTGGATTTTTATATATGTAGGCCATAAAGTTATGTACTATTAGATGACGATTCTATATTTTCCGTTCTAGCTGCCAGTCAGACATACATACAAAGCAAGTTCTTCTTAAAGTTCTTAATGACAACTATCAAAACGTTTCCCGCTTTTTATTCACCTCATACAATTATTATTATTATTATTTGTCATATTATCCACGACCCGTTTACTAACATGTTTAAAGATCACCATGAGGATTTTTTTAAATATTCGCTTTCATTCATCTGGCGTAGGAAAATATCGAAAAAGCGACTCTTCGTTCTATCGTTCTACCATACATCGCCCCATCGAAATAGTCATTTCCTGTATTCACCATGGCCAGTCATAGCCTCGTAACATAGTCAAGCGCTACCGGGTCTCTGTCTACTAACACTCTTATTAAAAAATAATGCATAGTTCTTGTCCTAGAGACTTGACATTTATTTTCATGGTAGACGGGGTAGAGACCTTTCATTTATGTCAAACAAACTTATTTGTAAACTTGCTAGTTTCCAAAATAGTAAAAATTCAAAATTTAAGTGTTTTCAAAAAAAACAAAAAAAAATTTGTTATAAAAATAAAGGTCATAGAGGCCATTCGTTTCAACTATAGCATAACGTTCTATCATGTTTGGTTTTCAAACTATCGCGTACTTTCAAAAACGAAAATATTAAAAATAAAAAAAAAAATATAACGAGTGGTCTATAGGAAAGAGGACGTCAGCTCGAGTCCAACGACACCTCATTTGTTAAAATCCGACCGTCCGTTCGCCAATTATCGCCAATGTTCGCGAGAAAGTAGGCTATCATTTTCCCCTCCTACACCCTTGTAACTTGCTGTCCACCTAGAGGGTATACCCTCCTTTCATTAACGTCAAACAAACGTTTTTCTAAAATTCGCCGTTTCCAAAATAGCGCCAATCCAAAATACAAACATTTTCAAATTATTTTTTAAAAATTACCAGCACACAATCTCAGCCAAGAGGACGTCATCCCAACGCCAACAACACCTCGCTCGTTAAAGTCTGTCCATGCGTTCGGGAGATATCGGCAAAGTTTATATGACAGTAGTCATTCTAGCACTACTACAAGATTTTATCCTAGAGATTTGAAATTTATTTTGGGGGTAGAGGGGGTAGGGACCATTCTTTTTTACGTCAAACAAACTTTTTTGTAAACTTGTTAGTTTCCAAAATATAGGAATTTTAAAATTGGACTGTTTTCAAAAAAAAAATCAAAAATAAAATAGTTTTATTATAAAATATGAAGGACATAAGGACCATTCGTTTCAACCATGGCACAACGTTCTATCATGTTCGGTTTTCAAACTCTCGCCCATCTTTTAAAGACAAAAATTTTGAATTTTTTTTGAAAAATTTAATTTGTGGTCCATTGCAAAGCCCCCGTCAGCTTGAGTCCAAAGATATGTCGCATGCCAAAATCGAACCATGGGTTCGCGAAATATCGGCTTTGCCCCTGAATGCATTGCGGGTTAGTATGTGACGTCAGAGGGAAAGGTGGTGGGGTAAGTTTAAACCCGTCACTCCCCCCCCTACTATCACAAGGTAGCATGAGAGAGGAGGCTTTCCGATCGCATGTCTATGCCTTGATTTTTTATCGGCGAGGGGAGAGTAGTTGCTTGTCAACATCAGAAGGAAGCTTTTATGCGGCTCGAACGAATCTCAGTCCGCACGTGCAGAAAAAGATGGGGAAGCAGGTAGCGCTTGGAAGACCCGTTGTTAGACAAATCTTGCCCGAAGGAAAAAATTCACGTGGACCTATGTCACGATTGGATTTATGAAATACTAGCTGAAGTACCCGTGCTTCGCTACGCGTCATAAATAAATTAAAATGTGAAGGTGACAGTTAAAACAGGGGATAGGCGAGGTGCTGCGCAGAGGGAGATTAAGGATGGAATATTTTGTCCAACTACACCGCTCGGCGTTGACCGTGTCTTATAGCACAAATTTAGGTTTTACTCGCTAACCGTTGGAGATACCTTTCGGATAGAAAATGTAATTTTAAACCTCGTATCTTCTTTTTCTTCTTCCTGACGTTGTTCCCAGTTATTTTTGGGGTCCACCACTCTGCACCTCGCTCTCCATTTGTTGCGGTTTGCTGCATCTATAGGACGAAGACCTACGATGCGCATATCGTCGTGTAGGGTATCCATCCAACGCCTTTTTGGTCGTCCTGGAGGTCTTTGTCCATCAGGCTCGAGAGCAAGTGACTTGCTTACAATGGACTCAGTATTTGCTCGGGCTACATGCCCGTACCAACGCAACCGAGTCTCCCTCATTTTGGCTGGAATAGGGGCAATTCCAAGAGTATTGCGGACGTCTTCGTTCTTAATATGATCCAGCCGCGTAATTCCCAAGGACCATCGTAGCATCCGCATCTCCATTGAGTGCAAAGCTTGTTCATGTTTCTTTGTATTAGGCTAGCATTCGGCTCCATACAAAGCAACAGGGAGGACGACTGATTGATAGATCTTAGTTTTGAGGCGCAAAGGGATCTTGCGGTCACAGACAACGCCTGTGACCTGGCGCCACTTCATCCATGCAGCATTCACTCTTGCACGGGCATCCGAGACTGTGTCACCATCAGGTCTTACAACGGAGCCAAGGTTTCGGAGATGTGAAGCCTTTAATAGTGGGGTGCCATCTACCATGATGGTCCCATCTGTCTGTGAACCACATTCAAGGTACTCAGTCTTAGTGAGGTTGAGCCGTAGTCCAAATTCACAGAGCCTCGCATTCCAGAGGTTGACCAAGTGCTCTAGATCATTACGGGTCTCACTTGCAAGCATGACATCATCGGCGTACAGCAATGTCCATGGTGGTTGGCTCTGCAAATCGGCAGTCACTGTATCCATGCATAGGATAAACAAGAGTGGAGATAGTGCAGATCCCTGGTGAACCCCAACTCGAATATCGAACTGTTTGGTGAGGCCAGCAGCACTGCGTACAGAGCTAGTTGTATTATTGTAGAGGAGTTGGACCCAACGCACATAAGCTTCTGGTACGCCATGAGATCGAAGAGAATACCATATAAGCTGATGAGGAACCCGGTCGAATGCTTTCTCCAGATCCAGAAAAGCCATGTGAATTGTCCTTCTTTTCTCCATATACTTTTCTATCAGAAGCCGCATTGCATGGATAGCATCAGTTGTTCCGCGACCTTTCATGAATCCACACTGGTTAGGCGAGATGGTAACAATGCTACGTAAGCGAGTGTCAATCACACGTTCTAGACTCTTCATTATGTGGCATAGGAGACGAATAGGACGATAATTGGCACAGATAGTTACATCTCCCTTGCCTTTCCATATTGGTACTGTGGCGCTAGTTTGCCAAGCTGACGGGATCTGGTGGCTCGCAAGGCATTTGTTAAAGAACTCTGCTAGGAACTCTACAGAGGCATGACCCAACTGCTTCCATAGCTCTGCAGGAATATCATCAGGGCCTGTTGCCTTGCTTGCCATTCTTCATGGCGTGGATCGCAGTATTGACCTCGGCAGGTGTGATAGGTGGAACTGCACCTTGTACAGGTTCGGCTAATGGAATCTGTGGGTGTAGGAATTCCTCATTACAGATAGTATTGAAGTGTTCATGCCATCGTTGAAGGTTCTCTGTTGGTTTCGTTAGAAGATGCCCGTGCTTATCCTTGATATGCATGATATGTCCTATGTCAACTGTGGGACGATGACGAGATCTGGCTAGCTTGTAAATATTATTGACCCCAGTAGATTCCTCTAATTGTTCGTACAATGTACTTAGTTGCTGGGATTTAGCAACTGCAACAGCGTGTTTTGCATCGGATTTGAGCTGACGATATTGAGTTAGATCAGCATCGGTTCTTGATCCAAGCCACTTTTTGAAAGCAGTTTTCTTAGATTTCACAGCTCGCTGCACGTCTTCATTCCACCACCAAGTTTGTTTCTCAACTAATTGTCGTCCCGGTTTTGTCATACCCATTACTTCCTTAGCATTTGCCTGAATGTTTGAGGTGAATTCATTCCATGTTAGTACGAAGAGTAATATGGAAATCTAAGATCAAGGGCTTATGTTGGGGAGCAACATTTTCTGAAGGAATGACCTTGGAGTCCTTCACCAATTTCAGATCTCTTCTACGCACCAACCAGTAATCAATTTGAGTTTGATGGCCACCACTCTTGTATGTGATGAGATGTGATAACCGTTTCTTGAAGAAGGTGTTCACCACCACTAGGTCACAAGCCTCGGCACACTCTAAAGTACGCACACCAGCTGCATTTCGCGTCCCATGACCACAACCACCATGTACGCGTTCAAAACCATCACGTGATCTTCCAACATGACTATTGAGATCACCTCCAATAAGCAAAGACTCATTATGAGCAACTGTATTAATGTCTCAAGATCATCCCAGAATTTGTCTTGTTCTTCAGCTTGGCACCCAGTCTGTGGTGCATAACATGAGACGATATGGAGTGATATTGCGTCTGTAATTATCTGGATGCTCATCAGGCGATCAGAGATACGGTTTATTCTGGTGACACTATTCCGTAGCCGTTCACAGATGGCAATTGCCACACCATTTCGGTCTGATGTTTTGCCATAGTAGAAGAGCTTGTAACCATCACCAATATCACGCGCCTTTGCGCCTTTCCACTTTGTTTCCTGGATACAGTCTACATCAATTTTGCGTTGGTGGAGCGATTCAGCCAACTCACGACTGCGCCCAGTTAATGTCCCAACGTTGATTGTGGCAAATCTAGTAATCGAGCCTTGCTTCTTTAGCCTGCCCCGGCCTTGGGTAGGTAGCCCTCGTCCATTTCCCACCCCGATCGGGCGGGGTCGGGGCGCATCGCCTGCGGGGGCGCCCTAGCCTGGATACTACAATTTACTTGGTGCATCATGATACGACAATTAAATTTCGGCCGACTTGTCGCTGAGTCTGACGCCTAGCATTTTAAAGCTACTGCCAGCATATAAATTCGGCCGCCCCTAACATGGGGTACAGACGCCGTTCGTAGCCGCCCGCTCCGGATCAGACGCTACAACTGATATCTATCCTCGGAGTGAGGATGATACCTTTTACTCTATTAATCCCGAGCACTGGGATGCCACATCCGCCATATACACTGTACCGAAGATTATCCTCTCCACTGTAGCAGCCGTTGTGGACTTCACCGTAACCCTGGCAAGGGACCCTTACAGGGTACTACCTGCCGGGTCAGCTGGTCCCAGTTTTTTTTAAAGAGGTCCTGACTTGTGACAGGCAGAGCCTGGCTTCCCAAACATTGGGCCCAGGTTGGTGGGTTTATTTTAAACCTCGTATATGCCATCAATAGTTTGCTATTTCTTAGCGTTCTATTTTTATTTGAAATGGAAATATGAAAGTTTGAAGCCAAAGGGTGTAGTGACGTCACTAAAATGGTCGCCATCTTTAAATAGTGCAAAGTATTGAAATCTAAAGTAACCTATAAGTTAGCCAGGTAAATCAGCTACTTCCATGTAAAATTCATGTAAATCGGACCAGTGGTACTTGCGTGATTGAGTAATACACAGACACACACCATCTCATTGTTAGCCTTGCTTTGCTCGCGTCATAGTCATGGCATATTGTTGTTCAATGAAATGCAGGTTTAAACCCGTTAACACCCCTTTATAACCTGAACATCGAAAAATCCCTCCTTAGTAGACGTTTTCGACACACAACAAACATATCCCCAAAATATCATTCTTCTAACTTTAATAGTTTTGGTTGGTCGATGAGAGTGAACATCCAAAAATCCTTCCTTAGTGGACGCTTTTCTTTCAGAATTTCACCCCTGCCCATAGGCCCCTTAAATTGAATTTATGAAAAAAACGGCCGAACACCTTTTTTTTTTTAAGCTGATAGATTTCCTTCGAGTTTCAAACTCCTCGCCTATGACGTTTAAGAGATACACGCTCCGTTAGGAATCTTTCAACCCCCACTTTTCATCCCTTTCACCTCATGATATACACTACATCGAAAAACCATTTGACATGTGTCAGCTTATTTTTAATGATTAGTATATATGCCAAGTATCACATCCCCTAATGAAACAACTCGTGAGATATTGTTATTCGATGAAATGCACGTTTACCCCCTTAACACCTCTTTAGAACCTGAATATCCAAAACTCTTTCCTTAGTGGTCGTTTTCGACATACAACGAACATAACCCCAAAATTTCATGTTTCTAACTTCAATAATTTTGGCTGGGCGATGATGAGTGAGTGAGTCAGTCAGAACATTTGCTTTCATTTATTTTCGATAATCTCACCCCTCCCCATGAACCCCTTAAATTGGATTTATGAAACAAACGGTCGAACACCTATTTACTTATTTAAAGCTGCTTTCCCCCTGAGTTTGATGAGTGAGTCAGTCAATCAGCTAGGACACTTTCTTTCCTGTTTTTTCCCCCAGAATTTCACTCCTCCCCAAGGGTCCCTTAAATTGGATTTATGGAAAAACGGTCGAACACCTATTTACTTGTATTTTATGCTGTTTTTTTCGCCGAATTTCAAACTTCTCGCCTATGTCGTTTCAGAGATACACGCTCCGTTAAGAATCCCTCAACCCCCAATTTTCACCCCTTTCACTTCATAATATACACCACATCGATAAACCCTTAGACATATGTCTGATTATTTTTAATTATTAGTTTATATACCGAATATCACATCCCCAAAGAAACAACTCATGAGATATCGTTATTCAATGAAATGCACGTTTACCCCCTTAACACATCTTTAAAACCCGAATAAACAAAAATTATTCCTTAGTTGACGATTTCGACACACAGCGAACATATTCCCAAAATTCCATGTTTCCAACTTTAATAGTTTTCGCTGGGCGTGATGAGTGAGTGAGTGAGTCAGACAGGACATTTTCTTTCAATTATTTTTACCAGAATTTCATCCATCCCCTTGGGCCCCTTAAATTGGATTGATGAAAAAACGCTTGAACACCTATTAACTTATTTTTTAAGCTGTCTTTTTCCCCTGACTTTGATGAGTGAGTGAGTTAGTCAGTCAGTTAGGACACTTTCTCTCCTTTCCCCCCCCCCCCCATAATTTCACCCCACTCCATTGGCCCCTTAAATTAATTTATGAAAAAACGGTCGAACACCGATTTACTTACTTTTTAAGCTGATTTTTTTCCGCTGAGTTTCAAATTTCTCGCCTATGTCGTTTAAGAGATAGGCCTACACGTTCCGTTAGGAATCCATCAACCCCCAATTTTCACCCTTTTCACCTCATAATAATACACCACATCGAAAAACCCTTAGACACATGTCTGCTTATTTTTAATGATTAGTTTATATGCCGAGTATCACAGCCACAAATGAAACCACTCGTGAGATATTGTTATTCAATGAAATGCAGGTTTAACCCCCTTAAGACCCCTTTAGAACCTGAATATCCGAAAATCCTCCCTTAGTGTACGGTTTTGACATACAACGAACATATCCCCGAAATGCCATGTTTCCAACTTCAATATTTTTGGCTAGGCGATGATGAGTGAGTGAATGAGTCAGGACATTTTCTTTCAACTTTTTTTTCTTCAGAATTTAACCCCTCACGATGAACCCCTTCAATTTGATAGATAAAAAACTGTCGAAAATCTATTTACTTACTTTAAAGCAGTTTTTTCCCCCTGAGTTTGATGAGTGAGTGAGTCAGTCAATCAGTTAGGACACTTTCTTTCCTGTCCCTCCCCCCCCCCCCAGAATTTCACCCCTCCCCATGGGCCCATTAAATTGGATTTATGAAAAACGGTCAAACACATAATTACTTATGTTTTATGCTGATTTTTTCCGCTGAGTTTCAGAATCCTCGCCTCTGTCGTTTAAGGGATACACGCTCCGTTAGGAATATTTCAATCCCCATTTTTCACCCCTTTCACCTCATTATATACACCACATCGAAAAACCCTCAGACACGTGTCTTCTTACTTTTTAATGATGAGTTTATATGCCATGTATCACATTCCCCAATGAAACCAATCGAGAGATATTGTTATTCAATGAAATGCAGGTTTAACCCCCTTAAGACCGCTTTAGAACCTGAATATCCGAAAATCCTCCCTTAGTAGACGGTTTTGACATACAATGAACATATCCCCGAACTGGCATGTTTCTAACTTCAATAATTTTGGCTGGGCGATGATGAGTGAGTGAGTGAGTGAGTGAGTCAGGACATTATCTTTCAATTTTCTTTTTTCAGAATTTCACCCCTCACCATGAACCCCTTAATTTTGATTTAAGAAAAAAAACTGTCGAACAGCTATTTACTTACTTTAAAGCAGTTTTTTCCCCTGAGTTTGATGAGTGAGTCAGTCAGTCAATCAGTTAGGACACTTTCTTTCCTGTCCCCCCCCCAGAATTTCACCCCTCTCAATGGGCCCCTTAAATTGGATTTATGAAAGAAAAAAACGGTCAAACACATATTTACTTCTTTTTATGTTGATATTTTTCGCTGTTTTTCAAGCTCCTCGCCTATGTCGTTTAAGAGATACACGCTCCGTTAGGAATCTTTCAATCCGCACTTTTCACCCCTTTCACCTCATAATAAACACCACATCGAGAAATCCTCAGACACGTGTCTTCTTAATTTTAATGACGAGTTTATATGCCGAGTATCACATCCCCCAATGAAACCAATCGGGAGATATTGCTATTCAATTAAATGCAGGTTTACCCCCTTAACACCCCTTAAGAACTTGAATATCCACAAATCCTCTCTTAGTGGGCATTTGCGGCCCTTGAGGAAGCTGCATGCCAAATTTCATTCCAATCCGTTCGGTGGTTTCTGAGATTTCGCGATGAATGAATGAGTGAGTGAGTGAGTGGTATTTGACAGATATATTGTAGATAGTGTCAAGTCTTTGTTATGCTAAACTCGGTTGACAGTGCTGTGTGAGCAGTTGAGTAACTAACAGGATTTCAAGTAAAGATCCTCATTTTCTATACCAGTAGTGCAGAGCGCAACTTGTATTCAGTCGGCCATGTCTCGACTTGAGCTATGTTGCCATGGAAACTATCTGCCTTGCCATTCCTTCATGAGTATATTTTATGATTTGATTAGCCTGTGCTTGAGTGCAAAAGGGCCGAAATCAGAAACATGAGAAAGACTATGGAAAATGCATGTAGCCAGTGGTTCCTTCTGGGTCCTAAACTATGTGTATGCAAAATTTGGTTGAGATTGGTGCAACGGTGTAGATTTGTATACGGAACCAACCCACCCACATACATACAGACTTTCACTTTTATATATAAGATATAATTGCTAATATAATTACTATTGCAATCACGAAGTATCAGGTTCGACTCAAAATATATTCTGTATTTTCCCATGTTTTCGAAAATTTAAACGAGGATCTATATTTTGGGAAAGGATATCATTTGGCAGATTTGAGTGGGGTTTTCGAGCGCCAAATCTAGTCAATCAAGACATTGTAAATAGAGGGGAGATAATTCGATTTTGTAATGTCGTAAGTGACCGACATTTTTGACAGACTCGCCAATACTGAGTGCTCTAGATATTGAGATTGACGGCTACATCGAGGTGTATTCCGGCCAAACATTGGAGAGCCGAGGAACTGTATTTATATATTCTATGACTTCTAGTTATATTGAACAATTATTCTGCAATTGAAGCAATAATACGACATTGTTATCATTCTTCAGCAACAAAGGCATTATTCTATGAATTTATTATTGAAAATCCAATACAACGATACTTGGGAAGTTCTGTTACACTTCGCCAAGCTCCACAAAAATCTACGGTGTACAAGAAGGCATTCTGCAAATTATTAATATATGCCACTATACTACGACAGTCTGTGCCGCATCATTTAGTAGACATTTTCGAAATCTACAACTTGTATTCAAAATTTATTTTGAAAAACTAACAAGATGTTCATTAAAGAGTATATAGCCTACTTTCTCTTAAATATTCACGGGTATAGTAGGAGTATAACTGAATGTTGGTTGTAGTTGCTTGATGAAATGCAACAGGGTCTACGGATATTGTACGTTGATTAATTGCATTCTCTCCCGAATTACATATACACAGCCATCACAATAACACGGGTTATCCGTCAAAACTCAACACTCACCCAAGTACACGGGGTTAAATGATAATCATGCCCATGCATCTCAAATGGAACAACAGCAACAACAACAACAGCTTCCTATCTAAATTCTTCCTCGTATAAAAGTACACTAGTGATTCTACAGTGACACAGGTTGTCAGACAACTTCCATACACCCCCAAGTACACGGGACTACTAGACCATGATGCCGCAAAACCCATAAAGAATCAACAAAAAAGAACAACCACAATAGACTCTACCGCGGATGAAGGACAACGAATTTTAAAAGCTGTAGTCGAGTGTTGAAATATGTGGTGTTATAAGTACACACTATTATGCTTAACATTATAACGTACACTATGAGTTGTTATAAATTAATAAATACAAAGAATGCGAAATAAAATTTAGAACCTGCTTGGATTTGATCCTAGAACCTCCAGACTACGAGTCTAGGTGGCAAACTACCTCACTCCTCTTCTTGCCTAGTACGCCTCAATATAGTGCTGCCGTGGGTTTTTGTGGATATCTACCCACATAACCTAATGGCAGTGCTTTTTGAGGATCCAACCAGCCTTAGGGCTGACTACCTAACAGACAGATGATTGCGGTGGTATACAACATGACACTGAGTTGTCCCTTCTAGTACCAGTTTCTCTCTATCCTCACTACTATTGAATTGTGTTCCTCATATCCAAAAATAAATTACACCCTCCCGGTTTATCGCCATTGCTCTACGTTTGACCCAGATGCTATTTGCACTTGTTAAACAACAATCAAGAGCTCCGAACAAGTGTACGTGAGGAACTCGTTGGGCTTCGTGCTTACGTCCCTCCCTCAGTTTGCCCAACGTAATATGCTGTTCGATGACGCACTTCCCTTCCTATTATTGTGCAAACAATTTGAATTCATTAACCGACCATACCGTAGATTGTCATATTTGTGATTGAAATTTGCGTACACTAATTTTGGGATTGTATTTCGGTGTGTCACAGACACAAGTGTACACTCCATGGTGATTGTGTCTATGTATTACTTGGCACTCGTGGAATGTACATGATATGTAGTCAGTGTCTTTTGGGACTTTCTCGAGAGTCCACCCCATCTCTTGAGAACCTTTGCCAAGCACTACCTACAAATGCCGTCTGACTGCAGGCCATTTTCCCACCACGCTCTGTCAGTTGGGGAGAAAAACCGACGGTCTGAATTGTTTGGTGGATGGAAGTTAGATTATCAGGTGGATTTGCCACCATACAATTATTTAATCTAAATTATTTGTAAGACTGAAAGTATCATAATATTTAATACAAAGACATTAGAGTTGCTTAAATTTATGCTGTATGTTTAGTTGTTCATTCAGTGGTGCGGCAGGGATCAATTAAATGTTTATTGCACATTGTTACTAACATTGGTGGTGGAGTGTGTTTACTGATATTAGAACAATGCGTAATTGATTTGTTTACATTATTATGAAGGGGAATAGCATTACAGAATTAGTCATACCTTACTTGTCCCATATACAGGGTGTTCATGAAGTCACCGGACACAATATTTCGGATTTTTTCTGACGCTGTATTACACACACAATAGTTCCGCATACCTTCAATTAATGAACAATACTTTCTTATCTTCAGTGGAAGTATTCTGGAAGTGCTGGGGTTAATAAATGCTCAGACATAACACTAACGCGTTCCCACAGTTCCAATTCACAAGAGATGTTGAAAGTGACTAGAGTTTTCTTGCTGGCAGGAATTAACACACACGTGTTTTGCTGGTATTATTTGTCCAATACATTGAGAAATTGTTTCTTTGAGTTCATGTAAAGAATGAGTATTATCCCTGTATACTCCTTCTTTTAAATATACAGAGAGAAAAGAAGTCTGGAGAGGTTAAATTTGGCAGACAAGGAGGTCACAAATTACATGAGATTACTCGATTGCCGAAAATATATTGCAACATCGCCAACTTTTGCACTCAAAATAACAACCCATGTTGCGGGCGTAAAATTCATTGCCATCCGCTTGACCTTGTATGACTCACTTTGTGCAATGTAACAGGTTCTACCATGTCTGATAACATCTCACATTCAAGTTTGACAACTTACTCCTTCAGATGCTAGTAGGTTTTTGCTGAGGATTAACACTACGTAAGGGAAGATGATAAGATAGAAAATGAGATAGGTTTCGGCATAGAGATGAGTATTGGTAGATAGGATGAGAAGCCAACACAAAACATTAAGTAAATTTATATATAAAAAGGAATTTAGCCGTTCAAACCGTATGAAATGTCTAACTTTAGCGGGGACTCGCACAAGGCAAGTGGAGAGCGCAGCGTGAATAGAGGTTACCTGCAAGCGCTTGGGAAGTGCTCTATCCCTCCCGAGCCGATATTCCAGTACTATAGGGACGGGTGGTAGTCAGGCAAGACAAAGTATGCTAAAGGAAAACGATGTAATAACTTTCCCTTCAGAAGGGTTAGATTTTATTACGCATTTAAAAATTCTGGAAAGATTTGAATTCGGAGTGATAATTTTATTTCTGGGCACTGTTGGATCTCTGGCAAACCAATCGAATGCTCCCAGAGAATGAAGAGACAAAGTGGTTTTGATAATTTTAGCAATGTTGTTATTGTTTTTGCGAAAATCTTACACGAAAACAAATTGTTGAACTTAAGGAAAACTAAGCTTTTATCCAGCAAGATGCCGATTAAAAGTTTAGAACAGAGGAAGATCTCAAACCTAACTCGAACCAAACTTAAATTTTGAAAACAAACCATAAGTCAGAGAGAAAATCTCTACAAGTAGGAAGCTTGCGGAGCTAGCTATACTTGCCTCAGTGGCTTGCTAGAATTAGCAATGAAAGCCAAGAGAAACTTTGAAAATGCTGTTACTTGAAGTTTTAGTTTAAATGCAACAAGTAGTAAAGATTTTATTGTTTGAGGAATTATCCGTTTTCATAAAGAGGGCTTAAACTTAGAGGAAGAATCAAGGAAGAGAAGGTCCTGCCTAATTGTGATTCTAGCGGGAAAGATCAAGCAAAAAATAAGAAATAATTTATTTAACAATAAATATTCAGTAAAAGTTAGAAAATTAACAATGGTTAGATTTAGAATCTTATGTTTTGAATTGGAAGAACTTTTTCTTTGTTTAGTTCTCCAAACATTTTGAGAGTCTCAGACCCAATAATAAGAGGTTTACAATGTATAAACAATATTAAATGGAGTACAAGTTTCGAACCTGATAAAGCACTGAAATCTTACAAAGATTCTTAAAAAGTGTGCTCACGATTAAGAAATTTGAAGTTTGTAACGATAATTGTAAAGCAATTTTAACTTTGAAAGTTTAATTAGGTACGAATTAAGCGCCTTTAGAATCCCTTTATGGCAATCGAAAATGCTATGAACAAATGTATTAGAATCCTGATTGTAACAGAAAAGGAAGAACAAACCACAAGCGGAAATTGCCGCTATCTTTTAATATAAATTGAAATGAAAATCCACAGCCTGCTTCCAGTCTCCGACCGGGTCAGGAATGGAATGAATGAAGCCCCCATCTAGCGGCGAGGATATGAACTGTGCCGGCTGCCGAGGCCTGACGCACTCCTCTGGGGCAATGATTAAATGAATGACAAATGAAATGATAGTGGAGAGTGTTGCTGGAATGAAATGTTGACAGGGAAAACCGGAGTACCCGGAGAAAAACCTGTCTGCCTCCGCTTTGTCCAGCACAGATCTCACATGGAGTGACCGGGATTTGAACCACGGAGCCAGCGGTGAGAGGCCGGCGTGTTGCCGCCTAAGCCACGGAGGCTTCATTATTTTTTAATATAAATTACTAGAGGTGATAAAAAAATGCGCAGGTCGTGTTAACGAAGCCTGGATTACACAATTAGTTAACTCTTATATAATTAGAAAAAGTACGATTCCCTAATTTTAGAAGGGAAAGATCCATATTAAAATGTGGACTAACCACAGTTTATACAGAGTGAATATATGGTAAATCCAACAAAATGGGAGGGAGCCTCTATGGGCTAAGCCTCGTAGAAAAAGAAAGAACCCAACAGTTAAATTTAATTTGGTTAGTAAAAGGTATTTGGGAAAGGGAAATAGGAACTTTAGGAAAAATTCCTGGCCAGATTTATTTTCTTTCAACTGAACGCGGCGCGGAAGATATTTAGCACACGCAAATTCGAAGCACAGATAGTTTTTGATAAGTTGAAAAACTTCACTCTCGTTGTTTATGTAGGTTCGTAGAACAAGAGAAAGTTATGGAGAACACTTAGTGTAATTGAGCTTGAACAAGTTTATTGCGTTGGAAAGTTTATGGCTTGCAGTTGAATGATGATGAAAAGTTCCCACGGTGGAAAGCAAGTTAGGTGTTGACCAGGAGTTAATGTAACATGAATTCTTCGGCGAGGAAAAGTATCCCCATATTTTGGCGTGGAAAATACTAGATTGCTTGAAAAGTAGAAAGATTGGTTGACATAGAAAGTTCTGGAGCTAT
Organism: Meconema thalassinum; assembly: GCA_946902985.2. NCBI lineage: Eukaryota > Metazoa > Arthropoda > Insecta > Orthoptera > Tettigoniidae > Meconema > Meconema thalassinum. Next base: position 20,574,818 of record OX336395.1, on the reverse strand, counting down.
GATGACAGTTAAATTGGGTAAGAGAGATCTCGCGGTGGAAAGCTAAGTTTTATAGACAGTGGTTAATTTAACATGAATCCCTCGGTGTGGGAAGGTATTTCCATTTAATTTGTACAAGAAGTTCTGAATTACATGTTTTAAAGCCAGCTAAAGCATGACCAGAAAAATCTCTCGAAGACGATTACTACACAATAGTTAGCAATTCCACACACTGTCTATAAATTTAAATTAAATTCATTTAGCTATTTAAAAACAATTAAAATATGTTTAAAAACATTGCAGTTTTGTACTTAGCATTCTTTTCATGTAGAGCAGGCGATGGTTCCTGGTAACGGTTGGTTTAAAAAATTGACATGGCGTCTAGTTTAAAATGTCTCACGAGGACAGGAGACTAGCCCGGGGAAAGGCTCCAAACTGTACGTTTGACAACTGAAGCAGAAGTGAGAACGAGCGATTCCTCACACGACAGAGGTAGGTAGCAGAGGGGAAGGGGAAGGGGAAGCAAGGGAGAGAGTAAATATCATAATGTACAACATGACAAAATGAAATTCTTCGTGAATATAAAATAAATGTTCTTCATGAAGAAGTCTTCATGGAGATGTTAGCTGGCGACAACGACGACGCCTAGTAGATTGATGAGGAATTTTTCTTGAGTTCAAAGGAATTGAAGAACTTCGGCAGTTAGATGCTAGATGCCGCTAGGATCTCCATGGAAGTTACATATCTAGAACAGACTCAAGGAAAAAATAAACCTGTTCACAAAGAGAAAATGAAAAAGATCACTGTTGGTGTGTGCGAGGAAGGAATTAAATAAAATAGAAAAATCGAAGAGCAGCAAAAGCTAACTCTGACTGACCGTGTATTCCAAAGAATACACCAGATGCATGAGCTACTATTTTTCAATGTTAGAGTCCGGTGACTTTATGAACACCCTGTATATGGTGAAGATATTAATAACTATAACTCGCAATGCCCGTCAGTCACCCTTTGCATCCCTCTGCCCATCCCTGCCACACCTTGCCACCTAATGCCCCACTGCAACGGGAACCTGCAGCCGTAACGTTCTTCGAGAAGAAAGGTAACTTTCTATGCTTGGTTTGGCACATACCAAGGTTAGTAGGAATAGCATATTTACAGTAGTTAAGGAAGGACGGGTCTAGAACAAGATCTCTTATAGGTTAGAATATGGTAAACGTATGGCTTCGTATGTAGGGTGCGGTAATAATGTGGATATATATAACGACTTCTTCATGTATGGCTGACATGAAATACAGCATAAAGCTGTCTTAAGACCGATGACTCAAACAGAATCAACAATGTATTCCTGTCACGCAGCATATACGCCGCCATGTGAAAGCTCACATCAGTTTTGCGCTAACATGAGCGCTTTTACTCAAACAAGTGTATTGGTTAGTAAAATCTCTTACTCAATTTTATCACTTTAAGAATATAGTTTTAGGATTGACAAACATTTGAGATATTCTAGCTAGATATTTTGAAACTTTGAATGTTACATTATCAATGTTAACAGTGTACAAATTGCGAGTAATTTGGAGTCTAGTAGAGGTCGAGATATTATGAAACTAATTCGGAAGAGTGGATTTAATTATTTGTGTGGAGAAACGTTTAATTAATGATCCCGGCTACAATACAAGGTTAGATGTTAGACTGGAGTCGTGTAGTGGTGAGCCAAGAGTTGGATAATGTGCGCTTTGTGGTATCGATAATCTCTAATGATTTCCACTTTCTGTACATAATCACAAACCACCTACATATATTTAGTATTTGATTTTTCTTTAGTACTTCAAGCTAATCACTCTTCACCACACAATTTATGTAGCTCCAATTAGTGTGAAGCATTGATCAGTGATTTATTTTTCACAGTGTACCATGGTAACCAATGTGGTTTTGAAATCACATATCCCGGATATCCAAAACACCATCCATAATCCATAACACTAGATCGTCTATTCTGTAGTTTATTCCGTGTCACCTGTATGCGCGCGTACTTTCTGAAACACCTGACGTTCATTTCCCCGGATTCCATAAATTAATTGTTATATGTCGCACAGGCATGTTGTTGAAACATCACAAGATGAGATGAGTCATAATGAGTAGAAGAAAGTGAATAAGAACACTCGCATTGGAGGTTTGAATCAACACGGAATTTCCATAACCCTTCAATAATTTCAAGTATTGAACCTATCATGGACCATATCGACTTTTGGCAAACATGTATCTGAGGAATTAATTGCCCTTTCTTTTGTATAAACACTTCATTCAGAATTGAGATGGATGACATATTCCTCAATGTTATATACTCCGGCCATATTGTCTTTCTATTAAATATGCCATCTTAAAGTATTCAGACTGAATGAAGAACATAACATTGAAGAGTGGAAACCAGATGAGTACCTGGTACAATATCCTGGTAATTATTGAAAGTTAACCCAAATGACATTTCATTATCTGGATTTCTGGATCTCGATTATCATTCTCCTTTTCCAGATTATTCAACGAGCGCACTAAAATATATTAATACCAATTATTTCAGGCTGATATATCCTGATTCCTCAGATCCAGCTGTAAGGAACATGAGTAATACTGGACGACAATTTAAAATCAAAGAATGTTTGAAGACGAACCAGCTGATCCATAGCAGCAAGGAATCGTTTTTATGTAGTATATGCTATGCCAAATTTTCCAACGAATTGAATTTGAAGGGACATATAATAACGCATACCGACAAGAAACCTCACACATGTACCGAACGCGATGGCACATTTGCTCGGAAAAGTAATTTGAAGACACACTTGTTAACCCATTCCGGTGAAAGGCCTTATTCATGTAGCGTATGCGAAGGCAAATTTGCTCGGAGAGGAACTTTAAAGACACACATGTTAATTCATTCCGGCGAGAAGCCTCACTCGTGTAGCGTATGCGATGTAAGATTTACTCAACAAGGACACTTGAAGTCTCACATGTTAACCCATACCGGCGAGAGGCCTTACTCATGTACCGAATGCGAAAGAAAATTTGCTCACAAAGGAGATTTGAGGTCGCACATGTTAGCCCATACCGGTGAGAAGCCTTACTCATGTAGCGTATGCGAAGGCAAATTTGCTCGGAGAAAAGCTTTAAAAAGACACTTCTTAACTCACTCCGCCAATAAGCCTCACTCGTGTAATGAATGCGATGCATGTACCGAACGCGATGGCACATTTGCTCGGAAAGGTAATTTGAAGACACACTTGTTAACCCATTCCGGCGAAAAGCCTTATTCATGTAGCGTATGCGAAGGCAAATTTGCTCGGAGAGGAACTTTAAAGAGACACATGTTAATTCATTCCGGCGAGAAGCCTCACTCGTGTAGCGTATGCGATGTAAGATTTTCTCAACGAGGGCATTTGAAGTCTCACATGTTAACCCATACCGGCGAGAGGCCTTACTCATGTACTGAATGCGAAAGAAAATTTGCTCAGAAAGGAGATTTGAGGTCGCACATGTTATTCCATACCGGTGAGAAGCCTTACTCATGTAGCGTATGCGAAGGCAAATTTGCTCGCAGAAAAGCTTTAAAAAGACACTTCTTAAATCACTCCGGCGATAAGCCTCACTCGTGTAACAAATGCGATGCAAGATTTTCGCAACGAGGGCAATTGAGGACACACATGTTAATTCACACCGGCGAGAAGCCTTATTCATGTAGCGTATGCGAAGGTAAATTTACTCGGAGAGTAGCACTGAAAAAACACCTGTTAACCCATTCCGGCGAGATGCCTCACTCGTGAAGTGTAATATGCTATGCAACATTTAATCAAAGAGGGCATTTGAGATCAAACATGTTAACCCATACCGTGAACCGCTCTTCCCAATTTATTATTGTTATTATTATTAACATTATGATTTCACCAGTTTTGTAACATCGTAGTGCGAAGGTTTCGCTTGCTCGAAGGAGCGCTATTGCTCAAGCATGTGTTATGTTTTGCTACACCTAGCCAAGTAACCCATGTATCCTCCTTATTTTTTAGTGTAGTTGCGTCTTGTGATCTCAGGGAGAGGATCTGTGGACACGTGTTTCTCTTGCGCACTCTCGGATGGTGTGGATGTGTGTGAGCCGGGCTGATACCCGCTCGTTTTGAGCAAATAGTTGTGAGTACCACTCGGTGTATTTTAATTTAATTAGCTGGTATATATTTATGTTCTATGTTCATATTTTACGTTTCTGTTTTCCATGATGTGTTGAGCATTGTCCTTGTATCCCCATGGTGAAGGTTGTGTTACTTTTGTCAATATGTTGCTTACGTAATCTATTTTTGAACCTCTAAGAATTGAATGTATCGCCATTTAATTCGTTCTGGCTTATATCTACCTTCTGGTGCTTCGTCTGCTCATTTCTTGTGCCCCAAACGGAAATGATCTCGCGTGAGGAAATTTTCTGCGTTTGGTTTGATGACAACTGGTCTTTTTGGTGTGTGTGTGTGTAAACTGTAGCCACGGGATTCACGAACTTATGTGGTGCGAGTCCCTTTGATTGAGTATATGGCTGATGGGACCTGGGTTTCTCTCAGCTCCTATGGTGCATTATTCTTTACGTCATGTGTCGTACTTGTACGGCTCAGTTATGCAATAAGCCAATATTTCAGGTATACTTTCAATTTTGATTGTGTTCATTTGGGTTCTCTTCATTTTTGAAGTAACGTAATCTCGTTTATTTGATTTCCCTTCTGTTCCTTTTTCGACTTTCACTGTGTTACCTCCCTCACCCCCACCCTCCACACACAATTGTACCCCCCCCCCCCTCTCCCTCTCTCGCTCCCCACCCCCTTGCATGCTTGGAGAACATCGTGGAAAGCACCGTTTCTTTTGGGAAAGTTCGATTTTGTCCGTCTCAGTGTTTGGACCTTTCCTCTTGTCCTCCTAAGTTTATAACTGACGCGCATTTTAACTACGTCAAGGGCCGATAACCTAGATGTTAGGCCCCTTAAAACAACAATTATCATCATCATCATAACTACGTCAAAATAAAAATAATTAATTAACACCAACTAACATGGAAAATATGTGCTACCCATTTAAGTCCCCAGAGGTTTTGCCTTAGAAAGAAACTACTAGACATTAAATTTAAGTGATAAGAAACACCAAGTCAGATTTACTTTATAATATAATTCAATCAATCTATTAAAAAAAATACAATAACATGAGAAGGTCTTAAACTACAAACAATAATAATTTTAGAAAAGAGGAACCTTGAAATCATAAAAAAAACATTACCTATTTTCAAAGACAAGATATCAGTTGATATTCATTATTCGACATCTATTCCAAAAAACGTCAGAGAAGTAGTACAATGACTAAGCATGATGGTCATCAGGATCTATCACTTAAACCTCAAGAAAATATTTTAATCATTCCCAATCACAAGGAGCTAGAAGTCAACACGACTGTCGTGATTGAAATCTCAAGATGGAGTCCCTAATATCAGATGTTTGGTCAAAATACAAGATTAATAATTCATAACCCCAAAACAAGGAGATTAAGGTTATCTTGCCAACGGTGGCTTAAGAAAGAAAATACATCATAGAGATGTTTCACACAGACTCTTAAGGAGTATACTAACTGAAACGAAGCAGGGGGGAAATAAATTAAAAACCAAAACGTTAAGATAAATTAAAAAACTACTTCGAATCAAAACAAGAGGTTCGCTGTTATTGACAGATGAAAATCTGAAACAGCTTAGAAAATAAACACATTCAAAATAACACACCAAGAGCTTGCAAAGACAAGGTAGTTATTTGCAAAGAATCAGTATATCAAACACTCACATGAAACATCCAATCTTTTACGCATCACCCAAAACAAACATGTGTTCAGAACCAAAACATGTACGACTAAGGTACCAACCTCCGAGAGGCAAAATGTTAGGTTAACAAACACATCTCACAATCATGCCAACCCATGAAAAAAACTAAACTTTACGAATCACACCACTCCCGACCAATGTGTTCAAAACCCAAACATAGTACGACAAGGTACAAATCTCTAAGAGATTAAATGTTAGGTTATCCAAACGCATCTCACATTCATGCCAACCCCCAAGGCACATCACATGTAATATAAGGGTTCTTGACTCTTTTGACCAAAATCAAAATAACTAGAAATAGCAAGAAGAAAGGCCCTTATATTACCAAACACATACCAACATATAAACACAGATCCTTTCACACGACATTTCATACATACTGATCTTATTCAACAACGACTTGTCAACCATTACATTGCAAGGACGTACCTTATTCTGTCGGTCACGATCACAAATCATATTTTAAAAGGTAACATGCTTAAAAATAAAACGTCAGTATATCAGATTCCTTCCGATGGTAGTGGAAATATAGGCATGTCTCGCCCAAGCCCGAAGGCTGGCTTCAGAATAGGTTCCCGCGACGAAACTTACATCCCCGTTCTTCGATGATAAGATAGGTAATAATCTTTTTTTTCTAACAAAGACTTGTTAGGTTACCAAGGAGACACATCCCATAGATAATCTCAAACCCAGACACTGATCTGTGGCGGGATCAGAAATCCAGCTTGCGCCATCTAGCGTAAAACTAGTCCAACCAACGGAACAGCTTCACAAGAAATCCGCTAGGTAGAGCGCGAGTCCAAGAAATTACATAGACTCCGTAAGTTTCCAACCTTGACACATAGATGGGGCGACGAGGATTTTACACTAGAAGTAGTGTACCTTTTAGTGTTACCTTGAAACGTAGATATAAATATAATTGTCACAACTCTACAATAGTCACAAACTATTGTCTCAATAACATTTCATACTATTTGAATTTTAATATATTCGAGTCGTATTTTCGGTTGGGTGTGCATTTCTTCCTATAAGTTTAGCTTTTTCTTTTGATCTATTTTCCTCTTACGTCACTAGTATTGTCGTAGTTAAATATCATGTTATTTGTGTCTTATTAAGTTTACCTCCTACATTGTATTTAAGAATATTTTATATTTTGTGTGCACATATTTTTATTTTATTTTAAATACATCGTAAATAGTACTATTTTGCTTTGACTTCATTATTTCTAATGTCGAGTACTCTCTCATTTATCCTTTTGATTTTCGATTCGGTCTTGGCTCCGTACTGCAAGGAAGTCTCGACCTCTCGCTTCTGGGTTTTCTATTATTACATTTCATGACATTTTTGTACTTCTTTTGGATATTGCCTTGTGCAATTTTATCATTCTGTTTTTATTTTTGGGAAATGTTCTTGGGTTTAAATTGCAAACTTGGGCCCAGCGTAATTTAAACTTAATTTCCTTTCCCCGTTTTCCATATTTGATTTTTTTCCACTGCGTTTATCTCTGCTACTCTGACGCGTAATTTTGTTAGTAATGCACAACCGCTAACGGCACAAACGGTACAATATGCGAAGGCAAATTTGCTCGAAACGGAGATTCGAAAAATCACTTGTTAACCCATTCCGTCGAGAAGCCTCACTCGTATAGCGTATGCCATGCAACATTCACTCAAGTAGGGCATTTGTGGTCACACATGCTAACTCATACCGGCGCGAAGCCTTAATCATGTACTGTATGCGTAGGCAAATTTGCACCGAAAGGAGATTAGAAGTCACACATGTTAATTTATACGGGCGAATAGCCAAACCCATGTAGCTTATGCGATACAAAATTTGCTCAGGGAGGAAATTTGACGAGACACATATTAACCTATTGCCACGGTGGGTGAGTGGATAGCGTGTCGGTCTACTAACCCCAAGATTGCAGGTTCGCCCCTGACCGTGGTATGTGATTTTTGAAAGGAGGCAAAAATACGATACGCATGGCATACGATGTTGGCATGTCAAAGAACCCATTTGAATTCAGTAGGCCGAGTTCATAATGGCAAAATTAATCTCGGGAGTTTCCGCCAGCACAAAGTTCCTCATTTCTCTACTGGAACGCGCTATTGTGTTCAAGGAGATTAGATATCTAACATCTAACCTCCTTGACTTTCATAGTCAACGAACTACGAAATTCGACATGCAAGCCCTCTGGGTGTCAAATAGCAAAGCTTGCACCAGGCATCCGAGGCCATACGATATTATTATTACCTATACCGGTGAGAAGCTTTAGTCATGTACGGTATGCTTAGGCAAATTTGCTCTGAAAGGAGATTTGAAGTCACACATGTTAATCTATACGGGCGAATAGCCAAACCCATGTAGCCTATGCGATACAAAATTTGCTCAGAGAGGAAATTTGACGAGACACATATTAACCTATACCGTTGAGAAGCCTGACTCATGTACTTTATCCGAAGGCAAATTTGTTCAGAGAAGAGTTTCTGAAGACACATGTCTAAATCCATACCAGCGAGAATCCTCACACGTGTGGCGTATGTCATGCATAATTCACTCAAAAAGTGCGTTTAGGGAGACGCGTGCTTAGTCAAACTCATTCTGGCAATGTTCCATACTTGTGAAGCGTATGCGAAAACAAATTTGTTTGTAAAAAGAGTTGACGACGCAAATATTCACCCATACCGGCGAGAAGCCACGCTCATCTAGTATATGCGGTGTCAAATTTGCTCGAAGAGGGCGTTTGAGGAGACACGTGTTAAGCCATACTCATGGCTGATATGCGAGGCCATGTATACCCGGGAAGAAAATTTCAAGAAACAAATGCTTACCCATAGCGGTGGGATACCATACTCGTGTCGCATGTACTGTACCCGTTCGTCCTGGGGATGCGATGACCCACCTGCTATTACATCGCATTCCTGGAGTTCCAGGACAGAGCGGAGTTAAATGAACCTCTAGTCAAATAAGTAATGTGTCGGAAATTCAGCTGAGTTATCGAAAAAGCAGAGGGTAACACGAGACAAAGTATCTCTAGGGTCGTTACGGGCTTAAATTTAATTTAAAAAATGCAAATATAAATGGGCGCCATCAACTGAACTCCTAGCAAACCACATCCTTTCCGGTTAAGCCTTAATCAAGACAAGGAAAGAAAAAGGAAAATCACACCATCATCAGATCACAACTAAGATAAAAACAAATTTATTTCACTTTGATAGTCAGACAGACATTTTAAATATTCATCCTACCTGAGAGCATGTTCGAATGCCAACGTTAAATTGTCATTGTCCAAAAATCGAACCATCTCTTTTCTAATCAAAAGTATTTAATCCACATAAAATAGGAAAAATCTCTAAAGTTCTCTTGGGTTCTCAGGATCACCGTAGCTCTATGTCTTTCGTCACTGACATTCGTGATACCTGAGACCTAATTTCTCTTTAAATTAATATCATGAATGTGGATTTGAAAAATATTATTAATCTGTCTAAACACACATATTATAATCACATATTTTAAATATCACGTAATTTATGGCTTGCATGGCATAATTTAAACGTTGAATACGTTAGTAAAATGCTCCTAAACATCGAATAATTAATTTACACTATTTACATTGTCATTAATAATTGCTTGTTTGTGAATTACAGAAAATCCACTGCTCATTGGTCATAATCATCATCATCATCAAAGTTAAATATTTCTCACATTAATTCTCATCTCAAAATTCAATATATTTCTGTCAGAATCATTAACTCATCACCATTAAATCATTTAAATGAAAATTATTATTATCACTTCATTATACTTTCTAATTATTCACACACTCTTATTTTATCATCTCCTTCAGATTAAATCATCTTAAATCATCAATATAAATTGTTTAATTCCTCAACTCAAGTTGCAATTCCTTCAAGTCATATCTCAATTAAATTTATTTTAATTCCATATAAATTCATTAATCATCAGCTTCTTTAATCAATTATCACCTTCTAATTCAGATATTCATCATCTATCCAATCATCTATTAATTTATTTAAATCAGTTTATTTATTCAATCTTTAATTCAGCCATTTATTTAATTCATTGATTTATTCCAAAATTTAATGTATTCATTTGTTTAAATTTTATTCTTCTGGTTATTTAGATTTTTATTATTTCATCTAGTCATTCTGATTTTTATTTCATTAGGTCAGATCATTAATATGCTTAAATTTCAGATTATTATTTCATTAATTATTATTATCAGAAATCTTGTATTATCAACTTTATTTATTTGTTTAATTTCCTAACAAATTGTTTAATATGGGTTATAGAACATTGTCTTACAGTCTTATCACTTCCAAGTTATATCTCGTATTTAATTATCATGCCAAAAATATTATTGCCTTCACGACATCACGTTGGATCTGACTATCCACAACTACATTATATATCCTCACTTCTTCACATATCACATTTGAATACCACAATTATTCCACAAAACTCCATAAATATTCAGCATACAGCCTGAATCTCAAAATTACGCTAGACTGGGTTCGACAACCTCATGTCTGCCTCAAAATACATTAGCAACATTGCAACTATCACTTGGCAACTTCTACAAAATGCCTATCACAAACTTCACTTAACCATGTTGCATGATCTACAAAAAATATATAATTGGCTTCAAATTATCAACGCACACAATCTCCAATAACTGTAATTATTCTGATCACATCTAGACAACTTCTTAAACAATTAGAAAAAATATTTCCTTAGTAATTCAAGATCTGCTTTCAAATAGCATAAATTCTCTTACAATTCTCATAATTCACATCACAGAAAAACACCAATGTGCTATAATCTCTCCTATCAAAATATGCAATACTGATCTGCCTTAAAATAAATCTGACCATTAATGATTCATCTTACAAGATTCAATTACTTTAAATCCTTCTCAAAGGTATCAAACACAATTATAAAAATCATCAAAAGCATCAGCTGTACCAGCTGTTAAGCTGAAAGTACTCTCAAAAGAGTATAGCAACAAAATATTGGATTGGCAAACAAGAATTACTAAATGTAACCCTGCTGACATTTATCTTTAATTTATTTAACAAAATTTCGACTGATATGTGACTAGTAGTTCCTTGTTTGATTCTCTTACAACCTCAAGTACACTCGGATGATAAAAATGAGTCCCTCAATGGTAAGTAAGATGAGTAACCACCATACAATCGTATAAATACGAAAGACCTTGCCCCGTCGTCTAACATGATAGTGCCCTGAACGATGGGTAAGATGAGTAACCACCATACATAATCGTATAAATACGAAAGACCCCATCTCGAAGGCTAAATGAGTGAATGTACCAGATCGGAATCAACAAGTCTCTAGTTGTCATATAAAAGCGATATTTATCCACTAAAGTGAATAACATCTTAATATCTCCAAACAATCCAATGGAAAAAATCCCTACTGATGAATAATACACACTCGCTAGTATGCAATGAACTGACGAAGTAATTTAGATAATCACTTGCAGATCACGAGTTCGAAATACTCGTCACACAAAAAAAACTATTCATGAAAACTATCCTTACTGGAAAAATGTCTAAAAGACCAAACATCTGCTTAATAAAGCCAACCAATGGTGAGAATTTCGTATAATGATGCCTGCCATATCATATGGTCACGCCATATTCTAGCAAAATTTGAAGCATATAATGTCAAAGCCATGTCTAAATAATCGTATCACTCCTATTAGAAAAAATATACATGTGTGCCCAGTATTCATGAAAATAATCATATCAGGAAGTTACAACTCTTACAGTACCTTCTCATAATCAACTGTTATTAAATTTCAAAGATCGTCGATTATCCTTATGTAATGAATTTCTCGAAAGATCGGCGTGAATATCATTCCACCCACGCAATGACGATTGCCTTCAAATCCCAAGTGAATCAGCTGGTGGACCTCCTCTTCTTCAGGAATCGAATCCATCGCTCCGTGGTGCCATCGCGTCTCTGTCTTCGTTTACTCCGACATGATAAACTGCTGGTTATCCATAGCGGATACTGTCCAAATCCTCACGAAAAAGTTCATAGAAACAGCGTACCCCATATTCCTCTTCTACGTTACGCCACTGCCCCATACAATGTTCGGTTTGAGTGTTGAAAGTTCAATCTCCACGGCGGTTAAGTCTCACTTGCAGAAAATAAATTTTATTTACGAGAGTGTATAAGTTTATGAAACACCCTGTAGCTGTGTTCGTACTCGGTATTTTATAACACTTCATAAGAAAGAATTGCATTAATGCACGTGCCAATGTTCATAAGTGCATATGCTTGTAACATTCCGTTTGCATAAAATTGTTAATGTTATTTGGACCCCATGGTCGCTCTGCATGTTCCGTTATGAAATGCATAGTCGTAATGTCATTGAAAAAAAAACTATGTTCATTTGAAGTTCACAGTTGCAGTATCTCGTAACTATCTGCTTGCACAATTCGATTACTGAATACGAGTCCCAACTCAATGTTGTAATGAAGTTCAGCCTTTATCATAATGCTTGCGTATAAAATAGGAAATAACCCGCTCGTCTCTACTGCAATGTTCCAGAATAATCTCCGCTTAAAGCTGGCCTCGCCATGCTGCTCTACTATGCTGTTCTGCGTTACAAAATGCAGCTCGAAATAAAGTTCTCCAACTCGTTTTACAGTGCTGTTCTAAACCCCGGCCTTCTCATGCTTGCTTGGCCCGTACAGCTGGTATCGTAACCGGTCTTCACGCTGCCTACTGCGGGTGTCTGCCTGGCTCACTGACCTACTTTCCGTTCTCTGCTTGGTGAAGTCAAACTGTCGCTTTCACTTTACGTGACAAATGCTGTTCGCTGCGCGACTTTACCATACGCTCGGCATATGTCCTACTCAGCTCGCTGTCTGAACTCGACTGCGTTGCTCACTGTACTTGACTCTCTTGCGAACAGAACTCCACTCTCTTGCTAACTGAGCTCGACTGACTGTCTCTAGACTGCATTGACCTGCACCTCCCTGGCGCAGTCACGTGACGTTCTCCCCACCACTGTGGTCTTGCGTCACAAATATAATCTCGAACCCCGATCATCTTGGCTATTAAGTTGTACAATAACTTAAGGGTTATCTGTCTTCCTTCAAATTATTACCATATATAATGCTTGTTGTATCTTCTCTTCTGAGATGTTTAAATACCATGTTCCATATAGATCTTAATAAAGCTTCATATTTCCATCCATAATTCCATCTGCTTGACTGCTGTCAGTGCCTTCTTAATCCTAGACCTTCTACGTCATCTTGACATTCCTCTTGACTCGATTTGAGCGCTATCTTCTCATAACTCTTCCCATAATCTCAACTACGGCTTAATGTCTGCTGGCGTAGCCGATAGCCTCAACTAGGTATAGGGTACATCACGAAGCCTAATTTGCTCATAGAGGGCTTTTGAAGGAATAGGTAACCCATACCAGAGAGATACTATAGCATATGCGGAACCAACTTTATTCAAAGAGGACTTTTGAAGACACATTTTACCCATATCGGAGCTAAATCATACTAACGAAATATTATGCGAAGTCAATTTTTTTCACAGAGGATTGATGGCACACTTGTTAAACCGAAATGTGTGAGCATTTTCTGGGCTAAATTAACTAATTAGAGGAACGTTGAAAACGCGCACTCCGCGCAAGAAAAGCAAATATTTTTTTAACTAATGGCTCCACTAGAAGTGCAAATATTGTTTCTCATCTGATGGCTTTACTAGAAGAGCGCACATGTATTGTCATTTGATGTCACAACAAGAAGAGCAGATATCCAGTGGCTCCCATGGAATAGCATAATTTGTAAGTCATCTGACGACTTCTCAAGAAGAGGAAACATTATTAGTCATCCGATCGCTCCACAAGAAGAGTAGACATTCTTGCCACCAATCGCCAATCACGGAGAGCAATGTTTCTGAGTCCAACCATCGGTAATGGGATAAGATTGGAGAGGTAAACAGGGATAAGACATGTTGACAGTTGTCCAGAAGTTTTGGTTCAATAACCATGTTCAGAGCCACCTAAGGTATTCACTATTGGGATTTTTCGTATAGAAATGATTAAAAACTCCCCAAGAGCTCTACATGATGTTCATTTCAATTAAATTAGTGTTCCCAACTCACAGCATTTATCGGAATTTTTGGTTTACTAGTATCACTCTTTGATAATACAGATTGTCATGTTTAACTTTTCAGTCGGGGTGCAAGTTATGAATATGTAAAATACACTCATGGAAATGATTACATGTATTAAATATATATATAACAATTAAATGGGTCAAGTTACTTCCTACTGTACTGAAATAGTTATTTATTTATTTAGCGTATGGCTTTCAGTGACGGGACAGAGTTTGTAGCTGCTTCTATGTGGACACCCATATGGTGATCTACAAGTATCGTTCAATTTGAAGTAGTTACAACATGGCTGCCAGGTATCACTCAAAGGCAGTGGCGAACATTAGAACTTAATATAGTGATTCAACGGAATGCTAACCGAAAGGCTCTTTCATGTCGTCAGGAATGATGACATTAGTCGTTTTAGGAAAGTAAAAAATGGCCTTCCCCAGGGATCAGTATTTGCACCTCTTCTATTCAATCTCTACATATCGGATATCCCTGAGAAAAAGTCAGTAAGATTCTCTTATGCACACGACCTTGCCATTTCCTTTCTACACCCAGATTTCAGCCATGCCGAGGCCATCCTGACGTCTGACCTGAATACACTCAGCTCTTACTTTCAAAACTGGAGACAACAACCAAGCATTAATAAGACAGAATCTGCTCGCTTCCATCTCCACAACAAGCTGGCTAATACCAAACTCCAAATATGCTTCAATGGTTCAGTACTAAAGCACAATACTAATCCAAATACCTCGGGGTAACGCTTCACCGAACACTATCTGACAGAAAGCATCTTGAAAACCTGGGATCTAAGCTGAGATCGCGTAATAATATTCTATTTAAATTGCGTGGAACTTCACGGGGTGCTTCAGCGGACACACTACGACGTACTGCGCTTGGCCTCATGTACTCTACAGCTGAATACTGCTTTTCAGCATGGCCTAACAGTTGCCACGTAAGGAAAGTCGATGTACAACTTAACACCACCATGCGTATCATCCCCGGTACTCTGAAACGTAGTGCAACACACTAGTTACGTCACTAGTTTTCTCTTAGTTAAACTTTATGTTATTTGTGTCTTATTAAGTTTACCTCGTACATTGTATTTAAGAATATTTTATATTTTGTGTGCACATATTTTTATTTTATTTTATTTTAAATACATCGTAAATAGTTCTATTTTGCTTTGACTTCATTATTTCTAATTTTAGTACTCCCTCATTTGTCCTTTTGATTTTCGATTCGGTCTTGGCTCCGTACTGCAAGGAAGTCTCGACCTCTCGCCTCTGGGTTTTCTATTATTACATTTCATGACATTTTTTTATTTCTTTTGGATATTGCCTTGTGCAATTTTATCATTCTGTGTTTATTTTTGGGAAATGTTCTTGGGTTTAAATTGCAAACTTTAGCCCAGCGTAATTTAAACTTCTTCTCCATTCCCAGTTTTCTATATTTTTTTTTTCACTGCGTTTATCTCTGCTATTCTGACGCGTAATTTTGTTAGTAATGCTCAACCGCTAACGGTGCAACCGGTGAGAAGCGTTACTCATGTACAATATGCGAAGAAAATTCGCTCAAAGAGGAGATTCGAAAAATCACTTGTTTACCCATTCCGGCGAGAAGCCTCACTCGTGTAGCGTATGCGATGCAACATTCACTCAAGGAGGGCATTTATAGTCACACATGCTTACTCATACCGGCGCGAAGCCTTAATCATGTACTGTATGTGTAGGCAAATTTGCTCCGAAAGGGTATTTAAAATCACACATATTAATCTATACCGGCGAGTAGCCAAACACATGTAGCTTATGCGATACAAAATTTGCTAAAAGAGGAAATTTGACGAGACACATATTAACCTATACCGGTGAGAAGCCTTTCTCATGTACTTTATCTTGTGGCAAATTTCTTAATTTCTTAATGCATACCAGCGAGAACCCTCACACGTGTGGCGTATGTCATCCATAATTCACTCCAAAAGGGCGTTTAGGGAGACACGTGCTTAGTCAAACTAATTTTGGCAAGTTTCCATACTTGTGAAGCGTATACGAAAACAAGTTTGTTTGTAAAAAGAGTTGACGACGCACATATTCACCCATACCGGCGAGAAGTCACGCTCATCTAGCATATACTGGTCAAATTTGCTCGAAGAGGGCGTTTGAGGAGACACGTGTTAAGCCATACCCGTGGCTGATATTCGAAGCCATGTATACCCGGGAAGGAAATTTCAAGACACCAATTGTTACCCATAGCGGTGGGATACCATACTCGTATCGCATGTGCGAAGCCTAATTTGCCCAAAGAGAACTTTTGAAGGAATAGGTAACCCATACCAGGGAGATATTATACCATATGCGGAACCAACTTTATTCAAAGAGGACTTTTGAAGACACATTTTACCCATATCGGAGCTAAACCATACTAACGAAGTATTATGCGAAGTCAAATTTTTTCTCAGAGGATTGATGGCACACTTGTTAACCCAAGAGAGTGAGCATTTGCTAAGCTAAATTAACTAATTGGAGGAACTTTGAAAAAGACTCCCCCCCCCCCGCAAGAAAAGCAGTCATTTTTTACCACCTGATGGCTCCACTAGAAGGGCAAACATTGTTTCTCATCTGGTGGCTTTACTAGAAGAGTATTGTCATTTGATGTCTCAACTAGTGGAGCAGATATTGTTTGTTATCCAGTGGCTCCCATGGAATAGCATAATTTGTAAGTCATCTGACGACTTCTCAAGAAGAGGAAACATTATTAGTCATCCGATGGCCCCTCAAGAAGAGTAGACATTCTTGCTACAAATCGCCAATCACGAAGAGCAATGTTTCTGATTCCAACCATCCGTAATGGGATAAGATTGGTGAGGTAAACAGGGATAAGACATGTTGACAGTTGTCCAGAAGTTTTGGTTCAATAACCATGTTCAGAGCCACCTAAGGTATTCGCTATTGGGATTTTGCTAATAGAAATGATTAAAAACTCCCCAAGAGATCTACATGCTGTTCATTTCAATTAAATCAGTGTTCCCAACTCACAGCATTTATCGGAATTTTGGGTTTACTAGTATCACTCTATGATAATACAGATTGTCATGTTCAAATTTTCAGTCGGGTTGCAAGTTATGAATATGTAAAATACACTCATTGAAATGATTACATGTATTAATATATATATATATATATATATATATATATATAACAATTAAATGGGTCAAGTTACTTCCTACTGTACTCAAATAGTTATTTATTTATTTATCGTATGGCTTTAAGTGACGGGGCAGAGTTTGTAGCTGCTTCTATGTGGACACCCATATGGTGATCTACAAGTAGCGTTCAATTTGAAGTGGTTACAACTTTGGCTGCCAGATATCACTCAAAGCTAGTGGCGAACATAAGAACTTAATATAGTGATTCAACGGAATGCTAACCGAAAGGCTCTTTCGTGTCGTCATGAATGATGACATTATTCATCTTAGGAAACTAGAAAATGGCCGTCCCCAGGGTTCAGTATTGGCACCTCTTCTATTCAATCTCTATATATCGGATATTCCTGAGACAAAATCAGTAAAATTCTCTTATGCAGACGACCTTCCCATTTCCTTTCAACACCCAGATTTCAACCATGCCGAGGCCATCCTGACGTCTGACCTGAATCAACTCAGCTCTTACTTTCAAAACTCGAGACTACAACCCAGCATTAATAAGAAAGAATCTGCTTGCTTCAATCTCCACAACAAGCTGGCTAATACCAAACTCCAAGTATGCTTCAATGGCTCAGTACTAAAGCACAATCCTAATCCAAAGTATCTCGGCAGAACGCTTGACCGAACTCTATCTGACAGAAAGCATCTTGAAAACCTGTTATCTAAGCTGAGACCGCGTAATAATATTCTATTTAAATTGTGTGGAACTTCACGGGTTGCTTCAGCGGACACTGCGCTTGGTATCGTATTCTCTGCAGCTGAATACTGCTCTTCGGCATGGCTTAACAGTTGCCACGTAAGTAAAGTCGATGTACAACATAACACCATCATGCGTATCATCCCCGGTACTCTGAAGCCTACTGCAACACACTGGCTGCCAGTCCTGTCTCACATTGCTCCACCAAACCTGCGACGATCAAGAGCCCTTGTTCAAGAATACCGTATGAGAAGATCATGTCCACTCCAACTCCACCCATCCACAGGGATGTTGCAGATCACTGGCGACAAAGGCTGAAATCGCATAAGCCACCAATGAAAACAGCTAAGAATTTGATGGATGCTGGTTTCAATTTAAAAGAGGAATGGAAGCAGCAATTGTTTCGTACAGCTCCGGAGTGGCCAAACCTCTTTAATCCAAACCATGCCCCAGCTGGTTTCAGTTTGCCAAGAAGAACGTGGTCATCACTAAACAGGTTTCGCACTAATTTTGGAAGATCTGCATTCTCCCTTCACCAACGGGGCTTCAGGGATTCTCCAGGGTGCGATTGCGGTGCGTTGGTCCAGACCATGCATGACGTATTCAGCATGCTACCCACTACACCACTGAGCAGCTACTTCAGTAGGGAATCTCGGGCACAGCAGTTCAGCATGCTACCCACTACGCCACTGAGCCGCTACATCAGTAGGGAATCTCGGGCATAGCAGTTCAGCATGCCACCCACTACGCCACTGAGCCGCTACTTCAGTAGGGAATCTCGGGCATAGCAGTTTAGCATGCTACCCACTACGCCACTGAGCCGCTAGTTCAGTAGGGAATCTCGGGCATAGCAGTTCAGCATGCTATCCACTACGCCAATGAGCCGTTACTTCAGTAGGGAATCTCGGGCATAGCAGTTCAGCATGCTACCCACTACTCCACTGAGCCGCTAAGTCAGTAGGGAATCTCGGGCATAGCAGTTCAGCATGCTACCCACTACGCCACTGAGCCGCTACTTCAGTAGGCAATCTCGGGCATAGCAGTTCAGCATGCTACCCACTACGCCACTGAGCCGCTACTTCAGTGGGGAATCTCGGGCATAGCAGTTCAGCATGCTACCCACTACGCTACTGAGCCGCTACTTCAGTAGGGAATCTCGGGCATAGCAATTCAGCATGCTACCCACTACGCCACTGAGCCGCTACTTCAGTGGGGAATCTCGGGCATAGCAGTTCAGCATGCTACCCACTACGCCACTGAGCCGCTACTTCAGTAGGGAATCTCGGGCATAGCAATTCAGCATGCTACCCACTACGCCACTGAGACGCTACTTCAGTCGGGAATCTCGGGCATAGCTGTTCAGCATGCTACCCACTACACCACTGAGCCGCTACATCAGTAGGGGATCTCGGGCATAGCAATTCAGCATGCTACCCACTAAGCCACTGAGCCGCTACTTCAGTATTAAATCTCGGGCATAGCAGTTCAGCATGCTACCCACTACGCCACTGAGCCGCTACTTCAGTAGGGAATCTCGGGCATAGCAGTGCAGCATGCTACCCACTACGCCAATGAGCCGCTACTTCAATAGGGAATCTCGGGCATAGCAGTTCAGCATGCTATCCACTACGCCACTGAGCCGCTACTTCAGTAGGGAATCTCGGGCATAGCAATTCAGCATGCTACCCACTACGCCTCTGAGCCGCTACTTCAGTAGGGAAACTCGGGCATAGCAGTTCAGCATGCTACCCACTACGCCACTGAGCCGCTACTTCAGTGGGGAATCTCGGGCATAGCAATTCAGCATGCTACCCACTACGCCACTGAGCCGCTTCTTCAGTAGGGAATCTCGGGCATAGCAATTCAGCATGCTACCCACTACGCCACTGAGCCGCTACTTCAGTGGGGAATCTCTGGCATAGCAGTTCAGCATGCTACCCACTACGCCACTGAGCCGCTAATTCAGTAGGGAATCTCGGGCATTGCAGTGCAGCATGCTACCCACTACACCACTGAGCCGCTACTTCAGTAGGGAATCTCGGGCATAGCAGTTCAGCATGCTACCCACTACGCCACTGAGCCACTACTTCAGAAGACAATCTCGGGCATAGCAGTTAAGCATGCTACCCACTACGCCAATGAGCCGCTACTTCAGAAGCGAATCTCGGGCATAGCAATTAAGCATGCTACCCACTACGCCAATGAGCCGCTACTTCAGTAGGGAATCTCGGGCATAGCAATTCAGCATGCTACCCACTACGCCACTGAGCCGCTACTTCAGAAGGGAATCTCGGGCATAGCAGTTCAGCATGCTACCCACTGCGCCACTGAGCCGCTACTTCAGTAGGGAATCTCGGGCATAGCAGTTCAGCATGCTACCCACTACGCCACTGTGCCGCTACTTCAGCAGGGAATCTCGGGCATAGCAGTTCAGCATGCTACCCACTACGCCACTGAGCCGCTACTTCAGAAGGGAACCTCGGGCATAGCAGTGCAGCATGCTACCCACTACGCCAATGAGCCGCTACTTCAGTAGGGAATCTCGGGCATAGCAGTGCAGCATGCTACCCACTACGCCACTGAGCCGCTACTTCAGAAGGGAATCTCGGGTATAGCAGTGCAGCATGCTACCCACTACACCACTGAGCCGCTACTTCAGTAGGGAATCTCGGGCATAGCAGTTCAGCATGCTACCCACTACACCACTGAGCCGCTACTTCAGTAGGGAATCTCGGGCATAGCAGTTCAGCATGCTACCCACTACACCACTGAGCCGCTACTTCAGCAGGGAATCTCGGGCATAGCAGTTCAGAATGCTACCCACTACGCCACTGAGCCGCTACTTCAGTAGGGAATCTCGGGCATAGCAGTTCAGCATGCTACCCACTACACCACTGTGCCGCTACTTCAGTAGGCAATCTCGGGCATAGCAGTTCATCATGCTACCCACTACACCACTGAGCCGCTACTTCAGTAAGGAATCTCGGGCATAGCAGTTCAGCATGCTACCCACTACACCACTGAGCCGCTACTTCAGTAGGGAATCTCGGGCATAGCAGTTCATTATGCTACCCACTACACCACTGAGCCGCTACTTCAGTAGGGAATCTCGGGCATAGCAGTGCAGCATGCTACCCACTACACCACTGAGCCGCTACTTCAGTAGGCAATCTCGGTCATAGCAGTTCAGCATGCTACCCACTACACCACTGAGCCGCTACTTCAGAAGGGAATCTCGGGCATAGCAGTTCAGCATGCTACCCACTACACCACTGAGCCGCTACTTCAGAAGGGAATCTCGGGCATAGCAGTTCAGCATGCTACCCACTACACCACTGAGCCGCTACTTCAGAAGGGAATCTCGGGCATAGCAGTTCAGCATGCTACCCACTACACCACTGAGCCGCTACTTCAGTAGGGAATCTCGGGCATAGCCGTTCATCATGCTACCCACTACACCACTGAGCCGCTACTTCAGTAGGGAATCTCGGGCATAGCAGTTCATCATGCTACCCACTACACCACTGAGCCGCTACTTCAGTAGGGAATCTCGGGCATAGCAGTTCAGCATGCTACCCACTACACCACTGAGCCGCTACTTCAGTAGGGAATCTCGGGCATAGCCGTTCATCATGCTACCCACTACGCCACTGAGCCGCTACTTCTGTAGGGAATCTCGGGCATAGCCGTTCAGCATGCTACCCACTACACCACTGAGCCGCTACTTCAGTAGGGAATCTCGGGCATAGCAGTTCAGCATGCTACCCACTACACCACTGAGCCGCTACTTCAGTAGGGAATCTCGGGCATAGCGGTTCATCATGCTACCCACTACACCACTGAAGCTGCAATCTCGGGCATAGCAGTTCAGCATGCTACCCACTACACCACTGAGCCGCTACTTCAGTAGGGAATCTCGGGCATAGCAGTTCAGCATGCTACCCACTACGCCACTGAGCCGCTACTTCAGAAGGGAATCTCGGGCATAGCAGTGCAGCATGCTACCCACTACGCCAATGAGCCGCTACTTCAGTAGGGAATCTCGGGCATAGCAGTGCAGCATGCTACCCACTACGCCACTGAGCCGCTACTTCAGTAGGGAATCTCGGGTATAGCAGTGCAGCATGCTACCCACTACACCACTGAGCCGCTACTTCAGTAGGGAATCTCGGGCATAGCAGTTCAGCATGCTACCCACTACACCACTGAGTCGCTACTTCAGTAGGGAATCTCGGGCATAGCAGTTCAGCATGCTACCCACTACACCACTGAGCCGCTACTTCAGCAGGGAATCTCGGGCATAGCAGTTCAGCATGCTACCCACTACACCACTGTGCCGCTACTTCAGTAGGCAATCTCGGGCATAGCAGTTCATCATGCTACCCACTACACCACTGAGCCGCTACTTCAGTAAGGAATCTCGGGCATAGCAGTTCAGCATGCTACCCACTACACCACTGTGCCGCTACTTCAGTAGGCAATCTCGGGCATAGCAGTTCATCATGCTACCCACTACACCACTGAGCCGCTACTTCAGTAAGGAATCTCGTGCATAGCAGTTCAGCATGCTACCCACTACACCACTGAGCCGCTACTTCAGTAGTGAATCTCGGGCATAGCAGTTCAGCATGCTACCCACTACACCACTGAGCCGCTACTTCGGTAGTGAATCTCGGACATAGCAGTTCAGCATGCTACCCACTACACCACTGAGCCGCTACTTCAGTAGGGAATCTCGGGCATAGCAGTGCAGCATGCTACCCACTACACCACTGAGCCGCTACTTCAGTAGGCAATCTCGGGCATAGCAGTTCAGCATGCTACCCACTACACCACTGAGCCGCTACTTCAGAAGGGAATCTCGGGCATAGCAGTTCAGCATGCTACCCACTACACCACTGAGCCGCTACTTCAGAAGGGAATCTCGGGCATAGCAGTTCAGCATGCTACCCACTACACCACTGAGCCGCTACTTCAGTAGGGAATCTCGGGCATAGCAGTTCAGCATGCTACCCACTACACCACTGAGCCGCTACTTCAGTAGGGGATCTCGGGCATAGCCGTTCATCATGCTACCCACTACACCACTGAGCCGCTACTTCAGTAGGGAATCTCGGGCATAGCAGTTCATCATGCTACCCACTACACCACTGAGCCGCTACTTCAGTAGGGAATCTCGGGCATAGCAGTCAGCATGCTACCCACTACACCACTGAGCCGCTACTTCTGTAGGGAATCTCGGGCATAGCAGTTCAGCATGCTACCCACTACACCACTGAGCCGCTACTTCAGTAGGGAATCTCGGGCATAGCCGTTCATCATGCTACCCACTACGCCACTGAGCCGCTACTTCTGTAGGGAATCTCGGGCATAGCCGTTCAGCATGCTACCCACTACACCACTGAGCCGCTACTTCAGTAGGGAATCTCGGGCATAGCAGTTCAGCATGCTACCCACTACACCACTGAGCCGCTACTTCAGTAGGGAATCTCGGGCATAGCAGTTCAGCATGCTACCCACTACACCACTGAGCCGCTACTTCAGTAGGGAATCTCGGGCATAGCGGTTCAGCATGCTACCCACTACACCACTGAGCCGCTACTTCAGTAGGGAATTTACATGAGTAAAAATTAAAACGTTTACACAGTGAAGAAGATCTGAAGATGGCCACTTGAGAGTCGAAACGCCTAATCCTAACTCGCCCCATTAAATTGTGAATATTAACTAATACATGTAATTGTTTCCAGCAGTGTAATTTACATATTCATATTGTGTACCGCGCCCATTATTGGGCACAGTCGTGTTTGCCGAATGAAAAGCTACAAATGGCAATACAATATTGAAATATCTTTAGCCTACTTTCGATTTTTGCAAAAAATGAAAGTAGACTTATGAGATGAATACATGGCCAAAAATTGTGTGTCTGTGTGTTTGTGTGTGTGTGTGTGTGTGAGTGTATCTACTCTGAATGACCGTACCCCTATCAATTCGAACACGGTGAAACCGAATTGAACAAAATTTGGTGCAGAGGTAGCACCAGCAGAGGGCACTCCAGTGTCATGTTTTATATCGCCGCCATCTTGACGAAAACGTAATGGCGGCCACCCAAATGTTCAAAGCTTAAGTCAAATTACGACTAACCTAATCATCTGATCTCTACTAAATTTTGCAACGACATATATTTATATGGCAAGCGTCCTTGGACAAAACTAGAAGGTCATCAGCCCAATAGTTTGCATATGGCGGCCATTATGTGTGCAAATCGATTCCCCCTATCAATTCAAACACGGTGAAACCGAATTGAACGAAATTTGGTACAGAGGTAGCACGAACAAAGGGCACTCCAGTGTCATGTTTTATCTCGCCACCATCTTGACGAAAACGTAATGACGGCCACCCAAGTGTTAAAAGCTTGAATCAAGTTGCGTCCAACCTAATCATCTGATCTCTACAATGTTTGCAACATTATACCTTTATGTATAAGAAAATCTTTTGATCAAACTACGAGGTCATCAGCCCAATAATTTGTGGATGGCGGCCATGTATGTGTGCAAATCGATTCCCCCTATCTTTTCAAACGCGGTGAAACCGAATTGAACGAAATTTGGTACAGAGGTAGCACGAACAAAGGGCACCTCAGTGTCATGTTTCATATCACCGCCATCTTGACGGAAACGTAATGGTGGCCACCCAAATGTAAAAAGCTTAAATCAAATTACGACCAACGTAATAATCTGATCTCTACCAAGTTTTGCAACAACATACCTTTATGTGAGAAACGTTCTTTGACCAAGCTACAAGGTCATCAGTCCAATACTGCATATGGCGGCCATGTATGTGTGCAAATCGATTCCCCCTATCTTTTCAAACGCGGTGAAACCGAATTGAACGAAATTTGGTACAGAGGTAGCACCAGCAAAGGGCACCTCAGTGTCATGTTTTATATCACCGCCATCTTGACGGAAACGGACTGGCCGCCTCCCAAATGTTGAAAGCTAAAATCAAATTACGACCATTCCTAATTATTTGATCTGTACCAAATTTTGCAACAACATACCTTTTTGTGGGATGCATCTTTTGACTGAGATACAAGGTCATCAGCACAATAGTTTGCAGATAGCGACCATGTATGTGTGCAAATCGATTCCCCATATCAATTGAAACGCGGTGAAACCGATTTGAGTGAATTTTTTTTACAGAGGTAGCACTAGCAAAGGACATCTCATATTCATGTTTAATATCCGTATAGCACGTTGTATTTCAACAAGCTACTACAACCAACATTCAATTATACTCCTTGAAAAGGACAAGGAGTTTCAACAATACCCATGCATTTAGGAGAAAGTAGGCTATATGTTCTTTACTGAACATCTTGTTATGAACTAAAATATTCTGTTTCAGAATCCCTGAAATCACCTAATTTCATTAGCCGATGACATTCTGATGGAAATACAATATTGGCACTGTACCTTATCAGCCTTATGCCGTGGGGATATAGAAGCCTGTTCTCACGTTTTGCGAGCGCTTGGGTAGATTATAGGTTAGGGAATAACCCACCCACCAAGGGAAGATGATGAAAAGAAGGAAGTAGATTTTGGAATTGGAAAAGAAGGATAGAAGAATAGGAGGAGAGTCCCACAAAAGTAATAAATTTAGTGTAAAACACACTTAAAGGTAGTTGCCAATGGAAATTAACTCTAGGATACCTAAAGTAGGTACGAGCTTGGTCGAGGCTAACGGGAACCGCAGCTAAGACTTGGGCGGTTTGCAAGAGAGAGGCCTTAGTACATTTCCTCCCAAGCATGTATAAAAGTACTATGGGGAAGGGTGATGGTTTGGCAAGACTTAGAGGAACAAATTTACTGTATGTTTTCTCAAGGAGATTAGGTTTTGCAAAGTAATTCGAAGAATGCCGATGATTTAACTCAAGCTTGGTATTTTCAATTTCCAAAATTATGGAGTTCCTGTAAGGGCGACCAAGTGTCTCTAAGAAGGAATATAATAAAAGATTATGCCTTATTGGGTAATCTTGGTAAATGAACCAATGGTTGCATTGGGCAATGGCTAAGCTTTTACTCAGCGAGGAGCCGGCTAAAAGTTTAGACAAAAAGAAACACTTATTTTTTAGAAAACTGACCATAAGTTTTCGGAGAGGGTCTCCACAAGCAGGTAGTTGGCTTAGCGAACTTTACTTGCCTTACTGGCCAATTAGAATTAGCTATTATCGCTAAGAAGAACTTTAGTAAGGTGAAAATTAAGAGTTCTTGCTCAAAGGCAACAAATGGTGAAAGCCCTATTAAAGATTTTAATATCATTGAGTGAGGAGAGTCAAGGAAGACAGGATTTTGCCTAAACTTTATATTTGCAAATGAAAAAGAGAAGGGAAAAGATTTGTTTATTTTACAATTAGAAAAAAAATTGATGAAATTAACAATTATGCAATATAAATTTAATGAACATGGTTCATTTGAACCTTTTAACAAATAGGGTCGCAGACCTCTTAACATCAAACAGTTGCTCCAGGCAATTGACAAATTTTAAGGTTTTTTAAACCGTGTATTAAAATCTTGGTAAGATTTCATAAATAGGCAAAATGGAATAATTAAAGTTTTGACATTTACAGGAGTACAAGCAGTGTACTTATATGAAACCTCTGAAAGAACATTCTAACGAGAATAACAACTTCGAAGATAACAAAATGGAAACATAAGGAATAAAAAGGAAGTTCCTACAACTTCTTATATTTAAACAGAATTACTTTGTGAGATTTATACAAAGAGAGCAGGTCACTTACTGTGAACCTGAAAAGTTAATCAGAAGGAAGGTTCTAGACCTTTTATACTTTGAATAAGACTCGCCAGTCAAATGAAGCAGTTTTCATTTAGCGAGACCAAAAAATAACTCACTCAGGAGTTGAGAGAATTGTTTTCCCTGCTTTTGAAGGGAGGAACAATGTAAATTTAAAACTTGTATCACACAAGAAATTATGCAGAATTTAATTAATGTTAAACTAGCAAAGTTGGAAGGGCACTTCATAAGTAACACCTTATAGAAAGTTACAATTTTATAAATAATGGTTGTTAGTAGAAGGTTAAGGAAAGATCATTGGGATATAGGAACAATGTTCATGGCCGTATTTAATATAACCGGACGATCGCGACGCGGTAGAAAAGTGGAGCAAGCACTGATTAACACTATAGTCTGTAAAGATGGATGCAAAGTTCACTATAGAAACACTAAAGTTTATGAAAAGGAAAGTTATTGCAATTATGGAGATAACTGATTGCACTATGTAGGTGAAAGTCTATTTCTTGAAAAAGCTGTAATTTACAATCAAATGCGCCGTAGAATTTTCCAGAGGTTCCAGCGGAGGACGAAAATTCACTATTGTAGTAATTTAGTTTTAAACAGGATACTCCCAAGTACGTGAGAAATACATGATGGCAGGACTCGCAGATAGAGAACAAGTTCTAGAAGGTTCCAGAACGACTTTAGCAGAAAATGGGGTTTGAAAAAATCCAACGGAGGAAATAGTTTCAAAATTATAGGCAGCGGGTATTAGATAATATCCCACGTAGCGAGAGGATTTCTCGTTTGAATCGCTTAAGAAAAGCTCTTTTATAGTAAGGTTGGCTTATCCAAGTAAAAGCTCAACATGGCAAAACCCACGAAGAATGATTATTGCCCCAAGTAAACAATTTCACACTGCCCACAATTAAAAGCACTTGAAAGTTAAAACCATGAAGATGAGGTTAAAACTTTTTAAAAATTGTACTTATCTCGATTTCATGTTGAAGTCAGAGTTCCTTGAAGACTATCTAGCCAACATGGCGTAGAATAGAGTGAGCCTCTTAGTTTGAGGAGGCTAAGCTCGAGCGGAGCTTTGACTGAACGAGTCAACTGCAGACGTAGAAGTGAGTGCAGCTCAGCGGAGCAAGGAGAGACCACGGAAGGGGGAGAGAGTGGGGGTAGGAAAACAAAAGGTATACATATCAGCATAACCAATATTACAACAAAAAATTGATCTTCTCTTGCTGAGCTGGTCTTCAAGGAGTTGACAACAGTATCTGGTAGCCAAATGGATGTGGAATTCCTCTTGCGCGAGGAAGAGTTGAAGAGCTTCAGAGATTTGTTGTCATATGACGCTAGGTGGATCACAGAATATATATCTGAAACATACTCACACAAAATGTAAGAAATTTGCACATAGAGGAGAAAACAAATGATCACTGTTGGTGTTTGACAAAAAGGAAGGAAAGAACGTGCAAAAGCATTCAAATTTGTAATCTCAGGTACCGTGCATTCCAAGAATGCACCATACTGGGAGGGCCAGACACCAACAGGGAACAAATAAGCAATTAAACATTTAAGAGTGATACAGTAATTAAAGAAAAGTGGTCTTGTGATCTGACCATTATTGGTCAAGACTCTGAATACCCTGACTCTCCTATCTCTTCCAGGGTAACACTTAGTCACTTTTCGAAAAAGCCAGACTAGGGGGGGTGAAATATCCCTAACCAAGACCAAGTCTCCTACTTGAATGTCGGGACTGGAAAGAAACCACTTCTGTCTCCCCTGCAAGGAAGTTAAATATTCCAAGTTCCACCTCTTCCAAAAAGAATTACTGAGGGCTTCAAGTTTACGCCCAACAATAGGTAAATCAAAATCCCTGAAAGAATTGGGAAGGGGAGGAGGGGCAGAGAGAGAAGGGCGTGTAAAGAAGCGACCAGGTGAATGTGGAAGGAGGTCATCAGGGTCATTGGAAAGCGGAGTTAAAAGGTGAGAATTAACGACACTTTCAATCACGAAATATCTGGAAGCCGAGAAAAATAAAGCACTAGTAAAGATTGCGATACGATGAGAAAGAAGAATTGGCAAGTTTAAACAAAGCGTATGGAAACAAGTACATCTATTCAGGACAAGAATATACCAAATAAACAAAGGAACTATGCGAGTAGAAAGCAAGAACGCCATAGGTAACAAACGAGTAGCCATAAACAATGACCCCAGGTTATAATGAGTATCAAAGTGTTTACTCAGAAAAATACTTAAGTCAGCGAAAAACGTGACATGACAATCATGGATACAAAAACACATCGAATGTGACGAGAAAAAACAAGTTTGTTCATCAATGAACATTAAGATCGCAAAATATGCAAGCAAATTGCAATACATAAGCAAAGTGGAATACATGAACGCGTGAGAAATACGCAACGAAGTTTTAAAGTAAGAATCGAAACATATGTAAGATAAGAGCGTGAGTAAGTGATAGACGTAAACAAGCACGGCCTTGACACACATAGTACAACGAGATAAGACATATAAATAGCTGACAGAGTCCTTAAGCGGAACGAGTTTATTTTGGGAAGTAGGTAAACGGCTTCCGTACTCGTAGTAGCAACTCGCTAGACAATGCTTGGCAATCAGCCAAAGTTGAGATAAGAGAAACTTGTTTTGAACTGTGTCAATCATACAGGAAATAAACAACTTGGCATTCCTCAGGCGTGTATACATACAAGTCTGACAACCAAGCAGTTCGAAGTACACACACAACATTTGGTGAATCAGCTGTAACTTAAAGCAGATATTCAGTTTGAACGGAATGCAGTCAATCGTAACTTGGACGTGAACAAACAATTTAAAGCTATATGAAATAAAGTAGGACATCAATTTCGCATAATTGAGAGGATCACGAAATCGAACAATTTTCAACAAAAAGAAGCTTAATTCTTCCGAGCAAAGAAGACAAGCTGGGACATTGAGACGAAGGTTATGCATAAGAATAGTTATTCTAGATGCAATAGAATTCAGAGTTTCAATCGGTTTCATGAGCGACTTCCAATTGCGAGGAAGGGGGGAGGAGCCGGCCGTGGCCATCCTTCTACATAACGAAAGAAGTGAAACATAGCGTACAGCAAAGTGATGGTGACTGGTAGCCATGGTTTTACACAAGGGGAAGATAGTTTTCGAGGAATAGTTTAAGCAATTAACTGCTATAAAAAATGACATAAGAAGATAGACGAAATAACACAAAGCAAGGCGAACTTGAATGGCCATCTTGTGCGGGAAGAAGGAAAAACCATTTAAACAACTTACAGGGTTAGCGCAGTTGTTCACGATAAGACATCGTTTCGACAAGTGGTTTTCAAAAATATTGAGATTTGAAACATGAGCGTTCTCTTTTTCAGAAATGGGATTTATGTCAGCTGTGACGAAATGACATTGTGCTTTGGTTTGAACACTGGGATGTTTGATCTCACCAGTAATAACCCAACCAAAATCGGTGTCTCTAGCGACCACGGTTGAAGATAACTTGCGTGTTTGTTTGCGAATGCAATTCCAAAAAACATTGGCACTGAAAAGCACATCAATGGGACCTTGAGCATTAAACTGAGGATCGGCTAACCTTAAGTGCGAAGGAATCTTTAATCCGGAGGTATTGATAGAGTGACTTGGAGTGTCCTTGCCAATACTGGTAAGAATGAGACAGTTTAAATTAAGATTGGTGTTTCTTTGGCAAACGTCTCTGATTTTCAATTTTGAAGACTGCAAAACTTGAGTTTTCAAATTGTCAATGCCGGTCACATTGATAGAAGTAGGCGATGACGAAAGACCTAGTTTTTTAATCAACGATTGCGAAACAAAGTTGTGCGTTGAAGCGGAATCGAGAAGACCACGGGTTTTGAACCAATTTCCAAATCTATCTTGGATTTCAAATTGTACAGTGGTCAACAGGGTTTGCGCACTATGAAAAGTGTCGGCGTTGGAAATGCAGGAAGAAGCATTAGTTTGTTCAGAGCTGCTCTGCATGGAGCTTGAAGAGGCGAGTGCTGATGACCTCGATTTATCGTGAACGTGCAATAACGAATGATGCGGTTTTTTACAATGAAAACAAAGATTTAATGACGTACAGTTCGAAGAAGAATGCTTAGGTGATAAGCAATTGAAACAATGCTTGCTGTTTAAGACAAACTTTCTTCGATCTTCGACAGACAATTCTTTAAAGGATTTGCACAAATACAAGGTGTGAAGCTTTTTACAGAGCGTGCATTTTAACGATCTGTTAAGCGGCCTGATATCTTCTCTTGAATGATTAAAAGAAGAACGGGTTTGTTTGTTTTCGACAAATGGGGGCTGATGTCCCTTTGAAGAAGCAAGTTTTTTCCAAAAATTTGACACTGAGGATTCGTTTCGACTTTTTCGCACTGAAATGCGAGTGCTGTAAGGAATTGACATCGACTGTTGAGAAACGAAACGAGGTGTTCGAACGAATGTTCCTTGTTGTAGGCGAGTTCGATCTCCCAGGCTTTCAGTGTCGAAAAATCGAATCTTGATGTAGCTAGGTGAATGAGTATGGTGTCCCATGTTTGGACAGGCTGTTTTAATTGGTATAACGCTCTGACATTTAACCGCATAGAATCTAAGAGGTCTCTTAAAGATGTGACGTCATTAGGTTTGACGGCAGGTAAGTTGAACAAGCAACGGATGTGTCGAGCGACACTCAACCGTAAATTGCCATATCTCTCTTTAAGGAGATTAAAGGCGATGTGGTAGTTGTCTGCGCTTAAAGGCAGTGACTCCACTAAGGCTAAAGCCTCAGATTCCAAAGACGTACGAAGGAAGTAAAATTTATGTATGTCTGGGATCTCGATATTTTCATGAATTAGGGAGCAGTAAAGTTCGTAAAAAGAATACCATTCACCTTCCTTGCCTGAGAAGTGCGGTAGGCTTATCTTGGGAAGTAACGGTTTCGGTTTGTTCTTGAGAACTGAAGCGGGTGCGAACTGGGTCGGATTGATGACCCTAGTGTCCGGTTCTGAGATATTGCGGATCAGTTGGTGGGCCTTTGCAATTCCTTCAAAGTACAAGGGTTCGACCTCGTCCCGATCCGATTGCAGTTCTGGACAAGCGGATTCAATCTCGGTTTGAATTTGGTCATAATAATCATAAGACCGTTCGTACAACTTAAGGCGATGAGTCAAGATATCTAAATCACACTCGGCGGGATTTAATTTGCTGATGAAATTTCGGAATCTAGTGAGTTGCCCTTTATAAGAAGAACGTCTAGCAATAAGAGTTTCATCTTTTTCGGCAGGAGCCATGACAAAAATAATAAATTGAAATACAACTCACGAAACTGTAGAACCTTGGAGATGCTGTCAGGTTTGCAGCAGAGAATGGATAGCAAGAACGGGACACACCAAAGGAGACAGGAGCGGCCTCTTTCCCGTTCACAGGCTTTGCACGATGTGGTTATAGCTGAAATATTCAACACAGATATTAGAAATATGCAAAGTATTGTCAAATGACACTATTTTAAAAAGAGAAAAGAAAAAATGGGCTCTCCCGGGTTTCGGCACCAAATTTTGGGTAGATTATAGGTTAGGGAATAACCCACCCACCAAGGGAAGATGATGAAAAGAAGGAAGTAGATTTTGGAATTGGAAAAGAAGGATAGAAGAATAGGAGGAGAGTCCCACAAAAGTAATAAATTTAGTGTAAAACACACTTAAAGGTAGTTGCCAATGGAAATTAACTCTAGGATACCTAAAGTAGGTACGAGCTTGGTCGAGGCTAACGGGAACCGCAGCTAAGACTTGGGCGGTTTGCAAGAGAGAGGCCTTAGTACATTTCCTCCCAAGCATGTATAAAAGTACTATGGGGAAGGGTGATGGTTTGGCAAGACTTAGAGGAACAAATTTACTGTATGTTTTCTCAAGGAGATTAGGTTTTGCAAAGTAATTCGAAGAATACCGATGATTTAACTCAAGCTTGGTATTTTCAATTTCCAAAATTATGGAGTTCCTGTAAGGGCGACCAAGTGTCTCTAAGAAGGAATATAATAAAAGATTATGCCTTATTGGGTAATCTTGGTAAATGAACCAATGGTTGCATTGGGCAATGGCTAAGCTTTTACTCAGCGAGGAGCCGGCTAAAAGTTTAGACAAAAAGAAACACTTATTTTTTAGAAAACTGACCATAAGTTTTCGGAGAGGGTCTCCACAAGCAGGTAGTTGGCTTAGCGAACTTTACTTGCCTTACTGGCCAATTAGAATTAGCTATTATCGCTAAGAAGAACTTTAGTAAGGTGAAAATTAAGAGTTCTTGCTCAAAGGCAACAAATGGTGAAAGCCCTATTAAAGATTTTAATATCATTGAGTGAGGAGAGTCAAGGAAGACAGGATTTTGCCTAAACTTTATATTTGCAAATGAAAAAGAGAAGGGAAAAGATTTGTTTATTTTACAATTAGAACAAAATTTGATGAAATTAACAATTATGCAATATAAATTTAATGAACATGGTTCATTTGAACCTTTTAACAAATAGGGTCGCAGACCTCTTAACATCAAACAGTTGCTCCAGGCAATTGACAAATTTTAAGGTTTTTTAAACCGTGTATTAAAATCTTGGTAAGATTTCATAAATAGGCAAAATGGAATAATTAAAGTTTTGACATTTACAGGAGTACAAGCAGTGTACTTATATGAAACCTCTGAAAGAACATTCTAACGAGAATAACAACTTCGAAGATAACAAAATGGAAACATAAGGAATAAAAAGGAAGTTCCTACAACTTCTTATATTTAAACAGAATTACTTTGTGAGATTTATACAAAGAGAGCAGGTCACTTACTGTGAACCTGAAAAGTTAATCAGAAGGAAGGTTCTAGACCTTTTATACTTTGAATAAGACTCGCCAGTCAAATGAAGCAGTTTTCATTTAGCGAGACAAAAAAATAACTCACTCAGGAGTTGAGAGAATTGTTTTCCCTGCTTTTGAAGGGAGGAACAATGTAAATTTAAAACTTGTATCACACAAGAAATTATGCAGAATTTAATTAATGTTAAACTAGCAAAGTTGGAAGGGCACTTCATAAGTAACACCTTATAGAAAGTTACAATTTTATAAATAATGGTTGTTAGTAGAAGGTTAAGGAAAGATCATTGGGATATAGGAACAATGTTCATGGCCGTATTTAATATAACCGGACGATCGCGACGCGGTAGAAAAGTGGAGCAAGCACTGATTAACACTATAGTCTGTAAAGATGGATGCAAAGTTCACTATAGAAACACTAAAGTTTATGAAAAGGAAAGTTATTGCAATTATGGAGATAACTGATTGCACTATGTAGGTGAAAGTCTATTTCTTGAAAAAGCTGTAATTTACAATCAAATGCGCCGTAGAATTTTCCAGAGGTTCCAGCGGAGGACGAAAATTCACTATTGTAGTAATTTAGTTTTAAACAGGATACTCCCAAGTACGTGAGAAATACATGATGGCAGGACTCGCAGATAGAGAACAAGTTCTAGAAGGTTCCAGAACGACTTTAGCAGAAAATGGGGTTTGAAAAAATCCAACGGAGGAAATAGTTTCAAAATTATAGGCAGCGGGTATTAGATAATATCCCACGTAGCGAGAGGATTTCTCGTTTGAATCGCTTAAGAAAAGCTCTTTTATAGTAAGGTTGGCTTATCCAAGTAAAAGCTCAACATGGCAAAACCCACGAAGAATGATTATTGCCCCAAGTAAACAATTTCACACTGCCCACAATTAAAAGCACTTGAAAGTTAAAACCATGAAGATGAGGTTAAAACTTTTTAAAAATTGTACTTATCTCGATTTCATGTTGAAGTCAGAGTTCCTTGAAGACTATCTAGCCAACATGGCGTAGAATAGAGTGAGCCTCTTAGTTTGAGGAGGCTAAGCTCGAGCGGAGCTTTGACTGAACGAGTCAACTGCAGACGTAGAAGTGAGTGCAGCTCAGCGGAGCAAGGAGAGACCACGGAAGGGGGAGAGAGTGGGGGTAGGAAAACAAAAGGTATACATATCAGCATAACCAACATTACAACAAAAAATTGATCTTCTCTTGCTGAGCTGGTCTTCAAGGAGTTGACAACAGTATCTGGTAGCCAAATGGATGTGGAATTCCTCTTGCGCGAGGAAGAGTTGAAGAGCTTCAGAGATTTGTTGTCATATGACGCTAGGTGGATCACAGAATATATATCTGAAACATACTCACACAAAATGTAAGAAATTTGCACATAGAGGAGAAAACAAATGATCACTGTTGGTGTTTGACAAAAAGGAAGGAAAGAACGTGCAAAAGCATTCAAATTTGTAATCTCAGGTACCGTGCATTCCAAGAATGCACCAGCGCTGACATAAACCCTCGTGACTGATTAGCGAGCGATTTTTCAGCTGAATGAGAGAGAGTTTTTAAGACACAATCATTGCTTGTCATATGATGGCTCTCGTTAGTTATTTCCACCAATAGGAGTATTTTTAATATTTACGACGAAATAAGGAACTAACTAGAAGTCACCAAAAAATCTTAAGCTGGAAACGAAAGGAAATTTTGCTATTACAAATATAACATCCGATGCCGAAACGTAGATGTTCAAACAAATCCCCACAACAAAGAAAGATTAAAGGATGATGAGGGAATGTTCCCACTGTCACCTCCGCACGACGAGCAGGTGAGGTGTGAGTACAAGCAAGGGAAAGTTGTGTTCCCACTTGGGACAAACCCACTTCAATTTCCGCTCAAAGAAGTACACTTTGATTCCCCACTGGGGAGATATTCGGTTTGGTCATCGTATAGAGGTTTACAGTGTCGGGATGAGAACAGTTTGCAGTGATTACCTTTCGCGTTCTTGTGTTGAAATTGGTGGCTTTATATGGAACACAATAGTTGAAACATCGCGGAGAACAGTCGCTTTGAGATGTGTGGGCGAGCAATCAAGTATGGAGTTCATAACGTACGCAAGGTTGCTGGATTACGTGCGCAATAGCGTGCAATTCGACTTTGCCGGAGAGCGAGCTGATGGCTTTGGCAGAAGTTCAATATATCACGACGACAATCTCATTCAATAGCTTTCTGCAGTGCGTGTTGCATTGTATTAAACATAAACAGTGAGTCAGCGTGTTCAGACAGCAATCTTCAATGAACCTAGTTTACAATCGAGGCATTCCAGTATGATATCATAACGCTTGTCTGTAATAAACAGTCAGTCAGCGTGTTCAGACAGCAATCTTCAATGAACCTAGTTTACAATCCAGGCATTCCAGGATGATATCATAACGCTTGTATGTAATAAACAGTGAGTCAGCGTGTTCAGACAGCAATCTTCAATGAACCTAGTTTACAATCCAGGCATTCCAGTATGATATCATAACGCTTGTCTGTAATAAACAGTGAGTCTGCGTGTTCAGACTGCAATCTTCAATGAACCTAGTTTACAATCCAGGCATTCCAGTATGATATCATAACGCTTGTCTGTAATAAACAGTGAGTCAGCGTGTTCAGACAGCAATCTTCAATGAACCTAGTTTACAATCGAGGCATTCTAGTATGATATCATAACCGCTTTTCTGTAATAAACAGTGAGTTAGCGTGTTCAGACAGCAATCTTCAATGAACCTAGTTTACAATCCAGGCATTCCAGTATGATATCATAACCGCTTGTCTGTAATAAACAGTGAGTTAGCGTGTTCAGACAGCAATCTTCAATGAACCTAGTTTACAATCCAGGCATTCCAGTATGATATCATAACCGCTTGTCTGTAATAAACAGTGAATTAGCGTGTTCAGCCAGCAATCTTCAATGAACCTAGTTTACAATCCAGGCATTCCAGTATGATATCATAATCGCTTGTCTGTAATAAACAGTGAGTCAGCGTGTTCAGACAGCCATCAGAAGGTAATATAGAGCGGTTCTGGCACAGGGGCTAATGGGCAAGATGGCCGCCGTGCGCAACCAGCCCAATGTTATTCTTATGGAGGGGACAGTCAGAGCTGGCACAGGGGCTATTGGGCAAAATGGCCGCCACGCTCTGAGACCGTCAACGACGTCACAGAGAGAGGTCGGCCATGTAGTTGCCAAATGGAATATTTATTATTATTATTAGGTAATTATTAATTGATTATGTATAATCAAGACCTGCCTTATATTGTCCTCCTCTTGGTGTAGTGGCTAGCATTCATGGAGGTCATTCCTGAGGTTCGAATCCCGGCTCTGCCAAGAAATTTAATTTCTGGTCTCAGGAGTGGCACGGGGTACACTCAGCCTTGTGAGGCAAAACTGACAGGAACTGGCTTTTGATTCATACCTCAACCATTCTGCCTAACCCAACTTCACCTGACCATACCTAACCTAACCTAACCTAACTTCAAAGTCAGAGCAAATATGAGAGCAAATGTGAGAGCACACATAATAAACTAAGTTATAACCTAACCTAACTTCACCTAACCTAACCTCACCTAACCTATCCTAACCTAACCTAACGTAACCTACCTAATTTAAAATTGCAAGCGAAAAAAAATTAGCAAAAAGTGTGAGAAAAAACTCAGAGCAAATGTGAGAGCACAAATAATAAACTAAGTTATAACCTAACCACACCTAACCTAACCTAACCTAACATAACCTAACTTCAAAGTGAGAACAAAAATGTAAGAGCAAATGAGAGAGCACAAATAATAAACTTAGTTATAACCTAACCTAACCTAACCCACAGAAACCTCATTTAAAGATTTTATATTTTAACATTTTAGATTTTTTATTTTTTTCATTTTACATTTTTTAAGATTTTTTGATTTTAGATTTTACTTTTTACATTTTCCGAAAAGAGTAAACTACAAGGTCACATACCTAACCTCACCAAACCTAACTTTGCCAAACCTAACTTAAGCTAATTCAAAGGCTAATGCACATACACAAAGTATATAAGGGTACAAGCAACTATCCTTATGCTAGTTTTATAGGTTACTGTACAATATGATAACTACCCCCAACCGTTTTTTTTTCATTTTGTTGTTTACACATATGACAATTTTCCAATTTCCCATTTTCAGTTTTTTAAAATGTTAGTTTTAAGTTTTTCAATTTCATAACATGGAAACATGGATTTTGCATTATGTTGTTTACACATTTATCAATTTCGCAATTTCCCATTTACAGTTCTTAAAATGTCAGTTTAAAGTTTTTCAATTTCATGATATAGAAACATGGATTTTCCAATTTGTTGTTTACACATTTGTCAATTTACCAAATTCCCATTTACAGTTTTTAAAATTTCAGTTTAATGTCTTTTTATTTTGTCAATATGGAAACATGGATTTTCCAATTTGTGTTTTACATGTTCATTTTGCATTAGGAGTGGAGAGAGGTGGGTAGTAATAAAAAATGTACAAGCAGTTTCCATACGGTACAATATTTTTTTAATTTTAAATACATGTACACTATTTACACATAATACATTTTTATATATATATTCCTTATTGTTATAAATTATACACTTGTTTTTATTTTGTTTTCTATTTGATTTATTTTTGATTATGAATGCCATTTTTTATTTTTGTTTTTTTACTTTTGTAGTGCTATTGTTTTATTTCCTAAATTGTTTTGTTTTATGTATTTGCTAGTTGCAGGCAGAAGATTTTGATATTCATAACTTAACTCTTTAAGCATGGTTAATGATTGAGTAATGACCATAGGCATGTGTACCTATACCATCAGCATCAATCACTCTTTTATCATCACCAGGACACAAAGCAATTTTGTTTAGTCTTATAGATGATATGACATGTTGTTTAGAAGCGATAATGTTCATAGGTATTCTTTTTACATTGTTTTTCATGACACAATCCTTATAATCTTGAAAGCTTATACAATTTTTGACAACACCACTGTTAATACCTTTAATCTTTTTGATTTCTTTACCATTTATGTCTAAAGCGTACATTTTAGCTCTAAGTCCAACAAATGCTTTTATAATTTGTCCACAAGCCTCGTCTTTAAATTCCCCTACGTTTTCTTGTTTGATGTAGAGTAACATATGTGAATAGTAGGATAATCTGATGTGTCCAGGTGTTCTAGGAAATCCAACTTGTCTTGATATACATCTGGGGTGTTAACCAAATAAATGAGCGAGTCGGTATCCATATACATGAGTTTAAGATTGTTCATTCCATAATAGGGTAGCAGGACATCATAGTGGTGGGAATACATTAGAGCTTTTGAAATATCCAGTATACACATTCCAATATATATAGGCTTATTGAATACAATGTTACGTTTAGCCATGTGGAAAGCAGCTAGGTTAGGACCATAAATTGTTCTGTCGATGAATGTTGGTTTAGCTATTAGCTTTTCTGCCTTTTTGCTGTCAGTCACAAGACGTATGTCTATTCTTTTACGGATATTTTCCATTGTTTTCCCAAAAATGGCATTGTTGAATAATTTGTACAGATTTTTCTCAAAATCATTTTTGGCTTGTTTTCGAAGGTTGTTATTAAAATCAACGTATGCCTTTAACCAAGGTCTTTGTTTAAACTTTAACACACGATGAATTTTTATCAATTTTATTCCATGATCTAAAGCCTGTTTTAATGCCATGTAGTGAACAACATATCACCTTCGATTTCCAAGATGAGGAATTAGTTTTTTCAGAGACGAATCCTTAGGTTGTGTACACTCTGGTAGGAAAGGTAAATCGTTGTGTAGATCATGAATGTCAGATGGGTAATCAACATCAACGTCTAGAATGTATCCCACAGGATCGTCTCTCTTTAGTTTTTCTAGATCAACAGTATCTGGAGAAACCCTCCGAAATCCACCATAAGGAAGGGAGTGGCACATAGCCCACCCGTATTGGTTGTTGGCATCATCATAGGTAATAAACTGCGATGGTTTCTCAGAATCATAGGTTTCCATGTATTTATTGTTAGCTTCAGCATACCGATGAGACACCTGGCATATGCCTCCACGTATTCCAGACTCGATTAAAAGAATCTGATCGTAATCCTGTAGCAATTCCAGTTCAATGCCTGTGTAAAGGAGCATTGCCTCGAAACTTAAACCAGGCGAAGTAAAAAAGTGTGCAGCATCCACTCGGTGTGTTTCTAGTGTTTTGTTTCTAAACGTTTCAAAGCTGTCTGCAAGAAGGAGTACATCTGAAGTTAGGTAGAGGTCACTATATTCCCCTAGAGTTTTAATGTTGAACTGATT
The DNA here is from genome assembly GCA_946902985.2 of Meconema thalassinum. Lineage (NCBI taxonomy): Eukaryota > Metazoa > Arthropoda > Insecta > Orthoptera > Tettigoniidae > Meconema > Meconema thalassinum. The sequence continues at coordinate 20,534,872 of OX336395.1, read as the reverse complement.
CCAGACACTTTTGGCATGTTCATAGTCTTCTTGACTAACATCTTCTTGACTTAATTTGTTAAAGAATGCCTCTTTTGGAGGTAAACACGTTTCACTTAACTTTTCCCATGAGTCAATGTAGTCATAACAAAATACCCCTTTACGAGTCATGAGCATTGCATTTTCTTTTCCAAAGTACTTGCCTGTTTCAGGGTATGATGTTAAGTTGGAAACTAAGTTTTCCAAACTACTCGGCATTAACCGAAACGTATCCACAAATCTAAGCTTAACATTTCCTACATATTTGGTAAAGGAAATGTACTTTTCTTTGGAGTTAGCGATAACATCCACTCTCTCAGTAGTACATCCCAATTGCTTTACAATGAAATTTGCGTCGTAGCCACTCATATTATGTAGAAACACAAGAACGGGGTTTTGTGTTTTACACCTCAAATTACAGTTATTGTGAGCACTTCCACGGTATTCCCCTGTAATATGGCAGTGGTCTCGAACATTCCAGTCCTGTTGGGTAAATGGTTTTTGACACAAATAACAGGTTTCAGAACATTGGAACTCTGCTTCTTGAGCCTGAGTTAAGGCCTTTGGAACATTTAAGCTGTAAAGTCGATCAATTTCATTAGCTATTGAGATCAAACAGTCCATAAACTTTCCTGCAGCGTCAGGTCCACGATAAATAACAGGTTGGCTTGAAAGGAATGTCTTTATGTGTTCCACAGCAGGTGAGGGTTTAACGTATATACCAAAGCTCATAGGAACATGACTCTGGTATGGCACTGTATAACTTGCTTTAGGATTGGGTAAACATGTTTGATAGGGTAAGAGTATACTTTCAAAATCTGCATAGATAACGTAAGGTATTCTCAGCATTTTTTCAACATTTAAGAAATTGACAATGGGGTTTTTAATAGGCATTTCAACCCTAGCAATGTCATGCTGGACACACAAAGCTCTATGTTCTTTCAATTTTTCCATTCCTTGTTGACCATATCGATTATCAAAGTGTGTAAAACACCGTTTACACGTATATATTTTATGTTCATAGCGGGTAATCTGATGTCTTACTAGTTTATCAAAATCTTTGATAAAGACGTAGTGGTTCTGGCCGGATGATGAACTTAGCAGAAGGAGGTCACGATGGTCTTGCAGCTCTTGATCCACAACTTTTAGAGGGAACAGTTTATTGTTTTGTTCCAATCCAAATACATTAATGGATATATCGTTGGCTTTTTCAAATTTGGGAATGTCAGCTAGCGATGTATTACAGAAAAATCATACTTGTTGTCCAGGTCCTTGTATTTACTAATGCGATGAGCATTCTTTTTGACCAGTTTTGCTAAAATGGCATACATAAAACACTTTTCATCATTCAAATTTTCAGGATTAATGCAGGCTTTTCTTGCTTGTATAGCTGCTGGTAATGGAATAGCCTATATGTGCTTGCACGCAAGGGATTGTACTTATTTATTTTCAATCGCACTCCTTTCACTGCTAACAAATCCCAATTACTGCCTTTTAGCTCAGATTCCTCCATTTCCGTAGTTAACTTTGTAAATTGTGTTTCCAAGAAACTACTTAAGTCCGTTTCCAAAAATAGGGCCTGATTTCGTGTTAAATGCACGATCTGTAATTTCATTGGTAGATGTATGAATGAATCTACATTCAGCCACAAGATTAACTTTTATCGACTTGTGCATTGCTAGTTCTTTCTGCATAGCTTGTATTATTTGCTGTTTGGACTCTTTAAGGTATGAATTTAAAATCCTTGCACGTATCGCAACGAATTAAATAGGATTTAAGTCGACCTTCAAAAGATGTCTCATATTCAATAAGTCCATTTTTGTCAGGGACCAATGACAGTAGGTAATGTTTTGTAGGCTCTGCTTTTTGTCTTTTAGCTGCCGACACAACATTACAACATTCTTCATGACGACGTCCATTGTAGGCATTGTTGAATGTACTACCACAGGTCTTGCACTCATGAAATTCACCACACGATACTTCATGTCGCTTCCTATGATAGTCTCGAAGAAAAGTCTTTCCACACTCTTTACACATATAGCTAGGAATGGCTTCTTCCATTATGAATGTTGATTTCTGCAAACAGCTGCTTACTGCGTATCACAGGGCTAGAGGTTGGTCGGTGAGACGGTCTTTCACGATGTGAACACCGTGAGAGGTAGTAGTCAACTGGTGATATTCTTGTTAAGGGTCCTCTAATATACCCCAAGTCTAGACCAACAGCTCTTTACAGTGTATGACAAGGCTGTAGACTGGACAGTGAGACGGTCTTTCACGATGTGAACACTGTAACAAGTAGTAGTCAACTGATTATATACTTGCTAAGGGTTCTCTAATATACAATAGTCAAGACCAACATCTACTTACTGTGTAGTACAAGGCTGTACAATAGTTGTTTTGACAGTCTTCCACGATGTGGTCACTGTGAGTGGTGGTAGTCAACTGGTGATATTCTTGTTAAGGGTCCTGTAATATACCCCTAGTTAAGGGTAACAGCTGCTCACTGCTTATGACAAAGCTAAAGACTAGTTGTTTCAACGGTCTTTCACAATGTAAACACTGCGACAGGTAGTAGTCAACTGAAAATATTCTTATAGCATACTCAAGGTTATCAGGTACTTACTGCATATCGAAAGGCTGTACACTCATGTGTTAGAGAGTCTTTTTTTTTGCTAAAAGACCCTCTATATTCCCTACACAAGGCTATACATGTTAGTTCTAAATACTTCGTGGTTAATTGTATAATAAATTTAAATACACAGCATATACGAGCACGTTTTCACTCGGTAAAACTTTACCAAATTGTCAAATGCGACACGCAAAGTATATTGCCGCTATCTAGCGGTGACTATGAGAACTACTTGAACGACCAGCATGCTACCTAGCGCTCCATTTCAACACTCACTCACTGAACGACCAGCATGCTATCTAGCGGTCGATAGCAATACTCCTCAACTACCAACCTGCTATGTATCGGTCAATATGACAACTCACTCAACTACCAACATCCTACATGGCTTTTTTGGTCAGTTTTTTTGTTGGCTTTTGTTGGCTTTTGTTGGCTTTTTTGTTGGCTTTTGTTGGCTTTTTTATTAGCTCTTTCATATTTGCTCTTGCTTGGGGGGCTTATTATTTTGTCTTGGAAAGTATGTCAGTCCTTTTCTATGGCTGCAAAATGCTTACAGCCATGTTTGTAAGCAGCAACAACAACAACAACACACAAAATTCAAAGAAAATAATCCAAAGTACTCTAAGGTTTATCAATGACTCTCAACTCTTACACTTACCTCTATCCCATGCATAGTCAAAAAAAAATTAGTGCATTTTTCAAATTTTTCAAAAAATATTTGGAAAGTAGGCTATGTCATTAATCTAAAAATCCTAAAAAGACATATGTTAACTCCAACACCTACCTCTATACCACTCTCAGTCCAAAAATAGTGTATTTTTCAAATTTTCCAAAACATATTTCCGAAATGGGTTATATTTCCAAAATTAAAAAGTTTACAAAAACGTTTGTTTGACATAAACGAATGGCCTTTGCCCCTCTACCGTCGTGCCAAGTCCCAGGTCTCTAGGACAACAAACTTAAAAATTTGAAAATGGGCTTATATTTCCAAAAGTAGGAATTTTACAAAAACGTTTGTCTGACGTAAATCAATGGTCTTTACCCCCTCTATCCCCATACCAAGTCTCAGGTCTCTAGGTCAAAAAAATAAAATTTTGAAAATGGCCTATATCTCCAAAATTAGGAATTCTACAAAAACGTTTGTCTAACGTAAATCAATGCTCTTTACCCCCTCTGTTCCCATACCAAGTCTCAGGTCACTAGGTCAACAAAAATAAAATTTGAAAAAATGGTCACTATTTTGGAAAATAGGAATTCTACAAAAACGTTTGTTTAACATAAATGAAAGGTCTCTATCCCCTCTACCTGTAAACCAAGTTCCAGGTCTGTATGACAAAAAATGAAAAAAGTTCAACTGGGAAAGTAGGCTATTTTTCATAAAACCAAACATTCTAAAAAGTGTTCTATGGGCTTAAAAGAATGGCCTCTATGTCCTTTATTTTTTATAAGAAAACTTTTCTATTTTTTACATTTTTTTTGAAAAACGTTCAATTTTGAAATTTTTATATTTTGGAAACTAAAGAGTTAACAAAAAATTTTGTTTGACATAAATGACTGGCCCTGACCCCATCTACCACCAAAATAAATTTCAAGTCTCTAGGACAAAAAATAACAGTAGGGGGGTACTAGGAGTTCTGCCCCCCCCCCCACCGCCACCTTTCCCTCTGACGTCACATTTCGGGGCGGGGCCATAACTCCTAGTACCCCCCTACTGTTATTTTTTGTCCTAGAGACTTGAAATTTATTTTGGTGGTAGATGGGGTCAGGGCCAGTCATTTATGTCAAACAAATTTTTTTGTTAACTCTTTAGTTTCCAAAATATAAAAATTTCAAAATTGAACGTTTTTCAAAAAAAATGTGAAAAATAGAAAAGTTTTATTATAAAAAATAAAGAACATAGAGGCCATTCTTTTCAGCCCATAGAACACTTTTTAGAATGTTTGGTTTTATGAAAAATCGCCTACTTTCCCAGTTGAACTTTTTTCATTTTTTGTCATACAGACCTGGAACTTGGTTTACAGGTAGAGGGGATAGAGACCTTTCATTTATGTTAAACAAACTTTTTTGTAGAATTCCTATTTTCCAAAATAGTGACCATTTTTTCAAATTTTATTTTTGTTGACTTAGTGACCTGAGACTTGGTATGGGAATAGAGGGGGTAAAGACCATTGATTTACGTTAGACAAACTTTTTGTAGAATTCCTAATTTTGGAGATATAGGCCATTTTCAAAATTTTATTTTTTTGACCTAGAGACCTGAGACTTGGTATGGGGATAGAGGGGGTAAAGACCATTGATTTACGTCAGACAAACGTTTTTGTAAAATTTCTAATTTTGGAAATATAAGCCCATTTTCAAATTTTTATGTTTGTTGTCCTAGAGACCTGGGACTTGGTACGACGGTAGAGGGGCAAAGGCCATTCGTTTATGTCAAACAAACGTTTTTGTAAACTTTTTAATTTTCGAAATATAACCCATTTCGGAAATATGTTTTGGAAAATTTGAAAAATACACTATTTTTGGACTGAGAGTGGTATATAGGTAGGTGTTGGAGTTAACATATGTCTTTTTAGGATTTTTAGATTAAGAACATAGCCTACTTTCCAAATTTTTAGAAAAATTTGAAAAATACACTAATTTTTTTTGACTATGCAAGGGATAGAGGTAAGAGTTGAGAGTCATTGATAAACCTTAGCGTACTTTGGATTTTTTTTTAAATTTTGTGTGTTGTTGTTGATGTTGCTGATTACAAACATGGCTGTAAGCATTTTGCAGCCATAAAAAAGGACTGACATACTTTCCAAGACAAAATAATAAGCCCCCCAAGCAAGAGCAAATATGAAAGAGCTAATACAAAAGCCAACAAAAGCCAACAATAAAGCCAACAAAAGCCAACAAAAGCCAACAAAAAACTGACCAAAAAAGCCATGTAGGATGTTGGTAGTTGAGTGAGTTGTCATATTGACCGATAGATAGCAGGCTGGTAGTTGAGGAGTATTGCTATCGACCGCTAGATAGCATGCTGGTCGTTCAGTGAGTGAGTGTTGAAATGGAGCACTAGGTAGCATGCTGGTCGTTCAAGTAGTTCTCATAGTCACCGCTAGATAGCGGCAATATACTTTGCGTGTCGCATTTGACAATTTGGTAAAGTTTTACCGAGTGAAAACGTGCTCGTATATGCTGTGTATTTAAATTTATTATACAATTAACCACGAAGTATTTAGAACTAACATGTATAGCCTTGTGTAGGGAATATAGAGGGTCTTTTAGCAAAACAAAAAAAAGACTCTCTAACACATGAGTGTACAGCCTTTTGATATGCAGTAAGTACCTTATAACCTTGAGTATGCTATAAGAATATTTTCAGTTGACTACTACCTTTCGCAGTGTTTACATTGTGAAAGACCGTTGAAACAACCAGTCTTTAGCTTTGTCATAAGCAGTGAGCAGCTGTTACCCTTAACTAGGGGTATATTAGAGGACCCTTAACAAGAATATCACCAGTTGACTACCACCACTCACAGTGACCACATCGTGAAAGACTGTCAAAACAACTATTGTACAGCCTTGTACTACACAGTAAGTAGCTGTTGGTCTTGACTATTGTATATTAGAGAACCCTTAGCAAGTATATAATCAGTTGACTACTACTTGTTACAGTGTTCACATCGTGAAAGACCGTCTCACTGTCCAGTCTACAGCCTTGTCATACACTGTAAAGAGCTGTTGGTCTAGACTAGGGGTATATTAGAGGACCTTTAACAAGAATATCACCAGTTGACTACTACCTCTCACGGTGTTCACATCGTGAAAGACCGTCTCACCGACCAACCTCTAGCCCTGTGATACGCAGTAAGCAGCTGTTTGCAGAAATCAACATTCATAATGGAAGAAGCCATTCCTAGCTATATGTGTAAAGAGTGTGGAAAGACTGTTCTTCGAGACTATCATAGGAAGCGACATGAAGTATCGTGTGGTGAATTTCATGAGTGCAAGACCTGTGGTAGTACATTCAACAATGCCTACAATGGACGTCGTCATGAAGAATGTTGTAATGTTGTGTCGGCAGCTAAAAGACAAAAAGCAGAGCCTACAAAACATTACCTACTGTCATTGGTCCCTGACAAAAATGGACTTATTGAATATAAGACATCTTTTGAAGGTCGACTTAAATCCTATTTAATTCGTTGCGATACGTGCAAGGATTTTAAATTCATACCTTAAAGAGTCCAAACAGCAAATAATACAAGCTATGCAGAAAGAACTAGCAATGCACAAGTCGATAAAAGTTAATCTTGTGGCTGAATGTAGATTCATTCATACATCTACCAATGAAATTACAGATCGTGCATTTAACACGAAATCAGGCCCTATTTTTGGAAACGGACTTAAGTAGTTTCTTGGAAACACAATTTACAAAGTTAACTACGGAAATGGAGGAATCTGAGCTAAAAGGCAGTAATTGCGCTTTGTTAGCAGTGAAAGGAGTACGATTGAAAATAAATAAGTACAATCCCTTGCGTGCAAGCACATATATTCCATTACCAGCAGCTATACAAGCAAGAAAAGCCTGCATTAATCCTGAAAATTTGAATGATGAAAAGTGTTTTATGTATGCCATTTTAGCAAAACTGGTTAAAAAGAATGCTCATCGCATTAGTAAATACAAGGACCTGGACAACAAGTATGATTTTTCTGTAATACATCGCTAGCTGACATTCCCAAATTTGAAAAAGCCAACGATATATCCATTAATGTATTTGGATTGGAACAAAACAATAAACTGATCCCTCTAAAGGTTGTGGATCAAGAGCTGCAAGACCATCGTGACCTCCTTCTGCTAAGTTCATCATCCGGCCAGAACCACTACGTCTTTATCAAAGATTTTAATAAACTAGTAAGACATCAGATTACCCGCTATGAACATAAAATATATACGTGTAAACGGTGTTTTACACACTTTGATAATCGATATGGTCAATAAGGAATGGAAAAATTGAAAGAACATAGAGCTTTGTGTGTCCAGCATGACATTGCTAGGGTTGAAATGCCTATTAAAAACCCCATTGTCAAATTCTTAAATGTTGAAAAAATGCTGAGAATACCTTACGTTATCTATGCAGATTTTGAAAGTATACTCTTACCCTATCAAACATGTTTACCCAATCCTAAAGCAAGTTATACAGTGCCATACCAGAGTCATGTTCCTATGAGCTTTGGTATATACGTTAAACCCTCACCTGCTGTGGAACACATAAAGACAAACCTTTCAAGCCAACCTGTTATTTATCGTGGACCTGACGCTGCAGGAAAGTTTATGGACTGTTTGATCTCAATAGCTAATGAAATTGATCGACTTTACAGCTTAAATGTTCCAAAGGCCTTAACTCAGGCTCAAGAAGCAGAGTTCCAATGTTCTGAAACCTGTTATTTGTGTCAAAAACCATTTACTCAACAGGACTGGAAAGTTCGAGACCACTGCCATATTACAGGGGAATACCGTGGAAGTGCTCACAATAACTGTAATTTGAGGTGTAAAACACGAAACCCCGTTCTTGTGTTTCTACATAATATGAGTGGCTACGACGCAAATTTCATTGTAAAGCAATTGGGATGTACTACTGAGAGAGTGGATGTTATCGCTAACTCCAAAGAAAAGTACATTTCCTTTACCAAATATGTAGGAAATGTTAAGCTTAGATTTGTGGATACGTTTCGGTTAATGCCGAGTAGTTTGGAAAACTTAGTTTCCAACTTAACATCATACCCTGAAACAGACAAGTACTTTGGAAAAGAAAATGCAATGCTCATGACTCGTAAAGGGGTATTTTGTTATGACTACATTGACTCATGGGAAAAGTTAAGTGAAACGTGTTTACCTCCAAAAGAGGCATTCTTTAACAAATTAAGTCAAGAAGATGTTAGTCAAGAAGACTATGAACATGCCAAAAGTGTCTGGAATCAGTTCACCATTAAAACTCTAGGGGAATATAGTGACCTCTACCTAACTTCAGATGTACTCCTTCTTGCAGACAGCTTTGAAACGTTTAGAAACAAAACACTAGAAACACACCGAGTGGATGCTGCACACTTTTTTACTTCGCCTGGTTTAAGTTTCGAGGCAATGCTCCTTTACACAGGCATTGAACTGGAATTGCTACAGGATTACGATCAGATTCTTTTAATCGAGTCTGGAATACGTGGAGGCATATGCCAGGTGTCTCATCGGTATGCTGAAGCTAACAATAAATACATGGAAACCTATGATTCTGAGAAACCATCGCAGTTTATTACCTATGATGATGCCAACAACCAATACGGGTGGGCTATGTGCCACTCCCTTCCTTATGGTGGATTTCAGTGGGTTTCTCCAGATACTGTTGATCTAGAAAAACTAAAGAAAGACGATCCTGTGGGATACATTCTAGACGTTGATGTTGATTACCCATCTGACCTTCATGATCTACACAACGATTTACCTTTCCTACCAGAGTGTACACAACCTAAGGATTCGTCTCTGAAAAAACTAATTCCTCATCTTGGAAATCGAAGGTGATATGTTGTTCACTACATGGCATTAAAACAGGCTTAAATCATGGAATAAAATTGATAAAAATTCATCGTGTGTTAAAGTTTAAACAAAGACCTTGGTTAAAGGCATACGTTGATTTTAATAACAACCTTCGATAACAAGCCAAAAATGATTTTGAGAAAAATCTGTACAAATTATTCAACAATGCCATTTTTGGGAAAACAATGGAAAATATCCGTAAAAGAATAGACATACGTCTTGTGACTGACAGCAAAAAGGCAGAAAAGCTAATAGCTAAACCAACATTCATCGACAGAACAATTTATGGTCCTAACCTAGCTGCTTTCCACATGGCTAAACGTAACATTGTATTCAATAAGCCTATATATATTTGAATGTGTATACTGGATATTTCAAAAACTCTAATGTATTCCCACCACTATGATGTCCTGCTACCCTATTATGGAATGAACAATCTTAAACTCATGTATATGGATACCGACTCGTTCATTTATTTGGTTAACACCCCAGATGTATATCAAGACAAGTTGGATTTCCTAGAACACCTGGACACATCAGATTATCCTACTAATCACATATGTTACTCTACATCAAACAAGAAAACGTTGGGGAAATTTAAAGACGAGGCTTGTGGACAAATTATAAAAGCATTTGTTGGACTTAGAGCTAAAATGTACGCTTTAGACATAAATGGTAAAGAAATCAAAAAGATTAAAGGTATTAACAGTGGTGTTGTCAAAAATTGTATAAGCTTTCAAGATTATAAGGATTGTGTCATGAAAAACAATGTAAAAAGAATACCTATGAACATTATCGCTTCTAAACAACATGACATATCATCTATAAGACTAAACAAAATTGCTTTGTGTCCTGGTGATGATAAAAGAGTGATTGATGCTGATGGTATAGGTACACATGCCTATGGTCATTACTCAATCATTAACCATGCTTAAAGAGTTAAGTTATGAATATCAAAATCTTCTGCCTGCAACTAGCAAATACATAAAACAAAACAATTTAGGAAATAAAACAATAGCACTACAAAAGTAAAAAAAAAAAAAAATGGCATTCATAATCAAAAATAAATAAAATAGAAAACAAAATAAAAACAAGTGTATAATTTATAACAATAAGGAATATATATATATATATATATATATATATATATATAAATGTATTATGTGTAAATAGTGTACATGTATTTAAAATAAAAAAATATTGTACCGTATGGAAACTGCTTGTACATTTTTTATTACTACCCACCTCTCTCCACTCCTAATGCAAAATGAACATGTAAAACACAAATTGGAAAATCCATGTTTCCATATTGACAAAATAAAAAAAACATTAAACTGAAAATTTAAAAACTGTAAATGGGAATTTGGTAAATTGACAAATGTGTAAACAACAAATTGGAAAATCCATGTTTCTATATCATGAAATTGAAAAACGTTAAACTGACATTTTAAGAACTGTAAATGGGAAATTGCGAAATTGATAAATGTGTAAACAGCATAACGCAAAATCCATGTTTCCATGTTATGAAATTGAAAAACTTAAAACTAACATTAAAAAAAACTGAAAATGGGAAATTGGAAAATTGTCATATGTGTAAACAACAAAATGAAAAAAAAACTGTTGGGGGTAGTTATCATATTGTACAGTAACCTATAAAACTAGCATAAGGATAGTTGCTTGTACCCTTATATACAGGGTTTCTATAAAAGAACTCCGGGGTTTAAAAAAATCATATCTTAATAACTGTAGAAGATAGCAAAATGTAGTTAATTTCTCTGAAACGAGTAGCTCATCAAGTTTTACTCATACCAATTGGGAATGTTCTCATCAACAGTTGGCAGCGCTGTTGAGCGTTGACCTTGAAACAACGTAGCGGCAGCCAGTGCTGTCGGGATTGCCGCACTATGGCGACGCCGCAACAAAAGGCTCTATGCGTTATTTGGCTAATAGAAACTAATTCTGTTGTTACGGTACAAAGAAACTTGCGACGTAATTATGATGTTGACCCTCCAACGGATAAAACTATTTGCCAATGGTTAAGTGCTTTCAAACAAACAGGAAGTGTTTTAAAACAAAAGTCGCCGAGTAGGCCGCGTGTGTCACAAGAGAATGTGGACAGAATCCGAGCTTCATACCTTTGAAGCCCTAGGAAATCATTGACAAGACGCAGTCTGGAGTTGGAGTTACCAAGGTCAACAGTTCATAAGGTAGTTCATAAAAACTTCGTTTAACTGCTTAAAAAATTCAACTGTTACACCACATTAAACCGGCAGACAAGATTAAGGGATTAGACTTTTCTGTTTCTATGCTAAACGAAATCGATGAAAATAACGATTTTTTTAATGTTATTTTAGTGATGAAGCGACTTTTCATGTGAACGGGTCTGTAAACATACATAATTGCAGAATTTGGGGATCAGAGCCGCCCCATGAATTCATAGAGTATGAACGTAACCGCCAAAAGTGAATGTTTGGTGTGGTCTTATGCATGATAGAGTAATAGGTCACTTCATTTTTGTTGAAAGAAATATCTGTGGTGATGTCTATTGTGACATGTTAGAGGAATATGTTTTTCTTCAGTTATTTGACATTGAGGCGGAGAAGGGTTTAGTCCACTTCCAACAAGATGGGGCACCGCCACACTTCAGTTTGCGACTCTGCAACAGATGGATTGGAAGGGAAGGACCTATTCCATGGCCTCCAAGGAGCCCTGATATGATTCCGTTGGTTTTTCTTCTTCTGGGGGCATATCAAGAATCTTGTGCATGCTGAGAAAATTCATGATTTTGGCCATCTCAGGGAACGAATAAGCAATTGTGTGGCAACCGTCCCTCCAGACATGCTGGCCAGGACATGGGAAGAGGTGGAATACCGTTACGATGTGCGCCGTGCCACTAACGGGGCTCATATTGAACTTTATTAAATTGTTAAAAAAAACTTGAAAATGCAACCTTTCCAATCATGTATTGAACATTAATATTTTGCCTCAAAACCCCGGAGTTCTTTTATAGACACCCTGTACTTTGTGTATGTGCATTAGCCTTTGAATTAGCTTAAGTTAGGTTTGGCAAAGTTAGGTTTGGTGAGGTTAGGTATGTGACCTTGTAGTTTACTCTTTTCGGAAAATGTAAAAAGTAAAATCTAAAATCAAAAAATCTTAAAAAATGTAAAATGAAAAAAATCAAAAATCAAAAATCTTTAAATGAGGTTTCTGTGGGTTAAGTTAGGTTAGGTTATAACTAAGTTTATTATTTGTGCTCTCTCATTTGCTCTTACATTTTTGTTCTCACTTTGAAGTTATGTTAGGTTAGGTTAGGTTAGGTGTGGTTAGGTTATAACTTAGTTTATTATTTGTGCTCTCACATTTGCTCTCAGTTTTTTCTCACACTTTTTGCTAATTTTTTTCGCTTGCAATTTTAAATTAGGTAGGTTACGTTAGGTAAGGTTAGGATAGGTTAGGTGAGGTTAGGTTAGGTGAAGTTAGGTTAGGTTATAACGTAGTTTATTATGTGTGCTCTCACATTTGCTCTCATATTTGCTCTGACTTTGAAGTTAGGTAAGGTTAGGTTAGGTATGGTCAGGTGAAGTTGGGTTAGGCAGAATGGTTGAGGTATGAATCAAAAGCCAGTTCCTGTCAGTTTTGCCTCACAAGGCTGAGTGTACCCCGTTCCACTCCTGAGACCAGAAATTAAATTTCTTGGCAGAGCCGGGATTCGAACCTCAGGAATGACCTCCAAGAATGCTAGCCACTACACCAAGAGGTGGACAATATAAGGCAGGTCTTGATTATACATGATCAATTAATAATTACCTAATAATAATAATAAATATTCCATTTGGCAACTACATGGCTGACCTCTCTCTGTGACGTCATTGACGGTCTCAGAGCGTGGCGGCCATTTTGCCCAATAGCCCCTGTGCCAGCTCTGACTGTCCCCTCCATAAGAATAACATTGGGCTGGTTGCGCGCGGCGACCATCTTGCCCATTAGCCCCTGCGCCAGAACCGCTCTATATTACCTACTGCCTTCTTCAATGAACCTAGTTTACAATCCAGGCATTCCAGTATGATATCATTACGTTTGTCTGTAATTAACAGTGAGTCAGCGTGTTCAGGCAGCAATCTTCATTGACCCTAGTTTACAGTCCAGGCATTCCAGCATGATATCATAACCGCTTGTCTGTGATAAACAGTCAGTCAGCGTGTTCAGACAGCAATCTTCATTGACCCTAGTTTGCAATCCAGGCATTCCAGTATGATATCATAACCGCTTGTCTGTAATAAAGATCTTTAAATAAGAATAAAATATATATGTGGAATTGAATTAGTCGGATGCTCGGGGTCATAACCGGATTGTTGAATTTAAATCACGATAGCGCATAACCAGGTCTAATGATTGACATAATCTTGGGTAGATTGAAAATAAATTTAATTAGATATCTACACTACCCCTGAGGTTAATTAATACGGATTAAAAATTGAAACACATTTCTTAATAACACATTTCTTCTTAATATTTGAAACAAGGACGAAACAATATCCTTATATACACTACATGAATTCAATTTACAACAATCAATATTTTCTAGCATTTCTTATTTTGAGTTCTCAACACGAAATATTTTGAATTTGAAACCAATAAATCTTTGAGTTTGAAGCAATGAATATTTCTTTCATGAGTACTATCAATTCACTAACATAATAAGAAACGAGGAAATTAATTACGATGTGCTTGCAATGCCCTTCAATGCAATCGACTAACAACACACATCATTTTTTGTAAGAAGTCTACAGACTCTTAACAATCCTGACATTGTTAATCTAGATTTGAACATAGAATTGTCACAATCTTCAGGAAACAAAACCCGACTCATAAATCAACCAAAATTTCACTCTATCACATTTATACACTCTGTAACCGGTAGTCGGGAAATCTTATTTAAGTTTCAATGCTTTAAATTTATTATAACTTAACGTTTCGTGGGGTCCATGCCTATTGCTACCAAAATATCATAAGTTGCGGGTATCCTGATGCTCAAATCCATATATTTCCCAACATTGGTCAAACGTTGATATAGAAATCCAAAAATCCATTCAAATGAACATTGAATATTGATTAATACATTATTAAAACCCTTAACTGCCTCCACATAGCTATTATTATTATTATTATGATATCATCCATTGGCCTGCACCATGAATAGTTAATGTACAATTGACCATTGTGGCGCTTACCTCATAGTTTGTTGGAAATATCATCTTCCGAGTGTCATTACCCCGTGTGTAACTGTGCATTATTTCAATAATCGTCGAACATATCCCCAGGATTTACCACTGAGCTACGTTTCACCGTAGTTACCACTTTATTTCAATGTATCTCCTGGTTTTCATACCAGAGAATCAAACCCTACATATTATCCACATTGGGGATCTGTAACTCTCCCAAACAGAGTCTTTGCTATTGCATCTACAACTCGCTCACTTACCTTGTACTCTTAACATAACATGGACTACTTATACATCTGATCTCTTCACTATCAGCCACACACTACACTTGTACGCGTCCTATCAGTGGTTGGATTTAATTTAATTTATCTACTCAATAACTAATTCGTAATTAACAATCATTGGTGTAGACCTTCTGCAGTATATATATATCTCGTGTGGCTTTACAAAGTATCATTCAAATGGAAATGTCCAAACTTGACAACCAGTCCATAGCACTCTGAGTCACTTGGTGTAGAGTCCTTAAATCACCGTCAAATGCTCGAAGGGGGAACTCCTTAACAATATGGCCCATTGTCCGATCCTCCGCTTTGCAGTCGCAATCAGCACATGAACAGAAACCCCACTTCTTCAAGGTGTGCCCACACCTCCCTTGACCCGTCCTAATGCGGTTCAGCTTCGACCAGGTTTGTCGTGGTAGATGGAATCCCTCAACCTTCCTTGTCGGATCTTGAACAAGATAAGCATCGTTGTGTGGATGCTCTTGCCAGCGCTGTCGCCATTTGGAGGTCACGTTGAAAGAACTGACACTTTCCAAATCAACCCAGGGTGGCTTGCGTGATTTCAGACGAGTTGTTGGTGGATATCGTAGGGCATCGAACAAGGGAGAGTTCTTCTGAGATGTGATTTTCTTGAGCAAATTTTCATTAGCTGTTGTCCTTAGATCTTGCGAAGCAATATTAGTTAGGACAGGTAACCACTGAATGGAAGTAGGTCTGATAGTCCCAGTGATAACTCTCATGGCTTCATTAAGCTGCACGTGGACGCTGTCCACCCACACAGGAGCACAGTATTACCAGCAGAATACACAAGCACGAGTGCAGCAGAGCGTGAAGTGTTGGCGTCCTCACCCCAACTACTACCGGCAATCTTGCGGAGCAGATTCACCCTGGAGCCAAGTTTCATAGATAACTTGATGCACTATTGTTTGAAAGTCAAGGATCTATCCAGACTGATTCCTAGTTATTTTGGATTGTGGTTATGCGGTACTTGATCTCGTTGAAAGTTACATGTGGTTTCCTTTGGGCTTCTGTATTATTTAGATGGAATGCAGAAACCTCAGTTTTATTTGGGTTTGGCTTATGTCTCCATTTATGGAAGTAATCACTCAATTTCGTCAGATCATTCGTCAGCACATTCTCACAGATCATAAGATCTTTATTCCCGCAGATTAGTGCTAGGTCGTCAGCATACTGGATTTTCAAGGAGTCCGTATTTGGCATGTCATGGATATACAGATTAAACAAAATGGGGGCCAGAACGGATCCCTCAGGTAGGCCATTATTTAGAGTTCTCCAACTGCTAGCTCGTCCATTAAGGAATTCCTTAAAGCGCCTGTCAGAGAGCATGTTCTTCACTAGAAACACCAGCTTTTGACATGGGATGAAGTCAATGAACTTCGACATCAATCCCTTCCTCCACACAGTATCATAAGCTGCCGTAAGATCCACAAACACTGCAGATGATTTGAGTCCTCGTTGAAATCCAGCTTCTACTCGAGTTGCCAATGTTAAGACCTGATCACAGCAGCTCCGATGTTTTCTAAAGCCACCCTGTTCGATGGGGATGATTCGATCAATGGCCTCTTGAATGCGATTCAAAATAAGCCTTCCCAGTAGCTTATAGGTCATGCTGAGTAGTGATACTGGTCGGTAGTTAGAAGCATCGGTTCCGTCTTTGACTGGTTTCAGGATGGCAATTATCTTAGCTTGTTAAAAGAGCTTCGGTAATGCTCCAGTTCTCAAAATCTCATTAAGAAATTCAATGAGTCACAATTTTGTTTTAGGACTGATGGCTTTAAGGAACTCTGGATACACACCATCAACGCCAACAGCTTTATTTACCTTTAGCGTACTCAAGGCTGTATCAGCTCCCTCAATGCAGACCTTCTGCAGTGAACATTGTTGTTGTTTGAGTCTTCAGACTTTTGACTGGTTTGATGCATCTCTCCATGCCTCCCTGTCCTGAGCTAATCGTTTCATCTCTACATAGCTACCACACCCTACATCCGAGGCAATCTGTTTAACATATTCTAACCTTGGCCTACCCCTACAGTTCTTGTCTTCGACCCTTCCTTCCATAACTAAGCTTGCTGTGTGTCTTCCTGGGTGTCTTAGTATGTGTCCTACCAACCTATCTTTTCTCTTCATTAGCAGTCGCCAGAATCATCTCTCCTCTCCCACTCGCCTTAATACCTCTTCGTTTGTAACCCTATCTACCCATCTGATCTTCATCATTCTCCTGTAACACCACATTTCAAATGCCTCAATTCTCCTCTTTTCTGCTGCACCAATAGTCCAAGTTTCACTTCCTTAGAGCGCCACGCTCCAGACAAAGGCTTTCAAAAATGACTTCCTAATACCTAAATCTATATTCGATGTCAACAGATTCCTTTTTTGTAGAAAGGCTTTCCTTGCCTGAGCCAACCTACTTTTTATATCCTCTTTGCTTCCTCCATCACTGGTTATTCTGCTTCCTAAGTAACAGAAGTCTCCTACTTCCTTCAGCTTTTCACCTGCCAATTTGATCTCCATAGAGGTTTCTGATTTATTTCGGCTGCATTCCAGTATTTTTGTTTTACATTTATTAATTTTCATCATGAAGTCCTTCCGTAAGACGGAATCCATACCATTCAAAAACTCATTCAAATCCTCAGGCTTGTCGGCCAAGATGACGATGTCATCAGCAAATCTCAGAGTTGAAATTATTTCTCCTTGAATCTTCACTCCCACTTTAAATTTTTCTCCAATTTCCTTCATTGCTTGTTCAATGTAAAGACTGAAAAGTATGGGTGATAAGTTGCAGCCTTGCCGTACACCTTTCATAATACCTGCTTCTCTCTCATATCCTTCAGCTCGAATGACTGCTGTCTGGTTTCTGTATAGATTGTATATCACCCTCCTATCCCTGTACTTTATTCCAATAGATTTCAAAATGTCAAACAATTTAGTCCAATCAACGTTATCAAAAGCCTTTTCTAAGTCTACATATGCCATGAACGTTCTCTTATCTTTCCTTATTCTACCTTCCAAAATCAGCCTAAGACTTAGTACAGCTTCCCTTGTTCCTACATTTCTCCTGAAACCAAACTGGTCTTCACCCAACTCCGTTTCTATCTGGCTTTCAATCCTCTTGTAAATTATTCTAGACAGGATCTTTGAAGCATGAGTAATCAAGCTGATTGTACGGTAATCTTCACATCTGTCAGCTCCCACTTTCTTTGGTATAGGGATGATAACATTCTTCTTGAAATCAGGGGGTACCTCACCTGTCTCATAAATCCTACACACCAAGTGAAATAACCTGATCAGACCTTCATCTCCTATGCAGCGTAGCAACTCAATCGGTATATCATCTATGCCTGGTGCTTTGTTCCTGCCTAAGTCCTCTAATGCTCTGTCAAATTCTGATCTCAATATTAAATCTCCTTTTGCATCCTCATCAATTTCCTCCTCCCTTTCCATTACATGATTCTCAATCTCCTTTCCCTTATACAATCACTCTATGTAAGCTTTCCATCTCTCAACCTTTTCTTCCCTATCTGTTAGAAGCTTTCCAATTGTGTCCTTAATATTACAGCACTTAGTCTTCTTTTCCCCAAAAGTATTCTTAATCCTTCGACAAGCTCTGTCTACTTTTCCTAATTTCAGACACTTTTCTATACCTGCACATTTCTCTTTCAACCATTCTTCTTTCGCTTCCTTGCACTTCTTGTTAACCTCATTTCTCAGACGTCTGTATTCTGCTTTCCCCTCTTCATCTCTTAGGTTCTTGTGTTTCCGCCTTTCATCCATCAATTCTAGTATATCCTTAGTGATCCACGGTTTTCTACCTATTCTTTCTTTCCTACCAATGTTTTCTTCTGCGGATTTTGTTATTTCATTCTTCAAAAGTGCCCATTCGTCTGCAATTGAAGTTTGTTTAGGGGTTTTGATTAGTCCTTCCTTTATACTCTTCTTGAATCTTTCGTTTACATCCTTTACTTTCAGTCTGTCTATTGCCCACCTTATTGGAATTGAAGAGTTAATAATGAGGTGTTACAGGAGAATGATGAAGATCAGATGGGTAGATAGGGTTACAAACAAAGAGGTATTAAGACTAGTGGGAGAGAATAGATGATTCTGGCGGCTGCTAATGAAGAGAAGAGATAGGTTGGTAGGACACATACTAAGGCTGGAATTCAGAGTCATTTCTTGAGGTCACCTTGAGGAGACCTTGACTAAGGAAGCCTTGAGTTATCCTCAAAGCAGAAGGAATCCTTGAGGTTGATTTTAACTTCAGAGTCATTTCCTTAAGGTCACCTTTCTGAAGGTACCCTCAAGCTTTCCTTAAGGCATCCTGTTCACTGGTACCAATCACATACGAAAAGTATCACTAGTGGTACTTAAATAAGAACGAAAGTTGAAGTGTATTATAATATAATCTGATGTTGCTTGATATTAACGATGATTTGTTAATCATTATAATTGATGGTCCGCTAGTCATGTATGATATATGTGTGATTAGCTCTTACTTATTCCAATGTTATTTTTTGACACGTTTGGCAACGGTCCGTGTAGCATTTGTTTCCTTGTCATCGCATCCGGTAGGCCTACAGGCTGATCATTGTCCTAAAACGCTTATCAAACGTGGTCTACTCCTATATTCTTTGCTCATGGATTCAACAAACAGCAAAAGGAAACTAGTGTGTGCTGAGGAGAAACATTTTGTCCTTCAAATGATTCTCCAGCATAAGGACACAGTTGAAAATAAAAAGACTGACGGAGTTACCGTCGAAGAAAAGAAGCGGGCGTGGAGGGAAATTATGGAGGCTTTCAATAGCGTCCCGGAACACAACAAGGTAAGACTACTCAATTTTTGTGTTATTTCTGTTGTAGACGCACCTGTTGATTATTTTAATGCTCTAAAGTAGACTTTACTGTCAAAATAACAGAAATTAAAGCAAAGCAAATACTATATGTGAAGGCATTTTTAATAAGGCTACCGTATCATAACGTATTACGCCCAAAAACACGTCGTATTTTTGTAGATCAATTTGGGCTGCCACATTTTTGGATCCACCCATAGTAGCCTAACCTAATTTTAAAAGGTTCAGTATATAATAAAGTATTAAACCAACACTGCACATGAATTAAACATTTTAGTGCCACAGGTCAGCCTAAAGGTCATCAAGCATTGTGCAAATGTTCTTATTCTGTGGCTTTAATACTTCAGGAGAAGGCTTACGATAATTACTAAACTTGTTTGTGGATGGGGAAAATAGGCCCTTTCATGAGGCAGCAGATGCAGTTCGCAAAACTCATAAGGGGAGTGATAATGAATCAAATGACATCGGTGTTTCATGGTGGCACATGGCATAAGTGAGGTCACGGTTGTCTTTGCTATCGACATCCAAACAGACCCTGTCAAAATATTGTGATAGACAACATGGACTGTTACAGTACTGTTATGCATACAGTAGCCTACTAATGGTTTTTGTAAAAGTTACATTTGCCTAGACCAATAACTCTTAGGTAGCGGTTAGTCATACATGCACCTCTGGTTTATGTCATGCATAGTGGAAATACTGTAGTCACGCATAATCTTTCTCTAGAAAATAATTACCTAAGAATTTACAGAAGGTACTCCTTTCTATAAAATTCTTATTAAACTACTGAAATTATTAATTGTGAATGTAAGTCAAACGCGGATTATAGACTTGCAGCACACATGAATGTGGCTTTTACATACCTTGTGTACCCCTTTCATCTTCTGGGCGATATTTCGACAGCGCGTTCATCTCGTTCAACTGTCAACGAGATGCACTCTACCGGCACTGAACGAGGCACACACATTGTTGCCAACATGATACAAAATCACTGTTGATGAAAAAAAAATTCATCGGGACGTGTTAGGCTGTAACCATTGTCAAAACTCAATGATCTGGGCGCGTTAGGCTGTAACCATTGTCAAAAACCATTGGATTGGACAAAACGAAGGTCAGAAGGTCGGGGACAGGTGCGGCCTTCGGCCGCCAGCAGTTAGCGGGGCACGGTTCACACAAAACCATTGGTCTGGGCGCGTTAGGCTGTAACTATTGTCAAAAACCAATGGATTGGACAAAACGAATGTTAGGTCAGGGGTAGGTGCAACCTTTGGCCGCGCGCAGCTAGCGGGGCACGGTAGACAGAAAACCATTGATCTGGTCGCAGTTAGGACGTAGCCATTGTGAATACCACAGTTGTGTGGAAAAAAAATAAAAAAATATATTTATTTTAGCGGAGCGAAATACACAGTAAATACATAGCAGATAAAATAAAATAAACACTCATTTCAGCATTTCGGGCATGTTAGTGATTTAGCTATTAAATTGTGTTCTTGCAATAGCTGCAGCAACCTCTTTGGATCATCGTGGAACCGCCGATTGAAATTGCAGATTGTTAGGAGGCAATTTCCATAATCCATGATCAATAAACAATTCAATTGGGCGCACTATCTATGAACTGAGTGGTGCGCACGAATGATGCGCACTAGCGACTGAATTGGGCGCTCCTTTGTTTTTCATAGTACCGTAAGCACGAGGTTGGCAGTACTGTCATGGTGCTGTTTTGATAACAAGCGATTTGAACAATGGTGCTGACAGCTGTAATTTTCGCTATATAAGTCGAGTTCCTATTTGGTATGGCTGGGTCATAGACGTCGGAGGAGGGAATATCTACTAAAACATCGCTCCCTGATTTATTTCCCAGCGTTTAATATGGTATTTTGGCTAATTCATGTATTGTAGAGAATACCTACCTTCATTCACCCCAGCCCTGAAATTAAGCAAATTACCGGTACCTGAATTAATAGTCAGGAAAATATCTGGAGATGATGTAGTTTATAGTTGTTTACTCCTCCGCCGTCGGTGACCCACCCAGCCGTCCCAAATAGGATCACGACTTATATAGCCAAAATTACAGCTGTGGCCGCCATTAGTCCAAATCAATCATCATCGGTTGCGGTCGTGAGTATTCAAATCTCTTCGTTACCCTCACTGGTCCGCTGGTCTGTCATCAAAATAATGCTGCCAACCTCGCCCTTACGATACTGTGTAACACAAAGAAGCGCCCAGTTCAGTCTCTAGTGCGCATCATTCATGCGCAGCACTCAGTTCACCGTTCTAATTTGGCTAGTGTGTGCATTATTTCGCTTCAATGTAATGTTTTTTTTTTTCATGGCTGAAATGAGTGTTTTTTGTTATCTGCTCTGTAATTACTATGCAGTATATCACTCCGCTGTAATAAATGCGTATTTTTTCGCACAATTGTGGTTTTGACAAGGTTTACAGCCTAATGCGCCCAGAATAATGAGTTTTGACAATTGTTACAGCCAAACGCGTCCCGATGATTATTTTTTTGATCATCACTGATTTTGTATCCCACTCCCTTTTCTCAACAGTGATTTTGTCTCTCACATGTTGGCAACAATGTGTGCGCCTCGGTGCGTGCCGCCTGTGTGAGCCTTGATGACAGTTGAACGAGATGTAAGCTCTGTCGAAGCATGGCAGCCGTTTTTAAAATAGCAATAAATAAAAACACATATTTACGAACTTGAGCACATATATGAGGTTCAGCAGTGTCAATTCACATTGAAATCAACTTCTAATGACTAAAGGTATGTGAATAATATGCAACCTTTCTGATATGTTTTTAATTTGTATTTTTCTTTTCAGAAAACTGTTGAACAAATCAAGAAGATATGGGACAACGAGAAAACTAAACGTAAAAAGCAATTGTGTGAGGAGAAAAGGGAACAGATGAGGACTGGTGGCGGGTCTTCGACCAACATTTCTCCGCAACATGGCCCAGATGTGGACGTTATTTTGGGTCAGGTGGACATTGAGCTACCCTTTGTCCTGGACAGTGACACATTCACTGTAGATAAGCAGGACAAAGGGGCACCAGCATTGATGTGCCAATATGAGGAACCAATCATAGAGCTCGTTGAGGAAATCGAGAATGATGTCGAAGAAATTGATAAGGATGGCATCGTCGGTACACCGAAAGTGAAAAGCCCAACAGAGTTTAAAATTGTTAGCAGAACAGTGTTTTCCTACCTGTTGTTATTCCCATTTCTATGGAATCGGGGATTTGTAATACAGAGAGCCATGTTGGTTATATATTATGTGATGAGAAGTTATCTGGACACTCTCATGTGAATGAAGGTGAAGTTTGAAACAACCATCGCTACTAGCTGTGGTTGTCAAAATGCTGTTTGCACACATCTTTGCCTTTTTGACAGCCTCCACTCTAGCAAGCATACATTCAATCAGGTGGTGGACAAATGTCTGTGTTAGTCTATGCAGTTCTTTGTGTGTGCAAACTACTACATTTTCTATTGTTTAGCAAAAAATGTCATACTGTTTTGTTCCCGGATGTAAATCGGGAATCGGGTTATGGAGGAAAAGCTGATGGTAGACATTTTATCACACCGCCAAAGAAACAAATTTGTTTGCGAAATGGGTGAGAGTTATTTCGCGGAAAGATAACCCATTGTCGATCAAAAGTAGAATCTAGGATGTGCATTTTTCGGAAGATTCAATTATAAATTGTTTCCGATACAGTCGTCCTGATCAATATCGTGGTCAGTATCCGAGTCACCAATTTCTTTGAAATTATCGTCAACTAGCGATTTGCTATTTTTCAGCAGAAGGCACAATCACATCCTTAGGTTTTCATAAGGTGTAATATCTTGACTGATATTCATTAAGGCACGACTGCGTGGCTCAGCAGTAACGTTCTCGCATGCCGTTCCCAAGGCTGAAAGATGGAATCCTGGTGCAGTCAGCTGGCATTTGAGGGTGTGCAAATGCGAGGGAGCCATGTCATTAGATGTACTGGCGCGTTAAAGATCCCCTTTGGGACGTAATTATAACACCTCGGTGTCTCTAAAAGCCACAGTTGTTAAAAGGAATGTACATACCTAATACTCGCCCGATTTAGGCGGGAGACTCCCGCTGAACGTATTAAATCTCCCGATTTTTTCAAATCGCGTGCGTTATTTCGGTCTGAAAGTGCGAGAAGACTAACTCCAGTCATCCATCGAACAGATCAATTTTACGAGAAGTGTGTTTCGATACCGCAGTTTCGCTTCGTATCAATATAATTCATAGATAATTCTCCATAACTATGCGTCCCGCTTAGTTGTATCACAATTAACACCGGTTATCATACAAATTCGACACGGGGCTAAATGGCCGCGTTGTCGCAGCCCCTAAACTAAGGAACCGGCCAACCATTCTTATAAACTGTGCTTGCCAGAAACTGCTAACCTCCTACATATCTATTATAAAGGACAGTGAAGAGGCCAAAATCTTTCGTCAGCAAGGACTCTCATTTCACCCCATTCCTATGAAGATTTCCGCACATATCGTTAAAATTAATTGTAATAACATCACAGTAAAATAATGTTTTCTTTATAACAAAGGCCATTTAATTTAACCTATAGTTTTCATGAATTATCAACGGATCTTGTTCATAATATGAGTTACACGTAGGTTTCATATGTTGCAGACCCACTTCGAATGGCAAAAAGGAGGAGAGAGCCTCCTGCAGTGGCTCTGAAAAAAAATCATTGATAAGGAAATGGAGCTGAGGTGTCTGCGGCTTCAGACCCTAATGGATCAGGAAAGCGAGCTTCACCATAAAAGAGTCGCAGAGAGTAATCTGAGGCTGAAAGAGAATAGGATCCGAGTAAGGGAAGCCAATTTGAGGATTCAGGAGCAAGAGTTGCGAGTACAAATGCAGCAGCAGCAGTTACTCCTATTGAAAGAACAGAATTCTTTTGACAAATAATATGTGTGAAAATTATTAAATGTCTATGTAATTGAACCCTTGCATTACTTATTTAAAAAGAAAGTAAACTATAGAACATTGCAGACAGCTGTAAACTTGTATATAAACTATTGCTGTGGATGTAACTTAGCCAGTAGAGTAAAAAGATAGGGGCATATTCCTTTGTTGTTCAACCCTTTTTAAACAACAATAATAATCATCAGAATAGGAATATGATTACTCACAAATAGTTTACTTTTTATCCTAAATCCCAAAAAGGTTTGCTTTTGTTGCATTGTGCTTATTATGGCCCTAGCCATTTTTTTAGCATGTTGAAAGAGTCTCATTGAGACACCAGAGTTTTTAATGCATGTACAGATGGTTATTAGTTCGGAGGCAGAACATTGAGAACAACTGCTCCTTGAAACAAGTTAAATTTCAATTATGATTATCTAAAAGTGTTGAGACCGATGCCTAATTAAGAAAACAGGCTACTATAAATAAAACTATAGTGCGGGACAAACCATTGGAAGCCTGAAAGTCACGAGTAGTCGGTGCGGTGTTGTCCTGAACATTCTCGCATCCAGCACTCGACTGAAGGTACGGTGCAATAGCATGGCAACACCGCTGGGCGCGGGGTGGAGAGCGGAGCGGTGGGCCCCTTAATCTTCAGGCTTGCAATGGTTTGTCCCGCACTAACAATAAGATAATACTAGTAACATTACGGCGTAGCTATAAGTGTTAAATCCAGGATCGAATCCGTGCTCTGGCTGAGACCCACAATGATCCTGTACCTATTAGATCGGTCACTCTTGTATATGTCGTAGTCATATAATGAAATCAGTTATTTCATGAAAAGCCGGCATATGATGTAAAAAGGTACAGTTGCACAATCTGACGTGTGGTTTCACCATCACATAGTGTAATTCTTTTCGTACATCATCTGACAGGAAGTCCAGCTCGTCACTTCATGAAGTAGCGGCTGCGGTGTTAGTTATTGTAGTTTTAAGGGGGGAACTACGAGGTCATCTGCCCCTAGGCAGCGGTGTTAACGACGTGTGAAGTAAAAGTGGTTTCCAAGAATTAATCGGATAAAGATGTGGACACCGAAGGGCTGTTGATTTCTTCAGAAAGTAAACGCTAGGACAAACGGAAAAGGTCGTTCATATTTCATGCATTTTGTTTCGAAAACATGACAGGCAGAAAATCGATAATATAATATGTCTTGGCTTCGCTATTGCACCCTTTAAAACATTTGTTCTGACGTCTGCGGACCACTCAGCCTGAAATTTAATCATGTACGGACCAACCCTTACACCGTATCAGTTGTAACCCTTCGTCAATAACACTTATTTTAAAGATACTTCAATTCAAAACTTGATAGTCTTCGCCAGGAATACATTCGGACGATTCTCGTTCAACGCACATTATTTTAGAAATCCCCATTTATTGGCCACTTCTTTATACGTGCTGGAGGACCCTTTTCTCCCGCAGACCACTACCGAGGCACTCGCGGACCACCGGTTAAGAACCATTGCTTTAAGACACAGACGCGCAGAATGCGATCTTGTGTAGCTCTTTGCTGCCAAAGTTGTGGACTCGGGGTATGGTGTTAGCTTCCAGACCACTACGTGGTGTGTTCGGTCCCCACTATAGAGGAATAGTTTTCCAACTAACAATTTCTGAATATTTTTGTTCATTCTGTAAATTTTGATATAGTTCTGTTCTATTGTCTTCTTGTAAATATATTTTAAGGGCTAGGGACATCTTGGTCATCAGCCTAGTGCACTTGGATGAATGTTGTCTGATGGCTGTGTTTGTGTGGTGACAAGTGGTGTGTGCAACTGTAAAGGGTAAAGAATTTGTAGTGTCCTGGGACTTCCAGTAATTGCCTCGAGGGTGTGTGGAAAGAGATGGGGGAAACTACACAGTTAGTGATGGGATTAGAAACGGACCTATGGAATAAACAATGGTTACCTGGGATAGGAACTTCAGGTCATGGTTCTATTCCCCGCTCTGCCAAGGAAATTAATTATGGTCCGAGGGTTGGTCAGGGTACAGTCATCAGCCTCATGAGGCAAAGCAAAACTGAGTGTTGGGTTAGATTTCCACTTCAGCCATCCTGGACGTGGTTTTCCATGGTTTCCCCCTTCTCCTCCAGGCAAATGCCAGATTGGTTCCTAACTTAAGGCCACAACCACCTCCTCCCCAATCTTAACCTGAACTACAAATACACACCACAATAACACAGGTTATCAGACATAATTCCACACACTCCCAAGTAGCCTTCATAGGGCTAAATGACCACGATGATGAAGCTCCTCAAATGAAACATTATACCTGGTCTATTGTGTCTCAGCATGCAGTAGTTCTGTAGCACGACACTTCGTACGATGGCGTACGAGGGGCATACACAAAAGTTTTAAGCTATTTTGTTAAAATAATTGGTTAATTTAGTAGATGGTTCACCTTCGAGAAAATTTCGAATTTCAGTCTATTTATTATGAACAGAAATTTTTGAAAGAATGATTTCTTCTTCGTTGTGTGTTTCTTACCCGTTATCATTCCACATGGTGGCTACAGAATCTGGAAATAGGGGAATTTCTCTCTGGAAATATCACTGAAATGTCAGGGAATTTTACAAATGTGTAGAAAAATTCAGGGAAATGTGAAGAAACTTAAAATATATATATATATATATATAAAATTCAACACATTTTGCATCGAGCAAGTGAGAATTATTTTGCTGCCGTAACCTGGCGCGGTGAAAAAATGTAGCGCGATTCCCATCGCTGACTAAATCATCTCTAAATGAATCATTAGGCAAGTGGGGAGGTACCATATAAGTAAGATTATTTAATTAATAAATTATCCGCAAAATTAATATCAGGGAATTTTGTGGCAACATCAGGGAAATTTGTCAGGCAAAGTCAGTCACCACCATGTTACAGTTTTGTTAATTCATTCAAGGGACATCAGCACCGTTTGATAGGGTGTAAATTGAACTTGTATTTATGCGATGACTATATGGGTGGGTGGAATTATATTAGGGACAGGGATGGGGTAGGCACCCCGGAACTTGAAGTAAGGTACTATCCCGGCAATAGTGTGGAGAAGCTTCGGGGAGAAACCACTTCTGGTAAGCCGCTGTAATCGCAGAGTTTTGAACGTACGATCTCCGGACTTGCTGCAGCTGATATTATTATGCGCGAATGGACCCAGATGGATCACACAGTACTTTAAGGTTTCACCTTTCTGATCTTCCATACGGCTCTCATTCTCTCTTCGTGGGCCATCTTCCTTTCCTCAGTCCACTTGGTTCCTGGTCTCCTTAGAGTGTTACTATCCATCCATTTACCCTGCACATGAAAGTGAAAATCCACAGCCTGCTTCCAGTCTCCGACCGGGTCAGGAATGGGATGAATGAAGCCCCCATCTAGCGGCGAGGATATGAACTGTGCCGGCTGCCGAGGCCTGACGCACTCCTCCGGGGCAATGATAAATGAAATGATAGTGGAGAATGTTGCTGGAATGAAATATTGACAGGGAAAACCGGAGTACCCAGAAAAAAATCCTGTCTGCCTCCGTTTTGTCCAGCACAGATCTCACATGCAGTGACCGGGATTTGAACCACGGACCCAGCAGTGAGAGGCTGGCGTGCTGCCGCCTAAGCCACGGAGGCTTACACCCTACACATAATTACTATTATTATCATCACATGCAAACTCTCCTTCACTTGTCTCCTACAAATCCTAGGGTTAATGTTAACTGGAAATTGTTCCATAGAAACCTACTAATGATCTATTAGGTTTAGGAGAACAATGAATATTAGCCAATATGAATACAGCCTTTAGGCCAGAACTGTTTCTTCTTTGGTTGATTGAGTTTCCCGAACTAATTCATCATTATAATCCAAAGAACTTACTATTTATTTAATTTGAGGAAGTTATAAATACTGCAGTGCAGCCTTAAGCCACGTCACCCAGCAGGTTGGTCAACTTTTCATGCGTGACAGTGTATACTGGCTTCCTACCTCTTGAGACAAAGAAGTGAAGTTGTTGCCATTTTTAACCTGGCAGCAATGTTCTACAGTACACCATGATGGGGTCGCGCACCTCCACGTGCTAATCTACCATCCTCCGTTATTTTTATTTTATAATGCGAGTTTTTTTCACTTTCAATGGCAATATGACTGGCTTTGATGTTGATCGATCATGTAATTGACATACAGAGGTGTAAATATAGAAACATTCATTCAATTTATTTATTTATCGTATGGCTTTTAGTGCCGGGAGTGTCCGAGGACATGTTCGGCTTCAAGCAGACACCCCTGGCGTGAGCTACAAGTTCTGTTCAATTTCAAGTAGATCCAACTTTCGCTGCCAGATGTCAATGATACCTAGTGGTGAACGTTGGAACCTTGATAGAGCGTTACAACTAAATCTAACCTAGAAATTTAGCTCCACAAAAGTTTAGTCTGTGGAAGGATCTTTTACATGCCATAAATCTATGACATGGGACCGCCAACTTTACTTCCCCTCCGAAGGAAAACATACTGAAGGATATTAATGCTCTTAAAAAATCCGACGACTTCGGCCTGGTTTGAACCCGCTATCTTGGGCACAGCAGTTCAGCATACTACCAACTACGCCACCGAAGCCGCTATTTATTCAATAAAAAGCCATAATAAGAGCGACAACGGTGGTTGCAAAAATGAAAAAGCACTATAAGACAACTTTAAAGATCTAGTGTTGTGTGTGAAGTGCGCTCTCGCAGCAGTAAGTAAGCACTGCGGAGAAGTGAGCAACTGGGCTATCAATAGTGAATGAAATGTGTTAGAAATCATGAAATACTATGATAAATACTCACATTTTGATTTGGGCGGTCGGCAAAAATATTGCACTTCCGGTCGCGCACGACGGTAGTCTACCCCTCGACTGCGCCCTTAGCACTTCCGGTCACGCACGACAGTAGTCTACCGCTCGACTGCGCCCTTAGCACTTCCGGTCACGAGTGACGGTAGTCTACCACTCGACTGCGCCCTTAGCACTTCCGGTCACGAGTGACGGTAGTCTACCGCTCGACTGCGCCCTTAGCAATTCCGGTCGCGCGCGACAGTAGTCTACCACTCGACTGCGCCCTTAGCACTTCCGGTCACGAGTGACGGTAGTCTACCACTCGACTGCGCCCTTGGCACTTCCGGTCACGAGTGACGGTAGTCTACCGCTCGACTGCGCCCTTAGCAATTCCGGTCACGAGTGACAGTAGTCTACCGCTCGACTGCGCCCTTAGCACTTCTGGTCACGAGTGACGGTAGTCTACCGCTCGACTGCGCCCTTAGCACTTCCGGTCACGAGTGACGGTAGACTACAGCTCGACTGCGCCCTTAGCACTTCTGGTCACGAGTGACAGTAATCTACCGCTCGACTGCGCCCTTAGCACTTCTGGTCACGAGTGACAGTAGTCTACCGCTCGACTGCGCCCTTAGCACTTCCGGTCACGAGTGACAGTAGTCTACCGCTCGACTGCGCCCTTAGCACTTCTGGTCACGAGTGACGGTAGTCTACAGCTCGACTGCGCCCTCAGCACTTCCGGTCACGCGTGACAGTAATCTACCGCTCGACTGCGCCCTTAGCACTTCCGGTCGCGGGTGACAGTAGTCTACCTCTCGACTGCGCCCTTAGCACTTCCGGTCACGAGTGACGGTAGTCTACCACTCGATTGCGCCCTTGGCATTTCCGGTCACGAGTGACGGTAGTCTACCACTCGACTGCGCCCTTAGCACTTCCGGTCACGAGTGACAGTAGTCTACCACTCGACTGCGCCCTTAGCACTTCCGGTCACGAGTGACAGTAGTCTACCACTCGACTGCACCCTTGGCACTTCCGGTCACGAGTGACAGTAGTCTACCACTCGACTGCGCCCTTGGCACTTCCGGTCACGAGTGACAGTAGTCTACCACTCGATTGCGCCCTTGGCACTTCCGGTCACGAGTGACAGTAGTCTACCGCTCGACTGCGCCCTTAGCACTTCCGGTCACGAGTGACAGTAGTCTACCGCTCGACTGCGCCCTTAGCACTTCCGGTCACGAGTGACAGTAGTCTACCACTCGACTGCGCCCTTGGCACTTCCGGTCACGAGTGACAGTAGTCTACCGCTCGACTGCGCCCTTAGCACTTCCGGTCACGAGTGACAGTAGTCTACCACTCGACTGCGCCCTTAGCACTTCCGGTCACGAGTGACGGTAGTCTACCGCTCGACTGCGCCCTTAGCAATTCCGGTCGCGCGCGACAATAGTCTACCGCTCGACTGCGCCCTTAGCACTTCCGGTCACGAGGGACGGTAGTCTACCACTCGACTGCGCCCTTGGCACATCCGGTCGCGCACGACAGTAGTCTACCGCTCGACCGCGCCCTTAGCACTTCCGGTCACGAGTGACAGTAGTCTACCGCTCGACTGCGCCCTTAGCACTTCTGGTCACGAGTGACGGTAGTCTACCGCTCGACTGCGCCCTTAGCACTTCCGGTCGCGCAAGACAGTAGTCTACCGCTCGACTGCGCCCTTAGCACTTCCGGTCACGCGTGACAGTAGTCTACCGCTCGACTGCGCCCTTAGCACTTCCGGTCGCGCGTGACGGTAGTCTACCGCTCGACTGCGCCCTTAGCACTTCCGGTCACGAGTGACGGTAGTCTACCACTCGATTGCGCCCTTGGCACTTCCGGTCACGAGTGACGGTAGTCTACCACTCGACTGCGCCCTTAGCACTTCCGGTCACGAGTGACGGTAGTCTACCGCTCGACTGCGCCCTTAGCAATTCCGGTCGCGCGCGACATTAGTCTACCACTCGACTGCGCCCTTAGCACTTCCGGTCACGAGTGACGGTAGTCTACCACTCGACTGCGCCCTTGGCACTTCCGGTCACGAGTGACGGTAGTCTACCGCTCGACTGCGCCCTTAGCAATTCCGGTCACGAGTGACAGTAGTCTACCGCTCGACTGCGCCCTTAGCACTTCTGGTCACGAGTGACGGTAGTCTACCGCTCGACTGCGCCCTTAGCACTTCCGGTCACGAGTGACGGTAGTCTACCACTCGACTGCGCCCTTGGCACTTCCGGTCACGAGTGACGGTAGTCTACCGCTCGACTGCGCCCTTAGCAATTCCGGTCACGCGTGACAGTAATCTACCACTCGACTGCGCCCTTGGCACTTCCGGTCACGAGTGACAGTAGTCTACCACTCGACTGCGCCCTTGGCACTTCCGGTCACGAGTGACAGTAGTCTACCGCTCGACTGCGCCCTTAGCACTTCCGGTCACGAGTGACAGTAGTCTACCGCTCGACTGCGCCCTTAGCACTTCCGGTCACGAGTGACAGTAGTCTACCACTCGACTGCGCCCTTGGCACTTCCGGTCACGAGTGACAGTAGTCTACCGCTCGACTGCGCCTTTAGCACTTCTGGTCACGAGTGACGGTAGTCTACAGCTCGACTGCGCCCTTAGCACTTCTGGTCACGAGTGACAGTAGTCTACCGCTCGACTGCGCCCTTAGCACTTCCGGTCACGAGTGACAGTAGTCTACCGCTCGACTGCGCCCTTAGCACTTCTGGTCACGAGTGACGGTAGTCTACAGCTCGACTGCGCCCTTAGCACTTCCGGTCACGCGTGACAGTAATCTACCACTCGACTGCGCCCTTGGCACTTCCGGTCACGAGTGACAGTAGTCTACCACTCGACTGCGCCCTTGGCACTTCCGGTCACGAGTGACAGTAGTCTACCGCTCGACTGCGCCCTTAGCACTTCCGGTCACGAGTGACAGTAGTCTACCGCTCGACTGCGCCCTTAGCACTTCCGGTCACGAGTGACAGTAGTCTACCACTCGACTGCGCCCTTGGCACTTCCGGTCACGAGTGACAGTAGTCTACCGCTCGACTGCGCCCTTAGCACTTCCGGTCACGAGTGACAGTAGTCTACCACTCGACTGCGCCCTTAGCACTTCCGGTCACGAGTGACGGTAGTCTACCGCTCGACTGCGCCCTTAGCAATTCCGGTCGCGCGCGACAATAGTCTACCGCTCGACTGCGCCCTTAGCACTTCCGGTCACGAGGGACGGTAGTCTACCACTCGACTGCGCCCTTGGCACATCCGGTCGCGCACGACAGTAGTCTACCGCTCGACCGCGCCCTTAGCACTTCCGGTCACGAGTGACAGTAGTCTACCGCTCGACTGCGCCCTTAGCACTTCCGGTCGCGCGTGACGGTAGTCTACCGCTCGACTGCGCCCTTAGCACTTCCGGTCTCGAGTGACGGTAGTCTACCACTCGATTGCGCCCTTGGCACTTCCGGTCACGAGTGACGGTAGTCTACCACTCGACTGCGCCCTTAGCACTTCCGGTCACGAGTGACGGTAGTCTACCGCCCGACTGCGCCCTTAGCACTTCCGGTCACGAGTGACGGTAGTCTACCGCTCGACTGCGCCCTTAGCACTTTGATAAACAACTGAGCGTAAACATCGCCGTCAAGAAACGCTACTCCTCTGTCATCTAGCGATGGATACCATACCTTGAGAATACATATGCCTTTTGCGCTCTTTGTAACGATCAGAGGAGCTCTACGCACGTTTTTGTTCAATAGGACGGTAGTCTACCGCTCGACTGCGCCCTTGGCACTTTGATGAACAACTGAGCGTAAACATCGTCGTCAAGAAACGCTACTCCTCTGTCATCTAGCGATGGATACCATACCTTGAGGATACATATGCCTTTTGCGCTCTTTGTAACGATCAGAGGAGCTCTACGCACGTTTTTGTTCAATAGGACGGTAATCTATTGCGGGCGCGACCGGATGAAGGTTAACAATATTTAAGGAACGCAGGCATGAGCCCAATTATGTTTCTTCTTGACATATCAGGTTCAAACATACAAATTGCCTCAATGAAGGAAAGAGAGAAAAAGGAATACACTATTGAAGAACAAAAAGAAAAAGTATAATAGAAATTATTAAAACATACATTACACATTACACTGTACAAATAAAATACAAACTTCTGCAAAAAGAAATAGAGAGAGAGTAACGAGCACCCAGTATTTCATGATTAGATTTTGGGTGTTACATGAAAATTAATTTCGAAAACCATCGTAATTGAGCATTAATTTATTTCTTGGAATAGAACAATTAAAACAATTATTAATGTACAACTTCATTGCTTATAAATTACAAAGTACAACTTCATTGCGTCAGTCATTTCATGAAGAGTCAAATCAACAATCGCCGGATCTTCATTACGTACCTCAGCTGCTGACATCGAATATAGATTTAGGTATTAGGAAGTCATTTTTGAAAGCCTTTGTCTGGAGTGTGGCGCTCTATGGAAGTGAAACTTGGACTATTGGTGCAGCAGAAAAGAGGAGAATTGAAGCATTTGAAATGTGGTGTTACAGGAGAATGATGAAGATCAGATGGGTCGATAGGGTTACAAATGAAGAGGTATTAAGACGAGTGGGAGAGGAGAGATGTTTCTGGCGACTGCTAATGAAGAGAAGAGATAGGTTGGTAGGACACATACTAAGACACCCAGGAATAGCAAGCTTAGTTATGGAAGGAAGGGTCGAGGACAAGAACTGTAGGGGTAGACCAAGATTAGAATATGTTAAACAGATTGCCTCGGATGTAGGGTGTGGTAGCTATGTAGAGATGAAACGTTTAGCTCAGGACAGGGAGCCATGGAGGGCTGCATCAAACCAGTCAAAAGACTGAAGACTCAAACAACAACAACCTCAGCTGATAATGGAAAAGCATCTAATAGGTGTAGGCTCCCCAGAATTCAAACGCCTACGTGCAATCCTAGGAGCAGTGGATTCCCGTGAACAGTTACCACCTCAGTGTCTTCTTATTGACGGCATTCCACAATGCTTGATTCTTTAGAATAGTGTGGGTCGGATCGCTCCTTCCTGGTAATACAGGGCGCCAGGAAATTTTCTCCACAGTGCTTATTTGCTGCTGCGAGAAATAGCATCAGCAGTTACGTTGGCAGTACGGCTGCCGCTTGTATCAAAACAAACAGTAAACGCTGTACTCACCACAGACATTCATAACAGATGTTAGGAGTTTTCGAAGACAGACTTCAACACGTCTACACATATTGTCGAATACATTCTTGAGCTAATTTGCGAGTTGATTTTCTACGCAGCATTATATAGGAAATTTCATCAATTTCTTTTTGTCTGTTAAAAGCGTAGGCCGGCCTATTCCCGGTACATCCTGAACGGTATCCCAGTTTGGACGCTTTGAATTAGGAAACCACACCTGAAATTTCAGTTTTACATTTTCTGTAAACCGTCGCGAAAAACATATTCCACAAAAAAGTGCTCTCTTCAGTAATAAACATTAATTACCGCCTGTATACTGTTACACTCTTCCAATAATCTATCTGAACGCTCGCTTACTGAAATACACACTGACGATTTCGACAGTCCACAACCCACACGTGTGACCTTCACTCTTCCGCTGTCCTGCCAACTAAACTGCTGATGCTACCTCTGGCAGCAGTACGTAGTCGCTGCTGAGAAGATTCCGGGGCGCCCTGTAGAACCTAGGTTGTAACCCCCAGAGCTTGAAGACAATTCATCCGCTTTGTCCATTGTTGAGACATGGAGTCCTCTTCCGCTTTCAAAACCGTTGGCCATCTTCACCTGTAACCGAGGCAAGGGACCCTTACAAAGTACTACCCGCCAGACATGGCTTTAGCTTTTATGTATAAATAACTATGGCATGTGAGTGGCTATTTCTTAGCCAACGAAATGCCTCTAAATAAATGCTTGCCTCACTGCCATATAGCGCATGTTGTTCCCAGCGTTTTGCACAGGGACTTGTTCAATTTCGATTGCCTGTTCTTCATCATCAACAAAATCTTGGTCATTTAATATGCCAATGTTGTGCAACACAGCACATGCTGCAATAATTCTGGTAGTGGTCCTTACTTTGTTGCTTAATTTCCTGCTCAAAAAAGGAAAATTTCTCTTCCATATGCCAAACATCCTTTCCACTGACCTCCGTGTTGCCTTGTGTGCACGGTTATATCGTTCCTCAGCTGCAGTTCGAGGATCCGGTACTGGTGTGAAACAGTAGTTTGATTGGGCATAGCCCGCATCCCCTAACAGGAAGCCTTTCATCTCCCGCTCATCAAACCTTATCTTTATGAAACTGTTGTCAAATATTCTTGCATCGTGAGCCGATCCAGGCCATCGTATAACGATGTCACAAATTTCAAGATCTGGACCTGCAACACACTAAACATTGAGCGAGAAGGAACCTTTACGGTTTCTATAGACCTCTGCCATTGGTCCACCAGGGCTTTTGATAGGTATGTGGGTACAATCAATGCACCCACTGACATTTGGAAAATGCCCCATTTGGAAAAATTTTCTCTGCCTCCTATCAAACACTTCCTGGGAGTTTGGGGATCTTACATAGGTTGGAAGTTGCTGTGCTAAATGCTCGGATGTATGTAAGACAGCCCTGCAAGCACTAGACTGGCTTACTCCCCGTAGATCACAACATACAGTCTGAAAAGAAAAAGGATGAGTCAGACTAGTTACAGTATTGTTGAAATTGTTTTTTACGATTCTGAATTTAATGACACTGTTACGTTTTGGTGATGCATAGACTACACATGGCCAATAAAAATTTATTGTGTCGTCAATCAAAAAGTTGTTAAATTTTTGTGATAAGGAAGGTAAGTCAACATTCATTTTCTCGGATAATATGTATTATGTAACCAGTCTGTAGCATAGGTAGGCTTGCTCTTTTCTTTTTTTTTGTTGGCACACTGAAGTCAACTTTCCTACAAAGATATCCCATTGATGTAGGAGAAATACTAACTACATGCTTTAACATAGAGGGACTGGCTGCGTGGCTCAGCGGTAACGTTCTTGCTTGCTGTGCCCAAGGTTGCAGGATCAAATCCTGGCACAGTCAGCTTGCATTGAAGGGTGTGCAAATGTGAGGGAGCCGTGTCAGTAGATTGACTGGCACGTTAAAGATCCCCTTCGTGGCAAAATTCAGGCACCCAGGCGACTCTTTTAAAGCTAGAGTAGTTAAAAGGGACGTAAAGCCAATAACATTATTATTAAAATATAGGTTATTGATGCATTGGCCTACATTATATGAATTGTAACAGCCTGTTTCTAGGCCGCCGTCTGTTCGTGGCGTATGTAGGCCTACTGGGTCGGAATCCAGTTCCAATTCTCGCCTGCAGGTTAGAACGAGGTATTCACGCTTTATGAGGAAAAACCTGAGAAGAGGCGGGTTCGATCCCCATGTAAGCAATCTTAGAAGTGGTTTTCTATGATTCTCCAATTCAATTCCAGGGAAATAGTGGGATGGTTCCTATAAACCGCCACCTCCTTAACCCTAGTATCAATTACAGACACAAAATAACCAATGATGTCAGACATACAGGTACTCGAGTACATGGATTGATGTCCAAGGCCCTGAATGAAACAGCAACAGCCTGTTTAATGACTTGACCTAGAGTATTAATAAGTTATACTCTTTTTTATAGGAAATTCAAAGATGCCTTGAGGCACTAGGCTGAAGCAAAATATAGGCCTATCCTAGAAATACAATTTATTAGAATTCATTAACTGACCACCATACCTTATTTACATTTATAAGGGCAAACAGTAGGTACCGGTAGTGGTGGAAATCTACATTTTCATAGATACTCTTGCCATTAACTTATCAATGCCTGGGGTGACTCTCCAATTAGTGCAGTCAGGAGCAAAGTGGTTTTCCCTACATAAATTAACTACCGTATTTTGAGTGATATATTGTCGTTGTTGTTGTTTATTGGGACATCTTGGTAATCAGCCTCCTGTAGTTGGGTGTGTTGAATTTTTGTCTGATGGCTTGTAGGCTATTTAGGCCTATGTGCTATCTAGTAGATTGCATATTATTGACCTATCAGTTGTTTGCATCTAACCACTTTTAACCCAATAATGAGGCCAAGAGACAGGATTATTACGAGAAGTCACCCAATGCGTGTTTATAAGTTATAGGCCACTACGGTACCGGTATTGTAGGTTATGTAGGCCTAGGGCCGTGCATCGGTACTGAAATAATAAAAGTCTTTCATCAAAATTGACAGAATAATCGTGTAACTTATGTACCGGAATAACATAATTAATTTATTACACCACGTACCGGTACACATCAACTACGGTACCGGTATATAAGCAGTCGAACTACCGGTAGACCTACACTACACACTATGGCTCTTTTCCTGGGAAAAATACAGTTTTCATTTAGTCTGTCAACAATCACACGGAAGCCAAATTAACGGTATTATACAATACCGTAGTCAAAATATCTTAAATGAATATTAAATAATACTGTACAAAATATAGCCTACACTGTAGTAAGTTACCGTACCTAACCAAGAAAAGAATGGGGAACCCGTAGGTAACTTGACGGTATCAATTAGGAGCTTTCCGTGCCGCTATTTCATTTTATACTGATGAATGTT
The DNA here is from genome assembly GCA_946902985.2 of Meconema thalassinum. Classification (NCBI taxonomy): domain Eukaryota; kingdom Metazoa; phylum Arthropoda; class Insecta; order Orthoptera; family Tettigoniidae; genus Meconema; species Meconema thalassinum. Next base: position 20,496,838 of record OX336395.1, on the reverse strand, counting down.
CCACTTACCTGAAAATTTCCGGTGGCATGGAAACGTAGACTAATTAAAATCTGCAACATTGGAGCTATTGGGAGTCCCCTTCTGTTACGACGTCTTTCGAAGTGAACTAACGGCAAAATTACGTTTATCACTATATCCTTGGAAAAACGATATCGTTTTTTGAAATGTAGCTCTGAAAATCTTTCCAGTGGGTTCTCATAATCCCTGACATATCGTCTTGGCACGTCTTCGTCTCGAAATAACACTTCAATACCATATACTCAATAAAGTCGTCGTCCGCCAGGGCTACCTCCATTTTTCCTGTGATAAGGAGACCTCAAGGTAGCTTGGCCCCTACCTTAGAACATGAGCAGCTTCAAGGAGTCACGAAAAGGCTCCCTTAAGAAAAATGTGTGAGAATAGCATTCCTGCTCAAGGAAGCCTTGTAGGTCTCCTTAAGGAGGCCTTAAGGAAACCTTCCGATGCCTTCCTTAAGGAAGCTTCCTGAATGCAAATAGCTTCCTTAATGATTCCTCAAAGTCAAGGCATCCTCAAGGTGTCGTCAAGAAATGTCTCTGAATTCCAGCCTAAGACTCCCAGGAATAGCAAGCTTAGTTGGGGATGGAAGGGTCGAGGACAAGAACTGTAGGGGTAGACCAAGGTAAGAATATGTGGAACAGATTGCCTCGGATGTAGGGTGTGCTAGCTATGTAGAGATGAAACGATTAGTTCAGCACTGGGAGGCATGGAGATCTGCATCAAACGAGTCAAAGGACTGAAGACTCAAAAAACATCTTGAACAAGTAGTTCCATGAAGAACTATACAGCCTATATTCATATATCCTCCTTATGTTAATTGCTTCTATCAACAGACAAAATTTCAGTTTGATTGCTCTAATAGATTCGTAGATATTGAGAACCGACTAAATATTGCGGATGGTCGCCATGTTGGATTTTATATATGTAAGTCTTAGAGTTATGTACTGTTACATGAAGATTATTGTGTACGTGTAGTATTCAAACGTCAATCGCATGATTAGGATACAAGAAGTAAAAACAAGATTTTAAAATTTCGCACAGCTGCAATCTTGTGGTTATGGAAACAATTGAAAAAAAAAAATGATGCCAGTCGATTACATTTGTATAAGGATTTACTGTACCAAGTGTCACTGCACGCAGACGGTTAATTTGCGAGAAACGACCGTGTGAATATTTATACTTCGCGCCACCGCCATGTTGGATTTGTGATCACCAGGTTATTAAAAGTCCTATAGGTGAACTTATGTTCATAGACCCTAAAAACATTAGAAAATTCAGTTTGATTGCTGTACTAGATTCAAAGATATTGAGATCCATCAACATATTTCGGATGGTCACCACGTTGGATTGTTATATGTATTGGCCATAGAGCCATGTACCATTAAATGAAAATTATTGCGTAGGTTCATTATTCAAACTTTCACTTCGATCGCATGATTACGACACAAGAAATAAAAACTTAATTTTAAAATTAGCACAGCCGCTATCATGAGGTTATGTAAACAATTGAACAAAATTAGATACCAGTGCATTACAGTGTGTATAAACATTTCCTGCACCAAGTTTCATTGCGTTTGAATCATTAAATCGTGAGAAAGATCTATTTAAAATTTCAAATTCACTTGGCCGCCATATTAGTTTTGTAGTAAACCGGTCTTTGTAAGTCTTCTAGATGAACTTCCAGTAGTGCCCTTTATCTCCGTACAAAATTTCAGAGTGATACCGATAATAGTTTCAGAGAAATAGAATGCCGGTGAAATATTTGGCACAGCCGCCATGTTGGATTGGTGAGACGTAACAAAATTTGAAGGGCACGGTTGGGGTCGTCGGGAATTGTGCTATGAACTTACCGAGTTTCATTGAAATAGCTCTAGCCGTGTAAAAGTTATTACGGGACACACACACACACGCACGCACACACACACGCACACACACACGTACACACAGACAGAAGGTGATCTCATTAGCCTTTTTTTTTCATAAATGAAAATAGGCTAAAAATATAGGTGGGAGATAATTTGTAACACTTGTAATTTCACTAAGCTTGGTAATTTTAGCATATTCACTTATTAATTGCTGGGCATCAAAAGGGATAAGAAGTCTCTCATCAAATATTAACCCTTTTCGTGCCAAGAATTTAATTAATGCCCCTTCTCAATACATTTTGCAACGCACATGGTACATGAAGAATGATAACAGTTAATATATGCACCTTGTAAACTCCTTTGATTGCAAAAATGGTTTGGCATATGCTACTTGGTCTTCTCACCACTACGGGTTAACTTGTGTTTCTTCGAAACATTTTTGTGGGCACATTTGTCTCCGCATGTGCTACACGAGTATAGCTTCTCAACAGTATGGGTTAGCATGTGTCTCTTCAAATTACCTTCCAGACTGAATTTGGCTTCGCATGTTCCACACGAGTAACGCTTCTCACCAGTTTGGGTTAACATGTGTCTCTTCAAATTACCTTCCAGACTAAATTTGGCTTCGCATATGCTACAAGAGTTTTTCTTCTCCCCAGTATGGGTTAACATGTGTGTCCTCATAACACCTTTATGCTTAAATTTGGCTGCGCATGTTCCACAAGAGTATCGCTTCTCATCATTCTGACTCTATTTGGCTCCGCAAGTGCTACACGAATATCGCTTTTCACCAGTATGGGTTAACATGTGTCGACTCAAACTAGCATTATGGGCAAATTTGGCTTCGCATGTGCTACACGAATAAGGCTTCTTGCCAGTATGGGTTAACAGGCTAGTCTTCAAATATTGTTGAATTGTTATATTTCTTTCAGGTACAGGGCTGGTTTTCTGTCCCCTAGTATTACATAATGCGTATCCCAGCCTGAAATCATTGGTAGTAATACAATGAAGTGCGCTGATAATTACGGTGAATAAAACTTTCAAAACCCAGAGAAGAAACAAATGAAAATAATTATAACTGGACCAACATTCATTAATATCACTACCAGGAATACTGTCCTTATCTAATACCTCGACATGAACTGGTATTTATTATTCAATGCCTGTTTTTTATACAGTCTGAATATTTTCAAATTACTTATAAACTATGCAAACAAGATGGTGTTTGGAGTCATAACTTCCCTTGGTAAATATGAAATCCGTATCTATTTTAAAAGGACTGATTATACATGGAAATGGCAACTTATTTCCAGACTCATCTGTTTGTCAAAAGTCAATTTGGTCCTTGATCAGTTAAATAATTGAAATTATTGAATGGTTACGGAAATTGTGTGCTAATTAATACTAGCAGTTGCGCCGATCAAGGTCTGGGTAATAATAATAATAATACGCGTCAGAGTAGCAGAGGAAGATAAAATCAACAAGGTCGCAAATGGATGGGGGAAAAGACGTCTTGCTCGACCCGGTGCTGGGCCCAAGGTTTTCGGAGCGAGCAAAAGATGATTTCCAAAAAACCAAATGCAAACAAATAATTGCTTAATGCAACAATCAAAAGTGCAAAAATGAGATTCCCATAAAATTAATTAAACAAATCCCAGAGGCGTGTTAATCGTGCCTTTGTTACGTCACAAAGACAAGATTGACGAAATCGAGATAAGGATAAGGATAAGGAAGGGGAACTTAAATATAAGAAATGAAAAGACAAGGGAGCTATATTACTTAAAATATAAAAATGTATTGAGGATAAAAGAAAGAGCGTGTACACGAAATAAACAAATTATTTAAAACAAAGAAAAAAGGCAAGCTAAGACAAGATCAATAATACAAAAGAAACCCAATACCAAGAATAAAGAATTCAAAAACTAAAAAAAAACTAAAAAGCACGACAGAACCTGAGTACCGCTCAACAACATGAATCTAACGAAAAGATACAAACTTGAAAGAAAATAAAACGAAACTTACAAAAGTTAGAGAGAAACGACAAACTTGCAAAAAGTCAAAATTCGAACTGCTAAGACGCGAAGCTTTTCATGATGTTATTGTAAACATACCTGAGGGATGGGGGAGGAGTGAGGGGAGTAAAACAAAGGGAAGAGAGATTTCACGGAGGTAGGAAGAAGGGGAAGAAAAGGGGGAATATCATTAAGTTATGTAATACGGCGAAAATCGAAAGATAAAAACAAAACAAAAGGAAAATGAGATATACGGAGATACATTACATTACAATTGACTTGGGACGAAAGAGACCGGTAAAAATCGAAAGCACGCTATAAAAAAAACAGGCTTATACTCCAACATAATGCCGCAACAACACGACATATAAAAAAAAGAATAATATGACATCGGAGCTGGAGAAAATCCCAGTTAACCACCGTCACATATATTCTATAAACAAAGGGGACACGTATTAGTGGGACGTTGGACATAAGTCCCGTTACCTCACACATACTGTCCGCAAACAAAGGTCCAATTGCTACCAATCAAATGAAACATTTGTGGTACAAAAGAGACACCGACGCAAAAGACGAGCACCAAGGCCCGACAGGAAAATATACATAAGCCAAGACGCAGAAACGCAATACTTTCGAATCTTACAGGTATTAACCAAAATAATAAAACTGTGAGGAGGGCACATAACAAAAGCAACAAAAAGAACTCCGCCGTATGACATTACGCAAGGTCCCGGAGATCTGGTTCAAGGATTAAAATACTAACAGTAACATCTTGAAAAGGAAAGAGAATTAAGCAAAAGAAGGAACGTTTAACAAAAACAATTACATTGCGTTAGATAGAAATACATTGAGCCGTACTCACATTCCGCTGCGCCATGAGAGTGGGCCTCTGCCCGAATACACACGTTCGCCTTACATCTCGGCGCGTCTAAGACTGACTAAGCTTCTGTCCCCCAGAGAGGGGAGAAGCCTCTCAGAAATATCAAATGCGTAGTTTGGGAGTGCCCCCAAACTCGCGTCAAATATTGTCAGAGCCAATGGCAGAACGAATTGCACAACAAAATGCAAGGTAGCAACAACACTAGCCAATACGAGAGAACAAGGCAGTATGTAGCCAGGGGTTGCACAACGTTAGACAGAGAGATATATACACACAAACTGCGCACTTTTAAACTCTCGAGGCGTAATATAGAGATGTCACAACACATGACAATAATAATAATAATCATGATGATAATAATAATAATTACAATAAATTCTGAAAAGTGGTTCAAATTCCACCGCTTTCTCCAAAAAAAATTCTTTTACATAACAAAGGCATAAAAGAATTTTTTTCTTTTTCATAACAAAATTATATAAAATAACATTCTTCGATTAGATACATTTGAACAGGGTGAAGGAAAGAAAATTACATCATGTACACTAGATACATACATGAAAATAAAGACATAATAAAATGTTCTCACATTTCTCTTATTCATATGACGCAGCTTAATTAAAAGTTCTTTAAACGTCATAACTTCCATAAAAGGCTTGACGAAACGCAAGTCTCTTTTCTCAAACACACATATATTTTCATACACACGTATTCACGAAGATGTTCACTGATGAGGAAAATTATTCCTTTTTGGTACGAAAGAAAAAAACTTTAAGATGAAATTAAAACAACAAAAATTCAAATTATATAAGGATCAGTACAGGCGTGAATTAAAGGCGGATCCTACCTCTACTGCACGTCAATACGTCACACATATTAAAAATGGATGTACCAAAAAGAAAATAATGATAATAAAACGGTCAATCTTGAGCTAGACTCTGCCAGATGACGTGGAGAAAGCGAAGTCTTCTTAATGGCGACCTTCTGGAAATCAGCCAATTTTCTAATAATAAAAGAAAGAAAAAGGTTAAATCATGATCACAAAAAAAATATAAAGGGGAGCACCCTGTATACAAAATAAGGCTTGCGTCAGGGGAAATATTTGGGGTTACATAAGCTGCGTAAGAGGGAAAGTAGATTCATTCTGCCAGCTGGAAAGTAAAAGTATGAATAGGCAGGGTCGTCAGACCAAATGAAAGAAGAGAAAACGAGCCGTGAACGGGGTCTAAAGGATACACCGGCCACTTCTCAGGTACTTGGAGACTAGCTATCGCTACCGGAAACACTCTCCAAATATATGACAGATACAGGAAAATAATACACATTATCTTAGAGAAAACATTAGATTGAAATGATTTATAAAAACATGATATCACAAAAACGTAAAACAGAAGTTACGATAAATAGTAAACAACTATATCAATAAACAAATCACTGTCACTACAAGAAAAGAATGTAAGTCAACAGACCATCTCAGGCGTTGTCGAACAATAGCAAGTCGTGTCTGCAGCTCGGACAATGGGCCGGCCGGCTCCCTACAACAAAAGCAGGCAGGTACCGGAAATTGCCTTAGGCAGAAGTATAGTTCAACACATCTTTCGAAATCCTCCGTGTAACTCAGGCGGCCACGGGTGTCTCCTGCCTAACTAGATACATAGTAGGAGTAAAGGGGAAAAATGTACTAATAACATTCATCAAAAGACATTAGATACTAACAAATGAAAAGGAATAATAACTCAAAGTAGCTGTCGAAACAAAAAATACCATTCCGGACAGAGAACGAAAATCCAAATAATTACGTTACAAAATACCTTCCAAATAAAAGGAACAGACTGGAACCTCGCATAAAACCAATCAAGATCAGACATACAATCAATCAAACTCGAAACCCAATAATAAATATTACCAACCCACAAAAATAAAATGGTTACAGCGTCAATATACGGGCCGTAGACCTCAGAGGTACCGCATAAAAAAAATTAAAGACAGAGAGGGTATGGCCTATCCCATACAAATATAAGAAAATTGGGTAATGCACGCCAGAGTAGTTCACACGAACATCAATGTCCCATACCAAGGATGCCGTAGACCTAAAATGGTTGGTATCTCTGAGTAATACTTATCGTATATTTGGTTTGCCAATAAAAACGAATAAATAGTTCGTACGTAATATATATATAGTTTAAATTGAATAGGGTATAAAATCAAAATTGAACTAAATTTGAAACCACCCACAAATAACTGTTGATAAAAATTCATTAAACTCATTGACACACACATTCATCTCAAAATACAACCAACAACAACAACACTACATACATACTCCTTCCCATAAACAAATCGAAATTTCCCCATTACATCAGAATGCTAATATGAGTCGTTGGAACACCATGGAAACTCAAATAACGGACTACAGGTCATCGTGACAAACTTCATCCCATACTAAAGATTGACGACTCGTGTAGAATCTATGTACACCCTAAGTGGGCGTCGAAGCCGTGGGACAGGTCCCAAACCCTAATTCCGACGGAGACCTCACCTAGCAGGTTTCCCAACGAAATACACACTGCCATACTGAACATATAGTAACATCAAGCTTACCGTATATAAACAATTTTAAATGAAAACCTACATTGAAATCCCCTGACAAAAATAAAACAATCACCCTCCCTAATTATGAAACAAACTTAACTCCCAATCATAACACACATAATAGCTCAACAGACCATTCATAACTGAGACAACAAACACTTTACTAACATCAAACGTTAGTATAATTACGCGAGGCTCAAGGGGGGGGGGGGGGGTCGGGGTGACCGTAGGATTTAAAGAGACGGTTCCCATAAGTGGGCCGGGGAAAACTTCGGAGAAAGAGGGGCGGGGGTTTTAGGCTGTACGGTAATGACAAGAAACCTGTCAGCAGCTGTTCCAGACTGAGACGTGTGAAGGGGTGAGGTGAGTTCTGAGAAATATCACAGTTAACAAAGCGACTATTAACAACAAAGGTAAGGACTCAAACCCTTGAGAGAAATGCGTTTTCTACTTCACAGAAAGTAAAATAAAAACGTCCACAACACTGACGAAATGAAAAAGAAGAGAAAGCAAACAAAATTTCCTGTCGCCTTAAAATCACCGTTAACTAAACAAATGTCTACTAGAGGAAGCAAATACATAAAAGTAGGTTACAATACCGTGACGTGTCGTGTTCCAGCGATGCGATGTACTCACTGATATGTTGCCACTGTTCACCTCGAAGCTGGGTCTTTTGGATGTCTTGTTTACTTGAGGGACAAAACCACCTTTCCTTGGAGATGGGTTTCCTGGATGCCCGTAGTTCACACAGAAAGTAACTTCACCCTTTCTTCAGGGGTGGGGAAAAAACAATTCACTGAATTCCTTAAACTCAAAGAAAAACAAATTTTAATACAATGTAAATGAAGATAAAATAATAAAAGGTTAATAACTTGAGAGAGGAGAGGAGGGAACGATTTCGCACGCAACCACGCGATCTGCTACCATTGCGCCGATCAAGGTCTGGGTAATAATAATAATAATACGCGTCAGAGTAGCAGAGGAAGATAAAATCAACAAGGTCGCAAATGGATGGGGGAAAAGACGTCTTGCTCGACCCGGTGCTGGGCCCAAGGTTTTCGGAGCGAGCAAAAGATGATTTCCAAAAAACCAAATGCAAACAAATAATTGCTTAATGCAACAATCAAAAGTGCAAAAATGAGATTCCCATAAAATTAATTAAACAAATCCCAGAGGCGTGTTAATCGTGCCTTTGTTACGTCACAAAGACAAGATTGACGAAATCGAGATAAGGATAAGGATAAGGAAGGGGAACTTAAATATAAGAAATGAAAAGACAAGGGAGCTATATTACTTAAAATATAAAAATGTATTGAGGATAAAAGAAAGAGCGTGTACACGAAATAAACAAATTATTTAAAACAAAGAAAAAAGGCAAGCTAAGACAAGATCAATAATACAAAAGAAACCCAATACCAAGAATAAAGAATTCAAAAACTAAAAAAAAACTAAAAAGCACGACAGAACCTGAGTACCGCTCAACAACATGAATCTAACGAAAAGATACAAACTTGAAAGAAAATAAAACGAAACTTACAAAAGTTAGAGAGAAACGACAAACTTGCAAAAAGTCAAAATTCGAACTGCTAAGACGCGAAGCTTTTCATGATGTTATTGTAAACATACCTGAGGGATGGGGGAGGAGTGAGGGGAGTAAAACAAAGGGAAGAGAGATTTCACGGAGGTAGGAAGAAGGGGAAGAAAAGGGGGAATATCATTAAGTTATGTAATACGGCGAAAATCGAAAGATAAAAACAAAACAAAAGGAAAATGAGATATACGGAGATACATTACATTACAATTGACTTGGGACGAAAGAGACCGGTAAAAATCGAAAGCACGCTATAAAAAAACAGGCTTATACTCCAACATAATGCCGCAACAACACGACATATAAAAAAAAGAATAATATGACATCGGAGCTGGAGAAAATCCCAGTTAACCACCGTCACATATATTCTATAAACAAAGGGGACACGTATTAGTGGGACGTTGGACATAAGTCCCGTTACCTCACACATACTGTCCGCAAACAAAGGTCCAATTGCTACCAATCAAATGAAACATTTGTGGTACAAAAGAGACACCGACGCAAAAGACGAGCACCAAGGCCCGACAGGAAAATATACATAAGCCAAGACGCAGAAACGCAATACTTTCGAATCTTACAGGTATTAACCAAAATAATAAAACTGTGAGGAGGGCACATAACAAAAGCAACAAAAAGAACTCCGCCGTATGACATTACGCAAGGTCCCGGAGATCTGGTTCAAGGATTAAAATACTAACAGTAACATCTTGAAAAGGAAAGAGAATTAAGCAAAAGAAGGAACGTTTAACAAAAACAATTACATTGCGTTAGATAGAAATACATTGAGCCGTACTCACATTCCGCTGCGCCATGAGAGTGGGCCTCTGCCCGAATACACACGTTCGCCTTACATCTCGGCGCGTCTAAGACTGACTAAGCTTCTGTCCCCCAGAGAGGGGAGAAGCCTCTCAGAAATATCAAATGCGTAGTTTGGGAGTGCCCCCAAACTCGCGTCAAATATTGTCAGAGCCAATGGCAGAACGAATTGCACAACAAAATGCAAGGTAGCAACAACACTAGCCAATACGAGAGAACAAGGCAGTATGTAGCCAGGGGTTGCACAACGTTAGACAGAGAGATATATACACACAAACTGCGCACTTTTAAACTCTCGAGGCGTAATATAGAGATGTCACAACACATGACAATAATAATAATAATCATGATGATAATAATAATAATTACAATAAATTCTGAAAAGTGGTTCACAGTGAAAGTGTTCAACTTATTTCACACCACATTGACCGCTATAACAACATAGATGTACGGGGATATGACTATTTAATAGAATCTAGATAACTGAAATCCATCCGACTTAGGAAGTGCATGCTCGTACAGGTGACAGAATAAACCATATTATATTCCCTACAGAATAGCCATGCTGGCATTTGGATGAAGGAGGGAATTTTGGATCTGCAAATCATGTGATTTCGAAACCAGATGGGCTATATGCTTCACTCATGAATACATCGCGAATGGTTATTTAGGGCTACATAAATTATGTGGAGTTGATTAGCTTTAGGTCCAAGAAAATATCAGTCCCTGTCCTCAGACCAGAATTAAAATCCTTGGCAGGGCCAACCAAATCCACACCTCCGGGTCGACAACTATGCTGTCCTCAACACCTTGAGATAGTCATTGCTCACATTTATTCAAACCATTCTCTTTAGCTTTATTGTACTTCCTCATTTCCTCAATTTTCAGACGTCTGTTTTCTGCTTTCTCTATTCCATGTCATTCGCTCTTGTTCATCCATCTTTCATTCATATTGTAGTATATTCTGAGAGAACCAACATCTGTTCTTTCTACTCGTTCTGTATCTTTTTTCCTCTCGGTCAATGTTCTCTTCTACAGATTCCTGTTTCAAAGATTCAACTTCCTGGCATTGGAGTTCTCATCTACTTCATAACAACCAGATTGTAGTCAGAATTTGTGTTGGCCCCAGAGTACGTTTTGAAATCCTAATTCATAATTCGGAATCTCTACTTGATCACAATGAAATCAATTTATAAACGTCCTATACCTCCAGGTCTCATTCAAGTGTTTATAGTTCTGTTGTGTTTGTTAGAAACGCGTTAGCTATGCCTTATGAGTGATCGCTGCAGAATTCTACCAGCCTGCTCAATCTTTCGTATATTTCTTGCATTCTACATTTCGCCGCTATCTTTTCTTCTCTTCCATTTCTTAACACGGCATTTCAATCTCACTTTTCAACATTTACAATCTGCAGAATTACACCTTCTGTATTTTTTAGTAGAATTTTATAACTTCTTTATTATCGGTTTGATTGGTAGCCTGCTAGATTTATACCTATCTAATGCACGTAGTTTTCGTTCTAATTCTAACTACTATACGCCTATAATGCTCATAATGTTCTACCCAGTGGCCAAGTTCCCCAGTCAATATCAGACTTATTCCCCATAACCGTTATTTGATTTTGAATTAAATATCCTCTAGTCCCCTGGCCATAAGTCCCATTCTTCCTTCCTGCATACGTCACTAATCCAACACAAGTCTAACTTGAACCTATATATTTCCCATTTCATGTTCATATAGCTTCCTCTGGATAATCACACTCCTAATATCCATGTTTCAACCAGTAGAATGCCAGACATCCCATTTGTCACCTTTGTGATGTTAACCCTCTCTCAAGTAGCCCTCGGCTGGAGATCAGAAAGTGGGAGATGCTTACAGCATGATTGAAATTTCGCAAAAGAGAAGGGTAACATTACGTCGAATTATGCATAGACAGGTGAATTACCTCGGGGAGAATATTATGGCAACAGTTTCCCGTTTCCGTGGGGCAATGGAGGACAAAGTGTGGCACATGTAAGCAGAGGAAGCCAAGGGGTGGTAATTAGGAGCATTAATTATTATTGTTATAGACGTCCCCACCATCTATGGGACCAGTAAAGCATGACTAGTTCGGTACTGCCACACCCCTTCAAATAAAGTGGTATAAACCATCAATTACTCATCATATCAAATGTCTACTATTAGTCCACACACTACACAATGTTAGCAAAAATGTATTACGAACAGATTTTCATAGACTCTGCCACATTGCTGAATGAACAAAGAACCATATAACATTACATGAAGTATCTGCAAAGCTTCTGAATGAACTATTAAGATACGTCAGTCTTCCGAATAATTTAGTCAAAATAATTATACTATATGGTGGGAGCACCATTTTGTTTTACATCCGTCCCCTAAATCCTTAAATCTATCAGTGTGCCTCAGCACCTGACAGAGCGCGGTGGACAAATGGCCTGGGGGTGGACGACATACATAGGTGGTCCTAAGGGGAAGAGGCACTCGTGAGAAGAAGCTCCGAAAGGTGTCAAGAGTTGCCGAGAGAATCTCAAGAAAGTCCCAAAAGCTAATGCTAGGTCTCGTAAGGTGTAGAATGTCAAATGCACCTGGAAAGGCCGAGACTATCTCTCCAAATATGTAAGGACGCCACCCAGCAAAGTTCAGTGATGCGTGTACGACGGTACAGACAGTGAACAAAGTGGGCTAAAGCGAATCAGTGAGTCAGTCGAGTGTGACATAGCAGTTAAGTACACATACTTTTATGCGAGAAGAAAACCGCCACGCTGCTAATGTTTCATCTTTGTGCAGGAATATTCCGTGAGGTGCAGAAGGCCGAGGCCCTACTTTCGGCGTTACCAGCTCTGCAAATTTTCCCCGCAGCCAGCTACCGCTCTGTGGCGATCTCCCGGACTCCTCCCTAAGCTAACCATCGCGTTACCAGCTCTGCAAATTTTCAGCGCAGCCAGCTACCACTCTGTGGCGGTCTCCCAGACTCCTTCCTAAGCAAACCTGTGCACATGCACAACCCAAGTATTTTCCAGATCCTCTGCCCTTCAGTTTGCGCCTCATCTTGGAGTGGGTCTCAACAACTACAATACCGCTCAGCACTGCCTTAACCCTGGTTTTAGTTCACGACTTGAGTGCAGCACCACCACTACAATCGCAATCCTCCACCACACTTGCCGGTTACGTCACCGCTACAGCCTTGGTCCAGGGTTATAGACCCCCACAGCCACCTCGGTATGGCTCCTGTACCACCATAGTCCTCCACCACACTTGCCAAACAGGTCACCGCTACAGCCTTGGTCCCGGGTTATAGACCCTCAGTCCCGGGTTATAGACCCTCACAGCCATCTCGGAATGGCTCCTTTACCACCACAGTCCTCCACCACACTTCCCGGACACGTCACCACCAACATATTGGTCCCAGATTATAGACCCCCACAGCCACCTCGGTATGGCTCCTTTACCACTACTGACACATTTGTTCTAGCGCTACTAACTATTTTATCCAGCTCTGATAAAACTTTGTTGGCGCTGTCAATAACAATCTTGAGCCATGAATGTTGGATCCAGCAAGAACAACAAAGATGGCAAAAATGTCTGTCAATGGTGGGATTCAAACTTCTTACTTCGCCACACCAAGAGTTGACCCACATGGCTGTCACAAGACACCGACTTGTGGTATAGACAACACGCCTCACAGATAGGGTGCATTGTTTCTCAGCGGAATTTACAGCACTGTATCAGCAGCAAAGTAAAGCGCTTCATCAAAACTAGCTGTAAATAAAAACGGCAAAAGGTAGTTTAAAGCATGTCTCATAGGAAATAATATTAATAAAATATAACGATGCGTCCACTAGGAGACACAACTTTTGATGGATGCATAGTGATGTCGCTCAATGAACAATATTACACTATGATTTCACCTTACGTGTAATTCTTTGTTTAGGCCTTGTCCATGCCATTCGAGTTGACTTCCACGAAGTAATGCCCTTGGTTAGCAATTTAAGTCGATTTAATATGATTGTTTGACAAATGAAGTAGCGTATAGATAAAACTTCCTGAACATAATAATCACCATAGCTTTTATGTGGCAAGGTAACTTGGATTTACAAATTGAACAATGGGACGACCAAGCTCTTGACTCCTTTGCCTTCTCACCAATATTTAATAATTAACGTATTGATATGCTGCTAATGGTAATGTAGGCCTATCATCGTGCAGTCTCATAGGCAACACAATAGCCTCTGCATGTCACTAATGATCTCCCCAGGGCAATCAACTTGTGGGGAAAATAATGAAAACAATATGGAGTCTGTTCTGAATTATGTAGTATGTCTACTTAATTGTACCACGCTCCTGTTTCATCTTCCTGTCGATCTCCGTTGGTGATTGGGGCAGATGACCTCCCTGTTTCACTCCTTTATACAATAACCATAACTCCCTTGGTCAACTCTTGTTATCTTCAGACCATCGAAGCTTATGGAGTCTCTCATGGCCTCTTTCTTTACTCACAGCCCCAATTTTTCGAAGAGACGAAACTCATCCATCTGTAGCATAACTACATGTCAACAAGTGCAGGTTACCTCGATGTTACACTCCTTAAAAACATTGAACCCACTACCACCTGTCCAAATGATGCAAAGTGCTAGAACACTCGCAACCAGTGAGACGCTGGTGATGGCCAAGGGACTTCTAGTAGTGCCAGAATTCAATTTCCATGTTTCCTTTGAGCGTCCAGTCTAGACTGCAAGCCACTAATTGCAAACAAGTCGCCTCCATGATCCCCTATTAGCAGTTAGCACACGGCCTCCTACACCTCTCACTTTGAAATCAATTAACACTCTACCTCTGCTTCTCTTAACCTCTACTCATTAACCTCTTAGGTAATCTCTCCTCCCTCATTCTCTACACATCACCCCACCATCAGAGTCGGCTTCATCTAGAATGTTCATTTCCAACTTAGCCTTTATCTCTTCACTGCTCCCATCTATTCTTGCTACTCTGATATCAAATAACTCTAGCTTATGTACCAGCTCTCACTTCCATACAGCAAGGTCGGTCTGAATACTGAGCGATGTGGGGAGAACTTAGGTGCTACACTAACAGAATGTTGTGAACTCATTGCATTGGCTTTTCTACATCTCGACCCTATTTCCTTCACCATAGCCTACAGTACTACCAACCTGAGAGATTACATAGACCAACTACTTACAATGTTCGGTAGCACTGAACGAGATACCAAGGAACGATACAATTTTCTATCGTACATAAATTAGCCAAAATACCTTTTCAAATGATGAAAAATAAACCAGGAATTGATGTAGTAACAATGATTACTCCTAAGCTTAACAGAACTCACCCACAATCCCGTTTTTATATGACAGCATATATGGGTAAATAAGGGTCCAGCTGTGTCCGGCATTATGCGTGTGAATTATCGTCAAAGACAGTATTGCCAACCCCGCACATTTGGTACTATTTCATGTCCAGTAACGTAAAACGAAAGAGCGCCATCAAGTTAATGTGGAAGTGTGCCAAGTGTCAGTCTTAACTTAGACAAGGATTGTGCGAGTTAAAAATCAAGAAGATCGTAACGTATCAATAATATTCACCCAAACCAATGGTTTCTGCCTAGCCCACGAATGGTTTTGGCCTGGACCAATTTATTATTGTTAGGCGAAATCCAATCCAAACCTTCGTTTTGTCTAATCCAATGGGTTTTGACAATGGTTTTAGCCTGCAAGCCGCGGTAGCGATATATACATCCCTGGGTTTTGTCACGCACGAATCATCATATATATCGTTTCCCTACTGCGGCACAGTCTCAGTTGTAACGGACAATTCTTTGCTAATCGGTTTTGGGGTACTTAGTACCCCAGTGTAGTTTAGTGTTACGTTTCTTGTTAGGTACTTTCCGCGAACCAAGGACAACAAAACCACGGATGTGTGCAGAGTGTAAGATGTATGTATGCAAAAGTCAAATCGTATCTGTTGGTGTCAATTGTAGAGATTACATTCAGTAAAACACACTAAAAAAAGTTATTGGTTTTACATCCCTTTTAACTACTGTGGCTTTTAGGGACGCCGGGGTGCCGGAATTTTGCCCCGAAGGGGATCTTTAACGTGCCAGTAAATCTACTGACACGGCTCCCTCGCATTTGTGCACCCTCAAATTCCAGCTGACTGCGCCAGGACACGAACCTGCAACCTAGGGCAGAATGATTAAGTGTAATATAAACTAAGTCTAATCAAACCAACCTAACCAGTTGATGTACTAAATTCAATAAATATTGGCTTGTAATATATTGAACCCTTGCAAAGAAGCTTATGAGACTCTATTTCGGGGGGTGTAACAGTCCATATCGTAAGTTGTTGTTAAAGCGCTTCATTAACATGCAGGGTAACATATAACAAAATAACATGCAGGAAAAAGTGAAGCCAGGGTTAAAACAATGAATTTAATAACAAATCACCTAACTATACAAAAGAATAACAAAAACAAACTCCCAAAAGACTCCCACTTAATAAAATAAAATATGCCAAAACTAGGCCATATCTCTGGAGAGATTAATTACACGGACAAAGTGTCCTTAAGAAAATCAACAAAAGTGACATAATATGCGAGCGTGTCGTTCTGCATGCTTCACGATGTGTACAATCGAATGCATGATTCGTCATCATCCAGAATAAACATTCAGACAACGAATCCACATTGCTTAGAGCTAGACAGACGCGGGGAACAACTATACAACACTAAAAACTAAACCGACACTTCCTATACTTAAAATATACAACACAATAATTTCCGTGTGAAATTGGAATCAACTGCCGTAGCAAAAAACATTACTGCCTAAAAACTTAGGACTTCTCACACAAATCAACACAAGTAAGTTAACACGTGACCAATAAAAAATACACATATGACCGCCGTCAAATTTACAAGTACACTACCTCTACACCACACAGGTGTGACATACTAAATTACATGAATTGAGTCATAAACAAATCACTAGGCTCAAAGCCAACATTTACATTATTAACACAACAATCTATCCATACAACATGCAACAATCCGTCACACACATGGCGAACTCCCCAATTAATTATGGTTCAAAAATAACCATCACAATGAACAGGTTTGCTACATGAAAGCTTAAAGGGGCCAGTCGGAACAACAGGACTGCCTATCAAAATAAGTCACTAGGCGAGACGGGCGATTTGTGGAAATCTGCATATCTGTCAACCCACGTGTGTATCGAAGAAGCATGCCCCAAAGCACAATAATACGTGTGTGTGTGTCAGAACGAAATATCCCGGCATTTCCACAAGGAAATCCAAGAAATCAGCATATGGACAAGAAACAGCGGTCTCCATAGAGCATCCTGCCTTTCCATCAAAATACAACAACAAAATACGAGGGCGGTAGGACCTCTACCCCTCTTCACGTAGAATCAACACACACACCTGACACAATAACACACACAGAATCACACGTATGGGTTTGACAGACCCTAAAATAAAAAGACATAAATATTTTCCACTTGCTGGCGCCACCGTTCCACGCCGTAACTAATTAACCTGAAAAGGACTCAAAAGAAAATCTATCAAATTAGAACGAAGGTGTTCTACAGTTACATCTTAAATCATTGCACTTGGCAACCCTAATATGAATAATAACCTGTTCAGCAAACATCTTACAATAATTACCTCCCTTTTCCTATCACAAATATGAACTTTAATAAAGCACCATTTATCGAATGTAACGGATTTCGCATTTGCATGAATAAACATCACGTACACGCGCCGTGCACATTACATATGACTCCAAGAAAAACAAATATATAACAAACACTTTGGCCACGCGCCAACGTACATTTAAAACAATTAGTGTCGGTACAAAGAAAAATACTCTTAAACAAGAAAAGACAAAATTAACTATTTACAAAGGTTCCCCGGCCAATCTAACTACATAATTGAATAATCAATTGTTGTACGTCACCGTCTCAGCTCGCAGAACATTATGACATCCATCTCAGCCCATTTCCCCTATGGAAAAGTTAGCACTCCATAGCCGTCTTCGTTGAAGCGCCGGACGTCATCCCGACTGCTGACCACATGTTGGACATCTTGATGTAGTCTCCTTGGAAGGAAAGTTCAATGATTATATTTCGACCTGGCTATAATCACTTGTGGGTTACTAAATTCGCCCACAATTAGTCCTATGCGATTAATTACGAAGACTTTCCCTAAATATCGCTCACACACGCGCAATACACACATGAATAATACACTTTAAAAATATACATGGAATACACACTTCGAGTCCAACGCCACTGGCTCGACAAACAAGTTACAAAGACTGCCTGACTCACAGTCGCTTTCTCGCTCGGTAATCTACTGCTCTGCGCTGCTTTGACCTTCGCTCGGGTGAGCGCTAATTAGAATGTTACAAGTCTTGCCCCTAAGAGCTGAAATAGTTGTCTTTAAGATAATATCACAAGTTTCAATCACCACGCACGCTGGCGTGAATTTAGCTGACAAATCTCACAAAGTAATTGACTTCAAATAATTAAGAGCGTTAAAATTTGCTGCGCAAACTAGCGTGAGTTTAGCTCATCAGAGCTCACAGATGAAATAACTTTAAATATATCAGAGCGTTAACAATCGTTATACAAACGGGCGTGAAGTTAGCTCACAGAGCTCACGAACAGAAAGACATCGAACAGCTTCTCGTCGAACAATTTATTAGAAACTGACAGGGTACGGAAGAGTGGGGTGGATTTAGAAAAAAAATTCCAGAGTTTTCATCTCACATGGATGGGACTAGTGTCAATCTTCATCAAATAAATCAAACGTCTCATCGCACTCGTGCGGAGATAATTCCGTTCGGCGGTTCTTTAGATAATCAATTCCGCGCGCTTTTTACCACCGACGCCATCGCGTTGTCTCTCCCGATTGGTTGATTCAATCTTAGGTCGGTTGTAAGTGACTCGTGACTACCCCTTTGTGATTCCAATTCTGGTGCAAGTTGTTACACAATTTGGCCTTGAACTCAAGTTTACCAGGCCGTTCTTCAAGAATAGCTACAAGCTCTCCTTATGTGGCAATCATTGCGACACGCTACCCTGCCTTTATTCTCGTCAACTTCCTCAAGTACTGCCTGGGCTGCAGTAATAATAATAATAATAATATATGAATGCTTATTTATCGTAGATCAATAAGGGTTCAATATAAATTAAGCTTATTATTCTTGGGGCACTCAGTAAGGTTAGAGTTTGTAATAAACAAGTGTAGGGTTCCAGGGTTAAACACTTCCAGACAGTGAGAACTCCGAATGATAATTTGTGGGCTAGGAAATAGGAAGTTAATGTCAATAATGTATGTACTTTGATGAGAAAAGCAGTAATGACACATAAAATGCGAGTTATAACTGACGATGCAAACAAAACTTATTCATATCCAAAACATTCAGTTGTGCATACACAAAACATTCAGTTGTGCATACACAAAAGTTAAATAACATGTTACCTCATATGTTGTACACATACTCATTTGGATGATTTCCACTTGCTTCACTTTCCCCATCCTGTGTTTCTTCTTGCGTGTCCTAGGAATAAAGTGAATTAATTAATTATTTTATTTATTTGGCATCACTAATACTTTTTACACAATTAGCAAACTATGTAATTGTAAATCACAGCTGAGTTGAAGTGATGCATTACACAGATGTGGTTATGTCTTCCCTATTTCCAAAACTAAAACTTATAATACACAATCTCCCCAAGATAACAAATAGATCTCAGTGCGATACAAAATGCTGACTCAGTGGCTCACTGGAAGTAATAGCTTTAAGGATTGAGGACATAGGAGTATGTATTTTATCTTTTTAACGGGAAGGCCGTAAGAGGTGTTAGGATCTAACACGTCCACCTATCATTAAGTAAAAAGCGACTATACCCATAATATTTGCACCAGCACATCTTTTGAGAATTAAAGTCAGAATATTATACAATACATTTCTCACAAAACACTGCAATTAAAGAAAATTTTCAAAAGAATTTAGTGTAAGTACGTAAATTAAATGCCTCTATTGTGGAGTATGCTGCTAATATCAAACATTATAAGTCTACTGGCGAACGGTAGCACATAGTTTGCATGGTAGATACAAGCCGAGGAAGACATTGGAGTATTAATAGGGGAAGTCAGTTTCAAATGCTTTTAAGAATGTAGTCAGAGTTCACTTAAAATGCTTTCAAGAAGGGAATTCCTGGCATCGTTGGTATTAATTGACATTCAGCAATTTATCAATGCAGGTTTGAAATACATATATAGAATCCAAAGTTTATACAGTGTTTCCGCATAGTCTCTCCGCAGCAGCGGGTCTCGTTGAACGTTGGCAGCACATTCATGTCGCTGTATACGCAAAGTCTTATCACAGCAGTTCGCATAAGCATGCACTTGTTCCGTGTTGACCTTCAACTGGAGTGATAGGGTGGAGAATACCAGTTCATTATTGCTGACAGTGAGTGCCTGTGCGTGACAGCATTGACGCTGTAAGTTGTGTTCTTGTGTAAGCTGAGTCAAGTGGAAATGCTTACTAAGGAAGAGAGTGTGTTTATATTGGAAAGGTTTCCATGCTGGTGAAAACTTTGCAGAGCACAGTGTGATAGTTTTGATAACTGCATTATTTAATTTAATGTAATTGTTTTCCTTGTAACAGCATCACATTAACGTACTGCCAACCCAACATGTCCTGCAAGGCGACACACGCGCTGCGGAGAGTTGGAGCCAGCCAAGGATTAGGTTTACTTTTAAATTGTACGATCGGTAACTATTTTCACGTTGGTTCGGGGTGCTTGAATTGTGTGTGTCCGTTTCATTCAAGATAATCAATACACGAGGAGTATTTGGAATTTATTCCTATGAATGATACAGATAAAGCCATCAAGATAGTCAGATTTTGAGAGTCAATAATAGCTAATGGCAGTAAGAACATGGCAGCCAAAGTTTATTTTTCTCTCACACAATATCAATATTATAAGCAGTCACCTATAGACCACTACACCATTACAGTTTTAATATTTAAATACTGTTTTCCATATTTTATAAAAGATGTATTTTTTTGTCTTTTTATGGTGCTGAAAAAATAATAAGGCCTAAAATAGTTTTCATGCAAAGAGAATGTTTATTTAATTATTGTGTACTGTATATTAATCGAAATATCATTGTAATAATGTGGATGATGATGATGACTAAGTGGCAGAACAGCAAGGTCATCTGCCCCTTGTATAATGTAATATATTAATGAATCCCCCAGAAGGGAAACCTGCATACGCCACTGGGTAAGATACCTTGAAATGGTTCTTCATGGTTCCCCATTTTCATCTCCAGGCCAACGCTAGGACGTAAACTGTTAAGAGGCCATGGTCGCTGCCTTCCAACTCCTAATCATATTTCATTAGCACCACATTTAGGCTAAACGAAAGGGCGAACGGCCGTAAAAGCCACTGACACATATATATGCATTTCACCTCCTCCCCGACACAGCAGAATTAAGAATATTAAGGGGTAGAAAATAACAACTATAAGAAATGTGGTATGAACGAGGGTTTCTTCTGAACGTACTATAAGTTAAAATAAGTGGACTTAATTATTAGCAATTACTTTCTTCGTATGATTCTAGCTAATTCTCTTACTTTTATCTCATATCTTCAATTATTTAATACATGTACACAAAAGGCCAAGTGCATGTTATTGCAATGCTCAGGATTAGGAAGGAGGTAATCACGGTCATAAATTAAAACAATCCCAGCATGTACATACTGTAAGGCCACTGCTAAGCCCCACTTCTCTAACCCTCATGAGTGGATCTCTGAAGAGAATACAGAAATCCTGATTGTATTGGTTTATCCGGACCTTAAGTCCACAGTGGCAATTAATGCAAACGTAATGTTAGCTTCACATAATATACCTTTTGCCACTGATAATTAAGATGCAGCTCAGTGATCAGAAAAACATTGTACATTGTCGGTGGTCCCTGGTTCAAGTACCAGGTGGATTAGATATCTTAGTTCTTCTGATGTACATGAAAATGGCTCGTACTTTCTGTACTATACACAAGCTAACAGCTAAGCACTTCCGTTTGCCATCAACACAGGTTTGAAAATGCAATTCTTAATCCCAAAATGCTATTAGATGATAAGGAAATGTAATGGACGCATGACGGTGCTTTACTCTTTCAGATCTGAAAATGATGTTTCTCATTCGATACATGGTATGATGTTCGGAATAGGACATTCTGCAATCTTAATAGCCCTAACATGATCCATATGACTCGTTTCACAAATATGTTCCCCTTTGTATAGGTAGAATTATGTGTTACACAGGACTTGTAAACTTGCACTGAAGGAAACAAGGAATAAATAACATACTGAAGTTAATTCAAGGTCTCATCCGTAGAGTTTTCTTATGTCATGGGAGACAGGGCAAAGACAGAGAAGTTTTGTAGAGTGCAAATAACAAAGCAGTTCAGTTCCTATACATATGCCAAGTGTGGGCCTAGCAGATAGTCTCTAGCATTGAGTGTGTGTGGAGACTTAGTGGCGTGGGTGCAGTAACTAAATGTTAATATACAGTATAACGTTAGTATCGGTCTTAAACAAGCAAAGTTGATGAATGTTGTGGAAAGAAATATTGCATAGTGTGCTGTGAATTTTACGGTATTGAGTTCCTATTAAAGCAATAATGATTTCAAGAATACTCAAGGTAGGGAGAAACGTAATGTACTTATAATACTTGGCACCTTATGAGGAATGCCTTCATATCACTTCCACAAACCTTAACGTAAATATTGTAAACAGAACAAATGAAGTGTCTGTTATACACACTATTGTTTCATTCACCAACCTGTTGGGTTATGGCTAAGACAGGTGTTTGCCCATCTTACTGGTGTATTGCCTCTTTACTTACTAATGTCATAGATAGGATGATGTCCACCAAATTCATTTTAACAGAACCCTTCTGTAATAGCTTGAACCGTTTTTATCAGGTTCATTATTTTTTTTGTCATATTATTATTATTATTATCATTTCCTTCATGTCGCATTATTGTGACATACGTTTCTCTGTCACTCCTACAACGTTCAAACTTAGTAATTCTGCGTAAACGTTTCACCAGATGGTGAAACCTTTCACCCCTACTGACACAGTTTTACCATTGGTTGAAGCATAACTTGTTGCTAAGCTTTGCTTCTCCCATTGGCCCTTTTCATGTTCTGGAGAGGGGGTGTTCTGCATCTTATTTTTACAAGGCGCGTTACTGCGTTCCTTAAGAGAAGGTTTCTTCCTTCCAATTTGAGCCGTCATGTAAGACGGACGTGTGTGCACGTGTCGGGCTTTTGCCCGCACCTAGAAAGCAACTAAATGTAAGAACGATTCAGTCATTGAATTTATCTAACTTGAGGTTTAATGATGAGTTTATATGTCGTGTATCATTTCCCCCAATGAAACCAATCGGGAGATATTGTTATTCAATGGAATGCAGGTTTAACCCCCTTAAGACCCCTTCAGAACCTGAATATCCGAAAATCCTCCCTTAGTAGACGGTTTTGACATACAATGAACATATCCCCAAACTGTCAAGTTTCTAACTTCAATAATTTTGGCTGGGCGGTGATGAGTGTGTGAGTGAGTGAGTCAGGACATTATCTTTCAATTTTCTTTTTTCAGAATTTCACCCCTCCCCATAAACCCCTTAAATTTTATTTATTAAAAAAACTGTCGAACAGCTATTTACTTACTTTAAAGCAGTTTTTCCCCCCTGAGTTTGATGAGTGAGTGAGTCCGTCAATCAGTTAGGACACTTTCTTCCTGTCCCCCCCCCCCCCAGAATTTCACCCCTCCCCATGGGCCCCTTAAATTGGATTTATGAATAAACGGTCAAACATATATTTACGTATTTTGTATGCTGATTTTTTTCCGCTGAGTTTCAAACTCCTCACCTATGTCGTTTAAGAGATACACGCTCGGTTAGGAATCTTTCAATCCCCACTTTTCACCCCTTTCACCTCATAATATACACCACATCGAAAAACCCTCAGACACGTGTCTTCTTATTTTTTAATGATGATTTTATATGCCGTGTATCACATCCCGCAATGAAACCAATTGGGAGATATTGCTATTCAATGAAATGCAGGTCTACCCCCTTAACACCCCTTTAGAACCTGAATATCCAAAAATCCTCTCTTAGTGGGCATTTGCGGCCCTTTGGGAAGCTGCATACCAAATTTCATTCCAATCCGTCGGTGGTTTCTGAGATTTCGTGATGAATGAATGAGTGAGTGAGTGGTATTTGACAAATATATATAGTAGATGATAGTGTCAAGTCTTTGTTATGCTAAACTCGGTTGACAGTAGTTGAGTAGTTGAGTAACTAACGGGATTTCAAGTAAAGATCCTCTTTTTCTATACCGGTAGTGCAGAGCAGAACTGGCATCCAGTCGGCCGTGTCTCGACTTTAGCTATGTTGCCATGGAAACTATCTGGCTTGCCATTCCTTCATGAGTATATTTTATGATTTGATTAGCCTGTGCTTGAGTGCAAAAGGGCCGAAATCAGAAGAATGAGAAAGACTATCGAAAATTCATGTAGCCAGCGGTTCCTTCTGGATCCTAATCTATATGTATGCAAAATTTGGTTGAGATTGGCGGAACGGTGTAGATTTGTATACGGAACAGACCCACATGCATACCCACATACATACATACAGACTTTCACTTTTATATATAAGATGTGGGTTGAGTCAAATCACTTCCTTGGGCTCTATATTTATTATCTTGTCAAATTACTATAATAGTTTTAAGCTGGTTATTTGTTGTCCTTTTTGAAACAACCATGAATTATTATGGCAAAACCAGCATTATCTGTAAGCTTAAGTCGTGCAGCTAAATGAGGTAGAAAATTCGAAGAATCCTTGGCATAGTAAGTGTGTGCTAGTGAAACTTGGACTTTGTGTATTGAGGTTTAGAATTGTCTTTGACTTCATGACCACCCAATCACATGATGAGTGACTGTAGATAATCATATCAACATTTATTTTTCTCAGTTAAGTTAGTGACTTTTGGAATTCGTGTTTGAGAAAAGTTCCAAAATGCAAGTGTGTTTTATAAATCAAGTTTGTGTTTCTTTTCATCTTGAATCAAACACCTATTTTATTTCTCATAAAATGAAGGACAATAGTATCGATTTTGTTGCTGAATTTATAGCACCTTCGCTACATGAAAGTATTGGATTCTCAGAAGTAAAGTATATTGTGTTGTGATGGCAACGAATAGGCTACATCGTAAGTAATAGGTATGGTATTCTTTTATATTTTTGCCTTGTAAAACTTTCAAAACCTTGAAAATATTAGTCAGAAAACTATAAATAATGTGAAAGTCAGCTAATGAGCACTTAACTAGCGAAATTTCAACTTCAGAGTTGCTATTCTAACCTTGTCAAATTTCTTAAAATTATTCATTGAGTTGAGAACTAATCCAAGACATATAAAACAAGATGAATGTCTAGCATGCTTATGTATCTACAAAATATATTTCTTATGCCCCCTGAGGTACATTATTAACTAATTGCTTTTTCTATGTAGGGAGCTTATTTTGTGGAAGGTACTGCTGACAACAAGGAAGTTACGATTAATGAGAATGTGACTGAAGAGATAGTCGCACATGTCAAAACGGAAGCACTATCTTCATCAAGTGGCGGAGATGCGAGAGTTGTAAGTGCCTAATTATATTGAGAGCAGCTTTATGGTTATTAAGTCACGTTATATGCTTGATGATATGTGATGTTCCTCTACCAAGTGTGGCTGAGATTTTCAAAGGTTTGGTGATACGTTTGTGAGGGGATCATGTGCACTGATGAAATATTTAGGAATTAATACGAAACCTGAATGTAATTCTAGTAATTTCTTGCTGATCATATACTTGCTCCATAGTGTATATGGAAGATATTGTTTTCTCTGTGATATGTTTGCTGGATAGGTTGATATGATATTTGATGTTTTAAGGGCCAAACATTCACATTATCGACCTTGCGCTTGATAGGACTCCCTGCCTAAATTGTATTTGGAGTCTGGCTCATCTGAAAAAGGCCTTTGTTGGATTTTGAATATCTGGTTATTATTTGTTGCAAGTCATCAAATTCCATTCATGATTTGCTTCTCCAGTTTTGTATATGATCATAATATTTAAGAGATTCTCTGTATACTGTAATCTGGCTTCCAAATCCGCGACACAGAAATAGTTTCTAAAACATCAGACTACCTCGACTCTGATAAATTTATTAATTTTCTCATAACTTCTATACGAAAATGGAGTACCAACATTTGAATGCAATATTGAGGCTGCTAGTAAAGAATGTTGAAATTCTTAGGAAGATAGCCTTTGTCAGATGATTCAGGCCATTATCTGTTCTTTAACCGAGCTTGGTATGTCATGCAGTGAACCAATTACACAGAACAAGACCAATTACTTCACAAATGACTAGGTTTCTATTCATGGTCCTTGTTAATTCTTTAACATTCATTTGAAGTGTAATATCGCGCCCTGTGGTTCGGATTCCTCTAAAAAATGGAGGTCCTGTGGCTCATGGTCGCTTGATTAATGGTCACGTAAAACTACAAGCTTCCTCCCTATTAAAAATAATTATTCCATGAAGTTTGTTTTGTATTTACAACTGATCTGAGTGAAATGGCCTCAGAGCCCTGTTTTGATTTGTTATGATACTGACTTTGTTATCGGTAGAAAGCCGATAGTGTAGATTGCTTCCTTATCCCCAAGCACTGCTGGTAATCTGACGCAAAGGCAGAAACTTCAGTCTCACCCTTCTTTGTGTTGTTTATTGCCTATATCCTGTGGTGAAATTGTATAACTTGATGAGCTGCATTGCTTGTAGAGCCTCTTCATTCTGGGCATGAGCTAACAGACATGATGATATGTTAATTCCGTGTAATATAATTTGTACGAAAGAAGGTGACCATAGCTAGACTGTCATTTAAAATCTGAGATACTTTTTTTTACATATTGTGCGACTTTCCTGCAAAAATTACGCATCTTGATAGAGCCACCTTTCATCAAGCATGTGATCTTCATGAAGATGACTATTTTGTTGTTAGGGTTGACTATATTAGCAACAGTTATGTGGCTCTTCTGATATCTATTTACTTTATTCAAATATCCATTCAGGATCTCTGAACAAATGGGAAGGATGTTATTCTGTAGAAGCATGGAATGTGTGAATTTGTTGTAGTTGTGAGTGAAATAACCATGTGTGTTTGCTCTGTGTTGTATGGAGCTTGCACCGCCTTGTGCTTTTACTCAAACAAAATAGCAGAGATATGAGGAATACAGTGGAAGCAAAAACAACAAAAACTAAACAGGATTACGTAGGGAAAGAGGAAGGAATACTTCTTTCGATGCGTGCTGGGCCCAAGATTCCGAATCGAAAGAAAGATGACTTCCACAGAAAGTAAGCCAGAATAAAAATTTAAGATAAAATCAAAAGGAAAAATTAAACTTAAGTAATAGAGCAAGGGTCCCAGAGACCGTGTTAGTCGTAACTTCGCTACAGTGCGAAGCCAAGACTAAGTCGAATCGAAAGACAAACGAGGAACTCAAATACGAGAAATCATAAGACAGTAGCAAATATTGTACTTACTGAATAAAAATATATTAATAACAAAATAAACACATGTGTACTGATTACAAATTAGAAATTAAAATAAAACACGAGCAACTTAAATGTAAAATGAAAGGAATCTAGAAATAAATTCAAATCATAATAGCAACTAATTGGAAACGCGATTCAATAATAAAACTTAAAAAAGATGAAGCAAAATTAAAGAAATTAAAGAAATTTGTGGGATAGATTACAAGAACGACTACTTACGGAGATGACATGATCTAGACTAAAATGTCCAGCGCCAAAAACAGAACTCAGACGCTCATGATGTTGTGAAATCATGGGGTAGGGGGTGAAAGTGGTGGGGAGTGGAGGAGTGCGTATGTAGGCAAACGGGGATGGGGGATGACACTGAGTTACGTAATATAACGAAGTCAGAGGAAATAACACAAAATTAACACATAAAAATAAACGAAATGAAAATTACATTAAATTACTTGACATTACCGGACAGGAAATAAAAGAAAAAAATCAATCAGCTAAGAAATATACTTCGTAGGAAGATGTAGGCTTACACAGAGGTAGAAATGCCGAATCACAACGACATACGATGAAACAAAGAAAGTAATGTGGCGCATGGACAGTGATTAGCACGATGACCATCGCTCACATACATTTCAATAAAATAGAGGGAGGATCTGGCTGAAGACGTGAGACTCAGCTCCGTAACTTCGCCGATTCCATCCACAAAAACAAGGCTCTGATGCGACAATCCACCGGAGGTCGTCATAAAAGAACGCCGAACCAGGTGGTGACGCAATACAGAGCGTAATTAAGCCTCGTAGAAAAATAGCAGATATTTCAGACCTGAGAGATTTACGTAAAAATAAAACCGATTACATGAAAGGGAGGGATGACAAATAAACACAGAGGCTTCGCTAAACTAACGTAAACAAAGGCGAAGGGACTTGGGTTCATGGATCGAATTATTATCATCATAAGAAAGGGAAATTATAAGTGAATCAAAGGGGACACAAAATGAAAAAAATATGGAGAAACAGAAATTTAATAGCTGTTCGACAGTTTTTTTGATCAATCATATTGAAGGGGTTCATCGGGAGGGATGAAATTCTGAAGGAAAAAAATGAAAGAAAATGTCCTGACTCATTCACTCATGATCGCCCAGTCAAAAATATTGAAGTTGGAACCATGGCATTCTGGGGATATGTTCGTTGTATCTCAAAACCGTACAATAAGGGAGGATTTTTTGATATTCAGGCTCTAAAGGGGTCTTAAGGGGGTTAAACCTGCATTTCATTGAATAACAATATCTCACGAGTGGTTTCATTTGTGGATGTGATACTCGGCATATAAACTAATCATTAAAAATAAGCAGACATGTGTCTAAGGGTTTTTCAATGTGGTGTATTATTATGAGGTGAAAGGGGGTGAAAATTGGGGATTGAAGGATTCCTAACGGAGCGTGTAGGCATATCTCTTAAACGACATAGGCGAGAAATTTGAAACTCAGCGAAAAAAAAAAAACAGCTAAAAAATTAAGTAAATCGGTGTTTGACCGTTTTTTCATAAATTAATTTAAGGGGCCAATGGGGTGGGGTGAAATTCTGGGGAGAAAAAGGAGAGAAAGTGTCCTAACTGACTGACTAACTCACTCACTCATCAAACTCAGGGGAAAAAGACAGCTAAAAAAATAAGTTAATAGGTGTTCAAGCGTTTTTTCATCAATCCAATTTAAGGGGCCCATGGGGAGGGGTGAAATTCTGGTAAAAATAATTGAAAGAAAATGTGCTGTCTGACTCACTCACTCATCACGCCCAGCGAAAACTATTAATGTTGGAAAAATGAAATTTTGGGAATATGTTCGCTGTATGTCAAAACGTCAACTAAGGAATGATTTTTCTTTATTCGGGTTTTAAAGAGATGATAAGGGGGTAAACGTGCATTTCATTGAATAACGATATCCCATGAGTTGTTTCTTTGGGGATGTGATATTCGGTATATAAACTAATCATTAAAAATAATCAGACATATATATAAAGGTTTATCGATGTCCTGTATATTATAAGGTGAAAGGGGTGAAAATTGGGGATTGAGGGATTCTTAACGGAGCGTGTATCTCTTAAACGACATAGGCGAGAAGTTTGAAATTCGGCGGGATAAAACAGCTTAAAATACAAGTAAATATATGTTCGACCGTTTTTTCATAAATTCAATTTAAGGGGCCCTTGGAGAGGGGTGAAATTCTGGGGGAAAAAAAACAGGAAAGAAAGTGTCCTAACTGATTGACTCACTTACTCACTCATCAAACTCAGGGGGAAATCAGCTTTAAATAAGTAAATAGGTGTTCGACCGTTTGTTTCATAAATCCAATTTAAGGGGTTCATGGGGAGGGGTGAAATTATCAAATATAAATGAAAGAAAATGTCCTGACTCACTCACTCATCATCGCCCAGCCAAAATTATTGAAGTTGGAAACATGAAATTTTGGGGATATGTTCGTTTTATGTCGAAAACCTCCACTAAGGTAAGAGTTTTGAATATTCAGGTTCTAAATAGGTGTTAAGGGGGTAAACGTGCATTTCATTGAATAACAATATCTCACGAGTGGTTTCATCTGGGGATTGATACTTGGCATATATACCAATCATTAAAAATAAGCTGACAAATGTCTAATGGTTTTTCGATATAGTGTATATTATGAGGTGAAAGGGATGAAAAGTGGGGGTTGAAAGATTCTTAACGGAGCGTGTATCTCTTAAACGACATAGGCGAAGAGTTTGAAACTCGGAGGAAATCAATCAGCTTAAAATAAATAAATAAATAAAATAGGTGTTCGACCGTCTTTTCATAAATCCAATTTAAGGGGCCTATGGGGAGGGGTGAAATTCTGGAAGAAAAACGTCCACTAAGGAAGGATTTTTGGATGTTCACTCTCATCGACCAACCAAAACTATTAATGTTAGAAGAATGATATTTTGAGGATATGTTTGTCGTGTGTCTAAAACATCTACTGAGGAGGGATTTTTGTATATTCAGGTTCTAAAGGGGTGTTAACGGGGTTAAACCTGCATTTCATTGAATAACAATATGACACGACTATGACGCGAGCGAAGCGAGACTAAAAATGAGATGGTGTGTCTGTGTATTACTCAATCACGCAAGTACCACTGGTCCGATTTACATGAATTTTACATGGAAGTAGCAGATTTACCTGGTTAACATACAGGTTACTTTTGATTTCAATACTTTGCACTAATTAAATATGGCGACCATTTTAGTGACGTCACTCTACCCTTTGGTTTTAAACTTTCATATTTCCATTTCAAATAAAAAGAGAACGCTAAGAAATAGCAAACTTTTGATGGCAGTTACGAGGTTAAAAATTGCATTTTCTATCCGAAATGTATCTCCAACCGTTAGCGAGTAAAACCTAAATGTGTGCTATAAAACACGGTCAAGGCAGAGCGGTGTAGTTGGACAAAATGTTCCATCCTTAATCTCCCTCTGCGCAGCACCTCGCCTATCCCCTGTTTTAACTGTCACCTTCACATTTTAATTTATTTACGACCCGTAGCGAAGCACGGGTACTTCAGCTAGTTATTAATAAAATAGAGTCAAAAAACATAAACTCTTTTGTTGTTCAGTTTCATAATTGAAATTAAAACTGATTAAAACACACTACATAACTTAAAAAAGGATTTGAGAATAATCCAAGGTGGGAAATAATGTACACAGTCACCTGACAATCAAGTTCTTCTTTAACAAATGCATCTTCAAACACACCATCAGGTTCTTCAATTTTCATCCCCACTGGCCTATCAGAGGGTGGCTGCTCATTCAGATCCTGGGAAGTAATGAACAAGCATGACTATATATAAAAATTAAAGAATACGAGCTAATGATGATAATAATAATAATAATAAGAGGAAACTGATACAAAACATTTGCTGACAACCAATCACATTACCAAGCACCTAGAACATGTCTTAAACCTCCGGATTTGGCCCTGGAAATAAGAGAGAAAATTGTAAAATTCTCACAGATTACTTCCATGATCCTTTAACCTGCGATCCTCCTGAAGGAAAAATAATAATCTGGAATGTCTTAAACAAAATTCAAACAATTTCCTTGCAAATATCACCAACCAAAATCCTTCCAATCGGATGGCATTATAAGATACACTATTGGGAGCATCCCGGTTTATTGGGGTTCTTCCTTGAAAACGTAAAGACAGATGGTTGAATAAGACATAGACTTTCCTATTCTAACTGTGCACTTCCAATAAAATAACTGGCATGAATTCATCAAAGCCGAGAAAGAAGCCTCAAGAATCATCAGATCTGAAGAACGCAAATTACATCAAAATAGACCGACAGAAATAGATCAAAATTGAAGACTCTACGGGAAGAACGGGTTAAGCCACATTATTTGGATTTTTCATAAGAGCCAATTTAAACATTAACACTAAAAAGAAATACATAAAAACACCCCAATTGATTGTAAGCGATATAGTTACTTAGGCAAATTTATTTCTTATAGAGAAAGTCCATATAATACAAATAACAACTAAAGTGAGAGAATATGGGACGTTCTTTCCGTTTCCACTGAATATAAAAACCTCTGTATCTCGGTAACGTATCGCTTTATTTGAAATTCATTTCAACTGATCTGTAGTTACGATAGCTGGCCACCAGAGTGCATCATAGACCTATTTCCGAATGAAATGGACTTACCCCGTTCATTCCGTGAGGTCTTCTATTACACGGAAAATAGTACAAGAAACTGGAACAAAACATTTGCTGACGAACTATCACATTACTAAGTACCTGTTTTATGGCTTAAACATCCGGATGAGGCCCTGGGAATAATAAAGAAAACTGTTAACTTCTCACAGATAACTTCCATGACCTTTTAACTAGCGATACTCCTGAAGAACAATTCTGATTTGAGCAACCGATTCCAAATCCGGATTCAGAGCTCTCTTCATTAGAAGAAATCGAGAAATTAATCCATGAACTTAAAAATAGCTAAGCTCCAAAGGAAGATGTAACGTTGAGATTAAGAGGTGAAAGCATAGCTGAGAAATTTCAAGTAATACTCTTAGATTTATGGAGAAAATTCCTGAAGACTGGAATTGCAATCTAATTCACCCATTACATAAAAAGAGGGAGAGAACAGACATCAATACCTACGGAGGAATATCCTCACTGTCACTCACGTAAATTCTCTCTAAAGCATTATTCACGGGACTAGAAAACCAAACTGAACTTCTAATTGGCGAATAACAGGCATGATTCATAAATGGCAGGTCCTGTGCAGAACAAATTCTCAAAACCACCTTGCAAATCCATAATGCCAAACAACGCTCACTTTGGAGACCCTCACACACTATTCAATATTCTAGAAGTATTCAAAGTTGTCAGGAAAACAAGAGGATTGATTCAACAGACACTGACAGCCTTAACTTTAATAGTTAAATTTCAGTCAGCTTTCTGACCGTTTTCATATTAGCACAGGACTTTGACAAGGAGACGACTATCACCATTATTGTTCAATCGTGTCCTTGAATAGTTACCAGGACAAGGAGAAAAATAACGATTGGTTGACAAATAAACTTTGGCCTATGCAGATGATCTAGCAATTCTATCTAACAATACACAAGAGGCAGTTCAGGTCCTTGAAAGAATTCACGAAATTACAGCTAAGACGGGATTCCAAATGCACTGTGTGGCTCAGAAACATTGATCATTGAAGGTAGATCTCTTAGTAAAGACATACTAGAATGGAAAATCCTTGGTCCAGTCGGCTCAGAAGGAATCTGGGTAAAACGGAAGTGTCGGGAGATTTATCAGCATTCTGAAAAGATCACTGACACCTTCAGGAAAAGGCAATTTAAGTTCTACTGCAACATTCCCAAAATGAACCATGATTCTCAACCTTGCTCTCTCAATGGAAGTCAAGAACCAGTCGCTTAGTGAAATAGGCAAAGGACTTCAAGAAATTGGCATCACAGAAGAAATTACGTAAGATCGACCCCAGTTCAAAACAGTAATTAACAGCCGCCATTTTGCTGAGAAAATGAATACAAGGACCAATAAATCATGGACTGAAGAACGAAGGTGTTAATATTATTATTAGGAAAATTAAAAGCAATCATTACAGATACAAATTCCTATTTGATAGGGGGCCAATAACCTAATTAGTTGGTTGGTTCCACAGTTTAGGGGATGTGAAAACGCGGTCATGTAACCCCGTGTACTTTGGGTGTGTGTATAATCTGTATGCTAACCGCCGTTAATTTTGATGGCTGTATTAGTGTGTGATTTCTGTAATTCAGGTAAGGATTGCAGACATTCAATTTTCATACAGTTCCTACTTTTGCCACCAAATGCTACCGTCAACGACAACTAGTTGTGAACTTGGTCACTAGATGCCACCGCAGTCGGCTCCTGGCGACGAATGTTAAGACTTAAGAGCATTAGTCATATCTAACCTATAATTTAGCTTCACACAAGTGTATTTAGAGGAAGGCTCTTTTTACATGCCATAAATCTATGACATGCGACCGCCGGTTTTACTTTCCCTCCGAAAGAAGGCATACTGAGGGATATTCAGCGCTCTTAAAAAATCTGACGATATCGGCCAGGTTTGAACCTGCGTCCTTGGGCATAGAAGCTCAGTTTGCTACAAACTATGCCACCGAAGCGATAACCTAGATGTTGGGCCCCTAAAAAGAAAATTAT
Organism: Meconema thalassinum; assembly: GCA_946902985.2. Taxonomy (NCBI): domain Eukaryota; kingdom Metazoa; phylum Arthropoda; class Insecta; order Orthoptera; family Tettigoniidae; genus Meconema; species Meconema thalassinum. Next base: position 20,462,621 of record OX336395.1, on the reverse strand, counting down.
CACCATCACTATTTGGTAGTATTAAGTCGCTCGACATAATTCCTATTAATTACCCAAAGATTTCTCATGCTCATCAGTAATGGTTCACAATATATGTAACAATGTTTGGAACTAAAATACAACTTACAATCTCAGAGAATTCTTCTGGTCCACATTTGATAGATGGTTGGCCCTCCATAATGTTGAGAAATCTACAACACAGGATAATTAAGTAATATACATATTTAACATTCAGGATACACTGTAACAGGATATATTTGTGGTTTACACACAGAAATGTTAAATGGTATATTCCAATACCCTTCCAGGAATTATTTTTGTGTTTTGCTCTATTTTCTTTAAATGTATGCAACCATACACAAAATGGAATTTCTACCTACGTCAGGGCTCTGAGGATGATGAATAAGTATCCCTGTAAATGCATATCCCTTCCGAACATTCCAGAAGTGTTTCCTTCTTAGTAACCAATAGAGAGGTGGTGGTGTTGATTGCTGCTTCAAGGGGCCTAACTATTTGGAGCTGATATGGAATGAGTAGCCTTATTTTGGTAAGAACCTTCCAGATGAATTGTTTTTATCATCACAAATTATAAACGTCAAGAAGGTGTTTGTGTGTTTATCATATGAACAGTGTGTATATTGGCTTTCACGGCCGGTGAATTAAAACTCAGCAATCCTTCTAGGTTTGTGCTGTGTCTTGTGTGAGGTTTCGCCTAGGACACCAAGCAGGCTCATTGGCGGGCTCTTGGTGTCCTCGCTCGGACCCCCACAGGAGTATCGAACTGCACGATACCTCCCTTTATATGGAGTGCAGCTGCACTCTTTGACTGCGAGAACCAAAAGAACAAGCAGCCTCAACCTCCCTATGAAGGCTTCCAAAAAGATGGTATATTGGCTTTCACAGCCGGTGAATTAAAACTGAGCAATTCTTGTTGAGTGCTAGATTGTCAAAATAGGACTGGGGATTCAGAGAGACAGTGATGCTCGACAGGCAATTGCTGAAGTGCAGTACTAGGAAACCAAGTCAACAGTTTTTATGAGTACATTACTCAGCATAATGTACAGACTTTCAACCCCCAGTCACTTTGATATGAATTGCTAAAGCATCGGGAACAAATTGCACTATACTGAGCGTCGATATTATGTATATTGTGACCGTACACAACACGAACCGAGGATTGAACCAACAACTTTGACGCAGCGTGTATACAGAATTATTGAGTGAGACATCTGTGAGAATTAGCATCTTTGACCTCCACTTTTGGCAGATAACCTTGAGCAAGTGAAAAGTTAAAGGAAGTAGGAGACATTTGCTACTTCTCTGAGAAAACAAGAAGCCTAAGTTAATTCCAAAAGTTTCAATAGATTGATATCAGCAGGGTTTGGACTCGACATGGTAAAGTATTGCATTTCTAATTGTAATATTGTGGCAGCCACGGCGAGAAATGTGGTGTGGCACCGTAGTTTGGGCTCGTCATGGTAAAATATTGCTTTTCTAATTGTAATATTGTGGCAGCCACGGCGAGAAATGTGGTGTGGCACCGTAGTTTGGGCTCGTCATGGTAAAGTATTGCTTTTCTAATTGTAATATTGTGGCAGCCACGGCGAGAAATGTGGTGTGGCACCGTAGTTTGGGCTCATCATGGTAAAATATTGCTTTTCTAATTGTAATATTGTGGCAGCCACAGCGAGATATGTGGTGTGGCACCGTAGTTTGGGCTCGACATGGTAAAGTATTGCATTTCTAATTGTAATATTGTGGCAGCCACAGCGAGATATGTGGTGTGGCACCGTAGTTTGGGCTCGACATGGTAAAGTATTGCATTTCTAATTGTAATATTGTGGCAGCCACAGCGAGATATGTGGTGTGGCGCCGTAGTTTGGGCTCGACATGGTAAAGTATTGCATTTCTAATTGTAATATTGTGGCAGCCACGGCGAGAAATGTGGTGTGACACCGTAGTTTGGGATCGTCATGGTAAAATATTGCTTTTCTAATTGTAATATTGTGGCAGCCACGGCGAGAAATGTGGTGTGGCACCGTAGTTTGGGCTCGACATGGTAAAGTATTGCATTTCTAATTGTAATATTGTGGCAGCCACGGTGACAAATGTGGTGTGGTACCATAGTTTGGGCTCGACATGGTAAAGTATTGCATTTCTAATTGTAATATTGTGGCAGACACGGCGAGAAATGTGGTGTGGCACCGTAGTTTTATCGTTACCGGTATTTCATGGTGCGCTCAGAACTATCTGACCTTACAAGTTGTTTCCTGGTTCCCAGCTTATTTCGTTCCTACCGACACCGAAATCATTGTGTGTGGCTGCACTGCCTGCTTGTCCTTAGCTGCCCTATAACATTTTCATACCTGCCAACCTTACAAAATCAAAACTTAGGCGATTTTCATATGAGAGGCCAATATTAGCTCAATTAATTGACAAACTAAAATGCAAAATTAATGATTTGAACTAACATTCGGCACTTATTATCCCATAACTCCCACTTTTAAGACCATTCTCTTCACTTCTTCTTTCTTTACTACACATTGCATTATCTTGGATCTTCTTTGTTCCCACGTGTTTCGAAATATCACCTTTTCCACCAATGTGATATAAAAACATTACGTTGCGAGAACTGTTCAAAAAGACAGAGTTGTATTTTTAAGGCATAGTGAAGAATCAAACAACGAGAAAAAACACTAGAATGTAACAATCATTTTGCAGCAAAGTCAATAAGCAACCGCTTACACTGAAACAAATCCCATTTACGAATTCAGGTAGCCCAATAACATTCATTACATGCCCACAATAAACACTTCCAAAATATACGGTACTGGAAAATATTAGAAGTTGACCAATAATTTACATACATGTGACAAGTTCAATCGATAGAAACATGATGCATAATATGTATATTACACACACCGTAACTTCTTACTAAAGGAAATACGGCACCTTACTTACGTTATAAATAGGCAATGCTATTTTCCAATGATTTTACGGTCAATTTAATTTTCGAATAAAGATTTGTAATTAAGTATTCTGCGTTTGTGAATACGTCTTACATCAAATGTTGACATTATGGGCCTAAATAGTATATGGCAAATAAATGTAGGTCCTACTATTAATTTACCTGAGTGTGATTTTGCCGAACAGTGTTCCTTATTGACAGGGCTACAGTTTTACAATATTAAGGTCCATGTAATTTTCTGAGAATTACTTAAAGTTTACATTTAGACTAAAATATCGAGAGAAATGAACGCTTTTCGTTCTCTAGGAAGGACCCGGCGTAAATACTCGCATTAAAATCGCACTTCACTCCCAAACAGTCGGCATACCGGTTAATGATGGACAGAAAAACGCCCAACTGTTTGGAGAAAACAGTTGTCCGATGAAAAACGAACGAACTGGTTTTTTTTTGTTACACCAAACAGTTTTCCTTCAGTCTATTACGATTGGTTGGAACGAATCCACTGTTTGACTGTTTGTTACTCACTGGCACTGCTGTAACCTTGAATGAATAGCTCCGCCAGAGCTATTCGGCTGAGGTCGTCATTGTTCGACAGTAAACCACTCCCATCCCCTCACTGTCAAATCAACTGTTTGTCCCGTATCAGCCAGGATACAAGAGCTGTTGGGAAAAGCAGTTCTTAGCCAAACTGTTCTTCTTCAACGTTTTCGCTTATTGCTGTTTGCGAGCTGTTGGCGGATGATTCATCGGTGTTCTTAAATCTCCCCAAAGCTCTCGCATAGCAGCATTGGCGCCCGCCCGCAGAGGTTCGGGGGTTGGGGGGAGGTAGGGGGTGGAATTCCGAGAATATTTAGATTCTTAATTTTCACAAAAGTTTATTGCATAAATTGAAGGGAGGAAGATTGTAGTTTAACGTGACCGTGAATCTTGTGATTATGAGCCATGGGACCGCCTTTTTACGTAGAATCCGAACCACAGGACATGGCATTTCACTTCAAAAATCTCACATGCATTGACCGGGAATGCTTGTTGGCGAGTGGCCAACAGCTTGACCGCTGCGCCACAAGGCCCCTATTGCAAAAAATGAAGTTACTGATAGTTAACTGATTTTAACTACTGATAATTCCACAATTTTATTTAACTTAGAGTAATTTGGAATTATTTGAAAATATCTGCAGTTATTTAGAAAACCGGCGAACTGGATTAACATTTAACATTACCATTTTAATGAACTGCTTGAATTTTATTTTTGTCGATACATGGTGATACTGTACCACTAAATAAATGAACATTATGACGATGATTCACAAAGAAAAGCGAATTTCTAAAGACAAAAACTCTGAACTAAAAGAAAACAACTATTCTTCCCATTCATGCTATAAAGATAATGTACCCAACGGTTTCAGAGCAGCCAAATAACGAATATCACGAAGCCAGTAAGAAATGAAACGAAAATTGCGGGGGGCGATATGTCCTAGTGACAGCTAGGTAATTAAATGAAAAATATTACTCTTCCCCCTGGAAAGAGGCCTGTGGGCGCCCATGCATAGAAGGTCGCGTGGTGTCTGAGAGACACCTTTAGCATTCTGAGAAATGTTTTTAATTCCAAGTTTCATGTGAGAATTTAAATTAATTCCTGGCTGCGACAACGCGGTCATGTAGCCCCGAGTACTTTTTTGTATACTTTAATGTGTGTTGAGAGGGACAGATGACCTCGTTGTTCCGCCCCTTAAAACAACAATAACTAATTTGATTGCATTGACTTTGCCTAAGAGTGGAGTCTCACTCATCTTCCCGTTCTACCCGTGTAGCCTTCATACAAGTATTTTGTCAGCCATCAGCTTGTGTTGCCTGTCAGTGTCTAATAATAATAATAATAGTAATAATAATAATGTATTTTTACGTCCCTTTTAACTACTCTGGCTTTTAGAGACGCCGGGGTGCCGGAATTTTGCCCCAAAGGGGATCTTTAACGTGCCAGTAAATCTACTGACAAGGCTCCCTCGCATTTGTGCACCCTCAAACGCCAACTGGCTGCGCCAGGATTCGATCCTGCTACCTTGGGCTTAGCAAGCGAGAACGTTACCGCTGAGCCACGCAGCCAGCCTCGGTGTCTACTGTCTAGATATTACGCAACGAATCAACTTACAGTGAAAGGTGGAGAAATATCTTTCTTATCTCACAGCTCTTGTGCGTGTGACTCACTCGTCTATCACCGAGTCCCGTTATGAAGTGTGAACGAATGACCTGCTGTCTTCAAACTGTTTGCGAAAACATTACTGCGTTGGTAAATCAGCTTCTGCCATACTGACTTGTGAGCGAATTTTATAACCTGTTGTTTTCAAACTGTTTGGGAGAACAGTTGTTTTCAACAAACGAACAGTTCGTTGGCGCTTTCCTAAAACAGCAGAAATGACCATCACTAATACCGGTATTAATGTACCTGCCTCTTGCGTTACAATGCGACCACTTCACAACAAAACTCGCATCCTTGTCCCGTAGGCCTACTAGCGTCACCAACTGAAAATTTCCAAATGCAGGACATTGCTCAGAAACGAGCAGGACATTCATGAAATTGTCTGACAAGTTCAATCGATTGCAAAATTAAGCATAATATGTATATTACACAACTTTATACTAAGGAAATACCGTACTTCATCATCAGGCCCCACTGCAGTTCTTTTCCTTGAAGCTGTATTTTCAACAGAACAGAACCTACTTTTGAAAGAAGACGCGAATTATTTTCTTGATGTACATATTTATAGAATCCTTCCCACTACGGATCTTTGAAACTGATCACTACAAGTAATATTCTACCAACAAACGGTTCCTCCATTGAGCATATACGGCGCGGTATGAATATACCGGTACACGCATTCCTGCTTGGTTTGGAAAACTGGCAAATTGTACAAAAGTTCAGAAACAAAAATCTATGTTCTGGTACATATTAAAGAAAACAGACCATTGTTCGTCTAGTGTTGTGTCTTAATCCAAGTTTAACTTTTAGAATAAGCCCTTACGTAGCAGAACTGGTCGAATACTGTAATATTGAATCATCTATTTCTACACCTCTTGACTGTAAGTATTGAATAAATGGTACAATATCCTTAAAAAAGTGGTCCTTAATGTTTTGAAGTTCCAACCATTTGAAACACTTGAATACCTCCGTAGGTTGCATCCATTTATCCAAGTAGGCTACTCATTGCTGGATTCATAGGATCATAAACACCTTGCATTCTTTATCCAAACCATCTTCTCAAAATGTATTTAACATCCGTCTGACTTTAAGGGGAAAACCTAAATGAGCAATCAAGAAAAATGTCCAACATTTTCGATAAATTCGAAATGTCTGGTGGACATAACCAAAATGAATGAAAATCAGGACATGTTGGTAACCCTCCGTAGGACAAATCCACTTAAACGGAAGATTTTTACACAGGCCTTGTATATTGAGACAATCTGTCGTGGTAAAACTGTTACAAGATACATACCTCACTTCTGTAGCCTCAAAAAATTAATATTGCAAACACAGTGTGTTGAACTGTACTGGTCACAAGCACGTCTTCACACTGCTTCTCTAAGTAGACTCGCAGGCTCAAGGTAAGTCGAGTAGTGGCCAACTGTTTACGATCAGCCAAGTTATGAATATCACGAAGCAAATAACAAAATTAAACGAAAATTGGAGGGGGCGGGGGGGGGGCGGGGGCGGGGGGGGGGGGGGGGGGGGGGGAGTGCGTCTCATGATCACCCAGTGATAAGAAGGTGAAATGTTAATTATTACTTGCCCCCGCCCTGTCACGACCAAGATTATAGGATCAAAATAATACATGAACCAGTCTCGAGCATGACATGGACTCCTTAACATCGTCCGGTCTAGATCTTGGTAGGCTGAGGAAAAATACAAATGACTTCTTTATTTGCTCCCGCCCCATTCCTTCTTGCCAACTACACGCACTAGTACAAAGAAGCATAACATTTTGCCTTCATGTATCTGTTAGGAAGATACGGGATGATCCTTCCGAATGTATGTGGTCATTGCAATCTACCGGGTCATCATTTTATTTCCCGCATGTACGCGCCGCTAGGCCGGTGAAGGTGGCCTTGGCATTCTCCCCGCAATGAACACGTGCGCTCCGATCGGCAATGTTGCAATAACCTGTCAGTATCTCCTGGCGTATTCAAGCTTGTGAAGTGCTAGTTGATTTGACCTAACATACAGTGCAGTCTCGGGGCAATTTCACAGTTTATGTGTTGCCTTAAAGTGATGTTTCTATACAACAATGTGTATTCAATGTGCTGCGTTATGCGAAGTGATGTTTTCTATAGAACAAAGTGTATTCATTGTGCTTTCTTATGCGAAGTATTCTTCTGTTAGAGAGTGCCGTTTTCGATTCATATGCAAACAATCCTCACGAGTGAGGAGTTAAAAGAAAATATTCGCCAAGTTATAACAAACGTCATCCAGGAAGAAATTCGCCGTGTGTCTAGAAACTTGTTTACTAGGTGCCAGGCATGCTTGCGAGCTGATGGACAGCACTTTGAACATTTCTTGTAAATCCAGGTAAGTCTGTAGATAATTATTTTCACTAGAAATTGCTATTAAATGACTGTATGTTGACGCGAAGTAGTGGGGAGAAGTCGCGCACTTTTTACCGGCCAGCGAGCGGGTGTCAGCGTGAGAGCTTGCCGCGCCGTGATCGGTATCGGATGCGAGACTTAAAATTGATGACCCTGTATTAGCCTACTACATCATTTCCACAATTATTGTCATTCATTATAACAAACGGTATTTCGGCTAATTTCAACAGTTTATCAGATTGAATCGTGTGTTTGACTCCCGTGGAGTGTTATCATACATAAGATATACTGAACTATATTCTTAATAATTTCACCTCTGAGTTTTGCTGATGACATCGTTATTTTAGCCGACACACCACAGGGTTTGAATTACATTTTTAAATGGTATGGATTCTGTCTTGAGGAAAGAATTCACGATGAAAATTAATAAATGTATAACGAAGATACTGGAATCCAGCCTAAAGGGATCTTAAACCCCTATGGACGTCAAATTGACAGCTGAAGAGCTAAGGGTTGTAGGAGACTTCTGATACGGTACTTGGGATGCAAAATGACCAGTGATGGACGAAAAGAAGAAGATATAAAAATAGGTTGGTTTAAGCAAGGAACGCACTTGCCACGGTGGGTGAGTGGTTATCGTGTCGGACTACCAACCCCAAGATTGCAGGTTCGCTCCTGACCATGGTAAGTGATTTTTGAAAGGCGACAAAAGTCACGATACTCATGTCATACGTTGTTGGCATGTTAAAGAACCCATTTGAATTCAGTAGGCCGTGTTCAATGGAAAAATTAATCTCGGGATTTTTCGCCAACACAAAGTTCCTCCATTCGCTAATGAAAGCGCTGTAGTGTCAAGGAGTTTAGAAATCTGACCTCCTTGACTTTCGTAGCGTTCAAAGGAACGACGAAATTCGACATGCAAGATACCCTCTGGGTGTCAATTAACAAAGCTTGCACCAGGCACCCGAGGTAATACGATATTATTATTATTATTATAATTATATTATTATTATTATTATTATCAAGGAAAGCATTTCTACTGGAAATAAATCGGTTGACATCGAATATAGGCTACATTAAAGTATTAGGCAGTCATTTTTGAAGGCCTTTGTCTGACCGTGGCGCACTATGGAACTGAAACTTGAAATGTTGGAGCAGCAGAGAAGAGGAGAATTGAAGCGTTCGAAATGTGGTGTTACAGGAGAATGATGAGGACCGGATGGCTAGATAGGGTGAAGAGGTATTAAGACGATTGGGAGACGAGAGATGTTAGTGACGACAGCTTATGGAGAGAAGAAATAGGTTGGTAGGATATCTACACACCAAGACATCCAGGAATATCAAACCTAACTATGGAAGGAAGAGTCGAAGATAAGAACTCTAGGCTAGGGGTCGACCAAGGGTAGAATATGTCAAACTGATTGCCTCGGATGTAGGGTGTGGTACCTATGTAGAGATGAAACGATTAGCTAAGACAGGGAAGATTGGAGTGCTGCATCGAACCAGTCAAAAAGACTGTAAACTTAAACAACAACAATTCTCAATTTAGATTTTAGACTGTAATATCGTGTTCAGTGCACAAATATTGTGACTATAACCACACCCAAAGATGTTATGTGTCTGAGGAGGACGTGAATGAGGGCATTCAATAATTTTGTTTCGAACAGGGCGGCTTGTAACACTAGGAGGATGTTTTGTGTAGAATTAGCGCATTTCATAGAGAATATCTCACTTTTTGGCGAGAATGAACAATCTGAGAACTCTTTTCTTGTTAGATGACAAATCCAAGCAGGAGTATTTCTAATGTGGAAATATGGGACAAAACTATGTTAAGATAATTAGTGTTACGGCGGAAGGAAATTGAATGCTCAGTGCCCAGCGCAGATTATCAGTGATACGCTGCTTACAATATTTAACCGTCGAGAATATAGAGGTATCCTTGACAGAGGTATGTGCCTAAGAACATCTTAATGATGATATTATACACAAATAATTCCCATTTTCTGTTTTGTAAGTGTGTAATTATAAATAGATCTTTCTTTCGCGTCCGTTCAATGAGGAGGATGTAAGACTTTTCATTTGAACTGGGCATTGTGTGGTATCTGGAGGCCTGTACACAGCTATTCCTGATTCTCAAAGCGTGTGCTACGATCAGTTCGGAACCTATTTCAGTCGCGCCGATAGGTGTGTTACTAACAAACAGATATCGCCGCCTCGACCAAACATTGTTCAGGTTTGTGTGTGTTAGGGAACAACGGAACTGAATTTACTCGGCATTACTCTCTAACTCATTTGATCAAGTAGGATGTATTGTTATTGATAGCCTACTTTGCATATCACAGGACATATTAGAAATACCAATATTACATTCGGAGGGCTGAGATTACCTCTATTGATGTATGAGGCTATTTCGGTGAATAAGTGCGTATTTAAATAATGTTCAGGTGATTTTCTGTGTTCTAGTTTTATAACGTAATGGACGAGCAAGCTGTGATCAAAAGCGAGCCGGAATGGTCGACAGAAACAGATGACTTGGCCGATATCGTAAGTGTATTATAATTCCACACATTGTGTAACATTGCAATCATAGTGATGTCCAAGGCATAATGTTTGTAGTTAGCAAGGTTAAATATATCAAGTAGTATCTGTTAACTAGAGGGCGTATTGTGTCTGCATTTTCATACTTGTGTATTAATTGTTTTTGAGAAGCTGAAACAATGCCTCTTCTTTATGCAATAGAGATAGTACATTGCCGTTGTTTTGAATAATGATGTACATTGTTGCCACATCATAATATGTATGTTACTGCACTGACTCACTAGAAAGCGAGATTTATAGCAAGATTATATTTGGAATCCCCTCTGTTCCAAGACTTGAATTGCTAGAGATTGGGGAGAGTGTGTTACTTATCGCGATCATCGCTCGTTGTCTACAACAAAAGCATGCTGAGAAAGTTCAACTAATTTATTTGATAATCAGGGTAGCCAACCTGTAAAGTTAAATTCACCCAGATTTCCTTCATAAATCACCGAGATTTGAATTTTGTTTCCATTTGTCCCCCTCTATAAACAGATCATATTGCCGAGGTGGCCTCGCGTTCCCTCATCGGCCATGATGGTTGTCATGGTTTCCTGACTTGTGGCTTTAGTCACGTTTGTCTGACAGGCGAGTCTTGTTTTGAGCCAGCGCATGACGTCACCTTACGACAGTCTCCAAGGAGTTTCAAGTGAGACGAGATACTTGGGGGATAGGAGGATCACCTAGATTGGTTCCTAATGGTCAACCATTTGTGTTCTAGCCTACGGTTTGAGATAGAAAGTAGGTTGTCCTCACAAGGCTGGATATAAGGTTGGAGGTAGAGCGTCGACAATATTAGGGTTTAGTGGACACCATTTTGGTTCTTGGCTACGGTCTGAGAGAAAGTAGGTTGTCCTCACAAGGCTGAATATTAGGTTGGAGGTAGAGGATCGATCATAATAGGGTTGACTATCGCTCTTATGTATTGACGTTCGTCGCCAGGAGCCAACTGTGGTGGCATCTAGTAAGCAAGTTCACAGCTAGTTGCCGTTGACGGTATAATTTGGTGGCATAAGTAGGAACTACTTGAAAATTGAATATCTGCAATCCTTACCTGAGTTACAGAAAACACACACTAATACAGTCATCATAATTTACAGCGGTTATCAACCAGATTCTACACACACCCAAAGTAAACGGGGCTACATGACAGCGTTGTCGCACCCTCTAAACTATGGAACCAACCAACTATTTAGTTTATCGGCCCGCTACCAAATAGGAATCTGGATCTGAAATGATTGCTTTTAATTTTCCTAATAATAATATTAACACCTCCGTTCTACAGTCCATGACTTATTGGTCCTTGTATTCATTTTCTCAGCAAAATGGCGGCTTTAATTACTGTTTTGAACTGGGTCGATCTTACGTAATTTCTTCTGTGATGCCAATTTCTTGAAGTTCTTTGTCTATTTCACTAAGTCACTCGTTCTTGACTTCCATTGAGAGAGCAAGGTTGGGAATCATTTTGGTGAACCTGTGATGGTTCATTTTGGGAATGTTACAGTAGAACTTAAATTGCCTTTTCCTGAAGGTGTCAGTGATCTTTTCAGAATGCTGATAAATCTCCCGACACTTCCGTTTCACCCAGATTTCTTCTAAGCAGACTGGACCAAGGATTTTCCTTTCTTGTTTCTCTATGTCCTTACCATCAATGATCATTGTTTGAGCCACACAGTGCTTCTGGTTTGATTACTGTGGTATAATGTCCTTACTAAGAGATCTACCTTCAATGATCAATGTTTCTGAGCCATATTAAGCTTCAGGTTTGATTACTGTGGTATAATATCCTTACTAAGATATCCTCTTTCAATGATCAATGTTTCTGAGTCACACAGTGCTTCTGGTTTGATTACTGTGGTATAATGTCCTTACTAAGAGATCTACCATCAATGATCAATGTCTTTGAGCCACCTAGAGCTTCAGGTGTGAGTACTGTGGTATAATGTCCTTACTAAGAGATCTACCTTCAATGATCAATGTTTCTGAGCCACATAGAGCTTCAGGTGTGATTACTGTGGTATAATGTCCTTACTAAGAGATCTACCTTCAATGATCAATGTTTCTGAGCCACACAGTGCTTCAGGTTTGATTTCTGTGGTATAATGTCCTTACTAAGAGATCTACCTTCAATGATCAATGTTTCTGAGCCACATAGAGCTTCAACTTTGATTACTGTGGTATCATGCCCTTACTAAGAGATCTACCTTCAATGATCAATGTTTCTGAGCCGCATAGAGCTTCAGGTTTGATGACTGTGGTATAATGTCCTTACTAAGAGATCTACCTTCAATGATCAATGTTTCTGAGCCACATAGAGCTTCAGGTGTGATTACTGTGGTATAATGTCCTTACTAAGAAATATACCTTCATTGAGCGGCTTCGGTGGCATAGTCGGTAGCATGCTGATCTGCTGTGCCCAAGATAGCGGGTTCAAACCCGGCCGAAGTCGTCGGATTTTTAAAGAGCGTTAAAAATCCTTCAGTATGCCTTCCTTCGGAGGGGAAGTAAAGCCGGCGGTCCCATGGCATAGATTTATGGCATGTAAAAGATCCTTTCTCAGACTAAACTTGTGTAAAGCAAAATTGTTAGGTTACATTTCGTCGGAACGCTCTATCAAAGTTCCAACTTTCACCACTAGGTATCCTGGTAGTGAAAGTTGGAACTACTTGAAATTGAACGGAACTTGTAGCTCACCCTAATAAGGGTGTCCGCTGGAAACAGCTACAGACTCAGGCGAGCCGAACATGTCCTCGGACACTCCCGGCACTAAAAGCCATACGATAAATAAATAAATAAAATAATACTTTCAATGATCAATGTTTCTGAGCCACATAGAGCTTCAGGTGTGATTACTGTGGTATACAGTGGCGTACCAACTACACTAGGCGAAATATCAAAATTGTCGTTTTACTGTGGTTAGGTTTTAACCCCTCCCCAGAGACATTAGTTTACATAACTCCTTATATTGTCCCATCTATCACCTGGAAAATATTTTGAATTGCTGCCAGTGAGGCTTCTTTAGGCTACTCCTTTGTAATATATTTTTAATGTGAACACGCTCTGCGCGTGGTAAATGACCTCCACTCAACTCGCAACAACACTTGTCCAGCTTTGGCGCTAGCTACTGGTTATGGCCAGGGGTAAACACCCTTAAACTACATGTTAAACGGAGCAAGAGGGGCAGATGACCTCGCTGTTCTTCCACTTAAAGCAATAATAACCAACTACACTAGGCGAAATATCAAAATTGTCGTTTTACTGTCTAAGTGTGCGATTGGTAACTATCATAACGCAGCTTCGTGCTGCTTTAAACGTGCATATCTGGGAACTGCCAGATCGTGGGTCGCACCTTTTTTCCGAGTTTATTTGTAATGCGTAATGGATCGATTTATTATTAAAAAACCAAGAGTAGATGTTACATGCAACACTGCCATTGCAAGTAGTTCATCTTTAAGAATTGAAAATGAACTTGAAGAATTATCGGCTACTACCAAGCCGGCTACCGACCCAATACATCGAACAGACTTAGGAGGTTATGCTGGCCAACAGGTGTGTTTACAATATGATTCATTATAATCGCTATTTCTGTAACTGATTAGCATTTCGATGCTTTACCTATTATGTTATTACCGGTATTTGTATGGCCTTTGCCTACGTATGTGTCGGTACATGTTAATTATTTCAATGTTGTAATTTACTTTTTTCATTAGGTTGATGATTATCTGAAAAATGAACTGTTGGAAAATGCCTGGACACCTGGAAGCAATTTTAATTTCCCTTTAACGCGTCCAAGGAATCTGACATTTCAGTTGAACTGGTTATCAGAGTGGAAATGGCTAGTTTATTCTCCTTCAAAGAACGGAGCCTTTTGTAAATATTGTTCGTTGTTTTGCACCGTTGTTGGGAAACAATCTTCATCGCCAGGTAAACTAGTAAAATTTCCTTACATGAACTGGGAAAATGCGAAGGAGGATTTCAAAAAACACCAATAAACCAAGTATCATATGGCATGTACGGAAAAGGCTGCGAACTTTCTCGCCATATACAAAGGTACAAAACCTGCTGTTGACGTAAACTTGGATAGCGGTGTTCAATCCAACATATTATGCAACAGGGAGAAACTCATACCAATAATTAAATCTGTGATTTTTCCTTGCTCGAATGGGCATTGCTTTCCGTGGTCACAGGGATTCGGGACCTGTAAATTTAGAGGAGCCTCTCAAGAAAGGGGAGGGAAATTTCAGGTCTCTTCTCAAGTTTCGAGCAGAAGCTGGTGATACAATACTAAAGGAACATTTGATGACAGCATCCTTAAATGCAACATACGTAAGCCCACGGATTCAGAATGAAATTATTTTATCTTTGAATGACATTATATTGAAAAGGTTAGTCGATCAGGTGAAAAAAGCTAAATACTTTTCTGTTCTTGCTGACGAGACCACAGACATCAGCGGTGTGCAGCAAATGTCACTATGTGTCCGTTTCGTTCAAGAAAATTCCGTACATGAGGAGTTTCTGCAATTTATTGCTATCAATGATGCTTCTGGGTTAGGCCTTGCGAATAGCATATTGTCTGGTTTGAAAAGTGTGGGACTGGATGCAGAATATCTCGTAGGCCAAGGTTATGATGGAGCTATTGCCATGAGTGGATCCTACAGCGGTGCTCAGGCCATTGTACGAAAACAGTTTCCCAAAGCCCAGTATGTTCGCTGAAGTGCTCACTGTTTAAACCTGGCCATTTCTGAAGGGTGTAGTGTTGCAGAGATTAGGAACTGTATGGGTACAATTGAAAGAGCTTATGCCTGTTTTAGTACTTCATCAAAGAGGCAGGCTGTGTTGACAAATGAAATTGAAAGTATGAAAGAGAAACCCCGAGTGAGTAAACTCAAGAAGTTATGTGCAACGAGATGGATTGAAAAGCACGAGTCTGTTCGTTCATTCATTGAACTTCTGAAACCGTTATTGTTGGCATTAGAAAAAATAGCAGCATGGGTTGATAAGAAGGCAGCTACAGATGCGCAACTTCTTCTGTGCGCTATCAGCAAATTTGAGTTCTTGATAAGTGTATTTGTCATTCATGAAGCATTTCAAATCACACTTCCTCTCAGCAAATACCTTCAATCTGAAAATTTGGATCTCAGTCAAGAAATCAACGCCTCCATGAATGTTAAGAGGTCTCTTGAAGAAATGAGGGCAGATGCAGACGCAAGGTTTTTGTGTCCATATAATTTGGTTTTAGAGTTCTGCAAAGAATTTGGAGTGCCTGTAGTTCAGCCTCGAACTGTTGTTCGACAAACGATGAGGAACAACGTTTCATCTAACGATCCGGAAGAATATTATAGGCGGGTTATTTTCATCCCATTTCTTGAAGAAGCTATTTCATCACTTGATGATAAATTTGTCTCCCATAAAGAAACTCTTCAGCCATTGCAAACGCTAGTTACCACAACTGAAGACGAACTATCCAACCAAAGCATAGCTGAAGTAGAAAATGTAGCTGAATATTACGGACTTCCCCTTAATATTAGAGGCGAGCTACTTCTCTGGAAACAAACTCTGAAATCTATTGAAAAGAAGCCCAAGAGTGCTATAGATGCTTTGTCAATATATAATAAGAACATGTTTCCAGTTGTGTTTAACCTGCTTGTCATCATGGCTACCTTACCTGTCACAACCTGCTCGTGTGAAAAATCGTTTTCGTCCTTAAAATTCTTGAAGAACTATTTAAGGAATTCAACTAGTGAAGAACGCCTTAATGGATTAGCTTTGATGTTCATTCTTGATACTATTGATGTTTCAATTGAGGAAGCACTGAATGACTTGTCTGTCAAACGTAGAAGGCTTGATATACGGTTGAAGTAGACTTGTCTAAGTCCTTCAACAAATTCCAGGGCAAATATCTACTTAATCAGATTCTTTGGTTTAGCCCGATTGACAATTTAGGCATTTCTTTTTGTCCGTTTGTATCTAGTGCAATATCTATATTGGGCTAAACTCTTTTCCGTATTTTTTATTAATTTTTTATGTTTTCATTTGTGTTTGTAATATTGTTTAAAGTGCTGAAAAATATAGTTAAAATAGTTTTCATGCAATGAGAATCATCATATATATATTCTTTCATTAGTATAGATCCCTCCTGTGGCGCTCACAAGCGACCGATCGTGCCAAATGAGCATTGGAATGAAAGAGAATAGACATTAGCAGTGACGAATTGCACTCTAATTTCATAAATATCAATAATTTCTTAAAAAATTACGAAGTGTGAGATTTGTCGATACTGTTGCTGTAGGAAAATATGCTCCGTTATTCCTGTCCACTTCACATTTTGGACGCTGTGACGCCTGTTTCGTGTCATTTTAACAATATGAGGTCTTTCCTTTATCAGTTTGCATGGATTTCAGAAACAGTTAAGTCAAAGGAATGAGTACTCAAATCGTATAATTTCAAAAATATTGAATAACTGGTGAGTGTTACAGCTAAGATAAATCAATGGAATCAGCACACAAGTGACATTAGCAGTGACGAATTCCATTCTAATATCATAAATATCAATTTTTGTTAGAAGTGTGCGATTTGCAAATACTGGAGCTCTAACATGCTGCAATTAATTCTCTCGTTATAAACCTATACGGGAAGGGTGGTTTATGAACATGCGAGATTTCTCGCTTCGGTGCGGTAGTGTTTATTTAACTGAGTTGTGGCTTTCTATGAATTATATTCAAATTATCATTTTTATTATAGGACATTACTATGAATGAAACCCCCCCAGAAGGAAATCCGGCGTATGCCACTGGTGGTATAATGTCCTTACTAAGAGATCTACCTTCAATAATCAATGTTTCTGAGCCACATAGAGCTTCAGGTTTGATTACTGTGGTATAATGTCCTTACTAAGAGATCTACCTTCAATGATCAATGTTTCTGAGCCACATAGAGCTTCAGGTTTGATTACTGTGGTATAATGTCCTTACTAAGAGATCTACTTTCAATGATCAATGTTTCTGAGCCACATACAGCTTCAGGTTTGATTACTTTGGTATAATGTCCTTACTAAGGGATCTACCTTCAATGATCAATATTTCTGAGCCACATAGAGCTTCAGGTTTGATTACTGTGGTATAATGTCCTTACTAAGAGATCTACCTTCAATGATCAATGTTTCTGAGCCACACAGTGCTTCAGCTTGGATTACTGTGGTATAATGTCCTTACTAAGAGATCTACCTTCAATGATCAATGTTTCTGAGCCGCACAGTGCTTCAGCTTTTACTGTGATATCATGTCTTAGATGTTGATTTATTAATTACTTCTGTAGGTATAGGCCTTCTGTAATTTTGAAGTTCTCTCTTTGTTTGCGTCGCGATTCAAACATGAAGTATAGTACTTTCCAGTCATTTGCCTGGAGGGAGTGTGGAAAACCCTCGGAGAACCATTCATGATGGGTCCTGCTAGCATTTACTTGATGATTTTTTGCCGAATTAAGTCTTCAGAAGTTTCCTGTCTAGATGACCAGCGGAGTCGTCCATGCATTTGGAATCCCGTCTTAGCTGTAATTTCGTGAATTCTTTCAAGGACCTGAACTGCCTCTTGTGTATTGTTAGATAGAATAGCTAGGTCATCCGCGAAGGCGAAACACTGCAGATGAATTCAGTGTTTACTCGTCAACCAATCGTTATTTCTCTTATTTTTCCTTGTCCTTATAACTTATTCAAGGACACGATTGAACAATAACGGTGATAGTCGTCTCCTTGTTGAAGTCCTGTGCTAATATGAAAACGGTTAAAAATCTGACTGAAATTTAACTATTGAAGTTATGGCTGTCAGTGTCTGTCGAATCAATTCTCTTGTTTTCCTGTAAACTTTGAATACTTCTAGAATATTGAATAGTGTGTGTGGTTCTACTAAGTCGCCAGCTTTCCTGAAGTCTCCAAAGATAGCGTTGTTTGCGTGGCTTTATCGATTCGCAAGGTGGTTTTGAGATTGAGAATTTGTTCTGCACAGGACCTGCCAGTTATGAATCATGCCTGTTATTCGCCAGTTAGAAGTTAAATTTGGTTTTCTAGTCCCGTGAAGAACGCTTTAGAGAGATTTTTTTTACACGAGTGAGAGTGAGGATATTCCTCCGTAGGTATAGGTGTCAGTTCTCTCCCCCTTTTTATGTAGTGGGTAAATTAGATTGCAATTGCAGTCTTCAGGAATTTTCTCCATAAACCTACAAGTATTACTTGAAATTTCTCAGCTAGGCTTTCACCTCTTAATCTCAAAATTACATCTTCCTTTGGAGCTTAGCTATTTTTAAGATCATGGATTATTTTCTCGATTTCTTCTAATGAAGGGAGTTTTGAATCCGGATTTGGAATCGGTTGCTCAAATCAGAATTGTTGTTCAGGAGTATCGCTAGTTAAAAGGTCGTGGTAGTTATCTGTGAGAAGTTTACAGTTTTCTTTATTATTCCCAGGGCCTCATCCGGATGTTTAAGACATAAAACAGGTACTTAGTAATGTGATAGTTCGTCATCAAATGTTTTGTTACAGTTTCTTGTACTATTTTCCGTGTAATAGAACAGCACACGGAATGAATGGGTAAGTCCATTTTATTCGGAAATAGGTATATGACGCACTCTGGTGGCCAGCTATCGTAACTACAGATCAGTTGTTATTAACTTCAAATAATGCGGTAAGTCACCGAGATACAGAGGTTTTTATTTTTAGTGGAAACGGAAAGAACGTCCCATATCCTCTGACTTTACAAGTACTCCCTTTATAAGAAATACATTTGGCTAAGTAACGATATCGCTTACACTCAATTGGGGTGTCAGTAAGTATTTATTTTTACTGTTGAAAGTTTAAATTGGCTCTCATGAAAAATCTACATAATGTGACTTACCCCGTTCTTCCCGTGCAGTCTTCAATTTTGATCTATTTGTGTCGGTCTATTTTGATGTTATGTGCGTTCTTCAGATCTGATGATTCTTGAGGCTTCTTTCTGCGCTTTGATTAATTCTTGCCAATTATTTTTTGTATTTTATTGCAACTGCACTTTTTAAAGGTTTGAATAACACGGTCTATGGCCTTATCGCTGGTCTTGTTCAACCCTCTGTCTTTACGTTTTCGAGGAAGAACCCCAATAATCCGGGAAGCACCCAATAGTGTATCTTATAATGCCTTCCGATTGGAAGGATTTTGGTTGGTGATATTTTTAAGGAAATTGTTTGAATTTTGTTTAAGGCATTCAAGATGAATTCGTGGATATTTTAACTGTTCCGAGTTCGGGTCCATCAGGATGAAACTTTACATTAATTATAGATAAGTGGTGATCAATGTAAATAATTATTTTATTTACTTTAAATTCGTAATAATAATAATTATTAATATTTTTCCTTCAGGAGGATCGCAGGTTAAAGGATCATGGAAGTAATCTGTGAGAATTTTACAATTTTCTCTCTTATTTCCAGGGCCAAATCCGGAGGTTTAAGACATGTTCTAGGTGCTTGGTAATGTGATAGGTTGTCAGGAAATGTTTTGTATCAGTTTCCTCTTATTATTATTATTATTATTATTATTATTATTATTATTACTATTATCATCATTAGCTCATGTTCTTTAATTTTTATATATAGACATGCTTGTTCATTACTTCCCAGGATTTGAATGAGCAGCCACCCTCTGAAAGGCCAGTGGGGATGAAAATTGAAGAACCTGATGATTTATTTGAAGATGCATTTGTTAAAGAAGAACTTGATTGCCAGGTGACTGTGTACATTATTTCCCACCTTGGATTATTCTCAAATCCTTTTTAAAGTTATGTAGTTTGTTTTAATCAGTTTTAATTACAATTATGAAACTGAACAACAGAAGAGTTTATGTTTTTTGACTCTATTTTATTAATAATGTGGATTGAGTCAAATCGCTTCCTTGGGCTGTTTATTGATTATTTTGTCAAATGACTAGAATAGTTTAAAAGAGCTTATTTGTTGTCCTTTTTGAAACAACCTTGAATTATTATGGCAAAACTTGCATCACCTGTAAGGTTAAGCCTTGCTGCAAAATGAGGTAGGAATTTCGAAGAATCCTTGGCATAGTAAGTGTGTGCTAGTGAAACTTGGACTCTGTGTATTGAGGTTTTGAATTGTCTTTGACTTCATGACCACTCAATCACATGATGAGTGACCGAGGATAATCATATCAACATTTATTTTTCTCAGTTAATTTAATGACTTTTGGAATTCGTGTTTAAGAATAGTTCCAAAATGCAAGTGTGTTTTATAAATTCAAGTTTGTGTTTCTTTTGATCTTGAATCAAACACCTATTATATTTCTCATAAAATGAAAGACAATAGTTTCAATTTTGTTGCTTAATTTATAACACTGTTGCTACTTGAAAGTATTGGATTCTCAGAAATAAAGTATATTGTGTTGTGATGGCAACGAATACATCGTAAGTAATAGGTATGGTATTCTTTTCTATTTTTGTCTTGTAAACCTTTCAAAACCTTGGAAATATAAGTCAGAAACTATAAATAATGTGAAAGTCAGCTAATGAGCACTTAACGCAGTGAAATTTCAGCTTCAGAATTGCTATTCTAACCTTGTCAAATTTCTTACAATTATTTATTGACTTGAGAACTAATCAGAGACATATAAACCAAGATGAATGTCTAGCGTGCTTGTGTATCTACAAAATAAATATATATATATATATATATATATATTGTTGTTACTCTGTAGGGAGCACATATCAAGGAAGATACTGCGGACAACAAGGAAGTTAAGTTTAATGAGAATGTGACTGAAGAGATAGTCGCACATGTCAAAACGGAAGCACTATCTTCATCAAGTGGCGGAGATGCGAGAGTTGTGAGTGCCTTATTATATTGAGAGCAGCTTTATGGTTATTAAGGTTCGTTATATGCTTAATGAAGCCTCCGTGGCTTAGGCGGCAGCACGCCGGCCTCTCACCGCTGGGTCCGTGGTTCAAATCCTGGTCACTCCATGTGAGATCTGTGCTGGACAAAACGGAGGCAGACAGGTTCTTCTCCGGGTACTCCGGTTTTCCCTGTCAACATTTCATTCCAGCAACACTCTCCACTATCATTTCATTTCATCTGTCATTCATTTAATCATTGCCCCAGGGGTGTGCGTCAGGCCTCGGCAGCCGGCACTGTTCATATCCTCGCCGCTAGATGGGGGCTTCATTCATTCCATTCCTGACCCGGTCGAAGACTGGAAACAGGCTGTGGATTTTCATTTTCATATGCTTAATGATATCTGATGTTCCTCCACCAAGTGTGGCTGGGATCTTCAAAGGTTTGGTGATACGTTTGTGAGGGGATCATGTGCACTGATGAAGTATTTAGGAATTAATACGAAACCTAAATGTAATTCTAGTAATTTCTGGCTGATCATATACTTCCATAGTGTATATAGAAGATATTTTTTTCTCTGTGATTTGTTTGCTGGATAGGTTGATATGATATTTGTTGTTTTAAGGGCCAAACATTCACATTATCGACCTGGCGCTTGATAGGACTCCCTGCCTAAATTGTATTTTAGGTTTGGCTCATCTGAAAAAAGCCTTTTTTGGATTTTTAATATCTGGTTGTTATTTGTTGCAAGTCTTCAAATTCCATTCATGATTTGCTTCTCCAGTTTTGTATATGATCATAATATTTAAGAGATTCTCTGTATACTGTAATCTGGCTTCCAATTCCGCGACACAGAAATAGTTTCTAAAACATCAGACTACCTCGCCAGAATACAGTGATAAATTTATTAATTTCCTCATAACTTCTATACGAAAATGGAGTCACAACATTTGAATGCAATATTGAGGCTGCTAGTAAAGAATGTTGAAATTCTTAGGAATATAGCCTTTGTCATATGATCCAGGCCATTATCTGTTCGTTAACTGGGCTTGGTATGTCATGCAGTGAACCAATTACACAGAACAATACCAATAACTTCACAAATGACTAGGCTTCTATTCATGTTCCTTGTTAATTCTTTAACATTCCTTCGGAATGTAATATCGCGACCTGTGGTTGGGATTCCTCTTGAAAATGGAGGTCTTGTGGCTCATGGTCGCTAGATTAATGGTCACGTAAAACTACAAGCTTCCTCCCTATTAAAATAATTATTCCATGAAGTTTGTTTTGTGTTTACAACTGATCGGAGTGAAATGGCCTCAGAGCCCTGTTTTGATTTGTTATGATACCGACTTTGTTATCGGTAGAAAGCCGATAGTGTAGATTGCTTCCTTATCCCCATGCACTGCTGGTAATCTGACGCAAAGGCAGAAACTTCAGTCTCACCCTTCTTTGTGTTGTTTATTGCCTATATCCTGTGGTGAAATTGTATAACTTGATGAGCTGCATTGCTTGTAGAGCCTCTTCATTCTGCGCATGAGCTAACAGACATGAAGATATGTTAATTCCGTGTAATATAATTTGTACGAAAGAAGGTGACCATAGCTAGACTGTCATTTAAAATCTGAGATACTTTTTTACATATTGTGCGACTTTCCAGCTAAAATTACGAATCTTGATAGAGCCACCTTTCATCAAAAGTGTCATCTTCATGAAGATGACTATTTTGGAGTTAGGGTTGACTATATTAGCAACTGTTAGGTGGCTCTTCTGACATCTATTTACTTTATTCAAATATCCATTCAGGATCTCTGAACAAGTGGGAAGGATGTTAATCTGTAGAAGCATGGAATGTATGAATTTGTTGTAGTTGTGAGTGAAATAGCCATGTGTGTTTGCTGTGTGTTGTATGGAGCTATTACAGAAGGGTTCTGTTAAAATGAATTTGGTGGACATCATTCTTATCTATGACATTAGTAAGTAAGGAGGCAATAAACCAATAAGATGGGCAAACACCTGTCCTAGCCATAACCCAACAGGCTGGTGAATGAAACAATAGTGTGTATAACAGACACTCCATTTGTCCTGTTTACAATATTTACGTTAAGGTTTGTGGATGTGATATTAAGTCATTCCTCATAAGGTGCCAAGTATTATAAGTACATTAAGTTTCTCCCTACCTTGAGTATTCTTGAGATCAATATTGCTTTAATGGGAACTCAATACCATAAAATGCACAGCACACTATGCAATATTTCTTTACACAACATTCATCAACGTTGTTTGTTTATGACTGATATTAACGTTATATATTAACAGTAAGTTACTGCACCCACGCCATTAAGTCTCCACACACACTCAATGCTAGAGACAATCTTCTAGGCCCACACTTGGCATATGTATAGGAATTGAACTGTTTGTGATTTGAACTCTACAAACCTTCTCTGTCTTTTCCCTGTCTCCTTTGACATAAGAAAACTCTACGGATATGAATTTGAATATACTTCAGTATGTTATTTATTCCTTGATTCCTTCA
Organism: Meconema thalassinum; assembly: GCA_946902985.2. Lineage (NCBI taxonomy): Eukaryota > Metazoa > Arthropoda > Insecta > Orthoptera > Tettigoniidae > Meconema > Meconema thalassinum. The sequence goes on along the minus strand of OX336395.1, from coordinate 20,439,099 downwards.
GTGCAAGTTTACAAGTCATGTGTAACACATTATTCTACCTATGCAAAGGGGAACATATTTGTGAAACAAGTCATATGGACCATGTTAGGGGTATTAAGATTGCAGAATGTCCTATTTCGAACATCGTACTGCGCCCGAATTCACCAATCAGTACCTATATCCGCTGCACTGTAAAGGATTGCAGACATGTAAATACCCAGCTCACAAACTTACCATTGTCTGCTAAGTAAAAATTGGGAATTTCAGGAACACATAAGATAGATATTATTCGTAAGAAAATAGTACTACCAGGCTAGGTACAAATTTCTACTAGTATTTACATTTAGAGCAAATCGAGAAACTCCAATCTCGAGGGGTGATAAGGTTAATCTATAGTGAGCGCCTGTAACCATACCTAGCAGTACTATTTTCGGCGATGACGACAATGAAAACGATGTCAGCTAAGATAAAAATTGACTGAATCGCTAAGGAGCGCCAGCCGTTTATTGTGCTAAAACAAGTACAATAAAACTGACTTCCTGCCTGTATATAGTGTCACCCTGACACTGCAATAAAAATAATCTCCAAAATAAATTGCACTGATATACTAAGAAAATTGTGAAACGGCGCGATTTTATGCATTACCCTATCTCTGAACCGTAGTTCCATATCTAAGAAAAATTATTTCAACATTAACTGTGTTCATATTTACACTAATTCATAGTTCGCACAAAAATACAATTGTCCATCTTCCAAATGAGTCTTTACCTACTCAACTTCCGTAACAATCAAACCAACACACACCGCAACTCTATCGGTTGAAAGTATAAATACTTGTCTTTATCAATAGAACGTAAGTGACAAACATTTAAGCTAAGCACTGTTCTGATTTTGTCTTTTCCCATTTGATTATAAAATGTTGAAAAATTCCTGAAATTCTTTACTTTATTAATAATTCTCTGATAAACGCGAATACTAGAAGTGCATGGCATTTGACCTTCATTCTCACACTCCTCTTCCAAAATTATACAACAATCACATCTATTCTTAAACACCCTGTACAGAACTTTCATTTAATACACTCAGATAACTTCACAATCGCTGCGATCAATACTAGAAAAACTTGAGACTCCTCCTCAGTCTCCTTTCGTAAAAATATGTAACTCATTTACGTCTACATCTCCTTTCTTGCACGGTATTTCAAATCTAAACTTCCATTTCAATGCATTTTCTTACTAACACTCTCATCTATCCTTATACAACTTCGCCTCGTGCTTATAATTTCACTTCTGCAATAATTTCTGTACACCTACTTTTAGATCATCCTTTGATTTAACTTTCTTAACTTTTTCTTTCTCCACGTGTTTAAATTCAGTTTTACATTATTACAACCTTTAAAGAATTATCAGTAAAAATTCATATTTTTAACAAATGATATAAGTTTATCTTCCTTCCGTGAATATATTTGTTTAACAAATTTATTTAGGCTTTTTAATGCTCTAAATTTCCATTGGACATATGTATATAAAAGTTCTCGTAATACTTTCGTTACTAGAAAATGTGGTTTATCAAGTTACAGCATTGATCTACTTATCTATCTGTCTCAATTACTGTGAATCTAATATTCATTAGTTTAATCATTTATCAAGCATCTGATTATTTTTTTATCAGACTTTGTGTCTTGTAACAATTCAATTTAGTTCATAATTAGTTGAAAATAAATTTCTGACACTCGTATCAACATCATGACTTGTCGAAATATTTGACACTTCGTGACATAACTTTTTAAATATGCGGTACTTAAATTTGGTTCAATATACTTTCTTTAATTCATTCACAATTATACTCCTTCTTTAATTCGTTCAATATTATACTCCTTTTAAGTAGTTCACTATACATTCTTTAATTCATTCACAATTATACTCCTTCTTTGATAGTTCACTATACATTCCATCGCTGCGCATTAAACAGATTTAATTAGTTTAAATCTAACGCAAATATCAAAAATTCTAAACATTTTTACTCTGTAATGACTTGAACGTTAATAACAGCGCTATGCAAAATTTCGTCCAAGTGACTGAAATTTTCAAGAACAAGAAAAATGACTCCTAAGAAAAATACGAAAAATATACTACTTCAAAATCTACATAATTTTAATTATACTGACAAAATTATACTGTTGGTCAATTGGATAAACACAGAACATAACTACAATTCTACGTAATATAAAGCAATCTCTTCTCTACCTTGAGTTGAATCTGGTCTTGGGAATACCTTCGTCTCGCCTGCCAAACCAAGAGTTCCTGAGCGCATCGCCCACAGCTATGTAGACCGGTTGTGTCGGAACCAGCTGGCCTCTTCCCCCTGTGGAACAAGGTCGGTGACATGCTCGGGTGAGCGACCTTGCCGTGAAACAGCCTGCTCCGTCCGCTCCTTCCGTCTCGTTCACTGCAAGTCGTCTGGCTCCTCCTTCGATTCCCCATCTCTTCAGTATTGACATCTCGTCTCAAGGTTGAAAATCGTCGTTCATACAAGCGTTTGCGAGTATACTAGATGTATAAGATCTCTTTTAGAAGAGTAGTAGTTCGTTCTGTGATTTTGCGCATCACGTGGATGTTCTGCTGCGCCTCCCATAATTGTGAATTCTGGAATTCAACTGTTCATCTTTGTAGTTTCCACTTCCCTATGCTGTAGCTTAGCACATGGTAATTCTCATTTCACTGATGACATTGTTCTGACTTCCCCGTTGCTGATTTATAACTTGCATTTTTAATATAATGTTCACGTATGAGTTCAAACGTAATAATAGTGAATCTCTTCTTGTAGAAATGTTTTTATGTGAAGTATAACAACTTTGTATTTAAACACTGTATTATCAAGTAATATACTGTGCTGTTCTGCGTGATAATCTTGCTTGCTCCGCAAGTTACAGTTTACTGTACTGCACTCGTTTTCTCTTCCAACTTTCATAAAGCGTGGCACTATTATAACAAATACTAGCTTCTTCTCGAGGTCTTTGCTCGATGAAATCTCAAATTGGAAAGAACTCCTCTGTCCGGTTCTCTGCGCTCGGCAAGTTACTCACTCCGCCTCCCCTCGCGTGGTGTGACGTAACTTCTACCACCTCTCCTCACTCAGTCCGTAGTTCGACCTTCGTCCCTTCTCCTCCTTCATGACGTAACTCTCGCTACATGTGGCGTGATGTCTCGCACAATGTAGACCTCCCCACATTCATCTAAAAATAAATATCCATATTCAAATCATTCCTTCTTCTTGCCTTGTATAATTATGTAAGATGCATTGTATTTCACTAATTTCTACACAGATTTTCCCAATCTCACGAATTTTAATGAATAAAAGATTTTAATCCACTCTTTTATTTTTCCTGGGTCTTAGTTCATATCCAGATTGGTTCTTAGGTAATGGCCTTAAATAAATTCCTGGCGCAGTACCATGTATCGAATGAGAAACATAATTTTCAGATCTGAAAGAGTTAAGCACCGTCATGTGTCCTTTATATTTCCATATCATCTAATAGCATTTTGGGATTAGGTATTGCATTTTCAAAACCTATGTTGATGGCAAACGGAAGTGCTTAGTTGTTAGCTTGTTCATAGTACAGAAAGTACGAGCCATTTTCATGTTCATCAGAAGAACTATGATATCTAATCCACCTGGGACCACCGACAATGTACAATGTTGTTCTGATCACTGAGCTTCATCTTAATTATCAGTGGCAAAAGGTATATTATGTGAAGCTAACATTATGTTTGCATTAATTGCCACTGTGGACTTAAGGTCAGGATAAACCAATACAATTAGGATTTCTGTATTCTTTTCAGAGATCCACTCAAGAGGGTTATAGAAGTGGGGCTTAGCAGTGGCCTTACAGTATGCACATGCTGGGATTGTTTTAACTTGTGACCGTGATTACCTCCTTCCTAATCCTGAGCATTGCAATAACATGCACTTGGCCTTTTGTGCGCATGTATTAAATAATTGAAGATATGAGATAAAAGTAAGAGAATTAGCTAGAATCATACGAAGAAAGTAATTGTTAATAATTAAGTCCACTTATTTTAACTTATAGTAAGTTCTGAAGAAACCCTCCTTCATACCACATCTCTTATAGTTGTTATTTTCTACCCCTTAATATTCTTAATTCTGCTGTGTCGGGGAGGAGGTAAAATGAATATATATGTGTCAGTGGTTTTTACGGCCGTTCGCCCTTTTGTTTACCCTAAAAGAGGTGCTAATGAAATATGATTAGGAGTTGGAAGGTAGCGACCATAGCCTCTTAACAGTTAACGTCCTAGAGTTGACCTGGAGATGAGAATGGGGAACCATGAAGAACCATTTCAAGGTACCTTACCCAGTGGGGTATGCAGGTTTCCCTTCTGGGGTATTCATTAATATATTACATTATACAAGGGGCAGATGACCTTGCTGTTCTGCCACTTAGTCATCATCATCATACACATTATTACACTGATATTTCGATTAATATACAGTACACAATAATTAAATAAACATTCTCTTTGCATGAAAACTATTTTGGAAAACAGTAACTAAATATTAAAACTGTAATGATGTAGTGGTCTATACCAGGCCCAAAACAACTGTGATCATGAGGGAGGAGCCAGATTCACGAGCTCACCCGCGCCAGCCAATTGCATAGCGCGGCGTTGGCTAGTTAACTACGCACTCGGGGCTCGCTGTGACGTAGAAAATCCCTATTTCTCTCCGCGCACGAAAATCATTAATTATCCAATTATTTAGATGAACCTATTTTACAGAGCTAAACATTCTGAAGCTGACTGTGCAAACCCCATGACGATACGACCAGCCGTTCGGGAGATATCATCTGCTCTTGAACTGAAGGGATAATTAGAGCGAAGAATGGTTAGGTGTTGAAATATTTAGTTTCACTGGGGAAGATAACTAAGAGTGACAGCATGGCTGTATCAATTCAGTAGTGGAACATATAGAAGTTAGTGCTGTGAGCTGAAGTTTAGAACTCATAACAATGTTCTGTAGCAAGCCGAGTGGCAGTCGAACAGCCAGGCAAGAAAAATAATTTTCAGGGTATACGGCCTTTTAAAGAAAATTTCGAATACAGAAGTACGTGAAAACACAAAATCTGATAACCTGTGTTGTTGTGTTGTCGGCAATTATGTTTTCTTTTTTAATATTGAGTCGAATAAAACTCACCTCTTCACAGTCTTACCTCACGAGGCATAGAGTACCCGGTTCTAACCCTGAGACCAGAACTAAATGTCTTGATTGAGCCGTGAATCGAATCTGGACATCATGGGTGACAGCGAGTGTTGTTGTTGTTGTTGTTGATGATTGTAGTTGGGGCTTTGTGACATCGTGGTCATGTAGCCCCATGTATTTGGGTATGTGTGGAATTTATCTGATAACCTGTGACACTGTGATGTCTCTACTAGTGTGTATATTTGTAATTGAGGAAGGATTTGCGTAGGAAGCGGCCGTGGCCTTACGTTAGGTACCATCCCGGCATTTGCCTGGAGTAGAAGTGCGAATCCACAGAAGAACCACTTCCATGATCGCTGAGGTAGGAATCCAACCCACATATTCCCAGGTTTGCATCACGAGGCTGAGTGTACCCTGTTCCAGCCCTCAGACCAGAATTACATTTGTTGGGAATCGTACCTGGGACTCCGCGGTGACAGCCAAGAATGGACAGCAATGTGCTAGCCAGTACACCACAAGGTGGTCTCCAATTAACAAAAACTTATCCCAACAAATGGTATTCTCTGTTTCTATTACCTTATAAAGGGCTAACAAGCAATGTTACTCAGGATGGCTGTGGGTGTTGATTACGTCATGTGATATAATATCGTTGTAATTGTTGTTTCATTTGAGGGGCTTGGACATATTGGTACTTTAGGCCCGTGTACTTGCCTGAAAATCTGGGTTACTGTGGTGTCTGTATTAGAGTGTGTGCATTATTATTATTGTTATTATTATTATGGTGAGGATTGGGAAGGAGGCGGCCGTGGAAATAAGTTAGGAACCATCCTGGCATTTGCCTGGAGTAGAAATGAGAAACCACTTTCAGGATGACTGAGGTAGGAATCTAACCAAGATTTTCCCAGCTTTGCCTCATGAGATTGAGCGAACCCTGTTCCAGCCCTCAGACTAAAATTAAATAGCTTTGCAGAGCCGGGAATCGAACCCGAACCTCTTCGCCGACAGCCAAGAATGCTGGCCGCTATACTAGTAGGTGCTCACTTGCACGAATAACGTTTGTGTGACATCTTATATCTGCCTCATATCACATTGTGTGCAATCCGTTGTGAGGGTAGATATTCGTAGGATTAGGTCCCCCAGCTAGCTCGTACATGCACTTACATTCGGAGCGCCTTGTGTTCAGGGGGAAGGTCGTGCGCATACTGCGAGCGTAGAGCTGTGTCAACTCCGCAAGTCTCACTGTGGCAACAGTGCTCCGCTGGACGCACGCTAATGGGCGAGCCCATGTTCACAGTTGTTTGGGTCTGCTATATAGGTGACTGCTTATAATATTGATATTATGTGAGAGAAAAATAAACTTTGGCTGCCATGTTCTTACTGCCATTAGCTATTATTGACTCTCACAATCTGTCTATCTTGATGGCTTTATCTGTATCATTTATAGGAATAAATTCCAAATACTCCTCGTGTAACTAATTATCTTTAATGAAACGGACACACACAATTAAAGCACACCGAACCGACGTGAAAATAGCTACCGATCGTACACTTTAAAAGTAAACCTAATCCTTGGCTGGCTCCAACTCAGAGGGAGTCGTCTCGCCCCGAGTAGAGTGCAGGACATTTACCAAGTGGCGAACTTGATCACTTTTAAAATATATATACAGGAGTAAAGAAGACTCTCTAGCGGTAGTGTAAAACAGGTGATAGATCAGACGATATAAAGATTCAAGTAAACAAATGTCTCTGCGGGGAGGGGTGTTTAAACAATAACCCCTCTCCACCCCTCGTCGTTACGCCTCTGATACCCACTCATTTTCTGTCAGTTAACACATGGCTTGGCGCATTTAAGCTCTGTAATGTTTGAAATTAGCTCAGCCATTTTCTGTTCTAAGGCAGCAGGAACTACAGGGTGTCTGCAAAGTCTCTCCGCAGGGCGTGTGTCGCCTTGCAGGACATGTTAGGTTGGCAGTACATTCATGTGATGTTGATACAAGGAAAACATTACATTAAATTAAGTAATGCGGTACTCAACACTATCACACTGTGCTCTGCAAAGTTTCCACCAGCATGGAAAACCGCTTCCAATATAAACACACGCTCTTCAGTAGTAAGCATTCCCACTAGACTCAGCTTACACAAGAACACAACTTACAGCGTCAATGCTGTCACGCACAGCCACTCACTGTCAGCAATAATGAACCGGTATTCTCCACCCTATCACTCAACACGGAACAAGTGCATGCTTATGCGAACTGCTGTGATAAGACTTTGCGTATACAGCGACATGAATGTGCTGCCAACGTTCAACGAGACCCGCTGCTGCGGAGAGACTATGCGGACACCTGTATAAACTTTGGATTCAATATATGTATTTCAAACCTGCATTGATAATTTGCTGAATGTCAATTAATACCAACTATGCCAGGAATTCCCTTCTTGAAAGCATTCTAAGCGAGCTGTGACTACATTCTTAAAAGCATTTGAAACTGACTTCCCGTATTAATACTCCAATGTCTCCCTCTGCTTGTATCTACCATGCAAACTATGTGCTACCATTCGCCAGTAGACTTACAATGTTTGATATTAGCAGCCTACTCCACAATAGAGGCATTTAATTTACGTACTTACACGAAATTCTATTGAAAATTTGCTTTAATAACAGTGTTTTGTGAGAAATGTATTGTATAATATTCTGACCTTCATTCTCAAAAGATGTGCTGGTGCAAATATTAAGGGTATAGTCGCTTTTTACTTAATGATAGGTGGACGTGTTAGATCCTAACACCTCTTACGGTCTTCCAGTTATAAAGATAAAATACATACTCATTTGTTCTCAATCCTTAAAGGTATTACTTCTACAAGGCACTGAGTCAGCATTTTGTGTTGCACTGAGATTAACTTGTTATCTTGGGGAGATTGTGTATTATAAGTTTTAGTATTAGAACTAGTGAAGACATAACCACATCTGTGTAATGTTTCACTCCAACTCGGCTGTGATTTACAATTACATAGTTTGCTATTTGTGTAAAAAGTATTAGTGATGCCAAATAAATAAAATAATTAATTAATTCACTTTATTCCTAGGACATGCAAGAAGAACACAGGATGGGGAAAGTGGAGCAAGTGGAAATCATCCAAATGAGTAAGTATACAACATATGAGGTAACATGTTATTTAACTTTTGTGTATGCATAACTGAATGTTTTGTGTATGCATAACTGAACGTTTTGGATATGAATACGTTTTGTTAGCATCATCAGATATCTCGCATTTTATGTGTCGTTACTGCTTGTCTCATCAAAGTGGATACATTATTGACATTAACTTCCTCTTTATTAGCCCACAAATTATCATTCGGAGTTCTCACTGTCTGGAAGTGTTTAACCCTGGAACCCTACACTTGTTTATTACAAACACTAATCTTACTGAGTGCCCCAAGAATAATAAGCTTAATTTATATATTACAGGCCAATATTTATTGAATTTAGTATAACTAAGCAAGCTTGTAGTTTAACGTGACCGTTAATCGCGAGATCATGAGCCACGGGACCTCCTTTTTACGTGGAATCCGAACCACAGGACATGGCATTTCACTTCGAAAGTCTCACATGCATTGACCGGGAATCGAACCCGGACCGCCTTGGTGAGAGGCATACAGCTAGACCGCTGAGCCACCACGCCCCCATCTTTTTTTTTTTTTTTTTTTTTTTTTAATATTATTCTATTTTTACTATAGAATGATTAAGTGTAATATAAACTAAGTCTAATCAACCTAACCAGTAGCTTTTTTTTTTTTTTAGTATAACTACTGGTTAGGTTGATTAGACTTAGTTTATATTACACTTAATCATTCTATAGTAAAAATAGAATAATATTAAAAACATACAGTTTTTTTCAACATTTTGCAACACCACATATTTTAGAGTGTTTTACTGAATGTAATCTCTACAATTGACACAAACAGATACGATATGACTTTTGCATACATACATCTTACACTCTGCACACATCATAGTTGTTTTGGTGTCCTTGGTTCGCGGAAAGTACTCGACAAGAAACGTAACACTAACCTACACTGGGGTACTCAGTGCTCCAAAACCGATGTATAGCAAAGAATTGGTCCATTACAACTGTGACTAATATGGCAACTGAAAGACGGTCAAAGACAAATATTAGTGATGGCGGCGGCAGGCCGGAAGGGTTGCGAACACAAATCCAGAGCAAAACGAAAATCCAGGGTGAAGAAAAGTTAGTCATCCTTGTTGATGACAATTTGTCTTGTGGAAGTTCCTCTCATCTGCTTGAAGAAAATTCTGTACATATGCCGCAGTGATAAGTGTTGTTAGGAACATCCCCTACTTTAAACCTCCTTTTGTGTGTCTATGTGTCCTCAACCCTTTTTGATCTTCTGTAACCCAGGTTGTCAAATCACAACAATGTTACATCATCAGCCATCAACGATTTTAATTCACAGAGCAACAAAATCACTTCAACTATAATTTTAATCCAAAACACAAAGATAAAAGGCCGGACTTACAAAAAAAAATCCGCACGGCGTCCTATGACCATTCATTAATGCAATAACCATCGACACCGAAACACACATTTAAACTTGCATCAAAACCGAACAAACATTCACAGAGGCCCGAAACTGGTATAGCGATATTTCCTGCACCGGAAGATAATTGGAATAACGGTGTACATAATGTGAACATGTTGGAGTGCAAACGCAGGTCAATATTTCATGATACTATTTCGGAGGAGTGGGATTAAGCTGTTGGTTGTTGAAAAGTAAACATTCGGATTAAATTGTGCCAGTAAATGTGTGGGTCATTAGAGCGAGGCTTGCGGAGGTGTGCCGAGAGTTGGCGTGGTTTATCTGGAAGGGTTGCCAACTTTTATATATAATAACAGACTATCAATTAAGAGGAGGTATGACTGAATTTTGCGAATTTTGGAGCAATAACTATTTTTTGTTTGTTTTATTCATACAAAAATAACCCAATTCTTCCTCTTTCAGAAAATGATTTTATTTTAGTGATTCCGGCTATTGTGAAGCTTGCAGAGACGTGTTCGTATGAGCCCGCATGACATTTAAACATTTGAGCTGCTTTTATAATAATAATAATAATACAGAAGAGGGGAAATGATCAGGAGACTTGCAAAGTGGCAGGAAATATCTCAGGAAGAAAAAGCGAGGAGATGTGAAGGGGAAGCATAAGGAGGAGGGTAGTAAATATTACTTGCTCTTTCTCGCATAGCTCTTTTCCATTGTGTTGCTGTGTACAATATGCTCCGTGTGGTGCAATTCTTATCACACATTGTTGTTACTTGGTACAATAGTTGCTGTGTACAATATGCTCCATGTGGTGCAATTCTTATCACACATTGTTGTTACTTGGTACAATTGTTGCTGTGTACAATATGCTCCTTTTGGTGCAATTCTTATCACACAATGTTGTTACTTGGTACAATAGTTGCTGTGTACAATATGCTCCGTGTGGTGCAATTCTTATCATACATTATTGTTACTTGGTACTGTACCCGATAATCTGGAAAGCATCCTGTTGGAATATCCATTGCCCCCGCTGGATTGCCTATTTCTAACTGCACCGGCATATACTACATTAGAAATCGCTTCCAACATGGCTTTTAGGGATTTACAGACAGCTGTTACCAGAATATTGTGGATCAACAACCAACTACACGGGGCACTCACCTTTCCTTACCTCTCGGGGACTGGGACTTCAACTTCGCCTACAATACATCCGCAATACTCTGCTCCTTATATTTAAAATGAATCACACTCCAACAACAATGGAAAACAATCTGAACAAAATTTATTAACAATAGGGTAAACTAATTTACTATAAACAAAATAACAATAAACGAATTTAACAATAGAAATTAAAATTAAAAAACACGCAGTCATTCACACCTCCTTTCAATGCTACATCTACTACAATGCTGTATTAAAAATTATGAGTATAAATCTCGGCTTGCGTAAAAATAAAAACGTTTAATGAAGTCCCTTAATGGCATTCCAGACACATGGTTTCATTCACAAGCCTGCGTTTGCAGAACGCACGTGCAGTAACTTTGTTTCATCAATGAAATACCGGCATCACGCCGTACTCGAATCTGGTTTATACAATTAATATAAGGCGGTGACTCTACGCCTGTTTATATTATGTCATCGCTCTCCAATGCTAATGGTGAATCATTCTCGCTAGCCCACAGAGGCTGCTTGTGTGTGCGTTTATAAAACACGTAAAAATTAACATTTATATCTTACAAAAGTTCACATAACTACTTTGTTTCTTAAACAATCATTCTAAAAAAATTTATACACTCTTTCATTCGCACTCCGCAATTGTTCTAGACCAATTCGGTTCCACAATTTCTCTTAACAATGAATAATTATACACGCCAAAACATCCGCTCATAAACACACACTGTTCCAAAACAATTGATTAATAAATCATACTAAATTATTTAACTAATTAAATCATTTCCACAAAAATTATTTACATGTAATATGTTTATAATATCCATTATCTAGTGTTGCTAACGCGACACTTTCGAAATTCTAACTTCTCGGTTACAATGTAATTCTTAACTAAATATATATATACTTGTTTTTCACATAACCATCCTTCTCTAACCAGGGGCGGATTTAGGGGGTATTTCAGGGGGGGGGGGGGCGGTTAATGATTTTTAATTAGGTTGCCTATGTTCCGGGGGCTACATCAGAACAATTTTTAGGAGGTCTCCACGAAGGCAGTACCATTTTTAGTAGACCGTCATCATCTCTGCAGATAGCAGTTTCGCTTGTTATTTTAGTTATTACTATTTTTTTTTTTGGTATTTTATCACCACGTACCTTAGTCAATATAAAATAATAGTTTTGCTAGTAATCGAGACTACTGGAAAGATATGCACCGGTACTTTTATTTCATATTTGATTACGATTTTTTACTGGCACTGATCCTTTTGTTTTTCTTTTAAAAGAAGGTAACGATCCAATAAGCTTCTAAACATCATAAAATGCTTTCAACGAAAAAACTAACCAACGACAAAAACAGGTCTTGGGAATGAACTTTAATCAAAAGCACATCTCATGAAAAAAATATTTATTGCCTCACAATTCCCAATGGTCTCACATTAGGCTCCTTCCCTACCGTAACACTACAACAGAAGTTTTAGCTTTCGGGCTTTCTTGGAAGCAAAACGGTTAATGATTCTATCGTAGTCTAATTTAATGTCTCGATGTACATGCATTAAAGTTAGGCCGTTCAGTCTTTCCTCGCTGCATCTTGACCTATTCTCAGTTTTTTCTAACTTCAGAACAGAAAATGAGCTTTCCCCGGTCGCAATACTGACAGGCAATGTAATAAGAATATGAATCATTGTTCTGATGGTAGGGAAAACTTGTGGATGGCAAGCTGTGTAGACCTCCACCGCCTTTGAAGGGATTGGGCGTCCAGCTTCGCTCTCTCTTCTCCATTTCGCCGCCCAAAGGGATGTCTCGGCTTGCATCTTCGCCCGGAGTTCCGACTGCGATTTTTGGAGTAGAGGAGCGTAGCGCTCGGAAAGGATGTTGATGTCCTCCTCAGTGCAGTGGATTTGACGATCCATGTTCAATCCTGGGTCTACGACGCGGGGAAGAAAAACGTTCAGCTGATATGCGTTTAAGACGTCGTCTGTGAAACGCGTTGAGAGGTCTTCCAAGATCCAGTCAAGAAGAGGACTGTAGATGTTCCTTCTGTAGTACTCTTCGGGCGAGTCAGCCGGCGCGTTAGCCCTGTTCTTTTGCTTCTGGACAAGACGCGGCAGGTCGATAGCGGCGCCTTGCTCACGCGCAAGCTTGCTGGCGTTGTCGAAGACCGACGAAAATTCTTGTTCGACGTTTGACCGCTTTTCTTTGAAGATTTGGATCGTATTCCGAATGGTTTCGGAGGCGGTTTGGACGTCCAGATTTTCGCTTTGGAACAGACGGCTGAGAGGTTCCGTCCGAGTCAGCACTTCTGCTATGCAGCACAGTGTGACGATGAATTGCCCACTAGTGATGCTGGCCAGCAAACTTTCGGCTTTGTGCGCTGACTGATTTTCATCCCATTGAGAAATGATTCCCAACGCGTTCACAATGTCGTCCAATTGGTCCAGGAACTTCAAAACTGTGTCGTGCCGTTCAACCCAACGCGTATCGCACAGCGCGACAAGCTGGCCTTTGATAGTCTTCTTCAACACAAAATTACGCTTCGAGGACGCTGTGAAGAAATTCGTCACCTCTTCCACAGTTCCAAATGCATTTTTAACTGCTTGCACTTCGGACGATTTCGAAAGCGTCAGATTGAGCTGGTGGTTGTAACAGGGCACCCGAACAGCATGAACTGCAGTCTTCTGCAGCTCTTGTACTGCCCCTACAGCTTCCGATATGTTCACCGAACATCCGTCAGTTCCGATGCCAACACAGCTTCTGGGGTCTAGTTTGAAGTCATCAATCTTCTTGGCAACGATGCCTCCCAGCTTTACCCCAGTCAGTTTTGGTTCAACAGCAGACTCTGCCGCTGCTTGAGGATTCTCATCGTCGTCTTCACTAGGGAAATCACCTTCTTCTTCACTTCCTTGAGTATCTTTCTCTTTCTCTTCCGCCGCAGATTTACGAGCATCTAGGAAGCCCACAAAATCCTCCCTGATTTCGTTCCTCCAGAGATACCGCAAGAACAAAGTCAGCTGAGAGATGTGCGCTACATCTGTTGTCTCGTCAAATCCAACAGAATAAAATCGGGCTTCTTGAACGCGGCTTATGATCTGCTCGCGAATGTTCTCCCCGCACAGCTCAATTAATTCATTCTAGATCGTTTTACTAGTGAAAAGGCTTCTGGGTCCCGCCGTTGCAAGATGTTTGGCCAGTTTGACGTCTCCAACTTTCATCCGGAACGGAAGCAGAGCCCGGAAATTGCCGTCGTTTTGTGAAGACTCCTCTTGAGCAATTGGGCCGTCATCACGATGACCTCGGTAGGCGATATTTTGTCGGCCTAGAAACTCGATGTTCATCAAGATGAGAGCAAGTCTTGCTCTGTTTTCTTGGATCTTTACCAGGCGGAAGCTATCCATTTGGTTGGGAAGCTGCTCTTGCGGATTTCTTTGCTTGCGCAAAAAGTCTTCAGCACACAAGGCAGCTTCTTCGTGGTACTTCGTCGCCTCATGCTTCTGTAGGTCACCGTCTTTCCCAAGGAGCTTGGCGAACTTCATCAGAGGTTCCTTGACCAGGGTCTTCAACAGAATCGTTCTTCCTTGGCCACCGGTAGACTTCGCAAAAAAAGGGCAGAACAAACAGAAGAGTCCTCTACGTGATGGAGAGAGAACGACCCAGGGAAACTTCTGTAAGTGCTGTAGGTGAAGGTGTCGCTTCTCTTCGCTTCCGCCCTTGGTGTGAACGGAGAAAGGGAAACAATAACTCGCGTTTGGTTGCCAGTGACTCGTCAAAAGGGTAGAAAGTGTTCCGTCATCAGGCCTGTTTTCTCCTGAACCTATATACAAGCCGACGTCGTTTCCAAGATTGTCACAGGCAGCAGCATCTCGACAGGAATCCTTTGACGGACGTGAAATCAGCTGCTCCGCTGGAAGTGAATGTGAGGGTCCGGGCATAGGTTGTTTGCTCTTGTTATTGCCACCACCATCGCCGACTCCAGCATCTCCGCCGTCACCGAGCCCTCTGCCGTCAGCGACGTTTCCAGCGCGTACGTCGCCGCCGAGCCCAACATTGCCACCAACAATTTCAGCACCACCGTCGACGCCGCAATTACTACCGGTACCCAGTCCAGCTCTGCAACCCTCAGCATCATTACTAGCGCCTCCGTTTTCACAGTCATTTCCTCTGTCATCACCATCACCACGATGATCGGAACTGCAAGCACCCTCAGAGTCAACTTCGGGACGGGACGGGGATGAGTGCTCAGGGATTTGTACCACTTTTTTAGGGGCACCGAAATAATTTCTCAAATCTCCACAGCGGTCGCTTTTCCTTTTCCTTCCCCCACTTTCGCGCTTAGCCTGAAAGGAATCAAACAAAAAAGATAAATTACTACTGCTCTAATGAAATTTATCTTTTGAAAAATTCGCTTGTCAAATGTCAACGTCAATGTCTGTATCGTACAAAGAAAACATTGCACGTAGCCAAGTTAAAACAGAAACCGAACGGTGGGTTAAAATAAAAATGCAGGCAATGCTAAGAAGGCGCTTCTTTGATCACAAAAGTATTTCAGATAGGCCCTCCGTAAAACCCAATCTAGATACTAATCAAGGGACCGAGGCATTTTCGTGTCTAAAGCGGTTTTGCATTTTATTTTTGATCAGTCCGTAAGAGGTATTCCTCTATCTCGCGAATTTTAGTTAGTCTAAGATTTTTAAACCGGAATCTCAACTTTGTCCTTTTTAATTCTTTTTTAATTGCCGATTAAAATTAAACTAGTACTTCACTAGGATAAGTATAAGTATTTCAAGACAAAATAATTGGACTTCTATGAAGGACTTTGGATGATTTTCATTTGAAGTGGGTTACTTGTAACGCGAGGCGAACTATTGTCTTGTGTTTTCAGAAACTCACAGCATCCTCTTTCCGCCAATATCATAATATTCGTGCAGGAAGTTGAGTTTACATTTACGTTGATAGGTTTGTAATGTAATTTAGCGTCGGTCAATTATATTTATTCCGCGTACCCCATCACATTGTGCTCAGGTTTGTGTGTAGCCTACTTAGGAATAGAGAAACCAAATATAGGTTGCTTCATTTCACTGCTCCACAAGCTGGCACCAGTAACTCCTCATTCTATTAATATTTTACTCGATATTATACCCTAACTCACATCTTATAATGTCAAGCGTCATTGTCGAATACGTTTGTTGTTAACTTCTTCTTCTCACTGTGCGTCTGGAGGTGTTCTGAAATTACCTCATTTCATGTGTTTCATGTGTAATAAACGGAAAGCACTATATTTTCCGTCCTTTCAGACGCACAGGACACACAAAACCTACGAGCGAATAAAATATATAAAAAAAACGCGCGAATGCTCACACTTATACATACTTAGTCACTTAATAATTTAAATTTTATACATAAATTCTATTCAATAAGGCGTGAATAACGCACGTTCTGTACATTTATGGTTGCCGATTCTGCACGGGTTAAAATGTAAAATACATTTTGCAACATAGTGAGTTTGAACGATTCTATGTTTTGAGCTTTGGTTTACTCCTTCAGGTGGGAGGGACGATAAAGGGGGTTTGGGTATTTCCGTCTACAAAAAATCACAACACAGCACACCACGACTACCTCACTAACCATAATGGTTCTAATGCCTTCGAGAATCCGCACAAAAATATCAGCGAACGCACTTGCCAACACTATCGTAAGAACGCGCACCGCGCACTGACTGTTGACTGAGACTGACCACCAAACGCTTGGACACTTCGAAAGCGAAGCTCGGCTCGGCTTGGTTCCAGCGCAGACTTGTCAGTACAGGCGCAGGCTCGACTCGCCACGGATCGGCTATTTTCTTTTCTCTTTTCTTTCCCTTCCTTTATCTCTTTTTTTTCCTTTTTTCTTTCTTTCTTTCTTTCTTTCTTTCTTTCTTTCTTTCTTTCTTTTCTCTCCTCTTTCTCCCCTTTTCTCCGCCTTATCTGAAGTCAGGGGGGGGGGGGGCGGTCGCCCCCCCCGCCCCCCCCCCTAAATCCGCCCCTGTCTCTAACGTTGTTTAGTTTTGATGTACTGATTACACATCGTCTTATATATGTTTCATTACATTGTCGGTATAATACAGTCGACTAATTGAGGTAAACTGTACGTAATTACATAACTTCGGGTTTAATAAAATTTAATAATTGTATTATAGACATGAGTAGACAATCTTTCTCAAGTTGTATTTCCGCTGAAACCCTCCTGTTAACACAGCTAAATCGTTAATTCACAAAAACTGGACTACTTGTATACAACGGCCTTTTTTTTTTAAATCAAAGAACAACAATACTTTGACTTCCTTAAAATGCGGAATTCCCTCGCATGAGCACTCCATAGCTCTACAAATCCTCATATAACAGTATATATGGCATAAACAATTATCATCTACTATGTTAAACAATAACCAATAGGGATTAATTGTTATTAACATATCTTATGTAGGAACTTCTCTCAAATAATGGCATGACCCTCAGTATCATTGCACATGACTACTGGACTACAATTATACATGCGTAAGTTCTTCAAACGAAACTTCCAATTGTAATGAACGATATTAGACAGTCGTGATTAACCTCCTAAAGTTTACTCCACAACAAGATAATTAACTGTTAACTCGTCTGTCGCAAATACATGTAATAAAAATAATACTCCTGTTTCACCTCACTTGTTTATCGTTGTAATATCATGTCATCAAAATGACGTGATGTTACACAAATAGAATTAAATAACACACATGTTATTTATAGTGTCAGATAGAATTCAATCTTGACCGGGATAAACTAGCTTTGAATTCCTAGCCAAAGATTTGAATAATCTTCTATCAAAAGGTATTTCCTCTAACATATTAAATAAACAAAGCTCTTAGCTTTACAAATAATAAGAAAGGTTTGTCAATGTCATAATGTTTTTCCACTCTACACAAAGAATGTTCATAGGGATTAAGTCTTCGGTCTTATCAAACGACTAGTATTTCTTAGATCGTCGATAGTTTATGTACAATAGTGATATAACAATATCATTCGATGTTTCTTCTTTTCATGAAGTTAAATGTTGATACATTAAAGTGCTCAAATTAAATTGAATAAGAATTTAATTTGAAGCTAAGCCACAATGTCAGAGTACTTGGTTTAAATGAAATTATTAAAATTCGAGAGTTGAAACGACTAGTCTCCTATGAGGCAATATGATTCCTCAAACAAAAAATTTTAATGTCAGTTCCACAGCTGATCCGTAGAATAAAATTGAAAAATAGATGAAATGCAATCATCTTCTAAATAATCTTGAAACATAAAAATCTCAACATACATCTGAAGTGTAAAATACATAAAAGCACTGAAATACATGAAATGTGAAAATATAGAAAAATGGAATAAGATCGCTGAAAATATGGAATAAGATCGCTGGAAATATGGAATAAGATCGCCGGCTCAGAATGTTACTAATCAAGCTCTATATAACAATTGAGATACACTAATACCTTATTTGGACGAAAATTTGAAGATCTATGTAAGTTTTTCCACAATACTTTAGATGTTACCTCAGTACAAGACATTGAGATGGATCTTCATTCGAACCTCGGATCTGCGACCTCAGAGATAAGAAACGTCCCTCTCTGTAATTCACCAACATTCGCCTGGGCTCGAACGACATCCTTCTGGCAAATTCTTCTGTGTTGCTGGGCTACCTTTCCCTAGCATCTTGACAAATCTGTTCTGTAGAATCTTCATTCTCCGTCGTAAATATGTATCAGCTTCATCATTGGAATATAATTATGGAAATATTCATATAAATGGTGAATGAAATATTTCCATTGCTAATTGATGTTATATTAGTGTTCGTAGACTGACGAAAATGCACAAGATGGACCGTGCACTACGTCTGTATTCAAGAATACGTTGTCTAACGAAGCTCCATCGTTGTATCTTAACTCCTGTTATCGAATATGTCTCTGGCGCATGACTATTTAGTTCATCACATCAACAATGTTAATTCTGCTGAATGATAAGGTTTGAAGAATAATAATAGCCATTCTGTTAATGTTTATGTGTTGCACCAATATTAAAAGTTCTCCGCCACTGTTCACTTGAACTGCGTTCGCCAACTTCACGTTGCAATTTATAATGATATTCAGCTTTATTTCCAACACATTTGGAAATCTAACTTGACAGGCTTATATTGTCGAAACGGTGAATATTAAAACGCTCGACTTTTCACAATATATAGAAAGCGACCTGTTCTTTATATATATATATATATATATATACATATATATATATATGCTTATTTAACTTCAGATCTCAATTATATAAGAGATATAATCAATGCAATGTTCCTCGCAACTTCACGTAGAATGGAAGTGCTGTGACCTCCTACGTTCCTCCTAGCTATCCTCGCGTCTCCGCAAGTCGACAGTCGTCGCACTCGGACTAAACCTTGGGATCTCCGTTAACCCAGTAAAAACACTTCCTCACTCTTCAAAGTCTGCTGGAACAAGAACCTCGATCCTTGGATCTCCCCCTCCAAGTCGAATTTTTGGCGACCATATCAATCTCCCACCATAATTTTAGGGCGTATATTACTAATGCTTATTACTGCGTAGATTAACCGATCTGTGGTTTTTAAAGTATCAGACATAATTTCTCTTAATATTCTCTTCATTACCAAATAAGAAAATCTTCTTCTAAGGGCCTAAATGCATAATTTCATCATATTGTGTAATTAAAGGTGATCCCGTCTTCAATAAGACCTGTT
Source organism: Meconema thalassinum (assembly GCA_946902985.2). Classification (NCBI taxonomy): domain Eukaryota; kingdom Metazoa; phylum Arthropoda; class Insecta; order Orthoptera; family Tettigoniidae; genus Meconema; species Meconema thalassinum. The sequence goes on along the minus strand of OX336395.1, from coordinate 20,419,406 downwards.
CTCATTGGTTCTGGGCTGGGATCCAATAGCATAATTTATAACAATATTTATAATATTAATCTCCAAACTCGCTGTTGCTATGCTAAATATAGCCTTCTAAAAGCGTCCATTGTGCAACATATCACGTGATCGGGCTCTCCCACAGTCTCGAGCTTGTAACACTACACTCCCGTGTCACACTTCCAGAAATTATATTGGTAGTTAAATTTTATCATGGGGACGGAAAATACTCTCATATTGTCCCTAAATAATTCAATTTACGGGGGCAGTACAATAGTTGCTGTGTACAATATGCTCCGTGTGGTGCAATTCTTATCCCACATTGTTGTTACTTGGTACAATAATTGCTGTGTACGATATGCTCCTTGTGGTGCAATTCTTATCACACATTGTTGTTACTTGGTACAATAGTTGCTAAAGGTTCAGTAATGTAAATGTGATTTGGGTTTTGAACTGCTTTGAGTTTTAATGTAATTTTGATAGGTAGATTTTAATTAATAATGCTGAATTTCAAAAATATTTAAAATAAGGGTTTAAATATTTCTAGAAAGAGCAGTATCTATCTAACTAATCCCAAACCCCAGAGCAATTATTGTTTCTATACATTTTAACTGCATGTAGAAAAAGAATTAGCTTGGTCAAATGAAACCTTTGATTCAAGGACTTTTTTAAGGGACCACTTTTTTAATACAAAAATGTTCAATAACTCACACACTAATGAAGCTATATAAATTAGCACAACAGATGCCAGAAACTCTCTATGTAAGAGATTAAAATCTGGTCATGTTTTGATGAAAACTGTGAAACTTGAACAATTCTGCCACACCTCCCCTTAATGGAGACTTATGTGGCAGACTTTGACGTTATGCAGGAGGAGAATGAGGACAGGTTGAAGAAGTTGAGAGGGTGGTAAATAAACAAAGCAGCAGGGGTAGTTGAATTGTAAAGTGTAGAGGGAAAGCAGAGGATAATCAAATAGGCATAGGGTTTAGGAAATGTACCCTCTGACTAGAGAAAAGCAGTTATCACGTCAATTTATAAGCAAGCTAACAGAAAAGATTGCAATAATTATAGCGGTATTTCTTTGATAAGTGTCCCGGGCAAAGTGTACTCAGGCATTGTAGAAAGGAGACTTCGATCATTGGCCGAGAGTACGATGGATGAAAACCTGAGTTGCTTTAGACCACAATGAGGATGTCAAGATCACAATTTGAGTATGCACCAAGTTATTGAGGAATGCTACGAGAGGAGTAGACAGTTGTGTTTGTGTTACTTGAGAAGGCGTACGATAGAGCACCTAGCATATTGAGGGATTATGGTATCGAGGGAAGGCTGCTACAGGCAATCAATAGTATTTATGTATTATAATCAATTTACAGTGAGAGTTGATGGGTTCATGGTTTGTACAGGAGTGAGGCAAGGATTAAACCACTACTGTGTTTGTTACATGGACCAATTGTGGAAGGGCATAAACTGGCTGGGTGAATTTCAAGGTATGTAGTCTGGCCTATTCGGATGACCTGGTTGTAATGATGGACTCCAATTTGTTTGAACTTGAACAGAAATGTAGGGAGCATGGTATGAAGATCGGCATTTCAAAGACGAAGGTTTTTGGTCTTTGGAAGTAATGCAAGAATGTAGAATGCCAGGTGGAAGGAACTAAATAGGAGCAGGTGGAACAATTATTAATTCTGTATGAGACCAGAACATGCCTTTTACACTTGCATCAGACGTCATTGTAGCTTTTACATACTCTGTTTCATCTTCTGGGGGACATGGCCTATTCAAAATAGTAACGTAGGTCACCACTGCACCTGAAATATGTGCTAAATTATGGAAAGATTTGTTTTTATTTATTGCTCTTTTAACAACGGCGCTTGAATCTCGTTCAGCTGTCATCAAGGTGAACTGAACTGCACATACCGAGGTGCACACATTGTTGCCAACATGTGGAATACAAAATGCACTACACTAATTAAAGATTATTCGTGCGTGACAAAAACCAGGGTGTATATATCGCTAACGTGGCTTGCAGGCTAAAACCATTGTCAAAACCCATTGGATTAGACCAAACGAAGGTTTGGATTGGATTTCGCCTAACAATAATAAATTGGTCTTGGCCAAAACCATTCGTCTGGATTAAAATATTGGGCTAGGCAAAAACCATTGGTTTGGGTGAATATTATTGATGCGTTACAATCTTCATGATTGTTAACTCGCAACACACACAATCCATGTCTACGTTAAGACTGACACTTGGCACACTTTCACATTAACTCTTTCGTTTTACGTTACTGGACATGAAATAGTACCAAATGCGCAGGGCTGGCAATACTGTCTTTGACGATAATTCACACACATAATGCCGGACACAGCTGGACCCTTATTTACCCCTATATGCTGTCATATAAAAGGGGATTGTGGGCGAGTTATGTTCAGCTGAGGAGTAATCATTATTACTACATCAATTCTGGTTTATTTTTCATTTGACAAGGTATTTCGGCTAATTTATGTACGATAGAAAATTGTATCGTTCCTTGGTATCTCGTTCAGTGCTAGCGAACATTTTAATTACTTGGGTTGTGTAATCTCTCAGGTTGGTAGTACTTTAGGCTATGGTGAAAGAAATAGGGTCGAGATGTAGAAAAGCCAATGCAATGAGTTCTCAGCATTCTGTTAGTGAAGCACCGAAACTCACCCCACATCGCTCAGTATGCTGTATGGAAGTGAGAGCTGGTACATAAGCTAGAGTTAACTGATATCAGTGTAGCAAGAATAGATGGGAGCAATGAAGAGATAAAGGCTAGGTTGGAAATGAACATTCTAGATGAAGCCGACTCAGATGGTGGGGTCATGTGTAGAGAATGAGGGAGGAGAGATTACCTAAGAGGTTAATGAGTAGAGGGTAAGAGAAGCAGAGGTAGAGGTTAGATTCAGTGTTAATTGATTTCAAAGTGAGAGGTGTAGGAGGCCGTGTGCTAACTGCTAATAGGGGATCATGGAGGCGACTTGTTTGCAATTAGTGGCTTGCAGTCTAGACTGGACGCTCAAAGGAAACATGGAAATTATAATTCTGGCACAACTAGGAGTCCCTTGGCCATCACCAGCGTCTCACTGGTTGCGAGTGTTCTTGCACTTTGCATCATTTGGAGACGTGGTAGTGGGTTCAATGTTTTTAAGGAGTGTAACATCGGGGTCAACTGCACTTGTTGACATGTAGTTATGCTACAGACGGATGAGTTTTGTCTCTTCAAAAAATTGGGGCAGCGAGTAAAGAAAGAGGCAATGAAAGACTCCATAAGCTTCGATGGTCTGAAGAGAGCAAGAGTTGACCACGGGAGTTATGGTTAATGTTTAAAGGGGTGAAACAGGGAGGTCATCTGCCCCAATCACCAACGGAGATCCACAGGAAGATGAAACAGGAGCGTGTTACAATTAAGTAGACGTACTACATAACTCAGAAAAGGCTCCATATTGTTTTCATTATTTTCCCCACAAGTTGATTGCCCTGGGGAGATCATTAGTGACATGCAGAGGCTATTGTGTTGCCTATGAGACTGCTCGATGATAGGCCTACATATCCATTAGCAGCATATCAATACGTTAATTATTAAATATTTGTAAGAAGGCAAAGGAGCCAAGAGCTTGGTCGTCCCATGGTTCAATTTGTTAATCCAAATTACCTTGCCACATAAAAGCTATGGTGATTATTATGTTCAGGAAGTTTTATCTATACGCTACTTCATTCGTCAAACAATCATATTAAAACTACTTAAATTGCTAACCAAGGGCATTACTTCGTAGAAGTCAACTCGAATGGCATGGCCTAGGCCTAAACAAAGAATTACACGTAAGGTGAAATCATAGTGTAATATTGTTCATTGAGCGACATCACTATGCATTCATCAAAAGTTGTGTCTCCTAGTGGACGCATCGTTATATTTTATTAATATTATTTCCAATGAGACATGTTTTAAACTACCTTTTGCCGTTTTTATTTACAGCTAGTTTTGATGAAGCGCTTTACTTTGCTGCTCATACAGTGCTGTAAATTCCGCTGAGAAACAATGCACCCTATCCGTGAGGCGTGTTGCCTATACCACCAGGTGGTGTCTTGTGACAGCCATGTGGGTCAACTCTTGGCGTGGCAAAGTAAGAAGTTTGAATCCCACCATTGACTGGCATTTTTGCCATCGTTGTTGTTATTGCTGGATCCAGCATTCATGGCTCAAGATTGTTATTGACAGCGCCAACAAAGTTTTATCAGCGCTGGATAAAATAGTAGCGCTAGAACAAATTGTGTCAGTAGTGGTAAAGGAGCCTTACCAAGGTGGCTGTGGGGGTCTATAACCCGGGACCAAGTCTGTAGCGGTGACGTGTCCGGCAAGTGTGGTGGAGGATTGCGTTGGTAGCGGTGGTGCTGCACTCAAGTCGTGAACTAAAACCTGGGTTACGGCAGCGCTGAGCGGTATTGTAGTTGTTGAGAACCACTCCAAGATGAGGCGCAAACTGAAGGGCGGAGGATCTGGTAAATACCTGGGTTGTGCCTGATTAAACCCGTCTGCGAGCAAGTAAGGCGCAGTTTAGCTAAGGAAGGAGTCTGGGAGACCGCCAAGGAGCGGTAGCTGGCTCCGCTGAAAACTTGCAGAGCTGGTAACGCGCTAGTTAGCTTTGGGAAGAGTCCGGGAGGCCGCCACAGAGCGGTAGCTGGCTGCGGTGAAAACTTGCAGTGCTGGCAGAACGCCAGTACTTACCGCTGTGTCGCATAATGATTGACCACTAGAGCCACGGAACCCTGCTGTAGTAGTCTCTCGTGTCCTCTTATCCTATCCACGCCGAAAGTAGGGCCTCGGCCTTCTGCACCTCACGGAATATTCCTGCACAAAGATGAAACATTAGCAGCGTGTCGGTTGTCTTCTCGCATAAAAGTATGTGTACTTAACTGCTATGTCACACTCGACTGGCTCGCTGATTCGTTTTAGCCCACTTTGTTGACTGACTGTACCGTCGTACACGCATCACTGAACTTTGCTGGGTGGCGTCCTTACATATTTGGAGAGATAGTTCGGCCTTTCCAGGTGGTTTTGAAATTCTAGACCTTACGAGACCTAGCATTAGCTTTTGGGACTTTCTTGAGATTCTCTCGGCATCTCTTGACTTCTTTCGGAGCTTCTTCTCACGAGTACCTCCTCCCGTTAATACCACCTATGTATATCGTCCACCCCCAGGCCATTTGTCCACCGCGCTCTGTCTGGTGCTGAGGCAAACTGATAGACTTAAGGCTTTAGGAGACGGAAGTAAGACAAAATGGTGGATTTGCCACCATATAATATAATTATTTGACTAAATTATTCGGAAGACTGACAGTATCTTAATATTTCATACAGAAGCTTTGCAGATACTTCATGTAATGTTATATGGTACTTTATTCTTTCAGCAATGCGGCAGGGTCCATGAAAATCTGTTCGCAATACATTTTTGCTAACATTGTGTGGCAGTACCGAATTAGTCATGCGTTACTGGTCCCATAGATGGTGAGGACATCTATAACAATAATAAGAAATGCCCCCAATTACCACCCCTTTGCTTCCTCTGCTTACCTGGGCTCCATTGCCCCACGGAAACGGGAAACTGTTGCCATAATGTTCTCCCCGAGGTAATGCACCTGTCTATGCATAATTCTACGTAATCTTACCCTTCTCTTTTGTGAAATTTCAATCATGCTGTAAGCATCTCCCACTTTCTGATCTCCAGCCGAGGGCTACTCGAGAAAGGGTTAACATCACAAAGGTAACAAATGGGAGGTCTGGCATTCTACTGGTTGAAACATGGATATTAGAAGTGTGATTATCCAGAGGAAGCTTTATGAACAGGAAATGAAAAATATATAGGTTGAAGTTGGATTTGTGTTGGATTAGTAACGTATGCAGGCAGGAAGAATGGGACTTCTGGCCAGGGGACTAGAGGATATTTAATTCAAAATCCAATAACGGTTATGGGGAATAAGTCTCATATTGACTGGGGAACTTGGCCACTGGGTAAAACATTATGAGCATTATAGGCGTATAGTAGTTAGAATTAGAACGAAAACTACGTGCATTAGATAGGTATAAATCTAGCAGGCTACCAATCAAACCGATAATAAATAAGTTATAAAAGTCTACTAGGAAATACAGAAGGTGTAATTCTGCAGATTGTAAATGTTGAAAAGAGAGATTGAAATGCCGTGTTCAGAAATGGAAGAGAAGAAAAGATAGCGGTGAAATGTAGAATGCATGAAATATACGAATGATTGAGCAGGCTGGTAGAATTCTGCAGCGATCACTAATAAGGCATAGCTAACATGTTTCTAACAAACACAACAGAACTATAAACACTTGAATGAGACCAGGAGGTATAGGACGTTTATAAATTGATTTCATTGTGATCAAGTAGAGATTCCGAAGTATGAATTGGGATTTCAAAACGTACTCTGGGGCCAACACAAATTCTGACTACAATATGAAGTAGATGAGAACTCCAATGCCAGGAACTCGAATCTTTGAAACAGGAATCTGTAGAAGAGAACATTGACCGAGAGGTAAGAGGATACAGAACGAGTAGAAGGTACAGATTTTGGTTCACTCAGAATATACTACAATATGAATGAACAAGAGCGAATGACATGAAATAGAGAAAGCAGAAAACAAATGTCTGAAAATTGAGGAAATGATGAAGTATAATAAAGCTAAAGAGAATGGTTCGAATAAATATGAGCAATGACTATCTCAAGGTGTTGTGGACAGCATAGTTGGCTGTCGACCCGGAGGTGTGTATTTGGTGTTGGCCCTGCCAAGGATTTTAATTCTGGTCTGAGGACAGGGACTGGGTACATTCAGACTCATGAGGCTAAATTGAGAAGAGGTGGGCTCGATTTCCTCACCAGCCATCCTCGAAATGTTCATTTTGGATTTCCTACTTTCACTCCAGGCAAACACGGTGATTGTTTTTAACTTCAGGCCACACCCGCCTCTTTCCCAATGCTAGACTTGATTCCAAATACACAATTTAATACAGTCATCAGAATACACAGGTTATCAGAAATATTGAAACATACAAAATGCAGCCTAAGTACACGGGGCCAAATGACCAAGATGTACATGCTCCTTAAATGGAACTACAGAAATATCCAAATGCACATAATTGTTTTTAAGTAGGAATTGTTTATGCAGCTTATCGAAAGATTAAGAATTCTTTCGGGTAGAGATGGCTGAAGTGCTTTAATGTTAGTGACTGAGGTAAAAACCTTTAATAAATATAGAATAAAAGGTAGACTGATAGAATGAACACAGAGAGCGTTTGTATAGGGCTAAGAATATCAAGAGGAAACCGGTGAGCATAAAAGAGGAGATTTAATATTTGAATCAGAATTGGTTGGCCGCTAGAAGACCTACGACGTTAGGGACCACCAGACATTAGTTAATTACCAAATGAGTTGCTACGATGCATAGGGGCTGAAGATCTGGTCAGTTTACTTCGCTTATTAATACTTTGGATCTTTGATAGGTATGTGAAGGGTTATAAAAGCTTCTTATCGAACAGTGTGCCATTGTCTCTATACTGAAGAAAGCAGGAGCTGACAGATGGGTAGGTTCTCCTACAATGAGTGTGATGACTAACGCTTGAATGTCTTTATTAGAAGGATAAACAAATGCTGATGATGAAAAAATTGAAGAAATATATGATGAAATAGAAAAATTGTTTGACATAGTAAAGGAGAATTCAAACATTATTTTAATGGGTTATTTTAATGTTTCCGTTGGCTCTCATAATGATGTTAAATATGCTGGTAAGTTTGGCATGGGTGATGGCAATGTGAGAGGAGAAAGATTACTCGAATTCTGTGAGCAACATCAGATGGTAATAACTTATACCTGTTTCGAAGTTCCCAAGAGAAGACGTTAAACCTGGATAGCACCTGGGGATAGAAGAAGGTTGCAAATTGACTACATCATAGTTAAACAAAGATATAGGAACCAAGTGAAAGCCAGCCATAGTTACCCCGGGGCGGAAATTGATAGTGATCACATCCTGGTTGCAACTGAAGGTTATATAATGTTCAAGTTAAATGAAACATTCGGACAAAAGAGATGGTGTTTAAATAAGCTTCAGCATCCTAATGTAGTACAAACATTTAAAGATGTTAGATAATTGGTTAAGGATGAGACTTTAGGATGGGATGATATAAGAAATGGCTTAGAAACAGCTGCAACGGAAGTACTAGGCAAAAGGAAATTGGATCCGAAAATGAAATGGATGACCCAGGAAATCTTAGAGCTTATTGAATAAAGGAACAAATTTAAAAATTTGGACACTCAAGCGTATAAGTCTCAAAAGAATCAAATAACAAGGAAATGTCGCAAGGAGAAAGAAAATTGGATGAAGCGGGTATGGGTGGGTATTGAGGATGACCTGAAGAATGGGAAACCTAGCAAAGCTTATTTTAAAGTGAAATCTTTGAGCTATCAACAACGCATCACAAGAAACGTTGATAAGGGAAGCTATTGTTTGAAAATGAAAAAGTATGTGAGCGATGGAAGGAATACCTTGAAGATTTGTATGATGGACCAGATATTACTGACAATAGTATTTATATAGAAGATGAAGAACTAATTGAAGAAGATGATAAAGGTCCTACTATAACTAAAGCAGAGTTTTATGCAGCACTCACTACACTGAAAGGAAATAAAGCAACTGGTGTAGATAACATTCCTGCAGAGCTCTTAAAATGTTGTGATGTAAGCATTTAGGAATGCCTTTTTCAAATCATTACTAAATGCTATGAGGATGGAAATGTACCTCCTGATTTTTTTAAATTGGAACAATCACCCAACCCAAGAAATGAAATGCTTGTGAATGTTCTAATTATAGAACATTAGCCATTCTTTCACATGCATCAAAATTTTTATTGATAGTCATCAAAGATAGACTAAGCAAGAAAATTGAACAACACCTGGATAGTGATCAGTATGGATTTTGAACAAGGAAAGGGACTAGGGAGGTTATCCTAGCATTACATCAGATTTTAGAAAGAAGACTGGAAGTTAATCGAAAAACCTATATAGTATTCATTGATATAGAAAAAGCATTTGATAATGTCAATTGGAAGACCTTATTTCTTACATTTGCCAAAGTTGGGATTGACTGGAAAGAAAGGAGCCTTATTTTGAACTTATAAAAATCAAACTACCAAAATAACAGTTAATGGCAATAATAGGGAAGCAAATATAATGATGTGCAAGACAGGGTTGTACTCTATCACCATATCTTTTTAATATCTATATAGAAGCTGCGGTATAGACATTAAATGAGAAAACAAAAGGATTATCATGTAAAGGATTACAGGTTCATAGCATTCGCTTTGCAGATGATATTGCACTTTTAGCAAACTCAGCATGTGAAATGAATAGAATGTTAAAAGTTTTTCGGAAATCGTTAGGAAAATTCGGGCTAAGAGTTAATTCTCGGAAGACAAAATTAATGGCAGTTGATAAAAAGAAACAACCAATTTTATCTAATATAATGTTAAATGATAGTGCCATTGAACAAGTAACGGAATTTTGCTACTTGGGAAGTGTGATTAATTATGACAACAGATGCATCTCAGAAATTATGAAAAGAATAGCGTTCGTCACATCGCTAATAATTGATTCAGTAAAATTTAAATTTATTTTCCGCTCTTTCAATACATTTAAAATCTTGGTTTATAAACAATCCATGTTTCGGGACATTTAAAAAGTCCCTTCTTTAGGCTGCTGAGTGACTTAAAGATAACATTTTACATCATTAAGAAAATCGATAGAAGAACATAAAGAAAAACGCACTTTTGTATACAATGCATTCTACTTGCTAAACTCTGTCTAAAATATGCTATCATATTGCGTAATTATGTACATAAATAGTTGGTACATTGAACACGTATAAGTATAAAAACACTATACAACACTACTACGGATGGCTTTGATTAGCTTTGCTGAAAATATTGTGCATTGTGAAGATTTTCTTAATATTACAAATGGGGGCATTGTTAAAAAAATGATTTAATTGAGTCAGATAAGTCAATTGATGGGGGCTTGTTGTTGTGCATCTGTAGCGTTGGCGAAGAAATCCTTTCAAAATAAGAATTTGCTGCTCAATGGCCACCTCAACTTGAAGATAAGGAAGTTATTTCTCAAGACCTTTGTTTGGAGTGTGTTGACCTATGGTTGTGAAACATGGACACTTGGGAAAAGAGCTGAATCAAAACTTGAGGCAGCTGAAATGTGTTTTTGGAGACGAATGGCCCGAACAAGCTGGATGGAAAGAAAGACAAATGAGCTTGTTCTGAACCAAATTCAGGAGAATCGATGCCTGTTGAACACCATCAAGAAAAGGAAAGCAAAATCCATGGGATACATACTCAGACATGACACTCTCCTCCAGGTAATTTTTTAAGGAAAAACTTTGGGTAAAAAAAACAAGGAGACGACCAAGACAATCTTATCTCAAGAACATTGTCAAGGAGATGGAATGTGACTCGTATTCCAATATGAAGAGGACTGCTGAAGACCGTAAGAAAAGCCTGCAACGACAAATGTCAGCCTTTAGAAGCTGATGATGTTGATGAAACAAATGGATGGGATGACAGCCGCGTTAGGTAAAGACAAGTTCAGTGAACAAGAATCTGAGGAACAAGGGTAGTTGTATTATGTATCAGACTGTTCTTGGTGGAATAAAGATCGAGAGGAAAACGTTCGTGGCATATTTAGTATAAATAAAGCTTTGTATAATGTTGATTGGAGATACTGGTTGACAGTTTGAAAAGTTTCGCAATACAATTCATGATTCTGAGTGTGTCTACAACCAGCTGGTGTTTATTAGATTCGACAGACATGAGAGAGAGACTGGTATTCAGAATAATATAAAGTAAGACTGCATTTTATCATTCATACTTTTGAATCTTTAGATATGGCAAGTAACGAAGGAAATGCCAAAGAAATTTAAAGTAGAATTCAGGACGATGATTAAGTAATTTTGACTCGGTGACTTGCTAACCTCAATGTCAACTTAGCATCATCACCAGAGGATTTGATCATGTTTCTAATCGGTGTGTACTAGGTGTTGAGGAAAGATTTCCCAATAAAATCATTGTATTTGAAACAGAATAAACGGAATGCTGCAGGAAGATTTAAAATAAAAATATTGAAATCGATTGGCTGTTGAAACGTTGGTGACTCTAACTTGGGCACAGAATGGACAAAGCAAATAAGATATAAAGATTGGGTTGACATCTGTTTAAATGAAATATAGATCTAGGTATTAAAATGTCATTTTAGAAGCCATTGCCTGGAGCTTGGCGCTATATGGATGCGAAACTTGGATTGTTTTTGCTGCAGAATATATAAAAATAGAAATATTTGATTGTGGTGTTGCAGGAAAATATTGATGATTAAAAGATTAAATATAGTATGTATGATGGGTATTAGGACGAGTGGGGGAGGGTAAATGAGTCTGACGAGTGGTTATGAATGAAAGAGATAGCTTGGTATGGCACATACTAAGGCAACCGGAATTGAAACCATACAGTTGTTATGGAAGGACAAGAAATCTAGGGGATAACCAAGATTAGTCTATTTTGAACGAATTCCTTCTGATGTAGGGTGTGTAGGTTTCTGCGGAGATAGAATGGTAACCTCAAGAATGAGTAACGTCACTCAACATATACGCCACCCGTGCGAAAGCTCATCCACTTTTGCACGTACGTATACGGATTTATTTAAGCAAATGCATCGATTTGTGCACGAAGTGAAATCTCTTACTCTATTTCATCACTTTTAGGATATGTTGCCAGGTTTGACAAACCTCTGAGATACTTATGTCAGATATTTTGAAACATAGAATGTAACAAAGATTATTAATTTAGAATAACAGTGTTCAAAGTGTGAATTTGTTGACGTCTAAATACAGGTCGAGATATTGATTCGTTGGGGGGGATTCCTTACTTTATGTTCCCAGCTACAGTACGTGGTTAGACGTGAGTCACATGGTGGTGAGCCAAGAGTTGGATAAATGTTCGCTATATAGAGTGTTTAATCTTAAAGAGTTACCACTTTCTGTATATTATAACAAGCCACCATTATATATAGTATCTGATATTTTCTTGGACCTAAAGCTAATCAATTCCACATAATTTATGTAGCCCTAAATAACCATTCATCCGCGATGTATTCAAGAGTGAAGTATAATAGCCCATCTGGTTTCGAAATCACATGATTTGCAGATCCAAAATTCCCTCCTTCATCCAAATGCCAGCATGGCTATTCTGTGGGGAATATAAGCATGCATTTCCTAAGTCAGATGGATTTCAGTTATCCACATTCTATGAAATAGTCATATCCCCGTACATCATGTTGTTCAAGCGGCCAATGTTGTGGGAAATGAGTTGAACAATTTCACTGGTAGTAAGAATTAGCACACAATTTCCGTAACCATTCAATTATTTAACTGATCAAGGACCAAATTGACTTTTGACAAACAGAATGTGTCTGGAAATAAGTTGCCATTTCCGTGTATAATCAGTACTTTTGAAATAGATACGGATTTCATATTTACCAAGGAAAGCTATGACTCCAAACACACTAACGTGTCACACCATTTTGTTTGCGTAGTTTATAAGTAATTTGAAAATGTGCAGACAATTAAAAAAAAAAAAAACATAGCATTGAATATTAAAAACTAGATCAGTTCCAGGTATTAGATAAGGACAGTATTCCTGGTAGTGATATTAATGAATGTCGGTCCAGTTATCATTATTTTCATAAGTTTCATCTCTGGATTTTGGAAGTTTAATTCACTTTTCTCAGATAATTCAACGTAATTATCAGCGCGCTGCTTTGTATTACTACCAATGATTTCAGGCTGGGATGTCCTGATACTACGGATCCTGCTGTAAGGAGAATATACGCATTATGTAATACTAGAGGACAGAATACCAGCACTTTATCTGACAGAAATGTAACAAATCAACAAAATTTGAAGCCCTGTTAACCCATACTGGGGAGAAGCGTTACTCGTGTAGAACATGCGAAGCCAAAATTACTCAGCAAGGTAGGTTGAAGATACACACGTTTACCCATATTGGGGAGACGCGTGTGGAACATGCGAAGCCAAATTTTGTATGAATAGTAGTTTGAAGAGTCACATGATAACCCATACTGGGGAGAAACCATTCTCATGTAACATATGCGGAGTAAAATTTGCCTACAAAAATGATTTGAAGAGACACTTGTTAACCCATACTGGGGAAAAGCCATTCTCGTGTAGAACATGCCAAGCCAAATTTACTCGGCAAGGTAGTAGGACGACACACATGTTAACCCATACTGGTAAGAAGCCGTATTCGTGTAGCTCATGCGTAGCCAAATATAAACATAAAGGTAGTTTGAAGAGACATTTGTTAACCCATAGTGGTAGAAGCGATACTTGTGTGGAACATGCGAAGCCAAATATCGTCATAAAGGTAGTTTGAAGAGACATATGTTAACCCATACTGGGGAGAAGCGTTACTCGTGTAGAACATGCGAAGCCAAATTTGGTCAGCATGGTAGTTTGAAGACACACATGTTTACCCATACTGGGGAGTAACGTTACTCATGTGGAACGTGCGAATCAAAAATTATTAGAAAAGCTTATATGAAAACACAAATGTTAACGCATACTGGGGAAAAGCCATTCTCCTGTAGCACATGCGGGATAAAATTTGCCTACGAATAACATTTGAAGAGACACATGTTATCCCATACTGGTGTGATGCTGTATTCAAGTAGCAAATGCGAAGCCAAGTTTGCCCCCAAGGATTATTTGTAGGCACACCTGTTAACCCATGGTGAGATGCTATACTAGTGTGGCACATGCGCAGCAATATTTGCCCGCAAAGGACTTTTGAAGTCACACATGTTAACCCCTTCTGGTGAGAAGCGAGACTCGTTTAGCACTTGCGGAGCCAAATATAGTCTGAATGGTAGTTTGAAGAGACATATGTTAAGGCATTTTGGTAAGAAGCTATACCCGTGTAGTACATGTGGAACCAAATTTGCCCACTACAATGCATGGAGAAACAAAAGTTAACCCATAGTGGTGAGAAGACCAAATTGCATATGCCAAACCAAATTTGTAATCAAAGGAGTTTTCAAGGCGCTCATATTAACCCTTAACCTCCTTCATGTACCATGTGCGTTGCAAAATGTTTGAGAAGGGACATTAATTAATTGCTTTTCACCAAAGGGTTAAGATTTGATAAGAGACATTTTATCCCTTTTGATGCCCAGCAATTAATAAGTGAATATCCCAAAATTACCAAGCCAAGCTTAGTGAAATTACAAGTGTTACAAATTATCTCCCACCTATATTTTTAGCCTATTTTCATTAATGAAAAAATATGATTATGAGATCTCCTTCTGTCTGTGTGTGCGCGTGTGATGGTGTGTGTTCCCCCCTAATGACATTTAAACGGCTGGAGCGAGTTCAATGAAACTCGGTAAGTTCATAGCACTATTCCGGGCAACCCCAATCGTGCCCTTCAAATTTTGTTACGCCTCACCAATCCAACATGGCGGCTGTGCGAAATATGTCACTAGCATTCAATATCTCCGAAAAAATTACTGATATCACCCTGGAATATTTTGCGGTGATAGAGGAAACTACTAGAAGTTCACCTATATGACTTCTGAAAACCTGGTAACTACAAATCCAACATGGTAGCCAATCGAAGTTGCGTCTTTTAAACAGACGTTTCCCGCGATGTAACTAACCATACGCAGTAAAACATTGTACAGTATGTGTGTATACACATTGTAATGCACCGACATCTAACTTCGTTCTATTGTTTATATAACCTCAAGATGGCGGCTGTGCCAAATATTTCACCGGCATTCTATTTCTCTGAAACTATTACCGGTATCATCCTGAAATTCTGTACGGTGATAAAGGGCACTACTAGAAGTTCATCTATAAGACTTACAAAAACCGAACTACAAACCGAATATGGCGGCCAAGCGAAGTTGAAATTTTAAATAGACCTTTCTCACGATTTAATGATCCAGACGCAATGAAACTTGGTGCAGGAAATGTTTATACACATTGTAATGCACTGGTATCTAATTTAGTTCAATTGTTTACATAATCTCAATATAACGGCTGTGTGAATTTTAAAATTAAGTTTTTATTTCTTGTGTCGTAATCATGCGATCGAAGTGAAAGTTTGAATAATGAACCCACGCAATAATTTTCCTTTAATGGTACATGACTCTATGGCCTATACATATAACACTCCAACATGGCGACCATCCGAAATATTTAGATGGATCTCAATTTCTACGAATCTATTACAGCAATCATAATGAATTTTTTAAAGTTTATATGGGCTATGAACATAAGTTCACCTATAGGACTTTCAATAACCTTGTGATCACGAATCCAACATGGTGGCGACGCGAAGTATAAATATTCACATGGTCGCTTCTCGCAATTTAACCATCTGAGTGCAGTGACACTTAGTACAGTAAATCCTTATGAAAATGTTAATCCACTGGCATCTATTTTTTTTCAATTATTTCTATAACCACAAGATGGTAGCTGTGCGAAATTTTAAAATCTTGTTTTTACTTCTTGTGTCCTAATCATGCGAATGAAGATTGAATACTACATGTACACAATAATCTTCATGTAACAGTACATAACTCTAAGACCTACATATATAAAAATCCAAGATGGCGACCATCCGCTATATTTAGTTGGTTCTCAATATCTACGAATCTATTAGAGCAATAAAACTGAAATTTTGTATGTTGATAGAGGCAATTATTATATAAGTAGGATATATGAAAATAGGCTGTATAGTTTTTCACGGAACTACTTGTTCAAGATGTTGTTGTTTGAGTCTTCAGTCCTTTGACTGGTTTGATGCAGAACTCCATGCCTCCCTGTGCTGAGCTAATCTTTTCATCTCTAAATAGCTATCACACCCTACATCTGAGGCAATCTGTTTAACATATTTTAACCTTGGTCTACCCCTACAGTTCTTGTCCTCGCCCCTTCCTTCCGTAACTATCCTGGCTATGCCTGGGTGTCTTAGTATGTGTCCTACCAACCTATCTCGTCTCTTCATTAGCAGTCGCCAGAAACATCTCCTCTCCCACTAGTCTTAATACCTCTTCGTTTGTAACCCTATCTACCCTTCCGATCTTCATAATTCTTCTGTAACACCACATTATAAACGCTTCAATTCTCCTCTTTTCTGCTGCACCAATAGTCCAAGTTTCACTTCCATAGAGTGCCACGCTCCAGACAAAGGCCTTCAAAAATGTCTTCCTAATACCTAAATCAATATTCGATGTCAACAGATTCCTTGTCTGTAGAAATGCTTTTCTTGACTGAGCTAACCTACTTTTTATATCCTCTTTGCTTCGTCCATCACTAGTTATTTTGCTTCCTAAGTAACAGAAGCCTCTTACTGCCTTAAGTTTTTCACCTGCCAATTTGATATCCTTAGAGGTTCCTGATTTTTTGCGGCTGCTTTCCAATATTTTTGTTTTACATTTAATAATTTTCATCATGAATTCTTTCCTCAAGACGGAGTCCATACCATTCAAAAACTCATTCAAATCCTCAGGCGTGTCGGCCAAGTTGACTTTGTCTTCGGCAAATCTCAGTTGAAATTATTTCTCCTTGAATCTTCACTCCCACTTTACATTTTTCTCCAATTTCCTTCATTGTTTGTTCAATGTAAAATTGAAAAGTATGGGTGATAAGTTGCAGCCTTGCCTTACACCTTTCTGAATACCAGCTTCTCTCTCATGTCCTTCAGCTCGAATGACAGCTGTCTCGTTTCTGTGTATATTGGAGATCACCCTCCTTTCCCTGTACTTTATTCCAATAGTTTTCAAAATGTCAAACAATTTAGTTTTCAAGATAGTATGTTGGTATTTTTTTCTCTATCAGATAAACAAATTATTAACGAACCAGGAGCTAAATAATTACAATTTCCTTCATTTGGGTATTAATAATATCCTGTGGCAAAGAAAATAATTGGAAATCTTAATATAAATTTGACAGCCTACACAATCTAAATAGTATTTTTTGTGATAAAAATGTTAATATTTATTTAATAGTTTATAAATATCCCAAGCATAGAGTAATTCTGTCAAATAGGTATTGAGTACGATCAATTTCTTCAATGATATACGTTTACAGTCCTCCGGAATTATTTGGATTTTCGTCAGTAAAATCAAAGCCAAATTACCTCGACATTTTTCCTCTTTTTTCAGGTTTTTGCTTGTACCTCGAGAACGGTATTTAGGACGGAAAATATTTATCAGCTCAATATTAAAGAAGGTGATATTCTGCGCCGACTGAACATATAAAACTTGAAATTTGGTTCATTGGTACGGCCGAAATCTAAAGTTCAAAACTGGGACAATTTCTCATTTAGGCGCAAACTTACATTTTGCGACTTTCCAAGACCACATATCTTAGGTATAGTTCTCCTATTGAACTCTGAACTCGTGAAAATAAAATCAGCTCTTTCATACAAAGTTGTTGTGCCACCTTGACCAAAATGTACGAAACAGCTGATTTTTCATCAGAAGGTCTGACGAGTTTTGGTCTGGTGTATTCACTGATCAGACGATTGAGCAGGTGGTAATGAGGTCTCTGAAAGCGGTACAAGTGGAAGACTTTTGTGGCGTGACGTATGGTACTTCAGAGCAGCACGTCGACGCTAGGTTTTCAAAGGTACAGAGGGACGATGCAGATGTTGCGATCCTTCTTGACTGGTTTTCATCGCACTATCCCATCCCAACTGGACAATTTGTGATGTCCATTAGCACAGGAGTAACTGGCGATGTGAAAATTGGCTGCCATGAAGCGTTTGAAAAAGCGATTCATTGTATTGCTAAGATTATTGGCAACGACTTCAGTAATGTCTAGTTTCTACGAAAAAAAAACAGAGTATTTCCTCTTAAAGCTTCCAACACAAAAGTCAGGATTCACGGCGAAGATATACCAGTAAATCCAGATTCACTTTTCCGACGCATAACACTTCTTAAAAAATCTGAGGAACTATCCAAACATTATTATTTGTTTGAGTTAGCTCCTTATCCCCTTTCTATCTTTGATGAAACTGGAATGCGGAAAACAAAGAAATCTGTGTTCTACAATTTATTCTCACCAGTTACTGATCCACCAGCTCTTGCAGGTAGTGCCATTGTAATTCTTGGGGGCTTCCTTCTATATCGAGTGGTTTGGGAATCCAAGGAAAATTTTTCAACAATTCTCTCCTAATACGTTGGCAATAATACAACCCTGCCACTACCCTGATGATGCACCAGTAAAGAGTACAAAATCAGCTGAGCGTCTTTGCCATAAAAGCAAGCACTCTTCTTCTAACGTAGTGTTCACTGAAACGATAACTGCAACCATGCCGAAAGAACAATTTTTGTCCAACGACAGCAACAAAGAACGGCTTATCTCCATGCTGCGTGAGAAATTAGTACAGCAGGGGTTTGAAGTGAGGCAAGCTCTTAGGGATGCACACATACTCATCATCAATACCGCCATTCAAGTGGCAGAAGACTTTGCGACGGTCATAATAATCGGAGAGGACACCGATCCATTGATCCTATTAACTGCCAAAGCACCAAATTCAAATATTTACATCATGAAACCTGGAAAGGGGACCTCTCAGAACTCATTTTACTCTCCGAGGTACTTCAACTTCTTGTCTGCTGTCAAACAGAACCTACTGTTCTTACATGCTATCAGTGGGTGTGGTACAACCTCTGCATTCTATCGCCAAGGGAAGTTAAAGTGTGTCAAACTCCTTGAAAAGAACACGGCTTTACAGGAGGCTGTCAAGGTTTTCCACCATGCAGATGCTGATCCTGAGGATCTCATTTCAGCAGGTCAACTATTCCTGGCGGCCCAATATTCACCTATGGCCAATGAGACCTCCTTGGGCAAAATCCACCACGAGATATTCTCAAAATCCCTCTACCATCAACAAACGCAGCCGCCCAACATATTCTGCGTGTCTACCACCAAATCCAAGGCTGGTATGATAGACCAAAGGATCCTCTCAGCTGGGGTTGGAGGAGGACGGACCATGGCCTGCTCCCCACCATGAACACCAATGATCTAGCTCCAGCTGAAATCCTCAACACAGTGTCCTGCGTATGTAAGAATGCAGGGAGTTGCAGCTGCCGGGAAGTTGGTATAATGTTCAACAATTTGCCTCAACTGCCACCGCCAGTCCTGCTCGAATTCAGCACCATTCGAGGATAAGGGTGTGTACCACATGCCGATCGCCGCAGAAGCAGATATAGGTGAGGACAGTCCCTTTGATGATGATCTCGATGAGCAGTGGCTCGACATGCCAGCCCAGCTTGAGAGCTTTGTAGATGAAGGACCATCGACATATAAGAAAATGCGAGTATGATGGCTGCCTTATTTTCTGCTGCATGATTATTGATTTCTATAACATGTTTCTATTCATATTTTATTAATGTATGTCAATTTTAAATATTCCTATTACTGTATTAATTATTAATAATGGTTACTAATTAAAGAATGTCAATATACAACTTTGTTCTAATTAAAATGTTTTTCATTCGTACTACTCCGAATCACTACTCAAGAGTGTCTACATTTATATAAGTAGTTTACTGATTTGCGTATATCTTAGATATTTGAATTGAAATGTTCTTAGCAGTGATCAGAGTAGGTAGATAGAATTTTCGTAATTACATCATTATGTCATAACACGAACATGCCTTTTATCGGAAAGTTTCGCCATTTTCGGAATTTCATTAAATATTATTAATCTTCTTCTTCTTTTCCTTCAGCGTTTGTCCCGCGTGATTAAATTAGTTAACTAGTCATTTGAAATTAAAAGGACTTATCAAAATTGTCTATATAACGTGACATTTTATTATCTACAGCTCTACAACTTTTATTCTATGGGTTTTTCAACAGGAGAATCTGTTTCAAAGATATGTGGTCTTGGAAAGTCGCAAAATGTAAGTTGGCACCTAAACGAGAAGTTTTTCCAGTTTTGAACCTTCTATTTCGGCTATACCAGTGAACCAAATTTGAAGGTTGAGATGTTCATTCTTTAATATGGAACTGATTAATATTTTCCGTCCGATGTACCGTTTTCGAGCTACAAGGAAAGACCTGAAAAAAGAGGAAACAATTTCAACGTTATTTGGGTCCCAAAAGTTATGCACACCTCTTGGGATTGTGCAAACTCGGATTAGCCTACATGCATTTAGGACCAAACGAAGGTATTAAAACGATTTCCAGCTTTCTGGAAATTCCTAGAAAAATTCTATTTTGACTGGGCTATTAGCACAAAATCCGTATTTATTGCCCCTTCGCTGAAGGAGCTAGCCATATTTATCACCACGTATATTAATAAGCTCATTTACTTCTGATGTTGACCGACTGAAAGACAATATTAATTATCAATGTGGCAACACTGTAGAATGGCTTCAAGGCTGTCATTATTTTATTTTGACCGACTAAAGACACACTATTAATTGTTAATATGGCAACACTGTAGAATGGCTTCAAGGCTGTAATTATTGTTATGTAGACCGACTGGAAGATACAATATTAATTGTTAATGTGGCAACCCTGTAGAATGGCTTCAAGGCTGTCTTTATTGTTATGTTGACCGATTAAAGACACAATATTAATTGCTAATATGGCAACACTGAAGACTGGCTTCAATGCTGTCTTTATTGTTATGTTGACCGACTGGAAGATACAATATTAATTATTAATGTGGCAACACTGTAAAATGGCTTCAAGGCTGTCTTTATTGTTATGTTGACCGACTGGAAGATACAATATTAATTGTTAATGTGGCAACCCTGTAGAATGGCTTCAAGGCTGTCTTTATTGTTATGTTGACCGATTAAAGACACAATATTAATTGCTAATAGGGCAACACTGAAGACTGGCTTCAATGCTGTCTTTGTTGTTATGTTGACCGACTGGAAGACACAATATTAATTGTTAGTATGGCAACACTGAAGACTGCCTTCAAGGCTGTCTTTATTGTTATGTTGACTGACTGGAAGACACAATATTAATTATTAATGTGGCAACACTGAAGAATGGCTTCAAGTCTGTCTTTATTGTTATGTTGACTGACTGGAGATAGAGTATAATTTGTTAATGTGGCAACACTGAAGAATGGCTTCAAAGCTGGCTTTATTGTTATGTTTACCGACTGGAAGACACAATATTAATTGTTAATATGGCAACACTGTAAAATGGCTTCAAGGCTGTCTTTATTGTTATGTTGACCGACTGGAAGATACAATATTAATTGTTAATGTGGCAACACTGAAGAATGGCTTCCAGGCTGTCTTTATTGTTATGTTGACTGACTGAAGATACTGTATTAATTGTTAATGTGGCAACACTGAAGAATGGCTTCGAAGGTGGATTTATTGTTATGTTGACTGACTCGAAGACACAATATTAATTTTTAATGTAGCAACACTGAAGAATGGCTTCAAAGCTGTCTTTATTGTTATGTTGACCGACTGGAAGACACAATATTAATTGTTAATGTGGCAACACTGAAGAATGGCTTCCAGGCTGTCTTTATTGTTATGTTGACTGACTGAAGATACTGTATTAATTGTTAATGTGGCAACACTGAAGAATGGCTTCGAAGGTGGATTTATTGTTATGTTGACTGACTCGAAGACACAATATTAATTGTTAATTTGGCAACACTGAAGAATGGCTTCAAGGCTGTCTTTATTGTTATGTTGACCGACTGGCAGACACAATATTAATTGGTAATATGGCAACACTGAAGAATGGCTTCAAGGCTGTCTTTATTGTTATGTTGACCGACCGGAAGATACAATATTAATTGTTAATATGGCAACACCGATGAATGGCTTCAAGGCTGTCTTTATTGTTAAGTTGACCGACTGGAAGACACAATATTAATTGTTAATATGGCAACACTGAAGAATGGCTTCAAGGCTGTCTTTATTGTTATGTTGACTGACTGGAAGACACAATATTAATTGTTAATATGGCAACACTGAAGAATGGCTTCAAGGCTGTCTTTATTGGTATGTAGACCGACTGGAAGACACAATATTAATTGTTAATGTGGCAACACTGTAGAATGACTACAAGGCTGTCTTTATTGTTATGTTGACCGACTGGCAGACACAATATTAATTGTTAATATGGCAACACTGAAGAATGGCTTCAAGGCTGTCTTTATTTTTATGTTGACCGACTGGAGGATACAATATTAATTGTTAATGTGGCAACACTGTAGAATGGCTTCGAGGCTGTCTTTATTTTTATACTCACAAAGGAATTCAGGACAAACACTTATGATGGTAATAATGTAAATGAATCACCAACACAAGCTTGCAAAAGTAACGAATTTAAAATTTACCACCAGAATGTTCAGTCTCTCTATAATAAAATTGATTACATAAATCTAATGCTTAAAAATGAACTTAAAGACATCTTAGCTCTATGTATTTCAGAACATTGGCTGGAAGATGAACAACTCAAAGTAATTCAATTCCCAGGGTTTATACTAGCTAGTAAATACTCTAGATCTAATATTAGCCATGGTGGTACTTGTATCTTCTTAAGAAATAATTTAGATCGTGAACAGTTAACAGCTTATGATTATCTAATTACGGAACAGAATTTTGAATTCTCTGCCGTAAAAATACAGCAGTTTAAATTAATAATTGTATGCGTATTCCGTTCTCCGTCAGGAAATTTTCGTTTATAGATAAATTAGAATTGTTACTCAATAACATGAGCAAAATAAATTTCGATATAATAATTTGTGGGGATGTAAATGTGGATTTCTTAAAATGTGATAGAAATTGTGAATTATTAACAGAGTTACTAATTTCCTATGGACTGAAACCTACAATCAACACCCCAACAAAAATAACAAAGTTTAGTAAAACCAGTCCTGATCAAATTTTTATAAATACAGATAAATATCACCATTCAATAGAAGTCTATTTCCCGGGTTTTAGTGACCACCATGGACAAATACTGAGTTTTGAAATACCCCAAAAAATCAATAATAATGATAATGGAGTAAAATCAAAGTGCAGGTCATTCACGGAAACAAATATTACATATTTCAATGACTTATTAAATAAGGAAACATGGTCAGAAATGTATAAACTAGAAAATGTAAATGATAAATTTAATGCATTTAACAGTACCCTAAAACACTATTTTGAAACAGCATTCCCCTTTAGACAAAGAACTGTTCAAAATAACAAAACTAGCAATTGTATAACAACAGGGATTATAAATTCATGTCAAAGAATGAAATTTCTACACAAATTATATAAACAATACCACACAACACCTGAATTCAATTTATACTACAAAAAATACACTAGAATATTAAGTAAGGTAATAAGACAAGCAAAGAAAATGCATAATGATAATTTTATATCCCAATCATGTAATAAAAACAGGGCTATGTGGTCCGTGATAAAGAAAGAAACTGGAAAATCTGCTAAAATACAAAGGAACATAACACTGACCAGAAATAATAAAGTAATTACTAATCCAGAGGAAATAGCAAACACTTTTAATGACTAATGTCTGGAAATTCTGCAAAAATTATTACATAAATCACAGGTAAATACACTAAATTCTAATAATAAAATAAATATTTGCAGTGATTCTTTATTTATAAATCATGTCACAAGTGAAGAGGTAAGAATAGTTATAATAGAGCTAAAAATAAATTCTGTGCTGGTATTGATGGTATCCCTGATGCAATTTTAAAGAAATGTGCAGAAAATATAATAAATCCACTTACGGACTTGATAAACAGTTCATTCCCTCAGGAACATACCCGGATATTTTAAATTTATCAAAAGTAATTCTAGTGCACAAAAACGGTTCTAAAGATGAATTAGATAACTATCGTCCTACCTCACCAAATGGTATTGCAAAAAGTGTGGAAAAAATCATGTATAAGAGACTGATAAGTTTTATAGTAAAAAATAAAATACTATCAAACTCACAACATGGATTCAGAACGGAAAATTCTACACATAGAGCAATTTATGAATGCATTAATAGTATACTGAAATTAATTGGCAATAAGGAACATGTAACTGGCCTATTCTTGGATTTATCGAAAGCATTTGATGTTGTTGACCATAAAATTCTCCTTATAAAACTAAATCAATATGGTATTAGAGGTCTAGCAAATAAATGGATAGAGTCTTACTTAACAAGGCGTAAACAAATAGTAAGCTTGACACACAAGGATGATGGAACCAGATTACTTACTGAAACATTGTCCAATGAGGGTATTATTAAATTTGGAATACCCCATGGATCGGTTATGGGCCCACTACTCTTTCTTCTATATATCAATGATATAACACAGAACGTTGATTCTCGTAAGGAAATTTTGTTTGCAGACGATACAACACTCGCAATAAAAGGCGAAACTAAACAGATCTTACAGCAGTCTGCTGACTCTGTTACAGAAGAGTTAACCAAATGGTCACAAGATAATCGCCTCATAAAAAACTATAAAAAAAACAGTATGTCTAAATTTTCACACTATACAGAGAATCCTGCGACGCCCAATATAACATTAAATGATCATCAAATAAAAAATTAATCAGAAACAAAGTTTTTAGGACTATGGATACAACATGACTTGAAATCGAATAAACATATACAATATCTGAATACTAAACTGAAATCGATGTGCTTTGCGTTACGTATTTTGAAAACTTGCACTAGCATGCACACATTAAGAAATACTTATTTTGCTTATTTTCATTCATACTTAAGATATGGGGTCATATTTTGGGGTATGTCACCAGATGTACTAAGCACGTTTAGGATAAAAAAGAGGGCGATTAAAATTATGGCAAATGTAAACACTAGAGAATCATGTAGACCTCTGTTTAAAGATTTAAAAATTCTCCCACTGCCCTGCATATATATCTTGGAAAGTATTATGTTTTATTAAAAATAATTTAATGAATAAATACATTTTTCTTAAAACAAACAATGATGTTCATAAACATAACACAAGATAAAATCCAAACATTCATTTTTCACACACACACAAGCATATATCAAAAAGGAACTTTTCACACATGAGTTAAATTATGCAATAAACTACCGCAGTATGTAAAATTTGCCACAAAAATAAAAACCTTTGAAACAATGCTGAAAGCTTATCTGCAGTGCCATTGTTTTTACTCTGTAGTTGAATATCTTAGTGTGTAAGAGCGATGAAATCTATAAATATATTTTACTTTTCTATTTTAATTGTAATACCTAGCTGTTAGTGGTTGTATTTATAGAATTAAGTGTTCATATTGTGATAATAGAGTTAGATGTAAATAGTTGTCCAATAAGATTGTATGTCTTAAGATCTATTATTATAATAAGTTATAAATAGTTATAGTATTAGTAATATATACCTGTAAGTTCATTCATTTTCTATGTAATTTCTGACGTGTCCTATAACAAAAATGTATTTTATACATGTAATTGATCAAATGGATAAATAAAAATCTAATCTTATCTAATCATATTCTCCGACATTCCTAGCAAAAAACACGGTTTTATGATTGACATATGAAAAGCAGTTTTTTGATCAGTGTAGGATGATATATTTCTATTTTGAAGCGTCTCTGTACCGGTTGATTATTGTCAGCAATTACGTTTTTGACTAGAAATGTGCAGACAACTGCGTCATAATTCAAATACTACTGGTAGCGTGTCCATACTAGTGCATTCTAGTAGCGGTGATAGTTGTCTAGGATTACGAAAGACAACTGAAAGGTTGAGCAATCTTAGTACAGTGTTGCAACAGAAGTAAGTGAAAGTGCGGTGTTAACATCGCATAGGCGAGCTCCCGAGGGATACAGTAGTACGTGCTTTTATGTATACTTTAAGTTATCATCACCTTGACACTGGGCACGACTTTAATGCCCTAGGGACCGCTCACAGAGTGCATTTATATTAAGATGTGTTAGTCATGTCGGAAAGGAAGGTGAGCTAGACTGGATATTTCGACCAATATCCACCAACTGATGGGTAGAGTGTATTTCAGGGCCCCCACAAGTCCAGTGCTACCGTTGCTACGGCAACGGGGCCCGCAAGGACGGGAAAAAAATAAAAAGTAGAAGATTTTTAATAAATCATAGAAAGAAAACAATAATTAAATCACTAGGACTAGATTTATGTTTATCAATGAAATATTACATCAGAGTAAAATAAATTGGTTCATTGGATATGCAGTGCGTTGCGTACAACAGCTGTGAGTAACACGTGACACAGTGCGTGTGCAGAAGCAGAACACTGCCCGCCGGGCCCGCCCTCTGCGACTCGGCTCAAGGTCAATGACGTTGCTACCCCTCTCCCTCACACCGCGGCCCGCTGACGTCACGTCACCCTAACAGGTGCCTGCAGTGTGTTTCCGCCGCAAGACAGTTTGTGTATGTAATAGTCGCTTTATTATAGCATTAATCATTATGTCTACAAGTAATTTCAAGCACAAATCTGGGGCGCAAAAACGGAAGTTAAAAGCCATTAAAGATGCAAAAGGGGTCTTGGGCCGGCAGAATAGTACAACGTTTTTTAAAAAGAATGATGATAGTGATAGCCTTTCTCATTGTGATGATGACACAAGTGTTAGATGTGACAGTTTATCTACTTGTAAAACTACTGATGAGTGTGTGTCTGTGTCCAGTGAATTAATGTTTGAAACTGATGACAATACAGGCAAGATTTCCTCTGAGGTGCAGCAGGTAGGACATGTTGTAGATTCAATCAATACGGGTAGTAATAACGAAAACAATATTTCAAATGACGAGAGTTCTAACAATGATAAGACAATTTTAGATTTTACCGATCCAGGCACATGGTCGGAAATAATTAGTGATTTAATCGCCATAATATTGTCTCCCAAAACAATATATTAATTTGAAGAATTACGTAGTCAGGCTAAGACATTCCCGAAAGACAAAACAGGAAAACTGTTTCCTAACTATCTTCTCAACACTAAATCTATAAACAATCGAGAAAAGTTCCCCAGGGATTGGTTAATTTGGAGCTCTTCAAAACAGACACTTCATTGCCTGTACTCTTTTTTCAAATAGCTAAAATAGAAGCAAATTTGCAAACAAAGGATTTTCACCGGCTCAAGTTCAATGGAAAATGTTGCATAACAAACTTCCCGAAAATGAAAATAGCAATAACCATCGTAAGTCTTATTGTCAATGGAAATCCCTCCAACAATCAATTAATTCGAAAGGTATTGACAGTGGTCTTCAAAAACAAATTTTGAACGAAGCAGAAAAGTGGAAAGCAATTATACAACGGATTTAAGACGTGACAATCTTTCTAGCATCATGGGGGTTGCCTTTTCAACGAGATAATGTATCAATCGGTGATGCAAATAATGGAAATTTTCTGGGGACTTTGGAGTTAATTGGAAAATATGATGAAATCACTAGGGAGCACTTGGCTAAGATCAAAACTCTGCAATTGCAAGGAAAAAACATGAATGGACAAGCCCATTACGTATCTTGGAAGATTCAAAATGAGTTAATTTCACTTTGTGGTGAAAAAGTTTTAAAATTTATACTTGAAGAAAGGCAAGAAACTATTTATTATGGGCTGATTGTTGATGCAACTCGTGATTTATTTATATTGAGATATGTCATTCAAAATAAAGCTCTAAGCAATATGAAATAAAAGAATGGTTTGTGATATTTGTCAACTGTAATGGAAAAAGGGAAGAAAATATTACTAATGAAATTTTAACTGTCTTAGCTGAAAATTACATCCCTCTTGAGGACTGCAGGGCTCAGGCGTATGATGATGGATCTAACATGTGTGGGAAAGTCAAAGGAGTAAAATCAAGACTGTTAGAGAAAAATGATGTGGCATTTTATTCACCATGTGGAGCTCACTCCTTAATACAGTAATACAGTATAAATATGCCCCGAAACTATGACCTTCTTTGGAAACTTGGAAACAATGTATTCTTTTTTCGCCCATAGTCCTGCAAGATGGGATATTTTGAAGTGCCGCTTTCACTAACAAACAATCACAAACAAGGTGGTACGAAAGATTCGAAGCCGTTGTTCCCGTTGGAATGCACTACCTAGGACTATTAACTGCCTTAGAACGAGCATTAACTGAGTTGAAGTCAAGCTTAGAACCAAAAGCATACAATAAAGCTATGGGTCTTAATAAATACTTTTCTTCTTTTCAAGGCCATTGTATGACAGTATTTTGGTACAAAGTGTTGGGCTGCATCAGTCGCGGAGTATTTCTCTGGACATTACAGTGAAACTGATGAATGGTCTGAAGGAAGAACTGAAACTCAGGTGAATTTGTGTTCACTACCTAACCTAACATTTACTTCTCCACGACTACCATAGTCCTTTTCTGACTAACTGGTGAAGCGTATGTTGTCCCCAGACTTATGCAGAGGATTGTTTACATGTTTTCAGGACTTCAACCAATCAAGTCGTTATCCCACCTCCTAGGAAATGTTTATATGTTTAAGGTTTCTTGCTACCCCAGTATACTACTGCTGCATAAAACATTTGCCACGCTGATTGTCACACGTGTCAATGTTCTCAGATAGGGAAGTATTTGGCAAACTCCCTGCTCTAAAGGTCAAGTGCACAGCTAAACACGTCTATCTGTACTGAGAGCAGCCCCACAGGGGCCATCACAAGCTCTTTTGAATTTTAGCTGCTAGGTATTTTCCAGATAAACAAACACCCAAGTGCTGAGTTATTTTCACAATTTTTGCTGCCGTATAACATCAAGGCACTAAATCAATTTAACATATCCCCCCTTCTCCTACTCATGGTGGCGACAGAACGTGGAAATAAGGGAAATTTGTCTCCATGTAAATGTCAGGGAAATTTGAAGAAACTTAAAAAAAATTAATAAATCTAAAATAAAACCTTGGATGACTTGCAAAACAAAACAAAAAAATTAAAAAACTGAAATATATAAAAATAAGATTTCAGGCAAAAATAGACAAACGTAATACAGTAAAAAGGGTATTCACAGATGAGGAACGCCTGAGAAGATCAGAGCGTATGATAAGCTACTGGGCGACTCGTAAAGAAAACTTATTGAAGAAGAGGACCAAGAAATGATTGACTGAAGAGGTCCAATGAGGCCGTAAAAGCAGAAGCAGAAAAACAAATTTTGCATCCGTAATCTGGCGCGGCCAAAAACGTTGCGCGCTTCCCCTCGCCGACTAAATCGTGTCTAAATGAATCGTTATGCAAGAGGGGAGGTACCATATAAGCAAGATTAAATGCTAATTAATAAATTATCCTCTAAATTAACATGTCAGGCTAAGTCTGTCGCCACCAATGCTATTGGTTCTTCTTCTGCGCGAATGGGTCTCCTAGGACCACGCGGGATCAACACTTACTGGCCTTGATGTTTGTCCAATAACTCTTCATGCGCAACGATTGAGCGAGTCGACGTTAAGAAACGCCACTACTCTTTACTGCAGGGTCTGTTCCGTCAGCCATTACAGCGCAAAGAAGTCATGCATAAGTCAAACCAAGACCGTAACATCAAACAAAGATGGTGGCAATCGTAGGGGAACAGTTGTTGACACTGGTAGGTATGGCGCCATCGAAATAGCAGCAAATTCGAAGACAAGCATTCGCATAATTGATTAAATTCCACCAGAAATGGCAGGATTTTATGTAATAAGGCACAAATTCAATATGAAACCCTGACGTACTTCCTTACAAGCGACAGTAGCTAAAAATACAGACGCAAATGAAGGAAAGGTAAGACAAATACAGTTTTTAAAAATGCAAATACTGGTAAATGGAGCTACAAGAATGCAAATGGTCTTATAACCACATGTATTTGTGTGATAACCTGTGTTATTGTTATGGCTGAACTAGTGTGCTCGAACATTGGGTATTGCATTGGGAAGGAGAAGGCCATCGCCTTAAGTTAGGAACCATCCTGGCATTTGCCTGGAGTAGAAATGGGGAAATCACGGAAAACCACTTCCAAGATTTGAATAGGAAGCAGCCGTACCATTCCATCATTAGCCTGCAGTAGAGGTGGGAAATCACAGAAAACCACTTCCAGGATTGCTGAGATGGACATAGAACCCTCCTCTACTCAGTTGTCTCATTAGGCTTAATGCACTAATGTCTTCGCAATGTGTATGTCAGTCCAATCTACGTCCCAAATGACACAAATCTTCCATTTCTGGAGATCATAAGGAGTGTCATTGATAACTGTCATACTGTTGCATGGATGTTGATTCACTGCGACATCGTGGTCATGTTGTCCCTTGTACATAGGTGTGTGTGGACTCTGTCTGATAACCTCTGTCATTGATAACTGTCATACTGTTGCATGGATGTTGATTCACTGCGACATCGTTGTCATGTTGCCCCTTGTACATAGGTGTGTGTGTGTGGACTCTGTCTGATAACCTGTGTCATTGATAACTGTCATACTGTTGCATGGATGTTGATTCACTGCGACATAGTGGTCATGCTGTCCCTTGTACATAGGTGTGTGTGGACTCTGTCTGATAACCTGTGTCATTGTAGTGGCTGTAGCAGTGTGTATATTTGTAATTGAAGCTAGGATTTTGAAGAAGGTGGCCGTAGTTTTAAGCTACACCATCTCGACATTTGTTAGTTAGTTATTGTTTTAAGGGGCGAAACAGTGAGGTCATCTGTCCCTCGTGGCATTTGCCTGGAGTAGAAGTGGGAAAACACGGAAATACACTTCAATGACAGATTTGGTGGGACTCGAACCGTCTCTTCTCAGTTTAGCCTCACGAGACTGGGCATGCCCCGTTCCAATCCTCAGACTAGAATCGACCCAGGACCGTTGTATCCACAGTCTCAATGCGATCCCCGAGACTACATTACAATATAATAGCCCCTGGCACTACTGCCCATTAAGGGCCTAGGCCTACTAAGCTGATACGTGATCAGCGCACCGGGTACCCTCGGCCGTTAATCTTGGTGTTCGTGATTGGGGCACAGCCTCACTGTCAGATAGCTACGCAATTGTCCTCACGAGGCTGAGTGCACTCCGTTCCAGCCCTCACGTCAGTTTCTAAAATCCCTGACTAAGCTGGGAATCGAACACGGGGCCCCCAACACCACGGGGCTGGCTAGGAGGCTGTTACAACCTTATCATAATGGCAGAGTTTACATTTTGCCATTAAGAATTATATTTGAGAAAACCCTATACCATCCTAATAGAAACACATGGGTATCTGTTCATCATATTTCTTTGCTTTGGCTGATATGCTCTTGAGAATAGCCAATATTAAAAGCTCTAGCGAAGACTGGATTTGATTTACCCGGAAACTTAGTTTTCATTATACCATTGTCACAATAAAGGCCTTCCTTAAAACATCTACCAACATTTGGATAATGTCAAAAGTACCGGTTATGAAATATGACTCCCCAAATCGTTTTCCTTGTCCACCCTCACTGCAGTATCCATTTAAACATCTCCACATACACATAGAGATTCTTATAGAATGCACTTACGTCGAAAGAAATAGACACATGGGGAAACATCTTTCCTAACCATAAATGTATGTTCAAAGTGATAAAAACACACACGATTATTGGCGCGAAAAATTCAAATGGTACTGGTATTTGTTATTTGCAATGCATTACACTATCTACGGTACACCATTAACATAATAAACAGTACGAGATCACTAGAGATATACTTATTATGCGAATGTCTGCACTAGACGCACTCACAACAAACGTAAACAAACAGCCGTTACTCCCAAGGAGACTCGAAACCTTCCCCTAAAATTTCCACCATTTTTGCCCAATCGATTGTCGTATTACGGTCTGATATATTGTAGTCGGTCTTGGTCAAACTTGTCCATCCCTTTGAACAATTGAATAGTGTAATTCGCAACACCAGATAGATTAAAAATGCAAAGTAAAAAAGTTCTATGCATAGGGACGCTGACGTATGTCAATATAAAAGGCTTCAAAGTGGTGAAATAAAATATCCATAGCGGTGAAATAACGAAAGCGAGGTGTGAGTGTGCTAACAACCATGTGTGCGGTGCGGGATTTGGTTAAATAATGAACACTATACAAACATTTGGAGGAGTAAGGAACAATTTTTTCTAGATTTTTTCATTTTCGAAAGAACTTAAACTCAGATGAATTTGTGTTCACTACCTAACCTAACATTTACTTCTCCACGACCACCATAGTCCTTTTCTCACTAACTCGTGAAACGTATGTTGTTCCTAGAATTATGCAGAGGATTGTTTACATGTTTTCAGGACTTCAACGAATCAAGTCTGAGAAGGGACTTCGTTATCCCGCCTCTTAGGAAACGTTTATATTTTTAATGTTTCTTATTTTCTATGAAGGGACTATTTCAATAAGTTTTAAAGTAAATATTTTTAAAAATTATCTTATTAGCAGCGTTTTGTTGGCATTTAGCTTTTTAGGGTGAAAAATAACATATTTCGCAAAATAAATAAATAAATAAATAAATTTATTTTGCGGCTACAATAATTTTAAAAAATGGCTTATTTAGAGTAAATATATCGTCGTGTGTTTGTTGAAATATTTCGTGGATATCGTTAAAACCAAAAATCCGGGACTCTATCTATGGACAATCGCCAAAGAGCAGGTAAGTGATATTGCCTCAAACAGCTGGAATGTGAGCACGCAGCGACGTTAGCACCACCACACGGCAGAATTGGCAACGAACCACAGCACTCTCGAGATTAAAGATGCGCCTCCAGAAATATATCGACTATTGCAGAAACTAGAGCTGTCAGTTAATCGAATGCCTTTAATCTGTTAGTTAATGGAATTTTAGTCGGTTTCACGCAGCATCAGTTCGAGAAAAGAAATCTTTGAAAAACATATTTTAAACTGTTCACAATTCCATTTCCTATGAGGAAGATATAAATTTAAATGCATTGGTTGCGTACAAGTAAAAATAAATAAATAAATAAATTCAAAAGCATTTAAGTTAATAATGTTATTTAAAATATAGTTCAATATTGATTATCTATTGACAAGAGTTTAAAGTTTTATGATCGCGGGGCCTCCGGAGAGGCCGAGTGCAGGTCCTCCAGTTGACGCCCGTGGGCGACCTGCACGTTGTAATGAGGATGAAGTCGCATACACCCAGTACCCGAGGCATGGGAATTAACCCCAGGAGATTAAAATCCCTGATGGCTCAGCCGGGAATCGAACCCGGGGTACTTCGGGCCACAGGCTAGCACGCTAACCACGGAGCTAGACCGTTTAATGTTGAAGTTCACAGTTATTTACCGCCACATTTCTTTGCTCCAGGACTTCAGACATGTCTAAGTTGACATGCTCAGAAATAAGGGCTGCCCTTCTCCTAGTAACAATATTTACAGCGTCACTAAACACTCTCTCACACGGAACTCAAGTAGGTGGAATGCAAATCAATGTTTTCGCTATGCGTGCGAGATGTGGAAGTTGGACTGAATATATCTTCCACCATTGTAGAGGGGGTGCGAATTTCTAGTTCCACCGACTTGTAATCTTCGGTAATAAGACAATAATAACCTGTCGGGTATTTCCTTTCGTATTGTTTGTAAAAGAGGTGGGCAAATCCCTCAGTTTAGAAGAAAGGAATTAAGGAGATGAACATCAGCTAACTTTTATGACCTGTCAATCTTACAGTAGCTGATGCTAGCTCGCCAAATAATAAAATACAATTACTTTCTCTACACCACACTACTATTTTAATCGCTCCGATTAAATGAACAGCTCTAATTTGTACATAATTGAATTTTGCATTCTTACACTGGATTTATAATTGGGAACAGGATATGGAAGGGTATTGTATATACAATTTACCAATGAATAAACCTTTCTATTTATTGATCAATCTGGCTATGACATCAGTAAGTGAATTTACTGCCTGTATTTTCTTCTCTTCTATTTCGACAGACTTTTCCCTCCTGTCTTGTTCCAATTTGTCCTTATTCCCCACATAATTAAGAAACCAGGTGGGAGGGAGGGGGAATCGTCTTGCCCCCGTTTCTGCTTCTTCCTGCGGGAAGACACTGGGGAATTTGAGGAGGAGGATGGGCCAGGGGTTGGATTGGGTGAATTTGATGTGGAGGGAACTGGGGTTGGATTGGGAGAATTTGTGGTTGAGGGAACTGGGGTTGGATACGGAGAATTTGAGGTTGCGGGGCCTGGGGTTGGATTGGTAGAAATTGAGGTGGAGGGTGATGCGGACCGGGTGCTGGGGAGTGACGGGAGGCTCCACACTGTGGTGCAACGCCATGGCCTCGTTAAACTCCCAGGTGGGTAGACTTCCTTCTACCCAAGGTCTTTCCTCCCCTGTATGTTGCGAGCACTTCCTGTCGCACTCCAGTCCCGAGAAACTTCAATTATGAGTCTCCATCTTTTGACTGATGGGGGCCCATAATTTTGATTTCTTTGCCCTTGGGACTTGGAAATCGGCATCCATTTCCTCCCTGAGATGAATCAGTAGCTTCGTACTTTGGGAGTTCCATATGCTTCCTGCAAGAAGAAAGAGCGGTGAACTGAGTGTTGATGCGCACTAGAGACCAGTGTCGTAAAGCTCCTCGCTAACTTGCGGGGGGATTTGTAAACTGCAGTTGTCTACCTACCATGGATTTTATTTTAGTTTAAGGCTATAAACTCGGGAATGTAGGCCAAACGCCACATTAAAAACTAGGATGATTTTTCTTCATCGTTTATAATTAAAATACAATCGGAATATGATTACAAAACATAAAACATTTGTCAACGTCTAGGAAAAGACTTGTCAAACCTCTGACGTCATTTGCATCACTGCATTTCGAACGCACAACGCATGCGCAGAGTGAGCTTAAAACGCAGGGTGCGAGGGAAGAGTCGTGTTACTTATTTTGTTTGTATCGAAATACAAAGCCACGCGCGGTGATGCTTTGTGTGTCACTGCATCTTACCTGACTTTTAAACCCTGGCTCATAAATAATGCATCTTTTCGGATCGTCGTGGTAAGGGGAGACTGTTTGTTCGGAGGAATGAAGAAATGACGTCCAAGCAAGACAAGGTGGCTTTTCCGATTTTACGCCTAACGTAGTACTAAATCATTTATAGAATAGTTTCGGGTTATTTTACTTTTAATTTTTTAGGGTACTTGAAAAATATGTGTTGCACCTAAAACCTGAGGGGGGTGGGGGCAATGCTCCTCCCCCTCCCCCGTTTTTACGCCCCTGCTAGAGACTGAACTGGGCGCTTCTTTGTGTTATGTAGTACTGTAAGGGCGAGGTTGGCAGCACTGTTTTGATGACAGACCAGCGGAGCAGGGGGGTTAACAAAGAGACCCGAATACACACGACCGCAACCGATGATGATTGATTTGGACTAATGGCGGCCAACAGCTGTAATTTTGGCTATATAAGTCGTGATCCTATTTGGGATGGCTGGGTGGGTCTCAGATGGCGGAGGAGGAAACATCTATTAAAACATCGCTCCCTGATTTATTTATCATCGTTTCATGAATTATTTTGGCTAATTCATATATTATAGAGAATGTTATCGCTCGTTCTATGTTCATTCAGCGCTGCCAAACACGTTGCCATGGTGGATAAGGTTTGTATCAGGCAATGCTGCCGACCTCACTTCACCGCACTCCCCTGTAGCAAGGTTAGACGAAACCATTGGCCGCTAACATTCTGAGCTTCTATGCCCAAGATCTCTGGTTCACATCCAGCTGAAGTCGTCGGATTTTTAAAGAGCTTTAAAAATCCATCACTATGCCTTCCTTTGGAGGGGAAGTAAAGTCGGCGGTCTGATGTCATAGATTTATGGCATGTCAAAGAACCTTCCACTAATTACACCTGTGTGAAGCCAAATTATAACATCAGTAGACTCAGGTTAAACATTTGACAAATGCTCTTATAGTAAAGCCATCATTACTTCCGACTTGACGTTTCAGTGCTAGGCTACAGTTTCTTTCGCTAAATCGTGACCGAAACTCGATTTGTCGTAATATATCGATTTGAATGGCTGCCTGTGATTGGCTAGTTAAAGTGGTTTTCCTTCTGACCGCTAGTTAACTCTAGGGTAACACTGAAACGTCAAGTCGGAAGTAATGATGGCTTTACTATCGGTTCCGACGTTCCTCACCAGGAGCCGACTGCGGGGCATCTGGTAACCAAGTTCTGTCTAATAGTCAATGACAGTGGCGTTTGGCGGCAAAAGTAGCAACTAATTGAAAAGAATTCAATGTCTGCAGTCCTTACTTGAATTGAAAACGGAACACACACACTAATACAGTCATCACAATTAACACCGGATATCAGGCAGATTCTACACACACCCAAACTACACGGGACTACATGACCACGTTGTCGCAGCCCCTAAACTGAGGAACCAACCAACCAACCTACTTGGTTAGACGACTGTCTGGAGGAAAATAACTAATTGTTCTACAAGCAAGGGGACCAGGGTCAGGTTAGATTTGCATGTATAACCTTATTCCGCATTTACCTCTGATATTCCATGTTTCGAACTAAGTGGGAAAACTAGAACCGAACAATAATGTTGGCCCTATTGAAAAGTGCAATAACACCCTCGAGTGATCACATGTTCAACTATCTTGCTCACATTACCTATTCCTATATTTTGATGGCGCAGGTCACACCGTACACTACAAGAGTTCCCATGTTTATTATGATGTTTCGAAGAGTTGTAGATATTACTGAGAAACCATAAAGTTGAAAATAAGAGTAAGGACATCCACTCATCTTAATAATAAACTCATATACGGTAGAGCGCTCATATGAAGGGTGCTACAACATGATCCTTGCGGAGGATTACTGAACTCCAGCATCATCCAGTCCAGGAGCAGCATCTTCCAACCTTGTATAATTACTTAGGCAATGGTTGGCACAATACCTGACTGAGTCAAAGTTATTTGGGGATCCTGGAATATATAGGGATCTATATCCCTACACTTTCAGAAATATCACACTACTGGAAAAGCCTCGATATTTAATGTCCTAGGGCTGTGGGTATCACACACAGGAATCTACCATAGCAAAATGGGTTAGGTTTGTTTAGACGTGCAAAGACTATCACTATCTGACTGCGATGGTTATATCTAGTGTGACAAGAGTTATTCACTTCTATTTAGTGGTACCTTAATAATCAATGATTTATAGGTTTTGTACCCGTTCGTCCTGGGGATGCGATGATCCATCTGCTATTACATCGCATTCCTGGATTTCCAGGACAGAGCGGAGTTAAATGAACATCTAGTCAAATAAGGAATGTGTCGGAAATTCAGCTGAGATATCGAAAAAGCAGAGGGTAACACGAGATAAAGTATCTCTAGGGTCGTTACGGGTTTAAATTTAATTAAAAGAATGCAAATATAAATGGGCGCCATCAACTGAATTCCTAGCAAACCACATCCTTCCCGGTTAAGCATTAATTAACACAAGGAAAGGAAAACGAAAATCACATCATCATCAGATCACAACTAAGATAAAAACAAATTTATTCAACTTGATAGTCAGACAGACATTTTAAATACTCATCCTACCTGAGAGCATGGTCGAATGCCAACGTTAAATTGTCATTGTCCAGAAAATCGAACCATCTCTTTTCTAATCAAAAAGTATTTAATCCACATAAAACAGGACAAATTTCTAAAGTTCTCTTGGGTTCTCAGGATCACCGTAGCACTATGTCGTTACGTCACTGACATTCGTGATACCTGAGACCTAATTTCTCTTTAAATTAACATCTGGAATGTGGATGTAAAAATATTATTAATCTGCCTAAACACACATATTATAATCACATATTTTAAATATCACGTAATTTATGGCTTGCATGGCATTATTCAAATGCTGAATATGTTAGTAAAATGCTCCTAAACATCGAATAATTAATTTACACTATTTACACTGTCGCTTATAATTGCTTGCTGGTGAATTACAGAAAATCCACTACTCATTGGTTATAATCATCATCATCATCAATATTAAATATTTCTCACATTAGTTCTCATCTCAAAATTCAATATATTCCTGTCAGAATAATTAACTCATCACCATTAAATCGATTAAATGAAAATTATTATCATCACTTCATTATACTTTCTAATTATTCACACACTCTTATTTTATCATCTCCTTCAGAGTAAATCATCTTAAATCATCAATATAAATTGTTTAATTCCTCAACTCAAGTTGCAATTCTTCAAATCATATCTCAATTACATTTATTTAAATCCATATAAATTTCATTAATCATCAGCTTCTTTAATTAATTATCACCTTCAAATTCAGTTATTCATCATCTATCCAATCATCTATTAATTTATTTAAATCAGTTTATTTATTCAATCTTTAATTCATCAATTTATTTAATTCATTGATTTATTCCAAAATTTAATTTATCAATTTAATTAAATTTTATTCTTCTGGTTATTTAGATTTTTATTATTTCATCTAGTCATTCTGATTTTTATTTCATTAGGTCAGATCATTAATATGCTTAAATTTCAGATTATTATTTCATTAATTATTATTATCAGAAAATCTTGTATTATCAACTTTATTTATTTGTTTAATTTCCTAACAAATTGTTTAATATTGGTTATAGAACGTTGTCTTACAGTTTTATCACTTCCAAGTTATATCTCGTATTTAATTATCATGCCAAAAATATTATTGCCCTCACGACATCACGTTGGATCTGACTATCCACAACTACATTATATATTCTCACTTCATCAAATATCACATTTGAATACCACAATTCTTCCACAAAACTCCATAAATATTCAGCGCATAGCATGAATCTCAAAAATTACGCTAGACTGGGTTCGACAACCTCATGTCAGCCTCCAAAATACATTAGCAATATTGCAACTTCCACTTGGCAACTTCCACAAAATGTCTATCACAAACTTCACTTAACCATGTTGCATGATCTACAAAAAATATATAACTGGCTTCAAATTATCAACGCACACAATCTCCAATAACTGTAATTACTCTGATCACATCTAGACAACTTCTTAAACACTTAGGAAAAATATATTACCTTAGTGATCGAAATCAAATTCAAGATCTGCTTTCAAATAGCATAAATTCTCTTACAATTCTCATAATTCACATCACAGAAAAACACCAATGTGCTATAATCTCTCATATCAAAATATGCAATACTGATCTGCCTTAAAATAAATCTGACCATTAATGATTCATCTTACAAGATTCAATTACCTTAAATCCTTCTCAAAAGTATCAAACTCAATTATAAAAATCATCAAAAGCATCAGCTGTACCAGCTGTTAAACTGAAAGTACTCTCAAAAGAGTATAGCAACAAAATATTGGATTGGCAAACAAGAATTACTAAATGTAACCCTGCTGACATTTATTTTTAATTTATTTAACAAAATTCGACTGATATGTGACTAGTAGTTCCTTGTTTGATCCTCTTACAATCTCAAGTACACTCGGATGATAAAAATGAGTCCCTCAATGGCAAGTAAGATGAGTAACCACCACACAATCGTATAAATACGAAAGGCCTTGCCCCATCGACTAACATGATAATGCCCTGAACGATGGGTAAGATGAGTAGCCACCACACAATCGTATAAATACGAAAGGCCCCAGCTCGTTGTCTAAATGAGTGAATGTACCAGATTGGAATCAACAAGTCTCTAGTTGTCATATAAAAGCGATATTCATTCACTAGAGTGAATAACATCTTAATATCTCCAAACAATCCAATGGAAAAATCCCTACTGATGAATAATACACACTCGCTAGTATGCAATGAACTGACGAAGTAATTTAGATAATCCAATTGCAGATCACGAGCTCGAAATACTCGCCACAAAAAAATAACTATCCGTGAAAACTATCCTTACTGGAAAAATGTCTAAAAGACCAAACATCTGCTTAATAAAGCCAACCAATGGTGAGAATTTCGTATAATGGTGCCTGCCATATCATATGGTAACGCCATATTCTAGCAAAATTTTTGGAGCATATAATGTCAAAGCCATGTCTAAATAATCGTATCACTCCTATTAGAAAAATATACATGTATGCCCAGTGCTCATGAAAATAATCATATCAGAAAGTCATAACTCTTACAGTACCTTCTCATATCAGCTGTTATTATATTTCAAAGATCGTCGATTATCTTCGTGTATAAATTTCTCGAAAGATCGACGTGTAAATCATTCCACCCACGCAATGACGATTGCCTTCAAATCCCAAGTGAATCAGCTGGTGGACCTCCTCTTCTTCAGGAACCGAATCCATCGCTCTGTGGTGCCATCGCGTCTCTGTCTTCGTTTACTCCGACATGATGAACTGCGTGTTATCCATAGCAGATACTGTCCAAATCCTCACGAAAAAGTTCATAAAAGCAGCGTACCCCATATTCCTCTTCTACGTTACGCCACTGTCCCATACAATGTTCGGCTTGCTTGTAAAAGTTCAATCTCCACAGCGGTTAAGTCTCACTTGCAGAAAATAAATTTTATTTATGAGAGTGTATAAGTTTTTGAAACACCCTGTAGCTGTGTTCGCACTCAATATTTTATAACACTTCATGAAAAAGAATTGCATTAATGCACGTGCCAATGTTCATAAGTGCATATGCTTGTAACATTTCGTTTGCCTAAAAACGTTAATGTTATTTGGACCCCATGGTCGCTCTGCATGTTCCGTTATGAAATGCATAGTCGTAAAGTCATTTGAATAACTAAGTTCATTTGAAGTTCACAGTTGCAGTATATCATAACTATCTGCCTGCACAATTCTATTACTGAATACAAGTCCCAACTCAATGTTGTAACTGAATGTCGAAATGAAG
Organism: Meconema thalassinum; assembly: GCA_946902985.2. Taxonomy (NCBI): domain Eukaryota; kingdom Metazoa; phylum Arthropoda; class Insecta; order Orthoptera; family Tettigoniidae; genus Meconema; species Meconema thalassinum. Next base: position 20,378,386 of record OX336395.1, on the reverse strand, counting down.
TTCAGCTTCTATCATATTGCTTGCGTATAAAAGTCGGAACTAGCACGCTCGTCTCCACTGCACTGTTCCAGAATGATCTACGCTTAAAGCCGGCCTCGCCATGCCGCTTTGCTATACTGTTCTGCGTTACAAAATGCAGCTCGAAATAAAGTTCTCAAACTCGTGTTACAATGCTGTTCTAAACCCCGGCCTTCTCATGCTTCCTCGGCCCGCACAGCTGCTCCCTAACCGGTCTTCACCGCCTAGCGTGCGTTGCTTGCCTTGGCTCACTGACCTACTTTCCGTTCTCTGCTTGGTGAAGTAAAACTGTCGCTTTCACTTTACGTAACAAATGCTGTGCACCGCGCAACTTTGCCGTTCTCTCACTGCGCATGTGTTCTACTCAGCCTTGCTAACTGAACTCGACTGTCTTGCTAACTGAACTCTACTGACTGTCTCTAGACTGCCCTGACCAGCTCCTCCCTGGCGCAGTCACGTGATGCTCTCCCACCTTCTGTGGTCTTGCGTCACAAATATAATCTCGACCCCCGTCATCTCGGCTATTAAGTTATACAATAACTTAAGGGGTTATCTATCTTCCTTCAAGTTATTACCCATATAATGCTTGTTATATCTTCTCTTCTGAGATGATTAAATACTATGTTCCAAATAGATCTTAATAAAACTCCATATATCCTCCCATAATTCCATCTGCTTGACTGGCAGTGCCTTCTTAATCCTTGACCTTCTACGTCATCTTAACATTCCTCTTGACTCGATTTGAGCGCTATATTTTTATAATTCTTCCCATAATCTCAACTACGGCTTAATGTCAGCTGGCGTAGCCGATAGCCTCAACTAGGTATCGGGTACAGTTTCAAGATCAAGTAACTTTTTAAAAGCTGATATATATCATTACTTGCCCACAGGTAGCATATTAGTAGCCTCCTCAACTGGATTTTCCGTTAGGCCTAAAGCTCTGGGAGAGCTTTCCTCGAACAACAGGGTCAGTACGGTACGAATGACGAAACACGTGTGAAATAACAAGTTGAGTCTCGTTGCGCACATGGCCAGCTAAATGAGTGGGCCGCGGCAAACTATTGCGTCATTTGGCTGTCCCTTGTTCACCGATTATGGTGATTTTTTGTTGTTCAAGTGTCCTTAGTTTAAGTCTCCTGCCTCTATTCCTCAGAGTCCACTTCATTACTCTGTCTTTAATTTGCTGCATTGTTATATCTAACTCTTGTAAATCGTCCCAGACCTCTTTGAAACATGTTTTATTTGATTCTTTCAATAATAATTGTATAGTTGTTTTACTAGCCATGTTTGTGGTGCGGTAATCATGATACAAATATATATCGCACCCCCGGTGGAAGACTGAAGTTAAAAAAATGCATATTTCTTTCACGAGAAGCATTTAAGAGATTTTGAGTCATGAAAAATATTAAATATTACTTACAGAAAGGGGAATTACTGTACGAGCCTCATGAACTTTAACATTAAATGTGGTGTATTAAGTTCATTTAATTAATAATAATTTTGAGCTATGGCATTTCTTATTCAGTGTATCTTAAATTGTTAACAGATATGGCTGGTATGGTTAAAACAATTTTTACTATTTTTGTAAATTTTGGGGTTGCTTGTTAATTCGTTCTTTTGAATAAGTAATCCTGCATAACGTACACAAAATATGAGAAGAAACCTGCCACAACTAAGATGTTACAGTTTTCCACAGCACAGATTTGATTAAAGGGAGTTATATACACCAAGTAACAAACAAGAAGTTCCGCGACGAACTAAAGAGCCTACTTTTCTTAAAATTTAAGATTCATGCTAATCTATATAGACCTATCTAGAACAATGACGAAATTAAGTTGGTAATATCAAAATTTCTATTTAGTTCGAAATATACCTGGTATAATGTAGCCTAATAGAGCACTACATTTGGCAGCCCTGGTGACTGAATATATTCTTAGTTCCATCTCTTAAGGTACATAATACAAAATTTGGTTGAAGTCCAATGGATAGCATGGACGTTACATGCAGTTAGACATTGGATCTATCAGCGCATGTAAAATCTTGTTGGTAACAATGTCATGCATGTGTTGGTCAGAAATAATCTGAAATATTATGATCTATTAAAGTGCCAATTTTGGATTAAATCCATTTGTTAGTATAGAAGTTACACGTATTTTAAAATTGGACTTATCACCACGCTTATAGTCATGATGGCAGCACTGACGTGTATTAGTTTCTCCAAATTAATCTAGAATGCCAGGTACTATACGTGCGCAAAGTTTAAAGCTATAGGCTTACATACTTTATGATATATTAATATTAGGGTAAAGAATAGAGACAGCATTTATTAACAGTTTTCAGCCCTGGTTGCTCTTAAGAATAAGCATAGTCATATCTGTTTTGGTACACATAGCACATATGAAATTTGTGTTTTAGATCCCTTAGTTGGGGGGTAGTTTAGGGATAAAACATTTATGTTATTGTACTAATTTGGAAGGTGATTCCTAGGAGAGGGTAGCTTCCCGTAGCTGGGTAAGCTTACCAGTGTAGTGTGTTGTTTAGCACTTAAACGCTAAGGGGTGTTCCTGCAAAGACGCAAGTGTCGCTTAGGGGATGGACCTATAAATGCAGGCTATTACACCGGCCTGCCAGCTGGACGGAAGGAGTGATACAGTAGGCGTGCTTACGTCAGCGGCTCGACGTTATGTAGTCGAGTCGTCTGCGGGAAGCACAATGAAACCTGAGCAAGCAATTACTGGTTACTATGGTCACGGTCAATCGTGACGAGAGTCAGGAAGAGTATGAGGATGTAAAGAGGCGTGTAATTATCAAGACAAGTGTAGTTTTCTGACCATGTGTTTATTGGTCAGTGAGTGTGAAATTGTAAGTCCCTCTTAGGGAATGTAAGTAATGATACAAGTTGAGTGTACAAGATTGTGGCTGGGTATTTACAAAGTAAAGGATTCTGAACACTTGCTGAGTCTCACCTGATGATGGCAGCTGGCACAGTTGTCGGCTAGGGCCTTCGGCGGCACACACTGTATGACAGATAATGCTCCAAAAAGGCCTTCCTTCTTATAGTTCCTGTCGTTGCTTAGTTAGCATTCCGTTGACGTAGCTGCCCCAGTTAGCTGGTGTGTAGATGTTTATGTTATGTGTTGCAAGTGGTTGGCCAACCTCCCTAGCTGGGTGGTCGCCTCTTGCCGTGTAAGGGTACTGTTCTGGTCTTATGAATGCTGCCAGTTAGGGTGTTTTTAGTGAATGATGGGGGTGGCTTTCAGGGGGTACAGCCCCCCGGGCCTGTACAAGTCTTCTTCTTCAATTAGTTCGCTTCCCCGCGAACGGGAACGGAACGTGGAGTGGGGGTGACGATGGATCGTTTTTGGTTTCTTGTTGTACCTCTTCTTCTTTTCTTCAGTGTTGGTGTTGATGTAGGTGTGTTGATGTCGTGGTGATGTGCTCAGAGGGGTAGGTTGTGGGTTATACATACTATACATGGTAAATTTGAAATAGTTAAGTTTTGAAAGTTGACATTCGAAGCATTAATAGTAATAATAAAGGTGCAAAAACAAAAAACAAAACAGAATACTTGATCATGACATTAAGCGTACATGTTGGCATTGTCCAGGATGGTTGCGCTGCGTGGAGGAAAGAATCGCTCCCTGTGATATATAGTTTAAAAGACAGAAGAGAATAGAAAAAACAGGTGTCCCAGGGTATAAGTTAAAGGAATACGTAAAATATAGTTTATTATGTTGGGGTAAAACGGTACACCTTCACAAATTTTAAGTTAGAAGGGTGGAATTGAAAATCAGTGCGTACATGAGAACAAATATTAAATGTGTGGCATCCTTGTTGATAATTTTCGTATAGGGTGCCTCACATAAGTGTTACATTTTCTGTGACATTGTTGCATTATTACGTTACCTTGTTACATTGTTATACATTACATTATTACATTATTATACCTTTATATTTATTTGGCTACTTATGTCTAGACGGCCGTACCCTATATGTACCTGCGTGCCCGCTATTCTTTGTACTCATTTCCCATGGGCATACTCTGTCCGGCTGATTTTTCTTTTCGTTATACCTGTGATGGGATCTTGTGGTTTTCCGTCGTGGGTCGGAATTCCACCTTAGGGCCGAAGGTTCAGCACTTACAACTTCCGTGCCGCCCTTGGACCCTGAAGTCACGCTTCATTTGCGTGTGGGGATGGGTTTGCGTTCAGCAATGTTCAGCATCCCACGTATGCTGTTCACCGCTGGCCGCTGACGTCGTCACCTTTAAGGGTGCAACTGGAAATGTGTGAGAGTGTATGTGTTTGGGACATATTTAGTGTAGGATGTGTGTGTTTGGGGGTTATATTTACTGGGGGTTTTTGTGTAATCCTCGTGATCTGTGAAACAAAAATATATTAAAGGCCATCTATTTAGAAAACATGTGCATTCATATTGAATTTGTGCCTTATTACATAAAATCCTGCCATTTCTGGTGGAATTTAATCAATTATACGAATGCTTGTCTTGGAATTTGCCGCTATTTCGATGGCAGTCTCAACAACTGTTCCCCTACGATTGTCACCATCTTTGTTTTGATGTTACGGTCTTGGTTTGACTTATGCATGACTTCTTTGCGCTGTAATGGCTGACGGAACAGACCCTGCAGTAAAGAGTAGTGGCGTTTCTTAACGTCGACTCGATCAATCGTTGCGCATGAAGAGTTATTGGACAAACATCAAGGCCAGTAAGTGTTGATCCCGCGTGGTCCTAGGAGATCCATTCGCGCAGAAGAAGAAGACCCAATAGCATTGGTGGCGAAAGACTTAGCCTGACATGTTAATTTAGTGGATAATTTTTTAATTAGTATATAATCTTGCTTATATGGTACCTCCCCTCTTGCATAACGATTCATTTAGACACGATTTAGTCGGCGAGGGGAAGCGCGCTACGTTTTTGGCCGCGCCAGATTATGGATGCAAAATAATTCTCACTTGCTTGATGCAAAATTTGTTTTTCTGCTTCTGCTTTTACGGCCTCATTGGACCACTTCAGTCAATCATTTCTTGGTCCTCTTCTTCAATAAGTTTTCTTTCCGAGTCGCCCAGTAGCTTTTCATTCGCTCTGATCTTCTCAGGCGTTCCTCATCTGTAAATACCATTTTACTGTGTTACGTTTGTCTATTTTTGCCTGAAATCTTATTTTTATATATTTCAGTTTTTTTAATTCTTTGTTTTGTTTTGCAAGTCATCCAAGGTTTTATTTTAGATTTATTAATTTTCTTAATGTTTCTTCAAATTACCCTGACATTTACAGGGAGACAAATTTCCCTTATTTCCACGTTCTGTCGTCACCATGAGTAGGAGAAGGGGGAATATGTTAAATTGATTTAGTGCCTTGATGTAATACGGCACCAAGATATGTGAAAATAACTCAGCACTTGGGTGTTTATTTATCTGGAAAATACCTAGCAGCTAAAAGGCTAAAGAGCTTGTGATGGCCCCTGTGCAGCTGCTCTCAGTACAGATAGCCGTGTTTAGTTGAGCACTTGACCTTTAGAGCAGGGAGTTTGCCAAATACTTCCCTATCAGAGAACATTAACACGTGTGACAGTAGGTTCTCGCAATCAGCGTGGCAAATGTTTTATGCAGCAGTAGTATACTGGGGTAGCAAGAAACCTTAAACATATAAACGTTTCCAAAGAGGTGGGATAACGACTTGATTGGTTGAAGTCCTGAAAACATGTAAACAATCCTCTGCATAAGTCTGGGGACAACATACGTTTCACCTGTTAGTCAGAAAAGGACTATGGTAGTCGGGGAGAAGTAAATAATAGGTTAGGTAGTGAACACAAATTCATCTGAGTTATGACATATATGTGTATTTTGGTAATATATTTACCACAGACATATTCACGTTCTTGGTTACCTGTAAATCAAAACAACAACAAAAAAATGCATCCATATAAAGATGTTTATCTCTTTGTATCTCCGTGGTCTTCCTGTGTGGGTGAAAAGTGGATTAGTCATGAATAGGACATTACAATACATTATAATTCATTACCGGTATATATATAACCTTCCTTGGTAGCGCTTAGTTTGTAAACTAAGTGTAGCGCCACCGAAGTCTAACTTAACCTAGGTTAGCCTATGTTAACCTATTCTAGCTTAAATGGTGTCGGGTTTATCTTGGTAACGGATTTTGAGTCACCAAGTGCCGAGATATTCCATTGTGATATATATATAAATTTTCCTTAAATGTAGGCTTATGCTACCTTACAACGAATTATCATGCCTTATCATGAGTTGTCGGACTTACCCCGATGCCGGGTTTCTGGGCCATCAGGCGCCGACCGGCGTTACTTAATGCTATCTATCCTAATTATGGTCTAATAATAAAAAATGCTATTTCTAAACCGAAAGGGTTGCCTTAATCTATTGCCGAAATGTGCTGCGCCATACCTGGCAACAGCGGTGAATAAATTTGCTTAATCCTAGGTTGCGTGTCAAATGCAACCGTCTTATAGCTAAATTTGGCCTAGAACGATCGCCTGGGGCAATTTACTTCCCCAGGACACCACCCGCACGAGTCCTAGAAACACCGGTTGTCTCTAGGATCGCTGGATTCCGTTCCCTTAATTCTAGGTGTCGACGTCTATTACTAGTACTAATCTAATCACAGGCGGCTTACGGTGCCACTAAGCAAACCGTTTCGCCTGCTGTACCTTCCATTTCTCTGATCGTTGCCATTGCGTGTGTAGTCGTAGTTGGGCCGCCCACGTAACCCTTATGAGGCGCTCGCAATGCCCCTCTCTTAATGCCCATTGACTGCCCGCTGTGGCGCCATTTATGTGGGCATTGGACATTGTCGTCCAATGGCATAATATAATCTTCGCCTTTATCGGCAATCGCAGTCTGCTTTTTTGCAGTAATAGAATCTCTTCGCCTTTGTCGGCAATCGTGGTTTGCTTTTCGCAATAATCTTCGCCTGTATCGGCAATCGTGGTATGCTTTTCGCATTAATCTTCGCCTGTATCGGCAATCGTGGTATGCTTTTCGCATTAGTATTCTTCTCCAACGCACAGGAGTTTTGCTTCCCGCTATGGAAGCCGTGCCTACTTAAATTTAAATTTAACTAGAAGTCTAGTCATAATGGGGTCGTCTCTAGGGATAGTTCCCGAGTCTGGCGCTGAGTGAGCTATTTCTCCCGCCATTCCCAGAAAGTCTCCCTGCAGGTCTTGGCTTCGACGACCGTGGCACAAAGTGGGTGTAGCATCCCTTCCTCCCAGGGGCGGTTTTATGCGCATCTAGGATTCCAGAGCTTGCCCGGCCAGGCCGCGAATGCTTTGACCTTACGTGGTTCGTCTATTTGGTCTAGCCGTCAAGTTAAGTGAGGTCGCTGCGCTATTGAGCCAACTGGGGTAAGGGTCCACATCACCCTCCCCAGCTCTCAAAGTGTGGTCCCTCTGACCTTCGGCTTACGCCGTTGTCACCAGTCAGATCGTATCAGATTCCTTTGTAAAAAAAAATGTAGGCGTAACCTGTGTAAATAGTTTAATCTCTGTGTTAAATGTAAAATATTTCCAGTGTTGCGGGGTTGTAGATCTTCTAAGTACATAGGCTACTTCTGGTCTACCATTGCTACGTCAGCTTTCCAGCAATAATGCTTTCTTTACCTTAATGGAGGTGTTAGTAGGGTCTGTAATGTCAGGTACCCTGTTATTAGGATCTGGGGGTAGTTATTTGTCGAGTGGGCTGAAACAAGGCAGGAAGGGGTTGCGCACCTTTGGGTTCCACGTTTGTGGTGGCTTGGAACCGGTGATGGCGTTGGGATGCTCCTATAGTGAGTGGACTGGGGAGGCAATTCCCGGGTTTGCAAAGATACGAAAATTTCATGCAGGTTTGATATTAAAATCCCTGGTAAATGGATGGGATACTCATGCATGTGTTTGGATATGAAGTGTCTGCCTTCATGTACGGATAGGTGTAGGGTGGGGCATAATACCAATATATTCCTGTCATGCGGGAGTGTTTAAGTACTAAAGAATGGTTAATATATATCTATGGCCTCCTCTCTCATTTGGAGAGGTGCATTATGCTTATTTAATGTCTGCTGACCCACCCCTAATACTCAGGTGGTAGCATCGTGGCCAAGGCGTAGCATGCCTTCTCTTTAGACGCATGAAGTCCATCAACCCCTTGTGTGTACTTTGTAATGTAGTGTAGCTGTTTTTGGTCGTGTACCTGTGTCTGCGTTGGCTTATGTGGGACGTGAGAGGGTTATTGGAAGGGAATTGGATATTAAACTATGGTAGCCTACTGTAGTATGTCGGTAATCCCTCTGGGATTATCCACCTATGGTTTGTCATCCTCCCTTGATCCATGTTGGCTTTCTATCCGCGCCTTGGGATAGTAAAGCTTCATGACCTAATCTGGTCTGCCATTTGTAGTGTAGATGTGGCCAGTGGTCGTAGTGCGACTGGTCATGTGCTAGTCATCTGTAATGACTCCTATGCCTTTCGATCGATAAGAGAAGTTATTAGAGGGGAGGTCTTGTCTGTGTTTGCTCCTAATTGTTAAGTGCATGTGCGTGTGTGTGACTATGTTCCGCTACACCACGCGGACGGTTGGTCTGTTGCAGGCTAAGTCGTAATATGTATCGCATGTATGGGCGGGGAGCGCCCGTGGCCTGTCAACGTCTTGTCCATTGCCAAGTGCTTTTGCGGTGTAATAAAAAAAATGTATGTTGTTATGATTGTTTTGCGTTTTTGATTTCATTGTCAATGCCGGAAAACAATAGTGCCCTGTCATGAGCAGTATTGCAGTATGCCTAGTCTGCAAGTCAGCAGTTTGTATGTGTAATGTCAGGCTGGGATGTTATTGTTTGTCATCCGCTGGCATGTGCTTTTCTGCACGTATGCAAGTGTGGTCATTGTTTCCTAAGACTTGTGTCTTGCGAAATTTTCCTACCTGTGTTTGGGAAATGTATTCTCTATGTCTGGTGTAATTCGAAATTTTATGTCTGGCTTTTGGTGGGAGGAAATGTAGTATTCCCTGTTCATGCATTTGTATGGGCCAATTTCGGTGTGGTTGGGAGCCTGTATAACTGCTTTCCCTTGTGTCTAATTTTTACTGGAACTCGGACCCGTGACCTTATGTCATTCTCTGTGTTCTATGTCTGCGTTGTATTTCAGGGCTTGGGGCTTCCCTAGTGTGGTTTTTGCTTGTGTTTCTCGTACCAAAAATACCGTTGTTTAGTTAGTTTTTGGTACGAGCGTGTTGTGTGTGGTCATGGGTTCGCAGCCGGTTGCCTGTAAAGATTTGGTGTGATCATTTCCGTGCCGCATATATTATGGCACGTTCCCGTGTATGTGCAATGCGCAAATGAAAGTACCCAATATTGTGAGGAGTTTGCGTATTTTTGAACTCTCCTCGTAGTGTAATTTTGGAAGATATGGGGTCTCCAAATCGGGCGTGAATGATGCGTTTGTTCCTGCTCACTTAGGAGCTGGCTCAGTTCGTCTGTGTGCGTGAAGGTCAGCCAGTCATGCCCGCCTTATCGCTGACAGTGTAGGATTACAATGTCGTGAGCTCTCGTTTGTTTTATGTCTTGTCCATGCTCTTGTTTCCGGCACGCGTATGTGGGAACCTGATTGCTGTCTGTTGTAATTGCGGGCAGGCTCTTCGTAATGGAAAAGAACCTTCTATTAACTACTTTTTTGTTCCCAATTGTGTGTTACTGTAACGTGGTTCAAGTATGTCCCTTGTCCATGGTACCAAATGTCGTTATACACTAGTGTGTCTGGGCCGCTAGTCGCGTGTTTGGTGACTAGATGCCAGAGGCGATTTTGTTGTTTTTCGTTTATGACCCGCTGTTAGTGGAACTGTCCCCGTCTGTCTTAGCTTTCTCATTTTTCTATTCTGGAACTGGATAGCTACCCGATCTTATATTCCTGGTATTCTTGGCTTTCTTTCCACGTCTGCCAGCGGGACCATTTCCTTTTCTCTTAGTAGTGTGCCCGCCTGTACGTGTAGGTGTGTGAGCTTTACGTGTATGATATGCCTTTATCCGGCGGGCGTGAATAGTGTCCTTTATGAGTTTTCTCCCATGGCGCACGCTCACTATATAATTTAGGTCAGATACCTTCCTGCAGACTTTGAAGGGACCTGACCATCGTGGCAGGAGGAATTCGGACACGTTCTTCTTACGGGCAGAATTGGAGTCCATGACCAATTGCCCGGGTGTGTATTCCACGGTCTTTCTATTCCGATCGTACCGCTCTTTTTGCTTTTTCTGGGCCTCGGCTATGTTTTTTTCTAGCGTCCATGCGGGCTATCTGCAAATGCTCTAGCCGAGCCGCATTGTCTGTGTGGGCGTCCTGTGGGATACATATATTGTCTATGGGACTTCTGGGTGTGTATCCGTGCAGTAGGAAGTGTGGAGAGTGTTTCGTAGCCGTGGATACAGAGGTATTATAGCTAAAAGTAATAGCTTGGAGGTATTCATCCCAGTCTGTTCCTGCGTCCTCTGTAAATTTAGCCAGCGCTATTCCAAGTATTTTGTTCATACTCTCGGTGAGTCCGTTGGTTTGCGGGGAAAAACTCGTGGTAGTGTATGCCTTAATCCTGAGTATCTCCAGAAACTGTTGGAGCACTCTCGAGGTGAAAATAGTACCTCTGTCGGATAATAAGGTTTGGAATAGGCCTTATCGTGTAATTATATCAAATAGAAATTCGGCTATGCTGTTCGTGTCTGCTTTGGGAACAGCTTTTGTGATCATGTATCGTGTGAGATATTCGGTGGCCACCAGGATATATTTATTGCCTTTCTGACTTGTCGTAATGGGGCCTTTCACATCTATCCCGACTCTGTGAAATAACTCTCCCACGGGAATTGGGTTGAGTAGGCCATGAGGCTTGCCAGGTCTTGTTTTGAATCGTTGGCAAGTGTGACATGTCTTTACAAAGGTATCTATGTCGGCCTTCATGTTTACCCAATAGTACTTGTCACGGATTCTAAGGTATGTTTTATGCGTACCTAAGTGTGCCCCTGCCAGTGGGCTATTGTGGTGTCCGATCATGATATTTTCTCTCAATGATTCCGGAACCGCTATAGGTGCGCTATCGTGCATGGCTGTGGGCTTAAATTTCAGTACCCCGTCTTTGTCTAGGAAAAATCGCCTAGACAGCCGTGCTGTCTTGGAGTCCACTTTATCCAAGTCTTCTAGTGCCAATAGAATCTGTTTCAAGTGCGGATCACTTTCTTGCTCCTGTTTGATGTCAACCACCGTCAGGGCAAAGGTGGGCATATCGTCCCAGTCGTGGTCCTTACTGTCATCCGGGGGCTCGGCTACTGGCAGCCTAGACAACCCATCTGCGTCTAGGTGTGTAGCGCCTTTCTTGTGCTTGACCACGAAGTCATATTCATACAGGCGGAATATAAACCTGTTGAGCCGTGAATTTGGGTTTTTAAATTTGTCCCAAAAAAGCAAGCTCGCGTGGTCAGTCACTACCGTGAACTTGATACCATAGAGGTATACTCTAAAATAGTTCACTCCCCACGAAAATGCCAGCATTTCCCGCTCTGTGGCAGAGTATCTAGTCTCAACGGCCGTTAGCTTCCTGCTAGCGTAGGCGACGGGCCGTTTGCGCCCTTCGGCGTCTTCCTGCAATAGGGCCGCTCCCAGCCCATACAGGCTGGCATCCACGTGTAAAAATGTGGGTCTATCACTGTGGAAGTGTTGCAGTAATGGAGGTGAGGTCAATAGTTGCTTCAGTGTGTTGAAGGCATCTATGTGTTCCTGCGTGATGCTGAAGGGCGTTTTTTCACGTGTGAGTTCAGTTAGTGGATGGGCGATGTGTGCAAATCTATAGATATGCTTGCGATAGTACGAAGCCAAGCCAATAAAACTGCGCAATTGTTTCAAATTTGTGGGCATTGGGATGCCCGTTATTGCGTCAGTCTTAGCTGGGTCGGGAATAATGCCCTCCCTGTTGACAATATGGCCCAATATGTTAATCTGCTGTCTGGCAAATTGACATTTCGCAGGTTTAAGCCTTAGTTTAGCTTCTCTGATCCTTGCGAAAGCCTCCTCCAAATGTACGATGTGTTCGTCAAAAGTGTTGGAGAAGACCGTTATGTCATCCACGTAGACTAATACGGAACGCCATTTAAGCCCTGAAAATGTCTTATCCACTAGCTTTTGGAAGGTTTGGCTGGCGTTACGGAGACCCATCGGTAAACGGGTGTAGGTAAATAGTCCGTTCTCTGTAACGAACGCCAGCTTGTGCCTATCTGGTTCATAGACGGGGATTGAATAGAATCCACTATAGCAATCCATCGAACTGAACCAGCTAGCTCCACCAAGGGCGTCCAAATAGGTGTCTGCCCTTGGTAGTGGATAACTATCATTTTCGACTAACTTATTGAGTCTCCTGTAGTCAGTACAAAACCGGTGCGATCCGTCCTTTTTTTTGGTCAGCAGAACCGGTGAGGAGTAGTTAGAAATAACGGGCACAATGACCCCTGCCTCGAGCATCTCTGAGATCTGAGCGTCGATGGCATGTCGCTCCTTCTGGCTCACTCTGAAGGGAGGCTGGTGTACCGGTCGGTCACTAGTGAGTGTGACATGGTGTTCAATGAGGTCTGTCACAGCGAGATCCTTCATTGAGTGGGCAAAAATATCTCTGTTGGTCTCCAGGAGCTCCGTGAGCCTTTTATTTTGCTCCGGAGTCAGATCCTGCCTGTGGTTCTGGTTGGCCGCCTTATCCGTGTGTGTGTCTGTGTATTGGCTGATAGTGTGCAGTGTAGGGGCCTGATGCTCGTGATTTTCTCGCTCCGCTCGAATCCCATCTCTGTTCCTGGTGTATACCATGGGATGTGTGGTGAGCCTCTGGTCGTGCTTTAAAAGCATCTGACCACTAGCGAAATTTATGCTAGCCTCATATCTAGCGAGAAAATCCATGCCAATTATGGCTGACGCAGAAAGGTGTTCGATAACGAACATGGGGTGCGTTGTGGCAAAATGGTCTATCCTAATGTGTATGTTTGCCACCCCCATGTTTTCTAACGTCTGAGCATTGGCCGTTACCAGCCGGATGTCCCTCGTGACACCGTGTATTTGGGCTTCGGTAACGTGTCTCCTATTAACACAACTTACTGCTGCCCCGGTGTCAATTAGGGCCTGCACTTTGTGGCCATTTATGGTGGCGTGTATCGTGAGGGCCGATACCTGAAATCCACTGCCCTATACCGATGTGTTGTGTAAGATGTGTGTTGTTGTTGTTGTTGTTGTTGTTGCCGGAGTGACATTTGTGCTGGGAAGGCACGGAGCTGTCCGCCTATCGTACCTGGCACGCTTCGCCTCTCGGCTGACTTCCTGTCCTGAGTACTTTGCCCCGGTCAGCAAAGTGCGTTTGCCAAGTACCTTGCCAGCTCTTTTAACCGGTATTGCTGTTATACTAGGAGTCTGCTGGCGAACGTTTAATGTATTAACCGTTCCCAGCCTTTGTGTAGTTATGTTGTTGTTGGTTTCTTCCTTTCGGGAAGGTGTGTCTGCGAACGTGACCCTGAGCTTGCCCTTGTTACCCTGCCTTTTGTTCCAGGCGGTCGCGAGTTCGACTCCTGTTGCTGGCTTCCCCATGCCGAGCGAGCTCGCGTCGTGCGCCTGTGTGTGGTCAATTCCCCCCCTGTGTTGTGGTGAAGGGGGTAGGGTTTTCTGTTTGGAGGGTGTGGGCGTGTTCTCAGGCTGTTTGCTTATGATTGTGAGGGGTGTGTAATGTCCCGCCTTAGGGTTTCCTGTAAAAAGTACATGTAGGTCCCTATCGAATCCCGCAGTTGAGAATAGCGGAGGCGAGTGTACATCAGTGTATACATGGATGTTGGCTTTCAGCACCTTGCCGAGAGCGGTCACCTCTACGGCACTGCCGTAGGTGCCGTCCTTACCCATGTATTTACTGTAATCCGCCCCGGTCTGGAATGGGTTTTCCCTCTCGTCCGACACAAAGTCCCGGTACTCTTTCCAGTTGGCCAGGATATGTTTGACCGTTTTCTGTCTGTAGTCCCCATGATAGTCCTCGGTATTCCGGATTAGGAAGCTCATGGCCCTAAACAGACAGTTGCCGTCTCCTTGCACGGGGTGTGTTTGGAAACGGTCTGGGGGCGGATCGTCAGCCTTAGCTTTAGCTGGCTGCTTCTTCCCCTTACTCTTGCGAGTTTGCTTGGGGGAAGGGCCTTTCTTGTGTTGTGTTGGGGGAGGAACCTCAGCCGCTTCATTAGCTGGCCGAACCTCCCCGTCTAGGCGTTTTTTGAAAATGTGGGTGTACGCCTGCCTGTAATGTATGTGCGCCCCCCCTCGGGGTGGCTGCGCCAGCTCCCCGCCTGCGGTGTGTGTCTAGGCGTAGGGAGTATTGCCCCCCTGTCTGTCCTGTGGGGTGTCTCATCCCTGAACTCCCTCGGGTATTCGTCGGGGAGGGGGTAGTGTTCCGGGCCCTTCGTGTGTTTTCTTCCCTGTCTATCATTGCCCGGGGGTCTGTTTTCTTGTTTCCTCCAGGGTGGGGTGTATGTCTGATGCTGGGGGAGCGGGTTTTCCCGTCGGTTCCCCTTTTCCCTATATTGGGTAGCTGCATACTCCTGTCTGGTCGGGGGTGGGTTTTCTTGCCTGTCCCTATTTCCCCTGTATTGTGGGGGTGTATAGCTTTGCCTGCGTGGGGGCAGGTTCTCCCGATATTCCCCATTTCCCCTGTACTGCGGGGCTGCATAGCCCTGCCTACGTGGGGGTGGGTTTTCCCGGTACTCCCTGTCTGCCCTGTATTGTGGGGCAGCGTAGGACTGTCTATTTGGTGTCGGGCTGTTTCGTCGGGGGATGTCGTGGTCGTACTCCTCAGGGTAGTACTCCCGTGTGTACGGGGATGGTGAACGCCTTGAGGGGTATGTCGGCTCTGTGTCCGTGTATGCCGTCGGTGAGTATCGAGGAGGGTAGTGTGGCCTATCCTGTGGGGGAGGTGTTGTTGGCCGCTGTGGAGGGTAGTAATTTTCCTCCCTCCCGTAGCGTCTCCTCTCTGTGTACCCCCTGTCCCTCTCAGTATGATAGTGTTCTCGTTTGTCTGCGTGCTCGTCCCTTAGCGGTCTCCCGCCCGCTTGGATGGCAGCTATGGTCAGTTTCTCCATCCTGTCCACTAATTCGTCCATTTTGGCGTTAGTGTCGTCTTTCTGAGTTTGGAAGTGCAGATCCACGGCTTTTTCCGTAGCCTTTTCCGTGATCTTTCTCCCCTCTTCTATGGTCTTTATGTTATTCAACATATGTTGGACCGTGGGGTTGTTCATGATGCATAGCTTTTCCACTATGGCTGGTCTGAGGCCCTGCATTAACAGCTTGACTTTCTGTTTATTTGTCATTGCTGCATTGTACTTTTCGCACATTATCAATTTAACATTGATGTATGCCTGGGCGCTCTCTTTGGGTCCCTGTGACCTCTGTCTAATCTGGTCATAGAGATCGTCATCGTCTGGTATGAGCTGGAACTCCTCCTTTAAGAGTAAAGCGGTTTCCTCCCATGTGGCAGCTTCTAGTGTGTCCTCATGGAGCTCATACCATGTCATGGCCGCCTTCGTGAGGTAAGCAGGAAGGAGCCGTTTCCTAACTTCCTCGCTCCAACCATTGATCCGGGCCGTTCTATTGAAGGCCTTGAGGTATTCCTCGGGATCCTGGCCTTCCCCCGTGAACTTTGTGGGGTGGATCATGGGGTACTCAGTGTGTCTATTCATCTCGTTCTCGGCTGTGTTTCGTTGGCTGTGTGTCGAGGTGTTTGGGCTGTTTAGAGGGGAATTAGCCTCGCTTCCCGTGTACGACACCTGTGTTACGTTACCAGGTGGCTCGTCACCTGATATGTCTGTACTGAGTGATGGTGTGTTGTCGTACTGTGTGGATTTAACTATGTGTACAGTCCTGTCTAAGTCCTGTTTCACAGTTTCCAGAATAGTGTGGATGTCAAGAACTGCTTCTGTCGTATGATTATTGGCTTTGATAGTGTCTGTCTCTAGTAGCTCTGTAATGCGCTCGAGCAGGTTACTGGCTTTCTGCTCTGTGATCTGCAGTTGCTGCAACAATAGGGGATGGAGTGTTGGCAGGCAATCTACCTCACTAGCGCTGGATACTGGTGACTCTTGTGTGTGTTCACTGGCCTGGGACCGTGTAAAATGTATAACTTGTGCTGCGGCGGCAGGGTGTTAAGCACGGATCTGTGCTGTTTTGAATTCAAGGTCCATGAGAAGTTGTACTGCAGTCTGGTCAGTTATTAAGTCACCGTTCCTAATTTTTAGCTTCGGCAGGAGTGGAGTCGTGCTAGCCGACAAATGGTGTGCAAAGTCTCTTAATGTAGTTCTAAATGTGGACATTTAATTTAAAAAAATGTGTGACGCACTATGAGGTTAAAAAAAAATTCACTATTTGCTTGGCTTTTTGCGGTACGGAAGGGGTCGTTTTAACTACGAGGGCTCGTTGGTTGAGTCCTTTTCTCTATGCGTAGTACCCCGCCTCCACCAGTGTTTTAGATCCCCTATTTGGGGGTGGATCTAAAAGGAAGAGTTATTGTACTAATTTATAAAGCTGTGCCTAAAAGGGGGTAGCTTCCCTTGGCAGGGTAAGCTGACCAGTGTAGAGTGTTGTTGTGTGTTAGGAACTAGGGGGCGCTCCTATGAATAATGTAGTAGTCTTTTAGGGGATGTGACTCAATACAAGGGTCACTGCGCTGGTCGCTCAGCTGATTGCTTATTACCTAACTGAATCTGCTCGTGTCAGCCAAGTGGCACACGCTGCTTGCTAGCAGCCGGGCCGGCTCGAGAAATACACTGGTAGCTTAGCTAGCGCTATTAGCCTACCGTCTGTCACGTCTACCCGTGACGGGAATAAGGAAGGGCGTTGGGATGTAAAGAGGCGTATGGACAGTAAGACTAGTGTGATGTGTTGACCAAGTGTTTATTGGTCTGTAATTCTGAAGTATGAGTCCCTTGTAGGGAATGTAATTATGTTCGCAATGTAAAGTACAAGTTGTGGGTTAAAGGTTACAAAAGCAGGATGTCTGAACACGACTGAATCACCTCTGATGACACTGGCGTGGCCTCCGGCCGTAACGTTGAAGCACTGATAATGGAGAGATCCCTTGACCTGATTAAGACGCCTTCTTATACTCTTCGGCGCTATGCTGTCAGCAATGTATTGGCATTGCTGCCCCAGTTAATAGTATGTCGCTATGTGTAACCATTATGCAAGGACTGAGCTGCTTTTTAGAGTGGCAAGCTGTCCTTGCTACGTTTATGGATGTTGGCCCGGCTTTCCAAGGGTTGCCCGTTAGGAGATTTAGGCAGATGATGGGGGGATGGTCTCCAAGGGGTGCATACCCCTGGGAGGCTGTACAATACGTAATGGGCTTGTCCATTCATGTTTTTTCCTTGCAATTGCAGAGTTTTGATCTTAGCCAAGTGCTCCCTAGTGATTTCATCATATTTTCCAATTAACTCCAAAGTCCCCAGAAAATTTCCATTATTTGCATCACCGATTGATACATTATCTCGTTGAAAAGGCAACCCCCATGATACTAGAAAGATTGTCACGTCTTAAATCCGTTGTATAATTGCTTTCCACTTTTCTGCTTCGTTCAAAATTTGTTTTTGAAGACCACTGTCAATACCTTTTGAATTAATTGATTGTTGGAGGGATTTCCATTGACAATAAGACTTACGATGGTTATTGCTATTTTTATGTTGGGGAATTTTGTTATACAACATTTTCCATGGAAATTGAGCCGTTGAAAATCCTATGTTTGCAAATTTGCTTCTTTTTTAGCTATTTGAAAAAAGAGTACAGGCAATGCAATGAAGTGTCTCTTTTGAAGAGCTCCAAATTAACCAGTCCCTGGGGGTAGTTTTCTCGATTGTTTATAGATTTAGTGTTGAGAAGATCGTTTGGAAACAGTTTTCCTGTTTTGTATTTAGGGAATGTCTTAGCCTGACTACGTAATTCTTCAAATTAATATATTGTTTTGAGAGACAATATTCTGGCGATTAATATCACTAATTATTTCCGACCATGTGCCTGGGTCGGTAAAATCTAAGATTGACTTATCATTGTTACAACTCTCGTCATTTGAAATATCGTTTTCGTTATTACTACCCGTATTGATTGAATCTACAACATGTCCTACCTGCTGCACCTCAGAGGAAATCTTGCCTGTATTGTCATCAGTTTCAAACATTAATTCACTGGACACAGACACACTATCATCAGTAGTTTTACAAGTAGATAAACTGTCACACCTAACACTCGCATCATCATCACAATGAGAACGGCTATCACTATCATCATTCTTTTTAAAAAACGTTGTAATATTCTGCCGGCCCAAGGCCCCTTTTGCATCTATAATGGCTTTTAACTTCCGTTTTTGCGTCCCGGATTTGTGGTTGAAATTACTTGTAGACATAATGATTAATGCTATAATAAAGCAACTATTACATACACAAACTGTCTTGCGGCAGAAACACACTGCAAGCACCTGTTAGGGTGACGTGACGTCAGCGGGCCGCGGTGTGAGGGAGAGGGGTAGCAACGTCATTGACCTTGAGCCGAGTCGCAGAGGGCGGGCCCGGCGGGCAGTTTTCTGCTTCTGCACACGCACTGTGTCACGTGTTACTCACAGCTGTTGTACGCAACGCACTGCATATCCAATGAACCAATTTATTTTACTCTGATGTAATATTTCATTGATACACATAAATCTAGTCCTAGTGATTTAATTATTGTTTTCTTTCTATGATTTATTAAAAATCTTCTGCTTTTTATTTTTTCCCCGTTTTTGCGGGCCCCGTTGCCGTAGCAACGGTAGCATTGGGCATGTGGTGGCCCTGAAATACACTCTACCCATCAGTTAGTGGATATTGGTCGAAATATCCAGTCAAGCTCACCTTCCTTTCCGACATGACTAACACATCTTAATATAAATGCACTCCGTGAGCGGTCCCTAGGGCATTAAAGTCGTGCCCTGTGTCAAGGTGATGATAACTTAAAGTATACATAAAAGCACGTACTACTGTATCCCTCGGGAGCTCGTCTATGCGATGTTAACACCGCACTTTCAACTACTAATGTTGCAAGACTGTACTAAGATTGCTCAACCTTTCATTTGTCTTTCGTATTCCTAGACAACTATCACCGCTACTAGAATGCACTAGTATGGACACGCTACCAGTAATATTTGAATTATGACGCAGTTGGCTGTACATTTCTAGTCAAAAACGTAATAGCTGTCAATAATCAACCGGTACAGAGGCGCTTCAAAATAGAAATATATCATCCTACACTGATCAAAAAACTGCTTTTCATATGTCAATCATAAAACCGTGTTTCTTGCTAGGAAATGTCGGAGAATATGATTAGATTAGATTATTATTTATCCATTTGATCAATTACATGTATACAATATATTTTTGATATAGGATATGTCAGAAATTACATAGAAAATAAAAGAACTTACAGGTATATATTACTAATACTATAACTATTTATAACTTAGTATAATAACAGATCTTAAGACATACAGCCTTATTGGACAACTATTTACATCTAACTCTATTATCACAATATGCACACTTAATTCTATAAATACAACCACTAACAGCTAGGTATTACAATTAAAATAGAAAAGTAAAATATATTTATAAATTTCATCGCTCATATACACTAAGATATTCAACTACAGAGTAAAAACAATGGCACTGCAGACAAGCTTTCAACATTCTTTCTAAGATTTTTATTTTGTGGCAAATTTTATATACTGGGGTAGTTTATTGCATAATTTAACTCCTGTGTGAAAAGTTCCTTTTTGATATATGCGTGTGTGTGCGTGTGAAAAATGAATGTTTGGATTTTGTCTTGTGTTATGTTTATGAACATCATTGTTTGTTTTAAGAAAAATGTCTTTATTCATTAAATTCTAAAAAAAAAACATAATACTTTCAAATATATGAATGCAGGGCAGTGGGAGAATGTTTAAATCTTTAAACAGAGGTCTACATGATTCTCTGGTGTTTACATTTGCCTTAATTCTAATCGCCCTCTTTTGTATCCTAAACGTGCTTAGTACATCTGGTGACATACCCCAAAATATGACCCCATATCTTAAGTATGAATGAAATTAAGCAAAATAAGTATTTCTTAATGTGTGCATGCTAGTGCAAGTTTTCAAAATACGTAAAGCAAAGCACATCAATTTCAGTTTAGTATTCAGATATTGTATATGTTTATTCCATTTCAAGTCGTGTTGTATCCATAGTCCTAAAAACTTTGTTTCTGATTTATTTTCTGTTTGATGACCATTTAATGTTATTTTGGGCGTCGCAGGATTCCTATTCTGTATAGTGTGGAAATTTAGACATACTGTTTTATTTATAGTTTATTATGAGGCGATTCTCTTGTGACCATTTGGTTAACTCTTATGTAACAGAGTCACCAGACTGCTGTAAGATCTGTTTAGTTTCGCCTTTTATTACGAGTGTTGTATCGTCTGCAAACAAAATTTCCTTATGAGAATCAACGTTCTGTGTTATATCATTGATATATAGAAGAAAGAGTAGTGGGCCCAAAACCGATCCATGGGGTATTCCAAATTTAATAATACCCTCATTGGACAATGTTTCATTAAGTAATCTGGTTCCATCATCCTCATGTCTCAAGCTTATTATTTGTTTACGCCTTGTTAAGTAAGACTCTATCCATTTATTTTCTAGACCTCTAATACCATATTGATTTAGTATTATAAGGAGGATTTTATGGTCAACAACATCAAATGCTTTCAATAAATCCAAGAATAGGCCAGTTACATGTTCCTTATGGCCAATTAATTTCAGTATACCATTAATGCATTCATAAAATGCTGTATGTGTAGATTTTTCCGTTCTGAATCCATGTTGTGAGTTTGATAGTATTTTATTTTTTACTATAAAACTTATCAGTCTCTTATACATGATTTTTTCCACAATTTTTGCAATACCAGTTGGTAAGGTAATAGGACGATAGTTATCTAATTCATCTTTAGAACTGTTTTTGTGCAGTGGAATTACTTTTGATAAATTTAAAATATCCGTGTAAATTCCTGAGAGAATGAACAGTTTATTAAGTGCGTAAGTGGATTTATTATATCTTCTGCACATTTCTTTAAAATTGCATCAGGGATACCATCAATACTAGCACAGAATTTATTTTTTAGCTCTTTTATAACTATTCTTACCTCTTCACGTGTGACATGATTTATAAATAAAGAATCACTGCAAATATTTATTTTATTATTAGAATTTAGTGTATTTACCTGTGATTTATGTAATAATTTTTGCGGAATTTCCAGACATTAGTCATTAAAAGTGTTTGCTATTTCCTCTGGATTAGTAATTACTTTTTTATTGCAGGTCAGTGTATTTTATTTTAGCAGATTTTACAGCTTCATTCTTTATCACGGACCACATAGCCCTGTTTTATTAGATGATTGGGATATAATATTATCATTATGCATTTTCTTTGCTAGTCTTATTACCTTACTTAATATTCTATTGTATTTTTGTAGTATAAATTGAATTCAGGAGTTGTGTGGTATTGTTTATATAATTTGTGTAGAAATTTCTTTCTTTGACATGAATTTATAATCCCTGTTGTTATCCAATTGCTAGCTTTGTTATTTTGAATAGTTCTTTGGTTAATGGGGAATGCTATAAAAATAGTGTTTTAGGGTACTGTTAAATGCATTAAATTTTTCATTTATATTTTCTAGTTTATACGTTTCTGACCATGTTTCCTTATTTAATAAGTCATTGAAATATGTAACATTTGTTTCCGTGAATGACCTGCACTTTGATTTTATTTCATTTTCATTATTATTGATTTCTTCGGGTATTTCAAAACTCAGTATTTATCCATGGTGGTCACTAAAACCCGAGAAATAGACTTCTATTGAATGGTGATATTTATCTGTATTTATAAAAAATTGATCAGGACTGGTTTTACTAAACTTTATTATTCTTGTTGGGGTGTTGATTGTAGGTTTCAGTCCATAGGAAATTAGTAACGGTGTTAATAATTCACAATTTCTATCACATTTTAAGAAATCCACATTTACATCCCCACAAATGATTATATCGTAATTTACTTTGCCCATGTTATTGAGTAAAAATTCTAATTTATCTATAAATAAACGATAATTTCCTGACGGAGAACGGAATACGCATACAGTTATTAACTTAAACTACTGTATTTTAACGGCAGAGAATTCAAAATTCTGTTCCGTAATTAGATAATCATAAGCTGTTAACTGTTCACGATCTAAATTATTTCTTAAGAAGATACAAGTACCACCATGGCTAATATTAGATCTAGAGTATTTACTAGCTAGTATAAACCCTGGGAATTGAATTACTTCGAGTTGTTCATCTTCCAGCCAATGTTCTGAAATACAAAGCGCTAAGATGTCTTTAAGTTCATTTTTAAGCATTAGATTTATGTAATCAATTTTATTATAGATTGCCAAATTAACAATTAATATTGTGTCTTCCAGTCGGTCAACATAACAATAAAGACAGCCTTGAAGCCATTCTACAGTGTTGCCACATTAACAATTAATATTGTATCTTCAGTCAGTCAACATAACAATAAAGACAGCCTTGAAGCCATTCTTCAGTGTTGCCACATTAACAATTAATATTGTATCTTCCAGTCGGTCAACTTAACAATAAAGACAGCCTTGAAGCCATTCTTCAGTGTTGCCATATTAACAATTAATATTGTGTCTTCCAGTCGGTCAACATAACAATAAAGACAGCCTTGAAGCCATTCTACAGTGTTGCCATATTAACAATTAATATTGTATCTTCAGTCAGTCAACATAACAATAAAGACAGCCTTGAAGCCATTCTTCAGTGTTGCCACATTAACAATTAATATTGTGTCTTCCAGTCGGTCAACATAACAATAAAGACAGCCTTGAAGCCATTCTTCAGTGTTGCCACATTAACAATTAATATTGTATCTTCAGTCAGTCAACATAACAATAAAGACAGCCTTGAAGCCATTCTTCAGTGTTGCCATATTAACAATTAATATTGTGTCTTCCAGTCAGTCAACATAAGAATAAAGACAGCCTTGAAGCCATTCTACAGTGTTGCCATACTAACAATTAATATTGTATCTTCAGTCAGTCAACATAACAATAAAGACAGCCTTGAAGCCATTCTTCAGTGTTGCCACATTAACAATTAATATTGTATCTTCCAGTCGGTCAACATAACAATAAAGACAGCCTTAAAGCCATTCTACAATGTTGCCATATTAACAATTAATATTGTATCTTCCAGACGGTCAACATAACAATAAAGACAGCCTTGAAGCCATTCTTCAGTGTTGCCACATTTACAATTAATATTATATCTTCCAGTCGGTCAACATAACAATAAAGACAGCCTTGAAGCCATTCTTCAGTGTTGCCACATTTACAATTAATATTGTATCTTCCAGTCGGTCAACATAACAATAAAGACAGCTTTGAAGCCATTCTACAGTGTTGCCATATTAACAATTAATATTGTATCTTCAGTCAGTCAACATAACAATAAAGACAGCCTTGAAGCCATTCTTCAGTGTTGCCACATTAACAATTAATATTGTATCTTCCAGTCGGTCAACATAACAATAAAGACAGCCTTGAAGCCATTCTACAGTGTTGCCACATTAACAATTAATATTGTGTCTTCCAGTCGGTCAACATAACAATAAAGACAGCCTTGAAGCCATTCTACAGTGTTGCCATATTAACAATTAATATTGTGTCTTCCAGTCGGTCAACATAACAATAAAGACAGCCTTGTAGTCATTCTTCAGTGTTGCCACATTAACAATTAATATTGTACCCTCCAGTCGGTCAACATAACAATAAAGACAGCCTTGAAGCCATTCTACAGTGTTGCCACAATAACAATTAATATTGTATCTTTCAGTCGGTCAACATAACAATAAAGACAGCCTTGAAGCCATTCTACAGTGTTGCCACATTAACAATTAATATTGTATCTTCCAGTCGGTCAACATAACAATAAAGACAGCCTTGAAGCCATTCTACAGTGTTGCCACATTAACAATTACTATTGTATCTTCCAGTCGGTCAACATAACAATGAAGACAGCCTTGAAGCCATTCTACAATGTTGCCAAATTAACAATTAATATTGTGTCTTCCAGTCGGTCAACAAAACAATAAAGACAGCCTTGAAGCCATTCTACAGTGTTGCCACATTATCAATTAATATTGTATCTTCCAGTCGGTCAACATAACAATAAAGACAGCCTTGTAGTCATTCTACAATGTTGCCACATTAACAATTAATATTGTGTATTCCAGTCGGTCAACATAACAATGAAGACAGCCTTGAAGCCATTCTACAGTGTTGCCACATTATCAATTAATATTGTATCTTCCAGTCGGTCAACATAACAATAAAGACAGCCTTGTAGTCATTCTACAGTGTTGCCACATTAACAATTAATATCGTATCTTCAGTCGGTCAACATAACAATAAAGACAGCCTTAAAGCCATTCTGCAGTGTTGCCACATTAACAATATTAATATTGTATCTTCCAGTCGACCAACATAACAATAAAGACAGCCTTGTAGTCATTCTACAGTGTTGCCACATTAACAATTAATATTGTATCTTCCAGTCAGTCAACATAACAATAAAGACAGCCTTGAAGCCATTCTTCAGTGTTGCCACATTAACAATTAATATTGTATCTTCCAGTCGGTCAACATAACAATAAAGACAGCCTTGAAGCCATTCTACAGTGTTGCCACATTAACAATTAATATTGTGTCTTCCAGTCGGTCAACATAACAATAAAGACAGCCTTGAAGCCATTCTACAGTGTTGCCACATTAACAATTAATATTGTGTCTTCCAGTCGGTCAACATAACAATAAAGACAGCCTTGAAGCCATTCTACAGTGTTGCCACATTAACAATTAATATTGTGTCTTCCAGTCGGTCAACATAACAATTAAGACAGCCTTGGAATCATTCTTCAGTGTTGCCACATTAACAATTAATATTGTATCCTCCATTCGGTCAACATAACAATAAAGACAGCCTTGAAGCCATTCTACAGTGTTGCCACATTAACAATTAATATTGTATCTTTCAGTCGGTCAACATAACAATAAAGACAGCCTTGAAGCCATTCTACAGTGTTGCCACATTAACAATTAATATTGTATCTTCCAGTCGGTCAACATAACAATAAAGACAGCCTTGAAGCCATTCTACAGTGTTGCCACATTAACAATTAATATTGTGTCTTCCAGTCGGTCATCATAACATTAAAGACAGCCTTGAAGCCATTCTTCAGTGTTGCCATATTAACAATTAATATTGTATATTCCAGCCAGCCAACATAACAATAAATACAGCCTTGAAGCCATTCTACAGTGTTGCCATATTAACAATTAGTATTGTATCTTCAGTCGGTCAACATAACAATAAATACAGCCTTGAAGCCATTCTACAGTGTTGCCATATTAACAATTAATATTGTATCTTCCAGTCAGTCAACATAACAATAAAGACAGCCTTGAAGCCATTCTTCACTGTTGCCACATTAACAATTAATACTGTGTCTTCAGTCGGTCAACATAACAATAAAGACCGCCTTGAAGCCATTCTACAGTGTTGCAACATTAACAATTAATATTGTATCTCCCAGTCGGTCAACATAACAATAAAGACAATCTTGAAGCCATTCCTCAGTGTTGCCATATTAACAATTAATATTGTGTCTTTAGTCGGTCAACTTAACAATAAAGACAGCCTAGAAGCCATTCTACAGTTTTGCCATATTAACAATTAATATTGTGTCTTTAGTCGGTCAACATAACAATAAAGACAGCCTTGAAGCCATTCTACAGTGTTGCCACATTAACAATTAATACTGTGTCTTCAGTCGGTCAACATAACAATAAATACAGGCTTGAAGCCATTCTACAGTGTTGCCACATTAACAATTAATATTGTATCTTCCAGTCAGTCAACATAACAATAAAGACAGCCTTGAAGCCATTCTTCAGTGTTGCCATATTAACAATTAATATTGTGTCTTCCGGTCGGTCAACATAACAATAAAGACAGCCTTGAAGCCATTCTTCAGTGTTGCCATATTAACAATTAATATTGTGTCTTCCAGTCGGTCAACTTAACAATAATGACAGCCTTGAAGCCATTCTACAGTGTTGCCACATTAACAATTAATATTGTGTCTTCTAGTCGGTCAACATAACAATAAAGACAACCTTGAAGCCATTCTTCAGTGTTGCCACATTAACAATATTAATATTGTATCTTCCAGTCGGTCAACATAACAATAAAGACAGCCTTGAAGCCATTCTTCAGTGTTGCCACATTAACAATTAATACTGTGTCTTCAGTCGGTCAACATAACAATAAAGACAGCCTTGAAGCCATTCTTCAGTGTTGCCACATTAACAATTAATATTGTATCTTCCAGTCGGTCAACATAACAATAAATACAGCCTTGAAGCCATTCTACAGTGTTGCCACATTAACAATTAATACTGTGTCTTCAGTCGGTCAACATAACAATAAAGACAGCCTTGAAGCCATTCTACAGTGTTGCCACATTAACAATTAATATTGTATCTTCCAGTCGGTCAACATAACAATAAATACAGGCTTGAAGCCATTCTTCAGTGTTGCCATATTAACTATTAATATTGTGTCTTCCAGTCGGTCAACATAACAATAAATACAGCCTTGAAGCCATTCTTCAGTGTTGCCATATTAACAATTAATATTGTGTCTTCCAGTCGGTCAACATAACAATAAATACAGGCTTGAAGCCATTCTTCAGTGTTGCCATATTAACAATTAATATTGTATCTTCCAGTCGGTCAACATAACAATAAATACAGGCTTGAAGCCATTCTTCAGTGTTGCCATATGAACAATTAATATTGTATCTTCCAGTCGGTCAACATAACAATAAATACAGCCTTGAAGCCATTCTACAGTGTTGCCACATTAACAATTAATATTGTGTCTTCCAGTCGGTCAACATAACAATAAAGACAGCCTTGAAGCCATTCTACAGTGTTGCCACATTAACAATTAATATTGTGTCTTCCAGTCGGTCAACATAACAATAAAGACAGCCTTGAAGCCATTCTACAGTGTTGCCACATTAACACATAATATTGTATCATCCAGTCGGTCAACATAACAATAAAGACAGCCTTGAAGCCATTCTACAGTGTTGCCACATTAACAATTAATATTGTGTCTTCCAGTTGGTCAACATAACAATAAAGACAGCCTTGAAGCCATTCTACAGTGTTGCCATATTAACAATTAATATTGTATCTTCCAGTCGGTCAACATAACAATAAATACAGGCTTGAAGCCATTCTTCTGTGTTGCCATATTAACAATTAATATTGTATCTTCCAGTCGGTCAACATAACAATAAATACAGCCTTGAAGCCATTCTACAGTGTTGCCACATTAACAATTAATATTGTGTCTTCCAGTCAGTCAACATAACAATAAAGACAGCCTTGAAGCCATTCTACAGTTTTGTCACATTAACAATTAATATTGTATCTTCAGTCGGTCAACATAACAATAAAGACAGCCTTGAAGCCATTCTTCAGTGTTGCCATATTAACAATTAATATTGTATCTTCAGTCGGTCAACATAACAATAAAGACAGCCTTGAAGCCATTCTTCAGTGTTGCCACATTAACAACTAATATTGTATCTTCAGTCAGTCAACATAACAATAAAGACAACCTTGAAGCCTTTCTACAATGTTGCCATATTAACAATTAATATTGTATCTTCCAGTCGGTCAACATAACAATAAATACAGGCTTGAAGCCATTCTTCTGTGTTGCCATATTAACAATTAATATTGTATCTTCCAGTCGGTCAACATAACAATAAATACAGCCTTGATGCCATTCTACAGTGTTGCCATATTAACAATTAATATTGTATCTTCCAGCCAGCCAACATAACAATAAATACAGCCTTGAAGCCATTCTACAGTGTTGCCATATTAACAATTAATATTGTATCTTCCAGTCGGTCAACATAACAATAAATACAGCCTTTAAGCCATTCTTCAGTGTTGCCACATTAACAATTAATACTGTGTCTTCAGTCGGTCAACATAACAATAAAGACAGCCTTGAATCCATTCTACAGTGTTGCCACATTAACAATTAATATTGTATCTTCCAGTCAGTCAACATAACAATAAAGACAGCCTTGAAGCCATTCTTCAGTGTTGCCACATTAACAATTGATACTGTGTCTTCAGTCAGTCAACATAACAATAAAGACAGCCTTGAAGCCATTCTACAGTGTTGCAACATTAACAATTAATATTGTATCTCCCAGTCGGTCAACATAACAATAAATACAGCCTTGAAGCCTTTCTTCAGTGTTGCCATATTAACAATTAATATTGTGTCTTCCAGTCGGTCAACATAACAATAAAGACAGCCTTGAAGCCATTCTACAGTTTTGCCATATTAACAATTAATATTGTATCTTCCAGTCGGTCAACTTAACAATAAAGACAGCTTTGAAGCCATTCTTCAGTGTTGCCACATTAACAATATTAATATTGTATCTTCCAGTCAGTCAACATAATAATAAAGACAGCCTTGAAGCCATTCTGCAGTGTTGCCACATTAACAATATTAATATTGTATCTACCAGTCGGTCAACATAATAATAAAGATAGCCTTGAAGCCATTCTACAGTTTTGCCATATTAACAAATAATATTGTATCTACCAGTCGGTCAACATAACAATAAAGACAGCCTTGAAGCCATTCTTCAGTGTTGCCATATTAACAATTAATATTGTGTCTTTAGTCGGTCAACTTAACAATAAAGACAGCCTTGAAGCCATTCTACAGTTTTGCCATATTAACAATTAATATTGTGTCTTTAGTCGGTCAACATAACAATAAAGACAGCCTTGAAGCCATTCTACAGTGTTGCCACATTAACAATTAATACTGTGTCTTCAGTCGGTCAACATAACAATAAATACAGGCTTGAAGCCATTCTACAGTGTTGCCACATTAACAATTAATACTGTGTCTTCAGTCGGTCAACATAACAATAAAGACAGCCTTGAAGCCATTCTTCAGTGTTGCCACATTAACAATTAATATTGTATCTTACTGTCGGTCAACATAACAATAAATACAGCCTTGAAGCCATTCTACAGTGTTGCCACATTAACAATTAATACTGTGTCTTCAGTCGGTCAACATAACAATAAAGACAGCCTTGAAGCCATTCTACAGTGTTGCCACATTAACAATTAATATTGTATCTTCCAGTCGGTCAACATAACAATAAATACAGGCTTGAAGCCATTCTTCAGTGTTGCCATATGAACAATTAATATTGTATCTTCCAGTCGGTCAACATAACAATAAATACAGCCTTGAAGCCATTCTTCAGTGTTGCCACATTAACAATTAATATTGTGTCTTCCAGTCGGTCAACATAACAATAAAGACAGCCTTGAAGCCATTCTACAGTGTTGCCACATTAACAATTAATATTGTGTCTTCCAGTCGGTCAACATAACAATAAAGACAGCCTTGAAGCCATTCTACAGTGTTGCCACATTAACACATAATATTGTATCTTCCAGTCGGTCAACATAACAATAAAGACAGCCTTGAAGCCATTCTACAGTGTTGCCACATTAACAATTAATATCGTATCTTCAGTCGGTCAACATAACAATAAAGACAGCCTTAAAGCCATTCTGCAGTGTTGCCACATTAACAATATTAATATTGTATCTTCCAGTCGACCAACATAACAATAAAGACAGCCTTGTAGTCATTCTACAGTGTTGCCACATTAACAATTAATATTGTATCTTCCAGTCAGTCAACATAACAATAAAGACAGCCTTGAAGCCATTCTTCAGTGTTGCCACATTAACAATTAATATTGTATCTTCCAGTCGGTCAACATAACAATAAAGACAGCCTTGAAGCCATTCTACAGTGTTGCCACATTAACAATTAATATTGTGTCTTCCAGTCGGTCAACATAACAATAAAGACAGCCTTGAAGCCATTCTACAGTGTTGCCACATTAACAATTAATATTGTGTCTTCCAGTCGGTCAACATAACAATAAAGACAGCCTTGAAGCCATTCTACAGTGTTGCCACATTAACAATTAATATTGTGTCTTCCAGTCGGTCAACATAACAATTAAGACAGCCTTGGAATCATTCTTCAGTGTTGCCACATTAACAATTAATATTGTATCCTCCAGTCGGTCAACATAACAATAAAGACAGCCTTGAAGCCATTCTACAGTGTTGCCACATTAACAATTAATATTGTATCTTTCAGTCGGTCAACATAACAATAAAGACAGCCTTGAAGCCATTCTACAGTGTTGCCACATTAACAATTAATATTGTATCTTCCAGTCGGTCAACATAACAATAAAGACAGCCTTGAAGCCATTCTACAGTGTTGCCACATTAACAATTAATATTGTGTCTTCCAGTCGGTCATCATAACATTAAAGACAGCCTTGAAGCCATTCTTCAGTGTTGCCATATTAACAATTAATATTGTATATTCCAGCCAGCCAACATAACAATAAATACAGCCTTGAAGCCATTCTACAGTGTTGCCATATTAACAATTAGTATTGTATCTTCAGTCGGTCAACATAACAATAAATACAGCCTTGAAGCCATTCTACAGTGTTACCATATTAACAATTAAGATTGTATCTTCCAGCCAGCCAACATAACAATAAATACAGCCTTGAAGCCATTCTACAGTGTTGCCATATTAACAATTAATATTGTATCTTCCAGTCGGTCAACATAACAATAAATACAGCCTTGAAGCCATTCTTCAGTGTTGCCACATTAACAATTAATACTGTGTCTTCAGTCGGTCAACATAACCATAAAGACAGCCTTGAAGCCATTCTACAGTGTTGCCATATTAACAATTAATATTGTATCTTCCAGTCAGTCAACATAACAATAAAGACAGCCTTGAAGCCATTCTTCACTGTTGCCACATTAACAATTAATACTGTGTCTTCAGTCGGTCAACATAACAATAAAGACAGCCTTGAAGCCATTCTACAGTGTTGCAACATTAACAATTAATATTGTATCTCCCAGTCGGTCAACATAACAATAAAGACAATCTTGAAGCCATTCCTCAGTGTTGCCATATTAACAATTAATATTGTGTCTTTAGTCGGTCAACTTAACAATAAAGACAGCCTAGAAGCCATTCTACAGTTTTGCCATATTAACAATTAATATTGTGTCTTTAGTCGGTCAACATAACAATAAAGACAGCCTTGAAGCCATTCTACAGTGTTGCCACATTAACAATTAATACTGTGTCTTCAGTCGGTCAACATAACAATAAATACAGGCTTGAAGCCATTCTACAGTGTTGCCACATTAACAATTAATATTGTATCTTCCAGTCAGTCAACATAACAATAAAGACAGCCTTGAAGCCATTCTTCAGTGTTGCCATATTAACAATTAATATTGTGTCTTCCGGTCGGTCAACATAACAATAAAGACAGCCTTGAAGCCATTCTTCAGTGTTGCCATATTAACAATTAATATTGTGTCTTCCAGTCGGTCAACTTAACAATAATGACAGCCTTGAAGCCATTCTACAGTGTTGCCACATTAACAATTAATATTGTGTCTTCTAGTCGGTCAACATAACAATAAAGACAACCTTGAAGCCATTCTTCAGTGTTGCCACATTAACAATATTAATATTGTATCTTCCAGTCGGTCAACATAACAATAAAGACAGCCTTGAAGCCATTCTTCAGTGTTGCCACATTAACAATTAATACTGTGTCTTCAGTCGGTCAACATAACAATAAAGACAGCCTTGAAGCCATTCTTCAGTGTTGCCACATTAACAATTAATATTGTATCTTCCAGTCGGTCAACATAACAATAAATACAGCCTTGAAGCCATTCTACAGTGTTGCCACATTAACAATTAATACTGTGTCTTCAGTCGGTCAACATAACAATAAAGACAGCCTTGAAGCCATTCTACAGTGTTGCCACATTAACAATTAATATTGTATCTTCCAGTCGGTCAACATAACAATAAATACAGGCTTGAAGCCATTCTTCAGTGTTGCCATATTAACTATTAATATTGTGTCTTCCAGTCGGTCAACATAACAATAAATACAGCCTTGAAGCCATTCTTCAGTGTTGCCATATTAACAATTAATATTGTGTCTTCCAGTCGGTCAACATAACAATAAATACAGGCTTGAAGCCATTCTTCAGTGTTGCCATATTAACAATTAATATTGTATCTTCCAGTCGGTCAACATAACAATAAATACAGGCTTGAAGCCATTCTTCAGTGTTGCCATATGAACAATTAATATTGTATCTTCCAGTCGGTCAACATAACAATAAATACAGCCTTGAAGCCATTCTACAGTGTTGCCACATTAACAATTAATATTGTGTCTTCCAGTCGGTCAACATAACAATAAAGACAGCCTTGAAGCCATTCTACAGTGTTGCCACATTAACAATTAATATTGTGTCTTCCAGTCGGTCAACATAACAATAAAGACAGCCTTGAAGCCATTCTACAGTGTTGCCACATTAACACATAATATTGTATCATCCAGTCGGTCAACATAACAATAAAGACAGCCTTGAAGCCATTCTACAGTGTTGCCACATTAACAATTAATATTGTGTCTTCCAGTTGGTCAACATAACAATAAAGACAGCCTTGAAGCCATTCTACAGTGTTGCCATATTAACAATTAATATTGTATCTTCCAGTCGGTCAACATAACAATAAATACAGGCTTGAAGCCATTCTTCTGTGTTGCCATATTAACAATTAATATTGTATCTTCCAGTCGGTCAACATAACAATAAATACAGCCTTGAAGCCATTCTACAGTGTTGCCACATTAACAATTAATATTGTGTCTTCCAGTCAGTCAACATAACAATAAAGACAGCCTTGAAGCCATTCTACAGTTTTGTCACATTAACAATTAATATTGTATCTTCAGTCGGTCAACATAACAATAAAGACAGCCTTGAAGCCATTCTTCAGTGTTGCCATATTAACAATTAATATTGTATCTTCAGTCGGTCAACATAACAATAAAGACAGCCTTGAAGCCATTCTTCAGTGTTGCCACATTAACAACTAATATTGTATCTTCAGTCAGTCAACATAACAATAAAGACAACCTTGAAGCCTTTCTACAATGTTGCCATATTAACAATTAATATTGTATCTTCCAGTCGGTCAACATAACAATAAATACAGGCTTGAAGCCATTCTTCTGTGTTGCCATATTAACAATTAATATTGTATCTTCCAGTCGGTCAACATAACAATAAATACAGCCTTGAAGCCATTCTACAGTGTTGCCATATTAACAATTAATATTGTATCTTCCAGCCAGCCAACATAACAATAAATACAGCCTTGAAGCCATTCTACAGTGTTGCCATATTAACAATTAATATTGTATCTTCCAGTCGGTCAACATAACAATAAATACAGCCTTTAAGCCATTCTTCAGTGTTGCCACATTAACAATTAATACTGTGTCTTCAGTCGGTCAACATAACAATAAAGACAGCCTTGAATCCATTCTACAGTGTTGCCATATTAACAATTAATATTGTATCTTCCAGTCAGTCAACATAACAATAAAGACAGCCTTGAAGCCATTCTTCAGTGTTGCCACATTAACAATTAATACTGTGTCTTCAGTCAGTCAACATAACAATAAAGACAGCCTTGAAGCCATTCTACAGTGTTGCAACATTAACAATTAATATTGTATCTCCCAGTCGGTCAACATAACAATAAATACAGCCTTGAAGCCATTCTTCAGTGTTGCCATATTAACAATTAATATTGTGTCTTCCAGTCGGTCAACATAACAATAAAGACAGCCTTGAAGCCATTCTACAGTTTTGCCATATTAACAATTAATATTGTATCTTCCAGTCGGTCAACTTAACAATAAAGACAGCTTTGAAGCCATTCTTCAGTGTTGCCACATTAACAATATTAATATTGTATCTTCCAGTCAGTCAACATAATAATAAAGACAGCCTTGAAGCCATTCTGCAGTGTTGCCACATTAACAATATTAATATTGTATCTACCAGTCGGTCAACATAATAATAAAGATAGCCTTGAAGCCATTCTACAGTTTTGCCATATTAACAAATAATATTGTATCTACCAGTCGGTCAACATAACAATAAAGACAGCCTTGAAGCCATTCTTCAGTGTTGCCACATTAACAATTAATACTGTGTCTTCAGTCGGTCAACATAACAATAAAGACAGCCTTGAAGCCATTCTTCAGTGTTGCCACATTAACAATTAATATTGTATCTTACTGTCGGTCAACATAACAATAAATACAGCCTTGAAGCCATTCTACAGTGTTGCCACATTAACAATTAATACTGTGTCTTCAGTCGGTCAACATAACAATAAAGACAGCCTTGAAGCCATTCTACAGTGTTGCCACATTAACAATTAATATTGTATCTTCCAGTCGGTCAACATAACAATAAATACAGGCTTGAAGCCATTCTTCAGTGTTGCCATATGAACAATTAATATTGTATCTTCCAGTCGGTCAACATAACAATAAATACAGCCTTGAAGCCATTCTTCAGTGTTGCCACATTAACAATTAATATTGTGTCTTCCAGTCGGTCAACATAACAATAAAGACAGCCTTGAAGCCATTCTACAGTGTTGCCACATTAACAATTAATATTGTGTCTTCCAGTCGGTCAACATAACAATAAAGACAGCCTTGAAGCCATTCTACAGTGTTGCCACATTAACACATAATATTGTATCTTCCAGTCGGTCAACATAACAATAAAGACAGCCTTGAAGCCATTCTACAGTGTTGCCACATTAACAATTAATATTGTGTCTTCCAGTTGGTCAACATAACAATAAAGACAGCCTTGAAGCCATTCTACAGTGTTGCCATATTAACAATTAATATTGTATCTTCCAGTCGGTCAACATAACAATAAATACAGGCTTGAAGCCATTCTTCTGTGTTGCCATATTAACAATTAATATTGTATCTTCCAGTCGGTCAACATAACAATAAATACAGCCTTGAAGCCATTCTACAGTGTTGCCACATTAACAATTAATATTGTGTCTTCCAGTCAGTCAACATAACAATAAAGACAGCCTTGAAGCCATTCTACAGTTTTGCCACATTAACAATTAATATTGTATCTTCAGTCGGTCAACATAACAATAAAGACAGCCTTGAAGCCATTCATCAGTGTTGCCATATTAACAATTAATATTGTATCTTCAGTCGGTCAACATAACAATAAAGACAGCCTTGAAGCCATTCTTCAGTGTTGCCACATTAACAACTAATATTGTATCTTCAGTCAGTCAACATAACAATAAAGACAACCTTGAAGCCATTCTACAGTGTTGCCACATTAACAATTAATATTGTATCTTCCAGTCGGTCAACATAACAATAAAGACAGCCTTGAGCCATTCTTCAGTGTTGCCACATTAACAATTAATATTGTATCATCAGTCGGTCAACATAACAATAAAGACAGCTTTGAAGCCATTCTACAGTGTTGCCACATTAACAATTAATATTGTATCTTCCAGTCGGTCAACATAACAATAAAGACAGCCTTGAAGCCATTCTTCAGTGTTGCCACATTGACAATTAATATTGTATCTTCAGTCGGTCAACATAACAATAAAGACAGCTTTGAGGCCATTCTTCAGTATTGCCACATTAACAACTAATATTGTATCTTCAGTCAGTCAACATAACAATAAAGACAACCTTGAAGCCATTCTTCAGTGTTGCTACATTAACAATTAATATTGTGTCTTCCAGTCGTTCAACTTAACCATAAAGACAGCCTTGAAGCCATTCTTCAGTGTTGCCATATTAACAATTAATATTGTGTCTTCCAGTCGGTCAACATAACAATAAAGACAGCCTTGAAGCCATTCTACAGTGTTGCCACATTAACAATTAATATTGTGTCTTCCAGTCGGTCAACTTAACAATAAAGACAGCCTTGAAGCCATTCTTCAGTGTTGCCATATTAACAATTAATATTGTATCTTCCAGTCGGTCAACATAACAATAAAGACAGCCTTGAAGCCATTCTACAGTGTTGCCACAGTAACAATTAATATTGTATCTTCAGTCGGTCAACATAACAATAATGACAGCCTTGAAGCCACTCTACAGTGTTGCCATATTAACAATTAATATTGTATCTTCAGTCGGTCAACATAACAATAAAGACAGCCTTGAAGCCACTCTACAGTGTTGCCACATTAACAATTAATATTGTATCTTCAGTCGGTCAACATAACAATAAAGACAGCCTTGAAGCCATTCTACAGTGTTGCCATATTAACAATTAATATTGTATCTTCAGTCGGTCAACATAACAATAAAGACAGCCTTGAAGCCATTCTTCAGTGTTGCCACATTAACAATTAATATTGTATCTTCCAGTCGGTCAACATAACAATAAATACAGCCTTGAAGCCATTCTACAGTGTTGCCACATTAACAATTAATACTGTGTCTTCAGTCGGTCAACATAACAATAAAGACAGCCTTGAAGCCACTCTACAGTGTTGCCATATTAACAATTAATATTGTGTCTTCCAGTCGGTCAACATAACAATAAAGACAGCCTTGAAGCCATTCTACAGTGTTGTCACATTAACAATTAATATTGTATCTTCCAGTCAGTCAACATAACAATAAAGACAGCCTTGAAGCCATTCTGCAGTGTTGCCACAGTAACAATTAATATTGTATCTTCAGTCGGTCAACATAACAATAAAGACAGCCTTGAAGCCATTCTACAGTGTTGCCACATTAACAATTAATATTGTGTCTTCCAGTCGGTCAACATAACAATAAAGACAGCCTTGAAGCCATTCTTCAGTGTTGCCATATTAACAATTAATATTGTATCTTCCAGTCGGTCAACATAACAATAAAGACAGCCTTGAAGCCACTCTACAGTGTTGCCACATTAACAATTAATATTGTATCTTCAGTCGGTCAACATAACAATAAAGACAGCCTTGAAGCCATTCTACAGTGTTGCCATATTAACAATTAATATTGTATCTTCAGTCGGTCAACATAACAATAAAGACAGCCTTGAAGCCACTCTACAGTGTTGCCATATTAACAATTAATATTGTATCTTCAGTCAGTCAACATAACAATAAAGACAGCCTTGAAGCCATTCTTCAGTGTTGCCACATTAACAATTAATATTGTATCTTCCAGTCGGTCAACATAACAATAAAGACAGCCTTGAAGCCATTCTACAGTGTTGCCACATTAACAATTAATATTGTGTCTTCCAGTCGGTCAACATAACAATAAAGACAGCCTTGAAGCCATTCTACAGTGTTGCCATATTAACAATTAATATTGTGTCTTCCAGTCGGTCAACATAACAATAAAGACAGCCTTGTAGTCATTCTTCAGTGTTGCCACATTAACAATTAATATTGTATCCTCCAGTCGGTCAACATAACAATAAAGACAGCCTTGAAGCCATTCTACAGTGTTGCCACAATAACAATTAATATTGTATCTTTCAGTCGGTCAACATAACAATAAAGACAGCCTTGAAGCCATTCTACAGTGTTGCCACATTAACAATTAATATTGTATCTTCCAGTCGGTCAACATAACAATAAAGACAGCCTTGAAGCCATTCTACAGTGTTGCCACATTAACAATTACTATTGTATCTTCCAGTCGGTCAACATAACAATGAAGACAGCCTTGAAGCCATTCTACAATGTTGCCAAATTAACAATTAATATTGTGTCTTCCAGTCGGTCAACAAAACAATAAAGACAGCCTTGAAGCCATTCTACAGTGTTGCCACATTATCAATTAATATTGTATCTTCCAGTCGGTCAACATAACAATAAAGACAGCCTTGTAGTCATTCTACGATGTTGCCACATTAACAATTAATATTGTGTCTTCCAGTCGGTCAACATAACAATGAAGACAGCCTTGAAGCCATTCTACAATGTTGCCATATTAACAATTAATATTGTGTCGTCCAGTCGGTCAACATAACAATAAAGACAGCCTTGTAGTCATTCTACAGTGTTGCCACATTAACAATTAATATTGTATCTTCAGTCGGTCAACATAACAATAAAGACAGCCTT
Organism: Meconema thalassinum; assembly: GCA_946902985.2. Classification (NCBI taxonomy): domain Eukaryota; kingdom Metazoa; phylum Arthropoda; class Insecta; order Orthoptera; family Tettigoniidae; genus Meconema; species Meconema thalassinum. The sequence continues at coordinate 20,339,968 of OX336395.1, read as the reverse complement.
AAAGCCATTCTGCAGTGTTGCCACATTAACAATATTAATATTGTATCTTCCAGTCGACCAACATAACAATAAAGACAGCCTTGTAGTCATTCTACAGTGTTGCCACATTAACAATTAATATTGTATCTTCCAGTCAGTCAACATAACAATAAAGACAGCCTTGAAGCCATTCTTCAGTGTTGCCACATTAACAATTAATATTGTATCTTCCAGTCGGTCAACATAACAATAAAGACAGCCTTGAAGCCATTCTACAGTGTTGCCACATTAACAATTAATATTGTGTCTTCCAGTCGGTCAACATAACAATAAAGACAGCCTTGAAGCCATTCTACAGTGTTGCCACATTAACAATTAATATTGTGTCTTCCAGTCGGTCAACATAACAATAAAGACAGCCTTGAAGCCATTCTACAGTGTTGCCACATTAACAATTAATATTGTGTCTTCCAGTCGGTCAACATAACAATTAAGACAGCCTTGGACTCATTCTTCAGTGTTGCCACATTAACAATTAATATTGTATCCTCCAGTCGGTCAACATAACAATAAAGACAGCCTTGAAGCCATTCTACAGTGTTGCCACATTAACAATTAATATTGTATCTTTCAGTCGGTCAACATAACAATAAAGACAGCCTTGAAGCCATTCTACAGTGTTGCCACATTAACAATTAATATTGTATCTTCCAGTCGGTCAACATAACAATAAAGACAGCCTTGAAGCCATTCTACAGTGTTGCCACATTAACAATTAATATTGTGTCTTCCAGTCGGTCATCATAACATTAAAGACAGCCTTGAAGCCATTCTTCAGTGTTGCCATATTAACAATTAATATTGTATATTCCAGCCAGCCAACATAACAATAAATACAGCCTTGAAGCCATTCTACAGTGTTGCCATATTAACAATTAGTATTGTATCTTCAGTCGGTCAACATAACAATAAATACAGCCTTGAAGCCATTCTACAGTGTTGCCATATTAACAATTAATATTGTATCTTCCAGCCAGCCAACATAACAATAAATACAGCCTTGAAGCCATTCTACAGTGTTGCCATATTAACAATTAATATTGTATCTTCCAGTCGGTCAACATAACAATAAATACAGCCTTGAAGCCATTCTTCAGTGTAGCCACATTAACAATTAATACTGTGTCTTCAGTCGGTCAACATAACAATAAAGACAGCCTTGAAGCCATTCTACAGTGTTGCCATATTAACAATTAATATTGTATCTTCCAGTCAGTCAACATAACAATAAAGACAGCCTTGAAGCCATTCTTCACTGTTGCCACATTAACAATTAATACTGTGTCTTCAGTCGGTCAACATAACAATAAAGACAGCCTTGAAGCCATTCTACAGTGTTGCAACATTAACAATTAATATTGTATCTCCCTGTCGGTCAACATAACAATAAAGACAGCCTTGAAGCCATTCTTCAGTGTTGCCATATTAACAATTAATATTGTGTCTTTAGTCGGTCAACTTAACAATAAAGACAGCCTAGAAGCCATTCTACAGTTTTGTCATATTAACAATTAATATTGTGTCTTTAGTCGGTCAACATAACAATAAAGACAGCCTTGAAGCCATTCTACAGTGTTGCCACATTAACAATTAATACTGTGTCTTCAGTCGGTCAACATAACAATAAATACAGGCTTGAAGCCATTCTACAGTGTTGCCACATTAACAATTAATACTGTGTCTTCAGTCGGTCAACATAACAATAAATACAGGCTTGAAGCCATTCTACAGTGTTGCCACATTAACAATTAATATTGTATCTTCCAGTCAGTAAACATAACAATTAAGACAGCCTTGAAGCCATTCTTCAGTGTTGCCATATTAACAATTAATATTGTGTCTTCCGGTCGGTCAACATAACAATAAAGACAGCCTTGAAGCCATTCTTCAGTGTTGCCATATTAACAATTAATATTGTGTCTTCCAGTCGGTCAACTTAACAATAAAGACAGCCTTGAAGCCATTCTACAGTGTTGCCACATTAACAATTAATATTGTGTCTTCTAGTCGGTCAACATAACAATAAAGACAACCTTGAAGCCATTCTTCAGTGTTGCCACATTAACAATATTAATATTGTATCTTCCAGTCGGTCAACATAACAATAAAGACAGCCTTGAAGCCATTCTTCAGTGTTGCCACATTAACAATTAATAATGTGTCTTCAGTCGGTCAACATAACAATAAAGACAGCCTTGAAGCCATTCTTCAGTGTTGCCACATTAACAATTAATATTGTATCTTCCAGTCGGTCAACATAACAATAAATACAGCCTTGAAGCCATTCTACAGTGTTGCCACATTAACAATTAATACTGTGTCTTCAGTCGGTCAACATAACAATAAAGACAGCCTTGAAGCCATTCTACAGTGTTGCCACATTAACAATTAATATTGTATCTTCCAGTCGGTCAACATAACAATAAATACAGGCTTGAAGCCATTCTTCAGTGTTGCCATATTAACTATTAATATTGTGTCTTCCAGTCGGTCAACATAACAATAAATACAGCCTTGAAGCCATTCTTCAGTGTTGCCATATTAACAATTAATATTGTGTCTTCCAGTCGGTCAACATAACAATAAATACAGGCTTGAAGCCATTCTTCAGTGTTGCCATATTAACAATTAATATTGTATCTTCCAGTCGGTCAACATAACAATAAATACAGGCTTGAAGCCATTCTTCAGTGTTGCCATATGAACAATTAATATTGTATCTTCCAGTCGGTCAACATAACAATAAAGACAGCCTTGAAGCCATTCTACAGTGTTGCCACATTAACAATTAATATTGTGTCTTCCAGTCGGTCAACATAACAATAAAGACAGCCTTGAAGCCATTCTACAGTGTTGCCACATTAACACATAATATTGTATCTTCCAGTCGGTCAACATAACAATAAAGACAGCTTTGAAGCCATTCTACAGTGTTGCCACATTAACAATTAATATTGTGTCTTCCAGTTGGTCAACATAACAATAAAGATAGCCTTGAAGCCATTCTACAGTGTTGCCATATTAACAATTAATATTGTATCTTCCAGTCGGTCAACATAACAATAAATACAGGCTTGAAGCCATTCTTCTGTGTTGCCATATTAACAATTAATATTGTATCTTCCAGTCGGTCAACATAACAATAAATACAGCCTTGAAGCCATTCTACAGTGTTGCCACATTAACAATTAATATTGTGTCTTCCAGTCAGTCAACATAACAATAAAGACAGCCTTGAAGCCATTCTACAGTTTTGTCACATTAACAATTAATATTGTATCTTCAGTCGGTCAACATAACAATAAAGACAGCCTTGAAGCCATTCTTCAGTGTTGCCATATTAACAATTAATATTGTATCTTCAGTCGGTCAACATAACAATAAAGACAGCCTTGAAGCCATTCTTCAGTGTTGCCACATTAACAACTAATATTGTATCTTCAGTCAGTCAACATAACAATAAAGACAGCCTTGAAGCCATTCTACAATGTTGCCATATTAACAATTAATATTGTATCTTCCAGTCGGTCAACATAACAATGAATACAGGCTTGAAGCCATTCTTCTGTGTTGCCATATTAACAATTAATATTGTATCTTCCAGTCGGTCAACATAACAATAAATACAGCCTTGAAGCCATTCTACAGTGTTGCCATATTAACAATTAATATTGTATCTTCCAGCCAGCCAACATAACAATAAATACAGCCTTGAAGCCATTCTACAGTGTTGCCATATTAACAATTAATATTGTATCTTCCAGTCGGTCAACATAACAATAAATACAGCCTTTAAGCCATTCTTCAGTGTTGCCACATTAACAATTAATACTGTGTCTTCAGTCGGTCAACATAACAATAAAGACAGCCTTGAATCCATTCTACAGTGTTGCCATATTAACAATTAATATTGTATCTTCCAGTCAGTCAACATAACAATAAAGACAGCCTTGAAGCCATTCTTCAGTGTTGCCACATTAACAATTAATACTGTGTCTTCAGTCGGTCAACATAACAATAAAGACAGCCTTGAAGCCATTCTACAGTGTTGCAACATTAACAATTAATATTGTATCTCCCAGTCGGTCAACATAACAATAAATACAGCCTTGAAGCCATTCTTCAGTGTTGCCATATTAACAATTAATATTGTGTCTTCCAGTCGGTCAACATAACAATAAAGACAGCCTTGAAGCCATTCTACAGTTTTGCCATATTAACAATTAATATTGTATCTTCCAGTCGGTCAACTTAACAATAAAGACAGCTTTGAAGCCATTCTTCAGTGTTGCCACATTAACAATATTAATATTGTATCTTCCAGTCAGTCAACATAATAATAAAGACAGCCTTGAAGCCATTCTGCAGTGTTGCCACATTAACAATATTAATATTGTATCTACCAGTCGGTCAACATAATAATAAAGATAGCCTTGAAGCCATTCTTCAGTGTTGCCACATTAACAATTAATATTGTATCTACCAGTCGGTCAACATAACAATAAAGACAGCCTTGAAGCCATTCTTCAGTGTTGTCATATTAACAATTAATATTGTGTCTTTAGTCGGTCAACTTAACAATAAAGACAGCCTTGAAGCCATTCTACAGTTTTGCCATATTAACAATTAATATTGTGTCTTTAGTCGGTCAACATAACAATAAAGACAGCCTTGAAGCCATTCTACAGTGTTGCCACATTAACAATTAATACTGTGTCTTCAGTCGGTCAACATAACAATAAATACAGGCTTGAAGCCATTCTACAGTGTTGCCACATTAACAATTAATACTGTGTCTTCAGTCGGTCAACATAACAATAAAGACAGCCTTGAAGCCATTCTTCAGTGTTGCCACATTAACAATTAATATTGTATCTTCCAGTCGGTCAACATAACAATAAATACAGCCTTGAAGCCATTCTACAGTGTTGCCACATTAACAATTAATACTGTGTCTTCAGTCGGTCAACATAACAATAAAGACAGCCTTGAAGCCATTCTACAGTGTTGCCACATTAACAATTAATATTGTATCTTCCAGTCGGTCAACATAACAATAAATACAGGCTTGAAGCCATTCTTCAGTGTTGCCATATGAACAATTAATATTGTATCTTCCAGTCGGTCAACATAACAATAAATACAGCCTTGAAGCCATTCTTCAGTGTTGCCACATTAACAATTAATATTGTGTCTTCCAGTCGGTCAACATAACAATAAAGACAGCCTTGAAGCCATTCTACAGTGTTGCCACATTAACAATTAATATTGTGTCTTCCAGTCGGTCAACATAACAATAAAGACAGCCTTGAAGCCATTCTACAGTGTTGCCACATTAACACATAATATTGTATCTTCCAGTCGGTCAACATAACAATAAAGACAGCCTTGAAGCCATTCTACAGTGTTGCCACATTAACAATTAATATTGTGTCTTCCAGTTGGTCAACATAACAATAAAGACAGCCTTGAAGCCATTCTACAGTGTTGCCATATTAACAATTAATATTGTATCTTCCAGTCGGTCAACATAACAATAAATACAGGCTTGAAGCCATTCTTCTGTGTTGCCATATTAACAATTAATATTGTATCTTCCAGTCGGTCAACATAACAATAAATACAGCCTTGAAGCCATTCTACAGTGTTGCCACATTAACAATTAATATTGTGTCTTCCAGTCAGTCAACATAACAATAAAGACAGCCTTGAAGCCATTCTACAGTTTTGCCACATTAACAATTAATATTGTATCTTCAGTCGGTCAACATAACAATAAAGACAGCCTTGAAGCCATTCTTCAGTGTTGCCATATTAACAATTAATATTGTATCTTCAGTCGGTCAACATAACAATAAAGACAGCCTTGAAGCCATTCTTCAGTGTTGCCACATTAACAACTAATATTGTATCTTCAGTCAGTCAACATAACAATAAAGACAACCTTGAAGCCATTCTACAGTGTTGCCACATTAACAATTAATATTGTATCTTCCAGTCGGTCAACATAACAATAAAGACAGCCTTGAGCCATTCTTCAGTGTTGCCACATTAACAATTAATATTGTATCTTCAGTCGGTCAACATAACAATAAAGACAGCTTTGAAGCCATTCTACAGTGTTGCCACATTAACAATTAATATTGTATCTTCCAGTCGGTCAACATAACAATAAAGACAGCCTTGAAGCCATTCTTCAGTGTTGCCACATTAACAATTAATATTGTATCTTCAGTCGGTCAACATAACAATAAAGACAGCTTTGAGGCCATTCTTCAGTGTTGCCACATTAACAACTAATATTGTATCTTCAGTCAGTCAACATAACAATAAAGACAACCTTGAAGCCATTCTTCAGTGTTGCTACATTAACAATTAATATTGTGTCTTCCAGTCGGTCAACTTAACAATAAAGACAGCCTTGAAGCCATTCTTCAGTGTTGCCATATTAACAATTAATATTGTGTCTTCCAGTCGGTCAACATAACAATAAAGACAGCCTTGAAGCCATTCTACAGTGTTGCCACATTAACAATTAATATTGTGTCTTCCAGTCGGTCAACTTAACAATAAAGACGGCCTTGAAGCCATTCTTCAGTGTTGCCATATTAACAATTAATATTGTATCTTCCAGTCGGTCAACATAACAATAAAGACAGCCTTGAAGCCATTCTACAGTGTTGCCACAGTAACAATTAATATTGTATCTTCAGTCGGTCAACATAACAATAAAGACAGCCTTGAAGCCACTCTACAGTGTTGCCATATTAACAATTAATATTGTATCTTCAGTCGGTCAACATAACAATAAAGACAGCCTTGAAGCCACTCTACAGTGTTGCCACATTAACAATTAATATTGTATCTTCAGTCGGTCAACATAACAATAAAGACAGCCTTGAAGCCATTCTACAGTGTTGCCATATTAACAATTAATATTGTATCTTCAGTCGGTCAACATAACAATAAAGACAGCCTTGAAGCCACTCTACAGTGTTGCCATATTAACAATTAATATTGTGTCTTCCAGTCGGTCAACATAACAATAAAGACAGCCTTGAAGCCATTCTACAGTGTTGTCACTTTAACAATTAATATTGTATCTTCCAGTCGGTCAACATAACAATAAAGACAGCCTTGAAGCCATTCTGCAGTGTTGCCACAGTAACAATTAATATTGTATCTTCAGTCGGTCAACATAACAATAAAGACAGCCTTGAAGCCATTCTACAGTGTTGCCACATTAACAATTAATATTGTGTCTTCCAGTCGGTCAACATAACAATAAAGACAGCCTTGAAGCCATTCTTCAGTGTTGCCATATTAACAATTAATATTGTATCTTCCAGTCGGTCAACATAACAATAAAGACAGCCTTGAAGCCACTCTACAGTGTTGCCATATTAACAATTAATATTGTGTCTTCCAGTCGGTCAACATAACAATAAAGACAGCCTTGAAGCCATTCTACAGTGTTGTCACATTAACAATTAATATTGTATCTTCCAGTCGGTCAACATAACAATAAAGACAGCCTTGAAGCCATTATACAGTGTTGCCATATTAACAATTAATATTGTATCTTCAGTCGGTCAACATAACAATAAAGACAGCCTTGAAGCCACTCTACAGTGTTGCCATATTAACAATTAATATTGTGTCTTCCAGTCGGTCAACATAACAATAAAGACAGCCTTGAAGCCATTCTACAGTGTTGTCACATTAACAATTAATATTGTATCTTCCAGTCGGTCAACATAACAATAAAGACAGCCTTGAAGCCATTCTGCAGTGTTGCCACATTAACAATTAATACTGTGTCTTCAGTCGGTCAACATAACAATAAAGACAGCCTTGAAGCCATTCTTCAGTGTTGCCACATTAACAATTAATATTGTATCTTCCAGTCGGTCATCATAACAATAAATAAAGCCTTGAAGCCATTCTACAGTGTTGCCACATTAACAATTAATACTGTGTCTTCAGTCGGTCAACATAACAATAAAGACAGCCTTGAAGCCATTCTACAGTGTTGCCACATTAACAATTAATATTGTATCTTCCAGTCGGTCAACATAACAATAAATACAGGCTTGAAGCCATTCTTCGGTGTTGCCATATTAACAATTAATATTGTGTCTTCCAGTCGGTCAACATAACAATAAATACAGCCTTGAAGCCATTCTTCAGTGTTGCCATATTAACAATTAATATTGTGTCTTCCAGTCGGTCAACATAACAATAAATACAGGCTTGAAGCCATTCTTCAGTAATGCCATATTAACAATTAATATTGTATTTTCCAGTCGGTCAACATAACAATAAATACAGGCTTGAAGCCATTCTTCAGTGTTGCCATATGAACAATTAATATTGTATCTTCCAGTCGGTCAACATAACAATAAATACAGCCTTGAAGCCGTTCTTCAGTGTTGCCACATTAACAATTAATATTGTGTCTTCCAGTCGGTCAACATAACAATAAAGACAGCCTTGAAGCCATTCTACAGTGTTGCCACATTAACAATTAATATTGTGTCTTCCAGTCGGTCAACATAACAATAAAGACAGCCTTGAAGCCATTCTACAGTGTTGCCACATTAACACATAATATTGTATCTTCCAGTCGGTCAACATAACAATAAAGACAGCCTTGAAGCCATTCTACAGTGTTGCCACATTAACAATTAATATTGTGTCTTCCAGTTGGTCAACATAACAATAAAGACAGCCTTGAAGCCATTCTACAGTGTTGCCATATTAACAATTAATATTGTATCTTCCAGTCGGTCAACATAACAATAAATACAGGCTTGAAGCCATTCTTCTGTGTTGCCATATTAACAATTAATATTGTATCTTCCAGTCGGTCAACATAACAATAAATACAGCCTTGAAGCCATTCTACAGTGTTGCCACATTAACAATTAATATTGTGTCTTCCAGTCAGTCAACATAACAATAAAGACAGCCTTGAAGCCATTCTACAGTTTTGCCACATTAACAATTAATATTGTATCTTCAGTCGGTCAACATAACAATAAAGACAGCCTTGAAGCCATTCTTCAGTGTTGCCATATTAACAATTAATATTGTATCTTCAGTCGGTCAACATAACAATAAAGACAGCCTTGAAGCCATTCTTCAGTGTTGCCACATTAACAACTAATATTGTATCTTCAGTCAGTCAACATAACAATAAAGACAACCTTGAAGCCATTCTACAGTGTTGCCACATTAACAATTAATATTGTATCTTCCAGTCGGTCAACATAACAATAAAGACAGCCTTGAGCCATTCTTCAGTGTTGCCACATTAACAATTAATATTGTATCTTCAGTCGGTCAACATAACAATAAAGACAGCTTTGAAGCCATTCTACAGTGTTGCCACATTAACAATTAATATTGTATCTTCCAGTCGGTCAACATAACAATAAAGACAGCCTTGAAGCAATTCTTCAGTGTTGCCACATTAACAATTAATATTGTATCTTCAGTCGGTCAACATAACAATAAAGACAGCTTTGAGGCCATTCTTCAGTGTTGCCACATTAACAACTAATATTGTATCTTCAGTCAGTCAACATAACAATAAAGACAACCTTGAAGCCATTCTTCAGTGTTGCTACATTAACAATTAATATTGTGTCTTCCAGTCGGTCAACTTAACAATAAAGACAGCCTTGAAGCCATTCTTCAGTGTTGCCATATTAACAATTAATATTGTGTCTTCCAGTCGGTCAACATAACAATAAAGACAGCCTTGAAGCCATTCTACAGTGTTGCCACATTAACAATTAATATTGTGTCTTCCAGTCGGTCAACTTAACAATAAAGACAGCCTTGAAGCCATTCTTCAGTGTTGCCATATTAACAATTAATATTGTATCTTCCAGTCGGTCAACATAACAATAAAGACAGCCTTGAAGGCATTCTACAGTGTTGCCACAGTAACAATTAATATTGTATCTTCAGTCGGTCAACATAACAATAAAGACAGCCTTGAAGCCACTCTACAGTGTTGCCATATTAACAATTAATATTGTATCTTCAGTCGGTCAACATAACAATAAAGACAGCCTTGAAGCCACTCTACAGTGTTGCCACATTAACAATTAATATTGTATCTTCAGTCGGTCAACATAACAATAAAGACAGCCTTGAAGCCATTCTACAGTGTTGCCATATTAACAATTAATATTGTATCTTCAGTCGGTCAACATAACAATAAAGACAGCCTTGAAGCCACTCTACAGTGTTGCCATATTAACAATTAATATTGTGTCTTCCAGTCGGTCAACATAACAATAAAGACAGCCTTGAAGCCATTCTACAGTGTTGTCACATTAACAATTAATATTGTATCTTCCAGTCGGTCAACATAACAATAAAGACAGCCTTGATGCCATTCTGCAGTGTTGCCACAGTAACAATTAATATTGTATCTTCAGTCGGTCAACATAACAATAAAGACAGCCTTGAAGCCATTCTACAGTGTTGCCACATTAACAATTAATATTGTGTCTTCCAGTCGGTCAACATAACAATAAAGACAGCCTTGAAGCCATTCTTCAGTGTTGCCATATTAACAATTAATATGGTATCTTCCAGTCGGTCAACATAACAATAAAGACAGCCTTGAAGCCACTCTACAGTGTTGCCATATTAACAATTAATATTGTGTCTTCCAGTCGGTCAACATAACAATAAAGACAGCCTTGAAGCCATTCTACAGTGTTGTCACATTAACAATTAATATTGTATCTTCCAGTCGGTCAACATAACAATAAAGACAGCCTTGAAGCCATTCTACAGTGTTGCCACAATAACAATTAATATTGTGTCTTCCAGTCGGTCAACATAACAATAAAGACAGCTGGTGCATTCTTGGAATACACGGTACCTGAGATTATAATTTTTAATGTTTTTGCATGTTCTTTCCTTCCTCTTTGTCAGACACCAACAGTGATCTTCTGTTCTCTCTTATTGGTTCAGGTTGCTTATATTTTGTATGAGTCTGTTCCAGATATATATTCTGTGACCCACCTAGCGTCATATAACAACGAATCTCTGAAGCTCTTCAACTCTTCCTCGCGCAAGAGGAATTCCATATCCATTTGGCTACCAGATACTGTTCTCAACTCTTTGAAGACCAGCTCAGCAAGAGAAGATTATTTTTTTTCTTTGAAGTTGGCAATGCTTATATGTTCTCCTTTTGTCTCCTACCCCCCACTTTTTTCCCCCTTCCGTGGTCTCTCCGTGCTTCGTTGAGCAAGTCTCACTTCTCAGTCGGCAGTTGAAGCAATCAGTTAAGGCTCATCCAGAGCTAGCCTCCTGACCTAACGAGGCATTTTCTAAATTCCACGCCATGTTGGAACTGTAGGCATCAGTGAGGAACTTCACTTCGACATGCAACAAAGATAAGTACCTTCTTCAAGTTTTAACCTCATCTTCATGGTTTTAACTTCCACGTGTTTTTAATGATACTTTTATAGACAGTGTGAAAGTATTTATTTTGGGGCAATAATCATTCTTCGTGGGATTTGCCATGTTGAGCTTTCGCTTGTATAAGCCGACCTTACCATAAAGAGCTTTTATTAAGCTATTCAAATGAGAAATCCTCTCACTACGTGGGATATTATCTAATTACCCGCTGTCTATAATTCAACAAGCTAGTTCCTCCGCTGGATTTACATTAGCCCCATTTTGCTGCTAAGATTGTTCTGGAACCTTCCAGATTCTGTACTCAATCTACAAGTCCTGCCGTCATGCATTTCTCACGTACTTGTGAGAATTCTATTTAAAATTGAATTATCTTACTTCTAAATTACTACATAGTGAAGTTTCGTCCACCGCGGGAATTTTCTATAGCGCATTTAATTGTAACTTACAACTTTCTCAAGAAATAGACTCTCACTTATCTAGTGAAACCAGTTATTTTCATCATTGCAATAACTTTCTTTTCCATAAACTTTGTGTCTACACAGTGAACTTTTCATATATTTCAAGGAACCATAGTGAAAACCAGTGCTTGCTCAACTTTTCTACCGCGTCGCGATCGTCCGCTTATATTCATATAAGGCCATGAACATTTTCCTTAATTCCCGTTTCTCTTTCCTAAACCTCTTACTAACAATCTGCAATAAACTTTTAATCTAGGTCTGTTCCAATAAGGTGTCATTCCAAGAAGTGCCCTTCCATTTTTCTTGTTTATCATTAAGTAATTTCTGTATAATTACGTGTTTTATACACGGTTTAAGTTTACATTGTTTTTTCTCTATTATCAGAAAAACAATTCTTTCAACTCTTGTGTGAGTTATTTTGAGGTCTCACGAAATGGAAACTACCCCATTTGGCTCGTATTTTCTAATTAAACATAGGAAGTCTAGAACCTTCCTTTTGATTACTTACGTAGGTTTCACAGTAAGTGACCTACCCTCCTTTGTATAATTCTCATAAAGTAATCCTGTTTAAATATAAGAAGTTGTAGGAACTTCCTTTTTATTCTTTATGTTTTCCATTTTGTTATCTTCGAAGTTGTTATTCTCGTTAGAATGTTCTTTCAGAGGTTTCTTATAGTACACTGCTTGTACTCCTGTAAATGTTAAAACTTTAATTATTCCATTTTTCCCATTTTATTAAATCTTACCAAGATTTTAATACAAGGTTTAAAAAACCTTAAAAATTGTCATTTGCCTGGAGCAATTTCTGAACGTTGTTGGAGGTCTGCGACCCCAAATTGTTAACTACATAGAGCATATTTATTTGTTAAAGTTACGCTTCTTTGAATTGTTAAATAAATTAAATATTTGTTTTTGGATTCATCATTTCTCTGATACTACAGTTAGGCAGGATCCTGGCCGTCCTAGCTCTTCCTAGGTTTATGCCCTCGTTCATATACAATAAATCGTTTGCTCTCAGTCTTGTCAGACCATCACCCTTCCCCATAGTACTTTTATACATGCTTGGGAGGAAATACACTAAAGCCTTTCTCTGGCAAACTGCCCAAGTCTTAGCTGCGGTTCCCGTCAGCTTCGTCCAAGCTCGTGCCTACTTTAGGTATCAAGGTGTTAATTTTCAGTGGCAATTGCCTCTAAAGGTATTTAAAGTTGAACTCATTAATTTTGCGGGACTCTCCTCCCATTTTTCTATCCTTTTTCTCCAATCCCAAATCTACTTCCTTCTCTTAATCATCTTCCCTTGGTGGGTGGGTTATTCCTCAGCCAATAAACTACCCAAAAATTGGTACCAGAAACCCGGGAGAGTCCATTTGCTATGTCCATTGTTTGTCAAGTGTCATTTGACAATACTTGGCAAATTATTAATATCTGCTTTGGATTTTTCAGCTATATCTACGTCATGCAAAGCCTGTGAACGGGAAAGAGGCCACTCCTGTCTCCTTTGGTGTGTCCCGTTCTTTCGACCCATTCTCTGCTGCAAACCTGACAGCATCTCCAAGGTTCTACAGTTTCGTGAGTTGTATTTCAATTTATTCTTTTTGTCATGGCTCCTGCTGAAAAAGATGAAACTCTCATTGCTAGACGTTCTTCCTATAAAGGGCAACTCACTAGATTCCGAAATTTTATCAACAAATTAGATCCCGCCGAGTGTGATTTAGATATCTTAACACATCGTCTTAAGTTGTACGAACGGTCTTATGATTATTATGACCAAATTCAAACCGAGATTGAATCCGCTTGCCCAGGACTGCAATCGGATCGGGACGAGGTCGAACCCTTGTACTTTGAAGGGATTGCAAAGGCCCACCAACTGATCCGCAATATCTCAGAACCGGACACTAGGGTCATCAATCCGGCCCAGCTAGCACCCGCTTCAGTTCACAAGAACAAACCGAAACCGTTACTTCCCAAGATAAGCCTACCGCACTTCTCAGGCAAGGAAGGTGAATGGTATTCTTTTTACGAACTTTACTGCTCCCTAATTCATGAAAATGCTGAGATCCCCGACATACATAAATTTTACTTCCTCCGCACTTCTTTGGAATGTGAGGCCTTAGCCTTAGTGGAGTCACTGCCTTTAAGCGCAGACAACTACCACATCGCCTTTAATCTCCTTAAAGAGAGATATGGCAATTTAAGTTTGAGTGTCGCTCGACACATCCGTTGTTTGTTTAACCTACCATCCGTCAAACCTAATGACGTCACCTCCTTAAGAGACCTCTTAGATTCTATGCAGTTAAATGTCAGAGCGTTATACCAATTAAAGCAGCCTGTCCAAACATGGGACACCATACTTATTCACCTAGCTACATCAAGATTCGATTTTTCGACACTGAAGGCCTGGGAGATCGAACTCGCCTGCAACAAGGAACATTCGTTCGAACACCTTATCTCGTTTCTCAACAGTCGATGTCAATTCCTTACAGCACTCGCATTTCAGTGCGAAAAAGTCGAAACGAATCCTCAGTGTCAAATTTTTGAAAAAAAAACTTGCTTCTTCAAAGGGACATCAGCCCCCATCTGTCGAGAACAAGCAAACCCGTTCTTCTTTCAATCATGCAAGAGAAGATATCAGGCCGCTTAATAAATCTTTGAAATGCACGCTCTGTAAAAAGCTTCACACCTTGTATTCGTGCAAATCCTTTAAAGAATTGTCTGTCGAAGATCGAAGAAAGTTTGTCTTGAATAGCAAACATTGTTTCAACTGCTTATCACTAAGCATTCTTCTTCGAACTGTACGTCATCAAATCTCTGTTTTCATTGCAAAAAACCGCATCATTCTTTATTGCACGTCGAGGTCATCAGTACCTGCCTCTTCAAGCTCCTTGCAGAGCCGCTCCGAACAAACTAATGCTTCTTCCTGCATTTCCAACGCCGACACTTCTCACAGTGCGCAAACCCTTTTGACCACTGTACAATTCGAAATCCAAGACAAATTTGGAAATTGGTTTAGAACCCGTGGTCTTCTCGATTCCGCTTCAACTCATAACTTTGTTTCGCAATCGTTGATTAAAAAACTAGGTCTTTCGTCATCGCCTACTTCTATCAATGTGACCGGCATTGACAATTTGAAAACTCAAGTTTTGCAGTCTTCAAAATGGAAAATCAGAGACGTTTGCCAAAGAAACACCAATCTTAATTTAAACTGTCTCATTCTTACCAGTATTGGCAAGGACACTCCAAGTCACTCTATTAATACCTCCGGATTAAAGATTCCTTCGCACTTAAGGTTAGCCGATCCTCAGTTTAATGATCAAGGTCCCATTGATGTACTTTTCAGTGCCAATGTTTTTTGGAAGTGCCTTCGCAAACAAACACGCAAGTTATCCTCAACCGTGGTCGCCAGAGACACCGATTTTGGTTGGGTTATTACTGGTGAAATTCAGCATCCCAGTGTTCAAACCAAAGCGCAATGTCATTTCGTTACAGCTGACATAAATCCCATTTCTGAAAAAGAGACCGCTCATGTTTCAGATCTCAATATTTTTGAAAAACACTTCTCGAAACGATGTCTTATCGTGAACAACTACGCCACCTTGGTAAGTTGTTTAAATGGTTTTTCCTTCTTCCCGCACAAGATGGCCATTCAAGTTCGCCTTGCTTTGTGTTATTTCGCCTACCTTCTTATGTCATTTTTATAGCAGTTAATTGCTTAAACTCTTCCTCGAAAACTATCTTCCCCTTGTGTAAAACCATGGCTAGCAGTCACCATCACTTTGCTGTATGCTATGTTTCACTTCTTTCGCTATGTAGAAGGATGGCCACGGCCGGCTCCTCCCTCCTTCCTCACAATTAGAAGTCGCTTTTGGAACCGCTTGAAAGTTTGAATTCCCTAACATCAAGAATAACTATTCTTATGCATAACCTTCTTCTCAATGTCCCAGCTTGTCTTCTTTGCTCGGAAGAATTAAGCTTCTTTTTGTTGAAAATTGTCCGATTTCGTGATCCTCAAAATTATGCGAAATTGATTTCTTACTTTATTTTATATAGCTTTAAATTGCTTTTTCACGTCCAAGTTACGATTGACTGCATTCCGTTCAACCTGAATATCTGCTTTAAGTTACAGCTGATTCAACTAGTGTGTGTGTACTTTGAACTGCTTGTTTTTCAAACTTGTTTGTATACAAGCCTGAATAACGCCAAGTCACTGTTTATTTCCTGTACGCTTGACAAAGGTCAAAGCAAGTTTCTCTTATCTCAACTCTGGCTGATTGCCAGCCATTGTCTGGCGAGCCGCTACCGTAATCTCGGCAGTCGCTCACCTACTTCCCAAAATAAACTTGTTCCGTTTAAGGACTCTTTCAGCTATTTATATTCGTTATCTCGCTGTATTCTGTGGGTCAAGGCCGCGCTTGCTTACGTCTTCCACTTACTCATGCTCGTATTCTATAACTGCTTCGATCCTTGTTTCAAAACTTCGTTGCGTATTTCTCACGCGCTCATGTATTTCACTTTGCTTACATATTTTGAAATCTTATTGTTCATTGATGAACAAACTTACTTTTTCTCGTCGTCACAATCGATGTGTTTTTGTATTCATACTTGTCATGTCACGTTTCTCGCTGACTTAAGTATTTTTCTGAGTAACCGCTTTGATACTCATTACAACTTGAGGTTATTGCTTATGGCTACTAGGTTGTTACCTATGGCGTTCTTGCTTTCTACTCGCATAGTTCCTTTGTTTATTTGGTATATTTTTGTCCTGAATAGATGTACTTGTTTCTATACGCTTTGTTTAAACTTGTTAATTCTCCTTTTGCATTGTATCGCAATCTTTACTAGTGCTTTATTTCCCTCAGCTTCTAGTTATTTTGTGATTGAAGGTGTTGTTAACTCTCGCCCCTTAACTCCGCTTTCCAATGACCCTGATGACCTCCTTCTACTTACACCTGGTCGCTTCCTTACACGCACTTCTCCCTCTGCCCCTCCTCCCCTTCCTAATTCTTTCAGGGATTTTGATCTACCTATTGTTTGGCGTAAACTTGTAGCCCTCCGCAATTCCTTTTGGAAGAGGTGGAACTTGGAATATTTAACTTCCTTGCAAAGGAGGCAGAAGTGGTTTCTTTCCAGTCCCGACATTCAAGTGGGAGACTTGGTCTTAGTTAGGGATGTTTCACCCCCCCTAGTCTGGCCTTTTGGAAGAGTGACCGAGTGTTACCCTGGAAGAGATAGGAGAGTCAGGGTATTCAGAGTCTTGACCACTAATGGTCAGATCACAAGACTACTTCTCCGCAATTGCTTATTATTGTACTTGTTTTTCTTGTTCGCTGTTGGTGTCTGCCCCTCCCAGTATGGTGCATTCTTGGAATACACGGTACCTGAGATTATAATTTTTAATGTTTTTGCATGTTCTTTCCTTCCTCTTTGTCAGACACCAACAGTGATCTTCTGTTCTCTCTTAGGGGTTCAGGTTGCTTATATTTTGTATGAGTCTGTTCCAGATATATATTCTGTGACCCACCTAGCGTCATATAACAACGAATCTCTGAAGCTCTTCAACTCTTCCTCGCGCAAGAGGAATTCCATATCCATTTGGCTACCAGATACTGTTGTCAACTCTTTGAAGACCAGCTCAGCAAGAGAAGATTATTTTTTTTCTTTGAAGTTGGCAATGCTTATATGTTCTCCTTTTGTGTCCTACCCCCCACTTTTTTCCCCTTCCGTGGTCTCTCCGTGCTTCGTTGAGCAAGTCTCACTTCTCAGTCGGCAGTTGAAGCAATCAGTTAAGGCTCATCCAGAGCTAGCCTCCTGACCTAACGAGGCATTTTCTTAATTCCACGCCATGTTGGAACTCTAGGCATCAGTGAGGAACTTCACTTCGACATGCAACAAAGATAAGTACCTTCTTCAAGTTTTAACCTCATCTTCATGGTTTTAACTTCCACGTGTTTTTAATGATACTTTTATAGACAGTGTGAAAGTATTTATTTTGGGGCAATAATCATTCTTCGTGGGATTTGCCATGTTGAGCTTTCGCTTGTATAAGCCGACCTTACCATAAAGAGCTTTTATTAAGCTATTCAAATGAGAAATCCTCTCACTACGTGGGATATTATCTAATTACCCGCTGTCTATAATTCAACAAGCTAGTTCCTCCGCTGGATTTACATTAGCCCCATTTTGCTGCTAAGATTGTTCTGGAACCTTCCAGATTCTGTACTCAATCTACAAGCCCTGCCGTCATGCATTTCTCACGTACTTGTGAGAATTCTATTTAAAATTGAATTATCTTACTTCTAAATTACTACATAGTGAAGTTTCGTCCACCGCGGGAATTTTCTATAGCGCATTTAATTGTAACTTACAACTTTCTCAAGAAATAGACTCTCACTTATCTAGTGAAACCAGTTATTTTCATCATTGCAATAACTTTCTTTTCCATAAACTTTGTGTCTACACAGTGAACTTTTCATATATTTCAAGGAACTATAGTGAAAACCAGTGCTTGCTCAACTTTTCTACCGCGTCGCGATCGTCCGCTTATATTCATATAAGGCCATGAACATTTTCCTTAATTCCCGTTTCTCTTTCCTAAACCTCTTACTAACAATCTGCAATAAACTTTTAATCTAGGTCTGTTCCAATAAGGTGTCATTCCAAGAAGTGCCCTTCCATTTTTCTTGTTTATCATTAAGTAATTTCTGTATAATTACGTTTTTATACACGGTTTAAGTTTACATTGTTTTTTCTCTATTATCAGAAAAACAATTCTTTCAACTCTTGTGTGAGTTATTTTGAGGTCTCACGAAATGGAAACTACCCCATTTGGCTCGTGATTTCTAATTAAACATAGGAAGTCTAGAACCTTCCTTTTGATTACTTACGTAGGTTTCACAGTAAGTGACCTACCCTCCTTTGTATAATTCTCATAAAGTAATCCTGTTTAAATATAAGAAGTTGTAGGAACTTCCTTTTTATTCTTTATGTTTTCCATTTTGTTATCTTCGAAGTTGTTATTCTCGTTAGAATGTTCTTTCAGAGGTTTCTTATAGTACACTGCTTGTACTCCTGTAAATGTTAAAACTTTAATTATTCCATTTTGCCCATTTTATTAAATCTTACCAAGATTTTAATACAAGGTTTAAAAAACCTTAAAAATTGTCATTTGCCTGGAGCAATTTCTGAACGTTGTTGGAGGTCTGCGACCCCAAATTGTTAACTACATAGAGCATATTTATTTGTTAAAGTTACGCTTCTTTGAATTGTTAAATAAATTAAATATTTGTTTTTGGATTCATCATTTCTCTGATACTACAGTTAGGCAGGATCCTGGCCTTCCTAGCTCTTCCTAGGTTTATGCCCTCGTTCATATACAATAAATCGTTTGCTCTCAGTCTTGTCAGACCATCACCCTTCCCCATAGTACTTTTATACATGCTTGGAAGGAAATACACTAAAGCCTCTCTCTCGGGCAAACTGCCCAAGTCTTAGCTGCGGTTCCCGTCAGCTTCGACCGAGCTCGTGCCTACTTTAGGTATCAAGGTGTTAATTTTCAGTGGCAACTGCCTCTAAAGGTATTTAAAGTTGAACTCATTAATTTTGCGGGACTCTCCTCCCATTTTTCTATCCTTTTTCTCCAATCCCAAATCTACTTCCTTCTCTTAATCATCTTCCCTTGGTGGGTGGGTTATTCCTCAGCCAATAAACTACCCAACAGCCTTGAAGCCATTCTACAGTGTTGCCGCATTAACAATTAATATTGTATCTTCAGTCGGTCAACATAACAATAAAGACAGCCTTGAAGCCATTCTACAGTGTTGCCACATTAACAATTAATATTGTGTCTTCCAGTCGGTCAACATAACAATAAAGACAGCCTTGAAGCCATTCTACAGTGTTGCCACATTAACAATTAATATTGTATCTTCCAGTCGGTCAACATAACAATAAAGACAGCCTTGAAGCCATTCTACAGTGTTGCCACATTAACAATTAATACTGTATCTTCAGTCGGTCAACATAACAATAAAGACAGCCTTGAAGCCATTCTACAGTGTTGCCATATTAACAATTAATATTGTATCTTCCATTCGGTCAACATAACAATAAATACAGCCTTGAAGCCATTCTTCAGTGTTGCCATATTAACAATTAATATTGTATCTTCCAGTCGGTCAACATAACAATAAAGACAGCCTTGAAGCCACTCTACAGTGTTGCCATATTAACAATTAATATTGTATCTTCCAGTCGGTCAACATAACAATAAAGACAGCCTTGAAGCCATTCTACAGTGTTGCCACAATAACAATTAATATTGTGTCTTCCAGTCGGTCAACATAACAATAAAGACAGCCTTGAAGCCATTCTACAGTGTTGCCATATTAACAATTAATATTGTATCTTCCAGTCGGTCAACTTAACAATAAAGACAGCCTTGAAGCCATTCTACAGTGTTGCCACAATAACAATTAATATTGTATCTTCAGTCGGTCAACATAACAATAAAGACAGCCATGAAGCCATTCTACAGTGTTGCCATATTAACAATTAATATTGTGTCTTCCAGTCGGTCAACATAACAATAAAGACAGCCTTGAAGCCATTCTTCAGTGTTGCCACATTAACAATTATTATTGTATCTTCCAGTCGGTCAACATAACAATAAAGACAGCTTTGAAGCCATTCTTCAGTGTTGCCACATTAACAATTAATATTGTGTCTTTAGTCGGTCAACATAACAATAAAGACAGCCTTGAAGCCATTCTTCAGTGTTGCCACATTAACAATTAATATTGTATCTTCCAGTCGGTCAACATAACAATAAAGACAGCTTTGAAGCCATTCTTCAGTGTTGCCACATTAACAATTAATATTGTGTCTTCAGTCGGTCAACATAACAATAAAGACAGCCTTGAAGTCATTCTTCAGTGTTGCCACATTAACAATTATTATTGTATCTTCCAGTCGGTCAACATAACAATAAAGACAGCTTTGAAGCCATTCTTCAGTGTTGCCACATTAACGATTAATATTGTGTCTTCCAGTCGGTCAACATAACAATAAAGACAGCCTTGAAGCCATTCTTCAGTGTTGCCACATTAACAATTAATATTGTGTCTTCAGTCGATCAACATAACAATAAAGACAGCTTTGAAGCCATTCTACAGTGTTGCCATATTAACAATTAACATTGTATCTTCCAGTCAGTCAACATAACAATAAAGACAGCCTTGAAGCCATTCTACAGTGTTGCCATATTAACAATTCATATTGTATCTTCCAGTCGGTCAACATAACAATAAAGACAGCCTTGAAGCCATTCTTCAGTGTTGCCATATTAACAATTAATATTGTATCTTCAGTCGGTCAACATAACAATAAAGACAGCCTTGAAGCCATTCTTCAGTGTTGCCACATTAACAATTAATATTGTATCTTCAGTCGGTCAACATAACAATAAAGACAGCTTTGAGGCCATTCTACAGTGTTGCCACATTAACAATTAATATTGTGTCTTCCAGTCGGTCAACTTAACAATAAAGACAGCCTTGAAGCCTTTCTACAGTGTTGCCACATTAACAATTAATATTGTATCTTCAGTCGGTCAACATAACAATAAAGACAGCCTTGAAGCCATTCTACAGTGTTGCCATATTAACAATTAATATTGTATCTTCAGTCGGTCAACATAACAATAAAGACAGCCTTGAAGCCATTCTACAGTGTTGCCATATTAACAATTAATATTGTGTCTTCAGTCGGTCAACATAACATTAAAGACAGCCTTGAAGCCATTCTACAGTGTTGCCAAATTAACAATTAATATTGTATCTTCAGTCGGTCAACATAACAATAAAGACAGCCTTGAAGCCATTCTACAGTGTTGCCACATTAACAATTAATATTGTATCTTCAGTCGGTCAACATAACAATAAAGACAGCCTTGAAGCCATTCTTCAGTGTTGCCACATTAACAATTAATATTGTATCTTCAGTCGGTCAACATAACAATAAAGACAGCCTTGAAGCCATTCTACAGTGTTGCCACATTAACAATTAATATTGTATCTTCAGTCGGTCAACATAACAATAAAGACAGCCTTGAAGCCATTCTTCAGTGTTGCCATATTAACAATTAATATTGTATCTTCAGTCGGTCAACATAACAATAAAGACAGCCTTGAAGCCATTCTACAGTGTTGCCACATTAACAATTAATATTGTATCTTTAGTCGGTCAACATAACAATAAAGACAGCCTTGAAGTCATTCTACAGTGTTGCCACATTAACAATTAATAGTGTGTCTTCCAGTCGGTCAACATAACAATAAAGACCGCCTTGAAGCCATTATACAGTGTTGCCACATTAACAATTAATATTGTGTCTTCAGTCGGTCAACATAACAATAAAGACAGCCTTGAAGCCATTCTACAGTGTTGCCACATTAACAATTAATATTGTATCTTCAGTCGGTCAACATAACAATAAAGACAGCCTTGAAGCCATTCTACAGTGTTGCCACATTAACAATTAATATTGTATCTTCAGTCGGTCAACATAACAATAAAGACAGCCTTGAAGCCATTCTACAGTGTTGCCATATTAACAATTAATATTGTATCTTCCAGTCGGTCAACATAACAATAAAGACAGCCTTGAAGCCATTCTACAGTGTTGCCACATTAACAATTAATATTGTATCTTCCAGTCGGTCAACATAACAATAAAGACAGCCTTGAAGCCATTCTACAGTGTTGCCACATTAACAATTAATATTGTATCTTCCAGTCGGTCAACATAACAATAAAGACAGCCTTGAAGCCATTCTACAGTGTTGCCACATTAACAATTAATATTGTATCTTCCAGTCGGTCAACATAACAATAAAGACAGCCTTGACGCCATTCTACAGTGTTGCCACATTAACAATTAATATTGTATCTTCCAGTCAGTCAACATAACAATAAAGACAGCCTTGAAGCCTTTCTACAGTGTTGCCACATTAACAATTAATATTGTGTCTTCCAGTCGGTCAACATAACAATAAAGACAGCCTTGAAGCCATTCTACAGTGTTGCCACATTATCAATTAATATTGTATCTTCCAGTCGGTCAACATAACAATAAAGACAGCCTTGAAGCCATTCTACAGTGTTGCCATATTAACAATTAATATTGTATCTTCCAGTCGGTCAACATAACAATAAAGACAGCTTTGAGGCCATTCTACAGCGTTGCCACATTAACAATTAATATTGTGTCTTCCAGTCGGTCAACTTAACAATAAAGACAGCCTTGAAGCCTTTCTACAGTGTTGCCACATTAACAATTAATATTGTATCTTCCAGTCGGTCAATATAACAATAAAGACAGCCTTGAAACCATTCTTCAGTGTAGCCACATTAACAATTAATATTGTATCTTCCAGTCGGTCAACATAACAATAAAGACAGCCTTGAAGCCATTCTACAGTGTTGCCATATTAACAATTAATATTGTATCTTCCAGTCGGTCAACATAACAATAAAGACAGCCTTGAAGCCATTCTTCAGTGTTGCCATATTAACAATTAATATTGTATCTTCCAGTCGGTCAACATAACACTACAGACAGCCTTGAAGCCATTCTACAGTGTTGCCACATTAACAATTAATATTGTATCTTCCAGTCGGTCAACATAACAATAAAGACAGCCTTGAAGCCATTATACAGTGTTGCCACATTAACAATATTAATATTGTATCTTCCAGTCGACCAACACAACAATAAAGACAGCCTTGAAGCCATTCTACAGTGTTGCCACATTAACAATTAATATTGTATCTTCCAGTCGGTCAACATAACAATAAAGACAGCCTTGAAGCCACTCTACAGTGTTGCCATATTAACAATTAATATTGTGTCTTCCAGTCGGTCAACATAACAATAAAGACAGCCTTGAAGCCATTCTTCAGTGTTGCCACATTAACAATTAATATTGTATCTTCCAGTCAGTCAACATAACAATAAAGACAGCCTTGAAGCCATTCTTCAGTGTTGCCACATTAACAATTAATATTGTATCTTCGAGTCGGTCAACATAACAATAAAGACCGCCTTGAAGCCATTCTACAGTGTTGCCACATTAACTATTAATATTGTGTCTTCCAGTCGGTCAACATAACAATAAAGACCGCCTTGAAGCCATTCTTCAGTGTTGCCATATTAACAATTAATATTGTGTCTTCCAGTCGGTCAACATAACAATAAAGACAGCCTTGAAGCCATTCTTCAGTGTTGCCATATTAACAATTAATATTGTGTCTTCCGGTCGGTCAACATAACAATAAAGACAGCCTTGAAGCCATTCTACAGTGTTGCCACATTAACAATTAATATTGTATCTTCCAGTCGGTCAACATAACAATAAAGACAGCCTTGAAGCCATTCTACAGTGTTGCCACATTAACAATTAATACTGTATCTTCAGTCGGTCAACATAACAATAAAGACAGCCTTGAAGCCATTCTACAGTGTTGCCATATTAACAATTAATATTGTATCTTCCATTCGGTCAACATAACAATAAATACAGCCTTGAAGCCATTCTTCAGTGTTGCCATATTAACAATTAATATTGTATCTTCCAGTCGGTCAACATAACAATAAAGACAGCCTTGAAGCCACTCTACAGTGTTGCCATATTAACAATTAATATTGTATCTTCCAGTCGGTCAACATAACAATAAAGACAGCCTTGAAGCCATTCTACAGTGTTGCCACAATAACAATTAATATTGTGTCTTCCAGTCGGTCAACATAACAATAAAGACAGCCTTGAAGCCATTCTACAGTGTTGCCATATTAACAATTAATATTGTATCTTCCAGTCGGTCAACATAACAATAAAGACAGCCTTGAAGCCATTCTACAGTGTTGCCACAATAACAATTAATATTGTATCTTCAGTCGGTCAACATAACAATAAAGACAGCCATGAAGCCATTCTACAGTGTTGCCATATTAACAATTAATATTGTGTCTTCCAGTCGGTCAACATAACAATAAAGACAGCCTTGAAGCCATTCTTCAGTGTTGCCACATTAACAATTATTATTGTATCTTCCAGTCGGTCAACATAACAATAAAGACAGCTTTGAAGCCATTCTTCAGTGTTGCCACATTAACAATTAATATTGTGTCTTTAGTCGGTCAACATAACAATAAAGACAGCCTTGAAGCCATTCTTCAGTGTTGCCACATTAACAATTAATATTGTATCTTCCAGTCGGTCAACATAACAATAAAGACAGCTTTGAAGCCATTCTTCAGTGTTGCCACATTAACAATTAATATTGTGTCTTCAGTCGGTCAACATAACAATAAAGACAGCCTTGAAGTCATTCTTCAGTGTTGCCACATTAACAATTATTATTGTATCTTCCAGTCGGTCAACATAACAATAAAGACAGCTTTGAAGCCATTCTTCAGTGTTGCCACATTAACGATTAATATTGTGTCTTCCAGTCGGTCAACATAACAATAAAGACAGCCTTGAAGCCATTCTTCAGTGTTGCCACATTAACAATTAATATTGTGTCTTCAGTCGATCAACATAACAATAAAGACAGCTTTGAAGCCATTCTACAGTGTTGCCATATTAACAATTAACATTGTATCTTCCAGTCAGTCAACATAACAATAAAGACAGCCTTGAAGCCATTCTACAGTGTTGCCATATTAACAATTCATATTGTATCTTCCAGTCGGTCAACATAACAATAAAGACAGCCTTGAAGCCATTCTTCAGTGTTGCCATATTAACAATTAATATTGTATCTTCAGTCGGTCAACATAACAATAAAGACAGCCTTGAAGCCATTCTTCAGTGTTGCCACATTAACAATTAATATTGTATCTTCAGTCGGTCAACATAACAATAAAGACAGCTTTGAGGCCATTCTACAGTGTTGCCACATTAACAATTAATATTGTGTCTTCCAGTCGGTCAACTTAACAATAAAGACAGCCTTGAAGCCTTTCTACAGTGTTGCCACATTAACAATTAATATTGTATCTTCAGTCGGTCAACATAACAATAAAGACAGCCTTGAAGCCATTCTACAGTGTTGCCATATTAACAATTAATATTGTATCTTCAGTCGGTCAACATAACAATAAAGACAGCCTTGAAGCCATTCTACAGTGTTGCCATATTAACAATTAATATTGTGTCTTCAGTCGGTCAACATAACATTAAAGACAGCCTTGAAGCCATTCTACAGTGTTGCCAAATTAACAATTAATATTGTATCTTCAGTCGGTCAACATAACAATAAAGACAGCCTTGAAGCCATTCTACAGTGTTGCCACATTAACAATTAATATTGTATCTTCAGTCGGTCAACATAACAATAAAGACAGCCTTGAAGCCATTCTTCAGTGTTGCCACATTAACAATTAATATTGTATCTTCAGTCGGTCAACATAACAATAAAGACAGCCTTGAAGCCATTCTACAGTGTTGCCACATTAACAATTAATATTGTATCTTCAGTCGGTCAACATAACAATAAAGACAGCCTTGAAGCCATTCTTCAGTGTTGCCATATTAACAATTAATATTGTATCTTCAGTCGGTCAACATAACAATAAAGACAGCCTTGAAGCCATTCTACAGTGTTGCCACATTAACAATTAATATTGTATCTTTAGTCGGTCAACATAACAATAAAGACAGCCTTGAAGTCATTCTACAGTGTTGCCACATTAACAATTAATAGTGTGTCTTCCAGTCGGTCAACATAACAATAAAGACCGCCTTGAAGCCATTATACAGTGTTGCCACATTAACAATTAATATTGTGTCTTCAGTCGGTCAACATAACAATAAAGACAGCCTTGAAGCCATTCTACAGTGTTGCCACATTAACAATTAATATTGTATCTTCAGTCGGCCAACATAACAATAAAGACAGCCTTGAAGCCATTCTACAGTGTTGCCACATTAACAATTAATATTGTATCTTCAGTCGGTCAACATAACAATAAAGACAGCCTTGAAGCCATTCTACAGTGTTGCCATATTAACAATTAATATTGTATCTTCCAGTCGGTCAACATAACAATAAAGACAGCCTTGAAGCCATTCTACAGTGTTGCCACATTAACAATTAATATTGTATCTTCCAGTCGGTCAACATAACAATAAAGACAGCCTTGAAGCCATTCTACAGTGTTGCCACATTAACAATTAATATTGTATCTTCCAGTCGGTCAACATAACAATAAAGACAGCCTTGAAGCCATTCTACAGTGTTGCCACATTAACAATTAATATTGTATCTTCCAGTCGGTCAACATAACAATAAAGACAGCCTTGACGCCATTCTACAGTGTTGCCACATTAACAATTAATATTGTATCTTCCAGTCAGTCAACATAACAATAAAGACAGCCTTGAAGCCTTTCTACAGTGTTGCCACATTAACAATTAATATTGTGTCTTCCAGTCGGTCAACATAACAATAAAGACAGCCTTGAAGCCATTCTACAGTGTTGCCACATTATCAATTAATATTGTATCTTCCAGTCGGTCAACATAACAATAAAGACAGCCTTGAAGCCATTCTACAGTGTTGCCATATTAACAATTAATATTGTATCTTCCAGTCGGTCAACATAACAATAAAGACAGCTTTGAGGCCATTCTACAGCGTTGCCACATTAACAATTAATATTGTGTCTTCCAGTCGGTCAACTTAACAATAAAGACAGCCTTGAAGCCTTTCTACAGTGTTGCCACATTAACAATTAATATTGTATCTTCCAGTCGGTCAATATAACAATAAAGACAGCCTTGAAACCATTCTTCAGTGTAGCCACATTAACAATTAATATTGTATCTTCCAGTCGGTCAACATAACAATAAAGACAGCCTTGAAGCCATTCTACAGTGTTGCCATATTAACAATTAATATTGTATCTTCCAGTCGGTCAACATAACAATAAAGACAGCCTTGAAGCCATTCTTCAGTGTTGCCATATTAACAATTAATATTGTATCTTCCAGTCGGTCAACATAACAATAAAGACAGCCTTGAAGCCACTCTACAGTGTTGCCATATTAACAATTAATATTGTATCTTCCAGTCGGTCAACATAACAATAAAGACAGCCTTGAAGCCATTCTACAGTGTTGCCACAATAACAATTAATATTGTGTCTTCCAGTCGGTCAACATAACAATAAAGACAGCCTTGAAGCCATTCTACAGTGTTGCCATATTAACAATTAATATTGTATCTTCCAGTCGGTCAACATAACAATAAAGACAGCCTTGAAGCCATTCTACAGTGTTGCCACAATAACAATTAATATTGTATCTTCAGTCGGTCAACATAACAATAAAGACAGCCATGAAGCCATTCTACAGTGTTGCCATATTAACAATTAATATTGTGTCTTCCAGTCGGTCAACATAACAATAAAGACAGCCTTGAAGCCATTCTTCAGTGTTGCCACATTAACAATTATTATTGTATCTTCCAGTCGGTCAACATAACAATAAAGACAGCTTTGAAGCCATTCTTCAGTGTTGCCACATTAACAATTAATATTGTGTCTTTAGTCGGTCAACATAACAATAAAGACAGCCTTGAAGCCATTCTTCAGTGTTGCCACATTAACAATTAATATTGTATCTTCCAGTCGGTCAACATAACAATAAAGACAGCTTTGAAGCCATTCTTCAGTGTTGCCACATTAACAATTAATATTGTGTCTTCAGTCGGTCAACATAACAATAAAGACAGCCTTGAAGTCATTCTTCAGTGTTGCCACATTAACAATTATTATTGTATCTTCCAGTCGGTCAACATAACAATAAAGACAGCTTTGAAGCCATTCTTCAGTGTTGCCACATTAACGATTAATATTGTGTCTTCCAGTCGGTCAACATAACAATAAAGACAGCCTTGAAGCCATTCTTCAGTGTTGCCACATTAACAATTAATATTGTGTCTTCAGTCGATCAACATAACAATAAAGACAGCTTTGAAGCCATTCTACAGTGTTGCCATATTAACAATTAACATTGTATCTTCCAGTCAGTCAACATAACAATAAAGACAGCCTTGAAGCCATTCTACAGTGTTGCCATATTAACAATTCATATTGTATCTTCCAGTCGGTCAACATAACAATAAAGACAGCCTTGAAGCCATTCTTCAGTGTTGCCATATTAACAATTAATATTGTATCTTCAGTCGGTCAACATAACAATAAAGACAGCCTTGAAGCCATTCTTCAGTGTTGCCACATTAACAATTAATATTGTATCTTCAGTCGGTCAACATAACAATAAAGACAGCTTTGAGGCCATTCTACAGTGTTGCCACATTAACAATTAATATTGTGTCTTCCAGTCGGTCAACTTAACAATAAAGACAGCCTTGAAGCCTTTCTACAGTGTTGCCACATTAACAATTAATATTGTATCTTCAGTCGGTCAACATAACAATAAAGACAGCCTTGAAGCCATTCTACAGTGTTGCCATATTAACAATTAATATTGTATCTTCAGTCGGTCAACATAACAATAAAGACAGCCTTGAAGCCATTCTACAGTGTTGCCATATTAACAATTAATATTGTGTCTTCAGTCGGTCAACATAACATTAAAGACAGCCTTGAAGCCATTCTACAGTGTTGCCAAATTAACAATTAATATTGTATCTTCAGTCGGTCAACATAACAATAAAGACAGCCTTGAAGCCATTCTACAGTGTTGCCACATTAACAATTAATATTGTATCTTCAGTCGGTCAACATAACAATAAAGACAGCCTTGAAGCCATTCTTCAGTGTTGCCACATTAACAATTAATATTGTATCTTCAGTCGGTCAACATAACAATAAAGACAGCCTTGAAGCCATTCTACAGTGTTGCCACATTAACAATTAATATTGTATCTTCAGTCGGTCAACATAACAATAAAGACAGCCTTGAAGCCATTCTTCAGTGTTGCCATATTAACAATTAATATTGTATCTTCAGTCGGTCAACATAACAATAAAGACAGCCTTGAAGCCATTCTACAGTGTTGCCACATTAACAATTAATATTGTATCTTTAGTCGGTCAACATAACAATAAAGACAGCCTTGAAGTCATTCTACAGTGTTGCCACATTAACAATTAATAGTGTGTCTTCCAGTCGGTCAACATAACAATAAAGACCGCCTTGAAGCCATTATACAGTGTTGCCACATTAACAATTAATATTGTGTCTTCAGTCGGTCAACATAACAATAAAGACAGCCTTGAAGCCATTCTACAGTGTTGCCACATTAACAATTAATATTGTATCTTCAGTCGGTCAACATAACAATAAAGACAGCCTTGAAGCCATTCTACAGTGTTGCCACATTAACAATTAATATTGTATCTTCAGTCGGTCAACATAACAATAAAGACAGCCTTGAAGCCATTCTACAGTGTTGCCATATTAACAATTAATATTGTATCTTCCAGTCGGTCAACATAACAATAAAGACAGCCTTGAAGCCATTCTACAGTGTTGCCACATTAACAATTAATATTGTATCTTCCAGTCGGTCAACATAACAATAAAGACAGCCTTGAAGCCATTCTACAGTGTTGCCACATTAACAATTAATATTGTATCTTCCAGTCGGTCAACATAACAATAAAGACAGCCTTGAAGCCATTCTACAGTGTTGCCACATTAACAATTAATATTGTATCTTCCAGTCGGTCAACATAACAATAAAGACAGCCTTGACGCCATTCTACAGTGTTGCCACATTAACAATTAATATTGTATCTTCCAGTCAGTCAACATAACAATAAAGACAGCCTTGAAGCCTTTCTACAGTGTTGCCACATTAACAATTAATATTGTGTCTTCCAGTCGGTCAACATAACAATAAAGACAGCCTTGAAGCCATTCTACAGTGTTGCCACATTATCAATTAATATTGTATCTTCCAGTCGGTCAACATAACAATAAAGACAGCCTTGAAGCCATTCTACAGTGTTGCCATATTAACAATTAATATTGTATCTTCCAGTCGGTCAACATAACAATAAAGACAGCTTTGAGGCCATTCTACAGCGTTGCCACATTAACAATTAATATTGTGTCTTCCAGTCGGTCAACTTAACAATAAAGACAGCCTTGAAGCCTTTCTACAGTGTTGCCACATTAACAATTAATATTGTATCTTCCAGTCGGTCAATATAACAATAAAGACAGCCTTGAAACCATTCTTCAGTGTAGCCACATTAACAATTAATATTGTATCTTCCAGTCGGTCAACATAACAATAAAGACAGCCTTGAAGCCATTCTACAGTGTTGCCATATTAACAATTAATATTGTATCTTCCAGTCGGTCAACATAACAATAAAGACAGCCTTGAAGCCATTCTTCAGTGTTGCCATATTAACAATTAATATTGTATCTTCCAGTCGGTCAACATAACACTACAGACAGCCTTGAAGCCATTCTACAGTGTTGCCACATTAACAATTAATATTGTATCTTCCAGTCGGTCAACATAACAATAAAGACAGCCTTGAAGCCATTATACAGTGTTGCCACATTAACAATATTAATATTGTATCTTCCAGTCGACCAACACAACAATAAAGACAGCCTTGAAGCCATTCTACAGTGTTGCCACATTAACAATTAATATTGTATCTTCCAGTCGGTCAACATAACAATAAAGACAGCCTTGAAGCCACTCTACAGTGTTGCCATATTAACAATTAATATTGTGTCTTCCAGTCGGTCAACATAACAATAAAGACAGCCTTGAAGCCATTCTTCAGTGTTGCCACATTAACAATTAATATTGTATCTTCCAGTCAGTCAACATAACAATAAAGACAGCCTTGAAGCCATTCTTCAGTGTTGCCACATTAACAATTAATATTGTATCTTCGAGTCGGTCAACATAACAATAAAGACCGCCTTGAAGCCATTCTACAGTGTTGCCACATTAACTATTAATATTGTGTCTTCCAGTCGGTCAACATAACAATAAAGACCGCCTTGAAGCCATTCTTCAGTGTTGCCATATTAACAATTAATATTGTGTCTTCCAGTCGGTCAACATAACAATAAAGACAGCCTTGAAGCCATTCTTCAGTGTTGCCATATTAACAATTAATATTGTGTCTTCCGGTCGGTCAACATAACAATAAAGACAGCCTTGAAGCCATTCTACAGGGTTGCCATATTAACAATTAATATTGTATCTTTCTGTCGGTCAACATAATAATAAAGACAGCCTTGAAGCCATTCTTCAGTGTTGCCATATTAACAATTAATATTGTATATTCCAGTCGGTCAACATAACAATAAAGACAGCCTTGAAGCCATTCTACAGTGTTGCCATATTAACAATTAATATTGTGTCTTCCAGTCGGTCAACATAACAATAAAGACAGCCTTGAAGCCATTCTACAGTGTTGCCATATTAACAATTAATATTGTGTCTTCCAGTCGGTCAACTTAACAATAAAGACAGCCTTGAAGCCATTCTTCAGTGTTGCCACATTAACAATTAATATTGTATCTTCAGTCGGTCAACATAACAATAAAGACAGCTTTGAAGCCATTCTACAGTGTTGCAACATTAACAATTAATATTGTATCTTCCAGTCGGTCAACATAACAATAAAGACAGCCTTGAAGCCATTCTACAGTGTTGCCATATTAACAATTAATATTGTGTCTTCCAGTCGGTCAACATAACAATAAAGACAGCCTTGAAGCCATTCTACAGTGTTGCCATATTAACAATTAATATTGTGTCTTCCAGTCGGTCAACATAACAATAAAGACAGCCTTGAAGCCATTCTACAGTGTTGCCACATTAAGAATTAATATTGTATCTTCCAGTCGGTCAACATAACAATAAAGACAGCCTTGAAGCCATTCTTCAGTGTTGCCACATTAACAATTAATATTGTATCTTCCAGTCAGTCAACACAACAATAAAGACAGCCTTGAAGCCATTCTTCAGTGTTGCCACATTAACAATTAATATTGTATCTTCCAGTCGGTCAACATAACAATAAAGACCGCCTTGAAGCCATTCTACAGTGTTGCCACATTAACAATTAATATTGTGTCTTCCAGTCGGTCAACATAACAATATAGACCGCCTTGAAGCCATTCTTCAGTGTTGCCATATTAACAATTAATATTGTGTCTTCCAGTCGGTCAACATAACAATAAAGACAGCCTTGAAGCCATTCTTCAGTGTTGCCATATTAACAATTAATATTATGTCTTCCGGTCGGTCAACATAACAATAAAGACAGCCTTGAAGCCATTCTACAGGGTTGCCATATTAACAATTAATATTGTATCTTTCTGTCGGTCAACATAATAATAAAGACAGCCTTGAAGCCATTCTTCAGTGTTGCCATATTAACAATTAATATTGTATATTCCAGTCGGTCAACATAACAATAAAGACAGCCTTGAAGCCATTCTACAGTGTTGCCATATTAACAATTAATATTGTGTCTTCCAGTCGGTCAACATAACAATAAAGACAGCCTTGAAGCCATTTTACAGTGTTGCCATATTAACAATTAATATTGTGTCTTCCAGTCGGTCAACTTAACAATAAAGACAGCCTTGAAGCCATTCTTCAGTGTTGCCACATTAACAATTAATATTGTATCTTCAGTCGGTCAACATAACATTTTTTTTTTTTTTTTTTTAGCGTATGGCTTTTAGTGCCGGGAGTGTCCGAGGACAAGTTCGGCTCGCCAGTTTTGTAGCTGCTTCGAGACGGACACCCAATGGGTGAGCTACAAGTACCGTTGGAGGGGAATGTTGGATGGGAGGGTCGAGGAGTTGGAAGGTAGCGGCTGTGGCCTATAGTTAGGGACCAACCCCGGCATTTGCCTGGAAGGAAGATGGGAAACCACAGAAGACCATCTTCAAGGTTGCCGGCGGGGGGATTCGAACCTCCTCGCCTCCAACAATAAAGACAGCTTTGAAGCCATTCTACAGTGTTGCAACATTAACAATTAATATTGTATCTTCCAGTCGGTCAACATAACAATAAAGACAGCCTTGAAGCCATTCTACAGTGTTGCCACATTAACAATTAATATTGTGTCTTTAGTCGGTCAACATAACAATAAAGACAGCCTTGAAGCCATTCTACAGTGTTGCCATATTAACAATTAATATTGTGTCTTCCAGTCGGTCAACATAACAATAAAGACAGCCTTGAAACCATTCTTCAGTGTTGCCATATTAACAATTAATATTGTATCTTCCAGTCAGTCAACATAACAATAAAGACAGCCTTGAAGCCATTCTTCAGTGTTGCCATATTAACAATTAATATTGTATCTTCCAGTCAGTCAACATAACAATAAAGACAGCCTTGAAGCCATTCTTCAGTGTTGCCACATTAACAATTATTATTGTATCTTCCAGTCGGTCAACATAATAATAAAGACAGCTTTGAAGCCATTCTTCAGTGTTGCCACATTAACAATTAATATTGTGTCTTTAGTCGGTCAACATAACAATAAAGACAGCTTTGAGGCCATTCTACAGTGTTGCCACATTAACAATTAATATTGTGTCTTCCAGTCGGTCAACTTAACAATAAAGACAGCCTTGAAGCCTATCTACAGTGTTGCCACATTTACAATTAATATTGTATCTTCAGTCGGTCAACATAACAATAAAGACAGCCTTGAAGCCATTCTACAGTGTTGCCATATTAACAATTAATATTGTATCTTCAGTCGGTCAACATAACAATAAAGACAGCCTTGAAGCCATTCTACAGTGTTGCCATATTAACAATTAATATTGTGTCTTCAGTCGGTCAACATAACAATAAAGACAGCCTTGAAGCCATTCTACAGTGTTGCCAAATTAACAATTAATATTGTATCTTCAGTCGGTCAACATAATAAAGACAGCCTTGAAGCCATTCTACAGTGTTGCCACATTAACAATTAATATTGTATCTTCAGTCGGTCAACATAACAATAAAGACAGCCTTGAAGCCATTCTTCAGTGTTGCCACATTAACAATTAATATTGTATCTTCAGTCGGTCAACATAACAATAAAGACAGCCTTGAAGCCATTCTACAGTGTTGCCACATTAACAATTAATATTGTATCTTCAGTCGGTCAACATAACAATAAAGACAGCCTTGAAGCCATTCTTCAGTGTTGCCATATTAACAATTAATATTGTATCTTCAGTCGGTCAACATAACAATAAAGACAGCCTTGAAGCCATTCTACAGTGTTGCCACATTAACAATTAATATTGTATCTTTAGTCGGTCAACATAACAATAAAGACAGCCTTGAAGCCATTCTACAGTGTTGCCACATTAACAATTAATAGTGTGTCTTCCAGTCGGTCAACATAACAATAAAGACCGCCTTGAAGCCATTATACAGTGTTGCCACATTAACAATTAATATTGTGTCTTCAGTCGGTCAACATAACAATAAAGACAGCCTTGAAGCCATTCTACAGTGTTGCCACATTAACAATTAATATTGTATCTTCAGTCGGTCAACATAACAATAAAGACAGCCTTGAAGCCATTCTACAGTGTTAGCACATTAACAATTAATATTGTATCTTCAGTCGGTCAACATAACAATAAAGACAGCCTTGAAGCCATTCTACAGTGTTGCCATATTAACAATTAATATTGTATCTTCCAGTCGGTCAACATAACAATAAAGACAGCCTTGAAGCCATTCTACAGTGTTGCCACATTAACAATTAATATTGTATCTTCCAGTCGGTCAACATAACAATAAAGACAGCCTTGAAGCCATTCTACAGTGTTGCCACATTAACAATTAATATTGTATCTTCCAGTCGGTCAACATAACAATAAAGACAGCCTTGAAGCCATTCTACAGTGTTGCCACATTAACAATTAATATTGTATCTTCCAGTCGGTCAACATAACAATAAAGACAGCCTTGACGCCATTCTACAGTGTTGCCACATTAACAATTAATATTGTATCTTCCAGTCAGTCAACATAACAATAATGACAGCCTTGAAGCCATTCTACAGTGTTGCCATATTTACAATTAATATTGTGTCTTCCAATCGGTCAACATAACAATAAAGACAGCCTTGAAGCCATTCTACAGTGTTGCCACATTAACAATTAATATAGTATCTTCCAGTCGGTCAACATAACAATAAAGACAGCCTTGAAGCCATTCTACAGTGTTGCCATATTAACAATTAATATTGTGTCTTCCAGTCGGTCAACATAACAATAAAGACAGCCTTGAAGCCATTCTACAGTGTTGCCACATTAACAATTAATATTGTATCTTCCAGTCGGTCAACATAACAATAAAGACAGCCTTGAAGCCATTCTACAGTGTTGCCATATTAACAATTAATATTCTATCTTCCAGTCGGTCAACATAACAATAAAGACAGCTTTGAGGCCATTCTACAGCGTTGCCACATTAACAATTAATATTGTGTCTTCCAGTCGGTCAACTTAACAATAAAGACAGCCTTGAAGCCTTTCTACAGTGTTGCCACATTAACAATTAATATTGTATCTTCCAGTCGGTCAACATAACAATAAAGACAGCCTTGTAGCCATTCTTCAGTGTAGCCACATTAACAATTAATATTGTATCTTCCAGTCGGTCAACATAACAATAAAGACAGCCTTGAAGCCATTCTACTGTGTTGCCATATTAACAATTAATATTGTATCTTCCAGTCGGTCAACATAACAATAAAGACAGCCTTGAAGCCATTCCTCAGTGTTGCCATATTAACAATTAATATTGTATCTTCCAGTCGGTCAACATAACAATACAGACAGCCTTGAAGCCATTCTACACTGTTGCCACATTAACAATTAATATTGTATCTTCCAGTCGGTCAACATAACAATAAAGACAGCCTTGAAGCCATTATACAGTGTTGCCACATTAACAATATTAATATTGTATCTTCCAGTCGACCAACATAACAATAAAGACAGCCTTGAAGCCATTCTACAGTGTTGCCACATTAACAATTAATATTGTATCTTCCAGTCGGTCAACATAACAATAAAGACAGCCTTGAAGCCCCTCTACAGTGTTGCCATATTAACAATTAATATTGTGTCTTCCAGTCGGTCAACATAACAATAAAGACAGCCTTGAAGCCATTCTACAGTGTTGCCACATTAACAATTAATATTGTATCTTCCAGTCGGTCAACATAACAATAAAGACAGCCTTGAAGCCATTCTTCAGTGTTGCCACATTAACAATTAATATTGTATCTTCCAGTCAGTCAACATAACAATAAAGACAGCCTTGAAGCCATTCTTCAGTGTTGCCACATTAACAATTAATATTGTATCTTCGAGTCGGTCAACATAACAATAAAGACCGCCTTGAAGCCATTCTACAGTGTTGCCACATTAACTATTAATATTGTGTGCTCCAGTCGGTCAACATAACAATAAAGACCGCCTTGAAGCCATTCTTCAGTGTTGCCATATTAACAATTAATATTGTGTCTTCCAGTCGGTCAACATAAAAATAAAGACAGCCTTGAAGCCATTCTTCAGTGTTGCCATATTAACAATTAATATTGTGTCTTCCGGTCGGTCAACATAACAATAGAGACAGCCTTGATGCCATTCTACAGGGTTGCCATATTAACAATTAATATTGTATCTTTCTGTCGGTCAACATAATAATAAAGACAGCCTTGAAGCCATTCTTCAGTGTTGCCATATTAACAATTAATATTGTATATTCCAGTCGGTCAACATAACAATAAAGACAGCCTTGAAGCCATTCTACAGTGTTGCCATATTAACAATTAATATTGTGTCTTCCAGTCGGTCAACATAACAATAAAGACAGCCTTGAAGCCATTCTACAGTGTTGCCATATTAACAATTAATATTGTGTCTTCCAGTCGGTCAACTTAACAATAAAGACAGCCTTGAAGCCATTCTTCAGTGTTGCCACATTAACAATTAATATTGTATCTTCAGTCGGTCAACATAACAATAAAGACAGCTTTGAAGCCATTCTACAGTGTTGCAACATTAACAATTAATATTGTATCTTCCAGTCGGTCAACATAACAATAAAGACAGCCTTGAAGCCATTCTACAGTGTTGCCACATTAACAATTAATATTGTGTCTTTAGTCGGTCAACATAACAATAAAGACAGCCTTGAAGCCATTCTACAGTGTTGCCATATTAACAATTAATATTGTGTCTTCCAGTCGGTCAACATAACAATAAAGACAGCCTTGAAACCATTCTTCAGTGTTGCCATATTAACAATTAATATTGTATCTTCCAGTCAGTCAACATAACAATAAAGACAGCCTTGAAGCCATTCTTCAGTGTTGCCATATTAACAATTAATATTGTATCTTCCAGTCAGTCAACATAACAATAAAGACAGCCTTGAAGCCATTCTTCAGTGTTGCCATATTAACAATTAATATTGTGTCTTCCGGTCGGTCAACATAACAATAAAGACAGCCTTGAAGCCATTCTACAGGGTTGCCATATTAACAATTAATATTGTATCTTTCAGTCGGTCAACATAATAATAAGACAGCCTTGAAGCCATTCTGCAGTGTTGCCACATTAGCAATATTAATATTGTATCTTCCGGTCGGTCAACATAACAATAAAGACAGCCTTGAAGCCATTCTACAGGGTTACCATATTAACAATTAATATTGTATCTTTCAGTCAGTCAACATAACAATAAAGACAGCCTTGAAGCCATTCTACAGGGTTGCCATATTAACAATTAATATTGTATCTTTCAGTCGGTCAACATAATAATAAAGACAGCCTTGAAGCCATTCTGCAGTGTTGCCACATTAACAATATTAATATTGTATCTACCAGTCGGTCAACATAATAATAAAGACAGCCTTGAAGCCATTCTTCAGTGTTGCCACATTAACAATTAATATTTTTTCTTCCAGTCGGTCAACATAACAATAAAGACAGCCTTGAAGCCATTCTACAGTGTTGCCACATTAACAATTAATATTGTATCTTCCAGTCGGTCAACATAACAATAAAGACAGCCTTGAAGCCATTCTACAGTGTTGCCACATTAACAATTAATATTGTATCTTCCAGTCGGTCAACATAACAATAAAGACAGCCTTGAAGCCATTATACAGTGTTGCCACATTAACAATATTAATATTGTATCTTCCAGTCGACCAACATAACAATAAAGACAGCCTTGAAGCCATTCTACAGTGTTGCCACATTAACAATTAATATTGTATCTTCCAGTCGGTCAACATAACAATAAAGACAGCCTTGAAGCCACTCTACAGTGTTGCCATATTAACAATTAATATTGTGTCTTCCAGTCGGTCAACATAACAATAAAGACAGCCTTGAAGCCATTCTACAGTGTTGCCACATTAACAATTAATATTGTATCTTCCAGTCGGTCAACATAACAATAAAGACAGCCTTGAAGCCATTCTTCAGTGTTGCCACATTAACAATTAATATTGTATCTTCCAGTCAGTCAACATAACAATAAAGACAGCCTTGAAGCCATTCTTCAGTGTTGCCACATTAACAATTAATATTGTATCTTCCAGTCGGTCAACATAACAATAAAGACCGCCTTGAAGCCATTCTACAGTGTTGCCACATTAACAATTAATATTGTGTCTTCCAGTCGGTCAACGTAACAATAAAGACCGCCTTGAAGCCATTCTTCAGTGTTGCCATATTAACAATTAATATTGTGTCTTCCAGTCGGTCAACATAACAATAAAGACAGCCTTGAAGCCATTCTTCAGTGTTGCCATATTAACAATTAATATTGTGTCTTCCGGTCGGTCAACATAACAATAAAGACAGCCTTGAAGCCATTCTACAGGGTTGCCATATTAACAATTAATATTGTATCTTTCTGTCGGTCAACATAATAATAAAGACAGCCTTGAAGCCATTCTTCAGTGTTGCCATATTAACAATTAATATTGTATATTCCAGTCGGTCAACATAACAATAAAGACAGCCTTGAAGCCATTCTACAGTGTTGCCATATTAACAATTAATATTGTGTCTTCCAGTCGGTCAACATAACAATAAAGACAGCCTTGAAGCCATTTTACAGTGTTGCCATATTAACAATTAATATTGTGTCTTCCAGTCGGTCAACTTAACAATAATGACAGCCTTGAAGCCATTCTTCAGTGTTGCCACATTAACAATTAATATTGTATCTTCAGTCGGTCAACATAACAATAAAGACAGCTTTGAAGCCATTCTACAGTGTTGCAACATTAACAATTAATATTGTATCTTCCAGTCGGTCAACATAACAATAAAGACAGCCTTGAAGCCATTCTACAGTGTTGCCACATTAACAATTAATATTGTGTCTTTAGTCGGTCAACATAACAATAAAGACAGCCTTGAAGCCATTCTACAGTGTTGCCATATTAACAATTAATATTGTGTCTTCCAGTCGGTCAACATAACAATAAAGACAGCCTTGAAACCATTCTTCAGTGTTGCCATATTAACAATTAATATTGTATCTTCCAGTCAGTCAACATAACAATAAAGACAGCCTTGAAGCCATTCTTCAGTGTTGCCATATTAACAATTAATATTGTATCTTCCAGTCAGTCAACATAACAATAAAGACAGCCTTGAAGCCATTCTTCAGTGTTGCCATATTAACAATTAATATTGTGTCTTCCGGTCGGTCAACATAACAATAAAGACAGCCTTGAAGCCATTCTACAGGGTTGCCATATTAACAATTAATATTGTATCTTTCAGTCGGTCAACATAATAATAAGACAGCCTTGAAGCCATTCTGCAGTGTTGCCACATTAACAATATTAATATTGTATCTTCCGGTCGGTCAACATAACAATAAAGACAGCCTTGAAACCATTCTACAGGGTTACCATATTAACAATTAATATTGTATCTTTCATTCAGTCAACATAACAATAAAGACAGCCTTGAAGCCATTCTACAGGGTTGCCATATTAACAATTAATATTGTATCTTTCAGTCGGTCAACATAATAATAAAGACAGCCTTGAAGCCATTCTGCAGTGTTGCCACATTAACAATATTAATATTGTATCTACCAGTCGGTCAACATAATAATAAAGACAGCCTTGAAGCCATTCTTCAGTGTTGCCACATTAACAATTAATATTTTTTCTTCCAGTCGGTCAACATAACAATAAAGACAGCCTTGAAGCCATTCTTCAGTGTTGCCACATTAACAATTAATATTTTATCTTCAGTCGGTCAACATAACAATAAAGACAGCCTTGAAGCCATTCTTCAGTGTTGCCATATTAACAATTAATATTGTATCTTCCAGTCGGTCAACATAACAATAAAGACAGCCTTGTAGTCATTCTTCAGTGTTGCCACATTAACAATTAATATTGTATCTTCAGTCGGTCAACATAACAATAAAGACAGCCTTGAAGCCATTCTACAGTGTTGCCATATTAACAATTAATATTGTATCTTTCAGTCGGTCAACATAACAATAAAGACAGCTTTGAAGCCATTCTGCAGTGTTGCCACATTAACAATTAATATTGTATCTTCCAGTCGGTCAACATAACAATAAAGACAGCCTTGAAGCCATTCTGCAGTGTTGCCACATTAACAATTAATATTTTGTCTTTCAGTCGGTCAACTTCAGAATCATTCCAATTACTTGAATATGTGAAAAGAAACTGAAATAATTTACAAAGGATTAAGATTTATAAACATTATTGAGGACTATTGAAGAAGGGATGACATATTTTTGTTCGTCAAGCGAGCATCATCAGATCCAAATAAACAAGACAAATACCTCTACAAAACACCATCAAACCTGCAGTGACTGCCCTCTGAAAACAAAATACAAGAAAACCCGTTAGGAAACGTAGTGACTGTGGTAACTATTACTGAAACATATTAAGGCATTAATCTGAAATAAAAACTATTCATTTTAATGTCGCAAAACTTAGATATGACTATACCATCAACAAGTATAGTATTGTTCCCCCAAACTAATCTATCTTCGTAGATTATAGATTCTCGCCGCTATGAATTAGCCCTTATGGTGCCGATATATATCGGCCGAGGGAGCATCTGATAAAAATGCCACTGGCCGATCCATGTATTTTGTTTTGTTTTATTTCCAGACACCAAGCGATTTAACTAATGTAACGAAGACAACGCGGGATCCATTCCTTCTCAGTTGATCTCGATAAGTTTAAGTTCCATGAATAACTGCATTTATAATAGGTATTCTTTGAACATGCTGCAGTCAACTGACTTCCCGCGTGTGTTATCTTCTGAAGTATACGTGGTGATAAATATGGCTAGCTCCTTCAGCGAAGGGGCAATAAATACGGTTTTTGTGCTAATAGCCCAGTCAAATTAGAATTTTTCGAGGAATTAATTACCAGAAAGCTGGAAATCGTTTTAATACCTTCGTTTGGTCCTAAATGCATGTAGGCTAATCCGAGTTTGCACCATCCCAAGAGGTGTGCATAACTTTAGCGACCCAAATAACGTTGAAATTGTTTCCCCTTATTTCAGGTTTTTGCTTGTAGCTCGAAAACGGTACATCGGACGGAAAATATTAATCAGTTCCATATTAAAGACGGTTAAATTCTGCGCCGAATAAACATCTCAACCTTCAAATTTGGTTCACTGGTATAGCCGAAATCGAAGGTTCAAAACTGGAAAAACTTCTCGTTTAGGTGCAAACTTACATTTTGCGACTTTCCAAGAACACATATCTTTGAAACTGATACTCCTGTTGAAAAAGCCATAGAATAAAAGTTGTAGAGCAGTAGATAATAAAATTTCACGTTATATAGACAATTTTGATAAGTCCTTTTAATTTCAAATGACTAGTTAACTAATTTAATCACGCGGGACAAACGCTGAAGGAAAAGACGAAGAAGAACATCAATGATATTTAATGAAATTCCGAAAATGGCAAAACTATCCGAAAAAAATGCATGTTCGTGTTATGACATAATGATGTAGCTACGAAAATTCAATCTACCTACTCTGATCACTGCTAAGAACATTTCAATTCAAATATCTAAGATTTACGCAAATCAGTAAACTAGTTATATAAATGTAGACACTCTGAGTAGTGATTCGGAGTAGTACGAATGAAAAACATTTTAATTAGAACAAAGTTGTATATTGACATTCTTTAATTAGTAACCATTATTAATATAAATTAATACAGTAATAGGAATATTTAAAATTGACATACATTGATAAAATATGAATAGAAACATGTTATAGAACTCAATAATCATGCAGCAGAAAATAAGGCAGCATTCATGCTCACATTTTCTTAGATGTCGATGGCCCTTCATCTACAAAGCTCTCAAGCTGGGCTGGCATGTCCAGCCGCTGTTCATCGAGATCATCTTCAAAGGGACTGTCCTCAACTATTTCTGCTTCTGCGGTGATCGGCATGTGGTACACACCCTTATCCTCGAATGGTGCTGAATTCGAGCAGGACTGGCTGTGGCAGTTGAGGCAAATTGTTGAACATTATACCCACTTTCCGGCGGCTGCATCTCCCTGCACACCTCTTCTTACATCCGCAGGATTTCAGCTGGAGCTAGATCCTTGGTGGTCATGGTGGGGAGCAGGCCATGGTCCGTCCTCTTCCAACCCCAGCTGAGAGGATCTTTTGGTCTAACATACCAGCCTTGGATTTGGTGGTAGACACGCAGAATATGTTGGGCGGCGGCTGCGTTTGTTGATGGTAGAGAGGCCTGATTGAAAGTTGGCTTTATGAGGGATTTTGAGAATATCTCGTGGCGGATTTTGTCCAAGGAGGTCTCATTGGCCATAGGTGAATATTGGACCGTCAGGAATAGTTGACCTGATGAAATGAGGTCCTCAGGATCAGCATCTGCATGGTGGAAAACCTTGACAGCCTCCTGTAAAGCCGTGTTGTTTTCAAGGAGTTTGACACACTTCAACTTCCCTTAGCGATAGAATGCAGAGGTTGTACCTCACCCACTGATAGCATGTAAGAACAGTAGGTTCTGTTTGACAGCAGACGAGAAGTTGAAGTACCTCGGAGAGTAAAACGAGTTCTGAGAGGTCCCCTTGGCAGGTTTCATGAGGTAAATGTTAGTATTTTGTGCTTTTGCAGTTAATAGGATCAATAGATCGGTGTCCTCTCCGATTATTATGACCGTCGCAAAGTTCTCTGCCACTTGAATGGCGGTATTAATGAGTGTGTCAGCATCCTTAAGAGCTTGCCCCACTTCAAACCCCTGCTGTACTAATTTCTCACGCAGCATGGAGATAAGCCGTCCTTTGTTGCTGTCGTTGGACAACAATTGTTCTTCCGGCATGGTTGCAGTCATCGTTTCAGTGAACACTACGTTAGAAGAAGAGTGCATGCTTTTACGGCGAAGACGCTCTGCTGATTTTGTATTCTTTACTGATGCATCATCAGGGTAGTGGCAGGGTTGTAGTATTGCTTAAAGTTGCCAACATATTAGGAGAGAATTGTTGAAAATTTTCCTTGGATTCCCAAACCACTCGATGTAGAAGGAACCCCCCAACAATTACAATGGCACAACCTGGAAGAGCTGGGGGATCAGTAACTGGTGAAAATATATTGTAGAAAACAGATTTCTTTGTTTTCCGCATTCCTGTTTCATCAAAGATAGAAAGGGGATAAGGAGCTAACTCATACAAATAATAACGTTTGAAAAAGTTCCTCAGATTTTTTAAGAAGTGTTACGCGTCGGAAAAGTGTATCTGGATTTACTGGTATATCTTCGCCGTGAATCCTGACTTTCGTGTTGAAAGCTTTAAGAGGAACTACTCTGTTTTTTTTTTTCGTAGAAACTTG
The DNA here is from genome assembly GCA_946902985.2 of Meconema thalassinum. Taxonomy (NCBI): domain Eukaryota; kingdom Metazoa; phylum Arthropoda; class Insecta; order Orthoptera; family Tettigoniidae; genus Meconema; species Meconema thalassinum. The sequence continues at coordinate 20,295,071 of OX336395.1, read as the reverse complement.
ACATTACTGAAGTCGTTGCCAATAATCTTAGCAATACAATGAATCGCTTTTTCAAACGCTTCATGGCAGTCAATTTTCACATCGCCAGTTACTCCGTTGCTAATGATCATCACAAATTGTCCAGTTGGGATGGGATAGTGAGACGAAAACCAGTCAAGAAGGATCGCAACATCTGCATCGTCCCTCTGTACCCTTGAAAACCTAGCGTAGACGTGCTGCTCTGAAGTACCATACGTCACGCCACAAAAGTCTTCCACTTGTACCGCTTTCAGAGACCACATTACCAACTACTCAATCGTCTGATCAGTGAATACACCAGAACAAAACTCGTCAGCTGTTTCGTACTGTGCCCGTTTGGACCGAGATCCAAACACCACATTTTGTAAAATACCGAAATCAGATTAGAACGAGATAATCTATCTCAGGGTCTATCTAGGTGAATATAGGGTCTAATCTGGCATCCCTGATCCCGGTAATTCACAAGTAAGGTAAGGAAAGAATTATTTTGAAAGTAGCACATTTCTTAACATCTCAATTTATTTATAGTTAAAATATTAATCTGACTGGCAAAGACCCCAAACACAAAGAAAACAATCACACATAAAACATCAACATTCCCTGAAAATATATTCTTGAATGTCGCAGACTTGATATTCAGAAAAATCATTAGTCCATTCTGATACCAAAAACAAAAAAATAATTTTCAAATATTTACACTGGGTAATCATTGTTCGATGAAGAGTTCAAGGGATCCCTTTTATTTACAGATTTGTAGTTCACTTTACGAAGAATGTTTTCATTGTTCAAGTATTTGTTGTAAGATAATTCGAAAAAATAGTCACATGATTAATTCGATGTTGCTCCAAAAATTATCTGGAAAAAATTATTATATCACTGTTTCGTTGTAGCATAATAATATCAATATTCGGCTGACATAAAGTCGAATGTTAATATTTGTTTGTAAAGATTTTCATTTCCAGAACAAAATTGTTCATAATCTTTTCATAACAGTTTGAAAAATTAATCTTATACTTTTCTCACATTCATTTGTTTCAATGTCATCAAAATTTAAATTTGCTCAGCTGTTATGATCGTTAGCAAAATTTGTTGTTAACAATAAAAATTGTTCTTATCAAATATCGGTGGATTAAATCATTATGTCTTTTACCAAAACTTTTTTATCATTCAGGAAATTTACCATATTATCTCACACAAAAAAAATGTTAATCATAAAATTTATTATTATTATTAATTAATTAATATCAAAATTTCTCATCACTTTATTTATAACAAGTTTCTCACCCTCTCATATTGTGAACATTGAATTCGCTCATTTCCATTGTTATTATTCTTATTATTCCAAGCACAAAATATAAATTTCACTAATTATTTTATTTTATTGCATTTGCACTTCTTCTTTGATTTTTTTTCTCGGTCAGGTTCATCAAATCTAAACTCATGTTCTTCAATTATTTAGGCATACTATTTGATTCAAGTTGATACAGAAAAATAATAATTAAATATTTGAATCGACAGTAAAATGAAATTTGACAAGAATATGGGGCGGTCACCATTGCCTGACCCTTCTTTTACAAATTGAGCCCACATGCTCTTTAATAACACACGCACATCCTTGTGTGCCCACAACTATGGGAACAAATGCACTCTTGGATGACCCCCTAGGTCTCCACAACTTTAAGTGTCGCCAAATGCACACTAAAATCATCACATTATTATTTGACTCCAAATATACATCACCACACAATATAATTTTTTATCATATAATTATTATTATTTATTCTGTGTTATTCTGTCATGATTACTAAACTGTGTTCTTCAGTTTTATTTTACCAATAAAAAGATGTATTTAATTCTGGTCAATCCCTCCTTGCCTCCCATTTACATAAACTCGCCCTAATTTATACATTTAATACCTGCCGCTTCCTTTCTCTTCATCTGAATATTTTAAAGTGCTTTCGGAAAATATTTCTGAGCTCAAAATCTTACTATTTCACTTTCTTCATCCATAAACTCATTTAAATTTATTTATAAATAGAGGTGAAACGATTAGCTCAGCACAGGGAGGCATGGAGATCTGCATCAAACCAGTCAAAGGACTGAAGACTCAAACAACATCTTGAACAAGTAGTTCCGTGAAGAAATATATAGCTTATTTTCATATTTCATACTTATGTTAATTGCCTCTATCAACATACAAAATTTCAGTTTGATTGCTCTAATAGATTCGTATATATTGAGAAACGACTAAATATTGCGGATGGTCGCTATGTTGGTTTTTTATATATGTAAGTCTTAGAGTTATGTACTGTTACATGAAGATTATTGTGTACGTGTAGTATTCAAATTTCAATCGCAAGATTAGGACACAAGAAGTAAAAGCGAGATTTTAAAATTTCGCACAGCTTCCATCTTGTGGTTATGAAAACAATTGAAAAAATAGGTGCCAAAATTTGGATATGTAGCACATACCGATTTTTGTTGTAAAGTGTGCCCATGAGTTTTTCGATCTTCACTTTACTGTCAGGGGGGACCATTTGCTCTCGGCAGAATGGAAAATCGGCATGTTCATCATACAAGGATGAGGGATATTCAATATCCACTTCTAAGACATATCCACGACCTGTTTCTTGGCTAGCCATGTTCACATCAAATTCCGACACTTGTTTATCTGTCAGCCAAGCAAACTTCCCATAGGGCAAAGGCTGACTCATGGCGTAGCCATACAAATTAATCACTTCATAGTACATTAAGTACAATTCTGGTTTTTCTGGTGAATAATCAGGCATGTAGACGTTGTTCGCTTCGGCATGGCGCTGGTTAAGCGACACAAAGCCACCGCGAATGCCCTTTTCAATAAATAGAACCATGTCTACATCAGTGAGAAAATCCAATTCCACTTGAGTGTATTTCAAAGCAGTATCAAACGAGAGCCCAGGACTTGTATAATAGTGAGCCGGGTCAAGACCATAAATGTGTTGACACAACTCACGGAATTTTTGAAACCAATCGGTGAGCAGCAATACATCCAGTTTTAGGTAATGCATAGCATATTCACGTAGCGTCTTAATGTCAAACACGCGCCAAACCTGACATGCATGTGCATAGTCTTCATTGGAAACTGTACTGCGTGTTAGTTTCGAGTAAAAATTGTCTTGTGGTGGGAGTTCTTTTTGCTTTAACACGTCCCAGCTGTTGCAGAAATCATACGGGAATATACCTTTCCGAATGCACAATTGAAATTGCTTAGGATCATTAAAATGCATTCTGGTATTTTTTAATTCCTCGTCATTCAAGCCTTTCACAAGGCTGTCTAGCGAGGATGACATAAACTTAAAGGAATCCCAAAATCGAATGCTAAAGTCTCTCAACCGCCATGTCAGGGCTGTAAAACGCTCATGGTTTTGGGGGATAATGGTAAACGAGCCCTTGTTGAAATGACCCAATTCACGAATCAAAAACTGTATGTCATAATTCACCAGATTGTGGAAAAAGACACTGATGAAACGAGGGGCTGAAAAGTTCAAATTGCATTTACTATGCGCAGCTCCACGAAACTCTCCCGTAAAGTGTGAGTGACCACGAACGGTGTCTTCAGTACTGATCAGTGGCTTTTCTCAAATATGGCATGTCGTGGCATGCTCATACTGCTGCTGCTGTTGTGGCGTTAGGCTCATGGGTACTGGGTGGTCCAGTAATCCCTGTAGATGATCGGCCAAGTTAACAAGTTCATCCAAAAACCATCTGGCACAATCTGGCCCCTCACGGTATTTGTAAACGGTTTGTGTGGGGTCATAGGCACACACCACATTAAATCCTATGGCAAAAGGTTCATGTTTTTAATGGGTGTGGTTGAACTCATGGTGGGATCTGGTTCACATCCCGCCATGGGTGTAGTGAGGGCTTCAAAAACTGCATACGCCACATAGGGGACAGTGTCACGCTTATGAATGTTCTTAAACTTTAACATAGCTTTGTCCCCTTGTGGCAATATTAGTATCACAGCTTCCTAAGAAACGCAATCTACCCTATGACGTTCCAAGATGTAGGGTTTATAAAATATTGGAGGCAACGCTTGCACGCTTGTCCTTAGAAATTTGGCTGCTTAGCAATCTACTCAGGCTTTTAATAAGGCAATAGTGATTCACCTCTCCCACAGATAAATATAAAATATGAATATGATGTCGTTTCGGTTCTTTTGAGGCATAAAGAGGACCCGCAATCTCATCACCATTAAAGCCATACACCATGTTCGAAAAGTCCTGGTTATCTTGTTCAAACCTATGGATGTCGGTTAAGTTCATAGGGAACGACACTCTAGTTAAATTTAATGAAAATGAAAAATCCACAGCCTGCTTCCAGTCTCCGACTGGGTCAGGAATGGAATGAATGAATGAATGAATGAATGAATTTAATGTTTGTTTTAATTCAACAAACTTGGCCTTGTACATTCCTGGTCGACAACTGTCACGTTGTGCTGGCTGCAAACATCCAGCCACACACCACAGGAAGCAATCATTGTCATTGTTCTTTATATTGACCACAGCCTTTTTCGAAGCTATTGCAGGTGGTGTTTTAATAAAGCTAGACCCAGCATTCAACGGGTTGAAATGACAAATGTTGATTTGCAGGTAATGGATTTTTTAACGCTAAACCACTGGGTCCTTGCTGCAGTTTATCAAATTTTGATAGCAAGGCATTTATCACGTTGGATTCGTACGAATCGTTCAGATTATCGGCTATCAAATGCTTCCGCATTTTACTGCCAATATAAAATGTTTTTTATGCTAACCGTGCTTGTTTTTATATATGAAATCGCACACGAGTTGTGTATTGACCTTTAAAGTTGTATGCACCCTTTCCGCTGCACAAATTTGTTCTTTAAAAATTTCGAAACAAGATTCAATAAAGTCTTTTGGGATTAAACCCTCACTAACATTCACAAAGCGGCCAGAGCAGACACGTGACTTGAAACAGGACTCAAGGGGCTCCCAAGTTAATGTATTGGTAATAGTGGCAAAAGACATGATTTTTATTTTAAAAAACTCATCCAAGTTTTCAGCCGTAGACTTTCCAACCATGGTCCCAAACACACACGTTCCTGGTTTTCAGCAGCGGTTGTAGCGGACAAGCGTTTTCCAGCCCACACTAAAAAGAAATAAAATAAACCACCATGAGTATATCTATTTCTAATAGCATGTTTCATAAACAAAAATAAATAAAATAAAAATAAAACAGGTTATATATATAATTTTAAAAAATCTTACCTTGCTCTTTATAAAAGCCTTGCGTTTTCCTTCTCTCGTAAGCTTTAATAGAATGGTGTTCCAGGCTTCTTTTTCTGTCTCCTACAACAGGTCTGCAGATTATCTAAACAAACTAAAGAGAAACAATTCATCTATGAAATGGTAAACCAATAATAACTTAAACATTCATTAGCATTAACATAAACTAAACAATGTTAATGTTACACTTACCTGTAAATATATAATGTATCCAATATAGTAACCAACTGGGGTTAAGCACACGAATGCAATTATTTTATACAGATAAGACACAGCCTATGTTAACACAGTAACGTTTACCATAGGAATGACGTGTAATGTGCAATGACATGCTCTTACCCAACACCTCACCTCCCCCGTGGTCCTCTGGCCTCGTCCCTCACCGCTCTTGGCAGGCTCCGCAGTGGTCATGTGATTTCCTGTTGTGTAGAGGCTTCCTTCCTCTCCCCTCGCACCTGCTTCTGCTCGGGGCCTGGCTGATAGGATGTGAAATATCATCTGTGTTACAGAGTTGCCACATTGTTCCAACCTGTTGTCATATGACAGCAGTGTTGTCAGCTCTCGCTTACATTACATTCTCTCAGCCGGCTAGCCTGCCTCATGCGGATTTTTCTTTCTTGGCTGCCAGTCAGACATAGAGAAACCAGTTCTGTTGTTGTCGACTATAAAAGCCTTGCTTTTATTCGTCTCATAGCATTATGAATTTGTCAGGTTACTGGTCAGTATTTACTAGCATGTTTAAAGATCACCATGAGGATTTTTTTTTTAAATATTCGCCGTCATTCATCTGTCATAGGAAAATATCGAAAAGCGACCCCTCGTTTCGCCATACATCGCTTCGTCGAAATTGCCATTTCCTGTATCCACCATGACCAGTCACAGCCTCGTTGGCACACACGCCCAGCGCTCCGGCTCTCTGTCTACAAACACTCTTTATGAAAAATAAATAAAATAATAAAAACGGTTAAAAATATTCAAAATGCTTGTTTTTTTGTCCAAGAAACTTGATATTTATATTCGTGGTAGAGGGGGTAGGGACCTTTCATTTATGTCAAACAAACTCTTTTGTAAAATTCTTAGTTTCCAAAATATAAAAAATTCAAAATTTCAGTATTTTCAAAAAATCTCAAAAAATAAAAAGTTTTATTATAAAAAAATAAAGATCATAGAGACCATTCGTTTCAACTATGAGACAACGTTCTATGATGTTCGGCTTTCAAACTATCGCCTACTTTCAAAAACAAAATTTTTGAAAGAAAAATGAAAAATATAATACGTGGTCCACAGGAAAGCACCCGTCAGCTCGAGTCCAACGACATCTCATTTGTTAAAATCCGACCATCCGTTCGCCAATTATCGCCAATGTTCACGAGAAAGTAGTCTATCATTTTTTGTCCTAGACAATTGAAACTCGCTGACTGCTTAGAGGGCATTGCGACCTTTCATTTATGTCAAACAAACGTTTTCCCAAAATTCACCGTTTGCAAAATAGCGCCAATCCAAAAAAACAAAATTTTCATTTTTTTTAAATACCAACACACATTCTTAGCAAAGAGGACGTCATCTCAACGCCAACAATACCTCGTTCGTTAAAATCCGATCATGCGTTCGGGAGATATCGCCAAAGTTTATATGAAAGTAGGGGACGCAGGAGAACTCTCCCCATCCCACTACTCTTTTTGTATCTTTATCCTAGAGACATGAAATTTATTTTCGAGGTAGAGAGGGTTAGGGCTTTTCATTTATGTCAAACAAAATTTTTTGTAGACTCCTAGTTTCCAAAATATAGGAATTTCAAAATTGAAAATTTTTCAAAAAAACAAACAAATAAAAAAGTTTTATTAAAAAAAATAAAGGACATAGAGACCGTACGTTTAAGCTATTGCACAACGTTCTATCATGTTTGGTTTTCAAACTATCGCCTAATTTCAAAAACAAAAGTTTTCAATTTTTTTTGAAAACTATAGCGAGTGGTCCATAGGAAAGAGGACGTCAGCTCCAGTCCAACGACACCTCATTTGTCAACATCCGACCATGGGTTCGCCAACTATCGCAAATATTACATGGCTGAGGCTTAGTAGTGGGGCAAAGGGGGTTCTAGAGTGCGTTAGATCCCGTCATTCTCCCCTACTCCTAACATATCCAATCCAATGGTTTTGCCGTCAACAGTGCCTTACTAGTTTCCCGAGGCCAAGGCCGCACCTCAACCCAACCATTCTAACCTTCGTTTTGCCCAATCCAATGAGTTTTGACAATAGTCACAGCCTAAGTCGCCCAGATCTATGGTTTTTGACAATGTTTTTAGTCATGGTGTATACTATTTTGTATCCTACATGTTGGCAGCTACTGACGTCAATGTGTGCGCTTTGGTGGCAGTTAAACATACTAAATATGCTGTCGAACATGACTGCCGTTGTTAAATGAGCAGTATTTACGTAACTTAGCACATATACGAGGGTTGCTTTTTTAGTTTTGGCAACGATGTTGCTGCTTTATGTTGCAACGGTGTTGGACTCTGTCATTGTTACCAAAAGTTGCTTACCTGTATCCCCTCTCTTAGAGCACATGACTTCGCCCGTCCCCTTCTCCATTCGTATGCAGTGGCGCCCAGTAGATGAGTAGTTGTGGGCAAGCACTCGCGCAAGATGGGTGCAATATTTTCAAAGCAGGAAACGTGGATAACATTCAGTGTGATATGGGTCGCACGGCTCGAGAGTGCCATCAAGGACTGCATGAGGCGTGCGGTGCAGCTGCGTTACCATTACAGAACGGTAGCAAGATGGGTTGCAGCCTTTCGAGATGGGTGCGAACGTCCTGAAGGGCTGCCTGAAAGTGAGGAAAATTGCGTCAAAATGGGTTCCGCATGACTTAACTGACCTGCAGAAATGGCTGCGATATGACGCTTCTCGTACGCACTTGCAGCGTTATAAGCGCGAAGGAGAGGATTCTTACGGCGTATCATAATCATTGACGAGACGTGGGCCAAATCTTATGAGCCACAGTTGAAACGCCAATCGAATGAGTGGCTGCACCATGGATCACCACGAAAACAAACAGTTCGACTAACCCCCACCAACGTGAAGGTAATGTTGATTCTTGCCTATAATTGGATGGTGTCATCATAAAACATACTGTTCCCCCAGGGCAAACCGTGAATGCGGCGTACTATTGTCCGTTTCTGGAAGACCATCTCATAGCAGCTCTGAGAAGGAAACGGCGACACCACATGGATACTCCGCCCATCGTTCTAGGGCACACACAGCAGGAGTTGTCTGCATTGTAGAATCGCTGGAACTGGGAGGTACTCCCTGCGACTTTGATCTCATCCCGAAGATGAAGGAGCCACTGCGCGGGAACCGCTACCCTACAATTGGAGATGGTGTGCAGGCTGCCGAGCGCTCTCTTTGCACCATAGATAGATTGGGCAGTGCCAACGGCTTCCGAGTCGCTGGGAACACGTTGTACGCAGTGCTGGAGACTACATCGAGGGCCTATGAAACTTGGAACCATGTAGGTGTGTTATTTATCAGTTTATAACATAGTTGCCAAAACTAAAAAGATAGCCTATAATGGCTTATAACTTCCGTTTTTGCGCCCCGGATTTGTGGGTGAAATTACTTGTAGACATAATTGTTACCCTGTTTTCGGGTGTTCATGACATTTTGAATCGACCGCCTGCTGACTTGATTCCGTTTGTCAACACAAGATAGCACCTGCTGTCGGACTTCGGGGGTTACTCCAAGTAGTTCCTGTTTCTCCGCTAGAGAGTGTGTGCTGTGTCTTATAAAACTCTTTATATGCATGACATAATTGAAAGACTATTATATTCTTCGTCATGAAACAAATGCCGGTGTATGCTTGATACGGCCAAATTATTTACTAAATTATGACATTGTTGATTGATGTGTCAAGCATTGATTGGACGATAATATTTACATGAATGCAGTTCTGTTCTTGACGCCAAAATTCTCCGCCATCTTGTGGAGTCCATTAGCTGTCGTAAAGAAAGCATCAAGCCGTCTGGTCGTGAAAGGTGTCACCGCTGATGGGGGCTTGGCCCCCATCCTCTACGAAATATAAATATATTCAACAGAAAATATGAATGCCAATTCTTCTAGGAAATTGCCTGTGCTCTTCTGGCTGTGAATTTCATCTTTCGCCGTGAAGTGGACGTGTGAAATGTGGTCGCATCTCGATGCGGACCTACGCTTGTGACCATAACGAAGCATGTGCAGGGCAATATAGTGCCTTATTTTATTTAAAAAGTGTTAGTTTTTTGTTTTCATTGTGTCTCCGCTGTGAAGTTTTAAGGTACGTTTTTTTTAATTTAATTTATCTAATTATTTTATTTTGGGAACTCCAATTTTGGCCGTGTATGAATGTTGATCTTGTGTTTGTTTTGCCTGGTAGGCCTAAAATTTCTTTTATGTTTTAATAACGTCTCCTTATATATATTAATTTTGTTATTATTTTGTACCTTCTGGAGACACATTTATAAGTTTATTTTACGTTTAAATTATTATTTATTTTCATTTGGCAATCTTGGGATTGTCACTTTTTTTAATCTAATGTAAGATCTGTCGAGTCATAAAACCAACTTGCATTAATAGTTTTTAGATGTAATTGTTTTCCGCCTTTCATTCCGCTCTGGGGATTCTAAATTAATTTAATGGTAATTGTTTGCCGTAGTTTCGATCAGGCATGCGGTCTCCCGTTTTAGTGGCCATGTTTTTGTTTTGTTATGAAGAGATGCATTCTGGTCTCGAGGTCAGTCTCAAACGTGTTGTGTTAACTTAAGATGTTTTTTTTATCTAACCTTGTCGGTTTAACATTGTGTTTTTAGTAATTGTTCCTGTGTTTATCTCCATCATGCAAATTAATGAATTGTTTTCTGATACAATTTAATTCGGTTAATTTTATTTTATTTCTCGTTTCATCGTGGCCGGGATCTACGCATGCCGGATCGCTATTGCATTCCCTTGTAAATTATCAAGCCCTTTCTCATTGTGTTATGCATGTAATTTTATTTTAACCTTTAGGCTGTATAACATTTTAATTTCAATTTGATTCTTGTCCTTTTGTTTGCAAGCAATCATGTTCTGTTTCTGGTGAAGGTGCTCCTTTAAATTTTTAACATTAATTTTTTTTTAATTTTTTTTATCAACTGTTGTGGCATTTTTTCGCCGGCGGCAATTCTCTCGGTGATTGGGGGTGTCTGTACAATAGCCTGTGTGTGTTGTCCCCTTCTCCATCTTCCTTCCACCCCTTTGGAGCTCTTCTGTTGGGACACGTCATCTGGAGGTGATTTGTTGTTGTGGAAGCGACGCGGACCTCTGAATAAACGGTAAGTTGGCCCATCCACGTTGGCCATTGGGCGGTGTCATTCTGGTGAAGCGGAACGTTGGTTATCGAGTTACCGACGTGCTGCTGGCCAGGCCGTTCGAGGGGTTGCAATAATGATTAATGATGTAACAAAGCAACTATTACATACACAAACTGTCTTGCGGCGGAAACACAATGCAAGCACCTGTTAGGGTGACCTCATCGGGCCGCGGTGTGAGGGAGAGGGGTAGCAACGTCATTGACCTTGAGCCGAGTCGCAGAGGGCGGGCCCGGCGGGCAGTGTTCTGCTTCTGCACACGCACTGTGTCACGTGTTACTCACAGCTGTTGTACGCAACGCACTGCATATCCAATGAACCTATTTATTTTACTCTGATGTAATATTTCATTGATACACATAAATCTAGTCCTAGTGATTTAATTATTGTTTTCTTTCTATGATTTATTAAAAATCTTCTACTTTTTATTTTTCCCCCGTCCTTGCGGGCCCCGTTGCGGTAGCAACGGTAGCACCGGGCATGTGGGGGCCGTGAAATATACTCTACCCATCAGTTGGTGGATATTGGTCAAAATATCCAGTCTAGCTCACCTTCCTTTCCGACATGACTAACACATCTTAATATACTGTATAAATGCACTCTGTGAGCGGTCCCTAGGGTATTAATGTCGTGCCCTGTGTCAAGGTGATGATAACTTAAAGTATACATAAAAGCACGTACTACCCTATCCCTCGGAAGCTCGCCTATGTGATGTTAACACCGCACTTTCAACTACTAATGTTGCAACACTGTACTAAGATTGCTCAACCTTTCATTTGTCTTTCGTATTCCTCGACAACTATCACCGCTATTAGAATGCACTAGTATGGACACGCTACCAGTAATAGTTGAATTATGACGCAGTTGTCTGTACATTTCTAGTCAAAAACGTAATAGCTGACAATAATCAACCGGTACAGAGGCGCTTCAAAATAGAAATTTATCATCCTACACTGATCAAAAAACTGCTTTTCATATGTCAATCATAAAACCGTGTTTCTTGCTAGGAAATGTCGGAGAATATGATTAGATTAGATTATTATTTATCCATTTGATCAATTACAAGTATACAATACATTTTTGATATAGGACATGTCAGAAATTACATAGAAAATAAAAGAACTTACAGGTATATATCACTAATACTATAACTATTTATAACTTAGTATAATAACAGATCTTAAGACATACAATCTTATTGGACAGCTATTTACATCTAACTCTATTATCACAATATGAACACTTAATTCTATAAATACAATCACTAACAGCTAGGTATTACAATTAAAATAGAAAAGTAAAATATATTTATAGATTTCATCGCACCTTTACACTTAGATATTCAACTACAGAGTAAAAACAATGGCACTGCAGATAAGCTTTCAACATTCTTTCTACGATTTTTTTTTGTGGCAAATTATATATACTGAGGTAGTTTATTGTATAATTTAACTCCTGTGTGAAAAGTTCCTTTTTGATATATGCGTGTGTGTGTGTGAAAAATGAATGTTTTTATTTTGTCTCGTGTTATGTTTATGAACATCATTGTTTGTTTTAAGAAAAATGTCTTTATTCATTAAATTCTAAAAAAAAAACATAATACTTTCAAATATATGAATGCAGGGCAGTGGGAGAATGTTTAAATCTTTAAACAGAGGTCTACATGATTCTCTAGCGTTTACATTTGCCATAATTCTAATCGCCCTCTTTTGTATCCTAAACGTGCTTAGTACATCTGGTGACATACCCCAAAATATGACCCCATATCTTAAGTATGAAAGAAAATAAGCAAATTAAGTATTTCTTAATGTGTGCATGCTAGTGCAAGTTTTCAAAATACGTAACGCAAAGCACATCGATTTCAGTTTAGTATTCAGATATTGTATATGTTTATTCCATTTCAAGTAGTGTTGTATCCATAGTCCTAAAAACTCTGTTTCTGATTTATTTTCTATTTGATGACCGTTTAATGTTATATTGGGCGTCGCAGGATTCCTATTCTGTATAGTGTGGAAATTTAGACATACTGTTTTTTTTTATAGTTTATTATGAGGCGATTATCTTGTGACCATTTGGTTAACTCTTATGTAACAGAGTCACCAGACTGCCGTAAGATCTGTTTAGTTTCGCCTTTTATTACGAGTGTTGTATCGTCTGCAAACAAAATTTCCTTATGAGAATCAACGTTCTGTGTTATATCATTGATATATAGAATAAAGAGTAGTGGGTCCAAAACCGATCCATGGGGTATTCCAAATTTAATAATACCCTCATTGGACAATGTTTCATTAAGTAATCTGGTTCCATCATCCTCGTGTCTCAAGCTATTTGTTTACGCCTTGTTAAGTAAGACTCTATCCATTTATTTGCTAGACCTCTAATACCATATTGATTAAGTTTGGTAAGGAGAATTTTATGGTCAACAACATCAAATGCTTTCGATAAATCCAAGAATAGGCCAGTTACATGTTCCTTATTGCCAATTAATTTCAGTATACTATTAATGCATTCATAAATTGCTGTATGTGTAGATTTTTCCGTTCTGAATCCATGTTGTGAGTTTGATAGTATTTTATTTTTACTATAAAACTTATCAGTCTCTTATACATGATTTTTCCCACAATTTTTGCAATACCAGTTGGTAAGGTAATAGGACGATTGTTATCTAATTCATCTTTAGAACTGTTTTTGTGCACTGGAATTACTTTTGATAAATTTAAAATATCCGGGTAAATTCCTGAGAGAATGAACAGTTTATTAAGTGCGTAAGTGGATTTATTATATCTTCTGCACATTTCTTTAAAATTGCATCAGGGATACCATCAATACCAGCACAGAATTTATTTTTAGCTCTTTTATAACTATTCTTACCTCTTCACGTGTGACATGATTTATAAATAAAGAATCACTGCATATATTTATTTTATTATTAGAATTTAGTGTATTTACCTGTGATTTATGTAATAATTTTTGCAGAATTTCCAGACATTATCATTAAAAGTGTTTGCTATTTCCTCTGGATTAGTAATCACTTTATTATTGCAGGTCAGTTTAATGTTCCTTTGTATTTTAGCAGATTTTCCAGTTTCTTTCTTTATCACGGACCACATAGCCCTGTTTTTATTTGATGATTGGGATATAAAATTATCATTATACATTTTCTTTGCTAGTCTTATTACCTTATTTAATATGCTAGTGTATTTTTTGTAGTATAAATTGAATTCAGGTGTTGTGTGGTATTGTTTATATAATTTGTGTAGAAATTTCTTTCTTTGACATGAATTTATAATCCCTGTTGTTATCCAATTGCTAGCTTTGTTATTTTGAATAGTTCTTTGGTTAATGGGGAATGCTGTTTCAAAATAGTGTTTTAGGGTACTGTTAAATGAATTAAATTTATCATTTATATTTTCTAGTTTATACATTTCTGACCAGGTTTCCTTATTTAATAAGTCATTGAAATAATTAACATTTGTTTCAGGGAATGACCTGCACTTTGATTTTATTTCATTTTCATTATTATTGATTTATTCGGGTACTTTAAAACTCAGTATTTGTCCATGGTGGTCACTAAAACCCGGGAAATAGACTTCTATTGAATGGTGATATTTAGCTGTATTTATAAAAATTTGATCAGGACTGGTTTTACTAAACTTTGTTATTCTTGTTGGGGTGTTGATTGTAGGTTTCAGTCCATAGGAAATTAGTAACGGTGTTAATAATTCACAATTTCTATCACATTTTAAGAAATCCACATTTACATCCCCACAAATTATTATATCGAAATTTACTTTGCTCATGTTATTGAGTAACAATTCTAATTTATCTATAAATAAACGAAAATTTCCTGACGGAGAACGGTATACGCATACAATTATTAATTTAAACTGCTGTATTTTTACGGCAGAGAATTCAAAATTCTGTTCCGTAATTAGATAATCATTAGCTGTTAACTGTTCACGATCTAAATTATTTCTTAAGAAGATACAAGTACCACCATGGCTAATATTAGATCTAGAGTATTTACTAGCTAGTATAAACCCTGGGAATTGAATTACTTCGAGTTGTTCATCTTCCAGCCAATGTTCCGAAATACATAGTGCTAAGATGTCTTTAAGTTCATTTTTAAGCGTTAGATTTATGTAATCAATGTTATTATAGAGAGACTGAACATTCTGGTGGTAAATTATAAATTCGTTACTTTTGCAAGCTTGTGTTGGTGATTTATTTACATTATTACCATCATAAGTGTTTGTCCTGAATTCCTTTGTGAGTATAACAATAAAGACAGCCTTGAAGCCATTCTACAGTGTTGCCACATTAACAATTAATATTGTATCTCCCAGTCGGTCAACATAATAAAGACAGCCTTGAAGCCATTCTACAGTGTTGCCACATTAACAATTAATATTGTGTCTTCCAGTCAGTCAACATAACAATAAAGACAGCCTCGAAGCCATTCTACAGTGTTGCCATATTAACAATTAATATTGTATCTTCCAGTCGGTCAACATAACAATAAAGACAGCCTTGAGCCATTCTTCAGTGTTGCCACATTAACAATTAATATTGTGTCTCCAGTCGGTCAACATAACAATAAAGACAGCCTTGAAGCCATTCTTCAGTGTTGCCACATTAACAATTAATATTGTATCTTTAGTCGGTCAACATAACAATAAAGACAGCCTAGAAGCCATTCTACAGTGTTGCCACATTAACAATTAATATTGTATCTTTAGTCGGTCAACATAACAATAAAGACAGCCTTGAAGCCATTCTACAGTGTTGCCACATTAACAATTAATATTGTATCTTCCAGTCAGTCAACATAACAATAAAGACAGCCTTGTAGTCATGCTACAGTGTTGCCACATTAACAATTAATATTGTATCTTCCAGTCAGTCAACATAACAATAAAGACAGCCTTGTAGTCATGCTACAGTGTTGCCACATTAACAATTAATATTGTATCTTCCAGTCAGTCAACATAACAAAAAAGACAGCCTTGTAGTCATGCTACAGTGTTGCCACATTAACAATTAATATTGTATCTTCCAGTCGGTCAACATAATATTAATGCCAGCATTGAAACCATTCTTCAGTGTTGCCACGTTAACAATTAATATTTTGTCTTTCAGTCGGTCAACATCAGAATCATTCCAATTACTTGAATATGTGAAAAGAAACTGAAATAATTTACAAATGATTAAGATTTATATATATTATTGAGGACTATTGAAGAAGGGATGACATGTTTTTGTTCGTCAAAGGAGCATCATCAGATCCAAATAAACAAGATAAATTGCTCTACAAAACACCATCAAACCTGCAGTGCCTGCCCTCAAACAAAATACAAGAAAGCCCGTTAGGAAACGTAGTGACTGTGGTAACTATTACTGAAACATATTAAGGCATTAATCTGAAATAAAAACTATTCATTTTAATGTCGCAAAACTCAGATATGACTATACCATCAACAAATATAGTATTGTTCCCCAAACTAATCTACCTTCGTAGATTATAGATTCTCGCCGCTATGGATTAAATCTTATGGTGCCGATATATATCGGTCGAGGGAGCATCTGATAAAAATGCCACTGGCCGATCCATGAATTTTGTTTTGTTTTATTTCCAGACACCAAGCGATTTAACTAATGTAACGAAGACAACGCGGGATCCATTCCTTCTCAGATGATCTCGATAAGTAAAAGTTCCATTAATAACTTCATTTATAATAGGTATTCTTTGAACATGCTGCAGTCAACTGACTTCCCGCGTGCGTTGTCTTCTGAAGTATACGTGGTGATAAATATGGCTAGCTCCTTCAGCGAAGGGGCAATAAATACGTTTTTGTGCTACTAGGCCAGTCAAATTAGAATTTTTCAAGGAATTAATTACCAGAAAGCTGGAAATCGTTTTAATACCTTCGTTTGGTACTGAATGCATGTAGGCTAATCCGAGTTTGAACCATCCCAAGAGGTGTGCATAACTTTAGCGACCCGAATAACGTTGAAATTGTTTCCCCTTTTTTCAGGTTTTTGCTTGTAGATCGAAAACGGTACATCGGACGGAAAACATGAATCAGTTCCATATTAGAGACGGTTAAATTCTGCGCCGAATAAACATCTCAACCTTCAAATTTGGTTAACAGGTATAGCCGAAATCGAAGGTTCAAAACTGGAAAAACTTCTCGTTTAGGTGCAAACTTACATTTTGCGACTTTCGAAGAACACATATCTTTGAAACAGATTCTCCTATTGAAAAACCCATAGAATAAAAGTTGTAGAGCTGTAGATAATAAAATTTCTCGTTATATAGACAATTTTGATAAGTCCTTTTAATTTCAAATGACTAGTTAACTAATTTAATCACGTGGGACAAACGCTGAAGGAAAAGACGAAGAAGAACATCAATAATATTTAATGAAATTCAGAAAATGGCAAAACTATCCGAAAAAAAGGCATGTTCGTGTTATGACATAATGATGTAAGTACGAAAATTCAATCTACCTACTCTGATCACTGCTAAGAACATTTCAATTCAAATATCTAAGATATACGCAAATCAGTAAACTAGTTATATAAATGTAGACACTCTGAGTAGTGATTCGGAGTAGTACGAATGAAAAACATTTTAATTAGAACAAAGTTGTATATTGAAATTCTTTAATTAGTAACCATTATTAATATTAATTAATACAGTAATAGGAACATTTAAAATTGACATACATTAATAAAATATGAATAGAAACATGTTATAGAAATCAAGAGTCATGCAGCAGAAAATAAGGCAGCAATCATACTCGCATTTTCTTAGATGTCGATGGCCCTTCATCTACAAAGCTCTCAAGCTGGGCTGGCATGTCGAGCCGCTGCTCATCGAGATCATCTTCAAAGGGACTGTCCTCAACTATTTCTGTTTCTGCGGCGATCGGCATGTGGGAGTCACCCTTATCCTTGAATGGTGCTGAATTCGAGCAGGACTGGCTGTGGCAGTTGAGGCAAATTGTTGAACATTATACCAACTTTCCGGCAGCTGCAACTCCCTGCACACCCCTTCTTACATCCGCAGGACACTATGTAGAGGATTTCAGCTGGAGCTAGATCATTGGTGTTCATGTTGGGGAGCAGGCCATGGTCCGTCCTCTTTCAACCCAAGCTGAGAGGATCCTTTGGTCTATCATACCAGCCTTGCATTTGATGGTAGACACGCAGAATATGTTGGGCGGCGGCTGCGTTTGTTGATGGTAAAGAGGCCTGATTGAAAGTTGGCTTTATGAGGGATTTTGAGAATATCTCGTGGCGGATTTTGTCCAAGGAGGTCTCATTGGCCATAGGTGAATATTGGACCGTCAGGAATAGTTGACCTGATGAAATGAGGTCTTCAGGATCAGCATCTGCAAGGTGGAAAACCTTGACAGCCTCCTGTAAAGCCGTGTTGTTTTCAAGGAGTTTGACACACTTCAACTTCCCTTAGCGATAGAATGCAGAGGTTGTACCTCACCCACTGATAGCATGTAAGAACAGTAGGTTCTGTTTGACAGCATACGAGAAGTTGAAGTACCTCGGAGAGTAAAACAAGTTCTGAGAGGTCCCCTTTCCAGGTTTCATGAGGTAAATGTTTGAATTCGGTGCTTTGGCAGTTAATAGGATCAATAGATCGGTGTCCTCTCCGATTATTATGACCGTCGCAAAGTCTCTGCCACTTGAATGGCGGTATTAATAATGAGTGTGTCAGCATCCTTAAGGGCTTACCCCACTTCAAACCCCTGCTGTACTAATTTCTCACGCAGCATGGAGATAAGCCGTCCTTTGTTTGTTGCTGTCGTTGGACAAATATTGTTCTTTCGGCATGGTTGCATTCATCGTTTCAGTGAACACTACATTAGATGAAGAGTGCTTGCTTTTACGGCGAAGACGCTCAGCTGATTTTGTATTCTTTACTGATGCATCATCAGGGTAGTAGCAGGGTTGTAGTATTGCTTAAAGTTGCCAACATATTAGGAGAGAATTGTTGAAAAATTTTCCTTGGATTCGCAAACCACTCGATGTAGAAGGAACCCCCCAACCATTACAATGGCACTACCTGGAAGAGCTGAGGGATCAATAACTGGTGAAAATATATTGTAGAATACAGATTTCTTTGTTTTCCGCATTCCTGTTTCATCAAAGATAGAAAGGGGATAAGGAGCTAACTCAAACAAATAATAACGTTTGAACAGTTCCTCAGATTTTTTAAGAAGTGTTACGCGTCGGAAAAGTGTATCTGGATTTACTGGTATATCTTCGCCGTGAATCCTGACTTTCGTGTTGAAAGCTTTAAGAGGAACTACACTGTTTTTTTTTTCGGAAAAATTTGACATTACCGAAGTCCTTGCCAATAATCCTAGCAATACAATGAATCCCTTTTTCAAACGATTTATGGCAGTCAATTTTCACATCGCCAGTTACTCCTGTGCTAATGGACATCACAAATTGTCCAGTTGGGATGAGATGGTGAGATGAAAACCAGTCAAGAAGGATCGCAACATCTGCATCGTCCCTCTGTACCTTTAAAAACCTAGCGTCGACGTGCTGCTCTGAAGTACCATACGTCACGCCACAAAAGTCTTCCACTTGTACCGCTTTCAGAGACCACATTACCAACTGCTCAATCGTCTGATCAGTGAATACACCAGAACAAAACTCGTCAGCTGTTTCGTACTGTGCCCGTTTGGACCGAGATCCAAACACCACATTTTGTAAAATACCGAAATCAGATTAGAACGAGATAATCTATCTCAGGGTCTATCTAGGTGAATATAGGGTCTAATCTGGCATCCCTGATCCCGGTAATTCACAAGTAAGGTAAGGAAAGAATTATTTTGAAAGTAGCACATTTCTTAACATCTCAATTTATTTATAGTTAAAATATTAATCTGACTGGCAAAGACCCCAAACAAAAAGAAAACAATCACACATAAAACATCAACATTCCCTGAAAATATATTCTTGAATGTCGCAGACTTGATATTCAGAAAAATCATTAGTCCATTCTGATACCAAAAACAAAAAAATAATTTTCAAATATTTACACTGGGTAATCATTGTTCGATGAAGAGTTCAAGGGATCCCTTTTATTTACAGATTTGTAGTTCACTTTACGAAGAATGTTTTCATTGTTCAAGTATTTGTTGTAAGATAATTCGAAAAAATAGTCACATGATTAATTCGATGTTGCTCCAAAAATTATCTGGAAAAAATTATTATATCACTGTTTCGTTGTAGCATAATAATATCAATATTCGGCTGACATAAAGTCGAATGTTAATATTTGTTTGTAAAGATTTTCATTTCCAGAACAAAATTGTTCATAAACTTTTCATAACAGTTTGAAAAATTAATCTTATACTTTTCTCACATTCGTTTCAATGTCATCAAAATTTAAATTTGCTCATCTGTTGTGATCGTTAGCAAAATTTGTTGTTAACAATAAAAATTGTTCTTATCAAATATCGGTGGATTAAATCATTATGTCTTTTACCAAAACTTTTTTATCATTCAGGAAATTTACCATATTATCTCACACAAAAAAAATGTTAATCATAAAATTTATTATTATTATTAATTAATTAAAATCAAAATTTCTCATCACTTTATTTATAACAAGTTTCTCACCCTCTCATATTGTGAACATTGAATTCGCTCATTTCCATTGTTATTATTCTTATTATTCCAAGCACAAAATATAAATTTCACTAATTATTTTATTTTATTGCATTTGCACTTCTTCTTTGATTTTTTTTCTCGGTCAGGTTCATCAAATCTAAACTCATGTTCTTCAATTATTTAGGCATACTATTTGATTCAAGTTGATACAGAAAAATAATAATTAAATATTTGAATCGACAGTAAAATGAAATTTGACAAGAATATGGGGCGGTCACCATTGCCTGACCCTTCTTTTACAAATTGAGCCCACATGCTCTTTAATAACACACTCACATCCTTGTGTGCCCACAACTATGGGAACAAATGCACTCTTGGATGACCCCCTAGGTCTCCACAACTTTAAGTGTCGCCAAATGCACACTAAAATCATCACATTATTATTTGACTCCAAATATACATCACCACACAACATCATTTTTTATCATATAATTATTATTATTTATTCTGTGTTATTCTGTCATGATTACTAAACTGTGTTCTTCAGTTTTATTTTACCAATAAAAAGATGTATTTAATTCTGGTCAATCCCTCCTTGCCTCCCATTTACATAAACTCGCCCTAATTTATACATTTAATATCTGCCGCTTCCTTTCTCTTCATCTGAATATTTTAAAGTGCTTTCGGAAAATATTTCTGAGCTCAAAATCTTACTATTTCACTTTCTTCATCCATAAACTCATTTAAATTTATTTATAAATAGAGGTGAAACGATTAGCTCAGCACAGGGAGGCATGGAGATCTGCATCAAACCAGTCAAAGGACTGAAGACTCAAACAACATCTTGAACAAGTAGTTCCGTGAAGAAATATATAGCTATTTTCATATTTCATACTTATGTTAATTGCCTCTATCAACATACAAAATTTCAGTTTGATTGCTCTAATAGATTCGTATATATTGAGAAACGACTAAATATTGCGGATGGTCACCATGTTGGTTTTTTATATATGTAAGTCTTAGAGTTATGTACTGTTACATGAAGATTATTGTGTACGTGTAGTATTCAAATTTCAATCGCAAGATTAGGACACAAGAAGTAAAAGCGAGATTTTAAAATTTCGCACAGCTTCCATCTTGTGGTTATGAAAACAATTGAAAAAATAGATGCCGGTAGATTACATTTGTATAAGGATTTACTGTACCAAGTGTCACTACACTCAGATGGTTAAATTGCGAGAAACGACCATGTGAATATTTATAATTCACTTCACCGCCATGTTGGATTTGTGATCACCAAATTATTAATAGTCCTATAGATGAACTTATGTTCATAGCCCCTATTATTATTAAAAAATTCAGTTTGATTGCTCTAATAGATTCGTAGATATTGAGATCCATCTAAATATTTCGGATGGTCGCCATGTTGGATTTTATTTGTATAGGCCATAGAGTCATGTACCATTAAAGGAAAATTACTGCGTAGGTTCATTATTCAAACTTTCACTTCGATCGCATGATTACGACACAAGAAATAAAAACTTAATTTTAAAATTCGCACAGCTGTATCTTGAGGTTATGTAAACAATTGAACTAAATTAGATACCAGTGCATTACAATGTGTATAAACATTTCCTGCACCAAGTTTCATTGCGTTTGGATAATTAAATCGTGAGAAAGGTCTATTTAAAATTTCAACTTCGCTTGGCCGCCATATTCGTTTCGTAATTAACCGGTGTTTGTAAGTCTTCTAGATGTACTTCCAGTAGTGCCCTTTATCTCCGTACAAAATTTCAGGGTGATACCGGTAATAGTTTCTGAGAAATAGAATGCCGGTTAAATATTTCGCACAGCCGCCATCTTGAGGTTATGTAAACAGTTGAACGATGTTAGATGTCGTTGCATTACAATGTGTATACACACATCCTGTACCAAGTTTTATTGCGATTGGTTGGTTAAATCGCGAGAAAACGTCTATTTAAAAGTCGCATCTGATTGGCCACCATGTTGGTTTTGTAGTTACCTGGTTTACAAAAGTCATATAGGTGAACTTCTAGTAGTTGCCTCTGTCACCGTAAAACATTCCAGGGTGATATCAGTAATAGTTTCGGAGATATTGAATGCTGGTGAAATATTTCGCACATCCGCCATGTTGGATTGGTAAAACGTAACAAAATTTGAAGGGCACGGTCGGGATCGTCCGGAATAGTGCAACGAACTTACCGACTTTCTTTGAAATCGCGCTAGCCATTTAAAAGTTAATAGGGGAGGGGGGGGGGACACAAAGCAGAAGGTGATCTAATCAGCATATTATTTCATAAATGAAAATAGGCTAAAAATATAGGTGGGAGATAATTTGTAACACTTGTAATTTCACTAAGCTTGGCTTGGTAATTTTAGGATATTCACTTATTACTTGCTGGGCATCAAAAGGGATAAGAAGTCTCTCGTCAAATCTTAACCCTTTTGGTGCCAAGCAATTAATTAATGCCCCTTCTCAATACATTTTGCAGCACACATGGGACATGAAGAAGGTTAAGGGTTCATATGTGCACCTTGAAAACTCCTTTGATAGTAAACATGGTTTGGCATAAGCTACTTGGTCTTATCACCGCTATGCGTTAACTTGTCTTTCTACTAAGAACAAAGTTCCAACTGGTTCCGCCTCGTCAAACAGTATTGACGAGGCGGAACCAGTTGGAACTTTGTTCTTAGTATATTTCAGTCAATACGGAAAAAATGTGCGACTCTCAGAGTCAAAAAGAACTTATCTTTCTTCAAAACATTTTTGTGGGCAAATATGGCTCCGCCTGATCCACACGAGTAACGCTTCTCACCACTATGGGTTAACATGTGTGTACTCACAATCCCTTTGCGGGCAAATTTGGCTTCGCATGTCCTATACGAGAATCGCTTCTCACGAGTATGGGTTAACATGCGTTTCCTCAAGTAATCTATACGAGCAAGGTTGGCTTCGCATTTGCTACTCGAGAATGGCTTTTCTCCAGTATGGGTTAACATGTGTCTCTTCAAATGACCTCTCTGACTAAATTTGGCTTCGCATGTGCTACACGAGAATCGCTTCTCACGAGTATGCGTTAACATGTGTTTCCTCAAATAACCTTTACGAGCAAAGTTGGCTTCGCATTTTTTACACGAGAATGGCTTCTCCGTAGTATGGGTTAACATGTGTGTTTCCAAATAAACACTTTAGGCAAAGCTGGCTTCGCATGTGCTACACGAATATCGCTTGTCACTAGTATGGCTTAACAGGTTACTCTTCAAATTGTGTTGATTTTTAATATTTCTAACAGGTACAGTGCTGGCATTCTGTCCTCTAGTATTACATAATGCGTATATTTTCCTTACAGCAGGATCTGTAGTATCAGGACATCCCAGCCTGAAATCATTGGTAGTAATACAATGCAGTGCGCTGATAATTATGTTGAATTATCTGAGAAGGATGAATAAAACTTTCAAAATCCAGAGATCAAACTTATGAAATTAGTGATAACAGCACCAACATTCATTAATATCACTACCAGGAATACTGTCCTTATCTAATACCTAAAAAATGATCTCGTTTTTAATATTCAATGCTATGTTTTTTATAAAGTCTGAATATATTCAAATTACTTATAAACTATGCAAACAAAATGGTGTGACAGAGTGTTTGGAGTCATAGCTTTCCTTGGTTAATATGAAATTTTCAGACACATTCTGTGTGTCAAAAGTCAATTTGGTCCTTGATCAGTTAAATAATTGAAATTATTGAATGGTTACGGAAATTGTGTGCTAATTCATGTGTGTTTGAGTCTTCAGTCTTTTGACTGGTTTGATGCAGCTCTCCACGCCTCCCTGTCTTGAGCTAATCGTTTCATCTCTACATAGCTACCACACCCTACATCCGAGGCAATCTGTTTAACATATTCTAACCTTGGTCTACCCCTACAGTTCTTGTCCTCGACCCTTTTTTCCATAACTAAGCTTGCTGTTCCTGGGTGTCTTAGTATGTGTCCTACCAACCTATCTCTTCTCTTCATTAGCAGTCGCCAGAAACATCTCTCTTCTCCCACTCGCCTTAATACCTCTTCGTTTGTAACCCTATCTACCCATCTGATCTTCATCATTCTCCTGTAACACCACATTTCAAATGCTTCAATTCTCCTCTTTTCTGCTGCACCAATAGTCCAAGTTTCACTTCCATAGAGCGCCACGCTCCAGACAAAGCGTTCAACTTATTTCACACCACATTGGCCGCTTTAACAGCATGGATGTACGGGGATATGGCTAATTAATAGAATCTGGATAACTGAAATCCATCTGACTTAGGAAGTGCATGCTCGCACAGGTGACAGAATAAACCATATTATATTCCCTACAGAATAGCCATGCCATTTGGATGAAGGAGGGAAATTTCTATCTGCAAATCATGTGATTTCGAAACCAGATGGGCTATTATGCTTCACTCTTGAATACATCGCGGATGAATAGTTATTTAGGGCTACATAAATTATGTGGAGGTGATTAGCTTTAGGTCCAAGAAAATATCAGATACTAGATATAATGGTGGCTTGTTATAATATACAGAAAGGGGTAACTCTTTAAGATTAAACTATCCATATAGCGAACATTTACCCAACTCTTGTCTCACCACAATGTGACTCCCGTCTAACCACGAACTGTAGCTGAGAACATAAAATAAGGAATTCCCCCCCAAGATTCAATATCTCGACCTGTATTTAGATGTCAACAAATTCACCATCGATGTTACATTCTATGTTTCAAAATATCTGACATAAGTATCTCAGAGGTTTGTCAAACCTGGCAAAATATCCTTAAAGTGATGAAATAGAGTAAGAGTTCTCACTTCTTGCACAAATCGATGCATTTAAATAAATCCGTATACGCATGTGCAAAAGTGGCTGAGCTTTCGCACGGGCGGCGTACATGTTGAGTGATGTCACTCATTCTTGAGGTTACCATTCTATCTCCGCAGAACCTAGACACCCTACATCCGAAGGAATTCGTTCAAAATAAACTAATCTTGGTTATCCCCTAGATTTCTTGTCCTCGACCCGTCTTTCCATAACAACTGTAAGGTTTCAATTCCAGTTCCCTTAGAATGTGCCACACCAAGCTATCTCTTTTATTCATAACCACTCGTCAGACTCAATTACCCTCCCCCATTCGTCCTAATACCCTTCATTAAGTACTATATATAATCTTTTAATCATGACTATTTTCCTGCAACACCACAATCAAATATTTCTATTTTTATATATTCTGCAGCAAAAACAATCCATGTTTCGTATCCATATAGCGCCAACCTCCAGGCAATGCCTTCAAAAATGACATTTTAATACCTAGATCTATATTTCAGTTAAACAGATGTCAACCCAATCTTTATATCTTATTTGCTTTGTCCATTCTGTGCCCAAGTTGGAGTCACCAACGTCTCTTAGTGTTTCAAGAGCCAATCAATTTCAATATTTTTATTTCAAATCTAGCTGCTGCATTGCGTTTATTCTGTTTCAAATACAATGATTTTATTGTGAAATCTTTCCTCAACACATCGTACACACCGATTAGAAACATGATCAAATCCTCTGGTGATGAGGCTAAGTTGACTTTGTCGTCAGTAAGTCACCGAGTCAAAATTACTTTATCTCGTCCTCAATTCTACTTTAAATTTCTTTGGCATTTCCTTCGTTACTTGCCATATCTAAAGGTTCAAAAGTACGAATGATAAAATGCAGTCTTACCTTATATCATTCTAATACCAGTCTCTCTCTCATGTCTGTCGAATGTAATAAACACCAGCTGGTTGTAGACACACTCAGAATCCTTAATTTTATTCCAAAACCTTTCGAACTGTCAAACAATATCTCCAATCAATATTATGCAAAGCTTTATTTATACTAAATATGCCACAAACGTTTTCCTCTCGATCTTTATTCCACCAAGAACAGTCTCATACTTATTACAGCGACCCTTGATCCTCAGATTCTTGTTCACTGAACTTGTCTTTACCTAACGCGGCTGTCATCCCATTCATTTGTTCCATCATCATCATCAGCTTCTAAAGGCTAAAAGCCTTGTCGTTGCAGCCATTTCTTACGTTTGTCAGCAGTCCTCTTCGTATTGGCATACGAGCCACATTCCATCTCATTGACAATGTTCTTGATATACGAGTGTCTTGGTCGTCCCCTTGTTTTTTTCCCCAAAGTTTTTCCTTAAAAAATTACGTGGAGGAGAGTGTCATGTCTGAGTATGTGTCCCATGGATTTTGCTTACCTTTTCTTGATGGTGTTCAACAGTCATCGATTCTCCTGAATTTGGTTCAGAACCAGCTCATTTGTCTTTTTTTCCATCTCGCTTGTTCGGGTCATTCGACTCCTAAACCACATTTCAGCTGCCTCAAGTTTTGATTCTTCTCTTTTCCCATGTGTCCATGTTTCACAACCATAGGTCAACACACTCCAAACAAAGGTCTTGAGAAATAACTTCCTTATCTTCAAGTTGAGGTGGCCATTGAGCAGCAAATTCTTCTTATTTTGAAAGGCTTTCTTCGCCAACGCTACAGATGCACAACAACAAGCCTCCAGCAATAGACTTATCTGACTCAATTAAATCATTTTTTAACAATGTCCCCATTTGTAATATTAAGTAAAACTTCACAGTGCACAATATTTTCAGCAAGGCTAATCAAAGCCACCTGTAGTAGTGTAGTATAGTGTTTTTATACTTATATGTGTTTAATGTGCCAACTATTTATGTACATAGGTACGCAATATGATAGCATATTTTTGACAGAGTTTAGCAAGTAGAATGCATATTATATAAAAAGTGTGTTTTTCTTCATGTTTTTCTGTCGAATTTCTTAATGATGTAAAATGTTATCTTTAAATCACTCAGTAGACTGAAGAAGGGACTTTTTAAATGTCCTGAAACATGGCTCTTTTATAAACCAAGATTTTAACTGTATTGAAAGGGCGGAAAATAAATTTAAATTTTACTAAATCAATTATGAGCGAAGTGACGAACGCTAATCTTTTCTTAATTTCTGAGATGCATCTGTTGTCATTATTAATCACACTTCCCAAATAGCAAAATTCCGTTACTTGTTCAATGGCACTATCATTTAACATTATATTAGATAACATTGGTTGTTTCTTGTTATCAACTGCCATTAATTTTGTCTTCCGAGAATTAACTCTTAGTCCGAATTTTCCTAAGGATTTCTGAAAAACTTTTAACATTCTATTCATTTCACATGCAGAGTTTGCTAAAAGTGCAATATCATCTGCAAAGCGAATGCTATGAACCTGTAATCCATTACATGTTAATCCTTTTGTTTTCTCTTTTCATGTATATACCGCAGCTTCTATATAGATATTAAAAAGATACGGTGATAGAGTACAACCCTGCCTTACACATCATCTTAGTTTTGCTTCCCTATTATTGCCATTAACTGTTATTTCGGTAGTTTGATTTTTATTTAAGTTCAGAACAAGGCGCCTGTCTTTCCAGTCAATCCCAACTTTGGCAAATGTAAGAAATAAGGTCTTCCAATTTACTTGTCAAATGCTTTTTCTATATCAATGAATACTATATAGGTTTTTCGATTAACTTCCAGTCTTCTTTCTAAAATCCGATGTAATGCTAGGATAAACTCCCTAGTTCCTTTCCTTGTTCAAAATCCATACTGATCACTATCCAGGCGTTGTTCAATTTTCTTGCTTAGTCTATCTTTGATGATGATCACTAAAATCTTTGATGCATGTGAAAGAATGGCTAATGTTCTATAATTAGAACATTCACAAGACTTTCCTTTCTTGGGTTGTGTGATTGCTCGAATTTAAAAAATTCAGGAGGTACAATTCCATCACCATAGGATTTAGTAATGATTTGAAAAAGGCATTCCTAAATGCTTACATCAAAACATTTTAAGAGCTCTGCAGGAATGTTATCTACACAAATTGCTTCAACATCCTTTCAGTTTAGTGAGTGCTGCATAAAACTCTACTATAGGGTAACTACGTTGCATGTGATGCGATGCTGATAGCTCAAAGATTTCACTTTAAAATAAGCTTTGTTACGTTTCCCATTCTTCAGGTCATCCTCAATACGCACCCATACCCGAGTAGTGTGATTTGCTACACTTTGAATATTGCATCATCATGACCAGAAATTGCGTAATCCTGATGACGTCATGGGTCCTTAGAGCGAGCACGTGGTCCAGGAGCGAGCATGTGCACTGCACGTGTTATCGTGGGAAGGGGTTGACCTTTTGGCTTGTTTGTGCGATGGTGATAAAAAGTTAATGGGTGTTGACGTCATGGGGGTTGTTTATTAGGATGCCAACTGCCATCTGACACCCATGCGAGTGTGAGCATGTGTGCCACTGCCAGCAATTCACACATGTGGTGTGCAGCTGTTATGTTTTTTTTTGTCCGCGCCGGGTGGGCTGAGCGGAGAGGCGGTTCCTATCCACACATGTGGTGTGCAGCTGTTATTGTTTTTTGCTTAGGATGCTATCCGTCATTTGACACCCGCGCAAGTTTGACCATGTGCAGCAGTGTGATTGATCTCGTCTGCAGTGTTCGCGTGAGACAGAGTTGACCTTTAACGTCATTGGCTAAGAATGTAATCTTTGACTTCTTTAAGCAATAGTGGAAATAAAGAAATGTTTGCGTTAGAAGCTAGTTTGCAGCATATGGTTTCTAGAGTGTGGGTGGGGGGTGAAGGATATATAAACGGAGGAGTGCATGGAAGAGTTTAACTTTTACTTTTGCGCGAAGAGTGTGTGCGTGAAAGAAATAAAGAAAGTCAACGACGAGGAACAAATTGTGTGATGGAAGCTCTAACGAAGTTCAATAACTTATCCTCTTGTATTGAGTATTCTAATAAGAAACTAGCAGAACTAGACATTGATTTACCGTATGTGGTCCAAATTATTCGCTCCGTACAGACGAGGTTTGGAAGAAAAATAGTGGTGGACATTAACATTGAAGATGAAGTAACAAGTGTATTTCTACCAGCAGTATTTTCAAAATTATGCGCATCAGAGATCGATGAACTAAACTCAATGGGAGGCACACTGATGACGGTGTATTTTGGGTTGAAGAACCGCTCACATCAACATGTTTTTAAATCAGTAAATTTTTTTGGTGAGTATTGGATTATATATATATATATATATTTTATGTATTGATTGATATAACGATTGATATATTTAGTTGCTCATTATTTCTTAATTTGTTTAATTTTTCAGATCATCTAAAAAAACTAATAAAACGAAGAGCATAATGAAGTGGAAAACTGTTAATTTCCTGAGTGGAACTGAACATCGATCACACCCGCTAATAGAGTATCATCGTGTATGCTTTCAACAACCGGAAGAAGAGGAAGATGATAACGAGGTGAGTCGTAATGAGAAAGAAGCTTGTTTTAACAAATGGACATCTTCGAGTGGAATTTCGACATTTTCAGTCTACGTTACCAATGTTAGCAAATCAGATGATAGTCAGCGAGATGTGACAGAAACAGTTCTAAGATATCTATTGAAAGAATTATGTGAAGATGAACATTTTATTTGTTTCTTCGGATACAATACATTTGATGAAGTTTTCAAAATCGAATTTTCCATGACTTGTTACGATGTAACAAAATTGAATGAGTATAGAAACAATTTGCTTGGTAAACTTCAGGATGAATTTCCTTTTGAGGCTGTTCATTGTTCATTGGAGATTACAGGCAGTAATTTATCACAATGGCTTGAATATACTTTAAAAGATTATAGGTTTATGGTAAACCGATGTTACAGCAACTGCTGGTGGTGTATTAACAATAGTGCAAATTGGACTATGCTTAGACATCAGTGATGGTACACCAACTGTTGGTGGTGTATTAACTTTAGTGCAAATTGGACAATTGCTTAGACAACAGCAACAATGGCAACGCCTCCTAGCAAACGTAGAAAGGTTGATATTGTAATACATAATAACAGTGAAAATATAAGAAACCAATTGGACAATGCATTTGAAAGTGTTTCTAATTTTAGAAGTGAACTAAACGGTGCTATTTCAGTATCATACCAAATCGGGGAAAACACTCAAACCGAGTTGATTGAGAACAGTGATGAGTTGATTGAATGTTGGAGAGTTATTAGTGAGCACATATTGCAACAAGCTGTGAATTTCGAAGAAATTACAATTCAAATAAAGGATGAATCTTTCTTGAGCTGTGAGGTAATTGAAACGGCATTCAATTCTAGAGTGTACACACTTGCAGTATCAAATGTTAAGAATGAGTTTTTGGATCCTCGCGAATTTTTAGCGAATGTTAATATTTGGTTTACAAAGTATGTTAAGAAAGGGTTAACTGTACAAGCTTTAAAGGTGAATTCAGTTTTGTGTGCACAACATGTGCTTCGCGACATATCAGGAACAAAATATTTTGCTATCAAAAATGAGGTAGTTTTCGAGTATACTGATTTAAATGAATTTTATAATAAGAATATCATTGAAGGTACATTGACAAAAATGAGCGAATTTGAAGCAAATGGTTCCGGGTGGGCTTTAGAAAAAATTCATAGTTTGAGAATTAATGTAAATAAATATGTTGGATTTCAAGTAGGAATGTCCAATACTAGTCGATTGCCTGACGTAATAGTCAATAAACATGCAGTGCTAAATTTGTATGATACAAAGGAAGCTTGTTTTGCGTGGAGTGTGGTTGCTGGTTTGTATCCAAAAACTCGAAACGTGAATCATCTTTCTTCCTATCCTAATTACAGAGATGTTTTAAATTTAGATGGTATTCCAATTCCGATGGAAATGAAATATTTAAACAAGTTTGAAAACCAAAACAATATTTCTGTAAATGTGTATGGAGCACAATATGATGAAAACAATTGGATATCTATGGGAACAAACGAAGTAAAAGGAAAAAAACATTTACTATTGTACCTTTGTATGTATCAGATAAAGTATATGAAAGGAGTGTAGACTTATTGATGTTGCAGATTGGAAACAGTGAAAGTTATCACTTTTGTTTAATTAGAAATCTTGCTCGCCTTGTGCGTTCAAGCGTCACTAGCACTCACAGAAGGATTTATATATGTAGACGTTGTTTGTCATATTATTTTCTTGAGGATGAGTTAAATGTTCACTTTGCAGACTGTAAACAGTTTCCTGTTGCAAAAAGCATAATGCCGACTGATGAACAAAGATTTGTTAATTTTACAGAATTTCGAGTTAAAGATACAGTTCCATTTATAATATATGCAGACACTGAATGCGTCTTGTCTCCAATTTCCTCCTGTTTTCCAAATAGTGACATTCATAACTCTACTTTAACACATAAACATATTTCTTACAGCATTTCTTTATACCTTCATTGTAATTTCGATAGTGAATTGTGCAGTTTCAAACTATTTAGGGGAAATAATTGCATTGAATTGTTTGTAAAGGAACTTTATAGTATTGTGGATAAACTTCAAACATATTACTTATCGGTTAAGCCAATGTTAAAGATGACTGAAAATGAAGAAAGATTATTTTTGTCAAGTAAAATGTGCCACATTTGCGAGAAACCGATTGCAGTTAATGAACTCAAAGTACGCGATCATTGTCACTTAACTGGAAAATATAGAGGAAGCGCACACAATAGTTGTAATTTAAATTACAAAGTAACAAAGGTTTTGCCTATAGCATTTCATAATCTAACGGCCTATGATGGACATTTTATAATTAAAGAAATTTGCGAGAAACGTGATGGAGAGGTGTTACATAATCCTGGTAATATAAGTTTGTTAGCGGTGAATATGGAACGTTATAAAGGGTTTACAAAGTATGTACGGGCTAAGAATGGATTCATTCAGTTAAGATTTTT
Organism: Meconema thalassinum; assembly: GCA_946902985.2. Lineage (NCBI taxonomy): Eukaryota > Metazoa > Arthropoda > Insecta > Orthoptera > Tettigoniidae > Meconema > Meconema thalassinum. Next base: position 20,262,842 of record OX336395.1, on the reverse strand, counting down.
CGATACATATAATTTCTTGTCCTGTTCACTAGATCAATGTTCATCTTCGTTAAGTGAAGATTCAAAGCAAATAACACGACGTTATTTTAATGATGATGCACAGTTTCGACTTACTGCGAGAAAAGGCGTGTTTCCGTATGAATACGTCACGAGTATGGATGTACTTAACGAAACTAAATTACCTGAAATATCCAAGTTTTATAGCAGTCTTAATGATCAAACAATATCGAATGAAGAGTATGAGTTTGCTCAATCGATGTGGGAAACGTTTTCCTGTCAAACATTAGGAGAATACGCCGATTTGTATTTAAAAGTTGACACACTTCTTTTGGAAGATGTCTTTGAAAATTTTAGATCGAATGGCATGGAAACTTATGGCGTTGATGCAGCTCATTTTTACACTGCTCCATCTATGTCTTGGTGTGCTATGAAAAAGATAACCAACGTTCAACTTGAATTGCTTCAAGATATTGATATGTTACACTTTTTTGAACGATCTATTCGAGGAGGAAATGTTCAGTGTATAACACGACATGCGATTGCTAATAATAAGTATATGAAAACTTATGATGAGAAAAAGCAAGAGTCGTACATAATGTACTTTGACGTTAATAATTTATATGGATATGCGATGATGGAATATCTTCCAACGGGTGGCTTTAAATGGGTTGCAAATGTTGAAGGCTTTGATGTTTTAACTATTGATTATACTTCAGAAATTGGATATATTTTGGAAGTAGATTTGACTTATCCTCAAGAGTTACATGACAAACATTCAGATTACCCTCTATGTCCCGAAAAGTTGACAAAGCTAATGGCTACCCTAGATAATAAAGAACGTTATGTTTTGCATTATAGATTGTTAAAGCAATGTATTCAACTAGGAATGAAATTAGATCGTATTCACAGAATAATTGAATTCAATCAGAGCCAATGGCTAAAACCATATATTGATGTGAACACAGAGAAACGAAAACATGCCAAAAATGATTTTGAAAAAAAAAAAATTATAAATTGATGAATAATGCAATTTTTGTTCGTTCACTGATGAATGCGAGGAAGTTAAGGGACATCAAATGGGTCACCAAATGGCATGGAGCTCGTGGTGCTAGGTCTTTAATAGCTAAGGCTAATTTTAAACATAGAATTATATTCGATCAACAATGTATGGTCATCGAGATGAGCAGACTAAAGATTTTTCACAATCAACCAGTATATGTTGGTGCATCTATATTAGATTTGTCTAAATGTAAAATGAATGACTTTCATTACAATGTTATTTTAGCAAATCCTGAATCAAATGTGAGGTTGTTATACGCAGACACCGATAGTTTTATGTATATATTCTATTATGATATTTATGAGTTCATGAAACAACATTCAAATTTGTTTGATACTGGAAACTATGAAACAAACAATCCTTTTGGCATTGTGAGACAAAATAAAGGTGAAATTGGTTTAATGAAAGATGAAAATGCTGGAAGGATTGTTGAAGAATTTGTGGGGTTAAGACCCAAAATGTATGCAATAAAATTGTGTGATGAAATGAATAGCTTGTGTAAGGCTAAAGGCATTAAGAAGAGTGTGAGTAAAAGTATGAATATTGATGAGTATCGAAAGTGTCTTTATAACAGAGATAAAGTCAACAAAGTTCAAGTTTGTATAATTTCAAAATCTCATTCTGTATTTACTGTTCGGCAAAATAAGTTGGCAATTTCATCAAACGAAGATAAAAGACACATAACTGAAAACGGAATTGATACTTTACCGTTTGGTCATTTTTCTCTGAAAAAATGATTAGAAACAAATTTGAGATTTAAGCACCTCATCTCACTTACTTTATTTCTTTCACACACACACTTTTATGCTGTTAATAATACTAATTTTTGTGTGTTCCTTTGCTTATGAAAAAAGAATAAATAATAACCCAAATTTTGTGTGTATTATTTAAAAAAAATCACCTCCCCCCACCATTCCCATTTTCCAGAAATATATATATATGTATAATTACTTTATATTACATATCATTTAGTAATGGTGCGTTGTAAGAGGAGCAACTCTACCACTCAATATAAACGAACAGGAAGTGGATCATTCATTAGTCGTGTACTTAATAAAACTATTGATAATTTACCCGTGGAATTACACATCCCGGGATATGAATATTGTGGACCAGGAACAAAATTAGAAAAGCGATTGAGCCGTGGTGATCCAGGAATAAATATATTAGATAAAGCGTGCAAAGAGCACGACATTGCTTACGCAAAGCATAAAGATTCAAACAAAAGAAGAGAGGCTGATGAAATTTTAGCTTCAAAAGCTTGGTCTCGTGTAAAATCCCGTGACGCATCATTTGGAGAGAGAGCGGCTGCACTAACAGTAGGTGGCATAATGAAAGCTAAGTCTAAGATTGGAGGAGGTAAGCGAAACTTAAATAATAAAAAAACAAGAAAAGATTAAAAAAAAGAAGAACATCGAAAAAGCAAGGTGGTATTTTACCCCTACTTCCGATATTTGCAGCCTTGTCGGGCTTGGGGGGTCTAGCAGGCGGGGCAGCAGGGGTGGTGTCTGCTATAAACAAGGCGAAAGCTGCTCAAGAAGAACTAAAAGAAATGAAAAGACACAATCGAATGATAGAAGCAATGCTAGGAAAAGGAGGTCAAGGCATTTATTTAAATCCTCCTGCATACAAAAGATAATTAACCAAATACCAAATAAAGCATTAAGTAATTTCGATTTAGCTAAATACGCACATCAATTAAAGATTCCAAATTTTAGAGGAGTCTTTATGCGAGATACGTTACCAAGATATCCTCGAAAAAATGAAAACTGTATTGTTAACCTTGAACCGATGGATAAATCCGGTTCACATTGGGTGGCTTTCAGTAAACGTGGTAAATATGTGCATTATTTTTATAGTATTGGTAATTTAAGACCACCATTAGAAATTTTAACAAATCTTAAAAATTGCTATCTACAATATAATTTTCATTCATATCAATCGATTACTTCTTCGATTTGTGGACATTTATGTTTAGTCTTCTTGTATTGTATAAATAAGGGAAACACAGACCGTCTTTAAACATTTCAAAGATGGCTTTCGAAAGACGGATAACTCTTGAAGGTAAAGGCTCGAAGATTGATGTTACATTGGAGAACCCGATTCATCTTGTAGGAGCAGAGTTTTTTGAAATAGGACTTGCAGGATTGTATACATCTAATTCTATTCGAAATGTTACCAACAGAAATAATAAATTTCGCATTCATTTTACTAATTTTTTATCAATTGATTTAGTGGTACCACCGGGTATTTATGAATTTGAAGATCTAGCCTCAACTTTTGATGATTTACTTAGTTATCACTCATTGTCGAAACTTATACCAGAACATTAAGAAAAAACAAAAATGTATGTGGAAGAGGATATAGATGGAAAAAGAGACAACCGTCTCGTTTTGTCTTCTCCGTTTAATATTGATTTCACTGTAGCCAACAGTGTAGCAGGGCCTTTAGGTATTGAAAAGAAAGTTTACCCTAAAGAGAATAAAAGAGAAATTGAAATTGATCGAAATAGAATCGATAATGAAGTAACAATTAGCGAGAATAATAACGTTTCGGCTATAAAGTTGAACGAAGCGGATAGAGCGAATTTAATAAAACCCAATGCTAGCTATACGTTAAAACAATTAAGTGAAAAGATTAATGAATTATTAGTTGAACATTTATTAGGTGACAAAGACAAATTCCCATCATTTTACATTAATTATGATAAAGTCTTTTATCATTGTAAACTACATTCGAAAGTGTTTGCTATAGATTTTGGTGTTGCAGATTCTATTGCAGATTTGTTAGGATTTTCTCATAGAAAGTTCAAGGCAAACACAACTCATCATTCTGAATATATGATTAAAATTAACACTGTTAATAGTATTCGAGTATGTTGCAACCTTGTGCTTGGTACGAGTTCTTATTTGAACCATAAACCAACACACTCTTTATATAATTTTAAAGCTCATGTTCCTGCTGGTTACCCGATTGTTGTACAACCAACAACAATTAATTTTTTGCCTATGAACACCAAGGTTATTCAACATGTATCTGTGCAACTTGAAGATCATCTTCAACAGCTCATTGATTTGCAAGATGAAGATTTAACTGTAGAATTAATTATTCGTCCAGCACGATATCTTGCTATATAAAGTAATGAAATACTGTTATGTTTTCATTCTACTTGAGTAAGCTTACTAGAAAACAATCACAAATATGGTTATACTATATAATACTCAAAGTTTGAAAAAAAAAGAAGTCGACTCTGATTCGAAAAAATAATATAAATCAATCAGCTAAAATTTGTAAAAAAAACAAACAACGACATCGCACCTTGAAATCTAAGAAACATTTATCGAGTAACAACAAACATTTCTTACAGTCTTTAGGCTATCGCGTACTTTAATTTCAATATAAATATATATGCAATTGTTAATCTTATTTAGTTTCTATCTATAGTTGAAGCTGTTAACATGTTTAGCATGTTTAACATAACAGATAAAAGAGAGGTTGACAACAGAGTTGTGCGACGAGAAGAAAGAGTTTATCAACATTATTGAGCTAATAAATTCGAAAATAATGATGAAATTCGAATACCGATTCTAAATGAAGAAAACATAGTTTTATTATCAGAAGGTGTTCTTCACTTAGAAGGTCAAATTATTACTTCTAACATAAATCCGGCTGCTTCTACTACAGCACATCCTGACCAAAATTTTGGGGCTAATCTTTTTAGCGAAATTCGCATCACGTTAAATGGTAAAGAAATTGATCGTACACGCCATCTAGGTATAACAAGTTCTATAAAAACCTTTGCATCATATTCAAAAAACGAATATACAGCTTTACAAAATGCTGGTTATTTTCCCTCTTTAACAACACCAGCAAGTGAAGCAAATATTGTTGATAGTAACACCAAACGTTTTCATATAATACTTCCTTTAAGCAACCTGTTAGGTTTAGCAGAGGATTACAGAAAGCCGATTTTAAACTGCAAGCATGAGCTAATACTTCTCCGATCGTCAAGTGACGCACGTGCGTTGCAATCGACAACCGAAAACGATCTTTCTAAGGTCAAGTTATTTAAAGTTTATCTAAAAATTCCCGTTTTATTATTATCGGACGAAGAACAAATTAAAAGATTAAAACTAATGCAGAAAAATATTCCCATTCAGGTTGGTTTTCGATCATGGGATGTTCATGTCTTGCCTTCTCTTCCTAGAACAACTAAATATAGTTGGACTGTAATGACAACTTCTGAAACTCAAAAACCACGTCAATTTTTATTAGGTTTTCAAACTAGAAGAAATTTACTAAACACATGCTCTTCCTATTTTTACCATTGTAACATTAAATCTATAAGAGTTTTTTTTAAATTCAATTCTTTATCCCTATGAAATGCCAACTTCTGAAATTGCCATAAATGACTACAGCGAGTTGTATGACATGTTTGTTAAATTTCGTAATGTATATTATCAGATCGATGATGTTCGTTCAGAGACTCTGGTTTCACGAGATGAATTTAAGTCTCATTGTCCGATTATTGTAATTAATTGTCTCGAACAAGTGGAAGCAGTGAAGACATCTTCAGTCGATGTGCGAATTGAAATCGAGACAAGTGAGAATATACCTGAAGATACAACTCTTTATTGTGTTCTTATTCATGATCGTCAAATATCTTACAGACCATTAACGAATGAAGTAATTATCTAAACCAATATTTGCTAAGTTATAAGCAAGCAAGTAAAGAAGTATTCTCACTTTAGTTGCAATCATGGAATTGACAACAACAAACTCTCCTTCTACTGATGCTGGCACGTGGAATAAGAAGCAACCAATAGTTGCAGACATTCGCAAGCTACCAAACGGCAGTTTGGAACTTGCTTACTGTATGTTAAATAACGGCAATATACCTTCATTCAGCCCCGTTATCACATGGGTTGCAGCTTATTGTGAAAAAACTCTTTCTTCTTTTTTTGACTCTATTAAGAATAAATATGAATATTTAGTTGTATATAATTTGCCACAGGAATTTTCTTTGTTTGCACTAAAAGCACTTTCCCCCGACTCATTATTCGATCTTAATACGATTGATGGAATGTCAGACCTAATGTTGAGGCATAGCCATCGTTTACCTACAGATTGTCCAAAACATTTACCATCTCTAGCAATGGGAAGCAATAGTTGTGCTAAATTCAATGTCAATGCTGTTCAACTTTGGTTAAATTCTTCTGATGGCATCATGAAAATCGTGTGTTCGATAATAAACAAGTTTCGAAACAATGGACTTCGAGGTTTTAATAAGTTTGATTGGAACTACTTTCCTATAAACGTACTGACTATATATGAACCACAGCGAATTCGTCTAGAGTGGGGACATCTACCAGATCATCTAAAGAGGAAATTTCAACTGTTTCATCTTCGCTGCAAATGTGATAACTGTAATCGCTATCTATAAAAGGTGATTAATTAAATCTACTAGTGTCGTTGACAGCTATACATATTTTGTTTTTAGTTTGCTTTTTAACACAGTGTATATTTTTTTGTCTACAGAAAATAATCATCTGGACAACTAAATGAAGAAGATCGTCTCAACACACCCACACTCATCTGGACAACTAAAAAAAAGAATGAGATTACTTCAAGAGAAATAAAATTGTATTAATTGTAATTCTAAATGAATAAAGAAGAAAAGGTCTTTTGTACCATTTCATATTATAGTTCTTATTAATGATCAATTACCTCCTCACTTCACATGTAAATAAAATAATAATAATATTGTCAGGTGAGGGATTCGAACCCTCGCTTTCAATTTCTGAAAATTAGATCTTAAGTCTAACGCCTTAGACCGCTCGGCCAACCCAACACACATGCAAATCATGCATATTAGCCAACGTGTTTTGTTGATTCATCTCAGTTCACATTTAGCTTTGTGTGGTGAACATCTTTTCTTTGTGAAGTAAAGCAGCATCATGAAGTATTTTAATTGTGTAAAGTATTCCAAAAAACAGTTAATGCAAATGATATTGAGTCAAAAAGAAATGAATTTAAAATCTGAAAGAGATCGGCTAAAAACATTTAAGACCTGGTCTTCAGACAGTTTTACGAACACTGCATGGTTAGCAGCTGCAGGATTTTACTATTATGGATATAAGGATATGGTTAGGTGTGCTTTCTGTGATCTGCAACTTAGTTATTGGGAAGAAGATGATGATCCGTTTGAAGAGCATAAGAAATGGGCTTTTTCTTGCCCTTACGTAAACAATATTTCTCCTAGCATAGAATTGAAATCTGAATATGAAAGACTTAAAACTTTTCAAAATTGGCCTCTTCCCTGTCCAAACGAATTTTGTTTAGCATCAGCAGGATTTTATTATACTGGTCATGGTGATAAGGTGAAATGTATATTCTGTAAGATTGAAATTGAAAATTGGGGGGAAAACGATAATCCTTTAAATTATCATGAAAAATGGGCGCCATATTGTCCATATTTAAGAGGGTTTTACGTCGGCAACGTTGATTTAAATCCTGAAAATCCTACTATTATTCCATATAATACAAGTTATGATACGTGTGGAAGCAATATATGTTGATGTGATGTGATTTTTTGTGCATTGTGCATTCTCAGACGTAAACGTTGACTTGCTGAAGTTTGTTAAGCAGTCAAACACTCTACCAGTAATTTCATTTACTAATGGTGAAAACCAGAGTAAAAGTGGAAAAAGAAAGCATAGTGTTTTACTACCGAACACTATTCGATGTATCATTTGCGGTCCATCGAACTGTGGCAAAACAAACGTAATGATAAATTTATTATGTCACAAAAATGGAGTTCGTTTTGAAAACGTTTATATTTATTCTAAATCACTTGCTCAAAGTAAATATGTTGAATTAAAAAAGTTTTTGGACTCCATAAAAGAAATAAAAAGTGATTTTTTCCGATAATGATGAAGTTATGCCTCCAGAAATGGCTAGAAAAAACTCTATATTTGTTTTTGATGATGTAGCCAGCAATAAACAGCAACACATGAAAGATTATTTCAGTAGAGGTCGTCATCACGACGTTGACGTATTTTATCTTTGTCAAACATATTCTTGTATACCTAAACTCATAATTAGAGATAACGCTAATTTTGTAATTCTTTTTAAACAAGATGGAACAAACTTGCGTCACGTATATAACGATCATGTAAATACAGATATGAGCTATGATCAGTTCTTTGATATTTGTTCTTATTGTTGGCAAAACTCTAAGTTTGGCTTTTTGGTTATCGATAAAGATAGCGATTTACAAAATGGTCGATATCGCAATGGATTTGATGTTTATTTTCAGTTATAAATATGAATTCAAAAAGAGCTAAATGCCCATTCGTGTTATAGCTTTTGCGTGGTTAACAACTTAACTATGACATCGTTTAACAAACCAATAATGTGTCTATCGGACGACCGACTTCACGACATGATATTGCAACTAAATCATATGTTGATGATAAGCTAGTGCAATATGGAAATCAACTAACAACAAGCGATGGACATCTAAGTATTAACGGCAAACGGTTAAAAAATGTTGGAACGCCAATACATGTTGAAGATGCATGCAACAAAGGTTATGTACTGAAGTTATTAAATGAGCTAAATAAAATCGAGTCTAAAGAAGACATACAACGAAACTTTAACGACCTTAAAGGTTTAATTTTTTCAATTTGTAAAATAGAGAAAAAAGAACTTGACTTTCAAAACAAACGTCTCGCGGGCTTAGCTTTACCATCATCTGCAAATGATGCAGTAAACCTTATTGCAATGCAGCAACATGCATCGAATATAAAAAAATATCTTGAGACCCGAATAACCGAAGTGTTACAACGAGTAGAATTCATTCATGGTTTAGTGCGAGAATTTTCAGACGATCACTTTCCGTATGATGAAGATACTCTCGACTTGGGTAACAAAAGAATAAGAAATGTTAAAGATCCAATTCAAAATCAAGATGCGGTAACGTATTCTTTTCTTAAAACTCATGTAACAAATGAACTCGATGAAATTAAAAAATCTCTTTTGAATATAAACAGAGATGATGAAACTGTAGATATGTTAAATAGAAGAATAACAAACATATCTCAACTAATCGATTCGTTAGATGCAATAAACAAATATTACTTAGAAAACTTTGCTGCCTCTCGAAAAGATCTAGAAGACTTAATCACTAAATTTAATAAACAAAACTTTTTAAACGTAGACGATGGTGGAACTTTAAATATGATGAGTAAACGAATCACTCACGTAAACAATCCCATATACGATAACGATGTTGCAAATAAGACGTTTGTTGAACAATATGCCGCTTCCCGACATGAATTTGATCAATTGAAACGAACTGTAAACAATCTACAACATCAAAAACAAACAAATGTTGAGTTTCCTGTTAACGACCAAGATGTGACAAATAAACGGTTTGTAGAACACTATGCTGCTTCACGAACTTAAGTTAATCAACTAAATTAAATTTTAAGCAATTTACAAACTCGTATTGAGGGTGTTGCTAACAATCTCAATATTGTTAAAAAAGAAGATCTTGACAGTTATGCTGCTGAATGCAAAGAAGAATATAACTAGTTAAAAACTGAACTAGAAAAAAATGAGCAATTGGTTAACAAAGAACCACTCGAAAGTTTTACTGCATCCAAAGAAGAATATGGTATATTAAAAGATGAAGTAAAGAAAAAGAACTTATCGAAATTTATTCTGAAATTCTCCAACACACCATTAATCCATTCACCAGTATACACGCTTCATAATCATAACATACAGTACCAACTTCCCTACAAAGGCATATTAAAACCAATTTTTGTTTCACCAAGATCTCCAATTGTGTATGCAATTTTAAATATACGTCAAGAGATTGAACTGGATGGCAGTGATATTGTTGTTGAAGAGCAAGATGAAATTCAGTTTCGACTTAGAGACCCTAAAAAACATAAAACTGATGATCTTCCTCTTCAAATCGATTTTGAATATACTATAAATAAGTAAAACAACCACAATTTCAGTTTAGTCATGGAGAAGAGCTCGAAGATTAAAGCCGAAAGTCGAGTAAAGGATAAACTTTCTCGCTTAAAAAAAGATGTTAAAGACAAGTATCTTTCACTTCAAAATTATGTTAGACGTAAAGAATTAGATATAGAGACTAACTTTAAACCAGTAGCAAGTTCATTAAATCAACTTGTAGCTATTGCTAATACATCAACTCAAAATAAAGAAAATCGAAAAAGAAAAGGAAAATATGACGATTCTGAATCTACTGCTACTTCAGACGAAGAAGATGGAGATAGCATCAAAATAATTTCACTACTTAACCGCTACTTTGATCCGTTCATTAAACAAAACGTGGATAGAACATATGGCATAACGATAAGAAATGATAAACAATACTTGGGACGTGAACGAGTTTTCTTTGATAAAAAGTGGATAAAAGTTGGTGGTGAAAAATTTCCTATTACAGAAGGTCTACTTGAATTGATTCAAAGGAAAGTACCAGACCCCACCCTAATAGATAGGAGTGATTTAAGTTCATATTTGAAATTATTAAATGTTTCAAACGTGCACAAAAGAAATTATACAAGCAATGCAGCTCCAGGAGGAACGCAATCTTATAAGTATAGACATATAATTGAACCCCTTCTCACTGAAGACATAGATAGAATTATAAAAACAGCAGATGAAAATGAAGAAGAAGCAAATACTACGATGCATACTGAATATGGTCAAAAAAAAACACATCACGCCACAAGCCATTTGGAAATTTGAAGACGGAAACAATATTGAATTAGTTCACTGGAATGAACCAAACAAATTGGTATCAAGACTTACAAAATTAATTGCATCGAAAGCTGCAGGTCACACAGGACTCGACAGCGAAATCTTTGCAATTGAAGAAGAACTAAGAAATGCAGGATATATTGAATAAAAATTCAAACGTTTGTAAAACAATGCGCAGTATGTTATAAAACATTGTTTGGAAAATAACTATGAACGAAATCAGACGAGAAATTGCAAAAGAACTTCACGCACCGCTTAGAAAAAGTTTAAAAGACGACGTGTTATTAGCAAAGGAATCGATGACCTCCATGAAGCTGACCTTGTGGACATGTCCAAACTTGCAAAATGGAATAATGGATTTAAATATTTATTAACCATTATTGACGTTTACTCGAAATATGCACGGGCAATTCCTCTTAAAACCAAAAAAGGAAGTGAGATTTTAAAAAGCTTAAAATTTGTTTATTCTCAAAGTAAAAGATTGCCCAATTATTTTCACACCGATCGAGGAACGGAATTTTATAACAGTGAATTCAAAACATGGTCTCAGAAACAAAATCTAAAGCATTATTCCACTGGGAGCTCCTTTAAAGCGAGTGTGGTAGAAAGATTTAATCGAACTCTTAAGGAATCGATGTGGAAAGAATTCACAACACGAGGTTCATACCGATGGGTACATATTTTGCCTGAGTTATTAGTAAAGTATAATCACAAAATACATCGCAGCATCGGCATGAAACCTATTGATGTAAAAAGAAACAATCCACCCAGCTTGCCAACACAATATAATGAAACTTTAAGAAAACCAAAATATAAAATCGGTGACATTGTAAGAATATCAAAAATCAAGAAACACTTCCCTAAGGGCTACGAAGCTAATTGGACAACGGAATTATTTACAATTTATAAAGTTCAAAATACTAATCCACGAACATATCTTTTAAAAGATAATAAAAATTTGCCGATATTTGGAGCGTTTTATTAAGCAGAGTTACAACGAACAAAACATCCTAATATTTACTTAGTCGACAAAGTACTACCTAGAAAAGGAACCCGAGCCTTCGTATCTTGGCTTGGATTCGATTCAACTCACAACTCATGGATCTCCAACAAAAATATCTTCTAATTACAACAGTGTAAGTTTTTTTTATACCTCGCAAAAATATTATTATTATTATTATTATTATTAATGAGTCTCTATATATTTTTCAGCTCACTAAAACCAACACACGCAAGAAAGAAAAGAATGATTGTACTTACCCGTACACAAGACCAGCATATTTCAACTCTGCAAACAACACAGCATCTTCAATTCTCTGCAGCTTGTTGGAAAAAGAACTACTTACCACTTAAAGAACGAAGATCATATCATTTTTCACTATTTCATATTATATAATTAATGTAAACCACAAATGATCAAATAAATATATTTGTAAAAAAATTTACACTGCACAATTTTAAAAAGCAACCACTGTCCACCGTCCATTTAATTTAAAATTTGATCATCATCATCATCATCATCATCATCATCTTCTTCTTCTTCTTGTTTTTCTTCTTCTTCATCATCTTCCACTCGATGTTCTTCTTCCATTCGATGTTCTTCTTCCACTTCTTCCATATCCTCTTCCTCTAATGACCGATCAAACACGGCCATAACCTCTTCCGCTAATGAAGGATCAAACGAGTTGAAATTCATCAAGCCGATGGTTCTCAGTTTGTCAATAATAATATTGACGTTGTGTGCTGTCACCCCGTTGAAAATCATCTTCACGGCAGTGGCACTGATCTCTCAACAGCTCGAATATTTCACAGCTAAAAAGCTCCTTTTCGCTAGCTGTCACAGTGTTGTACCACACCTCCTCCTCTATGTTCGTCGCACTGACGATAAAATGTAACCCTTGTTTCAGGGCACTTTCCGCAAACAACATAATGTCTCGCAATTTCATTAACTTTTCAATTAACCCCTCGCACAGACTCATGTTGTTGCAGATAATGATACCTAACTACTGCTCCATAGCAATCTCCTCTTATATATATTAAGAAGTTAGAGCGCCAAAAAAGCTCTTTAAAACATTTCACATGAAGCTCTGGGAACCGACATCCAATCTCGTTCTCGCATTAAAAATTACACACTTGAATAATGACGTCTAGGAATCTAAAAACAAACAGATCAAGATTCAATTCACACACTTGAAGATATACATGACATATAAAACACTGTAACCAGATTGAGACCATGAAGCAAGCCGTAACACAAAAAAATGTTAACATCATTTAAATTAAACAGACATAACATAGCGACAACGAGTAACACAAGTTCACTCCCACGCTCTGGTGATATATGCTGTACTTAAACAGGGTCTGGCTTTACAACGCCACTTGACTTATTTAGCGAGCGCGAGCAAAAAACTTTAACAACCATGCGTCACATGTGCGGAGAGAGCGGGCTGGTCTCACGCCTCGCCCACACGGCGCGAGCAAAAAAAACGGAACAGATGCACGCCACATGTCTGGTAGCGAGCCAGCTATGTCGACCGCCTCGCCGCATACTCTCATTCAAAAGTTATGACACCCAAGACTCTCTCCACTTCCTTGAACAATTACCTAAATATAATTCAATAATCAATCAATAATTAATAACCATGATACACAACTGACCTCTGCTGTCCTCTCCATGCGAACACAAGGCGTGGTGGTCATCCTAGCCATTAACCAATCACCTGATCCCACCTGGACCACGTGCTCGCTCTAAGGACCCATGACGTCATCAGGATTACGCAATTTCTGGTCATGATGATGCAATATTCAAAGTGTAGCAAATCACACTACTTACCCGCTTCATCCAATTTCTTTCTCTTTGCGACATTTCTTTGTTATTTGATTCTTTAGAGACTTATACGCTTGAGTGTCTATATTTCTAAATTTGTTCCTTGATTCAATAAGCTCTAGGATTTCCTGGGTCATCCATTTCTTTTTCGGTTCCAATTTCCTTTTGCCTAGTACTTCCGTTGAAGCTGTTTCTAAGCCATTTCTTATATCATCCCATCCTAAAGTCTCATCCTTAACCAATTATCTAACATCTTTAAATTTGTGTACTACATTAGGATCCTGAAGCTTATTTAAACACCATCTCTTTTGTCCGAATGTTTAATTTAACTTGAACCTTATATAACATTTAGCTGCAACTAGGATGTGATCACTATCCATTTCCGCCCCATGGTAACTATGGCTGGCTTTCACTTGGTTCCTATATCTTGGTTTAACTATGATGTAGTCAATTTGCAACCTTCCTCTATCTCCAGGTGCTATCCAGGTGTAACGTATTCTCTTGGGAACTTCGAAACAGGTATAAGTTATTACCATCTGATGTTGCGCACAGAATTCGTGTAACATTTCTCCTCTCACATTGCCATCACCCTTGCCAAACGTACCAGCATAATTAACATCATTATGAGAGCCAATGGAAGCATTAAAATAAACCATTAAAATAATGTTTGATTTCTCCTGTACTATGTCAAACAATTTTTCTATTTCATCATACATTTCTTCAATTTCTTCATAATCAACATTTGTTTATCCTTGTGATAAAAACATTCCAGCGTTAGTCATCACATTCATTGTAGGAGAACCTACCCATCTGTCAGCTCCTGCTTTCTTCAGTATCGAGACAATGGCACACTGTTCGATAAGAAGCTTTTATAACCCTTCACATACCTATCAAAGATCCAAAATATTAATAAGCGAAGTAAACTGACCAGATCTTCAGCCCCTATGCATCGTAGCAACTCAATTGGTAATTAACTAATGTCTGGTGGTCCCTAACTTCGCAGGTCTTCTAGCGGCCAACCAATTCTGATTCAAATATTAAATCTCCTCTTTTATGCTCAGCAGTCTCATCTCCTCTTTCACTTCATTATTCTTGATATTCTTAGCCCTATACAAACGCTCTGTGTGTTCATTCTATGAGTCTACCTTCCATTCTATATTTATTAAAGTTTTTCACCTCAGTCACTAATATTAGAGCACTTCAGCCATCTCTACCCGAAATAATTCTTAATCTTTCGATAAGCTGCATAAACAATTCCTAATTAAAAACAATTATGTACATTTGGATATTTCAGTAGTTTTATTTAAGGAGCATGTACATCTTGGTCATTTGGCCCCGTGTCCTTAGGTTGCATTTTGTATGTTTGAATATTTCTGATAACCTGTGTATTCTGATGACTGTATTAAATTGTGTATTTGGAATCAAGTCTAGCATTGGGAAGGAGGCGGGTGTGGCCTGAAGTAAAAAACAATCCCCGTGATTTCCTGGAGTAAAAGGAGGAAATCCAAAATGAATATTTCGAGGATGGCTGGTGAGTAAACCGAGCCCACCTCTTCTCAATTTGGCCTCATGAGTCTGAATGTACCCAGTCCCTGTCCTCAGACCAGAATTAAAATCCTCGGCAGGGCCAACAACCAAATCCACACCTCCGGGTTGACAGCCAACTATGCTGTCCACAACACCTTGAGATAGTCATTGCTCATATTTATTCGATCCATTCTCTTTAATTGTATTATACTTCATCATTTCCTCAATTTTCAGACGTTTGTTTCCTGTTTTCTCTATTTAATGTCATTCGCTCTTGTTCACCCATCTTTCATTCATGTTGTAGTATATTCTGAGTGAACCAAAATCTGTACCTTCTACTCGTTCTGCATCTTCTTTCCTCTCGGTCAATGTTCTCTTCTACAGACTCCTGTTTCAAAGATTCGAGTTCCTGGCATTGGAGTTCTCATCTACTTCATATTGTAGTCAGAATTTGTGTTGGCCCCAGAGAACGCTTTGAAATCCCAATTCATACTT
Source organism: Meconema thalassinum (assembly GCA_946902985.2). Taxonomy (NCBI): domain Eukaryota; kingdom Metazoa; phylum Arthropoda; class Insecta; order Orthoptera; family Tettigoniidae; genus Meconema; species Meconema thalassinum. The sequence continues at coordinate 20,247,132 of OX336395.1, read as the reverse complement.
CAGAATCTCTACTTGAGCACAAGGAAATCCATTTATAAACGTCCTATACCTCCTGGTCTCATTCAAGTGTTTATAGTTCTGTTGTGTTTGTTAGACTCGTGTTAGCTATGCCTTATTCGTGATCGCTGCAGAATTCTACCAGCCTGCTCAATCGTTCGTATATTTCATGCATTCTACATTTCACCGTTATCTTTTCTTCTCTTCCATTTCTTAACACGGCATTTCAATCTCACTTTTCAACATTTACAATCTGCAGAATTACACCATCTGTATTTCTTAGTACAATTTTATAACTTATTTATTATCGGTTTGATTGGTAGCCAGCTAGACTTATACTACTCTAATGCACGTAGTTTTCGTTCTAATTTTAACTAATATACGCCTATAATGCTCATAATGTTTATGCAGTGGCCAAGTTCCCCAGTCAATATGAGACTTATTCCCCATAACCGTTATTGGATTTTGAATTAAATATCCTCTAGTCCCCTGGCCAGAAGTCCCATTCTTCCTGCCTGCATACGTCACTAATCCAACACAAATCCAACTTCAACCTATATATTTTTCATTTCCTGTTCAGAAAGCTTCCTCTGGATAATCACACTTCTAATATCCATGTTTCAACCAGTAGAATGCCAGACATCCCATTTGTTACCTTTGTGATGTTAACCCCCCCTCGAGTAGCCCTCGGCTGGAGATCAGAAAGTGGGAGATGTTTACAGCATGATTGAAATTTCACAAAAGAGAAGGGTAACATTATGTAGAATTATGCATAGACAGGTGCATTACCTCGGGGAGAACATTATGGCAACAGTTTCCCGTTTCCGTGGGGCAATGGAGGACAAAGTGTGACACAGGTAAGCAGAGGAAGCAAATGGGTGGTAATTGGGGGCATTATTTATTATTGTTATGGGTGTCCTCACCATCTATGGGACCAGTAAAGCATGACTACTTCGGTACTGCCACACCCCTTCAAATAAAGTAGTATAAACCAATCAATTACTCATCATATAAAATTTCTACTATTAGTCCACACACTACACAATGTTAGCAAAAATGTTTTACGAACAGATTTTCATGGACCCCGCCGCATTGCTGAAAGAACAAAGAACCATATAACATTACATGAAGTATCTGCAAAGCTTCTGTATGAAATATTGAGATGCTGTCAGTCTTCCGAATAATTTAGTCAAATAATTATATTATATGGTGGCAAATCCACCATTTTGTCTTACTTCCGTCCCCTAAAGCCTTAAATCTATCAGTTTGCCTCAACACCTGACAGAGCACGGTGGACAAATGGACTGGGGGTGGACGATATACATAGGTGGTTCTAACGGGAGGAGGTACTCGTGAGAAGAAGCTCCGAAAGGAGTTAAGAGATGCCGAGAGAATCTCAAGAAAGTCCCAAAAGCTAATGCTAGGTCTCGTAAGGTTTAGAATTTCAAAACCACCTGGAAAGGCTGAACTATCTCTTCAAATATGTAAGGACGCCACCCAGCAAAGTTCAGTGATGCGTGTACGACGGTACAGTCAGTCAACAAAGTGGGCTAAAGCGAATCAGCGAGTCAGTCGAGTGTGACATAGCAGTTAAGTACACATTCTCTTATGCGAGAAGACAACCGACACGCTGCTAATGTTTCATCTTTGTGCAGGAATATTCCGTGAGGTGCAGAAGGCCGAGGCCCTACTTTCGGCGTGGATAGGATAAGAGGACACGAGAGACTACCACAGCGGGGTTCCGTGGCTCTAGTGGTCAATCATTATGCGACACAGCGGTAAGTACTGGCGTTCTGCCAGCTCTGCAAGTTTTCACCTCAGCCAGCCACCGCTCTGTGGCGGTCTCCCGGACTCCTCCCTAAGCTAACCTGAGCGTTACCAGCTCAGCAAGTTTTCAGCGGAGCCAGCCACCGCTCTTTGGCAGTCTCCCGGACTCCTCCCTAAGCTAACCTGCGCGTTACCAGCTCTGCAAGTTTTCACCGCAGCCAGCCACCGCTCTGTGGCGGTCTCCCGGACTCCTCCCTAAGCTAATCAGCGCGTTACCAGCTCTGCAAGTTTTCACCGCAGCCAGCTACCGCTCTGTGGCGGTCTCCCGGACTCCTCCCGAAGCTAACCTGCGCGTTACCAGCTCTGAAAGTTTTCACCGCAGCCAGCTACCGTTCTGTGACCGTCTCCCGGACTCCTCCCTAAGCTAACCAGAGTGTTACTAGCTCTGCAAGTTTTCACCGCAGCCAGCTACGGCTCTGTGGCGGTCTCCCGGACTCCTCTCTACGCTAACCTTGGCGTGACCAGCTCTGCAAGTTTTCAGCGGGGCCAGCTAGCGCTTTGTGGCGGTCTCTCAGACTCCTTCCTAAGCAAACCTGCGCCTTACCTTCTCGCAGACGGGTTTGCACAGGCACAACCCAGGTATTTTCCAGATCCTCCGCCCTTCAGGTTGCGCCTCATCTTGGAGTGGGTCTCAACAACTACAATACCGCTCAACGCTGCCGTAACCCAGGTTTTAGTTCACGACTTGAGTGCAGCACCACCTCTACCATTGCAGTCCTCCACCACACTTGCCGGACACGTCACCGCTACAGCCTTGGTCCAGGGTTATAGACCCCCACAGCCACCTCGGTATCGCTCCTGTACCACCACAGTTCTCCACCACACTTGCCGGACACGTCACCACTACAGCCTTGGTCCAGGGTTATAGACCCCCACAGCCACCTCGGTATCGCTCCTGTACCACCACAGTTCTCCACCACACTTGCCGGTCACGTCACCACTACAGCCTTGGTCCCGGGTTATAGACCCCCACAGCCACCTCGGTATGTCTCCTTTACCACTACTGACACAATTTGTTCTAGCGCTACTAACTATTTTATCCAGCGCTGATAAAACTTTGTTGGCGCTGTCAATAACCATCTTGAGCCATGAATGCTGGATCCAGAAACAACAACAACGATGGCAAAAATGTCGGTCAACGGTGGGATTCAAACTTCTTACTTCGCCACGCCAAGAGTTGACCCACATGGCTGTCACAAGACACCACCTGGTGGTATAGGCAACACGCCTCACACACCAAGAGTTGACCCTCATGGCTGTCACAAGACACCACCTGGTGGTATAGGCAACACGCCTCACACACCAAGAGTTGACCCTCATGGCTGTCACAAGACACCACCTGGTGGTATAGGCAACACGCCTCACACACCAAGAGTTGACCCTCATGGCTGTCACAAGACACCACCTGGTGGTATAGGCAACACGCCTCACACACCAAGAGTTGACCCACATGGCTGTCACAAGACTCCACCTGGTGGTATAGGCAACACGCCTCACACACCAAGAGTTGACCCTCATGGCTGTCACAAGACACCACCTGGTGGTATAGGCAACACGCCTCACACACCAAGAGTTGACCCACATGGCTGTCACAAGACACCACCTGGTGGTATAGGCAACACGCCTCACAGGTAGGGTGCATTGTTTCTCAGCGGAATTTACAGCACTGTATCAGCAGCAAAGTAAAGCGCTTCATCAAAACTAGCTGTAAATAAAAACGGCAAAAGGTAGTTAAAAACGTGTCTCATTGGAAATAATATTAATAAAATATAACGATGCGTCCACTAGGAGACACAACTTTTGATGAATGCACAGTGATGTCGCTCAAAGAACAATATTACACATGATTTCACCTTACGTGTAACTCTTTGTTTAGGCCTAGGCCATGCCATTCGAGTTGACTTCTACGAAGTAATGCCCTTGGTTAGCAATTTAAGTCGTTTTAATATGATTGTTTGACGAATGAAGTAGCGTATAGATAAAACTTCCTGAACATAACAATCACCATAGCTTTTATGTGGCAAGGTAACTTGGATTTACAAATTGAACAATGGGACGACCAAGCTCTTGGCTCCGTTGCCTTCTTACCAATATTTAATAATTAACGTATTGATATGCTGCTAATGGAAATGTAGGCCTATCATCGTGCAGTCTCATAGGCAACACAATAGCCTCTGCATGTCTCTAATGATCTCCCTTGGGCAATCAAATTGTGGGAAAATAATGAAAACAATATGGAGCCTTTTCTGAATTATGTAGTACGTCTACTTAATTGTACCACGCTCCTGTTTCATCTTCCTGTCGATCTCCATTGGTGATTGGGGCAGATGACCTCCCTGTTTCACCCCTTTAAACAATAACCATAACTCCCTTGGTCAACTCGTGTTCTCTTCAGACCATCAAAGCTTATGGAGTTTTTCATTGCCTCTTTCTTTACTCACAGCCCCAATTTTTTGAAGAGACAAAGCTCATCCGTTTGTAGCATAACTACCTGTCAACAAGTGCAGGTGTCCTCGATGTTACACTCCTTAAAACATTGAACCCACTACCACCTGTCCAAATGATGCAAAGTGTTAGAACACTTGCAACCAGTGAGACGCTGATGATGGCCAAGGGACTTCTAGTTGTGCCAGAATTCAATTTCTATGTTTCCTTTGAGCGTCCAGTCTAGACTGCAAGCCACTAATTGCAAACAAGTCGCCTCCATGATCCCCTATTAGCAGTTAGCACTCGGCCTCCTACACCGCTCAATTTGAAATCAATTAACACTGAATCTAACCTCTACCTCTGCTTCTCTTACCCTCAAGTCATTAACCTCTTAGGTAATCTCTCCTCCCTCATTCTCTACACATGCCCCCACCATCTGAGTCGGCTTCATCTAGAATGTTCATTTCCAAATTAGCCTTTATCTCTTCATTGCTCCCATCTATTCTTGCTACACTGATATCAGTTAACTCTAGCTTATGTACCAGCTCTCACTTCCATACAGCATACTGAGCGATGTGGGGAGAGTTTCGGTGCCACACTAACAGAATGCTGTGAACTCATTGCATTGGCTTTTCTACATCTCGACCCTATTTCCTTCACCATAGCCTACAGTACTACCAACCTGAGAGATTACACAGCCCAAGTACTTAAAATGTTCGGTAGCACTGAACGAGATACCAAGGAACGATACAATTTTCTATCGTACATAAATTAGCCAAAATACCTTTTCAAATGATGAAAAATAAACTAGGAATTGATGTAGTAATAATGATTTCTCCTCAGCTGAACATAACTCACCCCTTTTATATGACAACATATAGGGGTAAATAAGGGTCCAGCTGGGTCCGGCATTATGCGTGTGAATTATCGTCAAAGACAGTACTGCCAACCCTGCGCATTTTGTACTATTTCATGTCCAGTAAAATAAAACGAAAGAATTAATGTGAAAGTGTGCCAAGTGTCAGCCTTAACTTAGACATGGATTGTGCGTGTTAAGAGTTAACAATCAAGAAGATCGTAACGCATCAATAATATTCACCCAAACCAATGGTTTTTGCCTAGCCCAATATTTTAATCCAGACCAATGGTTTTGGCCTGGACCAATTTATTATTGTTAGGCGAAATCCAATCCAAACCTTTGTTTTGTCTAATCCAATGGGTTTTGACAAAGGTTTTAGCCTGCAAACCGCGTTAGCGATATATACATCCCTGGTTTTTGTCACGCACACATAATCGTTAATTAGTGTAGTGCATTTTGTATTCCACATGTCGGCAACAATGTGTGCGCCTTGGTATGTGTCATTGAGTTCTCCTTGTTGACATATGAACGAGATTCAAGCGCCGTTGTTAAAAGAGCAATAAATAAAAATACATCTTTCCATAATTTAGCACATATTTCAGGTGCAGTAGTGAACATGGTTACTATTTTGAATAGGTAATGTCCCCCACAAGATGAAACAGAGTATGTAAAAGCTACAATAACGTCTGATGCAAGTGTAAAAGCCATGTTCTGGTCTCATTCAGAATTAATAATTGTTCCACCTGCTCCTATTTAGTTACTTCCACCTGGCATTCTACTTTCTTGCATTTCTTCCAAAGGACAAAACATTCGTCTTTGAAATGCCGATCTTCATAGCATACTCCCCACATTTCTGTTCAAGTTCATACATATTGGAGTCCATCATTACAACCAGGTCATCCGAATAGGCCAGACTACTTACCTTGAAATTCACCCAGCCAGTTTATGCCCTTCAACAATTGGTCCTTATAACAAATACAGAAGTGGTTTAATCCTTGCCTCACTCCTGTACAAATCATGAACTCATCCTACCATCAACTCTCACTGTAAATTGATGATAATACATAAATACTATTGATTGCCTGTAGCAGCCTTCCCTCGATACCATAATCCCTCAATATGCTAGGTGCTCTATCGTACGCCTTCTCAAGTAACACAAACACAACTGTCTACTCCTCTCGTAGCATACCTCAATAACTTGGCGCATACTCAAATTGTGATCTTGACATCCTCGTTGTGGTCTAAAGCAACTCAGGTTTTCATCCATCGTACACTCGGCCAATGATCGAAGTCTCCTTTCTACAATGCCTGAGTACTCTTTGTCCGGGACACTTATCAAAGAAATACCGCTATAATTATTGCAATCTTTCCTGTTAGCTTGCTTATAAATTGACGTGAGAACTGCTTTTCTCTAGTAAGAGGGTACACTTCCTAAACCCTATGCCTATTTGATTATCCTCTGCTTTCCCACTACACTTTACAATTCAACTACCCCTGCTGCTTTGTTTATTTACCACCCTTTCTACTTCTTCAACCTGTCCTCATTCTCCTCCTGCATAACCTCAAAGTCTGCCACATAAATCTCCATTAAGGGGAGGTGTGGCTGAATTGTTCAAGTTTCAGAGTTTTCATCATAACATGACCAGATTTTAATCTATAACATATAGAGAAGCTGGCATCTGTTGTTCTAATTTATATTTAAATAGTTTCACTAGTGTATGAGTTATTGAACATTTTTTTATTTAAAAAGTAGTCCCTAAAAAGTTCTTGAATCAAAGGTTTCATTTCACCAAGCTAATTCTTTTTTTACATGCATTTAACAATGTGTGATAGGAATTGCACCACACGGAGCATATTGTACACTGTAACTATTGTACCAAGTAACAACAATGTGTGATAAGAATTGCACCACACGGAGCATATTGTACTCAGCAACTATTGTACTAAGTAACAACAATGTGTGATAAGAATTGCACCACAAGGAGAATATTGTACACAGCAACTATTGTACCCAGTAACAACAATGTGTGATAAGAATTGCACCACAAGGAGCATATTGTACACAGCAACTATAGTACCAAGTAACAACAATGTGCGATAAGAATTGCACCACACGGAGCATATTGTACACAGTAACTATTGTACCAAGTAACAACAATGTGCGATAAGAATTGCACCACACAGAGCATATTGTACACAGCAACTATTGTACCAAGTAACAACAATGTGTGATAAGTATTGCACCACAAGGAGCATATTGTACACAGCAACTATTGTACCAAGTTACAACAATGTGTGATAAGAATTGCACCACAAGGAGCATATTGTACACAGCAACTATTGTACCCAGTAACAACAATGTGTGATAAGAATTGCACCACAAGGAGCATATTGTACTCAGCAACTATTGTACCAAGTAACAACAATGTGTGATAAGAATTGCACCACAAGGAGCATATTGTACACAGTAACTATTGTACCAAGTAACAACAATATGTGATAAGAATTGCACCACAAGGAGCATATTGTACACAGCAACTATTGTAGCAAGTAACAACAATGTGTGATAACAATTGCACCACAAGGAGCATATTGTACACAGCAACACATTGGAAAAGAGCTATGTGAGAAAGAGGCAAGTTAATATTTCCTGCCACTTTGCAAGTCTCCTGGTCATTTCCCCTCTTCTGTATTATTATAAAAGCAACTCAAATGTTTACATGTCATGCGGGCTCATGCGAAGACGCCTCTACAAGCTTCACAACAGCCGGAATTACTAAAATAAAATCATTTCCTGAAAGAGGAAGAATTGGGCTATTTTTGTATGAATGAAAAAAAAACAGTTTTTGCTCCAAAATTCGCAAAATTCAGTCATACCTCCTCTTAAATGGAAGTTTGTTATTATATATAAAAGCTGGTAACCCTTCCAGCTAAACCACACCATAAAGGGCATACTAATCCAACTCTCGGCACACCTCCGCAAGCCTCGCTCTAATGACCCACACATTTACTGGCACAATTTAATCCGAATGTTTTCTTTTCAACAACCAACAGCTTAATCCCACTCCTCCGAAATAGTATCATGAAATATTGACCTGGGTTTGCACTCCAACATGTTTACATTATGGACACCGTTATTCCAATTATCGTCCCGTCCTGGAAATATAGCTATACCAGTTCCGGGCCTCTGTGAATGTTTGTTCGGTTTTGATGCAAGTTTAAATGTGTGTTTCGGTGTCGATGGTTATTGCATTAGAAATGGTCGTAGGACGACCTGTGAATTTTTTTTGTAAGTCCGGCCTTTTATCTTTGTGTTTTGGATTAAAATTTTAAAGTGATTTTGTTGCTATGTGCATTAAAATCGTTGATGTCTCATGATGTAACATTGTTGTGATTTGACAACCTGGGTTACAAAAGGTCAAAACGGGTTGAGGACACAAACACACAAGAGGAGGTTTAAAGTAGGGGATGTTCCTAACAACACTTATCACTGCGGCATATGTACAGTATTTTCTTCAAGCAGGTGAGAGTAACTTCCACAAGACAAATTGTCATCAACAAGGATGACTAACTTTTCTTCTCCCTGGATTTTCGTTTTGCTCTGGGTTTGTGTTGGCAACTCTTCCAGCCTGCAGCCGCCATGACTATTATTTGTCTTTGACCGTCTTTCAGTTGCCATATTAGACACAGTTGTAACGGACCAATTCTTTGTTATAGATCGGTTTTGGGGCACTGAGTACCCCAGAGTAGGTTAGTGTTACGTTTCTTGTTGAGTACTTTCCGCGAACCAAGGACACCAAAACCACTATGATGTGTGCAGAGTGTAAGATGTATGTATGCAAAAGTCATATCGTATCTGTTTGTGTCAATTGTAGAGATTACATTCAGTAAAACACTCTAAAATATGAGGTGTTCCAAAATATTGAAAAAAACCTGTATGTTTTTTAATATTATTTTATTTTTAGTATAGAATGATTAAGTGTAATATAAACTAAGTCTAATCAAACCAACCTAACCAGTTGTTATGCTAAATTCAATAAATATTGGCTTGTAATATGTAAATTAAGCTTATTATTCTTGGGGCACTCAGTAAGGTTAGTGTTTGTAATAAACAAGTGTAGGGTTCCAGGGTTAAACACTTCCAGACAGTGAGAACTCCGAATGATAATTTGAGGGCTAATGAAGAGAAAGTTAATGTCAATAATGTATCTACTTTGATGAGACAAGCAGTAACGACACATAAAATGCGAGATATATCTGACGATGCAAACAAAACTTATTCATATCCAATACATTCAGTTATGCATACACAAAACATTCAGTTATGCATACACAAAAGTTAAATAACATGTTACCTCATATGTTGCACACTTACTCATTTGGATGATTTCCACTTGCTTCACTTTCCCCATCCTGTGTTTCTTCTTGCGTGTCCTAGGAATAAAGTGAATTAATTAATTATTTTATTTATTTGGCATCATTAATACTTTTTACACAAATAGCAAACTATGTAATTGTAAATCACAGCTGAGTTGAAGTGAAGCATTACACAGATGTGGTTATGTCTTCCCTAGTTCTAAAGCTAACACTTATAATACACAATATCCCCAAGATAACAAGTAAATCTCAGTGCGACACAAAATGCTGACTCAGTGCCTTAAGGAAGTAATAGCTTTAAGGATTGAGAACATATGAGTATGTATTTTATCTTTTTAACTGGAAAGCCGTAAGAGGTGTTAGGATCTAACACGTCCACCTATCATTAAGTAAAAAGCGACTATACCCATAATATTTGCACCAGCACATCTTTTGAGAATTAAGGTGAGAATGTTATACAATACATTTCTCACAAAACACTGCAATTAAAGCAAATTTTCAAAAGAATTTAGTGTAAGTACGTAAATTAAATGCCTCTATGCGAATATCAAACATTATAAGTCAACTGGCGAACGGGAGCAAATAGTTTGCCTGGTAGATACAAGCCGAGGAAAACATTGGAGTATTAATAGGGGAAGTCAGTTTCAAATGCTTTTAAGAATGTAGTCACAGCTCACTTAGAATGCTTTCAAGAAGGGAATTCCTGGCTTCGTTGGTATTAATTGACATTCAGCAAATTATCAATGCAGGTTTGAAATACATACATTGAATCCAAAGTTTATACAGAGTGGCCGCATAGTCTCTCCGCAGCAGCGGGTCTCGTTGAACGTTGGCAGCACATTCAAGTCGCTGTATACGCAAAGTCATATCACAGCATGCACTTGTTCCGTGTTGACCTTCAACTGGAGTGATAGGGTGGAGAATACCGGTTCATTATTGCCGACAGTGAGTGCCTGTGCATGACAGCATTGACGCTGCAAGTTGTGTTCTTGTGTAAGATGAGTCTAGTGGAAATGCTTACTACTGAAGAGCGTGTGTTTATATTGGAAGAGGTTTTCCATGATGGTGGAAACTTTGCAGAGCACAGTGTGATAGTGTTCAGTACCGCATTACTTAATTTAATGTAATTGTTTTCCTTGTACCAACATCACATGAATGTACTGCCAACCCAACACGTCTTGCAAGGCGACACACGCGCTGCGGAGAGACTTTGCGGACACACTGCAGTTCCTGCCATAGAACAGAAAAATGGCTGAGCTAATATCAAACATTACAGAGCTTAAATGCGCCAAGCCATGTGATTACTGACAGAAAATGAGTGGGTATCAGTGGCACACCGACAAGGGGGGCAGGGGGGTTTAGTGTTTAAATACCTCCCCAGAGACATTTGTTTACTTGAATCTTTATATCGCCTGATCTATCACCTGTTTTACACTACCGCTAGAGAGTCTTCTTTATTCCTTTATATATTTTAAGAGTGATCACGTTCGTCACTTGGTAAATGTCCTGCACTCTACTCGGGGCGAGACGACTCCCTCAGAGTTGGAGCCAGCCAAGGATTAGGTTTACTTTAAAAGTGTACGATTGGTAACTATTTTCACGTTGGTTCGGGGTGCTTTAATTGTGTGTGTCCGTTTCATTAAAGATAATTAGTTACACGAGGAGTATTTGGAATTTAATCCTATGAATGATACAGAAAAAGCCATCAAGATAGGCAGATTTTGAGAGTCAATAATAGCTAATGGCAGTAAGAACATGGCAGCCAAAGTCTATTTTTCTCTCACATAATATCAATATAATAAACAGTCACCTATAGACCACTACATCATTACAGTTTTAATATTTAATTACTGTTTTCCATATTTTATAAAAGATGTATTTTTTTGTCTTTTTATGGTGCTGAAAAAATAATAAGGCCTAAAATTGATTTCATGCAAAGAGAATGTTTATTTAATTATTGTGTACTGTATATTAATCGAAATATCATTGTAATAATGTGTATGATGATGATGATTAAGTGGCAGAACAGCAAGGTCATCTACCCCTTGTATAATGTAATATATTAATGAACCCCCAGAAGGAAAACCTGTAAACTGTTAAGAGACCATGGTCGCTACCTTCCATCTACTAATCATATTTCATTAACACCTCTTTTAGGCTAAACAAAAGGGCGAACGGCCGTAAAAACCACTGTCACATGCAGGGTCTTTCATATAAGATAAGAGCGCCATGCGGCAGCTTTGTTAACCGCTGCTGCGGTCACCTTGACCGAGCTTTTGGCGCGCCAAGCGTGTGAACAATCCTATATGATGCAGCGGCCTTCCTAGCTTGTATACAATGTGCTGTAATGTTACTTTAGTTAGTTATTGTTGATGAGACCGAAACCCCTACTTGTGCTAATTTTTTGAGTGATTTATTCGGAGACCGTTCAAGATTCTCGCCAATGTCATCTACCTCATCCTCTGTTAAAACTGTTCGTGTGCGGGCATGTTTTTATTGAGCACCGAGCCAGTATTGTCAAACTTATTTGCAATTACGTGAATCTGTGCTAGTGAAGGTGGCACTTCATCAGGAAATTGTTGAACAAATGCATCACGTACCCGCCGAGTCGACTCGTACTTAAAATAAGTTTTACATAAAAAAATACGATGTTGCAATGATAACTGTCTCACCATGTTAGCACTTGAGGTTTAGACTGGCGACTGAGCACCTGCATGCTTACTGCAAGCTCAAGTTTGGTAATGTCAAACTGTTATTTTTATACAGTCCATCGGAACTGGGGGAGCCTCCGTGGCTTAGGCGGCAGCACGCTGGCCTCTCACCGCTGGGTCCGTGGTTCAAATCCCGGTCACTCCATGTGAGATCTGTGCTGGACAAAACGGAGGTAGACAGGTTTTTCTCCGGGTACTCCGGTTTTCCCTGTCAAAAATTTCATTCCAGCAACACTCTCCACTATCATTTCATTTCATCTGTCATTCATTTAAACATTGCCCCAGAGGAGTGCGTCAGGCCTCGGCAGCCGGCACAGTCCATATCCTCGCCGCTAGATGGGGGCTTCATTCATTCCATTCCTGACCCGGTCGGAGACTGGAAGCAGGCTGTGGATTTTCATTTTCATCGGAACTGGGAAAAAAAACCAGCCATCGTATGTACTATGCGCGCTTTCAATACTATAGGGGTTTCGGTTTCAGCAACAATAACTAACTAACTAACTAACTAACTAAAGTAAGATTTCAGCATTGTACACAAGCTAGCAAGGCCGCTGCATCAACTAGGATTGTACACACGCTTAAAGTAGGGGGCCTTTGGGCGTCAAAAGCTCGGCCAAGGTGACCGCAGCAGCGGTTAAGAAAGCCGCCGCTTGGCGCTCTTATTTTATATGAAAGACCCTGTATATATCCATTTCACCTCCTCCCCGACACAGCAGAATTAAGAATATTAAGGGGTAGAAAATAACAACTATAAGAAATGTGCTATGAACGAGGGTTTCTTCAGAACGTACTATAAGTTAAAATAAGTGGATTTAATTATTAACAATTACTTTCTTCGTATGATTCTAGCTAATTCTCTTACTTCTATCTCATATCTTCAATTATTTAATACATGCAAACAAAAGGCCAAGTGCATGTTATTGCAATGCTCATGATTAGGAAGGAGGTAATCACGGTCATAAATTAAAACAATCCCAGCATGTGCATACTGTAAGGCCACTGCTAAGCCCGACTTCTATAACCCTCATGAGTGGATCTGTGAAAAGAATACAGAAATCCTAATTGTATTGGTTTATCCTGACCTTAAGTCCACAGTGGCAATTAATGCAAACATAATGTTAGCTTCACATAATATACCTTTTGCCACTGATAATTAAGATGCAGCTCAGTGATCAGAACAACATTGTACATTATCGGTGGTCCCAGGTTCAAGTCCCAGGTGGATTAGATATCATAGTTCTTCTGATGTACATGAAAATGGCTCATACTTTCTGTACTATGCACAAGCTAACAGCTAAGCACTTCCGTTTGCCATCAACACAGGTTTGAAAATTCAATTCTTAATCCCAAAATGTTATTAGATGATAAGGAAATGTAAAGGACGCATGACGGTGCTTAACTCTTTCAGATTTGAAAATGAAAGGAAGAAGGAAGATTGTAGTTTAACGTGACCGTGAATCTTGTGATTATGAGCCACGGGACCTCCTTTTTACGTGGAATCCGAACCACAGGACATGGCATTACACTTCGAAAATCTCACATGCATCGACCGGGAATCGATGAGAGGTGAGAGGCATACAGGATCTGAAAATGATGTTTCTCATTCGATACACGGTACTGCGCCAGAATTTATTGAAGGTCATTACTCAAGAACTGATCTGGAGATGAACCAAGACCCCAGAAAATAAATGAGAGGATAAAAAAATTTATTTATTAAAAATTTGAGAAATATGGGAAAAACTGTATGGAAATGACTGAAATACTATAGATCTTATGCATTTATAAAAGGCAAGGAAGAAGGAATGATTTAAAGATGAACATATATTCCATTATATGAATGTGGGAGGTCCATATTACGAGAAATATCACGCCACTTGAAGCGAGAGTTACGTCATGAGAGAGGGGAAGTTACGAAGGTCGAACTGCGGACTGAAGTGAGGAGAGGTGGTAGGAGTTACGTCACACCACGAGAGGGGGCTGAGAGACGGGAACTTAAGGACTGCGGAGAACAGGACGGGAGAGTTCTTTCCAATTTGAGATTTGAACGAGACAAAACCTCGAGCAGAAACGAGTTTTATTATAATAGTGCTACAGTTCATAAAAGTTGGAAGCAAGGAAGAGTGCAATTCCAGAACTTACAGTGACTTAGGAGCAAGTTATTCCTATAAAGCATAACGGAACAGTACAACCATATATTGCAGTGCTTATGCAAAGTTGTTCCACATAGCTTGAAGTATTTCTACGTGTAAAAGCTTATTTGAACATTGTATTGAAAATGCTAGTTGAAAGTCAGCAACGGGGAGGTCTTAGTTACATTATCAGAAATATGAAAATTACCATGTGCTAAGCAAAAAGCATAGGGAAGTAAAGACTACAAGGATGTCAGTTGAATTCCAGATTCACTAACATGAAAGGCGCTACAAATATCTACGCAAAGCGCAACGTCACCGAGCAAAACTCATACATTTCTACGAGAGTTTTAACACATCTTGAGATACGAAACCGCTTGCATAAACGACAATATTCCACCGTGATGTCTATTCTGAAGAAACCCGATGTCTATTCTGAAGAAACCCGATGTCTATTCTGAAGAGATGGAGATTCGAAGCCGGCCTACTTGCAGTGAACGGGAGGTCGGAGAGCTGGCAAAGCTGTTCACGGGGAGGTCATTCACCACGAGTCCAGCTGGTTCTGTCACAAACCGGTCTTCATAGCTGTGGGCGATGCTATGGAACACGACAAGTTTGGTTGGGAGCAGAGATGCAGGTATTTTCAACAGTCGAGAAGCCAACACACAAGGTAGTGAAGAAATTGTCTTTTATCATGTAGAATTGAAGTTATGTTCTGTGATTATCCAATTGACCAACCGCATATTTTTCAACCGCATATTTTTCAACAGTATTTTTAACAGTATTTTTCAACAGTAATTTTTCAACTGCATTATTTAAAACGTATAATTTTATCAAAGTAATTAAATTTGTGTAGATCTTGTTATAGTGATTTTTCGTATTTTTCTACGGAGTTATTTGCCTGGTTCTTGAAAATTTCAGTCACTTGGACGAAATTTTGGCATGTTGATGCTATTAACAGTAAAGTTATATTAAAGTAAAATCGTGTAATATTTTCATATTTGCGTTAGATTTAATTTAATTAAATCTGTTTTATCGCAGCGATGGAATATAAATGAATTGTTTAGAGGAAAGCAAATTATTTAAAAGAATATAAATGAATTGTTTAGAGGAAAGCAAATTATTGAAAGGAATATAAAGGAATTGTATTAAAGGAATTTAGAGCGTTAAAAAGGAATATAAATAAATTGTTTAAAGGAATATGAAGCTAATGATTTAAAAGAATGTAGAGTGAACTATTTAAAAGGAATAGAACGTTGAACGAAGTAAAGAAGGAGTAAGATTGTAATTGAAGTAAAATGAAGTTTATTGGAGCAAATTTAAGTACAGTATATTTAAGAAGTAACGTCACGAAGAGTAAAGAATATTTCGACAACTCATGATGTTGATTCGAGTGTCAGAATTTATTATGAACGGAAGTATTACGAAAAGCTTATACACATATGTCTAATGAGATTTAGAGAGTTAAAAAGCATAGATGAATTTGTTAAACAAATATATTAATGGAAAGAAGTCAAACTTATATCTTTTGTTTAGAATATGAATATTTACTGATATTTCTTGAAAAGTTGTAATAAAATGTAAAGCTGAATTTAAACACGTGAAAAAGAAAGTTAACAAAGTTAAATCACAGGGTGATCAGAAAGTGAAAGTACAACGATTTATTGCAGAAATGGAATTATAAGCACGAGGCGATGTTATATCAGTATAGAGGAGAAATGTTAAAGTAAAGGAAGTATATGTATTGAAGTGGAAGTTTATAGTTGAATTGCCGTGCGAATTAAGGAGATATGAACGTAAAGGAGTTACGTAATTCTACGAAGGGAGGCCGAGGAGTCTCTAAGTTTTTCTAGTATTGATTGCAATAATTGTGAAGTTATGTGAGTGTATTGAAGGAAGATTCTATACAGGGTGTTTAAGAGAGAAAGTAATTGTTGTATAATTATGAAGGAGGAGTGTGGAAACGAAGGTTAATGCCGTGCACGTCCAGTATTCACGTTTATCAGAAGATTGTTAACTCAGTAAAGAATTTCAGAACTTATTTCAGTTTCATGATAAATAGATAAAGGTAAAAAAAGGAACAGTGCTTAGCTTAAATGTTTGTCACTTATGTTCAATTGATTATGACGAGTATTTATTACTTTCAATACGATAGTTGCGGTGTATGTTTGGATTTGATGTTTAAGATAATTGAGTAGATGAAAGACTTATTGGAGGAAGAAAATTTAATCTTCGACATTATGAAGTGTAAAATTTGAGAGATTCATAAAGAATGTATATATGCACATAGTTCATGAATAATTTGATTAGATATGGAACTACGGTTCATAGTTGAAGCGGACCTGTATAAAATAGGGCAATACTTAGTAACACGCCGTTTCACATTTTCTAACTATATAATTGCCACGTGCAAATTTATTTTTTCAGTTATTTTTGTTGAAGTGTCAGGGAGACACAATTTCAGGAAGGAAGCCAGTTTTTTATACTTGTTTTATTAGCTTAATAAACGGCTGGCGCTTTTTAGCGACTTAGTCAACTTTTATCTAAACTGATACCGTTTTCATTGTCGTCATCGTCGAAAATAGTACTACGAGGTATAGATACAGGCGCTCACTATAGATTAAACCTTATCACCCCTCGAGATTGGAGTTTCTCGATTTGCTCTAAATGTAAATGATAGTAGAAATTTGTACCTTGTCTGGTAGTGCTATTTTCTTTACGAATAATATTTATCCTGTATGTTCCTGAAATTCCCAATTTTACTTAGTAGGCATGGTAAGTTTGTGAGCTGGGTAACTTACATGTCTGCAATCCTTTTTCGAGCTGTGGATATAAGTACTGATGGGTTTCGTCGGACGCATATAGATGATATTATTTAAATGGCGTGCCCATCCGTGGGGAATTCGAAAAGCATTCGAAGAGCATTCGAAAGAGCACTCGAGAGAAGAAGCTTGGAAGTACTCGAGAGTAAGGCCATATTAGTTAAGAAAAGAAAAATGCCGATCCCAAATTTAATGATTGTTGAGATGAACACAACATCAGCAGATTAGTGGAGTACACTATAGTTGTGAGGCATATTTTTTAAACCAGCTAACGACATTTGTCATGTAATTGTAAATTTAAAAGTAAATTCATGTTGTTAAACATAGGTTAAGAGAGATGATAGAATGAAGCGATGTCAGTTCAGTAAAATGGGACGACGAGATATACGAGATAACTCGCGATTAAAATAGATGTAAGTAGGATTAAGATGTTCTATATATTCCATCACTGGTATAAAATGCATGCGTTGGTCAATCTGGATATTCACTGGTAATTTTTGTAGTCGATACTTCCCTAATTCTCAAGAAAAGAAGAATTATGTCAACAAATGATATGACGTTCATTCGAACGATGCTTGAAACCATGAAGGAAGGTCAAAGTACGTTGACCAAAGACCTTGAAGCCCTCCACCAATTAACACATAACAACATTAAACAGTTGAAAACCGAAATACAGAAATCAGCAGCTACTGTAAAATCAGAAGTCAAGGCAGAGTTATCAGTTGCTCAAACACTTACTTAGGAAAATACATGAGGAAGCTAGGAAAAATCAGGAAAAAGCTCAAAGAATTTTTGAAAGGGCAGGTAATGCACAGGAAGAATTAAAAGCTTCATTTGATCAAGTCAAACAGGACATGGCAGGGAAAGTGATAGAAATCCAATTAGCTAACAGTAGTCACATGATAGAATTAGAACAGAAACTACAGGCTAGCATGAGCTCAATTAAGGAAGAGAATAACACTCATCATGTACACATTTCAGGGGCCCAGAACAAACTCAAGGAGCAACTTGACAATCTAAATGGCACTGTTGGTGAATTACAGGTCAAGTTGGAAGGTCAAAGTAAACTGATTGAAGAGGGTATAAATGTAGATATAAATGCTTCCATTGTAAAGGCAGTTATGGACATGAAGGAGGAGGTCGTAACAGTCACAACTCAAATCATATCAGAAATACACCATAAGTTAGCAAATGACATTAAAGCTATAGAGTTATGTTCCAATATTAATGTTAGCAAGGTACGGGAAGATCTATCTAAGCGGATAGATACATTACAAGTTAATAACGTAGCCACGCTGACAGAGATTGTTAATAAAACAGATTTAACTAACTCAAACGAATTTGACAAAATTAAATGTATGGTCGATGAGATAAGCATAGAACTAGCGAAAATTCGATCAAAGCAGGATAAGGATACCAGCGAGATAGAACAGCAATTAAAGTCACTTACGATAGGAGATGCTACATTTTCATCTACGTTGAGAACTGAAGTCAGGGAGGACATCAGAAAGGACTTGACGAGATTTTTCCAAGCAAGAGATGAAAAATTGAAAGAAGAAATAAGGAAATTAGAGGCTAGGACAGACAAGATAGAAGAGGATAAGGAAAGCGAGGTTAGTCAACAGCAAATTCCGAAGTCCAATTTTAACTTCAGTCGAGAGCCATTTCAAACTGAAATAGGAGAATTTGGAGGAGATTTTGAACCTTACCAGAACAGGTCAAATGCCAATGTCATCGTAATCAAGAATAATGATGAGAAACCGAACAAATTCAGTGGAGTAGGCAACATTACTGCAGTAGAATTTCTGAGAGACATGAGGTCGTATTTAGAAGATAATAGGATACCTCGTGAAAGACATATGAGGGTCGTGGAAAAATACTTAGATTCAGAAGCGTTAGTATGGCAGAGAGCTTTCAGATACACGTATCAAACATTTAAAGAATTCGCAATAGCTCTGCAGAAACGATTTTGGAGCAAGGAACTTCAACTAGATATACGAGCAGAAATTTATTCTAAGAAGTATGCATATTCCAGTCCAACGAAATACGCAAGTTTCTTCATGAAACAATTAGCACGGTTGCAGTATTTGCAACCCCCTTTGGCGGAAGAAGACTTGGTCCACGCTATTTCATGCCAGCTACCAACGGAAGTTAGGAGGCACCTCATTTCGGCAAACGTGAAAACTCTAGAAGCAATGGCAGAAATTTTGAGAAGACTGGATCACACGTCTAATGTGTCCAACAACTCAACTGGAAAGCAAAACCAGAGAGGTAGAAACCAGGAACCGAGAGAAATTCACACCATACACATCGATCAAATGCAGCAAACAGAGGAAAACAAAAATGGAATAGGTCCAACGAGATCCAGGATGTATGGGCAGAATCGATTTCGACCCGATTATCAAAGACCTAGAGAAGGAAGGCCATATGAAAATCAAAGATGGAGGAATAACTATTACACCAGGAACAATGATTATCGTAGAGAGGGATATAATAGTCGAAATAACCCTACGAATAATTATGGATATCGGAGATATCAGAACTGGAGAAACACGAATAATTATTCAAAGCAACAACAGCAAAGTCAACAAAATCAAGGTTGGAGGAATAATAACAATGTAAGAAGGTATTATGATGACAGGGAAAGAGAAAGTCAGGAATACCTAAGGAATCTCAGAGAAAGGAACGCGAGAGACCAAAATCAGGGGCAACATAACCTGAATCAAGAACCTCAACCTGGAACAAGCAGAGATAGAAGGAATGAAGACCCAGGAGGGGCACAAAAAAAAACGTCAAATTCCAAAAAGTGAAAGGAGAAGAAAACAGCACCGTAACCAGACATGAAATCCAGATTAATGAGTTGTATGAAGCCACGAATGAAGATCTCCTGTATGAGAGAGAAGAGACGAAAACAGACAGAGTAGCGAGGTTACCGATTATAGAAATCATATCAGAAGGAGAATGCCTGAGAACACTACTAGATACGGGAGCGACAGCATAAATTTTATCAGAGAACTGTTTTCACAGATTGAAAGATGGAAATTCACTTATAGCAATGCCCGTTTCAACCATTAAAGTCAGGGGCGTATTTAACGACAAGACCATGAAATGTAAAGTCCAAGCACTAATGGAATTCTCTATAAATGAATACAGATATGAGCAGGTATTCATAGTCTTGAGCCAGATAAATTTTGATGCTATTTTAGGCATTGATTTTATAACCAAGACTGGAGCTGTGATCGATTTACGAAATGGAGTTATAAGATTTAATGAAGGCCTATATCAATCAGAGGATACGACGAAGGATGAGAATGAGTGTAGTCTGATTGACGAAACTACAGAAGAAAATCTTGTGAAGATTGTTATGGAAGTTGAAGCAGAAGGAATACCTCACTATGGCAGAAAGATTGAGAATTTTGAAGATCAGAGGGAGAAATTGGAAGAATTGGTCACGACTTATGCAGACATTTTTGATAACAAGCCAGGTATTATAAGAGGATATAAATATCAGATTAAGCTCGCTGATGACACACCTTTTCAGAAGAAATTGTATCCAATTCCAGAGAAGTATCAAGCTGAAGTGACAGAGCTCATAAAAGGCATGGAAAAAGAAGGGATTATAAGAAAGCAAGCCACTCCTTATTTAAATCCACTCACTGTTGTGAAGAAAGCAGATGGTAGTCTTAGACTGTGTTTAGATGCCAGGGGCATAAATACTCTTCTGCTGAAAGAATTCGACAGGCCACCGACAATTAGAGAACTACTGAGGAGATTCAAGAATAAAACCTGTTTCTCAGTGATTGATTTAACTGCAGAATTTCATCAAATAGAGCTTACAGAAGACAGCAAATGTTATACAGGGTTCATGTTCAATCAACCCTGTTATGTATACCAAAGAGTACCATATGGATTGGTAAATTCAAGTCCAGCACTTATCAGAGCCTTGGATGACAAGTTGAGTGAAGAAGTGAAACAATTTGCTATTTGCTACGTGGATGATATCATCATATCTTCAGAGACACCAGAGCAACATTTCATGCATTTGACGAAGCTATTTGATAACCTCAGAAGTGCAAACATCAAGGTGAAATTGGATAAATGTCATTTCTTTCAAGAAAAGATCAACTTTCTTGGGCATACTATAGACAGATTTGGTTACCATCCGAATGAAGACAAGAGTGAAGCAATTTTGAAATTTCCAACACCCAAGAAAATCAAAGACATCAGAGCTTTTGCGGGTCTTTGTCAGTTTTTCAGTAGTCATTGTCCACGTTATTCAGAAATCATGGCACCTCTACATGAGCTTCTAAAGAAGAACAATAGATGGAAATGGGATGCAGCTGCTGAGAATGCCTTTATTCAAGCAAAGGAAATGCTCAGAGATAACATCAAGTTGGAGTACCCAGATTTTGAAAGAACATTCATCATAGAAACGGACGCTTCACGAGTTGGTATTAGTGCAGTCTTATATCAGAAGGATCAAGATGGAAATCCTCACTATATTTCATTCAGCAGTAGGAAGTTACGCACGCACGAGCTGAATTACTTCACGACGGAGCTTGAAGCTTTAGCCGTCATAAATGCTCTACAGAATTGGAAGAAATTATTGCTGGGACACAAGATCATAATCATAACGGATCATAAAGCACTAGAATTCATGTTGAAGTCAGACTTGTCAAGCGATAGGATGACCAGATGGACCATGTTTTTGCAACAATTTGATGCCACGATAGTTCATGTACCTGGAAAAGACAACCTTCTAGCAGATATTCTTTCCAGACATCCGATTCCTGAGAGAGATGTGAGAGTTAATGTTATCCAGACAGATGCAGAAGATCAGGAAACGCTGGATATGTTGAGAAGAATTCCTCTTTTTCAAAAGAAGCATGCACCATTCAGGAACATTTATCGATTTTTGTCAGGGAGAATGACAAGGGAGCACGCCTCATACTTAGAAACGAGAAGGAAAGCTAGACACTATATTCTCGTGGGAGAAACTGTATGTAAATACATTGATGCCAGACATACGAAAGTACGAGTTGCTATTCCACCAGAACTTATTGTGCCACTAATTTGGTTAGTACACAAAAGTATAGGCCACGGAGGAGTTGACAAAACATACTATATCATGTTAGAAAAATTCTACTGGATTAATATGAGAGAATCCATAACCATAGTGATCAGATCTTGTGAACTGTGTCAGAAGAATAAATATAATTCTGAACTATTGAAGGAGAGACCTAAAGCGATTATTCCGACGAAACCATTGGAATTGTTTAGTCAGGATATTTTAGGACCTGCACCGAAAGGAGACAGAGGAAACCAGTATGTGTTAGTTACAATGGATGTATTCTCCAAAATTGTAATGCTCAATCCCATGCAGAAAGCAACAACGAGGAATGTTTTATATCACCTGGAGAGGAACATTATTCCAAAGTTAGGAAAACCAGAGAGACTATTAACAGACCGTGGAACGCAATTCACTTCTGCAGAATTTCAGGGAGCGATGAATAGGTTGGATATTGTTCACCTATTTTCATCAGTTAGAAGCCCAGAGACGAATCCTTTTGAAAGAACAATGCTGGAATTTTCAAAGTACATTCGCTTGTATAGTGCAGATAATCATGCTAATTGGGTCAAGATTGTACCACTAGTGGAATTTTGCATCAATAATACGAGACATGAGAGCACCAACGATATTCCAGTCATGTTGCATTTTGAAGAGAAACCGGTACGACCATGGAACGGAAGATAACGAACCACCGATGGACCAGAGAATCGAAGAAGCGAGGATCCAGTTGAATAAAGCGGCTGAGAAGAGATTAAAACGTTTAGAAGGGAAGAGATTCAGTGGACCGCTACGAGAAGGTGACCTTGTATTAGTCAGGATTCCTGTGAAAGCTGACGTACTGAAGAAAGTGTATATCAAATTCAGTAACCTGTTCAGAGGACTTTTCAAAGTAGATACAGTCTACGGTAATAATTGCTATAAAATTGTAAGAGTGGAAGATAATAGATCCATTGGAAAATTCAACCATTCCAAATTGAAAAGATTTTACCCACAGATACAGTAAAATCAATAAATTCAGTCTCAAAGCAACAGAGAAAATTTACTGGTATTAAAGAAAGTACAGGCTATACTTTACTTTAAATTAGCAACGGGGAAATGCGCCAGATTTTATTGAAGGTCATTACTCAAGAACTGATCTGGAGATGAACCAAGACCCCAGAAAATTAATGAGAGGATAAACATTTTTATTTATTAAAAATTTGAGAAATATGGGAAAAACTGTATGGAAATGAGTGAAATACTATAGATCTTATGCATTTATAAAAGGCAAGGAAGTAGGAATGATTTAAAGATGAACATATATTCCATTATATGAATGTGGGAGGTCCATATTACGAGAAATATCACGCCACTTGAAGCGAGAGTTACGTCATGAGAGAGGGGAAGTTACGAAGGTCGAACTGCGGACTGAAGTGAGGAGAGGTGGTAGGAGTTACGTCACACCACCAGCCTGTTGGGTTATGGCTAGGACAGGTGTTTGCCCATCTTATTGGTTTATTGCCTCTTGACTTACTAATGTCATAGATAAGAATGATGTCCACCAAATTCATTTTAACAGTAAATAGATGTACGAAGAGTCACCTAACAGTTGCTAATATAGTCAACGCTAACAACAAAATAGTCATCTTCATGAAGATCACACGTTTGATGAAAGGTGGCTCTATCAGGATGCGTAATTTTAGCAGGGAAGTCGCACAATATGTAAAAGAGTATCTCAGATTTTAAATGACAGTCTAGCTATGGTCACCTTCTCTCGTACAAATTATAGTACACGGAATTAACATATCTTCATGTCTGTGAGCTCATGCGCAGAATGAAGAGGCTCTACAAGCAATGCAGCACATCACGTTATATAATTCCACCACAGGATATAGGCAATAAACAACACAAAGAAGGGTGAGACTGAAGTTTCTGCCTTTGCGTCAGATTACCAGCAGTGCATGGGGATAAGGAAGCAATCTACACTATCGACTTTCTACCGATAACAAAGTCAGTATCATAACAAATCAAAACAGGGCTCTAAGGCAATTTCACTCAGATCAGTTGTAAATACTACAAAACAAACTTCATGGAATAATTATTTTTAATAGGGAGGAAGCTTGTAGTTTTACGTGACCTTTAATCTAGCGACCATGAGCCACAGGACCTCCAGTTTTAAGAGGAATCCCAACCACAGGGCGCGATATTACACGCCGAAGGAATGTTAAAGAATTAACAAGGAACATGAATAGAAACCTAGTCATTTGTGAAGTTATTGGTCTTGTTCCGTGTAATTGGTTCACTGCATAACACACCAAGCCCAGTTAAAGAACAGATAATGGTCTGGATATCCTGACAAAGGCTATCTTCCTAAGAATTTCAACATTCTTTACTAGCAGCCTCAATATTGCATTCAAATGTTGGTACTCCATTTTCATATAGAAGTTATGAGGAAATTAATAAATTTATCACTGTATTCCGGCGGGATAGTCTGATGTTTTAGAAACTATTTCTGTGTCGCGGAATTGGAAGCCAGATTACAGTATACAGAGAATCTCTTAAATATTATGATCATATACAAAACTGGAGAAGCAAATCATGAATAGAATTTGATGACTTGCAACAAACAACAACCAGATATTCAAAATCCAAAAAAGGCCTTTTTCAGATGAGCCAGACTCCAAATACAATTTAGGCAGGGAGTCCTATCAAGTGCTAGGTCAATAATGTGAATGTTTGGCCCTTAAAACAACAAATATCACATCAACCTATCCAGCAAACAAATCACAGAGAAAACAATATCTTTCATTTATTTATTTAATCGTATGGTGAATTATATACAAAATTTGCATTATACAACATTATCCTCATTCTGCAACCAAGTTATGACATTTGGAGTGACATGAAAGATTTCAGCAGGGTTCCCAGGGAACGAGAACAGAGGGCAGCGTCGGAGCAGATGATCCATTGTCTGCTCCTCTTG
Organism: Meconema thalassinum; assembly: GCA_946902985.2. NCBI lineage: Eukaryota > Metazoa > Arthropoda > Insecta > Orthoptera > Tettigoniidae > Meconema > Meconema thalassinum. The sequence goes on along the minus strand of OX336395.1, from coordinate 20,221,950 downwards.
ATCACAGTCGCACATTGCTGAATTGATCCAGCCCCATCCGGGTTGAAAGAATTTACAGCAGCCATGGCCAGTTCTGAATCTGTTAAGACGGCACCACAGTTTCTTTGGAAGGTCAGAACCTTTTAGTTCCTTTGTAGGATCAAGAGAATGGGCACTTGTCCCCGCTGTTTTTGTTGACCACTCGATTCTCCAACCTTGGTTTAAATTAAGCCCATCCACATACAGAATTTCTGCAGTAACACATGTTGGCCTCCTAGACCGTAGTCGCTGTTGTGAGGGATGGCAAAATTCATGGTATAGTGGTAAAGTAGGTGAAGCCCTGATCTTCTTAGCCTCTCTCAACAATGATTGTTTCCTTCTTAGATGTGGTGGAGGAATGTGGCTCAGCACAAGCAGCCAATGGCAAGGCGTTGACTTAATAGAACCAGTGATGCATCGCATTGTATCATTTAATCTTGAGTCTACTTTATGCACATGTGCACTTTCCAACCACACGGGTGCACAGTATTCTGCTGTTGAATAGACAAGGCTAATGCCAGTTAGGCGTAAGCAGCCGGCAGAGGCTCCCCAGGAAGTACCACTAAGTTTATGTAGGATGTTGTTTCTTGCAGCAATTTTATGGGAGAGCATGGTGAGATGCTCTTTGTAGGTCAGGGTTCTATCCAAAGTCACTCCAAGATAAGTAGGAAAGGGATTGTATCTAAGTTATATCATTCATATACACTAAGGAGCATGTATATGATCAGCCAAAAATTACTAGAATTACATTCAGGTTTCGTATTAATTCTTAATATTTCATCAGTGCACATGATCCCCTCACAAACGTATCACCAAACCTTTGAAAATCTCAGCCACACTTGGTGGAGGAACATCAGATATCATAAAGCATATAATGTGACTTGAAAACCATAAAGCTGCTCTCAATATAATTAGGCACTTACAACTCTCGCATCTCCGCCACTTGATGAAGATAGTGCTTCCGTTTTGACATGTGCGACTATCTCTTCAGTCACATTCTCATTGATCGTAACTTCCTTGTTGTCCTCAGTATCTTCCATGATATGTGCTCCCTACAGAGAAAAAACAATTAGTTAATAATGTACCTCAGGGGGCATAAGAAATATATTTTGTAGATACATATGCATGTTAGACATTCATCTTGTTTTATATGTTTCAGATTAGTTCCCAACTCAATGAATAATTTTAAGAAATTTGACAAGGTTAGAATAGCAACTCTGAAGCTGAAATTTCGCTGCGTTTAGTGCTCATTGGCTGACTTTCACATTATTTATAGTTTTCTGACTTATATTTCCAAGGTTTTGAAAGTTTTACAAGACAAAAATATAAAAGAATACCATACCTATTACTTACGATGTAGCCCATTTGTTGCCTTCACAACACAATATACTTTACTTCTGAGAATCTAATACTTTCATGAAGCGTCAGAGCTATAAATTCAGAAACCAAATCGATCCTCTTTTCTTTCATTTTATAAGAAATAAAATGGGTGTTTGATTCATGACGAAAAGAAACACAAACTTGAATTTATGAAACACACTTGCATTTTGGAACTTTATTCCAAAAGTCACGAACTTAACTGAGAAAAATTAATGTTGATATGATTATCTACAGTTGCACATCATGTGATTGACTGGTCATGAAGTTAAAGACAATTCAAAACCTCAATACACAGAGTCCAAGTTCCACTAGCACACACTTACTATGCCAAGGATTCTTCGAAGTTCCTACCTCATTTTGCAGCAAGACTTAACCTTACAGGTGATGCAAGTTTTGCCATAATAATTCAAGGTTGCTTCAAAAAGGACAACAAATAACCAGTTTAAAACTATTATAGGCATTTGACAAAATAATCAATAAACAGCCCAAGGAAGCGATTTGACTCAACCCACATTATTAATAAAATAGAGTCAAAAAACATAAACTCTTCTGTTGTTCGGTTTCATAATTGAAATTAAAACCGATTAAAACAAACTACATAACTTAAAAAAGGATTTGAGAATATTCCAAGGTGGGAAATAATGTACACAGTCACCTGGCAATCAAGTTCTTCTTTAACAAATGCATCTTCAAATACATCATCAGGTTCTTCAATTTTCATCCCCACTGGCCTATCAGAGGGTGGCTGCTCATTCATATCCTGGGAAGTAATGAACAAGCATGACTATTTATAAGAATTAAAGAATATGAGCTAATGATTATTATAGGAATAATAACAACAATAATAAGAATAAACTGATACCACACATTTGCTGACAACCTATCACATTACCAAGCACCTAGAACATGTCTTAAACCTCCGGATTTGGCCCTGGAAATACTAGAGAAAATTGTAAAATTCTCACAGATTACTTCCATGATCCTTTAACCTGCGATCCTCCTGAAGGAAAAATATTAATAATTATTATTATTATGAATTTAAAGTAAATTTAAAGTAAATAAATAATTTACATTGATAACCACTTATCTATAATTAATGTAAAATTTCAACCTGATGGACCCAAACTCAGAAAAGTTAAAATATCCACGAATGGATCTGGAATGTCTTAAACAAAATTTAAACAATTTCCTTGTAAATATTACCAACCAAAATCCTTCCAATCGGACGGCATTATAAAATACACTATTGGGAGCATCCCTTATTATTGGTGTTCTTCCTCGAAAACATAAAGACAGATGGTTGAACACGACCCATGATAAGGCCATAGACCTTCGTATTCTAACTGTTTACTTCCAATAAAATAACTGGCATGAATTCATCAAAGCGCAGAAAGAAGCCTCAAGAATCAACAGATCTGAAAAACGCACATTACATCAAAATAGACCGACAGAAATAGATCAAAATTGAAGACTCGACGGGAAGAACGGGGTAAGCCACATTATGTAGATTTTCCATAAGAGCCAATTTAAACTTTAACACTAAAAAGAAATACTTAAGAACACCCCAATTGAGTGTAGGCGATATAGTTACTTAGGCAAATTTATTTCTTATAAAGAAAGTTCATGTAATACAAAAAACAACTAAAGTGAGAGAATATGGGACGTTCTTTCAGTTTCCACTGAATATAAAAACCTCAGTATCTCGGTAACGTATCGCTTTATTTGAAATTCATTTCAACTGATCTGTAGTTACGATAGCTGGCCACCAGAGTGCGTCCCGAATAAAATGGACTTACCCCGTTCATTCCGTGTGGTCTTCTATTTCACGGAAAATAGTACAAGATACTGGAACAAAACATTTGCTGACGAACTATCACATTACTAAGTACCTGTTTTATGTCTTAAACATCCGGATGAGGCCCTGGGAATAATAAAGAAAACTGTTAACTTCTCACAGATAACTTCCATGACCTTTTAACTAGCGATACTCCTGAAGAACAATTCTGATTTGAGCAACCGATTCCAAATCCGGATTCAGAACTCTCTTCATTAGAAGATATCGAGAAAATAATCCATGAACTTAAAAATAGCTAAGCTCCAAAAGGAAGATGTAATGTTGAGATTAAGAGGGGAAAGCCTAGCTGAGAAATTTCAAGTAATACTTGTAGATTTATGGAGAAAAATCCTGAAGACTGGAATTGCAATCTAATTCACCCACAACATAAAAAGGGGCAGAGAACAGACACCAATATCCTCACAATCACTCGTGTAAAATATTCTCTCTAAAGCGTTATTCACGGGACTAGAAAACCAAACTGAACTTCTAATTGGCGAATAACAGGCATGATTCATAAATGGCAGGTCCTGTGCAGAACAAATTCTCAATCTCAAAACCACCTTGCAAATCCATAAAGCCAGGCAAACAACGCTCACTTTGGAGACTTCGGGAAAGCTGGCGACTCAGTAGTGATGACGATGATAATTGTTGCTTTAAGTGGCCTAACATCGAGGTTATCGACCCCTGATGAAATAAAATGGCGTGAAATGAAAGGATGAAGATAAAAACAGCTCACTGCTATGGATGAAACGAAAATGATTTATATAAAATAGACAGTGAGCCCCAACAAATATGCCTTATTTGAACAAAAAAGAATAAAAGGTGGATGGTGAAACACAATAAAACAAATAAGGCATAGTGAACATTAAAATAGATGAACACAATAAAAAACATAAAAAGGACTTAACCTGAATTAAAAGTCTTAACTTACATTAAAACCGAAAACAGTAACCACTCTCCCTCATGAACCGGATGACGAGGTGTACTGATGGCCCGTCATCACGGAGAATAAGGGAGAGGGTATCAGGCAGTTTAAGAGTCCTTCGCAGATCGGCCAGATACACACACTCCAAGAGAATGTGTGCCACAGTGAGATGGGCACCGCAAGTACACACAGGAGGCTCTTCTCTCTTTAGCAAGTGGGAGTGCGTAGCAATCCCGTGGCCGATCCGGAGTCGACAGAGTACCACAGCTTCCTTCCGGAAGGATCGGAAGGAAGATTTCCACACCTTCTTTGTCTCCTTGATGCCTCTCAGTTTGTTGCGTGGAGGCGTGGCGTGCGACAGGATCAAATGCCGCAACTGAGAGCACACATCACTAGCAGGCACCTTATACGGTAGCGAGGGCAGTGCGACTGCCTCTCTCGCCGCCTGATCAGCAAGCTCGTTTTCCGCTATACCCATGTGGCTAGGATGTCACACAAAGGTCACCCCGGTTCCCGCATTACACGCAATGACAAGCAGGTCGTGCACACGCTGGACCAACGGATGTTTCGGGAAACACACATCGATCGCTTGCAGTGCACTCAAAGAGTCAGTACACACAAGAAAGTGCTGGTGATCGTCTGATAACGTGTACCGGAGAGCCTCTAAGATGGCATAGAGCTCCGCTGTGTACACGCCACAGGCCTTGGGAAGTGAAAAGAGAAACCGACGATCCTCAACCACAAATGCACAGCCTACTTTCTCGTTTACCCTCGATCCGTCCGTGAATAGAAGCTCCGATCCTGGATACCGGCTCACCACGGACTGAAACAGCCTCCGATGGACGGAGGAGTCCGTGTCCGACTTGGGGCCGGTGTGCAGATCCAGGATGATATCGGGGCGAGAGACCATCCACGGAGGGGCCTTGCTAGGTACTCGGACGATACAGGAGACAGCAGGAAATCGGAACTGCCGGTATAAGTCATCCAAGTTAATCCCCGCCGGCCGAGTGGCTCGGGCACGCGCATCATACAGCCAGCGATTCGGATTGGAAAACAAACATGGATAGCTTGGATGAAGTGGCATCTGTCGAATAGTTGCAGCATAGGTCAGCACTACTTGTTTGCGCCTCAGGTGTAAAGGAGGTACGCCAGCTTCGGCGAGCAAGCTGACGGCTGGGCTCGTCCGAAGGGCTCCCGTCGCCTGCCTCACACCGCCGTGGTGGCCACTGTCCAGTTTAACAAGCACTGACTTACGGGCAGAACCATATGCTACACTGCCGTAATCTAATCGACTCAGTAGTCCCACACACACTATTCAATATTCTAGAAGTAATCAAAGTTGTCAGGAAAACAAGAGAGTTGATTCGACAGACACTGACAGCCATAACTTCAATAGTTACATTTCAGTCATCTTTCTGACTGTTTTCATATTAGCACAGGACTACGACAAGGAGACGACTATCACCGTTAATGTTCAATCATGTCCTTGAATAAGTTACCAGGACAAGAAAAAAAGAGAAATAATGATTGGTTGATGAATAAACTTTAAATTCATCTGCAGTGTTTGGCCTAAGCAGATGATCTAGCAATTCTATCCAGCAATACACAAGAGGCAGTTCAGGTCCTTGAAAGAATCCACGAAATTACAGCTAAGACGGGATTCCAAATGCATGGACGAATCCGCAGGTCATCTAGACGGGAAACCTCTGAAGACTTAATTCGGCAAAAAATCATCAAGTAAATAAATACAAACCCCACGGCATAGCAGTCTTGAAGAATCACAGGACCTTAATTTGTGTGGAATTCAAAGGACGATAATTTCATATGATTGACCGAGAATCGAACCTTGAGCACACTGGTCAGTACTTCATGTTAGAATCGTGACGCAAACAAAGAGAGGACTACAACATTCCGGAAGGCCGATACCTACAGATGTAATTAATAAATCAGCACCTAAGACATTATACCACAGTAATCAAAGCTGAAGCTTAAAGGAAGGTTCTTTTCACATGCCATAAATCTATGACATGCGACCGCCGGCTTTACTTTCCCTCCGAAGGAAGGCATACTGAGGGATATTCAGCGCTCTAAAAAAATCCGACGATTTCGGACAGGTTTGAACCTGCGTCCTTGGGCATATAAGCTCAGTTTGCTACAAATTAGGCCACCGAAGCGATAACCTAGATGTTGGGCCCCTAAAAAGAGAATTATCACCATCACTATTTCGTAGTATTAAGTCACATGACACAATTCCTATTAATTACCCAAAGATTTCTCATGCTCATCAGTAATGGTTCACAATATATGTAACAATGTAGGGAACTAAAATACAACTTACAATCTCCGAGAATTCTTCTGGTTCACATTTGATTGATGGTTGGCCCTCCATAATGTTGAGGAATCTACAACACAGGATAATTAAGTAATATACATATTCAACATTCAGGATACACTGTAACAGGATATATTTGTCGTTTACACACAGAAAAGTTAAATGGTATATTCCAATTCCCTTCCAGGAATTATTTCTGTGTTTTGCTCTATTTTCTTTAAATGTATGCAACCATACATAAAATGGAATTTCTATCTACGCCAGGGCTCTGAGGATGATGAATAAGTATCCCTGTAAATGTATAACCCTTCGGAACATTCCCGATGTGTTTCCTTCTTAGTAACCAATAGAGGCGGTGGTGTTGATTGCTGCTTCAAGGGGCCTAACTATTTGGTGCTGATATGGAATGAATAGCCTTATTTGGTAAGAACCTTCCACATAAATTGTTTTTATCATCACAAATTATAAACGTCAAGAAGGTGTTTGTGTGTTGATCATATGAACAGGGCTAGATTGTCTAAATACGACTGGGGATTCAGAGAGACAGTGATGCTCGACAGGCAATTGCTGAAGTGCAGTACTAGGAAACCAAGTCAACAGTTTTTATATGTACATTACTCAGCATAATGTACAGACTTTCAACCCCCAGTCACTTTGATATGAACTGCTAAAGCGTAGGGAACAAATTTCACTATACTGAGCGTCGATATTATGTATATTGTGACTGTACACAACACGAACCGAGGATTGAACCAACAACTTTGACGCAGCGTGTGTACAGAATTATTGAGTGAGACATCTGCGCGGATTAGCATCTTTGACCTCCACTTTTTGCCAGATAACCTTGAGCAAGTGAAAAGTTAAAGGAAGTAGGAGACATTTGCTACTTCACTGAGAAAACAAGAAGCCTAAGTTAATTCCAAAAGTTTCAATTGATTGCAAACAGCAGGGTTTGGGCTCGTCATGGTAAAGTACTGTATTGCATTTCTAATTGTAATATTGTGGCAGCCAAGGCGAGATATTTGGTGTGGCACCGTAGTTTTAGCGTTACCGGTATTTCATGGTGCGCTCAGAACTATCTGACCTTACAAGTTGTTTCCTAGTTCCCAACTTATTTCGTTCCTACCGACACCGAAATCGTTGTGTTTGGCTGAACTGCCTGCTTGTCGTTAGCTGCCCTATAACATTTTCATACCTGCCAACCTTACAAAACCAAAACTTAGGCGATTTTCATATGAGAGGCAAATATTAGCTCAATTAATTGGCAAACTAAAATGCTAAATTAATGATTTAAACTTACATTCGGCACTTATTATCCCATAACTCCCACTTTTAAGACCATTCTCTTCACATCTTCCTTCTTTACTACACTTTACATTATCTTGGATCTTCTTTGTTCCCACGTGTTTCGAAATATCACCTTTTCCACCAATGTCATATAAAAACATTACGTTGCGAGAACTGTTTCAATAAGACACAGTTGTATTTTTAAGACACAGTGAAGAATCAAACAACGAGCAAAAACACTAGAATGTAACAATCATTTTGCAGCAAAGTCAATAAGCAAACGCTTACACTGAAACAAATACCACTTACGAATTCAGGTAGCCCAATAACATTCATTACATGCCCACAATAAACACTTCCAAAAAATACGGTACAGGAAAATATTAGAAGTTCACCAATAATTTACAAACATCTGACAAGTTCAATCGATAGAAACATGATGCATAATATGTATATTACACACACCGTAACTTTTTACTAAAGGAAATACGGCACCTTACTTACGTTATAAATAGGCTATGTTATTTTCCAATGATTTTACGGTCAATTTAATTTTCGAATAATGATTTGTAATTAAGTATTCTGCGTTTGTGAATACGTCTTACATCCAATGTTGACATAATGGGCCTAAATAGTATATGGCAAATGCACGTAGGTCCTATTATTAATTTACCCGAGTGTGATTTTCCGATCAGTGTTCCTTATTTTCTGAAAATTACTTAAAGTTTAAATTTAGACTAAAATATCGAGAGAAAGAAACACTTTTCGTTCTCTAGGAAGGACCCGGCGTAAATACTCGCATTAAAACCGCACTTCACTCCCAAACAGTCGGCATTCCAGTATTATTGTACCTCGAGTTCAATGATTTTAGCTTTTCCCTGCCTCTTGCGTTACAATGCGACCATTTCACAACAAAACTCACATCTTGGTCCCGTAGACCTAGCGTCACCACCTGAAAATTTCCAAATGCAGGACATTGCTCAGAAACGAGCAGGACATTCAAGAAATTGTCTGACAAGTTCAATCGAGAGCAAAATTGTAGGAATATAAGCAAAATTGTAGGAGTATATGGCAGGAGAAAGACGTCTAGGCGTATATGCAGTAGCCTATACATGTTTCATACGAACTGAACGACAAGGTTACATACAGGCGTATACGTGGCCGACGAAAGTTACTGGCCCCAGTGCGAGCAGCCATCTTGTCTGTGACGTAGGCGATGTAGTGACCCTGGTTGAGTCGACTTGTGAATTTCTTGTGAATAGCAGTGTGAGAATAGTTAGTGTTTTATAAAGTGTAACGTCCAACTTTGCATCCAACTTGTGTTGTGGTGCATCATGTAGCTGCAATAATCAAGTAGCCTACATGGTAAGTGTTAACACCTGCGATACTTTATTTCTTATTAGTGCTACAGATTAATCAAACGCACGTGTGGTGTAGGTTATGTACGAATTTACGTTAGCCTAATATTGTGGATGTTGAGGAATATTGTAATGCATGCTAAGTTAATTACCTGAGTTAAAGTTAGATATTTAATGAATGTATCCCTTTACAGGAAATCAAAATGCCGAGATGCTGTAATGTGGCTGGCTGTAAGAGCAATTACAGATCTCAGCATGAAAATTGTTCTGCATTTTCTCTCCCATAGGACGAAAAATTAAGAAATATATTACTTAGAAAAAATCCCACTGACTTCTCACAAGTGAGCAAGCCTATAGTTTGTATAAAACATTTTCCTGATAGCTCTGTTATCAGGACAGAGCAATTTATAGTTGAAGGGGAAATAAAGACATTTGCTAGGAGTTATCTGAAGTTGAAGCCTGATGCAGTACCTTCAATATTTCCGAATTTGCCAGGATATCTATCAACTCCTGGGCCTTCTGACTGTGTGATGCAGAGAAAGAAAATCCGGATAAAGCCATAGAAGCGAGCCTTGAAGACTTCAGACACTACGAAGAAGAGAAAACTGTGCACAGTGTATCAGATATATCTGAACACTTCTCCTCCAACAGGAATAAATTTAAGCAGGAATGGACATATGTCAAGACAGAAGACAAGTTGGTGATGTGTTTGATGAATGTGAGTGATGCAGTGCCCGTAATTACAGGTTCTGTGTGTATTTTAAATAACCTCAGCATTGAGCTGGCTGTCAATGGGTTACAGATTCCCAAACATAAAGTGCCACAAAACTTTCTTCGCATTACTAACAAACATTCATTTGATGAACTACTTCAGTTCGTTGAAAATTCTGTGTGCGATGAAAATGGAAGAAAGTTGTCAGCAGTGAATGCTGCTGTTAACATCCTACAGAGAAGTTTTTCGAGTGATGAGTGTACACCATTACAGTTTTTAATAGAGCAAATTAAGTTTTTAGATGATACGGCAAACAATCGTAGGTACAGTGGAGACACGTTACTCTTGGCAGCTTCCATATAATATGTTCACTTGTCATCAGTGTACAAAAAGTTACATCGGAGTGGTCATATTTATCTGCCTCATCCATCAAATCTTCAAAAGTTGTTTGGAAAGTTTGATTTGAGTACTTTTGACATTATTGGGAGTATTGAGTAGCCTATCTCAGTCTAAAGAAGAATAATTTCTTGAAAGATCATGAATGTTCATAAATTACTTTCACCGTAGTTCATTTGAATGGAAAAGTTGAACTGTACTCTTCTAAAGCCATGGCGAGACAAAGCCATTGGTCGCTACTTGGTTAGGCGACTATCTGGACCAAAATTATTGTTAGTAGTACAAGCAAGGAGGTCTGGGGTTAGGTTTGTGTTTGTACGAAAAGAATACTCTGTATTGCCGGTACCAATAATGAGCGCTGGCAGCTGTAAAAGCTAACACGTGAGGAAATGCTGCGTTGCCACTGAGGCAGATCATGACTCATAACATTCCAAGAAGCTTCCAGGAAGACACAAATACTGGGATCTGTGGTGTGTCAGCCGTATTCGTGTGAAGGGTCAATTAAACATTGCGATGCACGCGAGTTTAGGGGAATTTTTAGTTGCCTAATCGCTCTAGCTGCTACTAACTTAATTATGGGTCCATTCCTTTCATAGCCCCCTCTTCGTCACTTGTGTCTGAATTGGATCTGGAATTGCTTTCCAGGGAAACGATGAACCAACCTACCCCATCATCGAGTATACATTCACGTTTCGTAGCCTCATCCAGTTCTCGTTGCACTATTAACACAAAACACTTCCAGTTTTATGAAGTCACTTCCCTAATAGCCTAAACCGTAAGCTTCTCAACCTCACGGAGTGTGAAATTCTTATTATGCCGTGCTAGATAACCCTTCACTTGACCCCATATCATTTCTATAGGATTGAAGTGGCAATGATATGGGGCGGCGTGATGATCTCATGGCCATGCTTTCTCGCCAGTTCATCCACGTGGTAGCCTACATGGGTTTAGGCTTGCGCTGCTGTATAAGGTTGAGAAGGATATTAATTCTGAATGAAAGTGGAACGCGGCTTATACACTTGTAGCAGACATGAATGTACGTTTACATACCTTGTGTCCTTGTTTCATCTTTTGGGCGATATTACGTATTGAAATTAGGAACCCTAGGCTTGCGCTGCTGTATAAGGTTGAGAAGGATATTAATTCTGAATGAAAGTGGAACGCGGCTTATACACTTGTAGCAGACATGAATGTACGTTTACATACCTTGTGTCCTTGTTTCATCTTTTGGGCGATATTACGTATTGAAATTAGGAACCCTAATTAAAACTTACTACTGAACCTCATATATGTGCTAAAGTACGTAAATATGTGTTTTTATTTTTTGCTATTTTAAAAACGGCTGCCATGCTTCGATAGCACTTGATCTCGTTTAACCGTCATCAAGGCTCACTCTAGCGGCACGCACCGAGTCACACATGTGAGATACAAAATCACTGTTGATAAAAAGAAGTGGGATGCCAAATCACTGTTGATAAAAAAAGAATCATCGGGACACGTTAGGCAGTAACCATTGCCAAAACTCATTGATCTGGGCGCGTTAGGCTGTAACCTTTGTCAAAACCACAGTTGTGCGGAAAAAAATACACATACTTATTACAGGAGAGCGATATACTGCATAGTTATTACAGAGCAGATAACAAAAAACACTCATTTCAGCCGTACAGAGATGCGAAATATTGCACACACTAGCATAATTAGAGTCGTGAACGGAGTGCTGCGAACGAATGATGCCCACTAGAGACTGAATTGGGCACTTTTTTGTTTCACATAGTACCGTAAGGGCGAGGTTGGCAGTACTGTTATGGTACTTTTTTGAAGATTGATTTGAACAATGGCGCTCACTGCTGTAATTTTCGCTACATTTGGAATGGCTGGGTGGGTCACAGACGGCGGAGGAGGAAACATCTATTAAAACATTGCTTCCTGATTTATTTCTCATCCTTTTATAAGGTATTTTGGCTAATTCATGTATTATATAGAATGTTATCGCTCGTTCTATGTTCATTCAGCTCTACCGAGAAGGATTCCTTTTGTCCGAGAGCTGTCGCATGGTAGGGTACACAAAGGCGGTCGAGCCATTCCAACATTCGCGGCTTCGTACTTGAAGTTGTTGGAGCTTATTCTATCTGTACTATGTGGTACGAAGCATTGTCCATTACAATAACACTGTGTTCAGGGATGTTGGGTAACAATTGTTCCTGGAACCATTTTAAAAACTAGTTGTAGTCCATGTCTTCATGGTAATTGCCAGTTCTTTTCGACCTAAAGAGCAAAAGTGTATTATTAACAAAGCCGTGTGATAGCCCAGCATGTAGAATAATAAATTGACCCCCTCTGCCTGACGGCCCTTCCTTGTCCCCTGAACTGAGTTGTCACTCCAACCCTTAGACATTGTGACCAGCATTGACCCACATTTCACCTAACCACACAATATCCATAACATTTTTGCCCTATTAACATAAGTTTTGAATTTTCCAGTAGCCTATTTTCACCCAATTTTCACCAAATTTTGTAGGTTCTTTAAAGTGAGCATAATTAAGGGAATTCTAAACTTTGGAGCTATTTGGTTCAGTCATTTAGAAATTATAACATTTTATGTAATAAATATGCAAATTTTGAAAATGTCCCAGGTACATCAAATTTAAAGTTATCAATCTAAAACGTCTATGGAATGATCATCAATGATCTACAAATAAAAATTGGTATTACTTTTAAAATCAGTGCAAATGGTTTATTATTAAAATGTTTTTTTCTTAGAATGACCTGTTGTTCTGTTAAAATATGTCAATTTTTTCAAATTTGAACCAAAATATTTCTGAAAGTTATTAATATTTTTCAAAATGGATTCCACACATTATTAAGACCACAAAGTTGTATGTGCAAACCAAGTTTGAAGGTAATGGGATCAAAACGCAGGCAACTGGAACATTTAAAATGCTGAAAAATATAGTATTGAGAAAAAGCTGACATTATAAGAAAAAAAGTATTTTAGTGGAATTTCCTGCATCAAGACTTCCCTGAGTTTACAAATCACTTTTCCCACACTTCAGAGGTAACTTATTACTAAACCCATCTTTCTCCCTGATGTTGACACGAAGATTTACTGCCACATTCACCACACAGGTCTGTAAACAAATTTTGGAGGGCACACATATATGAATGAGAATGTGCTTGTCATTAACACTAGGTCTAACAGTATTCTCCTCACTAAAATAGGCCTATTCCAGTTTTCTGACACTGGCAGAAGAAGTAGTTGCAGCTGTTGAACTTGCATTACTTAACTTCACATGTAATATCACCCCACTGTTTGTCAACATTCAAAATAGCACTATTCCATTTCTTTGTTTCACAGACTTTCGGTTTACGCCATCGACTAGATACAGAATACATCTAATAAACTGCACACAAATCTCTAAAATACCATGAACTTACACAAGTTCCACCACTCACAGTAAACCAATAAAAATATAATTCTTGAGAATAAACTTCACTAAAGCCACTGACCATCAAAATAAACAAAGACGTATGGTTCCACCATGTATCCAAAATGGCCTATACTTTACTACAAACCAAAATACTTCTGTTCGATGTTAAATATGTGCATGTGTATAGTAATGATATTCTTTTAGTGAATGCCATACAGCTAAAAATTATATGGGATAAGAAAACAACATGTACGGTAAGAAAAGTTTCACACTTGACAAACATTGCCTAGGCTACTCATAACTGATAAATTTACCAATAAATGGCACCATAAGCTTGTATTCAGATGACTGGCGTGATAAACTTGGCCAGGAGTATGAAATTACAACAAAATTGAGGGGTTTTTGGTTCTAGGAAGTAGGCGTTGCCCATTTCAAGGCCTAAGCACGTGTTCTTTAAAAGCCCCCGTAAGGTATTTAAAAATGGCCGTACATAAAAAACAAATGTATATTTTAGTGCCCCAAGTGATAAGGTAACTTCTAGGGCATGAAACCAGTTTTGGTTTTTTGTTTGTAATTTTTGGCCTACAACTCAGTAGGGTCTCCCCATTTCATGTAGGAACTGACACCTCAAAGCCACAATATCTGGCCTCTCCATGATCACCTTCCCCCCATTAATTTTCTTATATTTAAATCCCAGATCGTGCAACACTTTCAGTGAAGAAAGGCTTCCTTGAAATAATTGTGCCTCTCTGAGCAAAAACAAGAAGTTTGCGACATGTTGGAATTTCTTTCCTAAAATAATAGCTATAAATATGCCGTCTAACAGCATCTTGTTGAAAGCCATCTAAATTAGTGACCACCCCTTCTCTATGCCTCTTCTTCCCTGGAGTTGATAGTTTAGACGGGCCAGCATCATCAGACAGGAACTTCCCTTCCGTCACTCGGTATGCAGTGAGTTCACTCACACCAAGAGTCTTGGCAGTTCTTTTCCTCACCTGAACAAATGGAATCAGAGGTTCCTCCCGTAAGCGCATACTTTCCTCTTCTTTCTCCATAAAATTCCTCACCGCACATACCATCTCCTTTACTTGGCTATGGAGAGTCACACCACGGCCTGAAGTTGTTCTGTCGCAGAGAATGGATCCTGGGCCTTCCGCGAGCATGTACCGATGCCATTTTTACACAACGAAAACAGACACGATGATGCAAATAAAAGAAATAAACTCAAAATCTGTATATACACACGCTTCCAACAAAAACAGAACGATAACGCTTACTGTAGCCGATGAAAGAATAAGCAAATGCACTTCAATATATACACGGGATATTACTAATGGCAGTGACGAGTTAGTTCTCAGTAGAACACTGCGTCAAACCATGTGCTCACTGCTGTGTCGGCATTCATTGCAACACTGCTCGCTGTTGCTATGGACACCGTTACCCCTCTTGTCTCTACTCCTCACCTCACCATTCAAGCGGATGGCAGCTTGCACCGTTCATCTTTTGTAAATCAGAGTATATCACATAGAATTTAACATGTATGCAGCGTTTAAACCCTAAGTATTGTCCACGTTGTCATGGATGATGCCATTTTGTGTCTAGGGGAATTTTGTAAGTGTGAATTCCATTCCATGTCCACATTAAAGCTATTGACACAAGTTGGCAGGCTTGTTTTGTTGAGATAAATTAGAGATGAAAATAGTACAAGAGTTAATACAAGACTCTATCGTTGTCAAGGCTGCAAGATACCAATGTAATTGATAGTGATTTTGTAATGCATAAGGAAACAGTAGCAAGGCAGCTGGAAGCAAGTTAGACATGTCCAGTCCTCAAATTGTGTTCATGCATCTTTGTAACGAAGAATTTGTAACCCACTAAGCTCCAGTGAGATTGAGAAATGGTGTCAGAAAAATTTAAAATCCTGAAGAGATCATGAATCATCAGCAGGGTATAATGGCTGTAGGCCCTATGTGCAGTGCAGGATTTTTTGAGAATACTAATAGCTGGATGATATTAGATCCTAATAATCGCCAGTAATATATCCAAGATCAGCAAGATATCACCTTTATAGCCTACTTGGTGAAACCTGCAAACTTCATTTTCTACATTCTAAGATTCTTCCAGACAATGTGTTAATGTGCTTGAGATGCTTATATTTATAACCAATGTCCTAAATAAAATAATGTCTGCAATACATTGTGTGTGTGCTTATTATAATTAAGTGTAAACATTACTGTGTCATTGGATGACGATTACTTGCAATATGCTAGTGTTCTTGAAGATACGGGCATAGTTTTGTACTCCAGGTCCCTACCAATCACCACATCCAGAATTCTCTGTTAAAGCTCTAGATTTACCCATTTCAAACCGATTTACCCAGTGTGTAGTACTGTTAACTGCTTATTTTCCATGTGGCCTGCAAGGATGCCCATGTTCTTTTTCAGGGGGAATGGATGTGGTGAGGAGTATACGATATTTTCTGGGAGGAAGGGGTAGGGGGGGGACTGGGTATGTTACAAAATTCTTCATCCCCAGACCACCAGGGTGAAACAAAAAATAAGAAAAAATAATTTAAAGTTGAGGAATGCTTTCATTTGAATAATTTGAAGGGTCTCGTTTGACATTTGGTGGAGATCTTAGACATCTTATTGGGAGGGAGATACCATGTCCGTGTAGCCAGCATAGATCCAAATTACAATGGCAAGTATGGTCTTTCTTTAATTTTAATAAATGGAACAGTTCCACCTATATGGATTAGGGGTAAGTAAAGTGGCTTCTTGTCCAGGTGACCTGCTTTGCGAAGGAGTATTTGAAACCTGATATAGGATTTAGTCTTCAAAGCTTCGCACAAAGGCTCTTGATAGAATGATTTGAATCCCACTCCTTGCATCCTGGAAGTGTCTTCCCAACTCAACTGTAAATAAAAGCTAACTGAAAACCACTACCACATCCTTTTCTATTACAAGTTCAGTACACACATAAGTGCATGGGGCTGATATCCACGACATTTCAATCCACTGAATTAACTCACAATGAATAAGTTCCCAAGGTCCTTCATTTGTAGTAATATACTTCGTTATAAAAATCTTGAGCCCATAAAACCATAAATTTGACCTACGCCTAACTGGGAACGGGAGAGAACCGTTAAACGTGTCCAACATGAAGGTAGTTACCACAAGAAATAAACCTGCCACGGTAGGGGATTGGTGTCAGATAAAAGGCTCTCTGCTAAAGGAGGTAAGTATAATCTCAGCAATTCATATATGTATCTGAAGTAGTCCTATGCATTAAATTTTTGTTGTTGAAAAAGATTGTCTTATGGTAGGCCTACTCAAAAAAGCAAAATGCTAAAAACCACGAGTGTAGGCTCAAATTTCTTATATTCGTTTTTATTATTTTGGGGCATGAATGACCCTTCCCTTGCAATAAATGAAGCACTGGATACTTTCTCCTAATGCAATGCTTGGTTGTTTCTTCTTCTTTTTTAAAAAATTCCAGCTGCTTTTAAAGTTAAACTTACATGTAAACTGGTATATATGGAAACAACTTATTGATGAACGAAGATAAGAGGATAATATGTACAGTTTTGTATATCTGCATAAACTGGAACATCCAATCAACGTTTGTATTACACTGCTTAATATTCTACTGCTCTAAGGTTTTGAGCTAGTGATAGGGGTGGATTTCTTCCACAGCTTTTAACTTTATTTTTGAGTATCCTTAAATTCACACTAACAAATTACTCGGCTATTGGTAGGCTTCTATAGATGAGAATACCTTGGTGCAATCAATGCGGCGAGGCGAGCGAGCGACACCACTCCTCTGACGTCACAGATCCGCGCCATGGCCTGTCTTTCTCGTCGGCCACGAGGCGTATATATACAAAAACAGACAAAAGAATCAACGAGAACATTCTCGTAACTAGAACCGCCACCAATGGCGTTGCGCTTCCTGGCGCTGAATTTAAACCACAGTTCAGCTGTTGGGTTACATATTTCTAACACACCCACTTAAACCAATAGCTGATCTAGAATGTAATAGTAATTGTATACCAGACTTCAATCATACAGTACCCTACATAAACATAATACAGTTACTGAAAACATTTTTGAACCAAATGTATACTTAACATACTAATTAACAGTTCAATCCCATTCCTTGGGTACAATATACATGTTTTGGTTTAGGTAAAGGTTTGGGGAGAATATCTGCAATCATTTCTTGTGTGGACAAATAGTGCAATGAAATGATTCTCTCTTGAACCTTTTCCCTAATGAAATGATGTTTGGTGTTGATGTGTTTAGTGCGCCTATGAAAAACAGGATTTTTTGCAATTTTCTATGCACTTTGACTGTCATTATACAAATCAATTTCTTGATTACAATCCATCAACACACACTGCAAATCACATTCACCTTTAACAAATTCAATTTTTATTGGAACTTGATTAGAACCAATCAAATCAAACATCAGATTCTTAAGATAAACTGCTTCCTTCGCAGCCTCTGACAAAGCTACATGCTCAGCCTCTGTCGATGAGGTAGCAACTGAGCTCTGCTTACGAGCTTCCCATGATACGGCAGCATTAGCAAGCTTGAAAAGATAACCAGTATAGGACTTACTATCACTATCTGTGGAAAAACTGGCATCTGCAAACCCTACCAAATCTAAACCAGTGCTCTTGAAAATGAGTCCTTGGTTTATCGTATCTTTAAGATACCTAAGTACCCTTTTGGCTGCAAGCCAATGCTCCTCAATGTGGCAAGAATTAAACTGACTTAAATATGACAATGCATAGGCAATATCTCGTTAGTACACACACTCAAATACATAAGTGAACCTATCAGCTGCTGATAAGGTTTACCATCCACGTTTTTGGCTTTAGACAATTTCATATTTACTTCCATAGAGGTACCGATGGGATTAACATCAGTCATCTCAAACTTATTGAGCAGATTTTTTATGAACTGCGTCTGAGAAATTTTGAGTATATTGTTATCTGTGTCCCTTTCTATTTGCAATCCAAGAACCAGAGCAGCAGGTCCAAGATCTTTCATCATGAAATTTTGTTTTAAGACATATTTTAGTTTACTTACTTCCTGCGGATTATTGTGGAACACTAGGAAATCATCAACGTACAGAGCAACAAGAATTACAGTATTGCCGATACTCTTTCTGTAAACACATGCCTCATTATGACTGTTGGTGTAGCCCGAAGCAGCCTTTCTGTGCCACATATGTGCAGCCTGCTTTTGTCCATAAATGGCCTTTTTGAGCAAACAAACGTGGTCTTCCTTTCCCTTCACCTGGAAGCCCTCTGGCTGACACATAAATATTTCCTCCTGTAACTCTCCATTGAGAAAAGCAGTCTCAATGTCTAGATGATCAATCTGTAAATTTAATTCAACCGTTAAAGCAAACAACATTCTGAGTGTGCCATGCCGCACAACTGGTGAGAATGTCTCAACAAAGTCAATGCCAAATTGCTGTGTAAAGCCCTTTGCAACCAACCTTGCTTTATATTTTACAACATCACCATTTGTATTACGCTTAGCTTTAAACACCCACTTATTCTGTACAATGTTTTTACCTTCTGGCTTAGGAACTAAAACCCACGCCTTATTAACCATCATGGAATCCATTTCGTACTTCAGGCTTTATGCCATTCCTTAGAGTAAGTTGATGACAAGGCTTCACTTTCTGTACATGGTTCATTTTGATCAGAACAATGAGTGTAATGCAGAATGTAATCAGGATATTGTCTTGGTCTTCTTTCTCGCTGGGGGTAGCGACGCGCTTCCACATTGAGCTGTGATGGATTATCTTGATGATCAGGCTCAACTTCCACTTCTTCATTATGCTGTGGAGCTGGATCTGTAACATCCCTATCACATGCAGTCAATAGTGGTTTACTGACTTCAGTGGTTAGGGGTATTATTGTATTCCCTGGTACCACTGGAGGATCTGTTAGAGTGGAGAAAGACATCTCATCAAAAATCACATCTCTTGCTGTGATTAATTCATGGGTTACTGGATGCAGTAGCCGGTACGCCTTTTTCTCATCTGAGTACCCAACAAATACCATTCTCTCAGTTTTGGGATCAAGTTTTCTTCTCAGCTGATGTGGAATATGAACGTAGGCATTACATCCAAACACTTTTAAGTGCGTCAGGTCTACTTTCTCTCCGGTCCACATTTGTTCTGGTGTTGAATTTGGTGTTTCCGAGCAGGAGACCTGTTGACAAGATATGCAGCTGTATTGACAGCTTCTGCCCACATGCGTTTGTCACAAGCTGCGCCTTGCATCATAGCGAGTGCTCTCTCATTCAGAGTCCTGTTCATGCGTTCTGCAGTTCCATTTTGCTCTGGTGTGTACCTTACTGTTAGCTGATGCTTGATGCCACGCTGTTTGAAAAACTCGTCCATAGCTTTATTAAAATACTCCCCACCATTGTCAGAGGGTATGACCTTTATTTTCCTTTCACACTCAGTTTCAATAGAATTAGCAAATTGCTCAAAGATTTCTCTTACCTCAATTTTCTTTTTTAGAAAAAAGACAAAAACCTTCCTATTATGGTCATTGGTGAAGGTGAGAAAATATCTGGCTCCTTTCCAGGATTCCTCAGGCATTGGTCCACACAGGTCACTGTGCAACAGATCCAGTCGGTTCTTGGCACGATGCTTGGTGGTCTTGAAGGGCTGTTGAGCTTGTTTCCCTTCTATACATGGAACACACAGCTGCTTTTAACCCGAAAAATCAATACCGGTAGCCAAACCATTTTTTAACAAGTACATCACCACGTGATTGAGATGGTCTAACCTTTTGTGCCACAATTCTCTAGAATTAGAACTTTCTGAACAAACACTGTTAGCATCACTTAAACAAGACACTGCTGATGCATTTGCAATTACAGAACCTGAGTTGTTTAAGATATAAAGTCCATTTGACACTTGCACATCACCTGCAACTTGGCAGTCACTGTCTTGAAACACTTGACAACCTTCTTCATCAAAAACAATTACATGACCCTTTTTAACAATACTGTTCACAGAGAGCAAGTTTGCTGTAAGGTTAGGTACATGCATAACATCGCTCACCTTTGTAAAAACATTTGCTTGTACTGGAACATCACCTATGCCGCCACTATATAGTTTACAATCGTTTGCTACAGTGACTTCATATCCAACCTCCCTTTTATCATCAAATTTTGACATCCAATCCACTCTACCAGTCATGTGTTTGGAGGCTGCGGAGTCCATGTACCAGCTGTCTCTGAGAGGGTATCAACTCCAAGTGCTGTGAGCAGAGCCCTACCCTTCTTCTTTTCTTCTTTCTTCTCTAGTGGCTTGGCATCTGCTTGATGTGCTGCTGTCTTGTTTTGGTGTTTGCAATCTTGTTTCCAGTGGCCAGTTTTGCGGCAGTTCCAACAGAATGGTTTCTTGGGTTTAGTATTCTTGAATCCACTCCTGTTGGTGTAGAGTGCTGTTTCTTTGCTGGAGCTGCGTTTGTCTTCCTGTAGCAGTTTACATTTCACAAAGTCACTAGTCAACTCTGCGCCTGAATTTTCCAGTGCCATAATCATACGTTCATAGTCATCAGGTAGTCCCTGCAAGAGCAAGGCACCTAGAAATTCATCATCAAGTGGCTTTTTAACTGCTGCTAGCCGCTGGGAGAGACCCAAAACGGTGGTGACATATTCTTCCATAGTCTTGAATTGTTCAAGCTTGGTGGAACACAGTTGGCGAAGAATTCTTGTGTGCATGTTGGTGCCTTTATCTTCATATGCCATCTCGAGCGAATTCTATGCTGCTTTCGCCGTTTTTGCTTCCATGATGTACGGAAAAACACCTTTTTCCACCATAAGGTTAATCTTGCACAAAGCACGTTCGTCGCGTCGTACCATAACCTCTGCGCCCGTTGTATCATCATCTGCATAACCAGATATGCACTTCCAACGTCATCGTGCATAAGATAATTCTTCATCTGGAAACGCCAGTCAATGTAGTTTTCTCTCCCCTTCAGTTTCTCGAAGTTATTGTTAGTTTTAATGTAAATCTTTATTTATCAAGTGAGAAATACAATACAAAATACAAATCATCTTTTGAGACGCTTGTCACATGTCACGCGAACACGCACAGACTTTGCACTGACTCGTCTTTTGTTCTCTTCTTTATTGTACATGTCTATTTCACCAGGTGGCGCTACTGTGCTATTTTTCTTTCAAATATGAACACTTCCTCCAAAGAAAAATCAAATACAAATAAAAAAATAAACAAGATGAACTATTGAACACTTTTCAGTCTCTGCACGCCAATCCTCTCACGCTGCATCTCGAATCTGACCCTCTCCAGAGGTTTAGTTAGAAGATCGGCTAATTGATTGGTCCCGTCGATGTGCTCCAGCTCAAGGTCTCCGTCCAAAAATCTTTCCCTCACATAGAAATGACGTACCTCAATATGCTTGGATTTTCGATGGTACTCCGGATTTTTAGCCAATTTAACTGCACCAGCATTGTCGATGTAAAGCGTAGGAGGTTTGTCAGCAGTTCCCAGTAATTCAGAAAACAGTCTTTTCAGCCAAATCAACTCCTTTGCTCCTTCACTTGCAGACACAATTTCAGCTTCAGTTGTCGATGTTGACACAGACTTCTGTAACTTCGCGACATGGGTGCTGATGTCCTCCTTGTCGTCATGTGTCACTCGGAAGAATGACTTGATCAACATTTTCAGTCGCTGCGTACTGCTTCGTTCGAACCTTGCGCTCAATTTTGTCCAAATTTCACTGGCATTGATGCACGTCAGCACGAGCTCGGCAACAGATTTTCCTAGCGCACCTGCTAGCAAACTGGCCGCTTTCGCGTCTTCTTTCAACCACTGCTTATATGCCGCTTTTTGTTGCGCAGTTGCATCTGCCGGCAACACAGGACACTTTTTCGAACCATCAACAATATTTTCCAGTTCATACGACCGCAAAACCATCAACACATGCCATTTCCACTTTGCCCAGTCTTCAGGTCCTTCAAGTTTATCCACTTGAACTTTGTAGTCACTGCCGGCTGCCATTTTGAGGTTATCCTTACTCACAAAAAATACAGCACGTGTTCCACAGGCGCTCAGCTTCGGATCCACTCACGAGATAATACCATTTACACGTGGCCTGGGCCCATAACCTGTTAGTTTTAGTTTTAATGTAAATCTTTATTTATCAAGTGAGAAATACAGTACAAAATACAAATCATCTTTTGAGACGCTTGTCACATGTCACGCGAACACGCACAGACTTTGCACTGACTCGTATTTTGTTCTCTTCTTTATTGTAATAAAATAAATTTATTAAAGCACAAAATATGCAGAATGAAATTACAACTAGTTTGAACAGAACTGAGACAGAGATAACCTCCTCTGCCCACACCACATCACGTGGTATCGATCACATCTTCTACCACATAGGGCACATACACAATCTAAGTCTGGCTGATGAAATCTTCTGTTATTACACACTTTAAAGTGGAAACCATGTACCGAGAATCTCGTTACCAGGTGCCTCAGCTCGTAGGAGCTCTCTGTCCAGTCCCGTGATGTCATCGCATCAGTCGCGTAAAATTCTTGCCAGATGCTATCTTTCTTAGACTTCATTT
Organism: Meconema thalassinum; assembly: GCA_946902985.2. Lineage (NCBI taxonomy): Eukaryota > Metazoa > Arthropoda > Insecta > Orthoptera > Tettigoniidae > Meconema > Meconema thalassinum. Next base: position 20,198,639 of record OX336395.1, on the reverse strand, counting down.
CCTGAACTAGTGTCCCAAAACCATGTGTTGTTGGCAAAAGCATCTGCAGTCTCAGTTCTTCAACAAAGGGAAGCTCACTTGAGAGTTCATAAACCAAACGAGAAAGAGTAAATCGGGAGAGGCATAAGACTTTCTTTAGGTAGACAGCCTTGACCTTCTCTATCTTCACTAGATGCTTGTACTTTAGGTGGGACCAAATGTTTTCCAGACCATATGTAATTATCGGGGCGATTTTCAGCCAGAAGAGTTTCATTGCAGTCTTTAAGGAGAGAGTTCTGAGATGCCGTATGTCACTCATGGCATTTATAGCCGCGATTGATCTGTCCTTGATATGGATTGAGAAAACGTTGCCATGCATCTGAAAAGTCACCCCAAGATAGTTGAATTGTGTCACACACGCCAGTGGTTTATCTCCGTAAAGAATTGTTGCTCCTCTTCCTCCTTTTCGAAAAGACATGGAAATTGTCTTCTTCTCATTCAACTGAAGTTCATTTGATTTCGCCCACTCCGTCACTTTATTAAAAGCCTGTTGCAGCGCCACTTCACTGGTTGCCGTTAGAATAGTACATGTCTATTTCACCAGGTGGCGCTACTGAGCTATTTTTCTTTCAAATATTAACAGTTATAAAGAGAACCGGTGCTGGGTTCCGCCATGATGTACACACTTATTGCACGCGATCACAGTTTTGTTACTTCAAATAGAATCACACTGGTCAGAAAACTATACACTCGTCAATGATCCTGCTGGAGCCCATAACCTGTAGGAGTATATGGCAGGAGAAAGACGTCTAGGCGTAAATGCAGTATACATGTTTAATACGAACTGAACGACAAGGTTACATACAGGCGTATATCTACCAAAACAGACAAAAGAATCAACGAGAACATTCTCGTAACTAGAACCGCCACCAATGGCGATGCGCTTCCTGGCGCTGAATTTAAACCACAGATCAGCTGTTGGGTTACATATTTCTAACAAAAATTAAGCATAATATGTATATTACACAACTTTTTACTAAGGAAATACGTTACTTAATGATCAGTCCCTGCTGCAGTTCTTTTCCTTGAAGCTGTATTTTCAACGGAAGCTACTTTTGAAAGAAGACACGAATTATTTTCTAGAAGTACATATTTATTAATTAATAGATTTATTACAGCCAATGGCCAATATATACAGTATATTGTTACGTGCCCGGGGTCCACTGAAGACCTACAACGTGGGCGGTCCCATGGAGAGAGTGGCACTTATGTTAACTGGATTACGGTGGGAGTACAAAGCACAGCACCAATTACTGCTTAAAGAAATAATTAACTTTATTGTGGCCAGAAAATTACACTAATCAGCAAATACAAGCCATTAGGAGCCTTACTCCAGTTTCCTCAAGTCTCTTCCTTGAGCGCTCTTGGCCCTTCCACTTGTCAACAGATCACAGAAGTTAATCCGTCCTAATGAGTACGGTGGCCTTGACAGAAACTACCTGCTCCTCTCCTTTATGTTCACCGACCACAATTACTTACGATCACTTGCTGCAAATTATTTCGCTGTCCACAAGCTGGAGAAACAATGTCACTGGATTTCGTAACTCGCACAGCACTTCGTCACCACACTTCTGTCGCACTGGCTCAAAAACACACACCCACAGAAAAACTCGGTCCCCTCACTGTTGAAGCCGCTTAAATAGCAGGCCGGTGACTCAATGAATTCTTCTAGATCCATCCAGGGTCCACGGCTTCTCGAGGTTTCCATCGCTGGTCCAGTCACGAATATTCTGGACTATCCCTTTGTCCTGGTAGCCCTGTTGCATAAGGCGCACGCAATGCGGGAGGCAGGTCACAGCCCAGCCCTGGGGCAGTTGTGACTCATGCGGCGAGCGATGACACAAACTCACAGCCGTAACACCACCCCCTTCCCAAAAAGGCTGATCGTCCCGATCAATCATTGGTCCGTCTGTGTCCCCCCGTAGGCTGCCAGGCGATCTCGGTGCACGATCTTCATCTTCGCCCTCGGGCTCCGCTGGATCCTGTAGACGACATCGTTGATCCGTTTCACGACTCGGTACGGGCCCTCCCAGGACTTCTGCAGTTTGGGTGACAGACCTTTCTTCCGTAATGGGTTGAAGAGCCAGACCAGGTCGTCCTCGTGGAATCCACCGGCATCCGTCTGCTGGTCGTATCGGGTCTTCATTCGGTCGGTCTCGATCCGCAGTTTCCTCCTCGCGAACGCGTGTACGTCCTCCAGTTGGTCGACCAGTTCTTGACAATACTGGCTTACCGGGATCGGATCATTCCCAGGTCGGCCGAAGGCAAGATCGACAGGTAGACGGAGCTCCCTCCCAAACATGGCCCTGGCTGGTGTGCACCCGGTGGCTTCATGCACGGCGGCGCGGTAGGCCAAGAGAAATAGTGGAAGATGCTTGTCCCAATCCCTCTGGTGCTCGCTGACGACTATTCGGAGATGGTTCTCGATGGTGCGATTGAATCGCTCTACCATCCCGTTGGACTGAGGGTGTAGCGGCGTTGTCCTTGTCTTCCGGATTCCCAGCAGCTGGCATAGGTTCTCGAACACCTGCGACTCGAAGTTCCTCCCTTGGTCGGAGTGCAGCTCCAGGGGTACTCCGTACCGGCTGACGAATTCCTTCACAGGGTCTCTGCAATCGTCGCGGCTTCTTGGTTAGGGAGCGCATACGCCTCCGGCCATTTGGTAAAGTAGTCGCTGACGACTAATATGTAGCGGTTCCCTGCCTCGCTTAACGGGAATGGCCCAGCAACATCGATGGCCACTCTCTCCATGGGGCCGCCCACGTTGTAGGTCTTCAGTGGACCCCGTCGCCTTCGTCCTGGGCCCTTGCTGGCTGCGCAATCATGGCACCTCGCGCAGTGGTTCTCCACGTCTGTTCGGCATCCGATCCAGTAGAACCGCTCTCTCAGCTTCTCCAGGGTCTTCTTTATCCCTAGGTGTCCACCAGATGATCCTCCATGAACTTCCTTCAGGACTTCCTCCGTCATAGCCTTTGGAACGACGACTTGTTCCCGAGATGTCTTCCCGTCGGTGCTCTCCCAGGTACGGCAGATGAGGCCATCCCTTACAATCAGCGAGTCCCACTGCGTTCAGTAGGACTTAAGCTTTGGGCTGCAGTCACTCACAATGTTCCACCCGGGTCTGGGGACACAGGCCCTCTTCCATTCGGCTATCAGTCCCAGGTCATCATCTTCTGCTTGTCCCGCGTGAAAGTTTCGCGGCTCCAGCTCCCTTGAAGTTCCACGGTAGTCCTTCGGCACTGTATCCCGGTGTTCTCCTCCCTCCTAGTACAGAAGGTGCAGTCTTCGGGGCACGGTCTTCGTGACTGGGTGTCGGCGTTAGAATGCAGTTGGCCTTTCCTGTGCTGAATCTCAAAGTTGTACTGTTGAAGCCTCTCTAACCACCGCGCGAGTTGACCCTCGGGCTGCTTGAAGTTCAGGAGCCACCGTAGGAATGCATGGTCGGTCCTGATGAGAAATTCTTGCCCGTACAGATACTTGTGGAAGTGTTCAATGGTCTTCACGATGGCGAGCAGCTCCTTCCTGGTGACGCAGTAGTTCCTTTCTGGCTTTGACAAGGCCTTGCTGAAGTAGGCCACTACTCTCTCCTCGCCGTCCACTACTTGCGACAGGATTCCCCCTATGCCAAAGTCGCTGGCATCGGTATCGACGATGAACCTTGTTCCAGGTCTGGGGTAGGCCAAAATAGGCGCGGTGCACAGAGCCTGCTTGAGTTGTTCGAAGGCACTGTGGCATTCTGCTGTCCACGTGAAGAGTTGGTCCTTCTCAGTCAGTCGATGTAAAGGTTTGGCGATGTCGGCGAATCCTCTCACGAAGCGACGGTAATAAGTGCAGAGTCCCAGGAAGCTTCGTAGTTGGGACTTGTCCTTCGGAACTGGCCACTCCCTCACAGCTGCGGTCTTCTCTGGGTCGGTGCGCACCCCTTCGGAGACGATATGCCCAAGGTACTGGACCTGCTTCTGGAAGAGCTGACACTTCTTGGGGCTCAACTTCAGCTGGGCAGCCCGTAGCTTCATCAAGATCTCCTTCAGGTTGCAGTAGTGCTCCTCGAAGCTTTTTCCCAGAACGATGACGTCGTCTAGGTAGACCAGGCAGGTCTTCCAGTGTAGTCCCCTAAGAATGGACTCCATTAGCCTTTCGAAGGTTGCAGGGGCGTTGCACAGACCGAATGGCATGATGGTGAACTGCCAGAGCCCGCTGCCCACAGAGAACGCAGTTTTCTCGCGGTCCTTAGGGTGGACCTCCACCTGCCAGTAGCCACTCTTCAAATCCAAGGTGGAGAACCATCTCGACCCTGATATGGTGTCCAGGGTGTCGTCGATCCGGGGTAGAGGGTAGCTGTCCTTCTTCGTGACGTCATTCACCCGCCTGTAATCCACGCAGAACCTGGTGGAACCATCCTTCTTCTTCACTAGCACGACCGGAGAACTCCAAGGACTATGTGATGGCTCGATCACCCCTTGCTCCTTCATCTCTTCTACCATCCGGTCGACTTCCGCTTGCTTGGCGAGCGGGACACGTCGGAATGGGGCCCTAATCGGTGCGCTGTCCCCAACGTCGATTCTGTGCTGAACCAAGATTGTCCTGCTGAAGTCTTTGCTCCCCACGGAGAAGACATCCTGGAATTCGCGTAGCAGGTCCTGAAGTTGGCGTGATTGTTCCTCGTCTAAATGGTCCAGGAATCTTTGGTACAGCTTCTGTAGTTCTTCTGGCAGTGTGCGTCTTCTTCGGTTGTCCGTCTGCAGGTGACGTCTGTCGTATCTGTGATGCGGGCAATCCAGGTAACGGGCTCACAGACTCCTAGGTTGGTGTCCCGGTGAACCGTACTGTCGCAGTCGTTCAGGTTGGACAGGCGTACGTATGGCCGAGACGTCGTGTTGATGAGAGTCTTGGCAACTAGCAATCCTTTTGTCTGGATGTCCTCATATTTTGCTCGATGACAGCCGCCACTTCCTCAGCAGTTCCGTCGACAATTACGGCAGCACTGACCTCCGTCCTGGCGGGAACGATGACGTCTTCTCTCAGCCTTACTCGTCGTGCGGTGATGGACTCGTGCGCAGGTTGCAAAGCAAGTTCCTCACCTCCGAAGTGCAGAGTGTTGGTACTCAGATCCAAGATGATGTTGTTCTGGTCCAGGAAGTCCAGTCCGATGATCACTTCATTTGATACGTCAGCCACATGCACTGGATGCTTTATCGCCCGTCGACCAATGACGAACTCCAGTGAAGCTTCGCTATGTACCGGTGAGGTCTCTCCGGTCGCGGTTATTAGCTAGAGGTTCCTTTGTGTGGGTTGCACTCTCCACTTCGGGATCACGGTGGGACTGACGATGGTCCTCGATGCTCCCGTGTCGATTAGCACGGGCCAGCTCTCTCAGTTGACGACTCCGTCGACCATCAGGCTGCTATTGTCCCTCCGTAACTTCGTCACACGAACCTGGTCTGCCGGGGCTTGACGACTGTCACAAGCCAACCTTTGCCCCCCAAGGCTGGCTAATACTCGTTTCCCTGGGTCGCGCGGTTTTCAGACGACTGATTTCCCGTCGGATACCCTCGGCGGCGGCGATCACCGCAGTCGTTGCTCAGGTGGCCTTTCTTACCACAGGTCCAGCAGGTCGGTAGTCCTCTTCCGGGCCGCCTCTCCGGTTGCCTTCCGGCTGTGTCGGTGCTGGTGGTGCCACGACTATCGAAGAAACGGCTTAGCGCCTCCATTAATTCGTCGGCCAGGGGCTTGGTCTCGTTGGTTTTTACTGGTTCGTCGACGTCCACTTGACGCACCCGCGCGTGCATTCTGGATGCCTGTTTTGCCGTCTCGAACTCAAGTGCGTGGCTCAGCGCATCTGTCAGGGTCTTATTGCGCGCGAGTCGCAGCGCCTGTTGAGTGTCCGAGTCCCGTAGCCCGTCGGTGAAAGTCTGCGTCGCTATCTGCTCCAGAAAGTCGGCCGGCGCTGTCGGGTAGGCGAGCCTTACGAGGCGTGCGATGTCCATCTCGAACTCCTGCAGGGTTTCCGCGTTCTTTTGTACCCGGGTCCGGAGCTGCATCTGGTAGGCCTGCTGAAGATGGCTATCTCCATATCGGGACTCCATATGGGCGATCAGTGAAGCATAGTCCTGGGATCCAGTCGGGATGGCCTGAAGGACGTTAAGGGCGTCACCTCTCAGCGCTACAATGAGAACTGTAGCCTTTTCAGTGTTGTTCCAGTTATTTATGGAACAGGCCGCCTCGAACTGACGTAAGTAGGTGCTCCACGGGACCTTTCCGTCGAAGGTTGAGGGCGTCACTCTGCTATGTCCCGTTCCTGATATTCCCGGTGTAACGGTGGGCGGGCGTTGGCGCAGCTCGGTAACTTCCTCTCGTAGAGCGTTGAATTTCTCTTCCACCCCCGTCAGTGGGCGTTGGCGCAGCTCGGCAACTTCCACTTGTAAGGCGTTGAATTTCTCCTCCACCCCCATCAGCGGTCGTTGGCACAGCTCGGCAACTTCCACTTGCAAGGCGTTGAACTTCTCCTCCACCCCCATCAGCGGGCGTTGACGCAGCTCGGCAACTTCCACTTGTAAGGCGTCGAACTTCTTTTCCACTGCTGCGACTTCCTCACGTAGGCCCTGTTCTAATTTCCTTTGGCTCTCCTCTAATTTCGTCAGCAGACACTCTTCCAGATTTATCTGGCCATCCAGAAATTTGGCGGTTAGGTCCTCTGCTAACTTATTCTGGCCGTCCTTCAGGTCCTCTGCTAAACTTTTCTGGCTGTCTTCCATCTTCTTCTGGCCGTCTTCTAATTTGGCAGTTAGGTCCTTGGTTAAATTCTTCTGGCCGTCTTCTAATTTGGCAGTTAGTTTCTTGGTTAAATTCTTCTGGCCGTCTTCTATGCCATTTAACTTTTCTAGCAATGCTGCCAATTGCGCCTCCATTTTAGTTGTTTGCCTTGTAAATGGCATGCACCCACAGGAAAATTAGAGAAAATGACCTGCTCGGGTTTTGAAACCAGGACCGTCAGGTGTTGTGCTTGAGTTCATAATCCGGCTTCTGACTCCAGTTGTTACGTGCCACCCCCTAGTGGCACTTATGTTAACTGGATTACGGTGGGAGTACAAAGCACAACACCAATTACTGCTTAAAGATATAATTAACTTTATTGTGGCCAGAAAATTACACTAATCAGCAAATACAAGCAATTAGGAGCCTTACTCCAGTTTCCTCAAGTCTCTTCCTTGAGCGCTCTTGGCCCTTCCACTTGTCAACAGATCACAGAAGTTAATCCGTTCTTATGAGTACGGTGGCCTTGACAGAAACTACCTGCTCCTCTCCTTTATGTTCATCGACCACAATTACTTACGATCACTTGCTGCAGGCTATATCGCTGTCCACAAGCTGGAGAAACAATGTCACTGGATTTCGTAACTCGCACAGCACTTCGTCACCACACTTCTGTCGCACTGGCTCAAAAACACACACCCACAGAAAAACTCGGTCCCCTCACTGTTGAAGCCGCTTATATAGCAGGCCGGTGACTCAATGAATTCTTCTAGATCTATCCAGGGTCCACGGCTTCTCGAGGTTTCCATCGCTGGTCCAGTCACGAATATTCTGGACTATCCCTTTGTCCTGGTAGCCCTGTTGCATAAGGCGCACGCAATGCGGGAGGCAGGCCACAGCCCAGCCCTGGGGCAGTTGTGACTCATGCGGCGAGCGATGACACAAACTCACAGCCGTAACAATATAAATACATTTTAATTTCCTTCACTATAGCTCGTGCATATACATATACAAGTACATATTTATAGAATCCTTCCCACTAGGATCTTTGAAATTGATGGTCACAAGTAATATTCTACCAACAAACGGTTCCTCCATTGAGCATATACGGTGCGGTATGAATAAACACGCATTGCTGCCTGGTTTGTCAAACTGGCAAATTGTACAAAACTTCAGAAACAAAACTCTATGTTCTGGTACATATTAAAGAAAACAGACCATTGTTCGTCTAGTGTTGTGTCTTAATCCAAGTTGAACTTTTAGAATAAGCCCTTACGTTGCAGAGCTGGGCGAATACTGTAATATTGAATCATCTATTTTGACACCTCTTGACTGTAAGTATTGAATAAATGGTACAATATCCTTAAAACTGTGGTCCTTAATGTTTTGAAGTTCCAACCATTTGAAACACCTGAATTCCTCCATAGGTTGCATCCATTTATCCAAGTAGGCTACTCATTGCAGGATTCATAGGAACATAAACACCTTGCATTCTTTATCTAAACCATCTTCTCAAAATGTATCTAACCTTCGTCTGACTTTAAGGGGAAAACCTAAATGAGCAATCAAGAAAAATGCCTTAACATTTTCGATAAATTCGAAATGCCTGCCGGACATAACCAAAATTAATGAAAAGCAGGACATGTTGGTAACCCTCCGTAGGACAAATCCTCTTATTAAAAGGAAGATTCTTATACAGACCCTGTATATTGAGACAATCTGTCGTGGTAAAACTGTTTCAAGATACATACCTCACTTCTATAGCTTCAAAAAATGAATATTGCAAACACATTGTGTTCCCAGTGACAAGAAGGTAATAAAATGTTAATTATTCCTTGCCCCCGCCCTGTCACGGCCAAGATTATAGGATCAAAATAATCCATGAACCAGTCTCAAGCATGACATGGACTCCTTAACATCGTCCGGTCTAGATGTTGGTAGGCTTAGAAAAAATACAAATGACTTCTTTACTTGCTACCTCCCCATTCCTTCTTCCCAACTACACGCACTAGTACAAAGTGCCTTCATGTATCTGTTAGGAAGATATGGGATGATCCTTCCGAATATAGGCCTATGTGGTCCACAATTATTGTCATTCATCATAACAAACGGTATTTCGGCTAATTTCAACAGTTTATCAGTTTGTATCGTGTGTTTGACTCCCGTGGAGTGTTATCATACATAAGATATACTGAACTATATTCTTAATAATTTCACCTCTTGCTGATGACATCGTTTTCTTAGCCGACACACCACAGGATTTGAATGAAATTTTTAAATGGTATGGATTCTGTCTTGAGGAAAGAATTCACGATGAAAATTAATAGATGTATAACGAAGATACTGGAATCCAGCCTAAAGAAATCTTAAATCCCTATGGACGTCAAATTGACAGCTGAAAAACAAAGGGATGTAGGAGACTTATTAAAACTACAGAACAGGAGACCAAGCCGTCGTAACTTTCAACAAGGTATATTACTGAAAATATAGTATTTATGATTGACAAACCTTTCTCGGAGATGTTGGGAGTCGTTTTACTTTCTCAATTGCCACTGCTGCACCGGAATAATTCCTTTTAATTGATTATTTACGAAAATAATGCTTTTTGCATTGTCTTCATTTCACTATGGGCGCCATCTTGTACACCACGTCATACGACACCCGAAAAACGAACATCTGAGTACGTTACCAACATGTCCAAATACAAAATTCACCATATGACACGTAAAGTTTGAAATTGTTACAAATTTCCACTATGTTAAGCACTGTCTTGCGGAAAATTACTGCTAGTACCACAAGCAAGGGGGTCTGGGAAGTAAGCCCCAGGTTAGGTTTGTTTTTGTATGTAAAACATTAATAAGATAGAATTTATGTCCGCTTCTAGGTTAGGTACTGCCTGGTCGAAAATTACTGCTAGTACCACAAGCAAGGGGGTCTGGGGCGTAAGCCCCAGGTTAGGTCTGTTTTTGTATGTAAAACATTATAAATAAATAAACACTGACAATTGGCGCAATTTTTCATTACATTACTTTATCGACACTCATTTGTTTACTCGTTCTATACCCGATGTGAAATAGTACCAAATGCGTGGGGTTGGCATTCCGCACTTAGTAAACAAGATGGCTCCAAAAGACTTTCATTTCTGCTATGTAAGTCGTGTATCTATTTGGGATGGCTGGGTGGGTTTATGGCAGCGGACGAGTCAGCATCTATTATTTTAACAGCTTCGGATACCATTACTAAAGGTACTTTGGCAAATTTCACTACCTAAATTGTTTTATACCTTTGTTCTCCCGTTCTGTAGCGCTACCGGAAACTTCTGTTAGGGTGACCAGCGATGGACGAAAAGCAGAAGATATAAAAAATAAGGTTGGTTTAAGCAAGGAAAGCATTTGTACTGGAAATAAATCGGTTGACATCGAATATAGGCTACATTTAGGTATTAGGCAGTCATTTTTGAAGGCCTTTGTCTGGAGCGTGGCGCACTATGGAACTGAAACTTGGAATGTTGGAGCAGCAGAGAAGAGGAGAATTGAAGCGTTCGAAATGTGGTGTTACAGGAGAATGATGAGAACCGGATGGCTAGATAGGGTGAAGAGGTATTAAGACGATTGGGAGACGAGAGATGTTAGTGACGACTGCTTTTGAAGAGGAGAAATAGGTTGGTGGGATACCTTCATACCCAGACACCCAAGAATATCAAACCTAACTATGGAAGGAAGAGTCGAAGATAAGAACTCTAGGGGTCGACCAAGGGTAGAATATGTCAAACTGATTGCCTCGGATGTAGGGTGTGGTACCTATGTAGAGATGAAACGATTAGCTAAGACAAGGAAGATTGGAGTGCTGCATCGAACCAGTCGAAAGACTGTAAACTTAAACAACAACAATTCTTAATTGAGATTTTAGACTGTAATGTCGTGATCAGTGCACAAATATTGTGATTATAACCACACACAAAGATGTTATGTGTCTAAGGAGGAAGAGAATGAGGGCATTCAATAATTCTGTTTCGAACAGGACGGCTTGTACCACTAGGAGGATGTTTTGTGCAGAATTAGCGCATTTCATAGATGATATCTCACTTTTTGGCGAGAATGAACAATCTGAGAACTCTTTTCTTGTTAGATGACAGATCCAAGCAGAAATATTTCTAATGTTGTGGAAATATGGGACAAAACTAAGTTAAGATAATTAGTGTTTAGGCGGAAGGATATTGTATGCTCAGTGCCCAGCACAGATTATCAGTGATACGCTGGTTGACAGAGGTATGTACCTAAGAACATCTTAATGATGATATTATACACAAATAATTCCCATTGTTTGTTTTGTAAGTGTGTATTGATAAATATATCTTTCTCTCGCGTCCGTTCAATGAAGAGGATGTAAGAGTTTTCATTTGAACTGGGCATTGTGTGGTATCTGGAAGCCTTTACACAGCTAGTCCTGATTCTCAAAGAAGCGTGTGCTACGATCAGTTCGGAAACTATTTCAGTCGTGTGTTACTTACTAACAATCAGATATCGCCGCCTCGACCAAACATTGATCAGGTTTGTGTGTGTTAGGGAACAACGGAACTGAATTTACTCGGCATTACTCTCTAACTCATTTGATCAAGTAGGATGTACTGTTATTGTTAGCCTACTGTGCACCTCACAGGATATATTAGGAATACCAATAGGCCTATTACATTTGGAGGACTGAGATTACCTCATTTGATGTATGAGGCTATTTCGGAGAATAAGTGCGTATGTAAATAATGTTCAGGTGAATTTCTGTGTTCTAGTTTTCTAACGTAATGGACGAGCAAGCTGTGATCAAAAGTGAGCCGGAATGGTCGACAGAAACAGATGACTTGGCCGATATTGTAAGTGTATTATAATTCCACACATTGTGTAACATTGCAATCTTAGTGATGTCCAAGGCATAATGTTTGTAGTTAGCAAGGTTAATTATATCAAGCAGTATCTGTTAACTAGAGGGCATATTGTGTCTGTATTTTCATACTTGTGTATTAATTGCCATTTAGAAGCTGAAACAATTCCTCTTCTTTATGCAATAGAGATAGTACATAGCCGTTGTTTTGAATAATGACGTACATTGTTGCCACATCATAATATGTATGGTACTGCACTGACTCACTAGAAAGCGAGATTTATAGCAAGAATATATTTGGAATCCCCTCTGTTCCAAGACTTGAATTGCTAGAGACTGGGGAGAGAGTATTACTTATTGCAATCATCGCTCGATGTCTACAACAAAAGCATGCTGAGAAAGTTCAACTAATTTCTTTGGTAATCAGGGTAGCCAACCTGTAAAGTTAAATTCACCTAGATTTCCTTCATAAATCCCTGAGATTTGAATTTTGTTTCCATTTGTCCTCTTCTATAAACATATCATATTGCCATGGTGGCCTTGCGTTCCCTCATCGGCCATGATGGTAGTCATGGTTTCCTGACTTGGGGCTTTAGTCACGTTTGTCTGACAGGCGAGTCTTGTTTTGAGACAGCGCATGACGTCACGTTACGACAGTCTCCAAGCAATTTCAAGTAAGACGAGATACTTTGGGGAGAGGAGGATCACCTAGATTGGTTCCTAATGGTCAACCATTTTGGTTCTTTACTACGGTCCGAGAGAGTAAGTAGGTTGCCTTCACAAGGCTGAATATAAGGTAGGAGGTAGAGGGTCGACCATATTAGGGTTCAGTGGACACCATTTTGGTTCTTGACTACGGTCTGAGAGGGAAAGTAGGTTGTCCTCACAAGGCTGAATATAAGGTAGGAGGTAGAGGGTCGACCATATTAGGGTTTAGTGGCCACCATTTTGGTTCTTGACTATGGTCTGATAGAAAGTAGGTTGTCCTCACAAGGCTGAATATAAGGTAGGAGGTAGAGGGTCGACCTTATTAGGGTTCAGTGGCCACCATTTTGGTTCTTGACTACAGTCTGAGAGTTTAAGTAGGTTGTCCTCACAAGGCTGAATATTAGGTTGGAGGTAGAGGGTCGACCATATTAGGGTTCGGTGGCCACCATTTTGGTTCTTGACTACAGTCTGAGAGTTTAAGTAGGTTGTCCTCACAAGGCTGAATATTAGGTTGGAGGTAGAGGGTCGACCATATTAGGGTTTAGTGGCAACCATTTTGGGTGTTGCCTATGGTCTGAGAGAGAAAGTTGGTTGTCCTCACAGGGCTTTATATTCGGTTCGAGGAAGCGGGTCGCCCATAATAGGGTTGACTATTGCTCTTAAGTTTTAACGTTCGTCGCCAGGAGCCAACTGCGGTGGCATCTAGTAACCAAGTTCACAACTAGTTGCCGTTGACGGTATAATTTGGTGGCATAAGTAGGAACTACTTGAAAATTGAATATCTGCAATCCTTACCTGAGTTACAGAAAACACACACTAATACAGCCAACATAATTAACAGCGGTTATCAACCAGATTCTACACATACACAAAGTACACGGGGCTACATGACAGCGTTGTTGCACCCTCTAAACTATGGAACCAACCAACTATTTAGTTTATCGGCCCGCTACCAAATAGGAATCTGGATCTGAAATGTTTGCTTTTAATTTTCCTATAAACAATATTAACACCTCCATTCTTCAGCCCATGACTTATTGGTCCTTGTATTCATTTTCTCAGCAAAATGGCGGCTGTTAATTACTGTTTTGAACTGGGGTCGATCTTACGTAATTTCTTCTGTGATGCCAATTTCTTGAAGTTCTTTGTCTATTTCACTAAGTTACTGGTTCTTGACTTCCATTGAGAGAGCAAGGTTGAGAATCATTTTGGTGAACCTGTGATGGTTCATTTTGGGAATGTTGCAGTAGAACTTAAATTGCCTTTTCCTGAAGGTGTCGGTGATTTTTTCAGAATGCTGATAAATCTCCCGACACTTCTGTTTCACCCAGATTTCTTCTGAGCAGACTGGACCAAGGATTTTCCTTTCTTGTTTCTCTATGCCCTTACTAAGAGATCTACCTTCAATGATCAATGTTTCTGAGCCATATAGAGCTTCAGGTTTGATTATTGTGGTATAATGTCCTTACTAAGAGATCTACCTTCAATGATCAATGTTTCTGAGCCACATAGACCTTCAGCTTTGATGACTGTGGTATAATGTCCTTACTAAGAGATCTACCTTCAATGATCAATGTTTCTGAGCCACATCGTGCTTCAGCTTTGAATACTGTGGTATAATGTCCTTACTAAGAGATCTACCTTCAATGATCAATGTTTCTGACCCACACAGTGCTTCAGCTTTGATTAATGTGGTATAATGTCCTTACTAAGAGATCTACCTTGAATGATCAATGTTTCTGAGCCACATAGAGCTTCAGGTATGATTACTGTGGTATAATGTCCTTACTAAGAGATCTACCTTCAATGATCAGTGTTTCTGAGCCACATAGAGCATCAGGTTTCGTTACTGTGGTATAATGTCCTTACTAAGAGATCCACCTTCAATGATCAATGTTTCTGAGCCATATAGAGCTTCAGGTTTGATTACTGTGGTATATTGTCCTTACTAAGAGATCTACCTCCAATGATCAATGTTTCTGAGCCACATAGAGCTTCAGGTTTTATTACTGTTGTATAATGTCCTTACTAAGAGATCTACCTACAATGATCAATGTTTCTGAGCCACATAGAGCTTCAGCTTTGATAACTGTAGTATAATGTCCTTACTAAGAGATCTACCTTCAATGATCAATGTTTCTGAGCCACATAGAGCTTCAGGTGTGATTACTGTGGCAGGGTGTCGAGCGATACGGGAAATACGGGAATTATACTGGAATTTTAGTGACCCGGGAAAAATACGGGAATTATACGGGAAATTTGCACTTGATACGGGAAATCTTGAAGTCTGATAATGCCTGACTTCTTAGCCCCCGAACGCTCGGTAGAGTCCTCCCGCTCAGTCTTCTGTTTCGCCTGCAGACCGCGCTGCCACTCGCAATTTGCGCCACCGATAGAGCGCTAAGCGGGATGAGAACGCAGCCAACGTCGAATGCATGCTTTGCCTGGCCGACCGCCGGCCGTACCCTTTCCGCGCGGGGCTACGCGCGCCGCGCTCGTTGCTGACAATGACATTCAGGAATCAGTCCGCATTGTTATTCACAGAGGAGACCTGGGTTTTTCGAAGAGCAGCCCTTAAAGAAGCTAACAACTCAAGATCTCAGAAAATTCGAGACGCGGATGTGCTGCAATTTCGCAATTTCCTATGGCTGAAAAAATCAAAGAGAGGTCATCTCTTGCTCACAAGATGACCCGTGCTTTTTCCTGCCTATACCTTATAGGGGTCGCTGAGACTCCTAAGTTGGAAGAAGTTAGGATCGTCATTGCCCTAGAAATTCTTTGTAATCAGAAGAATTTGATTTCTGGCTCAATGGCTGACCGCATCAAGAGCAGCTACTCTTCACTTCTGAGACTGCCCTCCGTCACTTGGCGTTTGAAGCAGTTCGACGGAAAAGAGCCACGGCTCTACGTGCTGTGGTCTGAATTAGTGGCTTCAGCACCTTCCTCAGTTCCTGCCAAAAACGTTCTCACAACCTTCGTTAAAATGATACTGATTTTTTATCACAACAATGCAGCTCTTGACAGAGGTTTCTCCCTGAACAAGGAGTGCATGATCGTCAATCACAAAGAAGCAAGTCCGATTGGAATGCTTACTGATCAGGACGCTGTGATGGCAGCTGGTGGAGTAGAAAAGATAACCGTGAGCAAGAGTCCATACTGCACGGAACTCCTACGCCTTGTTCAAGGAAGCAAAACAGGTGCGAAGCGACGGCTAAGGTGGCAGTCGATAGAAAAGGCACGAAAGATCTCCAGTAATTGAAAAAAAAAGATATTGAACGACGCCCGTTCTGAAGCATAGAAAATTGAAGAGCAGATGAGTTCCCTAGTGAAGCTTTGAATATTGTTTGTTTTATCTTATTTTGTGTGACTAAAGTTCCTAACCACAATCTAGTATTAACAAAGTGACTTATTTTATTTTGTGTATGACTAGAATACTTTTCCTATTCTGAAATTAGTACTGTCAAAACAACGTAATTTTGTGCTGTGTATAACTGAAGTTCCTAGTAACAATCTTGTATTTGTCAAAGTGACTTATTTAATCTCGTTTTGCATTCTTTTATTTTCTATTATCTACTTTGATAAAATAAAGCTAAATTAAAAAGTATTCGCGGCGTGTCGCTTGTGGAATTTTACTCTTTTTAGCCTTTCCGTGGTCTACTTTCGCATACCAAATTGTTTTAAAGTCGGTGCAAACACTCAATGCAAATGCGTCACACATGCATAAAATTCAAAAACTACAAACAATGTCTCACAGCTCTCGACATTTTACTATCAAACACCCGTCACCAACATGTGGCTACAAAATTCACCACATAAGTGACAGAATTCTTCTCGTATGGGCAGGCATTGTTTCAGTCGCTTGTTAACCACTGTCTGTGGCGGATTTCCTTTCATTGTCATTGTTTCGTTACTTTTACTTCGCCAAAGTTCGACCCGAGGACTGGACACATCCCGTACAGCATGTACAGAAAGAAATACTGAAGGCGGTATAGATATCGCGGTGGATGGAATGATTATTAACCTTGGCAATTCATCAAGCTCTGACGAAGACAATGATGATGGTGGTGATGATGATAGGGACAGTGAAGGGGTGGAGGGTGTCAAAGAAACCCTTGCCAAGTGACTGAGGATAATTTATTTACTGGTGTCAGTTCGCTTGCGTCAATCGATAATAGAGCACAGGCTATTGTTTCCCGTCTTAGCGTTCAAAATACAGTCTGTCATTCAATAGCCTACAACACGACAATATAAAACCACGGAAATAATATCGCCACAGAGCGGCTTGTTTGAGTGCCCAGTGCTAAATATGTATTTACCTTAACTTTACTTTTATATTATCACGAAAGCTAATGTTAACCGTAGAGAGTCGCAATTCAGTGAGTGTGCATGGTGTTATCTGTCGACTACTGTAGTAAGCTGTGAACGACCTCCACTCAGACTCTTGTTTCATGTTAAAGGATAATCATTGCATGGTGAATGTTTTTATATTCATTAGCTGTAGAGTGTTTGCCCTCTTTGTCGTATTTATTGAATTGAATACCGATGATAAAGGTAGCATAGGTTCGGTGTGTAATTTATTTATTCATCTAAAAGTATCGTATTTCTCTGTTTGAATGTCCTCGGGGTTGACTCAGGATCGTTTTTTTAAATATATTACGTATAATTGTACCGAAATAATGTCTGAAGTGTAGCGCTGTGTATTATTCGAATCAGTTGATTTACAACAACACTAAAAATTTGCAACACAGCTCAGCTGTTCCAAGCTCCCGACATATCCTTCGCGTTGTTTCCTTCGAAATACAGGGTGTAGGTGAGAAGCATGCTCAGAATTCTTGCCGTGTGGCGGTTGGACGTAGGGTCAGGGTCTTGTTATGTGGCGACCGTGGGTTGCGGAGAGGAAAGGCGGGGCAAAGTGACATGAAGGCTGTCAGGACCGAATGCGCGGGGTTAGCGATACTGTATTTGTCCCATAATTTATGCGTGTAATAGCGGACACACCTCCAATTTTACTATCAAAGTCGTGATCTAAAGAGGGATAGTGGGTGGGTAACATCTATTACTACATGACCCCCAACATTATTATTCATTATTACAAAGGGTATTTTGACTATTTTCAGTATTGTAGAAAATTGTATCGCCTTGTTCCGGGCTTCTATAGAGCTTACATTTTCTTTCGATCTATCATTTACCACAGGACGCGCCACCGGCGTATGGTTATGCATTACCAGCTTCTGATTTAGTAGTCAGGTAATGGAAGCAATGGGAATTGTGTACTACAATTTTACTTGCATGTAACTAAGCAAATTGTTGTTAAGAGAACGTAAAATGCACCAAGAATGATATGTATGATCTTCAGCTGTGTGCAGTGAGAAAGCTCTGCATGTGTTCATTCCTTATGTATTAATGATGCGAAATATCAGTTAACGTTGTGCCACATACAACACTCGTAGTCTCTAAATGTTGCACATTTTCCCGTAAATTACAGCAGTTTATGTTTGTTTGAATTGCTTATAAGATCGTGACAAAGAACGTGTTTCTCCAATTGGATGATTGTATTTAACTGAATGCACGTCGTATAATCTTGGCGAAGTTTTTTTTTTTTTTTTTTCACGAATCAACTTAACACCGTAGTAGGCACGCAGCTTTTTGTATTTAGTTTTCTGGCATCTTGTTTTATATTATTGACTAACATATTTCTAAATGCAGACAATCCATACCTCCATTAGGATTCGGGTTCCATAATTCATGCAAAATGAGGTTCGTTCGTTTGTGAAATTGAGGTCATAACCCCCTACCCTTTCAGTGATTACCGTATGGTACTTTACGTAGTCTAGGGTGAAGATGTAAATGAACATTTAAATAAAATTGTCGCCAGTTGTCTCGTTTATTAACTTACGGTAATATTTTCCATAGGTACTGAAAACTAGGCACGGTTGGATTTTAAGGTGGAACAGCATGTGCTATCAAATATCGCTTTCTTGCAATACCTGGAATATGTATAGAATTATAAAATGATTATTGGTTAAATAAGTGTTAATAGATAGGCTAGTATAATTATAATGATTATATAAATATTAAAGAAGAAGCGATGCGTTGTTAGTAAATATTAGGCCTACCGGTACAGCGAATAGCCTATAACTCGTAGCTTCCGTCACAATTTAGCATTTAAACGGGTCACGTTAATGCATAATACCTATATACTAATATAACAACCTGATAGCAAATTATAATAATATTCTCACATATAACGTATTTAATTTGCACCAAGTTAATTATTGTAGTCTAAGATATGTTAAACCACTGCCGTTTGAAATGTGCAAATCGCACACCTCGTAGGCAAGCTGTTTGTTATGGTCGTCTCTGATGCGAAGTGTTACTAATTATTCTTTTAGGAGACACTTGTCTTTGGAATATTCATGAAAGGCCAACCCTCTAGTTCTTATGTCATAGGTTGAACGTATAAAAACAAAACCACAATCCGAAATTATAAAGAAGATAATCACGAACGAACGATTCACCGCCAATGAAAATCAAATGGAGATTCGCGGACCGGAAGTTCGCTATGCGTAAGCTTCGGTGCCATTTTGTTATTGTTAGTGTTATGGTGCCATTTTAACTCGTGGAAGCTCCATACGGTTACGGTACCATACGATTCAGTCACTTCCCGTAAACATTTTTTATGTGACACTCCTATTCTCTACTCTCTCAGTCCTCCTCAGTAAAATAGTCATTTATATCAGCTCTCCTCAGGTAAAAGGTATTTTATTTGTATTCGTAGCATCTCATCCCATCTGCGAGAGAATTCACTCGCGCGCGCATTCGCTTTGCTCACGCTACGGATTAGGCCTAAATCTCGCCATCACCCGTGGGCTGCGGAAGTATCTAAAAAAATTCAGTTACTTACGCCAGTAAATCTTGATTAGCGTTTTAAGATACATTTTGCAGCCATTCGGTATGCGAACCATAGTCTTAGAGAGTTTTTGGTGGATTTTCGTACGGGAAATACGGGAATTATACGAGAATTTGAGAAAAGGTCATCGCTCGACACCCTGCTGTGGTATAATGTCCTTACTAAGAGATCTTCCTTCAATGATCAATGTTTCTGAGCCATATAGAGATTCAGGTGTGATTACTGTGGTATAATGTCCTTACTAAGAGATCTTACCAGGGTTACGGTGAAGTCCTCAACGGTACCTGCAGTGAAAGAGGTGAACTCTGGCACAGTGTGGTTGCCAGAAGGGGCAGCCTATTGCTCAGGTTTAATAGGGCAAACTATTGTCCATAGTTATGATGGGCAGGTTTTGGCCCAACGGCAAAATGAGCGGAGGAGGAGCCAATCACTCTCATGGTTCCCAACGGTCATAGAGGCGGAAGAGGCCACGCCAGACGGACTGGCTGAAAAGGTGCACCTCAGTAGTACTTGAGTATGTGGTAGTTCGTTGCAGTCTCTGTGTTCGGTCCTGCATGTCTCATTCTTTGTGAGCCGCAGGATAAGGCTCAGATATCATGGTGTGTGGGTCTCGCCCTGGCAAGCTGAGATCCACCCTAAACAAATTCACGCCAGTGGTACTTCTTCCGAACGACACTTTTCAAAGTCCAACGGCGATGGGATATGGACGGTGGGGGCAGGTTATGGGTGTAACTGGAAGCCCCTAGTTCGGACCTGCACGTTGGCAGCAGATGTGTGATGGTCGTCTTCCGGAGTCTCTGTGACTACTCAGGAATCTGGTCCTGCATCTGTGTTTGGGCAGGCCTATTTAGGATCACCGCTGCCCACCCCACATGGGTAAGGCCCTGGAAAAGGTGGGCTAAACCTCGGAAGTCACAATCTTGGTCCGGCTGGGCAACCGCACTCAGCAGGTCACCCCTCATGCGGTCGAAACTCAAAAACAGTAAAGAATCACAAATTGATTATTGGATCATGGAACATCAGAACCTTGCTTGATTTGGACAATAACGTTAGACCTGAGAGTAGGTCAGCTCTCGTAACCCATGAGTTATCAAGACTCAACGTTGACATTGCTTCCCTCAGTGAAACTAGGCTGTCTTCTGAAGGCAAGATTTCTGAATCTGGAACAGGATATACCATCTTCTGGAAAGGAAAGGAAAGGAGGAGGGTGAATGTCGTATTCATGGTGTGGGCTTCGCTGTGAAGACCAAACTGGTAAATTATCACCAACTTACGCCCATTGCAATCAGCGAAAGGCTCATGACTCTCCGCATAACACTCTCTGGAGGTTCCTCTATGACACTCATATCTGCCTATGCTCCTACCTTAGATTCTGATGATGAAGTAAAGGCTCAGTTCTATAATCAGCTAAGTGAAATCATCTCCAAGGTACCATCTGCAGATAAACTCTTGCTCCTCGGTGACGTCAATGCCAGAGTTGGGAAAGATCACAGGCTATGGAATAATGTGATGGGCAAACAGGGACTTGGAAAATGTAATCCCAATGGACTGTTGCTTCTTGGTCTTTGTGCAGAACACGAACCTTTCATTACCAACACGTAGTTCCGGCTACCTGACCGCTTCAAAACCACGTGGATGCATCCTCGTTCCAAACATTGGCACATTCTTGATTATATCATCACCCGGCAATGTGATAAGAAGGACACTCTTATTACCAGAACAGCAAGGAATATAGTCGATTGTTGGACAGATCATAAACTTCTTATATGTAAGCTCAGGATATCCATCAGACCTAAACCACCTAGGAACATCAAAAATTTGCCAAGAAAGAAGTTTAATACATCCGAACTTCAGGATGAATCCATGTACAAACATTTTGGAAACAGGATCGTCTGCCAGTTATCAGAAAACCCAGTAACAAATGATATTCAGCAAGAATGGGCCACATTACAGAAGATTATCACACAGTCAGCTGAGGAAACCATTGGTTTTATAGTGCGGAAAAGACAAGACTGGTTTGATGACAACAATGAGGAACTTCTGTTTCTCATCAATGCCAAAAGGAATGCCTATCTTGCCCATCTTCAATACCCAACTTCCAACACAAAGAGAGATAAATTACTGGAACACAAGGGTAAATGCCAGACGCAGATAAGGCCGATTAAAAATACTTGGTGGCAACATAAGGCTCAGGAACTGCAGAGACTTGAGGAACTTCTATGCAGTACTCAAGGAAATATATGGACCATCTCTCTCATCATCAGGTACACTGAAAAGCGCTGATAATTCAACTACCTTTAATGATAGTCAAGAAATCTTGGAACGCTGTGTTTTAGATCCCTTATTGGGGGGTGGTTGGATCTAAAATGGAAGAGTTATTGTGTTAATTTATAAAGAAGTGCCAAAAAGGGGGTAGCTTCCCGTAGCCGGGCAAACTGACCAGTGTAGAGTGTTGTTTAGTGTTAGGATGCTAGGGGTTGCTCTTATAAAAGATCTAGGTGTATTTTAGGGGATGGAACTTAGCGTACAGGTCAACGCGCTGGTCGTCCAGCTGGCTGGTTAGATAATCGACTTGCACGCGTCAGCTATATGGCGCGTGCCGCTCCTGGCAGTCGGGCCACTGCGTGAAATGCAATGCTACCTGAGCTAGCAAGTGCCTGGCTACTGTGTGTCACGTCTAATCGTGACGGAGGATTCAGGAAGGGAGTTAGGGCGTAAAGAAGCGTGTAAACAGTAATGCAGGTGTAATGTACTGACCAAGTATTTATTGGTCAGTAATATGGAATTATGAGTCCCTTTTAAGGGATGTAGTGATGTTACAATGTAGGAGTACAAACTTGTGTATACAAATGGTGGGTAAGGTTACAAAGTACAGGATTCTGACACTGCTGACTCACCTGATGATAACAGTGCTAGCCTCCGGCCGCCGAACTGTAAGACTGGTAATTGAGAGAGGGACTGCCCTAGTTAAGGCCTCCCTTTATAGTCTCCGGCGTTGTGCTGTCAGCATTGTGCTGAATAGATGTCCTAGTTAATTGTGTGTCGCTGTTTGTGGTAGTGATGCAATTATTGGGTAAGCTATCCAGACTGGCTAGCTGCCCTTGCGTGTTAATAGATGTTGGTCTGGGCTTACAGGATTTGCCAGTTAGGGGTAGTTTGAATAGATGATGGGGGGATGGCCTCCAATCTCCTAAATCGTCCATCAGAAGCTGCTGAAGACTTCCTCTGTGATGTACCGCAACAACCTGAACAACTGTGGTTGGCAGTACCTCCTACTTATCATGAATTCAGTGCAGCTCTCACCCAATTGAAACCCAGAGAAGCACCTGGCCCAGATAACATCCCTCTGGAACTAATTCAAGCCGGAGGTCATTCCCTCAAAACAAGAATTTTCATCCTTATCCTCAGAATATGGGAATCAAGAAAGGTACCTGGAGACCTAAAGAATACCACTATCGTCACTATCTTTAAAAAGGGTGATCACAGTGTTTGTGGCAACTACCGTGGTATATCACTGCTATCAATTGTGGGGAAGATTCTTGCACGAATTCTACTTAACCGCCTCAAGGTTATCTCTGAGAGGATCCTCCCAGAGTCACAATGCGGATTTAGAGCTTCCAGAAGCACGATTGACTGGATTTTCTGTGTGAGACAGCTACAAGAAAAATGTAGAGAACAACAGAATGCACTCTTTTTAGTCTTTTATGACTTGGAAAAGGCATTTGATTCGGTTCCTAGACCAGCCATGTGGGCGGTGCTGAAGCGGTTTGGTTGCCCTCAGCGTTTTGTAGATCTAATGAAGGCTCTCCATGATGGCATGACAGGTCAGGTTTGCCATCGGAATAAGATGTCCGATGAATTTCCCATTACCCATGGACTGAAACAAGGATGTGTACTTGCTCCAACGCTTTTTGCGCTGTACTTGGCTGCAATGCTTTATGATTCACCCACAAACATCCCAGGTGTGGAGGTCAAGTATCGTTTTGATGGAGGGCTCTTCAACCTAACTCGTCTCCGCTCCTCGAGGAAAACTCAGGTTACTAAGGTTACTTACATGTTGTATGCAGATGATGCGGCGTCGCCAACTCTCAAACCGGAAGAGCTGCAAGAGTCAGTTAATTGTTACAAAAGTGCATGTGATCGCTTTGGTCTTACCATAAATGTCAATAAGACTAAAGTCTTGGCACAACCTTCACCAGGCACACCTCTTCCTCAGTACAATATCTCCATCTCAAATTTGCCATTAGAACAGGTAGACCACTTCTCGTACCCGGGCAGTACCATTCCTGTGAGCTGTACATGTGAGCAGGATGTGGATAAGAGAATTGGCGCAGCCCGTGCAGCATATGGGCGATTAGCGCACCGGGTCTTCATGAATAAAGATCTGTCCATGAGTACAAAGCTTATGGTGTACAAGGCAGTAGTCATTTCTACATTGTTGTATGGCTGTGAAACGTGGACCCTTTACCGACGTGATCTTAGGAAGCTTGAGCGTTTCCACCTACAAAAACTTCGATCAATCCTGAGGATTAAATGGGAAGACCGCATTACCAATATTGCTGTTCTGGGAAAGGCTCAAATCAACAGCTTAGAATCATCCATAATAGGTCACCAATTTAGATGGATTGGTCATGGCCATCGGATGGATGATGTGAGATTACCTCATCAAATGCTATATGGTGAGTTATACTATGGCACCAGACCTCATGGTGGTCCTTAGAGGCGCTACAAGCACCAATTTAAGCAGACCCTGAAATTGACAGGTCTTGATTCACAAACCTGGGACATGCTGGCTGAAGACCGCTCAACTTGGCGCCGTACCATCTCTGATACTGTAAAGACGTTTGAAAGGGATTGACGCACACAAAAAGAGGCCAAGCGTCAAGCTAGGGAACTTCCAGCAGCCCAACCACGTCCTCCTCCAGCAATACTATGTGACTTGTGTGGACGCTTGTTTCATGCCAGGATTGGACTCTTTAGTCACCGTAAATACATCCACAAACTGGACTGAAGGAATAAGATTTATACTCGGATTCGAGTTAAAGCCGATGATGACCTTCAATGATCAATGTTTCTGAGCCACATAGAGCTTCAGCTTTGATTACTGTGGTATAATGTCCTTACTAAGAGATCTACCTTCAATGATCAATTTTTCTGAGCCATATAGAGCTTCAGGTTTGATTACTGTGGTATATTGATCTTACTAAGAGATCTACCTTCAATGATCAATGTTTCTGAGCCTCATAGAGCTTCAGCTTTGATTACTTTGGTATAATGTCCTTACAAAGAGACCTACCTTCAATGATCAATGTTTCTGAGCCACATAGAGCTTCAGGTGTGATTACTGTGGTATAATGTCCTGACTAAGAGATCTACCTCCAATGATCAATGTTTCTGAGTCACATAGAGCTTCAGGTTTGATGACTGTGGTATAATGTCCTTACTAAGAGATCTACCTTCAATGATCAATTTTTCTGAGCCATATAGAGCTTCAGGTTTGATTACTGTGGTATATTGATCTTACTAAGAGATCTACCTTCAATGATCAATGTTTCTGAGTCATAGAGCTTCAGGTTTGATTACTGTGGTATAATGTCCTTACTAAGAGATCTACCTTCAATGATCAATGTTTCTGAGCCATATATAGCTTCAGGTTTGATTACTGTGGTAACATGTCCTTACTAAGAGATCTTCCTTCAATGATCAATGTTTCTGAGCCATATATAGCTTCAGGTTTGATTACTGTGGTATCATGTCCTTACTAAGAGATCTACCTTCAATGATCAATGTTTCTGAGCCACACAGTGCTTCAGCTTTGATTACTAGGGCTCGGATTTTTAGGTAAATAAATATTTTTTTTATGTCAATACATATTTTAACCATTTTTTTTCTATAAATACGTAAATTCTGGCTTTTCATTTATTAGCACATAAAAGACATAATATTTAATTTTTTTTAAAGTAGTATGCTAGATCTTTCAGTTTATTGCATTTTGTTACGAGTTGCTTCAACGGGGAAGAATTTGTGAGCTATCTAATCATCATGCAGAGCTTATGTCAGCCTGCAACTGTGTTATTCCTAAGTTGTCGCCCCGTTCCGCTCACTGTGGAAGCCGGGGATTTCTTTGTCCATAGCCATATTGCACCACGTGCTAGACCTCACTCTCCGCCAGCTACCTGGAACCAGTGTCACATGCAGTTCATTTCTGGCACTGTGAAGTGTAAGGCAGTTCTACGATGCCTAAAGTAAAAACAACTACAAGTAATCGTCTGTTGCAGAATTTAAAGATAATTTTACTTCTGATGGGGCTTTCTGTTCTGCCAACCATGTGGAAAAGCAATTATGGCTGAACAGCGATCTCAAGTTACAAACACCTCAAGGGGAAGAAACATATTGCCGCAGTTCCGTGCCTTCAGAATTAGTGTTTCGCGATAATCATCGGTCATTTGTGATGGACAACCTGAAGATTTATCTCGTTGTGTATTGTAATGCTTCAGCAGTCAGTAAAATTGCATTCGTGAATACTGAATATTGTTTATATTCACGTTAATAAACTAAATTATAATTAAATATTTTTACTTTTTTGTCACATATTTCGGGGATTTTTAATACATAAATAATAAATATTTTCCCGATTTTTAGCACCTAAAAATCCGAGCCCTATTGATTACTGTGGTATCATGTCTTAGATGTTGATTTATTAATTACATCTGTAGGTATAGGCCTTCTGTAATTTTGAAGTTCTCTCTTTGCTTACGTCGCGATTCAAACATGAAGTAAAGTACTTTCCAGTCATTTGCCTGGAGGGAGTGTCGAAAACCTTGGGAAAACCTTTCAGGATGAGTGCTGCTAGCATTTACTTGATGATTTTTTGCCGAATTAAGTCTTCAGAATTTTCCTGTCTAGATAACCAGCGGATTCGTCCATGCATTTGGAATCCCGTCTTAGCTGTAATTTCGTGAGTTCTTTCAAGGACCTGAACTGCCTCTTGTGTATTGTTAGATAGAATAGCTAGGTCATCCGCGAAGGCCAAACACTGCAGATGAATTTAATGTTTAGTCGTCAACCAATCGTTATTTCTCTTATTTTTCCTTGTCCTTGTAACTTATTCAAGGACACGATTGAACAATAACGGTCATGGTCGTCTCCTTGTTGAAGTCCTGTGCTAATATGAAAACGGTCAGAAATCTGACTGAAATTGAACTATTGAAGTTATGGCTGTCAGTGTCTGTCGAATCAATTCTCTTGTTTTCCTGTCAACTTTGAATACTTCTAGAATATTGAATAGTGTGTGTGGGTCTACTAAGTCACCAGCTTTCCTGAAGTCTCCAATGATAGCGTTGTTTGCGTGGCTTTATGGATTCGCAAGGTGGTTTTGAGATTGAGAATTTGTTCTGCACAGGACCTGCCATTTATGAATCATGCCTGTTATTCGCCAATTAGAAGTTCAGTTTGGTTTTCTTGTCCCGTGAATAACGCTTTAGAGAGAATTTTTTACACGAGAGATAGTGATGATACTCCTCCGTAGGTATTGGTGTCTGTTCTCTCCCCCTTTTTATGTAGTGGGTGAATTAGATTGCAATTGCAGTCTTCAGGAATTTTCTCCATAAACCTACAAGTATTACATGAAATTTCTCAGCTAGGCTTTCACCTCTTAATCTCAACATTACATCTTCCTTTGGAGCTTAGCTATTTTTAAGTTCGTGGAATACTTTGTCGATTTCTTCTAATTAAGGGAGTTTTGAATCCGGATTTGGAATCGGTTGCTCAAATCAGAATTGTTGTTCAGGAGTATCGTTAGTTAAAAGGTCATGGTAGTTATCTGTGAGAAGTTTACAGTTTTCTTTATTATTCCCAGGGCCTCATCCGGATGTTTAAGACATAAAACAGGTACTTAGTAATGTGATAGTTCGTCAGCAAATGTTTTGTTACAGTTTCTTGTACTATTTTCCGTGTAATAGAAGAGCACACGGAATGAAAGGGGTAAGTCCATTTTATTCGGAAATAGGTTTATGACGCACTCTGGTGGCCAGCTATCGTAACTACAGATCGGTTGTAATTAACTTCAAATAATGCGGTAAGTCACCGAGACACAGAGGATTTTATTTTTAATGGAAACGGAAAGAACGTCCCATGTCCTCTGACTTTACAAGTATTCCCTTTATAAGAAATACATTTGGCTAAGGAACGATATCTCTTACACTCAATTGGGGTGTTAGTAAGTATTTATTTTTACTGTTGGAAGTTTAAATTGGCTCTCATGAAAAATATACATAATGTGACTTATCCCGTTCTTCCCGTGAAGTCTTCAATTTTGATCTATTTGTGTCGTTCTATTTTGATGTAATGTGCGTTCTTCAGATCTGATGATTCTTGAGGCTACTTTCTGGGCTTTGATTAATTCATGCCAGTTATTGTTTGTATTTTATTGTAACTGCACTTTTTAAAGGTTTGAATAACTCGGTCTATGGCCTTATCGCTGGTCTTGTCAACCCTCTGCCTTTACGTTTTCGAGGAAGAACCCCAATAATCCGGGAAGCACCCAATAATGTATCTTATAATGCCTTCCGATTGGAAGGATTTTGGTTGGTGATATTTGCGAGGAAATTGTTTGAATTTTGTTTAACACATTCCAGATCCATTCGTGGGTATTTTAACTGTTCCGAGTTTGGGTCCATCAGGTTGAAACTTTACTTTAATTATAGAAAATTGGTGATCAATGTAAACAATTATTTTATTTACTTAAAATTCATAATAATAATAATTATTAATATTTTTCCTTCAGGAGGATCGCAGGTTAAAGGATCATGGAAGTAATCTGTGAGAATTTTACAATTTTCTCTCTTATTTCCAGGGCCAAATCCGGAGGTTTAAGACATGTTCTAGGTGCTTGGTAATGTGATAGTTTGTCAGCAAATGTTTTGTATCAGTTTCCTCTTATTATTATTATTATTATTATCATCATTAGCTCATATTCTTTAATTTTTATATATAGTCATGCTTGTTCATTACTTCCCAGGATTTGAATGAGCAGCCACCCTGTGATAGGCCAGTGGGGATGAAAATTGAAGGACCTGATGATGTATTTGAAGATGCATTTGTTAAAGAAGAACTTGATTGCCAGGTGACTGTGTACATTATTTCCCTCCTTGGATTATTCTCAAATCCTTTTTAAGTTATGTAGTTTGTTTTAATCAGTTTTAATTTCAATTATGAAACTGAACAACAGAAGAGTTTATGTTTTTTGACTCTATTTTATTAATAATGTGGGTTGAGTCAAATCGCTTCCTTGGGCTGTTTATTTATTATTTTGTCAAATGACTATAATAGTTTTAAAGTGGTTATTTGTTGTCCTTTTTGAAACAACCTTGAATTATTATGGCAAAACCTGCATTATCTGTAAGCTTAAGTCTTGCTGCAAAATGAGGTAGGAACTTCGAAGAAAATGCAAGTGTGTTTTATAAATTCAAGTTTGTGTTTCTTTTGATCTTGAATCAAACACCTATTTTATTTCTCATAAAATGAAAGACAATAGAATCAATTTTGTTGCTTAATTTATAATACTGTTGCTACTTGAAAGTATTGGATTCTCAGGAGTAAAGTATATTGTGTTGTGATGGCAACGAATACATCGTAAGTAATAGGTATGGTATTCTTTTATATTTTTGTATTATAAAACTTTCAAAACCTTGAATATATAAGTCAGAAAAACATAAATATTGTGAAAGTCAGCTAATGAGCACTTAACGAAGCCAAATTTCAGATTCAGAGTTACTATTCTAACCTTGTCAAATTTCTTACAATTATTCATTGACTTGAGAACCAATCCGAGACATATAAAGCAAGATGAATGTCTTGCGTGCTTATGTATCTACAAAATATATTTCTTATGCCTCCTGAGGTACATTATTAACAAATTGTTGTTACTCTGTAGGGAGCACATAACAAGGGAGATACTGCGGACAACAAGGAAGTTACGATTAATGAGAATGTGACTGAAGAGATAGTCGCACATGTCAAAACGGAAGCACTATCTTCATCAAGTGGCGGAGATGCGAGCGTTGTAAGTGCCTAATTATACTGAGAGCAGCTTTATGGTTATTAAGTCACGTTATATGCTTAATGATATCTGATGTTCCTCCA
This sequence comes from Meconema thalassinum, assembly GCA_946902985.2. Taxonomy (NCBI): domain Eukaryota; kingdom Metazoa; phylum Arthropoda; class Insecta; order Orthoptera; family Tettigoniidae; genus Meconema; species Meconema thalassinum. Next base: position 20,169,211 of record OX336395.1, on the reverse strand, counting down.
CTAAGTGTGGCTGAGATTTTCAAAGGTTTGGTGATACGTTTGTGAGGGGATCATGTGCACTGATGAAATATTTAGGAATTAATACGAAACGTGAATGTAATTCTAGTAATTTCTGGCTGATAGTATACTTGTTCCATAGTGTATATGGAGGATATTGTTTTCTCTGTGATTTGTTTGCTGGATAGGTTGATATGATATTTGTTGTTTTAAGGGCCAAACATTCACATTATCGACCTAGCACTTGATAGGACTCCCTGCCTAAATTGTATTTTGGGTTTGGCTCATCTGAAAAAGGCCTTTTTTGGATTTTTAATATCTGGTTGTTATTTGTTGCAAGTCATCAAATTCCATTCATGACTTGCTTCTCCAGTTTTGTATATGTTAAGAGATTCTCTGTAAACTGTAATCTGGCTTCCAATCCCGCGACACAGAAATAGTTTCCAAAACATGAGACTACCTCGCCAGAATACAGTGATAAATTTATTAATTTCCTCATAACTTCTATACGAAAATGGAGTACCGACATTTGAATGCAATATTCAGGCTGCTAGTAAAGAATGTTGAAATTCTTAGGATGATAGCCTTTGTCAGATGATCCAGGCCATTATCTGTTCTTTAACTGGGCTTGGTATGTCATGCAGTGAACCAATTACACTGAACAAGACCAATAACTTCACAAATGGAACAAGGGAACAGTCTATCGCAAATGACTCGGTTTCTATTCATGTTTCTTGCTAATTCCTTAACATTCCTTCGAAGTGTAATATCGCGCCCTGTGGTTGGAATTCCTCTTGAAAATGGAGGTCCTGTGGCTCATGGTCGCTAGATTAATGGTCACGTAAAACTACAAGCTTCCTCCCTATTAAAAATAATTATTCCATGAAGTTTGTTTTGTATTTACAACTGATCTGAGTGAAATGGCCTCAGAGCCCTGTTTTGATTTGTTATGATACTGACTTGTTATCGGTAGAAAGCCGATAGTGTAGATTGCTTCCTTATCCCCATGCACTGCTGGTAATCTGACGCAAAGGCAGAAACTTCAGTCTCAACCTTCTTTGCGTTGTTTATTGCCTATATCCTGTGGTGAAATTATATAACTTGATGTGCTGCATTGCTTGTAGAGCCTCTTCATTCTGCGCATGAGCTAACAGACATGAAGATATGTTAATTCCGTCTAATATAATTTGTACGAAAGAAGGTGACCATAGCTAGACTGTCATTTAAAATCTGAGATACTTTTCTACTTATTGTGCGACTTCCCTGCTAAAATTACGCATCTTGATAGAGCCACCTTTCATCAAACGTGTGATCTTCATGAAGATGACTATTTTGTTGTTTGGGTTGACTATATTAGCAACTGTTAGGTGGCTCTTCTGACATCTATTTACTTTATTCAAATATCCATTCAGGATCTCTGAACAAGTGGGAAGGATGTTATTCTGTAGAAGCATGGAATGTGTGAATTTGTTGTAGTTGTGAGTGAAATAACCACGTGTGTTTGCTGTTGTGTTGTATGGAGCTATTACAGAAGGGTTCTGTTAAAATGAATTTGGTGGACATCATTCTTTTCTATGACATTAGTAAGTAAAGTGCCAATAAACCAATAAGATGGGCAAACACCTGTCCTAGCCATAACCCAACAGGCTGGTGAATGAAACAATAGTGTGTATAACAGACACTTCATTTGTTCTGTTTACAATATTTACGTTAAGGTTTGTGGATGTGATATTAAGGCATTCCTCTTAAGGTGCCAAGTATTATAAGTACATTAAGTTTCTCCCTACCTTGAGTATTCTTGAGATCAATATTGCTTTAATAGGAACTCAATACCGTAAAATGCACAGCACACTATGCAATATTTCTTTACACAACATTCATCAAGTTACTGCACCCATGCCTCTAAGTCTCCACACACACTCAATGTTAGAGAATATCTCTTAGGTCCACACTTGGCATATGTTGTTGTTGTTTCCTATGGCTAGCCCGGATTCCAATCCATCAGCTTTCTTGCGTTCCGATAGAGTTGTGTGAGGTTTCCTGAAGTTCTAGCAGTCACATCAAGTTTGTTGCAATGTAGCAGGTGCCCCTTATCCATTTTACTTCCAGGTTCGTGGCAAAGTGTGCATTCTTCAGATCTCAGGATGTTGATTCGTTTCAGATGAGCTGCAAGGCAGTCGTGGCCAGTGTTAAGTCTGAAGAAGGCTACAGCTTCTCTTCTTGGTGTTAATTTATATTGATCCCATTTGGCGTCAATGTATTTCCATAATTTGGTTTCTGCTGTTTTCTTTGCCATTTCTTCATACCTGTTTTTGATAGTATTTTTCAAGATCCTTTTTGCTGACAAAAAATCAGTCTGACTGACAGGTTGTTGTAGTGTGGTACCTTTTTTTGCTAATCTGTCTGCCTCTCCATTTCCTGCTATTCCAACATGAGAAGGGATCCACTGAAATGAGATCTGTTTATGGAGTCTTCGAAGGGTTTTTATCATACAAAAAATTTCTTTCAGTTCTTTATTTTGGGGCTTGTAATTTGACGAGATGGCTTGGATGGCTGCTTTTGAATCTGTAATGATAACACATTTTTGATAATCATTGTTTCTGCCTAATAACTGATGGAGTTCATGTGAAATTGCTCTTATCTCAACATCAAAGTTTGTTTTGTTTTGGCCTACTGGGAAGTAGAGTGAGAAGAGAGATGAATGTATTCCTGCTCCAGTTCTATTTTCTTTGTCTTTTGAGCCATCTGTAAATATTTTTAGCCATTGATTAGATGGATATCTTTCTTCTATTGTACAGTTGGCCAGTTGTTTTAGATCTTGTAGTGAAGAGTCTTTCTTGCAGACCTCTTCTAACAAAGTAAGATCTGTAGTCACTTGTATATATTCAATGGGGTTGACTGGCATACAGAGTGGTTCAAGTTTTATTTGGTATATTCTTTGGCGAGACTTAAGGGATCTTTTTGTGTTTTAAGATTTGGGGCTAGAAACTGGGTTTTTTGATCCATGTCATTTGAGGTTGTCTTTGTATACTGAGATATGCATTGGCTGTTTGATGTCTCATCTCTTCTTCTATTGGTAAGTTGTGGGTATATAATTGCAAGGCAGTTATAGGTGTGGTTTTTATTGCACCTGTTACGATTCGTAGGGCATTATTCTGACACCTCTCGAGGCGATCAATGTTTGACTGGGGTGCTGTAGAGAGTACTTCGCTGCCATATTTTATGATAGGTTTGATGTAAGTATTGTAGGTTTTGTTGAGTGTGTCTTGAGTGCTCCCCCAAGTAGCTCCTGCTAGTCTCTTCAGTAATTTCATCCGTTTGCTTACCTTATCCTCCACATGTTTTATATGTTTGGTCCAGTTCAGCTTCTTGTCCATGATGATACCTAAGTACTTTGTACATTCACTTTTTGGAAGGTCTTGATTACTAAATTTGAGACTAAAAGTTGGATTGTGGTGTCTCAGGGAGAAAAACTGGTATACTCTTTTGGACGTATTGATTTCCATATTATTGTTTTCAGTCCAGTTTTTGAGTTTTATAAGTGCCTGGTTCATTCTGTGTTCAAGAAGCATTTGCTGATTTGGGCTGTTACGTGCTGTGGTCCAAATGATAACATCGTCTGCAAACATGCTGACATTCACATTACCTACTTTCTTTATTGTTTTTGGAAGATCGTTGATGTACACATTGAATAAAGTTGTGCTTGATACAGCTCCTTGTGGGAGGCCTAGTTTTGATTGCTTGCAACCTGAAGTTTTGTTGTTGTAACGAACATTGATCATTCTTTGTGAAAGGAATCTTGAAAACCAGTTTAACATACATCCATTTACTTTGAAGTTGATAATTTTCTTTAGCAGCATGTTTCGCCATACAGTATCATAGGCTCCTTTAAAATCGATGAAAACTGCAAGAACACTTTCCCTTTTGTTAAAGGCTTCTTTAACAGCTTGTGTAAATCTCATTATTTGGTGGGAGGAGGACCTGTTTTGTCTAAACCCTGCTTGTTCTTCTGTTAGAAGAGATTTTGTTTCCAAGTCCCAATTGAGTCTATTTGTAATCATCCTTTCTAGAATTTTTACCAGAATGGAGGTAAGTGCTATAGGTCGGTACGAGGGGACTTGGTTTTTTGGCTTGCCTGGTTTTAAGATTGGAATGATGGTTACTTTAGTCCAGTCTTTAGGTAGGTTATCATTTGATGTCCAAAATTTGTTGAATATGTGTAGCAGTATGTTAAGAGCAGATGGACCTAGATTTTTTATGAATTCTGGGAATATCTCATCTGGTCCTGGTTGTTTTCTGACTTGTGTGTTCTTTATTGCTAATGTTAACTCTTCTATTGAAAATTTATTGTTAAAGATATCATCTGCATTATTATTCATGAATTTGTTGACTATTTTTTTGAGAGTCTTGTTTTCTTTCTTTTTCGGTTTTGATAGTCTATTTGAAGTGAAATGTTTACAGAAGTGGTTTGCTATTTTATGACAGTCTGTAATTTCCTTATCATTTATCATAATAGGATTCAAAGGAGTGACTACGCGTTTGTTGTTTAGAGAATTGATAAGTTTGTGAGCTTTATTGCTGTCTGTCCTATAGTCAACTGTTGTTAAAATGTGTTCCAAGTTGCTCTTTTTGATACTGTTATTGCTTGTTTTAATTTTGCTGTTGCTTGTCGCCATTTCCGTACATCATTTTGATCCTGAGTAAGTTCAGCTGTTCTTCTTGCTTTGTCTCTGGCGGACTTAAGATTGTTCAATTCATCTGACCAGAAAGGTTTATATTTTGTTTGGGCACCTCTGGGTATGCACAGTTTGGCTATGTCTTTTATGGCTGTAGTAAATTTATTCAGGATGATGTTAGGAGGTGCATCAAGATCAATTTCCGACATATTAGTTTCAAGTTTGTTTCTGAAATTCTCCCAGTCTGCCTTTTTAAAGTTCCGCCGAATCTTCTGGTCTGCACTTTGAGCAGGTTCACTGTATGATGTAATAGTAAGAAGGGACATTCTATGTCCACTGCCTGGATCTTCGAGTCCTGATCGATGACTGTGGTTTGTAAGATCTGTTGAGACTAATATGAGATCTGGGTTAGTTGTGGAACCAGAGTGGTGAATGAATGTTGCTGGGTCTTTGTTACTATATAATAGCTCAAGAGAGCTATCTATGAGGTCTTTTATTGTTTTACCAGCTGAATTTGTGAAGTTGTAGCCCCAGACTGGAGAAGCTGCATTGAAGTCTCCTATAAAGATGGTAGCTGTTTTTATTTCTAAAAGGTGAAGATTCTGATTTTTATTGTTTGGAGGACTGTAAACACAGAATATTGTTATTTTCTTGTTGTTGATCCATATGGATAATTCGATAATTTCTGATGTATCTGTTGGGTCCATTTCTTTTACAATTCTGAATTTTGACATGATGTTGTTCTTCACTGCTGCTAATATTCCGCTAGCTATTTGTCTTGTTTTGAAGAGAGTGTAGATGGTATACCCTTGGATCTTTAAATATTGTATGTTTTCAGGTGTAGTGTTGGCTTCATTGATTAGAAGGATGTCTATATCTCTGTCTATCATGATTTTCTTTACTTCCAAAAGTTTCTTTGTTGATAGACCACCTGCATTCCATTGCAGTATTCTTACTTTGTGTTGTTTTGCTCTCAAAAGAGCAGTTTTATTTGTTTGCTCATGTTTCTCTATTCAGGAACGTTTTTTGCCAAAATTGTTACTCGTTTAGCACCACCCAGGGGACACGTACAGCTTAAGGTATGCTGCGGACGTGAGTAACTTCATCCCCCACTTGGCATATGTATAGGAACTGAACTGCTTTGTGATTTGAACTCTACAAAACTTCTCTGTCTTTGCCCTGTCTCCCTTGACATTAAAAAAAACTCTACGGATGCGAATTTGAATATACTTCAGTATGTTATTTATTCCTCGATTCCTTCAGTGCAAGTTTACAAGTCGTGTGTAACACATAATTCTACCTATGCAAAGAGGAACATATTTGTGAAACAAGTCATATGGACCATGTTAGGGGTATTAAGATTGCAGAATGTCCTATTCCGAACATCGTATCATGTATCGAGTGAGAAATATCATTTTCAGATCTGAAAGAGTTAAGTACCTTCATGCGTCCATTACATTTCCTTATCATCTAGTAGCATTTTGGGATTAAGAATTGCATTTTCAAACCTCTGTTGATGGCAAACGGAAGTGCTTAGCTGTTAGCTTGTGCACAGTACAGAAAGTACGAGCCATTTTCATGTACATCAGAAGAACTATATCTAATCCACCTGGGACTTGAACCTGGGACCACCGACAATGTACAATGTTGTTCTGATCACTGAGCTGCATCTTAATTATCAGTGGCAAAAGGTATATTATGTGAAGCTAACATTATGTTTGCATTAATTGCCACTGTGGACTTAAGGTCAGGGTAAACCAATACAATTAGGATTCCTGTATTCTCTTCAGAGATCCACTCATGAGGGTTATAGAAGTGGGGCTTAGCAGTGGCCACATGCTGGGATTGTTTTAACTTATGACCGTGATTACCTCCTTCCTAATCCTGAGCATTGCAATAACATGCACTTGGCCTTTTGTGCGCATGTATTAAATAATTGAAGATATGAGATAAAAGTAAGAGAATTAGCTAGAATCATACGAAGAAAGTAATTGTTAATAATTAAGTCCACTTATTTTAACTTATAGTACGTTCAGAAGGAACCCTCGTTCATACCGCATTTCTTATGGTTGTTATTTTCTACCCCTTAATATTCTTAATTCTGCTGTGTCGGGGAGGAGGTGAAATGAATATATATGTGTCAGTGGTTTTTACGGCCGTTCGCCCTTTTGTTTAGCCTAAAAGAGGTGTTAATTAAATATGATTAGGAGTTGGAAGGTAGCGACCATGGCCTCTTAACAGTTGTTGGCCTGGAGATGAAAATGGGGAACCATGAAGAACCATTTCAAGTTACCTTACCCAGTGGCGTATGCAGGTTTTCCTTCTGGGGGATTCATTAATATATTACATTATACAAGGGGCAGATGACCTTGCTGTTCTGCCACTTAGTCATCATCATCATCATACTCATTATTACAATGATATTTCGATTAATATTCAGTACACAATAATTAAATAAACATTCTCTTTGCATGAAACCAATTTTAGGCCTTATTATTTCTTCAGCACCATAAAAAGACAAAAAAAAAACATCTTTTATAAAATATGGAAAACTGTAACTAAATATTAAAACTCCTATTCAAAGACAAAAAGAAATTGAAAAACGGGAAAGAAAAAGAGCTGAGGAAGAAGATGATAGGATCAAGGACTTCGACGTTAAGGGTAATTTCAGCATTAAATTCAAATTAGATTTTGACTTATTTTTTGTCAATATTGACAGCCGAAGGCTCTGTATTTTCAAAATGTATATGACTGAGGAAAATGTTCCGAAAATTGGTACTTCTTTAACATTAAACGAGACTCTTAATTTTAAAGCCGTAAAGCATGATATTTTGATCAAGGGTAACCCTATACGTGCATTAGGTGACAGAGGCAAGATGTTAAAATGGTCGAATTTGAGAAGTATCTGTAACATCCTGTTTAGTCCTGCTTGTGACTCTAAACGTCTAAAGTGACTGTCCACGACAAAATAAAAACTGTGAACAAAATAATCGACGAAATTGAAAGTGAAGTTGATGACTGTGTAATTACTGATAAAATAGAATTTTGCAAGGATCAATTAAACTTAACCTTTGCAAATAAAGTGTCTTACTCCTGTATACTCATAATATGGATCGCTTCAATATTTTTCGCATTCTCTGGGGCATATAAGAAGATAAGACAGTCAACATTCCTTACAATGCCTCACCCTGTGTATTTACAGTCTTTTACTGCAAACCAGGCACGGGAAATTCGGGTATAGACGATTCGCATTGAATTACTTGAAAAAGAAATTAAAATTGTTAAGTGAACATGAAAGATTTTGTAACTTGTTGCTGGATGAAGTTTATGTAAAACCTGAGCTTAACTATTTAGGAGGAAAGGTAGAGGGAGTCGCTTTTAGTAGTAAAAGTGGGGAAAATAACACTAAATTAGCTACAACGGTTCACACTTTTATGTTGTAATCTATTCTTAACAAAAATAAAGACGTTGTTGGTTTGATTCCGTGTAAGAACCTAATGTCACATTTCTTGGAAGAACTAACTTTGCAAGTCCTTAAATATTAACAGATATAGGTTATAAGGTAATATGCATAATTTCGGATAATAACGGTGTTAGCAGGAAAATGTTTGATAAGCTATGCAAAGGCAATTTACAAACCCATTTTGTAACGTGTTTTTCGAGGGTATTTTACGCCACTGACATAAGTCAGTAGGAAGCCATTCAATGTTTATTTACGCGGCAACTTGTTTAGCCAAGATAAGTTTCATTTAATTTATTATTATTATTAAGGTATTTTTGGAGCGTTTTTTTAGATTATAAGTATACAGATAGGTTCTCGATGTTATAGAAAACACTATCAAGCGAATTATTACGAACAACATTATCGCGGAAAATTATATGATTACGGAATTTAACGAATTTTAGTCAGTTAGGGTTTATTGTGAGAGAGATGAGTCATTGGGAATTCAGCTACAGGTATATTCTTGTCGAGAAGCGGTGACGAAAACCGGGGGACACTTTCAGCTGGCTGTATCAAGAAAAGGCGAAATGGCCTGGTACGGAAATCGACATCGTCGCGCTGAGTAAATTGACCCTAATGTCGGGAGTATCGCGTGGTGGCTCAGCCAATCAGAGGAGACCGGGCGACTAGGGGACGGCTCCGGAGAGGGGATTCGGCGATTGCATATATTGTTTGCACGCCGAGAAGGAACGACTATCAACATTGTAAAACTTGACCGATGTGGTAGTAAAATCAGTAATTCATCCGACTCCGTTTTCACGTAATTCTCTAGTGGTAATATTCAAATCGTTACGCTCCAATTTAAATTTATTATTATTATTAAAATTGCCACTACTTGTTTTTCATATAATACATTCATTTTTTATACATTTTTGGTTCCGGTGTGATCGGACCATAACTTTAACATTTCTACAACAATCTCCACAACTGACGAAGAAAATGGCGACGTCCAGACGGCAATTTCCAATGGTAAGCGCGAATGACTCAGAACTACATAATCTCTCGCTTCATTGTTTCATATTCAGAATTTCAGTAACTTCTTAGCTTGGGAATAATAGTAAAATCAGTAATTCATCCGACTCTGTTTTCACGTAATTCTCTAGTGGAAATATTCAAATCGTTACGCTCCAATTTAAATTTCTTATTATTATTATTATTATTATTAAAATGGCCACTACTTGTTTTTCATATAATAAATTCATTTTTTATACTATGCAATCTTTGCTTTCAGTAGGTAGCATTAGATATAGACCAAATTCCTTCTCCTGATACAATTGTTACTTGGGTTAATGATCAAATCATACCACGATCTGAGTGTGAAGATTCTTAAATGTGTTCTGCCTGAGCTAGGTGTTAAATATAAATTTAGATCTCAACATAGCGTTGAGGTCTTGGCGCCCATTAATACAACGTATCTTAGTCAGAGTAAACATTACACTTATCACCTCAAACGTCGGACTTGTTGTGTTTTTTCCACACTCTCCCCAGTAAAACCGTTACACTTGCCGCCCAACTGTGGAGCTTCTTATATATGTATTTTAAAGTGCAACACAGGGCTACCAGAACCGATACACTTGTCGCTACCAACGTGAGGCCGAAAACCTAATAACATTTGTGGAAGGAGAAGGGTATATATTTCTGTGCCTGTATTTTGGGGGGTTTTCATTTATCGGTGTGTATCAGCATGGGGTGTGTTGAGGAAGAGATGAAGTTGCGTACTGGACACCAGTTGGATAGTGAAGATACGAGCAGTATGGCTAGTCTTGAAAATGAAAGCAGTACTGGGATGTCGGAGGTTAATCCCGATACTGAGGGGGGTAATCTAAACAGTCAAGCAGGGTTAGAGAGTTTGCTTCTTCAGTTTATGCAACAAAATAAAATTAGCACAGTTGCTTTAAATGCTAAACTCGAACAAAATAATGCTAAACTTGAACAAAATAGTAGGGAAAATAAAGAGAGTACTGAAACTTTAAATGCTAAACATGAACAAATAATGCTTAACTCGAACAAAATAATGCTAAACTTGAACAAAATAGTAGAGAAAATAAAGAGAGTACTGAAACTTTAAATGCTAAACTTGAACAGAATAATGCTAAATTGGATCAAAACAGTAGGGAAATTAGTGATAAATTTGAGCTGATTAGAGGTGAGATCAGAGGGGTGATGGAAGAGAAGGCTAAAGAGATTATTGCAGATGTAGACAGAAAATTAGGAAAAGTACAGGAGGAGTTAGAAATTAGAATCAGTACACAGGCTGAAAATCTGAAAGAACTAGTGCAACTTGAAACACAGCAGGTCAAAAAGCAATTGGGGGGAGAAATTGACAAAATTCAGGTAGCAACTAAAGAGGTTAAAGAACAGCTGGGGGGAAGAATTGATAAAGTTCATGCAGAAATAATCACTGAATTTAATGATTTAAGGGAGAGGAATAAGGAAAACATTAATGAGATTAATGAGAAACAAGCTAAGTTAAGTGGTAAAGTTGAAGCTTCAGAAGGGAGCATGAGGTTAACTGTAACTAATATTGAAAGAAAAGCTGAGGAGAAAATTGCTGAATTAGAACAGAAGTTGAAAGCTAGAATAAGCAGGAAAATAGTCAGAGCAGGCCAGTTTATGTGAATAGCACACCCAGGGAGATAGAGTTGGGAAAGTTCAGCAATCGACAGGGTTGTCCCATGGAATTTATGAATGCAATAGAAAATAAATTCAGGGAGAGGTTGGAAGATGGTAGTATTGAATGGTGCCAGGTAGTTGAGATTTTAGAGCAAGCGTTTGTAGGGGAGACAAGAAACTGGTTTGCGGTCTACAGAGACAATTTCGAGGACATTTCAGATTTTAAAGTTAAATTTTGTGAGAAATTTTGGAATGAGGTAATTCAGTCTCAGCATCGTGAGGGAATTGTGTGTGGGAAATATAACCCGAGAGGAAACTACACTATGACCGAGTACTTTTTAGGACAGGATTTGACGTGTAAATATCTGGATGGTTTGAGGGAGGAAAGTGATGTAGTCAGGCTATTACTAAGACATTTTCCATATAGAATCAAAGAAGCTGCCTGTATCCAAAATGTTAAATCTATTTCACAAGTGGAAAATTTATTAAGTACATTCGATGCTCTGGGAAGAGGTGGTTACGAGGAGAATTTCGGTAGGAACCAGGGTAACCATAATAACAGGCCTAATGAGAATAGGAATCAGGAAGTTCAAGGGAACAGTGGCGAAGGGGCCAACGTCCAAAATAGGGGGAACCAGAATAATAATAATAATCAGCAAAATCGGTACAGAGGAAATGGGTATGGTACGCAGTACCATGGTAGAAATAATGATTTCAGGGGAAATCAAGGCCGAAATAATGATTTTAGGGGTAACCAAGGGAGGAATAATAACAATAATAATTATAACCAGAACAGGGGTCAAGGAGGGGATCAGCCCAATGGTAATAACGGACAGAGAGATACCATTAACACAACCCAGAACAACGAGACCAGTGCAGTAATGAGTAGTACTACTCCAAGTGGTAGCCATACTTTAAACACGAACCAGGCTGCGATGTAAGGTCAGAATCTCAGTCTGTAACATGCCCTGTCCATACACTTATACAGGAACCCTATGACCTAAATGTAAGAAGTGAATTATTACGTGAACTAAATGATGAAGGTATTATTAAGGATGTGGCTAGTAAGAGCCCCATAGATAAATTTAACGTGTCCGAGGCGTACACAGATGTTTTAATTGATAGTGGTTGTATGAAGAGTTGCATAAGTAGTGCATTTTATGATAAAATGAAAGGAACTGGAGTAAAGTTTGAGGAGATGCCTTTTAAAAGCACTTTTGTTATCACAGCTGTTGGGAAGAGGTCTAAAGTAATTTCTAAGCAAGTTTTAGTAGACATTAAAATTAATAATCATGTAGAAAAGCAGATTTGTCTTGTAATTCCAAATTTAGTATTCAGTGTTATTTTGGGTTCAGAGTGGTTAAGTAGAGTGTCTGGTAACTTATGTTATGATGTAGGGAGTTTGAAATTTAAATGGGGTGATTCTGAAGTAGAGGTAGCGTTCAATGACCATATTCAGAGAAGTAGTGTGGTAGGTGTGATTTGTACTTTAAATGAGATATCGCCAGCCGTAGAGCGGGATTCTCCATGTTTTGTGGGATTACGAACGGTAGTCTAGAGGACTCGTTACGGGATGCTGCATTTCAGGGAAATATAGAGGAAGAACAGTGTGTTCGGCTCTGTGTTGTGTTATTGTGTAATAGGAGAGTGTTTGAGGATCGCATTTGTATGGCCTATTGAACGTTATTGATAGGTCAGTATGCACAGGACATAGATATCCTGTACCTTTCGCCTCTCAGAGTGCAGTTGAGGCAAAAATTAACCAGATGCTTGAAGATGGGATTATTGAGCACTCTTAACAGTCCATATGTTAATTCTTTGATCACGGTACCCAAGGCCGATGGCACAGTTCGTATTTGTTTAGACGCTCGTTTGGTTAATAGTAGAATTAGTTCAGACCAGCTGAAATCCATGTCAATAGAGGAATTAATGCAAACATTTGAGGGGAAGAAGTATTTTACTTGTGTAGATTTGAGTTCCAGTTTCTGGCAAGTGCCACTTATGTACGAAGATAGACCATTTACAGCTTTTAGTCATAAATATAACCTTTATCAATTTTGTAGAACACCTTATGGGTTAAAGAGTAGTTCAGTAGCTTTAATTAGGGCTTTAAACATCGCATTAAGGGATCACACAGGAGCGTTTGTAACCATTTACATTGATGATATGGTAATTAGTTCACGCAGTTTTGAGGAGCATCTACGTCATTTAGATATAGTTTTTCAGAAGTTAGATCAGGCAGGGTTCACTTTGAAGCTGTCTAAGTCGTCAGTCAGAAGTGACATTTTTAGGTCATAGAGTGTCGAGTAGAGGTGTAACACCGGAGGGAAGTAGGGTTAGCATGTGTGGACAGTTAGGCAACAGGTCATCGTTACAGACACTGAGAAATGGGTAAGTAGAGGAACGTGATGACGTTCATTTAAGGGAGCCACTGGCAAGTTTGGAAGCAGGTGACGCAATAACATTTATTGTTTCCAAACGTATTGGTAAAACAGCATATGTGCTGGAGGATGGTAAGGGAAACAGATTATACGGGACGTATAATATACATAGTCTACGAAAGTATGTGTCATAAAGTGAGTGTGTTTAGCTGGCGAGCCAGCCTATCAAATGAGTAAGTGTGGTATTTGGGGCGGGGGAGATCTGGTCTTCCAGACAGGCGTATCAGAAGTCACAAAGGGGGGTAGTATATAAGTAACTGAGAGTTCTTAAGGTACAGGGAAATATGACGGGATTGTCGGATGCTCTTGAGCACTAAAATGTCTCGATACACCAAGGCCAGAATTTGGTAGCGCTGGTGAATTCCCATTTGTCTCCTAGAGATGGGTGAGCGCTTGTACAGGGTATTTTTCTTAAGGCGTTCACGAGACAAAAGATGGGCCACCAGAAGGCGAGACAGTCCTTCATGAAATTCATACATAACAGCACACGTGATTTCTGTTTACGGCCTTGTCATGTAAGAGCTGTAGGTGTGTAATTTAAGGTAATTAGTACAAAAGTATTATTTGAGTGAGGAGAACTGGTCTGGGTGGTGAACTAGTATTAAGTAGAATATGGTCTCCGGGAACTTAATAAGACAGGACGATTACGGCACAGAAAAATTTGGTGTTTTATGTAATGCGCACTTATTGTTTTGTTTTTTCAGAAAACAATATTAATTTTATCTAATACACAGAGACATTAAGTATTATGGTCACGATGCGCAGCCACAATAGTGTGATCGTGTGCTCGTGTGATCAGTGAGATTAAGTTACACCAGAAGAAAGCGACCTCCAGTGATATTAGGAAGTTCTGTGGTGATATATATATATATATATATATATATATATATATATACATATCAGAACACCTTTGATGCGTGTGATGTGACATCATGTGTACACGGTGCTCACACATTATTTATGTATATCTTTCCCAACATAGAGATATTTGAGAGGCTGAAATATCCGTGGAACATTAATCAAAATGAAAAACATTGGACTGATTGCATAGCGCAATCCAATATAACAACAGACTTTGACGCAAAGTGCGCAAAGAAAATTATGAATATATATATATGTAATTTAGGGTGATTTAATTTGTGTAATATGTATTTTGGATGGGTATTTTATGAACGTGTCTGGGATAATCGCATGATGTACCGTCGTCACGGTAAATCATCTGATGATCCCAGGCGAATATGTAACGTGTTTTTCGAGGGTATTTTACGCCACTGACATAAGTCAGTAGGAAGCCATTCAATGTTTATATACGCGGCAACTTGTTTAGCCAAGATAAGTTTCATTTAATTTATTATTATTATTAAGTTATTTTTGGAGCGTTTTTTAAGATTATAAGTATACAGATAGGTTTTCGATGTTATAGAAAACACTATCAAGTGAATTATTACGAACAACATTATCGCGGAAAATTATATGATTACGGAATTTAACGGATTTAATCAGTTAGGGTTTATTGTGAGAGAGATAAGTCATTGGGAATTCAGCTACAGGTATATTCTTGTCGAGAAGCGGTGACGAAAACCGGGGGACACTTCCAGCTGGCTGTATCAAGAAAAGGCGAAATGGCCTGGTACGGAAATCGACATCGTCGCGCTGAGTAAATAGACCCTTATGTCGGGAGTATCGCGTGGTGGCTCAGCCAATCAGAGGAGACCGGATGACTAGGAGACGGCTCCGGAGAGGGGATTCGGCGAGTGCATATATCGTTTGCGCGCCGAGAAGGAACGACTATTAACATTGTAAAACCTGACCGATGTGGTTGCTCGTTTGGTTGGTTCCGGTGTGATCGGAACATAACTTTAACATTTCTACAACAATCTCCACAACTGACGAAGAAGATAGCGACGTCCAGAAGGCTGATGGAAGCTCTCTTGAACCATCACGTACGTGGGAAATGCAACGGTAATTTTCAATGGCAAGCGCGAATGACTCAGAACTACATAATCTCTCGCTTCATTGTTTCATATTCAGAATTTCAGTAACTTCTTAGCTTGGGAATAATAGTAAAATCAGTAATTCATCCGACTCCGTTTTCACGTAATTCTCTAGTGGTAATATTCAAATCGTTATGCTCCAATTTAAATTTATTATTATTATTATTATTAAAATTGCCACTACTTGTTTTTCATATAATAAATTCATTTCTTATACTATGCAATCTTTGCTTTCAGTAGGTAGCATTAGATATAGACCAAATTCCTTCTCCTGATACAATTGTTACTTGGGTTAATGATCAAATCATACCACGATCTGAGTGTGAAGATTCTTAAATGTGTTCTGCCTGAGCTAGGTGTTAAATATAAATTTAGATCTCAACATAGCGTTGAGGTCTTGGCGCCCATTAATACAACGTATCTTAGTCAGAGTAAACATTACACTTATCACCTCAAACGTCGGACTTGTTGTGTTTTTTCCACACTCTCCCCAGTAAAACCGTTACACTTGCCGCCCAACTGTGGAGCTTCTTATATATGTATTTTAAAGTGCAACACAGGGCTACCAGAACCGTTACAATTTGACGAAACGCAAAATATATTTGTAATGTTTGATTCTGTTCATTTATTTAAAAGCTTAAGAAATAACTGGCTTAACCAAACTTTTGTGTTCCCTGACTTGGACAACCCTGAGTCAGACAAAAAATGTTTTGCTTGTGTTGGTCACCTTAAACAGCTGCATAGAGGAGAAGAGACATATGTTGTTAAGCTCGCTCCTGCCCTGAACCAAAAAGTTTTGTACCCAACGTCTTCAGAGCGAAAAAATGTAAACCTTCGTTCTAAACTGTTCGACGAGAAAAAAGTCGCCGCTTTAAAACACTTTGACAAAATAAACAAGTAGTTCCGTGAAGAACTATACAGCCTATTTTCATATATCCTACTTATGTTAATTGCCTCTATCTACAAACAAAATTTCAGTTTGATTCCTGTAATAGATTCGTAGATATTGAGAACCGACTAAATGTATCAGATGGTCGCCGTGTTGGATTTTATATATGTAGGTCCTAGAGTTATGTACTGTTACATGAAGATTATTGTGTACGTGTAGCATTCAAACTTCAATCGCATGATTAGGACACAAGAAGTAACAAGGAGATTTTAAAATTTTGCACAGCTGCCATCTTGTGGTTATGGATACAATTGAAATAAATTAGATGCCAGTGGATTAACATTCGTATAAGTATTTACTGTACCAAGTTTCACTGCACTCGGATGGTTAAATTGCGAGAAACGTCCATGTGCATATTTATACTTCGCGTCGCCGCCATGTTGGATTTGGGATCACCAGGTTATTTAAAGCCCTATAGGTGAACTTAAGTTCATAGCCCTTATGAACATAAAGAAATTTAGTTCGATTGCAATAATAGATTCGTAGATATTCAGAGCCGTCTAAATATTTTGGATGGTCGCCATGTTGGATTGTTAAATCTAAAGGCCATAGAGTCATGTACCATTAAAGGAAAATTATTGCGTAGGTTCATTATTCAAACTTGTACATCGATCGCATGATTACGACACAAGAAATAAAAACTTAATTTTAAAATTCGCACAGCCGCCATCTTGAGGTTATGTAAACAATTGAACTAAATTAGATACCAGTGTATAACAATGTGTATAAACATTTCCTGTACCAGATTTCATTGCGGTTGGAACATTAAATCGCGAGAAAGGCCTATTTAAAATATTCAAATTCGCTTGGCCGCCATGTCCGTGTTGTAGTTAACCGGTTCTTGAAAGTCTTATAGATGAACTTCCAGTAGTTCCCTTTATCTCCGTACAAAATTTCAGGGTGATAGCGCTAATAGTTTCAGAGGTATAGAATGCCGGTGAAATATTTCGCACATCCGCCATCTTGTGGTTATGTAAACGATTGAACCAAGTTAGATGTCGGTACATTACAATGTGTATAAAGATATACTGTATCAAGTTTTATTGCGTTTGGTTGGTTAAATCGCGAGAAACGTTTATTGAAAAGTCACAAATTCGCGTGGCCGCCATGTTGGTTTTGTAGTCACCAGGTTTTCAAAAGTCACATACGTGAACTTCTAGTAGATCCCTTTATCACCGTAAAAATTTCTAGGGTGATATCGTGAATAGTTTCGGAGATATTGAATGCTGGTGAAATATTTCGCACAGCCGCCATTTTGGATTGCTGAGATGTAACAAAATTTGAAGGGTACGGTCGGGGTCGTCCGGAATAGTGCCATAAACTTACGGAGTTTCAATGAAATCGCTCCAGCCGTTTAGAATGTATTAGGGACACACACACACACACTCCTCGCACACACACACACACACACACACACACACGGACAAAAGGTGATCTCTTAAGCCTATTTTTTTTTCAAAATTGTAAATAGGCTAAAAATACAAATGGTTTTAGAAGCACAGCTGTATTTTTAGAAATAATTCTTCAGTGGTGGAAGATTGTTAATGTTAAGCATGTTTTCAAAAGCGATAGATTTAACGACCCTCATTGTAACGCAATATTTCATGACGACAATGTTTTATTTCTGCGCAAGTTTTTAACCTGGTTAATTGGGTGGTATAATCTGTCTGTTCAAGGGATGATCAGACCAAAAAAAGAGACTCGTCATGGAAAACTTACGAATGAAACACAAACAGCTTTCGTTCACACTGTAAAAACTATTTTGGAGTTGGTAAATTTCTTGAAAACAAGTTTAGGATTCAAGTATGTATTGTCAGGAAAATTTCAGACTGATGAATTAGAAGCAAGATCTGGGCAGTACAGGCAAATGAGTGGTGCCTGCTACCATATTTCAGTGAAACAAGTCCATGAGTCAGAACGAAAATTAAAAGCCCTAACGGTAATAAATGCATACTCAGCTAAACACGCAGAAATCCCTATTAGTGATATTTCATTAAGTGAGTGGATTGTAAGAACTCAGATTGTAAAAGCTTCAAAACGACAGAAATTTCACATTTTGAAAGTGTGGAGGTTGAGTTTAATGATGTCATTGTATCTGAGAATATTTTGTTAGGTCTAGTTTATATTGGCGGATATATTTGTAAAATAATTATGAAAAACTGTACATGTAGATGTTGTCAAGATGTTTTATTGTTAAATAATGATAATGTAACGTCAGATGTGTTAAAGCCAGTAGAACATTATTATTTCAATTTAATCGACAGGGGAGCTTTGAAGTATCCATCAGATTTTATTGTTAACATTTTGATCACACAATTTTAATTATTTAATATACCGTACTTATAAGTGATAAGTGTGAATCGATGTTTTTACAATGCGACTCTCAAAGAAACATTCTGATTTTGCTTGTCAACAATGTTCTGGAGAATGAAAACGTGGTGTTTGAAACATGTAGTGATTGTGGAAGTAATTTTAATAATTTTGTTGACAAATGTATAGGCATCTTTTGTAATATATTAATGAATAGCTATAGAAAAGTTATCGAAGACAAACTCATGGCTAAGAAGAAGAAATCCTCAAGTAAGGACACCCATAAATCACCAAAGAAAAGAAGAATTGGTAAATTGAAACCTTAGGAATTGTTAGATAAATTTTATGCAGAAGCCAAATTTTTAAGAAAGGTTCCAGCCTATTATTGTGAATTGATATCGTGTATTTTCTTAGAAACATTAAAACTTTTTTTTATAGGTAATGGGTTTTAATATTTTATATGAAACTGTGTTCCGTTACAAATGGCAGTTGTCAGCTTAAATTTACGTAAGGAAATATCAATTGAGGTAATATTGGTACATAAACTGCCCTGCCACTTTTCCCCCCGCATAAAACTGGGGTAGTACACAAGCCTAAATACAACTACAATTGAAGGCTTGTTCAAATACATCGATAATGTTCAATAAATGAACAATACCATAGTGACGGTGAGAGCGGGCCGTACACTGTCGTGCTGAACGTGGGCCACTTCTGTGACGTCACGGCCGGAATCTTGTGGCCTCTCTATCTAGTGCGGCCTTGCTCCAACTCTGAGGGAGTCGTCTCGCCCCGAGTAGAGTAAAGGACATTTACCAAGTGACGAACGAGATCACTTTTAAAATATATACAGGAGTAAAGAAGACTCTAGCGGTAGTGTAAAACAGGTGATAGATCAGACGATATAAAGTTTCAAGTAAACTAATGTCTCTGGGGAGGTATTTAAACACTAACCCCCCCCCCTCCCCCCCTCGTCGGTACGCCACTGATACCCACTCATCTTCTGTCAGTAAACACATGGCTTGGCTCATTTAAGCTCTGTAATGTTTGAAATTAGCTCAGCCATTTTTCTGTTCTAAGGCAGGAACTACAGTGTGTCCGCAAAGTCTCTCCGCAGCGCGTGTGTCGCTTTGCAGGACATGTTGGGTTGGCAGTACATTCATGTGATGTTGTTACAAGGAAAACAATTACATTAAATTGAGTAATGCGGTACTCAACAGTATCACACTGTGCTCTGCAAAGTTTCCACCACCATGGAAAACCGCTTCCAATATAAACACACGCTCTTCAGTAGTAAGCATTCCCACTAGACTCAGCTTACACAAGAACACAACTTACAGCGTCAATGCTGTCTCGCACAGGCACTCACTGTCAGCAATAATGAACCGGTACTCTCCACCCTATCACTCCAGTTGAAGGTCAACACGGAACAAGTGCATGCTTATGCGAACTGCTGTGATAAGACTTTGCGTATACAGCGACATGAATGTGCTGCCAACGTTCAACGAGACCCGCTGCTGCGGAGAGACTATGCGGACACACTGTATAAACTTTGGATTCAATATATGTATTTCAAACCTGCATTGATAAATTGCTGAATGTCAATTAAACCAACGATGCCAGGAAATCCCATCTTGAAAGCATTCTAAGTGAGCTGTGACTACATTCTTAAAAGCATTTGAAACTGACTTCCCCTATTTATAATCCAATGTCTTCCTCGGCTTGTATCTACCATGCAAACTATGTGCTACCGTTCGCCAATAGACTTATAGTGTTTGATATTAGCAGCATACTCCAAAATAGAGGCATTTAATTTATGTACTTACACTAAATTCTTTTGAAAATTTGCTTTAATTGCAGTGTTTTGTGAGAAGTGTATTGTATAATATTCTGACCTTCATTCTCAAAAGATGTGCTGGTACAAATATTAAGGGTATAGTCGCTTTTTACTTAATGATAGGTGGACGGGTTAGATCCTAACACCCCTTATGGCCTTTCAGTTTAAAATATAAAATACATACTCATTTGTCGTTACTCCTTAAAGCTATTACTTCCTTTAAGGCACTGAGTCAGCATTTTGTTTCTCACTGAGATTTACTTGTTATCTTGAGAAGATTGTGTATTATAAGTTTTAGTTTTATAACTAGGGAAGACATAACCACATCTGTGTAATGCTTCATTTCAACTCAGCTGTGATTTACAATTACATGGTTTGCTATTTGTGTAAAAAGTATTAGTGATGCCAAATAAATAAATAAAATAATTAATTAATTCACTTTATTCCTAGAACACGCTAGAAGAAACACAGGATGGGGAAAGTGAAGCAAGTGGAAATCATCCAAATGAGTAAGTGTACAACATATGAGGTAACATGTTATTTAACTTTTGTGTATGCATAACTGAATGTTTTGGATCGTCAGATATATCTCCCATTTTATGTGTCGTTACTGCTTGTCTCTTCCAAGTAGATACATTATTGACATTCACTTCCTTTTCACTAGCCCACAAATTATCATTCGGAGTTCTCACTGTCTGGAACTGTTTAACCCTGGAACCCTACACTAATCTTACTGAGTGCCCCAAGAATAATAAGCTTAATTTACATATTTCAAGCAAATATTTATTGAATTTAGTATAACAACTGGTTAGGTTGGTTTGATTAGACTTAATTTATATTACACTTAATCATTCTATACTAAAAATAAAATAATATTAAAAAACATACTGGTTTTTTCAATATTTTGCAACACCTCATATTTTAGAGTGTTTTACTCAATGTAATCTCTACAATTGACACACACAACAGATACGATATGACTTTTGCATACATACATCTTACACTCTGCACACATCATAGTGGTTTTGGTGTCCTTGGTTCGCGGAAAGTACTCAACAAGAAACGTAACACTATCCTACACTGTGGTACTCAGCGCCCCAAAACCGATCTATAGCAAATAATTGGTTAGTTACAACTGTGACTAATATGGCAACTGAAAGACGGTCAAAGACAAATAATAGTGATGGCGGCTGCAGGCTGGATGGGTTGCCAACACAAACCCAGAGCAAAACAAAAATTCATGGGGCACCCAGTGCCCCAGTGTTGGGTCCAGGGTTAAGGAAAGTTAGTCATCCTTGTTGATGACAATTTGTCTTGTGGAAGTTACTGTCATCTGCTTGAAGAAAATACTGTACATATGCCGCAGTGATAAGTGTTGTTAGGAACATCCCCTACTTTAAACCTCCTCTTGTGTGTCTATGTGTCCTCAACCCGTTTTGACCTTTTGTAACTCATGTTGTCAAATGACAACAATGTCACATCATGAGCCATTAACGATTTTAATTCACATAGCAACAAAATCACTTCAATATAAAAGGCCGGACTTACAAAAACAATTCACACGTCGTCCTACGAACATTCCTTAATGCAATAATCATCGACACCGAAACACACATTTAAACTTGCATAGTTGTTGTTGTGTTGTTTGAGTCTTCAGTCTTTTGACTGGTTTGATGCAACTCTCCAAACCTCCCTGTCCTGAGCTAATCGTTTCATCTCTACATAGCTACCATACCCTACATCCGAGGCAATCTGTTTAACATATTCTAACCTTGGTCTACCCCTACTGTTCTTGTCCTCGACCCTTCCTTCCATAACTAAGCTTGCTATTCCTGGGTGTCTTAGGATGTGTCCTACTAACCTAGTTTATACAAATAGTGCAGGTCACTTATTGTGAAACTTGAAGAGAAAAATTAAGAAGAAGTTGCTAGAACTTCTATATTTAAACAGGATCACGAGGAAAAAATGGGGCCAGTTACCCTTTCGTGAAACCTGGATTAAAGAGATTAATGAAAAGTTTGGTACTTAGACAATAACCAATTCTAGTGCTAGCAAGAAAAGAATATATATTAATAAGCAGTTTCTAACTGCTGGTATTTATACAGAGGGAATAAGTGGTACATGGAGAAAAGTTGGGAGGGCGCCTATGGTTTGGCGAGGCCTCGTTGCAAAATACATAAATTTAAAGATTAACCTAATTTGTTAGTAAGAAGAGGTTGAGGAAGAGGAAATAGGAACTTTGTGGAGAAAGTTGTTGGCCTATTTTATTTATTTCGGACGAGCGCGACGCGGATGAGAAATCGAACGAGCACTGTTTCACTATAGTCTATTGACGTGGTTGAAAAGTTCACTATTGTAGCACAGAAAGTTTATAGCAAGGAAAGTTATTGCAATGGTGAAAAATAACTAGTTGCACTAGATTTCTGAGAGTCTATTGCGTTGAAAAACTTGTAGGTTATAGTTAAATGCAGCAGACAAATTCCAACGGAGGAAGAAAAATTAGCTGTTGATTAGCTGTTCCTAATGAAAATTCCTTAGTTAGAAAAAGTATTCCCATATGTGAGTGGAAAATACTAGAAGAATTAACTTGTAGATGAATTGTTTGGCATGGAAAATACCAGAACAATCATAACTGTTGAAATTGGCAGAAAAAGTCCAGCGGTGGAACGAGCTAATTTTTCTAAAGACAGTGGGTAATTTAACGATGTCCCGCGTTGTGAGAATTTATCTCAGTTAATATGCATAAGAAATGCTGCTTCATGTTAAGGTTAGCTTAGATAGACAAAACACAACATCGAAATTCCCGCGAAGATGGTTATTGCCCCACATTTAGCAATTTCTCACTGTCTGTAAATGATGGTTAAAAAGCATGTAGCTATGAAAATGAATTGAAGAACGTTAAAGTAGTACTTAGCTCATTTCTGATGAACAGCGATTCTAGTTGACCGTTAGTTACGATCTGGACATGGCGTCCAATTTAAAAGTTTGTCTCTCGAGGAGAGGAGACGAGCTCTAGGTAAGCTCCGACTGGAAGTTTTGACGACTGTAGCACAAGTGAGGCCAGCTCAACGAAGCTCGGAGGGACCAGGGAAGGGAAAAGAGTGTGGGTAGGAGACAAAGGAATATACATAAGAATAACCAACAATGTAAAAATTAATTCTCTTGATGAAATGGTCTTCAAAGAGTTGATGGCAGGCGTCACTAGCGAAGCCTGGTGGATGAAAAAGTAGACGAAGTCCTCTTGATCACAGAGAAGATAGTTGGCGATAGCGACAAGATCTGGTGGCCAGATTGGTAAGGAAATCCTCTTGTACAGGGAAAAATTGAGGAACTTCAGAGATTCGCTGCTAGATGACGCTAGGTAGGTCATGGAAGATATATATATCTAGAAGAGACTCACAGGTAATACAAGCAAAGTATACCAACAAAGAGAAACCAGGAGAAAACTGTTGGTGTTTGTGAAAAAAGGAAGGAATGAAATAAAGCAAAGAGAAGCAAAGCTAACTCTGTCTTATCGTGTATTCCAAAGAGTACACCAACTTGTTCAAGATGTTGTTGTTTGAGTCTTCAGTTCTTTGACTTGTTTGATGCAGTGCTCCATTCCTCCCTGTCCTGAGCTAATCGTTTCATCTCTACATAGCTACCATACCCTACATCCGAGACAATCTGTTTAACATATTTTAACCTTGGTCTACCCCTACAGTTCTTGTCCTCGACCCTTCCTTCCATAACTAAGCTTTCTATTCCTGGGTGTCTTAGTATGGGTCCTACTAACCTATCTCTTCATTAGCAGTCGCCAGAAACATCTCTCTTCTCCCACTCGTCTTAATACCTCTTCGTTTGTAACCCTATCTACCCATCTGATCTTCATCATTCTCCTGTAACACCTCATTTCAAATGCTCAATACTCCTGTTTTCTGCTGCACCAATAGTCCAAGTTTCACTTCCATAGAGTGCCACGCTCCACACAAAGGCTTTCAAAAATGACTTCCTAATACCTAAATCTATATTCGATGTCAACAGATTCCTTTTTTGTAGAAATGCTTTCCTTGGCTGAGCCAACCTACATTTTATATCCTCTTTGCTTCGTCCATCACTGGTTATTCTGCTTTCTAAGTAACAGAAGTCTCCTACTTCCTTCAGCTTTTCACCTGCCAATTTGATCTCCATAGAGGTTTCTGATTTATTTCGGCTGCATTCCAGTATTTTTGTTTTACATTTATTAATTTTCATCATGAATTCTTTCCGTAAGACGGAGTCCATACCATTCAAAAACTCACTCAAATCCTCAGGCGTGTCGGCCAAGATGACTATGTCATCGGCAAATCTCAGAGTTGAAATTATTTCTCCTTGAATCTTCACTCCCACTTTAAATTTTTCTCCAATTTCCTTCATTGCTTGTTCAATGTAAAGATTGAAAAGTATGGGTGATAAGTTGCAGCCATGCCTTACACCTTTCTGAATACCAGCTTCTCTCTCATGTCCTTCAGCTCGAATGACTGCTGTCTGGTTTCTGTATAGATTGTAGATCACCCTCCTATCCCTGTACTTTATTCCAATAGATTTCAAAATGTCAAACAATTTAGTCCAATCAACGTTATCAAAAGACTTTTCTAAGTCTACAAATGCCATGAACGTTCTCTTATCTTTCCTTATTCTACCTTCCAAAATCAGCCTAAGACTTAGTACAGCTTCCCTTGTTCCTACATTTCTCCTGAAACCAAACTGGTCTTCAGCCAACTCCGTTTCTATCTGGCTTTCAATCCTCTTGTAAATTATTCTAGACAGGATCTTTGAAGCACGAGTAATCAAGCTGATTGTATGGTAATCGTCACATCTGTGAGCTCCCATTTTCATTGGTATAATGATGATTACATTCTTCTTGAAATCATGGGGTACCTCACCTCTTTCATAAATCCTACACACCAAGTGAAATAACCTGATCAGACCTTCATCTCCTCTGCAGCGTAGCATCACAATCGGTATATCATCTATGCCTGGTGCATTGTTCCTGATTAAGTCTTCCAATGCTCTGTCAAATACTGATCTCAATATTAAATCTCCTCTGCATCCTCATCGAATTTCCTCCTCCCTTTCCATTACACGATTCTCAATTTCCTTTCCCTTATACAAGCACTCAATGTAAGCTTTCCATCCCTCAACCTTTCCTTCCCTATCTGTTACGGGCTTTCCATTTGTGTCCTTAATATTACAGCACTTAGTCTGCTTTTCCCCAAAAGTATTCTTAATCCTTCGATAAGCTGTGTCTATTTTTCCTAATTTCAGACAATTTTCTATACCTGCACATTTCTCTTTCAACCATTCTTCTTTCGCTTCCTTGCACTTCTTGTTAACCTCATTTCTCAGACGTCTGTATTCTGCTTTCCCCTTTTCATATCTTACATTCTTGTGTTTCCGCCTTTCATCCATCAATTGTAGTATATCCTGAGTGATCCACGGTTTTTCTACCTATTCTTTCTTTCCTACCAATGTTTTCTTCTGCGGATTTTGTTATTTCATTCTTCAAAAGTGCCCATTCGTCTGCAATTGAAGTTTGTTTAGGGGTTTTCATTAGTCCTTCCTTTATACTCTTCTTGAATCATTTGTTTACATCCTGTGGTCAGAGTTTATGTCAGCACTAGGATATATCTTACAATCCAAAATCTGGTTTCGAAACCCTTGCTTGACCATAATGAAGTCGGTTTGGTAACGCCCTGTATCTCCTGGTCTCATCCATGTGTATATTCTTCTATTGTGATTATTGAATAAGGTGTTAGCTATGACCAACTCATGCTCGGTGCAGAATTCCATCAGCCTGCTTCCTCGATCATTCCTTTCACCTAATCCGAAATCTCCTACTATCTTCCATTCTTTCCCTTTTCCTACCACAGCATTCCAATCTCCCATTACTATAACATTTTCATCACCTTTGATATACCTCAGAATTTCATCTATTTCTTCATAGACCTTTTCAACATCCTCATCATCAGCTTGACTGGTAGGCATATAGACTTGTACCACTGTGGTGCACGTAGGTTTAGTATTGATTTTTGCTACAATAATCCGTTCACTATATTGCTCATAATATTCCACCCGCTGTCCAAGTTTTCCACTCAATATGAGTCCAACCCCTGCTTGGCCATTGTTTGATTCAGTGCTAATGGCCCTATAGTCACCTGACTAAAAGTCCTGTTCTTCCTGCCAGCGCATTTCACTAATCCCAACCAAATCCAACCTCAACCTATCCATTTCTCTTTCTAAGTTTTCTAACCTTCCAACTCCTAGCAGACTTCTAACATTCCACGCTCCGATCCGTAGAATATCAGATTTCCTCTTTGTCACTTCTGTGATGTTAACCCCCTCTCGAGTAGTCTCCACCCGGAGATCTGAACGGGGGACTAGTTTACCTCCGGATTGAAATTTTACAAGGGAGGTGGCCATCTTCACATGTAGTTATGCATAGAGAGGTGCATATCCTCGGGAAGAGCATTACGGCTGTAGTTTCCCTTTGCTTTCAGCCGAGCAGCAGAACGCAGTGTAGCCAATAGTTGGCTTATATTATCAATATCTTAACCGTCTATTAGTCTAGTAAAGAATTGATTTATTCTGAAAGGCTGCTACTCCCTTTCAGAATAAGAAAAGAGCAATTCTACTAACAAAAATACTAACCTTCTAAACTAACCTATTAAACTTGCATCAAAACCGAACAGATATTCACATAGGTCCGAAACTGGTATAGCGATATTTCCAGCACCGGAAGATAATTGGAATAACGGTGTACATAATGTAAACATTTTGGAGTACAAACCCAGGTCAATATTTTTTGATACTATTTCGGAGGAGTGGGATTAAGCTGTTGGTTGTCGAAAAGTAAACATTCGGATTAAATCGTGCCAGTAAATGGGTGGGTCATTAGGGCGAGGCTTGCGGAGGTGTGCCGAGAGTTGGATTAGTGTGCACTTTATGGTGTGGTTTATCTGGAAGGTTTACCAAATTTTATATACAATAACACACTACCACTTAAGAGGAGGTATGACTGAATTTTGCGAATTTGTTTTTTGTTTGTTTTATTCATACAAAAATAGCCCAATTCTTCCTCTTTCAGTAAATGATTTTATTTTAGCCATTCCGGCCATTGTTATGCTTGTAGAGGCGTCTTCGTATGAGCCCGCATGACATTTAAACATTTGAGGTGCTTTTATAATACTAATAATACTACAGGGGACTTGCAAAGTGGCAGAAATGTCTCAGGAAGAAAAAGCGAGGAGATGTAAAGGGGAAGCATAAGGAGGAGGGCAGTAAATATTAACTTGCCTCTTTCTCGCATAGCTCTTTTCCAATGTGTTGCAATTCTTATCACACATTGTTGTTACTTGGTACAATAGTTGCTGTGTACAATGTGCTTCGTGTGGTGCAATTCTTATCACACATTGTTGTTACTTGGTACAATAGTTGCTGTGTACAATATGCTCCGTGTGGTGCAATTCTTATCACACATTGTTGTTACTTGGTACAATAGTTGCTGTGTACAGTATGCTCCGTGTGGTGCAATTCTTATCACACATTGTTGTGACTTGGTACAATAGTTGCTATGTACAATATGCTCCGTGTGGTGCAATTGTTATCACACATTGTTGTAACTTGGTACAATAGTTGCTAAAGGTAGAGTTATGTAAATTTGCTTTGGGTTTTGAACTGCTTTGAGTTTTAATGTAATTTTGAAAGGTAGATTTTAATTAATAATGCTGAATTTCAAAAATATTTAAAATAAGGGTTTAAATATTTCTAGAAAGAACAGTATCTATCTAACTAACCCCAAACCCCAGAGTAATTAATGTTTCTATACATTTTAACTCCATGTAGAAAAAGAATTAGCTTGGTCAAATGAAAGCTTTGATTCAAGGACTTTTTAAGGGACCACTTTTTTAATACAAAAATGTTCAATAACTCAAACACTAATGAAGCTATTTAAATATAAATTAGCATAACAGATGCCAGCAACTCTCTATGTAAGAGATTAAAATCTGGTCATGTTATGATGAAAACTGTGAAACTTGAACAATTCAGCCACACCTCCCCTTCATGGAGACTTATGTGGCAGACTTTGAGGTTATGCAGGAGGAGAATGAGGACAGGTTGAAGAAGTAGACAGGGTGGTAAATAAACAAAGTAGCAGGGGTAGTAGAATTGTAAAGTGTAGAGGGAAAGCAGAGGATAATCAAAGAGGCATTGGGTTTAGGAAATGTACCCTCTGACTAGAGAAAAGCAGTTATCACCTCAATTTATAAGCAAGCTAACAGAAAAGATTGCAATAATTATAGCGGTATTTCTTTGATAAGTGTCCCGGGCAAAGTGTACTCAGGCATTGTAGAAAGGAGACTTCGATCATTGGCCGAGAGTACGATGGATGAAAACCTGAGTGGCTTTAGACCACAACGAGGATGTCAAGATCACAATTTGAGTATGCGCCAATTTATTGAGGAAAGCTACGAGAGGAGGAGACAGTTGTGTTTGTGTTACTTGAGAAGGCGTACGATAGAGCACCTAGCATATTGAGGGATTATGGTATCGAGGGAAGGCTGCTACAGGCAATCAATAGTATTTATGTATTATAATCAATTTACAGTGAGAGTTGATGGTAGGATGGGTTCATGGTTTGTACAGGAGTGAGGCAAGGATTAAAGCACTACTGTGTTTGTTATATGGACCAATAGTTGAAGGGCATAAACTGGCTGGGTGAATTTCAAGGTAAGTAGTCTGGCCTATTCGGATGACCTGGTTGTAATGATGGACTCCAATATGTTTGAACTTGAACAGAAATGCACGGAGTATGGTATGAATATCGGCATTTCAAAGACGAAGGTTTTGTCCTTTGGAAGAAATGCAAGAAAGTAGAATGCCAGGTGGAAGTAACTAAATAGGAGCAGGTGGAACAATTCTGAATGAGACCAGAACATGGCTTTTACACTTGCATAAGACATCATTGTAGCTTTTACACACTCAGTGTCATCTTCCGAGGGACATTACCTATTCAAAATAGTAACCATCTTCACTACTGCACCTGAAATATGTGCAAAATTATGGAAAGATGTGTTTTTATTTAATGCTTTTTTTTAACAACGGCGCTTGAATCTCGTTCAACTGTCAACAAGGAGAACTCAGCGGCACATACCGAGGCTCACGCATAGTTGCCAACATGTGGAATACAAAATGCACTACACTAATTAAAGATTATTCGTGCGTGACAAAATCCAGGGATGTATATATTGCTAACGCGGTTTGCAGGCTAAAACCATTGTCAAAACCCATTGGATTAGACAAAACGAAGGTTTGGTTTGGATTTCGCCTAACAATAATAAATTGGTATAGGCCAAAACCATTGGTCTGGATTAAAATATTGGTCTAGGCCAAAACCATTGGTTTGGGTGAATATTATTGATGCGTTACGATCTTCTTGATTGTTAACTCGCAACACGCACAATCCATGTCTAAGTTAAGACTGACACTTGGCACACTTTCACATTAACCCTTTCGTTGTACGTTACTGGACATGAAATAGTACCAAATGCGCGGGGTTGGCAATACTGTCTTTGACGATAATTCACACGCATAATGCCGGACACAGCCGGACCCTTATATATCCCCCATATGCTGTCATATAAAAACGGGATTGTGGGTGAGTTCTGTTCAGCTGAGGAGTAATCATTATTACTACATCAATTCCTGGTTTATTTTTCATCATTTGAAAAGGTATTTTGGCTAATTTATGTACGATAGAAAATTGTATCGTTCCTTGGTATCTCGTTCAGTGCTACCGAACATTTTAAGTACTTGGGCTGTGTAATCTCTCAGGTTGGTAGTACTGTAGGCTGTGGTGAAGGAAATAGGGTCGAGATATAGAAAAGCCAATGCAATGAGTTCACAGCATTATGTTAGTGTAGAACCGAAACTCTCCCCACATCGCTCAGTATGCTGTATGGAAGAGAGAGCTGGTACATAAGCTAGAGTTAACTGATATCAGTGTAGCAAGAATAGTTGGGAGCAATGAAGAGATAAAGGCTAAGTTGGAAATGAACATTCTAGATGAAGCCGACTCAGATGGTGGGGTCATGTGTAGAGAATGAGGGAGGAGAGATTACCTAAGAGGTTAATGAGTAGAAGGTAAGAGAAGCAGAGGTAGAGTGTTAATTGATTTCAAAGTGAGAGGTGTAGGAGGCAGTGTGCTAACTGCTAATAGGGGACCATGGAGGTGACTTGTTTGCAATTAGTGGCTTGCAGTCTAGACTGGACGCTCAAAGGAAACATGTAAATTGAATTCTGGCACAACTAGGAGTCCCTTGGCCATCACCAGCGTCTCACTGGTGTCGAGTGTTCTAACACTTTGCATCATTTGGACAGGTGGTAGTGGGTTCAATGTTTTAAGGAGTGTAACATCGGAGTCACCCGCACTTGTTGACATGTAGTTATGCTACAGACGGATGAGTTTTGTCTCTTCAAAAAATTGGGGCAGCGAGTAAAGAAAGAGGCAATGAAAGACTCCATAAGCTTCGATGGTCTGAAGAGAACAAGAGTTGACCACGGGAGTTATGGTTATTGTTTAAAGGGGTGAAACAGGGAGATCATCTGCCCCAATCACCAACGGAGATCGACTTGAAGATGAAACAGGAGCGTGGTACAATTAAGTACACGTACTACATAATTCAGAAAAGGCTCCATATTGTTTTCGTTATTTTCCCCAAAAGTTGATTGCCCTGGGAAGATCATTAGTGACATGCAGAGGCTATTGTGTTGCCTATGAGACTGCACGATGATAGGCTTACATTTCCATTAGCAGCATATCAATACGTTAATTATTAAATATTTGTAAGAAGGCAAAGGAGCCAAGAGCTTGGTCGTCCCATTGTTCAATTTGTAAATCCAAGTTACCTTGCCACATAAAAGGTATGGTGATTATTATGTTCAGGAAGTTTTATCTATACGCTACTTCATTCGTCAAACAATCACATTAAAACGACTTAAATTGCTAACCAAGGGCATTACTTCGTAGAAGTCAACTCGAATGGCATGGCCTAGGCCTAAACAAAGAATTACACATAAGGTGAAATCATGTGTAATATTGTTCTTTGAGCGACATCACTATGCATTCATCAAAAGTTGTGTCTGCTAGTGGACGCATCGTTATATTTTATTAATATTATTTCCAATGAGACACGTTTTAAACTACCTTTTGCCGTTTTTATTTACAGCTAGTTTTGATGAAGCGCTTTACTTTGCTGCTGATACAGTGCTGTAAATTCCGCTGAGAAACATTGCACCCTACCTGTGAAGCGTGTTGCCTATACCACCAGATGGTGTCTTGTGACAGCCATGAGGGTCAACTCTTGGTGTGTGAGGCGTGTTGCCTATACCACCAGGTGGTGTCTTGTGACAGCCATGAGGGTCAACTCTTGGTGTGTGAGGCGTGTTGCCTATACCACCAGGTGGTGTCTTGTGACAGCCATGTGGGCCAACTCTTGGCTTGGCGAAGTAAGAAGCTTGAATCCCACCATTGACAGACATTTTTGCCATCGTTGTTGTTGTTGCTGGATCCAGCATTCATGGCGCAAGATGGTTATTGACAGCGCCAATAAAGTTTTATCAGCTCTGGATAAAATAGTTAGTAGCGCTAGTACAAATTGTGTCAGTAGTGGTAAAGGAGACATACCGAGGTGGCTGTGGGGGTCTATAACCCGGGACCAAGGCTGTAGCGGTGACGTGACCGGCAAATGTGGTGGGGGACTGCGATGGTAGCGGTGGTGCTGCACTCAAGTCGTGAACTAAAACCTGGGTTACGGCAGCGCTGAGCGGTATTGTAGTTTTGAGACCCCCTCCAAGATGAGGCGCAACTGAAGGGCAGAGGATCTGGAAAATACCTGGTCTGTGCCTGTGCAAACCCGTCTGCGAGCAGGTGAGGCGCAGGTTTGCTTAGGAAGGAGTCTGGGAGACCGCCACAGAGCGCTAGCTGGCTCCGCTGAAAACTTGCACAGCTGGTAACGCGCAGGTTAGCTTAGGGAGGAGTCCGGGAGACCGCCACACAGTGGTAGCTGGCTGCGGTGAAAACTTGCAGAGCTGGTAACGTGCAGGTTAGCTTAGGGAGGAGTCCGGGAGACCGCCACAGAGTGGTAGCTGGCTGCGGTGAAAACTTGCAGAGTTGGTAACGCGCAGGTTAGCTTAGGGAGGAGTCCGGGAGACCGCCACAGAGCGGTAGCTGGCTGCGGTGAAAACTTGCAGAGTTGGTAACGCGCAGGTTAGCTTAGGGAGGAGTCCGGGAGACCGCCACAGAGCGGTAGCTTGCTACGGTGAGAACGTGCAGAGCTGGTAACGCGCTGGTTAGCTTAGGGAGGAGTCAGGGAGACCGCCACAGAGTGGTAGCTGTCTGCGGTGAAAACGTGCAGAGCTGGTAACGCGCAGGTTAGCTTAGGGAGGAGTCCGGGAGACCGCCACAGAGCGGTGGCTGGCTGCGGTGAAAACTTGCAGAGCTGGCAGAACACCAGTGCTTACCGCTGTGTCGCATAATGATTGACCACTAGAGCCACGGAACCCCGCTGTGGTAGTCTCTCGTGTCCTTTTATCCTATCCACGCCGAAAGAAGGGCCTCGGCCTTCTGCACCTCACGGAATATTCCTGCACAAAGATTAGCAGCGTGTCGGTTGTCTTCTCGCATAAAAGTATGTGCACTTAACTGCTATGTCACACTCGACTGACTCGCTGATTCGCTTTAGCCCATTTTGCTGGGTGGCGTCCTTACTTATTTGGAGAGATAGTCTCGGCCTTTCCAGGTGGATTTGAAATTCTAGACCTTACGAGACCTAGCATTCATTATCTTTTGGGACTTTCTTGAGATTCTCTCGGCATCTCTTGAGACCTTTCGGAGCTTCTTCTCACGAGTACCTCGAGAGGGGGTTAACACCACAAAGGTGACAAATGGGATGTCTGGCATTCTACTGGTTGAAACATGGATATTAGAAGTGTGATTATCCAGAGGAAGCTTTATGAACATGAAATGGGAAATATATAGGTTGGATTAGTGACGTATGCAGGCAGGAAGAATGGGACTTCTGGCCAGGTGACTAGAGGATATTTAATTCAAAATCAAATAACGGTTATGGGGAATAAGTCTCATATTGACTGGGGAACTTGGCCACTGCATAAACATTATGAGCATTATAGGCGTATATTAGTTAAAATTAGAACGAAAACTACGTGCATTAGAGTAGTATAAGTCTAGCTGGCTACCAATCAAACCGATAATAAATAAGTTATAAAATTGTACTAAGAAATACAGATGGTGTAATTCTGCAGATTGTAAATGTTGAAAAGTGAGATTGAAATGCCGTGTTAAGAAATGGAAGAGAAGAAAAGATAACGGTGAAATGTAGAATGCATGAAATATACGAACGATTGAGCAGGCTGGTAGAATTCTGCAGCGATCACGAATAAGGCATAGCTAACACGAGTCTAACAAACACAACAGAACTATAAACACTTGAATGAGACCAGGAGGTATAGGACGTTTATAAATTGATTTCATTGTGATCAAGTAGAGATTCCGAAGTATGAATTGGGATTTCAAAACGTACTCTGGGGCCAACACAAATTCTGACTACAATATGAAGGAGATGAGAACTCCAATGGCAGGAACTCGAATCTTTGAAACAGGAATCTGTAGAAGAGAACATTGACCGGGAGGA
Organism: Meconema thalassinum; assembly: GCA_946902985.2. Taxonomy (NCBI): domain Eukaryota; kingdom Metazoa; phylum Arthropoda; class Insecta; order Orthoptera; family Tettigoniidae; genus Meconema; species Meconema thalassinum. The sequence goes on along the minus strand of OX336395.1, from coordinate 20,135,165 downwards.
AAGAAGATACAGAACGAGTAGAAGGTACAAATTTTGGTTCACTCAGAATATACTACAATATGTATGAAAGATGGGTGAACAAGAGCGAATGACATGAAATAGAGAAAGCAGAAAACAGACGTCTGAAAATTGAGGAAATGATGAAGTACAATAAAGCTAAAGAGAATGGTTCGAATAAATATGAGCAATGACTATCTCAAGGTGTTGTGAACAGCATAGTGGGCTGTCGACCCGGAGGTGTGGATTTGGTTGTTGTCCCTGCCAAGGATTTTAATTCTGGTCTGAGGACAGGGACTGGGTACATTCAGACTCGTGAGGCCAAATTGAGAAGAGGTGGGCTCGATTTCCTCACCTGCCATCCTCGAACTGTTCATTTTGGATTTCCTACTTTTACTCCAGGCAAACACGGGGATTGTTTTAACTTCAGGCCACACCCGCCTCCTTCCCAATGCTAGACTTGATCAGAATACACAGGTTATCAGAAATATTCAAACATACAAAATGCAACCTAAGTACACGGGGATAAATGACCAAGATGTATATGCTCCTTAAATGAAACTACAGAAATATCCAAATGTACAATTGTTATTAAGTAGGAATTGTTTATGCAGCTTATCAAAAGATTAAGAATTCTTTCGGGTAAAGATGGCTTAAGTGCTCCAATATTAGTGACTGAGGTGAAAACCTTTAATAAATATAGAATAGAAGGTAGACTGATAGAATGAACACACAGAGCGTTTGTATAGGGCTAAGAATATCAAGAATAATGAAGTGAAAGAGGAGAGGAAACCGCTGAGCATAAAAGATGAGATTTAATATTTGAATCAGAATTGGTTGGCCGCTAGAAGACCTGGGTAGTTAGGGACCACCAGACATTGGTTAAGTACCAATTGAGTTGCTACGATGCATAGGGGCTGAACATCTGGTCAGTTTACTTCCTTTATTAATACTTAGGATCTTTGATAGGTATGTGAAGAGTTATAAAAGCTTCTTATCGAACAGTATGCCATTGTCTCTATACTGAAGAAAGCAGGAGCTGACAGAAAGATTCCCCTACAATGAGTGTGATGCCTAATGCTTAAATGTTTTTATTGGAAGGATAAACAAATGCTGATGATGAAGAAATTGAAGAAATGTATGATGAAATAGAAGAATTGTTTGACATAGTAAAGTAGAATTCAAACAATATTTTAATGGGTTATTTTAATGCTTCCGTTGGCTCTCATAATGATGTTAAGTATGCTGGTAAGTTTGACGTGGGTGATGGCAATGTGAGAGGAGAAAGATTACTCGAATTCAGTGAGCAACATGAGATAGTAATAACTTATTCCTGTTTCGAAGTTCCCAAGAGAAGTCGTTACACTTGGATAGCACCTGGAGATAGAAGAAGGATGCAAATTGACTACATCATAGTTAAACAAAGATATAGGAACCAAGTGAAAGCCAGTCATAGTTCCCCTGGGGCGGAAATTGATAGTGATCACATCCTAGTTGCAGCTAAATGTTATATAAGGTTCAAGTGGAATAAAACATTTGGACAAAAGAGATGGTGTTTATATAAGCTTCAGGATCCTAATGTAGTGTAAAAATTTAATGATGTTAGATAATTGGTTAAGGATGAGACTTTAGGATGGGATGATATAAGAAATGGCTTAGAAACAGCTGCTACGGAAGTACTAGTTAAAAGGAAATTGGAATCGAAAAAGAAATGGATGACCTAGGAAATCCTAGAGCTTATTGAATAAAGGAAAAAATTTAGAAATGTAGACACTCAAGCGTATAGGTCTCTAAAGAATCAAATAACAAGAAAATGTCGCCAGGAGAAAGAAAATTGGATGAAGCCGGTATGGGTGGTTATTAAGGATGACCTGAAGAATGGAACACCTGACAAAGCTTATTTTAAAGTGAAATCTTTGAGCTATCAACAACGCATCACTAGCAACGTAGTTAAGGATTCCAAAGGGAAGCTATTGTTTGAAAATGAAAGGAATGTGAACGATCGAAGGAATACCTTGAAGATTTGTATGATGGGCCAGATATTACTGACAATAGTATTTATATAGAAGATGAAGAACTAATTGAAGAAGATGATAAAGGGCCAACTATAACTAAAGCAGAGTTTTATGCAGCACTCACTAAACTGAAAGGAAATACAGCAACTGGTGTTGATAACATTCCTGCAGAGCTCTTAAAATGTTGTGATGTAAGCATTTAGGAATGCCTTTTTCAAATCATTACTAAATGCTATGAGGATGGAATTGTACCTCCTGATTTGATTAAAATTCGAACAATCACACTACCCAAGAAAGGAAATGCTTGTGAATGTTCTAATTATAGAACATTAGCCATTCTTTCACATGCATCAATGATTTTATTGATCATCATCAAAGATAGACTAAGCAAGAAAATTGAACAACATCTGGATAGTGATCAGTATGGATTTTGAACAAGGAAAGGGACTAGGGAGGTTATCCTAGCATTACGTCAGATTTTCGAAAGAAGACTGGAAGTTAATCGAAAAACCTATATAGTATTCATTGATATAGAAAAGGCATTTGATAATGTCAATTGGAAAACCTTATTTCTTATATTTGCCAAAGTCGGGATTGACTGGAAAGACATGCGCCTTATTCTGAACTTATATAAAAATCAAACTACCGAAATAACAGTTAATGGCAATAAAAGAGAAGCAAAAATAAGATGATGTGTAAGGCAGGGTTGTACTCTATCACCGTAACTTTTTAATATCTATATAGAAGCTGCAGTATATACATTAAAAGAGGAAAGAAAAGGATTAACATTTAATGGATTACAGGTTCATAGCATTCGCTTTGCAGATGATATTGAACTTTGAACAAACTCTGCATGTGAAATGAATAGAATGTTAAAAGTTTTTCGGAAATCCTTAGGAAAATTCGGGCTAAGAGTTAATTCTCGGAATACAAAATTAATGGTGGTTGATAAAAAGAAACAACCTATTTTAGGTAATATAATGTTAAATGATAGTGCCATTGAACAAGTAACGGAATTTTGCTATTTGGGAAGTGTGATTCATTATGACAACAGATGCATCTCAGAAATTAAGAAAAGAATGGCGTTGGCGAAGAAAGCCTTTCAAAATAAGAAGAATTTGCTGCTCAATGGCCACCTCAACTTGAAGATAAGGAAGTTATTTCTCAAGACCTTTGTTTGGAGTGTGTTGACCTATGGTTGTGAGACACGGACACTTGGAAAAGAGAAGAATCAAAACTTGAGGCATTTGAAATGTGGTTTTGGAGACGAATGACCCGAACAAGCTGGACGGAAAGAAAGACAAATGAGCTTGTTCTGAACCAAATTCAGAAGAATCGATGCCTGTTGAACACCATCAAGAACAGGAAAGCAAAATCCATGGGATACTGAGCCCGCTGAGCTCATGCTCTGTGATATTTTTTCCTTGCAATGCATTTGCTAATGGGATGCATCATCCTTGAACGCACCCGAAGACCATCCTTGCTGCTGACATGCCTAGAGATGATTACGGATGCACTTTCGACTTTGAAGAAATCCATGATATTTTTATCCGAGTCCTTATTAACATGTCTCAACTTTCTACGGGGCTCAGATCATCTCATTTCGTAATTCTGCATATTCTAAAAATTCATGTGAATGTGATTTTATTTTATGGTATGGTATTATCTTCGCAGACACGCGAGCCGGAAGGAATTAGTCGCTAAATGACTCATGTATTCACTAGATCCAGGAGCGAGGAACGCCGCACCTTGCACTCGAGTATGGTTGATCGTCCATATAGGACGTGTTGTAAAGTCCGTCTTACTAAGACGAGGAAACAGTCCGCCAGTAGGCGAAGAATATAATCAACGTGCATCGTTGTGTGTTTATGCACTTAATTGTGTGCAATCGCGTGGAATTTAAAGCCTGTATGTGCTTGTATAATGATATCTGTGAACTTGTGAAAAACTGTGAATATTTTTACGATCGTAGAACATCACATTTTTACCACGAGGTCGACAAAAATTCTATATCCACGGGAAGGACGAAATATAATAGAATCTGTGAACAAATAATCATCTGTGTGGTTTATTTCAATGCCACAACTAGTGAAAATCATTATAGCCGCTGATGCGAGCGTTTTCAACCGTGGATGACTTAGATGCCTCGAGATTCAGTGATAGTAAAATCTGTGAAATATTAGAAGCTCTGCAAAATCAGATAGTGCATGGGCAATTTTGATAACATCTGCGCTGTGTAGAATCTGTGAGTTTTACTATCGAAAATATTAGCTTCAGTGAAAGCTGTGTCAAAATTGTATATTTTCAAGTGAAAATTATCAGCTATAATGCATCATTCTACTGACCACGTGTACAAAGTGATTATCTTCTACGATGGGGATGATGGTGTAAGAACCCCCATAATTTGAAGGAGCCGTTCTAAGGAACTATAGCATGACGGAAGATCCAGGACTACCGCACGTGGAGAAGATGAACGTGTTGGGACACGAAGAACGACCACTGCCACAATGGGAGAGAAGCAGACGACATCATTACGTCAACGACGAGGATGCCTCAAGACCCTGGTCATGGATAAGGCATATAATGGAGGTCTAGTTTGGACAACCCTTGTCCGTGAACCAGAGAACAAATTGTACCCCTCAGTTCTTTGGCAGAACGAGGTGAAGATACCTTAATTCAGTGAGTCTGTTCCTTCTCTCTTTGTACGATTCTTTTTGTGGTGGAGTAGATTAGTAAAACCAACCGAACCTTGACAGCCATTAGGTAGGATTTAGTATATTTGCACTCACTTATTTTTGTCTTACAGTGATAGTTAGCCACCCTGTGATTGAACTTGGTTCAGTCAGGTGCATTCTATTGGACGTCCATAGAAGTCAAGTCTATATTTCTGCTAAATGTGACTGTAGTTTTGAACTTCTTTGCTTAACTCTGATATGGGGGATTTTGTGTGTCAATTCCCAGTGTTATTTTCATGACACCCATTTCTTGATAATATTATGTCACGCCACTCCTTAGATTAGACCGTATCAGTGGATGGTTGACTGGAACCATCAATTTTGTAATTATGCTATAAATATTTCATTTTGATGAGCTTTGATGCCTTCCAATTCTTAGTGTAGAACATAGTCAGGGAATTAACTGGTACGCAAGTAGAGCGTCGAACCCTGTACTAACAACGTATCATTAGCAAACTCAGCAGATGTGAGATTTTGCGTATTTTTCTGTATTTATTTTTGTCAAGTGATCAGACATATGTTTTTGTTGGTTATAAAATGATAAACATTCATGAAGTGACATATCTTTGACAAATATCAAAGACACTCAGATCGAGTGACATTACTACCATTTACTACTATTTGTTTTGATAGACATGCTACGTCTTATAGTATATTTTTACTGCGTGCTTTTACGTATTACAGTTATGTGATTAAGTGTTATACTGGGATAAAGCACAGGCCTGTTCTCATAGGACTTGCTTTGAAGAGAGCAGCTGCCTGCATTTGGACCTAGTGTGTTGTTAAAGCTGTCAGACGAGACGCAGGTTACGAGCCAAGCTCATTGGCATGAACAGGTGGAGATTTCCCAGCAACCACCAAGCGCTCTAAAGTGAGACAGACTTATTCAGACTTGAGACGAATGCCTACAGCATTCCTTACTGTTAGTTATGTATTTTCATTTATGGGTCAAAGTCTCAGCAGCCATTTTGTGTCAGTCAGATGTTTTGATCTTATGATGAATGATTGGCAAACGCCACATGCTTGATCGCTTGTGCAGTGACTACATTTCTGACACTATTTGAGAGTGTACATTTCTATTCAGTTAAAGGTTTATTCTTTGTTGTGAGGCTAGTGTAAGACACCCTTGTTAGAGGCTATTCATGGTAGTGCTGGTAATGCACTTGTGTCCAGACTTAGTTCTGTAGACTTGTTACTTACGGGAGGTGACTGAAGTGTTTCCCAGGCCTACCCGAGGTTAGTCAGATGAGCCGAGCGCCACTCATAACTTGTGTCATTGTTTGTCCGAGCGATGCGAGCTCGTTGATAGTATTTTCCGACTGTTATGTCGATGTGACAGCAGATAATTGATCTCGCACGAGACGCTACTGCTGATCCCAGGTGTCTAGGATCGTCAGCTCTATCGTCATAAACCGACAATGACTTTAAACCTACGAAATAATAATCAGTCGCATAATTATTCTAAACAAGCTGATAACTAATTAATTATTTGGGGCCGATAACCTAGATGTTAGGCCCCTTAAAACAACAATTATCATCATCATCATAATTAATTATTTCTGCTAAACTTGAAATACTTGCATTTTGGAACTGCTGAGCGACACCTTATGATGTTATACATTTCCTGGCGGAAATGACTTAGGGCAGATGACACGATTTAGAGACGACGGAGTGTTGCTTAACCGATAGTTCGTAGCTGGTGGAGCACGACACTCATGCGATATAAGTCGTAGTTATAACTACGCCATTGCCAACCTAATTTACACGCACTTAGATGACATTGGATACAAAGAGTATTCCAACATGTAGGCAGGTTAATAATATGAATTTGCACTTGTTTTATTTATTATTACTATGTGTGTAAATCCCAATGTTTTCCTTTATTTGTGTTGATGAACACATAGATTATAAGAGGGTATTTAACATATTTTTATGGCTTGTCATGTAGTTTTGAAGTAAATATTTTTGCTTTACGGACGTCATCGCCATAATTTTTGTATTAATTGTCAGGACTTAGCTAAATTGATTAACGTTAAATGTAAATAAGGAAATGGTATCATCGTAACGTAGAATTGCTTTTGCCGCCCTGTTAAATGTAAATTCTGTTTGTAACTTGAACTTTGTATCTTGAATTAGGGATTCATTTCGTACCATTTTCCTAAGCGTTGCTGTTGTTGCTTATCTTTGTAATTACATCTTTCGCGATGGTTTACCTTAGTTTACAGGTAGGCCACTTATCTTTATTTTCTTTTGTTTATTAGTTTGCGGATTAGCCGATATAAACCCTCCGAACTAGGATAGGTGCTTGCTGATTTTAAAATAAGTGTGTTCACGAGTTTTCATTAAGTCTGGATGTTTTCATTTCTCAGTCTAGTTTTTTAGGGTGTATTTTCTTAGGCCATCTATGACCTTAGCCACCATGTTACCACACATCCCTTATATCATAGTTTCTCGTGCCGCTATGGCCTATAAGAAATACATCCGATCCTCTCGGCACATGGGTCCGGCAGGTGAGGTGTCTGGGAAGTAATTTCGGTTGTTGGCAACCCTGACAGCTCCTCTGATGGGCACATAACATACTCAGGCATGACACTCTCCTCCAGGTATTTTTTAAGGAAAAACTTTGGGGAAAAACAAGGGGACGACCAAGACAATCGTATCTCAAGAACATTGTCAAGGAGATGGAATGTGACTCGTATGCTAATATGAAGAGGACTGCTGAAGACCGTAAGAAATGGCTGAAACGACAAGGCTCTTAGGCTTTAGAAGCTGATGATGATGATGAAACAAATGAATGGCATGACAACCGCGTTAGGTAAAGACAAGTTCAGTGAACAAGAATCTGAGGAACAAGGGTAGTTGTATTAAGTATTAGAATGTTCTTGGTAGAATAAAGATCGAGAGAAAAACGTTCGTGGCATATTTAGTATAAATAAAGCTGTGTGTAATGTTGATTGGAGATATTGTTGGACAGTTTGAAAAGTTTCGGAATACAATTCCCGATTCTGAATGTGTCTACAACCAGCTGGGGTTTATTAGATTCGATAGACATGAGAGAGAGACTGGTATTCAGAATTATATAGGGTAAGACTGGATTTTATCATTCGTACCTTTGAATCTGGCAAATAACGAAGAAAATGGCAAAGAAATTTAAAGTAGAATTGAGGACGAAGATAAAGTAATTTTGTCTCGGTGACATACTAACGACAATGTCAACTTAGCCTCATCACCAGAGGATTTGATCATGTAATAAAATCATTGCATTTGAAACAGAATAAACGGAATGCAGCAGGAAGATTAAAAATAAAACTATTGAAATCGATTGGCTGTTGAAACACTAAGAGACGTTGTTGACTCCTACTTGGGCACAGAATGGACAAAGCAAGTAAGACATCTGTTTAAATGAAATATAGATATAGGTTTAAAAAGTCATTTTTGAAGCCATTGCTTGGAGCTTGGCGCTATATGGATGTGAAACTTGGATTGTTTTTGCTGCAGAATATATAAAAATAGAAATATTTGATTTTGGAGTTGCAGGATGATTAAAAGATTAAATATAGTACTTACTGAAGGGTATTAGGACGAGTGGGGGAGGGTAAATGGGTCTGACGAGAGGTTATGAATAAAAGAGATAGCTTGGTATGGCACACACTAAGGCAACTGGGATTGAATCCTTACAGTTGTTATGGAAGGACGGGTCGAGGACAAGAAATCTAGAGGATAACCAAGATCAGTTTATTTTGAACGAATTCTTTCAGTTGTAGGGTGTGTAGGTTCTGCGGAGATAGAATGGAAACCTCAAGGATGAGTGACGTCACTCAACATATACGCCGCCTGTGCGAACGCTCAGCCACTTTTGCACGCGCGTATACGGATTTATTTAAGCTAATGCATCGATTTGTGCAAGAAGTGAAATCTCTTACTCAATTTCAACACTTTAAGGATATTTTGCCAGGTTTGACAAACCTCTGAGATATCAGATATCTTGAAACATAGAATATAAAATCGATTATTAATTTAGAATAACAGTGAACAAAGTGTGAATTTGTTGACGTCTAAATACACGTCGAGATATTGAATCGTTGGGGGGATTCCTTATTTTATGTTCCCAGCTACAGTACGTGGTTAGACGGGGGTCACATGGAGGTGAGCCAAGAGTTGGATAAATGTTCGCTATATGTAGTGTTTAATCTTAAAGAGTTACCAATTTCTGTATATTATAACAAGCCACCATTATATATAGTATCTGATATTTTCTTGGACCTAAAGCTAATCACCTCCACATAATTTATGTAGCCCTAAATAACCATTCATTCGCGATGTGTTCAAGAGTGAAGCATAATAGCCCATCTGGTTTCGAAATCACATGATTTGCAGATCCAAAATTCCCTCCTTCATCCTAATGCCAGCATGGCTATTCTGTAGGGAATATAATATGGTTTATTCTGTCACCTGTACGAGCATGCCCTTCCTAAGTCAGATGGATTTCAGTTATCCAGATTCTATTAAATAGTCATATCCCCGTACATCATGTTGATAAAGCGGCCAATGTCGTGTGAAATAAGTTGAACACTTTCACTGGTAGTATGAATTAGCACACAATTTCCGTAACCATTCAATAATTTCAATTATTTAACTGATCAAGGACCAAATTGACTTTTGACAAATAGAATGTGTCTGGAAATAAGTTGCCATTTCCTTGTATAATCAGTAGTTTTGAAATAGATACGGATTTCTTATTGACCATGGAAAGCTATGACTCCAAACACTCTAACGTGTCACACCATTTTGTTTGCATGGTTTTTAACTAATTTGAAAATATTCAGACTGTATAAAAAACATAGCATTGAATATTAAAAACGAGTTCAGTTCCAGGTATTAGATAAGGACAGTATTCCTGGTAGTGATATTATCATTATTATCATAAGTTTGATCTCTGGATTTTGAAAGTTTTATTCGCCTTTCTCAGATAATTCAACGTAATTATCAGCGCACTGCATTGTATTACTACCAATGATTTCAGGCTGGGATGTCCTGATACTACGGATCCTGCTGTAAGGAGAATACACGCATTATGTAATACTAGAGGACAGAATACCAGCACTGTATCTGACAGAAATATAACAAATCAACAATGTCTGAAGACTAAGCTGTTAACCCGTACTGGGGAGAAGCGTTACTCGTGTAGCTCATGCGGAGCCAAATTTTGTCAGTATGGTAGTTTGAAGAGACATAAGTTGACCCATACCGGTGAGAAGCTTTACTCGTGTATAACATGCGAAGCCAAATTTGCCCACAAATGGTATTTGAGTATACACACGTTAACTCATACTGGTGAGAAGCGATACTCCTGTAACACATGCGCAGTCAAATTTGCCCGCAAAGATTATTTGAAGAAACACATGTTAACCCATACTGGGGAGAAACGTTACTCTTGTGGAACGTGCGAAGCGAAATTTATTCAAAAAGGTAATTTGAACGCTCACATGTTATCCCATACTGGGGAGAAGCCATTCTCGTGTAGCACATGCGAAGTAAAATTTGCCTTCAAAAAGGATTTGAAGACGCACACGTTAACCCATACTGGAAAGAAGCCGTATTCGTGTAGCACATGCGGAGCCAAATTTAGTCAGAATGGTAGTTTGAAAAGACACATGTTAACCCATACTGGTGAGAAGCTATACCCGTGTACCACATGTGGAGCCAAATATGCCCACAAGAATGTTCTGATGAAACACAATTTAACCCATAGTGAAAAACCAAATTTGCAATCAAAGGAGTTTTCAAGGCGCTCATATTAACCCTTAACCTCCTTAATGTACCATGTGCGTTGAAGAATGTTTTGAGAAGGGGCATTAATTAATTGCTTGGCACCAAAGGGTTAAGATTTGATGAGAGACATCTTATCCCTTTTGATGCCCAGCAATGAATAAGTCAATATGCTAAAATTACCAAGCCAAGCTTAGTGAAATTACAAGTGTTACAAATTATCTCCCTCCTATATTTAAGCCTATTTTCGTTTATGAAAAAATAGGCTTATGAGATCATCTTCTGTCTGTGTGTGATGGTGTGTGTCCCCCCTAATAACATTTAAACGGCTGGAGCGATTTCAATGAAACACTGTAAGTTAATAGCACTATTCCAGACGACCCCGATCGTGCCCTTCAAATTTTGTTACGCCTCACCAATCCAACATGGCGGCTGTGTGAAATATTTAACAAGCATTCAATATCTCCGAAAAAATTACTGATATCACCCTGGAATATTTTACGGCGATAGAGGGAACTACTAGTAGTTCACCTATATAACTTTTGGAAACCTGGTAACTACAAAACCAGCATGGTAGCCAATCGAACTTGCGTCTTTTAAGCAGACGTTTCTCGCGATTTAACTGACCAAACGCAATAAAACTTTGTACATTATGTGTGTATACACATTGTAATGCACCGACATCTAACTTCGTTCAATTGTTTACATAACCTCAAGATGGCGGCTGTCCCAAATATTTCACCGGCATTCTATTTCCCTGAAACTATTACCGGTTTCACCCTGAAATTCTGTACGGTGATAAAGGGCACTACTGGAAGTTCATCTATAAGACTTACAAAAACCGGTTAACTACAAAACGAATATTGCGGCCAAGCGAAGTTGAAATTTTAAATAGACCTTTCTCACGATTTAATGATCGAAACGCAATGAAACTTGGTGCAGGAAATGTTTATACACATTGTAAAGCACTGGTATCTAATTTAGTTCAATTGTTTACATAACCTCAAGATGGCAGCTGTGCGAATTTTAAAATTAAGTTTTTATTTCTTGCGTCGTAACCATGCGATCGAAGTGAAAGTTTGAATAATGAACCCACGCAATAATTTTCCTTTAATGGTACATGACTCTATGGCCTATACATATAACACTCCAACATGGCGACCATCCGAAATATTTAGATGGATCTCAATATCTACGAATCTATTACAGCAATCAAACTGAAGTTTTTAATGTTTGTGTGGGCTATGAACATAAGCTCGCCTATAGGACTTTCAATAACCTTGTGATCATAAATCCAACATGGCGGCGACTCGAAGTATAAATATTCACTTGGTCGCTTTTCGCAAATTAACCATCTGAGTGCAGTGACACTTAGTACAGTAAATCCTTATACAAATGTTAATACAAGGGCATCTATTTTTTTCAATTGTTTCCATAACCACAAGATGGCAGCTGTGCGAAATTTTAAAATCTTGTTTTTACTTCTTGTGTCCTAATCGTGCGATTGAAGATTGAATACTACACGTACACAATAATCTTCATGTAACCGTACATAACTCTAAGCCGTACATATATAAAAATCCAACATGGCGACCATCCGCTATATTTAGTCGGTTCTCAATATCTACGAATCTATTAGAGCAATCAAACTGAAATTTTGTGTGTTGATAGAGGCAATTATTATAAGTAGGATATATGAAAATAGGCTGTATAGTGTTTCACGGAACTACTTGTGGGTAGATTTTTGCTAAGAATTAATCTTACCCACAAGGGAAGATGAAGAGAGAAGTAAAGGGAAGTGGGTTTTGGACAGAGGGACAAGTGTGGGTAATAGGACGAAAGTCCAACATCGAATACCAACAATTTTTGGAGAAAAGTGTCACCGCAAAGCCCGTGAAATCACTAATGTGAGTGGGGACCTGAACACAGCTAACAGGAAACGCAGCTAGAGCTTGGGCTATTTGCGGGCGAGAGGAGGTGGTACCTTCCCTTCCAAACCAAGATTCGGCTACTATGGGGAAGGGTGGTGTTCTGGCAAAGAATGAAATGATGAGTTTCCTATGTATCTTTTCAAAGGAGTTTGTTTTAAACAAATATTTTGAAGAATACAAATAGTTTGAATTGGCCGTGATGTTTTAATTCTTGAAATGGTCGAATTTCTAAAAAGCGACCGAATGTTTCCAAGAAGGGTAGGGATGAAGCAATTATACCCTTGGGAATAATTTTGGTAAAAGCACCAATAGTTGCATTTAGGAATGACTAAGCTTTTACCCAGCAAAGCGCCGACTAAAAGTTTAGACAATGAGAAAAACTTAAATTTGGAAAACCAACCATAAGTTGTAGAGAAAATCTCAACAAGCAGGAAGCTGGCAGAGCGAGCTATGCTTGCCTTGCTAGCCAGTTAGAATTAGCTATCAAAGCTAAGAGAGGCTTTAGTAAGCTTGTGACTAAGAGTTCTTGCTCAAATGCAACAAAAAGTGGAACCGTTATTAATTTTATTTGTGATTTTTTTTAAATTTGAGCCCATAGGAAGAGTAGGGGAAGACAGGATCTTGCCTAATCTATATTTTATAGAAAATGATAAAGCAAAATGATAAATTTGGATTTATTTAACAAAGCAAAAAGTGAAATCAATTTGACACATATAATGTGATTTTATAAACCATTGGGGTCGCAGACCTCTTAAATTCATTTAAAGCTTGCACCAGGCAATTGACAATTTTTTGGTTTGGAACCTTTTATAAGCACTAAAATCTTCATGAGATTTTGAAATGGTGCTGAAATTAACAAATTGGAAATTAAAATATAATTAACGCAATCAAAGTTAAATAACAAAACAAGTACAAGATGTGTACTTTAAGAATTTCTAGATGGGCATCTTAGAAATATGAATAAATAACAACTTCGAAAGTAACAACAAAAAAGCAGGAGAAATGAAATAGAAGATTATATAACTTCTTATATTAATACAGAATTACTTTTTTAGTTTATACAAATTCACTTATTGTGAAACCTGAAGAGAAAAATTAAGAAGAAGTTGCTAGAACTTCTATATTTAAACAGGATCACGAGGAAAAAATGGGGCCAGTTACCCTTTCGTGAAACCTGGATTAAAGAGATTAATGAAAAGTTTGGTACTTAGACAATAACCAATTCTTGTGCTAGCAAGAAAAGAAAATATATTAATAAGCAGTTTCTAACTGCTGGTATTTATACAGAGTGAATAAGTGGTAAATGGAGAAAAGTTGGGAGGGCGCCTATGGTTTGGCGAGGCCCCGTTGCAAAATACATAAATTTAAAGATTAACCTAATTTGTTAGTAAGAAGAGGTTGAGGATGAGGAAATAGGAACTTTGTGGAGAAAGTTCTTGGCCTATTTTATTTATTTTGGACAAGCGCGACGCGGATGAGAAATCGAACGAGCACTGTTTCACTATAGTCTATTGACGTGGTTGAAACGTTCACTATTGTAGCACAGAAAGTTAATAGCAAGGAACGTTATTGCAATGGTGAAAAATAACTAGTTGCAATAGATTTGCGAGAGTCTATTGCGTTGAAAAACTTGTAGGTTATAGTTAAATGCAGCAGACAAATTCCAACGGAGGAAGAAAAATTAGGTGTTGGTTAGCTGTTCATAATGAAAATTCCTTGGTTAGAAAAAGTATTCCCATATGTGAGTGGAAAATACTAGAAGGTTTAACTTGTAGATGAACTTTTTGGCATTGAAAATTCCAGAACAATCATAACTGTTGAAATTGGCAGAAAAAGTCCAGCGGTGGAACGAGCTAAGTTTTCTACAGACTGTGGGTAATTTAACGATGTCCCATGTTGTGAGAAATTATCTCAGTTAATATTCATAAGAAATGCTGCTTCATGTTAAGGTTAGATAGATAGTCAAAACCCAACATCGAAATTCCCGCGAAGATTGTAATTGCCCCACATTTAGCAATTTGTCACTGTCTGTAAATGATGGTTAAAAAGCATGTAGCAATTTAAAAGCAATTAAAATGAGTTGAAGAACGTTGAAGTAGTACTTAGCTCATTTCTGATGAACGGCGATTCTAGTTGACCGTTAGTTACGATCTGGACATGGCGTCCAATAAGTTTGTCTCTCGAGGAGAGGAGACGAGCTCTAGGTAACCTCCGACTGAAAGTTTTGACGACTGTAGCACAAGTGAGGCCAGCTCAACGAAGCTCGGAGGGACCAGGGAAGGGAAAAGAGAGGGGGTAGGAGTCAAAGGAATATACATAAGAATATCCAACATTGTAGAAATTAATTCTCTTGATGAAATGATCTTCAAAGAGTTGATGGCAGGCGTCACTAGCGAAGCCTGGTGGATGAAAAAGTAGACGAAGTCCTCTTGATCACAGAGACGATAGTTGGAGATAGCGACAAGATCTGGTGGCCAGATTGGTGAGGAAATCCTCTTGTACATGGAAAAATTGAGGAACTTCAGAGATTCGCTGCTAGATGACGCTAGATGGGTCATGGAAAATATATATCTAGAAGAGACTCACAGGTTATATAAGCAAAGTATACCAAAAAAGGTTAACCAGGAGATCACTGTTGGTGTTTGTGAAAAAAGGAAGGAATGAAATAAAGCAAAGAGAAGCAAAAGCTAACTCTGTCTTACCGTGTATTCCAAAGAATACACCAACTTGTTCAAGATGTTGTTGTTTGAGTCTTCAGTCCTTTGACTGGTTTGATGCAGAACACCATGCCTCCCTGTCCTGAGCTAATCGTTTCATCTCTAAATAGCTATCACACCCTACATCCGAGGCAATCTGTTTAACATATTTTAACCTTGGTCTACCCCTACAGTTCTTGTCCTCGCCCCTTCCTTCCATAACTAAGCTGGCAATTCCTGGGTGACTTAGTATGTGTCCTACCAACCTATCTCTTCTCTTCATTAGCAGCCGCCAGAAACATCTCCTCTACCACTAGTCTTAACTCCTCTTCGTTTGTAACCCTATCTACCCATCTGACCTTCATAATTCCTCTGTAACACCTCATTATAAACGCTTCAATTCTCCTCTTTTCTGCTGCACCAACAGTCCAAGTTTCACTTCCATAGAGTGCCACGCTCCTGACAAAGGCCTTCAAAAATGACTTCCTAATACCTAAATCTACATTCGATGTCAACAGATTCCTTTTCAGTAGAAATGCATTTCTTGACTGAGCTAACCTACTTTTTATTTCCTCTTGGCTTCGTCCATCACTAGTTATTTTGCTTCCTAAGTAACAGAAGTCTCCTACTGCCTTTAGTTTTTCACCTGCCAATTTGATGTCCATGGAGGTTCCTGATTTTTTGCGGCTGCATTCCAATATATTTGTTTTACATTTAATAATTTTCATCATGAATTCTTTCCTCAAGACGGAGTCCGTACCATTAAAAAACTCATTCAAATCCTCAGGCGTGTCGGCCAAGATGACTATGTCATCGGCAAATATCAGAGTTGAAATTATTTCTCCTTGAATCTTCACTCCCACTTTACATTTTTCTCCAATTTCCATCATTGTTTGTTCAATGTAAAGATTGAAAAGTATGGGTGATAAGTTGCAGCCTTGCCTTACACCTTTCTGAATACAAGCTTCTCTGTCATGTCCTTCAGCTCGAATGACTGCTGTCTGGTTTCGGTATAGATTGTAGATCACCCTCCTGTCCCTGTACTTTATTCCAATCGTTTTCAAAATGTCAAACAATTTAGTTTTCAAGATAGTGTGTTGGTATTTTTTTCTCTAGCAGGTAAACAAATTATTAACGAACTAGGAGCTAAATAATTACAATTTCCTTCATTTGGGTATTAATAATATCCTGTGACAAAGAAAATAATTGGAAATCTTAATATAAATTTGACAGCCTACACAATCTAAATAGTATCTTTTGTGATAAAAATTTTAATATTTATTTAATTGTTTATAAATATCCCAAGTATAGAGTCATTCTATCAAATAGGTATTGAGTACGATCAATTTCTACAATGATATACGTTTACAGTCCTCCGGCATTATTTGGATTTTCGTCAGTAAAATCAAAGCCGTCGCCATCAGTAGAATATTCACTCTCACACACTTCACTTACAGGTCAATCAAATTAGATTTAAAAAAGTGTTTCGAAGAATTAATTTCCAGAAAGCTGGAAATTGTTTTAATTCCTTCGTTTGGTCCTAAATGCGTGTAATGCAAGTTTGCACCATCCCAAGAGATGTGCATAACTTTTGGGACCCAAATAACCTCGACATTTTTCCTCTTTTTTCAGGTTTTTGCTTGTACCTCGAGAACGGTATTTAAGATGGAAAATATTTATCAGCTCAATATTATAGAAGGTGTTATTCTGCGCCAACTGAACATCTAAAACTTGAAATTCGGTTCATTGGTACAGCCGAAATCTACAGTTCAAAACTGGGACAATTTCTCATTTAGGGGCAAACTTACATTTTGCGACTTTCCGAGACCACATATCTTCGGAATAGTTCTCCTATTGAACTCTGAAATCGTGAAAATAAAATCAGCTCTTTCATACAAAGTTGTTATACCACCTTGACCAAAATGTACGAAACAGCTGATTTTTCATCAGAAGGTCTGACAAGTTTTGGTCTGGTGTATTCACTGATCAGACGATTGAGCAGGTGGTAATGAGGTCTCTGAAAGCGGTACAAGTGGAAGACTTTTGTGGCGTGACATATGGTACTTCAGAGCAGCACGTCGACGCTAGGTTTTCAAGGGTACAGAGGGACGATGCAGATGTTGCGATCCTTCTTGGCTGGTTTTTATCTCACTATCCCATCCCAACTGGACAATTTGTGATGTCCATTAGCACAGGAGTAACTGGCGATGTGAAAATTGGCTGCCATGAAGCGTTTGAAAAAGGGATTCATTGTATTGCTAAGATTATTGGGAACGACTTCGGTAATGTCAAGTTTCTACGAAAAAAACAGAGTAGTTCCTCTTAAAGCTTTCAACACGAAAGTCAGGATTCACGGCGAAGATATACCAGTAAATACAGATACACGTTTCCGACGCATAACACTTCTTAAAAAATCTGAGGAACTGTTCAAACATTATTATTTGTTTGAGTTAGCTCCTTATCCCCTTTCTATCTTTGATGAAACAGGAATGCGGAAAACAAAGAAATCTGTGTTCTACAATTTATTTTCACCAGTTACTGTTCCACCAGCTCTTGCAGGTAGTGCCATTGTAATTGTTGGGGGCTTCCTTCTATATCGAGTGGTTTGGGAATCCAAGGAAAATTTTTCAACAATTCTCTCCTAATATGTTGGCAACGTTAAGCAATACTACAACCCTGCCACTACCCTGAAGATGCACCAGTAAAGAACACAAAACCAGCTGAGCGTCTTCGCCGTAAAAGCAAGCACTCTTCTTCTAACGTAGTGTTCACTGAAACGGTGACTGCAACCATGCCGAAAGAACAATTGTTGTCCAACGACAGCAACAAACAAAGAACGGCCTATCTCCATGCTGCGCGAGAAATTAGTTCAGCAGGAGTTTGAAGTGGGGTAAGCTCTTAAGGATGCTGACATACTCATTAATACCGCCATACAAGTGGCAGAGAACTTTGCGACGGTTATAATAATCGGAGAGGACCCCGATCTTATGATCCTATTAACTGCCAAAGCACCGAATTCAAACATTTATCTCATGAAACCTGCAAAGGGGACCTCTCAGAACTCATTTTACTCTCCGAGGTACTTCAACTTCTCGTCTGCTGTCAAACAGAACCTACTGTTCTTACATGCTATCAGTGGGTGTGGTACAAACTCTGCATTCTATCGCCAAGGGAAGTTGAAGTGTGTCAAACTCCTTGAAAACAACACGGCTTTACAGGAGGCTGTCAAGGATTTCCACCATGCAGATGCTGATCCTGAGGTCCTCATTTCAGCAGGTCAACTATTCCCGGCGGCCCAACATTCACCAATGGCCAATGAGACCTCCTTGGACAAAATCCGCCACGAGATATTCTCAAAATCCCTCATAATGCCATCTTTCTATCAATCCTCTCTACCATCAATAAACGCAGCCGCCGCCCAACATATTCTGAGTTTCTACCACCAAATCCAAGGCTGGTATGTTAGACCGAAGGATCCTCTCAGCTGGGGTTGGAAGAGGACGGACCATGGCCTGCTCCCCACCATGACCACCAAGGATCTAGCTCCAGCTGAAATCCTGCGGATGTAAGAAGGGGTGTGCAGGGAGTTGCAGCCGCCGGAAAGTTGGTATAATGTTCAACAATTTGCCTCAACTGCCACCACCAGTCCTGCTCGAATTCAGCAACATTCGAGGATAAGGGTGTGTCCCCCATACCGATCGCCGCAGAAGCAGAAATAGGTGAGGACAGTCCCATTGAAGATGATCACGATGAACAGCGGCTCGGCATGCCAGCCCAGCTTGGGAGCTTTCTAGATGAAGGGCCATCGACATCTAAGAAAATGCAAGAATGCCATATTTTCTGCTGCATGACTATTGATTTCTATAACATGTTTCTATTCATATTTTATCAATGTATGTCAATGTTAAATGTTCCTATTACTGTATTAATTAATATTAATGGTTACTAATTAAAAATGTCAATATGCAACTTTGTTCTAATTAAATGTTTTTAATTCGTACTACTCCGAATCACTACTCAGAGTGTCTACATTTATATAACTAGTTTACTGATTTGCGTATATCTTAGATATTTGAATTGAAATGTTATTAGCAGTGATCAGAGTAGGTAGATTGAATTTTCGTACTTAAATCATTATATCATAACTCGAACATGCCTTTTTTTCGGAAAGTTTCGCTATTTTCGGAATGTTATCAAATATTATTAATGTTGTGATTAAATTAGTTAGCTAGTCATTTGAAATTAAAAGGACATATCAAAATTATCTATATAACGTGAAATTTTATTATCTACAGCTCTACAACTTTTATTCTATGGGTTTTTCAACAGGAGAATCTGTTTCAAAGATATGTGGTCTTGGATAGTCGCAAAATGTAAGTTTAAATTTAAACGACAAATTTTTCCAGTTTTGAACCTTCGATTTCGGCTATACCAGTGAACCAAATTTTAAGGTTCAGATGTCCAATCGGCGCAGAATTTAACATTCTTTAATATGGAACTGATTAATATTTTCCGTCCGATGTATCGTTTTCGAGCTACAAGCAAAAACCTGAAGAAAGAGGAAACAATTTCAACGTTATTTGAGTCCCAAAGGTTATGCACACCTCTTGGGATGGTGCAAACTCGGATTAGCGTACATGCATTTAGGACCAAATGAAGGTATTAAGACGATTTCCAGATTTCTGGAAATTAATTTCTCGAAAAATTCTAATTTGACTGGGCTATTAGCACAATAATCGTATTTATTGCCCCTTCGCTGAAGGAGCTAGCCATATTTATCACCACGTATACTTCAGGAGATGACGCACGCGGGAAGTCACTTGACTGCAGCATGTTCAAAGAATACGTATTATAAATGCAGTTATTCATGGAACTTGAACTTATCCAGATCATCTGAGATGGAATGATTCCTGCGTTGGCTTCGTTACATTAGTTAAATTGCTGTGTGTCTGGAAATAAAACAAACAAAAAATACATGGATCGGCCAGTGGCATTTTTATCAGATGCTCCCTCGACCGATATATCGGCTCCTTAAGGGCTAATCCATAGCGGCGAGAATCTGTAATCTACGAAGATAGATTAGTTTGTGGGAACAATACTATATTTGGTGATGGTATAGTCATATCTAAATTTTACGACATTAAAATTAATAGTTCTTTTTTCAGCTTAATGCCTTAATACGTTTCAGTAATAGTTACCACAGTCGCTACGTTTCCTAACAGGTTTTCTTGTATTTTGCTTTCAGAGGGCAGGCACTGCAGGTTTGATGGTGTTTTGTAGAGCAATTTATCTTGTTTATTTGGATCTGATGATGCTTGCTTGACGAACAAAAACATGTCATCCCTTCTTCAATAGTCCTCAATAATGTTTATAAATCTTAATCCTTTGTAATTTAGTTCAGTTTCTTTTCACATATTCCTGTAATTGGAAATCATTCTGATGTTGACCGACTGAAAGACAAAATATTAATGGTTAATGTGGCAACACTGAAGAATGGCTTCAAGGCGGTCTTTATTTTATGTTGACCGACTAAAGATACAATATTAATTGTTAATGTGGCAACACTGAGGAATGGCTTCAAGGCTGTCTTTATTTTATGTTGACCGACTAAAGATACAATATTAGTTGTTAATTTGGCAACACTGTAGAATCGCTTCAAGGCTGTCTTTATTCTTATACTCACAAAGGAATTCAGGACAAACACTTAAGCATATTCTCCGACATTTCCTAGCAAGAAACACGGTTTTATGATTGACATATGAAAAGCAGATTTTTGATCAGTGTAGGATGATATATTTCTATTTTGAAGCGCCTCTGTACCGGTTGATTATTGTTAGCAAATACGTTTTTGACTAGAAACGTGCAGACAACTGAGTCATAATTCAAATACTACTGGTAGCGTGTCCATACTAGCGCATTCTAGAAGCGGTGATAGTTGTCTGGAATACGAAAGACAACTGAAAGTTTGAGCAATCTTAGTACAGTGTTGCAACATTAGTAGTTGAAAGTGCTGTGTTAACATCGCATAGGCTAGCTCCCGAGGGATACAGTAGTACGTACTTTTATGTATACTTTAAGTTATCATCGCCTTGACACAGGGCACGACTTTAATGCCCTTGGGACCGCTCACAGAGTGCATTTATACAGTACATTAAGATGTGTTAGTCATGTCGGAAAGGAAGGTGAGCTAGACTGGATATTTCGACCAATATCCACCAACTGATGGGTAGAGTGTATTTCAGGCCCCCCACATGCCCGGTGCTACCGTTGCTACGGGAACGGGGCCCGCAAGGACAGGAAATAAATAAAAAGTAGAATGTTTTTAATAAATTATAGAAAGAAAACGATAATTAAATCACTAGGACTAGATTTATGTGCATCAATGAAATACTACATCAGAGTAAAATAAATTGGTTCATTGGATATGCAGTGCGTTGCGTAAAACAGCTGTGAGTATCACGTGACACAGTGCGTGTGCAGAAGCAGAACACTGCTCGCCCTCTGCGACTCGGCTCAAGGTCAATGACGTTGCTACCCCTCTCCCTCTCACCGCGGCACGCTGACGTCACCCTAACAGGTGCTTGCAGTGTGTTTCCGCCGCAAGACAGTTTGTGTATGTAATAGTTGCTTTGTTACATCATTAATCATAATGCCAACAAGTAATTTCAACCACAAATCCGGGGCGCAAAAACGGAAGTTAAAAGCCATTAAAGATGCAAAAGGGGTCTTGGGCTGGCAGAATAATACAAAGTTTTTTAAAAAGAATGATGATAGTGATAGCCGTTCTCATTGTGATGATGATGCGAGTGTTATATGTGACAGTTTATCTACTTGTAAAACTACTGATGATAGTGTGTCTGTGTCCAGTGAATTAATGTTTGAAACTGATGACAATACAGGCAAGATTTCCTCTGAGGTGCAGCAGGTAGGACAGGTTATAGATTCAATCAATACGGGTAGTAATAACGAAAACGATATTTCAAATGACGAGAGTTCTAACAATGATAAGCCAATTTTAGATTTTACCGACCCAGGCACATGGCCGGAAATAATTAGTGATATTAATCGCCAGAATATTGTCTCTGAAAACAATATATTAATTTGAAGAATTACGTAGTCAGGCTAAGACATTCCCTAAAGACAAAACAGGAAAACTGTCTCCTAACTATCTTCTCAACACGAAATCTATAAACAATCGAGAAAAGTTCCCCAGGGACTGGTTAATTTGGAGCTCTTCAAAACAGACACTTCATTGCATTGCCTGTACTCTTTCTTCAAATAGCCAAAATAGAAGCAAATTTGCAAACATAGGATTTTCACCGGCTCAATTTCCATGGAAAATGTTGTATAAGAAACTTCCCCAACATGAAAATAGCAATAACCATCGTAAGTCTTATTGTCAATGGAAATCCCTCCAACAATCAATTAATTCAAAAGGTATTGACAGTGGTCTTCAAAAACAAATTTTGAACGAAGCAGAAAAGTGGAAAGCAATTATACAACGGATTTAAGACGTGACACTCTTTCTAGCTTCAAGGGGGTGCCTTTTCAAGGAGATAATGTATCAATCGGTGATGCAAATAATGGAAATTTTCTGGGGACTTTGGAGTTAATTGGAAAATATGATGAAATCACTAGGGAGCACTTGGCTAAGATGAAAACTCTGCAATTGCAAGGAAAAAACATGAAAGGACAAACCCATTACGTATCTTGGAAGAGTTAAAATGAGTTCATTTCACTTTGTGGTGAAATTTTTTTAAAATTTATACTTGAAGAAAGGCAAGAAACTATTTATTATGGGCTGATTGTTCATGCAGCTCGTGATGTATCACATCAAGAACAAAATGTATTTATTTTGAGATATGTCATTCAAAATAAAGACTATAAGCAATATGAAATAAAAGAATGGTTTGTGAAATTTGTCAACTGTAATGGAAAAAGTGAAGAAAATATTACTAATGAAATTTTAACTGTCTTAGCTGAAAATAACATCCCTCTTGAGGACTGCAGGGCTCAAGCGTATGATGATGGATCTAACATGTGTGGAAAAGTCAAAGGAGTAAAAGCAAGACTGTTAGAGAAAAATGATGTGGCATTTTATTCACCATGTGGAGCTCACTCCTTAATACAGTAATACAGTAAAAATATGCCCCGAAATTATGATCTTCTTTGGAAACTTGGAAACAATGTATTCTTTTTTCGCCCATAGTCCTACAAGATGGGATATTTTGACTTTTGAAGTGCCGCTTTCACTAAAATACAATCACAAACAAGGTGGTTTGAAAGATTCGAAGCCGTTGTTCCCGTTGCAATGCACTACCTAGGACTATTAACGGCCTTAGAACGAGCATTAACTGAGTTGAAGTCAAGCTTAGAACCAAAAGCATACAATAAAGCTATGGGTCTTAATAAATACTTTTCTTCTTTTCAAGGCCTTTGTATGACAGTATTTTGGTACAAAGTGTTGGGCTGCATCAATGAAAAGAGTGTAATAATCCAGTCGCGGAGTATTTCCCTGGACATTTCAGTGAAACTGATACTTACTTTACTTTCCGTGTCCGGGAGACACACTATATTCTTCCTTTCCAGAACTCGGCAGGTCTTATCCCTCGGTCTGTGGCCAACATAAGGTCTTCCTGGCTGCAGGTTTCATTAAGATCTTTGCACGTGAGCAGGTGTTGTGGAGTCTGGATTTCTCCACTGGCACATCGTGGATCTTCTGCATAACCCCACTTCACAAGGTTGCTACGACACTTAGGAACTCCTGTTCTCAACCGGTTTAAGGACCTCCAGGTGGTATAAGGTAAATGACTACCACTGCTCTGTTCTTCTTTAGGGGTAAACCCTTCTGGTACTATTTGTTTCCAGAGTGACACACGCCGGACGTCTGGCTTGGTATGGAGGGGTACTGTTCTCTTAATAAAACTCTTCCTGGATCTTAGGCGAGGAGTGGTCACCTTGTGGTTGAACATTGTGAAACTGATGAATTATCTGAAGGAAGAACTTAAAAAAAACTCAGATGAATTTGTGTTCACTACCTAACCTAACATTTACTTCTCCACGACTACCATAGTCCTTTTCTGACTAACTGGTGAAGCGTATGTTGTCCCCAGACTTATGCAGAGGATTGTTTATATGTTTTCAGGACTTCAACAAATCAAGTCGTTATCCCACCTCTTAGGAAACGTTTATATTTTTAAGGTGTCTTGCTACCCCAGTATACTACTGCTGCATAAATCATTTGGCACGCTGATTGCGAGAACCTACTGTCACACGTGCCAATGTTCTCAGATAGGGAAGTATTTGGCAAATTCCCTGCTCTAAAGGTCAAGTGCACAGCTAAACACGGCTATCTGTACTGAGAGCAGCAGACTTTTAGCTGCTAGGTATTTTCCAGATAAATAAACACCCAAGTGCTGAGTTATTTTCACAAATCTTGGTGCCGTATTACATCAAGGCACTAAATCAATTTAACATATCCCCCCTTCTCCTACACATGGTGGCGACAGAACGTGGAAATAAGGAAAATTTGTCTCCCTGTAAATGTCAGGGAATTTTGAAGAAACTTTAAAAAAATTAATAAATCTAAAATAAAACCTTGGATGACTTGCAAAACAAAAAATAAAATTAGAAAAAACTGAAATATATAAAAATAAGATTTCAGGCAAAAATAGACAAACGTAACAGAGTAAAATGGTATTTACAGATGAGGAACGCCTGAGAAGATCAGAGCGAATGAAAAGTTACTGGGCGACTCGGAAAGAAAACTTACTGAAGAAGAGAACCAAGAAATGATTGATTGAAGTGGTCCAATGAGGCCGTAAAAGCAGAAGCAGAAAAACAAATTTTCCATCAAGCAAGTGAGAATTATTTTGCAGCCTTAATCTGGCGCGGCCAAAAACGTAGCGTGATTCCCCTCGCTTACTAAATCGTGTCTAAATGAATCGTTATGCAAGAGGGGAGGTACCATATAAGCAAGATTATATACTAATTAATAAATTATCCGCTGAATTAACATGTCAGGCTGTCTGTCGCCACCAATGCTATTGGTTCTTCTTCTGCGCGAATGGGTCTCCTAGGACCACGCGGGATCAACACTTACTGGCCTTGATATTTGCCCAATAACTCTTCATGCGCAACGATTGAGCGAGTCGACGTTAAGAAACGCCACTACTCTTAACTGCAGGGTCTCTTCCGTCAGCCATTACAGCGCAAAGAAGTCATGCATAAGTCAAACCACGACCGTAACATCAAAACAAAGATGGAGGCAATCGTAGGGGAACAGTTGTTGAGACTGGCAGGCATGGCGCCATCGAAATAGCGGCAAATTCCAAGACAAGCATTCGCATAATTGATTAAATTCCACCAGAAATGGCAGGATTTATGTAATAAGGCACAAATTCAATATGAAACCCTGACGTACTTCCTTACAAGCGACAGTAGCTAAAATACAGACACAAATGAAGGAAAGGTAAGACAAATACAGTATTTAAAAAATGCAGATACGGGTAAATGGAGCTACAAGAATGCAAATGGTCTTATAACCCCATGTATTTGTGTGATAACCTGTGTTATTGTTATGGCTGAACTAGTGTGCTTGAACATTGGGAATTGCATTGGGAAGGAGAAGGCCATCGCCTTAAGTTAGGAACCATCCTGGCATTTGCCTGGAGTAGAAGTGGGAAAACACGGAAAACCACTTCAAAGACTGATGTGGAGGGACTCGAACCGTCTTTTCTCAGTTTAGCCTCACGAGAATGGGCATGCCCCGCTCCAATCCTCAGACTAGAATCGACCCAGGACCTTTCGATCCACAGTCTCAATGCGATCCCAGAGACTACATTACAATATAATAGCCCCTTGCACTACAGCCCATTAAGGGCCTAGGCCTACTAACTGATACGTGATCAGCGCACCGGGTACCCTCGGCCGTTACTCATGGTTTTCGTGATTGGGGCACTGCCTCACTGTCAGACAGCTACGCAATTGTCCTCACGAGGCTGAGTGCACTCCGTTCCAGTCCTCACGTCAGTTTCTAAAATCCCTGACGTAGCCGGGAATCGAACACGGGGCCCCCAACACCACGGGGCTGTTACAACCTTATCAGAGTTTACATTTTGCCATTAACCCTTTGACCGCCAGCCATATACGCGGTGTCCGCACCCTATACTGCCAAGGCCTAATCTGCGGTAAATTATACGTAATAACTTCTGAACTATTTGTGTATAACTTACTGGATGCTTCTTTTGTTTTGTTTTGTTAATGTAATTAATGGACTCTTATTCTATAATTTATATTAAATGGAGTGATAATTGAAATAAATATTTACTTTAAAAATTTTAAAAACTAATTCATGATCAAAAATCGTTAAGAATAAAAAATATTTCTAGTATCGAAAACTGCTTTATTTTAGAGAGGTGATGTTTCCAATATCACAAAGTCTATAAAAATTTGATCTTTCTATAAAATATTAGAGCTACAATAATTTATTATTATTTTTATTACTGTAACATGAAATTTTATAACTCTTACATTATATGCAAATGTCTGCAGTTCCAGGCTACTTCTAAGTAAAAGTGTTTACTAATGTCTATTTCACTTCTTCAAACAAACTCAACACTCCAGAATTCACCTTTTGGATGAAAAGAAACTAATTACCTTATATTTAGACATGTTTATTACGCGCCCTAGCAATTGTGATTAGAGAGGCACAAAGGATGTACACTCTTATTACATTCTTTACAAATGTATCTGGTCTTTTTTCCTTCTACCACCTCGAATTGTACTAATCTTGCTGTATACGGAACATTTGCGTTCATTTATTTTTCGGTAAAAGGTGAAAGGGTTCGTTGCCCGCCTGCGATAGATGAATTTGCGCTTGGTTCCTCAGCAGCAAGTTCCTCAGTGTGAAAAACTTGTTGTATATAGTCTTATTTAATCCACTACTAGACCAAAACATATATTGTGAACTATTAAAACGAATATGTAACTTGGAAAATACATTTTTTAGGGAACGTCCAATCAATCGGACGTTGGCGGTCAAAGGGTTAAGAATGATATTTGAGAAAACCCTATACCATCCTGTTAGAAACAAATGGGTAGGCCCAATCTGTTCAACACATTTCTTTGGTTTGACTGATATGCTCTTGAGAATAGCCAATATTAAAAGTTCTAGCGAAGACTGCATTTGATTTACACG
Organism: Meconema thalassinum; assembly: GCA_946902985.2. Classification (NCBI taxonomy): domain Eukaryota; kingdom Metazoa; phylum Arthropoda; class Insecta; order Orthoptera; family Tettigoniidae; genus Meconema; species Meconema thalassinum. The sequence continues at coordinate 20,107,823 of OX336395.1, read as the reverse complement.
GAAACTTAGTTTTCATTATACCATTGTCACAATAAAGACACAATAGCATCATCTGAAGAGTACCGGTAGGTGTAGTTTGAAATATGACTCACCAAATCGTCTTGCTTGGCCCATGTCACTGCACACAATAGCATCATCTCAAGAGTACCGGTGGGTGTAGTTTGAAATATGACTCACCAAATCGTCTTGCTTGGCCCATGTCACTGCACACAATAGCATCATCTCAGGAGTACCGGTGGGTGTAGTTTGAAATATGACTCACCAAATCGTCTTGCTTGGCCCATGTCACTGCACACAATAGCATCATCTCAAGAGTACCGGTAGGTGTAGTTTGAAATATGACTCACCAAATCGTCCTGCTTGGCCCATGTCACTGCACACAATAGCATCATCTCAAGAGTACCGGTAGGTGTAGTTTGAAATATGACTCACCAAATCGTCTTGCTTGGCCCATGTCACTGCACACTATAGCATCATCTCAAGAGTACCGGTAGGTGTAGTTTGAAATATGACTCACCAAATCGTCTTGCTTGGCCCACGTCACTGCACACAATAGCATCATCTCAAGAGTACTGGTGGGTGTAGTTTGAAATATGACTCACCAAATCGTCTTGCTTGGCCCATGTCACTGCACACAATAGCATCATCGCAAGAGTACCGGTAGGTGTAGTTTGAAATATGACTCACCAAATCGTCTTGCTTGGCCCATGTCACTGCACACTATAGCATCATCTCAAGAGTACCGGTAGGTGTAGTTTGAAATATGACTCACCAAATCGTCTTGCTTGGCCCATGTCACTGCACACAATAGCATCATCTCAAGAGTACCGGTGGGTGTAGTTTGAAATATGACTCACCAAATCGTCTTGCTTGGCCCATGTCACTGCACACAATAGCATCATCTCAAGAGTACCGGTAGGTGTAGTTTGAAATATGACTCACCAAATCGTCTTGCTTGGCCCATGTCACTGCACACAATGGCATCATCTCAAGAGTACCGGTGGGTGTAGTTTGAAATATGACTCACCAAATCATCTTGCTTGGCCCATGTCACTGCACACAATAGCATCATCTCAAGAGTACCGGTAGATGTAATTTGAAATATGACTCACCAAATCGTCTTGCTTGGCCCATGTCACTGCACTATCCATTTAACCTTGCACAGAGATTCTTATAGAATGCACTTATGTCGAAAGAAATAGACACTTGGGGAAATATCTTCCCTGACCATAAATGTATGTTCAAACTATCAAAAACACACACGACTTTGGCGCTTAATCTTCAAATGGTACCTTTAACGGTATTTAATATTTATTCGCAATGTACTACACTATCTACGGTAGACTATTAACATTATAACATTACAAGATCACTCGAGACATAATATTTATACGAATTTTTGCTAGGAGACGCACTCGCAACAAACGGCCGTTAATTCAAAACCTTCCCCTATGATGACCACCATTTTTCTTGAATCGATTGTCGTATTACGGTCTGATATATTGTAGTCGCTCTTGGCTCATCATATATCGCCTTATGGTTAATAAACTTTTATTACAATGAAAATGTGGTATATTTATAATCAAAAGGACCAATCTTGAACGATTACTTCAAACTCTCTTTAATGTAAACAGAGAAGCTGCTTTTTAGTAATAAGCAGAAACGATGTTTGGTTTAATGTCTGATAATTTCAGTATTAAGTAATTCTCAACTTCAAGTCTGTTTCTTGGCTTTGATTTCAAATAGGTGAAGTGGGAGAGAATGCACTCTCACAGATGTAAGTTGTAGGAAACACAGTTAAGCACTTCAAAGCTCTTTCGGATAATTTCAGAAATACAAAAAATGAATGCAGTGCAGACTGTAACGCTATCTCTTTGTCACACTTTTCCGCAAGCAAGGATTCATGAGAAGCTAATCTCCTGGCTGTTGCAGTCGTGGTCACGGTGTGGCTCCACCTACAGTCTGCACACCCCTGGCGTGGCCCTGTTTGTACTGGAGTGCGTGGAGATGGAGCTGGGTTTGAATCTCGATGAGGACAGCAACACCGTCTCGTGTCCCATCCATCTCCATCGACATGCTATCTCCAACAAAAGGTCTATAATATATTTCATGAGAAAGCTTCCTATTGCATGTTGTGACTTCCAGAAAATGCCATATCTTCGCGTTTCACATCCCCCAGGCCAGAAAACCACTGTCAGCTCCAAAGTTATTAAAGTCCATCTAAACAATGTAATTAAATACGTTGAAGATAACAACAATGAAAACATATCTGCATTTACAAACATTTGAGGCTTGTGATGAGTTAACAACAAGTGATTAACGGAAGGAACCTCAGAATATTTCGAAAGGAACTTTCACATAGCCTGATATTTGCCTACTACTTACTAATTTCATCATCATCAGTTTATCTGGCTGATGGCAGGTTTCCTCTCCACCTTATCGGGTCTTCATCAGCACGTTTCATCAGCTCATACGATTTACCAATCTTGATGGAATCCAACATCTGAAACCTTCTTCTTCCTCTTGGGATTTCCCCTTCTAATTCACTTTTCACCAAACCATCTCCCCTTATGCTGTGTCCAATACAATTCATTTTTCTTATCCTTATCTTCTTTAGCATCATTCTTCTCCTACTTTCTTTAATACTTGCTCATTTCTCACTTTGTCCCTGCAACTTATTCCCTTCATTCTCCCCCACAGCCAAATTTTGAAAGCCTCCATTCTTCTCTCATCTTCTTTCCTAAGAGTAAAATTTTAATTGGTATTTTTTAGCCTATTTTCAATTTTGAAAAAATGGACTTATGAGATCACCTTTTGTCCGTGTGTCTGTGTGTGCGTGTGTGTGTGTGTGAGAGGTGTGTGTGTCCCCGTAATAACTTCTATACTGCGTTCAATTGTTTACATAACCACAAGATGGCGGTACAGGAAATGTTTATACACATTGTAATGCACTGGTATCCAGTTTAGTTCAATTGTTTACATAACCTCAAAATGGCAGCTGTGCGAATTTTAAAATTAAGTTTTTATTTCTTGTGTCGCGGCGGTCCTCTCTCACAGTTGTCGTAATCATGCGATTGAAGTGAAAGTTTGAATAATGAACCTACGCAATAATTTTCCTTTAATGGTGCATGCCTCTATGGCCTATACATTTAACAATCCTTGATGGCGACCATCCGAAATATTTAGACGGCCCTGAATATCTACGAATCTATTATAGCAATCAATCTGAATTTCTTTATGTTCATAGGGGCTATGAACATAAGTTTACCTATAGGACTTTAAATAACCTGGTGATCACAAATCCAACATGGCGACGACGCGAAGTATAAATATTCACATGGACGTTTCTCGCAATTTAACCATCCTAGTGCAGTGAAACTTGGTACAGTAAATCCTTATACGAATGTTAATCCACTGGCATCTAATGTATTTCAATTGTTTCCATAACCACAAGATGGCAGCTGTGCGAAATTTTAAAATATCCTTGTTACTTCTTGTGTCCTAATCATGCGATTGAAATTTGAATGCTACACAAAAATAGATTTCCTCGACATTTTGTCGACCTCTCTTTTGAGCATCGCCAGAATATTATTCCATTCTGACGATTATAGTTATGCGAGTAGCCTTGATAGACTGCACGTTGCCTACCCTTGGTGTTATGAACGCTGAAAACACGAAATACTGTATTGTTGTATGAGTTGGTATCGTCCTTATCCCAAAATGGCAAACGCATGTATAACTTGCCATACCAATAAAATGATATACAAAAAAAGTTTGCTGTTGATGTTATTATTTCTCATGTTGCCTGTGATACTCTAACATCAATTTGTTTACTAGAATGGGAATGTAAGTCAATGTCATGAGTACACCTTAGTCACTGATAGTCAGTTAGAGGTCACTTGAACTTGGCTCAGACAAGCATTAACATGTTGAGCACACTGATTGTGGATTACCAAGGATTTAACATTGGAGATAACAAATTTATATTTAAAGAGGTTGTCATTATTGATTGTTCAACCTTTTCGATATCAAAAGCTACCCATTTGGTGTTTACACCACCCTATGCTTTTGATTTGTTTTGTGAGAAAGACTGTAAACAAACTAAATGGATTGAAAATCATTTGCAACTAGACTGGAATCAAGGAATGATTTCATATAAGCACCTGAACATGGTAATGAAAACTAATTTATTCTCTGCCCACGCTAATGGTTACAACCATATTTAACACCTTACTGTCAAAGTATTAATCTCATGGCCTTGGGATGTCCCTCGTTTCAAACATTCATGGACCGCTGTCCCTGTGGCGACATTTTCATAAAGCCTTAGCCTAAGTGTGACATCTCTTTCATTGGTTAACCACCAATGTCTGCTTGGAGTTGTTGAATGAAATTAAAACTTGAGGTTCACCCGTGAATGACATCAGTGAGATTTTTACAAGCAACGTGTAAACATCAACGTAATACCATGGAAAGAGGAAATGCTACTGATAAAGCGATTGGAAAATTCTTTGTGTGCAAAAAGAAACTAGACCATTTTACCAAAGAGGAATTATTGGCGCTCCCCAAGTCATTAATTTATTATGTGGCAGCCAATGCTGTGAAAGATATCTAGCAACATGTACCAAAATCATGGACTCATGACCCCGTGTTGAGTGAATCGCAACCATGTACGGATTACGATCAGCATAAGCAAGTGGTCATGGCAAAAATACCATCTATGTGACAGTGTTTTACATGCGAGCTGGTGAAATTGTATCACGGTCATAAAAGTCCATGTAAAGACTTTGTTTCCTCATTCCACGTGTGTAATGGCGAGATAAAGCAACAACAACAACTAAAAACATCGTCTACAGAGGAGGATGAAGATCATACCTTTTCACCATCAATGGAAAAGGATATATCACACTTGTACTGGTCATGGCCTCATTAACAAAGTCATTCAATATTTGCCTTTCGAAATTCATCTTCCTGGTTAAAGATTTTGTGGACCTGGAACTCGCCTTGAAGAATGTTTGCAGCGCGGTGATGTATCCATTAATCATTGGATCAAGCATGCAAAAAACATGACATTTCTTATCGCCATAGTCATCCTGGTTTAAGGCGGTCCGGGTTCGATTCCCGGTCACTGCATGTGAGATTTTCGAAGTGAAATGCCATGTCCTGTGGTTTGGATTCCACGTAAAAAGGAGGTCCCGTGGCTCATGATCTACGGATTAACGGTCACGTTAAACTACAAGCTTCCTTCCTTTCCTTTCATCCTGGTTTAAGACAAGTGGCAGATAAAGTGTTGTTGAAAAAGCTAGACAACGTTTGACATCCTGTGATGCCTCAGTGGGAGAGAGGTTGGCAGCCTTGATTGTGATGTGTGTTATGAAAGGAAAGTTAATGATGTGTAGACACAAACATTAAAAAAAAAAAGAATGAGGAATTGATTTCTTTGTATTCTATTTTTGTGAAGTGCTATTGGCTATAAAATAAAAACAAGGTTCCCCAGTACATAATGTTTTTCTCATTTTAAAAAATGTTGATTGGTATAACTTAACCTTGTCACGTGACATGTCCTACAAGTTTAGACTTGCTTTAAGACTGGGTATGACATCACACATAGCTCACCTAACCTAATGTAACATATCATAACCCAACCTAACCCCATGTGATTGCTTTTGCATTGGCTTTTGTGTTGGCTTTTGTACTTGCTTATGTATTGACTTTTGTATTTGCTTGTATATCGGCTTTTATATTGGCTTATGTATTGGCTTATGTATTGGCTTTTATATTGGATTATTTGACAAGTCATTTTAGTCATTGTATTTAGTAGATTTTTTATTGGTCTTGGAAACTTTCTCAAAGACTGGGAATATATAAAGATTTAACCTCAACTCATCTAACATAACATAACTTAACCTTGTCACATGACATGTTCTACAAGTTTAGACTTGCTTTAAGACATGCTATGACGTCACACATAGCTCACCTAACCTAATAAAGCATATCAGAACCTAACCTAACCCCATGTGTTTGCTTTGGTATTGGCTTATGTATTGGCTTTTGTATTGGCTTTTGCGTTGGATTTTGTATTGGCTTTTGTATTGGCTTATGTATTGGCTTTTGTATTGTCTTTTGTGTTGGCTTTCGTATTGGCTTTTGTGTTGGCTGTTTACTGTAACTCTGCGGTCATTCTCGCAATTGTTTTTCTTCAATCATCACAGTCATGCTTTCACCAAGCATAAACGAATCACTGCATAAGCCTCTGCAATTCATGATTCATGAAATATCAATGAACACATTGTCAAGTATGGCCACCGCATAAGCCTCAACAATCCATGATTCATCAAATAGCACATTCTTACACATGCATGATAACTTTTACCTACTCAGTGATTTACAATCTTGCACCTGTTGTCAAGTCGAGTCAGGTCAGCACATTCCAATAAGCTCAAATAACATCCACATTCTGTTAGTCTGCTCTCCAGCAAGTTTGTTTTCTCTACCCGCTTCAACCAACATAGAACCAAGTTCTGTTTTCTCTTCATCTGATCATAGAATTATCATTTGTCATGTAACCCATCATCCTTTACATGTTAAAGATCCCCTTTGAGAGTAAAATATCTGAAAAAACGAACCCTCGCTCTGTCATAAACTGACCCGTCAAAATATTGGAAAACGAATCCTCGGCCTGTCCTAAACCGATCCATCAAAATATCATCTGATCATAGAATTATCATTTGTTATTTAACCCATCATCGTTTACACGGTAAAGATCCCCTTCGAGAGTAAAATATCTCAAAAAACGAACCCTCGCTCTGTCACAAACCGACCCGTCGAAATATTGGAAAACGAATACTCGGTCTGTCCTAAACCGACCCGTCGAAATATCATCTGATCAAAGAATTATCATTTGTCATGTAACTCATCATCGATTACACGTTAAAGATCCCCTTCGAGAGTAAAAAATATCGGAAAAACAGACCATCGCCCTGTCATAAACCCACCCGTCGAAATATTGGAAAACAAACCCTCGGCCTGTCCTAAACAGATCCATCAAAACATAGTTTGTTCTATTAACCACGGTCATTATAACCAGTAATAGTCTTGTTAAAACACACGCCTAGCGGTATCCTCTCTCTATCTTTCTACAGCCACTCATCATGAATATATCGGTCATGATTGAGAAATTCAAGAAATCGAAGAAGAACTTTGCAATGTCAAAATTATTGTTTAAGCCCTCACCCATTAAAATTGGCATTGCACTTGAGTTGTTGGCTTTTTGTGTTGGCTTTTGTATTGGCTTTTGTATTGGCTTTTGTGCTAGCCAGGAAAGTGCGACAGGCTTTAGCAGCCAGCACTGTTTCAAATCCTCAGCACTAAATGAAGGATTCATTCATTCCATTTCCTAACCTGCTCGGTCAACTAAATGCTGGCTGTGGATTTTCATTTTTCAATCCTGTCTTTACTAAGCATGAGTTGAACCATTACATACAGCTCTACGATCCATAACTTTTGAAACAGCAATGAATGCATTTTGCAAGCATGAAACGCCATGCCCGACCTCCGGTTTCGTTCACTCATAGCTTACGGTTTAGCGTGATAGGCTTCGACTATTTTAATAATACATTACTGTTATGATAAGGGATTTATCATTTTTCAATCACGCCTTTACCAAGCATGAGTTGAACCATTGCATACAGCTCTGCATTCCATGGTTCATGAAATATCGATTCATGCATTTACAAGGATGGCCATTTTGACAGCGAATCATCACATAAGCCTCTGCGATCATGGTTCATGAAATATCGATTCATGCATTTACAATCATGGTCATCTTGGCCAGCGAATCATCGAATAAACCTCTGCGATCCATGGTTCATGAAATATCGATTCATACATTTGCAAGCATGGTCATCTTGGCCAGCGAATCATCAAATAAACCTCTGCGATACATGGTTCATGAAATATCGATTCGTGCATTTGCAAGCAGGGTCACCTTGGCCAGCGAATCATCGAATAAACCTCTGCGATCCTTGGTTCATGAAATATCGATTCATACATTTGCAAGCATGGTCACCTTGGCCAGCGAATCATCGAATAAACCTCTGCGATCCTTGGTTCATGAAATATCGATTCATGCATTTGCAAGCAGGCTCACCTTGGCCAGCGAATCATCGAATAAACCTCTGCGATCCTTGGTTCATGAAATATCGATTCATGCATTTGCAAGCAGGGTCACCTTGGCCAGCGAATCATCGAATAAACCTCTGCGATCCTTGGTTCATGAAATATCGATTCATGCATTTGCAAGCAGGCTCACCTTGGCCAGCGAATCATAGAATAAACCTCTGCGATCCATGGTTCATGAAATATCGATTCATGCATTGGCAAGCATGGTCACCTTGGCCAGTGAATCATCGCATAAACCTCTGCGATCCATGGTTCATGAAATATCGATTCATGCATTTGCAAGCAGGGTCACCTTGGCCAGCGAATCATCGAATAAACCTCTTCGATCCATGGTTCATGAAATATCGATTCGTGCATTTGCAAGCAGGGTCACCTTGGCCAGCGAATCATCGAATAAACCTCTTCGATCCATGGTTCATGAAATATCGATTCGTGCATTTGCAAGCAGGGTCACCTTGGCCAGCGAATCATCGAATAAACCTCTTCGATCCATGGTTCATGAAATATCGATTCATGCATTTGCAAGCAGGGTCACCTTGGCCAGCGAATCATCGAATAAACCTCTTCGATCCATGGTTCATGAAATATCGATTCGTGCATTTGCAAGCAGGGTCACCTTGGCCAGCGAATCATCGAATAAACCTCTGCGATCCATGGTTCATGAAATATCGATTCGTGCATTTGCAAGCATGGTCACCTTGGCCAGCGAATCATCGAATAAACCTCTGCGATCCATGGTTCATGAAATATCGATTCATGCATTTGCAAGCATGGCCACCTTGGCCAGTGAATCATCGAATAAACCTCTGCGATCCATGGTTCATGAAATATCGATTCGTGCATTTGCAAGCAGGGTCACCTTGGCCAGCGAATCATCGAATAAACCTCTGCGATCCATGGTTCATGAAATATCGATTCGTGCATTTGCAAGCATGGCCACCTTGGCCAGCGAATCATCGAATAAACCTCTGCGATCCATGGTTCATGAAATATCGATTCGTGCATTTGCAAGCATGGCCACCTTGGCCAGCGAATCATCGAATAAACCTCTGCGATCCATGGTTCATGAAATATCGATTCATGCATTTGCAAGCATGGCCACCTTGGCCAGCGAATCATTGCATAAACCTCTGCGATCCATGGTTCATGAAATATCGATTCGTGCATTTGCAAGCAGGGCCACCTTGGCGAGCGAATCATCGAATAAACCTCTGCGATCCATGGTTCATGAAATATCGATTCGTGCATTTGCAAGCAGGGTCACCTTGGCCAGCGAATCATAGAATAGACCTCTGCGATCCATGGTTCATGAAATATCGATTCGTGCATTTGCAAGCAGGGTCACCTTGGCCAGCGAATCATCGAATAAACCTCTGCGATCCATGGTTCATGAAATATCGATTCGTGCATTTGCAAGCAGGGCCACCTTGGCCAGCGAATCATCGAATAAACCTCTGCGATCCATGGTTCATGAAATATCGATTCGTGCATTTGCAAGCAGGGTCACCTTGGCCAGCGAATCATAGAATAGACCTCTGCGATCCATGGTTCATGAAATATCGATTCGTGCATTTGCAAGCAGGGTCACCTTGGCCAGCGAATCATCGAATAAACCTCTGCGATCCATGGTTCATGAAATATCGATTCGTGCATTTGCAAGCATGGCCACCTTGGCCAGTGAATCATCGAATAAACCTCTGCGATCAGTGGTTCATGAAATATCGATTCGTGCATTTGCAAGCAGGGTCACCTTGGCCAGCGAATCATAGAATAGACCTCTGCGATCCATGGTTCATGAAATATCGATTCGTGCATTTGCAAGCAGGGTCACCTTGGCCAGCGAATCATCGAATAAACCTCTGCGATCCATGTTTCATGAAATATCGATTCGTGCATTTGCAAGCATGGCCACCTTGGCCAGTGAATCATCGAATAAACCTCTGCGATCAATGGTTCATGAAATATCGATTCGTGCATTTGCAAGCAGGGTCACCTTGGCCAGCGAATCATCGAATAAACCTCTGCGATCCATGGTTCATGAAATAGCAATGAATGCATTGGCAAGCATGGTCACATTGGCCAGCGAATCATCGAATCAACCTCTGCGATCCATGGTTCATGAAATATCGATTCATGCATTGGCAAGCAGGGTCACCTTGGCCAGCGAATCATCGAATCAACCTCTGCGATCCATGGTTCATGAAATATCGATTCATGCATTGGCAAGCAGGGTCACCTTGGCCAGCGAATCATCGAATAAACCTCTTCGATCCATGGTTCATGAAATTGCAATGAATGCATTGGCAAGCATGGCTACCGTGGTCCGCCACATCGAAAAACGAACCGTGGTATTACGACCCGCCGTTCCATCGAAATAGCCATGGATTTTTTCAGAGAGGGCTTGGTCACAGTGGCCGGATAAGATTTTTTTTATTTGTATTGTTTTCCAAATGATTTAGCAAAATTGTCGTTAGACCCTTTGTCAAAATTTCAAAAATACATTCAAGAAGGAGCGTCATTTCAAGTCCAACGACCCCTCATACAAGTCCCTAGCCTTATTGGTTCATGAGATATGAAAACCGCATGACCTATTGGTTTTCGATCTTTTGGTTAAATTCTTAAAGAAAACACTCAATCAAAAATCTTTATTCAAAAAGCCCGTCCTCTTACAAAATCGCCAAGCGCGCATGCGTAAAAACAAAATAAACAAAAATGCTAATTCATTATGACGTCGACTCGTTGGCAAAAATTTTGAAAAATATAACGAGTGGTCCATAGGAAAGAGGACGTTAGCCAGAGTCCTGTGACACCTCATTTGTCAAAATCCGACCATGGGTTTACGAGCTATTAATTATTTAACATTCGCTTGGCCACCATGTTTGTTTTTTGGGCACAGCCACGCCATGTGTCTTAGGACTCCCATCACTCCTCATCTATAAATCATTATTCAAAAAGCCCGCCCTCTTACAGGAACCCGAAGTGCGTATGCATAAAAGAAAAAAGAAAAATATTAAATCATAGTGGCTATTCATCGTTAACATGCCTCCTGTGTGTAACAACGTTTAATTTCCCATTAGCATTGAACTGTATATATGTAGCACATGGAGAGCAACTTTTACCAAGAAAATACTATTTCACCCCTGGTAGAGGGTAGGTTTTATTTTAGGGTTGAAATAAGTTGTCCAGAGGAAAGAGGGTTTTTGCCCGAGTCCTACGACACCTTATTTCTTAAAATCCGACCATGGGTTCGGGAAATATCTAAAAGTGTTTGCGTTAGAACCTGCACAGCCCCCCTTGAGTAGCTTAGGGGTCTAGCTGTTTGACTCTGCCCTCTACTGATGTGGTCAAGCAGAGAAATGCCTAACGACCTTCTCAGCATCCGCTTTTCCATGACATGTAGCGAGTGCTCAGCACTTTTAGGTCCTGGGCAACACTTCGCACCATAATTTGCAACCCTCTGCTCTTTTCCATTACATGTAGCGAGTGCTCAGCACTTTTAGGTCCTGGGCAACACTTCGCACCATAATTTGCAACCCTCTGCTCTTTTCCATGACATGTAGCGAGTGCTCAGCACTCTTAGGTCCTGGCCAACACTTCGCACCATAATTTGCAACCCTCTGCTCTTTTCCATGACATGTAGCGAGTGCTCAGCACTTTTAGGTCCTGGGCAACACTTCGCACCATAATTTGCAACCCTCTGCTCTTTTCCATGACACGTAGCGAGTGCTCAGTACTTTTAGGTGCTGGCCAACACTCCGCACCATAAATTGCAACCCTCTGCTCTTTTGTTTTCATTAAAACCTACAATACGTCGAAGTCAATACGTAAAAAACAAGTGAAATGAGTTAAAACTAATATGTTGTGTCTGTTTCATTAATTGATCAATCGAACAATACAAGCAAATATCTAACAGAAGTTATATCAAAATAGGCCTATGAAAGAAGAAGATTACTTATCTTTGTTTCAATTAAGGCTTGTAGTAATCTGTCGCATAACCTGGGGTATTATAATGACTGAGCTAGATGCGTGTGCTTGTAACTAGAGGATAAGATTAGCAAGGAGGCAGGGCGAACTAAATTTCCGTTGAAAACCTCGAAAAACCATTTCTACGATGACCGAGAATAGGACACGAACTGTGGCCCACCAGGCTCATACTACAAGAGAGCCGGAATTCCAATCCAGGCCACCTTCTTTGAAATTTGTTATCCATCGCCAATTCATTCTGCTTGTCAGAGTGTGAAATATAATGACATGTTCGGGAAGGAACATCCAGCCTACCTTCTACAAAATGTATAGTTACAACTCTTTGTCCTTGTGATGAACATTAGACTCCCCGTTTTCTAAGTTTTTTGTAATTCTAGAGAAATTGATTGAAACACAAGAAAAGTACGCCCATCCACCATGTTGAATGTACGGGATCGTTTATCTTGCACCTTCTGCATAGAAAGCCTCTTATGCGAGACAACAGTATTTGCTGCGTTTCGAAACATGAAGTAAAATGTGACCCATAAACAGGGGCGGCCCTAGGGCGCTGTCATATGAGGGGCGCCAAAAATGCAACGATAGATCGTCTGCGCAAAATAAAATCCAATCACCTTATTACTACTTAACGCTACCTACCAAAATTAACTCTATACAATATATCAGTGTACTGGGGTGTGCACGCTTCATACCGGTACGCGCTGATTTACGGCAAAGAGATGCGGGCGTCATTGTTCTTCCGTTTACAGTCAGGCACCAAGTATCGTGTCATACACGATGTTTTACAGCAACAAATTGCCAAGCACACTATAGGGGTTCCATATTTTTAAATTTGTTTCAATTGTAAATTACCGGTAATTTACTATATATATTTGACGTTTGCATGACGTGAGCGTTGTCTGCGACATAGCAGTTAATATGAAAATGAAAATCCTCAGTCTGCTTCCAGTCTCCGACGAGGTCAGGAATGGAATGAATGAAGCCCCCATCTAGCGGCGAGGATATGAACTGTGCCGGCTTCCGAGGCCTGACGCACTCCTCTGGGGCAATTATTAAATGAATGACAGATGAAATGAAATGATAGTGGAGAGTGTTGCGGGAATTAAATTTTGACAGGGAAAACCGGAGTACCCGGAGAAAACCCTGTCTGCCTCCGTTTTGTCCAGCACAGATCTCACAAGCAGGGACCGGGATTCGAACCACGGACTCAGCGGTGAGAGGCCGGCGTGCTGCCGTCTAAGCCACGGAGGCCTACTAGCAGTTGATATAACCTTTTCAAAAATATTGTGTCTTTTTACCGTTATTGTTTCTCATCCTCACTATTATACTAATCCTCCGGAGGTCTGAGTTATTAATACAGCAATGTAAAAATGTATGTTATCTTTAGTCTGTACAGTGGAGATGTCACCACAATGAGATATCGCACCACTTGAAAATCTTGCTAGGACCGCCTTTGCTCATACATATTGTCCCCTTGAGAAAGCGTACACGAGACTAATGTCGGGGATGTACAGTTCACCGTCGTGAGGTTGGGTAATTTGTACTTTGCTTCCATAATTTCAAGGTGACATAAGGAGAATATAACTGACAAAAAATGACTCAGATTCTAACAAACAAATATTTTAATATTCCGATATAATGACACCATAATGGTAAACATACAGCAAACCCATAAGAAACCCATATTTAAACACAAAAATCAAACAATTAATTAGTTAATTACACTGAATCAAAATTAAAGCTGCAAATGCTGTCACAATAAAACAAAATACATGGACCTCGTCCTTATTTCTCTTATTGTTATGTGTTTGCGTATGACGGTTTTCTGGCAAGACTAAGACTAGAATGAGTACATTTTGTCACGAGATATGCTCCCCTAGAACCAAGTCTCAGGACGCATATCCATGAATATTTCACCATGCCTTGGCATCGGGATCCACACTTAAATGGCTAACACAAAATGAAATGACAACCGACTACCCTACCCTTTACTATAATACACACATTACTTCCGCGCGAAGTCTTACATTAGTGCATGTGCACACAAAATCAAGCTGCCTAAAAATAGGTCTTACAAACACAAGGTGAATACACAATCGTAGTCATCAGCAACTAACACTTAGGGTAAACCGGTTGTTTCCCGAACACAACAATGTTACAAGAAGTGCACCTAAATATGCGATAAATATTACAATAATTATGAGACAGTAGCTAACATAAAATAAAACACAAATTAACATAATCATGAACTGCATTTCTGATATGAAGAATTCCCCAGATTTAATCATCTAATTCGCTTCCAATTATACAGGCTTCGAAACTGGTCGTTATCTCACGAGCACGCACCTCGGCCCCTAATGAGCTCTGTGTCCTTATCTGAGATCTGAGCTCGCAGTCTGGACTCTCCAGCCATCGTCAGTCAATACCAGGCATGTCTCAATGTCTCAAAGCCCCAGGCTTGAGATCCGTAGAAAATTCAGCATTCACACTCTGAAATAAAACACATATCACCTCGTAGATCCGTCTCAAGAAACTTCACCATGCAATTTGGGACCTGTAGAATACTTAACAGTGACATCACCCTTATGAGTCCTGTCTTCGATGCCATGCAGCTGACAGGCAAATGATCTCGGTCACACCCCGCACAGGATAATAATAATAATAATAAACCCATGCCTTGGCACAACACTACACCTCCATCAAAATGCTTCAGATCACTGACAAAACCTCATAAAATGTGCTCCAACACACAAAACATTTAACTAAGTGCTCAACTAAATAAAATGATTACCACAGAAGCTGAATGCTCCCTGCTAAGAAATATGCAATATCGCATACAATTACAGCCTATGTAATCCGAAGTTCCTCAAACAATACTTTAATTACGTTAACTATCATATGCTTCATTTATCACCAGCGATCCAGTTCATTCATGTGCTGTATCTGTCATAAAACACTCTCTGTACACGCGAGTACAATTTAATCTACTGTCCCGCACAAATCGTACACAAAATACAAAAGAATAACCACGATGCTTTTCCCAAATTTAAAATATTAGTCGGTTACAAGAAAAACACAAAACACACAAAGGAAACACTAAAACTACAAGGATTCCCGATAACCAAAACTAGGCCACATAATGAAATAAATCATTCTGTACTCATCCTTTCAGCCTCCTCCATAGTTGACGTTTCTGGGCATGACCCCGAACATATGCGGTTAGCACGCAACCATCATTTCCCTGGTCGATTCCAGTAGTACCATCCTTCCTTCAGCTGCTGATACCACGGTCTCCATAGTTGGCTGGCTGCTTCAAATAGAATGTCGGTTTGCTTTAAAATAATGCCTCACATATTTATCTCTATTAGATTGCTCGAGTGGATTGCTATATCCACAAGTCCTGAGAGCAATATTAAACATTGACTGTCCCTAATTTATAGCAGTGCGCTATCTCAAAACATTTCACACGCAAAACACATTAGTTAATACACTTGAGATGCGATAGAATTCATCTCCTAAGGGCAATGATTTTATCTTCAAAATTTTTGTTCCTCTCTATCACTGGCTCGAAACTTGCAAAGTCCACGGACTTGTATAATAACGGACATGGTAACTTCCTCAAAATAATAACGTAGAATGAGCGTAGTCAGCCTTCAAAGTAAGCCAAAGAATGAACTAATAATAACCTCGAGTGAACACTCCACTCAGTATTTATACATTTCAATCCAAAATGTGGGGGTGGGACTGAATAAAATATCTAATTATTTAACCAGTGGTCCTACAGACAAACAACTCATATGAGCGATCTCGTCTTGATGTGAATCGAACATCTCTGGCATGCGGGATTCATTTTGATCGTGCAATTAATCGTAAGCAATTTCCCTCCTTAATTTCTTCTGACGGCGTGCCTTCGAAAGAGCGAGAAAAGTCCCGCGTCCTCTTTTCTTATTGGTTGGTGCTGTTTCCAAACTCATGGTATTTTGCGGACTCCTCCCACGTAGGCGTTGACGTTTCTGGAATTTCCCCTCAATATTTTCTCTGCTTTCTCCGTCTTTCCTCTTGTCTTAGAAAGAACAGACGCTTAGGGGTGACTCACGTGTCCTTCGCGCCAATCTGGGTTCTTAAACTCCAGCTTATGGGGTTTTGGCTTTTTCTTCAAAACGGGCTGCATTCCAATCTCAACCCTACTTCATTGTTCGGAAGGATGTCAGGCGCCTTTTCCTTGCCACAGGTAGCCTCATATTTCAACATACTGGCAGGTGTGCCTTCAAATATCATCTTTCGTCTCCACACAGAACAGAAAATATGAAACATTAATATAGCACAATTATATTAAGGGTTCATTCATCCCTTTCTTAGGAAAAATCGAAGCGATGCATTGATTCGATTTTTTATATTTGCCGTCCTCTTGCCTAGTATTCGATTTTCAAAATTTATTCTGGATGTGTGGTGTCCTCGTCTCTTCACTAATGACTTGCCCCAGTGCTGACTCATTGCGAAACCGCCTGCTGGTCGCTCGTATCCTGTCCTTGGCTCATTCATCTCCGCTCTCTGTCTAAGCGAGTCTGACCTCGGTTGTCTACTATGTTTGAAAACAAACCATTACTCGTTTCTTCCTCCAGCTGCTTGACCACGCCCCCCGTGTTCTATAGTATGGTTTACTAGAAATGTACCACATTTGCATCTGCGATGTCTTCTCCGCTCTCAAATGGTTCCGTACTGTGATACACCTTAAGGTTTTCAATAGTGAAACGGACATCGTTCCCATGCTGACTTCTTGAATCCGGTATGCATTGTTGCCAAGATTCCTAACAATGCGGAAGGTCCAATATACCTCTGGCTGCACTTGGCCAGTACTTTGCTAGCTGGGTCGGATCTCAGTGGTTTTTTCATCAGGACCATTTCCCCAATTACTAATTCCCTGTGGATCTTTTTTTACTCTCATTCTTCTCAGGCGTCTGTCTGCTTGGTTTTTCATGTAGTCCACAGTATTCCTGATTCTTATCTCGGGTTCTAGCATCGGATCTCTAGGACAGTTGAGAACATTGTCCCACGATCTCACTGGAAGTCGGTTGTAGTGCAGTAAAACTGGTAAATGACCAGTTGACTCATGCTTGGTAGAGTTCATGCATGTCTCAACATCATCCACTCTATCTACCCATTTGTAGTGTGCGTTCGGAATGAAAATACGATAGAACTTTATAATATCTTTTATCGCTCTCTCGGCTGGATTTGCCCTTGGGTGCCTTATAGAAGATAGTATGTGCTTGATTCCGAGATCAGCGATTCCCTTTTTTAAATTCGTTGCTGGTGAAGTAGCTGCCGTGATCAGAGAGTAAGAATTCAGGTTTACCTAGCACTGGTTAAATCTTATTCTTTATTCTGCTCAGTACTTGTTTTGATGTTGTCTTCTGGATTGGATATAGAACAACGAACTCCGAAAATACATCGATTACATACAAGTAGGTGTTTATATCCTCGCCTTCCCTTAGGAATCGGCCCAAACGTGTCCACAGCCACTAGCTCACATGGTTTTTCAGGTAATAAAGGCTTTGGAATTTGCCTCATCAGGTAGTTGTTCGGCTTAGTTCGCTGGCATGCGTCGCAGGTTTTAATGACGTCACGGATCGTCGTCCTCATCCTAGGCCAAGTGAAAGATTTACCAATCGTCGCTTCAACCTTATCGATTCCCACGTGGGCTAAACTGTTGTGCACGTGCCACGTCAGTCCTCTCTGCAGTGTTTTTGGTACTAATATCCTATACTTGGTGTGGTCCTCGTCTATAAATTTATGCAGCACTCCATTTATAAGGTTATACTTGGCTTCCGTGGACCTAGCTTCTTGATCTCCAGGCTGTAATTCTCTTCTGAAGTATAGGGGCCGATAACCTCGATGTTAGGCCCCTTAAAACAACAATTATCATCATCATCATCATCTTCTGAAGTATTTCATCACCATCATCATCCACGGTTCCTTTTTCTGTTCCAGAGCTCTATTCTTCAGTTCGTCTAGGAATTTCCTGTACTTGGTGGTCAACACGATGTGTCAGACATCTACTATTATCTCGTCCTCCGGGTCTGGGTTTATGCTTACGGCATCAGGTATCACATTCATTTCTCCAGGGCAGTGTTCTATTTCTATGTTGAATTGTTGAATGTATAGTGACCAACGCGTGACTCTCTCACTCATCGTTCCCGTTTTAAACATAAACGTCAGTGCGTTGTGGTCAGACCTCACCACAATTTGATATCCAAACACGATCTTCCACCATGTATGCAATGCGTGAAGTATCGCTAGTAGTTCCAATTCAGTCACAGAATAACTTTTTTCATGTTTGCGCAATTTGCGGCTTACGAATGCTAAATATGATCGGTCCTGTGAATTACTTGAATTTTCTTGGTGGAGCATTGCTCCTACGCCAATAAAGGATGCATTTGCTTGAATGATAAATTTCTTCTCAAAGTCTGGGTAACCCAATTTTATGCTGTTGGCCAATAGTTCCTAGGTTGCTTGAAACGACTTTTCGCAGGTGTCGTCCCATTTCCATCTGTTAGCCTTCTTCAACACCTCCTGCATTGGAGCTACAGTCTCCGTATATCCAGGACAGTTTCCTTTGAAGAAGCC
This sequence comes from Meconema thalassinum, assembly GCA_946902985.2. Lineage (NCBI taxonomy): Eukaryota > Metazoa > Arthropoda > Insecta > Orthoptera > Tettigoniidae > Meconema > Meconema thalassinum. Next base: position 20,089,040 of record OX336395.1, on the reverse strand, counting down.
AGTTACTCAAAGAAAAGCTCTCACATGTTTCACTCGAGTCGGAGTTGGAAATCTCTTTATCGCCTCGATCTTTGCTGGATTAGGCCTCACGCCTCCTTGATCAATGATGTGCCCCAGGTATAAAATTTCATTCTTGAAGAAGTGAGATTGTTTTAAATTTATCTAAAAATTCGTGGTCCTTAAATTTTCAAAAAGTTTTTTCCAGGTTCCACATGTGCTCATCAATACCTTCAGATGCCAGTAGAATACCATCGATATATCTTACTGTCGTGCTCTTTACCTTCTCCGTTAAATTCCTCTCCAGGGCTCGGATAGGTGCAGATCCAGCTGTTTTAATGCCAAAAGGTAGCCTATTCCAATTAAAAGTCTGGTTATCGAAGAGAAAGCCTGTCAATAGCTTAGACTTCTCCTCTAGTTCAATATGGTGGAACGAACTTGTGAGATCTACGGAACTGTATATGTGTTTTCCTTTGAATCCTTTCAATACGTCAGGGATTAACGGCACGTTATCGTATTCAGGTATGACTTTGAAGTTAAAATTTCGTGCGTCGAGACACAGCCTCATTGATCCATTTTGTTTGGCAACAGCCAATATTGCATTGGGATATGGTGTCGGTGATTTCTTTATTACGCCAGAAGCTAGCATTCCTTCTATGACATCCTTTACATGAGAGTAGTGCTTCTCTGGTATCGGATATATTTTACTCTTAAATGGGGCCCAATTATCCACCTGAAATGCATAAGTAAAGTTTAGAATCTTCCCTGTATCGAAAACTTCTCTGTGCTTGCGTAAAATATTTTCAAATTTCTCCTTATCTGCTTCCCCCAAATTTACTTCTCGAAACCGCTCCTGTAGTAGATATTCAAATTCGGATCCGCCCTTTTCTTCTTCCGCTTATAAGGTCCATATTTCCTGTGAGTAGTCCTGCTCTCTAAGTTCCACGACAGCGATGTCACAATCGTCCTCTTCTTCATTACATAGTTCCTCCATGGTTTCCTCGTTAATTGTTTCCAGCATCCAGGCGTCTGCTTTCTGTTCATTAGGTCCGTCGTCCATGTGTAAGGCAACTTCGCTCAGTCCTTCAATCTGACGAATGGTCACAGTATTGTTGTGTATGTCGATTATTGCTTGGTAGTCACAGATAAAGTTGGCCCCTCATATGATGTTAAAATTTATTCTTGCCATAACAATGCAAGTCTGTGCGAAGGTGTGGTCTAAATATCCAATTCTATGTACGCTTGGTGCTTGCATACTATAGATCGCTCGGGAATTACGCCCCTTACTTTCATCTGCGGTACAGGAATCAATGGTACATGTTGACTACGTGCCAGTTCCTTCACTAATGTCTCTGATATCAGACTTACTTGCGCCCCGGTATCCAAAAGGCATTTAACTTTCATTCCACCAACCCGTGCATAAATTACTGGTCATTTCTTGATATTATTGCTCTGTGGTTTAGTAACCACCTCCAGGCAGTCTTCCGGCTGTGCAACCCACTCTGCTATGGGTGCAACGATTCATCCATCGTGGTCATCAGCCCCATGCTGTTCTCTCAGGCTGTCTTCTCTTACTGAAATTATTATTTTTATCCCGCGAGTTTCTCGGTATCGCCCCTTGCTCGCTTATTTCCTGCTGTCTTTCCAGGCTTTCAGCTCCTTGGTCCTCGAATGTGTCTGGATTTTGGTGGTTTTTCATGGCATTTTCCCATCTCGCTTGCTCGTTACTCTCATTAGCATGTAATTCTTGGAGGTACCTCTGCGATTCGTGATATCTGTCGTTCCAATTGTTATGATGCCCTCTTGGATTCCCCTCGTCTGGGTCCTATCGTTACGCCACTGTCGGTTGTTCCGCGTGTCACCATTCCTTCGATACGGGAATTCCTGTCTTCTGTTATTCCCATTGTCTTGATACCCTCTCTGGTATGGTCTATAAATTTCCCGGTAATTTCTGTAATTTCCTCTGTGTTCGTATCTTCCGTACTGCATGTTGTTATTATTTTCTTGTCGCCGCGGAGCTGTTCCGGTATTAGTCGCTTGCGACCTTGTGCTAGTATTATTGTTATTTCCCTCGTGCACGACTTCTGCAGTGTTTATCTGCTCGCTGTGTCTCATTCCCGGAGGCGGTAATCGTATGCTTGTTTCGTCCAGATTTCTGAGCATCTCTTCTGCCCCTACTGCTGTTGTTATGTTAGCTGTCACTAGGAACTACTGAACGTTCATAGGAAGATGTTTGCCTATGGTCATGACTGAGTCATTTTCTGATTGCGGGTCATCTAAATCCTTCAATTTCAGTATCTGTTGGGTAAAAAAATAAGCGAAACTATGTGGGTGTGTTGAATGATACTTGCGAGCGTACAAGTCAATTCTTAGGCTTTGTTGCAGGGCCAAACTCCAGTATTTCTTCAAGAATGCGTCTTTAAAATCTTGCATCGTCCCGAAAGTATATTTGAAGCTCTGATACCAAATAAGGCAGCTCCCACTTAAAAATGTCTCTACCATCCTTAGTTTCTTACTTTCTAGTACCCCTGATCCGTAAAAAAATCGTCCAGTTCACGCAAGAATTGCTTAGGTGTGGTCCCTGTTTCATCTGCGTAACGATTTGGTTTGTATTCATTTCCCCTGATAACTTGTATAATTTGTATGGGTAATGCGGTTTGCTCTGATGTCGATGTCTGGTCTCTGAACTTCTCACATACTCTTGTGTTGCAACCGGTCATAGGGCTCTGTTCATTACTCAGCCCTCCTCCTGTTCCGTTACTTTCCCCCAAGCTATTTAAGTTCTCCAAGCTATTAGGGTTCTCCAAACCCTCTCTGTCTTTCACGGATGTAAACAACGTTTCCAGCTCTTGTGACTTGAGTTCTGCTTTGACCTATTTATCATCCTGTTCCTGCAGTTTCGTTTGCACATTTTTCACTAATAATTGCAATCTGGCGAGATTATCTCCTATTTTTATTATGGATAGGCGTTCTTTTTTACTATTTTCCCTTTCTTGGCTCAAATCTTTGCGTATTTAAATCTTTAATCCTTCGAATTTCGTCTCCAGTTTCTCTGCGTTTTCCTCCTCATTTATTTCCATTCTATCTAGCCGTATCTCCGTTTGACTATTATTTGCATCAAAAGACGCCTTTAATTCGCCTTGTTCTTTATCTATCGCTTTCAAACGCTCCGTCGCTTTCATTTCGCCCCACTCCATCTCTTTAACTATGCCTAACAAGTTATTGTCTACTGCTTCGATTTGTTGCTGCATACCCTGAGTGTTGGCTTCTACTCTATCGAACCGTTCTTTCAGTTTTCCGTGTGCCTCCTACACTTCCTCTGAATTATAGCTACACGCCTGTTCAATTTGTTTCAGCTTTGCATTTACGGTTTCATCAAGTATTTCGAGTTTTATGTCGAAACTTTCCTCCATATCTTTCATACGACCTAGTTGTTTGTCGTTATTTTTTCTTATTTCACAGGCTAGCTGATCCATCTGCTCCTGAGTATTTTGTTTAATCTTATCTGATAGCTGAATAAATTGTTCCTGGTTTTTCTCCCTTTGAATAACCGACGGTTCCGCAATACGTTTGTTAATTTCCGCGGACTGTTCCTTACTTTGCTCTTTTTGTGGTTCCATGCGATTGTTTATTTCCGCAGATTGTTGTGAAATACGATTGTTTATGTCCTCAACCTGTACCCTACTTTGTTCTTTAATTTTAGCTCTCAACTTCTCTAAATTCTCAATGTTCCTCGCTGTTGCGAACTCCACAATCTGCCTAATGACAACAAATATAAATTCACTTGAGAAATATAGGGGTCATGAACATAGATAACATCAACTTCCGCCACGCATACACACATTAATATATTTAAATACTTTAATCATACTCAATTCGTTAACTTAATTTTTCCTCCCGCAATGGAATCATCCTTGAGTACCTCTTTACTTTATTTTACTTAGTGTCGTCCCTTAACATCGGTTATTAAAATTTCCCTAATTTAATTGACTTTATTTTACAACACAGACTTAATTATCAAGTATAATTAATCTTTCCAGGGTTACCACCCTCCTACTACATATCAGAGTTTGTCATCACACACAATTCTAATCTTAATTCAAAGTTGGACGCCCGGATTTTCACATTATCTCAAAATCAGCAATATCATATAAAATAATGTGTCCCGTATTTAATATTTACTGACGAATTCCATGACTGTACTTAATTTTACACATGTGGCGGAAAAACTTCGTCTGAATTACAGAATTTAAAACCCGAAACAGTCGCTGAACTTGCATACCAAATTTCTAACACCACGTTTCTCACAGATGCCAACCAACCTAACACAAAATTGCCCCATCGTTGGCCTGCGCCATTCTTCACCTATGCCTCCTTGAGAAAGCGTACACGAGACTAATTTCGGGGGTGTTCAGTCCATCGTCGTGAGGTTGGATAATTTCTATTTTGCTTCCATAATTTCAAGGTAACATAGGGATAATATAGCTAACAAGAAAGATGACCCAAACTTCAACAAAACAGATAACTTTAATACTAGATAAAATAGACACCATAACGATACAAGTATCCCACGTGACACCCTTATTAAACCATAAAAATCAATCAAACAAACAATTAATAATCATGAATAAAATTACAGCTGCAAATGCTGTCCAATGAGCAAAATGCACGGACCTCGTCCTTACTTCACTTATTCTTGTGTGTTTGCGTATGACGAATATGACAGAAACTTAACTTAGAATGAGTACACTTGTCACGAATATGCCTAGATCCAGGTCGTAGGATGCATATTGATGTACGTTTACACCAGACCTTGGCATCGGGATCCACACTTAAAATGGCTAACATGAAAATAATTGCCAACTGACCACGCTACCCTTTACTATAATACAAGAATATTTCCGCGTGAAGTCTTAAACAAGTGCGAACGCACACTAAGTCAAACTGCCTAAAACATAGGTCTTACAAACACACATCAGGAATACCCGAACGTGGTCATCAGCAACCAACACTTGGGCAAACCGAAAGTTTCCCGAACATAACAAAGTTACAGTTAACACACAAAATATGCATAAAAAATATCTACAATAATTATGGGACAGTAACTAACATGAAAAAGAAAAACACAAATCAACAGATTCCTGAACTGAATTTTAATATGAAGAACTCCCATTAATTAATCATCTAATTTGCTTCCGATTATACAGGCTTCAAAACTGATCGTTATCTTACGAGCACACACCTCGGCGACTAATTGCCTCACCATCCTTATCTGAGATCTGAGCTAGCAGTATGGACTTTAACAGCCCTCTTCATTGTGTCGCAAACCAGGCAGGTCATAAATTGTCTCAAGCTCCAAGCTTTGAGATCCGAAGAATTCAGCATAACACATCTGAAATAAAAACACATAAATCGTAGATTCATCCCCACCTCGCAATTTAGGACTGTAGAATAACTAACAGTGACATCTCCCTTGAGTGCCCTATTTTGGACCCCATGCAGCCGATAGATAAATGATCCAGCGTCATACCCCGCGCAGGATAATATAAGAGACCCATGCCTTGGTTCAATACTTCACCTCCATCAAAATGCTTCAGATCGCAGAAATACCTCACAGAAATGTGTTCAAACAACACAATAATTTAAATATGTGCTCAAATACATTAATATGATTACCACAGAAGATTACGGTTTCCTGCTAGGTAATATGCAATATTTCATAATAATTTACAACCTGTGTAATCCGAAACTCTCAAAAATAATTCCATATCTTCCCCCCAACACTTCAGTTACGTTATCTATCAAATGCTTCATTTATCATCAACTATACAGTTCATTCCTGTGCTGTATTTGTCAAATACACACACTGTACACGCGAGTACAATTTAATCTACTGTCCCGCACAAATCTTACACAAAATATAAAAGAATAACCACGACGATTTTCACATATTAAATAGTAGTCGGTTAGAACAAAAACAACACACAACCAGAAAATACTACAAATACAAAATATATACAAGGATTCCCGATAAGCAAATCTAGGCTACATAATGAATTAATTCATTGGGTACTCATGCTAACAGCTCCCTCCATAACTTACGTTTCAGTTCATGACCCCTCTATATGCGTTTAGCTCGCGGCCATCATCTTAGTAGTCGTTTCCAGTCTTGACCTCCTTCCATCATCAGCGGGTACCATGGTCTCCATTGTAGGTGCGCTGCTTCAATAAAATGTATGTTAGCTTCAAATTAATTCCTCACGCTGTTATCCCTTCCTAGATTGCTCGAGTAGATTGCTACATCCATCTACAGTCCTATGAGCAATACTGAACGTCGACTGGCTCTAAATTATAGCAGTGCGCTATCTCTCATAAATTCACACGCAAACACTTATTTAAAATACACACCAGATGAAATGAAAGACATCTCCTAACAGCAATGTTTTACTCTCAAATAATTTTGATCGTGGGATTAATCATAATCGAGTTCCCTCCTTAATTTCAGCTGATAGCGTGCTTTCAGAAGCGCGCGAAATCTTCAGCGTCATCTTCTCTCATTCGTTGGTGCGATTCTCAAACTCGCGGCAATTTTGCAGACTCCTCCCATGTAGGCGTTGACGAAAAGTAGTTTTCTCTCAAATTTCTCATGCGCTCTCCGTCTTTCGTCTCACTTACAAAGAACATACTCTCATGGTGACTCACATTGTCTTCGCCCCAAACTGGCATCTTGAACTCTGTATAACGGTGTCCAGGCTATTTACTTCCCTCCGTGCTATATTCCAACTCAACCCTGTCTTATTGTTCTCACAGGATGTCAGGTGCCCCTATCTTGCTGCAGGTAGCCTCTTATTTCGACATATTTGCAGGAGTGCTTTCAAATGCTCATCTTATTTCTCCACAACGAACAGAAAATATGAACACTAATATAATGACTATTATATTAAAGGTTCAACATATTGTGGGAAGGGGACGTAAAAATAATAGGTAATCTCTCCAACCAGCATTCGGGCTGACAACCTAAAAGACAGAAACTGCTCAACAAAAGTTTGGAATATATATATATATTACAACAATGACTTCTTATAGTAAACCCATTCAGATTTATACAACAAATTATTAACAAAATAAACATCAGTCCTCCTGAAAACAATAACAATCGTGGGTAGACAACAATGAAATGGTTAAAAAGGAAGGCGAACTCCCTTCTAAGTGCCCTCTTGAAAACAAAAACATTGAAAATCAGTATAATAATGATCAGTATCAGTCCTCCCCGCACACGGAGGAGACCATCAAGTTTATCTTGGGGTAAGAGGTCACATTCCTCTATGGCAGCGCCAGCATACAATTGATGGCGGTAGTCAAAACTTTTGTTGAGCAGTGTATGAAGCTTCGAATACGCATCATAATAACTCGAATCAAAAGTCAAATGATACATCTCAAACATTTGGTAAGTTGGTAGCACGCAGGTGGCAACTAAAATGCGAGATAAATATATTTTTTAGCCTATTTTCATTTATGAAAAAGAAAAGGCTTATGGGATCACCTTCTGTCTGTGTGTGCGTGTGTGATGGTGTGTGTTCTCCCCTAATAACTTCTAAACGGCTAGAGCGATTTCAATGAAACTCGGTAAGTTCTTAGCACTATTCCGGTCGACCCCAAATGTGCCCTTCAATTTTTTTAGGGCTCACCAATACAATATGGCGCCTGTGCGAAATATTTCACCAGCATTCAATATCTCCAAAACTATTACCGGTATCACCCTGGAATATTTCACGGTGATAAAGGGAACTACTAGAAGTTCACCTATGTGACTTTTGAAAACCTGACAAGTACAAAACCAATATGGCGGCCAAGCGAATTTGCGACTTTTAAATAGACGTTTCTGGCGATTCAACCAACAAAACGCAATAGCACTTGGTGCAGTATATGTTTATACACATTGTAATACACCGATTTCTAACTTAGTTCAATTGTTTACATAACTTCAAGATGGTGGCTGTGCGAAATATTTCACCGGCATTCTATATCTCTGAAACTATTAGCGGTATCACTTTGAAATTTTCTACGGAGATAAAGGGCACTACTGGAAGTTCATCTATAAGACTTTTAAAAATCGGTAAACTAGAAAACTAATATGGCGGCCAAGCGAAGTTGAAAATTTTAAATAGACCTTTCTCGCGATTTAATGATCCAAACGCAATAAAACTTGGTACAGGAAATGTTTATACACATTGTGATGCGCTGCTATCGAATTTAATTCAATTGTATACATAACCCCAAGATGGCGGCTGTGTGGATTTTAAAATCAAGATTTTATTTCTTATGTCGTAATCATGCGATCGAAGTGAAAGCTTGAATAATGAATCTACTCGATAATTTTCCTTTAATGGTACAATACTCTATGGCCTATACATATAACAAACCAACATGCCAACCATCCGAAATATTTAGTTCGATCTCAATATCGACGAATCTATTACAGCAATCGAACTGAATTTTTAAATTTTCATAGGGGCTATGAACATAAGTTCACCTATAGGACTTTCAATAACCTTGTGATCACAAATCCAACATGGTGGTGACGCGAAGTATAAATATTCACATGGTCGTATCTCTCTATTTAACCATCGGAATGCAGTGACACTTGGAACAGTAAATCCTTATACAAATGTTAATCTACTGGCATATAATTTTTTCAATTGTTTCTATAACCACAATATAGCAGCTGTGCGAAATTTTAAAATCTCGTTTTTACTTCTTGTGTCCTAATCATGCGATTGAAGTTTCAATACTACACGTACCCAATAATCTCCATGTAACAGAACATAACTCTAAGACCTACACATGTAAAAATCCAACATGGCGACCATCTGCTATATTTAGTCGGTTCTCAATATCTACGAAACTATTACAGCAATCAAACTGAAATTGTGTAAGTTGATAGAGGCAATTAACATAAGTAGGATATATGAAAATAGGCTGAATAGTTCTTCACGGAACTACTTGTTATAGTATATATTAAGGGTCTCGAAACTAGAGAAACATTACTTTTCACTAACTAGAAACTCGATAATCCGTCTACACATGCAATAATAAATGGGTAGTGTAAAATTATTGCCATAAACTTCCCTACCATTTAAAGACCTGAACAACAGGAAATAGAAAGTAAAGTAACAAGAAGTGATTTTATGTTAATCCAGCTTTGCAAATGTGTGTAATATTTTGAACAACGGAACCGATAATTTCATGAAATTCTCGTAAATTCGTGTTGCTTTACCGTACTTAAAGGGCAGAAATTGTCGTGAAAATTGTCCAGTTATATTTGCGCATCCACTTGGCACATATCTGCCGAATTGAATGATTCACGTGAGTCTAAAAGAAATTAATAAATAATATATTAAAAATCCACAATCTATTACTTTTACAATAGCCTACATTCTAACGAGAAACATGACTAACACACTCGCCCACTTACGTAAATGTTTACCCACTTCCAAATGAGCAAGAAAATTGATATTAAAGAAACTTAGATCCTTGAGCCTCGAAACGAAGAGAAAAATGCAAAATGAAAAAATTGTAATATTTATCCCGTAAATAAAACTCAAAATAGCGAATGCAACTTAGGCATTGGTGTCTACCTTCGTTGAAAGTCGATTGTTGATAAACAGTAAGATGGAAAAAAGAAAACTTACTATTTTTGACGAATCATATATCTCGCGCGTAGAACAGACGTTACAGTATTGAAACTGGCCGATGACACATTCTTCTGTAAACGTAATAAATATATAGAGAGAGAACTGAACACGAAAACGAAGACAGTGTCCTAACTATAAATGTTGAAAGGAACAATCCACACTCGAACGATACATGGTATATTAGTATTTTTAAAATTTCCTTAAGAGCACATAATATTCATCATTCGCATATAGACCGTGAAAAAAAATATGTGGCACAAACTAAATGTGCACTACCTCATGGACTGAAGGAATTTATTTATAACAAACCGAAATAACATTCTGCTCGTTAGCAAACTTACACTTATTGCCTTGAAGACTATACCAAAGGAGAATGGCCAAGCAACGTATTTGCCTATTTGGAAAACAAAGTTAAAGCGAAGATTAAGCAAAAACAAACATTCCATATGTTCAGGTTTACGTAAGTAGTGGTTTTGTAGCGGTTCTATATCCTCCTCCTCCTCCCCTCCTCACAAGATGGCGGCGGTGCGATATCTCTCGAACTTATGGTTGGATTTTAACAAATGAGGTGTCATTGAACTCGGGCTGACACCCTCTTTCCAATGGACAACATATTTCAACCCCAAAAATAAAACCTACCCTACTAAGGGGTGAAATTGTTTTTTTTTTTAGAGAATCTCTCTTTCCAATTGCAACATGTGAGAGTTTGAATGCTGATATGGAATGTAACGTTGTTCTGCAAACCAATAATCAAAGAGGGGCATGTTAGACCTTGAGGTGAGAGCCCCTGTTATTGTTGACGAGCCCCCTGCTGTTGGGCCCCTGCTGATGGGTTATTGCTGACAGGTCCTTGTGGACGAGTCCTTGTGGACAAGTCCTTGTGGACAGGTCATTGCGGACGAGTCCTTGTTGACAGGTCCTTGTGGACGAGTCCTTGTGGACAAGTCCTTGTGGACGAGTCCTTGTCCCTTTGGACTGATCCCTTTGGCCTGGTTCCTACGGACGAGCTCATGAATTTATTTAAATTATGTCAAAGGGTCTAACTACATTTGTGTGTGTTGAACTGACGTTGTTCACCACCACTATAATGGGATAACGATATGAAAGTAAAGTGACGAAATACATGTGAACACGTGTGAAATGACCATATTACCGTCCTCCTTGTGAAACAAGTCACATCCTGTTTTGCTTCATACGTGAGAAAATGTGAGTTCGAACCCGTGGTCGGATTTTGACGAATGAGGTGTCATTGAACTCGGGCTGATACCCCCTTTCCAATGAACAACATATTTCCACCCCAAAATAAAACCTACCCCTACTAGGGGGTGAAATTGTAATTTTTTTAGTGAATCTCTCTTTCCAATTGCAACATGTGAGAGTTTGAATGCCGATATGGAATAAAACGTTGTTCCACACAAGAGACATGTGTTTGGTGGATAGCCACTATGAATTAACATGCTTGTTTTTGTTTTTTGTTTTTTACGCATGCCCACTCATAGCTTTTGTAAGAGGGCAGGCTTTTTAAAAGATGGCGGCTGTAGTGTAACCTAACCTAACCCAACCCACGAGTGGTGATCAAAAAGTATTTTAAGTGACGCTTGTCGATTGGCAAACCAATAATCAAAGAGGGATATGTCAGGCCTTGAGGTGATAGCCCCTTTTGATTGATCCCTGTTGATTTATCTCTGTTGATTTATCCCTTTGGACTGGTCTCTGTTGACTAGCCCCTTTTGGACGGGCCCTTTTTTGACTGGGGGTCATTTTTGATGGATCCTTTTTGACATGTGCTTTTCGACGGGTCCCTGTTGACGAGTCATTGCTGACGGGTCCTTGTTGATGAGTCCCTGTGGACGGGTCATTGTTGACGGGTCCCTATTGACAGGTCATTGTTGACAGGTCATTGATGACAGGTCATTGTTGACGGGTCATTGTTGATGGGTCCTTGCTGACAAGTCCCTGTTGATGGGTCCCTGTGGAAGGGTCCCTTTAGACCGGCCCCTTTGGACTGATCCCTATGGACCGGCCCATGAAATTTATCCAAATTATGTCAAAGGGCCTAACTACATTTGTGTGTAAAGCAGTGTGTTGAACTGACGTTGTTCACCAGTCCTTACTACTACAATTGGATAACGATATGAAAGGAATTGATTAACTAGACATGAGTTAACTACCAACGAAACACTTTGGCGACTCTGCTTGTTATTGACCAATGAGTAGGGTTTTAGAAAAACTGTTTGTTATTTTGGGTTATATACAAAAAATGCTTAGACCTTTTGAGTGACTATGTTTGCTAAACAAGACATTATACCAGACACGATTAGGATTCTTATGTAGCTCAGACAAGGAAAGCATTTCTACAGAATCTGTTGACATTGAATATAGATTTAGGTATTAGGAAGTCATTTTGAAGGCCTTTGTCTGGAGCGTGACACTCTATGAAAGTAAAACTTAGACAATTGGTGTAGCAGAAAAGTGGAGAATTGAAGTGTTTGAAATGTGGTGTTACAGGAGAATGATGAAGATTAGATGGGGAAATAGGGTTACTAACAAAGAGGTATTAAGACGAGTGGGGGAGAAGAGATGTATCTGGCGACTGTTAATGAAGTAAAGAGATAGGTTGGTAGAACACGTACTAAGACACCCAAGAATAGCAAACTTAGTTAAGGAAGAAAGGTTCGAGGACGAGAACTGTAGGGGTAGACCAAGTTTAGAATATGTTAAACAGATAGCCTTGAATGTAGGGTGTGGTAGCTATATAGAGATGAAACGATTAGCTCGGGACAGATAGGCGCTGAGATCTGCATCAAACCAGTCAAAGGACTAAAGACTCAAACAACAACATGTAAGTTCACTAAAATAATGTTGTGTAACGGTATATGTTAGTCAACGAACAGTAATGCATTACTGAAACCCATGACACGATACCTAAGAGCTTTTCTAAAATGATTTTAAAATGCCTTTAACCCTATATTGAACACTCAGTTCACAAGACTCATAACTGCAATGTTATGGTAAAACAAAACAAAATCTATATTTCAAAACAAGCAAGTGGTTTAGTCAATGTATACTGGAAAAAGTTTTGTAAACACTCAAGTCCTCAAGACTAATTAAATTAGTAACTGTCAGGTTGACCGAGTGGTTAAGGTGTTTGACTTAAGATCAAATTTTCTGTATAAGGAAGCAAGGGTTCGAATCCCTTACCTGACATAACTATTGCCTTGACATGGCTTGGCCACACTGCATTATTATGACACTCGGTACACAAACCATAGATATAGTGTATTGTTTAAGGTCACTCTCTTTCTGAACATAGTCAGAGACTGTTGATGGTTAACAATTGTATTAATAGTGGGACATGGGGATAGTAATTAAGAAAAACAGACAATGCCCATACAATATTTTTATTAAATTCATTTTATAATAGTTACACACTGAATTCAAGTCTATCTCTATACCATTGTTCTATATAGATTTTTAAACACAACGCTTGTTGTAGATCCTTTCTCCAGGTACTCTTGCTCTTAAAAACTGAGGAAGCCGCAATGGTTTTATAAACATAAAACCCTCATCCTCTTCTTTTTCATAATTATCATCATCATCATCATTATGAATATTATCATCAAAATTATTATAGTCATTGTCATCATCATTATCATCATCATCATCATTCTCAACATCACTAGAACTATCCAATTCCTCTTGTTTGTTTTCCACAGGGACCTCTTGTAGAGTCTGCGTTGCTTTTGATAGTGTTAAGGGTTTTTTGAACGATGGTATTTGTCCTAACATGTCTTTTTTGAGGTGATGATGAATGCTTTTTAACAAACAATGCACTATCTTGAGCAGCAATATATTTTTCTTGGACTTGCTTTTTTATCTGGGTTAGAGTATTTTGCGTATTTAAATGTGTATTAATTTGAGATTCACAATGATGTTCTTTTGAAGTAAGTACGTTGGAGTCTTTTGTTTTATTCATTCCTCGACACTTTTTGGATCGTTGTTTTGAACATCGCCAAATAACAGTTCCATCTTTATTGGTTGTTTTTACAATATATGTATATCCTTTATAGAAGACACATGGCTTGCCATGACTGGTAGTAGGGAGGCTGAGGGGGTTTTGAACCAAATACCGTTATTTATGCAAATTAGGGGGGCGTGGCAAGGTCAATGACCTTGAGGTAGGTCATGCTCAATGACCTTGAGGTAGGTCATTGACCCCCAAGGTCGCCGGAACCCCAGAAGGTAAACAAACCTTGGAGGGTGCAGGAACCGGTTTGAGGGGGTGTGGGTGGAGGGGGAGGAGTGGGGGTGGGGAGGGGGGAGTGGGGAGGGGGAGGGGGGGAGGGGGAGGGGGGAGGGGGGGTGGTGGCGAGGGTGTGGGATGAGGGGGAAGGATGGAAGAGGCTCTGCACGAGACCCTCCTCGACCCAGTCTCTCTCTTGGACTGAGCGCCTTCTCTGATATTATCCTGGGCTATATAGCTTTGCTTTGAGCCCGATGAGATCCGAGTGTTGCCGAAGGTTTCCGAATCCTTGGTTGTGAATGAATCGTCAGAGAATTGAACGGTCAACTGGTGTGTGTGTGTGTGTGACGTCACATCAGATTACGGGATGTGAGTTAGGTCATGAACGGGAGTGTTTTGAATGGAAAACATTAGTGTAACTGGTGTGTGTGTGACGTCACAGCAGATTACGGGATGTGGGGTAGGTCATGAACGGGAGTGTTTTGAATGGAAAACATGAATGGCGGTGGATGGCGCTGGTTGTTGAACCCTGACGTGGTAGGTTGGTTAGGTGTGAATGGGGTCTGAGAGACAAACAAGATGGGGTTGAAAGCGCTCAATGGTAAACAAACATCGATGCGTGGTGGATGTTTAATGAACATAGGTGTTTGTGTGAATGAATAAACAGATTTGAACGGTTAACCTGTGTGTGACGTCACATGGAATGACTAATCCCGAGATTGACAACGGGTTGTATGGTAGGTCATGTCTGGGAATGACCTTACGGTGATTGAGAGGGTGCGGGACAAATGATGAGGTAAACGTGTTTGAATCATGAGTGGAGATGGATGGTGGGTGTTGAACTCTGGCTTGCTTGGTAGGTTGAATGTAAAAACAAATAAAACCAGAAGCAAAAAAAAAGTAAAATTTTGTTTTTATTTTGGAACTGCCAGCTTATTCTTCTTCCTCTTCATCTTCCTCTTCATCATCATCATCTTCTTCTTCTTCATTTTCTATAACTCTCTCACACCCTTCCATCGTCGACATCAAATCGGCAAAAAACTCCATTAAAACGGGATCATTTCCAAAGCTATAAAAAAAATGTATACAATAAAGAGTACAACAAAATTGTTTTATAACGCTTGTCTATCTAAATATTGTATTGTGAATTAAAAAATGTATACAATAAAGAGTACAACAAAATTGTTTTATAACGCTTGTCTATCTAAATATTGTATTGTAAATTGCTGGGAGTGTGTGAGAGCAAGTACAGTTCACCTAAGTCTGCAGCAGCTTCCAGCGGACGCCCTTAGGGTGAGCTACAAGTTCTGTTCATTTTTAAGTAGTTTCAAAATTTTGCTACTAGATATTAATGATACCTAGTGGTGAATGTTCGAACTTGAGTATGGGTTTCAGTGCTGGCAGTGTTCACGAACATGTGTGACTCACTTGAGTATGTAGGTGCTTCCAGCGAACGCCATTAGAGTGAGCTACAAGTTCCAAGTTTTTTGCTACCAGATAATAATGCCATCTAGTGGTAAATGTTGGAACTTGTTTTGACAAAATCTAACCTGTCAATTTAGCTTCATACAAGTTTAGTCTGTGGACGGATCTTTTACATGTCATAAAGTAAGAACATGTAACCACTGGCTTTACTCCCCCTCCAAAGGAAGGCATACTGAAGGATTTTAACACACCTAAAAAAAATCTGACTTCCTTCCCAATCCTTTTTTTTTATTCATCGCAATAACACGGGTTATCAGACAAATTCTACTCACACCCAAGTAAACATGGGCTACAAAGGCGGTAACTACGCTCAGTATTTCTAATCATTTTGAAGAAAAAAAAAAACACCGCTTGCTTCCAGTATTTGACCAGATCAGGAATGGAATGAATTAAACTCCATCTAGCGGCGAGAAAGATCTGTGTTGGCTGCCAAAGCCTGTCTCACTTTTGTCAGTCAATGTTTAAATGAATGACAGATAAAAAGAAATGATAGTGGAGGGTGTTGTCGGAAGAAAATTTTGACAGGGAAAACTGGTGTTCCCAGAGAAAAACCTGTCTGCTTTTGGTTTGCCCAGCGATCTTTTACATGTCATAAAGTGAGAACATGTAACCGCTGGCTTTACTCCCCCTCCAAAGGAAGGCATACTAAAGGATTTTAACACACCTAAAAAAAATCTGACTTCCTTCCCAATCCTTTTTTTTTAATTCATCGCAATAACACGGGTTATCAGACAAGTTCTACTCACACCCAAGTAAACATGGGCTACAAAGGCGGTAACTACGCTCAGTATTTCTAATCATTTTGAAGAAAAAAAAAAAAAAAACACCGCTTGCTTCCAGTATTTGATCAGATCAGGAATGGAATGAATTAAACTCCATCTAGCGGCGAGAAAGATCTGTGTTGGCTGCCAAAGCCTGTCTCACTTTTTAGAGTCAATGTTTAAATGAATGACAGATAAAAAGAAATGATAGTGGAGGGTGTTGTCGAAAGAAAATTTTGACAGGGAAAACTGGTGTTCCCAGAGAAAAACCTGTCTGCTTTTGGTTTGCCCAGCACAGATCTAACATAAAGTGACTGGAATTGAACCACGCACCCAGCCGTGAGAGAGTGGCGTGCTGCTACATAAGGCTTTAGTAAATAAATAATACTTACATTAACAGATCCAGCGTCAATTCCTCCTGGTTATCTTCTCCTTCCATCTCCATGACTTTATCGATCTTGTCCCCAGACATTGTAGCGAATGATATGTTGTGAAAAGGAACATCCTCCTTATATACTGTGTGTGGTTTCTGGTGAAAGGCGGATTAATTAGAAGTGTTTAAACCAGTTGTACAGGGTTATACAGTGTGGAGCTATTTCTGGTGAAAGGAAGGTCAGTAACGATTCCTGTATTAACGCAGGGTAATGCCGTATGGAGGTCATGTTTGTGTGAAAGGAACGGTAATCCAGAGACGTTTCCTGTATTCGGAGGGGTATAAATACTCGATCAGAATTGAAATGAAGGTAGAGTTGACCACGAGCTTACAGCGTTCACACCAGATTGTAATTGGATCCTTGTCTATCAGGTAATATTCAACATACTTAAGTATATAACTTTAAAGTATATCCTAGTGTATATATTTGACTATGTGCTACTGGGAGACTAACTCATTCAGATGGTTTACAAAATAAGTGATTGTACTGTACAGAAAAGAGGAGAATTGAAGCATTTGAAATGTGGTGTTACAGGAGAATGATGAAGATCAGATGGGTAGAGAGAGAGTAACAAATAAAGAGGTATTAAGACGAGTGGGAGAGGAGAGATGTTTCTGGCGTCTGCTAATGAAGAGAAGAGATAGATTGGTAGGACACATATTAAGACACCAGGAATAGCAAGCTAAGTTATGGAAGGAAGGTTCGAGGACAAAAACTGTAGGGGTAGACCAAGGTTAGAATATGTTAAACAGATTGTGTCGGGTGTAGGGTGTCGGAGCTATGTAGAGATGAAACGATTAGCTCAGGACAGGGAGGCATGGAGAGCTGCATCAAACCAGTCAAAAGACTGAAGACTCAAACAACAACTGTACATTACAGTACTTGTAAATGCTGAGATGGTATGTTTAAATCCACATGAAGATGTTTAGAATTTTAATAGTATAATGGCCTATTGACAAAGCTGGTTTAAAAGTCAGACGGTACGAATCAGACAAGCAATAATTACTTCAAGTATGAAACGAGCAGAATTCATAGCATGTAATAAGATTGGTTTTAACGTGACTTGCATCTTAAACCACTAGCTGCCTGGGATATATAAAATGAATGCAGCTCAATTATATATAATTACTGTTATTATCCAATTAAATGTTGCCGATTTCACTGCATTGCCCCGCGAGATAATGACGGTGCTCGAGGCATTCACGGAATAGATAATGATCTCTTATGTAACATTAGCTCCGAGACATGGATTCACTTTTATACTTTAGTTCCAAGTCAAGTAACCTATTTAGTTAAGGACATTTAAATCATTACCTCCCGACCAATGTAGCCCCCCAATGCACTTGGGTGTATTGAACACATAAATTATTTAACCAACCTGCGACGGCTTCACCCGGGAACAGATATAATATACAAACAACCCGACCCGGCTTCGCCCGTGAACAGTTATGTTATACCAGAAACCCAACCCGGCTTCGCCCGCGAACAGTTATATTATACCAAAAGCATGCACCGACTTCGCTCGAGAACAGATAAATTATACATGCAATCTGCCCCGGCTTTGTCCGAGAACAGTTAAATTATACAGACAATCCGCCCCGGCTTCGCCCGGGAACAGTTGTAAACCGGCTTCGCCCGGGGAACAGTTAAATTACACAAGCAGTTTGCCCCGGCTTTGTCAGGGAACAGATAAATTATACAAACAATCTGACCCGGTTTCACCAAAGTACAGTCATGACCAGCACCTGACCATGTAGCACCTGGGTGTATAACTTGTTTGATAACCTGTGTTCTTGTAATGGAATGAGGAGAAGTAGGAAAATGGTGAACGCAAGCTGCTGACAATTAAATTAGTGGCTAGCGATAATGGGTGTGTAGAAGGGTTTTGATAATTTTTGTGTGTATATACATATTTGCTAATGGCTTAGGTATACTAAAACACTATTATAGATATCAAATTCGATTTCAGAATGTCGGCAATAAAAAATGCGAATTCCATAGGGAAAGATGCTGGAGCAGAGACTAAACGACTACAGGATCTGCAGGTAAACGAGTCTTATTTGGTAACTGCTGTTCGTCGAGTCAAGACGAAATTTGGGGAACGTATTCTTTGTGAACTGGAGGACTTTGTAGTATTTCTACCGTCGAGATTCAAGGAACTCAGCGAGGAAGATGTAGCCGATCTCAACAAAGGAACCATCTATTTAAAATACATGGGACTGGAAAACAAAAGATGTCTTGTTGAATTCATAGAAGAAAAATATAAAATTTAAAATTAGTTTATGTAAAAACGGAATTTGCAGGGAAAATAAACTTTGGTTCACTCTCTCTGCAATCCGTTTAGTTTTTGTAATTGTTAAGTACTAAGGGACATCATGTCGTCACCGATACAAAGTTGGGAAGATGTGGATAGTTGTTTCAATAACAATATCTGTTCCACTAAAGTCAATAATGACGCAAACATTTTAAATCTCAATGAATATTTAAACACTAGTTACAACATTTTTCAAAACAAAATACAAGACTGTTTAAGAGAACATGTAGCGTTAAAGGTTAACGCTGAATTATTATGTGACTTTGCTATTTTGAAACAAGGTGTCGAAATTATTCAGCCAATCTATTTACACACCCACATGACTAAATTATACCGCACTGATAATATACACAGTTGGTATAGTAAAAACATTGTTGATAAACTCACAACACGCTTTGCCGAGTTTCAAGAATTAGAAAGCGGCAAATCGCTGGAAGCTATCAATCATCTTAAAATTAATGTATGCACCTTTGATCCCATAAATAGTGGGTCATCTCATGTTAATTTGCCTAAACAGTTGGAAAACCGTCACGCAGTTATCAATGTGGATAATAATGATGTTTTCTGTTTTATCTGGTCCCTGGCTGCTGGGCTATGTTCTGCAAGTAAACATGTTCACAGAATGGGCAAATATCACCAGAAATTTATGGAATTAATGATCAGTCTAAATTTAGCAGACATAGAATTCCCAATGGACCTCAACGCCATTTCTCGTTTTGAATCTAAAAATCTGCTTTACTCCATTAATGTATACGGAGTTGAAGGGGACAAAGTTATTGGGCCACTCTATGTGACAAAGGAAAAAAAGAAAAGCATTTTAATTTATTGTACATTGAAGGGGAATTGTGCAACCATTATTGTTATATCAAAGATCTTTCCAGACTAGTTCGTTCACAAGTTACAAAGAGTAAAAATAGGGTATATATATGTGATCGCTGTTTGCAATATTTTACTAGCAATCAAAAGTTGACAGCCCATACTATTGATTGCATTACACAACCAGCTGTAAAAATTACATTCCCAGAAAAGGATAAAGCCACTATGAAATTTCAAAATGTGTCTCGTCAAGAACCGCTTCCATTTACAGTATATGCAGATTTTGAATGTTTAACCACACCCATTGACACATGTAACCCGGATCCAGCACGCCCGTACACTCAACAAGTACAGCAACATGTGCCATTCAGTTGTGCTCTAAACGTGATTTGCTCATATGACCCTTCGCTTTCTTACTTCAAATCTTATCGCGATGCAAATGCTGCTGCTTGGTTTTTAAATGAATTGGACGCCTTGGCAGATCGGGTGTACAATATCCTGGAAAACCCAATTCCGCTTCAAATGTTGGATGCAGACGAGGTGGCTTTTGCAACAGCAACCACTTGCCACATTTGTCAAAAACCAATAGCAACTTGTGACACGCCGGTGAGGGACCATAATCGGTACACTGGCAAATTTAGAGGAGCGGCTCATAGTGCATGTAATTTGGCCTATAAAAGAGCACGCTATATTTCTTGTTTCTTGCACAACATGTCTCGGTATGACAGTCATCTAATTATTAAGGAATTTGTTAACCTTGAAAACCAAAAGTTTTCTTTAATTCCACAAAATCATGAAAATTTTATTTCGTTTACAAAATGGCGAAATGGAATTAGTATACGATTTTTAGATTCGTATAGATTCCTCGCATCATCATTGGATGCGCTGGTTCAAGGGCTTCACCCAAACAATTTGAATTCTGTACGTCAAAACTTTACTGGTGACGATCAATTTGAATTATGCATTCGAAAAGGGGTGTTTCCCTATAATCATGTAAACAATTGGGCATGTTTGGAGGAAACTGCACTCCCTTCAAAGGATAAATTTTACAATGACTTAACAAAAAGTCATATTTCTGAAGAAGACTATTTACACGCCCAAAAAGTATGGGACGTGTTCAAGATATCAACTTTGGGCGAGTATGCTGATTTATACCTCAAAATTGATACACTACTTTTGACAGACGTGTTTGAACACTTTCGCAAACTGTGTCTTGAAATCTACAATCTAGATCCAGCCCATTACTACACCCTTGCCGGATACAGTTGGGACTGTATGTTGAAGGTGACTGAAATAGAACTGGAACTATTAACTGACATCGACATGTTGCTCTTTTTTGAACGCGGGATACGTGGCGGGCTTGTATCGCTTGTGCAAAAGCATGCCAAAGCAAATAATCCATATATGGATACATACAAACCAAAGCAACCTACAACATACCTCACCTACCTGGATTGTAACAATTTATACGGATATGCTATGGAAAAACCGCTTCCGTATCAAAATTTTCGATGGCTGACTTCAGATGAAGTTTCAAATTTTAATTTACAGGACGCGTTGAGCAATAACACACGTGGCTACGTTCTAGAAGTTGACATATTATATCCCCGCGAGATACACAATGATCATTCTGATCTACCATTTTGTGTTGAAAAACTACAACCTCCCAGTTCACGTTCCAACAATAAAAAGTTGCTGGCAACGTTAAATCCGAAAAATCGCTACGTCATACACATCGAAAATTTAATGCAATGTTTGAAACACGGTTTGAAGCTACAAACCATTCACCGCATTATTTGTTTTGACCAGAAACCATGGTTGCAACCGTACATGCAATTAAATACTCATTATCGGCAGCACGCCAAGACTACATTCGAGTCAAATTTTTATAAATTAATGAACAATGCATGCTACGGTAAATCTATGGAAAATATTAGAAAGCAAAGAACTATTCATTTGGTAAACCACTGGGATGGTCGATATGGCGCACGAAAATATATTGCTATGCCCAATTTCCATTCAGTACGAGTTATTGAAACTGATTTAGTAACCATTGAATTGTCAAAGACAGAAATCATGTATAACAAACCAATTTACTTAGGAATGGTAATACTTGACTATTCAAAATTTGTAATGTATCAATTTCATTATGAGTTTGCCAAACAAAAGTTTGGAGATGTAAAATTACTGTATATGGATACAGACAGTCTTATTTATCAAACCAATAAGACGGATATTTACTCTGTGATGAGAGAACATCCAAGTTACTTTGATACCTCAAACTATGAGGTTAACAATATGTTTGGCATAATTCCCATGAATAAAAAACACATTGGTCTATTTAAGGATGAGTGTGCTGGTGATGTTATGACGGAATTTGTGGCTTTGGCGCCGAAAATGTACGCATTTTCAACACAAAAGAATAAAGGTCAATGCAAAGCGAAGGGTGTTCTTCGTAGCGTCACACAATTCCTCAATGTTGAGGAATATCGATGTGTACTCTACACAAACACCTCTCGCTTGTACCAGCAAACACGCATTCTTTCAAAGAACCATAATATATTTACAGTAAATCAAAATAAAACATCGCTGTCTACATATGACAATAAACGGTTGTGGGATGGTGTAAATAGCTTGCCTTTTGGACATTTCCACACCTAGTAAATAAGAACACACTTTAATTTTTCAATTCTTTTTTATTACAATTGTATGTTTTTACAAGAAGAAACCAAAACATCTTTTGTGAATGCTGTAATATGGTGGACTGACTCTCAAATAAATACTTAACAATATTTGATTCATGGTTATTTCTTTGTCCTTTTCCTCGCTAATCCACAACCACCACCAATCATTAGCTTTGACTTCATAGCTCCTGCCACGATCAAGGCTGCAATCTTTTCACCAATGGAAGCAGTAGATGATGTCACGCGCTGCACAGCCTTTCTTAGAAGAATGTGGTCTGCAACTCGACGTACATCTGCATTCTTGTTGCTGTAAGCAATGTCATGATCTCTACACGCAGCATCCAATTTGTTGATTCCAGAATTACCTTGTGCTAGACGTTGGTTTAGTTTAGTCCCAGGTCCACAAAATTGATAGCCGGGAATATGCAGTTCAATGGGAAGTACATCAATGGCCTTGTTAAATAGACCATGACCAGCAAAGGTCCGATATATCTTTTTCAATCGTTGTCTTACTTTTTGGTGCTGGCGATACGGCCGCTGCTGTCTCTTCTTCCTCGTCTTCATCGCAACCATGGAATGATGAAGCAAAGTCTTTACAGGACGGTATATTTGTATGGCCGTGGTACAATTTGATGAGCTGACACGTTCCACACTGTCTAATGGATGGCATTTTAGTAATAGACACTTGCTGGTGATGACTAAAGTCAGTGCATGGTTGTAGTTCACGCAGACCAGGATCTCTGCTCCATTCACTAGGTACACTGTGCCAAATATTTTTCACCGCGTTTGAAGCAACATAAAAAAGGAACGCCTTGGGCAAAGCGTTCAATTCCTCATCTGTGAAACTGTCAAGCTTCTTTTTACAGGCAAAAAACTTGACAATAGCTCGCTCTGTGGGGTTTGAGTCCAAACCTTCAATTGCTGCCATATTACTACACGTCCACACTGATCACTGGTATGTCTCACACTGAAGCTGACGTTACGACGCTTTGCACTCAACATGCAAGTTTTGACATGCTCTGCGAGCTAGCCAATCAAAAAGCTTCCAAACATTTTGAAGTGTTTTATTTTGTAGAGGTTCATCAGGCACGGACAGGTTGTACAGTGCAGGACATCCCAGATCATGAAGGTCAACAAGTTGACATGTTGAATTAACATACTGACGCAACCATTCCTTTTTTTCACTTCCCTTTACAAATACAAGGTCAGCACCAAACAAGTGAGCTTTCAGAACAAGTGATAGATGGTGGTAAGGAATTTCGCCTTCTTTCCAGACTAGTCCCAAATTGCGTTGCAACCACTCTGTTTGTCTTCTGTCCTCGTCTGACTGCAAATGCAATGGAAACGGTGGTTCAAAGACAAAACTGGTTACTCTT
Source organism: Meconema thalassinum (assembly GCA_946902985.2). NCBI lineage: Eukaryota > Metazoa > Arthropoda > Insecta > Orthoptera > Tettigoniidae > Meconema > Meconema thalassinum. The sequence goes on along the minus strand of OX336395.1, from coordinate 20,065,235 downwards.
GGTGCCCACATGGTTGTGCAGTCAATAATTCCTACTTCTTTAAATACAAACTTGTTTCCGTTCACCTTGAAACCCTGCACGTCGACAATCAATGTTTTCGGCATGGCGACGGATATCAGACCTTCCACCACCGCTGCTTCTTAACAACTAACTGATTGGATAGGAGCGGGAAAATAATATACACACAAAGAATCAATTACACAATTTTATTCATAAAGTTATCGGTACATCGCTTACAATTTTTTATCATAGGATTTGGACCATCCCAATCACAGTGAGAATCTCCTCGATGCATAAAGTGTCTACGACAAGGACGACAGGCAGCAACATCCGCCGACATACGGAGGTGTAATGGTAGCTTATCCCAATTAAGGTCAATGTCGTGTGCACCGTACGCGGTCAGAAATCCAGCTGGTAAATAGGCAATCAGATGCTGCAGCATTTCACGAAGAAATTGTGCTTTATGGTAGGCGCGTATTGCTAAACTCACCAGGGTGCGATAAATCTCAAATGCTGCATCAGCGTCTCGACTTGTTGAGCAACGATCGCATTTGCAGTCCATACAATCTACCCGCTCTCCAACATGACAAGATGAAGCTTTGGCAACGCCATCGTCCACATTATTTGTTTGATTAGCGATGGGCTTGTTGTTGTAGCCCCTGTCATGAATACCAAACGTAGACATGAATCCATCTGGTAAATAGTGAACCAGATGCGGCGGCATTCTAAGCACAGTATGATTCTTGTGATAGGCAGTTATAGCTTCACTCACTAGGGCGCGATAAATGGTAAACCTTGAATCTTCATCTGAGCCTGGTGAATCACTTTCACATTTGCAGACCCACCTCGCAGAGGGGGTTGTGACTTCATCGTAGCTTTCCATGACTGTGAAGGACAATGGAGGAAGACATGCTATTTATACTCTGGTCACCATATTGGACAGCGGTTGATAAATCACTTGCGCCTCGTGAACAATAAGGCAATAGGCTGTTGTTTTTTCTGGAATAACTGTAGATGTTTCAAATTCTAGTCTGATATCAATTGTTGTTTCCTTCATCGACTCCTCCAAATACGAACAGTCCATCACCACCAGAGGCGCCTTGGACTTGAAGTCTTGTGGTGATAATAGCGGACATGCCTCTTTCTGATAATAGGAAGACTGAAAGTTTACAAACATGTCATAGAGCTTACCATATTTGTTCTTGTTAAAGTTTAAATCCATTCCCTCATAGGGAAAGGTAACTCCGTTCAAAAAGAGTCGTATATTTCGTAATTGGATGTGGTCAAATTTTGATGCATCTTTATTCTGTTGATATTTGCGATCTGTTTGAAATCCAACCAGGACGTAGAGTGGCCGCTCTGTATACCGTGAGGTTTTTATAGACCAAGTATGTGTATCGGAGAGTGGTAATACCGGGTATTCATGCAGCTCCCAGCTTCTAAATTGAATGGGTAAAGCTGTATCCTTCTCCACAATCTTGAGCAGACTCAATTTTTTCTGATCTGATAGAGTAACGTGCGGTACTTTCCATAGAATTCGTTGCAGTAGAATTTTTGTATCTATTAGCGCTGTATCAGCTCCCTTTAGCGCATTATAATCACTCCTGTCTCGTACAAGAATCAGATCCTGTCTTGCGTTCACAACAATGCGCTTATGATCCTCTGCAAAGCCTAGTATTAATTTTAGAGGTAAATGTCCAGTAAATGTACCATCATCGTTAATCATCCAGTCGTTGGTTGAGTTGGGACACCAACCAGCCATACAAAAAGCTTTACTCTCTTCGCTTCCGTACGAGGGATAAAGTTTCATGACACTTGTTATGCCAACATTTCGAGTAGTATCCACTTCAATACCGTTGATCACGTAGCGAACCTCAGAAAACAAAAAGGCCAAAGCATTGTTGGCCAACTTTGACGTTGTTGGAATGGTACCATCCAATTTGGTGAGTTGCCTTTCAATCTGGATGTAACTTTCATGTGGAAGCGTGTAGATATCTTGTTGGTTAATAGTAATTCGAATCTCATCATTATTATTTAGTCCCTGAGTATACGGTTGGTAGGAATGGTGTTCAATTCTTACAATACCCTCCTGTACTTCGACAGGGTTTGTCACGTCTAGAATCGAATTCATGACGTAAGATGTAACCAAGTTGTTGTAGGATCTGCTTGTTGACACGTGTTAACCTGTACACGTGTTGAGCACAACTAACACCTGCTCTTGACAGCGTTGCCGCTTTATACACTTGTTTCATGCTGGCTTCAGATACAGTTTGTAGGTCACAGGTGTATGAGGGTCTAACCGGATGAGACGTTGGTTTCTATTCACCAGTCTTAAGGTAATATTCCTGATGTTGGTCACACTCACAGGATGATAGAGCACCACCGACGGGTTTTCGCGGATGATATAACCACCAGGTGAAGTAACAATAAAATCATAAAGCGAATGCGAGGGACCTTGATTGGTGTAGACGTCTGTAATAATATTACACGTGACAGATATGTGATGATCTTCAATTATTTTCACCGGTTGGTCAGACTTGTGTATCACGTTTGGTACTAACACTTGTGGTGAATAGCCCAACAATGACCCAATCGAATCTGGTTGAGATTTAAAATCAATCCTAAAAGAAGAAAGAATACTGCAGCGATGTGTCACGTTGTTGGCTATGAGTTCAAACTTGCGTGTCCCGTCCAGAAATGCTTTTAGACTAAATTCTTTGGTGAGAGTTGTGTAGATGTGATCGTGAATATCATCTACGGTGTAGCTGCCAGACGGTAGAGTTAACACATAGTCATCGTAGTAGAACTTATCATTGACGTCTTCAATTATGTTGCAGATTCTATTATAGCCTTCAAACGAAACAAGTCCCAGCACGTAGGGTCGTCGTCCCAATTCAATAGGAGGATAAAAGTCAACAGTTACTTCCGCACCTTGTCCGTGCACTGTAAACGTTCTACTTTCTGTTGTCATAATGACCACGTCACCCGCCGTGCTCGGTCTTATATAGAAAAGTCAAACATAGACGACCGCACTGTTGCGTGTTAAAATTTTGCACTCGTTTCACATTATAGTGTATTGTTGCACTGCTTCCAAAATAGCGAACAAGCTCTGTCGGAGGAGGAAGATTTCCAAAACTATCAAAGTACCACACGGTTCGCCCATGCTTTATGTAGGCCACATAATGCGTTCCCGGTCCATGACTGTCATCCAAATTGACAACTGCACTTTCATGGCTCCGTGGTCGAGACGGTAGTTGGTTGCGCATAAACACACCTCGAAAGTGGGAGATCTTAAGCTGTTTTGCATATCTTATAACTTCCTCATGCGTCATGGCTCGTCGTGGCAGTGCATCGATTAACCGTTTTTTGGCGACATGTAAATGCCGAGTCCTTTCTTGTAGGGTGCTAGCTTCATGTTCACACCTTTACCGCGCAGTGCTATGGCCTCCATAGTTTTATTATGCCTTTCACTTTCCTTCAACTGTTGCTTCGCCTCCTCAACAGCTTTCACCGTTCGTGCTACCGCACTTGCTCCTCCAAGAAGTGAACCCAGGGCTGCTAGTCCAGCAAACAGTGCAGGTAAAAATCCACCACGTTTCGGCACAGGAATAACTCGAGCACGTTTTCTAAAACGTAGTTTACTTTTGGGATTCGCATGCAATCGTGCTGCTCGGAGTGCTTTCTTAATAGCCAACTCACTATTTGTTTCTCCGCGCGAAGCTTGACGTGCCGCATGAAGAATAGCTTTAAAGCCTCCCTTTCTTGACAACTTCTTCCTCTTCTTCACCACATATCTCTGTTTCACCATCGCGACCAAAGAACAAGACAACCTCACACCGCAAAGTATAGAACACAACTAACGCTCCTCTGGAAGGGAACCTGTAGTTATTTATTCAATGGTGGCTGTATATTCAAGTTCTATATACAGAGGAAAATCGTTCATCGTTTTCCCCGCCTCTTTTTCTTCAGACGAGAGTTTCAAGTGAAAGAATAATTTGTCTCCGGCTTTCACCGGTTGATCAATAAGTGGTTGAACACTACCGTTTAATCGTACCTCTAAATGTTTCAAATCTGGTGCATACTCAATTACACGAATGGCACCATCATACATTAAACGGTAATTGTCATACCCCGAACGTAGTATGTAGGCGAGGTTATTGGGATCTTTTACCGGTTGTTGGTTTACAATGTGAAGCAGAAATATAGAGGGTATTGATTTAATAAAAAGCGATAACCGTTGTTCCAAAAATCGTTTGGTCGTCACGTCGTGAGGTTGCACAGGATCAGCAACTTCGGCTATTCGTCTTCGCTTCATCTGTAGAGCGTTCTCCTTAATTTCCCACACCTTTTCCATTTCAGAGTTTAAAAACCGTTTTGTACAAACATCTTGATCATCTTCAGGATCGGCCACATGCACAAGGCGTGCATTATTTGCTGTATAGCCCTTTGCAGTTAGGGTGGGCACAATACTGAGCACCTGTTTCACCTTGTTATCTACATAGTCCTTTCGAGCAGCGTCCGTGTTGTTTGTTGGAAGAGCCAGCTGAGTGATTCGACGTTGGTGTACGTCATAGTCCTTTGCTTCTGTTAACACCACAGCATTGGTTAACATATAGGCTTTGGTGCACACATCTTGATCGTTCACAGGATCTGCAACGCCTGTAATACGTTTATTCTGAGCCTCATAATCTCCTTTGATACGTCGTAATCGGTAATAATCTACATACTTTTTTGAACATGCGTCCGAGGGTAATACGGGTTCTGTTATATTGGTCAATCGCTTTCCATTAAAGTCGTAATTGCCATCTGTAGTGCGTGACAATACATTAGCATCGACATATCGTTTAGTAGCCGGATCTGTATCATGTTTTGGATCGTTTGTCAAAGCAAATCGTTCATTTGTTTTGATAGTTCTTCCAAAGGCGTCCATGGTTACACTGGAACTGAAACACCCGTTTGCCTCATGTATATAGAGACCAGCTCTTCCCCTTTCACATTTAGTTGATATGCAGATTATTAAGCAACAACACTCACTTCCGGTGGGAGACTTGGTTTCACACCTCTTCTCAACATCGTCCGAACAACGTCATGGATCACTCTTCCCATCCTCCATTCGCTGTCTCATCGCCGGCCCGTCGGGATGTGGAAAAACCAATCTTCTGCTTACCCTCATCACCTCCTTAAACGGAGTGCGCTTTCAAAATATCTATATTTTTGCCAAATCGCTGTATCAACCGCTGTATGTGTTCTTGGAACAGGTCATGTCAGGTCTGCGCAACATGGGCTACTTCACATTCGCAGCGCACGAAGATGTCATTTCTCCAGACAATGTTCGCCCCCATTCGCTTATGATTTTTGACGATGTGGCCACAGAACGACAGGGTATTATTCAGGCTTACTTTAGCATGGGACGTCATAAATATATTGATTGTTTTTATCTCGCTCAAACCTATTCGCGAATACCAAAACAGTTAATTCGTGACAATGCCAACGTGATTGTTCTCTTCCGACAGGATGAGCGCAACATGCATCACGTCTACGATGATCACGTGAATCCAGACATGACCTTTCAAGCCTTTACACAGTTGTGTGCCATGTGTTGGAACGCTCATCACCACAGTTGTCTTGTTATTGATAAGCAGAGCAACATCAACAATGGACGCTACCGCATGGGATTTGATCATTTCATTCGTATTTAAGTAGCTGCATCGCTTTTCTAAACATCATTAGTTCAGATGTCATGGCGACAACAGGGAGTCAATTAAAAAAGCACATAATCCGTGCGCGAAATAGCATTCGACAAAAGTTTCGCTATCTAAAACGTGCACATGCCGACAGTGAATTGTTTGTCGAAAAACATTTGAAATCACCTCTGGAAGCTGTGTTGAAAGGAACAACAAAGCCTAGTACACGCTCAAAAGAAACACAAACAATTGAAGAGGAGGAGGAGGAAGAAAATGATGAAGAACCTGAGGATGTTTTTTCTCCATTGCTTCCGTCTTCTAGCTCCAAAGAATCACCGCTGCCCCAGTTTTTGAAAACATCAATAATTGCTGAAACACCCACTAGACTCAAAGAAAAGCAGCCTACTCTTAAAGAAATATTGAATACGCCCGAACAATATGTGCGGTTAAAATCCATTTTACTACAAAATTATGGTGCGTTGGTTACCCCCTTCCTTGAAGATCTTTTTACTAAGAAAACTGATACTACCTATGGTGTTCGCTATGAAAACAATAGATTTCGAATTGGCGATTCAGCAATCAAGATAAGTGACAATGTTTTGATTGTTAAAACAGTTCGTTACAAATTGACGCCAGGTCTTTTAGAACTGTTATTTTCACGTACACCTTCTACCGAGGACTATGATAAAGAAGATCTTGAAAAGTATAAAGACATCTTGATGGCTACAAATGGTTTTAGACGTAATTATAAACGTTCTGAAGCAATAAATGCTAATAAGGGCTTCAAATATAAAACCATCATATCAAAATTGTTTCCCACCTATGCAAGTGTTCGCCGTGCAAATTCAGCGTCCGGTATCACGTTTAATACTTTGAAACCATTCATCGATTTCACCTATTGGAACAATCCAAATAAGTTGGTTAAACGTCTGCAACTGTTGCGTGCATCGGAACAGGCTGGTCATACCGGACACGAGGCGGAAGTTTTAGAAATAGAAGAGGAGCTTCGTCATGCTGGCATTATTGTCTAATGAGTCAACGTGTTCACACACCCTCGCCTGTTAAGGCTGCCATTGCTCGCGAGTTGCATAGACCAGCTGGTCGTCTCTACCATCGTCGTCGTGTCATCACACGGGGCGTTGACGATCTTTGGCAAGCTGATCTGGTTGAAATGATTCCCTATGCCAAAGCTAACAACGGGGTCAACTATCTGCTCACCGTCATCGACGTTTATTCCAAAATGGCCTTTGTTGAACCTGTTCGGAATAAATCTGCACAACTGGTCACCGCTGCATTCAAGACCATCGTTCAGCGGTCAAGACGACAACCTCGTTTGCTTCAAACAGATCAAGGCAAATAATTTTTCAACAAGACTTTTTCCGCTTATCTCAAATCGCTTGACATCCATCACTATTCCACTTTTAGCAATCTAAAGGCAAGTGTTGTAGAACGTTTCAACCGCACACTCAAGACGCGCATGTGGGAACAATTTACAGCAAGAGGATCCTATCGCTGGCTTGAACTTGTAGGCGACCTGGTGACACGTTACAACAACACTAAACATAGAACCATCAAAATGAAACCACGCCTTGTAACCAAGAACATTGCGCAATTGGATCGCATTCATCACAAAATCAAAACAGTAGATCCACGACGTCATCAATTACGTATTGGTGATTATGTGCGCATCAGTAAACATAAAACAATCTTCGCCAAAGGATACACACCAAACTGGAGCACAGAAATATTTCGTATTCGCAAGGTAAAACTTTCTAATCCAGTTGTTTATTTACTTGATGACCTCAACAAGCAGCCAATCCAAGGAGGATTCTACATGGAGGAACTGCAAAGGACGCAATATCCCAAGCATTATCTTGTTGAAAAAATTGTACAAAAACGTGGCAATAAACTTTTTGTTAAGTGGCTAGGTTTTAATGCCACATATAATTCATGGATTAATAAATCAGATCTGGTGTACATTTTCTTGTTTTTATTTCATGTCGAGCTGGCCGACTCAACATACCATGCGATTTGTATCCTACCCCCACCCTACCATTTACAGGAAATACTACTCCAGATTCATTGACGTTTGTTTACCATTGAGCACATTCAACAACCAGTTCATTCCCCTCTCTCTCTCTATTCCATTCACTACTCCCGATACCATTGATGTTTGTTTACCATTGAGCGCTTTCAACCCCATCTTGTTTGTCTCTCAGACCCCATTCACACCTAACCAACCTACCACGTCAGGGTTCAACAACCAGCGCCATCCACCGCCATTCATGTTTTCCATTCAAAACACTCCCGTTCATGACCTACCCCACATCCCGTAATCTGCTGTGACGTCACACACACACCAGTTACACTAATGTTTTCCATTCAAAACACTCCCGTTCATGACCTAACTCACATCCCGTAATCTGATGTGACGTCACACACACACACACACCAGTTGACCGTTCAATTCTCTGACGATTCATTCACAACCAAGGATTCGGAAACCTTCGGCAACACTCGGATCTCATCGGGCTCAAAGCAAAGCTATATAGCCCAGGATAATATCAGAGAAGGCGCTCAGTCCAAGAGAGAGACTGGGTCGAGGAGGGTCTCGTGCAGAGCCTCTTCCATCCTTCCCCCTCATCCCACACCCTCGCCACCACCCCCCTCCCCCCTCCCCCTCCCCCCCTCCCCCCTCCCCCTCCCCACTCCCCCCTCCCCACCCCCACTCCTCCCCCTCCACCCACACCCCCTCAAACCGGTTCCTGCACCCTCCAAGGTTTGTTTACCTTCTGTGGTCCCGGCGACCTTGGGGGTCAATGACCTACCTCAAGGTCATTGAGCATGACCTACCTCAAGGTCATTGACCTTGCCACGCCCCCCTAATTTGCATAAATAACGGTATTTGGTTCAAAACCCCCTCAGCCTCCCTACTACTGGTTGTTGAGGCTTCCATATCAACTAATACATATGAATTAAATTTTAGTAAAGTCACATGAACAATCTTTAGATTACAAGTGATTTACACACACACACACACACACACTTTCCTAAATGTCAAGATTTATGGATGTTGTTTTTCCGCCAACAGCTGCTTACTGCGTATGACAAGGCTGAAGACTGGTAGGTGAGACGGTCTTTCACGATGTGAACACTGTAACAGGCAGTAGTCAACTGACAATATTCTTATACCCTAGTCAAGGTTAACAGGTACTTACTGCGTATGACAAGACCGTACACTCGTAGGTTAGACCGTATTTTTTGTTTGTTGCTAAGGATCCCATATATACTCTAGACATGTTAGTTCTGAACACTGAGTGGTTAATTGTATATATCGAATTTAAATACACAGCTCATACAAGCACGTTTTGCGGATGGGAGGGGTGATAGGCTGGCAAAAAAGGAAATGTTTTAGTTTAATGAAACGTTATGTCCTAGAAGGCGTGATTTATAGTAGACGCAATTGATAGTGGACGTAATTGATAGTAGGTGTAATCGATACTAGACGTGATTAATAGTAGACGCAATTGATACTAGGCGTGATTAATAGTAGGCGTGATTTGTAGTAAGCGCGATTTATAGTAGACGCAAATAATAGTAGACGCGATTAATAGTAGGCGTGATTGATAGTAGACGCGATTGATACTAGGCGTGATTGATAGTAGGCGTGATTTGTAGTAAGCGCGATTTATAGTAGACGGAAATGATAGTAGGCGCGATTGATAGTAGGCATGATTAATAGTAGACGCGATTGATAGTAGGCGCAATTTGACATGGGCGCGACTCAGATCATTTTTGATATCATAAAGTTACAGTGTCAATGTTTATACAAAGTACAAGGTAGAGGGTATTTTAAGACATAACCTCAGCTCACTTAACATAACCTAACTTTACCTAACCTAACTTTGTCACGTGACATGTTCTACAAGTTTAGACTTGCTTTAAGACTGATTATGACGTCATAGATTTGATGGGAGGGGTGAGAGGCTGACAAAAAAAGAAATGTTCTGGTTTAATGAAACGTCATGTCCTAGTAGGCGCGATTTATAGTAGACGCAATTGATAGTAGGCGCGATTAATAGTAGACGCAATTGATAGTAGACGTGATTGATAGTAAGCGTGATTTGACATGAGCGCGATTTATAGTAGACGCGAAAGATAGTAGGCGCGATTGATAGTAGGCGTAATTAGACATGGGCGAGATTTATAGTAGACGCAATTGATAGTAGGCGCGATTGATAGTAGGTGTAATTGGTAGTAGGCGCGATTTGACATGAGCGCGATTTATAGTAGACGCAAATGATACTAGACGTGATTAATAGTAGACGCAATTGATACTAGGCGTGATTGATAGTAGGCGTGATTTGTAGTAAGCGCGATTTATAGTAGACGCAAATAATAGTAGGCGCGATTGATAGTAGGCGCAATTTGACATGGGCGCGACTCAGATCATTTTTGATATCATAAAGTTACAGTGTCAATGTTTATACAAAGTACAAGGTAGAGGGTATTTTAAGACATAACCTCAGCTCACTTAACATAACCTAACTTTACCTAACCTAACTTTGTCACGTGACATGTTCTACAAGTTTAGACTAGCTTTAAGACTGATTATGACGTCATAGATTGATGGGAGGGGTGAGAGGCTGACAAAAAAGGAAATGTTCTGGTTTAATGAAACGTCATGTCCTAGCAGGCGCGATTGGTAGTAGACGCAATTGATAGTAGACGCGATTAATGGTAGGCGCAATTGATAGTAGGTGTGATCAGGTACTTACTGCATATCAAAAGGCTGTACACTCGTGTGTTAGACACTCTATCTTGTTAAGGACCCCTATATATTCCCTATACAAGGCTATACATGTTAGTTCTAAACACTTAGTGGTTATTTGTATTTTAAATTTATATACACAGGTTATACAAGCACGTTTTTTCACACAGTAAAACTTTGTCAAATAGCCACATGCGATACGCAAAGTATGTTTCCGCTATCTAGCGGTGACTATGGAAACTGCCTGAACATATCCTAATTTAATCCTAGCTAACTTCACCTGACGTGACCATACCGGTTTGTAAGCAACAACAACAACACACTAAGATTCCATGAATTCCAGAGTACTTTTAGATTAATTATCGACTCTCAACTCTTATAACTATGTCCATCCAACTCTGTCAAAAACACGATTTTTTAAAAAAATTTTGCTTGATGTCAATACTAAAGTGATAATGGGTTTTCCGATCCTATCACTATAAATTCATTACCCCCACTCTTATCTCGGTCTCGACAACAATCATGCCTATTTTTCTAATGTCAGATGATGTAATGTTCGAGTGCAAAGTGGGTGTAAAAGTGAGTGCAAAGTGAGTGCAAAAGTGAGTGCAAAGTAAGTGTAAAAGTAGTTGTAAAAGTGAGTGCAAAGTGAGTGCAAAAGTGAGTGCAAAAGTGGGGTGTAAAAGTGGTACCCTATTTGTAATGGCTTATTTGATAAGTTATTTTGTGGTACCCTATTCGTAATGGCTTATTTCACAAGTTGTTTTTGTCAATGTATATAGAGGATATTTCTCTTGTTCATGGAAAGTATCTCAGCCCTTTTTATGATAGCATAATGCTTACCGTCATTTTTGTAAGCAACAACAACACACTAAAATTCCAAGAATCCAAACTACTCTAAGGTTAATGATGGTCTCTCAACTCCATTCCACGCCTAGTCAAAAACATTATACATTTCAAATTTTTCAAAAAAGGTAAATTGAGAAAGTAGGCTATATATTTAAACTAAAAAATCATATGCTAACTCCAACACCTACGTCTATCCCATTCTCAGTCAGAAATATATATATATATTCTTTAAATTTTTCCAAAAAATATTTGGAAAGTAGGCTATAATTTGAAAACTAATCATCCTAAAAAGTCATATATAGACTCAAACCAATGGTTTTTATGTCCTTAATCGTTATAACAAATCATGGAATTTGGCATTTTTCCAAATATTGATCATTTTTAAAAATGGGCTATATTTTGTAAACTATGAATTACAAAAAAAATGTGTTTGACATAAAAATGACAGGTATTTACCCCCTCTACCCACAAACCAAGTCCCAGGTCTCTGGGACAAAATCCAAAAAAGGTTCAATTTTGAAAGTAGACGATATTTTGAAAACTAATCATTCTAAAAAGTCATATATAGACTCAAACAAATGTCCTTTAAGTCCCTTAACGTTAGAACAAAACTTAACATTTTTTCATTTTTTCAAAAAAAGTCCAATTTTCAAAATTGCCTATATTTTGGAAACTAAGAATTAGTTCCAAAATGGCGGTCGTAGCTTAACTCAACCTAACCTAACCCTACGAGGTGTGATCAAAAACTTCCAAAATGGCTGCCGTAGCTTAACTTAACCTTTGATTGATCCCTGTTGATTGACCTCTTTTGATTGATCTCTGTTGATGTATCCCTTTGGACTGGTCCCTGTTGACTAGCCCCTTTGGACGGGTCTTTTTTAAAGGGGGAGTCATTTTTTTACGGGTCCCGGAGGACGGGTCCTTGTTGATGGGTCCCTGTGGGCGGTTCCTTTGGACTGATCCTTATGGACTGGCCCGTGCATTTTATCCAAATTATATCAAAGGGGCCCGAGACCGAGACCGAGATAAGAGTGGGGGTAATGGATTTATAGTGATAGGATCGGAAAACCCATTATCACTTTAGTATTGACATCAAGCAAAAATTTAAAAAAAAATCGTGTTTTTGACAGAGTGGGATAGACATAGTTATAAGAGTTGAGAGTCGATAAAAAAGCAAGTCCAAGAAAAATATATTGCTGCTCAAGATAGTGCATTGTTTGTTAAAAGCATTCATCATCACCTCAAAAAAGACATGTTAGGACAAATACCATCGTTCAAAAAACCCTTAACACTATCAAAAGCAACGCAGACTCTACAAGAGGTCCCTGTGGAAAACAAACAAGAGGAATTGGATAGTTCTAGTGATGTTGAGAATGATGATGATGATGATAATGATGGTGACAATGACTATAATAATTTTGATGATAATATTCATAATGATGATGATGATGATGATAATTATGAAAAAGAAGAGGATGAGGGTTTTATGTTTATAAAACCATTGCGGCTTCCTCAGTTTTTAAGAGCAAGAGTACCTGGAGAAAGTTGTAAAAGGATCTACAACAAGCGTTGTGTTTAAAAATCTATATAGAACAATGTTAAAGAGATAGACTTGAATTCAGTGTGTAACTATTATAAAATGAATTTAATAAAAATATTGTATGGGTATTGTCTGTTTTTCTTAATTACTATCCCCATGTCCCACTATTAATACAATTGTTAACCATCAACAGTCTCTGACTATGTTCAGAAAGAGAGTGGCCTTAAACAATACACTATATCTATGGTTTGTGTACCGAGTGTCATAATAATGCAGTGTGGCCAAGCCATGTCAAGGCAATAGTTATGTCAGGTAAGGGATTCGAACCGTTGCTTCCTTATACAGAAAATTTGATCTTAAGTCAAACACCTTAACCACTCGGTCAACCTGACAGTTACTAATTTAATTAGTCTTGAGGACTTGAGTGTTTACAAAACTTTTTCCAGTATACATTGACTAAACCACTTGCTTGTTTTGAAATATAGATTTTGTTTTGTTTTACCATAACATTGCAGTTATGAGTCTTGTGAACTGAGTGTTCAATATAGGGTTAAAGGCATTTTAAAATCATTTTAGAAAAGCTCTTAGGTATCGTGTCATGGGTTTCAGTAATGCATTACTGTTCGTTGACTAACATATACCGTTACACAACATTATTTTAGTGAACTTACATGTTGTTGTTTGAGTCTTTAGTCCTTTGACTGGTTTGATGCAGATCTCAGCGCCTATCTGTCCCGAGCTAATCGTTTCATCTCTATATAGCTACCACACCCTACATTCAAGGCTATCTGTTTAACATATTCTAAACTTGGTCTACCCCTACAGTTCTCGTCCTCGAACCTTTCTTCCTTAACTAAGTTTGCTATTCTTGGGTGTCTTAGTACGTGTTCTACCAACCTATCTCTTTACTTCATTAACAGTCGCCAGATACATCTCTTCTCCCCCACTCGTCTTAATACCTCTTTGTTAGTAACCCTATTTCCCCATCTAATCTTCATCATTCTCCTGTAACACCACATTTCAAACACTTCAATTCTCCACTTTTCTGCTACACCAATTGTCTAAGTTTTACTTTCATAGAGTGCCACGCTCCAGACAAAGGCCTTCAAAATGACTTCCTAATACCTAAATCTATATTCAATGTCAACAGATTCTGTAGAAATGCTTTCCTTGTCTGAGCTACATAAGAATCCTAATCGTGTCTGGTATAATGTCTTGTTTAGCAAACATAGTCACTCAAAAGGTCTAAGCATTTTTTGTATATAACCCAAAATAACAAACAGTTTTTCTAAAACCCTACTCATTGGTCAATAACAAGCAGAGTCGCCAAAGTGTTTCGTTGGTAGTTAACTCATGTCTAGTTAATCAATTCCTTTCATATCGTTATCCAATTGTAGTAGTAAGGACTGGTGAACAACGTCAGTTCAACACACTCCTTTACACACAAATGTAGTTAGGCCCTTTGACATAATTTGGATAAATTTCATGGGCCGGTCCATAGGGATCAGTCCAAAGGGGCCGGTCTAAAGGGACCCTTCCACAGGGACCCATCAACAGGGACTTGTCAGCAAGGACCCATCAACAATGACCCGTCAACAATGACCTGTCATCAATGACCTGTCAACAATGACCTGTCAACAGGGACCCGTCAACAATGACCCGTCCACAGGGACTCATCAACAAGGACCCTTCAGCAATGACTCGTCAACAGGGACCCGTCGAAAAGCACATGTCAAAAAGGATCCATCAAAAATGACCCCCTGTCAAAAAAAAGGGCCTGTCCAAAAGGGGCTAGTCAACAGAGACCAAGCCAAAGGGATAAATCAACAGAGATAAATCAACAGGGATCAATCAAAAGGGGCTATCACCTCAAGGCCTGACATATCCCTCTTTGATTATTGGTTTGCCAATCGACAAGCGTCACTTAAAATACTTTTTGATCACCACTCGTGGGTTGGGTTAGGTTAGGTTACACTACAGCCGTCATCTTTTAAAAAGCCTGCCCTCTTACAAAAGCTATGAGTGGGCATGCGTAAAAAACAAAAAACAAAAACAAGCATGTTAATTCATAGTGGCTATCCACCAAACACATGTCTCTTGTGTGGAACAACGTTTTATTCCATATCGGCATTCAAACTCTCACATGTTGCAATTGGAAAGAGAGATTCTCTAAAAAAATTACAATTTCACCCCCTAGTAGGGGTAGGTTTTATTTTAGGGTGGAAATATGTTGTTCATTGGAAAGGGGGTATCAGCCCGAGTTCAATGACACCTCATTCGTCAAAATCCGACCACGGGTTCGAACTCACATTTTCTCACGTATGAAGCAAAACAGGATGTGACTTGTTTCACAAGGAGGACGGTAATAAGGTCATTTCACACGTGTTCACATGTATTTCGTCACTTTACTTTCATATCGTTATCCCATTACAGTAGTGGTGAACAACGTCAGTTCAACACACACAAATGTAGTTAGACCCTTTGACATAATTTAAATAAATTCATGAGCTCGTCCGTAGGAACCAGGCCAAAGGGATCAGTCCAAAGGGACAAGGACTCGTCCACAAGGACTTGTCCACAAGGACTCGTCCACAAGGACCTGTCAACAAGGACTCGTCCGCAATGACCTGTCCACAAGGACTTGTCCACAAGGACTCGTCCACAAGGACCTGTCAACAATAACCCATCAACAGGGGCCCGACAGCAGGGGGCTCGTCAACAATAACAGGGGCTCTCACCTCAAGGTCTAACATGCCCCTCTTTGATTATTGGTTTGAAGAACAACGTTACATTCCATATCAGCATTCAAACTCTCACATGTTGCAATTGGAAAGAGAGATTCTCTAAAAAAAATCAATTTCACCCCTTAGTAGGGTAGGTTTTATTTTTTGGGTTGAAATATGTTGTCCATTGGAAAGAGGGTGTCAGCCCGAGTTCAATGACACCTCATTTGTTAAAATCCAACCATAAGTTCGAGAGATATCGCACCGCCGCCATCTTGTGAGGAGGGGAGGAGGAGGAGGATTTAGAACCGCTACAAAACCACTACTTACGTATTTCACCCAATTACTTTTTGCAACGTTTCTACGGTTTCTCAAACACATCGGGGGCTTGGTGGCGGAGCAAATTGAGTCTCTTATATAAAACAAAGTGTCCTCATCATCGCCCAGCCAAAACCATTTAAGTTAGACACATGAAATTTAGGAGATATGTTCGTTGTAAGTCGAAAACGCCCACTAAGGAAAGACTTTTAGCCTATTTTCATTCATGAAAAAAAAAAGGCTTATGAGATCACATTTTGTCCGTGTGTCTGTCTGTGTGTGCGTGTGTGATGGTGTGTGCCCCCCTAATAACTTCTAAACGACTGGAGCTATTTCAATGAAACTCGGTAAGTTCATAGCACTATTCCAGACCACCCCGACCGAGCCCTTCAAATTTTGTTACGTCTCACCAATCCAACATGGCGGCTGTGCGAAATATTTCACCAGCATTCAATATCTCCGAAACTATTACCGATATCACCCTGGAATATTTTACGGTGATAAAGAAATCTACTAGAATTTCACCTATGTGACTTTTGAAAACCTGGTAACTACAAAACCAACATGGCGGTCAAGCGAATTGCGACTTTTAAATAGACGTTCCTCGCGATTTTACCAACCAAACGCAATAAATCTTGGTACAGTATATTTTTATACACATTGTAATGCACCGACATCCATCCTCATTCCATTGTTTACATGACCTCAAGATGGCGGCTGTGCGAAATATTTCACCGGCATTCTATATCTCTGACACTATTAGTGGTATCACCCTGAAATTTTGTACGGACATAAAGGGCACTACTGGAAGTTCATCTATAAGACTTTCAAAAACCGGTTAATTACAAAACGAATATGGTGTGTAACCTTTGTCGAAGACAGACTTAAATTTTCTCACACGAACATGGTTCCCGATGTTAAGGCGATGACGTTTAGGGTCTGCTGTTTTTATGGGGTTAAACAATTTATCCAGTCGCGGAATATTTTTGGTTTCAAGTTGTGGCTTGGTCCCAATGGTTCTGAGTTTGGTGTCATTGTAACGTGATACTAGCTCAGGTAATAAGTCCAGCCAGCGATATGAGCCTTGAGCGGTAAAGGTTTCCACATATGGGTTTTCAATGTTCGGTTAAACCGCTCGACCACACTGGCTTTGAGATTGCTGTATGTGGTGTAATGGTGAATATCCTTAGATTTGAGAAAACTGGAGAAATCCTTGTTGAAAAATTCCTTTTCCTGATCGGTTTGTAACAACTGGGGTTGACGTTTGGATTGTTGAATAATATGTTTAAAGCCTTGGTGACTTGCGCACCAGACTTGCGACTCACGGGTTGAACAAATGCCATTTTGTAATACACATCAATGACCATCAACATATAGCGTACACCATCGTTAACACTAGCATAGGGAATCATTTCCACTAAATCGGCTTGCCAAAGTTCATCCACACCTTGTGAAATCACCTTAAGTCGTGGATAGTGATGTCTAGCAGGACGATGCAACTCATGAGCAATACCCACTTTAATGGGTGAAGGCTTAAACAATAATTTTGGCATTTCGAATTTCTTCTTCAATTTCTTGAATTTCCCAATCGTGACCGGTATGACCGGCTTGACGTGAAGCATGCAACAGCTGTAGTCGCTGGACGAGCTTATTGGGATTGTGCCAGTAGGTAACATCCACAAGGGGTTTTAATGGTTTAGATGTCACTCCCGAAGCGGACACTTTACGACGACCTCTTTGACTGGTGGGGAACATTTTTGCAATGATGGTTTTATATTTTTGAGATATTTTGGCATTCACTTGTTGAGTGGGAACATACTGTCTTTTGTGGGCATGGGTGTCCAATAAAATGGATTTATATTTGGCAAGGTCCTCTGGCGTATAATCATGGGAAGAGGGGGTCCGAGAGAATAGCAGCTTTACCAGTCCTGGTGTTAATTTATAATTGATCTTTTTAATGACAGCTTTAGTACGAGGAAATTTAATCGATGAATCCCCAATTTTAAAACTATCATCCTCATAGCGAACACCATATGTGGTATCTGTGTTTCCAATAAATAAATCGGTGAAATAGGGTTCCAGTGTTGATCCATAATATTTTATTAAAATATTTTTCAGTTGAGCTTTATGTTGAGGGGTGGCCAAGACTTGTGAAAACGGCGACGATCTGGAAGGGCGAGGTGTTTCGATCATGGCCAAGGATTTCTTTTTTCGTAAAAACTCTGCGAGGGGTGAGGTCTATTTTTGAGGTGTAAACAGTTGTTCCTCGTCATCCTCAGCCTCGCTAACACTAGTTAAATCTTCCTGTTCATGTTCCACTTCCTCTTCCTCAGGGTCCTCGTAGGGGCCGATAACCTCGATGTTAGGCCCCTTAAAACAACAATTATCATCATCATCATCATCAGGGTCCTCGTGGTGCGTCTGAGTGGCTTGTGAAATGGTAGGTAGCGTTTCAGATGGCTTGAAAGAGGGTTTCAACATGGCTTTTAGCGGAGGTGCTAAATGATGTTGAATAAACAAAGCATGATCCGCACGTGATCGTTTCAATTGACGGAACTTTTGACGAATAGTATTTTTTGCTCTAATAATATGCTTTTTCAATTGACTCTCTGCTAACACCATGGTGTCTTGACAAATGACTTGAGAGGGAATGACACAGTGCCTTAAATAGCAATACAATTATCAAACCCTAAGCGATACCGCCCTAGATTGGGTTCACTTTGTTTGTCAATCACTAAACAGGCATGACGTTGAGTGTTCCAGCACTTAGCACACAATTCTGTAAACATTTGAAAGGTCATATCCGGATTCACGTGTTCTTTATAAATGTGACGAATGTTCCTCTCGTCTTGGCGAAATAAAACAATGACATTGGCATTGTCAAGAATCAACTGTTTGGACATTTTAGAATACGTTTGTCCAAGATAGAAGCAATCGATATGTTTGTGTCGATCCATGCTGAAATAGCTTTGAATGATGCCTTGTCGTTCAGTGGATACATCATCGAAAATCATGAGTGAATCAGGCTTTACCTCATCCGGTGAAATAACATTTTCTTGCATGGAAAATGTGAAATAACCCATATTCTCATTTTGTAATCCAGACATGACTTGATCCAGAAACACGTAGAGGGGTTGGTAGAGAGATTTTGCAAAAATATAAATATTTTTAAAACGCAGACCACTGGGCACTGTAATAAGCGTCAGCAAAAGATTAGTCTTTCCACTTCCCGAAGGTCCCACAATTATGCAGCGAATGGAATATGGAAACAGTGAACCATGGCGTTGTTCACGTGATGTGGGACAGAGATGGGAAACCATGTCCCCCACGGGGAATGACTCTTGCTGCTTAATAATCTTCATTTCAACTAAGGCTTAGAGAGGCTAGCACGCTGTCAATATACATGGAACCGAATCTTGTCATAGAAACAGTAGACTCGTACTACAGGTTGACGATGGATGTCTTTGGACGTGCATTGATGGCTAAAGCTAGGTCTGTTCCCATACATGATCATAAACAAGACAGAGATCCTGCTAATAAACACTATGTGGATAGGTCTGTAGTGCCACGCACAAAACAGGGAGATTATGACTTTAAGGGAACGCGGTTAACCCATGCGAATCATCCTCAAGTGTCTACAGACGTTACTACAAAAAAGTATGTGGATAACAAGGTGCATGAGTTATATAACAAAGTGCCTCAGCTTACTGTGGATGGCTATACAGCTAATCACCACCGCATTATTCACGTGGAAGACCCACAAGGAGATGATGATGTCTGCACTAAACGCTATCTCACCTACCAAATGAAAAGCCTTTATAAATTTATTCCATCTATATTTTTAGTGTATCTGAAAAATGAAAAACCTGTGAATGATAGGAACCATTTACCGTTATTCCATGACCAGCACCTGACCTATGTGCTTGCTTCGGGTTTAAACCACTATCGATTACACTATGAGGGAACAATTCACATGAAATACGCGATGCCTGATGAAAACCATTTACATGTAGAGATAAACGGTCATAGGATGATGGTCCATAACCTTGAAATGGTCAATGCAGGTGACGAATTATCCTTTCACCTCATGTTGACATGGGATGAAAAGCAAGCTGAAAAAAATCATAAACGATTTCCCGCTTTATGTTGAATCGGAATATACAGCCATGAAATAACAAGCTAACGTTAGTTATGACTTAAACTTTCTTGTGAGAGGTTGTTGGTCATCATCATGGTGAAACAAAGATATGTGGTAAGAAAGAATAAAAAGACTAAAAACAAGACCCTCTCATTGGCAAAGCAAGGGCTTAAGGCATTCATGGACAAGCCCTCGCGAAAGAAAAAAAAGAAAAAATAATGTGTTGACCATAAGGAAAGCTCTTTGAATGGCACAGAGACATGTTATTCCAAAACGTCAGTGACAGGGTTCAAAACTAGGGCGAGTGATTCCCGTCCCCTAACCGAGCTGGATTTTTACCTGCATTATTCGCTGGTCTGGCTGCTCTGGGTTCACTTTTGGGCGGTGCTAGTGCGGTGGCAAAAACTATTAAAGCCGCACAGCAGGGCAAGCAACAACTAAAAGAAAGTCAGCGACACAATGAAACGATGGAAGCCATTGCTATGGGGGCTAGAAATGCTCATTTGAAGCCAGCCTTTTATCAACAAGGATTTGGAATTTCACTATTTCGAAATTAAATAAAAACATCTTTAACCTCAGCCATAGCACGACATGCTCTGACACATCAACAAGTGGAAAGCTATGTTAAACAACTGAAGCTTTCTCATTTTCGAGGTGTGTTTATGCGAAACCAATCACCCCCACGACCCTGGAAACAGGAATGTGCTGTTGTCAATTTGGATGATCACCGAGGACCAGGTACGCATTATGTAGCTTATGTCATAGAGGGATCCAACGTATGGCACTTTGACAGTTTTGGGAACTTGCCCCCGCCCATGGAACTAGTGACCTATTTTGGAAACAGGATCAAGATATATTATAATGTGAAACGTGAGCAAAGATTTAACAGTCAACAGTGTGGACGTTTGTGTTTATTTTTTTTATATAAGACGCAGCATAAGCAAAAACGTCAACAGTATGTCAGCGGAAAGTAAAACGTTTACACTGCATGGACGCGGACCTGAAGTCAGCCTAGA
The DNA here is from genome assembly GCA_946902985.2 of Meconema thalassinum. Taxonomy (NCBI): domain Eukaryota; kingdom Metazoa; phylum Arthropoda; class Insecta; order Orthoptera; family Tettigoniidae; genus Meconema; species Meconema thalassinum. Next base: position 20,044,196 of record OX336395.1, on the reverse strand, counting down.
CATTTACCCGCCTAATGAATTGAGTGAAAGACCTTATGGTTTAGGACTTGTTTCACTTGAAACGTACAATAGAATATACAACATACGTGAAAATGTGAACAATAAGTTTTACTACGATGATTGTGTGCTCACCCTGAACTCTGGTGGATATACGATACATGACATTTATGAACACATTTATGTGGTGTTGATCAATGAATATGGTTTCAAGTCATTTCTCGATGGAACGCACAAGTTTGAACTTGTAGGAAATACCAACACTAATCGCTGCAGTATTTTTTCCACATTCAAAATTGACTTTAAAACACACCCCGATTCCATTCGTCCATTACTAGGATTTAAACCACGCGAGTTGGAGCCCAATAAAAAACATGAATCAGACCATGAAGTGAAATTCATTGAGGACCATCACGTGTCGGTGACGTGTAATATTATTAGCCAAGTGTACACCAATCAAGAACCATCGCATTCGCTTTATGACTTTATTGTGACATCGCCCAATGGGTATATTATTCGTGAAAACCCTCCAGTGGTGCTTTTTCATTCTGTGGCTGTCGATAGTATTAGTAATATAACATTAAGACTGATCAATATAGATCAACAACTCATTGATCTAGATTCTACCACACCAGTGACTTACAAGTTGGTGCTAAGGCCACTATGAAGTTTGTGTATAAAGCAACAACACCGTCTAGGAATGGTGTTAGTTGTTTGCCACGTGAATACACGTTAACATCTAAGGAAAAGCAGATTTTACAGCATTTGGGTTAACACGTCAACCTCCATGATGAATTCTATCCTAGAGGTAGCGAACCTCATCGAGGAGCAACCAGGAGTGGTAAGAATTGATCTCCATTCATATCAAGCTCAAACACCTGGACTCAATAACAATGATGAAATTCAATTTGTTATCAACAACCAAGATATTTACACCCTACCGCATGAAAGTGTCATTCATATTGAAGGTCGGCTCACCAAAGCCGATGGCTCTACACCTACCACATCCAAGTTAGCCAACCATGCTTTTGCCTTTCTGTTTTCTGAGGTGCGGTATGTCATTAACGATATCGTAGTGGATAGCACTCGAAATGTGGGTATTTCCAGTGTCATGAAACTATATCCCTCTTATAGTGAGGCAGAAGGTAAAACACTTTGCATGGCGGGTTGGTGCCCTGACTCGACCAATGACTGGATGGTACACACAGATGGCACCTTTACTGGATTTTTACCTCTTAAACTGATTTTAGGCTATGCTGAAGATCACCAGCGAATTGTGGAGAATGCAAGGCAAGTGCTTTATTTGGTGAGAGACAGGAGTGATAATAATGCACTGAAGGGAGCCGACAATGCCCCCATAGATTCAAAAATTCAACTACAACGCTTGCTTTGGGAAGTGCCTCATGTGACCCTTAATGATAGCAAAAAACTGGACATACTCAAAATGGTAAAGAGAGATATGCCTCTACCCATGGAATTTAGAAGCTGGGGGCTGCATGAGTACCCGCTATTGCCCACCACCAACACACACAGTTGGTTTGAGAAAACAGCCCGCTATACAGAGAGACCTCTCTACAGTACATGATCGTGGGTTTTCAAACAAATCGCAAGTATCAACAAACCAAAGATGCCACGCAATTTGATCACCTGCAATTAAGAAATGCACGTCTTTTCCTCAACGGTGCTGTGTTTCCCTATGAAGGACTGGATTTAGATTTTTCAAAAAATAAATTTGGCCCCCTGTACGACTTGTTTTCTAAATTTCGATGGTCGTATTCTCAAAAAGAGAATTGCCCCATGTTGTCACCCCAAGCTTTTAACACAAGGACGCCGCTGATTGTCTTTGACTGTTCCTACTTGGAAGAGTCTGTCAAGCCATCCAATATTGACATTCGACTAGATTTTGAAACGCATGATAATGTTCCAGCCGATACGACTGCCCACTGTTTGATCATTCATCACAAACAAGTCAGCTATTATCCACTGTCCAACCAAGTGACAAGTGTATAAATAACAGGTCAACCTACATCAAGCCACTCAGTCATGTCTTGCTTTAAAGCATCAAGAGACGACACACCCATGAATTCAAAATCTGAGGAACAACGTCTCAAGACCGTTGTGACGTGGCCGGTGCCTTTCATAAACCCTCAAGCCTTGACGGCCGCTGGATCCTATTATTTAAAAACAAGAGATGAAGTGAAATGCGCCTTTTGTCCCATCATCATAGATCAATGGGAAGAAAGTGATGAACTCATGAAAGAACATCAGCGCAGGTCACCCGCCTGCCCCTACCTGTGTAGAATGGATGTGGGTAATATACTCTGTCATTCAAGTTACCCCTCACTCACGCCTCTGAGTGATGAAAAAAGTTATGATACGTGTGGACTTTATGGTGTCAACGGTGCATCAGTGAGCAGCTCACAGTCAAAAACACCCAGTTTAGAGACATTGGGATATCATCGGTGTTATGGACGCTATAAACATAAAAGACTTTTTTGTTGTATGAGTTGGTACCGCCCCTATCCTAGAATGACAAAAGAATGTAAAACTTGTTATGCTAATAAAATAATGTAATGAAAAATTGGTTGTTGTTTTTATATTATTATCTCTTATGCCCCCTGTCATACCCTAACCTCAATAGTGACTAGTCAGTGATTTTTTATTTTTTTACTAGAATGGAATGTAAGTTATTGTCATGGGTACATCTTACTGGACGATAGTCAGTCTGTGGTCAGTTGGACTTGATCCAGACAAGAGTGAACATGTTGCGTACACTGATTGTCGACTGTCAAGGGTTTAAAATTGGAGATAAGAAATTTATATTTAAAGAAGTGGCCATCATCGATTGTTCCACTTTTTGGATATCGCAAGCTACCCATTTGGTGCTTAAACCACCTTATGCGTTTGATTTGTTGTGTGATAAAGACTGTAAACAAATCCAGCGGATTGAAACTAATATGCAACTAGACTGGAAGCAAGGAACAATTTCATATAAGCACCTGGACATGGTCATGATAGCCCACTTGTCTTCTGCCCATGTGGAATTTGTAAAAGGTAGTGATAAACGTCAATGGCTACATCCATTCTTGGCGTCTTACTGTCAATGTATCGATTTAATGGACTTGGGCTGTCCCTCGCTGCAAACACTCATGGACCTCTGCCCCTGTGACAACATTACCCATAAAGCCTTGGCCCAGGTGTGGCAATTGTTTCATTGGCTAACCATCAATGCCTGCTGTGAGTTTTTAAATAAAATTAAAACTCTAGGTTTACCTGTGAATGACACCAGTGAGATTTCTACAAGCGACGTGTAAACATCAACGTGATACCATGGAGAAAGGGGATGCTACCGATAAAGCGATTGGAAAGTTCTTCGTGTGCAAATAGAAACTAGAGAGTTTTACCAAAGAAGAATTATTGGCGCTTCCAAAATCGATCATTTATTATGTGGCAGCAAATGCAGTGAAAGAAATCTGGCAACATGTACCAACATCATGGACTCAAGACCCTGTGTTAAGTGAATTGCAACCATGTACAGATTATGATCACCATAAGCAAGTGGCCATGGCAAAAATACCCTCTATGTGACAGTGTGCTACTTTCCAGCTGGTCAAACTCTATCACGGTCAAAAACGTCAGTGTAAAGACTTTGATTCCTCATTCCACGGGTGTGATGGCGAGAAAAAAGCAACAACATCAGCATCGTCTACAGATGAAGAGGAAAATCAAACCTTTTCTCCACCTATGGAAAAGGATATGTCAAACTTGTACAGGTCATGGCGTCATTGACAAAGTCATTCAATACTTACCTTTTGAAATCCATCTTCCTGGTTATCGTTTTTGTGGTCATGGAACAAAGCTGAATCAACGTTTGCAACGTGGTGATGTACCTATTATTCCTTTGGATCAAGCGTGCAAAGAACATGACCTTTCTTATCACCATAGTCATCCTGGTTTAAGGCATGTGGCAGATAAAGTATTGTTGAAAAAAGCTAAACAACGTTTGACATCCTGTGATGCCTCAGTGGGAGAAAGGTTGGCAGCCCTCATTGTGATTAGTGCTATAAAAGGAAAGTTAATGATGAGTGGACATGAACATTGAAAGGATAGAGGAATTGGTAGTTTCTTTGTATTCTATTTTGTAAAGCCCTATTTGTTGTGAAATAAAAAAACAAGGCTTACCAGATCACATTGTCCTTTAATTTTTAAAATGGTGATAGCCATTTTCTTTCTTTTTTCACACATAGATATTTACATTTTCCACTTTACAATTTTTACATTGCCCTCGTTTAGTTTTACATTTTGTACATTTTTTAAATCATTTTTAAACATTTTTCACACATGGATATTTTCAACTTTCACATAACATTTTTTATATTGCCTTATTCAGTTTTCACATTTTGTACATTTTTTTAAATCAATTTTTTCGCCATAATATAAAAAGCTATTTTTTACAGTAAAATGTGTTATTTTAAACTTAAACTACAGAAGTCTAACATTATACATTATACTTACAGTTTTACAAATCTATCACAATATAAAACATACTACAAATAATACAATATGGTGAACATTAGACTTAAGTAAAGTAATAGTCATCAATGCGACTGTTTCCCTAAGCAAGAGTATCAAATGTGTTGGGTATAATGAATCGTTTGTTGTCTTCATTACTTAAAGCAACTTTGTTCAGCAAATTGGTATGTAGCTGATGATTTTTACTTCTAAATACACACATTTTCTTATATAATATAGGTGGGTAACTGACTATACAGATCTTATAATCACTTATGTCTAACTCTTTACTAACAACATTCTTTTTCACTCTTTTTAATTTTTTATTACTACATCATCAATTGTCATATACCTGTATGATTTAGATTTTGTACCTACAAATGTGTCTATAACAACACCAGCACATTCATCCTTAAATTTTCCTAGAACCTTTTTGTTTACTAGAGGTAAATGGTAGATATTATCCTTGGGATAGTCACTTGTATCAAACCTATTTAGCTCAGTTTTGATATCCTCATAAAATCATCAGTTTTAAATTCATAAATAAAAGAATGTGAGTCTGTGTAGAGTAATTTTGCATTATCATGATAATTTTTCTTAACATAATCATAGTGAAATTCATACATAAGCGTTTTTGGTAATTCCAGAATGGCGTAACCCTCATATATAGGTTTGTTGTAAGATTCATTAAGGCGATTCATTTGTATTACAACTAAATCCTCATGAATAATTGAACAGCTATGGAAATTAGGCTTGCTTATTAAGTTGCTCGCACCATACTTTGACCTTCATTCTCCCACTTTGTTATCAGCTTTACATCAACTCGCTTATCAACATTCTCCATAGTCTTTCCAAGAACACTATTATTCATGAGTTTGTAAAAATCTTTTTCAAAAGCATTCGTTGATAATGTTCTTAAATTATTGTTCAGATCAATATACGGTTTGAGCCATGCTGACTGATGAAATTGTAATACACGATGAATTTTAGTTAATTTCAATCCATGCTGTAGACACAGTTTTAAGTTTTGATAATGTATTACATATATACATTTATCATTTACATTAGCAATTAACATTTTTGTTCGTGATGTTATGTATGGAGATTTCATATTCGCAGGACAAAATGGTAGATCATTATGGTCATCATGTAACTCTTTAGGGTACTCGAGATTTACCTCTAAAATATATCCTTTTTCATCGTTATCATTTAAAGTGTCGACAAGTAAGACATCTATTTCAGGTTGTGTTAGCCGGCGAAAATCTTTCAGTGGTAGGTATTGACTCATAGCCCAACCATATTGGTTATTTGCATCGAGGTAGACGATATACTTTGACTCTTCGCAAGGGTTGTAGCTAGGCATGTATTTACTATTAGCTTTAGAATAACGTCCACTACATTGGCTTAATCCACCTCGTATTGATGATTTTATAAAATTAATCATGTCTATATCAGTCATCAATTCTAAATTTACTTTTGTTTTTTTCATCATTGAACTGAAACTTAACCCAGGAGCAGTAAAATACTGACATGGGTCAAGGTCGTAAGTTTTCATACAAACATTCCGGAAATTTTAAAAAACATCTGCTAATAACAACACGTCTGTCTTCAAATATTTGTCTGAAAATTCACTTAAATTTTGAATGTCAAACTGTGCTCATACACGTTGTGCATGTAAATATTCCTGATCACTGATATGACTTGTGTTTAAGGAACTGTAAAATGCATCTTTTGGTGGTAAGGAACAATCCTCAAGACGTTCCACACAGTTAATATATTCATAAGGGAATACACCCTTTTGACGAATCAAATTAAAATCATCATCTTTAGGGAAAAAAACGACGAATTTCATGAAACTGATCTGATTTTAAATTACTAGCAAACTTATCAAGACTACTTGGCATAAAGCGGAATGAATCTAAAAATCGCAGTTTTATCTTTTTTTGTGTCAGTTTCGATGTATTTTGTGAACGATATGTATTGTTCCTCATTATTTGCAATCACATCAATTTTCACATCTGAAGCTCCAAATTCTTTAACGATAAAGTGGTTATCGTATTTGCTACCGTTATGTACAATGACTGGAATGAATTTACTTACTCTATAATTTAAATTTCATTCTTGGTGAGCAGCACCATGATATTTTCCTGTTAAATGGTCATGATCGCGAACCCTGTCCGTATATAAACATTCACCACATATAAAACAATGAGTTTGAGTTTCAAAATTCATTTGCTCTGATGAAGTTAGTGGCTCCATTGGAATGATCGTATTTAAAATAGAGGATAAACAGATTGCATCTTTCTCAAGCCTTTCCATAAAAACTGTAGGTGCATCAGGTCCTCTATAGAGCTAAAACTTATTTAAAGAGTCACCATAACTACATTTAATATAATATGCAAAGCTAAAAGGTTCATGAATGTGAGTAGTGTTGGTGAAAGGTTGGGCTGGATTCGATGAACATGTATTGAATGGTTTTAGCAAAGCCTCGAAGTCAGCATATATAACAAATGGTACTCGAAGCTGTTTCTCATAATCCTCAAAATTTTAGAATGTTATTTCTAGGAGTAGGTAATACCGTACACACATGATTACATCCCCATTTTTGATGTTGAGTTAGTTGTTCCTCTTTTCTGAAATATAGCAAACAACCATCACACAACCACTTCTTATGTTCTCTTTTTGTTATCTGACTACTGACAAGTCTACTTAAATGTTTTATCCAACAATAGTGAGCATTTTCACCTTCGGTTATGTGTAGTAAATTTACATGAACATCCTTTTTTTCTTGAGTGTAATATACAGGACCAACTATTCTCTTGTTTTCAATTCCATAAACATTAATACTTACATTGTTCAGCTCTTCAAATCGTTTAATGTCTTTTATCTCCATAGGAAATTCTATTTCTTCTAAATCTAACACTGAGGAATAGTGAGGATAAGATGATGTTCTCTTTTCATTCATCACTGCTGGATGGAGAGCCGGGGTTATAGCCCACGCAAAACATGCATGGTCACTATTCATAACGTTTACACAAGCATTCTTACGTTCTTACGTTTGATCCATCCTGGCAAATCAATGTATGACGATGCTCGAAGAGGATTATATTTATTCATGTTGGTTTCTAAATAATGTACTTCAACCAACGCCCAGACTGACTCCCTTTCCTGGAGCTCTTCACTCTTCACAGTGATAACACTTGAAATATTTTGGTATATATCACTGATATTAGTTGATTCACTAACAATTATGTTTTTTGTATTAAAAGATTTGATATCCGTTATTTCACCCTCACTCCCAGTTTTTACATATAGTCCAAAGAGTTCAAAATTCATTTTGAATGATTTATGCTCTACTAAAACATTTTCTACCAAGCCAAACACACTAGGTTGAACTTTTCTTAAAAATGATTCAATACTTTGAGTTTTTTTTCTTCACTATGAAGTCTGTAACTAGCAATTCGACTTTTAAAGGCACTATCAATTCGTTGAATATTCACAGAATTTCTTTCATGGCAAGCGTTATTTTTATGATGAATACTGCGCAAATGTCCCTGTATCAATGAAGAAGATGTAACAATATTGCATACATTACAATGTGTTATTGGAGGTTCACCATTCTTCTTTCTTTTTGTTGCACAACTATTTTCACAATCTTGAGAAAGTTTAGGCTTTTGAGCATCACATTTGTTTAAAGGTTCCGTGCTAGTTGATGGGTTTGCAGTTTTTAATTCCTGTTGTTCTCCATGCACTTCAACCATATGGGATTGATATCGCTTTACAGCAGAAAAACCAAGATCACAAACTGAACACGAAAATGGTGCTGAACTAACATGCTTTAAATTTACATGTCGTGAAAGACTATCCTGTCTGTTAAATGTGGTAGTAAAATACCTGCACACAAACATTTTAAGATAATGTTTTGTACTTGCATGACGTTGAAGGCTGTCAGGTCTTGAAAACTGCTTTTTACAATCACTACACTTGAACATAATGATTATCAATCACTTTCCAAATTACCTATAAAAGAAAAAAATCATAAATATTAATAAAAAATAAATCAAAGTAAAAGAAAAATATGTTAATTAAATCACAGCCAATGGTCATAGTAGAGTATTTTAATTAAACGTCTGTGGACTCTCAGCAAGTCTAATTTCAAGTAGTTCCAACTTTGGTTAACAGATATCAGTCACTTACACCTAGTGGTGAACGTTAGAACTTGATAGAGCGTTAATCAAATCTAACCTACAAACCTAGCTTTACACAATTGTCAAGTAGTTCCAAGTTTGTTTAACAGATATGTCACAATCACTGTCACCTAGCGGTGAACATTCGGAGTTGAGCGTTAATCAAATCTAACCTAAAAATTTAGCTTCACACCATTGTCGCGTAGTTCCAACTTTAGTTAGTAAATATGGTACTTAACAGTGAACATTGAAACTTGATAGAGCGTTAATCAAATCAAACCTACAAATTTAGCATCACACCATTGTTGAGTAGTTCCAACTTTAGTTACCAGGTACCATTGTCTCTGACACCAAGTAGTGAACGTTGGAACTTGATAAAGCGTTAATCAAATCTAACCTACAAATTCAGCTTCACATAATTGTTGAGTAGTTCCAACATTGGTTAACAAATATTATTGTCACTGACACCAAGCAGCGATCGTTGGAACTTAACAGAGTGTTAATCAAATCTAACCTACAAATTTAGCTTCAAACATCATAGTCAAGTAGTTCCAACTTTAACTATCAATAAACCATTGTCATTGACATCTAGCAGTGAACATTGGAAAATATCGCTCTAGCTGTTTAAACGTTATTAGAGGGGTACTTACCTTTAATCATTTATCAACTGCTGCCACTGACTGAACTAGGTACTGGAATCTGCTAACCTACAGGTATGGTACGCCAATTATCTGTAAACAAAATAAATCAATCACTCAATGAATACATTCCAATCAATAACTTGAACATCGAATAGTAATAAAAGACTACAATCCATTAATAATAAGTACTTACTTTGCAAAATAATTTAATGTTTTTCCACCAAAAAGGCTTTTGCAAATGTTTAGCAGTAATAGAGCACTGTTCACTTGTAGCGAGTAATAAAGACAGACAGTAGGGAAATATATGACCCTCCCTTATATAGGCTTACATCACTTGTGTCAGCAGTTTTTTTTGCTGATCATTGCAATTCCTCTCCTGTACACCTGCCAGTCCAAAGTGCACTAGGAATACCTGTGCGGTATCAGATTACTGCTGACTTTGCATGATCATCACCCATTGTCTTGATGAACACCTGCGGTTTTAAATTACTGCAGCGTTAGTCATAGCAACAGAACTGTGCGCTCTCTGCCATGTCAGCAAAATGATACCGGAAGAAACACCTGTGTCATATCCAATGACTGCTAACTTTGCATGATCATCACCCATTGTCTTGATGAACACCTGCGGTTTTAAATTACTGCAGCGTTAGTCATAGCAACAGAACTGTGCGCTCTCTGCCATGTCAGCAATATGACACAGGAAGGAACAAAACGTCTTACTGCACGTACAATCTCCTCAGTTTTAACATCTTAAAAACGTGCATTATTCTCTTTCAACTACAAATGACACATCCATCCACCAAGTTAGATCCCTTGACCTGCCCTCAAGTTGCATGTGCCCCCGTGTAGTAAAGTGTGTTCATTAACCCTAGCACTAGAACATATTCATCCACTAAGTTTTGCCCTTACCCCTTGACATGTCCTCTATCTACCAAGTTTAACCCTTATACGAACCAAAACAGGAGGTGGTAATAATGTCATCTCGCACGTGTTCACATGTATTTCGTCACTCCCCTTTCATATCGTTAAGAGATTGTAGTAGTAAGGGCTGGCGAACAACGTCACTTCAACACCCTGCTTTACATACAAATGCAGTAAGGCCCTTTGGCATAATTTGAGTAAATTTCATGGGCCAGTCCATAGGGGCCAGACCAAAGGGACCGGTCCAAAGGGATCAGTCAAAAGATGATGATGATAATTGTTGTTTTAAGGGGTCTAATACCTAGGTTATCGGTCCAGGGATCAGTCAAAAGGGACCCGTCAACAAGGACTCGTCAACAAGGACCTATCAACAAGGACTCGTCAACAATGACCTGTCTACAGGGACACGTCAACAAGAACCCGTCCACAGGGACCTATCAACAGGGACCCGTCAACAGGGACTCGTCAACAATGACCCGTCCACATGGACCCGTCAACAAAGACCCGTCAACAGGGACCCGTCATAAAGGATCCCCTTCAAAAAGGACCCGTCCAAAAGGGCTAGTCAACAGGGGCTAGTCAACAGGAACCAGTCCAAAGAAACATATCAACCGAGATCAATCAAATGGGACGAATCAACAGGGATCAATCAAAAGGGGCTATCACCTCAAGGCCTGACATGCCCCTCTTTGATTATTGGTTTGCCTATCGACAAGCGTCGCTTAAAATACTTTTTGAACACCACTCGTGGGTTGGGTTAGGTTACACTACAGCCGCCATCTTTTAAAAAGCCTGCCCTCTTACAAAAGCTATGAGTGGGCATGCGTAAAAACAAAAAACAAGCATGTTAATTCATATTGGCTATCTACCGTATACATGTATCTTGTGTAGAACAACGTTTAATTCCATATTGGCATTCAAACTCTCAGATGTCGTACTTGGAAAGCGAGATTTTCTAAAAAAATACAATTTCACCCCCTAGTTGGGGTAGGTTTTATTTTGGAGTAGAAATATGTTGTCCAATGGAAAGCTGGCGTCAGCCCGAGTTCAACAACGCCTCATTTGTCAAAATCCAACCATGCGTTTGAGAGATATCGCACCACCGGCATCTTGGCGGTGGCGGTGGCTGCTGAACCGGCCAAAAACAACTACTCACGTGTCTAATGATTTTTAGATATGGTGCATATAATGAGGTGAAAGGGATGAAAAGTGGGGGTTAAAGGATTCTTAACAGAGCGTGCATCTCTTTAACGACATAGGCAAGGAGTTTGAAACAATCAGCTTAAGAAGAAATAAATAAATAGGTGTATCATAAATCCAATTTAAGGGACCCATGGGGAGGGGTAAAATTCTGGAAGAAAAACGTTCCCCAAAGAAAGGATTTTTGGATATTCACTCTCATCGACCAACCAAAACTATTAGTCAGAAGAATGAAATTTGGGGAATATGTTTGTTGTGTGTCGAAAAGTTCTACTATGGAGGGATTTTTGGATATTCAGGTTCTAAAGGGGTGTTGACGGGGCTAGACCTGCATTTCATTGAATAACAATATGACACGACCATGACGCGAGCGATGCCGCAGGCACCTGCTAGTATAATATATTATATCAAATCGTTGAGGAATTCGATTGACTACCAAATGAAGGAAAGAAAAAAGTACCGGAAATATTTCTTGCGAAATATGTGAATATACCGGTGTTGAATATATAGGGAGATTAGCCACTTACCTGGCAGGAACGCTGGTAAATCTTTTGTCGTCAGATCATCAATGTATGATTGACATTTCACCTTTCCGCTATGACTAATAGCCTAATTAGATATAATAATATCGATAATGATAATCATAATGATAAATTTGAGTAATTTGATACGTAGCACAAACAAATCAGCCGACAAGCTAACTGCTAAATGAACTTGGCTAGACGGAATCTAGTTTTCGTTTGTTGGTATTGTGCCCAATTAGACACAGCAGTCTGGCATCGAACTCGGGTCTTATCAAAGAAGACCTGGCCCATGATTCTGCCCTGAATCGAACCATTGATCTCTGAGGGGGAACAGCTTCAGGGAACCAGAAGAGCAATGAGTTATATCTGCATATAATCATAATAGCAGGATTTCACGGCTAGAACGGGAATATCATAGCTTATTAAGGTGGATAATTGCAAGAAAATGCAGGCCTATGTACGTTTTAGAAGCCCGAATTCATGAAAGCAAACCAGCTTGACAGTTGACAAATCGGAGCTAGCGAAGGGGCGTATTTAAGTGACGCCAGGGAACTCATTTTCGTCTGGACCACACGAACAGCTCAAGATTAATGACTCTGGGATCCACCAGTTCACAAGACCTGAGAGTAGAGAGGGGGCAGCCGCCCACGGAAATTAATTGATTACAGCCAATTGGAGCATTGAAATGAAATAAAATTTACACTCAGGTGAATATATTCTAGGAAAGATAATTTAGGAGTGTTCTCAGGCCTAAATTAAAGCCTACATCTATAAATGAGCCTCTGAACACACTGCTTCCGCTCGGGAGGAAGGTTTTGGAGACCAGCAGAGGGGGAAGTACCAGGATAGCGTTATGACGCCATGGTAGAAGGCAATTAATTGTAATTAATTGGCCGAAGCGATCGCTTACACGCGAGTGATTTTGGGACCTCCACACCTAGACAAACGAGGATTATACTTCACTTTGTCTGGAAATATATTATTCCAGGAAGGGAGTCGGTCCTGAGTGTCCAGTGGACTATGTTTCACAAGAAAGCTTTGTATAGTGGGAAGCTTCGCAGGGGAGTTAGTTCGTCTTCAGTTCGTCTTGACTCAACACGTGAACTCACACGCTGCCAGATCAGGCAAGAAAGTGCGCGAATTTATAAAGTATCGACGCTCAAGTATATTTGGAGAACAATGGAAGCGCATCATGCAGCTCCACCATAGTAATTATGCATCGTGTAAGATGTAGTCTACAGCAGATATTTAACGAATAACATACGCAAGTATAAATTCTATACAGCGTAGGGATAATTTAGGATGTTTATAGACTGTGAACATACCAGGAGGTGTTGTCATAGTTTAAAATGACACATTATTGTCAGGATCACTACAGTTATGGGAGCCTGGAAGGCGTCACAAATAGTCGTGACAGAGGACTGATCAGAATTGCAGTAGAGGTGATATGAACTGTAGGTGACGGGAATTGAAAGCACGCACACGCAAGATAGACTTTCATGGAGACCAGCGGTTGTCAGGAGTTAGCTGCATCGCATCTCTGAGGTCAGGCGTTAGTAGGAGTCCAATTAAGGATCCGCATGTGAAATAGTGCGGGAATTGTATATACGTTATATTACAGTGATTTTTTAAAAGTGTTTATGTGTATGGTAAAATAATATGTATTGTGTCAAAGTGAGAAAAGCCACTGATGAAAATATGATTATCATGTGTGAAGTGTATACCATGTGTCGTGTGATAAATATCATGATGGCTTAAACCAAGCATCATGGTAGGTTCGTGGCTGGCGTGCTGGACTAACCCAGCAAAAATGAAAAGTGAGTACAAATTTAATATGTCCATTCATGTTCTCAATCCGTAGATTGGTCGGCAGCAATCCTCCTCTTCCACTCTTCCCTGTCGTCAGTCAGTCTCTTCATGTCTCTGTATGAATGGATATTAAAATCTGTTATGATCTGCTTGATGTATTGCAGTCTCGGTCGCCCTCTTCCCCTCTTGCCCCGAATTTTGCCATCTAACACAGTTACCATAAAGTCATTGTGGCGATAGAGATGTCCTATCAGTTGGCCTCGTCTTTTCCGTATTGTTTTGAGAAATGCTCTCTTTTCGTTAATGTTTTTGAGCACTTCGTCATTCGTCACTCTTGCGGTCCATGGAATTTTTCCCATGCGCCGCCAACACCACATTTCAAAAGCTGAAAGTCTTCTTTTATCAGCACATCCCATTGTCCAGGCTTCTGAGCCATACAAGGCTACTCTCCACACATAACATTTTATAAATTTAGTCCTGGTCTCAATAGATATATATTATTTGAAGTCAGAAGGGATTTTTTGCTGTTAAATGCAATTTTGGCCTGGGCAATTCTAGCTTGAATATCAGTTGAACTTTTTCCAGTGGAAGTAATTTTACTCCCTAGATAGGTGAAAGTGTTAACTTGCTTAAGTGGAGCACCTGCTATGTGAATAGCTGCATTAAGTTGTTCTCTAGCGCATACCATTATTTCCGTCTTTTTAATATTGATATGTTGATATGATTAAATAATTCACCATACAACGAAACATCACTCTAAGACTAAGAAGTAACATTCATTTATGTACGAGCTTACATCCCTCGTATTTTGGTAAAATATGGCTTGGAGGATGATATGTTTACGGTCATTTAGGCCTAAGATATTGATGAAAGTAACGGTAACGTTAAATAATAATAATAATAATAATAATAATAATAATAATAATAATAACAATAATAATAATAATAATAATCAGGGGTCGGTAACAGTAATGAATAAAATAATAGGCATGTCAGGCCTAGAGTACGTGCAAAGTGTGTCATGTCTAACGTAAAAATACTGTATTATTGTAAAGAGTAAGAAAGAAACGTAAAATATCGAGATAATGAGAGTTTTTCAGTGTCATTGAATTGTCGAATGAATATTTAATATGGTAAATACTACAGGGTTGTATTTGAGAACCATTAAGTTAGTTAATGTAAGCCAGTTGTGCTTGTTTTGGGAGCTACATAAAGCTTTGGCTTAAGAGTAATTGCAGAGAGGACGCGAGTGCTTTAATAATTGAGTCATCCATGAGAAGTATTGTTTGAGCCGCGTACAGCGAGCAAGTAACGTAGAATCTAGAGATTTACGTCAATAAGTTGCGGTGATCATCCAAACATAGCTTGCGCGTTAGGCGAAAAGTCGGCTAATCTACGAGATAGTATCGCCTTTGAGCATACTTGTATTATTTGCAGCGAAGTGGGACGGAGACCGTCTGTATCCACCGCTTGCCGAATTGTTGCCAGCAGGGATAACTATTAGAGATCCTGTGTGAGCCCATGTATTAATTGATCTGCCCTTAGAGGTAAGACTAATGGTTCGTCGTATAGGAAACGCCGATTTCCTTATTATAGGCAGCTGTACCGGTGAGAGAACTTGGATACTCACTTGAGATGCGCGCCAGAAGCCACTTATGTCGCCACGGCAAAGCTATACATGATCCTTACAGTACATTTTCAGAGCGAAGAATTCCGCGATGCAAACAAACGATTTTGAAAAATGAATATTAATTAGGAGCCGAGTTGAGTCCATTATACTCTAAATGTAGGTGTTAAATAATTAGAAGAACTCAATTACTAGGGACACAACACTCAGGGTACCTCCAGCATACTGCACCAGTAAACAAACTTGACCTTGTGAGAAGCCAGATGGGGTGGTAGGAGGCCACAAGACCGGCGGCCATCTTTCTCAGTCAGCCGAAACTAATTTATTGTCCGCTTGGAAAGGAGGTCTGGTGACCTGATCCTTTTATTTTAAAAGCGTAGTGGGACACTGAGGGATCTCGATATTTCGAAAAGTAATTAAGATATGATTGATGTGATGATGCCAATTGAATTAAATGCTTTATTTCCACACACATACCATGTTGGATCGCTGTGATCGGATAATATTTGGCCCAGTTATTCTCTGAGGAGGAATACTGCACCAAATAAATATAGGCATCTTTCTAAAGTGTATTTTGCCCAGTTTACACTAATTTATTCGTACGGGTAGAGTAATTTCAATGACATGTCACGTTTGTAACGATAATGTTTTGACCAGACCCAGAAAATCGTTGTATGGTGAAGCTATAAATATTTCTATCCATGTGTATTTTGGAAGGGAAAACGTACCACTTCAGCGTTTCAAATTGATGGGAAAAAAGATTACGAGTTGCACGACACAACACTTATTAATTGAGGCATAAGATAATGAATTAATATTACTGAAAGTAAATGCCCCGTGTAAAACGGATAAATGTTTAATAATTGCAGATTAATGTCATGTAAAGATAAATTGTGATTATTGTGTTGTGATATTCCAGTTTGTGTTAAATTGTGCCACGTGAAGAACACTATGGACACTCGCAAATGTCAGAGAGTATTAATAATAGGATGTTTGGAATAGACTTGAGTGCGGTGAAGCACTAATTTTAAGGAGAGACTCACAGATGACTTTGATTCTTGTTGTGGGAAGTAAATGTAAACTATCCTTTGTTTGTGTTTTATGTTGTATAGCCATGATTTTCTATCATTAAATGTTATATTTAGGAATATGTTGCTTCTTTCAAGTAGAGTAGTCACCTGACAGACTCAAATCCTGAGCATGTGATCGTATGGTGGGCATGAATGTCCCATACCGCGAAAGACCGTGAGTTAGCTGGGATACGAACACATGTTCCATATGATGACGATTGGGTACAGTATAAAGCCTCGCCTTTTCAGGGCTCTGCACAATCCCTATTAGCTGTCGTCTGCCTGCTTTAGATTATGGAGCCTGGTATCCAGACACAGAAGATCATGTTTGAATGCTACCGATGCATGTTGTACGATTATTACTCTGTGGTTTCCAGAATAAATCCACGGACGAAACATTCTAACAGATCACTAATTCAACAAGGTTAATAATTGCAAACAGTTCTCAATGCGTGACGAATTGCTCAATTACACCATACACCCCTCCACCCACTGTATCAGATATTTGCATAGACAACACTGAAGGAATGGCTTCAAATTTTAGATGCGTGTCTACCTCATCCTCGGTCGGGATATCAGCATCAGCGGTAGCTTGTTCAAATGAACCCTTTTTATCTGCTGAGCAGGCGTCGGGAAAGGACCCGGCCGTCCTTTTGCCTTTTCTCCGAACCTATATAAATGTGAATGTGTGTTAAATACACTCTGCCCATCAGTTGGTGGATATTGGTCGAAAATATCCAGGCTAGCTCACCTTCCTTTCCAACATGACCAACACATATTAATACAAATGCACTCTGTGAGCAGTCCTGAGGGCATTTAAGTCGTGCCCTGTGTCAAGGTGATGACAACTTAAAGTATACAAAAAGCACGTACAACTCTATCCCTCGAGAGCTCGCGTATGTGGTGTTAACACCGCACTTTCAACTACTTATGTTGCAAGACTGTACTAACATTGCTCAACCTTTCAGCTGTCTTTTGTACTCTTAGACAACTATCACCGCTACTAGAATGCGCTAGTATGGACACGATACCAGTAGTAATTGAATTATGACGCAGTTGTCTGTACATTTCTAGTCAAAAACGTATTTGCTAACCAAACTCTACCTGTAAAGAGACGCTTCAAAATAGAAAGATATTCTACACTGATCTAAAATCGGCTTTTCATGTATCAATCATAAAACTGTGTTTCTTGCTACGAAATGTCGGGGAAAATGCTAATGTGTTTGTCCTGAATTCCTTTGTGAGTATAAAAATTAAGACAGCCTGGAAGCCATTGTAGAGTGTTGCCACATTAACAATTAATATTGTATCTTCCAGTCGGTCAACATAACATTAAAGACAGCCTTGAAGCCATTCTACAGTGTTGCCACATTAACAATTAATATTGTATCTTTCAGTCGGTCAAAATAAAAACAGTCTTGTAGCCATTCTACAGTGTTGCCACATTAACAATTATTATTGTATCTTCCAGTCGGTCAATTTAGAATCATTGCAATTACTAAAATACGTGAAAAGAAACTGAAATAAATTAGAAGGGTTAACAATTTATACATTTTATTGAAGAAGTAATGTCATGTTTGCTCGTCAAGCGAGCATCATCCGGTACACAACAAATAGCTCTACAAAACTCCTACAGTGACTGTCCTCTGAAAACAAAATACAAGAATACCAGCGCGTGTGGTAACTATTACTGAAATATATTAAGGCATTTAGCTGAAAAAAAGAACTATTCATTTTAATGTCGCAAAACTTAGATATGACTATACCATCAACAAATATAGTATTGTTCCCACAAACTAATCTATCCTCGTAGATTATAGATTCTCGCCGACATGGACTGATCCTTATGGTGCCGATATATCGGCCGAGGGAGCATCTGATAAAAATGCCACCGGTCGAACTAAATATTTTTTGTTTTATTTCCAGACACACAGCACTTACACTAACAGAAACGAAGACAACGCGGAACCCATTCCATCTCAGATTATCTCCATAAGTTTAATTTCCATGAATAACTGCATTTATAATAGGTATTCTTTGAACATGCAGCAGTCAACTGACTGACGAAAATCCACCTAATACCAGAGCACTGTAAACGCATATGATTGTAGAAATTGATCGTACTCTGAACCAATTTGATAGAATTACTCCTAGCTTGGGATATTTATAAACAATTAAATAACTATTAACATTTTCATCACAAAAGATGCTATTTAGATCGTGTAGGCTGTAAAATTTATATTAAGATTTCCAATAACTGTCTCACAGAAATATTTTAACAGATTTTATTAATACCCAAATGAAGGAAATATTAATTATTTAGCTTCTAATTCGTGGATAATTTGTTTACCTGCTGGAGAAAAAAAATATCAACACTCTACCTTGAGAAATATAGGTTGCAGATAATTTGTAACACTTGAAATGTCACTAAACTTGCCTTGGTAATTTAAGGATATTCACTTCTTAATTGCTGGGCTTCAAAAGGGATAAGATGACTCTCGTCAAATCTTAACTCATTTTATTCCAAGCAATTAATTAATGCCCCTTCTCAATACATTTTGCAACGCACATGGTACATGAAGAAGGTTAATGGTAAATATCTGATCCTTGATAGCAAAATTGGCTTCGCATATGCTACATTCGAATAGTACCTATCACTATGGGTTCCCACTTGTGTCTTCAAAGATTTTCAGTTAACGAATTTGGCTTTTGAAGCTATGCATTAACATATTTGCTTACAAATACCTTTCCTTCAAATATCCCTTATAAGTAAATTTGGCTACGCGTATGCTACAAAGGTATGGGTAAAGGTGTATCTTCAAATGTCCCAACAAATTTGGTATGGCATATGCTACTTTGTCATCTCACCACTATGGGTTAACTTGAGTTTCTTCAAAACATTTTTGTGGGCGAATTTGGCTACGCATATGCTACCCGAAACTAGCCGTCGACAGTGTGGGTTAACATGTTGTGTCTTCAAATAACCTTTCTTACTAACTTTGCCTCCGCATGTGCTACACGAGAATAGCTTCTCCCCGGTATGTGTTAACATGTGTCTCTTCAAATGACCTTTCAGACTAAATTTGGCTCCGCACGTGCTACGAAGAACGCTTCTCCCCAGTATGGATTAACATGAGTGTGTTCAAAGCACCTTTCAGTCTAAATTTGGCTTTGCATGTGCTACACGAGTATACGTTCCCAACAGTATAGGTTAACATGCGGATCTACAAATTATCCTTGCGGGAAAACTTGGCTTCGCATGTGGTTCAAGAGTATCGCTTCTCACCACTATGGGTTAACACGTGAATAACCAAAGATTGTTTGTAGGCAAATTTGGCTCCGCATGTGCTACACGAATAACGCTTCTCACCAGTATGGGTTAACATGTGTGTCTTCAAAATACTTCTCTGCCTACATTTGGCCCTGCATATGCTGCATGAATAAGGTTTCTCCCCTGTATGGGTCAACATGTGCGTCTTCAAATCACCATTTCAACTAAATTTGGCTTGGCATGTAATACAGGAGTATGGCTTCTCCGCACTATGGGTTAACATGTGTCTCTTCAAACTACATTTGAGATTAAATGTGGCTCCGCATGTGCTACACGAATAACGCTTCTCCCCAGTATGGGCTAAAAAGGGTCTTCAGTTTCTTTCCGTAATAATTTGGCTACGCATGCGCTACAAGGGTATCGCTTCTCCCCGGTATGGGTTAACATATGGGACTTCAAATTACCTCTCGGACTAAATTTGGCTCCGCATGTGCTACACGGGTATAGCTTCTCACCAGTATGGGTTAACTTGTGTGTCTTCACATTTTGTTCATTTGTAATATTTCTTTCAGGTACAGTGCTGGCATTCTGTCCTCTAGTATTACACAATGCATACATCTTCCTTACAGCAGGATGCGAAGTATCAGGACATCCCAACCTGAAATCATTGGTATTAATACAATGCAATGCGTTCATAATTATGTTGATTTATCTGAGAAAGGTGAATAAAACTTTCTAAATCCAGATATATAACTTATGAAATGATATCTGGACGAACATTCGTTAATATCACTACCAGGAATACTGGAACTGATCTCGTTTTTAATATTCAATGCTATGATCTTCTACGGTCTGAATATTTTCAAATTACTTATAAACTATGCAAACAAAATGGTGCGTCACATCGGAGTATTTGGAGTCCTATGAGATCCGCATCTATTTCAAAAGTACTGATTCTACATGGAAATTGAAAATTATTTCCAGACAAATTCTGTTTGCCAAAAGTCAACTTTGTTCTAGATCAGTTAAATAATTGAAATTATTGAAAGGTTACGGAAATTGTGTGCTAATTCATACTAGCAGTGAAAGTGTTCAACTTATTTTAACCACATTGTGCCGCTTTAACAACACGGATGTACGGGGATATAACTATTTAATAGAATCTGTATAACTGAAATCCATCTGACTTAGGAAGTGCGTGCTCGTACAGATGAAAGAATAATCCATTTTATATTCCCTACAGAATAGCCATTGTGGCTTTTGGATTAATGTGGGAATTTTGGATATGCAAATCATGTGATTTCGAAACCAGATGGGCTATTATGCTTCACTCTTGAATACATCGCGCGTGAATGGTCTCTTAGAGCTACATAAATTGTGTGGAGGTTAGTAATTTGCTTTAGGATCAAGAAAATATCAGATACTACATATAACGGTGGCTTGTTATAATATTCAGAAAGTGGTAACTCTTTAACATTAACCACTCCATATAGCGCACATTTATCCAACTCTCGGCTCACCACAATGTGACTCCGGTCTAACCATGTACTGTAGCTGGGAAAATAAAATAAGCAATCCCCCCCCCAACGATTCAATATCTCGACCTGTATTTAGACGTCAACAAATTCACACTTTGTACACTGTTATTCTAAATTAATAATCGATGCTACATTCTATGTTTCAAAATATCCGACATACGTATCTCAGAGGTTTGTCAAACCAGGCACAATATCCTAAAAGTGATGAAATAGAGTAAGAGATTTCACTTCTTGCTTAAATAAATCCGTATACGCGCGTGCAAAAGAGGCTGAGCTTTCGCAAGGGCAGCATATATGTTGAGTGACGTCACTCATTCATGAGGTTACCATTCAATCTCCGCAGAACCTACACACCCTACAACCGAAGGAATTCTTCATAATATACTAATCTTGGTAATCCCCTAGTTTTCTTGTCCTCGACCCGTCCTTCCATAATAATTGTAAGGCTTCAATTCCAGTTGCCTTAGTATGTGCCATACCAAGCTATCTCTTTTATTCATAACCACTCGTCACTCATTTACCCTCCCCTACTCGTCCTAATACCCTTCATTAAGTACTATAATTAATCTTTTAATCATCACTATTTTCCTGCAACACCACAATCAAATATTTCTATTTTTTATATTCTGCAGCAAAAACAAGCCAAGTTTCGCATCCATATAGCGCCAAGCTCCAGGCAATAGATTCAAAAATGAATTTTTAATACCTAGATCTATATTTCATCTAAACAGATGTCGACCCAATCTTTATATCTGATTTGCTTTGTCCATTCTGTGCCCAAGTTGGAGTCACCAAAGTCTCTTAGTGTTTCAACAGCCAATCGATTTCAATATTTTTATTTTAAATCTTCCTGCTGCATTCCGTTCATCGTTTCAAATACAATGATTTTGTTATGAAATATTTCCTCAACACCTAGTACACACCGTTTAGAAACATGATCAAATCCTCCGGTGATGAGGCAAAGATTGCATTGTCGTTAGTAAGCCACCGAGTCGAAATTACTTTATCTTCGTCCTCAATTCTAACTTAAATTTCTTTGGCATTTATTTCGTTAGTTGCCATATCTATAGATTGAAAAGTACGAATGATAAAATGCAGTCTTACCTTATATCATTCTAAATACCAGTCTCTCATGTCTATCGAATCTAATAAACACCAGCTGGTTGTAGACACACTCAGAATCCTGAATTGTATTTCTAAACTTTTCAAACAGTCAAACAATATCTCCAATCAACATTATACACAGCTTTATTTATACTAAATATGCCACGGATGTTTTCTTCTCGATATTTATTCTACAGTCTGATACTTAATACAACTACCCTTGTTCCTCAGATTCTTGTTCACTGAACTTGTCTTTACCTAACTCGGCTGTTATCCCGTCCATTTGTTTCATCATTATCTTCAGCTTCTAAAGGCTAAAAGCCTTGTCGTTGCAGCCATTTCCTACGGTCTTCAGCAGTCCTCTTCATATTGACATACCAGTCACATTCCATCTCCTCGACAATGTTCTTGAGATACGATTGTCTTGGCCGTCCCCTTGGTTTTTTCCCCAAAGTTTTTCCTTAAAAAATTACCTGGAGGAGAGAGTCATGTCTGAGTATGTGTCGCATGAATTTTGCTATCCTTTTCTTGATGGTGTTCAACAGGCATCGATTCTCCTGATTTTGGTTCAGAACAAGCACATTTCTCTTTCTTTCCACCATGCTTGTTCGGGTCATTCGTCTCCTAAACCACATTTCAGCTGCCTCAAGTTTAGATTCTTCTCTTTTGCCAAGTGTCCATGTTTCACAACCATAGGTCAACACACTCCAAACAAAGGTTTTGAGAAATTACTTCGTTATCTTCAAGCTGAGGTGCCCATTGAGCAGCAAATTCTTCTTATTTTGAAAGGCTTTCTTCGCCAACACCATTCTCTTCTTAATTTATGAGATGCAACTGTTGTCATAATTAATCACAATTCCCAAATAGCAAAATTCCGTTACTTGTTCAATGGCACTATGATTTAACATTATATTAGCTAAAACTGGTTGATTCTTTTTATCAACCACCATTAATTTTGTCTTCCGAGAATTAACTCTTAACCCGAATTTTCCTAAGGATTTCCTAAAAGCTTTTAACATTCTATTCATTTCACATGCAGAGTTTGCTAAGAATGCAATATCATCTGCAAAGCGAAGGCTATGAACCTGTAATCCATTAAATTTTAATCCTTTTGTTTTCTCTTTTAATGTATTTACTGCAACTTCTATATAGATATTAAAAATATATGGTGATAGAGTACAACTCTGCCTTACACCTCTTCTTATTTTTGCTTCTCTTTTAATGCCATTAAATGTTATTTTGGTAGTTTGATTTTTATATAAGTTCAGAATAAGGCGCCTGTCTTTCCATTCAATCCCGACTTTGGCAAATGTAAGAAATAAGGTTTTCCAATTGACATTATCAAATGCCTTTTCTATATTGTTGTAACCCTAGGGTACGCCACCATCATCCCCTAACACTAACACCCCCGGAAAACCAAATGCCACATACCTACTTCAAGAACCAACGAATACATCTACATAATTACACATCTAACAAATTATTGCCTCAATGAACTCAGGTAGCCTCGTGTCCAAGCCCAACGACCCCAGGGAGGGCTATGACATGGGAGAAATGTGCAAATTCCGCAAACGCAGCGCGATGCTCCTATAAAAACTCCAGGAGGTCATGCCTCCGGATCAGTCTGTCTCAGTGTTACCTGCGTGCCGAATCGCTGCTGGAAGCCGAAGGGTAAGTGTCTTAAGCGATCACTACACACACATTCATACTACACTCCCATCCCCCTGTGCTTGGATTGTGATAATTACTTATTTTTATTAACTGCACTGCTAATTACAGGAGTACTTCAAATCAGAAGTACTCATTAAACTCAAACAAAGTAGAAGCCACTGTTCTTTTCATTTATTCAATTAGTTGATAAGATCCTACCCTCTTAGCTTCCCCGCTATGTAGGATCTAGTATTAAAACTGTTATTTAATTGCTTCGAGACGTCAGCAGAGCGTTACAGCCACAGCGCTGACACCAGCAGGCTCGCTCCCAGCTCGCCTGCTAACGATTCACATCAAACCGCTTAGTGCCGATATCGCGCACAGAGCACTAAGTAAACCCCCCTTCCTTCCACATTCACACCCTGAACTACCCAGCCAAGCAGTACATTGGGGGAGTTCTCCTTTCAGATCGTACTGACGATCCCAAGCCACTAGCTAATCACCACCTCTTACAAGTAATTGCCAAGCTTACCCCCTAAACATATTTATTTCAACCCTTAGATTAATACTTTGTAGAGGCTATCCTCTCAGGTACCCTACAAATGGTGGATGTGCCGGGTACCGCGACGTTGTCATAAGGCAACGCCTGAAGGAGTACATACAACGTATTTCTGCGGGAAAGATCCCTAAAACTTAACCTCTTACTAGCCAAGCGAACGCCACCCAAGATGGGGAAAATTTTTTGAAGTAAGTGTCCAATAATATTTTTGTACCCACCCGAGGCCCGCCCCGATAGTTAATGCATTTTTAAACGCCACCCATACCTAAGCATACGCAATTTACATCCCCATAGATAAGCCCTTACAGTAGGACGTACAGAACAGATCTATGCTCAGATACCAACATATTGGTAAGGTCAAGCGTGCAATTAGAAATACAGCACACAACCTCACCGTTACCACCAAACCACTACGCCCTAAAATCCTAGTTAAAAACCCCGACTTAATAACAGAATACAACGCAGGCCAATTACTTGCCGAACTTGAGGACGCAACTTTAGATCTCAAACTCAAATACCCAAACGTAATCAGACAAAAATGTCCCCTCACACTAGCACAGACACAGAACGCTCAACGGGCGTCCCCAGATAGCGTTGACAGTGAGGAATTAACCCCCACATTACCGTACGCTATCTTACAACACATCAGTGACACGCAACAAACCTACAACGGGTTGCAGGTCCTGTTACATCAGTTAGACGAAATTCCACACAATTCTTCGAGCGGGGGACTAATCGCAGATATACACGCCAAAGATTTAACTCTAGGCGACCATATTAACAAGGCGCTTTCCACGCTACAAGCGGTCAACATTGAACATAACTTGTCGCTGGATAATATCCAGGGTACTGAGCAATTCAACCCTCAGGACGCTCCACACTCTACCCCTAAACACCCAGGCACCTCCCAAGGCGGAAACACCTACATAACACCAGTCGAGATTCACCAGCAACCCCTAAGCCACGCACACTCTAGCGTTGCATTAAATAACAGCGACCTAGATTCCCCAGTTGAACGAACCCCCTTAACTACCCCCAACACTTCCTACAGCGCGGTCATGGCCATGCCTACAAAGTATCCAATGATACAGCCTGCTAAATACCCAGTTGACAAGCAGGACCCCGAGGAATATTTGAAAGCCTTCAATCGAACGGCTTAAATTAACGGCTGGTCAGCTGAGGACAAGAAACGCCTCCTACCGGCATACCTCACCAAATCGGCCCTAACGTGGTACGAACTCCACGAAGCCACCTTGGCCGATGCCACCTGGGAGCAGTTTTCAGCCTCCCTCGTTAACACATTTCAACTCACCCCTGATGAGGATGACTTGTAAGACAAAATCCGCGCCCGCATACAAGGTCCCACGGAAGCCACACAGGCATACATTAATGCCAAATTATTGATGTGTGAGAGGTATAATAGGGAGATGCCAGACAGGCAGAAAGTGCGTATCCTTATGCAGGGAACGCGCCCTACCTTGGTAGACAAGCTCTGCACCTTGCAAAGCAACACCGTAATAGAGCTACAGGCAAACATCAAATTTGTAGAAGAGGGCAACAAAATGACCCAAAAAGCCGTGGACCAGCACATCCGCGCGGATAACGGTGATCTGCATCGGCAAATCCGCGATCTGACAAAACAGATGCAGGAGATACAAATTACGGCTATACACACTAGCAATAAAACCCGCCCTCGTAGGGAGGATCAACAAGATAAGGGGCGATCACCACGGGGCGATCACCAGGATCCATATAGACCCAATCATCCCCCACGGCATAATTCACCCCCGCTGAGAGAAGCGAACTTTTATTCCCAACACTGGGAGGAAGTGCAACGCCGCAGTGAATCAAATCCCTTCCGACCAACACAGTATTGGGCAGATACTCGCCCACGAGGCAACCCATCCCCAGATTACCCACCAAACCATCATCCCCAATATAGGGACGATCGAACATGGCATCGTGACCAAAACACCAGATACACACGCCCAGTCTATGCCCCTCCACACCGTCGGCCAAACACTCCACCGCAGCAGGAGCGATATGAGCCCCAGTACGAAGGACCTCCACCAGGGCACCCTCAGTACGCCCCTGTAATACGGGAAAGGGGACCGGAGGGCTATCCACCGCCCGACCACCCTCCACGGGATTTACGAAAGCATTCACCCCCACGAGATAGACGGGTATTACTCCCCAACCCCCAATATCAGCCCCAGCCAAACAATTGGCGAGACAATGCGCCCAGGGGGCAGCCTCGCTACACAGACAACCGAGGTTATGCACAGCCAAAAAACTATTAGCTAGGGGAGGGCCAGCACCCACTCAATCGGATAACCCTCCCCCGATAACCACTAAGCATTCCACTCAACCCCCGCAGGACAACTGTCCTGTCCGGTCCAGTAAGCTACCAATCCCCCCAACTTCCGCCCGCCAGAATACAGCGCAGGAAATACCTACCCGATCGCAGCTCCAAGCACATACGGTCAAAGGGGATGGTAATTGCCTCTTTCGAGCGATCAGTTTCCTGCTCCATAAAGATGAGGACCAGCATAAAGAACTCCGAACACAGCTGGTCATGTATATAATGGCACACTGGGACGAGTATAAATATTTCCTCGCCGACGGGAATGATGCCTTATTCCCCAATAAATATGCATATGGGGATTACATGCATCGAAATGGCACATACGCTGGAGCGACGGAGGTTACCGCTCTAGGCCATATCATTAAGAATATCCATGTCTATACACTGGACAAGATGGCACCCACTTTTCTACAGTAGGTTACGACAAACATATGTACGTTTTGTTCACGGGCAATCCGAATGCGTGTCATTACAGCCCTCTCCCTAGCAAATCGCCTCACACACCTCAACCCTCCGCCCCTCAGATTGAAAAAGGGGACAATATAGGCACATTAACAACTGGCGAAAATATTACAACCCCTAAGGACGTTTCCACGACGAGCGTAGTTAGACTACCCTCGATACGCCCACCCACATTGATTCCACCCACGGACCCAAGCGGCCCGACCACTAAACCAGGTGCGGCGAAGCCGGTAACGTGTATCGCTACTGTCGGGAATAAGTTACCTCAACAGAAAGCCGGCTGCAAACCCCCAACCACTCAGACACATCGGCCCTTTAGAATACCCCTGCCGAGACCAGGGTTCACATCCCGTGACAGCAAACATCATTCCAAATATTTATCCATTCACCGACAGCTAGCTATCCCATGTTTGTAATTAAGGACCTTTCCGTTCCTGGTATCATTGGCACGAATTTTCTTGCCAAGTTCGAAGCGAACATTAGCTTTGTCACTAATGAAATACGGTTAGTGAACGCAGACCTTATCACTACACACCCGATATCACACGCCCGGAATACATACAATCCGCGAGCGCAGCGAGCCCCTCGCGCGCACCAGGTCTCTCCGTTGGTTACTATATCTCCGCCAACAACCACGAGTGCTAACACAGCTACGCCCGCCACTGGGGACACACAGTCACTAACCCCAGAACAGAATAGGAAGCTTACAAACCTCTTAGAGGAATATAAGGACATTTTTGCACATTCCCTTGCCGACTGAGAAGTGACCGACTTAATTCACCACCTTGTCGAATTGACCAGTGATGCTCCGGTTCACCAGGCACCTTACCAGGTTAGCGCTAAGGAGCGACAAGCCATAGAAACACAGATTCAGAAGATGTTAGAAGCAAAGATCATCCACCCCATTGTGACTAATTATAGTGCCCCGGTCATCCTTACCCCTAAACCCGATGGTTCGCATAGGTTTTGCACAGATTATCGACGCCTCAATAGATTAATTAAGAGTGACAGTTACCCGCTACCGCGCACAGACACTTACCTAGAGACCCTAAGCGGAGCTAAATATTTTTCAATAATGGAAGGTTATTCCGGATTTTATTCGATCCCTGTCTATGAGCCAGATAGGCATAAGCTGGCACTTATCACCGAAAACGGCCTCTTCGGTTATAACGTATTGCCAATGGGTTTAAAAAATGCCAGTCAGACGTTTCAAAAATTGGTAGATAAGGCATTTGCGGGCCTCAAATACCGCTCGGTATTAACTTATATAGACGACATAACAGTCTTCTCGCAAACATTCGAAGAACACACCATACACTTGCACGAAGCTTTTGACAGGATCCGGCACGCTAAATTGAAGCTAAAGCCATCCAAATGCCAGTTTGCAAAAACGAAGGTCCACATTCTAGGTCACATTGTTAGCCGCGACGGCATCACACCTGATCCTGCCAAAGTCGCCGCCATCACCGATATTCCCATGCCGGAATACATTAAACAGCTACGTTCTTTTTTGGGCCTCGCCAGTTATTATCGTCGTTTCATTCACGGATTTGCACAGATAGCTAACCCCCTAACCGAGCTTACACACGAGAAAACGCCCTTTATCCTTTCAGAAATACATAAAGAGGCTTTCAACAAACTCAAACACTTACTCACTACACCGCCCCTGCTCCAACATTTTCAGGAAGGCAGGCCCACTTTCGTACATGTGGATGCAAGTCAATTCGGCATAGGGGCAGCCCTGCTACAAAAGGTCGATGATGGCAAACAACACCCAATTACTTATGCTAGCCGTAAACTTACACCGGTAGAAACCAGATACTCCGCAACCGAAAGAGAGATGCTCGCCTTCTCTTGGGCCGTAAATTACTTCAGGACATTTCTCTATGGTATCCACTTTACGGTAGTTACGGATCACGCCAGCCTTCTTTACTGGGATAAATTCAAAAACCCCAATTCCCGGCTTAATAGGTTCATATTTAAACTATATGACTACACCTTTGAAGTTAAGCACAAGAAAGGTAAGGCACACCTTGATGCAGACGGCCTCTCGAGACTACCTGTCCTCGAACCGCCTGACGAGGATGTCAATCATGCCTGGGATTCCTTACCCACATTTGCAGTCACTCACATTGATCTGAAACAGGAGCAAGTAGACGATCCCCAGTTGGGACAAATTAGAATTGCCTTACATAATCGCGACGAGGTAGATAGTAAAACTGCCCACTTATCACGCAGATTTTTTCTTGATAAGGACGATCTCCTTAGGTACAAATCCACGCATGACGTCAAACTCGTTGCCCTTCCCACTACACTCCGAAACCACGTAATGACGGAATATGACTGCCCACCCCTTAATGGCGCACACTTTGGAGTCCATTAGACATATTTGCGCATTCGCAATAAATACTATTTGGAAAACATGAAAAATGGCATCATAGAGTTCATTAAAACTTGTCACACATGCCAGAGGTACAAACACCGACCTGGTAAACCCCATGGCTTACTCCACCCCATCCCCGTAGGTGAACTTTTCCACCGCATAGGTATTGACGTCAAGGGTCCAATTACAACCTTAGACAAAGGTAACAAATACCTACTGGTAGCAACCGAGTACCTTACCCGATATATTATCACCAAAGCGGTCCCATAAACTAGCGCGCACCAAATCGCAGTTCCTCATGGAAATCATCACCAAGTATGGTATTTTCCACACGTTGCTGTTCGACAGAGGAACAGTTTTCACATCTAATGTCATTACACAGCTCCTTACATTGCTTCACATAAAAGCGTACACGACCACTAGTTTCAGCCCTCAGACGAATGGATTAACGGAAGCTATGAACAAAAACCTTGGCGGGGCTCTAGCTCGTTTCACTAACGACAAGGGCACCGACTGGGATAATTACCTCCCAGCAGTAACGTTTAGTTACAATACATCCGTGTCGCAGGCGACCAAACACACCCCGCACTTTCTTTTACACGGCTACCATCCGCGCAGTCCGATCGACAACATTTACATCCCACAGGATACACTCCCTAGCAACGCTGAAAGGTTGCAATATTTATGCACAGCCCGTGACACCGCGCGACGTAATATCCGCACTGCACAAAACAGACAGAAACGCACGTATGATAAAACCCACAATCTCCAGGAATACAAACCCGGACAGCACATTATGATCTGGTCGCCCATTCACAAAAAAAAGTGTCAGAATTCCTCATCCCGAAATGGACAAGTCCGTTCAGAATCCAGACGAAAATTTCGGACCTAAACTACCTCGTCAAAATTCAGTACAACCATAAAATTATTAAAGACACGGTTCATGTACGGCGTATGAAACCCTACCATTCCCGGGAAACCACCCCCACACCTCTACCCTCCGTGGCTAAGAAACGGAAGCGTTAAATCACCCGAGTAGGGATTAAAATTATATATGGCACACACATATCGAACCCAGAACCCTACAGATAGCGCCAGCGTCAGACACACGATGGCATCCGATAGTCCAATGTCCCAAATAGGCGGCGATGTCACCTGGGAATAGGCCATATAAGGCACACACAGATATCATAGGTAACACCCATAGACAATAGAGACATTTTTTTCTCTTTCTGACATATCACACCAATAGATAGAGAGTAAGAAAGGTCGAGGTTAGAGGCACATTTAGCAATTACACGTGCCTCATCATCCCCTTAAGTCCCCATGAACACGATACGCCAGACAAGCATTGGCAATAGCGCCAGATGCGCTATGGCATCTGGTATTCACAGTCAGAAATAGGTGTCCACACCACTCCCGGTTAGGCCCCACACCATAGGTATTATTAAGTTGCATGGTATCAGATAAGGACTGCCGATATAATGTCATTTATAATCGTTCCATACTTATAACATGTACAGTGCATGTATGTCTTTTCAGGAAATATATTGTAGAAACGGCCTAACATATGTTACACGCCTAGATCAGCAAGCGAGGTCAATCCTCTGCAGCGACACACGGATGTAACAAGAGCCATCTCGCCCACTCAGCAATACACGCTTCCTCCCTAGTAACAACTGTTTGCGACAAGTCAGGCCGACAGGCACAAGCCTACATAGCCATGCGTCAGCCAGGTCATTAACTCAACTGGAATACAAATAACGAACCACGGAAAGGTTCCTTTACCATATGAGGATATCTACACATTTAATATTCATACACTCTCATTCAGAACGCACATTTTTACCAACTTAATCGCACGCAGATTTCAATACACGGTCACGACCATTAGGCGACCGACTAAAGATCCAATCACCTTTCACAAGGGACGATTCATTAACGCACCCTTCCCATACTACTGTATTCACAGCACACAGTTGATAGGAAGCGACACATAACTTGATTATTTATATATATATATACCTTCGGTTGCGGCCGATAGCAAATTCAAACACAATAACCAGATGTAATAAGTAATAGGCGAATACATACATCTCCCATGACAGTAGAGGGGTTAACATTCCCATGGTTAATGCCCACATTTAGGAAATCGGTACACAAATTTTTACTTGCACGAATTTTGAAAGTGCACGGATTCCAGCATTCACCCCATATTAAGGCGGGATGACAGCCCGGTCCTTTACATTATCACCGGGTAGGCCACTAAGTTTACACATATGGCCAAGCATAATACATTACTGGACGTACAATACAATTTATATAGCGAGCGCCATTACTCCAGCAGTAGCGGAAGCAAATACTGGGTTACAGACACCACAATAACACAGGTCTTTGGACCTCAGCACGTCTTTTTAACTGCCTAACACGAATACACTCTTCTGTTATTACTTTCATCGTCCATAAACGATTCACACTATACTCTAGGCCACTGATAGTAGCCGAGTACAATCACTATCGCCGGACGTTCCATGATGAACGATCTTCGTTTCTTACCATATTTCAGCACCGACATAGGCTCGTGCAGACAACACGATTACACAGGTTAGCAGCATCACACACATACAGTGGCCTAGCATCTACAATAACACAGGTTAGCGGCCTTTCAATAATGCAACGAAATATTCGTACAATAACACAGGTCAGCGGCCTTCCGCATCCTTCCCTACAGGCCAGAGCGTATTAACACTAATGACATAGTGTAGCGACATTCGATATAATTCCGCACACAATCTCACTATTACACAGGTTGATTACTACCACTACGGCCAGCAGAATTTGATACAATTACACAGGTTATCATACCGTCCGAGCATTAGACTCTATAAGTCATCGGAACAAACAATTAGGAGACACTTGGAATAAGGATAACTTACACTTACGTAGATTACATTTCCCATACACTGTAATCCAGGCTACATTCTTTAATACATCTCAATCACTTCTCACACTCAGTACTGCAAACTGCTCATAGACAGTGAGGCGCGCTCCATACACAATGCCGGAAGCGAGGATTGCGTACACAGCATCTCGGCTTACGAGGAGCAGGGAAGCCAATCATAGGCGGCCACATCCGGCCCTATTGCAGATCTTATACACTCCATTTTATATACTTATTTTTTTCTTTCTCCTCACAGGGGATCTTTAACTTTTATTTGTATTTAACAGTGGCATTGACGACACAATACCGTCATAAAGACAGACATGATGAACAGTTTTCCCACGAGGCGACTTCATCATTAGTCGACGGAGTAGGGACTCCATTCAACTTATAATTATAATTATAATCATGTCATTCAAGCCGACGACCGACTGGGCTCCTAGACAATCTAGGGGATTGGGGCTATACCTCTAACAGTCAACATAGGAAACCATTTATCCTCCTTCCGCTAAGTACAAACTGTTTACCATGATCTGCTATATGCCGACATGATATTCAATAATGAATTCACGAAGTTACTTCACAAGTGCCACAAGGCTCCAATAGGACCACAAGTCCTTATATGGATCCCCTATAATTAATGTCTACCCAATAGATGCACACTTATCATCAAAGTCATAAGTTGGTCACATGGAAATTCGTATTTTCGTTTTGAGGCAGCGTAACACGACGTGGTACATATCACTATATGTCCATCAGCGTCACATTGACGCCATGGCCCATAAATGTCCTAAAGTAGACCTAGGTGAGTTATGCCAAGGGTATATTAACTTCTACCCTCCTAGGTCAACACTCTAGGATGCGTATCAGCCATAAGCGCATAGAAAATTCAGGTAGCCACTACGTCCATGGGCCATAAGTATCCTATGGTTTCCTAGGCGAGTTATGCCCAGGGCAAATTAATTTCTACCTTCCTGGGTCACCGTTCTAGGATAAATATCAGCCATGAACAGAGGACTGCCTGGTTTTGTAGATAACGGTTAACAAAGGCCCAATGATTTTATTTTCTACAAACATTAAGTATCCACTTGAGTCCGCAAACATGTTATACGCACTAGGAATACATCATCTCCTCATCAACACATTGCGTTATGGGACTACAACATACAGCTCCCCCTTCCTTACCGCAGGATGCCCGGTAAATGTAGCCCATTTTTGCTACTCCACGGACATTCCGACATTTGCGGAATACAATATTCGCTCTGGATATACATATTACTGCGCCCCGCATTATTTTTTCATTTTCCCGAAGTGAGTGGGATTAAACCACGGAAACACTTTTCTACAGACTGACACCCAGCATTGTTACATCCATATAGAATCGCCATATGCTTCCATACATTCACAGTACACTCTAGCACACTCTGTACATTAGATACAAGAAACTAAGTATTTTTTCATATATCATTTTGCATTTTCCCGAAGTGAGTGGAATTACACCACGGAAACACTTTTCTACAGATTGACACCCAGCATTTTACATCCACATGGAGTCGCCATATGCTTCCATACATTCACAGTACACTCTACTACGCTCCGTAAATTAGGTACAAGAAACCCAGTATATTTTTTAATATATCATTTGCCCCATTTGAATACGATATGATGACAGCGTCATCCCAACATTGTTCCCCACCGGAGGGACATGCTTTGTTTCCCAATACGCAGACGAGAAGTCACTGACTTACACCCAGATTATATCATACACAGGCTGTCTAGCATGCGACAATGCGTACATGACAAACACTCCAGTCGACGCCCAACACGTGCGTTTGACAGTTCATTTACTGTATGGCAACAAACCGTTATGCTATAAACTCACTCCTAGCGCTCACGTCCAATCAGCGTAGCGCGCCGATAAACATGACCCACAGCAGTACGCTAGCCAATAAGCACCGTAGGTTCCGCCTAGCGGTAGCCGATATCTGATACCTTACGTACACTCACATTATCTCAAGTCACACCTCCCACGTGACAAGTAACCCGCAAGCAGCCATTATTTGCACTAACCAATCGCACTCTCGCGCGCTGAATTCAAATGACGGTGCGGTCGGAACATATGATTCTCGAAGCATACCATACCTACCAGGGTAACCAAACATTTTTATTTACGTTCAGCCCTTTCATCCCTCACTACTAAACACCGGACCAGCATATTTCACGGCAAGAGCCATTGTTATCGATGCTAAATACGGATTGCCTCTCTACACAGATGCACTTTCCTTTATATATTCATTGGGATTCAGTAAACACTTGCCCTCGAATACACCCTTATATAGACACCGCCCTCCGACATACGCAGACACGGGCACTTCCCCGTGGCACTACGGATAAAGGGATATACTTCCCACTTAGGAGGTTTTATTTTATTTTATTCACGGCACAGCGATCTTGGGCAAGATATTCTCTTCCAGGCTCGGACGAGCAATCTCGTCTACAGCGGTGGCGCATTAATATTCCCGCCACGCGCATTTAACCCCTCTTGAATTCCCCAGTTAAATCACTACATCTATTGGCATTTATAGCACCAATTAACACATGATTGGCATTCATCTATACCGTCCCCCCGATACTAGAATGGCATTACACACTTGTGGTTCCCCCCACGTTTCCGCAGGGCGGAAAATATATTTTTAAAACAATATCCCCCCTATAGGACGGACTTAGGCCACACATCTCGTGCACAATGGTGCAGCCTACTTTATGTATGATATATATATATATATATATATATATAAGACAGAATCCCTAGGATAAGGGATTTAGTTATTTAATCATAACAGATGACCAGTTTTAGGATATAGGCTTCATAGTATGTAAGTATACCATATATATTATACGAGTGCAGACAGCAGTCTATTATTGGTATGGCCACAGATGCCATAAATCACAACTAATTCATCCAAGCTTCATAGCACTTCTCCATCCCACCACACATTGTTAACACTCTACATTTACACGTTTTTACACCTGTTCCATATTAATGCACGGCACTTGGTAATCATGCAATTGCCAGGGTGCACGACATGCTTTTTCGCTAATGGCTCAATGTTAATCAACATTCGGAATTATAAAGCTAACAGCTTAGCGTCCCAGGCATCACCTGCTAACACCACTGCATGAAATGTTTATTTCTCCCCTGCATTTTACCTTGCATGCGACTTTAGAAAATATATGTCACCCTACCTCCTTCAGTAATGTATCTAACAATCACACTGAACACCCAGTTCCTAACCCAATAAGATCCTCACCCGCACCGGTCGAGCGATCCTTCCATTAAACGTTTCCCGACATCCCCATAGGACCACGATTCCTTGGATCTATATCACCATCCATTTACCCGTTACTTACGAAATCTAACATGCTTTCAGCTTCCCATTAACACGGAAATACCCTTCCAAATCCTTGACTTACCCACTAACATGTGAGAGGGGATAATACGCAGCTGATATTAGCTAGATATCTGAAAGCCAGGCGAAATGAAAGTGCACTGTGCCACCACAGTCCCCTCCGTATAACTATAACACCCCACACAAACACAGTACCGCTTGACACTATCTTTTTATGGTTTGTGCACGAAGGTGCACTGTGATGGATGTGACACTATTTTCCTGGGGAAAATAGGAAATGGTAAGTTTGACTGGGATAAAGGGCAAGCATAGCCCTTGACCAGACATGATATGACTTAGACGTTGACGAACGACGGAAGGTAAAGCGGTGACGTGTTAGGGTGGGCAAGCGCTCGCGCTCGAGGATGTACCTAGCCTGTCTCCCGCAGTGCGGGGCCCGTTATACCCATTTTTTATGCCCTAACGTCGTCTAAGCTATACCTACGGATGGAGGCTTGATAGTTCGGTGAGGAGATTGACTACCCCCGCATCGGGGATCCTCCTTCCCATGACGACCCCCTTTTACTTGACGTTAATTGGTCTGTAAGGTTAAGTAACAGCTTCATAGCGGAAGCAAGACTTGTTTTCGAACACAGGTGAAGACATAAGTCTTGCAGCGGCAGGTGAAGATGAATAATAATGAATAATACTGAATAATAATGAATATATGATCTCCCGGGCCGAGGTATGTAGCACCAATGTTCTCCTCTGCTCATGCCCCCGGAGGGTATCACCTACGATTTGAGATTTGCTATATACGACGAGCCTACGGTTCTCTCCCTGGCCAAGGTTACAACCACCGTTGATCACTCAGGTCGTGCCCCAGGGGGAGGAACATATTGATATTGCCTGGACGGCAATATATAATTTGCCGAATGCGGTCTTACGCAGATGCGTAAGCCCGAATAGAACGGTCCATACCGTTCACTTGAAGGTACACCATCATGAATGGACCACCCATTTCCCATACAGGGTGCTCGATGGGTATGGTTCTTTATTTATGTATGCAGGGAGAGTCACGCCACAATGGGTGATCTCCAGGGTATTAATATACAAATATGATACGTATTTTAATGTGAGTTGATAAGGAATGTTCTTTTCTTATACCCTCCAGGTCTAGGTCCAGAACCAACAACCGCCCGGACGACAGGGCTAAAACACCCTCTATTTTGATTGATTTGTTTGTATTTTTGTCCCAACAGGTGGCGACATGATATAACCACTCATGTATGTGTCTTTTTATACACAAGTTTCCCTCCCCAAATTTCATACTCACACGGCCCATACTCGATCCCCCCACATGATATACGTTTCCAGGTGAAAATATGAACCACGGTGGAGATATACCTGTGGGATATCCCCCACTGGAGGTCGGATCAACGAAGCCAAATTGCCACCTACAATGAGAAGTGCACTACGGCTACACAACTCGCGCCTATTTTTGTGAAGGACGAGTTGTGCTGCCAAGATGACTTCGCATTCCCACAGGGAGCGAGTCATATCGTAAATATATAGATACGCGACCTGCAGGTACCAAAGGATAATTCAGGTACATATTAGTTAAGAGTGTACTCATGATATTGTTGTAGTTGAGAGAATATGGTATTGTTATGATATTGTTGTAGTTGAGAGAGAGTATGATATTGTTGTAGTTGAGAGAATATGGTATTGTTGTAGGTGAGAGAATATGGTATTGTTGTAGTTGAGAGAGTATGATAGTGTTGTAGTTGAGAGAATATGGTATTGTTATGGTATTGTTGTAGTAGAATGAGTATGATAGTTGAAAGAATACACACTGTTTTTCCTTTCTGTTCTTTTAAACTCCCGGTTGTACAAATGTCGCATTTCTTCCCCACAAATAAACCATTTATACAAATATTCCCTTAAATTATACCCTGCGACATTTCTTTGTTTCTTTCTCTCCACCCTATCTCTTTTATACACGTGCAGAGCACACGAGGGCAGTTTTTCATCCGCACCAGAGGTATGTTAATTGTATATCCTCCCCCCACCCCTAGGATGTTATTTTCCTCTCGTTGTGTCCATGTGTCGAGGTTCAAGGTTTTAATTATGATTGTATTTCATGATTTACCTAATTATGATTTAATTATGATTGTATTTTATATGTTTGTTTTGATTTGTAATAGGGATACATGTTGTATCACGAGAGTATACTTGTATTATCGTCAGGATGACTGTTGACATTGTCTATATTTTAAGCTTCACACCCCACTGTTTGCATTTTTTGATACCACGTTGTAATGAAATATTGTTCCCCTCACCATATACACATACACATGATCGCTGGACACTATCCGGAGGCACATATAATCTACAAGGCACTTCTGCGAATCCCCAACCTTCGACGCTCACTTCTCTAATACACATTCTCTATCTGCCCCATAACTCACCCTTCTACACTTTATCTACCACGAGGCTACACACACCCCCGACGACGCCACCAACACATTTCCGGACGGAAATACCAGAAGAGAAGAACAGAAGAAAGAAGATATACAAGTAAGAAGAAGATGCCATATTTTCCAAAAACCACTCCCACGTCTTCGTCCAGTTATCGAGGACGATACCTAACACCACAAAGGGGGTTTTGTACCCCTAGGGTAGGCCACCATCATCCCCTAACACTAACACCCCCGGAAAACCAAATGCCACATACCTACTTCAAGAACCAACGAATACATCTACATAATTACACATCTAACAAATTATTGCCTCAATGAACTCAGGTAGCCTCGTGTCCAAGCCCAACGACCCCAGGGAGGGCTATGACATGGGAGAAATGTGCAAATTCCGCAAACGCAGCGCGACGCTCCTATAAAAACTCCGGGAGGTCATGCTTCCGGATCAGTCTGTCTCAGTGTTACCTGCGTGCCGAATCGCTGCTGGAAGTCGAAGGGTAAGTGTCTTAAGCGATCACTACACACACATTCAATTACACTCCCATCCCCCTGTGCTTGGATTGTGATAATTACTTATTTTTATTAACTGCACTGCTAATTACAGGAGTACTTCAAATCCGAAGTACTCATTAAACTCAAACATAGTAGAAGCCACTGTTCTTTTCATTTATTCAATTACTTGATAAGATCCTACCCTCTTAGCTTCCCCGCTATGTAGGATCTAGTATTAACACAGTTATTTAATTGCTTCGAGACGTCAGCAGAGCGTCACAGCCACAGCGCTGACACCAGCAGGCTCGCTCCCAGCTCGCCTGCTCACGATTCGCATCAAACCGCTTAGCGCCGATATCGCACACAGAGCACTAAATAAACCCCCCCTTCCTTCCACACTCACACCCTGAACTACCCCGCCAAGCAGTACATTGGGGAGTTCTCCTTTCAGATCGTACTGACGATCCCAAGCCACCAGCTAATCACCACCTCTTACACGTAATTGCCAAGCTTTCCCCCTAAACACATTTATTTCAACCCTTAGATTAATACTTTGTAGAGGCTACCCTCTCAGGTACCCTACAATATCAATAAATAGTATATAGGATTTTCGATTAACTTCCAGTTTTCTTTCTAAAATCTGACGTAATGCTAGGATAGCTTCCCTAATCCCTTTCCTTGTTCTAAACCCATACTGATCACTATCCAGATGTTGTTCAAATTTCTTGCTTAGTCTATCTTTGATGATGATCAATAAAACCTTTGATGCATGATGGCTAAAGTTCTATAATTAGAACAGTGGTGTGGTAGTTCAAATTTTAATAAAATCAGAGGGTACAATTCCGTCCTCATAGCATTTAGTAATGATTTGAAAAAGGCATTCCTAAATGCTTACATCACAACATTTTAAGAGCTCTGCAGGAATGTTATCTACACCAGTTGCTTTATTTCCTTTCAGTTTAGTGAGTGCTGCATAAAACTCTGCTTTAGTTATAGTTGGCCCTTTATCATATTCTTCAATTAGTTCTTCATCTTCTATATAAATACTATTGTCAGTAATATCTGGTCCATCATACAAATCTTCAAGGTATTCCTTCCATCGCTCACATACCTTTTCATTTTGAAACAATAGCTTCCCTTAGGAATCCTTACCTACGTTGCTTGTGATGCGTTGGTGATAGCTCCAAGATTTCACTTCAAAATAGGCTTTGTTAGGTTTCCCATTCTTCAGGTCATCCTCAATACCCACGCATACCCACTTCATCCAATTTTCTTCCTCCTTGCGACATTTCATTGTTATTTGATTCTTTAGAGACTTATACGCATGAATGTCTATACTTCTAAATATGTACCTTTATTCAATAAGCTCAAGGATATCCTGGGTCATCCATTTCTTTTTCGTTTCCAACTTTGTTTTGCCTAGTACTTCCATTGCAGCTGTTTCTAAGCCATTTCTTATATCATCCCATCCTAAACCAATTATCTAACATCTTTAAATTTTTGATCTACATTAGAATTCTGAAGCTTATTTAAACACCATCTCTTTTGTCCGAATATTTCATTCTCTTGAACCTTACATCACATTTACCTGCAACTAGGATCTGATCACTATCAATTTCCGCCCCCAGGGTAACTATGGCTGGATTTCACTTGGTTTCTACTTCTTGTTTAACTATGATGTAGTCAATTTGCAACCTTCTTCTATCCTCAGGTGCTATCCAGGTGTAACGTCTTCCCATGGGAACTTCGAAACGGATATAGGTTATTACCATCTCATGTTGCTCTCAGAATTCGAGTAATCTTTCTCCTCTCACATTGCCATCACCCATACCAAACTTACCAACATACTTAACATCATTATGAGAGCTAACGGAAGCATTAAAATAACACATTAAAATAATGTTTGAATTCTCCTTTACTATGTCAAACAATTCTTCTATTTGATCATACATTTATTCAATTTCTTCATCAGCATTTGTTTATCCTTCTAATAAAAACATTGCAGCGTTAGTTATCAGACACATTGTAGGAGAACCTTCCCATCTGTCAGCTCCTGCATACTTCAGTATAGAGATAATGGCACACTGTTCGATAACAAGTTTTATAACCCTTTACATACCTGTCAAAGATCCAAAGTATTAATAAGCGAAATAAACTGACCAGATCTTCAGCCCTTCTGAATCGTAGCAACGAAGTTGGCACATAACCGATGTCTGGTGGTCCCTAACTGCATAAGTCTTCTAGCAGCCAACCAATTCTGATTCAAAAATTAAATATTCTCTTTTATGCTCAGCGGTTTCCTCTCCTTTTTCACTTCATTATCCTTGATATTCTTAGCCCTATACAAACGCCCTATGTGTTCATTCTATCAGTCTACCTTCTATTCTATATCTATTAAAGGTTTTCACCTCAGTCCCTAATATTAGAGCACTTAAGCCATCTTTACCCGAAAGGAGTCTTAATCTTTCGATAAGCTGCATAAACGATTCCTACTTAAAAACAATTATGTACATTTGGATATTTCTGTAGTTTCATTTAAGGAGCATGTACATCTTGGTCATTTAGTCCAGAGTACTTAGG
Organism: Meconema thalassinum; assembly: GCA_946902985.2. NCBI lineage: Eukaryota > Metazoa > Arthropoda > Insecta > Orthoptera > Tettigoniidae > Meconema > Meconema thalassinum. The sequence goes on along the minus strand of OX336395.1, from coordinate 20,002,494 downwards.
TTGCATTTTGTAAGTTTGAATATTTCTAATAACCTGTGTATTCTGATGTCTGCATTAAATTGAGTATTTGGAACTAAGTGTAGGATTGAGAAGGAGACGGCAGTGGCCTGAAGTTAAAAACGATCCCCGTGTTTGCCTGGAGTAAAAGTCGGAAATCCAAAAAGAACAGTTCGAGGATGGCTGGTGAGGAAATCGAGCCCACCTCCTCTCAACTTGGCCTCATGAGGCTGAATGTACCCAGTCCCAGTCCTCAGACCAGAATTAAAATCCTTGGCTGGGCCAACAACCAAATCCGCACCTCCGGATCGACAGCCCACTATGCTATCCACTACACCATGAGGTAGTCATTGCTCATATTTATTCGAACCATTCTCTTTAGCTTTCTTGTACTTCATCATTTCCTGAATTTACAGATGTCTGTATTCTGCTTTCTCTATGTCATGACATTCGCTCTTGTTCATCCATATTTCATTCACATTGTATACATTCTGAGTGAACCAAATCTGTACCTTCTTCTGTATTTTCTTTCTCTCTGACAATGTTCTCATCCACAGATTTCTGTTTCTAAAATTCGAGTCCCTTGCATTGGAGTTCTCATCTACTTCATAACAACCAGATTGTAGACACAGAGTACGTCTTGTAATCCCAATTCAGATTTTGGTATCTCTACTTGACCATAATGAAATCAATTTATAAACGTCCTATACCTCCTGGTCTCATTCCAGTGTTTATAGTTCCGTTGTGTTTGTTAAAAGCGTGTTAGCTATGCCTTATTAGTGATCGGTGCAGAGTTCTACCAGCCTGCTCAATCGGTCGTATAATTCATGCATCCTACATTTCGCCGCTATCTTTTCTTCGCTTCCGCTTCTTAACACGGCATGCAATCACACTTTACAACATTTACAATCTGCAGAATTACACCTTCTGTATTTCTTAGTAGAATTTTATAACTTCTTTATTATCGGTTTGATCGGTAGCCTGCTAGACTTATACTACTCTAATGCACGTAGTTGACGTTCTAATTTTAACTACAATAAGCCTATAATGCTCATAATGTTCTACCCACTGGTCAAGTTCCCCAGTCAATATGAGACTTATTCCCCATAACCGTTATTTGATTTAGGGCTAAATATCCTCTAGTCTCCTGGCCAGAAGTCCCATTCTTCCTGCCTGCATACGTCACTAATCCAACACAAATCCAACTTCGACCTACCTATTTCCCATTTCATGTTCTTAAACCTTCCTCTGGATAATCACACTTCTCATATCCATGTTTCAACCAGTAGAATGCCAGACAACCCATTTGTCACCTTTGTAATGTTAACCCCCTCTCGAGTAGCCCTCGGCTGGAGATCAGAAAGTGGGACATGTTTACAGCATGATTGAAATTTCACAAAAGAGAGGGTAACATTACGTAGAATTATGCATAGGCAGGTGCATTATCTCAGGGAGAACATTATGGCAGCAGTTTCCCGTTGCCGTGGGGCAATGGGGGACAAAGTGTGGCGCAGGTAAGCAGAGGAAGCCAAGGGGTGGTAATTGGGGCCATTATTTATTATTGTTATAGACGTCCTCACCATCTATGGGACCAGCAAAGCATGACTACGTCCGAACTGCCACACCCCTTATTAATAAAGTAATATAAACCAATCAATTACTCATCAAATCAAATTTCTACTCTTAGTAAACACTCTACACAATGTGAGTAAAAATGTATTACGAACAGATTTACATGGACGCTGCCGAATAGCTGAATGAACAATGAACCTTATAACATGATATGAAGTATCTGAAAAGCTTCTGTATGAAATATTAAGATACTGTCAGTCTTCCGAATAATTTAGTCAAAATAATTATATTATATGGTGGCAAATCCACCATTTTATCTTACTTCCGTCCCCTGAAGCCTTAAACCTGTCAGTTTGCCTCAACACCTGACAAAGCGCGGTGGACGACATACACAGGTGGATCTAACGGCAGGAGGTACGGGTGAGAAGAAGCTCCAAAAGGTCTCAAGAGATGCCGAGAGAATCTCAAGAAAGTCCCAAAAGCTAATGCTAGGTTTCGTAAGGTCTAGAATTTCAAATCCACCTGGAAAGGCCGAGACTATCTCTCCAAATATGTAAGGACGCCACCCAGCAACGTCCAGTGATGCGTGTACGACGGTACAGTCAGACAACAAAGTGGGCTAAAGCGAATCAGCGAGACAGTCGACTGTGACACAGCAGTCAAGTACACTGTAACCGAAACTTTTGGTTACACAGCCCACCCTTGGGTTTCTGTAAGTATGTATTAGCACCATGGTGTGAGATGTGGGTAAATGAGGTTACCTACCATGGCCACCAATTGATGGAGCACCACAGAGAGTCTAGTGTTTTGTGGCGGTCCAGCAGTGGGTGATGTCATGTTTTATTCAAGACTATGTTATGTTCTGAGGTGTGGCAATGTTATGTTTTGGATATATAGATTTTATGTCTAGAGGTATGCTGATGTACAAAGGGACGTTTAAGAAAATACAAGAAGAAAAGAAAGGAGCAGAAGGATATTAAATATTGTGAGGGGCCCTTTCTTCATGAAAGTTGTTGTGGACACCGTACAAGAGATGGAGGTAATGGAAGCTTGCTTTGCTTACTTGTTGACAGTTGATAGTTTTGAATGCCAGAGAACATCTAGTACCACTACAGTCCTCCACCACACTTGCCGGACACGTCACCACTACAGCCTTGGTCCCGGGTTATAGACCCCCACAGCCACCTCGGAATGGCTCCTTTACCGCTACTAACACAATTTGTTCTAGCGCTACTAACTATTTTATCCAGCGCTGATATAACTTTGTTGGCGCTGTCAATAACAATCTTGAGCCGAGAATGCTGTATCCAGCAACAACAACAATGACAATAATATCTGTCAATGGTGGAATTCAAACTTCTTACTTCGCCACGCCAAGAGTTGACCCTCATGGCTGTCACAAGACACCACTTGGTGGTATTTGGCGTTCATTACATATAGGCAACACGCCTCACAGATAGGGTGCATTGTTTCTCAGCGGAATTTACAGCACTGTATCAGCAGCAAAGTAAAGCGCTTCATCAAAACTAGCTGTAAATAAAAACGGCGAAAGGTAGTTTAAAACGTGTCTCATTGGAAATAATATTAATAAAATATAACGATGCGTCCATTAGGAGACACAACTTTTAATGAATGCACAGTGATGTCGCTCAAAGAACAATATTACACTATGATTCCACCTTACTTGTAACTCTTTGTTTAGGCCTAGGCCAAGCCATTCGAGTTGACTTCTACGAAGTAATGCCCTTGGTTAGCAATTTAAGTCGTTTTAATATGATTGTTTGACGAATGAAGTAACGTATAGATGAAACTTCCTGAACATAATAATCACCATAGCTTTTATGTGGCAAGGTAACTTGGATTTACAAATTGAACAATGGGACGACGAAGCTCTTGGCTCCTTTGCCTTCTTACAAATATTTAATAATTAACGTATTGATATGCTGCTAATGGAAATGTAGGCCTATCATCGTGCAGTCTCATAGGCAACACAATAGCCTCTGCATGTCACTAATGATCTTCCCAGGGCAATCAAGTTGTGGGGAAAATAATGAAAACAATATGGAGCCTTTTCTGAATTATGTAGTACGTCTACTTAATTGTACCACGCTCCTGTTTCATCTTCCTGTCGATCTCCGTTGGTGATTGGGGCAGATGACCTCCCTGTTTCACCCATTTAAACAATAACCATAACTCCCTTGGTTAACTCTTGTTCTCTTCAGACCATCGAAGCTTATGGAGTGTTTCATGGCCTCTTTTTTTACTCACAGCTCCATTTTTTTCGAAGAGACGAAACTCATCCGTCTGTAGCATAACTACATGTCAACAAGTGCAGGTGTCATCAATGTTACACTCCTTAAAACGTTGAACCCACTACCACCTGTCCCAATGATGCAAAGTGTTATAACACTCGCAACCAGTGAGACGCTGGTGATGACCAAGGGACTCCTAGTTGTACCAGAATTCAATTTCCATGTTTCCTTTGAGCGTCCAGTCTAGACTGCAAGCCACTAATTGCAAACAAGTCGCCTCCATGATCCCCTTTTAGCAGTTAGCACACGGCCTCCTATGTTTCCACACCTCTCACTTTGAAATCAATTAACACCTCTGCCTCTGCTTCTCTTACCCTCTGCTCATTAACCTCTTAGGTAATCTCTCCTCCATCATTCTCTACACATGATCCCACCACCTGAGTCGGCTTCATCTAGAATGTTCATTTCCAACTTAGCATTTATCTCTTCATTGCTCCCATCTATTCTTGCTACACTGATATCAGTTAACTCTAGCTTATGTACCAGCTCTCACTTCCATACAGCAAGGTCGGTCTGAATACTGAGCGATGTGGAGAGAGTTTCGGTGCTACACTTACAGAGTGCTGTACATCGCAACTGTGAACTCATTGCATTGGCTTTTCTACATCTCGACCCTATTTCCTTCACCATAGCCTACAGTACTACCAAGCTGAGAAATTACACAGACCAAGTACTTAAAATGTTCGGTAGCACTGAACGAGATGCCAAGGAACGATACAATTTTCTATCGTACATAAATTAGCCAAAATACCTTTTCAAATGATGAAAAATAAACCAGGAATTGATGTAGTAATAATGATTACTCCTCAGTTGAACATAACTCACCCACAATCCCGTTTTTATATGACAGCATATAGGGGTAAAAAAGGGTCAAGCTGTGTCCGGCATTATATGTGTGAATTATCGTCAAAGACAGTATTGCCAACCCTGCGCATTTGGTACTATTTCATGTCCAGTAACGTAAAACGAAACAGTTAATGTGAAAGTGTGCCAAGTGTCAGTATTAACTTAGACATGGATTGTGCGTGTTGCGAGTGAACAATGAAGAAGATCGTAACGCATCAATAATATTCACCCAAACCAATGGTTTTTGCCTAGCCCAATATTTTAATCCAGACGAATGGTTTTGGCCTAGACCAATTTATTATTGTTAGGCGAAATCCAATCCAAACCTTCGTTTTGTCTAATCCTATGGGTTTTTGACAATGGTTTTAGCCTGCAAGCCACGTTAGCGATTTTTGTCACGTACGAATAATCATTAATTAGTGTAGTGCATTTTGTATACCACATGTTGGCAACAATTTGTGCGCCTCGGTATGTTCTCCTTGTTGACAGTTGAACGTGATTCAAGCGCCGTTGTTAAAGGAGCAATAAATAAAAACACATCTTTCCATAATTTAGCACATATTTCAGGTGCAGTAGTGACCATGGTTACTATTTTGAATAGGTAATGTACCCCGGAAGATGAAACAGAGTATGTAAAAGCTACAATGACATCTGATGCAAGTGTAAAAGCCATGTTCTGGTCTCATTCAGAATTAATAACACTAAATTCAATGAATACTGGCTTGTAATATGTAAATTAAGCTTATTAATCTTGGGGCACTCAGTAAGATTAGTGCTTGTAATAAACAAGTGTAAGGTTCCTGGGTTAAACACTTCCAGACAGTGAGAACTCTGAATGATAATTTGTGGGCTAGTAAAAAGGATGTTAATGTCAATAATGTATCTACTTTGATGAGACAAGCAGTAACGACACATAAAATGTGTGATATATCTGACGATGCAAACAAAGCTTATTCATATCCAAAACATTCAGTTATGCATACATTAAACATTCAGTTATGCATACACAAAACATTCAGTTATGCATTCACAAAAGTTAAATATCATGTTACCTCATATGTTGTACACTTACTCATTTGGATGATTTCCACTTGCTTCACTTTCCCCGTCCTGTGTATCTTCTTGCGTGACCTAGGAATAAAGTGAATTAATTAATTATTTTATTTATTTGGCATCACTAATACTTTTTACACAAATAGCAAACTATGTAATTGTAAATCACAGCTGAGTTGAAGTGAAGCATTACACAGATGTGGTCATGGCTTCCCTAGTTCTAAAACTAAAACTTATAATACACAATCTCCCCAAGATAACAAGTAAATCTCAGTGCGACACAAAATGCTGATTCAGTGCCTTAGGGGAAGTAATAGCTTTAAGGATTGAGGACAAATGAGTATGTATTTTATCTTTTTAACTGTAAGGCCGTAAGAGGTGTTGGGAGCTAACACGTCCACCTATCATTAAGTAAAAAGCGACTATACCCTTAATATTTGTACCAGTACATCTTTTGAGAAAGAAGGTCAGTATATTACACGCCCAATTGGGAATGGAAGCACTTTTCAGATCAACAGTAGGAAGATATCCTGCTCACAAGATGACTACCAAAAATGGAATAAGACTTGTTGAATTGTGTCGGACATTTGATCTTCAGGTAATGTCGACGTTCTATAAACATAAACCAAGCAAACAGAAGACTTGGCGTTCGCCGGGTAACTTGAATGGCGAGAAACAGATTGACCATGTTGCAATCTCAAGAAGAGCAATAAAAGAGATTATGAACTTAAAAGTGCAGAGGGGTGCAAGGTTTGACTCTGATCACTACCTTTCTAAGGTAAAGATGAATTTCATTCCTCTCAGGAAGACTCCGAATACTGAAAATAGAACTCGGACATTTGATGTGTCGAAACTTAACATCAGCCAGGAAGTTAGGGAGCAGTATTATCAGAACTTGACCTTTGAATCTAAGAATTGGACTGACATGGCTTTTAAGACCCAGCAGACAGCTACCGCCACAATTCTGGCAGCTCCTAAACGAAAACATCGGTGGTGGAATGGCTTCAAACCTCACAATGCAATCTCCCCAAGATAACAAGTAAATCTCAGTGAGACACAAAATGCTGACTCAGTGCCTTAATGGAAGTAATAGCTTTAAGGAGTAAGGACAAATGAGTATGTATTTTATATTTTAAACTGGAAGGCCGTAAGAGGTGTTAGGATCTAACACGTCCACCTACCATTAAGTAAAAAGCGACTATACCCTTAATATTTGTACCAGCACATCCTTAGAGAATGAAGGTCAGAATATTATAGAATACATTTCTCACAAAACAATGCAATTAAAGCAAAATTTCAAAAGAATTTAGTGTAAGTACATGCACATAGTTTGCATGGTAGATACAAGCCGAGGAAGACATTGGAGTATTAATAGGGGAAGTCAGTTTCAAATGCTTTTAAGAATGTAGTCACAGCTCACTTAGAATGCTTTCAAGATGGGATTTCCTGACATCGTTGGTATTAATTGACATTCAGCAATTTATCAATGCAGGTTTGAAATACATATATTGAATCCAAAGTTTATACAGTGTGGCCGCATAGTCTCTCCACAGCAGCGGGTCTCGTTGAACGTTGGCAGCACATTCATGTCGCTGTATACGCAAAGCCTTATCACAGCATGCACTTGTTCCATGTTGACCTTCAACTGGAGTGATAGGGTGGAGAATACCGGTTCATTATTGGTGACAGTGAGTGCCTGTGCGTGACAGCATTGACGCTGTAAGTTGTGTTCTTGTGTAAGCTGAGTCTAGTGGAAATGCTTACTACTGAAGAACGTGTGTTTATATTGGAAGAGGTTTTCCATGCTGGTGGAAACTTTGCAGAGCACAGTGTGATAGTGTTGAGTACCGCATTACTTAATTTAATGTAATTGTTTTCCTTGTAACAACATCACATGAATGTACTGCCAACCCAACATGTCCTGCAAGGCGACACACGCGCTGCGGAGAGATTGGCGGACACACTGTAGTTCCTGCCTTAGAACAGAAAAATGGCTGAGCTAATTTCAAACATTACAGAGCTTAAATGGGCCAAGTCATGTGTTTACTGACAGAAAATGAGTGGGTATCAGTGGCGTACCGACAAGGGGGGTAGGGGGGTTTAGTGTTTAAATACCTCCCCAGAGACATTTGTTTACTTGAATCTTTATATATTGCGTCTCTACTTTAAAAGACAGTATGGATTTAAATGTAGTATTTGCCTCTCCCTCGCACTCATATATCCTGCAATTCGCTTCGTCCTCTTCTACCCCGGCGATGTTGCCATTTCCCAGTAATTGAAAGTGGCAAATCTAAGAAAAGGTTTGTGTGGCCTTAAAGAGAATTTTCCGCTCTTTATGATGATGTAAAAATAAAAGACATAAATAATTAACACATGGCCCAATTTTCACAATTACGATATTTTAGCGCCAATCTATATTTTTGCAAATATAAAACTTATCACTCCATAGATAATGAACTAATGATCGCAACAGATCAAGAATTTATTTTTAGATTGCCTGATGTTGGTAGAAGATACCCTATTTCTCAGGGCAGTAATTATTTTCATAGTAAGAATGTTATGATTTTTTCTTAAATGGTACATAAAAAAGGAAAGTTACGTAGCGATAAACTTTTATGCTGTTGACTTAACGTTGGTGACTAAGCGGGAAGAAATGTTCATTAATGTCTGAAATAGTTTAAAAAAAAAACAGAGCTCGATATCAGATAGCATTCATAAGTTATCGCACTTCGTGTAGTCCTCCCCCCCCAACGCAGCGCTGACCCAGAGAAGTTTGTTTTTACTCAGGTGACGCGTATATCTCGGACTGTGTTTGATGGAGGGTGGCTGATGATGGTGTGAAGTTAAACTGTGAAATGAAGTAGAGCTTGTATTCTTTATAAATTGTCCGCATCGTCGCGTAGTGGCTAGCATTCTTGGCTGACACTGTGCTGTCACCGTGGAGGCCCGGGTTTGAATCCCGGCTCTGCCAAGAAATTTAATTCTGGTCTTAGGGCTGGAACTGGGTGTACTCAAATTCATGAGACAAAACTGAGAAGAGGCGGGTTCGATTCCTACCTCAGCCATCCTCGAAGTGGTTTCCGCAGTTTGCCTTTGTTCGTTCCAGGAAAGAACAAGGGTTCGTTAATGGTGCAGAGTTAACGTTTCTGTGCCGAAAGAACACGGCGGCCACCCACGACCAAATGACAGGTGAAGTGTATGAAAAGTGGTTCACCGAGCAATTGTTGCCCAATATTCCCGAAGGATCTATCCTAGTAATAGACAATGTAGGCTATCACACCATAGAAATATGTTCCTTGCTTGCCATCATACCACACCAACATACCACAGTGAACTTAACCCCTTCGAAATGGTATGGGCGCAAGTGAAGAACTATATAAAACTGAACAACGTCTCATTCAAGAAACAAGAAATGAATAATTTAATTTCGCCTGCATACCACCACTTGACCACAAAAAATTGGGTTAATTATGTGGACCACAATATATTATTATTATTATTATGTCATATTATAATAATTTATTATATAACCTATGATATTCGAGAAAATGTAATATTATAGCATGTTATAATATTATCATATTCATGAATAATAGAAAATAATAAATTATTATAATGTGCGCTCTGAACTTCGGTGTATCATATTTAAATATTGTACCGTCGTTCGCTTCAGGGCATGAGGTACAGTTATATACAACAAACAAATACTTTCGACATTGCCCGAGTTTTGCGCAAAAGCACGCCTGTATACGAGTTATGTTACATCATGTGCCCGGCCTTGCAGAACTTTGTATATGCAGCAGATCTGGCATCAGCGCGCTCCATTTAAAGCGTACTGTCTTTTAAGTTAGAGACGCTCTATAGTCCGATCTATCACCTGTTTTACACTACCGCTAGAGAGTCTTTTTTACTCCTGTATATATTTTAAAAGTGATCACGTTCGTCACTTGGTAAATGTCCTGTACTCTACTCGGGGCGAGACGACTCCCTCAGAGTTGGAGCCAGCCAAGGATTAGGTTTACTTTTAAAGTGTACGATCGGTAACTATTTTCACGTTGGTTCGGGGGGCTTTAATTGTGTGTGTCCGATTCATTAAAGATAATTAGTTACACGAGGAGTATTTGGAATGTATTCCTATGAATGATACAGATAAAGCCATCAAGATAGACAGATTTTGAGAGTCAATAATAGCTAATGGCAGTAAGAACATGGCAGCCAAAGTATATTTTTCTCTCACATAATATCAATATTATAAGCAGTCACCCATAGCCCACTACATCATTGCAGTTTTAATATTTAGTTACTGTTTTCCATATTTTATAAAAGATGTATTTTTTTTTTGTCTTTATATGTTATGAAAAAATAATAAGGCCTAAAATTGGCTTCATGCAAAGAGAATGTTTATTTAATTATTGTGTACTGTATATTAATCGAAATATTGTAATAATGTATATAATGATGATGACTAAGTGGCAGAACAGCAAGGTCATCTGCCCCTTGTATAATGTAATATATTAATGAATCCCCCAGAAGGGAAACCTGCATACGCCACTGAGTAAGGTACCGTACGTTGAAATGGTTCTTCATGGTTCCCCATTTTCATCTCCAGGCCAACGCTAGGACGTTAACTGTTAAGAGGCCATGGTCGCTACCTTCCAACTCCAAATCATATTTCATTAGCACCTCTTTTAGGCTAAACAAAAGGGCGAACGGCCGTAAAAACCACTGACACATATATATTCATTTCGCTTCCTCCCCGACACAGCAGAATTAAGAATATTAAGGGGTAGAAAATAACAACTTTAAGAAATGTGGTATGAACGAGTGTTTCTTCAGAACGTAAGTTACTATAAGATAAAATAAGTGGACTTAATTATTAACAATTACTTTCTTCGTATGAATCTAGCTAATTATCTTACTTTTATCTCATATCTTTAATTAATTAATACATGTACACAAAAGGCCAAATGCATGTTATTGCAATGCTCAGGATTAGGAAGGAGGTAATCACGGTCATAGATTAAAACAATCCCAGCATGTGCATACTGTAAGGCCACTGCCAAGCCCCACTTCTATAACCCTCATGAGTGGATCTATGAAGAGAATACAGAAATCCTAAATGTATTGGTTTATCCTGACCTTAAGTCCACAGTGGCAATTAATGCAAACATAATGTTAGCTTCACATAATATACCTTTTGCCACTGATAATTAAGATGCAGCACAGTGATCAGAACAACATTGTACATTATCGGTGGTCCTAGGTTCAAGTCCCAGGAGGATTAGATATCATAGTTCTTCTTATGTACATGAAAATGGCATCCATCGAGTTTTCTTATGTCAAGGGAGACAGGGCAAAGACAGATAAGTTTTGTATAGTTCAAATCACAAAGCAGTTCAGTTCCTATACATATGCCAAGTGTGGGCCTAGCAGATTGTCTCTAGCATTGAGTGTGTGTGGACACTTAGTGACGTGGGTGCAGTAACTTACTGTTAATATCAGTCTTAAACAAGCAAAGTTGATGAATGTTGTGTAAAGAAATATTGCATAGTGTGCTGTGCATTTTACGGTATTGAGTTCCTATTAAAGCAATATTGATCTCAAGAATACTCAAGGTAGGGAGAAACTTAATGTACTTATAATACTTGGCACCTTATGAGGAATGCCTTAATATCACATCCACAAACCTTAACGTAAATATTGTAAACAGGACAAATGGAGTGTCTGTTATACACACTATTGTTTCATTCACCAGCCTGTTGGGTTATGGCTAGGACAGGTGTTTGCCCATCTTACTGGTTTATTGCCACTTTACTTACTAATGTCATAGATAAGAATGATGTCCACCAAATTCATTTTAACAGAACTCTTCTGTAATAGCTCCATACAACACAACAGCAAACACACATGGTTATTTCACTCACAACTACAACAAATTCACACATTCCATGCTTCTACAGAATAACATCCTTCCCACTTGTTCAGAGATCCTGAATGGATATTTGAATACAGTAAATAGATATCAGAAGAGCCACCTAACAGTAGCTAACATAGTCAACCATAACTCCAAAATAGTCATCTTCATGAAGATCACACATTTGATGAAAGGTGGCTCTATCAAGATGCGTAATTTTAGCAGGGAAGTCGCACAATATGTAAAAAAGTATCTCAGATTTTAAATGACAGTCTAGCTATGGTCACCTTCTTTCGTACAAATTATATTACACGGAATTAACATATCTTCATGTCTGTTAGCTCATGCGCAGAATAAAGAGGCTCTACAAGCAATGCAGCACATCAAGTTATATAATTTCACCACAGGATATAGGCAATAAACAACTCAAAGAAGGGTGAGACTGAAGTTTCTGCCTTTGCGTCAGATTACCAGCAGTGCATGGGGATAAGGAAGCAATCTACACTATTGGCTTTCTACCGATAACAATGTAAGTATCATAACAAATCAAAACAGGGGTCTGAGGCCATTTCACTCAGATCAGTTGTAAATACAAAACTAACTTCATGGAATAATTATTTTTAATAGGGAGGAAGCTTGTAGTTTTACGTGACCATTAATCTAGCGACCATAAGCCACAGGACCTCCATTTTTAAGAGGAATCCCAACCACAGGGCGCGATATTAAACTCCGAAGGAATGTTAAAGAATTAACAAGGAACATGAATAGAACCCTAGTCATTTGTGAAGTTATTGGTATTGTTCTGTGTAATTGGATCACTGCATGACATACCTAGCCAAGTTAAAGAACAGATAATGGTCTGGATCATCTGACAAAGGCTATCTTCCTAAGAATTTCAACATTCTTTACTAGCAGCCTCAATATTGCATTCAAAGGTTGGTACTCCATTTTCGTATAGAAGTTATGAGGATATTAATAAATGTATCACTGTATTCTGGCGAGGTAGTCTGATGTTTTAGAAACTATTTCTGTGTCGCGGAATTGGAAGCCAGATTACAGTATACAGAGAATCTCTTAAATATCATGATCATATACAAAACTGGAGAAGCAAATCATGAATGGAATTTGATGACTTGCGACAAATAACAACCAGATATTCAAATTCCAATAAAGGCCTTTTTCAGATGAGCCAGACTGCAAATACAATTTAGGCGGGGAGTCCGTTCAAGTGCTAGGTCAATAATGTGAATGTTTGGCCCTTAAAACAAATATCACATCGACCTATCCAGCAAACAAATCACAGAGAAACAATATCTTCCATCTACACTATGGAGCAAGTATATGATCAGCCAGAAATTACTAGAATTACATTCAGGTTTCGTATTAATTCTTAAATATTTCATCAGTGCACACGATACCCTCAAAAACGTATCACCAAACCTTTGAAAATCTCAGCCACACTTGGGGAGGAACATCAGATATCATTAAGCATATAACGAGCGTTAATAACCATAAAGCTGCTCTCAATATAATTAGGCACTTACAACTCTCGCATCTCCGCCACTTGATGAAGATAGTGCTTCCGTTTTGACATGTGCGACTATCTCGTCAGTCACATTCTCATTAATCGTAACTTCCTTGTTGTCCGCAGTATCTTCCATGATATGTGCTCCCTACAGAGAAAAAACAATTTGTTAATAATGTAACTCAGGGGGCATAAGAAATATATTTTGTAGATACATAAGCACGCTAGACATTCATCTTGTTTTATATGTCTCGGATTAGTTCTCAACTCAATGAATAATTTTAAGAAATTTGACAAGTTTAGAATAGCAACTCTGAAGCTGAATTTCGCTAGTTAAGTGCTCATTGGCTGACTTTCACATTATTTATAGTTTTCTGACTTATATTTCCAAGGTTTTGAAAATGTTACACAAGACAAAAATATAAAAAATACCATACCTATTACTTACAATCCAGCCTATTTGTTGCCATCACAACACAATATACTTTACTTCTGAGAATCCAATACTTTCATGTAGCGACAGTGCTATAAATTCAGCAACAAAATTGATACAATTGTCTTTCATTTTATGAGAAATAAAATAGGTGTTTGATTCACGATGAAAAGAAACACAAACTTGAATTTATAAAACACACTTGCATTTTGGAAATTTTCTCAAACACGAATTCCAAAAGCCACTAACTTAACTGAGAAAAATAAATGTTGATATGATTATCTACAGTTGCACATCATGTGATTGAGTGGTCATGAAGTTAAAGACAATTCAAAACCTCAATACACAGAGTCCACGTTTCACTAGCACACACTTACTAATATGCCAAGGATTCTTCGAAGTTCCTACCTAATTTAGCTGCATGACTTAAGCTTACAGATAATACAGGTTTTACCATAATAATTCAAGGTTGTTTCAAAAAGGACAACAAATAACCAGTTTAAAATTATTATAGTCATTTGACAAAATAATAAATAAACAGCCCAAGGAAGCGATTTGACTCAACCCACATTATTAATAAAATAGAGTCAAAAAACATAAACTTTTCTGTTGTTCAGTTTCATAATTGAAATTAAAACTGATTAAAACAAACTACATAACTTAAAAAAGGGATTTGAGAATAATCCAAGGTGGGAAATAATGTACACAGTCACCTGGCAATCAAGTTCTTCTTTAACAAATGCATATTCAAATACACCATCAGGTTCTTCAATTTTCATCCCCACTGGCCTATCAGAGGGTGGCTGCTCATTCAAATCCTGTGAAGTAATGAACAAGCATGACTATATATAAAAATTAAAGAATATGAGCTAATGATGATAATAGGAATTATAATAATAATAATAAGAGGAAACTGATACAAATAGGGGCAGATGACCTCGTAGTTCCGCCCCTTAAAACAACAATAACTAACTAACTAAACTGATACAAAACATTTGCTGACAATCTATCACATTACCAAGCACCTAGAACATGTCTTAAGCCTCCGGATTTGGCCCTGGAAATAATAGAGAAATTAGTAAAATTCTCACGGATTAATTCCATGATCCTTCAACCTGCGATCCTCCTGAAGGAAAAATAATAATAATTATTATTATTATGAATTTAAAGTAAATAACAATTATTATTTACATTGATCACCACATATCAATAATTATTGTAAAGTTTCAACCTGATTGACCCAAACTCAGAAAAGTTAAAATATCCACGAATGGATCTGGAGTGTCTTAAACAAAATTCAAACAATTGCCTTGCAAATATCACCAACCAAAATCCTTCCAATCGGATGGCATCATAAGATACACTATTAGGAGCATCCCGGATTATTGGGGTTCTTCCTCGAAAACAGATGGTTGAACAAGACCAGAGATAAGGCCATAGACCTTCCTATTCTAACTGTGCACTTCCAATAAAATAACTGGCATGAATTCATCAAAGCCCAGAAAGAAGCCTCAAGAATCATCAGATCTGAAGAACGCACATTACATCAAAATAGACCGACAGAAATAGATCAACACTGATGACTCCACGGGAAGAACGGGGTAAGCCACATTATGTAGAATTTTCATAAGAGCCAATTTAAACTTCGGCACTAAACAGAAATACTTAAAAACACCCCAATTGAGTGTAATCGATATAGTTAGCCTACTTAGGGTTAGGCCTACTTAGGCTAATAACAACTAATGTTAAATTATGAAAAAGGGAGAGGATATGGGACGTTCTATCCGTTTCCACTAAATATAAACACCTCAGTATCTCGGTAACGTGTCGCTTTATTTGAAATTCATTTCAACTGATCTGTAGTTACGATAGCTGGCCACCGGAGTGCGACCCGAATAAAATGGACTTACCACGTTCATTCCGTGTGCTCTTCTATTACACGGAAAATAGTACAAGAAACTGTAACAAAACATTTGCTGACGAACTATCACATTACTAAGTACCTGTTTTATGTCTTAAACATCCGGATGTGGCCCTGGTAATAATAAAGAAAACTGTTAACTTCTCACAGATAGCTTCCCATGACCTTTTAACCAGCGATACTCCTGAAGAACAATAATCTTATTTGAGCAACCGATTCCAAATCCGGATTCAGAACTCTTTACATTAGAAGAAATCGAGAAAATAATCCCTGAACTTAAAAATAGCTAAGCTCCAAAGGAAGATGTAATGTTCAGATTAAGAGGTGAAAGCCTAGCTGAGAAATTTCACGTAATACTTGTAGATTTATGGAGAAAATTCCTGAAGACTGGAATTGCAATCTAATTCACACACTACATAAAAAGGGGGAGAGAACAGACATCAATACCTTAGGAGGAATATCCTCAATATTACTCGCGTAAAAAATTCTCTCTAAAGCATTATTCACAGGACTAGAAAACCAAACTGAACTTCTAATTGGCGAATAACAGGCATGATTCATAAATGGCAGGTCCTGTGCAGAACAAATTCTCAATCTCAAAACCACCTTGCAAATCCATAAAGCCAGGCAAACAACGCTTACTTTGGAGACATCAGGAAAGCTGGCGACTCAGCAGACCCACACACACTATTCAATATTCTAGAAGTATTCAAAGTTGTCAGGAAAACAAGAGAATTGATTCAACAGACACTGACAGCCATAACTTCAATAGTTAAATTCCAGTCAGTTTTCTGACCGTTTTCATATTAGCACCGGACTTTGACAAGGAGACGACCATCACCGTTATTGTTCAAACGTGTCCTTGAATAAGTTACCAGGACAAGGAAAAAAAATAACGATTGGTTGATGAATAAACTTTAAATTCATCTGCAGTGTTTGACCTATGCAGATGATCTAGCAATTGTATCTAACAATACACAAGAGGCAGTTCAGGACCTTGAAATTCACGAAATTACAGCTAAGACGGGATTCCAAATGCATGGACGAATCCGCTGGTCATCTAGACGGGAAACCTCTGAAGACTTAATTCGGCAAAAAATCATCAAGTAAATTAACTCAAATCCCACGGCATAGCAGTCTTGAAGAATCACAGGACCTTAATTTGTGTGGAATTGAAACGACGATATTTCATATGGTTGACCGAGAATTGAACCTTGATCACCTTGGTCAGTACTTTACTTCATGTTTGAATCGTGACGCAAACAAAGAGAGGACTTCAAAATTCCAGAAGGCCTATACCTACAGATGTCATTAATAAATCAACACCTAAGATATTATACCACAGTAATCAAACCTGAAGCTCTGTATGACTCAGAAACATTGATCATTGATAGTAGATCTCTTAGAAAGGGCATTATACCACAGTAATCAAAGCTGAAGCACTGTGTGGCTCAGAAACATGGATCATTGAAAGTAGATCTCTTAGTAAGGACATTATGCCACAGTAATCAAAGCTGAAGCACTGTGTGGCTCAGAATCATTGATCATTGAAAGTAGATCTCTTAGTAAGGACATTATACCACAGTAATCTAAGCTGAAGCACTGTGTGGCTCAGAAACATGGATCATTGAAAGTAGATCTCTTAGTAAGGACATTATACCACAGTAATCAAAGCTGAAGCACTGTGTGGCTCAGAAACATTGATCATTGAAGGTAGATCTCTTAGTAAGGACATTATACCACAGTAATCAAAGCTGAAGCACTGTGTGGCTCTGAAACATTGATCATTGAAGGTAGATCTCTTAGTAAGGACATTATACCACAGTAATCGAAGCTGAAGCACTGTGTGGCTCAGAAACATTGATCATTGTAGGTAGATCTCTTAGTAAAGAGGCCGATAACCTAGATGTTAGGCCCCTTAAAACAACAACATCTTAGTAAGGACATAGAGAAACAAGATAGGAAAATCCTTGGTCCAGTCTGCTCAGAAGGAATCTGGGTGAAGCGGAAGTGTCGGGAGATTTATCAGCATTCTGAAAAGATCACTGACACCTTCAGGAAAAGGCAATTTAAGTTCTACTGCAACATTCTCAGAATGAACCATCATAGGTTCACCAAAATGATTCCCAACCTTGCTCTCTCAATGGAAGTCAAGAACCAGTGACTTATTGTCGACCAAAATATTGTGTGTACTCGAGTTTGAAGGCTGTTTGTGAAGTAACCAATAGACCTACATAAAATCCAATAACATCATCATTTTCGTCGTTCTATTTTACGTTAGTTCCCGTAGGTTTGGAATTTTTAATTTATATTTTAATATTTTTATCGCAGTTAGAACACAAAAAGTGCACGTTTTTAAGCGAGTTTCAACCATGCGTCACATTTAAGAATTATTATCGCAAAAGCCCGTCATCAGGTCGAATCCAAATGTTAACACAATATACATTGGAATGTTCTATAACTGGTTTATTAATTTCACAATTTTGTGTGTCCAAGTAACTTTTTCTCGGCTCGGGATGGTTGGAAAATGTAGTTCTTGGTTGCGTTGTAATCGTTATACATCAAAAAGTTATGCTGTATGACTGTGAAATACGTAAATTAATTCACTTATTTTATATCGGTTTGTATTTGTACGAGGAAATAACACATGGTTCACCATTTAGTCGCTCCGGGAACAGCTGTACAGCGTTGTTGAGATGGAGCCCATCACTTCCGAGCGAGACGCGCCATGATGCGTGTGGGCACCATTACGACAACGCTGTAGAGCTGTTCCCTGAGTGGGTAGCTGGTGAAACATGTGTTATTTCCCCGTAGAAATACAAACCGATATAAAATAAGTGAATTAATTTACGTATTTCACAGTCATACAGCATAACTTTTCGATGTATAAGGATTACAATGCATCAAGAACTACATTTTCCAACCACCCCGAGCCGAGAAAAAGTTACCTTACAATAATGATAACAACTTTGTTTCTTGGACACACACAATTTTGAAATTAATAAACCAGTTATACAACATTCCAATGTATATTGTGTTAAAATTTGGATTCGATCTGATGACGGGTTTTTGAGATAATAATTCATAATGTGACGCATGGTTAAAACACGCTTAAAAACGTGCACTTTTTGTGTTCCAACTGCGATAAAAAATATTAAAATATAAATTAAAAATCCCAAACCCACATGGCCTAACGTGAAATAGAACGACGAAAATGATGATGTTATTGGTTTTTATGTAGGTCCATTGGTTACTTCACAAACAGCCTTCAAACTCGAGTACACATAATATTTTGGTCGACAGTAGTGAAATAGACAAAGAACTTCAAGAAATTGGCATCACAGAAGAAATTACGTAAGATCGACGCCAGTTCAAAACAGTAATTAACAGCCGCCATTTTGCAGAGAAAATGAACACAAGGACCAATAAATCATGGACTGAAGAACGGAGGTGTTAATATTGTTTATAGGAAAATTAAAAGCAATCATTACAGATACAGATTCCTATTTGGTAGGGGGCCGATAACTTAATTTGTTGGTTCCACAGTTTAGGGGATGCGACAACGTGCGACAACGCGGTCATGTAGCCCCGTGTACTTAAGTTGTGTGTAGAATCTGTATGCTAACTGCTGTTAATTGTGATGGCTGCATTAGTGTGTGTTTTCTGTAATTCAGGTAAGGAATGCAAACATTCAATTTTCATGCGGTTCCTACTTTTGCCCCCAAATGCTACCGTCAACAACTAGTTGTGAACTTGGTTGCTATATGCCGCCGCAGTCGGCTCCTGGCGACGAACGTTAAGACTTAAGAGCATTAGTCAAATCTAACCTATAATTTAGCTTCACACAAGTGTAATTAGAGGAAGGTTCTTTTCACATGCCATAAATCTATGTCATGCGACCGCCGGCTTTACTTTCCCTCCGAAAGAAGGCATACTGAGGGATATTCAGCGCTCTTAAAAATCTGATGATATCGGCCAGGTTTGAACCTGCGTCCTTGGGCATAGAAGCTCAGTTTGCTACAAACTATGCCACCGAAGCGATAACCTAGATGTTGGGCTCCTAAAAAGAGAATTATCACCATCACTATTTGGTAGTATTAAGTCACATGACATAATTCCTATTAATTGCCCAAAGATTTCTCATGCTCATCAGTAATGGTTCACAATATATGTTACAATGTATGGAACTAAAATACAACTTACAATCTCGGAGAATTCTTCAGGTTCACATTTGATAGATGGTTGGCCCTCCATAATGTTGAGGAATCTACAACACAGGATAATTAAGTAATATACATATTTAACATTCAGGATACACTGTAACAGGATATATTTGTCATTTACACACAGAAATGTTAAATGGTATATTCCAATACCCTTCCAGGAATTATTTTTGTGTTTTGCTCATTTTCTTTAAATGTATGCAACCATACATAAAATGGAATTTCTATCTACGTCAGGGCTCTGAGGATGATGAATAAGTATCCCTGTAAATGTATAACCCTTCGGAACATTGCAGAAGTGTTTCCTTCTTAGTAACCAATAAAGAGGCGGTGGTGTTGATTGCTGCTTCAAGGGCCCTAACTATTTGGTGCTGATATGGAATGAATAGCCTTATTTTGGTAAGAACCTTCCACATGAATTGTTTTTATCATCACAAAATATAAACGTCAATATGGTGTTTGTGTGTTTATCATATGAACAGTGCTAGATTGTACACACATCAAAAAAAGTTTTGCATCACCTCGGTTCCAAGAGTTCCGGAACCTTTAAATACAAAGGGAATAGAGATCAACACAAACAACATTTCAGCTCGTTTTATTGCTCATGAGACCCACACATTGCATGTTGTACCATCATACAGCTAGACTTTCAGCATTTGTGGTCCAGATTGCAGTACACACCACTACCTCTAATACCCAGTAGCACGTCCTCTTGCATTGATGCATGCCTGTATTCGTCGTGGCATACTATCCACAAGTTCATCAAGACACTGTTGGTCCAAATTGTCCCACTCCTCAACGACAATTCGGCGTAAATCTCTCAGAGTGGTTGGTGGGTCAAGACGTCCATAAACAGCCCTTTTCAACATATCCCAGGCATGTTCGATAGGGTTCATGTCTGGCGAACATGCAGGCCACTGTAGTCGAGCGATGTCGTTATCTTGAAGGAACGCATTCACAAGATGTGCACGAAGAGGTCGAGAATTGTCGTCCATGAAGACAAATGCCTCTCCAATATTCTGCCGATATGGTTGCACTATGGGTCGGAGGATGTCATTCAGGTATCGTAAAGCCGTTTCGGAGCCTTCCATGACCACCAGTGGCGTTCGTCGGCCCCACATAATGCCACCCCAAAACATCAGGGAACCACCACCTTGCTGCACTCGCTGGACAGTGTGTCTATGACGTTCAGCCTGACCAGGGTGCCTCCAAACACGTCTTCGACGATTGTCTGGTTGAAGGCATATGCGACACTCATCGGTGAAGAGAACGTGATGCCAATTCCGTGGGGTCCATTCAGCATGTTGTTGGGCCCATCTGTACCGCGCTGCATGGTGTCGGGGTTGCAAAGCTGGACCTCGCCATGGACGTCGGGAGTGAAGTTGCGCATCATGCAGCCTATTGCGCACAGTTTGAGTTGAAACACGACGTCCTGTGGCTGAACGAAACGCATTATTCAACATGGTGGCATTGCTGTCAGGGTTCCTCCGAGCGGCAATCCGTAAGTAGCGGTCATCCACTACAGTAGTAGCCCTTGGGCGGCCTGAGCGAGGCCTGTCATCGACAGTTCCTGTATCTCTGTACCTCCTCCATGTCCGAACAACATCGCTTTGGTTCACTCTGAGACGCCTGGAAACTTCCCTTGTTGAGAGCCCTTCTTGACACAAAGTAACAATGCGGACGCGATCGAACTGTGGTATTGACCTTCTAGGCATGGTAGAACTACAGACAACATGAGCAGCGTACCTTCGTCCTGGTGGAATGACTGGAACTGATCGGCTGTCGTACCCCCTCCGTCTAATAGGCCCTGCTCATGCATGGTTGTTTACATCTTTGAGCAGTTTTAGTGACATCTATGATCAGTCAAAGGGACTGTATCTTGGATACAATATACACAGTCAACGTCTATATGCCGGAGATCTGGGAACCGAGGTGATGCAAAACTTTTTTTGATGTGTGTATATTGGCTTTCACGGCCGGTGAATTAAAACTCAGCAATTCTTCTAGGTTTGTGCTGTTCTTGTGTGGGGTTTCGCCTAGGACACCAAGCTGGCTCATCGGCGGGCTCTCGGTGTCCCCGCCCGGACCCCCACATGAGTATCGAACTGCGCGATAACTCCCTTTATATGGAGTGCAGCTGCACTCCTTGACTGCGAGAACCAAAAGAACAAGCAGCCTCAACCTCCCTATGAAGGCTTCCAAAATGATGGTATATTGGATTTCACGGCCGGTGAATTAAAACTCAGCAATTCTTGCTGAGTGCTAGATTGTCTAAATAGGACTGGGGATTCAGAGAGACAGTGATGCTCGACAGGCAATTGCTGAAGTGCAGTACTAGGAAACCAAGTCAACAGTTTTTATGTGTACATTACTCAGCATAATGTACCGACTTTCAACCCCCAGTCACTTTGATATGAATTGCTAAAGCATAGGGAACAAATTGCACTATACTGACCATAGATATTATGTATATTGTGACCGTACACAACACGAACCGAGGATTGAACCAACAACTTTGACGCAGCGTGTGTACAGAATTATTGAGTGAGACATCTGTGAGGATTAGAATCTTTGACCTCCACTTTTTGCCAGATAACCTTGTGCAAGTGAAAAGTTAAAGGAAGTAGGAGACATTTGCTACTTCTCTGAGAAAACAAGAAGCCTAAGTTAATTCCAAAAGTTTCAATAGATTGCAATCAGCAGGGTTTGGACTCGACATGGTAAAGTATTGCATTTCTAATTGTAATATTGTGGCAGCCACGGCGAGAAATGTGGTGTGGCACCGTAGTTTGGGCTCGACATGGTAATGTATTGCATTTCTAATTGTAATATTGCGGCAGCCACGGCGAGAAATGTGGTGTGGTATCGTAGTTTGGGCTCGACAGGGTAATGTATTGCATTTCTAATTGTAATATTGTGGCAGCCACGGCGAGATATGTGGTGTGGTATCGTAGTTTGGGCTCGACATGGTAAAGTATTGCATTTCTAATTGTAATATTGTGGCAGCCACGGCGAGATATGTGGTGTGGCACCGTAGTTTGGGCTCGTCATGGTAATGTATTGCATTTCTAATTGTAATATTGTGGCAGCCACGGCGAGAAATGTGGTGTGGCACCGTAGTTTGGGCTCGACATGGTAATGTATTGCATTTCTAATTGTAATATTGTGGCAGCCACGGCGAGATATGTGGTGTGGCACCGTAGTTTGGGCTCGTCATGGTAAAGTATTGCATTTCTAATTGTAATATTGTGGCAGCCACGGCGAGAAATGTGGTGTGGCACCGTAGTTTGGGCTCGTCAGGGTAAAGTATTGCATTTCTAATTGTAATATTGTGGCAGCCACGGCGAGAAATGTGGTGTGGCACCGTAGTATGGGCTCTACATGGTAAAGTATTGCATTTCTAATTGTAATATTGTGGGTGCCACGGAGAGAAATGTGGTGTGGCACCGTAGTTTTAGCGTTACCGGTATTTCATGGTGCGCTCAGAACTATCTGACCTTACAAGTTGTAAGGTTTTGAATATTCCCGAAGGGAATATGATGTAGTTTCCATTTGAGCGGATGAATTATCAATAAATGATAAAAATTGTCCGGTTAGCTAAAACAATGCCAGCGTTTCGCCCCAGTGTGCCGTTGGGCTCGTCAGTTGGCACAGACACACCCACCAACACGCGTGGCTAGCACATACTGGGAAGGCCATGCAAGACACAAAATACAAGCAGTATTGACGTCACGAGCATGCCAATGTGCTACAGGAGTCAAACTCCCTTTCATAAAAACAAAAGCCTTACCTTGGCATTCCAAATAAGGTTTTGAATATTCCCGAAGGGAATATGATGTAGTTTCCATTTGAGCGGATGAATTATCAATAAATGATAAAAATTGTCCGGTTAGCTCAAACAATGCCAGCGTTTCGCCCCAGTGTGCCGTTGGGCTCGTCAGTTGGCACAGACACACCCACCAACACGCGTGGCTAGCACATACTGGGAAGGCCATGCAAGACACAAAATACAAGCAGTATTGACGTCACGAGCATGCCAATGTGCTACAGGAGTCAAACTCCCTTTCATAAAAACAAAAGCCTTACCTTGGCATTCCAAATAAGGTTTTGAATATTCCCGAAGGGAATATGATGTAGTTTCCATTTGAGCGGATGAATTATCAATAAATGATAAAAATTGTCCGGTTAGCTCAAACAATGCCAGCGTTTCGCCCCAGTGTGCCGTTGGGCTCGTGAGTTGGCACAGACACACCCACCAACACGCGTGGCTAGCACATACTGGGAAGGCCATGCAAGACACAAAATACAAGCAGTATTGACGTCACGAGCATGCCAATGTGCTACAGGAGTCAAACTCCCTTTCATAAAAACAAAAGCCTTACCTTGGCATTCCAAATAAGGTTTTGAATATTCCCGAAGGGAATATGATGTAGTTTCCATTTGAGCGGATGAATTATCAATAAATGATAAAAATTGTCCGGTTAGCTCAAACAATGCCAGCGTTTCGCCCCAGTGTGCCGTTGGGCTCGTCAGTTGGCACAGACACACCCACCAACACGCGTGGCTAGCACATACTGGGAAGGCCATGCAAGACACAAAATACAAGCAGTATTGACGTCACGAGCATGCCAATGTGCTACAGGAGTCAAACTCCCTTTCATAAAAACAAAAGCCTTACCTTGGCATTCCAAATAAGGTTTTGAATATTCCCGAAGGGAATATGATGTAGTTTCCATTTGAGCGGATGAATTATCAATAAATGATAAAAATTGTCCGGTTAGCTCAAACAATGCCAGCGTTTCGCCCCAGTGTGCCGTTGGGCTCGTCAGTTGGCACAGACACACCCACCAACACGCGTGGCTAGCACATACTGGGAAGGCCATGCAAGACACAAAATACAAGCAGTATTGACGTCACGAGCATGCCAATGTGCTACAGGAGTCAAACTCCCTTTCATAAAAACAAAAGCCTTACCTTGGCATTCCAAATAAGGTTTTGAATATTCCCGAAGGGAATATGATGTAGTTTCCATTTGAGCGGATGAATTATCAATAAATGATAAAAATTGTCCGGTTAGCTCAAACAATGCCAGCGTTTCGCCTCAGTGTGCCGTTGGGCTCGTCAGTTGGCACAGACACACCCACCAACACTCGTGGCTAGCACATACTGGGAAGGCCATGCAAGACACAAAATACATGCTCGTGACGTCAATACTGCTTGTATTTTGTGTCTTGCATGGCCTTCCCAGTATGTGCTAGCCACGCGTGTTGGTGGGTGTGTCTGTGCCAACTGACGAGCCCAACGGCACACTGGGGCGAAACGCTGGCATTGTTTGAGCTAACCGGACAATTTTTATCATTTATTGATAATTCATCCGCTCAAATGGAAACTACATCATATTCCCTTCGGGAATATTCAAAACCTTATTTGGAATGCCAAGGTAAGGCTTTTGTTTTTATGAAAGGGAGTTTGACTCCTGTAGCACATTGGCATGCTCGTGACGTCAATACTGCTTGTATTTTGTGTCTTGCATGGCCTTCCCAGTATGTGCTAGCCACGCGTGTTGGTGGGTGTGTCTGTGCCAACTGACGAGCCCAACGGCACACTGGGGCGAAACGCTGGCATTGTTTGAGCTAACCGGACAATTTTTATCATTTATTGATAATTCATCCGCTCAAATGGAAACTACATCATATTCCCTTCGGGAATATTCAAAACCTTATTTGGAATGCCAAGGTAAGGCTTTTGTTTTTATGAAAGGGAGTTTGACTCCTGTAGCACATTGGCATGCTCGTGACGTCAATACTGCTTGTATTTTGTGTCTTGCATGGCCTTCCCAGTATGTGCTAGCCACGCGTGTTGGTGGGTGTGTCTGTGCCAACTGACGAGCCCAACGGCACACTGGGGCGAAACGCTGGCATTGTTTGAGCTAACCGGACAATTTTTATCATTTATTGATAATTCATCCGCTCAAATGGAAACTACATCATATTCCCTTCGGGAATATTCAAAACCTTATTTGGAATGCCAAGGTAAGGCTTTTGTTTTTATGAAAGGGAGTTTGACTCCTGTAGCACATTGGCATGCTCGTGACGTCAATACTGCTTGTATTTTGTGTCTTGCATGGCCTTCCCAGTATGTGCTAGCCACGCGTGTTGGTGGGTGTGTCTGTGCCAACTGACGAGCCCAACGGCACACTGGGGCGAAACGCTGGCATTGTTTGAGCTAACCGGACAATTTTTATCATTTATTGATAATTCATCCGCTCAAATGGAAACTACATCATATTCCCTTCGGGAATATTCAAAACCTTATTTGGAATGCCAAGGTAAGGCTTTTGTTTTTATGAAAGGGAGTTTGACTCCTGTAGCACATTGGCATGCTCGTGACGTCAATACTGCTTGTATTTTGTGTCTTGCATGGCCTTCCCAGTATGTGCTAGCCACGCGTGTTGGTGGGTGTGTCTGTGCCAACTGACGAGCCCAACGGCACACTGGGGCGAAACGCTGGCATTGTTTGAGCTAACCGGACAATTTTTATCATTTATTGATAATTCATCCGCTCAAATGGAAACTACATCATATTCCCTTCGGGAATATTCAAAACCTTATTTGGAATGCCAAGGTAAGGCTTTTGTTTTTATGAAAGGGAGTTTGACTCCTGTAGCACATTGGCATGCTCGTGACGTCAATACTGCTTGTATTTTGTGTCTTGCATGGCCTTCCCAGTATGTGCTAGCCACGCGTGTTGGTGGGTGTGTCTGTGCCAACTGACGAGCCCAATGGCACACTGGGGCGAAACGCTGGCATTGTTTGAGCTAACCGGACAATTTTTATCACTTACAAGTTGTTTCCTATAGAGCATCCAACGTTAAGAAAAGACTGTGGAGCCTTATGGCGACAGTGTTGCTAGCTCTAGACAGAGTTAGCGCTGACGCCATACGTTATGTTCACCCGCTTCGAGTACTGTCCTTTCATAAGTTAGCGAGGCAACTCAAGGAGTAGTTTTGCAGGTGTTAACGGATTGGAACAGTATTAAGGATACCGTAAGCAAAGAGAACCAATAACGACATTCATTTCGTTGTGATATGACGCATTACTGATTGACCGATGTCGAATGTACTACATGCTGACGATGTTAACAATTTTTACGTCAGCAATACTGTTGATCATCACTTTTTTGTTATTAGTTAGGCTATAATTTAGTTTATTTCAATTCTATTCTTGTTGTTTTGTTTAGATTAATATTTGTAATATTGTAGTGAGTTAGCCATGCAGTTAGGGGCGTGCAGCTGTGAGCTTGCATTCGGGAGATAGTGGGTTCGAACCCAACTGTCGGCAGCCCCGATTCGATCGAACAGAAAATAAATCAGACACACAACAATAACACCAATGACCGATAGTGCTTCAGAACTGAACTGAGCACGTGCTCCACTCCGGGCGAGCATGCAGCACAGGACGAGGCTCTTCTTTCCAGCGTGCTAACCTCGAAAATATTTAAATCACTGAGACGTAATATAAACGATACTTGTATGCAATAACAAAGGTAATCAATTGGCAGATAATTGTAGGAAGCTATTATGACGAAAAATATATATGTTCCGAGATCCTTCATGATGAAAGGTGAGGTAGAAAAACCAGTGTAGGGGGGGGGGGGGGGCGGTTTCCGTTAAAAGTAAAAGCCCATAAGACCAATAGTCTTTTCTAAACGCTGGATGCTCTATAGTTCCCAGCTTATTTCGTTCCTACCGACACCGAAATCATTGTGTGTGGCTGCACTGCCTGCTTGTCTTTAGCTGCCATATAACATTTTCATACCTGCCAACCTTACAAAACCAAAACTTAGGCGATTTTCATATGAGAGGCAAATATTAGCTCAATTAATTGGCAAACTAAAACGCAAAATTAATGATTTAAACTGACATTCGGCACTTATTATCCCATAACTCCCACTTTTAAGACCATTCTCTTCACTTCTTCTTTCTTTACTACACTTTACATTATCTTGGATCTTCTTTGTTCCCACGTGTTTCGAAATATCACCTTTTCCACCAATGTCATATAAAAACATTAAGTTACGTTGCGAGATCTGTTTCAAAAAGACAGAGTTGTATTTTTAAGGCACAGTGAAGAATCAAACAACGAGCAAAAACACTAGAATGTAACAATCATTTTGCAGCAAAGTCAATAAGCAACCGCTTACACTGAAACAAATCCCATTTACGAATTCAGGTAGCCCAATAACATTCATTACATGCCCACAATAAACACTTCCAAAAAATACGGTACTGGAAAATATTAGAAGTTCACCAATAATTTACAAATATCTTAAATGTTCAATCGATAGAAACATGATGCATAATATGTATATTACACATCCCGTATTTTTTTAGGGTGCTCCGGGGTAACTGGGTAATGATTTTACAACATGACCTCCAATTCACGGCGTTCTTAAGTTAACAGGCGGGAACATTGCCGGCGGGGCTGTGACGTCATGGGTCTTACTCCCCACAGCAAACAGATGCTCAGTCTTGTAGGCACGCTGTGATGTGGTCATTGTTTCATGTTTCGAGGGTGACAATTCACAATATATTGCTTTTCCTCTTGTCCAGTAACAAGTGTTGAATATACCCGTGCCACACGTGGTATATTTTTAATGCATATACAATGCCACGAAGGTGCTGTGTACCAGGATGTAGGAGTTTTTCAGGTTCGTGGAGTTGAAACCGCCGACGTGAACTGTTTCTCTTTTCCCAAGGAAGTAAACTTGAGAAATAAATTGCTGAGAAGCATCCCGAGGAAAGACTGGACACCTTCGGAGAACAGTGTTGTGTGTACTAAACATTTTCAACTGGATGAATACTGTGATTCTAATGGACAGAAACAAGTGTATACATACGATCATCCTAAGCTAGTTAAAGGTTCTTGTCCTACTATTTTTGAAGGTTTGCCGAAATACTTGACAAAGGAAAGTGAAATTAAGCGGAGACAGGAGAAGAGAAATC
The DNA here is from genome assembly GCA_946902985.2 of Meconema thalassinum. Taxonomy (NCBI): domain Eukaryota; kingdom Metazoa; phylum Arthropoda; class Insecta; order Orthoptera; family Tettigoniidae; genus Meconema; species Meconema thalassinum. The sequence goes on along the minus strand of OX336395.1, from coordinate 19,973,694 downwards.
GAAGTGAGGAAGAAACATGCTCAAGAAAGTGCTGTTGCTGCGGCAGAAAGGGACGATGTTATAATCAGTTTCGAGAGTTTATGCATTTCTCTGGATAAACGATTAGCAGATAATAGTACTAAAGTGAAAGGGGACTCAGCTATTAATTTCAATATTTTTGACGATAGAGTGGTTATACAGTATATAGAATCAATTTTGAGTCTATGACTTTTGATTTTTATATTAATGTAGATAATCATTTACTTGTTTCGGCTTTCTATAACAATTTGCAATTGTCTTCTACAGAACTTTCTTCAAAGTTGGGAAGTGAAACAGCTGTGAAGAGTTGGAGAACACTGTTCAGTTTGTTACAGTATCTTACTGAGAAGAGATTCCAAACCAATTTGGAAAATTACGTGGCCAATGTCTTAAAATTGCTGGATGTCATTCAAGAAACTTTATTGGATAGTGGAGAAGAGGGAATTTCTCAGCAAATTAATTTTTTATCCGAGCAATTCTCTCTCATATTTAAGAACAAAAAAAGGTATTCACCCAACATGATACTTTGCTCTTACATATTGTACATGCAATCCGCGAAGGGTTATGATACTATCAGGGAGAACAAATTTCTATCCCTTCCTCATTCTAAACATTTACAACGATTGACTTCTTCCCTTAATGTAGCTCCGGGTAATTTTAACGAAAACGTTCATTTCTTGAAAAAAAGACGCTGAAAAGTGTGATGATAAGTGGGTAATTTTGCAACTTGATGAAATATATGTTAAAGAAGAAATTTCCTACAGGTCGGGAAACATAACTGGATTTGCTGAAAACCAAGAACAGTTAAGTGAAGCAAAAACTGTGCAAGTGTTCATGATAACTGGAGCTTTTTCGTCTTTAGAACATGTAATTTCCTTGAATCCGGTGAAACATCTCTCTGGACAGGAACTCGCGGGTATGACAAAAGAGTATATTGCTTTGCTAGAGGAGTGTGGTTTCAAAGTCCTCTGTGTAATTTCAGACAACAATAGACTGAACCAGAATATGTTTTCAAATCTAAGTAGGGACTCAGAAGATAGTTCTCTTCTTTCATTGCCAGATATTGATCACCCCGAGTACTATATGTATGATACCGTACATCTGTTTAAAAATATTAGAAATAACTGGCTTAGTCAGAAAGACAGCTCCAACACCTTCATATTCCCACTATTTGACGTACAGGATAGCAATGAAGAGAAATCAGCTCTGGGAGCACAATTTAGTGACCTGCGCTCCGTGTACAGAGACGAATCATACTACATTCTGAAGAAGGCCTTTAAACTAAATTACAGAACTTTATATCCTATCAACTTGGAAAGGCAGAATGTTATGTTGGTCGTAAACGTTTTCCATGAAAGTACATGCGCAGCACTTGCTGCTAAAGGGTTTAATGAGACTGCCGCTTTCATTACAATAATTTGGAAATGGTGGGAAATCGTAAATACAAAGAGTAAAATAAGTGGCGTTTGTAGAAATAATATGATCGGGGTTCCTTTTACGTCACTAAATGACCAACGATTCGTGTTCTTAGAGAGATTTGTTTTATGGGTCAATACCTGGCTACAAATAGGACAACAATATCAAGGTGGCAGTCTAAGCAATGACACAGGAAAAGCATTGATCCATACAACAAAGACACTAATCTCAATCATAAGATTTGCGTTGCTGCACCTCTCAGTGGAATATGTCCTACCAGGGAAACTTCAAACCGATAGACTTGAAAAACGCTTCAGTGTATACCGTCAAATGAGCGGTGGAAACTACTTCGTTAGTGTCAGGGAAATAATGGACTCGGAAAGAAAGATCAGAGCAAAAAGTGTTTTAGGAATCAGATCTGCTCATTACGGCCAAATTGCTCTCAATGTGGACAATTTAAAAGTGTGTGATGAAGAAATAATAACCGAAGATGAACTGGATTGTATTCTTCGTGACGACATGCCATCGATAATTCAGGAATATATGGTAAACAGTGATGATGACGCTTCTGCTCTGCTATTTGTGTGTGGCTACGCAAGTTTTAAGACAGCGGCCAAAATACTGTAGAATGCAAAATCTGAGGAGATCTCATAATTGGCGAAAATAGGGAGGATACTTACTTTGAGGAGATATACAGGAGTGGTTTGACTGTACCATCAAGTACAGTAATCAGCATAGGAAAATATGCATTTCGTTCGATGCAAGTTATGGTATCGAACAAATACGAAACGAAGTTTTTAAAGCGATGTAAAAGGCATTATTCAATTTTACGTTCTTTAATCAAACTTGTTGTCAACGAAGACGTGGACCTGAGACAAATGTTGGAGCGTACATGTGTGTGTGGTACTCCGATTATGAAAATTACTGATCGTATTATTTGTATACTTTGTAACAATATCCTGTCTAATTACAAGAAAGCAAGATGTGATAAAGTTTCTTTAGAAAAGGCCCCGAAAAGAAAAAGAAAATTGAACACTTTAAAGTGATTAAAACACGAAGTTGACATAAAATGAATATTCTGTGCAGATTGATTAGATAAACATGATAATTCTCGCGCGGGCGTGTGTGTGTGTGTTGAGCCAAATTCTGAAATTTGCTTTATTTCGATTAGTACGTTTCCTCCAGTGTAATCAAGAACACTAAAAAGGAGAGTGATGAGTCGAGTTTTCTTCAAGCAGGCATTTTAACAACGAAAATGTCAACATTTTGTATTGTAAGAAAATAAAAACAGCTAGTCTTTAATAATTCGCTCTCATCATCACTATAATCATCTCCAGCTCCAGTTTCCCGGGTTTCTTCCTGCCAGAATATAGTTAGGAAGTACCGTATGTGAAGAGAATCTTTTAGTACACGTAAGCAGATTCCTTGTACTTTGTTATCGGTGACGCCAAGCTGTTTGAGGATGTCATTGTTCTGCTTGAAAGCTTCAGGAAGGGATGCAAATTCCTTTCCCCATAATGTTACCTGTATGCTGTCAAGTGACATTCATTAGTGGTTGGACAAAACCGATGAGTAATAAAATATCTGCTTGTTTGTTTAAGTACATAAACAGATATGATTTGCTCTCTTAAATATATTCAACTAATTATTGTGTTCTGTAGAAGATACAAAAACCGCCTACTTGTAATGCAATCAAACCGTTTCCAGCATGCTCCTTTTGTATACCGCTCTGGGCTGACTTGTTTCCCAGTCATTTGCTTTAATCGCCCGTAGTGACAGCGCAAAACGTCTCAAACAAATCATCGATCACTAAGGTAGGGCTGTGGTGAAATTCGGAAGTCCATCCCAATTTCTTCTGTAAACAAAACCGATTTAATTACATGAATGCATCTCTCTGCCCTATGACTAGCATGCTGTCGGCCGTCCAGCTGAGACCCCTGACGTCACTTGTCGGTGGCAGAGTGGGGGTACCGCTCCCGCCTGTTAACTTAAGAACGCAGTGTCCAATTACCTTCATAAAACCGTAATTTGGAACAAGTAAAAAGCGATTGATTACTGCAATATATTGTATGATTATTTAGCAATAAAATAGGAACATATTACAAACCAATTAAGGTATGTATTAAACATTTTATATTTTTTATCTATATATTTTTTTATCCTAGTGGCCCAGTTGCCCCGTGAATTTGGGGTAACTGGACCACCCCAGGCTATATTCTATAAGACCACTGCAGCAAATGCCTGGGGTAAGTGGATCTATTGTTATATAATCAATTTATTTAGAAAAATATTAGTTTGATTAATTGTTTGATATAAGTACACATTCCGGACGTTGTATCGGGACCATAAAAATTAAAAAGGCATATAATAAGAAAAAGTTATATATTTATATATGTATTTAATTAAACATGCTTCTTGCAAAGAAATTACAATGAATTCAAATAAATGACAATAATTTCTTACCATCAAAATTTAAAAAAATGACCAAAAAAATATAAAAAAATTGAGTTCAAACACTTAAGTTATATGACTCCTTATACATTAAGGAAAACTTAGTAGATGTTAGTAAGATCACTCAGGTCTGCTGCAAAACCAATCATATTATTAAATGGAGCGGAACTACTTGTTGCCGGTTGTGGAGGTTTCAATACGATGTCAAAAGCTCTAATGTAGAATTCATCATCGGTTTCTTTGAATTTCATCGTCTGAAAATGCCGTTTGTAAAAAAGAACCATGTAAGGTTCGTAAAACCTTATAATTATATCATTGGGTTAACTGGACCCCCTGGATCATGTTACCCCAATAAGATGGCCCAGTTACCGCTTTTCTGAAACTTTTTCGGGGTAACTGGGCCACCCCTACCAGGCAATTAACAATAAACCTAGGGGTGGAAATTAGCATATTTATGTATAAACTCATTCATTATGTTTATGCCTGACTAGGAATAAGGAAACAGGTAGGCTACTTATCAAGCAACGTTAAACATGTGAAAACACGGCGTTGTTTGAAAATATTTCTTCTTACAAATTATTGAACCTCTCACAACTACAAAATGGCTCCAAATGAAGTAATGCCAGTTGTTCTAGAGAGAAACAAGGAAGATGAAGGTGTACCAACCAAATAACATTATAATTCCCACAAATATGGATATGAATAACCCATGGCCTAGTTAACCCATGGGCCCAGAAACCCCGGAGCACCCTACTAAAGGAAATACGGCACCTTACTTACGTTATAAATAGGCTCTGTTATTTTCCAATGATTTTACGGTCAATTTAATTTTCGAATAAAGATTTGTAATTACGTATTCTGCGTTTGTGAATACGTCTTACATCAAATGTTGACATAATGGGCCTAAATAGTATATGGCAAATAAATGTAGGTCCTACTATTAATTTACCTGAGTGTGATTTTGCCGAACACTGTTCCTTATTGACAGGGCTACAGTTTTACAATATTACGGTACATTTAACATTCTGAGAATAATTTAAAGTTTACATTAAGACTAAAATATCGAGAAAAAAAACGCTTTTCGTTCTCTAGGAAGGACCCGGCGTAAATACTCGCATTAAAACCGCACTTCACTCCCAAACAGTCGGCATTCCAGTATTAATGTACGGTACCTAGAGTTCAATGATTTTAGCTAAAATCCCTGCCTCTTGTGTTACAATGCGACCACTTCACAACAAAACTCGCATCTTTGTCCCGTAGGCCTAGCGTCACCAACTGCAAGTGTCCAAATGAAGGACATTACTCAGAAAAGAGCAGGACATTCGAGAAATTGTCTGACAAGTTCAATCGATAGCAAAATTAAGCATAATATGTATATTACACAACTTTTTACTAAGGAAATACCTTACTTAATGATCAGGCCCCACTGCAGTTCTTTTCCTTGAAGCTGTATTTTCAACGGAACCTACTTTTGAAAGAAGACGCGAATTATTTTCTTGAAGCACATATTTTTAGAATTCTTCCCAATACGTAGCTTTGAAATTGATCGTCACAAGTAACATTCTACCAACAATCGGTTCCTCCATTGAGCATAAACGGTACAGTACCGGTATGAATAAAGCGTTGCCTACGTTACTCAGGCTTAAAATTAGATTCCGATTACAACCGTCAGGATTACGTCATCCACCAGCCTAGCCTGCTACCTGGCGGTGAGGCAGCGTACTAAATTTTAAGCGCGGGCGATTTGAATTTTATTTAATCGCGTACTGGTACCCCCCGCTTCCCCCGCCCCTCTCCCCCCCTGACCCTGTACCGCTCCCTTTGTATTTATACGTAGCAATATGATTTATGTCGGCGTATTTTATTTATTCCTGGTCCTTTTGTTCTATTTTATTTAAAAGCAGATATCAAAACAAAGGCTCATAATTATGGATTATAACTATTAATATAGTAGAAAATACCAACCTCTGAAATCTTTAGTTTTGATATCTGATCTTGCGTAAAATAAGAACAATAGGAACAGTGAATAAATACATTTCATTGACATAAGTCATATTACTACATGTAGTTACAAAAAGAGGGATACAGGTCAGGGGGAAGGATAGGACGCAGGATATCCTTTATTATTATTATTATTATTATTATTTGAAACCTGTACCACGGCAGTTGCGTAGTTCACCCCCCCCCCCCCCCCTCCCACCCCCCCCCCCCCCACATTTCTCCCCATGTCCCCTCTCTTAATCTTTCTAGTATTATATTCATGATAGTTTTTCTATCATTAGCATTTCTTTTATAGTTTATAATTTTATAATGGCAGTGTTTAAAGGTTACTTTTGCAGAGGATGTCATGCGAGATGAACTGGTGTCTTCAGGATTTCCTTCCATAAGCCTCAGCTGGGGACGGCCTTTGAACCCATGGCCTTGTAACTCTAGAAAGTCAATCACCTACTACACAGTACTATAAGTTATAATATCAGACAGGTAGAAGAGAGGTTTAGTTGCCACCAGTGTTGTGGAAGCACAGCAAACTAAGAAGAATGTGATAAACCAATACAAACCATGCCCACTCTATAAAATATGAACTTATTAACCGCTGTTGAATGAGATACGATACTGGAAGGAAACAGAATTCTGAAGGAAGGAAGGAAGAAATGAGGACAAAAATAAGTATGTTTATATGTACATATTATATTCTTCTTTCTTAGTTTTTACAGATATAAAATCCACAGAACATTTTCATGAAAAGAGCAATATTTTATTTCATCAGGTCAGTGTCCCAGTTTATTGTCATCACACGGTAGAGCCACGCATATTGCGAATCTGTAAGAGAAGAATATAATTAAAATCCTAATAATGTTGTAGGGGCTTTGCGACATCGTGGTCACGTGGCTTTATGGTTCTTGGAAAGTGTATATGGGATATGTCTGATTACCCATGGCATTGTGATGCTGTAGGTGTGTGTTTTTGTAATGGAGACTATAGTTTGGAAGGAGGCAGCTGTGACCTTAATTTAGGAAATATCCTAACATTTGCCTGGGGTATAAGAGGGAAACCACAGAAAACCATTTCTAGGGTGGTTGAGATGAGACTTTGAACACATCACTTCTCAGCTCTGCCTCACGAGGCTGAGTGTATCCCGTTTTAACCCTCAGACTAAAATTTTACGTCTTGGCAGAGCCAGGACCTCTGGATATGAAGTACCCATATGAACAGGTGTAGCCAAATGAATGTGCAGTGCTGCTACTCAATGGCTCGCACGGCACATCTATACCCCGAGACCACAGAAGGTGAATTCCTTACAACAAATTACATTGTGTACCTAAATAGTCGTTACACATACATTTCATAGTAAAGATGTTGAAGCAACAACTTGTGACAAGGACAGTAAACAGCTACTCTCTGGGTTACAATGTTAAGCATGCACATATAGAAATTTTGCTGCTCATGGAAGGAGGGGACAAGTGCAGTGTGGATAAATTAAGTTACCCTATCACTTTAATTCCATTGTTATTATTGTTATTAATACTAATAATACAACATTATTACTTTCCTAATTGGCCTGGATGTGTGTAACAGGCCTCACCCCCTGGGTGAGTGCCACTGTAGCCTCGATATTAGGATAATGCTGCTTTAATGAATGCACAGAAGTGCATTTAGAATAAATATATAAACAGGAACTAATATTAGATGTTATTTGAAGTGTAGAATGCACTAGCCAGTAACTTAGATCAGAACAAATCCACCATCTCGGAAGTTCACAATTTACCCCAAACTCAGTAAGCAGAAAGATCTATGTGTATGCCCCCTCCCCCCCCCCCTCTTACTGTGATATAGCCCATCTAAAAACATCCATTAAAGAAAGAAAAAACAAGAAAAAACCTCAAATTAACAATATTAATTTGTGCATTAATTCATTTGTTACACAAATAGCCTACCAATCAGTAAACCGATTGAAGCATTTCTTGATGCAACAAGCATTGAATTTAAATTTGTGATTGTCTTCAGGGGAACCAATCTAGGAATTACTCTGCAAATACAAGGGGAATTATTTACACGTCACATCAAAGATAAAATGATCTGTGCTGTCAGATCAATGAACGACATTAGTCATCTCAGGGATATGTCTCTGCAATCGGCACTGAGACTCTTTAAAGCAAAAGTTACACCAATTGCAACGAATGGATTGGATATATTATGGGTTAATTTAAGCAAAAATAGCCTGAAAAACTTAGAGAAAGTGAAAGCCTAATTCCTAAAAAGACGGCTTTGTTTGTCAAAATATACCCCATCGAGACTGCGTATGAACTAGTGGGGGGACTTTTCTTTATAGAAGAACTCCGACTGGTTCACCAACTACCTTCCACAAGACAATAAAACGATTTTCTACAAGTACTACTTGCAAAAAATAAGTAGATCCCAATTGGTTTCTACTCCACGACGGCCATGACTTCAACAGAATGGAAGGGCACTGACTATGAGTTGAGACACACAGTGACCTGAATCGCGGTGCACGGTTTTCACCACAGGATTTGTGAGACTGAGGTGTTCCATGTGCCCAGACCAGAGTGCATTTGTAAATTGTGTCAAAAGTCACAATTACCACGCTCTCGTGTGTACTAAAAGGTTGTCATCGCTTACAGAAATTTGTAAATAATTAATGTAATGCACATTGTGCGCACTTATCCTTAACAATAGGCAGTCATTATAATCAATGTAATGTTTAATAGGCTATATACATGTAGCATTTTATAGTCCAGTCTAGTCTGCAAGCCTGTGTTTGAAAACAAGTCACCTCAAAGACCCCCTGCTTCTTCACCTCTCACTTCAAATCGTTAAACACTGAAACTAACTAACCATAGCCTCCTACGTCTATCTCTTCTTCTCGTACCCTCTACCTCCGAGCTTATTAACCTCTTAGGTAATCTCTCCTCCCCCATACTCATTGCATGACCCCACCATCAGAATTTGCACATACGAACAGCTTCATCTAGCATTTCATTTCCAACCTAGTCTTTATCTCATCATCATTACACATATTATCAGGCAGATTACACACAATCAAGCAGTATACGAGGCTGATGTCCACTATGTCTAAAAGCCCTAAATGAAGCAAAGACTGCAATATAATGTACCTGTAGGCCTATATTTTGATTATCTCCCTGCAATAGGGTCATGATTCCCGTTAGGTTTAATGTGTGCCATTCACAGATAAGAACACGTGTCAAAATAAGTAGGGCACATTCCAGTTTCTCGAGTGACTTTCTCACACATCTAACAGTATGCAGCTGGAGGGGCACGGTTGACTCAAAACCATTGATCTGGGCACGTTAGGCTGTAACCATTGTCAAAATCCATTGGATTGGACAAAACGAAGGTTAGAAGGTCGGGGGCAGGTGCGGCCTTAGGGAGGCAATTTCCACAATCCATGATCAATAAACAATTCAATTGGGTGCACTATCTATGAATTGAGTGGTGCGCACTAGCGACTGATTTGGGCGCTTCTTTGATTTTCATAGTACCGGTTGGCAGTACCGTCATGGTATTGTTTTGATAACGATCGATGAGAATAATGGCGCTGAGAGCTGTAATTTTCGCTATGTAAGTCGTGTACCTATTTGGGATGGCTGGACAGGTCACAGATATCGGAGGAGGGAATATCTACTAAAACATCGCTCCCTGGTTTATTTCCCAGCGTTTCATAAGGTACTTTGGCTAATTCATGTATTGTAGAGAATTTTATCGCGCGTTCTACCTTCATTCACTGCTACCCAAAAGGTTATGTGAACGTATCAGAGGAGGGCATGAACTAAGTGTATTGCTAATCAAAACCTACATAGCACCTGGGTCTATCCATATACTGGTGTAAAATTAATACATGAAAGTTTCATAAATATGGTAACTTACCTTTCCTGAAATAGGATTAGTATACAACTGTTCGGACAACAGAATCAGGCAACTCCTGTCTATAGGCTATTGGACAAATGTAGTATATAATCTGCCTTCCTTGAAGTGTCTCATTACCTGAGAAGAGAAAAGAAACACAATAAGGCAACCATTTCACAACCATTCTGCATATAGGCCTAGCTCTGTTTCAATAAAGTAGGGTTAGGCTATGTAAAGCCATTCATATAGTTGGACACTACTCACAATACTTCACAAGATCATTCTAATATGGCATCTAGCTAAAATCATTTTGAATTGAGAATACTACACTGAACGAAGTAATCACAATAAAGCCCGCAATTCGTAAACAGAAACACTATCATAATGGGTAGAGATATTAAAATCATATCCTGGCAGCAAAACTGCAAAATAACTATTGAAATAAATAAATACCTGCCGTATTAATGCAATATCCTACGAAGGAATACCTTGATGGAAGCATCAAAAGCACAAAAACACACGATCATAAGTAGGATAGCTAGTTGCCAGCGACATGTTTGAATGTAACCGTTGTATCCACCCCGCATGAGCTTCAACCAATAGCAATCGTGTTGGACCGCAGCGCTACGGCAGCGAAGCGAGTGCTCAGGCAGTGAACCTGTCTGTTGGCCGAGAGGCTTTGGAAGCGAAGGATCTATAGCAGTTTGCGTTATAATACAAGGCCGGGAGATGCCGCACCGCGACAGGTGGGCAACTGAGTTCAGCATTCTGCCGCTAGGATCGCATTGTAACACCCTCAATATGAGCGCACTATATGAATTTAGTATTGAGATGAGAGAATCCCCGGGCTATTTCATGCACATTTACAAAAGTGTGGTTTATCATTCATATATATAACTCTCCAGAATATCATAAACAAGCAGTCTTTTCTTAGAGCTTCAGTACTTTCCTGTTCAGAGGCTTATTGTGAAGCAGTAAAAATCGTTCATTCCTACTCGTGTGATTGAAGGCTAGGTTGTCCAGGAGTGGCTTCAGGAACTTCTTCAAAAGGAGAATCGGAAGCTCAGAATCGTTGCATTGATCACAATTAATTGTTTGACAGAACTTGTATTTTAATGAAAGTGTGCAGTTTGTCACCAAGTTCTTCCGTGGCAGATACAGGACAGCACGTGATACGCATTGCATAATTTGCTTTAGTAACACCACACATGATGTTATAGGGTACCTCAGTCCTCCACGATCTTGAAATCGTATGAGGCTGAGGAGCGGGCTTTCACTCGCAGGAAGAGAAATATGTTGCAAACAACCTTCACAGCTTGTATTTTCTTCTGTTACGCGCACTAGGTCGCCAGCCACCATTGCTACTGCTATGTTGGATGCAGTATCTGGAGTTCCTAAAAATAAAACCAAATTGTTAAATACCGTAATCGTGTTTAGATTAAAAACACAATGCAATGAAAATAAATGGACGGGTTATAAATGTACCTTCAACGGGGTTTCCAACTATAGCAAGGACGTGTTCGGGAAGCTCCGGTACGAAGGCAGAATCCGTGACTTGTCCTTCTTCACCTGGCTCTTGAAGTTGGTTCCTAGAAAAGAACCTGGATCTTACGCTGGATACTAAGTCCTCATTCCTTAGTTCGACGTTTCCATGGCTTGAAGCTGCGATAATTCCAGTGTGAAGGGTAGATTCAATAGCATGAATACAAGATCTCACATCCATCATATCATTGAACCCCTTCTCGACTGAGGTGACTGAAAAAGAGCTCGACATCGTCACTCGATAAATTCCTTGTTAGGACATAGTGGAAATTGACGCTTATTAAATATCGTATGCATGACACTGAAAAGAGAGTTGTCAACTCCAGAGCGTGGTAAGTCTCTTTAGTAAATTTCCTGAACTTTTTGGGATGTTGCGGAATGTCCTCAAAATATGGCAGAAATACGTCCGTTAACCAGTGCAGTCTTTTATCGTCCATCTTACAAAAAATCATCTTATTGTCATTTCTGGAGTGCGTGCCATGGGATGTGTTACAGACATCATGGATGTCAAACCATTTCTGAAAATGTTCCATAAAATTAATAGTCTCAAGTAAACTGCCTTTGTCATTAATTTTCTCAGAGCATACGACTTCCATACTTTTTTTTAAGCCTGCGACAACTTCAGGTGAAAACACAACTTTCGCCCTGGAAACATTCATTTTTTTCCAAATTACTAGGATAAACCACCTTCCTGGAGAGTTTCCTGACAGGTTTTATAACCAGAGTCTTCTGAAGATTATAAAAGATCTTCAAATGATCACTTGTCACATTGTTGCCACTAGACAAGTACTGCGATCGTACATTCTTGATAATGTGACTGGGAACAAAACTTGTAAAGAGTGGTCGATTTTCATCAAGAGGATGTTTAATTTCATGCGTTATACGACCCCTGTATAGCGTTTCGAACATCGAAACATTCGCTTGACAGTTGTCAGTTACAATTCTTAACACTCTGAAACCACTTTCTTCGACTACATTCATAGCATCTAATACCAATTTCGCCAAGTGCGCTCCAGAAATAGGACAAGTAAAATAAAATGACACAGGAATTCTGTAAGAAGAAGATAGTCCTTTGAAAAGAATGCAAAGTAACTTGTTGGCTAGTTTGTCTTCAATACCAAGAGCGTCTAAGTCTACGTCACCCATGCCGAGAAACATGTCTAAATTCCTATCGTACACAAGCCTACGCTTTATAGCCATTTCGTCAATGATAAGGGAGCCCACTTTGGCATTCTCGTGTTCCAGTGACTTTTCCTCTGCCATCAATCTTGCTCTGATCAATGAAGTGATGCCAGTCTCTCCTTTCGAGTACCCTACGTATGTCTTCAAAGTTTTGGGATGTGGTAGGTGCAAGATACTTAGTTCACGTAACAATCGATAGCCTGTCGGTGACCTAGTAGATAGAAGAACACAGAATTTTAATTGTAGTTTCTTGGTACTTATATTTCTTCTTTCCAAATGCTTGCAGCAGTTCGAGCAAAAAATTGCTTTGAGGCTACCTTGTTGGGCTTCATTTTGAATTGCAGACAGCTGCTTGTTCATGTCATATTTCTTAGTCTTATATTTCTTCAATTCAGCCTGAAGAGCATGAAGTTTTCTTCGTTGCTTGTGTATTACAGCGTCACGCTTCGTAGTTTTTTTTCGTAGCACTCCGCAGTTTCTTTCGAAGAGTCTTCCTAACAACTAGCCTTGAAATGAATGAAAACTGTGTCCCTATACTTCTACAATTTATCTCGTCTTCACAAATAGGGACAAAATTACTCACAGTTCCTGGAGAGTCACATTTTCGTTTGGTTGAAAGGGTGTCGTCAGTTTGACACTGTCGTCGTTTTGGTGGTTTCCTAGCTGTAGTTGTCACTTGTTTGTGGTGAGGGAAGTCTGTAAATAATGAAGGTACGGATTTAGGCAGAAGAAATCTTCTAGTTGTGCTCACACTGCAATTGTCTTCTCTGAAATGTCTACTACAAACTGTCAACCATTTAGAAGGAGTCCACACTCTGCCAGGCTTATCACCTCGTCGAGGAACAGCTATAATCCACTTATTTCTTAATTCCTGATTGATAGGAAACGAGTGAAATGAAACTGATTTGCATATTCCCTACCGGGACGTACAAAACGGAACACAGCAGTGAACCATTTAAAAATACTCATGTAAACAACCACTATTTGCAATGTCACAATTGATTTAAACTGGCGCGAATGCTGGAACTAGGGTGGTAAAAAAAGCGAGCCTAGCGGTCACTGGCGGAACTTCATGGTGATTCATTTTTAGCTCAAAACAGCTAGCATTTCCCGGCCTTGTATATAGCGTAGGCAACGTAATAAACACACACTGCTGCCTGGTCTGGCAAATTGTACAAAACGTCAGAAACAAAACTCAATGTTCTGGTACTAATTAAACAAAACAGACCTTTGTTGCTCTAGTATTGTGTCTTAATCCAAGTTGAACTTTGAGTATAAGCCCTTACGTTGCAGAACTGGTCGAATACTGTAATATTGAATCATCTATTTCTACACCTTTTGACTGTAAATATTAAATAAATGGTACAATATCCTTAACACTGTGGTCCTTAATGTTTGAAGTTCCATCCATTTGAAACACTTGAATTCCTCCATAGGTTGCACCAATTTATCGAAGTAGGCTACTCATTGTAGGATTCATAGGAACATAAACACCTTGCATCCTTCATCCAAAACCATCTTCTGAAAATGTATTTAACATTTGTCTGACTTGAAGGGGAAAACCTATGTGAGCAATCAAGAAATATGACTAACATTTTCGATAAATTCGAAATGCCGGCCGGACATAAACAAAATGAATGAAAAGCAGGACATGTTGGTAACCCTCCGTAGGACAAATCCACTTAAAAGGAAGATTCTTATACAGACCCTGTATATTGAGAAAATCTGTCGTAGTAAAACTGTTTCAAGATACATACCTCCCTTCTGTAGCCTCAAAATATGAATATTGCAAACACAGTGTGTTGAGCTGTACTGGTCACAAACACGTCTTCACACTGCTTCTCTAAGTAGACTCGCAGGCTCAAGGCAAGTAGACTAGTGGCCAGCTGTTTAAGAGCAGCCAAGTTATGAATATCACGAAGCAAATAACAAAATTAAACGAAGATTGCGGGGGAGTGCGTCTCATGATCACACAGTGACAAGAAGATAATGAAATGTTAATTATTCCTTGCCCCCGCTCTGATTATAGGATAAAAATAATCCATGAACCAGTCCCAAGCATGACATGAACTCCATAAAGCTCTACCCACAATGCGCAGTCGGCAGACGGTAGTGGGCAGACGGATTTGAAGTCAGACCGGTGCTCTCTTATGGCGTCATTCACAATGTGAAGTTGTATGTCGGTAGTAGATAGTCGACAATCAGCAGCGTGTGGTCAATTTTATCTTTGACAGCCAACTGCATATTTAAGAGCCAATCAGAAAAGATCACAAGCTGACATCATTTAGTCGTTTTCCCGCTGTGTAGTTGACTAGTTGTATTCGCGGTATATTCTTCGCATAATTTGCCACCCCTAATTGCAAATAAATGAATGAATGAATGAATATAAAAAGATGATGACTGAATGTACTGACCTAGGGATATAAGATATATTAATTGTGAGGGAACGCCGTTGGGTGTATGACATGTGTGAGCCCATGTACTTAAAAGGAAACAGTTCTTTGATTATGCTGGCCGCGTTTTTTTTTTTGGAGCGAAACGCGCAGCGATTCAGCAGTGTCACACGCATCGCGTTATTTTATTCCTGCTGCACTCTCTGCTGTTGGCAGCGATTTACCCCCACTCTGAGCCCTCGTGCAGCGTGGTTTTACTTTGCTACTTTGTTTTGCTGGATAGCTGTAGTAATCAAAATGGCTCCCGTTGAAGACGTTCCCGTTCTGATTCTTCAAGATTTTCTGGAAGGCGTAAATGTGGATGTTCCCATGACGGAATATGAACGCCTGTTACACAATGGTAAGATCTTAATCGTTAGATTATTAATACCAATTTAATGCAAGTCTTACCTTATTGTGATTTATACGGACACGTGGAGTAGGCATCTATTATTATTCTGCACATGTATTACCGGTAGTGTTATATAATTAGTGTATTTATATACTTTTTATTTTTCAGAATCATACGCGAATCGAGTTGGTGAATGTATCAGGGAAGCCTGGAATCACACCGGGCAATACACGTATCCCGAAGAAGGAGGTTAGTGTATCATGTGATATTAATATTGTAGTAAAAATGTGGCAGCATTTAGACGAGATTCGAAGTTAATATTAAAACTATTGTACTCTTTCCTTTTTAGTACTGACCCTGTTGTTCGAGTAAAGCTCTCCCAGAGCTTTAGGTCTAACGGAAAATCCAGTTGAGGAGGCTACTAATATGCCACCTGCTGGTAAGTAGGCCTAATGATATATATCAGCTTTTAAAAGTTACTTGATCTTGAAACCTATAAATCATTGATTATTAGGCTACCACTATATAGAAGTGTCACACTAGATATAACCATCGCAGTCAGATAGTGATAGTCTTTGCACGTCTAAACAAACCTAACCCGTTTTGCTATGGTAGATTCCTGTGTGTGATACCCACAGCCTTAGGACATTAAAAATCGAGGCATTTCCAGTAGTGTGATACTTCTGAAAGTGTAGGGATATAGATCCCTAAATATTCCAGAATCCCCAAATAACTTTGACTCAGTCAGGTATTGTGCCAACCATTGCCTAAGTGATTATACAAGGTTGGAAGATGCTGCTCCTGGACTGGGTGATGCTGGAGTTCAGTAATCCTCCGCTAGGATCATGTTGTAGCACCCTTCATATGAGCGCTCTACCGTATATGAGTTTATTATTAAGATGAGTGGATGTCCTTGCTCTTATTTTCAACTTTCTGGTTTCTCAGTAATATCTACAACTCTTCGAAACATCATAAAAAACATGGGAACTCTTGTAGTGTGCGGTGTGACCTGCGCCATCAAAATATAGGAATAGGTAATGTGAGCAAGATAGTTGAACATGTTATCACTCGAGAGTGTTATTGCACATTTCAACAGGGCCAACATTATTGTTCGGTTCTAGTTTTCCCACTTAGTTCGAAACATGGATTATCAGTGGTTAATGCGGAATAAGGTTATACATGCAAATCTAACCTGACCTTGGTCCCCTTGCTTGTAGAACCATTAGTAATTTTCGTCCACACAGTCGTCTAACCAAGTAGGTTGGTTGGTTGGTTGGTTCCTCAGTTTAGGGGCTGCGACAACGCGGTCATGTAGTCCCGTGTTCTTTGGGTGTGTGTAGAATCTGTCTGATAATCCGGTGTTAATTGTCATGACTGGATTAATGTGTGTTATCTGTTTTCAAATCACGTAAGGACTGCAGACATTGAATTGTTTTTCAATTAGTTGCTACTTTTTTTCAAGTAGTTCATACTTTTGCCGCCAAACGCCACTGTCATTGACCACTAGACAGAACTTGGATACCAGATGCCCCGCAGTCGGCTCCTGGTGAGGAACGTCGGAACCGATAGTAAAGCCATCATTACTTCCGACTTGACGTTTCAGTGTTACCCTAGAGTTAACTAGCGGTCAGAAGGAAAACCACTTTAACTAGCCAATCACAGGCAGCCATTCAAATCGATATATTACGACAAATCGAGTTTCGGTCACGATTTAGCGAAAGAAACTCTAGCCTAGCACTGAAACGTCAAGTCGGGAGTAATGATGGCTTTACTATAAGAGCATTTGTCAAATGTTTAACCTGAGTCTACTAATGTTATAATTTGGCTTCACACAGGTGTAATTAGTGGAAGGTTCTTTGACATGCCATAAATCTATGACATGAGACCGCCGACTTTACTTCCCCTCCAAAGGAAGGCATAGTGATGGATTTTTAAAGCTCTTAAAATATCCGACGACTTCAGCTGGATGTGAACCAGAGATCTTGGGCATAGAAGCTCAGAATGTTAGCGGCCAATGGTTTCGTCTAACCTTGCTACAGGGGAGTGCGGTGAAGTGAGGTTGGCAGCATTGCCTGATACAAACCTTATCCACCATGGCAACGTGTTTGGTAGCGCTGAATGAACATAGAACGAGTGATAACATTCTCTATAATACATGAATTAGCCAAAATACTTCATGAAACGATGATAAATGAATCAGGGAGCGATGTTTTAATAGATGTTTCCTCCTCCGCCATCTGAGACCCACCCCGCCATCCCAAATAGGATCACGACTTATATAGCCAAAATTACAGCTGTTGGCCGCCATTAGTCCAAATCAATCACCATCGGTTGCGGTCGTGGGTATTCGTGTCTCTTTGTTAATCCCCCTGCTCCGCTGGTCTGTCATCAAAACAGTACTGCCAACCTCGCCCTTACAGTACTACATAACACAAAGAAGTGCCCAGTTCAGTCTCTAGCAGGGCCGTAAAAACAGCGGAGGGGGGAGGGGGCATTGCCCCCACCCCCCTCAGGTTTTAGGTGCAACACATATTTTTCAAGTACCGTAAAAAATTAAAAGTAAAATAACCCGAAACTATTCTATAAATGATTTAGTACTACGTTAGGCGTAAAATCGGAAAAGCCACCTTGTCTTGCTTGGACGTCATTTCTTTATTCCTCCGAACAAACAGTCTCCCCTTACCACGACGATCCGAAAAGATGCATTATTGATGAGCCAGGGTTTAAAAGTGAGGTAAGATGCAGTGACACACAAAGCATCACCGCGCGTGGCTTTGTATTTCGATACAAACAAAATAAATAACACGACTCTTCCCTCGCACCCTGCGTTTTAACTCACCCTGCGCATGCGTTGTGCGTTCGAAATGCAGTGATGCACATGACGTCAGAGGTTTGACAGGGCTTTTCATAGACGTTGACAAATGTTTTATGTTTTGTAATCATATTCCGATTGTATTTTAATTACAAACGATGAAGAAAAATCATCCTAGTTTTTAATGTGGCGTTTGGCCTACATTCCCGAGCTTATAGCCTTAAACTAGAATAAAATCCATGGTAGGTAGACAACCGCAGTTTACAAATCCCCCCGCAAGTTAGCGAGGAGCTTTACGCCCCTGGTCGCTAGTGCGCATCACCGCTCTTTCTTCTTGCAGGAAGCATATGGAACTCCCAAAGTACGAAGCTACTGATTCATCTCAGGGAGGAAATGGATGCCGATTTCCAAGTCCCGAGGGCAAAGAAATCAAAATTATGGGCCCCCATCAGTCAAAAGATGGAGACTCATAATTGCAGTTTCTCGGGACTGGAGTGCGACAGGAAGTGCTTGCAACATACAGGGGGAGGAAAGACACTGGGAAGAAGGAAGTCTACCCACCTGGGAGTTTAACGAGGCCATGGCGTTGCACCACAGTGTGGAGCCTCCCGTCACTCCCCAGCACCCGGTCCGCATCTCCCTCCACCTCAATTTCTACCAATCCAACCCCAGGCCCCGCAACCTCAAATTCTCCGTGTCCAACCCCAGTTCCCTCAACCACAAATTCTCCCAATCCAACCCCAGTTCCCTCCACATCAAATTCACCCAATCCAACCCCAGGCCCATCCTCCTCCTCAAATTCCCCAGTGTCTTCCCGCAGGAAGAAGCAGAAACGGGGGCAGGACGATTCCCCCCTCCCTCCCACCTGGTTTCTTAATTATGTGGGGAATAAGGACAAATTGGAACAAGACAGGTGGGAAAAGTCTGTCGAAATAGAAGAGAAGAAAATACAGGCAGTAAATTCACTTACTGATGTCATAGCCAGATTGATCAATAAATAGAAAGGTTTATTCATTGGTAAATTGTATATACAATACCCTTCCACATCCTGTTCCCAATTATAAATCCTGTGTAAGACTGCAACATTCAATTATGTACAAATTAGAGCTGTTCATTTAATCGGAGCGATTAAAATAGTGGCGTGGTGTAGGAAAAGTAATTGTCTTACGGCAGCACAAAACCTGTGTATTTTATTCTTTGGCGAGCTAGCATCAGCTACTGTAAGATTGACAGGTCATAAAAGTTACCTGATGCTCATCTCCTTAATTCCTTTCTTCTAAACTGAGGGATTTGCCCACCTCTTTTACAAACAATACGAAAGGAAATACCCGACAGGTTATTATTGTCTTATTACCGAAGATTACAAGTCGGTGGAACTAGAACTACGCACCCCCTCTACAATGGTGGAAGAAATATTCAGTCCAACATCTCGCTCGCATAGCGAAAACATTGATTTGCATTCCACCTACTTGAGTTCCGTGTGAGAGAGTGTTTAGTGACGCTGTAAATATTGTTACTAGGAGAAGGGCAGCCATTATTGCTATTTTCATCTTAGGGAAGTTCGTTATACAACATTTTCCATGGAAATTGAGCTGGTGAAAAAGAGTACAGGCAATGCAATGAAGTGTCTGTTTTGAAGAGCTCCAAATTAACCAGTCCCTGGGGAACTTTCCTCGATTGTTTATAGATTTAGTGTTGAGAAGATAGTCAGGAAACAGTTTTACTGTTTTGTCTTTAGGGAATGTCTTAGCCTGACTACATATTTCTTCAAATTAATATATTGTTTTGAGAGACAATATTCTGGCGATTAATATCACTAATTATTTCCGACCATGTGCCTGGGTCGGTAAAATCTAAAATTGGCGTATCATTGTTAGAACTCTCGTCATTTGGAATATCGTTTTCTTTATTACTACCCGTATTGATTGAATCTACAACCTGTCCTACCTGCTGCACCTCAGAGGAAATCTTGCCTGTATTGTCATCAGTTTCAAACATTAATTCACTGGACTCTGACACACTCATCAGTAGTTTTACAAGTAGATAAACTGTCACATCTAACACTTGCATCATCATCACAATGAGAACGGCTATCACTACCATCATTCTTTTTAAAAAACTTTGTAATATTCTGCCGGCCCAAGACCCCTTTTGCATCTTTAATGGCTTTCAAATACCGTTTTTGCGCCCCGGATTTGTGTTTGAAATTACTTGTAGACATAATGATTAATGATATAATAAAGCAACAATTGCGTACACAAACTGTCTTGCGGCGGAAACACACAGCAAGCACCTGTTAGGGTGACGTCAGCGGGCCGCGATGTGAGGGAGAGGGGTAGCAACGTCATTGACCTTGAGCCGAGTCGCAGAGGGCGGGCCCGGCGGGCAGTGTTCTGCTTCTGCACACGCACTGTGTCACGTGTTACTCACAGCTGTTGTACGCAACGCACTGCATATCCAATGAACCAATTTATTTTACTCTGATGTAATATTTCATTGATACACATAAATCTAGTCCTAGTGATTTAATTATTGTTTTCTTTCTATGATTTATTAAAAATATTCTACTTTTTTATTTTTCCCGTCCTTGCGGGCCCCGTTGCCGTAGCAACGGTAGCACAGGGCATGTGGGGCCCCTGAAATACACTCTACCCATCAGTTGGTGGATATTCGTCGAAAATATCCGGTCTAGCTCACCTTCCTTTCCGACATGACTAACACATCTTAATATAAATGCACACTGTGAGCGGGCCCTAGGGCATTAAAGTCGTGCCCTGTGTCAAGGTGATGATAACTTAAAGTATACATAAAAGCACGTACTGCTGTATCCCTCGGGAGCTCGCCTATGCGATGTTAACACCGCACTTTCAACTACTAATGTTGCAACACTGTACTAAGATTGCTCAAACTTTCAGTTGTCTTTCGTATTCCTAGACAACTATCACCGCTACTAGAATGCGCTAGTATGGACACGCTACCAGTAGTATTTGAATTATGACGCAGTTGTCTGCACGTTTCTAGTCAAAAACGTATTTGCTAACAATAATCAACCGGTACAGATGCGCTTCAAAATAGAAATATATCATCCTACACTGATCAAAAATCTGCTTTTCATATGTCAATCATAAAACCATGTTTCTTGCTAGGAAATGTAGGAGAATATGCTAATGTGTTTGTCCTGAATTCCTTTGTGAGTATAGAAATAAAGACAGCCTTGAAGCCTCATTCTACAGTGTTGCCATATTAACAATTAATATTGTATCTTTAGTCGGTCAAGGGAGCATCATCTGATCCAAATAAACAAGATAAATTGCTCTACAAAACACCATCTAACCTGCAGTGACTGCCCTCTGAAAGCAAAATACAAGAAAACCTAATAGGAAACGTAGCGACTGTGGTAACTATTACTGAAACGTATTAAGGTATTAAGCTGAAAAAAGAACTATTAATTTTAATGTCGCTAAACTTAGATATGACTATACCATCAACAAATATAGTATTGTTCCCACAAACTAGTCTATCATCGTAGATTATAGATTCTCGCCGCTGTGGATTAGCCTTAAGGACCCGATATATCGGTCGAAGGAGCATGTGATAAAAATGCCACTGGCCGATCCATGTATTTTTTTGTTTTATTTCCAGACACACAGCAATTTAACTAATGTAATGAAGCCAACGCAGGAACCATTCCTTCTCAGATGATCTCGATAAGTTTAAGTTCCATGAATAACTGCATTTATAATAGGTATTCTTTGAACATGCTGCAGTCAACTGGCTTCCCGCGTGCGTTATCTCCTGAAGTATACGTGGTGATAAATATGGCTAGCTCCTTCAGCGAAGGGGCAATAAATACGGTTTTTGTGCTAATAGCCCAGTCAAATTAGAATTTTTCGAGGAATTAATTTCCAGAAATCTGGAAATCGTTGTAATACCTTCGTTTGGTCCTAAATGCATGTAGGCTAATCCCAGTTTGCACCATCCCAAGAGGTGTCCATAACTTTTGGGACCCAAATAACGTTGAAATTGTTTCCTCTTTTTTCAGGGTTTTGCTTGTAGCTCGAAAACGGTACATCGGACGGAAAATACACACATCAAAAAAAGTTTTGCATCACCTCGGTTCCCAGATCTCCGGCATATAGACGTTGACTGTGTATATTGTATCCAAGATACAGTCCCTTTGACTGTTCATAGATGTCACTAAAACTGCTCAAAGATGTAAACAACCATGCATGAGCAGGGCCTATTAGACGGAGGGGGTACGACAGCCGATCAGTTCCAGTCATTCCACCAGGACGAAGGTACGCTGCTCATGTTGTCTGTAGTTCTACCAAGCCTAGAAGGTCAATACCGCAGTTCGATCGCGTCCGCATTGTTACTTTGTGTCAAGAAGGGCTCTCAACAAGGGAAGTTTCCAGGCGTCTCAGAGTGAACCAAAGCGATGTTGTTCGGACATGGAGGAGGTACAGAGATACAGGAACTGTCGATGACAGGCCTCGCTCAGGCCGCCCAAGGGCTACTACTGTCGTGGATGACCGCTACTTACGGATTGCCGCTCGGAGGAACCCTGACAGCAATGCCACCATGTTGAATAATGCGTTTCGTTCAGCCACAGGACGTCGTGTTTCAACTCAAACTGTGCGCAATAGGCTGCATGATGCGCAACTTCACTCCCGACGTCCATGGCGAGGTCCAGCTTTGCAACCCCGACACCATGCAGCGCGGTACAGATGGGCCCAACAACATGCTGAATGGACCCCACGGAATTGGCATCACGTTCTCTTCACCGATGAGTGTCGCATATGCCTTCAACCAGACAATCGTCGGAGACGTGTTTGGAGGCACCCTGGTCAGGCTGAACGTCTTAGACACACTGTCCAGCGAGTGCAGCAAGGTGGTGGTTCCCTGATGTTTTGGGGTGGCATTATGTGGGGCCGACGTACGCCACTGGTGGTCATGGAAGGCTCCGAAACGGCTTTACGATACCTGAATGACATCCTCCGACCCATAGTGCAACCATATCGGCAGAATATTGGAGAGGCATTTGTCTTCATGGACGACAATTCTCGACCTCATCGTGCACATCTTGTGAATGCGTTCCTTCAAGATAACGACATCGCTCGACTACAGTGGCCAGCATGTTCGCCAGACATGAACCCTATCGAACATGCCTGGGATATGTTGAAAAGGGCTGTTTATGGACGTCTTGACCCACCAACTACTCTGAGAGATTTACGCCGAATTGTCGTTGAGGAGTGGGACAATTTGGACCAACAGTGTCTTGATGAACTTGTGGATAGTATGCCACGACGAATACAGGCATGCATCAATGCAAGAGGACGTGCTACTGGGTATTAGAGGTAGTGGTGTGTACTGCAATCTGGACCACAAATGCTGAAAGTCTAGCTGTATGATGGTACAACATGCAATGTGTGGGTCTCATGAGCAATAAAACGAGCTGAAATGTTGTTTGTGTTGATCTCTATTCCCTTTGTATTTAAAGGTTCCGGAACTCTTGGAACCGAGGTGATGCAAAACTTTTTTTGATGTGTGTATTAATCAGTTCCATATTAAAGAAGGTTAAATTCTGCGCCGAATGGACATATGAACCTTCAAATTTGGTTCACTGGTATAGCCGAAATCGAAGGTTCAAAACTGGAAAAATGTCTCGTTTAAGTTTAAACCTACATTTTGCGACGTTCCAAGCCCACATATCTTTGAAACAGATTCTCCTGTTGAAAACCCCATAGAACAAAAGTTGTACAGCTGTAGATAATAAAATTTCACGTTATATGGACAATTTTGATAAGTCCTTTTAATTTCAAATGACTAGCTAACTAATTTAATCACAACATTAATAATATTTAATAAAATTCGGAAAATAGCGAAACTTTCCGAAAAAAAAAGGCATGTTCGTGTTATGACATAATGATTTAAGTACGAAAATTCAATCTACCTACTCTGATCACTGCTAATAACATTTCAATTCAAATATCTAAGATATACGCAAATCAGTAAACTAGTGATATAAATGTAGACACTGAGTAGTGATTCGGAGTAGTACGAATTAAAAGCATTTAATTAGAACAAAGTTGTATATTGATATTTTTATTTAGTAACCATTATTAATATTAATTAATACAGTAATGGGAACATTTAATATTGACATGCATTGACAAAATATGAATAGAAATTTGTTATAGAAATCAATAGTCATGCAGCAGAAAATATGGCAGCATTAATGCTCGCATTTTCTTAGATGTCGATGGCCCTTCATGTACAAAGCTCTCAAGCTCGGCTGGCATGTCGAGCCGCTGTTCATCGAGATCATCTGCAAAGGGACTGTCCTCACCTATATCTGCTTCTGCGGTGATCGGCATGTGGTACACACCCTTATCCTCGAATGGTGCTGAATTCGAGCAGGACTGGCGGTGGCAGTTGAGGCAAATTGTTGAACATTATACCAACTTTCCGGCAGCTGCAACTCCCTGCACACCCCTTCTTACATCCGCAGGACTCTGTGCTGAGGATTTCAGCTGGAGCTAGATCCTTGGTGGTCATGGTGGGGAGCAGTCCATGGTCCGTCCTCTTCCAACCCCAGCTGAAAGGATCCTTTGGTCTATCATACCAGCCTTGGATTTCGTGGTAAACATGCAGAATATGTTGAGCGGTGGCTGCATTTGTTGATGGTAGAGAGGCCTGATTGAAAGTTGGCATTATGAAGGATTTTGAGAATATCTCGTGGTGGATTTTGTCCAAGGAGGTCTCATTGGCCATAGGTTAATATTGGGCCGCCGGGAATAGTTGACCTGCTGAAATGAGGTCCTCAGGATCAGCATCTGCATGGTGGAAATCCTTGACAGCCTCCTGTATAGCCGTGTAGTTTTCAAGGAGTTTGACACACTTCAACTTCACTTGGCGATAGAATGCAGAGGTTGTCCCACACCCACTGATAGCATGTAAGAACAGTAGCTTTTGTTTGACAGCAGACGAGAAGTTGAAGTACCTCGGAGAGTAAAACGAGTTCTGAGAGGTCCCCTTTGCAGGTTTAATGAGGTAAATGTTTGAATTCGGTGCTTTGGCAGTTAATAGGATCAATAGATCGGTGTCCTCTCCGATTATAATGACCGTCGCAAAGTTCTCTGCCACTTGAATGGCGGTATTAATGAGTGCGTCAGCATCCTTAAGAGCTTGCCTCACTTCAAACTCCTGCTGTACTAATTTCTCACGCAGCATGGAGATAAGCCGTTCTTTGGTTGTTGCTGTCGTTGGACAAAAATCGTTCTTTCGGCATGGTTGCAGTCGCCGTTTCAGTGAAAACTACGTTAGAAGAAGAGTGCTTGCTTTTACGGCGAAGACGCTCAGTTGATTTTGTACTCTTTACTGGTGCATCATCAGGGCAGTGGCAGGGTTGTAGTATTGCTTAACGTTGCCAACATATTAGGAGAGAATTGTTGAAAAATGTTCCTTGGATTCCCAAACCACTCGATATAGAAGGAAGCCCCCAACAATTACAATGTCACTACCTGCAAGAGCTGGTGGATCAGTAACTGGTGAAAATAAGTTGTAGAACACAGATTTCTTTGTTTTCCGCATTCCTGTTTCATCAAAGATAGAAAGGGGATAAGGAGCTAACTCAAACAAATAATAATGTTTGGACAGTTCCTCAAATTTTTTAAGAAGTGTTATGCGTCGGAAAAGTGTATCTGGATTTACTGGTATATCTTCACCGTGAATCCTGACTTTCGTGTTGAAAGCTTTAAGAGGAACTACTCTGTTTTTTTCGTAGAAACTTGACATTACTGAAGTCGTTCCCAATAATCTTAGCAATACAATGAATCCCTTTTTCAAACGCTCCATGTCAGTCAATTTTCACATCGCCAGTTACTCCTGTGCTAATGGACATCACAAATTGTCCAGTTGGGATGGGATAGTGCGATGAAAACCAGTCAAGAAGGATCGCAACATCTGCATCGTCCCTCTGTACCTTTGAAAACCTAGCGTCGACGTGCTGCTCTGAAGTACCATACGTCACGCCACAAAAGTCTTCCACTTGTACCGCTTTCAGAGACCTCATTACCACCTGCTCAATCGTCTGATCAGTGAATACACCAGACCAAAACTCGTCAGACCTTCCGATGAAAAATCAGCTGTTTCGTAAATTTTGGTCGAGTTGGTATAACAAATTTGTATGAATGAGCTGATTTTATTTTCACGATTTCAGAGTTCAATAGGAGAACTATTCCGAAGATATACTATACCTATGTTATGAGGTCTTAGAAAGTCGCAAAATGTAAGTTTGTGCCTAAATGAGAAATTGTCCCAGTTTTGAACTTTT
Organism: Meconema thalassinum; assembly: GCA_946902985.2. Taxonomy (NCBI): domain Eukaryota; kingdom Metazoa; phylum Arthropoda; class Insecta; order Orthoptera; family Tettigoniidae; genus Meconema; species Meconema thalassinum. Next base: position 19,947,271 of record OX336395.1, on the reverse strand, counting down.
GTTTTCGGCCGTACCAATGAACCGAATTTCAAGTTTTAGATGTTCAGTCGGCGCAGAATATCACCTTCTTTAATATTGAGCTGATAAATACTTTCCGTCCTAAATACCGTTCTCGAGGTACAAGCAAAAACCTGAAAAAAGAGGAAAAATTTCGAGGTTATTTGGGTCCCAAAAGTTATGCACACCTCTTGGGATGGTGCAAACTCGGATTACACGCATTTAGGACCAAACGAAGGTATTAAACCAATTTCCAGCTTTCTGGAAATTAATTCCTCAATCCACTTTTTTTAAATCTAATTTGATTGACCTGTAAGTGAAGTGTGTGAGAGTGAATATTCTACTGAAGGCGACGGCTTTGATTTTACTGACGAAAATCCAAATAATGCCGGTGGACTGTAAACGTATATCACTGTAGAAATTGATCGTACTCAATACCTATTTGATAGAATTACTCTATGCTTGGGATATTTATAAACAATTAAATAAATATTAACATTTTTATCACAGAAGATACTATTTAGATTGTGTAAGCTGTCAAATTTATATTAAGATTTCCAATTATTTTCTTTGTCACAGGATATTATTAATACCCAAATTAAGGAAATTGTAATTATTTAGCTCCTAGTTCGTTAATAATTTGTTTACCTGCTAGAGAAAAAAATACCAACACACTATCTTGAAAACTATATTGCTTGACATTTTGAAAACGATTGGAATAAAGTACAGGGACAGGAGGGTGATCTACAATCTATACAGAAACCAGACAGCAGTCATTCGAGCTGAAGGACATGACAGAGAAGCTGGTATTCAGAAAGGAGTAAGGCAAGGCTGCAACTTATCACCCATACTTTTCAATCTTTACATTGAACAAACAATGAAGGAAATTGGAGAAAAATGTAAAGTGGGAGTGAAGATTCAAGGAGAAATAATTTCAACTCTGAAATTTGCCGATGACATAGTCATCTTGGCCGACACGCCTGAGGATTTGAATGAGTTTTTGAATGGTATGGACTCCGTCTTGAGGAAAAAATTCATGATGAAAATTATTAAATGTCAAACAAAAATGTTGGAATGCAGCCGCAAAAAATCAGGAACCTCTATGGACATCAAATTGGCAGGTGAAATACTAAAGGCAGTAGGAGACTTCCGTTACTTAGGAAGCAAAATAACTAGTGATGGACGAAGCAAAGAGGATATAAAAAGTAGCTTAGCTCAGTCAAGGAAAGCATTTCTACTGAAAAGGAATCTGTTGACATCGAATATAGATTTAGGTATTAGGAAGTCATTTTTGAAGGCCTTTGTCTGGAGCGTGGCACTCTATGGAAGTGAAACTTGGACTATTGGTGCAGCAGAAAAGAGGAGAATTTAAGCGTTTATAATGTGGTGTTACAGAAGAATTATGAAGATCAGATGGGTAGACATTGTTACAAACGAAGATGTATTAAGACTAGTGGGAGAGGAGATGTTTCTGGCGACTGCTAATGAAGAGAAGAGATAGGTTAGTAGGACACATACTAAGACACCCAGGAATAGCCAGCTTAGTTATAGCAGGAAGGGGCGAGGACAAGAACTGTAGGGGTAGACCAAGGTTAAAATATGTTAAACAGATTGCCTCGGATGTAGGGTGTGATAGCTATTTAGAGATGAAACGATTAGCTCAGCACAGGGAGGCATGGAGTTCTGCATCAAACCAGTCAAAGGACTGAAGACTCAAACAACAACATCTTGAACAAGTTGGTGTATTCTTTGGAACACACGGTAAGACAGAGTAAGCTTTTGCTTCTCTTTGCTTTATTTCATTCCTTCCTTTTTTCATAAACACCAAGAGTGATCTCCTGGTTTCTCTTTGTTGGTATACTTTGCTTATATTGCCTGTGAGTCTCTTCTAGATATATATCTTCCATCACCCACCTAGCGTCATCTAGCAGCGAATCTCTGAAGTTCCTCAATTTTTCCATGTACAAGAGGATTTCCTTACCAATCTGGCCACCAGATCTCGTCGCTATCACCAACTATCTTCTCTGTGATCAAGAGGACTTCGTCTACTTTTTCATCCAACAGGTTTCGCTAGCGACGCCTGCCATCAACTCTTTGAAGACCATTTCATCAAGAGAATTAATTTTTACAATGTTGGTTATTCTTATGTATATTCCTTTGTCTCCTACCCCCCACTCTTTTCCTTTCCCTGGTCCCTCTGAGCTTCGTTGAGCTGGCCTCACTTGTGCTACAGTCGTCAAGACTTCCAGTCAGATCTTACCTAGAGTGCGTCTCCTCTCCTCGAGAGACAAACTTTTAAATTGGACGCCATGTCCAGATCGTAACTAACGGTCAACTAGAATCGCCGTTCAACAGAAATGAGCTAAGTACTACTTCAACGTTCTTCAACTCATTTTAATTGCTTTTAAATAGCTACATGCTTTTTAACCATCATTTACAGACAGTGAGGAATTGCTAAATGTGGGGCAATAACGATCTTCGCGGGAATTTCGATGTTGCGTTTTGTCTATCTAAGCTAACCTTAACATGATGCAGCATTTCTTATGAATATTAACTGAGATAATTTCTCACAACGTGGGACATCGTTAAATTACCCACTGTCTGTAGAAAACTTAGCTCGTTCCACCGCTGGACTTTTTCTGCCAATTTCAACAGTTATGATTGTTCTGGAATTTTCCATGCCAAAAAATTCATCTACAAGTTAAACCTTCTAGTATTTTCCACTCACATATTGGAATACTTTTTCTAACCAAGGAATTTTCCTTATGAACAGCTAATCAACAACTAATTTTTCTTCCTCCGTTGGAATTTGTCTGCTGCATTTAACTATAACCTACAAATTTTTCAACGCTATAGACTCTCGCAAATCTAGTGCAACTAGTTATTTTTCACCATTGCAATAACTTTCCTTGCTATAAACTTTCTGTGCTACAATAGTGAACTTTTCAACCACGTCAATAAACTATAGTGAAACAGCGCTCGTTCGATTTCTCATCCGCGTCGCGCTCGTCCGAAATAAATAAAATAGGTCAAGAACTTTCTCCAGAAAGTTCCTATTTCCTCTTCCTCAACCTCTTCTTACTAAGAAATTAGGTTAATCTTTAAATTTATGTATTTTGCAACGAGGCCTCGCCAAACCATAGGCGCCCTCCCAACTTTTCTCCATTTACCACTTATTCACTCTGTATAAATACCAGCAGTTAGAAACTGCTTATCAATCAATTTTCTTTTCTTGCTAGCACAAGAATTGGTTACTGTCTAAGTACCAAACTTTTCATTAATCTCTTTAATCCAGGTTTCACGAAAGGGTAACTGGCCCCATTTTTTCCTCGTGATCTTGTTTAAATATAGAAGTTCTAGCAACTTCTTCTTAATTTTTGTCTTCAGGTTTCACAATAAGTGACCTGCCCTATTTGTATAAACTATAAAAGTAATTAATTCTGTATTAATATAAGAAGTTATAGAAAGATCTATTTCATTTCTCCCTGCTTTTCTTGTTGTTACATTCGAAGTTATTATTTGTTCATATTTCTAAGATGCCCGTCTAGAAATTCTAAAAGTACACATCTTGTACTTGATTTGTTATTTAACTTTGATTGTGTTAATTAACTTTAAATTTCCAATTTGTTAATCTCAGCACCATTTCAAAATCTCATGAAGATTTTAGTGCTTATAAAAGGTTCCAAACCAAAAAATTGTCAATTGCCTGGTGCAAGCTTTAAATGATCTTAGGAGGTCTGCAACCCCAATGGTTTATAAAATCACATTATATGTGTCAAATTAATTAGACCTTTTGCATTGTTAAATAAATCCAAATTTATCTTTTTGCTTTATCATTTTCTATAAAATAACGATTAGGCAAGATCCTGTCTTTCCCTACTCTTCCTATGGGCTTAAATTTAAAAACCTCACAAATAAAATTAATAACGGTTGCACTTTTTGTTGCATTTGAGCAAGAACTCTTAGTCACAAACTTATTAAAGCCTCTCTTAGCTTTGATAGCAAATTCTAACTAGCTAGCAAGGCAAGCATAGCTAGCTCCGCCAGCTTCCTGCTTGTTGAGATTTTCTCTACAATTTATGGTTTTTTTCCAAAATTTAAGTTTTTCTCATTGTCTAAACTTTTAGTCGGTGCTTTGCTGGGTAAAAGCTTAGTCATTCCTAAATGCAACTATTGGTGCTCTTACCAAAATTATTCTCAAGGGTATAATTGCTTTATCCCTACCCTTCTTGGAAACATTCGGTCGCTTTTTAGAAATTCTACCATTTCAAAATTAAAACATCACGGCCAATTCAAACTATTTGTATTCTTCAAAATATTTGTTTAAAACAAACTCCTTTGGAAAGATACATAGGAAATTCATCATTTTTTTCTTTGCCAGACCACCACCCTTCCCCATAGTAGCCGAATCATGGCTTGGAAGGGAAGGTACCACCTCCTCTCGCCCGCAAATATCCCAAGCTCTAGCTGCGTTTCCTGTTAGCTGTGTTCTGGTCCCCACTCACTTTAGTGATTTCACGGGCTTTGCGGTGAAAGTTTTCTCCAAAAATTGTTGGTATTTGATGTTGTACTTTCGTCCTATTATCCACACTGGTCCCTCTGTCCGAAACCCACTTCCCTTTACTTCTCTCTTCGGCTTCCCTTGTGGGTAAGGTTAATTCTTAGCAAAAACCTACCCACAAGAAGTTCCGTGAAAAACTATACAGTCTATTTTCATATATCCTACTTATAATAATTATCTCTATCAACACACAAAATTTCAGTTTGATTGCTCTAATAGATTCGTAGATATTGAGAACCGACTAAATATAGCAGATGGTCGCCATGTTGGATTTTTATATATTGAGCCCGTCAGAGGAGCTGCCAGGATAGCCAACAACCGCAATGAATTCCCTAACATCTCATCCGCCGGACCTAACTGCCGTGAGGATCAGGTGAACTTCCAAATAGGCCAAGCGGCACGAGAAACTGTAGTCCACGGGGATCGTGGTACATGGTGACGAAGGTCATAGACTGCCTAAGGAAAGGTTCACTTTAAAAACTAGACTGAGAAAAGAAACATCCAGACTTATGTAAAACAACGTGAAAATTTATTGCAAATTTCACAAACCCCTATCCTTGTTCGGAGGGTTTCTATCGGCTAATCCGCAAGCTAATAAATAATCAAAAATAAAGAGCAGGTCCCTACCTGAGAAGTTACAGTAAACCCTCGCGAAAGATCTGTCTCACAATAATAAAGCAACAACTGCAACACTAGGAAAATGGTACGACACAAAGCCCTAGGTCAAGTTACAAGATCAAGCTAATATTGGAATTTACATTTAACAGGGTAGCAAAACAAATCTAAGTTAGGATGATACCATCTACACATTTACATTTAACGTTAATTCATCTAGCTAAGTCCTATCAATTAATAACAAAATTTACGGCGGTGACGTCCGTAATATCAAACAATTACAATCTAAGCTAAGTGACAAGCCATAGAAAAAAAAACATCGAAGTATTCTTAGGAACTAAGTGCTAATCAACACACAAAAGGGTAACATAGAGGATTCATACACTTTTACATCATAAATAAATAATAAGAGACAACAGTTTTTTTCAAATGCCTGCCTGAACTTTGGTTTACTGTTCGTAAGCCATAGTCATCTAATGTGTGTATTTACGGTGACGACTGCGTAGTGACGACTACGTCTAACATCGTATGGCCTGCGCTCCACCAGCTACGAACTCGAGGTTCGAGCAAGCTTCAGTCGCAACAAAAGGTGTCAGCTGTTCTAAAGCCATTTCCTCCAGGAAATACCTTCATTAGCACGGCTATGTCAGCAGGTTCCAAATGCAAATGAGCAAGGTTAAATAGAAAGGATTCGTTAGTTAGCTTTTGTTTACCAAAATTATGCGTTTTATTATTAAGATGTCGGTTTAGGTTATCGTTGGTTTATGGCGAATAATACTGAGAAGCCTGGGCACGGAGCGTCTCCCATGAGATCATCTCTGCCAAAAAGCCTCGACTCAAAAGTCGGAATACAATCAACGAGCAATAACAACTCGGACACACAATAACACAAGTTACCAGCGGCGCACAGCTCGCGTTCAATAACTCTGGGAGGGGCCTGCACACAATCAGTTACTCTCCCTAAATATCTGGTCCACGGGAACAGTCCCGGACATGATACACAAAAATACCTTCATACATGAAAAACCTCCCTAGCGGGGCTAGCCTACAACGTAGTATAGAAACCTGACATAACAGTACTCATCAAACAACAGTACACGCAACAGCGTTTAACTAACAAATGACAATCTACAAAACATGTGATCAGATACAAGAATGGACACTGGATTCCATGAGATATATTGCAATGAAAGGGAAAGTGAATGCTAAAAGCATTCTGTCCTATGTTAATATCAGTCCGTCTCACTTAGAAGCATGCGCTCTCACACGAGCGCTGGGTCACAAACCTGTTCGTGTCGCCGCAGGCTACAAGATTCCTGCGCTGATAGACACAACACACTAACTAGGCCGCCAATTTAAGCAAGAAAAATAACTGTACAACCGGCCTCATAATAATACCTTTACCATAGGTTATAAACCTTGAAGAATATGTGCATAAAAAGCACGCTATAAATCTGAATACAATCATATAACTCTGTCTTTCACAACAAAGACGTTTAAAAGGTAGCAATGTCACTAATTGCTGGAGCTCTCTGATCTCAAAGATAAAATACACTTCAGTAGTTGCTTGTATAAACATCAAATAAATCACGTGTCATCACATTTGACACAACAAAACAATAATTGTGGCGCAAATACCACACACTGCTGGATCTGCTTAATGATACGTTGGGAACTGGGTTCGATGCTAGACAACAACGAAACATCCCTTTTACTTATAAGGTCTTCACCTGACCTAGATGGCATCTGAGCTCATCTCAAATGAAATATAATGCAGTTACAAAACTGGTAATTACAGTCGATTACCCAAATGATACGACTACTCTAACGAAGTCAGGGGTGTAACATAGACTGGTTGCAAAAAGTGCAGTTAAAGAAATATGACCATGGCATCAGATTGCCATAACTAGAGTCTGCAAAGACTTGAAAATTACCCCAGATAGGGTTAAACAAAGTAGCCTCAAAATGACTACAGTCACGTTTAGCAATAGACAGAAATTGGCGTCCTACGACGTCCATCAAGCTGCACCAGGCTTGACCAAAACATCTAACCCAAGGGTGACTCACTATCACTGTAATAAATGACATCTAATTAGACTAATTACATTCCCTACCTATGAAATGGCTGTCACTAAGTTCGGTTGGTTCACAAACTACACTAAACTAACTATACCTCCAGAAACTAGAACAAGGAAGGGGTGTACAAAACTCACGATATGAAGGAGCCCACACTTAGCTCTCTGTCCAACGACAAGGGTTGAACAAAAGCACCTCTGGCTTTCTGGATCGGCATCGTCCTCATCAGAACTTCCATCTGGGCTCTCCCAGAGACCAGGGTTCGGTCTGTCCCTGTAGTTGACCTCGTGAATGGACTGGACATGCCTAGGAAAGGCATCCTCGGTTCCTTCCTCCTCGTTCGATGTTCTAGAAGTTCCACAATCATGCTGGTCCCATCCGAGAAATCTCCCTCATACCATAATGGTATTAGCCCATGGTCTCGGCCTCGAACATGGTGTTGAAAAAGTTGACCACGTGGGCGGTAGTATAAGACATGTAATAGTTCATTATTTTCACTTGAAAATCACAGTATTCGTCGTAGATATCGCAGGCTTTAAATACAACTGGTTACACAGCCTTTACACTTTGCAGATGCAAATGATAAATGGCCATGCACTGTTCTGCGGTTCCACACGTGTACAGACGCTACTTTTTCTATCACGTGGCATCCGTGAAATGGGCGTCGTTTTATTATTGATAAATTCACCGTAGCAATTCACGTATAATGTAATTTTATAATCACACTTGTTCAAAGTAATAATGACACATTTACCTGTATATTTTCGCACCAGGCTCTCGGCCCTCCACAAACACGTGGGTGTAAAAATGTGGTGCTACAGTAATGTCGTAAAATTCACAATACTTGCCAAATAATTCACTATATAATTCGTGTTGATCACTGCACATCAACAACAGTGATTCGTAGTGTATTTGTGCTCGATGGCACCCGATAATGATTTCCACGCTGAAAAGCGGACTGTTTGCCACGTCTAATGCGACGGATATAATTACACGCCTACACAGGGCGGATTCTCCAGACGTAGTGCCAGGAACTGCGTTCCTCGTGGAAGCAAGTCGTCAAACTAAGTCGTTGAGCGACTTCTTACATTCCTATTTGCGTATCTGCAATGATATTACCTTACCTTAAAGTGAAAAAACATTCTCCAAAATGTTTTAATAATACTGAATGACGAAATGGAATATTCTGAGTCTCGTGGATAGATAAAATTGATTAATAAGACCTCAGATAAATAATTAGCAGACTTCACCAAAGTCAAAAGCGCGATTCTCCGCTACTTCAAAGAGTATTGTATGAGCTCTCAGCTTCTCGTAGCTTTCTGGGTGTGTTCAAAGGTACTACATCCCATCACGAATGTGCTGTCGTGAAAAATATCACATGAACCTTAGCTCAGCGGGTTCATCTGCCTCTCCGTCGTTTCAAATAAAATGTTGGGACGACATTTTTATTTGACTCAAAGTTCATTCATAAGTGATATTTTTTTAGATTAGCTGGGTTGAAGGTTCCAATGCGCTCTCCTGTCCGAATGTCTTCAATCACATAACTTCCATTGTTCAGAGGTTGTCGGATACGACTGGGGCCATAATATGAAGACAGAAATTTCCCATATATGCGGTCTATAGGACTTGAGATTCCGGGTCTCCTTATAAGGACAAGGTCTCCCGCGACTAGTGGTTCTCTGAATCTCAGGCGTCTAGTTCTTCTCAAGCGTTTGGCAGCTTGTCTGTCCAAAGTGTCCCTTGCAGCTAAAAGTCTGCTGGCGTGTGATGGTTGTAAACAAGGTGGATTTACAATCACACGATTCCATATTCTCATCGGCATCTGGTTCAAATGCAAAACCATGGGTATTTGACCAGTACTCTCATGGACTGTTGAATTAATACATTTCGCCATGATAACTAGGACTTCGGTCCATCGCCAGTGTTCTTCCTGACAATACAGTCGACAGAATTTTGCGACAGTAGACATTACGCATTCTGCTGGGTTGCTCTCTGGATGGCGAATAGACGATAAAACATGACCTATCTCCAACGCGTACATAGCATTGGCAAATTCTGCGGAGGTGTACTGTGATCCATGATCAGTCAATAGGAATTGTGGCTTTCCTGCCTCCGGTATCACTTGTCGTCTAATTCTCTGGATAATCTGGTGTGCGGTGGCTTTCTGAATCGGATGAAGCATCGTATACTTCGTGAACACATCAATAGTAACAACGATGAAGCGGTTCCCACGACGGGCCTTAGGTATTGGGCCATAAAGGTCCTGTGCATATAACTCTCTAGGTTGAGTTGGGAGTATTGGCCTAGGTGGTTCCTTCAACAAGTGTGACGTGTACTTGTTCCGCTGGCATGCGTCGCAAGCACGTAAACACTGTCTAACGGTGGTTCCTAGCCTTTTCCAAGTAAAAGACTCCTTGATGGTTGGAATGGTCTTGTCAGTCCCACCATGTCCAATGGATAGATGAACCATAAGAATAACAGATTCTTGATATCTCTTCGGAATGACTGCACGCAGTTGAGTGTGGTCCTCGTCCACAAACTTATACAAGACACGATGATAGATCAAATAATCATCTGCAACAGCAGCAATCCTCGCATAATGAGCATCCTGTGGATTCATTCGTCGTTCCAGGAAACGGATAATATGCCTGAGTTCCTCCTCACGTCGTTGTCCTTCAGGTAGATGACGAAGTCGGCGAAGGTGTTCCTCGCATTCTCCCTCGATGTCAATGGCATTCACAGTGGCTTCAGGATTCCGGCTGAGAATGTCGGCGAACACATTCTCTCTGCCTGGTCGGTAAACAATTTCCAAGTCAAACTGTTGGAGAAACAGCGTCCAACGTGTGATCCTGTCGCTTGCCAGTCTTGTTCGTAAAATGAAGGTCAGCGCATGGTGATCGTTCCTCACAATAATCCTCTGGCCTAACAAAAGTTTCTGCCAGTACTCAAGTGCGTAAACAATCGCAAGTGCTTTAATCTCAGTGGTGAAATAATGAGATTCATGCGCCCTCAAACGTCGACTTAAGAAAGCGATGTAATGACGTTTCTTCTCGTCATCCTCCTGCAATAGGATGGCACCTATTCCAATCGCAGATGCATCAGTCTCTAGAATAAAATTCCGGGAGTAGTCTGGATATTCTAACTGAATCGAATCAACCAGCATCTGTTTAGCTTTCCTGAAAGCTGTCTCGCACTCGCCATTCCAAGCACATCTGCAATTCTTCTTCAGTAAACCTTGCAGTTGTGCGACAGTCTCAGAATACTTCTCACAATGAGCAGCAAAGAATTGGAGAATTCCTAGGAATTGTCTCACGTGTTTCACACGGGTTGGCGTTGGAAATGCAGCAACGGTTCTGATCTTTGCCGGATTCGGCCTGTATCCATCTCCATTAATTATGTGTCCCACAAATTTGACTTCTCTCTGGAAGAATCGACACTTGTCGAATTTCACTTTAAAATTAGCCTGTCGAAGATTCTCAAAAACAAGGCGTAAAGTTGTTAAATGTTCCTCCTCCGTTTCCGAAGCTATGATGATGTCATCCACGTAACATATCACCTTCTGTTTCACTTCAGGAGTCAGCTTCGCATCAAGTGCTCTAATTAATGCAGCTCCGGCATTTTTCACTCCAAAGGGTAGTTTTCGAAAGACATAGGTGGTCTGATCGAACAGAAACCCTGTATACTTCTGAGTATGCTCAGATAATCTGATATGGTAGTAGGATTGTACCAAGTCTAAAGACGAAAATATCTTCTTTCCCTTGAACTTCCTGAGGATGTCCCTATTCTTGGGCGGTCTGTCATGCTCAGGAGCTAGGCATTCATTTAAGGCCCTTGCATCGAGACAAAGTCTCAAGCTTCCATCCACCTTAACCACAGGTGTTATAGGATTCTAGAAAGGAGTCGGTGACTTCTTGATTGTACCTGCTGCTTCCATCTCATGAATCTTCTTAGCAGCTTCCTCGCGGTGTTTCTCTGCGATAGGATAAATCTTCTTCTGGAATGGGGAATCATCCAGTAGTACAAGATCGTACTCGTAGTCCAATATCTCGCCAGGTGTGGTGTCGAATATATCCTCGTATTCGCTTAATATTGCATCTAGTTTCTCTCGTATGGGTGCTGATAATGGTTCTGCCTCTTCGTCGGCATCTTGTGTCTCCTCAATTTCCTTGCCATTTAAATGCTCAACAATGTTGACTTCGGATTCAAATTCCGGTTCATCTTCTACTAAGTTCATTTGAATGGGTTCGTTCGGCTTAAACTCCACCGTATTACGTCCCATATCAATGATTCCATCATACTTCCGAATGAAGTCTGCACCCAATATGGCATCATGATGCAAGCCTTTCATCACAAGAAATTCGTGCAAGTACACGTGGCTCGAAATCTTCAAAGTGCATAAAATCTGGATTTTGCACGTTACAACACGGTCAGGTATGCCTCCTCTGACTCTTACTGCAGAAACTGGCAGCTCTGTCACCTCAGAGTTTGCTTTCAGTCTGGCATGGCAATCGGCGGAAATGACACTTATCATCGCCCCAGTATCGATGAGAATGACTACGTTACATCCATTCAGGGTAGCTACAATCTTCGGTAGACGCGTAAATTCGTAGTTGTGGTTCGTCGTTCGTCTAATAGATCTTCCTGAATTGGCTCCCAGAGTAAGATGGTGGCAGTTACTCTGTGCCCAATCGGGTAAGAATCTACTGGTTTTCGGCGTTTTTTTCTCTCTTGGCGGGAAGTACCGGGCTGGTTTCGCTCCGTTTCTTCCGCCGTATTACGTGTTTCCCTCGAAGTCGGGTTCTGATCTCCCCCTTCTTGTATTTCTTGAAGTTCTCGGAGTTGCTGAAGGGATTCACGACTCTCCCGTGCTCTTCCTCTCCAGTCTCGATCGGTCTGGTATCTGGATCTCTATTGTAACATCTCCTATAACGGTAATCCCTACGGATACTTCCGTGCTGTGGGTTCCGGCTATTATTCCCTCGGCGGTCGTTATCGTGACGACGGTCGTCGTTCGTCCCTCGATCAAAGCGCCGGTTCCAGTGACTACGACGGTCATCTCTCTGGTCTCTAGCATATGGAGTGTTGTTCCATTCTCTCCGACCACGATTATAGTCATTGCGCTGTCTAGAGCTCTCATGAGTCTGCGTCTGCTGTGGCGTCTGGCACACTTTGTACACAGTTGTCGAGTTGACATGTCTCTCTTCACGTCTGTCAGCCTTCTGATGACGGTGTGTTGGGAACTGTTCGGTGTTGGCATCCAATCGACGCAAGATTTGATCACACTGCTGAAAAGTAGATGCTCCAGCAGCGATCAATACACGTTGCACGTCAGCAGGGTATTGCCAAACGATGGTGTTTACCAGGTCTTGCTCTGACAGTGGGGGTTGTAAACAACGGAGTTTTTCAAGCTGGGTTGCGAAGTAGTTCGCATAACGCGTCGGAGTGTTTGAGCAGTATCGGCGAGTATACATCTCGGCTCTGATACTCTGCTGGATGTGGCTTGACCAGTAAGTCCTCAGCAAGGCTTCTCTAAAATCTCGGTAGCCTACAAATGAGTAACGGAAGGCTCTAAACCAAGTGCTGGCTTGCCCCTCAAGCAAACGCTCAATAACTCGGAGTTCTCTCTCCGGAGTTACCATTGTGTCTCTCAAGTAGCTTTCTACGTTCGCCAAAAATTCCACTGGAGTGATGCCACTTCCAGTGCCTGAGAATCGAGCTGGTTGCTCTTCTCTCGAACGGATGATAGTCACATTCCCTTGCGTGTGCGCGGGTCTAAACGAACTCGGCATGTAGTTATGCGTCGGCGTACTCGTCTCTTGACTCTGTCGATTGGGTGCGGGTTGGAAAGGATGTGCATCAAAGTTTAACGCTTGACTCTGCGCTGAACCGGTAAATTGAGATGGTTGCGGTTCCATGGGTGCGCTGGGTTGAAAATGTGCAGGCATTATCCCTGCGGATTGCGATCCTGGTGTTGCCTGAGATTCTCCCATCTGTGAGGGTAAGTGTGTCTCTCTTGGATGCGTCTCCAGTCGGTCGAGACGTCTCTCGATAACTTCGAGCCCTGGGATGGTCTTAGCTGCGACCTTATTTCCCAGATCGTTGAGCTGCAATTCTATTCTATCAACTTTGCCTTTGAGGTTGGTGTCCACTTCGCGAATAGCCGTCCTCAAGTTGTAGCTGAGGTCTAACCTCTCGGTTATCGTGACTTCCTCGAATCGTTTCTGTAGGGAGTCGATTTCTACCTCGACTTTTGACATTTTGTCCTGGATCCTTCCTACTGTACCCGTTCGTCCTGGGGATGCGATGACCCATCTGCTATTACATCGCATTCCTGGAGTTCCAGGACAGAGCGGAGTTAAATGAACCTCTAGTCAAATAAGGAATGTGTCGGAAATTCAGCTGAGTTATCGAAAAAGCAGTGGGTAACACGAGACAAAGTATCTCTAGGGTCGTTACGGGCTTAAGTTTAATAACAATAATGCAAATATAAATGGGCGCCATCAACTGAACTCCTAGCAAACCACATCCTTTCCGGTTAAGCCTTAATCAAGACAAGGAAAGAAAAAAGAAAATCACACCATCATCAGATCACAACTAAGATAAAAACAAATATATTTCACTTTGATAGTCAGACAGACATATTAAATATTCCTCCTACCTGAGAGTATGGTCGAATGCCAACGTTAAATTGTCATTGTCCAAAAATCGAACCATCTCTTTTCTAATCAAAAATATTTCATCCACATAAAACAAGAAAAATCTCTAAGTTCTCTTGGGTTCTCAGGATCACTGTAGCACTATGTCTTTCGTCACTGACATTTGTGATACCTGAGACCTAATTTCTCTTTAATTTAACATCATGAATGTGGATTTGAAAAATTATTAATCTGTCTAAACATACACATATTAATCACATATTTTAAACATCACGTAATTTATGGCTTGCATGGCATAATTTAAATGTTGAACATGTTAGTAAAATGCTCCTAAACATCGAATAATTAATTTACATTATTTACATTGTCATTAATAATTGCCTGTTTGTGAATTACAGAAAATCTACTGCTCATTGGTCATCATTATCATCGTCATCAAAGTTAAATATTTCTCACATTAATTCTCATCTTAAAATTCAACATATTCCTGTCAGAATCATTAACTCATCACCATTAAATCATTTAAATGAAAATTATTATCATTACTTCATTATACTTTCTAATTATTCACACACTCTTATTTTATCATCTACTTCAGATTAAATCATCTTAAATCATCAATACAAATTGTTTAATTCCTCAACTCAAGTTGCAATTCCTCAAATTATATCTCAATTAAATTTATTTTAATCCATATAAATTCATTAATCATCAGCTTCTTTAATTAATTATCACCTTCTAATTCAGTTATTCATCATCTATCCAATCATCTATTAATTTATTTAAATCAGTTTATTTATCCAATCTTCAATTCATCCATTTATTTAATTCATTGATTTATTCCAAAATTTAATTTATCAAATTATTTAAATTTCATTCTTCTGGTTATTTAGATTTTTATTATTTCATCTAGTCATTCTGATTTTTATTTCATTAGGTCAGATCATTAATATGCTTAAATTTCAGATTATTATTTCATTAATTATTATTATCAGAAAATCTTGTATTATCAACTTTATTTATTTGTTTAATTTCCTAACAAATTGGTTAATATGGGTTATAGAACGTTGTCTTACAGTTTTATCACTTCCAAGTTATATTTCGTATTTAATTATCATGCCAAAAAATATTATTGCCTTCACGACATCACGTTGGATCTATCCACAACTGCATTATATATCCTCACTTCTTCAAATATCACATTTGAATACCACAATTATTCCACAAAACTCCATAAATATTCAGCATACAGCATGAATCTCAACAATTATGCTAGACTGGGTTCGACAACTTCATGTCTGCCTCAAAATACATTAGCAATATTGCAACTATCACTTGGCAACTTCTACAAAATGCCTATCACAAACTTCACTTAACCATGTTGCATGATCTACAAAAAATATATAACTGGCTTCAAATTATCAACGCACACAATCTCCAATAACTGTAATTACTCTGATCACATCTAGACAACTTCTTAAACAATTGGAAAAAATATTACCTTAGTAATTCAAGATCTGCTTTCAAATAGCATAAATTCTCTTACAATTCTCATAATTCACATCACAGAAAAACACCAATGTGTCAATGTGTTATAATCTCTCATATCAAAATCTGCAATACTGATCTGCCTTAAAATAAATATGACCATTAATGATTCATCTTACAAGATTCAATTACTTTAAATCCTTCTCAAAGGTATCAAACACAATTATAAAAATCATCAAAAGCATCAGCCGTACCAGCTGTTAAACTGAAAGTACTCTCAAAAGAGTATAGCAACAAAATATTGGATTGGCAGACAAGAATTACAAATGTAACCCTGCTGACATTTATCTTTACTTTATTTAACAAAATCTCGACTGATATGTGACTAGTAGTTCCTTGTTTGATTCACTTACAATCTCATGTACACTCGGATGATAAAAATGAGTCCCTCAATGGCATGTAAGATGGGTAACCACCGTACAATCGTATAAATACGAAAGACCTCGCCCCGTCGACTAACATGATAATGCCCTGAACCATGGGTAAGATGAGTAACCACCATACAATCGTATAAATACGAAAGACCCCATCTCGAAGACTAAATGAGTGAATGTACCAGATAGGAATCAACAAGTCTCCAGTTTTCATATAAAAGCGATATTCATTCACTAAAGTGAATAACTTCTTAATATCTCCAAACAATCCAATGGAAAAAAATCCCTACTGATGAATAATACACACTCGCAAGTATGCAATGAACTGACGAAGTAATATAGATAATCAATTGCAGATCACGAGTTCGAAATACTCGTCACACAAAAAAAAACTATTCATGAAAACTATCCTTGCTGGAAAAATGTCTAAAAGACCAAACATCTGCTGGCAGTTGGCAGTTGGCAGTCAAAGTGAAAGATCGTGTTTTTCCCAAGCTCTCAGGTGTGCCGGAATGGGTTGTTCTCTGGAATGTTATCGGGCGAGGATCGGACTGTGGTATGTGAAGGGTAGTCGGGATTTCCGGTGTTTGTGTGTGCGTACGGGACCTAGCAACTTGTGGTTCATAGCCCTAGTGATAGCTGCATTGCTAGTTATTGGTGGAGTGGAAGTGAATCCAGGGCCTGTTACTCCAAATGTGAATCAGGCAAATGATCCAGTGACAGTTTTAAAGTGTTCGACGTGCAGTAAAACATTGAAGAATGGTGTTGAGTGTGGACTATGTGAGAAATGGTTTCACTTCGGCTGTATTAAGGTCAAGAAGGAGGATTGTGATGTCGGAAATTGGTTTTGTAAAGTATGTGATACGCCGGACTGTTTGAGGGTGCAAATCAAAGCAAGGGATCAAATAATACAGGAACTTAGAGCTAAGCTTCGTGAATCAGAAGAAACGGTGAAGGATGTGACTGAACGGCTTTCTACTGGGATCAGTGTGGAAGAGGGCGTGCAGGAGCAAACTGAGGATGACGTTATCATAATGGGTGATTCGATGATACGATGGAGTGCGAATATCTCGAGGAAATCAGGTGCGAAAGTGCGGTGTTATCCGGGGATTAAAATTGACCAGCTTGCCCAACAAGTGGAAGAAACAAATATAGAGGACTGTGAAAAAGTTAAAGTGTTGTTGCTCCATGTTGGGACGAACGATTTGAAGAAGAGGGCTACAGCTGATTACATCATGGGGGAGCTCTACGAACTAGGCAGAAAAGCTAAAAGCAAGTTTAGAAATGCAAAAATTATAATGAGTGGCATTGTTCGGCGGGGAGATGTTCCGTTAAGGCGAGTTAAGACTGTAAATGACCGCATGGACTGGGTATGTGCACAACTGGGATTAGTGTACGTAGAAGCTGACTGCTGGATTGGTGGCCGTGACTTCGCCCGAGACGGGCTGCATCTAAATCGACGGGGCGCTTACAACCTAGGGAGCCTACATGACAGGGTCATCGGTTCGTGCCGGCTTTTGTGAGGAGGAGCAGGTCCAGAGGTTGCCAGCCGATGGGAACAGAAGGAGCTACTTCAAGATATTTGCTGCGGAGGTAAGACTCTAAGATTACTGCAGGTTAATTGTCAGAGTTTAGGAAATAAATTAATTGAATTTTGGAATCTTGTAGAGACGTATTCTCCGGACATTGTCATTGCAACTGAATCTTGGTTATATGAGGACATAAATAGTAGCGAAATAATTCAAGGGACCTACGAAATGTACAGAAGGGATCGGGGGAAGCGAGGTGGTGGGCTATTTATTTGTGTGCGCAAAAATATAGCTAGTTTCTTAAAGTGGGCTGATATGGATCATGAAATGTTATGTGTGCAAATTTCGGATAAAGGAAATAAATTCCCTCTTCAGGTGATAGGGGCGTATAGAGCACCGAAAGATAACTTTTCTCTCCTCGAAACACTGTATGATAAAACTTGTACGGGTAATGCTATGAAAAAGAGCATAATAATTGCTGGAGATTTAAACCTCCCCAAAGTAGACTGGTCTGGTGAGTCAACTAGCTGTGGTCAAGCTCAGAGCGCTGCAAATAAATTCTTAAGGGAGGGGGGATTTTCCCAAGTAGTTGACTTCCCAACTAGAGACAATAATACCTTAGATGTTTATCTCGTAAGGCCTGTAGAGCTGTATATTAACTGTCTGAAAGTACCAGGAATTAGTGACCATTCTGGGGTTGAATTAAATATTAGATATGGTGACGTTACAAAATTAGACTCTGATGTAGCGAAAAAGATCATATTCCAGTATCGCAGGGCGGATCAGGGCAAGTTTCAGGGGTATTTGAATGAGCTATTTGTAGGATGGGCATCGGAAGGAAATCACATTAATATCCTGTGGAATAACTTTTTGAAAATTTTAAATAGCGCTGTTGATAAATTTGTCCCATTTAAATTGCTGAAACAAAACCCAGACCCTGAGTATTACACACGAGAAATTAGGAGACTAAAACGGAAAATTAGGAAATTATACAATAAAAGACATGATAGTGACAAGTATATGTTGAAATTTAAGTCCTTATCAAGAGAGCTCGTCTTAAAAAAGAGGGCTGCTCATGACAGTTATATGCAAGGTCTACTTGGTTCGGGAGGGGGTGGGTGGAAAAAATTTTACAGTTATGTTAGGAGAAGAAAGGGAAATTCAAATAATTTGTCGATGATAATGTCCGGTGACGGTAAATTAATTACTGAGAAACAGGCCATTGCTAATGAATTAAATGTCTTTTACGGTAGTGTGTTCAATAAATCCAATAGCTGTGTGTTGGACCTTAACGACGAATCAGGGGCTCCCCTGTTCCAAATAAACCAGTCAGCAATTGTAAAGCTAATACAAAAACTGCGTTTCAATGTATCAAAGGGTCCTGATAATATTGTTAGTGAAGTACTTAAATTAGGAGGTAGGGCCGTGGCACGATACTTGGAGGTGATATTTAATGTGTCCATAAACAATGCGCAATTCCCAGATGACTGGAAAAGAGCTACGGTAGTCCCAATATTTAAGGGAGGGAGCAGACTTGAATTGGGCAACTACAGGCCGGTTAGCCTTACGTCCATCGTTTGTAAGCAGATGGAGCATCTCATTTGCGACTACTTGAGGGAACAGTGGGAAACATTATCATGGTTTAATGATAGGCAGCATGGATTTCGGAAAGGTTACTCATGCGAGAGTCAGATGCTATCACTTTTTCAAGACATTAGCGAATCGTTAGACCATGGAGTTTCAGTCGACGCCGTGGTGATAGATTTTGCGAAGGCATTTGATGTCGTGCCGCATGACATGCTACTCCATAAATTAGCTTCGACGAAGATTGATAGAAGAGTAATTTTATGGATCCAAGAATTTTTGACGGGTCGTTCCCAGAAAGTGAAAGTTGAAGGCGTATTCTCGGATGAAATTACCGTAACGTCGGGTATCCCTCAGGGCAGCGTAATCGGAACTTTGTTGTTTTTGGCGTTTATAAATGACTTACCAAATGGAATTCGCAGTGACTGTCGATTGTTTGCGGATGATTGTGTAATATATCGAAAGATACACGACTCACAAGACAATGCAGTGCTGCAAGAGGACCTGAACCTGGTCTATAAGTGGGCGATTGTAAATAAAATGAAAATAAACACAAGAAAATGTAGTCTCTTAAAAATAGGGAAAGTGCGAAGGCAGGATTTTCAATATAACATTGGCTCGGAAATACTTGTAGAAGAAGATTCTTGCAAATATTTGGGCGTTCACGTAAGGAATGATATGAAATGGAGTAGTCATGTAGGATGTGTAGTTTCAAAAGCTTACAAATCCCTGCACTTTGTAATGAGGGTATTAAAAGGAAGTAGTACCTCTGCTAAAGAATTAGGCTATTTGTCACTTGTAAGACCTATTCTGGAATATGCCTGGGCGGTTTGGGATCCATATCAAGTAGGGCTCATCAATGAGTTGGAAATGGTACAAAGAAAGGCCGCTAGATTTGTGCTCAGTGACTTTAATCCCAGGAGCAGTGTGAGCCGTATGTTAAAGAAACTTGGGTGGGAATCACTGGAGGCTAGGAGGATGAAATCTAGACTCTACGCTATGTACAACACGTATACAAATAAACCAGCATGGGGTGAGCTTAGCAAACGATTGGGAAAGCCCACTTACATGGGTAGGAGCGATCATCCTTTCAAAGTTAAGGGCCGACCACAGCGAACAAATTATGGTAAATATTCTTTTGTAAACCGTGCCATTGATAACTGGAACTCTCTACCTGCCGCAGTCTTAGAGCCTTTTCCCAAACATATAGGTGTGTTTAAGAAAAGACTGACTATTTGTGTAAATACTCTAGTTTAATTGGTGTATAATTGTTATTGAATTGTTATGTATAATTATGTATTGTTATGTAAAACTATGTATTTGTTATGTATATCCATTTTGCCACCGGGGGACACACCCCCCATTGCAAATAAATGAATGAATGAAAAAAATGAATAATAAAGCCAATCAATGATGAGAATTTCGTATAATGATGCCTGCCATATCATATGGTCACGCCATATTCTAGCAAATTCGAAGCATATAAAGTCAAACCATGTCTAAATAATCGTATCACTCCTATTAGAAAAATATACATGTGTGCCCAGTATTCATATAAATAATCGTATCAGAAAGTTATAACTCTTACAGTACCTTCTCATAATCAGCTGTTATTAAATTTCAAAGATCGTCGATTTTCCTTATGTAATGAATTTCTCGAAAGATCGGCGTGAATATCATTCCACCAACGCAATGACGATTGCCTTCGAATCCCAAGTGAATCAGCTGGTGGACCTCCTCCTCGTCAGGAATCGAATCCATCGCTCTGTGGTGCCATCGCGTCTCTGTCTGCGTTTACTCCGACATGATGAACTTCTGGTTATCCATAGCGGATACTGTCCAAATCTTCACGAAAAAGTTCATAGAAACAGCGGACCCCTTATTCCTCTTCTACGTTACGCCACTGTTCCATACAATGTTCGGTTTGAGTGTTGAAAGTTCAATCTCCAATAACTGCTAAGTCTCACTTTCATAAAATAAAATTTTATATGAGAGTGTCTAAGTTTATGAAACACCCTGTAGCTGTGTTCATACTCGGTAATTCATAACACTTTATAAGAACGAATAGCATTAATGCACGAGCCAAAGTTCATAAATGCATTTGCCTGAAATCGTTAATGTTACTTGGAATGCGTTATGAAATGCATAGTCGTAATGTCATTAAGAAAAACTATGTTCATTCGAAGTTCACAGTTGCAGTATCTCGTAACTATCTGCTTTTACAATTTGGTTACAGAATAAATGTTCCAGTTCAATGTTATAATGAAGTTCAGCTTCTGTCATAATGCTTGCGTATAAGATTGGTAATAACCCGCTCGCCCCTACTGCTATGCTCTAGAACAATCTCCACATAAAGCTGGCCTCGCCATGTCGCTCTACTATGCTGTTTTGCGTTAAAATGCAGCTTGGAATAAGTTCTCCAACTACTATCGCAATGCTGTTCTAAAATCCCGGCCTTCTATGCTTGCTTGGGCCGTACAGCTGGTTATGTAACCGATCTTCACACTGCCTACTGCGATTGTCCGTCCGGCTCACTGACCTACTTTTCGTTCGCTGCTTAGTGAAGTCGAAACTGTCGCTTTCACTTTCCGTGACAAAAGCTGTTCGCTGCGCGACCTTTACCATGCGCTCGGCATATGTCCTACTCGGCTCGCTCCCTGAATTCGACTGCCGTGCTAACTGTACTCGACTCCTCTGCTTGCAGAGCTCAACTGCTTGTCTGCTTGGCTCACTGAGCTCCACTGACTGTCTCTGGACTGCCTTGACCTGAACCTCCCTGGCGCAGTCACGTGACGTTCTCCCCACCTCTGTGCTCTTGCGTCACAAAAGTAATCTCGAACCCCGATCATCTCGGCTATTAAGTTATAAAATAACTTTAGGGTTATCTGACTTCCTTAAAATTATTACCACATATAATGCTTGTTATAATATCTTTTCTTCTAAGATGTTTAAATACCATGCTCCATATAGATCTTAATAAAGCTTCATAATTCCATCCATAATTCCATCTGCTTGACTGCGGTCAGTGCCTTCTTAATCCTAGACCTTCTACGTCATCCTGACATTCCTCTTGATTCGATCTGAGCGCTATCTTTTCATAACTCTTCCCAAAATCTCAACTACGGCTTAATGTCTGCTGGCGTAGCCGATAGCCTCAACCAGGTATCGGGTACACTACATCACCTTTGACCTCGGCTACCTTTGCCTCCATAGTGGTCATATGTTCATTGAGGTCACCCCTCAATAGCATGACATCGATCTTATGCTCTTCTCGATGAACGTCAATGATTTCACGTAGCCCTGTTACTGTCTCAGTTAATTCCGTAATATTATTTCTGTTTGTGTTTAACTCGTCCTTGACCTCGATCATACTATCGACGATCGTCTTGACGTTGTTGTTGACTGCGTTCGCTGCACCTCTCATCAATATGAGACCTATATTCATGGTGGCCATGTCCTTCTTGACGTTGTCCATGAATCCCTCGACGTGAGTTAACCGAGTCCCAAATTCTTCTCGTGTGTGCTCCAAGTCGGCCCTCATATCAATCTGGACTCTGTTAATCGTCGTCTGGATCTGAGCGGTGTGCTCCTCTAATCGGGTCTGCACGTCCTCCCTAGCTCTATTCATCTGATCAGTTAAACTATCGATAAGCTGGTTAGCTTCCTGATGGTGTCGTATAACACCAACTCTAACAGCCGCTAAACCTGCCGTAAGATCATTCCTAGCCTCTATCCTATGAACGTCCATGTCGGCCCTGACCTGCGTTAGATCAGCCCTAACATTATTGATTGACTCTGTGTAGATCTCAAGATCCTGTCTCGCATTTTTAATTTCCTGTCTGACTTGGTCCACATGACCACTTACATTGTTGATCGACTGGGTGTTAACTTCCAAGTCCTGTCTCACATTATTATCAGCTTGGGTATTCTCACCCAAGTCACCTCGGACTTCACCTAAATCAGTCCTTACAGTACCTAAGTCAGCAGTAATCTGCTGGAGATTGGCATTGACACCTGCCATCATCTCCCCAAACACACGACGATGTGTTTCCTCATCCATGACAAGAAATTATTTGAGAAAGAGAGGGATCAATCTCTAATGGAACTTACAGCTATGATTAGTTACTTGGTGGTATAAAGCTTGTTTCATTTAAATAAATATCACGAGTACAGCTGGAGTATGCATACTAAGTGCTTCTACATTTACAAAAATAACGGCGAGCAAAGCAAAGTATTACATTTACTCAGGATGAGGCATCATCAAAGAAAATCCTATCCATCATTTATCTAACACAAAATCCTCACCCCATGGACTTGTATCAAACATGAATGCCATGCGGTTAATTGATCTGCAGTACGACTTTCTAAGATCGTCCCAGTCCGGTCAATTTACCATTAATCACCATTAAGGTCCTCTTAATTAACATGGAACTGACGGTCACCACGTTAACGTCGGCACATGAGTTGGGCGCCATTTAAAGTTTAGAGTGTATGTGAGCCCGTCAGAGGAGCTGCCAGGATAGCCAACAACCGCAATGAATTCCCTAAAATCTCATCCGCCGGGCCTAACTGCCGTGAGGATCAGGTGAACTTCCAAATAGGCCAAGCGGCACGAGAAACTGTAGTCCACGGGGATCGTGGTACATGGTGACGAAGGTCATAGACTACCTAAGGAAAGGTTCACCTTAAAAACAAGACTGAGAAAAGAAACATCCAGACTTATGTAAAACACCGTGAAAATTTATTGTAAATTTCACAAACCCCTACCCTAGTTCGGAGGGTTTCTATCGCCTAATCCGCAAACTAATAAATAATCAAAAATAAAAAGCAGGTCCCTACCTGAGAAGTTACAGTAAACCCTCGCGAAAGATCTGTCTCACAATAATAAAGCAACAACTGCAACACTAGGAAAATGGTACGACGCAAAGCCCTAGGTCAAGTTACAAGATCAAGCTAATATCGGAATTTACATTTAACAGGTTAGCAAAACAAATCTAAGTTAGGATGATAACATCTACACATTTACATTTAACGTTAATTCATCTAGCTAAGTCCTATCAATTAATAACAAAATTTACGGCGGTGACGTCCGTAATATCAAACAATTACAATCTAAGCTAAGTGACAGGCCATAGAAAAAAACATCTAAGTATTCTTAGGAACTAAGTGCTAATCAACACACAAATGGGGTAACATAGAGGATTCATACACTTTTACATCTTAAATAAATAAATAAATAAGAGACAACAGTTTTATTCAAATGCCTGCCTACACCTTGGTTAACTGTTTGTAAGCCATAGTCATCTAATGTGTGTAATTACGGTGACGACTGCGTAGTGAAGACTACGTCTAACATCGTATGGCCTGCGCTCCACCAGCTACGAACTCAAGGTTCGAGCAATCTTCAGTCGCAACAAAAAGTGTCAGCTGTTCTAAAGTCATTTCCTCCAGGAAATACCTTCATTAGCACGGCTATGTCAGCAGGTTCCAAATGCAAATGAGCAAGGTTAAATAGAAAGGATTCGTTAGTTAGCTTTTGTTTACCAAAATTATGCGTTTTATTATAAAGATGACGGTTTAGGTTATCGTTGGTTTATGACGAATAATACTGACAAGCCTGGGCACGGAGCGTCTCCCATGAGATCATCTCTGCCAAAAAGCTTCGACTCAAAAGTCGGAATACAATCAACGAGCAATAACAACTCGGACACACAATAACACAAGTTACCAGCGGCGCACAGCTCGCGTTCAATAACTCTGGGATGGGCCTGCACACAATCAGTTACCCTCCCTAAATATCTGGTCCACGGGAACAGTCCCGGACATGGTACACAAAAATACCTTCATACATGAAAAACCTCCCTAGCGGGGCTAGCCTACAACGTACTATAGAAACCTGACATAACTGTACTCATCAAACAACAGTACACGCAACAGCGTTTAACTAACAAATGGCAATCTACAAAACATGTGATCAGATACAAGAATGGACACTGGATTCCATGAGCTATATTGCAATGAAAGGGAAAATGAATGCTAAAAGCATTCTGTCCTATGTTAATATCAGTCCGTCTCACTTAGAAGCATGCGCTCTCACACGAGCGCTGGGTCACAAACCTGTTCGTGTCGCCGCAGGCTACACGATTCCTGCGCTGATAGACACAACACTCTAACTAGGCCGGCAATTTAAGCAAGAAAATTACTGTACAACTGGCCTCATAATAATACCTTTACCATAGGTTATAAACCTCGAAGAATATGTGCATAAAAAGCATGCTATAAATCTGAATACAATCATATAACTCTGTCTTTCACAACAAAGACGTTTAAAAGGTAGCAATGTCACTAATTGCTGGAGCTCTCTGATCTCAAAGATAAAATACACTTCAGTAGTTGCTTGTATAAACATCAAATAAATCACGTGTCATCACATTTGACACAACAAAACAATAATTGTGGCGCAAATACCACACACTGCTGGATCTGCTTAATGATACGTTGGGAACTGGGTTCGATGCTAGACAACAACGAAACATCCCTTTTACTTATAAGGTCTTCACCTGACCTAGATGGCATCTGAGCTCATCTCAAATGAAATATAATGCAGTTACAAAACTGGTAATTACAGTCGATTACCCAAATGATACGACTACTCTAACGAAATCAGGGGTGTAACATAGACTGGTTGCCAAAAGTGCAGTTAAAGAAATATGACCATGGCATCAGATTGCCATAACTAGAGTCTGCAAAGACTTGAAAATCACCCCACATAGGGTTAAACAAAGTAGCCTCAAAATGACTACAGTCACGTTTAGCAATAGACAGAAATTGGCGTCCTACGACGTCCATCAAGCTGCACCAGGCTTGACCAAAACATCTAACCCAAGGGTGACTCACTATCACTGTAATAAATGACATCTAATTAGACTAATTACATTCCCTTCCTATGAAATGGCTGTCACTAAGTTCGGTTGGTTCACAAACTACACTAAACTAACTATACCACCAGAAACTAGAACAAGGAAGGGGTGTACAAAACTCACGATATGAAGGAGCCCACACTTAGCTCTCTGTCTAACGACAAGGGTTGAACAAAAGCACCTCTGGCTATCAAGATCGGCATCTTCCTCATCAGAACTTCCATCTGGGCTCTCCCAGAGACCAGGGTTCGGTCTGTCCCTGTAGTTGACCTCGTGAATGGACTGGACATGCCTAGGAAAGGCATCCTCGGTTCCTTCCTCCTCGTTCGATGTTCTAGAAGTTCCACAATCATGCTGGTCCCATCCGAGAAATCTCCCTCATACCATAATGGTATTAGCCCATGGTCTCGGCCTCGAACATGGTGTTGAAAAAGTTGACCACGTGGGCGGTAGTATAAGACATGTAGTAGTTCATTATTTTCACTTGAAAATCACAGTATTCGTCGTAGATATCACAGGCTTTAAATACATCTGGTAACACAGCCTTTACACTTTGCAGATGCAAACGATAAATGGCCATGCACTGTTCTGCGGTTCCACACGTGTACAGACGCTACTTTTTCTATCACGTGGCATCCGTGAAATGGGCGTCGTTTTATTATTGATAAATTCACCGTAGCAATTCACGTATAATGTAATTTTATAATCACACTTGTTCAAAGTAATAATGACACATTTACCTGTATATTTTCGCACCAGGCTCTCGGCCCTCCACAAACACGTGGGTGTAAAAATGTGGTGCTACAGTAATGTCGTAAATTTCACAATACTTGCCAAATAATTCACTATATAATTCGTGTTGATCACTGCACATCAACAACAGTGATTCGTAGTGTATTTGTGCTCGATGGCACCCGATAATGATTTCCACGCTGAAAAGCGGACTGTTTGCCACGTCTAATGCGACGGATATAATTACACGCCTACACAGGGCGGATTCTCCAGACGTAGTGCCAGGAACTGCGTTCTTCGTGGAAGCAAGTCGTCAAACTAAGTCGTTGAGCGACTTCTTACATTCCTATTTGCGTATCTGTAATGATATTACCTTACCTTAAAGTGAAAAAACATTCTCTAAAATGTTTTATAATACTGAATGACGAAATGGAATATTCTGAGTCTCGTGGAAAGATAAAATTGATTAATAAGACCTCAGATAAAAAATTAGCAGACTTCACCAAAGTCAAAAGTGCGATTCTCCGCTACTTCAAAGAGTATTGTATGAGCTCTCAGCTTCTCGTAGCTTTCTGGGTGTGTTCAAAGGTACTACATCCAATCACGAATGTGCAGTCGTGAAAAATATCACATGAACCTTAGCTCAGCGGGTTCAATATGTAGGTCTTAGAGTTATGTACTGTTACATGAAAATTATTGTGTACATGTAGTATTCAATCTTCAATCGCATGATTAGGACACAGGAAGTAAAAACAAGATTTTAAAATTTCGCACAGCTGCCATCTTGCGGTTATGGAAACAATTGAAAAAAAAATAGATACCAGTGTATTAACATTTGTATAAGGATTTACTGTACTAAGTGTCACTGCACTCAGATGGTTAATTTGCGAGAAGCGACCATGTGAATATTTATACTTCGCGTCGCCGCCATGTTGGATTTGTGATCACAAGGTTATTGAAAGTCCTATAGGTGAACTTATGTTCATAGCCCATATAAACATTAAAACATTCAGTTTGATTGCTGTAATAGATTCGTAGATATTGAGATCCATCTAAATATTTCGGATGGTCGCCATGTTGGAGTGTTATATGTATAGGCCATAGAGTCATGTACCATTAAAGGAAAATTATTGCATGGGTTCATTATTCAAACTTTCACTTCGATCGCATGGTTACGACACAAGAAATAAAAACTTAATTTTAAAATTCGCACAGCCGTTATCTTGAGGTTATGTAAACAATTGAACTAAATTAGATACCAGTGCATTACAATGTGTATAAACAATTCCTGCACCAAGTTTCATTGCGTTTCGATCATTACATCGTGAGAAAGATCTATTTAAAATTTCAACTTCGTTTGGCCGCCATATTCGTTTTGTAGTTAACCGGTTTTTGTAGGTCTTAAAGATGAACTTCCAGTGGTGCTCTTTATCTCCGTGGCCGATAACCTAGATGTTAGGCCCCTTAAAACAACAACAACAACTTTATCTCCGTACAGAATTTCAGGGTGATACCGGTAATAGTTTCAGGGAAATAGAATGCCGGTGAAATATTTGGCACAGCCGCCATCTTGAGGTTATGTAAACAATTGAACGAAGTTAGATGTCGGTGCAATACAATGTGTATACACACATAATGTACAAAGATTTATTGCGTTTGGTTAGTTAAATCGCGAGAAACGTCTGTTTAAAAGACGCAACATCCATTGGCCACCATGCATGTTTTGTAGATACCAGGTTTTCTAGTCATATAGGTGAACTTATAGTAGTTCCCTCTATCACCGTAAAGTATTCCAGGGTGATAACAGTAATTTTTTCGGAGATATTGAATGCTTGTTAAATATTTCACACATCCGCCATGTTGGATTGGTGAGGCGTAACAAAATTTGAAGGGCACGATCGGGGTCGTCCGGAATAGTGCTATGAACTTACCGAGTTTCATTGAAATCGCTCCAGCCGTTTAAATGTTATTAGGGTGGAACGCACAAAATCACACACGCACACACAGACATGTGATCTCATAAGCCTATTTTTTCATAAATGAAAATATGCTAAAAATATAGGAGGGAGATAATTTGTAAGACTTGTAATTTCACTAAGCTTGGCTTGGTAATTTTAGCATATTCACTTATTAATTGCTGGGCATTAAAAGGGATAAGATATCTCTCATCAAATCTTAACCCTTTGGTGCCAAGCAATTAAATAATGCCCCTTCTCAAAACATTTTGCAACGCACATGGTACATTAAGGAGGTTAAGGGTTAATATGAGCGCCTTGCAAACTCCTTTGATTGCAAGTTTGGTTTGGCATATGCACCTTGGTCTTCTCACCTCGTGTTTCATCAAAACTTTTTTGTGGGCAAATTTGGCTCCACATGTGCTACACGGGTATAGTTTCATACCAGTATGGGTTAACATA
The DNA here is from genome assembly GCA_946902985.2 of Meconema thalassinum. Lineage (NCBI taxonomy): Eukaryota > Metazoa > Arthropoda > Insecta > Orthoptera > Tettigoniidae > Meconema > Meconema thalassinum. The sequence continues at coordinate 19,918,262 of OX336395.1, read as the reverse complement.
TGTCTATTCAAACTACCATTCTGATTACATTTGACTCCGCATGTGCTTCATGAATACGGCTTCTTACCAGTATGGATTAACATGTGTCTCTTCAAACTACCTGACTGACTAAATTTAGCTTCGCATGTTCTACACGAGTAACGTTTCTCCCCAGTGTGGGTTAACATGTGTGTCTTCAAATTACCTTCCAGACTAAATTTGGCTTCGCATGTTCCACACGAGTAACGCTTCTCCCCAGTATGGGTTAATATGTGAGCCTCCAAATTACCTTTTTGAATAAATTTACCTTCGCATGTTCCACATGAGTAATGTTTCTCCCCAGTATGGGTACACATGTGTCTCCTCAAAGTGTCTTTGCGGGCATATTAAGCTCCACATGTTCCACACGAGTAACGCTTCTCCCCAGTATGGGTTAACATGTGAGCCTCCAATTTACCTTTTTGAATAAATTTAGCTTCGCATGTTCCCCATGAGTAATGTTTCTCCCCTGTATGGCAAAACATGTGTCTCTTCAAATAGTCTTTGCGGGCATATTTGGCTCCACATGTTCCACACAAGTAACGCTTCTCCCCAGTATGGATTAACATGTGTGTGTTCAAACTACCTTGCTGACTAAATTTGGCTTCGCATGTTCTACACGAGTAACGTTTCTCCCCAGTATGGGTTATCGTGTGTCTCTTCAAAGAACGTTCGTGACTAAATTTGGCTCCACATGTTCCACACAAGTAACGCTTCTCCCCAGTATGGATTAACATGTGTCTCTTCAAAGAACCTTCCAGACTCAATTTAGCTTCGCATGATCTACCCGAGTAACGTTTCTCCCCAGTATGGGTTAACATGTGTGTCTGCAAATAATCATTGCGGACATATTTAGCATCGCATGTGCTACACGAGTATCGCTTCTCATGGCTTAACAGGTTAGTCGTCAAATTTCTTTGATTTGTAATATTTCTTTCAGATACAGTGCTGATATTCTGTCCTCGAGTATTACATAATGCGTATATCTTCCGTAATGCAGGATCCGTAGTATCAGGACATCTCAGCCTGAAATCATTGGTAGTAATACAATGCAGTGCTCTGATAATTATGTTGAATTATCTGAGAAAGGTGCATAAAAATTTCAAAATCCAGCGATCAAACTTATGAAAAGAATGATAACTGGACCAACATTCATTAATATCACTACCAGGAATACTGTCCTTATCTAATACCTAGAACTGAACTGGTTTTTAATATTCAATGCTATGTTTTTTAAGCAGTCTGCATATCTTCAAATTACTTATAAACTATGCAAACAAAATGGTGTGACACGTTAGAGCGTTTGGAGTCATAGCTTTCCTTGGTAAATATGAAATCCGTATCCATTTCAAGAGTACTGATTATACACGGAAATGGCAACTTATTTCCAGACACATTCTGTTTGTCAAAAGTCAATTTGGTCCTTGATCAGTTAAATTAATGGAAATTATTGAATGGTTACGGAATTTGTGTGCTAATTCATACTAGCAGTGAAGGTGTTCAACTTATTTCACACCACATTGGCCGCTTTAACAACATGGATGTACGTGGATATGATTATTTAATAGAATCTGGATAACTGAAATCCATCTGACTTAGGAAGCGCATGCTCGTACAGGTGACAGAATAAACCATATTATATTCCCTACAGAATAGCCATGCTGGATTTTGGATGAAGGAGGGAATTTTGGATCTGCAAATCATGTGATTTCGAAACCAGATGGGCTATTATGCTTCACTCTTGAATACATCGCGGATGAATGGTTATTTAGGGCTACATAAATTACGTGGAGGTGATTAGCTTTAGGTCCAAGAAAATATCAGATACTATATATACACGGTGGCTTGTTATAATACACAGAAAGTCGTAACTCTTTAAGATTAAACACTCCATACAGCGAACATTTATCCAACTCTTGGCTCACCACCATGTGACTCCCGTCTAACCACGTACTGTCGCTGGGAACATAAAATAAGGAATCCCCCCCAACGATTCAATATCACGACCGGTATTTAGACGTCAACAAATTCACACTTTGTACACTGTTATTCTAAATTAATAATCGATGTTACATTCTATGTTTCAAAATATCTGGCATAAGTATCTCAGAGGTTGGTCAAAACTGGCAAAATATCCTAAAAGTGTTGAAACTGACTAAGAGATTTCACTTCTTGCACAAATCGATGCATTTAATTAAATAAATCCGTATACACGCGTGTCAAAGTGGCTGAGCTTTCGCAGAGGCGGCGTATATGTTGAGTGACGTCACTCGTACTTGAGGTTTCCATTCTATCTCCGCAGAACCTACACACCCTACATCCGAAGGAATTCGTTCAAAATTAACTAATCTTGGTTATCCCCTAGATTTCTTGTCCTCGACCCGTCCTTCCATAACAACTGTAAGGTTTCAATTCCAGTAGCCTTAGTATGTGCCATACCACGCTTCCTCTTTTATTCATAACCACTCGTCAGACTCATTTACCCTCCCCCACTCGTCCTAATACCCTTCATTAAGTAATATATTTAAACTTTAAACATCACTATTCTCCTCCAACACCACAATCAAATATTTCTATTTTTATATATTCTGCAGCAAAAACAATCCAAGTTTCGCATCCATATAGCGCCAAGCTCCACGCAATGGCTTCAAAAATGACTTTTTAATACATAGATCCATATTTCATTTAAACAGATGTCAACCCAATCTTTATATCTTATTTGCTTTGTCCATACTGTGCCCAAGTTGGCGTCACCAACGTCTCTTAGTGATTCAACAGCCAATCGATTTCAATAGTTTTATTTTAAATCTTCCTGCTGCATTCAGTTTATTCTGTTTCAAATACAATGATTTTATTGTGAAATCTTTCCTGAACACCTAGTACACACCGATTAGAAACATGATCAAAATCCTCTGGTGATGAGGCTAAGTTGACATTGTCGTTAGTAAGTCACCGAGTCAAAATTACTTTATCTTAGTCCTCAATTCTACTTTAAATTTCTTTGGCATTTCCTTCGTTACTTGCCATATCTAAAGATTCAAAGGTACGAATGATAAAATCCAGTCTTACCTTATATCATTCTGAATACCAGTCTCTCTCTCATGTCTATCAAATCTAATAAACCCCAGCTGGTTGTAGACACATTCAGAATCGGGAATTGTATTCCGAAACTTTTCAAACTGTCAAACAATATCTCCAATAAACATTATACACAGCTTTATTTATACTAAATATGCCACGAACGATTTGCTCTCGATCTTTATTCTACCAAGAACAGTCTAATAATTAATACAACTACCTTTGTTCCTCAGATTCTTGTTCACTGAACTTGTCTTTACCTAACGCGGCTGTCATCCCATCCATTTGTTTCATCATCATCAGCTACTAAAGGCTAAAAGCCTTGTCGTTGCAGCCATTTAATACGGTCTTCAGTAGTCCTCTTCATATTGGCATACGAGTCACATTCCATCTCCTTGACAATGTTTTTGAGATACGATTGTCTTGGTCGTCCCATTGTTTTTCTTCCCAAAGTTTTTCCTTAAAAAATTACCTTGAGGAGAGTGCCATGCCTGAGTATGTTATGTGCCCGTCAGAGGAGCTGTCAGGGTTGCCAACAACCGAAATGACTTCCCAAACACCTCACCTGCCGGACTCATGTGCCGAGAGGGTCGGATGTATTTCTCATAGGCCATAGCAGCACGAGAAACTATGATCTAAGGGATCTGTGGTAACATGGTGGCTAAGGTCATAGACGGTCCATGAAAATACGCCCTAAACAACTAGACTGAGAAATGAAAACATCCAGACTTAAGGAAAACTCGTGAACACACTTATTTTAAAATCAGCAAGCACCTATCCTAGTTCGGAGGGTTTATATCAGCTAATCCGCCCCTAATAAACAAAAGAAAATAAAGATAAGTGGCCTACCTGTAAACTAAGGTAAACCATCGCGAAAGATATAATTACAAAGATAAGCAACAACAGCAACGCTAGGAAAATGGTACGAAATGAATCCCTAATTCAAGTTACAAAGTTCAAGTTACAAACAGAATTTACATTTAACAGGGCGGCAAAAGCAAATCTAAGTTACGATGATACCATTTCCTTATTTACATTTAACGTTAATCAATTTAGCTAAGTCCTGACAATTAATACAAAAGTTACGGCGATGACGTCCATAAAGCAAAAACATTTACTTCAAAACTACATGACAAGCCATGAAAAAATGTTAAATACCCTCTTATAATCTATGTGTTCATCAACACAAATAAAGGTAATCATTGGGATTTACACACATAGTAATAATAAATAAAACAAGTCCAAATTCATATTATTCACCTGCCTACATGTTGGAATACTCTTTGTATCCAACTTCATCTTTAATTGCGTGTAAATTAGGTTGGCAATGGCGTAGTTATAACTACGACTTATATCGCATGAGCGTCGTGCTCCACCAGCTACGAACTATCGGTTAAGCAACACTCCGTCGTCTCTAAATCGTGTCATCTGCCCTAAGTCATTTCCGCCAGGAAATGTATAACATCATAAGGTGTCGCTCAGCAGTTCCAAAATGCATGTATTTCAAGTTTAGCAGAAATAATTAATTAGTTATCAGCTTGTTTAGAATAATTATGCGACTGATTATTATTTCGTAGGTTTAAAGTCATTGTCGGTTTATGACGATACTGCTGACGATCCTAGACACCTGGAATCAGCAGTAGGGTCTCGTGCGAGTTCAATTATCTGCTGTCACATCGACATAACTGTCGGAAAATACCTTCAACGAGCTCCCATCGCTCGGACAAACAATGACACAAGTTATGAGTGGCGCTCGGCTCATCTGACTAACCTTGGGTATGCCTGGGAAACACTTCAGTCACCTCCCGTAAATAACAAGTCTACAGAACTAAGTCTGGACACACGTGCACCAGCACTAAATACCATGAATAGCCTCTAACAAGGGTGTCTTACACTAGCCTCACAACAAAGAATAAACCTTTAACTGAATAGAAATGTACACTCTCAGTGTCAGAAATGTAGTCGCTGCACAAGCGATCAAGCATGTGGCGTTTGCCAATCATTCATCATAAGATCAAAACATCTGTTTAACACCAAATGGCTGCTGAGACCTTGACCCATAAATGAAAATACATAACTAACAGTAAGGAATGCTGTAGGCATTCGTCTCGGGTCTGAATAAGTCTGTCTCACTTTAGAGCGCTTGGTGGTTGCTGGGAAATCTCCTCCTGTTCATGCCAATGAGCTTGGCTCGTAACCTGCGTCTCGTCTGACAGCTTTAATAACACACTAGGTCCAAATGCAGGCAGCTGCTCTCTTCAAAGCAAGTCCTATGAGAACAGGCCTGTGCTTTATCCCAGTATAACACTTAATCACATAACTGTGCTCCGTAAAAGCAAGCAGTAAAAATATACTATAAGATGTAGCATGTCTATCAAAACAATTAGTAGTAAACGGTAATAATGTTACTCGATCTGAGTGTCTTCGATATTTGTCAATGATATGTCACTTCATGAATGTTTATCATTTTATAACCAACAAAAACATGTCTGATCACTTGACACAAATAAATACAAAAAAATACGCAAAATCTCACATCTACTGAGTTTGCTAATGATACTTGCGTACCAGTTATGATGATGATGACAATTGTTGCTTTAAGGGGCCTAACATCGAGGTTATCGGCCCCTGCGTACCAGTTAATTCCCTGACTATGTTCTATACTAAGAACTGGATGGCATCACAGCTCACCAAAATGAAATATTTATAGCATAATTACAAAATTGATGGTTCCAGTCAACCATCCACTGATACGGTCTAATCTAAGGAGATCAGTGGCGTGACATAATATTATCAAGAAATGGGTGTCATGAAAATAACACTGGAAATTGACACACAAAATCCCCCATATCAGGGTTAAGCAAAGAAGTTCAAAACTACAGTCACATTTAGCAGAAAAATAGACTTGACTTCTATCGACGTCCAATAGAATGCACCTGACTGAACCAAGTTCAATCACAGGGTGGCTAACTGTGAGACAAAAATAAGTGAGTGCAAAAATACTAAATCCTACCTAATGGCTGTCAAGGTTCGGTTGGTTTTACTAATCTACTCCACCACAAAAAGAATCGTACAAAGAGAGAAGGAACAGACTCACTGAATTAAGGTATCTTCACCTCGTTCTGCCAAAGAACTGAGGGGTACAATTTATCCTCTGGTTCCCAGACAAGGGTTGTCCAAACTAGGCCTCCATCATAGGCTTTATCATGACCAGGGTCTTGATGCGTCCTCGTCGTTGACGTAATGATGTCGTCTGCTTCTCTCCCATTGTGGCAGTGGTCATTCTTCTTGTCCCAACATGTTCGTCTTCTCCACGTGCGGTAGTCCTGGATCTTCCGTCATGCTATAGTTCCATAGAACGGCTCCTTCACATTATGGAGGTTCTTACACCATCATCCCCATCGTAGAAGATAATCACTTTGTACACGTGGTCAGTAGAATGATGCATTATAGCTGATAATTTTCACTTGAAAGTACACAATTGTGACACAGCTTTCACTGAAGCTAATATTTTCGATAGTAAAACTCACAGATTCTACACAGCGCAGATGTTATCAAAATTGCCCATGCACTATCTGCTTTTGCACAGCTTCTAATATTTCACAGATTTTACTATCACTGAATCTCGAGGCATCTAAGTCATCCACGGTTGAAAACGCTCGCATCAGCGGCTACAATGATTTTCACTAGTTGTGGCATTGAAATAAACCACCCTCCCGTGGATATAGAATCTTTGTCGACCTCGTGGTAAAAATGTGATGTTCTACGGTCGTAAAAATATTCACAGTTTTTCACAAGTTCACAGATACCATTATTAAAGCACATACAGCTTTTAAATTCCACTCGATTGCACACAATTAAGTGCATAAACACACAACGATGCACGTTGATTATATTGTTTGCCTACTGGTGGACTGTTTCCTCGTCTTAGCAAGACGGACTTTACAACACGTCCTCTATGGATGATCAACCATACTCGAGTGCAAGGTGCGGCGTTCCTCGCTCCTGGATCTAGTGAATACATGAGTCATTTAGCGACTAATTCCTTCCGGTTCGCGTGTCTGTGAAGATAATACCATACTAAAAATAAAATCACATTCACATGAATTTTTAGAATATGCAGAATTGCGAAATGAGATGATCTGAGCCTCGTAGAAAGTTGAGACATGTTAATAAAGACTCGGATAAAAATATCATGGATTTCTTGAAAGCCAAAAGTGCATCCGTAATCATCTCTAGTCATGTCAGCAGCATGGATGGTCTTCGGGTGCGTTCAAGGATGATGCATCCCATTAGCAAATGCATTGCAAGGAAAAAATATCACAGAGCATGAGCTCAGCGGGCTCAGTATCCCATGAATTTTGCTCTCCTGTTCTTGATGGTGTTCAACAGGCATCGATTCTTCTGAATTTGGTTCAGAACAAGCTCATTTGTATTTCTTTCCATCCACCTTGTTCGGGTCATTCGTCTCCAAAACCACATTTCAGCAGCCTCAAGTTTTGATTCTTCTCTTTTCCCAAGTGTCCATGTCTCACAAACATAGGTCAACACACTCCAAACAAAGGTCTTGAGAAGTAACATTCTTATCTTCAAGTAGAGGTGGCCATTGAGCAGAAAATTCTTCATATTTTGAAGGGCTTTCTTCGCCAACGCCATTCTTTTCTTAATTTTTGAGATGCATCCGTTGCCATACTGTATCTCACTTCCCAAATAGCAAAATTCCGTTACTTGTTCAATGGCACTATCATTTAACATTATATTAGATAAAATTGGTTGTTTCTTTTTATCAACCTCCATTAATTTTGTCTTCTGAGAATTAACTCTTGGCCCGAATTTTCCTAAGGATTTCCGAAAAACTTTTAACATTCTATTCATTTCACATTCAGAGTTTGTTCAAAGTGCAATATCATCTGCAAAGCGAATGCTATGAATCTGTAATCCATTAAATTTTAATCCTTTTGTTTTCTCTTTTAATGTATATACTGCAGCTTCTATATAGATATTAAAAAGATATGGTGATCGAGTACAACCCTGCCTTACAAATCATCTTATTTTTGCTTCTCTTTTATTGCCATTAACTGTTATTTCGGTAGTTTGATTTTTATATAAGTTCAAAATAAGGCGCCTGTCTTTCCAGTCAATCCCGACTTTGGCAAATATAAGAAATAAGGTTTTCCAATTGACATTATCAAATTCCTTTTCTATATCAATGAAAACTATATAGGTTTTTCAATTAACTTCCAGTCGTCTTTCGAAAATCTGACGTAATGCTAGGATAACTACCCTAATACCTTTCCTTGTTCAAAATCCGTACTGATCACTATCCAGATGTTGTTCTTCTCCCTGGACCCAACACTGGGGCACTGGGTACTCCAGTGAATTTTCGTTTTGCTCTGGGTTTGTGTTGGCAAACCTTCAAGACTGCAGCCGCCATGACTAATATTTGTCTTTGACAGTATTTCAGTTGCCATATTAGTCACAGTTGTAGCGGACCAATTCTTTGCTATAGATCGGTTTTGGGGCACTGAGTACCCCGGTGTAGGTTAGTGTTACGTTTCTTGTTGAGTACTTTCCGTGAACCAAGGACACCAAAACCACTATGATGTGTGCAGAGTGTAAGATGTATGTATGCAAAAGTCATATCGTATCTGTTTGTGTCAATTGTAGAGATTGCATTCAGTAAAACTCTCTAAAATATGAGGTGTTGCAAAATTTGAAAAAACCTGTATGTTTTTTAATATTATTTTATTTTTAGTATAGAAAGATTAAGACATTCCGTAAGTCTAATCAAACCAACCTAACCAGTGTTTATACGAAATATTAGCTTGTAATATGTAAATTAAGCTTATTATTCTTAGGGCACTCCAGTAAGATTAGTGTTTGTAATAAACAAGTGTAAGGTTCCAGGGTTAAACACTTGCAGACAGTGAGAACTCCGAATGATAATTTGTGGACTAGTGAAGAGGAAGTTAATGTCAATAATGTATCTACTTTGATGAGACAAGCAGTAACGACACATAAAATGCGAGATATATCAGACGTTGCAAACAAAACTTAATTCATATCCACAACATTCAGGTATGCATACACAAAAGTTAAATAACATGTTACCTCATATGTTGTACACTTACTCATTTGGATGATTTCCACTTGCTTCACTTTCCCCATCCTGTGTTTCTTCTTGTGTGTCCTAGGAATAAAGTGAATTAATTAATTATTTTATTTATTTGGCATCACTAATACTTTTTACAAAAATAGCAAACTATGTAATTGTAAATCACAGCGGAGTTGAAGTGAAGCATTACACAGATGTAATTATGTCTTCCCTAGTACTAAAACTAAAACCTATAATACACAATCTCCCCAAACAAAAGTTTGGTGCTTTTCAGTCGGTCAACACGAATCCGGAGTTTGTCTGTTTGGGGTGATTATATCTAGACTTGGGAACGTCACACAAATAAACATTGCACTGACCTCAGAAACCACATAGGAACAAAAGGGGGAGAAACGAAAAAAAAAACAGTTTTGGCCAGTTAACACCCGGGTTAGTCGACCAAACCTGGTGCCAGAGTGAACACGAAACTGCTCGTAGTTCCAGTCAGGAACATAAATCCGGATAAGTATCAGCCTGTATTATTACAGTGTAACCATAGTTGATTTTGTATAACCATATAATCACCCCAAACAGACAAACTCCGGATTTTTATCACCATTTTAGCATTTCACTTTACATTAGATCTACTACAATTAGCATACACCGACAGTTGCATTACCAATACTGCAACTAAATAATTCTACATATTGTAAATATGTTTCACCTGTATTCTCAAACATAGTTGTTATAGCCTAAGTGAAATGGATCTGATGATGATCGCCTGACGATCGAAACTGGTCATCCTAGTGTATTTATTAATCTCATGTAATTTATTTCAGGATTAGGGCAGAACCCAGCTCTTTTTGGGTACATTCGTGTTGACCGACTGAAAAGCACCAAACTTTTGTTTACTTAGGCAACACTGAAAAATGGCTTCAAACCTCACAATGCAATCTCCCCAAGATAACAAGTAAATCTCAGTGCGACACAAAATGCTGAATCAGTGCCTTAATGGAAGTAATAGCCTTAAGGATTGAGGACAAATGAGTATGTATTTTATCTTTTCAACTGTAAGGCCGTAAGAGGTGTTAGGATCTAACACGTCCACCTATCATTAAGTAAAAAGCGACTATACCCTTAATATTTGTACCAGCACATCTTTTGAGATTGAAGGTCAGTATATTACACGCCCAATTGGGAATGGAAGCACATTTCAGATCAACAGTAGGAAGATATCCTGCTCACAAGATGACTAACAAAAATGGAATAAGACTTGTTGAATTGTGTCGGACATTTGATCTTCAGGTAATGTCGACGTTCTATAAACATAAACCAAGTAAACAGAAGACTTGGCGTTCGCCGGGTAACCTGAATGGTGAGAAACAGATTGACCATGTTGCAATCTCAAGAAGAGCAATAAAAGAGATTATGAACGTAAAAGTGCAGAGGGGTGCAAGGTTTGACTGTGATCACTGCCTTTCTAAGGTAAAGGTGAATTTCATTCCTCTCAGGAAGACTCCGAATACTGGAAATAAAACTCGGAGATTTGATGTGTCAAAACTTAAAATCAGCCAGGAAGTTAGGGAGCAGTATCATCAGAACTTGACCTTTGAATCTGTGAATTGGACTGACATCGCTTTTAAGATCCAGCAGGCAGCTACCGCCACAATTCTGGCAGCTCCTAAACGAAAACATCGGTAGTGGAACGAAACCTGTGATAATGCACTGGCTCAGAGAACAGATGCATGGAGAAAATGGAATTCGACCAAGGGTCAGGAAGATTTTGATGCATTCCGTGATGCGAGAAAAGTTGCAGCCCGAGTGTTCCGATGTGCAAAGCGATCGTATGAGAAACAACAGATGGAACAGATCGATCAGAATTTCCGTAAGAACAACGTTAGGGACTTTTATCAAACCTTTAAATCTATCATGCCCCTAGTCTGTGCTTTAGAGATGATACAGGAAAGCTAGGTATGAACGACAGGGAAAATTGCGACATTTTGGCTCAGTATTTCAACAAGTTGCTAAACTGTGATGAGCCATCGCTGAAACTATCTAACTCCCTTCCCATTCAAGGTCTGCCCAATTCTCAGCCACCTTGTAAGATGGAAATTAAGCTGATCATAGACAGTCTGAAAGATAATAAAGCAGCTGGGGAAGATTCCATAGTGGCAGAACTACTGAAGCTGGAGAAAGAGGATACCCTGGACATATTCGTCTGCCGCTTTCTGGAGATTTAGAGAACGGGTACTATACCAGTTGAACGGCAATCAGCACTGATCCATCCTCTCCACAAAAAAGGAGACAAGAAGAACGTTGACAATTACAGAGGTATAACGATAGTTCCTGTTCCATACAAGATTCTTTCTAAAGTACTCCTTAACAGAATCGAAGCTCATCTTGATCAACAGATTGGCGAATACCGGGCTGGTTTCCGTAAGGGCCGATCCTGCCCAGAACAAATTTTCAATCTGAAGAACATCATCAGATACAAGAAAACTGGGGGGTTTGAATATGTGGTCGTATTCGTGAATTTCAAAAAAGCATACGATTCTATTGATGGAGAGTCAATACTGAATGTTCTGGAAGAGTTTGGGGTGGATGATTTATCCAGAAATTTGATTAAACAGACTCTCACCAACACAATTTCTAAGGTAAAATTCAAGAATGAAATCTCAGAGCCCTTCGAGATAAAAACTGGGGTCAGACAAGGAGATGGACTTTCTCCACTTCTTTTCAATTGCATCTTAGAAAAGGTAATTCGAGAATGGAGAAAATCACTGAACAAAGAAGACGGAAATGAAGATCAGTTTCGATTAGGCCCCAAACACAAAGGAGTGTATGTTGACTGTCTGGCGTTCGCAGACGACGTAGCCATATTTGCAAACAACACCAGTTCAGCAATCAGGAAGATAAACCATATGAAAGAAACAGCAGAGAAAGTAGGAATACAAATTTCATTTGAGAAAACGAAATATATGACTAACATCCGTGAAGGTCCAGAATGGTTGTTCACCGACCATGGAAAGATTCGAAGAGTCAAGAAGTTTAAATACATTGGTGAAGTAATCCAAAAGAATGGGCTAGAACAAGAAGCGACCAATATCCGCATCCTGAAACTAGAGCGAGCGTTCCAACTGACCAAAAACATCTACAATAAGAAGATGCTAAGTATCGGAGCCAAACTAAGGCACTACAGCACTGTTGTCAAACTAGAAGGTTTATATGCTTCGGAGACCCTGTGTATGAATCGGACAGGACAAGTCGATCAGCTACTTAAAAGAGAACGCAGACTACTACGGAAGATCTTGGGCAACAGATGGGTTGACGGAGAGGTTCGACTGATATCAAATAAAGAAGTATACAGAAAGATGGAACCGATGGCAACAGCAATTAGAAAACGAAGATTGCTATTTTATGGACGCATCTACCGTATGAATAATGCCCGGCTCACAAAGATAATCTGGAATTTTCTCAAACCGAAGTACTCCAAGTTAAAATGGTTCCAAGAGTGTGAAAAAGATATGAGACAGGTGGGCATTACGGAGGATAAAATCAAAGACAGGAATAGTTTCAGAAGGATGATGAAAAGCTATCAGGGTTTTATGGTGGAGGCAGAACCCAGAAGACGAAGAGGCCCTTTGACAGAGGAGCAGAAGAACAAACTGATAGATGGGCTCAAGAGATACTGACAAGATGTCAAAGCCGGCAAACGAACAAGACGCAGATACTGAAATGAGAGTGGTTGTTAACACGCATTCCTGAGAGGCTCAAGACGATAGTAAAAAAAAAACACACTAAACACTGCAATTAAATCAAATTTTCAAAAGAATTTAGTGTAAGTACGTAAATTAAATGCCTCTATTGTGGAGTATGCTGCTAATGTCAAACATTATAAGTCTACTGGCGAACGGTAGCACATAGTTTGCATGGTAGATACAAGCCGAGGAAGACATTGGAGTATTAATAGGGGAAGTCAGTTTCAAATGCTTTTAAGAATGTAGTCACGGCTCACTTAGAATGCTTTCAAGAAGGGATTTCCTGGCATCATTGGTATTAATTGACATTCAGCAATTTATCAATGCAGTTTTGAAATACATATATTGAATCCAAAGTTTATACAGTGTGTCCGCATAGTCTCTCCGCAGCAGCGGGTCTCGTTGAACGTTGGCAGCACATTCATGTCGCTGTATACGCAAAGTCTTATCACAGCAGTTCGCATAAGCATGCACTTGTTCCGTGTTGACCTTCAACTGGAGTGATAGGGTGGAGAATACCGGTTCATTATTGCTGACAGTGAGTGCCTGTGCGTGGCAGCATTGACGCTGTAAGTTGTGTTCTTGTGTAAGCTGTGTCTAGGAAATGCTTACTACTGAAGAGCGTGTGTTTACATTGGAAGAGGTTTTCCATGCTGGTGGAAACTTTGCAGAGCACAGTGTGATAAGTGCTGAGTACCGCATTACTAAATTTAAAGTAATTGTTCTCCTTGTAACAACATCACATGAATGTACTGCCAACCCAACATGTTCTGCAAGGCGACACACGCGCTGCGGAGAGACTTTGCGGACACTGTAGTTCCTGCCTTAGAACAGAAAAATGGCTGAGCTAATTTCAAACATTATAGAGCTTAAACGCGCCAAGCCATGTGTTCACTGACAGAAGATGGGTGGTATCAGTGGCGTACCGACAGGGGGGAGGGGAGAAGGGGGGGGGGGGTAGTGTTTAAATACCCCCCAGAGACATTTGTTTACTTGAATCTTTATATCGTCTGATCTATCACCTGTTTTACACTACCGCTAGAGAGTCTTTACTCCAGAAGATATTTTAAAAGTGATCACGTTCGTCACTTGGTAAATGTCCTGCATTCTACTCGGGGCGAGACGACTCCCTCAGAGTTGGAGCCAGCCAAGGATTAGCTTTACTTTTAAAGTGTACGATAGGTAACTATTTTCACGTTGGTTCGGGGTGCTTTAATCGTGTGTGTCCGTTTCATTAAAGATAATTAGTTACACGAGGAGTATTTGGAATTTATTCCTATGAATGATACAGATAAAGCCATCAAGATAGACAGATTTTGAGAGTCAATAATAGCTAATGGCAGTAAGAACATGGCAGCCAAAGTTTATTTTTCTCTCACATAATATCAATATTATAAGCAGTAACCTATAGACCACTACATCATTTCAGTTTTAATATTTAGTTACTGTTTTCCATATTTTATAAAAGATGTAATTTTTTGTCTTTATATGGTATGAAAAAATAATAAGGCCTAAAAATTGGTTTCATGCAAAGAGAATGTTTATTAATTATTGTGTACTATATATTCATCGAAATATCATTGTAATAATGTGTATGATGATGATGACTAAGTGGCAGAACAACAAGGTCATCTGCCCCTTGTATAATGTAATATATTAATGAATCCCCCAGAAGGAAAACCTGCATACGCCACTGGGTAAGGTACCTTGAAATGGTTCTTGATGGTTCCCCATTTTCATCTCCAGTCCAACGCTAGGACGTTAACTGTTAAGAGGCCATGGTCGCTGCCTTCCAACTCCCAATCATATTTCATTAGCACCTCTTTTAGGCTAAACAAAAGGGCGAACGGCCGTAAAAAACACTGACACATATATATTCATTTCACCTCCTCCCCGACACAGCAGCATTAAGAATATTAAGAGATAGAAAATAACAACTATCAGAAATGTGGTATGAACAAGGGTTCCTTCAGAACGTACTATAAGTTAAAATAAGAGGACTTAATTATTAACAATTACTTTCTTCGTATGATTCTAGCTAATTCTCTTACTTTTATCTCATATCTTCAATTATTTAATACATGTACACAAAAGGCCAAGTGCATGTTATTGCAATGCTCAGGATTAGGAAGGAGGTAATCACGGTCATAAGTTAAAACAATCCCAGCATGTGCATACTGTAAGGCCACTGCTAAGCCCCACTTCTATAACCCTCATGAGTGGATCTCTGAAGAGAATACAGAAATCCTAATTGTATTGGTTTATCCTGACCTTAAGTCCACAGTGGCAATTAATGCAAACATAATGTTAGCTTCAAATAATATACCTTTTGCCACTGATAATTAAGATGCAGCTCAGTGATCAGAACAACATTGTAAATTGTCGGTGGTCCCAGGTTCACGTCCCTGGTGGATTGGATATCATAGTTCTTCTGATGTACATGGAAATGGCTCGTACTTTCTGTACTATGCACAACCTAACAGCAAAGCACTTCCGTTTGCCATCAACAGAGGTTTGAAAATGCAATTCTTAATCCCAAAATGCTATTAGATGATAAGGAAATGTAATGGACGCATGAAGGTGCTTAACTCTTTCAGATCTGAAAAAAATGTTTCTCATTCGATACATGGTACGATTTTCGGAATAGGACATTCTGCAATCTTAATACCCCTAACATGGTCCATATGACTTGTTTCACAAATATGTTCCCCTTTGCATAGGTAGAATTACGTGTTACACACGACTTGTAAACTTGCACTGAAGGAATCAAGGAATAAATAACGTACTGAAGTATATTCAAATTCGCATCCGTAGAGTTTTCTTATGTCAAGGGAGACAGGGCAAAGACAGAGAAGTTTTGTAGAGTTCAAAACACAAAGCAGTTCAGTTCCTATACATATGCCAAGTGTGGGCCTAGCAGATATTCTCTAGCATTGAGTGTGTGTGGAGACTTAGAGGCATGGGTGCAGTAACTTGATGAATGTTGTGGAAAGAAATATTGCATAGTGTGCTGTGCATTTTTCGGTATTGAGTTCCTATTAAAGCAATAGCTCCATACAACACAACATCAAACACACGTGGTTATTTCACTCACAACTACAACAAATTCACACATTCCATACTTCTACAGAATAACATCCTTCCCAATTGTTCAGAGATCCCTAATGGATATTTGAATAAAGTAAATAGATATCACAAGAGCCACCTAACAGTTGCTAATGTAGTCAACCCTAACTCCAAAATAGTCATCTTCATGAAGATCACACGTTTGTTGAAAGGTGGCTCTATCAAGATGCGTAATTTTAGCTGGGAAGTCGCACAATAAGTAAAAAAGTATCTCAGATTTTAAATGACAGTCTAGCTATGGTCACCTTCTTTCGTACAAATTATATTACATATTAACATATCTTCATGTCAGTTAGCTCATGCGCAGAATGAAGAGGCTCTACAAGCAATGCAGCACATCAAGTTATATAATTTCACCACAGGATACAGGCAATAAACAACACAAAGAAGGGCGAGACTTAAGGTTCTGCCTTTGCGTCAGATTACCAGCAGTGCATGGGGATAAGGAAGCAATCTACACTATCGACTTTCTACCGATAACAAAGTCAGTATCATAACAAATCAAAACAGGGCTCTGAGGCCATTTCACTCAGATCAGTTGTAAATACAAAACAAACTTCATGGAATAATTATTTTTAATAGGGAGGAAGCTTATAGTTTTACGTGACCATTATTCTAGTGACCATGAGCCACAGGACCTCCATTTTTAAGAGGAATCCCAACCACAGGGCGCGATATTACACTCCGAAGGAATGTTAAAGAATTAACATGGAACATGAATAGAAACCTAGTCATTTGTGAAGTTATTGGTATTGTTCTGTGTAATTGGTTCACTGCATGACATACCAAGCCCAGTTAAAGAACAGATAATGGCCTGGATCACCTGACAAAGGCTATCTTACTAAGAATTTCAACATTCTTTACTAGCAGCCTCAATATTGCATTCAAGGATTGGTACTCCATTTTCGTATAGAAGTTATGAGGAAATTAATAAATCTATCACTGTATTCTGGCGAGGTAGTCTGATGTTTTAGAAACTATTCCTGTGTCGCAGATTTGGAAGCCAGATCACACCATACAGAGAATCTCTTAAATATTATGATCATATACAAAACTGGAGAAGCAAATCATGAATGGAATTTGATGACTTGCAACAAACAACAACCAGATATTCAAAATCCAAAAAAAGGCCTTTTTCAGATGAGCCAAACCCAAAATACAATTTAGGCAGGGAATCCTATCAAGCGCCAGGTCGATAATGTGAATGTTTGGCCCTTAAAACAACAAATATCATATCAGCCTATCCAGCAAACAAATCACAGAGAAAACAATATCTTCCATATACACCACGGAGCAAGTATATGATCAGCCAGAAATGACTAGAATTACATTCAGGTTTCGTATTAATTCCTAAATATTTCATCAGCGCACACGAACCCCTCAAAATCGTATCACCAAACCTTTGAAAATCTCAGCCACACTTGGTGGAGGAACATCAGATATCATTAAGCATATAACGAGCCTTAATAACCATAAAGCTGCTGTCAATATATTTAGGCACTTACAACTCTCGCATCTCCGCCACTTGATGAAGATAGTGCTTCCGTTTTGACATGTGCGACTATCTCTTCAGTCACATTCTTAGTAATCGTAACTTCCTTGATATGTGCCCCCTACAGAGAAACAACAATTTGTTAATAATGGACCTCAGGAGGCATAAGAAATATATTTTGTAGATACACAAGCACGCTAGACATTCATCTTGCTTTATATGTCTCGGATTTGTTCTCAAGTCAATGAATAATTGTAAGAAATTTTACAAGGTTAGAATAGCATCTCTGAAGCTGAAATTTGGCTGCGTTAAGTGCTCATTAGCTGACTTTCACATTATTTATATTTTTCTGACTTATATTTTCAAGGTTTTGTAAGACAAAAATATAAAAGAATGCCATACCTATTACTTACGATGTATTCGTTGCCATCACAACACAATATACTTTACTTCTGAGAATCCAATACTTTCAAGTAGCAACAGTCTTATAAATTAAGCAACAAAATTGGTACTATTGTCTTTCATTTTATGAGAAATAAAATAGGTGTTTGATTCAAGATGAAAAGAAACACAAATTTGAATTTATAAAACACACTTGCATTTTGGAACTATTCTTAAACACGAATTCCAAAAGTCATTAACCCATGAACGCCCGAATTAATACTTTTTGAAAATTTTGCTTTTTTTATTAATAAGTAATACCATAGGGAGTTCTTAAGCTGCTCAACACATATTTTACGAGGGGCGTTACATAAATAAACCCTTACAGCATATTCTCAATGGTGATGTACCAATTTCATACTTATCTTGATAATATTACACTTTAAAAAGCACTGAGCAAGTATTTTGACTCCTTTGAACCTAGTCTAGTGACTAGTTACATGGTGTGGAACGGCAAGAAGCATGATATGCACGGTCCCACATCACATTTACAACATGCAGTGCAGACACTGCTTACATACAATTCACCGGCACACCACCTCCGCTTATGTCCTAGGACGTTGATGACCAGAAGATTGCGTCCATCATATCACAAGTCTTCAATGTCGCGGCCCTGTACTACACGTGCTGTTGACAGCCATCTGGCTCTACGTGGTTCAACGCCGTACGGTTTCACGTAGAATTGCGCCACTTCCCACATGAACTCCAGTTGAGTAGTCCTTTACCGTTACAGACTAATAAGGTACCATGCGTTTTGGAGACTCTCGTCAAGATGCCAAGAAAACATGACCCGCCACCACTTTTTGTTTCTTATTGACAGATGAAATGAGTTCACATTTTCATCCATAAGGATCGTTCCCCCCCCAAAATTTGTATAGGTGCCGATCAGGAGAGGACGTGGGATTGTAACTATTGTTCTTTTGAGCCCGAGAGAATCTTCCGACCTGGTCGAGGGGGGAAAACAGGGAGAGTCGTGGAGGCAACAGTTTCTGTGCTGTTTTCATGCCAGCAAGCAATAATCATGTAGTCATTACTACTTTTCCCCTTCCTATAAAATTTCTGCCAAGGTCGGACTTCTAAATAATAATTATGTTATTGGATTTACGTCGCTTTTAACTGCTCTTGCAGGGTTGCCGGAATTTTGACCCGAAGGGGATCTTTAACATGCCAGTAAATCTACTGACATGACTCCCTCGTATTTGCGCACCCTCAAATGCCAGCTGACTGCTCCAGGATTTGATCCTGCAAGCTTAGGCACAGCAAGAGAGAACGTTGCCGCTGAGCCACGCAGCCAGTCCAGACCTCTGAAATATCTCGTATTGTATTTTCTGAAACACTGCCTGCTGCCAGATATCTCGGCAAAGGTATGGTCTTGAATACGGTACTGGCATAAAAAATATGCTACGGTGACATAAAACATATTATATCAAGGCATGCATGCACTGTTAAAAAAGCTGTATATGGAAAAAGTTTTGTGTATAAATGCATGAAGTGTATTCTAACTCATTTCATATGAATGTGATACAGAAAATTTCTCGCCTTACCACTGACCCTGTATCCGCCTAATGGTAACGCTGGGAAAATTAGTCCCGTGCATGAGCCGGTGTAAAGATACACGTAAGATATGTAACGAAATTATAAATTAGATATGGTTACTACCATAATCCTGAAGACAAAGTAAACTATCTCCATTTCACGCAATAATTTAGCATGCCGTACTTTTTGCGGCATGCCATCACGACGTGAGAAACAAACCTTGAAATGCACCCGATTGTTGCGACATCACCCAAGACATTCCCTAGCGACTAGTGCGCGGGAAATGAATAAATAGACCTTCCATGATCATATAAGCGCAAAGTTCGAATATCTTCAACTGGCAAAGGTCCTGTAGAGCAATAAATGCAATGATCGGTACTGCGTTACCATATGGTACACTAGGCGTTTATGGGTTAACTTAACTGAGAAAAATAAATGTTGATATGATTATCTACGGTCACTCATCACGTGACTGAGTGGTCATGAAGTTAAAGGCAATTCAAAACCTCAATACACAAAGTCCAAGTATAACTAGCACACACTTACTATGCCAAGGATTCTTCGAAGTTCCTACCTCATTTTGCAGCAAGACTTAAACTCACAGGTGAAGCAAGTTTTGTCATAATAATTCAAGGTTGCTTCAAAAAGGACAACAAATAACCAGTTTAAAACTATTATAGACATTTGAAAAAATAATCAATACACAGCCCAAGGAAGCGATTTGACACAACCCACATTATTAATAAAATAGAGTCAAAAAACATAAACTCTTCTGTTGTTTAGTTTCATAATTGAAATTAAAACTGATTAAAACAAACTACATAACTTAAAAAAGGATTTGAGAATAATCCAAGGTGGGAAATAATGTACACAGTCACCTGGCAATCAAGTTCTTCTTTAACAAATGCATCTTCAAATACATCATCAGGTTCTTCAATTTTCATCCCCACTGGCCTATCAGAGGGTGGCTGCTCATTCAAATCCTGGGAAGTAATGAACAAGCATGACTATATATAAAAATTAAATAATACGAGCTAATGATGATGATAATAATAATAAGAGGAAACTGATACAAAACATTTGCTGACAAACTATCACATTACCAAGCACCTAGAACATGTCTTAAACCTCCGGATTTGGCCCTGGAAATAAGAGAGAAAATTGTAAAATTCTCACAGATTACTTCCATGATCCTTTGACCTGCGATCCTCCTGAAGGAAAAATATTAATCTGGAATGTCTTCAACAAAATTCAAACAAGTTCCTTGCAAATATCACCAACCAAAATCCTTCCAATCGGATGGCATTATAAGATACACTATTGGGAGCATCCCGGATTATTGGGGTTCTTTCTCGAAAACGTAAAGACAGATGGTTGAACAAGACCAGCGATAAGGCCATAGACCTTCCTATTTTAACTGTGCACTTCCAATAAAATAACTGGCATGAATTAATCCAAGCCCAGAAAGGAGCCTCAAGAATCATCAGATCTGAAGAACGCACATTACATCAAAATAGACCGACAGAAATAGATCAAAATTGAAGACTCTACGGGAAGAACGGGGTATGCCACATTATTTAGATTTTTCATATAAGCCAATTTAAACTTTAACACTAAAAAGAAATACTTAAAAACACCCAAATTGAGTGTAAGCGATATAGTTACTTAGGCAAATTTATTTCTTATAAAGAAAGTCCATATAATACAAATAACAACTAATGTTAAATTATGAAAAAGTGACAGGATATGGGACGTTTTTTCCGTTTCCACTAAATATAAAAACCTCTGTATCTCGGTAACGTATCGCTTTACTTGAAATTCATTTCAACTGATCTCTAGTTACGATAGCTGGCCATCAGAATGCATCATAGTCCTATTTCCGAATAAAATGGACTTACCCCGTTCATTCCGTGTGGTCTTCTATTACACGGAAAATAGTACAAAAAACTGGAACAAAACATTTGCTGACGAACTATCACATTACTAAGTACCTGTTTTATGTCTTAAACATCCGGATGAGGCCCTGGGAATAATAAAGAAAACTGTTAACTTCTCACAGATAACTTCCATGACCTTTTAACTAGCGATACTCCGGAAGAACAATTCTGATTTGAGCAACCGATTCCAAATCCGGATTCAGAGCTCTCTTCATTAGAAGAAATCGAGAAAATAATCCATGAACTTAAAAATAGCTAAGCTCCAAAAGAAGATGTAACGTTGAGATTAAGAGGTGAAAGCATAGCTGAGAAATTTAAAGTAATACTTGTAGATTTATGGACAAAATTTCTGAAGACTGGAAATGCAATCTAATTCACCCATTACATAAAAAGGGGGAGAGAACAGGCATCAATACCTACGGAGGAATATCCTCACTATCACTCACGTAAATTCTCTCTAAAGCATTATTCACGGGACTAGAAAACCAAACTGAACTTCTAATTGGTGAATAACAGGCATGATTCATAAACGGCAGGTCCTGTGCAGAACAAATTCTCAATCTCAAAACCACCTTGCAAATCCATAAAGCCAGGCAAACAACGCTCACTTTGGAGACTTCAGGAAAGCTGGCGACTCAGTAGACCCACACACACTATTCAATATTCTAGAAGAATTCAAAGTTGTCAGGAAAACAAGAGGATTGATTCAACAGACACTGACAGCCTCAACTTTAATAGTTAAATTTCAGTCAGCTTTCTGACCGTTTTCATATTAGCACAGGACTTTGACAAGGAGACGACTATCGCCATTATTGTTCAATCGTGTCCTTGAATAGTTACCAGGACAAGGAGAAAAATAACGATTGGTTGACGAATAAACTTTGGCCTATGCAGATGATCTAGCAATTCTATCTAACAATACACAAGAGGCAGTTCAGGTCCTTGAAAGAATTCACGAAATTACAGCTAAGACGGGATTCCAAATGCATGGACGAATCCGCTGGTCCTCTAGACGGGAAACCTCTGAAGACTTAATTCGGCAAAAAGTCATCAAGTAAATAAATTCAAACCCGGCGGCATAGCAGTCTTGAAGAATCACGGGACCTTAATTTGTGAGGAATTCAAACGACAATAATTTCATATGATTGACCGAGAATCGAACCTTGAGCACCTTGGACAGTACTTTACTTCATGTTTGAATCGTGACGCTAACAAAGAGAGAACTTCAAAATTACAGAAGGCTTATACCTACAGCTGTAATTAATAAATCAACATCTAAGACATTATACCACAGCAATCAAAGCTGAAGCACTGTGCGGCTCAGAAACATTGATCATTGAAGGTAGATCTCTTAGTAAGGACATTATACCACAGTAATCAAAGCTGAAGCTCTATGAGGCTCAGAAACATTGATCATAGAAGGTAATCTCTTAGTAAGGACATTTTACCACAGTAATCAAACCTGAAGCACAGTGTGGCTCAGAAACATTGATCATTGAAGGTAGATCTCTTAGTAAGGACATTATACCATAGTAATCACACCTGAAGCACTGTAAGGCTCAGAAACATTGATCATTGAAGGTAGATCTCTTAGTAAAGACATACTAGAATGGAAAATCCTTGGTCCAGTCGGCTCAGAAGGAATCTGGGTGAAACGGAAGTGTCGGGAGATTTATCAGCATTCTGAAAAGATCACTGACACCTTCAGGAAAAGGCAATTTAAGTTCTACTGCAACATTCCCAAAATGAACCATCACAGGTTCACAAAAATGATTCTCAACCTTGCTCTGTAAATGGAAGTCAAGAACCAGTGACATAGTGAAATAGACAAAGAACTTCAAGAAATTGGCATCACAGAAGAAATTATATAAGATCGCCCCCAGTTCAAAACAGTAATTAACAGCCGCCATTTTGCTGAGAAAATGAATACAAGGACCAATAAGTCATGGGCTGAAGAACGGAGGTGTTAATATTATTATTAGGAAAATTAAAAGCAATCATTACAGATACAGATTCCTATTTGGTAGGGTGCCAATAACCTAATTAGTTGGTTGGTTCCACAGTTTAGGGGATGTGAAAACGCAGTCATGTAACCCCGTGTACTTTGGGTGTGTGTATAATCTGTATGCTAACCGCCGTTAATTGTGATGGCTGTATTAGTGTGTGATTTCTGTAATTCAGGTAAGGATTGCAGACATTCAATTTTCATGCAGTTCCTACTTTTGCCACCAAATGCTACCGTCAACGACAACTAGTTGTGAACTTGGTCACTAGATGCCACCGCAGTCGGCTCCTGGCGACGAATGTTAAGACTTAAGAGCATTAGTCAAATCTAACCTATAATTTAGCTTCACACAAGTGTATTTAGAGGAAGGTTCTTTTTACATGCCATAAATCTATGACATGCGACCGCCGGTTTTACTTTCCCTCCGAAAGAAGGCATACTGAGGGATATTTAGCGCTCTTAAAAAATCTGACGATATCGGCCAGGTTTGAACCTGCGTCCTTGGGCATAGAAGCTCAGTTTGCTACAAACTATGCCACCGAAGCGATAACCTAGATGTTGGGCCCCTAAAAAGAGAATTATCACCATCACTATTTGTTAGTATTAAGTCACTTGACATAATTCCTATTAATTACCCAAAGATTTCTCATGCACATCAGTAATGGTTCACAATAGATGTAACAATGTATGGAACTAAAATACAACTTACAATCTCAGAGAATTCTTCTGGTTCACATTTGATAGATGGTTGGCCCTCCATAATGTTGAGGAATCTACAACACAGGATAATTAAGTAATATACATATTTAACATTCAGGATACATTGTAACAGGATATATTTGTCGTTTACACACAGAAATGTTAAATGGTATATTCCCTTCCAGGAATTATTTTTGTGTTTTGCTCTATTTTCTTTAAATGTATGCAACCATACACGTGACCTGTAACGGTTTTTTCGCAGAAGAAAAAGGGGCCGTAAACTTTAAACCGTGAGATTGCACAAAACACGTTAACGTATGCGTGAGGATTCTCTACCGCCCAGATTCGCACATTGTGTCTGTTCACTTGACCATTAAGAAAAAATGTTGCTTCAACACTGAAAACAAGTTTCGCACAGAACGCATCCTCTTCCATGAGCTGTAGCAACCGCGCCGAAAATTCAAAGCGTTTGACTTTTTCATCGGGTGTCAGGGCTTGTAGCAATTGTAAACGGTAAGGCTTCTGCTTTAGCCTTTTCCGGAAGATTTTCCAAACCGTGGGCTGTGGTACGTTTAGCTCCCTGCTTCTGCACGCGGTCAACCGTTTCTTCGCTCACTGCAGGCCGACCCGTTGATTTCCCCTTACAGAGGCATCCAGAAGCATTAAACTGCGCATACCATCGCCGAATGGAGTTAGCAGTTGGTGGATCTTTGTTGAACTTCGTCCTGAAGTGTCGTTGCACTGTTATGACTGACTGATGTGAGTGCATTTCAAGCACGACAAACGCTTTCTCGGCTCCTGTCGCCATTTTGTCTCACTGCGCTCTCGAGCGCTCTGGCGGCAGAAACCTGAAGTGCGGCTTCAGCCAAACAAAACTTTATGAGTTTTTCTACGTATCTGTAGTGAGTCGTGACCATATGTCAATGAATGGAGCTACAGTGAATTTATGAAATCGCTTCAATCATTTGTAATAGCCCTGTACATCACAGCTTTGAGGATGATGAATAAGTATCCCTGTAAATGTATAATCCTTCGGAACATTCCAGAAGTGTTTCCTTCTTAGTAACCAATAGAGAGGTGGTGGTGTTGATTGCTGCTTCAAGGGGCCTAACTATTTGGAGCTGATATGGATTGAGTAGCCTTATTTTGGTAAGAACCTTCCACATGAATTGTTTTTATCATCACAAATTATAAACGTCGAGAAGGTGTTTGTGTGTTTATCATATGAACAGTGCTAGATTGTATATTGGCTTTCACGGCCGGTGAATTAAAACTCATCAATTCTTCTAGGTTTGTGCTGTGTCTTGTGTGGGGTTTCGCCTAGGACACCAAGCTGGCTCATTGGCGGGCTCTTGGTGTCCTCGCCCGGACCCCCACAGGAGTATCGAACTGCACGATACCTCCCTTTATTTGGAGTGCAGCTGCACTCTTTGACTGCGAGAACCAAAAGAACAAGCAGCCTCAACCTCCCTATGAAGGCTTCCAAAAAGATGGTATATTGGCTTTCACAGCCGGTGATTTAAACTCAGCAATTCTTGCTGAGTGCTAGATTGTCTAAATAGGACGGGGGATTCAGAGAGACAGTGATGCTCGACAGGCAATTGCTGAAGTGCAGTACTAGGAAACCAAGTCAACAGTGTTTATGTGTACATTACTCAGCATAATGTACAGACTTTCAACTCCCAGTCGCTTTGATATGAATTGCTAAAGCATAGGGAACAAATTGCACTATACTGAGCGTCGATATTATGTATATTGTGACCGTACACAACACGAACCGAGGATTGAACCAACAACTTTGACGCAGCGTGTATACAGAATTATTGAGTGAGACATCTGTGAGGATTAGCCTCTTTGAGCAAGTGAAAAGTTAAAGGAAGTAGGAGACATTTGCTACTTCTCTGAGAAAACAAGAAGCCTAAGTTAATTCCAAAAGTTTCAATAGATTGCAATCAGCAGGATTTGGGCTCGACATGGTAAAGTATTGCATTTCTAATTGTAATATTGTGGCAGCCACGGCGAGAAATGTGGTGAGGTACCGTAGTTTGGGCTCGTCATGGTAAAATAATGCTTTTCTAATTGTAATATTGTGGCAGGCACCGTAGTTTGGGCTCGACATGGTAAAGTATTGCATTTCTAATTGTAATATTGTGGCAGACACGGCGAGAAATGTGGTGTGGCACCGTAGTTTGGGCTCGACATGGTAAAGTATTGCATTCCTAATTGTAATATTGTGGCAGACACGGCGAGAAAGGTGGTGTGGCACCGTAGTTTTAGCGTTACCGGTATTTCATGGTGCGCTCAGAACTATCTGACCTTACAAAATGTTTCCTGGTTCCCAGCTTATTTCGTTCCTACCGACACGGAAATCATTGTGTGTGGCTGCACTGCCTGCTCGTCCTTAGCTGCACTATAATATTTTCATACCTGCCAACCTTACAAAACCAAAACTTAGGCGATTTTCATATGAGAGGCCAATATTAGCTCAATTAATTGACAAACTAAAATGCAAAATTAATGATTTAAACTAACATTCGGCACTTATTATGCTATAACTCCCACTTTTAAGAGCATTCTCTTCACTTCTTCTTTCTTTACTACACTTTACATTATCTTGGATCTTCTTTGTTCCCACGTGTTTCGAAATATCACCTTTTCCACCAATGTCATATAAAAACATTACGTTGCGAGAACTGTTCAAAAAGACAGAGTTGTATTTTTAAGGCATAGTGAAGAATCAAACAACGAGCAGAAACACTAGAATGTAACAATCATTTTGCATCAAAGTCAATAAGCAACCGCTTACACTGAAACAAATCCCATTTACGAATTCAGGTAGCCCAATAACATTCATTACATGCCCACAATAAACACTTCCAAAATATACGGTACTGGAAAATATTAGAAGTTCACCCATAATTTACAAACATCTGACAAGTTCAATCGATAGAAACATGATGCATAATATGTATATTACACATCCCGTAACTTTTTACTAAAGGAAATACGGCACCTTACTTACGTTATAAATAGGCTATGTTATTTTCCAATAATTTTACGGTCAATTTAATTTTCGAATAAAGATTTGTAATTAAGTATTCTGCGTTTGTGAATACGTCTTACATCAAATGTTGACACAATGGGCCTAAATAGTATATGCCAAATAAATGTAACTTAGGTCCTATTATTAATTTACCTGAGTGTGATTTTGCCGAACAGTGTTCCTTATTGACAGGGCTACAGTTTTACAATATTAAGGTACATATAATTTTCTGAGAATTACTTAAAGTTTACATTTAGACTAAAATATCGAGAGAAATGAACGCTTTTGGTTTTCTAGGAAGGACCCGGCGTAAATACTCGCATTAAAATCGCACTTCACTCCCAAACAGTCGGCATACCGGTATTAATGTACCTGCCTCTTGCGTTACAATGCGACCACTTCGCAACAAAACTCGCATCCTTGTCCCGTAGGCCTACTAGCGTCACCAACTGAACATTTCCAAATGCAGGACATTGCTCAGAAACGAGCAGGACATTCATGAAATTGTCTGACACTGACCTCGCCTCGTTTGATTAAGCGCATATATCCGGTGTAGTCAGTGCGGAGGTGATCAACACTTGTGTCTTTGACCTCGCCTCGTTTGATTTAGCGCATATATCCGGTGTAGTCTGTGCGGAGTTGATCAGCACTTGTGTCTTTCTGACCTCGCCTCGTTTGATTAAGCGCATATATCCGGTGTAGTCAGTGCGGAGGTGAGCAACACTTGTGTCTTTCTGACCTCGCCTCGTGTGATTTAGCGCATATATCTGGTGTAGTCAGTGCGGAGGTGATCAACACCTGTGTCTTTATGACCTCGCCTCCTTTGATTTAGCGCATATATCCGGTGTAGTCAGTGCGGAGGTGATCAACACTTGTGTCTTTCTGACCTCGCCTCGTGTGATTTAGCGCATATATCCGGTGTAGTCAGTGCGGAGGTGATCAACACTTGTGTCCTTCTGACCTCGCCTCGTGTGATTTAGCGCATATATCCGGTGTAGTCAGTGCGGAGGTGATCAACACTTGTGTCTTTCTGACCTCGCCTCGTGTGATTTAGCGCATATAACCGGTGTAGTCAGTGCGGAGATGATCAACACTTGTGTCTTTCTGACCTCGCCTCGTGTGATTTAGCGCATATATCCGGTGTAGTCAGTGCGAAGGTGATCAACACTTGTGTCTTTCTGACCTCGCCTCGTGTGATTTAGCGCATATATCCGGTGTAGTCAGTGCGGAGGTGATCAACACTTGTGTCTTTCTGACCTCGCCTCGTGTGATTTAGCGCATATATCCGGTGTAGTCAGTGCGGAGGTGATCAACACTTGTGTCTTTCTGACCTCGCCTCGTATGATTTAGCGCATATATCCGGTGTAGTCTGTGCGGAGGTGATCAACACTTGTGTCTTTCTGACCTCGCCTCGTGTGATTTAGCGCATATATCCGGTGTAGTCAGTGCGGAGGTGATCAACACTTGTGTCTTTCTGAGCTCGCCTCGTGTGATTTAGCGCATATATCCGGTGTAGTCAGTGCGGAGGTGATCAACACTTGTGACTTTCTGACCTCGCCTCCTTTGATTTAGCGCATATATCCGGTGTAGTCAGTGCGGAGGTGATCAACACTTGTGTCTTTCTGACCTCGCCTCCTTTGATTTAGCGCATATATCTGGTGTAGTCACTGCGGAGGTGATCAACACTTGTGTCTTTCTGAGCTCGCCTCGTGTGATTTAGCGCATATATCCGGTGTAGTCAGTGCGGAGGTGATCAACACTTGTGACTTTCTGACCTCGCCTCCTTTGATTTAGCGCATATATCCGGTGTAGTCAGTGCGGAGGTGATGAACACTTGTGTCTTTCTGACCTCGCCTCCTTTGATTTAGCGCATATATCCGGTGTAGTCAGTGCGGAGGTGATCAACACTTGTGACTTTCTGACCTCGCCTCCTTTGATTTAGCGCATATATCCGGTGTAGTCAGTGCGGAGGTGATCAACACTTGTGTCTTTCTGACCTCGCCTCGTTTGATTGAGCGCATATATCCGGTGTAGTCAGTGCGGAGGTGATCAACACTTGTGTCTTTCTGACCTCGCCTCGTGTGGTTTTGCGCATATATCCGGTGTAGTCAGTGCGGAGGTGATCAACACTTGTGTCTTTCTGACCTCGCCTCCTTTGATTTAGCGCATATATCCGGTGTAGTCAGTGCGGAGGTGATCAACACTTGTGTCTTTCTGACCTCTTCTCCTTTGATTTAGCGCATATATCCGGTGTAGTCAGTGCGGAGCTGATCAACACTTGTGTCTTTCTGACCTCGCCTCCTTTGATCTAGCACATATATCCGGTGTAGTCAGTGCGGAGGTGATCAGCACTTGTGTCTTTCTGACCTCGCCTCGTTTGATTAAGCGCATATATCCGGTGTAGTCAGTGCGGAGGTGATCAACACTTGTGTCTTTGACCTCGCCTCGTTTGATTTAGCGCATATATCCGGTGTAGTCTGTGCGGAGGTGATCAGCACTTGTGTCTTTCTGACCTCGCCTCGTTTGATTAAGCGCATATATCCGGTGTAGTCAGTGCGGAGGTGAGCAACACTTGTGTCTTTCTGACCTCGCCTCGTGTGATTTAGCGCATATATCTGGTGTAGTCAGTGCGGAGGTGATCAACACCTGTGTCTTTATGACCTCGCCTCCTTTGATTTAGCGCATATATCCGGTGTAGTCAGTGCGGAGGTGATCAACACTTGTGTCTTTCTGACCTCGCCTCGTGTGATTTAGCGCATATATCCGGTGTAGTCAGTGCGGAGGTGATCAACACTTGTGTCCTTCTGACCTCGCCTCGTGTGATTTAGCGCATATATCCGGTGTAGTCAGTGCGGAGGTGATCAACACTTGTGTCTTTCTGACCTCGCCTCGTGTGATTTAGCGCATATAACCGGTGTAGTCAGTGCGGAGATGAACAACACTTGTGTCTTTCTGACCTCGCCTCGTGTGATTTAGCGCATATATCCGGTGTAGTCAGTGCGAAGGTGATCAACACTTGTGTCTTTCTGACCTCGCCTCGTGTGATTTAGCGCATATATCCGGTGTAGTCAGTGCGGAGGTGATCAACACTTGTGTCTTTCTGACCTCGCCTCGTGTGATTTAGCGCATATATCCGGTGTAGTCAGTGCGGAGGTGATCAACACTTGTGTCTTTCTGACCTCGCCTCGTATGATTTAGCGCATATATCCGGTGTAGTCAGTGCGGAGGTGATCAACACTTGTGTCTTTCTGACCTCGCCTCGTGTGATTTAGCGCATATATCCGGTGTAGTCAGTGCGGAGGTGATCAACACTTGTGTCTTTCTGAGCTCGCCTCGTGTGATTTAGCGCATATATCCGGTGTAGTCAGTGCGGAGGTGATCAACACTTGTGACTTTCTGACCTCGCCTCCTTTGATTTAGCGCATATATCCGGTGTAGTCAGTGCGGAGGTGATCAACACTTGTGTCTTTCTGACCTCGCCTCCTTTGATTTAGCGCATATATCTGGTGTAGTCACTGCGGAGGTGATCAACACTTGTGTCTTTCTGACCTCGCCCCGTGTGATTTAGCGCATATATATACGGTGTAGTCAGTGCGGAGGTGATCAACACTTGTGTCTTTCTGACCTCGCCTCGTGTGATTTAGCGCATATATCCGGTGTAGTCAGAGCGGAGGTGATCAACACTTGTGTCTTTCTGACCTCGCCTCGTGTGATTTAGCGCATATAACCGGTGTAGTCAGTGCGGAGATGACCAACACTTGTGTCTTTCTGACCTCGCCTCGTGTGATTTAGCGCATATATCCGGTGTAGTCAGTGCGAAGGTGATCAACACTTGTGTCTTTCTGACCTCGCCTCGTGTGATTTAGCGCATATATCCGGTGTAGTCAGTGCGGAGGTGATCAACACTTGTGTCTTTCTGACCTCGCCTCGTGTGATTTAGCGCATATATCCGGTGTAGTCAGTGCGGAGGTGATAAGCACTTGTGCCTTTCTGACCTCGCCTCGTGTGGTTTAGCGCATATATCCGGTGTAGTCAGTGCGGAGGTGATCAACACTTGTGCCTTTCTGACCTCGCCTCCTTTGATTTAGCGCATATATCCGGTGTAGTCAGTGCGGAGGTGATCAACACTTGTGTCTTTCTGACCTCGCCTCCTTTGAATTAGCGCATATATCCGGTGTAGTCAGTGCGGAGGTGATCAACACTTGTGTATTTCTGACCTCGCCTCGTGTGATTTAGCGCATATATCCGGTGTAGTCAGTGCGGAGGTGATCAACACTTGTGTCTTTCTGACCTCGCCTCGTGTGGTTTAGCGTATATATCCGGTGTAGTCAGTGCGGAGGTGATCAACACTTGTGTCTTTCTGACCTCGCTTCGTGTGATTTAGCGCATATAGCGGGTGTAGTCAGTGCGGAGGTGATCAACACTTGTGCCTTTCTGACCTCGCCTCGTGTGATTTAGCGTATATATCCGGTGTAGTCAGTGCGGAGGTGATCAACACTTGTGTTTTTCTGACCTCGCCTCCTTTGATTTAGCACATATATCCGTTGTAGTCAGTGCGGAGGTGATCAACACTTGTGCCTTTCTGACCTCGCCTCGTGTGATTTAGCGTATATATCCGGTGTAGTCAGTGCGGAGGTGATCAACACTTGTGTCTTTCTGACCTCACCTCGTTTGATTGAGCGCATATATCCGGTGTAGTCAGTGCGGATGTGATCAACACTTGTGTCTTTCTGACCTCGCCTCGTGTGATTGAGCGCATATATCCGGTGTAGTCAGTGCGGAGGTGATCAACACTTGTGTCTTTCTGACCTCGCTTCGTGTGATTTAGCGCATATATCCGGTGTAGTCAGTGCCGAGGTGATCAACACTTGTGTCTTTATGACCTCGCCTCGTGTGATTTAGCGCATATATCCGGTGTAGTCAGTGCGGAGGTGATCAACACTTGTGTCTTTCTGACCTCGCCTCCTTTGATTTAGCGCATATATCCGGTGTAGTCAGTGCGGGGGTGATCAACACTTGTGTCTTTCTGACCTCGCCTCCTTTGATTTAGCGCATATATCCGGTGTAGTCAGTGCGGAGGTGATCAACACTTGTGTCTTTCTGACCTCGCCTCCTTTGATCTAGCACATATATCCGGTGTAGTCAGTGCGGAGGTGATCAGCACTTGTGTCTTTCTGACCTCGCCTCGTTTGATTAAGCGCATATATCCGGTGTAGTCAGTGCGGAGGTGATCAACACTTGTGTCTTTGACCTCGCCTCGTTTGATTTAGCGCATATATCCGGTGTAGTCTGTGCGGAGGTGATCAGCACTTGTGTCTTTCTGACCTCGCCTCGTGTGATTTAGCGCATATATCTGGTGTAGTCAGTGCGGAGGTGATCAACACCTGTGTCTTTATGACCTCGCCTCCTTTGATTTAGCGCATATATCCGGTGTAGTCAGTGCGGAGGTGATCAACACTTGTGTCTTTCTGACCTCGCCTCGTGTGATTTAGCGCATATATCCGGTGTAGTCAGTGCGGAGGTGATCAACACTTGTGTCCTTCTGACCTCGCCTCGTGTGATTTAGCGCATATATCCGGTGTAGTCAGTGCGGAGGTGATCAACACTTGTGTCTTTCTGACCTCGCCTCGTGTGATTTAGCGCATATAACCGGTGTAGTCAGTGCGGAGATGAACAACACTTGTGTCTTTCTGACCTCGCCTCGTGTGATTTAGCGCATATATCCGGTGTAGTCAGTGCGAAGGTGATCAACACTTGTGTCTTTCTGACCTCGCCTCGTGTGATTTAGCGAATATATCCGGTGTAGTCAGTGCGGAGGTGATCAACACTTGTGTCTTTCTGACCTCGCCTCGTGTGATTTAGCGCATATATCCGGTGTAGTCAGTGCGGAGGTGATCAACACTTGTGTCTTTCTGACCTCGCCTCGTATGATTTAGCGCATATATCCGGTGTAGTCAGTGCGGAGGTGATCAACACTTGTGTCTTTCTGACCTCGCCTCGTGTGATTTAGCGCATATATCCGGTGTAGTCAGTGCGGAGGTGATCAACACTTGTGTCTTTCTGAGCTCGCCTCGTGTGATTTAGCGCATATATCCGGTGTAGTCAGTGCGGAGGTGATCAACACTTGTGACTTTCTGACCTCGCCTCCTTTGATTTAGCGCATATATCCGGTGTAGTCAGTGCGGAGGTGATCAACACTTGTGTCTTTCTGACCTCGCCTCCTTTGATTTAGCGCATATATCTGGTGTAGTCACTGCGGAGGTGATCAACACTTGTGTCTTTCTGACCTCGCCCCGTGTGATTTAGCGCATATATATACGGTGTAGTCAGTGCGGAGGTGATCAACACTTGTGTCTTTCTGACCTCGCCTCGTGTGATTTAGCGCATATATCCGGTGTAGTCAGTGCGGAGGTGATCAACACTTGTGTCTTTCTGACCTCGCCTCGTGTGATTTAGCGCATATAACCGGTGTAGTCAGTGCGGAGATGACCAACACTTGTGTCTTTCTGACCTCGCCTCGTGTGATTTAGCGCATATATCCGGTGTAGTCAGTGCGAAGGTGATCAACACTTGTGTCTTTCTGACCTCGCCTCGTGTGATTTAGCGCATATATCCGGTGTAGTCAGTGCGGAGGTGATCAACACTTGTGTCTTTCTGACCTCGCCTCGTGTGATTTAGCGCATATATCCGGTGTAGTCAGTGCGGAGGTGATAAGCACTTGTGCCTTTCTGACCTCGCCTCGTGTGGTTTAGCGCATATATCCGGTGTAGTCAGTGCGGAGGTGATCAACACTTGTGCCTTTCTGACCTCGCCTCCTTTGATTTAGCGCATATATCCGGTGTAGTCAGTGCGGAGGTGATCAACACTTGTGTCTTTCTGACCTCGCCTCCTTTGAATTAGCGCATATATCCGGTGTAGTCAGTGCGGAGGTGATCAACACTTGTGTATTTCTGACCTCGCCTCGTGTGATTTAGCGCATATATCCGGTGTAGTCAGTGCGGAGGTGATCAACACTTGTGTCTTTCTGACCTCGCCTCGTGTGGTTTAGCGTATATATCCGGTGTAGTCAGTGCGGAGGTGATCAACACTTGTGTCTTTCTGACCTCGCTTCGTGTGATTTAGCGCATATAGCGGGTGTAGTCAGTGCGGAGGTGATCAACACTTGTGCCTTTCTGACCTCGCCTCGTGTGATTTAGCGTATATATCCGGTGTAGTCAGTGCGGAGGTGATCAACACTTGTGTTTTTCTGACCTCGCCTCCTTTGATTTAGCACATATATCCGTTGTAGTCAGTGCGGAGGTGATCAACACTTGTGCCTTTCTGACCTCGCCTCGTGTGATTTAGCGTATATATCCGGTGTAGTCAGTGCGGAGGTGATCAACACTTGTGTCTTTCTGACCTCACCTCGTTTGATTGAGCGCATATATCCGGTGTAGTCAGTGCGGATGTGATCAACACTTGTGTCTTTCTGACCTCGCCTCGTGTGATTGAGCGCATATATCCGGTGTAGTCAGTGCGGAGGTGATCAACACTTGTGTCTTTCTGACCTCGCTTCGTGTGATTTAGCGCATATATCCGGTGTAGTCAGTGCCGAGGTGATCAACACTTGTGTCTTTATGACCTCGCCTCGTGTGATTTAGCGCATATATCCGGTGTAGTCAGTGCGGAGGTGATCAACACTTGTGTCTTTCTGACCTCGCCTCCTTTGATTTAGCGCATATATCCGGTGTAGTCAGTGCGGGGGTGATCAACACTTGTGTCTTTCTGACCTCGCCTCCTTTGATTTAGCGCATATATCCGGTGTAGTCAGTGCGGAGGTGATCAACACTTGTGTCTTTCTGACCTCGCCTCCTTTGATTTAGCACATATATCCGGTGTAGTCAGTGCGGAGGTGATCAACACTTGTGTCTTTCTGACCTCATCTCGTGCGATTGAGCGCATATATCCGGTGTAGTCAGTGCGGAGGTGATCAACACTTGTGTCTTTCTGACCTCGCCTCCTTTGATTTAGCGCATAAATCCGGTGTAGTCAGTGCGGAGGTGATCAACACTTGTGTCTTTCTGACCTCGCCTCCTTTGATTTAGCGCATATATCCGGTGTAGTCAGTGCGGAGGTGATCAACACTTGTGTCTTTCTGACCTCGCCTCGTGTGATTTAGCGCATATATCCGGTGTAGTCAGTGTGGAGGTGATCAACACTTGTGTCTTTCTGACCTCGCCTCGTGTGATTTAGCGCATATATCCCGTGTAGTCAGTGCGGAGGTGATCAACACTTGTGTCTTTCTGACCTCGCCTCGTGTGATTTAGCGCATATATCCGGTGTAGTCAGTGCGAAGGTGATCAACACTTGTGTCTTTCTGACCTCGCCTCGTGTGATTTAGCGCATATATCCGGTGTAGTCAGTGCGGAGGTGATCAACACTTGTGTCTTTCTGACCTCGCCTCGTGTGATTTAGCGCATATATCCGGTGTAGTCAGTGCGGAGGTGATCAACACTTGTGTCTTTCTGAGCTCGCCTCGTGTGATTTAGCGCATATATCCGGTGTAGTCAGTGCGGAGGTGATCAACACTTGTGACTTTCTGACTTCGCCTCCTTTGATTTAGCGCATATATCCGGTGTAGTCAGTGCGGAGGTGATCAACACTTATGTCTTTCTGACCTCGCCTCCTTTGATTTAGCGCATATATCTGGTGTAGTCACTGCGGAGGTGATCAACACTTGTGTCTTTCTGACCTCGCCTCGTGTGATTTAGCGCATATATCCGGTGTAGTCAGTGCGGAGGTGATCAACACTTGTGTCTTTCTGACCTCGCCTCGTGTGATTTAGCGCATATATCCGGTGTAGTCAGTGCGGAGGTGATCAACACTTGTGTCTTTCTGACCTCGCCTCGTGTGATTTAGCGCATATAACCGGTGTAGTCAGTGCGGAGATGACCAACACTTGTGTCTTTCTGACCTCGCCTCGTGTGATTTA
The DNA here is from genome assembly GCA_946902985.2 of Meconema thalassinum. Taxonomy (NCBI): domain Eukaryota; kingdom Metazoa; phylum Arthropoda; class Insecta; order Orthoptera; family Tettigoniidae; genus Meconema; species Meconema thalassinum. The sequence continues at coordinate 19,882,064 of OX336395.1, read as the reverse complement.
GCGCATATATCCGGTGTAGTCAGTGCGAAGGTGATCAACACTTGTGTCTTTCTGACCTCGCCTCGTGTGATTTAGCGCATATATCCGGTGTAGTCAGTGCGGAGGTGATCAACACTTGTGTCTTTCTGACCTCGCCTCGTGTGATTTAGCGCATATATCCGGTGTAGTCAGTGCGGAGGTGATAAGCACTTGTGCCTTTCTGACCTCGCCTCGTGTGGTTTAGCGCATATATCCGGTGTAGTCAGTGCGGAGGTGATCAACACTTGTGCCTTTCTGACCTCGCCTTCTTTGATTTAGCGCGTATATCCGGTGTAGTCAGTGCGGAGGTGATCAACACTTGTGTCTTTCTGACTTCGCCTCCTTTGAATTAGCGCATATATCCGGTGTAGTCAGTGCGGAGGTGATCAACACTTGTGTATTTCTGACCTCGCCTCGTGTGATTTAGCGCATATATCCGGTGTAGTCAGTGCGGAGGTGATCAACACTTGTGTCTTTCTGACCTCGCCTCGTGTGGTTTAGCGTATATATCCGGTGTAGTCAGTGCGGAGGTGATCAACACTTGTGTCTTTCTGACCTCGCTTCGTGTGATTTAGCGCATATAGCCGGTGTAGTCACTGCGGAGGTGATCAACACTTGTGCCTTTCTGACCTCGCCTCGTGTGATTTAGCGTATATATCCGGTGTAGTCAGTGCGGAGGTGATCAACACTTGTGTTTTTCTGACCTCGCCTCCTTTGATTTAGCACATATATCCGTTGTAGTCAGTGCGGAGGTGATCAACACTTGTGCCTTTCTGACCTCGCCTCGTGTGATTTAGCGTATATATCCGGTGTAGTCAGTGCGGAGGTGATCAACACTTGTGTCTTTCTGACCTCACCTCGTTTGATTGAGCGCATATATCCGGTGTAGTCAGTGCGGATGTGATCAACACTTGTGTCTTTCTGACCTCGCCTCGTGTGATTGAGCGCATATATCCGGTGTAGTCAGTGCGGAGGTGATCAACACTTGTGTCTTTCCGACCTCGCTTCGTGTGATTTAGCGCATATATCCGGTGTAGTCAGTGCCGAGGTGATCAACACTTGTGTCTTTATGACCTCGCCTCGTGTGATTGAGCGCATATATCCGGTGTAGTCAGTGCGGAGGTGATCAACACTTGTGCCTTTCTGACCTCGCCTCCTTTGCTTTAGCGCATATATCCGGTGTAGTCTGTGCGGGGGTGATCAACACTTGTGTCTTTCTGACCTCGCCTCCTTTGATTTAGCGCATATATCCGGAGTAGTCAGTGCGGAGGTGATCAACACTTGTGTCTTTCTGACCTCGCCTCCTTTGATTTAGCACATATATCCGCTGTAGTCAGTGCGGAGGTGATCAACACTTGTGTCTTTCTGACCTCGCCTCCTTTTATTTAGCGCATATATCCGGTGTAGTCAGTGCGGAGGTGATCAACACTTGTGTCTTTCTGACCTCATCTCGTGCGATTGAGCGCATATATCCGGTGTAGTCAGTGCGGAGGTGATCAACACTTGTGTCTTTCTGACCTCGCCTCCTTTGATTTAGCGCATATATCCGGTGTAGTCAGTGCGGAGGTGATCAACACTTGTGTCTTTCTGACCTCGCCTCCTTTGATTTAGCGCATATATCCGGTGTAGTCAGTGCGGAGGTGATCAACACTTGTGTCTTTCTGACCTCGCCTCGTTTGATTGAGCGCATATATCCGGTGTAGTCAGTGCGGAGGTGATCAACACTTGTGTCTTTCTGACCTCGCCTCGTGTGATTTAGCGCATATATCCGGTGTAGTCAGTGTGGAGGTGATCAACACTTGTGTCTTTCTGACCTCGACTCGTGTGATTTAGCGCATATATCCGGTGTAGTCAGTGCGGAGGTGATCAACACTTGTGTCTTTCTGAGCTCGCCTCGTGTGATTTAGCGCATATATCCGGTGTAGTCAGTGAGGAGGTGATCAACACTTGTGTCTTTCTGACCTCGCCTCCTTTGATTCAGCTCATATATCCGTTGTAGTCAGTTCGGAGGTGATCAACACTTGTGTCTTTCTGACCTGGCCTCGTGTGATTTAGCGCATATATCCGGTGTAGTCAGTGCGGAGGTGATCAACACTTGTGTCTTTCTGACCTCGCCTCGTGTGATTTAGCGCATATATCCGGTGTAGTCAGTGCGGAGGTGATCAACACTTGTGTCTTTCTGACCTCGCCTCGTGTGATTTAGCGCATATATCCGGTGTAGTCAGTGCGGAGGTGATCAACACTTGTGTCTTTCTGACCTCGCCTCGTGTGATTTAGCGCATATATCCGGTGTAGTCAGTGTGGAGGGGATCAACACTTGTGTCTTTCTGACCTCGCCTCGTGTGATTTAGCGCATATATCCGGTGTAGTCAGTGCGGAGGTGATCAACACTTGTGTCTTTCTGGCCTCGCCTCCTTTGATTTAGCACATATATCCGGTGTAGTCAGTGCGGAGGTGATCAACACTTGTGTCTTTCTGACCTCGCCTCGTGTGATTCAGCGCATATATCCGGTGTAGTCAGTGCGGAGGTGATCAACACTTGTGTCTTTCTGACCTCGCCTCGTGTGATTTAGCGCATATATCCGGTGTAGTCAGTGTGGAGGTGATCAACACTTGTGTCTTTCTGACCTCGCCTCCTTTGATTTAGCGCATATATCCGGTGTAGTCAGTGCGGAGGTGAGCAACACTTGTGTCTTTCTGACCTCGCCTCGTGTGATTTAGCGCATATATCTGGTGTAGTCAGTGCGGAGGTGATCAACACCTGTGTCTTTATGACTTCGCCTCCTTTGATTTAGCGCATATATCCGGTGTAGTCAGTGCGGACGTGATCAACACTTGTGTCTTTCTGACCTCGCCTCGTGTGATTTAGCGCATATATCCGGTGTAGTCAGTGCGGAGGTGATCAACACTTGTGTCTTTCTGACCTCGCCTCGTGTGATTTAGCGCATATATCCGGTGTAGTCAGTGCGGAGGTGATCAACACTTTTGTCTTTCTGACCTCGCCTCGTGTGATTTAGCGCATATAACCGGTGTAGTCAGTGCGGAGATGATCAACACTTGTGTCTTTCTGACCTCGCCTCGTGTGATTTAGCGCATATATCCGGTGTAGTCAGTGCGAAGGTGATCAACACTTGTGTCTTTCTGACCTCGCCTCGTGTGATTTAGCGCATATATCCGGTGTAGTTAGTGCGGAGGTGATCAACACTTGTGTCTTTCTGACCTCGCCTCCTTTGATTTAGCACATATATCCGTTGTAGTCAGTGCGGAGGTGATCAACACTTGTGCCTTTCTGACCTCGCCTCGTGTGATTTAGCGTATATATCCGGTGTAGTCAGTGCGGAGGTGATCAACACTTGTGTCTTTCTGACCTCACCTCGTTTGATTGAGCGCATATATCCGGTGTAGTCAGTGCGGATGTGATCAACACTTGTGTCTTTCTGACCTCGCCTCGTGTGATTGAGCGCATATATCCGGTGTAGTCAGTGCGGAGGTGATCAACACTTGTGTCTTTCTGACCTCGCTTCGTGTGATTTAGCGCATATATCCGGTGTAGTCAGTGCCGAGGTGATCAACACTTGTGTCTTTATGACCTCGCCTCGTGTGATTGAGCGCATATATCCGGTGTAGTCAGTGCGGAGGTGATCAACACTTGTGCCTTTCTGACCTCGCCTCCTTTGCTTTAGCGCATATATCCGGTGTAGTCAGTGCGGGGGTGATCAACACTTGTGTCTTTCTGACCTCGCCTCCTTTGATTTAGCGCATATATCCGGTGTAGTCAGTGCGGAGGTGATCAACACTTGTGTCTTTCTGACCTCGCCTCCTTTGATTTAGCACATATATCCGCTGTAGTCAGTGCGGAGGTGATCAACACTTGTGTCTTTCTGACCTCGCCTCCTTTTATTTAGCGCATATATCCGGTGTAGTCAGTGCGGAGGTGATCAACACTTGTGTCTTTCTGACATCATCTCGTGCGATTGAGCGCATATATCCGGTGTAGTCAGTGCGGAGGTGATCAACACTTGTGTCTTTCTGACCTCGCCTCCTTTGATTTAGCGCATATATCCGGTGTAGTCAGTGCGGAGGTGATCAACACTTGTGTCTTTCTGACCTCGCCTCCTTTGATTTAGCGCATATATCCGGTGTAGTCAGTGCGGAGGTGATCAACACTTGTGTCTTTCTGACCTCGCCTCGTTTGATTGAGCGCATATATCCGGTGTAGTCAGTGCGGAGGTGATCAACACTTGTGTCTTTCTGACCTCGCCTCGTGTGATTTAGCGCATATATCCGGTGTAGTCAGTGTGGAGGTGATCAACACTTGTGCCTTTCTGACCTCGCCTCGTGTGATTTAGCGCATATATCCGGTGTAGTCAGTGCGGAGGTGATCAACACTTGTGTCTTTCTGATCTCGCCTCGTGTGATTTAGCGCATATATCCGGTGTAGTCAGTGCGGAGGTGATCAACACTTGTGTCTTTCTGACCTCGCCTCCTTTGATTCAGCTCATATATCCGTTGTAGTCAGTGCGGAGGTGATCATCACTTGTGTCTTTCTGACCTGGCCTCGTGTGATTTAGCGCATATATCCGGTGTAGTCAGTGCGGAGGTGATCAACACTTGTGTCTTTCTGACCTCGCCTCGTGTGATTTAGCGCATATATCCGGTGTAGTCAGTGCGGAGGTGATCAACACTTGTGTCTTTCTGACCTCGCCTCCTTTGATTTAGCACATATATCCGGTGTAGTCAGTGCGGAGGTGATCAACACTTGTGTCTTTCTGACCTCGCCTCGTGTGATTCAGCGCATATATCCGGTGTAGTCAGTGCGGAGGTGATCAACACTTGTGTCTTTCTGACCTCGCCTCGTGTGATTTAGCGCATATATCCGGTGTAGTCAGTGTGGAGGTGATCAACACTTGTGTCTTTCTGACCTCGCCTCCTTTGATTTAGCGCATATATCCGGTGTAGTCAGTGCGGAGGTGAGCAACACTTGTGTCTTTCTGACCTCGCCTCGTGTGATTTAGCGCATATATCTGGTGTAGTCAGTGCGGAGGTGATCAACACCTGTGTCTTTAGGACTTCGCCTCCTTTGATTTAGCGCATATATCCGGTGTAGTCAGTGCGGAGGTGATCAACACTTGTGTCTTTCTGACCTCGCCTCGTGTGATTTAGCGCATATATCCGGTGTAGTCAGTGCGGAGGTGATCAACACTTGTGTCTTTGACCTCGCCTCGTGTGATTTAGCGCATATATCCGGTGTAGTCAGTGCGGATGTGATCAACACTTGTGTCTTTCTGACCTCGCCTCGTGTGATTTAGCACATATATCCGGTGTAGTCAGTGCGGAGGTGATCAACACTTGTGTCTTTCTGACCTCGCCTCCTTTGATTTAGCACATATATCCGGTGTAGTCAGTGCGGAAGTGATCAACACTTGTGTCTTTGACCTCGCCTCGTTTGATTTAGCGCATATATCCGGTGTAGTCAGTGCGGAGGTGATCAGCACTTGTGTCTTTCTGACCTCGCCTCGTGTGATTTAGCACATATATCCGGTGTAGTCAGTGCGGAGGTGATCAGCACTTGTGTCTTTCTGACCTCGCCTCGTTTGATTAAGCGCATATATCCGGTGTAGTCAGTGCGGAGGTGATCAACACTTGTGTCTTTGACCTCGCCTCGTTTGATTTAGCGCATATATCCGGTGTAGTCTGTGCGGAGGTGATCAGCACTTGTGTCTTTCTGACCTCGCTTCGTGTGATTTAGCGCATATATCCGGTGTAGTCAGTGCGGAGGTGAGCAACACTTGTGTCTTTCTGACCTCGCCTCGTGTGATTTAGCGCATATATCTGGTGTAGTCAGTGCGGAGGTGATCAACACCTGTGTCTTTATGACCTCGCCTCCTTTGATTTAGCGCATATATCCGGTGTAGTCAGTGCGGAGGTGATCAACACTTGTGTCTTTCTGACCTCGCCTCGTGTGATTTAGCGCATATATCCGGTGTAGTCAGTGCGGAGGTGATCAACACTTGTGTCCTTCTGACCTCGCCTCGTGTGATTTTGCGCATATATCCGGTGTAGTCAGTGCGGAGGTGATCAACACTTGTGTCTTTCTGACCTCGCCTCGTGTGATTTAGCGCATATAACCGGTGTAGTCAGTGCGGAGATGATCAACACTTGTGTCTTTCTGACCTCGCCTCGTGTGATTTAGCGCATATATCCGGTGTAGTCAGTGCGAAGGTGATCAACACTTGTGTCTTTCTGACCTCGCCTCGTGTGATTTAGCGCATATATCCGGTGTAGTCAGTGCGGAGGTGATCAACACTTGTGTCTTTCTGACCTCGCCTCGTGTGATTTAGCGCATATATCCGGTGTAGTCAGTGCGGAGGTGATCAACACTTGTGTCTTTCTGACCTCGCCTCGTATGATTTAGCGCATATATCCGGTGTAGTCAGTGCGGAGGTGATCAACACTTGTGTCTTTCTGACCTCGCCTCGTGTGATTTAGCGCATATATCCGGTGTAGTCAGTGCGGAGGTGATAAGCACTTGTGCCTTTCTGACCTCGCCTCGTGTGGTTTAGCGCATATATCCGGTGTAGTCAGTGCGGAGGTGATCAACACTTGTGCCTTTCTGACCTCGCCTCCTTTGATTTAGCGCATATATCCGGTGTAGTCAGTGCGGAGGTGATCAACACTTGTGTCTTTCTGACCTCGCCTCCTTTGAATTAGCGCATATATCCGGTGTAGTCAGTGCGGAGGTGATCAACACTTGTGTATTTCTGACCTCGCCTCGTGTGATTTAGCGCATATATCCGGTGTAGTCAGTGCGGAGGTGATCAACACTTGTGTCTTTCTGACCTCGCCTCGTGTGGTTTAGCGTATATATCCGGTGTAGTCAGTGCGGAGGTGATCAACACTTGTGTCTTTCTGACCTCGCTTCGTGTGATTTAGCGCATATAGCCGGTGTAGTCAGTGCGGAGGTGATCAACACTTGTGCCTTTCTGACCTCGCCTCGTGTGATTTAGCGTATATATCCGGTGTAGTCAGTGCGGAGGTGATCAACACTTGTGTTTTTCTGACCTCGCCTCCTTTGATTTAGCACATATATCCGTTGTAGTCAGTGCGGAGGTGATCAACACTTGTGCCTTTCTGACCTCGCCTCGTGTGATTTAGCGTATATATCCGGTGTAGTCAGTGCGGAGGTGATCAACACTTGTGTCTTTCTGACCTCACCTCGTTTGATTGAGCGCATATATCCGGTGTAGTCAGTGCGGATGTGATCAACACTTGTGTCTTTCTGACCTCGCCTCGTGTGATTGAGCGCATATATCCGGTGTAGTCAGTGCGGAGGTGATCAACACTTGTGTCTTTCTGACCTCGCTTCGTGTGATTTAGCGCATATATCCGGTGTAGTCAGTGCCGAGGTGATCAACACTTGTGTCTTTATGACCTCGCCTCGTGTGATTTAGCGCATATATCCGGTGTAGTCAGTGCGGAGGTGATCAACACTTGTGTCTTTCTGACCTCGCCTCCTTTGATTTAGCGCATATATCCGGTGTAGTCAGTGCGGGGGTGATCAACACTTGTGTCTTTCTGACCTCGCCTCCTTTGATTTAGCGCATATATCCGGTGTAGTCAGTGCGGAGGTGATCAACACCTGTGTCTTTCTGACCTCGTCTCCTTTGATTTAGCACATATATCCGCTGTAGTCAGTGCGGAGGTGATCAATATTTGTGTCTTTCTGACCTCGCCTCCTTTTATTTAGTGCATATATCCGGTGTAGTCAGTGCGGAGGTGATCAACACTTGTGTCTTTCTGACCTCATCTCGTGCGATTGAGCGCATATATCCGGTGTAGTCAGTGCGGAGGTGATCAACACTTGTGTCTTTCTGACCTCGCCTCCTTTGATTTAGCGCATAAATCCGGTGTAGTCAGTGCGGAGGTGATCAACACTTGTGTCTTTCTGACCTCGCCTCCTTTGATTTAGCGCATATATCCGGTGTAGTCAGTGCGGAGGTGATCAACACTTGTGTCTTTCTGACCTCGCCTCGTTTGATTGAGCGCATATATCCGGTGTAGTCAGTGCGGAGGTGATCAACACTTGTGTCTTTCTGACCTCGCCTCGTGTGATTTAGCGCATATATCCGGTGTAGTCAGTGCGGAGGTGATCAACACTTGTGTCTTTCTGACCTCGCCTCGTGTGATTTAGCGCATATATCCGGAATAGTCAGTGTGGAGGTGATCAACACTTGTGTCTTTCTGACCTCGCCTCCTTTGATTAAGCGCATATATCCGGTGTAGTCAGTGCGGAGGTGAGCAACACTTGTGTCTTTCTGACCTCGCCTCGTGTGATTTAGCGCATATATCTGGTGTAGTCAGTGCGGAGGTGATCAACACCTGTGTCTTTATGACCTCGCCTTCTTTGATTTAGCGCATATATCCGGTGTAGTCAGTGCGGAGGTGATCAACACTTTTGTCTTTCTGACCTCGCCTCGTGTGATTTAGCGCATATAACCGATGTAGTCAGTGCGGAGATGATCAACACTTGTGTCTTTCTGACCTCGCCTCGTGTGATTTAGCGCATATAACCGGTGTAGTCAGTGCGGAGATGACCAACACTTGTGTCTTTCTGACCTCGCCTCGTGTGATTTAGCGCATATATCCGGTGTAGTCAGTGCGAAGGTGATCAACACTTGTGTCTTTCTGACCTCGCCTCGTGTGATTTAGCGCATATATCCGGTGTAGTCAGTGCGGAGGTGATCAACACTTGTGTCTTTCTGACCTCGCCTCGTGTGATTTAGCGCATATATCCGGTGTAGTCAGTGCGGAGGTGATAAGCACTTGTGCCTTTCTGACCTCGCCTCGTGTGGTTTAGCGCATATATCCGGTGTAGTCAGTGCGGAGGTGATCAACACTTGTGCCTTTCTGACCTCGCCTCCTTTGATTTAGCGCATATATCCGGTGTAGTCAGTGCGGAGGTGATCAACACTTGTGTCTTTCTGACCTCGCCTCCTTTGAATTAGCGCATATATCCGGTGTAGTCAGTGCGGAGGTGATCAACACTTGTGTATTTCTGACCTCGCCTCGTGTGATTTAGCGCATATATCCGGTGTAGTCAGTGCGGAGGTGATCAACACTTGTGTCTTTCTGACCTCGCCTCGTGTGGTTTAGCGTATATATCCGGTGTAGTCAGTGCGGAGGTGATCAACACTTGTGTCTTTCTGACCTCGCTTCGTGTGATTTAGCGCATATAGCCGGTGTAGTCAGTGCGGAGGTGATCAACACTTGTGCCTTTCTGACCTCGCCTCGTGTGATTTAGCGTATATATCCGGTGTAGTCAGTGCGGAGGTGATCAACACTTGTGTTTTTCTGACCTCGCCTCCTTTGATTTAGCACATATATCCGTTGTAGTCAGTGCGGAGGTGATCAACACTTGTGCCTTTCTGACCTCGCCTCGTGTGATTTAGCGTATATATCCGGTGTAGTCAGTGCGGAGGTGATCAACACTTGTGTCTTTCTGACCTCACCTCGTTTGATTGAGCGCATATATCCGGTGTAGTCAGTGCGGATGTGATCAACACTTGTGTCTTTCTGACCTCGCCTCGTGTGATTGAGCGCATATATCCGGTGTAGTCAGTGCGGAGGTGATCAACACTTGTGTCTTTCTGACCTCGCTTCGTGTGATTTAGCGCTTATATCCGGTGTAGTCAGTGCCGAGGTGATCAACACTTGTGTCTTTATGACCTCGCCTCGTGTGATTTAGCGCATATATCCGGTGTAGTCAGTGCGGAGGTGATCAACACTTGTGTCTTTCTGACCTCGCCTCCTTTGATTTAGCGCATATATCCGGTGTAGTCAGTGCGGGGGTGATCAACACTTGTGTCTTTCGGACCTCGCCTCCTTTGATTTAGCGCATTTATCCGGTGTAGTCAGTGCGGAGGTGATCAACACTTGTGTCTTTCTGACCTCGCCTCCTTTGATTTAGCACATATATCCGCTGTAGTCAGTGCGGAGGTGATCAACATTTGTGTCTTTCTGACCACGCCTCCTTTTATTTAGCGCATATATCCGGTGTAGTCAGTGCGGAGGTGATCAACACTTGTGTCTTTCTGACCTCATCTCGTGCGATTGAGCGCATATATCCGGTGTAGTCAGTGCGGAGGTGATCAACACTTGTGTCTTTCTGACCTCGCCTCCTTTGATTTAGCGCATAAATCCGGTGTAGTCAGTGCGGAGGTGATCAACACTTGTGTCTTTCTGACCTCGCCTCCTTTGATTTAGCGCATATATCCGGTGTAGTCAGTGCGGAGGTGATCAACACTTGTGTCTTTCTGACCTCGCCTCGTTTGATTGAGCGCATATATCCGGTGTAGTCAGTGCGGAGGTGATCAACACTTGTGTCTTTCTGACCTCGCCTCGTGTGATTTAGCGCATATATCCGGTGTAGTCAGTGTGGAGGTGATCAACACTTGTGTCTTTCTGACCTCGCCTCGTGTGATTTAGCGCATATATCCCGTGTAGTCAGTGCGGAGGTGATCAACACTTGTGTCTTTCTGAGCTCGCGTCGTGTGATTTAGCGCATATATCCGGTGTAGTCAGTGCGGAGGTGATCAACACTTGTGTCTTTCTGACCTCGCCTCCTTTGATTCAGCTCATATATCCGTTGTAGTCAGAGCGGAGGTGATCAACACTTGTGTCTTTCTGACCTCGCCTCGTGTGATTTAGCGCATATATCCGGTGTAGTCAGTGCGGAGGTGATCAACACTTGTGTCTTTCTGACCTCGCCTCGTGTGATTTAGCGCATATATCCGGTGTAGTCAGTGCGGAGGTGATCAACACTTGTGTCTTTCTGACCTCGCCTCGTGTGATTTAGCGCATATATCCGGTGTAGTCAGTGCGGAGGTGATCAACACTTGTGTCTTTCTGACCTCGCCTCGTGTGATTTAGCGCATATATCCGGTGTAGTCAGTGTGGAGGTGATCAACACTTGTGTCTTTCTGACCTCGCCTCGTGTGATTTAGCGCATATATCCCGTGTAGTCAGTGCGGAGGTGATCAACACTTGTGTCTTTCTGAGCTCGCCTCGTGTGATTTAGCGCATATATCCGGTGTAGTCAGTGCGGAGGTGATCAACACTTGTGTCTTTCTGACCTCGCCTCCTTTGATTCAGCTCATATATCCGTTGTAGTCAGAGCGGAGGTGATCAACACTTGTGTCTTTCTGACCTCGCCTCGTGTGATTTAGCGCATATATCCGGTGTAGTCAGTGCGGAGGTGATCAACACTTGTGTCTTTCTGACCTCGCCTCGTGTGATTTAGCGCATATATCCGGTGTAGTCAGTGCGGAGGTGATCAACACTTGTGTCTTTCTGACCTCGCCTCGTGTGATTTAGCGCATATATCCGGTGTAGTCAGTGCGGAGGTGATCAACACTTGTGTCTTTCTGACCTCGCCTCGTGTGATTTAGCGCAAATATCCGGTGTAGTCAGTTCTGGAGGTGATCAACACTTGTGTCTTTCTGACCTCGCCTCGTGTGATTTAGCGCATATATCCGGTGTAGTCAGTGCGGAGGTGATCAACACTTGTGTCTTTCTGACCTCGACTCCTTTGATTTAGCACATATATCCGGTGTAGTCAGTGCGGAGGTGATCAACACTTGTGTCTTTCTGACCTCGCCTCGTGTGATTCAGCGCATATATCCGGTGTAGTCAGTGCGGAGGTGATCAACACTTGTGTCTTTCTGACCTCGCCTCGTGTGATTTAGCGCATATATCCGGAATAGTCAGTGTGGAGGTGATCAACACTTGTGTCTTTCTGACCTCGCCTCCTTTGATTTAGCGCATATATCCGGTGTAGTCAGTGCGGAGGTGATCAGCACTTGTGTCTTTCTGACCTCGCCTCGTGTGATTTAGCGCATATATCTGGTGTAGTCAGTGCGGAGGTGATCAACACCTGTGTCTTTATGACCTCGCCTTCTTTGATTTAGCGCATATATCCGGTGTAGTCAGTGCGGAGGTGATCAACACTTTTGTCTTTCTGACCTCGCCTCGTGTGATTTAGCGCATATAACCGATGTAGTCAGTGCGGAGATGATCAACACTTGTGTCTTTCTGACCTCGCCTCGTGTGATTTAGCGCATATAACCGGTGTAGTCAGTGCGGAGATGACCAACACTTGTGTCTTTCTGACCTCGCTTCGTGTGATTTAGCGCATATATCCGGTGTAGTCAGTGCCGAGGTGATCAACACTTGTGTCTTTATGACCTCGCCTCGTGTGATTGAGCGCATATATCCGGTGTAGTCAGTGCGGAGGTGATCAACACTTGTGCCTTTCTGACCTCGCCTCCTTTGCTTTAGCGCATATATCCGGTGTAGTCAGTGCGGGGGTGATCAACACTTGTGTCTTTCTGACCTCGCCTCCTTTGATTTAGCGCATATATCCGGTGTAGTCAGTGCGGAGGTGATCAACACTTGTGTCTTTCTGACCTCGCCTCCTTTGATTTAGCACATATATCCGCTGTAGTCAGTGCGGAGGTGATCAACACTTGTGTCTTTCTGACCTCGCCTCCTTTTATTTAGCGCATATATCCGGTGTAGTCAGTGCGGAGGTGATCAACACTTGTGTCTTTCTGACATCATCTCGTGCGATTGAGCGCATATATCCGGTGTAGTCAGTGCGGAGGTGATCAACACTTGTGTCTTTCTGACCTCGCCTCCTTTGATTTAGCGCATATATCCGGTGTAGTCAGTGCGGAGGTGATCAACACTTGTGTCTTTCTGACCTCGCCTCCTTTGATTTAGCGCATATATCCGGTGTAGTCAGTGCGGAGGTGATCAACACTTGTGTCTTTCTGACCTCGCCTAGTTTGATTGAGCGCATATATCCGGTGTAGTCAGTGCGGAGGTGATCAACACTTGTGTCTTTCTGACCTCGCCTCGTGTGATTTAGCGCATATATCCGGTGTAGTCAGTGTGGAGGTGATCAACACTTGTGCCTTTCTGACCTCGCCTCGTGTGATTTAGCGCATATATCCGGTGTAGTCAGTGCGGAGGTGATCAACACTTGTGTCTTTCTGATCTCGCCTCGTGTGATTTAGCGCATATATCCGGTGTAGTCAGTGCGGAGGTGATCAACACTTGTGTCTTTCTGACCTCGCCTCCTTTGATTCAGCTCATATATCCGTTGTAGTCAGTGCGGAGGTGATCATCACTTGTGTCTTTCTGACCTGGCCTCGTGTGATTTAGCGCATATATCCGGTGTAGTCAGTGCGGAGGTGATCAACACTTGTGTCTTTCTGACCTCGCCTCGTGTGATTTAGCGCATATATCCGGTGTAGTCAGTGCGGAGGTGATCAACACTTGTGTCTTTCTGACCTCGCCTCCTTTGATTTAGCACATATATCCGGTGTAGTCAGTGCGGAGGTGATCAACACTTGTGTCTTTCTGACCTCGCCTCGTGTGATTCAGCGCATATATCCGGTGTAGTCAGTGCGGAGGTGATCAACACTTGTGTCTTTCTGACCTCGCCTCGTGTGATTTAGCGCATATATCCGGTGTAGTCAGTGTGGAGGTGATCAACACTTGTGTCTTTCTGACCTCGCCTCCTTTGATTTAGCGCATATATCCGGTGTAGTCAGTGCGGAGGTGAGCAACACTTGTGTCTTTCTGACCTCGCCTCGTGTGATTTAGCGCATATATCTGGTGTAGTCAGTGCGGAGGTGATCAACACCTGTGTCTTTAGGACTTCGCCTCCTTTGATTTAGCGCATATATCCGGTGTAGTCAGTGCGGAGGTGATCAACACTTGTGTCTTTCTGACCTCGCCTCGTGTGATTTAGCGCATATATCCGGTGTAGTCAGTGCGGAGGTGATCAACACTTGTGTCTTTGACCTCGCCTCGTGTGATTTAGCGCATATATCCGGTGTAGTCAGTGCGGATGTGATCAACACTTGTGTCTTTCTGACCTCGCCTCGTGTGATTTAGCACATATATCCGGTGTAGTCAGTGCGGAGGTGATCAACACTTGTGTCTTTCTGACCTCGCCTCCTTTGATTTAGCACATATATCCGGTGTAGTCAGTGCGGAAGTGATCAACACTTGTGTCTTTGACCTCGCCTCGTTTGATTTAGCGCATATATCCGGTGTAGTCAGTGCGGAGGTGATCAGCACTTGTGTCTTTCTGACCTCGCCTCGTGTGATTTAGCACATATATCCGGTGTAGTCAGTGCGGAGGTGATCAGCACTTGTGTCTTTCTGACCTCGCCTCGTTTGATTAAGCGCATATATCCGGTGTAGTCAGTGCGGAGGTGATCAACACTTGTGTCTTTGACCTCGCCTCGTTTGATTTAGCGCATATATCCGGTGTAGTCTGTGCGGAGGTGATCAGCACTTGTGTCTTTCTGACCTCGCTTCGTGTGATTTAGCGCATATATCCGGTGTAGTCAGTGCGGAGGTGAGCAACACTTGTGTCTTTCTGACCTCGCCTCGTGTGATTTAGCGCATATATCTGGTGTAGTCAGTGCGGAGGTGATCAACACCTGTGTCTTTATGACCTCGCCTCCTTTGATTTAGCGCATATATCCGGTGTAGTCAGTGCGGAGGTGATCAACACTTGTGTCTTTCTGACCTCGCCTCGTGTGATTTAGCGCATATATCCGGTGTAGTCAGTGCGGAGGTGATCAACACTTGTGTCCTTCTGACCTCGCCTCGTGTGATTTTGCGCATATATCCGGTGTAGTCAGTGCGGAGGTGATCAACACTTGTGTCTTTCTGACCTCGCCTCGTGTGATTTAGCGCATATAACCGGTGTAGTCAGTGCGGAGATGATCAACACTTGTGTCTTTCTGACCTCGCCTCGTGTGATTTAGCGCATATATCCGGTGTAGTCAGTGCGAAGGTGATCAACACTTGTGTCTTTCTGACCTCGCCTCGTGTGATTTAGCGCATATATCCGGTGTAGTCAGTGCGGAGGTGATCAACACTTGTGTCTTTCTGACCTCGCCTCGTGTGATTTAGCGCATATATCCGGTGTAGTCAGTGCGGAGGTGATCAACACTTGTGTCTTTCTGACCTCGCCTCGTATGATTTAGCGCATATATCCGGTGTAGTCAGTGCGGAGGTGATCAACACTTGTGTCTTTCTGACCTCGCCTCGTGTGATTTAGCGCATATATCCGGTGTAGTCAGTGCGGAGGTGATAAGCACTTGTGCCTTTCTGACCTCGCCTCGTGTGGTTTAGCGCATATATCCGGTGTAGTCAGTGCGGAGGTGATCAACACTTGTGCCTTTCTGACCTCGCCTCCTTTGATTTAGCGCATATATCCGGTGTAGTCAGTGCGGAGGTGATCAACACTTGTGTCTTTCTGACCTCGCCTCCTTTGAATTAGCGCATATATCCGGTGTAGTCAGTGCGGAGGTGATCAACACTTGTGTATTTCTGACCTCGCCTCGTGTGATTTAGCGCATATATCCGGTGTAGTCAGTGCGGAGGTGATCAACACTTGTGTCTTTCTGACCTCGCCTCGTGTGGTTTAGCGTATATATCCGGTGTAGTCAGTGCGGAGGTGATCAACACTTGTGTCTTTCTGACCTCGCTTCGTGTGATTTAGCGCATATAGCCGGTGTAGTCAGTGCGGAGGTGATCAACACTTGTGCCTTTCTGACCTCGCCTCGTGTGATTTAGCGTATATATCCGGTGTAGTCAGTGCGGAGGTGATCAACACTTGTGTTTTTCTGACCTCGCCTCCTTTGATTTAGCACATATATCCGTTGTAGTCAGTGCGGAGGTGATCAACACTTGTGCCTTTCTGACCTCGCCTCGTGTGATTTAGCGTATATATCCGGTGTAGTCAGTGCGGAGGTGATCAACACTTGTGTCTTTCTGACCTCACCTCGTTTGATTGAGCGCATATATCCGGTGTAGTCAGTGCGGATGTGATCAACACTTGTGTCTTTCTGACCTCGCCTCGTGTGATTGAGCGCATATATCCGGTGTAGTCAGTGCGGAGGTGATCAACACTTGTGTCTTTATGACCTCGCCTCGTGTGATTTAGCGCATATATCCGGTGTAGTCAGTGCGGAGGTGATCAACACTTGTGTCTTTCTGACCTCGCCTCCTTTGATTTAGCGCATATATCCGGTGTAGTCAGTGCGGGGGTGATCAACACTTGTGTCTTTCTGACCTCGCCTCCTTTGATTTAGCGCATATATCCGGTGTAGTCAGTGCGGAGGTGATCAACACCTGTGTCTTTCTGACCTCGTCTCCTTTGATTTAGCACATATATCCGCTGTAGTCAGTGCGGAGGTGATCAATATTTGTGTCTTTCTGACCTCGCCTCCTTTTATTTAGTGCATATATCCGGTGTAGTCAGTGCGGAGGTGATCAACACTTGTGTCTTTCTGACCTCATCTCGTGCGATTGAGCGCATATATCCGGTGTAGTCAGTGCGGAGGTGATCAACACTTGTGTCTTTCTGACCTCGCCTCCTTTGATTTAGCGCATAAATCCGGTGTAGTCAGTGCGGAGGTGATCAACACTTGTGTCTTTCTGACCTCGCCTCCTTTGATTTAGCGCATATATCCGGTGTAGTCAGTGCGGCGGTGATCAACACTTGTGTCTTTCTGACCTCGCCTCGTTTGATTGAGCGCATATATCCGGTGTAGTCAGTGCGGAGGTGATCAACACTTGTGTCTTTCTGACCTCGCCTCGTGTGATTTAGCGCATATATCCGGTGTAGTCAGTGCGGAGGTGATCAACACTTGTGTCTTTCTGACCTCGCCTCGTGTGATTTAGCGCATATATCCGGAATAGTCAGTGTGGAGGTGATCAACACTTGTGTCTTTCTGACCTCGCCTCCTTTGATTAAGCGCATATATCCGGTGTAGTCAGTGCGGAGGTGAGCAACACTTGTGTCTTTCTGACCTCGCCTCGTGTGATTTAGCGCATATATCTGGTGTAGTCAGTGCGGAGGTGATCAACACCTGTGTCTTTATGACCTCGCCTTCTTTGATTTAGCGCATATATCCGGTGTAGTCAGTGCGGAGGTGATCAACACTTTTGTCTTTCTGACCTCGCCTCGTGTGATTTAGCGCATATAACCGATGTAGTCAGTGCGGAGATGATCAACACTTGTGTCTTTCTGACCTCGCCTCGTGTGATTTAGCGCATATAACCGGTGTAGTCAGTGCGGAGATGACCAACACTTGTGTCTTTCTGACCTCGCCTCGTGTGATTTAGCGCATATATCCGGTGTAGTCAGTGCGAAGGTGATCAACACTTGTGTCTTTCTGACCTCGCCTCGTGTGATTTAGCGCATATATCCGGTGTAGTCAGTGCGGAGGTGATCAACACTTGTGTCTTTCTGACCTCGCCTCGTGTGATTTAGCGCATATATCCGGTGTAGTCAGTGCGGAGGTGATAAGCACTTGTGCCTTTCTGACCTCGCCTCGTGTGGTTTAGCGCATATATCCGGTGTAGTCAGTGCGGAGGTGATCAACACTTGTGCCTTTCTGACCTCGCCTCCTTTGATTTAGCGCATATATCCGGTGTAGTCAGTGCGGAGGTGATCAACACTTGTGTCTTTCTGACCTCGCCTCCTTTGAATTAGCGCATATATCCGGTGTAGTCAGTGCGGAGGTGATCAACACTTGTGTATTTCTGACCTCGCCTCGTGTGATTTAGCGCATATATCCGGTGTAGTCAGTGCGGAGGTGATCAACACTTGTGTCTTTCTGACCTCGCCTCGTGTGGTTTAGCGTATATATCCGGTGTAGTCAGTGCGGAGGTGATCAACACTTGTGTCTTTCTGACCTCGCTTCGTGTGATTTAGCGCATATAGCCGGTGTAGTCAGTGCGGAGGTGATCAACACTTGTGCCTTTCTGACCTCGCCTCGTGTGATTTAGCGTATATATCCGGTGTAGTCAGTGCGGAGGTGATCAACACTTGTGTTTTTCTGACCTCGCCTCCTTTGATTTAGCACATATATCCGTTGTAGTCAGTGCGGAGGTGATCAACACTTGTGCCTTTCTGACCTCGCCTCGTGTGATTTAGCGTATATATCCGGTGTAGTCAGTGCGGAGGTTATCAACACTTGTGTCTTTCTGACCTCACCTCGTTTGATTGAGCGCATATATCCGGTGTAGTCAGTGCGGATGTGATCAACACTTGTGTCTTTCTGACCTCGCCTCGTGTGATTGAGCGCATATATCCGGTGTAGTCAGTGCGGAGGTGATCAACACTTGTGTCTTTCTGACCTCGCTTCGTGTGATTTAGCGCTTATATCCGGTGTAGTCAGTGCCGAGGTGATCAACACTTGTGTCTTTATGACCTCGCCTCGTGTGATTTAGCGCATATATCCGGTGTAGTCAGTGCGGAGGTGATCAACACTTGTGTCTTTCTGACCTCGCCTCCTTTGATTTAGCGCATATATCCGGTGTAGTCAGTGCGGGGGTGATCAACACTTGTGTCTTTCGGACCTCGCCTCCTTTGATTTAGCGCATTTATCCGGTGTAGTCAGTGCGGAGGTGATCAACACTTGTGTCTTTCTGACCTCGCCTCCTTTGATTTAGCACATATATCCGCTGTAGTCAGTGCGGAGGTGATCAACATTTGTGTCTTTCTGACCACGCCTCCTTTTATTTAGCGCATATATCCGGTGTAGTCAGTGCGGAGGTGATCAACACTTGTGTCTTTCTGACCTCATCTCGTGCGATTGAGCGCATATATCCGGTGTAGTCAGTGCGGAGGTGATCAACACTTGTGTCTTTCTGACCTCGCCTCCTTTGATTTAGCGCATAAATCCGGTGTAGTCAGTGCGGAGGTGATCAACACTTGTGTCTTTCTGACCTCGCCTCCTTTGATTTAGGGCATATATCCGGTGTAGTCAGTGCGGAGGTGATCAACACTTGTGTCTTTCTGACCTCGCCTCGTTTGATTGAGCGCATATATCCGGTGTAGTCAGTGCGGAGGTGATCAACACTTGTGTCTTTCTGACCTCGCCTCGTGTGATTTAGCGCATATATCCGGTGTAGTCAGTGTGGAGGTGATCAACACTTGTGTCTTTCTGACCTCGCCTCGTGTGATTTAGCGCATATATCCCGTGTAGTCAGTGCGGAGGTGATCAACACTTGTGTCTTTCTGAGCTCGCGTCGTGTGATTTAGCGCATATATCCGGTGTAGTCAGTGCGGAGGTGATCAACACTTGTGTCTTTCTGACCTCGCCTCCTTTGATTCAGCTCATATATCCGTTGTAGTCAGAGCGGAGGTGATCAACACTTGTGTCTTTCTGACCTCGCCTCGTGTGATTTAGCGCATATATCCGGTGTAGTCAGTGCGGAGGTGATCAACACTTGTGTCTTTCTGACCTCGCCTCGTGTGATTTAGCGCATATATCCGGTGTAGTCAGTGCGGAGGTGATCAACACTTGTGTCTTTCTGACCTCGCCTCGTGTGATTTAGCGCATATATCCGGTGTAGTCAGTGCGGAGGTGATCAACACTTGTGTCTTTCTGACCTCGCCTCGTGTGATTTAGCGCATATATCCGGTGTAGTCAGTGTGGAGGTGATCAACACTTGTGTCTTTCTGACCTCGCCTCGTGTGATTTAGCGCATATATCCCGTGTAGTCAGTGCGGAGGTGATCAACACTTGTGTCTTTCTGAGCTCGCCTCGTGTGATTTAGCGCATATATCCGGTGTAGTCAGTGCGGAGGTGATCAACACTTGTGTCTTTCTGACCTCGCCTCCTTTGATTCAGCTCATATATCCGTTGTAGTCAGAGCGGAGGTGATCAACACTTGTGTCTTTCTGACCTCGCCTCGTGTGATTTAGCGCATATATCCGGTGTAGTCAGTGCGGAGGTGATCAACACTTGTGTCTTTCTGACCTCGCCTCGTGTGATTTAGCGCATATATCCGGTGTAGTCAGTGCGGAGGTGATCAACACTTGTGTCTTTCTGACCTCGCCTCGTGTGATTTAGCGCATATATCCGGTGTAGTCAGTGCGGAGGTGATCAACACTTGTGTCTTTCTGACCTCGCCTCGTGTGATTTAGCGCAAATATCCGGTGTAGTCAGTTCTGGAGGTGATCAACACTTGTGTCTTTCTGACCTCGCCTCGTGTGATTTAGCGCATATATCCGGTGTAGTCAGTGCGGAGGTGATCAACACTTGTGTCTTTCTGACCTCGACTCCTTTGATTTAGCACATATATCCGGTGTAGTCAGTGCGGAGGTGATCAACACTTGTGTCTTTCTGACCTCGCCTCGTGTGATTCAGCGCATATATCCGGTGTAGTCAGTGCGGAGGTGATCAACACTTGTGTCTTTCTGACCTCGCCTCGTGTGATTTAGCGCATATATCCGGAATAGTCAGTGTGGAGGTGATCAACACTTGTGTCTTTCTGACCTCGCCTCCTTTGATTTAGCGCATATATCCGGTGTAGTCAGTGCGGAGGTGATCAGCACTTGTGTCTTTCTGACCTCGCCTCGTGTGATTTAGCGCATATATCTGGTGTAGTCAGTGCGGAGGTGATCAACACCTGTGTCTTTATGACCTCGCCTTCTTTGATTTAGCGCATATATCCGGTGTAGTCAGTGCGGAGGTGATCAACACTTTTGTCTTTCTGACCTCGCCTCGTGTGATTTAGCGCATATAACCGATGTAGTCAGTGCGGAGATGATCAACACTTGTGTCTTTCTGACCTCGCCTCGTGTGATTTAGCGCATATAACCGGTGTAGTCAGTGCGGAGATGACCAACACTTGTGTCTTTCTGACCTCGCCTCGTGTGATTTAGCGCATATATCCGGTGTAGTCAGTGCGAAGGTGATCAACACTTGTGTCTTTCTGACCTCGCCTCGTGTGATTTAGCGCATATATCCGGTGTAGTCAGTGCGGAGGTGATCAACACTTGTGTCTTTCTGACCTCGCCTCGTGTGATTTAGCGCATATATCCGGTGTAGTCAGTGCGGAGGTGATAAGCACTTGTGCCTTTCTGACCTCGCCTCGTGTGGTTTAGCGCATATATCCGGTGTAGTCAGTGCGGAGGTGATCAACACTTGTGCCTTTCTGACCTCGCCTCCTTTGATTTAGCGCATATATCCGGTGTAGTCAGTGCGGAGGTGATCAACACTTGTGTCTTTCTGACCTCGCCTCCTTTGAATTAGCGCATATATCCGGTGTAGTCAGTGCGGAGGTGATCAACACTTGTGTATTTCTGACCTCGCCTCGTGTGATTTAGCGCATATATCCGGTGTAGTCAGTGCGGAGGTGATCAACACTTGTGTCTTTCTGACCTCGCCTCGTGTGGTTTAGCGTATATATCCGGTGTAGTCAGTGCGGAGGTGATCAACACTTGTGTCTTTCTGACCTCGCTTCGTGTGATTTAGCGCATATAGCCGGTGTAGTCAGTGCGGAGGTGATCAACACTTGTGTCTTTCTGACCTCGCCTCGTGTGATTTAGCGTATATATCCGGTGTAGTCAGTGCGGAGGTGATCAACACTTGTGTTTTTCTGACCTCGCCTCCTTTGATTTAGCACATATATCCGTTGTAGTCAGTGCGGAGGTGATCAACACTTGTGCCTTTCTGACCTCGCCTCGTGTGATTTAGCGTATATATCCGGTGTAGTCAGTGCGGATTTGATCAACACTTGTGTCTTTCTGACCTCACCTCGTTTGATTGAGCGCATATATCCGGTGTAGTCAGTGCGGATGTGATCAACACTTGTGTCTTTCTGACCTCGCCTCGTGTGATTGAGCGCATATATCCGGTGTAGTCAGTGCGGAGGTGATCAACACTTGTGTCTTTCTGACCTCGCTTCGTGTGATTTAGCGCATATATCCGGTGTAGTCAGTGCCGAGGTGATCAACACTTGTGTCTTTATGACCTCGCCTCGTGTGATTTAGCGCATATATCCGGTGTAGTCAGTGCGGAGGTGATCAACACTTGTGTCTTTCTGACCTCGCCTCCTTTGATTTAGCGCATATATCCGGTGTAGTCAGTGCGGGGGTGATCAACACTTGTGTCTTTCTGACCTCGCCTCCTTTGATTTAGCGCATTTATCCGGTGTAGTCAGTGCGGAGGTGATCAACACTTGTGTCTTTCTGACCTCGCCTCCTTTGATTTAGCACATATATCCGCTGTAGTCAGTGCGGAGGTGATCAACATTTGTGTCTTTCTGACCTCGCCTCCTTTTATTTAGCGCATATATCCGGTGTAGTCAGTGCGGAGGTGATCAACACTTGTGTCTTTCTGACCTCATCTCGTGCGATTGAGCGCATATATCCGGTGTAGTCAGTGCGGAGGTGATCAACACTTGTGTCTTTCTGACCTCGCCTCCTTTGATTTAGCGCATAAATCCGGTGTAGTCAGTGCGGAGGTGATCAACACTTGTGTCTTTCTGACCTCGCCTCCTTTGATTTAGCGCATATATCCGGTGTAGTCAGTGCGGAGGTGATCAACACTTGTGTCTTTCTGACCTCGCCTCGTTTGATTGAGCGCATATATCCGGTGTAGTCAGTGCGGAGGTGATCAACACTTGTGTCTTTCTGACCTCGCCTCGTGTGATTTAGCGCATATATCCGGTGTAGTCAGTGTGGAGGTGATCAACACTTGTGTCTTTCTGACCTCGCCTCGTGTGATTTAGCGCATATATCCCGTGTAGTCAGTGCGGAGGTGATCAACACTTGTGTCTTTCTGAGCTCGCCTCGTGTGATTTAGCGCATATATCCGGTGTAGTCAGTGCGGAGGTGATCAACACTTGTGTCTTTCTGACCTCGCCTCCTTTGATTCAGCTCATATATCCGTTGTAGTCAGAGCGGAGGTGATCAACACTTGTGTCTTTCTGACCTCGCCTCGTGTGATTTAGCGCATATATCCGGTGTAGTCAGTGCGGAGGTGATCAACACTTGTGTCTTTCTGACCTCGCCTCGTGTGATTTAGCGCATATATCCGGTGTAGTCAGTGCGGAGGTGATCAACACTTGTGTCTTTCTGACCTCGCCTCGTGTGATTTAGCGCATATATCCGGTGTAGTCAGTGCGGAGGTGATCAACACTTGTGTCTTTCTGACCTCGCCTCGTGTGATTTAGCGCATATATCCGGTGTAGTCAGTGTGGAGGTGATCAACACTTGTGTCTTTCTGACCTCGCCTCGTGTGATTTAGCGCATATATCCGGTGTAGTCAGTGCGGAGGTGATCAACACTTGTGTCTTTCTGACCTCGCCTCCTTTGATTTAGCACATATATCCGGTGTAGTCAGTGCGGAGGTGATCAACACTTGTGTCTTTCTGACCTCGCCTCGTGTGATTCAGCGCATATATCCGGTGTAGTCAGTGCGGAGGTGATCAACACTTGTGTCTTTCTGACCTCGCCTCGTGTGATTTAGCGCATATATCCGGAATAGTCAGTGTGGAGGTGATCAACACTTGTGTCTTTCTGACCTCGCCTCCTTTGATTTAGCGCATATATCCGGTGTAGTCAGTGCGGAGGTGAGCAACACTTGTGTCTTTCTGACCTCGCCTCGTGTGATTTAGCGCATATATCTGGTGTAGTCAGTGCGGAGGTGATCAACACCTGTGTCTTTATGACCTCGCCTTCTTTGATTTAGCGCATATATCCGGTGTAGTCAGTGCGGAGGTGATCAACACTTTTGTCTTTCTGACCTCGCCTCGTGTGATTTAGCGCATATAACCGGTGTAGTCAGTGCGGAGATGATCAACACTTGTGTCTTTCTGACCTCGCCTCGTGTGATTTAGCGCATATATCCGGTGTAGTCAGTGCGAAGGTGATCAACACTTGTGTCTTTCTGACCTCGCCTCGTGTGATTTAGCGCATATATCCGGTGTAGTCAGTGCGGAGGTGATCAACACTTGTGTCTTTCTGACCTCGCCTCGTGTGATTTAGCGCATATATCCGGAGTAGTCAGTGCGGAGGTGATCAACACTTGTGTCTTTCTGACCTCGCCTCGTATGATTTAGCGCATATATCCGGTGTAGTCAGTGCGGAGGTGATCAACACTTGTGTCTTTCTGACCTCGCCTCGTGTGATTTAGCGCATATATCCAGTGTAGTCAGTGCGGAGGTGATCAACACTTGTGTCTTTCTGAGCTCGCCTCGTGTGATTTAGCGCATATATCCGGAATAGTCAATGTGGAGGTGATCAACACTTGTGTCTTTCTGACCTCGCCTCCTTTGATTTAGCGCATATATCCGGTGTAGTCAGTGCGGAGGTGAGCAACACTTGTGTCTTTCTGACCTCGCCTCGTGTGATTTAGCGCATATATCTGGTGTAGTCAGTGCGGAGGTGATCAACACCTGTGTCTTTATGACCTCGCCTTCTTTGATTTAGCGCATATATCCGGTGTAGTCAGTGCGGAGGTGATCAACACTTTTGTCTTTCTGACCTCGCCTCGTGTGATTTAGCGCATATAACCGATGTAGTCAGTGCGGAGATGATCAACACTTGTGTCTTTCTGACCTCGCCTCGTGTGATTTAGCGCATATAACCGGTGTAGTCAGTGCGGAGATGACCAACACTTGTGTCTTTCTGACCTCGCCTCGTGTGATTTAGCGCATATATCCGGTGTAGTCAGTGCGAAGGTGATCAACACTTGTGTCTTTCTGACCTCGCCTCGTGTGATTTAGCGCATATATCCGATGTAGTCAGTGCGGAGGTGATCAACACTTGTGTCTTTCTGACCTCGCCTCGTGTGATTTAGCGCATATATCCGGTGTAGTCAGTGCGGAGGTGATAAGCACTTGTGCCTTTCTGACCTCGCCTCGTGTGGTTTAGCGCATATATCCGGTGTAGTCAGTGCGGAGGTGATCAACACTTGTGCCTTTCTGACCTCGCCTCCTTTGATTTAGCGCATATATCCGGTGTAGTCAGTGCGGAGGTGATCAACACTTGTGACTTTCTGACCTCGCCTCCTTTGAATTAGCGCATATATCCGGTGTAGTCAGTGCGGAGGTGATCAACACTTGTGTATTTCTGACCTCGCCTCGTGTGATTTAGCGCATATATCCGGTGTAGTCAGTGCGGAGGTGATCAACACTTGTGTCTTTCTGACCTCGCCTCGTGTGGTTTAGCGTATATATCCGGTGTAGTCAGTGCGGAGGTGATCAACACTTGTGTCTTTCTGACCTCGCTTCGTGTGATTTAGCGCATATAGCCGGTGTAGTCAGTGCGGAGGTGATCAACACTTGTGCCTTTCTGACCTCGCCTCGTGTGATTTAGCGTATATATCCGGTGTAGTCAGTGCGGAGGTGATCAACACTTGTGTTTTTCTGACCTCGCCTCCTTTGATTTAGCACATATATCCGTTGTAGTCAGTGCGGAGGTGATCAACACTTGTGCCTTTCTGACCTCGCCTCGTGTGATTTAGCGTATATATCCGGTGTAGTCAGTGCGGAGGTGATCAACACTTGTGTCTTTCTGACCTCACCTCGTTTGATTGAGCGCATATATCCGGTGTAGTCAGTGCGGATGTGATCAACACTTGTGTCTTTCTGACCTCGCCTCGTGTGATTGAGCGCATATATCCGGTGTAGTCAGTGCGGAGGTGATCAACACTTGTGTCTTTCTGACCTCGCTTCGTGTGATTTAGCGCATATATCCGGTGTAGTCAGTGCCGAGGTGATCAACACTTGTGTCTTTATGACCTCGCCTCGTGTGATTTAGCGCATATATCCGGTGTAGTCAGTGCGGAGGTGATCAACACTTGTGTCTTTCTGACCTCGCCTCCTTTGATTTAGCGCATATATCCGGTGTAGTCAGTGCGGGGGTGATCAACACTTGTGTCTTTCTGACCTCGCCTCCTTTGATTTAGCGCATTTATCCGGTGTAGTCAGTGCGGAGGTGATCAACACTTGTGTCTTTCTGACCTCGCCTCCTTTGATTTAGCACATATATCCGCTGTAGTCAGTGCGGAGGTGATCAACATTTGTGTCTTTCTGACCTCGCCTCCTTTTATTTAGCGCATATATCCGGTGTAGTCAGTGCGGAGGTGATCAACACTTGTGTCTTTCTGACCTCATCTCGTGCGATTGAGCGCATATATCCGGTGTAGTCAGTGCGGAGGTGATCAACACTTGTGTCTTTCTGACCTCGCCTCCTTTGATTTAGCGCATAAATCCGGTGTAGTCAGTGCGGAGGTGATCAACACTTGTGTCTTTCTGACCTCGCCTCCTTTGATTTAGCGCATATATCCGGTGTAGTCAGTGCGGAGGTGATCAACACTTGTGTCTTTCTGACCTCGCCTCGTTTGATTGAGCGCATATATCCGGTGTAGTCAGTGCGGAGGTGATCAACACTTGTGTCTTTCTGACCTCGCCTCGTGTGATTTAGCGCATATATCCGGTGTAGTCAGTGTGGAGGTGATCAACACTTGTGTCTTTCTGACCTCGCCTCGTGTGATTTAGCGCATATATCCCGTGTAGTCAGTGCGGAGGTGATCAACACTTGTGTCTTTCTGAGCTCGCCTCGTGTGATTTAGCGCATATATCCGGTGTAGTCAGTGCGGAGGTGATCAACACTTGTGTCTTTCTGACCTCGCCTCCTTTGATTCAGCTCATATATCCGTTGTAGTCAGAGCGGAGGTGATCAACACTTGTGTCTTTCTGACCTCGCCTCGTGTGATTTAGCGCATATATCCGGTGTAGTCAGTGCGGAGGTGATCAACACTTGTGTCTTTCTGACCTCGCCTCGTGTGATTTAGCGCATATATCCGGTGTAGTCAGTGCGGAGGTGATCAACACTTGTGTCTTTCTGACCTCGCCTCGTGTGATTTAGCGCATATATCCGGTGTAGTCAGTGCGGAGGAGATCAACACTTGTGTCTTTCTGACCTCGCCTCGTGTGATTTAGCGCATATATCCGGTGTAGTCAGTGTGGAGGTGATCAACACTTGTGTCTTTCTGACCTCGCCTCGTGTGATTTAGCGCATATATCCGGTGTAGTCAGTGCGGAGGTGATCAACACTTGTGTCTTTCTGACCTCGCCTCCTTTGATTTAGCACATATATCCGGTGTAGTCAGTGCGGAGGTGATCAACACTTGTGTCTTTCTGACCTCGCCTCGTGTGAATCAGCGCATATATCCGGTGTAGTCAGTGCGGAGGTGATCAACACTTGTGTCTTTCTGACCTCGCCTCGTGTGATTTAGCGCATATATCCGGAATAGTCAGTGTGGAGGTGATCAACACTTGTGTCTTTCTGACCTCGCCTCCTTTGATTTAGCGCATATATCCGGTGTAGTCAGTGCGGAGGTGAGCAACACTTGTGTCTTTCTGACCTCGCCTCGTGTGGTTTAGCGCATATATCTGGTGTAGTCAGTGCGGAGGTGATCAACACCTGTGTCTTTATGACCTCGCCTTCTTTGATTTAGCGCATATATCCGGTGTAATCAGTGCGGAGGTGATCAACACTTTTGTCTTTCTGACCTCGCCTCGTGTGATTTAGCGCATATAACCGGTGTAGTCAGTGCGGAGATGATCAACACTTGTGTCTTTCTGACCTCGCCTCGTGTGATTTAGCGCATATATCCGGTGTAGTCAGTGCGAAGGTGATCAACACTTGTGTCTTTCTGACCTCGCCTCGTGTGATTTAGCGCATATATCCGGTGTAGTCAGTGTGGAGGTGATCAACACTTGTGTCTTTCTGACCTCGCCTCGTGTGATTTAGCGCATATATCCCGTGTAGTCAGTGCGGAGGTGATCAACACTTGTGTCTTTCTGACCTCGCCTCGTATGATTTAGCGCATATATCCGGTGTAGTCAGTGCGGAGGTGATCAACACTTGTGTCTTTCTGACCTCGCCTCGTGTGATTTAGCGCATATATCCAGTGTAGTCAGTGCGGAGGTGATCAACACTTGTGTCTTTCTGAGCTCGCCTCGTGTGATTTAGCGCATATATCCGGTGTAGTCAGTGCGGAGGTGATCAAAACTTGTGATTTTCTGACCTCGCCTCCTTTGATTTAGCGCATATATCCGGTCTAGTCAGTGCGGAGGTGATCAACACTTGTGACTTTCTGACCTCGCCTCCTTTGATTTAGCGCATATATCTGGTGTAGTCAGTGCGGAGGTGATCAACACTTGTGTCTTTCTGACCTCGCCTCGTGTGATTTAGCGCATATATCCGGTGTAGTCAGTGCGGAGGTGATCAACACTTGTGTCCTTCTGACCTCGCCTCGTGTGATTTAGCGCATATATCCGGTGTAGTCAGTGCGGAGGTGATCAACACTTGTGTCTTTCTGACCTCACCTCGTGTGATTTAGCGCATATAACCGGTGTAGTCAGTGCGGAGATGATCAACACTTGTGTCTTTCTGACCTCGCCTCGTGTGATTTAGCGCATATATCCGGTGAAGTCAGTGCGAAGGTGATCAACACTTGTTTCTTTCTGACCTCGCCTCCTTTGATTTAGCGCATATATCTGGTGTAGTCAGTGCGGAGGTGATCAACACTTGTGTCTTTCTGACCTCGCCTCGTGTGGTTTAGCGCATATATCCGGTGTAGTCAGTGCGGAGGTGATCAACACTTGTGTCTTTCTGACCTCGCCTCGTGTGATTTAGCGCATATATCCGGTGTAGTCAGTGCGGAGGTGATCAACACTAGTGTCTTTCTGAGCTCGCCTCGTGTGATTTAGCGCATATATCCGGTGTAGTCAGTGCGGAGGTGATCAACACTTGTGTCTTTCTGACCTCGCCTCCTTTGATTTAGCACATATATCCGGTGTAGTCAGTGCGGAGGTGATCAACACTTGTGTCTTTCTGACCTCGCCTCGTGTGATTTAGCGCATATATCCGGTGTAGTCAGTGCGGAGGTGATCATCACTTGTGTCTTTCTGACCTCGCCTCGTGTGATTTAGCGCATATATCCGGTGTAGTCAGTGTGGAGGTGATCAACACTTGTGTCTTTCTGACCTCGCCTCCTTTGATTTAGCGCATATATCCGGTGTAGTCAGTGCGGAGGTGAGCAACACTTGTGTCTTTCTGACCTCGCCTCGTGTGATTTAGCGCATATATCTGGTGTAGTCAGTGCGGAGGTGATCAACACCTTTGTCTTTATGACCTCGCCTCCTTTGATTTAGCGCATATATCCGGTGTAGTCAGTGCGGAGGTGATCAACACTTGTGTTTTTCTGACCTCGCCTCGTGTGATTTAGCGCATATATCCGGTGTAGTCAGTGCGGAGGTGATTAACACTTGTGTCTTTCTGACCTCGCCTCGTGTGATTTAGCGCATATATCCGGTGTAGTCAGTGCGGAGGTGATCAACACTTGTGTCTTTCTGACCTCGCCTCGTGTGATTTAGCGCATATAACCGGTGTAGTCAGTGCGGAGATGATCAACACTTGTGTCTTTCTGACCTCGCCTCGTGTGATTTAGCGCATATATCCGGTGTAGTCAGTGCGAAGGTGATCAACACTTGTGTCTTTCTGACCTCGCCTCGTGTGATTTAGCGCATTTGTCCGGTGTAGTCAGTGCGGAGGTGATCAACACTTGTGTCTTTCTGACCTCGCCTCGTGTGATTTAGCGCATATATCCGGTGTAGTCAGTGCGGAGGTGATCAACACTTGTGTCTTTCTGACCTCGTCTCGTATGATTTAGCGCATATATCCGGTGTAGTCAGTGCGGAGGTGATCAACACTTGTGTCTTTCTGACCTCGCCTCGTGTGATTTAGCGCATATATCCGGTGTAGTCAGTGCGGAGGTGATCAACACTTGTGTCTTTCTGAGCTCGCCTCGTGTGATTTAGCGCATATATCCGGTGTAGTCAGTGCGGATGTGATCAACACTTGTGACTTTCTGACCTCGCCTCCTTTGATTTAGCGCATATATCCGGTGTAGTCAGTGCGGAGGTGATCAACACTTGTGTCTTTCTGACCTCGCCTCCTTTGATTTAGCGCATATATCTGGTGTAGTCAGTGCGGAGGTGATCAATACTTGTGTCTTTCTGACCTCGCCTCGTGTGATTTAGCGCATATATCCGGTGTAGTCAGTGCGGAGGTGATCAACACTTGTGTCTTTCTGACCTCGCCTCGTGTGATTTAGCGCATATATCCGGTGTAGTCAGTGCGGAGGTGATCAACACTTGTGTCTTTCTGACCTCATCTCGTGCGATTGAGCGCATATATCCGGTGTAGTCAGTGCGGAGGTGATCAACACTTGTGTCTTTCTGACCTCGCCTCCTTTGATTTAGTGCATATATCCGGTGTAGTCAGTGCGGAGGTGATCAACACTTGTGTCTTTCTGACCTCGCCTCCTTTGATTTAGCGCATATATCCGGTGTAGTCAGTGCGGAGGTGATCAACACTTGTGTCTTTCTGACCTCGCCTCGTTTGATTGAGCGCATATATCCGGTGTAGTCAGTGCGGAGGTGATCAACACTTGTGTCTTTCTGACCTCGCCTCGTGTGATTTAGCGCATATATCCGGTGTAGTCAGTGTGGAGGTGATCAACACTTGTGCCTTTCTGACCTCGCCTCGTGTGATTTAGCGCATATATCCGGTGTAGTCAGTGCGGAGGTGATCAACACTTGTGTCTTTCTGAGCTCGCCTCGTGTGATTTAGCGCATATATCCGGTGTAGTCAGTGCGGAGGTGATCAACACTTGTGTCTTTCTGACCTCGCCTCCTTTGATTCAGCTCATATATCCGTTGTAGTCAGTGCGGAGGTGATCAACACTTGTGTCTTTCTGACCTCGCCTCGTGTGATTTAGCGCATATATCCGGTGTAGTCAGTGCGGAGGTGATCAACACTTGTGTCTTTCTGACCTCGCCTCGTGTGATTTAGCGCATATATCCGGTGTAGTCAGTGCGGAGGTGATCAACACTTGTGTCTTTCTGACCTCGCCTCGTGTGATTTAGCGCATATATCCGGTGTAGTCAGTGCGGAGGTGATCAACACTTGTGTCTTTCTGACCTCGCCTCGTGTGATTTAGCGCATATATCAGGTGTAGTCAGTGTGGAGGTGATCAACACTTGTGTCTTTCTGACCTCGCCTCGTGTGATTTAGCGCATATATCCGGTGTAGTCAGTGCGGAGGTGATCAACACTTGTGTCTTTCTGACCTCGCCTCCTTTGATTTAGCACATATATCCGGTGAAGTCAGTGCGGAGGTGATCAACACTTGTGTCTTTCTGACCTCGCCTCGTGTGATTCAGCGCATATATCCGGTGTAGTCAGTGCGGAGGTGATCAACACTTGTGTCTTTCTGACCTCGCCTCGTGTGATTTAGCGCATATATCCGGTGTAGTCAGTGTGGAGGTGATCAACACTTGTGTCTTTCTGACCTCGCCTCCTTTGATTTAGCGCATATATCCGGTGTAGTCAGTGCGGAAGTGAGCAACACTTGTGTCTTTCTGACCTCGCCTCGTGTGATTTAGCGCATATATCTGGTGTAGTCAGTGCGGAGGTGATCAATACCTGTGTCTTTATGACTTCGCCTCCTTTGATTTAGCGCATATATCCGGTGTAGTCAGTGCGGAGGTGATCAACACTTGTGTCTTTCTGACCTCGCCTCGTGTGATTTAGCGCATATATCCGGTGTAGTCAGTGCGGAGGTGATCAACACTTGTGTCTTTCTGACCTCGCCTCGTGTGATTTAGCGCATATATCCGGTGTAGTCAGTGCGGAGGTGATCAACACTTTTGTCTTTCTGACCTCGCCTCGTGTGATTTAGCGCATATAACCGGTGTAGTCAGTGCGGAGATGATCAACACTTGTGTCTTTCTGACCTCGCCTCGTGTGATTTAGCGCATATATCCGGTGTAGTCAGTGCGAAGGTGATCAACACTTGTGTCTTTCTGACCTCGCCTCGTGTGATTTAGCGCATATATCCGGTGTAGTCAGTGCGGAGGTGATCAACACTTGTGTCTTTCTGACCTCGCCTCGTGTGATTTAGCGCATATATCCGGTGTAGTCAGTGCGGAGGTGATCAACACTTGTGTCATTCTGACCTCGCCTCGTATGATTTAGCGCATATATCCGGTGTAGTCAGTGCGGAGGTGATCAACACTTGCGTCCTTCTGACCTCGCCTCGTGTGATTTAGCGTATATATCCAGTGTAGTCAGTGCGGAGGTGATCAAAACTTGCGTCTTTCTGACCTCGCCTCGTGTGATTTAGCGCATATATCCAGTGTAGTCTGTGCGGAGGTGATCAACACTTGTGTCTTTCTGACCTCGCCTCGTGTGATTTAGCGCATATATCCGGTGTAGTCAGTGCGGAGATGATCAACACTTGTGTCTTTCTGACCTCGCCTCGTGTGATTTAGCGCATATATCCGGTGTAGTCAGTGCGGAGGTGATCAACACTTGTGTCATTCTGACCTCGCCTCGTATGATTTAGCGCATATATCCGGTGTAGTCAGTGCGGAGGTGATCAACACTTGCGTCTTTCTGACCTCGCCTCGTGTGATTTAGCGCATATATCCAGTGTAGTCAGTGCGGAGGTGATCAAAACTTGCGTCTTTCTGACCTCGCCTCGTGTGATTTAGCGTATATATCCAGTGTAGTCTGTGCGGAGGTGATCAACACTTGTGTCTTTCTGAGCTCGCCTCGTGTGATTTAGCGCATATATCCGGTGTAGTCAGTGCGGAGGTGATCAAAACTTGTGATTTTCTGACCTCGCCTCCTTTGATTTAGCGCATATATCCGGTCTAGTCAGTGCGGAGGTGATCAACACTTGTGACTTTCTGACCTCGCCTCCTTTGATTTAGCGCATATATCTGGTGTAGTCAGTGCGGAGGTGATCAACACTTGTGTCTTTCTGACCTCGCCTCGTGTGATTTAGCGCATATATCCGGTGTAGTCAGTGCGGAGGTGATCAACACTTGTGTCCTTCTGACCTCGCCTCGTGTGATTTAGCGCATATATCCGGTGTAGTCAGTGCGGAGGTGATCAACACTTGTGTCTTTCTGACCTCACCTCGTGTGATTTAGCGCATATAACCGGTGTAGTCAGTGCGGAGATGATCAACACTTGTGTCTTTCTGACCTCGCCTCGTGTGATTTAGCGCATATATCCGGTGAAGTCAGTGCGAAGGTGATCAACACTTGTTTCTTTCTGACCTCGCCTCGTGTGATTTAGCGCATATATCCGGTGTAGTCAGTGCGGAGGTGATCAACACTTGTGTCTTTCTGGCCTCGCCTCGTGTGATTTAGCGCATATATCCGGTGTAGTCAGTGCGGAAGTGATCAGCACTTGTGTCTTTCTGACCTCGCCTCGTGTGGTTTAGCGCATATATCCGGTGTAGTCAGTGCGGAGGTGATCAACACTTGTGTCTTTCTGACCTCGCCTCGTGTGATTTAGCGCATATATCCGGTGTAGTCAGTGCGGAGGTGATCAACACTTGTGTCTTTCTGACCTCGCCTCCTTTGATTTAGCACATATATCCGGTGAAGTCAATGCGGAGGTGATCAACACTTGTGTCTTTCTGACCTCGCCTCGTGTGATTCAGCGCATATATCCGGTGTAGTCAGTGCGGAGGTGATCAACACTTGTGTCTTTCTGACCTCGCCTCGTGTGATTTAGCGCATATATCCGGTGTAGTCAGTGTGGAGGTGATCAACACTTGTGTCTTTCTGACCTCGCCTCCTTTGATTTAGCGCATATATCCGGTGTAGTCAGTGCGGAAGTGAGCAACACTTGTGTCTTTCTGACCTCGCCTCGTGTGATTTAGCGCATATATCTGGTGTAGTCAGTGCGGAGGTGATCAATACCTGTGTCTTTATGATTTCGCCTCCTTTGATTTAGCGCATATATCCGGTGTAGTCAGTGCGGAGGTGATCAACACTTGTGTCTTTCTGACCTCGCCTCGTGTGATTTAGCGCATATATCCGGTGTAGTCAGTGCGGAGGTGATCAACACTTGTGTCTTTCTGACCTCGCCTCGTGTGATTTAGCGCATATATCCGGTGTAGTCAGTGCGGAGGTGATCAACACTTTTGTCTTTCTGACCTCGCCTCGTGTGATTTAGCGCATATAACCGGTGTAGTCAGTGCGGAGATGATCAACACTTGTGTCTTTCTGACCTCGCCTCGTGTGATTTAGCGCATATATCCGGTGTAGTCAGTGCGAAGGTGATCAACACTTGTGTCTTTCTGACCTCGCCTCGTGTGATTTAGCGCATATATCCGGTGTAGTCAGTGCGGAGGTGATCAACACTTGTGTCTTTCTGACCTCGCCTCGTGTGATTTAGCGCATATATCCGGTGTAGTCAGTGCGGAGGTGATCAACACTTGTGTCATTCTGACCTCGCCTCGTATGATTTAGCGCATATATCCGGTGTAGTCAGTGCGGAGGTGATCAACACTTGCGTCTTTCTGACCTCGCCTCGTGTGATTTAGCGCATATATCCAGTGTAGTCAGTGCGGAGGTGATCAAAACTTGCGTCTTTCTGACCTCGCCTCGTGTGATTTAGCGCATATATCCAGTGTAGTCTGTGCGGAGGTGATCAACACTTGTGTCTTTCTGACCTCGCCTCGTGTGATTTAGCGCATATATCCGGTGTAGTCAGTGCGGAGATGATCAACACTTGTGTCATTCTGACCTCGCCTCGTGTGATTTAGCGCATATATCCGGTGTAGTCAGTGCGGAGGTGATCAACACTTGTGTCTTTCTGGCCTCGCCTCGTGTGATTTAGCGCATATATCCGGTGTAGTCAGTGCGGAGGTGATCAACACTTGTGTCTTTCTGAGCTCGCCTCGTGTGATTTAGCGCATATATCCGGTGTAGTCAGTGCGGAGGTGATCAACACTTGTGTCTTTCTGACCTCGCCTCCTTTGATTTAGCACATATATCCGGTGTAGTCAGTGCGGAGGTGATCAACACTTGTGTCTTTCTGACCTCGCCTCGTGTGATTTAGCGCATATATCCGGTGTAGTCAGTGCGGAGGTGATCATCACTTGTGTCTTTCTGACCTCGCCTCGTGTGATTTAGCGCATATATCCGGTGTAGTCAGTGTGGAGGTGATCAACACTTGTGTCTTTCTGACCTCGCCTCCTTTGATTTAGCGCATATATCCGGTGTAGTCAGTGCGGAGGTGAGCAACACTTGTGTCTTTCTGACCTCGCCTCGTGTGATTTAGCGCATATATCTGGTGTAGTCAGTGCGGAGGTGATCAACACCTTTGTCTTTATGACCTCGCCTCCTTTGATTTAGCGCATATATCCGGTGTAGTCAGTGCGGAGGTGATCAACACTTGTGTCTTTCTGACCTCGCCTCGTGTGATTTAGCGCATATATCCGGTGTAGTCAGTGCGGAGGTGTTTAACACTTGTGTCTTTCTGACCTCGCCTCGTGTGATTTAGCGCATATATCCGGTGTAGTCAGTGCGGAGGTGATCAACACTTGTGTCTTTCTGACCTCGCCTCGTGTGATTTAGCGCATATAACCGGTGTAGTCAGTGCGGAGATGATCAACACTTGTGTCTTTCTGACCTCGCCTCGTGTGATTTAGCGCATATATCCGGTGTAGTCAGTGCGAAGGTGATCAACACTTGTGTCTTTCTGACCTCGCCTCGTGTGATTTAGCGCATATATCCGGTGTAGTCAGTGCGGAGGTGATCAACACTTGTGTCTTTCTGACCTCGCCTCGTGTGATTTAGCGCATATATCCGGTGTAGTCAGTGCGGAGGTGATCAACACTTGTGTCTTTCTGACCTCGTCTCGTATGATTTAGCGCATATATCCGGTGTAGTCAGTGCGGAGGTGATCAACACTTGTGTCTTTCTGACCTCGCCTCGTGTGATTTAGCGCATATATCCGGTGTAGTCAGTGCGGAGGTGATCAACACTTGTGTCTTTCTGAGCTCGCCTCGTGTGATTTAGCGCATATATCCGGTGTAGTCAGTGCGGATGTGATCAACACTTGTGACATTCTGACCTCGCCTCCTTTGATTTAGCGCATATATCCGGTGTAGTCAGTGCGGAGGTGATCAACACTTGTGTCTTTCTGACCTCGCCTCCTTTGATTTAGCGCATATATCTGGTGTAGTCAGTGCGGAGGTGATCAATACTTGTGTCTTTCTGACCTCGCCTCGTGTGATTTAGCGCATATATCCGGTGTAGTCAGTGCGGAGGTGATCAACACTTGTGTCTTTCTGACCTCGCCTCGTGTGATTTAGCGCATATATCCGGTGTAGTCAGTGCGGAGGTGATCAACACTTGTGTCTTTCTGACCTCATCTCGTGCGATTGAGCGCATATATCCGGTGTAGTCAGTGCGGAGGTGATCAACACTTGT
This sequence comes from Meconema thalassinum, assembly GCA_946902985.2. NCBI lineage: Eukaryota > Metazoa > Arthropoda > Insecta > Orthoptera > Tettigoniidae > Meconema > Meconema thalassinum. The sequence goes on along the minus strand of OX336395.1, from coordinate 19,845,843 downwards.
GTCTTTCTGACCTCGCCTCCTTTGATTTAGTGCATATATCCGGTGTAGTCAGTGCGGAGGTGATCAACACTTGTGTCTTTCTGACCTCGCCTCCTTTGATTTAGCGCATATATCCGGTGTAGTCAGTGCGGAGGTGATCAACACTTGTGTCTTTCTGACCTCGCCTCGTTTGATTGAGCGCATATATCCGGTGTAGTCAGTGCGGAGGTGATCAACACTTGTGTCTTTCTGACCTCGCCTCGTGTGATTTAGCGCATATATCCGGTGTAGTCAGTGTGGAGGTGATCAACACTTGTGCCTTTCTGACCTCGCCTCGTGTGATTTAGCGCATATATCCGGTGTAGTCAGTGCGGAGGTGATCAACACTTGTGTCTTTCTGAGCTCGCCTCGTGTGATTTAGCGCATATATCCGGTGTAGTCAGTGCGGAGGTGATCAACACTTGTGTCTTTCTGACCTCGCCTCCTTTGATTCAGCTCATATATCCGTTGTAGTCAGTGCGGAGGTGATCAACACTTGTGTCTTTCTGACCTCGCCTCGTGTGATTTAGCGCATATATCCGGTGTAGTCAGTGCGGAGGTGATCAACACTTGTGTCTTCCTGACCTCGCCTCGTGTGATTTAGCGCATATATCCGGTGTAGTCAGTGCGGAGGTGATCAACACTTGTGTCTTTCTGACCTCGCCTCGTGTGATTTAGCGCATATATCCGGTGTAGTCAGTGCGGAGGTGATCAACACTTGTGTCTTTCTGACCTCGCCTCGTGTGATTTAGCGCATATATCCGGTGTAGTCAGTGTGGAGGTGATCAACACTTGTGTCTTTCTGACCTCGCCTCGTGTGATTTAGCGCATATATCCGGTGTAGTCAGTGCGGAGGTGATCAACACTTGTGTCTTTCTGACCTCGCCTCCTTTGATTTAGCACATATATCCGGTGAAGTCAGTGCGGAGGTGATCAACACTTGTGTCTTTCTGACCTCGCCTCGTGTGATTCAGCGCATATATCCGGTGTAGTCAGTGCGGAGGTGATCAACACTTGTGTCTTTCTGACCTCGCCTCGTGTGATTTAGCGCATATATCCGGTGTAGTCAGTGTGGAGGTGATCAACACTTGTGTCTTTCTGACCTCGCCTCCTTTGATTTAGCGCATATATCCGGTGTAGTCAGTGCGGAAGTGAGCAACACTTGTGTCTTTCTGACCTCGCCTCGTGTGATTTAGCGCATATATCTGGTGTAGTCAGTGCGGAGGTGATCAATACCTGTGTCTTTATGACTTCGCCTCCTTTGATTTAGCGCATATATCCGGTGTAGTCAGTGCGGAGGTGATCAACACTTGTGTCTTTCTGACCTCGCCTCGTGTGATTTAGCGCATATATCCGGTGTAGTCAGTGCGGAGGTGATCAACACTTGTGTCTTTCTGACCTCGCCTCGTGTGATTTAGCGCATATATCCGGTGTAGTCAGTGCGGAGGTGATCAACACTTTTGTCTTTCTGACCTCGCCTCGTGTGATTTAGCGCATATAACCGGTGTAGTCAGTGCGGAGATGATCAACACTTGTGTCTTTCTGACCTCGCCTCGTGTGATTTAGCGCATATATCCGGTGTAGTCAGTGCGAAGGTGATCAACACTTGTGTCTTTCTGACCTCGCCTCGTGTGATTTAGCGCATATATCCGGTGTAGTCAGTGCGGAGGTGATCAACACTTGTGTCTTTCTGACCTCGCCTCGTGTGATTTAGCGCATATATCCGGTGTAGTCAGTGCGGAGGTGATCAACACTTGTGTCATTCTGACCTCGCCTCGTATGATTTAGCGCATATATCCGGTGTAGTCAGTGCGGAGGTGATCAACACTTGCGTCTTTCTGACCTCGCCTCGTGTGATTTAGCGCATATATCCAGTGTAGTCAGTGCGGAGGTGATCAAAACTTGCGTCTTTCTGACCTCGCCTCGTGTGATTTAGCGCATATATCCAGTGTAGTCTGTGCGGAGGTGATCATCACTTGTGTCTTTCTGACCTCGCCTCGTGTGATTTAGCGCATATATCCGGTGTAGTCAGTGCGGAGATGATCAACACTTGTGTCTTTCTGACCTCGCCTCGTGTGATTTAGCGCATATATCCGGTGTAGTCAGTGCGGAGGTGATCAACACTTGTGTCATTCTGACCTCGCCTCGTATGATTTAGCGCATATATCCGGTGTAGTCAGTGCGGAGGTGATCAACACTTGCGTCTTTCTGACCTCGCCTCGTGTGATTTAGCGCATATATCCAGTGTAGTCAGTGCGGAGGTGATCAAAACTTGCGTCTTTCTGACCTCGCCTCGTGTGATTTAGCGCATATATCCAGTGTAGTCTGTGCGGAGGTGATCAACACTTGTGTCTTTCTGAGCTCGCCTCGTGTGATTTAGCGCATATATCCGGTGTAGTCAGTGCGGAGGTGATCAAAACTTGTGATTTTCTGACCTCGCCTCCTTTGATTTAGCGCATATATCCGGTCTAGTCAGTGCGGAGGTGGTCAACACTTGTGACTTTCTGACCTCGCCTCCTTTGATTTAGCGCATATATCTGGTGTAGTCAGTGCGGAGGTGATCAACACTTGTGTCTTTCTGACCTCGCCTCGTGTGATTTAGCGCATATATCCGGTGTAGTCAGTGCGGAGGTGATCAACACTTGTGTCCTTCTGACCTCGCCTCGTGTGATTTAGCGCATATATCCGGTGTAGTCAGTGCGGAGGTGATCAACACTTGTGTCTTTCTGACCTCACCTCGTGTGATTTAGCGCATATAACCGGTGTAGTCAGTGCGGAGATGATCAACACTTGTGTCTTTCTGACCTCGCCTCGTGTGATTTAGCGCATATATCCGGTGAAGTCAGTGCGAAGGTGATCAACACTTGTTTCTTTCTGACCTCGCCTCGTGTGATTTAGCGCATATATCCGGTGTAGTCAGTGCGGAGGTGATCAACACTTGTGTCTTTCTGGCCTCGCCTCGTGTGATTTAGCGCATATATCCGGTGTAGTCAGTGCGGAAGTGATCAGCACTTGTGTCTTTCTGACCTCGCCTCGTGTGGTTTAGCGCATATATCCGGTGTAGTCAGTGCGGAGGTGATCAACACTTGTGTCTTTCTGACCTCGCCTCGTGTGATTTAGCGCATATATCCGGTGTAGTCAGTGCGGAGGTGATCAACACTTGTGTCTTTCTGAGCTCGCCTCGTGTGATTTAGCGCATATATCCGGTGTAGTCAGTGCGGAGGTGATCAACACTTGTGTCTTTCTGACCTCGCCTCCTTTGATTTAGCACATATATCCGGTGTAGTCAGTGCGGAGGTGATCAACACTTGTGTCTTTCTGACCTCGCCTCGTGTGATTTAGCGCATATATCCGGTGTAGTCAGTGCGGAGGTGATCATCACTTGTGTCTTTCTGACCTCGCCTCGTGTGATTTAGCGCATATATCCGGTGTAGTCAGTGCGGAGGTGATCAACACTTGTGTCTTTCTGACCTCGCCTCGTGTGATTTAGCGCATATATCCGGTGTAGTCAGTGCGGAGGTGATCAACACTTGTGTCTTTCTGACCTCGCCTCGTGTGATTTAGCGCATATATCCGGTGTAGTCAGTGCGGAGGTGATCAACACTTGTGTCTTTCTGACCTCGCCTCGTGTGATTTAGCGCATATATCCGGTGTAGTCAGTGCGGAGGTGATCAACACTTGTGTCTTTCTGACCTCGCCTCGTGTGATTTAGCGCATATATCCGGTGTAGTCAGTGCGGAGGTGATCAACACTTGTGTCTTTCTGACCTCGCCTCGTGTGATTTAGCGCATATATCCGGTGTAGTCAGTGTGGAGGTGATCAACACTTGTGTCTTTCTGACCTCGCCTCGTGTGATTTAGCGCATATATCCGGTGTAGTCAGTGCGGAGGTGATCAACACTTGTGTCTTTCTGACCTCGCCTCCTTTGATTTAGCACATATATCCGGTGAAGTCAGTGCGGAGGTGATCAACACTTGTGTCTTTCTGACCTCGCCTCGTGTGATTCAGCGCATATATCCGGTGTAGTCAGTGCGGAGGTGATCAACACTTGTGTCTTTCTGACCTCGCCTCGTGTGATTTAGCGCATATATCCGGTGTAGTCAGTGTGGAGGTGATCAACACTTGTGTCTTTCTGACCTCGCCTCCTTTGATTTAGCGCATATATCCGGTGTAGTCAGTGCGGAAGTGATCAACACTTGTGTCTTTCTGACCTCGCCTCGTGTGATTTAGCGCATATATCTGGTGTAGTCAGTGCGGAGGTGATCAATACCTGTGTCTTTATGACTTCGCCTCCTTTGATTTAGCGCATATATCCGGTGTAGTCAGTGCGGAGGTGATCAACACTTGTGTCTTTCTGACCTCGCCTCGTGTGATTTAGCGCATATATCCGGTGTAGTCAGTGCGGAGGTGATCAACACTTGTGTCTTTCTGACCTCGCCTCGTGTGATTTAGCGCATATATCCGGTGTAGTCAGTGCGGAGGTGATCAACACTTTTGTCTTTCTGACCTCGCCTCGTGTGATTTAGCGCATATAACCGGTGTAGTCAGTGCGGAGATGATCAACACTTGTGTCTTTCTGACCTCGCCTCGTGTGATTTAGCGCATATATCCGGTGTAGTCAGTGCGAAGGTGATCAACACTTGTGTCTTTCTGACCTCGCCTCGTGTGATTTAGCGCATATATCCGGTGTAGTCAGTGCGGAGGTGATCAACACTTGTGTCTTTCTGACCTCGCCTCGTGTGATTTAGCGCATATATCCGGTGTAGTCAGTGTGGAGGTGATCAACACTTGTGTCATTCTGACCTCGCCTCGTATGATTTAGCGCATATATCCGGTGTAGTCAGTGCGGAGGTGATCAACACTTGCGTCTTTCTGACCTCGCCTCGTGTGATTTAGCGCATATATCCAGTGTAGTCAGTGCGGAGGTGATCAAAACTTGCGTCTTTCTGACCTCGCCTCGTGTGATTTAGCGCATATATCCAGTGTAGTCTGTGCGGAGGTGATCAACACTTGTGTCTTTCTGACCTCGCCTCGTGTGATTTAGCGCATATATCCGGTGTAGTCAGTGCGGAGATGATCAACACTTGTGTCTTTCTGACCTCGCCTCGTGTGATTTAGCGCATATATCCGGTGTAGTCAGTGCGGAGGTGATCAACACTTGTGTCATTCTGACCTCGCCTCGTATGATTTAGCGCATATATCCGGTGTAGTCAGTGCGGAGGTGATCAACACTTGCGTCTTTCTGACCTCGCCTCGTGTGATTTAGCGCATATATCCAGTGTAGTCAGTGCGGAGGTGATCAAAACTTGCGTCTTTCTGACCTCGCCTCGTGTGATTTAGCGCATATATCCAGTGTAGTCTGTGCGGAGGTGATCAACACTTGTGTCTTTCTGAGCTCGCCTCGTGTGATTTAGCGCATATATCCGGTGTAGTCAGTGCGGAGGTGATCAAAACTTGTGATTTTCTGACCTCGCCTCCTTTGATTTAGCGCATATATCCGGTCTAGTCAGTGCGGAGGTGATCAACACTTGTGACTTTCTGACCTCGCCTCCTTTGATTTAGCGCATATATCTGGTGTAGTCAGTGCGGAGGTGATCAACACTTGTGTCTTTCTGACCTCGCCTCGTGTGATTTAGCGCATATATCCGGTGTAGTCAGTGCGGAGGTGATCAACACTTGTGTCCTTCTGACCTCGCCTCGTGTGATTTAGCGCATATATCCGGTGTAGTCAGTGCGGAGGTGATCAACACTTGTGTCTTTCTGACCTCACCTCGTGTGATTTAGCGCATATAACCGGTGTAGTCAGTGCGGAGATGATCAACACTTGTGTCTTTCTGACCTCGCCTCGTGTGATTTAGCGCATATATCCGGTGAAGTCAGTGCGAAGGTGATCAACACTTGTTTCTTTCTGACCTCGCCTCGTGTGATTTAGCGCATATATCCGGTGTAGTCAGTGCGGAGGTGATCAACACTTGTGTCTTTCTGGCCTCGCCTCGTGTGATTTAGCGCATATATCCGGTGTAGTCAGTGCGGAAGTGATCAGCACTTGTGTCTTTCTGACCTCGCCTCGTGTGGTTTAGCGCATATATCCGGTGTAGTCAGTGCGGAGGTGATCAACACTTGTGTCTTTCTGACCTCGCCTCGTGTGATTTAGCGCATATATCCGGTGTAGTCAGTGCGGAGGTGATCAACACTTGTGTCTTTCTGAGCTCGCCTCGTGTGATTTAGCGCATATATCCGGTGTAGTCAGTGCGGAGGTGATCAACACTTGTGTCTTTCTGACCTCGCCTCCTTTGATTTAGCACATATATCCGGTGTAGTCAGTGCGGAGGTGATCAACACTTGTGTCTTTCTGACCTCGCCTCGTGTGATTTAGCGCATATATCCGGTGTAGTCAGTGCGGAGGTGATCATCACTTGTGTCTTTCTGACCTCGCCTCGTGTGATTTAGCGCATATATCCGGTGTAGTCAGTGCGGAGGTGATCAACACTTGTGTCTTTCTGACCTCGCCTCGTGTGATTTAGCGCATATATCCGGTGTAGTCAGTGCGGAGGTGATCAACACTTGTGTCTTTCTGACCTCGCCTCGTGTGATTTAGCGCATATATCCGGTGTAGTCAGTGTGGAGGTGATCAACACTTGTGTCTTTCTGACCTCGCCTCGTGTGATTTAGCGCATATATCCGGTGTAGTCAGTGCGGAGGTGATCAACACTTGTGTCTTTCTGACCTCGCCTCCTTTGATTTAGCACATATATCCGGTGAAGTCAGTGCGGAGGTGATCAACACTTGTGTCTTTCTGACCTCGCCTCGTGTGATTCAGCGCATATATCCGGTGTAGTCAGTGCGGAGGTGATCAACACTTGTGTCTTTCTGACCTCGCCTCGTGTGATTTAGCGCATATATCCGGTGTAGTCAGTGTGGAGGTGATCAACACTTGTGTCTTTCTGACCTCGCCTCCTTTGATTTAGCGCATATATCCGGTGTAGTCAGTGCGGAAGTGAGCAACACTTGTGTCTTTCTGACCTCGCCTCGTGTGATTTAGCGCATATATCTGGTGTAGTCAGTGCGGAGGTGATCAATACCTGTGTCTTTATGATTTCGCCTCCTTTGATTTAGCGCATATATCCGGTGTAGTCAGTGCGGAGGTGATCAACACTTGTGTCTTTCTGACCTCGCCTCGTGTGATTTAGCGCATATATCCGGTGTAGTCAGTGCGGAGGTGATCAACACTTGTGTCTTTCTGACCTCGCCTCGTGTGATTTAGCGCATATATCCGGTGTAGTCAGTGCGGAGGTGATCAACACTTTTGTCTTTCTGACCTCGCCTCGTGTGATTTAGCGCATATAACCGGTGTAGTCAGTGCGGAGATGATCAACACTTGTGTCTTTCTGACCTCGCCTCGTGTGATTTAGCGCATATATCCGGTGTAGTCAGTGCGAAGGTGATCAACACTTGTGTCTTTCTGACCTCGCCTCGTGTGATTTAGCGCATATATCCGGTGTAGTCAGTGCGGAGGTGATCAACACTTGTGTCTTTCTGACCTCGCCTCGTGTGATTTAGCGCATATATCCGGTGTAGTCAGTGCGGAGGTGATCAACACTTGTGTCATTCTGACCTCGCCTCGTATGATTTAGCGCATATATCCGGTGTAGTCAGTGCGGAGGTGATCAACACTTGCGTCTTTCTGACCTCGCCTCGTGTGATTTAGCGCATATATCCAGTGTAGTCTGTGCGGAGGTGATCAACACTTGTGTCTTTCTGACCTCGCCTCGTGTGATTTAGCGCATATATCCGGTGTAGTCAGTGCGGAGATGATCAACACTTGTGTCTTTCTGACCTCGCCTCGTGTGATTTAGCGCATATATCCGGTGTAGTCAGTGCGGAGGTGATCAACACTTGTGTCTTTCTGGCCTCGCCTCGTGTGATTTAGCGCATATATCCGGTGTAGTCAGTGCGGAGGTGATCAACACTTGTGTCTTTCTGAGCTCGCCTCGTGTGATTTAGCGCATATATCCGGTGTAGTCAGTGCGGAGGTGATCAACACTTGTGTCTTTCTGACCTCGCCTCCTTTGATTTAGCACATATATCCGGTGTAGTCAGTGCGGAGGTGATCAACACTTGTGTCTTTCTGACCTCGCCTCGTGTGATTTAGCGCATATATCCGGTGTAGTCAGTGCGGAGGTGATCATCACTTGTGTCTTTCTGACCTCGCCTCGTGTGATTTAGCGCATATATCCGGTGTAGTCAGTGTGGAGGTGATCAACACTTTTGTCTTTCTGACCTCGCCTCCTTTGATTTAGCGCATATATCCGGTGTAGTCAGTGCGGAGGTGAGCAACACTTGTGTCTTTCTGACCTCGCCTCGTGTGATTTAGCGCATATATCTGGTGTAGTCAGTGCGGAGGTGATCAACACCTTTGTCTTTATGACCTCGCCTCCTTTGATTTAGCGCATATATCCGGTGTAGTCAGTGCGGAGGTGATCAACACTTGTGTCTTTCTGACCTCGCCTCGTGTGATTTACCGCATATATCCGGTGTAGTCAGTGCGTAGGTGATTAACACTTGTGTCTTTCTGACCTCGCCTCTTGTGATTTAGCGCATATATCCGGTGTAGTCAGTGCGGAGGTGATCAACACTTGTGTCTTTCTGACCTCGCCTCGTGTGATTTAGCGCATATAACCGGTGTAGTCAGTGCGGAGATGATCAACACTTGTGTCTTTCTGACCTCGCCTCGTGTGATTTAGCGCATATATCCGGTGTAGTCAGTGCGAAGGTGATCAACACTTGTGTCTTTCTGACCTCGCCTCGTGTGATTTAGCGCATATATCCGGTGTAGTCAGTGCGGAGGTGATCAACACTTGTGTCTTTCTGACCTCGCCTCGTGTGATTTAGCGCATATATCCGGTGTAGTCAGTGCGGAGGTGATCAACACTTGTGTCTTTCTGACCTCGTCTCGTATGATTTAGCGCATATATCCGGTGTAGTCAGTGCGGAGGTGATCAACACTTGTGTCTTTCTGACCTCGCCTCGTGTGATTTAGCGCATATATCCGGTGTAGTCAGTGCGGAGGTGATCAACACTTGTGTCTTTCTGAGCTCGCCTCGTGTGATTTAGCGCATATATCCGGTGTAGTCAGTGCGGATGTGATCAACACTTGTGACTTTCTGACCTCGCCTCCTTTGATTTAGCGCATATATCCGGTGTAGTCAGTGCGGAGGTGATCAACACTTGTGTCTTTCTGACCTCGCCTCCTTTGATTTAGCGCATAAAGCTGGTGTAGTCAGTGCGGAGGTGATCAATACTTGTGTCTTTCTGACCTCGCCTCGTGTGATTTAGCGCATATATCCGGTGTAGTCAGTGCGGAGGTGATCAATACTTGTGTCTTTCTGACCTCGCCTCGTGTGATTTAGCGCATATATCCGGTGTAGTCAGTGCGGAGGTGATCAACACTTGTGTCTTTCTGACCTCATCTCGTGCGATTGAGCGCATATATCCGGTGTAGTCAGTGCGGAGGTGATCAACACTTGTGTCTTTCTGACCTCGCCTCCTTTGATTTAGTGCATATATCCGGTGTAGTCAGTGCGGAGGTGATCAACACTTGTGTCTTTCTGACCTCGCCTCCTTTGATTTAGCGCATATATCCGGTGTAGTCAGTGCGGAGGTGATCAACACTTGTGTCTTTCTGACCTCGCCTCGTTTGATTGAGCGCATATATCCGGTGTAGTCAGTGCGGAGGTGATCAACACTTGTGTCTTTCTGACCTCGCCTCGTGTGATTTAGCGCATATATCCGGTGTAGTCAGTGTGGAGGTGATCAACACTTGTGCCTTTCTGACCTCGCCTCGTGTGATTTAGCGCATATATCCGGTGTAGTCAGTGCGGAGGTGATCAACACTTGTGTCTTTCTGAGCTCGCCTCGTGTGATTTAGCGCATATATCCGGTGTAGTCAGTGCGGAGGTGATCAACACTTGTGTCTTTCTGACCTCGCCTCCTTTGATTCAGCTCATATATCCGTTGTAGTCAGTGCGGAGGTGATCAACACTTGTGTCTTTCTGACCTCGCCTCGTGTGATTTAGCGCATATATCCGGTGTAGTCAGTGCGGAGGTGATCAACACTTGTGTCTTTCTGACCTCGCCTCGTGTGATTTAGCGCATATATCCGGTGTAGTCAGTGCGGAGGTGATCAACACTTGTGTCTTTCTGACCTCGCCTCGTGTGATTTAGCGCATATATCCGGTGTAGTCAGTGCGGAGGTGATCAACACTTGTGTCTTTCTGACCTCGCCTCGTGTGATTTAGCGCATATATCCGGTGTAGTCAGTGTGGAGGTGATCAACACTTGTGTCTTTCTGACCTCGCCTCGTGTGATTTAGCGCATATATCCGGTGTAGTCAGTGCGGAGGTGATCAACACTTGTGTCTTTCTGACCTCGCCTCCTTTGATTTAGCACATATATCCGGTGAAGTCAGTGCGGAGGTGATCAACACTTGTGTCTTTCTGACCTCGCCTCGTGTGATTCAGCGCATATATCCGGTGTAGTCAGTGCGGAGGTGATCAACACTTGTGTCTTTCTGACCTCGCCTCGTGTGATTTAGCGCATATATCCGGTGTAGTCAGTGTGGAGGTGATCAACACTTGTGTCTTTCTGACCTCGCCTCCTTTGATTTAGCGCATATATCCGGTGTAGTCAGTGCGGAAGTGAGCAACACTTGTGTCTTTCTGACCTCGCCTCGTGTGATTTAGCGCATATATCTGGTGTAGTCAGTGCGGAGGTGATCAATACCTGTGTCTTTATGACTTCGCCTCCTTTGATTTAGCGCATATATCCGGTGTAGTCAGTGCGGAGGTGATCAACACTTGTGTCTTTCTGACCTCGCCTCGTGTGATTTAGCGCATATATCCGGTGTAGTCAGTGCGGAGGTGATCAACACTTGTGTCTTTCTGACCTCGCCTCGTGTGATTTAGCGCATATATCCGGTGTAGTCAGTGCGGAGGTGATCAACACTTTTGTCTTTCTGACCTCGCCTCGTGTGATTTAGCGCATATAACCGGTGTAGTCAGTGCGGAGATGATCAACACTTGTGTCTTTCTGACCTCGCCTCGTGTGATTTAGCGCATATATCCGGTGTAGTCAGTGCGAAGGTGATCAACACTTGTGTCTTTCTGACCTCGCCTCGTGTGATTTAGCGCATATATCCGGTGTAGTCAGTGCGGAGGTGATCAACACTTGTGTCTTTCTGACCTCGCCTCGTGTGATTTAGCGCATATATCCGGTGTAGTCAGTGCGGAGGTGATCAACACTTGTGTCATTCTGACCTCGCCTCGTATGATTTAGCGCATATATCCGGTGTAGTCAGTGCGGAGGTGATCAACACTTGCGTCTTTCTGACCTCGCCTCGTGTGATTTAGCGCATATATCCAGTGTAGTCAGTGCGGAGGTGATCAAAACTTGCGTCTTTCTGACCTCGCCTCGTGTGATTTAGCGCATATATCCAGTGTAGTCTGTGCGGAGGTGATCAACACTTGTGTCTTTCTGACCTCGCCTCGTGTGATTTAGCGCATATATCCGGTGTAGTCAGTGCGGAGATGATCAACACTTGTGTCTTTCTGACCTCGCCTCGTGTGATTTAGCGCATATATCCGGTGTAGTCAGTGCGGAGGTGATCAACACTTGTGTCATTCTGACCTCGCCTCGTATGATTTAGCGCATATATCCGGTGTAGTCAGTGCGGAGGTGATCAACACTTGCGTCTTTCTGACCTCGCCTCGTGTGATTTAGCGCATATATCCAGTGTAGTCAGTGCGGAGGTGATCAAAACTTGCGTCTTTCTGACCTCGCCTCGTGTGATTTAGCGCATATATCCAGTGTAGTCTGTGCGGAGGTGATCAACACTTGTGTCTTTCTGAGCTCGCCTCGTGTGATTTAGCGCATATATCCGGTGTAGTCAGTGCGGAGGTGATCAAAACTTGTGATTTTCTGACCTCGCCTCCTTTGATTTAGCGCATATATCTGGTCTAGTCAGTGCGGAGGTGATCAACACTTGTGACTTTCTGACCTCGCCTCGTGTGATTTAGCGCATATATCCGGTGTAGTCAGTGCGGAGGTGATCAACACTTGTGTCCTTCTGACCTCGCCTCGTGTGATTTAGCGCATATATCCGGTGTAGTCAGTGCGGAGGTGATCAACACTTGTGTCCTTCTGACCTCGCCTCGTGTGATTTAGCGCATATAACCGGTGTAGTCAGTGCGGAGATGATCAACACTTGTGTCTTTCTGACCTCGCCTCGTGTGATTTAGCGCATATATCCGGTGAAGTCAGTGCGAAGGTGATCAACACTTGTTTCTTTCTGACCTCGCCTCGTGTGATTTAGCGCATATATCCGGTGTAGTCAGTGCGGAGGTGATCAACACTTGTGTCTTTCTAGCCTCGCCTCGTGTGATTTAGCGCATATATCCGGTGTAGTCAGTGCGGAAGTGATCAGCACTTGTGTCTTTCTGACCTCGCCTCGTGTGGTTTAGCGCATATATCCGGTGTAGTCAGTGCGGAGGTGATCAACACTTGTGTCTTTCTGACCTCGCCTCGTGTGATTTAGCGCATATATCCGGTGTAGTCAGTGCGGAGGTGATCAACACTTGTGTCTTTCTGAGCTCGCCTCGTGTGATTTAGCGCATATATCCGGTGTAGTCAGTGCGGAGGTGATCAACACTTGTGTCTTTCTGACCTCGCCTCCTTTGATTTAGCACATATATCCGGTGTAGTCAGTGCGGAGGTGATCAACACTTGTGTCTTTCTGACCTCGCCTCGTGTGATTTAGCGCATATATCCGGTGTAGTCAGTGCGGAGGTGATCATCACTTGTGTCTTTCTGACCTCGCCTCGTGTGATTTAGCGCATATATCCGGTGTAGTCAGTGTGGAGGTGATCAACACTTGTGTCTTTCTGACCCCGCCTCCTTTGATTTAGCGCATATATCCGATGTAGTCAGTGCGGAGGTGAGCAACACTTGTGTCTTTCTGACCTCGCCTCGTGTGATTTAGCGCATATATCTGGTGTAGTCAGTGCGGAGGTGATCAACACCTTTGTCTTTATAACCTCGCCTCCTTTGATTTAGCGCATATATCCGGTGTAGTCAGTGCGGAGGTGATCAACACTTGTGTCTTTCTGACCTCGCCTCGTGTGATTTAGCGCATATATCCGGTGTAGTCAGTGCGGAGGTGATTAACACTTGTGTCTTTCTGACCTCGCCTCGTGTGATTTAGCGCATATATCCGGTGTAGCCAGTGCGGAGGTGATCAACACTTGTGTCTTTCTGACCTCGCCTCGTGTGATTTAGCGCATATAACCGGTGTAGTCAGTGCGGAGATGATCAACACTTGTGTCTTTCTGACCTCGCCTCGTGTGATTTAGCGCATATATCCGGTGTAGTCAGTGCGAAGGTGATCAACACTTGTGTCTTTCTGACCTCGCCTCGTGTGATTTAGCGCATATATCCGGTGTAGTCAGTGCGGAGGTGATCAACACTTGTGTCTTTCTGACCTCGCCTCGTGTGATTTAGCGCATATATCCGGTGTAGTCAGTGCGGAGGTGATCAACACTTGTGTCTTTCTGACCTCGTCTCGTATGATTTAGCGCATATATCCGGTGTAGTCAGTGCGGAGGTGATCTACACTTGTGTCTTTCTGACCTCGCCTCGTGTGATTTAGCGCATATATCCGGTGTAGTCAGTGCGGAGGTGATCAACACTTGTGTCTTTCTGAGCTCGCCTCGTGTGATTTAGGGCATATATCCGGTGTAGTCAGTGCGGATGTGATCAACACTTGTGACTTTCTGACCTCGCCTCCTTTGATTTAGCGCATATATCCGGTGTAGTCAGTGCGGAGGTGATCAACACTTGTGTCTTTCTGACCTCGCCTCCTTTGATTTAGCGCATATATCTGGTGTCGTCAGTGCGGAGGTGATCAATACTTGTGTCTTTCTGACCTCGCCTCGTGTGATTTAGCGCATATATCCGGTGTAGTCAGTGCGGAGGTGATCAACACTTGTGTCTTTCTGACCTCGCCTCGTGTGATTTAGCGCATATATCCGGTGTAGTCAGTGTGGAGGTGATCAACACTTGTGCCTTTCTGACCTCGCCTCGTGTGATTTAGCGCATATATCCGGTGTAGTCAGTGCGGAGGTGATCAACACTTGTGTCTTTCTGAGCTCGCCTCGTGTGATTTAGCGCATATATCCGGTGTAGTCAGTGCGGAGGTGATCAACACTTGTGTCTTTCTGACCTCGCCTCCTTTGATTCAGCTCATATATCCGTTGTAGTCAGTGCGGAGGTGATCAACACTTGTGTCTTTCTGACCTCGCCTCGTGTGATTTAGCGCATATATCCGGTGTAGTCAGTGCGGAGGTGATCAACACTTGTGTCTTTCTGACCTCGCCTCGTGTGATTTAGCGCATATATCCGGTGTAGTCAGTGCGGAGGTGATCAACACTTGTGTCTTTCTGACCTCGCCTCGTGTGATTTAGCGCATATATCCGGTGTAGTCAGTGCGGAGGTGATCAACACTTGTGTCTTTCTGACCTCGCCTCGTGTGATTTAGCGCATATATCCGGTGTAGTCAGTGTGGAGGTGATCAACACTTGTGTCTTTCTGACCTCGCCTCGTGTGATTTAGCGCATATATCCGGTGTAGTCAGTGCGGAGGTGATCAACACTTGTGTCTTTCTGACCTCGCCTCCTTTGATTTAGCACATATATCCGGTGAAGTCAGTGCGGAGGTGATCAACACTTGTGTCTTTCTGACCTCGCCTCGTGTGATTCAGCGCATATATCCGGTGTAGTCAGTGCGGAGGTGATCAACACTTGTGTCTTTCTGACCTCGCCTCGTGTGATTTAGCGCATATATCCGGTGTAGTCAGTGTGGAGGTGATCAACACTTGTGTCTTTCTGACCTCGCCTCCTTTGATTTAGCGCATATATCCGGTGTAGTCAGTGCGGAAGTGAGCAACACTTGTGTCTTTCTGACCTCGCCTCGTGTGATTTAGCGCATATATCTGGTGTAGTCAGTGCGGAGGTGATCAATACCTGTGTCTTTATGACTTCGCCTCCTTTGATTTAGCGCATATATCCGGTGTAGTCAGTGCGGAGGTGGTCAACACTTGTGTCTTTCTGACCTCGCCTCGTGTGATTTAGCGCATATATCCGGTGTAGTCAGTGCGGAGGTGATCAACACTTGTGTCTTTCTGACCTCGCCTCGTGTGATTTAGCACATATATCCGGTGTAGTCAGTGCGGAGGTGATCAACACTTTTGTCTTTCTGACCTCGCCTCGTGTGATTTAGCGCATATAACCGGTGTAGTCAGTGCGGAGATGATCAACACTTGTGTCTTTCTGACCTCGCCTCGTGTGATTTAGCGCATATATCCGGTGTAGTCAGTGCGAAGGTGATCAACACTTGTGTCTTTCTGACCTCGCCTCGTGTGATTTAGCGCATATATCCGGTGTAGTCAGTGCGGAGGTGATCAACACTTGTGTCTTTCTGACCTCGCCTCGTGTGATTTAGCGCATATATCCGGTGTAGTCAGTGCGGAGGTGATCAACACTTGTGTCATTCTGACCTCGCCTCGTATGATTTAGCGCATATATCCGGTGTAGTCAGTGCGGAGGTGATCAACACTTGCGTCTTTCTGACCTCGCCTCGTGTGATTTAGCGCATATATCCAGTGTAGTCAGTGCGGAGGTGATCAAAACTTGCGTCTTTCTGACCTCGCCTCGTGTGATTTAGCGCATATATCCAGTGTAGTCTGTGCGGAGGTGATCAACACTTGTGTCTTTCTGACCTCGCCTCGTGTGATTTAGCGCATATATCCGGTGTAGTCAGTGCGGAGATGATCAACACTTGTGTCTTTCTGACCTCGCCTCGTGTGATTTAGCGCATATATCCGGTGTAGTCAGTGCGGAGGTGATCAACACTTGTGTCTTTCTGGCCTCGCCTCGTGTGATTTAGCGCATATATCCGGTGTAGTCAGTGCGGAGATGATCAACACTTGTGTCTTTCTGAGCTCGCCTCGTGTGATTTAGCGCATATATCCGGTGTAGTTAGTGCGGAGGTGATCAACACTTGTGTCTTTCTGACCTCGCCTCCTTTGATTTAGCACATATATCCGGTGTAGTCAGTGCGGAGGTGATCAACACTTGTGTCTTTCTGACCTCGCCTCGTGTGATTTAGCGCATATATCCGGTGTAGTCAGTGCGGAGGTGATCATCACTTGTGTCTTTCTGACCTCGCCTCGTGTGATTTAGCGCATATATCCGGTGTAGTCAGTGTGGAGGTGATCAACACTTGTGTCTTTCTGACCTCGCCTCCTTTGATTTAGCGCATATATCCGGTGTAGTCAGTGCGGAGGTGAGCAACACTTGTGTCTTTCTGACCTCGCCTCGTGTGATTTAGCGCATATAACCGGTGTAGTCAGTGCGGAGATGACCAACACTTGTGTCTTTCTGACCTCGCCTCGTGTGATTTAGCGCATATATCCGGTGTAGTCAGTGCGGAGGTGATCAACACTTGTGTCTTTCTGACCTCGCCTCGTGTGATTTAGCGCATATATCCGGTGTAGTCAGTGCGGAGGTGATTAACACTTGTGTCTTTCTGACCTCGCCTCGTGTGATTTAGCGCATATATCCGGTGTAGTAAGTGCGGAGGTGATCAACACTTGTGTCTTTCTGACCTCGCCTCGTGTGATTTAGCGCATATAACCGGTGTAGTCAGTGCGGAGATGATCAACACTTGTGTCTTTCTGACCTCGCCTCGTGTGATTTAGCGCATATATCCGGTGTAGTCAGTGCGAAGGTGATCAACACTTGTGTCTTTCTGACCTCGCCTCGTGTGATTTAGCGCATATATCCGGTGTAGTCAGTGCGGAGGTGATCAACACTTGTGTCTTTCTGACCTCGCCTCGTGTGATTTAGCGCATATATCCGGTGTAGTCAGTGCGGAGGTGATCAACACTTGTGTCTTTCTGACCTCGTCTCGTATGATTTAGCGCATATATCCGGTGTAGTCAGTGCGGAGGTGATCAACACTTGTGTCTTTCTGACCTCGCCTCGTGTGATTTAGCGCATATATCCGGTGTAGTCAGTGCGGAGGTGATCAACACTTGTGTCTTTCTGAGCTCGCCTCGTGTGATTTAGCGCATATATCCGGTGTAGTCAGTGCGGATGTGATCAACACTTGTGACTTTCTGACCTCGCCTCCTTTGATTTAGCGCATATATCCGGTGTAGTCAGTGCGGAGGTGATCAACACTTGTGTCTTTCTGACCTCGCCTCCTTTGATTTAGCGCATATATCTGGTGTAGTCAGTGCGGAGGTGATCAATACTTGTGTCTTTCTGACCTCGCCTCGTGTGATTTAGCGCATATATCCGGTGTAGTCAGTGCGGAGGTGATCAACATTTGTGTCTTTCTGACCTCGCCTCGTGTGATTTAGCGCATATATCCGGTGTAGTCAGTGCGGAGGTGATCAACACTTGTGTCTTTCTGACCTCATCTCGTGCGATTGAGCGCATATATCCGGTGTAGTCAGTGCGGAGGTGATCAACACTTGTGTCTTTCTGACCTCGCCTCCTTTGATTTAGTGCATATATCCGGTGTAGTCAGTGCGGAGGTGATCAACACTTGTGTCTTTCTGACCTCGCCTCCTTTGATTTAGCGCATATATCCGGTGTAGTCAGTGCGGAGGTGATCAACACTTGTGTCTTTCTGACCTCGCCTCGTTTGATTGAGCGCATATATCGGGTGTAGTCAGTGCGGAGGTGATCAACACTTGTGTCTTTCTGACCTCGCCTCGTGTGATTTAGCGCATATATCCGGTGTAGTCAGTGTGGAGGTGATCAACACTTGTGCCTTTCTGACCTCGCCTCGTGTGATTTAGCGCATATATCCGGTGTAGTCAGTGCGGAGGTGATCAACACTTGTGTCTTTCTGAGCTCGCCTCGTATGATTTAGCGCATATATCCGGTGTAGTCAGTGCGGAGGTGATCAACACTTGTGTCTTTCTGACCTCGCCTCCTTTGATTCAGCTCATATATCCGTTGTAGTCAGTGCGGAGGTGATCAACACTTGTGTCTTTCTGACCTCGCCTCGTGTGATTTAGCGCATATATCCGGTGTAGTCAGTGCGGAGGTGATCAACACTTGTGTCTTTCTGACCTCGCCTCGTGTGATTTAGCGCATATATCCGGTGTAGTCAGTGCGGAGGTGATCAACACTTGTGTCTTTCTGACCTCGCCTCGTGTGATTTAGCGCATATATCCGGTGTAGTCAGTGCGGAGGTGATCAACACTTGTGTCTTTCTGACCTCGCCTCGTGTGATTTAGCGCATATATCCGGTGTAGTCAGTGTGGAGGTGATCAACACTTGTGTCTTTCTGACCTCGCCTCGTGTGATTTAGCGCATATATCCGGTGTAGTCAGTGCGGAGGTGATCAACACTTGTGTCTTTCTGACCTCGCCTCCTTTGATTTAGCACATATATCCGGTGAAGTCAGTGCGGAGGTGATCAACACTTGTGTCTTTCTGACCTCGCCTCGTGTGATTCAGCGCATATATCCGGTGTAGTCAGTGCGGAGGTGATCAACACTTGTGTCTTTCTGACCTCGCCTCGTGTGATTTAGCGCATATATCCGGTGTAGTCAGTGTGGAGGTGATCAACACTTGTGTCTTTCTGACCTCGCCTCCTTTGATTTAGCGCATATATCCGGTGTAGTCAGTGCGGAAGTGAGCAACACTTGTGTCTTTCTGACCTCGCCTCGTGTGATTTAGCGCATATATCTGGTGTAGTCAGTGCGGAGGTGATCAATACCTGTGTCTTTATGACTTCGCCTCCTTTGATTTAGCGCATATATCCGGTGTAGTCAGTGCGGAGGTGATCAACACTTGTGTCTTTCTGACCTCGCCTCGTGTGATTTAGCGCATATATCCGGTGTAGTCAGTGCGGAGGTGATCAACACTTGTGTCTTTCTGACCTCGCCTCGTGTGATTTAGCGCATATATCCGGTGTAGTCAGTGCGGAGGTGATCAACACTTTTGTCTTTCTGACCTCGCCTCGTGTGATTTAGCGCATATAACAGGTGTAGTCAGTGCGGAGATGATCAACACTTGTGTCTTTCTGACCTCGCCTCGTGTGATTTAGCGCATATATCCGGTGTAGTCAGTGCGAAGGTGATCAACACTTGTGTCTTTCTGACCTCGCCTCGTGTGATTTAGCGCATATATCCGGTGTAGTCAGTGCGGAGGTGATCAACACTTGTGTCTTTCTGACCTCGCCTCGTGTGATTTAGCGCATATATCCGGTGTAGTCAGTGCGGAGGTGATCAACACTTGTGTCATTCTGACCTCGCCTCGTATGATTTAGCGCATATATCCGGTGTAGTCAGTGCGGAGGTGATCAACACTTGCGTCTTTCTGACCTCGCCTCGTGTGATTTAGCGCATATATCCAGTGTAGTCAGTGCGGAGGTGATCAAAACTTGCGTCTTTCTGACCTCGCCTCGTGTGATTTAGCGCATATATCCAGTGTAGTCTGTGCGGAGGTGATCAACACTTGTGTCTTTCTGACCTCGCCTCGTGTGATTTAGCGCATATATCCGGTGTAGTCAGTGCGGAGATGATCAACACTTGTGTCTTTCTGACCTCGCCTCGTGTGATTTAGCGCATATATCCGGTGAAGTCAGTGCGAAGGTGATCAACACTTGTGTCTTTCTGACCTCGCCTCGTGTGATTTAGCGCATATATCCGGTGTAGTCAGTGCGGAGGTGATCAACACTTGTGTCTTTCTGGCCTCGCCTCGTGTGATTTAGCGCATATATCCGGTGTAGTCAGTGCGGAGGTGATCAGCACTTGTGTCTTTCTGACCTCGCCTCGTGTGGTTTTGCGCATATATCCGGTGTAGTCAGTGCGGAGGTGATCAACACTTGTGTCTTTCTGACCTCGCCTCGTGTGATTTAGCGCATATATCCGGTGTAGTCAGTGCGGAGGTGATCAACACTTGTGTCTTTCTGAGCTCGCCTCGTGTGATTTAGCTCATATATCCGGTGTAGTCAGTGCGGAGGTGATCAACACTTGTGACTTTCTGACCTCGCCTCCTTTGATTTAGCGCATATATCCGGTGTAGTCAGTGCGGAGGTGATCAACACTTGTGTCTTTCTGACCTCGCCTCCTTTGATTTAGCGCATATATCCGGTGTAGTCAGTGCGGAGGTGATCAACACTTGTGTCTTTCTGACCTCGCCTCCTTTGATTTAGCGCATATATCCGGTGTAGTCAGTGCGGAGGTGATCAACACTTGTGTCTTTCTGACCTCGCCTCGTTTGATTGAGCGCATATATCCGGTGTAGTCAGTGCGGAGGTGATCAACACTTGTGTCTTTCTGACCTCGCCTCGTGTGGTTTAGCGCATATATCCGGTGTAGTCAGTGCGGAGGTGATCAACACTTGTGTCTTTCTGACCTCGCCTCCTTTGATTTAGCGCATATATCCGGTGTAGTCAGTGCGGAGGTGATCAACACTTGTGTCTTTCTGACCTCTTCTCCTTTGATTTAGCGCATATATCCGGTGTAGTCAGTGCGGAGCTGATCAACACTTGTGTCTTTCTGACCTCGCCTCCTTTGATCTAGCACATATATCCGGTGT
The DNA here is from genome assembly GCA_946902985.2 of Meconema thalassinum. NCBI lineage: Eukaryota > Metazoa > Arthropoda > Insecta > Orthoptera > Tettigoniidae > Meconema > Meconema thalassinum. Next base: position 19,825,151 of record OX336395.1, on the reverse strand, counting down.
AGTCAGTGCGGAGGTGATCAACACTTGTGTCTTTCTGACCTCGCCTCCTTTGATTTAGCGCATATATCCGGTGTAGTCAGTGCGGAGCTGATCAACACTTGTGTCTTTCTGACCTCGCCTCCTTTGATTTAGCGCATATATCCGGTGTAGTCAGTGCGGAGGTGATCAACACTCGTGTCTTTCTGACCTCGCCTCCTTTGATTTAGCGCATATATCCGGTGTAGTCAGTGCGGAGGTGATAAGCACTTGTGCCTTTCTGACCTCGCCTCGTGTGGTTTAGCGCATATAACCGGTGAAGTCAGTGCGGAGGTGATCAACACTTGTGTCTTTCTGACCTCGCCTCCTTTGATTTAGCGCATATATCCGGTGTAGTCAGTGCGGAGTTGATCAACACTTGTGTCTTTCTAACCTCGCCTCCTTTGATTTAGCGCATATATCCGGTGTAGTCAGTGCGGAGGTGATCAACACTTGTGTCTTTCTGACCTCGCCTCGTGTGATTTAGCGCATATATCCGATGTAGTCAGTGCGGAGGTGGTCAACACTTGTGTCTTTCTGACCTCGCCTCCTTTGATTTAGCGCATATATCCGCTGTAGTCAGTGCGGAGGTGATCAACACTTGTGTCTTTCTGACCTCGCCTCGTGTGATTTAGCGCATATATCCGGTGTAGTCAGTGCGGAGGTGATCAACACTTGTGTCTTTGACCTCGCCTCGTTTGATTTAGCACATATATCCGGTGTAGTCAGTGCGGAGGTGATAAACACTTGTGTCTTTCTGACCTCGGCTCGTGTGATTTAGCGCATATATCCGGTGTAGTCAGTGCGGAGGTGATCAACACTTGTGTCTTTGACCTCGCCTCGTGTGATTTAGCGCATATATCCGGTGTAGTCAGTGCGGAGGTGATCAACACTTGTGTCTTTCTGACCTCGCCTCGTGTGATTTAGCACATATATCCGGTGTAGTCAGTGCGGAGGTGATCAACACTTGTGTCTTTCTGACCTCGCCTCCTTTGATTTAGCACATATATCCGGTGTAGTCAGTGCGGAGGTGATCAACACTTGTGTCTTTGACCTCGCCTCGTTTGATTTAGCGCATATATCCGGTATAGTCAGTGCGGAGGTGATTAGCACTTGTGTCTTTCTGACCTCGCCTCGTGTGATTTAGCACATATATCCGGTGTAGTCAGTGCGGAGGTGATCATCACTTGTGTCTTTCTGACCTCGCCTCGTTTGATTAAGCGCATATATCCGGTGTAGTCAGTGCGGAGGTGATCAACACTTGTGTCTTTGACCTCGCCTCGTTTGATTTAGCGCATATATCCGGTGTAGTCTGTGCGGAGGTGATCAGCACTTGTGTCTTTCTGACCTCGCCTCGTTTGATTAAGCGCATATATCCGGTGTAGTCAGTGCGGAGGTGAGCAACACTTGTGTCTTTCTGACCTCGCCTCGTGTGATTTAGGGCATATATCTGGTGTAGTCAGTGCGGAGGTGATCAACACCTGTGTCTTTATGACCTCGCCTCCTTTGATTTAGCGCATATATCCGGTGTAGTCAGTGCGGAGGTGATCAACACTTGTGTCTTTCTGACCTCGCCTCGTGTGATTTAGCGCATATATCCGGTGTAGTCAGTGCGGAGGTGATCAACACTTGTGTCCTTCTGACCTCGCCTCGTGTGATTTAGCGCATATATCCGGTGTAGTCAGTGCGGAGGTGATCAACACTTGTGTCTTTCTGACCTCGCCTCGTGTGATTTAGCGCATATAACCGGTGTAGTCAGTGCGGAGATGATCAACACTTGTGTCTTTCTGACCTCGCCTCGTGTGATTTAGCGCATATATCCGGTGTAGTCAGTGCGAAGGTGATCAACACTTGTGTCTTTCTGACCTCGCCTCGTGTGATTTAGCGCATATATCCGGTGTAGTCAGTGCGGAGGTGATAAACACTTGTGTCTTTCTGACCTCGCCTCGTGTGATTTAGCGCATATATCCGGTGTAGTCAGTGCGGAGGTGATCAACACTTGTGTCTTTCTGACCTCGCCTCGTATGATTTAGCGCATATATCCGGTGTAGTCAGTGCGGAGGTGATCAACACTTGTGTCTTTCTGACCTCGCCTCGTGTGATTTAGCGCATATATCCGGTGTAGTCAGTGCGGAGGTGATCAACACTTGTGTCTTTCTGAGCTCGCCTCGTGTGATTTAGCGCATATATCCGGTGTAGTCAGTGCGGAGGTGATCAACACTTGTGACTTTCTGACCTCGCCTCCTTTGATTTAGCGCATATATCCGGTGTAGTCAGTGCGGAGGTGATCAACACTTGTGTCTTTCTGACCTCGCCTCCTTTGATTTAGCGCATATATCTGGTGTAGTCACTGCGGAGGTGATCAACACTTGTGTCTTTCTGACCTCGCCTCGTGTGATTTAGCGCATATATCCGGTGTAGTCAGTGCGGAGGTGATCAACACTTGTGTCTTTCTGACCTCGCCTCGTGTGATTTAGCGCATATATCCGGTGTAGTCAGTGCGGAGGTGATCAACACTTGTGTCATTCTGACCTCGCCTCGTATGATTTAGCGCATATATCCGGTGTAGTCAGTGCGGAGGTGATCAACACTTGCGTCTTTCTGACCTCGCCTCGTGTGATTTAGCGCATATATCCAGTGTAGTCAGTGCGGAGGTGATCAAAACTTGCGTCTTTCTGACCTCGCCTCGTGTGATTTAGCGCATATATCCAGTGTAGTCTGTGCGGAGGTGATCAACACTTGTGTCTTTCTGACCTCGCCTCGTGTGATTTAGCGCATATATCCGGTGTAGTCAGTGCGGAGATGATCAACACTTGTGTCTTTCTGACCTCGCCTCGTGTGATTTAGCGCATATATCCGGTGAAGTCAGTGCGAAGGTGATCAACACTTGTGTCTTTCTGACCTCGCCTCGTGTGATTTAGCGCATATATCCGGTGTAGTCAGTGCGGAGGTGATCAACACTTGTGTCTTTCTGGCCTCGCCTCGTGTGATTTAGCGCATATATCCGGTGTAGTCAGTGCGGAGGTGATCAGCACTTGTGTCTTTCTGACCTCGCCTCGTGTGGTTTTGCGCATATATCCGGTGTAGTCAGTGCGGAGGTGATCAACACTTGTGTCTTTCTGACCTCGCCTCGTGTGATTTAGCGCATATATCCGGTGTAGTCAGTGCGGAGGTGATCAACACTTGTGTCTTTCTGAGCTCGCCTCGTGTGATTTAGCGCATATATCCGGTGTAGTCAGTGCGGAGGTGATCAACACTTGTGACTTTCTGACCTCGCCTCCTTTGATTTAGCGCATATATCCGGTGTAGTCAGTGCGGAGGTGATCAACACTTGTGTCTTTCTGACCTCGCCTCCTTTGATTTAGCGCATATATCCGGTGTAGTCAGTGCGGAGGTGATCAACACTTGTGTCTTTCTGACCTCGCCTCCTTTGATTTAGCGCATATATCCGGTGTAGTCAGTGCGGAGGTGATCAACACTTGTGTCTTTCTGACCTCGCCTCGTTTGATTGAGCGCATATATCCGGTGTAGTCAGTGCGGAGGTGATCAACACTTGTGTCTTTCTGACCTCGCCTCGTGTGGTTTAGCGCATATATCCGGTGTAGTCAGTGCGGAGGTGATCAACACTTGTGTCTTTCTGACCTCGCCTCATTTGATTTAGCGCATATATCCGGTGTAGTCAGTGCGGAGGTGATCAACACTTGTGTCTTTCTGACCTCTTCTCCTTTGATTTAGCGCATATATCCGGTGTAGTCAGTGCGGAGCTGATCAACACTTGTGTCTTTCTGACCTCGCCTCCTTTGATCTAGCACATATATCCGGTGTAGTCAGTGCGGAGGTGATCAACACTTGTGTCTTTCTGACCTCGCCTCCTTTGATTTAGCGCATATATCCGGTGTAGTCAGTGCGGAGCTGATCAACACTTGTGTCTTTCTGACCTCGCCTCCTTTGATTTAGCGCATATATCCGGTGTAGTCAGTGCGGAGGTGATCAACACTCGTGTCTTTCTGACCTCGCCTCCTTTGATTTAGCGCATATATCCGGTGTAGTCAGTGCGGAGGTGATAAGCACTTGTGCCTTTCTGACCTCGCCTCGTGTGGTTTAGCGCATATAACCGGTGAAGTCAGTGCGGAGGTGATCAACACTTGTGTCTTTCTGACCTCGCCTCCTTTGATTTAGCGCATATATCCGGTGTAGTCAGTGCGGAGTTGATCAACACTTGTGTCTTTCTAACCTCGCCTCCTTTGATTTAGCGCATATATCCGGTGTAGTCAGTGCGGAGGTGATCAACACTTGTGTCTTTCTGACCTCGCCTCGTGTGATTTAGCGCATATATCCGATGTAGTCAGTGCGGAGGTGGTCAACACTTGTGTCTTTCTGACCTCGCCTCCTTTGATTTAGCGCATATATCCGCTGTAGTCAGTGCGGAGGTGATCAACACTTGTGTCTTTCTGACCTCGCCTCGTGTGATTTAGCGCATATATCCGGTGTAGTCAGTGCGGAGGTGATCAACTCTTGTGTCTTTGACCTCGCCTCGTTTGATTTAGCACATATATCCGGTGTAGTCAGTGCGGAGGTGATAAACACTTGTGTCTTTCTGACCTCGGCTCGTGTGATTTAGCGCATATATCCGGTGTAGTCAGTGCGGAGGTGATCAACACTTGTGTCTTTGACCTCGCCTCGTGTGATTTAGCGCATATATCCGGTGTAGTCAGTGCGGAGGTGATCAACACTTGTGTCTTTCTGACCTCGCCTCGTGTGATTTAGCACATATATCCGGTGTAGTCAGTGCGGAGGTGATCAACACTTGTGTCTTTCTGACCTCGCCTCCTTTGATTTAGCACATATATCCGGTGTAGTCAGTGCGGAGGTGATCAACACTTGTGTCTTTGACCTCGCCTCGTTTGATTTAGCGCATATATCCGGTATAGTCAGTGCGGAGGTGATTAGCACTTGTGTCTTTCTGACCTCGCCTCGTGTGATTTAGCACATATATCCGGTGTAGTCAGTGCGGAGGTGATCATCACTTGTGTCTTTCTGACCTCGCCTCGTTTGATTAAGCGCATATATCCGGTGTAGTCAGTGCGGAGGTGATCAACACTTGTGTCTTTGACCTCGCCTCGTTTGATTTAGCGCATATATCCGGTGTAGTCTGTGCGGAGGTGATCAGCACTTGTGTCTTTCTGACCTCGCCTCGTTTGATTAAGCGCATATATCCGGTGTAGTCAGTGCGGAGGTGAGCAACACTTGTGTCTTTCTGACCTCGCCTCGTGTGATTTAGCGCATATATCTGGTGTAGTCAGTGCGGAGGTGATCAACACCTGTGTCTTTATGACCTCGCCTCCTTTGATTTAGCGCATATATCCGGTGTAGTCAGTGCGGAGGTGATCAACACTTGTGTCTTTCTGACCTCGCCTCGTGTGATTTAGCGCATATATCCGGTGTAGTCAGTGCGGAGGTGATCAACACTTGTGTCCTTCTGACCTCGCCTCGTGTGATTTAGCGCATATATCCGGTGTAGTCAGTGCGGAGGTGATCAACACTTGTGTCTTTCTGACCTCGCCTCGTGTGATTTAGCGCATATAACCGGTGTAGTCAGTGCGGAGATGATCAACACTTGTGTCTTTCTGACCTCGCCTCGTGTGATTTAGCGCATATATCCGGTGTAGTCAGTGCGAAGGTGATCAACACTTGTGTCTTTCTGACCTCGCCTCGTGTGATTTAGCGCATATATCCGGTGTAGTCAGTGCGGAGGTGATAAACACTTGTGTCTTTCTGACCTCGCCTCGTGTGATTTAGCGCATATATCCGGTGTAGTCAGTGCGGAGGTGATCAACACTTGTGTCTTTCTGACCTCGCCTCGTATGATTTAGCGCATATATCCGGTGTAGTCAGTGCGGAGGTGATCAACACTTGTGTCTTTCTGACCTCGCCTCGTGTGATTTAGCGCATATATCCGGTGTAGTCAGTGCGGAGGTGATCAACACTTGTGTCTTTCTGAGCTCGCCTCGTGTGATTTAGCGCATATATCCGGTGTAGTCAGTGCGGAGGTGATCAACACTTGTGACTTTCTGACCTCGCCTCCTTTGATTTAGCGCATATATCCGGTGTAGTCAGTGCGGAGGTGATCAACACTTGTGTCTTTCTGACCTCGCCTCCTTTGATTTAGCGCATATATCTGGTGTAGTCACTGCGGAGGTGATCAACACTTGTGTCTTTCTGACCTCGCCTCGTGTGATTTAGCGCATATATCCGGTGTAGTCAGTGCGGAGGTGATCAACACTTGTGTCTTTCTGACCTCGCCTCGTGTGATTTAGCGCATATATCCGGTGTAGTCAGTGCGGAGGTGATCAACACTTGTGTCTTTCTGACCTCGCCTCGTGTGATTTAGCGCATATAACCGGTGTAGTCAGTGCGGAGATGACCAACACTTGTGTCTTTCTGACCTCGCCTCGTGTGATTTAGCGCAAATATCCGGTGTAGTCAGTGCGAAGGTGATCAACACTTGTGTCTTTCTGACCTCGCCTCGTGTGATTTAGCGCATATATCCGGTGTAGTCAGTGCGGAGGTGATCAACACTTGTGTCTTTCTGACCTCGCCTCGTGTGATTTAGCGCATATATCCGGTGTAGTCAGTGCGGAGGTGATAAGCACTTGTGCCTTTCTGACCTCGCCTCGTGTGGTTTAGCGCATATATCCGGTGTAGTCAGTGCGAAGGTGATCAACACTTGTGCCTTTCTGACCTCGCCTCCTTTGATTTAGCGCATATATCCGGTGTAGTCAGTGCGGAGGTGATCAACACTTGTGTCTTTCTGACCTCGCCTCCTTTGAATTAGCGCATATATCCGGTGTAGTCAGTGCGGAGGTGATCAACACTTGTGTATTTCTGACCTCGCCTCGTGTGATTTAGCGCATATATCCGGTGTAGTCAGTGCGGAGGTGATCAACACTTGTGTCTTTCTGACCTCGCCTCGTGTGGTTTAGCGTATATATCCGGTGTAGTCAGTGCGGAGGTGATCAACACTTGTGTCTTTCTGACCTCGCTTCGTGTGATTTAGCGCATATAGCCGGTGTAGTCAGTGCGGAGGTGATCAACACTTGTGCCTTTCTGACCTCGCCTCGTGTGATTTAGCGTATATATCCGGTGTAGTCAGTGCGGAGGTGATCAACACTTGTGTTTTTCTGACCTCGCCTCCTTTGATTTAGCACATATATCCGTTGTAGTCAGTGCGGAGGTGATCAACACTTGTGTCTTTCTGACCTCGCCTCGTGTGATTTAGCGCATATATCCGGTGTAGTCAGTGCGAAGGTGATCAACACTTGTGTCTTTCTGACCTCGCCTCCTTTGATTTAGCACATATATCCGCTGTAGTCAGTGCGGAGGTGATCAACACTTGTGTCTTTCTGACCTCGCCTCGTGTGATTTAGCGCATATAACCGGTGTAGTCAGTGCGGAGATGACCAACACTTGTGTCTTTCTGACCTCGCCTCGTGTGATTTAGCGCATATATCCGGTGTAGTCAGTGCGAAGGTGATCAACACTTGTGTCTTTCTGACCTCGCCTCGTGTGATTTAGCGCATATATCCGGTGTAGTCAGTGCGGAGGTGATCAACACTTGTGTCTTTCTGACCTCGCTTCGTGTGATTTAGCGCATATATCCGGTGTAGTCAGTGCCGAGGTGATCAACACTTGTGTCTTTATGACCTCGCCTCGTGTGATTTAGCGCATATATCCGGTGTAGTCAGTGCGGAGGTGATCAACACTTGTGTCTTTCTGACCTCGCCTCCTTTGATTTAGCGCATATATCCGGTGTAGTCAGTGCGGGGGTGATCAACACTTGTGTCTTTCTGACCTCGCCTCCTTTGATTTAGCGCATATATCCGGTGTAGTCAGTGCGGAGGTGATCAACACTTGTGTCTTTCTGACCTCGCCTCCTTTGATTTAGCACATATATCCGCTGTAGTCAGTGCGGAGGTGATCAACATTTGTGTCTTTCTGACCTCGCCTCCTTTTATTTAGCGCATATATCCGGTGTAGTCAGTGCGGAGGTGATCAACACTTGTGTCTTTCTGACCTCATCTCGTGCGATTGAGCGCATATATCCGGTGTAGTCAGTGCGGAGGTGATCAACACTTGTGTCTTTCTGACCTCGCCTCCTTTGATTTAGCGCATAAATCCGGTGTAGTCAGTGCGGAGGTGATCAACACTTGTGTCTTTCTGACCGCGCCTCCTTTGATTTAGCGCATATATCCGGTGTAGTCAGTGCGGAGGTGATCAACACTTGTGTCTTTCTGACCTCGCCTCGTTTGATTGAGCGCATATATCCGGTGTAGTCAGTGCGGAGGTGATCAACACTTGTGTCTTTCTGACCTCGCCTCGTGTGATTTAGCGCATATATCCGGTGTAGTCAGTGTGGAGGTGATCAACACTTGTGTCTTTCTGACCTCGCCTCGTGTGATTTAGCGCATATATCCCGTGTAGTCAGTGCGGAGGTGATCAACAATTGTGTCTTTCTGAGCTCGCCTCGTGTGATTTAGCGCATATATCCGGTGTAGTCAGTGCGGAGGTGATCAACACTTGTGTCTTTCTGACCTCGCCTCCTTTGATTCAGCTCATATATCCGTTGTAGTCAGAGCGGAGGTGATCAACACTTGTGTCTTTCTGACCTCGCCTCGTGTGATTTAGCGCATATATCCGGTGTAGTCAGTGCGGAGGTGATCAACACTTGTGTCTTTCTGACCTCGCCTCGTGTGATTTAGCGCATATATCCGGTGTAGTCAGTGCGGAGGTGATCAACACTTGTGTCTTTCTGACCTCGCCTCGTGTGATTTAGCGCATATATCCGGTGTAGTCAGTGCGGAGGTGATCAACACTTGTGTCTTTCTGACCTCGCCTCGTGTGATTTAGCGCATATATCCGGTGTAGTCAGTGCGGAGGTGATCAACACTTGTGTCTTTCTGAGCTCGCCTCGTGTGATTTAGCGCATATATCCGGTGTAGTCAGTGCGGAGGTGATCAACACTTGTGACTTTCTGACCTCGCCTCCTTTGATTTAGCGCATATATCCGGTGTAGTCAGTGCGGAGGTGATCAACACTTGTGTCTTTCTGACCTCGCCTCCTTTGATTTAGCGCATATATCCGGTGTAGTCAGTGCGGAGGTGATCAACACTTGTGTCTTTCTGACCTCGCCTCCTTTGATTTAGCGCATATATCCGGTGTAGTCAGTGCGGAGGTGATCAACACTTGTGTCTTTCTGACCTCGCCTCGTTTGATTGAGCGCATATATCCGGTGTAGTCAGTGCGGAGGTGATCAACACTTGTGTCTTTCTGACCTCGCCTCGTGTGGTTTAGCGCATATATCCGGTGTAGTCAGTGCGGAGGTGATCAACACTTGTGTCTTTCTGACCTCGCCTCCTTTGATTTAGCGCATATATCCGGTGTAGTCAGTGCGGAGGTGATCAACACTTGTGTCTTTCTGACCTCTTCTCCTTTGATTTAGCGCATATATCCGGTGTAGTCAGTGCGGAGCTGATCAACACTTGTGTCTTTCTGACCTCGCCTCCTTTGATCTAGCACATATATCCGGTGTAGTCAGTGCGGAGCTGATCAACACTTGTGTCTTTCTGACCTCGCCTCCTTTGATCTAGCACATATATCCGGTGTAGTCAGTGCGGAGGTGATCAACACTTGTGTCTTTCTGACCTCGCCTCCTTTGATTTAGCGCATATATCCGGTGTAGTCAGTGCGGAGCTGATCAACACTTGTGTCTTTCTGACCTCGCCTCGTGTGATTTAGCGCATATATCCGGTGAAGTCAGTGCGAAGGTGATCAACACTTGTGTCTTTCTGACCTCGCCTCGTGTGATTTAGCGCATATATCCGGTGTAGTCAGTGCGGAGATGATCAACACTTGTGTCTTTCTGACCTCGCCTCGTGTGATTTAGCGCATATATCCGGTGAAGTCAGTGCGAAGGTGATCAACACTTGTGTCTTTCTGACCTCGCCTCGTGTGATTTAGCGCATATATCCGGTGTAGTCAGTGCGGAGGTGATCAACACTTGTGTCTTTCTGGCCTCGCCTCGTGTGATTTAGCGCATATATCCGGTGTAGTCAGTGCGGAGGTGATCAGCACTTGTGTCTTTCTGACCTCGCCTCGTGTGGTTTTGCGCATATATCCGGTGTAGTCAGTGCGGAGGTGATCAACACTTGTGTCTTTCTGACCTCGCCTCGTGTGATTTAGCGCATATATCCGGTGTAGTCAGTGCGGAGGTGATCAACACTTGTGTCTTTCTGAGCTCGCCTCGTGTGATTTAGCGCATATATCCGGTGTAGTCAGTGCGGAGGTGATCAACACTTGTGACTTTCTGACCTCGCCTCCTTTGATTTAGCGCATATATCCGGTGTAGTCAGTGCGGAGGTGATCAACACTTGTGTCTTTCTGACCTCGCCTCCTTTGATTTAGCGCATATATCCGGTGTAGTCAGTGCGGAGGTGATCAACACTTGTGTCTTTCTGACCTCGCCTCCTTTGATTTAGCGCATATATCCGGTGTAGTCAGTGCGGAGGTGATCAACACTTGTGTCTTTCTGACCTCGCCTTGTTTGATTGAGCGCATATATCCGGTGTAGTCAGTGCGGAGGTGATCAACACTTGTGTCTTTCTGACCTCGCCTCGTGTGGTTTAGCGCATATATCCGGTGTAGTCAGTGCGGAGGTGATCAACACTTGTGTCTTTCTGACCTCGCCTCCTTTGATTTAGCGCATATATCCGGTGTAGTCAGTGCGGAGGTGATCAACACTTGTGTCTTTCTGACCTCTTCTCCTTTGATTTAGCGCATATATCCGGTGTAGTCAGTGCGGAGCTGATCAACACTTGTGTCTTTCTGACCTCGCCTCCTTTGATCTAGCACATATATCCGGTGTAGTCAGTGCGGAGGTGATCAACACTTGTGTCTTTCTGACCTCGCCTCCTTTGATTTAGCGCATATATCCGGTGTAGTCAGTGCGGGGCTGATCAACACTTGTGTCTTTCTGACCTCGCCTCCTTTGATTTAGCGCATATATCCGGTGTAGTCAGTGCGGAGGTGATCAACACTCGTGTCTTTCTGACCTCGCCTCCTTTGATTTAGCGCATATATCCGGTGTAGTCAGTGCGGAGCTGATCAACACTTGTGTCTTTCTGACCTCGTCTCGTGTGATTTAGCGCATATATCCGGTGAAGTCAGTGCGGAGGTGATCAACACTTGTGTTTTTCTGACCTCGCCTCCTTTGATTTAGCGCATATATCCGGTGTAGTCAGTGCGGAGTTGATCAACACTTGTGTCTTTCTAACCTCGCCTCCTTTGATTTAGCGCATATATCCGGTGTAGTCAGTGCGGAGGTGATCAACACTTGTGTCTTTCTGACCTCGTCTCGTGTGATTTAGCGCATATATCCGATGTAGTCAGTGCGGAGGTGGTCAACACTTGTGTCTTTCTGACCTCGCCTCCTTTGATTTAGCGCATATATCCGCTGTAGTCAGTGCGGAGGTGATCAACACTTGTGTCTTTCTGACCTCGCCTCGTGTGATTTTGCGCATATATCCGGTGTAGTCAGTGCGGAGGTGATCAACTCTTGTGTCTTTGACCTCGCCTCGTTTGATTTAGCACATATATCCGGTGTAGTCAGTGCGGAGGTGATAAACACTTGTGTCTTTCTGACCTCGGCTCGTGTGATTTAGCGCATATATCCGGTGTAGTCAGTGCGGAGGTGATCAACACTTGTGTCTTTGACCTCGCCTCGTGTGATTTAGCGCATATATCCGGTGTAGTCAGTGCGGAGGTGATCAACACTTGTGTCTTTCTGACCACGCCTCGTGTGATTTAGCACATATATCCGGTGTAGTCAGTGCGGAGGTGATCAACACTTGTGTCTTTCTGACCTCGCCTCCTTTGATTTAGCACATATATCCGGTGTAGTCAGTGCGGAGGTGATCAACACTTGTGTCTTTGACCTCGCCTCGTTTGATTTAGCGCATATATCCGGTATAGTCAGTGCGGAGGTGATCAGCACTTGTGTCTTTCTGACCTCGCCTCGTGTGATTTAGCACATATATCCGGTGTAGTCAGTGCGGAGGTGATCAGCACTTGTGTCTTTCTGACCTCGCCTCGTTTGATTAAGCGCATATATCCGGTGTAGTCAGTGCGGAGGTGATCAACACTTGTGTCTTTGACCTCGCCTCGTTTGATTTAGCGCATATATCCGGTGTAGTCTGTGCGGAGGTGATCAGCACTTGTGTCTTTCTGACCTCGCCTCGTTTGATTAAGCGCATATATCCGGTGTAGTCAGTGCGGAGGTGAGCAACACTTGTGTCTTTCTGACCTCGCCTCGTGTGATTTAGCGCATATATCTGGTGTAGTCAGTGCGGAGGTGATCAACACCTGTGTCTTTATGACCTCGCCTCCTTTGATTTAGCGCATATATCCGGTGTAGTCAGTGCGGAGGTGATCAACACTTGTGTCTTTCTGACCTCGCCTCGTGTGATTTAGCGCATATATCCGGTGTAGTCAGTGCGGAGGTGATCATCACTTGTGTCCTTCTGACCTCGCCTCGTGTGATTTAGCGCATATATCCGGTGTAGTCAGTGCGGAGGTGATCAACACTTGTGTCTTTCTAACCTCGCCTCGTGTGATTTAGCGCATATAACCGGTGTAGTCAGTGCGGAGATGATCAACACTTGTCTTTCTGACCTCGCCTCGTGTGATTTAGCGCATATATCCGGTGTAGTCAGTGCGAAGGTGATCAACACTTGTGTCTTTCTGACCTCGCCTCGTGTGATTTAGCGCATATATCCGGTGTAGTCAGTGCGGAGGTGATCAACACTTGTGTCTTTCTGACCTCGCCTCGTGTGATTTAGCGCATATATCCGGTGTAGTCAGTGCGGAGGTGATCAACACTTGTGTCTTTCTGACCTCGCCTCGTATGATTTAGCGCATATATCCGGTGTAGTCAGTGCGGAGGTGATCAACACTTGTGTCTTTCTGACCTCGCCTCGTGTGATTTAGCGCATATATCCGGTGTAGTCAGTGCGGAGGTGATCAACACTTGTGTCTTTCTGAGCTCGCCTCGTGTGATTTAGCGCATATATCCGGTGTAGTCAGTGCGGAGGTGATCAACACTTGTGACTTTCTGACCTCGCCTCCTTTGATTTAGCGCATATATCCGGTGTAGTCAGTGCGGAGGTGATCAACACTTGTGTCTTTCTGACCTCGCCTCCTTTGATTTAGCGCATATATCTGGTGTAGTCACTGCGGAGGTGATCAACACTTGTGTCTTTCTGACCTCGCCTCGTGTGATTTAGCGCATATATCCGGTGTAGTCAGTGCGGAGGTGATCAACACTTGTGTCTTTCTGACCTCGCCTCGTGTGATTTAGCGCATATATCCGGTGTAGTCAGTGCGGAGGTGATCAACACTTGTGTCTTTCTGACCTCGCCTCGTGTGATTTAGCGCATATAACCGGTGTAGTCAGTGCGGAGATGACCAACACTTGTGTCTTTCTGACCTCGCCTCGTGTGATTTAGCGCATATATCCGGTGTAGTCAGTGCGAAGGTGATCAACACTTGTGTCTTTCTGACCTCGCCTCGTGTGATTTAGCGCATATATCCGGTGTAGTCAGTGCGGAGGTGATCAACACTTGTGTCTTTCTGACCTCGCCTCGTGTGATTTAGCGCATATATCCGGTGTAGTCAGTGCGGAGGTGATAAGCACTTGTGCCTTTCTGACCTCGCCTCGTGTGGTTTAGCGCATATATCCGGTGTAGTCAGTGCGGAGGTGATCAACACTTGTGCCTTTCTGACCTCGCCTCCTTTGATTTAGCGCATATATCCGGTGTAGTCAGTGCGGAGGTGATCAACACTTGTGTCTTTCTGACCTCGCCTCCTTTGAATTAGCGCATATATCCGGTGTAGTCAGTGCGGAGGTGATCAACACTTGTGTATTTCTGACCTCGCCTCGTGTGATTTAGCGCATATATCCGGTGTAGTCAGTGCGGAGGTGATCAACACTTGTGTCTTTCTGACCTCGCCTCGTGTGGTTTAGCGTATATATCCGGTGTAGTCAGTGCGGAGGTGATCAACACTTGTGTCTTTCTGACCTCGCTTCGTGTGATTTAGCGCATATAGCCGGTGTAGTCAGTGCGGAGGTGATCAACACTTGTGCCTTTCTGACCTCGCCTCGTGTGATTTAGCGTATATATCCGGTGTAGTCAGTGCGGAGGTGATCAACACTTGTGTCTTTCTGACCTCACCTCGTTTGATTGAGCGCATATATCCGGTGTAGTCAGTGCGGATGTGATCAACACTTGTGTCTTTCTGACCTCGCCTCGTGTGATTGAGCGCATATATCCGGTGTAGTCAGTGCGGAGGTGATCAACACTTGTGTCTTTCTGACCTCGCTTCGTGTGATTTAGCGCATATATCCGGTGTAGTCAGTGCCGAGGTGATCAACACTTGTGTCTTTATGACCTCGCCTCGTGTGATTTAGCGCATATATCCGGTGTAGTCAGTGCGGAGGTGATCAACACTTGTGTCTTTCTGACCTCGCCTCCTATGATTTAGCGCATATATCCGGTGTAGTCAGTGCGGGGGTGATCAACACTTGTGTCTTTCTGACCTCGCCTCCTTTGATTTAGCGCATATATCCGGTGTAGTCAGTGCGGAGGTGATCAACACTTGTGTCTTTCTGACCTCGCCTCCTTTGATTTAGCACATATATCCGCTGTAGTCAGTGCGGAGGTGATCAACATTTGTGTCTTTCTGACCTCGCCTCCTTTTATTTAGCGCATATATCCGGTGTAGTCAGTGCGGAGGTGATCAACACTTGTGTCTTTCTGACCTCATCTCGTGCGATTGAGCGCATATATCCGGTGTAGTCAGTGCGGAGGTGATCAACACTTGTGTCTTTCTGACCTCGCCTCCTTTGATTTAGCGCATAAATCCGGTGTAGTCAGTGCGGAGGTGATCAACACTTGTGTCTTTCTGACCTCGCCTCCTTTGATTTAGCGCATATATCCGGTGTAGTCAGTGCGGAGGTGTTCAACACTTGTGTCTTTCTGACCTCGCCTCGTTTGATTGAGCGCATATATCCGGTGTAGTCAGTGCGGAGGTGATCAACACTTGTGTCTTTCTGACCTCGCCTCGTGTGATTTAGCGCATATATCCGGTGTAGTCAGTGTGGAGGTGATCAACACTTGTGTCTTTCTGACCTCGCCTCGTGTGATTTAGCGCATATATCCCGTGTAGTCAGTGCGGAGGTGATCAACACTTGTGTCTTTCTGAGCTCGCCTCGTGTGATTTAGCGCATATATCCGGTGTAGTCAGTGCGGAGGTGATCAACACTTGTGTCTTTCTGACCTCGCCTCCTTTGATTCAGCTCATATATCCGTTGTAGTCAGAGCGGAGGTGATCAACACTTGTGTCTTTCTGACCTCGCCTCGTGTGATTTAGCGCATATATCCGGTGTAGTCAGTGCGGAGGTGATCAACACTTGTGTCTTTCTGACCTCGCCTCGTGTGATTTAGCGCATATATCCGGTGTAGTCAGTGCGGAGGTGATCAACAATTGTGTCTTTCTGACCTCGCCTCGTGTGATTTAGCGCATATATCCGGTGTAGTCAGTGCGGAGGTGATCAACACTTGTGTCTTTCTGACCTCGCCTCGTGTGATTTAGCGCATATATCTGGTGTAGTCAGTGCGGAGGTGATCAACACCTGTGTCTTTATGACCTCGCCTTCTTTGATTTAGCGCATATATCCGGTGTAGTCAGTGCGGAGGTGATCAACACTTTTGTCTTTCTGACCTCGCCTCGTGTGATTTAGCGCATATAACCGGTGTAGTCAGTGCGGAGATGATCAACACTTGTGTCTTTCTGACCTCGCCTCGTGTGATTTAGCGCATATATCCGGTGTAGTCAGTGCGAAGGTGATCAACACTTGTGTCTTTCTGACCTCGCCTCGTGTGATTTAGCGCATATATCCGGTGTAGTCAGTGCGGAGGTGATCAACACTTGTGTCTTTCTGACCTCGCCTCGTGTGATTTAGCGCATATATCCGGTGTAGTCAGTGCGGAGGTGATCAACACTTTTGTCTTTCTGACCTCGCCTCGTGTGATTTAGCGCATATATCCAGTGTAGTCAGTGCGGAGGTGATCAACACTTGTGTCTTTCTGAGCTCGCCTCGTGTGATTTAGCGCATATATCCGGTGTAGTCAGTGCGGAGGTGATCAAAACTTGTGACTTTCTGACCTCGCCTCCTTTGATTTAGCGCATATATCCGGTCTAGTCAGTGCGGAGGTGATCAACACTTGTGACTTTCTGACCTCGCCTCCTTTGATTTAGCGCATATATCTGGTGTAGTCAGTGCGGAGGTGATCAACACTTGTGTCTTTCTGACCTCGCCTCGTGTGATTTAGCGCATATATCCGGTGTAGTCCGTGCGGAGGTGATCAACACTTGTGTCTTTCTGACCTCGCCTCGTGTGATTTAGCGCATATATCCGGTGTAGTCAGTGCGGAGTTGATCAACACTTGTGTCTTTCTGACCTCACCTCGTGTGATTTAGCGCATATAACCGGTGTAGTCAGTGCGGAGATGATCAACACTTGTGTCTTTCTGACCTCGCCTCGTGTGATTTAGCGCATATATCCGGTGAAGTCAGTGCGAAGGTGATCAACACTTGTGTCTTTCTGACGTCGCCTCGTGTGATTTAGCGCATATATCCGGTGTAGTCAGGGCGGAGGTGATCAACACTTGTGTCTTTCTGGCCTCGCCTCGTGTGATTTAGCGCATATATCCGTTGTAGTCAGTGCGGAGGTGATCAGCACTTGTGTCTTTCTGACCTCGCCTCGTGTGGTTTAGCGCATATATCCGGTGTAGTCAGTGCGGAGGTGATCAACACTTGTGTCTTTCTGACCTCGCCTCGTGTGATTTAGCGCATATATCCGGTGTAGTCAGTGCGGAGGTGATCAACACTTGTGTCTTTCTGAGCTCGCCTCGTGTGATTTAGCGCATATATCCGGTGTAGTCAGTGCGGAGGTGATCAACACTTGTGTCTTTCTGACCTCGCCTCCTTTGATTTAGCACATATATCCGGTGTAGTCAGTGCGGAGGTGATCAACACTTGTGTCTTTCTGACCTCGCCTCGTGTGATTTAGCGCATATATCCGGTGTAGTCAGTGCGGAGGTGATCATCACTTGTGTCTTTCTGACCTCGCCTCGTGTGATTTAGCGCATATATCCGGTGTAGTCAGTGTGGAGGTGATCAACACTTGTGTCTTTCTGACCTCGCCTCCTTTGATTTAGCGCATATATCCGGTGTAGTCAGTGCGGAGGTGAGCAACACTTGTGTCTTTCTGACCTCGCCTCGTGTGATTTAGCGCATATATCTGGTGTAGTCAGTGCGGAGGTGATCAACACCTTTGTCTTTATGACCTCGCCTCCTTTGATTTAGCGCATATATCCGGTGTAGTCAGTGCGGAGGTGATCAACACTTGTCTTTCTGACCTCGCCTCGTGTGATTTAGCGCATATATCCGGTGTAGTCAGTGCGGAGGTGATCAACACTTGTGTCTTTCTGACCTCGCCTCGTGTGATTTAGCGCATATATCCGGTGTAGTCAGTGCGGAGGTGATCAACACTTGTGTCTTTCTGACCTCGCCTCGTGTGATTTAGCGCATATAACCGGTGTAGTCAGTGCGGAGATGATCAACACTTGTGTCTTTCTGACCTCGCCTCGTGTGATTTAGCGCATATATCCGGTGTAGTCAGTGCGAAGGTGATCAACACTTGTGTCTTTCTGACCTCGCCTCGTGTGATTTAGCGCATATATCCGGTGTAGTCAGTGCGGAGGTGATCAACACTTGTGTCTTTCTGACCTCGCCTCGTGTGATTTAGCGCATATATCCGGTGTAGTCAGTGCGGAGGTGATCAACACTTGTGTCTTTCTGACCTCGTCTCGTATGATTTAGCGCATACATCCGGTGTAGTCAGTGCGGAGGTGATCAACACTTGTGTCTTTCTGACCTCGCCTCGTGTGATTTAGCGCATATATCCGGTGTAGTCAGTGCGGAGGTGATCAACACTTGTGTCTTTCTGAGCTCGCCTCGTGTGATTTAGCGCATATATCCGGTGTAGTCAGTGCGGAGGTGATCAACACTTGTGACATTCTGACCTCGCCTCCTTTGATTTAGCGCATATATCCGGTGTAGTCAGTGCGGAGGTGATCAACACTTGTGTCTTTCTGACCTCGCCTCCTTTGATTTAGCGCATATATCTGGTGTAGTCAGTGCGGAGGTGATCAATACTTGTGTCTTTCTGACCTCGCCTCGTGTGATTTAGCGCATATATCCGGTGTAGTCAGTGCGGAGGTGATCAACACTTGTGTCTTTCTGAACTCACCTCGTGTGATTTAGCGCATATATCCGGTGTAGTCAGTGCGGAGGTGATCAGCACTTGTGTCTTTCTGACCTCGCCTCGTGTGGTTTAGCGCATATATCCGGTGTAGTCAGTGCGGAGGTGATCAACACTTGTGTCTTTCTGATCTCGTCTCCTGTGATTTAGCGCATATATCCGGTGTAGTCAGTGCGGAGGTGATCAACACTTGTGTTTTTCTGAGCTAGCCTCGTGTGATTTAGCGCATATATCCGGTGTAGTCAGTGCGGAGGTGATCAACACTTGTGACTTTCGGACCTCGCCTCCTTTGATTTAGCGCATATATCCGGTGTAGTCAGTGCGGAGGTGATCAACACTTGTGTCTTTCTGACCTCGCCTTCTTTGATTTAGCGCATATATCCGGTGTAATCAGTGCGGAGGTGATCAACACTTGTGTCTTTCTGACCTCGCCTCTTTTGATTTAGCGCATATATCCGGTGTAGTCAGTGCGGAGGTGATCAACACTTGTGTATTTCTGACCTCGCCTCGTGTGATTTAGCGCATATATCCGGTGTAGTCAGTGCGGAGGTGATCAACACTTGTGTCTTTCTGACCTCGCCTCGTGTGGTTTAGCGTATATATCCGGTGTAGTCAGTGCGGAGGTGATCAACACTTGTGTCTTTCTGACCTCGCTTCGTGTGATTTAGCGCATATATCCGGTGTAGTCAGTGCGGAGGTGATCAACACTTGTGCCTTTCTGACCTCGCCTCGTGTGATATAGCGTATATATCCGGTGTAGTCAGTGCGGAGGTGATCAACACTTGTGTCTTTCTGACCTCGCCTCCTTTGATTTAGCACATATATCCGTTGTAGTCAGTGCGGAGGTGATCAACACTTGTGCCTTTCTGACCTCGCCCCGTGTGATTTAGCGTATATATCCGGTGTAGTCAGTGCGGAGGTGATCAACACTTGTGTCTTTCTGACCTCACCTCGTTTGATTGAGCGCATATATCCGGTGTAGTCAGTGCGGATGTGATCAACACTTGTGTCTTTCTGACCTCGCCTCGTGTGATTGAGCGCATATATCCGGTGTAGTCAGTGCGGAGGTGATCAACACTTGTGTCTTTCTGACCTCGCCTCGTGTGATTTAGCGCATATATCCGGTGTAGTCAGTGCCGAGGTGATCAACACTTGTGTCTTTATGACCTCGCCTCGTGTGATTTAGCGCATATATCCGGCGTAGTCATTGCGGAGGTGATCAACACTTGTGTCTTTCTGACCTCGCCTCCTTTGATTTAGCGCATATATCCGGTGTAGTCAGTGCGGGGGTGATCAACACTTGTGTCTTTCTGACCTCGCCTCCTTTGATTTAGCGCATATATCCGGTGTAGTCAGTGCGGAGGTGATCAACACTTGTGTCTTTCTGACCTCGCCTCCTTTGATTTAGCACATATATCCGCTGTAGTCAGTGCGGAGGTGATCAACACTTGTGTCTTTCTGACCTCGCCTCCTTTTATTTAGCGCATATATCCGGTGTAGTCAGTGCGGAGGTGATCAACACTTGTGTCTTTCTGACCTCATCTCGTGCGATTGAGCGCATATATCCGGTGTAGTCAGTGCGGAGGTGATCAACACTTGTGTCTTTCTGACCTCGCCTCCTTTGATTTAGCGCATATATCCGGTGTAGTCAGTGCGGAGGTGATCAACACTTGTGTCTTTCTGACCTCGCCTCGTTTGATTGAGCGCATATATCCGGTGTAGTCAGTGCGGAGGTGATCAACACTTGTGTCTTTCTGACCTCGCCTCGTGTGATTTAGCGCATATATCCGGTGTAGTCAGTGTGGAGGTGATCAACACTTGTGTCTTTCTGACCTCGCCTCGTGTGATTTAGCGCATATATCCGGTGTAGTCAGTGCGGAGGTGATCAACACTAGTGTCTTTCTGACCTCGCCTCGTGTGATTTAGCGCATATATCCGGTGTAGTCAGTGCGGAGGTGATCAACACTTGTGTCTTTCTGACCTCGCCTCCTTTGATTCAGCTCATATATCCGTTGTAGTCAGTGCGGAGGTGATCAACACTTGTGTTTTTCTGACCTCGCCTCGTGTGATTTAGCGCATATATCCGGTGTAGTCAGTGCGGAGGTGATCAACACTTGTGTCTTTCTGACCTCGCCTCGTGTGATTTAGCGCATATATCCGGTGTAGTCAGTGCGGAGGTGATCAACATTTGTGTCTTTCTGACCTCGCCTCGTGTGATTTAGCGCATATATCCGGTGTAGTCAGTGCGGAGGTGATCAACACTTGGGTCTTTCTGACCTCGCCTCGTGTGATTTAGCGCATATATCCGGTGTAGTCAGTGTGGAGGTGATCAACACTTGTGTCTTTCTGACCTCGCCTCGTGTGATTTAGCGCATATATCCGGTGTAGTCAGTGCGGAGGTGATCAACACTTGTGTCTTTCTGACCTCGCCTCCTTTGATTTAGCACATATATCCGGTGTAGTCAGTGCGGAGGTGATCAACACTTGTGTCTTTCTGACCTCGCCTCGTGTGATTCAGCGCATATATCCGGTGTAGTCAGTGCGGAGGTGATCAACACTTGTGTCTTTCTGACCTCGCCTCGTGTGATTTAGCGCATATATCTGGTGTAGTCAGTGTGGAGGTGATCAACACTTGTGTCTTTCTGACCTCGCCTCCTTTGATTTAGCGCATATATCCGGTGTAGTCAGTGCGGAGGTGAGCAACACTTGTGTCTTTCTGACCTCGCCTCGTGTGATTTAGCGCATATATCTGGTGTAGTCAGTGCGGAGGTGATCAACACCTGTGTCTTTATGACTTCGCCTCCTTTGATTTAGCGCATATATCCGGTGTAGTCAGTGCGGAGGTGATCAACACTTGTGTCTTTCTGACCTCGCCTCGTGTGATTTAGCGCATATATCCGGTGTAGTCAGTGCGGAGGTGATCAACACTTGTGTCTTTCTGACCTCGCCTCGTGTGATTTAGCGCATATATCCGGTGTAGTCAGTGCGGAGGTGATCAACACTTTTGTCTTTCTGACCTCGCCTCGTGTGATTTAGCGCATATAACCGGTGTAGTCAGTGCGGAGATGATCAACACTTGTGTCTTTCTGACCTCGCCTCGTGTGATTTAGCGCATATATCCGGTGTAGTCAGTGCGAAGGTGATCAACACTTGTGTCTTTCTGACCTCGCCTCGTGTGATTTAGCGCATATATCCGGTGTAGTCAGTGCGGAGGTGATCAACACTTGTGTCTTTCTGACCTCGCCTCGTGTGATTTAGCGCATATATCCGGTGTAGTCAGTGCGGAGGTGATCAACACTTGTGTCTTTCTGACCTCGCCTCGTATGATTTAGCGCATATATCCGGTGTAGTCAGTGCGGAGGTGATCAACACTTGCGTCTTTCTGACCTCGGCTCGTGTGATTTAGCGCATATATCCAGTGTAGTCAGTGCGGAGGTGATCAACACTTGTGTCTTTCTGAGCTCGCCTCGTGTGATTTAGCGCATATATCCGGTGTAGTCAGTGCGGAGGTGATCAACACTTGTGACTTTCTGACCTCGCCTCCTTTGATTTAGCGCATATATCCGGTCTAGTCAGTGCGGAGGTGATCAACACTTGTGACTTTCTGACCTCGCCTCCTTTGATTTAGCGCATATATCTGGTGTAGTCAGTGCGGAGGTGATCAACACTTGTGTCTTTCTGACCTCGCCTCGTGTGATTTAGCGCATATATCCGGTGTAGTCAGTGCGGAGATGATCAACACTTGTGTCTTTCTGACCTCGCCTCGTGTGATTTAGCGCATATATCCGGTGAAGTCAGTGCGAAGGAGATCAACACTTGTGTCTTTCTGACCTCGCCTCGTGTGATTTAGCTCATATACCCGGTGTAGTCAGTGCGGAGGTGATCAACACTTGTGTCTTTCTGGCCCCGCCTCGTGTGATTTAGCGCATATATCCGGTGTCGTCAGTGCGGAGGTGATCAGCACTTGTGTCTTTCTGACCTCGCCTCATGTGGTTTAGCGCATATATCCGGTGTAGTCAGTGCGGAGGTGATCAACACTTGTGTCTTTCTGACCTCGCCTCGTGTGATTTAGCGCATATATCCGGTGTAGTCAGTGCGGAGGTGATCAACACTTGTGTCTTTCTGACCTCGCCTCGTGCGGTTTAGCGCATATATCCGGTGTAGTCAGTGCGGAGGTGATCAACACTTGTGTCTTTCTGACCTCGCCTCCTTTGATTTAGCGCATATATCCGGTGTAGTCAGTGCGGAGGTGATCAACACTTGTGTCTTTCTGACCTCGCCTCCTTTGATTTAGCGCATATATCCGGTGTAGTCAGTGCGGAGCTGATCAACACTTGTGTCTTTCTGACCTCGCCTCCTTTGATTTAGCACATATATCCGGTGTAGTCAGTGCGGAGGTGATCAACACTTGTGTCTTTCTGACCTCGTCTCGTGTGATTTAGCGCATATATCCGGTGAAGTCAGTGCGGAGGTGATCAACACTTGTGTCTTTCTGACCTCGCCTCCTTTGATTTAGCGCATATATCCGTTGTAGTCAGTGCGGAGGTGATCAACACTTGTGTCTTTCTGACCTCGCCTCGTTTGATTGAGCGCATATATCCGGTGTAGTCAGTGCGGAGGTGATCAACACTTGTGTCTTTCTGACCTCGCCTCGTGTGATTTAGCGCATATATCCGGTGTAGTCAGTGTGGAGGTGATCAACACTTGTGTCTTTCTGACCTCACCTCGTGTGATTTAGCGCATATATCCGGTGTAGTCAGTGCGGAGGTGATCAACACTAGTGTCTTTCTGACCTCGCCTCGTGTGATTTAGCGCATATATCCGGTGTAGTCAGTGCGGAGGTGATCAACACTTGTGTCTTTCTGACCTCGCCTCCTTTGATTCAGCTCATATATCCGTTGTAGTCAGTGCGGAGGTGATCAACACTTGTGTTTTTCTGACCTCGCCTCGTGTGATTTAGCGCATATATCCGGTGTAGTCAGTGCGGAGGTGATCAACACTTGTGTCTTTCTGACCTCGCCTCGTGTGATTTAGCGCATATATCCGGTGTAGTCAGTGCGGAGGTGATCAACACTTGTGTCTTTCTGACCTCGCCTCGTGTGATTTAGCGCATATATCCGGTGTAGTCAGTGCGGAGGTGATCAACACTTGTGTCTTTCTGACCTCGCCTCGTGTGATTTAGCGCATATATCCGGTGTAGTCAGTGTGGAGGTGATCAACACTTGTGTCTTTCTGACCTCGCCTCGTGTGATTTAGCGCATATATCCGGTGTAGTCAGTGCGGAGGTGATCAACACTTGTGTCTTTCTGACCTCGCCTCCTTTGATTTAGCACATATATCCGGTGTAGTCAGTGCGGAGGTGATCAACACTTGTGTCTTTCTGACCTCGCCTCGTGTGATTCAGCGCATATATCCGGTGTAGTCAGTGCGGAGGTGATCAACACTTGTGTCTTTCTGACCTCGCCTCGTGTGATTTAGCGCATATATCTGGTGTAGTCAGTGTGGAGGTGATCAACACTTGTGTCTTTCTGACCTCGCCTCCTTTGATTTAGCGCATATATCCGGTGTAGTCAGTGCGGAGGTGAGCAACACTTGTGTCTTTCTGACCTCACCTCGTGTGATTTAGCGCATATATCTGGTGTAGTCAGTGCGGAGGTGATCAACACCTGTGTCTTTATGACTTCGCCTCCTTTGATTTAGCGCATATATCCGGTGTAGTCAGTGCGGAGGTGATCAACACTTGTGTCTTTCTGACCTCGCCTCGTGTGATTTAGCGCATATATCCGGTGTAGTCAGTGCGGAGGTGATCAACACTTGTGTCTTTCTGACCTCGCCTCGTGTGATTTAGCGCATATATCCGGTGTAGTCAGTGCGGAGGTGATCAACACTTTTGTCTTTCTGACCTCGCCTCGTGTGATTTAGCGCATATAACCGGTGTAGTCAGTGCGGAGATGATCAACACTTGTGTCTTTCTGACCTCGCCTCGTGTGATTTAGCGCATATATATGCGGTGTAGTCAGTGCGAAGGTGATCAACACTTGTGTCTTTCTGACCTCGCCTCGTGTGATTTAGCGCATATATCCGGTGTAGTCAGTGCGGAGGTGATCAACACTTGTGTCTTTCTGACCTCGCCTCGTGTGATTTAGCGCATATATCCGGTGTAGTCAGTGCGGAGGTGATCAACACTTGTGTCTTTCTGACCTCGCCTCGTATGATTTAGCGCATATATCCGGTGTAGTCAGTGCGGAGGTGATCAACACTTGTGACTTTCTGACCTCGCCTCCTTTGATTTAGCGCATATATCCGGTGTAGTCAGTGCGGAGGTGATCAACACTTGTGTCTTTCTGACCTCGCCTCCTTTGATTTAGCGCATATATCTGGTGTAGTCAGTGCGGAGGTGATCAATACTTGTGTCTTTCTGACCTCGCCTCGTGTGATTTAGCGCATATATCCGGTGTAGTCAGTGCGGAGGTGATCAACACTTGTGTCTTTCTGACCTCGCCTCGTGTGATTTAGCGCATATATCCGGTGTAGTCAGTGCGGAGGTGATCAACACTTGTGTCTTTCTGACCTCGCCTCGTGTGATTTAGCGCATATAACCGGTGTAGTCAGTGCGGAGATGATCAACACTTGTGTCTTTCTGACCTCGCCTCGTGTGATTTAGCGCATATATCCGGTGTAGTCAGTGCGAAGGTGATCAACACTTGTGTCTTTCTGACCTCGCCTCGTGTGATTTAGCGCATATATCCGGTGTAGTCAGTGCGGAGGTGATCAACACTTGTGTCTTTCTGAACTCACCTCGTGTGATTTAGCGCATATATCCGGTGTAGTCAGTGCGGAGGTGATCAGCACTTGTGTCTTTCTGACCTCGCCTCGTGTGGTTTAGCGCATATATCCGGTGTAGTCAGTGCGGAGGTGATCAACACTTGTGTCTTTCTGATCTCGTCTCCTGTGATTTAGCGCATATATCCGGTGTAGTCAGTGCGGAGGTGAACAACACTTGTGTCTTTCTGAGCTAGCCTCGTGTGATTTAGCGCATATATCCGGTGTAGTCAGTGCGGAGGTGATCAACACTTGTGACTTTCGGACCTCGCCTCCTTTGATTTAGCGCATATATCCGGTGTAGTCAGTGCGGAGGTGATCAACACTTGTGTCTTTCTGACCTCGCCTTCTTTGATTTAGCGCATATATCCTGTGTAATCAGTGCGGAGGTGATCAACACTTGTGTCTTTCTGACCTCGCCTCTTTTGATTTAGCGCATATATCCGGTGTAGTCAGTGCGGAGGTGATCAACACTTGTGTATTTCTGACCTCGCCTCGTGTGATTTAGCGCATATATCCGGTGTAGTCAGTGCGGAGGTGATCAACACTTGTGTCTTTCTGACCTCGCCTCGTGTGGTTTAGCGTATATATCCGGTGTAGTCAGTGCGGAGGTGATCAACACTTGTGTCTTTCTGACCTCGCTTCGTGTGATTTAGCGCATATATCCGGTGTAGTCAGTGCGGAGGTGATCAACACTTGTGCCTTTCTGACCTCGCCTCGTGTGATATAGCGTATATATCCGGTGTAGTCAGTGCGGAGGTGATCAACACTTGTGTCTTTCTGACCTCGCCTCCTTTGATTTAGCACATATATCCGTTGTAGTCAGTGCGGAGGTGATCAACACTTGTGCCTTTCTGACCTCGCCCCGTGTGATTTAGCGTATATATCCGGTGTAGTCAGTGCGGAGGTGATCAACACTTGTGTCTTTCTGACCTCACCTCGTTTGATTGAGCGCATATATCCGGTGTAGTCAGTGCGGATGTGATCAACACTTGTGTCTTTCTGACCTCGCCTCGTGTGATTGAGCGCATATATCCGGTGTAGTCAGTGCGGAGGTGATCAACACTTGTGTCTTTCTGACCTCGCCTCGTGTGATTTAGCGCATATATCCGGTGTAGTCAGTGCCGAGGTGATCAACACTTGTGTCTTTATGACCTCGCCTCGTGTGATTTAGCGCATATATCCGGCGTAGTCATTGCGGAGGTGATCAACACTTGTGTCTTTCTGACCTCGCCTCCTTTGATTTAGCGCATATATCCGGTGTAGTCAGTGCGGGGGTGATCAACACTTGTGTCTTTCTGACCTCGCCTCCTTTGATTTAGCGCATATATCCGGTGTAGTCAGTGCGGAGGTGATCAACACTTGTGTCTTTCTGACCTCGCCTCCTTTGATTTAGCACATATATATCCGCTGTAGTCAGTGCGGAGGTGATCAACACTTGTGTCTTTCTGACCTCGCCTCCTTTTATTTAGCGCATGTATCCGGTGTAGTCAGTGCGGAGGTGATCAACACTTGTGTCTTTCTGACCTCATCTCGTGCGATTGAGCGCATATATCCGGTGTAGTCAGTGCGGAGGTGATCAACACTTGTGTTTTTCTGACCTCGCCTCCTTTGATTTAGCGCATATATCCGGTGTAGTCAGTGCGGAGGTGATCAACACTTGTGTCTTTCTGACCTCGCCTCCTTTGATTTAGCGCATATATCCGGTGTAGTCAGTGCGGAGGTGATCAACACTTGTGTCTTTCTGACCTCGCCTCAGTTGATTTAGCGCATATATCCGGTGTAGTCAGTGCGGAGGTGATCAACACTTGTGTCTTTCTGACCTCGCCTCGTGTGATTTAGCGCATATATCCGGTGTAGTCAGTGTGGAGGTGATCAACACTTGTGTCTTTCTGACCTCGCCTCGTGTGATTTAGCGCATATATCCGGTGTAGTCAGTGCGGAGGTGATCAACACTAGTGTCTTTCTGACCTCGCTTCGTGTGATTTAGCGCATATATCCGGTGTAGTCAGTGCGGAGGTGATCAACACTTGTGTCTTTCTGACCTCGCCTCCTTTGATTCAGCTCATATATCCGTTGTAGTCAGTGCGGAGGTGATCAACACTTGTGTTTTTCTGACCTCGCCTCGTGTGATTTAGCGCATATATCCGGTGTAGTCAGTGCGGAGGTGATCAACACTTGTGTCTTTCTGACCTCGCCTCGTGTGATTTAGCGCATATATCCGGTGTAGTCAGTGCGGAGGTGATCAACATTTGTGTCTTTCTGACCTCGCCTCGTGTGATTTAGCGCATATATCCGGTGTAGTCAGTGCGGAGGTGATCAACACTTGTGTCTTTCTGACCTCGCCTCGTGTGATTTAGCGCATATATCCGGTGTAGTCAGTGTGGAGGTGATCAACACTTGTGTCTTTCTGACCTCGCCTCGTGTGATTTAGCGCATATATCCGGTGTAGTCAGTGCGGAGGTGATCAACACTTGTGTCTTTCTGACCTCGCCTCCTTTGATTTAGCACATATATCCGGTGTAGTCAGTGCGGAGGTGATCAACACTTGTGTCTTTCTGACCTCGCCTCGTGTGATTCAGCGCATATATCCGGTGTAGTCAGTGCGGAGGTGATCAACACTTGTGTCTTTCTGACCTCGCCTCGTGTGATTTAGCGCATATATCTGGTGTAGTCAGTGTGGAGGTGATCAACACTTGTGTCTTTCTGACCTCGCCTCCTTTGATTTAGCGCATATATCCGGTGTAGTCAGTGCGGAGGTGAGCAACACTTGTGTCTTTCTGACCTCGCCTCGTGTGATTTAGCGCATATATCTGGTGTAGTCAGTGCGGAGGTGATCAACACCTGTGTCTTTATGACTTCGCCTCCTTTGATTTAGCGCATATATCCGGTGTAGTCAGTGCGGAGGTGATCAACACTTGTGTCTTTCTGACCTCGCCTCGTGTTATTTAGCGCATATATCCGGTGTAGTCAGTGCGGAGGTGATCAACACTTGTGTCTTTCTGACCTCGCCTCGTGTGATTTAGCGCATATATCCGGTGTAGTCAGTGCGGAGGTGATCAACACTTTTGTCTTTCTGACCTCGCCTCGTGTGATTTAGCGCATATAACCGGTGTAGTCAGTGCGGAGATGATCAACACTTGTGTCTTTCTGACCTCGCCTCGTGTGATTTAGCGCATATATCCGGTGTAGTCAGTGCGAAGGTGATCAACACTTGTGTCTTTCTGACCTCGCCTCGTGTGATTTAGCGCATATATCCGGTGTAGTCAGTGCGGAGGTGATCAACACTTGTGTCTTTCTGACCTCGCCTCGTGTGATTTAGCGCATATATCCGGTGTAGTCAGTGCGGAGGTGATCAACACTTGTGTCTTTCTGACCTCGCCTCGTATGATTTAGCGCATATATCCGGTGTAGTCAGTGCGGAGGTGATCAACACTTGCGTCTTTCTGTCCTCGGCTCGTGTGATTTAGCGCATATATCCAGTGTAGTCAGTGCGGAGGTGATCAACACTTGTGTCTTTCTGAGCTCGCCTCGTGTGATTTAGCGCATATATTCGGTGTAGTCAGTGCGGAGGTGATCAACACTTGTGACTTTCTGACCTCGCCTCCTTTGATTTAGCGCATATATCCGGTCTAGTCAGTGCGGAGGTGATCAACACTTGTGACTTTCTGACCTCGCCTCCTTTGATTTAGCGCATATATCTGGTGTAGTCAGTGCGGAGGTGATCAACACTTGTGTCTTTCTGACCTCGCCTCGTGTGATTTAGCGCATATATCCGGTGTAGTCAGTGCGGAGATGATCAACACTTGTGTCTTTCTGACCTCGCCTCGTGTGATTTAGCGCATATATCCGGTGAAGTCAGTGCGAAGGAGATCAACACTTGTGTCTTTCTGACCTCGCCTCGTGTGATTTAGCTCATATACCCGGTGTAGTCAGTGCGGAGGTGATCAACACTTGTGTCTTTCTGGCCCCGCCTCGTGTGATTTAGCGCATATATCCGGTGTCGTCAGTGCGGAGGTGATCAGCACTTGTGTCTTTCTGATCTCGCCTCATGTGGTTTAGCGCATATATCCGGTGTAGTCAGTGCGGAGGTGATCAACACTTGTGTCTTTCTGACCTCGCCTCGTGTGATTTAGCGCATATATCCGGTGTAGTCAGTGCGGAGGTGATCAACACTTGTGTCTTTCTGAGCTCGCCTCGTGTGATTTAGCGCATATATCCGGTGTAGTCAGTGCGGAGGTGATCAACACTTGTGACTTTCTGACCTCGCCTCCTTTGATTTAGCGCATATATCCGGTGTAGTCAGTGCGGAGGTGATCAACACTTGTGTCTTTCTGACCTCGCCTCAGTTGATTTAGCGCATATATCCGGTGTAGTCAGTGCGGAGGTGATCAACACTTGTGTCTTTCTGACCTCGCCTCCTATGATTTAGCGCATATATCCGGTGTAGTCAGTGCGGGGGTGATCAACACTTGTGTCTTTCTGACCTCGCCTCCTTTGATTTAGCGCATATATCCGGTGTAGTCAGTGCGGAGGTGATCAACACTTGTGTCTTTCTGACCTCGCCTCCTTTGATTTAGCACATATATCCGCTGTAGTCAGTGCGGAGGTGATCAACATTTGTGTCTTTCTGACCTCGCCTCCTTTTATTTAGCGCATATATCCCGTGTAGTCAGTGCGGAGGTGATCAACACTTGTGTCTTTCTGACCTCATCTCGTGCGATTGAGCGCATATATCCGGTGTAGTCAGTGCGGAGGTGATCAACACTTGTGTCTTTCTGACCTCGCCTCCTTTGATTTAGCGCATAAATCCGGTGTAGTCAGTGCGGAGG
Organism: Meconema thalassinum; assembly: GCA_946902985.2. Lineage (NCBI taxonomy): Eukaryota > Metazoa > Arthropoda > Insecta > Orthoptera > Tettigoniidae > Meconema > Meconema thalassinum. The sequence goes on along the minus strand of OX336395.1, from coordinate 19,795,043 downwards.
TGATCAACACTTGTGTCTTTCTGACCTCGCCTCCTTTGATTTAGCGCATATATCCGGTGTAGTCAGTGCGGAGGTGTTCAACACTTGTGTCTTTCTGACCTCGCCTCGTTTGATTGAGCGCATATATCCGGTGTAGTCAGTGCGGAGGTGATCAACACTTGTGTCTTTCTGACCTCGCCTCGTGTGATTTAGCGCATATATCCGGTGTAGTCAGTGTGGAGGTGATCAACACTTGTGTCTTTCTGACCTCGCCTCGTGTGATTTAGCGCATATATCCCGTGTAGTCAGTGCGGAGGTGATCAACACTTGTGTCTTTCTGAGCTCGCCTCGTGTGATTTAGCGCATATATCCGGTGTAGTCAGTGCGGAGGTGATCAACACTTGTGTCTTTCTGACCTCGCCTCCTTTGATTCAGCTCATATATCCGTTGTAGTCAGAGCGGAGGTGATCAACACTTGTGTCTTTCTGACCTCGCCTCGTGTGATTTAGCGCATATATCCGGTGTAGTCAGTGCGGAGGTGATCAACACTTGTGTCTTTCTGACCTCGCCTCGTGTGATTTAGCGCATATATCCGGTGTAGTCAGTGCGGAGGTGATCAACAATTGTGTCTTTCTGACCTCGCCTCGTGTGATTTAGCGCATATATCCGGTGTAGTCAGTGCGGAGGTGATCAACACTTGTGTCTTTCTGACCTCGCCTCGTGTGATTTAGCGCATATATCTGGTGTAGTCAGTGCGGAGGTGATCAACACCTGTGTCTTTATGACCTCGCCTTCTTTGATTTAGCGCATATATCCGGTGTAGTCAGTGCGGAGGTGATCAACACTTTTGTCTTTCTGACCTCGCCTCGTGTGATTTAGCGCATATAACCGGTGTAGTCAGTGCGGAGATGATCAACACTTGTGTCTTTCTGACCTCGCCTCGTGTGATTTAGCGCATATATCCGGTGTAGTCAGTGCGAAGGTGATCAACACTTGTGTCTTTCTGACCTCGCCTCGTGTGATTTAGCGCATATATCCGGTGTAGTCAGTGCGGAGGTGATCAACACTTGTGTCTTTCTGACCTCGCCTCGTGTGATTTAGCGCATATATCCGGTGTAGTCAGTGCGGAGGTGATCAACACTTTTGTCTTTCTGACCTCGCCTCGTGTGATTTAGCGCATATATCCAGTGTAGTCAGTGCGGAGGTGATCAACACTTGTGTCTTTCTGAGCTCGCCTCGTGTGATTTAGCGCATATATCCGGTGTAGTCAGTGCGGAGGTGATCAAAACTTGTGACTTTCTGACCTCGCCTCCTTTGATTTAGCGCATATATCCGGTCTAGTCAGTGCGGAGGTGATCAACACTTGTGACTTTCTGACCTCGCCTCCTTTGATTTAGCGCATATATCTGGTGTAGTCAGTGCGGAGGTGATCAACACTTGTGTCTTTCTGACCTCGCCTCGTGTGATTTAGCGCATATATCCGGTGTAGTCCGTGCGGAGGTGATCAACACTTGTGTCTTTCTGACCTCGCCTCGTGTGATTTAGCGCATATATCCGGTGTAGTCAGTGCGGAGTTGATCAACACTTGTGTCTTTCTGACCTCACCTCGTGTGATTTAGCGCATATAACCGGTGTAGTCAGTGCGGAGATGATCAACACTTGTGTCTTTCTGACCTCGCCTCGTGTGATTTAGCGCATATATCCGGTGAAGTCAGTGCGAAGGTGATCAACACTTGTGTCTTTCTGACGTCGCCTCGTGTGATTTAGCGCATATATCCGGTGTAGTCAGGGCGGAGGTGATCAACACTTGTGTCTTTCTGGCCTCGCCTCGTGTGATTTAGCGCATATATCCGTTGTAGTCAGTGCGGAGGTGATCAGCACTTGTGTCTTTCTGACCTCGCCTCGTGTGGTTTAGCGCATATATCCGGTGTAGTCAGTGCGGAGGTGATCAACACTTGTGTCTTTCTGACCTCGCCTCGTGTGATTTAGCGCATATATCCGGTGTAGTCAGTGCGGAGGTGATCAACACTTGTGTCTTTCTGAGCTCGCCTCGTGTGATTTAGCGCATATATCCGGTGTAGTCAGTGCGGAGGTGATCAACACTTGTGTCTTTCTGACCTCGCCTCCTTTGATTTAGCACATATATCCGGTGTAGTCAGTGCGGAGGTGATCAACACTTGTGTCTTTCTGACCTCGCCTCGTGTGATTTAGCGCATATATCCGGTGTAGTCAGTGCGGAGGTGATCATCACTTGTGTCTTTCTGACCTCGCCTCGTGTGATTTAGCGCATATATCCGGTGTAGTCAGTGTGGAGGTGATCAACACTTGTGTCTTTCTGACCTCGCCTCCTTTGATTTAGCGCATATATCCGGTGTAGTCAGTGCGGAGGTGAGCAACACTTGTGTCTTTCTGACCTCGCCTCGTGTGATTTAGCGCATATATCTGGTGTAGTCAGTGCGGAGGTGATCAACACCTTTGTCTTTATGACCTCGCCTCCTTTGATTTAGCGCATATATCCGGTGTAGTCAGTGCGGAGGTGATCAACACTTGTCTTTCTGACCTCGCCTCGTGTGATTTAGCGCATATATCCGGTGTAGTCAGTGCGGAGGTGATCAACACTTGTGTCTTTCTGACCTCGCCTCGTGTGATTTAGCGCATATATCCGGTGTAGTCAGTGCGGAGGTGATCAACACTTGTGTCTTTCTGACCTCGCCTCGTGTGATTTAGCGCATATAACCGGTGTAGTCAGTGCGGAGATGATCAACACTTGTGTCTTTCTGACCTCGCCTCGTGTGATTTAGCGCATATATCCGGTGTAGTCAGTGCGAAGGTGATCAACACTTGTGTCTTTCTGACCTCGCCTCGTGTGATTTAGCGCATATATCCGGTGTAGTCAGTGCGGAGGTGATCAACACTTGTGTCTTTCTGACCTCGCCTCGTGTGATTTAGCGCATATATCCGGTGTAGTCAGTGCGGAGGTGATCAACACTTGTGTCTTTCTGACCTCGTCTCGTATGATTTAGCGCATACATCCGGTGTAGTCAGTGCGGAGGTGATCAACACTTGTGTCTTTCTGACCTCGCCTCGTGTGATTTAGCGCATATATCCGGTGTAGTCAGTGCGGAGGTGATCAACACTTGTGTCTTTCTGAGCTCGCCTCGTGTGATTTAGCGCATATATCCGGTGTAGTCAGTGCGGAGGTGATCAACACTTGTGACATTCTGACCTCGCCTCCTTTGATTTAGCGCATATATCCGGTGTAGTCAGTGCGGAGGTGATCAACACTTGTGTCTTTCTGACCTCGCCTCCTTTGATTTAGCGCATATATCTGGTGTAGTCAGTGCGGAGGTGATCAATACTTGTGTCTTTCTGACCTCGCCTCGTGTGATTTAGCGCATATATCCGGTGTAGTCAGTGCGGAGGTGATCAACACTTGTGTCTTTCTGAACTCACCTCGTGTGATTTAGCGCATATATCCGGTGTAGTCAGTGCGGAGGTGATCAGCACTTGTGTCTTTCTGACCTCGCCTCGTGTGGTTTAGCGCATATATCCGGTGTAGTCAGTGCGGAGGTGATCAACACTTGTGTCTTTCTGATCTCGTCTCCTGTGATTTAGCGCATATATCCGGTGTAGTCAGTGCGGAGGTGATCAACACTTGTGTTTTTCTGAGCTAGCCTCGTGTGATTTAGCGCATATATCCGGTGTAGTCAGTGCGGAGGTGATCAACACTTGTGACTTTCGGACCTCGCCTCCTTTGATTTAGCGCATATATCCGGTGTAGTCAGTGCGGAGGTGATCAACACTTGTGTCTTTCTGACCTCGCCTTCTTTGATTTAGCGCATATATCCGGTGTAATCAGTGCGGAGGTGATCAACACTTGTGTCTTTCTGACCTCGCCTCTTTTGATTTAGCGCATATATCCGGTGTAGTCAGTGCGGAGGTGATCAACACTTGTGTATTTCTGACCTCGCCTCGTGTGATTTAGCGCATATATCCGGTGTAGTCAGTGCGGAGGTGATCAACACTTGTGTCTTTCTGACCTCGCCTCGTGTGGTTTAGCGTATATATCCGGTGTAGTCAGTGCGGAGGTGATCAACACTTGTGTCTTTCTGACCTCGCTTCGTGTGATTTAGCGCATATATCCGGTGTAGTCAGTGCGGAGGTGATCAACACTTGTGCCTTTCTGACCTCGCCTCGTGTGATATAGCGTATATATCCGGTGTAGTCAGTGCGGAGGTGATCAACACTTGTGTCTTTCTGACCTCGCCTCCTTTGATTTAGCACATATATCCGTTGTAGTCAGTGCGGAGGTGATCAACACTTGTGCCTTTCTGACCTCGCCCCGTGTGATTTAGCGTATATATCCGGTGTAGTCAGTGCGGAGGTGATCAACACTTGTGTCTTTCTGACCTCACCTCGTTTGATTGAGCGCATATATCCGGTGTAGTCAGTGCGGATGTGATCAACACTTGTGTCTTTCTGACCTCGCCTCGTGTGATTGAGCGCATATATCCGGTGTAGTCAGTGCGGAGGTGATCAACACTTGTGTCTTTCTGACCTCGCCTCGTGTGATTTAGCGCATATATCCGGTGTAGTCAGTGCCGAGGTGATCAACACTTGTGTCTTTATGACCTCGCCTCGTGTGATTTAGCGCATATATCCGGCGTAGTCATTGCGGAGGTGATCAACACTTGTGTCTTTCTGACCTCGCCTCCTTTGATTTAGCGCATATATCCGGTGTAGTCAGTGCGGGGGTGATCAACACTTGTGTCTTTCTGACCTCGCCTCCTTTGATTTAGCGCATATATCCGGTGTAGTCAGTGCGGAGGTGATCAACACTTGTGTCTTTCTGACCTCGCCTCCTTTGATTTAGCACATATATCCGCTGTAGTCAGTGCGGAGGTGATCAACACTTGTGTCTTTCTGACCTCGCCTCCTTTTATTTAGCGCATATATCCGGTGTAGTCAGTGCGGAGGTGATCAACACTTGTGTCTTTCTGACCTCATCTCGTGCGATTGAGCGCATATATCCGGTGTAGTCAGTGCGGAGGTGATCAACACTTGTGTCTTTCTGACCTCGCCTCCTTTGATTTAGCGCATATATCCGGTGTAGTCAGTGCGGAGGTGATCAACACTTGTGTCTTTCTGACCTCGCCTCGTTTGATTGAGCGCATATATCCGGTGTAGTCAGTGCGGAGGTGATCAACACTTGTGTCTTTCTGACCTCGCCTCGTGTGATTTAGCGCATATATCCGGTGTAGTCAGTGTGGAGGTGATCAACACTTGTGTCTTTCTGACCTCGCCTCGTGTGATTTAGCGCATATATCCGGTGTAGTCAGTGCGGAGGTGATCAACACTAGTGTCTTTCTGACCTCGCCTCGTGTGATTTAGCGCATATATCCGGTGTAGTCAGTGCGGAGGTGATCAACACTTGTGTCTTTCTGACCTCGCCTCCTTTGATTCAGCTCATATATCCGTTGTAGTCAGTGCGGAGGTGATCAACACTTGTGTTTTTCTGACCTCGCCTCGTGTGATTTAGCGCATATATCCGGTGTAGTCAGTGCGGAGGTGATCAACACTTGTGTCTTTCTGACCTCGCCTCGTGTGATTTAGCGCATATATCCGGTGTAGTCAGTGCGGAGGTGATCAACATTTGTGTCTTTCTGACCTCGCCTCGTGTGATTTAGCGCATATATCCGGTGTAGTCAGTGCGGAGGTGATCAACACTTGGGTCTTTCTGACCTCGCCTCGTGTGATTTAGCGCATATATCCGGTGTAGTCAGTGTGGAGGTGATCAACACTTGTGTCTTTCTGACCTCGCCTCGTGTGATTTAGCGCATATATCCGGTGTAGTCAGTGCGGAGGTGATCAACACTTGTGTCTTTCTGACCTCGCCTCCTTTGATTTAGCACATATATCCGGTGTAGTCAGTGCGGAGGTGATCAACACTTGTGTCTTTCTGACCTCGCCTCGTGTGATTCAGCGCATATATCCGGTGTAGTCAGTGCGGAGGTGATCAACACTTGTGTCTTTCTGACCTCGCCTCGTGTGATTTAGCGCATATATCTGGTGTAGTCAGTGTGGAGGTGATCAACACTTGTGTCTTTCTGACCTCGCCTCCTTTGATTTAGCGCATATATCCGGTGTAGTCAGTGCGGAGGTGAGCAACACTTGTGTCTTTCTGACCTCGCCTCGTGTGATTTAGCGCATATATCTGGTGTAGTCAGTGCGGAGGTGATCAACACCTGTGTCTTTATGACTTCGCCTCCTTTGATTTAGCGCATATATCCGGTGTAGTCAGTGCGGAGGTGATCAACACTTGTGTCTTTCTGACCTCGCCTCGTGTGATTTAGCGCATATATCCGGTGTAGTCAGTGCGGAGGTGATCAACACTTGTGTCTTTCTGACCTCGCCTCGTGTGATTTAGCGCATATATCCGGTGTAGTCAGTGCGGAGGTGATCAACACTTTTGTCTTTCTGACCTCGCCTCGTGTGATTTAGCGCATATAACCGGTGTAGTCAGTGCGGAGATGATCAACACTTGTGTCTTTCTGACCTCGCCTCGTGTGATTTAGCGCATATATCCGGTGTAGTCAGTGCGAAGGTGATCAACACTTGTGTCTTTCTGACCTCGCCTCGTGTGATTTAGCGCATATATCCGGTGTAGTCAGTGCGGAGGTGATCAACACTTGTGTCTTTCTGACCTCGCCTCGTGTGATTTAGCGCATATATCCGGTGTAGTCAGTGCGGAGGTGATCAACACTTGTGTCTTTCTGACCTCGCCTCGTATGATTTAGCGCATATATCCGGTGTAGTCAGTGCGGAGGTGATCAACACTTGCGTCTTTCTGACCTCGGCTCGTGTGATTTAGCGCATATATCCAGTGTAGTCAGTGCGGAGGTGATCAACACTTGTGTCTTTCTGAGCTCGCCTCGTGTGATTTAGCGCATATATCCGGTGTAGTCAGTGCGGAGGTGATCAACACTTGTGACTTTCTGACCTCGCCTCCTTTGATTTAGCGCATATATCCGGTCTAGTCAGTGCGGAGGTGATCAACACTTGTGACTTTCTGACCTCGCCTCCTTTGATTTAGCGCATATATCTGGTGTAGTCAGTGCGGAGGTGATCAACACTTGTGTCTTTCTGACCTCGCCTCGTGTGATTTAGCGCATATATCCGGTGTAGTCAGTGCGGAGATGATCAACACTTGTGTCTTTCTGACCTCGCCTCGTGTGATTTAGCGCATATATCCGGTGAAGTCAGTGCGAAGGAGATCAACACTTGTGTCTTTCTGACCTCGCCTCGTGTGATTTAGCTCATATACCCGGTGTAGTCAGTGCGGAGGTGATCAACACTTGTGTCTTTCTGGCCCCGCCTCGTGTGATTTAGCGCATATATCCGGTGTCGTCAGTGCGGAGGTGATCAGCACTTGTGTCTTTCTGACCTCGCCTCATGTGGTTTAGCGCATATATCCGGTGTAGTCAGTGCGGAGGTGATCAACACTTGTGTCTTTCTGACCTCGCCTCGTGTGATTTAGCGCATATATCCGGTGTAGTCAGTGCGGAGGTGATCAACACTTGTGTCTTTCTGACCTCGCCTCGTGCGGTTTAGCGCATATATCCGGTGTAGTCAGTGCGGAGGTGATCAACACTTGTGTCTTTCTGACCTCGCCTCCTTTGATTTAGCGCATATATCCGGTGTAGTCAGTGCGGAGGTGATCAACACTTGTGTCTTTCTGACCTCGCCTCCTTTGATTTAGCGCATATATCCGGTGTAGTCAGTGCGGAGCTGATCAACACTTGTGTCTTTCTGACCTCGCCTCCTTTGATTTAGCACATATATCCGGTGTAGTCAGTGCGGAGGTGATCAACACTTGTGTCTTTCTGACCTCGTCTCGTGTGATTTAGCGCATATATCCGGTGAAGTCAGTGCGGAGGTGATCAACACTTGTGTCTTTCTGACCTCGCCTCCTTTGATTTAGCGCATATATCCGTTGTAGTCAGTGCGGAGGTGATCAACACTTGTGTCTTTCTGACCTCGCCTCGTTTGATTGAGCGCATATATCCGGTGTAGTCAGTGCGGAGGTGATCAACACTTGTGTCTTTCTGACCTCGCCTCGTGTGATTTAGCGCATATATCCGGTGTAGTCAGTGTGGAGGTGATCAACACTTGTGTCTTTCTGACCTCACCTCGTGTGATTTAGCGCATATATCCGGTGTAGTCAGTGCGGAGGTGATCAACACTAGTGTCTTTCTGACCTCGCCTCGTGTGATTTAGCGCATATATCCGGTGTAGTCAGTGCGGAGGTGATCAACACTTGTGTCTTTCTGACCTCGCCTCCTTTGATTCAGCTCATATATCCGTTGTAGTCAGTGCGGAGGTGATCAACACTTGTGTTTTTCTGACCTCGCCTCGTGTGATTTAGCGCATATATCCGGTGTAGTCAGTGCGGAGGTGATCAACACTTGTGTCTTTCTGACCTCGCCTCGTGTGATTTAGCGCATATATCCGGTGTAGTCAGTGCGGAGGTGATCAACACTTGTGTCTTTCTGACCTCGCCTCGTGTGATTTAGCGCATATATCCGGTGTAGTCAGTGCGGAGGTGATCAACACTTGTGTCTTTCTGACCTCGCCTCGTGTGATTTAGCGCATATATCCGGTGTAGTCAGTGTGGAGGTGATCAACACTTGTGTCTTTCTGACCTCGCCTCGTGTGATTTAGCGCATATATCCGGTGTAGTCAGTGCGGAGGTGATCAACACTTGTGTCTTTCTGACCTCGCCTCCTTTGATTTAGCACATATATCCGGTGTAGTCAGTGCGGAGGTGATCAACACTTGTGTCTTTCTGACCTCGCCTCGTGTGATTCAGCGCATATATCCGGTGTAGTCAGTGCGGAGGTGATCAACACTTGTGTCTTTCTGACCTCGCCTCGTGTGATTTAGCGCATATATCTGGTGTAGTCAGTGTGGAGGTGATCAACACTTGTGTCTTTCTGACCTCGCCTCCTTTGATTTAGCGCATATATCCGGTGTAGTCAGTGCGGAGGTGAGCAACACTTGTGTCTTTCTGACCTCACCTCGTGTGATTTAGCGCATATATCTGGTGTAGTCAGTGCGGAGGTGATCAACACCTGTGTCTTTATGACTTCGCCTCCTTTGATTTAGCGCATATATCCGGTGTAGTCAGTGCGGAGGTGATCAACACTTGTGTCTTTCTGACCTCGCCTCGTGTGATTTAGCGCATATATCCGGTGTAGTCAGTGCGGAGGTGATCAACACTTGTGTCTTTCTGACCTCGCCTCGTGTGATTTAGCGCATATATCCGGTGTAGTCAGTGCGGAGGTGATCAACACTTTTGTCTTTCTGACCTCGCCTCGTGTGATTTAGCGCATATAACCGGTGTAGTCAGTGCGGAGATGATCAACACTTGTGTCTTTCTGACCTCGCCTCGTGTGATTTAGCGCATATATATGCGGTGTAGTCAGTGCGAAGGTGATCAACACTTGTGTCTTTCTGACCTCGCCTCGTGTGATTTAGCGCATATATCCGGTGTAGTCAGTGCGGAGGTGATCAACACTTGTGTCTTTCTGACCTCGCCTCGTGTGATTTAGCGCATATATCCGGTGTAGTCAGTGCGGAGGTGATCAACACTTGTGTCTTTCTGACCTCGCCTCGTATGATTTAGCGCATATATCCGGTGTAGTCAGTGCGGAGGTGATCAACACTTGTGACTTTCTGACCTCGCCTCCTTTGATTTAGCGCATATATCCGGTGTAGTCAGTGCGGAGGTGATCAACACTTGTGTCTTTCTGACCTCGCCTCCTTTGATTTAGCGCATATATCTGGTGTAGTCAGTGCGGAGGTGATCAATACTTGTGTCTTTCTGACCTCGCCTCGTGTGATTTAGCGCATATATCCGGTGTAGTCAGTGCGGAGGTGATCAACACTTGTGTCTTTCTGACCTCGCCTCGTGTGATTTAGCGCATATATCCGGTGTAGTCAGTGCGGAGGTGATCAACACTTGTGTCTTTCTGACCTCGCCTCGTGTGATTTAGCGCATATAACCGGTGTAGTCAGTGCGGAGATGATCAACACTTGTGTCTTTCTGACCTCGCCTCGTGTGATTTAGCGCATATATCCGGTGTAGTCAGTGCGAAGGTGATCAACACTTGTGTCTTTCTGACCTCGCCTCGTGTGATTTAGCGCATATATCCGGTGTAGTCAGTGCGGAGGTGATCAACACTTGTGTCTTTCTGAACTCACCTCGTGTGATTTAGCGCATATATCCGGTGTAGTCAGTGCGGAGGTGATCAGCACTTGTGTCTTTCTGACCTCGCCTCGTGTGGTTTAGCGCATATATCCGGTGTAGTCAGTGCGGAGGTGATCAACACTTGTGTCTTTCTGATCTCGTCTCCTGTGATTTAGCGCATATATCCGGTGTAGTCAGTGCGGAGGTGAACAACACTTGTGTCTTTCTGAGCTAGCCTCGTGTGATTTAGCGCATATATCCGGTGTAGTCAGTGCGGAGGTGATCAACACTTGTGACTTTCGGACCTCGCCTCCTTTGATTTAGCGCATATATCCGGTGTAGTCAGTGCGGAGGTGATCAACACTTGTGTCTTTCTGACCTCGCCTTCTTTGATTTAGCGCATATATCCTGTGTAATCAGTGCGGAGGTGATCAACACTTGTGTCTTTCTGACCTCGCCTCTTTTGATTTAGCGCATATATCCGGTGTAGTCAGTGCGGAGGTGATCAACACTTGTGTATTTCTGACCTCGCCTCGTGTGATTTAGCGCATATATCCGGTGTAGTCAGTGCGGAGGTGATCAACACTTGTGTCTTTCTGACCTCGCCTCGTGTGGTTTAGCGTATATATCCGGTGTAGTCAGTGCGGAGGTGATCAACACTTGTGTCTTTCTGACCTCGCTTCGTGTGATTTAGCGCATATATCCGGTGTAGTCAGTGCGGAGGTGATCAACACTTGTGCCTTTCTGACCTCGCCTCGTGTGATATAGCGTATATATCCGGTGTAGTCAGTGCGGAGGTGATCAACACTTGTGTCTTTCTGACCTCGCCTCCTTTGATTTAGCACATATATCCGTTGTAGTCAGTGCGGAGGTGATCAACACTTGTGCCTTTCTGACCTCGCCCCGTGTGATTTAGCGTATATATCCGGTGTAGTCAGTGCGGAGGTGATCAACACTTGTGTCTTTCTGACCTCACCTCGTTTGATTGAGCGCATATATCCGGTGTAGTCAGTGCGGATGTGATCAACACTTGTGTCTTTCTGACCTCGCCTCGTGTGATTGAGCGCATATATCCGGTGTAGTCAGTGCGGAGGTGATCAACACTTGTGTCTTTCTGACCTCGCCTCGTGTGATTTAGCGCATATATCCGGTGTAGTCAGTGCCGAGGTGATCAACACTTGTGTCTTTATGACCTCGCCTCGTGTGATTTAGCGCATATATCCGGCGTAGTCATTGCGGAGGTGATCAACACTTGTGTCTTTCTGACCTCGCCTCCTTTGATTTAGCGCATATATCCGGTGTAGTCAGTGCGGGGGTGATCAACACTTGTGTCTTTCTGACCTCGCCTCCTTTGATTTAGCGCATATATCCGGTGTAGTCAGTGCGGAGGTGATCAACACTTGTGTCTTTCTGACCTCGCCTCCTTTGATTTAGCACATATATATCCGCTGTAGTCAGTGCGGAGGTGATCAACACTTGTGTCTTTCTGACCTCGCCTCCTTTTATTTAGCGCATGTATCCGGTGTAGTCAGTGCGGAGGTGATCAACACTTGTGTCTTTCTGACCTCATCTCGTGCGATTGAGCGCATATATCCGGTGTAGTCAGTGCGGAGGTGATCAACACTTGTGTTTTTCTGACCTCGCCTCCTTTGATTTAGCGCATATATCCGGTGTAGTCAGTGCGGAGGTGATCAACACTTGTGTCTTTCTGACCTCGCCTCCTTTGATTTAGCGCATATATCCGGTGTAGTCAGTGCGGAGGTGATCAACACTTGTGTCTTTCTGACCTCGCCTCAGTTGATTTAGCGCATATATCCGGTGTAGTCAGTGCGGAGGTGATCAACACTTGTGTCTTTCTGACCTCGCCTCGTGTGATTTAGCGCATATATCCGGTGTAGTCAGTGTGGAGGTGATCAACACTTGTGTCTTTCTGACCTCGCCTCGTGTGATTTAGCGCATATATCCGGTGTAGTCAGTGCGGAGGTGATCAACACTAGTGTCTTTCTGACCTCGCTTCGTGTGATTTAGCGCATATATCCGGTGTAGTCAGTGCGGAGGTGATCAACACTTGTGTCTTTCTGACCTCGCCTCCTTTGATTCAGCTCATATATCCGTTGTAGTCAGTGCGGAGGTGATCAACACTTGTGTTTTTCTGACCTCGCCTCGTGTGATTTAGCGCATATATCCGGTGTAGTCAGTGCGGAGGTGATCAACACTTGTGTCTTTCTGACCTCGCCTCGTGTGATTTAGCGCATATATCCGGTGTAGTCAGTGCGGAGGTGATCAACATTTGTGTCTTTCTGACCTCGCCTCGTGTGATTTAGCGCATATATCCGGTGTAGTCAGTGCGGAGGTGATCAACACTTGTGTCTTTCTGACCTCGCCTCGTGTGATTTAGCGCATATATCCGGTGTAGTCAGTGTGGAGGTGATCAACACTTGTGTCTTTCTGACCTCGCCTCGTGTGATTTAGCGCATATATCCGGTGTAGTCAGTGCGGAGGTGATCAACACTTGTGTCTTTCTGACCTCGCCTCCTTTGATTTAGCACATATATCCGGTGTAGTCAGTGCGGAGGTGATCAACACTTGTGTCTTTCTGACCTCGCCTCGTGTGATTCAGCGCATATATCCGGTGTAGTCAGTGCGGAGGTGATCAACACTTGTGTCTTTCTGACCTCGCCTCGTGTGATTTAGCGCATATATCTGGTGTAGTCAGTGTGGAGGTGATCAACACTTGTGTCTTTCTGACCTCGCCTCCTTTGATTTAGCGCATATATCCGGTGTAGTCAGTGCGGAGGTGAGCAACACTTGTGTCTTTCTGACCTCGCCTCGTGTGATTTAGCGCATATATCTGGTGTAGTCAGTGCGGAGGTGATCAACACCTGTGTCTTTATGACTTCGCCTCCTTTGATTTAGCGCATATATCCGGTGTAGTCAGTGCGGAGGTGATCAACACTTGTGTCTTTCTGACCTCGCCTCGTGTTATTTAGCGCATATATCCGGTGTAGTCAGTGCGGAGGTGATCAACACTTGTGTCTTTCTGACCTCGCCTCGTGTGATTTAGCGCATATATCCGGTGTAGTCAGTGCGGAGGTGATCAACACTTTTGTCTTTCTGACCTCGCCTCGTGTGATTTAGCGCATATAACCGGTGTAGTCAGTGCGGAGATGATCAACACTTGTGTCTTTCTGACCTCGCCTCGTGTGATTTAGCGCATATATCCGGTGTAGTCAGTGCGAAGGTGATCAACACTTGTGTCTTTCTGACCTCGCCTCGTGTGATTTAGCGCATATATCCGGTGTAGTCAGTGCGGAGGTGATCAACACTTGTGTCTTTCTGACCTCGCCTCGTGTGATTTAGCGCATATATCCGGTGTAGTCAGTGCGGAGGTGATCAACACTTGTGTCTTTCTGACCTCGCCTCGTATGATTTAGCGCATATATCCGGTGTAGTCAGTGCGGAGGTGATCAACACTTGCGTCTTTCTGTCCTCGGCTCGTGTGATTTAGCGCATATATCCAGTGTAGTCAGTGCGGAGGTGATCAACACTTGTGTCTTTCTGAGCTCGCCTCGTGTGATTTAGCGCATATATTCGGTGTAGTCAGTGCGGAGGTGATCAACACTTGTGACTTTCTGACCTCGCCTCCTTTGATTTAGCGCATATATCCGGTCTAGTCAGTGCGGAGGTGATCAACACTTGTGACTTTCTGACCTCGCCTCCTTTGATTTAGCGCATATATCTGGTGTAGTCAGTGCGGAGGTGATCAACACTTGTGTCTTTCTGACCTCGCCTCGTGTGATTTAGCGCATATATCCGGTGTAGTCAGTGCGGAGATGATCAACACTTGTGTCTTTCTGACCTCGCCTCGTGTGATTTAGCGCATATATCCGGTGAAGTCAGTGCGAAGGAGATCAACACTTGTGTCTTTCTGACCTCGCCTCGTGTGATTTAGCTCATATACCCGGTGTAGTCAGTGCGGAGGTGATCAACACTTGTGTCTTTCTGGCCCCGCCTCGTGTGATTTAGCGCATATATCCGGTGTCGTCAGTGCGGAGGTGATCAGCACTTGTGTCTTTCTGATCTCGCCTCATGTGGTTTAGCGCATATATCCGGTGTAGTCAGTGCGGAGGTGATCAACACTTGTGTCTTTCTGACCTCGCCTCGTGTGATTTAGCGCATATATCCGGTGTAGTCAGTGCGGAGGTGATCAACACTTGTGTCTTTCTGAGCTCGCCTCGTGTGATTTAGCGCATATATCCGGTGTAGTCAGTGCGGAGGTGATCAACACTTGTGACTTTCTGACCTCGCCTCCTTTGATTTAGCGCATATATCCGGTGTAGTCAGTGCGGAGGTGATCAACACTTGTGTCTTTCTGACCTCGCCTCAGTTGATTTAGCGCATATATCCGGTGTAGTCAGTGCGGAGGTGATCAACACTTGTGTCTTTCTGACCTCGCCTCCTTTGATTTAGCGCATATATCCGGTGTAGTCAGTGCGGAGGTGATCAACACTTGTGTCTTTCTGAACTCGCCTCGTTTGATTGAGCGCATATATCCGGTGTAGTCAGTGCGGAGGTGATCAACACTTGTGTCTTTCTGACCTCGCCTCGTGCGGTTTAGCGCATATATCCGGTGTAGTCAGTGCGGAGGTGATCAACACTTGTGTCTTTCTGACCTCGCCTCCTTTGATTTAGCGCATATATCCGGTGTAGTCAGTGCGGAGGTGATCAACACTTGTGTCTTTCTGACCTCGCCTCCTTTGATTTAGCGCATATATCCGGTGTAGTCAGTGCGGAGCTGATCAACACTTGTGTCTTTCTGACCTCGCCTCCTTTGATTTAGCACATATATCCGGTGTAGTCAGTGCGGAGGTGATCAACACTTGTGTCTTTCTGACCTCGCCTCCTTTTATTTAGCGCATATATCCGGTGTAGTCAGTGCGGAGGTGATCAACACTTGTGTCTTTCTGACCTCGTCTCGTGTGATTTAGCGCATATATCCGGTGAAGTCAGTGCGGAGGTGATCAACACTTGTGTCTTTCTGACCTCGCCTCCTTTGATTTAGCGCATATATCCGTTGTAGTCAGTGCGGAGGTGATCAACACTTGTGTCTTTCTGACCTCGCCTCGTTTGATTGAGCGCATATATCCGGTGTAGTCAGTGCGGAGGTGATCAACACTTGTGTCTTTCTGACCTCGCCTCGTGTGATTTAGCGCATATATCCGGTGTAGTCAGTGTGGAGGTGATCAACACTTGTGTCTTTCTGACCTCACCTCGTGTGATTTAGCGCATATATCCGGTGTAGTCAGTGCGGAGGTGATCAACACTAGTGTCTTTCTGACCTCGCCTCGTGTGATTTAGCGCATATATCCGGTGTAGTCAGTGCGGAGGTGATCAACACTTGTGTCTTTCTGACCTCGCCTCCTTTGATTCAGCTCATATATCCGTTGTAGTCAGTGCGGAGGTGATCAACACTTGTGTTTTTCTGACCTCGCCTCGTGTGATTTAGCGCATATATCCGGTGTAGTCAGTGCGGAGGTGATCAACACTTGTGTCTTTCTGACCTCGCCTCGTGTGATTTAGCGCATATATCCGGTGTAGTCAGTGCGGAGGTGATCAACACTTGTGTCTTTCTGACCTCGCCTCGTGTGATTTAGCGCATATATCCGGTGTAGTCAGTGCGGAGGTGATCAACACTTGTGTCTTTCTGACCTCGCCTCGTGTGATTTAGCGCATATATCCGGTGTAGTCAGTGTGGAGGTGATCAACACTTGTGTCTTTCTGACCTCGCCTCGTGTGATTTAGCGCATATATCCGGTGTAGTCAGTGCGGAGGTGATCAACACTTGTGTCTTTCTGACCTCGCCTCCTTTGATTTAGCACATATATCCGGTGTAGTCAGTGCGGAGGTGATCAACACTTGTGTCTTTCTGACCTCGCCTCGTGTGATTCAGCGCATATATCCGGTGTAGTCAGTGCGGAGGTGATCAACACTTGTGTCTTTCTGACCTCGCCTCGTGTGATTTAGCGCATATATCTGGTGTAGTCAGTGTGGAGGTGATCAACACTTGTGTCTTTCTGACCTCGCCTCCTTTGATTTAGCGCATATATCCGGTGTAGTCAGTGCGGAGGTGAGCAACACTTGTGTCTTTCTGACCTCACCTCGTGTGATTTAGCGCATATATCTGGTGTAGTCAGTGCGGAGGTGATCAACACCAGTGTCTTTATGACTTCGCCTCCTTTGATTTAGCGCATATATCCGGTGTAGTCAGTGCGGAGGTGATCAACACTTGTGTCTTTCTGACCTCGCCTCGTGTGATTTAGCGCATATATCCGGTGTAGTCAGTGCGGAGGTGATCAACACTTGTGTCTTTCTGACCTCGCCTCGTGTGATTTAGCGCATATATCCGGTGTAGTCAGTGCGGAGGTGATCAACACTTTTGTCTTTCTGACCTCGCCTCGTGTGATTTAGCGCATATAACCGGTGTAGTCAGTGCGGAGATGATCAACACTTGTGTCTTTCTGACCTCGCCTCGTGTGATTTAGCGCATATATATGCGGTGTAGTCAGTGCGAAGGTGATCAACACTTGTGTCTTTCTGACCTCGCCTCGTGTGATTTAGCGCATATATCCGGTGTAGTCAGTGCGGAGGTGATCAACACTTGTGTCTTTCTGACCTCGCCTCGTGTGATTTAGCGCATATATCCGGTGTAGTCAGTGCGGAGGTGATCAACACTTGTGTCTTTCTGACCTCGCCTCGTATGATTTAGCGCATATATCCGGTGTAGTCAGTGCGGAGGTGATCAACACTTGCGTCTTTCTGACCTCGCCTCGTGTGATTTAGCGCATATATCCAGTGTAGTCAGTGCGGAGGTGATCAACACTTGTGTCTTTCTGAGCTCGCCTCGTGTGATTTAGCGCATATATCCGGTGTAGTCAGTGCGGAGGTGATCAACACTTGTGACTTTCTGACCTCGCCTCCTTTGATTTAGCGCATATATCCGGTCTAGTCAGTGCGGAGGTGATCAACACTTGTGACTTTCTGACCTCGCCTCCTTTGATTTAGCGCATATATCTGGTGTAGTCAGTGCGGAGGTGATCAACACTTGTGTCTTTCTGACCTCGCCTCGTGTGATTTAGCGCATATATCCGGTGTAGTCAGTGCGGAGATGATCAACACTTGTGTCTTTCTGACCTCGCCTCGTGTGATTTAGCGCATATATCCGGTGAAGTCAGTGCGAAGGAGATCAACACTTGTGTCTTTCTGACCTCGCCTCGTGTGATTTAGCTCATATACCCGGTGTAGTCAGTGCGGAGGTGATCAACACTTGTGTCTTTCTGGCCCCGCCTCGTGTGATTTAGCGCATATATCCGGTGTCGTCAGTGCGGAGGTGATCAGCACTTGTGTCTTTCTGACCTCGCCTCATGTGGTTTAGCGCATATATCCGGTGTAGTCAGTGCGGAGGTGATCAACACTTGTGTCTTTCTGACCTCGCCTCGTGTGATTTAGCGCATATATCCGGTGTAGTCAGTGCGGAGGTGATCAACACTTGTGTCTTTCTGAGCTCGCCTCGTGTGATTTAGCGCATATATCCGGTGTAGTCAGTGCGGAGGTGATCAACACTTGTGACTTTCTGACCTCGCCTCCTTTGATTTAGCGCATATATCCGGTGTAGTCAGTGCGGAGGTGATCAACACTTGTGTCTTTCTGACCTCGCCTCCTTTGATTTAGCGCATATATCCGGTGTAGTCAGTGCGGAGGTGATCAACACTTGTGTCTTTCTGACCTCGCCTCCTTTGATTTAGCGCATATATCCGGTGTAGTCAGTGCGGAGGTGATCAACACTTGTGTCTTTCTGACCTCGCCTCGTTTGATTGAGCGCATATATCCGGTGTAGTCAGTGCGGAGGTGATCAACACTTGTGTCTTTCTGACCTCGCCTCGTGCGGTTTAGCGCATATATCCGGTGTAGTCAGTGCGGAGGTGATCAACACTTGTGTCTTTCTGACCTCACCTCCTTTGATTTAGCGCATATATCCGGTGTAGTCAGTGCGGAGGTGATCAACACTTGTGTCTTTCTGACCTCGCCTCCTTTGATTTAGCGCATATATCCGGTGTAGTCAGTGCGGAACTGATCAACACTTGTGTCTTTCTGACCTCGCCTCCTTTGATTTAGCACATATATCCGGTGTAGTCAGTGCGGAGGTGATCAACACTTGTGTCTTTCTGACCTCGCCTCCTTTTATTTAGCGCATATATCCGGTGTAGTCAGTGCGGAGGTGATCAACACTTGTGTCTTTCTGACCTCGTCTCGTGTGATTTAGCTCATATATCCGGTGAAGTCAGTGCGGAGGTGATCAACACTTGTGTCTATCTGACCTCGCCTCCTTTGATTTAGCGCATATATCCGGTGTAGTCAGTGCGGAGTTGATCAACACTTGTGTCTTTCTAACCTCGCCTCCTTTGATTTAGCGCATATATCCGGTGTAGTCAGTGCGGAGGTGATCAACACTTGTGTCTTTCTGACCTCGCCTCGTGTGATTTAGCGCATATATCCGATGTAGTCAGTGCGGAGGAGGTCAACACTTGTGTCTTTCTGACCTCGCCTCCTTTGATTTAGCGCATATATCCGGTGTAGTCAGTGCGGAGGTGATCAACACTTGTGTCTTTCTGACCTCGCCTCGTGTGATTTAGCGCATATATCCGGTGTAGTCAGTGCGGAGGTGATCAACACTTGTGTCTTTGACCTCGCCTCGTTTGATTTAGCACATATATCCGGTGTAGTCAGTGCGGAGGTGATAAACATTTGTGTCTTTCTGACCTCGGCTCGTGTGATTTAGCGCATATATCCGGTGTAGTCAGTGCGGAGGTGATCAACACTTGTGTCTTTGACCTCGCCTCGTGTGATTTAGCGCATATATCCGGTGTAGTCAGTGCGGAGGTGATCAACACTTGTGTCTTTCTGACCTCGCCTCGTGTGATTTAGCGCATATATCCGGTGTAGTCAGTGCGGAGGTGATCAACACTTGTGTCTCTGACCTCGCCTCGTGTGATTTAGCGCATATATCCGGTGTAGTCAGTGCGGAGGTGATCAACACTTGTGTCTTTCTGACCTCGCCTCGTGTGATTTAGCACATATATCCGGTGTAGTCAGTGCGGAGGTGATCAACACTTGTGTCTTTCTGACCTCGCCTCCTTTGATTTAGCACATATATCCGGTGTAGTCAGTGCGGAGGTGATCAACACTTGTGTCTTTGACCTCGCCTCGTTTGATTTAGCGCATATATCCGGTGTAGTCAGTGCGGAGGTGATCAGCACTTGTGTCTTTCTGACCTCGCCTCGTGTGATTTAGCACATATATCCGGTGTAGTCAGTGCGGAGGTGATCAGCACTTGTGTCTTTCTGACCTCGCCTCGTTTGATTAAGCGCATATATCCGTTGTAGTCAGTGCGGAGGTGATCAACACTTGTGTCTTTGACCTCGCCTCGTTTGATTTAGCGCATATATCCGGTGTAGTCAGTGCGGAGGTGATCAGCACATGTGTCTTTCTGACCTCGCCTCGTTTGATTAAGCGCATATATCCGGTGTAGTCAGTGCGGAGGTGAGCAACACTTGTGTCTTTCTGACCTCGCCTCGTGTGATTTAGCGCATATATCTGGTGTAGTCAGTGCGGAGGTGATCAACACCTGTGTCTTTATGACCTCGCCTCCTTTGATTTAGCGCATATATCCGGTGTAGTCAGTGCGGAGGTGATCAACACTTGTGTCTTTCTGACCTCGCCTCGTGTGATTTAGCGCATATATCCGGTGTAGTCAGTGCGGAGGTGATCAACACTTGTGTCTTTCTGACCTCGCCTCGTATGATTTAGCGCATATATCCGGTGTAGTCAGTGCGGAGGTGATCAACACTTGCGTCTTTCTGTCCTCGGCTCGTGTGATTTAGCGCATATATCCAGTGTAGTCAGTGCGGAGGTGATCAACACTTGTGTCTTTCTGAGCTCGCCTCGTGTGATTTAGCGCATATATCCGGTGTAGTCAGTGCGGAGGTGATCAACACTTGTGACTTTCTGACCTCGCCTCCTTTGATTTAGCGCATATATCCGGTCTAGTCAGTGCGGAGGTGATCAACACTTGTGACTTTCTGACCTCGCCTCCTTTGATTTAGCGCATATATCTGGTGTAGTCAGTGCGGAGGTGATCAACACTTGTGTCTTTCTGACCTCGCCTCGTGTGATTTAGCGCATATATCCGGTGTAGTCAGTGCGGAGATGATCAACACTTGTGTCTTTCTGACCTCGCCTCGTGTGATTTAGCGCATATATCCGGTGAAGTCAGTGCGAAGGAGATCAACACTTGTGTCTTTCTGACCTCGCCTCGTGTGATTTAGCTCATATACCCGGTGTAGTCAGTGCGGAGGTGATCAACACTTGTGTCTTTCTGGCCCCGCCTCGTGTGATTTAGCGCATATATCCGGTGTCGTCAGTGCGGAGGTGATCAGCACTTGTGTCTTTCTGATCTCGCCTCATGTGGTTTAGCGCATATATCCGGTGTAGTCAGTGCGGAGGTGATCAACACTTGTGTCTTTCTGACCTCGCCTCGTGTGATTTAGCGCATATATCCGGTGTAGTCAGTGCGGAGGTGATCAACACTTGTGTCTTTCTGAGCTCGCCTCGTGTGATTTAGCGCATATATCCGGTGTAGTCAGTGCGGAGGTGATCAACACTTGTGACTTTCTGACCTCGCCTCCTTTGATTTAGCGCATATATCCGGTGTAGTCAGTGCGGAGGTGATCAACACTTGTGTCTTTCTGACCTCGCCTCAGTTGATTTAGCGCATATATCCGGTGTAGTCAGTGCGGAGGTGATCAACACTTGTGTCTTTCTGACCTCGCCTCCTTTGATTTAGCGCATATATCCGGTGTAGTCAGTGCGGAGGTGATCAACACTTGTGTCTTTCTGAACTCGCCTCGTTTGATTGAGCGCATATATCCGGTGTAGTCAGTGCGGAGGTGATCAACACTTGTGTCTTTCTGACCTCGCCTCGTGCGGTTTAGCGCATATATCCGGTGTAGTCAGTGCGGAGGTGATCAACACTTGTGTCTTTCTGACCTCGCCTCCTTTGATTTAGCGCATATATCCGGTGTAGTCAGTGCGGAGGTGATCAACACTTGTGTCTTTCTGACCTCGCCTCCTTTGATTTAGCGCATATATCCGGTGTAGTCAGTGCGGAGCTGATCAACACTTGTGTCTTTCTGACCTCGCCTCCTTTGATTTAGCACATATATCCGGTGTAGTCAGTGCGGAGGTGATCAACACTTGTGTCTTTCTGACCTCGCCTCCTTTTATTTAGCGCATATATCCGGTGTAGTCAGTGCGGAGGTGATCAACACTTGTGTCTTTCTGACCTCGTCTCGTGTGATTTAGCGCATATATCCGGTGAAGTCAGTGCGGAGGTGATCAACACTTGTGTCTTTCTGACCTCGCCTCCTTTGATTTAGCGCATATATCCGTTGTAGTCAGTGCGGAGGTGATCAACACTTGTGTCTTTCTGACCTCGCCTCGTTTGATTGAGCGCATATATCCGGTGTAGTCAGTGCGGAGGTGATCAACACTTGTGTCTTTCTGACCTCGCCTCGTGTGATTTAGCGCATATATCCGGTGTAGTCAGTGTGGAGGTGATCAACACTTGTGTCTTTCTGACCTCACCTCGTGTGATTTAGCGCATATATCCGGTGTAGTCAGTGCGGAGGTGATCAACACTAGTGTCTTTCTGACCTCGCCTCGTGTGATTTAGCGCATATATCCGGTGTAGTCCGTGCGGAGGTGATCAACACTTGTGTCTTTCTGACCTCGCCTCCTTTGATTCAGCTCATATATCCGTTGTAGTCAGTGCGGAGGTGATCAACACTTGTGTTTTTCTGACCTCGCCTCGTGTGATTTAGCGCATATATCCGGTGTAGTCAGTGCGGAGGTGATCAACACTTGTGTCTTTCTGACCTCGCCTCGTGTGATTTAGCGCATATATCCGGTGTAGTCAGTGCGGAGGTGATCAACACTTGTGTCTTTCTGACCTCGCCTCGTGTGATTTAGCGCATATATCCGGTGTAGTCAGTGCGGAGGTGATCAACACTTGTGTCTTTCTGACCTCGCCTCGTGTGATTTAGCGCATATATCCGGTGTAGTCAGTGTGGAGGTGATCAACACTTGTGTCTTTCTGACCTCGCCTCGTGTGATTTAGCGCATATATCCGGTGTAGTCAGTGCGGAGGTGATCAACACTTGTGTCTTTCTGACCTCGCCTCCTTTGATTTAGCACATATATCCGGTGTAGTCAGTGCGGAGGTGATCAACACTTGTGTCTTTCTGACCTCGCCTCGTGTGATTCAGCGCATATATCCGGTGTAGTCAGTGCGGAGGTGATCAACACTTGTGTCTTTCTGACCTCGCCTCGTGTGATTTAGCGCATATATCTGGTGTAGTCAGTGTGGAGGTGATCAACACTTGTGTCTTTCTGACCTCGCCTCCTTTGATTTAGCGCATATATCCGGTGTAGTCAGTGCGGAGGTGAGCAACACTTGTGTCTTTCTGACCTCACCTCGTGTGATTTAGCGCATATATCTGGTGTAGTCAGTGCGGAGGTGATCAACACCAGTGTCTTTATGACTTCGCCTCCTTTGATTTAGCGCATATATCCGGTGTAGTCAGTGCGGAGGTGATCAACACTTGTGTCTTTCTGACCTCGCCTCGTGTGATTTAGCGCATATATCCGGTGTAGTCAGTGCGGAGGTGATCAACACTTGTGTCTTTCTGACCTCGCCTCGTGTGATTTAGCGCATATATCCGGTGTAGTCAGTGCGGAGGTGATCAACACTTTTGTCTTTCTGACCTCGCCTCGTGTGATTTAGCGCATATAACCGGTGTAGTCAGTGCGGAGATGATCAACACTTGTGTCTTTCTGACCTCGCCTCGTGTGATTTAGCGCATATATATGCGGTGTAGTCAGTGCGAAGGTGATCAACACTTGTGTCTTTCTGACCTCGCCTCGTGTGATTTAGCGCATATATCCGGTGTAGTCAGTGCGGAGGTGATCAACACTTGTGTCTTTCTGACCTCGCCTCGTGTGATTTAGCGCATATATCCGGTGTAGTCAGTGCGGAGGTGATCAACACTTGTGTCTTTCTGACCTCGCCTCGTATGATTTAGCGCATATATCCGGTGTAGTCAGTGCGGAGGTGATCAACACTTGCGTCTTTCTGACCTCGCCTCGTGTGATTTAGCGCATATATCCAGTGTAGTCAGTGCGGAGGTGATCAACACTTGTGTCTTTCTGACCTCGCCTCGTGTGATTTAGCACATATATCCGGTGTAGTCAGTGCGGAGGTGATCAACACTTGTGTCTTTCTGACCTCGCCTCGTGTGATTTAGCGCATATATCCGGTGTAGTCAGTGCGGAGATGATCAACACTTGTGTCTTTCTGACCTCGCCTCGTGTGATTTAGCGCATATATCCGGTGAAGTCAGTGCGAAGGAGATCAACACTTGTGTCTTTCTGACCTCGCCTCGTGTGATTTAGCTCATATACCCGGTGTAGTCAGTGCGGAGGTGATCAACACTTGTGTCTTTCTGGCCCCGCCTCGTGTGATTTAGCGCATATATCCGGTGTCGTCAGTGCGGAGGTGATCAGCACTTGTGTCTTTCTGACCTCGCCTCATGTGGTTTAGCGCATATATCCGGTGTAGTCAGTGCGGAGGTGATCAACACTTGTGTCTTTCTGACCTCGCCTCGTGTGATTTAGCGCATATATCCGGTGTAGTCAGTGCGGAGGTGATCAACACTTGTGTCTTTCTGAGCTCGCCTCGTGTGATTTAGCGCATATATCCGGTGTAGTCAGTGCGGAGGTGATCAACACTTGTGACTTTCTGACCTCGCCTCCTTTGATTTAGCGCATATATCCGGTGTAGTCAGTGCGGAGGTGATCAACACTTGTGTCTTTCTGACCTCGCCTCCTTTGATTTAGCGCATATATCCGGTGTAGTCAGTGCGGAGGTGATCAACACTTGTGTCTTTCTGACCTCGCCTCCTTTGATTTAGCGCATATATCCGGTGTAGTCAGTGCGGAGGTGATCAACACTTGTGTCTTTCTGACCTCGCCTCGTTTGATTGAGCGCATATATCCGGTGTAGTCAGTGCGGAGGTGATCAACACTTGTGTCTTTCTGACCTCGCCTCGTGCGGTTTAGCGCATATATCCGGTGTAGTCAGTGCGGAGGTGATCAACACTTGTGTCTTTCTGACCTCACCTCCTTTGATTTAGCGCATATATCCGGTGTAGTCAGTGCGGAGGTGATCAACACTTGTGTCTTTCTGACCTCGCCTCCTTTGATTTAGCGCATATATCCGGTGTAGTCAGTGCGGAACTGATCAACACTTGTGTCTTTCTGACCTCGCCTCCTTTGATTTAGCACATATATCCGGTGTAGTCAGTGCGGAGGTGATCAACACTTGTGTCTTTCTGACCTCGCCTCCTTTTATTTAGCGCATATATCCGGTGTAGTCAGTGCGGAGGTGATCAACACTTGTGTCTTTCTGACCTCGTCTCGTGTGATTTAGCTCATATATCCGGTGAAGTCAGTGCGGAGGTGATCAACACTTGTGTCTATCTGACCTCGCCTCCTTTGATTTAGCGCATATATCCGGTGTAGTCAGTGCGGAGTTGATCAACACTTGTGTCTTTCTAACCTCGCCTCCTTTGATTTAGCGCATATATCCGGTGTAGTCAGTGCGGAGGTGATCAACACTTGTGTCTTTCTGACCTCGCCTCGTGTGATTTAGCGCATATATCCGATGTAGTCAGTGCGGAGGAGGTCAACACTTGTGTCTTTCTGACCTCGCCTCCTTTGATTTAGCGCATATATCCGGTGTAGTCAGTGCGGAGGTGATCAACACTTGTGTCTTTCTGACCTCGCCTCGTGTGATTTAGCGCATATATCCGGTGTAGTCAGTGCGGAGGTGATCAACACTTGTGTCTTTGACCTCGCCTCGTTTGATTTAGCACATATATCCGGTGTAGTCAGTGCGGAGGTGATAAACATTTGTGTCTTTCTGACCTCGGCTCGTGTGATTTAGCGCATATATCCGGTGTAGTCAGTGCGGAGGTGATCAACACTTGTGTCTTTGACCTCGCCTCGTGTGATTTAGCGCATATATCCGGTGTAGTCAGTGCGGAGGTGATCAACACTTGTGTCTTTCTGACCTCGCCTCGTGTGATTTAGCGCATATATCCGGTGTAGTCAGTGCGGAGGTGATCAACACTTGTGTCTCTGACCTCGCCTCGTGTGATTTAGCGCATATATCCGGTGTAGTCAGTGCGGAGGTGATCAACACTTGTGTCTTTCTGACCTCGCCTCGTGTGATTTAGCACATATATCCGGTGTAGTCAGTGCGGAGGTGATCAACACTTGTGTCTTTCTGACCTCGCCTCCTTTGATTTAGCACATATATCCGGGGTAGTCAGTGCGGAGGTGATCAACACTTGTGTCTTTGACCTCGCCTCGTTTGATTTAGCGCATATATCCGGTGTAGTCAGTGCGGAGGTGATCAGCACTTGTGTCTTTCTGACCTCGCCTCGTGTGATTTAGCACATATATCCGGTGTAGTCAGTGCGGAGGTGATCAGCACTTGTGTCTTTCTGACCTCGCCTCGTTTGATTAAGCGCATATATCCGTTGTAGTCAGTGCGGAGGTGATCAACACTTGTGTCTTTGACCTCGCCTCGTTTGATTTAGCGCATATATCCGGTGTAGTCAGTGCGGAGGTGATCAGCACATGTGTCTTTCTGACCTCGCCTCGTTTGATTAAGCGCATATATCCGGTGTAGTCAGTGCGGAGGTGAGCAACACTTGTGTCTTTCTGACCTCGCCTCGTGTGATTTAGCGCATATATCTGGTGTAGTCAGTGCGGAGGTGATCAACACCTGTGTCTTTATGACCTCGCCTCCTTTGATTTAGCGCATATATCCGGTGTAGTCAGTGCGGAGGTGATCAACACTTGTGTCTTTCTGACCTCGCCTCGTGTGATTTAGCGCATATATCCGGTGTAGTCAGTGCGGAGGTGATCAACACTTGTGTCCTTCTGACCTCGCCTCGTGTGATTTAGCGCATATATCCGGTGTAGTCAGTGCGGAGGTGATCAACACTTGTGTCTTTCTGACCTCATCTCGTGCGATTGAGCGCATATATTCGGTGTAGTCAGTGCGGAGGTGATCAACACTTGTGTCTTTCTGACCTCGCCTCCTTTGATTTAGCGCATATATCCGGTGTAGTCAGTGCGGAGGTGATCAACACTTGTGTCTTTCTGGCCTCGCCTCCTTTGGTTTAGCGCATATATCCGGTGTAGTCAGTGCGGAGGTGATCAACACTTGTGTCTTTCTGACCTCGCCTCGTTTGATTGAGCGCATATATCCGGTGTAGTCAGTGCGGAGGTGATCAACACTTGTGTCTTTCTGACCTCGCCTCGTGTGATTTAGCGCATATATCCGGTGTAGTCAGTGTGGAGGTGATCAACACTTGTGTCTTTCTGACCTCGCCTCGTGTGATTTAGGGCATATATCCGGTGTAGTCAGTGCGGAGGTGATCAACACTTGTGTCTTTCTGAGCTCGCCTCGTGTGATTTAGCGCATATATCCGGTGTAGTCAGTGCGGAGGTGATCAACACTTGTGTCTTTCTGACCTCGCCTCCTTTGATTCAGCTCATATATCCGTTGTAGTCAGTGCGGAGGTGATCAACACTTGTGTCTTTCTGACCTCGCCTCGTGTGATTTAGCGCATATATCCGGTGTAGTCAGTGCGGAGGTGATCAACACTTGTGTCTTTCTGACCTCGCCTCAGTTGATTTAGCGCATATATCCGGTGTAGTCAGTGCGGAGGTGATCAACACTTGTGTCTTTCTGACCTCGCCTCGTGTGATTTAGCGCATATATCCGGTGTAGTCAGTGTGGAGGTGATCAACACTTGTGTCTTTCTGACCTCGCCTCGTGTGATTTAGCGCATATATCCGGTGTAGTCAGTGCGGAGGTGATCAACACTAGTGTCTTTCTGACCTCGCCTCGTGTGATTTAGCGCATATATCCGGTGTAGTCAGTGCGGAGGTGATCAACACTTGTGTCTTTCTGACCTCGCCTCCTTTGATTCAGCTCATATATCCGTTGTAGTCAGTGCGGAGGTGATCAACACTTGTGTTTTTCTGACCTCGCCTCGTGTGATTTAGCGCATATATCCGGTGTAGTCAGTGCGGAGGTGATCAACACTTGTGTCTTTCTGACCTCGCCTCGTGTGATTTAGCGCATATATCCGGTGTAGTCAGTGCGGAGGTGATCAACATTTGTGTCTTTCTGACCTCGCCTCGTGTGATTTAGCGCATATATCCGGTGTAGTCAGTGCGGAGGTGATCAACACTTGTGTCTTTCTGACCTCGCCTCGTGTGATTTAGCGCATATATCCGGTGTAGTCAGTGTGGAGGTGATCAACACTTGTGTCTTTCTGACCTCGCCTCGTGTGATTTAGCGCATATATCCGGTGTAGTCAGTGCGGAGGTGATCAACACTTGTGTCTTTCTGACCTCGCCTCCTTTGATTTAGCACATATATCCGGTGTAGTCAGTGCGGAGGTGATCAACACTTGTGTCTTTCTGACCTCGCCTCGTGTGATTCAGCGCATATATCCGGTGTAGTCAGTGCGGAGGTGATCAACACTTGTGTCTTTCTGACCTCGCCTCGTGTGATTTAGCGCATATATCTGGTGTAGTCAGTGTGGAGGTGATCAACACTTGTGTCTTTCTGACCTCGCCTCCTTTGATTTAGCGCATATATCCGGTGTAGTCAGTGCGGAGGTGAGCAACACTTGTGTCTTTCTGACCTCGCCTCGTGTGATTTAGCGCATATATCTGGTGTAGTCAGTGCGGAGGTGATCAACACCTGTGTCTTTATGACTTCGCCTCCTTTGATTTAGCGCATATATCCGGTGTAGTCAGTGCGGAGGTGATCAACACTTGTGTCTTTCTGACCTCGCCTCGTGTGATTTAGCGCATATATCCGGTGTAGTCAGTGCGGAGGTGATCAACACTTGTGTCTTTCTGACCTCGCCTCGTGTGATTTAGCGCATATATCCGGTGTAGTCAGTGCGGAGGTGATCAACACTTTTGTCTTTCTGACCTCGCCTCGTGTGATTTAGCGCATATAACCGGTGTAGTCAGTGCGGAGATGATCAACACTTGTGTCTTTCTGACCTCGCCTCGTGTGATTTAGCGCATATATCCGGTGTAGTCAGTGCGAAGGTGATCAACACTTGTGTCTTTCTGACCTCGCCTCGTGTGATTTAGCGCATATATCCGGTGTAGTCAGTGCGGAGGTGATCAACACTTGTGTCTTTCTGACCTCGCCTCGTGTGATTTAGCGCATATATCCGGTGTAGTCAGTGCGGAGGTGATCAACACTTGTGTCTTTCTGACCTCGCCTCGTATGATTTAGCGCATATATCCGGTGTAGTCAGTGCGGAGGTGATCAACACTTGCGTCTTTCTGACCTCGGCTCGTGTGATTTAGCGCATATATCCAGTGTAGTCAGTGCGGAGGTGATCAACACTTGTGTCTTTCTGAGCTCGCCTCGTGTGATTTAGCGCATATATCCGGTGTAGTCAGTGCGGAGGTGATCAACACTTGTGACTTTCTGACCTCGCCTCCTTTGATTTAGCGCATATATCCGGTCTAGTCAGTGCGGAGGTGATCAACACTTGTGACTTTCTGACCTCGCCTCCTTTGATTTAGCGCATATATCTGGTGTAGTCAGTGCGGAGGTGATCAACACTTGTGTCTTTCTGACCTCGCCTCGTGTGATTTAGCGCATATATCCGGTGTAGTCAGTGCGGAGATGATCAACACTTGTGTCTTTCTGACCTCGCCTCGTGTGATTTAGCGCATATATCCGGTGAAGTCAGTGCGAAGGAGATCAACACTTGTGTCTTTCTGACCTCGCCTCGTGTGATTTAGCTCATATACCCGGTGTAGTCAGTGCGGAGGTGATCAACACTTGTGTCTTTCTGGCCCCGCCTCGTGTGATTTAGCGCATATATCCGGTGTCGTCAGTGCGGAGGTGATCAGCACTTGTGTCTTTCTGACCTCGCCTCATGTGGTTCAGCGCATATATCCGGTGTAGTCAGTGCGGAGGTGATCAACACTTGTGTCTTTCTGACCTCGCCTCGTGTGATTTAGCGCATATATCCGGTGTAGTCAGTGCGGAGGTGATCAACACTTGTGTCTTTCTGAGCTCGCCTCGTGTGATTTAGCGCATATATCCGGTGTAGTCAGTGCGGAGGTGATCAACACTTGTGACTTTCTGACCTCGCCTCCTTTGATTTAGCGCATATATCCGGTGTAGTCAGTGCGGAGGTGATCAACACTTGTGTCTTTCTGACCTCGCCTCAGTTGATTTAGCGCATATATCCGGTGTAGTCAGTGCGGAGGTGATCAACACTTGTGTCTTTCTGACCTCGCCTCCTTTGATTTAGCGCATATATCCGGTGTAGTCAGTGCGGAGGTGATCAACACTTGTGTCTTTCTGACCTCGCCTCGTTTGATTGAGCGCATATATCCGGTGTAGTCAGTGCGGAGGTGATCAACACTTGTGTCTTTCTGACCTCGCCTCGTGCGGTTTAGCGCATATATCCGGTGTAGTCAGTGCGGAGGTGATCAACACTTGTGTCTTTCTGACCTCGCCTCCTTTGATTTAGCGCATATATCCGGTGTAGTCAGTGCGGAGGTGATCAACACTTGTGTCTTTCTGACCTCGCCTCCTTTGATTTAGCGCATATATCCGGTGTAGTCAGTGCGGAGCTGATCAACACTTGTGTCTTTCTGACCTCGCCTCCTTTGATTTAGCACATATATCCGGTGTAGTCAGTGCGGAGGTGATCAACACTTGTGTCTTTCTGACCTCGCCTCCTTTTATTTAGCGCATATATCCGGTGTAGTCAGTGCGGAGGTGATCAACACTTGTGTCTTTCTGACCTCGTCTCGTGTGATTTAGCGCATATATCCGGTGAAGTCAGTGCGGAGGTGATCAACACTTGTGTCTTTCTGACCTCGCCTCCTTTGATTTAGCGCATATATCCGTTGTAGTCAGTGCGGAGGTGATCAACACTTGTGTCTTTCTGACCGCGCTTCGTTTGATTGAGCGCATATATCCGGTGTAGTCAGTGCGGAGGTGATCAACACTTGTGTCTTTCTGACCTCGCCTCGTGTGATTTAGCGCATATATCCGGTGTAGTCAGTGTGGAGGTGATCAACACTTGTGTCTTTCTGACCTCACCTCGTGTGATTTAGCGCATATATCCGGTGTAGTCAGTGCGGAGGTGATCAACACTAGTGTCTTTCTGACCTCGCCTCGTGTGATTTAGCGCATATATCCGGTGTAGTCAGTGCGGAGGTGATCAACACTTGTGTCTTTCTGACCTCGCCTCCTTTGATTCAGCTCATATATCCGTTGTAGTCTGTGCGGAGGTGATCAACACTTGTGTTTTTCTGACCTCGCCTCGTGTGATTTAGCGCATATATCCGGTGTAGTCAGTGCGGAGGTGATCAACACTTGTGTCTTTCTGACCTCGCCTCGTGTGATTTAGCGCATATATCCGGTGTAGTCAGTGCGGAGGTGATCAACACTTGTGTCTTTCTGACCTCGCCTCGTGTGATTTAGCGCATATATCCGGTGTAGTCAGTGCGGAGGTGATCAACACTTGTGTCTTTCTGACCTCGCCTCGTGTGATTTAGCGCATATATCCGGTGTAGTCAGTGTGGAGGTGATCAACACTTGTGTCTTTCTGACCTCGCCTCGTGTGATTTAGCGCATATATCCGGTGTAGTCAGTGCGGAGGTGATCAACACTTGTGTCTTTCTGACCTCGCCTCCTTTGATTTAGCACATATATCCGGTGTAGTCAGTGCGGAGGTGATCAACACTTGTGTCTTTCTGACCTCGCCTCGTGTGATTCAGCGCATATATCCGGTGTAGTCAGTGCGGAGGTGATCAACACTTGTGTCTTTCTGACCTCGCCTCGTGTGATTTAGCGCATATATCTGGTGTAGTCAGTGTGGAGGTGATCAACACTTGTGTCTTTCTGACCTCGCCTCCTTTGATTTAGCGCATATATCCGGTGTAGTCAGTGCGGAGGTGAGCAACACTTGTGTCTTTCTGACCTCACCTCGTGTGATTTAGCGCATATATCTGGTGTAGTCAGTGCGGAGGTGATCAACACCTGTGTCTTTATGACTTCGCCTCCTTTGATTTAGCGCATATATCCGGTGTAGTCAGTGCGGAGGTGATCAACACTTGTGTCTTTCTGACCTCGCCTCGTGTGATTTAGCGCATATATCCGGTGTAGTCAGTGCGGAGGTGATCAACACTTGTGTCTTTCTGACCTCGCCTCGTGTGATTTAGCGCATATATCCGGTGTAGTCAGTGCGGAGGTGATCAACACTTTTGTCTTTCTGACCTCGCCTCGTGTGATTTAGCGCATATAACCGGTGTAGTCAGTGCGGAGATGATCAACACTTGTGTCTTTCTGACCTCGCCTCGTGTGATTTAGCGCATATATATGCGGTGTAGTCAGTGCGAAGGTGATCAACACTTGTGTCTTTCTGACCTCGCCTCGTGTGATTTAGCGCATATATCCGGTGTAGTCAGTGCGGAGGTGATCAACACTTGTGTCTTTCTGACCTCGCCTCGTGTGATTTAGCGCATATATCCGGTGTAGTCAGTGCGGAGGTGATCAACACTTGTGTCTTTCTGACCTCGCCTCGTATGATTTAGCGCATATATCCGGTGTAGTCAGTGCGGAGGTGATCAACACTTGCGTCTTTCTGACCTCGCCTCGTGTGATTTAGCGCATATATCCAGTGTAGTCAGTGCGGAGGTGATCAACACTTGTGTCTTTCTGAGCTCGCCTCGTGTGATTTAGCGCATATATCCGGTGTAGTCAGTGCGGAGGTGATCAACACTTGTGACTTTCTGACCTCGCCTCCTTTGATTTAGCGCATATATCCGGTCTAGTCAGTGCGGAGGTGATCAACACTTGTGACTTTCTGACCTCGCCTCCTTTGATTTAGCGCATATATCTGGTGTAGTCAGTGCGGAGGTGATCAACACTTGTGTCTTTCTGACCTCGCCTCGTGTGATTTAGCGCATATATCCGGTGTAGTCAGTGCGGAGATGATCAACACTTGTGTCTTTCTGACCTCGCCTCGTGTGATTTAGCGCATATATCCGGTGAAGTCAGTGCGAAGGAGATCAACACTTGTGTCTTTCTGACCTCGCCTCGTGTGATTTAGCTCATATACCCGGTGTAGTCAGTGCGGAGGTGATCAACACTTGTGTCTTTCTGGCCCCGCCTCGTGTGATTTAGCGCATATATCCGGTGTCGTCAGTGCGGAGGTGATCAGCACTTGTGTCTTTCTGACCTCGCCTCATGTGGTTTAGCGCATATATCCGGTGTAGTCAGTGCGGAGGTGATCAACACTTGTGTCTTTCTGACCTCGCCTCGTGTGATTTAGCGCATATATCCGGTGTAGTCAGTGCGGAGGTGATCAACACTTGTGTCTTTCTGAGCTCGCCTCGTGTGATTTAGCGCATATATCCGGTGTAGTCAGTGCGGAGGTGATCAACACTTGTGACTTTCTGACCTCGCCTCCTTTGATTTAGCGCATATATCCGGTGTAGTCAGTGCGGAGGTGATCAACACTTGTGTCTTTCTGACCTCGCCTCCTTTGATTTAGCGCATATATCCGGTGTAGTCAGTGCGGAGGTGATCAACACTTGTGTCTTTCTGACCTCGCCTCCTTTGATTTAGCGCATATATCCGGTGTAGTCAGTGCGGAGGTGATCAACACTTGTGTCTTTCTGACCTCGCCTCGTTTGATTCAGCGCATATATCCGGTGTAGTCAGTGCGGAGGTGATCAACACTTGTGTCTTTCTGACCTCGCCTCGTGCGGTTTAGCGCATATATCCGGTGTAGTCAGTGCGGAGGTGATCAACACTTGTGTCTTTCTGACCTCACCTCCTTTGATTTAGCGCATATATCCGGTGTAGTCAGTGCGGAGGTGATCAACACTTGTGTCTTTCTGACCTCGCCTCCTTTGATTTAGCGCATATATCCGGTGTAGTCAGTGCGGAACTGATCAACACTTGTGTCTTTCTGACCTCGCCTCCTTTGATTTAGCACATATATCCGGTGTAGTCAGTGCGGAGGTGATCAACACTTGTGTCTTTCTGACCTCGCCTCCTTTTATTTAGCGCATATATCCGGTGTAGTCAGTGCGGAGGTGATCAACACTTGTGTCTTTCTGACCTCGTCTCGTGTGATTTAGCTCATATATCCGGTGAAGTCAGTGCGGAGGTGATCAACACTTGTGTCTATCTGACCTCGCCTCCTTTGATTTAGCGCATATATCCGGTGTAGTCAGTGCGGAGTTGATCAACACTTGTGTCTTTCTAACCTCGCCTCCTTTGATTTAGCGCATATATCCGGTGTAGTCAGTGCGGAGGTGATCAACACTTGTGTCTTTCTGACCTCGCCTCGTGTGATTTAGCGCATATATCCGATGTAGTCAGTGCGGAGGTGGTCAACACTTGTGTCTTTCTGACCTCGCCTCCTTTGATTTAGCGCATATATCCGGTGTAGTCAGTGCGGAGGTGATCAACACTTGTGTCTTTCTGACCTCGCCTCGTGTGATTTAGCGCATATATCCGGTGTAGTCAGTGCGGAGGTGATCAACACTTGTGTCTTTGACCTCGCCTCGTTTGATTTAGCACATATATCCGGTGTAGTCAGTGCGGAGGTGATAAACATTTGTGTCTTTCTGACCTCGGCTCGTGTGATTTAGCGCATATATCCGGTGTAGTCAGTGCGGAGGTGATCAACACTTGTGTCTTTGACCTCGCCTCGTGTGATTTAGCGCATATATCCGGTGTAGTCAGTGCGGAGGTGATCAACACTTGTGTCTTTCTGACCTCGCCTCGTGTGATTTAGCGCATATATCCGGTGTAGTCAGTGCGGAGGTGATCAACACTTGTGTCTCTGACCTCGCCTCGTGTGATTTAGCGCATATATCCGGTGTAGTCAGTGCGGAGGTGATCAACACTTGTGTCTTTCTGACCTCGCCTCGTGTGATTTAGCACATATATCCGGTGTAGTCAGTGCGGAGGTGATCAACACTTGTGTCTTTCTGACCTCGCCTCCTTTGATTTAGCACATATATCCGGTGTATTCAGTGCGGAGGTGATCAACACTTGTGTCTTTGACCTCGCCTCGTTTGATTTAGCGCATATATCCGGTGTAGTCAGTGCGGAGGTGATCAGCACTTGTGTCTTTCTGACCTCGCCTCGTGTGATTTAGCACATATATCCGGTGTAGTCAGTGCGGAGGTGATCAGCACTTGTGTCTTTCTGACCTCGCCTCGTTTGATTAAGCGCATATATCCGGTGTAGTCAGTGCGGAGGTGATCAACACTTGTGTCTTTGACCTCGCCTCGTTTGATTTAGCGCATATATCCGGTGTAGTCAGTGCGGAGGTGATCAGCACATGTGTCTTTCTGACCTCGCCTCGTTTGATTAAGCGCATATATCCGGTGTAGTCAGTGCGGAGGTGAGCAACACTTGTGTCTTTCTGACCTCGCCTCGTGTGATTTAGCGCATATATCTGGTGTAGTCAGTGCGGAGGTGATCAACACCTGTGTCTTTATGACCTCGCCTCCTTTGATTTAGCGCATATATCCGGTGTAGTCAGTGCGGAGGTGATCAACACTTGTGTCTTTCTGACCTCGCCTCGTGTGATTTAGCGCATATATCCGGTGTAGTCAGTGCGGAGGTGATCAACACTTGTGTCCTTCTGACCTCGCCTCGTGTGATTTAGCGCATATATCCGGTGTAGTCAGTGCGGAGGTGATCAACACTTGTGTCTTTCTGACCTCATCTCGTGCGATTGAGCGCATATATCCGGTGTAGTCAGTGCGGAGGTGATCAACACTTGTGTCTTTCTGACCTCGCCTCCTTTGATTTAGCGCATATATCCGGTGTAGTCAGTGCGGAGGTGATCAACACTTGTGTCTTTCTGACCTCGCCTCCTTTGGTTTAGCGCATATATCCGGTGTAGTCAGTGCGGAGGTGATCAACACTTGTGTCTTTCTGACCTCGCCTCGTTTGATTGAGCGCATATATCCGGTGTAGTCAGTGCGGAGGTGATCAACACTTGTGTCTTTCTGACCTCGCCTCGTGTGATTTAGCGCATATATCCGGTGTAGTCAGTGTGGAGGTGATCAACACTTGTGTCTTTCTGACCTCGCCTCGTGTGATTTAGGGCATATATC
This sequence comes from Meconema thalassinum, assembly GCA_946902985.2. Classification (NCBI taxonomy): domain Eukaryota; kingdom Metazoa; phylum Arthropoda; class Insecta; order Orthoptera; family Tettigoniidae; genus Meconema; species Meconema thalassinum. The sequence continues at coordinate 19,759,417 of OX336395.1, read as the reverse complement.
CGGTGTAGTCAGTGCGGAGGTGATCAACACTTGTGTCTTTCTGAGCTCGCCTCGTGTGATTTAGCGCATATATCCGGTGTAGTCAGTGCGGAGGTGATCAACACTTGTGTCTTTCTGACCTCGCCTCCTTTGATTCAGCTCATATATCCGTTGTAGTCAGTGCGGAGGTGATCAACACTTGTGTCTTTCTGACCTCGCCTCGTGTGATTTAGCGCATATATCCGGTGTAGTCAGTGCGGAGGTGATCAACACTTGTGTCTTTCTGACCTCGCCTCGTGTGATTTAGCGCATATATCCGGTGTAGTCAGTGCGGAGGTGATCAACACTTGTGTCTTTCTGACCTCGCCTCGTGTGATTTAGCGCATATATCCGGTGTAGTCAGTGCGGAGGTGATCAACACTTGTGTCTTTCTGACCTCGCCTCGTGTGATTTAGCGCATATATCCGGTGTAGTCAGTGTGGAGGTGATCAACACTTGTGTCTTTCTGACCTCGCCTCGTGTGATTTAGCGCATATATCCGGTGTAGTCAGTGCGGAGGTGATCAACACTTGTGTCTTTCTGACCTCGCCTCCTTTGATTTAGCACATATATCCGGTGTAGTCAGTGCGGAGGTGATCAACACTTGTGTCTTTCTGACCTCGCCTCGTGCGATTCAGCGCATATATCCGGTGTAGTCAGTGCGGAGGTGATCAACACTTGTGTCTTTCTGACCTCGCCTCGTGTGATTTAGCGCATATATCCGGAATAGTCAGTGTGGAGGTGATCAACACTTGTGTCTTTCTGACCTCGCCTCGTGTGATTTAGCGCATATATCTGGTGTAGTCAGTGCGGAGGTGATCAACACCTGTGTCTTTATGACCTCGCCTTCTTTGATTTAGCGCATATATCCGGTGTAGTCAGTGGGGAGGTGATCAACACTTTTGTCTTTCTGACCTCGCCTCGTGTGATTTAGCGCATATAACCGGTGTAGTCAGTGCGGAGATGATCAACACTTGTGTCTTTCTGACCTCGCCTCGTGTGATTTAGCGCATATATCCGGTGTAGTCAGTGCGAAGGTGATCAACACTTGTGTCTTTCTGACCTCGCCTCGTGTGATTTAGCGCATATATCCGGTGTAGTCAGTGCGGAGGTGATCAACACTTGTGTCTTTCTGACCTCGCCTCGTGTGATTTAGCGCATATATCCGGTGTAGTCAGTGCGGAGGTGATCAACACTTGTGTCTTTCTGACCTCGCCTCGTATGATTTAGCGCATATATCCGGTGTAGTCAGTGCGGAGGTGATCAACACTTGTGTCTTTCTGACCTCGCCTCGTGTGATTTAGCGCATATATCCAGTGTAGTCAGTGCGGAGGTGATCAACACTTGTGTCTTTCTGAGCTCGCCTCGTGTGATTTAGCGCATATATCCGGTGTAGTCAGTGCGGAGGTGATCAAAACTTGTGACTTTCTGACCTCGCCTCCTTTGATTTAGCGCATATATCCGGTCTAGTCAGTGCGGAGGTGATCAACACTTGTGACTTTCTGACCTCGCCTCCTTTGATTTAGCGCATATATCTGGTGTAGTCAGTGCGGAGGTGATCAACACTTGTGTCTTTCTGACCTCGCCTCGTGTGATTTAGCGCATATATCCGGTGTAGTCAGTGCGGAGGTGATCAACACTTGTGTCTTTCTGACCTCGCCTCGTGTGATTTAGCGCATATATCCGGTGTAGTCAGTGCGGAGGTGATCAACACTTGTGTCTTTCTGACCTCACCTCGTGTGATTTAGCGCATATAACCGGTGTAGTCAGTGCGGAGATGATCAACACTTGTGTCTTTCTGACCACGCCTCGTGTGATTTAGCGCATATATCCGGTGAAGTCAGTGCGAAGGTGATCAACACTTGTGTCTTTCTGACCTCGCCTCGTGTGATTTAGCGCATATATCCGGTGTAGTCAGTGCGGAGGTGATCAACACTTGTGTCTTTCTGGCCTCGCCTCGTGTGATTTAGCGCATATATCCGGTGTAGTCAGTGCGGAGGTGATCAGCACTTGTGTCTTTCTGACTTCGCCTCGTGTGGTTTTGCGCATATATCCGGTGCAGTCAGTGCGGAGGTGATCAACGTGTCTTTCTGACCTCGCCTCGTGTGATTTAGCACATATATCCGGTGTAGTCAGTGCGGAGGTGATCAACACTTGTGTCTTTCTGAGCTCGCCTCGTGTGATTTAGCGCATATATCCGGTGTAGTCAGTGCGGAGGTGATCAACACTTGTGACTTTCTGACCTCGCCTCCTTTGATTTAGCGCATATATCCGGTGTAGTCAGTGCGGAGGTGATCAACACTTGTGTCTTTCTGACCTCGCCTCCTTTGATTTAGCGCATATATCCGGTGTAGTCAGTGCGGAGGTGATCAACACTTGTGTCTTTCTGACCTCGCCTCCTTTGATTTAGCGCATATATCCGGAGTAGTCAGTGCGGAGGTGATCAACACTTGTGTCTTTCTGACCTCGCCTCGTTTGATTGAGCGCATATATCCGGTGTAGTCAGTGCGGAGGTGATCATCACTTGTGTCTTTCTGACCTCGCCTCGTGTGGTTTAGCGCATATATCCGGTGTAGTCAGTGCGGAGGTGATCAACACTTGTGTCTTTCTGACCTCGCCTCCTTTGATTAACGCATATATCCGGTGTAGTCAGTGCGGAGGTGATCAACACTTGTGTCTTTCTGACCTCGCCTCCTTTGATTTAGCGCATATATCCGGTGTAGTCAGTGCGGAGGTGATCAACACTTGTGTCTTTCTGACCTCGCCTCCTTTGATTTAGCACATATATCCGGTGTAGTCAGTGCGGAGGTGATCAACACTTGTGTCTTTCTGACCTCGCCTCCTTTTATTTAGCGCATATATCCGGTGTAGTCAGTGCGGAGGTGATCAACACTTGTGTCATTGTGACCTCGTCTCGTGTGATTTAGCGCATATATCCGGTGTAGTCAGTGCGGAGGTGATCAACACTTGTGTCTTTCTGACCTCGCCTCCTTTGATTTAGTGCATATATCCGGTGTAGTCAGTGCGGAGGTGATCAACACTTGTGTCTTTCTAACCTCGCCTCCTTTGAGTTAGCGCATATATCCGGTGTAGTCAGTGCGGAGGTGATCAACACTTGTGTCTTTCTGACCTCGCCTCGTGTGATTTAGCGCATATATCCGGTGTAGTCAGTGCGGAGGTGGTCAACCCTTGTGTCTTTCTGACCTCGCCTCCTTTGATTTAGCGCATATATCCGGTGTAGTCAGTGCGGAGGTGATCAACACTTGTGTCTTTCTGACCTCGCCTCCTTTGATTTAGCGCATATATCCGGTGTAGTCAGTGCGGAGGTGATCAACACTTGTGTCTTTCTGACCTCGCCTCGTTTGATTGAGCGCATATATCCGGTGTAGTCAGTGCGGAGGTGATCAACACTTGTGTCTTTCTGACCTCGCCTCGTGTGATTTAGCGCATATATCCGGTGTAGTCAGTGTGGAGGTGATCAACACTTGTGTCTTTCTGACCTCGCCTCGTGTGATTTAGGGCATATATCCGGTGTAGTCAGTGCGGAGGTGATCAACACTTGTGTCTTTCTGAGCTCGCCTCGTGTGATTTAGCGCATATATCCGGTGTAGTCAGTGCGGAGGTGATCAACACTTGTGTCTTTCTGACCTCGCCTCCTTTGATTCAGCTCATATATCCGTTGTAGTCAGTGCGGAGGTGATCAACACTTGTGTCTTTCTGACCTCGCCTCGTGTGATTTAGCGCATATATACGGTGTAGTCAGTGCGGAGGTGATCAACACTTGTGTCTTTCTGACCTCGCCTCGTGTGATTTAGCGCATATATCCGGTGTAGTCAGTGCGGAGTTGATCAACACTTGTGTCTTTCTGACCTCGCCTCGTGTGATTTAGCGCATATATCCGGTGTAGTCAGTGCGGAGGTGATCAACACTTGTGTCTTTCTGACCTCGCCTCGTGTGATTTAGCGCATATATCCGGTGTAGTCAGTGTGGAGGTGATCAACACTTGTGTCTTTCTGACCTCGCCTCGTGTGATTTAGCGCATATATCCGGTGTAGTCAGTGCGGAGGTGATCAACACTTGTGTCTTTCTGACCTCGCCTCCTTTGATTTAGCACATATATCCGGTGTAGTCAGTGCGGAGGTGATCAACACTTGTGTCTTTCTGACCTCGCCTCGTGTGATTCAGCGCATATATCCGGTGTAGTCAGTGCGGAGGTGATCAACACTTGTGTCTTTCTGACCTCGCCTCGTGTTATTTAGCGCATATATCCGGAATAGTCAGTGTGGAGGTGATCAACACTTGTGTCTTTCTGACCTCGCCTCCTTTGATTTAGCGCATATATCCGGTGTAGTCAGTGCGGAGGTGAGCAACACTTGTGTCTTTCTGACATCGCCTCGTGTGATTTAGCGCATATATCTGGTGTAGTCAGTGCGGAGGTGATCAACACCTGTGTCTTTATGACCTCGCCTTCTTTGATTTAGCGCATATATCCGGTGTAGTCAGTGCGGAGGTGATCAACACATTTGTCTTTCTGACCTCGCCTCGTGTGATTTAGCGCATATAACCGGTGTAGTCAGTGCGGAGATGATCAACACTTGTGTCTTTCTGACCTCGCCTCGTGTGATTTACGCATATATCCGGTGTAGTCAGTGCGAAGGTGATCAACACTTGTGTCTTTCTGACCTCGCCTCGTGTGATTTAGCGCATATATCCGGTGTAGTCAGTGCGGAGGTGATCAACACTTGTGTCTTTCTGACCTCGCCTCGTGTGATTTAGCGCATATATCCGGTGTAGTCAGTGCGGAGGTGATCAACACTTGTGTCTTTCTGACCTCGCCTCGTATGATTTAGCGCATATATCCGGTGTAGTCAGTGCGGAGGTGATCAACACTTGTGTCTTTCTGACCTCGCCTCGTGTGATTTAGCGCATATATCAAGTGTAGTCAGTGCGGAGGTGATCAACACTTGTGTCTTTCTGAGGTCGCCTCGTGTGATTTAGCGCATATATCCGGTGTAGTCAGTGCGGAGGTGATCAAAACTTGTGACTTTCTGACCTCGCCTCCTTTGATTTAGCGCATATATCCGGTCTAGTCAGTGCGGAGGTGATCAACACTTGTGACTTTCTGACCTCGCCTCCTTTGATTTAGCGCATATATCTGGTGTAGTCAGTGCGGAGGTGATCAACACTTGTGTCTTTCTGACCTCGCCTCGTGTGATTTAGCGCATATATCCGGTGTAGTCAGTGCGGAGGTGATCAACACTTGTGTCTTTCTGACCTCGCCTCGTGTGATTTAGCGCATATATCCGGTGTAGTCAGTGCGGAGGTGATCAACACTTGTGTCTTTCTGACCTCACCTCGTGTGATTTAGCGCATATAACCGGTGTAGTCAGTGCGGCGATGATCAACACTTGTGTCTTTCTGACCACGCCTCGTGTGATTTAGCGCATATATCCGGTGAAGTCAGTGCGAAAGTGATCAACACTTGTGTCTTTTTGACCTCGCCTCGTGTGATTTAGCGCATATATCCGGTGTAGTCAGTGCGGAGGTGATCAACACTTGTGTCTTTCTGGCCTCGCCTCGTGTGATTTAGCGCATATATCCGGTGTAGTCAGTGCGGAGGTGATCAGCACTTGTGTCTTTCTGACCTCGCCTCGTGTGGTTTAGCGCATATATCCGGTGTAGTCAGTGCGGAGGTGATCAACACTTGTGTCTTTCTGACCTCGCCTCGTGTGATTTAGCACATATATCCGGTGTAGTCAGTGCGGAGGTGATCAACACTTGTGTCTTCCTGACCTCGCCTCCTTTGATTTAGCGCATATATCCGGTGTAGTCAGTGCGGAGGTGATCAACACTTGTGTCTTTCTGACCTCGCCTCCTTTGATTTAGCGCATATATCCGGTGTAGTCAGTGCGGAGGTGATCAACACTTGTGTCTTTCTGACCTCGCCTCGTTTGATTGAGCGCATATATCCGGTGTAGTCAGTGCGGAGGTGATCATCACTTGTGTCTTTCTGACCTCGCCTCGTGTGGTTTAGCGCATATATCCGGTGTAGTCAGTGCGGAGGTGATCAACACTTGTGTCTTTCTGACCTCGCCTCCTTTGATTTAGCGCATATATCCGGTGTAGTCAGTGCGGAGGTGATCAACACTTGTGTCTTTCTGACCTCGCCTCCTTTGATTTAGCGCATATATCCGCTGTAGTCAGTGCGGAGGTGATCAACACTTGTGTCTTTCTGACCTCGCCTCCTTTGATTTAGCACATATATCCGGTGTAGTCAGTGCGGAGGTGATCAACACTTGTGTCTTTCTGACCTCGCCTCCTTTTATTTAGCGCATATATCCGGTGTAGTCAGTGCGGAGGTGATCAACACTTGTGTCTTTGTGACCTCGTCTCGTGTGATTTAGCGCATATATCCGGTGTAGTCAGTGCGGAGGTGATCAACACTTGTGTCTTTCTGACCTCGCCTCCTTTGATTTAGCGCATATATCCGGTGTAGTCAGTGCGGAGGTGATCAACACTTGTGTCTTTCTAACCTCGCCACCTTTGAGTTAGCGCATATATCCGGTGTAGTCAGTGCGGAGGTGATCAACACTTGTGTCTTTCTGACCTCGCCTCGTGTGATTTAGCGCATATATACGGTGTAGTCAGTGCGGAGGTGGTCAACACTTGTGTCTTTCTAACCTCGCCTCCTTTGATTTAGCGCATATATCCGGTGTAGTCAGTGCGGAGGTGATCAACACTTGTGTCTTTCTGACCTCGCCTCGTGTGATTTAGCGCATATATCCGGTGTAGTCAGTGCGGAGGTGATCAACACTTGTGTCTTTGACCTCGCCTCGTTTGATTTAGCGCATATATCCGGTGTAGTCAGTGCGGAGGTGATCAGCACTTGTGTCTTTGACCTCGCCTCGTTTGATTTAGCGCATATATCCGGTGTAGTCAGTGCGGAGGTGATCAACACTTGTGTCTTTGACCTCGCCTCGTTTCATTTAGCGCATATATCCGGTGTAGTGAGTGCGGAGGTGATCAACACTTGTGTCTTTGACCTCGCCTCGTGTGATTTAGCACATATATCCGGTGTAGTCAGTGCGGAGGTGATCAACACTTGTGTCTTTGACCTCGCCTCGATTGATTTAGCACATATATCCGGTGTAGTCAGTGCGGAGGTGATCAACACTTGTGTCTTTCTGACCTCGGCTCGTGTGATTTAGCGCATATATCCGGTGTAGTCAGTGCGGAGGTGATCAACACTTGTGTCTTTGACCTCGCCTCGTGTGATTTAGCGCATATATCCGGTGTAGTCAGTGCGGAGGTGATCAACACTTGTGTCTTTGACCTCGCCTCGTTTGATTTAGCGCATATATCCGGTGTAGTCAGTGCGGAGGTGATCAGCACTTGTGTCTTTCTGACCTCGCCTCGTGTGATTTAGCACATATATCCGGTGTAGTCAGTGCGGAGGTGATCAGCACTTGTGTCTTTCTGACCTCGCTTCGTTTGATTAAGCGCATATATCCGGTGTAGTCAGTGCGGAGGTGATCAACACCTGTGTCTTTGACATCGCCTCGTGTGATTTAGCGCATATATCCGGTGTAGTCAGTGCGGAGGTGATCAACACCTGTGTCTTTGACCTCGCCTCGTGTGATTTAGCGCATATATCCGGTGTAGTCAGTGCGGAGGTGATCATCACTTGTGTCTTTCTGACCTCGCCTCGTTTGATTAAGCGCATATATCCGGTGTAGTCAGTGCGGAGGTGATCAACACCTGTGTCTTTGACCTCGCCTCGTGTGATTAACGCATATATCCGGTGTAGTCAGTGCGGAGGTGATCAACACCTGTGTCTTTGACCTCGCCTCGTGTGATTTAGCGCATATATCCGGTGTAGTCAGTGTGGAGGTGATCAACACTTGTGTCTTTGACCTCGCCTCGTGTGATTTAGCGCATATATCCGGTGTAGTCAGTGCGGAGGTGATCAACACCTGTGTCTTTGACCTCGCCTTGTGTGATTTAGCGCATATATCCGGTGTAGTCAGTGTGGAGGTGATCAACACTTGTGTCTTTGACCTCGCCTCGTGTGATTTAGCGCATATATCCGGTGTAGTCAGTGCGGAGGTGATCAACACTTGTGTCTTTCTGACCTCGCCTCGTGTGATTTAGCGCATATATCCGGTGTAGTCTGTGCGGAGGTGATCAACACCTGTGTCTTTCTGACCTCGCCTCGTGTGATTTAGCGCATATATCCGGTGTAGTCAGTGCGGAGGTGATCAACACTTGTGTCTCTCTGACCTCGCCTCGTGTGATTTAGCGCATATATCCGGTGTAGTCAGTGCGGAGGTGATCAACACTTGTGTCTTTCTGACCTCGCCTCGTGTGATTTAGCGCATATATCCGGTGTAGTCAGTGCGGAGGTGATCAACACTTGTGTCTTTCTGACCTCGCCTCGTGTGATTTAGCGCATATATCCGGTGTAGTCAGTGCGGAGGTGATCAACACCTGTGTCTTTGACCTCGCCTCGTGTGATTTAGCGCATATATCCGGTGTAGTCAGTGCGGAGGTGATCAACACCTGTGTCTTTGACCTCGCCTCGTGTGATTTAGCACATATATCCGGTGTAGTCAGTGCGGAGGTGATCAACACTTGTGTCTTTGACCTCGCCTCGTGTGATTTAGCGCATATATCCGGTGTAGTCAGTGCGGAGGTGATCAACACCTGTGTCTTTGACCTCGCCTCGTGTGATTTAGCACATATATCCGGTGTAGTCAGTGCGGAGGTGATCAACACTTGTGTCTTTCTGACCTCGCCTCGTTTGATTTAGCGCATATATCCGGTGTAGTGCTCACTTATTTGAGGCTTGACATACAAAAACAAACCTAACCTGCAGCTAATTTCACCCCAGACCCCCTTGCTTGTGGTACAATCAGTAATTTCACCCCAGACCCCCTTGCTTGTGGTACAATCAGTAATTTTCGGTCAGACAGAAGCCAATAGATCCTCGCTCACTACGCATGACCTGTGTCGTGTATTTTTGTGTAACATACATTGGAAACGGTGACATGACGCCAATGTATACACCTGTGTGAGTCACTTGAAGACACCCAATGTGCCTCCTTCAGAAACAGTCGAGCAACGACAAGCTATGACAATTGCCGTCAATGAATGAACAAGAAACAACGACTTAAGTCACATGTTGACGTAATTTAGCACATATTTTCATTACAGTAGTGATAAAGGATTGTAATTGTAATTGTAATTGTGACGTACATTGTGCAAGTGCAGGATCCAGCTTCATCACTCCCTAACAATTGCCAAGAAGAAATGACGGACCATTAGTGAATTACATGCGCGTGGAACACATTACGTGTCAGTACATCTGCAATTTAATTATTTAGTATCAGTCAAGACATGCACTCGGCCGTATCACTTGGTAATTACTGGTAAAAACAACTTAAGATGGTTTCCTATCACAGTAGAACATTCTACACTTTTAAGGCCCGGAAGTTCATACAAATTCATATTTTTGCATATTTATGCTTATTTTGGTTATATTGGCACAATGCTTCATATATTAAGTGCATATCTCTGCTTGAGAAGGGCGTATATCATAATGTCCTATGGTTTTGAAGCACTTTTTGTTACATCATGTTCCTAAAGTCGTATATTTCGATTTGGACTCTCCGAGTCTCGTATTTGTATTATCTGCTGATTAGTAGTTTGCACTGTCTGTGAGGAAGAACAGAATTCTCCAACGGTAAGAATTTACAGAAGGTAGGCATACCTCTTTCTATAAAATTGGGGCAGATGACCTCGTAGTTCCGCCCCTTTAAACAACAATAACTAACTAACTTTCTATAAAATTCTTAAACTACTGAAATTAAGCACCTGAATTAATAGTCGGGAAAAGATCTGGAGATGATGTAATTGAAAATCTACAGCCTGTTTCCAGTCGACCGACCGAGTCAGGGATGGAATGAATGAAGCCCCCATCTAGCGGCGAGGATATGAACTGTGCCGGCTGCCGAAGTCTGTCGAACTCCTCTCGGGCAATGAATGACAAATGAAATGAAATTGGAGAGTGTTGCTGGAATGAAATATTGACAGGGAAAACCGGAGTACCCGGAGAAAACCTGTCTGCCTCCGCTTTGTCCAGCACAAATCTCAAATGTTTACTCCTCCGCTGTCTGAGACCCGCCCAGCCGTCCCAAATATGAACACGACTTATATAGCCAAAAGTCCACCTGTTTCAGCCATTTTAACATCATGGACCGTATTGCCAACCCACGCGTCCGGCAGACCAATGGTTTTCACCTAGACCAATAATGGTTAGGTAGTGCGGCCCGAAACACCCCTGTTTTTTGTCACACACAGTGGGGGTAGTCACGCATCAATAATCTTTATCCAGGCCAATGGTTTTGCCTTTTATTTCATTATTCACGTGTCCCGTACTGTCTGACGTCAATGTAACATGGTGCTGAGATCGTAAAATGAACACGAACAAAAATGCTTTATTTGCGTAATAAAAGAAATATTTCCGGTGCAGCAGTGACAATTCGAATAGGAATCAACTTCGACTCCCAGAAAAGTAGGCGAATCATAAATAACATATTTTCAATAATCTGCCTTGTGAAAGTTATGGAAAGGGAGGAGGACTGCTCTCAACAATTAATACATTTTCAGTGACTCAACATTTGGAAACCGCCAAACATAAGCAAAATGTTGTAAAAAAAACAAAAACAAAAAAAAACAACACATCAATTCTGTCCTTGTTAACAAATGCTATTAGTTGCCCTACAACCAAACTTAGTGAATTTTCTCAAGACCTGTTTGAAGCCTTAATTGCAGCAAACATTCCATAGTGGAAACTGATTACCAAGGGCATGAGACAGGAACCTTACTTTTACAGTTTCACTTAGATGGTAAATGATAATATATGATTCCCATACCTTTTCAGGGGCTCCAGGGGACAATACCAGATGAAATTCCCATTCATTACGACTAATATACTGGAAATATGTGCTAAATTGCATAATTTTGTGTATTTCTTGTTGAATTTGAACTACGGCTGGGCGAGACATGATGAGAAATTGATGTCACGGCAGTGTGCCCAACATTAAGATATAAAATACACCACCACTAGGAGAATCTGGAGGAGTTAGGCTGTAACCATTGTCAAAACTATTGATCTGGATGCGTTAGGCTGTAACCATTGTCGAAAACTATTGATCTGGACGCGTTAGGCTGCAACCATTGTCAAAAACTATTGGATTGGACAAAACAAAGGTTAGAATGGTCGGGTTAGGCGAGACCTTTGGCCTCGGGAAGCTAGCGGGGCACGGATGACAAAAAACCATTGATCTGGGCTCGTTAGGCTGTAACCATTGGATTGGACAAAACGAAGGTTAGAATGGTCAGGTGTCGGGAAGCTATCGGGGCATGGCTGACAAAAAGAAAACTATTTATCTGGACGCGTTAGGCTGTAACCATTGATCCGGACGCATTAGGTTATAACCATTGATCTGGACACGTTGGACTGTAACCATCGTCATAGACCATTGGATTGGGCGAAACGAAGGTTAGAAAGGTCCGGTGTAGGGCTAGCGGGTCGCTGTTGACCCAAAAACCATTGGATTGAACGTGTTGAGATTGGTGTTCTTTTGTTTTACAAAACCGTCTACATCAGTGCCGTATGCATGGGGTTGGCAATACTGTTTTAATGCCGAAACTGGCCGACACAGCTGGAATATTTACTATATAAGTCGTGTTATAATTTGGGAAGGTGGGCGGGTTATAGACAGCCGAGGAGTGAACTACGTCAATTTTGAATCCTTAGAGAAAGTATTTAATGCAAATTTCAGAAGTTATTTTTCCCACTGTTACCAAAAACACTTCAATCCAGTCCTTGTTAACGAATGCTATTAGTTATCCTGCAACAAACTTAGTGAACTTTCTCAAGACCTGTTTGAAGCCTTAATTGCAGCAAACAATCATAGTGGGAACTGGTAGTTGGCCTATATGTCCGTCTGTTCATATTTTCTTTATATTCAAAATAGAAACACTAAAGAACACGGAGTGCTCATAATTGCCCTAGTTATTTCATAGCGTGATGCATATGTGACCAATAATTAGTGCATATTTAATCATTTATTAGTGCATGAACTTCCGGGCCTAAAGTATTATCATTAGTAGTCTACCCTTACGGACTTTTGGCTACAATAGGACCTTACACATATTTATCAGGGCTTCGCGAGCATTCGCAGTACATCAAATCTTCAGAACAATTTGAAGGTCGTAATAACACACACCCACCACCCAACAAATAAAAAGCAATACACTTTCATTCACGAAAGTGTAATCATGGCATGCTATCCCTTACGTTTGAGCTTGCGAAAAGAACCTCAAATATAATAATTAAGTGCATACATCCCTTATCTTAAAATATTAAAATCCGCTTATGATATCAACGATTGTATACAAGGTTAGAGTGAAATGGTTGGCCTAAAAACCTTTCGCGCACTTTTAAAACGTTCTTACGTTCCAAAATGCAAACGAATGCACTGCAATAATGACATCGCCAATCTCAGAAGAGAAGCACGACCAATATTTTACAATGTTTCAAAGACCCATCTAGGCCTATCACGGCCGAACACTAAATACTCCTTTAAACCATTAACGCACATATGTAAGGTATGGTAAAACTTCACAAGAGGGTTTCCCAATAGTTTTGCCTAGACCAATATTTTCGTCCAGACAAATGGTGGATTGATAACGCGGGCCGCGTTAGGTAATAGATAACACACCTGGTTTTTGTCACGCATCAATAATCTTTATCCAGGCCAATAGTTTTACCTTTTATTTCATGTCGTGTGGTGAAAGGAAACCCTCTCGTAAGGAATTAATAAATTTTTCATAATTTCTCATTAGATTAGAAAACGACATTCATTGGCAGCACAGCAATCGCTAGACCACGGGTAACTGTTCGTACACACGAGTTTTAAGAATATTACATTCTTTTTTTTAAATATATATTCCACAATTATCTCCAAATACAAAAATTATCGAACGCAACATAACCCTCAATTTACGCTCGTGCACTTCCATCATGGCGTTGTTCTCAAAATTCAGCTATTTGATACACCCACCGATCTTCCTAGAATTTTTCATAAATTTTATATGCTCCTCAGCAACGTAGTTAGATTCTCGTCCAGTTTTCCTTCACTGTAATTGTCTTTTACCATCAACTGTATATCATTTCAAATGGCTAGTGACAGAACACCGCTAAATATTAATATTCCAAGCTAATACAAAGAATTCTTAGCACGCACGTGTTGGAACCAAATAGGATCAAAGCTTACGGACAAAGAACATTTTTGCGAGAACTACTAGGCTACACAATCTAACCAATGGGAAGAGCGTATGAATCGCCCGCTCTGTGGCGTCTAGGTTTTCCAAACACGCTTACTGTATGTATGACTTTCATTTGAACTGGGCGTTGTGTGGTATCTGGAGGCCTGTACTCAGTTAGTCCTGCTTCACAAAGAGACGTGTGCTATGATCAGTTAACTTGTACGGAACCTATTTCAGTCACGTTGATAGGTGTGTATGTACAAACAATCAGACATCCCCGCCTCACCCAAACATTGTTCAGGTTTGTGTGTGTTTGGGAACAAAGAAACTGAGCATATGATGGACACATTCGAGAGTTGCTCCATTTCAGTTCTGTATATATACGAACTGGCGTTAATAATACCCATAAATTCCTTATTGTATCCACTCAGTCTCAATGACTTGTATTAGAATTTACCGGTCATTATTTGTTGTCAAGTCGAGCGCATGGTCAAGTAGGGATTATTGTTATTGACACTCTGCACCTCACGGGATATATTTGGAACACCAATATTACATTTGAGGGACCCCATTTGACGTACGGTACCGTATTATATATGAGGCTATATCGATGAATAAGTGCGTATGTAAATAATTGTCATGTGGATTTCTGTGTTCTAGTTTTCTAACGTAATGGACAAGCAAGCTGTGATCAAAAGCGAGCCGGAATGGTCGACAGAAACAGATGATTTGGCCGACATTGTAAGTGTATTTGAATTCCACGTATTGTGCAACATTGGAATCGTAGTGATGTCCAAGTTAGCAAGGTAGATTATATAAAGCAGTAAGTTAATCAGTAACTGTTAACTAGAGGTCATATTGTGTCTGTACATCCATACCTGTGTATTACTTGCTATTGAGGAGCTGAAACAATGTCTATACATTCAGTCTCAATGATATTTTCACCCTAAATTCTATGTCACTTTTTTACACCATGGAGATAGAACATAGCCGATGTTTTGAAATAAGACCTACAGTGTTGCCACATCATAGTATTTATGTTACTGCACTGACTCACTAGAATGCGCAATTTATAGCAAGAATTAGATTTGGAATCCCCTCTGTTCCAAGACTTGAATTGCTAGAGGCTGGGGAGAGAGTGTTACTTATTGCGATCATCGCTCGATGTCTACAACAAAAGCATGCTGAGAAACTTCAACTAACTTCAAAAGATTAACCACACTGAACACAAATGCAATTTTAAAATTTTATGTAAGAAAAAACAAACACTTATTAGCAAACTTAAAATTAGTTGTAGAAGTAGCCTATATGGCAGGGGAATGACGACTGGGCGTGTACAAGATAAACATTTAATACGAACTGAAGGACTAGGCTACATAAGGCGTATATACAGTATAAACATTTAATACGAACTGAAGGACTAGGCTACATACAGACGTATACATGATAAACATTTAATACGAACTGAAGGACTAGGCTACATACAGGCGTATATACAGGATAAACATTTAATACGAACTGAACAACTAGTTTACATACAGACGTATATATACAAAAGAAACAACGAGAACATTCTCGTAACTAGAACCGCCACCAATGGCGTTGCGCTTCCTGGCACTTAATATAGATCACCTGTTGGGTTACATATTTCTAACATTAGTTAACTGAAAGATCCCAAACAGTTTTAAACCAGGTAAAAACCTCCTGATGGATTGATGTTGATGATCTCTATATTATTGTGTGTTATATATAATATTGATATTGTTCAGAGTGATTCAGAGAGGTTGTATTATTGTCATTATTGTTGTCTGTCATATTCGTTTTGTTTTACCTCTGTCACTTTTCTATTCCACATTCCCCAGGTAACATTGAATATTTACCTAATATACACATTCTAATCTCCATCATCTACAAACTTCGATGTAACTATTTTCATTAAGATGTATTTTTTAGCATATCTGCTGCGCCCATTACTTTCCCACTTAGGAGGCGATGTTCCTCTTTCCACCTTATCTTTAAGCCTTGTTTTTATGAACCCCCTTAATCATTCCTTTATAATGAATCCTTCATGTTATGGTCTATTATTTATAGTTGTTTATAAAAATCAGTTGAATACTATAATGTTGAAGATACCAACTAAAACACACATTTTGTGATCTTCGAAAAATATTTTCCATGTAAATAGTCTTACTGATCTAGACCTTCCATGTTGTATTGTGTTTTTGGAAGAAATGAAAGGAAATGGAAACCAGATCAATGTTTATTTTATTCTCAGATTCCTGTAACGATCATTTTGCATGTCGTATGTAAGATTTAATTCCACCTATGGAAAGGAACATATTTGTGAAACAAGTCATTTCTCTGCAGATTGGCGATCATCATCGGAGGTATATTAAGACAGAATCATGTCCCACGCCGCAGATTGTTGCATTCAGTAAAGCGGAATGTCCTACACCGGAGATTGTTCCATGGACCAAAGTAGAATCAGCATCTCCAGACGTGAAAGGAGTAAGTAGATAGTTTTATTATTTCCATTTGATCAAATACATGCATACAATACATTTTTGATATAGGACACGTCAGAATTTACATCTATAAAATAAAAGTACTAATAGGTATATACAGTAATACTAATACTATAACTATTTATAACTTATTATAATAACAGATCTTAAGAGATACAATCTTATTGGACAACTATTTACACCGTTATAGTTTACTGTATAATTTAACTCCTGTGTGATAAGTTCCTTTTTGATATATGCTTGTGTGTGTGTGTGTGTGTGAAATATGAATGTTTTGGTTTTGTCTTGTGTTATGCCCATGAACATCATTGTTTGTTTTAAGAAAAACATCCTTATTCATTAAATTCTTTTTACAAAACATAATACTTTCAAAGATATATATGCAGGGCAGAGGGAGAATGTTGACATCTTTAAACAAGAGGCCTACATCATTCTCTAGTGTTTACATTTGCCATAATTCTAATCGCTCTCTTTTGTATCCTAAACGTGCTTAGTACATCTGGCGGCATACCCCAAAATATGACCCCTTATCTTAAGTATGAATGGAAATAAGCTAAATAAGTATTTCTTAATGTGTGCATGCTAGTGCAGGTTTTCAAAATACGTAACGCAAAGCACATCGAGTTTAGTTTAGTATTCAGATATTGTATATGTTTATTCCATTTCAAGTCATGTTGTACCCATAGTCCTAAAAACTTTGTTTCTGATTTATTTTCTATTTGATGACCATTTAATATTATATTGGGCTTCGCAGGATTCCTATTCTGTATAGTGTGGAAATTTAGACATACTGTTTTTTTATAGTTGATTATGAGGCGATTATCTTGTGACCATTTGGTTAACTCTCCTGTAACGGAGTCAGCAGGCTGCTGTATGACCTGTTTAGTTTCACCTTTTATTACGAGTGTTGTATCGTCCGCAAACAAAATTTCCTTATGTGAATGAACGTTCTGTTTTATATCATTGATATATAGAAGAAAGAGTAGTGGGCCCAAAACCGATCCCTGGGGTACTCCAAATTTAATAATTCCCTCATTGGACAATGTTTCATTAAGTAATTTGGTTCCATCATCCTTGTGTCTCTAGCTTACTATTTGTTTACGCCTTCTTAATTAAGATTCTATCCATTTATTAGCTAGACCTCTAATACCATATTGATTTAGTTTTGTAAGGAGGATTTTATGGTCAACAACATCAAATGCTTTCGATAAATCCAAGAATAGGCCAGTTACATGTTCCTTATTGTCAATTAATTTCATTATACTATCAATACATTCATAAATTGCTGTCTGTGTAGATTTTTCCGTTCTGAATCCATGTTGTGAGTTTCATGATATTTTATTTTTTTCTATAAAACTTATCAGTCTATTAAACATGATTTTTTCCACAATTTTTGCAATACCAGTTGGTATGGTAATAGGACGATAGTTATCTAATTCATCTTTTGAACCGTTTTTGTGCACTGGAATTACTTGTGATAACTTAAAAATATCCGGGTAAGTTCCTGAGAGAATGAACTGTTTAATAAGTGTGTAAGTGGATTTATTATATTTTCTGCACATTTCTTAAAAATTGCATCAGGGATGCCATCAATGCCAGCACAAAATTTATTTTCTATCTCTTTTATAACTATTCTTACCTCTTCACTTGTGACATGATTTATAAATAAAGAATCACTACATATATTTATTTTATTATTAGAATTTAGTGCATTTACCTGTGATTATTTAATAATTTTTGTGGAATTTCCATAAAATAGTCATTAAAAGTGTTTTCTATTTCCTCTGGATTATTAATCACTTTATTATTGCAGGTCAGTGTAATGTTGCTTTGTATTTTAGCAGATTTTCCAGTTTCATTCTTTATCACGGACCATATAGCCCTGTTTTTATTAGATGATTGGGAAATAAAATTATCATTATGCATTTTCTTTGCTAGCCTTATTTCCTTATTTAATATGCTAGTGTATTTTTTGTAGTATAAATTGAATTCAGGTGTTGTGTGGTATTGTTTATATAATTTGTGTAGAAATTTCTTTCTTTGATATGAATTTATTATCCCTGATGTTATCCAATTGCTAGTTCTGTTATTTTGAACAGTTCTTTGTCCAAAGGGGAATGCTGTTTCATAATAGTGTTTTAGGGTACTGTTAAATGCATTAAATTTATCATTTACATGTTCTAGTTTATAAATTTCTGACCATGTTTGCTTATTTAATAAGTCATTGAAATATGTAACATTTGTTTCAGTGAATGACCTGCACTTTGATTTTACTCCATTATCATTATTATTGATTGTTTCGGGTACTTCAAACTCAGTATTTGTCCATGGTGGTCACTAAAACCCGGACAATTAGACTTCTATTGAATGGTGGTATTTATCTCTATTTTAAAAAATTTGATCAGTAGTGGTTTTACTAAATTTTGTTATTATTGTAGGGGTATTTACTGTAGGTTTCAGTCCATAGGAAATTAGTAACTGTGTTAATAATTCACAATTTCTATCAAATTTTAAGAAATCCACATTTACATCCCCACAAATTATTATATCGAAATTTACTTTGCTCATGTTATTGAGTAACAATTCTAATTTATCTATAAATAAAGGAAACTTTCCTATTGTCTTGTATCAGTTATTTCTTAAATGCAGACGCATATCAATACTTATATTGAACAAATGTTTCAACATACGATGTTCAGTATATCAATTAATTATTTTAGACCTAAAACACAAAATTCTTGAAACATTATAAATCAATACCCTAGTCAACTAAACGTGTATTAAAATAGTTTTGAATAAGTTACAATGGAAACTATGTAATACTATTTTACTAGGTTTTTATATGAAACATTTTAAAAAGTAAGAGCTAAAAACAGATCTGTAACAAATATAGGGTAAATACTTCATCAAGGTTGCTAAGAGGTAATACCATGGGAAAAGGGATGTTTATTCTAATAATTTGACCACGTTTGTATTTGTTTGACAGCGTCTATGTTTGTTTTGTTTCTCTTCATTCGATATCAACTCCACAGTCCCCAGACATCACTGAACAATATCGCTCTCTTTGTTTCCAATGTTATTCATTTTTACATAGTAATTTGTTGTAATTCCACAAGAAAATTAATATTTGTATTTTAGTATATTCATGAGCAGAAATGGTTAATAGGCGATACTGAAGAGATTATATTTCTCTGTTCGTATCTCATGTGTCCTTATTTAAAAAAAATCAATTAGTGTAAGTTTTCAAGTCATTTGTGAGTTGTAATTCCTGCCATGCAAAGGAATACATTTGTGAAACAAATCACTTCTCTGCAGGATAATACTGACCTCCATGGGGATATCAAGACTGAAGAATGTCCCTCACCAGAGTTTGTTCCGTGCATCAAAATAGAAACAACACCTCTGGATATCAAACAGGTAAGTACTTTATCATCTTACAACTTTATGCTTCTTCATCTCTTTACCACCAAATGGTATTCAGAGATTCCAGAATTAATTTTCACAACAGTATTGATGATACAGCTGATAGGTTGAGTGCAGTACAGAAAGCACAAGCCTTTTGATGTGGGACGTATTCCTGTGACCTGAGGCTTCACACTCTGTTGCTCTGACCACTGAGCTAATGGGGGATGCATCTTAACTCTCATTGGCTAAAGTTATATTATGTTAAGGACTTAACATGAATGACTTGGAGGTTTTTAAAGGTATACCAATTATTCTTGGTTTGGTCAAATATATGTATTCTTGTCAGAGGGCTGAAATAAGATGCTCTCATAAGGGCAACTCAGGATAGAAGGGTTTCACTACCTCAGCAAACCTTGAAGTGGTCTTCAGTAGTTTATTACTTCAACTTCCAGGTAATTGCAGTGATGGTTGCAACCAATGACAGGGGTCACCCCCTTCCCAATCCTGAGCAGCACAAGTACAATGGAGAACTCAATTAACTCTACCTTTTTTTAGTAAATATTGAGAAATCTTCTATCTTACCACATTTCTTTATATTTTTAATGTTGTGTGTAGATAGGCGTAAGTATTTCTACCCCTTTGATTCCCTTTTCTTCAGTGTTGGCAAGGGATGAAAAGAGGTTCTGTGTGGCAGTAATTTTTACACCCACATGCCCTTTTACCCAGCCCATAAGAGGTGTTAATGTCGATGGAAATGAATATATCAAGTAGTTCGAAAGAGGCGACCATGACTTCATACAAGTAACTGCCCCAGCATTTGCATGGGAACCATGTAAAACTCATTCTAGTTTAGCCAAGGGGGGAGGTCATACCCACTCATCTTCTGAGTTTGCAGACTAACCTAGTGGCCTGAAACATTTAACTTGTGTAGTATTGGAAATGTGCTGAGCTCTTAGTCTCTCCTAAGGAAGTAACTATAAGAGTTGGATTCAATACACAAGTTTCAAGCTTGGATTTCTATTTTCCATAATAGCTGTTGATACTGCTGATCTCAGGAAATCTCTCCTATTGAGTGACGTGTGACTACATTCATAAAGGCATTTGAAATAAAACTCTCTATAAGTTCCCCAATCTGGCATGCATTTTCATTGCAAACTACTTGCTCCCATACACTAGACATATAATGCCTGTAGCTAGTAATATCAAGTTGCTGCAATATTGATGTTATATACTGATATCGCGCCAGGAGATGGCAGTCGGGTTTGAACTGCAGAGGTGGCTGGCTGCGTGGCTCAGGGGTAACGTTCTCGCTTGCTGAGCCCAAGGTTGCAGGTTCGTATCCTGGCGCAGTCAGCTGGCATTTGAGGGTGCGCAAATGCGAGGGAACCGTGTCAGTGGATTTACTGGCACGTTAAAGATCCCCTTCGGGGCAAAATTCCGGCACCCCGGCGTCTCCTAAAGCCAGAGTAGTAAAAAGGGACGTAAAACCAATAACATTATTATGAACTGCAGAGGTCTTCCCGCTCACTGCGTATCGCGCATTCCAAAAACATTCAGTTGGTCACTGCTTGCTTCACTCACTCAGCACATTCCTTCTTTCACTGACTGAGTGTCGCCTGCTGCATTGACAGTCATTGGCATGCGGGAAGCTGATATATTTAAGTTAGGAATAGGCGGACCGCGCATGCGTACTGCAAGACCCCTCGCACCCCGTCGCAGCGTGTTCAACTCTACATAACATTCCCCATCCAGGAGACATATAATGCCTGTAGCTAGTAATATTGATGTTATATACTCTACAGCAGCGTTTCCCAAATAGTGGTACGCGTACCACTAGTTGTACGCTCGTACTGCTGCAGTGGTACGCGGTAATGTTACGAAAAATATAAAAACATTGCTATGTTGCCGGAGGACTTTAAGGCCAAAGACAAGGAGCAGTTTTATGAATTGAATTGTGATTCAGAACTAAGGCAAACGTTTTCAAAAATGACTCTTGTGTACTTTTGGGTTGAGACTATGCAGACTATGCAGACATAACTCACAAATCAGTTAAAATTTTACTGCCTTTCACTACTTCGTACTTGTGAGAGTCTGCATTTTCTTCACTTGTTTATCTCAAGAATAAATACCGGAATTGGCTCCTTGCAGTGGAAAACGATCTTCGTTTGAGACCCGGCCATCTTAAACCAGACCTTCCTAAGTCGGCTTCAAATCTTCAAGCTCACCCTTCACATTGAAGTTGTTAGTTGAACTTTGGTTTTTATGTTAAACTAGCTCCAGTACCCGTGCTTCGCTACGCGTCATAAATAAATTAAAATGTGAAGGTGACAGTCAAAACAGGGGATAGGCGAGGTGCTGCGCAGAGGGAGATTAAGGATGGAACATTTTGTCCAACTACACCGCTCGGCGTTGACCGTGTTTTATAGCACAAATTAAGGTTTTACTCGCTAACCCTTGGAGATACCTTTCAGGTAGAAAATGTAATTTTAAACCTCGTATATGCCATCAAAAGTTTGCTATTTCTTAGCCTTCTCTTTTTATTTGAAATGGAAATATGAAAGTTTGAAACCAAAGGGTGTAGTGACGTCACTAAAATGGTCGCCATATTTAAATAGTGCAAATTATTGAAATCAAAAGTAACCTATATGTTAACCAGGTAAATCAGCTACTTCCATGCAAAATTCATGTAAATCGGACCAGTGGTATGCGTGATTGAGTAATACACAGACACACACCATCTCATTTTTAGCCTCGCTTCGCTCGCGTCATAGTCGTGTCATATTGTTATTCAATAAAATGCAGGTTTAACCCCGTTAACACCCCTTTTGAACCTGAATATCCAAAAATCCCTCCTTAGTAGACATTTTCGACACACAACAAACATATCCCCAAAATATCATTCTTCTAACTTTAATAGTTTTGGTTGGTCGATGAGAGTGAACATCCAAAAATCCTTCCTTAGTGGACGTTTTTCATCCAGAATTTCACCCCTCCCCATAGGCCCCTTAAATTGTATTTATGAAAAAACGGTCGAACACCTATTTATTTTATTTATTTATTTATTTTTAAGCTGATTGATTTCCTCCGAGTTTCAAACACCTCGCTTATGTCGTTTAAGAGATACACGCTCCGTTAGGAATCTTTCAAACCCCACTTTCATCCCTTTCACCTTATAATATACACTACATCGAAAAACCATTAGACATGTGTCAGCTTATTTTAATGATTAGAATATATGCCAAGTATTACATCCCCAAATGAAACCAATCGTGAGATATTGTTATTCAATGAAATGCACATTTACCCCTTAACACCTCTTTAGAACCTGAATATCCAAAACTCTTTCCTTAGTGGACGTTTTCGACATACAACGAACATATTCCCAAAATTTCATGTATCCAACTTGAATAGTTTTCGTTGGGCGTGATGAGTGAGTGAGTCAGACAGGACATTTTCTTTCAATTATTTTTACCAGAATTTCACCCCTCCCCACGGGCCTCTTAAATTGGATTGATGAAAAAACGCTTGAACACCTATTAACTTGTTTTTTAAGTTGTCTTTTTCCCCTGAGTTTGATGAGGGAGTGACTTAGTCAGTCAGTTAGGACACTTTCTCTCCTTTTTCCCCCAGAAATTCACACCACACCATTGGCCCCTTAAATTAATTTATGAAAAAACGGTCGAACACCGATTTACTTACTTTTTAAGCTAATTTTTTTCGCTGAGTTTCAAATTTCTCGCCTATGCCGTTTAAGAGCTAGGCCTACACGCTACGTTAGGAATCCTTCAACCCCCACTTTTCACCCCTTTCACCTCATAATAATACACCACATTGAAAAACCCTTAGACACATGTCTGCTTATTTTTAATGATTAGTTTATATGCCGAGTATCACATCCACAAATGAAACAACTCGTGAGATATTGTTATTCAATGAAATGCAGGCTTAACCCCCTTAAGACCCCTTTAGAACCTGAATATCCAAAAATCCGCCCTTAGTGTACGGTTTTGACATACAACAAACATATCCCCAAACTGCCATGTTTCCAACTTCAATATTTTTGGCTGGGCGATGATGAGTGAGAGAATGAGTCAGGACATTTTCTTTCATTTTTTTCCCTTGAGAATTTCACCCCTCCCGATGAACCCCTTATATTTGATTGTTCAAAAAAACTGTCGAAAAGCTATTTACTTACTTTAAAGCAGTTCCCCCCCCCCCCCTAAGTTTGATGAGTGAGACAGTCAGTCAATCAGTTAGGACACTTTCTTTTCTGCCCCCCCCCCCATCCCAGAATTTCACCCCTCCCCATGGGACCCTTAAATTGAATTTATGAAAAAATGGTCAAACACATAATTACTTCTTTTTTATGTTGATTTTTTTCGCTGAGTTTCAAACTCCTCGCCTATGTCGTTTAAGAGATACACGCTCCGTTAGGAATCTTTTAATCCCCACTTTTCACCCCTTTCACCTCATAATATATACCACATCGAAAAACCCTCAGACACATGTATTCTTATTTTTAATGATTAGTTTATATGCCGAGTATCACATTCCCCAATGAAACCAATCGGGAGATATTGCTATTCAATGAAAGGCAGGTCTACCCCCTTAACACCCCTTTAGAACCTGAATATGCAAAAATCCTCTCTTAGTTGGCATTTGTGTCCCTTGAGGAAGCTGCATACCAAATTTCATTCCAATCCGTTCGGTGGTTTCTGAGATTTCGTGATGAATGAATGAGTGAGTGAGTGAGTGGTATTTGACAAATATATAGTAGAAGATGGCGTCAAGTCTTTGTTATGCTAAACTCTGTTGACAGTGCTGTGTGAGTAGTTGAGTAACTAACGGGATTTCAAGTAAAGATCCTCATTTTCTATACCGGTAGTGCAGAGCGCGAATGGCATCCAGTCGGCCGTGTCTCGACTTGAGCTATGTTGCCATGGAAACTATCTGCCTTGCCATTCCTTCATGAGTATATTTTATGATTTGATTTGCCTGTGCTTGAGTGCAAAAGGGCCGAAATCAGAAGAATGAGAAAGACTATCCAAAATTCATGTAGCCAGCGGTTCGTTCTGGGTCCTAAACTATGTGTATGCAAAATTTGGTTGAGATTGGTGGAACGGTGTAGATTTGTATACGGAACAGACCCACCCACATACCCACATACATACGTACAGACTTTCACCTTTATATATAAGATTATTAAGTGTTCTTCTCTATAATATTATTTTCGAATATTTGAGTGGAATACTTATTGTAATAAATACTAAAACAACTGGACGCACTTTTTATTATTTGAACTTGAACTCCAACAGTCTAACTGTAACAGAAACAATTTACAATCCATATTTTGGTCTACTACATAGTGGTGGTGGTGGTGGGGGTTATAGTTCCTGTATGTCCCAACCATTGGGTGGTACGCGAGAGATTCTCATCCCTTAAAGTGGTACACACACAAAAAAGTTTGTGAAACACTGCTCTACATAACTTTCCCCTAGAAGTACTTAATTGGTTTCACTGCTTTAACTGCAGTGTTTTGTGGAAATGTAAAGTATTGTATAGGTGATGTGTCTAAATAATTTTGTACCTTCGTTTTCAAGAGATGTGCTGGTACAAGTTTTGCGGGCCTAGTCGCTTGTATTTCAATGATACATGTGTTAGATCCTATGACCCGTTCTCGTCTTAAAGCTAAATATTTAAAAATAAATCCTCATTTTTTCCATTATGCTTAAGGCTATTATTACCATTAAGGTAGTTATTTATGCATTTTCTCTCACACTAAGATTCAGTTGGTTTCTGAAATAAGTCATTCCATCTTACTCCTAGGATATGAAAGAAGAAATCCAGATTGAAGAAGGTGATGGAAGTGGAATTCGTTTAAATGAGTAAGTGGACATCATAATGAGAAAAATTGTTCTTCCCCTTTTACGAATGCATAACTAAAATGTTGGATATGAATAAGGTTTCATGGGAGCATATGATACATGTCTTATTGTATCAGCCATTGCACTTAATTTTCGTTCTCCTGTCTCACTATAGAAGTGGATGTTAATATAAACTTTCTATTTATCAATCAACAAATTATCTTATATCTTATAGTTCTTTCTGACATTGTGCAAACCCCTTTCATATGGTTGGAGGAAATATACAGTACACACTGCAGATAAAGGAATGTGACTGTGATATGAATTTTGTGAGGAACGACCACCAGTGTGTTGCTGTGTCTTCAGCCCCAGATGACTCTTTTGTAACCTAAACACTGAGCATAGATAACTTCCTTCTCACCCGGTATTCATACAAGCAAGTCCAATCAAATATCTTCTACAACTAATCTTTTACTTATGGAGTTTTTAAGGAATTTGCCAGGTGTCAACATATCCCACATAAGCTGCTGGGGTGATTTAGGGTTTACTGTCTAGAGCTTGGGAATTCAAGACAACATTATCTGAGGATTCTTCTGAGTAAATGTCATGATGGAATGGGGTTTGGTTTGCAACATAGAATTCACCAGCTTCTCGGCCCAACTGAGTTTTGTCCCTTCCTTGTGTCTGAGGAGTCTTTTTGGGTACCTTGCTCTTGTAGACAAATACACATTGGGCAGACAGGTCTTGCTGTAGTGGATTTCGAGATATCCATATTTTAGGTTTTCTGGGTAATTTCTTGAAGAAAGTGGACATTAATTTCAATTTAAAAGCTTTACAGAGATTAATTAATCTCATGCCATTTCTGTTTGTTCTCCTATGTGCTGGATAGTGTCCAACTGTTTCTTGAAAAGCCTTTTCACTCCCTATTTGGGCATTAACCCCCCCAATAGTACCACAATATTTAATTTTGGGATTTTAGATATTTCCTCTTCAAGAAGTTCCCAGTATTCTTCTATGTTTCTTGGATTTTTTCTGTTGTCTTCCTTTAATGGTGCATGGCAATTAATGAAGCTATACTGTATATTTTTTAAATTTCTTGGTGAGGAAAGATATTCTTTCTGATCTAGATTTGAATTCTATTACATTGTCCAAAACATTTTTATGAACATAAAACGCAGTACCTAATAGTGGTATTCCTTTCATAACTTTAATTGCTGGTTTACCCTTAAAAATTCTATTGTTTTTAGTTTCTGTAACATATTCATCGAAAAATCATGTTTCTTGTACCACTAGGATTTTTATTTCATGCTTATCCAGGAGAATTTCAAGTTTCAGTTTTTAGCCTACTTTCGATTTTTGCAAAGAAAACGAAAGTAGACTTATGAGATCTACACAAAGCCAAAAATGTGTGTCTGTGTGTGTACTCTGTATGTCTGTCCCCCTATCAATTCAAACACGGCGAAACCAAATTGAACAAAATTTGGTACAGCGGTAGCAGTAGCAAAGATAACCTTAGTGTCATGTTTTATATTGTCGCCATCTTTACTTAAACGTAATGGCGGCCACTCAAATAATCAAAACTTAAAATTAAATTACTACCAAACTAATCATCGGATATTTACCAAATTTGGTAAAAGCATACCTTCGTATGGGACGCGTCTTGTGCACAAACGACAAGGCCATCAGCCGTACCAGTTCAGAATGGTGGCCGTGTGAAGTATGTAAAACTTTATAATCCATAACATGGGACCCATTAGTTCCGATTATATCGAACACAGAATCGTTTCAACTGTTCTAAAGGACATCCGTTCGAAATTAAAAATTTATGTTGTAATATTATAGTGCAGAAGTGGCTTTAGAAAGCTGAGCCGTCTCGGTTACAAGACAAGATGGCAGCTGATCTCTCTTTCTGACCTATAATTCACTAATTTGAGTTTGTTGCATGTAATATAGCATACTGATAGAAATAATATGAACTTTGTATGAAATGAACTTTGTTTGAAATATACTCCAGTGAAGAAATCGTTTAGTCAAACTCATTATTTGCTAAGACGTTGTATCTAAATCGATTGATAACATTGAACTTGGGAGCACATAATTAGGTTTGTGGTTACAGCATTGGTCTCTCACCCGGCCGGCTGGGGTTCTAATCCTAACAGAGTTGTATTTTTTGCTTGATTTTTTATATTTATTGTTTTTTTAGTACTGAGGAGTTATACAATTGAGCGTTATATTGTGCATTTTGAAATGGAAAGTACTGTATATATTTAATTAAAACAAAGTTCGCCAATGGATCTGCAGGAGTGACATCTACTAGCAACTAGTTGAACTACAGTATGTGGGAGCTATCCACTGCCTACTAGATGCGAGCTACGCTCTATACCGGTCACTTAGTGAACTCATGCCAGCGGTGTTATTGAAAATGGCCTCTTGTTGCCGATAGAGAGCACTGCCAAGTATAGGCGCGATTAAAAATTAGGTGTGCAGTAGGCATATTAAATGTGTTTCTCCCAGTGATACGTTTAGACCAACAAAGTTTCAATTATTGTCAGTAGTCGGTGTTAATATACTGAATTCCTACGTTGTTTGGAGTGTCTGTTGCTGAAATTGCCAAATACTGGGGTAAATTATAAAATATGGTTTGAACGCCACTGCTCAAATCCAGTGTGCCAATTTGCATTACGAATAGGAAGAAAATAGGAGGTTATAAGGACAGTTATAACTATACTCATACATTTAGAAGAAAGTAGGCTATATGCTCTTTACTGAATTTCTTCTTGAACTTGAGTCTGGGAGGATACCAAGGATGCTCCGACTCATCCTTATTGCAGATGTTGGGACTCCCCAGAACCCTAGGTCCCGATGCATTGCATAACGCAATGGAGGATTCCTCTTCCGAGCTACCACCTGTGGTAGTGTTTTCTTTCAGCGGACTTTCCATTCTGCAATTGAAATTGTACAGTGTACATAGTAGAAAATGAATTACAAGATAAGATCAGATTGTTAGTCCGAAATTTTGATTTTAAATTTGTGGTTAACTCCACTAGGCTCTTCCGCTCTCTCCACCATTGGGAATCTAAAATTCCTCTTCCGTTTTTGAGATCGTTGACCAGGTTTCACCTATAACCCAAGGCTGAGGCCCTTACAGGGTGATACCATCCGGAGCCAGATGGACCCAGGTTTCACCTAGTAACCCTAGGCAGAGGCCCTTACAGGGTGCTACCATCCGGAGCCAGATGGACCCAGGTTTCACCTAGTAACCCTAGGCAGGGGCCCTCACAGGGTGCTACCATCCGGAACCAGTTGGACCCAGGTTTCACCTAGTAACCCTAGGCTGAGGCCCTTACAGGGTGCTACCATCCAGAGCCAGATAGACCCAGGTTTCACCTAGTAACCCCAAGCAGGGACCCTCACTGGGTGCTACCATCCGGAGCCAGATGGACCCAGGTTTCGCCTAGTAACCCCAGGCAGGGGCCCTCACAGGGTGCTACCATCCGGAGCCAGATGGACCCAGGTTTCACCTAGTAACCCCAGGCAGGGACCCTCACAGGGTGCTACCATAAGGAGCCAGATGGACCCAGGTTTCACCTAGTAACCCTAGGCTGAGGCCCTTACAGGGTGCTACCATCCGGAGCCAGATGGACCCAGGTTTCACCTAGTAACCCCAGGCAGAGGCCCTTACAGGGTGCTACCATCCGGAGCCAGATGGACGCAGGTTTCACCTAGTAACCCTAGGCAGGGGCCCTCAAAAGGTGCTACCATCCGGAGCCAGATGGACACAGGTTTCACCTAGTAACCCTAGGCTGAGGCCCTTACAGGGTGCTACCATCCGGAGCCAGATGGACCCAAGTTTCACCTAGTAACCCCAGGCAGGGGCCCTCACGGGGTGCTACCATCCGGAGCCAGATGGACCCAGGTTTCACCTAGTAACCCCAGGCAGGGGCCCTCACAGGGTGCTACCATCCGGAGCCAGATGGACCCAGGTTTCACCTAGTAATCCCAGGCAGGGGCCCTCACAGGGTGCTACCATCCGGGGCCAGATGGACCCAGGTTTCACCTAGTAACCCTAGGCTGAGGCCCTTACAGGGTGCTACCATCCGGAGCCAGATGGACCCAGGATTCACCTAGTAACCCCAGGCAGAGGCCCTTACAGGGTGCTACCATCCGGAGCCAGATGGACGCAGGTTTCACCTAGTAACCCTAGGCAGGGGCCCTCAAAAGATGCTACCATCCGGAGCCAGATGGACACAGGTTTCACCTAGTAACCCTTGGCTGAGGCCCTTACAGGGTGCTACCATCCGGAGCCAGATGGACCCAAGTTTCACCTAGTAACCCCAGGCAGGGGCCCTCACGGGGTGCTACCATCCGGAGCCAGATGGACCCAGGTTTCACCTAGTAACCCCAGGCAGGGGCCCTTACAGGGTGCTACCATCCAGAGCCAGATGGACCCAGGTTTCACCTAGAAACCCCAGGCAGGGGCCCTCACGGGGTGCTGCCATCCAGAGCCAGATGGACCCAGGTTTCACCTAGTAACCCCAGGCAGGGGCCCTCACAGGGTGCTACCATCCGGAGCCAGATGGACCCAGGTTTCACCTAGTAACCCCAGGCTGGGGCCCTCACAGGGTGCTACCATCCGGAGCCAGATGGACCCAGGTTCCACCTCGTAACCCTTGGCAGGGGCCCTCACTGGGTGCTACCATCCGGAGCCAGATGGACCCAGGTTTCACCTAGTAACCCTAGGCTGAGGCCCTTACAGGGTGCTACCATCCGCAGCCAGATGGACCCAGGTTTCACCTAGGAACCCCAGGCTGGGGCCCTTACAGGGTGCTACCATCCGGAGCCAGATGAACCCAGGTTTCACCTAGTAACCCTAGGCAGGGGCCCTCACAGGGTGCTACCATCCGGAGCCAGTTGGACCCAGGTTTCACCTTGTAACCCTAGGCTGAGGCCCTTACAGGGTGCTACCATCCAGAGCCAGATAGACCCAGGTTTCACCTAGTAACCCCAAGCAGGGGCCCTCACAGGGTGCTACCATCCGGAGCCAGATGGACCCAGGTTTCACCTAGTAACCCCCGGCAGGGGCCCTCACAGGGTGCTTCCATCCGGAGCCAGATGGACCCAGGTTTCACCTCGTAACCCTTGGCAGGGGCCCTCACTGGGTGCTACCATCCGGAGCCAGATGGACCCAGGTTTCACCCAGTAACCCTAGGCTGAGGCCCTTACAGGGTGCTACCATCCGGAGCCAGATGGACCCAGGTTTCACCTAGGAACCCCAGGCTGGGGCCCCTACAGGGTGCTACCATCCGGAGCCAGATGGACCCAGATTTCACCTAGTAACCCTAGGCAGGGACCCTCACAGGGTGCTACCATTCGGAGCCAGATGGACCCAGGTTTCACCTAGTAACCCTAGGCAGGGGCCGTTACAGGGTGCTACCATCCGGAGCCAGATGGACTCAGGTTTCACCTAGTAACCTAGGCTGAGGCCCTTGAAGGGTGCTACCATCCGGAGCCAGATGGACCCAGGTTTCACCTAGTAACCTAGGCTGAGGCCCTTACAGGGTGCTACAATCCGGAGCCAGATGGACCCAGGTTTCACCTAGTAACCCTAGGCTGAGGCCCTTACAGGGTGCTACCATACGGAGCCAGATGGACCCAGGTTTCACCTAGTAACCCTAGGCAGGGGCCCTTACAGGGGGCTAACATCCGGAGCCGGATGGACCCAGGTTTCACCTAGTTACCCTAGGCAGGGGCCCTTACAGGGTGCTACCATCCGGAGCCAGATGGACCCAGGTTTCACCAAGTAACCCTAGGCAGGGGCCCTCACAGGGTACTACCATCCGGAGCCAGATGGACCCAGGTTTCACCTAGTAACCCTAGATGAGGCCCTTACAGGGTGCTACCATCCGGAGCCAGATGGACCCAGGTTTCACCTAGTAACCCCAGGCAGGGGCCCTTACAGGGTGCTACCATTCGGAGCCAGATGGACCCAGGTTTCACCTAGTAACCCTAGGCAGGGGCCCTCACAGGGTGCTACCATCCGGAGCCAGATGGACCCAGGTTTCACCTAGTAACCCTAGGCAGGGGCCCTTACAGGGTGCTACCATCCGGAGCCAGATGGACCCAGGTTTCACCTAGTAACCTAGGCTGAGGCCCTTGAAGGTTGCTACCATCCGGAGCCAGATGGACCCAGGTTTCACCTAGTAACCTAGGCGGAGGCCCTTACAGGGTGCTACAATCCGGAGCGAGATGGACCCAGGTTTCACCTAGTAACCCTAGGCTGAGGCCCTTACAGGGTGCTACCATCCGGAGCCAGATGGACCCAGGTTTCACCTAGTAACCCTAGGCAGGGACTCTTACAGGGGGCTACCATCCGGAGCCAGATGGACCCAGGTTTCACCTAGTTACCCTAGGCAGGGGCCCTTACAGGGTGCTACCATCCGGAGCCAGATGGACCCAGGTTTCACCTAGTAACCCTTGGCAGGGGCCCTCACAGGGTGCTACCATCCGGAGCCAGATGGACCCAGGTTTCACCTAGTAACCCTAGGCTGAGGCCCTTACAGGGTGCTACCATCCGGAGCCAGATGGACCCAGGTTTCACCTAGTAACCTCAGGCAGGGGCCCTTACAGGGTGCTACCATCCGGACCCAGATGGACCCAGGTTTCACCTAGTAACCCTAGGCAGGGGCCCTTACAGGGTGCTACCATCCGGAGCCAGATGGACCCAGGTTTCACCTAGTAACCCTAGGCAGGGGCCCTTACAGGGTGTACCATCCGGAGCCAGATGGACCAGGTTTCACCTAGTAATCTAGGCTGAGGCCCTTGAAGGGTGCTACCATCCGGAGCCAGATGGACCCAGGTTTCACCTAGTAACCTAGGCTGAGGCCCTTACGGGGTGCTACAATCCGGAGCCAGATGGACCCAGGTTTCACCTAGTAACCCTAGGCTGAGGCCCTTACAGGGTGCTACCATCCGGAGCCAGATGGACCCAGGTTTCACCTAGTAACCTCAGGCAGGGGCCCTTACAGGGTGCTACCATCCGGAGCCAGATGGACCCAGGTTTCACCTAGTAACCCTAGGCAGGGGCCCTTACAGGGTGCTACCATCCGGAGCCAGATGGACCCAGGTTTCACCTAGTAACCCTAGGCAGGGGCCCTTACAGGGTGTACCATCCGGAGCCAGATGGACCAGGTTTCACCTAGTAATCTAGGCTGAGGCCCTTGAAGGGTGCTACCATCCGGAGCCAGATGGACCCAGGTTTCACCTAGTAACCTAGGCTGAGGCCCTTACAGGGTGCTACAATCCGGAGCCAGATGTACCCAGGTTTCACCTAGTAACCCTAGGCTGAGGCCCTTACAGGGTGCTACCATCCGGAGCCAGATGGACCCAGGTTTCAGCTAGTAACTTTAGGCAGGGACCCTTACAGGGGGCTACCATCCGGAGCCAGATGGACCCATGTTTCACCTAGTAACCCTAGGCAGGGGCCCTTACAGTGTGCTACCATCCGGAGCCAGATGGACCCAGGTTTCACCTAGTAACCCTAGTCTGAGGCCCTTACAGGGTGCTACCATCCGGAGCTAGATGGACCCAGGTTTTCTTACGAGATGTTACTCCTCCCCCTCCACCTTCCTCATCGCTTGCGAGATGAGACCCCGGACTTGGGACTGGCAATGGCGGTATTAACAAATCTTTCCATGACCCTAAAGTCACGTGTGTATACCAACTATGTGGACAAGCATGTGAACGCTACCTCTTTGAGCTCTGTAGTTAAAGAAAACAATCAATCAAAGACTATGCAATTCAAATCACCAGAGCGCAATTTTAG
This sequence comes from Meconema thalassinum, assembly GCA_946902985.2. Taxonomy (NCBI): domain Eukaryota; kingdom Metazoa; phylum Arthropoda; class Insecta; order Orthoptera; family Tettigoniidae; genus Meconema; species Meconema thalassinum. The sequence goes on along the minus strand of OX336395.1, from coordinate 19,726,448 downwards.
TGTACATGTTCATTCTTTATTTTCTTATTTTCGATTGCTACTTGGCTGCAATTAAAGTATTAATTATTATCCTGAACTAGCACCAACAGATAGAATGGAGGTGCCATGTGGTATCGTTTCGTTCTTTAGTTCAAATAACATTTTCAAATAACACACAATTGCCTGTTACAAACGCTTTCAAATAAAAAAAAATAACTTGTCATTCTTCTAATTCGATGCGTATTGAATGCCAATGGTAGGAAACCCAATTGCGTCCCACATAGACCAGTCTTCACATCTGGCGGAAAAGTTCCACATTAGGTAATCCTAATGGGGCGAGCGTATTCTACCGAACATAAAAGGAAACTTTTCAATTAAAGCTGTTCCAACATGATTGTCACTCTCATAGCTCATCTGGTTGCTGTTAGATGTCTCGTGCAGATCCGGTGGCGAATGTTGTTTTAATTAAATATATATTTTTCATTGTAATATGCTCAATATAATGCTGAATTTTATAACGTCTGAGTGATTACAAAACAATAAATATAAAGAAACTCAAGTAATTAAACCGAACTCTGATAGGTTTTGAACCCCAGTCAAACGGGTAAAAGACTAACGCTTTACCACATAGCCAAACATGTCCACCACAATTTGTCGTTATCAATTGAATTACATACAACATCTTAGCAAATAATGATATGGACTAAACGATTTCTTCGAGGAGTATATTTTTATATATAAAGCGTTTCATACAATTATTTCTATCAGTAGGCTATATTTCATGCAGTACTCAAACTAGTGAAATATAGGTCAGGCACAAGATATCAGCTGCCATCTTGTCTTGTAACCGAGACTGCTCGGCTTTTTAAAGCCACTGATACCCTGTAATATTATAATATGAACTTAAAATATCGAACGGGCCACGTCCGTTAGGACAGTTTAAACCATTGTCGATTCGATATAATCGGAACTAATGGGTTGAGAGTTATTAATTGTAATACTTCCATAATTTACACGGCCGCCATCCTGAATTGGCGCGGCTTATGACCTTGTAGTATCGGCGCAAGTCACGTCCTATATGAAGGTATGTCGTTACTATTTTTTGTAGAAATCGGATAATAAGTCAAGTCGTAATTTGATTTTACGTTTTGAACGTTTGAGTGGCTGCCATTCAGTTTTGGTGTAGATGGTGGCAATATAATACATGACCATGAGATGCCCTTTGCGAATGCTACCTCTGTACTAAATTTCGTTCAATTCGTTTTCACCATGATTGAATTGATAGGGAGGGAGACAGACATACAAAATAACACAGACACACACAATTTTTTGGTCCTGTGTAGATCTAATAAGTCTACCTTAATATTTTGCAAAAATCGAAAGTATGCTAATAGCAGGTCTACAAACCATCGAAATACAACAAAACCTTATTTCTGGAGAATTTAAAGAATAATATAAAACACGTTGTAAGCTAGAAAAAGAATTAATATTAATTGGTGACATGAATATTCATTTATTCGAAAAGCAAGACCCAGATTTTTATTTAAACCTTCCTAATGAATATAATTTCAAATCTATAATCAATGGCTTAACTAGGGAAACTGATACTGGTAAAACATGCATTGACCACGCATTTCTTAAAAGCAGGCTTTCAAATGAAAATATTCTCTCTATCATCTCGGAAATCAAAATAACTGATCACGAAGCAACTATAATTAGCCTATAATTTAATCAAGTTAGTTGTCAGAAAAATAAAACAAACATCAGGAATTATGAAAGACATAAGATTATGTGGAACTAAAATAGAGGTTAAGCAACATCAATTGGGATAATAAACTGGGAGAAGGACATTTGGATACTAGATTTAATATATTTATTAACACAATAGAAAGCTGCATCCATGAATCCACTAAACAGTAAAACTCAAAGCGAGTCAAAAGAAAAGGGTGGATTACCCTTGCATTGGTAGAATCCATAAGTACCAGACATAAATTATACCGCGATTATATGGCAAATAAAAATAATGAAGAATTAAGAGAAAATTTTTAAAAATACGGAAACAAATTAAATAAGCTTTTAAACCGGACAAAAACAGATTTCTACAGACATTTAAAAAATGTTAGTTCAAGAAATACTAATAAGATTTGGGCTATAGTTAATGAGGTAGCTCAGAGAATTTATCAAAAAGAACAAATTAGTGAAATAATGTATCAGAATGAAATTTACGAACGTTACTCGCAAATTGCAAATACATTTAATGAATATTTCATAAATAAAACTATCGAGATGTCCAAATGTCTAAAAGAAAGCGGAAACCCCACACTTAATATAACTAGCTTCATAGCCTCTGTAAATTCCACTGATTTGAGAAATGTACTAGGTGATATAAGTGGCAACAAAGCTATCGGAATAGATAATATTTCAGCAAAGGTAATAAAACCAATTATAGTATCATTAGAAAAACATATTTTAGATCTCATAAATCAATCACTTACGGAAGGATATTTCCCAAAGCAACTGAAGTCAACAAAATATAGATCCTCGTTTAAATTTTCGAAAACATGGGAAAATACAGAATATGTTTTGAGTCGAACCTGGTACATCGTGATTGCAATAGTAATTATATTAGCAATTGGATACCTATCAGTAGAAAGGTGCTAAGTGCCATTTTTTGAAAAAAGTCGTTTTTTTGCTCGAATGGTGCTATGTGCGATGTAGCATTACATATCAAAAGGGCTAACTCTTCAGTGGTTTCGAAGGACCTTCCAAGAGCATCACAAGATGGCACTAGTGGTAAGTCCTGCAGCTCTTTCAGAAGAAGGGTGCAATGTGCCAATCATTTGTTCTCATTTCCCTCCAATATGGGCATCGTTGACAGAATTGTTCAAGGAACTTAGAATACTCAATTATTAGCAGTTCGTACTGGTGGGAACCTGTGTACGGATAGCACAGTTTGTTTCCTGTTGGAAACGCGACTTTGCCGTGCATTAGTCTCGCAAAATCTCGTAAACTACTGCTCCGAATTCATGAAAATTTTACAATTTGTTCTCATTATGGTAGACAGTGTTTAGAAAGTGGTTTGAGCAAAAATCGAAATGGCAGTATTTTTAAATTAATTTACATTAAAAAGCCATGCCAATATTGAATCTAATAACTTGACTGACAGATGGTGACACAGTGCATCCACTTCAAAATCTTCTATGAGCAAAGATAACATCACGTACCATACCCTTTGATCAATACGTGCAATAAAATAATACGTAACGTAACAGAATCTTACTGTATAATCTAATTACAGCATATTAAAGTATGTTATAATAATATTACATTTCACGTTAATGTGTTTCGACCAACATATCTAATGTGAGAATGTACTACTAACGGAAAGGATGTCAATATTGTCAAGTTCTCAAGGTTGGTTCGATAGATTTGATTTACTATGAAAACAATTCCGTGTCGTTTTACAGTGTACATTACATTACTAAAATTCCATGTCGTTTTAGTGCCCATTACAATGCCAAGGAGAGGAAGAGCTGACAGAGGTCGTCGAAGCCAGTTAAATGCGCGGCGAGCTACTTCACGTGCAAACCACACTGATGACCAAAGAGCGACGGATAATGAAAATAGTCGTATGGGCATGTCTGACTTACGTTCGAGAGCGACTGAAAATGAACGAACAGCGAATAGATTCAGAATGCAATGAGGTCGTGAATATCAAACACAACGCCAGCGAGCACGAAACAATGGACATGACTGATTGCGCCGACGCGATGCTCCTATGAACCTGGAAGATCAGTTGACCGAATCAAAAGAGGTGCTCATTCGGCTTGTTTTTCCGAACGTAGCGCAGAACTTCAAAAACCATAATTGGCTGAGGGAACGAGCCATATTGGCAGCGAAAATAAAGATCCCAACGAGACCATTCAAAATTTCATTCCGGGACAGTTGTTTTCCTTCAAATCGGTTGACACAGTTATCAACCAAGATGAGGTAGTCAGCCATCTCACATAATTTTTGAATTCGCTGGAATTGCCTGGATTACCACCTCACAATTTGCAATTGAAAGTAGGCTCAGTCATCATCATGTTGCGTAACATCAATCAACTTCGACTATGCAATGGAACACGACTGGCTGTGGAAAAGCAAATGAACAACGTCATCGATGGAGAAGTTGTTATGATTCCACGCATCCCAATGATTCCTCCGAACGTGCTATTCGATTTTAAACGGTTGCAATTTCCCATGCTTCTGGCCTTCGCAATTACCATCAACAAATCACAAGGTGAGTCGTTGGACGTTTGTGGAATTAACTTGGAATTTCAGTGTTTCGTGCATAGACAACCGTATGTTACGTGTTTGCGTGTCGGAAAGCCGTCATCTTTGTTTAATTAGCACTAGCACATTCGTAAAGACTAGTGGACTTTGCACCTTTCACAACTTTCAACATTTCACTCAAACAGAATTCCACAATTTTCATAGTATGAACCAATATCTGCCACTGGATAACTAGGAATACTATATCTGTATGTTATTCAAATTAGAAGAATAAATACTCACAAATAAACTGACTAAACACTTTTTACTATAATACTCAATGTTCATAAAAATGGCACATAGCACCTTTCTACTGATAGGTATCCAATTATACATTTCATAAATCCAATCAAGACATCGGTCCACGTGACTTTCTTCCTTCGGGCAAGATTTGTCTAGCAACGGGTCTGTCACACGCTGCCTGCTTTCCCCATCTTTTTTCTGCACGTGCGGACTGAGATTCGTTCGAGCCGCATAAAAAACTCGTTCTGATGTTGACAAGCAACAACTCTCCCCTCGCCGATAAAAATCAAAGCATAGACATGCGATCGGAAAGCCGCCTCTCTCATGCTAACTTGTGATATTAATAAATGCACTAAGACTAAGCATTATCCAGTATAAACTTATGCCACAAGATTCTTGCCTGTTCGATGCTCGACGTTATAACTTGACCAAATACTGACCGATTTACTTCAAAATTTGGATTTTGCCACAATAAAACCCGCAAATCACGAAAGGGAGTTTTTAAAAAGCAAATATTGGAGTTATATTAAAATAAGACTTGTGAAATAGCTGAGGAACTGTATTTATATATTCTACGACTTCTTGTTATATTGAACAATTATTCAGCAATTGAAGCAATAATACGACATTATCATTCTTCAGCAACAAAGGCATTATTCTACGAATTTATTATTGAAAATCCAATACAACGATACTTGGGAAGTTCTGTCACACGTCGCCAAGCTCCACAAAAATCTACGGTCTACTACAAGGCATTCTACAAATTATTAATATATGCCACTAGACTACGACAGTCTGTGACGCATCATTTAGTAGAAATTTTCAAAATCTAAAACTTGTATTCAACATTTATTTTGAAAAACTAACAAGATGTTCAGTAAAGAGTATATAGCCTACTTTCTCTTAAATGCACGTGTATAGTTATAACTCATTGTCCTTTTCAAGGAGTATACCTGAATGTTGGTTGTAGTTGCTTGTTGAAATGCAACATGGTCTACGGATATTGTACGTTGATTAATTGCATTCTCTCCCAAATTACATATACACACACTAATACAGCGATCACAACAAGACGGGTTGTCAGACAAAATTCAACACTCAACCAAGTTCACGGGGTTAAATGACAATGATGTCCATGCATCTCAAATGAAACATCACAACAACAGCTTCCTATCTAAATCCTTCCTCCTATAAAAGTACACTAGTGAGTCTACAGACATCACAGTGACACAGGTTGTCAGACAACATCTACACACACCCAAGTACACGGGGCTACAAGACCATGATGCCACAAAACCCATAAAGAATCAACAAAGAGAACAACCACAGTAGACTCTACCGCGGATGAAGGACAACGAATTTTAATGGCTGTAGTCGAGTGTTGATATATGTGGTGTTATAAGTATTTATACAATATTTTCGATTGCAAATACACACTATATATGCTTAACATTATAACATATGAGTTGTTGTAAATCAATAAATACAAAGAAATCTAAGGAAAAATTTGAACCTGCAGGGATTTGATCCAAGAACCTCCAGACTATGAGTAGGTCGCTACCACCTAACTTGGAGGCAACCACTAACACTGTTGAGTGGCCATCCGTAACCAAGACAAGCAAAACTCAAGTGTTCTCATCCAGCTTCATATTGAGCCCGTTAGAGGTGGTTATCCGGGTACCATCCGGCGAAAGAAATGGTATTTCGAAAGACCCCGTCCTTTCAACCCAACACATGAGAGGAAGGGGTGCATTTCTTTGTGGGCTTGCTCAGCACGAGGGCTTGATCCAGGGGATCTAGGTCTTTTTAGCACGGAAACAGGTCATGGACGCCCAAAGAAATACATCCGAAAAAAAATACCAAGCTAGCAATAAAGAGATCTAGTCTTAAGTAAGATTTCGTGCATAATTTGTTCAAGTAAGATCCCTAAACTACTTCCGAGGGCCGAAATCGGCTAGTCCGCTACTCTAATTACAATAGTGAGTCGTTCCCTAGTTTGACGTTAAGTACCCTCGTGAAGTCCTAGTTACATGAAACAAAAGCAACACTAACTAGGCGCGTGGTACAAGAAGAATTAACGCGTAGCAAATTTACAAACAAATGACTCGGTATAATTTACATTTAACAGCTAGAAAACCAATCCCTAGGTTAGGATGGTACCACGTCTACATTTAATATTACATTTAAATTTTGTCTAAAGCCTATGTGAACGAAAGTGTTACGACGAGACGCGTCGTTAACAAATGCTTATTACCAAATCTAATGATAGTTTGACCACTGACTATCAGGAAAACAATTAAGTAACACTCTTATGTCTAACAGGAACAATAGGGTAAATACACTCGGGAATGAATAAATGAACACTCTAATACTAGCCCGCCTTCGCGAACTGAGATACTGTTCGTACCCAGTCGTCATCTCATGCATGTGAATTAGGTTGGCAAATCGCAATCATCACTGCGACTTACAAGCTTTGAATCGCGCGGGCCATAAGTTACTGACTACTGGTCCCGAAGATTCATGTCGTCGAAAAAAAGTGTCAGCTCATTTAAAGGTCATCTCCCACTTGTAAATGAATTGAAGTCACGGTGTCAATCAATCAACAAGCAAATGGTTGCAAATTTATGACTGTAATTATTTATAAACAATTAATTAATCCGTTGGTTTAGGATAATTATGCTTTTGATTTATCAGAGGGTTTAAATACTGTTTAGTTAGTTCAGTTTATGACACCAGTCGTAGGCAGCAGTATGTGATCACGCTTGAGATTCACTCGAAGAATATTACTTCTACAAGTCAACAATAACACAGGTTAGTGCGTCTTACCTCTATTGCACGCAAGTAACATCGCTCGTCTTGGCCGTAGATCGAAGAACGCCCGAATAAGCCAACAATAGGCGAACATTCATCCGTCCTGCCTAATTACCAATAATGTGTTCACGGACACAACAATTACACTTGCTAGCCTTACTTTATACAGAAACTGGTGCAATTAACATTATTGTTTAAACCGTTCTACAACACGCTTGATGAATCAATGTCATCAGCTCAAAAGATTAAAGGAATTCGCGTTAGCGAGCATCCCCTCACTCTTTAAAGTGGAGAAAGAAATAACAGGTTTTAGCAGCTCACATAGCTGTCCCCCAAAGCAAGGTTATATTAATAACAGTGACCTTCAAAATTCCTAGGACTTGTGACGTAAATTAGCATTCATAAAATGTCAACATGTCGTCTCGCGTTGCATCTCGCGTAGCAACTGGTTATCAGCTGGCGCGCTCAAAAAATGTTCACACTGCATTGCGGACGGTTTTGGCATAGTACAGATTGTGTTTCAAAACTGATTATTTTAATCTTACGGTAGCACGAAATAAAGTCCTCAGGTGCTCTGCAGATTGTATTAAAATGTATAATCACTTCCCTAATAGTGTTTCTTAGGATATTTTACCATTCAATAATATGTAACGTAGTAATAATCTCAAAGAATACTAAAGTGAAGACTGCACACTTGTGCAACTAACTGCACTGACATTCCAAAGATATGTCACTCATCCTATTCTTTGTACACATGGGTTTGATGTGCGTGGCTTGGCACATTCTTCAACAAAATAACAACATCTAACTTCTGCTGCGATGTTTGAAATGATACGATGTAGATTTACCCACCAATCGTATTGTGTATGGGTTCGTTCCAATGGAACTTCACGTAGTAAATGGTACTCAAGAAAAATGTCAAATAAAGAGTACAAAAATGTTTCAGCTACTTTCGGCTTATAAATGATACGGTAATAATGTTCTCTCAACTCAAAATGAGAGACCTAACTATAGGGTGTTCCCTATACTACCAGAAGTCTACACCTTCTGTTCTTATGATGTCTTTTACATGACATAAAATTCACAGATTCCTTGCTGGCTTATAAATACACTGAAAAATACATGGAAATGCGCACCTGCCGTATAGAAGACGGACTGTGGTGACTAACTGAAAGATTGTCCCAGTGCCAAGAAGAAAAATATATACATTCCTACCTAAGTGGTCAAATTATTGGGTCGTTTCGGCTAAAATTACTTTCAAGTTCAACCTCCACCTGGACAAACCTTGTAAAGAGACAATACAGGACTCACGATTACTTCAAAGGGTAGTTCACCTTCCAAATTCCCTTTGGAAGGGGTAATATGTTTTCAGGTTTCCAAGCATATTCCTGGTTAAGGCTATGGGCTTTGGCCTTTCCAATCGGTCCTTGGTCCTCATCTCGTACATGGCTTGTACCTCGTGGTGCTGGTTGGACAATTCCATGGTGGTGGTTTATTTCATCGGTGTTTCCCTCACATCAGGAATTACTTCATTACGACGCTCTAACGATGATGTCGAAATATCACCATCACGTGGTGCATTAGCGTAGGCATTGTGGTTATTAAATTCACAGATTCTATGTGGAAAGATCCTATACAAAGGCTCACTGGCTCTAATAATTGCAGGTGATCAAATGCTCTGCTTTTTCCTGCCACTGGCTCTAATAATACCGTACACATGGTATCGCTCACAGATATTATATGTCTTCGAATCACTGAAAAAAATCTTTTTAATCACAATGGCACACGTGTGTTGTGTAGCTTGGCCAAGATTAGATTTTAATGTGGCACATGTTAGGCAATTAATTGTAGTTGTAGATTTGATAAGACGCCTGTCTTCAGACGTGAACTCGTGGTCAGTGAAAAAATGTCGATTTCACTAAAATGAGAAATTACTTTTCACGATATCGTAGCACTGGCCTTGCATGGCCTAAATAATACCTTTCGCAGACTATATTCATTATGATCAGCACGATGGCTGTCGATTCGTAGTCCTCCCAAATTATTGGGTTTCATTTGCCTAATGCGGCCTTCGTCTAAATTGACGGACTGATGATACAACACGTCCTGCCTAAGTGGACTTTCAAAACGGTGTGCTTGTGCCTAGCACGGCTTCCTGGTTTGAAGGAAATGGTTGAGTCGTTTAGCGACTATTTACATTGTCCTCCGCGTGTCTGCGGTGAAAATACCTTTACTATAAAAGTGATTTACCATTTCCAAAAGGCATAGAAGATGGTAAATTATGCAGAATTAATTATTATATGATCCTGAGATGTATGGCATTAAAATAGTGAATAATATATCTCTAGGAAGAAACTAAGCTGTCCTCTCCGAAGTCAAAATAGCGGATTGTTCATGAGGAAGCTTCAAGGTGCGTTCTGTTGAACTGAGCATGTGGAGAAATATTCGACACATGAGCCTAGGCGGGCTCACTATTTAATGTATGAGTAGTTATAAATTATTAAATACAAAGAAAGCGAAATAATAAAGATACAGTCAGTCTGAGAGACTAGACTTTATAACATTTGAAATGACGCATGCTACAAGTGCTACACACGTCAGAAAGGCTCAGGAGGGCTTCGAGCCAAGCTCGAAGCCCCAGGACTCTTTAAACAGACTCCATTACTCATTAAGCTAGGCTTCCCGCACGGCCACCTCTTTAAGGGTCACCCTGTATTTGAGTCTGACATCTTTTACAACTCTTTAAGGGTCACCCAGTATTTGAATCTGATATCTTGCAAACCTCTTTAAGGGTCATCCTGTATTTGAATTGAATCTAACATACTGTATGCCTCGTTAAGTGTCACCCTGTATTTTGCTCTGACATCCTGCACACCTCTTTAGAAGTCACCCTGTATTCTTGTGTGGCATCTTCTACACCTCTTTAGGAGTCACCCTGTATTCTTGTCTGACATCTTGTACACCTCGTTAGGAGTCACCCTGTATTCTTCTCTGCCATCTTGATACACCTCTTCAAGAGTCACCTTGTATTCTTATCTGTCATATTGTATATCTATTTAGGAGTCACCCTGTATTCTTATCTGGCATCTTGTACACCTCCTTAGGAGCCACCCTGTATTCTTATCTGACGTCTTGTATATCTCTTTAGGAGTCACCCTGTATTCTCGTCTGACATAGTGTACACCTCTTTAGGAGTCACCGTGTATTCTTATCTGATGTCTTGTATATCTCTTTAGGAGTCACTCTGTATTCTTGTCTGACATATTGTACACCTCTTTAGGAGTCACCCTGTATTCTTGTCTGACATCGAGTACACCTCTTTAGGAGTCACCCTGTATTCTTATATGACGTCTTGTATATCTCTTTAGGAGTCACCCTGTATTCTTGTCTGACATATTGTACACCTCGTTAAGGGTCACCCTGTATTGTTATCTGACATCTTGCACACCTCTTTAGGAGCCACCCTGTATTCTTGCCTGACATCTTGTGCACCTCTTTAGGAGTCACCCTATATTCTTCTCTGCCATCTTGTACACCTCTTTAAGAGCCACCTTGTATTCTTATCTGGCATACTGTATATCTCTTTAGGAGTCACCCTGTATTCTTATCTGGCATCTTGTACACCTCTTTAGGAGTCATCCTGTATTCTTATCTGACGTCTTGTATATCTCTTTAGGAGTCACCCTGTATTCTTGTCTGACATCTTGTACATCTCATTAAGGGTCACCTTGTATTCTTATCTGACATCGTGTACATCTCTTTAGGAGTCACCCCGTATTCCTGTCTGATATCTTGCACACTTCTTTAGGAGTCACCCTGTATTTCTATCTGACGTCACGCACTCGTCGTCTCCGTATCGCATAACGCCAGACCCCTGGAGTAAACTCAGACTCGGTGCATATGCACTGAACAACATGATGACGTCCTACACGCCGTAACCATAACGCATAACGTTAGACCCAAGCATAACGTCGGTCGACAAGATCATTTAATATTACAACCTGCTGGGATTTGATCCTAGAACCTCCAGACTACGAGTCTAGGTGGCAAACTACCTCACTCCTCTTCTTGCCTAGTACGCCTCAATATAGTGCTGCCTTGGGTTTGTGTGGGTATCTACCCACATAACCTAATGGCAGGATCCAACCAGCCTTCGGGCTGACCACCTAACAGACAGATGATTGCGGTGGTATACAACATGACACTGAGTTGTCCCTTCTAGTACCAGTTTCTCCCTATTCTCACTACTATTGAATTGTGCTCCTCATATCCAAAAATAAATTACACCCTCTCTGTTTATCGCCATTGCTCTACGTTTGACCCAGATGCTATTTGCACTTGTTAAACAACAATCAAGAGCTCCGAACAAGTGTACGTGAGGAACTCGTTGGGCTTCGTGCTTACGTCCCTCCCTCTGTTTGCCCAACGTAATAACTTCCCTTCCTATTATTGTGCAAACAATTTGAATTCATTAACCGACCATACCGCAGATTGTCATATTTGTGATTGAAATTTGTGTACACTAATTTTGGGATTGGATTTCGGTGTGTCACAGACACAAGTGTACACTCCATGGTGATTGTATTACTTGGCACTCGTGGAATGTACATGATATGTAGTCAGTGTCTTTTGGAACTATCTCGAGAGTCCACCCCATCTCTTGAGAAGCTTTCCCAAGCTTCTTAAAGTGCGTACTAACTAACTTTTTTTTTTTGCTGTCGCGGACATTTTTGTAGATCTTTTCATGCTGAACAATTCTTACACTCATAGTACATGTATATTTTCAACGTTTTTTTTATGCCTGATGAGCTGCGAGTTTGAATGTTGGGTCAGCATCTTTTTTTATTATTATATATATATTTTTTTTAGCTTTCCTTTTTTTATTCACATAGGCTTAAAATTACCCACACAAAAATAAATGACACTGCACTGAGGTGCCTATGGCACATGCACAAGAACAGGAAGTAAAAGACATTAAACACCGAAAAGAAAAATCACTGTGGGAGTTTAAAAAGTATATAGACACTTAGAGAGAGCAGGTTCAAGAGATGTACTTTCAACGTTCTCGCCGTAGGCTGGCAGGTTCAGGTGCTGAGGGGTAGAACGTTTCTCTAATACGTAGTGGATCAGTGCTGCCAGGAGCCATATGACCGCGGCACGCAGAGGCCTGGTACGACAGGTGTATTCCATTTCTTATTGGCACTGGTGAGGGGCAGTCCGGAGATTCGCGTGATAGTCTGGCATGTCCATTCCCACAGACTGGATGGTCCAGTACAAGCAGCGATACGATGTTCAAGCGTATCTAGAGAATTACAAATGTCACATGAGGGGGTCAGAGTTCGGTTGTGACGAAACATTTTTTCTTTGGTGGGTATAACTTCATTCACGTAGTAGTAGAGTGTTTCCCGCCACTGTAAAGGAATCCATTTATCGTGCACGTTTGTCCCTATTTGCAGCCAGAGCCGGTGCGGGAATTTGGTTTGAATGTGGGAAAGGGAGCTGGTAGACTCCTTGGCCACGGAGTAGAGCTGACGTGTGGTGATGGCTCGGCCTGCATGTCGTAACGCTGGAGAAAGTTGATCTATGAAGCGCAGGGTGCGTTTAAGAGAGTGCAGTGGGGTAGCATTACGTGGCTGGGTCGTCGGTGGATGTGTTAAGTCGTGAAGAACCGCTTTGGCACACGTCTGGCGATCCGAGTGCTGCACTTTGATAATATTTCGGGCTAGAAGCGCAGTGCATTTCCAATCTACAGATGTTAATCCCAGGCCACCAGTGGTCAAAGGTTGGTACAATTGAAGTCTGGCAACTCGATATGGTTTCCCTCGCCATAAGTAATAACCAATTGCAAGGTCAATCTTCTTAAGTACAATTTGGGGGGGTGGGAGGATTTGTGCTGTGTACCAAACTTTACTGAGGATAAAAGTATTGAGGGTCCATACTTTTTGAAGAATAGTGAGATTACGGGTGGCTTGTTCTAAGATGATCGCACGGGTTGTGTTTAGTATGCGATTCCAGTTGCGAGTAATCATATCACCAAAGTTGGAAGAGAACGTGATGCCCAGTAATTTATGTTCTTGAACTACTGGTATCCATGAGTCGAGAGTAGGCCACGTTCCAAAGGGTAGGAGTGCTGATTTGTTTACGTTGATGGTGGCTCCTGAGTGTACTTCATATTTATGAATGAGATCTTGTAGAGTAGTTATGTTTCGGCGACTACTTAATATGAGGTTTACATCATCCGCATATACTTGTAGGTTGATTGATGTGGTTCCCAGGGAGACTCCAGGGAGCTGGGTCGTAACGTGTCTGATGAAGGGTTCCATACTCAAAGCAAAAAGTATTGTAGATAGAGGACAACCCTGTCTTATGGATTTCTGGATGACAATGTCCATTGTGAGGAAACCATTCACTTGGATTTTTGAGGTTGCATGACTATATAGCGTGCGCAGGGAGGCCATAAGTCTGCGTGGAAAGTTGAATCGTTGCAACACGGCCCATAGGTAAGAATGACGTACTCGGTCAAAAGCATTTTGAAAATCTAGACTCACTAGGGCGGCCTCCGTAGCAGTCGTGTAGGACATATGCAAAAGAAAGCTTCGTAAGTTCGACAAACAATCAATGATGTTGGACTGTTTTAAAACACTGTATTGCTCCTGACTGAGGATGTTTGGGAGAAAAAGCTTAATGCGCGTGGCGAGAAGACTCGAATATAACTTACAGTCCGTGTTCAAGAGCGTAATGGGGCGATAATCCGCCAGGGTTCTAGGTGCCCTGGTTTTCGGGACTAAAACAATGACTCCTTGTGCGAAAGCTGTGCCTTGCTCTGCGTGAGAGAGTAATTCCCGAAAAACAGACAATAAATCGTGTTTGATGTATGGCCAGAAGTGTTTATAGAACTCGAAAGATAACCCATCGAGTCCTGGTGACTTATTTTTATTTTTATTTGCGGTAAAATGATCCGTGGTTTCTTTCAGTATATTTCGCAGTCCGGTAATACGTTGATTTCCTTTCTCCAGTACGGTGATGTATTTTTTCTTCTGCTGATGTGTCTCTTTTGCAATATGATAAGTGGCAGTCCGTTCTTCCTCTTCCAGATATGGGATGCGGATCCTATGCAGGACACCTTTTAGTGCACTTTGTTGTAAAGAACAGAGAACATGTTTGATTTAATTCAGCTTATGGTGAACCGTGTGTCCCTGCTGTTGTAGTTTTGTGTAATCATAGAGAGCTTGTTCATAAAAAACTCTCGTGCGGCGGCGATCCGTTGCGCTCTGTATTGATACGTTACGAAAAAATCGCTGTAAGGCGGGTTTTGCCGCTTTAAGCCACCATTGTAGAGCAGTGGTTTTCGTCGTACTAGTTGGCTCCAAAATATAGAGAACCTGTCTCTGGCCTCGGGGGTCTGAAGGATAGCATTATTTATTTTCCAATAACCTCTTCCCAAAAAGGGGACAGGTGTACCAGCTTGTAAAGTAAAAACTATCGTGTGATGGTCACTAAACGGCACAGGGTGTACTGTGATATTATGCAGGGAGTTGACGAGGGGGTTAGAAATGTAAACTCTGTCGAGTCTGGAGGCCGATGTGCCTCGGTAAAAAGTAAATTCAACTTGATCCTTGTGTATAACTTCCCATGCATCCTGTATGTGTAAGTTACGGATCATTTCCCTCAAGGCTTCGGACTTATTGGACGTTGGCCCTAGCTGGTCTTTTGAATGTAGGACACAGTTGAATTCACCTGCCAAGATAATGTTTGTGCCTCGAGCTAAATGTGGCGGTAAATCGTTTAAAAAGAAAGCTTCTCTCTCCATTCTACGATGGGTACCGGATGGGCTATAAGTGTTAACCAGGACCAGGTCTTCATATGTAGCCGATAACACTCGTCCAGAGGGATGGGCTAAGAAAGCCGTACGATTTAACCCAGCTCTATAGACAATAGCAGTTCCTCTGGACTCTTCCCCTAGGTTGACGAAGTATTCAAATGGGGACAGGACATCTAAATTGGCTGTGCAAACCTCTTGGAGCAATAGAATGTCGACATCATTGTTGGTGATGAACTGTTTTATTAGCTTTAATTTTTCGACGTTAGTGATACCGTTGATATTTGCTGTGGCGATGGTACGTAGAATCATGAGGAGTACGATGAGGTGGCGTAGAAAGTTGCTAACATGGCGCGACCAGCTATGGCTGTAATATTCGCCGTTGCAACCGTGTATATAAAATCGCCAAGTAAGAAAAAGAACCAGTACAGCATCACGCGAGGAGAGTCGAATCTTTCCGTGGAAGTCATGGTGGTACTATTGACAAGAGGTTAGTTCCGCTAAGACCGGTGCTAACTGTAAGTCGAATGCTTGCAGCGACTCCGTGGAGTGAGCACGGAACTTTGCTCGCATCGTGTTGATAAAGTCTGAGACTTGTTCGTGCTGTCCAGTTTGCGAACACACTTGCAGAATGGAAATGAGTTGCCCCGGGCTAGGAATCGTCGTCATTTGGCACAGGTCTGCCATCATCCGGTGAACTTCATGAGCGTCGGTTGTTGAAGGGACAGCGGCGGGGGTGATGTTGGAAACTGGAAGGCTGGGGCTGTGGTTGTCTTGTACACGTAAACGGGGGTCTCTTTTTTTCACTGGTATGTGCCTCTATTTTCTTCTGTTTTTAACCTTTTGCTAAGGCTTACGTGGTGGCATTATTTCGGCAGCTGTAGTGGTATCTGATTCATCAGAGGTACGGCTGACTACCATGTCGTCCGGACTATCTTCCGACCATTTTGTTTTCTTCCATAATCCAGGATTATCATGTGTGGGACTGTCGGGTTGTAATAGACTAGGTGTGACGTGGGAAGTTTGTAGGGGTGGGAGGTCAATGGCCGAGGAATATTGTTGATTTATTTCCGGTTGAGTGACCGCAGGCGTTGGTGTGTTGTCTGGCAAGGACTTGTTGACGGACAGCTGGCTGGGCGTAGCCCTTTCCGTAAAGTTTTCAAGTGGGGGATAGCTCTCGTCATATTGTTGGCGCGAGTCGCTCAGGTTGGGACCCGGTGGCTAGTACTAGGGGTGGCTGGAGTAGCAAAGACAGATGGCGTGGTGGCCTGGTCGAGGCGTAGCGGCGGGGGCAGTCAGAGCGGAGATGATCAGTTGCATGACAAATGGCACATGGTCGTAGCTGACTTGACCACGGTGTCCATCAATGGTTATGAAGGAGGGGATTTGCTGCTTTAGTTCTATGTGAATTTGCCTGATGCCATTTGCTACGGGTAACTTGTAATATTGCGACCAGCATTCATTAGTGATATTTTTAACTATGCCATATTTGGAGAAATGGAGGCGTATTTTATCAGCGGCTACTTCCGGGGGGATGTTAAATAAGCGGACTCTCGTAGCTTCCACGCCTGCTGCAGTAATTTCTACTGGGACCGTGTCGCCATTAAACAGGGTGAGTCTGTTAATGCCAGCAAATTTATTTAAAAGTCGTTCCATAATAGTTGGAGAGATTACCTTAATGTAAACAGAGTTGGAAGGTGCGTCCAATTGTAAAGCTGCTATTTGATCAACGGTGATCTTCAGGGTGTCTGCTACAAAAGTGTGTATTTCTGCTGCTGAGGGTCGTGTTGCGTTCCTCTGGAAGGAGCATTTCAAAGTATTTTTTCTTACGTGTTGCATGGTTATTCCTGGTGATTTTCGTGTATAGAAACGAAAACCACTATGAGATGAGACGATTTGATATAGGCGCACTTGACTGTTTCGTTACGCTGGGTTATCGGTAGGAGCAGCGAGTTATTCTTTATTCTTTGTAATTCGCTGTCCACCTAGTGAGACTTTCTCAAACTACTCTTTTGAGATTTTTTCCACACTGCTTTCTAGTATTGTACACAGTGATGAATATCTATGCAAAAGTGTAATGGCGGAAAATTTATGCTTTCCAACCAGAACTATTACATATCTAAATGAGAGATTTTTATACGTTCCAGTACTTGCCTTCACTTATGGCGATGCAGCACTATAACATTCAACTAAATTCACTACAATATTATAAAGCAGTTACGATAAACGCACATCTTGAATCTTCTCTACGCGAACATATACAAGCTTGATAATCTTCGTCACGGCCTCCGCGATCACACCTGATGACGTTAGCACCACCTACAAATGCCGTCTGACTGCAGGCCATTTTCCCACCACGCTCTGTCAGTTGGTGAGAAAAATCGAGGGTCTGAATTGTTTGGTGGATGGAAGTGATATTATAAGATGGATTTGCCACCATACAATTATTTAATCTAAATTATTTGGAAGACTGAAAGTATCATAATATTTAATACAAAGGCTTTGCAGATGCTTAAAATTATGTTGTATGTTTCATTGCTCATTCGGTGGTGCGGCAGGTGCTTATTACTCATTGTTACTAACATTGGCGGTGCACTGATATTAGAACAATGCGTAATTGATTTGTTTACTTTATTATGGAGGGGAATAGCAGTACAGAATCAGTCATACCTTACTTGTCCCATATACAGGCTGTTCATCAAGTTACCGGACGCAATATTTCGTTTTTTTTTTCTGACGCTGTATTACACACACAATAGTTCCACATACCTTCAAATAATGAACAATACTTTCTTATCTTCAGTGGAAGTATTCTGGAAGTGCTGGGGTTAATAAATGGTCAGACATAACACTAACGCGTTCCCACAGTTCCAATTCACAAGAGATGTTGAAAGTGACTAGAATTTTCTTTC
Organism: Meconema thalassinum; assembly: GCA_946902985.2. Taxonomy (NCBI): domain Eukaryota; kingdom Metazoa; phylum Arthropoda; class Insecta; order Orthoptera; family Tettigoniidae; genus Meconema; species Meconema thalassinum. The sequence continues at coordinate 19,708,370 of OX336395.1, read as the reverse complement.
TGGCAGAAATTAACACACACGTGTTTTGCTGGTATTATTTGTCCAATACATTTAGAAATTGCTTCTTTGAGTTCATGTAAGGAATGAGTATTATCTCTGTATACTCCTTCTTTTAAATATACAGAGAGAAAAGAAGTCTGGAGAGGTTAAATTTGGCAGACAAGGAGGTCACAAATTACATGAGATTACTCGATTGCCGAAAATATATTGCAACATCGCCAACTTTTGCACTCAAAATAACAACCCATGTTGTGGGCGTTAAAATCATTGCCATCCGCTTGACCTTGTATGACTCACTTTGTGCAATGTAACAGCTGTACTGTTAACAGGTTCTACCATGTCTGATGACATCTCACATTCACGCTTGACAACTTCCTCCTTCTGATGCTGGTAGGTTTTTGCTGAGGATTAACACTACCTAAGGGAAGACGATAAGAGAGAAAAGGAGATAGGTTTCGGCATAGAGATGAGTATTGGTAGATAGGATGAGAAGCCAACACAAAACATGAAGTAAATTTATATATAAAAAGGAATTTAGCCGTGCAAACCGTATGAAATGTCTAACTTTAGCGGGGACTCGCACAAGGCAAGCGGAGAGCGCAGCGTGAATAGAGGTTACCTGCAAGCGCTTGGGAAGTGTTCTATCCCTCCCGAGCCGATATTCCAGTACTATAGGGACGGGTGGTAGTCAGGCAAGACAAAGTATGCTAAAGGAAAACGATGTAATAACTTTCCCTTCAGAAGGGTTAGATTTTATTATGCATTTAAAAATTCTGGAAAGATTTGAATTTGGAGTGATGATTTTATTTCTGGGCACTGTTGGATCCCTGGCAAACCAATCGAATGCTCCCAGAGAGTGAAGAGACAAAGTGATTTTGATGATTTTTGCGAAAATCTTACACGCATACCAATTGTTGCACTTGAGGAAAAGTAAGCTTTTATCCAGCACGATGCCGATTAAAAGTTTAGAACAGAGGAAGATCTCAAACCTAACTCAAACAAAACTTTAATTTTGAAAACAAACCATAAGTCAGAGAGAAAATCTCTACAAGTAGGAAGCTTGCGGAGCTTGCTATACTTGCCTCAATGGCTTGCTAGAATTGGCTATGAAAACCAAGAGAAACTTTGAAAATGTTGTTACTTGGAGTTTTAGTTTAAATGCAACAAGTAGTTAGAGGAATTATCCGTTTTCGTAAAGAGGGCTTAAGCTTAGAACAAGGATCAGGGAAGAGAAGGTCCTGCCTAATTGTGATTCTAGCGAGAAAGATAAAGCAAAATATAGAAATAATTTATTTAACAATAAATATAAAAGTTAGAAAATTAACATGGTTAGATTTAGAATCTTATGTTTTCAATTGGAAGAACTTTTTCTTTGTTTAGTTCTACAAACATTTTGGGAGTCTCAGACCCAATAATAAGAGGTTTACAATGTATAAACAATATTAAATGGAGTACAAGTTTCGAACCTGATAAAGCTCTGAAATCTTACAAAGATTTTAAAAAAGTGTGCTCACGATTAAGAAATTTGATGTTTGTAACGATAATTGTATAGCAATTTTAAGTTTGAAAGTTTAATTAGGTACGAATTAAGCGCCTTTAGAATGCTTTTATGGCAATCGAAAAGGCTATAAACAAATGTATTAGATTCCTGATTGTAACAGAAAAGGAAGAACAAATCACAAGCGGAAATTGCCGCTATTTTTAATATAAGTTACTAGAGGTAATATACAAAAAAAAAATGCACAGGTCGTATTAACGAAGCCTGGATTACACAATTAGTTAACTCCTATATAATTAGAAAAAGTACGATTCCCTAATTTTAGAAGGGAAAGATACATATTAAAATGTGGACTAACCACAGTTTATACAGGGTGAATATATGGTAAATCCAACAAAATGGGAGGGAGCCTCTATGGGCCTCGTAGAAAAAGAAAGAACCCAATACTACTACTAATACTCCTCGGCCCTACAGTCCATGTAGGACCTTGGCCTCTCCAACAATCGTTGCCCAATCCTGACGATCCTCTGTACGTTTCCTCCATCTTCTTACTCCCGTCTTGCGTAAGTCGTCCTCCACGTCATCCAACCATCGTTTCCTAGGTCTTCCTTTGCATCTTCTTCCACCTGGATTTCCTTTATAGGTCTTTTTAACCACTCTATCACCTGCCATTCTCTCCACATTTCCCAGCCATCTTAGCCTATTACTCTTTACTTCCGAAACTATTTCAGGATGCCCATATAATTCCTCCAATTCTTTGTTTTCCCGTATTCTCCATCTTCCTGCCTCATTCACTGCTCCATAAATCTTCCTCAGTATTTTCCTTTCCCATCTTCTCAAAAGCTCCTCTTCTGCCACAATCATAGTCCATGTTTCCGAGCCGTACATTACCACTGGTCTTATAACTGTTCGGTACACTGTCACCTTTGATCTTCTACTGAGGATGCCCGCTATGAGGATTTTTATCAGTGCCCAATAAGCTCAATTACCAGCTGCAATTCTTGCTTTTATTTCTTCTCTTGTGCTATTATCTTCAGTAACCAGTACTCCCAAATACTTTAAACTTTCGCACCTCTCAAAATTCACCCCATTTAGGTTTATAAATAAATTTATATATTTATCTTTCTCCACAGTATTTCTCCTAGATAATAATAAATATTGAGTTTTGTTGTAGTTCACTCGTAATCCTACTTCTTCTGATTCTTTTTCTAACCGTCCCAACCCTTCTTCAAGATCTTTCAGTCTTCGTGACAGCATACCTACATCATCAGCATACGCTAGATTTTGGCTCATACGGTTTAACAGCGTGCCTCCTGGATTGCTGATATCTATCTTCCTCATTACTCTTTGTAGTACTATATTGAATAGCAGCGTGGACAGTACGTCTCCTTGTCGTAAGCCTTGGTTTACCTCAAAAACTTTTGAGAGTCTTCCTTCAACTTTAACTCGACATTTTGTGCCAGTAAGAGTCATTTGCACCAATCTGATTAATTTGGGTGGGGATCCCATGTCCATCAAGGTCTGATGCTGAGTTTTCCTTTTTACACTATCATAAGCCTGTTTGAAATCCACATATAGTTGGTGCACATCCACATTATATTAGTAACACTTTTCCATTATTTGCCTTATTGTGAAGATATGGTCCGTCGTCGATCTACCCTGTCGGAATCTACACTGGTATTCTCCAAGTCTCTCTTCAACAAGAGGTGTAAATCTCAAAGCCATTACCTTGGCTAGGATTTTATAGACCACACTAAGCAGTTCTATGGCACGATAATTTTCACACTTTGCTTTATCATTCTTCTTATGGATTGGGCAATTAATGGCCGTGTTCCACTGTTCTGGCATCACCTCCTTCTCCCATATCTCCACAATCAACTGGTGTACCAGCTTTGCCAAATGTTCCCCACCACACTTAATTATCTCTGCTGAAATATTATCACCTCCAGGGTCTTTGTTATTCCTCAAGCTATTAATTGCCAAACTAACCTCCTCCAGCGTCGGCACGGGTACTGGCATTGCAACAGTGTTATCCTTGCACCATGGTTGGTTATTCTCTTGACCCTCCTGTTCTAGCAATACCGTCTCTGCAGTAGCATTGAGCAGCTCGCTGAAATATTCAGCCCATCGATCTAAAATCTGTTCTTCTCCTCCTATGAAATTTCCTTCTTTATCTCTGCAGAAAACTGTTCGGGGTTGAAAGCCCTTCTTCACTTCCTGTATTCGTTTATGGTACTTTCTTACTTCTTGATTATTGTATTCTTCTTCTAGCTCTTCAATCCATTTCTTCTCTGATTCCCGTTTCTTTCTTCTACAAATTCTATCTGCCTCTTTACTTTTCTTTTTATGTTCTTCTGTATTGTTTCTCGTTGGTCTACTTATCATTTTCTCCCTTGCAGCATTCCTCTCCATTATAGCTATTTTACATTCTTCATCGAACCAGATTTGTCTTTTAATCCTTTCTTCTGTCCCCAGTACTTCTTCTGCAGCTTCGTGTAGTGCGTCCCTCATTATACTCCATTTTCCTTCTACTCCCTCTAAATCCCAATTTTGTTTAGTCTCCAACTTCTTCCGTAAATGTGTTTCATATTGTTCGGCAGTTTCCTTTTCTTTTAGTTTTAAGACATTATACCTTCTAGGGCATTTCCTCATCTTTCCAGATCTGTACACTGCTATATGCTGTCTATATTTTACCCTTACCATGAAATGGTCAGAGTCACAATCCGCTCCTCTACAACTATCAACTTCGAGTATATCAGATACGTGTCTTCTATCAATTATCTCATGGTCAATTTGGTTGAATGTGGTTCCATCTGGTGAGCACCATGTTACTTTCCTTATATTCTTCCCCTGAAGCCATGTACTTTTCACAATCATTTCATTTCCCATGGCAAAGTCGATGAGTCTCTGTCCATTATTATTTGATACCTCATGCAGACTTTCCTTTCCTACCGTCTCTCTAAATGCTTCTTCTTTTCCCCCCTTCGCATTGAAATCACCTAACACGATTCTTACATCTTGCCTTGCTATACCCTCGAGTTCCTGTTCAAGCTGACTGTAGAACGTGTCTTTCACCTCATCCTCATCCTATTCTGTGGGAGCATATACACATTAAAGAATCGTGCCTTCATATTCTCAAAGTACTTATCCTTTCATTTACAGGCTTATAATTCAGTACTGCTCTTTTATATCTATTATCCACGAGGAAACCTGTGCCACCTATTCTTCCACTGTCGCCTCCGCTATACATTATTGTATGGTTATCACTTCTCAATATACCATCTCCTCTCCATTTGATCTCTTGGATCGCTGCCATTCCTATACTATATTTCTCCATCTCTTCCTTAAGGCCCTTCAACACTCCAGGTTTGTTCAGTGTTCTCACATTCCAGGTTACTATGTACATATAATTTTTCCGTTTACATTTTCCTTTTCCTTGCATAGGTCGTTGATCATTATCATCAGTCCGGCTATTATTGTATTGGAGTTTCATAACAGGCTATTTTTTCGATATGGGGTTGTTAACCCCATGATCAACCCCCAACCTGGAGGACCAGGGTATCCCTCTTTGTCTGACCCATCACCTTTGACCTGTCCGGCCCTACCAGGAACTCACGCTCCCGCCGGCATAGCTCGTAGGGTCATTCGTGCTCTCAAGCCCCCATCACGACACGATGAGGATACCATCGTGAGGGAAGGAACCCAATAGTTAAATTTAATTTGGTTAGTAAACTTTTTTTTTTGGGGAAAGGGAAATAGGAACTTCAGGAAAAAGTCCTGTCCAGATTTATATTCTTTCAACCGAACGCGGCGCGGAAGATATTTAGCACACGCCAATTCGAAGCACTGATAGTTTTTGATAAGTTGAAAAACTTCACTCTCGTAGTGTATGTAGGTTCGTAGAACAAGTCAAAGTTATTGCAGCTATGGAGAACACTTAGTGTAATTGAGCTTGATCAAGTTTACTGCGTTGGAAAGTTTATGGGTTGCAGTTGAATGATGAGGAAATGTTCCCACGGTGGAAAGCAAATTAGGTGTTGACCAGCAGTTAATGTAACATGAATTCCTCGGTGAGAAAAAGTATTCCCATATTTTGGCGTGGAAAATACTAGATTGCTTGAATAGTGGAAAGATTGATTGACATAGAAAGTTCTGGAGCTATGATGATAGTTAAATGGGGTAAGAGAGATCTCGCGGTGGAAAGCTAAGTTTTATAGACAGTGGTTAATTTAACATGAATTCCTCGGTGAGAAAAAGTATTCCCATATTTTGGCGTGGAAAATACTAGATTGCTTGAATAGTGGAAAGATTGATTGACATAGAAAGTTCTGGAGCTATGATGACAGTTAAATTGGGTAAGAGAGATCTCGCGGTGGAAAGCTAAGTTTTATAGACAGTGGTTAATTTAACATGAATCCCTCGGTGTGGGAAGGTATTTCCATTTAATTTGTACAAGAAGTACTGAATTACATGTTTTAAAGCCAGCTAAAGCATGCCCAGAAAAATCCCTCGAAGACGGTTATTGCTCAATAGTTAGCAATTCCACACACTGTCTATAAATTTAAATTAAATGCATTTAGCTCTTTAAAAACAATTAAAATATGTTTAAAAACATTGAAGTTTTGTACTTAGCATTCTTTTCATGTAGAGCAGGCGATGGTTCCTGGTAACGGTTGGTTTAAAAAATTGACATGGCGTCTAGTTTAAAATGTCTCACGAGGACAGGAGACTAGCCCGGGGAATGGCTCCAAACTGTACGTTTGACAACTGAAGCAGAAGTGAGAACGAGCGATTCCTCACACGACAGAGGTAGGTAGCAGAGGGGAAGGGGAAGGGGAAGCAAGGGAGAGAGTAAATATCATAATGTACAACATGACAAAATGAAATTCTTCGTGAATATAAAATAAATGTTCTTCATTAAGAAGTCTTCATGGAGATGTTAGCTGGTGACAACGACGACGCCTGGTAGATTGATGAGGAAGTTCTCTTGAGTTCAAAGGAATTGAAGAACTTCGACAGTTAGCTGCTAGATGCCGCTAGGATCTCCATGGAATTTATATATCTAGAACAGACTCAAGGAGAAAATAAACCTGTTCACAAAGAGAAAATGAAAAAGATCACTGTTGGTGTGTGCGAAGAAGGAATTAAATAAAATAGAAAAATCGAAGAGCAGCCAAAGCTAACTCTGACTGACCGTGTATTCCAAAGCATACACCAGCTGCCTGAGCTCCTATTTTTCAATGTTAAGAGTCCGGTGACTTTATGAACACCCTGTATATGGTGAAGATATTAATAACTATAACTCGCAATGCCCGTCAGTCACCCTTTGCATCCCTCTGCCCATCCCTGCCACACCTTGCTACCTAGTGCCCCACTGCAACGGGAACCTGCAGCCGTAACGTTCTTCAAGAAGAAAGGCAACTTTCTATGCTTCGTTTGGCACATACCAAGGTTAATAGGAATAGCATATTTACAGTAGTTAGGGAAGGACGGTTCTAGAACAAAATCTCTTATAGGTTAGAATATGGTAAACGTATGGCTTCGTATGTAGGGTGCGGTAATTATGTGGATATATAACGACTTCTTCATGTATGGCTGACATGAAATACAGCATAATGCTGTCTTAAGACCGATGACTCAAACAGAATCAACAATGTATTCCTGTCACGCAGCATATACGCCGCCATGTGAAAGCTCACATCAGTTTTGCGCTAACATAAACGCTTTTACTCAAACAAGTGTATTGGTTAGTGCATTTAGTTAAATCTCTTACTCAATTTCATCACATTTAGAATATAGTTTTAGGATTGACAAACATTTGAGATATTCTAGCTAGATATTTTGTAACTTTGAATGTTACATTATGAATGTTAGCTGTGTACAAATTGCGAGTAATTTGGAGTCTAGTAGAGGTCGAGATATTATGAAACTAATTCGGAAGGGTGGATTTAATTATTTGGGTGGAGAAACGTTTAATTAATGATCCCGGCTACAATACAAGGTTAGATGTTAGACGGGAGTCGTGTAGTGGTGAGCCAAGAGTTGGATAATGTGCGCTTTGTGGTATCGATAATCTCTAATAATTACCACTTTCTGTACATAATCACAAACCACCTACATATATTTAGTATTTGATTTTTTTAGTACTTCAAGCTAATCACTCATCACCACACAATTTATGTAGCTCCAATTAGTGTGAAGCATTGATCAGTGATTTATTTTTCACAGTGTACCATGGTAACCAATGTGGTTTTGAGATCACATATCCCGGATATCCAAAACACCATCCATAATCCATAACACTAGATCGTCTATTCTGTAGTTTATTCTGTGTCACCTGTATGCGCGCGTACTTTCTGAAACACCTGACGTTCATTTCCCCGGATTCCATAAATTAATCGTTATATGTCGCACAGGCATGTTGTTAAAACATCACAAGATGAGATGAGTCATAATGAGTAAAAGAAAGTGAATAAGAACACTCGCATTGGAGGTTTGAATAAACACGGAATTTCCATAACCCTTCAATAATTTCAAGTATTGAACCTATCATGGACCATATCGACTTTTGGCAAACATGTATCTGAGGAATTAATTGCCCTTTCTTTTGTATAAACACTTCATTCAGAATTGAGATGGATGACATATTCCTCCATGTTATATACTCCGGCCATATTGTCTTTGTAATAAATATGCCATCTTAAAGTATTCAGACTGAATGAAGAACATACCATTGAAGAGTGGAAACCAAATGAGTACCTGGTACAATATCCTGGTAATTATTGAAAGTTAACCCAAATGACATTTCATTACCTGGATTTCTGGATCTCGAGATTATCATTCTCCTTTTCCAGATTATTCAACGAACGCACTAAAATATATTAATACCAATTATTTCAGGCTGATATATCCTGATTCCTCAGATCCAGCTGTAAGGAACATGAGTAATACTGGACGACAATTTAAAATAAAAGAATGTTTTAAGACGAACCAGCTGATCCATAGCAGCAAGGAATCGGTTTTATGTAGTATATGCTATGCGAAATTTTCCAACGAATCGAATTTGAAGGGACATATAATAACGCATACCGACAAGAAACCTCGCACATGTACCGAACGCGATGGCAAATTTGCTCGGAAAAGTAATTTGAAGGCACACTTGTTAACCCATTCCGGCGAGAAGCCATACTCATGTACCGTATGCGAAGGCAAATTTGCTCGGAGAGGAACTTTAAAGACACACATGTTAACTCATACCGGCGAAAAGCCTTACTCATATAGTGTGTGCGATGCAAAATTTTCCCTAGGAGGGCAATTGAAATCACACATGATAACTCATACTGGCCAGAAGCCATACTCTTGTAGTGTATGCGAAGGCAGATTTGGTCGAAAAGAAGATTTGAAAGAACATTTGCTATCCCATTCCGGCGAGAAGCCTCATACGTGTAGCGTATGCAATGCCAGATTTTCTCGACGCGGGCATTTGATAGCACACATGTTAACTCATACCGGTAAAAAGCCTTACTCATGTAGTGTATGCGAAGGCAAATTTGCTCGGAGAGGAGATTTAAAAAGACACTTCCTAACTCACTCCGGCGATAAGCCTCACTCGTGTAATGAATGCGATGCAAGATTTTCCCAACATGGGCTTTTGAGGTCACACATGTTAATTCATACCGGCGAAAAGCCTTACTCATGTAGTGTTTGCGAAGGCAAATTTGCTCGGAGAGGAGATTTAAAAAGACACTTCCTAACTCACTCCGGCGATAAGCCTCACTCGTGTAACGAATGCGATGCAAAATTTTCCCTACGAGGGCATTTGAGGTCACACATGTTAATTCATACCGGCAAAAAGCCTTACTCATGTAATGTATGCGATGATACATTTTCTCAAGGAGGGCATTTGAGGTCACACATGTTAATCCATACCGGCAAGAAGGCTTACTCATGTAGCGTATGCGAAGGCAAATTTGCTCGGAGAGGAGATTTTAAAAGACACTTCTTAACTCACTCCGGCGATAAGCCCCACTCGTGTAACGAATGCGATGCAAGATATTCCCAACGAGGGCACTTGAGGTCACACATGTTAATTCATACCGGCGAAAAGCCTTACTCATGTAGTGTATGCGAAGGCAAATTTACTCGGAGAGCAGCACTGAAGAAACACCTGTTAACCCATTCCGGCGAGAACCCTCACTCGTGAAAAGTAATATGCTATGCAACATTGTCTCAAAGAGGGCATTTGAGGTCAAACACGTTAACCCATACCGTGAACCGCTCTTCCCAATTTATTATTATTTTTATTTACATTGATTTCACCAGTTTTGTAACACCGTAGTGCGAAGGTTTCGCTTGCTCGAAGGAGCGCTATTGCTCAAGCATGTGTTATGGTTTGCAACACCTAGCCAAGTAACCCATGTATCCTCCTTATTGTTTAGTGTAGTTGCTTTCTTTGCGTTTTTTGGTGAAAGGTAATTTACCATTGGCCGCACCATAATCCTGTCCCGCGCTACGCATTTTTCGAAGGTCTTGTGATCTCAGGGAGAGGATCTGTGGACACGTCTTTCTCTTGCGCACTCTCGGATGGTGTGGATGTGTGTGAGCCGGGCTGATGCCTGCTCGTTTTGAGCAAATAGTTGTGAGTACCACTCGGTGTATTTTAATTTAATTAGCTGGTATATATTTATGTTCTATGTTCATATTTTACATTTCTGTTTTCCATGATGTGTTGAGCATTGTCCTTGTATCCCCATGGTGAAGGTTGTCTTACTTTTGTCAATATGTTGGTTACGTAATCTATTTTCGATCCCCTGGTGCTTCGTCTGCTCATTTCTTGTGCCCCAAACGGAAATGACCTCGCGTGAGGAAATTTTCTGCGTTTGGTTTGATGACAACTGGGCATTTTGGTGTGTGTGTGTGTAGACCGTATCCACGGGATTAACGTACTTATGTTTACGTTTCCTATGTGGTGCGAGTCCCTTTGATTGAATATATGTGCTGATGGGACCTGGGTTTCTCTCAGCTCCTATGGTGCATTATCCTTTACATCATGTGTCGGCTCAGTTATGCAATAAGCCTATATTTCAGGTATACTTTCAATTTTTATTGTGTTCAATTGGATTCTCGTCATTTTTCATGTAACGTTATCTCGTTTATTTGATTTCCCTTGTGATTTTGCTTTTATTTTATTTTATTTTATTTCCCTTCTGTTACATTTTCGACCTTCACTGTATTGCATAACTTGGTGTTACCTCCCCCACCCCCGCCCCCACAGACATTTTTACCTCCCCCCCCTCTCTGTCTCTATCAATCCTGTAAGTTTATAGCATTTCATTTTATTCACGTTTGAATGTTAAAATATTCGAGTGGTATTTTCGGTTGGGTGTGCATTTTTTCTATAAGTTTAGCTTTTTCTTTTGATCTGCTTTCCTCTTACGTCACTAGTTTTGTCTTAGTTAAACATCAAGTTATTTGTGTCTTATTAAGTTTACCTCCTACATTGCATTTAAGAATATTTTATATTTTGTGTGCACATATTTTTATTTTATTTTAAATACATCGTAAGAAGTTCTATTTTGCTTTGACTTTATTATTTCTAATTTTAAGTTCTCCCTCATTTATCCTTTTGATTTTCGTTTCGGTCTTGGCTCCGTACTGCAACGAAGTCACGACCTCTCGCCTCTGCGTTTTCTATTATTATATTTTATGACATTTTTGTATTTCTTTTGGATATTGCTTTGTGCAAATTTATCATTCTGTGTTTATTTTTGGGAAGTATTCTTGGGTTTAAATTGCAAACTTGGGCCCTGCGTAATTTAAACTTAATTTCCTTTCCCCGTTTTCCATACTTGATTTTTTTTCACTGCGTTTTTCTCTGCTACTCTGACGCGTAATTTTGTTAGTAATGCACAACCGTTAACGGTGCAACCGGCGAGGAGCGTTACTCATGTACAATCTGCGAAGGCAAATTTGCTCGAAAAGGAGATTCGAAAAATCACTTGTTAACCCATTCCGGCGAGAAGCCTCACTCGTATGGCGTATGCCATGTAACATTCACTCAAGTAGAGCATTTGAGGTCACACATGCTAACTCATCCCGGCGCGAAGCCGTAATCATGTACTGTATCCGTAGGCAAATTTGCTCCGAAAGGAGATTTGAAGTTGCACATGTTAATCTATACGGGCGAATAGCCAAACCAATGTAGCCTATGCGATACAAAATTTGCTCAGAGAGGAAATTTGACGAGACACATATTAACTTATACCGGTGAGAAGCCTTACTTATGTACTTTATCCGAAGGCAACATTGTTCGGAGAATAGTTTTGAAGACACATATCTTAATCCATACCAGCGATAACCCTCACACGTGTGGCGTATGTCGTGCATAATTTACTCCGAAAGGGGGTTTAGGGAGACACGTGCTTAGTCAAACCCCTGTAGCATATGCGAAGCCATCTATACTCAAGAAACTTAAAATTAACCCATTCTGGCAAAATGCCATACATGTGAAGCGTAGACGAAAACAAGTTTGTTTGTAAAAAGAGTTGAAGACGCACATATTCACCCATACCGGCGAGAAGCCACGCTCATCTAGCATTTACCGGTCAAATTTGCTCGAAGAGGGCGTTTGAGGAGACAAGTGTCCAGCCTTACCCGTGGCTGATATGCGAGGCCATGTATACCCGGGAAGGAAATTTCCAGAAATAAATGCTTACCCATAGCGGTTGGACACCATACTCATGTCGCATGTGCGAAGCCTAATTTGCTCACAGAGGCCTTTTGAAGGAATAGGTAACCCATACCAGAGAGATACTACAGCATATGCGGAACCAACTTTATTCAAAGAGGACTTTTGAAGACACATTTTACCCATTTCGGAGCTAAACCATACTAACGAAGTATATGCAAAATCAATTTTTTTATCAGAGGATTGATGGCACACTTGTTAACCCAAAATGTGTGAGCATTTTCTAAGCTAAATTAACTAATTGGAGGAACTTTGAAAACGCGCACTCCGCAAGAAAAGCAAACATTTTTTTACCTGGTGGCTCCACTAGAAGTGCAAACATAGTTTCTCATCTGATGCCTTTACTAGAAAAGCACACATGCATTGTCATTTGGTGTCTCAACAGGAAGAGCAGATTTCCATTGGCTCCCATGGAATAGCATTATTTTTTAAGTCATCTGACGACATCTCAAGAAGAGGAAACATTATTAGTCTTCTGTTGCCTCCACAAGAAGAGCAGATATCCAGTGGCTCCCATGGAATAGCATTATTTGTAAGTCATCTGACGATATCTCAAGAAGAGGAAACATTATTAGTCTTCTGTTGCCTTCACAAGAAGAGTAGACATTTTTGTTACCAATCGCCAATCACGAAGAGCAATGTTTCTGAGTCCAACGATCCGCATGGGATAAGATTGGTGAGGTAGACGGGGATAAGACAAGTTGACAGTTGTCCAGAAGTTTTGGTTCAATAACCATGTTCAGAGCCACCTAAGGTATTCACTATTGGGATTTTGCTGATAGAAATGATTAAAAACTCCCCAAGAGCTCTACATGCTGTTCATTTCAATTAAATTAGTGTTCCCAACTCACAGCATTTATCGGAATTTTGGGTTTACTAGTATCACTCTATGATAATACAGATTGTCATGTTTAACTTTTCAGTCGGGGTGCAAGTTATGAATATGTAAAATACACTCATTGAAATGATTACATGTATTAATATATATATATATATATATATATATAACAATTAAATGGGTCAAGTTACTTCCTACTGTACTCAAATAGTTATTTATTTATTTAGCGTATGGCTTTAAGTGACGGGACAGAGTTTGTAGCTGCTTCTATGTGGACACCCATATGGTGGTCTACAAGTAGCGTTCAATTTGAAGTGGTTACAACTTTGGCTGCCAGATATCACTCAAAGCTAGTGGCTAACATTATAACTTAATATAGTGATTCAACGGAATGCTAACCGAAAGGTTCTTTCGTGTCGTCAGGAATGATGACATTAGTCGTGTTAGGAAACTAAAAAATGGCCTTCCCCAGGGATCAGTATTGGCACCTCTTCTATTCAATCTCTACATATCGGATATCCCTGAGAAAAAATCAGTAAAATTCTCTTATGCAGACGACCTTGCCATTTCCTTTCAACACCCAGATTTCAGCCATGCCGAGGCCATCCTGACGTCTGACCTGAATACACTCAGCTCTTACTTTCAAAACTGGAGACAACAATCCAGCATTAATAGGACAGAATCTGCTTGCTTCCATCTCCACAACAAGCTGGCTAATACCAAACTCCAAGTATGCTTCAATGGTTCAGTACTAAAGCACAATCCTAATCCAAAATACCTCGGGGTAACGCTTGACCGAATTCTATCTGACAGAAAGCATCTTGAAAACCTGGGATCTAAGCTGAGATCGCGTAATAATATTCTATTTAAATTGTGTGGAACTTCATGGGGTGCTTCAGCGGACACACTAAGACGTATTGCGCTTGACCTCGTATACTCTGCAGTTGAATGCTGCTCTTCAGCATGGCTTAACAGTTGCCACGTAAGGAAACTCGATGTACAACTTAACACCACCATGCGTATCATCCCCGGTACTCTGAAGCCTACTGCAACACACTGGCTGCCAGTCCTGTCTCACATTGCTCCACCAAACCTGCGACGATCAAGAGCTCTTGTTCAAGAATACAGTACGATAAGATCATGTCCAATCCAACTCTACTCATTCACAGGGATGTTGCAGATCTCAGGAGACAAAGGCTGAAATCCCATTAGGCCACCAATGAAAACAGCAAAGAATCAGATGGATGCTAGTTTCAATTTAAAAGAGGAATGGATACAGCAATTGTTTCCTACAGCTCCGGAGTAGCCAAGCATCTTTAATCCAAACAATGCCCCAGCTGGTTTCAGTTTGCCAAGAAGAACGTGGTCATCACTAAACAGGTTTCGCACTAATTGTGTAAGATCTGCATTCTCCCTTCACCAATGGGGCTTCAGGGATTCTCCAGCATGGGATTGCGCATCAGATAATGGACGAATGCCCTCTGCGTGCTTATGATGGAGACCAGAAAGACCTTGCTGATGCCTCAGTATCCCTAGTGCAATGGATAAATAATTTAGATATCCATGTGTAAATATTCACTACTTAGTACCATGTATTCTTAGTAGGTGTTGTATAATATTGTATATACTTGTCAATTATGTAAAATTCCATAGCTTAATAATATAAACGAAATATAACCTAAAAATTTGGCTACACACTACCAATTGTAGTTGTAGGATCTTTTACATGCCATAAATATATGGCCACTGAATTTACATCCCCTCAGAAGGAGGGCATACTGAAGGATATTTGACGCTCTTAAAAAATGCTACCCACTACACCACAGAAGCCGCAATCTCGGGCATAGCAGTTCAGCATGCTACCCACTACGCCACTGAAGCCGCATTCTCGAGCATAGCAGTTCAGCATGCTACCCACTACACCACTGAGCCACTACTTCAGTAGGCAATCTCGAGCACAGCAGTTCAGCATGCTACCCACTACACCAATGAGCCACAATCTCGGGCATAGCAGTTCAGCATGCTACCCACTACACCACTGAGCCGCAATCTCGGGCATAGCAGTTCAGTATGCTACCCACTACACCACTGAGCCGCAATCTCGGGAATAGCAGTTCAGCATGCTACCCACTACACCACTGAGCCGCAATCTCGAGCACAGCAGTTCAGCATGCTACCCACTACACCACTGAGCCGCAATCTCGAGCATAGCAGTTCAGCATGCTACCCACTACACCACTGAAGCCGCAATCTCGGGCATAGCAGTTCAGCATGCTACCCACTACACCACTGAGCCGCAATCTCGAGCATAGCAGTTCAGCATGCTACCCACTACACCACTGAAGCCGCAATCACGGGCATAGCAGTTCAGCATGCTACCCACTACACCACTGAGCCGCAATCTCGAGCATAGCAGTTCAGCATGCTACCCACTACACCACTGAAGCCGCAATCACGGGCATAGCAGTTCAGCATGCTACCAACCACAGCACTGAAGCCGCAATCTTGGGCATAGCAGTTCAGCATGCTACCCACTACACCACTGAAGCCGCAATCTCGAGCACAGCAGTTCAGCATGCTACCCACTACACCACTGAGCCGCAATCTCGAGCATAGCAGTTCAGCATGCTACCCACTACACCACTGAGCCGCTACTTCAGTAGGCAACCTCAGACATAGCAGTTCAGCATGCTACCCACTACACCACTGAGCCGCTACTTCAGTCGGGAATCTCGGGCACAGCAGTTCAGCATGCTACCCACTACACCACTGAGCCGCTACTTCAGTAGGGAATTTACATTAGTAAAAATTAAAACTTTTACACAGTGAAGAGGATCTGAAGATGGCCACTTGAGAGTCGAAACGCGTAATCCTAACTTGCCCCATTAAATTCCGATTATTAACTAATACATGTAATTTTTTCCAGGAGTGTAATTTACATATTCATATTGTGCACCGCACCCATTATTGGGCACAGTCGTGTTTGCCGAATGAAAAGCTACAAATGGCAATACAATTGTGAAATATTTTTAGCCTACTTTCGATTTTTGCAAAAAATGAAAGTAGACTTATGAGATCAAAACAGAGCCAAAATGTGTCTGTCTGTGTACCTATGTGTCTGTGTGTGTGAGTGTGTATACTCTGAATGTCTGTCCCCCCTATCAATTCGAACACCGAGAAACCGAATTGAACGAAAATTGGTACAGAGGTAGAACTAGCAAAGGGCACCTCAGTGTCATGTTTTATAATGCCGCCATCTTGACGGAAACTTAATGGCAGCCACCCAAAGGTTCAAAGCTTAAGTCAAATTACGACTAACCTAATCATCTGATCTGTACCAAATTTTTCAACAACATATATTTATATGGCGAGCGTCCTTTGACTAAACTAGAAGGTCATCAGCACCATAGTTTGCATATGGCGGCCATGTATGTGTGCAAATCGATTCCCCCTATCAATTCAAACACGGTGAAACCGAATTGAACGAAATTTGGTACAGTGTTAGCACGAGCAAAAGGGCACTCCAATGTCATTTTTTATCTCGCCACCATCTTGACGAAAACGAAATGGCGGCCACCCAAGTGTTAAAAGCTTGAATCAAATTGCGTCCAACCTAATCATCTGATCTCTACCAAATTTTGCAACATTGCACCTTTATGTATCAAGAATCTTTTTTTTTACCAAACTACAAGGTCATCAGCCCAATAATTTGCGGATGGCGGCCATGTATGTGTGCAAATCGATTCCCCCGATCTTTTCAAACACGGTGAAACCGAATCGAACGAAATTTGGTACAGAGGTAGCACCAGCAAAGGGCACCTCAGTGTCATGTTTTATATCGCCACCATCTTGACGGAAACGTAATGGTGGCCACCCAAATGTAAAAAGCTTAAATCAAATTACGACCAACTTAATCATCTGATCTCTACCAAAGTTTGCAACAACATACCTTTCTGTGGGAAGCATCTTTTGACTGAACTACAAGGTCATCAGCCCAATAGTTTGAATATAGCGACCATTTATGTGTGCAAACCGATTCCCCATATCAATTCAAACACGGTGAAACCGAATTGAACGAAATTTGGTACAGAGGTAGTACTAACAAAGGGCACCTCATTGTCATGTTTTATATCGCCGCCATCTTGCCTGAAACGGAATGGTGGCCACCCAAATGTTCAAAGCTTAAATCAAATTACGACCAACCTAATCATTTGATCCCTACCAAATTTTGCTACAACATACCTATTTGTGGGAAGCATCTTTTGACTGAACTACAAGGTCATCAGCCCAATAGTTTGCAGGTAGCGACCATGTATGTGTGCAAATCGATTCCCCATATCAATTCAAACACGGTGAAACCGATTTGAATGATTTTTTTTTACAGAGGTAGCACTCGCTAAGGACATCTCATATTCATATTTAATATCCGTATAGCACGTTGTATTTCAACAAGCTACTACAACCAACATTCAATTATACTCCTTGAAAAGGACAAAGAGTTTTAACAATACCCATGCATTTAGGAGAAAGTTATGTTATGAACTAAAATATTATGTTTCAGAATCCCTGAAATCGCCTAATTTCATTAGCCGATGACATTCTGATGGAAATACAATATTGGTACTGTACCTTATTGACGTCAGAAAAGTTGGATGGCGCAGCCACGCGGTAGAATGTTGAAGCTGTAACATTGTGACTGGTGAGGTTTATTTAGATGGTGAAGCATTGACGTCGTTATGGAAACAGAAAGAAATTTGTCAAATTCGAGGAGGTACTGCTCTGTATACGGTTGCAAATCGTATAAAACGGGTACGAAATATCTTGACTACTTTCCTGTACAAAAAGTTTAGAGAGAAAGATGGGCTTCGGCGCTGTCAATTGGAAAACGTGTTACATGTTACATGACAGTGTGCAGTCTGCATTTTTGTGAAGACGACTTCTTTCCACCGGTACTGTTGATTATTGATAGTTATTGTCTCTAATTTGTATTCACATGGATTTAGCTACATCAAAAATACTGCTAACGTATAGCCTATTACTTCTGTGCCGTACAAAGAATGTAATCCGCTCTTCGTAAACTTATTTTAGGGGTTCTTCCGATTGACAATAGCCGAATGGTTAGAAAACTTAAGAAAAATGCTGTTCCTAGCCTTAATTTGCCAGAGAATTTATATTCTTGCCTTTGAACAGCAAGTATGTAGGTCATTGAAGTATGATTTGGCTTAAATTGTGTTTTTGGCTATGATCTCCCTACTGTTGAATTTAGTTAATTAAAATGTAAAATCTTAGTTTTAAGTACCGGTTTGGTGACCCATCATCCCAGGCAGGCCGGTAACACCTACAGTATACTACTCAGGCAGATAGGTCACTTAGCCGTAATTTTGAAGTTATAGTGATGTTAAGTATACATATGCGGTAATGTAGCAGGAGACCGGATCGGCCTAGGCTATTCTAACTTTAATTAGTTCCCATTTCAGGGTTTTTCAGTTTTGAGTGCGAATAGTTGGTTTGAAAGTTGTACAACAGTAAGGAGAGTATGTTTTGTATAGGTTTTAATTGGTATTATGGTTTATGTCGAGCTGAGGAGTGAATTTGGTTTGGCTTAAAGTGTAGTTTTTGATCTGTTCCGTTTGCTTATGACAAGTTCAAATGGAGACTCCAGCTTTGTTAAATATCTGTCTTTTAAATATTTAATTAAATACATTGATAGAGGATGTCTTCATTTTAACTTGCCTGTGGAAAGAGATTAATAAATTAATATTCTTGCCTTTGAACAGCAAGTATGTAGGTCAATATTTGCAATATTGAAGTATGATTTGAGCATCCCAAGTAACGCTTCTTTGAACCCAAAACATTCATGCAAATTCAGGGTTGCTTGATTCAATTTATTATCAGGGAGTCGTCCTTTGGGTTATGTGAGATATATATATATATATATATTGTGAAATTAATAAAAGCATCGATAGCGCTAGGCTCCCAAGTACAGGCTTCATAAATGTAACAGCAGACAGTAAATTAACTGTCTACATGTGGATAATATTTTAACTGGTAGTAATTAGGCACTGCATTTAAATTGATTATAAAAATATTTCTATCAATGAAAGGAAATATGTAGTGTTTTGCCATCATAAATTAGAAGCCATAACAAACGCACACCCAATTACTTCACGTCACTATATCGCCGCCATATTGCAAACAGCTGACCGTAAGCTCCTCCCCCGTTTCGGACGTCAATCAGCCTTGTGCCGTGAAGCTATAGAAGCCTGTTCTCACATTTTGCGAGCGCTGACATAAACCCTCGTGACTGATTAGCGAGCGATTTTTCAGCTGAATGAGAGCGAGTTTTTAAGACACAATCATTGCTTGTCATATGATGGCTCTCGTTAGTTATTTCCACCAATAGGAGTATTTTTAATATTTACGACGAAATAAGGAACTAACTAGAAGTCACCAGAAAATCTTAAGCTGGAAACGCATGGAAATTTTGCTGTTACAAATATAACATCCGATGCCGAAATGTAGAAGTTCAAACAAATCCCCACAACCAAGAAAGATTAATGGATGATGAGGGAATGTTCCCAGTGTCACCTCCGCACGATGAGCGGGTGAGGTGTGAGTACAAGCAAGGGAAAGTTGTGTTCCCGCTTGGGACAAACCCACTTCAATTTCCGCTCAAAGAAGTACATTTTGATTCCCCACTGGGGAGATATTCGGTTTGGTCATCGTATAGAGGTTTGCAGTGTCGGGATGAGAACAATTTTCAGTGATTACCTTTCGCGTTCATGCGTTGAAATTGGTGGCTTAATATGCAACACAATAGTTGAAACATCGTAGAGAACAGTCGCTTTGAGACGTGTGGGCGAGCAATCAAGTATGGAGTTCTTAACGTACGCAAGGTTGCTGGATTACGTGCGCAATAGCATGCAATTCGACTTTGCCGGAGAGCGAGCTGATGGCCTTGGCAGAAGTTCAATACATCGCGACGACAATCTCATTCAATAGCATTCTGCAGTGAGTGTTGCATTGTATTAAACATAAACAGTGAGTCAGCGTGTTCAGGCAGCAATCTTCAATGAACCTAGTTTACAATCCTGGCATTCCAGTATGATATCATAACGCTTGTCTGTAATAAACAGTCAGTCAGCGTGTTCAGGCGGCAATCTTCACTGAACCTAGTTTACAATCCAGGCATTCCAGTATGATATCATCACGCTTGTCTGTAATAAACAGTGAGTTAGCGTGTTCAGACAGCAATCTTCAATGAACCTAGTTTACAATCCAGGCATTCCAGTATGATATCATAACGCTTGTCTGTAATAAACAGTCAGTCAGCGTGTTCAGACAGCAATCTTCAATGTACCTAGTTTACAATCCAGGCATTCCAGTATGATATCATAACCGCTTGTCTGTAATAAACAGTGAGTCAGCGTGTTCAGACAGCAATCTTCAATGAACCTAGTTAACAATCCAGGCATTCCAGTATGATATCATAACGCTTGTCTGTAATAAACAGTGAGTCAGCGTGTTCAGACAGCAATCTTCAATGAACCTAGTTTACAACCCGGGCATTCCAGCATGATATCATAACTCTTGTCTGTAATAAACAGTGAGTTAGCGTGTTCAGACAGCAATCTTCCATGAACCTAGTTTACAATCGAGGCATTCCAGCATGATATCATAACGCTTGTCTGTAATAAACAGTGAGTTAGCGTGTTCAGACAGCAATCTTCAATGAACCTAGTTTACAAACGAGGCATTCCAGCATGGTATCATAACGCTTGTCTGTAATAAACAGTGAGTTAGCGGGTTTAGATAGCAATCTTCAATGAACCTAGTTTACAATCCAGGCATTCCAGCATGGTATCATAACGCTTGTCTGTAATAAACAGTGAGTTAGCGGGTTTAGACAGCAATCTTCAATGAACCTAGTTTACAATCCAGGCATTCCTGTATGATATCATAACGCTTGTCTGTAATAAACAGTGAGTTAGCGGGTTTAGATAGCAATCTTCAATGAACCTAGTTTACAATCCAGGCATTCCAGCATGGTATCATAACGCTTGTCTGTAATAAACAGTGAGTTAGCGGGTTTAGACAGCAATCTTCAATGAACCTAGTTTACAATCCAGGCATTCCAGTATGATATCATAACGCTTGTCTGTAATAAACAGTGAGTTAGCGGGTTTAGATAGCAATCTTCAATGAACCTAGTTTACAATCCAGGCATTCCAGTATGATATCATAACAGCTTCTCTGTAATAAAGACCTTTAGATAAGAATAAAATATATTTGTGGAATTGAATTAGTCGGATGCTCGGGGTTATAGCCGGATTGCTGAATTCAAATCACGATAGCACGTAACCAGGTCTAACGATTGACATAATCTTGGATAGATTGAAAATAAATTTAATTAGATATCTACAATACCCCTGAGGTTAATTAATACGCATTAAAAATTGAAACACATTTCTTAATAACACCCTTAATATTTGAAACAAGGACGAAACAATATCCTTATATACACTACATGAATTCGATTGACAACAATCAATATTTTCTAGCATTTCATATTTTGAGTTCACAACACGAAATATTTTGAATTTGAAACCAATACATTTTTGAGTTTGAAGCAATGAATATTTCTTTGATGAGTACTACCAATTCACTAACATAATAAGAAACGAGGAAATTAATTACGATGTGCTTGCAATGCCCTTCAAGGCAATCGACTAACAACACACATAATTTTTTTAGCCTATTTTCAATTTTGAAAAAAAAAATAGGCTTATGCGATGACCTTTTGTCCGTGTGTGTGTGTGTGCGTAAGTGTGTGTGTGTGTGTGAGAGGTGTGTGTGTGTGTCCCACTAATAAATTCTAAACGGCTGGAGCGTTTGCAATGAAACTCGGTTAGTTGATAGCTCTATTCCGGGCGACCCCGACCGTGCCCTTCAAATTTTGTTACGTCTCACCCTCCAACATGGCGGCTGTGCGAAATATTTCACCAGCATTCAATATCTCCGAAACTATTACCGATATCACCCTGGAATTTTTTTCGGTGATAAAGGGAACTACTGGTAGTTCACCTATGTGACTCTTGAAAAACTGGTAACTACAAAACCAACATGGCGGCCAAGCGAATTTGCGACTTTTAAATAGACGTTTCTCACGATTTAACCAACCAAACGCAATAAAATTTGGTACAGTTTATACACTTTGTAATGCGCCAACATCTAATTTCGTTCAATTGTTTACATAACCACAAGATGGCGGTTGTGCGAAATATTTCACCGGCATACTATATCTCTGATACTGTCAGTGGTATCACCCTGAAATTTTGTACGAAGATAAAGGGCACTGCTGGAAGTTCACCTATAAGATTTTCAAAAACCGGTTAACTACAAAACGAACATGGCGGCCAAGCGAATTTGAGAATTTAAATAGACCTTTCTCGCGATTCAATGTTCCGAACGCATTGAAACTTGGTACAGGAAATGTTTATACAAATTGTAATGCACTGGTATCTAATTTATTTCAATTGTTTACATAACCTCAAGATGGCGCCTGTGCGAATTTTAAATAAGTTTTTATTTCTTGTGTCGTAATTATGCGATCGAAGTGGAAGTTTGAATAATGAACCTACGCAATAATTTTCCTTTAATGGTACATGACTCTATGGCCTATACATATAATAATCCATCATGGCGACCATCCGAAATATTTAGATGGATCTCAATATCTAAGAATCTATTACAGCAATAAAACTGAATTTTAATGGTCATAGGGGCAATGAACATAAGTTCACCTATAGGACTTTCAATAACCTGGTGATCACAAATCCAACATGGTGGTGACGCGAATTATAAATATTCACATTGACGTTTCTCGCAATTTAACCATCCGAGTGCAGTGAAACTGGGTACAGTAAATCCTTATATGAATGTTAATCCACTGGCATCTAATTTATTTCAATTGTTTCCATAACCACAAGATGGCAGCTGTGTGAAATTTTAAAATACAGTTCTTACTTCTTGTGTCCTAATCATGCGATTAAAGTTTGAATGCTACACGTACACAATAATCTTCATGTAACAGTACATAAATCTAGGACCTACATAAATAAAGTCCAACATGGCAACCATCCGAAATATTTAGTGGGTTCTCAATATCTACGAATCTATTACAGCAATCAAACTGAAATTTTGTATGTTGATAGTGGCAATTAACATAAGTAGGATATATGAAATTAGGCTGTATAATTCTTCACGGAACTACTTGTTGTAAGAAGTCTGCAGACTCTTAACAATCCTGACATTGTTAATCTAGATTTGAACATAGAATTGTCACAATCTTTAGGAAACAAAACGATGCTCAAAAATGAACCAAGATTTCACTCGATCACATTTATACACTCTGTAACGATAGTCGGGAAATCTTCTTCAAGTTTCAATGCTTTAAATGTATTATAACTTAACGTTTGGTGGGGTCCATGCCTGTTGCTACCAAAATATCATAAGTTGCGGGTATCCTGATGCTCAGATCGCAATATTTCCAAACATTGGTCAAACGTAGATATAGAAATCCAAAAATCCATTCAAATGAACATTGGATCTTGATTAATACATTATCCATATATGCCCGTATCTTTTTATGATATTCAACTAAAGTAATCCTTAGAGGTACAGAACGCATACTACATGCATTAAATGATGTTATTTGTTGTATAAATTGTTTTATTGATATTGGTCGTTAACGACCCGGCGGGCAGACTCCATGAAATGAAGTGGACATTTTCTATTTCTATTTTTTGTTTGTTATTTTTCAGTTGATACTTACAATAATAGCTCATTTGACACTTTTCACTAATTTTTGTTATAAAAAGTGATTGAGCCTAAATTAGGTGATCAAAATGCTCTATTATTGAATACCACATACCATTCATAATAACAAGTTGTGACAAGATGTTTTTTTCTTCAAAAATGTATCTTTACAATGGTTGGATTCTGTGTGATTAGCGAATTTCCAGGAAGTTAAGGAATTCAGTCTTAAGCCCTATGGAATTCTAAAAGACACTTATCGTGGAGCGCAATGCCACACTCTACACAGGCCTTTGTTGTCTTATTTTGATAAATAGCACACCGCCGTCGTGGGTGCTTCATGACAATGAGGTGTTCTGCCTTTTCCTTTCGTACTGACGTAGGAATCATCCGAGGAGGCGATTTGGTCCTTGGAAGCGATCTTGGTGAACCATATTTCCTTAGTAGTGACGTTGCAACTTCTCTGCGGAACTTCAACATGTCTGATGAATAAGCCATTGCTTTTGCCAGCTGAAAGGCATTGTTCTGTGGTACGTCAAACATCCAGAAGATTATAGGAATATACCACTTCTTTCCTCTGATTGCAATCGAACAAGCGGAAATACTGCCATCCATCTGATAACACCCCCCATGTAGGCTATGTGTTGTTCTTTACATTTACATTTGGTTGATCCACATCTATCTAACTCGTAGTAGCAGCAGAATAGCGTCTCACAGTTCCTAAGGGAGGCAAGCCAAATTCACTGGAGAGGAGGGTAACTACACTATTGTCATGCCAGCGTACAGCACAAATCTTGTTTGCTTCATCCACATAGCAGGCATAAGAACCTCTCCCCAGTTTTTTCATGTCTTTTTCATTCATTAGAGGACACTTATTGACAAAGTTTACTCGGGCAGTGCCAGTGAACTTGACGTCCTTGGATTGCAGTAATGAAATCAGTTGTGGCGAACTGAAGAAGTTGTCACAAAAGACAGATACAGGGACACTGGGATAATAGTTTTGTATACTGTCAATCAATTGCAAAACCACTCTCTCGCCAAGACCAAAACCAAGATTGTATTCAAGAAGCTTACCTCTGCCTTGATAGAGATCAAACGGAATACAATAACCCTGCTTAGTGGCTGCAACTCTTGATTTAAACCCGAAGCTTCCCCCTAATGAACTGTTTGCAGCCATGTCTACCGAAATATGGGATCATGGCTTCATCAATGCTTACTTGTTTCTGTATTGGTGCATATTTCAGGAACACGTCATTCAAATGATCAATAAGGGGCCTAATTATCGGTCTTATCAACATGTTCATTGTCGACTATATGCAGAAAGCGAAAGATTTCTTCAACTTGTTGCGTCGTATGAAGTCTGATACCTGTTTATTATGACAATCATCGCTTAGCTCCCAATACATTCGTCTCCTTGGTAGGGGTGCATAGCCGCTTAGAAGTAGAACACCAATCAAGCAATGAATATATTCACTGGATAAAGTGAAATAGTGCGCATTCTTTGATCCACCATACACAACACTGTTTTTAACAAACTGCTCTATAATACCAGCATTCATGAATAGTTCAATAAAGTCCACAGCTTCACTTTCCGCCGTTAGTGTATGAACTGTTCTCGACAGAGGAGGAACCCATTCAGTGACAGGCACAATGAATGTCTCACTCTGAGTCCATTCTGATGTCATTCTCACACGTTTGGTCTCGGAAAAGAGCCGCTTGTAGAAGTGATGCACTTGGTCCTAAGTCTAGCTGGTCTCTGGATATTGCCTCTACAACATCAAGAGGTGGCTATCATCATCTTCACATCTAGTTATCACCCGCACGTAACTGTTGTCGCCTCAGCTTGTCCGGATTATTACAGTCTTCATCTCCTGTAGCATTTCCTTCGTCATCAGGTGCCTCAATAAATACATCAATAGAGCCCACTGCGTCATCATCAGCCTCGAGTATTTCAAAAGTAGTCAAACTGCGCGAAGCCCTGAAAAACCACACGCAACCATGTAATATACAGCATAAACGAAAACATTGAAAAGTAACGAAGTGCTATTTGACCCAGTCAAATTTTACAATCAATAAACGAATGGTTATGACTCAACAGAGAACATTTTCTATATAGATACCTAATATGAATACACTTTTATCCAAACCAATCATTGAACTATATATATCACATCCATTTGTGAACGATACTTACATTTTTCATCAGTACTGCATCTTCTGTGGATTGCGAATGAGAGCATGCATCTATAAACAAATAAACCACACACACATTGTTGTTGTCGTGAATGGCACCAAGACTTCGAGGTACTAACAACAATGCGTAAGGAAATACTGTGGAGCATTATTGTAATAATTCAGACATTGTACGTAAGACGAGTGGGGGATATACGCCCATGGGTCGTTAACGACCCGGCGGGCACATATGGGTTAAAATCTTTAACTGTCTCCACATAGCTATTATTATTATTATGATATCATCATTGGCCTGCACCATGAATAGTTAATGTACAATTGACCATTGTGGCGCTTACCTCATAGTTTGTTGGAAATATCATCTTCTGAGTGTCATTACCCCGTGCGTAACTGTGCATTATTTCAATAATCGTCGAACATATCCCCAGGATTTACCTCTGAGCTATGTTTCACCGTAGTTACAGGCTTTATTTCAATGTATCTCGTGGGTTTCATACCAGAGAATCAAACCCTACATATTATCCACATTGGGGATCTGTAACTCTCCCAAACAGAGTCTTTGCTATTGAATCTACAACTCGCTCACTTACCTTGCGCTCTTAACATAACATGGACTACTTATACATCTGATCTCTTCACTATCAGCCACACACTACACTTGTACGCGTCCTATCAGTGGTTGGATTTAATTTAATTTATCTACTCAATAACTAATTCGTAATTAACAATCATTGGTGTAGACCTTCTGCAGTATATATATCGTGTGGCTTTACAAAGTATGCAAAGTATCATTCAAATGGAAAAGTCCAAACTTGACAACCCGTCCAGAGCACTCTGAGTTACTTGGTGTAGACCTTCTGCAGTATATATATCGTGTGGCTTTACAAGTATGCAAAGTATCATTCAAATGGAAAAGTCCAAACTTGACAACCCGTCCAGAGCACTCTGAGTTACTTGGTGTAGACCTTCTGCAGTATATATATCGTGTGGCTTTACAAGTATGCAAAGTATCATTCAAATGGAAAAGTCCAAACTTGACAACCCGTCCAGAGCACTCTGAGTTACTTGGTGTAGACCTTCTGCAGTATATATATCGTGTGGCTTTACAAGTATGCAAAGTATCATTCAAATGGAAAAGTCCAAACTTGACAACCCGTCCAGAGCACTCTGAGTTACTTGGTGTAGAGTCCTCAAATCACGGTCAAATGCTCGAAGGGGGCACTCCTTAACAATATGGTCCATTGTCCGGTCTTCCGCTCTGCAGTCGCAATCAGCAGATGAACAGAAACCCCACTTCTTCAAGGTGTGACCACACCTCCCTTGACCCGTCCTAATGCGGTTCAGCTTCGACCAGGTTTGTCGTGGTAGATGGAATCCCTCAACCTTCCTTGTCGGATGTTGAACCAGATAAGCATCGTTGTGTGGATGCTCTTGCCAGCGCTGTCGCCATTTGGTGGTCACGTTGAAAGAACTGACACTTTCCAAATCAACCCAGGGTTGCTTGCGTGATTTCAGAAGAGTTGTTGGTGGATCTCGTAGGGCATCGTACAAGGGAGAGTTCTTCTGAGATGTGATCTTCTGGAGATTTTTTACCTTTGATACTGTCCTTAGATCTTGCGGAGCAATATTAGGACAGGTAACCACTGAATGGGAGTAGATCTGACAGACCCAGTGATAACTCTCATGGCTTCATTAAGCTGCACGTGGACGCTGTCCACCCACACAGGGGCACAGTATTACCAGCAGAATACACAAGCACGAGTGCAGCAGAGCGTGAAGTGTTGGCGTCCTCACCCCAACTACTACCGCCAATCTTGCGGAGCAGATTCACCCTGGAGCCAAGTTTCATAGATAACGTGATGCACTGTTGTTTGAAAGTCAAGGACCTATCCAGAATGAGTCCTAGATATTTTGGATTGTGGTTATGCGGTACTTGATCTCGTTGATAGTTACATGTAGTTCTCTTTGGGCTTCTTTATTATTTAGATGGAATGCAGTAACCTCAGTTTTATATGGGTTTGGCTGAAGTCTCCATTTATGGAAGTAATCACTCAATTTCGTCAGATCACCCGTCAGCAAATTCTCACGGTTCATAAGATCTTTATTCTGGCAGATTAGTACTAGGTCGTCAGCATACTGGATTTTCAAGGAGTCCGTATTTGGCATGTCATGGATATACAGATTAAACAAAATGGGGGCCAGAACGGATCCCTCAGGTAGGCCATTACTTAGAGTTCTCCAACTGCTAGCTCATCCATTAAGGAATACCTTAAAGCGCCTGTCAGAGAGCATGTTCTTCACTAGAAACACCAGCTTTTGACATGGGATGAAGTCAATGAACTTCGACAGCAATCCCTTCCTCCACACAGTATCATGAGCTGCCGTAAGATCCACAAACACTGCAGCTGATTTGAGTCATCGTTGAAATCCAGCTTCAACTCGAGTTGTCAATGTTAAGACCTGATCTCAGCAGCTCCGATGTTTTCTAAAGCCACCCTGTTCGATGGGGATGATTCGATCAATGGCCTCTTGAATGCGATTCAAAATAAGCCTTTCTAGTAGCTTATAGGTCATGCTGAGTAGTGATACTGGTCGGTAGTTAGAAGCATCGGTTCCGTCTTTGCCTGGTTTCAGGATGGCAATTATCTTAGCCTGTTAAAAGAGCTTCGGTAATTCTCCAGTTCTCTAAATCTCATTAGAAAATTCAATGAGCCACAATTTTGTTTTAGGACCGATGGCTTTAAGGAACTCTGGATACACACCATCAACGCCAACAGCTTTATTTACCTTTAGCGTACTCAAGGCGATATCAACTTCCTCAATGCAGACCTTCTGCAGTGAACATTAGTATTACTGTTATTATTGAGCGATCATATTATCAATCATGAAAATAGCACTCAATCTATCATCTCTTGTTAAATGGACACGGTGCGATGAGCTATAGTCCACGCCACCTGAAATAAGACACTAAACGATAACAATGTAGCCAACTTTAACATCCATCCCCTATGGCTACGCGCATGTTGGTTTATGGTTGCATTTCTGGATATTAAGTTGTTATTATATGTCAGCACAGTGTCGCCAAGCCCGCTTAAAATCTTGCCATCTCCAAATACGACAATACCACTAAGATTTCTTACCACACAGTTGCTGACAGTTGCCACGCGAAAACTCCCAGAATGCACTGCACACAATGTCTCCAACTTTATAGTACCAACAACAATGATGCCCGTTTCATTTATTAATTTCTCAGTTTTCTTTGGAATTTCAAGTCCAATGAAGTTGAACAAGGTAGGTACTACTATTAAAACAGTTTTTACTATTATTATAGACGCAGATTATAGAATATGTGTGTGTTCAAAATAGCTCGTCTGAAATGCTTCGAAGCTTTAATTTAATTAATTGTTGCATAAATTCTTATTTAGATTTCACCAAGTTGCCTAAAACACGCGAGAACAGGATTGGATGAACTCTACGGAAGAGTGCTTGTTGATTGGATTATGAATGTGAGTAAGTAGCCAAGACCTGTATTTAGTATAAAGTACAAAGTTACTTATTCGTAGCCTATTTTGATTTATGAAACAAGTATTTCCGTGAAGAATTACACAGCCTATTTTCATTTTGATTGCTGTAATAGATTCGTAGATTCTGAGAACCGTCTAAATGTTTCGGTTGATCGCCATGTTGGATTTTTGATGTAGGCCATAGAGTTGTGTACTATTAGATGACGATTTTTGCGTAGGTTCATTATTGGAACATTCACCTCGATCGCATGAATAATACACAAGAAATAAAAACTTAATTTTAAAATTGCGCACAGCCGCCATCTTGAGGTTATGCAAACAATTGTACTAAATTAGATGCCAGTGCATTACAATGTGTACTAAGTTTCACTGCGCTCAGATGGTTAAATCGCGATACAAGTCTATACAAATGTTTCCCCTTCACCTGGCCGCCATGTTCGTTTTGTATTTCACAGGTTTTTGGAAGTCTCAAAACTGAACTTCTAGTAGTACCTTTTATCTCGGTACAAAATTTCAGGTTGATTTCATAAATAATTTCGGAGATCTAGAATGCCGGTGAAATATTTCGCATAGCCGCCATCTTGAGGTTATGTAGACAATTGAACCAAATTAGATGCCACTGCATTACAATGTGTTTAAACATTTGCTGCAACAAGTTTCATTGCGTTTGTATGGTTAAAACGCGAGAAAAGTCTATTTACAAGTTTCAAATTCGCTCTGCCGCCATGTTCGTTTTGTAGATAATAGATTTTTGAAAGTCACATAGGTAAACTTTTAGTAGCACCCTTCATCACCGTACAAAATTGCAGGGTGATATCAGTAATAGTTTCGGAGATATAAAATGCCGGTGAAATATTTCGCACAGCCGTCATCTTGAGGTTATATAAACAATTGAAGTAAATTAGATTCCAGTGCATTTCAAAGTGCTTAGACATTTTCTGTACCAAGTTTCATTGCAATCAGATGTTTACATCGTGAGAAAAGTCAATTAAAAGATTCAATTTAGCTTGGCCACCATGTTCGTTTTGTAGTTGACAGGTTTCTGAAAGTCCCATAGGTGAACATTTAGTAGTGCCCTTTATCACCGTACAAAAGTTCTGGGTGTTATCGGTAATATTTTCGGAGATGTTGATTGCCGGTGAAATTTTTTGCACAGCCGCCATGTTGGATTGGTGAGACGTATTAAAATGTTAAGGGCATGGTCGGGGTCGGCCGTAATAGTACTGTGACCTTACCGAGTTGCATTGACATCGATCCGGCCATTTAGAAGTTATTTGGGGGGACACACAAACAAACACACACACAGACACACGGCTTAAGAGATCACCTTTTGTCCGCGTGTAAGTCCGTGTGTGTGTGTGTGCGTGTGTGCGTGTGTGTGCGTGTGTGCGTGTGTGCGAAATATTTCACCGGAATTCTATATCTCCGGATTTCCCTTATTATATCGCACGTTCAACTGTCTGGAGTGTACAAGAGTATGGTACGGTACTAAAGATGGTTGGACTGAATATATTTACCAGCGTACCATAGAATGTCAGTGAAAAGGAACGACTTTTCTTAATTTTTGTGACTTTTTTTTACTCCTAATTTGTTTTTCTTCTCAAGACGTAGTCTCGTGTCATTGGTGTAGTTAGTGACGGATGGGCGCAGAAACATTTGCAATTTTATCCTGCTCAGTTCCTCAGGATGATCACTGTAGAATACGATTTTTAGCATCATGTGACAACAGTATTCTAGTTAACGTTCATGCTATTCCTGGACTGCTCAGCGTAACCGATATCATTTCGTCCGTTACTTCTTCCAGCGAAATAAAACCTGCCTTACGATACTGGAGACCACCTCTCCCTCTGTCTTGGAATTTCATTAGTGACATTACTGGAGATGGACTCTGGATACCGAGGGGCAGTTGACCTCGCTGTTCCGTCCCTTAAAACAACAATAACTAACTAACTCTGGATACTACTAATTTTATAATGTACTCTTGACATGAGATAGGTAGGCTCACATTGTATTGTTGATGAAAACAGCTTGTTATATGTGTGAACTTCGAAGCTGCATAGGCTGGCAGCATGTTATGTCAAACCTTAGCCTCCAATGATAAAGAAAAAGACTGTCCAATAGCCTCTGGGAGCTGTCCGCCCTGCAGATGATGTGTTTGCCGCTAGAGGTGCTGCATTGCCCCCTACAAGATCTGTTCAGTTAATGCACATTGTGTAAGCACGAATCAAGTTATGTTACTGAAATAAGGGCATTGTATTACGATGGTATACTGTCGCGTGCCGTTTTATAAACAAGGCTCTAGAAATAATGTTCCTGGAACTAGTTTTCATGAATTTCCTATGGATTAAAGCAATAAGACAAGGTATGTAGCCTCCGCTGACCATGCGACTGAAAATTAGGTGATATTGTATTATTTCTCCAGTTCTGATGATTATGATAATCTCCTGACCACCTCGTCGTGTAGTGGCTAGCATTCTTGGTTGTTGCCCCCAGAGATCCATGTTAGAATCCAGGCTCTGCCAAGAAATTTTATTCTGGTCTGAGAGCTGGAACGGGGTACACTCAGCTTCATCAGGTAAAACTGATAAGAGGTTGGCTAGATTCCTATCTCATCCTTCCTGGAAATGGTTTTTCGTGGTTACCCACTTCTACTCCAGGCAAATGCCGGGATGGTTCCTAACTTAAAATCTCCTTCCAATCATCACCGGAATTACAAATGCACACGTCACACATTACTGTTAAGTGTAATTCACCCATCTGGAGACAGAGAAGAGGCTCTATTCAAACCATACTCCTTTCACGGTGATAAAAGATATGTTCATTTTTAGTAGTAAGAGTTTATTCTACTCAACAATGTGTATTCATGTACTAAAAATATAGTGTGTAGTTACGTTTTTGCTGGTTTTAGCTTGCGATAGTAATGCTATTACATGTTAGTGTTAGGTGGTAACTCTGCGCTGCAGTGGTCAATACGCGCACTGCTAGGAGGACAGTGGTGATTCAGAGAACGCCACGATTGAGTAGGCTTTATAAAGGGTGCGGCAGCAAAACTTCCTTTTTTGAAACGTAAGAAAATTGAATGAATCAGAAAACTTTTATTTTTCTTTATAATGTAGACGCATACATAAAGTTTTGTTTTGCTTAGTTTTGAAGATCAAATTAGATAGGTGACGTCTGTCATTCTCCATACACAGAGTAAGCCGATTTCTGGCATTTGTCATGACTCTTGCCAGCATATCAGGCGTTAGGTTGGCAATTTCTTCCTGGATGTTGGTCTTCAAATCTTGAAGCGTCTTTGCACAGTTCTCATTAACACGGGATTTCAAAAAAACTATAGAAAAAATGACAAGGGGACAAATCAGGAGAGTGGGCCGGCCATTCAAAATCGCCCATAAGTGAGATGAGGCCGAGGGACTCCAGCTCTTCGTCCTGTCACACTTCCAGTTCGTCTGAATGTAGTGACTTACGTAACAATTGATTTCCGGTCCACGACCGGGCTAAATTAAAGCACCTCTGAAAGGCGCGCTGGGTCTGCTCGAAAAGTAGGCCTCCTCCCTGTTACAACGCATGATGGCGACTGAACTGTGTCTGGACAGAACTTTAAGTACCACCTCACGAACGAGACCACTAGTGCTCCGCTACGATGTCAACCGACAGAATGGCGCGCATTTTAAAAAAGCAAGTCATGCTGCCGGACCCTGTATTATTGGACGCTAAGGTCAAACATGTCAGAGAGGAAGCTTGAGTCGTGCCATCTGGGCCGGCCTGTGCTTGTCCCAGAACGCAAAGCAACTCTGGTGAGACGACTTTGACGACAGAAACTTGTATGTTCCATTTCCTCAAGCCACGAGGCTGGTCATAGCCTAGTGTGCTATATTAATGCTGTATTAGTAAACTTTCACGTCTCATGTAGACTTCATTTGCTCGTGCTGTTTGTCGATAGTGTGTTCATGCATTTAACACAAATTGAAGATATCCCTTTGCCAAACGTACTTGACCAAGTAATTATAAATTTAAGGCAGTGTTATTGAAGTGTCCGTAGAAGACAAGTCAACGTTGGGACTGGCCTGGATCACCCACATTGATATTATGAGAATTTTTCCAGTGTTGGTGAGGTTTTATCTCATCAGCCGAGGGGTTTTAGCGAGCCGCGTATTGCCGCCTTTATTGGCGAGTGTTATTGCGCTAACTGCCATGAGGTGTTTTTCATATTTTTGGAACAGACATCATTGGAGCAGTGTTTTTACTGTTATCGTTGAGTGTCATAATGGTCATTAGGCAATTAAATTACACTGGAAGTGATTAAACGCAAATTAAACCTGAAAATAAGTCATGAAACACAATTCTTCTAAAATTTAGCAAATAAGAAGAGGATCGTTTAAACTTGAAATATTTTTATTGGATGACTGTCACATTTGGAACAGCTGTTTGATTAGAAACAGACTTTGAGGACGAGCTGACCCGATTTTCAGACGACGCAGTTGCTTCCCCATGATTTATTTCATAGACATGGACTTGAAGTAACCATGTGCCGTTAGACGCAGTTGTAACTGTGCAGTCTCCAGCCTAATTGCATACGCTTTGGTAACGATTAGGCTCTAACAGCGACTAATTAGCGTAGGCAGGATTGCACAATGTGTGCAGATAATAAGAGTATGTGAATTAAGTGTACCATTTATCCATTGTATCTTCGTGTGTAATTTATTTGTCATTCTTGTTAGTTAGGTCTGATTGCTACCTAGCTTTGTAATTTTTCTTTGCTGCAGATGCGTCTCGTCTGCAATGTTAACGTCAATTAGGGTTTTAGTTAACAATTTAACGTAGCGATGAATGTTGGATTATTTATTATTGGTGCTTGTAATTTCTATCCTTGTTCGCTGTGGACGATTAGTTTACTTGCTTTGCCGTAAATTCTTTGTGTGATTATTCGTATAGTTAAAGAATAATCGTTATTCTGTTTAGGGAATAACTTAATTAGCTTCTTTGCCAATTAATTATTTTGTAACAGAACTTCGCGAGGGCTTAACTTTAATTCAGTTTAGGGAATCATTATTTATTTTATTACTTTTAGCTTTGCGGATTTCCCGAGATTTTTACCTTCTGAAGCAGGCTAGGGATTTGTGATTTTTGAATAAACCGCTAGTGAATTTTACCTCAGCCTGGACTATTTATTGTTAGATTTGATATTTTGAGGGTGTGTTCCTTGGGCTGGTTCAATAACCATCCACCTCTCACCATACCTGATACTACCAGAGCCAACAGTCTCGTGCCGGAGCTGGTCTGAGAACACATCCGATCCTCTCAGCGTGTGGGTTCGAAGGATGAGGGTGTCGGGAAGATTGTCGGCAGTCGATGGCCCCCGATGGCCTTGTCTGACGGGCACAATATATATACATATTTGTTTTGGACTACAAGGCAAAAACTTTCTATGTTTTTTTGGGGCCGTGTCAGTTAGTGGGTGTCATTGTAGGTTTGGTAGTGTTTTGTGGAGTTTTTTTAGTCGTGTAGAGATTTTAATCTGATGATGCTCGCTTGAAGAATTTGTCTGATAACCTGTGTTATTGTGATGACTGTATTAGTGTGTGCATTTGTTAATCAGACGATGATTGGGAAGGAGGTGGCTGTGGACTTATTTAGGTACTGTACCCGAAATACCTACCAATACCTGTTGAAATCCCTCGATGCCAGCCGAATTGTAGAACCTGAAAATCCCCAGCAATAAAAACCCCCATGTTCTACCAACAGATAGAGGAGTAGAAGGGTGCAGAAATCCTAACAGGTGGTATTAAGAAGAACCATAGCTACATAAAAATTAACTAGCTCGAAAAGACACGAGATTCCTCCAAAAGGTCAATCTCTGAGGGTGGAGTACCCTGTAAATACCTAGCGATGGCCCTCTTAATACTGCCTCCCTTCACTTCACCAAAACAACACAATAACATTTTTTAAAATGGAAAGCAAAATTTATTCAAGAAAAGAACAGGACAAAAAGAAATGAATGCACTGTCGTTAAAACGACCCAAGAAATTTCAAGAAAAGGAATGTAATAAAAAAATAGTTAACTGGACCATCTCAAAATTGAGTGTCCAGAAATGGAAACTCGTTCCAACTCGAAGCAAAAAATCTTACATGATCCTAGAATAATTAAATTGGACTGTATAATTGACAACAAATAAAATCACCACAGTGATCTTTCGCATATTACATTGTAATACATTGTATTTAATATCAAAGCTGGTGGTTAATTAGAACTGTGGCGTCAACTTACGCTATATACCTTAAATTACAAATGCTATACAAGTTTAATTTAGGACACACTTAATTGTTCCTAAAATATTGACATTAAATACATTATTCGCTTCTGTATGGTTATAATTAGTGGTAAATTCTCTTAATACTGGGTAAATTCCGCCAAGCAGCCAAGCTAAGCGAAATGTCAGCTCATAATTATAATTCAAATAATGACTTAATTAATTCTGGTCTTAATGATTGTATAGGCATTGATAACGAGACTGCAGAAATATTAATCTGTTTTATAATACAACTTATCCGAGCATTGCTTTAGAATAGTCTATTATCAAGACGAAGGTATTTGTAAGACCTGATAAACAGCTGATTAAGTCTAAACGAACATCACAGAAACGAGCCTCCATTGGTTCAAGAACACCGAACAGCTGATGTAATACTACAACCAGTCTAACAACGATTGGCACTTACTAGCTCAAAAGCACTCACTGGCACAATCCCAAAAATACAGACAAGCTTCACTAAGCATTACATCCGAAAG
The DNA here is from genome assembly GCA_946902985.2 of Meconema thalassinum. Classification (NCBI taxonomy): domain Eukaryota; kingdom Metazoa; phylum Arthropoda; class Insecta; order Orthoptera; family Tettigoniidae; genus Meconema; species Meconema thalassinum. The sequence continues at coordinate 19,671,968 of OX336395.1, read as the reverse complement.
AATCAGCTTTATCACAAAAATCCTAATATGCACCACTGTGCTCCTAACTAAGGTTCACATAACCATGATATAGCTCGTTTATCAAGCAAAAGTGTGGTCTGCATAGCATCTAAATGACCACAAAATCACCAAGGTCTTACAAAATGCCTCCGAAAGAGCTAGAAAACAAAACCTATACCATTGCACGGTGTTCATCAATATGATTCACAACGCCTACGAATCCTGCCTTACAAAAATTAATTTCAACAGTTATATCATTATACCCATAGACTAAAAGTCTATATTGCCTGGGATAAATTTATTCAGAAGCTTGGGTGTCTTTCTAAATGCGGTGATAATAAAACTCATACTATTGCGTCAAAAGCAATTGTTTAACTCATATTAATTAAAGCTCATGTCTAAGCATGATATGACACAACTACAACTGTTCCTCCAGAATGAGGTTATGCGGAAAAGTTAAGATCAATATCCCCCTAAATTGGGGTCGCCCATGGCCCAAGTGAACTCGGAAGTATAAGTAGACCGTTCCTACACCACGAATGCAAGCCAACATCAACGGTTGATCCAATGACAATTCATTAGGAAGGTGTACCAATAAATCTCTGTACACCAAAGCTAAGTGCTCTCTCAATGAAAACGAAGAAAATATTGATCAAAACGATCAATACTGATGGATCCGAAAACTTCCCAATATCAAATAGATGAGCGGAATGACTGAGATCCCCATCTATGAAACGATGCGAATAAGCAAAAATGCACATACAAAAGTGCACTAACCACTAGAAAATCAATCAGTGTTCTGGACACTGTTAAACGAAGTCGCCTATAAAATTAATCTATACTTATACAACATACTGTAGATCTTCTCCTAACAGGACTTCTCGCAATGAAAATATACATATCAATTTTACTGAAAGTTAAATGACAAAATCGAAGTTTACACAAGGGATGCGTCCATGAACTTGGACCAGAATCCCGGAGATACAACACGTCAGCTTCGAAAGAAACATCGAAGCTAGGCCTGTGTAAATCCATTTAATCTACAAAAAGAAACTATGGCAATTTGTGATTGAATCTAGACGCTATGCTAAGCTACATTAGTAATCTGATGTGTCCAGTACATTATCGCTGATTCTCGATGCGTTGGAAATAAAAGGATATATAACTACCACGTTAGCGTCCACGCTAAATCAAGGCTAAGTGATCTTCTAGGTTAAAGGCTCGCCTCGAACCCCTGACCACGCCACGCTCCACAGGCCATGCGTTCCAACACGACTTGACTAACACCACCCGCGTGCACTTGCAAGAGAAACGCCTCATACCGGAGCAATTTATGAGCATGACGAAGCTCACAAGCGTTCTTAAATAACCACAAGGATGTGCCATTGCAAGTGGAAACATTTCCTGCCTAGAATATGCAGGCATTAGGTTGTGCGATAAAACTTGCTGTCGCTAAGAATGTAGCTACCCCATTATATTCAGTGTGACATGATCACAGCTATAAAGTCATTATGAAACATCCCCTCCGACATCTGGTTTAAAAACATGTCGGTCATGGTTATAATATCCACTTGGGGTAAAGTCTGAATACTGGCAAGCGTTCTTATAATAGATATACACTGCCGCAATCCGTGAAAGTATGTGAGTGTCTCTCCTAATGGCCACATGAACCCCGGACAACCCCGGTGACGTTCATTTACAGTTTATTACGTTATAAATGTCTATGCTGCATATGGGTCTTAGAAAGCATTTTAGACTCCATTGCCTGTCGCCTTTCATGATGAAAATTAATAAATGTAAAACAAAAATATTGGAATGCAGACGCTGCTAAGAAGCAGATAAGTGTTACACACGCATTATCATCTTCACTTACGACCGCTGACGCGTCACGAACTGTTGAAATGTATAGTCATAATGGCTTCGGTGTCGTCCGTAACAAGCCTTAACTAAGAGTAGTCTCTCTTCTCCCCCCTGCACGCTGCCGGGTTCGACACGAGACTCTCCTCATACTCGCCCATTTCGATATATCTTTGTAGCGTGGGTTATACACGTTTAATTACTTTATTTCACTTGATATAAGCAAATCCACAAATGAAATAGCTTTCTGCTATTGAAATGCGTATTCTAACATCTCCAGTTCTTCCTTTATGGCTCTTATTTACTTATAAGCAGTATATAATCTGCTCAGGTTGAGGTCGATATAAGACATTACGTCATTGACTATATTATTGATTGGCCACATCTTCGTCTCTGCTTCGGAGCTGTACGTGAGCTATCATCTGGAAATGAATGGCAAATACCCTATCCTTCTCCTCTGTGGCGTGAATCCAGGAATGCGAACTGGGCTACATCACGCTGCATAATCAACAGAATACTCATATCTCAAAGCCAAAATAAACGGTACAGTACGTTGATGGATTCTGCCACTAAACGTGACTCACTGATGTCTTCCTTCAGATCATTCACCAGTTTCACTGCAATGTCCAGAGAAACACTCCGCGACTGAATTATTGCACTCTTTTCATTGATGCAGCTCAACACTTTGTACCAAAATACTGTCATACAAAGGCCTTGAAAAGAAGAAAAGTATTTATTAAGACCCATAGCTTTATTGTATGCTTTTGGTTCTAAGCTTGACTTCAACTCAGTTAATGCTCGTTCTAAGGCCGTTAATAGTCCTAGGTAGTGCATTGCAACGGGAACAACGGCTTCGAATCTTTCGTACCACCTTATTTGTGATTGTTTTTTAGTGAAAGCGGCACTTCAAAAGTCAAAATATCCCATCTTGTAGGACTATGGGCGAAAAAAGAATACATTGTTTCCAAGTTTTCAAAGAAGGTCATAATTTCGGAGCATATTTTTACTGTATTACTGTATTGAGGAGTGAGCTCCACATGGTGAATAAAATGCCACATCATTTTTCTCTAACAGTCTTGCTTTTACTCCTTTGACTTTTCCACACATGTTAGATCCATCATCATACGCTTGAGCCCTGCAGTCCTCAAGAGGGATGTTATTTTCAGCTAAGACAGTTAAAATGTCATTAGTAATATCCTCTCCACTTTTTCCATTACAGTTGACAAATTTCACAAACCATTCTTTTATTTCATATTGCTTATAGTCTTTATTTTGAATGACATATCTCAAAATAAATACATTTTGTTCTTGATGTGGTACATCACGAGATGCATCAACAATCAGCCCATAATAAATAGTTTCTTGCCTTTCTTCAAGTATAAATTTTAAAATTTTTTCACCACAAAGTGAAATGAACTCATTTTGATTCTTCCAAGATACGTAATGGGCTTGTCCTTTCATGTTTTTTCCTTGCAATTGCAGAGTTTTGATCTTAGCCAAGTGCTCCCAAGTGATTTCATCATATTTTCCAATTAACTCCAAAGTCCCCAGAAAATTTCCATTATTTGCATCACCGATTGATACATTATCTCCTTGAAAAGACAACCCCCATGATGCTAGAAAGAGTGTCACGTCTTAAATCCGTTGTATAATTGCTTTCCACTTTTCTGCTTCGTTCAAAATTTGTTTTTGAAGACCACTGTCAATACCTTTTGAATTAATTGATTGTTGGAGGGATTTCCATTGACAATAAGACTTACGATGGTTATTGCTATTTTCATGTTCTGGAAGTTTGTTATACAACATTTTCCATGGAAATTGAGCCGGTGAAAATCCTATATTTGCAAATTTGCTTCTTTCTTGACTATTTGAATAAAGAGTACAGGCAATGCAATGAAGTGTCTGTTTTAAAGAGCTCCAAATTAACAAGTCCCTGGGGTACTTTTCTCGATTGTTTATAGATTTAATTTATTTTCAAGGCATTGCCTACTCTTCCATCATCTAATACCTCATGGTATTTTTGATGTTGCCTTTCCTAATCCAACTTCCTACCAAAATTATAATTGTTGTAAAATGGTTTTCGTCACTTAATTAAAATTTTCTATAGTTACCCTTAGGTAATGTTTAACTGGTACCGACCTTAAGTTTTGTTTTATCTCCAGTGAGAGTTGTAGGTAGGTTTTTGTGTAAGTTTTAGTATTTTATGTGTGCTGATGCATTTTCTGTTCCTCTTGTTGAGCTGTTCCTTAAAGATTAAATTTTATTTATATTGAGCTATTGTGGCATCATTTCGCCGCTGGTAGTCCTGTAGGTTATCGGGGGGCACCTGTAGACGAGTCTGTGGGTTTCCTCTTCTCCACCTTCCTTAATCTTTGGGTGTTCTCCTGTTGGGGTTTGCCGACTGATGGCGAGCTGCAGTGCTGAATAACCAACCACCATTCCCCCACCTGCGCCCTGTCAAATATCACTAATTATCTCCGACCATGTGCCTGGGTCGGTAAAATCTAAAATTGGATTGTCGTTGTTAGAACTCTTGTCATTTGAAATATCGTTTTCTTTATTACTACCCGTATTGATTGAATCAACAACATGTCCTACCTGCTGCACCTCAGAGGAAATCTTGCCTGTATTGTCATCAGTTTCAAACATTAATTCACTGGACACGGACACACTATCATCAGTAGTTTTACAAGTAGATAAACTGTCACACCTAACACTCGCATCATCATCACAATGAGAACGGCTATCACTATCATCATCCTTAAAAAAAAACTAATATTCTGCCGGCCCGAGGCCCCTTTTGCATCTTTAATGGCTTTTAACTTCCGATTTTGCGCCCCGAATTTGTGCTTGAAATTACTTGTAGACATAATGATTAATGATATAATAAAGCAACAATTACATACACAAACTGTCTTGCGGCGGAAACACACTGCAAGCACCTGTTAGGGTGACGTGACGTCAGCGGGCCGCGGTGTGAGGGAGAGGGGTAGCAACGTCATTGACCTTGATCCGAGTCGCAGAGGGCGGGCCCGGCGGGCAGTGTTCTGCTTCTGCACACGCACTGTGTCACGTGTTACTCACAGCTGTTGTACGCAACGCGCTGCATATCCAATGAACCAATTTATTTTACTCTGATGTAATATTTCATTGATACACATAAATCTAGTCCTAGTGATTTAATTATTGTTTTCTTTCTATGATTTATTAAAAATATTCCACTTTGTATTTTTCCCCGTCCTTGCGGGCCCCGTCGCCGTAGCAACGGTAGCACCGGGCATGTGGGGGCCCTGAAATACACTCTAACCATCAGTTGGTGGATCTTGTTCGAAAATATCCAGTCTAGCTCACCTTCCTTTCCGACATGACTAACACATCTTAATATAAATGCACTCTGTGAGCGGTCCCTTGGGCATTAAAGTCGTGCCCTGTGTCAAGGTGATGATAACTTAAAGTATACATAAAAGCACGTACTACTGTATCCCTCGGGAGCTCGCCTATGCGATAATAACACTTCACTTTCAACTACTAATGTTGCAACACTGTACTAAGATTGCTCAACCTTTCAGTTGTCTTTCGTATTCCTAGACAACTATCACCGCTACTAGAATGCCCTAGTATGGACACGCTACCAGTAGTATTTGAATTATGACGCAGTTGTTAGTACGTTTCCAGTCAAAAACGTATTTGCTAACAATAATCAACCGGTACAGAGCCGCTTCAAAATAGAAATATATCATCCTACACTGATCAAAAATCTGCTTTTCATATGTCAATCATAAAACCGTGTTTCTTGCTAGGAAATGTCGGAGAATATGCGGAAGTGTTTGTCCTGAATTCCTTTGTGAGTATAAAAATAAAGACATCCTTGAAGCCATTCTACAGTGTTGCCATATTAACATTTAATATTGTATCTTTAGTCGGTCAACATAAAATTAAGACCGCCTTGAAGCCATTCTTCAGTGTTGCCACATTAACAATTAATATTGTGTCTTTAGTCGGTCAACTTAAAATAAAGACAGCCTTGAAGTCATTCTTCAGTGTTGCCACATTAACAATTAATATTGTATCTTCCAGTCGGTCAACATAAAATTAAGACCGCCTTGAAGCCATTCTACAGTGTTACCACATTAACAATTAATATTGTGTCTTTCAGTCGGTCAACATCAGAATCATTCCAATTACTGGAATATGTGAAAAGAGACTGAACTAAATTACAAAGGATTAAGATTTATAAACATTATTGAGGACTATTGAAGAAGGGATGACATGTTTTTGTTCGTCAAGGAAGCATCATCAGATCCAAATAAACACGATAAATTGCTCTGCAAAACACCATCAAACCTGCAGTGCCTGCCTTCTGAAAGCAAAATACAAGAAACCCTGTTAGGAAACATAGCGACTTTGGTAACTATTACTGAAACGTATTAAGGCATTAAGCTGAAAAAAGAACTATGAATTTAAATGTCGCAAAACTTACATATGACTATACCATCAACAAATATAGTATTGTTCCCCCAAACTAATCTATCCTTGTAGATTATAGATTCTCGCCGCTATGGATTAGCCCTTAAGGAGCCGATATATCGGTCGAGGGAGCATCTGATAAAAATGCCACTGGCCGATCCAAGTATTTTTGTTTTGTTTCATTTCCAGACACACAGCGATTTAACTAATGTAACGAAGCCAACGCAGGAACCATTCCTTCTCAGATGATCTCGATAAGTTTAAGTTCCATGAATAACTGCATTTATAAGAGGTATTCATTGAACATGCTGCAGTCAACTGACTTCCAGCGTGCGTTATCTCCTGAAGTATACGTGGTAATAAATATGACTAGCTCCTTCAGCGAAGGGGCAATAAATACGGTTTTTGTGCTAATAGCCCAGTCAAATTAAAAAAATTCGAAAAATTAATTTCCAGAAATCTGGAAATCGTTTTAATATCTTCGTTTGGGCCTAAATGCATGTAGGCTAATCCGAGTTTGCACCATCCCAAGAGGTGTGCATAACTTTTGGGACCCAAATAACTTTGAAATTGTTTCCTCTTTCTTCAGGTTTTTGCTTGTAGCTCGAAAACGACACATCGGACGGAAAATATTAATCAGTTCCATATTAAAGAAGGTTAACTTCTGCGCCGAATGGACATCTGAACCTTAAAATTTGGTTCACTGGTATGTCCAAAATCGAAGGTTCAAAACTGGAAAAACGTCTCGTTTAGGTTTAAACTTACATTTTGCGACTTTCCAAGACCACATATCTTTGAAACAGATTCTCCTGTTAAAAAACCCATAGAATAAAAGTTGTAGAGCTGTAGATAATAAAATTTCACGTTATATAGACAATTTTGATACGTCCTTTTAATTTCAAATGACTAGTTAACTAATTTAATTACAACATTAATAATATTTAATGAAATTCCGAAAATACCGAAACTTTCCGATAAAAGGCATGTTCGTGTTATGACATAATGATGTAAGTACGAAAATTCAATCTACCTACTCTGATCACTGCTAAGAACATTTCAATTCAAATTTCAATTCAAAAATCAGTAAACTAGTTATATAAATGTAGACACTCTGAGTAGAACAAAGTTGTATATTGTATATTGACAGTCATGCAGCAGAAAATAAGGCAGCATTCATGCTCGCATTTTCTTAGATGTCGATGGCCCTTCATCTACAAAGCTCTCAAGCTGGGCTGGCATGTCGAGCCGCTGTTCATCACGATCATCTTCAAAGGGACTGTTCTCAACTATTTCTGCTTCTGCTGCGGTCAGCATGTGGGACACACCCTTATCCTCGAATGGTGCTGAATTCGAGCAGGACTGGCGGTGGCAGTTGAGGCAAATTGTTGAACAATATACCAACTTTCCGGCGGCTGCAACTCCCTGCACACCCTTTCTTACATCCGCAGGACACTGTGTTGAGGATTTCAGCTGCAGCTAGATCATTGGTGGTCATGGTGGGGAGCAGGCCATGGTCCGTCCTCTTCCAACCCCAGCTGAGAGGGTCCTTTGGTCTATCATACCAGCCTTGGATTTGGTGGTAGACACGCAGAATATGTTCGGCGGCTGTGTTTGTTGATGGTAGAGAGGCCTGATTGAAAGTTGGCTTTATGAGGGATTTTGAGAATATCTCGTGGCGGATTTTGTCCAAGAAGGTCTCATTGGCCATAGGTGAATATTGGGCCACCAGGAATAGTTGACCTGCTGAAATGAGGTCCTCAGGATCAGCATCTGCATGGTGAAAAACCTTGACATTCTCCTGTAAAGCCGTGTTGTTTTCAAGGAGTTTGACACACTTCAACTTCCCTTGGCGATAGAATGCAGAGGTTGTACCACACCTACTGATAGCATATTAGAACAGTAGGTTCTGTTTGACAGCAGACGAGAAGTTGAAGTACCCCGGAGAGTAAAACGAGTTCTGAGAGGTCCCCTTTGCAGGTTTCATGAGGTAAATGTTTGAATTTGGTGCTTTGGCAGTTAATAGGATCAATAGATCGGTGTCCTCTCCGATTATTATGACCGTCGCAAAGTTTTCTGCCACTTGAATGGCGGTATTGATGATGAGTGTGTCAGCATCCTTAAGAGCTTGGCTCACTTCAAACTGCTCCTGTACTAATTTCTCACGCAGCATGGAGATAAGCCGTTCATTGTTGCTGTCGTTGGACAAAAATTGTTCTTTCGGCATGGTTGCAGCCATCGTTTCAGTGAACACTACGTTAGAAGAAGAGTGCTTTCTTTTACGGTGGAGATGCTCAGCTGATTTACTGGTGCATCATCAGGGTAGTGGCAGGGTTGTAGTATTGCTTAACGTTGTCACCGTATTAGGAGAGAATTGTTGAAAAATTTTCCTTGGATTCCCAAACCACTCGATGTAGAAGGAACACCCCAACAATTACAATGGCACTACCTGCAAGAGCTGGTGGATCAGTAACTGGTGAAAATAAATTGTAGAACACAGATTTCTTTGTTTTCCGCATTCCTGTGTCATCAAAGATAGAAAGGTGATAAGGAGCTAACTCAAACAAATAATAATGTTTGAAAAAGTTCCTCAGATTTTTTCAGAAGTGTTATGCGTCGGAAAAGTGTATCTGGATTTACTGGTATATCTTCGCTGTGAATCCTGACTTTCGTGTTGAAAGCTTTACGAGGTACTACTCTGTTTTCTTCGTAGAAACTTGACATTACTGAAGTAGTTGCCAATAATCTTAGCAATACAATGAATCCCATTTTCAAACGCTTCATCGCAGTCAATTTTCACGTCGCCAGTTACTCCTGTGCTAATGGACATCTCAAATTGTCCAGTTGGGATGGGATAGTGCGATGAAAACCAGTCAAGAAGGATCGCAACATCTACATCGTCCCTCTGTACCTTTGAAAACCTAGCGTCGCCGTGCTGCTCTGAAGTACCATACGTCACGCCACAAGAGTCTTCCACTTGTACCGCTTTCAGAGACCTCATTACCACCTGCTCAATAGTCTGATCAGTGAATACACCAGATCAAAACTCGTCAGATATTCCGTTGAAAAATCAGCTGTTTCGTACATTTCGGCCGAGTTGGTATAACAACTTTGTATGAAAGAGCTGATTTTATTTTCACGATTTCAGAGTTCAATAGGAGAACTATTCCGAAGATATGTGATCTTGGAAAGTCGCAAAATGTAAATTTGCGCTTAAATGAGAAATTTTCCCAGTTTTGAACTTTTGATTTCGGCTGTACCAATGAACCGATTTTCAAGTTTTAGATGTTCATTCGGAGCCGAATGTAACCTTCTTTAATATTGAACTGTTTGATATTTTCCGTCCGACGTGCCATTCTAGAGCTACAAGCAAAAATCTGAAAAGAGGAAAAATGACGAGGTTATTTGGGTCCCAAAAGTTATGCACAACTCTTGGGATGGTGCAAACTCGGATTACACGCATTTAGGAACAAACGAAGGTATTAAAACAATTTCCAGGTTTCTGGAAATTAATTCCTCAAAACACTTCTTTTTGGATCTAATTTGATTGGCCTATAAGTGAAGTGTGTGAGAGTGAATATTCTACTGATGGCAACGGCTTTGATTTTACTGACGAAAATCCATCTAATGCCGGAGGACTTTAAACGTATATCATTGTAGAAATTGATCGTACTCAATACCTATTTGATAAAATTACTCTATGATTGGGATATTTATAAACAACTAGCTATACCCGGCATGCGTTGCAATGCCAATGGGGTTTTTACTTAGTTAGTTGCAGTGCTTTTGGATTCCCAATAATTTCGTCTTTTACCGTTAACCACCTCTAAACTATTATAAAAAATAATTTACTATCTCAGAAACATTCACGGGAGCGTGATCAACAACTCACGAAAGTTACATTGCAATGAAATGAATGGTATATGAACGCATACGGGACTGCTGAAACGATTAGAGCGCCGTCACCCATTTGTCGAATATACTCGTACGCAACCTGTTGTAAAATGGATTTTCTAACTCGAAAACCTTTCCTGGCGTGTACACAACAACTCATCAAAGTTTCATCGCAATCGGATGAATGGCATATGAACGCATACGGGATTTTATTTAAACGATTCGCGCCGTCACTCATTTGTTGAATCTTCTTGTGCGCCACCCATTGAAAAACGGACTTACTAATTCATGAACCTTCGCAGGACTGTACTCTGCTCTCCAAAGTTTTATCACACTCGGATGAATGGTATATGATCGCATACGGGACTTTATTGAAACGATTCACGCACTGTCGCTTATTAGTTAAATCAACCCATTTGCTACCAGTTGTAAAATGTATTTACTAAATCAAAAACCTTCCCTGGAGTGTACACAACAACTCACCAAAGTTTCATCTCTATCGGGCGATTGTATATGAACGCATACGGGTCTTTGTCGAAACACTTCGCGAGTCGTCGCTCATTTGTTGAATCCATTCGTGCGCTACCTATTGTAACATGGATTTACTAAGCTAGAAATCTTCCCTGAAGTGTACAAAACATCTCTCCCACGTTTCATCGCTATCGGACAAATGGTATATGAACGCATACGGTAATTTGTTGAAACAATTTGCGCGTCGTCGCTCATTTGTTGAATCTACTCGTGCGCTACCTATTGTGAAGTGGATTTAGTAAGCCAGAAACCTTCCCTGAGTGTATACATCTCACCCAAGTTTCATCGCATTGGGGTGAATGGTATATGAACGCATGAGGGACTTTGTTGAAAAAAACGCACGCCATTTTGTTGAAGTTACTCGCGCGCCATCTATTGTTAACTGGATCTACTATGCCTATAACTTTTCCTGGCGTATGCACAACAACTCGCCGAAATTTGATTGCAATCGGATGAATTTATATATGAACGCATCACCAACACTCATTAGTTTAAACTACTGGTGCGCTATCTATTGTTAATTGGATTAACTATGCCTATAACCATCCCGGAAGTGAGCCAAACAACCCACCAAAATTTGGTCGCAATCGGATGAATTGTAGGCTATATGAACGCATCGCCAACACTCATTTGTTTAAAATACTCGCTTGCTGTCCATTGTAAATTGGATTGACTATGCCTATAATGATTTCGGAAGTGTTCAAAACAACTCAACAAAGTTTCATAGCAATCGGATGAATGGTATATGAACGCTTACGGGACTTGGTTGAAACGATTCTCGTGCCGTCGCTCATTTGTTGGATGTACTTGTGCGATACCTATTGTAAAGTAGATGTACTAAGCTAGAAACCTTCCCTGATGTGTACACAACATATTACCCAAGTTTCATCGCTATCGGACGAATGGTATATGAACGCATACGGGACTTTCTTGAAACGCTTCGCGCGACTTCGCTCATTTGTTGAATCTACTTGTGCTCTACCTATTGAAAAATGGATTTACTAAGCCTAAAATTTTCCCTGGAGTGTACACAACAACACACCCAAGTTTAGTCGCTATCGGACGAATGGTATATGAACGCATACGGGACTATGTTGAAACACTTCGCGCGACGTCGCTCATTTGTTTAATCCACTTGTGCGATACCTATTGTTACTTGGATTTACTAACCCAGAAACCTTCCCTGAAGTGTACACAACTCAGCCAAGTTTCATCACTATCAGACGAATAGTATACGAACGCATACGGGACTTTGTTGATACGCTTCGCGCGTCGTCGCTCATTTGTTGAATCTACTCGTGCGCTACCTATTATAACAAGGATTTACTAAGTCAGAAACCTTGCCTGTAGTGTACACAACCTCTCACCCAAGTTTCATCGCTATCGGACGAATGGTATGTGAACGCATACTGGTCTTGGTTGAATCGCTTCGCCCGTCGTCGCTCATTTGTTGAATATACTTGTGTGATACCTATTGTTAAGTGGATTTACTAAGCCAGAAACCTTCCCTGTAGTGTACACAACATTTCACCCAAGTTTCATCGCTATCAGACGAATGGTACATGAACGCATACGGGACTTTGTTGAAACGCTTCGCGCGTCGTCGCTCATTTGTTGAATCTACTCGTGCGCTACCTATCTACCTATTATAACATGGATTTACTAAGCCAGAAATCTTGCCTGTAGTGTACACAACCTCTCACCCAAGTTTCAACGCAATGGGAAGAATGGTATATGAACACATGTGGGACTTTCTTGAAACAAACGCACGCAATTTTGTTGAAGCTACTCGCGCACCATCGATTGTAAATTGGATTTACTACGCCTATTACTTTTCCGGGACTGTGCACAACAACTCACCAAAATTTGATCGCAATCGGACGAATTGTATTTGAACGCATCGCCATTACGCATTTGTTTAAACTACTCGCGCGCTTACTATTATGAAATGGATTAGCTATGCCTATGATCATCCCGAAAGTGTTTACAACAACCAACCAAAATTTGATCGCAAACGGATGAATGGTTTATGAACGCATAAAAGACGAACATACAGACATTCCTTTATATATATATATATATATATATATAAGATTAAATAAATATTATCATTTTTATCACAAAAGATACTATTTAGATTGTGTTGGCTGTCCAATTTATATTAAGATTTCCAATTATTTTCTTTCTCACAGGATTATTTTTACAGATTTTATTAATACCCAAATGAAGGAAATTGTAATTATTTAGCTCCTAGTTCGTGAATAATTGGTATACCTGCTAGAGAAAAAAAACACCAACACATCATCATGAAAACTAAATTGTTTGACATTTTGAAAACGATTGGAATAACGTACAGGGACAGGAGGGTGATCTACAATCAATACAGAAACCAGACAGCAGTCATTCGATCTGAAGGACATGAGAGAGAAGCTGGTATTCAGAAAGGTGCAAGGCAAGGCAGCAACTTATCACCCATACTTTTCAATCTTTACATTGAACAAACAATGAAGGAAATTGGAGAAAAATGTAAAGTGGGAGTGAAGATTCAAGGAGAAATAATTTCAGCTCTGAGATTTGCCGATGACATCGTCATCTTGGCCGACACGCCTGAGGATTTGAATGAGTTTTTGAATGGTATGGACTCCGTCTTGAGGAAAGAATTCATGACGAAAATTAATAATTGTAAAACAAAAATATCGGAATGCAGCCGCAATAAATCAGAAACCTCTAAGGACATCAAATTGGCAGGTGAAAAACTAAAGGCAGTAGAAGACTTCAGTTACTTAGGAAGCAAAATAACCAGTGATGGACGAAGCAAAGAGGATATAAAATAAGGTTAACTCAGTCAAGGAAAGCATTTCTACAGTAAAGGAATCTGTTGACATCGAATATAGATTTCGGTAATAGGAAGTAATTTTTGAAGGCCTTTGTCTGGAGCGTGGCACTGTATGGAATTGAAACATGGACTATTGGTGCGGCAGAAAAGAGGAGAATTGAAGCGTTTATAATGTGGTGTTACAGGAGAATGATGATCAGATGGGTAGATAGGGTTACAAACGAAGAGGTATTAAGACTAATAGGAGAGGAGAGATGTTTCTGGCGGCTACTTATGTTAATTGCCTTTATCAACATACAAAATTTCAGTTTGATTGCTCTAATAGATTCGTAGATATTGAGAACCGACTAAATATTGCGGATGGTCGCCATGTTGGATTTTTATATATGTAGGTCTTAGAGTTATGTACTGTTACATGAAGATTATTGTGTGCGTGTAGTATTCAAACTTCAATCGCATAATTAGGACACAAGAAGTAAAAACAGGATTTAAAAATTTCGCACAGCTGCCATCTTGTGGTTATGGAAACAATTGAAAAAAAAAAGATGCCAGTAGATTACATTTGAATAAGGATTGACTGTACAAAGTATCAGTGCACTCAGATAGTTAAATTGCGAGAAAAGACCATGTGAATATTTATACTTCGCGTCGCCGCCATGTTGGATTTGTGATCAGCAGGTTATTAAAAGTCCTATAGGTGAACTTATGATCATAGCCCCTATTAACATTAAAGAATTCAGTTTGATTGCTGTAATAGATTCGTAGATATTGAGATCCATCTAGATATTTCGGATGATCGCCATGTTGGATTTTATATTTATAGGCCATCGAGTCATGTACCATTAAAGGAAAATTATTGCGTAGGTTCATTATTCAAACTTACACTTCGATCGCATGATTACGACACAAGAAATAAAAACTTAATTTTAAAATTCGCACAGTCGCTATCTTGAGGTTATGTAAACAATTGAACTAAATTAGATACCAGTGCATTACAAAGTGTATAAACATTTCCTCCACCAAGTTTCATAGCGTTTGGATCATCAAATCGTGAGAAAGGTCTATTTAAAATTTCAACTTCGCTTGGCCGCCAAATTCGTTTTGAGGTTAACCGGTGTTTGTAAGTCATCTAGTTGAACTTCCAGTAGTGCCCATTATCTCCGTACAAAACTTCAGGGTGATACCGGTAATTGTTTCAGAGAAATAGAAAGTAGGTGAAATATTTTGCACAGCCGCCATCTTGCGGTTATGCAAACAATTGAACGAAGTTAGATATCGGTGCATTACAATGTGTATATACTTATACTGTACCAAGTTTTATTGCGTTTGGTTAGTTAAATCGCGAGAAACGTCTATTTAAAAGTCACAACTTTGATTGGCCACCATATTGGTTTTGTAGTTGCCTGGTTTTCAAACGTCATATAGGTGAACTTCTAGTAGGTGCCCCTATCACCGTAAAATATTCGAGGGTGATATCCGTAATAGTTTCGGAGATATTGACTGCTGGTGAAATATTTCGCACAGCTTCCGTGTTGGATTGGTGAGACGTAACAAAATGTGAAGGACACGGTCTGAGTCGTCCAGAATAGTGCTATGAACTTACCGAGTTTCATTGAAATCGCTCTGGCCGTATAAAAGTAATTAGGGGGACACACACCATCACACACAGACAGAAGATGATCACATAAGCCTATTTTTCCATAAATGAAAATAGGCTTAAAATATAGGTGGGAGATAATTTGTAACACTTGTAATTTCACTAAGCTTGGCTTGGTAATTTTAGCATATTCACTTATTAATTGCTGGGCATCAAAAGGGATAGGAAGCCACTCAGCAAATGTAAACCCTTTTGGTGCCAAACCATTATTTAATGCCCCTTCTCAATACATTTTGCAACACACGTGGTACATGAAGAAGGTTAGGGTAAATATGTGCACCTTGATAACTCCTTTGATAGCAAAAATGGTTTGGCATATGCTACTTGATCTTCTCACCACTACGGGTTAACTTGTGTTTCTTCAAAAGATTTTTGTGGGCAAATTTGGCTCTGCATCTGCTACACGAGTATAGCTTCTCAACAGTATGGGTTAACATGTGTGTCTTCATATGAACTTTACGTTTAAATTTGGCTTCGCATGTTTCACACGAGTATCGCTTCCCACCAGTATGGGTTAATAGGTGTCTCTTCAAATTACCTTCCAGACTAAATTTGGCTTCGCATGTTCCGCACGAGTAACGCTTCTCACCAGTATGGGTTAACATGTGTGCCTTCAAATTACCTTCAAGACTAAATTTGGCTTCGCATGTTCCGCACGAGTAACGCTTCTCACCAGTATGGGTTAACATGTGTTGCTTCAAATTACTTTTCCGACTAAATTTGGCTTCGCATGCTCCACACGAGTAACGCTTCACCCCAGTATGGGTAAACATATGCGTCTTCAAATTACCATCCAGACTAAATTTGGCTTCGCATGTTCTACACGAGTATCGCTTCTGACCAGTATGGGTTAACATGTGTGTCTTCAAATTACATTCCAGACTAAATTTGGCTTCGCATGTTCTACACGAGTATCGCTTCTCACCAGTATGGGTTAACATGTGTGTCTTCAAAACTTTCTTGTAGGTAAACTTTACTCCGCATTTAATACATGAGAATGGCTTCTCTCCAGTATGGCTTAACATGTGTGTTTTCTAAGTACCTTTCCATCTAAATTTAGTTTCGCATATTCTACACGAGAGTGGCTTCTCCCTAGTATGGGTTAACATGTGTTTTTTCAAATATTCTTTGCGGGTAAATTTGCCTTCGCATGTGCTACAAGAGTATCGCTTCTCACCAGTGTGGATTAACAGGATAGTCTTGGAATTTTGTGGATTTTTTATATTTCTTTCAGATACAGTGCTGGTATTCTGTCCTCTAGTATTACATAATGCGTATCTTTTCCTTACAGCAGGCTCCGTAGTATCACGACATCCCAGCCTGAAATCATTGCTAATAATACAATGCAGTGCACTCATAATTTCGTTAAATTATGTCAGAAAATTGAATAAAACTTTCAAAATCCAGAGAACAAAGTTATGAAAATAATGATAACATGACCAACATTCATTAATATCACTACCTGGAATACTGTCCTTATCTAATACCAGGAACTGATTTCGTTTTTAATATTCAATGCTATGTTTATTATTCAATCTGAATATTTTCAAATTACTTATAAACTATGCAAACCGAATGGTGTGACACGTTCGAGTGGTCTGAGTCATAGCTTTCCTTGGTAAATATGAAATCCGTATCTATTTCAAAAGTACTGATTATACATGGAAATGGCCACTTATTTCCAGACACATTCTGTTTGTCAAAAGTCAATTTGGTCCTTGATCAGTCAAATCATTGAAATTATTGAATGGTTACGGAAATTGTGTGCCAATTCATACTAGCAGTGAAAGTGTTCAACTTATTTCACACCACATTGGCCGTTTAACAACATGATGTACGGGGATATGACTATTGAATAGAATCTGGATAACTGAAATCCATCTGACTTAGGAAGTGCATGCTCGTACAGGTGACAGAATAAACCATATTATATTCCCTACAGAATAGCCATGCTGGCATTTGGATGCAGGGGGGAATTTTGGATCTGCAAACCAGATGGGCTATTATGCTTCACTCTTGAATACATCGCTGATGAATGGTTATTTGGGGCTACATAAATTATGTGGAGGTGATTAGCTTTAGGTCCAAGAAAATATCAGATACTATATATAACGGTGGCTTGTTAAAATATACAGAAATTGGTAACTCTTTAAGATTAAACACTCCATATAGCGAACATTTATCCAACTCTTGGCTCACCACCATGTGACTCCCGACTAACCACGTACTGAGCTGGGAACATAAAATAAGGAATCCCCCCCAACGATTCAATATCTCGACCTGTATTTAGACGTCAACAAATTCACACTTTGTACACTGTTATTCTAAATTAATAATCGATGTTACATTGTATGTTTCAAAATATCTGACATTAGTATCTCAGAGGTTTGTCAAACCTGGCAAAATATCCTAAAAGTGATGAAATAGAGTAAGAAATTTCACTTCTTGCACAAATCGATGCATTTACTTAAATAAATCCGTATACGCACGTGCAAAAGTGGCTGAGCTTTCGCACGGGCGGCGTATATGTTGAGTGACGTCACTCATTCTTG
Organism: Meconema thalassinum; assembly: GCA_946902985.2. Lineage (NCBI taxonomy): Eukaryota > Metazoa > Arthropoda > Insecta > Orthoptera > Tettigoniidae > Meconema > Meconema thalassinum. The sequence goes on along the minus strand of OX336395.1, from coordinate 19,654,177 downwards.
AGGTTACCATTCTATGTCCGCAGAAACAACACACCCTACATCCGAAGGAATTCGTTCAAAATTAACTAATCTTGGTTATCCCTTAGAGTTCTTGTCCTCGACCCGTCCTTCCATAACAACTGTAAGGTTTCAATTCCAGTTGCCTTAGTATGTGCCATACCAAGCTTTCTTTTTTATTCATAACCACTCGTCATACTCATTTACCCTCCCCCACTCGTCCTAATACCCTTCATTAAGTACTATATTTAATCTTTTAATCATTACTATTTTCCTGCAACACCACAATCAAATATTTCTATTTTTATATATTCCGCAGCAAAAACAATCCAAGTTTCGCATCCATAGAGCGCCAAACTTCAGGCAATGACTTCAAAAATGACATTTTAATACCTAGATCTATATTTCATTTAAACAGATGTCAACCCAATCTTTATATCTCATTTGCTTTGTCCATTCTGTGCCCAAGTTGGAGTCACCAACGTCTCTTTCAACAGCCAATCAATTTCAATATTTTTATTTTAAATCTTCCTGCTGCATTCCGTTTATTCTGTTTCAAATACAATGATTTTATTGTGAAATCTTTCCTCAACACCTCGTACACACCGATTAGAAACATGATCAAATCCTCTAGTGATGAGGCTAAGTTGACATGGACGTTAGTAAGTCACCGAGTCAAAATTACTTTATCTTCGTCCTCAATTCTACTATAAATTTATTTGGCATTTCCTTCGTTACTTGCCATATCTATAGATTCAAAAGTATGAATGATAAAATGCAGTCTTATCTTATATCATTCTAAATACCAGTCTCTCTCTCATGTCTATCGTATCTAATAAACCCCAGCTGGTTATAGACACACTCAGAACCCTGAATTGAATTCCGAAACTTTTCAAACTGTCAAACAATATCTCCAATGAACATTATACAAAGCTTTATTTATACTAAATATGCCACGAACGTTTTCCTCTCGAACTTTATTCCACCAAGAACAGTCTGATACTTAATACAACCACCCTTGTTCTCAGATTCTTGTTCACTGAACTTTTCTTTACCTAACGCGGCTGTCATCCCATCCATTTGTTTCATCAACATCATCAGCTTTTAAAGGCTAAAAGCCTTGTCGTTGCAGCCATTTCTTACGGTCTTCAGCAGTTCTCTTCATATTGGCATACGAGTCACATTCCATCTCCTAGACAAATTTCTTGAGATACGATTGTCTTGGTCGTCCCCTTGGTTTTTTCCCCAAAGTTTTTCCTTAAAAAATTACCTGGAGGAGAGTGTCATGTCTGAGTATGTATCCCATGGATTTTGCTTTCCTTTTCTTGATGGTGTTCAACAGGCATTGATTCTCCTGAATTTGGTTCAGAACCAGCTCATTTGTCTTTTTTTCCATCCCGCTTGTTCGGGTCATTCGTCTCCAAAACCAGATTTCAGCTGCCTCAAGTTTTGATTCTTCTCTTTACCCAAGTGTCCATGTTTCACAACCATAGATCAACACACTCCAAACAAAGGTCTTGAGAAATAACTTCCTTATCTTCAAGTAGAGGTGGCCATTGAGCAGCAAATACTTCTCATTTTGAAAGGCTTTCTTCGCCAACGCTACAGATGCACAACAACAAGCCTCCATCAATAGACTTATCTGACTCAATTAAATCATTTATTTTTTAACAATGTCCCCATTTTTAATATTAAGGAAATCTTCACAGTGCACAATATTTTCATCAAGGCCACCTGTAGTAGTGTTGTAGAGTGTTTTTATACTTAAATGTTTTTAATGTACCAACTATTTATGTACATAGGTACGCAATATGATAGCATATTTTAGACAGAGTTTAGCAAATAGAATGCATTGTATACTAAAGTGTGTTCTTCTTCATGTTTTTCTATCGATTTTCTTAATGGTGTAAAATGTTATCTTTAAGTCACACAGTAGACTGAAGAAGGGACTTTTAAATGTCCCGAAACATGTATCTTTTATAAACCAAGATTTTAACTGTATTGAAAGGGCGGAAAATAAATTTAAATTTTGCTGAATCAATTATGAGCGATGTGACGAACGCTATTCTTTTCTCAATTTCTGAGCTGCATCTGTTGTCATAATTAATCACACTTCCCAAATAGCAAAATTCCGTTACTTGTTCATGGTGTCCACAGAATTTTCAATGTCAATTTTCCTGACTTTTCCTGACCATTTTTCAACAAAATTCCTGACTCGCTAAGTCATCGTAATATCGGAAAAAGGTTTCATTCAGCAAATATACATATACATTTTTTGATTTGCAGAATTTGCCCAACGCTCGCCTCTTTATTCATTTAAAATAGAAAATAAAGCAAATTATATTGCAATAATACATAAATCAAAGTACTTGTTGAGGGGAAGATGACCTCGTAGTTCCGCCCCTTAAAACAACAATAATTAACATATAACTAAAGTACTTAATAACCTAAACTATAGTGATGGGGTCACCACACCAACGCCAAAAAAAAGCGTACAAAAATAGGTAAAGACACAAAATACTGTATGGTTAATATAAAATTCCTGACTTACTAATAATTGTCGCCATTTTTTCCTGACTCACGCCATTTTTTTACACATTTTCCTGACTTTTCCTGACCAAAAACAAAATTCCTGACTTTTCCTGACTATTCCTGCCTGTGAACACCATGTTGTTCAATGGCACTATCATTTAACATTATATTAGATATAATTGGTTGTTTCCTTTTATCAACCACAATTAATTTTGTCTTCCGAGAATTAACTCTTAGCCCGAATTTTCCTAAGGATTTCCGAAAACCTTTTAACAATCTACTCATTACACATGCAGAGTTTGCTAAAAGTGCAATATCATCTGCAAAGCGAATGCTATGAACCTGTAATCCATTAAATGTTAATCCTTTTGTTTTCTCTTTTAATGTATATACTGCAGCTTCTATATAGATATTAAAAAGATATAGTGATAGAGTACAACCCTGTCTCACACATCTTCTTATTTTTGCTTCCCTATTATTGCCATTAACTGTTATTTCGGTAGTTTGATTTTTATATAAGTTCTGAACAAGGCGCCTGTCTTTCCAGTCAATCCTGACTTTGGCAAATATAAGAAATAAGGTCTTCCAATTGACATTATTAAATGCTTTTTCTATATCAATGAATACTATATAGGTTTTTCGATTAACTTCCAGTCTTCTTGCTAAAATCTGATGTAATGCTAGGATAACCTCCCTAGTCCCTTTCCTTGTTCAAAATCCATACTGATCACTATCCAGATGTTGTTCAATTTCCTTGCTTAGTCTATCTTTGATGCATGTGAAAGAATGGATAATGTTCTATAATTGGAACATTCACAAGCATTTCCTTTCTTGGGTAGTGTGATTGTTCGAATTTTAATAAAATCAGGAGGTACAATTCCATCCTCATAGCATTTAGTAATGATTTGAAAAAGGCATTCCTAAATGCTTACATCACAACATTTTAAGAGCTCTGCAGGAATGTTATCTACACCAGTTGCTTTATTTCCTTTCAGTTTAGTGAGTGCTGCATAAAACTCTGCTTTAGTTATAGTTGGACATTTATCATCTTCAATTAGTTCTTCATCTTCTATATAACTACTATTGTCAGTAATTTCTGGTCCATCATACAAATCTTCAAGGTATTCCTTCCATCGCTCACATACCTTTCCATTTTTAAACAATAGCTTCCCTTTGGAATCCTTAACTACGTTGCTTGTGATGCGTTGTTGATAGCTCAAAGATTTCACTTTAAAATAAGTGAACCACTTTCTTGGTTCATTTATCATAACCTATTTATTTATTATATTTATATTATTTGTATTTAATATTTCTCGATCTGACATTTAAATTTACCGCCCGCCATGTAGGTTGGTTTGAGTCGTAACTTCACTTCCGTTTATTTCTTTTATCTTCGGTACTCTTATCTATCTTTCTGTGATTGGTCTCTTCCTTCTTTGTTGTCAGGCAGGCGCTAATTTCGGTGTCCATCTTGGCATTTCTCCGCCATTCGAGTTAGAAGCTAGACGTGCATTATGTAATGTTCTTATTTTAATGTGGTAGGCACTCTGCCTATCCATATATTGTGTTAACTTCTGTTTTTTCTTCCGTGTTCGTTATGGAGTGAGTACATATCGTGTTTTAAATGTAAATTCATTTTTAATTGCGTTTGTGTTTTTTTGCGTTTGTGCTTTGTTATATTTCGAGCTTCTGAATCCACGTCGCATTTTGGTGAGTTGCAGAAATGTTTGTGTTTATTTATTTTTATTAATTCCTTTCCTCCCCTTTTCTCTTGAGTTTGGTACGCGTGGTGGCTTTTCGTTTTGGCTGTGTCTCCCTTATTTATGTCTTGGGGTCAGGGCTGGTTGAATTGTTGGATTCCATCCATTTTCTTTCATGCTTTGCCTGACGCTCATATGACTTTTTGATGTTGGTAATTTAGCCGTGTTTTTGTGTATTCCTTTATGGCCATTTCAGACGATTCTGTGTTTGCCACGGTCGTTCTGGGTCGGAAGCAATACCGGCAAATCCACATCTTTGGGACCAGCAAAGCGATATTGAGATGTTGTTGCATCTCGTAGCATCCTCAAGATTATTTTTGTGTATCTCGTAATTATTGCGATTTGATTCATGTCCTGTTCCTTTGTCTCTCCGTAACTTATTTCTGTAGTTCATTTGTTGCGATATGGTTGCGAAGTATTCTTTCTTTAGTTTCTGTATTTTATTGCTTGCGGTTTGCTCGCCATTTTCCTTATTACGGTATGTACCTCTCCCTTCTCAACCATACGCATTTCATTTAATTTATTGTAACGTCTTGTTTGTCCGTCCCTCGCTTAGTATCTTTACATCGCACGTCTAGCATAGTCTACTCATATCCTTTCTTTCTGTTTATCCGTGACTTTTATGTCACTGCACATTTATTGCAGTACTTCGGTACTATTTTATAATTTGGTAATTTCTGCCCTTTTCACATTAGCTTATTCACGTTCCTCTTCGCATCATGTTTATTTTGATATTCCTTTTGATTACATCCTCTCGGCCTGTTTCTTATTCCTTCGAGTTTTATTTATAGTTGTAGTCTTCCTTCCCGGTTACGTTATAGACCGAGTGATGACGTGAGTTGTCTTGGGGATTTCGGGTGTGCTTATTTCCTTGCGCTTCAGGAGGTGTCAGTTGTCATCTTCTCAGCCTAGCACGTAACTACACTGCGTTTTCCATCTTATGCTCTGCGAGAAGATCGATGCTGTTCATCATCTAATTGAGGGTAAGTATCTCTCCCAATCGAAGGTAGTTCAGAAGCTTTGTTAGGTTTCCCATTCTTCAGTTCATCATCAGTACCCACCCATACCCGCTTCATCCAATTTTCTTTCTCCTTGCGACATTTCCTTGTTATTTGTTTCTTTAGAGACTTATACGCTTGAGTGTCTATATTTCTAAATGTGTTCCTTTATTCGATAAGCTCTAGGATTTCCTGGGTCATCCATTTCTTTTTCGGTTCCAATTTCCTTTTGCCTAGTACTTCCATTGCAGCTGTTTATAAGCCATTTCTTATATTATCCCATCCTAAAGTCTCATCCTTAACCAATTATCTAACATCTTTAAATGTTTGTACTACATTAGGATCCTGAAGCTCATTTAAACACCATCTCTTTTGTCCGAATGTTTCATTTAACTTGAACCTTATATAACATTTAGCTGCAACTAGGATATGATCACTATCAATTTCCGCTACAGGGTAACTATGGCTGGCTTTCACTTGGTTCCTATATCTTTCTTTAACTATGATGTAGTCAATTTGCAACCTTCTTCCATCTCCAGGTGCTATCCAGGTGTAACGTCTTCTCTTGGGAACTTCGAAACAGGTATAAGTTATTACCATCTCATGTTGCTCACAGAATTCGAGTAATCTTTCTTCTCTCACATTGCCATCACCCACGCCAAACTTACCAGCATACTTAACATCATTATGAGAGCCAACGGAAGCATTAAAATAACCCATTAAAATAATGTTTGAATTCTCCTTTACTATGTCAAACAATTTTTCTATTTCATCATACGTTTCTTCAATTTCTTCATCATCAGCATTTGTTTATCCCTCTAATAATGCTCATAATGTTCTACCCAGTGGCCAAGTTCCCCAGTCAATATGAGACTTATTCTCCATATCCTCTAGTCACCTGGCCAGAAGTCCCATTCTTCCTGCCTGCATACGTCACTAATTCAACACAAATCCAACTTCAACCTATATATTTCCCATTTCCTGTTCATAAAGCTTCCTCTGGATAATCACACTTCTAATATCCATGTTTCAACCAGTAGAATGCTAGACATCCCATTTGTCACCTTTGTGATGTTAACCCCCTCTCTAGTAGCCCTCGGCTGGGGATCAGAAAGTGGGAGATGTTTACAGAATGATTGAAATTTCACAAAAGAGAAGGGTAACATTACGTAGAATTATGCATAGATAGGTGCATTTCCTCGTGGAGAACATTATGGCAGCAGTTTCCCGTTTCAGTGGGACAATGGAGGACAAAGTGTGGCTCAGGTAAGCAGAGGAAGCCAAGGGGTGGTAATTGGGGGCATTATTTATTATTGTTATATATGTCTCCACCATCCATGGGACCAGTAAAGCATGACTTCTTCGGTAATGCCACACCCCTTCAAAACAATCAATTACTCATCATATCAAATGTCTACTATTAGTACACACACTACACAATGTTAGCAAAAATGTATTAAGAACAGATTTTCATGGACCCTGCCACATTGCTGAAAGAACAAAGAACCATATAACATTCCATGAAGTATCTGCAAAGCTTCTGTATGAAATATTAAGATACTGTCAGTCTTCCGAATAATTTAGTCAAAATAATTATATTATATGGTGGCAAATCCACCATTTTGTCTTACTTCCGTCCCCTAAAGCCTTAAATCTATCAGTTTGCCTCAGCACCTGACAGAGCGCGGTGGACAAATGGCCTGGGGGTGGACGATATACATAGGTGGTTCTAACGGGAGGAGGTACTCGTGAGAAGAAGCTCCGAAAGGTATCAAGAGATGCCGAGAGAATCTCAAGAAAGTCCCAAAAGCTAATGAATGCTAGGTCTCGTAAGGTCTAGAATTTCAAATCCACCTGGAATGGCCGAGACTACCTCTCCAAATATGTAAGGACGCCACCCAGCAAAGTTCAGAGATGCGTGTTCGACGGTACAGTCAGTCAACAAAGTGGGCCAAAGCGAATCAGCGAGTCAGTCGAGGGTGACATAGCAGTTAAGTACACATACTTTTATGCCAGAAGACAACCGACACGCTGCTAATGTTTCATCTTTGTGCAGGAATATTCCATGAGGTGCAGAAAGCCGAGGCCCTATTTTCGGCGTGGATAGGATAAGAGGACACGTCAGACCACCACAGCGGGGTTCCGTGGCTCTAGTGGTCAATCATTATGCGACACAGCGGTAAGTACTGGCGTTCTGCCAGCTCTGCAAGTTTTCACCACAGTCAGCCACCCCTCTGTGGCGGCCTCCCAGACTCCTCTCTAAGCTAACCTGCGGGTTACCAGCTCTGCAAGTTTTCACCGCAGCCAGCTACCACTCTGTGGCGGTCCCCGGGACTCCTCCCTAATCTAACATGCGCGTTACCGGCTCTGCAAGTTTTCACCGCAGCCAGCCACTGCTCTGTGGCGGTCTCCCAGACTCCTCCCTAAGCTAACCTGCACGTTACCAGCTCTGCAAGTTTTCACCGCAGCCAGCTAGCGCTCTGTGGCGGTTTCCCGGACTCCTCCCTAAACTAACCTGAGCGCTACCAGCTCTGCAAGTTTTCACCGCAGCCAGCTAGCGCTCTGTGGCGGTCTCCCGGACTCCTCCCTAGGCTAACCTGCGCGCTACCAGCTCTGCAAGTTTTCACCGCAGCCAGCTGGCGCTCTGTGGCGGTCTCCCTGACTCCTCCCTAAGCTAACCTGCGCGTTATCAGCTCTGCAAGTTTTCACCGCAGCCAGCTAGCGCTCTGTGGCGGTCTCCTGGCCCCCTCTCTAAGCAAACCTGCGCGTTACCAGCTCTGCAAGTTATCACCACAGCCAGCCACCACTCTGTGGCGGTCTCCCGGACTCCTTCCTAAGCAAACCTGCGCCTTACCTGCTCGCAGACGGGTTTGCACAGGCACAACCCAGGTATTTTCCAGATCCTCTGCCCTTCAGTTTGCACCTCATCATGGAGTGGGTCCCAACAACCACAATACCGCACAGCGCTGCCGTAACCCAGGTTTTAGTTCACGACTTGAGTGCAGCACCTCCGCTACCATCGCAGTCCTCCACCACACTTGCCGGACACGTCACCGCTACAGCCTTGGTCCAACACCATCTATATCCAGGCCAGCGCGCTCTGACGTCACCGGTCCACGCTAAGAAAAGTGTGGTCATAGCGGACATGTTGAATTTGTCTTGCTGGAGAGTTTACGTTGTAGTTCAGTGCAGTGAAGGTTTAGTGTTTAAATGGTGAAAGATGCCTCATCGCTGCTGTGTAACAGGTTGTCTTGGCAAATATGATGTTGGACCAAGGGTCCATGTCTGCAGATTCCCCATTGACGAAGAATTTAAAGTGAAATTAATAGCTCAATGCTATTCCACGAAAGGACTTCCCGCCAACTCAGTTCACGAGAGTAAGTGATACATTTTATGTTATCGGCAGTCTAGTTTTGCGATATAAATATTTTGGGTTTTAATGTACCGGTACGGTATCGTAATTTTAATTAATTTTACATTATTTACAATTGCATCGTTGTAAAATAAATAAATAAATAGCCTAGTATAAAAATAGATAAATTGGAAGCCTACCAGTAAATAAATAAATGAAACTATATTTTCTGCCTATATAATAAAGCTTTTGGAGATATTAATAAAATTCCTTAGGCTTACTTTTATAATACATTCCACTCTTATTTTGGATGGCATTTGACACATTAAGCTATACATTTAGGTTAGGCTACATTTTGTCTTACTCCTCAGGTAATTGTAAATATGTACCGGTATTATTTTGCACAGTATATAAATTAAAAAATAGGCCTACCAATAATATTGACTAAAGTATATACTAGGTCTACATGTAAATATTTTGAATATGCAATAGACGCAAGCTAGTTTATGCAGAAATTAAGCCTACAAGTGCATGTTTAGGCCTAAAGGTTATCACATACTGTATTTGCTTGTGCCATATACACTTTAAAGAAACTGATATATTGTGGGAAACAATCTTTCCTGGCTGTCCATCATATTTTGCTTCAGTGGCTAAAAGAGAAAATTCAATTTCTTATTTAAATTTAAATTACAGCAGGGATTTGGAGCTTGGTTACTCTGATCTTGTACAAGAGCAACTGGATCTTAGAATTAATTACAAACACACAGAAATTGTAAAATTCGGGAGTTCTTTTCAATTGCCTCTGGTATTGAATAATGTGACAGGTAGCCTATTCATGCAGTTTTGGACAACATAATTTAGAGCAGTCCATGCCATGCAGTATTTCTCATTTGTGCAGTATGATTCAATTCATCGCATATTAGCTGGAACGTTTACACTTTACTGTAAGGAAATATTGAGATACAGCTCTGATATGCCTTTTGCCTCTTTATTACAAAATTTATTTCACCACAAGCTTACATTTAAACCTGCTAGTCAATACAATTGCACAACACATTTATTCGACACACGGTAGAGGAAATCTCACTTATGTTCCTAATATGACAGAAGTCCACAATTGGAACAACAGATTCTGTATCTGTAAAATAAGAGAATTGTAACTGTCTTAGCACATAGTTTTTTGCACAGGATTTCTGAGAAATATAGATGTTATCATGGTTTTCTTCTACTCTGTAGCCCTGGACATAACTCTTCATGCTGCACGATTGACATTTACAGCAGTTTAAAAATCACCCTGGTGCCCGAGGACTGAAAAATGTGACTTTTATAGGATGAAGTTAACATTAGCAATAGTGTTGTCTTAGATTTCAGTGACATTCACTTGATTTGCTTGTTGACACTGCAATGGTAATACTCATGTAAAGCAAATGTCTTTTTTATTTCACTTTTTATGACAAAACATGTTTGTCATTTGTGCAATATCTTATGCCAAAAATCAAATAAGTGGAACGCGTGTTGGTCATCCCATGGAAAAAAATATCTCTTCCCACAAATATTATTGGACAAATTATTCTTTCTACCTCTACTGAGTTTTTACAGGAATGTACTTAAGAAATAAAACAGTGCTAGTATGTCAGGGTGGATAGATCCCCTATTACACAGAAATTACATTTTGTTATGCAGATGTAGCTCTCAAAACAGCTACTCTCATTTGCAATAATTAAAATTATCCATTTCTCTTGTTCTTCTTCTTCTCCTTTTGAGACCACAAACGATCACTTTACCCAACCATTAGTTCGTCGACTTGTAGGAACTGTTTGAGCCTTGCGGTCCTCCCAGTACTTCTTCATGCGTATTGATCGTCTTGCCCGTTCTTCGGCGGAAAATATTCTTGTAGGAATTTTCTTCTTTGTGAGTGGAAAATGAAACGTCATATTTTTATGTGCTGTAGTTAAACTTTTCTTATTTGCTGCATCTTCTGTTGTTAGGCCAATTTCTTTTAAATCCTCTCTGATTTCTTTTAACCATCGGCATCCAGTTGTGTTTTTTGAAGCAAGATTGTAATGCACTAGTTGTTTTAGAAGATGTGAATCTGGCATTCTCATGATGTGCCCAAAGAATCCTAGTCTTTTCTTTCGCATGGTATCAGTAATGGGTTCTAGGTTGTTATAGACCATATTGTTAGGTATTATTCGCCATTGCCCATCTTTTCTATATCCTTTATTGATACAAGTTCTTCCAATTCGCCTTTCGATCTTCTGTAATCTGTCGGTTTTAGAATGTTCATTTAGATGGAATAATGTTTCTGCTGCATATGTGGCTTCCGGTTTTATGACTGTATTGTAATGTTTAATTTTTGCATAAATTGATAAGCATTTATTTTGTAAGTTTCCCATGTTAATTTTTGTGCCCTAGATAACTTGTTGGTTCTTATTTGAATTGACGCTTTCTCATTTAAATTGTTTGTTATTAGCTCTCCTAGATATTTGAATCGTGTTACAATTTTAATTTTTGTATCATTAATTTGTATTTCCTTTAATGGTGTTGGTTTTTGTGGCATGATTTCTGTTTTTTCTAATGATATCTTAAGGCCAATTTTATTTGCAATTGTCTGAAGCTCTGATATCTGTGTTTTGGCTTCCTCTAAATCTTTCGCCAATAATGCCATGTCGTCTGCAAAACCAAGACAGTTTGTTTGAATTTTTCTCCCTATTTTTATATTTGGAGGGCATTTCTTAGACCATTCTCGCATTACCATTTCCAATGCACAATTAAATAGTAATGGTGACAAGCCATCACCCTGTCGTAAACCAGTTGTGACCTCAAATGGGTCAGATAATTCTTGTAAATAATTTATTTTATAAAATAGCCCAGTTTTTAAAGCAAGGCTCTGGAACTGTTTCAAGATTCTAAAATATGGCTGCGGAATGTATCATTCACTTAACAGCAAAAACAAGAGTTATAGGAAACATAACAGATCGAAAGTTCAACAAAGATTTATGAAAGAAAGGTTTTCAGTCGGTCAACACAAACACAAAACTAAGGTTTGCCAATTAGAATACCCTGAATATCTTCTGAATACAGCTAAAAATTTCAATGTATACTGCTTCTGATTTTTTTTTTTTTTGCTTTTTTACAGTCCTTCCTTTCTGGAATAGAATTTTGTACCAACAGCAAGAATGGCCCATGGACATTTCCATGTTGATGGTCAAGTGTAGTGTATTTGCACTACTTTGTAACCATTCTTTCCCAAACGGAATAATTACTTTTCAGATGTGGGGTAACTTCCAAATATGAAGTACAGTATTAGCACTGGTAGCAAGCCACATACAGTATGATGTGTAGGATGATAAGAGGACAAAATGTGTTGGTCATTTATGCGACATCAATTTATATCCATATTTCAAATTGTATTGAGAACATTAGCTCAAGCCATTCCTTCAGTGTTGCCTTTTTACATAGCATCGTCCTGCATCTTTTTCTTCTTTAACTCTGGAAAATGATAGTATCCTGATGTTTTCGAGAATTTTGCTGCTAGGCATTTTAAGCATTTAAGAAAGCATATAATTCACTTTCTTCTGTGGTACATAAATATCCAGCGTATTTAAAATGAAACATACTCTTTCTATTTATATCACTGAGTATAATTTAGTGTACTAATATTTCATGAATTGCATTGGTTTTTAAAAAAGTGTATTCATGAGTTAATAGGGGAACAGATTAATATAGGGCTCCCAACTGAACATCTTGGCAGGCATGGTATAATTAGCCTCTATTATTATTATTATCTTACTTTTAATCAAACCAGACAATACACAAAATAGTTTTTGAAATGTAATTGAATCCCGTGGATTCAGAACTAAGAGAAAAAATATTAACGTCGTAAACAAGGTTCATAGTTCATATAAATGTAAGGTAACTTAAATTGGAAAATTATTTCCTTTAACTGTAGTCTGCAAGTCAACGTTTGAGGAAGGGAAGATAATTCACTGATTGATACCAATTATTTTCAACAATCATCTTACCTCAATAAAATCTATACAGAGTTTGGGGAGGTTCCTCTGTGTTGGAAATGTTAGATGCCTGATTCTCCCGGTTTGTAGATCGATAACTTATAAACCTACTTTAAGTTTGAATGTGTAATATTGCCAAGAATTTGGAGAAAATGCCATCAATTTTAAGCAGAACATGAATGAAAATATCAAGGTGATACCAATCAAATTGTGGAGTAATGTGTTGTCTATATCTGTGCTTCTTAAACGACTCTGGACCTTACTCTCGTAAAATTTTCTGCACTATAATATTATATTTACCCTTGTTTACTTTCCTCTGTATCCTTCATTCAACCAGAAGACAATCATATTAAGGAGGATCAATTCACAGAGTGTTATGACTAATGATCATAGTTGTAGTAATAATAAATACTATTATAATAGTAATATCGTACATAAATTCCTTCCTTTTTAACAAGCTTTCCTTCCTAGTAATGTCTTAAATAGAGTGCAGGTAATCAGCGTGGAGTAGATTTTCACCGACTGGCCGTGCGTTAGTCCTAAGTTAACTGTATTCATAGGTATATTGCTAAAATGGGATCCAATGATGATTCCTAGCGAAATCAGCAGTACATATTTTGTGCAGTGACTTTCTTTTTACGGATGTTTGTAGTCTCTGTACTGCTGTTCTCAGTCAAACCATCACACGCACAGCATGAAAGACATATTGTTCCGTCAGGTTCTCGGTCAAGTGAAAGAATATATTTTGCGTTGGTATGCTGAGTCCAGTCGAACATAAAATTTAACGCACTGAGGACAACGCATATTACGAAGCACACTCCCTGCTCAAACCTTCCGGACCACACTCGTGACGTCACGCGCAGAGCGAGCAGGCTTGAAGTTTAGAAGGTGATGGTTATAGACCCCACAGCCACCTCGATATGGCTCTCGTACCACCACAGTCCTCCACCACACTTGCTGGACACTTCACCACCATCACCTTGGTCCCGGGTTATAGACCCCCACAGCCACCTCGGTATGGCTCCATTACCACTCAAGTCCTCCACCACACTTGCTGGACACGTCACCACTACAGCCTTGGTCCCGGGTTATAGACCCTCACAGCCACCTCAGTATGGCTCCTGTACCACCACAGTCCTCCACCACACTTCCCGGACACGTCACCACTACAGCCTTGGTCCCGGGTTATAGACCCCCACAGCCACCACGATATGGCTCCTGTACCACCACAGTCTTCCACCACACATGCCAGACACATCATCACCACCACCTTGGTCCCGGGTTATAGACCCCCACAGCCACATTGGTATGGCTCCTTTACCACCACACTTGCCGGACAAGCACCACTACAGCCTTGGTCCCGGGTTATAGACCCCCACAGCCACCTCGATATGGCTCCTGCACCACCACAGTCCTCACCACAATTGCCGGACACGTCACCACTACAGCCATGGTCCCGGGTTAAAGACCCCCACAGCCACCTCGGTATGGCTCCTGTACCACCACAGTCCTCCACCACACTTGCTGGACACGTCACCACTACAGCCATGGTCCCGGGTTATAGACCCCCACAGCCACCTCGATATGGCTCCTGTACCACCACAGTCCTCCACCACACTTGCCGGGCAAGTCACCGCTACAGCCTGGGTCCCGGGTTATAGACCCCCACAGCCTCCTCGGTATGGCTCCTGTACTACCACAGTCCTCCACCACACTTGCCGGACACATCACCGCTACAGCCCTGGTCCCGGGTTGTAGACCCCCACAGCCACCTCGGTATGGCTCCTGTACCACCACAGTCCTCCACCACACTTGCCGGACACATCACCGCTACAGCCTTGGTCCCGGGTTGTAGACCCCCACAGCCACCTCGGTATGGCTCCTGTACCACCACAGTCCTCCACCACACTTGCTGGATACGTCACCACTACAGCCCTGGTCCCGGGTTGTAGACCCCCACAGCCACCTCGGTATGGCTGCTGTACCACCACAGCCCTCCACCACACTTCCCGGACACGTCACCGCTACAGCCTTGGTCCAACACCATCTATATCCAGGCCAGCGCGCTCTGACGTCACCGGTCCACGCTAAGAAAAGTGTGGTCATAGCGGACATGTTTACGTTGTAGTTTAGTGCAGTGAAGTTTTAGTGTTTAAATGGTGAAAGATGCCTCATCGCTGCTGTGTAACAGGTTGTCTTGGCAAATATGATGTTGGACCAAGGGTCCATGTCTGCAGATTCCCCATGGACGAAGAATTTAAAGTGAAATTAATAGCTCATTGCTATTCCACGAAAGGACTTCCCGCCAACTCAGTTCACGAGAGTAAGTGATACATTTTATGTTATCGGCAGTCTAGTTTTGCGATATAAATATTTGGAGTTTTAATGTACCGGTACGGTACCGTAATTTTAATTAATTTTACATTATTTACAATTGCATCGTTGTAAAATAAATAAATAAATAAATAGCCTAGTATAAAAATAGATAAATAGGTAGCCAACCAGTAAATAAATAAATGAAACTATATTTTCTGCCTATATAATAAAGCTTTTGGAGATATTAATAAAATTCCTTAGGCTTACTTTTATAATACATTCCACTCTTATTTTGGATGGCATTTGACACATTAAGCTATACTTTTAGGTTAGGCTACATTTTGTCTTACTCCTCAGGTAATTGTAAATATGTACCGGTATTATTTTGCACAGTATATAAATTAAAAAATAGGCCTACCAATTATATTGACTAAAGTATATACTAGGTCTACATGTAAATATTTTGAATATGCAATAGACGCAAGCTAGTTTATGCAGAAATTAAGCCTACAAGCATGACGAATAGAAGGAGAAAGTGAGAAGACTCCTGAAGTTCAAGCGCGCCCCGCCAGGCAGCGCTAGAGTGGACAAGTTCCACACAGCCGGGGTCAGCTGGTCTTAGGGATGGTGCTAAGGGAAACTAATTACTTTGTAACTAATACTCTTTTAAAAAGTAATTAGCGGTTACAATTAAAATAGCATGGCAGGGCACATTGGAAAATATAATTCACGGAAATAAGAACTACGGTCTTCATTACATGTTACGGAACACACAGATTCCTGGAATATACAGTCGGAGAAAGCCCAGATCTTTCTCGTAACATCTGCAGGATTAAGGATGTGAGGTTGTAGAGAGCTTGTCTTGCCACTGACTCCTAACGAATTCCTGGCCTTTTTATTTGATTGACTACCATCACAAGTAAAGCCAGCCACCCTCTCCCCAGCCTCTTCTAACTGCAAAATCACCTAGACTTAGAATTTTTGCTAGAATGTCCCCTGGAGTAGCATTTCCGCTTGCATAAACAGCAACTGGCTGCACCCAATATATGCATGAAAGGTACGAACATGAACACTAGAGCGTGATTTGCAAGTACGCTATTCTGGAGGTCAGGTGTGTGTTCACCTAAATCAACTAATCCATCTACTTTATCAGAAAAGCTATTTAACTCGATTTCTTCTCTTAGCTTCTCTTCTTCGAAAATTACAACACCGTAACGTGAATTATCATTCTTTTCTTCCTTAAAATAGTCTGAAATAGCATTTATACTATGCGCATTAACTCCATAAGGGCACTTTAGTCCTTTAAAAAGTTTTCTCAAGTGACTTTCTGAAGGCAGAGGCAAGAGATTATGTCGCCGACAATGACGGAATCCTTTCGGTGATTTTATTCTCAACAATAAACACTCTAAAATGAATTCATTGCTGTACCTCATTCCATTGCGAGATTTTTCCTGGCATTTCTTGAGCATAGTGTCTATTATCATCTTTTCCTTCTTGCTAAGGTGTTCGTTATCAGGGGCGGATCCAGGAGAGGGCGAGGAGGGCGACCGCCCAGGGCTCCGCGGTCCTAGGGGGGGCCCGCGCCATGGATTTTTCTACATTTAATTAATTAAGTATACTTTTCACACTAATTTATAATTCATATTCCTTTCTTCAGTGTAGCTATGACCTCTCGTGACCGTTTAGCAAGTTAAGGTTTCAGTGAAATAATAGAAGACTTCAGCCGGGAAAAAAGTCGCAAAGTAATATTTTAATATTTCATTGTTTACATAATCTGATTCAAAGGGACATAAAGGTTTCTTTCATATTATTAAAATAATGTACTGTAATGTATTCAAAATATTGTAACTATTCTTATTTTATTATTATTATTATTATTATTATTATTATTATTACCAAACTATTTTCCATTTGATTCGATTTTTTTTCTATTGTTGTGGGCCCCACCTTATCATATCGCCCAGGGCCTCGCAAGGCCTGGATCCGCCACTGTAATCGTTATCTTTGTAATTAAATGCCTGTGAATTTCGAACCTGTTTCTCCAGCAAATTAATTCTCGATTTTGCTGAGTTAAGGCAGGATCTAACGCGAATTAAATTACGGTTAGCATTCTTAAGGCGCCTTTTGAACAATATTATAGTCTTTTCAGCATCAGTAAGTACACTAGAATGACCCAAATTCTTATCAAGACTGGATTCACCTTTTAATGCCTCATTCGTTGCTCCACTCACATCTTCAATCTTCTTTCTTCATTTACTGGTGGTGTCGAGATTCTTTTTCCTGTTGGGAGCTTTACGGGACTTATTCTCACTACTTCGGTAAATTAGGGGGAAAATGAGGCACTGCTCCAGGTCGTAACTTCCACCACACACGAGAGATTTCCACTTCTTCACCATTCACTATAAAATTACCTGATTTTACTATCATATCATCAGAGAAATGAATTTGACGAATTCTAATACTTCGCGTTAACTCCGTATTCTTTCGTGGAATAGCTCTGGCCCATTTTTTTTAGCCTACTTTTCACATTTTGCAAAAATGAGGAAAAAGTAGACTTATGAGATCGATCCGGGAAAATGTGTGTCTGTCTGTCTGTCCTTCTGTCTGTCTGGCTGTGTGTGTGTCCCCCCCTATCAACTCCTAAACGGCTGCAGCAATCAAAACCAAATTTAGTATGAGTAAAGATGTGCACCGGAATATCTCACGTCCATATTTGAAAATAATGTCAGTGCTACCAACTGCTGAAAAAACGCACTAGAAATTT
The DNA here is from genome assembly GCA_946902985.2 of Meconema thalassinum. Taxonomy (NCBI): domain Eukaryota; kingdom Metazoa; phylum Arthropoda; class Insecta; order Orthoptera; family Tettigoniidae; genus Meconema; species Meconema thalassinum. The sequence goes on along the minus strand of OX336395.1, from coordinate 19,636,445 downwards.
GAGCTCCATGTTGGATATCTTGGAAGGTATGCATGGGAGCTATTCCAAAATTGGCACACATGTAGATAATACTATTTCAGTTTAATTTCCAGGAGGCCAACCATGACAGTGTTGCCAAAATAATTATAAGCCTTCTGATAGGTCCAATGTTTAAATGAATATAACTTCTACACTATCAATTGGATTTTAACCAAATTTTGTATGTAATATATATACATAAACAGATATGACTGAGCGTATTCCTAAGAGCCACCAGGGCTGCCAACTGTTAATAATTGCTCTCTCTCTCTATTTATTTATTTATTTTTATCCAAATACCAATATATCAGAAAGTATGCAAGCCAACAGCTTTAAACTATGCACACGTATATTCTGACATTTTAGATTAATTTGGAGTAACATATATTCGTCAGTTCTACCAACATGATTATAAGCCTGCTGATAGTACCAATTTTTAAATACATGTAACTTCTATACTATCAGTTGGATTTCAACCAAATTTCGTATGTGCTATGTGTACCATAACAGATATGACTATAAGAATTAAGAGCAATCAGGGCTGCCAACGGTTAATAAATGCTGTCTATATTGTTTTTAACCTAATATCAATATATCAGAAAGTATGCAAGCCAACAACTCTATACTTTGCATACGTGTAGCACCTGACATTCTAGATTAATTTGGAGTAATTAATACAAGGCAGTGCTGCCAACATGATTCTATGCCTGCTGATATGTCCAATTTTAAAATACATGTAACTTCTATACTAACAAATGGATTTCATCCAAAATTGGCTCAACAAGATATCATAATATTTCAGATTATTTCTGACCAGCACACGCATGACAGTGTTGGCAACATGCTTTTACGCGTGCTGATAGATCCAGTGTCTAACTGCATGTAACGTCCATTGGGCTTCAACCAAATTTTGTATTCTGTACCTTAATAGATGGAACTAAAAATATATTCAGTCACCAGGGCTGCCAACTGTAGTGCTCTATTAGGCTGCATTATACCAGGTATATTTTGAACTAATTAGATATTTCGATATTACTAACTTAATTTCGTCATTATTCTAGATAGGTTCATATTCTGTAGAATAATCATTGGCATGAAAAGTAGGCTGTATAGTTCTTCACGGAACTTCTTGTTCAAATTGATTTGTATTCTTCGGTGGTGAAAAAGATCGTATATCGTCAACTACTCTACCATATCCTGACTTACAGCCAGGCAAAAACCAGTACGGCATGTTGAACTATTAAATTAACAAAGCCGCATAAGAAATATGTTTGAAGTTCACAACACAAAACGCTGATGTACACAAGACACAATGAACTGAATTTAAGACCTGAATGCAAAGAAAATTCAATTTAATTCTCACAAATATCTCACACAGTAACTTCTCGCGCACTTTTCTAAGACCCGGCTCGACCCAACAACAGAACACGTTGTTGGACATTATCGCTTGCAGTGCTTGTAGCGGCGGGACCACAAACTACCGTGCTATAATGGCGGAGTCCTCACACTAGGTCCTTCTATTCGTCATGCTACAAGTGCATGTTTAGGCCTAAAGGTTATCACATACTGTATATGCTTGTGCCATATACACTTTAAAGAAACTGATATATTGTGGGAAACAATCTTTCCTGGCTGTCCATCATATTTTGCTTCAGTGGCTAAAAGAGAAAATTCAATTTCTTATTTAAATTTAAATTACAGCAGGGATTTGGAGCTTGGTTACTCTGATCTTGTAAAAGAGCAACTGGATCTTAGAATTAATTACAAACACACAGAAATTGTAAAATTCGGGAGTTCTTTTCAATTGCCTCTGGTATTGAATAATGTGACAGGTAGCCTATTCATGCAGTTTTAGACAACATAATTTAGAGCAGTCCATGCCATGCAGTATTTCTCATTTGTGCAGTATGATTCAATTCATCTCATATTAGCTGGAACGTTTACACTTTACTGTAAGGAAATATTGAGATACAGCTCTGATATGCCTTTTGCCTCTTTATTACAAAATTTATGTCACTACAAGCTTACATTTAAACCTGCTAGTCAATACAATTGCACAACACATTTATTCGACACACGGTAGAGGAAATCTCACTTATGTTCCTAATATGACAGAAGTCCACAATTGGAACAACAGATTCTGTATCTGTAAAATAAGAGAATTGTAACTGTCTTATCACATAGTTTTTTGCACAAGATTTCTGAGAAATATAGATGTTATCATGGTTTTCTTCTACTCTGTAGCCCTGGACATAACTCTTCATGCTGCACGTTTGACATTTACAGCAGTTTTAAAATCACCCTGGTGCCCGAGTACTGCAAAATGTGACTTTTATATGATGAAGTTAACGTTAGCAATAGTGTTGTCTTAGATTTCAGTGACATTCACTTGATTTGCTTGTTGACACTGCAATGGTAATACTCATGTAAAGCAAATGTCTTTTTTATTTCACTTTTTATGACAAAACATGTTTGTAATTTGTGCAATATCTTATGCCAAAAATCAAAGAAGTGGAACGCGTGTTGGTCATCCCATGGAAAAAAATATCTCTTCCCACAAATATTATTGGACAAATTATTCTTTCTACCTCTACTGAGTTTATACAGGAATGTACTTAAGAAATAAAACAGTGCTAGTATGTCAGGGTGGATAGATCCCCTATTACACAGAAATTACATTTTGTTATGCAGATGTAGCTCTCAAAACAGCTACTCTCATTTTCAATAATTAAAATTATCCATTTCTCTTGTTCATCTTTAATTTCTTGTAAATAATTTATTTTATAAAATAGCCCAGTTTTTAAAGCAAGGCTCTGGAACTGTTTCAAGTTTCTAAAATATGGTTGCGGAATGTACCATTTACTTAACAGCAGAAACAAGAATTAATGGAAACATCACAGATCGAAAGTTCAACAAAGTTTTATGAAAGAAAGCTCTCAGTCGGTCAACACAAACACAAAACTAAGGTTTGCCAATTAAAATACCCTGAATATCTTCTGAATACAGCTAAAAATTTCAATGTATACTGCTTCTGAATTTTTTTTTGCTTTTTTACAGTCCTTCCTTTCTGGAATAGAATTTTGTACCAACAGCAAGAATGGCCCATGGACATTTCCATGTTGATGGTCAAGTGTAGTGTATTTGCACTACTTTGTAACCATTCTTTCCCAAACGGAATAATTACTTTTCAGATGTGGGGTAACTTCCAAATATGAAGTACAGTATTAGCACTGGTAGCAAGCCACATACAGTATGATGTGTAGGATGATTAGAGGACAAAATGTGTTGGTCATTTATGCGACATAAATTTATATCCATATTTCAAATTGTATTGAGAACATTAGCTCAAGCCATTCCTTCAGTGTTTTTTTTTACATAGCATCGTCCTGCATCTTTTTCTTCTTTAACTCTGGAAAATGATAGTATCCTGATGTTTTCGAGAATTTTGCTGCTAGGCACTTTAAGCATTTAAGAAAGCATATAATTCACTTTCTTCTGTGGTACATAAATATCCAGCGTATTTAATATGAAACATACTCTTTCTATTTATATCACTGAGTATAATTTAGTGTACTAATATTTCATGAATTGCATTGGTTTTTAAAAAAGTGTATTCATGAGTTAATAGGGGAACAGATTAATATAGGGCTCCCAACTGAACATCTTGGCAGGCATGGTATAATTAGCCTCTATTATTATTATTATCTTATTTTTAATCAAACCAGACAATACACAAAATAGTTTTTGAAATGTAATTGAATCCCGTGGATTCAGAACTAAGAGAAAAATTTTTAACGTCGTAAACAAGGTTCATAGTTCATATAAATGTAAGGTAACTTAAATTGGAAAATTATTTCCTTTAACTGTAGTCTGCAAGTCAACGTTTGAGGAAGGGAAGATAATTCACGGATTGATACCTAGTATTTTCAACAATCATCTTACCTCAATAAAATCTATAGAGAGTTTGGGGAGGTTCCTCTGTGTTGGAAATGTTAGATACCTGATTCTCCCGGTTTGTAGATCGATAACTTATAAACCTACTTTAAGTTTGAATGTGTAATATTGCCAAGAATTTGGAGAAAATGCCATCAATTTTAAGCAGAACATGAATGAAAATATCAAGGTGATACCAATCAAATTGTGGTGTAATGTGTTGTCTATATCTGTGCTTTTTAAATGACTCTGGACCTTACTCTCGTAAAATTTTCTGCACTATAATATTATATTTACCCTTGTTTACTTTCCTCTGTATCCTTCATTCAACCAGAAGACAATGATAGTAAGGAGGATCAATTCACAGAGTGTTATGACTAATGATCATAGTTGTAGTAATAATAAATACTATTATAATAGTAATATCGTACATAAATTGCTTCCTTTTTAACAAGCTTTCCTTCCTAGTGATGTCTTAAATAGAGTGCAGGTAAACAGCGCGGAGTAGATTTTCACCGACTGCCGTGCGTTAGTTCTAAGTTAACTGTATTCACAGGTATATTTCTAAAATGGGATCCAATGATGATTCCTAGTGAAATCAGCAGTACATATTTTGTGCAGTGACTTTCTTTTTACGGATGTTTGCAGTCTCTGTACTGCTGTTTTCAGTCCAACCATCACACACACAGCATGAAAGACATATTGTTCCCTCAGGTTCTCGGTCAAGTGAAAGAATATATTTTGCGTTGGTATGCTGAGTCCAGTCGAACATAAAATTTAACGCACTGAGAACAACGCATATTACGAAGCACACTCCCCGCTTAAAACCTTCCGTACCACACTTGTGACGTCACGCGCAGAGAGAGCAGTCTTGAAGTTTAGAAGGTGTTGGTTATAGACCCCACAGCCACCTCGATATGGCTCCCGTACCACCACAGTCCTCCACCTCACTTGCTGGTCACGTCACCACTACAGCCTTGGTCCCGGGTTATAGACCCCCTCAGCCACCTCAGTATGGCTCCTTTACCACCACAGTCCTCCACCACACTTGCTGGACACGTCACCACTACAGCCTTGGTCCCGGGTTATAGACGCTCACAGCCACCTCAGTATGGCTCCTGTACCACCACAGTCCTCCACCACACTTCCCGGACACGTCACCACTACAGCCTTGGTCCCGGGTTATAGACCCTCACAGCCACCTCGGTATGGCTCCTTTACCACCACAGTCCTCCACCACACTTGCCGGACACATCACCACTACAGCCTTGGTCCCGGGTTATAGACCCCCAGAGCTACCTTGGTATGGCTCCTATACCACCACAGTCCTCCTCCACACTTGCCGGACACGTCACCACTACAGCCTTGGTCCCGGGTTATAGACCCCCAGAGCTACCTTGGTATGGCTCCTATACCACCACAGTCCTCCTCCACACTTGCCGGACACGTCACCACTACAGCCTTGGTCCCGGGTTATAGACCCCCAGAGCTACCTTGGTATGGCTCCTATACCACCACAGTCCTCCTCCACACTTGCTGGACACGTCACCACTACAGCCTTGGTCCCGGGTTATAGACCCCCACAGCCACCTCGGTATGGCTCCTGTACCACCACAGTCCTCCACCACACTTGCTGGACACGTCACCACTACAGCCTTGGTCCCGGGTTATAGACCCCCACAGCCACCTCGGTATGGCTCCTGTACCACCACAGTCCTCCACCACACTTGCTGGACAAGTCACCGCTACAGCCTTGGTCCCGGGTTATAGACCCCCACAGCCACCTCGGTATGGCTCCTGTACCACCACAGTCCTCCACCACACTTGCTGGACACGTCACCACTACAGCCTTGGTCCCGGGTTATAGACCCCCACAGCCACCTCGGTATGGCTCCTGTACCACCACAGTCCTCCACCACACTTGCTGGACAAGTCACCGCTACAGCCTTGGTCCCGGGTTATAGACCCCCACAGCCACCTCGGTATGGCTCCTGTACCACCACAGTCCTCCACCACACTTGCCGGACACGTCACCACTACAGCCTTGGTCCCTGGTTATAGACCCTCACAGCCACCTCGGTATGGCTCCTGTACCACCACAGTCCTCCACCACACTTGCCGGACACGTCACCACTACAGCCTTGGTCCCTGGTTATAGACCCCCACAGCCACCTCGGTATGGCTCCTGTACCACCACAGTCCTCCACCACACTTGCTGGACAAGTCACCGCTACAGCCTTGGTCCCGGGTTATAGACCCCCACAGCCACCTCGGTATGGCTCCTGTACCACCACAGTCCTCCACCACACTTGCCGGACACGTCACCACTACAGCCTTGGTCCCGGGTTATAGACCCCCACAGCCACCTCAGTTTGGCTCCTGTACCACCACAGTCCTCCACCACACTTGCTGGACACGTCACCACTACAGCCCTGGTCCCGGGTTATAGACCCTCACAGCCACCTCGGTATGGCTCCTGTACCACCACAGTCCTCCACCACACTTGCCGGACACGTCACCACTACAGCCTTGGACCCGGGTTATAGACCTCCACAGCCACTTCGGTATGGCTCCTGTACCACCACAGTCCTCCACCACACTTGCCGGACACGTCACCACTACAGCCTTGGTCCCGGGTTATAGACCCCCACAGCCACCTCGGTATGGCTCCTGTACCACCACAGTCCTCCACCACACTTGCTGGACAAGTCACCGCTACAGCCTTGGTCCCGGGTTATAGACCCCCACAGCCACCTCGGTATGGCTCCTGTACCACCACAGTCCTCCACCACACTTGCCGGACACGTCACCACTACAGCCTTGGTCCCGGGTTATAGACCCTCACAGCCACCTCGATATGGCTCCTGTACCACCACAGTCCTCCACCACACTTGCCAGACACGTCACCACTACAGCCTTGGTCCCGGGTTATAGACCCTCACAGCCACCTCGATATGGCTCCTGTACCACCACAGTCCTCCACCACACTTGCCGGACACGACACCACTACAGCCTTGGTCCTGGGTTATAGACCCCCACAGCCACCTCGATATGGCTCCTGTACCACCACAGTCCTCCACCACACTTGCCGGACACGACACCACTACAGCCTTGGTCCCGGGTTATAGACCCTCACAGCCACCTCGATATGGCTCCTGTACCACCACAGTCCTCCACCACACTTGCCGGACACGACACCACTACAGCCTTGGTCCCGGGTTATAGACCCTCACAGCCACCTCGGTATGGCTCCTGTACCACCACAGTCCTCCACCACACTTGCCGGACACGACACCACTACAGCCTTGGTCCCGGGTTATAGACCCTCACAGCCACCTCGATATGGCTCCTGTACCACCACAGTCCTCCACCACACTTGCCGGACACGACACCACTACAGCCTTGGTCCCGGGTTATAGACCCCCACAGCCACCTCGGTATGTCTCCTGTACCACCACAGTCCTCCACCACACTTGCTGGACACGACACCGCTACAGCCTTGGTCCCGGGTTATAGACCCTCACAGCCACCTCGATATGGCTCCTGTACCACCACAGTCCTCCACCACACTTGCTGGACACGACACCGCTACAGCCTTGGTCCCGGGTTATAGACCCTCACAGCCACCTCGATATGGCTCCTGTACCACCACAGTCCTCCACCACACTTGCTGGACACGTCACCACTACAGCCTTGGTCCCGGGTTATAGAACCCCACAGCCACCTCGATATGGCTCCTGTACCACCACAGTCCTCCACCACACTTGCTGGATACGTCACCTCTACAGCCTTTGTCCTAGGCCATAGACCCTCACAGCCACCTCGATATGGCTCCTGTACCACCACAGTCCTCCACCACACTTGCTGGATACGTCACCTCTACAGCCTTTGTCCTAGGTCATAGACCCCCACAGCCACCTCGGTATGGCACCTGTACCACCACAGTCCTCCACCACACTTGCCGGACACGTCACCACTACAGCCTTGGTCCCGGGTTATAGACCCCCACAGCCACCTCGGTATGGCTCCTGTACCACCACAGTCCTCCACCACACTTGCCGGACACGTCACCACTACAGCCTTGGTACCGGGTTATAGACCCCCACAGCCACCTCGGTATGGCTCCTGTACCACCACAGTCCTCCACCACACTTGCCGGACACGTCACCACTACAGCCTTGGTCCCGGGTTATAGACCCCCACAGCCACCTCGGTATGGCTCCTGTACCACCACAGCCCTCCACAACACTTGCCGGACACGTCACCACTATAGCCTTGGTCACGGGTTATAGACCTCCACAGCCACCTCGGTATGGCTCCTGTACCACCACAGCCCTCCACAACACTTGCCGGACACGTCACCACTACAGCCTTGGCTCCGGGTTATAGCAACACCATCTATATCCAGGCCAGCGTGGTCTGACGTCACCGGTCCACGCTAAGAAAAGTGTGGTCCTAGCGGACATGTTGAATTTGTCTTGCTGGAGAGTTTACGTTGTAGTTTAGTGCAGTGAAGTTTTAGTGTTTAACTGGTGAAAGATGCCTCATCGCTGCTGTGTAACAGGTTGTCTTGGCAAATATGATGTTGGACCAAGGGTCCATGTCTGCAGATTCCCCATGGACGAAGAATTTAAAGTGAAATTAATAGCTCATTGCTATTCCACGAAAGGACTTCCCGCCAACTCAGTTCACGAGAGTAAGTGATACATTTTATGTTATCGGCAGTCTAGTTTTGCGATATAAATAATTGGGGTTTTAATGTACCGGTACGGTACCGTAATTTTAATTTATTTTACATTATGTACAATTGCATCGTTGTAAAATAAATAAATAGCCTAGTATAACAATAGATAAATTGGAAGCCTACCGGTATATAAATAAATAAATGAAACTGTATTTTCTGCTTATATATTAAAGCTTTTGGAGATATTAATAAAATTCCTTAGGCTTACTTTTATAATACATTCCACTCTTATTTTGGATGGCATTTGACACATTAAGCTATACTTTTAGGTTAGGCTACATTTTGTCTTACTCCTCAGGTAATTGTAAATATGTACCGGTATTATTTTGCACAGTATATAAATTAAAAAATAGGCCTACCAATAATATTGACTAAAGTATATACTAGGTCTACATGTAAATATTTTGAATATGCAATAGACGCAAGCTAGTTTATGCAGAAATTAAGCCTACAAGTGCGTGTTTAGGCCTAAAGGTTATCTATCACATACTGTATTTGCTTGTGCCATATACACTTTAAAGAAACTGATATATTGTGGGAAACAATATTTCCTGGCTGTCCATCATATTTCGCTTCAGTGGCTAAAAGAGAAAATTCAATTTCTTATTTAAATTTAAATTACAGCAGGGATTTGGAGCTTGGTTACTCTGATCTTGTACAAGAGCAACTGGATCTTAGAATTAATTACAAACAAACAGAAATTGTAAAATTCGGGAGTTCTTTTCAATTGCCTCTGGTATTGAATAATGTGACAGGTAGCCTATTCATACAGTTTTAGACAACATAATTTAGAGCAGTCCACGCCATGCAGCATTTCTCATTTGTGCAGTATGATTCAATTCATCTCATATTAGCTGGAACGTTTACACTTTACTGTAAGGAAATATTGAGATACAGCTCTGATATGCCTTTTGCCTCTTTATTACAAAATTTATTTCACCACAAGCTTACATTTAAACCTGCTAGTCAATACAATTGCACAACACATTTATTCGACACACGGTAGAGGAAATCTCACTTATGTTCCTAATATGACAGAAGTCCACAATTTGAACAACAGATTCTGTATCTGTAAAATAAGAGAATTGTAACTGTCTTATCACATAGTTTTTTGCACAAGATTTCTGAGAAATATAGATGTTATCATGGTTTTCTTCTACTCTGTAGCCCTGGACATAACTCTTCATGCTGCACGCTTGACATTTACAGCAGTTTAAAAATCACCCTGGTGCCCGAGGACTGCAAAATGTGACTTTTATAGGATGAAGTTAACGTTAGCAATAGTGTTGTCTTAGATTTCAGTGACATTCACTTGATTTGCTTGTTGACACTGCAATGGTAATACTCATGTAAAGCAAATGTCTTTTTTATTTCACTTTTTATGACAAAACATGTTTGTAATTTGTGCAATATCTTATGCCAAAAATCAAAGAAGTGGAAAGCGTGTTGGTCATCCCATGGAAAAAAATATCTCTTCCCACAAATATTATTGGACAAATTATTCTTTCTACCTCTACTGAGTTTTTACAGGAATGTACTTAAGAAATAAAACAGTGCTAGTATGTCAGGGTGGATAGATCCCCTATTACACAGAAATTACATTTTGTTATGCAGATGTAGCTCTCAAAACAGCTTCTCTCATTTGCAATAATTAAAATTATCCATTTCTCTTGTTCATCTGTAATTTCTTGTAAATAATTTATTTTATAAAATAGCCCAGTTTTTAAAGCAAGGCTCTGGAACTGTTTCAAGTTTCTAAAATATGGTTGCGGAATGTACCATTTACTTAACAGCAAAAACAAGAGTTAATGGAAACATCACAGATCGAAAGTTCAACAAAGTTTTATGAAAGGAAGCTTTTCAGTCGGTCAACACAAACACAAAACTAAGGTTTGCCAATTAAAATACCCTGAATATCTTCTGAATACAGCTAAAAATTTCAATGTATACTGCTTCTGAATTTTTTTTTGCTTTTTTACAGTCCTTCCTTTCTGGAATAGAATTTTGTACCAACAGCAAGAATGGCTCATGGACATTTCCATGTTGATGGTCAAGTGTAGTGTATTTTCACTACTTTGTAACCATTCTTTCACAAACGGAATAATTACTTTTCAGATGTGGGGTAACTTCCAAATATGAAGTACAGTATTAGCACTGGTAGCAAGCCACATACAGTATGATGTGTAGGATGATAAGAGGACAAAATGTGTTGGTCATTTATGCGACATCAATTTATATCCATATTTCAAATTGTATTGAGAACATTAGCTCAAGCCATTCCTTCAGTGTTTTTTTTTACATAGCATCGTCCTGCATCTTTTTCTTCTTTAACTCTGGAAAATGATAGTATCCTGATGTTTTCGAGAATTTTGCTGCTAGGCATTTTAAGCATTTAAGAAAGCATATAATTCACTTTCTTCTGTGGTACATAAATATCCAGCGTATTTAATATGAAACATACTCTTTCTATTTATACCACTGAGTATAATTTAGTGTACTAATATTTCATGAATTGCATTGGTTTTTAAAAAGTGTATTCATGAGTTAATAGGGGAACAGATTAATATAGGGCTCCCAACTGACCATCTTGGCAGGCATGGTATAATTAGCCTCTATTATTATTATTATCTTATTTTTAATCAAACCAGACAATACACAAAATAGTTTTTGAAATGTAATTGAATCCCGTGGATTCAGAACTAAGAGAAAAATTTTTAACGTCGTAAACAAGGTTCATAGTTCATATAAATGTAAGGTAACTTAAATTGGAAAATTATTTCCTTTAACTGTAGTCTGCAAGTCAACGTTTGAGGAAGGGAAGATAATTCACTGATTGATACCTAGTATTTTCAACAATCATCTTACCCCAATAAAATCTATACAGAGTTTGGGGAGGTTCCTCTGTGTTGGAAATGTTAGATGCCTGATTCTCCCGGTTTGTAGATCGATAACTTATAAACCTACTTTAAGTTTGAATGTGTAATATTGCCAAGAATTTGGAGAAAATGCCATCAATTTTAAGCAGAACATGAATGAAAATATCAAGGTGATACCAATCAAATTGTGGTGTAATGTGTTGTCTATATCTGTGCTTCTTAAACGACTCTGGACCTTACTCTCGTAAAATTTTCTGCACTATAATATTATATTTACCCTTGTTTACTTTCCTCTGTATCCTTCATTCAACCAGAAGACAATCATAGTAAGGAGGATCAATTCACAGAGTGTTATGACTAATGATCATAGTTGTAGTAATAATAAATACTATTATAATAGTAATATCGTACATAAATTGCTTCCTTTTTAACAAGCTTTCCTTCCTAGTGATGTCTTAAATAGAGTGCAGGTAAACAGCGCGGAGTAGATTTTCACCGACTGCCGTGCGTTAGTTCTAAGTTAACTGTATTCACAGGTATATTTCTAAAGTGGGATCCAATGATGATTCCTAGTGAAATCAGCAGTACATATTTTGTGCAGTGACTTTCTTTTTACGGATGTTTGCAGTCTCTGTACTGCTGTTTTCAGTCCAACCATCACACACACAGCATGAAAGACATATTGTTCCCTCAGGTTCTCGGTCAAGTGAAAGAATATATTTTTCGTTGGTATGCTGAGTCCAGTCGAACATAAAATTTAACGCACTGAGAACAACGTATATTACGAAGCACACTCCCTGCTCAAACCTTCCGTACCACACTTGTGACGTCACGCGCAGAGAGAGCAGGCTTGAAGTTTAGAAGGTGTTGGTTATAGACCCCACAGCCACCTCGATATGGCTCCCGTACCACCACAGTCCTCCACCTCACTTGCTGGACAAGTCACCACTACAGCCTTGGTCCCGGGTTATAGACCCCCTCAGCCACCTCAGTATGGCTCCTTTACCACCACAGTCCTCCACCACACTTGCTGGACACGTCACCACTACAGCCTTGGTCCCGGGTTATAGACGCTCACAGCCACCTCAGTATGGCTCCTGTACCACCACAGTCCTCCACCACACTTCCCGGACACGTCACCACTACAGCCTTGGTCCCGGGTTATAGACCCTCACAGTCACCTCGGTATGGCTCCTTTACCACCACAGTCCTCCACCACACTTGCCGGACACATCACCACTACAGCCTTGGTCCCGGGTTATAGACCCCCAGAGCTACCTTGGTATGGCTCCTGTACCACCACAGTCCTCCACCACACTTGCCGCCACGTCACGGCTATAGCCTTGGTCCCGGGTTATAGACCCCCACAGCTACCTCGATATGGCTCCTGCACCACCAGAGTCCTCACCACACTTGCCGGACACGTCACCACTACAGCCATGGTCCCGGGTTATAGACCCCCACAGCCACCTCGGTATGGCTCCTGTACCACCACAGTCCTCCACCACACTTGCTGGACACGTCACCACTACAGCCTTGGTCCCGGGTTATAGAACCCCACAGCCACCTCGATATGGCTCCTGTACCACCACAGTCCTCCACCACACTTGCTGGATACGTCACCTCTACAGCCTTTGTCCTAGGCCATAGACCCTCACAGCCACCTCGGTATGGCACCTGTACCACCACAGTCCTCCACCATACTTGCTAGACACGTCACCACTACAGCCTTGGTCCTGGGTTATAGACCCTCACAGCCACCTCGGTATGGCACCTGTACCACCACAGTCCTCCACCACACTTGCCGGACACGTCACCACTACAGCCTTGGTCCCGGGTTATAGACCCCCACAGCCACCTCGGTATGGCTCCTGTACCACCACAGTCCTCCACCACACTTGCCGGACACGTCACCACTACAGCCTTGGTCCCGGGTAATAGACCCCCACAGCCACCTCGGTATGGCTCCTGTACCACCACAGTCCTCCACCACACTTGCCGGACACGTCACCACTACAGCCTTGGTCCCGGGTAATAGACCCCCACAGCCACCTCGGTATGGCTCCTGTACCACCACAGTCCTCCACCACACTTGCCGGACACGTCACCACTACAGCCTTGGTCCCGGGTTATAGACCCCCACAGCCACCTCGGTATGGCTCCTGTACCACCACAGCCCTCCACAACACTTGCCGGACACGTCACCACTATAGCCTTGGTCACGGGTTATAGACCTCCACAGCCACCTCGGTATGGCTCCTGTACCACCACAGCCCTCCACAACACTTGCCGGACACGTCACCACTACAGCCTTGGCTCCGGGTTATAGCAACACCATCTATATCCAGGCCAGCGTGGTCTGACGTCACCGGTCCACGCTAAGAAAAGTGTGGTCCTAGCGGACATGTTGAATTTGTCTTGCTGGAGAGTTTACGTTGTAGTTTAGTGCAGTGAAGTTTTAGTGTTTAACTGGTGAAAGATGCCTCATCGCTGCTGTGTAACAGGTTGTCTTGGCAAATATGATGTTGGACCAAGGGTCCATGTCTGCAGATTCCCCATGGACGAAGAATTTAAAGTGAAATTAATAGCTCATTGCTATTCCACGAAAGGACTTCCCGCCAACTCAGTTCACGAGAGTAAGTGATACATTTTATGTTATCGGCAGTCTAGTTTTGCGATATAAATAATTGGGGTTTTAATGTACCGGTACGGTACCGTAATTTTAATTTATTTTACATTATGTACAATTGCATCGTTGTAAAATAAATAAATAGCCTAGTATAACAATAGATAAATTGGAAGCCTACCGGTATATAAATAAATAAATGAAACTGTATTTTCTGCTTATATATTAAAGCTTTTGGAGATATTAATAAAATTCCTTAGGCTTACTTTTATAATACATTCCACTCTTATTTTGGATGGCATTTGACACATTAAGCTATACTTTTAGGTTAGGCTACATTTTGTCTTACTCCTCAGGTAATTGTAAATATGTACCGGTATTATTTTGCACAGTATATAAATTAAAAAATAGGCCTACCAATAATATTGACTAAAGTATATACTAGGTCTACATGTAAATATTTTGAATATGCAATAGACGCAAGCTAGTTTATGCAGAAATTAAGCCTACAAGTGCGTGTTTAGGCCTAAAGGTTATCTATCACATACTGTATTTGCTTGTGCCATATACACTTTAAAGAAACTGATATATTGTGGGAAACAATATTTCCTGGCTGTCCATCATATTTCGCTTCAGTGGCTAAAAGAGAAAATTCAATTTCTTATTTAAATTTAAATTACAGCAGGGATTTGGAGCTTGGTTACTCTGATCTTGTACAAGAGCAACTGGATCTTAGAATTAATTACAAACAAACAGAAATTGTAAAATTCGGGAGTTCTTTTCAATTGCCTCTGGTATTGAATAATGTGACAGGTAGCCTATTCATACAGTTTTAGACAACATAATTTAGAGCAGTCCACGCCATGCAGCATTTCTCATTTGTGCAGTATGATTCAATTCATCTCATATTAGCTGGAACGTTTACACTTTACTGTAAGGAAATATTGAGATACAGCTCTGATATGCCTTTTGCCTCTTTATTACAAAATTTATTTCACCACAAGCTTACATTTAAACCTGCTAGTCAATACAATTGCACAACACATTTATTCGACACACGGTAGAGGAAATCTCACTTATGTTCCTAATATGACAGAAGTCCACAATTTGAACAACAGATTCTGTATCTGTAAAATAAGAGAATTGTAACTGTCTTATCACATAGTTTTTTGCACAAGATTTCTGAGAAATATAGATGTTATCATGGTTTTCTTCTACTCTGTAGCCCTGGACATAACTCTTCATGCTGCACGCTTGACATTTACAGCAGTTTAAAAATCACCCTGGTGCCCGAGGACTGCAAAATGTGACTTTTATAGGATGAAGTTAACGTTAGCAATAGTGTTGTCTTAGATTTCAGTGACATTCACTTGATTTGCTTGTTGACACTGCAATGGTAATACTCATGTAAAGCAAATGTCTTTTTTATTTCACTTTTTATGACAAAACATGTTTGTAATTTGTGCAATATCTTATGCCAAAAATCAAAGAAGTGGAAAGCGTGTTGGTCATCCCATGGAAAAAAATATCTCTTCCCACAAATATTATTGGACAAATTATTCTTTCTACCTCTACTGAGTTTTTACAGGAATGTACTTAAGAAATAAAACAGTGCTAGTATGTCAGGGTGGATAGATCCCCTATTACACAGAAATTACATTTTGTTATGCAGATGTAGCTCTCAAAACAGCTTCTCTCATTTGCAATAATTAAAATTATCCATTTCTCTTGTTCATCTGTAATTTCTTGTAAATAATTTATTTTATAAAATAGCCCAGTTTTTAAAGCAAGGCTCTGGAACTGTTTCAAGTTTCTAAAATATGGTTGCGGAATGTACCATTTACTTAACAGCAAAAACAAGAGTTAATGGAAACATCACAGATCGAAAGTTCAACAAAGTTTTATGAAAGGAAGCTTTTCAGTCGGTCAACACAAACACAAAACTAAGGTTTGCCAATTAAAATACCCTGAATATCTTCTGAATACAGCTAAAAATTTCAATGTATACTGCTTCTGAATTTTTTTTTGCTTTTTTACAGTCCTTCCTTTCTGGAATAGAATTTTGTACCAACAGCAAGAATGGCTCATGGACATTTCCATGTTGATGGTCAAGTGTAGTGTATTTTCACTACTTTGTAACCATTCTTTCACAAACGGAATAATTACTTTTCAGATGTGGGGTAACTTCCAAATATGAAGTACAGTATTAGCACTGGTAGCAAGCCACATACAGTATGATGTGTAGGATGATAAGAGGACAAAATGTGTTGGTCATTTATGCGACATCAATTTATATCCATATTTCAAATTGTATTGAGAACATTAGCTCAAGCCATTCCTTCAGTGTTTTTTTTTACATAGCATCGTCCTGCATCTTTTTCTTCTTTAACTCTGGAAAATGATAGTATCCTGATGTTTTCGAGAATTTTGCTGCTAGGCATTTTAAGCATTTAAGAAAGCATATAATTCACTTTCTTCTGTGGTACATAAATATCCAGCGTATTTAATATGAAACATACTCTTTCTATTTATACCACTGAGTATAATTTAGTGTACTAATATTTCATGAATTGCATTGGTTTTTAAAAAGTGTATTCATGAGTTAATAGGGGAACAGATTAATATAGGGCTCCCAACTGACCATCTTGGCAGGCATGGTATAATTAGCCTCTATTATTATTATTATCTTATTTTTAATCAAACCAGACAATACACAAAATAGTTTTTGAAATGTAATTGAATCCCGTGGATTCAGAACTAAGAGAAAAATTTTTAACGTCGTAAACAAGGTTCATAGTTCATATAAATGTAAGGTAACTTAAATTGGAAAATTATTTCCTTTAACTGTAGTCTGCAAGTCAACGTTTGAGGAAGGGAAGATAATTCACTGATTGATACCTAGTATTTTCAACAATCATCTTACCCCAATAAAATCTATACAGAGTTTGGGGAGGTTCCTCTGTGTTGGAAATGTTAGATGCCTGATTCTCCCGGTTTGTAGATCGATAACTTATAAACCTACTTTAAGTTTGAATGTGTAATATTGCCAAGAATTTGGAGAAAATGCCATCAATTTTAAGCAGAACATGAATGAAAATATCAAGGTGATACCAATCAAATTGTGGTGTAATGTGTTGTCTATATCTGTGCTTCTTAAACGACTCTGGACCTTACTCTCGTAAAATTTTCTGCACTATAATATTATATTTACCCTTGTTTACTTTCCTCTGTATCCTTCATTCAACCAGAAGACAATCATAGTAAGGAGGATCAATTCACAGAGTGTTATGACTAATGATCATAGTTGTAGTAATAATAAATACTATTATAATAGTAATATCGTACATAAATTGCTTCCTTTTTAACAAGCTTTCCTTCCTAGTGATGTCTTAAATAGAGTGCAGGTAAACAGCGCGGAGTAGATTTTCACCGACTGCCGTGCGTTAGTTCTAAGTTAACTGTATTCACAGGTATATTTCTAAAGTGGGATCCAATGATGATTCCTAGTGAAATCAGCAGTACATATTTTGTGCAGTGACTTTCTTTTTACGGATGTTTGCAGTCTCTGTACTGCTGTTTTCAGTCCAACCATCACACACACAGCATGAAAGACATATTGTTCCCTCAGGTTCTCGGTCAAGTGAAAGAATATATTTTTCGTTGGTATGCTGAGTCCAGTCGAACATAAAATTTAACGCACTGAGAACAACGTATATTACGAAGCACACTCCCTGCTCAAACCTTCCGTACCACACTTGTGACGTCACGCGCAGAGAGAGCAGGCTTGAAGTTTAGAAGGTGTTGGTTATAGACCCCACAGCCACCTCGATATGGCTCCCGTACCACCACAGTCCTCCACCTCACTTGCTGGACAAGTCACCACTACAGCCTTGGTCCCGGGTTATAGACCCCCTCAGCCACCTCAGTATGGCTCCTTTACCACCACAGTCCTCCACCACACTTGCTGGACACGTCACCACTACAGCCTTGGTCCCGGGTTATAGACGCTCACAGCCACCTCAGTATGGCTCCTGTACCACCACAGTCCTCCACCACACTTCCCGGACACGTCACCACTACAGCCTTGGTCCCGGGTTATAGACCCTCACAGTCACCTCGGTATGGCTCCTTTACCACCACAGTCCTCCACCACACTTGCCGGACACATCACCACTACAGCCTTGGTCCCGGGTTATAGACCCCCAGAGCTACCTTGGTATGGCTCCTGTACCACCACAGTCCTCCACCACACTTGCCGCCACGTCACGGCTATAGCCTTGGTCCCGGGTTATAGACCCCCACAGCTACCTCGATATGGCTCCTGCACCACCAGAGTCCTCACCACACTTGCCGGACACGTCACCACTACAGCCATGGTCCCGGGTTATAGACCCCCACAGCCACCTGGGTATGGCTCCTGTACCACCACAGTCCTCCACCACACTTGCCGCCACGTCACGGCTATAGCCTTGGTCCCGGGTTATAGACCCCCACAGCTACCTCGATATGGCTCCTGCACCACCAGAGTCCTCACCACACTTGCCGGACACGTCACCACTACAGCCTTGGTACCGGGTTATAGACCCCCACAGCTACCTCGGTATGGCTCCTGTACCACCACAGTTCTCCGCCACACTTGCTGGACACGTCACCACTACAGCCTTGGTCCCGGCTTCTATACCCTCACAGCCACCTCGGTATGGCTCCTGTACCACCACAGTCCTCCACCACAATTGCTGGACACGTCACCACTACAGCCTTGGTCCCGGCTTATAGACCCTCACAGCCACCTCGGTATGGCTCCTGTACCACCACAGTCCTCCACCACACTTGCCGGACACGTCACCACTACAGCCTTGGTCCCGGGATATAGACCCTCACAGCCACCTCGGTATGGCTCCTGTACCACCACAGTCCTCCACCACACTTGCTGGTCACGTCACCGCTACAGCCTTTGTCCTAGGTCACAGACCCTCACAGCCACCTCGGTATGGCACCTGTACCACCACAGTCTTCCACCATACTTGCTAGACACGTCACCACTACAGCCTTGGTCCCGGGTTATAGACCCCCACAGCCACCTCGGTATGGCTCCTGTACCACCACAGTCCTCCACCACACTTGCCGGACACGTCACCACTACAGCCTTTTTCCCGGGTAATAGACCCCCACAGCCACACCACCACAGTCCTCCACCACACTTGCCGGACACGTCACCACTACAGCCTTGGTACCGGGTTATAGACCCCCACAGCCACCTCGGTATGGCTCCTGTACCATCACAGTCCTCCACCACACTTGCCGGACACGTCACCACTACAGCCTTGGTCCCGGGTTATAGACCCCCACAGCCACCTCGGTATGGCTCCTGTACCACCACAGCCCTCCACAACACTTGCCGGACACGTCACCACTATAGCCTTGGTCACGGGTTATAGACCTCCACAGCCACCTCGGTATGGCTCCTGTACCACCACAGCCCTCCACAACACTTGCCGGACACGTCACCACTACAGCCTTGGCCCCGGGTTATAGCAACACCATCTATATCCAGGCCAGCGCGTTCTGACGTCACCGGTCCACGCTAAGAAAAGTGTGGTCCTAGCGGACATGTTGAATTTGTCTTGCTGGAGAGTTTACGTTGTAGTTTAGTGCAGTGAAGTTTTAGTGTTTAAATGGTGAAAGATGCCTCATCGCTGCTGTGTAACAGGTTGTCTTGGCAAATATGATGTTGGACCAAGGGTCCATGTCTGCAGATTCCCCATGGACGAAGAATTTAAAGTGAAATTAATAGCTCATTGCTATTCCACGAAAGGACTTCCCGCCAACTCAGTTCACGAGAGTAAGTGATACATTTTATGTTATCGGCAGTCTAGTTTTGCAATATAAATAATTGGGGTTTTATTGTACCGGTACGGTACCGTAATTTTAATTTATTTTACATTATGTACAATTGCATCGTTGTAAAATAAATAAATAGCCTAGTATAAAAATAGATAAATAGGTAGCCTACCGGTATATAAATAAATAAATGAAACTGTATTTTCTGCCTATATATTAAAGCTTTTGGAGATATTAATAAAATTCCTTAGGCTTACTTTTATAATACATTCCACTCTTATTTTGGATGGCATTTGACACATTAAGCTATACTTTTAGGTTAGGCTACATTTTGTCTTACTCCTCAGGTAATTGTAAATATGTACCGGTATGATTTTGCACAGTATATAAATTAAAAAATAGGCCTACCAATAATATTGACTACAGTATATACTAGGTCTACATGTAAATATTTTGAATATGCAATAGACGCAAGCTAGTTTATGCATAAATTAAGCCTACAAGTGCGTGTTTAGGCCTAAAGGTTATCTATCACATACTGTATTTGCTTGTGCCCTATACACTTTAAAGAAACTGATATATTGTGGGAAACAATATTTCCTGGCTGTCCATCATATTTCGCTTCAGTGTCTAAAAGAGAAAATTCAATTTCTTATTTAAATTTAAATTACAGCAGGGATTTGGAGCTTGGTTACTCTGATCTTGTACACGAGCAACTGGATCTTAGAATTAATTACAAACACACAGAAATTGTAAAATTTGGGAGTTCTTTTCAATTGCCTCTGGTATTGAATAATGTGACAGGTAGCCTATTCATGCAGTTTTGGACAACATAATTTAGAGCAGTCCATGCCATGCAGTATTTCTCATTTGTGCAGTATGATTCAATTCATCTCATATTAGCTGGAACGTTTACACTTTACTGTAAGGAAATATTGAGATACAGCTCTGATATGCCTTTTGCCTCTTTATTACAAATTTTTTTTCAGCACAAGCTTACATTTAAACCTGCTAGTCAATACAATTGCACAACACATTTATTCGACACACGGTAGAGGAAATCTCACTTATGTTCCTAATATGACAGAAGTCCACAATTGGAACAACAGATTCTGTATCTGTAAAATAAGAGAATTGTAACTGTCTTATCACATAGTTTTTTGCACAGGATTTCTGAGAAATATAGATGTTATCATGGTTTTCTTCTACTCTGTAACCCTGGACATAACTCTTCATGCTGCACGTTTGACATTTACAGCAGTTTAAAAATCACCCTGGTGCCCGAGGACTGAAAAATGTGACTTTTATAGGATGAAGTTAACGTTAGCAATAGTGTTGTCTTAGATTTCAGTGACATTCACTTGATTTGCTTGTTGACACTGCAATGGTAATACTCATGTAAAGCAAATGTCTTTTTTATTTCACTTTTTATGACAAAACATGTTTGTCATTTGTGCAATATCTTATGCCAAAAATAGAAGAAGTGAACGCATGTTGGTCATCTCATGGAAAATATCTCTTCCCACAAATATTATTGGACAAATTATTCTTTATACCTCTACAGTGCTAGTATGTGAGGGTGGATAGATCTATTACACTGAAATTACATTTTGTTATGCAGATGTAGCTCTCAAAACAGCTACTCTCATTTGCAATAATTAAAATTATCCATTTCTCTTGTTCATCTTTAATTTCTTGTAAATAATTTATTTTATAAAATAGCCCAGTTTTTAAAGCAAGGCTCTGGAACTGTTTCAAGTTTCTAAAATATGGTTGCGGAATGTACCATTCACTTAACAGCAAAAACAAGAGTTAATGGAAACATCACAGATCGAAAGTTCAACAAAGTTTTATGAAAGAAAGCTCTCAGTCGGTCAACACAAACACAAAACTA
The DNA here is from genome assembly GCA_946902985.2 of Meconema thalassinum. NCBI lineage: Eukaryota > Metazoa > Arthropoda > Insecta > Orthoptera > Tettigoniidae > Meconema > Meconema thalassinum. The sequence goes on along the minus strand of OX336395.1, from coordinate 19,614,513 downwards.
AGGTTTGCCAATTAAAATACCCTGAATATCTTCTGAATACAGCTAAAAATTTCAATGTATACTGCTTCTGAATTTTTTTTTTGCTTTTTTACAGTCCTTCCTTTCTGGAATAGAATTTTGTACCAACAGCAAGAATGACCCATGGACATTTCCATGTTGATGGTCAAGTGTAGTGTATTTGCACTACTTTGTAACCATTCTTTCTCAAACGGAATAATTACTTTTCAGATGTGGGGTAACTTCCAAATATGAAGTACAGTATTAGCACTGGTAGCAAGCCACATACAGTATGATGTGCAGGATGATAAGAGGACAAAATGTGTTGGTCATTTATGCGACATCAATTTATATCCATATTTCAAATTGTATTGAGAACATTAGCTCAAGCCATTCCTTCAGTGTTGCCTTTTTACATAGCATCGTCCTGCATCTTTTTCTTCTTTAACTCTGGAAAATGATAGTATCCTGATGTTTTCGAGAATTTTGCTGCTAGGCATTTTAAGTATTTAAGAAAGCATATAATTCACTTTCTTCTGTGGTACATAAATATCCAAGCGTATTTAATATGAAACATACTCTTTCTACTTATATCACTGAGTATAATTTAGTGTACTAATATTTCATGAATTGCATTGGTTTTTAAAAAAGTGTATTAATGAGTGAATGGGGGAACAGATTAATATAGGGCTCCCAACTGAACATCTTGGCAGGCATGGTATAATTAGCCTCTATTATTATTATTATCTTATTTTTAATCAAACCAGACAATACACAAAATAGTTTTTGAAATGTAATTGAATCCCGTGGATTCAGAACAAAGAGAACATTTTTTAACGTCGTAAACAAGGTTCATAGTTCATATAAATGTAAGGTAACTTAAATTGGAATATTATTTCCTTTAACTGTAGTCTGCAAGTCAACGTTTGAGGAAGGGAAGATATTTCACTGATTGATACCTATTATTTTCAACAATCATATTCCCTCAATAAAATCTATACAGAGATTGGGGAGGTTCCTCTGTGTTGGAAATGTTAGATGCCTGATTCTCCCGGTTTGTAGATCGATAACTTATAAACCTACTTTAAGTTTGAATGTGTAATATTGCCAAGAATTTGGAGAAAATGCCATCAATTTTAAGCAGAACATGAATGAAAATATCAAGGTGATACCAATCAAATTGTGGTGTAATGTGTTGTCTATATCTGTGCTTCTTAAACGACTCTGGACCTTACTCTCGTAAAATTTTCTGCACTATAATATTATATTTACCCTTGTTTACTTTCATCTGTATCCTGCATTCAACCAGAAGACAATCTAGTAAGGAGGATCAATTCACAGAGTGTTATGACTAATGATCATAGTTGTAGTAATAATAAATACTATTATAATAGTAATATCGTACATAAATTGCTTCCTTTTTAACAAGCTTTCCTTCCTAGTGATGCCGTAAATAGAGTGCAGGTAAACAGCGCGGAGTAGATTTTCACCGCCTGCCGTGCGTTAGTTGTAAGTTAACTGTATTCACAGGTATATTTCTAAAATAGGATCCAATGATGATTCCTAGCGAAATCAGCAGTACATATTTTGTGCAGTGACTTTCTTTTTACGGATGTTTGTATTCTCTGTACTGCTGTTTTCAGTCCAACCATCACACACACAGCATGAAAGACATATTGTTCCCTCAAGTTCTCGGTCAAGTGAAAGAATATATTTTGCGTTGGTATGCTGAGTCCAGTCGAACATAAAATTTAACGCACTGAGAACAACGCATATTACGAAGCACACTCCCTGCTCAAACCTTCCGGACCACACTCGTGACGTCACGCGCAGAGAGAGCAGCCTTGAAGTTTAGAAGGTGATGGTTATAGACCCCACAGCCACCTCGATATGGCTCTCGTACCACCACAGTCCTCCACCACACTTGCTGGACACTTCACCACCATCACCTTGGTCCCGGGTTATAGACCCCCACAGCCACCTCGATATGGCTCCTGTACCACCACACTTGCTGGACACATCACCACCACCACCTTGGTCCCGGGTTATAGACCCTCACAGCCACCTCGGTATGGCTCCTGTACCACCACACTTGCTGGACACGTCACCACTACAGCCTTGGTCCCGGGTTATGGACCCCCACAGCCACCTCGATATGGCTCCTGTACCACCACACTTGCTGGACACGTCACCACCACCACCTTGGTCCCGGGTTATAGACCCTCACAGCCACCTCGGTATGGCTCCTGTACCACCACAGTCCTCCACCACACTTGCCGGACACGTCACCACTACAGCCTTGGTCCTGGGTTATAGACCCCCACAGCCACCTCGATATGGCTCCCGTACCACTACAGTCCTCCAACACACTTGCTGGACACATCACCACCACCACCTTGGTCCCGGGTTATAGACCCCCACAGCCACCTCGGTATGGCTCCTTTACCACCACACTTGCCGGACAAGTCACCACTACAGCCTTGTTCCCGGGTTATGGACCCCCACAGCCACCTCGATATGGCTCCTGTACCACCACACTTGCTGGACACATCACCACCACCACCTTGGTCCCGGGTTATAGACCCCCACAGCCACCTCGGTATGGCTCCTTTACCACCACACTTGCCGGACAAGTCACCACTACAGCCTTGGTCCCGGGTTATGGACCCCCACAGCCACCTCGATATGGCTCCTGTACCACCACACTTGCTGGACACATCACCACCACCACCTTGGTCCCGGGTAATAGACCCCCACAGCCACGTCGATATGGCTCCTGTACCACTACAGTCCTCCACCACACTTTCCGGACACGTCACCGCTACAGCCTTGGTCCAACACCATCTATATCCAGGCCAGCGCGTTCTGACGTCACCGGTCCACGCTAAGAAAAGTGTGGTCATAGCGGACATGTTGAATTTGTCTTGCTGGAGAGTTTACGTTGTAGTTCAGTGCAGTGAAGGTTTAGTGTTTAAATGGTGAAAGATGCCTCATCGCTGCTGTGTAACAGGTTGTCTTGGCAAATATGATGTTGGACCAAGAGTCCATGTCTGCAGATTCCCCATGGACGAAGAATTTAAAGTGAAATTAATAGCTCATTGCTATTCCACGAAAGGACTTCCGGCCAACTCAGTTCACGAGAGTAAGTGATACATTTTATGTTATCGGCAGTCTAGTTTTGCGATATAAATATTTGGAGTTTTAATGTACCTGTACGGTACCGTAATTTTAATTAATTTTACATTATTTACAATTGCTTCGTTGTAAAATAAATAAATAAATAAATAGCCTAGTATAAAAATAGATAAATAGGTAGCCTACCAGTAAATAAATAAATGAAACTATATTTTCTGCCTATATAATAAAGCTTTTGGAGATATTAATAAAATTCCTTAGGCTTACTTTTATAATACATTCCACTCTTATTTTGGATGGCATTTGACACATTAAGCTATACTTTTGTGTTAGGCTACATTTTGTCTTACTCCTCAGGTAATTGTAAATATGTACCGGTATTGTTTTGCACAGTATATAAATTAAAAAATAGGCCTACCAATAATTTTGACTAAAGTATATACTAGGTCTACATGTAAATATTTTGAATATGCAATAGACGCAAGCTAGTTTATGCAGAAATTAAGCCAACAAGTGCATGTTTAGGCCTAAAGGTTATCACATACTGTATATGCTTGTGCCATATACACTTTAAAGAAACTGATATATTGTGGGAAACAATCTTTCCTGGCTGTCCATCATATTTTGCTTCAGTGGCTAAAAGAGAAAATTCAATTTCTTATTTAAATTTAAATTACAGCAGGGATTTGGAGCTTGGTTACTCTGATCTTGTAAAAGAGCAACTGGATCTTAGAATTAATTACAAACACACAGAAATTGTAAAATTCGGGAGTTCTTTTCAATTGCCTCTGGTATTGAATAATGTGACAGGTAGCCTATTCATGCAGTTTTAGACAACATAATTTAGAGCAGTCCATGCCATGCAGTATTTCTCATTTGTGCAGTATGATTCAATTCATCTCATATTAGCTGGAACGTTTACACTTTACTGTAAGGAAATATTGAGATACAGCTCTGATATGCCTTTTGCCTCTTTATTACAAAATTTATTTCACCACAAGCTTACATTTAAACCTGCTAGTCAATACAATTGCACAACACATTTATTCGACACACGGTAGAGGAAATCTCACTTATGTTCCTAATATGACAGAAGTCCACAATTTGAACAACAGATTCTGTATCTATAAAATAAGAGAATTGTAACTGTCTTATCACATAGTTTTTTGCACAAGATTTCTGAGAAATATAGATGTTATCATGGTTTTCTTCTACTCTGTAACCCTGGACATAACTCTTCATGCTGCACGTTTGACATTTACATCAGTTTAAAAATCACCCTGGTGCCCGAGGACTGCAAAATGTGACTTTTATAGGATGAAGTTAACGTTAGCAATAGTGTTGTCTTAGATTTCAGTTACATTCACTTGATTTGCTTGTTGACACTGCAATGGTAATACTCATGTAAAGCAAATGTCTTTTTTATTTCACTTTTTATGACAAAACATGTTTGTAATTTGTGCAATATCTTATGCCAAAAATCAAAGAAGTGGAACGCGTGTTGGTCATCCCATGGAAAAAATATCTCTTCCCACAAATATTATTGGACAAATTATTCTTTCTACCTCTACTGAGTTTTTACAGGAATGTACTTAAGAAATAAAACAGTGCTAGTATGTCAGGGTGGATAGATCCCCTAATACACAGAAATTACATTTTGTTATGCAGATGTAGCTCTCAAAACAGCTTCTCTCATTTGCAATAATTAAAATTATCCATTTCTCTTGTTCATCTTTAATTTCTTGTAAATAATTTATTTTATAAAATAGCCCAGTTTTCAAAGCAAGGCTCTGGAACTGTTTCAAGTTTCTAAAATATGGTTGCGGAATGTACCATTTACTTAACAGCAGAAACAAGAATTAATGGAAACATCACAGATCGAAAGTTCAACAAAGTTTTATGAAAGAAAGCTTTTCAGTCGGTCAACACAAACACAAAACTAAGGTTTGCCAATTAAAATACCCTGAATATCTTCTGAATACAGCTAAAAATTTCAATGTATACTGCTTCTGAATTTTTTTTTGCTTTTTTACAGTCCTTCCTTTCTGGAATAGAATTTTGTACCAACAGCAAGAATGGCCCATGGACATTTCCATGTTGATGGTCAAGTGTAGTGTATTTGCACTACTTTGTAACCATTCTTTCCCAAACGGAATAATTACTTTTCAGATGTGGGGTAACTTCCAAATATGAAGTACAGTATTAGCACTGGTAGCAAGCCACATACAGTATGATGTGTAGGATGATAAGAGGACAAAATGTGTTGGTCATTTATGCGACATCAATTTATATCCATATTTCAAATTGTATTGAGAACATTAGCTCAAGCCATTCTTTCAGTGTTGCCTTTTTACATAGCATCGTCCTGCATCTTTTTCTTCTTTAACTCTGGAAAATGATAGTATCCTGATGTTTTCGAGAATTTTGCTGCTAGGCATTTTAAGCATTTAAGAAAGCATATAATTCACTTTCTTCTGTGGTACATAAATATCCAGCGTATTTAAAATGAAACATACTCTTTCTATTTATATCACTGAGTATAATTTAGTGTACTAATATTTCATGAATTGCATTGGTTTTTAAAAAAGTGTATTCATGAGTTAATAGGGGAACAGATTAATATAGGGCTCCCAACTGAACATCTTGGCAGGCATGGTATAATTAGCCTCTATTATTATTATTATCTTATTTTTAATCAAACCAGACAATACACAAAATAGTTTTTGAAATGTAATTGAATCCCGTGGATTCAGAACTAAGAGAAAAAAATTTAACGTCGTAAACAAGGTTCATAGTTCATATAAATGTAAGGTAACTTAAATTGGAAAATTATTTCCTTTAACTGTAGTCTGCAAGTCAACGTTTGAGGAAGGGAAGATAATTCATTGATTGATACCTAGTATTTTCAACAATCATCTTACCTCAATAAAATCTATACAGAGTTTGGGGAGGTTCCTCTGTGATGGAAATGTTAGATACCTGATTCTCCCGGTTTGTAGATCGATAACTTATAAACCTACTTTAAGTTTGAATGTGTAATATTGCCAAGAATTTGGAGAAAATGCCATCAATTTTAAGCAGAACATGAATGAAAATATCAAGGTGATACCAATCAAATTGTGGAGTAATGTGTTGTCTATATCTGTGCTTTTTAAATGACTCTGGACCTTACTCTCGTAAAATTTTCTGCACTATAATATTATATTTACCCTTGTTTACTTTCCTCTGTATCCTTCATTCAACCAGAAGACAATCATAGTAAGGAGGATCAATTCACAGAGTGTTATGACTAATGATCATAGTTGTAGTAATAATAAATACTATTATAATAGTGTAACTTATTACCAGCCCTCCTTGGGCGACTGATTTTAAACTTCCCAAAATCATCCTCCTATTTTTGATCGGAAGTACTTCATCATATACCACACAATTGAAATGGCAGGGTCGTGGAGTGTTGGACACACATTTGGTCAACCTAACTGGTATCATTTGGGCGTTCAACTATTAGGTGTAATTCCCTATAAAGAAAACTAATTATAACCTTCAAAATATATGTATTAATATCAACTTTAAACATATGGCGGGGACTCTCGTCGAACAGACTATGGTTTCCTATCTTCTCTCCTCGGCAATGACGAAAACATGTGACCCAAAATGAATGTTGGAATATAAAGATGTTTGTTACTCACTCATCGACGATCTAGCAGATAATCTACGAGACATGCTCGATAGATCAGTTCTCCCCAGCATTTCTAAGATTTTCCACACGTGGTTTGAGGTTAGAGATGTTTACTGGTTTACATAGCCACATCTCTGCGAGAGAAATGAATGTGCTTCCGTACCCAACTTGAATTGTGCTAACAGAGATAACATCGTTGTGATATGTAGCCGTTTCGAGTACTTTCGAAAGCCATGCTTTCAACAAAACTGTTTCTCCAAATAGGCCTACGCCAAATTACGAGAACGCGACCTTTCCAATCAGACGCTACAATAGAAGTGCTGCCCCCGCTTCACACGAAAAAACCCACCTCTCATCTTGTAAACACATGTTTTCGTCTTTCTCCGCCAGGGTCATGATACCCTCCAACCCATACAAAATACACCAATAATCTCGAACCCATGTATATTTCTTACAACTCATGGCGCGAAACTCTTCTCTGACGTCAGAGTCTTACACAATTTACACAAAGCTTTCTTCAAGACAAGGGAAGTTATTCTCGGCCCAATCTAAATTTGGCCTAGAGTTTCCTGCTGTTGCAACATCTTGTAGCTTGCCTACACAATCCGCTGTCTTGTATACTGACATCTCCCATACAAATTAAATGAAATATTCCTGACTGAGTCCCCGAGATACACAAGATATATATACACTAAATAAAATGAAATCCTACAACCTAAATGATGATGATGAACAAGAAAAGAAATAGTATGAACAAATTACCCTAACCTGACTTCTCTTGCAGTCAACCAAATAAGGGTTTGGGAACATTGTGACCGGAACAGTCACAATACGCCCCCATGTGATTCACACGGGTGAAACAAGTGTGGATCACAAACACTCAAACAAGCAACGCACTGAAAACACAAAGAATTACACTATTACATAAATAAACCCTGGAAGACATATATACACACACACTTGTCAAATTTTCACCCATTCTCACTCTCTCGAATGTCTTATTGTGTCCATTTCCTAGCTTAACTGATTTCTCTCAAGTGTCTTAGGTCTACCACTTCATTTTCTTCGTCTCATCATGAGACCCTATCGCTTCACAAGCCATGGTATATGCCTGCACAGGCCTTATCATACCATCTATCCATCTAACACTCGATGCCACTTTGCTGGTTAGCATTCTTCGTCACATCTCTGAGTTTTGTCATGCCATCACGTTATGTTCACTAATTCTCTACGAGTCCATGCCATATTATTTTACAGAGTGATATCTACGGAGATTCCTAATATTATGTGTACTGACAGACTTACCATCCTGGTCCGTTAAACTATAGGCACACTCACCAATACGTTTAACCACCTTAAAAGGCCCCTGAAATACTTGAAACAAAAAACTAAACCAACCCCTAAACTGAAGAAAGATAAGAACCCTGAAACACACCTGATCGCCTATCCCATAAAAAAAAACTGAATTTAACCCTCCAAAAACTGTAAGCTGCCAACTTCCTCCTCATCTCCCTCAAACATACCTGCCAAAATGATACACTCGATAAAGGTCGACTGTTATCCTGATTCAGCATAATGCCTATTTCTTTCTCCTCTGGTTCACCTATACTCTTTCGTTGCCACATTCCTGACGCCCCCCACCCCTCTGATAGTTTTCCTGTGCTGATATTATCCTTACCCTGTTTCTTTCTACTTCTATAATTCCTTATTTCCACCTCCCGTTTATTCTGTCTACTAGAATCTCCCTGCTGACTTTCACCTAACAACACCTCCAAATGTTGTTCACTCTCACCTAACGTCTCCTCCCACTGCCGTTCACTCTCCTCTAAGTTATTATCACCTCCCATCCCTTTCAACTGATGTTCACTCTCGTCCACGCTACTATTACCTACCGTCCCTTTCAACTGCTGTTCACTCTCGTCTACGCTACTATCACCTACCGTCCCTTTCAACTGCTGTTCACTCTCGTCTACGCTACTATCACCTACCGTCCCCTCCAACTGCTGTTCACTCTCGTCTACGCTACTATCACCTACCGTCCCCTCCAACTGCTGTTCACTCTCGTCTACGCTACTATCACCTACCGTCCCTTTCAACTGCTGTTCACTCTCGTCTACGCTACTATCACCTACCGTCCCCTCCAACTGCTGTTCACTCTCGTCTACGCTACTATCACCTACCGTCCCCTCCAACTGCTGCTTCTCCGCTGCTTCGTCCACACACAACTTCACAGATTCTACCTGCCTGCCTACCTCCTTTCTAATAGCCTCTCCTTGCTGCCTAACTTCTCCTACCTCCTTACTTACAGGATCTTTCACTTCTCTTTCCTGCTTGTTCACTGCCTCTATACCGAACTCTAACTTCTCTGTACTAGACTCTACCTGCTTGCTCCACTTATCCACACTAGGCTCAAACGTCTCACTCACAGACTCTCCCAGAGATTCTAACTTTTCCCTACTGGACTTACACGTCTCACTCACAGACTCTACCAGAGATTCTAACTCCTTACTGACAAATACTCCTAAATAGTTTACTTCCTTACTTACAGATTCCTTCCAAGACTCTATCTCCTTATGCATAGACTCTCCCTGCTTCTTAATCTCTCCTTTTATTTCTCTCAGTAGCATAAGAAGCAAACTAGTGTTCATACACCCTCCATTTAAATTTAAGTTGCTACCTTCAGTGATCAGCTGCGACTCATTGGAGACAATGGTATCCGATTCTCCCATTGTCTGTTCCTTACCTTCCTCACTACTATTTCCCCCCGTTCCCTGATTAACTGACATTTTACTATTTTAATTTATTCGCAACCCTAGATATTAATTCCATATTGTCCAATGTGGACATACCCCATAAAACAAAACAAATTACTGTGAACCCCAGTACTCCTAAGGTGTCTATCGGCTGTGCGCATATGTGCTCTAATGATACCTGCTAGGTTTCCCTACTCTTGCCCCACGTTGAGGTGCTATGTTGTAACTTATTACCAGCCCTCCTTGGGCGACTGATTTAAAACTTCCCAAAATCATCCTCCTATTTTTGATCGGAAGTACTTCATCATATACCACACAATTGAAATGGCAGGGTCGTGGAGTGTTGGACACACATTTGGTCAACCTAACTGGTATCATTTGGGCGTTCAACTATTAGGTGTAATTCCCTATAAAGAAAACTAATTATAACCTTCAAAATATATGTATTAATATCAACTTTAAACATATGGCGGGGACTCTCGTCGAACAGACTATGGTTTCCTATCTTCTCTCCTCGGCAATGACGAAAACATGTGACCCAAAATGAATGTTGGAATATAAAGATGTTTGTTACTCACTCATCGACGATCTAGCAGATAATCTACGAGACATGCTCGATAGATCAGTTCTCCCCAGCATTTCTAAGATTTTCCACACGTGGTTTGAGGTTAGAGATGTTTACTGGTTTACATAGCCACATCTCTGCGAGAGAAATGAATGTGCTTCCGTACCCAACTTGAATTGTGCTAACAGAGATAACATCGTTGTGATATGTAGCCGTTTCGAGTACTTTTGAAAGCCATGCTTTCAACAAAACTGTTTCTCCAAATAGGCCTACGCCAAATTACGAGAACGCGACCTTTCCAATCAGACGCTACAATAGAAGTGCTGCCCCCGCTTCACACGAAAAAACCCACCTCTCATCTTGTAAACACATGTTTTCGTCTTTCTCCGCCAGGGTCATGATACCCTCCAACCCATACAAAATACACCAATAATCTCGAACCCATGTATATTTCTTACAACTCATGGCGCGAAACTCTTCTCTGACGTCAGAGTCTTACACAATTTACACAAAGCTTTCTTCAAGACAAGGGAAGTTATTCTCGGCCCAATCTAAATTTGGCCTAGAGTTTCCTGCTGTTGCAACATCTTGTAGCTTGCCTACACAATCCGCTGTCTTGTATACTGACATCTCCCATACAAATTAAATGAAATATTCCTGACTGAGTCCCCGAGATACACAAGATATATATACACTAAATAAAATGAAATCCTACAACCTAAATGATGATGATGAACAAGAAAAGAAATAGTATGAACAAATTACCCTAACCTGACTTCTCTTGCAGTCAACCAAATAAGGGTTTGGGAACATTGTGACCGGAACAGTCACAATAGTAATATCGTACATAAATTGCTTCCTTTTTAACAAGCTTTCCTTCCTAGTGATGTCTTAAATAGAGTGCAGGTAAACAGCGCGGAGTAGATTTTCACCGACTGCCGTGCGTTAGTTCTAAGTTAACTGTATTCACAGGTATATTTCTAAAATGGGATCCAATGATGATTCCTAGTGAAATCAGCAGTACATATTTTGTGCAGTGACTTTCTTTTTACGGATGTTTGTAGTCTCTGTACTGCTGTTTTCAGTCCAACCATCACACACACAGCATGAAAGACATATTTTTCCCTCAGGTTCTCGGTCAAGTGAAAGAATATATTTTGCGTTGGTATGCTGAGTCCAGTCGAACATAAAATTTAACGCACTGAGAACAACGCATATTACGAAGCACACTCCCTGCTCAAACCTTCCGGACCACACTTGTGACGTCACGCGCTGAGAGAGCAGGCTTGAAGTTTAGAAGGTGTTGGTTATAGACCCCACAGCCACCTCGATATGGCTCCCGTACCACCACAGTCCTCCACCTCACTTGCTGGACACGTCACCACTACAGCCTTGGTCCCGGGTTATAGACCCCCTCAGCCACCTCGGTATGGCTCCTTTACCACCACAGTCCTCCACCACACTTGCTGGACACGTCACCACTACAGCCTTGGTCCTGGGTTATAGACGCTCACAGCCACCTCAGTATGGCTCCTGTACCACCACAGTCCTCCACCACACTTCCCGGACACGTCACCACTACAGCCTTGGTCCCGGGTCATAGACCCTCACAGCCACCTCGGTATGGCTCCTTTACCACCACAGTCCTCCACCACACTTGCCGGACACATCACCACTACAGCCTTGGTCCCGGGTTATAGACCCCCACAGCCACCTCGGTATGGCTTCTGTACCATCAGTCCTCCACCACACTTGCCGGGCACGTCACCACTATAGCCTTGGTCCCGGGTTATAGACCCCCAGAGCCACCTCAGTACGGCTCTTGTACCACCACAGTCATCCACCACACTTGCTGGACACGTCACCACTACAGCCTTGGTCCCGGGTTATAGACCCCCACAGCCACCTCGGTATGGCTCCTGTACCACCACAGTCCTCCACCACACTTGCCGGACACATCACCACTACAGCCTTGGTCCCGGGTTATAGACCCCCACAGCCACCTCGGTATGGCTTCTGTACCATCAGTCCTCCACCACACTTGCCGGGCACGTCACCACTACAGCCTTGGTCCCTGGTTATAGACCCCCACAGCCAACTCGGTATGGCTCCTAAACCACCACAGTCCTCCACCACACTTGCCGGACACGTCACCACTACAGCCTTGGTCCCGGTTTATGGACCCCCTCAGCCACCTCAATATGGCTCCTGTACCACCACAGTCCTCCACCACACTTGCCGGAAACGTCACCACTACAGCCATGGTCCTGGGTTACAGACCCCCACAGCCACCTCGATATGGCTCCTGTACCACCACAGTCCTCCACCACACTTGCTGGACACATCACCACCACAGCCACCTTGGTCCCGGGTTATAGACCCCCTCAGCCACCTCGGTATGGCTCCTGTACCACCACAGTCCTCCACCACACTCGCTGGACACGTCACCACCACCACCTTGGTCCCGGGTTATAGACCCCCACAGCCACCTCAGTATGGCTCCTTTACCACCACACTTGCCGGACATGTCACCACTACAGCCTTGGTCCCGGGTTATAGACCCCCAGAGCTACCTTGGTATGGCTCCTGTACCATTACAGTCCTCCACCACACTTGCCGCCACGTCACGGCTATAGCCTTGGTCCCGGGTTATAGACCCCCACAGCCACCTCGGTATGGCTCCTGTAAAACGTGTCTCATTGGAAATAATATTAATATAATATAACGATGCGTCCACTAGGAGACACAACTTTTGATGAATGCATAGTGATGTCGCTCAAAGAACAATATTACACTATGATTTCACCTTACGTGTAATTCATTGTTTAGGCCTAGGCCAAGCCATTCGAGTTGACTTCTACGAAGTAATGCCCTTGGTTAGCAATTTAAGTCGTTTTAATGTGATTGTTTGACGAATGAAGAAGCGTATAGATAAAACTTCCTGAGCATAATAATCACCATAGCTTTTATGTGGCAAGGTAACTTGGATTTACAAATTGAACAATGGGACGACCAAGCTCTTGGCTCCTTTGCCTTCTTACCAATATTTAATAATTAACGTATTGATATGCTGCTAATGGAAATGTAAGCCTATCATCGTGCAGTCTCATTGGCAACACAATAGCCTCTGCATGTCACTAATGATCTCCCCAGGGCAATCAACTTGTGGGGAAAATAATGAAAACAATATGGAACCTTTTCTGAATTATGTAGTACGTCTACTTAATTGTACCACGCTCCTGTTTCATCTTCCTGTCGATCTCCGTTGGTGATTGGGGCAGATGACCTCCCTGTTTCACCCCTTTAAACAATAACCATAACTCCCTTGGTCAACTCTTGTTCTCTTCAGACCATCGAAGCTTCTGGAATCTTATAATGGACTCTTTCTTTACTCACTGCCCCAATTTTTTCGAGGAGACGAAACTCGTCCGTCTGAAGCATAACTACATGTCAACAAGTGCGGGTGACCTCGATGTTACACTCCTTAAAACATTGAACCCACTACCACCTGTCCAAATGATGCAAAGTGTTAGAACGCTCGCAACCAGTGAGACGCTGGTGATGGCCAAGGGACTCCTAGTTGTGCCAGAATTCAATTTCCATGTTTCCTTTGAGTGTCCAGTCTAGACTGCAAGCCACTAATAGCAAACAAGTCGCCTCCATGATACCCTATTAGCAGTTAGCACACGGCCTCCTACACCTCTCACTTTGAAATCAATTAACACTGAATCTAACCTCTACCTCTGCTTCTCTTACCCTCTACTCATTAACCTCTTAGGTAATCTCTCCTCCCTCATTCTCTACACATGACCCCACCATCCGAGTGGGCTTCATCTAGAATGTTCATTTCCAACTTAGCCTTTATCTCTTCATTGCTGCCATCTATTCTTGCTACACTGATATCAGTTAACTCTAGCTTATGTACCAGCTCTCACTTCCATACAGCATACTGAGCGATGTGGGAAGAGTTTCGGTGCTACACTAACAGAATGCTGTGAACTCATTGCATTGGCTTTTCTACATCTCGACCCTATTTCCCTCACCATAGCCTACAGTACTACCAACCTGAGAGATTACACAGCCCAAGTACTTAAAATGTTCGGTAGCACTGAACGAGATACCAAGGAACGATACCATTTTCTATCGTACATAAATTAGCCGAAATACCTTTTCAAAAGATGAAAAATAAACCAGGAATTGATGTAGTAATAATGATTACTCCTCAGCTGAACATAACTCACCCACAATCCCGTTTTTATATGACAGCATATAGGGTCCAGCTGAGTCCGGCATTATGCGTGTGAATTATCGTCAAAGACAGTATTGCCAACCCCGCGCATTTGGTACTATTTCATGTCCAGTAACGTAAAACGAAAGAGTTAATGTGAAAGTGTGCCAAGTGTCAGTCTTAACTTAGACATGGATTGTGCGTGTTGCGAGTTAACAATCAAGAAGATCGTAACGCAACAATAATATTCACCCAAACCAATGGTTTTTGCCTAGCCCAATATTTTAATCCAGACGAATGGCTTTGGCCTAGACCAATTTATTATTCTAGGCGAAATCCAATCCAAACCTTCGTTTTGTCTAATCCAATGGGTTTTGACAATGGTTTTAGCCTGCAAGCCGCGTTAGCGATATATACATCCCTGGTTTTTGTGACGCACGAATAATCTTTAATTAGTGTAGCGCATTTTGTATTCCACATGTTGGCAACAATGTGTGCGCCTCGGTATGTGCCGTTGAGTTCTCCTTGTTGACAGTTGAACGAAATTCAAGCGCCATTGTTAAAAGAGCAATAAATAAAAACACATCTTTCCATAATTTTGCTCATATTTCAGGTGCAGTAGTGACCATGGTTACTATTTTGAATAGGTAATGTCCCCCAGAAGATGAAACAGAGTATGTAAAAGCTACAATGACGTCTGATGCAAGTGTAAAAGCCATGTTCTGGTCTCATTCAGAATTAATAATTGTTCCACCTGTTCCTATTTAGTTCCTTCCACCTGGCATTCTACTTTCTTGCATTTCTTCCAAAGGACAAAACCTTCGTCTTTGAAATGCCGATCTTCATACCACACTCCCTACATTTCTGTTCAAGTTCAAACATATTGGAGTCCATCATTACAACCAGGTCATCCGAATAGGCCAGACTACTTACCTTGAAATTCACCCAGCCAGTTTATGCCCTTCAACAATTGGTCCATGTAACAAACACAGTAGTGGTTCCGTGCCTCACTCCTGTACAAACCATGAACCCATCAACTCTCACTGTAAATTGATTATAATACATAAATACTATTGATTGCCTGTAGCAGCCTTCCCTCGATACCATAATCCCTCAATATGCTAGGTGCTCTATCGTACGCCTTCTCGAGTAACACAAACACAACTGTCTGTAGTATTCCTCAATAACTTGGCGCATACTCAAATTGTGATCTTGACATCCTCGTTGTGGTCTAATGCCACTCAGGTTTTCATCCATCGTACTCTCGGTCAATGATCGAAGTCTCCTTTCTACAATGCCTGAGTACACTTTGCCCGGGACACTTATCAAAGAAATACCGCTATAATTATTGCAATCTTTCCTGTTAGCTTGCTTATAAATTGACGTGATAACAGCTTTTCTCTAGTCAGAGGGTACATTTCCTAAACCCTATGCCTATTTGATTATCCTCTGCTTTCCCTCTACACTTTACAATTCAACTACCCCTGCTGCTTTGTTTATTTACCACCCTCTCAACGTCTTCAACCTGTCCTCATTCTCCTCCTGCATAACCTCAAAGTCTGCCACATAAGTCTCCATTAAGGGGAGGTGTGGCTGAATTGTTCAAGTTTCACAGTTTTCATCAAAACAAGACCAGATTTTAATCTCTTACATAGAGAGTTGCTGGCATCAGTTGTGCTCATTTATATTTAAATAGCTTCATTAGTGTTTGAGTTATTGAACATTTTTGTATTAAAAAAGGGGTCCCTTAAAAAAGTCCTTGAATCAAAGGTTTCATTTGACCAAGTTAATTATTTTTCTACATGCAGTTAAAATGTATAGAAACAATAATTGCTCTGGAGTTTGGGGTTAGTTAGATAGATGCTGCTCTTTCTAGAAATATTTAAACCCTTATTTTAAATATTTTTGAAATTCAGCATTATTAATTAAAATCTACCTATCAAAATTACATTAAAACTCAAAGCAGTTCAAAACCCAAATCACATTTACATTACTGAACCTTTAGCAACTATTGTACTGCCCCCGTAATTGAATTATATAGAGACCACGGTGGCTATATTGAAAATTATAAGGAGAGTTATGGCTGTCATAGTTATGACGTGGGTAGTCATGACGTAAGCACGGATGACGCAAACGTTATGCCAGCAGGCTACTTGAGCTGAGATTCTCAGTGACGTCAGCATTTATTCGAGAATGTTCCGAGATGTACGACGCAGTCGCAGGAAACTTGGAATTCTGCTGAGGAAGAAATTATGCTATTGGAGGGGAGGCTTGAACCAATGAACGATAGTTTAAAGGAAGACGGAGATTGCTGAAACTATGGTATTTGTATTACTTTTTGGAATGCAGAATTGTGGAAATCCATTTGCAGTAGAGGCATTGATTTGGAATTTTGGTGAAATTAATTTTCAGTTTTTGAATTTTGAAAATCCGTCATGTATTGACGAAGTTGGAACTTATAGCGATGACGCAGTATCACGCTATGGAAGGGATGGATACGCCCCTCATGAAGTTAATAAAAGGCCTTGCGCAGAAGAGAGGAGTCTCATTCCCAGATCATCGAAGTCTAATTGTGAAAGTTCTTTTCTTATACAGTCATTTTGGTGAAACGTCGAGTGAAAGTAGTGAAAAGAGTCGTCTTTATAACGCGTGGTGAAGCCACTGCATTATACGAGATTCAAGTAAAACTAGGTGAAGTTAAAACGCACCTTAGAAAGCATCTACAAGATTAGCTTTGAACAGTTAGCGGTCGCCGATAAGCTAATTATATTGTGCAGTGCTACATGAAGTAATATAGAAAAGCTGAACAATTTCGAGGCATTAGTTTGAAAGATATTAGCAATTTTATACGACTGACAAAAGTGATTATCTCGCCACCTGAGAAACACTTTGTATAGCCAGATTCTACGCCACGGCTGACACAGCTAGTGAAATAGGGAGACTTCTGATTGCTTTTGTTACACAACACTACAGTATAATGGAGCAATTTAATATGGCAGTTTGTTCTTCTATTACTATAACCGAAGAGAAGATGGAAGGCTAAAGGACTTAATGCGATTGGGACATATTTCAACGGAGTAAGATAGCAGCATGGAACTTCGCTAATTGCTATTCCACACAAGCGAACATGTGGTGAACAAACATCTACACCCATGTTTCGTGCTTCAACGCTGAATACTTTCGAACAGCAATGGAATCTATTACATACTCATTGAATATGAATATTTCTTCGGAAATTTCTACAAAAACTTCATGGCGATTGTCTACTGGAACTTCAGGGATTTTTCAAGAGAGGTCAGGGTTATCCCGACTCACAAAGAAGATTATTGCCGGAAGGATGTCTATTCGTCTTCGAGGAGCAGTGCAATTTACGGAGAAGGAAGCAGTTCGATTCTCCGAGGGTGCTATTTCCTATTTCGAGGATGGAGCTCAGCTTTAACTTGGTGAAATGGATCCATCAGCAGTCTTCTTTGGGGAATTTTCCTCTGGAACGTCAATCGGCAGATAAGGTAGTCGTGAACGTTTATTGTATTTGAGTTTCTTAGCAATGTTTGAGCAACCATTTTTCCCATATTTTTGTCCTCATGTATTTTGCCCTATTTTCTTGTTTGAGATTCTTATTCTCAGTACACCTTGATGAGTTATGCCTTTTTCGACGTTTTATTAAGACATTGTTATGTCATGGGCATAGTTAAACGATTTTGGGATCAGTTGAGACTGATATTTAGATTTTTCAGTAATTTGCTTATTTGTTTGTAGTCTCGATTTGACTGTAAGTTAATGATTTTTATGGCAGATTTAAATTCAGACAGCGTGTCACTTTATTAAAGTAATTCTACCCCAGTTTAATTACTTTGACCAATTTTCTGTCGTCATCAAGAAGGAAGAACATTTAAATGATTTTAGAGCGTTAAAATCTCTTACGTTGTCGACGATCTTGGAAATACTAGTCGTTATTTGAATTGATTGCAACACAGACATTTATCGTCAGTTATGAACGATCATTGCATCATAGACATTTTTGTGAAAGATGAACTTTAATAATGAATTATTGAATGCATTAAAGTCAAGAACTTTTGTTAGGAGTTTTTCTCAATTAGAGATTTATATAACGATGTTTGCATTCCCCAGTCTAATTGGATTCTATTCGACTATTTTACAGTTTTAGTCGCACTTTATTTTGATGATAGTATTTTTATACTACAATTCTTTGAAGATGTTAATCTTAAATTTTGATAGACCAGACAGGCGTATATAAGCGTATTCACTATTAAATTTGTTTGTGATTGGCAAATTTTTACTTCAGTTCGATTCATAAATGAAATCCACGAAGGTTAAATGAAAACAGTTTTGAAACAATTAATGATTATAAGAATTTTTAAGTGGAACTATGAATGTATAATCGCTAGTGCAGCGCACGTGTTGAAAGTCGCTGATGTATAATGCCCTTGAATATGGAGGAGGTTCCCACAGTAATTAATGATGTTAAATAATTATTAGTGGAGGTTTTTGTAAGTTCTGTGGAAGTTTTGATGCCATATAGATTAATATATGATGAATTTTTGGGCATAAATTTTAATGCAGTTTGTGCATTATTTTATTAGCGAAGTATTTTCCGCTGGAGTGAATTGTCATAGTTCGTTGAAAATTAATCAAGTGAATTTACTGTTATAATTAACAAGAGTTTTGAAAGAATTTGAGATAAGATTTTGAATGAAGATTACCGTCACAAATAATTATTAAAACCTTTATTAAACCAGATTGTGACATTAACATGTATAACTAACCTTCATTGGTCGATTATATTAACACGATTATGAAAATTACCAACCGGATGAACCTGTGGATAATGTATTTCTTAAATTAATAATTTAAATAATTTAAATGTTAATATTGTAAATAATTGCTGTAAATATTTTTGATAATAATGTGGAACGAAAGTGATGTTAAATACGTGTTAAAATTTTTGTAATTATCTTCGACAATAGTATAAACAATTTCTAATTGTTATAAATAATTTATGTGATTTTGGTATAAACATTTAAGAGCTTATTAAACATTTGGATGAGAACTTAACAAGTTTAAGGATTGTCATAATAATCCAGTAGGATGTGAGTGAAGTATTTGAAAGAATTGCGTAAATATATATATGAGTTGTCTTGCGGACATTTAAAGCTTTTGAGAGCTGGATTCTTACGCAATGTAGCATGTGAAGGGAGCCCATTTGACAAGCATGCGACAGGTTGAAGGGTAGCTTGCAGCTGTCCCGACAACTGGTTATCAGCGGGAGAGGTCGTCCACACTCTGGCCTTGCGACTATAAATACAAGTGTTATGTTTATTAAAAGAAACCAAATGCTCTATATATGTGTCACGTCCTCACTTCCTTTTCCAATCCAATTGTGTTATGAATATTACGTTATTTTAAGCTCGTGGAAGCTAATATGTTCTATATCATGTTGTATGATAACTTTGCAAGTCCTACAGGAGGACGTAGTCAGATTGACATGGGCTACTGATAGCCACGTTTATTTTGTTGTGTTATTAAAATCTTACCCTTTATTTGAAATAAAGCTTTTGTACAGTTCAAAGTTCTCGTCTTCGTTCTGGTTCATTTTTAAATGTCATGGTGGAGGTTATTGTGTGAACAGACTTTAGTGATCCTGTTGTCAACTCAATCCCCGAGATAATTTTTAAGAGGTAAGTGAAGGTAAGTATAAACCCCCGGCTATTTTGGTGTGTTCCACAATGATTTCCTGTTAACGTCTGTGCTCATACCTCGGTAGTATCTGTCAGTGCCATTTTCATTGATGTAGCTGAGCCGGTGCGATTGATTGTTGGCAATCCGATTGAGGGGGCGGATATCTGACAGCCTACTATCCGGGTAAACGGGGACAGTAAGATTGGCCACCCTAAAACGTGGGGCTCGATTCAACAAAACTGGATTACCAGGTTGAACGCTAGTAAGATTCGCACCTAAAACGTTGGGGCATGTTCAACATAAGTGGATCACCAGGTTGAACGCCAGTGTGATTGGCAAACCTGAAACGTGAGGTTCGATTAGACTCAAATAAAGAGGTTGATTCTTTGTTAGATGTCTAGGCCAATTGTAGTATTTAAGAGTGTGATTATATAGGAATTAAATGTTGTATTGTATTAGGAAAATTACACTCAGAAAAGATCAGATCTTATACAACTTGAGAAAGGTTAAATAGGCTGGAAACTTAGAAAAATCGCCTATGATCTGGAATCTTATTTTATTTGACCGGCTTATGACATTTTAGTCATATTAAAGATAAAATTAAATTATTTGGATTATAAATGTAAATTATTTGTGTTAGGATATTTTAAAATGGGCCAGGGAGATTTGAACATGTGCTTGAGTTTGTTTCAACATGAAGTATCTTCGAAAGTTAATTATAAGGTAGTTATAAGTTAGATTTAAGACAGAAAATTGATCAAATTTATATATGGTGAAAAGTGTTGCTCAAATGTTGTTATTTTGCTCTATTGATGTATGTCCCTACAGCAGTCTATTTTTGAATAATATTGTAATGGCAGATGAGAGTATGAGGATGATGTTAGAAGAGTTGAAAGCTAGCATGAATGAAAGTGCGAGGGAGATGTCTGCTAACATGAATCGCAGTATGAAGCAGATGCTGAATGAAAGCATGAAGGAGAATGTTAGTAATTTGTCTGCTAATTTGAATGCAAGAATGGAGGAGAATGCTAGTAATATGTCTGCTAATTTGAATAGTAGTATGAAGGAGATGGAAGCTAGGAATACTAGTCGAATGGAGGAGAATATGAAGGTTCTTCATACTAGTGCTGCTAATTTAGAGGATAATATGTCGCGTTTACAGATTAATACCCTAGGAATTGAGAATACTGTAACGGACATGCGCACAGACGTGTCCAATGTCCATAAAGATGTGTCTATTGTGCATAAAAGTGTTGATGATGTTAAATGTGATATTTCTAAGGTACAGAAAGATCTGACAATGTTAAATTTAGATGTGGCTAATGTCCGAGGTGATATTTCTTGTGCTAGAGCCGAAGTAGTTGTTGTTAAAAATGATGTTGCGACTGTCCAAGACAAGGTTGAGGAAGTCCAAAGAGAAATTCAAAATGCTAGAACTGATGTGTCCAATGTTCAGGTTGATATTAATAACATTCATTCGGATATAACTGAGGTGCAAAGTGACATAACTAAGATTCAGGTAGAAGTCAACACAGTTTTCGTAGATATTTCTAGAGTCCAAACTGATGTAAATAAAGTCAGGGAAGAGATAGAAAACTCGAAAACTCTTTGTACGCGTAATATAAGTGCATTAACGACTAGATTAGTTGATGAGTCAGTTAGAACGACAACGTCTTTAGCAGGTTTGAAGTATGATGTAGAGGTCATGAGAACCCAGGTATTAGACCATAATAGATTATTGAAAGAGGATATCGAAGTAGACATAGCAGAAATGTTAACGGCAAACGTAGCAGTATGGAAAGACGAGTGGAATAAGTCAAGTGGGGAACATGTAACCCAAATTCAGGAAAGGATTGAAAGAAAACTTGCCAGTACTCAAATAGAAATTAACAATGAAGTAGTACAGATTAGGAAAGATTTAAGCGTCAGGATGGATTCGCTATCCGAAAAACAAGTTGACGATAGAACACAACTAGGTCAGGATGTGCAAACATTAAAGGAACAGATTCATAAAGTTGTCTCGGATGTAAATGAAACGACGAGCAAACTGCAGAATTTGAAGTTAGGAGAGGCTAGTTTGATGGAGAACTACAAAGAAGAGATAATCAAGAAAGTCTTAACGGAAATCACTGACAAGGATACAGAAGGCTTGGCTTGCGAAATGAATAGGAATTATGCCAGAAGATATAACCTAGATCCAGAAGAGAGAGACGTGACTCCTGAAGAACGTATATCCAGATTCAGAGAGGAGGATGACGAGAGGAATATGGAACCTGAGTGGAACTATCGAGGTAGTGGGAAAAACTACACGGATTCATATCCGAGGAACGTGACGGTCATCAGGAATTTCGAAGACAAACCGCAAAAATTCAGTAACACTGATAGTTTGACGCCTATCGAATATGTAAGGAACCTCAAAGATTATTTCATCGAAGCTCACATTCCCAGAGAGAGAGAGAGATGAAGATAGTGGAGAGATATCTGATTGGAGGACCCCTCGAATGGTTTTGCGCATTTAGATACACATTCAGTAACTTTGACGAGTTTGCAGAGGCATTAATCAAACGATTTTGGTCCATAGAAGCGCAGAATTCGTTAAGAGCGGAGGTGTATTCAAGAAAATACTCAGGTACTCTTCCAACACGGTACGCTGATTTCTTTACGAGTCAATTGTCCCGCTTGAGATTTTTACAACCCCCATTGTCAACGGAGCAATTAATTGATGCGATTTCTCGTATGCTGCCAGTTGAGGTGAGAAGACTAATTATTTCATCAAACATCAGGGATTTAACCAGCATGGATGAATTACTGAGGAGGTTAGACTACACAAGCCCAATGCCTAACGTAGTACAGAAAGGTCAAAGGCAAGACTTCAAAGAAATCAATACTGTATACATGGACCAAGTCCAACAAACTGACAAGCCAGACGAAGAGAAAACTGACAATGTAGGTCCTCACAGGATTAATCAGTTTAGAAATAACAGATCGCAAGGTTACCGTCCGTATCAACAGAGAAGAGGCTGGAACTATAACCGAGGAAACTACAATGGAAGAGGCAGATATTACAACAATAATGGTTATAACCGAAATTATAATAGGAATAACCAGAACCAAAATAGAAACCAGAATACTCAAGGTCAGGTTATGACACCCGATCAGTATCAGCAAAGAGAGAAGGAAAGCCAGCAATACCTAAAAGAATTAAGGGATAAAGAAACCGAAAACCAAAAGAAAAGGCAGGATGTTGTAATCGATCCTGGACCTTCTACGAGCCAGCAGAACTTAGAAAATAGAAATACTGGACAGAAGAGAAATTAGAGAGGAAAGAAATGCATTAACCACACACAACCCAGATTTATGATTAAGGAACATAGAGGAAATATCATACTAGAGTAAGCCAGTAATAATTCAATTTCGTGTTCAAGAGAGTTGAGGTACTTGTAACACTGGGTTTAAAAACAATTTGCAACTGTTTTTAAAACGTGGTGAGAGGAGAATGCCCCCGTAATTGAATTATATAGAGACCACGGTGGCTATATTGAAAATTATAAGGAGAGTTATGGCTGTCATAGTTATGACGTGGGTAGTCATGACGTAAGCACGGATGACGCAAACGTTATGCCAGCAGGCTACTTGAGCTGAGATTCTCAGTGACGTCAGCATTTATTCGAGAATGTTCCGAGATGTACGACGCAGTCGCAGGAAACTTGGAATTCTGCTGAGGAAGAAATTATGCTATTGGAGGGGAGGCTTGAACCAATGAACGATAGTTTAAAGGAAGACGGAGATTGCTGAAACTATGGTATTTGTATTACTTTTTGGAATGCAGAATTGTGGAAATCCATTTGCAGTAGAGGCATTGATTTGGAATTTTGGTGAAATTAATTTTCAGTTTTTGAATTTTGAAAATCCGTCATGTATTGACGAAGTTGGAACTTATAGCGATGACGCAGTATCACGCTATGGAAGGGATGGATACGCCCCTCATGAAGTTAATAAAAGGCCTTGCGCAGAAGAGAGGAGTCTCATTCCCAGATCATCGAAGTCTAATTGTGAAAGTTCTTTTCTTATACAGTCATTTTGGTGAAACGTCGAGTGAAAGTAGTGAAAAGAGTCGTCTTTATAACGCGTGGTGAAGCCACTGCATTATACGAGATTCAAGTAAAACTAGGTGAAGTTAAAACGCACCTTAGAAAGCATCTACAAGATTAGCTTTGAACAGTTAGCGGTCGCCGATAAGCTAATTATATTGTGCAGTGCTACATGAAGTAATATAGAAAAGCTGAACAATTTCGAGGCATTAGTTTGAAAGATATTAGCAATTTTATACGACTGACAAAAGTGATTATCTCGCCACCTGAGAAACACTTTGTATAGCCAGATTCTACGCCACGGCTGACACAGCTAGTGAAATAGGGAGACTTCTGATTGCTTTTGTTACACAACACTACAGTATAATGGAGCAATTTAATATGGCAGTTTGTTCTTCTATTACTATAACCGAAGAGAAGATGGAAGGCTAAAGGACTTAATGCGATTGGGACATATTTCAACGGAGTAAGATAGCAGCATGGAACTTCGCTAATTGCTATTCCACACAAGCGAACATGTGGTGAACAAACATCTACACCCATGTTTCGTGCTTCAACGCTGAATACTTTCGAACAGCAATGGAATCTATTACATACTCATTGAATATGAATATTTCTTCGGAAATTTCTACAAAAACTTCATGGCGATTGTCTACTGGAACTTCAGGGATTTTTCAAGAGAGGTCAGGGTTATCCCGACTCACAAAGAAGATTATTGCCGGAAGGATGTCTATTCGTCTTCGAGGAGCAGTGCAATTTACGGAGAAGGAAGCAGTTCGATTCTCCGAGGGTGCTATTTCCTATTTCGAGGATGGAGCTCAGCTTTAACTTGGTGAAATGGATCCATCAGCAGTCTTCTTTGGGGAATTTTCCTCTGGAACGTCAATCGGCAGATAAGGTAGTCGTGAACGTTTATTGTATTTGAGTTTCTTAGCAATGTTTGAGCAACCATTTTTCCCATATTTTTGTCCTCATGTATTTTGCCCTATTTTCTTGTTTGAGATTCTTATTCTCAGTACACCTTGATGAGTTATGCCTTTTTCGACGTTTTATTAAGACATTGTTATGTCATGGGCATAGTTAAACGATTTTGGGATCAGTTGAGACTGATATTTAGATTTTTCAGTAATTTGCTTATTTGTTTGTAGTCTCGATTTGACTGTAAGTTAATGATTTTTATGGCAGATTTAAATTCAGACAGCGTGTCACTTTATTAAAGTAATTCTACCCCAGTTTAATTACTTTGACCAATTTTCTGTCGTCATCAAGAAGGAAGAACATTTAAATGATTTTAGAGCGTTAAAATCTCTTACGTTGTCGACGATCTTGGAAATACTAGTCGTTATTTGAATTGATTGCAACACAGACATTTATCGTCAGTTATGAACGATCATTGCATCATAGACATTTTTGTGAAAGATGAACTTTAATAATGAATTATTGAATGCATTAAAGTCAAGAACTTTTGTTAGGAGTTTTTCTCAATTAGAGATTTATATAACGATGTTTGCATTTCCCAGTCTAATTGGATTCTATTCGACTATTTTACAGTTTTAGTCGCACTTTATTTTGATGATAGTATTTTTATACTACAATTCTTTGAAGATGTTAATCTTAAATTTTGATAGACCAGACAGGCGTATATAAGCGTATTCACTATTAAATTTGTTTGTGATTGGCAAATTTTTACTTCATTTCGATTCATGAATGAAATCCACGAAGATTAAATGACAACAGTTTTGAAACAATTAATGATTATAAGAATTTTTGAAGTGGAACTATGAATGTATAATCGCTAGTGCAGCGGACGTGTTGAAAGTCGCTGATGTATAATGCCCTTGAATAAATGAAGGAGGTTCCCACAGTAATTAATGATGTTAAATAATTTGTTAGTGGAGGTTTTTGTAAGTTCTGTGGAAGATTTTGATGCCATATATATTAATATATGATGAATTTTGGGCCTATTTTAATGCAGTTTGTGCATTATTTTGTAAGCGAATTATTTTCCGATGGAGTGTATTGTCATAGTCCGTTGAAAATTAATCAAGTGAATTTACTGTTATAATTAACAAGAGTTTTGAAAGAATTTGAGATAAGATTTTGAATGAAGATTACCGTCACAAATAATTATAATAATTATTACAACCTTTATTAAACCAGATTGTGACATTAAACATGTATAACTAACCTTCATTGGTCGATTATATTGACACGATTATGAAATTACCAACCGGATGAACATGTGGTTAAATGTATTTCTTAAATGAATAATTTGAATAATTTAAATGTTAATATTGTAAATAATGATGTAAATATCTTTGACAATAATGTGGAACGAAAGTGATGTTAGAGGCGTGTTTAAAAATTTTTGTAATTATCTTCGTCAATATTATAAACAATTTCTAATCGTTATAAATTATTTATGAGTTTGTGTTATAAACATTTAAGAGTGTGTTTTATACTCTAAACTATGCTTATTAAACATTTGGATGATAATTTAACAAGCTTAGGGATTGTCAGAATAATCCAGTGGTATGTGAGTAAAGCATTTGAAAGACTTGCGTAAATATATATGAGTTGTCTTGCGGACATTTAAAGCTTTTGAGAGGGAGCTGGATTCTTACGCAGTGTGGCATGACAAGTGAGCCCCATTTGACAGGTGTGCGTCAGGTTGAAGGGTAGACCGCAGCCGGCCAGACAACTGGTTATCAGCGGGTAAGGTCGTCTACATTCTGGCCTTGTGCCTATAAATACAAGTGTCATGTTTATTAAAAGAAACCAAATGCTCTGTATATGTGTCTCGTCCTGACTTCCTTTTCCAGTCCAAATGTGTTTTGAATATTACGTTATTCTGAGCTCGTGGGATCTAATATGTTCTATAACAAACTTTTCAAGTCCTTCAGGAGGACATAGTCAGATTGACATGGGCTACTGATAGCCACATTTATTTTGTTGAGTTGTTAAAATCATACCCTTTATTTGAAATAAAAGCTTTTGTACAGTTCAAAGTTCTCGTCTCCGTTCTGGTTCATTTTTTAAATGTCATGGTGGAGGTTATTGTGGGAGCATACTTTAGAGATCCTGTTGTCAACCCAATCCCCGAGATAATTTTTAAGAGGTAAGTAAAGGTAAGTATGAACCCCCGTCTATTTTGGTGTGTTCCACAATAATTTCTTGGCAACTTCTGTGCTCAAACCTCGGTAGTTTCTGTCAGTGCCATTTTCATTGGTGTAGCTGAGCCGGTGCGGTTGATTATTGGCAATCCGATTGAGGGGGCGGATATCTGACAGCCTACTATCCGGGTAAACGGGGACAGTACATAATTATATTCCAGAAAGGAAGGAGTGTAAATAAGCAAAAAAATAATAAAAAATTCAGAAGCAGTATACATTTGAAATTTTTAGCTGTATTCAGAAGATATATTCAGGGTAGTTTAATTGGCAAACCTTAGTTTTGTGTTTGTGTTGACCGACTGAAAAGCTTTCTTTCATAAAACTTAGTTCAACTTTAGATCTGTGATGTTTCCATTAACTTAACTTTTGTTTTTGCTGTTAAGTGAATGGTACATTCCACAACCATATTTTAGAAACTTGAAACAGTTCCAGAGCCTTGCTTTAAAAACTGGGCTATTTTATAAAATAAATTATTTACAAGAAATTAAAGATGAACAAGAGAAATGGATAATTTTAATTATTGCAAATGAGAGTAGCTGTTTTGAGAGCTACACCTGCATAACAAAAAGAAATTTCAGTGTAATAGGGGATCTATCCACCATGACATACTAGCACTGTTTTATTTCTTAAATACATTCCTGTAAAATCTCAGTAGAGGTAGAAAGAATAATTTGTCCAATAATATTTGTGGGAAGAGATATTTTTCCATGAGATGACCAACACGCGTTCCACTTTTTAAATTTTGGCATAAGATGTTGCACAAATGACAAACATGTTTTGTAATAAAAAATGAAATAAAAAAGACATTTGCTTTACATGAGTATTACCATTGCAGTGTCAACAAGCAAATCAAGTGAATGTCACTGAAATCTAAGACAACACTACTGCTAACCATAACTCCATCCTATAAAAGTCACATTTTGTAGTCATTGGGCACCTGAGTGATATTTTAACTGCTGTAAATGTCAAATGTGCAGCATGAAGAGTTATGTCCAGGGCTACACAGTAGAAGAAAAATCATGATAAAATCTATATTTCTCAGAAATCCTGTGCAAAAAACTATGCAGAAAAAGGCAGAAAAGTATATTTTTCCTTGAGTATTAAGTCATAAGTTAGGATATGCCACTAACTGTGAAAAGACAGTTACAATTCTCTTATTTTACAGATACAGAATCTGTTGTTCCAACTGTGGACTTCTGTCATATTAGGAATATAAATGAGATTTCCTCTACCGTGTGTCGAATAAATGTGTTGTGCAATTGTATTGACTAGGAGGTTGAAATGTAAGCATGTGTTGAAATAAATTTTGTAATAAAGAGGCAAAAGGGATATCAGAGCTGTATCTCAATATTTCCTTACAGTAAAGTGTAAACGTTCCAGCTAATATGAGATGAATTGAATCATACTGCACAAATGAGAAATACTGCATGGCGTGGACTGCTCTAAATTATGTTGTCTAAAACTGCATGAATAGGCTACCTGTCACATTATTCAATACCAGAGGCAATTGAAAAGAACTCCCTAATTTTACAATTTCTGTGTGTTTGTAATCAATTCTAAGTTCCAGTTGCTCTTGTACATGAACAGAGTAACCAAGCTCCAAATCCTTGCTGTAATTTAAATTTAAATAAAAAATTGAATTTTCTCTTTTAGCCACTGAATCAAAATATGATGGACAGCCAGGAAAGATTGTTTCCCACAATATATCAGTTTCTTTAAAGTGTAGGCTATATGGCACAAGCAAATACAGTATGTGATAACCTTTAGGCCTAAACATGCACTTGTAGGCTTAATTTCTGCTTAAGCTAGCTTGCATCTATTGCATATTCAAAATATTTACATGTAGACCTAGTCTATACTTTAGTCAATATTAATGGTAGGCCTATTTTTTAAATTTATATACTGTGCAAAATAATGCCGGTACATATTTACAATTACCTGAGGAGTAAGACAAAATGTAGCCTAACCTAAAAGTATAGCTTAATGTGTCATATACCATCCAAAATAAGAGTGTAATGTATTATAAAAGTAAGCCTAAGGAATTTTATTAATATCTCCAAATGCTTTATTATATAGGCAGAAAATATAGTTTCATTTATTTATTTATTTACCGGTAGGCTATCAATTTATCTATTTTTATACTAGACTATTTATTTATTTATTTATTTTACAACGATGCAATTGTAAATAAAGTAAAATAAATTAAAATTACGGTACCGGTACATTAAAACCCCAATTATTTATATCGAAATCCTAAACTGCCAATAACATAAAATGTAATACTTACTCTCGTGAACTGAGTTGGCGGGAAGTCCTTTCGTGGAATAGCATTGAGCTATTAATTTCACTTTAAATTCTTCGTCCATGGGGAATCTGAAGACATGGACCCTTGGTCCAGTATAATAATTGCCACGACAACCTGTTACACAGCAGCGATGAGGCATCTTTCACCATTTAAACACTAAAACTTCACTGCACTGAACTTCAACGAAAACACTCCAGCAAGACAAATTCAACATGTCCGCTAGGACCACACTTTTCTTAGCGGGGACCGGTGACGTCAGAGCGCGCTGGCCTGTATATAGATGGTGTTGGCTCACTCCGGTCTCCCGCGCTTCTCATCACGTGACGTCTTGCTTGCTGGTGACGTCACATGGAGGGAACATGCTCTAGCCATAAGATAGTTGGCTTGCAACAGTAGAATGCATAGTGTCTGAAAATAGCGCGTCTAGCTAGAATACCGTTGCATACCGTTCTTGATTTGTTTTATCGTGCCTTGTGGTTAACCATGAGCAAAAGCAGCAAATACAAAGTTAATTGTGCTTTCGCACAGTGCACTGATGGGGGGTCCAAAACCGCCGGTACTGGTGTTATGTATCACAGGTTTCCAAGAAGAGAGGAGCTCAGACGAGTGTGGGTGCTACGCTGTAAGCAAACTGACAAATTCAACCCCGATAACGCTCGAGTGTGTTCTATACATTTCCGTCCAGAAGACTATGAACGAGATTTGAGAAATGAACTTTTGGGATTACCACAGAGAAAAATATTGCGTGCGGATGCTGTTCCGTCTATTACACTTCCCGGCTCAAGCAACAGCCCAAGCACCTTCACGGACCAAATTGCAGAACAGGTATTTGTTTAATTATTAAGTGTACGTGTAATTTTACTTTGGTTCAATAAATATGTTTATCGGTATTTGAAGTAATCTACAATACTATCTCAAAGGAAGCTACAGTACTTATTTGTCAGCTTAGAGTTGATGCGGCATAAAGAGGTGTGATTCTCTAGAATTCAATATAATTACGGCAGTCTTAGTATTTGTCATTTAAAAATTTCGATTTTATTCTCGTACATGCTGTAATAATGAAATGCAACTCTTATTTACACTCTGCAGGTCACCAGTGGCAGAGAAAAGCGTCAAGAAGCTAGGAGTGTGAGGAAATGGGCACTATCGACTTTGGAGACTTTGTCACCTAAAAAACGGAAACTTGATCAGGGAACTAACAATGAATCGCTGCAAAATGATGAAATTATACAATTCCGAAAACGGGTCGAGGTTTTGGAAAATATAAATGTGGATTTAAGACGAAGGGAAGCGGCCCTAAGAAAGCTCAAAACACCAAGATATGTTGTATCAATAAAAAGACAGTCACTTTCAGTGAAAGTACATATGGGTACTCTTAGAAGGGAGATGGTAAAAGTTCTCTCCACATGTTTTACTGCAGGGCAAATTCGATGTTTATTAGGAGGTAAAAAGAGGGTGAAATGGTCTTCAGAGGACATAGCAAATGCCCTCGCACTAAGATCACTTTCGAAGAAAGCATACGAATATTTCAGAAAACGCAACATTCCACTACCATGCCGTTCAACTCCACAGAAATGGATTCGGCAATTTAAGTGCAGACCTGGAATTCTGAGAGAGGTACTTTGTTGAAAGCCAGAGCAGCAAACTACAAGGACTCAGAAAAAATTGCAGTTTTGTCGTTTGAAGAAATGAATATTGACGGCCGAATATCCTACGATTCATCAGACGATTGCATATTAGGGCCCCACAGTAACGTCCAAGTAGCTATGGTCCGAGGGCTGTTTGCTAAATGGAAGCAGCCCGTTTTTTATGACTTCGATGTGACAATGACTT
The DNA here is from genome assembly GCA_946902985.2 of Meconema thalassinum. Lineage (NCBI taxonomy): Eukaryota > Metazoa > Arthropoda > Insecta > Orthoptera > Tettigoniidae > Meconema > Meconema thalassinum. The sequence continues at coordinate 19,583,054 of OX336395.1, read as the reverse complement.
CAGAGTTGTTACAAAACATTATTAGCCAGCTTGAGGGTTGTGCCATTCGAATTGTCGCAGTAACTAGTGATATGGGAGGGGAAAACTCTAAAGTCTGGAAGGAACTACATGTAAACAGTAATAACAGTTTTTTCAGTAATCCAGTGGACAGTAACAGAAATGTGTGGGTTCTGTGATGTACCCCATCTGTTGAAATTGTTGAGAAATCACTTTCTAGATGAAGGTTTAGTGTTAGACGATGGCTCAGAACTTCAGAAGAAGACGATAGAAGACCTATTAGAGACTCAAAAGGGGGACCTATCAATAACACATCATATAAATGAGGCTCACTTGAGTGTAACTGGTAGATCCCGTCAGAATGTAAGAATGGCAGCTCAGTTATTTTCCAGACGTACAGCTGTAGCAGTTCGATATGCGCTCAATAAGGAGGACGAGAGCCGCATCATTGGGCTCGTAAATGATACCTAGCCTATGATGTATTGAACTTAAGAGCACCCGAAGACAAAAATACTCCCCTCAGAAGTGGTTACGGCTTAAAATTGAAGAGCCAAGAAAACACTTTAAGACGTTTTCTAACATTTATTTCAGGAGTGAGAGTAGGCAAGCGGAAAAGTTTACTTCCGTTTCAGAAGGGGTTTATGATATCTATTAACTCCTTTTTTGGACTATTCAAAGACATGAAGAAAGAGAACTTGTCTTACATTTTGACAGCCAGGTTGAACCAAGACTGAATGGAGAACGTATTTTCTCGTGTGCGTGGCCTGGGAGCCTTTTATAACAACCCCTCCCCGTTTGAATTTCGTAATAAAATTCGACTCCTACTACTGGCAGGTAGCAATGAAATCCCTCTCTCCAGCGGTGTGTCTGTGCAAGCAGACTGTAATCCATCCACGAGTGATGAAAGTGCTGAGAATGAGGAAGATCTTTTGACATTTGTGACAAGTGAACTGTGCGTAGGTGTTGTTGAGGGAGCTATGACAAGCGAAACAATTGATGAACCCGAAGAAACGTCAGCATTATTAGGGACAGAAGACTTGAGTCATGTCGCAGAAAGTGAAGAAGTCAATTACGATGCAATTAAATATATTGCGGGCTATCTGGCAAACAAATGCCGTTCTATAGACGAGAGTCTGGGGGTTAGAGGGGAAAAGTGTACCTTATCACAAGAAGTGACTCAAGACTGGATCGCAATCATTTCGAAGGGAGGACTAACTCGGCCAACCGAAGAATGGACCCAAAAAGTGGTGCAGTTTGAGGTGTTGTTCGGCAATTTTCATGGACTTGACATCTCGAAATGTGAAAGAGTAATAAAGACTTTGACTTCCGTTATTAAATCTAAATTCCCCGAGCTCGACAAGAAAATCATCTCCTTGTACGTCAGGACACGGACTTTCATCCGAATACGTCACCTCAACAAGAGACGCAAAATACAGGCCATGGAAAAGTATTCGTTGAAGAAGAGACGAATGTCTGTAGCTTCGGCCTCCTTAAACAAGTAATACGTCATCAAAATGTGAGTTGTAAACATACTTATACTAACAGCTGTTCTAGTGTTTACATGTACGCAGTAGTTCATTCTAATACCTGATTGTTTTTCCTCTTAATGCTGCAGTCTAGCTTATTTATAATTTATTACATGTAGGCTACATTTGTGATTATCGTTTACTCTCATTGGACCCATAATTTACTGAGGTATTGTGAATTATTGAGTGTACCATCCTTGGGGCTGCTGCCAGCCGGATGTGCCCTCCCGTCCGCGTCACGCACGGTGAGCCAATGAGAGCGCAGTGGGCGGGAATAACCTAACTACCTTGGAATGTAACGGTCACTTGTAGTTTGTCAAGTACAAGCAGCGTCAAGGAAGAGTAAAATATAATAGGCGGCCAATCACAATTCTGGGCAAAGAGTTTCTTTTGACCAATCGGGTGAAGTATCATTCCGCTCAAAAGACGCATGAAGTGGTTGGCATTCGCTGATTTTCGATCACTCACTTGGACAACAAACCAGGTATATATTTCGTTTCTTTTAATACCTTAGTTGAACTTATCATTCGCGCAACATTGGCACTACCTTAATGAATTACTGAACAACATGTGAGTACAATTGGATAGAAATGTCAATGAGAGTTCAAAGAAATAATAATAATAAAGCCCAACACCAACTGATGACTTTACGAACTTGTTTAACTGCTCAACGATAGCAGACTTCAAAATATGAAAGCTGTGATTATAATTAGCTGTGAGAAAACGCTGATCTTATTTAACATTTTCACTCTTTATCTCTCGTTGATGGTAGCAACAGTAGGAACTACTTGATTGTCTGCAGTCCTTTCCTGAATTACAGATACCGTAACACACATTAATACAGCCATCACAATTAACGCCGGTTATCAGACAGATTCCACAAACACCCAAAGTACACGGGGCTACATGACCGCGTTGTCGCATCTCCTAAACTGAGGAACCAACCAACCAATAATATACAAGAGGCTACTAAGGACAAAGGGACAGTAAACCAGCACATAAGGGCTATTAAGGGCTACATATTTAAGGAGGTACTTCTAAGGGTTCTGTGGAATCATACACGTTATGGGATTTATACAGTGAGACTCACGGAGGCCGCGTGTCGAGCTAGCAGCAGCGTAGCGCCCAACTACTTTACACTTTTTAACGTATTTAACCCGCGAGGACTGGCACAAGGGTATTTTCGACCCGAGGCTTAAATGATGCTCTATATTTTCGTTTTGGTCAGCCCTTATTTCCTATCGTTTACTGAACCTTCCACCATCGCCTTGAACTTCCCCTGCAAAAGAAAAATGTCCATAGCTTTTTGAACACTCAAGTTACATCTATATTATTTACGATCGGGTCAGATTTACCCATGGCGAGTAAAAAATCCACCTATTTTGATGCTGCACAATAACACAGTTCACATTCTTGTTGATCCATGTTTAGGGCCTGGGAACACCTTGGTCATCAGCTCCTTTGTTAAATATATATATAGCCTATATATATAAATGACTGCTTTGCCGCGACTATCATGGCCAATAATACTGTTCCGAAAATTATTGCCATTCTCCTGAATGTCAAATTTGAAATAATTAAACCTCATTTTATAATGGAGTAGTTCATAGGAAGACGCCAGGTGTAAATGTACTTCATTAAGATGCGTATGACTACGACAAAAAGGGAGTGACACAATATGGGTCAAAATGACCCGGCGAGAGTCCTTGTGTAAATGTTTTCACACCAGTTCGCAAGGGTTAATCATCATAATTACTGTACTTACATGAATCTCAGGGCAGTCACTGGAAATGCTGTCCTTCATGCTATTAACTCATATTACGCTGATACACTCGCTGTAATTCCTCCTCACTGATATTTCGTGTCTATGCAGTTATTTCGATCTCTCGAGAGCTTCCAGACTACGCGGAATGTAGCTATATAGGCTACCTTTTGCTTGAGATTCCCCCACAAGTAAAATTCACACGGCGATGAAACGTTCGAACACATTTACTGGAAGACTTCTTTTGAGAAGGTAAGTTTCCACTAGGATACGAGGTAGGCTACAGTACTTTCCACAAGTCGTAATTATCTCAACTAAGGTATCTTGCCAGCTCCGTATGTAATAAATGTGTATCCAGATACTCTGTTGTGTAACGGTAGATGCTAGTCAAGTGGCGCTGACTCAACGTCCCACGGCACTGGAGAAGTTCCGTTCTACAGGGAAGGCTCTCATTGTGGTGTTGGGGTAGCAGCCTGCCTCTTACCCAGAGGCCCGAGGTTTGATTCACGGCTCCGTCAGGGATATTAGAAACTGACGTGAGAGCTGGAACGGGGTGCACTCAGCCTTGTGAGGACGATTGAGTAGATGTCTGACAGTGAGGCAGTGCCCCGGTCATGAAAACCAAGATTTACGGCCGAGGGGACCCGATGCGCTGACCACGTGTCCAATGGATGGACAGCGGTCACTCGGTAAGCTTAGGCCATTCATAATAATACATTATGCAACAAGGCTATAATGGCAATAATTAAGACACGAGTATGCTTATAAAATGGGCGAAGAGAGTGAAGCATGGATTGCTCAAGCAGGACATTTGAAAATTGGAGCGAAGTTGTATAGGCTAGATTATCACACTAACAACAACAAAATAGAACATTTTGCGTCCCGATAAACATTAATACGGAACGTCTGGCAACCCTAGCCCTACATAATAGTTTAGGGTTCGTTATTTTAGTGAGCGCAATTTAAATTTGTAGTTCAAAGATGGCGTTACGGACACTGATTGACAAATGTAAACATCGAATCGTTCAGTAAATTGACTCACAAAAATACATCGTTGATTTAAGTGAAACAGGTAGAACTTTCTCTCATGCTATAGCTTACATCATATTACACAACTATGAAACCAAAATAATTCAACAGATCTACAGCCCTACAAACAATAGACTATACCATCTCCTCGAGAAGAAAACACGAAATATTAGAGGGGGGAATGAAGGCCTTATGAGGTGAGGAAATAAAATGCACTGTACATGGTCAAAAGAATAAATGAAAGAGACGAGCAAGCACAATCCTCACTTGAGAGCGTAGACGTGAGTCGGAGATGTACTGATATGAGGTCCCGGTCAGTCGTGGGACAACATCGACCACATCACGCACTATTCTATGCGCTCCACCTTCGACCAGTCGACGCATCGCCAGAAAAAGAAATTTGAGCTATGTCAGGACCTCAAGACGTTAACTGCAACCACATCTGCGCCGGACTCGTCTCGCACTGTAGTAAACCTGACTAACCGTCGTCTATCGCCAGGGGAAACTTCACTTTTGGCGAAAGGTCAGAACTTCTCTGTCACCCCACCTTCTGTGCCTGTAGAAGACATTATAAGCAACATTGAGGCTGCCATACACCGTTTACCCAGGGAGCCGGCCGAGGAAGTCCGCTCAGAGGCCTCGCGCATCCTTCGTAAAGCTCCAGCGCCCAGCAGTAACCTCACACCTCAAGAGAAGAATGCCTTTAAAACCCTTAACAGGGATAGAAGCATCATCATTCTACCTGCAGATAAGGGCAACGCGACTGTAGTCATGTCATCGGAAGACTACGACACTAAGATCCTGTCGCTACTAGAACCTCAGACATACCGAAAACTCACGAAAGACCCCACAACACGGATACTTAGAGAGACCAACAGGTTAATCAAGGCCTCTTCACTACCAGACCACGTGAAGAAGGATACATGCAAGAGTGAAGCTCTACCTCCCAGGCTGTACGGTCTACCCAAACTACACAAAACTGACATTCCACTGAGACCTTTCGTGAGTGCTATCTGCTCTCCAAACTACACCATCGCCAAGCATCTCTCCATCATTCTACAACCGCACATCGGTAACACTGAGACTTACGTCAGGGATTCAGGCCATTTTATTGAGAAATTGCAGAACATACGTCTGGAACCTGAAGACCGCCTAGTCAGCTTTGACGTAGTATCCCTCTTCACGAAGGTGCCTATGAAAGAATCCATAAACCAGATTGCCGAGCTCTTCACGGAAGACATCACTGACTTGTTTCGCCACTGCCTCGCCACGAGCTACTTCCTATGGCGCGAGAACTTCTACGAGCAAATAGAGGGAGTCGCCATGGGTAGCCCACTAAGCCCTGTGATTGCGAACTTCTACATGGAAAAGTTCGAGCAGTTGGCGATCGAGACTGCACCCCTCAAACCGAAAGTATGGCTACGTTATGTTGACGATACCTTCGTAGTCTGGAGCCACGGAGAGGAAGAGCTGGAACGTTTCCTGGACCACCTTAACAGCCTCAACACCAGCATAAAATTTACTATGGAGAAGGAGAAAGACAACTGCCTGGCCTTTATTGACGTGCTGATCACCAGGACTAATGACCTGTGCTTGGGGTACACCGTATACCGGAAACCCACACACACGGACCGGTATCTACACAAGACATCCAATCATCACCCCCGACAGAAACACGGAGTTATTAAAACATTGGTAGACCGTGCTAGGAGAATCTGTGAGCCATCCAACCTCAACCAAGAGCTGAAACATATAAAGAGGGCCCTATGCGCCAACGGATACAGCAATAAGGAGATTGAGCGAGCCTCTCATCCCAGGCGCCGGAGCACGAGGAAAGATTCTGAGGAAACTCCGGTGGCCACCGCATTCCTGCCGTACGTGAAGTAGGTGACGGACAGGATAGGCAAATTACTGAAGACCTATGGGGTGAAGACGGTTTATAAACCCACCGCCAAAATCCGGGACTTGCTGCGATCCGCTAAAGACAAGCGCCACCCACACTCCACTGCAGGTGTCTACAGAATCCCGTGTTCCTGTGGGAAGGTGTACATAGGAACGACGAAGAGGAACGTGACCACCAGACTCAAGGAACATAACAGACACAGCCGCCTGGGTCAAACTGAGAAATCGTCAGTCGCTGAGCATTCTCTCTTGCCCGGTCACGATGTACAGTACGGGGACACGGAGATACTCTCCACGACCACTCACTACCACGCCAGGCTGCAACGGGAAGCCATAGAAATCTTCAAACACCCCGACAATTTCAATCGGAAGGAAGAAATTGAACGTGTGCGTAATACATGGATCCCGGCTCTTAGGAACACCAAGGCCAAGAAATCACTCACACGTCAACCTGAAGAACCTCCCCGCTACAGCCCGGCAGTCGCGCAGGGAACACCTGATCCTCACAAGCTCGGTCGCCGAAGCCGGAGCACGCACCGCACCCCGCAACATGTACGTGAGATCAGACGGTCCAGTCGGAATGCGAAGAGAACGCTCGGCTCACCATGCTAATTTGAAGATCCAAACTACCTTCCAGCCGTTAGTTCATCGCCAAGATCCACCCAACCAACAGTCATATTCAAACAACAATACCCCACTACAAACCGTTACCCATTATTTCAAGCCTCTTCCTCATTCCACTGCTGACCAAGGAAAGAAGCGGAACCCTTGATAATGCCGGACGCAGTTTCCGGTGAAACGTCGGGAGATATCCTGTCTGGACCACGGCCTACAAGCCCGAAAAACTTGTATTTAATTATGAACGCCGGCCGTGAAAGCCTAAGCTGTTATATCATACGGTATGTGTTTAATTTTAATTTACGTTGGTTCTACGTCCCTGTTTAGTACTGTAGCTTGCGACGCAGGGGTACCGGAATTTTTCCCCGAAGGGTCTTTAACATGCCAGTAAATCTACTATCACCGCTCCCTCGAATTTGCGCACCCTCAAATGCCAGGATTCTATCCTGCAACCTCGGGCACAGCTGCGGAGACCGTTACCGCTGAGCCACGCAGCCAGCCTAAGGCATATCTGAATAGAACGAATAATTCATCAGTGAAGAATCTTCCCACTAAAAATATCAAGCTCAATAAGATAGAAGAAGCGTAATTTGCTTTTGGAGTATCTGTACCGTAGGCTAGTAAAACTGCTGTCATAAAATGACGATCAAATGTTTTAATGACAAACAACATATGTATTTCATTCTTATTGCTGTCCCTTTCGGTTCAACATCCATCTCCTTTCCTTATATTATAGTACAAGAAGTACACAAAGGACTTAAAATCTGTATTTCTTTTCGTTTTCGGAGTCGACTTGTGTGATTCAATAGTTCGTTCCAGTAGTTGTCTATTCGAGCGGCTAGATAGTAGCATTATCCGCTATCGCCACTGCTCTGCGTGTTAAGTGGCGAAAGTTTCCACCATTATCATATTAGCTATTTGGTATATTTACTATTTTTATGACTCAAAATCTCTAAATGCTTTTCAGCATCGGCTTTGAGCACTGTAAGTACACATTGATCATGTTTGATGAAAGACTAAAATTGAGCGCCAACCACCGACTGCACCGTGTACGATCTGCGCCAGTCACTGCCGGCTTAGCTTGCCGTGTTTATTGGGGCACACATAGATAATGACCCAGTAGCTAAGTCAATAAACAAATCATAATTACTCAAGAAGCGCAAACTCCAATCTATCTGCCAATAGACATACATTCAAGTGCTGATTTCTCAGGTGTTCTAATTTTGAAATATCCCTACGCCGATAAAACATGTGCATGAGATTCTTATTTTTTACATGACTCGCAGTAAGATCTACCAGATGCTCTTTGTACTGAAGATCAAATTTCAAAATCTCCAATTTATCAAAACCCCATACCACTTTCAAGCATTCGCCTGTGAGCTGTTCACAGGCATACAGTTCAAGGTATGCCAAGTGTGGGATGAGCTGAAGATGTGCTAAACTTTCACAAGTAATAGAAATATTGTACAATATAGTCAGCGATGTTAGTTGTGTTAAGCTGAAACCTTGGAAAAGGGATGACCCATTACTCATGGGATAGAAAGAGTTACTAAGGGTTAGCTTCTCCAGTTTTGGACAGTTCTTTGAAACAACTTCGAATAATTCATCACAGGGCTCATCACAATCACACAATTGCAGATTTTTGTGATTAGAAAACAAAGATAATAGAATTAAATTGTCTTTCAGAGAAATGTCCCATTTATAGTCAATTGTGAGAAACATCATTTTTCTCAAATACTGTGCCGCTTCAACTTTCAATTGCCATGCATCTTCACACAAACCAATAAGAGACAATGTCTCTACCTTAGAGCATGCAGATAAATATGGCAAAACACAGTCGTTATCGATAGTTCCAAAGGCAAACAGAGAGTATGCAATTGATGTTGCATGTTTCCCAAGAAAGACACAAGATCCTTTTTTCTCAAGTACTTATCATGGAACTCAAAATGTTCTATATTTGGGAAAGAGAAACTTAAAATTTCCCAAGCTCTGAAATTATTATATCCTGGAGTAAGGATTAGCACTTTTATATTGGGAAATACTGGAATGTCTCCAGGTATGTCATGCGGTGGATAGAATATTTCTGTCGTTACAAGCAATCGTTTCAGCTCAGGACAGTATTTGTGCAATGCACCAAAAATGCACTTCTCATGTTTATTATGGTTTGATAACTCAATTGCTTGCAACTGAGGGGATATTTTCAACAAATCTATAGCCTCCTCCTCGCTCCAGGGTCTGTACACAATGTGCTTCCATAAACACCTCATTCTGGATACCTCTTGCCACCAAGTACACACAAACTGGACCGATGTCACCAGATCATTGTAAGAACAATATGAGAAGATCTTCAGTAACACATCTTGGGGTAAAGTATCGCCACCCAGACTCATGGCAACACCAACTCCAGTAGCTAAAAGGAAATAAAGGAATTTCAGAATTTGAAAATGATCTACAAAACGTTTCACTACAACGAGTTCTTGTTTAATTTACGAGCTTGTGCATCAAGGTTATCAGCCCCGTGTACTTGGGATTGCAAAACATTTGTCTGATAATGTGATATATGGGAGTAACTGGGGCTAGTATTGGCCATAAGTCAGAAACTATCTCAGCATTTGGCTGGATTAGAAGTGGAAAAACCACACAAATGCTCAGTTTTGCCTTACAAGCCCAAGCTTAGCCTCCAATAATAAAAAGCCTGCCCAATAGCCTCTGAAAGCTGACCGCCCTGCAGAAGCTATGTTTGCCGCTAGAGGCGTTGCATACCCCCCTACATGATCACTTCAGTTGGCGGTATTTATGCACATTGTGTACGCACGAATCAAGTTATGTTACTGAAATAAGGCCATTGTATTACGATTGTATACTGCTGCGTGCCATTTTGTAAACAAGGCTCTAGAAATAATGTTCCTGGAACTAGTTTTCATGAATATCCTAGTCCAGAGCCAACAAGGAAATTACGGATTAAAGCAATAAGACAAGGTATGTAGCTTACGCTGACCATGCGACTGAAAATTAGGTGATCTTGTATTATTGCTCCAGTTCTGATGATGATACCTGACCTCCTTTTCGTGTAGTGGCTAGCATTCTTGGTTGTCGCCCCCCAGAGATCCATGTTAGAATCCAGGCTCTGCCAAGAAATATAATTCTGATATGAGGGCTGGAACGGGGTACACTCAGCTTCATGAGGTAAAACTGAGAAGAGGTGGGTTGTATTCCCATCTCATCCTTCCTGGACAGGTCTTCTGTAGTTTCCCACTTCCACTCCAGGCAAATGCCGGGATGGTTTCTAACTTAAGGTCACCTTCCAAATCATCATGGGAATTACAAATGCACACGCCCCAATGACACAGGGTAGCAGATAGGGGCTAAATAACCAAATTTCTATAACAAGAGCTGCAATGGCCTATATTGGAGGGTATTTGGTCTGCGGAGGCCCGTGTTCGATTCCTGGTTCTGAGGGCTGGAACGGGGTACACTCAGCCTCATTAGGCAAACCTAAGAAGAGGCAGGTTCGATTCCTATCTCAGCTTTTCTGGAAGTGTTTCCCACTTCTACGCCAGACAAATGCCGGGATGGTATCGGTGCCTAATTTAAGGCCACGGCCGCTTCCTACCCAATTTTACCTCATTTACAAATGCACACACTATTACAGACATTACAGTGACACAGGTTATCAGACAGATTCTACACACACCCAAGAACATGGGGCTACATGATCACGATGTTGCAACGCCCCTAAACAAACTACAACAATAACAACGAGCTGAAGACCATAGCCTCCCTATACCATGTCAAGAGTGTTTGATAAAATTAGTAGTATCCCGAGTAGTTATTGTTTTAAAGGAAGCAACAGCGAGGTCATGTGCCCCTCAGTATCAAGAATCCATCTCCAGTAATGTCACTAATTTGAAATTCAAAGACAGAGGGAGAGGTGGTCTCCGGAATCGTATGCCTGGTTTTGTTTCGCTGGAAGAAGTAACGGACGAAATGATATCGGTTACGCTGAGCAGTCCAGGAATAGCATGAACGTTAACTAGAAGACTGTTGCCACATGATGCTAAAAATCATATTCTACAGTGTGGAGTAAGTAATCATCCTGAGGAACTGAGCAAGATAAAACTGCAAATGTTTCTGCACCCATCTGTCACTAACTACACCAATGACACGAGACTACGACTTGAGAAGAAAAACAAATTATGAAAAGAAAGATTCACAAAAACTACGAAAAGTCGTTCCTTTTCACTGAAACTCCATGGTACACTTGTAAACATATTCAGTGCAACCATCTACTGACTGTACCGTACCTTACTCTTGTAGGCCCACATACCAGACAGTTGTGCGAGCTATCTCATAGGGGAAATCCGCAGTTGAAACGAACTTCTAGGAGTAAAATATGAACATCTCTTATATGTTACTTGATTCTACTCAACAATGTGTATTCATGTACTGTAAATATAGTGTATAGGTATATTTTTGCTAGTTTTAGCTTGCGATAGCAATTCTATGACATGTAAATATTAGGGTGGGTACTCAGCGCTGCAGTGGTCAATGCGCGCACTGCTAGGAGGACTGTGTTGATGCAGAGAACACCACGATTGAGTAGCCTTTATATTATTGGAGGCTAAGGTCCAAGGTACCCCAATCCAACGCTTGCCAGACCTGAGTCTCAATATGTATCCCGAGATACAGAAGGCAGCTCACTATCAAGAATGAGCATATGGACTTATCTGTAAGTTTTAAAATCCACAATTGACAGTCTGAAGAATTAAATGAAGAAATTAAAGCTATTTGCAAACCAATCATCCCTTATTACAAAAATAAGTATTATCTGAATGGTAATGAAGACAATAGATTAATGGCTGGAGTTCTTGGAACAAGCACACCTTGTTGCAATAATTTTGCAACTATAATCAATGAAACTGAAGCCTTAGGAGATGTTATGTTCTGCTTCAATATATTGAGCTTATGTAGAGCATTTGTATGGGGGTAATGAGATTGCGAATAATGTAATAGAAAGGGAAGATGAACTTGATGAGGATGTGAAAGGAAATTCAATATTGAGATCATAATTTTATAGTGCATTAGAGGAATTAAGCAGGAACAAAACACCAGGCAAAAATGATTTACCGATTGAGTTGCTCCGTTGCATAGGTGATGAAGGTTTGATCAGGTTATTTCACTTGATATGTACGATCTATGAAACAGGTGAGGTACTCTCTGATTTCGAGAAGAATGTTATCATTCCTATATCGAAGAAAGCAAGAGCTGACAGATGTGAGATTGCCTCAAAGATCCTCACTAGAATAATTTACAAGATGATGGAAAGACAGATTAAAACAGAATCAGTTGAAGACCAATTCGGTTTCAGGAGAAACGTAGGAACACGGGAAGCTGAACTAAGTCTTAGGCTGATCTATGATAAGGAATAATAATAATAGCGGTAATATTATTGGTTTTACATTCCTTTTTACTACTGCGGCTTTTAGAGACGCTGGGGTGCCGCAAAGGGGATCTTTAACGTACCAGTAAACCTACTGACATGACTCCCTCACAGTTAAGCACCCTAAAATGCCAACTGGGCCGATGTTAGGCCCCCTTAAAACAATTATCATCATCATAAAATGCCAACTACTGCACGGGGATTCGGTCCCAAGTCAATAGGCGAAAACGTTTCCGCTGAGTCACGCAGCCAATCAATAGATCAATACTTGTTTCTCTCAATTTCATTATGAAAGAAAATATAAAAATGTTTCTCCTATGTGAAGTAATATGTATCGGTACGGTATCGTTTTAGTGTATCGTACCAGTAATTAAAATTTCTCAGAACCCACACATCATTTAATATATATTGTACTCTGTAAGCAAATTATATTTTCACGATTTAATTGACCTGCTCGCTCAAAACACAAAATACAGTACACACCACTGCTTGAAAAGAAAGTCATTTATTTACGGAAAATAGCGTAGCAATTATTTCCGGTGCAACAGTAATAAAATTGACAGTAATTTCAATTTTAAAGCAATCCGAGAAAGGTTTGTGAATCATATATTTTCAATGATCTGCCAGATAAAAGTGCAAAAGCTAGGAATAGGTATTCTCTAGTATTAATAAACTTGTCACGGTACAGCATCGTTCCATAATTCTTCAGTCAACATCTAAATAAACACACATGAGCAAAGGTTCAGTCATCTATGGAATGGGTTTTACCCAGTAAACTAAGTAACAATTTACCTGCCTTAGCTTTTAACGGGGATCTTTCAAAACAACAAATAAGGCTTCAAGTCTACATCAAGGATCATGCGGTCTGCACTGGCTGTTGAATAAAAGAGTGTTGAATTGCCAGCATAAAGCACCACACGAATTGGTTGACATACGTCTACAGCCTGTAATGATACTTCACCTAATTGGTCAGAAGATACTCTTTGCCTTGAATTGTGATTGGCCACCTAATATACCCGTTCCATGTGTATTTTACTGTTCGTTTTGTCCAATCCATTGGTTTTTGACAATGGTTAGAGCTTACGCGACCAAATGAATAGTTTTGTGTCAACTGTGCCCGGCTAGCTTCGCGCGGCCAACGCCCATACACCCGACCATTCTAACCCTTGTTTTGTCCGATCCAATGGCGCATACACTCACTAAAAAGTGTGATGAAAACTAGAGAGGAAGAGGGATTTGTTCCTACTAATGTGAAAACACTGATATTAAACTTACAGGAAGAAGGAGAACGAGAACTAAATGTCCAGGACTTTACAGCAACAGTGAAAAATTTTTACAAAACTTGTGTTGACTATTTAGACAAATGGGAATCGAGCTTCGGAGGCGTACATAACTTGCAGTGGATTTTACTACAAACAGTTCCGTCATGGAGTGATATCCACACCAGCCTATCTAATTTTAATGCCAGAGAGATCAAGGAAATATCTTAAGATCAAGACGAAGACCAGTGGCAGTGTGTTAAAGAGATTGTGTCTGAAAACATAACGGAATGGAACAGAGTGGACGGAACCAAGGTAAAAACACCTGTTGAAGAGAGATAGAAGCAAATATTCGCAAGGCTTAGTAGTGAGGACATTGCATATGATGCTATTTTGAAAGTTGTTGAATTTGCTATCTGTTTGCCGGGAACCAGTGCCCCCGTAGAAAGAGTTTTTCCATCATAAACAACTTGTGGTAGTCTGAGAAATCAGGACTTGATGTAATGACAATGAGTTCAATGTTGATGGTTCGAGTGAATTTTAAATACACTTGTGACCAGTTTTACGAGATGCTCTTAAAAAACAAAGTCGTATTGAAGATAAGTAGTTCCCAAAAATAATCTTAGTTTTGATTCCACAAACCCACTTCCATGGAGTAAGGCTATAGGTTTTCGGACTTCACTGGGGGCACCCCCACTCCGGGTACTACGATGACCCAGTCTAGGCCAAAACACTTATGGCCACCCTAGTAATGAGGGTTGTATGGAAAGAGATGAAGAAGAAGGGAATAATTGTCCCAATCTTCAAGAAAGGTAGCAGAAAGGAGTGCAAGAATTATTGGGGGATTGCCATTATGCGAAGATCTTTGAGAAAGTTTGAAAAGAGAATTCGGGCAAAAATAGAAGGATGAGAGAAGAACAACCTAGCTTCAGAGCAGGAAGATCCACAGTAGATATTTGCTGTAAGCAGTTGCAGGAAAAACATTATTAATATGGAATAGATTTACAGATGGCTTTCCTGGACATTGAAAAAGCATATGATAGTGTACATAGAAGTAAGGTTTTGAAGGCTTTGGAGAAGAGAGGAGTAGGAAAGCAGGCTACAGTATATGGAGGATAAGGGAGTGTACAATGGAAGTATAAGCTGTGTGAAAGTAGGAGGAGAGAGATCAGATTGGAACAGAAGAATGGCTTGAGGCAAGGAAGTGCACTTTCACCATTGCTCTTCATTGTAGTGATGGACGATATAATGACCCGAGTGGTGGAAGTGATTGGTGAAAGAAGGATGAAAGTAATGTTTGCAGATGATTCCATTATCTGGGGAAACAAGGAGGAGGAAGTACAGGAGCAGTTGGATGTATGGGAAGAAATAGTACATGGATATGGGATGAAGTTTAGCATAAGCAAAAGCGAGTGGATGATCACAAGCAAGAGAAAGGAGAGAGTCACAAAGGGAATAACAATTGGTGGGGGAAGAATCGAGGAAAGTAGAGAGTTTCAAGGATCTGGGAAGCATGATACAAGAGAATGGTAGAAACGACAGAGAAACAGAGAAATAAATGAGCGGGGGAGGCAAGCAGAATTATTCAGGAAAAGTGTTAGGAGCCTAGTATGGAGTAAGGACGTCCCTCAAAAAAAAAAGCAAATGGGTTATATATAGGACGTGCTACGTTCCTATTCTGACGTATGGCTCAGAGACTTGGGTTATGAAAGTGAGGGAGCGAAGCAGAATACAGGCTAGTGAGATGAAATTCTTGAGAAACAGTATTGGAGTGACAAAGGTGGACAGGTTAAGAAATGAGAAGATGAGAGAATTAGTCAAGAAGGGAGCATTACAGGATAGGATAGGATAGAGGAATCAAGGCTTAAAAGGTATGGGGATGTTCAGCGAATGTATGGGAGGAGGATACGCACGAAGATACACGAGATGAAAATAGAGGGAAAAGACCAAGAGGTAGGCCAAGAGATAAGTGGCTGAAGGGTGTGGAGGACTGCATGCGAACGAGAGTAGAAGACTGGACCAAGGTGGTGACGGAGAGATGGTGAGAGGACAGAAGACGATGGAGAGGCTTATGTTCCAAACAGACCCGGCCAGTGGCTGGAAACTGTGCAAGATAATGATGTTGGCAACAATGTGTGCTCCTCGGTGTGTACTGCTAGAGTGCGTCTTGTTGACAGTTATCCTATATCTAAGTCGCATTACCTAGTACTGCCCCCGTAAATTGAATTATATTGAGACCACGATGGCTGTATTAGCATAAATATGAATAAAGTTATGAATGTCATAGTTGTGACGTGTATATTCATGACGTAGGCACGGATGACGTAGAATTCATGCAAGTAGGCTGATTGAGCTGAGATTCTTGGTGACGTCATGATTTTGTTCGAGAAAGATCTGAGATTTACGACGCAGTCGCAGGAAACAAGGTATTGTGCTAAGGAAGAAGTTACGCTATTGGAGGAAAGGCTCGAACCAATGAACGATAGTTTGGAAGGAAGACGGAGATTGCTGAAACTACCATATTAGATTACTTTTGGCATGCAGAATTGTGGAAAACTATTTTCAGTTATGGCATTGATTTTGAATTTTGAAGAAATTAATTTTGAGTTTTTGAAATTTGAAAATCCGTCAAGTATAGCCAAAGTTAAAACTTCTAGCAATGACGGAGCAACAGGCTATGGAAGGGATGGATACGCCCCTTAAGAAGTTGATAAAAGGTCGTGCACAGGAGAGAGGAGCTCTCATACCTCGTATCGTCATATCTGATATATCATACCGCATATATATTTCTGAGGTCAGATAGTCATTTTCGAGTGAATAAGTGAAGCAAGTCGTCTTTAGCGTGTGGTTAAAGCCCGCCGCATCGAACGAACACGGAGCAGTTCCATTTTACGCTGTTTGAAACTAGGTGAAGTTAAAACGCTCACATTAACGTTTCTACCAGAGAAGATATCAAGAGTTAACTTCTGCCTTTATTATAATTCAATTGGGCAGTACAACATTGAGGTGTGTAGAAGATTTGAACAATTTCACAGTTATAATTCGAAAGATATCGGCATTTTAAGGCTGCCAACAAAAGTGATTTTCTCGCCACATGAGAAACACTTTTAAAATTTCCACATTATACACTACGGCTGACACGTGGACTGCAACAGTGATATTGGAGAATACGTTTGACGATACAACGATACATTCTACTATGGAACATAATAATCTGGTAGTGCTTTCAATTATTATAACAGAAGTTGAGATGGAAGGCTAAGGCTTTAATGCATTTGGGACATATATCGATGGAGTGAAGTAACAGCATGGAACTTCGTTAATCGTCATTCTGCAAAAGCGAGCATGTAGTGAACATCCAACTACACTCATGCATCGTGAATCCATCGCTGAATTATATCAGATGACAATGGAAATATTGTCATACTCCACGATTATGAATATTTCTGCGGAAATAACTACAATAAACTTCATGGCGAATTGCGACTAGAACTTCAGGGAACTTTCAAGAGAGGCCAGGGTGGACCCGGCTCACAAAGAAGAGTTTTGCCAGAAGGATGTCTTTCGTATACATGGAGCAGTGCAATTTCCGGAGGAGGAAGCAGTTCGATTCTCCGAGGGCGCTGATTCCAGGTTCGAGGACGGAGCACATCTTTACGCTGGTGAAATGGAACCAACAGCAGTATTCTTTGAAAACTTTCCTCTAGAACTTCTATCAGCAGATAAGGTAGTCGTGAACGTTTCTTGTATTATTTGAGTCTTGTAGCGATATCTGAGCAACCATTTTCCCCATATTTTCTGTCATATATTTTGCCCCATTTTCTTGCTTGACATTTCTGTACTCAGTACACTTCGATGATTTATGCCTTTTTCTACGATTTGTTGAGACATTGTTATGTCATTGGCATAGTTAAATAATTTTGGATCAGTTGAGACTGATAATTTAGATTTTTTCAGTAATTTGCATATTTTTGTAGTCACGATTTGACGGTAAAGTTAATGATTTGCTATGGCAGATTTGAATTCAGACAGCGTGTCATTTTATTAAAGTAATTCTATTCAGTAAATTACTTTGACCAATTTTCTGTCATCCTTAAGAAAGAAGAATAATTAAAAGATTTTAGAGCGTTAAAATCTATTACGTTATCGACGATCTTTGAAATACTAGTCTTCTTATGAACATGATTGCAACATAGACATTTATCATTGCATTATAGACAATTTTATGAAAAATGAACTTTGATTACGATTTATTGAATACACTATAGTAATGAACATTTGATAGGAGTTTTTTCTCAATTCTAAATTGGAACAATAATGTTTGCATTCCACAATCTAATTGTATTCTATTCGACTATTTATGCAGTTTAGATGAACTTTGATTGAAGATAGTATTTTTATACTGCGTTACTTGGATGATATTAATCTCAATTTTGATAGACCAGGGAGGAGTGTCTAATCGTATTTGCTATTAAATTTATTTGGGATTGGCAAATTTTTACTTCATATCGATTCATGAATGAAACCCACGAAGGTTAAATAATAACAGTCATTAATAAAATTGATGAATATAAGAATTTTTAAAGAGGAACAATGGATGTATAATCGTTAGTTCAGTGGACGTGTAAAAGTCGCTGATGAATAATGCCCTTGAATAGTGAAGGAGGTTCCCACAGTAAGATGGATGATGTTGTTGAATTTATAAGTGGAGGATTTTTGTATGTAGTGTGGAAGATTTTGATGCCATATATATGAAGATATATGATGAATTCTGGGCCAATTTTTATGCAATTTTGTGCGTTTTGAGCGAAGTATTTTTCCGCTGAATGTATTGTCCTGGTTCTTTGAAAGTTATTCATGTGAAGATACTGTTAAAATTAACAAGAGTGTTAAATAATTTGAGATGAAGATTTTGAATGGAGGTTACCGTCACAAATATTAATAATAATTATTAAACCTTATTAAACCTGAATTTGACATTTAAATATAACTAACCTTCATTGGTCGATTATATCACCACGATTTGAGTAATTATCAACCGGATAAACGTGTGGTTTAATGTATTTCTTGTATAAATAATATAAACAATATTAATATTGTAAATAATTTTGTAAATATCTTTGATAATAATTTGTAATGAAAGGGATTAATAGAGGCGTGTAAAAAATGTTCAATTGTCGTTTGACATTGTTATAAACAATGTATTATTGTTATAAATAATTAATGAACTTTTGTTAGTAACATTACGAGTTTTGTTATTATACTCTAAACAACGCTAATTAAGCAAGTGGTTTGAACAATTAATGATGATTTGGGATTGTTGGAGTATTCCATTGGTGTTTGAATGGAGCATTTAAAAGATTTGCGTGATAATATTTCAGTTGAGAAGTGGACATTTAACGTGTTTTGAAAGGGAGCCAGGCTCTGATGTAACTCGCATATGCTGGGGTTGAACGGACGGGTGAGTCCACTTGACGGTGCAGGTGTATTGCAGCTGGCCGGACAACTGTATGATAGAGGCCAAGGACGTCTCCATAATAGCCTTGTGGCTATAAATAAAATGTGAAGTATATAAACACGCAAAACAATTGCTATATGTGTCTCGTCCCAAATCCCGTTTCCATTCCAAATGCATTATAATTTTTACGCTATTTTGAGCTTGAGAAAGCTGAAACATTGTATGTAGAGTATACAAGTCCTACAGGAGGACATAGTTATGTGGACGATGGCTTCTGATTGCCACGTGGATTTTGTTGTTTATTTTTGTTAAAATCATTCTTTATGTGAAATAAATTATTGTGCAGTTTAAAGTTTCTCGTCTTCGTTCTGGTTCATTTTAAATATCATGGTGGAGGTTATTGTGAGGGCATACTTTAAGTGATCCAGTTGACAACCCAGTCCCCGAGATAAATTTAAAAGGTAAGTAAAAAGGTAAGTAAAAGGTAAGTATGAACCCCCGTATATTTTGGTGTGTTCCACAATAATTTCTTGTTAACTATTGTACTCTAATCTCGATAGTATCTGTCAGTGCCATTTTCATTGATGTAGCTATGCCGGTGCGTTTGATTAGTGGCAATCCGATTGAGGGGGCGGATATCTGACAGCCTACTATCCGGATATCGGGGACAGTACTATAGAAAATTTTCATGATTTTTATGGCAGCTGACACAGTATATCCTCTCACAACATTAATATATCAGCTATCCACCGGAAATTGTTTTGTGTCGGTATCTTTTCATCCCATCTGCTCGCGAGAGTACCAGTGTAGGGAATGAGAACCTGCGTACACATTTCCTAAAATACTGAAATTAGCCATAAATACCCTTCGTAATGATTCAAAATTGATCAGGAAATGAAGTTTTCACTTCTCCGATGTATATAACCCACCCACCGTCCTATGTTTATATCACTACTTAGAATATGTAGTAAAATTCAGGCTGTGTTAGCTATTATCCGTGTGAATTATGCACACGTACAGTATAACCAACCCGCAACCCCAACGAAACCCATCTGCTACTAATTGAATAGGCAGTCTAGGTTGCGTCTTGTGAGGGTTTCAAATGAAAGAAACAGTGGTTTTGACAATGTTTACAGCCTAACTCATCCAGATCGAAGGTTTCTAACAATGGTTACAGTCTAACGTGTCGTCAACAGTGGCTCGCCAACCGGACCATTCTAACCTTCGTTTTGGGCAATGCAATGGGTTTTGACAATAGTTTTAACTTCTGGTGTTTGCAATAAATACCGTTTCTAATTATTCATAATTGAACTGGGAATGATGTAGTTTACTCCTAGGCTGTCTATAGGCTAAACCACCCTCCACCCCAAATTATAACAAGACTTATATAGTATAAAAACCAGCTGTGTCTGCCATTATCGGCGTTAGAACAGTACTGTCAACCCCACGCATACGGTACTACTTGTACAGATGGTATTTCGTTCATATCAATGACAACCGTGCCCCAAAATCTTCCCGTGACTATTCTTACCTTCGTTTGGTCTAATCCAAGGGTTTTGTCAATGGTTACAGCATACCGCATCCAGATCAATGGTTTTGTCAATGGCTACAGCATACCGCATCCAGATCAATGGTTTTGACAATGGTTACAGCCTACCGCATCTGGATCAATGGTTTTGACAAGGGTTACAGCCTAACACATCCAGATCAATGGTTTTGACAATGGTTAGAGTATCACCCGTCCAGATTAATGGTTACAGCCTAACGCGTCCAGATCATTGGTTACAGCCTAATGTGTCCAGATCAATGGTTTTGTCAATGGTTACAGCCTAACGGGTACATATCAATGGTTTTGACAATGGTTACAGCCTAACGTGTCCAAATCAATGGTTTTGTCAATTGGTACAGCCTAACGTGTCCAGATCAATGGTTTTGTCAATTGTTACAGACTATCGTTTCCAGATCAAGGGTTACAGCCTAACGCATCCAGATCAATGGTTTTGATAATGGTTACAGCCTAATGCATCCAGATCAATGGTTACAGCCTAACGTGTCCAGATCAATACATACCTGCCAACCTTCGGAAGTCAAAAATAGGAAGATTTTTTTTAAATTATAGATTTCATCAATAGACTCAGTCATGGTTCCGTATTGATTGACAATCATCTGCCTGATCAATACACAATCGCAGCTATGGAACTCACTGCCAAGTGAGGAACGTACACAATTGATCAGGTGGATACCCCGATTTTCTTATACTTGATAGATTTCATCATGCGCAGGTTACGGTGGCGAGTATAAACACGTGGCGTTAAACGGATCAAGTCACAACTTACACAAACTTACACAAAAAACCAAGGTCACACAAATCACAAAAGTAATTACAACTTACGAGAGAATCTCCTTGAGAATGGAAATTATTTGCAGTTCCTTCCTCTTTTACAATATATCACTGGGGTCCGAAATTCGGAAGAAATAATAGTAATTAAGATCGGAAGACGAGGTGAAAATTCGGAAAGTTTCCGAATAAATCGGAAGGGTTGGTAGGTATGTCAAAGGTTTTGTCAATAGTTATAGCCTATCTCGTCCAGATCAATGGTTTTGACAATGGTTACAGCCTAACGCGTCCAGAATCTAGCTTCCCGCAGATGAATGGGGTTTTCCTAGTTGTGGTGTACTTTATATCTCACACGTTGGGCTCACTGCCAAGACATCAATGTCTCGTCATGTCTCGCCCAGCTGGAGTGAGCAACATGCTGCCGTAGTTCAAATTCAACAAGAATGAAACGTACATAATTAAGCACATATTTCCAGTATATTGGTCATATAACGGCAATTTCAATAGGTATTGTCCCCTGGAAACCCAGAAAAGGTGTGAAAATCATACATTCACCATCAAACTGAAATGGCAGCACTGAATGAAAGTAGAATGAGCGTTAACATACTCTATAGTACATGAATTAGCTAAAATACCTTATCAGAGAATGAGAAATAAATCGGGGAATGATGTTTCCTCCTCGGCCGTCTGTGACCCACCCAGCCATCCCAAATAGGATCACGACTTATATAGCCAAAATTACAGAAGTAGCTGCCATTGTCCAAATCAATCATTAAAACAGTACTGCCAACCTCGCCCTTACGGTACTATATAAAACAAAGAAGCGCCCCGTTGATTCTCTAGTGCGCATCATTTGTGCGCCAAATTGAATCATTTATTCACTATTCATTGTCGAAGTTGCTGAAAACAATCAGTAACTTCAATCGGCGGTGCTATGATCAACCTATCAACAACAGATTTTAGTACCAAATACACTACCGTGCATGAAATGCCATCGTTAAGTGGAATTTAGGTGGATAAATCACATCCTATCTGTAACATGCAACAAGATGATAGGTAAATGCACCAACGGTCGTCATGTTAAGACAGATTTAGTCAAGAAATTATATACACCTTACACATTTCAGTAAATTTTATCAACAAAAGCACTGTACCTAACCTCAATCAGTACTCAAACACTAGGAAAGTCCAAATAGCGAAGATATTCGTATTAGGAAAAATTACGTATTTAAAAAAAGGTGTGTTTTTGCGCCAGTGTTCGGCACGACGTATTTGGATTTTTCCTATATTCGTCACCCGTTTGCACCAATTGCCGTCACATTGTTAATTTTCCTTTTCTGCTGTTTATAATGCATTTCTGTCAATTGTTGCATAAGACACCGATTTATCGACTAGGAGGCTAACATTTACGAATAAAACAGTACCAGTAATTATGTTTTTTTTATTTAAAAAATGAAATTAAAAAAAACGGCATCGGGAAGCGGGAAGACATACCAGCATGAAAATATCGTAATTCTGCTCTAAACAAGTGAGACCACGGCATAACAGCCAGGAAAATGACCATTAGCCGAGGCCTAACACCAATTGTTGACAAAAGTTTCGAAAAATCCTTCTTCTTCAGTGCAGTATCTTCGCTATTAGCAACCCTCTGATTTCGCCACTCATGTACATTTTTCTACCAGGCAGTCTTTAGTGGCTTAAAAACCCCTACATCCATGGGTTGAAGTACGTGTGTGGCATTAGGTAGTTAAGCGACCAAAACAATTCCATGATCCTCACAAAATTTACTAGTATGTATAGTCAAGTGTGAGAAGTGCCCCTCTATGAATAGAATGCCAGGGAGAGGAATCTCCTTCTCAACCAACCCAGGATGAAATAAGTTACTGAGAAATTTGTAAAACACTTCCCCCGTCATCCACCCAGTGTGCTGGCATTACGGCAATGATGTCCTACGGCAGCGGAAGGAGAAATATCGCCGTGGGCATTGCCTGTTACAAGTACCGTCGAGCATTCTTTCTCATCTGAATTTTCTTGCTGATATATTGTCTTGTCACCCCTGTTCGCCAGCACTTTGTTACCTTTCGGATTGAGATAGAAAACAGTCTCGTCAGCGTTGAAAAGTCGCCGAGGGTCTGACAAAATAGACTGGAAGTCGTTTTCCACTAAATAGCTGTAGACTTCAGAAACCCAGGTTTTATTTTGCAAATCGTCCTTTGTTACCGGGACCCCGCTTTTCGTAGTGAGATTACCCATTGAACTAGCATTGCCTCATCTTCCTTTGTTAAAATGGAACTTAGCCCCATTTTCCTCTCTCTAGGAGATTTTCCTATAATTTTGTCCGAGAGGGTGATTCTCGGAACACCATTCCTCTCCGCGGCATTTTTTAATACTCATGCTGTCCTCCACAACGGCCTTAATAGCAGCTTCCATTTGCTCAATATCATCATTCAGAACTGTGCGTTTCGACATATTGCCTGGGGCTGATGACCTCGTAATTCCGCCCCTTAAAACAACAATAACTAACTAACATATTGCCTGAAAGCAAAGATTAAGTCTTCGAATAATATCATATTTTTCATCTCAATAAAAAAATTAAAAATCCTCTGTAGCAAGCCTAGCCAAAAAACCCTAGGCCTACTGAGGTGCGGCCGTCAAGAAGAGAGACCTACGTAATAATAACAATACACTTTAAATGTTTATTGGTTGCGAAACGTTAACACAAACATTAACATTATCGTGCACTAGTGTTCGCCACGAATGTGCTCTAAAGTTCGTCAGCTATGACGACTACTGGACACGATGATCAAATGATAATTTAATTAATACAGGGTGCTTTAGAGCTACATTATAAGTATATTGACGCTGTTAGTTAGGTCTTACAAGGAAAAATGACAATGTGCCAGTTTTCGTCACAAATTACGAGCATTGGTAAAGTGGGTTTTTTAAAATCCAGTGTTCGTCACCGGCATTTCTAACAAAACTAGGCACGTGAGCAAGAAATAACAAATCACATATGTTACAGAACCAATTACCAACTATATCACGCACTTGTAACGTTTTAAAATGTCGGAACATAACACGCATGCACATAATTAACTCGCGTGCGTGCTTAGCACAAGCGAGAAGAAAATGGCGTCAATACAGCTCAGCTCACAGGAGATGTTTGACGCAGGGAATCGCCTATTACATCGCACGCATGATTTCGCAAAGTTGCTCCTTATCGGCAAGGAAGGTACGACGCATCTCGTAAGACTTCGTGCGTTGAGAAAGACCCGTTGACATGCTTATTTTGTGTACGTATATACGAGAGTGACGACGACTGGATCAGTGACGAAAACCGGTACAGTTACCTTAACCGGACGTCAAGGCCGCACCAACACCCGGCCATTCTAACCTTCGTTTTGTCCTTGACAATGGTTTGTGACAATGGTTACAGCTTACGCGACCAGATCAATGGTTTTGTGTCACCTGTGCCCGGCCAGGACCGCACATACACCCCACCATTCTATCCTTTGTTTTGTCCAATCCAATGGTTTTTGACAATGGTTACAGCCTAACGCGTCCCAACGAATGTTCTTTTTTATCAACAGTGATTTTGTATCCCACTTTTTTTTTTAATGAACAGTGTTTTTGTATCCCACATGTTGGCAACAATGTATGCGCCTCGGTGTGTACTGCTAGGGTGCGCCTTGTTGACAGTTGAACGAGATGCAAATGCTGTCAGAATATGGCAGCCATTTTTTAATGTGCGATAAATAATAAGACATACAGTATTTACCTACTTTAGCATATATTTGAGGTGGAATAGTGATTTATTGTTCACTTTAGACCATCCTCCCTTTTCATCACTTTTAACAACTTTTAACACCTTAGCTTTCATTTATGAAATGCATACCTTTCGGGGAGTTGTTGGAAGTCGTTTCACAATCTCTTCATACTCAATAGCCACTGCTGCACCGCAATAATTGTTATTTCATGGAAAGAATGCAGTTTTTCTTCACTTTCTTCACTTACGGACGCCATCTTTGACAGTCATGTGACACCCGAAAGTCGATTATGTGGCTACGTTACCAACTTGAATAAAGAAATTCACCACACGCCTTCTCTACTAAGTTAGGCACTGTCTTGTGGAAAATTACTGCTAATACTACAAGCAAGGGGGTCTGGGGCATAAGCCCCAGGTTAGGTCGGTTTTGTATGTAAAACATTATAAATACATAAATAAACACTGTAATTGAGTTCACTTAGTGATTTCATACATCACGTGTGAAATAGTACCAAACGCGTGGGGTTGGCAATACAGACTCAGTGAGAAAGATGGGGGTGAGAACTTCGATTTCAACTATATAAGTCGTGTCGCTATTTGGGCGGGACGGTCGGTCTATGACAGTGGAGCAGTGAACATCTAATACTCAATCCTCTCCTGATATCCTCCCGACTATTAAATCAGCTAATTTCAGTTTTAAAAAATATTTATTCCAAGGATGGTCTAAAGTGAACCACTACCGAATAGTGACCAGGATTCCTAATATCGCCCTGAGGATGAAACAAGTACACAAGGTATTCATGTCTGATGCAAGTGTATAAGCCTTGTTCTACATTCATTCAGAATTAATACTGAAACTGTAAAAGTCTTGTTCCTGTCTTGCAAATCAAACAATTTATTGAATGATGCTAACAAAAAGACTAGGCTAATAATTGAAATGCAGCACCAAAATCGCAATGTTTCTTCAGATTATAATTTAGGTGTTCCCAATAAATGGGAATATAGGCCTATTATGTTGAGACTAAAAATTCGCAATATCAATACTCCCAAACTGACACTAACAATTTGGGTCATTATGATGCAGTGGTCAAGCTGCTTGCCTCTCAGCAAGGCGTACCAGATTCAATTCCCAGTCAATGGCCATTCTATTATTGTATCTTTAGCAAGTAAAACACTTTACTGCCGATTTTGGCATATGCCCATTTACAGTAAGTTACGGTATATCAAATACAATACCTCGGTTGATTAACATACGCTGTAAGCACAAGGAAAGAGGCAAAAGTTAAGGTTTGATAATACGAATGTTTTAAAAAAGATCTCTTTGAAAAAGTCAATAAAATAACGTCAAATTGCATTCATAAAGAAAACTTACAGACTGTTTCGTATAAATCTTCTCCTCTGAAACTCTAGTTAATTATTGAGGCTTTAAGGGGCGCCTGCATTCGTCTGAAAAGAAAGGAAATATTTTAATACACACCCTAACGAATGAAATAAGCGTTCAGTACATGTTGGAAAGCGCAACTTTTACTTACTTTAGCTTATATTGACGAATTTTAACCTCGTTTCTTCAATGGCTACCCGATCAACGCATTTCAAATCTTCGATGAATGTAACGGTCACTTGTAGCTTGTCATGTACGGGCAGCGTAAAAGGAACAGTAAAAACGTCACTTCCGCTCCGTTGCTTAGCAACTGGAGCAATACAACATGGCTCCCTTGTAGCTTGCTTTATTCTTTGAGCCGTCATTATTTCCTATTTGTATCGTATAAATCTGTTCATGCATGGATGCCCAGAGGCAAGAAAGCATAGAAAAGTATATTTTCCACAGTAATAAAAAAGTTGTAAAATATTGCGTACGAGATGCACATTAAGTCTTGGAGTATAAGTCGTAGTGATGTGGCCTACGATATTTAACTTAAATTAAGCGAAAACATGAAAATAAAACATTTCTGGATATTGTGAATCACGTCCCGTATGATTGATCAATACTACGGAAAATAAAGTACCTTGGGCCCTACCCCGTACCAGTAAGTGACGAATAAAATGAACTTAAGACATATCAATGCATAAGGGAACAGTTTAAAATATTTGGATGAGAGTTTAGGCCAAATCTCATCAATGGCTTTAGAAGAAAAACTGCTTAAATAAATTAAGTGAAAAATCACGACTCAGAAAAGTTGTAGGAGAAACTGTTAGTGAATCAGATGTAAGGTTATGTAGGTTGCATACCTGCCAACTTTTGAAAAGGGCTATCAGTAAAACTCACGCGCGACAAAAAATCTAACGATTTTCGACATACCCCGGCTTGACGAAAATAATAATACTTCTGGGCTACAAAATACAATAATTCATGCTTTAAACAGGATACTTCAATGAAATCATATCTACTCACATGATTTGTAGATGAACATAACAATCAAGAAGAAATCCATGTTAATCAGCAGCAGGCGTGGTGAATATTGGTTTGGAGCAGACATAACAGGACTTCCTTGATAGATTAAGCTGATATACGATAATTGAAAAAGGCTTTAAACAATAAAACTTGTTTAACGTAACACAGGCAAGAAATAATATAACACACACTGCAAATCACATGCTAGTTCAACTTTTAAGTCATGGTTGTGGCCTTTTTAGCTTCCTGCAAACAGTCTTGAGAAAATGTTTTGTCATAACAGGGACCAGAACTCCTGGTCTTCAAAATATAAATAGACCCCAGAGATTCATTGGACATGGATGACCTGAACTGTGTTCTATTTTTCTTCACAAGGCTAAAAAAAACGTTCACATTCTGCATTGCTATGGGGTATGGTGAGAATAGAGAGCAATACTCTAGAAATTCGGTTATACTTAAGAAGTCCATCGGCTCCACGAATTCTTGATATTTGTGCCCAACTGGAATCACTTGCAGCATCTTGATGTGCAGCCAAAGTGTCATCCACCTGAAGAGCTGTGAACTGCCTCTGAAGCTCATTCACCACCTCATCTGTAGTTTCATTCTCTTCCTTGCATAACATGATAGGAAACTTTTCCAAGAAAAAACGAATGGAAGTTAACTGTGCATCTTTAATTTTGTCTAACCTAGCAACTTGAGCATTCTTTAACACGTCATCCTTGAGTGGAAACTTGTTGATGATGTAGTCACAGGCAGTATAAAAGTAGTTTCTCACTGATGAAAAGAAAAGGGATTTATATGTATCCGGTCCGTTCTGAAGGCACTTAACAACTTCAGATGATGCATTTTTTGCCATTTTATTTACAATACATGTCGTTTTCGTACGACCACAACTATATTTCTTTGCAACTTCTGATGTGGGAATCATCTTCTTAAATAAAGCACCAGCATGATCAGCCGCACTTAAGGGCACATTCTGGTCCACCAAAAAGGAAGTAAACAGACACTCGGCCCTAATTACGTCACTGTCAACGTTTCCAGACTTAGCAAAAAAGGTGTTGATTTTCTTGCTATCTTCCTTCGATTTAACATAACTAATGTGTTTACTGCACTTCACATGATTACTTAAATAGTTTTTTCCACCATGTGCAATATTAATATCACACCCACATACCGTGCAAAAGGCACATTTTTCTCCCTTTCTTGATTTTAGTATGCACGGAAAATCAACCGAGTATGATTCTTTAAATGTCTGGAAGTACTGTTTCTTGTTGGATTTGTTCATTCTCGATATCTACTAAAACATCGAAAGGAACCTGGATCACTGAACGTTACATAAAATTATAACATAAAACACTTAAGACAGCCAACACTTCATTAAAACATGTCAAAACACACAAAGTCTTAAACCATTAAATGAATACGACGCCAAACTCGTGAAGAAAGAATATGCACATGGTAGAAAAAAAACACACACACACGTGGAACGAATGTAATTAGTCCAAGGAATACAGGAAACTGCGAAGAAGCACGAAGTTCTAGCACAAAAACTCGAACGCTTCATTAAAATATGCCATAACCTTAAAAGACGAAAACATTCAAGGAACGCCAACTTCGCGAACAATGAACAACTAACGTGGTCAAAGAATATGGTTTAAATCGCAACGAGCGAACGGAACGGAACAAAGAATATGCGAAGCAGAGCCTGTCGACACCTAAGATTCACATGGAAGAACGGTTATCCCGGCTTCAAATTCAATTACAATGAAGACACAAACATCACAGGGTTAAAAGTACGAATCATATCAAAGAACGAGTTATCGACTATCGTGGACTTGCCTTCGACCCACGCAAACAATCGATTGTACGGAAGTGGGCGGTATTATCGAATGGAAATTATCTTTTCAAATTTTTGTCCGCGAAATCGTAAAATGACACCGTTCATCCGTAAAACCGTAAAATGCTGCAATTTCCGTAAATTTTACGGATAAACCGTAAAAGTTGGCAGGTATGAGGTTGTCGTTTATAATACTTATAGTTCAAACCATATTTAATTACAACCACACTGCCCACATGAACCAAAAACCCCTTTATGTGACATATATGTCCTAAATATCTCTCTATATTAGATATACTGTATCCACTAAATGATGTTATAAATACATATTCATAATTTGTATTACCCGCCATGCAATTCTTGCCTCAGAAGTGAGGTCGACTTTATTCATACTATCTCGCAAAATTCTCGTAATTTATCCATAAAATTTCACTTCTATTTTGTAGCTCCAACATTGTAGATGATCTTTGCCTTATTTCGTGCATATTACACCTCTTTATCAACAAAATTCAAGACACTGCGTAGCTTTAATGCAGCTTCCTATGTATAAAAAACTTAGCAACCAGTTGTTTGGGTCCAATGTGGCTGCGCCCATGCGGTTGCTAGGCACGTCACTTCAGCAGCGTATTAGGTGGCCAATCACAATTCTAGGCAAAGAGTTTCTTTTGACCAATCAGGTGAAGTATCATTCCGCTCTAAAGACGCATGAAGCGGATGGCATTCGCTGATTTTCGATCACTCACTTTGACAACAAACCAGGTGTATATTTCGTTTCTTTTTAATATACCTTAGTTGAACTTATCATTCGCGCTACATTGGCACTACCTTAATCAATTACTGAACATGTGAGTACAATTGGATAGAAAAGTCAATGAGAGTTCAAAGAAATAATAATAATAAAGCCCAACACCAACTGATGACTGTACGAACTTGTTTAACTTCTCAACGATAACATACTTCCAAATATGAAAGCTGTGATTATAATTAGTTGTGAGAAAACGCTGATCTTATTTAACATTTTCACTCTTTATCTCTCAGATTTGTACCAATCATCCTTCATTTAAAAAAAGCAACAATCGCAAGAATGTATCGGCAGCACTTCTTTCTCCCTTGGTACTACAGCCCGTGAAGGGCCTAGGCCTACCAAGCGACCGCTGCCCAGCCATTTGGCCTACAGATATTGGGGTGACGCGTGATCAGCGTATCGGTGCCCCTCGGCCGTTAATCTTGGTTTTCATGATCGGGGCGCTGCCTCACTGTCAGACAGCTACTCAATTATCCTCACGAGGCTGAGTGCACCCCGTTCCAGCCTTCACGTCAGCTTTTAAAAACCCTGACGGAGCCGGGAATCGAACCCGGGGCCTCCGGGTGAGAGGCAGGTGCACTACCCCAGCACCACGGGGACAGCATCGGCAGCATTAGGAAACCTAAACTTGAAGGTAGCCAAAAGTGGAGAGAAATATTGACTACAATCCGTTGGAGTTTATATCCAGATATTAAACTAACTTATGTTATCTTCTAAACGGTAGTAGATTCTATGCCCAAGAACACGGGTACAAACCCGGCCGAAGTCATCGGATTTCTTAAGAAAGTTAAAAATCCCTCAGTATGGCTTCCTTCGGAGGGGAAGTAAAGCCTGCGGGCCCATGTCATAGATTTATGGCATGCAAAAGAACCTTCCACTAACTACACTTGTGTAAAGCTCAATTTCTAGGTTATATTTTATTAATGCTCTATTAGTTCCAACGATCATCGCCAGGTGCTGGCTGCGGTGGCATCTAGTTACCAAGTTCACAGCCTGGTGTCGTTGATTGTAGCAAAAGTAGGAACTACTTGATTGTCTGCAATCCTTACCTGAATTACAGATACCGTAACACACATTAATACAGCCATCACAATTAACGCCGGTTATCAGACAGATTCCACACACACCCAAAGTACACGGGGCTACATGACCGCATTGTCGCATCCCCTAAACTGAGGAACCAACCAAAAATATACAAGAGGCTACTAAGGACAAAGGGGCAGTTAACCAGCACATAAGGGCTACATTTTTAAGGAGGTACTTCTAAGGTTTCTGTGGAATCAAACCAGTTATGGGATTTATACAGTGAGACTCACAGAGGCCGCGTGTCGAGCTAGCAGCAGCGTAGCACCAAACTACTTTAAACTTTTTAACGTATTTAACCCGCGAGGACTGGCACAAGGGTATTTTCGACCCGAGGCTTAATAATGCTCTATATTTCGTTTTGGTCAGCCCTTATTTCCTATCGTTTACTGAACCTTCCTCCCTAGCCTTGAACTTCCCCCTGAAAAAGAAACATGTCCATAGCTTTTTGAACATCAAGTTATTTCTATATTATTTACGGTCGGGTCAGATTTACCCATGGCGAGTGGAAAATCCACCTATTTTGGTGCAGCACAATAACATAGTTCACGTTCTTGTTGATCCATGTTGAGGGTCTGGGGACACCATGGTCATCAGCTCCTTTGTTAAAAGAAATAAGATGATGGCTTTGCCGCCACTATCATGGCGAATAATACTGATACGAAAATTAATGTCATTTTTCTGAATGTCGAATTTGAAAAATATAATTAAACCTCATTTTATAATGGAGTAGTTCACAGAAAGACACCAGGTGTAAAATAACTTCATTGAAATGCGTAAGACTACGACAAACAGGGAGTGACACAATATGGGTCAAAATGACCCGGCGCGAGTCCTCGTGTAAATGTTTTCACACCTGTTCTCAAGGGTTAATAATCATAACAACTGTACTTACATGAATCTCAGGGCAGTCGCTGGAAATGCTGTCCTTCACTCTATTAACTCATATTACGCTGGTACACTCGCTGTAATTCCTCCTCACTGATATTCCGTTCTCTCGAGAGCTTCCAGAGTACGCGGAATGTTTCTGTATACATTTTGTTGGAGATCCACAAGTAAATGTACGAACACATTACTGGAAGACTTATTTTGAGAAGATAAGTTTCCACTAGGATACGAGGTAGGCTACAGTACTTCACCACAAGTCGTAATTATCTCAACTAAGGTATCTTGCCAGCTCCGTATGTAATAAATGTGTTTCCCAACACGCTGTTGTGTAACGGTAGATGCTAGTTAAGTGGCGCTGACTTAACGTTCCACGGCACAGGAGAAGCTCCGTTCTATAGGGAAGGTTCTCATTGTGGTGTTGGGGAAGAGCGCCTGCCTCTCACCCGGAGGCCCAAGGTTCGATTCCCGCCTCCATCAGGGATTTTAGAAACTGACGTGAGTAATGGGGTGCACTCAGCCTCGTGAGGACAATTGATTTAATGTCTCAGAATGAGGCAACGCCCCGGTCATGAAAACCAAGAAACGGCCGAGGGGACACGATGCGCTGACCACGTATCTCCCCAATATCTGCAGTTCAAATGGCTGGGCAGCGGTCACTTTATAACCCTAGGACCTTAATGGGCTGTAGGATCAGGAGTAAAAAAAAATTGCCATATAATAATACACTATGCAAAAGGACTAATAATGACAATAATTAAGACACGAGTATGCTTATAAAACGAGCGAAGCGAGTCAGGCAAGGATTGCTCCAGTGCTCCAGCGGGACATTTGAAAATTGGTGCGAAATTGTATATATTATCAAACTAACCAAAAAAAAACAAGGAATAATTTGCGTCCAGATGAGAGATTAAGACGGAACGTCTGGCAACCCTAGCCCTACATAATAGTTTAGGGTTCGCTATTTTAGTGAGCGCCATTTAAATTTGTAATTCAAAGATGGCGTTACGGACACTGACTGACAAATGTAAACATCGAGTTGTTCAGTAAATTGACTCACAAAAATACATCGTTCATTTACGTGAAAAAGGTGGAAATTTCTCTCATGTTATAGCTTACATAATCTTACACCAGTAAGAAACCAAAATTATTCAACAGATCTACAGCCCTACATACAATTGGCTATATCATCTCTTCGAGTTGAAAACACGAAATATTAATGAAAGAGTTGATCCCACACAATTAAGTAAAATGTTGGTCTCCAAGAAGGCCTGATATTTGACTGGTAAGTTAATGGCTGGTAATTCAGTTATCAAGTGTGAAGTAGAGTTGCTCCCTGAGTAGTGATGTGGGCCGGGCAAGTGCCCAGTGGGCAGGACATCTATAAATGGACATTTGCCCGGGCATTTGCCCAAAGCAGTTTTAAGCGCCCAAAATCTGGGCATTTAAGAAAACTTCTTTTTTTTTTACTTGTTACTACTTGTGATTGTTACTAGAGCATCTAAAACATAATAAAAAACATTAATGAAAGGTACATTTCATGGATAAACTAGTAATGCCTGAATATTGCTAATAATAATTTAATTATCCTGTGTCAATGTTGTCAATAACATCTAAATGGGAATTATGTATATCTGGTTTGAATAAAACATTGTATTACTGAGTTAGGCCTGCAGGCCTACTGATTTATATTTAGGAAAATTAGGTAGGAGTTTGATTATGGTGTGAATAGTGGCTTTGGGAGGAAGGTGAATGGGCTAGGCCCTGGGCAGCCATTGTGCTATGATCTTGGAATGGGGGTAGGGTGGTTGTGGCCTTGAGATTGGCGAGGCATTCTACCACCAGCAGCCCAGCCCCGTTAGTTGTGAAGTAGAGCTGTCTGTTGAGTGGTTGAGTCTGAGATAGCATCACTTCTTTCTTAGGCTATTTATATAAGTGTTAGATTACATCATTACAAAATGCTTAGGAAAAAAGAACCTATTTGGAACTTTTTAATTTGAAGAGGAAAGGAGTATCTTGTAAATATTGTAATAAGGACTATTAACAGTCACATTGTAACAAAATGGAAAAGCACATAAAGAAGTGTTTTAAGTGCCCTCAGGATCTTTAAAAAAGTGCTTCAGTTAGGTACAATTACAGTGGTTGAAAAACCTTTTCGAAAGAAAAACCCCTTATGAACCTTTACTAATTGAAGTGGATGATTTCAACAACAAATCTGCAGTACCAAGCACAAACTCAGCCTGAGAACCAAAATCAAGTTTTTTCAGTGAATTCCTACAACAACTTCCGCTGCCTATTTTGGCCTCAACTCCTGTTTTTATGGATAAATATACAGAATACATGTATGTAGATATATATATGGCTAAAACAATATGTATATAAGCGTTGCATTATGAATATGTTTTTAAAAGAGGTAAATGCCCAAAATGCCTGGGCATTTATGGGTTTTGGGCATTTGCCCGGACATTTATCCTGGACATTTGCCCCGACTTATAAATGCCTAGACATTTTACATCACTATCCCTGAGTATGAAGACCAGGTGAGTCTTCAGTCTGGTTCCCAAATACGCAAGTTACATCGGATTCATATTTTGATTCACAAGTAAAAGTAGGTCCTGTGTGATAATGCCATTGCCAAGAGGGAAACAGTCTGGCTGTCTGAACATGAGAGGGTGAGGAAGTGAGAGGTTTGGTCTACATTATAGAAGAGAAATAATATTAATACGAAAAATAATTTGTTGTCATTTTGCCATAAAAATCAACTTAAATAATAATCATATTGCAGTAGAGATCCTCCATGCATTACTTTATCTATATTTATATCCTTGGTCAGGTGACCTTGACACCTTCTCTTTGTATGGAACACATGAACGTGTCATAAATTTACATACTTCACCTTTTTTAGAGTTTTAATACAGGCTTCACTGAACATGTCACTAGACTCTCATTACAGGCTTATCTGAGCACAATACAATTCGTAACTGCTGTCACCAGCACCCACGGACAAAACCTCACTCCATTAATAAACAGTAGAGGTTAATTCAAAAATTCCACAAACACCCAACGTTATTTCTAAAATTCTGATGGTATTCATTCCAATGGCACAATAAACGCCTACATTTTTATTACACTTTACATCGTGCTCTCCTTCGGCTAATGTGCTCCGAATATCAACACAAATACATCATTTCTCTTAACCAATTATTACACTACCTACGTGGCTCATCATCGGTTCACACACTCATTATAATCATCGCTGAACCATGCCTTAAAACAACATAAGATAATATCATCTATTATCAGACACTTTCTTAAGCATTGTGGTGTTTGAAGCCATATTTTCAGTGTTGCCTTAGTAAACAAGAGTTTAGTGCTTTTCAGTCGGTCAACACGAATGTACCCAAAAGAGATGGGTTATGCCCTAATCCTGAAATAAATTACATGAGATTAATAAAACACTAGGATGACCAGTTTCGATCGTCAAGCGATCATCAGATCATCAGATCCAATACACTTAGGCTATAAAATCTATGTTTGAAATACAGGTGAAAATATTTACAATATGTACAATTATTTAGTTGCAGTATTGGTACTGCAACTGTCAGTGTATGCTAAATGCAGTATATATGTTAGGTGAACTGCTAAATGGTGATAGCTATCCGGAGATTGTACTTTAGAGAGATTATATGGTTGTAAACTATGGTTAAACTATAAAATTTTAGGCTAACTACTTATCTGATTGTCTTCCGTACTACAGCTATTCGCAGTTTTCGTGCTCACTTGAACTCGCTGTGCGGTCGACTGCGGTGGTTATCTTAACGACTGGTTTTTCCCTGCCTTCCCCCCCTGTCCCTACGTGCTGTGGGGAGTGATCGCGATGTGTTTATGTGAGGTGTTGCCAACCTAGATAAGATGTATGTTATTGAATGAGGTGGATCTACAACTATTAAAGACCGTGGATTAGTCCTCGCCACGCGTGGAGCATAACCCATTCGAACTAAGCGTTGACGGTCTTATGAGGACGTCCCGGCACCTTTAATACTGCCTCTAATATGGGCCTTGGTTTATTGCAGAAGAAAAGTACATCGTACACCTGATCCAGATAACATTTACGTATTAAAAAAACCCTAATTTCCCCCCTTTTTATCTAGCTTGGCTGTGTCGCTAAATTGTGTTTTGTTTCCGACAGGGTGTGTTTTTTAGTAGCGTGAAGAGGGGTGAGCTCTCCATGAACGTGTGTTCATTTAGATTGTTGGGATTGTTTCGTTTGGCTAGGTGTATCTCGATTGCTTCCTTTATGTCAAGAGCTCTGCCTTTCGATTCGTGATGGATTATTTTAAGGTCCGACTCTATGTTGGTAAAGCTATGCCCTGCGTCACACATATGTTCGCACACGGCTGAATGTGTTCCGTATCTTATCGCATTTCTATGTTCATTATAACGTGTGTCTACTCGCCTTCCACTCTGCCCGATGTAATTAGCTTGACAATCGGTGTCTTGGCACGTTATAGAATATACCCCTGACCTTGAACACGGGTCACGTTTATTTAGATTACTATTTAGGAGGTGCCTAGCGGTTGTGTTTTTCGTCGTGAAAGCTATCTTTATGCCTTGCTTTTTGAATAGATTAGTGATTTTATATGTATTCGCATTCACATAGTTGAAACGCGCAAATTTTTTCTCATTACTGTCCGGTTTGGGAATCGTTTTATCTTTATTTTTATGTTTGGCTATAATTTGATTTATTTTGCTTGGCGAGAAGTTGTTTTCCTTTGCTATTTGCATAATAGTTCTTATTTCCTTATTATAGTTGTCTTTTGACATGGGTATGTTTAAAGCCCTGTGCACCATTGAATTGAAACCCGCTAGTTTGTGCGTACTGGGGTGATTAGACTGATTGTCGATTGCATGCGAGGTTTGTGTTGCTTTCCGGAATATGGAATATGAAAGGTCGTTGTCTTTACGTTCAATAGTTATATCGAGATAATTTATTTTCCGGTCTATTTCGGATTCCTTAGTGAATTTGATAGAATGGTGAAGGCTATTAATGGATTGGAGAATTGTTTCTTCGCTTGTTAGTTCAGTATCGTAGATGCAAATTACATCATCTACGTATCTTTTCCATATTACTATTCCCTTTGTTGAAGTATTTTCTAAGAACGCATTTTCTAGTGCATTGATGAAGATGTCAGCGATTAACCCACTTAGTGGCGATCCCATTGCTAGGCCTTCTCTCTGTGTGTATATTTTATTGTCGAATTGAAACACGTTTTGGGTGAGAACGACCCTCAGTAATCTCACAATCTCTTCAATTTCTTTTACCGAATTGTTGGATTTTAAGTTGTTTTCGATAGTGTTGATTGCTTCAATAATCGGAATATTGGTGTACATGTTAGTTACGTCGAAGGATACTAGCCTGAAGCTAGGTTTCATTTGTAGGGTGTTCAATGCTGTTACTAGTTCTGTTGTGTTCTTTACAGAGTTGTTTTTGTCGT
This sequence comes from Meconema thalassinum, assembly GCA_946902985.2. Lineage (NCBI taxonomy): Eukaryota > Metazoa > Arthropoda > Insecta > Orthoptera > Tettigoniidae > Meconema > Meconema thalassinum. The sequence continues at coordinate 19,545,462 of OX336395.1, read as the reverse complement.
GGGAAAGACGGCATTTTAAGATTTTTAGTAACTCTTTGCTGATTTTGTAATTAGGGGCATTCCTACAATTGACTATTGGTCTCATTGGGCATTCCTTTTTGTGTATTTTTGGTTGTCCCCTCAATGACGGTATTTTCGGGTTCATGTTTATTAGTTTTGATTTTTCGGCTTTGGTCAGTATGTATTCTGTTTCTTTTAGCGCACTTTTTATTTGTTTTTGGAATTTGTTGGTGGGGTCTTTTGTTAATTCCTTGATTTCGTTGTTGTTTAGGAATTCGACTGTTTTTTCAATGTATTCTGTTTTGTTCAAAATTACTGTAGTGTTTCCCTTATCTGCTTTTGTGATGATTAAGTCATGTTCTTTTATTTTTTGTTTCAACGACTTTATTTCTTTGATTTGTTTGTTGTTTTGAATGTTATTGCTATCGCCCTCTCGTTTGAGGATTTTTTTGGCTTCGTTGGTGGCGAGATTTTTGGTTAATTCCCTGTCTTCTGCTGGGAGCTTGTGACTGGCTATCTCAATATCTGTGATTAACTGTTTTATATTGTGGTTCGTGTGTGCGTCTGTGCAGTTGTATTTCAAACCTTTGTCTAACATATTCATTTCACCTTGAGAAAAGGTTACGTTCGTTCTGTTGTTTACTCTGCTGTGGAAATTGAATTCATTGTTATTCGGGTGTTGTTCGTTAGATTGATGGTTCTGTGTTTCTCCTAGTTTTCTTAATTTATTTTCTAGCGTTTCATGCTTCCTCGTTGCTCTGATTTTGATGGTGTCATGTAGGTGTTCGGTGAAGCTGTCCCATTGGGCTGCGTGCCAGAAATTACTTAGTTGCAATTGAATGTCGTATAATTGTTGGTTAATTTTTTGCTTTCTTATGTATGCAAATCTTAATTCGTTTTTTATCCAAAGCGCTTTGGCTTGTTTAGTTGAAATGATCGAGGCTGGTGTGTTCGGTACGGTTTTAATTGGTACGTATTTAGGGGTGAGGTTTAGTTCTATACATTTTTTGTTGAACCAAATTGACTTGTCTAAATTCATGAGTTTAAGCCTGAGTGATTTGAATTTCTTGGCTTCACGATTTGCCTGACTAGCCGTGAACATTGTGGTGTTTGAAGCCATATTTTCAGTGTTGCCTTAGTAAACAAGAGTTTAGTGCTTTTCAGTCGGTCAACACGAATGTACCCAAAAGAGATGGGTTATGCCCTAATCCTGAAATAAATTACATGAGATTAATAAAACACTAGGATGACCAGTTTCGATCGTCAAGCGATCATCAGATCATCAGATCCAATACACTTAGGCTATAAAATCTATGTTTGAAATACAGGTGAAAATATTTACAATATGTACAATTATTTAGTTGCAGTATTGGTACTGCAACTGTCAGTGTATGCTAAATGCAGTATATATGTTAGGTGAACTGCTAAATGGTGATAGCTATCCGGAGATTGTACTTTAGAGAGATTATATGGTTGTAAACTATGGTTAAACTATAAAATTTTAGGCTAACTACTTATCTGATTGTCTTCCGTACTACAGCTATTCGCAGTTTTCGTGCTCACTTGAACTCGCTGTGCGGTCGACTGCGGTGGTTATCTTAACGACTGGTTTTATCTGGATCAGGTGTACGATGTACTTTTCTTCTGCAATAAACCAAGGCCCATATTAGAGGCAGTATTAAAGGTGCCGGGACGTCCTCATAAGACCGTCAACGCTTAGTTCGAATGGGTTATGCTCCACGCGTGGCGAGGACTAATCCACGGTCTTTAATAGTTGTAGATCCACCTCATTCAATAACATACATCTTATCTAGGTTGGCAACACCTCACATAAACACATCGCGATCACTCCCCACAGCACGTAGGGACAGGGGGGGAAGGCAGGGAAAAACCAGTCGTTAAGATAACCACCGCAGTCGACCGCACAGCGAGTTCAAGTGAGCACGAAAACTGCGAATAGCTGTAGTACGGAAGACAATCAGATAATAATAATAATTATAATGTTATTGGTTTTACGTCCCTTTTAACTACACTGGCTTTTAGAGACGCCGGGGTGCCGGAATTTTGCCCCGAAGGGGATCTTTAACGTGCCAGTAAATCTACTGACACGGCTCCCTCGCATTTGCGCACACTCAAATGCCAGCTGACTGCGCCAGGTTTCGAACCTGCAACCTTGGGCTTAGCAAGCGAGAACGTTACCCCTGAGCCACGCAGCCAGACAAGACAATCAGATAAGTAGTTAGCCTAAAATTTTATAGTTTAACCATAGTTTACAACCATATAATCTCTCTAAAGTACAATCTCCGGATAGCTATCACCATTTAGCAGTTCACCTAACATATATACTGCATTTAGCATACACTGACAGTTGCAGTACCAATACTGCAACTAAATAATTGTACATATTGTAAATATTTTCACCTGTATTTCAAACATAGATTTTATAGCCTAAGTGTATTGGATCTGATGATGATCGCTTGACGATCGAAACTGGTCATCCTAGTGTTTTATTAATCTCATGTAATTTATTTCAGGATTAGGGCATAACCCATCTCTTTTGGGTACATTCGTGTTGACCGACTGAAAAGCACTAAGCTCTTGTCACTTTCTTAAGCTAATTTTAAAATAATAATAATAATAGCATGAACGACAACTGCAGTCGCCTGCGATCGAAGGATAAAGGACAACCTTTAGTATAAGATCTATTGTAATATCATCCGTCCTGTCGCATTGTACGGATGCGAGTGTTGGCCAACAACAACAGTGACGGAACGTCGCTTGGGTGTTAAGGAGGCCAAGATGTTGCGATCGACAGCGGGTGTCTCCAAATTGGATCATGTTTCCAATGGCAACATCAGGAAACGGTTTGCGGTTGCACCAATCAGTGACAAGGTGCGGGAGTGCTGTCTCTGTTGGTTTGGGCATGTTCTACGAGCGGAAGCGGACACAATTGCAAAGACTGGCTACAATATACAAGTCGTCGGCAAGAGACCTAAGGGAAGACCGAAGCAACGGTGGGACGATACGCTACATGAAGATCTGAAGAACCAACACCTTCATCCTCACATGGCCCAAGACAGAAACCAATGGCGAAGAAGAATGCCACTAACCAAAACTTACGACATGCTCTTCCTTGGATAGTCAAGTCCGACAATAAGTGGGCTACCCAAGGTGAGGTTCCACACATGATAGAGTGATGTTTTCAAAGGACTACTCGAGATACCTCAAATAAAATAGAAAACATGTGAAATAGATACAGCATCGAAATGAAAGGTGCTGGAATAGACAACTCCCTACGTTTCACATCCACTTATAGCATAGGCTCAGAAGATAAAACTAGCTGATCGAGAGGAGCGTAAGTAAGTGAAAGCAACACAAGTCTTTCTCAGGGCCCCTGGGTTTCAATCTATATCCCTCAAAATGTGAGCAACTGGGGCAATTATATTGATGTATAGACATAAAGCAAACCATGTTTGCCTTTCATTGGTCATGTTAATGAATGACATTAAGAAGTTGATGAGAAATTTGATGATAATTCTTGTTTTAAGGGGCCTAACACATAGGTTATCAGCCCAAATTAAAAGGCAGATTCCTCGAATTTTATTATATTAATATACTGACGAAAATGGAAATTGCATCACCCAGAAGGAGTGGTGCTACATTGCTGCAATTGAACATGCAGGACAAGTGTTTGGTTGTGATTCGATGATTACACTTTCAGGTCCCTCTGACCGCAAGTTTGGACAACAATCAATACAGGATGTGCCCACCACGAGCTGCAATACATTGATGAATTCGACGAGGCATGGAGTCAATAAGGCCCTGGATCGCTTCCTGAGGAATTATGGCCCATGCTTGCTGCACTGCACGGGTCAGTTGTTCCAGAGTTGTTGGTGGCTGAGGATGGTTGGCCAGTTGTCGACCCATCATGTCTCACACATGCTCAATAGGACTGATGTCCGGGGTTCTGGCGGGCCATTCTAAGGTTGTGATGTAGTGAAGAGCTTCTCTGGAGATGCGTGCAGTGTGAACCCGGACATTGTCCTGCTGAAACATCCCATTAGCAATGTTCGCCATCATAGGGACAACCACTGGATCGAGTACCCTATCAACGTACTGTCGAGCAGTCATAGTGCACTCAACAAGCACTAATTGTGATTTCACATTAAGGCCAAGAGCTCCCCAGACCATAATGCTTGGTGTTGGCCCTGTGTGCCTCTCGACAATAAGGTCTGGGCGGCCCCTCTCCCCGGTACGTCGGCGCACACGATTCCGGTGATCACTGCGGGCAAGACAGAAGCGCGATTCATCACTAAAGACGACCCTATGCCATTCGTCGACCCACGTCTATCGTTCTCGACACCAGGCCAGCCTTACACGTCGCTGTTGTGTGGTCAAAGGAACACCTTCTGCATGGACACTGGATCGTAAGCCAGCTGCACGCAGGCGATTACCAACTGTTTGTTGTGTAACGTGGGGTGCCACAGCTGCTTGAATTTGCGCTGCTGTTGCATGGGGTTGGCGGCAATAACGTGGCACACTAAGTACAAACAATTTTCGGAGCGCTACTAACAAAAATAACGCACTTTAAAATGGGGCACCGTAGAATGCACGAGCGCTGTTTCGAGTATTAAACACCGTTACAGTTTTTGTTCGTCGAAACAAAACACATCACATAAAAGAAGAAGCAAAAGTTTCACAGCAGCGCCTCACTCGCGTTAAAACACTGGCCGTGATCCACACACAGATACATGAATGGTTGTGCACAATATACGTCAGCTGCAGGAGAGTACGGTGCGGCTGTGCAGGGGAGTATCCAGTGTGGGGGCCGATGCGACTGGAGTCTCCTATAATTCCTAGTAAAATGAGGCTTTATAAACACTGGCCGTGATCCACACACAGATACATGAATGGTGGTGCACAATATACGTCAGCTGCAGGAGAGTACGGTGCTGCTGTGCAGGGGAGTATCCAGTGTGGGGGCTGATGCGACTGGAGTCTCCTATAATTCCTAGTAAAATGAGGCTTTATAAACACTGGCCGTGATCCACACACAGATACATGAATGGTGGTGCACAATATACGTCAGTAGGTAGGCTGGGGGGGTTTTGACTCAAATACCGTTATTTATGCAAATTAGGGGGGCGTGGCAAGGTCAATGACCTTGAGGTAGGTCATGATCAATGACCTTGAGGTAGGTCATTGACCCCAAGGTCGCCGGGACCCCGGAAGGTAAACAAACCTTGGAGGGTCCAGGAACCGGTTTGAGGGGGTGTGGGTGGAGGGGGAGGAGAGGGGGTGGGGAGGGGGAGGGAGGGGAGGGGGGAAGGGGGTGGTGGCGAGGGTGGGGGATGAGGGGGAAGGATGGAAGAGGCTCTGCACGAGACCCTCCTCGACCCAGTCTCTCTGTTGGACTGAGCGCCTTCTCTGTTATTATCCTGGGCTATATAGCTTTGCCTTATGCCCGATGAGATCCGAGTGTTGCCGAAGGTTTCCGAATCCTTGGTTGTGAATGAATTGTCAGAGAATTGAACGGTCAACTGGTGTGTGTGTGTGTGTGTGTGTGTGACGTCACAGCAGATTACGGGATGTGGGGTAGGTCATGAACGGGAGTGTTTTGAATGGAAAACATGAATGGCGGTGGATGGCGGTGGTTGTTGAACCCTGACGTGGTAGGTTGGTTAGGTGTGAATGGGTCTGAGAGACAAACAAGATGGGGTTGAAAGCGCTCAATGGTAAACAAACATCAATTGTATCGGGAGTAGTGAATGGGATTGAGAGAGAGGGGGAATGAACTGGTTGTTGAATGTGCTCAATGGTAAACAAACATCAATGAATCTGGAGTAGTATTTCCTGTAAATGGTAGGGTGGGGGTAGGATACAAATCGCATGGCATGTTGAGTCGGCCAGCTCGACATGAAATAAAAACAAGAAGGTGTACACCAGATCTGATTTATTAATCCATGAATTATATGTGGCATTAAAACCTAGCCACTTTACAAAAAGTTTATTGCCACGTTTTTGTACAATTTTTTCAACAAGATAATGCTTGGGATATTGCGTCCTTTGCAGTTCCTCCATGTAGAATCCTCCTTGGATTGGCTGCTTTTTGAGGTCATCAAGTAAATAAACAACTGGATTAGAAAGTTTTACCTTGCGAATACGAAATATTTCTGTGCTCCAGTTTGGTGTGTATCCTTTGGCGAAGATTGTTTTATGATTACTGATGCGCACATAATCACCAATACGTAATTGATGACGTCGTGGATCTACTGTTTTGATTTTGTGATGAATGCGATCCAATTGCGCAATGTTCTTGGTTACAAGGCGTGGTTTCATTTTGATGGTTCTATGTTTAGTGTTGTTGTAACGTGTCGCCAGGTCGCCTACAAGTTCAAGCCAGCGATAGGATCCTCTTGCTGTAAATTGTTCCCACATGCGCGTCTTGAGTGTGCGGTTGAAACGTTCTACAACACTTGCCTTTAGATTGCTAAAAGTGGAATAGTGATGGATGTCAAGTGATTTGAGATAAGCGGAAAAAGTCTTGTTGAAAAATTCTTTGCCTTGATCTGTTTGAAGCAAACGAGGTTGTCGTCTTGACCGCTGAACGATGGTCTTGAATGCAGCGGTGACCAGTTGTGCAGATTTATTCTGAACAGGTTCAACAAAGGCCATTTTGGAATAAACGTCGATGACGGTGAGCAGATAGTTGACCCCGTTGTTAGCTTTAGCATAGGGAATCATTTCAACCAGATCAGCTTGCCAAAGATCGTCAACGCCCCGTGTGATGACATGACGACGATGGTAGAGACGACGAGCTGGTCTATGCAACTCGCGAGCAATGGCAGCCTTAACAGGCGAGGGTGTATGAACACGTTGACTCATTAGACAATAATGCCAGCATGACGAAGCTCCTCTTCTATTTCTAAAACTTCCGCCTCGTGTCCGGTATGACCAGCCTGTTCCGATGCACGCAACAGTTGCAGACGTTTAACCAACTTATTTGGATTGTTCCAATAGGCGAAATCGATGAATGGTTTCAAAGTATTAAACGTGATACCGGACGCTGAATTTGCACGGCGAACACTTGCATAGGTGGGAAACAATTTTGATATGATGGTTTTATATTTGAAGCCCTTATTAGCATTTATTGCTTCAGAACGTTTATAATTACGTCTAAAACCATTTGTAGCCATCAAGATGTCTTTATACTTTTCAAGATCTTCTTTATCTTAGTCCTCGGTAGAAGGTGTACGTGAAAATAAAAGTTCTAAAAGACCTGGCGTCAATTTGTAACGAACTGTTTTAACAATCAAAACATTGTCACTTATCTTGATTGCTGAATCGCCAATTCGAAATCTATTGTTTTCATAGCGAACACCATAGGTAGTATCAGTTTTCTTAGTAAAAAGATCTTCAAGGAAGGGGGTAACCAACGCACCATAATATTGTAGTAAAATGGATTTTAACCGCACATATTGTTCGGGCGTATTCAATATTTCTTTAAGAGTAGGCTGCTTTTCTTTGGCTCTAGTGGGTGTTTCAGCAATTATTGATGTTTTCAAAAACTGGGGCAGCGGTGATTCTTTGGAGCCAGAAGACGGAAGCAATGGAGAAAAAACATCCTCAGGTTCTTCATCATTTTCTTCCTCCTCCTCCTCTTCAATTGTTTGTGTTTCTTTTGAGCGTGTACTAGGCTTTGTTGTTCCTTTCAACACAGCTTCCAGAGGTGATTTCAAATGTTTTTCGACAAACAGTTCACTGTCGGCATGTGCACGTTTTAGATAGCGAAAGTTTTGTCGAATGCTATTTCGCGCACGGATTATGTGCTTTTTTAATTGACTCCCTGTTGTCGCCATGACATCTGGACTAATGATGTTCAGAAAAGCGACGCAGCTACTTAAATACGAATGAAATGATCAAATCCCATGCGGTAGCGCCCATTGTTGATGTTGCTCTGCTTATCAATAACAAGACAACTGTGGTGATGAGCGTTCCAACACATGGCGCACAACTGTGTAAAGGCTTGAAAGGTCATGTCTGGGTTCACGTGATCATCGTAGACGTGATGCATGTTGCGCTCATCCTGACGGAAGAGAACAATCACGTTGGCATTGTCACGAATTAACTGTTTTGGTATTCGTGAATAGGTTTGAGCGAGATAAAAACAATCAATATATTTATGACGTCCCATGCTAAAGTAAGCCTGAATAATGCCCTGTCGTTCTGTGGCCACATCATCAAAAATCATAAGCGAATGGGGGCGAACATTGTCTGGAGAAATGACATCTTCGTGCGCTGCGAATGTGAAGTAGCCCATGTTGCGCAGACCTGACATGACCTGTTCCAAGAACACATACAGCGGTTGATACAGCGATTTGGCAAAAATATAGATATTTTGAAAGCGCACTCCGTTTAAGGAGGTGATGAGGGTAAGCAGAAGATTGGTTTTTCCACATCCCGACGGGCCGGCGATGAGACAGCGAATGGAGGATGGGAAGAGTGATCCATGACGTTGTTCGGACGATGTTGAGAAGAGGTGTGAAACCAAGTCTCCCACCGGAAGTGAATGTTGTTGCTTAATAATCTGCATATCAACTAAATGTGAAAGGGGAAGAGCTGGTCTCTATATACATGAGGCAAACGGGTGTTTCAGTTCCAGTGTAACCATGGACGCCTTTGGAAGAACTCTCAAAACAAATGAACGATTTGCTTTGACAAACGATCCAAAACATGATACAGATCCGGCTACTAAACGATATGTCGATGCTAATGTATTGTCACGCACTACAGATGGCAATTACAACTTTAATGGAAAGCGATTGACCAATATAACAGAACCCGTATTACCCTCGGACGCATGTTCAAAAAAGTATGTAGATTATTACCGCTTACGACGTATCAAAGGAGATTATGAGGCTCAGAATAAACGTATTACGGGCGTTGCAGATCCTGTGAACGATCAAGATGTGTGCACCAAAGCCTATGTGTTAACCAATGCTGTGGTGTTAACAGAAGCAAAGGACTATGACGTACACCAACGTCGAATCACTCAGCTGGCTCTTCCAACAAACAACACGGACGCTGCTCGAAAGGACTATGTAGATAACAAGGTGAAACAGGTGCTCAGTATTGTGCCCACCCTAACTGTAAAGGGCTATACAGCAAATAATGCACGCCTTGTGCATGTGGCCGATCCTGAAGATGATCAAGATGTTTGTACAAAACGGTTTTTAAACTCTGAAATGGAAAAGGTGTGGGAAATTAAGGAGAACGCTCTACAGATGAAGCGAAGACGAATAGCCGAAGTTGCTGATCCTGTGCAACCTCACGACGTGACGACCAAACGATTTTTGGAACAACGGTTATCGCTTTTTATTAAATCAATACCCTCTATATTTCTGCTTCACATTGTAAACCAACAACCGGTAAAAGATCCCAATAACCTCGCCTACATACTACGTTCGGGGTATGACAATTACCGTTTAATGTATGATGGTGCCATTCGTGTAATTGAGTATGCACCAGATTTGAAACATTTAGAGGTACGATTAAACGGTAGTGTTCAACCACTTATTGATCAACCGGTGAAAGCCGGAGACAAATTATTCTTTCACTTGAAACTCTCGTCTGAAGAAAAAGAGGCGGGGAAAACGATGAACGATTTTCCTCTGTATATAGAACTTTAATATACAGCCACCATTGAATAAATAACTACAGGTTCCCTTCCTGAGGAGCGTTAGTTGTGTTCTATACTTTGCGGTGTGAGGTTGTCTTGTTCTTTGGTCGCGATGGTGAAACAGAGATATGTGGTGAAGAAGAGGAAGAAGTTGTCCAGAAAGGGAGGTTTTAAAGCTATTCTTCATGCGGCACGTCAAGCTTCGCGCGGAGAAACAAATAGTGAGTTGGCTATTAAGAAAGCACTCCGAGCAGCACGATTGCATGCGAATCCCAAAAGTAAACTACGTTTTATAAAACGTGCCCGAGTTATTCCTGTGCCGAAACGTGGTGGATTTTTACCTGCACTGTTTGCTGGACTAGCAGCCCTGGGTTCACTTCTTGGAGGAGCAAGTGCGGTAGCACGAACGGTGAAAGCTGTTGAGGAGGCGAAGCAACAGTTGAAGGAAAGTGAAAGGCATAATAAAACTATGGAGGCCATAGCACTGCGCGGCAAAGGTGTGAACATGAAGCTAGCACCCTACAAGAAAGGACTCTGCATTTACATGTCGCCAATAAACGGTTAATCGATGCACTGCCACGAAGAGCCATGACGCATGAGGAAAACAGCAAAACAGCTTAAGATCTCCCACTTTCGAGGCGTGTTTATGCGCAACCAACTACCGTCTCGACCACGGAGCCATGAAAGTGCAGTTGTCAATTTGGATGACAGTCATGGACCGGGAACGCATTATGTGGCCTACATAAAGCATGAGCGAACCGTGTGGTACTTTGACAGTTTTGGAAATCTTCCTCCTCCGACAGAGCTTGTTCGCTATTTTGGAAGCAGTGCAACAATACACTATAATGTGAAACGAGTGCAAAATTTTAACACGCAACAGTGCGGTCGTCTATGTTTGACTTTTCTATATAAGACCGAGCACGGCGGGTGACGTGGTCATTATGACAACAGAAAGTAGAACGTTTACAGTGCACGGACAAGGTGCGGAAGTAACTGTTGACTTTTATCCTCCTATTGAATTGGGACGACGACCCTACGTGCTGCGACTTGTTTCGTTTGAAGGCTATAATAGAATCTGCAACATAATTGAAGACGTCAATGATAAGTTCTACTACGATGACTATGTGTTAACTCTACCGTCTGGCAGCTACACCGTAGATGATATTCACGATCACATCTACACAACTCTCACCAAAGAATTTAGTCTAAAAGCATTTCTGGACGGGACACGCAAGTTTGAACTCATAGCCAACAACGTGACACATCGCTGCAGTATTCTTTCTTCTTTTAGGATTGATTTTAAATCTCAATCAGATTCGATTGGGTCATTGTTAGGCTATTCACCACAAGTGTTAGTACCAAACGTGATACACAAGTCTGACCAACCGGTGAAAATAATTGAAGATTCACACATATCTGTCACGTGTAATATTATTACAGACGTCTACACCAATCAAGATCCCTCGCATTCGCTTTATGATTTTATTGTTACTTCACCTGGTGGTTATATCATCCGCGAAAACCCGTCGGTGGTGCTCTATCATCCTGTGAGTGTGACCAACATCAGGAATATTACCTTAAGACTGGTGAATAGAAACCAACGTCTCATCCGGTTAGACCCTCATACACCTGTGACCTACAAACTGTATTTGAAGCCAGCATGAAACAAGTGTATAAAGCGGCAACGCTGTCAAGAGCAGGTGTTAGTTGTGCTCAACGCGTGTACAGGTTAACACGTGTCAACAAGCAGATCCTACAACAACTTGGTTACATCTTACGTCATGAATTCGATTCTAGACGTGACAAACCCTGTCGAAGTTCAGTAGGGTATTGTAAGAATTGAACACCATTCCTACCAACCGTATACTCAGGGACTAAATAATAATGATGAGATTCGAATTACTATTAACCAACAAGATATCTACACGCTTCCACATGAAAGTTACATCCAGATTGAAGGGCAACTCACCAAATTGGATGGTACCATTCCAACAACGTCAAAGTTGGCCAACAATGCTTTGGCCTTTTTGTTTTCTGAGGTTCGCTACGTGATCAACGGTATTGAAGTGGATACTACTCGAAATGTTGGCATAACAAGTGTCATGAAACTTTATCCCTCGTACGGAAGCGAAGAGAGTAAAGCTTTTTGTATGGCTGGTTGGTGTCCCAACTCAACCAACGACTGGATGATTAACGATGATGGTACATTTACTGGACATTTACCTCTAAAATTAATACTAGGCTTTGCAGAGGATCATAAGCGCATTGTTGTGAACGCAAGACAGGATCTGATTCTTGTACGAGACAGGAGTGATTATAATGCGCTAAAGGGAGCTGATACAGCGCCAATAGATACAAAAATTCTACTGCAACGAATTCTATGGAAAGTACCGCACGTTACTCTATCAGATCAGAAAAAATTGAGTCTGCTCAAGATTGTGGAGAAGGATACAGCTTTACCCATTCAATTTAGAAGCTGGGAGCTGCATGAATACCCGGTATTACCACTCTCCGATACACATACTTGGTCTATAAAAACCTCACGGTATACAGAGCGGCCACTCTACGTCCTGGTTGGATTTCAAACAGATCGCAAATATCAACAGAATAAAGATGCATCAAAATTTGACCACATCCAATTACGAAATATACGACTTTTTTTGAATGGAGTTACCTTTCCCTATGAGGGAATGGATTTAAACTTTAACAAGAACAAATATGGTAAGCTCTATGACATGTTTGTAAACTTTCAGTCTTCCTATTATCAGAAAGAGGCATGTCCGCTATTATCACCACAAGACTTCAAGTCCAAGGCGCCTCTGGTGGTGATGGACTGTTCGTATTTGGAGGAGTCGATGAAGGAAACAACAATTGATATCAGACTAGAATTTGAAACATCGACAGTTATTCCAGAAAAAACAACAGCCTATTGCCTTATTGTTCACGAGGCGCAAGTGTTTTATCAACCGCTGTCCAATATGGTGACCAGAGTATAAATAGCATGTCTTCCTGTATTGCCCTTCACAGTCATGGAAAGCTACGATGAAGTCACAACCCCCTCTGCGAGGTGGGTCTGCAAATGTGAAAGTGATTCACCAGGTTCAGATGAAGATTCAAGGTTTACCATTTATCGCGCCCTAGTGAGTGAAGCTATAACTGCCTATCACAAGAATCATACTGTGCTTAGAATGCCGCCGCATCTGGTTCACTATTTACCAGATGGATTCATGTCTACGTTTGGTATTCATGACAGGGGCTACAACAACAAGCCCATCACTAATCAAACAAATAATGTGGACGATGGCGTTGCCAAAGCTTCATCTTGTCATGTTGGAGAGCGGGTAGATTGTATGGACTGCAAATGCGATCGTTGCTCAACAAGTCGAGACGCTGATGCAGCATTTGAGATTTATCGCACCCTGGTGAGTTTAGCAATACGCGCCTACCATAAAGCACAATTTCTTCGTGAAATGCCGCAGCATCTGATTGCCTATTTACCAGCTGGATTTCTGACCGCGTACGGTGCACACGACATTGACCTTAATTGGGATAAGCTACCATTACACCTCCGTATGTCGGCGGATGTTGCAGCCTGCCGTCCTTGTCGTAGACACTTTATGCATCGAGGAGATTCTCACTGTGATTGGGATGGTCCATATCCTATGATAAAAAATTGTAAGCGATGTACTGATAACTTTATGAATAAAATTGTGTAATTGATTCTTTGTGTGTATATTATTTTCCCGCTCCTATCCAATCAGTTAGTTGTTAAGAAGCAGCGGTGGTGGAAGGTGTGATATCCGTCGCCATGCCGAAAACATTGATTGTCGACGTGCAGGGTTTCAAGGTGAACGGAAACAAGTTTGTATTTAAAGAAGTAGGAATTATTGACTGCACAACCATGTGGGCACCAAGAGTAACCAGTTTTGTCTTTGAACCACCGTTTCCATTGCATTTGCAGTCAGACGAGGACAGAAGACAAACAGAGTGGTTGCAACGCAATTTGGGACTAGTCTGGAAAGAAGGCGACATTCCTTACCAGCATCTATCACTTGTTCTAAAAGCTCACTTGTTTGGTGCTGACCTTGTATTTGTAAAGGGAAGTGAAAAAAAGGAATGGTTGCGTCAGTATGTTAATTCAACATGTCAACTTGTTGACCTTCATGATCTGGGATGTCCTGCACTGTACAACCTGTCCGTGCCTGATGAACCTCTACAAAATAAAACACTTCAAAATGTTTGGAAGCTTTTTGATTGGCTAGCTCGCAGAGCATGTCAAAACTTGCATGTTGAGTGCAAAGCGTTGTAACGTCAGCTTCAGTGTGAGACATTCCAGTGATCAGTGTGGACGTGTAGTAATATGGCAGCAATTGAAGGTTTGGACTCAAACCCCACAGAGCGAGCTATTGTCAAGTTTTTTGCCTGTAAAAAAAAAACTTGACAGTTTCACAGATGAGGAATTGAACGCTTTGCCCAAGGCGTTCCTTTTTTATGTTGCTTCAAACGCGGTGAAAAATATTTGGCACAGTGTACCTAGTGAATGGAGCAGAGATCCTGGTCTGCGTGAACTACAAACATGCACTGACTTTAGTCATCACCAGCAAGTGTCTATTACTAAAATGCCATCCATTAGACAGTGTGGAACGTGTCAGCTCATCAAATTGTACCACGGCCATACAAATATACCGTCCTGTAAAGACTTTGCTTCATCATTCCATGGTTGCGATGAAGAAGAGGAAGAAGAGACAGCAGCGGCAGTATCGCCAGCACCAAAAAGTAAGACAACGATTGAAAAAGATATATCGGACCTTTGCTGGTCATGGTCTAGTTAACAAGGCCATTGATGTACTTCCCATTGAACTGCATATTCCCGGCTATCAATTTTGTGGACCTGGGACTAAACTAAACCAACGTCTAGCACAAGGTAATTCTGGAATCAACAAATTGGATGCTGCGTGTAGAGATCATGACATTGCTTACAGCGACAAGAATGCAGAAGTACGTCGAGTTGCAGACCACATTCTTCTAAGAAAGGCTGTGCAGCGCGTGACATCATCTACTGCTTCCATTGGTGAAAAGATTGCAGCCTTGATCGTGGCAGGAGCTATGAAGTCAAAGCTAATGATTGGTGGTGGTTGTGGATTAGCGAGGAAAAGGACAAAGAAATAACCATGAATCAAATATTGTTAAGTATTTATTTGAGAGTCAGTCCACCAGATTACAGCATTCACAAAAGATGTTTTGGTTTCTTCTTGTAAAAACATACAATTGTAATAAAAAAGAATTGAAAAATTAAAGTGTGTTCTTATTTACTAGGTGTGGAAATGTCCAAAAGGCAAGCTATTTACACCATCCCACAACCGTTTATTGTCATATGTAGACAGCGATGTTTTATTTTGATTTACTGTAAATATATTATGGTTCTTTGAAAGAATGCGTGTTTGCTGGTACAAGCGAGAGGTGTTTGTGTAGAGTACACATCGATATTCCTCAACATTGAGGAATTGTGTGACGCTACGAAGAACACCCTTCGCTTTGCATTGACCTTTATTCTTTTGTGTTGAAAATGCGTACATTTTCGGCGCCAAAGCCACAAATTCCGTCATAACATCACCAGCACACTCATCCTTAAATAGTTCAATGTGTTTTTTATTCATGGGAATTATGCAAAACATATTGTTAACCTCATAGTTTGAGGTATCAAAGTAACTTGGATGTTCTCTCATCACAGAGTAAATATCCGTCTTATTGGTTTGATAAATAAGACTGTCTGTATCCATATACAGTAATTTTACATCTCCAAACTTTTGTTTGGCAAATTCATAATGAAATTGATACTTTACAAATTTTGAATAGTCAAGTATTAGCATTCCTAAGTAAATTGGTTTGTTATACATGATTTCTGTCTTTGACAATTCAATGGTTACTAAATCAGTTTCAATAACTCGTACTGAATGGAAATTGGGCATAGCAATATATTTTCGTGCGCCATATCGACCATCCCAGTGGTTTACCAAATGAATAGTTCTATGCTTTCTAATATTTTCCATAGATTTACCGTAGCATGCATTGTTCATTAATTTATAAAAATTTGACTCGAATGTAGTCTTGGCGTGCTGCCGATAATGAGTATTTAATTGCATGTACGGTTGTAACCATGGTTTCTGGTCAAAACAAATAATGCGGTGAATGGTTTGTAGCTTTAAACCGTGTTTCAAACATTGCATTAAATTTTCGATGTGTATGACTTAGCGATTTTTCGGATTTAACGTTGCCAGCAACTTTTTATTGTTGGAACGTGAACTGGGAGGTTGTAGTTTTTCAACACAAAATGGTAGATCAGAATGATCATTGTGTATCTCGCGGGGATATAATATGTCAACTTCTAGAACATAGCCACGTGTGTTATTGCTCAACGCGTCCTGTAAATTAAAATTTGAAACTTCATCTGAAGTCAGCCATCGAAAATTTTGATACGGAAGCGGTTTTTCCATAGCATATCCGTATAAATTGTTACAATCCAGGTGGGTGAGGTATGTTGTAGGTTGCTTTGGTTTGTATGTATCCATATATGGATTATTTGCTTTGGCATGCTTTTGCACAAGCGATACAAGCCCGCCACGTATCCCGCGTTCAAAAAAGAGCAACATGTCGATGTCAGTTAATAGTTCCAGTTCTATTTCAGTCACCTTCAACATACAGTCCCAACTGTATCCGGCAAGGGTGTAGTAATGGGCTGGATCTAGATTGTAGATTTCAAGACACAGTTTGCGAAAGTGTTCAAACACGTCTGTCAAAAGTAGTGTATCAATTTTGAGGTATAAATCAGCATACTCGCCCAAAGTTGATATCTTGAACACGTCCCATACTTTTTGGGCGTGTAAATAGTCTTCTTCAGAAATATGACTTTTTGTTAAGTCATTGTAAAATTTATCCTTTGAAGGGAGTGCAGTTTCCTGCAAACATGCCCAATTGTTTACATGATTATAGGGAAACACCCCTTTTCGAATGCATAATTCAAATTGTTCGTCACCAGTAAAGTTTTGACGTACAGAATTCAAATTGTTTGGGTGAAGCCCTTGAACCAGCGCATCCAATGATGATGCGAGGAATCTATACGAATCTAAAAATCGTATACTAATTCCATTTCGCCATTTTGTAAACGAAATAAAATTTTCATGATTTTGTGGAATTAAAGTAAACTTTTGGTTTTCAAGGTTAACAAATTCCTTAATAATTAGATGACTGTCATACCGAGACATGTTGTGCAAGAAACAAGAAATATAGCGTGCTCTTTTATAGGCCAAATTACATGCACTATGAGCCGCTCCTCTAAATTTGCCAGTGTACCGATTATGGTCCCTCACCGGCGTGTCACAAGTTGCTATTGGTTTTTGACAAATGTGGCAATTGGTTGCTGTTGCAAAAGCCACCTCGTCTGCATCCAACATTTGAAGCGGAATTGGGTTTTCCAGGATATTGTACACCCGATCTGCCAAGGCGTCCAATTCATTTAAAAACCAAGCAGCAGCATTTGCATCGCGATAAGATTTGAAGTAAGAAAGCGAAGGGTCATATGAGCAAATCACGTTTAGAGCACAACTGAATGGCACATGTTGCTGTACTTGTTGAGTGTACGGGCGTGCTGGATCCGGGTTACATGTGTCAATGGGTGTGGTTAAACATTCAAAATCTCCATATACTGTAAATGGAAGCGGTTCTTGACGAGACACATTTTGAAATTTCATACTGGCTTTATCCTTTTCTGGGAATGTAATTTTTACAGCTGGTTGTGTAATGCAATCAATAGTATGGGCTGTCAACTTTTGATTGCTAGTAAAATATTGCAAACAGCGATCACATATATATACCCTAGTTTTACTCTTTGTAACTTGTGAACGAACTAGTCTGGAAAGATCTTTGATATAACAATAATGGTTGCACAATTCCCCTTCAATGTACAATAAATTAAAATGCTTTTCTTTTTTTTCCTTTGTCACATAGAGTGGCCCAATAACTTTGTCCCCTTCAACTCCGTATACATTAATGGAGTAAAGCAGATTTTTAGATTCAAAACGAGAAATGGCGTTGAGGTCCATTGGGAATTCTATGTCTGCTAAATTTAGACTGATCATTAATTCCATAAATTTCTGGTGATATTTGCCCATTCTGTGAACATTTTTAACGGCAGAACATAACCCAGCAGCCAGGGACCAAATAAAGCAGAAAACATCATTATTATCCACATTGATAACTGCGTGACGGTTTTCCAACTGTTTAGGCAAATTAACATGAGATGACCCACTATTTATGGGATCAAAGGTGCATACATTAATTTTAAGATGATTGATAGCTTCCAGCGATTTGCCGCTTTCTAATTCTTGAAACTCAGCAAAGCGTGTTGTGAGTTTATCAACAATGTTTTTACTATACCAACTGTGTATATTATCAGTGCGGTATAATTTAGTCATGTGCGTGTGTAAATAGATTGGCTGTATGATCTCCTCACCTTGTTTCAAAATAGCAAAGTCACATAATAATACAGCGTTAACCTTTAACGCTACATGTTCTCTTAAACAGTCTTGTATTTTGTTTTGAAAAATGTTGTAACTAGTGTTTAAATATTCATTGAGATCTAAAATGTTTGCATCATTATTGACTTTAGTGCAACAGATATTGTTATTGAAACAACTATCCACATCTTGCCAACTTTGTATCGGTGGCGACATGATGTCCCTTAGTACTTAACAATTACAAAAACTGAACGGTTTGCAGAGAGAGTGAACCAAAGTTTATTTTCCCTGCAAATTCCGTTTTTACATAAACTAATTTTAAATTTTATTTTTTTCTTCTATGAATTCCACAAGACATCTTTTATTTTCCAGTCCCAAGTATTTTAAATAGATGGTCCCTTTGTTGAGATCGGATACATCTTCCTCGCTGAGTTCCTTGAATCTCGACGGTAGAAATACTGCAAAGTCCTCCAGTTCACAAAGAATACGTTCCCCAAATTTGGTTCTGACTCGACGAACAGCAGTTACCAAATAAGACTCATTTACCTGCAGATCCTGTAGTCGTTTAGTCTCTGGTCCAGCATCTTTCCCTATGGAATTCGCATTTTTTATTGCCGACATTCTGAAATCGAATTTGATATCTATAATAGTGTTTTAGTATACCTAAGCCATTAGCAAATATGTATATACACACACAAGTTATCAAAACCCTTCTACACACCCATTATCGCTAGCCACTAATTTAATTGTCAGCAGCTTGCGTTCACCATTTTCCTACTTCTCCTCAATCCATTACAAGAACACAGGTTATCAAACAAGTTATACACCCAGGTGCTACATGGTCAGGAGCTGATGATTTAAATGGCCATGACTGTACTTTGGTGAAGCCGGGTCAGATTGTTTGTATAATTTAACTGTTCCCGGGCAAAGCCGGGGCAAACTGCTTGTGTAATTTAACTGTCCCCCGGGCGAAGCCGGAGCGGGTTACTAGTATAATATGTAACTGTTCCCGGGTGAAGCCGGGGTGAATTTCTTGTATAATTTAACTGTTCCCGGGCGAAGCCGGAGCGGGCTTCTAGTATAATATATGACTGTTCCCGGGTGAAGCCATGGCAGATTGCCTGTATAATTTAACTGTTCCCGGGCGAAGCCAGGGCGGATTGCTTGTATAATTTAACTGTCCCCCCGGGTGAAGCCGGAGCGGGTTTCTAGTATAATATATAACTGTTCCCGGGTGAAGCCGGGCAGATTGCTTGTATAATTTAACTGTTCCCAGACGAAGCCGGAGCGGGTTTTTAGTAAAATATATAACTGTTTACGGGCGAAGCCGGGGAAGATTACTTATATCATTTAACTGTCTCCCGGGCGAAGCCGGAGCGGGTTTCTAGTATAATATATAACTGTACTTGGGTGAAGCCAGGGCAGATTGCTTGTATAATTTAACTGTCTCACGGGTGAAGCTGGAGCGGGTTTCTAGTATAATATATATCTGTTCACGGGTGAAGCCGGAGCAGATTGCATGTATAATTTAACTGTTCCCGGGCAAAGCTGGAGCGGGTTTCTAGAATAATATATAACTGTTCCCGTGCGAAGCCGGAGCAGGTTTCTAGTATAATGTATAACTGTTCCCGGGCGAAGCCGGAGCAGGTTTCTAGTATAATATATAACTGTTTCCCAGGCGAAGCCGAAGCAGATTGCTTGTATAATTTAACAGTCCCCCGGGCGAAGCCGGATCGGGTTTCTAGTATAATATATAACTGTTCACGGGTGAAGCCGGAGCTGATTGCTTCTATAATTTAACTGTTCCCGGGAGAAGCCAGAGCGGGTTTCTAGAATAATATATAACTGTTCCCGGGCGAAGCCGGAGCGGTTTTCTAGTATAATCTATAACTGTTTCCGGGCGAAGCTGGGGCAGATTGCTTGTATAATTTAACTGTTCTCGGGTGAAGCCGAGGCGGATATTTTTTGTATAATTTAACTGTCCCCCGGGTGAAGCCGGAGCGGGTTTTTAGTATAATATATAACTGTTCACGGGTGAAGCCGGAGCAGATTGCTTCTATAATTTAACTGTTCCCGGGAGAAGCCAGAGCGGGTTTCTAGAATAATATATAACTGTTCCCGGGCGAAGCCGGAGCGGTTTTCTAGTATAATCTTTAACTGTTTCCGGGCGAAGCTGGGGCAGATTGCTTGTATAATTTAACTGTTTCCGGGCGAAGCTGGGCAGATTGCATGTATAATTTAACTGTTCTCGGGTGAAGCCGAGGCGGATATTTTTTGTATAATTTAACTGTCCCCCGGGTGAAGCCGGAGCTGGTTTCTAGTATAATATATATATCTGATCCCGGGTGAAGCCGGGGTGGATTGCTTGTATAATTTAACTATCCCCCGGGCGAAGCCGGAGCGGGTTTCTAGTATAATATATAACTGTTCCCGGGCGAAGCCGGGGCGGATTGTTTGTATAATTTAACTGTTCCCGGGCAAAGCCGGGGCAGATTGCTTGTATAATTTAACTGTTCTCGAGCGAAGTCGGTGCATGCTTTTGGTATAATATAACTGTTCCCGGGCGAAGCCGGGTTGGGTTTCTGGTATAACATAACTGTTCCCGGGCGAAGCCGGGTCGGGTTGTTTGTATATTATATCTGTTCCCGGGTGAAGCCGGGGCAGGTTGCTTAAATAATTTATCTGTTCAATACACCCAAGTGCATGGGGGCTACATTAGTCGGGAGGTGATGATTTAAATGTCCTTAACTAAATAGGTTACTTGACCTGGAGCTGATGTATAGAAGTGAATGCATGTCTAAGTGCTAATGTTAAATATATCCTTCACCTTTGCAATACATAAGAGATCACCATCTATTCCGTGACTGTTTCGAGCACTATAATTATCTCGCAGGCTATGCAGTGAAATCGGCAACATTTAATTGGATAATAACAGTAATTATATATAATTGAGCTGCATTCATTTTATATATCCCAGGCAGCTAGTGGTTTAAGATGCAAGTCACGTTAAAACCAATCTTATTACATGCTATGAATTCTGCTCGTTTCATACTTGAAGTAATTATTGCTTGTCTGATTCATACCGTCTAACTTTTAAACCAGCTTTGTCAATAGGCCATTATACTATTAAAATTCTAAACATCTTCATGTGGATTTAAACCTACCATCTCAGCATTTACAAGTACTGTAATGTACAGTACAATCACTTATTTTGTAAACCATCTGGCTGAGTTAGTCTCCCAGTAGCACATAGTCAAATATATACACTAGGATATACTTTAAAGTTATATACTTAAGTATGTTGAATATTACCTGATAGACAAGGATCCAATTGCAATCTGGTGTGAACGCTGTAAGCTCGCAGTTAACTCTACTTTCATTTCAATTCTGGCCCTCTATTTATACCCCTCCGAATACAGGAAACGCCCCTGAATTACCGTTCCTTTCACTCAAAAATGACCTCCATACGGCATTACCCTGCATTAATACCGGAATCGTTACTGACCTTCCTTTCACCAGAATTAGCTCCACACTGTATAACCCTGCACAACTACCTTAATCACTCCTAATTAATCCACCTTTCACCAGAAAACACAGTATAAAAGGAGGATGTTCCTTTTCACAACAAATTATTCGCTGCAATGTCTGCCAACAAGATCAATGAAGCTATGGGGCTGGAAGAAGAAGAAAACCATGAGGATTTGACGCTTGATCTGTTAATGTAAGTATTATTTATTTACTTTATTTACTAAAGCCTTATGTAGCAGCACGCCAGTCTCTCACGGCTGGGTGCGTGGTTCAATTCCAGTCACTTTATGTTAGATCTGTGCTGGGCAAACCAAAAGCAGACAGGTTTTTCTCTGGGAACACCAGTTTTCCCTGTCAAAATTTTCTTCCGGCAACACCCTCCACTATCATTTCTTTTTATCTGTCATTCATTTAAACATTGACTGACAAAAGTAAGACAGGCTTTGGCAGCCAACACAGATCTTTCTCGCCGCTAGATGGAGTTTAATTCATTCCATTCCTGATCTGGTCAAATACTGGAAGCAAGCGGTGTTTTTTTTCTTCTTCAAAATGATTAGAAATACTGAGCGTAGTTACCGCCTTTGTAGCCCATGTTTACTTGGGTGTGAGTAGAATTTGTCTGATAACCCGTGTTATTGCGATGAATGTATTAATTTAAAAAAAGGATTGGGAAGGAAGTCAGATTTTTTTAAGTGTGTTAAAATCCTTCAGTATGCCTTCCTTTGGAGGGGGAGTAAAGCCAGTGGTTACATGTTCTCACTTTATGACATGTAAAAGATCCGTCCACAGACTAAACTTGTGTGAAGCTAAATTGACAGGTTAGATTTTGTCAAAACAAGTTCCAACATTTACCACTAGATGGCATTATTATCTGGTAGCAAAAACTTGGAACTTGTAGCTCACCCTAAAGGCGTTCGCTGGAAGCAGCTACATACTCAAGTGAGTCACACATGTTCGTGAACACTGCCAGCACTGAAACCCATACTCAAGTTCCAACATTCACCACTAGGTATCATTAATATCTAGTAGCAAAATTTTTGAACTACTTAAAAATGAACAGAACTTGTAGCTCACCCTAAGGGCGTCCGCTGGAAGCTGCTGCAGACTTAGGTGAACTGTACTTGCTCTCACACACTCCCAGCAATTCACAATACAATATTTAGATAAACAAGCGTTATAAAACAATTTTGTTGTACTCTTTATTGTATACATTTTTTTATAGCTTTGGAAATGATCCAGTTTTGGTGGGTTTTTTTGCCGATTTAATGTCAGCGATGGAAGGGTGTGGGAGAGGTGAAGAAGATGAAGAAGAAGATGATGATGATGAAGAGGAAGATGAAGAGGAAGAAGAAGAAGCTGGTGATAAAAGGCAAATTAAGTTGTAGTAACAGTTCCAAAATAAAACATAATTTTACTTTTTTTTTGCTTCTGGTTTTATTTGTTTTTGCATTCAACCTACCAAGCAAGCCAGAGTTCAACACCCACCATCCATCTCCATTCATGATTCAAACACGTTTACCTCATCATTTGTCCCGCACCCTCTCAATCACCGTAAGGTCATTCTCAGACATGACCTACCATACAACCCGTTGTCAATCTCAGGATTAGTCATCCCATGTGACGTCACACACAGGTTAACCGTTCAAATCTGTTTATTCATTCACACAAACACCTATGTTCATTAAACATCCACCCACGCATCGATGTTTGTTTACCATTGAGCGCTTTCAACCCCATCTTGTTTGTCTCTCAGACCCATTCACACCTAACCAACCTACCACGTCAGGGTTCAACAACCACCGCCATCCACCGCCATTCATGTTTTCCATTCAAAACACTCCCGTTCATGACCTACCCCACATCCCGTAATCTGCTGTGACGTCACACACACACACACACCAGTTGACCGTTCAATTCTCTGACAATTCATTCACAACCAAGGATTCGGAAACCTTCGGCAACACTCGGATCTCATCGGGCATAAGGCAAAGCTATATAGCCCAGGATAATAACAGAGAAGGCGCTCAGTCCAACAGAGAGACTGGGTCGAGGAAGGTCTCGTGCAGAGCCTCTTCCATCCTTCCCCCTCATCCCCCACCCTCGTCACCACCCCCCTTCCCCCCTCCCCTCCCTCCCCCTCCCCCTCCCCACCCCCACTCCTCCCCCTCCACCCACACCCCCTCAAACCGGTTCCTGGACCCTCCAAGGTTTGTTTACCTTCCGGGGTCCCGGCGACCTTGGGGTCAATGACCTACCTCAAGGTCATTGATCATGACCTACCTCAAGGTCATTGACCTTGCCACGCCCCCCTAATTTGCATAAATAACGGTATTTGAGTCAAAACCCCCCCAGCCTACCTACTTACGTCAGCTGCAGGAGAGTACGGTGCTGCTGTGCAGGGGAGTATCCAATGTGGGGGGGCTGATGTGACTGGAGTCTCCTCTGAAACGCTCCAATAATTCCTAGTAAAATGGGCTTTATAAACACAGGTAATGTTTTATATTTAACCATAATTTGTTTTAATCTTTGATTGTATCATAGCGAATATTGTCATGCATAGGGCTCGGATTTTTAGGTAAATAAATATTTTAAGCATTTTTTTATAAATACATAAATTCCTGCTATTCATTTATTAGTACATAAAAAGACATAATATTTACATTTTTGAAAAATCAGTATGCTAGATCTTTCAGTATTGCATTTTTGTACTGTGGTACTTCAACAGGGAAGAACCTGTGAGCTGACTAATCTTCATGCAGAGCGTTTGTCAGCTTGCAGCTGCGAGAGAGTAAAATCCGCACCCTTAACTCAGCGGTCGCCTGAGGGCAGACTAATGAAGATCATAATATTGTAGACGCGGGCGTATTTCATTCAAACTATCTTCAAATTGCGAAGATTCCAAAGAAGACATTCTACACTATGGCACAGTCTATATATTCTTAGCAAGAGGCAAGGATTAAAAGGATCCTACTACCCAGAAAGCACCTCACCGCACCACCGTGTGAGAAGCTGGCAGCACAGCTCGGCATTCTACACTGAGGTGTTAACAAGGAACCCGTAACTTTCAGGCGCTCAACACGAATATATGCACAATTAAATTGGGTCAATGTGGTTTTACCGGAATAAGATTTACATGTGATTAAATACAGGGCCATTATCTATGTGCGCCCCGAGAAACACGGCAAGCTAAGCCGGCTGTGACTGGCGCAGATCGCGGGCGCGCTTACACGGTCCAGCCGGTGGTTGGCACGCACTTTCTCACTTTCACCAAACATGTTCAATAATGTGTACTTACAGTGCTCATAGGCGATGCTGAAAATGTCCTCCCTCTCTTGTAATACACACCTGACATCTTCTGATGAAAGAATGTCTGTTAACTCTTTTATTATTTACGGAGCCTGTTTCCTTGAATCGTTTAGCGAGCCTCCTAATTGTACTGGCAATAGGCACAGGTCTTCCTAGAAACTTCATTCAAAATTTTCGTCTAGTTTCAGAACAAGATTTTCTACTTTTCATACACAAATTATGGATGTACACACTTATCTAGACATGACCAACAATCACAGTAATCACTAAATGAGCAATGTCTAAGCTTCGCAGATACACGTTCATATGAATGACAAAGCACGTTTGAACTAACAATATGAGACAGCGTAGCGCGCCACCACCGGCTGATCCGCATACGCGCGCCCACGATCTGTGCCAGTCACAGCCGGCTTAGCTTGCCGTGTTTATCAAGGCGCACATAGATAATGACTCTGTATAGCATTTCCATAGATCTGTAATTTTGACCATTACCATTCAACTGTCAAGAGTAAGTACAAGGACCGAGAAAGAGCTTACATCGCCTTCATTTATATACAGTATACACCGTGTTTTTTTATCTGCTGTACTGTAAACAATATTGATGTTATTGAAATATGAATTTCAAGGAGAAATAAAAGGAAAAATCCGCACCCTTAACACAGCGGTCATCCGAGGACAGACAAATTCATCTCATCTCTATAAATTTAAGGATTCAGCCGAATCTCGAGAAAGAATCCTGGATACGTGCCTGGAATAGTGTGTGATGTGCAAAATCTGTAACGGCTGTTGAAGGCCCTAATCCGAAACATGTCCCAATATTAAGCAAGTGTGGAAAGATGTACATCCTGGAAATTCAAGAAAAAATCTTCTGAAATCATCATTTTTCCCTTCGAGCATGCCGGGTAGAGTGGTTATATACGAGCATTCCCCACCATTGCCTGTCCATAAAGATTTCTTTATTCAACGCATGTTCCCAGCTTCATCCCCCTTCAGAGGTCGTTGGGATAATATCTTCCCACCCCTTTCATTTCAAGCAGTTCCACAGCATCCACAAGCTAGCTGCACAGAAATATTGAAAACCCATTAATTTGATGTTTACTGTCATCAGACATCAAAGGTGGGAAGCATATATCCCAGTGGCCTCCACAGTTCGGTTGTGTTCAGTGAATGCAATGCATTGTTTTACAGAAGAAGGTGTCTTTATTGAAGATAGGAGATTTGTAAAAGTTGGTATATAATTGAAGTATATTGTTAATAGTGGTTATGGTCACTTGAGTAAATATATTTCAGCTAGAAAGGAAATTATTATCTTGTTTAGGTGTTTGCCATAGAACAGGATTTTTAAAATTAATTTTCTGTGCTTTTAGTAAATGAATGAAAATCCACAGCCTGCTTCCAGCCTCCGACCGGGTCAGGAATGGAATGAATGAAGACCCCAGCTAGCGGCGAGGATATGACTGTGCCGGCTGCCGAGGCCTGACGCACTCCTCTGGGGCAATGATTAAATGAATGACAGATGAAATGAAATGATAGTGAAGAGTGTTGCTGGAATGAAATTTAGACAGGGAAAACCGGAGTACCCGGAGAAAAACCTGTCTGCCTCCGTTTTGTCCAGCACAGATCTCACATGGAGTGACCGGGATTTGAACCACGGACCCAGCGGTGAGAGGCCGGCGTGCCGCCTAAGCCACGGAAGCTTGCTTTTAGTAAATACTATTTTGAAATTATTGAATTATGTTCGAATATACTAACACTTTCTTTTGTGCAGTTATCGGCAAAGACGTTATAGGTCACTGAACGTGTGTTATGTGGGAGGTAAGTTATATAGAGCGTGACATGTGTATAGTATGTTTATTGTTTACAGTGCGATATTTGGATCTGCTGTAGCATTTGATTGCTGTTGTTTTATGTAACAAAGCGTGAATATTTCGTGTTGTACACCTCTTAATTGTTTTCTGACACGCTACAGATTTAACGTGCCGGCGGTCTGCAATCTCAGTTTTCGTGTGATAAATCGGAGTATGGTACGTGAAGGTGTCACGTTCGGAAATTGAGAATTCACAGTAAACACTGCCAGATGTTATTTTCCTTATTATTAGCAGTCATTGTTCAAGGTTGAACGAGGCCGAGTCCACCCCGGTAGCACTCAGTATTTTACTGTACGAATATCGGTGAAGGTTATTGTGGAATATTACACTTACATTATATGCGTTAGGCGGCTTTGGTGGCAAGCGTTAAAAATCCCTCAGTATGGCTTCCTTTGGAGGGGAAGTACAGCCAGCAGGCCCATGTCATAGATTTATGGCATGTAAAAGAACCTTCCACTAATTACACTTGTTTGAAGCTAAATTATAGGCTACAATTAACTAACACTCTTATGCTCCAGCGCTTGTCGCCAAGAGGCGACTGTGGTGGCATCTAGTAAGCAAGTCCATAACTAGTTGTCTTTGACAGTGGCGTTTGTAGCAAAAGTAGCAACTAGTTGAAAATTGAATGTCTACAGTCCTTACTTGAATTAAAAACAGATAACACACTCTAATACAGCCATCACAATTAATACCAGTTATCAGACAGATTCTACACACACACAAAGTACACGGGGCTTCATGACCCCTAAACTGAGGAACAAACCAACCAGTGTAGTTATTGTTGTACAATGTTTCTATCATAACTTTATGTTGTAGAAGTTGGTAGATCACGTGTTTTTATTCACATATTATCGATCTGACTGATTATTTCATCTATGTATTATGCTATGTTTTCCTGTTGGTTCTTGTTGTGCACGTCTTCCCCAAAGCAAGACTGTATTATTATTGCAAAGGGGAGAACATCTGAGTCCTTGAGCAGTTCGAAGAAGATGAAGAGGAGGGTTCAAAGGATACTGGCACAGCCACCTGTAAGGAAGGGCCTGACCATAGCACTCTAGTCCATGTGGTAACCATGGTGATGAACGTGCGACTCCGCACTAAATTGCATATGTTCTTTAACACTCGCATGTTCTACAATAGTGTTTAATGTAGACCCAAGAGGAAAGGCTAATCATCATCATCATATATATTATTTCAGTAGTATAGATCCCTCCTGCGGCGCTCACAAGCGACCGATCGTGACAAATGAGCATTCAAATGAATGAGAATAGACATTAGCAGTGACGAATTACACTCTAATTTTATAAATATCTGTAATGTCCATAAAAAATATGTACGAAGTTGCGATTTGCAGATACCGTTGCTGTAGGAAAATATGCTCCTTAATTGGTGTCCACTTCAGAATTTGGCCGCTGTGACGCCTGTTTCATGTCATTTTAACATTCTGAGGTCTTCCCTTTATCATTTTACATGGATTTCAGAAACAGTAAATCAAAGAAATGAGTACGACACTTCGTAAAACTTTATAAATATCGAATAACCGGTGAGTGTTCTGATGATCCAATTTTCAGTGATTGCCTTCTTAAGTTAGTGAACGTAGAACTCGGAGTTCTAACTGAAATGTAAATAGTGTTCTATAATCATTTGGTTGAAATAAAAACATAACAACCTTTGTCCTTAAATCTCTCATTGTAAATCTATTGGGAAAGTGTGTTGTTTATTGCTACTTAACCCTGTAACAACAACAATCTACGTTGATACTAGGGGGGTAACTACAGGAAGACCATTCCCTCTCCCAGAGACAAATTATAAAAATATTACATTTGTTAAGTTTCTTTATTTTGAGTGAAACCAATCTTCAGATTGATAGGAAGATGTAAGTTAATGCATAGTCTACTAATTTGAAAGCATTTCTTTTCACTCGTTTGCAATATTTAGCGCTACCCTAACTTAACACTGAATGAGCAAAATAGAGAGGTAGCACTTGTCGGTGGCTTCCTGTTAATATTCTAGTGTGAGGGTCATTTTGGGAAGTGTATTGTGTTAAACTGGAGCAAAAATACACTACTTGTCAGTGGCTTCCTGTTTGTATTCGAGTGTGAGGGTCATTTTGGAAAGTATATTGTGTTAAACTCGAGCAAAAATACACTACTTGTCAGTGGCTTCCTGTTAGTATTCGAGTGTGAGGGTCATTTTGGAAAGTATATTGTGTTAAACTGGAGCAAAAATACACCACTTGTCAGTGGCTTCCTGTTAGTATTCGAGTGTGAGGGTCATTTTGGAAAGTGTATTGTGATAAACTGGAGCAAAAATACACTACTTGTCAGTGGCTTCCTGTTAGTATTCGAGTGTGAGGGTCATTTTGGAAAGTATATTGTGTTAAACTGGAGCAAAAATACACCTCTTGTTAGTGGCTTCCTGTTAGTATTCGAGTGTGAGGGTCATTTTGGAAAGTATATTGTGTTAAACTGGAGCAAAAATACACCTCTTGTTAGTGGCTTCCTGTTAGTATTCGAGTGTGAGGGTCATTTTGGAAAATGTATTGTGTTAAACTGGAGCAAAAATACACCACTTGTCAGTGGCTTCCTGTTTGTATTCGAGTGTGAGGGTCATTTTGGAAAGTATATTGTGTTAAACTGGAGCAAAAATACACCACTTGTCGGTGGCTTCCTGTTAGTATTCGAGTGTGAGTGTCATTTTGGAAAGTATATTGTGTTAAACTGGAGCAAAAATACACCTCTTGTTAGTGGCTTCCTGTTAGTATTCGAGTGTGAGGGTCATTTTGGAAAGTATATTGTGTTAAACTGGGGCAAAAATACACCTCTTGTTAGTGGCTTCCTGTTAGTATTCGAGTGTGAGGGTCATTTTGGAAAGTGTATTGTGTTAAACTGGAGCAAAAATACACCACTTGTCAGTGGCTTCCTGTTTGTATTCCAGTGTGAGGGTCATTTTGGAAAGTATATTGTGTTAAACTGGAGCAAAAATACACCACTTGTCGGTGGCTTCCTGTTAGTATTCGAGTGTGAGTGTCATTTTGGAAAGTATATTGTGTTAAACTGGAGCAAAAATACACCTCTTGTTAGTGGCTTCCTGTTAGTATTCGAGTGTGAGTGTCATTTAGGAAAGTATATTGTGTTAAACTGGAGCAAAAATACACCTCTTGTTAGTGGCTTCCTGTTAGTATTCCAGTGTGAGGGTCATTTTGGAAAGTATATTGTGTTAAACTGGAGCAAAAATACACCACTTGTCGGTGGCTTCCTGTTAGTATTCGAGTGTGAGGGTCATTTTGGAAAGTATATTGTGTTAAACTGGAGCAAAAATACACCACTTGTCAGTGGCTTCCTGTTAGTATTCGAGTGTGAGGGTCATTTTGGAAGGTGTATTGTGTTAAACTGGAGCAAAAATACACCACTTGTCGGTGGCTTCCTGTTAGTATTCGAGTGTGAGGGTCATTTTGGAAAGTATATTGTGTTAAACTCGAGCAAAAATACACTACTTGTCAGTGGCTTCCTGTTAGTATTCGAGTGTGAGTGTCATTTTGGAAAGTATATTGTGTTAAACTGGAGCAAAAATACACCTCTTGTTAGTGGCTTCCTGTTAGTATTCCAGTGTGAGGGTCATTTTGGAAAGTATATTGTGTTAAACTGGAGCAAAAATACACCACTTGTCGGTGGCTTCCTGTTAGTATTCGAGTGTGAGGGTCATTTTGGAAAGTGCATTGTGTTAAACTGGAGCAAAAATACACCACTTGTCAGAGGCTTCCTGTTAGTATTCGAGTGTGAGGGTCATTTTGGAAGGTGTATTGTGATAAACTGGAGCAAAAATACACCACTTGTCAGTGGCTTCCTGTTAGTATTCGAGTGTGAGGGTCATTTTGGAAAGTGTATTGTGTTAAACTGGAGCAAAAATACACCACTTGTCAGTGGCTTCCTGTTAGTATTCCAGTGTGAGGGTCATTTTGGAAAGTATATTGTGTTAAACTGGAGCAAAAATACACCACTTGTCAGTGGCTTCCTGTTAGTATTCGAGTGTGAGGGTCATTTTGGAAGGTGTATTGTGTTAAACTGGAGCAAAAATACACCACTTGTCAGTGGCTTCCTGTTAGTATTCGAGTGTGAGGGTCATTTTGGAAGGTGTATTGTGTTAAATTGGAGCTAAAATACACCACTTCTCAGTGGCTTCCTGTTAATATTCGAGTGTGAGGGTCATTTTGGAAAGTGTACTGTGTTAAACTCGAGCAAAAATACACCATTGTCGGTGGCTTCCTGTTAGTATTCGAGTGTGAGTGTCATTTTGGAAAGTATATTGTGTTAAACTGGAGCAAAAATACACCTCTTGTTAGTGGCTTCCTGTTAGTATTCGAGTGTGAGGGTCATTTTGGAAAGTATATTGTGTTAAACTGGAGCAAAAATACACCTCTTGTTAGTGGCTTCCTGTTAGTATTCGAGTGTGAGGGTCATTTTGGAAAGTGTATTGTGTTAAACTGGAGCAAAAATACACCACTTGTCAGTGGCTTCCTGTTAGTATTCCAGTGTGAGGGTCATTTTGGAAAGTATATTGTGTTAAACTGGAGCAAAAATACACCACTTGTCAGTGGCTTCCTGTTAGTATTCGAGTGTGAGGGTCATTTTGGAAGGTGTATTGTGTTAAACTGGAGCAAAAATACACCACTTGTCAGTGGCTTCCTGTTAGTATTCGAGTGTGAGGGTCATTTTGGAAGGTGTATTGTGTTAAATTGGAGCAAAAATACACCACTTCTCAGTGGCTTCCTGTTAATATTCGAGTGTGAGGGTCATTTTGGAAAGTGTATTGTGTTAAACTGGAGCAAAAATACACTACTTGTTAGTGGCTTCCTGTTAGTATTCGAGTGTGAGGGTCATTTTGGAAGGTGTATTGTGATAAACTGGAGCAAAAATACACCACTTGTCAGTGGCTTCCTGTTAGTATTCGAGTGTGAGGGTCATTTTGGAAAGTGTACTGTGTTAAACTCGAGCAAAAATACACCACTTGTCGGTGGCTTCCTGTTAGTATTCGAGTGTGAGGGTCATTTTGGAAAGTGTATTGTGTTAAACTGGAGCAAAAATACACTACTTGTTAGTGGCTTCCTGTTAGTATTCCAGTGTGAGGGTCATTTTGGAAAGTATATTGTGTTAAACTGGAGCAAAAATACACCTCTTGTTAGTGGCTTCCTGTTAGTATTCCAGTGTGAGGGTCATTTTGGAAAGTATATTGTGTTAAACTGGAGCAAAAATACACCACTTGTCGGTGGCTTCCTGTTAGTATTCGAGTGTGAGGGTCATTTTGGAAAGTGCATTGTGTTAAACTGGAGCAAAAATACACCACTTGTCAGAGGCTTCCTGTTAGTATTCGAGTGTGAGGGTCATTTTGGAAGGTGTATTGTGATAAACTGGAGCAAAAATACACCACTTGTCAGTGGCTTCCTGTTAGTATTCGAGTGTGAGGGTCATTTTGGAAAGTGTATTGTGTTAAACTGGAGCAAAAATACACCACTTGTCAGTGGCTTCCTGTTAGTATTCCAGTGTGAGGGTCATTTTGGAAAGTATATTGTGTTAAACTGGAGCAAAAATACACCACTTGTCAGTGGCTTCCTGTTAGTATTCGAGTGTGAGGGTCATTTTGGAAGGTGTATTGTGTTAAACTGGAGCAAAAATACACCACTTGTCAGTGGCTTCCTGTTAGTATTCGAGTGTGAGGGTCATTTTGGAAGGTGTATTGTGTTAAATTGGAGCTAAAATACACCACTTCTCAGTGGCTTCCTGTTAATATTCGAGTGTGAGGGTCATTTTGGAAAGTGTACTGTGTTAAACTCGAGCAAAAATACACCATTGTCGGTGGCTTCCTGTTAGTATTCGAGTGTGAGTGTCATTTTGGAAAGTATATTGTGTTAAACTGGAGCAAAAATACACCTCTTGTTAGTGGCTTCCTGTTAGTATTCGAGTGTGAGGGTCATTTTGGAAAGTATATTGTGTTAAACTGGAGCAAAAATACACCTCTTGTTAGTGGCTTCCTGTTAGTATTCGAGTGTGAGGGTCATTTTGGAAAGTGTATTGTGTTAAACTGGAGCAAAAATACACCACTTGTCAGTGGCTTCCTGTTAGTATTCCAGTGTGAGGGTCATTTTGGAAAGTATATTGTGTTAAACTGGAGCAAAAATACACCACTTGTCAGTGGCTTCCTGTTAGTATTCGAGTGTGAGGGTCATTTTGGAAGGTGTATTGTGTTAAACTGGAGCAAAAATACACCACTTGTCAGTGGCTTCCTGTTAGTATTCGAGTGTGAGGGTCATTTTGGAAGGTGTATTGTGTTAAATTGGAGCAAAAATACACCACTTCTCAGTGGCTTCCTGTTAATATTCGAGTGTGAGGGTCATTTTGGAAAGTGTATTGTGTTAAACTGGAGCAAAAATACACTACTTGTTAGTGGCTTCCTGTTAGTATTCGAGTGTGAGGGTCATTTTGGAAGGTGTATTGTGATAAACTGGAGCAAAAATACACCACTTGTCAGTGGCTTCCTGTTAGTATTCGAGTGTGAGGGTCATTTTGGAAAGTGTACTGTGTTAAACTCGAGCAAAAATACACCACTTGTCGGTGGCTTCCTGTTAGTATTCGAGTGTGAGGGTCATTTTGGAAAGTGTATTGTGTTAAACTGGAGCAAAAATACACTACTTGTTAGTGGCTTCCTGTTAGTATTCCAGTGTGAGGGTCATTTTGGAAAGTATATTGTGTTAAACTGGAGCAAAAATACACCTCTTGTTAGTGGCTTCCTGTTAGTATTCCAGTGTGAGGGTCATTTTGGAAAGTATATTGTGTTAAACTGGAGCAAAAATACACCACTTGTCGGTGGCTTCCTGTTAGTATTCGAGTGTGAGGGTCATTTTGGAAAGTGCATTGTGTTAAACTGGAGCAAAAATACACCACTTGTCAGAGGCTTCCTGTTAGTATTCGAGTGTGAGGGTCATTTTGGAAGGTGTATTGTGATAAACTGGAGCAAAAATACACCACTTGTCAGTGGCTTCCTGTTAGTATTCGAGTGTGAGGGTCATTTTGGAAAGTGTATTGTGTTAAACTGGAGCAAAAATACACCACTTGTCAGTGGCTTCCTGTTAGTATTCCAGTGTGAGGGTCATTTTGGAAAGTATATTGTGTTAAACTGGAGCAAAAATACACCACTTGTCAGTGGCTTCCTGTTAGTATTCGAGTGTGAGGGTCATTCTGGAAGGTGTATTGTGTTAAACTGGAGCAAAAATACACCACTTGTCAGTGGCTTCCTGTTAGTATTCGAGTGTGAGGGTCATTTTGGAAGGTGTATTGTGTTAAATTGGAGCTAAAATACACCACTTCTCAGTGGCTTCCTGTTAATATTCGAGTGTGAGGGTCATTTTGGAAAGTGTACTGTGTTAAACTCGAGCAAAAATACACCATTGTCGGTGGCTTCCTGTTAGTATTCGAGTGTGAGTGTCATTTTGGAAAGTATATTGTGTTAAACTGGAGCAAAAATACACCTCTTGTTAGTGGCTTCCTGTTAGTATTCGAGTGTGAGGGTCATTTTGGAAAGTATATTGTGTTAAACTGGAGCAAAAATACACCTCTTGTTAGTGGCTTCCTGTTAGTATTCGAGTGTGAGGGTCATTTTGGAAAGTGTATTGTGTTAAACTGGAGCAAAAATACACCACTTGTCAGTGGCTTCCTGTTAGTATTCCAGTGTGAGGGTCATTTTGGAAAGTATATTGTGTTAAACTGGAGCAAAAATACACCACTTGTCAGTGGCTTCCTGTTAGTATTCGAGTGTGAGGGTCATTTTGGAAGGTGTATTGTGTTAAACTGGAGCAAAAATACACCACTTGTCAGTGGCTTCCTGTTAGTATTCGAGTGTGAGGGTCATTTTGGAAGGTGTATTGTGTTAAATTGGAGCAAAAATACACCACTTCTCAGTGGCTTCCTGTTAATATTCGAGTGTGAGGGTCATTTTGGAAAGTGTATTGTGTTAAACTGGAGCAAAAATACACTACTTGTTAGTGGCTTCCTGTTAGTATTCGAGTGTGAGGGTCATTTTGGAAGGTGTATTGTGATAAACTGGAGCAAAAATACACCACTTGTCAGTGGCTTCCTGTTAGTATTCGAGTGTGAGGGTCATTTTGGAAAGTGTACTGTGTTAAACTCGAGCAAAAATACACCACTTGTCGGTGGCTTCCTGTTAGTATTCGAGTGTGAGGGTCATTTTGGAAAGTGTATTGTGTTAAACTGGAGCAAAAATACACTACTTGTTAGTGGCTTCCTGTTAGTATTCCAGTGTGAGGGTCATTTTGGAAAGTATATTGTGTTAAACTGGAGCAAAAATACACTACTTGTTAGTGGCTTCCTGTTAGTATTCGAGTGTGAGGGTCATTTTGGAAAGTGTATTGTGTTAAACTGGAGCAAAAATATACTACTTGTCAGTGGCTTCCTGTTAGTATTCCAGTGTGAGGGTCATTTTGGAAAGTATATTGTGTTAAACTGGAGCAAAAATACACCACATGTCAGTGGCTTCCTGTTAGTATTCGAGTGTGAGGGTCATTTTGGGAAGTGTATTGTGTTTAACTGGAGCAAAAATACACCACTTGTCAGTGGCTTCCTGTTAGTATTCCAGTGTGAGGGTCATTTTGGAAAGTGTATTGTGTTAAACTGGAGCAAAAATACACCACTTGTCAGTGGCTTCCTGTTAGTATTCGAGTGTGAGGGTCATTTTGGGAAGTGTATTGTGTTTAACTGGAGCAAAAGTACACCACTTCTCAGTGGCTTCCTGTTAGTATTCGAGTGTGAGTGTCATTTTGGAAAGTATATTGTGTTAAACTGGAGCAAAAATACACTACTTGTTAGTGGCTTCCTGTTAGTATTCGAGTGTGAGGGTCATTTTGGAAAGTGTATTGTGTTAAACTGGAGCAAAAATACACTACTTGTCAGTGGCTTCCTGTTAGTATTCCAGTGTGAGGGTCATTTTGGAAAGTATATTGTGTTAAACTGGAGCAAAAATACACCACTTGTCAGTGGCTTCCTGTTAGTATTCGAGTGTGAGGGTCATTTTGGGAAGTGTATTGTGTTTAACTGGAGCAAAAATACACCACTTGTCAGTGGCTTCCTGTTAGTATTCCAGTGTGAGGGTCATTTTGGAAAGTGTATTGTGTTAAACTGGAGCAAAAATACACCACTTGTCAGTGGCTTCCTGTTAGTATTCCAGTGTGAGGGTCATTTTGGAAAGTGTATTGTGTTAAACTGGAGCAAAAATACACCTCTTGTTAGTGGCTTCCTGTTAGTATTCGAGTGTGAGGGTCATTTTGGAAAGTGTATTGTGTTAAACTGGAGCAAAAATACACTACTTGTCAGTGGCTTCCTGTTAGTATTCCAGTGTGAGGGTCATTTTGGAAAGTATATTGTGTTAAACTGGAGCAAAAATACACTACTTGTTAGTGGCTTCCTGTTAGTATTCGAGTGTGAGGGTCATTTTGGAAAGTGTATTGTGTTAAACTGGAGCAAAAATACACTACTTGTCAGTGGCTTCCTGTTAGTATTCCAGTGTGAGGGTCATTTTGGAAAGTATATTGTGTTAAACTGGAGCAAAAATACACCACATGTCAGTGGCTTGCTGTTAGTATTCGAGTGTGAGGGTCATTTTGGGAAGTGTATTGTGTTTAACTGGAGCAAAAATACACCACTTGTCAGTGGCTTCCTGTTAGTATTCCAGTGTGAGGGTCATTTTGGAAAGTGTATTGTGTTAAACTGGAGCAAAAATACACCACTTGTCAGTGGCTTCCTGTTAGTATTCCAGTGTGAGGGTCATTTTGGAAAGTGTATTGTGTTAAACTGGAGCAAAAATACACCACTTGTCAGTGGCTTCCTGTTAGTATTCGAGTGTGAGGGTCATTTTGGGAAGTGTATTGTGTTTAACTGGAGCAAAAGTACACCACTTCTCAGTGGCTTCCTGTTAGTATTCGAGTGTGAGTGTCATTTTGGAAAGTATATTGTGTTAAACTGGAGCAAAAATACACCACTTGTCAGTGGCTTCCTGTTAGTATTCCAGTGTGAGGGTCATTTTGGAAAGTGTACTGTGTTAAACTGGAGCAAAAGTACACCACTTGTCAGTGGCTTCCTGTTAGTATTCGAGTGTGAGGGTCATTTTGGAAAGTGCATTGTGTTTAACTGGAGCAAAAGTACACCACTTCTCAGTGGCTTCCTGTTAGTATTCGAGTGTGAGGGTCATTTTGGAAAGTGTATTGTGTTAAACTGGAGCAAAAATACACCACTTGTCAGTGGCTTCCTGTTAGTATTCGAGTGTGAGGGTCATTTTGGAAAGTATATTGTGTTAAACTGGAGCAAAAATACACTACTTGTCAGTGGCTTCCTGTTAGTATTCGAGTGTGAGGGTCATTTTGGAAAGTGCATTGTGTTTAACTGGAGCAAAAGTACACCACTTCTCAGTGGCTTCCTGTTAGTATTCGAGTGTGAGGGTCATTTTGGAAAGTGTATTGTGTTAAACTGGAGCAAAAATACACCACTTGTTA
The DNA here is from genome assembly GCA_946902985.2 of Meconema thalassinum. Classification (NCBI taxonomy): domain Eukaryota; kingdom Metazoa; phylum Arthropoda; class Insecta; order Orthoptera; family Tettigoniidae; genus Meconema; species Meconema thalassinum. The sequence goes on along the minus strand of OX336395.1, from coordinate 19,508,013 downwards.
GTGGCTTCCTGTTAGAATTCGAGTGTGAGGGTCATTTTGGAAAGTATATTGTGTTAAACTGGAGCAAAAATACACCACTTGTCAGTGGCTTCCTGTTAGTATTCGAGTGTGAGGGTCATTTTGGAAAGTATATTGTGTTAAACTGGAGCAAAAATACACTACTTGTCAGTGGCTTCCTGTTAGTATTCGAGTGTGAGGGTCATTTTGGAAAGTGTACTGTGTTAAACTGGAGCAAAAATACACCACTTGTTAGTGGCTTCCTGTTAGTATTCGAGTGTGAGGGTCATTTTGGAAAGTGTATTGTGTTAAACTGGAGCAAAAATACACCACTTGTCAGTGGCTTCCTGTTAGTATTCGAGTGTGAGGGTCATTTTGGAAAGTGTATTGTGTTAAACTGGGGCAAAAATACACCACTTGTCAGTGGCTTCCTGTTAGTATTCGAGTGTGAGGGTCATTTTGGAAGGTGTATTGTGATAAACTGGAGCAAAAATACACTACTTGTCAGTGGCTTCCTGTTAGTATTCGAGTGTGAGGGTCATTTTGGAAAATGTATTGTGTTAAACTGGAGCAAAAATACACCACTTGTCGGTGGCTTCCTGTTAGTATTCGAGTGTGAGTGTCATTTTGGAAAGTATATTGTGTTAAACTGGAGCAAAAATACACCACTTGTCGGTGGCTTCCTGTTAGTATTCGAGTGTGAGTGTCATTTTGGAAAGTATATTGTGTTAAACTGGAGCAAAAATACACCACTTGTCAGTGGCTTCCTGTTAGTATTCGAGTGTGAGGGTCATTTTGGAAAGTGTACTGTGTTAAACTCGAGCAAAAATACACCACTTGTCAGTGGCTTCCTGTTTGTATTCGAGTGTGAGGGTCATTTTGGAAAGTATATTGTGTTAAACTCGAGCAAAAATACACTACTTGTCAGTGGCTTCCTGTTAGTATTCCAGTGTGAGGGTCATTTTGGAAAGTGTACTGTGTTAAACTGGAGCAAAAATACACCACTTGTCAGTGGGCTTCCTGTTAGTATTCGAGTGTGAGGGTCATTTTGGAAGGTGTATTGTGTTAAACTGGAGCAAAAATACACCACTTGTCTGTGGCTTCCTGTTAGTATTCGAGTGTGAGGGTCATTTTGGAAAGTGTATTGTGTTAAACTCGAGCAAAAATACACCACTTGTTAGTGGCTTCCTGTTAGTATTCGAGTGTGAGGGTCCTTTTGGAAAGTGTATTGTGTTTAACTGGTGTTGGAAACATTAGTTTATCGATATTTTATTCAGATGTCGCAAAGAACACTGAACATTATAATTTAATACCAACAACATTGTTAATTTTCGATCATTTGTACATTGATAAGTGCAAACACAACGTATCATTTGCTAATGAAATAAACCATTTAAAATGTGGGTAGGAGGTTCATATACTTGCTTTCATTATGTCCGAGTGCTCACCCCTTAATGTAATGTTGGTAGGAGGTTCATATACTAGCTTTCATTATGTCCGAGTGCTCACCCCTTAATGTAATGTAGGTAGGAGGTTCATATACTTGCTTTCATTATGTCCGAGTGCTCGCCCCTTAATGTAATGTTGGTAAGAGGTTCATATACTTGCTTTCATTATGTCCGAGTGCTCACCCCTTAATGTAATGTGGGTAGGAGGTTCATATACTTGCTTTCATTATGTCCGAGTGCTCACCCCTTAATGTAATGTAGGTAGGAGGTTCATATACTTGCTTTCATTATGTCCGAGTGCTCACCCCTTAATGTAATGTAGGTAGGAGGTTCATATACTTGCTTTCATTATGTCCGAGTGCTCACCCCTTAATGTAATGTAGGTAGGAGGTTCATATACTTGCTTTCATTATGTCCGAGTGCTCCCCCCTTAATGTAATGTAGGTAGGAGGTTCATATACTTGCTTTCATTATGTCCGAGTGCTCACCCCTTAATGTAATGTAGGTAGGAGGTTCATATACTTGCTTTCATTATGTACGAGTGCTCCCCCCTTAATGTAATGTTGGTAGGAGGTTCATATACTTGCTTTCATTATGTCCGAGTGCTCCCCCCTTAATGTAATGTAGGTAGCAGGTTCATATACTTGCTTTCATTATGTACGAGTGCTCACCCCTTAATGTAATGTAGGTAGGAGGTTCATATACTTGCTTTCATTATGTCCGAGTGCTCACCCCTTAATGTAATGTTGGTAGGAGGTTCATATACTTGCTTTCATTATGACCGAGTGCTCACCCCTTAATGTAATGTAGGTAGGAGGTTCATATACTTGCTTTCATTATGTCCGAGTGCTCACACCTTAATGTAATGTTGGTAGGAGGTTCATATACTTGCTTTCATTATGTCCGAGTGCTCTCCCCTTAATGTAATGTAGGTAGGAGGTTCATATACTTGCTTTCATTATGTCCGAGTGCTCGCCCCTTAATGTAATGTTAGTAGGAGGTTCATATACTTGCTTTCATTATGTCCGAGTGCTCACCCCTTAATGTAATGTTGGTAGGAGGTTCATATACTTGCTTTCATTATGTCCGAGTGCTCACCCCTTAATGTAATGTTGGTAGGAGGTTCATATACTTGCTTTCATTATGTCCGAGTGCTCACCCCTTAATGTAATGTTGGTAGGAGGTTCATATACTTGCTTTCATTATGTCCGAGTGCTCACCCCTTAATGTAATGTAGGTAGGAGGTTCATATACTTGCTTTCATTATGTCCGAGTGCTCACCCCTTAATGTAATGTTGGTAGGAGGTTCATATACTTGCTTTCATTATGTCCGAGTGCTCACCCCTTAATGTAATGTTGGTAGGAGGTTCATATACTTGCTTTCATTATGTCCGAGTGCTCACCCTTAATGTAATGTTGGTAGGAGGTTCATATACTTGCTTTCATTATGTCCTAGTGCTCACCCCTTAATGTAATGTAGGTAGGAGGTTCATATACTTGCTTTCATTATGTCCTAGTCCTCACCCCTTAATGTAATGTAGGTAGGAGGTTCATATACTTGCTTTCATTATGTCCTAGTGCTCACCCCTTAATGTAATGTAGGTAGGAGGTTCATATACTTGCTTTCATTATGTCCTAGTCCTCACCCCTTAATGTAATGTAGGTAGGAGGTTCATATACTTGCTTTCATTATGTCCGAGTGCTCACCCTTAATGTAATGTTGGTAGGAGGTTCATATACTTGCTTTCATTATGTCCGAGTGCTCACCCCTTAATGTAATGTTGGTAGGAGGTTCATATACTTGCTTTCATTATGTCCTAGTCCTCACCCCTTAATGTAATGTAGGTAGAAGGTTCATATACTTGCTTTCATTATGTCCGAGTGCTCACCCTTAATGTAATGTTGGTAGGAGGTTCATATACTTGCTTTCATTATGTCCGAGTGCTCACCTCTTAATGTAATGTTGGTAGGAGGTTCATATACTTGCTTTCATTATGTCCGAGTGCTCACCCCTTAATGTAATGTTGGTAGGAGGTTCATATACTTGCTTTCATTATGTCCGAGTGCTCACCCTTAATGTAATGTTGGTAGGAGGTTCATATACTTGCTTTCATTATGCCCGAGTGCTCACCCCTTAATGTAATGTTGGCAGGAGGTTCATATACTTGCTTTCATTATGTCCGAGTGCTCACCCCTTAATGTAATGTTGGTAGGAGGTTCATATACTTGCTTTCATTATGTCCGAGTGCTCACCCCTTAATGTAATGTTGGTAGGAGGTTCATATACTTGCTTTCATTATGTCCGAGTGCTCACCCCTTAATGTAATGTTGAGTAAGCTCATCCCCCAAACAATAGTTACGCCACTGCTGACAATCCTCGTCAATATTTAATAATTTCGGTCGATCATGAACTACGATAGGTACATTTCTCATGTCTACGTTGGCATTTGAGCAGTGTATGTAAATCAGATACACAGCGGCTTCGGTGGCGTAGTTGGTAGCTTGCTGAACTGCTGTGCCCAAGATCGCGGGTTCAAACCTAGCTGAGCGTTAAAATCCTTCAGTATGCCGTCCTTCGGAGGGGAATTAAGCCGGCGGGTCCATGTCATAGATTTATGGCATGTAAAAGATACTTCCACTAACTTGTGTGAAGCTGAAGTTTAGGTTAGATTCACTTCAACAGCTCCATCAAAGTTCCACCGTTCACCTCTAACTGCCAGGGACATCTGGTGGCGAAAGTTGAAACTACTTGAAATTGAACGGCATTTGTAGCTCACGCCATGGGTGTTCGCTCGAAGAAGCTACAGCCTCTGGCGAACCGAACATGTCCTCGGACACTCCCGGCACTAAAAGCCATACGATAAATAAATAAATAGACAGAAATCGTAATTAAGGGCGTACTAATTAGTCAGTAAAGAAAGATGAGGAAGTTACAAGCGCAACCGGAGAGATCCACCGTATTTAATGTCTCACTGGCGCTGCTGTGACAAACAGAAGGATGCTTAGTGAGAAGGTAGTGTTTACTGCGTCACGTCGTTGAAGATACGTGTATCTGTGGCATCAAACATCCTTCTCAGCAATTACTCTAAAATGATGACAGACCCATTGAATACTTCAAATGAAATTAAGAAACGTCAATTGTTACCTTGTACGAGGTATTTAGTTGTTTCTTGCCATGTTCTTGTATTTTATTATTAGTTAACTTTATGTGAGATAATTTTATCAGCTTTATCGCTTTATTTGATTAATTGTTAAACAAATCGCATCAAAATCTCCTTCAGTCACGGACTAATATAGGCAGTCACAAAGCTCGCTCCGTAACGAAATCACATCCTCTTGATTGGTGGAGCGATATTAACACTTGCGCGGCCAGCAAGCTGACAACCCCCAAGGGAGGCTGTAGGTAAAAAACATGGCCGTTGATAAATGTCCATAACATACACACATCAAAAAAAGTTTTGCATCACCTCGGTTCCCAGATCTCCGGCATATAGACGTTGACTGTGTATATTGTATCCAAGATACAGTCCCTTTGACTGTTCATAGATGTCACTAAATCTGCTCAAAGATGTAAACAACCATGCATGAGCAGGGCCTATTAGACGGAGGGGGTACGACAGCCGATCAGTTCCAGTCATTCCACCAGGACGAAGGTACGCTGCTCATGTTGTCTGTAGTTCTACCATGCCTAGAAGGTCAATACCGCAGTTCGATCGCGTCCGCATTGTTACTTTGTGTCAAGAAGGGCTCTCAACAAGGGAAGTTTCCAGGCGTCTCAGAGTGAACCAAAGCGATGTTGTTCGGACATGGAGGAGGTACAGAGATACAGGAACTGTCGATGACAGGCCTCGCTCAGGCCGCCCAAGGGCTACTACTGTAGTGGATGACCGCTACATACGGATTGCCGCTCGGAGGAACCCTGACAGCAATGCCACCATGTTGAATAATGCGTTTCGTTCAGCCACAGGACGTCGTGTTTCAACTCAAGCTGTGCGCAATAGGCTGCATGATGCGCAACTTCACTCCCGACGTCCATGGCGAGGTCCAGCTTTGCAACCCCGACACCATGCAGCGCGGTACAGATGGGCCCAACAACATGCTGAATGGACCCCACGGAATTGGCATCACGTTCTCTTCACCGATGAGTGTCGCATATGCCTTCAACCAGACAATCGTCGGAGACGTGTTTGGAGGCACCCTGGTCAGGCTGAACGTCTTAGACACACTGTCCAGCGAGTGCAGCAAGGTGGTGGTTCCCTGATGTTTTGGGGTGGCATTATGTGGGGCCGACGTACGCCACTGGTGGTCATGGAAGGCTCCGAAACGGCTTTACGATACCTGAATGACATCCTCCGACCCATAGTGCAACCATATCGGCAGAATATTGGAGAGGCATTTGTCTTCATGGACGACAATTCTCGACCTCATCGTGCACATCTTGTGAATGCGTTCCTTCAAGATAACGACATCGCTCGACTACAGTGGCCAGCATGTTCGCCAGACATGAACCCTATCGAACATGCCTGGGATATGTTGAAAAGGGCTGTTTATGGACGTCTTGACCCACCAACCACTCTGAGAGATTTACGCCGAATTGTCGTTGAGGAGTGGGACAATTTGGACCAACAGTGTCTTGATGAACTTGTGGATAGTATGCCACGACGAATACAGGCATGCATCAATGCAAGATGACGTGCTACTGGGTATTAGAGGTAGTGGTGTGTACTGCAATCTGGACCACAAATGCTGAAAGTCTAGCTGTATGATGGTACAACATGCAATGTGTGGGTCTCATGAGCAATAAAACGAGCTGAAATGTTGTTTGTGTTGATCTCTATTCCCTTTGTATTTAACGGTTCCGGAACTCTTGGAACCGAGGTGATGCAAAACTTTTTTTGATGTGTGTATAAATTTTTAGAGATATTTAGTTCATATTTTGTATGGTTATTGTCCACATGCTGCTTAATATTGCATTGCATTTGTAACTCAATGTGATCATAGAATCTTAAACTCTTGAGACCCAAGGTCAATTTTGTTTCATGAAATATGATTCCCTGAATTAATTTTACACTTTTAGACTTGAAAAAGGTACTGTCATTTAAAAAAAAATTAGGGGTTCCATGGTGGGAGGAGGGGACGTATCATATATGATACAATGGGTCAGTATCGAGAACAACCATTTTTTGCAAGAAAATGTATTTACATGATATTACAGGTTACAATAAGCTCTTTCTTAGCCTTTTACTTGTTACAACTATTGAACAATCAAAGAATGATTTTTAGGGTTGCTCTTCCATACCCATCCAAGAGGTGACTCACTCATGTGGTATGGAAATCCTTGAAGCAGTTCCTTTGGGAAGTGAAACATAAAAAAACTTTACAATCTATGCATCTGACATATGTTAGTGCAGAACATCCGGGAGCTCTACACCTTGATCTTGACTTCTGTTGAGTCATCATTTCGGGTAAATGCATGGCATTTCTTGATCTTTTTGCCATTGGTGGAAGTGGCTGGGTTGGGGTTCGTTTTCTTCTTTCCTCTTCTCCTATTTCTTCATCTTCACTTTCACTTTCTACACTTCTTCTAGTGCCATGAGTGTAGATGAGATGCTCTGCAATACATAGCTTGAATAAGAAATAGGTCAGAATGTCTTTCCTCAGCCATTTATTTTGCATAGCAGCCATTCGATACTCGATCCAAGCTGCTGCCAACACAAAATCGAAAAATTGGTGGATTGTTCTAATTGTCCACTTATTTGTTCTGTTTCTCATTGCATACCTGCTGAGGATTCTGTCCAAGAGATCAACACCTCCCATGTTGTTGTTGTACATTTTGACTAGGAATGGTCGAGAAATATGTATGTACTGACCATCTTTCTTTGACCAACGCCTGCAGTCTTCAGTGGGAGCAACACCATAGTCTGTTGAAATTAAATGAATGGGGCGATTATCATACCATTTTACAATAACCATCTTTTCATCTGCTCTTACAACTTGGTCACTTGCACCTCTCCCTTCACGTTTCATATCACAATCTCGTTTCAGGGTCACAGATTTTGGAATCCGGTTTACCATGATTGTACCACAAGCTAAAATCGACCTGTGGGTAAACAATGCATCAAAGAGAGTCACAGATGAAAAATACCTGTCCATAAAAATGGTTGAACCAGGAGGGAGAGAGTCTGAGAGTTTAAGTACAACCCTTCCTCCAATGTCCATTTTCTGTGGGAGAGGAACCTTTTCTGACAGAATTTCCCTTCCTCCTCCTTCGTACATGGTAAAATCTAAGGGAAGGCCACTGGTACTTGTCATTACAAAGTTTTTTAACCCAACAGGTTGGGGTTTCCCTTTCACATATTGTTTCATCCTCACTTGGCCATGAAACGGTATCATTTGTTCATCTATAGACACCTTCTCAGGACGAGGATGTTGCAAACAAGTATTTCTTATTCGCGTCAACATCGGTCGCACCTTCCAAAATCTATCGGCACTCTTGAATTCCTCACTGGTAGCCTGATCGTCAACAACTTTGATATTGCTTCTAATTGTATAGAACCTATTCCTACTCATATTGTCTGCAATGAGTGGGTATCTGGTCTTTTGTTCCCAGCACATCCTTAATTTTGGAAAACTTAATAACGATGCAATAATGCTGGCGCCCCAATAGATCTTCATCTCATGTCCGGTTACCCCCAAAGATTTTCCTTTCAGCAGCACGTACCTTCTGTTCGTGAATTCCGACATTTCTTCAAAAAAGTCATCTTCAAGGTAGTTCGCAAAATACTGATATGGCTTCTTAACCTCAAAATCAACGGTTGAATCAGTACCTGGGCTATGATGAGATGGCCCCAGAAACCTGAAAAGAAAAACACGAAACAATTAAAATAGTAACAGAAAAATTTTTACTGTTTGAACTACAACACAATGGGAAAATCTGTGGAAATTGGCTGTTTATCTGGGTTGTTTATTTATTAAATGGACCAGTTGACAAAATTACTCACTCTGTTTTGTGGCGCCATTGCTGGGTAGGATCCCTTCTGGCAGAAACGTCACCATTGGAAGCTGTTCCATCATTAGCATCATCATCGTCATCATCGGAAGCTGCTTCAAGAATGCCAGCACTAACTGCTGGAGCTTGAATATCAGCCTCAACATCATCATCTTCAATTTCAATATCTGAATTGTTTGGGTCTATGCCATCCAACACCTCAAAAATCTCATCTTCATCCAGCCCTAACAAAAGAAATCGAAAGGTCATTAGCTTAGGCCTAACCTTAAAATATCGAGATAATTTTATATTCAAAACCTCTGTATGGGCTTACATATTATGATTGACAATTACCTCACTATTCTATCTCATTAAACCAAAATAATGATAATTCCGAGAATAAAAAACAAACTACAAAATTAGAGACAACCCGCGAAAAAACTACTTGAAAAGTAGTCACAGGAACCCAGTGTATCATATGTGATACATAAGATATATCGTGGTATTACACATTTGAATTGTATTGAAAAATGTGTTAGTATGATAAAATTATGATATCCAGCCTTTGAGCACAATTACCAAACAATCTAATGTTATAAAGAACGTAATAATGTAACTTACCGTGTTTGTTACGAAGAATGCTTGTTTTGGCTTGACCTCGACTTGAACACAACCTCCCCTGCCATCTACCGGGACAGTGAGCAATGAAAAATAAGTGACGGTTGAATAGCGGAAAGTGTAAAGAATATGATACTATGGGTGCAACCACAGATTACCTACTACTACAGATAGCCGACAGCCATGCTAATTCTTGGCACCTAAGACTTCAGCGCTGTCTGGTGTTTGACCGCGGTACTACTACGTGTAGCCCGTAGCGCCACCTATGAGCAGAACTTGTAAACACTACCCCTCCCACCCCTCCCCTCGTTCCTCCCGCCCCTCCCCTCGTTTCGCTAAATGAGTGGTCTAGATGCAAAACCGGCGATTTCCACTTTTTTTTTATGACAATGAGTTAAAGTTGGAGAACCATTCTCTGAGGTGTTTGTGATCTGTTATGAACTTGTTTGGCCTCAGGCCGGATTTTCAACCAAACAAGTTTATAAACAGATAACAAACACCTCAGAGAATGGTTCTCCACTCATTGTCACCAAAAAGTGGAGATTGTCGGTTTTGCATCTATACCCCTCAAATGCTTTGTCCACTTCGTTCCAAAATCCACACGTAGAATATATTGATAGCAAATATATACCTAAATAATCACACAAATAATGCTGCAAAATTGTGGAGTTCAGAACACTGAAATGAACAATGGAAACACACAGGATTCAATCTATCCATTTAAATTATTTTCAGGTAGTTTAAATTAGGGCACAAGAAAGGAAAAGGAGAGGGTCAATTTTTATTAAGATAAAAAACAGTGCTATTGGGTAAAAACCAGTAAATTTATTTTTAAAAGAGAATGTAAGAAAACAGATGGTGTAATTAAATCCATGGTCACACCATCCTATTACCTGGCATTTGCCTATCAGAAAGAGGGAAAACCATGGAAAAACCTCAATCAGGTAATAATAAGCCTATATTAAAAAATCACAATACATTTAGTACATAATTGGGAAGCTTCTTGGAAAGGGTCAATGATGATTGTTAGCAAATTCCTGCAACAGAGGAAAAACATTTAAAGAAATATTTCTTTCAAGAATTCATTCATGGTTTTCCTTGATATTCACAATGTGATACTTGAAGTAAAAAATAAACCTGTAAATTATGAAAATAATGTACTCTTTCCTAAAACAGAAACTGATGTGTAGCCTTAATCTGCAACAAACTACTGTATACTATTTTAAACAAGAGAACGGATCTGTGACAAGGTGCCACTGTCGCTGGACCATTGCTATGGTAACACAAACAATGTTGCCATTATTACCAAGGCCTTTGTGATCTGTTCTCGCTGCCATTAAGAGATTGGTTATTTATTCAGTTGGTCAACACAATATAATACCAGGTTGCTTTTGCTGTTCCGGTAATTGGAATCATGTGTTCACCGACTGAAAAATTGACAAGATCAATTGTCAATGATTAATAATAATGTTATTGGTCTTACTGCCCTATTGGGGCTTTTAGAGACGCCGGGATGCCGGAATTTTGCCCAGAAGGGTATCATTAACGTGCCAGTAAATCTAATGACATTGCTCCCTCACGTTTGCGCGCCCTCAATTGCCAATCAGCTGCGCCAGGATTCGAAACTGCAACCTTGGGCAAAGCTGGCGAGAACCACTGAGTCACGCAGTCAGTCAATTGTCAATGACAGGCTGCATGGTTCGGCGGTAAAGATCTCGCCTGCTGTTCCCAAAAGAGCGGGATTGTATCCTGGCACAGTCGGTTGGCATTTGAGGATGCTTAAATATCAGAAAGATTTACCGGCACGCTCAAGATCCCCCTTCAGGACAAAATACCACCACCTAAGCATCTCTAAAAGCCGCAATTGTAAAATGGGACGTAAACCCTTTCATTTTGTTATTAATCATCGACTATTGATCTTGTCATTTTTCAGTCGGTGAAACTACCATGTTGTCAATAAAGCAACACTGAAAAATGGTTTCAAAGCTATCTTATTGTTTTTATTTATATAACTTTTAACATTTCTTTATGACATACCCTATCTTCAGTAATATGATGCGTCTTGGTTAATGATTGATCAAATTATAGTTCAATAGGGTTTTTAAAAAAATGTTGAACTCCTATGTTATGTTGATTTGTGGTACATTGTGACACCTCTCGAAAGGTTTCAGTGACAGAAGCAGCGAGTGTGCAGCATTGAGCATTAATGAAGGCTCTGATTGTCGATGCATGGTTAAAAGGGACAGTAAATAGTGCATATTATACACATCTTGGGCACATATGTCTCAAGCATCATAAGAAAATTAGATCCCAACAAGAGAAGGAACTGCAGTACTAGCATTGTTAGTAGCAACTTCAGTCAACGCAAGTTTGCCCAAATGACTGGGCAGGGGTACATCTAATATACATAATAAAAATGGACACTCCCAAGAAGGTTTCTGAACTTTTTCAATATAACGAAACAATGTACTCAAATTGTGTGTCAATGAGCTTACAAAAAAAAACTGGGAAGTTCCATACGGGTGACTAAAGCTACTGTATGAACGTAGGCAGAAAACATGGCATTTTAAGTAGTAGTGTTGGCACGCAAGTAGGTTAAAAAAATAACCTTGTAATATGTGGCACCAGAGTCAATCAACAAGTACGAATTGGCATACTGTTGCCACAGACAAATTGATAGACCTACCATCAGCACGACACTAGGATACTTTCGTAATTCTAGTGATGCGATCTTCATGGTGAATGGTTTTTAGAGTTTTCTTTCTTTCTCTATAGCCACTAAGCTTGTGGCTTTTTGACATTTCTTGTTTGTGTTTTACATAGAGGCAATGTGAAAGCAGGAGTTACTCTGTTGCAGTGGTGAAATGCTGTAGCTTATTGTTGATGTTTGTCTATGGTGATAAGGAATGTATTACTTTCAACACAACAAAAGCTACATTTAAAATATATCTTTACTTTGATGTGAATAAGATAATACCTCCTATATTGATCATGTTTAGAACTTTACGAAGACAAAATTCTAGCAAATTGGCCTGAAACTGTTCTTTATATAAAGAGAGAATAGAATACCCAGCATGGTGCCTTACCAAGCGTATCGCAAATTGGGCCGTTTCAAAATTTAAATACAAACAAGCTGACCCGGCAGACGTTGTCCTGCCAATCAAGGAAAGTGTTGTAACTTTGTTTCTTGAAATGCTTTTGGATACACAATATTTTTTTCAATTTCTTTTAACTGCCTCTAAACTATCGTGAATTGAATAAAATAATTTAGAAACATTCGTTGGAGCGTGCGCAACAACTCTCCAAAGTTTCATCGCACACGGATAAATGGCATTTAACGCATACGGGATTTGGTTTAAATGATTCGTGCGCTGTCACTCATTTGTTGAATCTACTCGTGCTCTACCAACTGTGAAATGGATTAACTAAGTTAGAAAGCTTCACGTAAGTGTACACAACAACTCATCAAAGTTTCATCGCAATCGATGAATAGTGTATGAACGCATACAGGGTTTTGTTGGAACGCTTTGCGCGTCGTCACTCATTTGTTACATCTACTCGTGCGCTACCAATATTGTAAAATGGATTTACCAAGTTGAACACCTTCCTTGCCGTGTACACGACAACTCATCAAAGTTTCATCGGAATCGGATGAATGACATATGAACACATAAGTGATTTTCTTTAAATGATTCGCGTGCCGTCACTCATTTGTTGAATCTACTCATGCGCAACCTATTGTAAAGTAGATTTACTAAGCTTGAAACCTTCTCTGGTGTGTAATCAATGATTCACCAAGGTTTGATCGCAATCGGATGAATGATACATGACCGCATACGGGACATTGTGGAAACGATTCGTGCGCCGTCGCTCATTTGTTGAATCTACTCGTGCGCTACTTATTAAAAACTGGATTTACTAAGACAGAAACATTTCCTGGAGTGTACACAACAATTCACCAAAGTTTCATCGCAATCTGATAAATGGTATATGGCCGCATACGGTACTTTGTTGAAATGATTCGCGTGCCGTCACACATTTGTTGAATCTACTCGTGAGCTACCTATTGTAAAATGGATTTATTAAGCCAGAAACCTTCCGTAGGGTGTACACAACATCTCACCCAAGTTTCATCGTAATCGGACGAATGGTATTTGAACGCATACGGGACCTTATTGAAACGCTTCGTACGTCGTCGCTCATTTGTTGAATCTACTCGTGTGATACCTCCTGTGAAATGTATTTACTAAGTTAGAAACCCTCACGTAAGTGTACACAACATCTCACCCAAGTTTCATTGCAATCGGATGAATGGTATATGAACGCATACGGGACTTTGATTAAAAGTTCGCGCGTCGTTGCTCATTTGTTGAATCTACTCGTGAGCTACCCATTGTACAATGGATTTACTAAGTTAGAAACCCTCACGTAAGTGTACGCAACATCTCACCCAAGTTTCATCGCTATCGGACGAATGGTATTTGAACGCATACGGGACTTTGTTGAAACGCTTCGCACGTCGCCACTCATTTGTTGAATCTACTCGTGCGCAACCTCCTGTGAAATGGATTACCAAGTTAGAAGCCTTCACTTAAGTGTACACAACAACTCATCAAAATTTCATCTCAATCTATGAACGGAATATAAACTAAACGGGATTTTGTTGAAACGCTTCGCGCGTCTTCACTCATTTGTTGAATCTAGTCGTGCGCTACCTAATGTGAAATTGATTTCCTAAGCCAGAAGCCTTCCCTGGAGTGTACACAACATCTCACCCAAGTTTCATCGCTATCGGACGAATGGTATTTGAACGCATACGGGACATTTTTGAAACGCTGCGCGCGTCGTCGCTCATTTGATGAATCTATTCGTGCGCTATCTATTGCAAAATGGATTTTCTAAGCCAAACACCTTCCCTGGAGCTCACTCAACATATTACCCAAGTTTCATGGCAATCGGATGAATGGTATATGAACGCATACGGGACTTTGAAACGCTCTAACGTGCAGAGACAAACAGTAGAATTCGACATCACTGCCACCTTTGGTATAAAACACAACTTTTCGCCACGGGCGGAATGTATGTTATGGCGGTAGTTGCACAGGTTGCAACCAGGTGGCTCTAACGTGCAGAGACAAACCGTCCAAAGACATCAGCTTTCACCAAGGCCAAGGCTAGTGGTTTCCATGACGACTGTTTTTGACTGTATATTGTGGTTCTAAAATAGTGTGTAAATTGTGGTTCTAAAATTGTGTTCATTCCACCTACCGGGTCAGATTGTGAATTTAAACCATACATGGACCCACCCTAATATACATACCAAATTCCATCAAAATCGGTTCAGTCGTTTAGGAGGAGTTCCGTCACATACACACGTGTCGAAGAATTATATATATATATAAAGATAAATCATGGTATTCATCAGCGAGTCCTCGCTAAATTGGAAGTGTAGTGATGATATGACTTTTGCAAGCGAAGCCGCGACTGGTAATGCTAGTAATAATATAAAAATTAGTAAATAAATACTAATGAAAAAAAGACATGTATTAGTTATAAACACCATTATATAATGTACAATTTAGGACTACACATTTTCGACCTTTACCCCTCGGTACAGCGTGCATCTGCCGGAACATATTTGCGATCGTATCTGTTCATAGAAGTTGTAACTAACCTGATAAGTTTGTTTCCTAAGCAGCAAGATAAAAAGATAAATATAGGGCACAAAATTCATTTCCACCTCCTTTCTGCCTCTCGTTCATTTTCCTAACTTGCTCTCCCAGGTGCTTGACAATGGGCTCATTAATACCTACATCAAATTTAATAGAACTCAAAATATTCTGAAGAGTGGACCTGGAAGGAAGAACAATCAATGAGCCAAGGAACCAATACGCCTTAGGACTTCGCTTGTACAGTGCAAGCGCTAACAGCTTCTCCTTCTTTGTCCAACGACGATGCTTGGGTCTCACCAGCTTATTCCTTGCATCCCCACAAGCTAAAGCTGCTGCTGCAGGTGAGATATCTTGCTGCAAAAAGAAATTCATGTTCCTACAAGAAGCTACTTTCATAAGTGACTTCATCTTGCCACGGGAGTCCTGGATACGTTTCCGGAGACGCGTGTAATTTCTCAGGGTTTGTCGAGTCAGGTTCAAAATCTTCTTTTTCTTAGGTGTGATGTCCTTCTGAGCCAGTTCCATTTCCTGCAATAAACACCTTCTTCGTTTTGCTCTCCTTTCCTTGGCATCAAGAACAGGAGTTGCCTGAAAAACAGATTCAGACCTAATAGGTCTTGAATGGACTAAAGATGGCCCGTGCGTACCAGCTGGAAGCGGAAGTTCTTGGCTACACTCTGCAACACCAGTTTCTTCTTCGGTTGATCCTGAAACAGACAAAAAGGCAGACGATTCAACAAAGTCATTTGACGGTCTTGGAGTAACTCCTTGGGGCTGTCTCCCTTCCTCGGTCAATCCTGAAAGAGATGAGATATTAGGTACAGCATTATGAACCAATGTTCTTTTTTAACGATTGAGGAACTGGTCTTCAGTGAAATGAAGTCCACAAACTCGCAGCCGTCTTAGCTGTTCTTTCGACTTGGATGAAAGTGATGGATCAACGAGCTCAATCCACACTCTGGACCTGAAAAAAAAACGAAGTTACAATTAGAAAATGCTCATAGAAGAATAGCAATATTTATGATTACTACAAAAGAGGATGGTTACGACGTTCATTACTACTACATACACTAAATCGAACCTTGGTGAGAGGCCAGCAGCTTGACCGCCATGAATCTGATATGCTTGCGGGTTTCGGCATCCAGTCACATTTCACCAAGATACCGTACTGAGGGAGGAGTGCATTGATATACTTAAGAAACTTGAATTGGTTCGTTTACATGGACCATATGTGACAGATTACCCTACCCTTATGGGGTGGGGGGTAGTACTTGGTAGTAGTTATCTGCCCCTCCAGGTTATGTTACAGTGTTACTGTTTGTTGTGCTTCATTCAATTTCCTCTCACACATGATAAAATGTTAACCATCCATTTCGGAATCTTAATACCATTTCAGTAGTGTATCTATTAAAGACAGGAACACTAACAGAATTCGTATGGGAAAATCACTTCAATGAAGGCAAACTACACGGTAGCACTGAATGAAATACGAACAGACGATAAAATTTTCTATAGTACATGAATTAGCCAAAATAACTTATGGTTTTTTACACTAGTTACAGACGAACACATCCAAGCCAATGGTTACAGACTAAAGCGACCAGATCAATGTATTTTGGTCAACAGTGACTTTGTATCCCACATGTTGGCAACAATGTGTGCCCTTGACTGCCGTTAATAAATTAAAAAAACACATATTTATGCAATATATAACACATTTCAGGTACAGTAGTGCCCAAAGTTATTCATTTCAATAAGTAATGTCGCCCAGTAGATGAAGGTATGTAAAAGCAACGTTCTGTTCTCATTTATTTTCCCCAGGAAAAGTAATGTTAAATCGATTACACTTTCTCAGCAAGTAATGAATTAAAATGCATACAGACATAAATGGAACCTAACCTTCATCTGTCAAGAGCCAGTGAACTGTCCCTACCTGGAACTTACCTCAGCAAACTGGAAGATCGCGATTCCGTAAACAAAAAAATCCCCTAGACAAAAAATAGCGGCACCCATGACTTTAAGAACGACACTAAAGGCTTAAAAGATCCATACTTTTTACATTTTGTGTGTTAATAAGGAGGTAACAGTTGAGGAGAAGAGAACATATGGAAAAGTTACCAAACTACTGATATAGGCCATAAATACTTTCTGTAATGATTCAAAATACACGTGGAAAGGATGCAGTTCACTCCTCCACTGTCTATAACCCAGCCGCCATCCCAAATCATATCACGACTTATATAGTAAAATTCCAACTGTGTCAGTCATTATCAGTGTTAATTATGTACAAGAACAGTATTGCCAACCCCACCCATAGGCTGGTACTAAATCGTATAGGCAGTCTAGGGGTTATAAAATAAAAGGAACAGTGGTTTTGGCAATGGTTACAGCCTAACATGTCAACAGTGCCCCTCAACCCAACCATTCTAACCTTCGTTTTGTCCAATACAATGGATTTTCACAACGGTTTTAGCCTGTGGGCCGCGTTAGCCATATATGCACCCCAGGTATTTGACAAGCATAATCTTTCTCTCGACCAATGGCTTTAGTCACCCATACCTCATATGGTGATGTATTTTATATCTTAAATTTTGGCAACACTACCATGACATGAATGTGTCATGTCTCGTCAGTGTCTCCGCCCATGTAACAGTTGATGAATGCTCAGCGCTTGAGGAACATGGCTGCAGTCGTTCAATGAGCAAGAAACAAACACATATTTATGTAATTTACCACATGTGATAATAGACGGCAATTTCAATTGATATTGTCTCCTAGAAATGACTCAAAATCATAGATTATCCGTATTAATGAAGTTGTAAGTGTCAAAGGCATGTTCTCGCTTCAACTAGTAATGTAATGTAAATTTCATCCAGACAGAGCCCTAACCTAGGAGCAGTCAAAGGTTTTGTCCAGACAGTCGTCTAACCTAATAGAGACCAATGGTTTTGTCTTTAGAAGAGTGTAGTGCAAATTTTCAATTAAACTGAACTGCAAGTAATTTACGAACATTCGTAACTCACGACCAAGCCTCACTCTTGAACACAAGTGACTGCATCTGCATGTAACGATGCACTATTTGAAACCTCCTACAGCGGGGTAACATGGCAGCAATTCAAGGCACGTAAACGAAACCTCCGTACATCCGTGAAGGCATTGCCTACAATAAAATAAAATAAACCTAGACACGTAGGAATCCCGGTATATACTTGAACCAGCAATGTTATTCAAACAATGTTGAAACCTGTAATAACCTGCCGATTAGAAGTTACCACCATGATTAGCAGATTTGTAATTTTGTAATTTGCATGTTACTATGAAATACTTAAACACTTGAAGTCACTTGCACATTGATTAGGTTATGTTAGTCGCATCATGGTCATTTAGGCTAAATGTTCCCAAAATTAGAGGCCAATGTTATTATACGTTACAACCCACCCACCAAGTAGCCTACTACTCACTTTAATTTCATTTAAAAAATGCCATCAAAGGAACGTGAATAAATAATTACAGAATAGCCCAATTATTGATACATACCTTGCTTCATCAAAGGGGAAGCGATGAAATGATAGGGCTCTTCCATCCTCAGGAGTGTATTTCCAACCTCTACTTTTGCAGCCAACAACAGAACATTCCGAGTGATATTTTCCCATAACCTACATATCAAATATACAGAATGAGGTACAGAAACAGAAAGCATGAAATACAAAATGTAATAGAAAATAAATTGAATTCAAGTCATTAACCTAGCTTTCTACTACTAAGAAAATTCACCAAAAATACTGCATGGCTCTCATGAGAATCCTATCGATCAAGAAATCATTTGAATAATAGATAATGCATAATTGGTACTTACCAGAGAAACTGAAATACCGATACTGGTTTACAATCAACCAAAATACCACGAGGCAATTTACAGGTGAGTACTTAAGCATTGGAGAATGAAAGTCGCCAAGTTGTTGGGAATATAGACAATGCCACCAACCCAGTAGAAATAATGTTCACTTAATGACATGTGCTATAATTACCGTCTGTGAGCAAGATAATTGCAAGGAAATGTCAATTAGGAATTATGTGTATATTTATTGACTAAATATAGGGATATATTTGCAATTCAATTAAAATGTGTATCATGCATATGTTGGCAAGACGATATACAGCGCTTAATCCGCTCCTTACGTCTGGCCGCGCTACTACACCGATGGTACCAAATAATCCCTATCTGGTTGACACCCCCTGGGTGCAACCTTCCGACAATGCGTACGAAGCGACAGAGAAAATAAAGTCCCAGTGTATCATATATGATACAAGGGGTTGCTAGAGGTTAATACATTTTCTGCTGAACTAATGGGTATTATTTTCTGATATTTTTATCACAAATTAAAAAAGGCTCAACTTTGAATCCTGTGCAAAAGAATTTTGATACCTTATAAATTACTCAAATAAAAAATATTATTACAAGAAAACCTGCATGAAAAAGTTCTTATCCATATCATAACTTCTATAATAGGCCATACATTAAAAGACTGGTGCACAGGATTGTGCAGTCCTATTTAGAAGGAGACTACCAAGTTTCGTTGCTTTATATGCAGTAGTGTCTGAGAAAATGCACCTTAAAAGTGAAAAAAATGTCATTTACGCAAAACATAATTTGAAGTTTTATCTTCATATTTCAATGCAATACCTAGAACTGGAGTTTTCAGTGCAGGCCATATCCATACTCCTCATCCTCGACTGCTTCTACTAGTTCCTTTGCAGCTAGTAAGTTTCTTTTGGCAACTTCTTCCAAGGAAATTAGCAATCTTGTGTTGAGCTCTGAAAACCTATTGGCATATTCATTCAAGCCACGAAATAAATTAGCTCCCCTTCCCACACCTAGGCACCTCATCCTGTAGCAAAATTTAATGTAAGCATCATAAACCCATGTTTTAAACTTACTGTCTGCTTTGCACTCCTCATAAACAACAAGTAGTGTACTAACCATGCCAATCCTTTCTGTACCATCATCATACAATTTCATAGACTTTGAACCACAATTGGCACATGCACAGCTGTTATGAATTGCTTCACAGATGACCTAGTAGTTCCGCCCCTAAAAACCTCAATCACTAACTAAGTAGTTCGATGTCTATTAGAAGTTTCTTCGGAGCTAATGTCAAGTAAAATACCCTCAGTGATTTTTATTTTTGTTGTAGATGCACTGATACTCAAAATTTGCGGGACAATTTCCTTCAATGTACCGGTACCTGCACGTTGAATCCTATTCCTTCCACTCTTTTAAACACTCTACCGCTTATTCTCCCCATATTTACGTTAAAACCCAGTAGCCTATCGAACCTAATCAACAACTGGAAAAAAGTAATCGACAGAAACGTTTATCACTGGTAACACACATTTATTAACCTCGTGGTATCCATGGTTGCTCAACAACAAAGAGCCGGACAGCCGCCATCTAGTCCACAGCCTTCCGAACATTAACATCAAACATTTCCTCACAATGACGGTCGGAATGGCAAGATATATACGGATTCCTGTCCAGCTGTACTGGTGACAGCAAAATAGGGGGCGGTGTGCCATAACGTTTCGATTTTTTGACACCCTTAGAATTGAAGTACAGCAATGAAACTTTGGGATTATAATCTTGAAAACTACGTACATACAATTTTTACAGAACAATAAAAAAATCATGAAAATTTCATCTACATCCTCCCTTGCATGTTACTCGCGGAACAACTGAATTTTAACTCACCGGAGTGATTATTTCAATTGTATACATAAGTCACGGTGAATCACTACCAATTACAGCGGGATAATTCAGAATAGAGAAGCCAAGTGTCGTTCAACACATTTCAGACTCTTAAAGACAATGTCATTTTAATTAGTTCAGTCCTGAAGTATACCTAACTACAGTCGATGACTTATTTAATGAGTTTCACATAACATTAATAAGCCACAGTAGTTGTCAATTCATGTATTTCTTTCAATCAGGGGCGGCTCCTGATTAAAATTTTAGGGTGGCCAAATGATGCTATTGTTTTATATTTGACATCTTGGAGGAAAGAATAAGAGGAGATGCCCCGAGCTCGTTTGAGTGAAGCCAAGCGCTGCGTCCAAAGAGGGCGTAACCTTAACTTGTACTGGGTGTTCCGTGACTTGCATGAGGCATTGCGCATGGTGTTTACTGAATTATCCTTGCAGGATATCTTTCCAGCCTTTTCTCGCCTTAACTCATGCTGGAGCAGTAGTGATACATTATTTAAAAAAAAGCCTCTTCAATTCTAATCTCAGCATGTTTACCCTACACACCAAAAAAGGCCTTTCTCTGCAAATCCCAAATTATCAGACAGTTGTTGGTCAATAATTACGGTAGGCCTACGTAATTAATCAATTCGAGGCTAATCGTCAAGTTTCTACCCCCGCAAACAAAATACCTTACGGTACCAAAACGTATAGGCTATACCGTACCGTAGTTTTGTGCAAATATGCGTCTAAGTGTTCTGTTAATTAATTTTAAGGTTTGTATTCTTGAATATCAAAATGTGTACGACCAATGAGTGAAAGTGGCTGTGCTCAAAATTAGGCCTAAAATCTGATGAATACCTAACACCAATAAGAACTTAAAACTCAATTTAGTGTAAATACCGTAATTAGTTCGGCATCATTAGTTCCCAAGTTGTTCCTTCTTTGGTATAACTCGCACCTTCCGACACCTGTATCCAATTTAATCAGTGTTTCAATTGTTACGTTTTGCCGCGTCTTCCTTACAAAACTAGCCTCGCAAAGGTGCTCTCATATTTATATTTAAATTGGCTTTTAAAACGATAACGCAGCTTATTTATGCCAAGTACTGTGACGTACAGAGTGTATTCTGCCTATCCAAGAAAAAATCATTGTCATTGCAGTTTTGTCACTAAAATCCATTACTAGTTGGAGTGGTTTTCGGCTTTAAGCATAGGGACAGCCATTTTCTTGCTAACCAAAGTGGGCGTGCCGTTTGGCTTCAACAGCTTGCGCTAGGCAGTGCAGCGAAGGCATCTCCTTCCTTCCTTTCCTCCATGTTTGACATTCATTGTTGCCAATATTCCCATTATCATGATTCCACACAACACATTTGAAACAAATTTTAATAAATAGTTCATGCATTAAAAATTGTACTCACATGTCTCCTTATTTGTAAATATATTCTCGCCTGTGCCTGGATGAAGCAAATTTATCCATCAGCTTGGTTGATGAGGTCCTGATATTTTAATGTCTAACTTAGTATTTAGCGGTATACTTACTTCCACTTTGACGCTACGGTCCTTGCCTAACCTTGGTCTATCTTCATCCAAAGCTCTCTGTCCTCCATCTCCTGACTCCCATGGTACGTAGATCGTCCTCCATTTTCTTGGCCTACCTCTATGTAATACCAATCCATAACTAACTCCTCACTTAGGTCTTTTATCCGTAAGGTTTATTTTCATTCTTAGCGGCTTCTCAACAAACTAGTTTTTTACGGGATAGGGTTGTCAGCCCTATCCTCAACCCCCAACCTGGAGGAGCAGGGTATCCCTTTTAGTCTGGATCAGGGGGTGTCAACCAGATAGGGATTATTTGGTACCATCGGTGTAGTTGCGCGGCCAGCCATATGGAGCGCTGTATATCGTCTTGCCAACATATGCATGATACACGTTGTAATTAAATTGCAAATATATCCCTATATTTAGTCAATAAATATACACATAATTCCTAATTGACATTTCCTTGCAATTATCTTGCTCACTGACGATAATTCGGCACTTATCATTAAATAAACTTTATTTCTACTGGGTTGGCGGCATTGACCAACATGGACGCTCTGTTTATGTCGTGCTTGGTGTAAACAATATTGGCCGTATATTAATATTTTATAATAAGCTAATGTTGTGTTCTTTCTCATCTTTCTTTCATCAAATCGTCTTCTTGGTAATGGGAAGTGAACAGTTCTTCTTCTGCTACGCCAAGTAAGTACGCTTATTTTAAGAGTTTAAGTGAAAACTTGTTTCTGTAGTGCCTGTGAAAAATATACTGTGCCGGTAGCCTAGTTTTGAATTGATATTAGACGCGGTGTACAGGTGATATTCTACTTGATATATTAATTACACTTTCACTATTATTTATTCCACAGGTAGGCCTACCAAATTCTGTGAACAAACAAATCGTAAATTGCTGTTCTCGAAATAGCAGATGAATGTGGCAATTTGGCCTACTCTCCTGAGAAATGACCAGGTAAGAGCCTATGTTACCGTAATGTTTTCAACTTGATTACATCGTGCAGAGATACATACAGTACCATGAGCCTATTGCATATGTGTACTCAAGTTCTTGAGGAGTGTTAATAATTCATTTTACATTGCGGTAGATTAAAAATGTCATGGCTCATGGCAACGTGTCTAAGCTTTAACATTTTCCCCTTCCTTGAATTTCAAATTATTGGTACCGTATTCAAAAAGATCAGTTCTTGCACATGTTAGTTACTGGTGCAGTGGCAAGTATTCAGTTGGTCGAATATGTAGTAATGCCATTACTGATGTTGAACTGTAATTACAGGTTCCAAAATCTTATCTCACACTGGTCCTATGGGTGGCTGTGTGCTCTTGTTCTGTGGAGCAAAGTCCAACATTAAAATTTATTTCAGAGGTCTACATTTTGGTCCAAATATACAAATGAACGAAGCACCAAATGGTGAACGCATTTGTACTCTGAATTTGAAGCATATTAAGTTCATCAGAATGGTTTCATTTTATGCGTATGTTGTTATTTTAGAATAGGCTATATTTATTTTTCTTCCCATCATTCCATAATTATTTTTAGAAAATTCAGCAGCTACAGCACTGAATTCATGCGTTGCAAAACTATTTCTCCTCTGGCAGAGGATTAAGAATAAAATTAGAAACGATGAGACATCTTTCAGAAGGGTGATACCTGCAGAAGCAGTAACAAAACCACTCACCAGACACATCAAAAATCTAGAAGATATGCTGGAGTTACCCTTAATTGTTGTGTAATAGAAACACACGTGGATTAGTTACATTAATCGCAGAATTAAAACTTTAGTTATTTTCTGAAAGGTGAGAGAGGCAATCTTATGGGTTTCATCAATCATAGATGTCTATTACATTAATAAATAAGCTTCTGTGTCCAACTAAAATAAATCCTCATCAGTTTTGATGTGGTGTTAACTCATAAAACAGTGTAAAGAAGATTGGTTAGTATGTTTATGTTCGACACTGGCGAAATGTAAATATTATGTCAGAAAACTGTACTATAATGAGGCTCATTATAGTACAAGTTTTCATTATGATACAGTTTCTCCCACCAATCAGAGCTCAAGAAACAGTTGTGTGACCAATTAGGTGAGGATAGCATCGCACCTGCGCTCACTTCCATGGCCCCCTATTTTAAATTTCACTGCGTGGCGAGTGTCATAGTGAGGTATTCCAGGAGGCCATGGTCAAATACAAGGTATTCTCTGCATCCCATGCGCTCTGTTCAGTATATAAAACTGGTGAAATCTCGACAGATATTTATGAATATTTATGTTCGAACATAAAATAGTTATAATTATCGTCAAACATAAACAGTCGTATGCAACTCGTCTATAATTGTAATTAAGACACTCGTATGGAAATTATAAAACTCGTGTCTTAATTATTGTCATTATAGGCTCGTTGCATAATGTACTATTAAGTTACAAGGTGCACATATAATAAGCCACTACAACAGAGACCTGAGTGAAATCACATGAAATTTTATTAACAAATAGGTGCAGGCTAGAACTATTACCGCTGTGTTGTATTGTTTCTTCCAGTATCACAGTAAACAATTTGTTTTAAAGGACTCTTCACCTTGTATTATGTTATATCGTGGGATAGATAGATACAAGATAAATATAATTCATTTATTATATGCCAATGTAATGGTTGACATACCTATAGGTAGTATTTTATTCCTACACGTTACTTACAATATTTTTCAACACGTACGATGCTAATGTCTAAGCCAGTCACAGCTCGTGCTCAGTAGCGGCTGGTGTAGAAAATTAGTTGTGTGTAGAGATGGGCAGCAGTCAACTGAAAACAGTCGAATTAGTCGATAGTTAAAACAATCGACTTATTCAACTGCTTTTAAAAAACAGTCGAATGAATTCAACGACTACTCACCGTATCATAAACAAGTCGTTTGCAAACGACTGATCTCAAAACAATCGTTGGAAATCATTGGAATGAAACAAGTCGTTGGCAAACGACTAATTCCAAGCGAATGGAATCATTCGAATTGAAGTAGTCGTTGTAAACGACTGATCCCAAAGCAATCGTTGGAAATCATTGGAATGAAACAAGTCGTTGGCAAACGACTAATTCCAAGCGAATGGAATCATTCGAATTTAAGTAGTCGTTCTAATCAAACGACTTCTTCAGGATAACTTCATGCTATACAATTCATTGTGCTGTATGTTTATTGTAGAGCTTTAATTAATAAGTTAAGGGCCAGTTGTTCCATCTCCTTTTATACGTCCTGCAAACTTCTGTTGTGTAACAGCCTGTTGGTTACTAACCGTCTGTTAGTATTTTACGTGTTGCACCAGCTATTTAAAACTAATTTTGTTTAACAAAACACTGCACCTTATAGTAGGCCATGTTCGAGAATGTTTTCAGCTGTTGGCAATATAAAACTTGGTAAGAAGCAAGGAGTAAAGAATAATATCATGATAGTTTCTTTATTCTATGAGGTAAATGTATAAACAAAGAAGATACACGGAACAATTTCTTGGATAATTTTGTCATTAATTGCTTCTCTTTGACGAACTTCGGGCTGGAATTTCAAACAGGGCACATTTGTATACGCGATTCTATTGCCGATACCATCACCATGACCACTAAAAAAAATCGTGGAACAAATTACAGTGTGGCTGAAATTCAAACGCTCCTCTCATGCATCGAAAGGAATCTCGATATTATTGAGAACAAGAGGACCGATGCAGTCAGCATAAGGGACAAGGTAAGTAGGGTTATTTTAAAAATCGCTCAACTTATTTAATGCACATTGTGTCACCCGTTATGTTTCACTTATGTTTATTTAACCGGCCGCGGTGGCCAAGAGTGCTAAAGCGCTACCTCGTGCCTCGCTGGCATCGGGAGAGCGTGGGTTCCAATCCCACCTCGGCTGCCCTGAAAATGGTTTTCGTGGTTTCCCATTTTCACCACCAGGCAAATGCCGGGACGGTTCCTTTCAATAGGTCCACGGCCCATTTCCTTCCAATATCCCTTCCCTGACCCGTCCTGAAAAGAAAAGTACATGGCCATTGGCTGCATTAAAAAAAAGTTTATTTATGTTTGCATTTGTAATTTAGATGAGAATTGAGAAGGTAGCGACCGTGGGCATAAGTTAGAACCATCCCGGCATTTGCCAGGAGTAGAATTTGGAAGCCACAGAAAACCACTTCCAGGATGGCTAAGAAGGGAATCAATCTCATCTCTTCTCAGTTTTATGTTTAGGTTCCTATCCACTGATTATTTCCATTAACAAGACTTTTTGTATTTCAGGAGAGAGCATGGCTTGGAGTCGCATCCAATTTTGCAGCTCAGACTGCTACGCCTCGAAGTGTAGAATCTCTCCGACAGAAATGGGACACGTTGCGGAGTCAGGGGAGGAAATATTACCATAAGAAAATAATTACTGTGAGATATCCACCCACAGGTTAGATAGGCTTAATTACAGTAGACCTACTTTATTTGTAATAATGTTTGTTTATTGATTAGCAGAACCTATGGAAATCATAAAAATACGGTGACTCAATTCATCACATTTTAAAGATGTATTCTGCAATGAAACCTAATATTTTATCTTAGCACAGTGGCTATGTAGGCTTAAAAAAAATGGTTTGGTGTGAATATCAGTACAGTAAAACTGCACACCAGGAATGTTAAGAAAGATAGATATTTAAAATTCCCACTTGGTTGGGAAATATGTGTGAAAACATGCTTCTTTGGCTTTCATTTCAGTTCTGCTTCAGTTACATTGATACCGGCCCTCGTTGTTATTCAATTTGATTATTTGTAAAGTATCGTGATGTATACTGGCCAGTGATGAGAGAAACATCCATCCATGCTACAGGATAGATTTGAACTAGCTTTCTTTTTCGGCACTAGACACTTCCACATCAGTATGTACCTCAGCACATACTCCAGTTGTAACACACTCACCAATATTGCTATTGACACTTTTCAGTTCATCAACACAATAGCCTATGATCCCAACTACAGGGACATGCAAAAAAAAAAAAAAACCTGGAAGAAATTACATGTCATTGAAATGTATATTTTTTTGCCTGCCCCAGTAGTTGCCATTAATGCTACCCGAGTAGGAAGAGCCATAATTAATTAAATACACAGCATTAGGAATTGCACCTGAGGCAAACATAGATTTAAAGCGTGTTATTTCAAAAGCAAATCTTTTCGGCTTTAATTTTCTTGCAGAACACATCCTTACAGTAGGTGGCAAATTACTTTAGTTACATCTTGTATATTTTTAAGCTCATGGTACATTGGTTTTACAACACTTCGAACATTGATGTATGGTTTGTCACTCTATATATAGGTGGTGGTGGTCATTCCCCTCATCGCGTGAATGAAATCTTCGAGAAGGTGCTGGTCATGATAGGCACCACAGATGCTCAAGTTGGAGCTCCCCCGAACTTTGATTCTGACAGTAGGTATCGTACATGTCTTGGTATGTCAAGTTATTTTCATTGAAATACAGTGGGGCCTACAGTGATGAATGTAATTTCATTATTTTAGGCCCATTGTGTCCCGACACAATATATACCAGCCTCGTTGGAATCGCCTTCTTCTGTATGTCTCTCGGCACCTACTCCAGTGTTAACACCCTCACCAACTCCCAGTTGCAGTAACGCAACACTAGGGTGTCCGCCAGAGATCCGTGCTGGAAATTCCGGAAGTGATGGGGAAGATTGGCTACAGAACACTCCCCAAGTTATTCGGAGACCCATGCACGCCGCTCTGCGTTCCAGAAGGAAAAGTATGTAACCATATTCATATTAAGGACTATGAATCTGAATCGTCCTTAAGTGCCCCTACAAGGATGTTCTATTACTTTTTATTTCTTCCAGGACCTATTCAAGAAACGTGGGATGTAAAACTCCAACGAGAGAACTACGAATATGCAGCAAAAGAGCGGGAGCTTAATGCTGCCTCTTCAGCAAAAATCAGAGACTTTGAAGAGGAAGCAGCTCGTTTAAAAGTGGAATGCCATGCTGTGGAACTGAAAATACTTGCCACGAAGCTAGAGCAGCTGCAGAACCAACAGCCAACTGCACCATGAATGTGTGTCATTCTCACTTGCTGTAGTTGTTTGAATCTTCAGTCTTTCGGCTTATTTGATACAGCACTCCATGCTTCCCTGTCCTGAGCTAATCGTTTCATCTCTACATACTTATCACACCCTACATCAGAGGCAATCTGTTTAACATACGCCAAGCTTGGTCTACCACTACAGTTCCTATCCTCGACCCTTCCTTCCATAACTTAGTTTTTCCTGGGTTTCTTAGTATGTGTCCTACCAATCTATCTCTTCCCTTCATTAGCAGTCGCCAGATACATATCTCCTCTCCCACTCGTCTTAATACCTATTCATTCGTAATCCTATCTACCCATATGATTTTCATCATTCTCCTATAGTTTTTTCTCACGTAAAAGAATTTTGACATACCTAACAACATTGTTTGGCAATATATTTTTCGGTAATTTTATCTTTCCTTTCTTGACACAGATTTCGACCTGTTAAGACTCAATGATATTTCAACAAGAATGGTGTTTTATTAATAATAATTCGACGACCTGAAGAATACAAGTGACAGAATAATGATTCAGGTTCAATGACGGAACAGTAATGTTCTTGTATGTTGGCCTAGTAATTCGTTGTGCTTCTTTTAATAAATGTTCTACTTTCTATTGATGATTTTTCATTGCAGTTCCAAGTGAGAAATTCACCAAGATTGAAATGTATTTGTAATTTTAATTTATTTGTTATTGTTTAATAAAATAGTTGGAGCTGTAGCTTTGAAAGTTGGCATTATTTCTGTTCTCTCATACGAGTTTTGAAATCCGACTTCTTTTACTATGCTTTCAAGTTCTATTATTTGGAATTTAGCTTCTTCTATATCATTTGGAAGTAGTGTAAGATCATCTGCAAATGTTACACAATTTAGTTTTAGATCTTTGCCAATTTTGATGCTTGGTTGACATATATGAAAATGTATGTATATTATGTCATTGAAGTGACCATTTTTTTTAAATTTCAATAAAGATCTAAATTACACAATATTAATGATAATGTCTTCAAATAGTAATTACTATATGGTGGTTTCTTCACTAAATAGTTTTAGGAATATATTTTTAAAGTTGGAATCACCCACTTCACCTACGATTCTGTTCTACCAGTCCCTCAAAATACCTAACAAGTTCTTGACGAGTCTGAAAATTCCCTGCATTTCCATGAATTGGATGGTTTTCCTCTTCTGGAACATTATTTTCCTCACTAGGAAAGACATGTTCTTCTCCCCTGTCCATACACAAGTTATGAATGACAGCACACGCTACAACAACAGCTTGAACGTTGCGCAGAGGACGTAGACGAATACCCTGAGCAAGGGTATTTGCACCACCATTAAAATATGGAATGAACTTGATGGCTAATGATGACTTAAATACAAAACTTATTATTTCACTATTTAAGTTCCAAACGTTTTTGACCCCACCCTACTGTACATAGAGAAATATCCACAAAACCAAAAGTGATTAACAAATCCATTACAAGTACAATAGTATGACTTACCTCATCATTACTCAGATTCTTGTACCGGTACTTGTTCTATGAGAGGACTTAAATTTAAAAAGTTCACAAGGAAATAAAAATGTCACAAGGCTGCCATCAATAATACCTCATTTTTGGATATGGAGATCAGGAAGAAATAAAGGCACACTTCAGTGGAAATAGATTTGTTTTACCCTTGTTAGTACAAAAAAAAACTAACAATATTTCTGGGAAACAATAATTTTATTCATTTCTATAGTAAATTTACAACACTATTAAAATTCCTTTTCCTCATCATAATAAATTCAGTTGCACATTTGCTGTTCAATGAAGAAACATGAAAAAATGTTCATTCTCTTGTTAGCCAATGACGATATGGCTGCTGACCTTATTATCAGCTTTATAAGGGAAAGTGGACTAGGTTTATAACTGACAAGTGATTATTTTACTTTAAAAACAAAATATCTTACAATTTGAATGCAAACTAGTGTGTAAGTTAATATTTCGGTTAATTTTTATGTTTAAGTTATATTTGGTTCCTATCCAGTAAGTATAAACTCTGTGTTAAATGAATGTATGTCCTTGACGTCCACCCCTCAAAGCAGCAAACACCAGCGAAAGAAATTTATTTCTTCAGTTTCTCTAGGTCTTGTGAAAGAAACACGAGGTGTCAAGCTTCAACAGGAGATATTTGAGTTTACCACAAGAGAGCAATAATCCAATGGTGGTTCTGTAACAAAATACAAATTATTAGGCAAGAGAAAGAGAAACTAGGGCCAGCTAACACTTACCTATAGTTAAACGGTTCACTCTAATAACAAGAAGGCAATAAAATACGATGTCATGAATAAGGAAAATCAGCTCCAAATTAATTCTGAAACAGTAGTGTACATAGTGATACAGAATTCACTTAGGGGCTGCAGCAGTCAGAGTGGTTGTGCTAGCAACAGGGTGAGCCAAACAACCTGGCAAGATATCTTGGCAAACTATTACAACCACATGTAGGACAAACGTATTGCCACATAAATATAGGAATTCAGCTCACTTCAAGCAAAAATGAATTTAAAAAATAACATCCAATCAGAAGACATTCTCAATAGATTAGACGTGGTGTAACTTTTAACTAAGATTCGGCTTAAAGGAACCACATGTCACATCGACACCATCAATCGCCTGATATTGCCACACGATTCCCTCACTGTGTAACTACAACATTTTCAATGGAATAACTGTTTCTGTGTGCAAATAGACGGATAAGATATGGGTAGTCCTGTAAGTCCGCTCTACAGAACGCTACCAAAAATAGAGGGCCACAACTTGGTTCTGTTTCGTTTACGATAAATCCCTGATAGAGAAACACGGAAAAGTAGCTCTGGCAGAATTCCTCAGTCTTCTAACCATAATCCACCACAATATTCAATAGGGGATAACCTGAACTAGCACCAACAAATAGTGCACAGGTACTATGTGGGATCATTTTGCTCTTTAGTTCAAATAACATTTGCAAATAACATACAATAGGCTGTTACACACGCTTCAGAATGAAAATTTATTGTATTATCAACTTTTTATTCTTCAAATTCGATGCGTTTAGAATGCCAAAGGAAGGCAAATAAATGGAGTCCCACATAAAACAGCCATGACATTTATCAGAAAAAATTCGCATAAGATATCCCTATTCACCATGAAACTAGCATCGAACCATTGCTTTCCATGTCATAACGAGTTGGAAGTCAGGACCAAGACTGAAGCCTGTCACGCAAGGTCTATGGGAAGTCTACCCTCATTCACTTATTTACACAACGATCCAACCACCACCCCAGTCACAACAGAGGAGTTATCAAAATGCTGATATACAAAGCTAAACGCCTATCGCAAGAATACAACCTATGACTGGCTATGTGGCCTAGCAGTACCGTTCTTGCCTGCTGTGCTCAAGGTTGCGTGATTGAATCCAGACGCAGGTGCGGTAGTTTGCATTTGTGAGTGCGGAAATGCGAGGGAGACTTGTCAGAAGATTTACTGGCACATTATAGATCCCCTTCAGGGTAAAATTCCAGCACCCCCGCATCTCTAAAAGATGCAGTGGTTAAAAGGAACGTAAAACCAAAATCATTATTATTAAAATAACCTACAGGGGGAAATAGAAGATGTTTATTTTAGGGGCTGCGACATCGCGGTCATATACCCCCATGTATTTGTGTGTGTGGAATTTGTATGATAACCTGTGCTATTGTGAATGCTGCATTACTGTGTGTATTTATAAATTGGGGATAAGAATGGAACGGAGGTGGCCGTAGCCATAAGTCAGGAACCATACCAGCATTTGCCTGAGTGTACACCGTTGCAGCTCTCACACAAACACTAACCTAACCTAGGGTTTACGCCCTACACCCCCTTGCATGTAGCACAAGCAGTAATTTCATCCAGACAGTGATGTGACCTGGCAGTGGACAATGGTTTCGACCAGACGGTGATCTAACCTGGCAGTGGGCAATGGTTTCGACCAAACAGTGATCTAACCTGGCAGTGGGCAATGGTTTTGACCAAACAGTGATCTAACCTGGCAGTGGGCAATGTGTTATAGACATTGGAGGAGTAAACTATAGCAATTCCAGATCTATTTTGAATGATTGCAGAAGGTATTTGTGGCTAATTTCAGTACTTAAGAAAATGTTATCGTGGGTTCTTGTCTCCTTCACTGTTACTTATAAATCAGTCACTTACTGCAAGAATAATACTCTCCTTCATACAGAAATGCACTGTATTTTTTAAACAATTATTAAGTTACAGTATGCATATCTCAATACTATACAGAGACCTAGATGTTGTGCTTGAAGTCTCAAGGAGGACATTTTAAACACCCCTCCAGAGACTGGAAATAATTAACCATACATGCAGAGTTACCAAATTTGCATATTGGAACAGATGGGGTAAGTTAATTACCGTACCTGGATGTAGTCTACCATGTCCTTGATTCCCATGGCCTTACGCCTAATATTCCCAGCAGGTCAGAATTCATTTCCCCTCAAGAGACAGAGGTTCTCCGAGTTCTATTATGCTTCATCTCATTTCCTATGTGAATGTTGTATCTGTCAATAGGAAAACAGAAGTTGAGAAATTATACGTAAACTGAACCCACATTAGGCCTAGGTACGGTATTAAAAATATCTGAAATGAAGGCATTGCTCAAGACTTTTTTTATGTGCACCTTATAATGCAACATTATAACAATTGGTTCCCTGTAAATCAACATATCCTTTCATAAAATGAATGCTACCTGGGAATTTTTTAATCATGAAGCAGACTATTCGTACATAATAGGGGCAGATGTCTTCGTAGTTCCACCCCTTAAAACAACAATAACTACTACTACTACTTCCTACATAACCTCTCAACGATATAATTGTCTTTCCATAACACTCAATGGTTTGTTAATTGTTTTCATGCCCTGCATAGCCTATATGTATATATATATGTAATTTATTTCTGAGGAGGGTATATGTGTTAAGTATTCCATTGGTAAAATTAAATTAAACTCGTGTAGTCCATTGAACTGGTGCTAGTCTTTGAAACTGACATTAATTGGGTGACTTTAGATTCAGTAGAGCTACGACAAACATTCACCTCCCTTTACATACCGTAACGGGGCAACACTTGACTGAATAATGAAAGTTATTTTCAACAACATCAGGACATGTCTCTAGTAAACTTTCAAAGCTCATGTGATCCTATGATACAACATAGCCTACATTACCAACACAACTTTGGGCCTAGGCCAACATCATTATAAGCATTAACTTACTGATTAATTTCACATACTCATTAGACACTGTTTCACCCAGTACAGACAAAACAAACTTACCTAGGCCTAATAGCACAGAATTATCTCCGTCATCCGAGGCACAGTACCGTATCATCACAATCACGAAACTGGAAATAAAATGGGTTGGACAACATCAATCGTACTGTATTATTTACGGTGTTAACACCAGTAGTCAAGCCTAATATTTACTGTATCGGGAATGAAGCTTACCTGTTATATACGAATACCGTATCTATCATTGGAATTAGAGCTGATTTATTATTATCCAGTCCCTTGACACATCGCTTCAACAGACATCAATCCTTCACTCGTACGTGAACCATAACAAACAAGGCGGCAACGGAACGAGTCATTCTAACCTCAATTTGTCATTCAATTAAAATCAGCACATTCAGTCGACATACATTCCACTCACATGTTGTTGCCATTATGCTTTACCAGAAAACAATAGTTTACATGTACTACTCTCGTCAATTCTTTTAAAAGGCGTGTAATTGTAAGGGAGTAGTCCGAAGCTTCTGTTCGCGTGACGACATGTTGGATTATGAAAATCTCCTGTAATCGGCTAACAGAAGTCGCTCGGGGTGTTAGTTTACCAGACGGTTAGAAGCACAACAACAAGAGTTTGCCAGGCCTTGACAACAACAAGAGATGGTGCAACGGTTTTTAGGGGATAACAGGAGATTTGCCCAACCGGAGTTTGCATGACGTATAAAAGGAGATGGAACAACTGGCCCTTGTATACCTGTAGGTGCCTATAGTTTCATACAGTTCGTTGATTCTTTCAATGAAATAGCCTAAATCCAGTTGTCCAAGTTATTGGAAATGTTAAGCATTCAATATTTAGGTTATGCTTGAACTCCCGGTTTTCTGGCCCATCATCCCAGGCAAGCCTCCCAGTCAGATGGATCATTTGGCTGTAATTTTGAATTAGAGTAAGGTTGTAGTATGCGTGGTCAGATTTAGACAATAGCCTACTCCATGAAGGGGTCATGGTTACGCCTTCTATGTTTGTTTATTGAATAGAGTAACTGAAATGAGGGATGTATACTGATTTTAAGATTTGTGGAATGAGTTTATGAATTTTTAATAGAATTTAATGAAGTCTTCAGTAAAGTTGAAGGAGACATGATCGTGTTTAGACAATAGCCTACTCCATGAAGGGGTCATGACTATGCTTTCTATGTCTGTTTAAGGTGTAGTGTGGCTGAAATGAGGGAGGTTTACTGATTTTGGTGTTTGTGGAGTAATCTTTTCGTTTATAAGTTAGGTTTTGTGAAGCTCGTTGCAGAGTTGTTTTATGGATTTTATTGCTCTGCAAATGAAGTGTATTAGGGGGTTCTGGGTTTGGTTTAGCTGTAGTTTACAGGGTTATGGCTGAGAGTTGTTGTAGCAGGCCTAACAACTGTGTCAGAGCAGTGGCGTGCTGTGTGGGAGGGGGGGTTAGTGGCAAAGACATGAGGGCAGGGATGGAAGAGTTTATGTGTTCCCTCACAGTTGGCGCACTTAGGCTTATCTCGAGGTACCGTACAGATAGAGTGGTGATGTAAATCTCCAGCGGGTACTGTGAGGACAGCTTGACGGCTGTAGGTGTCTATAGTTTTATACAGTTTCTTGTTCGTAGATTCTTTCAATGAAATAGCCTACGTCCAGTTGAGCAAATATATATGTAAGTCATTTCATTGGAAATGTTAAGCATTCAATATTTAGGTTATGTTTGAACTCCTTAACACAGTCTATACACTTTTAATGAGAATTGGGTGCATTCTTGAATTATTACACAACTTGAACATGGGCTTACCAATTATGGCTTAGAGTTTTATTTATTTTATGATTGAATTTCATTCATTTATTCTACCGCGTGATAAATGAATTACAAGAAAATTATTATGAAAATCTCCCCATAGCGTGATGGTAATGATCGATGCAAACATAGAATAGATTTTCCAGGAAAATTAAATCAGAAAATATTTTATATTGGGATCCAATATTAATAGCATTTTAGCAAGTCGGAGGGTTTGTACGCTCAAATTGATTCTGGTTGTCAGTTGGTTTGTAGAGATGGGCATCAGCAGTCGACTGACAAAAGTTAAAACCATCGACTTGTTTGACTGCTTTTAGAAAACAGTCGAATGAATTCAACGACTACTCACCGTAACATAAACAAGTCGTTTGCAAACGACTGAACTGATCCCAATTGTTTTAACATGCTCTGAACGCTGGCATAGTTTTACGTTCTGGTCATAAATTGTTTGTATTCACATGGTTGCCAACATCTCCACTGAAAGTTCGCTCTCGTTACCGTTCTAAAGTGCTCTATTGTCGTGTCTCGTGTGTATTTATTCTAGGCTGTCGTGTTCTTGTTCAAGTTGTATTTCAACTCTACACTCTTGGTACGGTATTTTCTGCAAAACAACTAAGAAATAAAAGGCACGTCACAATTTTGGCTATGGAATTGTTACCGGTACTTTCAGTTCTAGTAATTTAATTATGTATTGCTCTATTGCTTCACTTATTCAGAGTACATACACGTAATGTGTCCTATACCAATATCGGGGAACATTTACTCATTGCAACATTGGATATAATGGCTGCACTATACACAACGCCGCAACCTCCATTCGAAGCACAGTAAAAATAAATAACTTGGATCAATTTCAATTTCTTTTTAGTACATATTATTCTTAAAAATAAATGAGACCAACCAGGTGGTATAGTTCTTGGTTGACACTTCTGGGGTCCATGTTTGATTGCTGAATGTCAAGAAATCTAATTCTAGTCTGAGGGTAAGAACAGGGTAGGCTACACACAGCCTAGTGAGGTAAACCGGGAAATGTTGGGTTTGATTCTCCGCTTAGCCACCCAGCAAGTGGTTTATCATGGCTTCCCACACATACAGAATATAAATTTCTAGGTAATTCCTATCTTGACTGCCTCCTGTAAATCCGCAAACAAGTAGGGTAGTCGTATTCATTCATTCCTATTCATGAGCTTAAATGGCACTCTGTCAAACGCATACATGTGTCAGAATCCAACACAACACAAAATAACATAATGACTTGATTTTGTCTGCTGTTAATTAATTTTATGGGCTTGGGACATCTTGGTCATCAGCCCCATGCAGTTGGGTGTGGGTAGAATTGCTCCGATTATGTGATGACTAGTAGTGTGTGTAGCTTTATAAGGGACAGGCTTGGGGAGGTGCCCCAGGAGTTGAAATAAGGTACTACCGGATTTCCATCAGGAAAGGAATAAAATAAAATAATGTTGAGGCCCACAGAAGAGATCTGCAGAATATCTTGGCTGAGTGGACAGGGAATTTGTAACTGTTCCTGTTGGTATTTCAATTTCATTTTAGTACATATTATTAAAGATTCTTAAAAATAAATGTCCCTAACTATGGCTGCCACCTTTCCAGTCCTCATCTGAATTACAGAAAGTATAGTCTACACACTACTATAGATACCACAATAACAGAGATTATCATATAAATCCTATACACTTCCAAATATATGGGGCTAAATGAATATGTTATCAAAAGCCCTAAAATTAATATAAAAAACACAATGATTCTACAATAAGAGATTCTTTTAAAATATAGTTATAGTAGGTGCAAACATACACATAACAGCAAATTCAAGTTCTCCATTTCAAGCATTACACATTTATTAAGTTAACTGTTTCAACATACAAACTTGCATGTGTTGTAGGAATTTGCGGTTCATCGGTGTCAGCCATGGCGTCAAAGAGGTAATAGGTCCATTATCATGTGCTGTAGCCTACCGTTATACCTTGGCAAGAAAGAAGAATATGCCTCAACACATACTTTTAAAAGGACCAGATTTGATTACTGTATTTTTGCTAAGTTTGATTTTGGCTCTCCCTGTTATTTTTTCTTAGTTGACAAACTTTTTAAATAAAACATGATGATTTCTAGCAGTATTGAGTGTGTTTCTTGTTTTACATTGAAAGTCCTATTTCTCCTTTCCCCTTCACAGCATGTCATAGAATTTACTGTATTAGTGTGCCATGAAATTTGTTTATGTACATGTACTTACTGTATTTCACCCTTCAAAATTGGTGGACTGGATATATTTTAAAGGGAATATCAAATGAACTACTGTATATAAATTTTGTGATATCCAATTATTTTTCTGAAACTAATGAATTTGGCATTAATTACACTAACAATTTTAGTGTGATGAGGATCAGGTTACACCACCTATTTCCTTAGTATTCTCTCTTAAAATTTTCCTGTTATTGCGAACAGCATCAAGCATTTTAAGATATGAATATTCTCCCTTCCCAGTACTTTTCCTTTCTAGTTTATTCTCGGAACTAATCGGTTATAATTGGGCCTACAGTGGTTAATTGGAAGGGACCATTTTTTTAAATTGAGTAATAATATGCTGCAGACCTTATAGTAGCCTAATTCTTGTCAATGCAATATGCTCCAATTGCAACTGAAAGAAATGTAAACATGTAAATTATTGATGAGGTCATGTCCTAAATGCTGTGATTGCTCATTTCAGAGTTCCGGATTTCACAATTTCCCACTTTGGTATTATTAAAAAGAACTGTTATTGCTATTTTGAATGTGATTTATTTCGTGTAGACACTTAAAAACGTGTGCTATAATAAGTATTGGGAAGATTGTGATTTTCGGAACATTGAAGTGGGCAGAGCAGTTAGGACGAGAATATTAAGCGGAACGAGGGGAAGGGGTGGGGTAGGCTACCCGCACGGCCGTGCTCATCTAGTACCGCGGTCAAACACCAGACAGCGCTGAAGTCTTAGGTGCCAAGAATTAGCATGGCTGTCGGCTATCTGCAGTAGTAGGTAATCTGTTCGAAGAGCCAGCAGAATCTCTACTAGTAGTCATTGCAATGACCGACAGAGGTCTCTGATGCTTGTGGACTGCGCTCCCATCAGCTGCAAGTAATGAGAGGAGAGTCAAAGCACATTCAAGTGAGGTATCACTATCTGCATGAGAACTATAAAAATGATTTGTTTTCTCTTCAATTCTCTCCGACCCATGACCAGGTAGCTGACATTTTTACAAAGCCTCTATTGCCTACTCAATTTGAAAAATTCAAAGATGTTCTGTTGAGGAGTGGTGTAGAATAGGTCCAAAGAAAGTATTTGATTTTAAATATGTTAATAACAATTAAGTTAAGACTATTTTAAATTGTGACATTTCATGTTTTATTGTTGAAATATCAACGAGTATGTTATCCAATATATAGTCATATTGTAGTTTAAGTCAAATATTGTTTGTCCAACTTCTCATAATTTGAATTATGATAAAGGTTTTTTTCTTACGGGGGGATGTTAAGAAATAATTATGTTGGTAACAACAAAATCTTTATTGATACTCAATTCACATGTTGGCATTACTGCATATTGTAATTTGTTCAACAATAAATTCATTATTCATTGCAAATGGCGTACCAGTTGATTGTCCCATATCACCTGTACTATAAAAACATAAAACTTTAACAATACCTACATACCAAGACACCCAAGAATATCAAACCTAACTATGGAAGGAAGAGTCGAAGATAAGAACTCTAGGGGTCGACCAAGGGTAGAATATGTCAAACTGAATGCCTCGGATGCAGGGTGTGGTACCTATGTAGAGATGAAACGATTAGCTAGGACAGGGAAGATTGGAGTGCTGCATCGAACCAGTCGAAAGACTGTAAATTTAAACAGTGTCTAGGAGGACGAGAATGAGGGCATTCAATAATTCTGTTTCGAACAGTGCGGCTTGTAACACTAGGAGGATGTTTTGTGCAGAGTTAGCGCATTTCATAGAGAATATCTCACTTTTTGGCGAGAATGAACAATCTGAGAACTCTTTTCTTGATAGATGACAGATCCAAGCAGGAATATTTCTAATGTTGTGGAAATATGGGACAAAACTAAGTTAAGCTAATTAGTGTTAAGGCGGAAGGATATTGTATGCTCAGTGCCCAGCACAGATTATCAGTGATACGCTGTGTACCTAAGAACATCATAATGGTGATATTATACACAAATAATTCCCATTTTTTGTTTTGCAAGTGTGTATTGATAAATAGATCTTTCTCTCGCGTCCGTTCAATGAGGAGGATGTAAGAGTTTTCATTTGAACTGGGCATTGTGTGGTATCTGGAGGCCTGTACACAGCTAGTCCTGATTCTCAAAGAAGCGTGTGCTATCATCAGTTCGGAACCTATTTCAGTCGTGTGTTACTTACTAACAATCAGATATCGCTGCCTCGACCAAACATTGTTCAGGTTTGTGTGTGTTAGGGAACAACGGAACTGAATTTACTCGGCATTACTCTCTAACTCATTTGATCAAGTAGGATGTACTGTTATTGATAGCCTACTGTGCACCTCACAGGATATGTTAGGAATACCAATATTACATTTGGAGGACTGAGATTACGTCATTTGATGTATGAGGCTATTTCGGTGAATAAGTGCGTATGTAAATAATGTTCAGGTGAATTTCTGTGTTCTAGTTTTCTAACGTAATGGACGAGCAAGCTGTGATCAAAAGCGAGCCGGAATGGTCGACAGAAACAGATGACTTGGCCGATATTGTAAGTGTATTATAATTCCACACATTGTGTAACATTGCAATCTTAGCGATGTCCAAGGCATAATGTTTGTAGTTAGCGAGGTTAATTATATCAAGCAGTGTCTGTTAACTAGAGGGCATATTGTGTCTGTATTTACATACTTGTGTATTAATTGGCATTTAGAAGCTGAAACAATGCCTCTTCTTTATGCAATAGAGATAGTACATAGCCGTTGTTTTGAATAATGATGTACATTGTTGCCACATCATAATATGTATGTTACTGCACTGACTCACTAGGAAGCGAGATTTATAGCTAGATTATATTTGGAATCCCGTCTGTTCCAAGACTTGAATTGCTAGAGGCTGGGGAGAGAGTATTACTTATTGCAATCATCGCTCGATGTCTACAACAAAAGCATGCTGAGAAAGTTCAACTAATTTCTTTGATAATCAGGGTAGCCAACCTGTAAAGTTAAATTCACCTAGATTTCCTTCATAAATCCCCGAGATTTGAATTTTGTTTCCATTTGTCCCCCTCTATAAACAGATCATATTGCTGAGGTGGCCTCGCGTTCCCTCATCGGCCATGATGGTTGTCATGGTTTCCTGACTTGTGGCTTTAGTCACGTTCGTCTGACAGGCGAGTCTTGTTTTGAGACAGCGCATGACGTCACGTTACGACAGTCTCTAAGCAGTTTCAAGTCAGACGAGATACTTGGGGGAGAGGAGGACCACCTAGATTGGTTCCTAATGGTCAACCATTTGTGTTCTTGCCTACAGTCTGAGAGAAAGTAGGTTGTCCTCACATGGCTGAATATTATTCATTCATTCATTTATTTGCAATGGGGGGTGTGTCCCCCGGTGGCAAATTGGATATACATAACAAATACATAATTATACATAACAATACATAATTAACATAACAATACATAATTATACATAACAATTCAATAACAATTATACACCAATTAAACTGGAGTATTTACACAAATAGTCAGTCTTTTCTTAAACACACCTATATGTTTGGGAAAAGGCTCTAAGACTGCGGCAGGTAGAGAGTTCCAGTTATCAATGGCACGGTTTACAAAAGAATATTTACCATAATTTGTTCGCTGTGGTCGGCCCTTAACTTTGAAAGGATGATCGCTCCTACCCATGTAAGTGGGCTTTCCCAATCGTTTGCTAAGCTCACCCCATGCTGGTTGATTTGTATACGTGTTGTACATAGCGTAGAGTCTAGATTTCATCCTCCTAGCCTCCAGTGATTCCCACCCAAGTTTCTTTAACATACGGCTCACACTGCTCCTGGGATTAAAGTCACTGAGCACAAATCTAGCAGCCTTTCTTTGTACCATTTCCAACTCATTGATGAGCCCTACTTGATATGGATCCCAAACCGCCGAGGCATATTCCAGAATAGGTCTTACAAGTGACAAATAGCCTAATTCTTTAGCAGAGGTACTACTTCCTTTTAATACCCTCATTACAAAGTGCAGGGATTTGTAAGCTTTTGAAACTACACATCCTACATGACTACTCCATTTCATATCATTCCTTACGTGAACGCCCAAATATTTGCAAGAATCTTCTTCTACAAGTATTTCCGAGCCAACGTTATATTGAAAATCCTGCCTTCGCACTTTCCCTATTTTTAAGAGACTACATTTTCTTGTGTTTATTTTCATTTTATTTACAATCGCCCACTTATAGACCAGGTTCAGGTCCTCTTGCAGCACTGCATTGTCTTGTGAGTCGTGTATCTTTCGATATATTACACAATCATCCGCAAACAATCGACAGTCACTGCGAATTCCATTTGGTAAGTCATTTATAAACGCCAAAAACAACAAAGTTCCGATTACGCTGCCCTGAGGGATACCCGACGTTACGGTAATTTCATCCGAGAATACGCCTTCAACTTTCACTTTCTGGGAACGACCCGTCAAAAATTCTTGGATCCATAAAATTACTCTTCTATCAATCTTCGTCGAAGCTAATTTATGGAGTAGCATGTCATGCGGCACGACATCAAATGCCTTCGCAAAATCTATCACCACGGCGTCGACTGAAACTCCATGGTCTAACGATTCGCTAAATTCTTGAAAAAGTGATAGCATCTGACTCTCGCATGAGTAACCTTTCCGAAATCCATGCTGCCTATCATTAAACCATGATAATGTTTCCCACTGTTCCCTCAAGTAGTCGCAAATGAGATGCTCCATCTGCTTACAAACGATGGACGTAAGGCTAACCGGCCTGTAGTTGCCCAATTCAAGTCTGCTCCCTCCCTTAAATATTGGGACTACCGTAGCTCTTTTCCAGTCATCTGGGATTTGCACATTGTTTATGGACACATTAAATATCACCTCCAAGTATCGTGCCACGGCCCTACCTCCTAATTTAAGTACTTCACTAACAATATTATCAGGACCCTTTGATACATTGAAACGCAGTTTTTGTATTTGCTTTACAATTGCTGACTGGTTTATTTGGAACAGAGGAGCCTCTGATTCGTCGTTAAGGTCCAACACACAGCTATTGGATTTATTGAACACACTACCGTAAAAGACATTTAATTCATTAGCAATGGCCTGTTTCTCAGTAATTAATTTACCGTCACCGGACATTATCATCGACAAATTATTTGAATTTCCCTTTCTTCTCCTAACATAACTGTAAATTTTTTTCCACCCACCCCCTCCCGAACCAAGTAAACCTTGCATATAACTGTCATGAGCAGCCCTCTTTTTTAAGACGAGCTCTCTTGATAAGGACTTAAATTTCAACATATACTTGTCACTATCATGTCTTTTATTGTATAATTTCCTAATTTCCCTATTAGGTTAGAGGAAGAGGGTTGACCATATTAGGGTTTAGTTGCCACCGTTTTGGTTCTTGGCTATGGTCTAAGAGAGAAAGTAGGTTGTCCTCACAAGGCTGAATATTAGGTTGGAGGTAGAGGGTCGACCATATTAGGGTTTAGTGGCAACCATTTTGGGTCTTGCCTATGGTCTGAGAGAGAAAGTTGGTTGTCCTCACAAGGCTTTATATTCGGTTCGAGGGTCGACCATAATAGAGTTGACTATTGCTCT
Source organism: Meconema thalassinum (assembly GCA_946902985.2). Taxonomy (NCBI): domain Eukaryota; kingdom Metazoa; phylum Arthropoda; class Insecta; order Orthoptera; family Tettigoniidae; genus Meconema; species Meconema thalassinum. The sequence continues at coordinate 19,464,946 of OX336395.1, read as the reverse complement.
TAAGTTTTAATGCCAGGAGCCAGCCGCACAGTGCTTCAGGTTTGATTACTGTGGTATAATGTCCTTACTAAGAGATCTTCCTTCAATGATCAATGTTTCTGAGCCACATAGTGCTTCAGCTTTAATTACTGTGGTATAATGTCCTTACTAAGAAATCTACCTTCAACGATCAATGTTTCTCAGCCACATAGTGCTTCAGGTTCGATTACTGTGGTACCGTGTCCATACTAAGAGATCTACCTTCAATGATCAATGTTTCTGGGCCACATAGTGCTTCAGCTATTATTACTGTGGTATAATGTCTTTACTAAGGGATCTACCTTCAATGATCAATGTTTCTGAGCCATATAGAGCTTCAGGTGTGATTACTGTGGTATAATGTCCTTACTAAGAGATCTTGCCAGGGTTACGGTGAAGTTCTCAACGGTACCTGCAGTGAATGAGGTGAACTCTGGCACAGTGTGGTTGACGAAAGTGGCAGCCTATTGCTCAGTTTTAATAGGGCAAACTATTGTCCATAGTTATAATGGGCAGGTTTTGGCCCAACGGGAAAATGAGCGGAGGAGGAAGCAAACACTCTCATGGCTCCCAACGGTTATAGAGGTGGAAGAGGCCACGCCAGACGGACTGGCTGTAAAGGCGCACCTCAGTAGTACTTGAGTATGTGGCAGTTCGTTGCAGTCTCTGTGTTCAGTTCTGCATGTCTCATTCTTTGTGAGCCGCAGGATAAGGCTCAGATATCATAGTGTGTGGGTCTCGCCCTGGCAAGCTGAGATCCACCCTAAACAAATTCACGCCAGTGGCACTTCTTCCGAACGTCACTTTTCAAAGTTCAACGGCGATGGGATATGGACGGTGGGGGCAGGTTATGGGTGTAACTGGAAGCCCCTAGTTCGGACCTGCACGTTGGCAGCAGATGTGTGATGGTCGTCTTCCGGAGACTCTGTGACTACTCAGGAATTCGGTCCTGCATCTGTGTTTGGGCAGGCCTATTTAGGATCACCGCTGCCCACCCCACATGGGGAAGGCCCTAGAAAAGGTGGGCTAAACATCGGAAGTCACAATCTTGGTCCGTATTGTCAACCGCACTCAGCAGGTCACCCCTCATGCGGTCGAAACTCAAAAACAGTAAAGAATCACAAATTGATTATTGGATCATGGAACATCAGAACCTTGCTTGATTTGGACAATAACGTTAGACCTGAGAGAAGATCAGCTCTCGTAACCCATGAGTTATCAAGACTCAACGTTGACATTGCTGCTCTCAGTGAAACTAGGCTGTCTTCTGAAGGCAAGATTTCTGAATCTGGAACAGGATATACCATCTTCTGGAAAGGAAAGGTATGATGATGATAATTGTTGTTTTAAGGGGCCTAACATCTAGGTTATCGGCCCCAAGGAAAGGAAAGGAGGAGGGTGAATGTCGTATTCATGGTGTGGGCTTCGCTGTGAACTGGTAAATTATCTCCAACTTACGACCATTGCAATCAGCGAAAGGCGCATGACTCTCCGCATACCACTCTCAGGAGGTTCCTTTATGACACTCATCTCTGCCTATGCTCCTACCTTAGATTCTGATGATGAAGTAAAGGCTCAGTTCTAAGTGAAATCATCTCCAAGGTACCATCTGCAGATAAACTCTTGCTCCTCGGTGACTTCAATGCCAGAGTTGGGAAAGATCACAGGCTATGGAATAATGTGATGGGCAAACAGGGACTTGGAAAATGGATTCCCAATGGACTGTTGCTTCTTGGTCTTTGTGCAGAACACGAACTTTTCAATACCAACACTCAGTTCCGGCTACCTGACCGCTTCAAAACCACGTGGATGCATCCTCGTTCCAAACATTGGCACATTCTTGATTATATCATTACCCGGCAATGTGATAAGAAGGACACTCTTATTACCAGAACAGCAAGGAATATAGACGATTGTTGGACAGATCATATACTTCTTATATGTAGGCTCAGGATGTCCATCAGACCTAAACCACCTAGGAACATCAACAATTTGCCAAGAAAGAAGTTTAATACATCCAAACTTCAGGATGAATCCATGTACAAACATTTTGGAAACAGGATCGTCTCCCAGTTATCAGAAAACCCAGTAACAAATGATATTCAGCAATAATGGGCCACATTACAGAAGATTATCACACAGTCAGCTGAGGAAACCATTGGTTTTATAGTGCGGAAAAGAAAAGAATGGTTTGATGACAGCAATGAGGAAATTCTGTCTCTCATCAATGCCAAAAGGAATGCCTATCTTGCCCGTCTTCAAGACCCAACTTCCAACACAAAGAGAGATAAATTACTGGAACACAAGGGTAAATGCCAGACGCAGATTAGACAGATTAAAAATACTTGGTGGCAACAGAAGGCTCAGGAACTGCAGAGACTATCGAATGCTCGAGACTTGAGGAACTTCTATGCAGTACTCAAGGAAATATATGGACCATCTCGCTCATCATCAGGTGCACTGAAAAGCGCTGATAATTCTACTACCTTTACTGATAGTCAAGAAATCTTGGAACGCTAGAAGGAGCACTTCTCTAATCTCCTAAATCGTCCATCAGAAGCTGCTGAAGACTTCCTCTGTGATGTACCGCAACAACCTGAACAACTGTGGTTGGCAGTACCTCCTACTTATCATGAATTCAGTGCAGCTCTCACCCAATTGAAACCCAGAAAAGCACCTAGCCCAGATAACATCCCTCTGGAACTAATTCAAGCCGGAGGTCATTCCCTCAAAACAAGAATTTTCATCCTTATCCTCAGAATATGGGAATCAAGAAAGATACCTGGAGACCTAAAGAATGCCACTATCGTCACTATCTTTAAAAAGGGCGATCGCAGTGTTTGTGGCAACTACCGTGGTATATCTCTGCTATCAATTGTGGGGAAGATTCTTGCAAGAATTCTACTTAACCGCCTCAAGGTTATCTCTGAGAGGATCCTCCCGGAGTCACAATGCGGATTTAGAGCTTCCAGAAGCACAATTGACTGGATTTTCTGTGTGAGACAGCTACAAGAAAAATGTAGAGAACAACAGAATCCACTCTTCTTAGTCTTTTATGACTTGGAAAAGGCATTTGATTCGGTTCCTAGACCAGCCATGTGGGCAGTGCTGAAGCGGTTTGGTTGCCCTCAGCGTTTTGTAGATCTAATCAAGGCTCTCCATGATGGCATGACAGGTCAGGTATGCCATCAGAATAAGATGTCCGATGAATTTCCCATTACCGATGGACTGAAACAAGGATGTGTACTGGCTCCAACGCTTTTTGCGCTGTACTTGGCTGCAATGCTTTATGATTCACCCACAAACATCCCAGGTGTGGAGGTCAAGTATCATTTTGATGGAGGGCTTTTCAACCTAACTCGTCTCCGCTCCTCGAGGAAAACTCAGGTTACTAAGGTAACTAACATGTTGTATGCAGATGATGCTGCGTCACCATCTCTCAAACCAGAAGAGCTGCAAGAGTCAGTTAATTGTTACAAAAGTGCATGTGATCGCTTTGGTCTTACCATAAATGTCAATAAGACTAAAGTCTTGGCCCAACCTTCACCAGGCACACCTCTTCCTCAGTACCAATATCTCCATCTCAAATTTGCCATTAGAACAGGTGGACCACTTCTCGTATCTGGGCAGTACTATTTCTGTGAGCTGTACCTGTGAGCAGGATGTGGATAAGAGAATTGGCGCAGCCCATGCAGCATATGGACGATTAGCGCACCGGGTCTTCATGAATAAAGATCTGTCCATGAGTACAAAGCTTATGGTGTACAAAGCAGTAGTCATTTCTACATTGTTGTATGGTTGTGAAACGTGGACCCTTTACCGACGTGATCTTAGGAAGCTTGAGCGTTTCCACCTACAAAAACTTCGATCAATCCTGAGGATTAAATGGGAAGACCACATTACCAATATTGCTGTTCTGGAAAAGGCTCAAATCAACAGCATAGAATCATCCATAATAGGTCACCAATTTAGATGGATTGGTCATGTCCATCGGATGGATGATGTGAGATTACCTCGTCAAATGCTATATGGTGAGTTATGCTATGGCACCAGACCTCATGGTGGTCCTAAGAGGCGCTACAAGGACCAATTTAAGCAGACCCTCAAATTGACAGGTCTTGATTCACAAACCTGGGACATACTGGCTGAAGACCGCTCAACTTGGCGCCGTACCATCTCGGATACTGTAAAGACGTTTGAAAGGGATCTACGCACACATAAAGAGGCCAAGCGTCAAGCTAGGAAACTTCGAGCAGCCCAACCACCTCCTCCAGCAATACTATGTGACTTGTGTGGACGCTTGTTCCATGCCAGGATTGGACTCTTTAGTCACCGTAAACACATCCACAAACTGGACTGAAGGAAGAAGATATATACTCGGATTCGAGTTAAAGCCGATGATGACCTTCAATGATCAATGTTTCTGAGCCACATAGAGCTTCAGCTTTGATTACTGTGGTATAATATCCTTACTAAGAGATCTACCTTCAATGATCAATGTTTCTGAGCCACACAGTGCTTCAGCTTTGATTACTGTGGTATAATGTCCTTACTAAGCGATCTACCTTGCACCGCTAGGTCTTTTACGTTAAACAAAATAGCAGAGGCATGAGGAATACAGTGGAAGCAAAAACAACAACTTAAACAGGATCGCTAAGGAGCGGGGAAAGGATGTCTCTTCGATGCGTTCTGGGCCCAATATTCCGGATCGAAAGAAAGATGATTTCCAAAAAAGGAAACGAATGAATTGATTAAAGCAAATCAAAAGCGGAATTAAATTTATCTAATTGATCGAAGAACCCAGAAGCGTGTAGGTCGTGACTGCGTTACAGACCGACGAAATCGAACGAGATATAAGGGAACTTAAAATTACAAATGAAAGAGAACGAAGCCAAAATGAACTACTTACTAATGTATTTAAAGTAAAGTAAAACAAGTGCGCATAAGAGTAAGGATTAATCTAAACACAAAATGAAAGGTAAACATGAAGAGGCATTAGAATCAATTAATAACAAACAAAATTAAATTAATGACCAAGGATAGTACCCAAAAAAGGGGTACACAAAAAACAATATCAAGAGAAAAGTGTATAAATGAACTTAAGTACAAACAAAGATGAAACAAGATAAATTAAAAGGTACTTACAATTATTGTGCAACTAAACCGTAAGCACGACTTGATAACCAAAATTAAAATACAAAGTAACAAAAAATAAAAGAGTATGGACGATACTCATGGAGTTGAATAAGAGAACACCTCTACTTACGAGGATGACCTGAACTAGAATGCCAGCGCCAAAAACAGAACTAAGACGCTTATGATGTTGTGAAATCATGGGGTAGGGGGTGAAAGTGTGGGGAGTGGAAGAGTGCGTATGTAGGAAACGGGGGGGGGGGGGGCATGACACTGAGTTACGTAACACAACGAAGTCAGAGGAAGCAACACAAAATTAAGAAATATGCTTTGTGGGAAAATAATTGGCTTACGTAGAGGTAGAAATGTCGAAATACAATGACATACGAAGAAACAAAGGAAATAATGTGTGGCGAATGGATTGTGACTAACACAAAGACCATCGCTCAAATACTTTTCCTAAAACAGAGGGAAGGATCAACCCGAATGAGACATTGCTCCGTTACTTCAGTGATGCCTTAACCCAAAAAACAAACTCTGATACGACAATCAAATGGCAGATGCCTCGAGAGAGTGCACATCAATGTGTGACGTAATACAGAGCGTTGGTAAGCCTCGCAGGAAAATAGCAGATATTTCAGAACTGAGAGATTTATGTAGAAATAAAACCGATTACATGAAAGGGAGGGATGACAAATAAACACAGAGACTTCGCTAAACTAACGTAAACAAAAGTGCAAGGACTTGAGTTCACAGGAATGACCTCACTTCATCATAGGAAAGAAAATCAAAGGAGACACAAAAAATGCAAAAGGCGAAACAGAAATTTGAAATGACTTTCTAGTAAAATAAATCTGATGATTGAATCGTACTTACTTAGTTGCGATGGTCGCGAGCGAGAGCTCGTCTGAAAGCGTGTGGTGTACATGGCCAAAGAAAATGGAAGAAGGAACCTTCCGCGTTTAGGGCGCAGGAACGCGCCTCGTTAAAATAAGACGCAGAACACCCCCTCTCCAGAACATGAAGGGGCCAACGGGAGAAGCAAAGCTTAGCAACATGTTATTCCTCGGCCAATGGAATAAAATTGTGTTAGTAGGGGTGAAAAGTTTCACCATTACGCAGAATTACTAAGTTTGAACGCAGTAAGAGTGACAGAGAAACGTATGTAACAATAATGCGACATGAAGGAAACGATAATAATAATAATAATAACATGAAAGGAAAAAAATAATGAACCTGATAAAAATGGTTCAATCTTCAATGATCAATGTTTCTGAGCCATATAGGGCTTCAGGTTTGATTACTGTGGTATAATGTCCTTACTAAGAGATCTACCTTCAATGATCAATTTTTCTGAGCCATATAGAGCTTTAGGTTTGATTTCTGTGGTATATTGTTCATACTAAGAGATCTACCTTCAATGATCAATGTTTCTGAGCCACATAGAGCTTCAGCTTTGATTACTGTGGTATCATGTCCTTACTAAGAGATCTACCTTCAATGATCAATGTTTCTGAGCCACACAGTGCTTCAGCTTTTATTACTAGGGCCCGGATTTTTAGGTAAATAAATATTTTTATGTCAATACATATTTTAAGCATTTTTTCTATAAATACGTAAATTCCGGCTTTTCTTTTATTAGCACATAAAAATACATAATATTAACATTTTTAAAAGTCAGTTTGCTAGATCATTCAGTTTATTGCATTTTGGTACGTGTTACTTCAACGGGGAAGAACTTGTGAGCTATCTAATCATCATGCAGGGCCTATCTCAGCCTGCAACTGTGTTATTCCTAAGTTGTCGCCCCGTTCCGCTCAGTGTGGAAGCCGGGGATTTCTTTGTCCATAGCCATATTGCACCACGTGCTAGACCTCACTCTTCCCCAGCTTCCTGGGACCAGTGTCACATGCAGTTCATTTCTGGAACTGTGAAGTGTGAGACAGTTCTACGATACCTAAAGTAAAAACAACTACAAGTAATCGTTTGTTGCAGAATTTAAAGATAATTTTACTTCTGATGTGGGTTTTCTGTTCTGCCAACCATGTGGGAAAGCAATCATGGCTGAACAGCGATCTCAAGTTACAAACACCTCAAGGGCAAGGGACATATTGCCGCAGTTCCGCGCCTTCAGAATTAGTGTTTCGCGATAATCATCGGTCATTTGTGATGGACAACCTGAAGATTTATCTCGTTGTGTATTGTAATGCTTCAGCAGTCTGTAAAATTGCATTCGTGAATACTGAATATTGTTTATATTCACGTTAATAAACTAAATTATAATTAAATATTTTTACTTTTTGTCACATATTTCAGGGATTTTTAATACATAGAAATAAATATTTTCCCGATTTTTATCACCTAAAAATGCGAGCCCTATTGATTACTGTGGTATCATGTCAGATGTTGATTTATTAATTACATCTGTAGGTATTGGCCTTCTGTAATTTTGAAGTTCTCTCTTTGTTTGCGTCGCGATTCAAACATGAAGTAAAGTACTTTCCAGTCATTTGCCTGGAGGGAGTGTGGAAAACCCTGGGAAAACCTTTCAGGATGAGTGCCGCTAGCATTTACTTGATGATTTTTTGCCGAATTAAGTCTTCAGAAGTTTCCTGTCTAGATGACCAGCGGATTCGTCCATGCATTTGGAATCCCGTCTTAGCTGTAATTTCGTGAATTCTTTCAAGTACCTGAACTGCCTCTTGTGTATTGTTAGATAGAATAGCTAGGTCATCCGCGAAGGCCAAACACTGCAGATGAATTTAATGTTTACTCGTCAACCAATCGTTATTTCTCTTATTTTTCCTTGTCCTTGTAACTTATTCAAGGACACGATTGAACAATAACGGTGATGGTCGTCTCCTTGTTGAGGTCCTGTGCTAATATGAAAACGGTCAGAAATCTGACTGAAATTTAACTATTGAAGTTATGGCTGCCAGTGTCTGTCGAATCAATTCTCTTGTTTTCCTGTCAACTTTGAATACTTCTAGAATATTGAATAGTGTGTGTGGGTCTACTAAGTCGCCAGCTTTCCTGAAGTCTACAATGATAGCGTTGTTTGCGTGGCTTTATGGATTCGCAAGGTGGTTTTGAGATTGAGAATTCGTTCTGCACAGGACCTGCCATTTATGAATCATGCCTGTTATTCGCCAATTAGAAGTTCAGTTTGGTTTTCTTGTCCCGTGAATAACGCTTTAGAGAGAATTTTTACACGAGAGATAGTGAGGATATTCCTCCGTAAGTATTGGTGTCTGTTCTCTCCCCCTTTTTATGTAGTGGGTGAATTAGATTGCAATTGCAGTCTTCAGGAATATTCTCCATAAACCTACAAGTATTACTTGAAATTTCTCAGCTAGGCTTTCACCTCTTAATCTCAACATTACATCTTCCTTTGCAGCTTAGCTATTTTTCAGTTCGTGGATTATTTTCCTGATTTCTTCTAATTAAGGGAGTTCTGAATCCGGATTTGGAATCGGTTGCTCAAATCAGAATTGTTGTTCAGGAGTATCGCTAGTTAAAAGGTCATGGTAGTTATCTGTGAGAAGTTTACAGTTTTCTTTATTATTCCCAGGGCCTCATACGGATGTTTAAGACATAAAACAGGTACTTAGTAATGTGATAGTTCGTCAGCAAATGTTTTGTTACAGTTTCTTGTACTATTTTCCGTGTAATAGAAGAGCACACGGATTGAACGGGGTAAGTCCATTTTATTCGGAAATAGGTCTATGACGCGCTCTGGTAGTCGGCTATCGTAACTACAGATCAGTTGTAATTAACTTCAAATAATGCGTTAAGTCACCGAGACACAGAGGTTTTTATTTTTAGTGGAAACGGAAAGAACGTCCCATGTCCTCTGACTTTACAAGTATTCCCTTTATAAGAAATACATTTGGCTAAGGAACGATATCGCTTACACTCAATTGGGGTGTCAGTAAGTATTTATTTTTACTGTTGAAAGTTTTAATTGGCTCTCATGAATAATCTACATAATGTGACTTACCACGTTCTTCCCGTGCAGTCTTCAATTTTGATCTATTTGTGTCGGTCTATTTTGATGTAATGTGCGTTCTTCAGACCTGATGATTCTCGAGGCTTCTTTCTGGGCTTTCATTAATTCATGCCAGTTATTTTTATATTTTATTGTAACTGCACTTTTTAAAGGTTTGATTAACACGGTCTATGGCCTTATCGCTTGTTCAACCCTCTGTCTTTACGTATTCGAGGAAGAACCCCAATAATCCGGGAAGCACCCAATAGTGTATCTTTTAATGCCTTCTGATTGGAAGGATTTTGGTTGGTGATATTTGCAAGGAAATTGTTTGAATTTTGTTTAAGACATTCCAGATGAATTCGTGGATATTTTAACTGTTCCGAGTTTGGGTCCATCACGTTGATCTATCTAAATAATTATTTTATTTACTTTAAATTCATTATAATAATAATAATAATTATTAATATTTTTCCTTCAGGAGGATCGCAGGTTAAAGGATCATGGACGTAATCTATGAGAATTCTACAATTTTCTCTCTTATTTCCAGGGCCAAATCCGGAGGTTTAAGACATGTTCTAGGTTCTTGGTAATGTGATAGTTTGTCAGCAAATGTTTTGTATCAGTTTCCTCTTATTATTATTATTACTATTATCATTAGCTTTTGTTCTTTAATTTTTATATATAGTCATGCTTGTTCATTACTTCCCAGGATTTGAGTGAGCAGCCACCCTCTGATAGGCCGGTGGGGATGAAAATTGAAGAACCTGATTATGTATTTGAAGATGCATTTGTTAAAGAAGAACTTGATTGCCAGGTGACTGTGTACATTATTTCCCACCTTGGATTATTCTCAAATCCTTTTTAAGTTATGTAGTTTGTTTTAATCAGTTTTAATTTCAATTATGAAACTGAACAACAGAATTTTTTGACTCTATTTTGTTAATAATGTGGGTTGAGTCAAATCGCTTCCTTGGGCTGTTGATTGATTATTTTGTCAAATGACTATAATAGTTTTAAAGTGGTTATTTGTTGTCCTTTTTGAAACAACCTTGAATTATTATGGCAAAACTTGCATCACCCGTAAGGTTAAGTCTTGCTGCAAAATGAGGTAGGAACTTCGAAGAATCCTTGGCATAGTAAGTATGTGTTAGTGAAACTTGGACTCGGTGTATTGAGGTTTTGAATTGTCTTTGACTTCATGACCACTCAATCACATGATGAGTGACTGTAGATAATAATATCAACATTTATTTTTCTCAATTAAGTTAATGACTTTTGGAATTCGTGTTTAAGAATATTTCCAAAATGCAAGTGTTTTTTACAAATTCAAGTTTGTGTTTCTTTTCATCTTGAATCAAACACCTATTTTATTTCTCATAAAATGAAAGACAATAGTATCAATTTTGTTGCTTAATTTATAACACTGTTGCACTTGAAAGTATTGGATTCTCAAATATAAAGTATATTGTGTTGTGATGGCAACGAATACATCGTAAGTAATAGGTATGGTATTCATTTATATTTTTGTCTTGTAAAACTTTCAAAACCTTGGAAATACAAGTCAGAAAACTATAAATAATGTGAAAGTCAGCTAATGAGCACTTAATGCAGTGAAATTTCAGCTTCAGAGTTGCTATTCTAACCTTGTCAAATTTCTTAAAATTATCCATTGAGTTGAGAACTAATCCTAGACACATAAAGCAAGATGAATGTCTAGCGTGCTTGTGTATCTACAAAATATATTTCTTATGCCTCCTGAGGTACATTATTAACAAATTGTTGTTTCTCTGTAGGGAGCATATATCGTGGAAGATACTGCGGACTACAAAGAAGTTACGATTAATGAGAATGTGACTGAAGAGATAGTCGCACATATCAAAACGGAAGCACTATCTTCATCAAGTGGCGGAGATGCGACAGTTGTAAGTGCCTAATTATATTGAGAGCAGCTTTATGGTAATTAAGTCACGTTATATGCTTAATGATATGTGATGTTCCTCCATCAAGTGTGGCTGAGATTTTCACAGGTTTGGTGATACGTTTGTGAGGGGATCATGTGCACTGATGAAATATTTAGTAATTAATACGTAACCAGAATGTAATTCGAGTAATTTCTGGCTGATCATATTCTTGCTCCATAGTGTATATGGAAGATATTGTTTTCTCTGTGATTTGTTTGCTGGATAGGTTGATATGATATTTGTTTTAAGGACCAAACATTCACATTATCGACCTGGCGCTTGATAGGACTCCCTGCCTAAATTATATTTTGGGTTTGGCTCATCTAAAAAAGGCCTATTTTGGATTTTGAATATCTGGTTGTTGTTTGTTGCAAGTCATCAAATTCCATTCATGATGTGCTTCTCCAGTTTTGTATATGGTCGTAATATTTAAGAGATTCTCTGTATTGACGTCAGAAAAGTTGGATGGCGCAGCCACGCGGCAGAATGTTGAAGCTGTAACATTGTGACTGGTGAGGTTTATTTAGATGGTGAAGGATTGACGTCGTGATGGAAACAGAAATAAATTTGTCAAATTCGAGGAGGTATACGGTTGCAAATCGTATAAAACGGGTACGAAATATCTTCACTACTTCCCTGTACAAAAAGTTCAGAGAGAAAGATGGGCTTCGGCGCTGTCAATTGGAAAACGTGTTACATGTTACATGACAGTGTGCAGTCTGCATTTTTGTGAAGACGACTTCTTTCCACCGGTAGTGTTGATTATTGATAGTTATTGTCTCTAATTTGTATTCACATGGATTTGGCTACATCAAAAATACTGATAAACTTATAGCCTATTACTTCTGTGCCGTACAAAGAATGTAATCCGCTCTTCGTAAACTTATTTTAGGGGTTCTTCCGATTGACAATAGCCGAATGGTTAGAAAACTTGAAAAATGCTGTTCCTAGCCTTAATTTGCCAGATAATTTATATTCTTGACCTTGAACAGCAAGTATGTAGGTCAATATTTGCAATACTGAAGTATGATTTGGCTTAAATTGTGTTTTTGGCTATGGTCTCCTTACTGTTGAATTTAGTTGATTAATGTGTAAAATCTTAGTTTTAAGTACCGGTTTGGTGACCCATCATCCCAGGTAGGCCAGTAACACCTATACTACTCCGGCAGATAGGTCACATAGCCGTAATTTTGAAGTTATAGTGATGTTAAGTATACATATGCGGTAATGTAGCAAGAGACCTTATCGGCCTAGGCTATTCTAACTTTAATTAGTTCCCATTTCAGGGTTTTTCAGTTTTGAGTGCGAATAGTTGGTTTGAAAGTTGTACAACAGTAAGGAGAGTACGTTTTGTATAGGTTTTAATTGGTATTATGGTTTATGTCGAGCTGAGGAGTGAATTTGGTTTGGCTTAAAGTGTAGTTTTTGATCTGTTCCGTTTGCTTATGACAAGTTCAACTGGAGACTCCAGCTTTGTTAAATATATGTATTTTAAATATTTAATTAAATATATTGATAAAGAGGATGTCTCCATTTTAACTTGCCTGTGGCAAGAGATTAATAAATTAATATTCTTGCCTTTGAACAGCAAGAATGTAGGTCAATATTTGCAATATTGAAGTATGATTTGAGCATCCCAAGTAATACTTCTGGGAACCCAAAACATTCATGCAAATTCAGGGTGGCTGGATTCAATTTATTATCAGGGAGTCGTCCTTAGTGTTATGTGAGATATATATATATATATTGTGAAATTAATAAAAACATCGATACCGCTAGGCTCCCAAGTACAGGTTTCTTATATGTAACAGCAGACAGTAAATTAACTATCTACATGTGGGTAATATTTTAAACTGGTAGTAATTAGTCACTGCATTTAAATTGATTATAAAAATATGTCTATCAATGAAAGGAAATATGTAGTATTTTGTCATCATAAATTAGAAGCCATAACGAACGCACACCCAATTACTTCACGTCACTATATCGCCGCCATATTGCAAACAGCTGACCGTAAGCTCCTCCCCCGTTTCGGACGTCAATACTGTAATCTGGCTTCCAAATCCGCGACACAGAAATAGTTTCTAATACATCAGACTATCTCGCCATAATACAGTGATAAATTTATTAATTTCCTCATAACTTCTATACGAAAATGGAGTACCAACATTTGAATGCAATATTGAGGCTGCTAGTAAAGAATGTTGAAATTCTTAGGAAGATAGCCTTTGTCAGATGATCCAGGCCATTATCTGTTCTTTAACTGGACTTGGTATGTCATGCAGTGAACCAATTACACAGAACAATACGAATAACTTCACAAATGGAACAAGGGAACAGTCTATCACAAATGACTAGGGTTCTATTCATGTTTCTTGTTAATTCTTTAACATTCCTTCGAAGTTAAGAATCGCGCCCTGTGTTTTGGATTCCTCTTGAAAATGGAGGTCCCATGGCTCATGGTCGCTAGATTAATGGTCACGTATAACTACAAGCTTCCTCTCTATTAAAAATAATTACTCCATGAAGTTTGTTTTGTATTTACAACTGATCGGAGTGAAATGGCCTCAGAGCCCTGTTTTGATTTGTTATGATACTGACTTCGTTATTGGTAGACAGTCGATAGTGGAAATTGTTTCCTTCCCCATGCACTGCTGGTAATCTGATGCCAAGGCAGAAACTTCAGTCTCACCCTCCTTTGTGTTGTTTATTGCCTATATCCTGTGGTGAAATTATAAAACTTGATGTGTGCATTGCTTGTAGAGCCTCTTCATTCTGCGCATGACTTAACAGACATGAAGTTATGTTAATTCCGTGTGATATAATTTTTTACGAAAGAAGTTGGCCATAGCTAGACTGTCATTTAAAATCTGAGATACTTTTTTACATATTGTGCGACTTCCCTGATAAAATTATGCATCTTGATAGAGCCACCTTTCATCAAACGTGTGATCTTCATGAAGATGACTATTTTGGAGTTAGGGTTGACTATGTTAGCAACTGTTAGGTGGCTCTTCTAACATCTATTTTCTTTATTCAAATATCCATTCAGGATCTCTGAACACGTGGGAAGGATGTTATTCTTTAGAAGCATGGAATGTGTGAATTTGTTGTAGTTGTGAGTGAAATAACCACGTGTGTTTGCTGTTGTGTTGTATGGAGCTATTACAGAAGGGTTCTGTTAAAATGAATTTGGTGGACATCATTCTTATCGATGACATTAGTAAGTAAAGAGGAAATAAACCAATAAGATGGGCAAACACCTGTCCTAGCCATAACCCAACAGGCTGGTGAATGAAACAATAGTGTGTATAACAGACACTCCATTTGTTCTGTTTACAATATTTACGTTAAGGTTTGTGGATGTGATATTAAGGCATTCCTCATAAGGTGCCAAGTATTATAAGTACATTAAGTTTCTCCCTACCTTGAGTATTCTTGAGATCAATATTGCTTTAATAGGAACTCAATACCGTAAAATGCACAGCACACTATGCAATATTTCTTTCCACAACATTCATCAACTTTGCTTGTTTAAGACTGATATTAACAGTAAGTTACTGCACCCACGCCACTAAGTCTCCACACACACTCAATGCTAGAGACAATCTGCTAGGCCCACTGGTGTATTCTTTGAATACACGGTACGAGAGATATAATGTCTATTGCTCTTTGCATGTTCATTTTTTCCTTCCTCTTTGCCAAACACCAACAGTGATCATCTGTTTTCTCCCTGTTGAGCATGTCTCTTATGTCTTCATAAGTATGTTTCAGATATATAACTTCTGTGATCCACCTAGCGCCATCTAGTAGCGAACCTCTGAAGCTACTCAATTCCTCATCGTGCAAGAGGACTTACTTATCCATTTGGCTACCAGATCTCGTTACCAGCGTCAGCTATTTTCTCCTTGAGCAAGAGGACTACGTCTACTTCTTTACTCACCATGCTGCGCTAGTATCATCTATCAACTCTTTGAAGACCAGCTCAGCAAGAGAAGAGAATTTATTGTTAATAAGTTGGTTATGCTGATATGTATACCTTTTGTTTCCTACCCCCACTCTCTCCCCTTCCTAGGACCTTCCGTGCTTCGTTTTGCTGCTCTCACTTCTTAGTCGGCAGTCGCAGTAATCAGTTAAGGCTCAACCAGAGCCAGCCTCCTGACCTAACGAGGCAGTTTTTAAATTCCACGCCATGTTGGAACTTTAAGTATTAGTGAAGAACTTCACCTTCGCCATGCAACAAAGATAAGTACCTGATTCAAGTTTTAACCTCATCTTCATGGTTTTAACTTCCTCGTGTTTTAACTATCTTTTATAGGCAGTGTGAAACTATTTACTTTGGGGCAATAATCACTCTTCGTGGGACTTGCCATGTTGAGCTTTTTTCTTGTATAAGCCAACCTTACTAAAAAGAGCTTTTCTTAAGCGATTCAAACGAGAAACCCTCTCGCTACGTGGGATATTATCTAATACCCACTGCCTATAATTATAAAACTATTTCCTCCGTTGGATTTTCTCAACCCCATTCTCTGCTAAGGTCGTTCTGGAACCTTCTAGAACTTGTTCTCTATCTGCGAGTCCTGCCATCATGTATTTCTCACGTACTTGCGAGAAATTTGTTTAAAACTAAATTACTACAATAGTGAAATTTCGTCCTCCGCTGGAACCTCTGGAAAATTCTATGGCGCATTTCATTGTAAATTACAACTTTTTCAAGAAATAGACTTTCACCTACATAGTGCAATCAGTTATCTCCATAATTGCAATAACTTTTATTTCTCATAAACTTCAGTGTTTCTCCAGTGAACTTTGCATCCATCTTTACAGACTATAGTGATAATCAGTGCTTGCTCCACTTTTCTACCGCGTCGCGATCGTCCGGTTATATTAAATACGGCCATGAACATTGTCCCTATATCCCAATGATCTTTCCTTAACCTTCTACTAACAACCATTATTTATGAAATCGTAACTTTCTATAAGGTGTCATTCCAAGAAGTGCCCTTCCATTTTTGTTGGTTTATCATTAAGTAATTCTGCATAATTGCGTGTCTAGCACACGTTTCAAACTTAAATTGTTCCTCCCTTCAAAGGCAGGGAAAACAATTCTCTCAACTCTTGAGTGAGTTATTTTTTGGTCTCGCTAAATGAAAACTGCCTCATTTGACTGGCGAGGCTTATTCAAAGCATCAGAGGTCTAGAACCTTCCTTCTGATCAACTCTTCAGGTTCACAGTAAGTGACCTGCCCTCTTTGCATAATTCTCATATTAACTCTGTATAAATATAAGAAGTTATAGGAACTTCTATTTTATTTTTCACGTTGTTATTATTGTTATTTTCAAAGTTGTCACTTTCTCTAGAACATTCTCTCCAGAATTTCTTAAGGTGCACTTTTTGTACTTCAATTCACGTTCAAGCTTTAATTATTTTATTGTTCATTTGTTCAAATCTTATAAAGATTTCAGAAACATGTAAGGTTTGAAACCTTTTAAATTGTCAATTGCCTGGAGCAACCGTTTAATGGGGAGCGGTCTGCGACCCTATTTATTAAAAAGTTCAAATGAACTATGTTAATTAAAATTATATTACATAATTGTTAATTTCCTCAAATTTTTTCTAATTGTAAAATAAACTAATCTTTTCCCTTTGCTTTTTCATTTTCGAATATAAAGTTTAGGCAAAATCCTGTCTTCCTTGACTCTCCTCACTCAATGATATTAAAATCTTTAATAAGGCTTTCACCATTTGTTGCATTTGAGCAAGAACTCTTAATTTTCACCTTACTAAAGATCTTCTTAGCGATAATAGCTAATTCTAATTGGCCAGTAAGGCAAGTAAAGTTCGCTCAGCCAACTACCTGCTTGTGGAGACCCTCTCCGAAAACTTATGGTCAGTTTTCTAAAAAATAAGTGTTTCTTTTTGTCTAAACTTTTAGCCGGCTCCTCGCTGAGTAAAAGCTTAGTCATTGCCCTATGCAACCATTGGTTCATTTATCAAGATTACCCAACAAGGCATAATCTTTTATCATATTCCTTCTTAGAGACACTTGGTCGCCCTTACAGGAACTCCATAATTTTGGAAATTGAAAATACCAAGCTTGAGTTAAATCATTGGCATTCTTCGAATCACTTTGAAAAATCTAATTTCTTTAAGAAGACATACTGTAAATTTGTTCCTCTAAGTCTTGCCAGACCATCACTCTTCCCCATAGTACTTTTATACATGCTCGGGAGGAAATGCATTAAAGCCTCTCTCTTGCAAACCGCCCAAGTTTTAGCTGCGGTTCCCGTTAGCCTCGACCAAGCTCGTACCTACTTTAGGTATCCTAGAGTTAACTTCCATTGGCAACTACTTTTAAGTGTGTGTTACACCAAACTTATTACTTTTGTGGGACTCTCCTCCTATTCTTCCATCCTTCTTTTCCAATTCCAAAATCTACTTCCTTCTCTTCATCATCTTCCCTTGGTGGGTGGGTTATTCCCTAACCTATAATCTACCCAAAATTTGGTCCCAGAAACCCGGGAGAGCCCATTTTTTCTTTTCTCTTTTTAAAATAGTGTCATTTGACAATACTTTGCATAATTCTAATATCTGTGTTGAATATTTCAGCTATAACCACATCGTGCAAAGCCTGTGAACGGGAAAGAGGCCGCTCCTGTCTCCTATGGTGTGTCCCGTTCTTTCTACTCATTCGCTGCTGCCAGCTTGACAGCATTTCCAAGGTTCCACAGTTTCGTGAGTTACATTTTCATTTATTTTCTTTAGTATGGCTCCCACTGATAAGGATAAGGATGAAAAACTTACTTCTAAACGAGCATCCTATAAAGGGCAAATTACCCGATTCAGAAGGTACATAAAAGAATTAGATCCCTCAGATGCGCAATTAGATTTGTTGAAACATCGTGTAAAGGATTTTGAACGTTCTTATGAAAACTACTGTAACATTCAAACTGAAATTGAAACTTGTATGCTCAATCAAACAGAAGATCGTGTCGAAGTAGAGAACTTATATTACGAAGGCATAGGTTCTGCTTTCAGAATAATACGCCAACTCGAAGAGGAGCAGAAAAAGGACGCTTCTGTTCTTGGTTCCCTTCATGAACCCCAAACTTCTTTCCGTGAAGGCACTCACAAGCCCAAACCTACTTTACCGAAAATTGATTTACCCCATTTTTCTGGAGATGAATCCACTTGGGATTCTTTCTATGAATTATTTTGCTCCCTTGTTCATGACAATGAAGACATTCAAGTCATTTACAAGTTTCATTACTTGAGATCTATCCTTCGAGGTCAAGCTTTGCAGTTAGTTGAAGCACTTCCTCTGCGTGCCGAAAATTACCCCATTGCCTTTAACTTATTAAAAGAAAGATATGGAAATTCACGTTTACGTATTCAACGCCATATTAAGGCTCTATTTAACCTACCTGCGTCACAGCACAATGACGTCACTAGTTTGCGTACTTTAATTGATACTACCCAACTCCACGTTAAAGCTTTGTCCCAATTAGAGCAGCCTACGGAACATTGGGATACTTTCCTAATACATTTAGTAGTTTCTAAAGTTGATGCTGCTACCCTCAAAGCTTGGGAAATTGAACTTTCTAAGGAAGATGACTACTCTTACGAGCATTTAGCCACTTTCATAAACGCTAGATGCCAACTTTTAACCGCGCTAGCTAATCAGAGCGAACCTTCATCTCCTAGTTCCAAATTCGAATTAATGTCCATCAAACCCAAAAGCGAACGCTCAGCGTCTAATACCCAAAAACCAGGGCCCAGCTCATCCAAATTCAAATCAAACTCCACTGGTTACCCAACTAGGTCTAGTGAACGTCGTGTTGCTAGCTCTATTGTTTTAAACACGCAAGGTGAACCTCGCAAAAGTTTAAACGAACCTGTAAAGTGCATACTTTGTAAAGATCCCCATGCCCTATACCTCTGCAAATCCTTTAAAGAAATGTCAGTCGATGACAGACGAAAATTAGTCGCCCAAAACAAACATTGTTTCAATTGCCTAGCGCCTACGCATTCTGCTTCTAACTGTAAGTCCACAAGACTTTGCTACCATTGTGAAAAGGCTCATCATACCCTGCTACATCGTCATGATCAGGCAAGGTCATCGACAGCATCTACTTCGCCGAAAAATGATAGTGTTAACAGTTCTAATGCTTCATCATACATTCAAAATGCTAAGTCCATTCGCAGTGCTCAAGTATTGTTGTCTACTGTCCAAATTGACGTTCAGGATAATTTCGGCAACTGGGTCCGTGCACGCGGTCTTCTAGACTCAGCGGCAACTCATGATTTTGTGTCCAATTCCTTGATTAGAAAACTAGGCCTACCCGTAAACCCCACTTCTATCAATGTGTCGGGCATCAACAGCTCAAAATCGCAAGCTTTACAATTTTCAAAACTAACCATAAGAGATACTTGTCATAGAAACAACTTTCTTAAACTTAATTGTCTAATTCTCAATAGCATTGGAGAAGACACTCCTAGTCACTCGGTTGATATTTCGGGGTTAAACATTCCCTCGCATTTAAGGTTAGCCGATCCTTCGTTTAACATACAAAATCCCATTGACATACTCTTTAGTGCCAATGTCTTTTGGAACTGCCTTCGGAAACAGGTTCGCAAGCTATCCTCAAACGTGGTCGCTAGAGACACTAATTTTGGATGGATTGTCACAGGGCAACTTCCCCATTATTCACCCCAACCTACATCGCAATGTTACTTCTCCAATACTGATCTGGAACAGTTTTGGAGGCTTGAAAATGTTGATTCTCCTAATGTAACTTCTTCAGAAAATGAATTCTGTGAGCAACTTTTTTTGAACACGACCACTCGTTCTTCTGATGGCCGGTTCGTTGTTCAAATGCCAAGATTAAATAATCCTCCTAAACTTATCAACTCTCAGCCCAAAGCTCGAAAAGCTCTCTTTGCTATCGAGAGCAAATTCAAAAAGGAACCCCTTGTCAAAAAGCAGTACACTGAGTTCATGGATGAGTATGAAAGCTTAGATCATATGGAGGTTGTTAACAAATCCGATGATGAATTGCACCCCCCAATCGAAACGGTTTATTTAAATCATCATCCTGTGTGGAAAAACCCTTTTGTAAAAGATAAAATTCGAGTTGTTTTCAATGGTTCATCACCCGACGTTAATGGCAACAGCCTTAATGACACTCTTTATTCTGGTCCTGCTATTCAATCAGATTTATCTGCTATACTTTTAAACTTTCGATTATTTTCCATAGCTGTCATAGCCGATATAAAACAGATGTACCGTCAAGTGTTAATTCAACCAGAACAACGAGATCTTCAAAGAATCTTGTGGCGTGATGAAATCAATAAGCCCATTAAGGTATTTCGCTTGAAAACTGTTACCTATGGCTTAAAACCCTCTGCTTTTCTTGCTATCCGATCCCTACACTTGCTTGCCTCACAAGATGGTCATTTATTTAACCCCAAAGCCTCTGAAGCACTAACTACGTCATTCTATGTTGACGATTATTTGCAATCCTTCCCCTCTTTGGAGGAAGCTTCTTTTGTATCTTTAGAACTTCAAGCATTACTAAGGAATGGAGGTTTCCCACTTCATAAGTGGAACTCCAACTCCCCTGAGTTTCTCGCCCAATTTCCCATCGAAGACGTAGATCCCTCTTCTGTCGAAATTTGTGGAAACTCCGAATCTATAAAAACTCTAGGAGTTCATTGGTGCACTAGCACTGACACTCTTATCTATAAAGTTACGCTCGCAGAAGAGCTTCCTAATACAAAAAGACAAATCCTCTCTGAAATTGCAAAAATTTTTGATCCGCTTCAATTTCTTGCCCCAGTTATTGTTATAGCCAAACTCTTCATGCAAGAGCTGTGGTCACTTAAATGTGAATGGGATGACGCTGTCCCTCTTTCTTTTCTTAATCGTTGGCTCTCGTTTCGCAGCAATTTGCTGGATCTTTCCCTCATTGAAATTCCCAGGAATTTAATCAGCTCTCATTCTAATGCATCTTTTTTCCTTCATGTGTTCGCGGACAGTTCCGAAAAAGCTTATGGTTGCTGTGCATATTTAGTTTATCACGATTCACTCTATGGATCTTCAGTTTCTAACCTCGTTTGTGCCAAATCGAAGGTCGCTCCTCTTAAAACTATCACTTTACCTAGGCTCGAACTGTGCGCTGCACTAATGGCTGCGGAACTTGTCAAGAAATTACGGGAAGTATTAAAGGTCGAATTTTCGCAAATCTATCTCTGGAGCGATTCCATGATCGCCCTTTCTTGGATCGCAAAAAACCCCTCTCACTGGCAAACTTTTGTCGCAAACAGGGTTTCCAAAATTCAAACACTTTCTTCTGGATGTCAATGGAGGCATATTCCCAGTGCGGATAATCCAGCTGATATCATCTCTCGCGGTTGTTTACCCTCTCAATTGGCAGCTTCCCAATTGTACTGGCATGGGCCCTCGTGGTTAATCGACGAATCTACCTCATGGCCTTCTAAACCCCCTTTTACAAACTCCAACTTGCCTGATGCTAAAGTATCTTTACCCATTGCTTCGTGTCTTGTTTCCAACGCATCTCATCCTTTGTTGTCACGCTATTCTTCCTTCCATAAATTACTACGGATTGTTGCCTATCTCCTTAGATGGAAATATCTTGTGGTTGACCAACCTCTTCTCCCTAAACCACACCTTACCAATCATGAATTGAATCTTGCTACCATTAAGATTTTACAATTGACACAGCAAGAAGCCTTTTCTTCTGAATTGTCATTGCTTTCTTCTAAAAGAGATCTTCCCAAATCCAGCCGTCTTCGTGCTTTAGCCCCGTTTCTTGATGACCATGGATTACTTAGGGTAGGTGGAAGGCTCTCGCAATCTTTACTCTCTGAGGACAAAAAGCATCCCGTTATTTTGCCTTCCAAACATCACGTTACTTCTTTAATTATACGTGACTTTCATTATCGTAATCTTCATGTTGGTACACGTACTCTGCTCTGTCTCTTAAGAGAAAAGTACTGGATTATAAATGGAATTCATGAAGTTTCTTCTGTAATTCATAAGTGCATTCCTTGTTTCAAAGCGAAACCTAAAATCAACACTCAATTAATGAGCGATCTGCCCTCTTTTCGTTCTTCTCCAATACGCCCATTTGCTTTAACTGGAGTGGACTATATGGGTCCGTTCCAATATCAACAAAACTCTCCTGAAGCTAAACGCAAATTGTTTGGTAAGCTTTATGTTTCTCTCTTTGTTTGCATGGTTACTGGCGCAATCCACTTGGAACTAGTAACGAATGCTTCTACTTCCTATTTTTTATCAGCTGTCTCTCGTTTCACCGCTAGGCGTGGTGTTCCTTCTGAGATGTTCTCTGATAACGCTTCCACCTTTCAGGGCGCAGCCTCCTTGTGGAAGAAAGCTCTCACTTCCTCTCCTGCCATGGAACAAATCTCTAATTTTTCTTATTCAAAAGGTTTCAAATGGCGCTTCATACCTCCTTACGCTCCGCATCATGGTGGTAGGTGGGAATCTTGCGTAAAGCTCACTAAACGTCATTTAAGAAAAGTCTTAGGTAATCGAATTCTGACTTACGAAGAATTCAATTCACTGTCTGTTTTGATTGAAGGTGTTGTTAACTCTCGCCCTTTAACTCCACTTTCCAATGACCCTGATGACCTACTTCCACTCACCCCTGGTCACATCCTTATCGGCACTTCTCTTTCTGCCCCTCCTCCTCTTACTAATTCTTACAGGGATTCTAATCTACCTATCGCTTGGCGGAAACTTGAAGCCCTCCGTAATTCTTTTTGGAAGAGGTGGAACTTGGAATATTTAACTTCCTTGCAACGGAGGCAGAAGTGGTTTCTTTCCAGTCCCGACATTAAAGTAGGGGACTTGGTCTTGGTTAGAGATATTTCACCCCCCCTAGTATGGATTTCTGGTAGGGTGACCCAATGTTACCCTGGAAGAGATGGGAGAGTCAGGGTGGCCAGGATCTTGACTACAAATGGACCGATCACAAGACCACTGTCTTTGATCGCTCCGCTTCCAATAAATGTGTAACTGCTTATCTGCTCTCTGTTGGTGTTTGTCCCCCCAGTATGGTGTATTCTTTGAATACACGGTACGAGAGATATAATGTCTATTGCTCTTTGCATGTTCATTTTTTCCTTCCTCTTTGCCAAACACCAACAGTGATCATCTGTTTTCTCCCTGTTGAGCATGTCTCTTATGTCTTCATAAGTATGTTTCAGATATATAACTTCTGTGATCCACCTAGCGCCATCTAGTAGCGAACCTCTGAAGCTACTCAATTCCTCATCGTGCAAGAGGACTTACTTATCCATTTGGCTACCAGATCTCGTTACCAGCGTCAGCTATTTTCTCCTTGAGCAAGAGGACTACGTCTACTTCTTTACTCACCATGCTGCGCTAGTATCATCTATCAACTCTTTGAAGACCAGCTCAGCAAGAGAAGAGAATTTATTGTTAATAAGTTGGTTATGCTGATATGTATACCTTTTGTTTCCTACCCCCACTCTCTCCCCTTCCTAGGACCTTCCGTGCTTCGTTTTGCTGCTCTCACTTCTTAGTCGGCAGTCGCAGTAATCAGTTAAGGCTCAACCAGAGCCAGCCTCCTGACCTAACGAGGCAGTTTTTAAATTCCACGCCATGTTGGAACTTTAAGTATTAGTGAAGAACTTCACCTTCGCCATGCAACAAAGATAAGTACCTGATTCAAGTTTTAACCTCATCTTCATGGTTTTAACTTCCTCGTGTTTTAACTATCTTTTATAGGCAGTGTGAAACTATTTACTTTGGGGCAATAATCACTCTTCGTGGGACTTGCCATGTTGAGCTTTTTTCTTGTATAAGCCAACCTTACTAAAAAGAGCTTTTCTTAAGCGATTCAAACGAGAAACCCTCTCGCTACGTGGGATATTATCTAATACCCACTGCCTATAATTATAAAACTATTTCCTCCGTTGGATTTTCTCAACCCCATTCTCTGCTAAGGTCGTTCTGGAACCTTCTAGAACTTGTTCTCTATCTGCGAGTCCTGCCATCATGTATTTCTCACGTACTTGCGAGAAATTTGTTTAAAACTAAATTACTACAATAGTGAAATTTCGTCCTCCGCTGGAACCTCTGGAAAATTCTATGGCGCATTTCATTGTAAATTACAACTTTTTCAAGAAATAGACTTTCACCTACATAGTGCAATCAGTTATCTCCATAATTGCAATAACTTTTATTTCTCATAAACTTCAGTGTTTCTCCAGTGAACTTTGCATCCATCTTTACAGACTATAGTGATAATCAGTGCTTGCTCCACTTTTCTACCGCGTCGCGATCGTCCGGTTATATTAAATACGGCCATGAACATTGTCCCTATATCCCAATGATCTTTCCTTAACCTTCTACTAACAACCATTATTTATGAAATCGTAACTTTCTATAAGGTGTCATTCCAAGAAGTGCCCTTCCATTTTTGTTGGTTTATCATTAAGTAATTCTGCATAATTGCGTGTCTAGCACACGTTTCAAACTTAAATTGTTCCTCCCTTCAAAGGCAGGGAAAACAATTCTCTCAACTCTTGAGTGAGTTATTTTTTGGTCTCGCTAAATGAAAACTGCCTCATTTGACTGGCGAGGCTTATTCAAAGCATCAGAGGTCTAGAACCTTCCTTCTGATCAACTCTTCAGGTTCACAGTAAGTGACCTGCCCTCTTTGCATAATTCTCATATTAACTCTGTATAAATATAAGAAGTTATAGGAACTTCTATTTTATTTTTCACGTTGTTATTATTGTTATTTTCAAAGTTGTCACTTTCTCTAGAACATTCTCTCCAGAATTTCTTAAGGTGCACTTTTTGTACTTCAATTCACGTTCAAGCTTTAATTATTTTATTGTTCATTTGTTCAAATCTTATAAAGATTTCAGAAACATGTAAGGTTTGAAACCTTTTAAATTGTCAATTGCCTGGAGCAACCGTTTAATGGGGAGCGGTCTGCGACCCTATTTATTAAAAAGTTCAAATGAACTATGTTAATTAAAATTATATTACATAATTGTTAATTTCCTCAAATTTTTTCTAATTGTAAAATAAACTAATCTTTTCCCTTTGCTTTTTCATTTTCGAATATAAAGTTTAGGCAAAATCCTGTCTTCCTTGACTCTCCTCACTCAATGATATTAAAATCTTTAATAAGGCTTTCACCATTTGTTGCATTTGAGCAAGAACTCTTAATTTTCACCTTACTAAAGTTCTTCTTAGCGATAATAGCTAATTCTAATTGGCCAGTAAGGCAAGTAAAGTTCGCTCAGCCAACTACCTGCTTGTGGAGACCCTCTCCGAAAACTTATGGTCAGTTTTCTAAAAAATAAGTGTTTCATTTTGTCTAAACTTTTAGCCGGCTCCTCGCTGAGTAAAAGCTTAGTCATTGCCCAATGCAACCATTGGTTCATTTATCAAGATTACCCAACAAGGCATAATCTTTTATCATATTCCTTCTTAGAGACACTTGGTCGCCCTTACAGGAACTCCATAATTTTGGAAATTGAAAATACCAAGCTTGAGTTAAATCATTGGCATTCTTCGAATCACTTTGAAAAATCTAATTTCTTTAAGAAGACATACTGTAAATTTGTTCCTCTAAGTCTTGCCAGACCATCACTCTTCCCCATAGTACTTTTATACATGCTCGGGAGGAAATGCATTAAAGCCTCTCTCTTGCAAACCGCCCAAGTTTTAGCTGCGGTTCCCGTTAGCCTCGACCAAGCTCGTACCTACTTTAGGTATCCTAGAGTTAACTTCCATTGGCAACTACTTTTAAGTGTGTGTTACACCAAACTTATTACTTTTGTGGGACTCTCCTCCTATTCTTCCATCCTTCTTTTCCAATTCCAAAATCTACTTCCTTCTCTTCATCATCTTCCCTTGGTGGGTGGGTTATTCCCTAACCTATAATCTACCCACCCACACTTGGCATATGTATAGGAACTGAACTGCTTTGTGATTTAAACTCTACAAAACTTCTCTTTCTTTACCCTGTATCCGTTGACATAAGAAAACTCTACGGATGCGAATTTCAATATGCTTCAGTATGTTATTTATTCCTTGATTCCTTCAGTGCAAATTTACAAGTCGTGTGTAACACATAATTCTACCTATGCAAAGGGGAACATATTTGTGAAACAAGTCATGTGGACCATATTAGGGGTATTAAGATTGCAGAATGTCCTATTCCGAACATCGTACCATGTATCGAATGAGAAACATCATTTTCAGATCTGAAAGAGTTAAGCACCTTCATGCTTCCATTACATTTCCTTATAATCTAATAGCATTTTGGGATTAAGAATTGCATTTTCAAACCTGTGTTGATGGTAAACGGAAGTGCTTAGCTGTTATCTTGTGTATAGTACAGAAAGTACGAGCCATGTTCATGTACGTAAGAAGAACTATGATATCTAATCCACCTGGGACTTGAACCTGGGACCACCGACAATGTACAATGTTGTTCTGATCACTGAGCTGCATCTTAATTATCAGTGGCAAAAGGTATATTGTGTGAAGCTAACATTATGTTTGCATTAATTGCCACTGTGGACTTAAGGTCAGGATAAACCAATACAATTAGGATTTCTGTATTCTCTTCAGAGATCCACTCATGAGGGTTATAGAAGTGGGGCTTAGCAGTGGCCTTACAGTATGCACATGCTGGGATTGTTTTAATTTATGACCGTGATTACCTCCTTCCTAGTCCTGAGCATTGCAATAACATGCACTTGGCCTTTTGTGTACATGTATTAAATAATTGAAGATATGAGATAAAAGTAAGAGAATTAGCTAGAATCATACGAAAGTAATTGTTAATAATTAAGTCCACTTATTTTAACTTATAGTACGTTCAGAAGAAACCCTCGTTCATACCACATTTCTTATAGTTGTTATTTTCTAGCCCTTAATATGGCGTATGCAGGTTTTCCTTCTGGGGGATTCATTAATATATTACATTACACAAGGGGCAGATGACCTTGCTGTTCTGCCACTTAGTCATCATCATCATACACATTATTACAATGATATTTCGATTAATATACAGTACACAATAATTAAATAAACATTCTCTTTGCATGAAATCTATTTTAGGCCTTTATTTTTTCAGCACCATAAAAAGACAAAAAAATACATCTTTTATAAAATATGGAGACGAGTAATTAAATATTAAAACTAAAATGGAGTAGTGGTCAATAGGTGACTGCTTATAATATTGATATTATGTGAGAGAAAAATATACTCTGGCTGCCATGTTCTTACTGCTATTAGCTATTATTGACTCTCAAAATCTGCATATCTTGATGGCTTTATCTCTATCATTCATAGGAATAAATTCCAAATACTCCTCGTGTAACTAATTATCTTTAATGAAACGGACACACACAATTAAAGCACCCCGAACCAACGTGAAAATAGGTACCGATCGTACACTTTAAAAGTAAACCTAATCATTGGCTGGCTCCAACTCTGAGGGAGTCGTCTCGCCCCGAGTAGAGTGCGGTACATTTACCAAGTGACGATCGTGATCGCTTTTAAAATATACAGGAGTAAAGAAGGCTCTCTAGCGGTAGTGTAAAACAGGTGATAGATCAGACGATATAAAGATTCAAGTAAACAAATGTCTCTGGGGGGTATTTAAACACTAAACCCCCCTCGTCGGTACGCCGATGAAACCCACTCATCTTCTGTCAGTAAACACATGGCTTGGCCCATTTAAGCTCTGTAATGTTTGAAATTAGCTCAGCCATTTTTATGTTCTAATGCAGGAACTACAGTGTGTCCGCAAAGTCTCTCCGCAGCGCGTGTGTCGCCTTGCAGGACATGTTGGGTTGGCAGTACATTCATGTGATGTTGTTACAAGGAAGACAATTACATTAAATTAAGTAATGTGGTACTCAACACTATCACACTGTGCTCTTCAAAGTTTCCACCAGCATGGAAAACCTCTTCCAATAGAAACACACGCTCTTCAGTAGTAAGCATTTCCACTAGACTCAGCGTACACAAGAACACAACTTACAGCGTCAATGCTGCCACGCACAGGCACTCACTGTCAGCAATAATGAACCGGTATTCTCCACCCTATCACTCCAATTGAAGGTCAACACGGAACAAGTGCATGCTTATGCGACCTGCAGACACGACTTTGCGTATACAGCGACATGAATGTGCTGCCAACGTTCAACGAGACCCGCTGCTGCGGAGAGACCATGCCGACACACTGAATAAACTTTGGATTCAATGTATTTCAAACATGCATTGATAAATTGCTGAATGTCAATTAATACCAACGATGCCAGGAAATCCCTTCTTGAAAGCATTTTAAGTGAGCCGTGACTACATTCTTAAAAGCATTTGAAACTGATTTCCCCTATTAATACTCCAATGTCTTCCTCGGCTTGTATCTACCATGCAAACTATTTGCTACCTTTCGCCAGTAGACTTATAATGTTTGATATTAGCAGCATACTCCACAATAGAGGCATTTAATTTACGTACTTACACTAAATTCTTTTGAAAATTTGCTTTAATTGCAGTGTTTTGTGTTTTTTTTACTGTCGACTTGAGCCTCTGTGGACTGCGTGTTAACAACCACTCTCATTTCAGTGTCTGCGTCTTGTTCGTTTGCCAGCTTTGACATCTTGTCAGTATCTCTTGAGCCCATCTATCAGTTTGTTCTTCTGCTCCTCTGTCAAAGGGCCTCTTCGTCTTCTGGGTTCTGCCTCCACCATAAAACCCTGATAGCTTTTCATCATCCTTCTGAAACTATTCCTGTCTTTGATTTTATCCTCCGTAATGCCCACCTGTCTCATATCTTTTTCACACTCTTGGAACCGTTTCAACTTGGAGTACTTCGGTTTAAGAAAATTCCAGATTTTCTATGTGAGCTGGTCATTATTCATACCGAAGATACGTCCATAAAATAGCAATCTTCGTTTTCTAATTGCTGTTGTCATCGGTTCCATCTTTCTGTATACTTCTTTATTTGATATCAGTTGAACCTGTCCGTCAACCCATCTGTTGCCCAAGATCATCCGTAGTAGTCTGCGTTCTCTTTTAACTAGCTGATTGACTTGTCCTGTCCGATTCATACACAGGGTCTCCGAAGCATATAAACCTTCTGGTTTGACAACATTGCTGTAGTGCCTTAGTTTGGCTCCGATACATAGCGTCTTCTTATTGTAGATGTTTTTAGTCAGTTGGAACGCTCGCTCTAGTTTCAGGATGCGGATATTGGTCGCTTCTTGTTCTAGCCCATTCTCTTGGATTACTTCACCAAGGTATTTAAACTTCTTGTTTGCAAATATGGCTACGTCGTCTGCGAACGCCAGTCAATCAACATACACTCCTTTGTGTTTGGGGCGTAATCGAAACTGATCTTCATTTCCATCTTCTTTGTTCAGTGATTTTCTCCATTCTCGAATTACCTTTTCTAAGATACAATTGAAAAGAAGTGGAGAAAGTCCATCTCCTTGTCTGACCCCAGTTTTTATCTCGAAGGGCTCTGAGATTTCATTCTTGAATTTTACCTTAGATATTGTGTTGGTGAGAGTCTGTTTAATCAAATTTCTGGATGAATCATCCACCCCAAACTCTTCCAGAACATTCAGTAATGACTCTCGATCAATCGAATCGTATGCTTTTTTGAAATCCACGAATACGACCACATATTCAAACCCCCCAGTTTTCTTGTATCTGATGATGTTCTTCAGATTGAAAATTTGTTCTGGGCAGGATCGGCCCTTACGGAAACCAGCCTGGTATTCGCCAATCTGTTGATCAAGATGAGCTTCGATTCTGTTAAGGAGTACTTTGGAAAGAATCTTGTAAGGAACTGGAACTATCGATATACCTCTGTAATTGTCAACGTTCTTCTTGTCTCCTTTTTGTGGAGAGGATGGATCAGTGCTGATTGCCATTCAACTGGTATAGTACCCGTTCTCCAAATCTCCTGGAAGAGGCAGACTAATATGTTCAGAGTATCCTCATTCGCCAGCTTCAGTAGTTCCGCCACTATGGAATCTTCCCCAGCTGCTTTATTATCTTTCAGAATGTCTATGATCAGCTTAATTTCCATCTTACAAGGTGGCTGAGAATTGGGCAGACCTTGAATGGGAAGGGAGTTAGATAGTTTCAGCGATGGCTCATCACAGTTGAGCAACTCGTTGAAATTCTGAGCCAAAATGTCGCAACATTCCCTGTCGTTCATACCTAGCTTTCCTGTATCATCTCTAAAGCACAGACTAGGGGCATGCTAGATTTAAAGGTTTGATAAAAGTCCCTAACGTTGTTCTTACGGAAATTCTGATCGATCTGTTCCATCTGTTGTTTCTCATACGATCACTTTGCTTATCGGAACACTCGGGCTGCAACTTTCCTCGCATCACGGAATGCATCAAAATCTTCCTGACCCTTGGTCGAATTCCTTTTTCTCCATGCATCTGTTCTCTGAGCCAGTGAATTATCACAGGTTTCGTTCCACCACCGATGTTTTCGTTTAGGAGCTGCCAGAATTGTGGCGGTAGCTGCCTGCTGGATCTTAAAAGCGATGTCAGTCCAATTCTTAGATTCAAAGGTCAAGTTCTGATGATACTGCTCCCTAACTTCCTGGCTGATTTTAAGTTTCGACACATCAAATCTCCGAGTTCTATTTCCAGTATTCGGAGGTTTCCTGAGAGGAATAAAATTCATCTTTACCTTAGAAAGGTAGTGATCAGAGTCAAACCTTGCACCCCTCTGCACTTTTACGTTCATAATCTCTTTTATTGCTCTTCTTGAGATTGCAACATGGTCAATCTGTTTCTCACCATTCAAGTTACCCGGCGAACGCCAAGTCTTCTGTTTGCTTGGTTTATGTTTATAGAACGTCGACATTACCTGAAGATCAAATGTCCGACACAATTCAACAAGTCTTATTCCATTTTTGTTAGTCATCTTGTGAGCAGGATATCTTCCTACTGTTGATCTGAAATGTGCTTCCATTCCCAATTGGGCGTGTAATATACTGACCTTCATTCTCAAAAGATGTGCTGGTACAAATATTAAGGGTATAGTCGCTTTTTACTTAATGATAGGTGGACGTGTTAGATCCTAACACCTCTTACGGCCTTACAGGTAAAAAGATAAAATACATACTCATTTGTCCTCAATCCTTAAAGCTATTACTTCCATTAAGGCACTGAGTCAGCATTTTGTGTCGCACTGAGATTTACTTGTTATCTTGGGGAGATTGCATTGTGAGGTTTGAAGCCATTTTTCAGTGTTGCCTAAGTAAACAAAAGTTTGGTGCTTTTCAGTCGGTCAACACGAATGTACCCAAAAAGAGCTGGGTTGTGCCGTAATCCTGAAATAAATTACATGAGATTAATAAATACACTAGGATGACCAGTTTCGATCGTCAGGCGATCATCATCAGATCCATTACACTTAGGCTATAACATCTATGTTTGAGGATACAGGTGAAACATATTTACAATATGTACAATTATTTAGTTGCAGTATTGGTAATGCAACTGTCGGTGTATGCTAATTGTAGTAGATCTAATGTAAAGTGAAATGTTAAAATGGTGATAAAAATCCGGTGTTTGTCTGTTTGGGGTGATTATATGGTTATACAAAATCAACTATGGTTACACTGTAATAATACAGGCTGATACTTATCCGGATTTATCTTCCTGACTGGAACTTCGAGCAGTTTCGTGTTCACTCTGGCACCAGTTTTGGTCGACTAACCCGGGTGTTAACTGGCCGAAACTGGTTTTTCCCTTTCTCCCCCCTTTTGTTCCTATGTCGTTTCTGAGGTCAGTGCAATGTTTATTTGTGTGACGTTGCCAAGTCTAGATATAATCACCCCAAACAGACAAACTCCGGATTTTTATCACCATTTTAGCATTTCACCTAACATTAGATGTACTACAATTAGCATACACCGACTGTTGCATTACCAATACCGCAACTAAATAATTGTTCATATTGTAAATATCTTTCACCTGTTTTCTCACACATAGATGTTATAGCCTAAGTGTAATGGATCTGATGATGATCGCCTGACGATCGAAACTGGTCATCCTAGTGTATTTATTAATCTCATGTAATTTATTTCAGGATAAGGGCATAACCCAGATCTTTTTGGGTACATTCGTGTTGACCGACTGAAAAGCACCAAACTTTTGTTTGGGGAGTTTGTGTATTATAAGTTTTAGTTTTTGAACCAGGGAAGACATAACCACATCTGTGTAATGCTTCACTTCAACTCAGCTGCGATTTACAATTACATAGTTTGCTATTTGTGTAAAAAGTATTAGTGATGCCAAATAATTAAAATAATTAATTAATTCACTTTATTCCTAGGACACGCAAGAAGAAACACAGGATGGGGAAAGTGAAGCAAGTGGAAATTCCAAATGAGTAAGTGTACAACATATGAGGTAACATGTTATTTAACTTTTGTGTATGCATAACTGAATGTTTTGGATATGAATAAGTTTTGTTTGCATCGTCAGATATAAGTCGCATTTTATGTGTCGTTACTGCTTGTCTCATCAAAGTAGATACATTATTGACATTAACTTCCTCTTTATTAGCCCACAAATTATCATTCGGAGTTCTCACTGTCTGGAAGTGTTTAACCCTGGAACCCTACACTTGTTTATTACAAACACTAATCTTACTGAGTGCCCCAAGAATAATAAGCTTAATTTACATATTACGAGCCAATATTTATAACAAATGGTTAGGTTGGTTTGATTAGACTTACGGAAAAGGTAGTTTATATTACACTTAATCTTTCTATACTAAAAATAAAATAATATTTAAAAAAATACAGGTTTTTTCAATATTTTGCAACACCTCATATTTTAAAGTGTGTTACTGAATGTAATCTCTACAATTGACACAAACAGATACGATATGACTTTTGCATACATACATCTTACACTCTGCACACACCATAGTGGTTTTGCTGTCCTTGGTTCGTGGAAAGTACTCAACAAGAAACGTAACACTAACCTACACTGGGGTACTCAGTGCCCCAAAGCCGATCTATAGCAAAGAATTGGTCCGTTACAACTGTGACTAATATGGCAACTGAAAGACGGTCAAAGACAAATAATAGTCAAGGCGGCTGCAGGCTGGAAGGGTTGCCAACACAAACTCAGAGCAAAACGAAAATCCAGGGTGAAGATAAGCTAGTCATCCTTGTTGATGACAATTTGTCTTGTGGAAGTTACTCTCATCTGCTTCAAGAAAATACTGTACATATGCCGCAGTGATAAGTGTTGTTAGGAACATCCCCTACTGTAAACCTCCCCTTGAGTGTTTGTGTCCTCAACCTGTTTTGACCTTTTGTTACCCAGGTTGTCAAATCACGACAATGTTACATCATGAGCCATCAACGATTTTAATTCACATAGCAACAAAATCACTTCAACTAAAATGTTAATCCAAAACACAAAGAAAAAAGGCCGGACTTACAAAAAAAACTCACATGTCGTCCTACGACCATTCCTTAATGCAATAACCATCGACACCGAAACACACATTTAAACTTGCATCAAAACCGAGCAAACATTCACAGAGGCCCTAAACTGGTATAGCGATATTTCCAGCACCGGAAGATAATTGGAATAACGGTGTACATAATGTAAACATGTTGGAGTGCAAACCCAGGTCAATATTTCATGATACTATTTCGGAGGAGTGGGATTAAGCTGTTGGTTGTTGAAAAGTAAACATTCGGATGTAAATGTGTGGGTCATTTGAGCGAGGCTTGCGGAGGTGTGCCGAGAGTTGGATTAGTATGCACTTTATGGTGTGGTTTATCTGGAAGGGTTACCAACTTTTATACATAATATCAAACTACCATTTAAGAGGAGGTATGACTGAATTTTGTGAATTATGGAGCAAAAACTGTTTTTGTTTGATTTATTCATACAAAAATAGCCCAATTCTTCCGCTTTCAGAAAATGATTTTCTTTTAGTAATTCCGGCTATTGTGAAGCTTGTAGAGGCGTCTTCGTATGAGCCCGCATGACATTTAAACATTTGATGTGCTTTTATAATAATAATAATAATAATAATAATAATACAGAAGAGGGGATATGACCACGAGACTTGCAAAGTGGCAGGAAATATCTCAGGAAGAAAAGGCGAGGAGATGTGAAGGGGAAGCATAAGGAGGAGGGCAGTAAATAATAACTTGCCTCTTTCTCGCATAGCTCTTTTCCAATGTGTTGCTGTGTACAATATGCTCCTTGTGGTGCAATTCTTATCACACATTGTTGTTACTTGGTACAATAGTTGCTGTGTACAATATGCTCCGTGTGGTGCAATTCTTATCACATATTGTTGTTACTTGGTACAATAGTTGCTGTGTACAATATGCTCCCTGTGGTGCAATTCTTATCACATATTGTTGTTACTTGGTACAATAGTTGCTGTGTACAATATGCTCCGTGTGGTGCAATTCTTATCACATATTGTTGTTACTTGGTACAATAGTTGCTGTGTACAATATGCTCCTTGTGGTGCAATTCTTATCACATATTGTTGTTACTTGGTACAATAGTTGCTGTGTACAATATGCTCCTTGTGGTGCAATTCTTATCACACATTGTTGTTACTTGGTACAATAGTTGCTGTGTACAATATGCTCCCTGTGGTGCAATTCTTATCACACATTGTTGTTACTTGGTACAATAGTTGCTGTGTACAATATGCTCCTTGTGGTGCAATTCTTATCACACATTGTTGTAACTTGGTACAATAGTTGCTGTGTACAATATGCTCCTTGTGGTGCAATTCTTATCACACATTGTTGTTACATGGTACAATAGTTGCTGTGTACAATATGCTCCTTGTGGTGCAATTCTTATCACACATTGTTGTTACTTGGTACAATAGTTTCTGTGTACAATATGCTCCTTGTGGTGCAATTCTTATCACACATTGTTGTTACTTGGTACAATAGTTGCTGAGTACAATATGCTCCTTGTGGTGCAATTCTTATCACACATTGTTGTTACTTGGTACAATAGTTGCTAAAGGTACAGTAATGTAAATGTGCTTTGGGTTATGAACTGCTTTGAGTTTTAATGTAATTTTGATAGGTAGATTTTAATTAATAATGCTGATTTTCAAAAATATTTAAAATAAGTGTTTAAATATTTCTAGAAAGAACAGTATCTATCTAACTAACCCCAAACCCCAGAGCAATTATTGTTTCTATACATTTTAACTGCATGTAGAAAAAGAATTAGCTTGGTCAAATGAAACCTTTGATTCAAGGACTTTTTATGGGACCACTTTTTTAATACAAGACTGTTCAATAACTCAAACATTAATGAAGGTATTTAAATATAAATTAGCACAACAGATGCCAGCAACTCTCTTTGTAGGAGATTAAAATCTGGTCATGTTATGATGAAAACTGTGAAACTTGAACAATTCAGCCACACCTCCCCTTAATGGAGACTTATGTGGCAGACTTTGAGGTTATGCAGGAGGAGAATGAGGACAGGTTGAAGAAGTAGAGAGGGTGGTAAATAACCAAAGCAGCAGGGGTAGTTGAATTGTAAAGTGTAGAGGGAAAGCAGAGGATAATCAAATAGGCATAGGGTTTAGGAAATGTACCCTCTGACTAGAGAAAAGCAGTTATCACGTCAATTTATAAGCAAGCTAACAGGAAAGATTGCAATAATTATAGCGGTATTTCTTTGATAAGTGTCCCGGGCAAAGTGTACTCAGGCATTGTAGAAAGGAGACTTCGATCATTGGCCGAGAGTACGATGGATGAAAACCTGAGTGGCTTTAGACCACAACGAGGATGTCAAGATCACAATTTGAGTATGCGCCAAGTTATTGAGGAATGCTACAGACAGTTGTGTTTGTGATACTTGAGAAGGCGTACGATAGAGCACGCAGGGTGAAGATGCCTAGCATATTGATGGGATTATGGTATCGAGGGAAGGCTGCTACAGGCAATCAATAGTATTTATGTATTATAATCAATTTACTGTTAGAGTTGATGGTAGGATGGGTTCATGGTTTGTACAGGAGTGAGGCAAGGATTAAACCACTACTGTGTTTGTTATATGGACCAATGGTTGAAGGGCATAAACTGGCTGGGTGAATTTCAAGGTAAGTAGTCTGGCCTATTCGGATGACCTGGTTGTGATGATGGACTCCAATATGTTCGAACTTGAACAGAAATGTGGGGAGTGTGGTATGAAGATCGGCATTTCAAAGACGAAGGTTTTGTCCTTTGGAAGAAATGCAAGAAACTAGAATTCCAGGTGGAAGGAACTA
The DNA here is from genome assembly GCA_946902985.2 of Meconema thalassinum. NCBI lineage: Eukaryota > Metazoa > Arthropoda > Insecta > Orthoptera > Tettigoniidae > Meconema > Meconema thalassinum. Next base: position 19,428,473 of record OX336395.1, on the reverse strand, counting down.
AATAGGAGCAGGTGGAACAATTATTAATTCTGAATGAGGCCAGAACATGGCTTCTACACTTGCATCAGACGTCATTGTAGCTTTTACATACTCTGTTTCATCTTGTGGGGGACATTGCCTATTCAAATTAGTAACCATGGTCACTACTGCACCTGAAATATGTGCTAAATTATGTTTTTTTTTTTTAATTTATTGCTCTTTCAACAACGGCGCTTGAATTTCGTTGAACTGTCAACAAGGAGAACTCAACGGCACATACCGAGGCGCACTTATTGCTGCCAACATGTGGAATACAAAATGCACTACACTAATTAAAGATTATTCGTTCTTGACAAAAACTTGGGATGTATATATCGTTATCGCGACTTGCAGGCTAAAACCATTGTCAAAACCCATTGAATTAGACAAAACGGAGGTTTGGATTGGATTTCGCCTAACAATAATAAATTGGTCTAGGCCAAAACCATTCGTCTGGATTAAAATATTGGGCTAGGCAAAAACCATTGGTTTGGGTGAATATTATTGATGCGTTACGATCTTCTTGATTGTTAACTCGCAACAGGCACAATCCATGTCTACGTTAAGACTGACACTTGGCACACTTTCCCATTAACTCTTTCGTTTTACGTTACTGGACATGAAATAGTACCAAATGCGCAGGGTTGGCAATACTGTCTTTGGCGATAATTCACACGCATAATGCCGGACTCCGCTGGACCCTTATTTACCCAAATATGCTGTATTATAAAAACGGGATTGTGGGTGAGTTCTGTTCAGCTGAGGAGTAATCATTATTACTACATCAATTGCTGCTTTATTTTTCATCATTTGAAAAGGTATTTTGGCTATTTTATGTACGATAGAAAATTGTATCGTTCCTTGGTATCTCGTTCAGTGCTACCGAACGTTGTAAGTACTTGGGCTGTGTAATCTCTCAGGTTGGTACTACTGTAGGCTATGGTGAAGGAAACAGGGTCGAGATGTAGAAAAGTCAAGGCAATGAGTTCACAGCATTCTGTTAGTGTAGCACCGAAACTCTCCCTACATCGCTCAGTATTCAGACTGACCTTGCTGTATGGAAGTGAGAGCTGGTACATAAGCCAGAGTTAACTGATATCAGTGTAGCAGGAATAGATGGGAGCAATGAAGAGATAAAGGTTAAGTTGGAAATGAACATTCTAGATGAAGCCGACTCAGATGGTGGGGTCATTTGTACAGAATGAGGGAGGAGACATTACCTAAGAGGTTAATGTGTAGATGGTAAGAGAAGCAGAGGTAAAGTGTTAATTGATTTCAAAGTGAGAGGTGTAGGAGGCCGTGTGCTAACTGCTAATAGGGGATCCTGGAGGCGACTTGTTTGCAATTAGTGGCTTGCAGTCTAGACTGGACGCTCAAAGGAAAAATGGAAATTGAATTCTGGCACAACTAGGAGTCCCTTGGCCATCACCAGCGTCTCACTGGTTGTGAGTGTTCTAACAGTTTGCATCATTTGGACAGGTGGTAGTGGGTTCAATGTTTTAAGGAGTGTAACATCGAGGTCACCTGCACTTGTTGACATGTAGTTATGCTACAGAGGGATGAGTTTCGTCTCTTCGAAAAAATTGGGGCAGTGAGTAAAGAAAGAGTCCATGAAAGACTCCATAAGCTTCGATGGTCTGAAGAGAACAAGAGTTGACCAAGGGAGTTATGGTTATTGTTTAAAGGCGTGAAACAGGGAGGTCATCTGCCCGAATCACCAATGGAGATCGACAGGAAGATGAAACAGGAGCGTGGTACAATTAAGTAGACGTACTACATAATTCAGAAAAGGCTCCATATTGTTTTCATTATTTTCCCCACAATTTGATTGCCCAGGGAAGATCATTAGTGACATTCAGAGGCTATTGTGTTGCCTATGAGACTGCACGATGATAGGCCTACATTACCATTAGCAGCATATCAATACGTTAATTATTAAATATTGGTAAGAAGGCAAAGGAGCCAAGAGCTTGGTCATCCCATTGTTCAATTTGTAAATCCAAGTTACCTTGCCACATAAAAGCTATGGTGATTATTATGTTCAGGAAGTTTTATCTATACGCTGTTTCATTCGTCAAACAATCATATTAAAACGACTTAAATTGCTAACCAAGGGCATTACTTCGTAGAAGTCAACTCGAATGGCTTGGCCTAGGCCTAAACAATGAATTACACGTAAGGTGAAATCATAGTGTAATATTGTTCTTTGAGCGACATCACTATGCATTCATCAAAAGTTGTGTCTCCTAGTGGACGCATCGTTATATTATATTAATATTATTTCCAATGAGACACGTTTTAAACTATCTTTTGCCGTTTTAATTTACAGCTAGTTTTGATGAAGCGCTTTACTTTGCTGCTGATACAGTGCTGTAAATTCCGCTGAGAGACTCTGCACCCTATCTGTGAGGCGTGTTGCCTATACCACCAGGTGGAGTCTTGTAACAGCCATGAGGGTCAACTCTTGGTGTGTGAGGCGTGTTGCCTATACCACCAGGTGGTGTCTTGTGACAGCCTTTTGGGTCAACTCTTGGTGTGTGAGGCGTGTTGCCTATACCACCAGGTGGTGTCTTGTGACAGCCATGAGGGTCAACTCTTGGTGTGTGAGGCGTGTTGCCTATACCACCAGGTGGAGTCTTGTGACAGCCATGAGGGTCAACTCTTGGTGTGTGAGGCGTGTTGCCTATACCACCAGGTGGTGTCTTGTGACAGCCTTTTGGGTCAACTCTTGGCGTGGCGAAGTAAGAAGTTTGAATCCCACCATTGACAGACATTTTTGCCATCGACGTTGTTGTTGCTGGATCCAGCATTCATGGCTCAAGATTGTTATTGACAGCGCCAACAAAGTTTTATCAGCGCTGGATAAAATAGTTAGTAGCGCTAGAACAAATTGTGTCAGTAGTGGTAAAGGAGCCATACCGAGGTGGCTGTGGGGGTCTATAACCCGGGACCAAGGCTGTAGTGGTGACGTGTCCAGTAAGTGTGGTGGAGGTTTGTGGTGGTACAGGAGCCATTTCGAGGTGGCTGTGGGGGTCTATAACCAACACCTTCTATACTACAAGCCTGCGCGCTCCGTGGGTGACGTCACACAGTGTGGTCTGGTAGGTTTGAGCAGACGAAATGCATCGTATTATGCGCTGTGCGATAAATTTTATATTCCACTGCTGGACTCAGCATACCAACGCTAAATTATATTCTTCCACTTGGCCGAGAAGCATACGAATCGATACTTCATGGTGTCTGAGGAGTGTTATGTTTTGACAGAGACTACATACATTCGTCAAGAGAAAGTCACTACAGAAAATATGGTACTGTTGATTTAACTAGGAATCATGATCTTATCCTATTTTAGAAGTGGCTAGCACTCTAGGCTATCACCGCAGAGTCCCGGGTTCGATTACAGGCTCTGCCAAGAAAATTATATCTGGACTGAGGTCTGAAACGGTGTACACGCAGCCTCGTTTTAAGGGGCGGAACTACGAGGTCATCTGCCCCAAACTGAGAAGAGGTGGATTCAATCTACACCGAGGTCATCCTGGAAGTGGTTTTCCGTGGTTTCCCACTACTACTCCAGACAAATGCCGGGACAGTTCTTAACTGAAGGCCACGGCCGCCACCTTCCCAAACCTCATCTGAATTACAAATTCACACACTAATACAGCCGTCACAGTGGCACAGGTTATCAGACAAATTCCACACACACCCAAGTATATGGGGCTATATGTCGCAAAGCCCCTCAATTAATCAACAACACATTTTAGCACTACTACCATCAAATACACTTGCAACTTGTGCACGAGCAGATAGCGACTAAATCTACTCTGCATAGTTTTAGCCACTTTTACCGAACAATATTTAAGTTTTTTTTTAAATTGCAATTTACATGTTTTTTATTGTATTTGTTTTCTGTAATAATATTATCATCACCATGATCATTAATAGCATGAGTAGCATGTAAGATTAATACAGGTAGCCTACTCTTTACGATGATTGTGTTCTGGTAAATATACAGTAGCCTACACCGAGGAAAGGAAACAAGGAGGGAATTATATTAAAGAAAGTGTATAAAATGTTATAGACCACCTCATGGCACAGTGACTAGCATTGTTGGCTGTCACCCTGGAGGTCGTGTACGTGTCAAGAATTTTGAAGTCTTGGTCTGGTGTCCCAGCGCAGTGATGGTAAATCGGACCTACTGGATGCTGTGGCAGGAGGAGGAGTGGAAAGGACCTACCACCCTACCAAACGTAAACAGCGACTCAGGATGGCTGGTTACTGATCTCTTGACACAGTCAGGGACTCTAATCGGGTTGCCTACATAACTCTTTGATTGAAATTTATGAGAACATGGCTCAAATATCACTTCAAAAAGTACTGATACTGTAACTAAGGCAGTTAATTATTTCACAATTTGACAGGTATCACTAGATATTTGTAAAGTTCGGGAAGACATAATGGGTGATTTAAATTTACAAAATTTTATTCAACTTTAGATCTAGGCTATGATGTTTCCATTATAACCTCAATTTCTGTTGTTACAGTTAAGCAATAAACAGAAGGCTACATTCATTACAGAATCATATTTTAGAAACTAAGTTATTTACATCAAGTGAAAGATGAACAAGAAAAATGGATAACATTAATCATTAGTAATACATGATTTGAGAACTGCCTACATTTCCTGAAGAGAATGAAAATATGATCATAATATGAAATATGTCCACCACAACAGGCTAGCAATGTTACAGTGCCTGAATTACATAAAGGTAGAAAAATGAATACCGGTATTTGCAATAAAATTTATGAGGTAAGATCTCATTCTATGAGATGACATACAATGTTCCAGTTCTCTTTGCATAAGATGTCACATAAAAAATGTTTTATGCGCTTAACCAAAAGATGAGAAAGACACTTGCTATACACCTATAAGTTACATGAAGTATAGTCATTGCACTGTCCACAAATAAATCAAATGAATCCCACTGAAATTTACGACTACATAACAGTTAAGGTTCTCTTCACCCTATGAAAGTCACATCTTGTAAGTCCTCAGGCAGCAGGAGGACAGTTCTATCTGTGATAAATGTCAATAGTCAACCTTCTTTATTATTATTATTTCTATCACTGATTTCTTTCTCCAATCATATGGGGGAGGATGCTGGTCTCTCCTGGATGCAGACCCTGATCAGTACATCCAATTCAAGTGCAATAACTCCTACGGCAGATGGCAATCTGCAACATAATGTAGATTTTACATGATGCTAAGAACTCAGGAACTCACTGCTGTTTAGTATGGTCAGGAAAATGGCAACACAAGATAATTTGAGCTAGCTTGTACCATTTTACCCAATAACTTACGTTTAAACAGTGTTGCATGCCTTGCCTCTCTTGATGTTATTGATTTCAACACCTAATGCCCTCGACTTTTAAACACAGTGACATGAAACAAAGTAAACTGCTTGCATTTATTTTCCAGGCAAAACAGTTAAACAAGGAGTGTGCAAAATATATACCATACAGTAGGCCTATACATATAATATTTTAAAAAATTGCCTGTTCATAATTGGATTTATAACTAAGTGGAGAAACACGACTAACTGGTGAGTCCACGTATGCACTGTGGAATGCTGACATTTAGCAAAAGTTCTCCAAAACACCAAGGACCTATGAATGCCAGTGTACCAATGAATATTATCGACAAGCATTTTATGCTTACGTGGTTGATATTTTCACTGTGTATCATCTGCATGCAACCTTCAGTGTGGCTTTTCAAATTGTGACAAATTCTACAGTTCGTGTCAAAAGATGAATCCACCACCCAAATAGGCCTACTGTTAAACCCACTGGACAATGACACACCCATCCAGAAATGTAAACCCTACCGATAACACAGGTCGTCCTGCAAGCAACATTAAAAGTGAAGTCGTTATACTCTTGCTGCAAAAATTGCTGTATCGTGTGGAAATATATAACACTAACAATATTTTTAGAACTCTTAATTTGCAAATTTTCTTTGCCTGTGACTATTCCCACTGTGTGTGACAAAAACCAGGGGAGCATATATGTATTCGTGCACTTTATAAACTATTTCTCGGCCTTGCCTATGCAAAATCTGTCGTTTACTTGCCTCTGCTTCCATAGCACTCGAAATGTACACAATCACTTGCACTGTATCTTTAAATATTACGATATAATCACTTCGCTTTTCTCACTACACATTAGCTCAGATTCTCAAGACAGACTGACTGTGATTGGTGGGATGGGAGTGAGGCATGACGTAATGGTAATGTTGTGTTCTGCGCACCGCCTTCCGGGCTGACTCGAGCTCTAGTGCACTGAAAATATGTGCTTTTTTTCCTTGCCTATTGAACGATGGCAGCCATGTTCCTCAAGTGCATCAGGTCTCTTCAACTGTTACCGTACCTAGGTACATACATTGATGTCACGTTCGTGTTGCCAACATGTAAAATAGGCCTACAAAGTACACCTGTCATGAGGTCGGTCATATGTGTGACTAATTCCACTGTGAGTGACAAAAACCAGGGGTGCAGATATGGCGAACGTGACCCGCACTACCTAGTAATTATTGGTACCATATGCATGGGGTTAGCAATACTGTACTTGTGCATAATTCACGCGGATAATGGCCGACACAGCTGTAATTTTACTATAGGCCTATAAGTTGTGATCTAAAAAGAGAAAGGTGGGTGTGTTATAGACTGCGGAGGATAATAGCCAAAATACCTACCTTCTGTAATGATACAAATTGAATCTGGAAATTTTGTATGGTAGTTTACTCCTTCGCTATCTATAACCCACCCACCGCACCTCTTTTTAGATCACGACTTATATAGTAAAATTCCAGCTGTGTCGGCCATTATAGCCTAGCCGTGAATTATGGACAAATACAGTATTAGAATGCGTATATATTGACCATTTTATTGTAATAATGGTTAACCATATTGGCTAGTGGTATATTTATTTATTTAATGAACCTAAGCGTTGTCAATACTAACATGTAATATTTATTTAACGATGTAGGCTACATGTTTTGGCATTTCATTGATACTGGTAAGTTACTGTACCTTCTTCAGCATCAGCAAAAATGGATTATGAACTAGGTTACCAAGTGTTAAGAGAAATGGATATCCTTATAATTTCATTAAAAGTTCCTTATTGGTTCCTATTTTGGGTATTAGCAAATTCTTCAAGACTGGATCAGCAATATACCGGTACCATAGTATTTGAGTGTAAAATACTTAGAAGTTGTTGCATTTAGACTGTGTCATTGGAGTTGCGATGAACTGTAGTGAAATTGTTAACATCGATAGAGTGATTGAGATTTCTACGTTCGATATCTGCCATTGCCAAACCATTATTTAATAGGTAGCGCTTTAGCCATAGGCCTATATGCTCCCCTGGATTTTACACGCAGAGAGGGAATAGTTCCGCATCCGTATTAAACAAGTTGTGAGGTTCAAAGAAAGGTTCTCTTCTCAAGCAGTTTTAATGAACAGAATTTTCTCTTGCAATAACATTCCAAATAATAGGCCTAATACAGATGAAGTTCCACCTGTTCACTGAGAAACATATGTTGTTAGGCCTAGATGATGAATATTTGCTGCCTAGGTAACCGTATAGGAGGTCTAGGTAACAAACTCTTATTGGCATGGTGACTTAACTAACAGTATGAAATTTATCCACGCTGATCACAGATAACCCCACCCTAAATCATGTCCATATTAAAAGGTGAAGGCTTATATGTTTTATTAACTTATACTAACTAGCCTATGAACTACTGTAAAGTAGTATAAACTTACACGAGGATTCATATTCAATATACAGTATGAATCCCTGCTTGCTGCAATGGCACGTTCTTTGGGCATATGGTACCCTAGTAAAATATGATGGAAATCTAGGAAAGCTTCCTTAGCAGGTTGAGATATTTTAAGGGGAAACAGTGAACTTTTCACCATTTTCATTGAATGAACTTGTTTCCAAGAGCGCATCCATTTCCATTGCTTTGAAATGTCCAGGGCACACCTGAAAAGAAAAGCAAGTATATTATAACCTGTACATGTACTTCTACACCTAAGTTGGCTTCTTCCAATGTAGCCTATATTCATGATATTTCAGCATAGGACTAATATTAGAGGCACTAATTTTCTTATTTATTTCTAAGCTAAACAATTAGTGAGGTAAAAAGCCTAACCTAGGCCTTAATGAGTCCTGGACCATCCTAAATAGGGAAGTATATAGTACAGTTTTAGAAATGTAGGTTAGGTCTAGTGATTATTAACATCTAGAATTCGGGAATAAAACCCAATGATGCAGTTGGAAATTCAATTCAATTTTAAAAAAGAAACAGATATTTATACCGAAACATAAGACCACTGATAACATAAAATGTATTTACTTACCAATAGCCTAGTGTTCTGAGCTAGCATAAAATCTTCTTGGAATGATGTGAAGTCAATTTTACTTTAAAATCTTCTTTCACGTAACAATTTAAACACGTGGACCTTAGATCCAATATCATAGTTTCCACTGCAACCAGTCACTCAGCAGCGCAGAGACATTTTTCGATTTTTAAACACAAATGCACAGCACTTAACTTAAAACAAACATCCAACATGTCTGCCTTGCCTCGAATCATCGGACCACACTCTCAGCCGTGAGGTCTGGTGACGTCAGAGCACTCTGGCCTTATACTTCAGAGGGTGTTGCTATAACCCGGGACCCAGGCTGTAGCGGTGACGTGTCCGGCAAGTGTGGTGGAGGACTGTGGAGGTACAGGAGCCATACTGAGGTGGCTGTGGGGGTCTATAACCCGGGACCAAGACTGTAGCGGTGACGTGTCCGGCAAGTGTGGTGGAGGACTGTGGTGGTACAGGAGCCATGCCAAGGTGGCTGTGGGGGTCTATAACCCGGGACCAAGGCTGTAGCGGTGACATGTCCGGCAAGTGTGGTGGAGGACTGCGATGGTAGCGGTGGTGCTGCACTCTAATCGTGAATTAAAACATGGGTTTATGGCAGCGTTGAGCGGTATTGTAGTTGTTGAGACCCACTCCATGATGAGGCGCAAACTGAAGGGCAGAGGATTCGGAAAATACCTAGGTTGTGCCTGGGCAAACCCGTCTGCGAGCAGGTAAGGCGCAGGTTTGCTTAGGAAGGAGTCTGGGAGACCGCCATAGAGTGGTAGCTGGCTGCGGTGAAAACTTGCAGAGATGGTAACGTGCAGGTTAGCTTAAGGAGGAGTCAGGGAGACCGCCACAGAGTGGTAGATGGCTGCGGTGAAAATTTGCAGAGCTGGTAACGCGCAGGTTAGCTTAGAGAGGAGTCCTGGAGACCGCCACGGAGCGGTAGCTGGCTCCGCTGAAAACTCGCAGAGCTGGTAACGCGCAGGTTAGCTTAGGGAGGAGTCCGAGAGACCGACACGGAGCGGTAGCTGGCTCCGCTGAGAACTCGCACAGCAGGTAAGGCGCGGATTTGCTTGGGAAGGAGTCCAGGAGACCGCCACACAGTGGTAGCTGGCTGCCGAGAAAACTTGCAGTGCTGGTAACCCGCAGGTTAGCTTAGGGAGGAATCCGGGAGACCGCCACAGAGCGGTAGCTGGCTCCGCTGAAAACTCGTAGAGCTGGTAACGCGCTGGTTTGCTTAGGGGGGAGTCCGGGAGACCGCCACGGAGCGGTAGCTGGCTGCGGTGAAAACTTGCAGAGCTGGTAACGCGCAGGTTAGCTTAAGGAGGAGTCCGGGAGACCGCCACAGAGCGGTGGCTGGCTGCATTGAAAACTTGCAGAGCTGGCAGAACGCCAGTACTTACCGCTGTGTCGCATAATGATTGACCACTAGAGCCACGGAACCCCGCTGTGGTAGTCTCTCGTGTCCTCTTATCCTATCCACGCCGAAAGTAGGGCCTTGGCCTTCTGCACCTCACGGAATATTCCTGCACAAAGATGAAACATTAGCAGCGTGTCGGTTGTCTTCTCGCATACATATATGTGTACTTAACTGCTATGTCACACTCGACTGACTCGCTGATTCGCTTTAGCCCACATTGTTGACTGACTGTACCGTCGTACATGCATCACTGATCTTTGCTGGGTGGCGTCCTTACATATTGGGAGAGATAGTCTCGGCCTTTCCAGGTGGATTTGAAATTCTAGACCTTACGAGACCTAGGATTAGCTCTTGGGACTTTCTTGAGATTCTCTCGGCATCTCTTGACACCTTTCGGAGCTTCTTCTCCCGAGTACCTCCTCCCGTTAGAACCTCCTATGTATATCGTCCATCCCCAGGTCATTTGTCCACCGCGCTCTGTCAGGTGTTGAGGCAAACTGATAGATTTAAGGCTTTAGGGGACGGAAGTAAGACAAAATGGTGGATTTGCCACCATATAATATAATTATTTTGACTAAATTATTCGGAAGACTGACAGCATCTTAATATTTCATACAGAAGCTTTGCAGATGTTATATGGTTCTTTGTTCTTTCAGCACTGCGGCAGGGTCCAAGATAATCTGTTCGTAATACATTTTTGCTAACATTGTGTAGTGTGTGTACTAATAGTAGAAATTTGATATGATGAGTAATTGATTGGTTTATACTACTTTATTTGAAGGGGTGTGGCAGTACCGAAATAGTCATGCTTTACTGGTCCCATAGATGGTGAGGACATCTATAACAATAATAAATAATGCCCCCAAATACCACCACTTGGCTTCCTCTGCTTACCTGTGCCTCACTTTGTCCTCCATTGCCCCCCACAGAAACGGGAAACTGTTTCCGTAATGTTCTCCCCGAGGTAATGCACCTGTCTATGCATAATTCTACGTAATGTTACCCTTCTCTTTTGTGAAATTTCATTCATGCTGTAAACTTCTCCCACTTTCTGATCTCCAGCCGAGGGCTACTCGAGAGGGGGTTAACATCACAAAGGTGAGAAATGGGATGTCCGGCATTCTACATGGATATTAGAAGTGTGATTATCCAGAGGAAACTCTATGAACATGAAATGAGAAATATATAGGTTGAAGTTGGATTTGTGTTGGATTAGTGACATATGCCGGCAGGAAGAATGGGACTTCTGGCCAGGGGACTAGAGGATATTTAATTCAAAATCAAATAACGGTTATGGGAAATAGGTCTCATATCGACTGGGGATCTTGGCCACTGGGTAGAACATTATGAGCATTATAGGCTTATTGAGGTTAAAATTAGAACTAAAACTATGTGCATTAGAGTAGTATAAGTCTAGCAGGCTACCAATCAAACCGATAATAAAGAAGTTATAAAATTCTTCTAAAAATACAGAAGGTGTAATTCTGCAGATTGTAAATGTTGAAAAGTGAGAATGAAATGCCGTGTTAAGAAATGGAAGGGAAGAAAAGATAGCAGCGAAATGTAGAATGCATGAAATATACGAACGATTGAGCAGGCTGGTAGAATTCTGCAGCGATCACTAATAAGGCATAGCTAACACGTTTCTAGCACACACAACAGAACTATGAACAGTTGAATCAGACCAGGAGGTATAGGACGTTTATAAATTGATTGCATTGTGATCAAGTAGAGATTACGAAGTATGAATTGGGATTTCAAAACCTACTCTGGGGCCAACACAAATTCTGACTACAATCTGGTTGTTATGAAGTCGATGAGAACTCCCATGGCAGGAACTCGAATTTTTGAAACAGGAATCTGTAGAAGAGAACATTGACCGAGGGGAAAGAAGATACAGATCGAGGAGAAAGTATAGATTTTGATTCACTCCGGATATACTCCAATATGAATGAAAGATGGATGAACAAGAGCGAATGAAATGAAAGAGAGAAACAGAAAACACACGTCTGAAAATTGAGGAAATGATGAAGTACAATAATGCTAAAGAGAATGGTTCGTATAAATATGAGCAATGACTATCTCAAGGTGTTGTGGACAGCATAATTGGCCGTCGACCCGGAGGTGTGCATTTGGTTGGCCCTGCCAAGGATTTTAGTTCTGGACTGAGGAGAGGGACTGATATTTTCTTGGACCTAAAGCTAATCACCTCCACATAATTTATGTAACCCTAAATAACCATTCATCCGCGATGTATTCTAAAGTGAAGCATAATAGCCCATCTGGTTTCGAAATCACATGATTTCCAGATCCAAAATTCCCTCCTTCATCCAAATGCCGGCATGGCTATACTGTAGGGAATATAATATGGTTTATTCTGTCCCCTGTACGAGCATGCACTTCAAGTCAGATGGATTACAGTTATCCAGATTCTATTAAATAGTCATATCCCCTTACATCATGTTGTTAAAGCGGCCAATGTGGTGTGAAATAAGTTGAACACTTTCACTGGTAGTATGAATTAGCACACAATTTCCGTAACCATTCAATAATTTCAATTATTTAACTAATCAAGGACCAAATTCACTTTTGACAAACAGAATGTGTCTGGAAATAAGTTGCTATTTCCATGTATAATCAGTACTTTTGAAATGGATACGGATTTCATATTTACCAAGAAAAGCTATGACTCCAAACTAACGTGTCACACCATTTTGTTTGCATAGTTTATAAGTAATTTGAAATTATTCAGACTGTATGAAAAAAACATAGCATTGAATATTAAAAACCAGTTCAGTTCCAGGTATTTGATAAGGACAGTATTCCTGGTAGTGATATTAATGAATGTTGGTCGAGTTATCATTCTTTTCATCAGTTTGATCTCTGGATTTTGAAATTTTATGCACCTTTCTCAGATAATTCAACGTAATTATCAGCGCACTGCTTTGTATTACTACCAATGATTTCAGGCTGGGATGTCCTGATACTACGGATCCTGCTGTAAGGAAAATACACGCATTATGTAATACTAGAGGACAGAATACCAGCACTGTATCTGACAGAAATATAACAAATCAACAAAGTTTGAAGACTAACCTGGTAACCCATACTGGGGAGAAGCGATACTCGTGTAACACATGCTGAGCAAAGTTCAGTCAGAATGGTAGTTTGAAGAGACATATGTTAACCCGTACTGGTGAGAAGCGATACTCGTGTGGAACATACGAAGCCAAATTTAATTATAAATGGGATATGAAGAAACACATGTTAACCCATACTGCGGAGAAGAAAAACTCTTGTAGCATATGTGAAGCCAAATTTAGTCTGGAAGGTACTTTGAAGAGACACATGTTAATCCATACTGGTGAGAAGCGATACTCGTGTGGAGCATGCGAAACCAAATTTAAACGTAAAGATCAAATGAAGACACACTTGTTAGCCCATACTGGGGAGAAGCGTTACTCGTGTAGAACATGCCAAGCAAAATTTAGTCAGAAAAGTAAATCGAAGAGACACATGTTAATACATACTGGGGAGAAGCGATACTCGTGTAACACATGCGGAGCCAAATTTACTCAGAATGGTAGTTTGAAGAGACACATGTTAAGCCATACTGGTGAGAAGCGATTCTCGTGTATCACTTGCGGAGCCAAATTTACTCAGAATGGTAGTTTGAAGAGACACATGTTAACCCATACTGGCGAGAATGTATACCCTTGAAGCACATGTGGAGCCAAATTTGCCCATAAAAATGTTTTGAAGAAACACAAGTTAACCCACAGTGGTGAGAAGACCTATTAGCATATGTCAAAACATTTTTGCTATCAAAGGAGTTTACAAGTTGCACATATTAACCCTTAACCTGCTTCATGTATCATGTGCGTTGCAAAATGTATTGAGAAGGGGCATTAATTAAATGCTTGGCACCAAAAGGGTTAAGATTTGATGAGACTTCTTATCCCTTTTGATGCCCAGCAATTAATAAGTGAATATGCAAAAATTACCAAGCCAAGCTTTGTGAAAATACAAGTGTTACAAATTATCTCCCACCTATATTTTAAGCCTATTTTCATTTATGAAAAATAGGCTTATGAGATCACCTTCTGTCTGTGTGTGATGGTGTGTGTCCCCCCCTAATAACTTTTGTAGGCTAGAGCGATTTCAATGAAACTCGATAAGTTCATAGCACTATTCCGGATGACCTCGACCGTCACCTTCTAATTTTGTTACGTCTCACCAATCCAAAATGGCGGCTGTGCGAAATATTTCATCAGCATTCAATATCTCCGAAACTATTAGTGTTATCACCCTGGAATATTTTACGGTGATAGAGGCAACTACTAGAAGTTCACCTATATGACTTTAAAAACCAGGTAACTAAAAAACCAACATGGTGGCCAATCGAAGTTGCGACTTTTAAATAGACGTTTCTCGCGATTTAACCAACCAAACGCAATAAAACTAGGTACATTATGTGTGTATACACATTGTAATGCATCGACATGTAACTTCGTTCAATTGTTTATATAACCTCAAGATGGCGGCTGTGCGAAATATTTAACCGGCATTCTATTTCTCTGAAACTATTACCGGTATCACTCTGAAATTTTGTACGGAGATAAAGGGCACTACAGGAAGTTCACCTAGAAGACTTACAAACACCGGTTAACTACAAAACGAATATGGCGGCCAAGTGAATTTGAAATTTTAAATAGACCTTTCTGACGATTTAATGATTCAAACGCAATGAACTTGGTGCAGGAAATGTTGATACACATTGTAATGCACTGGTATCTAATTTAGTTCAATTGTTTAGCGGCTGTGCGAATTTTAAAATTAAGCTTTTATTGCTTGTGTCGTATTCATGCGATCCAATTGGAAGTGTGAATAATTAACCCACTCAATAAGTTTCCTATACTGGTACATGACTCTATGGCCAATACATATAACAATCCAACATGGCGACCATCCGAAATATTTGATGGATCTCAATATCTTCGAATCTATTACAGCAATCAATCTGAATTTTTTAATGTTTAAAGGGGCTATGAACATAAGTTCACCTATAGGAATTTTAATAACCTGTTTATCACAAATCCAACATGGCGGCGACGTGAAATATAAATATGCTCATGGTCGTTTCTCGCAATTTAAGCGTCTGAGTGCAGTGACACTAGGTACAGTAAATCCTTATACAAATGTAATCTTCTGGCATCTATTTTTTCAATTGTGTCCATAACCACAAGATGGCAGCTGTGCGAAATTTTAAAAATCTTGTTTTTACTTCTTGTGTCCTAATCATGCGATTGACGTTTGAATACTACACGTACCCAATAATCTTCATGTAACAGTACATAACTCTAAGACCTACATATTGTACCCATGTGAGTAATTTCCATGGAAAACATGCTTCTGCCTCCAGCTAGCTTCAGTTCTCGGCGTGTACCGTTCTCCCACTGAGCAGTTGCATATTTTTGATTTGAGACTAAAAGGTCTCAACTCTACAATGATAAAGCACAACTCTATTCTAAAGACTTTAATTCAGCATTAAATCATGGCTTCAAACATAAGAACATAATCCCATCGCATATAATACACAAACAAAACAAAGTTACTCCCACAATCCACTAATTATTCACATAATTTATCATATTAAATTCATATCATTATTCAATCCTTTACCCTTAGGTTGACTTCAAACTTCACTCTAGTGCGCTGATGCACATGTAACATTCACAAAAACTGTACTTTTACACTTATGTCACCTTGTGTGACTTCTTTAATTTCACAAAATTACTTGTTTCTTACAACTCATCTTACTTTTACATTATGTGTACCGTTTGTGTTTTGTTTCTCTCTCCCCACCAAATGCTTTATCATGCATTAGCCAATTCATGGGTTGCACAACAAATCTACTTGCAACTCCATAATTATGTAAATCTACCCCTACACTTCCTTCCTTTTTATAGTTCCACTGCATGCCGTTGTGATTTCAATTCCAACTTCCGTTATCGCTGTGTCGGATGGTATTATTAAGCTACCCTTGCGAGCGTAGCCTGTGGCGTCTAATGCCCAACTTCATACATTCGTGTCAGTGTCAGTATAAAATGCAACTTCCAACCATTCGTAAGATTGCTAAAATTTTAAATCATCAGGGTGATCTATGATTACCAATGTGTTTTTAAACCACACAGATTCATTACACAATATAACAATGTTTCCTTTCATTACAAGCATGGTCTCAAATCTGTCCTTTCAAAACGTTAACCTTCACGGTTCGTTTTACAACTCAGCCCCCTTTGAGCGGCTCGTATACAATGGCGCGGAGTGGATTGGTCACAGCACGTGAAGCGTCCCTCGCTTTCTGACTCCTGGCTTTTATCCCCCAAGCAATAACATGAATCTAAATACAATAGTGTGGTCACAATGACCCACGTGATCCCATATGGTTTAAACTGAATGGTATGCAATTTAGGTTCTGGACGAGCTTAAAACATTTATTCCTAACCTTAGGATATTAATAACTGGCCTCAATAGGTCCGTTTCATTATATGAAGGCACGAGATTCATCAAACACAGGTCTAGTTGGCGAGCCGGTATCTTAATAAATGCTACGGTCAGTCACCCGCTGCCGTCAATATGATTCACTTCACAAGAGCTGAATCATTCAATAACAAGTTCTCGGTCGATCAGGTATGGTGCAGAGGTTTCCATTGTTCTCCCCTCACCTACCACAGGATTCGAACCCGGAACATTCCATATCCATCATCAGAGTTAGGGTACAGCACTAAATACACTCTGGCACAATATAAATATCTCTGTATGCCCTAGGCTATACGAGATTTTACACGTCGAACAGATTACCTGGCTCCATGACCCGATGCTATGATCTCGTCCTTTAATTAGTAAGAGAACTCATATCAATTACTCTACAATCTTATTCACAAGCTACAAATTCAATTCACTATTAAACTCTTCCATTTCCTTGCTTAATTATATTCCCATTAACACAATATATTCTGATATTAACTCTTTTCTCATCCCTTAATGTATAATCGTACTGCTTGGATCGATAATTATTCCAATTAGCGTAAATATTTCTTGCTTACAACATTTTATCCTGATGTATTCATTTATACCTTTCATTATATTTATTATTATTATTATTATTACTGACATAAATTACCATAACCCGACACAACGTAACCATTTTAATAATCGAACATCCGTGTTCGTTACGTTAAGTTTTACATAACTGATTTGCCATTTTATTAATAGTGGTAACGATTAATCCACTCTCTGATGTATAAAAACATCTCAACTCTACTAAAATCAAAACAACCATAAACACTTGAGGGTCTACCTCCTAATATTGATTCTTACTGGCACATTTATAATTCTAAAATCACATTACATGCAGTGGGCTATAACTTCTATAAAATCATGATTTGTGTGGTACTTACATAGGCTTATCCAGGTGGCTCCAACCACCCATATCTTCCAGTATCGCCTGCCATTTGCATAATTAGCGAGGCATTTTTACACTGATAATACACTTTTATATGACCTTTGCTTCACAAAACACACGACACTTTTCATTTCTATGATGAAGCTATCGCTTCATTACACATGACACTTTATAGCACTTGTTATTATATTAATTTAAAAGATATTTCACATATGATCACTACAAAAACACACGTCACTTATTTACATTCCTTACTGGTTGAAATTTCCTGGCAAGATATCAGAACTGCAGGTGCTGACGGACTCTTCCATGCTCCTAACATATCCTGATTGAAAGTCTCAATTATCTGCCTACGGATTCACCAACTGTCTATCACTTCTCCTACGATAACCTTCCTGATTTGGCATGAATATGCTTACATATCATCATGAACGTTAATTATTGGTATACTTATGGCATTTCACCAATCGCATCATAAAGTTTATGCCTGCGCAGTCCGGCATACTATGATCTGTATAACCAGTCAATATTTTATACACTGCGCTCAACATTGTACATTGTATTTACACAAATTATTACTTTCAATAGTTCTGCCTAGTATATCACACGGTACATCCTATGTGAACACTAACAATTGCTCGTACTGCCGACTATACACATACGGCATGACTGTCCTTAGTAGAAGTCTTATAACAGTTTTACTGCACGGCTTCCCAATCTGAAGTCCGAGCATCCCTGCTTGACTTCGGTAACACGCATTTCGCATAATAAAGTCTATTGATTACAGTACTTATTATTACTTCATGACTATGCATGATTATATTATCAATAGGTGCATTACACTGCACGGCGAATATTCTGATTAACACTAAAATGTTCAAGTCTTTGTGTGCGCGTCCTTCCCTGGGCCAGAGCGACATACGCTCCGCGCCAGAGTCTGTTCCAACTGACTACAACTGTTTGACTCCACCCCCTTATATTCGTTTCACAAGAAAAAGTAGACCGAGGATTCCCTCCTTGTGTCATCTTCTTTCCTAGGATGATTCTGGTCTTGAAATACTGTTCATATTGTTCCTTTTTCGTCGCTGATCCCAAAACTGAATGCGTGTTCGAGGATCGATCGGCCAATTAATTAATATTAATTGCCTTTGCCATGGCGTGGGTACGCGGCGTCCTGTAAAAATCCCCGGCGACCTAGTCAGGTCACGCCGCGAACACCAATAGTCCTGTGTTCTTGCGCGGTCCATTAAATATGCCTTGATTTCACAGTTTAAAGGCTCGATAATTAGCCTCCTGGCTAAAGATTCACCTGTGTGCAACTCTCGTGTTACTGCG
The DNA here is from genome assembly GCA_946902985.2 of Meconema thalassinum. NCBI lineage: Eukaryota > Metazoa > Arthropoda > Insecta > Orthoptera > Tettigoniidae > Meconema > Meconema thalassinum. The sequence continues at coordinate 19,409,812 of OX336395.1, read as the reverse complement.
TTGCTTCAATCACGAGTAATCAATAATTTTCATTGGGATCTTCCCCTTCCATTCTCGTTTCTATTCTGAAATGGGGAAGAACTGGGCCATTATTTCACCCCCCCCCCCCCCGACCTGCTCCAGACGACATAAGTAGGTCAGCGAGAGTGACACGGCTCCAAGAGTCTCCTCCCACAATTCTGGGGCCATTAGTAAAATGTCAAACTCTCCAACTTCTGTGCTCAATGCAGCATATCTGACTTCATACAACCCAATAATGCTGTATTCCTCTCAATTTCCCTGCGTTATTTTAATAATTAATGTCAGCATCATTTGATATCACACCAGTGATTACATATGTAATTTCCTCTAGGGGTTTTTACAACTAAAACTCCCTCAACAGATCTCGTGTTCGTTCCCCGGTGGAACCTTCATTCTGAGCTCAAATTATCTCCGAGATCCACGTTCGATACCAGTCAGCCTAACCCCCTCGGGTTCAATATATAAAAATCCAACATGGCGACCATCCGCAATATTTAGTCGGTTCTCAATATCTACGAATCTATTATAGCAATCAAACTGAAATTTTGTATGTTGATAGAGGCAATTAATATGAGTAGGATATATGAAAATAGGCTGTATATTTCTTCACCGATCTACTTGTTCAAGTTGTTTTTTGAGTCTTCAGTCCTTTGACTGGTTTGATGCAGATCTCCATGCCTCCCAGTGCTGGATTAATCGTTTCATCTCTATATAGCTATCACACCCTACACCCGAGGCAATCTGTTCAACATATACTAACTTTGGTCTACCCCTACAGTTCTTGTCCTCGACCCTTCCTTCCTTAACTAAGCTTGCTTCCTGGGTGTCTTAGTATGTGTCCTACCAACCTATCTCTTCTCCTCATTAGCAGCCGCCAGAAACATCTATCCCCTCCCACTAGTCTTAATACCTCTTCGTTTGTAACCCTATCTACCCATCTGATCTTCATAATTCTCCTGTAACACCACATTATTAACTCTTCAATTCTCCTCTTTTCTGCTACACCAATAGTCCAAGTTTCACTTCCATAGATCGCCAGGCTCCAGACAAAGGCCTTCAAAAATTACTTCCTAATACCTAAATCTGTATTTGATGTCAACATATTCCTTTTCTGTAGAAATGCTTTCCTTGACTGAGCTAACCTACTTGTTATATCCTCTTTGCTTCGTCCATCACTGGTTATTTTGCTTCCTAAGTAACTGAAGTCTCCTACTGCCTTTAGTTTTTAACCTGCCAATTTGATGTCCTTAGAGGTTTCTGATTTATTTCGGCTGCATTCCAGTATTTTTGTTTAACATTTAATAATCTTCATCATGAATTCATTCCTCAAGACGGAGTCCATACCATTCAAAAACTCATTCAAAACCTCAGGCGTGTCGGCCAAGATGACCATGTCATCGGCAAATCTCAGAGTTGAAATTATTTCTCCTTGAATCTTCACTCCCACTTTACATTTTTCTCCAATTTCCTTCATTGTTTGTTCAATGTAAAGATTGAAAAGTATGGGTGATAAGTTGCAGCCTTGCCTCACACCTTTCTGAATACCAGCTTCTCTCTCATGTCCTTCAGCTCGAATGACTGCTGTCTGGTTTCTGTATAGATTGTAGATCACCCTCCTGTCCCTGTACTTTATTCCAATCGTTTTCAAAATGTCAAACAATTTAGTTTTCATGATAGTGTGTTTTTTTTCTAGCAGGTAAACAAATTATTCACTAACTAGGAGCTAAATAATAAAAATTTCCTTCATTTGGGTATAAATAAAATCTGTAAAAATAATTCTGTGAGAAAGAAAATAATTGGAAATCTTAATATAAATTTGAGAGCCTGCACAATCTAAATAGTATCTTTTGTGATAAAAATGTTAATATTTATTTAATTGTTTATAAATATCCCTAGCATAGAGTAATTTAACAAATAGGTATTGAGTACGATCAATTTCTACAATGATATACGTTTACAGTCCTCCGGCATTAGTTGGATTTGCGTCAGTAATATCAAAGCCGTCTCCATCAGTAGAATATTCACTCTCACACACTTCACTTATAGGCCAATCAAATTAGATTAAAAAAAAGTGTTTTGAGGAATTAATTTCCAGTAAGCTGGAAATTGTTTTAATACCTTCGTTTGTTCCTAAATGCGTGTAATCCGAGTTTGCACCATCCCAAGGGTTGTGCATAACTTTTGAGACCCAGATAACCTTGACATTTTTCCTCTTTTCAGGTTTTTGCTTGTAGCTCTAGAACGGTACGTCGGACGGAAAATATCAATCTGTTCAATATTAAAGACGGTTACATTCTGCTCCGATTGAACATCTAAAACTTGAAATTCGGTTCATTGGTGCAGCCGAAATCAAAAGTTCAAACCTGGGAAAATTTCTCATTTAGGCGCAAACTTACATTTTGCGACTTTTCAAGACCACATATCTTCGGAATAGTTCTCCTATTGAACTCTGAAATCGTGAAAATAAAATCAGCTCTTTCATACAAAGTTGTTATATCAACTCTGCCAAAATGTACGAAACAGCTGATTTTTCATCAGAAGGTCTGACGAGTTTTGGTCTGGTGTATCTAATGATCAGACGATTGAGCAGTTGGTAATGAGGTCTCTGAAAGCGGTACAGGTGGAAGACTTTTGTGTCATGACGTATGGTACTTCAGAGAAGCACGTCGACGCTAGGTTTTCAAAGGTACAGAGGGACGATGCAGATGTTGCGATCCTTCTTGACTGGTTTTCATCGCACTATCCCATCCCAACTGGACAATTTGTGATGTCCATTAGCACAGGAGTAACTGGCGATGTGAAAATTGACTGCCATGAAGCGTTTGAAAAAGCGATTCATTGTATTGCTAAGATTATTGGCAACGACTTCAGTGATGCCAAATTTCTACGAAAAAAAAAACCCAGAGTAGTTCCTCTTAAAGCTTTCAACACAAAAGTCAGGATTCACGGCGAAGATATACCAGTAAATCCAGATACACTTTTCCGACGCATAACACTTCTTAAAAAACTGAGCAACTGTTCAAACATTATTATTTGTTTGAGTTAGCTCCTTATCCCCTTTCTATCTTTGATGAAACAGGAATGCGGAAAACAAAGAAATCTGTGTTCTACAATTTATTTTCACCAGTTACTTATCCACCAGCTCTTGCAGGTAGTGCCATTGTAATTGTTGGGGGGTTCCTTCTACATCGAGTGGTTTGGGAATCCAAGGAAAATTTTTCAACAATTCTCTCATAATATGTTGACAACGTTAAGCAGTACTACAACCCTGCCACTACCCTGATGATGCATCAGTAAAGAACAGAAAATCAGCTGAGCGTCTTCGCCGTAAAAGAAAGCACTCTTCTTCTAACGTAGTGTTCACTGAAACGATGACTGAAACCATGCCGAAAGAACAATTTTTGTCCAACGACAGCAACAAAGAACGGCTTATCTCCATGCTGCGTGAGAAATTAGTACAGCAGGGGTTTGAAGTGAGGCAAGCTCTTAGGGATGCACACATACTCATCATCAATACCGCCATTCAAGTGGCAGAAAACTTTGCGACGGTCATAATAATCGGAGAGGACACCGATCTATTGATCCTATTAACTGCCAAAGCACCAAATTCAAACATTTACGTCATGAAACCTGGAAAGTGGACCTCTCAGAACTCGTTTTACTCTCCGAGGTTCTTCAACTTCTCGTCTGCTGTCAACAGAACCTACTGTTCTTACATGCTATCAGTGGGTGTGCCTTCTATCGTCAAGGGAAGTTGAAGTGTGTCAAACTCCTTGAAAACAACACGGCTTTACAGGAGGCTGTCAAGGTTTTCCACCATGCAGATGCTGATCCTGAGGACCTCATTTCAGCAGGTCAACAATTCCTGGCGGCCCAATATTCACCTATGGCCAATGAGACCTCCTTGGACAAAATCCGCCATGAGATATTCTCAATATCCCTCATAAAGCCAACTTTCAATCAGGCCTCTCTACCATCAACAAACGCAGCCACCACCCAACATATTCTGCGTGTCTACCACCAAATCCAAGGCTGGTATGATAGACCAAAGGATCCTCTCAACTGGGGTTGGAAGAGGACGAACCATGGCCTGCTCCCCACCATGACCACCAAGGATCTAGCTCCAGCTGAAATCCTCAGCACAGAGTCCTGCGGATGTAAGAAGGGGTGTGCAGCGAGTTGCAGCTGCCGGAAAGTTGGTATAATGTTCAACAATTTGCCTCAACTGCCACCGCCAGTCCCGCTCGAATTCAGCAACATTCGAGGATAAGGGTGTGTCCCACATGCCGATCGCCGCAGAAGCAGAAATATGTGAGGACAGTCCCTTTGCAAATGATCTAGATGACCAGCGGCTCGACATGCCAGCCCAGCTTGAGAGCTTTGTAGATGAAGGGCCATCGACATCTAAGAAAATGCGAGCATGAATGCTGCCTTATTTTCTGCTGCATGACTATTGATTTCTATAACATGTTTCTATTCATATTTGATCAATGTATGCCAATTTTAAATGTTCCTATTACTGTATTAATTAATATTAATAATGGTTACTAATTAAAGAATGTCAATATACAACTTTGTTCTAATTAAATTGTTTTTCATTCGTACTACTCCGAATCACTACTCAGAGTGTCTACATTTATATAACTTGTTTACCGATTTGCGTAAATCTTAGATATTTGAATTGAAATGTTCTTAGCAGTGATCAGAGTAGGTAGATTGAATTTTTGTAATTACATCATTATGTCATAACACGAATATGCCTTTTTTCGGAAAGATTCGCTGTTTTCGGAATTTCATTAAATATTATTAATTTTGTGATTACATTAGTTAACTAGTCATTTGAAATTAAAAGGACTTATCAAAATTGTCTATATAACGTGAAATTTTATTATCTACAGCTCTACAACTTTTATTCTATGGGTTTTTCAACAGGAGAATCTTTTCCAAATATATGTGGTCTTGGAACGTCGCAAAATGTAAGTTTGCACCTAAATGAGAAGTTTTTCCAGTTTTCAACCTTCGATTTTGGCTATACGAGTGAACCGAATTTGGAGGTTCAGATGTTCATTCGGCGCAGAATTTAACCTTCTTTAATATGGAAATGTTTAATATTTTCCGTCCGATGTGCCATTTTCGAGCTACATGCAAAAACCTGATAAAAGAGGAAACAATTTCAACGTTATTTGTGTCCCAAAAGTTATGCACACCTCTTGGGATGGTGCAAACTCGGATTAGCCTACATGCATTTAGGACCAAACGAAGGTATTAAAACGACTTCCAGCTTTCTGGAAATTAATTCCTCGAAAAATTATAATTTGACTGAGCTATTAGCACAAGAAATGTATTTATTGCCCCTTCGCTTAAGGAGCTAGCCATATTTATCACCACGTATACTTCAGGAGATAACACACGCGGGAAGTCAGTTGACTGCTGCATGCTCAAAGAATACCTATTATAAATGCAGTTATTCATGGAACTTAAACTTATCGAGATCATCTGAGAAGGAATGGTTCCCGCGTTGTCTTCGTTACATTAGTTAAACCGCTGTGTGTCTGGAAATAAAACAAAAAAAATACATGGATCAGCCAGTGGCATTTTTATCAGATGCTCCCTCGACCGATATATATCGGCACCATAAGGGTTAATCCATAGCGGCGAGAATCTATAATCTACGAAGATAGATTAGTTTGGGGGAGCAATACTATATTTGTTGATGGTATAGTCATATCTAAGTTTTGCGACATTAAAATGAATAGTTTTTATTTCAGATTAATGCCTTAATATGGTTTAGTAATAGTTACCACAGTCACTACGTTTCCTAACGGGTTTTCTTGTATTTTGTTTTCAGAGGGCAGCACTGCAGGTTTGATGGTGTTTTGTGGAGGTATTTGTCTTGTTTATTTGGATCTGATGATGCTCGCTTGACGAACAAAAACATGTCATCCCTTCTTCAATAGTCCTCAATAATGTTTATAAATCTTATTCCTTTGTAATTTAGTTCAGTCTCTTTTCACATATTCCAGTAATTGGAATCATTCTGATGTTGACCGACTGAAAGACACAATATTAATTGTTAATGTGGCAACACTGTAGAATGGCTTCAAGGCTGTCTTTATTAGCATACTTTCGATTTTTGCAAAAAAAAAAAAATGAAAGTAGACTTATGAGATCTACACAGGGCCAAAACTTGTGTGTGTATGTGTGAGTGTGTACTCTGAATGTGTGTCCCCCCCCCCCCCTATCAATTCGAACACCGTGAAACATCGAATTGAACAAAATTTGGTACAGAGGTAGAACTAGCTAAAAGCACCTGTGTCATGTTTTATATCGCCATCATCTTGACGAAAACGTAATGGCGGCCTCCCAAATGTCCAAAGCTTAAATCAAATTACGACATACCTAATCATCCGATCTCTACCAAATTTTGCAACAACATATGTCTTTATGGCAATTGTCGTTTGACTAAACTACAAGGTAATCAGTCCAATAGTTTGCAGATGGCGGACCCTTTAGCGTCATGTTTTATATCGCCGCCATCCTGACGAAAACGTAATGGCGGCCACCCGAATGTTAAAAGCATACATCAAATTATGACCAACCTAATAATCTGATCTCCACCAAATTTTGCAACATTATACCATTATGTATGAAAACTCTTTTGACCAAACTACAAGGTCATCAACCCAATAATTTGCGGATAGCGGCCATGTATGTGTGCAAATCGATTCCCACTATCTATTCAAACACGGTGAAACCGAATTGAACAAAATGTAGTACAGGGGTAGCACTAGCAAAGGGCACCTCAGTGTCATGTTTATATCGCCGCCATCTTGACGAAAACGTAATGGCGGCCACCCAAATGTTAAAAGCATAAATCAAATTATGACCAACCTAATAATCTGATCTCTACCAAATTTTGCAACAACATACCATTATGGTTGGTTGGTTCTTAAGTATAGGGGCTCTGACATCGCGGTCATGCAGCCCCGTGTACTTTGGGTGTGTGTAGAATCTGTCTGATAACCAGTGATAATTGTACACACATCAAGTCTGCAGTCCTTAATTGAATTAAAAAACAGATAACGCACACTAATTTGTAATTCAAGTAAGGACTGCAGACTTTCGCATGTTTCAAATAGTTCCTAATATTGCCGCCAAACGCCACTGTCAACGACTACAGTTCAGAACTTAGCTACCAGACGCCACCGCAGTCGACTCTTAGCAACGAACGTAGGAACCTAAGAGCGTTGTTCACATTTTAACCTATACAATTTAGCTTCACACAGGTGTAATTAGTGAAAGGTTCTTTAACATGCCCTAACTCTATGACATGGGACCGCCGGCTTTACTTCCCCTCCGAAGGAAGGCATTCTGAGGGATTTTTAACGCACTTAAAAATCCGACGACTTCGGCCGGATTTGAACCCGCGATCTTGGGCATAGAAACTTAGCATGCTACAATTTACGCCAACAAAGCCGCCTATACCATTATGTGGGAAGCATATTTTGACCAAACTACAAGATCATCAGCCCAATGGTTTGCAGATGGCGGCCATGTATGTGTGCAAATAGATTCCCCCTATCAATTCAAACACGGTGAAACCGAATTGAACTACACTTGGTACATAGGTAGCACTAGCAACGAGCACCTCAGTGTCATGTTTTATATTGCCGCCATCTTGGTGGAAACGTAATGGCGGCCACCCAAATGTTCAAAGCTTAAATCAAATTACGACTAACCTAATCATCCTATCTCTACCAAATTTTTCAACAACATATATTCATATGGCAAGCGTCTTTTGTCTAAACTAAAAGGTCAGCAGCCCAATAGTTTCAGATGGGGGTCATGTATGTGTGCTGATCTATTCCCCCTATCAATTCAAACACGGTGAAATCGAATTGAACGAAATATGGTACAGAGGTAGCACTAGCAAAGGGCACTCCAGTGTCATGTTTTATATCACCGCCATCTTGACGGAAACGTAATGGCGGCCACCCAAATGTAAAAGGCTGAAATCAAATTACGACCAACTTAATCATCTGATCTCTACTAAATTTTGCAACTCATACTGCGCCCGAATCTCACATTAGCCACTACTTATATCCGCTATGGAAAAGGATTGTAAGGACGTCGATACCCAGCCAGATACATCAACACTTCCCTACTGGGTGAATGACTAGGAAACCGTTGACGCATACAGTCATGCACTCACACTACTATTCAGTTACACATTTACTTGCAAATCAATATCCATAACAAAATGGTAGTACGAGAATCTTGAATCTCGATCGTGAACGGTGAAGTTGAGACTAAGTGAGTTCTAGTAACTAACTGGCAGTATTATCGCACGTCGATTGCGAAATGAAAAGATGATCAGTTTCTATAAAAATATGAACAGGCAAACCAAATAGTGCCTGAGGTTTATTTACTAAAATTTTACAGACATATAACGTTCCCTATCACCAATAAATTGAATAAAAATGAAATTATTAAGATATAAGCTGGTAGATAAACATTCTACCCTTAAAGTGCAGTATCGATAAGAATTACGTTGCATGAACGTCATATTCAAAATAAATATAGAATGGATGCACTTAACAGTCACCCTGTGACTCGTTCACAATGAGCAGTCTGATCTGAGATCAGCTGTTCTCCAAAGAAATTATTTTTACAATACAAAACCCTACTATATACACTGATCTGTTTCACACGTGAATATAAACTGAATAAGATATCAACTATAAGGACATTAATATATTTATATAAGTGAAATTACCGTGTCCAGCACGGTATTCAAAAATCTGTACTAGATCTGACGTGATCTGTCAATCTATAAGCGCTTCTGTCTTACAAACAATTCTTTCCAACACTTGTTCACAAAATAATGAATTCTAGTATCACTTGAGTTTCTGTCGTAGTTAGTTGAACTATTTATAACAAACGGTTAAGTTGATTATAGTTCTAGATTGTCATAGCAATGAATAATAATAATAACATCAAAGATCGAGACGGCACTACGTGATTACATAATAGAAGTCGTGGATTTGATAATAACGCTGACTGACATGATAAACACACAAATACTGTACAATCCTAAAGTCAGTTACTTTTCCAACACACTGTAGTAATACTTTGCTCCAACGGCAATACTCATATTCCTTTCATGTACGTGAACAACACTTCGTATTAGCGTCGACTACGCTTTCCAAACATGACATATTTCCTTTCTCTCTTCTCAACAATGATCATTACATTAATAAAGCACGGCATTCCTCCAATACAAACCCATCTTGCTACATACTTGTAGAAGAATCAGTGGTCCTACTAGGTAAACACTACCTGTGCCATACGGTTCATGACGCACTCCTAACCTCCTCATCTCTAAATTAATTATCTTCGTGCTCTAAACATCATTAATATTTTGTTCACAACTTTACATCTAGTATAACATTCCACGTAAATTTTATTAATATATTTCGTTCATAAAACTTTTGAACATACTATATTTCCACGTTAAACGGTAGTCCGCTCGTCTTTCCCATTTAATAACAATAAAGCTTTTCTTTCCGCTTCTGGTAAACATTCATGAATCAACTATTCATATTTAGACTTATTTCAACATATATTAGACTTCAGGTAGATCTATAAGTCTCCTGGTCTGTGATTTCGTTACAGTAATTTATTGAAAAATAATTGTTGCTAATTATAGGCATCACTGGGCTTCCATTGTCAACAATGTAATCCTATCTGACATTTATATCGGTTATAACCATTATCCATGACTTAATTAACGTCATATAATGTTGACATTCTACAATTGGAATTGTTCTTGTACAATATTATTGTTTATAATAATTAAACATTGTTGCAGTTTAACTCTGTCTTCTTAAAATGTTATTTAACAGTGTTATATCATTTTACATAAGAGCTTTCGTTGAATAACGATGTAACCTAGCAATATTGAGGAAAACAAATTGCTTATCACGCAAGTGTAACGATCGAAGCATTCCCTTGCATAAAACAGTTTTCGTCAACAGTGAGTATGTTAAACGTTCCTAAAGAAATGATAAAACGAAATATCTACGTCCAAATACAAGTAAAATTACGTCTAAAATGACACAAGTTCACGTAAATGAAAATTACAAAGAAATCTCTAAAATAGACGGAATAATAGCATGAGTTATTCTAAAGAAAATCTACAAAATGAATTGGTCACCCTTGAAATACCTACAAATACTACAACAATCTACTGAGATAGTGGATCAGTCAATTCTGTACCTTTCCGATTATCTGCTTCTGAAATACCTCGTCCAATAGGTTCGATGTTTCTCCCCTGCGCTGGTCGCCTGTCTGAAGCGAGTAGGTGCTTGGAGCGTGGCGAACAGCTGAGCGCGTTCCTCTCCCCCGTGCTGCAACCACCTGTCTCCCTCGTCTCGCTGCATGGTCTTGTTTCTTCTCGGCTTGTGGCCTAGAAACTGGAACCTGGAACATTGGCGTTTTCCGTTCATCTTCTTCAGATAGCATCTCGTCGTCGAAGTAGCTTTGAGCGTCCTTAGACGACATCCCTAAGTTTGTGATGGACCAGTGTTATTACGAACCCTAAAAACGTTACAATACGTTCTGAGTTTATAAATGAAATAACACCCCTAAATTAAAATAATACCATAAGTTCGGTTCATCAAAAGTAAATACAATTACTCTATACATCAAGAATCACCATTCTATCTCTATAACAGTATTTACATCCATGAGGGTCCAATCTCTTTTAACTATTTACAATTTATCTACAACATTTTTACAATATCTAACTCGTAGCATTGTCTGTCTGTCTGCGAGTTTCACTGCCATAACTCGTCTTTGAACTTTTTGAAGAAAGACAAACAGGAATTTATGAAAATCGAGAAGCACCGACTCAAAATTACATTGCTTGTGTTCGTCGTAATAGTGTGTCATGGCCGTTCAACAAAGCCTAGCTCGTGCTTTAATAATCCAGCTCTGGTTCAATCTATTAATAATAATAACAATAAAATATTGCTTCAATGCAATTTCCTAATTCGTGCGTTTTCCGACGATACGTGACATTCTATAATCGCCTTTAAACATCAAATTAACTCATCTTTATCTTATACAGCTTTCTCATATATTATAATACAGACACATGTGGAATAAATCTTCACATAGGCCTTCAACATGTCGACAAGATTCAGTTCCCAAAATATAGCTTCACCTAGGAGGAAGGTACACCTTTTAAGGTAAAAACATTGCATTTTTTTTTTTCAAATCCTAAAATGATTAAGAGACTTTGCTCTTTCCAATAGTGAAATAATTTTTAAGAAATCTTGAATAGTTTCGGAGATATAACGTAAAATATAAATAGGTGTCAGCTGATCGGAAGCACTATCACGCCCACGTCTCAGCGCCGCCTTGGATTCTATTACTTCCCTCCTATTGAAGACTGGTGCTTCTAAATCTCTCTCAGGCATGCTCCGTAGTACATTTCTCTTTGTATCTCAGGAACAGGAAGTCACGTGATGCTTTTGTTTACCAATATAACTTAGTTTCCGCGGTAACGGAGCACATGTAATATTGTGAGAAAGAAAAAAATTGTTCACATGTGTTTCAGTACAGTTTTTGCAAGTGGCTGTGTTCATAACTTCGAAATGGGTACACGGAAGGCAGTATATAGGCCTAAGAAAGTGAATTTCCGTGGAAATACGCATACAACTGCAAATGCTATCATTCATGATTCACCTAACCTAAAAAGTGCCTCAGCCAAGAAGCTTCCCAAAGACTGTGGCAATAGCAGTGGTGGATTAGATGAGGTAAATATTATTTTCAACGTAAATATTATGTTCGAACAGTTGGAAAAGTGCCTTCGGTGTGGATGTGGGGGAAATGAGAAACTCAGTATACATACAATAGTAGGTTTAGGTTTTAATGTAACAATAGTGTGCCAGAAATGTGGTGTAATTGGTTCCTTTGACAGCTGCCATAAATTAGGAACAAACCACAATGATTACTCCATAAACAGGCGTGTAATATATGCTATGAGGTGTTTAGGTCAAGGTTTAGCAGGATTAGGTATGTTTTGTGGCCTAATGAATTTACCACCACCTGTAAAGAAGTCCACTTACTCGCTGGTGTACCAGCTGATTCTGTCTGCCACCAACCAAGTAGCTAAAGAATCTCTAAGTAAGGCTGCTGAAGGGGAAGCAAGTCTTACAAGCAGTAGGGATGTATCTGTAAGCTGTGATGGCACATGGTTAACGAGGGGTCACAGTTCACTACATGGTGTGTGCACTGTTAAAGGTGCAAAAACTGGAAAAGTGATAGATATAGAGGTTCTGTCATCATCTTGCAACGGATGTGATCAGTGGAAAGGCAAGACTGGCACCCTAGCTTATCAAGAGTGGTGGGAGGTACATGAAGAAGTCTGTGACATCAACCACAAAGGAAGTGCAGGCAGCATGGAGGTGGAGGGGATGAAAATGATTTTCAGCCGAAGTGTAGCCAGTCACAATTTACGGTATGTCAATTATATTGGGGATGGAGATACCAAGACCTACTAGTCTGTTTCTGATGACCAGCCATTTGGGACAGATATTCTTCTTGCATCGTTATGCCCGACTCAGGAGCACGGTTGAACCTGTTTAGCTGATGTGTTGGCCTTCTTTTCCTTCCAAAATCTCTTCATCCTCTCGCTGAGCGCCTTTCTTCGGTCTTCTGTCCAAGTTATGTTGGCCCTGGTGTTGGGTTTGTCTTCAAATTGGTGATTGTCGATTAGGGTTCTGAATTTGCATCTGTCCTGTATAATATTGTCTGAAATGTTGATTTCCTGGAGATCTGTTTCAATTTCACGTAGCCAGCTGTTCTTGGTTTTTAGTGAGAGGGCCAAGTTGAGAATTCTTTTAGTCAATCTGCCATTGTTCATTCTGATAATGTGCCCGTGAAATTTCAATCGTCTTTTCCGAAAAGTATGAGACATTTTTTCACATTGGCGATATATTTCCTGGGATGACTTTTTCCTCCAGATTCCCTCTATAAAAACTGGGCCAAAAATTTTTCGTAAAATTTTCCTTTCTTGTTTTTCAATCTCTTTGGTTAAAGATTTGCCACCAATGATTAAGGTTTCTGATGCATATAACGCCTCCGGTTAGATTACTGTATTATAATGTCTAAGTTTTGCTTTCCGAGATATTGATTTTTTGTTATACCTATTCCAAGTGATTCTGTAAGCTTTCTGTAATTTGGAAATTCTCTCTTTATTTGCTTCACGGTTTAAACCAGAGGGCTGAATAATTTCTCCCAGATATTTGAATTCGTTCACTTGAAAGATTTTGCCGAATTTAGTTCTCATAGGTTGTCCGTCTAAGTATCGTGAGGCTCCTTCCATGTACTGAGTTTTCTCATAAGAAATTTGAAGTCCCGTTTTGATGGCAATTTCATGTAATTTTTCAATGGAATGAATTGCTTATTGTCTGTTATTAGAAAGGATTGCTATGTCATCAGCAAAGGCCAAACAATGTACATGAATTCTATCTTTGAGTAGTCTGCCAAGGGTTATTCCCTTAGTTTCCTTTTCCCAGGTCCTGATTATCTTCTCAAGTACGAGGTTGAACAGTAATGGAGATAATCCGTCTCCTTGGCGGACCCCAGTGTTAATTGCAAAAGGCTCAGATATTTCGCCGAGGAATTTAACTTTTGACGTAGTGCCAGTTAGTGTTTGTCTGATTAATTCTCTTGTTTTTCTATCCACTTGAAATTCTTCTAGAGTATTGAAAAGTGTGTGACGATCTATAGAGTCATATGCTTTTCTGAAATCTACAAAGGTAATGACTGTCTGTCTGGTTTTGCGCATTTGTAGGATAGTTTTGAGATTAAGAATTTGTTCCGTACATGATCTTCCTTTTCGAAAACCTGCATGGTATTCTCCAATCAGACGGTCTGTTTGTTTCTCAAGTCTAGTGAGCAGGGCTTTGGAGAAAATTTTATAAATAACTGGTATCAAGGAAATTCCTCTATAATTATTGATGTTGGTTTTATCCACTTTTTTGTGCAGTGGGTGGATTAGCGCACATTTCCAATCCTCAGGTATTTCTTCGGTGATCCAGATGTTCTCAAGAATTGAGTGGATTTTCCGGGCTACGTTCTCACCACCTATCTTCAGCATTTCGGCAATTATACCAGCTTCCCCTGCGGCTTTATTATTTTTGAGTCCATGGATTATTTCTTTAATTTCTTCCAATGTTGGAAGTTCTGAATCTTGGTTGGATGTTTTTTTTTTCAAAGATGAGTTGTTCTTTAGGGGATTCACAGTTTAAAAGATCCTTGAAATAATCTGCTAGAAGTTTGCAATTTTGTTGATTAATTGTTTCCAATGTCCCATCTGGGCGTTTGAAGCAAAGACTGGGTGCCTGATAATTTGATAATTCTTCTCTGAATGTTTTGTAGAAGTTTCGTGTATTGTTTTTAGTAAAATCTTGTTCAATTTCAGCCAATCTGTAGTGATCGTACTTGCGTTTTTCAGATCTGATGATTTTAGAGGTTTGTTTCTGTACTTTGGTGAATTCGTGCCAATTTTGTTCCGTTTTGTGAGAATTCCAATTCTGCCAGGCTTTAATTCTGAAGTTTATAGCCTTGTCACAGGTTTCGTTCCACCACCTATGACTGCGTTTCCTGGGTGGTGTGCCAATGTTTTGAGAAGCTTTCGAAAGTATATCTTTGAGTTCTAACCAGCCAGAAGAATCGTGAGTAGGGATACATTCTTGGAAAGTACTGGCGTTCTGTTTAAGAAATTCTGGATCGACGCGCAGGTTTTTTGTTATTTTTGGTTTGGATCTGTTCGGTTGAAATTTTATCTTGATTAAGGATAGATGGTGGTCAGAGTCAATGACTCCTTTCTTGACTTTGACATTCATAATTTCTTTCTGATTTTTTTTGGAAATAGCCACATGATCTATTTGAAATTCTCCTAAGTGAAAATTAGGGGATCTCCAGGTCTTTTTCTTGTGTGGAAGTGCCAGGAAATGTGTTGACATTAGTTTGAGATCAAGAGTTTTGCAAAAATCAAGTAATCTTTCTCCATTTTTATTAGTTCTATTGTGTGCTGGATATAGTCCTACAATGGTCCTGAATTTCCTTTCTCTACCAATTTGGGCATTAAAATCTCCCAATAGGATTTTTATGTGATGATTTGGAATGATGGCTCTAGTTTCTTCCAGCAGTTCCCAGAAGTCTTCCACCTTTTGTGGATCTTTACGATTGTAGTTGTTGGTGGGTCCATGCGCATTAATAAGCGTATAAGCTTTGTTTCCTGATTTAACGGATAGTGTTGAAATTCTTTCAGAAGGCGAGGAAAAGTTAAGCACTGAGTTTATAATGTTTTTTCTGACAGCGAATCCAGTGCCAAACTGTAGTGGCTTCATATGGAGGGAGATTGCTGGCTTGCCTTTATAAATTCTATAATTTCCTGATTCAAAATGATTTTCATCCGTGTATCTGGTTTCCTGTAGTGCTAAAATTTGGATGTTGAAGTTATCCAACATGTCTGTTAATTGTTTTAACTTGCCAGTTTTCCGAAGTGTGTTGATGTTTAAGCTACCAATGAAAGTTTTGCATTTTGGGCGAAGAGATTTGGGAAGCTCCGATACATTCCCGCATGATGTTCTCGGTCCCCCAGAATCCGATGACCGAGAAAAATAACTAATATGTCTACTAGGGCCTGGGGTAGTTATATTGTAGGTTGTTTCCATCATGCTAACAAGTTGAAAGTAGTGGGGACATCGATCTATGTCGGTGTCATGGTTACAACTGAAGTAGTGAGCTTCAGAGGTTGCTGAAGATGTTGTCAAGCTGTTGGGACAGATATTAATATAGTGAAAAGGAATGTGTTGACCATGTCCAGAAAAGGATGGGGCCTCAGTTGAGAAAAGTAAAGGAGAATATGAGAGGGAAAAAGTTAAGCGATGGGAAGCCACTCGGTGGCAAAAACAGACTGACTGATGCTGTGATAAATACCCTCACTGTCTATTATGGGAATGCCATTAGAGCTAATAGCTTATCTCTAGATAATATGAGAACAGCCATCTGGGCCATATGGTACCACAAGGCTTCCACAGATGATCACGCGCAGCATTACTTTTGTCCAAAAGGTCTAGACTCTTGGTGTCTTTACCAGCAGGCTGTGGTACAAGGCAATGCAGACAAGTATAATCTAGCCCCTGCCATTATGGAGGCAATCAAACCTGTTTTCAAGAATCTTGTGAAAACCGAACTGTTGATAAGATGTGTTGGTGGCCACACACAAAATAATAATGAGTCATTGAACTCTAAAATCTGGAAGATATGCCCTAAAACAATGTTTTCTGGAAGAAGAACTGTTCAGATTGGTGTTAATGATGCTACCATGACTTTTAATGATGGGATGAGGGCTAGAATTAATGTGTTGCAGCAGTTAGGGATTGTGGTGGTAACATACTGCTCCCAGTTCCAGCAAGATGAAGATGAGAAACGCATACTTTCGGCAAATAAAAGGATCCTGGAGACTACAAAAGAAGCAAGGAAATGCAAAAAGAGACTGAGGTTGGAAGAGGAGGCCAAACTGATCCAGAAAGAGGGCCCTGTGTATGAAGCAGTGAGGTTTTAATGGATATACAACCCTTTGGTATGTTTACCATGCATTTTCTCAACTTTCATTTTTTCACAGCGTTTTCACCACAACTCTCTTATTTTTTAAGCTACTGCAATACTATTTTGCATTAGTGTGAAGTTTAATCATGCCAACAACATGTACTAGGATCTTTCACATAACATGTTCCATTACATTTAAAAAAAAATCAAAATAAATATCCAAATTTTTCCTCAACTTATTTAAATAATCGAAAATAAATATTGTTTCTTATGCGATGTCTAAGATTCTAGTATATGTTGTAGCCTTGGGTCTTACAAGCAACGCAAGAAAAAAAATATTCAACTAATTACATAATTCGGGTAGTTATTGTGTAAACGCTACGTGACTGCACAAATTACGCAAGGAAGTTTTACAGTGCACTGATGCCCAATGGATAACTTTTTTTTAAATTTTATAATGTTTTAACAGTATATAAGTTATAAATACTAAACCTGTAAATTTTCATTTTTCTAAATCATGGGGCTTCAGAAAATAAAATATTGAAAATTCATAAATTTACTCTAGCGAATGGTGTACCTCCCCCCTTAGCTGCCACGATAATTCAAAAACAACAACTTTCCACCTATTAACTCTGTTACAAATATTCCCATCGTCAACATGATCGATTGGAACCCAGTTTCCAATATAAAATACCATATTTCATGCTCCATTATTACAACAATGCGTACTTCCAACAATTAAAAATCTGCAGACTATCTCCTACGTAAGACATGTTTCACATACTTGCAGTAGGCCAACTTCAACGAATTAAAAATCCACAACATTCATCATTACAAGTTAATAATAATACTTCCCTGCTTTTTGTTCATAATTGTTGCAATCAACAATGATTAACCCTTTGACCGCCAGCCATATACGCGGTGTCCGTACCCTATACTGCCAAGGCCTAATCTGCGGTAAATTATAGGTAATAACTTCTGAACTATTTGTGTATATTGGATACTTCTTTTGTTTTGTTTTATTAATGTACTTAATGGACTCTTATTCTATAATTTATATTAAATGGAGTGATAATTGAAATAAATATTTACTTTAAACATTTTAAAAGAAAATTCATGATCAAAAATCGTTAAGAATAAAACATATTTCTAGTATCGAACACTGCTTTATTTTAGAGAGGTGATGTTTCCAATATCACAAAGTCTATAAAAATTTGATCTTTCTATAAAATATTAGAGCTATAATAATTTATTATTATTTTTATTACTGTAACATGAAATTTTATAATTCTCAGTTTTCATTACACCATTGTCACAATAAAGACACAATAACATCATCTCAAGAGTACCGGTAGGTGTAGTTTGAAATATGACTCACCAAATCGTCTTGCTTGGCCCATGTCACTGCACACAATAGCATCATCTCAAGAGTACCGGTGGGTGTAGTGTGAAATATGACTCACCAAATCGTCTTGCTTGGCCCATGTCACTGCACACAATAGAATCATCTCAAGAGTACCGGTAGGTGTAGTTTGAAATATGACTCACCAAATCGTCTTGCTTGGCCCATGTCACTGCACACAATAGAATCATCTCAAGAGTACCGGTAGGTGTAGTTTGAAATATGACTCACCAAATCGTCTTGCTTGGCCCATGTCACTGCACACAATAGCATCATCTCAAGAGTACCGGTAGGTGTAGTTTGAAATATGACTCACCAAATCGTCTTGCTTGGCCCATGTCACTGCACACAATAGCATCATCTCAAGAGTACCGGTAGGTGTAGTTTGAAATATGACTCACCAAATCGTCTTGCTTGGCCCATGTCACTGCACTATCCATTTAAACTTGCACAGAGATTCTTATAGAATGCACTTATGTCGAAAGAAATAGACACTTGGGGAAATATCTTCCCTAACCATAAATGTATGTTCAAACTAACAAAAACACACATGACTTTGGCGCTTAATCTTCAAATGGTACCTTTACCGGTATTTAATATTTATTCGCAATGTACCACACTATCTACGGTACACTATTAACATTATAACAGTACAAGATCACTCGAGACATAATATTTATACGAATTTTTGCTAGGAGACGCACTCGCAACAAACGGCCGTTAATTCAAAACCTTCCCCTATGATGACCACCATTTTTCTTGAATCGATTGTCGTATTGTAGTCGCTCTTCGCTCAACATATATTGCCTTATGGTTAATAAACATTTATTACAATGAAAATGTGGTATATTTATAATCAAAAGGACCAATCTTGAACGATTACTTCAAACTCTCTTTAATGTAAACAGTGAAGCTGCTTTTTAGTAATAAGCAGAAACGATGTTTGGTTTAATGTCTGATAATTTCAGTATTAAGTAATTCTCAACTTCAAGTCTGTTTCTTGACTTTGATTTCAAATAGGTGAATTGGGAGAGAATGCACTCTCACAGATGTAAGTTGTAGGAAACACAGTTAAGCACTTCAAAGCTCTTTCGGATAATTTCAGAAATACAAAAAATGAATGCAATGCAGACTGTAACGCTATCTCTTTGTCACACTTTTCCGCAAGCAAGGATTCATGAGAAGCTAATCTCCTGGCTGTTGCAGTCGTGGTCACGGTGTGGCTCCACCTACAGTCGGCACAGCCCTGACGTGGCCCTGTTTGTACTGGAGTGCGTGGAGATGGAGCTGGGTTTGAGTCTCGATGAGGACAGCCACACCGTCACGTGTCCCATCCATCTCCATCGACATGCTATCTCCAACAAAGGGTCTATAATATATTTCATGAGAAAGCTTCCTATTGCATGTTGTGACATCCAGAAATTGCCATATCTTCGCGTTTCACGTCCCCCAGGCCCCAGAACCACTGTCAGCTCAAAAGTTGAAGTCCATCTAAACAATGTCATTAAATACGTTGAAGATAACAACAATGAAAACATATCTGCATTTACAAACAATTGAGGCTTGTGATGAGTTAACAACAAGTGATTAACGGAAGGAACATTCACATAGCCTGATATTTGCCTACTACTATCATCATCAGTTTATCTGGCTGATGGCAGGTTTCCTCACGGTCGGTCTCTCCACCTTATCCAGTCTTCATCAGCACGTTTCATCAGCTCATACGATTTATCAATCTTGATGGAATCCAACATCTGAAACCTTCTTCTTCCTCTTGGGATTTCCCCTTCTAATTCACTTTTCACCAAACCATCTCCCCTTATGCAGTGTCCAATACACTTATCTTCTTTGGCATCATTCTTTCTTCTCCTACTTTCTTTAACACTTGCTCATTTCTCACTTTGTCCCCCCATTCTCCTCCACAGCCAAATTTTGAAAGCCTCCATTCTTCTCTCGTCTTCTTTCCTAAGAGTAACATTATAATCGGTATTTTAACAATAATGAGACTAATGAATTGTCATGAAATATTTTATATTAAGTGTAAAGCTGACTCAACATGAAAGAGCATCCAGCGAGGACAATTCACTGAAGAAAATGGAAATTGCAACACCATGAAGGCATTGGTCGTTTGTGTTGATTTTCAAGATATGGAACGATGCCATGCAGGTATGTAAACGATCAAAGTTTCAGACCCATTGGATTGTTGCTACAGGTCTCCCCACGTGATTGGTCGCGGAGGAATCAACTCCAGTATACGGACTCTGGTGTAGCGTAGTTCACTTGCAGTCTGTGCAGTGAAGTGTTCCCCGTCAAACATGCCTCGACGACAGAGAAGAGCACGCTATCAACTACTGTCGCTGTTTGCGAGGGCTCGGATAATTGGGCTGCGTGAGGCTGGATTATCGCAAAGGACTGCCGCTGCACGTTTTGGCCGACAGGCATCTGCGGTACAACGTGTATGGCAGCAGTGGTCAAATGAAGGTACCCATACTCGTAGACATGGCACAGGCCCAGCGCGACAGACAACTGTGAGAGAGGACCGCTGCATCATTCGGATGGCCCGGATAGAACCCCATGCAACAGCAGCACAAATTCGAGCAGCTGTGGCACCCCACGTTACAAAACAAAGAGTTGGTAATCGCCTGCGTGCAGCTGGCTTACGATCCCGTGTCCCTGTAGAAGGTGGTCCATTGACCCCAAAACAGCGACGTGTAAGGCTGGCCTGGTGTCGAGAATGATCGACGTGGGTCGACGAATGGCATAGGGTCGTCTTTAGTAATGAATCGCGCTTCTGTCTTGCCCGCAGTGATCGCCGGAATCGTGTGCGCCGACGTACCGGGGAGAGGGGCCGCCCAGACCTTATTGTCGAGAGGCACACAGGGCCAACACCAAGCATTATGGTCTGGGGAGCTCTTGCCTTTAATGTGAAATCACAATTAGTCCTTGTTGAGGGCACTATGAGTGCTCAACAGTACGTTGATAAGGTACTCAATCTAGTGGTTGTCCCTATGATGGCGAACATTGCTAATGGGATGTTTCAGCAGGACAATGCCCGGGATCACACAGCACGCATCTGCAGAGAAGCTCCCCACGACATCACAACCTTAGAATGGCCCGCCGGATCCCCGGACCTCAGTCCTATTGAGCATCTCTGGGACATGATGGGTCGACAACTGGCCAACCGTCCTCAGCCACCCACAACTCTGGAAAAACTGACCCGTGCAGTGCAGCAAGCATGGGCCACAATTCCTCAGGAAGCGATCCAGGGCCTTATTGACTCCATGCCTCGTGGAATTCATCAATGTATTGCAGCTCGTGGTGGGCACATCCTGTATTGATTGTTGTCCAAACTTGCGGTCAAAGCGACCTGAAAGTGTAATCATCGAATCACAACCGAACACTCGTCCTGCATGTTCAATTGCAGCAATGAAGCACCACTCTTTCTGGGTGTTGCAATTTCCATTTTCTTCAGTGTATTTATTCATGTGTAAACCATTGCCATGTGCAGTAAACAAATTACAACTATATTAATGGAAGTAATGCATGCTTTAATTTAAGTTTATGTTATTGAGTGTGATTTTGTGTGTTTGACATTTGTTGTGATCTGTGATAGAGAGGCTGAAGATGGGTCAATAGCACCCGAAACATGTCCCTGAGTAAATAAATCTATATTATCAGGCAATTTTAAGTACTGATGGGATGGAAAAGTTAACCAATTAAATTACAAGTTATATCAAAGGAAGACAACAAAAGATGAGCAGTTTCTTCAAACCAGTAAGCATGTCCAGTGTCTTGATTGCCATGCTCTATTCTGTACTGCACTAGAGGCTAATACTGTATTGCATTATATCTTGTATACTAAATAACCTTAGTATTTCTTAAATTTAACAAGTAGTTCCGTGACAAACTAAAGAGCCTACTTTCCTTAAAATTTAAGATTCATGCCATATCTTCATCTTCATTTCCCCTTTTCCAGTTGACACTGGGTGGGGGCAAATATGGTTCCTCTGCACTTAGTTCTGTCGTTCCACCATTCCTCTTCCTCATCCACCGAGTCCATCCAACGCATTCTTGGTCTTCCTCGTCCTCTCTTCCCTGTCATCCGTCGTTCCAGTGCTCGTCTTGGTAGCCTTACTTCATTCATCCGTTTGACGTGTCCAAACCATCTCAATCTGTTTTGCTCCGGTTTGTCATTGAGTTTCTGTACTCCCAGTTCTTTCAATATATCTTCATTTCTCACTCTGTCCCTTCTCGTTTTATGGACCATACTTCTCAGGAATCTCATCTCAGCTGCCTGTACTCTGCTCTCATCCCTCTTAGTCATTGATCAAGTTTCTGCTGCATATGTCATTATAGGAACATAATATGCATTGTACATAACTTCTTTAGCCTTGTTCCATACTAGTCCCCGTACCTGTTGGTAGAAAGCACTCCCGAGTTGTATTCTATAGACCTATCTAGAATAATGACGAAGTCAAGTTGGTAATACTAACATTTCTAAGTACTGCAGTTTTGAATACGCCTGAAATAGTATAGCCTAATAGAGTAACTTACTACAGTTGGCAGCCCTGGTGACTTGGAATATGATCTTAGTTCCATCTCTTAAGGTATACAATGCACATATTTTGTTTTTGTTGAAGTCTAATGGATAGTATGGACGTTACATGCTGTTTGATATTGGATTTATCAGTGTGCATGAAATCATGTTGGAAACAATGTCATGTATGTGATGCTCAGAATTAATCTGAAATATTACGATCTATTATAGTGCCAATGTAGGATAACATCCATTTGTTAGTATAGAAGTTTCATGTAATTAAAAATTGAAACTATCAGAAAGCTTAGACATGTTGGCAGCACTGAGGTACATTAGTTACTCCAAATTAATCTAGAATGTCAGGTACTACACGTGTGCAAATTTTGGAGCTGTTGGCTTGCATACTTTCTGATATATTGATATTAGGATTAAACAAATAGAGAGAGCATTAACTAACAATTGGCCGCCCTGGTAGCTCTTTTGAATACGTACAGTCATATCGGTTGTAGTGCACACAGTACATACGAAATGTGGTTGAAATCCAATCGATAGTATAGAAGTTCCATTCATTTAGAAATTGGACCTATCGGCAGGCTTAGAATCGTGTTGGCAGCACTGGCATGTATGGACTTCTGAAAATTAATCTGGATTGTTATTATCTATAGATGTGCCTATTTCGGAATAGTTCGTATGCATAACTTCTGAGATATTCATCCATCCTAGAGCTCAAATTTCAATTGCGATTTTTCGGCAGTTGGTAGCGCTGACGTCAATTTCAAATATGGCCGTGAGATATTCAGTTATAAATCTTGACTCATACCAAATTTGGATTCAATAGGTGCACCCATTTAGGAATTGATAGGGGGGGGGGGACACAGACAGAAGGACGGACAGACACACATTTTCCTGGATCAATCTCGTAAGTCTACGTTATGTTCGACCCTGACTATTATATGTCAGAAAACTGTATCATAATGATGGTCATTATAACACTATTTTTCATTATGAAACAGTTTTTCCCACCAATCACAGCTCAAGAAACAGTTGTTTGACCAATTAGATAAGGATAACATCGCACCTGCGCTGACTTCCAAGGCCTTCTAATTTAAATTTCACTGCGTTGCCTAGTGTCATAGTGGGGTAATCGAGGAGGCCATGGTCAAATACAAGGTATTTTCTGCGTCCCATGCGCTCTGTTCAGTATATAAAACTGGCGAAATCTCGATAGATATTTATGAATATTTATGTTCTAACATAAAATAGTTATAATAATTATCGTCGAACATAAACAGTCAACGTAGAGCCCCATTATCCATCCAAGCTGGACACTTACCGTATTTTGTTTGTATTTAAGGTTATATCAGCAGAGGCAGCCCTCCTCTTCCCCTGACTCTGACTTCAGACATATCAGACTGATTATGCTTTAGTTGACTTCAGTTGACTGAGCGCTTACAGGATTTGCCTTTCCCCGATAGATCTCTTCTAAATTCTCAACGGAAGTTCTCAAATTGAACAAGCAAGGAACAACTTCAAGAAATTGAGGACTTAATATTAACCAATAAACACCTCGGGCTTTGCATGTTGGAATGTCGTGTATTTTCAACACTCTTTTACGATATGGTACACAGCGGTTATCAGTGCCAATATCTGTGTTTAAGCTACAGTAGTGTTTTGATATTCCCAGTCTCCATAGTTCAATATTCCCATAAACCCGAGTTGAAAACTAACAAATCGTCAGTTTTAGTACACGAAAGCTGGACACTGACCTTGAACGCCGTCCACCCCTCTCCGTCCCTCGTTCCCACCTACAATATATAAGGTGCGTTCAAAAAGTAACGGGCCGGAGGCTGGAATGCGCAAACCGGTGACGACATCGGCTAATCGTGGCGTGTGTAACGAGGTGTGGTTCCGACCAGAGCGTGGAAGGTCACAGTTCGTCGCTAGAGGGCATGCGTGCACGTTACGTGACGTTACAAAGCGAGCAGCAGCATGCATCAATCGTCCAACCAAGACCAAGACAGTAGACCATTCGACATGCTTCCTGGTGTGGTTGAAGACTGTGGGGCACCCATTGAGTACACACTTTCCGCAAGTGCAGTCGTTCCTTCATGATGGTGTGCACACTTCCGACGCTCAATGCGACCACGGTGGCTATGGCGTTCACTGTCACTCGGCGGTCCTGGGTAATGAGTGCATCAACCAGCTGGACGTTGTCATCGGTAATGCAGGGGATGCCCCAGACCGGGCATCATCGGCTAACGACACCCGTCCTTCCCTGAAGCGCTTGTGCCACGCCTTGACCCTTGCAAGGGACATGCAGTGTTCGCAGTACACTTGTGACATTCGGCGATGAATGTCCGTTCCCCCTACTCATTCCGCTGTCAGCAACCGAACAACACCTCTTTGCTCTTCGTTTAACGCTTCCATGTCACTGTTTGCAATGCGACTGGCAGCGTTGGACGATTAATGCATGCTACTGCTCGCTTTGTATCGTCACGTGACGTGCACGCGTGCCCTCTAGCGACGGGCTGTGACCTCTCATGTTCTGGTCGGAACCACACCTCGTTACACACGCCACAATTAGCCGATGTCGTCACCGGTTTTACGCATTCCAGCGTCCAGCTCGTTACTTTTGGAGTTGCTTACTGGTCGGCGCTACAGTCCCTGAAGAACCTTGGCCTCCATCTTCCACCTTCCTTCTCCAGTTCCACGTCATCCATCCACCGTCTATTGGGTCTTCCTCTTCTCCTTCGTCCATCCGGTCTTTGTGTTAACATCGGGTGATTAGCATTCCGAGGCACTTGTAAGGAATCCGTAACATTTTTTTACAGGGTGGAGTTATTAACCCTACGCCCAACCCCCGACCTGGAGGACCAGGGTATCCTTCTTATTATCTTTAACCTGTCCGGCATGGGTGGCCCTACCAGGAGCTTAGCTCGCAGGATCATTTGGACTCTCAAGCCCCCACATCACGTCACCATCGTGAGGTTCACCTACAATATAGTTCTCTCAAATTCCTCATTAACGGCCAGTGAATCAAACGTTACGCATTAACCATATTAGCCAATATACCATCTTTTTGGAAGCCTTCATAGGGAGGTTATGGCTGCTTGAGCTTTTAGTTCTCGCAGTCAAGTGGCGCAGGTGCGCTTTATATAAAGGGAGGCTGCGGGGGTCCGGGCGGGGACACCAAGATCCTGTTGATGAGCCAGCTTGGTGTCCTAGGCAAAACCCCAAACAAGACACGTCACAAACCTAGAAGAATTGCTGAGTTTCATATTCATGATTGTTTGCTATTGACCAATACGCATACCGGCCAACTCTCCCGATTCACTAACAAAACTATTAATAATTTCCGTCTTTTCAATACAACGTTGTTGATAATCTATTTATCCAACTGGGTACATGTTTCGTACAGTCGTCTGTACTTCTTCAGCCCAAATACATATTTAGACATAAACAAGTATGATGCACACTATCAATCACATACAATGAAATTAACCCTGACGAAAACATAGTACAGACTAAACATTGAGACTACACGTTAAAATACGATGTGTCGTTACAATTGGTTAAAACACATAAAAACACATAAAACTTTGTCCGTCGGTCCAATATTCTCCTGATAACTTAAAATCTTCTTATTTGTTAAAAGGTTAAGAAACTATGCCGAATGTCACAAGTGTACGGCGAACACTGCATGTCCCTTGCAAGGTTCAAGGCGTGGCAAAGCGCTTCTAGGGAAGGACGGGTGTCGTTAGCCGATGATGCCCGGTCTGGGGCACCCCCCTGCATTACCGATGACAACGTCCAGCTCATAACCCAGGACCGCCGAGTGACAGTGAACGCCATAGCCGCCGTGGTCGCTCCACGACAATGCACGACCTCATACGACCAACACAGTCGCGGCCCTCCAACAGAAATTCAAATGGGAGGTTCTCGGGAACCCTCCATACAGTCCAGACCTCTCTCCCTCTAATTTCCCCATGTTTGGTCCCCTGAAAAGGGCTCTGCGGGGCCAACGAGTCCAGCTGCACGTGCGGAACTGGTTCACATCGCAGCTCAGGGAATTTTATGAGTCAGCCATTCACCGCCTCAGGTCACAGTGGGACAAGTGCCTCAACAGCCAGGGCCAATACTTCTAACATACAGGTACTGGTTTCTGTAATTATGTCTCCGGCTCGTTACTTTTTGAACGCACCTTATATATATAGAAGATGAGTGCTGATAAAAGTGTAATTCTGTAAGCTAGAGCTTATCTCTGGCGTCTCTGTCCCATCCACACACTCTAATCATACATAACAATTACAAATATTCTCTTTTATTTCATCACTGCCTACTTGATATACTGTTCTCGCACTGCCTACTTGATATTCTGTTCTCGCACTGCCTTCTTGATACATCACTCTCCTGCCAGTAACTAAGTTAAGTTAACAGCACTGAATATTTATAGAAACTATACAACAACAAAAATTAATCTACCTTAACCTAAGAAGTTATTAATTGAATTCTGTCCCGATATCTGGTAGGAAATGTTATAGCCCTACCACTACGTGTAGTCTTGACTCGTTCACTGTCCTGATTGGCATGGTACTGTTCGGAAACAGGGGACTTCGTGGGAGATAGATTAGGATTCCTCTCTGTATCTCGTTCTGTCTCTTCATCCACTAGTATATACGCAGGGTTGAGTCTATCAATGGACACATTAATATCTTTGCCCTTGATACTGATGGTGAAATACTTGTCCTGCCTCTTCACCACTAGGAACGGTCCTTCATTCGGTGGTTCGAGGGATTATTTTTAACTCTGTCTGTCCTCAAGAACACATGTGAACTACAAAATAGGTCTTTATGAATAAATGTAGATCTGGATATCACAATCCTAGGTTTAGCAGGCTTAAGTTGATTTATGTGATCCCGGAGTTGGGTTACAAAGGTATCTGGAATGCACTGTAACTGCATTGAGTGTTCAAAAACACTCCAGGAAGTCTGATGGTGGTTCCATACATCATTTCCGCAAGTGAGTATCTGGAGTCCTCTCGAATGGCTGCTCGTAAACCAAGTAGGACTGTTGGTAGGCTCTGAGTCCATCTGGGGTTCTTGTGTGCTTTAAGGGTACGATGTAGCCGTTCCATTTTTCAATTTGCCTGGGGGTGGTAAGGAGTAGTATGTTGCACTTTCGCTCCACAGATCATTGCTAAGTTTCTAAATAATTCCGATTCGAATTGCTTCCCTTGGTCCGTAACAATTATTTCTGGAACTCCAAATCTACTTATCCAAGTATTATAGAAAGAACTTGCTACTGACTGGGCGGTGATATTGACCATTGGAATGACTTCCACCCAATTGCTGTATCGATCAATGCAAGTAAGGCAGTAATTGTAGCCCTCTGATGGTGGCAAAAGTCCAATTATATCCACATGAACGACTTTGAATCTATCATCTGGTTGCTCGAAGTTTCCAACTGGATCTTGATGATCGTCGCCCCTGCCAGTCCTCATGGATCTTGATGATCGTCGCCCTTGCCAGTCCTCATGGATCTTGATGATCGTCGCCATTGCCAGTCCTCATGGATCTTGATGATCGTCGCCCCTGCCAGTACTCATGGATCTTGATGATCGTCGCCCTTGCCAGTCCTCATGGATCTTGATGATCGTCGCCCTTGCCAGTCCTCATGGATCTTGATGATCGTCGCCATTGCCAGTCCTCATGGATCTTGATGATCGTCGCCCCTGCCAGTACTCATGGATCTTGATGATCGTCGCCCTTGCCAGTCCTCATGGATCTTGATGATCGTCGCCCCTGCCAGTTCTCATGGATCTTGATGATCGTCGCCTCTCAAGTCTCAGGATCGATGCTCAGCTCCACCATCCTGTTTCCTTGGATTTAGTGCCACACGATTGTACTAGAATATTCCATTATATTACCAGGTCCCTTAAAGTTCATAAGACATGTTGGGTAAAGTAATTTCGGACCCCATTGTCGGTAAATCTCGTACGCCACTGTAGTATCCGGTCACCTCAGTATAGTTCAGTTAAGTCCAAACATAAGCTCCGACTATAAATGGTGTAATATGCAAAACGTGGATAACATTCACTCTATTTGTTGCGTAATGCGAATGCCCATTACACGACACAACTTGCATGCACTGCTGCAGTACCCTTCACTTCATATTGCATTTTAACAACAGTACCCAAGATTATTTTGATGTAACTGCAATTAAAATGTTTCTTGGAAAGCCAAGGTCTCAGATCACAATTGGAATCATGTTGGCGATATAAGAATGCTCCGTTCTAATGTACTCGGATGTCACTGCCGGTTAACCACACGTTGCTCAATGCCGCAGAACGAATGCTTGCTCCAACCTGTAACACCGCATTCTGTGGTCGGCGTTATAATATTAATGTCATATTCCGTAATAGCTATAGGTTTATTGTGCTCTCGCCAAAGTAAAAATCAGTCACCGTAATTGAAATCTCAATTCCAACTGTATAATGTCGCGTGTACTTGGTTCCATGTCTCCGACACACAGAATATTTCGCTCCCTCAAATGAGCCACGCCAGGAAGCCAGCTGTACCGGATCGTAAATGATCTGTAACTCCTTATTAACAGCTGTCTGTCTCTGACCACACATAGCAAGTTACTGCACCGTACTGTTTTATGTTGGTCATCTTTTTACTGAGCTGTCTTAAACAATGCTGAAGTACATAGAAACTCCCGACGGCCATCCCGTCTTCAAATATGTCATTTTTGCATCTTTTTGCATTTTTTCCTATTTTTCCATTTTAAGAGCATTTTTAAAGTTTGGTAGAATTTTTTGGTCTTATTTTAGAGAAATTGGCCCTTTTGAGATCTTTTTTTTTTTTCAATTTAGTCATGTCAGAGCTTTATATGAGGGAGTTACGTGTCTCAGAGTTAAGAAGAAACTAGTAGCTGATACAAGATAATTTAAAATATTGAAATATTGATTCCATTTCTTTAATCAACCGGGTAAAAGCTAGTCCTAGCAGCAATCGTGGCGAAATTGCTGCGGGTATTGCCTCAAAACAGAAACAAGTGCTGGGCAAAAACACCGGGTATAAAACATTCTGCAAAATCTCAGACATTCTTTCTGGTGAAATCTACCGCATGGATGGGATTGAGGAGAATTAAGCAGCAAACGACCTTCCTCGGTTCAAGTACGCTCTGATCACATCAGTTGATGTTGAACGCAGCATATAAATACTTGTTGGCTGATAACCGCAGATCATTGACATTTGACAACATTAGAATGGCAGATTCGTAGTGCAGTGCAACTCAGACTAAAGTGAACATAAACTTTTGTTAAGTGCTAGAAATTTATTTTGATTCTCCATTTTATAGCGCATTTTCCGATGTTTTAGGTCATTTATTACAGTAATTTGTCAAAGTTTTAAGTGCATCAACATGATTACTATTCGCAAGCACCAGCTGGACTATAACTGCGCTGTTTATGTGGTTATTGATCGCTGTCACACGCTGAACTGTGACTGGCGTGACGTCACAAACTCCCCTACATTCTTATTGGTCATCCAGACACATAAAGTAAAATATATATATCCATAAACTATTACCTTAACGTTATTAACAGATATTCACACAGTATTATTATTTCTCATCACCTTGAAATGAAATCATATTCGCTGGGTCCCAGCATTATCGTTGCTTCGATGTTGCAAGACATTCCCCCTTCTTTCCTGACGTCAGGTTCCCATACTTCGCCTCTTTTCTAGGACGTTCTTCCCAACATGGTCAGCGAAGCCAATTTGACTCAGGTCACATCGAGTACAGTACCTACTCACACCTGTTCACCTTCCCTCATGGTGAAATAACTGTTGCCTGACCTTCCGATCTCATCACAATTCACAAGCGGTTGCCAGACCACACATCATTCTCCATCAGTTTTCATTACCTCGGTCTATTTCAGATCGTCGTTCCACCAAGATATTCCAATAATAATAGATCCACACACAATTATCTCAGGGGACCTCCCACAGAGCAGTTCTCAAAACACCTGTTGTGTCTTCGATAACAGGCTAGTCAATCCTATTTCCAAGACGGCTGCCGCTTTTGGGAGAGTTTTAAATTTCACCCCCGTCACTCTTCTTGATGTTAAACCAATCAGTGTAATTGGCGAGCTACTTAACAATAGCACACTAGTTCATACTGCACACGACACTCTTTAGTGTTAAGCGGCAAATTAATATTTGCCTTTCGATTGTTTATATGACAAACGTCATGTCATGGTCACATTTAAATTCGCTTCTAGCAGGAGTCTCTGCATGATGCTGCCATCTGACCCCCTTAGAAGCAACCACATCATTCCAATACAGAGCCACTGCACGGCAGAGCGTGCAAGTAAACCACAAACCACCTGTCAATTATTATAAATTATTCGTAAATATAGTAGGCTAGGGTATATTACCATATATATATATATATATATATATATATATATATATACAGTATATAGGGGTGAGGGGGGAGGGGGGGGGGGCACATTTGAACTGTAGTTTAGGCTTCTACATTCTTTTCTTCTGTACGGCCAAATAACACCTTTACAATTTGACAATTAATTCTAATGTTTTCCTTTGCAATAATTATGATAACATATATTACAAAACTGATAATTATGCAGCGTGTAAAATGACCGTTCAAAGGTGCCCCAGAAAGGGGTAGAGTTAAACAGAGGTGGGGTACTATTGAACTTTGCTGGGGTACATTTGAACACATACTTTATTTTCAACATAGGCTATTACCGTTATATTTCACTCAATTTGAAATTGAATGCAAACATCTTATTAGCCTGTGCTGTTGCTCCAGATGAGACAGGATTTGTAAGTTTCCAGATAATGTCGGCCATCTGTCTTCTTCATCTGGGAATAAAAATGTGTTTGTGGTCCGCTCTTGCTTCATGAAGGAGATATTCCATTCATGCGAATCTACATTCCCTTATAGCTGTCCTACATAGTGCAAAGGTAACTCTTTGGTTTCGAGTTCTACTAATATAAAATCGTTTTCTTCCATTGATTCTAAATCAAAATTATCTAAGTTCCCCTCTTCATAATCACTAGAGTGAAGGACGTAGGTGTCACTATCATCATGAAGGGGAAACACTTCTGAATCTGAACTGGGAACACATTTTGAAACAATCTTTTTCTGTTTCTTCGAACATTGTTTTGGCTGCTTTTTCTTGATACCTTCTTGAGTCTCTGTCTCGATGCGGATCATTTCTGGTGTATCTGTTAAGATTCTGGATTTACCTCTTTTCCTTCCCCAGTTACTCAATGATTTTCTTGCTGCAGCTCTAGGAAATCGTCGAATGCTTTCAGGAGACATGACTACAGGGCTTGCAGTGGAACATAAAGGAAGAGATTCCTGCATATGTTCGACGGTAGATGCAGGAGTTGGAATGTCATAAACATTGGAACAGGAAGGAATAGATTCATGCACATGTTCACAGGGCCGGAGAGAGCGGCCGCGGGCCCCAGCGCTGTGGGTATTTAGGGCCCCTGCCATTTATCCATTTTAGTGCAACCCAAATTCATTAATCACGGCCATGTATTTAGTGTATTATACATACCCATATATTTGTAACTCCATAAACTGCATTACCGATTTTAAACCATATCTTTGTAAATGTTAATGTCAAGTCATGAAAGCACCCCAATTCGTTTTAATAATTCTCACTCCCAAATAAACAGTAACCCATCACTTTAAAAACAATGCAGTTTATATAACTAATTTTCTGAAACTTAAAAATCCAATCAATTTGCTTTTAAAATCGATTGTTAAAGTTTTCCTCACCTTATTTTTAAACTGAACTGAAAGGTTAGAAATAAAATATTAAAACACTAAATTCACCATAAACTTACATCTTTAATGGCTCACAGTATATGTACATGTATAAAACAATCCTACAATACAAACAGTTAACATAGGTTAAGACTCCCTTTCTGGCTTTTTTTTTCTGGGAAAAATCATCTATGATATTGTCCAAATTAGTAGACTTCACAAGTTCCGTTTCAACGGTCAAAACATACAAGCTTGAAAGTCTAATCTGGCACATGGTCGAGCGGAAAACGATTGAGAACCGAGAAAGAAACTGTTGCGGGGATGGTAACAATTATTTTCAATGCTACATTAAGATTGGTAAATAGGGTTTCCAATTTTAAAGTTTTAACTTTATTGAGAAGGTCCAAGGGCGTAAGAGTTTTGCTACCAAAGTTAGCTTTGTAAATTAATTTCAGGTTTGCTAATTCATCAGAAAGGTCGTTTCCTATGTCATTAAAATAGCGCCTTAAAAGCTCAACTATTTTTTCCGAAATTAATGCTTCTGCCATTTCATTGCATTGCAACAAAACGGAAAACCCGCTACAAAGAGATTGTACTGATCGAAACCGCACTGTCATGTCTCCTATAATACTGTCCAGAATTACATTGAACACATCATTTCAGAAATTAGTTTTGGCATCACTACTTTCTTCATGACTCTCATCCTCTTCATCAGCTAGCCTCTTTCTTTTCTTTCGTCTCCTTTCTTCCTCTTCAAGTTGTGGGGGACATCCAATATTTTTAGCCGCTACTTCAGCTGCCTTCTTCTTGCATCTATTTGGTTCAAGGTAAGAATGCATCATATATAGGCTATAATACCGGTATATATTTATTATTCATTATATACCATATATTCGTTTAGAAAGGTGGTACCGTATATATTGTGAAGCTGATGTAGTGGCTAAAATATAGGATGGCCCAAAAATTTGAAGAGGAAGAAAATAGACGAAAGCAGTTGAAGGTTTTGAAATATTCTTTTCACTCCCTCAAGGTCTCGATGACATTCAGAAGTTAGGCTCAGTACAGTCAATACCTCCAGTTATTCTATCCCTGGAAGGTGAGCTGCGACTGGTTTAACGCTGTCTACTCTAGCAGACCAGCGAGTCTTCGACGTCGAGTGAAGAGAGCTTGGTATCTTTCCTTTCAAAATTTCCCATCTTTGGGGGCTGGAGCTAAATATGTTAAACAACTTTTGAACAGCTCCAAAGATTGTTACTGCAGCCACACAGCTCTCCACACAGATTCAGGGAATGACAAGTGCTGGCAGAGTAAACTGCTTCACCGTTAGCAGACAGAATTCTTGCCTGAGCTCCTTTGTACCCTCCTTTCATGTCACAGACTTGACCCCTCCAGTCTCCTAATTGGATGTCAAACTCCTTTAGATTATCTAAAAATAAGCTCTGCAATGGCTTCCCCACTTCTTTTGGTACAGTCGGTAAAGCAAAGTAGCCTTTCTTCGACTTGGTAAGGCTGAGTTTCATTTTCAATCAAATAAACGCATCTCAAAAGAAACGCAGTCTGTTCAACATGTGCAGAATCTGGTGTTGCATCAACTATAATGGCATAGTTTTTTGCCATTTCCCTTTCTTCTAAAATTTTCTTCGTAACTTGGGCAGCGCGAAGAGTAATAAACTCATTTTGAATATCAGGAGACAGATAATTCACTTGCATACATTCTCCCTTTTCTTGAAACGAGCGGACTCTATTTAAATGTTCATTTAAAACTCAATCATAATTGGCCAGCAATTCTAAAATTCTCAAAATATTGCAATGTGAGAGGCTCCCGATTTTATCAATACTACCCCGAAAAGCACGTCCTCTTTCAGCTAGGAATAAAGTGACATTAAGTCGCTTTAAAAGAACACACCACTTGTCCTTTTCTTCTTGAATGGAGTGAAAGATCAAGTCCGTTAGCCATTTTTTTATTTGATCACCTCTGACTTCCACTCAACACAGCAGCTTTTATGACTGGAACTACTCTCATGTTCTGGCACTTGGTTGAAGAATATTTTCCAGCGTTTTCCCGCAGAATATACTTCAGAAAGAGCGAACGAAGATTAATATAGAATGTCAGGTACTATACGTGTGCATAATTTAATGCTGTCGGCTAGCATACTTTCTGATATATGGGAACAGTTATTGTTTTCCCAGGGTTGTTAAATCATACTGGAAACTTTGCCTTGAGCGGTCCAAACACTACAACATCCAAGGGTTGCAGGCGATTAGAGCAATGAGGAGGAAAGGTAAGTAAGATCATCCCATTGTCCCTAGCGTACAAAAAAGGACTGACGTAAGTGAACTAAACATGAGACGACAAGCAACCGACAATTAAAATGAATACCTGACGATAACAGCTGATCACTGAATTTTACGCAGAAGTCAATTTGAAATGTGACAGAAACTCAATAAAGGTTTTGTTAAATACTGAAACGAATTGTGAGGACTATACTTGTTCAAATGGAAGTTTAAAGCATTTTGAGTAGGAAATGCAGATTGCAATAGAATGTGGAGAGAGAATTTAAGCATTGTTGATTGTGTCTTCCAGTCGGTCAACATAACAATAAAGACAGCCATTCTACAGTGTTGCCACATTAACAATTAATATTGTATCTTAGAGTCGGTCAACATCTGAATCATTCAAATTATTGGAATATGTGAAAAAAGACTAAAATAAGTTAGAAAGGATTAAGATTTATATATATTATTGAGGACTATTGAAGAAGAAAACTCAGAGATGACATGTCAAGGGAGCATCATCAGATCCAAATAAACAAGATAAATTGCTCTACATAACACCATCAAACCTGCATTGACTGCCCTCTGAAAGCAAAATAGTCGACCATGAAAAGTCATTTGAAGAATAATTCCGCCGTCTGTAATGATAGATTACAGAAAAGATAGCATTCGGATACGGTGGGCTCTCATGCGGAAGATAATGACGAATCGGAGCGTCTGAAAACTCATCAAGTAGCAAACAAACAAATACTACGGAAAATCAAACCTAAACAAGTCTCATTCTTTCAGCACATGTTAACTCTCTGGTTCAAACTGGAAATTGAAGATCATCACGGATATCATGAGAAGTCATAACATTCTAATTATGGCCCTTCAGGAAATTAGAAATAGTGATCAAGACCATCTGGAATCACAAGGATACAGACTATATAAAGGAATTCCAGGAAAACGAGTTATGAAAAATTGTCCACAATTTGGTAACGGATTCTTAATAGATCTCGGAATCATTGACTCGATAACAGAATTTAAATCTCAATCCTCCAGACTTACGACCCTAACATTGAAGTCGGCAAATAAAACATATACAATTATTAATGCACATGCTCCTACTTATAAAAAAACCAACACCATTAAGGACAGAGAAGAAGTACAAAAATTCTGGGATCTTTTGGATCAAATATTAATTAACATCCCTTCATCAAACATCAAAATTCTCCTTGGTGATTTCAATGCGCAACTTGGACAAGAAGAAGATATAGAGATACCATTGGAAAATGGACAGCACATAAACGAACCAATAAAAATGGTCTAAGATTAGTCGAAATTTGTAGAAACCACAAATTAATCTCTAAATCAGCATGTTTTAAAAGACAGCCCCATAAATTGAAAACTTGGAAACATCCTGACTTCAGAAGGGGTGAATGGCAGTTGGATCATGTCTGCATGGATAAATTTCACCATCACGAAATTCACAATGTGAAGGTTCTAAGGGGAGTAGACTCAGGATCAGACCACTATGTGGTAAAGATAAAAATAAAA
Organism: Meconema thalassinum; assembly: GCA_946902985.2. NCBI lineage: Eukaryota > Metazoa > Arthropoda > Insecta > Orthoptera > Tettigoniidae > Meconema > Meconema thalassinum. Next base: position 19,373,597 of record OX336395.1, on the reverse strand, counting down.
TTAACTCCAATGGCCAAGAAAAGACCTAATAATAAAAATAGGAGAAAATTTGATCCATCTACCTTAATAAAAAATGTAGAGTACTGTGAAAGAACAGGCGAAGAATCTCTCAACACTAAAACATTGGACGAATTAATCACTAAATTAAAATCAATAGCAGGGGAGTTAGCACCAATAAATCCAAGGAAAAAACATGAATGGTGGAATGTAGATTGTGATCAAGCAATAGAGAAAAGACACCAAGCATGGATAAAACATCAAGCTCTAAAGTCAGAAGAATCAAATTTAGAACTAACTATACAAAGAAAATTAACCCATAAAATCATCAGACAAACAAAACCTAATCATCTTAAAAATACACTGGAAAAGATAGAAGACGATTTCAAGAAAAAGCAATCTCAAGATTATTACAAAACATTTGGTAAATATCTAAAAAAAATTGAAGCTCCAACATTAATGTTGAAAAATCAAACAGGAAAGTTAGCACATTCTAACCAAGAAAATACAGAGATCCTGGCAGAAGCATTCGAGAAACTGTTAAATTGTGATGATCCACTGGAAACCCTGCAAGTAAACACTGATACACCTATTTTAACTTCACCTGATTTAATAAATCCTCCAAACATTAATGAAGTAGAACTCGCAATTAAAGAACAAAAAAATTACAAAAACTTGTGGCGAAGACTCAGTCTTTGCTGAAATCTGGAAAAATGCTGGTAAATCTGCGATTATAAATCTTCATCAACATCTAGTTAAAATGTGGATTACTGAAGAAATTCCTGCACACTGGATCATAGGAATAATCCATCCATTATTTAAGAAAGGAGACAAAACGAACCCAGATAACTACAGGGGAATTATCCTTCTGGACTGCACATATAAAATTTTCTCTCTCATAATTTACAAAAGGATCAAAAACATTCTGGAACCACAACTTGGAGAATATCAAGGAGGATTTCGCCCTTTCGTCTGATCAGTGAATACACCAGAACAAAACTCGTCAGACCTTCTGATGAAAAATCAGCTGTTTCGTACATTTTGGTCGAATTGGTATAACAACTTTGTATGAAAGAGCTGATTTTATTTTCACGATTTCAGAGTTCAATAGGAGACCTATTCCGAAGATATATATGGTCTTGGAAAGTCGCAAAATGTAAGTTTGCGTCTATGAGAAATTTTCCCAGTTTGGAACTTTTGATTTCGGCTGTACGAATGAACCGAATTTCAAGTTTTAGATGTTCAGTCGGCGCAGAATATCACCATCTTTAATATTGAAGTGATTGATATTTTCCGTCCGACGTACCGTTCTAGAGTTACAAGCAAAAACCCGAAAAGAGGAAAAATGTCGAGGTTATTTGAGTCCCAAAAGTCATGCACACCTCTTGGGATGGTGCAAACTCGGATTACACGCATTTAGGAACAAGCGAAGGTATTAAAACAATTTCCAGCTTACTGGAAATTAATTCCTCAAAACACTTTTTTGGATCTAATTTGATTGGCCTGTAAGTGAAGTGTGTGAGAGTGAATATTCTACTGATGGCGACGGCTTTGATTTTACTGACGAAAATCCAACTAATGCCGGAGGACTGTAAACGTATATCATTGTAGAAATTGATCGTACTCACTACCTATTTGATAAAATTACTCTATGCTTGGGATATTTATAAACAATTAAATAAATATTAACATTTTTATCACAAAAGATACTATTTAGATTGTGTAGGCTGTCAAATTTATATTAGGATTTCCAAATATTTTCTTTCTCATAGGATTATTTTTGCAGATTTTATTAATACCCAAATGAAGGAAATTGTAATTATTTAGCTCCTAGTTCATGAATAATTTGTTTACCAGCTAGGGAAAAAAATACCAACACACTATCTTGAAAACTAAATTGTTTGACATTTTGAAAATGATTGGAATAAAGTACAGGGATAGGAGGGTGATCTACAATCTATACAGAAACCAGACAGCAGTCATTCGAGCTGAAGGACATGAGAGAGAAGCTGGTATTCAGAAAGGTGTAAGGCAAGGCTGCAACTTATCACCCATACTTTTCAATCTTTACATTGAACAAACAATGAAGAAAATTGGAGAAAAATGTAAGGTGGGAGTGAAGATTCAAGGAGAAATAATTTCAACTCTGAGATTTGCCGAAGACATAGTCATCTGGGCCGACACGACTGAGGATTTGAATGAGTTTCTGAATGGTATGGACTCCGTCTTGAGGAACGAATTCATGATGACAATTAATAAATGTAAAACAAATATATTGGAATGCAGCCGCAATAAGTCAGAAACCTCTAAGGACATCAAATTGGCAGGTTAAAAAATAAAGGCAGTAGGAGACATCAGTTACTTAGGAAGCAAAATAACCAGTGATGGACGAAGCAACGAGGATATAAAAAGTAGGTTAGCTCAGTCAAGGAAAGCATTCCTACAGAAAAGGAATCTGTTGACATCGAATATAGAATTAGGTATTAAGAAGTAATTTTTGAAGGCCTTTGTCTGGAGCGTGGCTCTCTATGGAAGTGAAACTTGGACTATTGGGGCAGCAGGAAAGAGGAGAATTGAAGCGTTTATAATGTGGTGTTACAGGAGAATGATGAAGATCAGATGGGTAGATAGGGTTGCAAACGAAGGAGTTAAGACTAGTGGGATAGGAGATATGTTTCTGGCGACTGGTAATGAAGAGAAGAGATAGGTTGGTAGGGCACATACTAAGACACCCAGGAATAGCAAGCTTAGTTATGGAAGGAAGGGTCGAGGACAAGAACTGTAGGGGTAGACCAAGTTTAGAATATGTAGAACAGATTGCCTCGGATGTAGGGTGTGGTAGCTATGTAGAAGTGAAACGATTAGCTCACCACTGGGAGGCATGGAGATCTGCATCAAACCAATCAAAGGACTAAAGACTCAAACAACATCTAGAACAAGTAGTTCCGTGAAGAACTATATAGCCTATTTTCATATATCATACTTATGTTAATTGCCTCTATCAACATACTAAATTTCAGTTTGATTGCTCTAATAGATTCGTAGATATTGAGAACCGACTAAATATTGCGGATGGTTGCCATGTTGGATTTTTATATATGTAGGTCTTAGAGTTATGTACTGTTAAAAGAAGATTGTGTACGTGTAGTATCCAAACTTCAATCGCATGATTAGGACACAAGAGTGTAAAAACAAGATTTTAAAATTTCGCACAGCTGCCATCTTGTGGTTGTGGAAACAATTGAAAAAAAAAAGATGCCAGTCGATTACATTTGTATAAGGATTTACTGCATCAAGTGTCACTGCATTCAGATGGCTGAATTGCGAGAAACGACCATGTGAAAATTTATACTTCGCGTCGCCGCCATGTTGGATTTGTGATCACCAGGTTATTAATAGTCCTATAGGTGAACTTATGTTCATTAAACATTAAAAAAATTCAGTTTGATTGCCGTAATAGATTCGTAGATATTGAGATCCATCTAAATATTTCGGATGGTCGCCATGTTGGATTGTTATATGTATAGGTCATAGAGTCATGCACCATTAAAGGAATATTATTGCGTAAGTTCATCATTCAAACTTTCACTTCGATCGCATGATTACGACACAAGAAATAAAAACTTAATTTAACAATTCGCACAGCCGCTATCTTGTGGTTATGTAAACAATTGAACTAAATTAGATACCAGTGCATTACAATGTGTATAAACATTTCCTGCACAAAGTTTCATTGCGTTTGGATTATTAAATCGTGAGAAAGGTCTATTTAAAATTTCAACTTCGCTTGGCCGCCATATTGGTTTTGTAATTAATCGGTGTTTGCAAGTCTTCTAGATGAACTTCCAGTAGTGCCTTGTATCTCCGTACAAAATTTCAGGGTGATACCGGTAATAGTTTCAGAGAAATAGAATGCCGGTGAAATATTTCGCACAGCCGCCGTCTTGAGGTTATGTAAACAATTGATCGAAGTTAGATGTCGGTGCATTACAATGTGTATACACACATACTGTACCAAGTTTTATTGCGTTTGGTTGGTTACATCGCGAGAAGTATCTATTTAAACGTCGCAACTTAGATTGGCCACCATGTTGGCCTTGTAGTTACCTGGTTTTCCAAAGTCATATAGGTGAACTTCTATTAGTTGCCTCTATCACCGTAAAATATTCCAGGGTGATATCAGTTATAGTTTCGGAGAAATTGAATGCTGGTGAAATATTTCGCACAGCCGCCATGTTGGTTTGGTGAGACGTAACAAAATTTGAAGGGCACGGTCGTGATCGTCCGGAATAGTGCTATGAACTTACCGAGTTTCATTGAAATCGCTCTTGCCGTTTAAAAGTTATTAGGGGGGTGGGTGACACACACACAGACAGAAGGTGATCTCATAGGCCTATTTTTCATAAATGAAAGTAGGCTCTAAATATAGGTGGGAGATAATTTTTGTAACACTTGTAATTTCACTAAGCTTGGCTTGGTAATTTTAGGATATACACTTATTAATTGCTGGGCGTCAAAAGGGATAAGTAATCTTTTGGTGCCAAGCAATTAATTAATGCCCCTTCTCAATATATTTTGCAACGTACATGGTACATGAAGGAAGTTAAGGTTTAAAATGTGCACCTTGAAAGCTCGTTTGATAACAAAAATGGTTTGGCATATGCTACTTGGTCTTCTCACAACTATGGGTTAACTTGTGTTTCTTCAAAACATATTTGCGGGCAAATTTGGATCCGCATGTGCTACACGAGTATAGCTTCTCACCAGTATGGGTTAACATATGTCTCTTCAAACTACCATTCTGAATATATTTGGCTGAGCATGTGCTACACGAGAAAGGCTTCTTCCCAGTATGGGTTAACATGTGTCTTTTCAAATAAACTTTGCAGACAAATTTAGCTTCGCATGTGTTACACGAGAATGGCTTCTCCCCAGTATGGGTTAACATGTGTGTCTTCAAATGACCTATTTGACTATATTTGGCTTCGCACGTGCTACACGAGTATCGCTTCTCACCAGTATGGCTTAACATGTGTTTCTTCAAATAGACTTTGCTGGCAAATTTGGCTTCGCATATCCCACACAAGTAACGCGTCTCACCACTATGGGTTGTCATGTGTGTTTTCAAATAAATTTTGCGGACAAATTTGGCTTCGCATTTGGTACACGAGTATTGCCTCTCACCATGGGTTAACACGTGTGCCTTCAAATAATCCTTAAGGGCAAACGTGGCTTTGCAAATGCTACACGAATACGGCTTCTCACGAGTATGAGTAAACATGTGTCTCTTCAAAACATTTTTGTAGGCAAATTTTACCCCGCATGTGCTACACGAGAATGGCTTCTCCCCAGTATGGGTTAACATGTGGGCCTTCATATTACCTTTATGAATAAATTTGGCTTCGCATGTTCCACACGAGTAACGTTTCTCGCCAGTATGAGTTAACATGTGTGTCTTCAAAGATCCATCCTGACTAAATTTGGCTTCGCATGTTCTACACGAGTAACGCTTCTCCCCAGTATGGGTTAACAGGTGTATCTTCAAATGACGTTTGCAGGCAAATTTGGCTTCACATGTGTTACACGGGTATCGCATCTCAGCAGTATGGGTTAAAAGTTTAGTCTTCAAATTTTGTTGATTTGTAATATGCCTTTCACGTTCAGTGCTAGTATTCTGTCCTCGAGTATAACGTAAAGCGTATATCTTCCTTACAGCAGGATCCGTAGTATCAGGACATCCCAGCCTGAAATCATTGGTAGTAATACAATGCAATGCACTGATAATTACGTTGAATTATCTGAGAAATGTGAATAAAACTTTCAAAATCCAGAGATCAAACTTATGAAAATAATGATAACTGGACCAACATTCATTAATATCACTATCAGGAATACTGCCCTTATCTAATACCTGGAACTGAACTCGTTTTTAATATTCAATGCTATGTTTTTTATACAGTCTGAATATATTCAAATTAATTATATACTATGCAAACGAAATGGTGTGACACGTTAGAGTGTATGGAGTCATAGCTTTCCTTCGTAAATATGAAATCCGTATCTATTTCAAAAGTAATGATTATACATGGAAATTGCAACTTATTTCCAGACACATTCTGTGTGTCAAAAGTCAATTTGGTCCTTGATCAGTTAAATAATTGAAATTATTGAATGGTTGCGGAAATTGTGTGCTAATTCATACTCGCAGTTAAAGTGTTCATCTTATTTCACACCACATTGGCTGCTTTTAACAACATGGATGTACGGGGATATGACTATTTAATAGAATCTGGACAACTGAAATCAATCTAACTTAGGAAGTGCATGCTCGTACAGGTGCCAGAATAAACCATATTATAATCCCTACAGAATAGCCATGCTGGCATTTGGATGAAGGAGGGAATTTTGGATCTGCAAATCATGTGATTTCGAAACCAGATGGGCTATTATGCTTCACTCTTGAATACATCGCTGATGAATGGTCATTTAGGGCTACGTAAATTATGTGTCGGTGATTAGCTTTGGGTCCAAGAAATTATCAGATACTTTATATAACGGTGGCTTGTTATAATATACAGAAAGTGGTAACTCTTTAAGATTAATCACTCCTTATAGCGAACATTTATCCAATTCTTGGCTCACCACCATATGACTCCCGTCTAACCACGTACTGTAGCTGGGAACATAAAATAAGGAATTCCCACCCCCAACGACTCAATATCTCGACCTGTATTTAGACGTCAACAAATTCACACTTTGTGCACTGTTATTCTAAATTAATAATCGATGTTTCAAAATATCTGACATAAGTACCTCAGAGGTATGTCAAACCTGGCAAAATATCCTAAAAGTGATGAAATAGAGTAAGAGTTTTCACTTCTTGCACAAATCGATGCATTTACTTAAATAAATCCGTATACGCACGTGCAAAAGTGGCTGAGCTTTCGCACGGGCGGCGTATATGTTGAGTGACGTCACTCTTTCTTGAGGTTACCATTCTATCCCCGCAGAACCTACTCACGCTACATCCGAAGGAATTCGTTCAAAATTAACTAATCTTGGTTATCCCCTAGATTTCTTGTCCTCGACCCGTCCTTCCATAACTGTAAGGTTTCAATTCCAGTTGCCTTAGTATGTGCCATACCAAGCTATCTCTTTTATTCATAACCACTCGTCAGAATCATTTACCTTCCCCCTCTCGTCCTAATACCCTTCATTAAGTACTATATTTAATCTTTTAATCATCACTATTTTCCTGCAACACCACAATCAAATATTTTTATATATTCTGCAGCAAAAACAATCCAAGTTTCGCATCCATTTAACGCCAACCTCCAGGCAATGGCTTCAAAAATGACTTTTTAATACCTAAATCTATATTTCATTTAAACAGATGTCAACCCAATATTTATATCTTATTTGCTTTGCCCATTCTGTGCCCAAGTTGGAGTCACCAAAGTCTCTTAGTGTTTCAACAGCCAATTGATTTCATTATTTTTATTTTAAATCTTCCTGCTGCATTCAGTTTATTCTGTTTCAAATACAATGAATTTATTGTGATATATTTCCTTAACACCTAGTACACACCGATTAGAAACATGATCAAATCCTCTGGTGATGAGGCTAAGTTGATATTGTCGTTAGTAAGTCACCGAGTCAAAATTACTTTATCTTCGTCCTCAATTCTACTTTAAATCTCTTTGGCATTTCCTTCGTTACTTGCCATATCTAAAGATTATTTATTTGTTACAGTTATTTATTTGTTATGTATATCTAATTTGACACCGGGGGACACACCCCCAATTGCAAATAAACGAATGAATGAATTCAATAGTATGAATGATAAAATGCAGTCTTACCTTATATCGTTCTAAATACCAGTCACTCTCACATGAGTGTCGAATCTAATAAACACCAGCTGGTTGTAGACACACTCAGAATCCTGAATTGTATTCCGAAACTTTTCAAACTGTCAAGCAATTTCTCCAATTAACATTATACAAAGCTTTATTTATACTAAATATGCCACGAACGTTTTCCTCTCGATCTTTATTCCATCAAGAACAGTCTGATACTTATTACAACTACCCTTGTTCCTCAGATTCTTGTTCACTGAACTTGTCTTTACATAACGCGGCAGTCATCCCTTCCATTTGTTTCATCATCATCATCAGCTTCTAAAAGCTTAAAGCCTTGTCGTTGCAGCCATTTCTAACGGTCTTCAGCAGTCCTCTTCATATTGGCATAGAGTCACATTCCATCTCCTTGACAATGTTCTTGAGATACGATTGTCTTGGTCGTCCCCTTGGTGTTTTCCCCAAAGTTTTTCCTTAAAGATTACCTGGAGGAGAGTGTCATGTCTGAGTATGTATCCCATGGATTTTTCATTCCTTTTCTTGATGGTGTTCAACAGACATCGATTCTCCTGAATTTGGTTCAGAACAAGCTCATTTGTCTTTCTTTCCATCCAACTTATTCGGGTCATTCGTCTCCAAAACCACATTTCAGCTGCCTCAAGTTTTGATTCTTCTCTTTTCCCAAGTGTCCATGTTTCACAACCATGTTTCACACACTCCAAACAAAGGTCTTGAGAAATAACTTCCTTATCTTCAAGTTGAGGTGGCCATTGAGCAGCAAATTCTTCTTATTTTGAAAGGCTTTCTTCGCCAACGCTACAGATGCACAACAACAAGCCTCCATCAATTGACTTATCTGACTCAATTAAATCATTTTTTAACAATGCCCCCATTTGTTATATTAAGGAAATCTTCACAGTGCACAATATTTTCAGCAAGGCTAATCAAAGCCATCCGTAGTAGTGTTGTATAGTGTTTTTATACTTATATGTGTTTAATGTACCAACTATTTATGTACATAGGTACGCAATATGATAGCATATTTTTGACAGAGTTTAGCAAGTAGAATGCATATTATACAAAAAGTGTGTTTTTCTCCATGTTTTTCTATCGATTTTCTTAATGGTGTATAATGTTATCTTTAAGTCACTCAGTAGACTGAAGAAGGGACTTTTTAAATGTCCCAAAACATGGATCTTTTATAAACCAAGATTTTAACTGTATTGAAACGGCAGAAAATAAATTTAAATTTGACTGAATCAATTATGAGCGATGTGACGAACGCTATTCTTTTCTTAATTTCTGAGATGCATCTGTTGTCATAATTAATCACACTTCCCAAATAGGAAAATTCCAATACTCGTTCAATGGCACTATCATATAACATTATATTAGATAAAATTGGTTGTTTCTTTTTATCAACCACCATTAATTTTGTCTTCCGAGAATTAACTCTTAGCCCGAATTTTCCTAAGGATTTCCGAAAAACCTTTAACATTCTATTCATTTCACATGCAGAGTTTGCTAAAAGTGCAATATCATCTGCAAAGCGAATGCTATGAACCTGTAATCCATTAAATGTTAATCCTTTTGTTTTCTCTTTTAATGTATATACTGCAGCTTCTATATAGATATTAAAAAGGTAGGGTGATAGTGTACAACCCTGTCTTACACATCATCTTATTTTTGCTTCCCCATTATTGCCATTACCTATTATTTCGGTAGTTTGATTTTTATATAAGTTCAGAATGAGGCGTCTGTCTTCTCAGTCAATCTGGACTTTGGCAAATGTAAGAAATAAGGTTTTCCAATCAACATTATCAAATGCCTTTTCTATATCAATGAATAATATATAGGTTTTTTGATTAACTTCCAGTCTTCTTTCTAAAATCTGATGTAATGCATGGATAACCTCCCTAGTCCCTTTCCTTGTTCAAAATCCACACTGATCACTATCCAGATGTTGTTAAATTTCCTTGCTTAGTCTATCTTTGATGATGATCAATAAAATCTTTGATGCATTTGAAAGAATGGCTAATGTTCTATAATTAGAACATTCACAAGCATTTCCTTGCTTGGGTAGTGTGATTGTTCGAATTTTAATAAAATCAGTAGGTACAATTCCATCCTCATAGCATTTAGTAACGATTTGAAAAAGGCATTCCTTAATGTTTACATCACAACATTTTAAGAGCTCTGCAGGAATGTTATCAACACCAGTTGCTGTATTTCCTTTCAGTTTAGTGAGTGCTGCATAAAACTCTGCTTTAGTTATAGTTGGCCCTTTATCATCTTCTTCAATTAGTTCTTCATCTTCTATATAAATACTATTGTCAGTAATAACTGGTCCATCACACAAATCTTCAAGGTATTTCTTCCATCGCTCACATACCTTTTCATTTTCAAACAATAGTTTCCCTTTGGAATCCTTAACTACGTTGCTACTGATGGGTTTTTGATAGCTCAAAGATTTCACTTTAAAATAAGCTTTGTTAGGTTTCCCATTCTTCAGTTCATCCTCAATACCCACCCATACCCGCTTCATCCAATTTTCTTTCTCCTTGCGACATTTCCTTGTTATTTTATTCTTTAGAGACTTATACGCTTGAGTGTCTACATTTCTAAAATTGTTCCTTTATTCAATAAGCTCTAGGATGTCCTAGGTCAACTATTTCTTTTTTGGTTCCAATTTCCTTTTGCCTAGTACTTCCGTTGCAGCTGTTTCTAAGCCATTTCTTATATAATCCCATCCTAAAGTCTCATCCTTAACCAATTATCTAACATCTTTAAATTTTTGCACTACATTAGGATCCTGAAGCTTATTTAAACACCATCTCTTTTGTCCAAATATTTCATTCTACTTGAACCTTATATAACATTTAACTGCAACTAGGATGTGATCACTATCAATTTCCGCTCCAGGGGAACTATGCTGGCTTTCACTTGGTTCCTATATCTTTGTTTAACTATGATGTAGTCAATTTGCTCCTAGTGTAGTGTTATACCGTGTTGGTATTGCTACTAGTGTACTGGGGCAGTGTGGTGCAATAGCCCCTAGTGTAGTGTTATACAGTGTTGGTATTGTTCCTAGTGGAGTGGGGCAGTGTGCTGCAATAGCTCCTAGTGTAGTGTTATACAGTGTTGGTATTGCTACTAGTGGAGTGGGGCAGTGTGGTGCAGTAGCTCCTAGTGTAGTGTTATACAGTGTTGGTATTGCTACTAGTGGAGTGGGGCAGTGTGGTGCAATAGCTCCTAGTGTAGTGTTATACAGTGTTGGTATTACTACTAGTGTAGTGGGGCAGTGTGGTGCAGTAGCTCCTAGTGTAGTGTTATACAGTGTTGGTATTGCTACTAGTGTAGTGGGGCAGTGTGGTGCAGTAGCTCCTAGTGTAGTGTTATACAGTGTTGGTATTGCTACTAGTGTAGTGGGGCAGGGTGGTGCAGTAGCTCCTAGTGTAGTGTTATACAGTGTTGGTATTGCTACTAGTGTAGTGGGGCAGTGTGGTGCAATAGCTCCTAGTGTAGTGTTATACAGTGTTGGTATTGCTACTAGTGGAGTGGGGCAGTGTGGTGCAATAGCTCCTAGTGTAGTGTTATACAGTGTTGGTATTGCTACTAGTGGAGTGGGGCAGTGTGGTGCAATAGCTACTAGTGTAGTGTTATACAGTGTTGGTATTGCTACTAGTGGAGTGGGGCAGTGTGGTGCAATAGCACCTAGTGTAGTGTTATACAGTGTTGGTATTGTTACTAGTGGAGTGGGGCAGTGTGGTGCAGTAGCTCCTAGTGTAGTGTTATACAGTGTTGGTATTGTTACTAGTGGAGTGGGGCAGTGTGGTGCAATAGCTCCTAGTGTAGTGTTATACAGTGTTGGTATTGTTGCTAGTGGAGTGGGGCAGTGTGGTGCAGTAGCTCCTAGTGTAGTGTTATACAGTGTTGGTATTGCTACTAGTGTAGTGGGGCAGTGTGGTGCAGTAGCTCCTAGTGTAGTGTTATACAGTGTTACGGTGAAGTCCTCAACGGTACCTGCAGTGAAAGAGATGAACTCTGGCACTGTGTGGTTGGCGGAAGGGGCAGCCTATTGCTCAGGTTTAATAGGGCAAACTATTGTCCCTAGTTATGATGGGCAGGTAAGGCCCAGCGGCAAAATGAGCGGAGGAGGAGCCAATCACTCTCATGGCTCCTAACGGTCATAGAGGCGGAAGAGGCCACGCCAGACGGACTGGCTGTAAAGGCGCACCTCAGTAGTACTTGAGTATGCGGCAGTTCGTTGCAGTCTCTGTGTTCGATCCTGCATGTCTCATTCTTTGTGAGCCGCAGGATAAGGTTCAGAGATCATAGTGTGTGGGTCTCGTCCTGGCAAGCTGAGATCCACCCTAAACAAATTCACGCCAGTGGCACTTCTTCCGAACGTCACTTTTCAAAGTCCAACGGCGATGGGATATGGACGGTGGGGGCAGGTTTCGGGAGTAACTGGAAGCCCCTAGTTCGGACCTGCACGTTGGCAGCAGATGTGTGATGGTCGTCTTCCGGAGACTCTGTGACTACTCAGGAATTCGGTCCTGCATCTGTGTTTGGGCAGGCCTATTTAGGATCACCGCTGCCCACCCCACATGGGGAAGGCCCTAGAAAAGGTGGGCTAAACATCGGAAGTCACAATCTTGGTCCGGCTGGGCAACCGCACTCAGCAGGTCACCCCTCATGCGGTCGAAACTCAAAAACAGCAAAGAATCACAAATTGATTATTGGATCATGGAACATCAGAACCTTGCTTGATTTGGACAATAACATTAGAACTGAGAGAAGGTCAGCTCTCGTAACCCATGAGTTATCAAGACTCAACGTTGACATTGCTGCTCTCAGTGAAACTAGACTGTCTTCTGAAGGCAAGATTACTGAATCTGGAACAGGATATACCATCTTCTGGAAAGGAAAGGAGGAGGGTGAATGTCGTATTCATGGTGTGGGCTTCGCTGTGAAGACCAAACTGGTAAATTATCACCAACTTACGCCCATTGCAATCAGCGAAAGGCTCATGACTCTCCGCATTCCACTCTCAGGAGGTTCCTTTATGACACTCATCTCTGCCTATGCTCCTACCTTAGATTATGATGATGAAGTAAAGGCTCAGTTCTATAATCAGCTAAGTGAAATCATCTCCAAGGTACCATCTGCAGATAAACTCTTGCTCCTCGGTGACTTCAATGCCAGAGTTGGGAAAGATCACAGGCTATGGAATAATGTGATGGGCAAACAGGGACATGGAAAATGTAATCCCAATGGACTGTTGCTTCTTGGTCTTTGTGCAGAACACGAACTTTTCATTACCAACACGCAGTTCCGGCTACCTGACCGCTTCAAAACCACGTGGATGCATCCTCGTTCCAAACATTGGCACATTCTTGATTATATCATTACCTGGCAATGTGATAAGAAGGACACTCTTATTACCAGAACAGCAAGGAATATAGACGATTGTTGGACGGATCATAAACTTCTTATATGTAAGCTCAGGATATCCATCAGACCTAAACCACCTAGGAACATCAAACATTTGTCAAGAAAGAAGTTTAATACATCCAAACTTCAGGATGAATCCATGTACAAACATTTTGGAAACAGGATCGTCACCCAGTTATCAGAAAACCCAGTAACAAATGATATTCAGCAAGAATGGGCCACATTACAGAAGATTATCACACAGTCAGCTGAGGAAACCATTGGTTTTATAGTGCGGAAAAGACAAGACTGGTTTGATGACAACAATGAGGAAATTCTGTCTCTCATCAATGCCAAAAGGAATGCCTATCTTGCCCATCTACAAGACCCAACTTCCAACACAAATAGAGATAAACTACTGGAACTCAAGGGTAAATGCCAGACGCAGATAAGGCAGATTAAAAATACTTGGTGGCAACAGAAGGCTCAGGAACTGCAGAGACTATCGGATGCTCGAGACTTGAGGAACTTCTATGCCGTACTCAAGGAAATATATTGACCATCTCGCTCATCATCAGGTATACTGAAAAGCGCAGATAATTCTACTACCTTTACTGATAGTCAAGAAATCTTGGAACGCTGGAAGGAGCACTTCTCCAATCTCCTAAATCGTCCATCAGAAGCTGCTGAAGACTTCCTCTGTGATGTGCCGCAACAACCTGAACAACTGTGGTTGGCAGTACCTCCTACTTATCATGAATTCAGTGCAGCTCTCAACCAATTGAAACCCAGAAAAGCACCTGGCCCAGAAAACATCCCTCTGGAACTAATTCAAGCAGGAGGTCATTCCCTCAAAACAAGAATTTTCATCCTTATCCTCAGAATATGGGAATCAAGAAAGGTACCTGGAGACCTAAAGAATGCCACTATCGTCACTATCTTTAAAAAGGGTGATCGCAGTGTTTGTGGCAACTACCGTGGTACATCACTGCTATCAATTGTGGGGAAGATTCTTGCAAGAATTCTACTTAACCGCCTCAAGGTTATCTCTGAGAAAATCCTCCCAGAGTCACAATGCGGATTTAGAACTTCCAGAAGCACAATTGACTTGATTTTCTGTGCGAGACAGCTACAAGAAAAATGAAGAGAACAACAGAATCCACTCTTCTTAGTCTTTTAAGACTTGGAAAAGGCATTTGATTCGGTTCCAAGACCAGCCATGTGGGCAGTGCTGAAGCGGTTTGGTTGCCCTCAGCGTTTTGTAGATCTAATCAAGGCTCTCCTTGATGGCATGACAGGTCAGGTTTGCCATCAGAATAAGATGTCCGATGAATTTCCCATTACCCATGGACTGAAACAAGGATGTGTACTGGCTCCAACGCTTTTTGCGCTGTACTTGGCTGCAATGCTTTATGATTCACCCACAAACATCCCAGGTGTGGAGGTCAAGTATCGTTTTGATGGAGGGCTTTTCAACCTAACTCGTCTCCGCTCCTTGAGGAAAACTCAGGTTACTAAGGTTACTAACATGTTGTATGCAGATGATGCTGCGTCACCAACTCTCACACCAGAAGAGCTGCAAGAGTCAGTTAATTGTTACAAAAGTGCATGTGATCGCTTTGGTCTTACCATAAATGTCAATAAGACTAAAGTCTTGGCACAACCTTCACCAGGCACACCTCTTCCTCAGTTCAATATCTCCATCACAAATTTGCCATTAGAACAGGTTGACCACTTCTCGTACCTGGGCAGTACCATTTCTGTGAGCTGTACCTGTGAGCAGGATGTGGATAAGAGAATTGGCGCAGCCCTCGCAGCGTATGGACGATTAGCGCACCGGGTCTTCATGAATAAAGATCTGTCTATGAGTACAAAGCTTATGGTGTACAAAGCAGTAGTCATTTCTACATTGTTGTATGGTTGTGAAACGTGGACCCTTTACCGACGTGATCTTAGGAAGCTTGAGCGTTTCCACCTACAAAAACTTCGATCAATCCTGAGGATTAAATGGGAAGACCGCATTACCAATATTGCTGTTCTGGAAAAGGCTCAAAACAACAGCATAGAATCATCCATAATAGGTCACCAATTTAGATGGATTGGTCATGTCCATCGGATGGATGATGTGAGATTACCTCGTCAAATGCTATATGGTGAGTTATGCTATGGCACCAGACCTCATGGTGGTCCTAAGAGGCGCTACAAGGACCAATTTAATCAGACCCTGAAATTGACAGGTCTTGATTCACAAACCTGGGACATGCTGGGTGAAGACCGCTCAACTTGGCGCCGTACCATCTCGGATACTGTCAAGACGTTTGAAAGGGATCGACGCACACATGAAGAGGCCAAGCGTCAAGCTAGGAAACTTCGAGCAGCCCAACCACGTCCTCCTCCAGCAATACTATGTGACTTGTGTGGTCGCTTGTTCCATGCCAGGATTGGACTCTTTAGTCACCGTAAACACATCCACAAATTGGACTGAAGGAAGAAGATTTATACTCGGATTCGAGTTAACGCCGATGATGAGTCAATTAGCAACCTTCTTCTATCTCCAGGTGCAATCCAGGTTGTAACGTCTTCACTTGGGAACTTCGAAACAGGTGTAAGTTATTACCATCTCATGTTGCTCACAGAATTCGAGTAATCTTTCTCCTCTCACATTGCCATCACCCATGCCAAACTTACCAGCATACTGAACATCATTATGAGAGCCAACGGAAGCATTAAAATATCCCATTAAAATAATGTTTGATTTCTCCTTTACTGTGTCAAACAATTTTCTACTTCATCATACATTTCTTCAATTTCTTCATCATCAGCATTTGGTTATCCTTCTAATAAAAACATTTAAGCGTTAGTCATCACACTCATTGTAGGAGAACCTTCCCATCTGTCAGCTCCTGCTTTCTTCAGTATAGAGACAATGGCACACTGTGCGATAAGAAGCTTTTACAATCCTTCACATACCTATCAAAGATCCAAAGTATTAATAAGCGAAGTAAACTGACCAGATCTTCAGCCCCTATGCATCGTAGCAACTCAATTGGTACATAACTGATGTCTGGTGGTCCCTAACTACGTAGGTCTTCTTGCGGCCAACCAATTCTGATTCAAATATTAAATCTCCTCTGTTATGCTCAGCGGTTTCCTCTCCTCTTTCACTACATTATTCTTGATATTCTTAGACCTATACAAACGCTCTGTGTGTTCATTCTATCAGTCTACCTTCTATTCTATATTTATTGAAGGTTTTCACCTCAGTCACTAATATTAGAGCATTTAAGCCATCTTTACCCGAAAGAATTCTTAATCTTTCGATAAGCTGCATAAACAATTCCTTCTTAAAACAATTATGTACATTTGGATATTTCTGTAGTTTCATTTAAGGTGCATGTGCATCTTGGTCATTTAGCACCATGTACTTAGGTTGCATTTTGTATGTTTGAATATTTCTGATAACCTGTGTATTCTGACGTCTGTATTAAATTGTGTATTTGGAATCAAGTCTAGCATTGGAAAGGAGGCGGGTGTGGCCTGAAGTTAAAAACAATTCCCCTGTTTGCCTGGAGTAAAAGTAGGAAATCCAAAATCAACAGTTCGAGGATGGCTGGTGAGGAAATCAAGCCCAGCTCTTCTCAATTTGGCCTCATGTGGCTGAATGTACGCAGTCCCTGTCCTCAGACCAGAATAGAATCCTTGGCAGGGCCAACAACCAAATCCACACTCCGGGTCGACAGCCAACTATGCTGTCCACAACACCTTGAGATAGTCATTGCTCATATTTATTCGAACCATTCTCTTTAGCTTTATTGTACTTCATTTCCTCAATTTTCAAATGTCTTTTTTCTACTTCCTCTATTTCATGTCATTCGCTCTTGTTCATCCATCTTTCATTCATATTGTAGAATATTCTGAGTGAACCAAAATCTGTACCTTCTACTCGTTCTGTATCTTCTTTCCTCTCGGTCAATGTTCTCTTCTACAGATTCCTGTTTCAAAGATTCGAGTTCCTAGCATTGGAGTTCTCATCTACTTCATAACAACCAGATTGTAGTCAGAATTTGTGTTGGCCCCAGAGTACGTTTTGAAATCCCAATTCATACTTCGGAATCGCTACTTGAGCACAATGGAATCAATTTATAAACGTCCTATACCTCCTGGTCTCATTCAAGTGTTTATAGTTCTGTTGTGTTTGTTAGAAACGTGTTAGCTATGCCTTATTAGTGATCGCTGCAGAATTCTACCAGCCTGCTCAATCGTTCGTATATTTCATGCATTCTACATTTCGCCGCTATCTTTTCTTCTCTTCCATTTATTGACACGGCATTTCGATCTCACTTTTCTACATTTACAATCTGCAGAATTACACCTTCTGTATTTTTTAGTAGAATATTATAACTTCTTTATTATCGGTTTGATTGGTAGCCTGCTAGACTTATACTACTCCAATGCACGTAGTTTTCGTTCTAATTTTAACTACAATAGGCCTATAATGCTCATAATGTTCTACCCACTGGCCAAGTTCCCCAGTCAATATGAGACCTATTCCCCACAACCGTTATTTGATTTCGAGCTAAATATCCTCTAGTCCCCTGGCCATAAGTCCCATTCTTCCTGCCTGCGTCACTAATCCAACACTAATCCAACTTCAACCTATATATTTCCCATTTCATGTTCATAAAGCTTCCTCTGGATAATCACACATCTAATATCCATGTTTCAACCAGTAGATTGCCAGGCATCCCATTTGCCACCTTTGTGATGTTAACCCCCATTCGAGTAGCCCTCGGCTGGGGATCAGAAAGTGGGAGTTGTTTACATCATGATTGAAATTTCACAAAAGAGAATGGTAAGATTACGTAGAATTATGCATAGACAGGTGCATTACCTCGGGGAGAACATTATGGCAACAGTTTCCCGTTTCCGTGGGGCAATCGAGGACAAAGTGTGGCACAGGTAAGCAGAGGAAGCCAAGGGGGTGGTAATTGGGGGCATAATTTATTGTTATAGATGTCTCCACCATCTATGGGACCAGTAAAGCATGACATCTTCGGTACTGCAGCACCCCTTCAAATAAAGTAGTATAAACCATTCAATTACTCATCATATCAAATGTCTACTATTAGTCCACACACTACACAATGTTAGCAAAAATGTATTACGAACAGATTTTCATGGACTCTGCCGCATTGCTGAATGAACAAAGAACCATATAACATTACATGAAGTATCTGCAAAGCTCCTGTATGAAATATTAAAATACTGTCAGTCTTCCGAATAATTTAGTCAAAATAATTATATTATATGGTGGCAAATCCACCTTTTTGTCTTACTTCCGTCCCCTAGAGCCTTAAATCTATCAGTTTGCCTCAACACCTGACAGAGCGCGGTGGACAAATGGCCTAGGGGTGGACGATATACATAGGTGGTTCTAACGGGAGGAGGTACTCGTGACAAGAAGCTCCGAAAGGTCTCAAGAGATGCCGAGGGAATCTCAAGCAAGTCCCAAAAGCTATTGAAAGCTAGGTCTCGTAAGGTCTAGAACTTCAAATCCACCTGGAAAAGCCGAGACTATCTCTCCAAATATGTCAGGACGCCACAAAGTTCAGTGATGCGTGTACGACGGTACAGGCAGTCAACAAAGTGGGCTAAAGCGAATCAGCGAGTCAGTCGAGTGTGACATAGCAGTTAAGTACAAATACTTTTATGCGAGAAGACAACCAACACGCTGCTAATGTTTCATCTTTGTGCATGAATATTCCGTGAGGTGCTGAAGTCCGAGGCCCTACTTTCAGCGTGGATAGGATAAGAGGACACGAGAGACTACCACAGCGGGGTTCCGTGGCTCTAGTGGTCAATCATTATGCGACACAGCGGTAAGTACTGGCGTTCTGCCAGCTCTGCAAGTTTTCACCGCAGCCAGCCACAGCTCTGTGGCGGTCTCCCCGACTCCATCCTAAACTAACCTGCGCCTTACTTGCTCGCAGACGGGTTTAAACAGGCACAAACCAGGTATTTTCCAAATCCTCGGCCCTTCAGTTTGCGCCACATCTTGGAGTGGTTCTCAACAACTACAATACCGCTCAACGCTGCCGTAACCCAGGTTTTAGTTCACAACTTGAGTGCAGCACCACCGCTACCATCGCAATCCTCCATCACATTGCCGGACACGTCACCGCTACAGCCTTGGTCCCGGGTTATAGACCCCCACAGCCACCTCGGTATGGCTTCTGTACCACCACAGTCCTCCACCACACTTGCTGGAAACGTCACCGCTACAGCCTTGGTCCCGGGTTAGAGACCCCCAGAGCCACCTCGGTATGGCTTCTGTACCACTGTACCACCACAGTCCTCCACCACACTTGCTGGACACGACATCGCTACAGCCTTGGTCCCGGGTTAGAGACCCCCACAGCCACCTCGGTATTGCTCCTGTACCACCACAGTCCTCCACCACACTTGCCGGACACGTCACCACTACAGCCTTGGTCCCGGGTTATAGACCCTCACAGCCACCTCGGTATGGCTCCTGTACCACCACAGTCCTCCACCACACTTGCTGGACACGACATCGCTACAGCCTTGGTCCCGGGTTATAGACCCTCACAGCCACCTCGGTATGGCTCCTGTACCACCACAGTCCTCCACCACACTTGCCGGACACGTCACCACTACAGCCTTGGTCCCGGGTTATAGACCCTCACAGCCACCTCGGTATGGCTCCTGTACCACCACAGTCTTCCACCACACTTGCTGGACACGACATCGCTACAGCCTTGGTCCCGGGTTAGAGACCCCCACAGCCACCTCGGTATTGCTCCTGTACCACCACAGTCCTCCATCACACTTGCCGGACACGTCACCACTACAGCCTTGGTCCCGGGTTATAGACCCCCACAGCCACCTCGGTATGGCTCCTTTACCACTACTGACACAATTTGTTCTAGCGCTACTAACTATTTTATCCAGCGCTGATAAAACTTTGTTGGCGCTGTCAATAACAATCTTGAGCCATGAATGCTGGGTCCAGCAACAACGACAACGATGGCAAAAATGTCAGTCAATGGTGGGAGTCAAACTTCTTACTTTGCCACGCCAAGAGTTGACCCTCATGGCTGTTACAAGACACCACCTGGTGGTATAGGCAACACGCCTCACACACCAAGAGTTGACCCTCATGGCTGTCACAAGACACCACCTGGTGGTATAGGCAACACGCCTCACACACCAAGAGTTGACCCTCATGGCTGTCACAAGACTCCACCTGGTGGTATAGGCAACACGCCTCACACACCAAGAGTTGACCCTCATGGCTGTCACAAGACACCACCTGGTGGTATAGGCAGCACGCCTCACAGATAGGGTGCATTGTTTCTCAGCGGAATTTACAGCACTGTATCAGCAGCAAAGTAAAGCACTTCATCAAAACTAGCTGGAAATAAAAACGGCAAATGGTAGTTTAAAACATGTCTCATTGGAAATAATATTAATAAAATATAACGATGCGACCACTAGGAGACACAACTTTTGATGAATGCATAGTGATATCGCTCAAAGAACAATATTACACTATGATTTCACCTTACATGTAATTCTTTGTTAAGCCTAGGCCATGCCATTCGAGTTAACTTCTACGAAGTAATGCCCTTGGTTAGCAATTTAAGTCGTTTTAATATGATTGTTTGACGAATGAAGTAGCGTATAGATAAAACTCCCTGAACATAATAATCACCATAGCTTTTATGTGGCAAGGTAACTTGGATTTACAAATTGAACAATGGGACGACCAAGCTCTTGGCTCCTTTGCCTTCTTACAAATATTTAATAATTAACGTATTGATATGCTGCTAATGGAAATGTAGGCCTATCATCGTGCAGTCTCATAGGCAACACAATAGCCTCTGCATGTCACTAATGATCTTCCCAGGGCAATCAACTTGTGGGGAAAATAATGAAAACAATATGGAGCCTTTTCTGAATTATGTAGTATGTCTACTTAATTATACCACGCTCCTGTTTCATTTTCCTGTCGATCTCCGTTGGTGATTGGGGCAGATGACCTCCCTGTTTCACCCCTTTAAACAATAACCATAACTCCCGTGGTCAACTCTTGCTCTCTTCAGACCATCAAAGCTTATGGAATCTTTCATTGCCTCTTTCTTTACTCGCTGCCCCAATTTTTTGAAGAGACAAAACTCATCCGTCTGTAGCATAACTACATGTCAACAAGTGCAGGTGACCTCGATGTTACACTCCTTAAAAACATTGAACCCACTACCACGTCTCCAAATGATGCAAAGTGTTAGAACACTCGCAACCAGTGAGAAGCTGGTGATGACCAAGGGACTCCTAGTTGTGCCAGAATTCAATTTCCATGTTTCCTTTGAGCGTCCAGTCTAGACTGCAAGCCACTAATTGCAAACAAGTCGCCTCCATGATCCCCTATTAGCAGTTAGTACACGGCCTCGTACACCTCTCACTTTGAAATCAATTAACACTCTACCTCTGCTTCTCTTACCATCTACTCATTAACCTCTTAGGTAATCTCTCCTCCGTCATTCTCTACACATGACCCCACCATCTGAGTCGGCTTCATCTAGAATGTTCATTTCCAACTTAGCCTTTATATCTGCATTGCTCCCATCTATTCTTGCTACACTGATATCAGTTAACTCTAGCTTATGTACCAGCTCTGACTTCCATACAACAAGGTCGGTCTGAATACTGTACAGCCCCGGGGGGGGGGCAGTACCCCTGAGAGCCACCCCCCATCTTCTACTAAAACCACCCCAACTGGCAACATCATAAGACCAGAACATCACCTTTACACAGCAAGAGGCGGCCACCCAGCTCGGGAGGTTAGCCAACTACTTGCAACACATTCATAAACATTTACACTACAACTAACTGGGGCAGCTACAATGGCATAAGGCTGACCATGCAGCACCACAGAGTATAAGAAGTGGAGTCCTAATTGGAGCGGGATCTGTTATACAGTGTGCGTCGCCGAAGGCCCTAGCCGCCGTCTGTTCCAGTTGCATCATCAGGTGAGACTCAGCAAAGTGCTCAGATTCCTTTATTTGTACACTCTTATCCAAACTTGTATACATCAATTACATTTCACATTGGCATAAGACTTCCCAAAAAGGGACATACAAAACCACATTCACTGACCAATAAATACTGGTCAGTAAACTACACATTGCATTCATAATTACACTCTACCTCACGTCCTAATACCCCTCCTGACCTTCGTCACGATTGACCGTGACCATAGTAGCCAGTAATTGCTTGGTCAGACTCCATTGTGTTTCCCGCACGCGTCTCGACTGCATAGCATCGAGCCGCTGACATAAGCACGTCTATTATATCACTCACTCCGTCCAACTGGCAGGCCGGTATAGTAACCTGCATCCAGAGGACCATCCCCTAACAAATACCGACATCTTTACAGGAGCACCCCCTAGCATTTAAACATTGAACAACACTCTACACTAGCAAGCTCTCTCAGTTTCGGGAGGCTGCTCTCAACTAGGAACTACCTTTTAAATTAGCACAGTGACACTAATATTTTATCCCTAAACAACCCCCAACTAAGGGATCTAAAACATATTGGTGGAGGCGCTGCTACCACGCACAGTAAGGGTAGGACTCATACAACGAGCCCTCGTGGTAGAAACGACCCGTACCATAGCCAAGCGAGACTAGAATATATTTTTTTCCTAAAGTACGTCCCACACTTTTTATTTTTCTCCACTCCCTTTTATTACACGGGGATTCGTATTATTACATCCACCCCCAACCTCCACATAGTGCAAGAACGGTGGAAATTAAATGACCACGTTTAGAACCACATTAAGGGACTTTGCGCACCATTTGTCGGCTAGCACAACTCCACTCCTCCCGAAGTTAAAAATTAAGAACAAGGACTTGATAACCGAGCAGACTGCGGTACAACTCCTTCAGGAACTCGAATTAAAGGCCTTAGAGATCCGTGCCCAACACCCTGCAGCAGCAGCACAGGTCACACATTTTACACGATCCCAGGCCCGTGTCTGCGCACGGACAGATATCACCAATATCTAGCGATAGTGAAGTAGATTGCCTGCCAACACTCCACCCCCTATTGTTGCAGCAACTGCAAATCACAGAGCAGAAGACTGATAATCTGCTCGCGCTCATCACACAGCTATTAGATACAGACACTGTTAAAGCAGACGATCACACGACAGAGGCAGTCCTAGACATACACACTATTTTGGAAACGGTGAAACAGGATTTAGAAAGGATTGTGGACGTAGTTAAATCCACACAGTACGACAACACACCATCGGTCAGTGAAGATATATCAGGTGACGAGCCACCCGGTAACGTAACACACGTGTCATACACGGGAAGTGAGGCTAATTCCCCTCAGAACAATACAAACACCTTGTCACACGGTAACAGCTTAAACAGAACAGAATCATTACACAGCCAACGAGAGACTGACGAACAGGAGATGAACAGGCATACGGAATATCCCATGATCCACCCCACAAAGTTCACGGGGGAAGGCCAGGATCCCGAGGAATACCTCAAGGCCTTCAATAGAACGGCTCGGATCAATGGCTGGAGCGATGATGTCAGAAAACGGCTCCTCCCTGCATACCTCACAAAGGCGGCCATGACATGGTATGAGCTTCATGAGGACAACCTAGAAGATGCCACATGGGAGGAAATCACTTTATTGTTGATAAGTGAATTCCAGCTCATACCAGATGAGGAGGACCTGTATGACCAAATTCGACAGAGGTCACAGGGACCTAAAGAAATCGCACAGTCGTACATAAACGCAAAATTGCTGATGTGCGACAAGTATAACGCAGCTATGACAAATAAACAGAAAGTTAAGCTGCTAATGCAGGGCCTTAGACCATCCATCGTGGACAAGTTGTGCATAATGAACAACCCCACGGTCCAACACATGCTGAATAATATTAAAACAATAGAGGCAGGAAAAACGATCACGGAAAAAGCTACGGAGAAAGCCGTGAATCAGCACTTTCATCCACAGAAGGACGACACTAGTCAAAAGATGGATGAATTAGTGGACAGGATGGAAAAATTAACGATAGCTGCCATCCAAGCAGGCGGCAGACCGCCTAGGGATGAACACACAGACACGGAAGAGCGCTATTACCCTGAAAGGGACAGGGGGTACACGGAGAGGAGACACTACGGGAGGGAGGAAATTTACTACCCTCCACAGCGGCCGACAACACCACACACACAGGACAGGCCAAACTACCCTCCGCGGTACTCACCGGTATCATACGCGGACGTAGAGCCGACATACCCCTCACGGCGACCACCATCCCCGTACACACCGGAGTACTACCCCGATGAGTACGAACACACCATCCCCCGGCGGAGCAGCCCGCCACCAAGCAGACAGGGCTATGCCGCCCCACAATATAGGGCAGACAGGGAATATCGGGAAAACCCGCCCCCAAGCAGGCAAGGCTATGCAGCCCCGCATTACAGGGGAAATGGGGACTATCGGGAGAACCCGCCCCCACGCAGGCAAGAGTATGCATCCCCACAACACAGGGGAAACGGGGAGTACCGGGAGAACCCACTCCCAGGCAGACAGGGGTATGCACCCTCCCAGTAAAGGGAAAAGGGGAATCGCCGGGAGAACCCGCCCCCGCAGCAGCAGACATACACCCCACCCTGGCGGAGACAGGAAAACGAACCACCGGGCAATAACCGCCAGACAAAAAAAACCACAAAAGGACGGGAAGCCAGAAACACGTACCCAAAGGGCCCGGAACACTATCCCCTCCCTGACGAACACCCGAGGGAGTTCAGGGATGAGGCACCCCGCCGGACAGACAGGGGGGCACTACTTCCCACACCTAGCTACCCACCGCAAGCGGGGAGTTGGCGCAGCCACCCCGAGGGGGGGCGTACATACAGTACAGGGAGACGAACGCCCACATTTCCAAAAAACGCTTAGACGGGGAGGTTCGGCCAGCTGATAAAGCGGCTGAGGTTCCTCCCCCAACACAACACCAGAGAGGCCCTTCCCCCAAACAAACTCGTAAGAGCAAGGGAAAGAAACAGCCAGCTAAAGCCAAGGCTGACGATCCGCCCCTGGACCGTTTCCAGACACACCCCGTACAAGGAGACGGCAACTGTCTGTTTAGGGCCATCAGCTTCCTAGTTCGGAACACCGAGGACCATCATAGGGATTACAGGCAGAAAACGGTCCAACATATCCTGGCCAACTGGAAAGAGTACCGGGATTTTGTATCGGACGAGCGGGAAAACCCATTCCAGACCGGAGCGGACTACCAAAAATACATGGGTAGGGACGGCACCTATGCCGGCGCCGTAGAGGTGACCGCTCTCGGCAAGGTGCTTAAAGCAAATATCCACGTATACACTGACGTGCACTTGCCCCCGCTATTTATAACCGCGGGATTTGACAGGGACCTACACATACTGTTTACAGGGATCCCTAAGGCGGGACACTATACGCCCCTCACAATCACGCGCGAACAGACTAAGAGCAAACCCACACCCTCCAAACAGGAAACCATACCCCCTACACCACAACACAGGGCGGGAAGTGACCCCACACAGGCGCAGGACGCGAGCTCACCTGCCATTGGGAAGCCAGCAACAGGAGTCGAACTCGCGAGCGCCTGGAACAAAAAACGGGGTAACAAAAGCAAACGTAGAGTCACATTTGCAGACACACCTTCCCAGGAGGGAGAAAGGAACAACACACCTACACAAAAACTGGGAACGGTCCATACATTAAACATTCGCCAGAATCCCTCTATTTGCACAGCGCAGGCAGTTAAGAGAGCAGGCAATGTACTCAGTGGGCGCACTTCGCTGACCGAGGCAAAGTACTCGGGACAGGAAGTAAGGCGAGAGGCCAAGCGTGCCAAGTACGATAAGCGGCCAGCTCCATGCCTTCCCAGCACAGATGTTACGCCGGTAGCAGCAACAACAACAACATACACCCTATACAACACATCTTTGCAGGGCACGGGACTCCAGGTATCGGCACTCACGATATGCGCCAGCATAAATGGCCACAGGGTACAGGCCCTAGTTGACACTGGGGCAGCGGTAAGTTGTGTAAACAGAAAACACGTTACCGAAGAGCAAATACACGGTGTCACAGGTGACATCCGGCTCGTAGCGGCCAATGCTCAGACGCTAGAAAACACGGGGGTGGCAGACATACACCTTAGGCTAGACCATTTTGCCACAACACACCCCATGTTCGTTATAGAACATCTTTCTGCGTCCGCCATAATTGCCATGGATTTCCTCGCCAAGTATGAAGCTAGCATAAATTTTGCTAGCGGTAAGATGCTTTTAAAGCATGACCAGAGGCTCACCACACATCCCATGATATACACCAGAAACACAGATGGGATTTGAGCGGAGCAAGAAATCCACGAGCACCAGGCCTCTACACTGCACACAGTCACCAAACACACAGACACACACACACAGAAAAGGCGGCCAATCAGACTCACAGACAGAACCTGACACCGGAGCAAGATAAAAGGCTCACGGAGCTCCTAGAAGCCAATAGGGATATATTTGCCCATTCGATGAAGGATCTCGCAGTGACAGACCTTATCGAACACCACGTCACACTCACCAGTGACCGGCCAGTCCACCAGGCCTCCTTCAGGGTGAGTCAGAAGGAGAGACACGCCATCGACACTCAGATCACAGAGATGCTCGAGGCAGGAGTCATTGTCCCCGTAATTTCGAATTACAGCGCCCCGGTCCTGCTGACCAAAAAACGGGACGGATCCCACAGGTTTTGTACTGATTACCGGAGGCTCAATAAGTTAATCGAAAATGACAGTTATCCACTACCATGAGCTGACACCTATTTGGATGCCCTCGGCGGGGCTAGCTGGTACAGTTCGATGGATTGTTATAGTGGATTCTATTCAATCCCCGTCTATGAACCGGACAGGCACAAGCTGGCGTTCGTTACAGAGAACGGTCTATATACCTATACAAGGTTACCAATGGGCCTCCGTAACGCCAGCCAGACCTTCCAAAAGCTAGTGGATAAAACATTTTCAGGTCTAAAATGGCGTTCAGTATTAGTCTACGTGGACGACATAACGGTCTTCTCCAACACCTTTGACGAACACCTCGTACATTTGGAGGAGGCTTTCGCAAGGATTAGAGAGGCCAAACTAAGGCTTAAACCTGCGAAATGTCAATTTGCCAGACAGCAGATTAACATATTGGGCCACATTGTAAACAGAGAGGGCATTATTCCCGACCCAGCGAAGACTGACGCAATAACGGGCATCCCAATGCCCACAAATTTGAAACAATTGCGCAGTTTTATTGGGCTGGCCTCTTATTACCGAAAATATATCCACAGGTTTGCGCACATCGCCCACCCCCTAACCGAACTCACACGTGAAAAGACGCCCTTCAGCATTAAACAGGAACACTTAGATGCCTTCAACACTCTGAAGCAACTATTGACCTCACCACCATTACTGCAACACTTCCATAGTGATAGGCCCACCTTTTTACACGTGGATGCCAGCCAGTACGGGCTGGGAGCGGCCCTATTACAGGAAGACGAAGAAGGGCGCATACGGCCGATAGCTTATGCTAGTAGAAAACTAACGGCCGTTGAGACTAGATACTCTGCCACAGAGCGGGAAATGCTGGCATTTTCATGGGGAGTGAACTATTTTCGGGTATACCTCTATGGTATCCAGTTCACGGTAGTGACTGACCACGCGAGCCTGCTTTTTTGGGACAAATTTAAAACCCAAATTCGCGGCTCAATAGGTTTATATTCCGCCTGTATGAATATAAATTCGTGGTCAAGCACAAGAAAGGCGCTACACACCTAGATGCAGATGGGTTGTCTAGGCTGCCAGTAGCCGACCCCCCAGATGACAGTAAGGACCACGAATGGGACGACATGCCCACTTTTGCCCTGACGGTGGTTAACATCAAGCAGGAGCAAGAACGTGATCCATACTTGAAACAGATTCTAATGGCATTAGAAAACTTGGATAAGGTGGACTCCAAGACAGCACGGCTGTCTAGGCGATTTTTCCTAGACAAAGACGGGGTACTGAAATTTAAACCCACAGCCATGCACGATAATGCACCAATAGCGGTTCCGGAGTCATTGAAAGAGAATATCATGATCGGACACCACAATAGCCCAATGGCAGGGGCACATTTGGGTACGCATAAAACATACCATAGAATCCGAGACAAGTATTACTGGGTAAACATGAAGGCCGACATAGATACCTTCGTAAAGACTTGTCACACTTGCCAGCGATTTAAAACAAGACCTGGCAAGCCTCATGGATTACTCAACCCCATTCCCGTAGGAGAGCTGTTTCATTGAGTCGGGATAGATGTTAAAGGCCCCATTACGACATCTGAAAAAGGCAATAGATACATACTGGTGGCCACAGAGTATCTCACCCGATACATGATTACGAAGGCTGTTCCCAAAGCACACACGAACAGCATAGTCGAATTTCTATTTGACATAGTCACACGATATGGCCTATTCCAAACCTTACTATCCGATAGAGGTACTATTTTCACCTCGAGAGTGCTCCAACAGTTTTTGGAGATACTCAGGATAAAGGCATACACGACCACGAGTTTTTTCCCGCAAACCAATGGACTCACGGAGAGTATGAACAAAATAATTGGAATAGCCCTAGCTAAATTCACGGGGGACACAGGGACATACTGGGATGATTACCAGCAGCCCATTACATTTAGCTACAACACTTCCATATCCACGGCCTCAAAACACTCTCCACACTTCCTGTTGCACGGATATACACCTCGAAGTCCCATAGACAACATATGCAACCCACAGGACACTCTCCCAGACAATGCAGCCCGGCTAGAGCACTTGCAGATAGCTCGCATGGACGCCAGAAAGAACATAGCCGCGGCGCAAAAAAAAAAAAAAGAACGCTACGATCGGCAAAGAAAGACCGTGGAATACACACCCGGGCAATTGGTTATGGTTTCCAATTCCGCCCGTAAGAAAAATGTGTCCGAGTTCCTCCTGCCACGTTGGTCAGGGCCCTTCAAAGTCTGTAGGTAGGTATCTGACCTAAATTACATAGTCAGCGTGCGCCATGGACGAAAACTCATTAAGGACACTATACACGCCCGCCGTATGAAGGCATATCACACCCGCAAAACGACACCTACACGTAAAGGCGGGAACACTGTCAAAAGGAATGGAAATGACCCCACTGGCAGACGTGAAAAGAAGGCCAAGAAATAGCCTTCGGACCCCGCTGACCGCACCGGGATACGACCCTAACACTTGGCAGAACTGTCCCGGAGACACAAGCCTAAAAGGCACCAGGAATAATTACCCTGGACAAAGACGGTCTCTTACCCGCAACCTTCTGGATACCAGGAATGCAAGGTCGGGTAACTATCCAATGGGAGGATAGAATAATAAAGGACAGTTACACTAACAGATATTCATACGCACAAAATAATAAAATCACTTCCGACACCTAGTCACCAAACACGCGACTAGCGGCCCGGAGACACTCGTACATAGACACAGCTAACTACCAATAACAAGAATATATTCACCCCACGCTTACAACACAAAATTTGGGGACACAATATATAGTTAAAGGAAGGTTCTTTTACGTTGCGAGGGACCCAAGACACGCTGTATATGCAGACAATAGTAGGACATGTCAATAAACCTACACACACTGTCTCGGCACATATGGCGAGCAAGCAAGCAAAGGATTTCCTGCACGGTTGTAACTTAATACTATCGCAGTCAGCGATAACACACTCGTGAGTAGGCGACTTTCACTAACACGGACAACCTAAGAGTACTCCAGGCCTGGCTGGAACATACACATTCGTTCACGGCAGTTTCAAAACCCTTTAACTCTCAAAATTAGAATACAAGGGGCGTTCCAAAAGACCCAAATTTTTCACGCCAAAGCGTATTTTCATCTGCGTGTCTCAAACACACGATACACGTGCCATGGGACATACAGTACAAAAAATTGTAACACCAGGACCTTAAACCAAGGCGGGTGCGAACTCACGATCACACAACACAGTCGTGCCAAAAACA
The DNA here is from genome assembly GCA_946902985.2 of Meconema thalassinum. Lineage (NCBI taxonomy): Eukaryota > Metazoa > Arthropoda > Insecta > Orthoptera > Tettigoniidae > Meconema > Meconema thalassinum. The sequence goes on along the minus strand of OX336395.1, from coordinate 19,343,147 downwards.
AACTAAACAATGGTATTTTTGGCGCGAAAAACACAATCAGAAACCACACTAGGAAGGCAAAAATCCCAACAGACAACGCAGACATGAAACACGGAGGATTACACGGGATCGCGGGTCCGAATGCCCAGTAAAAATCGGATGCCGTGGAAAACAAAAATCCAGAATCCCACTCAGACGGAAATAGGACAGCATACAAGTGCATAAGCGGGAGAGCGCACAATTATAATAACAGGGAGGTTCTTTATACAGTCTACTCAGGGCATTAGCGACCACAAAATACTTTTCTCTGAACCATAGCGCCCGAACACCTAGATACGGGAGACGTAACTCTCCCAGACACAAAAACAGGTAATACCACATTTTCCCGGCAAAAAGCCATGCAAAATTACGATTACCCCAAATATAGGAAATAGACTTCCCAAACACAAGTCATAGCAATTACACAAGGCAAAGGTCTTACGGAATAAGTAGCCACACAACATCGATAGTAAAAACAGGACAGATTGACACATTGGCGCTCCCGGAATTCAAAACAAATGGCAACACACGAACTATGGCTAAAGTCACGTTGCGTTAGCCTTCACATAGCGTTAGCAGCTTCCTGTAAACAGGAATATGAAAACAAAATCACAATAAAAACACTGAGTTGCGAATTCCAGCACATTGCAACACTGCCGTCGACAGACACTCTGTTATAACGGAAGTGCTGATGACACGCGACTATGATGACACTATCATACAAAAACAAAAACTATACCAACACTAACATACAGTACACATGGATATTGGCACAGAATTCAGCAATGTTACAATAGGCCTGGCATTTAGCAATATGCAGATACTGTGGGCCATGTTATCTTAGGGCCATAGGAGCATGTTCACAAGGGCGATAACAAGTTACACGCGCTGCCTGACAATGAGCCACACAACACATGATAAAACTTAGCGATAACAGCCCACCCGCCCGCGTGCTGTAGCGGAACATAGCCACACACACGCAGCTGCGCTAATCACAATTACGACCACGTCCTTCCCACACGCGCTCACTAATCAGGGGCGAATACAGACAGATCCCCTGAGGGAACAACCCTCCCCAATAACTACTTCTCTTCTGTTTTTTTTTTAATCTTAAAACCAACATAGGCGATCAGGACATGACCAATTACATTACAAATCACTTGCTACTTTAACATTATAGATAAGAGACCAGATTAGGCCGGGACGTCACAACGTCACCGCATTTAACCACCCCAAAGAGCGGATAGAGACCAAGTAATGACCAAGTGAGGATGACAGGAGTAGAGAGGGATGGTGCCAGCAAGATGGCCAAGACACCACCTACGGGCTACCATTATACCACCCTTTTCCTTCCATAACCTTGTCACTCACAACAATATCCAACACAAACACATTAACACATAAAAACAGCCAAACTACATGACAAAATATACATCGGGGTTGATAGACTTCATGCGTCTAAAGAGAGGGTCCACTACGCCCTGGTCCGCAATGCTAACACCCGAGTATTAGGGGTGAGTCGGAAAACATTAAGCGTAATGCATATCTCTAAGCAAGAAATGAGGCCAAATTCACAATAACAACTCTTTTGTTTTCACCAAATAATCCCGCATGCAAGGGGCATAGGACTATTACACCTCAGCCTATACCTATCCTTAAATGAGAGCGGATACGCCTCATATCCATCCTCACGCATGGAATAATCCCACCCACATACCAGGGATATTATTATTATTATTGAACCTGCATGGCACCTTTTTGGAAAAAAATTTACACACTTGGGAAATACCTACCCCCGTCCACTCACTGTAAAGACATCCCAGCAGCATCACCGGCTCCCGGCCACGATAAACATGGAGTCCAACGATGCATAACCCTCTCCTACCATGCTTTAAGCCCATCCAACAGATAATACCCCCGGAGCCTAGTAACAAGGGATCCAACGCCACAACAACCTATTAACGCCTCCAAGAAAATTAACAAGGCATTACCGCTGGAAGTCCGACATGGCGACAACAGACCTAGAGTAGTCCATGCATTTCGAAGATTCTACAACCCCAGAACACTTAAAAATGTACATAATCACCCAGTAAATTATTTACATAGTACACTCATTTTTTAGCCTATTTTCAATTTTGAAAAAATAGGCATATGAGATCACCTTTAGTCCGTGTGTGTGTGCGTGTGTGTGTGTGAGGTGTGTGTGTGTGTCCCCCCTAATAAAATCTAAACGGGTGGAGCGATTTCAATGAAACTCGGTAAGTTCATAGCTCTATTCCCGGCGACCTCGACCGTGCCCTTGAAATTTTGTTACGTCTCACCAATCCAACATGGCGGCTGTGCGAAATATTTCACTAGCATTCAATATCTCAGAAACTATTACCGATATCGTCCTGAAATTGTGTACGGTGATGAAGGGCACTACTAGAAGTTCACATATGAGACTTTCAAAAACCTGGTGACTACAAAACCAACATGGCGGTCAAGCGAAATTGAGACTTTTAAATAGACATTTCTCGCGATTTAACTATCCAAACGTAATGAAACTTGGTACAGCAAATGTTTATACACATTGTAATGCACTGGAGTCTAATTTAGTTCAATTGTTTACATAATCTCAAAATGGCGGCTGTGCGAAATATTTCACTGACATTCTATATCTCCAAAACTGTTACAGATATCATCATGCAATTTTGTACGGTGATAAAGGGTACTGATACAAGTTTACCTATGTATATTTCATAAACCTGTAAAGTACAAAACGAACATGGCGACCAAGCGAATTTGAAATATTTTAATAGACTTTTCTCGTGATTTAACTCTCTGAGCGCAGTGAAATGTGGTACAGTAAATGATTTTGCAGATTGTAATGCACTGCCATCTAATTCAATTCAATTGTTTACATAACCTCAAGATGGCGGCTGTGCGAAATTTTAAAACTAAGTTTTATTCTTGTGTCGTAATCATGCGATCGAAGTGAAAGTTTGAATAATGAAGCTAGGCAATAATTGTCCTTGAATGGTACATAACTCTATGGCCTATACATATAACAATCCTAAATGGCAAGCTTCGGAAATATTTAGACGGTCCTCAATATCTATGAATCTTTTACAGCAACCAAACTGATTTTTTTAATGTTCATAGAGACTATGAACATATGTTCACCTATAGGACTTTCAGTAACCTGGTGAGCACAAATCCAACATGGCGGCGACGCGAAGTATAAATATTTAAATGGACGTTTCTCGCGAACTAACTATCCGAGTGCCGTGAAACGTTGCACGTTAAATGCTTATACAAATGTTGATCCACTGGCATCTAATTTATTTCAATTGTTTACATAATCACAAGATGGCTGGTGTGCGTACTTTTAACATCTCGTTTTTACTTCTTGTGTTCTAATCATGTGATTGAAGTTTGAATACCACACGTACACAATAATCTTCATGTAATAGTAGAAAAATAAAAATCCATCCTGGCGACCATTTGAAATATTTAGACGGTTTTCAATATCTACGAATCTGTTAAAGCAATTAAACTGAAATTTTGTATGTTGATAGAGACAATTAACATGAGCAGGATATATGAAAATAGGCTGTAGAATTCTTCACGGAACTACTTGTTTTTATATTTAAAAAAAAGGAATCTGATGTCACGCTGAATGGTGATGACAGCGTAAACAGAAGGGCAGAGGCACCACACCGGAACAGAGCTGGGTAAGGCGATGATGAGCCCTTCCCCGGTTAACTCAATGACCCAGACTAAATAACAGACGGAATTACGTAAGGTCAAAGCGCCGATGAACTAGCACGGGCAAACTTCGGAATCCCGGGAGTACCTAGCCTGTCCCCGGGACAAAGAAAGGTTACACCCACTATGTGCTACGGGCATCGAAGCGAGACCTGCAGGGGAGACTTTTGACGAACGGGGGGAGAAATAGCCAGCTCCACACGGGACTCAGGAGATGACCCTAGGGACGACCAAATTAGGACTAGACTCCTAGTTTAGTACGTAAGTAAGTAGAGCTTCTAGGGCGAGAAGCTAGTCTCCTACTCGCAGGAGTGAAGCAGGGTCTCAGAGTTCAGCGGGATAAACCCTAGATCCGACAAGTCCTTGCCTCGCGTGGCGAAGGTGAAGACAACCAAACAAATGAATAATACATAATCAAATAATGAATAATATACATGGAATGAATGCGATCATTCGAACCCGTGCCCACATAAATGGCTGACAGCGAGTCACCAGAGCTTAAATGGTAACGCAGCGGGCGGCCAGAGATGTAAATGAGGAATGCGGCGAGCTCTCAAAGGGGTCCTCGTGGGCAGATCCAGCAACAACGATGAATACATTAATAACATGACACAGGAAGAATAGTGGCAACATATGCCAATACAACGGCAATGAACAGGATGGCCGGGCGAAGCGTTTGCTCCCCAGCAGCGCAGGCACCCGGGATTTTATTAATAACTAGTATTAATTAGTAACATAAATGTCGACAACTAATATTAAGGGAGCGGAATCCGGTGGTTCTAGAGACAACCGGTGTTTCTAGAATTCACGCGGGTGGTGATCTGAGGAAGTAAATTGCCTCAGACGATCGCTCTGGTCGAAATTTTAGCATGTAAGACAGTTGCATTTGACACGCAACTTAGAATTAAGCAAATTTAATAAGCGCTGTTGTAAAACAGCTGCTACAGCACATTTCGGAATTAGATTAAGGCAAAACCATTCGGATGCAAATATAGCATATTCTTACATTTAAGTACTAATTCACATAGCTTAAGGCAATTTTTTTTTAAATTAAGGTAAAGCCGATCGGCGCTTGGCGACTCAAATCCGTTGCCAGGGTAAGCCCGATAACACATTAGGATAAATTACATTAAGATAAAACATTTCGGCACCTGATGACAAACAAACCTGTCATCAGGGTAAGCCCGACAATAGATTAAGATAACACGCTCGGCGCCTGGCGACTAAAAACCATTGCCAGGGTAAGCCCGATAATACACTAAGATAAGTAAGATTAAGATAACAATACATTAAGATAAGTAAGACTAAGATAACAATACATTAAGATAAGTAAGATTAAGATAACAATACATTAAGATAAGTAAGATTAAGATAACAATACATTAAGATAAGTAAGACTAAGATAACAATACATTAAGATAAGTAAGATTAAGATAACGATACATTAAGATAAGTAAGATTAAGATAACAATACACTAAGATAAGTAAGATTAAGATAACAATACATTAAGATAAGTAAGATTAAGATAACAATACATTAAGATAAGTAAGACTAAGATAACAATACACTAAGATAAGTAAGATTAAGATAACAATACATTAAGATAAGTAAGATTAAGATAACAATACATTAAGATAAGTAAGACTAAGATAACAATACATTAAGATAAGTAAGACTAAGATAACAATACATTAAGATAAGTAAGACTAAGATAACAATACATTAAGATAAGTAAGATAAAGATAACAATACATTAAGATAAGTAAGACTAAGATAACAATACATTAAGATAAGTAAGATTAAGATAACAATACATTAAGATAAGTAAGACTAAGATAACAATACATTAAGATAAGTAAGATTAAGATAACAATACATTAAGATAAGTAAGATTAAGATAACAATACACTAAAATAAGTAAGATTAAGATAACAATGCACTGAATATATGTACCCACAATATTAAAATGTATTTCAGGCAAACCAGGAGGTGCCATCATACATATGTCTCCAACGCAAAGGAGGAATTAACAATGAATTTTTTTTTACAGATAACAAGGAGAATGAACATGTCTATTGTAAATATATTTCCAACACCGCATTACACTACCTATTTCTGGAACACCAACACACTAATCATCGTTTTTCCGTCACACCTCTAAAGGTGATGACACCAGAAGGCAATGGCAATCAGCAGCCGTGAGATGCTGAGGGCTGTTGACCTGAGTACACACCGCTCAAATATAGAGCAACATGCGATGATCAGAGACGGCACGGCCTTTGTAAGTGCCATACCTCATTATCAAGATGGAACTCCTACTCACGGCAGGAAAACCATTCAAACACACAGCAGGTGGAAAGTGGACTAGCAGCGTGACCACTAAACCGCAACAGGAACGGCCGAATAGGAAGCGGTAGGCAAGGCATGACGGTAAAGTGCGCACAAAGAATAGGAGGTACAAAATAACGGGCCATTTAAAAAAGCTCCACAAGGTATAAATGTTAAGTGATATTCATAAGTTGTAAATTATTTTGTATTTCCTCGTCATATCATGACGTTATATAATTAAAGGTTCCACATGGTTGGCCAACATACATACACATAGAATACCAACATGGCAACCATTATTAGCCTATTTTCAATTTTGAAAAAATAGGCTTATGAGATCACCTTTTGTCCGTGTGTGTGTGCGTGTGTGTGTGTGTGTGTGATTCGTGTGTGTGTCCCCCCCTAATAAAATCTAAACGGCTGGAGCGATTTCAATGAAACTCAGTAAGTTCATAGCACTATTCCGGGCGACCTCGACCGTGCCCTTCAAATTTTGTTGCGACTCACCAATCCAACATGGCGGCTGTGCGAAATATTTCACCAGCATTCAATATCTCCGAAACGATTACCGATATTACCCTGACATCATGTATGGTGATAAAAGGAACTACTATAAGTTCACTTATGTGATCTTTGAAAACCTGGTAACTACAAAACCAACATGGCGGCCAAGCGAAGTTGCGACTTTTAAATAGACGTTTCGCGCGATTTATCCAACCAAACGCAATGAAACATGGTACAGTATATGTTTATATACATTGTAATGCACCGACAACTAACTTCGTTCATTTGTTTACATAACCACAAGATGGCGGATGTGCGAAATATTTCACCGGCATTCTGTATCTCTGAAACTATTAGCGGTATCTCCCTGAAGTTTTGTACGGAGATAAAGGGCACTACTGGAAGTCCATTTATACGACTTTAAAAAAACGGTTATATACAAAACAAACATGGCGGCCAAGCGAATTAGAAAATTTGAAATAAACCTTTCTCGCGATTTAATGCTCCAAACGCACTGAAATCTGGTACAGGAAATATTTATACACATTGTAATGCACTGGTATCTAATTTAGTTCAATTGTTTACATAACCTCAAGATGGCGGCTGTGCGAATTTTAAAATTAAGTTTTTATTTCTATTGATGTAGTCATGCAATCGAAGTGAAAGTTTGAATAATGAACCTACCCAATAATTATCCTATAATGGTACATCACTCTATGGCCTATACATTTAACAATCCAACATGGCGACCATCCGAAATATTTAGACGGCTCTCAATATCTACGAATCTATTGTAGCAATCAAACTGAATTTTTATTGTTCGTAGAGGCTATGAACTCAACTTCACTTACAGGACTTTAAATAACCTGGTGATCACAAATCCAACATGGCGGCGACGCGAAGTATAAATAATCACATGGACGTTTATCGCAATTTAACCATCCGAGAGCAGTGAAACTTGGTACAGTAAATCCTTATACGAATGGTAATCCACTAGCATCTAATTTATTTCAATTGTTTCCATAACCTAAAGATGGCAGCTGTGCGAAATTTTAAAATCTCCTTGTAACTTCTAGTGTCCCAATCATGCGATTGAAGTTTGAATACTACACGTACACAATAATCTGCATGTAACAGTACATAACTCTAGGACCTACATATATAAAATCCAACATGGCGACCATCCGAATTATTTAGTCGGTCCTCAATATCTACGAATCTATTACAGCAATCAAACTGAAATTGTGTATGTTGATAGTTGCAATAAGTGGGCTATATGAAAATAGGCTGTATAGTTCTTCACGGAACTACTTGTTTTTTACTATGTTCATCATTTTTACTATGTTCACGATTTTTACTATGTTCAGTATTATTACCATGTTCACTATGTTTAGTTATAAATTATCATATGCACATTGATTATGCTTTTGTTTCTTTCATTTTTCTTTCTACTAACGTCAAAACTTGTGAAGGTGTCCCGTTTTACCCCAACGCAATAAACTATTTTTACATATTCCTTTTAACTTATACCCAGGGACACCTATTTTTTTCTATTTTCTTCCATCTTTTACACTAAAACATTGCAGGGAGCAATTTTTTCCCCAACACAGCGCCGGACGGCACAGCCACCCGTCCAGCCTTGGGTTTTTTTTCTCCCTGAACAATACAAACACATATATATATATAATGTCAAAATCACGTATTTTTGTCGTACTTTTTAATATTTCCAATGTCAAATTTTTAAATGAACTGTTCTAAATTATAATATGTATATCCCAAAACCTACCCCTCTGAGCAAATGCTGTATTCACATCAACACGACATCGCTACACCTACACGACATCAACACGGAAGAAAAGAAGAAGAGGTACAAGGAGGAATCAAAAACGATCCACCACATCAACACCCCCACTCTACGTTCCGTTCCCGTTCGCGGGGACACGAACTAATCGAAGAAAGGGACTTGTACAGCCCCGGGGGGGGGCAGTATCCCTGAGAGCCACCCCCCATCTTCTACTAAAACCACCCCAACTGGCAACATCATAAGACCAGAACATCACCTTTACACAGCAAGAGGCGGCCACCCAGCTCGGGAGGTTAGCCAACTACTTGCAACACATTCATAAACATTTACACTACAACTAACTGGGGCAGCTACAATGGCATAAGGCTGACCATGCAGCACCACAAAGTATAAGAAGTGGAGTCCTAATTGGAGCGGGATCTGTTATACAGTGTGCGTCGCCGAAGGCCCTAGCCGCCGTCTGTTCCAGTTGCATCATCAGGTGAGACTCAGCAAAGTGCTCAGAATCCTTCATTTGTACACTCTTACCCAAACTTGTATACATCAATTAAATTTCACATTGGCATAAGACTTCCCAAAAAGGGACATACAAAACCACATTCACTGACCAATAAATACTGGTCAGTAAACTACACATTGCATTCATAATTACACTCTACCTCACGTCCTAATACCCCTCCTGACCTTCGTCACGATTGACCGTGACCATAGTAGCCAGTAATTGCTTGGTCAGACTCCATTGTGTTTCCCGCACGCGTCTCGACTGCATAGCATCGAGCCGCTGACATAAGCACGTCTATTATATCACTCACTCCGTCCAACTGGCAGGCCGGTATAGTAACCTGCATCCAGAGGACCATCCCCTAACAAATACCGACATCTTTACAGGAGCACCCCCTAGCATTTAAACATTGAACAACACTCTACACTAGCAAGCTCTCCCAGTTTCGGGAAGCTGCTCTCAACTAGGAACTACCTTTTAAATTAGCACAGTGACACTAATGTTTTATCCCTAAACAACCCCCCCAACTAAGGGATCTAAAACAATACTGAGCAATGTAGCAAGAGTTTCGGTGCTACACTAACAGAATGCTGTGAACTCATTGCATTGGCTTTTCTACATCTCGACCCTATTTCCTTCCCCATAGCCTACAGTACTACCAACCTGAGAGATTACACAGACCAAGTACTTAAAATGTTCGGTAGCACTGAACGAGATACCAAGGAACGATACCACTTTCTATCGTACATAAATTAGCCAAAGTACATTTTCAAATGATGAAAAATAAACCAGGAATTGATGTAGTAATAATTATTACTCCTCAGCTGAACAGAACTCACCCACAATCCCGTTTTTACATGACAGCATATAGGGGTAAATAAGGGTCCAGCTGTGTCCGGCATTATGCGTGTGAATTATCGTCAAAAACAGTATTGCCAAACCCGCGCATTTGGTACTATTGCATGTCCAGTAACGTAAAACGAAAGAGTTAATGTGAAAGTGTGCCAAGTGTCAGTCTTAACTTAGACATGGATTGTGCGTGTTGCGAGTTAACAATCAAGAAGATCGTAACGCATCAATAATATTCACCCAAACCAATGGTTTTTGCGTAACCCAATATTTTAATCCAGACGAATGGTTTTGGCCCAGACCAATTTATTATTGTTAGGCGAAATTCAATCCAAACCTTTGTTTTGTCTAATCCAATGGGTTTTGACAATGGTTTTAGCCTGCAAGCCGCGTTAGCGATATATACATCCCTGGTTTTTGACACGCACGAATAATCTTTAATTAGTGTAGCGCATTTTGTATTCCACATGTTGGCAACAATGTGTGCGCCTCGGTACGTGCCGTCGAGTTCTCCTTGTTGACATTTGAACGAAATTCAAGCGCCGTTGTTAAAAGAGCAATAAATAAAAACACATCTTTCCATAATTTAGCACATATTTCAGGTGCAGTAGTGACCATGGTTACTATTTTGAATAGGTAATGTCCCCCATAAGATGAAACAGAGCATGTAAAAGCTACAATGACGTCTGATGCAAGAGTAAAAGCCAAGTTCTGGTCTCATTCAGAATTAATAATTGTTCCACCTCCTCCTATTTAGTTCCTTCCACCTGGCATTCTACTTTCTTGCATTTCTTCCAAAGGACAAAACCTTCGTCTTTGAAATGCCGATCTTCATACCATACTCCCTACATTTCTGTTCAAGTTCAAACATAATGGAGTCCATCATTACAACCAGGTCATCCGAATAGGCCAGACTACTTACCTTGAAATTCACCCAGCCAGTTTATGCCCTTCAACAATTGGTCCATATAACAAACACAGTAGTGGTTTAATCCTTGCCTCACTCCTGTACAAACCATGAGCCCATCAACTCTCACTGTAAATTGATTATAATACATAAATACTATAGATTGCCTGTAGCAGCCTTCCCTCGATACCATAATCCCTCAATATGCTAGGTGCTCTATCGTACGCCTTCTCAAGTAACACAAACACAACTGTCTATTCCTCTCGTAGCATTCCTCATTAACTTGGCGCATACTAAAATGTGATCTTGACAACCTCGTTGTGGTCTAAAGCCACTCAGGTTTTCATCCATCGTACTCTCGGCCAATGATCGAGGTCTCCTTTCTACAATGCCCGAGTACACTTTGCCCGGGACACTTATCAAAGAAATACCGCTATAATTATTGCAATCTTTCCTGTTAGCTTGCTTATAAATTGACGAGATAACTGCTTTTCTCTAGTCAGAGGGTACATTTCCTAAACCCTATGCCTATTTGATTATCATCTGCTTTCCCTCTACACTTTACAATTCAACTACCCCTGCTGCTTTGTTTATTTACCACCCTGTCTACTTCTTCAACCTGTCCTCATTCTTCTCCAGCATAACCTCAAAGTCAGCCACATAAGTCTCCATTACGGGGAGGAGTGGCTGAATTGTTCAAGTTTCACAGTTTTCATGATAACATGACCAGATTTTTCTCTTACATAGGGAGTTGCTGGCATCGGTTAGGCTCATTTATATTTAAATAGCTTCATTAGTGTTTGAGTTATTGAACATTCTTGTATTAAAAAAGTGGTCCCATAAAAAGTCCTTGAATCAAAGGTTTCATTTGACCAAGCTAATTCTTTTTCTACATGCAGTTAAAATGTATAGAAACAATAATTGCTCTGGGGTTTGGGGTTAGTTAGATGGATACTGTTCTTTCTAGAAATATTTAAACTCTTATTTTAAATATTTTTGAAACTCAGCATTATTAATTAAAATCTACCTATCAAAATTACATTAAAACTCAAGGCAGTTCCAAACCCAAAGCACATTTACATTAATGTACCTTTAGCAACTATTGTACCATGTAACAACAATGTGCGATAAGAATTGCACCACATGGGGCATATTGTACACAGCAACTACCAAGTAACAACAATGTGTGATAAGAATTGCACCACACGGAGCATATTGTACACAGCAACTATTGTACCAAGTAACAACAATGTGTGATAAGAATTGCACCACACAGAGCATATTGTACACAGCAACTATTGTACCAAGTAACAACAATGTGTGATAAGAATTGTACCACAAGGAGCATATTGTACACAGCAACTATTGTACCAAGTAACAACAATGTGTGATAAGAATTGCACCACACAGAGCATATTTACACAGCAACTATTGTACCAAGTAACAACAATGTGTGATAAGAATTGCACCACACAGAGCATATTTACACAGCAACTATTGTACCAAGTAACAACAATGTGTGATAAGAATTGCACCACACAGAGCATATTGTACACAGCAACTATTGTACCAAGTAACAACAATGTGTGATAAGAATTGCACCACACAGAGCATATTGTACACAGCAACTATTGTACCAAGTAACAACAATGTGTGATAAGAATTGCACCACAAGGAGCATATTGTACACAGCAGCTATAGTACCAAGTAAAAACAATGTGTGATAAGAATTGCACCACAAGGAGCATATTGTACACAGCAACTATTGTACCAAGTTACAACAATGTGTGATAAGAATTGCACCACAAGGAGCATATTGTACAGAGCAACTATTGTACCAAGTAACAACAATGTGTGATAAGAATTGCACCACAAGGAGCATATTGTACACAGCAACTATTGTACCAAGTAACAACAATGTGTGATAAGAATTGCACCACAAGGAGCATATTGTACACAGCAACTATTGTACCAAGTAAAAACAATGTGTGATAAGAATTGCACCACACGGAGCATATTGTACACAGCAACTATTGTACCAAGTAACAACAATGTGTGATAAGAATTGTACCACAAGGAGCATATTGTACACAGCAACTATTGTACCAAGTAAAAACAATGTGTGATAAGAATTGCACCACACGGAGCATATTGTACACAGCAACTATTGTACCCAGTAAAAACAATGTGTGATATGAATTGCACCACAAGGAGCATATTGCACACAGCAACCATAGTACCAAGTAAAAACAATGTGTGATAAGAATTGCACCACAAGGAGCATATTGTACACAGCAACCATAGTACCAAGTAACAACAATGTGTGATAAGAATTGCACCACAAGGAGCATATTGTACACAGCAACTATTGTACCCAGTAAAAACAATGTGTGATAAGAATTGCACCACAAGGAGCATATTGCACACAGCAACCATAGTACCAAGTAAAAACAATGTGTGATAAGAATTGCACCACACGGAGCATATTGTACAGAGCAACTATTGTACCAAGTAACAACAATGTGTGATAAGAATTGCACCACAAGGAGCATATTGCACACAGCAACCATAGTACCAAGTAAAAACAATGTGTGATAAGAATTGCACCACAAGGAGCATATTGTACACAGCAACCATAGTACCAAGTAAAAACAATGTGTGATAAGAATTGCACCACAAGGAGCATATTGCACACAGCAACCATAGTACCAAGTAAAAACAATGTGTGATAAAAATTACACCACAAGGAGCATATTGTACACAGCAACTATTGTACCAAGTAACAACAATGTGTGATATGAATTGCACCACACGGAGCATATTGTACACAGCAACTATTGTACCAAGTAACATCAATGTGTGATAAGAATTGCACCACACGGAGCATATTGTACACAGCAACTATTGTACCAAGAAACAACAATGTGTGATAAGAATTGCACCACAAGGAGCATATTGTACACAGCAACTATTGTACCAAGTAACAACAATGTGTGATAAGACGTGCACCACACGGAGCATATTGTACACAGCAACTATTGTACCAAGTAACAACAATGTGTGATAAGAATTGCACCACAAGGAGCATATTGTACACAGCAACTATTGTACCAAGTTACAACAATGTGTGATAAGAATTGAACCACAAGGAGCATATTGTACAGAGCAACTATTGTACCAAGTAACAACAATGTGTGATAAGAATTGCACCACAAGGAGCATATTGTACACAGCAACTATTGTACCAAGTAACAACAATGTGTGATAAGAATTGCACCACAAGGAGCATATTGTACACAGCAACTATTGTACCAAGTAAAAACAATGTGTGATAAGAATTGCACCACACGGAGCATATTGTACACAGCAACTATTGTACCAAGTTACAACAATGTGTGATAAGAATTGCACCACAAGGAGCATATTGTACACAGCAACTATTGTACCAAGTAAAAACAATGTGTGATAAGAATTGCACCACACGGAGCATATTGTACACAGCAACTAATGTACCCAGTAAAAACAATGTGTGATAAGAATTGCACCACAAGGAGCATATTGAACACAGCAACCATAGTACCAAGTAAAAACAATGTGTGATAAGAATTGCACCACAAGGAGCATATTGTACACAGCAACCATAGTACCAAGTAACAACAATGTGTGATAAGAATTGCACCACAAGGAGCATATTGTACACAGCAACTATTGTACCCAGTAAAAACAATGTGTGATAAGAATTGCACCACAAGGAGCATATTGCACAAAGCAACCATAGTACCAAGTAAAAACAATGTGTGATAAGAATTGCACCACACGGAGCATATTGTACACAGCAACTATTGTACCAAGTAACAACAATGTGTGATAAGAATTGCACCACAAGGAGCATATTGCACACAGCAACCATAGTACCAAGTAAAAACAATGTGTGATAAGAATTGCACCACAAGGAGCATATTGTACACAGCAACCATAGTACCAAGTAAAAACAATGTGTGATAAGAATTGCACCACAAGGAGCATATTGCACACAGCAACCATAGTACCAAGTAAAAACAATGGTGATAAGAATTACACCACAAGGAGCATATTGTACACAGCAACTATTGTACCAAGTAAAAACAATGTGTGATAAGAATTGCACCACAAGGAGCATATTGCACACAACAACCATAGTACCAAGTAACAACAATGTGTGATAAGAATTGCACCACAAGGAGCATATTGTACACAGCAACTATTGTACCCAGTAAAAACAATGTGTGATAAGAATTGCACCACAAGGAGCATATTGCACACAGCAACCATAGTACCAAGTAAAAACAATGTGTGATAAGAATTGTACCACACGGAGCATATTGTACACAGCAACTATTGTACCAAGTAACAACAATGTGTGATAAGAATTGCACCACAAGGAGCATATTGCACACAGCAACCATAGTACCAAGTAACAACAATGTGTGATATGAATTGCACCACATGGAGCATATTGTACACAGCAACTATTGTACCAAGTAACAACAATGTGTGATAAGACGTGCACCACACGGAGCATATTGTACACAGCAACTATTGTACCAAGTAACAACAATGTGTGATAAGAATTGCACCACAAGGAGCATATTGTACACAGCAACTATTGTACCAAGTAACAACAATGTGTGATAAGAATTGCACCACAAGGAGCATATTGCACACAGCAACCATAGTACCAAGTAAAAACAATGTGTGATAAAAATTACACCACAAGGAGCATATTGTACACAGCAACTATTGTACCAAGTAACAACAATGTGTGATATGAATTGCACCACACGGAGCATATTGTACACAGCAACTATTGTACCAAGTAACATCAATGTGTGATAAGAATTGCACCACACGGAGCATATTGTACACAGCAACTATTGTACCAAGTAACAACAATGTGTGATATGAATTGCACCACACGGAGCATATTGTATACAGCAACTATTGTACCAAGTAACAACAATGTGTGATAAGAATTGCACCACACGGAGCATATTGTACACAGCAACTATTGTACCAAGTAACAACAATGTGTGATAAGAATTGCACCACAAGGAGCATATTGTACACAGCAACTATTGTACCAAGTAACAACAATGTTTGATAAGAATTGCACCACACGGAGCATATTGTACTCAGCAAATATTGTACCAAGTTACAACAATGTTTGATAAGAATTGCACCACACGGAGCATATTGTACACAGCAACTATTGTACCAAGTAACAACAATGTGTGATAAGAATTGCACTACAAGGAGCATATTGTACACAGCAACTATTGTACCAAGTAACAACAATGTGTTGATAAGAATTGCACCACACGGAGCATATTGAACACAGCAATTATTGTACCAAGTAACAACAATGTGTGATAAGAATTGCACCACACGGAGCATATTGTACACAGCAACTATTGTACCAAGTTACAACAATGTGTGATAAGAATTGCACCACAAGGAGCATATTGTACACAGCAACACATTGGAAAAGAGCTATGCAAGAAAGAGGCAAGTTAATATTTACTTCATATAAAAAGTAAAGTCTCCTGGTCATTTCCCCTCTTCTGTATTATTATTATTATTATTATTATTATTATTATTATTATTATTATTATTATAAAAGAACCTCAAATGTTTAAATGTCATGAGGGCTCATACGAAGACGCCTCTACAAGCTTCACAATAGCCGGAATTACTAAAATAAAATCATTTTCTGAAAGAGGATGAATTGGGCTATTTTTGTATGAATAAATCAAACAAAAATCAGTTTTTGCTCCATAATTCGCAACATTCAGTCATACTTCCTCTTAAATGGTAGTTTGTTATATATAAAAGCTGGTAACCCTTCCAGATAAACCACACCATAAAGTGCATGCTAATACAACTCTCGGCACACCTCCACAAGCCTCGCTCTAATAACCCACACATTTACTGGCACAATTTAATCCGAATGTTTACTTTTCGACAACCAACAGCTTAATCCCACTCCTCCGAAATAGTATCATGAAATATTGACCAGGGTTTGCACTCCAACATGTTTACATTATGTACACCGTTATTCCAATTATCTTCCGGTGCTGGAAATATCGCTATACCAGTTCCGGGCCTCTGTGAATGTTTGCTCGGTTTTGATGCAAGTTTAAATGTGTGTTTCGGTGTCGATGGTTATTGCATTAAGGAATGGTCGTAGGACGACGTGTGAATTTTTTTTTATAAGTCCGGCCTCTTTTCTTTGTGTTTTGGATTAAAATTTCAGTTGAAGTGATTTTGTTGCTATGTGAATTAAAATCGTTGATGGCTCATGATGTAACATTGTCGTGATTTGAAAACCTGGGTTACAAAAGGTCAAAACGGCTTGAGGACACATAGACACACAAGAGGAGGTTTAAAGTAGGGGATGTTCCTAACAACACTTATCACTGCGGCATATGTACAGTATTTTCTTCAAGCAGATGAGAGTAACTTCCACAAGACAAATTGTCTTCAACAAGGATGACTAACTTTTCTTCACCCTGGATTTTCGTTTTGCTTTGGGTTTGGGTTGGCAACACTTCCAGCCTGCAGCCGCCATGACTATTATTTGTCTTTGACCGTCTTTCAGTTGCCATATTAGTCACAGTTGTAACGGACCAATTCTTTGCTACAGATCGGTTTTGGGGCACTGAGTACCCCAGTGTAGGTTAGTGTTACGTTCCTTGTTGAGTACTTTCCGTGAACCAAGGACAGCAAAACCACTATGATGTGTGCAGAGTGTAAGATGTATGTACGAAAAAGTCATATCGTATCTGTTTGTGTCAATTGTAGAGATAACATTCAGTAAAACACACACAAAAAAAATGAGGTGTTACAAAATATTGAAAAAACCTGTATGTTTTTTAATATTATTTTATTTTTAGTATAGAATGATTAAGTGTAATATAAACTACCTTGTCCGTAAGTCTAATCAAACCAACCTAACCAGTTCTTATACGAAATATTGGCTTGTAATATGTAAATTAAGCTTATTATTCTTAGGGCACTCAGTAAGATTAGTGTTTGTGCTAAACAATTGTAGGGTTCCTGGGTTAAACACTTCCAGACAGTGAGAACTCCGAATAATAATTTGTGGGCTAGGAAAGAGGAAGTTAATGTCAATAATGTATCTACTTTGATGAGACAAGCAGTAACAACACATAAAATGCGAGATATATCTGACGTTGCAAACAAAACTTATTCATATCCAAAACATTCAGTTATGCATACACAAAACATTCAGTTATGCATACACAAAAGTTAAATAACATGTTACCTCATATGTTGAACACTTACTCATTTGGATGATTTCCACTTGCTTCACTTTCCCCATCCTGTGTGTCTTCTTGTGTGTCCTAGGAATAAAGTGAATTAATTAATTATTTTATTTATTTGGCATCACCTTTTACACAAATAGCAAACTATGTATTTGTAAATCACAGCTGAGTTGAAGTGAAGCATTACACAGATGTGGTTATGTCTTCCCTAGTTCTAAAACTAAAACTTATAATACACAATCTCCCCAAACAAAAGTTTGGTGCTATTCAGTCGGTCAACACGAATCCGGAGTTTGTCTGTTTGGGGTGATTATATCTAGACTTGGGAACGTCACACAAATAAACATTGCACTGACATCAGAAACCACATAGGAACAAAAGGGGGAAAAACGAAACAAAAAACAGTTTCGGCCAGTTAACACCTGGGTTAGTCGACCAAAACTGGTGCCAGAGTGAACACGAAACTGCTCGAAGTTCCAGTCAGGAAGATAAATCCGGATAAGTATCAGCCTGTATTATTAAAGTGTAACAATAGTTGAGTTTGTATAACCATATAATCACCCCAAACTCCGGATTTTTATCACCATTTTAGCATTTCACTTTACATTAGATCTACTACAATTAGCATACACCGACAGTTGCATTACCAATACTGCATCTAATTAATTCTACATATTGTAAATATGTTTCACCTGTACTCTCAAACATAGATGTTAAAGCCTAAGTGTAATGGATCTGATGATGATCGCCTGACGATCGAAACTGGTCATCCTAGTGTATTTATTAATCTCATGTAATTTATTTCAGGATTAGGGCACAACCCAGATCTTTTTGGGTACATTCGTAATGACCAACTGAAAAGCACCAAATTTTGTTTACTTAGGCAACACTGAAAAATGGCTTCAAACCTCACAATGCAATCTCCCCAAGATAACAAGTAAATCTCAGTGCGACACAAAATGCTGACTCAGTGCCTTAAAGGAAGTAATAGCTTTAAGGATTGAGGACAAATGAGTATGTATTTTATCTTTTTACCTGTAAGGCCGTAAGAGGTGATAGGATCTAACACGTCCTCCTATCATTAAGTAAAAAGCGACTATACCCTTAATATTTGTACTAGCACATCTTTTGAGAATGAAGGTCAGTATATTACACGCCCAATTGGGAATGGAAGCACATTTCAGATCAACAGTAGGAAGATATCCTGCTCACAAGATGACTAACAAAAATGGAATAAGACTTGTTGAATTGTGTCGGACATTTGATCTTCAGGTAATGTCGACGTTCTATAAACATAAACCAAGTAAACAGAAGACTTGGCGTTGGCCGGGTAACTTGAATGGTGAGAAACAGATTGACCATGTTGCAATCTCGAGAAGAGCAATAAAAGAGATTATGAACGTAAAAGTGCAGAGGGGTGCAAGGTTGACTCTGATCACTGCCTTTCTAAGGTAAAGATGAATTTCATTCCTCTCAGGAAGACTCCGAATACTCGAAATTGAACTCGGAGATTTGATGTGTCGAAACTTAAAATCAGCCAGGAAGTTAAGGAGCAGTATCATCAGAACTTGACCTTTGAATCTATGAATTGAACTGGCATCGCTTTTAAGATCCAGCAGGCAGCTACCGCCACAATTCTGGCAGCTCCTGAACGAAAACATCGGTGGAGGAACAAAACCTGTGATAATGCACTGGCTCAGAGAACAGATGCATGGAGAAAAAGGAATTCGACCAAGGGTCAGGAAGATTTTGATGCATTCCGTGATGCGAGGAAAGTTGCAGCCCGAGTGTTCCGATAAGCAAAGCGATCGTATGAGAAACAACAGATGGAACAGATCGATCAGAATTTCCGTAAGAACAACTTTAGGGACTTTTATCAAACCTTTAAATCTATCATGCCCCTAGTCTGTGCTTTAGAGATGATACAGGAAGGCTAGGTATGAACGACAGGGAAAATTGCGACATTTTGGCTCAGTATTTCAACAAGTTGCTCAACTGTGATGAGCCATCGCTGAAACTATCTAACTCCCCACTCAAGGTCTGCACAATTCTCAGCCACCTTGCAAGACGGAAATTAAGCTCATCATAGACAGTCTGAAAGATAATAAAGCAGCTGGGGAAGATTCCATAGTGGCGGAACTACTGAAGCTGGCGATTGAGGATACTCTGGACATATTTGCCTGCCTCTTCCAGGAGATTTGGAGAACGGGTACTATACCAGTTGAACGGCAATCAGCACTGATCCATCCTCTCCACAAAAAAGGAGACAAGAAGAACGTTGCCAATTACAGAGGTATATCGATAGTTCCTGTTCCTTACAAGATTCTTTCCAAAGTACTCCTTAACAGAATCGAAGCTCATCTTGATCAACAGATTGGCGAATACCAGGCTAGTTTCCGTAAGGGCCGATCCTGCCCAGAACAAATTTTCAATCTGAAGAACATCCTCAGATACAAGAAAACTGGGGGTTTGAATATGTGGTCGTATTCGTGGATTTCAAAAAAGCATACGATTCGATTGATCGAGAGTCATTACTGAATGTTCTGGAAGAGTTTGGGGTGGATGATTCATCCAGAAATTTGATTAAACAGACTCTCACCTACACAATATCTAAGGTAAAATTCAAGAATGAAATCTCAGAGCCCTTCGAGATAAAAACTGGGGTCAGACAAGGAGATGGACTTTCTCCACTTCTTTTCAATTGTATCTTAGAAAAGGTAATTCGAGAATGGTGAAAATCACTGAACAAAGAAGAAGGAAATGAAGATCAGTTTCGATTAGGCCCCAAACACAAAGGAGTGTATGTTGACTGTCTGGCGTTCGCAGACGACGTAGCCATATTTGCAAACAACACCAGTTCATCAATCACGAAGATAAACCATCTGAATGAAACAGCAGGGAAAGAAGCACTACAAATTTCATTTGAGAAAACGAAATGTATGACTAACATCCGTGAAGATCCAGAATGGTTGTTCACCGACCATGGAAAGATTCGAAGAGACAAGTAGTTTAAATACCTTGGTGAAGTTATCCAAGAGAATGGGCTAGAACAAGAAGCGACCAATATCCGCATCCTGAAACTAGAGCGAGCGTTCCAACTGAATAAAAACATCTACAATAAGAAGATGCTAAGTATCGGAGCCAAACTAAGGCACTACAGCAATGTTGTCAAACCAGAAGGTTTATATGCTTCGGAGACCCTGTGTATGAATCGGACAGGACAAGTCAATCAGCTACTTAAAAGAGAACGCAGACTACTACGGAAGATCTTGGGCAACAGATGGGTGGACGGACAGGTTCGACTGATATCAAATAAAGAAGTATACAGAAAGATGGAACCGATGACAACAGCAATTAGAAAACGAAGATTGCTATTTTAGGGACGCATCTTCGGTATGAATAATGACCAGCTCACAAAGAAAATCTGGAATTTTCCTTAACCGAAGATCTAAAAATTGAAACGGTTCCAAGAGTGTGAAAAAGATATGAGACAGGTGGGCATTACGGAGGATAAAATCAAAGACAGGAATAGTTTCAGAAGGATGATGAAAAGCTATCAGGGTTTTATGGTGGAGGCAGAACCCAGAAGACGAAGAGGCCCTTTGACAGAGGAGCAGAAGAACAAACTGATAGATGGGCTCAAGAGATACTGGCAAGATGTCAAAGCCGGCAAACGAACAAGACGCAGACACTGAAATGGTGTGGTTGTTAATATGCAGTCCATAGAGGCTCAAGTCGACAGTAAAAAAAAAATCACAACACACTGCAATTAAATCAAATTTTCAAAGGAATTTAGTGTAAGTACGTAAATTAAATGCCTCTATTGTGGAGTATGCTGCTAATATCAAACATTATAAGTCTACTGGCGAACGGTAGCAAATAGTTTGCATGGTAGATACAAGCCGAGGAGGACATTGGAGTATTAATAGGGGAAGTCAGTTTCAAATGCTTTTAAGAATGTAGTCACAGCTCACTTAGAAGGGATTTCCTGGCATCGTTGGTATTAATTGACATTCAGCAATTTATCAATGCAGGTTTGAAATACATATCTTGAATCCAAAGTTTATACAGTGTGTCCGCATAGTCTCTCCGCAGCAGCGGGTCTCGTTGAACGTTGGCAACACATTCATGTCGTTGTATACGCAAAGACTTATCACAGCAGTTCACATAAGCATGCACTTGTTCCATGTTGACCTTCAACTGGAGTGATAGGGTGGAGAATACCGGTTCATTATTGCTGACAGTGAGTGCCTGTGCGTGACAGTATTGACGCTGTAAGTTGTGTTCTTGGGTAAGCTGAGTCTAGTGGAAATGCTTACTACTGAAGATCGTGTGTTTATATTGGAAGAGGTTTCCATGCTGGTGGAAACTTTGCAGAGCACAGTATGATAGTGTTCAGTACCGCATTACTTAATTTAATGTAATTGTTTTCCTTGTAACAACATCACATGAATGTACTGCCAACCCAACATGTTCTGCAAGGCGACACACGCGCTGCGGAGAGACTTTGCGGACACACTGTAGTTCCTGCCTTAGAACAGAAAAATGGCTGAGCTAATTTCAAACATTACAGAGCTTAAATGCGCCAAGCCATGTGTTTACTGACAGAAGGTGAGTGGGTATCAGTGGCGTACCGACAAGGGGGGTTTAGTATTTAAATACCCCCCCAGATACATTTGTTTACTTGAATCTTTATATCGTCTGATCTATCACCTGTTTTACACTACCGCTAGAGAGTCTTCTTTACTCCTGGATATATTTTAAAAGTGATCACGTTCCGTCACTTGGTAAATGTCCTACACTCTACTCGGGGCGAGACGACTCCCTCATGTTCACTACATCATTTCAGTTTTAATATTTAGTTACTGTTTTCCATATTTTATAAAAGATGTAATTTTTTGTCTTTATATGGTATGAAAAAATAATAAGGCCTAAAATTGGTTTCATGCAAAGAGAATGTTTATTAATTATTGTGTACTATATATTCATCGAAATATCATTGTAATAATGTGTATGATGATGACTAAGTGGCAGAACAGCAAGGTCATCTGCCCCTTGTATAATGTAATATATTAATGAATCCCCCAGAAGGAAAACCTGCATACGCCACTGGATAAGGTTCCTTGAAATGGTTCTTCAGGGTTCCCCATTTTCATCTCCAGGCCAACGCTAGGACGTTAACTGTTAAGAGGCCATGGTCGCTACATTCCAAATCCTAATCATATTCCATTAGCACCTCTTTTAGGCTAAACAAAAGGGCGAACGGCCGTAAAAAAACACTGGCACATATATATCACCTCCTCCCCGACACAGCAGAATATTAAGGGGTAGAAAATAACAACTAGAAGAAATGTGGTATGAACGAGGGTTTCTTCAGAACGTACTATAAGTCAAAATAAGTCGACTTAATTATTAATAATTACTTTCTTCGTATGATTCTAGCTAATTCTCTTACTTTTATGTCATATCTTCAATTATTTAATACATGTACACAAAAGGCCAAGTGCATGTTATTGCAATGCTCAGGATTAGGAAGGAGGGAATCACGGTCATAAGTTAAAACAATCCCAGCATGTGCATACTGTAAGGCCACTGCTAAGCCCAACTTCTGTAACCCTCATGAGTGGATCTCTGGAGAGAATACAGAAATTCCAATTGTAATGGTTTATCCTGACCTTAAGTCCACAGTGGCAATTAATGCAAACATAATGTTAGCTTCACATAATATACCTTTTGTCACTGATAATTAAGATAATTAAGATGCAGCTCAGTGATCAGAACAACATTGTACATTGTCGGTGGTCCCAGGTTCAAGTCCCAGGTGGATTAGATATCATAGTTCTTCTGATGTACATGAAAATGGCTCGTACTTTTTGTACTATGCAGAAGCTAAAGCTTAGCACTTCCGTTTGCCATCATCAGAGGTTTGAAAATGCAATGCTTAATCCCAAAATGCTATTAGATGGTAAGGAAATGTAATGGACGCATGAAGGTGCTTCACTCTTTCAGATCTGAAAATGATGTTTCTCATACGATACATGGTACTGCCCCCGGAAATTGAATTATATTGAGACCACGATGGCGGTATTGGCAAATGTGAGTAAAGTTATGGCTGTCATAGTTATGACGTGGATATTCATGACGTAGGCACGGATGACGTAGAATTCATGCCAGTAGGCTGATTGAGCTGAGATTCTTGGTGACGTCATGATTTTGTTCGAGATAGATCTTAGATTTACGACGCAGTCGCAGGAAACAAGGTATTGTGCTAAGGAAGAAGTTACGCTATTGGAGGAGAGACTCGAACCAATGAACGATAGTTTGGAAGGAAGACGGAGATTGCTGAAACTACGATATTTAATTACTTTTGGCATGCAGATTTGTGGAAATCTATTTTCAGTTATGGCATTGATTTGGAATTTTGAAGAAATTAATTTTGAGTTTTTGAAATTTGAAAATCCGGCAAGTATAGCCAAAGTTAAAACTTCTAGCAATGACGCAGCAACAGGCTATGGAAGGGATGGATACGCCCCTTAAGAAGTTGATAAAAGGTCGTGCACAGAAGAGAGGAGCTCTCAGAACTCATACTCAGATCTCATATGTCAGATCGCATATATATTTCTGGTGATATATAGTTATTTTCAAGTGATTCAGTGAAGTAAGTTGTCTTTAGCGTGGTTAAAGCCCGGCGCATCGAACGAACTCGGAGCAGTTCCATTTTACGCTGCTCGAAACTAGGTGAAGTTGAAACGCTCACATTAACGTTTCCACCAGTCAAGATATCAAGCGCTAACTTCAGCCTGTATTATAATTCTATTGGGCAGTATAACATTGAGGTGTGTAGAAGATTTGAACAATTTCACAGTTATACCATGACGAATAGAAGGACCTAGTGTGAGGACTCCGCCATTATAGCACGGTAGTTTGTGGTCCCGCCGCTACAAGCACTGCAAGCGATAATGTCCAACAACGTGTACCAGGGTTGTAGGCACTACAAGCACGCCATCAAGAAACAGCAGTTGAAAAACAAGCAACAACAACAACAACTCCATAAACCCATCCCCTCACTTCTCTCCCTCTCACCAACACTTCCGCCAAGCAATCCTAGCACTCTACATCAAATCCTACAGCTTTTAATCACGCCAGCAGCACAATAAATTTAATAAATCCAGGCTACCGAACAGACCAAAAAACTACACTTTAAGCGAAACCAAATTCACTTCTCAGCTCGACATAAGCCATAATACAACTTAAAACCTATACAAAACATACTCTCCCTACTGTTTTACTACTATTAAGCGAACTATTCGCACTCAAAAACTAAAAACCCTGAAACGGGAGCTAATTTAAAAACGCAATAGCCTAACCCGATTACGTCTCCGGCAGTGCTACCGCATACGCATTCATAACTTCACAATAACTTCCAAATTACGGCCAAGTGCAGGCGCGGATCTAGAGTTTGGCTTTGGGGGGGTCAGAGAATCGAAATTGTTAAGAAAAATGGTATCACTAAAAACACAATCACAAAATATCCAAACGTACAAAACCAGACCAATTTTTTTTGCAAGCTACATGGATAGACATTTGATGCGTTTAGCGCACCAAAAATATTCGTACAAATTGCAACGGCGTGTTTTGCGACTTTTACATCGAGCTTCGAGAAAAGGATCAAGGTACGTTACAGTTTCGGCAAGTCGAGTTGGTGCCGACAAAGGGAGAAAGTCGCAGCTTAAATTGCCAACCAAGCTTGCAGTTTGGACGTCGGCAACATTTTTTGGTGCGAAAAAAGCCCCAAATTCCTATCCGTGCATTGCTGCACATTCATCGTGACATCACTATAAACATCGATTCGGTAATCACAAGGTTTGCTAAACAAAATAGACGAGTTGATTTTGTTAAATAAATAATCGTTTTTATATAACAGGTATGAAGTTGTAAATATGTAGAGTTGTAACAGAACATAAAAATTGCAATAAAGATATTTTCAGTATTGAATAAAAAGAAAAAAAACTGTTTGTCAGTTAAAATTCGTTAAGTTTTATTTGTCTGGTTATTGTGTTTTCGTTTTTTGAATTTGCAAAAAAATTTGGTCTCCGTTTGGAGGGGGGGGGCATGACCCCCATGACCCCCCCCCCCCCCCCCTGAATCCGCGCCTGGCCAAGTGACCTATCTGCCTGAGTAGTTACAGGTGTTACCGGCTTGCCTGGAACGATAGGTCACCAAACCGGCATTTAAACTCAATTATAAAGCTTTAATTAACCAAATTCAGAGGAAACAGATCAGACCAAAAAACTACACTTTAAGCTACACCAAATTCACTTCTCAGCTCGACATAAACTTTAATTCAACTTAAAACCTACACAAAACATACTCTCCTTACTGTTTTACAACCTTTTAACGAACTATTCGAACTCAAAACCTAAAAACCCTGAAACGGGAGCTAATTTAAAAACGCCCGATTACGTCTCCGGCAGTGCTACCGCTAATGCATTCATAACTTCACAATAACTTCCAAATTACGGTTAAGTGACCTATCTGCCTGAGTAGTTACAGGTGTTACCGGCTTGCCTGGAACGATGGGTCACCAAACCGGTGTTTAAACTCAATTATTAAGCTTTAATTAACCAAATTCAGAGGAAACAGATGGTGCAAAATGATGAGTTTTAAAGCTATCTGGATCCAGTTTTTCAACCAATTTATTGTGATGTTTTATGTACGGTATGGTTAATGCCAAACGCAACTAATACCATTTTATCCATAATGTAGAATTTTGGGCTTATGCCGTGTTTTATTTATTCAAACTCGACGCGTTTCGAAAGAAACCATGTCTTTCTTCATCAGGAATAAACGGAAATACGACTAAATTATTGCTAAGAGAAAGCAACAAAGAAACTAAAAAAGGTGCCCTAATATGAACAATGAAGTGTATCTAACACGTCCTTCGAGAAGTGTATGTGGCATTCTTTTCCAGGCCGAGAAGTAATTACCGGAAAATTAAACTCAAACTCGATCTGGAGCGAAATATTTATGATTGTATCGATTCCAAAGAAACAATTTCAGTTGATCCTTCAGGAGCTGGCTGCTGTCTTCAGCGTGTCATGGATATTATCCCCCGACTTGTTTATTTTGGGTGCCGATTCTTCTTCAGAACGAAGGAAATCCGCCGAGATTTGCAATCTCGAACACCCGCCAAGTCTTCACGCAAGCTTTCGAAAGTCCAGTACCGTAGCCGACAAAATAAATTGTTAAGTAGAGTGTTACTTTAAATAGTTTATGTGTGCTTGTTTTAATATGCTGGGGATTATGTTTTTTATCTGTGTCTGTATACTCCAAGAATCTGTGCGTTCCGTAACATGTAATGAAGACCGTAGTTCTTATTTTTATGAATTATATTTTCCAGTGTGCCCTGCCATACTATTTTAATTGGAACCGCTAATTACTTTTTAAAAAAGTATCAGTTACAAAGTAATTCGTTTCCCTTAGCACCATCTCTAAGACCAGCTGACCCCGGCAGTGTGGAACGTACCCACTCGAGCGCTGCCCGGCGGGGCGCGCTTGAACTTCAGGAGTCTTCTCACTTTCTCCTTCTTTTCGTCATGGTTATACTTCGAAAGATATTGGAACTTTAAGGCTGCCAACAAAAGTGATTTTCTCGCCACATGAGAAACACTTTTAAAATTCCACATTATACACTACGGCTGACACGTGGAGTGCAACAGTGATATTGGAGAATACGTTTGGTATTACAACGATACAGTCTACTATGGAATATTATAATCTTGCAGTGCTTTCAATGATTATAACAGTAGTTGAGATGGAAGGCTAAGGCTTTAATGCAATTGGGACATATATCGTTGGAGTAAAGTAACAGCATGGAACTTCGTTAATCGTCTTTCTACAAAAGCGAGCATGTAGTGAACATCCTACTACACTCATGCATCGTGAATCCATCGCTGAATTATAACAGATGACAGTGGAAATATTTTCATACTCCACAGCTATGAATATTTCTGCGGAAATAACTACAATAAACTTCATGGCGAATTCCTGCAAGAACTTCAGGGAACTTTCAAGAGAGGCCAGGGTTGTCCCGGCGCACAAAGAAGAGTTTTTCCAGAAGGATGTTTTTCGTATCCACGGAGCAGTGCAATTTCGGAGGAGGAAGCAGTTCGATTCTCCGAGGACGCTGATTCCAGGTTCGAGGACGGAGCACATCTTTACGCTGGTGAAATGGAACCAACAGCAGTTTTCTTTGAAAACTTTCCTCTAGATCTTCAATCAACAGATAAGGTAGTCGTGAACGTTTCTTGTATTATTTGAGTCTTGTAGCGATATCTGAGCAACCATTTTCCCATATTTTCTGTCCTATCTTTTGCCCCATTTTCTTGATTGATATTTCTGTACTCAGTACACTTCGATGATTTATGCCTTTTTCTTCGATTTGTTGAGACATTGCTATGTCATTGGCATACTTAATAATTTTGGATCAGTTGAGACTGATATTAGATTCTTTCAGTAATTTGCATATTTTTGTAGTCACGATTTGACTGTAAAGTTAACGATTTGCTATGGCAGATTTGATTTCAGACAGCGTGTCATTTTAGTAAAGTAATTCTATTCAGTAAATTACTTTGACCAATTTTCTGTCATCCTCAAGAAAGAAGAATGATTAAAAGATTTTAGAGCGTTAAAATCTATTACGATATCGACGATCTTTGAAATACTAGTCGTCTTATGAACATGATTGCAACATAGACATTTACCATTGCATTATAGACAATTTTATGAAATATGAACTTTTATTTCGATTTATTGAATACACTATAGTAATGAACATTTGATAGGAGTTTTTCTCAATTCTAGATTGGAACAATAATGTTTGCATTCCACAATCTAATGGTATTCTATTCGACTATTTTGCAGTTTAGATGAACTTTGTTTGAAGATAGTATTTTTATACTGCGTTACTTTGAAGATGTTAATCTCAATTTTGATAGACCAGGCAGGAGTGTCTAATCGTATTTGCTATTAAATTTATTTGTGATTGGCAAATTTTTACTTCATATCGATTCATGAATGAAACCCACGAAGGTTAAATATTAACAGTCATTATTACAATTGATGAATATAAGAATTTTTAAAGAGGAACAATGGATGTATAATCGTTAGTTCAGTGGACGTGTAAAAGTCGCTGTTGAGTAATGCCCTTGAATAATGAAGGAGGTTCCCACAATAATTAATGAAGTTGATGAATTAATAAGTGGAGGTTTTTGTGTGTAGTTTGGAAGATTTTTATGCCATATATATATGAAGATATATGATGAATTTTGGGCCAATTTTTGTGCAATTTTGTGCGTTATAAGCGAAGTATTTTCCCCCTGATTGTATTGTTCTTTGAAAGATTATTCATATGAAGATACTGTTAAAATTAACAAGAGTGTTAAATAATTTGAGATAAAGATTTTGAATGGAGGTTACCGTCACAAATATTAATAATTATTATTAAACCTTATTAAACCTGAATTTGACAGTTAAATATAACTAACCTTCATTGGTCGATTATATCATCACGATTTGAGTAATTATCAACCGGATAAACGTGTGGTTTAATGTATTTCTTGTACAAATAATATAAACAATTAACATTGAAAAATAATTTTGTAAATATCTTTGATAATAATTTAAAATGATAGTGATTAATAGAGGCGTGTATAAACTTTTCAATGGTCATTTGACATTGTTATAAACAATTTTATTATTGTTATAAATAATTAATGAACTTTGGTTATTAACATTTAGAGTTTTTTTTATACTCTAAACAACGCTAATTAAGCAAGTGGTTTGAACAATTAAACATGATTTGGGATTGTTGGAGTAATCCACTGGTGTTTGAATGAAGCATGTAAGACATTTGCGTGATAATATTTCAGTTGAGATGTGAACATTTACGTGTTTGAAAAAGGAGAGCCAAGCTCTGAGGTAACACGCTTATGCTAGGGTTGAACGAACGGGAGTCCACTTTGACGATACAGGTGCATTGCAGCTGGCCCGGACAACTGTGTTACAGAGGCCAAGGACGTTCCATAATAGCCTTGTGGCTATAAATAAAATGTGAAGTATATAAACACGCAAAACAATTGATATATGTGTCTCATCCCAAATCCCGTTTCCATTCCATGTGCATTATTATTTTTACGTTGCTATGAGCTTGAGAAAGCTGAAACATTATATGTAGAGAATACAAGTCCTACAGGAGGACATGGTTATGTGGCCGATGGCTTCTGATTGCCACGTATATTTTGTTATTTTTTTTGTTAAATCATTCTTTATGTGAAATAAATTATTGTGCAGTTTAAAGTTTCTCGTCTTCGTTCTGGTTCATTTTAAATATCATGGTGGAGGTTATTGTGTGGGCATACTTTAAGTGATCGAGTTGACAACCCAGTCCCCGAGATAAATTTAAGAGGTAAGTAAAGGTAAGTATGAACCCCCGTATATTTTGGTGTGTTCCACAATAACTTTCTTGTTAACTATTGTGCTCTAATCTCGATAGTATCTGTCAGTGCCATTTTCATTGATGTAGCTATGCCGGCGCGTTTGATTATTGGCAATCCGATTGAGGGGGCGGATATCTGACAGCCTACTATCCGGGTTATCGGGTACAGTAGGATTGGCGACCCTATAACGTGGGGCACGATTGTCTCGATTGGCACGATCAGCAAAACATTGGATTACCAAGTTATTGCAGTAGAATTGACACCGCAATTTTTGTGGAGTGTTCGAATAACATTGGATTACCAAGTTATCGATGTCAAAGGGATTGTGAAGACTCAAATAAAGAGGTTGATTCTTTGTTAGA
The DNA here is from genome assembly GCA_946902985.2 of Meconema thalassinum. Lineage (NCBI taxonomy): Eukaryota > Metazoa > Arthropoda > Insecta > Orthoptera > Tettigoniidae > Meconema > Meconema thalassinum. Next base: position 19,312,300 of record OX336395.1, on the reverse strand, counting down.
TGTCTTGGCCAATTGTAGAATTTGAGAGTGTGATTATATAGGGATTAAATGTTGTGTTGTATTAGGAAAATTACACTCAGAAAAGATCAGATCTTATACGACTTGAAAGAGGTTAAATAGGCTGGAAACTTAGAAAAATCGCCTATGATCTGGAATCTTATTTTATTTGACCGGCTTATGACATGTATAGTACTATTAAAGATAAAATTAAACTATTTGGATTATAAATGTAAATTATTTGTGTTAGGATATTTTAAAATGAACCAAAGAAACTTGAACATGTGCTTGAGTTTATTTCAACATGAAGTGTCTACGAAGGTTAATTATAAGGTAATTATAAGTTAGATTTAAGACAGAAAATTGCTCAAATTTATATATGGTGAAAAATGTTGCTCAGATGTTGTTATTTTGCTCTGTTTGATGTATGTCCCTAAAGCAGTTTATTATTGAAATATTATTGAAATGGCAGATGAAAGTCTGAGAATGATGTTAGAGGAGATGTCTGCTAACTTGAAAGCTAGCATGAATAGCAGTATGAAGCAGATGATGGAGGAGAATGCTAGTAACTTGTCTGCTAATTTGTCTATTAGAATGCAGGAGATGATGAAGGAGAATGCTAGTAATTTGTCTACTAGGATGGATGAAAATTTGAAAGTTATTCAAACCAGTTCTGCAAACCTAGAAAATGATATGTCGCGTTTACAGATCAGTACCCAGGGAATCGAGAATGCTGTAACTGACATGCGCACAGACGTGTCCGATGTCCATAAAGATTTATCCAATGTGCATAAAGATGTGTCTGTTGTTAAAAATGATGTGTCTAAGGTACAAAAAGATCTTACCATGTTGAATCTTGATGTTGCTAATGTCCGGGGTGATATTTCATGTGCTAGAGCTGAAGTAATTGTTGTAAGGAATGATGTTGCTACTGTACAAGACAAAGTAGAAGAAGTTCAAAGAGAGGTTAGTAATGTTCGAACTGATGTGTCAAATGTTCAAGTAGACATCAATAATATTCATTCAGATGTTAACGATATGCAAAGCGATATCAATAAAATACAAGTAGAAGTCAATACTGTTTTTGTAGACATTGCTAAAGTTCAGACTGATGTTAACAAAGTTAGGGAGGAAATTGAAACTTCAAAAATGCTTTGTACTCGTAACATTAGTGCATTAACAACTCGGTTAGTTGACGAGTCTGTTAGGACAACGGCTTCTTTAGCTGGTTTAAAATACAATGTAGAGGTCATGAGAACCCAAGTATTAGATCACAATCGTTTACTTAAGGAAGACATCGAAGTAGATATTGCAGAAATGTTAACTGCAAATGTAACAGTGTGGAAAGATGAATGGAACAGGTCAAGTGGGGAACATGTAGATCAGATTCAGGAACGAATTGAAAGAAAACTTGCCAGTACACAAGTAGACATTAATAACGAAGTAGTTCAGATTAGGAAAGACTTGAATATAAGGATGGATTCGCTATCCGAAAAGCAGGTAGAGGATAGAACACAGATGGGTCAGGACGTGCAAACGTTAAAGGAACAAATTCATAAGATTGTCTCTGATGTTAATGAAACTACGAGCAAGCTGCAGAATTTGAAACTAGGAGAAGCTAGCATGATGGAAACCTATAAGGAAGAGTTGATTAGGAAAGTCATCACGGAAATCACAGACAAGGATACCGAAGGATTGACTGGTGAAGAGGAGAGAAATTACGTGAGAAGAGGAAACCTTAATACAGAAGAGAGAGAGATATTAATCCTGAGGAACGTATATCCAGATTCAGGGAAGAAGAAGAGGATCGGAATATTGAACCTGAATGGAAGTATCGTGATAGTGGGAGGAATTATATGGATTCATATCCGAGAAATGTGACAGTCATCCGGAATTTTGAAGACAAACCTCAAAAATTTAGCAACACTGATAGTCTCACACCGATCGAATATATCAGGAATCTTAAAGACTACTTCATAGAAGCCCACATTCCTAGAGAGAGAGAGATGAGAATCGTAGAAAGATTTCTAGCTGGAGGACCCCTCGAATGGTTTAGAGCATTTCGGTACACTTTCAGCAATTTTGACGAATTTGCAGAGGCACTGATTAAACGATTCTGGTCCATAGAAGCTCAGAATTCACTAAGAGCTGAGGTATACTCGAGAAAGTATTCAGGTACTCTTCCAACACGGTACGCTGATTTCTTCACGAGTCAACTATCACGCTTGAGATTTTTGCAACCCCCATTGTCAACAGAGCAGTTGATAGATGCGATTTCACGTATGCTGCCTGTGGAGGTAAGAAGACTGATCATATCGTCAAACATTAGAGATTTGACAAGTATGGACGAATTGTTGAGAAGGCTTGACTACACGAGTCCAATGCCAATTTTGGTACAAAAAGGTCAGAGGCACGAATTCAAAGACGTTAATACGGTCTACATGGATCAAGTGCAACAAACTGATAAGCCTGAGGAAGGAAAAACTGAAAATGTAGGTCCTCACAGGAATAATTATTTCCGCAACCACAGATCCCAAGGTTACCGTCCATATCAGCAAAGACGAGGCTGGAATAATAATAGAGGGAATTACAACAACGGAAGAGGTAGATACTACAACAATGGTTATAATAGAAATTATAACAGAAATAACCAGTACCAGAATCAGAATCAGAATTCTCAAGGTCAGGTTATGACACCCGACAAGTATCAAGAAAGAGAGAAAGAAAGTCAGCAGTATCTGAAGGAATTACGAGAAAAGGAAGCTGAAAATCAAAAGAAAAGACAGGATGTAGTGATCGATCCTGGTCCTTCTACAAGTCAGCAGGGGAACTTTGAGATTGGTAACACAAAAAAAAACGCCGATTTCTCAACGACAGTGAGAAACCATCAATACATTGCCACACCACACCTGATTACCATTAACGAAATTTACGAAGTAACTGATGAGGATTTATTAGAAGAGAGGGGAATCGTCAAAGAGGAAAGACCATGTGCATTACCTATTATTTCTGTACTGATAGATGGCCAACAGTATAAAGCTCTTATGGATACTGGTGCAATTATTTCTATCATTTCTGATGAATGCTATCAAAGTCTGTTAAAAGGAGAAAACATGACAGTTTTACCAGTTTCTACCGTCAAAGTGAGAGGAATTTTCCAAGACAAGGCAGTGAAATGCAAGATCCAAGTGCTGTTGAACTTTGAAATTAATGGAAGGAATTATGAACAGATCTTCATTGTGGTTAACAAGATCCATTTCGATATTGTGCTAGGAATCGATTTTATATCGAAGGTTGGAGCCATTATTGATATGAAGAATAGAAGTATTAGCTTTAATGATGGGTGCATGATCACAGAAGAGATCGAAGAACAGGACGTGAAAAACAGTCTGGAGATAGACCTTAGGGAAGAAATTTTAAATACCATTATTAACGACGTAGAGAATATAACAGAAATACCCAGTAGAAAAACTGAAGGATTTGAAGAAATTCAGGGGGAATTTGAGGATTTGATAAAGGAATTCCAAGATATTTTCGATGAAAAGCCTGGATTGATTAAAGACTATAAGTATAAGATAAGGCTGACCGATGAAACCCCTTACCAAAAGAGAATATACCCCATACCTGAGAAATACTATCAAGAAGTACGAGGGTTGATCAGAAAAATGGAGGTAGACGGGATTATTAAAAAACAGGCGTCGTCTTACATAAACCCCATCACTGTAGTGAAGAAAAGTAATGGTCAGATACGTCTTTGTCTCGATGCTCGGACCATCAACTTGAAGAATCTTCCAGAAAATGACCGACCACCTAAGATTAGAGATCTGCTTAGAAAGTTCAAAGGGAGAGCATGTTTCAGTGTTCTTGACTTGACATCTTCGTTTTACCAAGTTCAACTGGAGGAAGAAAGTATGCAGTACACTGGATTCCTATTTGACCAGACGTCATGGGTCTTTGTGAGAATGCCTTTTGGAATGGTCAACAGTGGACCAGCACTCATTCGAGCACTTGATAGCAAGCTCACTGACGAAGTAAAGGAGAATGTAATCTGCTACATTGACGATTTAATTGTATCTTCACCCAACGCCGCAGAACATTTAGTGCACTTGAGAAAGTTGTTTGAAAATTTAAGGGAGGCCAATATCAAGGTCAATTTTGGAAAATGTCAATTCTTGAAGAAGGAGATCAATTACTTGGGGCATACCATTGATAAAGATGGATATCATCCAAACATGCAGAAAGTAGATGCGATCACAAGATTCCCAAAGCCAACTAAGGTGAAACAAGTTAGAGAATTTGTAGGCGCATGCCAATTCATTAGCAGCCACTGTCCGAGATACTCTGAAATTATGGCTCCTCTGTATGATTTACTCAAGAAAAATAATAGATGGAAATGGAGTACCGCAGCAGACGAGGCTTTTGAGAAAGCAAAGGAGATGCTCAGAAACAACGTCAAACTGGAGTACCCAGACTTTGAGAAGGTATTCTATATAGAGTCTGATGCATCAAGAATAGGCATTAGTGCAGTCTTATACCAAAAAGACGAGGCAGGCAACAAGCACTACATTGCGTTCACTAGTCGGAAGTTAAAGAAACACGAGGAAAATTACTTTACGACAGAACTAGAAGCGTTAGCTTTTGTAACAGCTTTGCAAGCTTGGAAAAAAATGTTGCTGGGACATAAGGTTATCATTATTACAGATCACAAAGCACTTCAGTTTATGCTGCAAACTGACATGCCTAGTGATAGATTGACACGTTGGGCTTTGTTCACCCAACAGTTTAACGCCACTATCGTCCATCAGCCTGGGAAAGATAACTTACTGGCTGATGCTTTATCACGTAACCCTATCAAAAATGTGCAGATACACCATGTACAATTGGAGCAGCAAGATCAAGAGACCGTTAGGAGGTTAGCCCGAATCGGTGAGTCACAGAAGAGACACGCTCCAATCAGGAAAATGTACAGATTCCTTAAGGGTTACATGGACAATACTGATGTTGACTATGCAGCTACACAGAGAGAATCACGACACTTTGTCTTGAGTGGAGACATCGTATGTAAGTATGCTGACTCTGCGCATACAAAGCTTCGAATAGTCGTGCCACCTAAACTTGTTGGCAATTTAGTGTGGGTAGCTCATCACGCAACTGGACATGCGGGTTTAGATAAAACTCTTGATACTCTTAAAGAGAGGTTTATTTGGACTAATATGCGTTCCAGCATTGCGAATGTCATTCGTTCATGTGATAAATGTCAAAGAGCAAAGTATGCTTCCGCTCTATTAAAAGGAAAACCTAAGGCGATGATTCCCTCTAAACCGAATGAACTCATGGCGACAGACATATTTGGTCCTTGTCCGAAGGGATATCAGGGTAATCAGTATCTGTTGGTCACCGTGGATGTCTTCTCAAAATTTATAACAATGAGTCCCATGCAAAAAGCTAACACGAGGAACGTTGTAAGCAGACTGGAACATGCTGTATTTCCAAAAGCTGGTAAACCAGAATATCTACTTTCGGATCATGGAGCTCAGTTAACGTCCTTAGAATTTGCAGCAGATATGGAAAGGCTTGGTATTAAGCACATATTTTCAAGCGTGCGATATCCGGAATCGAATTCTTCGGAAAGATATATGGCTGAATTTTCGAAATTCTGTCGAATTTTCTGTCCGAATGATCATTCTGGTTGGGTGAGATTTGTACCCCTTATTGAGGAATGTCTAAATTCTACAGTGCAGGAGAGCACAGGAGAGGTGCCAATGAGACTTCATCTAGGAAGAAACCCAGAAAGGCCGTGGGATAATCTTTTTAACCACGTTCCTAGAGATCCCGACTTAGGAAGGCAGCAGAAATAGACAGAGCAAAGGAACAACTCCAGAAAGCAGCACAAAAACGACTGAAAAGAGTAGCTGGAAAACGTTTTGGTGCTCCCTTAGAAATTGGAAATCTGGTATTATTACGCAGACCTGTCAAGGCTGACGTAGGTAAGAAAATCTATCCCAAGTTTGGAATAGTGTTCATGGGTCCGTTCAGAATTACGAATGCCTATGGAAACAACTGTTATGAACTCTACGATGATGAGAATAATGTCGTTTATGGCAAGTTCAATGCTGGGAACTTGAAGAAATATTATCCAAGAGTAAGCCAATAATAATTCAATTTCGTGTTCAAGTGAATTCTGATACTTATAACACAGAGTTTAAAAAACAATTTGCAACTGTTTTTAAAACGTGGTGAAGGGAGAATGCCCCCGGAAATTGAATTATATTGAGACCACGATGGCGGTATTGGCAAATGTGAGTAAAGTTATGGCTGTCATAGTTATGACGTGGATATTCATGACGTAGGCACGGATGACGTAGAATTCATGCCAGTAGGCTGATTGAGCTGAGATTCTTGGTGACGTCATGATTTTGTTCGAGAAAGATCTTAGATTTACGACGCAGTCGCAGGAAACAAGGTATTGTGCTAAGGAAGAAGTTACGCTATTGGAGGAGAGACTCGAACCAATGAACGATAGTTTGGAAGGAAGACGGAGATTGCTGAAACTACGATATTTAATTACTTTTGGCATGCAGATTTGTGGAAATCTATTTTCAGTTATGGCATTGATTTGGAATTTTGAAGAAATTAATTTTGATTTTTTGAAATTTGAAAATCCGGCAAGTATAGCCAAAGTTAAAACTTCTAGCAATGACGCAGCAACAGGCTATGGAAGGGATGGATACGCCCCTTAAGAAGTTGATAAAAGGTCGTGCACAGAAGAGAGGAGCTCTCATAACTCATACTCAGATCTCATATGTCAGATCGCATATATATTTCTGGTGATATATAGTTATTTTCAAGTGATTCAGTGAAGTAAGTTGTCTTTAGCGTGGTTAAAGCCCGGCGCATCGAACGAACTCGGAGCAGTTCCATTTTACGCTGCTCGAAACTAGGTGAAGTTGAAACGCTCACATTAACGTTTCCACCAGTCAAGATATCAAGCGCTAACTTCAGCCTGTATTATAATTCTATTGGGCAGTATAACATTGAGGTGTGTAGAAGATTTGAACAATTTCACAGTTATACTTCGAAAGATATTGGAACTTTAAGGCTGCCAACAAAAGTGATTTTCTCGCCACATGAGAAACACTTTTAAAATTCCACATTATACACTACGGCTGACACGTGGAGTGCAACAGTGATATTGGAGAATACGTTTGGTATTACAACGATACAGTGTACTATGGAATATTATAATCTTGCAGTGCTTTCAATGATTATAACAGTAGTTGAGATGGAAGGCTAAGGCTTTAATGCAATTGGGACATATATCGTTGGAGTAAAGTAACAGCATGGAACTTCGTTAATCGTCTGTCTACAAAAGCGAGCATGTAGTGAACATCCTACTACACTCATGCATCGTGAATCCATCGCTGAATTATAACAGATGACAGTGGAAATATTTTCATACTCCACAGCTATGAATATTTCTGCGGAAATAACTACAATAAACTTCATGGCGAATTCCTGCAAGAACTTCAGGAAACTTTCAAGAGAGGCCAGGGTTGTCCCGGCGCACAAAGAAGAGTTTTGCCAGAAGGATGTTTTTCGTATCCACGGAGCAGTGCAATTTCGGAGGAGGAAGCAGTTCGATTCTCCGAGGACGCTGATTCCAGGTTCGAGGACGGAGCACATCTTTACGCTGGTGAAATGGAACCAACAGCAGTTTTCTTTGAAAACTTTCCTCTAGATCTTCAATCAACAGATAAGGTAGTCGTGAACGTTTCTTGTATTATTTGAGTCTTGTAGCGATATCTGAGCAACCATTTTCCCATATTTTCTGTCCTATCTTTTGCCCCATTTTCTTGATTGATATTTCTGTACTCAGTACACTTCGATGATTTATGCCTTTTTCTTCGATTTGTTGAGACATTGCTATGTCATTGGCATACTTAATAATTTTGGATCAGTTGAGACTGATATTAGATTCTTTCAGTAATTTGCATATTTTTGTAGTCACGATTTGACTGTAAAGTTAACGATTTGCTATGGCAGATTTGATTTCAGACAGCGTGTCATTTTAGTAAAGTAATTCTATTCAGTAAATTACTTTGACCAATTTTCTGTCATCCTCAAGAAAGAAGAATGATTAAAAGATTTTAGAGCGTTAAAATCTATTACGATATCGACGATCTTTGAAATACTAGTCGTCTTATGAACATGATTGCAACATAGACATTTACCATTGCATTATAGACAATTTTATGAAATATGAACTTTTATTTCGATTTATTGAATACACTATAGTAATGAACATTTGATAGGAGTTTTTCTCAATTCTAGATTGGAACAATAATGTTTGCATTCCACAATCTAATGGTATTCTATTCGACTATTTTGCAGTTTAGAACTTTGTTTGAAGATAGTATTTTTATACTGCGTTACTTTGAAGATGTTAATCTCAATTTTGATAGACCAGGCAGGAGTGTCTAATCGTATTTCCTATTAAATTTATTTGTGATTGGCAAATTTTTACATATCGATTCATGAATGAAACCCACGAAGGTTAAATAATAACAGTCATTATTACAATTGATGAATATAAGAATTTTTAAAGAGGAACAATGGATGTATAATCGTTAGTTCAGTGGACGTGTAAAAGTCGCTGTTGAGTAATGCCCTTGAATAATGAAGGAGGTTCCCACAATAATTAATGAAGTTGATGAATTAATAAGTGGAGGTTTTTGTGTGTAGTTTGGAAGATTTTTATGCCATATATATATGAAGATATATGATGAATTTTGGGCCAATTTTTGTGCAATTTTGTGCGTTATAAGCGAAGTATTTTCCCCCTGATTGTATTGTTCTTTGAAAGATTATTCATATGAAGATACTGTTAAAATTAACAAGAGTGTTAAATAATTTGAGATAAAGATTTTGAATGGAGGTTACCGTCACAAATATTATTATTATTAAACCTTATTAAACCTGAATTTGACAGTTAAATATAACTAACCTTCATTGGTCGATTATATCATCACGATTTGAGTAATTATCAACCGGATAAACGTGTGGTTTAATGTATTTCTTGTATAAATAATATAAACAATTAACATTGAAAAATAATTTTGTAAATATCTTTGATAATAATTTAAAATGATAGTGATTAATAGAGGCGTGTATAAACTTTTCAATGGTCATTTGACATTGTTATAAACAATTTTATTATTGTTATAAATAATTAATGAACTTTGGTTATTAACATTTAGAGTTTTTTTTATACTCTAAACAACGCTAATTAAGCAAGTGGTTTGAACAATTAAACATGATTTGGGATTGTTGGAGTAATCCACTGGTGTTTGAATGAAGCATGTAAGACATTTGCGTGATAATATTTCAGTTGAGATGTGAACATTTACGTGTTTGTAAAAGGAGAGCCAAGCTCTGAGGTAACACGCTTATGCTAGGGTTGAACGAAAGTAGTGTGGTAGTGTCAGAGCTGCTTCCAAAAGCAAGTGGTGAGCCCCTGCGACCTTGGAATGGAAGGAGCCATGCTAGGAGGGCGTGCTTGGATTCGTTTTTTTCGTCTCGTTGTGCTCTTTACGGGAATGTAGGTGTCGAAAAGGTGAACTTAGGGTTTTGGGTCAAAACATGTGTTTTTCACATTTTTGCCGATTTTTGGAAAACGGGCCATGCTAGGAGGGCGTGCTTGGATTCGTTTATTTCGTTTCGTCGTGCTCTTTACGGGAATGTAGGTGTCGAAAAGGTGAACTTAGGGTTTTGGGTCAAAACATGTGTTTTTCACATTTTTGCCGATTTTCGGAAAACGGGCCACGCTAGGAGGGCGTGCTTGGATTCCTTTTTTTCGTTTCGTCGTGCTCTTTACGGGAATGTAGGTGTCGAAAAGGTGAAGTTAGGGTTTTGGGTCAAAACATGCGTTTTTCACATTTTTGCCGATTTTCGGAAAACGGGCCACGCTAGGAGGGCGTGCTTGGATTCGTTTTTTTCGTTTCGTCGTGCTCTTTACGGGCATGTAGGTGTCGAAAAGGTGAACTTAGGGTTTTGGGTCAAAACATGCGTTTTTCACATTTTTGCCGATTTTTGGAAAACGGGTCATGCTAGGAGGGCGTGCTTGTATTTGTTTTTTTCGTCTCGTTATGCTCTTTACGGGAATGTAGGTGTCGAAAAGGTGAAGTTAGGGTTTTGGGTCAAAACATGCGTTTTTCACATTTTTGCCGATTTTTGGAAAACGGGCCATGCTAGGAGGGCGTGCTTGGATTCGTTTATTTCGTCTCGTCGTGCTCTTTACGGGAATGTAGGTGTCGAAAAGGTGAACTTAGGGTTTTGGGTCAAAACATGCGTTTTTCACATTTTTGCCGATTTTTGGAAAACGGGCCATGCTAGGAGGGCGTGCTTGGATTCGTTTATTTCGTTTCGTCGTGCTATTTACGGGAATGTAGGTGTCGAAAAGGTGAACTTAGGGTTTTGGGTCAAAACATGCGTTTTTCACATTTTTGCCGATTTTTGGAAAACGGAAAACGTGATGATGACGTGTGTGAATGTTTTTTTTATACGCATGCGCACTTGAGGGGTTTTGTAAGAGGGCGGGCTTTTTAAATGATGATTTATAAATGAGTTTTTTAATATGTATTGAAATAAGCCCCCAAAAAACTAATAGGTCATTGGCTTTTTACTATCTCGCTAACCAATAATCGGATTTAAACCTATGAGGTGTCGTAGGACTCGTGGTGAAATCCCCTTTTCTATGGACGGGGCATATTCACTCTAAAATAAAAACTACCCTTACCCGGGGGGGGTTGAAATAGTAATATTTTTTGTATGTGCGCGCAGGGACGGCTTTTGTCAAAAGGACCTAACTATACGTTAGTTAATATTTTCTTAACCCCTCATGGGATTTTGCCATAGGCAGTATCATAGCCCTGGGGGTGACGCCCCGTTTTTGAATGTATGATTCATTTTTGTCGAAAGGGCCTAACGACACTTTTGTTCATATCTCGCGAACCAATCATGCTAGGGACTTGTATGAGGGGTCCTAGCACTTGGGGCAACATCCCCTGTTTGGGGGTGAAACTACCCCCCCAAAATTGAAAAATCCATATCTAGGAAACGAAGAAGCCTAAAATTAGGTGTGATAGCTCAAAAAATAGGGGATGATATGGGCTTTTACCTCATTTGATCATTTCACCCCTAAAACAGTAAATAGTTATGTTATGGGGGATAAAACGTGTTAAACACCTAAAAATGATAAATGAACCTAAGATCTTTTGTTTTTGATGAAAAATAGCAGGGGGGTGAAACTACCCCCCAAAATTGAAAAATCCCTATCTCGGAAACGAAGAATCCTAAAATTAGGTGTGATAGCTTAAAAAATAGGGGATGATATGGGCTTTTACCTCGATTGATCATTTCACCCCTAAAACAGTAAATAGTTATGTTATGGGGGAAAAAACGTGTTAAACACCTAAAAATGATAAATGAACCTAAGATCTTTTGTTTTTGATGAAAAATAGCAGGGGGGGTGAAACTACCCCCCAAAATTGAAAAATCCATATCTCGGAAACGAAGAAGCCTAAAATTAGGTGTGATAGCTTAAAAAATAGGGGATGATATGGGCTTTTACCTCGATTGATCATTTCACCCCTAAAACAGTAAATAGTCATGTTATGAGGAAAAAATGTGTTATACACCTAAAAGCATAAGCATCTTTGTGAAACCATGCTTTAATGGACATGTGTATGGAGGATGATTTTTGTTATTATTATTATTAGGTAATTATGGATTAATGTGTGTATAGATACTAACCAGTGGGGAGCGTGATGGCGCAGGTGCTTAGCTGCTCGTCTTTACCCGGACAGCTGGGGTTCAAATCCCGGTGACAGCGGGGGTTGGAATTTTCACTCGAAAAATCACGTGGCGTCAGGAAGGGCATTCGGCCTTAAATCCCCGGCCAAAATCAAAATGTGCCTGGTTGGCTCCGGCGACTCAAACTAATAGGGAAAAGCCGAAGAAAGAAAAAATGGTAACTCACCAGTAATAGTAAACATTGGTTGGAGGTGTTGAAGAAGTCAGAATGGCCAACCCTTGCCATGGTTCACGAATGGACCCCAAAAAGTTTTACCTGTCAAGACTCAGTCTACCCTGTTGCAGCCTTTAGAAAAAAAAATCGAACCGGGGCCTCTGTGGTCACAGTGGACTTTTATTCATGATGCTTTTTAAACAAACGTAGGCTTGCCTACTACCGCTGGCTTGAATCTGCACAGAGACACTGGCTTTGGTTTGTCCTGTGTGCCTTGGCGATAACAGCACAGCGACCTTGTCAGTAAGTTTCATATTACTCATTTGCTTGATAGCGGACGTGCTCTGCACCGTGTTATCATACAGGACATGACTAGATCGTTGTTAGGTTTGACAAAAGCTTATTGTAATCTTGAAATGAATGTCATGGTATAGTCGGGGTTGGAAGCCACGACCTTAGGGTTGCCAACCAAGTAGGTTAACCACTACACGGTGAGATGGTCAAATAATAATGTAACAGAACATATAGAAACGTTTTCTATAGTTTAACGAATTGACTAAGAGCCATACCATGAGAGGTGTAGGTAATGAAAATTAAATTTAAGCTATAACTACACGCTTATATACTAGAAGAAGAAATGGAAAACAAAAGGGCAATAGGCCAAATAAAGGACAGAAGGAGTAAAAAATGGCCCTCAACCCTCAAGCATAAGGATTGAGGGAGTTGGAAGGAAGGAGAGCCATGAAAGGCAGATAAAAATTATACTAGGAGTGGCTTTGCCCCAGAGGTAATGGATAAAGAGGAGGAAAACTGGACTCAGCTCAGAAATCCCTTGGGGTCACCAACTTCCAAACTGATCAGCCCTTGAGGGTGTAGCCATATGCAGAGTGCACCGCAAGTGGTGGGGCTTCTTGAGGGGGCTTGGGCAAAAGACAGGGAATAACATGAAAATAAAAAAAGCAAGGCTGCCTCCTCAGGATATCAGAAAAAATAAATAAACCAGGGCCAATGAAGTTGCAAAAGGAAGAGACTCCCTAGGGCTCGGATACCCTAATCATGTTGAGGTCGGTAGAGAACAAGAGTTGAGCAAGTGTGGTCGACAGGAAATAAGACAGAGAGGAGCCTAGCACAAGTTAGTGGAAGCAATGACGGTCTCAGCTGGGACTCCGTGATCGTCAACCTACATGACACTAGATATAACGCCCAGAGGGGGGAATTAAAGACCTCTATTGTTTTATATCACATGGCATGCCTTATAATGCAATACTGGTCCTAGGGTGTGCAAAATTGTATTAGAAACTCAGCTAATAATAGTGTGCTTGCCCATGATTATTTTCCCAAGGACTGATAACCATGATTTCCAAGCCCCTAAGTAAGACAAAAAACAAATGATTTTCATTTTCCAATGAGTTGGGGTGAGGTGAGTTTTCTATACACCAAACTGATGTGGTTTCCCACTTCTATTCCAGGCAAATGCACATTTGATGTTAAGAATAGTCAAATGGTTTGCAACTGCCCAATGCTAGGACCTGATTAGTGGCTTAAAAAAATGGAATGGAATGGAGTACACTTCCGCCAAAACCAACAAGAGGAGTGTTCGATCCCCCACAACAACCATCCATAAAGTCAATATAAATGACTATGCACTTCAGCTCATAACATTCTCCTCTCTCCAATCCTACCCCTTGCTGGTGAAAGACACACTCTAATACAACCATCATAGTGACAGGTTATCTGTTAAATACCTAACTATCCCCAGATTTACCTTAAATTTTCCTAAAATCCACTACATTTTCCGAAAATTGACCAAATGACACAACATTCCAGCAAAATTCAACAAATGACTACCAGATTTATTGAAATTCCATTGATTTACCTAAGCATGGTTTAAACCATCTCAAATTCATATAAAATTAGACGAATATAGATGAAAATTCACTAAAATTTACCGAATTTAGCCAAGTGGTGTACAAACCATGAAATTTATCCAATTTTTTATTAAAATTGACTACATGTACTCGAAAATTCCATAATATTCCCTTTACATGTATGCTTTTATTGTTGTTGTTTCGTTTACCACACTCCCTGCAGACAAATACCTCAACATGACTTTCTCCTAGAATAGGAGATCCACATTCGACATGATAGCTGAGTTTCATTTCCCATAAACTTGTCTCTGAGGTGGGTGTCAGGAAAAGGCATCCAGCTGTAAAAACCACACCCTCACGTAGACTTTCATAACCTCTTACGTTGAGGTTTCTTACACTAACGACATTAAATGATTGAACGGTTTCCTTTTCACAATTCCTGTCTATACTTTCCTCTTTAAGGTTGCAAGATGTTTGCAAGATTCCTAAAATGCAATTAAATGTAATAAATACCTTAAGATGGTTTCATTTGTTTAATGATATGGTGTTGATGATGGATATATACGTGAAGACTAATTTTTGTTAGGTCTTGACTGGCCTTGCAATTAGAAATTGACAAACCAAACATGGGTTATCTACCAAGGGAACACTTTGACCACTATGTTGGTTATTGACCAGTAAGTACAGTTCTAGTAATGAAACAGAAATCCAACACAAACAATGAGCGCGCAATGCGGCGGAGATTGGTACCACGATGTACTGTTGGTTATGTAGCTATGTGGAATGTACATCACATATGGTTTACTTGAAGGTTTGGAGATTCCATTAAAGATATTTCTACAATAAACCATTTTCAAATGGTCATTCGTTGGTGTGAAAATATTTATTATATGGTATTTTATGAAAACAATTATGATTTATAAAAAAATATACGTTTACTGTATTCTTATTCAATGTAAGCACTGGAGGCACTATCGACCAAAATACAGCACTATCTGGAATGTATATTGCATACTTGAAGGTTTGGTGATCCCATTAAAGATATTCCTACAATAAATGATTTTCAAGTTGTCGTTCTATGGCGTGAAATTATTTAATATATGATATTTGCTAAAAGGATTTACCACTGGAATTATTTTACAAGTAGTTATTTTAATGACCAACAGAGTTCACTGTTAAGAAGGTAGATCCCTATGTGGAATGTAGGATAACATGTTATACATGATACGTGACAACTGTAAGGCTTGTGATTTTTAAGATGCCTTTATCCCTATATTAATCACCCAGTTTGCAATACTGATAACTGCAATGTTACTGAAAAAAAATTGAAACAAAACAAAAACCGGCATTGAAAAACCAAAAAGTGGTTGAGCCTATATATAGTGGGGAAAAGAAAAGTTTTGTAAACACTAATGTCCAACAAGACTAATTAAATCAGTAACTGTCAGGGTGGCCGAGTGGTTAAGGCGTTTGACTTAAGATCAAATTTCCAAATATATAAGGAAGCAAGGGTTCGAATCCCTTCCCTGACATAACTATTGCTTGAACATGCAAGAAAACAAGAAATATACACAAACTATGTTTATCAATTTAATCAATTTTTTATTATTTTTTTTTACAAGAGATAGACACACAGAATACATCTCGTTTTTGTTTATCAGTTCTTTTAAACATAACACTTGTTGAATTTTTTTTTTTAGGGGATGGGGGTGTTGCTACGTTGACCCATCACACAATAATAGCAGCTTTACGAAGTTCATTTTCTATATTTAATAGCTCTTTCTCATAACCAATATGACCAAGCTGTTTACAGGCATGCAAGAGCTGTAGACGTTCGACTAATATATTAGGATCGTTCCATTTGCTATTTTTTATGAATGGTTTCAGAATCTCGGGAAGCAGTTCATCATTATCACCATTAATATGATTATCATCCTCATTATTATAATCATTTTCATAATGATGATCATTATCATCGTTATCATTTCCATGATAATTTCCACCTGTGTCCACAGTCTGTTCAATGGTTTGAGTTGTCTTTGATAGTGTTGAAAGCTTCTTTTTAGATGTGCGAGAATGCTTTAACATTGTTATGTTATTATTACCACTATTACCTTTCCTCACTAACTTTTTGATGGGGTATATTGTCTCTGATAGGGTTGAGGGCTTTTGAGATGTGGGTGCATGTCTGAACATGGGTTTCACAGGAGGTGTTAAAGGTTTCTCATTAAACAACTCGCTAACAGCATGAGTGCGTTGTAGTGTATTAAACTTGAGGTTAATATTATCTTGAGCAGTACTATCTTTCTCTTGGACTTGGTTTCTTGCTTTGGTTTGGGTTTTCCTTACATTTAGACTAGCGTGATTATTAAGTTTACATTCATGATTGTTTGAAGAAAGTACGTCCAATTCTTTTGTTTTAAGCATTCCTCGACACTGTTTCGATCGTTGCTTTGAACAGCGCCAAATAACAGTTCCATTTTTATTGCTTCGTTTCACAATATATGAATATCCTTTATAGTATGCATAAGGCTTACCATACCTAGTCACTGATACTTCCATATCAACTGTCAAGCACAAACTAATCTCTAGTAAAGACAACTTGGTAATAACAACAATAGTTTAATGTGGGAGCATATATATATGCAAAAAGTGGGAGCAAAGGTGGGGGGGTAAAAAGTGGGAGCAAAAGTGGTAGCAAATGTGGGAGAAAAAAATAACTGTGAGCAAAAAGTGGGAGCAAATATGGGATCAAATGTGCGAGCAAAGCAAATATAAAAAAGTGGGAGCAAATATGCTAACAAATATGTAAACAAATATACCAGCAAAAGTAAATACACAAGTCAAGATAGATTAAAGTGCAAAGAAAATATGGAAGCAAATATGAGAGCAAAAATGGTGTTTTTTCTAAAACAACTAGACATAACAAACTTAGTCATAACCTAACCTAACCTAACCTAACCTCACCTAACCTCACCTAACCTCACCTAACCTAACCTAACCTCACCTCACCTAACCTCACCTCACCTAACTTCACCTAACCTAACCTAACCTAACTTAACTTCACCTAATCTAACTTGACTGAACTTTACCTAACCTAACCTATCATAACTTCACCTAACCTAACTTTACCTAACCTAACTTTCAACTCACAGATCAAAATTAAATTCTAGGCATAGTTGAGTTGGAACCCAAGACTTCAGGGATAACACACAAGTATACTAGCCAGTACACCGCAAAATGGGCAAATTATCATGCAACACAACATAAAGTAAAAGTTTCCTGTAGTGTAACTCATTGGCTGTCAACCATAGTTTGGGAATTCAAACCCAAGACCTCAGGACTTTTGTTTTGAACATTATCAGAAATATTATTTCATTTACATTTTGCTGCTGCTGCTTATAGTTATAAGAGATGGCATTAATATGGAAAGCAAAAAAAAATGTGGGAGCAAAAAGTGGGAGGAAAACGTGTAAGCAGAAGTGGGAGCAAACAAGTGTGAGCAAATATGGGAGCAGAAAGTGGAAGCAAATGTGAAAGCAAAAGTGGGAGCAAAAAGAGCGAGCAAAAGTGATTGCACAAATTAAGAGCAAAATGTGTGAGTAAAAAGTGGGGGCAAATGTGGTGTTTTACTAAAACAATCTCCCCTAACCTAACCTAAACTAACTTCACCCAACCTAATTTCACCTAACCTAACTTCACCTAACCTAACCTTCCAACTCTCAGATCAAAAATTAAATTCTGGCCATAGTCGTGTTGGAACCCAAAACCTCTAGGATAACACCCAAGTATACTAGCCACTACATCGCGAAATGGGCAAATTATCATGCAACACAACATAAAAATAAAAAGTTTTCTGTAGTGTAACTCATTGGCTGACAATCATACTTGAGAATTCAAACCCAAGACCTCAGGACTTTTGTTTTGAACATTATCAGAAATATTATTCCATTTACATTTTGCTGTTGCTTATAGTTATAAGAGATGGCATTAATATGGGAGCAAAAGTGAAAGCAAAACGTGGGTGCAAGCATGGCTGGTTGTAGAGACTTTCATATCAACTAATACACATAAATTAAATTTTAGTAAAGCGACTTGGATAATAATAATAATAATATTAACAGTTTAAAAAAAAATTCAAGGGGATTGATATATTTCAGGGCGTAATTTCCAAAGTACTGTCAAGAATAATAATTACATGAACAGATTCCAAGAACTCTAGAGTGCTTTTAAGGTTAATGATTGGCTAGGAGTGAGATAGAGCTAGCTAACCTAAGTTAACCTCAGCTCAGTAAACCTAACCTTGTCACATGGCATGTTCTACAAGTATAGACTTGCTTTGAGACTGGCTATGACGTCACAGATGAATGGCGGTGGGAGGCTGGACATGACTTTTTTATTACCCAAAAACATTTTCCTTTTTGCCAGCCTCCCACCGCCATTCATCTGTGACGTCATAGCCAGTCTCAAAGCAAGTCTATACTTGTAGAACATGCCATGTGACAAGGTTAGGTTTACTGAGCTGAGGTTAACTTAGGTTAGCTAGCTCTATCTCACTCCTAGCCAATCATTAACCTTAAAAGCACTCTAGAGTTCTTGGAATCTGTTCATGTAATTATTATTCTTGACAGTACTTTGGAAATTACGCCCTGAAATATATCAATCCCCTTGAATTTTTTTTTAAACTGTTAATATTATTATTATTATTATCCAAGTCGCTTTACTAAAATTTAATTTATGTGTATTAGTTGATATGAAAGTCTCTACAACCAGCCATGCTTGCACCCACGTTTTGCTTTCACTTTTGCTCCCATATTAATGCCAACTCTTATAACTATAAGCAACAGCAAAATGTAAATGGAATAATATTTCTGATAATGTTCAAAACAAAAGTCCTGAGGTCTTGGGTTTGAATTCTCAAGTATGATTGTCAGCCAATGAGTTACACTACAGAAAACTTTTTATTTTTATGTTGTGTTGCATGATAATTTGCCCATTTCGCGATGTAGTGGCTAGTATACTTGGGTGTTATCCTAGAGGTTTTGGGTTCCAACACGACTATGGCCAGAATTTAATTTTTGATCTGAGAGTTGGAAGGTTAGGTTAGGTGAAGTTAGGTTAGGTGAAATTAGGTTGGGTGAAGTTAGTTTAGGTTAGGTTAGGGGAGATTGTTTTAGTAAAACACCACATTTGCCCCCACTTTTTACTCACACATTTTGCTCTTAATTTGTGCAATCACTTTTGCTCGCTCTTTTTGCTCCCACTTTTGCTTTCACATTTGCTTCCACTTTCTGCTCCCATATTTGCTCACACTTGTTTGCTCCCACTTCTGCTTACACGTTTTCCTCCCACTTTTTGCTCCCACATTTTTTTTTGCTTTCCATATTAATGCCAACTCTTATAACTATAAGCAGCAGCAGCAAAATGTAAATGAAATAATATTTCTGATAATGTTCAAAACAAAAGTCCTGAGGTCTTGGGTTTGAATTCCCAAACTATGGTTGACAGCCAATGAGTTACACTACAGGAAACTTTTACTTTATGTTGTGTTGCATGATAATTTGCCCATTTTGCGGTGTACTGGCTAGTATACTTGTGTGTTATCCCTGAAGTCTTGGGTTCCAACTCAACTATGCCTAGAATTTAATTTTGATCTGTGAGTTGAAAGTTAGGTTAGGTAAAGTTAGGTTAGGTGAAGTTATGATAGGTAAAGTTCAGTCATCCACAAACCTTAACGTAAATATTGTAAACTGAACAAATGAAGTGTCTGTTATACACACTATTGTTTCATTCACCAGCCTGTTGGGTTAGGGCTAGGACAGGTGTTTGCCCATCTTATTGGTTTATTGCCACTTTACTTACTAATGTCATAGATAAGAATGATGTCCACCAAATTCATTTTAACAGAACCCTTCTGTAATAGCTCCATACAACACAACAGCAAACACACGTGGTTATTTCACTCACAACTACAACAAATTCACACATTCCATATTTCTACAGAATAACATCCTTCCCAATTGTTCAGAGATCCCGAATGGATATTTGAATAAAGTAAATAGATGTCAGAAGAGCCACCTAACAGTTGCTAATATAGTCAACCCTAACCCCAAAATAGTCATCTTCATGAAGATCACACGTTTGTTGAAAGGTGGCTCTATCAAGATGCGTAATTTTAGCTGGGAAGTCGCACAATAAGTAAAAGAGTATCTCAGATTTTAAATGACAGTCTACCTATGGTCACCTTCTTTCGTACAAATTATATTACACGGAATTAACATATCTTCATATCTGTGAGCTCATGTGCAGAATGAAGAGGCTCTGCAAGCAATGCAGCACATCAAGTTTTATAATTTCACCACAGGATATAGGCAATAAACAACGCAAAGAAGGGTGAGACTGAAGTTTCTGCCTTTGCGTCAGATTACCAGCAGTGCATGGGGATAAGGAAGCAATCTACACTATCGACTTTCTACCGATAACAAAGTCAGTATCATAACAAATCAAAACACGGCTCTGAGGCTATTTCACTCAGATCAGTTGTAAATACAAAACAAACTTCATGGAATAATTATTTTTAATAGGGAGAAAGCTTGTAGTTTTACGTGACCAATCATGTGGCGACCATGAGTCACGGGACCTCCATTTACAAGAGGAATCCCAACCACAGGGCGCGATATTACACTTCGAAGGAATGTTAAAGAATTAACAAGAAACATGAGTAGAACCCTAGTCATTTGTAATAGACTGTTCCCTTGTTCCATTTGTGAAGTTATTGGTCTTGTTCTGTATAATTGGTTCACGACATGACATATCAAGCCCAGTTAAAGAACAGAGAATGGCCTGGATGATCTGACAAAGGCTATCTTCCTAAGTATTTCAACATTCTTTACTAGCAGCCTCCATTTTCGTATAGAAGTTATGAGGAAATTAATAAATGTATCACTGTATTTTGGCGAGGTAGTCTGATGTTTTAGAAACTATTTCTGTGTCACGGAATTGGTAGCCAGATTACAGTATACAGAGAATCTCTTAAATATTACGATCATATACATAACTGGAGAAGCAAATCATGAATGGAATTTGATGACTTGCAAGAAACAACAACCAGATATTCAAAAACCAAAAAAAAAAGGACTTTTTCAGATGAGCCAGACTCCAAATATAATTTAGGCAGGGAGTCCTATCAAGCGCTAGGTCGATAATGTCAATGTTTGGCCCTTAAAACAACAACAAATATCATATCAACCTATCCAGCAAACAAATCACAGAGAAAACAATATCTTCCATATACACTATGGAGCACGTATATGATCAGCCAGAAATTACTAGAATTACATTCAGGTTTCGTATTAATTCCTAAATATGTCATCAGTGCACATGATATCCTCACAAACGTATCACCAAACCTTTGAAAATCTCAGCCACACTTGGTGGAGGAACATCAGATATCATTAAGCATATAACGAGCCTTAATAACCATAAAGCTGCTCTCAATATAATTAGGCACTTACAACTCTCGCATCTCCGCCTCTTGATGAAGATAGTGCTTCCGTTTTGACATGTGCGACTATCTCTTCAGTCACATTCTCATTAATCGTAACTTCCTTGTTGTCCGCAGTATCTTCCTTGATATGTGCTCCCTACAGAGAAACAACAATTTGTTAATAATGTACCCCAGGAGGCATAAGAAATATATTTTGTAGATACAGAAGACATTCTTCTTGCTTTATATGTCTCGGATTAGTCAATGAATAATTGTAAGAAATTTGACAAGGTTAGAATAGCATCTCTGAAGCTGAAATTTGGCTGCGTTAAGTGCTCATTAGCTGACTTTCACATTATTTATGTTTTTCTGACTTATATTTTCAAGGTTTTGAACGTTTTATAACACAAAATTACAAAAGAATACCATACCTATTACTTACGATGTATTCGTTGCCACCACAACACAATATACTTTACTTCTGAGAATCCAATACTTTCAAGTAGCAACAGTGTTATAAATTAAGCAACACAATTGATACTATTGTCTTTCATTTTATGAGAAATAAAATAGGTGTTTGATTCAAGATGAATAGAAACACAAACTTGAATTTATAAAACACACTTGCATTTTGGAACTATTCTTAAACACGAATTCCAAGAGTCTTTAACTTAACTGAGAAAAATAAATGTTGATATGATTATCTACTGTCACTCATCATGTGATTGAGTGGTCATGAAGTCAAAGACAATTCAAAACCTCAATACACAGAGTCCAAGTTTCACTAGCACACACTTACTATGCCAAGGATTCTTCGAAGTTCCTACCTAATTTTGCAGCAAGACTTAACCTTACGGGTGATGCTAGTTTTGCCATAATAATTCAAGGTTGTTTCAAAATGGACAACAAATAACCACTCAATTCACATTATTAATAAAAAAGAGTCAAAAAACATAAACTCTGCTGTTGTTTTTCTGTTTCATAATTGAAATTAAAACTGATTAAAACAAACTACATAACTTAAAAAAGGGATTTGAGAATAATCCAAGGTGGGAAATAAAGTTCACAGTCACCTGACAATCAAGTTCTTCTTTAACAAATGCATCTTCAAATACATCATCAGGTTCTTCAATTTTCATCCCCACTGGCCTATCAGAGGGTGGCTGCTCATTCAAATCCTGGGAAGTAATGAACAAGCATGACTATATATAAAAATTAAAGAATATGAGTTAATGATGATAGTAATAATAATAATAATAAGAGGAAACTGATACCACACATTTGCTGACAAACTATCACATTACCAAGCACCTAGAACATGTCTTATACCTCCGGATTTGGCCCTGGAAATAAGAGAGAAAATTGTAAAATTCTCACAGATTACTTCCATGATCCTTTAACCTGCGATCCTCCTGAAGGAAAAATATTAATAATAATTATTATTATTATGAATTTAAAGTAAATAAAATAATTATTGACATTGATCACCACTTTTCTTTAATTAAAGTAAAGTTTCAAAGTTTCAACCTGATGGACCCAAACTCGGAACAGTTAAAATATCCGCCAATTCTTCTGGAATGTCTTAAACAAAATTAAAACAATTTCCTTGCAAATATCACAAACCAAAATTCTTCCAATCGGATGGCATTGGTGTTCTTCATCGAAAACGTAAAGACAGAGGGTTGAACATGACCAGTGATAAGGCCATAGACCGTGTTAATCAAACCTTTAAAAAGTGCAGTTGCAATAAAATACAAAAAATAACTGGCATGAATTAATCAAAGCCCAGAAAGAAGCCTCAAGAATCATCAGATCTGAAGAACGCTCATTACATCAAAATAGACCGACACAAATAGATCAAAATTGAAGACTGCACGGGAAGAACAGGGTAAGTCACATTATGTAGATTATTCATGAGAGCCAATTTAATATTTCAACAGTAAAAATAAATACTTACTAACACCCCAATTGAGTGTAAGCGATATCGTTACTTAGCCAAGTGTATTTCTTATAAAGGGAATTCTTGTTAAGTCAGAGGATATGGGACGTTCTTTCCGTTTCCACTAAAAATAAAAACCTCTGTATCTCGATGCCTCACCGAATTATTTGAAGTTAATTACAACTGATCTGTAGTTACGATAGCTGGCCACAAGAGTGCGTCCCGAATAAAATGGACTTACCCCGTTCATTCCGTGTGCTTTTCTATTACATGGAAAATAGTACAAGCAACTGTAACAAAACATTTGCTGACGAACTATCACATTACTAAGTACGTTTTTTATGTCTTAAACATCCGGATGAGGCCCTCGGAGTAATAAAGAAAACTGTTAACCTCTCACAGATAACTTCCATGACCTTTTAACTAGCGATACTCCTGAACAACAATTCTGATTTGAGCAACCGATTCCAAATCCGGATTCAGAACACCCTCAATTGGAAGAAATCGAGAAAATAATCCATGAACTTAAAAATAGCTAAGCTCCAAAGGAAGATGTAATGTTGAGATTAAGAGGTGAAAGCCTAGCTGAGAAATTTCAAGTAATACTTGTACGTTTATGGAGAAAATTCCTGAAGACTGCAATTGCAATCTAATTTACCCAGAACATAAAAAGGGGGAGAGAACAGACACCAATATCCTCACTATCGCTCGTGGAAAAAATTCTCCCTAAAGCGTTATTCACGGGACTAGAAAACCAAACTGAACTTCTAAATGGCGAATAACAGGCATGATTCATAAATGGCAGGTCCTGTGCAGAACAAATTCTCATACTCAAAACCACCTTGCGAATCCATAAAGCCACGCAAACAACGCTATCTTTGGAGACTTCAGGAAAGCTGGCGACTCAGTAGACCCACACACACTATTCAATATTCTAGAAGTATCCAATGTTGACAGGAAAACAAGAGAATTAATTCGACAGACACTGACAGCCATAACTTCAATAGTTAACACATCTGAAGCATTGTGTGGCTCAGAAACATTGATCATTGAAGGTAGATTTCTTAGTAAGGACATGATACCACAGTAATCAAACCTGAAGCTCTATGTGGCTCAGAAACATTGATTATTGAAGGTAGATCTCTTAGTAAGGATATTATACCACAGTAATCACACCAGAAGAACAATATGGCTCAGAAACATTGATCATTGCAGGTGGGTCTCTTAGTAAGGACATTATACCACAGTAATCAAACCTGAAGCTCTATGTGGCTCAGAAACATTGATCATTGAAGGTAGATCTCTTAGTAAGGACATTATACCACAGTAATCAAAGCTGAAGCACTGTGTGGCTCAGAAACACTGATCATTGAAGGTATATCTCTCAGAAAGGACATCATACCACAGTAAACTAATTTGAAGCTCTATATGGTGCAGAAACATTGATCATTGAAGGAAGGTCTCTAAGTAAGGACATGATACCACAGTAATCAAACCTGAAGCTCTATATGGCTCAGAAACATTGATCATTGAAGGTAGATCTCTTAGTAAGGACATTATACCACAGTAATAAAAGCTGAAGCACTGTGTGGCTCAGAAACACTGATCATTGAAGGTATATCTCTCAGAAAGGACATCATACCACAGTAAACTAATTTGAAGCTCTATATGGTGCAGAAACATTGATCATTGAAGGAAGGTCTCTAAGTAAGGACATGATACCACAGTAATCAAACCTGAAGCTCTATATGGCTCAGAAACATTGATCATTGAAGGTAGATCTCTTAGTAAGGACATTATACCACAGTAATCAAACCTGAAGCTCTATATGGCTCAGTAACATTCATCATTGAAGGTAGATCTCTTAGTAAGGAGATTATACCACAGTGATCAAAGCTGAAGCACTGTGTGGCGCAGAAACATTGATCATTGAAGGTAGATCTTTTAGTAAGGACATTATACCACAGTAATCAAAGCTGAAGCACTATGTGGCTCAGAAACATTGATCATTGAAGGTAGATCTCTTAGTAAGGACATTATACCACAGTAATCACACCTGAAGCACTGTGCGGCTCAGAAACATTGATCATTGAAGGTAGATGTCTTAGTAAGGACATTATACCACAGTAATCACACCTGAAGCACTGTGTGGCTCAGAAACATTGATCATTGAAGGTAGATGTCTTAATAAGGACAAGATACCACAGTAATCACACCTGAAGCACTGTGTGGCTCAGAAACATTGATCATTGAAGGTAGATTATCTTAGTAAGGTCATTATACCACAGTAATCGAACCTGAAGCTCTATATGGTTCAGAAACATGGATCATTGAAGGTAGATCTCTTAGTAAAGACATTATACCACAGTAATCAAACCCGAAGCTCTATATGGCTCAGAAACATTGATCATTGAAGGTAGATCCCTTAGTAAGGACATTATACCACAGTAATCACACCTGAAGCTCTATATGGCTCAGAAACATTGATCATTGAAGGTAGATCTCTTAGTAAGGACATTATACCACAGTAATCACACCTGAAGCACTGTGTGGCTCAGAAACATTGATCATTGAAGGTAGATCTCTTAGTAAGGACATTATACCACAGCAATCACACCTGAAGCACTGTGTGGCTCAGAAACATTAATCATTGAAAGTAGATCTCTTAGTAAGGACATAGAGAAACAAGAAAGGAAAATCCTTGGTCCAGTCTGCTCAGAAGAAATCTGAGTGAAACGGAAGTGTCGGGAGATTTATCAGCATTCTGGAAAGATCACAGACACCTTCAGGAAAAGACAATTTACGTTCTACTGCAACATTCTCAAAATGAACCATCTCAGGTTCACCAAAATGATTCTCAACCATGCACTCTCAATGGAAGTTAAGAACCAGTGACTTAGTGAAATAGACAAAGAACTTCAAGAAATTGGCATCACAGTAGAAATTACATAAGATCGACCCCAGTTCAAAACAGTGATTAACAGTCGCCATTTTGCTGAGAAAATGAATACAAGGGCCAATAAATCATGGGCTGAAGAACTGAGGTATTAATATTGTTTATAGGAAAATTAAAAGCAAACATTTCAGATCCAGATTCCTTTTTGGTAGCGGGCCGATAAACCAAATGCTTGGGTCCATAGTTTAGAGGGTGCGACAACGCTGTCATGTAGCCCCGTGTACTTTGGGTGTGTGTAGAATCTGTATGCTAACCGCTGTTAATTGTGATGGCTGTATTAGCGTGTCTTATCAGTAACTCAGGTAAGGATTGCAGATATTCACTTTTCAAGTAGTTCCTTCTACCTCCAACCTTATATCCAGCCTTGTGAGGACAAACTACTTTCTCTCTCAGACCGTAGCCAAAAACCAAAAAGGTGGCCACTAAACCCTAATATGGTCGACCATCTACCTCCAACCTAATATTCAGCCTTGTGAGGAAAACCTACTTTCCCACTCAGACCATAGCCAAGAACCAAAATGGTGGCCCCAAACCCTAATATGGTCGATCCTCTACCTCCAACCTAATATTCAGCCTTGTGAGGACAACCTACTTTCTCTCAGACCGTAGGCAAGAACCAAAATGGTGGCCACTAAACCCTAATATGGTCAACCCTCTTCCTCCAACCTAATACTCAGCCTTGTGAGGACAACCTACTTACTCTCTCAGATCGTAGCCAAGAACCAAAATGGTGGCCACTAAACCCTAATATGGTCGACCCTCTAACTCCAACCTAATACTCAGCCTTGTGAGGACAACCTACTTACTCTCTCAGATGGTAGCCAAGAACCAAAATGGTGGCCACTAAACCCTAATATGGTCGAGCCTCTACCTCCAACCTAATATTCAGCCTTGTGAGGACAATCTACTTTCTCTCTTAGATCGTAGACAAGAAACAAAATGGTGGCAACTAAACCCTAATATGGTCGACCCTTTTCCTCTATCCTAATATTCAGCCTTCTGAGAACAACCTACTTACTCTCTCGGACCGTAGTCAAGAGCCAAAATGGTGGCCACTAACCCATAATATGGTCGACCATCTACCTCCTACCTAATATTCAGCCTTGTGAGGAAAACCTACTTTCCATCTCAGACCGTAGCCAAGAACCATATTGGTGGCAACTAAACCCTAATATGGTCGACCCTCTACCTCCAACCTAATATTCAGCCTTGTGAGGACAACCCACTTACTCTCTCGGACCATAGTCAAGAATGAAAATGGTGGCTACTAACCCCTAATATGGTCGACCCTCTACATCCAACCTAATATTCAGCCTTGTGAGGACAACCTACTTTCCGTCTCAGACCGTAGGCAAGAATCAAAATGGTGGCCACTAAACCCTAATATGGTCAACCCTCTACCTCCAACCTTATGCTCAGCCTTGTGAGGACAACCTACTTACTCTCTCAGATCATAGCCAAGAACCAAAATGGTGGCCACTAAACCCTAATATGGTCGACCGTCTACCTCCAACCTAATACTCAGCCTTGTGAGGACAACCTACTTTCTCTCTCAGATGGTAGCCAAGAACCAAAATGGTGGCCACTAAACCCTAATATGGTCGACCCTCTACCTCCAACCTAATATTCAGCCTTGTGAGGACAACCTACTTTCTCTCTTAGATCGTAGACAAGAACCAAAATGGTGGCAACTAAACCCTAATATGGTCGACCCTCTTCCTCTATCCTAATATTCAGCCTTCTGAGGACAACCTACTTACTCTCTCGGACCATAGTCAAGAGCTAAAATGGTGGCCACTAACCCCTAATATGGTCGACCCTCTACCTCCAACCTAATATTCAGCCTTGTGACAACAACCTACTTTCTCTCTCAGACCGTAGTCAAGAACCAAAATGGTGGCCACTAAACCCAAATATGGTCGACCTTCTTCCTCTAACCTAATATTCAGCCTTGTGAGGACAACCTACTTACTCTCTCAGACCATAGTCAAGAACCAAAATGGTGGCCACTAAACCCAAATATGGTCGACCTTCTTCCTCTAACCTAATATTCAGCCTTGTGAGGAGAACCTACTTACTCTCTCAGACCATAGGCAAGAACCAAAATGGTGGCTAGTAAACCCTAATATGGTCGACCCTCTACCTCCAACCTAATATTCAGCCTTGTGACAACAACCTACTTTCTCTCTCAGACCGTAGTCAAGAACCAAAATGGTGGCCACTAAACCCAAATATGGTCGACCCTCTTCCTCTAACCTAATATTCAGCCTTGTGAGGATAACCTACTTTCTCTCAGACCGTAGTCAAGAACCAAAATGGTGGCCACTAAAACCAAATATGGTCGACCTTCTACCTCCAACCTAATATTCAGCCTTGTGAGGACAACCTACTTACTCTCTCAGACCATAGTCAAGAACCAAAATGGTGGCCACTAAACCCAAATATGGTCGATCTTCTACCTCCAACCTTATATCCAGCCTTGTGAGGACATCCTACTTTCTATCTCAAACCGTAGGCTAGAACACAAATGGTTGACCATTAGGAACCAATCTAGGTGATCCTCCTCATCCCCAAGTGACTCGTCTGACTTGAAACTGCTTGGAGATTGTCGTAACGTGACGTCATGCGCTGTCTCAAAACAAGACTTGCCTGTCAGGCAAACGTGACTATAGCCACAAGTCAGGAAACCATGACAACCATCATGGCCGATGAGGGAACGCGAGGCCACCATGGCAATATGATCTGTTTATAGAGGAGGACAAATGGAAAAAAATTCTAATCTCGGGGATTTATGAAGGAAATCTAGGTGAATTTAACTTTACAGGTTGGCTACCCGGATTATCAAAGAAATTAGTTGAACTTTCTCAGAATGCTTTTGTTGTAGACATCGAGCGATGATTGCAATAAGTAACACTCTTTCCCCAGCCTCTAGCAATTCAAGTCTTGGAACAGACGGGATTCCAAATATAATCTTGCTATAAATCTCGCTTTCTAGTGAGTCAGTGCAGTAACATACATATCATGATGTGGCAACAATGTACGTCATTATTCAAAACAACGGCTATGTACTATCTCTGTTGCATAGAGAAGAGGCATTGTTTCAGCTTCTAAATGGCAATTAATACACAAGTATGAAAATACAGACACAATATGCCCTCTAGTTAACAGATACTGCTTGATATAATTAACCTTGCTAACTACAAACATTATGCCTTGGACATCACTAAGATTGCAATGTTACACAATGTGTGGAATTATAATACACTTACAATAACAGCCAAGTCATCTGTTTCTGTCGACCATTCCGGCTCACTTTTGATCACAGCTTGCTCGTCCATTACGTTAGAAAACTAGAACACAGAAATTCACCTTAACATTATTTACATACGCACTTATTCACCGAAATAGCCTCATACATCAAATGAGGTAATCTCAGTCCTCCAAATGTAATAGGCCTATTGGTATTCCTAATATATCCTGTGACGTGCACAGTAGGCTATCAATAACAGTACATCCTACTTGATCAAATGAGTTAGAGAGTAATGCCGAGTAAATTCAGTTCCGTTGTTCCCTAACACACACAAACCTGAACAATGTTTGGTCGAGGCGGGGATATCTGATTGTTAGTAAGTAACACAACTGTCAGCGCGACTGAAATAGGTTCCGTACTGATCGTAGCACACGCTTCTTTGAGAATCAGGACTAGCTGTGTACAGGCCTCCAGTTACCACACAATGCCCAGTTCAAATGAAAACTCTTACATCCTCCTCATTGAACGGACGCGAGAGAAAGATCTATTTATCAATACACACTTACAAAACTAACATGGGAATTATTTGTGTATAATATCATCATTAAGGTGTTCTTAGGTACATACCTCTGTCAAGGATACCTCTATATTCTCGACGGTTAATTATTGTAAACAGCGTATCACTGATAATCTGCGCTGGGCACTGAGCTTACAATATCCTTCCGCCGTAGCACTAATTAGCTTAACTTAGTTTTGTCCCATATTTCCACAACATTAGAAATACTCCTGCTTGGATGTGTCATCTAACAAGAAAAGAGTTCTCAGATTGTTCATTCTCGCCAAAAAAGTGAGATAGTCTCTATGAAATGCGTTAATTCTGCACAAAACATCCTCCTAGTGTTACAAGCCGCCCTGTTCGAAACAGAAGTATTGAATGCCCTCATCCTCGTCCTCCTTAGACTCATAACATCTTTGTGTGTGGTTATAGTCACAATATTTGTGCACTGAACACGACATTACAGTCTAAAATCTAAATTAAGAATTGTTGTTGTTGTTTAAGTTTACAGTCTTTCGACTGGTTCGATGCAGCACTACAATCTTCCCTGTCTTAGCTAATCGTTTCACCTCTACATAGGTACCACACCCTATATCCGAGGCAATCAGTTTGACATATTCTACCCTTGGTCGACCCCTTGAGTTCTTATCTTCGACTCTTCCTTCCATAGTTAGGTTTGATATTCCTGGATGTCTTGGTATGTAGATATCCCACCAACCTATTTCTTCTCTTCATAAGCAGTCGTCACTAACATCTCTCGTCTCCCAATCGTCTTAATACCTCTTCACCCTATCTAGCCATCCGGTCCTCATCATTCTCCTGTAACACCACGTTTCGAACGCTTCAATTCTCCTCTTCTCTGCTGCTCCAACATTCCAAGTTTCAGTTCCATTGTGCGCCACACTCCTGTAAAGGCCTTCAAAAATGACTGCCTAATACCTAAATGTAGCCTATATTCGATGTCAACCGATTTATTTCCAGTAGAAATGCTTTCCTTGCTTAAACCAACCTATTTTTTATATCTTCTGCTTTTCGTCCTTCACTGGTCATTTTGCATCCCAAGTACCCTATCAGAAGTCTCCTACAACCCTTAGCTCTTCAGCTGTCAATTTGACGTCCATAGGGGTTTAAGATTTATTTAGGCTGGATTCCAGTATCTTCGTTATACATTTATTAATTTTCGTCGTGAATTCTTTCCTCAAGACAGAATCCATACCATTTAAAAATTTCATTCAAATCCTGTGGTGTGTCGGCTAAGATAACGATGTCATCAGCAAAACTCAGAGGTGAAATTATTAAGAATGTAGTTCAGTATATCTTATGTAAGATAACACTCCACGGGAGTCAAACACACGATACAATCTGATAAACTGTTGAAATTAGCCGAAATACCGTTTGTTATGATGAATGACAATAATTGTGGAAATGATGTAGTAGACCTTAGATCATAAATCCAATAGATGGCTGATGACGTCACGTTGTTGAAACCAACATCTCGATCAGCTGACTAAAGGGAACTGCGGTAGTTTGGAGCACTGAAATACTACACGTGATGATAGAATTGGGTTATTTAAAGTGAGTTCTATTCATTACAAAGTAAGAATGGTGTATTACTGTGTCGCGTATGGATGTAAGGAGACGTTTAAAACAGGATCGGGCATTTCTTTCCATACGTATGTTAATTCATTGCTAAATAAACCTAAAATTCTTGACTTAATTACTTGCATTTCTTTAGCCTACGTTTCCTCTTAACTCCGAAACACGAAAGAAAAATAATTAAACATGGAAATGATGGAATTTATTATAAATTATTATAATTTACCCTATCCCTTACTTCACTGAACAGGCCTGTATTTATGCTCGAAGGTATCAAGTAATTTACATGTCCATAGGCTAGACGTTTTTCTTGGTGTTTTGTTGAGACTGCTAGTAAATGCATCTCTGAACATAAAAATGCTTTATGTCCCTATGCTGGATTAAATGTAGTGTGGACTACACAATGCAGTCGTCAATCATGTTCAGTGTCAAATTGCAGGTTATGCTACAGATGTGACGGTGTAGTCTTCGATGATAAATATTCAACGTAAGTTATGGACAGTGTGTTTGGTTGAGGGAATTTTGAGATTCTTCTAGGATAGGCTACATTGCATCCCTAAATTAGTCAATTCTTCGTAGGATTTCAGAATTCTGGGTTATTTTTGCGAAGGTTTCTATGATTCATGGAAAATGGAATTTAAAAGGAAACTGTTCATTGATTAAAATATTTTCCTACGTAGCAAATGTAATGCATAGTTGTTAAAAACCAACGCTTACTAAATCTATAAACTACCATATTTCCATTTGCCCATGTCGTTTTGTTCACTTTCATAAAATACTGAAGTGGAAAGGTAACGCTGAATGAGAGCTCATCGTACGATAAAATGTTCTTACGTGCCGGTACTGAAATTAGCCAAAATACATTTTCTAATAATGAAAAATAATTTGGGGAATGATGTAGTAAGTTAATAGATTGAACTAATTCTTGAAGCTTTCGGGCGTAAAATCAAAAATAACCAGCTAGACAAACACAATTCTGTTCAAAACCTGGATGTATGAGGATTACGGAACACGACAGCCACTTTTTATACAAACACAATTCCGTTCAAAATTCAGTAGGCCTAATTCAGAGTTGGATTTGTTATTAATTATTTACAAGATCGGATCCTGGATGTATGAGTATTACGGAACACGACAGCCACTTTTAACACCAAATATGTTACATTCTTAAGCTTTGCTACCTTCCGGTACGTAAAGAATCATGCGATGCTTTTCCCAATGCCGTATAAATACGAAAATGTGTGTTTAAACCCTCATTAAAAATCATTTCCTCACATACTCCTATCACCTTCCATTACGAGGTCCTCTGTTTACCCTTTAATCAGCAGATCGAGATGTTGGTTTCACGTCACAGTACAGGCGCAGTGTGGCAATGCGCACTCTATTGTATTAATGCTCGAAGTAGTAGACTAATAGATTGCAATGACCACATATATTCGGAAGGATCATCCCATATCTTCCTAACAGATACATGAAGGCACTTTGTACTAGTGCGTGTAGTTGGGAAGATGGAATGGGGAGGTAGCAAATAAAGAAGTCATTTGTATATTTTCTCAGACTACCAAGATCTAGACCGGACGATGTTATGGAGTCCATGTCATGCTTGAGACTGGTTCACGGATTATTTTGATCCTATAATTGTTAAGAAAGACAATTTAACTCTTATTTACTTATTTATGTTGTAAGATCTTTCACTGGCATATGTTGGCGACTATGTACCAAAGATAATGCAGACGTAATAAAAGTAAATAGATACCAGTGTAGTTGGTATCGTAGAGCCAAAAGGACGTTAGCAAAGATCTGTGCCTGTTCATTTATTTGTTTCTACCACATATAACCCACAGGAAATATTACTCTTATAACAGGTTATGGTGCCCAGAACGTACGGATAGTTTTTGTGAGTGAAACGGGAATCAATACTGTGAGGTTAACGGAATATCGGAGGAAGAATAATGACTTTTTAGCGTAGGCCTACTTTGATACAAAAGGAAAAATGAACGACGAGGAGAGACAAAGAGTCAATGATGAATGATACCACATTCCTATTTTCGACGGTAAGAACTACGACAATTGGAAATTCAGACTTGAAGTTCTACTGGACGAAAAGAAACTGATGTCCCACATCACAGAAGAAGTTCAGTATACTGAAGCACCAGCGGGCGAGACAACGGCAGCTCGAACGGCCAGGGAAGCAGCTAATGAGAAACTCCGGCAGAAAGATAAGTACGGTATTGCATTAGACTTATTGTGAGTGCTATAGCTGATAGTCATTTGGAATATTGCCGAGGACATGATACAGCCT
The DNA here is from genome assembly GCA_946902985.2 of Meconema thalassinum. Taxonomy (NCBI): domain Eukaryota; kingdom Metazoa; phylum Arthropoda; class Insecta; order Orthoptera; family Tettigoniidae; genus Meconema; species Meconema thalassinum. The sequence goes on along the minus strand of OX336395.1, from coordinate 19,278,325 downwards.
TCAAGGTCTGGAAAACTTTACCAGACACTTTTCAAAGGAAAGGAATTGCCAGTCAACTTCAGGCAAGGAAAGCATTGCTTGCAATGCGACATAACCCTACTAATGACACTTTGGAAAATCACTTTCTGAAGTTTGACAGACAAATTCGAGAACTTAAATCTGCTGGAGCTAATACTGATGAGTTAGAAGTGATTTGTCATTTGTTATTGACCATGCCAACTGACTATAGTATGGTTGTAACCTCTATTGAAACCATGTCAGCAAACGGTGAGAACTTAACCCTTCCTTTTGTCAAAAATAGACTTTTGGATGAAGAATCTAAAAGGAATCTGCAAGGAAAACAGAAACCACAGAGGAATGAGTCAACAACTGCTTTCTTTACTCGACCAGGACAAGTAAAGCATGGAGGAAAACAGAAACATCAGTACCAGCAGCCGAAGACTACTGCAGCAACAACATACACTCAGCACCAGTCCAAGGTATTTTCTGGAGCTAGCAGTAATACTAAGCCTGCTTCACATTCTTACAAGTGTCACAACTGTGGGGGCAGTGGTCATTAACGGAGAGACTGTCCCAGCCCACGTAACGCTCCTTGGCAGCCTACAAAGTTTTCAGGGATGCAAACTGGTGCTGCCAATGTCACTCAAGAGGAGGAAGAGGAATTCTGTTTCTCAGCTTTATCTGATGTAATAGACTCAAGAATGAATAAGGCTGGAATTGAAGAAGTGATATGGTGGCTTGATTCTGGAGCTTCAGAGCACATGATTAATCAAGCTGATTTCTTTCAGAAAAGTGTTACAAAGATTAATCCTATGAAGATTAAAGTAGCAAGAGCAAGGCACTCAGTCACATCAACACAAAAGGGAAACATGAAACTTTTTGCATTGGTAGACGGAACATGGAATACTGTGAACATTCCAGACGTGTTGTACATTCCAGATTTGGAAATAAATTTACTGTCTGTGAGAAGACTGGAAATGAGTGGATGCACAATCATTTTAGAAGATGGTAAGGCACTAATAATGAAAGGAAATTATGTGATTGCAGTTGCACATCGAATCAACAAGTTGTACAGGCTAACACTCCATACCAGGAAGAAAATTGCATGCCTAACACTTGGAAGCGAGGACTTGTGGCATAGAAGATTTGGTCACACTAGTAAGGCAGGGCTCCTGAAACTGCAAACCCTGGTGGATGGTATGAAAGAAACTAAGGTGAAGGAAGTGTGTGAAATATGCTGTCCAGCAAGAAAAATGTGTAAGCTGCCACACAACCAAACAAGAAGAAGAGCACAGAGGCCACTGGAACTAATCCACAGTGACCTGTTTGGCCCAATTACACCGGAGTCATATAATGGAAATAGGTACATTATAACTCTAATAGATGACTTCACTCATTTTGCAGCTATATATACTCTAGAAAAGAAGAGTGAAGCATTAGACTACATCAAGATCTATGAGGCAATGGCAACCACTCATTTCAAGAGGAAAATAAGTCGCTTCAGGTGTGATCGAGGTGGGGAGTACACCTCAAACGAGCTGAAGACTTACTTTCAAGAGAAAGGAATACAGTTGGAATATACCATGAGCTACACACCTGAGCAAAACGGAGTAGCTGAAAGGTTCAACAGAACTATCCTGGACAAAGCAAGATGTATGTTGCTGAGCTCAGGACTACAAGAGAATCTTTGAACTGAAGCAGTAGGCGCAGCAGTGTACCTTATCAACAGGAGCACTACAAATGCTTTATCAGACTGTGTTCCAGCAACTCTCTGGTATGGGCATAAACCTGATGTCAGCAAGATCAGGGTATTTGGTTCTCCAGCTTACCTTCATACTCCCAAACAACTGAGTGGAGGAAAATTTGACAGTCGATCGAGGAAACTTTACTTGGTTGGGTACTGTCATAATGGTTATAGATTGTGGTGTCCTGACACCCAAGCAATTTTTGAAGGGAAAGATGTCATTTTTGATGAGTGTTCTCGAGGTGAAAGTTTTATAGATATTGATCCATCACACTTTGAAACTAATAAGAATCCTATTTCAAAGGAAGAAGGTACCGTGGAAGATCCAATTCCTGAAGATTGCAAAAATTCAGGGGAAGATCTGGAAGCCAATGACACACCGACAGAAGAACGGAGGCGTGGAACTCGTGTGAGGAAGAGACCGCAGTATCTGGATGATTATGAGGTTACCCGAAGTGAACTAGCTATGGGTGCAGTAGTAGATGATGTTCCTGAATCGGTCAAGGGCATTGAAGGTCGACCTGACGCTACAGAATGGCGGAAAGCAGTTCAAGAAGAGATGAATGCACTGCAGGAAAATAAAACCTGGACACTGACAACGCTGCCACCTGGTAAGAAGGCAATCAACAACAGGTGGGTGTTTCGAATCAAACATGATGCATCCGGAAATGTTGAGAAGTATAAAGCCCGCCTTGTCATTAAAGGCTGTTCGCAAAAACGGGGCTTAGACTATTTTGAGACGTATGCACCAGTGGCCCGCCTAGTGACTGTGAGAGTATTGTTGTCAGTAATTAATCATCATGGATTGCTTACTCAACAACTTGATGTGAAGAACGCTTTCCTTCACGGCAGTATCAAGGAAGAAATCTACATGACTCAACCAGAGGGATTTGAGCAAGAGTCAACTCCACCTCTGGTTTGCAGGATGAACAAAAACACTCTACGGGTTGAAGCAGGCCCCAAAGGAGTGGAACTCTAGAATCAATGATTTCATTCAGAAGCATGGTTTCAGACAATCAGAATGTCTTTATTTTCATGACACACTTGCTATTACCCTACTTCTTTATGTTGATGATATTATTGTAGCAGGTAGTTCAGCTGCAGCTCTGCAGGAATGTAAGAAGGCTCTCATGGCAGAATTCAAGATGACTGATCTTGGAGATCTCAGGGAATTTCTGGGAATCAAAATTGATCGCTCAGAGAGAGGAATGTTCTTAAGCCAGCCCCAATACATCCAAAACCTTCTTAAACGTTTTGGAATGGAAGACTGCAATCCAGCTAAAACTCCCAAGGAGGTAGATCCAGCAAAGGAGCCTGTTGGTGAATGTATCCTTTCTGTCAGACCTTACAAAGAACTAGTTGGATGTTTAATGTATCTCATGTTGACAACACGTCCTGATATAAGCATGGCAGTGAATTTCTATAGTAGGTTTCAAAGTAATGCTACTGATGCGCAATGGGTTGGGCTTAAACGTGTCTTACGTTATCTGAAGGAAACAAGCGAGATGGGACTCTTATTTCAAAGGCAATCAGGAACTAGTGCTAACCTAGTTGGCTATGCTGATGCAGACTGGGGGGGGGGGGGGTAATACCAAGAATAGGAAATCAATTTCTGGTTTCATGTTCGAAGTCTATGGTGCTAATGTTGGGCAACTAGGAAACAAACTGCCGTTGCCCAGTCATCAACTGAAGCGGAGTACGTTTCTCTCGGATGTGCTGTAATGGAACTCATTCGGTTGAGATTTTTTTTTTTGGACATAGGTGTTGAACTATGTGGACCAGTTGTCATCTTTGAAGACAATCAATCAACTATTTTCTGACTAGATAAGTGGGAAGAGAAAAGGCTAAAACACATTGATGTCAAGTATAATATTGTGAAAGATATGTATCGGAAGAATGTTATCAAGGTTCTTCATATTCCTTCAGGTGAGCAGAAAGCAGATATTCTCACCAAACCACTGACAGGTAACCATTTCCAGACTCTTCGAGCTGGCTTGGGCATTGTTAGTATATAAGCAACTTGTAAACTGTTAAAGCTGTGAAGGATTATTTTTGTACTGTGATCATTAGTCTGTTAAACTCATTTAATAGATTACTATCTATGTTAAATTGAGGGGAAGTGTTAAGAAAGACAATTTAACTCTTATTTATGTTGTAAGATCTTTCACTGGCATATGTTGGCAACTATGTACCAAAGACAATGCAGACGTAATAAAAGTAAATCGATACCAGTGTAGTTGGTATCGTAGAGCCAAAAGGACGTTAGCAAAGATCTGTGCCTGTTCATTTATTTGTTTCTACCACATATAACCCACAGGAAATATTACTCTTATAACAGTTCCAGTATACAAAAAAGGGGATAAGACTAAACCTGATAGTTACAGGCCTGTGTCTGTAGTAACCATCCTGTCAAAAGTGTTTGAATATGTTATACTTGGTCAAATTTATGAATTTTTCATCAACAACAACCTTCTATCACCAACTCAGTTTGGGTTCCTTCCGGGAAAATCTACAATTAGTGCACTGGATGATTTTGTTTGTCACATAATGCACCATTTTGAAGAAGGGAGCTCAGTAGATGCACTCCTGTGTGATCTATCCAAGGCCTTCGATTGTGTGTCACATGATATACTTCTGCAAAAGTTAGCACTGTACGGAATTAAAGGATCAGAGTATGAAGTCTTTAAATCATATCTAACAAACCAAGTACTGTTTGTAGAGAATGGGGATAGGAAATCTCATGTGTTAGCAGTTAGATATGGTGTACCCCAAGGCTCGGTTCTGGGTCCATTTCTTTTTGTCGTTATGATGAATGACTTAGCAGTAAATGTTTCTGGAAAAACAATTCTTTATGCAGATGACTCTACATTTTTGTGTTCTAGCAAATGTATAAGTGAATTACAAAATTTATCCATGTCAGTGCTTGCTAGAAGCTAGGAAATGGTTCAGTGAGAATGGATTCCACTTAAATGAAACCAAAACTCAAAATTTAATATATAGTCTTAAAAACATAAGTAATGATATAAAAGAAGCTAAGCTACTAGGAATGAATTTTGACTCAAACTTAACATGGGAACCACACATTCATAACCTTTGAATAAACTTGCAAGGGTGGTGTATCTACTCCGTCATTTAAAAAATGAGGTTCCTACGACATATTTACACACAGCCTATTTTGCTTTCAAAGTCTCTTTAGTTATGGATTAATATTTTTTGGAAATCGTGCACACATTGTAAATATCCTAAAATTACAGAAAAAGGCAATCCGTATTATTGCAAATGCTCCTCCTAACACACCCTGTAGACCTTTATTTATTGAATCATCCAAACTGTTATAAATTTCTTTGTTTTAAATATCCTCATGTGTATGAAAAATAAACATCCACATGAATTGTCAGGCAGACGGCTAACAGTTCACTCATACAGCACAAGAAACTCACACCAGATAGAGGTACCATGGTGTCGGCTTTCAAAAACACGGAACAGTCATGAAATTCTTGGCATAATTATTTTTAACAAATTGAGTTTGTCTTTCCTACAACTACCAACCAAAATCTTAAAGAAACAGCTGCAAAAGTGGTTGCTGGTGAATCCATGGTATTTACTGGAAGAATGTATGTAAGCAGATTGGTGTAAAATACTTAGTACAATAGAAGTAGGTTACATTTTGTTATAACGATAATAAGCTGTTTGTATATACTGTTATACATAGGCTAAGTAATGTAGGATTGTTGGATTTTATTGTTTTGTATTATTTACCTGACGATGGATATTGCACTAGTGTTTAACGCCAAATAAATTGATTCTGATTCTAACTTGTGAGTACAATTGCATAGAAAATCAATGAGAGGTTAAAGAAATAATACCGGTATTAACTAGCAATACCCGTCGCGTCTTCGCCCGCGGATATTCTAGTTGTAAGGAGTACACTTAGCAAAATCTCAATCATGAATGCTCTGACTGATTTATCCTTGGTATGAATAATCAGACTTTATCAATTCAGCTACTGGTGCAGTGGTTAGGGGTTTGTCATTCCTTCATAGGTATATGAGATCGAAGTTAGTTTTCTGGGAATATCACAGACACTGTTAATTTAAGGGCCTTTAAATGTGGTTTTCGGAGACCTTTTATAGTCGGGTGAAAAAGACCTTTCGTACCACACTCACACGTGAAAATTGCGTGAAAAAATTTTAGAGAGCCTCTTGACCCCCTTAAGTGCATTATACTGTATGTATTGATGAATTTTACAGCTTAGTTTGGTTCAGTGATAACTTTATAACCGTCTGGAAACTTTCACAGTATTGTTATAATTGGAATTGCATTGCGTCTTACAGACATAGATCGACCTGTGAGATTCTGTTACCATGGTAACCGTGTTGCATTCTTTCATTATTTCATTGTAAATATACATGTTTTAAGGTATTTATTTAATTGTGAGGCATTTAAAGAGTAAGTGAGTGCGTTATGCTGGACCTGTAGGTACCCCATATGTGCAGGTTGGTGTTAATGGGATCTTATTTTCGGTACAAAACTGGAATGGTACTATAGGAAGCTTGAAAATATGAAAGAAGCTATGAGACAACGCTCATCTTATTAAACACTTTTCACTCTTAGATTTGCACCAATCACACCAAGCATCCTTCATAAAAAAGCAACAATCGTCAGAATGTATTGGCAGCACTAGGAAACCTAAACTTGTAGGAAGCGAAAATTGGAGAGAAATAGGGGAGACCGGGGATAGATTGGACAAATTTTAATCAACGATCTTTAGCAGGCTCAGTAAGTGCCTTATTGCTATGAAAACCACACCATGCAATTCCTCACGATATGCACTATTCATTTAAGCCTGAGAAATTGGCCTCATATTTCCAGCCACTATTTTGAGACAAAAGATCCTAAGAGGTGCAAAGTGTCCAATCTATCCCGATAGGTGGGGTTGGATTGGACACTTTGAGGGGATATTTTGGACAGGCAGATAAAATAAAGAAATAATGAAAAGAGTAATAAATATAATGAAACCGTACATAAATGAAAAGAAACTAAAACACAAATGTTTGCATGATCAATTCAAATAAAGAAATAAACCCTTTCATCTCATCCCTAACGTACATTTGTGAATTTTTGCAGGATCTTTTCTGAAAAGTAATGCTTGCCTCTCCTCACTGATAAGGGAGCAATTTTCGTACACAACAACAGATTTGTCTTGAACAGCGGGATAAATGAAACTCATGCTTTTACGTCGAAGAAACTTGATTTCATACTCGAATATAGGTTTAATCACTTTTACAACACTACCAGTGTAATGCACGACTGTTTTCTTGTGAGGAAATTTCAAAATTACAAAATCGCCTTCCTTCACATCCTCAACACCATCATATTCATCACCATCACTCTCTTCAGAAGATTGCATGAACTGAAAGGGGAATCCCCCGACTCTTCACAAAGGTCTTCAATGTCCTCTTCACTGGAAGATGATGCCACCAACATTTGTCTTTTGGCAACTGCGCCACCTTTTCTTTCATGCAGTGTCTGTGGCAATCATGCATCTTCCCCTCTTCCGGCCACGGTTGGACTGCTGGCCTAACCTAGGTGTTCCCTTGGGAAAAGGTCTCACATTTCCAGTGAGATAGGAACTACTACCACAGAGCGTGATGAAGAACTTATCGCAGTGCTTGCTGTTTCAGCAACCAAAATAGCGGTATTTTGCTCTCCCACTTGGGCATTAACTCCAGTTGGAAGGGGACGATCAGACACTGCCGAAGACAAGAATCCTGATCAGAAAAGATATCCCTGTCAAAGGGTACAATCCTTGTAGACCTAAAACCAGATTTTATATTTTCTGGTGTTGCTCCTCGGTCCCAGGTAGAACTGCACAATTTTGGGAGTGCATAGATTTACAGCGTTAGATTGGGGTTGGAGTTCATCCAAGAATTAACTCCTGAACTGAAGAACCTTTTAAACGGACCAAATACACATCAGTCTAGTGGCTGTAGTCTGCTGGATGTGAGGGGGAGAATAGTCAGCACAAGAATCCCATTTTCCTCACAAAAGTCCAAACTCTGAACACTTTAGTGTGAGTCGTTATTGTCAATAATCAGGAGTACGGGGCTTTCCTTAGACCACCGCACATTCTCTTTAAAGAACTCAAGGGCTTTGACAAAGTTTTCTGATGTCATCCAGCCTGACTTGTGTACTAGCCCAAGAACACCAACTGAAGCCCCAGACTTCATCCTGTTTTCATCAAAGCGCACCCGTGGAAAAATCCACACTGGTGACAGAGCATTGCCATTAGCACAGATTATCCCAACCTGTGTAACAAGCTGTCCGCGTTCCCGAGAGGTTACTTGTCTTCCTTGTTTCAATCCCTGCTGCGCAATTATCTTTTCAGTATGTTGTAATGGTTTTGTGATACTTAGAGAGTGTAACTGTTAATAGTAAAAGCGCTCCACTGTTGGGCGTCATTTGTAATGGTTTAGGGGACTTAAACTTGCCTCACTAGTTGGGCGTTATTTGTAATGGTTTAAAGAACTTAATAAGAAAAATGTTAATATTTAAATAGTCGCCCACTTTTGGGTGATCAAAATGAAACATTTAATTGTGTATTAATCTAATAGTGTATCTGTATTGTTGTCAGCTTCACTAAAAAAAGTACATAATGTGTAGTATCATATGTATTGCCAGGGCGCCAGATCATTTATATATCATGATTAAAATAATATATTAAACCTCGGTTAAACAGAGGTAGAGCATCGAAATTCCTATCTCCAGCCGTAGTGAAACTTACGTAATCTAACCTTACGATAATTAGTTCAGGAGTATGGTGTTGCCTTATAGTAATTTCTAGCTACTAAAGGAAACCAGTCAAACATTTGAATTTAAAATGAATTTAATATATAAAAACAACAAGTGCAAAAAAATATAAAATACTAAAGATAATAATAATAATAAATTTAAATTAAAGAATCTACTGAATTTACTTGTATTATGGTTCTTGATTGGAAATTGGAGTATACTGAGTTACTTGAATAGAATATATTGAATTTAATAAGCATGATAGCCTTCTGATTTGACTGGAGTATAACTGTTCACATCGCTCACCGCATTGAAGATCTTTGTAGTTGGATTGTTGCGTAGAGAGTTCCAGATGGCCCTGATCATCCTCAAAGTAATTAATTTATATGTGGATGACGGAATAAATTCCAAAAATCATCCCTGTGACAATAGCCTCGTACACAACCATGTCACAGTTTGATGAGACAGAATGTCTTATCAAATTCACATACTTAATAGTCAACTGTCTAGTTTAGAACTGCGTTATAGACTCCATCTCGCTACAAGTTCCTCTGCTCCACTCAGCATCCTTCCCTCTCCTCCAGCAATTCAATAATAATAATCCATTTGGGCGGCCGTCATATATATAACGTTCCCAGGTAAAGCACGTGTATGACCCCTCTTCAGAAGTCGCTAGGCGATATAAGCTCGCCTTTCACATATCAACCATGACACTACTTCTTTGTAGCAATTCTCAGGAGGTCCAGCCCACCTTTAGTATAAAGTTGCAAAGGACTCATTCATCGGCCCAGCATTGTTAGTGGTAAGTCTTCTTAGAATCCCTTCTTAGTATGATTTGTATATTGGTAGAATACTTGATGTGACAGACATAAGTGTCTATTTATGTCATTTCCAAGAAGCCGTGAATACGCCGCCCTTCTGTGAACAACCCTCTTTCTTCTCTTGTTCGAATTTTCTTCAGAAATAATATTCAGTCAAGCGTCTTAGCTTATTTCAAATATAATGTGTATCGCTCCAAATCCTTTCAATTGCCATAATATTCTACATTACCGCATAATAATAGATATAAATATATTAGTTAACTAATAAAAGGTAAAATGTAAACTAAAAAAATATTGATAATAATAATAATAATATTAATAATAAAATATATAAAATTATTTCGTTCTGGTCACAACTTGGGACCATCACATATTCGCCCCAGAGAATTATGGTATATGTCAACAATCATATCACCATACTTCTCTTCAACACTTGTACAAATATAAAATATTATACCCTACAAAGAAATTACATCGACATTATTGTACCCTTCAAAGCAATTACCAACATCAAAAAATTATACCCTTCAAGTTTTATGTATATATATTTTTAAATCTCATCATTTCAGTCATTCACTGTTCATAATGTCTTTTTCCTTCTTCTTTACATAATTAATGCGACCTGTAAACAATGTACATCAAAATATCCTTCATTTTTATATTCTTGTTTTGGACATAAGTCATCGTTGCACTTATGTATATTGGGGTGGCATACACCTTTGCTTTATATCTTGAGGACGTAGAATGCAATTTTCAGCCTGGTGTCGAACTGAATACACTATGGCTAGTTGGTGGGACTGCCAACTGATTAATTCACTTTATCACTTCACAACACTTGGTATGTGATGCGAATAACCAGATCTACTCCAGTCTCTCAGGAATTATATGTATCTAGTAACACAGGCATATTATAAAAAATGAAACTTTATCAGCTTGTATTACCTAAGGCAACATCGTTCAGTGCAAATGTAGAGCGCTAATTTACCCCACATATGTATATTTATATCCTACTCAAATACACCAGCCTATAGCTGACAAATTATTCTTTATATTTCCTCTGTGCTCTCCAAGACATACAATATCATAGGTTGATGCAAACCCTCGCCATTACCTGCTCGTTCAGACCACAATCATTCACTTATTATTAAGCGACTTTCCTTACTTATCATCAACTTCACTTCTATTACTCATGACACATATTTCCTTAAGGATCTCACATTGTAAGTGCCGTATAATCGTTTTCCTGCGTCTTCTAATTACTCACCTTTTTAACCGTAATTACTGATCTTATTTCTCACAATTACACTCCATTCTATTCAAGATTACACATCTTAATCACCTGTCGATACTCACCTTATTTCTCAAAATTATACTTCTTTCTATTCAAGATTACACCTCTTTATCACCCGTAGTTGTTCACATTATTTCTCAAAATTATACATCTTTCTATTCAAGATTAGACCTCTCTATCACCCGTAGTTATTCACATTATTTTTCAAAACTATACTTCTTTCTATTCAGGATTACACCTCTTTATCGCGGAATCCGTATTCACTTACTTTATTTCTCAAAATTGCACTTCTTTATACTTCAGATTACCATTCTTTCGCTAAATCCGTATTCAGTTACTTTATTTCTCAAAATTACACTTCTTTCTACTTCATAATACCTTTCTTTCGCGGAATCCGTATTCACTTACTTTTTTCTCAAAATTGCACTTCTTTATACTTCAGATTACCATTCTTTCGCTAAATCCGTATTCAGTTACTTTATTTCTCAAAATTACACTTCTTTCTACTTCATAATACCTTTCTTTCGCGGAATCCGTATTCACTTACTTTATTTCTCAAAATTGCACTTCTTTATACTTCAGATTACCATTCTTTCGCTAAATCCGTATGACCGATAAAATTTACTTTCTCCATTACACAAAATGACTTTCCTTTAAATCCTTGCATTACCATCCTAGCTACTGAAATATTAACTGTTCACAAAATATGGCTTTACTTTCATTTCTGATTTGGGAACTACCCTTAACGAATTAATATATGGGCTAATTAATATAGGGTTCTATAATTTTATCTTGCAACATGCTCTCAATCTGCCTACTTAAATTACGGGCATCACAATATAGCTTTACTTTCTTTTCTGATTTGGGAACTACCCTTAACGAATTAATATGTGGGCTAATTAATATAGGGTTCTATAATTTTATCCTGCAACATGCTTTCAATCTGCCTTCTCACAGCTTCCTGAAATTTGTAAGACACGGGGTAGCGATGACCTACAAAAATACTATGATCATGTACATATAATGAATGTTCGTAGCAATTAGCTAATCCAATACGGTTCTCAAATATATACTAATTCTCTTACAACACCTTCAACACTCGATCCACACGATCAACAATCGATCCACACGATCACACTCTAACGCACTCTGTAATGCAGCCTCACGCAAGGAATCCTCTAGATAATCCTTCGTCATCATACTGCCTAAAAATGTAAAAAACAAGGTTCCCTCTCAAGAGATACCCCATCAATCTCACCACTCACCACCTCACTACAAATATCGACTCCTTTAGTCGTTAATACCTCCTCAATCATACATATCTTCTTAGAACCACCATACAACTCACTTGAATTATTAAATGACATGATCACATCTTTATCCATCCATCTGAATTTAACATTACCCTTCTTATAACATAGCTGTGCAGAATGTTGCGACATCCTGTCCGAACCCATAATTAGTGAATATATCAGATTTGGACTAAAAAAAAACATACTTGTGTTCCAATCTTACTTTCTTTTAAAATTTCTGCAACCACTTGTTTAGAAATTAGAAGAGATTTCTTGCCCACCGCAGTTAACACGAAAGTTGTTCTAATTGGAATTTCCTCAATTTTAATACCATTTTCCTTCCTATTATTATAAAATGCTGCACTGATGCAAGAAACCTGACAGCCACTATCAAAAAGTGTATCGATACACGCCCCTAACACTTGTAATTTTTCGACTGAGCAAAAATTAATAACGGTAGGTTCTTTAGATACCTCCATAAATTCACTTAATAAATCATTACGGATATTTAGTCATACGGTTCGCTCAAAATAGTAATACCGACTCACATAACTACTCTATCTGGCATTTTTAAGTTCTTATCACCTTCTTCTTTGCTTCTATATTTATTTATAGTTACGCTCTCTTCTCTCCTCATAACAATAGTTTCTTCCTCCCCCGTATTATATTTATCAATAGTAACACTGTACTTCGCCTTTTCCCCTATTACTTCCCCTATTCTATCTTCTATGTCACGCCACTGCACTTCATAATCTTTCTCACTCTCTTTCATTATATTCTCTATTTCCTCTAACAACTTCATTTTCTCCCCTTTCATTTTACTTCTGGACTTACTAATTTCATACCTTTCCTTCATTTCTCCACTACTATAGCTTAACGACCTTTCTAATTGTTGCTTTTCGCTTCTGCTTTCTTCTATATCCGTCCTTCTTTCGTCTTCTACACTATCTCTCTCCACCATTTCTTCCACCATCGCGCTCTGCTTGTGCTTTTTCTTTCTTTGCTTTGAATTACTTAGCTTTCTGCTTTCCTTGTTCAATAATTATGTCTTTCTGACTGTGCCTTAACGCACGCTTCTCTATTTCTGTTAACTTCATATTGACTTCTTTTATATAGGCTCTGACTTCTTCCCTTGTCTGCCTATTTTGTTCCTCTATAATTTTCTGCATTTTTATTTCTTGAGTGCTTATCACTTTCTTTATTTTACCTACTTCTATTCCTATCTTATCTCTAATCTTCATCTCTTCTTTCTTGCTATGTTCCATAATCTCTACCTTCACGTCTTCTACTCTTTCTCTTACCTCTTGATTCATCTCTTCTACTTTCTTGCCTATAACTTCAAACTTTTCCCCTACTTCTATCCTAACTTCAGCTATGGTTATCTTTAACTCACTTTGCAATTCCATTCTTATTATTTCTTTGAATTCTGACATATTCTCCTTAATCCTCTCATACTTTTTATTTAATTCCTTATTCACCTTTTCCACTTTATCTAGCTTCTGACTAATTTCTTTATTATCTTTACATATCGCCTCTTTTATCTCCCTACTCCTCTCCTGATTTTGCCTACTTATTTCCTCTCTCATCTCCCTACTCATCTCCTGATTTTGCTTACTTATCTCCTGATTTTGCTTACTTATCTCCTCTCTCATCTCCCTACTCATCTCCTGATTATTTTTATTGCTATCTTCTAGCTTCTTGTCTATCGCCTTGCTTATCTCCTCTCTCATCTCCCTACTCATCTCCCGATTTTGCCTTTTCATCTCCAGAAACATTCCCATGATCTCATCTAATTTGATTTCCGAAATATCCAAAGGCTTTTGTTTCTCCTTCCCTCCACTAGTCTCAGGATTTATTTCAGTATGTACCTCTATATTCGTCTCAGGGTTAACCTCGGGATTATTCTCAGGATTACTCTCAAGATTTACCTCCGACATCTTGGTATAATCCTCTACACTCTCAGCCTCAGTACCACTATCAACTTTCGTATAATTAGATTTCTCGCCTTTACCTCTACTCCTCAATTTCCATAGTTCCTCATCCGCCATCTCGAAGTACACCGTATAAAGTTTACCGTTCCAAAATTCACCTCACTTTCCCCCAAAATCAATCACTAATAATACACTAATTCACTTCACTTTCCCCCAAAATCACTGACAATTTGCACTGAATTAACACTCACTCCTTCCGTAAATATCGTTAGGTTTCCGTGCCCCACGTTGGGCGCCATTTGTAATGGTTTTGTGATACTTAGAGAGTGTAACTGTTAATAGTAAAAGCGCTCCACTGTTGGGCGTCATTTGTAATGGTTTAGGGGACTTAAACTTGCCTCACTAGTTGGGCATTATTTGTAATGGTTTAAAGAACTTAATAAGAAAAAAGTTAATATTTAAATAGTCGCCCACTTTTGGGTGATCAAAATGAAACATTTAATTGTGTATTAATCTAATAGTGTATCTGTATTGTTGTCAGCTTCACTAAAAAAAAGTACATAATGTGTAGTATCATATGTATTGCCAGGGCGCCAGATCATTTATATATCATGATCAAAATAATATATTAAACCTCGGTTAAACAGAGGTAGAGCATCGAAATTCCTATTTCCAGCCGTAGTGAAACTTACGTAATCTAACCTTACGATAATTAGTTCAGGAGTATGGTGTTGCCTTAAAGTAATTTCTAGCTGCTAAAGGAAACCAGTCAAACATTTGAATTTAAAATGAATTTAATATATAAAAACAACAAGTGCAAAAAAAATATAAAATACTAAAGATAATAATAATAATAAATTTAAATTAAAGAATCTACTGAATTTACTTGTATTATGGTTCTTGATTGGAAATTGGAGTATACTGAGTTACTTGAATAGAATATATTGAATTTAATAAGCATGATAGCCTTCTGATTTGACTGGAGTATAACTGTTTACATCGCTCACCGCATTGAAGATCTTTGTAGTTGGATTGTTGCGTAGAGAGTTCCAGATGGCCCTGATCATCCTCAAAGTAATTAATTTATATGTGGATGACGGAATAAATTCCAAAAATCATCCCTGTGACAATAGCCTCGTACACAACCATGTCACAGTTTGATGAGACAGAATGTCTTATCAAATTCACATACTTAATAGTCAACTGTCTAGTTTAGAACTGCGTTATAGACTCCATCTCGCTACAAGTTCCTCTGCTCCACTTAGCATCCTTCCCTCTCCTCCAGCAATTCAATAATAATAATCCATTTGGGCGGCCGTCATATATATAACGTTCCCAGGTAAAGCACGTGTATGACCCCTCTTCAGAAGTCGCTAGGCGATATAAGCTCGCCTTTCACATATCAACCATGACAATACTTCTTTGTAGCAATTCTCAGGAGGTCCAGCCCACCTTTAGTATAAAGTTGCAAAGGACTCATTCATCGGCCCAGCATTGTTAGTGGTAAGTCTTCTTAGAATCCCTTCTTAGTATGATTTGTATATTGGTAGAAAACTTGATGTGACAGACATAAGTGTCTATTTATGTCATTTCCAAGAAGCCGTGAATACGCCGCCCTTCTGTGAACAACCCTCTTTCTTCTCTTGTTCGAATTTTCTTCAGAAATAATATTCAGTCAAGCGTCTTAGCTTATTTCAAATATAATGTGTATCGCTCCAAATCCTTTCAATTGCCATAATATTCTACATTACCGCATAATAATAGATATAAATATATTAGTTAACTAATAAAAGGTAAAATGTAAACTAAAAAAATATTGATAATAATAATAATAATAATAATAATAATATTAATAATAAAATATATAAAATTATTTCGTTCTGGTCACAAATTGGGACCATCACAATGTGGAACCGAGGTTACTCCGGTTTCATCTAAATTGAATATCTGACTTGGATGGAAACGGTGCCTCTTCATTACACATTCAGGATTGTCGAAGAATATGCTTGCAGTATGCCTGTTGGAAGCGGTCGTCCTCGCCAGACTCGTAGCCTCTGACATGCGTAAAAAAAAAGGTTAGGATGTATCCTCATAACTCGTGAAAACCAGTCTTGGCCAGCCTCTTTTCTTTCATCCCACGTAGGCGGCAAATCTAAACCGTTATTTTTGGCATACTGGTATGCTAAGTTTTTCGTCATCTTTGGAGTTAGTCCGTAAAACATGCTTGAACATTTTAGAAGGTAGTCACCAAGCGCATTCTCCATCACAACCAGAATGACTTGCCTATTTTTGAAATTAGTGCTGAAAACCATGTTGTCGATGCCACACTCTTTGGCTTTCTTTTGTAGGTAACCCAGTCGAGACTTCTTGACACCATATTGGTCTGCTGCAACACTCATCCCCTACTTCTTCTTCATTTGACTCTCTGTTGGTAAATTCAAACAGTCTATAAAATAAATAAATAAATAAATAAATAAATAAATAAATAAATAAGGATTATTTTTAAATAATACAAAAAGCAGGGGATACATTGGACACCTGTCCAACGTATACGCAGGCCTGTCCAATGTAACCCCACGTGACAAAGAAACCATTATATACACTGCACTTTTCTCCATGTGAATGCTTTGGTTACTACATAGTATCATTTCATACCAACCACATTCACTAATGATGCAAATAAATTACAAATACATTTGCATATTAAGGCTTTCACGGCCCGGATTATTATATAAATAATTCATGCTTTTGGGCTAATGCCGTGTGTATTTTTAATTTGAACCATACGTTTCGGAGAAACCTTGCCTCCTTTTTCAATGGAAATAAACAATGTGGCAATAGAAAGTAAATCAATGAGATTACAAAAAATATAGATAAATTCCTCTGTTCGTCACCAGAGAGCAGCTGCCAGAAATTACTGTATGGACCATGGTGGAACGGCGGACAGATTAGTAAGTAACGAGAAGGTAAAGGGGGCGGTGTGGAAATATAGAAACTCCTCGAAGAATGAGGAGGGGGGAGGGGGGGGAGGGTTAGATGGATATATAGGGAAACATAAACAAAAGGGAAGTGTATCTGAACGATACCTAACGTCATACAGTCAACGGCGAAAAAACAGATGGAAACTCCCCAGTGACGAACAAAGGAGATCAAATCCAGGCTCTGAGCCCTAGAGGGAAAATGTACAATTTTAAATATGTGAAGAACAGAGAGACTGAGAGGAACTATCTCCCTAGATCCTTAATAACTGGTAGCCAAGTGTCACGTAGCTGATATCCAATGTCTCTGTTAAAATTATTGGGATTTTTACGAATTTCAACTGCCTCCCTTATAATTCTAGACCAGTTGTGCTTAACAAGGGCAAGCGCATGAGCATCCTTGAAACAAACATCGTGCCCTGAAGACAGGGCATGTTCAGCTATAGCTGATTTGTCAGGTTGGTTTAGACGGATGTTCCTTTGATGCTCTTTGATGCGAGTTGCAATGGACCGTTTTGTTTGTCCAATGTAGACTTTTCCGCAAGTACATGGGACTTCATACACCCCAGGTTGTAGTGATGGGGACAATTTATCTTTGTTTAATGCTAAACGTTGACCAATTTTCGTCATAGTGCCGAAAACTGTTTTTATCTTGTGCTTGCGGAGAATCTTAGCAACGCGTTCAGTGGTGTTGTGAATATAAGGGAGGTAAGCAGTTCCTCTCACGTCGGAGCTCTGAGAAGGTTGTCTATCCCTCCTTCTGGGATGTAGGGACCTATATATAGTGGATTCATTATAGCCATTACCCTTAAAGATGGTTTGTAAGGCATGTAACTCTTCCTGAAGAGTTGATGCCTCACAAATACGTTCCGCTCTTTTGGCTAGAGTTGTTATAATTCCTTGTTTTTGTGCTGGGTGATGGTGGGAGTCCGCATGTAAATACCGGTTAGTGTGAGTTGGCTTACGGTAGACGCTGTGCCCCATGGAGCCATCCGCCTTCCTCCTCACAAGAACATCCAAAAAAGGTAAGCATCCACCCGACTCTAGCTCCATTGTGAAGTGGATTGAAGGATGCAGCTGATTTAGGTGGTTCAGAAAGTGGTTCAGTTTCTCAGAACCCTCCTCCCACACCACGAACGTATCATCCACATACCTCCACCAAATCACAGGTTTGAAAGACGCCGAAGATATAGCCTCCCCCTCAAAATGTTCCATGAAAAAATTTGCCACGACAGGCGAGAGTGGACATCCCATGGCCACACCATCATTCTGCTCGTAATATTTACCATCCCACAAGAAATAACTGGAACACAAGCAGTGGTGGAATAATCGGGCAATGTCCTCAGGAAACAAATCCTTGATGAGTGACATGACCGAGTCCACCGGCACTCTGGTAAACAAGGACTCTACATCAAAACTTACCAAAATAGCATTTGGTTGAACGGCGATGGTTGACAATTTTTCGACGAAATGGGTTGAATCCCTAATGTAGGACTGTGTGCGCCCCAAGTGCGGCTGAAGCAATTTGCTGAGATATTGCGCAAGAGCGTAAGTTGGAGAACCTATTGTGCAAACAATTGGTCGAAGAGGGACGTCTTGCTTATGGATTTTTGGAAGACCATACAATCTCGGAGGAACAGCATCTCTCGGAATAAGACATCTTCCCTCTTCTTTTGGAATAGATGACATTTTAACAAGCTTAGCAGTGGCATTGGATACACGAGTGGTTGGATCACGAGTGCACAGTCTGTAGACAGGATCAGATAACAAAATCGAGATTTTACTTTTATATTCAACGGTATCCATCACCACTGTCGCATTTCCCTTGTCAGCATGAAGAATAGAAATGGTGTCGTTATTTCTTAGTTCCTTCAATGCCTTTCTTTCACCCCGAGTTAAATTGGGTGCGGGTACTTTAGAGGATCTTAATATCCTCACACTTTCTTGTCTAACTTCTTCAGCTTCATCTGGAGGTAAATTGTAGATGGCAGCCTCAACGGATGTGATCAACTCCTCTGTAGGAATTTTGGAGGGTGCGAGAGCAAAGTTGAGACCTCTGCTTAGTAAAGTTGTTTGATAGTCATCTAAAGGGGTATTAGAAAGATTGACTACAACTTTACTAGTATCAAGAACCGTACGAGGAGCTGTTTGTCTCGAGGACAATCGAAGGAACTTAGCTCTTTGTCTATCTACAGTCCGACAAAAATTATTCTCGGCCTGAATAGCGGAGATACGTTCAAAGAACAGCCACAATTCCTCTGAGAGAATGCTACTAAGAAGCAGATGTAAGTGTAATAACTCACGGGAAACTGGGTCCAATTCAGTATGAGAGTTCTGGATCCTCTCGATAACGAGTGCCTTGCTAGCGCGCTGATAAATTCTCATAGCTTTATGAGTGTGTAGGCCTATAGTTTGCTTCAATTTTACACAGTTGGGAATGATGTTATGATCCCTGCATCTAAGAAAGAAGGACAACGATGAAAGGAGAGAGCTCCTTCTTCGCCTCAACTTACTAAATTTAGATGATTGTCGAACAACTTCCTCCCCATAGAGGTTTCTAATTTGCATATTAAGGCTTTCACGGCCCGGATTATTATATAAATAATTCATGCTTTTGGGCTAATGCCGTGTGTATTTTTAATTTGAACCATACGTTTCGGAGAAACCTTGCCTCCTTTTTCAATGCAACAAGGCTATAATGGCAATAATTAAGACACGAGTATGCTTATAAAACGAGCGAAGTGAGGATTGCTCAAGCGGGACATTTGAAAATTGGTGCAAAATTGTATATATTATAAAAAAAAGGAAAAAAACCTAATATTTTGCGTTCCGTCAAACATTAATGCGGAACGAAGAAATAATAATAAGAAAAAGAATTTTCTGGGTAAATCGGAACGTCTGGCAACCTAGCCCTACATAATATTTAGGGTTCGCTATTTCAGTGAGCGCCATTTAAATTTGATGGCGTTACGGACAATGACTGACAAATGTAAACATCGAGTCGTTCAGCAAATTGACTCACAAAAATACATCGTTGATTTAAGTGAAACAGGTAGAACTTTCTCTCATGCTATAGCTTACATAATATCACACAAGTAAGAAACCAAAATTATTCAACAGTTCTACAGCCCTACATACAATATGCTATGTCATCTCTTCGAGATGATAACACGGAATATTAGGGGGGTGAGGGGGGGAGGAAGGCCTTAAGTTGCGAGACAATAGAATGCCCTCTCTTGGTCAAAAGAATAAATGAAAGAGACGAGTCTGTGCTCAATTACGTGAAATGCCTGTCTCCAAGAAGGCCTCATATTTGACAAAGGAATGATTTTACAGGTACCGGTAAGTTAATGGCTGGTAATTCAGTTATCAAGTCTGAAGTAGAGTTGCTCCCTGAGTATGAAGACCAGGTGAGTTTTCAGTCTGGTTCGCAAATAACATCGGATTCATATTTTGATTCAGAAGTAAAAGTACCGTAGGTCCTGTGTGATAATGCCATTGCCAAGACAGAAACAGTCTGGTTGTCTGAACACGAGGGAGTGAGGAAGTGAGAGGTTTGGTCTACTTTATAGAAGAGAAATAATATTAATACGAAAATAATTTATTGTCATGTTTGCCATAAAAATCAAATCAAATAAAATAATAATCATATTGCAGTAGATATCCTCCATGCATTACTTTATCTATACTTATATCCGTGGTCAGGTGACCTTGACACCTTCTCTTCTCTTCTCTTCTCATGGAACATATGAACGTGTCATAAATTTACAACCTTCACCTTCTTTAGAGTTTTAATAGAGGCTTCACTGAACATGTCACTAGACTCTCATTACAGGCTTATCCGAGCACAATACAAATCGTAACTGCTGTTACCAGCAGCCACGGACAAATCCTCACTCCACTCCATTAATATACAGTCGAGGTTAATTCAAAAATTCCACAGACATCTAACGCTATTTATAAAATTCTGATGGTATTCATTCAAATGACGCAATAAACGCTTACAATTTTATTACACATTACATCGTGCTAACGTGCTCAGAATATCAACACAAATACATCATTAACATATTTCTCTTATCCAATTATTACACTACGTGGCTCACCTACGGTTCAGCACTAATTATAATCATCGCAGAACCATGCCTTAGAACAACATAATATAATCTACTATCAGACACTTTCTTAAGTTCATTTTAAAATAATAATAATAATAAGCATGAACGACAACTGTAGTCGCCTGCGATCGAAGGATGAAGGACAACCTAAAGTCAAAGATCTATCGTATTATCATCCGTCCTGTCGCATTGTACGGATGCGAGTGTTGGCCAACAACAACAGTGACAGAACCTCGCTAGGGTGTTATGGAGACCAAGATGTTGCGATCGACAGTGGGTGTCACCAAATTGGATCACTTTTCCAATGACAAGACCAGGAAACGGTTTGTGGTTTCACCAATCAGTGACAAGATGCGGGAGTGCCGTCTGTGTTGGTTTGGGCATGTTCTACGAGTGGAAGCGGACACAATTGCAAAGACTGGCTACAATATACAAGTCGTCAGCAAGAGACCTAAGGGAGACCGGAGCAAGGGTGGGGTGAAACGCTACATGGAGATCTGAAGAACCAACACCTTCATCCTCACATGGCCCAAGACAGAAACCAATGGTGACAACGTATCCCTATAGCGGACCCTGTAGCAAGGCGGGACTAACACTAAGGAAGAAGAAGAAGAAGAATCGCATGAATAAGGTTGCTTTCAGCTATGTACAAAGAGTAGAAGCGATATGGATGGAAAGTAGAGAAAGTAAAATCACAAACATTAAAATTACACCATGACTGCTTTTTCACCTTAAATGGAGTAGATGTCATGTTATCTTAATATAAAGTCCTTTTCATTATTCCTGGTCTAATAATTGCAGTCTTAGTGAGATTCTTAGGAACCAACTGATGACATATCGATGGCACATGGTCAGGAAGAAGAATGCCACTAACCAAAACTTACGACATGCTCTTCCTTGGATAGTCAAGTCCGACAAGAAGTAGGCTACCCAAGGTGAGGTTCCACACATGATAGAGTGATGTTTTCAAACAAGGACTTCTCGAAACATGTGAAATAGATACAGCATCAAAATGACAGGTGCTGGAATAGACAACTCCCTACGTATCACATCCACTTACAGCATCGGCTCAGAAGATAAGACTAGCTGACCGAGAGGAGCGCAAGTAGGTGAAAGCAACACAAGTCTTTCTCAGGGCCCCTGGGTTTCAATCTATATCCCTCAAAATGTGAGCAACTGGGGCAATTATGTTGATATATAAACATAAAGCAAACCATGTTTGCCTTTCATTGGTCATGTTGATGTATGAAATTAAGAAGAATTTTTTGGGAATTTTATAATATTAACAAATTCTCCTAACCAACACTTGAATCAATAAATAATTTAATATCGGGATATGTTTCAGGTATTAATCAGCTGTTACACTTTTTGTTCATTGAAACAAAACACATCACATAAAAGGAGAAGCGAACATTTGACAGCAGCGCCTCACTCGCGTTAAAACACTGGCCGTGATCCACACACAGATACATGAATGGTTGTGCACAATATATGTCAGCTGCAGGAGAGTACGGTGCTGCTGTATCCAGTGTGGGGGCTGATGCGACTGGAGTCTCCTATAATTCCTAGTAAAATGGGCTTTATAAACACTGGCCCTGATCCACACACAGATACATGAATGGTTGTGCACAATATACGTCAGCTGCAGGAGAGTACAGTGCTGCTGTGCAGGGGAGTATCCAGTGTGGGGGCTGATGCGACTGGAGTCTCCAATAATTCCTAGTAAAATGGGCTTTATAAACACAGGTAATGTTTATATTTATCCATATATTTTGTTTTAATCTTTGATTGTATCATAGCGAATATTGTTATGAATAGGGCTCGGATTTTTAGGTTTATAAATAGTTAAAGCATTTTTTAAATTAATAAATAAATTCCTGCTTTTCACTTATTAGTACATAAAAAGACTTAATATTTAAATTTTTTAAACATCAGTATGCTAGATCTTTCAGTTTATTGCATTTTTGTTCCGTGTTAGTTCAACGGGGAAAAAAACTGTGAGCTGTCTATTCTTCATGCAGAGCGTATGTCATCTTGCAACTGCGTTATTCTCAAGTTGTCACCCCGTGCCACTCACTGTGGAAGCCGGAAATTTCCCTGTCCATAGCCATATTGCACCACGAGCTAGAGCTACCTGGAACCAGTTCATTTCTGGCACTGTGAAGTGTAAGGCAGTTTTACAATGCCTAAAGTGAAAACAACTACAAGTAATCATGTGTTGCAGAATCTAAAGGGGCGTTCTGTTCTGCCAATCAAGCAATCAAGGATGAAGAGCGATCTCATGTTACACAACACCTCGAGGGCAAGAAACATAATACCGCAGTTTCGCGCCTTCAGACGAAGTGTTTCGTGACAATCGTATCTCGTTGTGTATTGTAATGCTTCAGCAGTCGGTGAGGCATAGAATAAATAGCATTCGTGAGTACTGCATATTGTTTATATTCACATTAATAAACTAAATTATAAATTATAATTAAATATTTTTACTTTTTTGTAACATATTTAATACATAAAAAAATAAACATTTTTCCTATTTTTAGCACCTAAAAAACGAGCCCTAGTATGAATATTAATTAACCCATAACATAGCTGAGTGGTCTGGGCATGCTGCACGGTGCGACTGGATGTACTTATGGAGATATGGGGTTCGAACACCACCCTGAGTGTTGTTGTCCTCCTCCTCCAAGTCTTTCACATTCCAGGTACCCTACTTCAAGTTCCAGACCCAAATACAGTTTCACACACACCATATGTTATCAGACAGATTCTACACACGCCCAAAGTACACAGGGCTACATGACCACGTTGTCGCAGCCCCTAAACTAAGGAACCGACCATTCTCTGGCTTCATTAATTTGACTGTTCAGGTTTTAACAACATCTTGTTTCAGTTTATGCTCCATATTCTATGTGTTTCAGGATCAGAGAGTTTGCGGAAAATCTCCAACACACGTGGAATGCTGCCACACCCCGTTAAGAGTATAGAAGTGTTGCTTATTAGCCCCTTAGCATGGAGAAATCAAATTCTCTGGCACTACCACGCTTTGGAAGGAGTCTAAGCACAAATTTCAAAGTAAAATTTACTATGCATAATTGAAAATGACGTAAGTGCCATATTCCCTGACCAATTTCAATGGAACCTAAACAAAAATATTTTAAAAGCCCTGTCTGTACCTTGATAATACAATAAAAAGGCGTAGAGTGTGAAAAGTCTATGCTTTGCGTGAACCCAAATCTTCAATATCGCCTGAATCTTTGTTTGAATCTATCAAACTAGGATCAGAAGCAGAATTTTAATTGAAATGAATATTCTTATCGCAAGTTTTTTAATTGGGCATAATCATGTGGTAAGTGAAGGTAATTATAATGAACTACGTACCTTAATTTGTATCCATTTTACAGCAGTGTGTAAACAGTAGCCAATCTAATTTGGAATTCTTAGCAATAAGCTGTGCAATATGAATGTTTTTAACTTCATGTATATTATGTGCTTGAGACATGGAAAGTTTTCACATTGTTTTGTCAAACAGACTGACGAAATATGTACCTGTGAGTACCAATTAATAAATCATATTGAAAATGAAGAAGAAGAAGAAGAGAAAGATTGAAAAGGCGGATATGTTCATATTCTGTTCAAATTATTGCGTCAATACGGACCACAATGAGCGGCATTATGAATCTGTATAGTATTTCCACAGATCTGTAATTTTGACCATTACCATTCAACTGTCGAGAGTAAGTACAAGGACCGAGAAATAGCTTACAAAGCCTTCATTTATATACAGTATACACCGTGTTTTACCTGCTGTACCGTAAACAATATTGATGTTATTAAAATATGTTTTTCAAGGGGAAATAAAAGGTAAAATCCGCACCCTTAACACAGTGGTCACCTGAGGACAGACAAATTCATCTCATCTCTATAAATTTAAGGGTTCAGCTGAATCTTGAGAAAGAATCCTGGATATGTGCCTGGAATAGTGTGTGATGTGCAAAACCTGTAACAGCTGTTGAAGGCCCTAATCCGAAACATGTCACAATATTAAGCATGTGTGGAAAGTTGTACATCCTGGAAATTCAAGAAACATTCTTCTTAAATTCATCATCATTTTTCCCTTCGAGCATGCCATGTAGAGTGGTTATACAGTATACGAGCATTTCCCATCATTGCCTGTCCATAAAGATTTCTTGATTCAACACATGTTCCCAGCTTCATGCTCCTTCAGAGGTCGTTGGTATAATATCTTCCCACCCCTTTCATTTCAAGCAGTTCCACAGGCATCTTCAAGCTAGCTGCACAGAAATATTGAAAACCCGTTAATTTGATGTTTACTGTCATCAGAAACCAAAGGTGGGAAGCATATATCCCGCTGGTCTCCACATTTCAGTTGTGTTCAGTGAATGCAATCCATTGTTTTACAGAAGAAGGTGTCTTTATTGAAGATAGAGATTTGTAAAAGTTGGTATTGTGCCCTTCCAGCATGGAATATGCAAATCACAGTATGCCAGCAAAGCTCAAATCTGGATTTTCGGGGTTATGGTATGTTCTCCCACTCTGTGACTTACACATTTTGGATTAAATAGAGGATACACTTCCAAAATAATAAACAAAATCAACTCCTATTATAAAACTTTTAATTATTCCAATATCTGGCGCTACAACAAATTAAACAAATAAAATACTGACCCATACTTCTAACTTGTTTAAAGTGAACAAGGAATACATAAAATAAAACAAATGTTAAATCAAAATAAGTGGTTTCCTACAAACCAACAAACTTATAATTCTTTTCACTTCCATAAAGTATCCCTTTTAAACTTCAATATAATCAAGAGCTCTCAATGGCTCGATACTTTTACATACTGTGTGTTATTCTAATACAACACCTCACTTCTTATTACATGAGTATCTTATAATCAAACCAATATATAATTCTTATTTAAAGAACTATTACTCATTTACTTAAATTTTTGGGCTTTTCACAATGTTCTCATGTTACCATCTCTCTCAAGTTAACAAATTCACTACAGTGATTTGGAAAACACCTGTGTACTCCCGAGTTATAGAAGACTACTTGAACCAAAGTCAAAAATTATGATCACTCCCGAAATCTAATTGTCTTCACTGAACTCTTGAATTCCTACATCATATAACATTACATTAGGGCTTTATATTTATTCGTCTTAAAAGACCATCATCTCATAAGAAAGCAACGATCTGAACTTGCAAGCTGTACATTCATCTACAGGAACCTCGGTTCGAAGACCGGGTCGTTAAAACCAACTCCAAACACTCTGTGTATTATATAACTTCAAAACAGACGGCTATTCAAACCTACCACAACATCAATGGCGAGGGGTCTGGCCTGGCCACTTAGCGTGTTATTTATTGCAGGGGAGGCAGACATTACGGTCCTCGCCCACACGGGACAAACGAAGCTTAGCTTTACACAGCTGTATCTTAAATGTAGTTCTTTGAAGAAGCAAGGCTTTTCATTCACTTATTTTAACAATTTATTTAGGTTCATAGACCATTCTCGTAACCTTGGCATTTATTAATTATGAAGTATCCTCATTGGTGGGTAAGAGTAATTCAACACAACAACAAACATTTAAGGGCTTCAATAATAGACGAACCTGGGTTCGATTCCTTTCACTGCCTCGGGAACCATCTCCCATACTGGAGGAATTACAAAATTCGCGCCTTAGGGCGACCTTTGTCTATAACCTGCGCTCATAATACAACAAATACTTCATACCCTTCTACAACATAACTCACACATGGCCTCGTGATCACATCACTATTTGGAGGACTTATCACAGCTCAATTAACGCGACCAACTGCCTCTCACAATTAATTTACCAAGTATATTTAGATTCAACGCCTTCCTAGCGTGACAAATTATTTCAATGCGCTACGTTGTGCTATACATTTTCTGCCAAGTTGCTTCCAAAGAACTGATAATTCAACATCAACATTTGATCTACATCTCAAATTTTTATTAATCCTCTCCCGTGCAATAATCGCTTTATCTTAAGAACATTTGTCCAAAACATGTATTTATTCTTTTAAATGAGCTCAAAAGCTACAACTTTATATAATTCAACTTAATCTTCATTTATATCATTGTTATTATTATTATTATTATTACGCTTGCTTTCATATAATTCAATCATTTATCAAATACACTGATATTTTATTTCATACATTTCCCCTAAGAGATTTATTCACTTCACATAATCTCTTTATACTTTCTCAATTTGTAATCGTTCAGATCGCGCTATTACTCTGTTATTTGTTATTCAAAAATATCCCTATTTCTCATTCTCAGGTGGATTGTACACAAATATTCCCCAACACATAACATAATGAAATGGTTACTCACATGATAGGTCGGTCCCCGACCGAACTTTCCAACGATGTTTCATTTTTGCCCACTTGAATGTGTTTAAGCCATCTTCCCAAATTCTATTTCACACATTGACACTTCTTGATACACAAACATATTATTTACCTTCAACACTGGTAAGATATTGAATACAATTTTGTATTCTTTTATCACACGCAAATCCACTCACTAAAAATTATAACACTTAAACGGATTTAACTATATTTACAGTACACTGCCTTTCATCACTAAGGCTTTGCTTTTTTTTTGCCTTTACACACGTGATTCCTTCTTTTCCGTTTCCAAGGGTTGACACTCTTAGACGTTGGCTTCCTATCTGGCAAGATGACGAAAGTCTCAATCAATCTACCCCTCCCTGGAACGGCTATTCCTCAATCCGGTTTCTTGACGATCGGCTTCTATTTTTATTAGCTCGAAATCGCTTCTTTCTAGACACTATTTTGTTTGTCTATCTACAGTCTGTTCTGTTACGGCCTTTCGAATATTTTATCGGTGACCTATGATTCTCTAGCACTTATGGCTATTCCTTTAATTAGTTTCGTAGCTTAATGCTTTTACTGTTCGTTTGTCTCCTGTTAGACAATATCTTGGATTACATTTTCCCTTTTTATTTTCTTCGGCGCTCTAGTTCCTATCCTTTTGATACACTAGGCGTTACTATTTTTGTCCGACCCTGATCGGGTTCCTTAACTTTTAATAGAACTGTTCGTTTCTCTATCGTTGGTACTTCAAACGTTACGATACTTTCTGTCGTTTTACTAAACCGTTATTTGAAGACCTATCGCCTGTTCTTTTAAGTTCGCAGCCTACTTTGACTGTAATACGGAACTTTCACTATAAAGACTGATACTGGCGGAACTAAATCCTGTACTAGGATTTTCCTAAGTCTTCACACGGCGATACTATGATGATACTTCTCGGCCACTCCCTACGGGTGCACGTTGGTGATACAGAGTATCACGACCTCTCGAAGTCTAGTAAGTACTGCATTTGGTGATGTAGCACAGTGACGCCCCCTCGGGCTGTTTGAAACTGCATTCGATGTGATGCTCCAACGTCACGCCCCCCTGGACGGACTAAAACTGCATGATTTGCCTGGCACGGTCAGGGCTTTTATACATCTTGGCAGCAAAGCGATAAGATCCTTGTCTTTCTCAGAACCAACTTCTGAAGCAATGGTCGCACACTTTCAAAAATTATATCTCTGGAAAGCTTGTTTTCTAAACGTAAACTGATTTCTTTGTACGTGAAAATCGATCGTACAATTCCGAGATATTAAATGAAATTTACTCTTGAGGTACGTGGGTGTTGAGGTTGATTTTTAATCCCCTCCATCTCGGGTCTCGGGAAACCTTTTATGACGTATGGCCACGTTTGCACTTCTTTCCTAGACAATTATTAAAACCTTTTTCTCCACACAAAAATCTCTATTCCGAAATGATTCACAATGATGTCTTTCTTTGGTTAATTATTTGCTCGCAAGTGGCTTAAATCTAATTCTTCTTCTTCTTGCACAACTGCGGTGATGCCAATTTACTGCAACGTAAGCTCAATTTCCGAAACATGCTCTCAGTCACTCCGACGGAAAGTTCCACTCGTTCTAATAATAGCCATGATCGGCCCCTTATCGGTGCGTCATGCGTGATATCATTTCCTGGCCACCTGGGCTCTAGCTTCTTGCACAACATTATGCTCGCCCTCTTGTATAAAAGCTTTCTATGTTCCACTGAAGACTGTATGTTTCCTCCTTTCTTTCACCAATAATACATGGGTTCGACCCCCTGAACCAATGGTACATGGGTATATGACTGAAATATAATGTTAATAGTGGCTATGGTCACATGAGTAAATATATTTCAGTTAGAAAGGAAATTATTATCTTGTTTAGGTGTTTTCCATAGAATAGAAGATTTAAAAATTATTTTTCTGTGTTTTAATAAATACTATTTTGAAATTATTGAATTATATTTGAATATTCAGTTCTAACTTTTAACATTCCAAAATCACTTCTATATTTTGTGTGCCTTTCCGGCAAAGACGTTATAGGTCACTGTACGTGTGTTATGTGAGAACATCTGAGTTCTTGAGCAGTTCGAAGAAGATGAAGAGCAGGGTTCAATTTCTATATTTGTTTATTTTAATGTAAGAAATGTGCCATTTGCAGATACTGTTGCCGTAGGAAAATACACTCCATAATTGCTGTCCACTTCACAATTTTGCCGCTGTGACGCCTGTTTCATGTCATTTTAACATTCTGAGGTATTTCCTTTATTATTTTGCATGGATTTCAGAAACAGTAAATCAAAGGAATGAGTCCGGTCCTTAATCGTATAATTACATAAATATCGAATAACCGGTGAGTGTTATGATGATCCAATTTTCAGTGATTGCCTCCTTAAGTTAGGGAACGTAGAACTCGGAATTCTAACTGAAATGTAAATAGTGTTGTATAATCATTTGGTTGAAGTAAAAACATAACTACCTTTGTCCTTAAATGTCTCATTATAAATCTATTGGGAAAGTGTGTTGTTTATTGCAACTTAACCCTGTAACAACAACAACAACAACAACAATCTACGTTGATACTATGGGGGTAACTACAGGGAGACCATTCCCTCTCCCAGAGACAAATTATAAAAATATTACATTTGTTAAGTTTCTTATTTGAATGAAACCAATCTTCAGATCGATTGGAAGATGTAAGTTAATGCTTACTAATTTGAAAGCATTTCGTTTCACTCGTTTGCTATATTTAGCGCTACCCTAACTTAACACTTACTGAATGAGCAAAATAGAGAGGTAGCACTTGTCCGTGTCTTCCTGTTAGTATTCGAGTGTGAGGGTCATTTTGGAAAGTGTATTGTGTTAAACTGGAGTTGGAAACATTGGTTTATAAATATTTTATGTATGCAAAGGGACAGGTGTCGATAAGAACACTGAACATTATAATTTAATACCAACAACATTGTTAATTTTCGATCATTTGTACATTGATAAGTGCAAACACAATGTATCATTTGCTAATGAAATAAACCATTTAAAATGTAGGTAGGAGGTTCATATACTTGCTCTCATTATGTCCGAGTGCTCACCCCTTAATGTAATGTAGGTAGGAGGTTCATATACTTGCTTTCATTATGTCCGAGTGCTCACCCTTAATGTAATGTAGGTAGGAGGTTCATATACTTGCTTTCATTATGTCCGAGTGCTCACCCCTTAATGTAATGTAGGTAGGAGGTTCATATACTAGCTTTCATTATGTCCGAGTGCTCACCCCTTAATGTAATGTAGGTAGGAGGTTCATATACTAGCTTTCATTATGTCCGAGTGCTCACCCTTAATGTAATGTAGGTAGGAGGTTCATATACTTGCTTTCATTATGTCCTAGTCCTCACCCCTTAATGTAATGTAGGTAGGAGGTTCATATACTTGCTCTCATTATGTCCGAGTGCTCACCCCTTAATGTAATGTAGGTAGGAGGTTCATATACTTGCTTTCATTATGTCCGAGTGCTCACCCCTTAATGTAATGTAGGTAGGAGGTTCATATACTTGCTTTCATTATGTCCGAGTGCTCACCCCTTAATGTAATGTAGGTAGGAGGTTCATATACTAGCTTTCATTATGTCGGAGTGCTCACCCCTTAATGTAATGTTGGTAAGAGGTTCATATACTTGCTTTCATTATGTCCCAGTGCTCACCCCTTAATGTAATGTAGGTAGGAGGTTCATATACTTGCTTTCATTATGTCCGAGTGCTCACCCCTTAATGTAATGTTGGTAGGAGGTTCATATACTTGCTTTCATTATGTCCGAGTGCTCACCCCTTAATGTAATGTAGGTAGGAGGTTCATATACTTGCTTTCATTATGTCCGAGTGCTCACCCCTTAATGTAATGTTGGTAGGAGGTTCATATACTTGCTTTCATTATGTCCGAGTGCTCACCCCTTAATGTAATGTTGGTAGGAGGTTCATATACTTGCTTTCATTATGTCCGAGTGCTCACCCCTTAATATAATGTAGGTAGGAGGTTCATATACTTGCTTTCATTATGTCCCAGTGCTCACCCCTTAATGTAATGTAGGTAGGAGGTTCATATACTTGCTTTCATTATGTCCGAGTGCTCACCCCTTAATGTAATGTAGGTAGGAGGTTCATATACTTGCTTTCATTATGTCGGAGTGCTCACCCCTTAATGTAATGTAGGTAGGAGGTTCATATACTAGCTTTCATTATGTCCGAGTGCTCACCCCTTAATGTAATGTAGGTAGGAGGTTCATATACTTGCTTTCATTATGTCCGAGTGCTCACCCCTTAATGTAATGTAGGTAGGAGGTTCATATACTTGCTTTCATTATGTCGGAGTGCTCACCCCTTAATGTAATGTAGGTAGGAGGTTCATATACTAGCTTTCATTATGTCCGAGTGCTCACCCCTTAATGTAATGTAGGTAGGAGGTTCATATACTTGCTTTCATTATGTCCGAGTGCTCACCCCTTAATGTAATGTAGGTAGGAGGTTCATATACTTGCTTTCATTATGTCCGAGTGCTCACCCCTTAATGTAATGTAGGTAGGAGGTTCATATACTTGCTTTCATTATGTCCGAGTGCTCACCCCTTAATGTAATGTAGGTAGTAGGTTCATATACTAGCTTTCATTATGTCCGAGTGCTCACCCCTTAATGTAATGTAGGTAGGAGGTTCATATACTTGCTTTCATTATGTCCGAGTGCTCACCCCTTAATGTAATGTAGGTAGGAGGTTCATATACTTGCTTTCATTATGTCCGAGTGCTCACCCCTTAATGTAATGTAGGTAGGAGGTTCATATACTTGCTTTCATTATGTCCGAGTGCTCACCCCTTAATGTAATGTAGGTAGGAGGTTCATATACTTGCTTTCATTATGTCCGAGTGCTCACCCCTTAATGTAATGTTGACTAAGCTCATCCCCCAAACACTGTTACACCACTGCTGATAATCCTTGTCAATATTTAATAATTTCGGTCGATCATGAACTACGATAGCTACATTTCTCATGTCTACGTTGGCATTTGAGCTGTGTATGTAAAACAGATTCACAGCGGCTTGGGTGGCGTAGTTGGTAGCTTGCTGGACTGCTGTGCCCAAGATCGCGGGATTCAAATCCAGCCGAAGTCGTGGGACTTTTTAAGAGTGTTAAAATTCTTCAGTATGCCTTCCTTCAGAGGGGAAGTAAAGCCGGTGGTCCCATGTCATATATTTATGGCATGCAAATGATACTTCCACTAACTAAACTTGTGCGAAGCTAAATTTCTAGTTTAGATTTCGTTGAAACGCTTTATCAAAATTCCAACGTTCATCACTTGGTCTCAGTGACATCTGGTGGTGAAAGTTGGAACTACTTGAAATTGAACAGAACTTGTAGCTCACCCCATGGGTGACCGCTTGAAGCAGCTACAGCCTCTGGCGAGACAACATGTCCTGGGTCACTCCCGGCACTAAAAGCCATACGCTAAATAAATAAATAAATAAATACAGTAGATATACAGAAATCATAATTACGGGCATACTAATTAGTCAGTAAAGAGAGATGAGGAAGTTACAAGCGCAACCGGAATGATCCACCTTACTTAATGTCACACTGGCGCTGCTGTGACAAACAGAAGGATGCTTAGTGAGAAGGTAGTGTTATGTCACACTGGCGCTGCTGTGACAAACAGAAGGATGCTTAGTGAGAAGGTAGTGTTATGTCCCACTGGCGCTACTGCGACAAACAGAAGGATGCTTAGTGAGAAGGTAGTGTTATGTCCCACTGGCGCTACTGTGACAAACAAAAGGATTCTTAGTGAGAAGGTAGTGTTATGTCACACTGGCGCTACTGTGACAAACAGAAGGATTCTTAGTGAGAAGGTAGTGTTATGTCACACTGGCGCTACTGTGACAAACAGAAGGATGCTTAGTGAGAAGGTAGTGTTATGTCACACTGGCGCTACTGTGACAAACAGAAGGATGCTTAGTGAGATGGTAGTGTTATGTCCCACTGGCGCTGCTGTGACAAACAGAAGGATGCTTAGTGAGAAGGTAGTGTTATGTCACACTGGCACTACTGTGACAAACAGAAGGATTCTTAGTGAGAAGGTAGTGTTATGTCACACTGGCGCTGCTGTGACAAACAGAAGGATCCTTAGTGAGAAGGTAGTGTTATGTCCCACTGGCGCTACTGTGACAAACAGAAGGATGCTTAGTGAGAAGGTAGTGTTATGTCACACTGGCGCTACTGTGACAAACAGAAGGATGCTTAGTGAGAAGGTAGTGTTATGTCACACTGGCACTACTGTGACAAACAGAAGGATGCTTAGTGAGAAGGTAGTGTTATGTCACACTGGCGCTACTGGGACAAACAGAAGGATGCTTAGTGAGAAGGTAGTGTTATGTCACACTGGCGCTACTGTGACAAACAGAAGGATGCTTAGTGAGAAGGTAGTGTTATGTCACACTGGCACTACTGTGACAAACAGAAGGATGCTTAGTGAGAAGGTAGTGTTATGTCTCACTGGCGCTACTGTGACAAACAGAAGGATGCTTAGTGAGAAGGTAGTGTTATGTCACACTGGCGCTACTGTGACAAACAGAAGGATGCTTAGTGAGAAGGTAGTGTTATGTCACACTGGTGCTACTGTGACAAACAGAAGGATGCTTAGTGAGAAGGTAGTGTTATGTCACACTGGCGCTACTGTGACAAACACAAGGATGCTTAGTGAGAAGGTAGTGTTATGTCACACTGGCGCTGCTGTGACAAACAGAAGGATTCTTAGTGAGAAGGTAGTGTTATGTCACACTGGCGCTACTGCGACAAACAGAAGGATTCTTAGTGAGAAGGTAGTGTTATGTCACACTGGCGCTACTGTGACAAACAGAAGGATGCTTAGTGAGAAGGTAGTGTTCACACTGGCGCTACTGTGACAAACAGAAGGATGCTTAGTGAGAAGGTAGTGTTATGTCACACTGGCGCTACTGTGACAAACAGAAGGATTCTTAGTGAGAAGGTAGTGTTATGTCACACTGGCGCTACTGTGACAAACAGAAGTGCTTAGTGAGAAGGTAGTGTTCACACTGGCGCTACTGTGACAAACTGAAGGATGCTTAGTGAGAAGGTAGTGTTATGTCACACTGGCGCTACTGTGACAAACAGAAGGATTCTTAGTGAGAAGGTAGTGTTATGTCACACTGGCGCTACTGTGACAAACAGAAGGATGCTTAGTGAGAAGGTAGTGTTCACACTGGCGCTACTGTGACAAACAGAAGGATGCTTAGTGAGAAGGTAGTGTTATGTCACACTGGCGCTACTGTGACAAACAGAAGGATGCTTAGTGAGAAGGTAGTGTTATGTCACACTGGCGCTACTGTGACAAACAGAAGGATGCTTAGTGAGAAGGTAGTGTTATGTCCCACTTGCGCTACTGTGACAAACAGAAGGATCCTTAGTGAGAAGGTAGTGTTATGTCACACTGGCGCTACTGTGACAAACAGAAGGATGCTTAGAGAGAAGGTAGTGTTATGTCACACTGGCGCTACTGTGACAAACAGAAGGATTCTTAGTGAGAAGGTAGTGTTATGTCACACTGGCGCTACTGTGACAAACAGAAGGATCCTTAGTGAGAAGGTAGTGTAATGTCACACTGGCGCTACTGTGACAAACAGAAGGATTCTTAGTGAGAAGGTTGTGTTATGTCACACTGGCGCTGCTGTGACAAACAGAAGGATGCTTAGTGAGAAGGTAGTGTTATTTCCCACTGGCGCTACTGTGACAAACAGAAGGATGCTTAGTGAGAAGGTAGTGTTATGTCACACTGGCACTACTGTGACAAACAGAAGGATGCTTAGTGAGAAGGTAGTGTTATGTCACACTGGCGCTACTGGGACAAACAGAAGGATGCTTAGTGAGAAGGTAGTGTTATGTCACACTGGCGCTACTGTGACAAACAGAAGGATGCTTAGTGAGAAGGTAGTGTTATGTCACACTGGCACTACTGTGACAAACAGAAGGATGCTTAGTGAGAAGGTAGTGTTATGTCACACTGGCGCTACTGTGACAAACAGAAGGATGCTTAGTGAGAAGGTAGTGTTATGTCACACTGGTGCTACTGTGACAAACAGAAGGATGCTTAGTGAGAAGGTAGTGTTATGTCACACTGGCGCTACTGTGACAAACAGAAGGATGCTTAGTGAGAAGGTAGTGTTATGTCACACTGGCGCTGCTGTGACAAACAGAAGGATTCTTAGTGAGAAGGTAGTGTTATGTCACACTGGCGCTACTGCGACAAACAGAAGGATTCTTAGTGAGAAGGTAGTGTTATGTCACACTGGCGCTACTGTGACAAACAGAAGGATGCTTAGTGAGAAGGTAGTGTTCACACTGGCGCTACTGTGACAAACAGAAGGATGCTTAGTGAGAAGGTAGTGTTATGTCACACTGGCGCTACTGTGACAAACAGAAGGATTCTTAGTGAGAAGGTAGTGTTATGTCACACTGGCGCTACTGTGACAAACAGAAGTGCTTAGTGAGAAGGTAGTGTTCACACTGGCGCTACTGTGACAAACAGAAGGATGCTTAGTGAGAAGGTAGTGTTATGTCACACTGGCGCTACTGTGACAAACAGAAGGATTCTTAGTGAGAAGGTAGTGTTATGTCACACTGGCGCTACTGTGACAAACAGAAGGATGCTTAGTGAGAAGGTAGTGTTCACACTGGCGCTACTGTGACAAACAGAAGGATGCTTAGTGAGAAGGTAGTGTTATGTCCCACTGGCGCTACTGTGACAAACAGAAGGATCCTTAGTGAGAAGGTAGTGTTATGTCACACTGGCGCTACTGTGACAAACAGAAGGATGCTTAGAGAGAAGGTAGTGTTATGTCACACTGGCGCTACTGTGACAAACAGAAGGATTCTTAGTGAGAAGGTAGTGTTATGTCACACTGGCGCTACTGTGACAAACAGAAGGATCCTTAGTGAGAAGGTAGTGTAATGTCACACTGGCGCTACTGTGACAAACAGAAGGATTCTTAGTGAGAAGGTTGTGTTATGTCACACTGGCGCTGCTGTGACAAACAGAAGGATGCTTAGTGAGAAGGTAGTGTTATTTCCCACTGGCGCTACTGTGACAAACAGAAGGATGCTTAGTGAGAAGGTAGTGTTATGTCCCACTGGCGCTACTGTGACAAACAGAAGGATGCTTGGTGAGAAGGTAGTGTTATGTCACACTGGCGCTACTGTGACAAACAGAAGGATCCTTAGTGAGAAGGTAGTGTTATGTCACACTGGCGCTACTGTGACAAACAGAAGGATTCTTAGTGAGAAGGTAGTGTTATGTCACACTGGCGCTGCTGTGACAAACAGAAGGATTCTTAGTGAGAAGGTAGTGTTATGTCACACTGGCGCTACTGTGACAAACAGAAGGATGCTTAGTGAGAAGGTAGTGTTATGTCCCACTGGCGCTACTGTGACAAACAGAAGGATCCTTAGTGAGAAGGTAGTGTTATGTCACACTGGCGCTACTGTGACAAACAGAAGGATGCTTAGTGAGAAGGTAGTGTTATGTCACACTGGCGCTACTGTGACAAACAGAAGGATGCTTAGTGAGAAGGTAGTGTTATGTCTCACTGGTGCTGCTGTGACAAACAGAAGGATGCTTAGTGAGAAGGTAGTGTTATGTCCCACTGGCGCTACTGTGACAAACAGAAGGATCCTTAGTGAGAAGGTAGTGTTATGTCACACTGGCGCTGCTGTGACAAACAGAAGGATCCTTAGTGAGAAGGTAGTGTTATGTCTCACTGGCGCTACTGTGACAAACAGAAGGATTCTTAGTGAGAAGGTAGTGTTATGTCACACTGGCGCTACTGTGACAAACAGAAGGATGCTTAGTGAGAAGGTAGTGTTATGTCTCACTGGCGCTACTGTGACAAACAGAAGGATTCTTAGT
Source organism: Meconema thalassinum (assembly GCA_946902985.2). Classification (NCBI taxonomy): domain Eukaryota; kingdom Metazoa; phylum Arthropoda; class Insecta; order Orthoptera; family Tettigoniidae; genus Meconema; species Meconema thalassinum. Next base: position 19,240,989 of record OX336395.1, on the reverse strand, counting down.
GAGAAGGTAGTGGTATGTCACACTGGCGCTACTGTGACAAACAGAAGGATGCTTAGTGAGAAGGTAGTGTTATGTCACACTGGCGCTACTGTGACAAACAGAAGGATTCTTAGTGAGAAGGTAGTGTTATGTCACACTGGCGCTACTGTGACAAACAGAAGGATGCTTAGTGAGAAGGTAGTGTTATGTCACACTGGCGCTACTGTGACAAACAGAAGGATGCTTAGTGAGAAGGTAGTGTTATGTCACACTGGCGCTACTGCGACAAACAGAAGGATGCTTAGTGAGAAGGTAGTGTTATGTCACACTGGCGCTACTGTGACAAACAGAAGGATGGTTAGTGAGAAGGTAGTGTTATGTCACACAGGCGCTACTGTGACAAACAGAAGGATGCTTAGTGAGAAGGTAATGTTATGTCACACTGGCGCTACTGTGACAAACAGAAGGATTCTTAGTGAGAAGGTAGTGTTATGTCACACTGGCGCTACTGTGACAAACAGAAGGATGCTTAGTGAGAAGGTAGTGTTTACTGCGTCACGTCGTTGAAGATACGTGTATCTGTGGCATCAAACATCCTTCTCAGCAATTACTCTAAAATGATGACAGACCCGTTGAATACTTCAAACGAAATTAAGAAACGTCAATTGTTAACACTTGTTCGATGAATGTATTTGTTTCTTGCCATGTTCAGGTATTTTATTATTAGTTAACTTAACGCGAGATAATTTTATCAGCTTTATTGTTTTATTTGATTAATTGTTAAAAATCTTGCATCCAAATCTCCTTTTGTCTCCTATACGCACCCTCCCCCGTTCTAACACATTAGTGAACTTCTTTCCAATAGTCAGAATATTAAGAGACAGGCCAGGCGCTCGGCCGGACGTATGAAGGCAAGGCGGTGTTGCAATTCAGTCTGGCCGAGGCCTGGTTATAGGTAGCCATGATACAGGGCACTGAAGAGGACATTTGATGGAGTTGAAGAGGTTGTTAAAGAAAGTAAGTACGACAGTAAGACCAAGCAGTTGAAATAGAGTTTGTTGATGAACCTTAATATGTTCCGGCCATAAACATATTTTTATTGAAGTCGGTGATGAATGAGTTTTGATCCTTTTAACAAATATGATAGAATGTCCTGGCTAGCTCAACAAATTGCCAGTGTTTCGCCCCAGTGTACCAATGGGCTGTTCAGTTGGTTATGGTACATCTCGCCAAGATCGTGGCTACTACATAGTACATGTTTTAATTCGAGAACATTAGACTCTATATAGATACCAAGGTAATGTTTTATTGCTTTGGAAAGGGAGTTTGACTTCCATAGTGCATTGGCATTGCTCGTGACGTGGGTACACATGTATCGGGTGTCTTGGAATGGCCTTCTCAGTATGTACTAGCCACGCGTCTTGGTGAGGTGTATCATAACCAACTGAAGAGCCCAATGGTACACTGGGGCGAAACACTGGAAACTTGTTTGAGCTAGCCGGGATATTTTATCATATTTGTCGAAATATAGTAGCTCAAACGGACAATTTACAACTTGTTTTCATTTGAGAACATTCGACTCTATTTTGTAACTTTTCCGTCAAAAGCAGGGCTGTTTTATGGGTGGGAAGGATGATTTTCTGGAGGCAGCACTTAGTGCTGATAAGCGCCTGCTTGTGAGAGTCCACCATCATTTTCATTTCCCAATAATTTACGAAAAAATACGCATTGATATTCCATCAAGTTGAGGAGATGATTTAAGTCATCAAGCTACTTATGGTTGGGTTTATCTCACTTTTTTATTTACCGTCAGATTACACGCTAGTGCTGCTTAGAAGGAAGTTTATGTGAAATGCTGTGCCTAGGGTGCTATTCACGGAATAATCTACACAGTCACAAAGCTCTCATCCTCTTGACAGCTAGAGCGATATTACCGCTCTGGCAACTGCCATAAGCACGTTACTCGCGGAATAACTGAATTTTAGCTCACCCGAGTTATTATATCAATTGTATACATAAGTCACGGTGAATCACTACCTACTACAGCGGGATAATTCAGAATAGAGAAGCCAAGTGTCGTTCAACACATTTCAGACTCATAAAGACAATTTCATAGTTTTATTTAGTTCCGTCCTGAAGTATACCTAAGTACAGTCGATGACTTATTTAATGAGTTTCACATAGCAATAATAAGCCATAGTAGTTGTCAATTCATGTATTTGTTTCAATCAGGGGCGGCTCCTGATTATATATTTTAGGGTGGCCCAGATGATACTATTGTTTTATATTTGACATTCATTGTTGCCAATTTTGCCATTATCATGATTCCACACAACACATTTGAAACAAGTGTTAATAAATAGTTGATGCATTAAAAACTGTACTCACATGGCTCCCAATTTGTAAATATATTCTCTCCTGTGCCTGGATGAAGCAAATTTATCCATCATTTCGGTTGATGAGGTCCTAATGTTTTAATTTCTAACTGTGTGTTCAGTGGTATACAAGATAAAATATTTGTTAATAAAAATCCACCTTCAATTTCCTATGTCGCACACAATCAGCATATTAAATAACTACGCACCGTGACACAAAAGCTAAAAAACACATTTATACAGTAGAAATTAACTTCATTAAATCACCTGTACTGTACTTGGAACAACAGACAACTGAAAATTTATAAATATATTTTTGTGTAATGTCAGCAAACTGCAGACAATACCTGTTTACGGTCGAGGGGTGGGGTGGACCCTTCTCCCGTAATCCTGTTTACAGGGACAGACGCAGGAAGTTAAATGGAGAGATGTTCTATTTCGCTTCAAAGAAACGTTATGGGCCCCTGAAGAGATTTCCCTGATTTTCCTGGATAAATACGAAAATTCCCTGAGTAACAGTAGCGGCCATAATAAATATATAAAACAGAGTTTGTACTTGAAGAGCATTTCAAAAAGTCCTCGAACAATAAAGGATAGGATGACAAAGTTGAAAAGAGAAAAAAAAATCAGAAAAATACATTTTTCTATATTTTACCAATTTCTAAATTCTTCATCCATAAAATCTATTGCACTTGCGAGTATTGAAAGTAGCTAGTCTTTAGTAATGCTCTCAAAAATCGTACAGTTACATATTTATATACAGTCTACACTTGTAATTTGTGAGCTCTATCTTCCAAGAAATGAGAGCTTACTGATTTAACGTCAGTACGAACACACAACAACAACAGCAATCGTCACCAGAATAATATTTTTCCCCATCAAAACTTAAATCCCTAATTTCCAATTAATCAAGGCTGGAACTTGTAAAACTAAAATTCCATGAGTTTTTCAGAAATTAAAAATTCCCTGAATATTCCCTGTTTACTAGACTAGTAGACACCCTAGTCACGGTTATATAGGAGTAATGTAGTTACATTAAATTGTTAGCCACTTTAAAAACTAGTTATTCTATAAAATAGAGATACAGTACAAACTCGATTAACCGTCATCGTCGGGACGGTTGAGCGAATAGACGGTATTATTCCTCCAAAACATGACCTCAATCAATTATATTATAGACAGATATCACTCTCGCAGTAATGTAATATATTTCGGAGTGAAAAGAAATTAAACACGATTGTAATAGCAAATAAAACTATTTATTGCACGATAAAAACATCCGCACTGTAGCTACAAATGTGGCAGAATAATGTACAGTACAGTAATATAAAGTAGTTCATGTAGCGGGCAGGTACACTCACTTCCCACTAAAATAGAGAAAGTAAACAAAGTGAACGCGTCACTACACCTTAAAGCACTTTGTTATTGCAGTATTATTATGCTATTACAGCAATGACGGTTAAACAAAGTTTTACTGTATCCTGAACTAGCGGTCAGGTACTTTGTAGGATCATTTTATTCTTTAGTTCCACAATAGTCTGTTACAAACACTTTATCGTATTATGAACTTGTCGTTATTCAAATTCGACGCGTATAGAACGTCAAGGGAAGGCTGTTCATTTGTAGTAATAATCCATTTGTTCACAAGAATGAACCGCCGTACTATTGCACACATTAAAAATGAAAATTTACAGCAATTCGCAGCATGAATAAAGGTTGGAGCAAGGCAAAACGGTGTAAAATTAGACGAGACACAGCTGCAAATGATCCAATTGTAAGCATGAGCTGTTGGGGCAAGTGTTTTACTAGTCCGCAAAGAAAACCTTGGTTTAGAGGGGGGGGGGGGGGGGTTGAAGTCCGCTAGGGGTGTTGCTATGTGTAAAACTATCTCCAGAATGTGCGTTTATGTGGTCACTGCCAAGGGAGGTAGCAAAAATAGTTGGCAACTCGTGATGGCGCTGGGGAAACATCTTCCATGTATCGGAGAGAATGTATATTTTTATTTATGTTAATATAGGGAGTAACTTTTAGGTGGTAAATTGATTTTGTTATTAATCTCTTTCAATTCAGTAGCTTTGTCATTTCTTTGTCAACGAAAAAGAACAAATAGCCATGTTATCAATAATCCACCGATCGTCTGTGGATGACAATGGTAGGGACAGGATACAACTACATCACGTCTATGCTTGACACCAATACACAAATACTGTATCCATTGGGGTGAGTTTTGTTGCTCATTTCATGAAAACAAGTTATGCAAAACATGATTACTGTCCTTTATTACTACATCTTAAATACACTAATACTGTATCCATTGGGGTGGGTTTTGTTGCTCATTTCATGAAAACAAGTTATGCAAAACACGATTACTATCCTTTATTACTACATCTTAAATACACAAATACTGTATCCATTGGGGTGAGTTTTGTTGCTCATTTCATGAAAACAAGTTATGCAAAACATGATTACTATCCTTTATTACTACATCTTAAATACACAAACCGAAATAATACAGATTATAATAAAATTGTCATCTGCGAGGTCATCTGCCTCTATAAACATATCAAATATCCCTCCACCACATGACCAGTCCAGCTCCGTGGATACCATACTAGACTTTGGACCAAAGGGCACTGGGTTCGTTTCTCAACCAGGTCGAGGGATTTTAACTCCATATAGTTAATTCCCCTGGAGGGTTTGTGATGCTTTCATCATTCATATCATCGACACGCAGATCGCCCACAGGCGAAAGACCAGCACTACACACTCGACACCTTTTCTTTTAACCACTATATTTTTCGACCATATGACACACTTTTTGTTAGCAAAATTACTGTATAAAATATGGCTGCATCTTATGATCTATCATATTTAGACAGAGTATACATAATTGGCTACACTAATGCTCCAAAATTTCCTTACAGCACTCACAACAGTTGACCCTTTTGTTACTTTAGTTGAGAAAGACAAGCAACACAAATGTTAATAGACCTAGATAAAAATTGTAAAATATATGGGATTACAATAACTGAGAAATAAACAAAATGAATGGTCGTAGGTGGAGAAGGTGAAAAAATTACAATAAAATTAGAAGATGAAATTGAAGAGGTAGTTGGTTTTAAACACCTAAGAAGTTGGGTTACACAAGAAATGGCATGCACTAAAGAAATAAAAACAGGGATTGCAATAGCAAAAGAAGCCTTGAGTAAGAAAATAAAATTATTTTGTGGAGCAATGAAAGTAAGCCTAAGTGAAATGTTTTGTTTGCAGTGTAGCAATGTGAGGAGCGGGAACTGGGCGCTTAGGAAGGAACAGAGGCTCTCGAAATGTGGCTGTGGAGAAGAATGGGGAGAAAAATTCGGGAGGACAAAGTGAGAAATGAGCAAGTGTTAAAGAAAGTAGGAGAAGAAACGATGATGCTAAAGAAGATAAAAAAAAAGAAAAGTGAATTGGATTGGACACTGCATAAGGGGAGATGGTTTGGTGAAAAGTGCGTTAGAAGGGACAGTCCAAGGGATAATCCGAAGAGGAAGAAGAAGGCTTCAGATGCTGGATTCCATCATAAATCATATGAGCTACTGAAGACCGGATAAGGTGGAGAGACCGACCATGAGGAAACCTGCCCCAGGCAGATACACTGACGATGATGAGTTAAGAAACAGTGGTTATCGAATACCTGCGTTGATCTCACAGGAATGCAAGTAGCCAAGGAATAGCAACACCCTACCCACCAGCCTCCTCATCATACCAGGCAAACACAACCTTGATTTCCATGGTGAACTGAGCATTGATGTCAGAACTTTTCTCTTGTACCATTCTTGTTGCAGACTCCGATTAACAAACTGCATGAACCAATTCTTACACCAAGTCTACTGTTGCCATACTAACAAAGCACTGGACAGACACTGTGTATATGTGATTTGCTACACTAATGTCAACAATTCCTTACGGTACTCTCAGCAGTTATTATTGCAATTAAGAAACAGCGGCTATGGTATACCTGCATTTGTCTCACAGGAATGCAAGTTGCAGGGAATTCCAGCAAGTTCCGGTAGTGACAATTTACCGTATAAAATGACAGTTGTACAGAAGAGATTTTCTTACAACATATTATTGCACCACCTAATTTGTTTTGGTCATCGTCATCATCATCATTTCCCCTTATCCACTTGACACTGGGTGGGGGCAAATTTGGTTACTCTCCACTTTGTTCTGTTGTTCCACCATTCCTCTTCCGACACAGTGTTCCAATCCAGGTTTCGTTTTCTAATACTATTCTCCGAGTCCATCCACCGAGAGGGTAGATCTTCTGCAAAAAGGAAAACGTTTTTGTGTAATAAAAAGTCATGTCCAGCCTCCCACCGCCATTCATCTGTGACGTCATAGCCAGTCTCAAAGCAAGTCTATGCTTGTAGAACATGTCATGTGACAAGGTTAGGTTTAGTGAGCTGAGGTTAACTTAGGTTAGCTAGCTCTATCTCACTCCTAGCCAATCATTAACCTTAAAAGCACTCTAGAGTTCTTGGAATCTGTTCATGTAATTATTATTCTTGACAGTACTTTGGAAATTACACCATGAAAAATATCAATCCCCTTGATTTTTTTTTAACTGTCATTATTATTATAATTATTATTAGCCAAGTCGCTTTACTAAAATTTAATTTATGTGTATTAGTTGATATGAATGTCTCAACAACCAGCCATGCTTGCACCCACTTTTTGCTTTCACTTTTGCTCCCATATTAATGCCAACTCTTATAACTATAAGCAACAGCAAAATGTAAATGGAATAATATTTCTGATAATGTTCAAAACAAAAGTCCTGAGGTCTTGGGTTTGAATTCTCAACTATGGTTGTCAGCCAATGAGTTACACTACAAGAAACTTTTATTTTTGTGTTGTGTTGCATGATAATTTGACCATCTCGCGGTGTAGTGGCTAGTATACTTGGGTGTTATCCCGGAGGTTTTGGGTTCCAACTCGACTATGGCCAGAATTTAATTTTTGATCTGAGAGTTGGAAGGTTAGGTTAGGTGAAGTTAGGTTAGGTGAAATTAGGTTGGTTGAAGTTAGGTTAGGTTAGGTTAGGGGAGATTGTTTTAGTAAAACACCACATTTGCCCCCACCTTTTACTCACACATTTTGCTCCCACTTTGTGCACTCACTTTCTGCTCTCATATTTGCTCCCACTTTTTTTCTCTCACTTTTTGCTCCCACTTTTGCTTTCACATTTGCTCCCATACTTGCTCCTACTTTTTTTGATCCCACTTTTTGCTCTCATATTTGCTTGCACTTTTTTTCTCTCATATTTGCTCCCTCATTTGCTTACACTTTTTGCTCCCACTTTTTTCTCTCACTTTTTTGCTCCCACTTTTGCTTTCACATATGCTCCCATACTTGCTCCCACTTTTGTTTTCACATTTGCTCCCATACTTGCTCCTACCTTTTTTTGCTCCCACTTTTTGCTCTCAATTTTTGCTCCCACTTCTTGTTTCCACTTTTTGCTCCCAATTTTTGCTCCCACTTTTTGCTCCAACTATTTTGCTCCCACATTTGCACCCATATATGCTCGCACATTCAACTATTTTTCTTATTACCAAGTTGTCTTTACTAGAGCTTAGTCTAAGCTTGACAGTTGATATGGAAGTATCTGTGACTAGGTATGGTAAGCCTCATGCATTCTATAAAGGATATTCATATATTGTGAAACGAACCAATACAAATTGAACTGTTATTTGGCGTTGTTCAAAACAACGTTCAAAACAATGTCGCAGTGAGCTAAAAAGTAAAAATAGTGAGGTTTTAAGTGTCAGTGATCATCAATGTAGTGTACTGGATGAAACACTGTTGCTGTCAACAGAAAATCGTGAAAATGTTAAAAATCAAGTGCTACAAAACAATACTGCTATTGAAAATAATTCAATGTTCAAAAAACCCTTAACATTATCAAAAGCCATGCAGACTCTACATGAGGACACTGTAGAGGAAGAGGAAGAGGAACAGGAACAGGAACAGGAACAGGAATATTTAACTGGTTTTAGTAATGTTGAGGATAATGTTGAGGATAATTATAGTGATTATAATAATAGTGATATAGATCATGCTGATTATGATTATGATAGTGATAATGATCCAAAGCAAGACAATAACGTTTTCATGCCTATTGTTCACCGTGGAAGAAAAAAGATCTACAACAAGCTTTGTTTTTAAAACTATAACACATTATCGTAAAGGCAAAGACTTGTATTAAGTGTGCTTTTTATTGTCATAATCATGTATACTCTGCAATGTTAAATATTCTGACTTCTATAGGAAATAAAACAACATTGTACCATTATTTTCATTTATTTACAAACTTTATATACATTTTTTTTGTTTCATGATAATATTTTTTAAGACAATACTAAACACTAAAACATTATTATTCTATGCACATATTTTTCTTTCAGTCCATTGTCATGACATATCTTCCATTATTTTTGGACATATTTTTTAAATTTAATTAAAACGAACCATGCACCTATTGTTTTTAAAACCTTCATAAATTAAGTGTACAGGTTGTACAGCATTATTGACTTCATCAAAAACACTCTCCGACATATCATTAAACCGTGTAGGCAGAAATGCCTCAAAGTTTTCACATACACAGAGTACACGATCACCATATGTTGTTTTCAATTTCCGAATCTTGATAATGCGGATTGGAATAGGCGTTGGCAATTCGCTGAGCTTCTTTGTCTCTAAGCCACATGCTTGACCCACAGCATTCAAAACATTCATTGTAGTAGTCTATAAACAAAAGAAAAGCATATCTATTACACTCTAAAACAGCTTTAATAATATTGTGCAATTAGGGATTTTGCACTATGCATGGCTGATAAATTTTACTATTTATGCCAGAAATGCCCTAACTGTAGCAGATACTGCTTTTCTGCATATAGCACAAGTGTTGAGTTCTAATGCACACTTGACACAGGCTAGCATGTGTCCACAAGGCAAAAATACAACACCTAGTTCATTTTGATAACAAATTTTACATAATTGTTGGTCACACTTTTGTATCTGTTCGTGTGACAAGTCTTTTTTTTCAGCCTCGTGTATTTGCTCCGCATGTTCAAACTCTAAAGGCACTTTTATGTCTTGTGCTGCAATCACGTTTTCTTTACGAATAGTGTTCACAAATTCCTGACCATTAAGCAACACCATGTATTTACAGTTAGGTAACCAACGAGCGTGTTGCACAAAAGGGTCATCAGTTATTTGTCAATCCTTTAAAGCATATCCACAATAAAAACATATTGTTTCATCCCCTTCACCAGTATAAAAAATCCAGTTTCACTTAGCTGTTTGGTAAGGTGTTTTAATATTAATGGCGAAACATTTTTATAAGATTCTAAACGTCTTTCAACAGAGCTGTACTCTGGGTATGCTAGTGCTTTAGTCTTGCAAACTCCCAATTTTTCAAAAGCACATGCCAATTCAACACTGTCTATGGCATATGGGCCACATATATCGACACTACCGTTGTTGACTGGTAATACATCATTATTATTATTATTTATTTGTGATTCAGCAACGTAAGTAGCGGCCAATGGGTTTGTGGTTCGGTAAAATGAATACGCGGGTATGTTACCCACTTGTTTTCCAAGTATGTAAGGACAACAAGGAGACCATCGCAAATGGTCTCTAAAGGGATCATCCCCTTCTTCCCAGTGTGAAAGTTCAATACGACAAAACACACAGCGCACCACATCTTCTCGGTTCAAGTAAAAAAAACGGCTTTTGCAAGTTCATGTGTCGACAAAAAGCCTACAGGCCAGGATTCAAATGTTAACCAACGGTCATGTTCTGATTTTAAATTTAACCCACGTGGTAAACCAACTTGCTCACTTGTTGTATTTGGTACTAACGCCATGTGTCATAATAAAACTTTTTCTTATTGTAAGTTATTAACGTTGCACAGAGTACTTTAAAGCACAATGTATGCTTGTTCACTGTCTGTTCATTACGTTAATGGCGCATGGCGACACCTAAAAGCAAACAAAATAACCAATCACTCAATCAATCAATCAATCAATCAATACTTGTAAATCAAACTTTAACGTTAATTGGCATTAATATATCAAAACACCATAAAAATTATAATAAACTGTATGTCGGCACTAACAGTAACCCATGTACTTATTTTCTTTTTATAAAGCTGCAGTCATTTACATTCCCCTTTAACCAATATATAAACAAAAAATAATAATGTCATGTTATTTTGTTCAGATTATCATGTTCAAACCTGTGAATATTCGTTGAGTTCATAGGGTACAAAGTTCCTCATTTTTCTACTAGAAAGCGCTATAGAGTTTAAGGAGATTAGATATCTAACATCTAACCTCCTTGACTTTCATAGTCAAGGAAGAACTAAATTCGACATGCAAGCTACCCTCTGTGTGTCAAATAACAAAGCTTCCAAACAAGACCCGTATTCAAAGTCAGGGGTATATTCTATTACATGCCAAGACATTGGTTGTCAAGCTAATTACATTGGACAGAGCGGAAGACGAGTAGATACACGTTATAATGAACATAGGAATGCGATAAGATACGGAACACATTCAGCCGTATGCGAACATATGTGTGACACGGGGCACAGCTTCACTAAAATCGAGACTGATCTAAAAATAATTCATCACGAATCGAAAGGCATAGTTCTCGACATAAAGGAAGCAATCGAGATTCACCTAGCCAAACAAAGCAATCCCAACAATCTAAATGAACACACTTTTATGGAGAGTTCACCCCTTTTCGCTCTACTAAAAAACACACCCTGTCGAAAACAAGACACAACTTAGCGATACAGCCAAGCTAGATAAAAAATGGGGGAAAATAGCGGTGTTTATAGGTAAATGTTATTTGGATCAGGTGAACTATGTACATTTTTCTGCAATAAACCTAGGCCGATATGCGCGGCAGTATTAAAGGTGCCGGGACGTCTTCAATAGACCGTGTACCGCTTAGTATAAATGGCTTTTTAGCCCATGCGTGGCGAAGATAGTTCCACGGTCTTTAGTAGTTGCAGACTCCTGCATTAATAGCATACACTTTTATATAGATTTGGCAAAGTCACACAAATATACATGGCACTGACCTCTGGAAGAACATAGCAACTAAAGGGGGAGGGCGGGGAAAACCAGTTCCACCCAGCGAACACTCGGGGTTAGTCGACTACAACTGGTGTCTATGGAAACACGCAACTGCTTCAAGTTCCAGTTAAAGAGACAACTCGATAAGTATCAGCTTGCATTATTTCAGTATAACCATAGTTGATTTTGTAAAACCATATAATCACCCCTAACAGACAAATTCCGGATTTTGATCACTATTTTAGAAGTTTACCTAACATTAGATATAACACATTCAACATACACCGACTGTTGCATTACCTACACTGCAACTAAATAATTGTACATATTGTATATATTTTTCACCTGTATTCTCAAACATAGATGTTATAGCCTAAGTGTAATGGATCTGATGATGATCGCTTGACGATCGAAACTGGTCATCCTAGTGTATTTATTAATCTCATGTAATTTATTTCAGGATCAGGGCATAACCCAGCTCTATTTGGGTACATTCGTGTTGACCGACTGAAAAGCACCAAACTTTTGTTATTAATATTATATTATTATTATTATTATTATTATTATTGTTATTATTATTTAACCTGTCAGTTAAATTAATTTTTTTGTTTTTTACAAAATCCAATATGGCCTTGTACTTTCCCGGTAAACAACCAATATGGTCTTGTACCGGTTGCCAATACATAGTCATTAATCAAGAAAGCAATCATCGTCCTAGTCATGTACAGGTAATGCATTTTTTTGTCTACGAGTTTTCAGTAGTGGTAAAATGGAATAGCATTTTATGTTAGGCTTACCTGAGTTTTAAATAGTTCACTGCCTGGAAACAATGGTTGCACTTTACTGCGTCTCGGGTTTTCAGCGACTGCTACGGCGGTAAGGCTTATCTTTCCAAGTTTCTAAAAATAAATAAAATAAACCGTTATAAATACCTAAATTCAGGTTAGTACATGCATTTCATAAAGTAAAATATGAAACAAAAAATGAAACAAGTTAGTTTAAAAAATAATCCCACCTTCACTTGCAGTGGCTTATTGCTGTTTCCTTCTAGTGGGCTCAAAAGTGCAATGGTTTCTTCTCTCTCAGACATGTAAAGTATACCAGTTATCTGCAAACAAATAAATTAAAAAATCAATAATTACCTAATCAATAAATAATTGCTTGTAAATATATATAAATCAATAAATGTATAAATGAATAAATATATACCTACCTCACAACAAGGATAAGTATTTTCCACCAACACCAAAACTGTTAAACAAGACCAGGGGTTTCACGCAACGCAATGTGTTCAAAGGTAGTCATCTAAGTGAGCGTGGAAATGATAACGACATGTCTTTATATATGCTACGTTGCATGTATAATCATTTTTCCCACGCTTTGAACATTCTCTTATCGTGCACGTGGACAGCTAACGTGCCAGGTCAAATTTCACCTGAACTTGCATTTTGTCACTTACGAAGCAAAAACTGGATGTAACTTGTTTAGCGTACATGTCATCTCACACGTGTGTGCATGCATTTCGCACTCCCCTGCCACCACGATGGTCAGATTATTTCACCTTCAAGTGTCCTCTGCGTCTTTGTCATTTTTCCATTGCACTGGTTGTCAAGTCAGATCAGCGCATTCCAATAAGCTCAAATGACATTCACCTCCTGCTCGTCTGCTCCTTGGCAAGTTTGTTTTCTGTACTAGCTTCAACCAACATAGAACCAAGTTCTCATCACCGTTTACACGTCAAAGATCCCCTTCGAGGGTAAAAGGTGTAAAAAAACGAACCCTCGCTCTGTCATAAACCAACCCGCCGAAATAGCGATTGTTCTATTAAGCACGGTCATTGTGGTTAGCGATAGGTTCGTTGAACACACACACACACCCAGCAGTATCGTCTCTCTCAATCACCACGCTTCATGAACATTATAAACAGGTAAAGAGAAAATTTTTTCAACAAAAGAGTCGTTAGACCCTTTGTCAAAATTTCAAAAATAGTTTCAAAAGGGGGGGGGGGGGGGGGGCGTTAGCCCGAATCCTAGGACACCTCGTACACGTCTCTAGCGTTATTGGTTCGTGAGATATCGGCAAAAATCACAAAAAACACGTGTTTACCCCAAAAACGAGTTTCCATTTTTTAATATAACGAGTGGTCCATAGCAAAGAGGACGTCACACCGAGTCCTTGGACCCCTCGTACACGCCTCTGGCATCATTGGTTCGTGAGATATAACGAAAAGTTTAAAATCATGTTTTTACCCCCAAAAAACCGTGTTCCCGGCATTTCACCTTTTCAACACCTACATTCCCGTAAAGAGCACAACGAGACGAAAAAAACGAATCCAAGCACGCCCTCCTAGCATTATTCCTTCCATTCCAAGGTCGCCAGGGGCTCACAACTTCCAAAGTGTAGCAGCTGTCACTACCACACTACTGCCAGGTTTTTATCCTAGAGACTTGAAATTTATGTAGGGTATAGAGGGCGTAGGAACCATTGATTTACCTCAAACAAACTGTTTTGTAAACTCTTTAGTTTCCAAAATATAGGAATTTCAAAATTTGAGTGTTATCAAAAAAAACATAAAAAATAAACAAGTTTTATTATAAAAAATAAAGGACATAGAGACGGTTCGTTTGAGCCATAGCACAACATTCTATCATGTTTGGTTTTCAAACTATCACCTACTTTCGAAAACAACAATTTTCAAAAAAAAAAAAATATATATATAACGAGTGGTTCATAGAAAAGAGCACGTCAGCCCGAGTCCAAAGACACCTCATTTGTCAACATCCGACCATGGGTTCGTGAGATATTGGCTTGGACTCACGCGGCGGCCATGACACTATTTAGAACCATCACTACTCCACTACTCAGGTTTCTTCCCGTAGTTTCCTGTAAGTTATGCAAGATTACTTATTCAAAAGAATGAATTAACAAGCAAATAAATAAAATCCAACAAAATAGTAAATATTGTTTTAACCGTACCTGCCATAACTGTTAACAATTTAAGATACACTGAATATAAAAATGCCATAACCCAAAATTATTCTTACCTAAATGAACATAATACACCACATTTAATGTTAGAAGTTCATAATGCTCGTACATTAATTCCACTTTCTGTAAGTAATATTTACTATTGTTCATGACTCAAAATCTCTAAATGCTTCTCCTGAAACAAATATGCATTTTCTAACTTCAGTCTTCCACCAGGGGTGCGATATATATTTGTATCACGATTACCGTACCAGAAACATGGCTAGTAAACAACTATACAATTGGATACCTATCAGTAGAAAGGTGCTAAGTGCCATTTTTATGAACATTGAGTATTATAGTAAAAAGTGTTTAGTCAGTTTATTTGTGAGTATTTATTCTTCTAATTTGAATAACATACAGATATAGTTATCCTTACTATCCAGTGACAGATACAGGTTCATAATATGAAAACTGTGGAATTCTGTTTGAGTGAAATGTTAGAAGTTGTGAAAGGTGCTAAGTCCACTAGTCTTTACGAATGTGCTACGTGCTAATTAAACAAAGATAACGGCTTTCCGTCACGCAAACACGAGACATACAGTTGTCCGTGCATGAAACACGGAAACTCCAAGGTGATTCCACAAATTTCCAACGACTGACCTTGTGATTTGTTGATGGTCATTGCGAAGGCCAGAAGCATGGGAAATTGCAACCGTTTAAAATCGAATGTCACGTCCGGTGGAAACATTGGGATGTGCGGAATCAAAACAACTTCTCCATCGATGACGTTGTTCATTTGCTTTTCCACAGCCAGTCGTGTTCCATTGCATAGTCGAAGTTGATTGATGTTACGCAACATGATGATGAGCCTACTTTCAATTGCAAATTGTGAGGTGGTAATCCAGGCGATTCCAGAGAATTCAAAAATTCTGTGAGATGGCTGACTACCTCATCCAGGTTGATAACTAAGTCAACCGATTTGAAGGAAAACAACTGTCCCGGAATGAAATTTTGAATGGACTTGTTGGGATCTTTATATTTCTCTGCCAATATGGCTCGTTTGCTCAGCCAATTATGGTTTTTGAAGTTCTGCGCTACGTTCAGAAAAACACGCCGAATGAGCTCCTTCTTTGATTCGGTCAACTGACGTTCCAGGTTCATAGGAGCATCGCGTCGGCGCAATCGGTCATGCCCATTGTGTCGTGCTCGCTGGCGTTGTGTTTGATATTCACGAACTCATTGCATTCTGAATCTATTCGCTGTCCGTTCATTTTCAGTCGCTCTCGAACGTAAGTCAGACATGCCCATACGACTATTTTCATTATCCGTCGCTCTTTGGTCATCAGTGTGGTTTGCACGTCAAGTAGCTCGCCGCGCATTTAACAGGCTTCGACGACCTCTGTCAGCTCTTCCTCTCCTTGGCATTGCAATGGACACTGTAAAACGACACGGAATTTGAGTAATGTAATGGACACTGTAAAACGACACGGAATTATTTTCATAGTTGCTCAAATCTATCGAACTTACCTTGAGAACTTGACAATATTGACATCCTTTCCGTTAGTAGTACGTTCTCACATTAGATATGTTGGTCGAAACACATTAACGTGAAATGTAATTGGATTATACAGTATGATTCTGTTACGTTAAGTATTATTTTATTGCACGTATTGATCAAAGGGTATGGTATGGGATGTTATCTTTGCTCACAGAAGATTTTGAAGTGGATGCACTGTGTCACCATCTGTCCGTCAAGTTATTAGATTCAATATTGGCGTGGCTTTTTAATGTAAATTAATTTAAAAATACTGCCAATTTGATTTCGTTCAAACCACTTTCTAAACATTGTCTACCATAATGACAACAAATTGTAAAATTTTCAATGAAATCGGAGCAGTAGTTTTCGAGATTTTGCGAGACTAATGCCCGGCAAAGTCGCGTTTCCAACAGGAAACAAACTGTGCTATCCGTACACAGGTTCCCACCAGTACGAACTGCTAATAATTGAGTATTCTAAGTTCTTTAAACAATTCTGTCAACGATGCACATATTGGAGGGAAATGAGAACAAATGATTGGCACATTGCACCTTTCTTCTGAAAGAGCTGCAGGACTTACCACTAGTGCCATCTTGTGATGCTCTTGAATGGTCCTTCGAAACCACTGAGGAGTTAGCCCTTTTGATAAGTAATGCTACATCGCACATAGCACCATTTTAGCAAAAAAAACGCTTTTTTCAAAAAATGGCACTTAGCACCTTTCTACTGATAGGTATCCAATTATTATTGGAAAAATCAAATAAAAATTGGTTCAAAGAGGTCGAGGATGATTTAAAAGAGTTAGATATATCAATGCAGCAAATTAAAGACAGAGTAGAGAAGTGGACTCTGAGGAATAGAGACAGAAGACTTAAACTAATAACACTTGAACAAAAACAATTCACCATAATTGGCACATCTCGAGCTAATATTCCGAAGAATAAGATGTACAGGGTCTTTATATTTGCTTGGCAAGGACATTCTCGCTCCGCCAGTGACAGCTTAGTCCCGGCTGCCGCGCGCGCGCGTATGTACGACAGAATACAGTGATTAAAATCAGTATCATACATTTTTACTCACCATGCTTAGAGTGGGTGCTCAAAATGTTCCCCATCCGCTGCCAAACATAATTGGCATCCCCTTATGATGTTTCCGGTTACTCCGGTTAATTTAGCTTCAGTAAGTAAATAACGACCTTAACGTCTATTATTATTGTTTACTGAACCTGTACATTTGAATCTCTTAGCCAGTTGATTTATTGTCCGATTTATGGGAATGGGTCTCCCTGGAAATGTCATTCGAAATTTTTGTCTTGTTCTAGCGCACGTTATGTACGGCACGTATTGAGCAGACCTTCGCTCGACCAAGACCTTTGCACTGAATTGAAAATAGGCAAGATGGCGGATACCGAAGGCAGAAGTTTGTGAACATACCTTTGTTGTTGTTTTTGTGCGATTTTTTCAGTTTTTTGCTGTAAAATATGGTTTACAAGTGTTGTGTGCCGAAGTGCAGGGGGAATTATGATCATGAGAATAAATTTCGAGTGTTTAAGTTCCCCGAAAAAGAGAATTTGTAGAAACTTTGGATATCAGCTATTAAGCGAGAGAACTTCGTACCAACGAAACATTCTGTGGTAAGTAGGCTACCAATACGGTGCACGTTTTTAATTATCTAAGCAGTGTTAGCCTACCGTACCACATAAATAGCCGATATACCGGTAATCTTAATAATATAAAGAATTACCTAGGCTGCTATAAATAGTTCTAAGAACTATTACATTGCTTTGCAAGCAACACGTAAGTGACCAAGCCTAGTCATTTTAAGGTTAGAGTTGGAGCAATACTTTGCATTTAGGCTAAGTTTCAAATAATAATGAACGGAGTTTCCTCATTAAATAATTAATAAACGAATCTCCCAACATGCGGGGCAAGTTTGTTGTGCATGGGAGAATTAAACATGTTGTGATCAAATACTGAAAAGGTTTTAATGTGATAATTATAGATTTATTTTTAATGCATGCATATTGAGAATCGGTGTTCAAAGCTAATGATTTATATAATTGAGTCTGGCCTCACTGGAACGTCATTTAATATGCACCACAAATTGCTCAGATTCCTGATTAAGTAGGTACCTAACCCCTTTAATTGCTCACAGCGGAGATGTTTTAATAGGAAATTCCCCAGTGAAGGTAACTGTTTAAAAGCAAGATATAAAATATAAGTAGACCAGTAGCTCAATAGTTTGTTCTAAAACTAATCTTCTGATACCGGTACCATATAGTACTCGAGACGAAAGAGTAGGCCTAGGCCTAATTAAGGAAAAATGTTAGCCTATGGTACTCAATGAATTACAGTACCGTATTTAAACCTTGGTTCGTAATTGATATTTTTAAATATAGGCTACTCTATACATGCCAGAAATCACTACTATTTCCCTAAATATTCCCAGGTGTGTAGGTTACTTCGATGATAAGCTGTATTCTTTGCATATTCATAACAATATCTTGTCCAATATACACATTTTTATGGAATTATCTGCTGAATTTTAAGAAATTTGGTCAGTTATCATGAACCATATCACTAAGATATTTCACAATTCATTGAGTAATAATAAATGCATTCCTAGATCACTTGGAAAGTGCAGCAGTTATCTCACTAGGACCCAAAGAGCCCACTGTGGCGATGTAGCTCAGAATGCAAGATTAATTATCGGTATACACTTGACCTCAATGAATGTTACTCAGTATGATTCTTTTGCAAATTGCAGGTTTGTGAACTGCATTTTAATGCTCAAGACATTCGACAGAATACTGTATTGTTTTGGATCCCTTAGTTGGGGGGTAGTTTAGGGATAAAACATTAGTGTCACTGTGCTAATTTAGAAGGTGGTTCCTAGGAGAGGGTAGCTTCCCGAAACTGGGAGAGCTTACCAGTGTAGAGTGTTGTTCAATGTTTAAATGCTAGGCGGTGCTCCTGTAAAGACGTAAGTATTTGTTAGGGGATGGTCCTCTGGCTGCAGGCCGCTGTGCTAGTCTGCCAGCTGGACGGAGTGAGTGATATAATAGACGTGCTTATGTCAGCGGCTCGCTGCTATGCAGTCGAGTCGCCTGCAGGAAGCACAATGAAACCT
The DNA here is from genome assembly GCA_946902985.2 of Meconema thalassinum. Taxonomy (NCBI): domain Eukaryota; kingdom Metazoa; phylum Arthropoda; class Insecta; order Orthoptera; family Tettigoniidae; genus Meconema; species Meconema thalassinum. The sequence continues at coordinate 19,221,865 of OX336395.1, read as the reverse complement.
GAGCAAGCAATTACTGGCTACTGTAGTCACGGTCAATCGTGACGGAGGTCAGGAAGGGTATGAGGATGTAAAGAGGCGTGTAATTATCAAGACAAGTGTAGTTTACTGACCATATGTTTATTGGTCAGTGAGTGTGAAATTGCAAGTCCCTTTTAGGGGAATGTAAGTAATGATACAAGCTGAGTGTACAAGATTGTGGATGGGTGTCTACAAAGTAAAGGATATCTGAACACTTGCTGAGTCTCACCTGATGATGCAGCCGGAACAGTTGTCGGCTAGGGCCTTCGGCGACACACACTGTATGACAGATAATGCTCCAAAAAGGCCTCTCTTCTTATAGTTCCTGCCGTTGCTTAGTCAGCATTCCGTTGACGTAGCTGCCCCAGTTAGTTGTAGTGTTAATGTTTATGAATGTGTTGCAAGTGGTTGGCTAACCTCCCGAGCTGGGTGGTCGCCTCTTGCCGTGTAAAGGTGATGTTCTGGTCTTATGATGTTGCCAGTTGGGGTGGTTTTATTAGAAGATGGGGGGGTGGTTCTCAGGGGGTACAGCCCCCCGGGTCTGTACAGTATTCAATTGTGAAGATGGCCAAGAGATTACACTCTCATTAAAAGTGCCAAGACTTAAACCTGGTGCTGTTCCATCTCGTCTACCAAATTGCCCAGAGTATTTAAGTACCCCAAAGTCCTACAGAGACAGACCTCATGAGAAGAGAGCTAGGAGAGAAAATAGGAACCTGCAGACTGCAATTGAAGAAAGTGAGGCAGAGTTTAATCTGCAAAATGAGGCAATGTCATTTTCCAGCTTCAAGGAACTGAATGATAAAATAGGACTTCTCAATGCACCAGAGTCATGGAGTATAATTTCTAAGGACAACAACATTTTAATTCTTTTCATCACCTTCTGTCCTATGCCTAAGGATATTTGTAGTGTAGTGATTGTAGCATCATTGCAGATAGAAGTGTACTACAAGGAAGTTAAGTTAGACAGGATAGGTGATTTCCTGTTCCCAAATATTGTAATGAACATTTCTGACATTAGAAACATCCTTGAACGTTTGGATACACTCAATTTTAATGGGGACGAGAAAAAAAAATAGTTCCTCTGAAATCTTGGCGTTAGCTTCGAACATTTTGGAATCTGTAAGCTTATCAAACCCAGACTTAGTGGAACATATTGAGTTTGTTACAGAGCAAATTTGACTTTGGTCCGGGCAAAAGAGAGTTTATAGCCCTTCCTTTCTGATTTTGTGTTCAATGCTACAATCAATCTCGCCCCACAGCTATGCGTACTTGATACATTTAAATGTAATAGTGTTGCCCCATCCATGCACGATCAGGAGGCTATGTTCTACATTCAGGTTAGATCCTCGAGTGGAGCAGCATGAGGAGATTTTTTTGAGCTATATAAAGAACAAATTTTCTGGCAATGAATGTGATAAATTTGTTGTACTCATGATGGATGAAGTGTATGTGAAACCAATGATGGATTACGAAGGTGGTAATATTGTTGGAAAAGCTTTCAACAGCGAGAAACTGGCAACATGTGCCTATTGCTTCATGATATCTAGCCTACTGTCAGATGTTAAGGAAATGGTACATGTACTGCCATTGAAATCCATGTCTGGGGAACAGTTGCACTGCATACTGAAGAAAATTATTACTGGCTTGGAAGAAATAGGATTTCATGTGGTTTGTGTAGTAAATGACGACAGTTCTGTAAATAGGAAATGTATGCAGCAGTTTTCACCGCAGAAAGAACTGAAGTGTGTTTACCCTCATCCTGTCGATGAAACAAGGCCTCTTTTCTTTGTGTTTGACTCTGTCCACTTGCTTAAGTGTTTCAGAAACAACTGGTTGAACCTAAAAGATGAAGATATGTGCATGAACTTTCCTGATTTTGACCCAGTTAGCAATGATGTACACAAAGCCTCATTTTGCTATGTGAAGAAATTGCAAAATATAGAGCATGATAAGTCGGTGAAGTATGGCTACGGTCTCTCTGTGAAGGCCTTATGCCCTACTTCACTTGAACGGCAAAATGTAAAACTTGTTCTTCAGGTTTTTAATGAAAATGTCATTGAAGGATTGAAAGTTATGGGGGAAAAGTGTGACTTATTGCATTATAAACAAACTGCCTGGTATATTGAACTAATGTTAAATTGGTGGAATATAGTAAATGTAAGAACGCCCGGTAAAGGAGCAAGACTCAACAATATCCTCATGTACCCAGTGTCATCAGATTCTATTGAATTTGTTAATTATTTACATAAATTCTTGCAGTGGCTAAATAAGTGGAAAAAACTAAATGTAAAAGGGTCATTGTCCTCTGAGACAATGGCTGCCATGATACTGACAACAGAAGGCTTGTTAAAGTTGAAAGATTATTGCTTGTCAACTCTCAATTTCTCTTATGTTCTGTTTGGGAAGTTTCAGACTGATGTATTAGAGGGAAGGTTTGGCAAATACAGGCAGTTGGCAGATGGCCAGTATAATATTTCAATAAGGCAGGTGTACAAAGTAGAGCACAAGCTAAGGATTCAATCATCCATGTCCCTAAAGATCAAATCCAACTTATTTGGTGAAATTAAAATAAATGAATTGTGTGAACATACCTCAGAGGCTCCTGACTTTCCCACTGATGAGCAAAAATTCATTGACCGTATATATATAGATGACAGAGATTTGATGGTTGTAAGGATGATATCCTTATTCTAGTGTACTTGGCAGGGTATTGTTGTTATAGTGTGACTAAACGATTACAATGTAGTCATTGCAAGGAAATTCTTTGTACCAGTGAATTTATTGACCTTGATGATGAGGCATACCATTTTATGAGGGATAAGGACAGAGTAGGCTCTTAGTCCCAGAAATGTATGTTGTAAATGTTGTTGTTCACAATTACTTAATAGTTTTAAAGTTGTGTAGTGACCTAGAATCTGATTTTCTTAAAGTTGAGAACCACAGGGAGCTTGTGAGTAACATTACAATGCAATTTGTTCGTTCCATGGAACTTTTGTGGGAGCCTGATATTTGCATGAAAGGACACACTGCAGAAAATGTTTGTAAAAAAGTGTTATGGGTATCCACCAACATCCTACTGAACAATTATTTAAGAAAAGAAATGCTTTACCAAAGTCGACATTCTCAAAGAAATCTACAATTTTCTATAAGCGTTGAGACATTCCTTCGAGGATAAATACAATAGAGTGCACATTGCCACACTGCGCCTGTACTGTGACGTGAGAGCAACACCTGGTCATGCCCTACACGTGTACTAAAATGGTTCGAATCAGTGACCCATGCATCGTATCCTCCCCTTGTTATTAATGAATAGAACTCACTTTAAATAGCCCAATTCTATCATCACGTGAAGTATTTCAGTGTTCCAACCCACTACAGTTCCCTGCAGTCAGCTGATCGAGATGTTGCTCTCAACAATGTGATGTCATCAGCCATCTATTGGATGTATGATCGAAAAGACATTCAAATAAAATGCAATGACCTCGTAATTCTGCCTCTTAAAACAACAATAACTACCGTACCTAAAATTCAATCTTCTCCTGTGATATTTGTAAATATTTTCTAGTATAATACCTATTTCATCCAGAGTTTTTCAGATGTCATGTTTGAACTGTGGAGTGAATTCATGCCTGCCTAGTAGCCTAATTATAAAATATGTTATATTATATTTAATGACAAAAGGTGCATCCTGTCACTGTTATAATTACAAATCACATTTTAACAAAAGTTAGCCTAATTTTATAATATGCATTGTCAACAAGAATCAGTACCCCACTTCAGTCCCTCTGTTGTGTTCAAGATCATTTTCAATATTCCTCTACTCCAGTATTTTAAATGAGATCATTGCAGTTGGCCTTTAAATGAATCCAATATAGCACACTGTGGTTCCCCAGCTACCGTATCTGTCTTCCAAGGTACTTAGTTTTTCACTTTTTGCTACTGAGCCTGAAATTAACAATCGCCCAATAAAACTGGAGCGCCTGTTTTTCCAAAATCACCGTACCAAAAATAGAGAGACAATCCAGCTACATAACTGTGATCCACCCGCTAGGATTTTAGAATATTTTATATGCCACATTGTTTCTGGTAGTAATACAAAAACCAACCGTTTATGTGTCAAGTCTGGTTTTATGGCAGATGTAAATTTTGATCTCTCTGTTAATAGTCAGCCCAAAGGCTGGTTGGATCCTCAACAAGCACCACTGTAAGTTATGCTAATAGAAACCCACAAAGCAGCACTATGATGAGACATACTAGGCAAGGTTCATCTGTACAACTTGAGTACAGTTAGTGTCAGTACTGATGTACTGACTCAGTACATGGCACCAGCCATACCTCGGTAGCTTCCACATAATCGCAATCATGAATGAGATGAAACATTAGTGAAAAGACACATTTTGCTCTAGCCTGTGCGACAGACACAAAAACACTACAATCATCAAGAGATGGCACAAGTAAATATTTGGATCATGTTTGTCGAATTTCAGGTTGTCAAACTTCTTTCCGATGAGAAGATGCAACTGTTTAAGCATGTACTCTTATTAAATTCAGCTACTCCTCTATTCACACCATAAATATATCCATTCAGCAAGTATGTCAACAGACAATCTTGACAGTTTATGAAATTTGAAATCAATTTTATTGTTTTTAGTCTAATAAGTGAATTTATTTTCAGTCGGTCTTCATGTTAATGTACCCAATTAAACTGGGCGAGGGTAAAACTTTTCAATTCACACTTGCGTACAGGACCTCTAAAAATACTTGGATTAATTAAGCACTTAAGTGTATAATTAATCCAAATAATTTTTCCACATTGACAGAAAGTTGTGAGTAGATAGTCCTACGTTTTACTCCCCAACCAATTTAATTGGGCCAATTAACATGTGGAGTGGAGCAACTCAAATGCAATTAATTCATTAGATTACGAAGGCAACATTGAAAAATGACTTCGAAAAGTTCAAGTTGTTCTAGACACCATTTTTGTGGCACAAAATATTAGAATGTAATCCTGAAAGTTTTGAAATAGCAGTCTCTCCTCCTCTCACTCTGTCTGTCGCATTTCTCCGCCCTTTGTAGCCTTACAGCCTCAATATATTAGAAAGCCATTCACTGTGTTAAAGTTTTATTGTCTCTATAACTTATAAAGGATTGTCGTTTTCTCCCCCGTGTGTCCAATGACATTTCAAATATCTTCAAGCTCAAATGAGTGCATTTTGTTATGGTTTAGAAAGTCATACCTCACATATAAAAATATTTGGTTTAGTAGTGTAGTCATTGTCTTCAACAGCTATTGGATCAAAATGTAATGCTTTTCAGTCGGTCAACATGATTGTAATGGGTGTTTCTCTACTCCTGTACACGAGAGTAATAAATACACTTTGACATGGATTAATAGCCTGAGTGAAAAGGATCTGATGTGACATTGTGTGTTTATGTGAATAGCCTACCATATATTTTATACTAGCAGTGTTAAGGGTATTTTATGCTCAACTTTGCTTCCACTCACAGTGTATATAAATATTTAGGATGCTGTGGAAATAAATGATAATAATAAAATATACACCTCATATTTGTAGGTGCCAGGTATGTTGTGCAATAAATTACTAGAAAAAAGCCAATCAAATTAAGAAAGTGCTGCTTTGGTAAGTGCATAAAATAATTGTAAATTCGGTTGTACCCTAATCTTAACTTATTGGCTAAGTTATAAACAATATTAAGATTGAAATTTGATTAACTCGTGGTGTAGTGGCTAGCATTCTTGGCTGCCGCCCCGGATGTCCAAATTAGATTCCCGGCTCCTCCAAGAAATTTTAATTCTAGTCTGGGGGCTGGAACGGGGTACACTCAGACTTGTGAGGCAAAACTGTGAATTCCACAGTATGGTACTTTTGAGAAATAAATTATCAACTTGTAAAAAAATACCTGTTTACCTTTCTGCTTAGTAAATTGACCCATTCATACTCCATAGATCATAACGGAAAACTCATTAAGTTAAACATTTTATTTGTGTGTTGTATTTTACTTCTTTTTGTATTGCCAGTAATTGTAGGCTATATAAACTTTGAATCTTATCTAAAATAATTACACAAAGTTATATGCTCTAAGGTATAGGTTGATATTTCTGGGTGTTTTGCGGTGACAATCCCCTGAAAATACTCACAATTTTCCAGTATAGCCAACCCCCCCCCCCCAGAAATAAAATTGTATGTACGCCCCTGACTGTGGCTGATGGCATCATCATAATAGTAAATCTATAATTTAAATGATGAAATATGTACCCGGAAGTTTTCGTGAAGAACGACACGGTTGTTTACATGTCAAGTCCAGATATCTAGCTAAAAACCTGATCTTATGCAAATATTGAACATAACTGTATCAAATGCGTATATTTTACTGCTGTTAATTTAGCGCTATATTTTGTGGCCAGTGAACTGTTGACATAAATTGATCCAGAAACAGTAAAATAGGGTATGTTTCATTTTTTTCTCCTACGGTACGGTAGGCCTACCTAGTTTCCCGTGAGGTTTCATTTTCAAGTGAAGGATGAGAAGAAGCTTATTCAGTAAACCTAATAGCCTATATTTGTTTGTTACGTACGTAAAGGTAAGTAGGATGAAGTCATCATAATAGCCTAAAAATGCTGCCGACTACGATGTATCAGTTTGGAAGGAACCCGTCATATGGGCCATGACCTGTGGCGAGCTCCAGCAGCTCTGCCTACAGTGCCCGCCATCTTGTTTGAATGCAAAGGCCTGTTATCTAGGTGGTGTTGCCTAGCGTCACCAACTGAAAATTTCCAAATGCAGGACATTGCTCAGAAACGAGCAGGACATTCAAGAAATTGTCTGACAAGTTCAATCGATAGCAAAATTAAGCATAATATGTATATTACACAACTTTTTACTAAGGAAATACCTTACTTAACGATCAGTCCCTGCTGCAGTTCTTTTCCTTGAAGCTGTATTTTCAACGGAACCTACTTTAAAAAGAAGACGCGAATTATTTTCTTGAAGTACATATTTATAGAATCCTTCCAACTACGGATATTTGAAATTGATCGTCACAAGTAATATTCTACCAAAACACGGTTCCTCCATTGAGCATATACGGTGCGGTATGAATAAACACGCATTGCTGCCTGGTTTGGCAAACTGGCAAATTGTACAAAACTTCAGAAACAAAACTCGATATTCTGGTATATATTAAAGAAAACAGACCATTGTTCGTCTATTGTTGTGTCTTAATCCAATTTGAACTTTTAGAATAAGCCCTTACGTTGCAGAACAGGTCGAATACTGTAATATTGAATCATCTATTTATACACCTCTTGACTGTAAGTATTGAATAAATGGTACAATATCCTTAAAACTGTGGTCCTTATTGTTTTGAAGTTCCAACCATTTGAAACACTTGAATTCCTCCATAGGTTGCATCCATTTATCCAAGTAGGCTACTCATTGCAGGATTCATAGGAACATAAACACCTTGCATTCTTTATCCAAACCATCTTCTCAAAATGTATTTAACATCCGTCTGACTTAAAGGGGAAAAACCTAAATGAGCAATCAAGAAAAATGCTTGACATTTTCGATAAATTCGAAATGCCTGCCGGACATAACCAAAATGAATAAAAAGCAGGACATGTTGGTAACACTCCGTAGGACAAATCCACTTAAACGGAATATTCTTATACAGACCCTGTATATTGAGACAATCTGTCGTGGTAAAACTGTTTCAAGATACATACCTCACTTCTGTAGCCTCAAAAAATGAATATTGCAAACACAGTGTGTTGAGCTGTTCTGGTCACAAGCACGTCTTCACACTGCTTCTCTAAGTAGACTCGCAGGCTCAAGGTAAGTGGACTAGTGGCCAGCTGTTTAAGAGCAGCCAAGTTATGAATATCACGAAGCAAATAACAAAATTAAACGAAAATTGGGGGGAGTGCGTCTCATGATCACCCAGTGACAAGAAGGTACCGATGATGAAATGTTAATTATTCCTTGCCCCCGCTCTGTCACGACCAGAATTATAGGATCAAAATAATCCATGAACCAGTCTCAAGCATGACATGGACTCCTTAACATCGTCCGGTCTAGATCTTGATAGGCTGAGAAAAAATACAAATTACTTCTTTATTTGTTACCTCCCCATTCCTTCTTCCCAACTACAGGCACTAGTACAAAGTGCCTTCATGTATCTGTTAGGAAGATATGGGATGATCCTTCCGAATATATGTGGTCATTGCAAACTATGAGCCTACTACTGTCGACCAAAGTATTATGTGTACTCGAGTTTGAAGGTTGTTTGTGAAGTAACCAATAGACCTACATAAAATCCAATACCATCAACATTTTCGCCGTTCTATTCTACGTTAGTTCATGTAGGTTTGGATTTTTTAATTTATATTTTAATATTTTTTATCGCAGTTGGAACACAAAAAGTGCAAGTTTTTAAGCGTGTTTCAACCATGCGTCACATTTAAGAATTATTATCTCAAAAGCCCGTCTTCAGATCGAATCCAAATTTTAACACAATATACATTGGAATGTTGTATAACTGGTTTATTAATTTCACAATTGAGTGTGTCCAAGAAACAAAGTTGTAATCATTGTTGTAAGGTAACTTTTTCTCGGCTCGGGGTGGTTGGAAAATGTAGTTCTTGGTTGCTTTGTAATCGTTATATATCAAAAAGTTACGCTGTATGACTGTGAAATACGTAAATTAATTCACTTATTTTATATCGGTTTGTATTTCTACGGGGAAATAACACATGTTTCACCTGCTAGCAAAAGCTGTACAGGGTTGCTGAGAAGGAGCCCATCACTTCCGAGCGAGACGCGCCATGATGCGTGTGGGCACCATTACGGCAACGCTGTACAGCTTTTGCCGGAGCGGCTAGCAGGTGAAACATGTGTTATTTCCCCGTAGAAATACAAACCGATATAAAATAAGTGAATAAATTTACGTATTTCACAGTCATACAGCATAACATTTCGATGTATAGGGATTACAATGCAACCAAGAACTACATTTTCCAACCACCCCGAGCAGAGAAACAGTTACATTACAAAAATGAAAACAACTCTGTTTCTTGGACAGACAACATTTTGAAATTAATAAACCAGTTATACAACATTCCAATGTATATTGTGTTCAAATTTGGATTCGATCTGATGACGGGTTTGTGAGATAATAATTCATAAATGTGACGCAAGGTTGAAACACGCTTAAAAACGTGCACTTTTTGTGTTCCAACTGCGATAAAAAAAATATTAAAATATAAATTAAAAATTCCAAACCTACATGAACTAACGTAAAATAGAACGACGAAAATGATGATGTTATTGGATTTCATGTAGGTCTATTGGTTACTTCACAAACAACCTTCAAACTCGAGTGCACATAATACTTTGGTCGACAGTAAGTTACATCATTTCCACAATTATTGTCATTCATCATAACAAACGTTATTTCGGCTAATTTCAACAGTTTATCAGATTGTATCGTGTGTTTGACTCCCGTGGAGTGTTATCATACATAAGATATACTGAACTATATTCTTAATAATTTCACCTCTGAGTTTTGCTGATGACATTGTTATCTTAGCCGACACACCACAGGGTTTGAATTACATTTTTAAATGGTATGGATTCTGTCTTGAGAAAAGAATTCACGATGAAAATTAATAAATGTATAACGAAGATACTGGAATCCAGCCTAAAGGGATCTTAAACCCCTATGGACGTCAAATTGACAGCTGAAGAGCTAAGGGTTGTAGGAGACTTCTGTTACGGTACTTGGGATGCAAAATGACCAGTGATGGACGAAAAGAAGAAGATATAAAAAATAGGTTGGTTTAAGCAAGGAAAGCGCTTGCCACGGTGGGTGAGTGGTTATTGTGTCGGACTACCAACCCCAAGATTGCAGGTTCGCCCCTGGCCATGGTAAGTGATTTTTGAAGGCGACAAAAATCACGATACTCTTGTCATACGTTGTTGGCATGTTAAAGAACCCATTTGAATTCAGTAGGCCGTGTTTAATGGCAAAATTTATCTCGGGATTTTCCGCCAACACAAAGTTCCTCCATTCTCTACCTTAAAGCGCTGTAGTGTCAAGGAGTTTAAATATCTAACCTCCTTGACTTTCATATCGTTCAAAGGAACGACGAAATTCGACATGCAAGATACCCTCTGGGTGTCAATTAACAAAGCTTGCACCAGGCACCCGAGGTCATACGATATTATTATTATATTATTATTAGCAAGTTGCCGAAGAAAGGGGACACCACAAACTGTAACAACTGGAGGGGTATCACCTTGCTGTCCATTCCAAGCAAAGTGCTGGCGAGAGTCATCCTGAATCGTATAAAAGACTGCGTCGAAAAAAGGCTTCGGAAGGAACAGGCTGGATTTCGACAACATCGCAGCTGTGTGGATCTCATCAACACCCTCCGAATCATTCTGGAGCAGAGTGTGGAGTGGCGGAATACCCTTTACCTCACATTTGTTGACTTCGAGAAAGCCTTCGACTCCGTAAATCAAAGAATCATGTGGAAGACCCTCGAGGAATATAAAATTCCAACAAAGATCATCAGAATCATGGAAGAGATGTACGAAGGGTATGAGTGCCAGGTTCTTCACGAAGGCAAATTAACAGAAAAGATAAAGGTCAGTTCCGGAGTGAGACAGGGGTGTGTCCTTTCCCCCACTCTGTTCCTGTTGGTCCTGGATAGTGTGATGAAGAAGGTAATGGGAGGACGGAAGAGGGGTATTCAGTGGGGTATAAATGACAGGCTTGAAGATCTGGATTTCGGAGACGACATTTGTCTTATGGCACAACGGTACCGAGACATAGAAGATAAGCTGGGGAGGTTGCAGAGAGAAGCAGAACGTGCAGGACTGATGATCAACACCAACAAGACCAAAGAGATGAGGATAAATTCTGACATCACGACTAGTTTGACAGTCAACGGAAAGGACATTGAGCGAGTTGAGTCCTTCCTCTACCTTGGAAGTAGAGTCACAAATGATGGGGGAGCAGAGGAAGATGTTCGAAGTCGTATCAGGAAGGCAAATGGTGCCTTTGTCCAGCTCTACCCCATCTGGAGAAATGGAAACATTTCCAGGAAGACCAAGCTCCGCCTTTTCAATAGCAACGTAAAGTCGATTCTTCTCTACGGCTGTGAAACATGGAAAGTCACAAAACCGATCAACAACCAGCTACAGGTGTTCATTAACAGATGTCTGCGTCGCATCATGAATGTGAGGTGGCCGGACAGAATCTCAAATGAAGATCTTTGGACCATCACCAATCAACAACCGATTAGCATCCAGATCAAGGAGAGGAAATGGCGCTGGATTGGTCACACACTAAGGAAGCCGGACGGAGCTATTGAGAAGGCGGCGCTAGACTGGAATCCTCAAGGCGCCAGGAAGCGAGGTCGACCTAAGAAGACATGGAAGAGGACGATCGAAAATGAAATTGCAGAGGTGGACAAGAACTGGAGTCAAGTGAAGAGAATGGCCAGGAACCGTACTGCGTGGAGAAATTTCGCCAAGGCCCTATGCTCCGGAAGGAGCGGCAGGAATTAAGTAAAGTAAGTAGGCTAAATTATTAGCAAGGAAAGCATTTCTACTGGAAATAAATCGGTTGACATCGAATATAGGCTACATTTAGGTATTAGGCAGTCATTTTTGAAGGCCTTTGTCTGGAGCGTGGCGCACTATGGAACTGAAACTTGGAATGTAGTAGCAGCAGAGAAGAGGAGAATTGAAGCGTTCGAAATGTGGTGTTACAGGAGAATGATGAGGACGGGATGGCTAGATAGGGTGAAGAGGTATTAAGACGATTGGGAGACGAGAGATGTTAGTGACGACTGCTTTTGAAGAGAAGAAATAGGTTGGTGGGATCCTACATACCAAGACACCCAAGAATATCAAACCTAACTATGGAAGGAAGAGTCGAAGATAAGAACTCTAGGGGTCGACCAAGGGTAGAATATGTCAAACTGATTGCCTCCGATGTAGGGTGTGGTACCTATGTAGAGATGAAACGATTAGCTAAGACAGGGAAGATTGGAGTGCTGCATCGAACCAGTCGAAAGACTGGAAACTTAAACAACAACCATTCTTAATTTAGATTTTAGACTGTAATGTCGTGTTCAGTGCACAAATATTGTGACTATAACCACACACAAAGATGTTATGTGTCTAAGGAGGACGAGAATGATGGCATCCAATAATTCTGTTTTCAATAGGGCGGCTTGTAACACTAGGAGGATGTTTTGTGAAGAATTAGCGCATTTCATAGAGAATATCTCACTTTTTGGCGAGAATGAACAATCTGAGAACACTTTTTTTTGTTAGATGACAAATCCAAGCAGGAGTATTTCTAATGTTGTGGAAATATGGGACAAAACTAAGTTAAGATAATTAGTGTTACGGCGGAAGGATATTGTATGCACAGTGCCCAGCGCAGATTATCAGTGACACGCTGTTTAAAATAATTAACCGTCGAGAATATAGAGGTATCCTTGACAGAGGTATGTGCCTAAGAACATCTTAATGATGATATTATACACAAGTAATTCCCATTTTTGGATTTGGAAGTGTGTATTGATAAATAGATCTTTCTTTCGCGTCCGTTCAATGAGGAGGATGTAAGAGTTTTCATTAGACTGGGCATTGTGTGGCAACTGGAGGCCTGTACACAGCTAGTCCTGATTCTCAAAGCGTGTGCTACGATCAGTTCGGAAACTATTTCAGTCACGCCGATAGGTGTGTTACTAACAATCAGATATCGCCGCCTCGACCAAACATTGTTCAGGTTTGTGTGTGTTAGGGAACAACGGAACTGAATTTACTCGGCATTACTCTCTAACTCGTTTGATCAAGTAGGATGTGCTGTTATTGATAGCCTACTGTGCACCTCACAGGATATATTAGGAATACCAATAGGGCTATTACATTTGGAGGACTGAGATTACCTCATTTGATGTATGAGGCTATTTCGGTGAATAAGTGCGTATGTAAATAATGTTCAGGTGAATTTCTGTGTTCTAGTTTTCTAACGTAATGGACGAGCAAGCTGTGATCAAAAGTGAGCCGGAATGGTCGACAGAAACAGATGACTTGGCCGATATTGTAAGTGTATTATAATTCCACACATTGTGTAACATTGCAATCTTAGTGATGTCCAAGGCATAATGTTTGTAGTTAGCAAGGTTAATTATATTAAGCACTATCTGTTAACTAGAGGGCATATTGTGTCTGTATTTTCACACTTGTGTATTAATTGCCATTTAGAAGCTGAAACAATGCCTCTTCTTTATGCAATAGAGACAGTACATAGCCGTAGTTTTGAATAATGACGTACATTGTTGCCACATCATAATATGTATGTTACTGCACTGACTCACTAGAAAGTGAGATTTATAGCAAGAGTATATTTGGAATCCCATTTGTTCCAAGACTTGAATTGCTAGAGGCTGGGGAGAGAGTATTACTTATTGCAATCATCGCTCGATGTCTACAACAAAAGCATGCTGAGAAAGTTCAACTAATGTCTTTGATAATCAGGGTAGCCAACCTGTAAAATTAAATTCACCTAAATTTCGTTCATAAATCCCCGAGATTTGAATTTTGTTTCCATTTGTCCTCCTCTATAAACAGATCATATTGCCATGGTGTCCTCGCGTTCCCTCATCGGCCATGATGGTTGTCATGGTTTCCTGTCTTGTGGCTTTAGTCACGATCGTCTGACAGGCGAGTCTTGTTTTGAGACAGTGCATGACGTCACGTTACGACAGTCTCCAAGCAATTTCAAGTCAGACGAGATACTTGGGGGAGAGGAGGATCACCTACATTGGTTCCTAATGGTCAACCATTTTGGTTCTTGCCTATGGATTGAGATAGAAAGTAGGTTGTCCTCACAAGGCCGAATAATAGGTTGGAGGAAGAGGGTCGACCATAATATGGTTGACTATCGCTGTTAAGTATTAACGTTCTTCGCCAGGAGCCAACTGCGGTGACATCTAGTAACCAAGTTTACAGCCAGTTGCCGTTGACGATATAATTTGGTGGCATAAGTAGGAACTACTTGAAAATTGAATATCTGCAATCCTTACCTGAGTTACAGAAAACACACACTAATACAGCCATCATAATTAACAGCGGTTATCAACCAGATTCTACACACACCCAAAGTACACGGGGCTACATGACCGCGTTGTCGCACCCTCTAAACTATGGAACCAACCAACTATTTAGTTTATCGGCCCGCTACCAAATAGGAATCTGGATCTGAAATGTTTGCTTTAATTTTCCTATAAACAATATTAACACCTCCGTTCTTCAGCCCATGACTGGTTGGTCCTTGTATTAATTTTCTCAGCAAAATGGCGGCTGTTAATTACTGTTTTGAACTGGGGTCGTTCTTATGTAATTTCTTCTGTGATGCCAATTTCTTGAAGTTCTTTGTCTATTTCACTAAGTCACTGGTTCTTGACTTCCATTGAGAGAGCAAGGTTGGGAATCATTTTGGTGAACCTGTGATGGTTCATTTTGGGAATGTTACAGTAGAACTTAAATTGCCTTTTCCTGAAGGTGTCAGTGATCTTTTCAGTTTGCTGATAAATCTCCCGACACTTCCGTTTCACCCAGATTTCTTCTGAGCAGACTGGAACAAGGATTTTCCTTTCTTGTTTCTCTATGTCCTTACTAAGAGATCTACCTTCAATGATCAATGTTTCTGAGCCACATAGAGCTTCAGCTTTGATTACTGTGGTATAATGTCCTTACTAAGAGATCTACCTTCAATGATCAATGTTTCTGATACACAAAGAGCTTCAGGTGTGATTACTGTGGTATAATGTCCTTACTAAGAGATCTACCTTCAATGATCAATGTTTCTGAGCCACATAGAGCTTCAGGTGTGATTACTGTGGTATAATGTCCTTACTAAGAGATCTACCTTCAATGATCAATGTTTCTGAGCCACATAGAGCTTCAGGTGTGATTACTGTGGTATAATGTCCTTACTAAGAGATCTACCTTCAATGATCAATGTTTCTGAGCTACATAGAGCTTCAGGTTTGATTACTGTGGTATAATGTCCTTACTAAGAGATCTACCTTCAATGATCAATGTTTCTGAGCCCCATAGAGCTTCAGGATTGATTACTGTGGTATAATGTCCTTACTGAGAGATCTACCTTCAATGATCAATGTTTCTGAGCCACATAGAGCTTCAGGTTTGATTACTGTAGTATAATGTCCTTACTAAGAGATCTACCTTCAATGATCAATGTTTCTGAGCCACATAGAGCTTCAGGTTTGATTACTGTGGTATAATGTCCTTACTAAGAGATCTACCTTCAATGATCAATGTTTCTGATACACATAGAGCTTCAGCTTTGATTGCTGTGGTATAATGTCCTTACTAAGAGATCTACCTTCAATGATCAATGTTTCTGAGCCACATAGAGCTTCAGGTTTGATTACTGTGGTATAATGTCCTTACTAAGAGATCTGCCTTCAATGATCAATGTTTCTGAGCCACACAGTCCTTCAGGTGTGATAACTGTGGTATACAGTGGCGTACCGACGGGGAGGTTAGGGTTTAACCCCCTCCCCCCCCCCAGAGACATTAGTATACATGACTCCCTATATTGTCCCATCTATCACCTGGAAAATGTTTTGAATTGCTGCCAGTGAGGCTTCTTTAGGCTACTCCTTTGTAATATATTTTTAATGTGAACACGTTCTTCACGTGGTAAATGACCTCCACTCAACTTGCCTCGAGACTTGTCCAGCTTTGGCGCTAGCTACTGTTTATGGCCAGGGGTAAACACCCTTAAACTACATGTTAAACGGAGCAAGAGTGGCAGATGACCTCGCTGATCTTCCACTTGAAGCATGCACCGCCTTGTGCTTTTACGTTAAACAAAATAGCAGAGATATGAGGAATACAGTGGAAGTAAAAAAAAAAATTTAACAGGATTACGTAGGGAACGAGGAAGGAATACTTCTTTCGATGCGTGCTGGGCCCAAGATTCCGAATCGAAAGAAAGATGACTTCCACAGAAAGTGAGCCAGAACAAAGGTTTAAGGTAAAATCAAAAGGAAAAATTAAACTTAAGTAATAGAGCAAGGGTCCCAGAGACCGTGTTAGTCGTAACTTCGCTACAGTGCGAAGCCAAGACTAAGTCGAATCGAAAGACAAACGAGGAACTCAAATACGAGAAATCATAAGACAGAAGCAAATATTGTACTTACTGAATAAAATATATTAATAATAAAATAAACACATGTGTACTGATTACAAATTAGAAATGAAAATAAAACACGGGCAACTTAAATGTAAAACAAAAGGAATCTAGAAATAAATTCAAATTATAATAGCAACTAATTGGAAACGCGATTCAATAATAAAACTTAAAAAAGATGAAGCAAAATTAAAGAAATTAAAGAAATTTGTGAGATATATTACAAGAACGACTACTTACAGAGACGACATGATCTGGACTAGAATGCAAATACATTTGCCATTGGAAACAAATGTTTTAAATATCCGTATTGATGTTAGAATTAAACGTTTAAATTATACGCCAAATCAATACATAAACAAATATATATTTTATATATTAGTACATGTTTCGACCCACAGTGGGGTCATCCTCAGCCTAGAAAGAAAATCAATTAAGAATTGGAAAACTAAAATGGCATATGCGCCTTAAATCTAAATTAAAATGAAAATTAAAGATAATAATTGATAAAATATAGTAATAAAAATGGATATCCTTACAAAGTAGTATTAATTAAATAAATATAAGATTGGTCTTTTAACAATAATTTTAAAAAAGTAGTTAGAAATAAGAACTATTAGACGGTGAGTGTAAGAATGTTAAGCTTTAAATTTTTTATCAAAATATACACAAAATAATTTAGAAAATCAATAAAATAATTCAGCTCGGCCCTTGAGTTAAATAACTTGAATCCTCTTCAATACGGAGACTATTAACGATTTTTAAAAGGTGCCAACCAGTATTATGATGACATGAAATAACCTCGTTGTATGGGATGTAGAAATTGGGAAATTCGTACAAGAATTTGAGTTGAAATACCCAATATGGATATGTGGCAATTCAAATAAATGTCCAAAACGTTGAGAAGAGAAACCGGGATTCTTGAGATGGAATTGCGGTATCAGAAGTTCCACTTTAAATTTGCCAAACAGTGTTAGGTTATGTATATGCTGATTTAATGCAACCGTCGTGTTGAAAATTCTACCGTAGTACCATATGTACTGCATACATTTATAAAAAAAATAATTGATAAATACTTAATGTATGCAGTACATATGGTACTACGGGAGAATTTTCAACACGACGGTTGCATTAAATCAGCATATACATAACCTAACACTGTTTGGCAAATTTAAAGTGGAACTTCTGATACCGCAATTCCATCTCAAGAATCCCGGTTTCTCTTCTCAACGTTTTGGACATTTATTTGAATTGCCACATATCCATATTGGGTATTTCAACTCAAATTCTTGTACGAATTTCCCAATTTCTACATCCCATACAACGAGGTTATTTCATGTCATCATAATACTGGTTGGCACCTTTTAAAAATCGTTAATAGTCTCCGTATTGAAGAGGATTCAAGTTATTTAACTCAAGGGCCGAGCTGAATTATTTTATTGATTTTCTAAATTATTTTGTGTATATTTTGATAAAAATTTTTATGCTTAACATTCTTACACTCACCGTCTAATAGTTCTTATTTCTAACTACTTTTTTAAAATTATTGTTAAAAGACCAATCTTATATTTATTTAATTAATACTACTTTGTAAGGATATCCATTTTTATTACTATATTTTATCAATTATTATCTTTAATTTTCATTTTAATTTAGATTTAAGGCGCATATGCCATTTTAGTTTTCCAATTCTTAATTGATTTTCTTTCTAGGCTGAGGATGACCCCACTGTGGGTCGAAACATGTACTAATATATAAAATATATATTTGTTTATGTATTGATTTGGCGTATAATTTAAACGTTTAATGATCTCGACTACCATGTCCAGCGCCAAAAACAGAGCTCAGACGCTCATGATGTTGTGAAATCATGGGGAATCTGGTGAAAGTGGTGGGGATTGGAGGTGTGCGTAAGTGGGAAAACGGGGGATGGGGGGATGACACTGAGTTACGTAATATAACGAAGTCAGAGGAAGTAACACAAAATTAGGACATAAAAATAAACGAAATGAAAATTACATTAAGTTACGTGACATTACCGGGACAGGAAAATAAAAGAAAAAAAATCAATCAGCTAAGAAATATGCTTCGTAGGAAGATGTAGGCTTACACAAAGGTAGAAATGCCGAATCACAACGACATACGATGAAACAAAGAAAGTAATGCGGCGCATGGACAGTGATTAGCACGATGACCATCGCTCACATACATTTCAATAAAACAGAGGGAGGATCTGACTGAAGACGTGAGACTCAGCTCCGTAACTTCGCCGATTCCATCCATAAAAACAAGGCTCTGATGCGACAATCCACCGGAGGTCGTCATAAAAGAACGCCGAACCAGGTGGTGACGCAATACAGAGCATAATTAAGCCTCGTAGAAAATTGCAGATATTTCAGACCTGAGAGATTTACGTAAAAATAAAACCGATTACATGAAAGGGAGGGATGACAAATAAACACAGAGGCTTCGCTAAACTAACGTAAACAAAGGCGAAGGGACTTGGGTTCATGGATCGAATTCACATCATCATAAGAAAGGGAAATTATAAGTGAATCAAAGGGGACACAAAATGAAAAAAAAATATGGAGAAACAGAAATTTGGAAAGGCCTCAAGTTAGATAAATTCAATGACTGAATCGTACTTACATTTAGTTGCTTTCTGGGTGCGGGCAAAATCCCGACACGTGCACACACGTCCGTCTAATATGACGGCTCAAATTGGAAAGCAACAACCTTCCCTTAAGGAACGCAGTAACGCGCTCGAGAAAAATAATTCGTAGAACACCCCCTCTCCAGAACATAAAGGGGGCCAATGGGAGAAGCAAAGCTTAGCAACAAGTTATGCTTCAACCGATGGTAAAACTGTGTCAGTAGGGGTGAAAAGTTTCACCATCTGGTGAAACGTTTACGCAGAATTACTAAGTTTGAACGCAGTAGGTGAGACAGAGAAACGTATGTCACAATAATGCGACATAAAGGAAATGATGATAATAATAATAATAATAATAATAATAATATGAGAGAAAAAAATAAAGACCCTGATAAAAACGGTTCAAAATTCCCCTGCTCTCCCAAAAAAAAAGAATTTTCCTGGCCTTGGAAAATTTCTTTTTTCGTACTGGTAGAGAGGCAAAAAAAAATCGTAAAGGGGGAAAAATTGAATACTGAAAAAAATGGGTACTAAAGACCTCTAGAAGAATACAAAAATAAATGAACAGTGGACTAATCTGACCGTGAAATGAAGGTGGTACCCCCTTCATTGCTCGTCAACACTAGCCACTAACGTCAAAAGTACTGCGTTAAAAAAGAAATACTGTGAGTTCATATATTAATAGTGATCATTGTTCTTGCTAGTTCATGATGATGCGGATGTCGAAATCTTCAAGATGGACGTTACCCCAAGACTGCAAATCTCCCCAGCCTCTGATGAGAAAAGACAGACAAAGTTAAATCGTGATCATATTTAAAAAAATACAATTGGGACACCCTGTATATAGGACCGTTCGTTCCGTCAACGAGGAATATGCAATAGTGTCATAATGTCTTCGAAAGGGAAGTACTCTCCTTTTCAGCAGCTGAAAATAAAGCCATGTATAGATCCAGTGGGGGGTGACTGGTCCGTTAACGAGTTCCGAGAAGAACCCAGCCGTGTTAGTCCAGGTACACAAAGGCTGCTTGTTGTTACTCGCTAACCTTCTGGATGGTTGCTAGACAATACACGACATTCTAAGAACACTTGACAATTTAAAACAAAACAAAATACATGATCTCACAGTGAACATCAAAACCAAGATGACACAAAAGTACATGATATCTCAAAACCATGACACAAAAAGTCAATTACATCAATAAATTTAAAATAAATCCAAAGTTCCTACAAGGTAAACAGGAAGTGTTGAAGGGTCCTTGTCTGTCGCCGAACAATAAGAGTTAAGCCGAGGAGCAGTACAAAAGAGGAGTAGGAGTGGTTTGCAAATAGTGAGCGACCAGGTATATGCTGATGGCCTCAGGCAAAGATATAGCTCGACAGAGATGTCAAGTATTCACGACACACTCGCGTACGAGAAAGAGGCCACGGGTGTCTCCTGTCTTGTCACAGGAATAAATGAAAAGGAAGCACACGAATTAAAATCAGAATAGGCACACATGCTAGGTTGGCTACTAAGGAGCTCGGGCATCCAATTAGAATAAAAGGAAAACAAAAATACAACATTATAGCGAGGCGAAATTCACAAGATCATTTGACAAATTTTTTCAACTGCGTGACGTGGGCCGAAGTCACTGAATTATCGTGATCGTCCACTAACTCAACTGAGACAGGATTTAAAAAGCGTGCAATAGTCTTGGGAGTTGACCAACGTAAGCACAGCGTACTGGATATTTGTTTGGTAGCGTCACTCAAAGGATGTAAACGACACAAAACTTTGTCCCCAATTTGGAATTTAACATCATGCCGGCCTAAGTTGTAACGCTTCGCTACTCTGGCTTTTGCTTTCTTGAGGTGACCGGTAGCGATGGCCCATTTTTGAGAAACAGAGGTAGTGCGAGAGGGTTCGGAAAGATATTCAATATTCCATTTGAGCAGCAAGGGGTCGACAAGCGTTTGGCCTAGGAATAATTCAGCTGGAGTAGTTTGAACGGACGAATGGAAAGAGGTATTGAACCCGAGACTGAAATACTGTAGGTTCGTATCCCAGGAGGTTTGATCGGCATTGCGAAAAGCGGACATACAAGCCTTCAAGTTTTTGTGAAAACGCTCTACGTGATTTCCCTGCGGTCGATACTGTGACAAGAAAATATGTTGGATGCCCCAGTTAAATACCATAGTTTCAAAAGCTTTGGAACGAAATACAGAGGCGTTATCTTACACAAGATACTTGGGAGGACCAAAAACTCCAAATATATATCTAGACAAGAAATGGATAGTAGTCGGAGAAGTGATATTCTTTACTGGGAATAACCATACAAACTTCGAAAAACCATCAATGACAGTTAAAATGGCTTGATTGCCAGATTTTTGATCTCACGACTGGACCAAAGTAATCAATGAAAAGGCGTTCGCCGAGACGAGTGACGATACCAGCTTGGTGGAAGCCTACACGAGTGTTCTGGGCAGGTTTAGAACGCTGGCAGGTTAAACATCTTCTGACATGAGCAAAAGCATCTACCTTAATTGAGGGCCAATGAAATTCACCGGATATCTTACGGAAAGTGCGCTGCATCCCTGCATGAGTTCCCAGTGCAGAATCATGATAATATGTCAAAAGCATATCACGTACTGCTAATGGAGCAAAAATTCTAAATTTAGAAGAGTTAGGAAGAACATAGCCAATAACATCATTTCGAACGCAAAAGTTGCTTACTGCCGGATCTTTGTTTGCAATTTTTGCACGGAGGTCAGTGCAAAATGGATCCTCAGACTGGAATTTCCGGATATCCACAAAAGACCAAGGACAATGTTGCAATTGGAAAAGATTTTCTTGAAGTGGTGTACTGATAGAAACGCTCTCGATTGGAGTCCTAGGGGTCTCTTCAAACATGCGTGACAGGCAGTCAGCTACCGGGTTCTCTCTCCCTTTTACGTGGATGATATCAAACTTAAAAGATGACAACCTCAAAATCCACCTGTTGATGCGTCCAAGCTTTTTCACGTGAGAAAGACTCCATTTCAAAGCCTCATTGTCGGTAAAAACAGTTAAGTGACGGTGTTCCAAAAAAGTCCAGAATTTTTCACATCCAAAAACCACAGCAAGACTTTCCTTCTCGAAAATTGAGTAACGTCGTTCATGTTGATTTAACATACGACTCGCGAAGGCCACTGGTGCAAATTTTCCATCCACACCCTGGCTCAAAACACTAGAAATGGCCAAATCACTGGCGTCACAATGTAAAAAGAAAGCTGATTCGAAATCAGGCGTGTGCAGTACTGGTGCTGACATAAGGGCTTATTTCAAAACATTGAAAGCTTTGTCCTGTTCTGGCCCCCACACAAATTTCACATTCTTCTTTTTGAGAGCATTTAGAGGTGCCGAAATGTCAGATAAGTTTTTGATAAATCGAGAATAGAACGTGAACATACCCATTACTCTTCTCAAGGCCCTAACTGTGGTGGGTACAGGTAACTGCTGAATGCAATCTGCGCGCTCGGGTATGACACGGATACCATCGGCTGACAGAATGTGGCCCAGAAATTTAATTTGAGTGCAGCCCAAAGAGGTCTTTTTAGGATTGATAGTGAGACCGGCCTTCCTGAGGCGGGAGAAAACTTCCCTAAGATGAACGACATGCTCCTCAAAAGATCTGCTGTATACGACTAAATCGTCAAGATAATTAAATACAAAATTGAACTTCAGGTCTCCCAAGATGTCGTCTAGCATGCGACTGAGGACTTGCGCACCAACAGCTATACCCATCGGGAGACGCTTGAAATTATATAACCCGAAAGGGGGTGTTAAAAGCAGTGAAGTCGCGACTCTCAGCATCCAAAGGAATCTGTTAATAGGCACTATTTAGATCAATCATCGAATACACATTGGCCACGTGGAAATGTTGAAAAGCACTCTCAATAGTAGGCAGTGGGAAATTATCAAAGACTACCTTCTTGTTCAATTTTCGGTAGTCTACGACTAGCCGGTACTCGCCCTCTTCTTTCTTGGGAATTAAGAAAGCAGGAGACCCATAAGCTGATTTGGAAGGAACCACTACTCCCCGATCTTGCAAATCAATGATATACTTTTTCATGGCCAAGAGCTTGGGTGGATTACAAGGAAATGGAGGACTTCGAACAGGTACATTGTCGCTCAAGTCAATGTGTCATTCGTGATTTACAGCCCTAAATCTTCTGTGAGGACATCAGAAAATTCCTCAACTAAATCGTTCAGAGTATCACGTTGCTCGGACATCAAAGTTAATGGAAGATGTACGGAAAATACAGGAGACACATCTGGGTAGTTTATTGGCTGAGGAATAACCCACCCACCAAGGGAAGATGATTAAGAAAAGGAAGTAGATTTTGGATTGGAGAAAAAGGATAGAAAAATAGGAGGAGAGTCCCACAAAAGTTATGAATTTGACTTTCAATACATTTAGAGGCAGTTGCCACTGAAAATTAACTCTCTGATAACTAAAGTAGGTACGAGCTTGGTCGAAGCTGACTGGAACCGCAGCTAAGACTTGGGCGGTTTGCCAGAGAAAGGCTTTAGTGTATTTCCTCCCAAGCATGCATAAAAGTACTATGGGGAAGGGTGATGGTCTGGCCAGACAGATAGTAAAAGCTTTATTGAGTATGAATGAGAGCATGAACCTAGGAAGAGCTAGGAAAGCCAGGATCTTGCCTAACTGTAGTATCAGAGAAATTATGAATCCAAAACCAAATATTTAATTTATTAAACAATGCAAAGAAGAGTAACTGTAACATGTATATGATTTCAATCTTATTAACAATTTGGGGTCGCAGACCTCCGACAACATTAAACGATTGCTCCAGGCAATTGACAATTTATGAGGTTTAAAACCTTACATGTTTCTAAAATCTTTATAAGATTTAAACAAATAACCAATGAAGTAATTAAAGTTTGAACGTTAATTGGAGTACAAAGAGTGTACCTTAAGAAATTCCTGAGAGAATATTCTAGAAAAAGTGAAAACTTCTAAAATAACAATAAGAAAAACATGAAGAATAAGATAGAAGTTCCTACAGAATTAATGTTGGTTATTATGCAAATAAGGGCAGGTCACTTACTGTGAAACCTGAAGAAAGTTAAAAGGAAGGTTCTAGACTTCCCAAGTTTGAGTAGGAATCACTAGCCAAATGGGACAGTTTCCATTTCGTGAAACCTGAACATGACTCGCTCAAGAGTTTAAAGAATTGTTTTCCCTGATTGTAGGAAAGGAACAATGTGAATTTGAAACGTGTATCACACACGCAATTATGCAGAAATCAATTAATGTTAAACTAGCAAAGTTGGAAGGGCACTTCGTGAGTGACACCTTATAGAAAAGTTACAATTTTATTAATATGGGTTGTTAGTAGAGGGTGGAGGAAAGATCATTGGGATATAGGATCAATGTTCATGGCCGTATTTAATGTAAACGGACGATCGCGACGCGGTAGAAACGTGGCGCAAGCACTGGTTATCACTGTAGTCTATAAAGATGGATGCAAAGTTCACTATAGAAACACTAAAGTTTATGAGAAAGAAAATTATTGCAATTATGGAAATAACTGATTGCACTATATAGGTGAGAGTCTATTTCTTGAGAAAGTTGTGAGTTACAATTGAATGTGCCATAGAACATTCCAGCGGTTCCAGCGGTGGAAGAAAGTTAGCTATTGAGCTTTTACTTCAGAAATGAGATTCTTCAATTTTAAATAGCATACTCACAAGTGAGTGAAAATTTCATAACGGCAGGACTTGTAGATGAAATACAGAATCTAGAAGGTTCCAGAACGACCTTGGTAGAAAAATGGGGTTGAGAAAATCCAACGGAGGAACTAGCTTGGTGAATTATAGACAGCGGGTATTAGGTAATATCCCACGTAGTGAGAGGATTTCTCATTTGAATAGCTTAAGAAAAGCTCTTTTTTTTAGTAAGATTAGCTTATACGAACAAAAGCTCAACATGGCAAATCCCACGAAGAATGATTTTTGCCCCAAAATAAATAATTTCACACTGTCTATAAAAGTATCGTTAAAAGCACGTGAAAGTTAAAACCATGAAGATGAGGTTAAAACTTTTAAGATGGTACTTATCTTGATTTCATGTTGAAGGCGAAGTTTCCTTGGATGACAACTACCTTGCCAACATGGCGTAGAAGAGTGTGTGCCTCTTGGTTTGAGGAGACTAGCTCGAGAGGAGCTTTAACTGACCGAGTCAACTGCCGATTGCGAAGTGAGACCTGCTCAACGGAGCACGGAGGGTCCAAGGAAGGGAAAAAGAGTGGGGGGTAGGAGACAAAAGGAGAACATATAAGCATTGCCAATGTTACAACAAAAAATGATCTTCTCTTGCTGAGCTGGTCTTCAAAGAGTTGATAACAAGCGATACTATCGCAGCATGGTGAGTAAAAAAGTAGACGTAGTTCTCTTGCTCATGGAGATAATAGCTGGCGATGGCAGCAAAATCTGGTGGCCAGATGGAGAAGGAATTCCTCTTGCGCGAGGAAGAGTTGAAGAGCTTCAGAGATTCGCTGCTATATGACGCTAGGTGGGTCATAGAATATATATCTGGAACAAACTCATAAAAGATATAAGCGACCTGAACCCCTAAGAGAAAACAGAAGATCACTGTTGCTGTTTGACAAAGAGGAAGGAAAGAACATGCAAAAGCATTGAAAGTTATAATCTCTCGTACCGTGTATTCCAAGAATACACCATACTGGGAGGGGAAAACACCAACAGAGCACAAATAAGCAATTAAACATTTAAGAGTAATAAAGTAATTGAAGAGAAGTGGTCTTATGATCTGACCATTAGTGGTCAAAACTCTGACCACCCTGACTCTCCCATCTCTTCCAGGATAACACTCGGTCACTCTACCGGAGGTCCAGACTAGAGGGGGAGAAACATCCCTAACCAAGACCAAGTCCCCCACTTTAATATCGGGACTGGAAAGAAACCACTTCTGCCTCCGTTGCAAGGAAGTTAAATATTCCAAGTTCCATCTCTTCCAAAAAGAATTACGGAGGGCTTCAAGTTTACGCCAAGCGATAGGTAGATTAGAATCCCTGAAAAAATTAGGAAGGGGAGGAGGGGCAGAGAGAGAAGTGCGTGTAAGGAAGCGACCAGGTGTAAGTGGAAGGAGGTCATCGGGGTCATTAGAAAGCGGAGTTAAAAAAAGAGAATCAACAACTTCAATCACAAAATAGCTAGAAACTGCGGGAAATAAGGCACTAGTAAAGATTGCGATACGATGCAAAAGAAGAATTGACAAGTTTAAACAAAGCGTATAGAAACAAGTACATCTATTCAGGATAAGAATATACCAAATCAACAAAGAAACTATGCGAGTAGAAAGCAAGAACGCCATAGGTAACAACCTAGTAGCCATAAACAATGACCTCAAGTTGTAATGAGTATCAAAGGGGTTACTCAGAAAAATACTTAAGTCAGCGAGAAAAGTGACGTGACAAGTATGAATACAAAAACACATCGAATGTAAGGACGAGAAAAAACAAGTTTGTTCATCAATGAACAATAAGATTTCAAAATACATAAGCGCGTAAAGGATATGCAACGATGTTGTGAAACAGGAATCGAAGCACTTGTAGGATACGAGCGTAA
Source organism: Meconema thalassinum (assembly GCA_946902985.2). Lineage (NCBI taxonomy): Eukaryota > Metazoa > Arthropoda > Insecta > Orthoptera > Tettigoniidae > Meconema > Meconema thalassinum. The sequence goes on along the minus strand of OX336395.1, from coordinate 19,195,292 downwards.
GTAAGTGAGATACACAGGCAAGCACGGCCTTGACACACATAGTACAGCGAGATAAGGCATATAAATAGCTGAAAGAGTCCTTAACTGGAACAAGTTTATTTTGGGAAGTAGGTGAACGGCTTCTGTACTTGCAGGAGCGACTCACTAGACAATGGTTGGCAATCAGCCAGAGTTGAGATAAGAGAAACTTGCTTTGAACTTTGTCAAGCGTACAGGAAATAAACAGTGACTTGACCTTACTCGGGCTTGTATACAGACAAGTTTGAAAAACAAGCAGTTCAAAGTACACAAACAACACTAGTTGAATCAGCTGTAACTTAAAGCAGATATTCAGGTTGGACGGCATGCAGTCAATCGTAACTTGGACGTGAAAAAACAATTTAAAGCTATATGAAATAGAGTAGGAAATCAATTTCGCATAATTGAGAGGATCACGGAATCCGACAATTTTCGGAAGGAAAAAGCTTGATTCTTCCGAAATAGGAAGGGAAACCGGGGCATTGAGAAGGAAGTTATGCATAAGAATAGTTATTCTTGATGTTAGGGAATTCAGATTTTCAAGCGGTTTCAAAAGGGGCTTCCAATTGTGAGGAAGGAGGGAGGAGCCGACCGTGGCCATCCTTCTAAATAACGAAAGAAGTGAAACATGGCTTACAGCAAAGTGATGGAGACTGATAGCCATGGTTTTACACAAGGGGAAGATAGTTTTCGAGAAAGAGTTTAAGCAATTACCTGCTATAAAAAATGACATGAGAAGGTAAACGAAGTAACACAAAGCAAGGAGAACTTGAATTGCCATTTTGTGCGGGAAGAAGGAAAAACCATTTAAACAACTTACAGAGGTAGTGTTGTTGTTCACGATAAGACATCGTTTCGACAAGTGTTTTTCAAAAATATTGAGATCTGAAACATGAGCGTTCTCTTTTTCAGAAATGGGATTTATGTCAGCTGTAACGAAATGACATTGCGCTTTGGTTTGAACACTGGTATGTTTGATTTCACCAGTAATAACCCAACCAAAATCGGTGTCTCTGGCGACCACGGTTGAAGATAACTTACGTGTTTGTTTGCGAAGGCACTTCCAAAAAACATTGGCACTGAAAAGTACATCAATGGGACCTTGAGCATTAAACTGAGGATCGGCTAACCTTAAGTGCGAGGGAATGTTTAAACCGGAAGTATTAATAGAGTGACTTGGAGTGTCCTTGCCAATACTGGTAAGAATGAGACAGTTTAAATTAAGATTGGTGTTTCTTTGGCAAACGTCTCTGATTTTCAATTTTGAAGACTGCAAGACTTGAGTTTTCAAATTGTCAATGCCGGTCACATTGATAGAAGTAGGCGATGACGAAAGACCTAGTTTTTTAATCAACGATTGCGAAACAAAGTTGTGCGTTGAAGCGGAATCGAGAAGACCACGGGTTCTAAACCAATTTCCAAATTTATCTTGGATTTCGAATTGTACAGTGGTCAAAAGGGTTTGCGCACTGTGAGAAGTTTCGGCGTTAGAAATGCAGGAAGAAGCATTAGTTTGTTCGGAGCTGCTCTGCATGGAGCTTGAAGAGGCAGGTACTGATGACCTCGATTTATCGTGAACGTGCAATAAAGAATGATGCGGATTTTTGCAATGAAAACAGAGATTGGATGACGTGCAGTTTGAAGAAGAATGCTTAGGTGATAAGCAGTTGAAACAATGTTTGCTATTAAAGACAAACTTCCTTCGATCTTCGACAGACAATTCTTTAAAGGATTTGCACAAATACAATGTGTGAAGCTTTTTACAGAGCGTGCATTTTAACGATTTGTTGAGCGGCCTGATATGTTCTCTTGCATGATTGAAAGAAGAACGGGTTTGCTTGTTCTCGACAGATGGGGGCTGATGTCCCTTTGAAAAAGCAAGTTTTTTTTCAAAAATTTGACACTGATGATTCGTTTCGACCTTTTCGCACTGAAATGCGAGTGCTGTAAGGACTTGGCATCGGCTGTTAAGAAACGAGATTAAGTGTTCGAAGGAAAATTCTTCCTTGCGAGCGAGTTCAATTTCCCAAGCCTTTAAAGTTGAAAAATCGAATCTTGATGTAGAAAAATGAATGAGTATGGTGTCCCATGTTTGGACAGGCTGCTTAAGTTGGTATAATGCTCTGACATTTAACTGTATAGAGTCTAAGAGGTCTCTTAAAGAGGTGACGTCATTAGGTTTGACGGCTGGCAGGCTGAAGAGACAGCGTATGTGGCGAGCTACAATCAAACGTAAATTGCCATATCTCTCTTTAAGGAGATTAAAGGCGATGTGGTAGTTGTCTGCGCTTAAAGGCAGTGACTCCACTAAGGCTAAGGCCTCACATTCCAAAGAAGTACGGAGGAAGTAGAATTTATGAATATCGGGAATTTCAGTATTTTCATGAATTAGGGAGCAGTAAAGTTCATAAAAAGAATACCATTCACCTTCCTGGCCTGAGAAGTGCGGTAGGCTTATCTTAGGAAGTAACGGTTTCGGTTTGTTCTTGTGAACTGAAGCGGGTGTGAACTGGGCCGGATTGATGACCCTAGTGTCCGGTTCTGAGATACTGCGGATCAGTTGGTGGGCCTTTGCAATCCCTTCAAAGTACAAGGGTTCGACCTCGTCCCGATCCGATTGAAGTTCTGGGCAAGCGGATTCAATCTCGGTTTGAATTTGATCGTAATAATCATAGGACCGTTCGTACAACTTAAGGCGATGTGTCAAGATGTCTAAATCACACTCGGCGGGATTTAATTTGCTGATGAAATTTCTGAATCTAGTGAGTTGCCCTTTATAGGAAGAACGTCTAGCAATGAGAGTTTCATCTTTTTCAGTAGGGGCCATGACAAAGAGAATAAATTGAAATACAACTCACGAAACTGTAGAACCTTGGAGATGCTGTCAAGTTTGCAGCAGCGAATGGGTAGAAAGAACGGGACACACCAAAGGAGACAGGAGCGGCCTCTTTCCCGTTCACAGGCTTTGCCCGTTGTGGTTATAGCTGAAAAATCCAAAGCAGATATTAATAATTTGCAGAGTATTGTCAAACAGAAAAATGACAAATGGACTCTCCCGGGTTTCTGGTACCAAATTTTGGGTACTTTATTGGCTGAGGAATAACCCACCCACCAAGGGAAGATGATTAAGAAAAGGAAGTAGATTTTGGATTGGAGAAAAAGGATAGAAAAATAGGAGGAGAGTCCCACAAAAGTTATGAATTTGACTTTCAATACATTTAGAGGCAGTTGCCACTGAAAATTAACTCTCTGATAACTAAAGTAGGTACGAGCTTGGTCGAAGCTGACTGGAACCGCAGCTAAGACTAGGGCGGTTTGCCAGAGGAAGGCTTTAGTGTATTTCCTCCCAAGCATGCATTAAAGTACTATGGGAAAGGGTGATGGTCTGGCCAGACAGATAGTAAAAGCTTTATTGAGTATGAATGAGAGCATGAACCTAGGAAGAGCTAGGAAAGCCAGGATCTTGCCTAACTGTAGAAATTATGAATCCAAAACCAAATATTTAATTTATTAAACAATGCAAAGAAGCGTAACTTTAACATGTATATGATTTCAATCTTATTTACAATTTGGGGTCGCAGACCTCCGACAACATTAAACGATTGCTCCAGGCAATTGACAATTTATGAGGTTTAAAACTTTACATGTTTCTAAAATCTTTATAAGATTTAAACAAATAACCAATGAAGTAATTAAAGTTTGAACGTTAATTGGAGTACAAAGAGTGTACCTTAAGAAATTCCTGAGCGAATATTCTAGAAAAAGTGAAAACTTCTAAAATAACAATAAGAAAAACATAAAGAATAAGATAGAAGTTCCTACAACTTCTTATATTTATACAGAATTAATGTTGGTTATTATGCAAATAAGGGCAGGTCACTTACTGTGAAACCTGAAGAAAGTTAAAAGGAAGGTTCTAGACTTCCCAAGTTTGAGTAGGAATCACTAGCCAAATGGGACAGTTTCCATTTCGTGAAACCTGAACATGACTCGCTCAAGAGTTTAAAGAATTGTTTTCCCTGATTGTAGGAAAGGAACAATGTGAATTTGAAACGTGTATCACACACGCAATTATGCAGAAATCAATTAATGTTAAACTAGCAAAGTTGGAAGGGCACTTCGTGAGTGACACCTTATAGAAAAGTTACAATTTTATTAATATGGGTTGTTAGTAGAGGGTGGAGGAAAGATCATTGGGATATAGGATCAATGTTCATGGCCGTATTTAATGTAAACGGACGATCGCGACGCGGTAGAAACGTGGCGCAAGCACTGGTTATCACTGTAGTCTATAAAGATGGATGCAAAGTTCACTATAGAAACACTAAAGTTTATGAGAAAGAAAATTATTGCAATTATGGAAATAACTGATTGCACTATATAGGTGAGAGTCTATTTCTTGAGAAAGTTGTGAGTTACAATTGAATGTGCCATAGAACATTCCAGCGGTTCCAGCGGTGGAAGAAAGTTAGCTATTGAGCTTTTACTTCAGAAATGAGATTCTTCAATTTTAAATAGCATACTCACAAGTGAGTGAAAATTTCATAACGGCAGGACTTGTAGATGAAATACAGAATCTAGAAGGTTCCAGAACGACCTTCGTAGAAAAATGGGGTTGAGAAAATCCAACGGAGGAACTAGCTTGGTGAATTATAGACAGCGGGTATTAGGTAATATCCCACGTAGTGAGAGGATTTCTCATTTGAATAGCTTAAGAAAAGCTCTTTTTTAGTAAGATTAGCTTATACGAACAAAAGCTCAACATGGCAAATCCCACGAAGAATGATTTTTGCCCCAAAATAAATAATTTCACACTGTCTATAAAAGTATCGTTAAAAGCACGTGAAAGTTAAAACCATGAAGATGAGGTTAAAACTTTTAAGATGGTACTTATCTTGATTTCATGTTGAAGGCGAAGTTTCCTTGGATGACAACTACCTTGCCAACATGGCGTAGAAGAGTGTGTGCCTCTTGGTTTGAGGAGACTAGCTCGAGAGGAGCTTTAACTGACCGAGTCAACTGCCGATTGCGAAGTGAGACCTGCTCAACGGAGCACGGAGGGTCAAAGGAAGGGAAAAGAGTGGGGGGTAGGAGACAAAAGGAGAACATATAAGCATTGCCAATGTTACAACAAAAAATGATCTTCTCTTGCTGAGCTGGTCTTCAAAGAGTTGATAACAAGCGATACTAGCGCAGCATGGTGAGTAAAAAAGTAGACGTAGTTCTCTTGCTCATGGAGATAATAGCTGGCGATGGCAGCAAAATCTGGTGGCCAGATGGAGAAGGAATTCCTCTTGCGCGAGGAAGAGTTGAAGAGCTTCAGAGATTCGCTGCTATATGACGCTAGGTGGGTCATAGAATATATATCTGGAACAAACTCATAAAAGATATAAGCGACCTGAACCCCTAAGAGAAAACAGAAGATCACTGTTGCTGTTTGACAAAGAGGAAGGAAAGAACATGCAAAAGCATTGAATGTTATAATCTCTCGTACCGTGTATTCCAAGAATACACCAACATCAACGTAGTTAGAAGTACATTCTTCAAAGGGGAACATTTTATCTGAGCGAAATTTGAAACAAAATGAATCGTTAATAAAATCCAACTGCATACCAGTTTTATGCATAAAGTCAATTCCTAGAATACATTGAGTGGAGAGATTGTTAACCACATGAAAAACATGTTTCCAAGAAAATCCGTGAATTTTAATGCGACATAAAATAGTTTCGGCAACGTCGATAACTGACGATCCCGCAGACAGGAACTGACATTTATTCCGTATGGGGTGTTTTTGTGAAGTGCGAATGCCATCTGCCACTGAATGGTGAATGAAACTTCTGGTGGCGCCTGTATCCAAAATAGCAGGTGCCGAGACATTATCGAAATTTACTGAGACTCCTGGTTGTAACACAACATCAACATTAGATGCATTGTCAAGTTTGGATGGAGGACTGCTCCGGGAGTCGAACTCAGAACACTTCCCTATGAGTTTTCCTGGTTGGAATTACAATTCGGACAGGAACGAGTCATGACCTCACTCATCCCACAGCCAAAACATAATTTTCGGCGTTTTAAAGAACATATTTTAAAATGATGTCCAAGTTCATTACAGTTCCAACAAGTTATGCGACCAGAAGAAACATTGCGTGTGATTGTTGTTGGCTTGTTTGTAGTCCCTTCACGGGAGACAGCAGATGAATTACGAGCCACAGAATGGTTTAGATTAGAATTCCTAGAAAGGGACTCAGCACGGCGAGCAGACGGCTTAAACCGTAAGGTGTTGTCTTTTGTTCGGTCGACAGCTGGGCTAGACAGTGTTGTCTGGGGGGAGTAGGCTAACTCGGGGAAAATCGTATTATCGGCTCTTGGAGGTGGAGTATAGTTCAAACAGCCTCGTGCATTTGATTCATACTCACGGCCTTGCAATATGATGTCTTCGATGGAAAAAACGGATGTACGCCGAATGAAGTATTTATAAGTGGGATTTAAATTCCTGTATACAATTTCCAACAGATCCCTGGGATGAAAGGGTTGGGGGAGGTTCGTTGCTAACAGACGGACTGCGGTTACATAATCGTCGATCATCTCCCCAGGAGCCTGAGTACGGGAGTATATTTCTTGTTTGAGAGCGAAATTGAAATCTTGTGGCGTGAAACGGTCCTTAATGCACCCAACAAATTCGTCCCATGACTTATAAAAATTTGGAGAAGTGCGATGCCACATCAGCGCTTTTCCAGACAAAAGAATAGGTAAGCAACGTACAATACTGTAGGGATTAATATTGTGACAATAACACAATTCCTCTACACGTTGGATAAAACAAAAAACTGATGAGGTATTGTTTTCTCTCGAAAAAGTCAAACCCCACCTACTCACTACTGATGCTACATTTTCGTTGTGGCGAGGACTATTAACAGTACCAACAGGGGCGATGGAGCAATCTAAAAGGGGAGAGTCTATCATTAGCAGGTCCTGTGTCGTATCTTGAAATAGTGGCGTGGGCATTGTTAAGGATTCAAGGCCCATAAAATTTAACTCCTTTTTGACGGGAGGGAATTCTGACTTAGACATGACAATTGACAAGGAGAAAAGTAAAACACGTCAACTTAGTAAAATAAAGGTCACAATACCGTAATGTGTCCTATTCCAGCGTTGCGAAGTACTCACTAACTTGTTGCACTGTTCACCTCGGAACTAGATCCTTTGGATGTCTTGTTCACTCGAGAAATGCTTTCACACTCCACACTTTCTTCGGGGATGGGGGAACAATTCAGTACAGTTATCTTAAACTCAGAAAGACAACATTGTAATAATTGAAAAAAAAATATAAGTTTGGTAACCTAAAGGGAACGATTTCGCGTTTAACCACGCTCTTATATACCATTTGCACCGCCTTGTGCTTTTACGTTAAACAAAATAGCAGAGATATGAGGAATACAGTGGAAGTAAAAAAAAAAATTAAACAGGATTACGTAGGGAACGAGGAAGGAATACTTCTTTCGATGCGTGCTGGGCCCAAGATTCCGAATCGAAAGAAAGATGACTTCCACAGAAAGTGAGCCAGAACAAAGGTTTAAGGTAAAATCAAAAGGAAAAATTAAACTTAAGTAATAGAGCAAGGGTCCCAGAGACCGTGTTAGTCGTAACTTCGCTACAGTGCGAAGCCAAGACTAAGTCGAATCGAAAGACAAACGAGGAACTCAAATACGAGAAATCATAAGACAGAAGCAAATATTGTACTTACTGAATAAAATATATTAATAATAAAACAAACACATGTGTACTGATTACAAATTAGAAATGAAAATAAAACGCGGGCAATTTAAATGTAAAACAAAAGGAATCTAGAAATAAATTCAAATTATAATAGCAACTAATTGGAAACGCAATTCAATAATAAAACTTAAAAAAGATGAAGCAAAATTAAAGAAATTAAAGAAATTTGTGAGATAGATTACAAGAACGACTACTTACAGAGATGACATGATCTGGACTACCATGTCCAGCGCCAAAAACAGAGCTCAGAGGCTCATGATGTTGTGAAATCATGGGGAAGGGGGTGAAAGTGGTGGGGATTGGAGGGGTGCGTATGTGGGAAAACGGGGGGTGGGGAGATGACACTGAGTTACATAATATAACGAAGTCAGAGGAAGTAACACAAAATTAGCACATAAAAATAAACGAAATGAAAATTACATTAAATTACGTGACATTACCGGGACAGGAAAATAAAAGAAAAAAATCAATCAGCTAAGAAATATGCTTCGTAGGAAGATGTAGGCTTACACAGAGGTAGAAATCCCGAATTACAACCACATACGATGAAACAAAGAAAGTAATGTGGCGCATGGACAGTGATTAGCACGATGGCCATCGCTCAGATACATTTCAATAAAACAGAGGGAGGATCTGACTGAAGACGTGAGACTCAGCTCCGTAACTTCGCCGATTCCATCCATAAAAACAAGGCTCTGATGCGACAATCCACCGGAGGTCGTCATAAAAGAACGCCAAACCAGGTGGTGACGCAATACAGAGCATAATTAAGCCTCGTAGAAAATTGCAGATATTTCAGACCTGAGAGATTTACGTAAAAATAAAACCGATTACATGAAAGGGAGGGATGACAAATAAACACAGAGGCTTCGCTAAACTAACGTAAACAAAGGCGAAGGGACTTGGGTTCATGGATCGAATTCACATCATCATAAGAAAGGGAAATTATAAGTGAATCAAAGGGGCACAAAATGAAAAAAAAAATATGGAGAAACAGAAATTTGGAAAGGCCTCAAGTTAGATAAATTCAATGACTGAATCGTACTTACATTTAGTTGCTTTCTGGGTGCGGGCAAAATCCCGACACATGCACACACGTCCGTCTAATATGACGGCTCAAATTGGAAAGCAACAACCTTCCCTTAAGGAACGCAGTAACGCGCTCGAGAAAAATAAGTCGTAGAACACCCCCTCTCCAGAACATAAAGGGGGCCAATGGGAGAAGCAAAGCTTAGCAACAAGTTATGCTTCAACCAATGGTAAAACTGTGTCAGTAGGGGTGAAAAGTTTCACCATCTGGTGAAAAGTTTCACCATCTGGTGAAACGTTTACGCAGAATTACTAAGTTTGAACGCAGTAGGTGAGACAGAGAAACGTATGTCACAATAATGCGACATAAAGGAAATGATGATAATAATAATAATGCGAGAGAAAAAAATAGAGACCCTGATAAAAACGGTTCAAGCAATAATAACTAACTACACTAGGCGAAATATCAAAATTGTCGTTTTACTGTCAAAGTGTGCGATTGGTAACTATCGTAACGCAGCTTCGTGCTGCTTTAAACGTGCATATCTGTGAACTGCCAGATCGTGAGTCGCACTTTTTTCCGAGTTTATTTGTAATGTGTAATGGATCGATTTATTATTTAAAAAAACAAGAGTAGATGTTACATGCAACACTGCCATTGCAAGTAGTTCATCTTTAAGAATTGAAAATGAACTCGAAGAATTATCGGCTACTACCAAGCCGGCTACCGACCAAATACATCGAACAGACTTAGGAGGTTATGCTGGCCAACATGTGTGTTTACAATATGATTCATGATAATCGCTATTTCTGTAACTGATTTGCATTTCGATGCTTTACCTATTATGTTATACCGGTATTTGTATGGCCTTGGCCTACGTATGTGTCGGTACATGTTAATTATTTCAATGTTGTGATTTACTTTTTTCTTTAGATTGATGATTATCTGAAAAATGAACTGTTGGAAAATGCCTGGACACCTGGAAGCAATTTTAATTTCCCTTTATCACGTCCAAGGTATCTGAAATTTCAGTTGAACTGGTTATCAGAGTGGAAATGGCTAGTTTATTCTCCTTCAAAGAACGGAGCCTATTGTAAATATTGTTCGTTGTTTTGCACCGCTGTTGGGAAACAATCTTCATCGCCAGGTAAACTAGTAAAATTTCCTTACATGAACTGGAAAAATGCGAAGGAGGATTTCAAAAAACACCATGAAACCAAGTATCATATGGCATGTACGGAAAAGGCTGCGAACTTTCTCGCCATATACAAAGGTCCAAAACCTGCTGTTGACGTAAGCTTGGATAGCGGTGTTCAATCCAACATATTATGCTACAGGGAGAAACTCATACCAATAATTAAATCTGTGATTTTTCCTTGCTTGAATGGGCATTGCTTTCCGTGGTCACAGGGATTCGGGACCTGTAAATTTAGAGGAGCCTCTCAAGAAAGGGGAGGGAAATTTCAGGTCTCTTCTCAAGTTTCGAGCAGAAGCTGGTGATACAATACTAAAGGACCATTTGATGACAGCATCCTTAAATGCAACATACGTAAGCCCACGGATTCAGAATGAAATTATTTAATCTTTGAATGACTATATATTGAAAAGGTTAGTCGATCAGGTTAAAAAAGCTAAATACTTTTCTGTTCTTGCTGACGAGACCATAGACATCAGCGGTGTGCAGCAAATGTCACTATGTGTCCGTTTCGTTCAAGATAATTCCGTACATGAGGAGTTTCTGCAATTTATTGCTATCAATGATGCTTCTGGGTTAGGTCTTGCGAATAGCATATTGTCTGGTTTGAAAAGTGTGGGACTGGATGCAGAATATCTCGTAGGCCAAGGTTATGATGGAGCTAGTGCCATGAGTGGATCCTACATAGGTGCTCAGGCCATTGTACGAAAACAGTTTCCCAAAGCCCAGTATGTTCACTGTAGTGCTCACTGTTTAAACCTGGCCATTTCTGAAGGGTGTAGTGTTGCAGAGATTAGGAACTGTATGGGTACAATTGAAAGAGCTTATGCCCTTTTTAGTACTTCACCAAAGAGGCAGGCTGTGTTGACAAATGAAGTTGAAAATATGGAAGAGAAACCCCGAGTGAGTAAACTCAAGAAGTTATGTGCAACGAGATGGATTGAAAAGCACGAGTCTGTTCGTTCATTCATTGAACTTCTGAAACCGTTATTGTTGGCATTAGAAAAAATAGCAGCATGGGTTGATAAGAAGGCAGCTACAGATGCGCAACTTCTTCTGTGCGCTATCAGCAAATTTGAGTTCTTGATAAGTGTATTTGTCATTCATGAAGCATTACAAATCACACTTCCTCTCAGCAAATATCTTCAAACTGAAAATTTGGATCTCAGTCAAGCAATCAACGCCTCCTTGAATGTTAAGAGGTCTCTTGAAGAAATGAGGGCAGAAGCAGACGCAAGGTTTTTGTGTGCATATAATTCGGTTTTAGAGTTCTGCAAAGAATTTGGAGTGCCTGTAGTTCAGCCTCGAACTGTTGTTCCACAAACGATGAGGAACAATGATTTCATGTAACGATCCGGAAGAATATTATAGGCGGGTTATTTTCATCCCATTTCTTGAAGAAACTATTTCATCACTTGATGATAAATTTGTCTCCCATAAAGAAACTCTTCAGCCATTGCAAACGCTAGTTACCACAACTGAAGACGAACTATCCAACCAAAGCATAGCTGAAGTAGAAAATGTAGCTGAATTTTATGGACTTCCCCTTAATATTAGAGGCGAGCTACTTCTCTGGAAACAAACTCTGAAATCTATTGAAAAGAAGCCCAAGAGTGCTATAGATGCTTTGCCAATATGCAATAAGAACATGTTTCCAGTTGTGTATAACCTGCTTGTCATCATGGCTACCTTACCTGTCACAACCTGCTCGTGTGAACGATCGTTTTCGTCCTTAAAATTCTTGAAGAACTATTTAAGGAATTTATTTAGTGAAGAAAGCCTCCGTGGCTTAGGCGGCAGCACGCCGGCCTCTCACCGCTGGGTCCGTGGTTCAAATACCGGTCACTCCATGAGAGATCTGTGCTGAACAAAACGGTGGCGGACAGGTTTATCTCCGGATACTCCGGTTTTCCCTGTCAACATTTCATTCCAGCAACACTCTCCACTATCATTTCATTTCATCTGTCATTCATTTAATCATTGCCCCAGGGGAGTGCGACAGGCCTCGGCAGCCGGCACAGTTCATATCCTCACCGCTGGATGGGGGCTTCATTCATTCCATTCCTGACCCGGTCGGAGACTGGAAGCAGGCTGCGGATTTTCATTTCAACTAGTGAAGAACGCCTTAATGGATTAGCTTCGATGTTCATTCATGATACTGTTGATGTTTCAATTGAGGAAGTACTGAATGACTTGTCTGTCAAACCTAGAAGGCTTGATATACGATTGAAGTAGACTTGTCTAAGTCCTTCAACAAATTCCAGGGCAAATATCTACTTAATCAGATTCTTTGGTTTAGCCCGATTGACAATTTAGATATTTCTTTTTGTCCGTTTGTATCTAGTGCAATATCTATATTGGACTAAACTCTTCTCCGTATTTTTTATTAATCTTTTATGTTTTCAATTGTGTTTGTAATATTGTTTAAAGTGCTGAAAAATATAGTTAAAATAGTTTTCATGCAAAGAGAATCATCATATTGCACCCGTTCGTCCTGGGGATGCGATGACCCATCTGCTATTACATCGCATTCCTGGATTTCCAGGACAGAACGGAGTTAAATGAACATGAAGTCAAATAAGGAATGTGTCGGAAATTCAGTTGAAATATCACAAAAGCAGAGGGTAACACGAGATAAAGTATCTCCAGGGTCGTTACGGGTTTAATTTTTTTTTTTAAATGCAAATATAAATGGGCGCCATCAACTGAATCCCTAGCAAACCACATCCTTCCTAGTTAAACCTTAATTAAGACAAGGAAAGAAATAGGAAAATCACATCACCATCAGATCACAACTAAGATAAAAACAAATTTATTCAACTTTGATAGTCAGACAGACATATTAAACACTCATCCTACCTGAGAGCATGGTCGAATGCCAACGTTAAATTGTCATTGTCCAGAAAATCGAACCATCTCTATTCTACACAAAGTGTATTTAATCCACATAAAATAGGAAAAATTTCTAACGTTCTCTTGGGTTCTCAGGATCACCGTAGCACTATGTCTTTGCGACACTGACATTCGTGATAACTGAGACCCAACTTCTCTTTAAATTAACATTATGAATGTGGATGTAAAAATATTAATTAATCTGTCCAAACACATATATTCTAATCACATATTTAAATATCACATAATTTATGGCTTGCATGGCATTATTAAAATGCAGAATATGTTCGTAAAATGCTCCTAAACATCGAATAATTAATTTACACTATTTACACTGTCATTAATAATTGCTTGTTCGTGAATCACAGAAAATCCACTACTCATTGGTTATAATCATCATCATCATCAAAATTAAAATTTCTCACATTAGTTCTCATCTCAAAATTCAATATATTCATGTCAGAATAATTAATTCATCACCATCAAATCATTTAAATGAATATTATAATTATCAATTCATTATGCTCTCTAATAATTCACAAACTCTCCTTTCATCATCTCATTCAGATTAAATCATCTTAAATCATCAATATAAATTGTTTAATTCATTAACTCAAATTGCAATTCTTCAAATCATTCAAATCAAATCTCTCAATTAAATTTATTTAAATCCATTTAAATTTATTAATCATCAGCTTCTTTATTTAATTATCACCTTCTAATTCAGTTATTCATCATCTATTTAATCATCTATTAATTTCTTTAAATCAGCTCATTTATTCAATCTTTAATTCATCCATTTATTTAATTCATTGATTTATTCCAAAATTTAATTTATCAATTTATTTAAATTTTATTTCATCTGGTTATTTAGATTTTTATTATTTCATCTAGTCATTCTGATTTTTATTTCATTAGGTCAGATTATTAATATGCTTAAACTTCAGATTATTATTTCATTAATTATTATTATCATCAAGAGTTTAGTGCTTTTCAGTCGGTCAACACGAATGTACCCAAAAGAGATGGGTTATGCCCTAATCCTGAAATAAATTACATGAGATTAATAAAACACTAGGATGACCAGTTTCGATCGTCAAGCGATCATCATCAGATCCAATACACTTAGGCTATAAAATCTATGTTTGAAATACAGGTGAAAATATTTACAATATGTACAATTATTTAGTTGCAGTATTGGTACTGCAACTGTCAGTGTATGCTAAATGCAGTATATATGTTAGGTGAAATGCTAAATGGTGATGGCTATCCGGAGATTGTACTTTAGAGAGATTATATGGTTGTAAACTATGGTTAAACTATAAAATTTTAGGCTAACTACTTATCTGATTGTCTTCCGTACTACAGCTATTCGCAGTTTCCGTGCTCACTTGAACTCGCTGTGCGGTCGACTGCGGCGGTTATCTTAACGACTGGTTTTTCCCTGCCTTCCCCCCCTGTCCCTACGTGCTGTGGGGAGTGATCGCGATGTGTTTATGTGAGGTGTTGCCAACCTAGATAAGATGTATGTTATTGAATGAGGTGGATCTACAACTATTAAAGACCGTGGATTAGTCCTCGCCACGCGTGGAGCATAACCCATTCGAACTAAGCGTTGACGGTCTTATGAGGACGTCCCGGCACCTTTAATACTGCCTCTAATATGGGCCTTGGTTTATTGCAGAAGAAAAGTACATCGTACACCTGATCCAGATAACATTTACCTATTAAAAACCCCCTAATTTCCCCCCTTTTTTATCTAGCTTGGCTGTGTCGCTAAATTGTGTTTTGTTTCCGACAGGGTGTGTTTTTAGTAGCGTGAAGAGGGGTGAGCTCTCCATGAACGTGTGTTCATTTAGATTGTTGGGATTGTTTCGTTTGGCTAGGTGTATCTCGATTGCTTCCTTTATGTCAAGAGCTCTGCCTTTCGATTCGTGATGGATTATTTTAAGGTCCGACTCTATGTTGGTAAAGCTATGCCCTGCGTCACATATATGTTCGCACACGGCTGAATGTGTTCCGTATCTTATCGCATTTCTATGTTCATTATAACGTGTGTCTACTCGCCTTCCACTCTGCCCGATGTAATTAGCTTGACAATCGGTGTCTTGGCACGTTATAGAATATACCCCTGACCTTGAATACGGGTCACGTTTATTTAGATTACTATTTAGGAGGTGCCTAGCGGTTGTGTTTTTCGTCGTGAAAGCTATCTTTATGCCTTGCTTTTTGAATAGGTTAGTGATTTTATATGTATTCGCATTCACATAGTTGAAACGCGCAAATTTTTTCTCATTACTGTCCGGTTTGGGAATCGTTTTATCTTTATTTTTATGTTTGGCTATAATTTGATTTATTTTGCTTGGCGAGAAGTTGTTTTCCTTAGCTATTTGCATAATTGTTCTTATTTCCTTATTATAGTTGTCTTTTGACATGGGTATGTTTAAAGCCCTGTGCACCATTGAGTTGAAACCCGCTAGTTTGTGCGTACTGGGGTGATTAGACTGATTGTCGATTGCATGCGAGGTTTGTGTTGCTTTCCGGAATATGGAATATGAAAGGTCGTTGTCTTTACGTTCAATAGTTATATCGAGATAATTTATTTTCCGGTCTATTTCGGATTCCTTAGTGAATTTGATAGAATGGTGAAGGCTATTAATGGATTGGAGAATTGTTTCTTCGCTTGTTAGTTCAGTATCGTAGATGCAAATTACATCATCTACGTATCTTTTCCATATTACTATACCCTTTGTTGAAGTCTTTTCTAAGAACGCATTTTCTAGTGCATTGATGAAGATGTCAGCGATTAACCCACTTAGTGGCGATCCCATTGCTAGGCCTTCTCTCTGTGTGTATATTTTATTGTCGAATTGAAACACGTTTTGGGTGAGAACGACCCTCAGTAATTTCTGGCACGCAGCCCAATGGGACAGCTTCACCGAACACCTACATGACACCATCAATATCAGAGCAACAAGGAAGCATGAAACGCTAGAAAATAAATTAAGAAAACTAGGAGAAACACAGAACCATCAATCTAACGAACAACACACGAATAACAATGAATTCAATTTCCACAGCAGAGTAAACAACAGAACGAACGTAACCTTTTCTCAAGGTGAAATGAATATGTTAGACTAAGGTTTGAAATACAACTGCACAGACGCACACACGAACCACAATATAAAACAGTTAATCACAGATATTGAGATAGCCAGTCACAAGCTCCCAGCAGAAGACAGGGAATTAACCAAAAATCTCGCCACCAACGAAGCCAAAAAATCCTCAAACGAGAGGGCGATAGCAATAACATTCAAAACAACAAACAAATCAAAGAAATAAAGTCGTTGAAACAAAAAATAAAAGAACATGACTTAATCATCACAAAAGCAGATAAGGGAAACACTACAGTAATTTTGAACAAAACAGAATACATTGAAAAAACAGTCGAATTCCTAAACAACAACGAAATCAAGGAATTAACAAAAGACCCCACCAACAAATTCCAAAAACAAATAAAAAGTGCGCTAAAAGAAACAGAATACATACTGACCAAAGCTGAAAAATCAAAACTAATAAACATGAACCCGAAAATACCGTCATTGAGGGGACAACCAAAAATACACAAAAAGGAATGCCCAATGAGACCAATAGTCAATTGTAGGAATGCCCCTAATTACAAAATCAGCAAAGAGTTACTAAAAATCTTAAAATGCCGTCTTTCCAACGACAAAAACAACTCTGTAAAGAACACAACAGAACTAGTAACAGCATTGAACACCCTACAAATGAAACCTAGCTTCAGGCTAGTATCCTTCGACGTAACTAACATGTACACCAATATTCCGATTATTGAAGCAATCAACACTATCGAAAACAACTTAAAATTCAACAATTCGGTAAAAGAAATTGAAGAGATTGTGAGATTACTGAGGGTCGTTCTCACCCAAAACGTGTTTCAATTCGACAATAAAATATACACACAGAGAGAAGGCCTAGCAATGGGATCGCCACTAAGTGGGTTAATCGCTGACATCTTCATCAATGCACTAGAAAATGCGTTCTTAGAAAAGACTTCAACAAAGGGTATAGTAATATGGAAAAGATACGTAGATGATGTAATTTGCATCTACGATACTGAACTAACAAGCGAAGAAACAATTCTCCAATCCATTAATAGCCTTCACCATTCTATCAAATTCACTAAGGAATCCGAAATAGACCGGAAAATAAATTATCTCGATATAACTATTGAACGTAAAGACAACGACCTTTCATATTCCATATTCCGGAAAGCAACACAAACCTCGCATGCAATCGACAATCAGTCTAATCACCCCAGTACGCACAAACTAGCGGGTTTCAATTCAATGGTGCACAGGGCTTTAAACATACCCATGTCAAAAGACAACTATAATAAGGAAATAAGAACTATTATGCAAATAGCAAAGGAAAACAACTTCTCGCCAAGCAAAATAAATCAAATTATAGCCAAACATAAAAATAAAGATAAAACGATTCCCAAACCGGACAGTAATGAGAAAAAATTTGCGCGTTTCAACTATGTGAATGCGAATACATATAAAATCACTAACCTATTCAAAAAGCAAGGCATAAAGATAGCTTTCACGACGAAAAACACAACCGCTAGGCACCTCCTAAATAGTAATCTAAATAAACGTGACCCGTATTCAAGGTCAGGGGTATATTCTATAACGTGCCAAGACACCGATTGTCAAGCTAATTACATCGGGCAGAGTGGAAGGCGAGTAGACACACGTTATAATGAACATAGAAATGCGATAAGATACGGAACACATTCAGCCGTGTGCGAACATATGTGTGACGCAGGGCATAGCTTTACCAACATAGAGTCGGACCTTAAAATAATCCATCACGAATCGAAAGGCAGAGCTCTTGACATAAAGGAAGCAATCGAGATACACCTAGCCAAACGAAACAATCCCAACAATCTAAATGAACACACGTTCATGGAGAGCTCACCCCTCTTCACGCTACTAAAAACACACCCTGTCGGAAACAAAACACAATTTAGCGACACAGCCAAGCTAGATAAAAAAAGGGGGGAAATTAGGGGTTTTTTAATAGGTAAATGTTATCTGGATCAGGTGTACGATGTACTTTTCTTCTGCAATAAACCAAGGCCCATATTAGAGGCAGTATTAAAGGTGCCGGGACGTCCTCATAAGACCGTCAACGCTTAGTTCGAATGGGTTATGCTCCACGCGTGGCGAGGACTAATCCACGGTCTTTAATAGTTGTAGATCCACCTCATTCAATAACATACATCTTATCTAGGTTGGCAACACCTCACATAAACACATCGCGATCACTCCCCACAGCACGTAGGGACAGGGGGGGAAGGCAGGGAAAAACCAGTCGTTAAGATAACCACCGCAGTCGACCGCACAGCGAGTTCAAGTGAGCACGGAAACTGCGAATAGCTGTAGTACGGAAGACAATCAGATAAGTAGTTAGCCTAAAATTTTATAGTTTAACCATAGTTTACAACCATATAATCTCTCTAAAGTACAATCTCCGGATAGCCATCACCATTTAGCATTTCACCTAACATATATACTGAATTTAGCATACACTGACAGTTGCAGTACCAATACTGCAACTAAATAATTGTACATATTGTAAATATTTTCACCTGTATTTCAAACATAGATTTTATAGCCTAAGTGTATTGGATCTGATGATGATCGCTTGACGATCGAAACTGGTCATCCTAGTGTTTTATTAATCTCATGTAATTTATTTCAGGATTAGGGCATAACCCATCTCTTTTGGGTACATTCGTGTTGACCGACTGAAAAGCACTAAACTCTTGTTTACTAAGGCAACACTGAAAATATGGCTTCAAACACCACAATGTTATTATCATCAGAAAATCTTGTATTATCAACATTTATTTATTTGTTTAATTTCCTAACAAATTGTTTAATATGGGTTATAGAACGTTGTCTTACAGTTTTATCACTTCCAAGTTATATCTCGTATTCAATTATCATGCCAAAAATATTATTCACTTCACAAATTCACGTTGGATCTCACTATCCACAACTACATTATATATTCTCACTTTATCAAATATCACATTTGAATACCACAATTATTCCACAAAACTCCATAAATATTCAGCGCACAGCATGAATCTCAAAAATTATGCTAGACTGGGTTCGACAACCTCATGTCTGCTTCAAAATACATTAGCAATATTGCAACTTCCACTTGGCAACTTCCACAAAATGCCTATCACAAACTTCACTTAGTCACGTTGCATGATCTACAAAAAATATAACTGGCTTCAAATTATCAACGCACACAATCTCCAATAACTGTAATTAATCTGATCACATCTAGACAACTTCTTAAATAATTAGGAAAAATATTACCTCAGTAATTGACATCAAATTCAAGATCTGCTTTCAAATAGCATAAATTCTCTTAAAATTCTCATAATTCACTTCACAGAAAAACACTAATGTGTTATAATTTCTCACATCAAAATATGCAATACTGATCTGCCTTAAAATAAATCTAACCATTAATAATTCATCTTACAAGATTCAATTACTTTAAATCCTTCTCAAAGGTATCAAACTCAATCATAAAAATTATCAATAGCATCAGCTGTATCAGCTGTTAAATGAAAGTACTCTCAAATGAGTATAGCAACAAAATATTGGATTGGCAAACAAGAATTACAAATGTAACCCTGCTGACATTTATTTCTAATTTATTTAACAAAATTCGACTGATATGTGACTAGTAGTTTCTTGTTTGGTCCTCTTACAATCTCAAGTACACTCGGATGATAAAAATGAGTTCCGTAATGGCGAGTAAGATGAGTATCCACCACACAAAAGTATAAATACGAAAGGCCTCGCCCCGTTGTCTAACATGATAATGCCCTGAACGATGGGTAAAGATGTGTACCACCACGCAATCGTATAAATACGAAAGGCCCCATCTCGTTGTCTCACGAGTGAATGTACCAGATTGGAATCAACAAGTCTCTAGTTTTCACATAAAAGCGATATTCATTCACTTGAGTGAATAACATCTTAATATCTCCTAACAATCCAATGGAAAAATCCCTACTGATGAATAATACACACTCGCTAGTATGTAATGAACTGACGAAGTAATTTAAATAATCCAATTGCAGATCACGAGTTCGAAATACTCGCCACAAAAAAAATAACTATCCAAGAAAAACTATCCTTACTGGAAAATGTCTAAAAGACCAAACATTTGCTTAATAAAGCCAACCAATGGTGAGAATCTCGTATAATGGTGCCTGCCATATCATATGGTAACGCCATATTCTAGCAAATTTGGAGCAAATAATGTCTAAGCCATGTCTAAATAATCGTAGAACTCCTACTAGAAAAATATATACAAGTATGCCCAGTGTTCATGGAAAAATCATATCAGAAAGTCATAACTCTTACAGTACCTTCTCATATCAGCTGTTAATATATTTCAAAGATCGTCGATTATCCTCGTGTGTAATAAATGTCTCGAAAGATCGACGTGAATATCGTATCACCCACGCGATAACGATCGCCTTCATACCCCAAGTGAATCAGCTGTTAGACCTCCTCTTCTTCAGGAACCGAATCCATCGCTCCGTGGTGCCATCGCGTCTCTGTCTCCGTTTACTCCGACATGATGAACTGCATGTTATCCATAGCGGATACTGTCCAAATTCTTACGTAAATGTTCATAAAAGCAGCGTACCCCATATTCCTCTTCTATGTTACGCCACTGTCCCATATAATGTTCGGTTCGCTTGTTAAAAGTTCAATCTCCACAGCGGTTAAGTCTCACTTGCAGAAAATAATTTTTGTTTATGAGAGTGTATACGTTTTTGAAAAACCCTGTAGCTGTGTTCGTACTCGATATTCTATAATAATTCATAAAAAAGAATTATGTTAATGCACATGCTAATGTTCATAAGTGCATATAATTGTAACATTTCGTTTGCCTTAAAAGCATTAATGTTAGCTTGACCCCATGGTCGCTCTACATGTTCCGTTATGAAATGCATAAGTCGTAATGTCATTTGAATATCTAAGTTCATAATTGCAGTATATTACAACCATCCGCCTGCACAATTCTATTACTGAATACAAGTCCCAACTCAATGTTGTAACTGAATGTTGAAATGAAGTTCAGCTTCTTTAATATTGCCTGCGTATAAAAGTCGGAAACAGCACGCTCGGATCTACTGCACTGTTCCAGAATGATCTACGCTTAAAGCCGGCTTCGCCATGTTGCTTCGCTGTGCTGTTCTGCGTTACAAAATGCAGCTCGAAATAAAGTTCTCAATCTCGTATTACAATGCTGTTCTGACCCCGGCTTTTCTCCTGCCTACACGGCCCGTACAACTTGCCTCGTAACCGGTTCTCTCGCCGTCTACCGTGCGTTGCTCGCCTTGGCTCACTGACCTACTTTCGCTCTCTGCTTGGTTAAGTAATACTGTTCGTTTTCACGCCACGTAACAAGTGCTGTGCACCGCTCAACTTTACCGTACGCTCTGCGCATGTGTACTATTCACCTCGCTGTCTGAACTCGACTGATGTGTCTGGACTGCGTCAAGGAGCTCCTACCCTGGCGCTGTCACGTGATGCTCCCCCACCTTCTGTGGTTGTGCGTCACAAATATAATCTCGACCACCATCATCTCGGCTATTAAGTTATACAATAACTTAAGAGATTATCTGTCTTTCTTCAAGTTATTACCATATATATTGCTTGACATTTCTTCTCGTCTGAGATGATATAATACCATGTTCCATAAAGATCTTAATAAAACTTTAATATTCTTCCCATAATTCCATCTGCTTGACTGGCAGTGCCTTCTTGATCCTTGGCCTTCTACGTCATTTCCTAACATTCCTCTCGACTCGATGTGAGCGCTACCTTTACAATTCTCCCATAAATCTCAACTACGGCTCAATGTCAGCTGGCGTAGCCGATAGCCTCAACTAGGTATCGGGTACATCTCTCCCGTACATCTCCTTTTTTATCAGGCTTGAGAAAAAAAAATACACTCTCAGGCATTCTATACACAACATATGTACACGATAGCTCTACAATCCTCTTATTCAGCATGATGATACTTTCTAATGCTAGCTGCGTTAGAAGTTCCCACAACTTCATTAGTATCCATTCCCTCGATGTACTATATCTCCTTAAATTAGATCCTCTTCTTTGACTTGCTATCTTTCAACAATGATGATTGATTCCCAATGATTAGTATTCTGATTCTGCATTACTTTGTCGTTTATTTCTTCCTTCTGCACTCGTGCTTGCTCGATTGATATCTCTAGTTATCTCTTCGGGTGGTGCACTAGGCTGTCTACTTTCTTGCCTTGATCTTCCATATTCTCGATTGTCCTGTCTTTCATTTGGATCATTTCTTCTGCTATCCTGCCTATCGTTCTGATTAGACTGTTGACCTTGGTTCCAGTTGTATCTACCACGATATCTATTATTGTATCTATTCCTATTTTGGTATCTGGACTTCTGATCATAGTTCCTGTATCCACTGTTTCTTGCGTCCTGATCGTATGGCCTCTCATATGGTCCTCGATATCGATCATTCCCACGAACGTTGTGAATATTACCTCTATTCCCTTCGTTCCTTCTGTTTCCCCAGGAATCTCTTCTATCAGTCTGTGCTGCGTTATCGACAACTACCGCATTCACCTCTTGCGTGTTTCGATTATCGTTCCTTGCCGTTCTGGGTGTAATTTGAGCGCTTGTATAGTCTAATCGGCGTAAGATATCGTCATAGTGCTCAAGTGTGTTCGCTCCCGATGCTATGAGTGATCGTTGTACCTCAATTGGCAACTGTCTTGCTATAGCTTGCAAAAGCTCTTCTTCTGGCAATGGAGGAATCAAAAACTGTAATTTAGCCAATTGCGAAGTAAAGTAATTAGCATAATGCGTTGGATGTGACGTAGAGTAACGTTTCGAATACATTTCTGCTCTTACGTTCAGCTGATCCTCTGCACTCCAAAATCTCCTTAAGAATGCTATGGCAAATTGTTCCATATTCGCAAAATTGCTCCTGAATGCGCGAAACCAAGTTAACGCAGGCCCGTCTAAGGCGCGTTCGACTATCCTTAGTTCTCTTTCCTTGGCTACTCTATGTTCCGCCATGTAATCGCGAATATCTCTCAGAAATTCGACTGGTGTGACTCCTGTGTTCCCTGAAAACTTCCTTGGCTTATCATCCAGATTTCTGATAATGGTAACTGGACCTGAGTATCGTTCACTCCTACCAAACGTACTCCTATTCGAATTCGGATTATCTTGAGGGGATGAACTAGCCCTATCGAATGTTACATTCTGTTGCGTTTGAAGGTCTTCTCCCACACTAACCTCTTGACTGTTCATACTGCGGTCTATCGGTGTCTGATTTATCGATACTTCCCCCGTTGTAACATTTTGACTTGTGAAACTATTTATTATAGATTCTAGTTTAGTCATCCTATCTTCTGTACGTTTTTCTACCGTCTTGACCTTAGTTTCCAAATTATCTAACGACGTAACATTCTGCGTTCTGTTACTCTCTTCTAAATCGTTCTTCAATTTGTCTATCTTGTCTTCGCATGTAGTTTTTACTGACGCGACTTGTTCCTTTAACTGATCAACATCTGTCCTAAATTGAGTTGAATCTATCTTCATCGCTTCCTTATTCTCAGTAAATCTCGCTTCCAAGTTCGCCATACCTGCGATTAGTTTCTCATCCAACACTGCACGTTTTTCTTTTGCTTCGGCATCGACCTCACTATACCGTTCTTCCACCATTGCACCGACTCTATTTTTAAATAAGGCTAAGTTTTCATTAACCTTCTGCTCTATATCATCATCAATTATCCTAATGTCTATCTGCAATTGGTTTTCTAAGGATTTCAAGTTAGAATTAACCTCTCCTAAGACTTCCTCTTTAACGGTCCCAATTACTGACTTTAAACCTTTGATTTCATTACCTAGACCCATTTCTAGACCTTTGATTTTAGTTTCGAAAGATACTTCAGTAGACCACTCTTGTATTTTGCCTACATCTGCCACTAAACCATCAATGTCGAATCTCAACTTCGATACATCGGATTTTATATCTTTCTGAATAGACATAACATCTGTTCTCAAATTAAAAATATTTTCTTCTTCTCTAATTTCTAAATCAATATTTTTTTTTGATATTTGCACATTTTCCTCTCCTTTCATTTCTACTGCTTTTATATCTAATTGTAAAGCCTTAAATATTTCATCGTTCTTTAACGTTAATCTATTCTCCAAACTAGTTAAATTGTTTTTCAACTCTGTGTTATTCTCTTCACTACGAGCTTGTAATCTAGTTTCTAATAATTTAAAACTATCCTTCAAATTAGCTTCATTAGCTTTCAAATTGCTTTCAGTACTAGTCTGTAACCTAGTCTCTAATGACTTCAAATTTTCTTCATTACTAGCTTGTAATGACTTTAAATTTTCTTCATTACTATTCTGTAATAATTGCAAATCATCTTTACTATTTGACTGTAATCTGGTCTCTAATGACTTTAAATTATCTTTCAGATTGTCTTCATTACTAGCCTGTAATGATCTCAAATTCTCTTCATTACTAGTCTGTAATAACTTTAAGTTTTCCCTACATCTAGCTTCTGAATCAGTTATCTGCTCTTTAACTTCTGTTTCCATTTTAGAAATAGTTACTGCAATACTAGACATGCCATTCTGTAACTCTCCTAACACCTTAGCTAAATCTTCCGGTAACATAATTATATCGTTCAATAAACGTTTTATTCAGAGACGTTAGATAACAACACATCACAATGTATCAATTCCTGCATTCACTTGGGTATAAGAAAAATGACTTATAACTAAACATGATATAACACTAATATGATTAACATGATCACTGGAATGGGCATACAAGTATATTGTCTGACTAAGTTTAATAAATTTTCTAACACCATTAAATGAAATTGAGATCAATCTCTCCGTAATCTAAATCTGATGTGATTCCATAGAATAAACAAAATCGAAGCCCCACAGATGGGTAAAGCCAATTCTCCCTCTCTCTCCGTACCCGTTCGTCCTGGGGATGCGATGACCCATCTGCTATTACATCGCATTCCTGGATTTCAAGGACAGAGCGGAGTTAAATGAACATGAAGTCAAATAAGGAATGTGTCGGAAATTCAGTTGAAATATCACAAAAGCAGAGGGTAACACGAGATAAAGTATCTCCAGAGTCGTTACGGGTTTAAATTTAATTAAAAAAATGCAAATATAAATGGGCGCCATCAACTGAATCCCTAGCAAACCACATCCTTCCTAGTTAACCCTTAATTAAGAAAAGGAAAGAAATAGGATAATCACATCACCATCAGATCACAACTAAGATAAAAACAAATTTATTCAACTTTGATAGTCAGACAGACATATTAAAAACTCATCCTACCTGAGAGCATGGTCGAATGCCAACGTTAAATTGTCATTGTCCAGAAAATCGAACCATCTCTATTCTACACAAAGTGTATTTAATCCACATAAAATAGGAAAAATTTCTAAAGTTCTCTTGGGTTCTCAGGATCACCGTAGCACTATGTCTTTGCGTCACTGACATTCGTGATAACTGAGACCTAACTTCTCTTTAAATTAACATCATGAATGTGGATGTAAAAATATTAATTAATCTGTCTAAACACATATATTCTAATCACATATTTAAATATCACATAATTTATGGCTTGCATGACATTATTCAAATGCAGAATATGTTAGTAAAATGCTCCTAAACATCGAATAATTAATTTACACTAATTACACTGTCATTAATAATTGCTTGTTCGTGAATCACAGAAAATCCACTACTCATTGGTTATAATCATCATCATCATCAAAATTAAATATTTCTCACATTAGTTCTCATCTCAAAATTCAATATATTCATGTCAGAATAATTAATTCATCACCATCAAATCATTTAAATGAATATTATAATCATCAATTCTTTATGCTCTCTAATTATTCACAAACTCTCCTTTCATCATCTCATTCAGATTAAATCATCTTAAATCATCAATATAAATTGTTTAATTCATCAACTCAAATTGCAATTCTTCAAATCATTCAAATCAAATCTCTCAATTAAATTTATTTAAATCCATTTAAATTTATTAATCATCAACTTCTTTATTTAATTATCACCTTCTAATTCAGTTATTCATCATCTATTTAATCATCTATTAATTTCTTTAAATCAGCTTATTTATTCAATCTTTAATTTATCCATTTATTTAATTCATTGATTTATTCCAACATTTCATTTATCAATTTATTTAAATTTTATTTCATCTGGTTATTTAGATTTTTATTATTTCATCTAGTCATTCTGATTTTTATTTCATTAGGTCAGATCATTAATATGCTTAAACTTCAGATTATTATTTCATTAATTATTATTATCAGAAAATCTTGTATTATCAACATTTATTTATTTGTTTAATTTCCTAACAAATTGTTTAATATGTGTTATAGAACGTTGTCTTACAGTTTTATCACTTCCAAGTTATATCTCGTATTCAATTATCATGCCAAAAATATTATTTCCTTCACAAATTCACGTTGGATCTCACTATCCACAACTACATTATATATTCTCACTTTATCAAATATCACATTTGAATACCACAATTATTCCACAAAACTCCATAAATATTCAGCGCACAGCATGAATCTCAAAAATTATGCTAGACTGGGTTCGACAACCTCATGTCTGCTTCAAAATACATTAGCAATATTGCAACTTCCACTTGGCAACTTCCACAAAATGCCTATCACAATCTTCACTTAATCACGTTGCATGATCTACAAAAAATATAACTGGCTTCAAATTATCAACGCACACAATCTCCAATAACTGTAATTAATCTGATCACATCTAGACAACTTCTTAAACAATTAGGAAAAATATTACCTCAGTAATTGACATCAAATTCAAGATCTGCTTTCAAATAGCATAAATTCTCTTAAAATTCTCATAATTCACCTCACAGAAAAACACCAATGTGTTATAATTTCTCACATCAAAATATGCAATACTGATCTGCCTTAAAATAAATCTGACCATTAATAATTCATCTTACAAGATTCAATTACTTTAAATCCTTCTCAAAGGTATCAAACTCAATCATAAAAAGTATCAAAAGCATCAGCTGTATCAGCTGTTAAATGAAAGTACTCTCAAATGAGTATAGCAACAAAATATTGGATTGGCAAACAAGAATTACAAATGTAACCCTGCTGACATTTATTTCTAATTTATTTAACAAAATTCGACTGATATGTGACTAGTAGTTTCTTGTTTGATCCTCTTACAATCTCAAGTACACTCGGATGATAAAAATGAGTTCCTCAATGGCGAGTAAGATGAGTATCCACCACACAATCGTATAAATACGAAAGGCCTCGCCCCGTTGTCTAACATGATAATGCCCTGAACGATGGGTAAAGATGTGTACCACCACGCAATCGTATAAATACGAAAGGCCCCATCTCGTTGTCTCATGAGTGAATGTACCAGATTGGAATCAACAAGTCTCTAGTTGTCACATAAAAGCGATATTCATTCACTTGAGTGAATAACATCTTAATATCTCCAAACAATCCAATGGACAAATCCCTACTGATGAATAATACACACTCGCTAGTATGTAATGAACTGAGGAAGTGATTTAAATAATCCAATTGCAGATCACGAGTTTGAAATACTCGCCACAAAAACATAACTATCCAAGAAAAACTATCGTTACTGGAAAATGTCTAAAAGACCAAACATTTGCTTAATAAAGCCAACCAATGGTGAGAATCTCGTATAATGGTGCCTGCCATATCATATGGTAACGCCATATTCTAGCAAATTTGGAGCAAATAATGTCTAAGCCATGTCTAAA
Source organism: Meconema thalassinum (assembly GCA_946902985.2). Lineage (NCBI taxonomy): Eukaryota > Metazoa > Arthropoda > Insecta > Orthoptera > Tettigoniidae > Meconema > Meconema thalassinum. Next base: position 19,167,377 of record OX336395.1, on the reverse strand, counting down.
TAATCGTAGAACTCCTACTAGAAAAATATATACAAGTATGCCCAGTGTTCATGGAAAAATCATATCAGAAAGTCATAACTCTTACAGTACCTTCTCATATCAGCTGTTAATATATTTCAAAGATCGTCGATTATCCTCGTGTGTAATAAATTTCTCGAAAGATTGACGTGAATATCGTATCACCCACGCGATAACGATCGCCTTCATATTCCAAGTGAATCAGCTGTTAGACCTCCTCTTCTTCAGGAACCGAATCCATCGCTCCGTGGTGCCATCGCGTCTCTGTCTTCGTTTACTCCGACATGATGAACTGCATGTTATCCATAGCGGATACTGTCCAAATTCTTACGTAAATGTTCATAAAAGCAGCGTACCCCATATTCCTCTTCTATGTTACGCCACTGTCCCATATAATGTTCGGTTCGCTTGTTAAAAGTTCAATCTCCACAGCGGTTAAGTCTCACTTGCAGAAAATAAATTTTGTTTATGAGAGTGTATAAGTTTTTGAAACACCCTGTAGCTGTGTTCGTACTCGATATTCTATAATAATTCATAAAAAAGAATTATGTTAATGCACATGCTAATGTTCATAAGTGCATATAATTGTAACATTTCGTTTGCCTTAAAAGCATTAATGTTAGCTTGACCCCATGGTCGCTCTACATATTCCGTTATGAAATGCATAAGTCGTAATGTCATTTGAATATATAAGTTCATAATTGCAGTATATTACAACCATCCGCCTGCACAATTCTATTACTGAATACAAGTCCCAACTCAATGTTGTAACTGAATGTTGAAATGAAGTTCAGCTTCTTTAATATTGCCTGCGTATAAAAGTCGGAAACAGCCCGCTCGGATCTACTACAGTGTTCCAGAATGATCTACGCTTAATGCCGGCCTCGCCATGCCGCTTCGCTGTGCTGTTCTGCGTTACAAAATGCAGCTCGAAATAAAGTTCTCAATCTCGTATTACAATGCTGTTCTGACCCCGGCTTTTCTCCTGCCTACACGGCCCGTACAACTTGCCTCGTAACCGGTTCTCTCGCCGTCTACCGTGCGTTGCTCGCCTTGGCTCACTGACCTACTTTCGCTCTCTCTGCTTGGTTAAGTAATACTGTTCGTTTTCACGCCACGTAACAAGTGCTGTGCACCGCTCAACTTTACCGTACGCTCTGCGCATGTGTACTATTCAGCTCGCTGTCTGAACTCGACTGATGTGTCTGGACTGCGTCAAGGAGCTCCTACCCTGGCGCTGTCACGTGATGCTCCCCCACCTTCTGTGGTTGTGCGTCACAAATATAATCTCGACCACCATCATCTCGGCTATTAAGTTATACAATAACTTAAGAGATTATCTGTCTTTCTTCAAGTTATTACCATATATATTGTTTGACATTTCTTCTCTTCTGAGATGATATAATACCATGTTCCATAAAGATCTTAATAAAACTTTAATATTCTTCCCATAATTCCATCTGCTTGACTGGCAGTGCCTTCTTGATCATTGGCCATCTACGTCATTTCCTAACATTCCTCTCGACTCGATGTGAGCGCTACCTTTACAATTCTTCCCATAAATCTCAACTACGGCTCAATTTCAGCTGGCGTAGCCGATAGCCTCAACTAGGTATCGGGTACAATATATATATATATATATATTCTTTCATTAGTATAGATCCCTTCTGTGGCGCTCACAAGCGACCGATCGTGCCAAATGAGCATTCAAATGAAAGAGAATAGACTTAAGCAGTGACGAATAGCACTCTAATTTCATAAATATCAATAATTTCTTTAAAAAATGACTTAAAAAGGTACGAAGTGTGAGATTTGTCGATACTGTTGCTGTAGGAAAATATGCTTCGTTATTGCTGTCCACTTCACATTTTGGACGCTGTGACGCCTGTTTCGTGTCATTTTAACATTATGAGGACTTTCCTTTATCATTTTGCATGGATTTCAGAAACAGTAAGTCAAAGGAATGATTACTCAAATCGTATAATTTCAAAAATATTGAATAACTGGTGAGTGTTACAGCTAAGATAAATCAATGGACTCAGCACACAAATGACATTAGCAGTGACGAATTCCATTCTAATTTCATAAATATCAATTTTTGTTAGAAGTGTGCGATTTGCAAATACTGGAGCTCTAACATGCTGCAATTAATTCTCTCGTTATAAACCTATCAGGAAAGGTTGGTTTATGAACATGCGAGATTTCTCGCTTGGGTCCGGTAGTGTTTATTGAACTGAGTTGTTGCTTTCTATGAATTATATTCGAATTATCATTTTTATTATAGGACATTACTATGAATGAAACCCCCCCAGATGGAAATCCTGCGTACGCCACTGGAGGTATAATGTCCTTACTAAGAGATCTACCTTCAATGATCAATGTTTCTGAGCCATATAGAGATTCAGGTTTGATTATTGTGGTATAATGTCCTTACTAAGGGATCTACCTTCAATGATCAATGTTTCTGAGCCACATAGAGCTTCAGGATTGATTACTTTGGTATAATGTCCTTACTAAGAGATCTATCTTCAATCATCAATGTTTCTGAACCACACAGTGCTTCAGCTTGGATTACTGTGGTATAATGTCCTTACTAAGAGATCTACCTTCATGAACAATGTTTCTGAGCCACACAGTGCTTCAGCTTTTACTGTGATATCATGTCTTAGATGTTGATTTATTAATTACACCTGTAGGTATAGGCCTTCTGTAATTTTGAAATTCTCTCTTTGTTTGCGTCGCGATTCAAACATGAAGGTAAGTACTTTCCAGTCATTTGCCTGGAGTGAGTGTGGAAAACCCTGGGAAAACCATTCAGGATGGGTGCTGCTAGCATTTACTTGATGATTTTTTGCCGAATTAAGTCTTCACAAGTTTCCTGTCTAGATGACCAGCGGATTCGTCCATGCATTTGGAATCCCGTCTTAGCTGTAATTTCGTGAATTCTTTCAAGGACCTGAACTGCCTCTTATGTATTGTTAGATAGAATAGCTAGGTCATCCGCGAAGGCGAAACACTGCGGATGAATTTAGTGTTTAGTCGTCTACCAATCGTTATTTCTCTTATTTTTCCTTGTCCTTGTAACTTATTCAAGGACACGATTGAACAATAACGGTGGTAGTCGTCTCCTTGTTGAAGTCCTCTGCTAATATGAAAACGGTTAAAAATCTGACTGATATTTAACTATTGAAGTTATGGCTGTCAGTGTCTGTCGAATTGATTCTCGTGTTTTCCTGTCAACTTTGAATACTTCTAGAATATTGAATAGTGTGTGTGGTTCTACTAAGTCGCCAGCTTTCCTGAAGTCTCCAAAGATAGCGTTGTTTGCGTGGCTTTATGGATTCGCAAGGTGGTTTTGAGATTGAGAATTTGTTCTGCACAGGACCTGCCATTTACGAATCATGCCTGTTATTAGCCAATTAGAAGTTCAATTTTGTTTTCTAGTCCCGTGAATAACGCTTTAGAGAGAATTTTTTACACGAGTGATAGTGAGGATATTCCTCGGTAGGTATAGGTGTCAGTTCTCTCCCCCTTTTTATGTAGTGGGTAAATTAGATTGCAATTGCAGTCTTCAGGAATTTTCTCAATAAACCTACAAGTATTACTTGAAATTTCTCAGCTAGGCTTACACCTCTTAATCTCAAAATTACATCTTCCTTTGGAGCTTAGCTATTTTTAAGATCATGGATTATTTTCTCGATTTCTTCTAATTGAGGGAGTTCTGAATCCGGATTTGGAATCGGTTGCTCAAATCAGAATTGTTGTTCAGGAGTATCGGTAGTTAAAAGGTCGTGGTAGTTATCTGTGAGAAGTTTACAGTTTTCTTTATTATTCCCAGGGCCTCATCCGGATGTCTAAGACTTAAAACAGGTACTTAGTAATGTGATAGTTCGTCATTACATGTTTTGTTACAGTTTCTTGTACTATTTTCCGTGTAATAGAACAGCACACGGAATGAACGGGGTAAGTCCATTTTATTCGGAAATAGGCTTTTGACGCACTCTGGTGGCCAGCTATTGTAACTACAGATCAGTTGTAATTAACTTCAAATAATGCGGTAAGTCACCGAGATACAGAGGTATTTATTTTTAGTGGAAACGGAAAGAACGTCCCATATCCTCTGACGTTACAATACTCCCTTTATAAGAAATACATTTGGCTAAGTAACGATATCGCTTACACTCAATTGGGGTGTTAGTAAGTATTTCTTTTTATTGTTGAAAGTTTAAATTGGCTGTCATGAAAAATCTACATAATGTGACTTACCTCGTTCTTCCCGTGCAGTCTTCAATTTTGATCTATTTGTGTCGGTCTATTTTGATGTAATGTGCGTTCTTCAGATCTGACGATTCTTGAGGCTTCTTTCTGCGCTTTGATAAATTCATGCCAGTTATTTTTTGTATTTTATTGCAACTGCACATTTTAAAGGTTTGAATAACACGGTCTATGGCCTTATCGCTGGTCTTGTTCAACCCTCTGTCTTTACGTTTTCGAGGAAGAACCCCAATAATCCGGGAAGCACCCAATAGTGTATCTTATAATGCCTTCCGATTGGAAGGATTTTGATTGGTGATATTTGCAAGGAAATTGTTTGAATTTTGTTTAAGACATTCCAGATGAATTCGTGGATATTTTAACTGTTCCGAGTTCGGGTCCATCAGGATGAAATCCGGAGGTTGAAGACATGTTCTAGGTGCTTGGTAATGTGATAGGTTGTCAGCAAATGTTTGGTATCAGTATCCTCTTATTATTATTATTACTATTATAATCATTAGCTAATATTCTTTAATTTTTATATATAGTCATGCTTGTTCATTACTTCCCAGGATTTGAATGAGCATCCACCCTCTGATAGGCCAGTGGGGATGAAAATTGAAGAACCTGATGATGTATTTGATGATGCATTTGTTAAAGAAGAACTTGATTGCCAGGTGACTGTGTACATTATTTCCCACCTTGGATTATTCTCAAATCCTTTTTTAAGTTATGTAGTTTGTTTTAATCAGTTTTAATTTCAATTATGAAACTGAACAACAGAAGAGTTTATGTTTTTTGACTCTATTTTATTAATAATGTGGGTTGAGTCAAATCGCTTCCTTGGGCTGTTTATTGATTATTTTGTCAAATGTCTATAATAGTTTTAAAGTGGTTATTTGTTGTCCCTTTTGAAACAACCTTGAATTATTATGGCAAAACTTGCATCACCTGCAAGCTTAAGTCGTGCAGCTAAATTAGGTAGGAACTTCGAAGAATCCTTGGCATAGTAAGTGTGTGCTAGTTATACATGGACTTTGTGTATTGAGGTTGTGAATTGTCTTTGACTTCATGACCACTCAATCACGTGATGAGTGACCGTAGATAATCATATCAACATTTATTTTTCTCAGTTAAGTTAACCCATAAACGCCTAGTGTACCATATGGTAACGCAGTACCGATCATTGCATTTATTGCTCTACAGGACCTTTGCCAGTTAATGATATTCGAACTTTGCGCTTATATGATCATGGAAGGTTTATTTATTCATTTCCCGCGCACTAGTCGCTAGGGAATGTCTTGGGTGATGTCGCAACAATCGGGTGCATTTCAAGGTTTGTTTCTCACGTCGTGATGGCATGCCGCAAATGGTACGGCATGCTAAATTATTGCGTGAAATGGAGATAGTTTACTTTGTCTTCAGGATTATGGTAGTAACCATATCTAATTTATAATTTAGTTACATATCTTACGTGTATCTTTACACCGGCTCATGCCCGGGACTAATTTTCCCAGCGTTACCATTAGGCGGATACAGGGTCAGTGGTAAGGCGAGAAATTTTCTGTATCACATTCATATGAAATGAGTTAGAATACGCTTCATGCATTTATACACAAAACTTTTTCCATATACAGCTTTTTTAAAAGTGCATGCATGCCTTGATATAATATGTTTTATGTCACCGTAGCATATTTTTTATGCCAGTACCGTATTTAAGACCATACCTTTGCCGAGATATCTGGCAGCAGGCAGTGTTTCAGAAAATACAATACGAGATATTTCAGAGGTCTGGACTGGTTGCGTGGCTCAGCGGCAACGTTCTCTCTTGCTGTGCCTAAGCTTGCAGGATCGAATCCTGGAGCCGTCAGCTGGCATTTGAGGGTGCGCAAATGCGAGGGAGTCATGTCAGTAGATTTACTGGCACGTTAAAGATCCCCTTCGGGTCAAAATTCCGGCTATCCTGCAAGAGCAGTTAAAAACGACGTAAATCCAATAACATAATTATTATTTAGAATTCCGATCTTGGCAGAAATTTTGGGGGAAGGGGAAAAGGAGTAATGACGACATGATTATTGCTTGCTGGCATGAAAACAGCACAGAAACTGTTGCCTCCACGACTCTCCCTGATTTCCCCCCCTCGACCAGGACGGAAGATTCTCTCGGGCTCAAAAGAACAATAGTTACAATCCCACGTCCTCTCCTGATCGGCACCTATACAAATTTTGGGGGGGAACGATCCTTATGGATGAACTCATTTCATCTGTCAATAAGAAACAAAAAGTGGTGGCGGGTCATGTTTTCTTGGCATCTTGACGAGAGTCTCCAAAACGCATGGTACCTTATTACTCTGTAACGGTAAAGGACTACTCAAATGGAGTTCATGTGGGAAGTGGCGCAATTCTACGTGAAACCGTACGGCGTTGAACCACGTAGAGCCAGATGGCTGTCAACAGCACGTGTAGTACAGGGCCGCGACATTGAAGACTTGTGATATGATGGACGCAATCTTCTGGTCATCAACGTCCTAGGACATAAGCGGAGGTGGTGTGCCGGTGAATTGTGTGTAAGCAGTGTCTGCACTGCATGTTGTAAATGTGATGTGGGACCGTGCATATCATGCTTCTTGCCGTTCCACACCATGTAACTAGTCACTAGACTAGGTTCAAAGGTGTCAAAATACTTGCTCAGTGCTTTTTAAAGTGTAATATTATCAAGATAAGTATTTATCAAGATAAGTATGAAATTGGTACATCACCATTGAGAATATGCTGTAAGGGTTTATGTATGTAACGCCCCTCGTAAAATATGGCTTGAGCAGCTTAAGAACTCCCTATGGTATTACTTATTAATAAAAAAGCAAAATTTTCAAAAAGTATTAATTCGGGCGTTCATGGGTTAATGGCTTTTGGAATTCGTGTTTAAGAATAGTTCCAAAATGCAAGTGTGATTTATAAATTCAAATTTGTGTTTCTTTTCATCATGAATCTAACACCTATTTTATTTCTCTTAAAATGAAAGACAATAGTATCAATTTTGTTGCTTAATTTATAACACTGTTGCTACTTGAAAGTATTGGATTCTCAGAAGTAAAGTATATTGTGTTGTGATGGCAACGAATGCATCGTAAGTAATAGGTATGGTATTCTTTTATACTTTTGTCTTACAAAACTTTCAAAACCTTGAAAATATAAGTCAGAAAAACATTAATATTGTGAAAGTCAGCTAATGAGCACTTAACGCAGCCAAATTTCAGCTTCAGAGATGCTATTCTCACCTTGTCAAATTTCTTACAATTATTCATTGACTTGAGAACTAATCCAAGACATATAAAGCAAGATGAATGTCTATCGTGCTTGTGTATCTACAAAATATATTTCTCATGCCTCCTGAGGTACATTATAAACAAATTGTTGTTTCTCTGTAGGGAGCACATATCAAGGAAGATACTGCGGACAACAAGGAAGTTACGATTAATGAGAATGTGACTGAAGGGATAGTCGCACATGTCAAAACGGAAGCACTATCTTCATCAAGTGGCGGAGATGCGAGAGTTGTAAGTGCCTAAATATATTGAGAGCAGCTTTATGGTTATTAAGGCTCGTTATATGCTTAATGATATCTGATGTTCCTCCACCAAGTGTGGCTGAGATTTTCAAAGGTTTGGTGATACGATTTTGAGGGGTTCTTGTGCGCTGATGAAATATTTTGGAATTAATACGAAACCTGAATGTAATTCTAGTAATTTCTGGCTGATCATATACTTGCTCCGTGGTGTATATGGAAGATATTGTTTTCTCTGTGATTTGTTTGCTGGATAGGTTGATATGATATTTGTTGTTTTAAGGGCCAAACATTCACATTATCGACCTGGCGCTGCTGGTAATCCCTGCCTAAATTGTATTTTGGGTTTGGCTCATCTGAAAAAGGCCTTTTTTTGGATTTTGATATCTGGTTGTTGTTTGTTGCAAGTCATCAAATTCCATTCATGATTTGCTTCTCCAGTTTTGTATATGATCATAATATTTAAGAGATTCTCTGTATACTGTAATCTGGCTTCCAATTCTGTGACACAGAAATAGTTTCTAAAACGTCAGACTACCTCGCCAGAATACAGTGATACATTTATCAATTTCCTCATAACTTCTATACGAAAATGTAGTACCAACATTTGAATGCAATATTGAGGCTGCTAGTAAAGAATGTTGAAATTCTTAGGAAGATAGCCTTTGTCAGATGATCCAGGCCATTATCTGTTCTTTAACTGGGCTTGGTATGTCATGCAGTGATCCAATTACACAGAACAATACCAATAACTTCACAAATGACTAGGTTTCTATTCATGTTCCTTGTTAATTCTTTAACATTCCTTCGGAGTGTAATATCGCGCCCTGTGGTTGGGATTCCTCTTAAAAATGGAGGTCCTGTGGCTCATGGTCGCTAGAATAATGGTCACGTAAAACTACAAGCTTCCTCCCTATTAAAAATAATTATTCCATGAAGTTTGTTTTGTATTTACAAGTGATCTGAGTGAAATGGCCTCAGAGCCCTGTTAGGTAGATTTCATTAGAAAGCTAACTATTGCAATGGGTCCCATGTTTCGACTTCCGGAAAATTTCGACATATCTTCGCGTTTCACATCCCCCAGACCCCAAAACCACCGTCAGTTCAAAAGTTTATATATAATTTATGTATGTATATATATATATGTATATCAGTTTCTTGTGGACACGATAACTGCCGTAATTTTGCACCAATCACTTTGAATTTTTTTACATAATATGTATCCCTATAAAATCTCGGTGGAGTTCGTTAATGGGCAAAATCGGTCGAATGGGGTGAAAATGGGGGGCTTTTTTCGAAAAATTGAAATTTCGCTATAACTCTCTTAATACGTGAAATATCGAATCCATTCAAAGTTCATAATATGTGTCGGATAAGTGCCAACAATTTATGTCAAATAAGGTTTTTGATAGCACCAACCATTGACCAAAGGGGTGGAAAAAAGTGGGTTTTTCGGGAAACATTAATCATATCTCTCTTAATAGGCACAATATCAAAACCGTACAAAATGGATAATATTCCTCTAATAATTACCTAAAACTTTTGTCTGAAAGAATTTTTGATATGACCCACCATTACGCCAAGAGATGAGAAAAATGATTTCGGAATTATAAGAAAATGCCAAGAGCTATCAGAGGTTGCCATGGCAACACTACTAAATTGATGAGGGATGAGCCGTTGCCATGACAACGCACTTGCACGAGATCAGATTCAGTATTTCCATCTGACTAAGCCGGCCCCGTGGTGTTGGGGTAGCGCGCCTGCCTCTCACCTGGAGTCCCCGGGTTCGATCCCCGGCTCCGTCAGGGATTTTAAAACTGACGTGAGGATTGGAACGGGGTGCACTCAGCCTCGTGAGGACAATTGAGTAGCTGTCTGACAGTGAGACAGCACCCCGATCACGAATACCAATATGAACGGCTGAGGGGACCCGACGCGCTGATCACGCGTCACCCCAATATCTGCAGGCCAAATGGCTGGGCAGCGGTCGCTTGGTCGGCCTTAGCCCGTCATGGGCTGGATGGTGCCAGGGGTTGACTTTGACATCTGACTAAGTGGGAAGCGGCTTCGGTGACGTAACTCGTAGCATGCAGAATGTCTATGCCCAAGGTCGCGGTTTCAAAGCCGGCCGAAGTCGTCGGATTTTCTAAGAGCGCTAAAATCCCTCAGTATGCTTTACTTTGGAGGGGAAGTTCCAACGTTCGTTACGAGTTGCTGGTTGGGGTGGCATCTAGTAGACAAGTTCACAGCTAGGTGTCATTGACTGTAGTACCTGGTAGCAACATTAGGAACTACTGCTTGAAATTGACCGTCTGCAGTCCTTACCTGAATTACAGACTAATACATCCATTACAATTCACACCGTTTATCAGACAGATTCTACACTCACCCAAAGTACACGGGGTTAGATGACCACGTTGTCGCAGCCCTTAAACTGAGGAACCAACCAGAGGTAGATTTCATTAGAAAGCTAACTATTGCAATGGGTCCCATGTTTCGACTTCCGGAAAATTTCGACATATCTTCGCGTTTCACATCCCCCAGACCCAAAACCACCGTCAGTTCAAAAGTTTATATATAATTTATGTATGTATATATATATGTATATCAGTTTCTTGTGGACACGATAACTGCCGTAATTTTGCACCAATCACTTTGAATTTTTTTACATAATATGTATCCCTATAAAATCTCGGTCGAGTTCGTTAATGGGCAAAATCGGTCGAATGGGGTGAAAATGGGGGGCTTTTTTCGAAAAATTGAAATTTCGCTATAACTCTCTTAATACGTGAAATATCGAATCCATTCAAAGTTCATAATATGTGTCGGATAAGTGCCAACAATTTATGTTAAATAAGTTTTTTGATAGCACCAACCATTGACCAAAGGGGTGGAAAAAAGTGGGTTTTTCGGGAAACATTAATCATATCTCTCTTAATAGGCACAATATCAAAACCGTACAAAATGGATAATATTCCTCTAATAATTACCTAAAACTTTTGTCTGAAAGAATTTTTGATATGACCCACCATTACGCCAAGAGATGAGAAAAATGATTTCGGAATTATAAGAAAATGCCAAGAGCTATCAGAGGTTTGCCATGGCAACACTACTAAATTGATGAGGGATGAGCCGTTGCCATGACAACGCACTTGCACGAGATCAGATTCAGTATTTCCATCTGACTAAGCCGGCCCCGTGGTGTTGGGGTAGCGCGCCTGCCTCTCACCTGGAGTCCCCGGGTTCGATCCCCGGCTCCGTCAGGGATTTTAAAACTGACGTGAGGATTGGAACGGGGTGCACTCAGCCTCGTGAGGACAATTGAGTAGCTGTCTGACAGTGAGACAGCACCCCGATCACGAATACCAATATGAACGGCTGAGGGGACCCGACGCGCTGATCACGCGTCACCCCAATATCTGCAGGCCAAATGGCTGGGCAGCGGTCGCTTGGTCGGCCTTAGCCCGTCATGGGCTGGATGGTGCCAGGGGTTGACTTTGACATCTGACTAAGTGGGAAGCGGCTTCGGTGACGTAACTCGTAGCATGCAGAATGTCTATGCCCAAGGTCGCGGTTTCAAAGCCGGCCGAAGTCGTCGGATTTTCTAAGAGCGCTAAAATCCCTCAGTATGCTTTACTTTGGAGGGGAAGTTCCAACGTTCGTTACGAGTTGCTGGTTGGGGTGGCATCTAGTAGACAAGTTCACAGCTAGGTGTCATTGACTGTAGTACCTGGTAGCAACATTAGGAACTACTGCTTGAAATTGACCGTCTGCAGTCCTTACCTGAATTACAGACTAATACATCCATTACAATTCACACCGTTTATCAGACAGATTCTACACTCACCCAAAGTACACGGGGTTAGATGACCACGTTGTCGCAGCCCCTAAACTGAGGAACCAACCAGAGGTAGATTTCATTAGAAAGCTAACTATTGCAATGGGTAGGCTACCATGTTTCGACTTCCGGAAAATTTCGACATATCTTCGCGTTTCACATTCCCCTGACCCCAAAACCACCGTCAGTTCAAAAGTATACTTGTATATATATCAGTTTCTTGTGGACACGATAACTGCCGTAATTTTTCACCAATCACTTTTTACCGAATATGTATACCTATAAAATCTCGGTCGAGTTCGTTACTGGGCTAATTTGGTAAAAGGGGGTGAAAATGGGGGGAGGTTTTTTTTTTCGAAAAAGTGAAATATTGCTATAACTCTCTTAATATATGAAATATCGAATCCGTTCAACGTTCATACTATGTGTCGGATAAAGCCCAAAAATTTATGTTTGAAGAGTTTTTTTATATCACCAACCATTGACCAAAGGGGTGGGAAAAAGTGGGTTTTTCGGGAAACATTAATCATACCTCTCTTAATAGGCACAATATCAAAACCGTACGAAATGGACAATATTCCCCTAATAATTACCTAAAACTTTTGTCTGAAAGAATTTTTGATATGACCCACCGTTATGCCAAGGGATGAGAAAAATGATTTCGGAATTATAAGAAAATGCCAAGAGCTATCAGAGGTTGCCATGGCAACACTACTAAATTGATGAGGGATGAGCCATCAGACGTTGCCATGACAACGCACTTGCACGAGATCATATTCAGAATTCCATCTGACTAAGTGTGAAGCGGCTTCGGTGACGTAACTGGTAGCAAGCATGCTGAATGTCTATGCCCAAGGTCGCGGTTTCAAAGCCGGCCGAAGTCGTCGGATTTTCTAAGAGAGCGAAAATCCCTCAGTATGCTTTCCTTTGGAGGGGAATTTCCAACGTTCGTTGCGAGTTGCTGGTTAGGGTGGCATCTAGTAGCCAAGTTCACAGCTAGGTGTCGTTGACGGTAGTACCTGGTAGCAACATTAGGAACTACTGCTTGAAATTGACCGTCTGCAGTCCTTACCTGAATTAAGACTACTACAGCCATTACAATTCACACCGTTTATCAGACAGATTCTACACTCACCCAAAGTACACGGTGTTAGATGACCGCGTTGTCGCAGCCCCTAAACTGAGGAACCAACCAGAGGTAGATTTCATTAGAAAGCTAATTATTGTTGCAATGGGTACCATGTTTCGACTTCCGGAAAATTTCGACATATATTCGCGTTTCACATCCCCCAGACCCCAAAACCACCGTCAGTTCAAAAGTTTATATATAATTTATGTATGTATGTGTGTATATATATATATATATGCATATCAGTTTCTTGTGGACACGATAACTGCCGTAATTTTGCAGCAATCACTTTGAATATTTTACCGAATATGTATACCTATAAAATCTCGGTCGAGTTCGTTAATGGGCTAAATCGGTCGAAGGGGGTGAAAATGGGGGGCTTTTTTTCGAAAAAGTGAAATATTGCTATAACTCTCTTAATATGTGAAATATCGAATCCGTTCAACGTTCATACTATGTTTCGGATAAAGCCCAAAAATTTATGTTTGAAGAGTTTTTTTATAGCAACAACCATTGACCAAAGGGGTGGGAAAAAGTGGGTTTTTCGGGAAACATTAATCATATCTCTCTTAATAGGCACAATCTCAAAACCGTACAAAATGGACAATATTCCCCTAATAATTACCTAAAATTTTTTCTTAAAGAATTTTTGATATGACACACCATTATGCCAAGGGATGAGAAAAATGATTTCGGAATTATAAGAAAATGCCAAGAGCTATCAGTGCTTGCCATGGCAACTCTACTAAATTGATGAGGGATGAGCCATCAGACGTTGCCAAGATAACGCACTTGCACGTGATCATATTCAGAATTCCATCTGACTAAGTGTGAAGCGGCTTCGGTGACGAAACTGGTAGCAAGCATGCTGAATGTCTATGCCCAAGGTCGCGAGTTCAAAGCCGGCCGAAGTCGTCGGATTTTCTAAGAGCGCTAAAAATCCCTCAGTATGCTTTCCTTTGGAGGGGAAATTCCAACGTTCGTTGCGAGTTGCTGGCTGCGGTGGCATCTAGTAGCCAAGTTCACAGGTAGGTGTCGTTGACGGTAGTACCTGGTAGCAACATTAGGAACTACTGCTTGAAATTGACCGTCTGCAGTCCTTACCTGAATTACAGACTAATACAGCCATCCCTAAGTACACGGGGTTACATGACCGCGTTGTCGCAGCCCCTAAACTGAGGAACCAACCAAAATCTCTGCGGGAGATATAATTTTGCGTGAAGAAGTAACAGACCGTTACATAGTTACACATCAGTGTCGAAACCTTGCATAAGGACAGTGTGAACACAAGTATAAAAATGGACCCCAAGTGACAAGAAGGTTACCGTTCCCATAAGACCATAAAATGTTTAAAATAAGCATAAAATGACGAAAAACAAAGTTAATTAAGCTCCAATTATAAAATACCTTCTCGCAATAAACGAGGTCTGATCCTTCTACGAAAACCTGCATATTCTGCCTATTTTCGCCTATCCCCAAGTTTGTCCGGTGAAATCTACCTCCGCCTTCCGGCGTGCCGAGAGGACTTTTTTGATTTGTTATGATACTGACTTTGTTATCGGTAGAAAGCCGATAGTGTAGATTGCTTCCTTATCCCCATGCAATGCTGGTAATCTGACGCAAAGGCAGAAACTTCAGTCTCACCCTTCTTTGTGTTGTTTATTGCCTATATCCTGTGCTGAAATTATGTAACTTGATGTGCTGCATTGCTTGTAGAGCCTCTTCATTCTGCGCATGAGCTAACCGACATGAAGATATGTTAATTCTGTGTAATATAATTTGTACGAAAGAAGGTGACCATAGCTAGAATGTCATTTAAAATCTGAGATACTTTTTTTACATATTGTGCGACTTCCCTGCTAAAATTACGTATCTTGATAGAGCCACCTTTCATCAAACGTGTGATCTTCATGAAGATGACTATTTTGGTGTTTGGTTTGACTATATTAGCAACTGTTAGGTGGCTCTTCTGATGTCTATTTACTGTATTCAAATATCCATTCATGATCTCTGAACAAGTGGGAAGGATGTTATTCCTTAGAAGCATGGAATGTGTGAATTTGTTGTAGTTGTGAGTGAAATAACCATGTGTGTTTGCTGTGTGTTGTATGGAGCTATTTCAGAAAGGTTCTGTTAAAATGAATTTGGTGGACATCATTCTTATCCATGACATTATTAAGTAAAGTGGCAATAAACCAATAAGATGGGCAAACACCTGTCCTAGCCATAACCCAACAGGCTGGTGAATGAAACAATAGTGTGTATAACAGACACTTCATTTGTCCTGTTTACAATATTTACGTTAAGGTTTGTGGATGTGATATTAAGGCATTCCTCATAAGGTGCCAAGTGTTATAAGTACATTAAGTTTCTCCCTACCTTGAGTATTCTTGAGATCAATATTGCTTTAATAGGAACTCAATACCGTAAAATGCACAGCACACTATGCAATATTTCTTCACACAACATTCATCAACTTTGCTTGTTTAAGACTGATATTTACGTTATATATTAACAGTTACTGCACCCACGCCACTAAGTCTCCACACACTCTCAATGCTAGAGAATATCTGCTAGGCCCATACTTGGCATATGTATAGGAACTGAACTGCTTTGTGATTTGAACTCTACAAAACTTCTCTGTCTTTGCCCTGTCTCCCTTGTCATAAGAAACTCTACGGATGCGAATTTGAATATACTTCAGTATGTTATTTATTCCTTGATTCCTTCAGTGCAAGTTTACAAGTCGTGTGTAACACATAATTCTACCTATGCAAAGGGGAACATATTTGTGAAACAAGTCATATGGACCATGTTAGGGGTATTAAGATTGCAGGATGTCCTATTCCGAACATCTTACCATGTATCGAATGAGAAACATCATTTTCAGATCTGAAAGAGTTAAGCACCTTCAGGCGTCCATTACATTTCCTTATCATCTAATAGCATTTAGGGATTAAGAATTGCATTTTCAAACCTCTGTTGATGGCAAACGGAAGTGCTTAGCTGTTAGCTTGTGCATGGTACAGAAAGTACGAGCCATTTTCATGTACATCAGAAGAACTATGATATCTAATCCACCTGGGACTTGAACCTGGGACCACCGATAATGTACAATGTTGTTCTGATCACTGAGCTGCATCTTAATTATCAGTGGCAAAAGGTATATTATGTGAAGCTAACATTATGTTTGCATTAATTGCCACTGTGGACTTAAGGTCAGGATAAACCAATACAATTGGGATTTCTGTATTCTCTTCAGAGATCCACTCATGAGGGTTATAGAAGTGGGGCTTAGCAGTGGCCTTACAGTATGCACATGCTGGGATTGTTTTAATTGATGACCGTGATTACCTCCTTCCTAATCCTGAGCATTGCAATAACATGCACTTGGCCTTTTGTGTACATGTATTAAATAATTGAAGATATGAGATAAAAGTAAGAGAATTAGCTAGAATCATACGAAGAAAGTAATTGTTAATAATTAAGTCCACTTATTTTAACTTATAGTACGTTCTGAAGGAACCCTCCTTCATGCCACATTTCTTATAGTTGTTATTTTCTACCCCTTAATATTCTTAATTCTGCTGTGTGGGGGAGGAGGTGAAATGAATATATATGTGTCAGTGGTTTTTACGGCCGTTCGTCATTTTGTTTAGCCTAAAAGAGGTGCTAATGAAATATGATTTGGAGTTGGAAGGTAGCGACCATGGCCTCTTAACAGTTAACGTCCTAGCATTGGCCTGGAGATGAAAATGGGGAACCATGAAGAACCATTTCAAGGTACCTTACCCAGTGGCGTATGCAGGTTGTCTTTCTGGGGGATTCATTAATATATTATACAAGGGGCAGATGACCTTGCTGTTCTGCCACTAAGTGATCATTATCATACACATTATTACAATGATATTTCGATTAATATACAGTACACAATAATTAAATAAACATTATCTTTGCAAGAAACCAATTGTAGACCTTATTCTTTTTTCAGCAACATAAAAAGACAAAAACACATCTTTTATAAAATATGGAAAACAGTAACTAAATATTAAAACTGAAATGATGTAGTGGTCTATAGGTTACTGCTTATAATATTGATATTATGTGAGAGAAAAATAAACTTTGGCTGCCATGTTCTTACTGCCATTAGCTGTTATTGACTCTCAAAATCTGTCTATCTTGATGGCTTTATCTGTATCATTCATAGGAATAAATTCCAAATACTCCTCGTGTAACTAATTATCTTTAATGAAGCGGCTCCGTGGCTTAGGCGGCAGCACGCCGGCCTCTCACCGCTGGGTCCGGGGTTCAAATCCCGGTCACTCCAAGTGAGATCTGTGCTGGACAAAACGGAGGCAGACAGGTTTTTCTCCGGGTACTCCGGTTTTCCCTGTCAAAATTTCATTCCAGCAACACTCTCCACTATCATTTCAATTCATCTGTCATTCATTTAATCATTGCCCCCAGAGGAGTGCGTCAGGCCTCGGCAGCCGGCACAGTTCATATCCTCGCCGCTAGATGGGGGCTTCATTCATTCCATTCCTGACCCGGTCGGAGACTGGAAGCAGGCTGTGGATTTTCATTTTCACACACACATTTAAAGCACCCCGAACCAACGTGAAAATAGTTACCGATCGTACACTTTAAAAGAAAACCTAATCCTTGGCTGGCTCCAACTCGGGGAGAGTCGTCTCGCCCCGAGTAGAGTGCAGGACATTTACCAAGTGACGAACGTGATCACTTTTAAAATATATACAGGAGTATAGAAGAATCTCTAGCGGTAGTGTAAAACAGGTGATAGATCAGACGATATAAAGATTCAAGTAAACAAATGTCTCTGGGGAGGGTTTTTAAACACTAACCCCCCCCCCCCCCTTGTCGGTACGCCACTGATACCCACTCATCTACTGTCGGTAAACACATGGCTTGGCGCATTTAAGCTCTGTAATGTTTGTTATTAGCTCAGCCATTTTTCTGTTCTAAGGCAGGAACTTTGGATTCAATATATGTATTTCAAACCTGCATTGATAAATTGCTGAATGTCAATTAATACCAACGAAGCCAGGAAATCCCTTCTTGAAAGCATTCTAAGTGATCTGTGACTACATTCTTAAAAGCATTTGAAACTGACTTCCCCTATTAATACTCCAATGTCTTCCTCGGCTTGTATCTACCATGCAAACTATGTGCTACCGTTCGCCAGTAGACCTAAAATGTTTGATATTAGCAGCATACTCCACATTAGAGGCATTTAATTTACGTACTTACACAACATTCTTTTGAAAATTTGCTTTAATTGCAGTTTCTTTTGTGAGAAATGTATTGTATAATATTCTGACCTTTATTCTCAAAATATGTGCTGGTACAAATATTAAGGGTATAGTCGCCTTTTACTTAATGATAGGTGGACATGTTAGATCCTAACACCTCTTACGGCCTTACAGTTGAAAAGATAAAATACATACTCATTTGTCCTCAATCCTTAAGGCTATTACTTCCATTAAGGCACTGAGTCAGCATTTTGTGTCGCACTGAGATTTACTTGTTATCATGGGGAGATTGCATTGTGAGGTTTGAAGCCATTTTTCAGTGTTGCCTAAGTAAACAAAAGTTTGGTGCTTTTCAGTCGGTCAACACGAATGTACCCAAAAAGAGCTGGGTTGTGCCCTAATCCTGAAATAAATTACATGAGATTAATAAATACACTAGGATGACCAGTTTCGATCGTCAGGCGATCATCATCAGATCCATTACACTTAGGCTATAACATCTATGTTTGAGAATAAAGGTGAAAAATATTTACAATATGTACAATTATTTAGTTGCATATTGGTAATGCAGCTGTCGGTGTATGCTGATTGTAGTATATCTAATGTTAGGTAAAATGCTAAAATGGTGATAAAAATCCGGAGTTTGTCTGTTTGGGGTGATTATATGGTTATACAAAATCAACTATGGTTATACTGTATTAATACAGGCTGATATTTATCCGGTTGTCTTCCTGGCTGGAACTTTGAGCAGTTTCGTGTTCACTCTGGCACCAGTTTTGGTCCACTAACCCGGGTGTTAACTGGCCGAAACTGTTTTTTTTCCTTTCTCCCCCTTTTGTTCCTATGTGGTTTCTGAGGTCAGTGCAATGTTTATTTGTGTGACGTTAACAAGTCTAGATATAATCAACCCAAACAGACAAACTCCGGATTTTTTCACCATTTTAGCATTTCACCTAACATTAGATATACTACAATTAGCATACATCGACAGCTGCATTACCAATACTGCACTTAAATAATTGTAGATATTTTAAATATTTTTCACCTGTATTTTCAAACATAGATGTTATAGCCTAAGTGTAATGGATCTGATGATGATCGCCTGACGATCGAAACTGGTCAACCTAGTGTATTTATTAATCTCATGTAATTTATTTCAAGATTAGTGCATAACCCAGATCTTTTGGGGTACATTTGTGTTGACCGACTGAAAAGCACCAAACTTTTGTTTGTGGAGATTGTGTATTATAGGTTTTAGTTTTAGAACTACGGAAGACATAACCACATCTGTGTAATGCTTCACTTCAACTCAGCTGTGATTTACAATTACATAGTTTGCTATTTGTGTAAAACGTATTAGTGATGCCAAATAAATAAAATAATTAATTCATTCACTTTATTCCTAGGACATGCAAGAAGAAACACAGGATGGGGAAAGTGAAGCAAGTGGAAATCATCCAAATGAGTAAGTGTACAACATATGAGGTAACATGTTATTTAACTATTGTGTATGCATAACTGAATGTTTAGGATCGTCAGATATATCTTGCATTTTATGTGTCGTTACTGCTTGTCTCATCAAAGTAGATACATTATTGACATTACCTTCCTCTTTCCTAGCCCACAAATTATCATTCGGAGTTCTCACTGTCTGGAAGTGTTTAACCCTGGAACCCTACACTTGTTTATTACAAACACTAATCTTACTGAGTGCCCCAAGAATAATAAGCTTAATTTACACATTACAAGCCAATATTTCGTATAAAAACTGGTTAGGTTGGTTTGATTAGACTTACGGAAAAGGTAGTTTATATTACACTTAATCTTTCTATACTAAAAATAAAATAATATTAAAAAACATACAGGTTTTTTCAATATTTTGCAACACCTCATATTTTAGAGTGTTTTACTTAATGTAATCTCTACAATTGACACAAACAGATACGATATGACTTTTGCATACATACATCTTACACTCTGCACACATCATAGTGGTTTTGGTGTCCTTGGTTCGTGGAAAGTACTCAGCAAGGAATGTAACACTAACCTACACTGGGGTACTCTGTGCCCCAAAACCGATCTATAGCAAAGAATTGGTCCGTTACAACTGTGACTAATATGTCAACTGAAACACGGTCAAAGACAAATAATAGTCATGGCGGCTGCAGGCTGGAAGGGTTCCCAACACAAACCCAGAGCAAAACGAAAATCCAGGGTGAAGAAAAGTTAGTCATCCTTGTTGATGACAATTTGTCTTGTGGAAGTTACTGCCATCTGCTTGAAGAAAATGCTGTACATATGCCGCAGTGACAAGTTTTTATGAACATCCCCTACTTTAAACCTCCTCTTGTGTGTCTATGTGTCCTCAACCCGTTTTGACCTTTTGTAACCCAGGTTCTCAAATCACAACAATGTTACATCATGAGCCATCAACGATTTTAATTCACATAGCAACAAAATCACTTCAACTAAAAGTTTAATCCAAACACACAAAGAAAAAAGGCCGGACTTACAAAAAAAAATTCACATGTCGACCTACGACCATTCCTTAATGCAATAACCATCGACACCGAAACACACATTTAAACGTGCATCAAAACCGAACCAACATTCACAGAGGCCCGAAACTGGTATAGCGATATTTCCAGCACCGGAAGATAATTGGAATAACTGTGTACATATGTTGGAGTGCAAACCCAGGCCAATATTTCATGATACAATTTCGGAGGATTGGGATTAAGGTGTTGGTTGTTGAAAAGTAAACATTCGGATTAAATTGTGTCAGTAAATGTGTGGGTCATGTGAGCGAGGCTTGCGGAGGTGTGCCGAGAGTTGGATTAGTATGCACTTCATGGTGTGGTTGATCTGGAAGTGTTACCAACTTTTATATGTAATAACAAACTACCATTTAAGAGGAGGTATGACTGAATTTTGCGAATTGTGGAGCAAAAACTGTTTTTTGTTTGATTTATTCATACAAAAATAGCCCAATTCTTCCTCATTCAGAAAATGATTTTATTTAATAATTCCGGCTATTGTGAAGCTTGTAGAGGCGTCTTCGTATGAGCCCGTATGACATTTAAACATTTGAGCTGCTGTTATAATAATAATAATAATAATAATACAGAAAGGGGGAAATGACCAGGAGACTTGCAAAGTGGCAGGAAATATCTCAGGAAGAAAAAGCGAGGAGATGTGAAGGGGAAGCATAAGGAGGAGGGCAGTAAATATTAACTTGCCTCTTTCTTGCATAGCTCTTTTCCAATGTGTTGCTGTGTACAATATGCTCCTTGTGGTGCAATTCTTATCACACATTGTTGTTACTTGGTACAATAGTTGCTGTGTACAATATGCTCCTTGTGGTGCAATTCTTATCACACATTGTTGTAACTTGGTACAATAGTTGCTGTGTACAATATGCTGTGTGTGGTGCAATTCTTATCACACATTGTTGTTACTTGGTACAATAGTTGCTGTGTACAATATGCTCCTTGTGGTGCAATTCTTATCACACATTGTTGTTACTTGGTACAATAGTTGCTGTGTACAATATGCTCTTTGTGGTGCAATTCCTATCACACATTGTTGTTACTTGGTACAATAGTTGCTGTGTACAATATGCTCCTTGTGGTGCAATTCTTATCACACATTGTTGTTACTTGGTACAATAGTTGCTGTGTACAATATGCTCCTTGTGGTGCAATTCTTATCACACATTGTTGTTACTTGGTACAATAGTTGCTGTGTACAATATGCTCCGTGTGGTGCAATTCTTATCACACATTGTTGTTACTTGGTACAATAGTTGCTGTGTACAATATGCTCTGTGTGGTGCAATTCTTATCACACATTGTTGTTACTTGGTACAATAGTTGCTGTGTACAATATGCTCCTTGTGGTGCAATTCTTATCACACATTGATGTAACTTGGTACAATAGTTGCTGAGTACAATATGCTCCCTGTGGTGCAATTCTCATCACACATTGTTGTTACTTGGTACAATAGTTGCTGTGTACAATATGCTCCCTGTGGTGCAATTCTTATCACACATTGTTGTTACTTGGTACAATAGTTGCTGAGTACAATATGCTCCCTGTGGTGCAATTCTTATCACACATTGATGTAACTTGGTACAATAGTTGCTGAGTTCAATATGCTCCCTGTGGTGCAATTCTCATCACACATTGTTGTTACTTGGTACAATAGTTGCTGTGTACAATATGCTCCTTGTGGTGCAATTCTTATCACACATTGATGTAACTTGGTACAATAGTTGCTGAGTACAATATGCTCCCTGTGGTGCAATTCTCATCACACATTGTTGTTACTTGGTACAATAGTTGCTGTGTACAATATGCTCCCTGTGGTGCAATTCTCATCACACATTGTTGTTACTTGGTACAATAGTTGCTGAGTACAATATGCTCCCTGTGGTGCAATTCTTATCACACATTGTTGTTACTTGGTACAATAGTTGCTGAGTACAATATGCTCCCTGTGGTGCAATTCTCATCACACATTGTTGTTACTTGGTACAATAGTTGCTGTGTACAATATGCTCCGTGTGGTGCAATGCTTATCACACATTGTTATTACTTGGTACAATAGTTGCTGTGTACAATATGCTCCGTGTGGTGCAATTCTTATCACACATTGTTATTACTTGGTACAATAGTTGCTGTGTACAATATGCTCCGTGTGGTGCAATTCTTATCACACATTGTTGTTTCTTGGTACAATAGTTCCTGGGTACAATGTGCTCCGTGTGGTGCAATTCTTATCACACATTGTTATTACTAGGTAGAGTTATGTAAATGTCCTTTGTGTTTTGATCTGCTTTGAGTTTTAATGTAATTTTGATAGGTAGATTTTAATTAATAATGCTGAATTTCAAAAATATTTAAAATAAGAGGTTAAATATTTCTGGAAAGAAAGAACAGTATCCATCTTACTAACCCCAAACCCCAGAGCAATAATTGTTTCTATACATTTTAACTGCAAGTAGAAAAAGAATTAGCTTGATCAAATGAAACCTGTGATTCAAGGCCTTTAAGGTACCACTTTTTTAATACAAAAATATTCAATAACTCAAACACTTATGAAGCTATTTAAATATAAATTAGCACAACAGATGCCAGCAACTCTCTAGGTAAGAGATTAAAATATGGTCATGAACTCGAACAATTCAGCCACACCTCCCCTTAATGGAGACTTATGTGACAGACTTTGAGGTTATGCAGGAGGAGAATGAGGACAGGTTGAAGAAGTAGAGAGGGTGGTAAATAAACAAAGCAGCAGGGGTAGTTGAATTGTAAAGTGTAGAGGGAAAGCAGAGGATAATCAAATAGGCATAGGGTTTAGGAAATGTATGTATGTATGTATGTATGTATGTATGTATTCTTTATTGTCAGACAGATGGAATCCACTAGTGACAATATAATAATTAACAATAAAATGTACAAGTATAAACAAAACAATAACAGCAAACAAGAACAAAAAATAGAAATACACTAGTCTATTATATATCAACAACCACAACCATACAGACACGCACTCAAACATCCGATCTCAAGCATTCATTCATACAATCCCTATGTACAAGAAACATTGAATAATTACAGAAAAAACAAAACTATCTACAGTAAACGGAAAAAGGCAAAAACATAAAATGAAAGATAGAAGAAAAAATCGAAAACTGGGAAAAAAGTAATATAAGAGTGACATTCTAAAAAAAAATAAAAAAATAAAATAAAATATATATATATATATATATAAAAACCAAATACTTCAGTCGCTCGAACATTCAATCAACCATTCATTCAACCACATGTTCAATCAATCAATCAATTAACGCAAATAGAAAAAACTCAAAATGCACAAACTATTTTACAGCCCACTCGAGATGTTTCTCATAACAGTTGATAGAGAGTCGAAGTGAATATCAGTAGCACTTTTACTCTCCATCAAGCTGTATGTTGACTGCAACCGGATCAGACATGCATTTTTATGTACATTAATTCTCGATCTGCCCCCATCGAACGTGTGCTTCCGTCTGGTGGTTCTCTGAGGGACGTGAAAACCCAAGTCAGCTAGCAACTGATTCGAGTCAATTCCACCATTTACCAGTTTCCACAGGAATCTCACGTCTCCCACTGTGCGCCGACTGCTCAGTGGAGGAAGACCGTACACGTCGCAATAACTCTCATACTCAGCTCTATGGTACGATCGTCCACCCCTGTAACAGAGCCATTTGACAAATCTCTTTTGCACACGTTCGATGGCGTCAATTTTATTACTGTGAAAAGGATTCCAGATCACACTACAGTACTCCAATTTAGGCCGAATGAGTGACTTAAATAATTTGGATAGAGTTATGTCCGAAAAATAATTTAAACAATTTCTTTTTAAAAATCCCAGGATCCGGAAACTTTCACGACATATTTTTGAAATATGTTCATCGAACGAGAAATTATTTGTGATTGTCACCCCTAAATCCTTAATGGTTGACACTCTACCTAGCGTTTCATTATTAATACAATAATTAAACCTGGGTAGGAGGTTACGTTTCAATGAAACTGACAAAACTTTACACTTTTCAGTATTCAGTTTCAGTTTCCATGTTTCACACCATTCACTGAGTTGGTGTAGGTCGTCTTGCAACAACTCACAGTCATTTATAGTACTGATGGGCATATACAGTTTAAGGTCGTCAGCGTACATCAGGCACCTAGAATTATGTATTATACGAGGGATATCATTCACAAAAAGTATAAAGAGCAGAGGGCCCAATACAGAACCCTGTGGGACACCGGAAGTAACGTTTACAGATTTTGACTTATTATTATTAATTATAACAGATTGGGTTCTATTTGAGAGGTGACTTTTGAAGAAACGTAAAAGATTACCAGTTATACCAAAATTTGAAATTTTATGAAGCAGTAGGTTGTGATGTACGCTGTCGAAAGCCCTAGAGAAATCAGTATAGATAACATCAGCACTACCACGGTTATTCATAAAGGTGGATACATCATGAGTGAAGACTGCTAGGTTGGTAGCAGTGGATCGCCTAGGAAGGAAGCCGTGCTGAAATTCAGTGATGAATGGTGACACGTGAGCGTACACTTCGTCCCGAACAATTGATTCAAAGACTCGTGCGAAAATAGACATTAGTGATACTGGTCTGTAATTAACTACTTTCTGCCTGGAGCCTTTCTTTAACACTGGGGTGATATGGACTGATTTCCAGTAATCCGGAAACACTCCTTCACTGATGGCTTGGTTGAAAAGAATATAAAGTGGACGAGATAGCTGGTGGCATAAAGATTTAATTATTTCTATAGGAATGGCATCAGGACCGGGAGACTTGCCAGAGGTTAGATTATGTAATTTATTCTTGATGCAGTCTTCGGAAATATGGAAGTAAGAAATGCTGTCGTTACTGGAGGGTGGCAGATCAGGTAGAGGTGGCGGTATAGAATTTACAGGAAGGAATAAGGTTTCGAAATATTCAGAAAACAGCTCACAGGCAGAGTTTGCATCAGTACTGGTACGTCCGTCGTACTCGAGCGAGACCGGTAATCTGGTGTTCCTAGATCTCTGCTTAATGAAGGACCAAATTCTGTTCGGATTAGATTTCACACTGGAGTCTATGTCTTCCAGGTAGGCGTCATACTTTCGGTGCTGAATTTCTTTGAATTCGGTCCTCCTGACCTCTGACTAGAGAAAAGCAGTTATCACGTCAATTTATAAGCAAGCTAACAAGAAAGATTGCAATAATTATAGCGGTATTTCTTTGATAAGTGTCCCGGGCAAAGTGTACTCGGGCATTGTAGAGAGGAGACTTCGATCATTGGCCGAGAGTACGATGGATGAAAACCTGAGTGGCTTTAGACCACAACGAGGATCTCAAGATCACAATTTGAGTATGTGCCAAGTTATTGAGGAATGCTACGAGAGGAGTAGACAGTTGTGTTACTTGAGAAGGCGTACGATAGAGCACCTAGCATATTGAGGGATTATGGTATCGAGGGAAGGCTGCTACAGGCAATCAATAGTATTTATGTATTATAATCAATTTACAGTGAGAGTTGATGGTAGGAAGAGCTCATGGTTTTTACAGGAGTGAGGCAAGGATTAAACCACTACTGTGTTTGTTACATGGACCAATTGTTGAAGGGCATAAACTGGCTGGGTGAATTTCAAGGTAAGTAGTCTGGCCTATTCGGATGACCAGGTTGTAATGATGGACTCCAATATGTTTGAACTTGAACAGAAATGTAGGGAGTATGGTATGAAGATCGGCATTTCCAAGACGAAGGTTTTGGTCTTTGGAAGTAATGCAAGAAAGTAGAATGCTAGGTGGAAGGAACTAAATAGGAGCAGGTGGAACAATTATTAATTCTGAATGAGACCAGAACATGGCTTTTACACTTGCATCAGACGTCATTGTAGCTTTTTCATACTCTGTTTCATCTTCTAGGGGACATGACCTATTCAAAATAGTAACCATGGCCACTACTGCACCTGAAATATGTGCTAAATTATGGAAAGATTTGTTTTTATTTATTGCTCTTTTAACAACGGCGCTTGAATCTCGTTCAACTGTCATCAAGGTGAACTGAACTGCACATACCGAGGCGCACACATTGTTGCCAACATGTGGAATACAAAATGCACTACACTAATTAAAGATTATTCGTGCGTGACAAAAACCAGGGATGTATATATCGCTAACGTGGCTTGCAGGCTAAAACCATTGTCAAACCCATTGGATTAGACCAAACGAAGGTTTGGATTGGATTTCGCCTAACAATAATAAATTGGTCTAGGCCAAAACAATTCGTCTGGATTAAAATATTGGGCTAGGCAAAAACCATTGGTTTGGGTGAATATTATTGATTCGTTACAATCTTCTTGATTGTTAACTCGCAACACACACAATCCATGTCTACGTTAAGACTGACACTTGGCACGCTTTCACATTAACTCTTTCGTTTTACGTTACTGGACATGAAATAGTACCAAATGCGCAGGGTTGGCAATACTGTCTTTGACGATAATTCACACACAAAATGCCGGACACAGCTGGACCCTTATTTACCTCTATATGCTGTCATATAAAAGGGGATTGTGGGTGAGTTATGTTCAGCTGAGGAGTAATCATTATTACTACATCAATTCCTGGTTTATTTTTCATCATTTGAAAAGGTATTTCGGCTAATTTATGTACGATAGAAAATTGTATCGTTACTTGGTATCTCGTTCATTGCTACCGAACATTGTAAGTACTTGGTCTGTGTAATCTCTCAGGTTGGTAGTACTTTAGGCTATGGTGAATGAAATAGGGTCGAGATGTAGAAAAGCCAATGCAATGAGTTCACAGCATTCTGTTAGTGTAGCACCGAAACTCTCCCCACATCGCTCAGTATGCTGTATGGAAGTGAGAGCTGATATCAGTGTAGCAAGAATAGATGGGAGCAATGAAGAGATAAAGGCTAAGTTGGAAATGAACATTCTAGATGAAGCCGACTCAGATGGTGGGGTCATGTGTAGAGAATGAGGGAGGAGAGATTACCTAAGAGGTTAATGAGTAGAGGGTAAGAGAAGCAGAGGTAGAGTGTTAATTGATTTCAAAGTGAGAGGTGTAGGAGACCGTGTGCTAACTGCTAATAGGGGATCATGGAGGCGACTTGTTTGCAATTAGTGGCTTGCAGTCTAGACTGGACGCTCAAAGGAAACACGGAAATTGAATTCTGGCACAACTAGGAGTCCCTTGGCCATCACCAGCGTCTCACTGGTTGCGAGTGTTCTTACACTTTGCATCATTTGGATACGTGGTAGTGGGTTCAATGTTTTTAAGGAGTGTAACATCGAGGTCACCTGCACGTGTTGACATGTAGTTATGCTAAAGACGGATGAGTTTTGTCTCAAAAAATTGGGGCAGCGAGTAAAGAAAGAGGCAATGAAAGACTCCATCAGCTTCGATGGTCTGAAGAGAGCAAGAGTTGACCACGGGAGTTAAGGTTATTGTTTAAAGGGGTGAAACAGGGAGGTCATCTGCCCCAATCACCAACGGAGATCCACAGGAAGATGAAACAGGAGCGTGGTACAATTAAGTAGACGTACTACATAACTCAGAAAAGGCTCCATATTGTTTTCATTATTTTCCCCAGAAGTTGATTGCCCTGGGGAGATCATTAGTGACATGCAGAGGCTATTGTGTTGCCTATGAGACTGCACGATGATAGGCCTACATTTCCATTAGCAGCATATCAATACGTTAATTATTAAATATTGGTAAGAAGGCAAAGGAACCAAGAGCTTGGTTGTCCCATTGTTCAATTTGTTAATCCAAATTACCTTGCCACATAAAAGCTATGGTGATTATTATGTTCAGGAAGTTTTATCTATACGCTACTTCATTCGTCAAACAATCATATTAAAACGACTTAAATTGCTAACCAAGGGCATTACTTCGTTCAAGTTAACTCGAATGGCATGGCCTAGGCCTAAACAAAGAATTACACGTAAGGTGAAATCATAGTGTAATATTGTTCTTTGAGCGACATCAATATGCATTCATCAAAAGTTGTGTCTCCTAGTGGACGCATCGTTATATTTTATTGATATTATATCCAATGAGACATGTTTTAAACTACCATTTGCCGTTTTTATTTACAGCTAGTTTTGATGAAGCGCTTTACTTTGCTGCTGATACAGTGCTGTAAATTCCGCTGAGAAACACTGCACCCTATCTGTGAGGCGTGTTGCCTATACCACCAGGTGGTGTCTTGTGACAGCCATGTGGGTCAACTCTTGGTGTGTGAGGCGTGTTGCCTATACCACCAGGTGGTGTCTTGTGACAGCCATGAGGGTCAACTCTTGGTGTGTGAGGCGTGTTGCCTATACCACCAGGTGGTGTCTTATGACAGCCATGAGGGTCAACTCTTGGTGTGTGAGGCGTGTTGCCTATACCACCAGGTGGTGTCTTGTGACAGCCAGGTGGGTCAACTCTTGGTGTGTGAGGCGTATTGCCTATACCACCAGGTGGTGTCTTGTGACAGCCATGTGGGTCAACTCTTGGCGTGGCAAAGTAAGAAGTTTGACTCCCACCATTGACTGACATTTTTGCCATCGTTGTTGTTGTTGCTGGATCCAGCATTCATGGCTCAAGATTGTTATTGACAGCGCCAACAAAGTTTTATCAGCGCTGGATAAAATAGTTAGTAGCGCTAGAACAAATTGTGTCAGTAGTGGTAAAGGAGCCATACCGAGGTGGCTGTGGGGGTCTATAACCCGGGACCAAGGCTGTAGCGGTGACGTGTCTGGCAAGTGTGGTGGAGGACTGTGGTGGTACAGGGGCCATACCGTGGTGGCTGTGGGGGTCTATAACCCGGGACCAAGGCTGTAGCGGTGACGTGTCCGGCAAGTGTGGTGGAGGATTGCGATGGTAGCGGTGGTGCTGCACTCAAGTCGTGAACTAAAACCTGGGTTACGGCAGCGCTGAGCGGTATTGTAGTTGTTGAGAACCACTCCAAGATGAGGCGCAAACTGAAGGGCGGAGGATCTGGTAAATACCTGGGTTGTGCCAGTTTAAACCCGTCTGCGGGCGAGTAAGGCGCAGTTTAGCTTAGAAAGGAGTCTGGGAGACCGCCAAGGAGCGGTAGCTGGCTCCGCTGAAAACCTGCAGAGATGGTAACGCGCAGGTTAGCTTAGGGAAGAGTCCGGGAGGCCGCCACAGAGCGGTAGCTGGCTGCGGTGAAAACTTGCAGAGCTTGCAGAACGCCAGTACTTACCGCTGTGTCCCATAATGATTGACCACTAGAGCCACGGAACCCCGCTGTGGTAGTCTCTCGTGTCCTCTTATCCTATCCACGCCGAAAGTAGGGCCTCGGCCTTCTGCACCTCACGGAATATTCCTGCACAAAGATGAAACATTAACAGCGTGTCGGTTGTCTTTTCGCATAAAAGTATGTGTACTTAACTGCTGTGTCACACTCGACTGACTCGCTGATTCGCTTTAGCCCACTTTGTTGACTGACTGTACCGTCATACACGCATCACTGACCTTTGCTGGGTGGCGTCCTTACATATTTGGAGAGATAGTTCGGCTTTTCCAGGTGGTTTTGAAATTCTAGACCTTACGAGACCTAGCATTAGCTTTTGGGACTTTCTTGAGATTCTCTCGGCATCTCTTGACTCCTTTCGGAGCTTCTTCTCACGAGTACCTCCTCCCGTTAAAACCACGTATGTATATCGTCCACCCCCAGGCCATTTGTCCACTGCGCTCTGTCAGGTGCTGAGGCAAACTGATAGATTTAAGGCTTTAGGGGACGGAAGTAAGACATAATGGTGGATTTGACACCATATAATTTAATTATTTGACTAAATTATTCGGAAGACTGACAGTATCTCAATATTTCATACAGAAGCTTTGCAGATACTTCATGTAATGTTATATGGTTCTTTGTTCTTTCAGCAATGCGGCAGGGTCCATGAAAATCTGTTCGTAATACATTTTTGCTAACATTGTGTAGTGTGTGGACTAATTGTAGAAATTTGATATGATGAGTAATTGATTGGTTTATACTACTTTATTTGAAGGGGTGTGGCAGTACCGAATTAGTCATGCTTTACTGGTCCCATAGATGGTGAGAACATCTATAACAATAATAAATAATGCCCCCAATTACCACCCCTTGGCTTCCTCTGCTTACCTGTGCCACACTTTGTCCTCCATTGCCCCACGGAAACGGGAAACTGATGCCATAATGTTCTCCCCGAGGTAATGCACCTGTCTATGCATAATTCTACGTAATCTTACCCTTCTCTTTTGTGAAATTTCGATCATGCTGTAAACATCTCCCACTTTCTGATCTCCAGCCGAGGGCTACTCGAGAGAGGGTTAACATCACAAAGGTAACAAATGGGATGTCTGGCATTCTACTGGTTGAAACATGGATATTAGAAGTGTGATTATCCAGAGGAAGCTTTATGAACAGGAAATGAAAAATATATGGGTTGAAGTTGGATTTGTGTTGGATTAGTGACGTATGCAGGCAGGAAGAATGGGACTTCTGGCCAGGGGACTAGAGGATATTTAATTCAAAATCCAATAACGGTTATGGGGTATAAGTCTCATATTGACTGGGGAACTTGGCCACTGGGTAAAACATTATGAGCTTTATAGGCGTATAGTAGTTAAAATTAGAACGAAAACTACGTGCATTAGATTAGTATAAGTCTAGCAGGCTACCAATCAAACCGATAATAAATAAGTTATGAAATTTTACTAAGAAATACAGAAGGTGTAATTCTGCAGATTGTAAATGTTGAAAAGTGAGATTGAAATGCCGTGGTAAGAAATGGAAGAGAAGAAAAGATAACGGTGAAATGTAGAATGCATGAAATATACGAACGATTGAGCAGGCTGGTAGAATTCTGCAGCGATCACTAATAAGGCATAGCTAACACGTTTCTAACAAACACAACAGAACTATAAACACTTGAATGAGACCAGGAGGTACAGGACGTTTATAAATTGATTTCCTTGTGCTCAAGTAGAGATTCTGAAGTATGAATTGGGATTTCAATGCGTTCTCTGGGGCCAACACAAATTCTGACTACAATATGAAGTAGATGATAACTCCAATGCCAGGAACTCGAATCTTTGAAACAGGAATCTGTGGAAGAGAACATTGACCGAGAGGAAAGAAGATACAGAACGAGTAGAAGGTACAGATTTTGGTTCACTCAGAATATTCTACAATATGAATGAAAGATGGATGAACAAGAGCGAATAACATGAAATAGAGAAAGCAGAAAACAAATGTCTGAAAATTGAGGAAATGATGAAGTATAATAAAGCTAAAGAGAATGGTTCGAATAAATATGAGCAATGACTATCTCAAGGTGTTGTGGACAGCATAGTTGGCTGTCAACCCGGAGGTGTGGATTTGGTTGTTGGCCCTGCCAAGGATTTTAATTCTGGTCTGAGGACAGGGACTGGGTACATTCAGACTCATGAGGCCAAATTGAGAAGAGGTGGGCTCGATTTCCTCACCAGCCATCCTCGAAATGTTCATTTTGGATTTCCTACTTTTACTCCAGGCAAACACGGGGATTGTTTTTAACTTCAGGCCACACCCGCCTCCTTCCCAATGCTAGACTTGATTCCAAACACACAATTTAATACAGTCATCAGAATACACTGTTTATCAGAAATATTCAAACATACAAAATGCAACCTAAGTACACGGGGCCAAATGACCAAGATGTACATGCTCCTTAAATGAAACTACAGAAATATCCAAATGTACATAATTGTTTTTAAGTAGGAATTGGTTATGCAGCTTATCGAAAGATTAAGAATTCTTTCGGGTAGAGATGGCTGAAGTGCTCTAATATTAGTGACTGAGGTAAAAACCTTTAATAAGTATAAAATAGAAGGTAGACTCATAGAATGAACACACAGAGCGTTTGTATAGGGCTAAGAATATCAAGAATAATGAAGTGAAAGAGGAGATGAAATCGCAGAGCATAACAGAGGAGATTTAATATTTGAATCAGAATTGGTTGGCCGCTAGAAGACCTACGAAGTTAGGGACCATCAGACATTAGTTAATTACCAATTGAGTTGCTACGATGCGTAGGGGCTGAAGATCTGGTCAGTTTACTTCGCATATTAATACTTTGGATCATTAATAGGTATGTGAAGGGTTATAAAAGCTTCTTATCGAACAGTGTGCCATTGTCTCTACACTGAAGAAAGCAGGAGCTGACAGATGGGTAGGTTCTCCTACAATGAGTGTGATGACTAACGCTTGAATGTCTTTATTAGAAGGATAAACCAATGCTGATGATGAAAAAATTGAAGAAATGTATGATGAAATAGAAAAATTGTTTGACATAGTAAAGGAGAATTCAAACATTATTTTAATGGGTTATTTTAATGCTTCCGTTGGCTCTCATAATGATGTTAAGTATGCTGGTAAGTTTGGCATGGGTGATGGCAATGTGAGAGGAGAAAAATTACTCGAATTCTGTGAGCAACATCAGATGGTATAACTTATACATGTTTCGAAAGTCACAAGAGAAGACGTTAAACCTGGATAGCACCTGGAGATAGAAGAAGGTTGCAAATTGACTACATCATAGTTAAACAAAGATATAGGAACCAAGTGAAAGCCAGCCATAGTTACCCTGGGGCGGAAATTGACAGTGATCACATCCTAGTTGCAACTAAAGGTTATTTTAAAGTGAAATCTTTGAGCTATCAACAACGCATCACAAGCAACGTAGTTAACGATTCCAAAGGAAAGCTATTGTTTGAAAATGAAAAGGTATGTGAGCGATGGAAGGAATACCTTGAAGATTTGTAGGATGGACCAGATATTACTGACAATAGTATTTATATAGAAGATGGAGAACTATTTGAAGAAGATGATAAAGGTCCAACTATAACTAAAGCAGAGTTTTATGCAGCACTTACTAAACTGAAAGGAAATAAAGCAACTGGTGTAGATAGCATTCCTGCAGAGCTCTTAAAATGTTGTGATGTAAGCATTTAGGAATGCCATTTCCAAATCATTACTAAATGCTATGAGGATGGAATTGTACCTCCTGATTTTTTAAAATTCGAACAATCACCCAACCCAAGAAAGGAAATGCTTGTGAATGTTCTAATTATAGAACATTAGCCATTCTTTCACATGCATCAAAGATTTTATTGATAGTCATCAAAGATAGACTGTCTGTTAGGTAGTCAGCCCGAAGGCTGGTTGGATCCTCAAAAAGTACCGCCGTTACGTTATGTGAGTAGATACCCACAAAAACCCAAGGCAGCGCTATTTTGAGGCGTTCTAGGCAAGAAGAGGAGTGAGCTAGTTTGCCATTGCTTTCCTCACTGAGTCAGAACAGTAGTGCTAACCCTATGAGTAGAACCTTTCACAGCATTCACAGGCACTGACTGTGCCCCGAATGCCATTACTAAGCACCACCCATACCTCAGTAGCTTCCATATAATCACAGCCATGAGTGAGACTGAGACATCGGTGAAAAACCACCTTTTACTCTAGCCTGTGCCAACTAACAAATGCAAATGTACTGTATGCATCAAGAGTTGGCAAACAGGCTGTCAAAGATAGACTAAGCAAGAAAATTGAACAACACCTGGATAGTGATCAGTATGGATTTTGAACAAGGAAAGGGACTAGAGAGGTTATCCTAGCATTATATCAGATTTTAGAAAGAAGACTGGAAGTTAATCGAAACACCTATATAGTATTCATTGATAAAGAAAAAGCATTTGATAAAGTCAATTGGAAGACCTTATTTCTTACATTTGCCAAAGTTGGGATTGACTGGAAAGACAGGAGCCTTATTTTGAACTTATATAAAAATCAAACTACCAAAACAACAGTTAATGGCAATAATAGGGAAGCAAAAATAATGATGTGTAAGACAGGGTTGTACTCTATCACCGTATCTTTTTAATATCTATATAGAAGCTGCGGTATATACATTAAAAGAGAAAACAAAAGGATTATCATGTAAAGGATTACAGGTTCATAGCATTCGCTTTGCAGATGATATTGCACTTTTAGCAAACTCTGCATGTGAAATGAATAGAATGTTAAAAGTTTTTCGGAAATCCTTAGGAAAATTCGGGCTAAGAGTTAATTCTCGGAAGAAAAAATTAATGGCAGTTGATAAAAAGAAACAAACAATTTTGTCTAATATAATGTTAAATGATAGTGCCATTGAACCAAGTAACGGAATTTTGCTATTTGGGAAGTGTGATTAATTATGACAACAGATGCATCTCAGAAATTAAGAAAATAATAGCGTTCGTCACATCGCTAATAATTGATTCAGTAAAATTTAAATTTATTTTCCGCTCTTTCAATACATTTAAAATCTTGGTTTATAAACGATCCATGTTTCGGGACATATAAAAAGTCCCTTCTTCAGTCTGCTGAGTGACTCAAAGATAACATTTTACATCATTAAGAAAATCGATAGAAAAACATGAAGAAAAACGCACTTTTGTATACAATGCATTCTACTTGCTAAACTCTGTCTAAAATATGCTATCATATTGCGTAATTATGTACATAAATAGTTGGTACATTAAACACATATAAGTATAAAACACTATACAACACTACTACGGATGGCTTTGATTAGCCTTGCTGAAAATATTGTGCACTGTGAAGATTTCCTTAATATTACAAATGGGGGCATTGTTAAAAACATGTAGTTCCGTGAAGAACTATACAGCCTATTTTCATATATCCTACTTATGTTAATTGCCACTATCAACATACACAATTTCAGTTTGGTTGCTGTAATAGATTCGTAGATATTGAGAACCGACTAAATATTTCGGATGGTCGCCATGTTGGATTTTATATATGTAGGTCCTAGAGTTATGTACTGTTACATGCAGATTATTGTGAACGTGTAGTATTCAAACTTCAATCGCATAATTAGGACACAAGAAAAAACCAAGGAGATTTAAAAAATTTTCACAGCCGCCATCTTGACGTTATGGAAACAATTGAAATAAATTAGATGCCAGTGGATTAACATTCGGATAAAGATTTACTGTACCAAGTTTCACTGCACGCGGATGGTTAAATTGCGAGGAACGTCCATGTGAATATTTATAATTCGCGTCACCGCCATGTTGGATTTGTGATCACCAGGTTATTTAAAGTCCTATATAAGTTCATAGCCCCTATGAACATTAAAAAATGCAGTTTGTTGCTAAAATAGATTCGTAGATATTCAGTATCTTCTAAATATTTCGGATGGCCGCCATGTTGGATTGTTAAATGTATAGGCCATAGAGTCATGTACCATTAAAGGAAAATTATTGCGTAGGTTCATTATTCAAACTTTCACTTCGATCGCATGACTACATCACAAGAAATAAAAACTTAATTTTACAATTCGCACTGCCGCCATCTTGAGGTTATGTAAACAATTGAACTAAATTAGATACCAGTGGATTACAATGTGTATAAATATTTCCTGTAGCAGGTTTCAGTGCGCTTGGAACATTAAATCACGAGAAATGTCTATTTAAAATGTTCAAATTTGCTTGGCCGCCATGTTCGTTTTGTAGTTAACCGGTTTTTGAAAATCTTATAGATGGACTTCCAGTAGTGCCCTTTATCTTCATACAAAATTTTTGGGAGATACCGCTAATAGTTTCAGAGATATAGAAGGCCGGTGAAATATTTCGCACATCCGCCATCTTGTGATTATGTAAACATTGAACAAAGTTAGATGTCGGTGCATTACAATGTATATAAACATATACTGTACCAAGTTTCATTGCGTTTGGTTGGTCAAATCGCGAGAAACGTCTATTTAAAAGTCGCAAATTCGCTTGGCCGCCATGTTGGTTTTGTAGTTACCAGGTTTTCAAACGTCACATAAGTTTCGCAATACAATTCAGGATTCTGAGTGTGTCTACAACCTGCTGGTGTTTATTAGATTCGACAGACATGAGAGAGAGACTGGTATTTAGAATGATATAAGGTAAGACTGCATTTCATCATTTATAATTTTGAATCGTTAGATATGGCAAGTAACGAAGGAAATGCCAAAGAAATTTAAAGTAGAATTCAGGACGAAGATTAAGTAATTTTGACTCGGTGACTTGCTAACCACAATGTCAACTTAGCCTCATCGCCAGAGGATTTGATCATGTTTCTAATCGGTGTGTACGAGGTGTTGAGGAAAGATTTCCCAATAAAATCATTGTATTTGAAACAGAATAAACGGAATGCTGCAGGTAGATTTAAAATAAAAATATTGAAATCGATTGGCTGTTGAAACACTAAGAGACCTTGGTGACTCTAACTTGGGAACAGAATGGACAAAGCAAATAAGATATAAAGATTGGGTTGACATCTGTTTAAATGAAATACAGATCTAGGTATTAAAAGCCATTGCCTGGAGCTTGGCGCTATATGGATGCGAAACTTGGATTGGATATTGATTCGTTGGGGGGGATTCCTTACTTTATGTTCCCAGCTACAGTACGTGGTTAGGCGTGAGTCACATGGTGGTGAGCCAAGAGTTGGATAAATGTTCGCTATATGGAGTGTTTAATCTTAAAGAGTTACCACTTTCTGTATATTATAACAAGCCACCATTATATATAGTATCTGATCTTTTCTTGGACCTAAAGCTAATCAACTCCACATAATTTATGTAGCCCTAACTAACCATTCATCCGCGATGTATTCAAGAGTGAAGTATAATAGCCCATCTGGTTTCGAAATCACATGATTTGCAGATCCAAAATTCCCTCCTTCATCCAAATGCCAGCATAGCTATTCTGTGGGGAATATAAGCATGCATTTCCTAAGTCAGATGGATTTCAGTTATCCAGATTCTATGAAATAGTCATATCCCCGTACATCATGTTGTTCAAGCGGCCAATGTTGTGGGAAATAAGTTGAACAATTTCACTGGTAGTATGAATTAGCACACAATTTCCGTAACCATTCAATTATTTAACTGATCAAGGAACAAAATTACTTTTGACATACAGAATGTGTCTGGAAATAAGTTGCCATTTCCGTGTATAATCAGTACTTTTGAAATAGATACGGATTTCATATTTACCAAGGAAAGCTATGACTCCAAACACTCTAACGTGTCACACCATTTTGTTTGCATTCTTTATAAGTAATTTGAAAATGTGCAGACAGTTAAAAAAAACATAGCATTGATACTAGATCAGTTCTAGGTATTAGATAAGGACAGTATTCCTGGTAGTGGTATTAATGAATGTCGTCCAGTTATCATTATTTTCATTTGTTTCATCTTTGGATTTTGGAAGTTTAATTCACTTTTCTCAGATAATTCAACGTAATTATCAGCGCACTGCATTACTACCAATGATTTCAGGATGGGATGTCCTGATACTACGGATCCTGCTGTAAGGAGAATACACGCATTATGTAATACTAGAGGACAGAATACCAGCACTGTATCTGACAGAAATATAACAAATCAACAAAATTTGAAGACTAACCTGGTAACCCATACTGGGGAGAAGCGATACTCGTGTAGCACATGCGCAGCCAAATTTGCCCGTAAAAAGAATTTGGAGACTCAACATGTTCACACATACTGGTAAGAAGCCGTATTCATGTAGCACATGCGAAGCCAAATATGGTCGCAAACATCATTTGAAGACACATATGTTAACCCACACTGGTGAGAGGCGTTACTCGTGTAGATCATGCGAAGCCAAATTTAGCCGGGGAAGTATTTTGAAGGAACACATGTTAACCCATACTGGGGAGAAGCGTTACTCGTGTGGGACATGCGAAGCCAAATTTAGTATGAATCGTATTTTGAAGAGACACATGTTAACCCATACTGGGGAGAGGCGGTACTCATGTAGAACATGCGAAGCCAAATTTAGTCAGGGAGGTAATTTGATTACACACATGTTAACCCATACTCGGGAAAAGCGTTACTCGTGTGGAACATGCGAAGCCAAATTTAGTCAGAATAGTAATTTGAAGACACACATGTTAACCCATACTGGTGAGAGGCGTTACTCGTGTAGAACATGCGAAGCCAAATTTAGTCGGGGAAGTATTTTGAAGGAACACATGTTAACCCATACCGGGGAGAAGCGTTGCTCGTGTGGAACATGAGAAGCCAAATTTAGTCATAAAGGTAGTTTGAAGAGACATATGTTAACCCATACTGGGGAGAGGCGTTGCTCATGTAGAACATGCGAAGCCAAATTTAGTCAGGGAGGTAATTTGAAAACACGCATGTTAACCCATACTCGGGAGAAGCGTTACTTGTGTGGAACATGCGAAGCCAAATTTATTCATAATAGAAGTTTGAAGACACACATGTTAACCCATACTGAGGAGAAGCCATTCTCCTGTAGCACATGCGGGGTAAAATTTGCCTACAAACAACATATGAAGAGACACATGTTATCCCATACTGGTGTGAAGCCGTATTCGAGTAGCAAATGCGAAGCCAAGTTTGCCCCCAAGAATTATTTGTAGGCACACCTGTTTACCCATGGTGAGATGTTATACTAGTGTGGCACATGCGCAGCATGGGGCCGATAACCTAGATATTAGGCCCCTTAAAACAACAATTATCATCATCATCAACATGCGCAGCAATATTTGCCTGAAAAGGACTTTTGAAGTCACACATGTTAAGCCCTTCTGATGAGAAGCGAGACTCGTTTAGCACTTGCGGAGCCAAATAGAGTCTGATTGGTAGTTTGAAGATACATATGTTAACGCATATTGGTAAGAAGCTATACCCGTGTAGCACATGTGGAGCCAAATTTGCCAACAACAATGTTTTGAAGAAACACAAGTTAACCCATAGTGGTGAGAAGACCAAGTTGCATATGCCATACAAAATTTGCAATCAAAGGAGTTTTCAAGGCGCTCATATTAACCCTTAACCTCCTTCATGTACCATGTGCTTTGCAAAATGTCTTGAGAAGGGGCATTAATTAATTGCTTGGCACCAAAGGGTTAAGATTTGATGAGAGACATCTTATCCCTTTTGATGCCCAGAAATTAATAAGTGAATATTGCTAAAATTACCAAGCCAAGCTTAGTGAAATTACAAGTGTTACAAATTATCTCCCACCTATATTTTTACCTATTTTCATTTATGAAAAATAGGCTTATGAGATCAACTTCTGTCTGTGTGTGCTTGTGTGATGGTGTGTGTCCCCCCACCCCTAATAACATTTAAACGGCTGGAGCGATTTCAATGAAACTCGGTAAGTTCATAGCGCTATTCCGGACAACCCCGATCGTGCCCTTCAAATTTTGTTACGCCTCACCAATCCAACATTCATAATAGAAGTTTGAAGACACACATGTTAACCCATACTGGGGAGAAGCCATTCTCCTGTAGCACATGCAGAACTCCATGTGCGAAATATTTCACTAGCATTCAATATCTCCGAAAAAATTACTGATATCACCCTGGAATATTTTACTGTGATAGAGGGAACTACTAGAATTTCACCTATATGACTTTTGAAAACCTGGTAACTACAAATCCAACATGGTGGCCAATCGAAGTTGCGTCTTTTAAACAGACGTTTCTCGCGATGTAACTAACCAAACGCAGTAAAACTTTGTACAGTATGTGTCTATACAAATTGTAATGCACCGACATCTGACTTCGTTCAATTGTTTTCATAACCTCAAGATGGCGGCTGTGCCAAATATTTCACCGGCATTCTATTTCTCTGAAACTATTACCGTTATCATCCTGAAATTCTGTACGGAGATAAAGGGCACTACCGGAAGTTCATCTATAAGACTTACAAAAACCGGTTAACTACAAACCGAATATGGGGGCCAAGCGAAGTTGAAATTTTAAATAGACCTTTCTCACGATTTAATGATCCAAACGCAATGAAACTTGGTGCAGGAAATGTTTATACACATTGTAATGCACTGGTATCTGTGTGAATTTTAAAATTAAGTTTTTATTTCTTGTGTCGTAATCATCGAAGTGAAAGTTTGAATAATGAACCCACGCAATAATTTTCCTTTAATGGTACATGACTCTATGGCCTATACATATAACAATCCAACATGGCGACTATGCGAAATATTTAGATGGATCTCAATATCTACGTATCTATTACAGCAATCAAACTGAATTTTTTAAAGTTTATATGGGCTATGAACATAAGTTCACCTATAGGACTTTCAGTAACCTTGTGATCACAAATCCAACATGGTGGCGACGCGAAGTATAAATATTCACATGGTCGCTTCTCGCAATTTAACCATCTGAGTGCAGTGACACTTAGTACAGTAAATCCTTATGCAAATGTTAATCCACTGGCATCTATTTTTTTTTTTCAATTATTTCCATAACCACAAGATGGCAGCTGTGCGAAATTTTAAAATCTTGTTTTTACTTCTTGTGACCTAATCATGCGATTGAAGATTGAATACTACACGTACACAATAATCTTCATGTCATAGTACAAAAAAATCCAACTAGGCGACCATCTTCATGTAACAGTACATAACTCTAAGACCTACATATATAAAAATCTAAGATGGCGACCATCCGCTATATTTAGTTGGTTCTCAATATCTACCAATCTATTAGAGCAATCAAACTGAAATTTTGTATGTTGATAGAGGCAATTATTATAAGTAGGATATATGAAAATAGGCTGTAGTGTTTTTCACGGAACTACTTGTTCAAGATTTTGTTGTTTGAGTCTTCAGTCCTTTGACTGGTTTGATGCAGAACTCCATGCCTCCCTGTGC
Organism: Meconema thalassinum; assembly: GCA_946902985.2. Lineage (NCBI taxonomy): Eukaryota > Metazoa > Arthropoda > Insecta > Orthoptera > Tettigoniidae > Meconema > Meconema thalassinum. The sequence goes on along the minus strand of OX336395.1, from coordinate 19,125,979 downwards.
TGAGCTAATCTTTTCATCTCTAAATAGCTATCACACTCTACATCCGAGGCAATCTGTTTAACATATTTTAACCTTGGTCTACCCCTACAGTTCTTGTCCTCGCCCCTTCCTTCCATAACTAAGCTGGCTATGCCTGGGTGTCTTAGTAAGTGTCCAACCAACCTATCTCTTCTCTTCATTAGCAGTCGCCAGAAACCTCTCCTCTCCCACTAGCCTTAATACCTCTTCGTTTGAAACCCTATCTACCCTTCTGATCTTCATAATTCTCCTGTATCACCACATTATAAACGCTTCAATTCTCCTCTTTCCTGCTGCCCCAATCGTCCAAGTTTCACTTCCATAGAGTGCCACGCTCCAGACAAAGGCCTTCAAAAATGTCTTCCTAATACCTAAATCAATATTCGATGTCAACAGATTCCTTTTCTGTAGAAATGCTTTCCTTGACTGAGCTAACCTACTTTTTATATCCTCTTTGCTTCGTCCATCACTAGTTATTTTGCTTCCTAAGTAACAGAAGTCTCCTACTGCCTTTAGTTTTTCACCTGCCAATTCGATGTCCATAGAGGTTCCTGATTTTTTGCGGCTGCTTTCCAATATTTTTGTTTTACATTTAATAATTTTCATCATGAATTCTTTCCAAGTGTTTAGTGCTTTTCAGTCGGTCAACACGAATGTACCCAAAAGAGATGGGTTATGCCCTAATCCTGAAATAAATTACATGAGATTAATAAAACACTAGGATGACCAGTTTCGATCGTCAAGCGATCATCATCAGATCCATTACACTTAGGCTATAAAATCTATGTTTGAAATACAGGTGAAAATATTTACAATATGTACAATTATTTAGTTGCAGTATTGGTACTGCAACTGTCAGTGTATGCTTAATGCAGTATATATGTTAGGTGAAATGCTAAATGGTGATAGCTATCCGGAGATTGTACTTTAGAGAGATTATATGGTTGTAAACTATGGTTAAACTATAAAATTTTAGGCTAACTACTTATCTGATTGTCTTCCGTACTACAGCTACTCGCAGTTTTCGTGTTTACTAGAACTCACTGTGCGGTCGACTGCGGTGGTTATCTTAACGACTGGTTTTTCCCTCCCTTCTCCCCCCTACCCCTACGTGCTGTGGGGAGTGATCGCGATGTGTTTATGTGAGGTGTTGCCAACCTAGATAAGATGTATGTTATTGAATGAGGTGGGTCTGCAACTATTAAAGACCGTGGATTAGCCCTCGCCACGCGTGGAGCATAACCCATTCGAACTAAGCGTTGACGGTCTTATGAGGACGTCCCGGCACCTTTAATACTGCCGAGAATATGGGCCTTGGTTTATTGCAGAAGAAAAGTACATCGTACACCTGATCCAGATAACATTTACCTATTAAAAACCCCCTAATTTCCCCCCTTTTTTATCTAGCTTGGCTGTGTCGCTAAATTGTGTTTTGTTTCCGACAGGGTGTGTTTTTTAGTAGCGTGAAGAGGGCTGAGCTCTCCATGAACGTGTGTTCATTTAGATTGTGAACCACTTTTCAGAATTTATTGTAATTATTATTATTGTCATCATGATTATTATTATTATTATTGTCATGTGTTGTGACATCTCTATATTACGCCTCGAGAGTTTAAAAGTGCGCAGTTTGTCTGTATGTATCTCTCTGTCTAACGTTGTGCAACCCCTGGCTACATACTGCCTTGTTCTCTCGTATTGGCTAGTGTTGTTGCTACCTTGCATTTTGTTGTGCAATTCGTTCTGCCATTGGCTCTGACAATATTTGACGCGAGTTTGGGGCCACTCCCAAACTACGCATTTGATTTTTCTGAGAGGCTTCTCTCCCCTCTGGGGGACAGAAGCTTGGTCAGTCTTAGACGCGCCGAGATGTAAGGCGAACGTATGTATTCGGGCAGAGGCCCACCCTCATGGCGCAGCGGAATGTGAGTACGGCCCAATGTATTTCTATCTAACGCAATGTAATTGTTTTTGTTAAACGTTCCTTCTTTTGCTTAATTCTCTTTCTTTTTCAAGATGTTACTGTTAGTATTTTAATCCTTGAACCAGATCTCCGGGACCTTGCGTAATGTCATACGGCGGAGTTCTTTTTGTTGCTTTTGTTATGTGCCCTCCTCACAGTTTTATTATTTTGGTTAATACCTGTAAGATTCGAAAGTATTGCGTTTCTGCGTCTTGGCTTATGTATATTTTCCTGTCGGGCCTTGGTGCTCGTCTTTTGCGTCGGTGTCTCTTTTGTACCACAAATGTTTCATTTGATTGGTAGCAATTGGACCTTTGTTTGCGGACAGTATGTGTGAGGTAACGGGACTTATGTCCAACGTCCCACTAATACGTGTCCCTTTTGTTTATAGAATATATGTGACGGTGGTTAACTGGGATTTTCTCCAGCTCCGATGTCATATTATTCTTTTTTTTTATATGTCGCGTTGGTGCGGCATTATGTTGGAATATAAGCCTATTTTATTATAGCGTGCTTTCGATTTTTACCGGTCTCTTTCGTCCCAAGTCAATTGTAATGTAATGTATCTCCGTATATCTCATTTTCCTTTTGTTTTGTTTTTCTCTTTCGATTTTCGCCGTATTACATAACTTAATTATAATTCCCCTTGTCTTCTCCTTCCTCCTATCTCCGTGAGATCTCTCTCCCCTTTGTTTTACTCCCCTCACTCCTCCCCCTTCCCTCCGGTATGTTTACATAACATCATGAAAAGCTTCGCGTCTTAGCAGTTCGAAGTTTGACTTTTTGCAAGTTTGTCGTTTCTCTCTAACTTTTGTAAGTATCGTTTTATTTTCTTTCAAGTTTGTATCTTTTCGTTAGATTCATGTTGTTGAGCGGTACTCAGGTTCTGTCGTGCTTTTCAGTTTTTTTTAAGTTTTTGAATTCTTTATTCTTGGTATTGGGTTTCTTTTGTATTATTGATCTTGTCTTAGCTTGCCTTTTTTCTTTGTTTTAAATAATTTGTTTATTTCGTGTACACGCTCTTTCTTTTATCCTCAATACATTTTTATATTTTAAGTAATATAGCTCCCTTGTCTTTTCATTTCTTATATTTAAGTTCCCCTTCCTTATCCTTATCCTTACCTCGATTTCGTCAATCTTGTCTTTGTGACGTAACAAAGGCATGATTAACACGCCTCTGGGATTTATTTAATTAATTTTATGGGAATCTCGTTTCTGCACTTTTGATTATTGCATTAAGCAATTATTCGTTTGCATTTGGTTTTTTGGAAATCATCTTTTGCTCGCTCCGAAAACCTTGGGCCCAGCACCGGGTCGAGCAAGACGTCTTTTCCCCATCCATTTGCGACCTTGTTGATTTTATCTTCCACTGCTACTCTGACGCGCATTATTATTATTATTATTACTAGACCTTTATCGGCGCAATGGTAGCAGATCGCGTGGTTGCGTGCGAAATCGTTCCCTCCTCACCTCTCTCAAGTTATTAACCTTTTATTATTTTTCTCTTCATTTACATTGTATTAAAATTTGTTTTTCTTTGAGTTTAAGGAATTCAGTGAATTGTTTTTCCCCACCCCTGAAGAAAGGGTGAAGTTACTTTCTGTGTGAACTACGGGCATCCAGGAAACCCATCTCCAAGGAAAGGTGGTTTAGTCCCTCAAGTAAACAAGACATCCAAAAGACCCAGCTTCGAGGTGAACAGTGGCAACATATCAGTGAGTACATCGCATCGCTGGAACACGACACGTCACGGTATTGTAACCTACTTTTATGTATTTGCTTCCTCTAGTAGACATTTGTTTAGTTAACGGTGATTTTAAGGCGACAGGAAATTTTGTTTGCTTTCTCTTCCTTTTCATTTCGTCAGTGTTGTGGACGTTTTTATTTTACTTTCTGTGAAGTAGAAAATGCATTTCTCTCAAGGGTTTGAGTCCTTACCTTTGTTGTAAATAGTCGCTTAGTTGACTGTGATATTTCTCAGAACTCGCCTCACCCCTTCATATGTCTCGGTCTGGAACAGCTGCTGACAGGTTTCTTGTCATTACCGTGCAGCCTAAAACCCCCGCCCCTCTTTCTCCGAAGTTTTCCCCGGCCCACTTATGGGAACCGTCTCTTTAAATCCTACGGTCGCCCCGACCCACCTTGAGCCTCGCGTAATTATACTAACGTTTGATGTTAGTATAGTGTTTGTTGTTTCAGTTATGAATGAATGGTCTGTTGAGCTATTATGTGTGTTATGATTGGGAGTTAAGTTTGTTTCATAATTAGGGAGGGTGATTGTTTTATTTTTGTCAGGGGATTTCAATGTAGGTTTTCATTTAAAATTGTTTATATACGGTAAGCTTGATGTTACTATATGTTCAGTATGGCAGTGTGTATTTCGTTGGGAAACCTGCTAGGTGAGGTCTTCGTCGGGATTAGGGTATGGGACCTGTCCCACGGCTTCGACGCCCACTTAGGATGTACATAGATTCTACACGATTCGTCAATCTTTAGTATGGGATGAAGTTTGTCACGATGACCTGTAGTCCGTTATTTGAGTTTCCATGGTGTTCCAACGACTCATATTAGCATTCTGATGTAATGGGGAAATTTTGATTTGTTTATGGGAAGGAGTATGTATGTAGTGTTGTTGTTGTTGGTTGTATTTTGAGATGAATGTGTGTGTCAATGAGTTTAATGAATTTTTATCAACAGTTATTTGTGGGTGGTTTCAAATTTAGTTCAATTTTGATTTTATACCCTATTCAATTTAAACTATATATATATATATATATTACGTACGAACTATTTATTCGTTTTTATTGGCAAACCAAATATACGATAAGTATTACTCAGAGATACCAACCATTTTAGGTCTACGGCTTCCGTGTTATGGGACATTGATGTTCGTGTGAACTACTCTGGCGTGCATTACCCAATTTTCTTATATTTGTATGGGATAGGCCATACCCTCTGTGTCTTTTTTTTTTTAATGCGGTACCTCTGAGGTCTACGGCCCGTATATTGACGCTGTAACCATTTTATTTTTGTGGGTTGGTAATATTTATTATTGGGTTTCGAGTTTGATTGATTGTATGTCTGGTCTTGATTGGTTTTATGCGAGGTTCCAGTCTGTTCCTTTTATTTGGAAGGTATTTTGTAACGTAATTATTTGGATTTTCGTTCTCTGTCCGGGATGGCATTTTTTATTTTGACAGCTTCTTTGAGTTATTATTCCTTTTTATTTGTTAGTACCTAATGTCATTTGACGAAGGTTATTAGTACATTTTTCCCCTTTACTCCTGCTATGTATCTAGTTAGGCAGGAGACACCCGTGGCCGCCTGAGTTACACGGAGGATTTCGAAAGATGTGTTGAACTATACTTCTACCTAAGGCAATTTCCAGTACCTGCCTGCTTTTGTTGTAAGGAGCCGGCCCGACCCATTGTCCGAGCTGCAGACACGACTTGCTATTGTTCGGCAGTGCCTGAGCTGGTCTGTTGACTTACATTCTTTTCTTGTAGTGACAGGGATTTGTTTATTGATATAGTTGTTTACTATTTATCGTAACTTCTGTTTTACGTTTTTGTGATATCATGTTTTTATAAATCATTTCAATCTAATGTTTTCTCTAAGATAATGTGTATTATTTTCCTGTATCTGTCATATATTTGGAGAGTGTTTCCGGTAGCGATAGCTAGTCTCCAAGTACCTGAGAAGTGGCCGGTGTATCCTTTAGACCCCGTTCACGGCTCGTTTTCTCTTCTTTCATTTGGTCTGACGACCCTGCCTATTCATACTTTTACTTTCCAGCTGGCAGAATGAATCCACTTTCCCTCTTATGGAGCTTATGTAACCCCAAATATTTCCCCGACGCAAGCCTTATTTTGTATACAGGGTGCTCCCCTTTATATTTTTTTGTGATCATGATTTAACCTTTCTCTTTCTTTTATTATTAGAAAATTGACTGATTTCCAGAAGGTCGCCATTAAGAAGACTTCGCTTTCTCCACGTCATCTGGCAGAGTCTAGCTCAAGATTGACCGTTTTATTATCATTATTTTCTTTTTGGTACATCCATTTTTTATATGTGTGACGTATTGACGTGCAGTAGAGGTAGGATCCGCCTTTATTTCACGCCTGTACTGATCCTTTATATGATTTGAATTTTTGTTGTTTTAATTTCATCTTAAAGTTTTTTTTTCTTTCGTACCAAAAAAAAAAAAAAAAAAAAATTTCCTCACCAGTGAACATCTTCGTGAATACGTGTGTATGAAAATATATGTGTGTTTGAGAAAAGAGACTTGCGTTTCGTCAAGCCTTTTATGGAAGTTATGACGTTTAAAGAACTTTTAATTAAGCTGCGTCATATGAATAAGAGAAATGTGAGAACATTTTATTATGTCTTTATTTTCATGTATGTATCTAGTGATGCAAATCATTGATATACTTTTTCATGGCCAAGAGCTTGGGTGGATTACAAGGAAACGGAGGACTTCGAACAGGTACATTGTCGCTCAAGTCAATGTGGCATTCGTGATTTACAGCAGAACCTAAATCTTCTGTGAGGACATCAGAAAATTCCTCAACTAAACCGTTCAGAGTATCACGTTGCTCGGACATCAAAGTTAATGGAAGATGTACGGAAAATACAGGAGACACATCAACGTAGTTAGAAGTACATTCTTCAAAGGGGAACATTTTATCTGAGCGAAATTTGAAACAAAATGAATCGTTAATAAAATCCAACTGCATACCAGTTTTATGCATAAAGTCAATTCCTAAAATACATTGAGTGGAGAGATTGTTAACCACATGAAAAACATGTTTCCAAGAAAATCCGTGAATTTTAATGCGACATAGAATAGTTTCGGCAACGTCGATAACTGACGATCCCGCAGAGAGGAACTGACATTTATTCTGTACGGGGTGTTTTTGCGAAGATCGAATGCTATCTGCCACTGAACGGTGGATGAAACTTCTGGTGGCGCCTGTATCCAAAATAGCAGGTGCCGAGACATTATCGAAATTTACTGAGACTCCTGGTTGTAACACAACATCGAAATTAGATGCATTGTCAAGTTTGGATGGAGGACTGCTCCGGGAGTCGAACTCAGAACACCTCCCTATGAGTTTTCCTGGTTGGAATTACAATTTGGACAGGAACGAGTCGTGACCTCATTCATCCCACAGCCAAAACAGAATTTTCGGCGTTTTAAAGAACACATTTTAAAATGATGTCCAAGTTCATTACAGTTCCAACAAGTTATGCGACCAGAAGAAACATTGCGTGTGATTGTTGTTGGGGTGTTTGTAGTCCTTTCACGGGAAACAGCAGAAGAATTACGAGCCACAGAAGGGCTTGGGTTAGAATTCCTAGAAAGGGACTCAGCACGGCGAGCAGACGGCTTAAACCGTAAGGTGTCGTCTTTTGTTCGGTCGACAGCTGGGCTAGACAGTGTTGTCTGGGGGGAGTAGGCTAACTCGGGGAAAATCGTATTATCGGCTCTTGGAGGTGGAGTATAGTTCGAACAGGCTCGTGCATTTAATTCATACTCACGGCCTTGCGATATGATGTCCTCGATGGAAAAAATGGATGTACGCCGAATGAAGTATTTATAAGTGGGATTTAAATTCCTGTATATAATTTCCAACAGATCCCTGGGATGAAAGGGTTGGGGGAGGTTCGCTGCTAACAGCCGAACTGAGGTTACATAATCGTCGATCATCTCCCCAGGAGCCTGAGTACGGGAGTATATTTCTTGTTTGAGAGCGAAATCGAAATCTTGTGGCGTGAAACGGTCCTTAATGCACCCAACAAATTCGTCCCATGACTTATAAAAATTCGGAGTAGTGCGATGCCACATCAGCGCTTTTCCAGACAAAAGAATAGGTAAGCAACGTACAATATTGTCGGGATTAATATCGTGACAATAACACAATTCCTCCACACGTTGGATAAAACAAAAAACTGATGAGGTATTGTTTTCTCCGGAAAAAGTCAAACCCCACCTACTCACTACTGATGCAACATTTTCGTTGTGGCGAGCACTATTAACAGTGCCTACAGGGGCGATGGAGCAATCTAAAAGGGGAGGGTCTGTCATTAGCAGGTCCTGTGTCGTATCTTGCAATAGTGGCGTGGGCATTGTTAAGGATTCAAGGCCCATAAAATTTAACTCCTTTTTGACGGGTGGGAATTCTGACTTAGACATGACAATAGACAAGGAGAAAAGTAAAACACTTTAACTTAGTAAAATAAAGGTCACAATACCGTAATGCGTCCTATTCCAGCGTTGCGAAGTACTCACTAACTTGTTGCACTCTTCACCTCGGAACTAGATTCTTTGGATGTCTTGTTCACTCGAGAAATGCTTTCACACTCCGCACTTTCTTCGGGGATGGGGGAACAATTCAGTACAGGAATCTTAAACTCAGAAAGACAACATTGTAATAATTGCAAAAATAATATAAGTTTGGTAATTTAAAGGGAACGATTTCACGAAAAACCACGCTCTGATATACCATTTGCACCGCTTGTATTTAAAGTAAACTAAAACAGGGTAAGGGGGGGGGGGGAGTGGTGGGAATGAGAAGGGTGCGTATGTAGGAAACGGGGGTGGGGGGGGGAGGGGGGATGACACGGAGTTACGTAATATAACGAAGCCAGAGGAAACAACACAAAATTAACACATAAAAATAAAGGAAAATGAGTATTACATTAAATTAATTGACATTACCGGGACAGGAAATGAAAGGAAAAATCGATCAGCTAAGAAATATGCTTTGTAGGAAAATATAGGCTTACGTAGAGGTAGTTATGTCTAAATATAACGACATACGAAGAAACAAAGGAATTAAGGCATGACGAATGGACAGTGACTAACACAAAGACCATCGCTCACACACTTTTCCTAAAACAGAGGGAAGGATCAAATAGGAGGCGAAATGAGACATGGCTCCGTTACTCCAATGATACCTTGACCCAAAAAACAAACTCTGATACGACAATCAAATGAAAGATACCTCGAAAGAGTGCACATCAATTTGTGACGTAATACAGAGCGTTGGTAAGCCTCGCAGAAAAGTAGCATATATTTCAGACCTGAGAGATTTGAGTAAAAATAAAACCGATTACATGAAAGGTAGGGATGACAAATAAACACAGAGGCTTCGCTAAACTAACGTAAACAAAGGCGAAGGGACTTGGGTTCATGGATCGAATTCACATCATCATAAGAAAGGGAAATTGATAAACTGAAATTCAAAAATGATAGCATGCCAGATAAAACCAAGTGATCGAATCGTACTTACGTTTAGTTGCGTTGGGCACGGGCGAAAAGCCCGACACACCTAGGCTGTGACCGTTTCACATGATGGTCAGAAATGGAAGGAAGCCACCTTCTCTAAAAGGAACGCAGTAACGCCACTCGGGAAAAATAAGTCGTAGAACTCCCCCTCTCCAGAACATAAAGGGGGCCAATGGGAGAAGCAAAGCTTAGTAACAAGTTATGCTTCAACCAATGGTAACACAGTGTCAGTAGGGGTGAAAAGTTTCACCATCTGACGAAACATTTACGCAGAATTACAAAGTTTGAACGCAGTAGGTGAGACAGAGAAACGTATGTCACAATAATGCGACATGAAGGAAATGATGATAATAATAATAATAATAATATGACAAAAAAATAATGAACCTGATAAAAACGGTTCAAAATTCCCCTGCTCTCACAAAAAAAAAGGAATTTTCCTGGCCATGGAAATTTCTTTTTTCGTACAAAAAGAGAGGAAAAAAAATGAAAAGGGGGAAAAAAAATTGAATACTAAAAAAAATTGGGTACTAAGGACCTCTAGGAGAATACAAAAAAAAATGAACAGTTGACTAATCTGACCGTGAAATGAAGGTGGTACCCCCTTCATTGCTCGTCAACACTAGCCACTAACGTCAAAAGTACTGCGTTCAAAAAGAAATACAGTGAGTTCATATATTAAATAGTGATCATTGTTCTTGCTAGTTCATGATGATGCGGATGTCGAAATCTTCAAGATGGACGTTACCTCGGGACTGCAAATCTCTCCAGCCTCTGATGAGAAAAGATAGACAAAGTTAAATCGTGATCACATTAAAAAAAAATACATTTGGGACACCCTGTATATAGGACCGTTCGTTGCGTCAACGAGGAATATGCAATAGTGTCATAATGTCTTCGAAAGGGAAAGTACTCTCCTTTTCAGCTGCTGAAAAATAAAGCCATGTATAGACCCAGTGAAGGGTGACTGGTCCGTTAACGAGTTCCGAGGAGACCCTCAGCTGTGTTAGCCCAGGTACACAAAGGTTGTTTGTTGTTACTCGCCAACCCTCTGGATGGTTGCTAGACAATACACGATATGCTGAGAACACTTGACAATTTAAAACCTAACAAAATATATGACTTCACAATAAATATCAAAATCAAGATGACACTAAGGTGCATGATATCTCAAAACCATGACACAAAAAGTCAATTACATGAATAAATGTAAAATAAATACCAAGTTCCTACAAGGTCAAACAGGAAGTGTTGAAGGGTCCTTGTCTGTCGCCGAACAATAGGAGTTAAGCCGAGGGGCAGTGCAAAAGAGGAGTAGGGGTGGTTTGCAAATAGTGACCGACCAGGTATATACAGATGGCCTCAGGCAAAGATATAGTTTGACAGAGATGTCAAGTATTCACGACACACTCGCGTACGAGAAAAAGGCCCCGGGTTCGATCCCCGGCATCTCCACCCATTTGCACCGCTTGTGCTTTTACGTTAAACAAAATAGCAGAGGCGTGAGGAAATATAGTAGAAGTGAAAACAACACCTTAAACAGGATCGCTAAGGAGCGGGGAAAGGATGTCTCTTTCGATGCGTGCTGGGCCCAAGATTCCGGATCGAAAGAAAGATACTTTCCAAAAAAGGAATCGAATGAATTGTTTAAAACAAATCAAAAGCGGAATTGAAATTATCTAATTGATCGAGGAACCCAGAAGCGTGAAGGTCGTGACTGCGTTACAGTACGAAGCCAAGACCGACGAAATCGGACGAGAGATGAGGGAACTTAAAATTACAAATGAAAGAGGACGAAACCAAGTGAACTATTTACTATTGTATTTAAAGTAAACTAAAACAGGTGCGCATAAGAGTAAGGATATATCTAAACACAAAATGAAAGGTAAACGTGAAGAGGTATAAAATCGCTTAATAACAAATAAAATAAAATTAATGATTAAAGATGGTACCTAAGAAAGGAGCACACAAAAACAATCTCAAGAGAAAAGTGTATAAATGAACTTAAGCACTAACAAAGATGAAACAAGATTAATTAAAATGTACTTACAATCAATGTGCAACTAAACCGTAAGCGTGACTCGATAACTAAAATTTAAAATACAAAAACAAAAACAAAAAACGAAAAAGATAGAGAGTATGGATGAGTCGAATAAGAAAACACCTCTACTTACGAGGATGACCTGGACTAGAATGCCCCTCGCCAAGAACAGACTTCCAAAAAGCTTATGATGTTGTGAAATCATGGGGTAAGGGGGGGGGGGAGTGGTGGGAATGAGAAGGGTGCGTATGTAGGAAACGGGGGTGGGGGGGGGAGGGGGGATGACACGGAGTTACGTAATATAACGAAGCCAGAGGAAACAACACAAAATTAACACATAAAAATAAAGGAAAATGAGTATTACATTAAATTAATTGACATTACCGGGACAGGAAATGAAAGGAAAAATCGATCAGCTAAGAAATATGCTTTGTAGGAAAATATAGGCTTACGTAGAGGTAGTTATGTCTAAATATAACGACATACGAAGAAACAAAGGAATTAAGGCATGACGAATGGACAGTGACTAACACAAAGACCATCGCTCACACACTTTTCCTAAAACAGAGGGAAGGATCAAATAGGAGGCGAAATGAGACATGGCTCCGTTACTCCAATGATACCTTGACCCAAAAAACAAACTCTGATACGACAATCAAATGAAAGATACCTCGAAAGAGTGCACATCAATTTGTGACGTAATACAGAGCGTTGGTAAGCCTCGCAGAAAAGTAGCATATATTTCAGACCTGAGAGATTTGAGTAAAAATAAAACCGATTACATGAAAGGTAGGGATGACAAATAAACACAGAGGCTTCGCTAAACTAACGTAAACAAAGGCGAAGGGACTTGGGTTCATGGATCGAATTCACATCATCATAAGAAAGGGAAATTGATAAACTGAAATTCAAAAATGATAGCATGCCAGATAAAACCAAGTGATCGAATCGTACTTACGTTTAGTTGCGTTGGGCACGGGCGAAAAGCCCGACACACCTAGGCTGTGACCGTTTCACATGATGGTCAGAAATGGAAGGAAGCCACCTTCTCTAAAAGGAACGCAGTAACGCCACTCGGGAAAAATAAGTCGTAGAACTCCCCCTCTCCAGAACATAAAGGGGGCCAATGGGAGAAGCAAAGCTTAGTAACAAGTTATGCTTCAACCAATGGTAACACAGTGTCAGTAGGGGTGAAAAGTTTCACCATCTGACGAAACATTTACGCAGAATTACAAAGTTTGAACGCAGTAGGTGAGACAGAGAAACGTATGTCACAATAATGCGACACGAAGGAAATGATGATAATAATAATAATAATAATATGACAAAAAAATAATGAACCTGATAAAAACGGTTCAAAATTCCCCTGCTCTCACAAAAAAAAGGAATTTTCCTGGCCATGGAAATTTCTTTTTTCGTACAAAAAGAGAGGAAAAAAAATGAAAAGGGGGAAAAAAAATTGAATACTAAAAAAAATTGGGTACTAAGGACCTCTAGGAGAATACAAAAAAAATGAACAGTTGACTAATCTGACCGTGAAATGAAGGTGGTACCCCCTTCATTGCTCGTCAACACTAGCCACTAACGTCAAAAGTACTGCGTTCAAAAAGAAATACAGTGAGTTCATATATTAAATAGTGATCATTGTTCTTGCTAGTTCATGATGATGCGGATGTCGAAATCTTCAAGATGGACGTTACCTCGGGACTGCAAATCTCTCCAGCCTCTGATGAGAAAAGATAGACAAAGTTAAATCGTGATCACATTTAAAAAAAAAATACATTTGGGACACCCTGTATATAGGACCGTTCGTTGCGTCAACGAGGAATATGCAATAGTGTCATAATGTCTTCGAAAGGGAAAGTACTCTCCTTTTCAGCTGCTGAAAAATAAAGCCATGTATAGACCCAGTGAAGGGTGACTGGTCCGTTAACGAGTTCCGAGGAGACCCTCAGCTGTGTTAGCCCAGGTACACAAAGGTTGTTTGTTGTTACTCGCCAACCCTCTGGATGGTTGCTAGACAATACACGATATGCTGAGAACACTTGACAATTTAAAACCTAACAAAATATATGACTTCACAATAAATATCAAAATCAAGATGACACTAAGGTGCATGATATCTCAAAACCATGACACAAAAAGCCAATTACATGAATAAATGTAAAATAAATACCAAGTTCCTACAAGGTCAAACAGGAAGTGTTGAAGGGTCCTTGTCTGTCGCCGAACAATAGGAGTTAAGCCGAGGGGCAGTGCAAAAGAGGAGTAGGGGTGGTTTGCAAATAGTGACCGACCAGGTATATACAGATGGCCTCAGGCAAAGATATAGTTTGACAGAGATGTCAAGTATTCACGACACACTCGCGTACGAGAAAAAGGCCACGGGTGTCTCCTGTCTTGTCACAGGAATAAATGAAAAGGAAGCACACGAATTAAGATCAGAATAGGCTCACATGCTAGGTTGGCTATTAAGGAGCTCGGGCATCCAATTAGAATAAAAGGAAAACAAAAACACAACATTATAGCGAGGCGAAATTCACAAGATCATTTGACAAATTTTTTCAACTGCGTGACGTGGGCCGAAGTCACTGAATTATCGTGATCGTCCACTAACTCAACTGAGACAGGATTTAAAAAGCGTGAAATAGTCTTGGGAGTTGACCAACGTAAGCACAGCTTACTGGAAATTTGTTTGGTAGCGTCACTCAAAGGATGTAAACGACACAAAACTTTGTCCCCAATTTGGAATTTAACATCATGACGGCCTAAGTTGTAGCGCTTCGCTACTCTGGCTTTTGCTTTCTTGAGGTGACCGGTAGCGATGGCCCATTTTTGAGCAACAGAGGTAGAGCGAGAGGGTTCGGAAAGATATTCAATATTCCATTTGAGCAGCAAGGGGTCGACGAGCGCTCGGCCAAGGAATAATTCAGCTGGAGTAGTTTGAACGGACGAATGGAAAGAAGTATTGAACCCGAGACTGAAATACTGTAGGTTCGTATCCCAGGAGGTTTGATCGGCATTGTGAAAAGCGGACATACAAGCCTTCAAGTTTTTGTGAAAACGCTCTACGTGATTTCCCTGCGGTCGATATGGTGACAAGAAAATATGTTGGATGCCCCAGTTAAATACCATAGTTTCAAAAGCTTTGGAACGGAATACAGAGGCGTTATCTGACACAAGATACTTGGGAGGACCAAAAACTCCAAATATATATCTAGACAAGAAATGGATAGTAGTCTGAGAAGTGATATTCTTTACTGGGAATAACCAAACAAACTTCGAAAAACCATCAATGACAGTTAAAATGGCTTGATTGCCAGATTTTGATCTCACGACTGGACCAAAGTAATCAATGAAAAGGCGTTCGCCGGGACGAGTGACGATACCAGCTTGGTGGAAGCCTACACGAGTGTTCTGGGCAGGTTTAGAACGCTGGCAGGTTAAACATCTTCTGACATGAGCAAAAGCATCTACTTTAATTGAGGGCCAATAAAATTCACCGGATATCTTACGGAAAGTGCGCTGCATCCCTGCATGAGTTCCCAGTGCAGAATCATGATTAACGTAAGAGCACAACGCGGTGCAAATGGGGTAGCACGGTAATGACAAGAAACCTGTCAGCAGCTGTTCCAGACCGAGACATATGAAGGGGTGAGGCGAGTTCTGAGAAATATCACAGTCAACTAAGCGACTATTTACAACAAAGGTAAGGACTCAAACCCTTGAGAGAAATGCATTTTCTACTTCACAGAAAGTAAAATAAAAACGTCCACAACACTGACGAAATGAAAAGGAAGAGAAAGCAAACAAAATTTCCTGTCGCCTTAAAATCACCGTTAACTAAACAAATGTCTACTAGAGGAAGCAAATACATAAAAGTAGGTTACAATACCGTGACGTGTCGTGTTCCAGCGATGCGATGTACTCACTGATATGTTGCCACTGTTCACCTCGAAGCTGGGTCTTTTGGATGTCTTGTTTACTTGAGGGACTAAACCACCTTTCCTTGGAGATGGGTTTCCTGGATGCCCGTAGTTCACACAGAAAGTAACTTCACCCTTTCTTCAGGGGTGGGGAAAAACAATTCACTGAATTCCTTAAACTCAAAGAAAAACAAATTTTAATACAATGTAAATGAAGAGAAAAATAATAAAAGGTTAATAACTTGAGAGAGGTGAGGAGGGAACGATTTCGCACGCAACCATGCTCTGCTACCATTGCGCCGATAAAGGTCTATTAATAATAATAATAATAATGCGCGTCAGAGTAGCAGTGGAAGATAAAATCAACAAGGTCGCAAATGGATGGGGAAAAGACGTCTTGCTCGACCCGGTGCTGGGCCCAAGGTTTTCGGAGCGAGCAAAAGATGATTTCCAAAAAACCAAATGCAAACGAATAATTGCTTAATGCAATAATCAAAAGTGCAGAAACGAGATTCCCATAAAATTAATTAAATAAATCCCAGAGGCGTGTTAATCGTGCCTTTGTTACGTCACAAAGACAAGATTGACGAAATCGAGGTAAGGATAAGGATAAGGAAGGGGAACTTAAATATAAGAAATGAAAAGACAAGGGAGCTATATTACTTAAAATATAAAAATGTATTGAGGATAAAAGAAAGAGCGTGTACACGAAATAAACAAATTATTTAAAACAAAGAAAAAAGGCAAGCTAAGACAAGATCAATAATACAAAAGAAACCCAATACCAAGAATAAAGAATTCAAAAACTTAAAAAAAACTGAAAAGCACGACAGAACCTGAGTACCGCTCAACAACATGAATCTAACGAAAAGATAAAAACTTGAAAGAAATAAAACGAAACTTACAAAAGTTAGAGAGAAACGACAAACTTGCAAAAAGTCAAACTTCGAACTGCTAAGACGCGAAGCTTTTCATGATGTTATGTAAACATACCGGAGGGAAGGGGGAGGAGTGAGGGGAGTAAAACAAAGGGGAGAGAGATCTCACGGAGATAGGAGGAAGGAGAAGACAAGGGGAATTATAATTAAGTTATGTAATACGGCGAAAATCGAAAGAGAAAAACAAAACAAAAGGAAAATGAGATATACGGAGATACATTACATTACAATTGACTTGGGACGAAAGAGACCGGTAAAAATCGAAAGCACGCTATAATAAAATAGGCTTATATTCCAACATAATGCCGCACCAACGCGACATATAAAAAAAAAGAATAATATGACATCGGAGCTGGAGAAAATCCCAGTTAACCACCGTCACATATATTCTATAAACAAAAGGGACACGTATTAGTGGGACGTTGGACATAAGTCCCGTTACCTCACACATACTGTCCGCAAACAAAGGTCCAATTGCTACCAATCAAATGAAACATTTGTGGTACAAAAGAGACACCGACGCAAAAGACGAGCACCAAGGCCCGACAGGAAAATATACATAAGCCAAGACGCAGAAACGCAATACTTTCGAATCTTACAGGTATTAACCAAAATAATAAAACTGTGAGGAGGGCACATAACAAAAGCAACAAAAAGAACTCCGCCGTATGACATTACGCAAGGTCCCGGAGATCTGGTTCAAGGATTAAAATACTAACAGTAACATCTTGAAAAAGAAAGAGAATTAAGCAAAAGAAGGAACGTTTAACAAAAACAATTACATTGCGTTAGATAGAAATACATTGAGCCGTACTCACATTCCGCTGCGCCATGAGGGTGGGCCTCTGCCCGAATACACACGTTCGCCTTACATCTCGGCGCGTCTAAGACTGACCAAGCTTCTGTCCCCCAGAGGGGAGAGAAGCCTCTCAGAAAAATCAAATGCGTAGTTTGGGAGTGGCCCCAAACTCGCGTCAAATATTGTCAGAGCCAATGGCAGAACGAATTGCACAACAAAATGCAAGGTAGCAACAACACTAGCCAATACGAGAGAACAAGGCAGTATGTAGCCAGGGGTTGCACAACGTTAGACAGAGAGATACATACAGACAAACTGCGCACTTTTAAACTCTCGAGGCGTAATATAGAGATGTCACAACACATGACAATAATAATAATAATAATCATGATGACAATAATAATAATTACAATAAATTCTGAAAAGTGGTTCAATTGTTGGGATTGTTTCGTTTGGCTAGGTGTATCTCGATTGCTTCCTTTATGTCAAGAGCTCTGCCTTTCGATTCGTGATGGATTATTTTAAGGTCCGACTCTATGTTGGTAAAGCTGTGCCCTGCGTCACACATATGTTCGCACACGGCTGAATGTGTTCCGTATCTTATCGCATTCCTATGTGTCCACTCTGCCCGATGTAATTAGCTTGACAATCGGTGTCTTGGCACGTTATAGAATATACCCCTGACCTTGAATACGGGTCACGTTTATTTAGATTACTATTTAGGAGGTGCCTAGCGGTTGTGTTTTTCGTCGTGAAAGCTATCTTTATGCCTTGCTTTTTGAATAGGTTAGTGATTTTATATGTATTCGCATTCACATAGTTGAAACGCGCAAATTTTTTCTCATTACTGTCCGGTTTGGGAATCGTTGTATCTTTATTTTTATGTTTGGCTATAATTTGGTTTATTTTGCTTGGCGAGAAGTTGTTTTCCTTAGCTATTTGCATAATTGTTCTTATTTCCTTATTATAGTTGTCTTTTGACATGGGTATGTTTAAAGCCCTGTGCACCATTGAGTTGAAACCCGCTAGTTTGTGCGTACTGGGGTGATTAGACTGATTGTCGATTGCATGCGAGGTTTGTGTTGCTTTCCGGAATATGGAATATGAAAGGTCGTTGTCTTTACGTTCAATAGTTATATCGAGATAATTTATTTTCCGGTCTATTTCGGATTCCTTAGTGAATTTGATAGAGTGGTGAAGGCTATTAATGGATTGGAGAATTGTTTCTTCGCTTGTTAGTTCAGTATCGTAGATGCAAATTACATCATCTACGTATCTTTTCCATATTACTATTCCCTTTGTTGAAGTCTTTTCTAAGGACGCATTTTCTAGTGCATTGATGAAGATGTCAGCGATTAACCCACTTAGTGGCGATCCCATTGCTAGGCCTTCTCTCTGTGTGTATATTTTATTGTCGAATTGAAACACGTTTTGGTTGAGAACGACCCTCAGTAATCTCACAATCTCTTCAATTTCTTTTACCGAATTGTTGGATTTTAAGTTGTTTTCGATAGTGTTGATTGCTTCAATAATCGGAATATTGGTGTACATGTTAGTTACGTCGAAGGATACTAGCCTGAAGCTAGGTTTCATTTGTAGGGTGTTCAATGCTGTTACTAGTTCTGTTGTGTTCTTTACAGAGTTGTTTTTGTCGTTGGAAAGACGGCATTTTAAGATTTTTAGTAACTCTTTGCTGATTTTGTAATTAGGGGCATTCCTACAATTGACTATTGGTCTCATTGGGCATTCCTTTTTGTGTATTTTTGGTTGTCCCCTCAATGACGGTATTTTCGGGTTCATGTTTATTAGTTTTGATTTTTCGGCTTTGGTCAGTATGTATTCTGTTTCTTTTAGCGCACTTTTTATTTGTTTTTGGAATTTGTTGGTGGGGTCTTTTGTTAATTCCTTGATTTCGTTGTTGTTTAGGAATTCGACTGTTTTTTCAATGTATTCTGTTTTGTTCAAAATTACTGTAGTGTTTCCCTTATCTGCTTTTGTGATGATTAAGTCATGTTCTTTTATTTTTTGTTTCAACGACTTTATTTCTTTGAGTTGTTTGTTGTTTTGAATGTTATTGCTATCGCCCTCTCGTTTGAGGATTTTTTTGGCTTCGTTGGTGGCGAGATTTTTGGTTAATTCCCTGTCTTCTGCTGGGAGCTTGTGACTGGCTATCTCAATATCTGTGATCAACTGTTTTATATTGTGGTTCGTGTGTGCGTCTGTGCAGTTGTATTTCAAACCTTTGTCTAACATATTCATTTCACCTTGAGAAAAGGTTACGTTCGTTCTGTTGTTTACTCTGCTGTGGAAATTGAATTCATTGTTATTCGTGTGTTGTTCGTTAGATTGATGGTTCTGTGTTTCTCCTAGTTTTCTTAATTTATTTTCTAGCGTTTCATGCTTCCTCGTTGCTCTGATTTTGATGGTGTCATGTAGGTGCTCGGTGAAGCTGTCCCATAGGGCTGCGTGCCAGAAATTACTTAGTTGCAATTGAATGTCGTATAATTGTTGGTTAATTTTTTGCTTTCTTATGTATGCAAATCTTAATTCGTTTTTTATCCAAAGCGCTTTGGCTTGTTTAGTTGAAATGATCGATGCTGGTGTGTTCGGTACGGTTTTAATTGGTACGTATTTAGGTGTGAGGTTTAGTTCTATACATTTTTTGTTGAACCAAATTGACTTGTCTAAATTCATGAGTTTAAGCCTGAGTGATTTGAATTTCTTGGCTTCACGATTTGCCTGACTAGCCGTGAACATTGTGGTGTTTGAAGCCATATTTTCAGTGTTGCCTTAGTAAACAAGTGTTTAGTGCTTTTCAGTCGGTCAACACGAATGTACCCAAAAGAGATGGGTTATGCCCTAATCCTGAAATAAATTACATGAGATTAATAAAACACTAGGATGACCAGTTTCGATCGTCAAGCGATCATCATCAGGTCCATTACACTTAGGCTATAAAATCTATGTTTGAAATACAGGTGAAAATATTTACAATATGTACAATTATTTAGTTGCAGTATTGGTACTGCAACTGTCAGTGTATGCTTAATGCAGTATATATGTTAGGTGAAATGCTAAATGGTGATAGCTATCCGGAGATTGTACTTTAGAGAGATTATATGGTTGTAAACTATGGTTAAACTATAAAATTTTAGGCTAACTACTTATCTGATTGTCTTCCGTACTACAGCTACTCGCAGTTTTCGTGTTTACTAGAACTCACTGTGCGGTCGACTGCGGTGGTTATCTTAACGACTGGTTTTTCCCTCCCTTCTCCCCCCTACCCCTACGTGCTGTGGGGAGTGATCGCGATGTGTTTATGTGAGGTGTTGCCAACCTAGATAAGATGTATGTTATTGAATGAGGTGGGTCTGCAACTATTAAAGACCGTGGATTAGCCCTCGCCACGCGTGGAGCATAACCCATTCGAACTAAGCGTTGACGGTCTTATGAGGACGTCCCGGCACCTTTAATACTGCCGCGAATATGGGCCTTGGTTTATTGCAGAAGAAAAGTACATCGTACACCTGATCCAGATAACATTTACCTATTAAAAACCCCCTTATTTCCCCCCTTTTTTATCTAGCTTGGCTGTGTCGCTAAATTGTGGTTTGTTTCCGACAGGGTGTGTTTTTTAGTAGCGTGAAGAGGGGTGAGCTCTCCATGAACGTGTGTTCATTTAGATTGTTGGGATTGTTTCGTTTGGCTAGGTGTATCTCGATTGCTTCCTTTATGTCAAGAGCTCTGCCTTTCGATTCGTGATGGATTATTTTAAGGTCCGACTCTATGTTGGTAAAGCTGTGCCCTGCGTCACACATATGTTCGCACACGGCTGAATGTGTTCCGTATCTTATCGCATTCCTATGTTCATTATAACGTGTGTCAACTCGCCTTCCACTCTGCCCGATGTAATTAGCTTGACAATCGGTGTCTTGGCACGTTATAGAATATACCCCTGACCTTGAATACGGGTCACGTTTATTTAGATTACTATTTAGGAGGTGCCTAGCGGTTGTGTTTTTCGTCGTGAAAGCTATCTTTATGCCTTGCTTTTTGAATAGGTTAGTGATTTTATATGTATTCGCATTCACATAGTTGAAACGCGCAAATTTTTTCTCATTACTGTCCGGTTTGGGAATCGTTTTGTCTTTATTTTTATGTTTGGCTATAATTTGGTTTATTTTGCTTGGCGAGAAGTTGTTTTCCTTAGCTATTTGCATAATTGTTCTTATTTCCTTATTATAGTTGTCTTTTGACATGGGTATGTTTAAAGCCCAGTGCACCATTGAGTTGAAACCCGCTAGTTTGTGCGTACTGGGGTGATTAGACTGATTGTCGATTGCATGCGAGGTTTCTGTTGCTTTCCGGAATATGGAATATGAAAGGTCGTTGTCTTTACGTTCAATAGTTATATCGAGATAATTTATTTTCCGGTCTATTTCGGATTCCTTAGTGAATTTGATAGAGTGGTGAAGGCTATTAATGGATTGGAGAATTGTTTCTTCGCTCGTTAGTTCAGTATCGTAGATGCAAATTACATCATCTACGTATCTTTTCCATATTACTATTCCCTTTGTTGAAGTCTTTTCTAAGAACGCATTTTCTAGTGCATTGATGAAGATGTCAGCGATTAACCCACTTAGTGGCGATCCCATTGCTAGGCCTTCTCTCTGTGTGTATATTTTATTGTCGAATTGAAACACGTTTTGGTTGAGAACGACCCTCAGTAATCTCACAATCTCTTCAATTTCTTTTACCGAATTGTTGGATTTTAAGTTGTTTTCGATAGTGTTGATTGCTTCAATAATCGGAATATTGGTGTACATGTTAGTTACGTCGAAGGATACTAGCCTGAAGCTAGGTTTCATTTGTAGGGTGTTCAATGCTGTTACTAGTTCTGTTGTGTTCTTTACAGAGTTGTTTTTGTCGTTGGAAAGACGGCATTTTAAGATTTTTAGTAACTCTTTGCTGATTTTGTAATTAGGGGCATTCCTACAATTGACTATTGGTCTCATTGGGCATTCCTTTTTGTGTATTTTTGGTTGTCCCCTCAATGACGGTATTTTCGGGTTCATGTTTATTAGTTTTGATTTTTCGGCTTTGGTCAGTATGTATTCTGTTTCTTTTAGCGCACTTTTTATTTGTTTTTGGAATTTGTTGGTGGGGTCTTTTGTTAATTCCTTGATTTCGTTGTTGTTTAGGAATTCGACTGTTTTTTCAATGTATTCTGTTTTGTTCAAAATTACTGTAGTGTTTCCCTTATCTGCTTTTGTGATGATTAAGTCATGTTCTTTTATTTTTTGTTTCAACGACTTTATTTCTTTGAGTTGTTTGTTGTTTTGAATGTTATTGCTATCGCCCTCTCGTTTGAGGATTTTTTTGGCTTCGTTGGTGGCGAGATTTTTGGTTAATTCCCTGTCTTCTGCTGGGAGCTTGTGACTGGCTATCTCAATATCTGTGATCAACTGTTTTATATTGTGGTTCGTGTGTGCGTCTGTGCAGTTGTATTTCAAACCTTTGTCTAACATATTCATTTCACCTTGAGAAAAGGTTACGTTCGTTCTGTTGTTTACTCTGCTGTGGAAATTGAATTCATTGTTATTCGTGTGTTGTTCGTTAGATTGATGGTTCTGTGTTTCTCCTAGTTTTCTTAATTTATTTTCTAGCGTTTCGTGCTTCCTCGTTGCTCTGATTTTGATGGTGTCATGTAGGTGCTCGGTGAAGCTGTCCCATTGGGCTGCGTGCCAGAAATTACTTAGTTGCAATTGAATGTCGTATAATTGTTGGTTAATTTTTTGCTTTCTTATGTATGCAAATCTTAATTCGTTTTTTATCCAAAGCGCTTTGGCTTGTTTAGTTGAAATGATCGAGGCTGGTGTGTTCGGTACGGTTTTAATTGGTACGTATTTAGGTGTGAGGTTTAGTTCTATACATTTTTTGTTGAACCAAATTGACTTGTCTAAATTCATGAGTTTAAGCCTGAGTGATTTGAATTTCTTGGCTTCACGATTTGCCTGACTAGCCGTGAACATTGTGGTTTTTGAAGCCATATTTTCAGTGTTGCCTTAGTAAACAAGTGTTTAGTGCTTTTCAGTCGGTCAACACGAATGTACCCAAAAGAGATGGGTTATGCCCTAATCCTGAAATAAATTACATGAGATTAATAAAACACTAGGCTGACCAGTTTCGATCGTCAAGCGATCATCATCAGATCCATTACACTTAGGCTATAAAATCTATGTTTGAAATACAGGTGAAAATATTTACAATATGTACAATTATTTAGTTGCAGTATTGGTACTGCAACTGTCAGTGTATGCTTAATGCAGTATATATGTTAGGTGAAATGCTAAATGGTGATAGCTATCCGGAGATTGTACTTTAGAGAGATTATATGGTTGTAAACTATGGTTAAACTATAAAATTTTAGGCTAACTACTTATCTGATTGTCTTCCGTACTACAGCTACTCGCAGTTTTCGTGTTTACTAGAACTCACTGTGCGGTCGACTGCGGTGGTTATCTTAACGACTGGTTTTTCCCTCCCTTCTCCCCCCTACCCCTACGTGCTGTGGGGAGTGATCGCGATGTGTTTATGTGAGGTGTTGCCAACCTAGATAAGATGTATGTTATTGAATGAGGTGGGTCTGCAACTATTAAAGACCGTGGATTAGCCCTCGCCACGCGTGGAGCATAACCCATTCGAACTAAGCGTTGACGGTCTTATGAGGACGTCCCGGCACCTTTAATACTGCCGCGAATATGGGCCTTGGTTTATTGCAGAAGAAAAGTACATCGTACACCTGATCCAGATAACATTTACCTATTAAAAACCCCCTAATTTCCCCCCTTTTTTATCTAGCTTGGCTGTGTCGCTAAATTGTGTTTTGTTTCCGACAGGGTGTGTTTTTTAGTAGCGTGAAGAGGGGTGAGCTCTCCATGAACGTGTGTTCATTTAGATTGTTGGGATTGTTTCGTTTGGCTAGGTGTATCTCGATTGCTTCCTTTATGTCAAGAGCTCTGCCTTTCGATTCGTGATGGATTATTTTAAGGTCCGACTCTATGTTGGTAAAGCTGTGCCCTGCGTCACACATATGTTCGCACACGGCTGAATGTGTTCCGTATCTTATCGCATTCCTATGTTCATTATAACGTGTGTCTACTCGCCTTCCACTCTGCCCGATGTAATTAGCTTGACAATCGGTGTCTTGGCACGTTATAGAATATACCCCTGACCTTGAATACGGGTCACGTTTATTTAGATTACTATTTAGGAGGTGCCTAGCGGTTGTGTTTTTCGTCGTGAAAGCTATCTTTATGCCTTGCTTTTTGAATAGGTTAGTGATTTTATATGTATTCGCAATCACATAGTTGAAACGCGCAAATTTTTTCTCATTACTGTCCGGTTTGGGAATCGTTTTATCTTTATTTTTATGTTTGGCTATAATTTGGTTTATTTTGCTTGGCGAGAAGTTGTTTTCCTTAGCTATTTGCATAATTGTTCTTATTTCCTTATTATAATTGTCTTTTGACATGGGTATGTTTAAAGCCCTGTGCACCATTGAGTTGAAACCCGCTAGTTTGTGCGTACTGGGGTGATTAGACTGATTGTCGATTGCATGCGAGGTTTGTGTTGCTTTCCGGAATATGGAATATGAAAGGTCGTTGTCTTAACGTTCAATAGTTATATCGAGATAATTTATTTTCCGGTCTATTTCGGATTCCTTAGTGAATTTGATAGAGTGGTGAAGGCTATTAATGGATTGGAGAATTGTTTCTTCGCTTGTTAGTTCAGTATCGTAGATGCAAATTACATCATCTACGTATCTTTTCCATATTACTATTCCCTTTGTTGAAGTCTTTTCTAAGGACGCATTTTCTAGTGCATTGATGAAGATGTCAGCGATTAACCCACTTAGTGGCGATCCCATTGCTAGGCCTTCTCTCTGTGTGTATATTTTATTGTCGAATTGAAACACGTTTTGGTTGAGAACGACCCTCAGTAATCTCACAATCTCTTCAATTTCTTTTACCGAATTGTTGGATTTTAAGTTGTTTTCGATAGTGTTGATTGCTTCAATAATCGGAATATTGGTGTACATGTTAGTTACGTCGAAGGATACTAGCCTGAAGCTAGGTTTCATTTGTAGGGTGTTCAATGCTGTTACTAGTTCTGTTGTGTTCTTTACAGAGTTGTTTTTGTCGTTGGAAAGACGGCATTTTAAGATTTTTAGTAACTCTTTGCTGATTTTGTAATTAGGGGCATTCCTACAATTGACTATTGGTCTCATTGGGTATTCCTTTTTGTGTATTTTTGGTTGTCCCCTCAATGACGGTATTTTCGGGTTCATGTTTATTAGTTTTGATTTTTCGGCTTTGGTCAGTATGTATTCTGTTTCTTTTAGCGCACTTTTTATTTGTTTTTGGAATTTGTTGGTGGGGTCTTTTGTTAATTCCTTGATTTCGTTGTTGTTTAGGAATTCGACTGTTTTTTCAATGTATTCTGTTTTGTTCAAAATTACTGTAGTGTTTCCCTTATCTGCTTTTGTGATGATTAAGTCATGTTCTTTTATAAAAGTGTTTCAACGACTTTATTTCTTTGAGTTGTTTGTTGTTTTGAATGTTATTGCTATCGCCCTCTCGTTTGAGGAAAAAACAGTCGAATTCCTAAACAACAACGAAATCAAGGAATTAACAAAAGACCCCACCAACAAATTCCAAAAACAAATAAAAAGTGCGCTAAAAGAAACAGAATACATACTGACCAAAGCCGAAAAATCAAAACTAATAAACATGAACCCGAAAATACCGTCATTGAGGGGACAACCAAAAATACACAAAAAGGAATGCCCAATGAGACCAATAGTCAATTGTAGGAATGCCCCTAATTACAAAATCAGCAAAGAGTTACTAAAAATCTTAAAATGCCGTCTTTCCAACGACAAAAACAACTCTGTAAAGAACACAACAGAACTAGTAACAGCATTGAACACCCTACAAATGAAACCTAGCTTCAGGCTAGTATCCTTCGACGTAACTAACATGTACACCAATATTCCGATTATTGAAGCAATCAACACTATCGAAAACAACTTAAAATCCAACAATTCGGTAAAAGAAATTGAAGAGATTGTGAGATTACTGAGGGTCGTTCTCAACCAAAACGTGTTTCAATTCGACAATAAAATATACACACAGAGAGAAGGCCTAGCAATGGGATCGCCACTAAGTGGGTTAATCGCTGACATCTTCATCAATGCACTAGAAAATGCGTTCTTAGAAAAGACTTCAACAAAGGGAATAGTAATATGGAAAAGATACGTAGATGATGTAATTTGCATCTACGATACTGAACTAACAAGCGAAGAAACAATTCTCCAATCCATTAATAGCCTTCACCACTCTATCAAATTCACTAAGGAATCCGAAATAGACCGGAAAATAAATTATCTCGATATAACTATTGAACGTAAAGACAACGACCTTTCATATTCCATATTCCGGAAAGCAATACAAACCTCGCATGCAATCGACAATCAGTCTAATCACCCCAGTACGCACAAACTAGCGGGTTTCAACTCAATGGTGCACAGGGCTTTAAACATACCCATGTCAAAAGACAACTATAATAAGGAAATAAGAACAATTATGCAAATAGCTAAGGAAAACAACTTCTCGCCAAGCAAAATAAACCAAATTATAGCCAAACATAAAAATAAAGATAAAACGATTCCCAAACCGGACAGTAATGAGAAAAAATTTGCGCGTTTCAACTATGTGAATGCGAATACATATAAAATCACTAACCTATTCAAAAAGCAAGGCATAAAGATAGCTTTCACGACGAAAAACACAACCGCTAGGCACCTCCTAAATAGTAATCTAAATAAACGTGACCCGTATTCAAGGTCAGGGGTATATTCTATAACGTGCCAAGACACCGATTGTCAAGCTAATTACATCGGGCAGAGTGGAAGGCGAGTAGACACACGTTATAATGAACATAGGAATGCGATAAGATACGGAACACATTCAGCCGTGTGCGAACATATGTGTGACGCAGGGCACAGCTTTACCAACATAGAGTCGGACCTTAAAATAATCCATCACGAATCGAAAGGCAGAGCTCTTGACATAAAGGAAGCAATCGAGATACACCTAGCCAAACGAAACAATCCCAACAATCTAAATGAACACACGTTCATGGAGAGCTCACCCCTCCTCACGCTACTAAAAAACACACCCTGTCGGAAACAAAACACAATTTAGCGACACAGCCAAGCTAGATAAAAAGGGGGGAAATTAGGGGGTTTTTAATAGGTAAATGTTATCTGGATCAGGTGTACGATGTACTTTTCTTCTGCAATAAACCAAGGCCCATATTCGCGGCAGTATTAAAGGTGCCAGGACGTCCTCATAAGACCGTCAACGCTTAGTTCGAATGGGTTATGCTCCACGCGTGGCGAGGGCTAATCCACGGTCTTTAATAGTTGCAGACCCACCTCATTCAATAACATACATCTTATCTAGGTTGGCAACACCTCACATAAACACATCGCGATCACTCCCCACAGCACGTAGGGGTAGGGGGGAGAAGGGAGGGAAAAACCAGTCGTTAAGATAACCACCGCAGTCGACCGCACAGTGAGTTCTAGTAAACACGAAAACTGCGAGTAGCTGTAGTACGGAAGACAATCAGATAAGTAGTTAGCCTAAAATTTTATAGTTTAACCATAGTTTACAACCATATAATCTCTCTAAAGTACAATCTCCGGATAGCTATCACCATTTAGCATTTCACCTAACATATATACTGCATTAAGCATACACTGACAGTTGCAGTACCAATACTGCAACTAAATAATTGTACATATTGTAAATATTTTCACCTGTATTTCAAACATAGATTTTATAGCCTAAGTGTAATGGATCTGATGATGATCGCTTGACGATCGAAACTGGTCAGCCTAGTGTTTTATTAATCTCATGTAATTTATTTCAGGATTAGGGCATAACCCATCTCTTTTGGGTACATTCGTGTTGACCGACTGAAAAGCACTAAACACTTGTTTACTAAGGCAACACTGAAAATATGGCTTCAAAAACCACAATGTTCACGGCTAGTCAGGCAAATCGTGAAGCCAAGAAATTCAAATCACTCAGGCTTAAACTCATGAATTTAGACAAGTCAATTTGGTTCAACAAAAAATGTATAGAACTAAACCTCACACCTAAATACGTACCAATTAAAACCGTACCGAACACACCAGCCTCGATCATTTCAACTAAACAAGCCAAAGCGCTTTGGATAAAAAACGAATTAAGATTTGCATACATAAGAAAGCAAAAAATTAACCAACAATTATACGACATTCAATTGCAACTAAGTAATTTCTGGCACGCAGCCCAATGGGACAGCTTCACCGAGCACCTACATGACACCATCAAAATCAGAGCAACGAGGAAGCATGAAACGCTAGAAAATAAATTAAGAAAACTAGGAGAAACACAGAACCATCAATCTAACGAACAACACACGAATAACAATGAATTCAATTTCCACAGCAGAGTAAACAACAGAACGAACGTAACCTTTTCTCAAGGTGAAATGAATATGTTAGACAAAGGTTTGAAATACAACTGCACAGACGCACACACGAACCACAATATAAAACAGTTGATCACAGATATTGAGATAGCCAGTCACAAGCTCCCAGCAGAAGACAGGGAATTAACCAAAAATCTCGCCACCAACGAAGCCAAAAAAATCCTCAAACGAGAGGGCGATAGCAATAACATTCAAAACAACAAACAACTCAAAGAAATAAAGTCGTTGAAACAAAAAATAAAAGAACATGACTTAATCATCACAAAAGCAGATAAGGGAAACACTACAGTAATTTTGAACAAAACAGAATACATTGAAAAAACAGTCGAATTCCTAAACAACAACGACATCAAGGAATTAACAAAAGACCCCACCAACAAATTCCAAAAACAAATAAAAAGTGCGCTAAAAGAAACAGAATACATACTGACCAAAGCCGAAAAATCAAAACTAATAAACATGAACCCGAAAATACCGTCATTGAGGGGACAACCAAAAATACACAAAAAGGAATGCCCAATGAGACCAATAGTCAATTGTAGGAATGCCCCTAATTACAAAATCAGCAAAGAGTTACTAAAAATCTTAAAATGCCGTCTTTCCAACGACAAAAACAACTCTGTAAAGAACACAACAGAACTAGTAACAGCATTGAACACCCTACAAATGAAACCTAGCTTCAGGCTAGTATCCTTCGACGTAACTAACATGTACACCAATATTCCGATTATTGAAGCAATCAACACTATCAAAAACAACTTAAAATCCAACAATTCGGTAAAAGAAATTGAAGAGATTGTGAGATTACTGAGGGTCGTTCTCAACCAAAACGTGTTTCAATTCGACAATAAAATATACACACAGAGAGAAGGCCTAGCAATGGGATCGCCACTAAGTGGGTTAATCGCTGACATCTTCATCAATGCACTAGAAAATGCGTTCTTAGAAAAGACTTCAACAAAGGGAATAGTAATATGGAAAAGATACGTAGATGATGTAATTTGCATCTACGATACTGAACTAACAAGCGAAGAAACAATTCTCCAATCCATTAATAGCCTTCACCACTCTATCAAATTCACTAAGGAATCCGAAATAGACCGGAAAATAAATTATCTCGATATAACTATTGAACGTAAAGACAACGACCTTTCATATTCCATATTCCGGAAAGCAACACAAACCTCGCATGCAATCGACAATCAGTCTAATCACCCCAGTACGCACAAACTAGCGGGTTTCAACTCAATGGTGCACAGGGCTTTAAACATACCCATGTCAAAAGACAACTATAATAAGGAAATAAGAACAATTATGCAAATAGCTAAGGAAAACAACTTCTCGCCAAGCAAAATAAACCAAATTATAGCCAAACATAAAAATAAAGATAAAACGATTCCCAAACCGGACAGTAATGAGAAAAAATTTGCGCGTTTCAACTATGTGAATGCGAATACATATAAAATCACTAACCTATTCAAAAAGCAAGGCATAAAGATAGCTTTCACGACGAAAAACACAACCGCTAGGCACCTCCTAAATAGTAATCTAAATAAACGTGACCCGTATTCAAGGTCAGGGGTATATTCTATAACGTGCCAAGACACCGATTGTCAAGCTAATTACATCGGGCAGAGTGGAAGGCGAGTATACACACGTTATAATGAACATAGGAATGCGATAAGATACGGAACACATTCAGCCGTGTGCGAACATATGTGTGACGCAGGGCACAGCTTTACCAACATAGAGTCGGACCTTAAAATAATCCATCACGAATCGAAAGGCAGAGCTCTTGACATAAAGGAAGCAATCGAGATACACCTAGCCAAACGAAACAATCCCAACAATCTAAATTAACACACGTTCATGGAGAGCTCACCCCTCTTCACGCTACTAAAAAACACACCCTGTCGGAAACAAAACACAATTTAGCGACACAGCCAAGCTAGATAAAAAAGGGGGAAATTAGGGGGTTTTTAATAGGTAAATGTTATCTGGATCAGGTGTACGATGTACTTTTCTTCTGCAATAAACCAAGGCCCATATTCGCGGCAAGGTGCCGGGACGTCCTCATAAGACCGTCAACGCTTAGTTCGAATGGGTTATGCTCCACGCGTGGCGAGGGCTAATCCACGGTCTTTAATAGTTGCAGACCCACCTCATTCAATAACATACATCTTATCTAGGTTGGCAACACCTCACATAAACACATCGCGATCACTCCCCACAGCATGTAGGGGTAGGGGGGAGAAGGGAGGGAAAAACCAGTCGTTAAGATAACCACCGCAGTCGACCGCACAGTGAGTTCTAGTAAACACGAAAACTGCGAGTAGCTGTAGTACGGAAGACAATCAGATAAGTAGTTAGCCTAAAATTTTATAGTTTAACCATAGTTTACAACCATATGAAAATCCACAGCCTGCTTCCAGTCTCCGACCGGGTCAGGAATGGAATGAATGAAGCCCCCATCTAGCGGCGAGGATATGAACTGTGCCGGCTGCCGAGGCCTGACGCACTCCTCTGGGGCGATGATTAAATGAATGACAGATGAAATGAAATGATAGTGGAGAGTGTTGCTGGAATGAAATTTTGACAGGGAAAACCGGAGTACCCGGAGAAAAACCTGTCTGCCTCCGTTCTGTCCAGCACAGATCTCACATGGAGTGACCGGGATTTGAACCACGGACCCAGCGGTGAGAGGCAGGCGTGCTGCCGCCTAAGCCACGGAGGCTCACAGTTTACAACCATATAATCTCTCTAAAGTACAATCTCCGGATAGCTATCACCATTTAGCATTTCACCTAACATATATACTGCATTAAGCATACACTGACAGTTGCAGTACCAATACTGCAACTAAATAATTGTACATATTGTAAATATTTTCACCTGTATTTCAAACATAGATTTTATAGCCTAAGTGTAATGGATCTGATGATGATCGCTTGACGATCGAAACTGGTCATCCTAGTGTTTTATTAATCTCATGTAATTTATTTCAGGATTAGGGCATAACCCATCTCTTGTGGGTACATTCGTGTTGACCGACTGAAAAGCACTAAACACTTGTTTACTAAGGCAACACTGAAAATATGGCTTCAAACACCACAATGTTCACGGCTAGTCAGGCAAATCGTGAAGCCAAGAAATTCAAATCACTCAGGCTTAAACTCATGAATTTAGACAAGTCAATTTGGTTCAACAAAAAATGTATAGAACTAAAACTCACACCTAAATACGTACCAATTAAAACCTTACCGAACACACCAGCCTCGATCATTTCAACTAAACAAGCCAAAGCGCTTTGGATAAAAAGCGAATTAAGATTTGCATACATAAGAAAGCAAAAAATTAACCAACAATTATACGACATTCAATTGCAACTAAGTAATTTCTGGCACGCAGCCCAATGGGACAGCTTCACCGAGCACCTACATGACACCATCAAAATCAGAGCAACGAGGAAGCATGAAACGCTAGAAAATAAATTAAGAAAACTAGGAGAAACACAGAACCATCAATCTAACGAACAACACACGAATAACAATGAATTCAATTTCCACAGCAGAGTAAACAACAGAACGAACGTAACCTTTTCTCAAGGTGAAATGAATATGTTAGACAAAGGTTTGAAATACAACTGCACAGACGCACACACGAACCACAATATAAAACAGTTGATCACAGATATTGAGATAGCCAGTCACAAGCTCCCAGCAGAAGACAGGGAATTAACCAAAAATCTCGCCACCAACGAAGCCAAAAAAATCCTCAAACGAGAGGGCGATAGCAATAACATTCAAAACAACAAACAGCTCAAAGAAATAAAGTCGTTGAAACAAAAAATAAAAGAACATGACTTAATCATCACAAAAGCAGATAAGGGAAACACTACAGTAATTTTGAACAAAACAGAATACATTGAAAAAAACAGTCGAATTCCTAAACAACAACGAAATCAAGGAATTAACAAAAGACCCCACCAACAAATTCCAAAAACAAATAAAAAGTGCGCTAAAAGAAACAGAATACATACTGACCAAAGCCGAAAAATCAAAACTAATAAACATGAACCCGAAAATACCGTCATTGAGGGGACAACCAAAAATACACAAAAAGGAATGCCCAATGAGACCAATAGTCAATAGTAGGAATGCCCCTAATTACAAAATCAGCAAAGAGTTACTAAAAATCTTAAAATGCCGTCTTTCCAACGACAAAAACAACTCTGTAAAGAACACAACAGAACTAGTAACAGCATTGAACACCCTACAAATGAAACCTAGCTTCAGGCTAGTATCCTTCGACGTAACTAACATGTACACCAATATTCCGATTATTGAAGCAATCAACACTATCGAAAACAACTTAAAATCCAACAATTCGGTAAAAGAAATTGAAGAGATTGTGAGATTACTGAGGGTCGTTCTCAACCAAAACGTGTTTCAATTCGACAATAAAATATACACACAGAGAGAAGGCCTAGCAATGGGATCGCCACTAAGTGGGTTAATCGCTGACATCTTCATCAATGCACTAGAAAATGCGTTCTTAGAAAAGACTTCAACAAAGGGAATAGTAATATGGAAAAGATACGTAGATGATGTAATTTGCATCTACGATACTGAACTAACAAGCGAAGAAACAATTCTCCAATCCATTAATAGCCTTCACCACTCTATCAAATTCACTAAGGAATCCGAAATAGACCGGAAAATAAATTATCTCGATATAACTATTGAACGTAAAGACAACGACCTTTCATATTCCATATTCCGGAAAGCAACACAAACCTCGCATGCAATCGACAATCAGTCTAATCACCCCAGTACGCACAAACTAGCGGGTTTCAACTCAATGGTGCACAGGGCTTTAAACATACCCATGTCAAAAGACAACTATAATAAGGAAATAAGAACAATTATGCAAATAGCTAAGGAAAACAACTTCTCGCCAAGCAAAATAAACCAAATTATAGCCAAACATAAAAATAAAGATAAAACGATTCCCAAACCGGACAGTAATGAGAAAAAATTTGCGCGTTTCAACTATGTGAATGCGAATACATATAAAATCACTAACCTATTCAAAAAGCAAGGCATAAAGATAGCTTTCACGACGAAAAACACAACCGCTAGGCACCTCCTAAATAGTAATCTAAATAAACGTGACCCGTATTCAAGGTCAGGGGTATATTCTATAACGTGCCAAGACACCGATTGTCAAGCTAATTACATCGGGCAGAGTGGAAGGCGAGTAGACACACGTTATAATGAACATAGGAATGCGATAAGATACGGAACACATTCAGCCGTGTGCGAACATATGTGTGACGCAGGGCACAGCTTTACCAACATAGAGTCGGACCTTAAAATAATCCATCACGAATCGAAAGTCAGAGCTCTTGACATAAAGGAAGCAATCGAGATACACCTAGCCAAACGAAACAATCCCAACAATCTAAATGAACACACGTTCATGGAGAGCTCACCCCTCTTCACGCTACTAAAAAACACACCCTGTCGGAAACAAAATACAATTTAGCGACACAGCCAAGCTAGATAAAAAAGGGGGGAAATTAGGGGGTTTTTAATAGGTAAATGTTATCTGGATCAGGTGTACGATGTACTTTTCTTCTGCAATAAACCAAGGCCCATATTCGCGGCAGTATTAAAGGTGCCGGGACGTCCTCATAAGACCGTCAACGCTTAGTTCGAATGGGTTATGCTCCACGTGTGGCGAGGGCTAATCCACGGTCTTTAATAGTTGCCGACCCACCTCATTCAATAACATACATCTTATCTAGGTTGGCAACACCTCACATAAACACATCGCGATCACTCCCAACAGCACGTAGGGGTAGGGGGAAGAAGGGAGGGAAAAACCAGTCGTTAAGATAACCACCGCAGTCGACCGCACAGTGAGTTCTAGTAAACACGAAAACTGCGAGTAGCTGTAGTACGGAAGACAATCAGATAAGTAGTTAGCCTAAAATTTTATAGTTTAACCATAGTTTACAACCATATAATCTCTCTAAAGTACAATCTCCGGATAGCTATCACCATTTACCATTTCACCTAACATATATACTGCATTAAGCATACACTGACAGTTGCAGTACCAATACTGCAACTAAATAATTGTACATATTGTAAATATTTTCACCTGTATTTCAAACATAGATTTTATAGCCTAAGTGTAATGGATCTGATGATGATCGCTTGACGATCGAAACTGGTCATCCTAGTGTTTTATTAATCTCATGTAATTTATTTCAGGATTAGGGCATAACCCATCTCTTTTGGGTACATTCGTGTTGACCGACTGAAAAGCACTAAACACTTGTTTACTAAGGCAACACTGAAAATATGGCTTCAAACACCACAATGTTCACGGCTAGTCAGGCAAATCGTGAAGCCAAGAAATTCAAATCACTCAGGCTTAAACTCATGAATTTAGAAAAGTCAATTTGGTTCAACAAAAAATGTATAGAACTAAACCTCACACCTAAATACGTACCAATTAAAACCGTACCGAACACACCAGCCTCGATCATTTCAACTAAACAAGCCAAAACGCTTTGGATAAAAAACGAATTAAGATTTGCAACATAAGAAAGCAAAAAATTAACCAACAATTATACGACATTCAATTGCAACTAAGTAATTTCTGGCACGCAGCCCAATGGGACAGCTTCACCGAGCACCTACATGACACCATCAAAATCAGAGCAACGAGGAAGCGTGAAACGCTAGAAAATAAATTAAGAAAACTAGGAGAAACACAGAACCATCAATCTAACGAACAACACACGAATAACAATGAATTCAATTTCCACAGCAGAGTAAACAACAGAACGAACGTAACCTTTTCTCAAGGTGAAATGAATATGTTAGACAAAGGTTTGAAATACAACTGCACAGACGCACACACGAACCACAATATAAAACAGTTGATCACAGATATTGAGATAGCCAGTCTCAAGCTCCCAGCAGAAGACAGGGAATTAACCAAAAATCTCGCCACCAACGAAGCCAAAAAAAAATCCTCAAACGAGAGGGCGATAGCAATAACATTCAAAACAACAAACAACTCAAAGAAATAAAGTCGTTGAAACAAAAAATAAAAGAACATGACTTAATCATCACAAAAGCAGATAAGGGAAACACTACAGTAATTTTGAACAAAACAGAATACATTGAAAAAACAGTCGAATTCCTAAACAACAACGAAATCAAGGAAATAACAAAAGACCCCACCAACAAATTCCAAAAACAAATAAAAAGTGCGCTAAGAGAAACAGAATACATACTGACCAAAGCCGAAAAATCAAAACTAATAAACATGAACCCGAAAATACCGTCATTGAGGGGACAACCAAAAATACACAAAAAGGAATGCCCAATGAGACCAATAGTCAATTGTAGGAATGCCCCTAATTACAAAATCAGCAAAGAGTTACTAAAAATCTTAAAATGCAGTCTTTCCAACGACAAAAACAACTCTGTAAAGAACACAACAGAACTAGTAACAGCATTGAACACCCTACAAATGAAACCTAGCTTCAGGCTAGTATCCTTCGACGTAACTAACATGTACACCAATATTCCGATTATTGAAGCAATCAACACTATCGAAAACAACTTAAAATCCAACAATTCGGTAAAAGAAATTGAAGAGATTGTGAGATTACTGAGGGTCGTTCTCAACCAAAACGTGTTTCAATTCGACAATAAAATATACACACAGAGAGAAGGCCTAGCAATGGGATCGCCACTAAGTGGGTTAATCGCTGACATCTTCATCAATGCACTAGAAAATGCGTTCTTAGAAAAGACTTCAACAAAGGGAATAGTAATATGGAAAAGATACGTAGATGATGTAATTTGCATCTACGATACTGAACTAACAAGCGAAGAAACAATTCTCCAATCCATTAATAGCCTTCACCACTCTATCAAATTCACTAAGGAATCCGAAATAGACCGGAAAATAAATTATCTCGATATAACTATTGAACGTAAAGACAACGACCTTTCATATTCCATATTCCGGAAAGCAACACAAACCTCGCATGCAATCGACAATCAGTCTAATCACCCCAGTACGCACAAACTAGCGGGTTTCAACTCAATGGTGCACAGGGCTTTAAACATACCCATGTCAAAAGACAACTATAATAAGGAAATAAGAACAATTATGCAAATAGCTAAGGAAAACAACTTCTCGCCAAGCAAAATAAACCAAATTATAGCCAAACATAAAAATAAAGATAAAACGATTCCCAAACCGGACAGTAATGAGAAAAAATTTGCGCGTTTCAACTATGTGAATGCGAATACATATAAAATCACTAACCTATTCAAAAAGCAAGGCATAAAGATAGCTTTCACGACGAAAAACACAACCGCTAGGCACCTTCTAAATAGTAATCTAAATAAACGTGACCCGTATTCAAGGTCAGGGGTATATTCTATAACGTGCCAAGACACCGATTGTCAAGCTAATTACATCGGGCAGAGTGGAAGGCGAGTAGACACACGTTATAATGAACATAGGAATGCGATAAGATACGGAACACATTCAGCCGTGTGCGAACATATGTGTGACGCAGGGCACAGCTTTACCAACATAGAGTCGGACCTTAAAATAATCCATCACGAATCGAAAGGCAGAGCTCTTGACATAAAGGAAGCAATCGAGATACACCTAGCCAAACGAAACAATCCCAACAATCTAAATGAACACACGTTCATGGAGAGCTCACCCCTCTTCACGCTACTAAAAAACACACCCTGTCGGAAACAAAACACAATTTAGCGACACAGCCAAGCTAGATAAAAAAGGGGGGAAATTAGGGGGTTTTTAATAGGTAAATGTTATCTGGATCAGGTGTACGATGTACTTTTCTTCTGCAATAAACCAAGGCCCATATTCGCGGCAGTATTAAAGGTGCCGGGACGTCCTCATAAGACCGTCAACGCTTAGTTCGAATGGGTTATGCTCCACGCGTGGCGAGGGCTAATCCACGGTCTTTAATAGTTGCAGACCCACCTCATTCAATAACATACATCTTATCTAGGTTGGCAACACCTCACATAAACACATCGCGATCACTCCCCACAGCACGTAGGGGTAGGGGGGAGAAGGGAGGGAAAAACCAGTCGTTAAGATAACCACCGCAGTTGACCGCACAGTGAGTTCTAGTAAACACGAAAACTGCGAGTAGCTGTAGTACGGAAGACAATCAGATAAGTAGTTAGCCTAAAATTTTATAGTTTAACCATAGTTTACAACCATATAATCTCTCTAAAGTACAATCTCCGGATAGCTATCACCATTTAGCATTTCACCTAACATATATACTGCATTAAGCATACACTGACAGTTGCAGTACCAATACTGCAACTAAATAATTGTACATATTGTAAATATTTTCACCTGTATTTCAAACATAGATTTTATAGCCTAAGTGTAATGGATCTGATGATGATCGCTTGACGATCGAAACTGGTCATCCTAGTGTTTTATTAATCTCATGTAATTTATTTCAGGATTAGGGCATAACCCATCTCTTTTGGGTACATTCGTGTTGACCGACTGAAAAGCACTAAACACTTGTTTACTAAGGCAACACTGAAAATATGGCTTCAAACACCACAATGTTCACGGCTAGTCAGGCAAATCGTGAAGCCAAGAAATTCAAATCACTCAGGCTTAAACTCATGAATTTAGAAAAGTCAATTTGGTTCAACAAAAAATGTATAGAACTAAACCTCACACCTAAATACGTACCAATTAAAACCGTACCGAACACACCAGCCTCGATCATTTCAACTAAACAAGCCAAAGCGCTTTGGATAAAAAACGAATTAAGATTTGCATACATAAGAAAGCAAAAAATTAACCAACAATTATACGACATTCAATTGCAACTAAGTAATTTCTGGCACGCAGCCCAATGGGACAGCTTCACCGAGCACCTACATGACACCATCAAAATCAGAGCAACGAGGAAGCGTGAAACGCTAGAAAATAAATTAAGAAAACTAGGAGAAACACAGAACCATCAATCTAACGAACAACACACGAATAACAATGAATTCAATTTCCACAGCAGAGTAAACAACAGAACGAACGTAACCTTTTCTCAAGGTGAAATGAATATGTTAGACAAAGGTTTGAAATACAACTGCACAGACGCACACACGAACCACAATATAAAACAGTTGATCACAGATATTGAGATAGCCAGTCTCAAGCTCCCAGCAGAAGACAGGGAATTAACCAAAAATCTCGCCACCAACGAAGCCAAAAAAAATCCTCAAACGAGAGGGCGATAGCAATAACATTCAAAACAACAAACAACTCAAAGAAATAAAGTCGTTGAAACAAAAAATAAAAGAACATGACTTAATCATCACAAAAGCAGATAAGGGAAACACTACAGTAATTTTGAACAAAACAGAATACATTGAAAAAACAGTCGAATTCCTAAACAACAACGAAATCAAGGAATTAACAAAAGACCCCACCAACAAATTCCAAAAACAAATAAAAAGTGCGCTAAAAGAAACAGAATACATACTGACCAAAGCCGAAAAATCAAAACTAATAAACATGAACCCGAAAATACCGTCATTGAGGGGACAACCAAAAATACACAAAAAGGAATGCCCAATGAGACCAATAGTCAATTGTAGGAATGCCCCTAATTACAAAATCAGCAAAGAGTTACTAAAAATCTTAAAATGCCGTCTTTCCAACGACAAAAACAACTCTGTAAAGAACACAACAGAACTAGTAACAGCATTGAACACCCTACAAATGAAACCTAGCTTCAGGCTAGTATCCTTCGACGTAACTAACATGTACACCAATATTCCGATTATTGAAGCAATCAACACTATCGAAAACAACTTAAAATCCAACAATTCGGTAAAAGAAATTGAAGAGATTGTGAGATTACTGAGGGTCGTTCTCAACCAAAACGTGTTTCAATTCGACAATAAAATATACACACAGAGAGAAGGCCTAGCAATGGGATCGCCACTAAGTGGGTTAATCGCTGACATCTTCATCAATGCACTAGAAAATGCGTTCTTAGAAAAGACTTCAACAAAGGGAATAGTAATATGGAAAAGATACGTAGATGATGTAATTTGCATCTACGATACTGAACTAACAAGCGAAGAAACAATTCTCCAATCCATTAATAGCCTTCACCACTCTATCAAATTCACTAAGGAATCCGAAATAGACCGGAAAATAAATTATCTCGATATAACTATTGAACGTAAAGACAACGACCTTTCATATTCCATATTCCGGAAAGCAACACAAACCTCGCATGCAATCGACAATCAGTCTAATCACCCCAGTACGCACAAACTAGCGGGTTTCAACTCAATGGTGCACAGGGCTTTAAACATACCCATGTCAAAAGACAACTATAATAAGGAAATAAGAACAATTATGCAAATAGCTAAGGAAAACAACTTCTCGCCAAGCAAAATAAACCAAATTATAGCCAAACATAAAAATAAAGATAAAACGATTCCCAAACCGGACAGTAATGAGAAAAAATTTGCGCGTTTCAACTATGTGAATGCGAATACATATAAAATCACTAACCTATTCAAAAAGCAAGGCATAAAGATAGCTTTCACGACGAAAAACACAACCGCTAGGCACCTTCTAAATAGTAATCTAAATAAACGTGACCCGTATTCAAGGTCAGGGGTATATTCTATAACGTGCCAAGACACCGATTGTCAAGCTAATTACATCGGGCAGAGTGGAAGGCGAGTAGACACACGTTATAATGAACATAGGAATGCGATAAGATACGGAACACATTCAGCCGTGTGCGAACATATGTGTGACGCAGGGCACAGCTTTACCAACATAGAGTCGGACCTTAAAATAATCCATCACGAATCGAAAGGCAGAGCTCTTGACATAAAGGAAGCAATCGAGATACACCTAGCCAAACGAAACAATCCCAACAATCTAAATGAACACACGTTCATGGAGAGCTCACCCCTCTTCACGCTACTAAAAAAACACGCCCTGTCGGAAACAAAACACAATTTAGCGACACAGCCAAGCTAGATAAAAAAGGGGGGAAATTAGGGGGTTTTTAATAGGTAAATGTTATCTGGATCAGGTGTACGATGTACTTTTCTTCTGCAATAAACCAAGGCCCATATTCGCGGCAGTATTAAAGGTGCCGGGACGTCCTCATAAGACCGTCAACGCTTAGTTCGAATGGGTTATGCTCCACGCGTGGCGAGGGCTAATCCACGGTCTTTAATAGTTGCAGACCCACCTCATTCAATAACATACATCTTATCTAGGTTGGCAACACCTCACATAAACACATCGCGATCACTCCCCACAGCACGTAGGGGTAGGGGGGAGAAGGGAGGGAAAAACCAGTCGTTAAGATAACCACCGCAGTTGACCGCACAGTGAGTTCTAGTAAACACGAAAACTGCGAGTAGCTGTAGTACGGAAGACAATCAGATAAGTAGTTAGCCTAAAATTTTATAGTTTAACCATAGTTTACAACCATATAATCTCTCTAAAGTACAATCTCCGGATAGCTATCACCATTTAGCATTTCACCTAACATATATACTGCATTAAGCATACACTGACAGTTGCAGTACCAATACTGCAACTAAATAATTGTACATATTGTAAATATTTTCACCTGTATTTCAAACATAGATTTTATAGCCTAAGTGTAATGGATCTGATGATGATCGCTTGACGATCGAAACTGGTCATCCTAGTGTTTTATTAATCTCATGTAATTTATTTCAGGATTAGGGCATAACCCATCTCTTTTGGGTACATTCGTGTTGACCGACTGAAAAGCACTAAACACTTGTTTACTAAGGCAACACTGAAAATATGGCTTCAAACACCACAATGAATTCTTTCCTCAAGACGGAGTCCATACCATTCAAAAACTCATTCAAATCCTCAGGCGTGTCGGCCAAGATGACTATGTCATCGGCAAATCTCAGAGTTGAAATTATTTCTCCTTGAATCTTCACTCCCACTTTACATTTTTCTCCAATTTCCTTCATTGTTTGTTCAATGTAAAATTGAAAAGTATGGGTGATAAGTTGCAGCCTTGCCTTACACCTTTCTGAATACCAGCTTCTCTCTCATGTCCTTCAGCTCGAATGATTGCTGCCTGGTTTCTGTATAGATTGTAGATCACCCTCCTGTCCCTGTACTTTTTTCCAATAGTTTTCAAAATGTCAAACAATTTAGTTTTCAAGATAGTGTGTTGGTATTTTTTTCTCTAGCAGATAAACAAATTATTAACGAACCAGGAGCTAAATAATTACAATTTCCTTCATTTGGGTATTAATAATATCCTGTGACAAAGAAAATAATTGGAAATCTTAATATCAATCTGACAGCCTACACAATCTAAATAGTATTTTTTGTGGTAAAAATGTTAATATTTATTTAATTGTTTATAAATATCCCAAGCATAGAGTAATTCTATCTAATAGGTATTGAGTACGATCAAGTTCTACAATGGTATACGTTTACAGTCCTCCGGCATTATTTGGATTTTCGTCAGTAAAATCACAGCCAAATTACCCCGACATTTTTCCTCTTTTTTCAGGTTTTTGCTTGTAGCTCTAGAACGGTATTTAGGACGGAAAATATTTATCAGCTCAATATTAAAGAAGGTGATATTCTGCGCCGACTGAACATCTAAACCTTGAAATTTGGTTCATTGGTACAGCTGAAATCAAAACTGGGACAATTTCTCATTTAGGCGCAAACTTACATTTTGCGACTTTCCAAGACCACATATCTTCGGAATAGTTCTCCTATTGAACCCTGAAATCGTGAAAATAAAATCTGCTCTTTCATACAAAGTTGATATACCACCTCGACCAAAATGTACGAAACAGCTGATTTTTCATCAGAATGTCTGACGAGTTTTGGTCTGGTGTATTCACTGATCAGACGATTGAGCAGGTGGTAATGAGGTCTCTGAAAGCGGTACAAGTGGAAGACTTTTGTGGCGTGACGTATGGTACTTCAGAGCTGCACGTCGACGCTAGGTTTTCAAAGGTACTGAGCGACGATGCGGATGTTGCGATCCTTCTTGACTGGTTTTCATCGGACTATCCCATCCCAACTGGACCATTTGTGATGTCCATTAGCACAGGAGTAACTGGCGATGTGAAAATTGGCTGCCATGAAGCGTTATAAAAAGGGATTCATTGTATTGCTAAGATTATTGGCAACGACTTCAGTAATGTCAAGTTTCTACAAAAAAAAAAAAAAATACCAACTGAGAAGTTCCTAGAAACGGTTTCAACACGAAATTCAGGATTCACGGCGAAGATATAGCAGTAAATCCAGATACACGTTTCCGACGCATAACACTTCTTAATAAATCTGAGGAACTGTCGAAACATTATTATCTGTTTGAGTTAGCTCCTTATCCCCTTTCTATCTTTGATGAAACAGGAATGCGGAAAACAAAGAAATCTGTGTTCTACAATTTATTTTCACCAGTTACTGATCCACCAGCTCTTGTAGGTAGTGCCATTGTAATTCTTGGGGGCTTCCTTCTACATCGAGTGGTTTGGGAATCCAAGGAAAATTTTTCAACAATTCTGTCCTAATACGTTGGCAACACTACAACCCTGCCACTACCCTGATGATGCATCAGTAAAGAACACAAAACCAGCTGAGCGTCTTCGCCGTAAAAGCAAGCACTCTTCTTCTAATGTAGTGTTCACTGAAACGATGACTGCAACCATGCCGAAAGAACAATTTTTGTCCAACGACAGCAACAAAGAACGGCTTATCTCCATGCTGCGTGAGAAATTAGTACAGAAGGGGTTGAAGTGAGGCAAGCTCTTAGGGATGCACACATACTCATCATCAATGCCGCCATTCAAGTGGCAGAAGACTTTGCGACGGTCATAATAATCGGAGAGGACACCGATCTATTGATCCTTTTAACTACCAAAGCACCAAATTCAAATATTTACATCATGAAACCTGGAAAGGGGACCTCTCAGAACTCGTTTTACTCTCCGAGGTACTTCAACTTCTCGTCTGCTGTCAAACAGAACCTACTGTTCTTACATGCTATCAGTGGGTGTGGAACAAACTCTGCATTCTATCGCCAAGTGAAGTTGAATTCTGTCAAACTCCTTGGAAACAACACGGCTTTAATGGAGGCTGTCAAGGTTTTCCACCTTGCAGATGCTGATCCTGAGGACCTCATTTCAGCAGGTCAACTATTCCTGGCGGCCCAATATTCACCTATGACCAATGAGACCTCCTTGGACAAAATCCGCCACGAGATATTCTCAAAATCCCTCATAAAGCCAACTTTCAATCAGGCCTCTCTACCATCAACAAACGCAGCCGCCGCCCAACATATTCTGCGTGTCTACCACCCAATCCAAGGCTGGTATGATAGACCAAAGGATCCTCTCAGCTGGGGTTGGAAGAGGACGGACCCTGGCCTGCTCCCCACCATGAACACCAATGATCTAGCTCCAGCTGAAATCCTCAACACTGTGTTCTGCGGATGTAAGAAGGGGTGTGCAGGGAGTTGCAGCTGCCGGAAAGTTGGTATAATGTTCAACAATTTGCCTCAACTGCCACCGCCAGTCCTGCTCGAATTCAGCACCATTCGAGGATAAGGGTGTGTCCCACATGCCGATCGCCGCAGAAGCAGAAATAGGTGAGGACAGCCCCTTTGCGGATGATCTCGATGAGCAGCGGCTCGGAATGCCAGCCGAGCTTGAGAGCTTTGTAGATGAAGGGCCATCGACATCTAAGAAAATGCGAGCATGAATGCTGCATGACTATTGATTTCTATAACATGTTTCTATTCATATTTTATCAATGTATGTCAATTTTAAATGTTCCTATTACTGTATTAATTAATATTAATAATGGTTACTAATTAAAGAATGTCAATATACAACTTTGCTCTAATTAAATTGTTTTTCATTCGTACTACTCCGAATCACT
The DNA here is from genome assembly GCA_946902985.2 of Meconema thalassinum. Lineage (NCBI taxonomy): Eukaryota > Metazoa > Arthropoda > Insecta > Orthoptera > Tettigoniidae > Meconema > Meconema thalassinum. Next base: position 19,081,355 of record OX336395.1, on the reverse strand, counting down.
TCTCAGAGTGTCTACATTTATATAACTAGTTTACTGATTTGCGTATATCTTAGATATTTGAATTGAAATGTTCTTAGCAGTGATCAGAGTAGGTAGATAGAATTTTCGTAATCACATCATTATGTCATAACACGAACATGCCTTTTATCGGAAAGTTTCGCCATTTTCGAAATTTCATTAAATATTATTAATCTTCTTCTTCTTTTCCTTCAGCGTTTGTCCCGCGTGATTAAATTAGTTAACTAGTCATTTGAAATTAAAAGGACTTATTAAAATTTCTATATAACGTGAAATTTTATTATCTACGGCTATCTATGGGTTTTTCAACAGGAGAATCTGTTTCAAAGATATGTGGTCTTGGAAAGTCGCAAAATGTAAGTTGACACTTAAACGAGAAGTTTTTCCAGTTTTGAACCTTCGATTTCGGCTATACCAGTGAACCAAATTTGAAGGTTGAGATGTTCACTCGGCGCAGAATTTAACCTTCATTAATATGGAACTGATTAATATTTTCCGTCCGATGTACCGTTTTCGAGCTACAAGGAAAGTCCTGAAAAAAGAGGAAACAATTTCAACGTTATTTGGGTCCCAAAAGTTATGCACACCTCTTGGGATGGTGCAAACTCGGATTAGCGTACATGCATTTAGGACCAAACGAAGGTATTAAAACGATTTCCATCTTTCTGGAAATTAATTCCTCGAAAAATTCTAATTTGACTGGGCTATTAGCACAAAAACCGTATTTATTGCCCCTTCGCTGAAGGAGCTAGCCATATTTATCACCACGTATATTAATAAGCTCATTTACTTCTGATGTTGACCGACTGAAAGACAAAATATTAATAATCAATGTGGCAACACTGTAGAATGGCTTCAAGGCTGTCTTTATTTTTTGTTGACCGACTGGAAGACACAATATTAATTGTTGATGTGGCAACACTGTAAAATGGCTTCAAGGCTGTCTTTATTGATTTGTTGACCGACTGGAAGACACAATATTAATTGTTAATGTTGCAACACTGAAGAATGGCTTCAAGGCTGTCTTTATTATTATGTTGACCGACCGGAAGATACAATATTAGTTGTTAATATGGCAACACTGAAGAATGGCTTCAAGGCTGTCTTTATTGTTATGTTGACCGACTGGAAGATACAATATTAATTGTTAAATTGGCAACACTGAAGAATGGCTTCAAGGCTGTCTTTATTGTTATGTTGACCGACTGGCAGACACAATATTAATTGTTAATATGGCAACACTGAAGAATGGCTTCAAGGCTGTCTTTATTGTTATGTTGACCGACTGGAAGACACAATATTAAATGTTAATGTGGCAACACTGTAGAATGGCTTCGAGGCTGTCTTTATTTTTATACTCACAAAGGAATTCAGGACAAACACTTATGATGGTAATAATGTAAATAAATCACCAACACAAGCTTGCAAAAGTAACGAATTTAAAATTTACCACCAGAATGTTCAGTCTCTCTATAATAAAATTGATTACATAAATCCAATGCTTAAAAATGAACTTAAAGACATCTTAGCCCTATGTATTTCAGAACATTGGCTGGAAGATGAACAACTCGAAGTAATTCAATTCCCAGGGTTTATACTAGCTAGTAAATACTCTAGATCTAATATTAGCCAAGGTGGTACTTGTATCTTCTTAAGAAATAATTTAGTTCATGAACAGTTAACAGCTTATGATTATCTAATCATGGAACAGAATTTTGAATTCTCTGCCGTAAAAATACAACAGTTTAAGTTAATAATTGTATGCGTATTCCGTTCTCCGTCAGGAAATTTTCGTTTATTTATAGATAAATTAGAATTGTTACTCAATAACATGAGCAAAATAAATTTCGATATAATAATTTGTGGGGATGTAAATGTGATAAAAATTGTGAATTATTAACAGAGTTACTAATTTCCTATGGACTGAAACCTACAATCAACACCCCAACAAGAATAACAAAGTTTAGTAAAACCAGTCCTGATCAGATTTTTATAAATACAGATGAATATCACCATTCAATAGAAGTCTATTTCCCGGGTTTTAGTGACCACCATGGACAAATACTGAGTTTTAAAATACCCGAAAAAATCAATATTAATGATAATAGAGTAAAATCAAAGTGCAGGTCATTCACTGAAACAAATGTTACATATTTCAATGACTTATTAAAAAGGAAACATGATCAGAAATGTATAAACTAGAAAATATAAATGATAAATTTATTGCATTTAACAGTATACCCTAAAACACTATTTTGAAACAGCATTCCCCTTTAGACAAAGTACTGTTCAAAATAACAAAACTAGCAATTGGATAACAACAGGGATTATAAATTCATGTCAAAGAAAGGAATTTCTACACAAATTATATAAACAATACCACACAACACCTGAATTCAATTTATACTACAAAAAATACACTAGAATATTAAGTAAGGTAATAAGACAAGCAAAGTAAATGCATAGTGATAATTTTATATCCCAATCATCTAATAAAAACAGGGCTATGTGGTCCGTGATAAAGAAAGAAACTGGAAAATCTGCTAAAATACAAAGGAACATTACACTGACCTGCAATAATAAAGTGATTACTAATCCAGAGGAAATAGCAAACACTTTTAATGACTAATGTCTGGAAATTCCGCAAAAATTGTTACATAAATCACAGGTAAATACACTAAATTCTAATAATAAAATAAATATATGCAGTGATTCTTTATTTATAAATCATGTCACAAATGAAGAGGTAAGAATAGTTATAAAAGAGCTAAAAATAAATTCAGTGCTGGTATTGATGGTATCCCTGATGCAATTTTTAAAAAATGTGCAGAAAATATAATAAATCCACTTATGGACTTGATAAACAGTTCATTCCCTCAGGAACTTACCCGGATATTTTAAATTTATCAAAAGTAATTCCAGTGCACAAAAACAGTTCTAAAGATGAATTAGATAACTATCGTCCTATTACCTTACCAACTGGTATTGCAAAAATTGTGGGAAAAATCATGTATAAGAGACTGATAAGTTTTATAGTAAAAGATAAAATACTATCAAACTCACAACATGGATTCAGAACGGAAAATTCTACACATACAGCAATTTATGAATGCATTAATAGTATACTGAAATTAATTGGCAATAAGGAACATGTAACTGGCCTATTCTTGGATTTATCGAAAGCATTTGATGTTGTTGACCATAAAATTCTCCTTATAAAACTAAATTAATATGGTATTAGAGGTCTAGCAAATAAATGGATAGAGTCTTACTTAACAAGGCGTAAACAAATAGTAAGCTTGAGACACAAGGATGATGGAACCAGATTACTTACTGAAACATTGTCCAATGAGGGTATTATTAAATTTGGAATACCCCATGGATCGGTTTTGGGCCCACTACTCTTTCTTCTATATATCAATGATATAACACAGAACGTTGTTTCTCATAAGGAAATTTTGTTTGCAGACGATACAACAGTCGCAATAAAAGGCGAAACAAAACAGATCTTACAGCAGTCTGCTGACTCTGTTACAGAAGAGTTAACCAAATGGTCACAAGATAATCGCATCATAATAAACTATAAAAAAACAGTATGTCTAAATTTCCACACTATACAGAATAGGAATCCTGCGAAGCCCAATATAACATTAAATGGTCATCAAATAGAAAATAACAAAGTTTTTAGGACTATGGATACAACATGACTTGAAATGGAATAAACATATACAATATCTGAATGCTAAACTGAAATCGATGTGCTTTGCGTTACGTATTTTGAAAACTTGCACTAGCATGCACACATTAAGAAATACTTATTTTGCTTATTTTCATTCATACTTAAGATATGGGGTCATATTTTGGGGTATGTCACCAGATGTACTAAGCACGTTTAGGATACAAACGAGGGCGATTAGAATTATGGCAAATGTAAACACTAGAGAATCATGTAGACCTCTGTTTAAAGATTTAAACATTCTCCCACTGCCCTGCATTCATATATTTGAAAGTATTATGTTTTATTAAAAAGAATTTAATGAATAAAGACATTTTTCTTAAAACAAACTATGATGTTCATAAACATAACACAAGACAAAATCCAAACATTCATTTTTCACACACACACACACACACGCATATATCAAAAAGGAACTTTTCACACAGGAGTTAAATTATACAATAAACTACCCCAGTATATAAATTTTGCCACAAAAATAAAAACCTTTGAAAGAATGTTGAAAGCTTATCTGCAGTGCCATTGTTTTTACTCTGTAGTTGAATATCTTAGTGTATATGAGCGATGAAATCTATTTTAATTGTAATACCTAGCTGTTAGTGGTTGTATTTATAGAATTAAGTGTTCATATTGTGATAATAGAGTTAGATGTAAATAGTTGTCCAATAAGATTGTATGTCTTAAGATCTGTTATTATAATAAGTTATAAATAGTTATAGCCCAAAACATCATGTGAGGAAGAGTTGGAGCTTCCTAGAACTTCAGGCATAAGACCTCAGCAAAAACATCTGCTAGGCACACTGAACATCAATACTCTCATGAAAACTGGTAAACTGAAACAACTGACAGATGTGCTGAATAGACGTAATATCCTCATCCTTGCTTTACAAGAAACTCAATACACAGACGAAGATGCTTTTGAGTCTGAGGGATATAGAATTTACAAAGGGAAAGCTGGTATCAAAACCAAACAAAACAGTACTATACTTGGAACTGCTTTTATGATTAAACAAAACTTAACAGAATCAATAACAAATTTTACATCTTCATCAGAACGAATTTCACTTCTCTCATTTCGATCAGGAAACAAAGGCTATACTATAATCAATGCTCATGCTCCTACCAATGAGGACAATAAGAAAAATCCAGAAAATGTTGAAGAGTTTTGGGAAATGTTGGAACATGAATCATCAAAGATACCTTATCATCACGTTAAAATCTTAGTTGGTGACTTTAATGCACAGATTGGAAGAGAGAGAAAATTTAGAAACATAGTGGGTGACTTCCCAGCTCGCAACCTCACTAACAGAAATGGAGAGAGACTCATAAGTTTCTGCAGACTATTTGATCTTAAATTAATGTCAACCTTTTTTAGGAAATTACCGAGGAGAAAGAAAACTTGGTGCTCTCCAAATCCACATTTAGGTTCATATCAATTGGATCATGTAGCAATTACAAAACAGAACTTAAGAGAAATCATGAATGTTAGAGTAAGGAGAGGATTAAATATTGACTCTGACCATTTTTTGTCTGAGATCAAAACTAAATTCCAACCAAATAAATCTAAGCCAAAAATTACTAAAATAGACACAAAAGTTTTATCAGAAATTAAGACTGAATTTATCAATAAACTGCTTACTAAAGGCAGGTGTAACTGGAAAGAGATCAGAGATGTAATGATAGAATCAGTCAAAGAATTGGGACAGCCTCCAAGGAAAAGGAAACACCGATGGTGGAATACAACATGTGATGCAGCGATCGAACGTAGATTAGCGGCTCGGCAGTTATGGAATTCCAGGAAACGAGAAGATGACTGGATTAATTTTGTAGAGATCAGAAATCTAACATCCAAAATCATCAGGATAGAGAAACGTAATTATGATAAGAAGCGATTGGAACAGATAGATATAGATTTTAAAAAGAACAACACCAGACAATTCTACAAAGTATTTCGAGAGGAGATCCAAGGATACAAACAAATGAACCTCCATTTCAAGGATTCAACTGGTAGACTAGTCACTAATGATAAAGATAACTGTGAGTTACTAGCTAAATACTTTGAGGAACTTCTTAATTGCGAAGAACCTTTAGAAAGACTACAGTTTACATCACCACAAAAAGAGAACCCTCCGTCAGAACCACCAACTGTCCAACAAATAGAACAGTATATTGACAATCTTAAAAATAATAAGGCACCTGGTGAGGATGGGATACTAACTGAAATATTGAAACTCGGTGGTAAATTTGCAGCTGAAGCTTTACACAAAGTTGTCAAGGAAGGTTGGAAAAAGGAACAATTCCAAATGATTGGAAACAGGCAATAATCCATCCCTTGCACAAGAAAGGAGATAAGACAAACCCCAACAATTATAGAGGTATTTCCTTAGAGCCAATCGCATACAAAGTTCTTCCTAAAGCATTGCTACACAATCTGGAAGAACAAGCAGAACATACTATCGGCGAATACCAAGCCGGATTTAGAAAAGGGAGATCTTGTCCAGAGCAAATTTTCAATCTCAAAACAATCCTTAGAATCAGAACAATACGTAACCTCAACACAGTTGTATCTTTCATTGGTTTCAGAAAGGCTTATGATTCAATAGACAGACAGTCTGTATTCCTAACTCTAGCAGAATTAGGGATAGATAAAAATACCAGACAACAGGTTGAACAAACACTAACAAATACAACCTCAAGAGTTAAATTTCTAAACGACATTTCAGAACCTTTCCAAATCAAAACCGGAGTTAGACAAGGTGATAGGCTTTCACCACTTCTATTTAATTTGATATTAAACAAAATCATGAAGGAATGGGAACTTAAATTACGCGAAAGAAACATTGAAGGGGTCCATTTGGGGCAAGGAAAAGGAAGATTTTAGGTGAAATGTCTTGCCTTTGCTGATGACATAGCAATCATTTCTGAAAACAGATGTCAAGTACAAATAATGGTTGAAACCCTACATGAAATAGCAATAAAAACTGGTCTTCAGATTTCGTATGAAAAAAAACAAATATATTGAACACAGACACATTGGAGAAAAATATCTAACAACTCAACATGGACAGATTCAAAGAGTTGATAAATTTAAATATTTGGGAGAATGTATCCAGTCAAATGGACTTGATAACACATCCTGCAAGGAGAGATTCAGAAAGATGGAAAATGCCTATAAACTCACCCAACATAGATACAACAAACGATCAATTTCATTCCAGGCAAAAATCAGGCACTACACAACTGTAATTAAACCAGAGGTATCATACGGATCAGAATGTTTAACGTTGAACAAAAGAGGTGAACAAGAGGAACTGGAATAGAAAGAAAGGAAAATACTTAGGAAAATGTTAGGTCCCCAAAAGAATAAAGATATTTGGATGAAGAGAAAAAAAATGAAGACTTTTACCGAAATGTAGAAAAAATTACAGACTCAATTAAAAGTCGGAGACTACAATTTTATGGTCACCTTCATAGAATAGATAGCAGCAGGCTAACTAAGAAAATTTTTGATTACATCTCCAAATTAAAAAACACCACTAGATGGCTGGAAGAGATACGGTGTGATCTGCAAAAACTGAAGAACACAAACAACATCATTTCTAATAGGGTGGAATTCCGGCGACTGATCACTACTGCAGATTTTTCGATTCTGCAAGTTCCACATTAACCACGGAGAGTGTTATCAGCGGAACAGAGGCAGGCCATCAGCCAACGTATGAAGAAGTTTTGGGAAGAAAAGAAAAAACGAAACAATGTACCGTAGTATTAGGTTCAAAGCGGTCTATAATTGGCCAAATTCTAAATATATATATAATTAATAATATATACCTGTAAGTTCTTTCATTTTCTATGTAATTTCTGACATGTCCTATATCAAAAATGTATTTTATACACGTAATTGATCAAATGGATAAATAAAAATCTAATCTAATCTAATCATATTCTCCGACATTTCCTAGCAAGAAACACGGTTTTATGATTGACATATGAAAAGCAGTTTTTTGATCAGTGTAGGATGATATATTTTTATTTTGAAGCGCCTCTGTACCGGTTGATTATTGTCAGCAATTACGTTTTTGACTAGAAATGTGCAGACAACTGCGTCATAATTCAAATACTACTGTTAGCGTGTCCATACTAGCGCATTCTAGTAGCGGTGATAGTTGTCTAGGAATACGAAAGACAACTGAAAGGTTGAGCAATCTTAGTACAGTGTTGCAACATAAGTAGTTGAAAGTGCGGTGTTAACATCACATAGGCGAGATCCCGAGGGATACGGTAGTACCTGCTTTTATGTATACTTTAAGTTATCATCACCTTGACACAGGGCACGACTTTAATGCCCTAGGGACCGCTCACAGAGTGCATTTATATTAAGATGTGTTAGTCATGTCGGAAAGGAAGGTGAGCTAGACTGGATATTATCGACCAATATCCACCAACTGATGGGTAGAGTGTATTTCAGGGGCCCCACATGCCCTGTGCTACCGTTGCTACGGCAACGGGTCCCGCAAGGACGGGGAAAAATACAAAGTAGAATATTTTTAATAAATCATAGAAAGAAAAAAATAATTAAATCACTAGGACTAGATTTATGTGTTTCAATGAAATATTACATCAGAGTAAAATAAATTGGTTCATTGGATATGCAGTGCGTTGCGTACAACAGCTGTGAGTAACACGTGACACAGTGCGTGTGCAGAAGCAGAACACTGCCCGCCAGGCCCGCCCTCTGCGACTCGGCTCAAGGTCAATGACGTTGCTGCCCCTCTCCCTCACACCGCGGCCCGCTGACGTCACCCTAACAGGTGCTTGCAGTGTGATTCCGCCGCAAGACAGTTTGTGTATGCTTTATTAGATCATTAATCATTATGTCTACAAGTAATTTCAACCACAAATCCGGGGCGCAAAAACGGAAGTTAAAAAGATGCAAAAGGGGCCTTGAGCCGGCAGAATATTACAACGTTTTTTAAGAAGAATGATGATAGTGATAGCCGTTCTCATTGTGATGATGATGCAAGTGTTAAATGTGACAGTTTATCTACTTGTAAAACTACTGATGATAGTGTGTCTGTGTCCAGTGAATTAATGTTTGAAACTGATGACAATACAGGCAAGATTTTCTCTGAGGTGCAGCAGGTAGGACATGTTGTAGATTCAATCAATACGGGTAGTAATAACGAAAACGATATTTCAAATGACGAGAGTTCTAACAATGATAAGCCAATTTTAGATTTTACCTACCCAGGCACATGGTCGGAAATAATTAGTGATATTAAACCCCAGAGTATTGTCTCTCAAAACAATACATTAATTTGAAGAAATATGTAGTCAGGCTAAGACATTTCCTAAAGACAAAATGGAAATTTTCTGGGGACTTTGGAGTTAATTGGAAAATACGATGAAATCACTACGGTGCACTTGGCTAAGATCAAAACTCTGCAATTGCAAGGATAAAATAGGAAAGGACAAGCCCATTACTTATCTTGAAAGAGTCAAAATGAGTACATTTCACTTTTGTGGTGAAAACATTTTAAAATTTAAGCTTGAAGAAAGGCAAGAAACTATTTATTATGGGCTGATTGTTGATGCAACTCCTGATGTATCACATCAAGAACAAAATGTACTTATTTTGAGATATGTCATTCAAAATAAAGACTCTAAGGAATATGAAATAAAAGAATGGTTTGTGAAATTTGTCAACTGTAATGGAAAAAGTGGAGAAGATATTACTAATGAAATTTTAACTGTCTTAGCTGAAAATAACGTCCCTCTTGAGGACTGCAGGGCTCAAGCGTATGATGGTGGATCTAACATGTGTGGAAAAGTCAAAGGAGTAAAAGCAAGACTGTTAGAGGAAAATGATGTGGCATTTTATTCCCCATGTGGAGCTCACTCCTAAATACAGTAATACATTTAAAATATGCCCGGAAATTATGACCTTCTTTGGAAACTTGGAAACAATGTGTTCTTTTTTCGCCCATAGTCCTACAAGATGGGATATTTTGACTTTTGAAGCGCCGCTTTCTCAAAAAAAAAAAAAAACAATCACAAACAAGGTGGTAAGTTACCACTACTCTCAATGCGTGTCGATAACTCCCGAACCCGTGGTCGGAGATTCACGAATGAAGTGTTGATGGATTCGAGCTGACGGGGGCTTTGCTATGGACAACTCGTTATATTTAAAAAATAAAATTAAAAAATGAAAAATGTTGTTTTTGAAAGTAGGCAATAGTTTCAAAACCAAACATGCTAGACCGTTGTGCCATAGTTGAAACGAATGGCCTTTATGTCCTTTATATTTTATGATAAAACTTTTTTGTTTTTGATGTTCTTTTGAATGCAGTCCAATTTTGAAATTCCTATATTTTGGAAACTAGGATTTTTACAAAAAGGTTTGTTTGACATAAATGGAAGGTCCCTACCCCAGTTACCCCCAAAAGAAATTTCAAGTCTCTAGGATAAAAATTTGTGTTTTGTAAGTAGTGCTAGAATGCGAGTTCTGCTGCACTTACGAAGTTGTGAGCCCCTGGCGGCCTTGGGAGGGAAGGAGTCATGCTCGGATTCGTTTTCTTTGTCTCGTTGTGCTCTTTACGGATATGTAGGTGTTGAATAGGTGAAAAGCAGGAAAAATATTTTTTGAGGGTAAAACCGTGATTTTAGACTTTTCGTTATATGTCGCGAACCAATCTTGCCAGAGGCGTGTACGAGAAGTCCAAGGACTCGGAGTGACGTCCTCTTTGCTATGGACCCTGTAATATTTTTTTAAATTTTTGAAAATATTTGTTTCTGAAAGTAGGCGATAGTTTGAAAAGCAAACATGATAGAACGTTGAAACGAATGGTCTCTATGACCTTTATTTATTATAATAAAACTTTTTTATTTTTTACATTTTTTGAAAACGCTCGAAATTTGAAAATCTACTATTTTGGAGACTAGGAATTCTACAAAAACGTTTGTTTAACATATATGAAAGATCCCTACCCCCTCTACCAAGAAAATTGATTTCAAGTCTCTAGGACAAAAACTGTGCATGTTGAAACTTTTTTAAAATAAAGAGTGTTTGTAGACAGAGAGCCGGTAGCGCTGGCCATGTGTTACAACGAGGCTATGACTGGCCATGGTGGATACAGGAAATGGCTATTTTGAGGGGGCGACAAAACGATGGAACGAGGGGTCGCTTTCCGATATTTTCCTATGACTGATGAATGAAGGTGAATATTTCGAAAAACCATTATGACAACCTTTAAACATGTTTGTAATAAGGTAATTGACAAATAATAATAATAATAATGATAATAATAATGGTATGAGGCGAAGTTGTCAACAACTTGAAGAACTTGTTTTGTATGTCTCACTGGCAGCCAAGAAAGAAAAATCCGCTTGGAGTCTGGCTCTCTCAAGCTGGCCAGCTAAGATAATGGAATGTCAGTCAAGCTGACAACACTGCTGAGTAGCGATAACAGGTGGAACAATGTGGCAACTCTGTAACAGAGATGATATTTCACATCCTGTAGGCCAGGCCCCGAGCAGCAGCAGCAGCAGCAGGCAGGGCCCCGCAGAGAGTAAAGGGGAGAGAGGGGAAAGGGTGAACACAAAGAGAGAACAGGAAATCACGTGACCACTGCAGAGCAGTGAGGGGGCGGGGCCAGAGGTGCGGGGAGAGGTGAGGGGAGGAGTGGAGAACCCATGACAGCCAATAGCTGAACGAGTTGTATGTCAACATGAAGTGAAGGAGTGAGACGCAGTTGAAGAGAGAGAAAGATAAACATGTATGGACATGCACGAAGCGCGGAACGTCGTACACAGAGCTCTCGTACAACATGAATCAATAAAATAAATAAAAAATAAATAAAAAAGTACACAGGTTCACACAACATGTAATTTATTGATCCAAGTTTTAAAGGTACAGTTAAATCCTAACCATTTTACATATAGTTTATTTCGTTTTTGTTTCAACACTTTTTCCACAATATAATGTTTAGGAAACGCTGTTTTCTGAAGTTCATGGAGATAAAATCTACCGTTTATCGGATGATGGTTGAGGTCCTCGAGTAAATAGGTGACTGGACTGTCCAAGTTGACTTGACGAATTTGAAATAGTTCAGTCCCCCACAGAGGTGTGTAGCCCTTATTGAAGGCAGACTTAAATTCGCTCACACGAACAAAATCCCCAATTTTCAGTCGGTGACGTTTAGTGTCTGCTGTTTTTATGGGGTTAAACAGTTTATCCAGTCGCTGAATATTTTTGGTCACGTGACGTGGCTTGGTTCCAATCGTTCTATGTTCGTGTCATTATAACGTGACACTAGCTCTGGTGACATGTCCAACCAGCGATAAGTGCCCTGAACGGTAAACGCTTTCCACATATGGGTTTTCAATGTTCGGTTAAACCGCTCGACCACGCTGGCTTTGAGATTTCTGTACGTGGTGTAATGGTGAATATCCTTAGATTTGAGAAAACTGGAGAAATCCTTGTTGAAAAATTCTTTCCCCTGGTCGGTTTGTAGCAACTGAGGTTGACGTTTGGAGTGTTGAATAATATGTCGAAAGGCCTTGGTGACTAGTGAACCAGACTTGCGACGCACAGGTTCAACAAAGGCCATTTTGGAATAGACATCAATGACGGTCAACATATAGCGTACACCGTCGTTAACGCCGGCATAGGGTATCATTTCAACCAAGTCAGCCTGCCAAAGTTCATCCACACCTCGTGAAATCACCTTGAGTCGCGGATAGTGACGCCTAGCTGGGCGATGCCACTCGTGAGCAATACCCATTTTAATGTGTTATGGCTTAAACAATAATTTTGGCATTTCGAAGTTCTTGTTCAATTTCTTGATTTTCCCAATCGTGACCGGTATGGCCGGCTTGACGTGAAGCATGATACAACTGTAGCCGCTGGACGAGCTTATTGGGATTGTGCCAGTAGGTAACATCCACAAGGGGTTTTAATGGTTTAAATGTCACTCCCGAAGCGAACGCTTTACTTCGACCACTTTGAGTGGTGGGAAACATTTTTGCAATGATGGTTCTATATTTTTGAGATATATTGGCATTCACTTGTTGAGTGGAATCATACTGTCTTTTGTGGCCATGGGTATCCAATAAAATGGATTTATATTTGCCAAGATCATCTGGTGTATAATCATGGGAAGAGAGTGTTCGAGAGAAGAGCAGCTTTAACAGTCCTGGCGTTAATTTATAATTGATGTTCTTAATGACAGCTTTAGTACGTGCAAATTTAATCGATGAATCACCAATTTTAAAACTATCATCCTCATAGCGAACACCATACATGGTATCTTTGTTTCCAATAAATAGATCGGTGAAATAGGGTTCCAGTGTTGATCCTTAATATTTTATTAAATGGTTTTCAGTTGAGCTGTATGTTGAGGGATGGCCAAGAGTTGTGAAAACGGAGACGATCTGGAAGGGCAAGGTGTTTCGACCATGACCAATGATTTATTTTTTCTTAAAAACTCTGCAAGGGGTGCTGCCTTTGTTTGAGGCGTAAACACTTGTTCCTCGTCACCCTCAACTTCGCTAACACTAGTCAAATCTTGCTGTTCCTCTTCCTCTTCCTCAGGGTCCTCGCGCAGCGTCTGAGTGGCTTGTGAAACGGTGGGTAGTGGCTTGAAAGAGGGTTTCAACATGGCTTTTAGCGGAGGTGCTAAATGTTGTTGAATAAACAAAGCATGATCTGCACGTGATCGTTTCAATTGACGAAACTTTTGGCGAATAGTATTTTTTGCTCTAATAATATGTTTTTTCAATTGACTCTCTGCTAATGCCATGGTGTCTTGACAAATGACTTGAGAGGGAATGAGACAGTGCCTTAAATAGCAATAAAATGATCAAACCCTAATCGATACCGTCCTTGGTAGAGTTCACTTTGTTTGTCAATGACCAAACAGGCATGACGTTGAGTGTTCCAGCACTTGGCACACAATTCAGTAAACATTTGAAAGGTCATATCCGGATTCACATGTTCATTATTAATGTGACGACTGTTCCTCTCGCCCTGGCGAAATAAAACAATGGCATTGGCATTGTCACGAATCAACTGTTTAGACATTTTTGAATCCGTTTGTCCAAGATAGAAGCAATCGATATGTTTGTGTCGACCCATGCTGAAATAGCTTTGAATGATGCCTTGACGTTCAGTGGATACATCATCGAAAATCATGAGTGAATCAGGCTTTACCTCATCCGGTGAAATAACATTTTCTTGCATGGAAAATGTAAAATAACCCATATTCTCATTTTGTAATCCAGACATGACTTGATCCAGAAACACGTAGAGGGGTTGGTAGAGAGATTTTGCAAAAAATATAAATATTTTGAAAACGCAGACCATTGGGCGCTGTGATGAGCGTTAGCAAAAGATTGGTCTTTCCACAGCCGGAAGGCCCCACAATGATGCAGCGAACGGAAGATGGAAACAGTGCACCATGGCGTTGTTCACGTGATGTGGGACAGAGATGGGTAACCATGTCCCCCACGGGGAATTACTCTTGCTGCTAAATAATCTTCATTTCAACTAAGGCTTAGAGAGGCTAGCAGGCTGTCTATATACATGGCACCGAGCCTAGTCATAGAAACAGTAGACTGGTACTAGAGGTTGACGAAGGATGTCTTTGGACGTGCGTTGATGGCCAAAGCTAGGTCGGTCCCCATACATGATCCAAAACAAGAAACAGATCCTGCTAATAAACACTATGTGGATAGGTCAGTAGTGCCACGCACAAAACAGGGAGATTATGACTTTAAGAGATAGCGGTTAACCTATGTAAAACATTCTGAAGTATCTACAGACGTTACTACAAAAAATTATGTTTATAACAAGGTGTATGAGTTTTATGATAAAGTGCATCAGCTTACAGTGAATGGCTATAGCGCTTATCACCATCGGATTATTCACGTGGAAGACCCGCAAGACGAAGGCAATGTCTGTACCAAGCGTTACGTAACCTATGAAATGAAAAGGTTTAAAAATTTATCCCATCTCTATTCTTAGTGTATCTGACAAATGAAAAACCTGTGAATGACAGAAACCATTTACCGCTAGTCCATGATCAGCACTTGACCTATGCGCTTGCTTCAGGTTTAAGCCACTATCGATTACAAAATGATGGAACCATTCACATGAAATGTGCCATGCCTGATGAAAACAATTTACAAATAGAGATAAATGGTCATAGGATGTTGGTCCATAACCATGAAATGGTCAATGCAGGTGACGAATTATCCTTTCATCTCATGTTGACATAGGATGAAAAGCAAGCAGGAAAAACCGTAAACGATTTCCCACTTTATGTGGAATTGGAATATACAGCCATGAAATAACACTCTGACGTTAGTTGTGACTTAAACTTTCTTGTGAAAGGTTGTTGGTCATTATCATCATGGTGAAACAAAGGTATGTGGTGAGAAAGACTAAAAAGGCTAAAAATAAGACCCTGTCCTTGTCAAAGCATGGGCTTAAGACATTCGTGGACAAGCCCTTGCGAAATAAAAAAAATAAAAAATAATGTGTTGACCACAGAGACATGTTATTCCGAAATGTCAGCGACAGGGTTCAAAACAAGGGCGAGTGATTACTGTCCCCAAACGAGCGGGATTTTTACCTGCATTATTTTCCGGTTTGACTGCTTTGGGTTCACTTTTGGGTGGTGCCAGTACGGTGGCAAAAACCATCAAAGCCACACAGCAGGGCAAGCAACAACAACTAATAATAATAATAATGTTATTGGTTTTACGTCCCTTTTAACTACCCTGGCTTTTAGAGTCGCCGGGGTGCCGGAATTTTGCCCCGAAGGGGATCTTTAACGTGTACTGACACGGCTCCCTCGCATTTGCGCACCCTCAAATGCCAGCTGACTACGCCAGGTTTCGAACGTGCAAGCGAGAACGTTACCCCTGAGCCACGCAGCCAGACGCAAGCAACAACTAAAAGAAATTCAGCGACATAATGAAACGATGGAAGCCATAGCTATGGGGGCTAGAAATGCCTATTTGAAGCAAGCCTTTTCTCAACAAGGATTTGGGATTTCACCATTTCGAAATATAACCTCAGCCATAGCAAGACATGCCCTGACGCATCAACAAGGGGAAAGCTATGCTAAACAACTAAAGCTTTCTCATTTTCGAGGTGTGTTTATGCAAAACCAATTACCTCCACGACCCTGGAAACAGGATTGTGCCGTTGTCAATTTGGATGATCACCGAGGACCAGGAACGCATTATGTAGCTTATGTCAAAGAGGGATCCACTGTATGGTACTTTGACAATTTTGGGAATTTGCCCACGCCCATGGAACTAGTGACCTATTTTGGAAACAGGATCAAGATATATTATAATGTGGAACGTGCACAAACGTTTAACAGCCAACAGTGTGGGCGTTTGTGTTTAATTTTTTTATATAAGACGCAGCTTAAGCAAAAACGTCAACAGTATGTCGGCAGAAGGTAAAACGTTTACACTGAATGGACGTGGACCTGAAATCAGCCTAGACTTTTACCCGCCTATCGAATTGAGTGAAATACCTTATGGTTTAGGACTTGTTTCACTTGAAACGTACAATCGAATATACAACATACGTGAAAATGTGAACAACAAGTTTTACTATGATGATTCTATGCTCACCCTGAACTCTGGTGGATACACGATCGATGACATTCATGAACACATTTATGTGGTGTTGATCAATGAATATGGTTTAAAGTCATTTCTCGATGGAACGCGCAAGTTTGAACTTGTAGGAAATACCAAAACTCATCGCTGCAGTATTTTCTCCACATTCAAAATTGACTTTAAAACACGCCCCGATTCCATTGGTCCATTACTAGGATTTAAACCACGCGTGTTGGAGCCAAACAAAAAAACATGAATCAGACCATGAAGTGAAATTCATTGAGGACCATCATGTGTCGGGGGCGTGTAATATTATTAGCCAAGTGTACACCAATCAAGAACCATCGCATTCGCTTTATGACTTAATTGTGACATCGCCGAATGGGTATATTATTCGTGAAAACCCTCCAGTGGTGATTTTCATTCTGTGGCTGTCGATGGTATTAATAATATAACATTAAGACTGATCAATAGAGATCAACAACTCATTGATCTAGATTCTACCACACCAGTGACTTACAAGTTTGTGCTAAAGCCACTATGAAGTTTGTGTATAAAGCAACAACACCATCTAGGAATGGTGTTAGTTGTTTGCCACGTGAATACACGTTAACATCTCAAGACAAGCAGGTTTTACAGCATTTGGGTTACCACGTCATCCTCCATAATGAATTCTATCCTAGAGATAGCGAACCGCATCGAGGAGCATCCAGGAGTGGTAAGAATTGATCTCCATTCCTCTCAAGCTCAAACATCTGGTCTCAATAACAATGATGAAATTCAATTTGTTATCAACAACCAAGATATTTACACCCTACCGCATGAAAGTGTCATTCAGATTGAAGGTCGGCTCACCAAAGCCGATCGCTCTACACCCAACACATCGAAGTTGGCCAACCATGCTTTTGCTTTTCTATTCTCTGAGGTGCAGTATGTCAATAACGATATCGTGGTGGATAGCACACGAAATGTGGGTATTTCCAGTGTCATGAATCTATATCCCTCTTATAGTGAGGAAGAAGCTAAAACACTTTGCATGGCGGGTTGGTGCCCTGACTCGACCAATGACTGGATGGTACACGCCGATGGCACCTTTACTGGATATTTACCTCTTAAACTGATTTTAGGCTTTGCCGAAGATCACCAGCGCAGTGTGGTCAACGCAAGGCAAGTGCTTTATCTGGTGAGAGACAGGAGTGATAATAATGCACTCAAGGGAGCCGACAATGCCCCCATAGACTCAAAAATTCAACTACAACGCTTGCTATGGGAAGTGCCCCATGTAACCCTTGACGATAGCAAAAAACTGGACATACTCAAGATGGTAAAGAGAGATATGCCTCTATCCATGGAATTTAGAAGCTGGGCACTCCATGAGTACCCGCTATTTCCCACCACCAACACACACAGTTTGGCATAACTCAAGATTTACCTGTGAATGACGCCAATGAGATTTCTACAAGCGACGTGTAAACATCTACAGCACGTGATACCATGGAGAAAGGCAATGCTACAGACAAAGCCATCGGCATGTTCTTTGTGTGCAAAAAGAAACTAGACAATTTTACCAAGGAGGAACTCTTGGCGCTTCCCAAGTCGTTCATTTATTATGTGGCTGCCAACGCGGTGAAAGAAATCCGGCAACATGTACCAAAATCATGGACTCAAGACCCTGTTTTGAGTGAATTACAACCCTGTACGGATTACGATCACCATAAGCAAGTGACCATGGCAAAAAAAAAAAACTATATGCGTCAGTGCGCGATTTGCCAGATAGTGAAACTCATCACGGTCATAAAAGTCCGTGTAAAGACTTTGTTGAATCATTCCACGGGTATCATGGCGAGAAAAAGCAACAACAACAACAAACACATACATCGTCCACAGAGGAGGAGGAGGAAGACAAAACCTTTTCACCATCGATGGAAAAGGATATGCCAGACCTGTACTGGCAATGGCGTCATTGACAAAGTGATTCAATACTTACCTTTCGAAATCCATCTTCCAGGTTATCGTTTTTGTGGCCCTGGAATTCATCTTGAAAAACGTTTGCAGCGTGGTGATGTACCCTTTAATCTTTTGGATCAAGCATGCAAAGAACATGACCTATCTTATCGCCATAGTCATCCTGGTTTAAGACATGTGGCAGATAAATTGTTATTGAAAAAAGCTAAACCACGTTTCACATCCTGTGATGCGTCAGTGGGTGAAAGGATGGCAGCCCTGATTGTGATGTTGTTGTTTGAGTCTTCAGTCTTTTGACTGGTTTGATGCAGCTCTCCATGCCTCCCTGTCCTGAGCTAATCGTTTCATCTCTACATAGCTACCACACCCAACATCCGAGGCAAACTGTTTAACATATTCTAACCTTGGTCTACCCCTACAGTTCTTGTCCTCGACCCTTCCTTCCATAACTAAGCTTGCTATTCCTGGGTGTCTTAGTATGTGTCCTACCAACCTATCTCTTCTCTTCATTAGCAGTCGCCAGAAACATCTCTCCTCTCCCACTCGTCTTAATACCTCTTTGTTTGTAACCCTATCTACCCATCTGATCTTCATCATTCTCCTGTAACACCACATTTCAAATGCTTCAATTCTCCTCTTTTCTGCTGCACCAATAGTCCAAGTTTCACTTCCATAGAGCGCCACGCTCCAGACAAAGGCTTTCAAAAATGATTTCCTAATGCCTAAATCTATATTCGATGTCAGCAGATTCCTTTTTTTGTAGAAATGCTTTTCTTGCCTGAGCCAACCTACTTATTATATCCTCTTTGCTTCGTCCATCACTGGTTATTCTGCTTCCTAAGTAGCAGAAGTCTCCTACTTCCTTCAGCTTTTCACCTGCCAATTTGATCTCCATAGAGGTTTCTGATTTATTTCGGCTGCATTCCAGTATTTTTGTTTTACATTTATTAATTTTCATCATGAATTCTTTCCGTAAGACGGAGTCCATACCTTTCAAAAACTCATTCAAATCCTCAGGCTTGTCGGCCAAGATGACGATGTCATCAGCAAATCACAGAGTTGAAATTATTTCTCCTTGAATCTTCACTCCCACTTTAAATTTTTCTCTAATTTCCTTCATTGCTTGTTCAATGTAAAGATTGAAAAGTATGGGTGATAAGTTGCAGCCTTGCCTTACACCTTTCTGAATACCAGCTTCTCTCTCATGTCCTTCAACTCGAATGACTGCTGTCTGGTTTCTGTATAGATTGTATATCACCCTCCTATCCCTGTACTTTATTCCAATCGATTTCAAAATGTCAAACAATTTAGTCCAATCAACGTTATCAAAAGCCTTTTCTAAGTCTACAAAAGCCATGAACGTTCTCTTATCTTTCCTTATTCTACCTTCCAAAATCAGCCTAAGACTTAGTACAGCTTCCCTTGTTCCTACATTTCTCCTGAAACCAAACTGGTCTTCACCCAACTCCATTTCTATCTGGCTCTCAATACTCTTGTAAATTATTCTAGACAGGATCTTTGAAGCATGAGTAATCAAGCTGATGGTACGGTAATCTTCACATCTGTCAGCTCCCACTTTATTTGGTATAGGGATGATTACATTCTTCTTGAAATCAGGGGGTACCTCACCTGTCTCATAAATCCTACACACCAAGTGAAATAACCTGATCAGACCTTCATCTCCTAATCAGCGTAGCAACTCAATCGGTATATCATCTATGCCTGGTGCTTTGTTCCTGCTTAAGTCTTCCAAAGCTCTATCAAATTCTGATCTCAATATTAAATCTCCTTTCGCATCCTCATCAATTTCCTCCTCCCTTTCCATTACATGATTCTCAATCTCCTTTCCCTTATACAAACTCTCTATGTAAGCTTTCCATCTCTCAACCTTTTCTTCCCTATCTGTTAGAGGCTTTCCATTTGTGTCCTTAATATTACTGCACTTAGTCTACTTTTCCCCAAAAGTATTCTTAATCCTTCGATAAGCTGTGTCTACTTTTCCTAATTTCAGACAATTTTCTATACCAGCACATTTCTCTTTCAACCATTCTTCTTTCGCTTCCTTGCACTTCTTGTTAACCTCATTTCTCAGACGACTGTATTCTGCTTTCCCCTTTTCATCTCTTACATTCTTGTGCTTCCGCCTTTCATCCATCAATTCGAGTATATCCTGAGTGATCCACGGTTTTCTACCTATTCTCTCTTTCCTACCAATGTTTTCGTCTGCAGATTTTGTTATTTCATTCTTCAAAAGTGCCCATTCGTCTGCAATTGAAGTTTGTTTAGGGTTTTTCATTAGTCCTTCCTTTATACTCTTCTTGAATCTTTCGTTTAAATCCTTCTCTTTCAGTCTGTCTATTGCCCACCTATTTGGCTTTTGACTTTTCTTTAGTTTCTTCAACTTTAATCTGCATTTCATTACAACCAGATTGTGGTCAGAGTTTATGTCAGCACCAGGATATGTTTTACAATCCAAAATCTGGTTTCGAAACCTCTGCTTGACCATAATGAAGTCGGTTTGGTAACGCCCTGTATCTCCTGGTCTCATCCATGTGTATATTCTTCTATTGTGGTT
Source organism: Meconema thalassinum (assembly GCA_946902985.2). Lineage (NCBI taxonomy): Eukaryota > Metazoa > Arthropoda > Insecta > Orthoptera > Tettigoniidae > Meconema > Meconema thalassinum. The sequence goes on along the minus strand of OX336395.1, from coordinate 19,060,425 downwards.
ATTGAATAAGGTGTTAGCTATGACCAACTCATGCTCAGTGCAGAATTCTACCAGCCTGCTTCCTCGATCATTCCTTTCACCTAATCCGAAATCTCCTACTATCTTCCCTTCTCTCCCTTTTCCTACCACAGCATTCCAATCTCCCATTACTATAACATTTTCATCACCCTTGATATACCTCAGAATTTCGTCTATTTCTTCGTAGACCTTTTCAACATCCTCATCATCAGCTTGACTGGTAGGCATATAGACTTGTACCACTGTGGTGCACGTAGGTTTAGTATTGATTTTTGCTACAATAATCCTTTCGCTATATTGCTCATAATATTCCACCCGCTGTCCAAGTTTCCTACTCAATATGAGGCCAACCCCTGCTTGGCCATTGTTTGATTTAGTGCTAATGACCCTATAGTCCTGACCAAAAGTCCTGTTCTTCCTGCCAGCGCATTTCACTAATCCCAACCGAATCCAACCTCAACCTATCCATTTCCCTTTCTAAGTTTTCTAACCTTCCATTTCCTAGCAGACTTCTAACATTCTACGCTCCGATCCGTAGAATGTCAGATTTCCTCTTTGTCACTTCTGTGATGTTAACCCCCTCTCGAGTAGTCCCCACCCGGAGATCCGAACGGGGGACTAGTTTACCTCCGGATTGAAATTTTACAAGGGAGGAGGCCGTCATCACATGTATTTATGCATAGAGAGGTGCATATCCTCGGGAATAGCATACGGCTGTAGTTTCCCGTTGCTTTCAGCCGTGCAGCAGGACGCAGTGTAGCCATTATTTGGCTTATATTATCAATATCTTAACCGTCTATAAGATTAGTAAAGAATTGATTTATTCTGAAAGGTTGCTACTCCCTTTCAGAATAAGTAAAGAGCAATTCTACTTACAAAAATACTAACCTTCTCCCGTACTAACAATTAAATACCAAAATTCTACTAACGAAAAACAAATACTTAAGTTCCACCAACAACAAATACTACCACTAAAACAGTCTGTCACCAGACACACTCACATGCACCCTCACACATCACAGTCTACTGAAACAATGAACTATAACTAATAAACAATGCAACTGCTACCAGACACACTCACACACCACAGTCTAATAGAACAATGACATATATCTAATAGACAATCTAACTACCTACTTACAACTACAACTAACTACATACTTACTGTACTGTTATTTGAATTGACAATATTTACAAAATGCAATTTAGATAGAAAATACTTACAAAATGTAATTTAGATTCAAAATAGTCACAAAATGCAACTGAGAATAAAAATACTTACAAAATACCCACCCTACACAAACGTGAACGTTAAATTAGAGAGGAAATGTATGGAGTTGACACAAACATTTTTCAACCTAACTATTTATCCACCGTGTTCCTAGGCAGGATTTCTTACGGTATTTCCTCATGTCCTTTCCCTAGTCATTTTAAGGCTTAACCAGGGAGGATGTGATTGATGGGAATCCAGGTGGATGGCGCCCTTTGCATTAATAATTATTGTTGTTTCACCCGTATGCGACTCTTCGTCTCGTGCTTTGTTTGTTTTTGTTTTCTTTTCTTCCTGGATTCCGACACATGCCTCATGTCATTACTTTCAGTTTGCGTGTGTGTCCCGTAAAGTTTGGTGTGCTGGGTTATCGATACCATAACGGAATGTAATTCAATGTTTGGATAGCATCACTACTTATCTTTTGCTCAGAAATAGCTCCTTGTATTTCTTCATTCAGATATTCCAATAAGTGGAGGAGGTTTCCTTTCTGTAAATTATTTCTTTTTGCATGAACCAATCAGCGACGGCAAGGGTCTTCTGGGAATGCCCTCAACAGTTTGGTGCTATTATTCGTTCTGACATTGTACCCTCAGTGCTTCTAATCGTCAATGACATTCAACGGAGGTGGTGTTCAACATCGCTAGGCTATCAAAGGTGGCAGCTTCCTAATGGTGCCACCATTAAAACGTTATATTTTGGAAGAAGGCCAGTTTCCAATATGATTTTATGTATTGACGATGTCTTCTGTGAACTGCAGATCGTCTCAAGGAAAAAGATAAGTGCCTTACAATTTGAAATACGATAATGCATGAAGTTATAAACCAAAAGGTTGATCAAACATAATTAAGTCCTCCAATTTTCATTGATAAAATGTCCCTTTTAAAAATGTAATAATTCGATTGGGGGTTGTTCATTATTTAAGGTATTCTGTTCTTTATTCATTTTCCTCCCTGTTAATGTAGACGTACGTGAGGGGAAATAGTGTTGTTTTAGGGGTTTAACGTATTAAGGGTTCCTGTTGTTGTTGTTTTGACCTTCTGTCTATGCTTTATTTACCTGTGTTGGTCATGAAACGTAATTGTAATTATGAGATGTGTTTCTTACTAACTTATAAATCCTTTCGGGAGTTATGGGATTCATTAGGGGTCATTTAGGGGTTAGTATTTTAGTTGACAATTACGTGAATTTGCGTCCCGTGGTGGAAGGATGTGTGTCCATCTCATTGGATGACCTTGTGTCTTTTATATCTGTACTGATGATGATGATGATGATGATAATTGTTGTTTTAAGGGGCCTAACATCGAGGTTATCGGCCCCTAATGATCTGGGTGATAGCGAAAATGATAATGAAATGGAAACCAGAACAAAATTATCTAAGACGGAAAATACGTACAAAAAGGAACTCACATGGAAACAACTCACAATATGGTCTTACAAAAGGGAATTTAGAACGAAAAGTTGCACAAAAAGAATAGATTGAAAAAGACCCACAAAACGTAGGCTAGATTCAAAATACGTACAAAATGCAAAGAAGCGTCGAAATACTTACAAAATGCAACTGAAATTCAAAATACTTACAAAATGCAAATGAGATCGAAAATAAGCACAAAATGCAATTGAGGTTCAAAATACTTACAAAATGCAATTGAAATTGAAAATACACAATGCAATTCAGATTGAAATATCCCAGTTCCAATCCAAATTATTCACAAAGTGCAATTGAAATTCAAAATACTTACAAAATGCAATTGAAATTGAAAATGCTTACAAAATGTACGGTAGATTCAAACGACTCATGTGGATTGACAATACTTACAAAAAGCAATTTAGATTGAAAATACTTGACAAGGATCTCATCCACTTTAACTGGTAATCTTCCAGCACCTTTTTCAGCTGATAGATTAATCAGGTGGCAAATGCAACCTATGATGGCAATACCTGGTTGAACTTGCTTCAGAACTGCTGAAACCCCATTTTTGTGTCGTATCATAACATGAGCATTGTCGGAGCAGAAAGCCACACAGTTTTCAATTGGTAACTCAGCTGTGATAACATCAGGTTACCTATGTTTCGCCCTGTTGAGTCCCCGTCCAACGCTGGTATGGATAGCACAGTGCTCACTACTTTTTCCTGCCGAACATCATAGAATGTAACAACAATAGGATACAACTTGGCATTCGTATCATTGCGTCCATCCGTTGCCAAAGAAAATGGTCCGTTCTGAAGGCATTTAGCAACTTCATATGATGCATTTTTGCCATTTTATTTACAATGCACGTCGTTTTCGTGCGACCACAACTGTATTTCTTTGCAACTTCTGATGTGGGAAACATCTTCTTAAATAAAGCACCAGCATGATCAGCCGCACTTAAGGGCACATTGTGTTCCACCAAAAAGGAAGTAAACAGCCACTCGGCCCTAATTACGTCACTGTCAACGTTACCCGCCTTGGAAAAAAAGGTGTTGATTTTCTTGCTATCTTCCTTCGATTTAACATAACTTATGTGTTTACCGCACTTCACATGATTACTTAAATCGTTTTTTTCCACCATGTGCTATATTAATATCACGCGCACATACCGTGCAAAAGGCAAATTTTTCTCCTTTTCTTGATTTTAGTATGCATGGGAAATCAACCGAGTATGATTCTTTAAATGTCTGGAAGTACTGTTTCTTGTTGTATTTGTTCATTCTCGATATCTACTAAAACATCGAAAGGAACCTGGATCACTAAACGTCACATAAAATTATAACAAATCACATAAAACACAGCCAACACTTCATTAAAACAAGTCAAAGCACACAAAGTCTTAAACCATTAAATGAACACGACGCCAACTTCGTGAAGCAAGAATATGCACATGGTAGAGAAAAAAAACACACACACGTGGAACGAATGTAATTAGTCCAAGGAATACAGGAAACTGCGAAGCACGAAGATATAGCACAAAAACTCGAACGCTTCATTAAAATATGCCATAACATTAAAATATGAAAACATTCAAGGAACGCCAACTTCGCGAACAATAAACAACTCACGTGGTCAAAGAATATGGTTTAAATCGCAACGAGCGAACGTAGCGGAACAAAGAATTTGCGAAGCAGAGCCTGTCGACACCTAAGATCCACATGGAAGAACGATTATCCCGGCTTCAAATTCAATTACAATGACGACACAACCATCACACGGTTAAAACTACGAATCATATCAAAGAACGAGTTATCGACTATCGTTGACTTGCCTTCGACCCACGCAAACAATCGATTGTACGGAAGAGGGAGGGATTATCGAATGTTAATTATCGTTTCAAATTTTTTCCCGCGAAATCGTAAAATGACACCGTTCATCCGTAAAACCGTAAAATGCTGCAATTTCCGTAAATGTTACGGATAAACCGTAAAAGTTGGCAGGTATGCACTACCAATTGTAGTTGTAAGTTCTTTTACGTACCATAAATCTATGACATGGGTCCGACTGGGTTTGAACCCGCAAACTTGGGCATAGCAGTTCAGCATCTCACCGAGACTGGCTCAGCGGTAACGTTTTTGCCTGCTGTGACCAAGGTTGCAGGATCTAATTCTGGCACAGTCAGGGTGCATAAATGGGAGGGAACCGAGTCTGTAGACTTACTGGCACGTTAAAGATCCCCTTCAGGGCAAAATTTCGGCACCCCAGTGTCTCTAAAAGCCACAGTAGTTAAAAGGGACTTTATTATTGATTTATAACCAGTTCAAGACCTAGTTCGGTTGTTTGATTGAAAAGCTTTGTAATACTTTCTACTGCGTATCCCAATTAATTGGGGTTGCCGGAGCTAATCAGGCTCATTTTGGTTTTGGCCGGGGATTTAAGGCCGGATGTCTTTCCTGATGCCACGTAATTTTTCAGGTGAAAATTCCACCCCACTCTCACCGGGATTGGAACTGTGATAATGAAAGATGATCGTGTCCTGTTTGTTAAAGAAGATGATGGTAGTTTTAATGACATATCACCAGTGTCAGTGTGTTTTCAAGTGTCAAGATCTTGAAGTGTAAATGTATTCTATAAGAATCTTTGTGTGCCTGGATACTGCAGTCTGATGGAAGCAGGTTTGTTTTTGTATGTAAAACATTAGGCTTAATTTAAGATAGGATTTATGTCTGCCACTTGCACTCAGCCTCGTGAGGACAATTGAGTAGCTGTCTGACAGTGAGACAGTGCCCCGGTCACGAAAACCAAGATTAACGGCCGAGGGGACCCGACGCGCTGACCACGCGTCACCCCAAAATCTGCAGGCCAATTGGCTGGGCAGCGGTCGCTTGGTAGGCCTAGGCCCTTCAAGGGCTATAGTGCCTCGGGGTTAGGTTAGTTTTATGTCTGCCACTGTCTGGCCGAAAATTACTGCTAGTACTGAACCACAAGCAAGGGGGTCAGGCGTAAGCCGCAGGTTAGGTTTGTTTTTGTATGTAAAGCCTTAATGACCCAATTGATTTGCCTTCCGTAGGAATTCTATACACATCAAATTTGAAGATGACAAGTTGATAATACAGTAACTGTTCATTTTAAGGTCAATTGTGCCTTATTGGGAAATGCTATTTGAAATAAAGTTGGAGCTAGTTCAGTATGTCGCTATGCAAACATCGCTCTCTCCGCTCAAAACAAACAACACACGACTGTGTTTATTGTATATGTGGGGTTGGCAATATCTTATTTGTCAAATAAGCCACGCCTACAATGGCCCACACAACTGAAACTTCACTAGCCTATATAAGCTAGGCCTAAGTCGTGTTATAAATTGGGATACAAAATCACTCTTGTTAAAAAAAGACAATCATCGGGACACGTCAGGCTGCAACCATTGTCAAAAGCCATTGGATTGGACAAATCGAAGGTTAGAATGGTTGGGTGTTGGTGCGGTATAGCACCGTAATGTTGAGGTTGGCAGTAGGCTACTGTTTTGATGATGGTTGATGTGAATAACGGCATCCACAGCTGGAAATTCGCCTATATAAGTCGTGATGCCACCTGGGATGGCCGGGCGGGTCACAGACAGCGGAGGAGGAAGCATCTATCAAAACATCATTCAATGGGTAGCAGTGAATGAAGGTAGAACGCGCGATAATATTCTCTACAATACATGAATTAGCCAGAATAGCTTATGAAACGCTGGGAAATAAATCAAGGAGCGATGTTTTAGTAGATATTCCCTCCTTCGATGTCCGTGACCCACCCGGCCATCCCAAACAGGCACACGACTTATACAGCGAAAATTACAGCTGTCAGCGCCATCATTCTCATCGATCGTTATCAAAACAGTACCATGACAGTACTGCCAACCTCGCGTTTACGGTACTATGAAAAACAAAGAAGCGCCCAATTCGGTCGCTAGTGCGCATCATTCGTGCGCATTACTCAATTCATAGATAGTGCGCCCAATTGAATTGTTTATTGATCATGGATTGTGGAAATTGCCTCTGAAAGGCCGCACCTGTCCCCGACCCTCCAACCCTCGTTCTGTCCAATCCAATGGCCACAGCCCAACGCGCCCAGATCAATGGTTTTGAGTCAACCGAGCCCCGCCAGCTGGGCGCGGTCAAAGGCCTCACCTGTCCCCGACCCTCTAACCTTCGTCTTGTCCAATCCAATGAGTTTTGGCAATGGTTACAGCCCAACGCACCCAGATCAATGAGTCCTGGCAACGGTTACAGCTTAACACGTCCCAATGAATTTCCTTTTTGATCAACAGTGACCTTGTGTCTCACTTCCCTTTATCAACAGTGATTTTGTATCTCACATGTTGGCATCAATGTGTGTGTCTCGCTGCGACTGTAGAGTTCATCTGGTTGACAGTTAAACGAGATGAAAGCGCTGTCGAAAATCGCGTCCGGTTTTTAGAATAGCAAGAAGTAAAACACATACAGGGTCTATATATTTGCTTGGCAAGGACATTCTCGCTCACGCGCTCCGCCAGTGACGCCTCAGTAGCCGGCTGCCGCGTGCGCGCATGTACGGCAGAACACCATGCCTAAAATCAGCATCCCGCACTTCCACTCACCATGCCCACAGTAAATGCTGAAAATGTTTCCCATCCGCTGCCAAACATAATGGGCATCTACTAAAGAAGTTTCCGGTTATTCCGGTTAACTTCGCTTCACCAAGGAAGCAATGACCTCCACGTCTATTTCCATCGTTTACCGAACCTGTACGTTTGATTCTCTTAGCCAGTTGTTTTATTGTGATTCCTATAAATCGAACAATACATCAAGTGGCTAATTTGAGATTCAAACGTTCAGTAAACAACAAAAATGGACGCTAAGTCCACTACCTCCTTAATGAAGCTAAATTAACCGGATAAACGATTTCAACATCTACTGTAAACATAGTGAGTAAAAATGCACGACACCGACCCCAAGCACTGCATTCCGCCGCACATACGCGCACAGCCGGCAACCGAGCAGCCACTGGCGGAGCGCGTGAGCGAGAACGTCCCTGCCAAGCAAATATAAAGACCCTGTATTTACGAATTTTAGCACATATATGAGGTTCAGTAGTGACCAGGGTTCGTAATTTCAATACGTGATATCGCCCAGAACATGAAACGAGGACACAAGGTATTCATGTCTGCTGCAAGTGTATAATCCTCGTTCCACTTGACTCCCGTAGTGCACTGGCATTACTTATGACGTATTGAGCGTATTGCAGTGTGCACTAGCTACGCGTCTTGGTGATATGTACCGTACCAACTCAAGAGCCCAATGGTACACTGGGGCGAAACGCTAGCAACTGGTTTGAATTAGCCCTTAGCCTCCAATAATGAAAAGCCTGCCCAATAGCCTCTGGGAGCTGTACGCCCTGCAGATGCTATGTTTGCCGCAAGAGACGCTGCATACCCCCCTACACGATCAGTTCAGTTGGCGGTATTTTTCCACATTGTGTACGCACGAATCAAGTTATGTTACTGAAATAGGGCCATTGTATTACGATGGTATACTGTTGCATGCCGTTTTGTAAACAAGGCTCTAGAAATAATGTTCCTGGAACTAGTTTTCATGAATTTCCTAGTCCAGAGCCAACTAGAAAATTATGGATTAAAGCAATAAGACAAGGTATGTAGCCTACGCTGACCATGCGATTGAAATTGGAAATTAGGTGATCTTGTATTATTGCTCCAGTTCTGATGATGATACCTGACCTTCTCTTTGTCGCCCCCAGAGATCCATGCTAGAATCCAGGCTCTGCCAAGAAATTTAATTCTGTTCCGAGGGCTGGAACGGGGTACACTCAGCTTCATGAGGTAAAACTGAGAAGGGGTGGCTTAGATTCCCATCTCATCCTTCGTGAACAGGTTTTCCATAGTTTCCCACTTCTACTCTAGGCAAATGCCAGGATGGCTCCTAACTTAAGGTCACCTTCCAAATCATCACCGGAATTACAAATGCACACGCCGCAATAACACAGGGTAGCCAAGAAATTTAATTTCAAGGCCATATGGTGTACTCCTTTTCTTGACAGGGCTAACCGTTGATGCAGAACACAAATTTCCCAAATTTGGAACATATTCCTATAAAATTCCCTGCTATTTTCTTCCTGTTCTTCTTCTGCTTTCGGTGCCTATCCGGTTCGGATGTTGGCGATCATGGTAGCTATTCTTGTCTTATTGGTGGCAACGCGGAATAATTCAGTTGGAGACATATTGAACCAGCATCTAAGATTGTCTAACCAAGATATTCTTCTTCGTCCAGGACCTCTTTTGCTGTTGAATTTCCTTGGAGTATTTTTTGTAATAGGTAATATCTATTTGTTACGCTAGTTTGAAAAGGTGAAAAGCGTACTTTATCCCTTGCATGGTTTCCAGCTAGGTTTATTAAATTTCATCTAAATAGATCAAGCAGTTTTTGAGCATGACCGGAATATACAAAGAAACCACACACACACACACAAGTCACATCTCATTTCATTATTAGCATAGATAATTGATTCTCATACTGCGAGATGCGCCATGGAGGAAACAGACATGTATAGATGATAATTGTTGTTTTAAGAGGCCTAACATCTAGGTTATCGGCCCCTAATGGTCTGGGTGATGGCGAAAATGACAATGATATAAAAACCATAACGAAAAGTAAGTGAGAATGAAAATACTTTCAAAATGGAACTCAGATTGAAACTACTCAAAAAATGGAGAGTGGAAATAGTCTACTTACAAAAGGAAATTTAGAGGGAAAATACTCACAAAAGGAATAGATTGAAAAATACGCACAAAATGTAGGTTAGGTTCAAAATACGTACAAAATGCAATTGAAATTCAACATATTTACAAAATGTAAATGAGATTGGAAATACGTACAAAATGCAATTGAGGCTCAAATATTTACAAAATGCAATTGAAATTGAAAATGCTTACAAAATGCAATTTAGATTGAAAAAGCCCATTTCAGATTCAAAACACTAACAAAGTGCAATTGAGAATCAAAATACTTACAAAATGCAATTGAAATTTTAAATGCTTACAAAATGTATGCTAGATTCAAACCACTTAGTTGGAATGACAATACTCACAAAATGTAATTTAAATTAAAAATACTCAAAATACGTACAAAATGCCCACCATGCAAAATGCAATGTAGTTTAAAAACAAGTAGTTCCGTGAAGAACTATACAGCCTATGTCCATATATCCTACTTATGTTTACTGCTACTATCAACATACAAAATTTCAGTTTGATTGCTGTAATAGATTCGTAGATATTGAGAACCGACTAGATATTTCGGAGGGTCGCCATGTTGAATTTTATATATGTAGGTCCTAGAGTTATGTACTGCACATGAAGATAATTGTGTATGTGTAGCATTCAAACTTCAATCGCATGATTAGGACACAAGAAATAAAAACGAGATTTTAAAATTTGCACAGCCGCCAATTTGAGGTTATGTAAACAATTGAACTAAATTAGATACCAGTGCATTACAATGTGTATAAACATTTCCTGTACCAAGTTTCATGGCTTTTGGTTGGTTAAATCGCGAGAAACGTCTATTTAACAGTCGTAAATTCGCGGGGCCGCCATGTTGGTTTTGTAGTTACTAGTTTTTCAAAAGTCACATAGGTGAACTTCTAGTAGTTCCCTTTATCACCGTAAAAAATTCCAGAGTGATTTCGGGAATAGTTTCGGAGATATTGATTGCTGGTGAAATATTTCGCACAGCCGCCATGTTGGATTGGTGAGACATAACAAAATTTGAAGGGCACGGTCGGGGTCGTCCGGAATAGTGCTATGAACTTACCGAGTTTCATTTAAATCGCTCCAGCCGTTTAAAAGTTATTAGGGCGGGACACACACACACCTCACACACACACACACACACACACACACACGGACAAAAGGTGATCTCATAAGCTTATTTTTTCAAAATTGAAAATAGGCTAATAATTGCAAAATGCGGTTTTGGTTGAAAATACAGTACTTACAAAATGCAATTGAGGTTGAAAATACTTGCAAAATGTAATTTAGATAGAAAAAATTTACAAAATGCAACTTAAGATTGAAAATATCCACAAAATGTAGTGTAGATTCAAAAAATTCGCTTAAGGTAATTTGGATATACGGGGAGCCAATTAACAACAACAGTGCGGGAATCTTAAAGAGAACAGGATATAAAAGAAAACAAGAAGTCTGACTCCTCGTAGAATGAGGGATCAGGAAAGATGAGACAATGGCCAATTAAGGCGGGCAAATGAAAGACTCCCTAGGCCTCGGATACCCTAATACAGTCGGGGTCGGAACAGAACACGAGTTGACCAATGGAGGTTGACAGGAAAGAAGACGGAGAGGAGCCCGGCACAAGTAAGTGGAAGCAATGCCGGACTCAGCTGGGGTCCCGTGGTCACCAATACAGGTCCCTCTAGTTACTGATGTATTCTAATAGCCTACTTTTCAGAGAATGATTTATTCGGACTTGAAGAACAAGGTTGACCTCAAAGATCATGAAATAGAACGTAGGAAGAATACATTCAATAATAAAAATTATAATGAAGTCAAAATCTCAGCTAATATAAGTTATTCTAACATGTTCAAAAAACAAAAACCGACCGCTGTGGCTACGCTGGCTAAAGCGCGGCGTTAGGTCATGGGGCCAAGCTCTCTGCTGACTCGGCAGACGCGTGGGTTCGAGCACCACCGTCGGCCGTCCTTGAAATGGTTTTCTGTGGTTTCCCCATTTTCAGCACCAGGCAAATGCTGGGACGGTAGCTTCTGACAGGCCACGGCCGCTTCCTTCCACATCCTTGCCGATTTCATTCATGCCCGCGGGCATCGACTAGAAAGACCTGTACTTGGCCTCTCAGGAGGCCACACGACAAAAATAAAAATAAAAAAATAAAAATTTAAAAACCAAGTGAAATATATGAAATGAGTTATGATTCCTTAATTAGCGCAATTAGAATGTACTGACTTCACCACCCAACTAAGCGGACGAGACGTTTTTCAGCGGTGCTCACTAACAAATCTCTTTATGAACATTATGGCTATAAAACCAAATACAGTTCAGTGAGTATTACGGCAAATAACTCATCGCAATGAAACGCAAACGAGTACTCAATCACTGCCTTCTACAGTTAACACCACGATTCTGATGAGTGCTATGAAAGGAAAGTTGTCAATCCCCTATGGTTATGAAATAAAAAACAAAGGTTTACCAGAGCACGATGTTTTTTTAATTTTTAAAAATCATGATGTTGATGGACTGATTTTTCATTTTTACATTTTCACACATTGCCATTTGCCAATTTGCAATTTACAGTTTTTAAAAATGTCTGTTTCAAGTTTTGTGTTTTTGATGATATGGATTTTCCATTTTGTTTATGAAACTTTTTAAACAATGTCCGTTTGAAGTTTTTGAATTTTCATATTTCACACATGGCCATTCCCAGTTTTCAAAAATGTCAGTTTTAAGTTTTGCGTTTTTGGTGATTTCAAAACATAGATTTTCCATTTTGCTGTTTTCACATTTTTTTTGGTGTATGTTGAAAGTTGAGATTTGTCAATGATGTTGATGCAAGTGCTTGACCATGATAATGCTGCAGAGTGTTTATGGGATTGCGGAAACGTAGAGGTCTACGACTACTGCAGGTAAGACTGTTTTATAAAAAATAATGTCTATTGACCGCTACATTTTTAAGAAAACAAAATTATTGACAAATAAAATAACTAATTACCATTTACATATAATTGACAATTTCCCCCTCCCCACTCACCCTACCTCACCGTGTTCGCTCTGGTCATACATACACATCAGCTTTCATTCTACTCATACATTCACACCTGTCTTTGTGAACTAACTCAACCACTTTATTTATTCCCAAAAGAACATTCTCGGCATGCACACTTATCCCAAAAATCCTTTTTTATTTTACCATTTACGATTTACATTGCAAAAAAATACTAGTCATAAAAGTTACTAAAAATACTATTACTCATTAAATATTTACAAAAACTACAACTTTGTACAGCTTTAAAAGAATCAAACTATTTACCAATTTCCAATTCCCAACTCTGTTAAATTTAAAATAAAAATAAAAATAAGGTTGCATAGAACTTTTTTAAAGAGCAAAAGATCCAAGTGGGTTGCCACTATTTACAAAATCTACTATTTACAATGTTTACAAAATACTAAATCTATGAGTTACAAAAAGCCATGTCCCTAAACGAACAAACAGAAAAAACCCACCTCCTCCTCCTTGCGACCATAACCCCAGGGCAGGCTGGTAAGCAGGTCATCAGTCCACACACGTTTGTTATCCATGGAGGCAAGGGTGCGTTTTCTCTGATCCACAAGATCCAAATGATGGTTGCTGGATTGTATCCTGCACTGTGTATGGGACATAGCTTTGCCAGTACGTAAAACCGCCTGGTAGTCGTCTACACGTAGCGATTTTACCACTGGCCTACCTACACCTTTTGCTCTTTTGGCTTCCTTACAGTCTAATGTGCGATAAGCATACATATTCGAGGCCAAACCTACGAATTCTGTCATAACAGAATCACCGCATTCATCTTTTAAAACACCTATTTCCTTCTTTTTTTCTTGGGTAGCGGAAACACGATGTCAGCGCTACAGCAAGAGGTGTCGAACGAGTCACTATGCTGCCTCATGACGTCATAGGGGTTGCAGTGGCGGATGAGGTAAATGAATGAGTCCGTATCCATATACAAAAGAGAGATGTCCTCAAAATGGCGTTTGGCAAACTCATAGTGGAATCGATACATAACCGATTTAGAAAAGTCTAAAATGACTTGGCCCAAGCAAATGGGTTTATCCATGGTCACGCTGGTCTTACTCAATTCAATGGTGGCCAAATTCTCATCGATAATGTTGATCGATTTAAAATTTGGCTTGGCAATGTACCGCCGGCCACACCCCACTGCCCCTCCCAGACATTCACCAATTTGATGTTGCGGTATTTGCGGACATTCTCCATGGACTTGCCATAGATGCAGTTGTTCATTAATTTTGAAAAAATAATTTTAAACTGTTGTGTTGCCATTTGTCGGTGCTCTGTGTTGAGTTTCATGTATGGCTTGAGCCATGGTTTTTGGGCAAAAGAAATACCCCTATGGATTTTGTTCAACAAGAAGCCTTGGGCTAGGCATTGCACCAACATTTGGATATGTAGCACATACCGATTTTTGTTGTAAAGTGTGCCCATGAGTTTTTCAATCTTCACTTTACTGTCAGGGGGGACCATTTCCTCTAGGCAGAATGGGAAATCGGCATGTTCATCATACAAGGATGAGGGATATTCAATATTCACTTCTAAGACATATCCACGACCTGTTTCTTGGCTAGCCATGTTCACATCAAATTCCTACACTTGTTTCTCTGTCAGCCAAGCAAACTTCCCACAGGGCAAAAGCTGACTCATGGCGTAGCCATACAAATTAATCACTTCATAGTACATTAAGTACAATTCTGGTTTGTCTGGTGAATAATCAGGCATGTAGACATTGTTCGCTTCGGCATGGCACTGGTTAAGCGACACAAAGCCACCGCGAATGCCCTTTTCAATAAATAGAACCATGTCTACATCAGTGAGTAAATCCAAATCCACTTGTGTGAATTTCAAAGCAGTATCAAACGAGAGCCCAGGACTTGTAAAATAGTGAGCCGGGTCAAGACCATAAATGTGTTGACACAACTCACGGAATTTTTGAAACACATCGGTGAGCAGCAATACATCCAGTTATAGGTAATGCATAGCACATTCACTTAGCGTCTTAATATCAAACACTCGCCAAACCTGACATGCATGTGCATAGTCTTCATTGAAAACGGTACTGGGTGTTAGTTTCGAGTAAAATTTGTCTTGTGGTGGGAGTTCTTTTTGCTCTAACACGTCCCAGCTATTGCAGAAATCATACGGGAATATACCTTTCCGAATGCACAATTGAAATTGCTTAGGATCATTAAAATGCATTCTGGTATTTTTAATTCCTCCTCATTCAAGCCTTTCACAAGGCTGTCTAGCGAGGATGACATAAACTTAATGGAATCCCAAAATTGAATGCTAAAGTCTCTCAACCGCCATGTCAGGGCTGTAAAACGCTCATGGTTTTGGGGGATAATGGTAAACGAGCCCTTGTTGAAATGGCCCAATTCACGAATCAAAAACTGAATGTCATAATTCACCAGATTGTGGAAAAAGACACTGATGAAACGAGGGGTTGAAAAGTTCAAATTGCATTTACTATGCGCAGCTCCACGAAACTCTCCCGTAAAGTGTGAGTGATCACGAACGGTGTCTTCAGCACTGATCAGTGGCTTTTCGCAAATATGGCATGTCGTGGCATGCTCATACCGCTGCTGCTGTTGTGGCGTTAGTTTCATGGTCCAGTAATCCCTGTACATGGTCAGCCAACTTAACAAGTTCATCCAAAAACCATCTGGCACAATCTGGCCCCTCACGGTATTTGTAAACGGATTGTGTGGGGTCATAGGCACACACCACATTAAATCCTATGGCAAAAGGTTCATGTTTTTGAATGGGTGTGGTTGAGCTCATGGTGGGATCTGGTTCACATCCCGCCATGGGTGTAGTGAGGGCTTCAAAACCTGCATACGCCACATAGGGGACAGTGTCACGCTTATGAATGTTCTTAAACTTTAACATAGCTTTGTCCCCTTGTGGCAATATTAGTCTCACAGCTTCCGGAGAAACGCAATCTACCCTATGACGTTCCAAAGATGTAGGGTTTATAAAATATTGGAGGCAACGGTCACATATATTTTTTGCACGCTTGTCCTTAGAAATTTGGCTGCTTAGCAATCTACTCAGGCTTTTAATAAGGCAATAGTGATTCACCTCTCCCACAGATAAATATAAAAGATGAATATTGACGCGTTTTAATTTCCCTGACGTGAACGATCCCTGCTAATATGTAACCGTATTGGTCTAGCGGTCGTACTTGTGCTTGAGAAAAACAGACTTGCCACGCTACCTGTTGAGCACGACTAGAAACTCGTTTGTCGCTGCGGGATGCTGCTTTCTGACGGAGAATATTTGTACTACTCCTATTGGATTTGCTGCTTGGAGCGCTGTACTCTCTATCTACGATTTCCTCCGAAGGCTGCCGAAGTCAACAAAAGGCTGTTACCTTGGATACAGCAATAATATGAAAAATTATTCTCTATTGGAATCCTTACAAGCAAGATGCAAAATTTATAACTCCGATATTAAACCGGGCTGGTTAGCCCTGAAGGCTAACATAGCCTCTATTCTGGAATATGTTCATAATTCCACTTGACTAGGAAGTACTTCCGACATCTTCCTGAAGATATTTTGACTTGTTGGTGTAATAATATTTTGGACTTCTCAACCAGTATGTTTTAGAAAAGGTTTGTAAATATTGTGAGATATTTTGGAAGCTGTTTTATTTCTATCGACATGTTTTATTATCTTGGACGTATTGTAATTTCTTAACTTTGTATTATTTTATGTTGGCGGACTGTTGTTCACTTTCGTGTTTTGGTCTAGCCTCGTGGTCGAAGTAACGGTAAAGTATCTGTCGATATATTTAAAATAGTTTCCAATTATCTATTTCCTTACTATATTTCTTTTGGGGGAATGTGGTTATTTAATTTATTTTCTGAGCTACAAGCCATGTAGAATTCAGTCTTCATTTTGGTCAAGTGCAAGGACTTTCTTAACCTAATTATCTTTACGTAAATTTTCTTTTCTCCTTGTATCTTGTTAGTATGCCTCATATAGGCACTGTAACTTGTGTCGATGATTATGGCGCTTATTTTATTCTGTGTAATGGGTTGCTTGGTGACTACCTAGGCGATTGTTATCGTTTCTTCCTTGCAGTAAAAACTATAGTTTTGTTTCGTGTCGATAAAAAGGAGACTTGTTTTGAGGATTTGATTGCGATCAGACGTACCTTGAATTTGCTCCTGTTAACAAACTAACTTAATTGATTGCTTTAAGTTGAGACCGTATTTGAACTTAAACTATTTCGGTTCATACCTTGAGTATCGTTTAAAGGTAATTTATCTGTTTTTATTTTATCGTTGGATATTTTTTCCTTGGTCTTTGACTTTCATTTGCTCATTTAATATGATTAATTCAACCCTTTTCCTCCTCAATCGATGGGTGGGATTCCTTGCTTATATTCAATTAGCTGTTTATGCCAAGAACTAATTTCTTTTAAATTTTATTCCTGTCTTGTAAATGCATGTAATATTATTAATTGTCAATTTTATATATATATCAAAGGTGACCTCTGTGTTCTTGTATCATAGTTAGTTATTCTCTTATGTTCATACTATTTAACTGCCTGGGTTAATGGTTTTGTTCAACACCTTCTACTTTCGTCTCTGGTATTTTTGGGGGTTTTATTTTTATTTTAGGTAAAATAGTTAACTCTCAGTACTGCCGGTGTCGCAAATATGATGTCGTTTCGGTTCTTTTGTGGCATAAAGAGGACCCACAATCTCATCATCATTATGGCCATACACCATGATCGAAAAGTCCTGGTTATCTTGTTCAAACCTATGGATGTCGGTTAAGTTCATAGGGAACGGCACTCTAGTTAAATTTAATGTTACTTTTAATTCAACAAACTTGGCTTTGTACATTCCTGGTCGACAACTGTCACGTTGTGCTGGCTGCAAACATCCAGCCACACACCACAGGAAGCAATCATTGTCATGGTTCTTTATATTGACCACAGCCTTTTTCGAAGCTATTGCAGGTGGTGTTTTAGTAAAGCTAGACCCAGCATTCAACGGGTTGAAATGACAAACGTAATGGATTTTGTTTAACGCTAAACCACTGGGTCCTTGCTGCAGTTTATCAAATTTGGATAGTAAGGCATTTATCACGTTGGATTCGTACGAATCGTTCAGATTATGGGCTATCAAATGCTCCCGCATTTTACTGCCAATATAAAATGTTTTTTTTAATGCTCACCGTCCTTGTTTTTATATATGAAAACGCACACGAGTTGTGTATTTACTTTTAAAGTTGTATGCACCCTTTGCGCTGCACAAATTTGTTCTTTAAAAATTTCGAAACAAGATTCAATAAAGTATTTTGGGATTAAACTCTCACTAACATTCACCACACGGCCAGAGCAGACACGTGACTTGAAACAGGACTCAAGGGGTCCCAAGTTAATGTATCGGCAACAGTGGCAAAAGACATGATTTTTATAGAAAAAACATCCAAGTTTTCAGCCGTAGACTTTCCAACCATGGTCCCAAACACACTCGTTCCTGGTTTTCAGCAGCGGTTGTAGCGGACAAGCGTTTTCCAGCCCACAATAAAAAAGAAATAAAATAAACCATCATGAGTATATCTATTTCAAATAGCATGTTTCATAAACAAAAATAAATAAAATAAATAAAATAAAAATAAAACAGGTTATATATATAATTTTAAAAAAATCTTACCTTGCTCTTTATAAAAGTCTGGCTGCGTGGCTCAGGGGTAACGTTCTCGCTTGCTGAGTCCAAGGTTGCGGGTTTGAAACCTGGCGCAGTCAGCTGGCATTTGAGTGTGCGCAAATGCGAGGGAGCCGTGTCAGTAGATTTACTGGCACGTTAAAGATCCCCTTCGGGGCAAACTTCCGGCACCCCGGCGTCTCTAAAAGCCAGTGTAGTTAAAAGGGACGTAAAACCAATAATATTATTATATCTTTATAAAAGCCTTGCGTTTGCCGTCTCTCGTAGGCTTTAATGAAATGGTGTTCCAGGCTTCTTTTTCTGTCTCCTACGACAGGTATGCAGATTATCTAAAACAAACTAAATAGAAACAATTCATCAATGAAATGGTAAACAAATAATAATTTAAACATTCATTAGCATTAACATAAACTAAACAATGTTAATGTTACACTTACCTGTAAATATATAATGTATCCAATATAGTAACCAACTGGGGTTAAGCACACGAATGCAATTATTTTATACAGATAAGACACAGCCTATGTTAACACAGTAACGTTTCCCATAGGAATGACGTGTAATGTGCAATGACATGCTCTTACCCAACCCCTCACCTCCCCGTGGTCCTCTGGCCTCGTCCCTCACCGCTCTTGGCAGGCTCCGCAGTGGTCATGTGATTTCCTGTTGTGTAGAGGCTTCCTTCCTCTCCCCTCGCACCCGCTTCTGCTCGGGGCCTGGCTGACAGGATGTGAAATATCATCTATGTTACAGAGTTGCCACATTGTTCCAACCTGTTATCATATGACATCAGTGTTGTCAGCTCTCGCTTACATTACATTCTCTCAGCCGGCTAGCCTGCCTCATGCGGATTTTTCTTTCTTGGCTGCCAGTCAGACATAGAGAAACAAGTTCCGTTGTTGTCGACTATAAAAGCCTTGCTTTTGTACGTCTCATAGCATTATGAATTTGTCAGGTTACTGGTCAGTATTTACTAACATGTTTAAAGATCACCATGAGGATCTTTTTGAAATATTCGCCTTCATTCATCTGTCATAGGAAAATATCGAAAAGCGACCCCTCGTTTTGCCATACATCACCCCGTCGAAATTGCCTCTTCCTGTATCCACCATGGCCAGTCACAGCCTCGTTGGCACACACGCCCAGCGCTACCGGCTCTCTGTCTACAAACACTCTTTATGAAAAATAAATAAAATAATAAAAACGGTTAAAAAAGTTTCAAAATGCTTGTTTTTTTGTCCTAGAAACTTGATATTTATACTCGTGGTAGAGGGGGTAGGGACCTTTCATTTATGTCAAACAAACTCTTTTGTAAAATTCTTAGTTTCCAAAATATAAAAAATCAAAATTTCAGTATTTTCAAAAAATCTCAAAAAATAAAAAGTTTTATTACAAAAAAATAACGATCATAGAGACCATTCGTTTCAACTATGACAAAACGTTCTATCATGTTAGGCTTTCAAACTATCGCCTACTTTCAAAAACAAAATTTTTGAAAGAAAAATGAAAAATATAATACGTGGTCCACAGCAAAGCGCCCGCGTCAGCTCGAGTCCAACGACATCTCATTTGTTAAAATCCGACCATACGTTCGCCAATTATCGCCACGTTCGCGAGAAAGTAGGCTATAATTTTTTGTCCAACACAATTGAAACTTGCTGTCTGCTTAGAGGGCATTGCGTCCTTTCATTAATGTCAAACAAACGTTTTCCCAAAATTCACCGTTTCCAAAATAGCGCCAATCCAAAAAACAAAAATTTTCATTTTTTTTAAATACCAACACACATTCTTAGCAAAGAGGACGTCATCTCAACGCCAACAATACCTCGTTCGTTAAAATCCGATCGTGCGTTCGGGAGATATCGCCAAAGTTTATATGAAAGTAGGGGATGCAGGAGAACTCTCCCCATCTCACTACTCTTTTTGTATTTTTATCCTAGAGACATGAAAATTATTTTCGAGGTAGAGGGGGTCAGGGCCATTCATTTATGTTAAACAAACTTTTTTGTAAACTCCTAGTTTCCAAAATATAGGAATTTCAAAATTGAACTTTTTTCAAAAAAACATAAAAATAAAAAAGTTTTATTATAAAAAATAAAGGACATAGAGACCGTTCGTTAAAGCTATTGCAAAAAGTTCTATCATGTTTGGTTTTCAAACTATCGCCTAATTTCAAAAACAAAAGTTTTCAATATTTTTTTAAAACTATAACGAGTGTTCCATAAGACAGAGGACGTCAGCTCCAGTCCAACGACACCTCATTTGTCAACATCCGACAATGGGTTCGCCAACTATCGCAAATATTACATGGCAGAGGCTTAGTAGTGGGGCAAAGAGGGTTCTAGAGTGCGTTAGAACCCGTCACTCTCCCCTACTCCTAACATATCCAATCCAATGGTTTTGCCGTCAACAGTGCCTTACTAGTTTCCCGAGGCCAAGGCCGCACCTCAACCCAACCATTCTAACCTTCGTTTTGCCCAATCCAATGAGTTTTGACAATAGTCACAACCTAGGTCGCCCAGATCTATGGTTTTTGACAATGTTTTTAGTCATGGTGTATACTATCTTGTATCCTACATGTTGGCAGCTACTGACGTCAATGTGTGCGCTTTGGTGGCAGTTAAACATACTAAACATGCTGTCGAACATGACAGCCGTTGTAAATTAGCAGTATTTACGTAACTTAGCACATGTACGAGGGTAGCTTTTTTAGTTTTGGCAACGATGCTGCTGCTTTATGTTGCAACGGTGTTGGACTCTGTCATTGTTACCAAACGTTGCTTACCTGTATCCCATCCCTAAGAGCACATGACTTCGTCCGTCCCCTTCTCCATTCGTATGCAGTGGCGCCCAGTAGATGAGTAGTTGTGGGCAAGCGCTCGCGCAAGACGGGTGCAATATTTTCAAAGCAGCAAACGTGGATAAAATTCAGTGTGATAGGGGTCGCACGGCTCGAGAGTGCCATCAAGGACTGCATGAGGCGTGCGGTGCAGCTGCGTTACCTTACAGAACGGTAGCAAGATGGGTTGCAGCCTTTCGAGATGGGTGCGAACGTCCTGAAAGACTGCCTGAAAGTGAGGAAAATTGCGTCAAAATGGGTTCCGCATGACTTAACTGGCAAGCAGAAATGGCTGCGATATGACGCTTCTCGTACGCACTTGCAGTGTTATAAGCGCGAAGGAGAGGACTTCTTATGGCGTACCATAACCATTGACGAGACGTGGGCCAAATCTTATGAGCCACAGTTGAAACGCCAATCGAATGATTGGCCGCACCAAGGATCACCACGAAAACAAACAGTTCGACTAACCCCCACCAACGTGAAGGTAATGTTGATTCTTGCCTATATTTGGGCGGTGTCATCATAAAACATACCGTTCCCCCAGGGCAAACCGTGAATGCGGCGTACTATTGTTCGTTTAAGACCATCTCCTAGCAGCTCTGAGAAGGAAACGGCGACACCACATGGGTACCGTACTCCGCCCATCGTTCTGCATAACAATGCTAGGGCACACACAGCAGGAGTTGTCTGCATTGTTGAATCGCTGGAACTGGAAGGTTCTCTCCCTACTTAAGTCCCTGCGACTTTGATCTCATCCCGAAGATGAAGGAGCCACTGCGCGGGAGCATTGATATGAGCTCATTACGCTGTAACCATTGTCAAAAACCATTGGATTGGACAAAACGAAGGTTAGAAGGCCGGGTGAAGGTGCGGCCTTGGCCGTGCGCAGCTAGCGGGGCATGGTTGACACAAAACCATTGATTTGGGCGCGTTATTCTGTAACCATTGTCAAAACCACAGTTGTGCGAAAAAATACACATATTTATTACAGCGGAGCGATATACTAATTACAGAGTAATTACAGAGCACATAACAAAAAATACTCATTTCAGCCGTGGAAAAAAAATCATTACAGAGGAGCAAAACATTGCACACACCAGTCTAATTAGAGCGGTGAACTGAGTGTTGATGCGCACTAGAGACCAGGGGCGTAAAGCTCCTCGCAAACTTGCGGGGGGGAATTTGTAAACTGCGGTTGTCTACTGAACCCTTATTGATCTTCGATAAATAAGTATTCATATTTATTATTATTATTACTACGGCCTAGGCAGCACATAAGGAAGTCGACTCGGATATTAGGGAGGCCAGCATTTCGTAATGATTGCAACAGAAGCTAAGTTGGTAGCTATTCCTGGGGGACGGCCAGAATTAGTCGAGTTCAAGGCCAAATTGTGCAACTACTGTACCAAAATTGGAGACATAAAGGAAGAATCACGAGGTCCTCTCAACGAACATACGATTGAATCAGCCAATCGCAAGAGACCAAGCCGTGACCACGAGGTGGACGGCGTCAGTAGTAAAAAGCGCGCGGAAGTGTGTATCTAAGGAACCGCCGAACGGATTAATCTCCGCTCGAGTAATTTGAGACGTTGGATTTATTTGGAGAAGAATGACACTAGCCCCATCTTTGTGAGACAAAAACTCTGGAAGTTTTTATCCGACTACGCCCCACCCCACCGCCCTTGTCAGTTTCTCATAAATAGTCTGGCCTGACGCCAATCTAAGTCTATTCTTGTGGAGCCTTCAGAGGCATACTCCACGCCAGTTTGAAGTGTGATTTTGACGCTCGAATTTATCGAAGTACTAT
Source organism: Meconema thalassinum (assembly GCA_946902985.2). Lineage (NCBI taxonomy): Eukaryota > Metazoa > Arthropoda > Insecta > Orthoptera > Tettigoniidae > Meconema > Meconema thalassinum. Next base: position 19,037,547 of record OX336395.1, on the reverse strand, counting down.
TCTTGTGGAGCCTTCAGAGGCATACTCCACGCCAGTTTGAAGTGTGAATTTTGACGCTCGAATTTATCGAAGTACTATTCTTGTGGAGCCTTCAGAGGCATACTCCACGCCAGTTTGAAGTGTGATTTTGACGCTCGAATTTATCGAAGTACTATTCTTGTGGAGCCTTCAGAGGCATACTCCACGCCAGTTTGAAGTGTGAATTTTGACGCTCGAATTTATCGAAGTACTATTCTTGTGGAGCCTTCAGAGGCATACTCCACGCCAGTTTGAAGTGTGATTTTGACGCTCGAATTTATCTAAGTCTTATTGTGTGGAGCCTTCAGAGGCATACTCCACGCCAGTTCGAAATGTGATTTTTACGCTCTAAAATCAGTGAAGCTAATTCATTTTATGAGCTCTGGGAAGCTAAAGTCGCAGCGTTTGCAGTATCGAATTTTAAAAGCTATAATACATTCTGTTCGAAAATCAACTAAGTTGTGTGATCTAAATATTTCACGCCAGCGCGTGATAAACTGTAACATTCTTTTAAAGACGACGAGTTCAACTTTAAGGGGGAAGTATCGTATCACCCTAATTAGCGCTTACCAGAACCGAAGTCCACAAGACGGGCGGAAATACCGGACGAGATAGCGACTGCGAGTGCAGCCAGGATTTTGAACTTGTTAACGAGCCAGAGGCGCGGACTCGAGATGTATATTTTATGTATAAATTGTGTGTATTGTATGTGTGTTTTTATAGTGCGTATGTGCGATATAATTAGGGCCAGTCTTCGCTATTAATCGCAGTAGGACAATTGTGGGTGAACTGAGTAGCCTGCAAGCGATTATAGATAGGCAAATATTTAACATTGAACTTTTCTGCCAAGGAGTCGAGACCAAGATGATCAGCACGTGGTTTGAAGTTGGGATGAGCTTCAAGAAATCAACGCAGACGACTACTATGGAGTGCTAAATTGTCCATAGGGCAATGGGTCGAGGAGGATGTCCTTAGTCCTACATGCAGAAGCGGTGATGTACTAAAATTGGATTATTTCAATTATGTAGTTAGATTTGGCCGGGGAACTTTGTAAATAGTCATGTTTTTCTTTCTTGTTTTTATTAGCTGTTTTTCTTGCACCGACACTATATGTTTAAATGTCCGTTGGCGCGTGGCCAAAGTGTTTGTTGATATTTTGATTTTTCTTGAGTCATGTGTAATGTACGCAGCGTGCGTGCGTGATTTTTATCCTTGCAATTGCGGAACCCGTTACATTCGATAAATGGTGCTTTATTAACGTTAATATTTGAAATAGGAATGGGAAGAAATGATTGTAAAACTTTTTTTTGCTGAACAGGTTATTATTCATGTTAGGGTAGCCGAGTGCACCAACTTAAAAGTAATTGTAGAACACATTCGTTCTAATTTTGAGAGATTTTTCTTGAGTCCTTTTCAGGTGACTAGTCACGGCATAGAACGATGGCGCCAGCATGTGGATATTATTTGTGTCTTTTATTTCAGGGTCTGTCACAACCCATACGTGTGATTAAGTGTGTGTTGATGTGTCTTGTGTGTGTTGATTCTACGTGAGGAGGGGGTAGTTGTCCTACCGCCCTTATATATTTTTGCTGCTGTTGTATTTTAGATGGAAAGACAGAGTGCTCTTGGGAGACTGCTGATTCTTGTCCATATGTTTTTCTGACACACACGTATTATTGTGCTTTGGGGCACATTTCTTCGAGATTCGACCCCATGTTCTGGGAGGTCGAGGTTATTGACACGTGGGTTGACAGACATGCAGAGTTCCACAAACCGCCCGTTTTGCCTGTGACTTATTTTGATAGGCAGTCCTTTTTGTCCGACTGAACCCTGTAAGCTTTCATGCAGCAAACCTGTTCATTGTGATGGCTAATTTTTAAGCCATAATTAATTGGGGAGTTCGCCATGTGTGTAACGGATTGTTGTACCTTGTATGGATAAGAATATTGTGATTAACGTAAATGTTGGCTGTTTGCCTATTGCTTTGTTGATGACTCGATTTCATGTAATTTTTGTTTGTCACACCCGTGTGGTGTAGTGGTAGAGTAAATGTAAATTTTGACAGCGGTCATTTGAGTATTTTTCTATTGGTCACGTGTTAATGTACTTGTGTTGATTTGTGTGAGAAGTCCTAAGTTTTTAGGCAGTAAATGTTGCTACGGCAATTCAAGTCCAATTTCACGCGGAAATTTTGTGTGTGTTTATAGTAGATTTAGGAAGTGTCGGTTTAATTTAAGTATTGTGGTTGTGTTCCCTTGTGTCGGTCTAGCTCTAGGAAATGCGGATTCGTTGTTTGAAGGGTCATTCTGGATGATAACGAATCACGCATTCAAAGTACACATCGTGGTGCATGTAGAACGGCGTACGCACTTATATGGTCACTTTTGTATCGTTTTATTTAAGGACACTTGGTCCAGGTAATTAATCTCTCCAGAGATATCGCCCAATTTTTGTTTGGCATTTTTATTAAGCGGGAGTCAGTTGGGAGTTTTTGTTGTTAATTGTTTATGTGTAAATATGGTGATTTGTTATTAAATTCAGTTGTTTTAACCATGGCTTCACTCTTTCCTGCATGTTATTTTGTTATATGTTACCCTGCAAGTTAATGAAGCGCCCTGACAGCAACTTACGAATATGACCTGTTACGCCCCGAATCTGAGTCTCATATGCTTCTTTGCAAGGGTTCACTACCTACCATGGATTTTATTTTAGTTTAAGGCTATAAAGCTTGAAATAACTCGGGAATGTAGGCCAAACGCCACATTAAAAACTAGGATGATTTTTCTTCATCATTTATAATTAAAATACAATCGGAATATGATTACAAAACATAAAACATTTGTCAACGTCTAGGAAAAGACTTGTCAAACCTCTGACGTCATGTGCATCACTGCATTTCGAACGCACAACGCATGCGCAGGGTGAGCTTAAAACGCGAGGTGAGCGAGGGAGAGTCGTGTTATTGTACCTTGTTTGTTTCGAAATACAAAGCCACGCGCGGTGATGCTTTGTGTGTCACTGCATCTTACCCCACTTTTAAACCGTGGCTCATAAAAGATAGTTCGATAATGCATCTTTTCGGATCGTCGTGGTAAGGGGAGACTGTTTGTTCGGAAGGATAAAGAAATTACGTCTAAGCAAGACAAGGTGGCTTTTCCGATTTTACGCCTAACGTAGTACTAAATCATTTATAGAATAGTTTCAGGTTATTTTACTTTTAATTTTTTACGGTACTTAAAAGTTTGTGTTGCACCTAAAACCTGAGGGGGGGGGGGGGCAATGGCGCCCCCCCTCCTCCCCTCCCCGTGTTTTACGCCCCTGCTAGAGAGACTGAACTGGGCGCTTCTTTGTGTTATATAGTACTGTAAGGGCGAGGTTGGCAGTACTGTTTTGATGACAGACCAGCAGACCAGTGGGGTTAACAAAGAGACCCGAATACACACGACCGCAACCGATGATGATTGATTTGGACTAATGGCGGCTAACAGCTGTAATTTTGGCTATATAAGTCGTGATCCTATTTGGGATGGCGGGGTGGGTCTCAGATGGCGGAGGAGGAAACATCTATTAAAACATCGCTCCCTGATTTATTTATCATCGTTTCAAGAAGTATTTTGGCTAATTCATGTATTATAGAGAATGTTATCGCTCGTTCTATGTTCATTCAGCGCTACCAAACACGTTGCCATGGTGGATAAGGTTTGTATCAGGCAATGCTGCCAACCTCACTTCACCGCACTCCCCTGTAGCAAGTTTAGACGAAACCATTGGCCGCTAACATTCTGAGCTTCTATGCCCAAGATCTCTGGTTCACATCCAGCTGATGTCGTCGAATATTTTAAGAGCGTTAAAAATCCCTCAGTATGCCTTCCTTCGGAGAGTAAAGTCGGCGGTCCCATGTCATAGATTTATGGCATGTTAAAGAACCTTCCACTAATTACACCTGTGTGAAGCCAAATTATAGTATTAGTAGACTGAGGTTAAACATTTGACAATGCTCTTATAGTAAAGCAATCATTACTTCCGACTTGACGTTTCAGTGCTAGGCTAGAGTTTCTGTCGCTAAATCGCGACCGAAACTCGATTTGTCGTGATATATCGATTTGAATGGCTGCCTGTAATTGGCTAGTTAAAGTAATATTCCTTCTGACCGCTAGTTAACTCTATGGTAACACTGAAATGTCAAGTCGGAAGTAATGATTGCTTTATTATAGGTTCCAACGTTCCTCACCAGGAGCCGACTGCGGGGCATCTGGTAACCAAGTTCAGTCTAGTAGTCTTTGACAGTGGCGTTTGGCGGCAAAAGTAGCAACTAATTGAAAAACAATTCAATGTCTGCAGTCCTTACTTGAATTGAAAACAGATAACACACACTAATCCAGTCATGACAATTAACACCGGATATCAGACAGATTCTACACACACCCAAAGTACACGGGGCTACATGACCGCGTTGTCGCAGCCCCTAAACTGAGGAACCAACCAACCAACCTACTTGGTTAGACGACTGTCTGGAGGAAAATTACTAATTGTTCTACAAGCAAGGGGACCATGGTCAGGTTAGATTTGCATGTATAACCTTATTCCGCATTAACCACTGATATTCCATGTTTCGAACTAAGTAGGAAAACTAGAACCGAACAATAATGCTGGCCCTGTTGAAAAGTGCAATAACACCCTCGAGTGATAAAATGTTCAACTATCTTGCTCACATTACCTATTCCTATATTTTGATGGCACAGGTCACACCGTACACTAAAAGATTTCCCATGTTTGTTATGATGTTTCGAAGAGTTGTAGATATTACTGAAAAACCAGAAAGTGGAAAATAAGAGTAAGGAGATCCACTCATCTTAATAATAAACTCATATACGGTAGAGCGCTCGTGAAGGGTGCTACAACATGATCCTAGCGGAGGATTACTGAACTCCAGCTTCACCCAGTCCAGGGGCGGCAACTTCCAACCTTGTATAATAACTTAGGCAATGGTTGGCACAATACCTGACTGAGTCAAAGTTTTTTGGGGATTCTGGAATATATAGGGATCTATATCCCTACACTTTCAGAAATATCACACTACTGGAAAAGCCTCGATTTTTTATGTCCTAAGGCTGTGGGTATCACACACAGGAATATACCATAGCAAAATGGGTTAGGTTTGTTTAGACGTGCAAAGACTATCACTATCTGACTGCGATGGTTATATCTAGTGTGACAATTCTATATAGAGGTACCTTAATAATCAATGATTTATAGGTTTCAAGATCAAGTAACTTTTTAAAAGCTGATATATTCATTACTTGCCCACAGGTGGCATATTAGTAGCCTCCTCAACTGGATTTTCCGTGAGGCCTAAAGCTCTGGGAGAGCTTTCCTTGAACAACAGGGTCAGTACTAAAAAGGAAAGAGTACAATAATTTCAATATTAACTTCTGATCTCGTCTAAATGCTGCCACATTTTTACTACAATATTAGTATCACACGATACACTAACCTCCTTCTTCGGGATACGTGTATTGCCCGGTGTGATTCCAGGCTTCCCTGATACATTCACGAACTCGATTCACGTATGATTCTGAAAAATAATACACTAATTATATAACACTACCAGTAATACAACTGCAGAATAATAATAGATGCCTACTCCACGTGTCCGTATCAAACAAAATAAGGTAAGACTTGCATTAAATTGGTATTAATAATCTAACGATTAAGATCTTACCATTGTGTAACAGGTGTTCATATTCCGTCAGGGGATCCACAACATTTACGCCTTCCAGAAAATCTTGAAGAATCAGAACGGGAACGTCTTCAACGGGAGCCATTTTGATTACTACAGCTATCCAGCAAAGCAAAGTAGCAAAGTAAAACCACGCTGCACGAGGGCTCAGAGTGGGGTAAATCGCTGCCAACAGCAGAGAGTGCAGCAGGAATAAAAGAACGCGCTGCGTGCGACACTGCTGAATCACTGCGCGTTTCGCTTAAAAAAAAAAAAAAACAACGCGGCCAACATAATCAATGAACTGTTTCCTTTTAAATACTTGGGCTCACACATGTCATACATCCAACGGCGTTCCCTCACAAGATCAATTAATATTGCCACCGGGGGACACACCCCCCATTGCAAATAAATGAATGAATGAATGAATGAATATATCTTCTATCCCAAGGTCAGTACATTCAGTCATCATCTTTTTATATACCGAACTGTAATTATGCGAAGAATATACCGCGAATACAACTAGTCAACTACACAGCTGATGGCTGATGAGCGGGAAAACGACAAAGTGACGTCAGCTTGTGATCTTTTCTGATTGGCTCTTAAATATGCAGTTGGCTGTCAAAGATAAAATTGGCGACAGCCGACCACACGCTGCCGATTGTCAACTTTCTACTACCGACATACAACTTCACATTGTGAATGACGCCATAAGACAAAGTAAGTAGACTATAGTTAAGTAGGCCATAAGAGAGCACGAGTCTGACTTCAACTGCCGTTTGCCCACTACCGTCTGCCGACTGCGCATTGTGGGTAGAGCTTTATGGAGTTCATGTCATGCTTGAGACTGAATCATGGATTTTTTGATCCTATAATCTTGGCCATGACAGGGCGGGGGCAAGGAATAATAAACATTTCATTGCCTTCTTGTCACTGGGTGATCATGAGACGCACTCCCCCCAATTTTCGTTTAAGTTTGTTATTTGCTTCGTGATATTCATAACTTGGCTGATCTTAAACAGCTGGCCACTAGTCTACTTACCTTGAGCCTGCGAGTCTACTTAGAGAAGCAGTGTGAAGACGTGCTTGTGACCAGTACAGCTCAACACACTGCGTTTGCAATATTCATTTCATGAGGCTACAGAAGTGAGGTATGTATCTTGAAACTGTTTTACCACGACAGATTGTCTCAATTTACAGGGTATGTACAAGAATCTTCCTTTTAAGTGGATTTGTCCTACGGAGGGTTGGTTACCAACATGTCCTGCTTTTGATTCATTTTGGTTATGTCAGGCCGGCATTTCGAATTTATCGAAAATGTTAGTCATATTTTCAGAAGATGGTCTGGTTAAAGAATACAAGGTGTTGATGTTCCTATGAATCCTACAATGAGTAGCCTACTTCGATAAATGGATGCAACCTATGGAGGAATTCAAGTGTTTCAAATGGTTGGAACATAGAAACATTAAGGACCACAGTTTTAAGGATATTGTACCATTTATTCAATATTTACGGTCAAAAGGTGTAGAAATAGATGATTCAATATTACAGTATTCGACCAGTTCTGCAACGTAAGGGCTTATTCTAAAAGTTCAACTTGGATTAAGACACAACACAAGACCAACAAAGGTCCGTTTTCTTTAATAAGTACCAGAACATTGAGTTTTGTTTCTGAAGTTTTGTACAATTTGCCAGACCAGGCAGCAATGTGTGTTCATTCCGTGCCTACGCTATATACAAGGCTCTGTTGAAAAAAGCCTAAGGTACCCCGGAGTAAGTGTAAACTTGGGGGAAGTGGAACCCATGGCTATCGTCGCGTGGATAATACATAGGAAGTGGCGCTACTAACGAGAATTTCATCTTGCTACTTTTGATAACACGCGAGAATCGCTACGCACCCAAAACTCTCGGTAGTAGAGCTGTAATACGTTACTCTTTGGATATGCATCATTTCTGGTCTGGAGTGAGCTAGTGCGACATAGCATAATACGATTGCTACAACCAAGAAATTTGTGAATTACATCAATGTTAAATCAGTAAATAACAAGCCTCCGTGGCTTAGGCGGCAGCACGCCGGTCTCTCACCGCTGGGTCCGTGGTTCAAATCCCGGTCACTCCATGTGAGATCTGTGCTGGACAGAACGGAGGCAGACAGGTTTTTCTCCGGGTACTCCGGTTTTCCCTGTCAAAATTTCATTCCAGCAACACTCTCCACCATCATTTCATTTCATCTGTCATTCATTTAATCATTGCCCCAGAGGAGTGCGTCAGGCCTCGGCAGCCGGCACAGTTCATATCCTCGCCGCTAGATGGGGGCTTCATTCATTCCATTCCTGACCCGGTCGGAGACTGGAAGCAGGCTGTGGATTTTCATTTTCATGAGTTAAATAACATCTTAAAATGCCATAGTAGTGTGGTAGACGCAATTTTGTTACTATGAGTGAAAACAACATAGGTTCCTCTTGCCCCAGATTATATTGTCACTGGGGCAAATGCAACCCATTAGGTTCCACTTCCCCCATCAAGTTAGTAATATCAAACAATTTGTTCCAGAAATGGTGAGTACGTATGTTCGTAAAATTCAACCTCCTTCCTACTCCAAGGACGATTTGAAGATAGCTGTGAACTGTGTAAAAAGTGGACAATTAACATTATATAGGGCTGCAAAAACATACAAAATACCTAAACCAACATTATTTGAACATGTCAAAGGACAACGAGGTGTTAAAAGTGTGACTATGGGTAGACCTACTGCTATCCCTTATGAAGAAGAGAAGATAATTGCTGATGGTATCAAAACGATAAAGAAGTGGGGTTTTGGTCTCTCAAAAAGAGAAGTTTTAGACACTATAGGACGCTATGTAAATGAAAATAATATTGTGACTCCCTTCAAGAATGGTGTACCAGGTGACGATTACTTCAACAGGTTCAAGAAAACATTTAATCTGAGCCAGAAGAAACCTCAAAGTGTAGAAGTTGCTAGAAAAAGAAGTATGGATCCTTTTGTCATTTCAACTTATTTTAAACTCCTGAAAGAAGTCACAGATGGTGTTCCTCCGTCACTAATTCATAACATTGATGAAACCAGTTTTTGTTTGGACCCAAATAGAATCATGGTCGTTGGTGAAAAGGGAGCTGCTGCTCATAGAGTAACAAGTGGTCCCGGAAGAGAAAATATCACAGTGTTAATGGGAGGAAATGCTGCTGGAGGAAAATTGCCACCACTAATTGTATTCAAGGGGAAGAATGTATGGGACTCATGGATTTCAAAAGAAGGAGAAGAGTATTCTGGCATGACTTATGCAGCTACAAAAAATGGATGGATGGAAACAAACACATTCACAAACTTCTTTGAGAACAATTTCTTAAAAAATAGTCCCTCTGAATGACCAGTAATTTTGATCTATGATGGTCATAGTTCACACCTTGGTATCTCGCTTGTTCAAAAAGCTAAAGAAGAGAATGTAGTGATACTGAAGTTACCACCACATACAAGCCATGTTCTCCAGCCAATGGACCTGAGTGTATTCAAGCCCTTGAAATTAAAGTGGGACAAAGAACTCATAAAATGGCAACGAAGAAATTATGGTTATAAGTTACCAAAATCAACTTTTGCAACCATCATATCAACAATCTGGTCAGATCTAGATCCTGCTATTCTACGGAGTGGATTTCAAAAGGCTGGGATCTTTCCATATTGCAGTACAGTAATCCCGGCAGAAAGTTATGAACCACAAGCATATAGGAGATGGTTAGGTCAAAGCGATGTAACTCCTCAATCATCAACAATGACCCTTGCAGGAGCTGTTCTATCTCTGCCATCAGAAGTGCCTTGTGACGAAATTCCACCAGTTCTGCCATTATCAGTTTCTAATGAAGAAACTCCCCTAGCTCTGCCATCAACATCTGATTCGAATGATATTGCTTCCCCAACATCAACATCAAGCATTCAAAGGGTCTCATTTGAAGAATTGCTTTTAGAGCAAGTGAAACAAGCAGCAAGAGTTACTCATGGAAGAAAAAGAATCTGTGGAGGGGCAGAAGTTATCACTTCAGAGGAGGCATTTCTAAAGCTGAAAGAAAATGAAAGGACAAAATCTGAAAAGCAAGTGAAAAAAGCAAACAGACAGCAGTGAATCATGAGGAAAGTAGTGATGAAGATAATGCTGAGGAATGCACAAATGACTCGGACGATTTTGAACTGGAAGATGAGATCAAAGAAATGGATGAAGAAGATAATTTCACAAATGTAATGCAGAGAGATTTATCAACAGCGCAGGTGGGTGACTGGATTCTTGCAAAATTTTGTCATAAGAAAACAATCAAAATGTATGTTGGACAGCTGATGGGTAAGGAGCCATGTCTGGAAGTGAAATTTGCTCGAAGAATTCGTTCAACGTCAACATTTCATTGGCCCGACATTGAGGACAAGAGTATAATTCAACCTGAGGAAATTTGTCAATATCTACCACCTCCAGGCCGCTGGCTTTGATGGCATATATCCAGAGTTTCTTAAAACCATAGGACCAAAAACAAAGTTGTGGCTTATTGAATTTTTCAATGAGATTCTGAAAACTGGAAAATTACCAAGGCTGTTCAAACAGGCTAAGATAATTGCTATCCTGAAACCGGGAAAAGACGGATCTGATGCTTCTCACTACCGACCGATATCACTACTCAGCATGACCTATAAGCTACTAGAAAGGCTTATTCTAAATCGCATTCAAGAGGCCGTTGATCAAATCATCCCCATCGAACAAGGTGGCTTTAGGAAACAACGGAGTTGCTGCGACCAGGTCCTAACATTGACAACTATAGTAGAAGCTGGATTTCAACGAGGTCTAAAATCAGCTGCGGTTTTTGTGGATCTCACGGCAGCTTACGACACTGTGTGGAGGGAGGGCTTGATGTCCAAGTTTATTGAAATCATCCCATGTCAAAAGTTGGCACTTTTAATGAACAACATGCTCTCTGATAGGCGTTTTAGGGTGTTCCTGAATGGGCAAACTAGCAGGTGGAGGACATTAAACAACGGCCTACCTCAAGGATCAGTTTTGGCCCCCATTTTGTTTAATCTATATATTCATGACATGCCTCACACAGATTCCTTGAAAATCCAGTATGCAGACGACCTAGCATTAATTATCCAAAATAAAGACCTTATGAACTGTGAGAATACCCTAACTAGTGATCTGACGAAACTGAGTGATTACTTCCATAAATGGAGACTTCAACCCAACCCGAACAAGACTGAGGTTACTGCATTCCATCTAAATAATAAAGAAGCCCAAAGGAAGCTGCATGTTACTTTTGACGGAATCGAAGTACCCCATAACTACAATCCAATATATCTTGGAATCACTCTGGATCGGTCCTTGGCATTCAAACAACAGTGCATCAAGTTATCGAAGAAACTTGGCTCGAGAGTGAATCTACTTCGCAAGATTGCCGGAAGCAGCTGGGGTGCAGACGCTAATACTCTACGTTCTGCTGCACTCGCTCTCGTGTATTCTGCTGGTGAATACTGTGCCCCTGTATGGGAAAACAGTGCTCATACCACCAAGATTGATGTGCAACTCAATGAGGCCATGAGAGTCATCACTGGTACTGTTAGATCTACTCCCACACAGTGGCTACCAGTCCTAGCTAATATCGCTCCGCAAGATCTAAGGAGAAAAGCAGCTAAGGTAAGCTTGCTCAAGAAGACCACTTCTGATAAGAACTCTCTTTTGTATGTTGCCCTGCAAGATCCACCAACAACACGTCTGAAATCACGCAAGCCACCCTGGGTTGATTTAGAAGGTATCAATTCTTTCAACATGACCTCCAAGTGGCAACAACGTTGGAACGAGCATCCACCCAACAATGCTCACCTGGTTAAAGATCCTACAAAGAAGGTTGAGGGATTCCAACTTCCACGCCAAACCTGGTCGAAGCTGAACCGCATTAGAACAGGTCAAGGAAGGTGTGGTCACACTTTGAAGAAATGGGGTTTCCGTACATCTGCTGCCTGTGACTGTGGAGTGGAGGACCAAACTATAAAACACATTGTTCAGGAGTGCCCACTCCGTGCATTTGATGGTGGTGTGAAGACTCTACACCAAGTGACACCAAGTGCTCTGGAATGGTTGTCAAATTTGGACATTTCAATTTAAATAATTGTAAACTTTTGTATACTTGTACAACCATACGATATATATATATATACCTCCAGGATTTCAAAAACGAGGCACATTCAAATTTGATATCTCATTTGATTCCTATAATGTAGGTTAAATGTATGAAAACTAAGGAGAAATTAAATTTATATTGGTATTGTATGTCAAATTGAATTATTTCCACTTACCCCAATGCTATTTCTGTGATATGTAATACGTGAACAGGCCTTGAGTTCCACTTGCCCCAGTGATCGAGGCAAGTGTAAACGCTGACCACGATTCATGTAATGCGTTCCAGAATGGAAACCATTAAAATTTGTCTGCATTATAATTAATCTGAACATAGAGCATCTATTTCTGTACCAGAATATAAAATGTTAATAAAATTGAAAGTCAATTCAATGTACGTTAGCAAATAGAATGTAAACTATATTAATATGCGGTTCCACTTACCCCGGTGTACCTTACAGCTTCAAGGAAAAGAACTGCAGTGGGGACTGATCATTAAGTAAGGTATTTCCTTAGTAAAAAGTTGTGTAATATACATATTATGCATAATTTTGCTATCGATTGAACTTGTCAGACATTTTTCTTCAATGTCCTGCTCATTTCTGAGCAATGTCCTGCATTTGGAAATTTTCAGTTGGTGACGCTTGGCCTGCGGACAAAGATGTGAGTTTGGTTGTGAAGTGGTCGCATTGTAACGCAGGAGGCAGGGATTTTTGCTAAAATCATCGAACTCTATGTACATTAATACTGGAATGCCGACTGTTTGGGAGTGAAGTGCTTTTTTAATGCGAGTATTTACGCCGGGTCCTTCCTAGAGAACGAAAAGTGTTTCTTTCTCTCGATATTTTAGTATAAATTTAAACTTGAAATAATTCTCAGAAAATTACATGTACCGTAATATTGTAAAACTGTAGCCCTGTCAAAAAGGAACACTGTTCGGCAAAATCACACTCAGGTAAATTAATAGTAGGACCTATATTTATTTGCCATATAGAATTTAGGCCCATTATGTCAACATTTGATGTAAGACGTATTCACAAACGCAGAATACTTAATTACAATTCTTTATTCGAAAATCAAATTGACCGTAAAATCATTGGAAAATAACATAGCCTATTTATAACGTAAGTAAGGTACCGTATTTCCTTTAGTAAAAAGTTACGGTGTGTGTAATATACATATTATGCATCATGTTTCTATCGATTGATCTTGTCAGATGTTTGTAAGTTATTGGTGAACTTCTAATATTTTCCAGTACCGTATTTTTTGGAAGTGTTTATTGTGGGCATGTAATGAATGTTATTGGGCTACCTGAATTCGTAAATGGGATTTGTTTCAGTGTGAGCAGTTGCTTATTGACTTTGCTGCAAAATGCTTAAGCCCCCCCCCCCCCTAAAAACCTGGGAACACTTTAAAAACATTGATGATATCTTTAAAGAAAATTGATTGCTTAACGGGCTCCAGTATGTTTAGTGCTGGAACGTTGGAACATTTTGCGATTTTCTACTGGTTTAAAACAGAATTATGTTAGGCCTATATTTATGCAACACTTGAGTGATAATAATATATATTGTAAACACAACACGATCGGATATTTCCGGCCGTTGTCGTAACTATGCTCGGAGCAAGATGCGCGTGGGACAGCGGTGGAAATTTCTCTCCCCTGTGCTGTGCTCTGTGTCAGGCGTCAAGTCAGTAGTGGTGTTTGTAAAAGTTCATTCGTTGATTGTTGTGGTGTTTGTATTTTCTATTGGCTATTGGTGTTCGTAGTGTGTCCAATTGGACTAGTAGTAATGGGAGACAAAAGAAAGTCAAACATGGAAAACTACTTTAAACGGTTAAAAATAAATAAATATAATGTCGTTAGTGTTAGTGAAAGTGGCAATCCTTCAACGAGTAAGGAACTGTCAACAAGGACTGCAAGCATAGAAAAACAGCCAAGTTGTTCGTCAGAGGAGGGCTTTGAGGCAAATGTGAGCAGGCCTAAGGCCGTTGTAAGTAAACATAACATGGATTTGGACATTGGTTTATTTAAAAACAAAGTGTTGACGGACAATGAAAAGTTCAAAGTTTTAAATGACAAATGGGTTCCTCAGAGCAACTTTAACTTTCCTTTTAGATCGCATGGGAACCAACAACGAAAATTTTCGTTTTCATGGCTAAAGAAATATACCTGGCTTTCGTATTCTGGAATTGTATGCTTTTTTTTTTCAAAAAAAAAAGAAGTAGGTAAGAGTAATGCTCAACATACTGGACAACTTGTTGAAGAAGGTTTTTGTAACTGGAAAAAAGCACTAGAAAAGTTTGAAAAACATGCAAACTCGCAGTATCATAAAGACTCATGTGTAAGCGCAGCTAACTTTAAAAGAGTTATGGACTGCCGAATGAAACCGATTGACAAATCTCTTGATAAAGGAAAAGACGTCCAAGCCCAAAATAATGTGAAAAGAATAATTCCAATAATAGAAACTATAATTTTGTGTGGCAGGCAAAATATCGCCCTTAGGGGCCATAGAGATTATGGTCAGTTTCAAATCGACAGCAAACCATTTGAAAATGAGGGGAACTTAAGAGCTCTGCTCAGAGCTAGAATTGAGGCAGGTGACAACAATTTGAAAGATCACTATGGGTCATGTGGCAAAAATGCGACCTATATAAGTTGGAATTTTCAAAATCAAGTCATCGATGCTTGTAACCAAATAATAACTGAAAAAATAGCAAGTAAAGTAAAAGAAGCTAAGTTTTTTAGTGTTCTCGCAGATGAAACATCTGATATTTCAACTGTTGAACAGTTTTCTTTGTGTTTACGTTATGTAACGCCAAATACTTTAAATGGTTATGAAATATGTGAGCAATTTTTGAAGTTCATGCCTCTAACCTCTACTACGGGTAGCGTATTGGCAAAAACATTGATTAAAGGTCTTGAAGACAGTAATATAGACATAAATAACCTACGTGGCCAGGGGTACGATGGGGCGGCTGCCATGAGTGCAAAGTTTAAAGGGGCTCAAGCGTGCATCCAAGAAACTCACCCCACAGCAATATACGTGCATTGCGCTTCCCGTAGCCTTAACCTGGCATTGTCGACCGCGTCTGAGGTTGTATCAATCAGGAACTGCTTTGGAATAGTGGAGAAGTTGTGGGATTTTTTAACACTCCTAAGAGACAAGCAGTTTTAAAACAGTGCATTGAATCTGAGGTAAATCTTGAAACCAACAAGAAAAAACTCCTGCAGCTTTGTCCAACGAGATGGGTACAAAGGCACGATGCTTTTTTTGTTATGAAAGAACTGCTGCAACCTCTTGAAGTAGCGTTAGAGGAGATTAAAATCTGGAATGATAGGGAATCTTCTTCAGGAGCTCTAATACTACTAAACTCCTTAAGTCAAAGTGAATTTATAATTTCTCTCATGGCATCAGAAAAACTGCTAGGTTACACAGTAAACCTAAGCAAAAAGCTTCAGGGAACTGATTTAGATTTATCGTCTGCAATTACACACGCTGAAACTGTGATTGAAAGCTTAAAATCTCTAAGAAAAAATGCAGAACAAGAATTTCACTCGTTGTTTGAAGAATCTACCAAAATTGCTAATAACTGCGGTTCAATAATTTCGATGCCTCGAACAGTTGGAAGACAACTGAACAGAAGCAACATTCCAGCAGAAACTCCAGAATTATACTACAAAAGATCTGTTTTCATCCCTTGGATTGACTCATTCATTATTTCATTGGAATCTCGATTCATGAAGCATAAAGACTTATTAAAGAGTTTTGAGTGCTTACTGCCATCAGCCAATGCATCACATACGCATAAAGAAACCTTCCGAGAAAAAATGCAACTTGATTTCTTACAGCTGTGTAATTTTTATATGAATGACATAATTGAAAGTGGAGGAAACAACAAAGGTCTGTTTATGGCCGAGTTTGAACTGTGGCACAAGAGCTTCAAGACCCACGCTAATATCCTTAAAAACGCAATCGATGTGTTGAATCTATGTGACAAGGACTTGTTTCCTAATATCCACACATTGTTGAGAATTTTGTGTACCATCCCTGTGACTACAAGCACTGCTGAGAGGTCATTTTCTACACTACGTCGGCTGAAAACATATCTTAGGAATACCATGGGTGCAGACAGGCTGACTGGACTAGCAGCACTGAATATTCACCGGGAAATTGAAGTCACCAGTACAGAGGTAGTTTCCGTTTTGAAAAAATCTGCTAGGCGGCTGGATTTTGTTCTGTGAAATTTGAGTTTCCGCTTTATTCAAACAACGTTAATGTTAATTCATTAATACATGATTTGTATTCAACTATTTGTTTAAACTTGCATTCAGCCTGTGTGATTAAGTTCGACTTGAAATTCTAGAAATGTTTAAGATTTTTTATTATAATGTTAGTAACTAAGGACAATTAAAATAACATATATTTTCACGTACAGTACATAAAATATTTGTTACAATCCATAACACTATGGTATACAATTACATCTCGTAATTTCTAAAATGTAATTTTTAGTTCCAATTAAATCTACATATTCAAAATCAAAATGTTATTATTAATTTCCTAAAACCTATACTAGTTCTTGGTATAAACAACTCAAAACTTAGTAAATGATTGCAGATAATTGATGTTACACATCAATCTGACGATCCTGGTAGCTGGATATATAGTTATGATAATAGTGAGTAGAGCAATCCAGTCGTTATCACTCTGATCGTGATCAAAAGTTAATTCTTGATAAAAATAATGCAGTTCCTTTTTATTACTTGTATAAACTTAGCTCAATGGTACTGTAACTAAAATTTGTATAAAACCAATGCACATTTTGTTTAAATAATCTCCAGTCCAATAGCATCTTTTGTATTGGTTTTAACAGAACATTCTACAGTATGTTTGATCTTATAGAATATCTTTTTATGCATTTGATCTCAAATATTCATATTTACATACACGACTAATAATAAACACATTCTCCTTCCATAGCTGAAATCATGTTAATGAGGAAAGCCCCCTCCAAACCAAAAGTCTGGGTGCGCCCCTGTAGGGCAGCTAAGGACAAGCAGGCAGTGCAGTCACACACAATTATTTCAGTGTCGGTAGGAACGAAATAAGCCGGGACCTAGGAAACAACTTGTAAGGTCAGATAGTTCTGAGCGCACCATGAAATACCGGTAACGCTAAAACTACGGTGCCACACCACATTTCTCGCCGTGTCTGCCACAATATTACTATTAGAAATGGAATACTTTACCATGTCGAGCCCAAACTGCGGTGCCACACCACATTTCTCGCCGTGGCTGCCACAATATTACAATTAGAAATGTAATACTTTACCACGTCGAGCCCAAACTACGGTGCCACACCACATTTCTCGCCGTGGCTGCCACAATATTACGATTAGAAATGCAATACTTTACCATGTCGAGTCCAAACCCTGCTGATCAGTGATTTAGTTGGAAAAAAATATTTACAGGAACTCACCTTATTAATTCAGCAATTTCAAATGGACTCGTATTGGGTGTCAAAATCAGCGGCCTCGTTTTTCCGACAAGTTGTTTCATCAGCTGAACGTCTCCCCTTTCGTAGCCATGACTTGACATATGGTTGTGGGTTAAATAAATGCACAGGAGGTCCTACGCTGCTTATGAAAATAAGTCCGCTTGATCTATCAACCAGCAGCCTATTTCTCTTTTCGGTGTGGATCTCATTCATGGTACTGAAAGCTCTTTCAGCTTCTGCTGAAGAGATGGGAATGGTCTGTACATTCTTGATTAAAGGCATCAGCTCCACTGGAATTTCCTTGGTCTCGTCATACTTTCTAAAAGCATTAATGTACCTCCTCTTGTCTGACATGTGGAAAAAGTCACAAAGGTTGCCGACACTCTCATCACCATAGCAGATATCCAAAGTAGAAGTGGAGGGCCAATTATTTTTGTATAGTACCTTTGAATCACTGATAACTTTTGTCATTCTCTCATGTCTCTGCTGACTAGAGCTGGAACCAAGATGAGATGATGTGGACACATTTTCCATAAGCCTGTTATTTAAATTGTTCACAAGACTTCTGAAAAACTGCTTTCTGCCAATTTTTTCAGCTTTTTTAGAATCATGTAATCCTATGTTTCTAAACTTTTTGTTTTCTGCTGCTTTAAGAACTGTTCTGTAGTATTCTCCAGAAGCTGAGTTACACATAAATTCAAACACTTTTACAGTGTGCTTGATTGCATTTTGAGCCTCTGTCAGATTTGTCTCTCTTTTCTGCAACTCTAATGACAAATCAGCTAACTCAACAAGAGCATCATACATAATTGCAATATTTTCTAGAAATTCTGCACAAGTTAACATATTTTCTAGACCTTGGAATTTTGCCCTTTTTTTGGAGTCTCTCTGATGGTCATTTTTGGCCTCACTAAAATGTTTTACTAAAGCACTGTAGTTTTCCCAGACAGATTTTACAGTTCTCTGGCTTGAAACTACCCATCTTATTGTAAATATTTTCCCAATCTTCTTAACTCTTTGTTCCAGTGAGGCATCACAAATGTTGAGTTCCCTTTGATTTTTGGGAGACATGCTGTATAAAGAATACAATTTGTCAAAGAAAGAATGGAAATGGTTAACACCTGTAACTTCATTCCTTGTATCAGAAACGGCCAGTTCCAAGCGATGGTTTAAACAGTGCCAGATTACTATATCTGGAAATAACTTAAAAAACTGTGCTCCAACTCCATTTTTTCTACCTAACATTACAGAGGCCCCATCACATGCTAGACCAACTAAAGGTTCTGCCAGAAAGTTTTCATTCATCCCATATGAAGAAAGGTTCTTCAATATCTCTCGAGTAATAACATCTGCTGTAGTTGATTCAAGTCCCAGAAAGAGGAAACAACTTCAGAGTTATCTGAAAGAGGACATCTCAAACATAATACTAACACAGATTTTACACTAACTGTTGTTGATTCGTCAATCATAATACTGATTTTCCCCTGATTTTCTGTTAGAGATTTTGCTATTTTATTTCTCATTTCCTGTGAAATGTGTTCAATAATATTAGCACAACTAAAATTTGTATGAAGAACTCGTTCCACATCTAAACCATTTAATTGTTGAAGTTCAGCATAAGCCTGTAGGTCTACGAAGGGTCTATTTCTTTTCGCAATTGAGTCTGCTGTTCGAAATACTCGAACGGTGGTTTCTAGGTGTTTGACATTCATAGTGTCCAAGCAACTTTCAATATCTTTTTATTGGATTCTGATTTTTGTAACATAGCTTTTATATGAGATTCTGAATTTTTGTGCTCAAATATTTTTTTCCTAAGGCTTGTTTGTTGTTGATTAATATTATTTCCGTTGGGATGAACCTTGCATTCTACCCATACTTTCAATAGCTTAAGTCCTGCCCCTTTAGAAACTCCTAATCCACTTTCCTCTTTACATATATTTCAGCCTAAATTTTTATTTCCTGCAAATAACCACTCGTTCTCTGACAAAAAAGAACGGTACTTAGACTCCCAACAGTCTGGAAAATCTTGTTTTCGGTAGGTGGGTCCTTGAATTTCACAGTCGATGGTAGAAGGTGTAGAACCATAACCTAGATTCTCCCTTGAATCTGCATCACACGTTTCAGCAACATTTAACCCAGGGTCTACCTCTATACTCACGTCTTTAATGAAACTAATGTTCTCGGAACTCCATTCAGTTTCGCTTTTACTTGAGCCATCACACACCTTTTTAGTATTCTTTGATTCTTCATCTTCATCCCCAGCACGTTTTTTTGAACCCAGCCACTTAAGTAAACTCATTGTCACAAGTTGTGACTTTCACAGTCACTGGAAAATTTGAAAGGTACTACGGGACTACTGACGTTCATTAACTGCAGAGAGATTCCGTAATATCTGTTTCACAGCAACACATCGAGCAAAACATAAAATAAAACTTGGATTCACACAAACATAACGAGCGGAAGAAAGTTGTTGTGCTCACTTCCCGCTCTCCGTATCCAATAGCAGTGTAGCCAACCTTAGAGAACCAGAAAAACGCCCAGGAGTGTAAAAGCGACAGTATTTTATGAACATAAAACCGTAAGATTCGATATTAGTCCGCTAGAGTACACCCGTGACGTTTCAGCGCTATGTATAGATTATAAACGAGTTTCTTACTGAATGTATAATTGTTACGTCATTCTAAGCGGGAAGATATTTTCCGGAACGGCGTTCCGGTCCAACTAAACCACTGCTGCTGATTGCAATCAATTGAAACTTTTGGAGTTAACTTAGGCTTCTTGTTTTCTTAGAGAAGTAGCAAATGTCTCCTACTTCCTTTAACTTTTCACTTGCTCAAGGTTATCTGGCAAAAAGTGGAGGTCAAAGATGCTAATCCTCGCAGATGTTTCACTCAATAATTCTGTACACACGCTGCGTCAAAGTTGTTGGTTCATTGCTCGGTTCGTGTTGTGTACAGTCACAATATACATAATATCGACGCTCAGTATAGTGCAATTTGTTCCCTATGCTTTAGCAATTCATATCAAAGTGACTGGGGGTTGAAAGTCTGTACACTATGCTGAGTAATGTCCACATAAAAACTGTTGACTTGGTTTCCTAGTACTACACTTCAGCAATTGCCTGTCGAGCATCACTGTCTCTCTGAATCCCCAGTCGTATTTAGACAGTCTAGCACTGTTCATATGATCAACACACAAACACCTTCTTGAGGTTTATAATTTGTGATGATAAGAACAATTCATGTGGAAGGTTTTTACCAAAATAAGGCTATTCATTCCATATCAGTACCAAATAGTTAGGCCCCTTGGAGCAGCAATCAACACCACCGCCTCTTTATTGGTTACTAAGAAGGAAACACTTCTGGAATGTTCTGAAGGGTTATACATTTACAGGGATACTTATTCATCATCCTCAGAGCCTTGCCGTAGATAGAAATTCCATTTTATGCATGGTTGCATACATTTAAAGAAAATGAGCAAAACACAAAAATAATTCCTGGCAGGGAATTGGAATATACCATTTAACTTTTCTGTGTGCAAACGACAAATATATCCTGTTACAGTGTATCCTGAATGTTAAATATGTATATTACTTAATTATCCTGTGTTGTAGATTCCTCAACATTATGGAGGGCCAACCATCTATCAAATGTGAACCGGAAGAATTCTCTGAGATTGTAAGTTGTATTTTAGTTCCAAACATTGTTACATATATTGTGAACCATTACTGATGAGCATGAGAAATCTTTGGGTAATTAATAGGAATTATGTCATGTGACTTAATACTATCAAATAGTGATGGTGATAATTCTCTTTTTAGGGGCCCAACATCTAGGTTATCGCTTCGGTGGCATAGTTTGTAGCAAACTGAGCTTCTATGCCCAATGACGCAGGTTCAAAACCTGGCCGACATCGTCGGATTTTTTAAGATCGCTGAATATCCCTCAGTATGCCTTCCTCCGGAGGGAAAGTAAAGCCGGCGGTCGCATGTCATAGATTTATGGCATGTGAAAAGAACCTTCCTAACGCCTCCATGGCTTAGGCGGCAGCACGCCGGCCTCTCACCGCTGGGTCCGTGGTTCAAATCCCGGTCACTCCATGTGAGATCTGTGCTGGACAAAACGGAGGCAGACAGGTTTTTCTCCGGGTACTCCGGTTTTCCCTGTCAAAATTTCATTCCAGCAACACTCTCCACTATCATTTCATTTCATCTGTCATTCATTTAATCATTGCCCCAGAGGAGTGCGTCAGGCCTCGGCAGCCGGCACAGTCCATATCCTCGCCGCTAGATGGGGCTTCATTCATTCCATTCCTGACCCGGTCGGAGACTGGAAGCAGGCTGTGGATTTTCAAAAAGAACCTTCCTCCAGTTACACTTGTGTGGAGCTAAACTATAGGTTAGATTTGACTAATGCTCTTAAGTCTTAACGTTCGTCGCCAGGAGCCGACTGCGATAGCATCTAGTAACCAAGTTCACAACTAGTTGTCGTTGACGGTAGCATTTGGTGGCAAAAGTAGGAACTGCATGAAAATTTAATATCTGCAATCCTTACCTGAATTACAGAAAACACACACTAATTCAGCCATCACAATTAACAGCAGTTGGCATACAGATTCTACACACACCCAAAGTACACGGGGCTACATGACCGCGTTGTCGCAACCCCTAAACTGTGGAACCAACCAACTAATTAGGTTACCGGCCCCCTACCAAATAGGAATCTGTATCTGTAATGATTGCTTTTAATTTCCCTAATAATAATATTAACACCTCCGTTCTTCAGTCCATGATTTATTGGTCCTTGTATTAATTTTCTCAGCAAAATGGCGGCTGTTAATTACTGTTTTGAACTGGGGTTGATCTTATATAATTTGTTCTGTGATGCCAATTTCTTGAAGTTCTTTGTCTATTTCACTAAGTCACTGGTTCTTGACTTCCATTGAGAGTGCAAGGTTGGGAATCATTTTGGTGAACCTGTGATGGTTCATTCTGAGAATGTTGCAGTAGAACTTAAATTGCCTTTTCCTGAAGGTGTCACTGATCTTTTCAGAATACTGATAAATCTCCCGACACTTCCGTTTCACCCAGATTCCTTCTGATCAGACTGGACCAAGGATTTTAATTTCTTATTTCTCTATGTCCTTACTAAGAGATCTACCTTCAATGATCAATGTTTCTGGGCCACACAATGCTTCAGCTTTGATTACTGTGGTATAATGTCTTAGATGTTGATTTATTAATTACATCTGTAGGTATAGGCCTTCTGGAATTTTGAAGTCCTCTCTTTGTTTGCGTCACGAATCTAACATGAAGTAAAGTACTGACCAAGGCCCTGAAGGTTCGATTCTCGGTCAATCTTATGAAATTACCGTCGTTTGAATTCCACACAAATTAAGGTCCTGTGATTCTTCAAGACTGCTATGCCGTGGGGTATGAATTTATTTACTTGATGATTTTTTTGCCAAATTAAGTCTTCAGAGGTTTCCCGTCTAGATGACCAGCGGATTCGTCCATGCATTTGGAATCCCGTCTTAGCTGTAATTTCGTGAATTCTTTCAAGGACCTGAACTGCCTCTTGTGTATTGTTAGATAGAATTGCTAGATCATCTGCATAGGCCAAACACTGCAGATGAATTTAAAGTTCATTCATCAACCAATCGTTATTTCTCTTATTTTTCCTTGTCCTTGTAACTTATTCAAGGACACGATTGAACAATAACGGTGATAGTCGTCTCCTTGTCGAAGTCCTGTGCTAATATGAAAACCGTCAGAAAGATGACTGAAATGTAACTATTGAAGTTATGGCTGTCAGTGTCTGTCGAATCAATTCTCTTGTTTTCCTGACAACTTTGAATACTTCTAGAATATTGAATAGTGTGTGTGGGTCTACTTAGTCGCCAGCTTTCCTGAAGTCTCCAAAGTGAGCGTTGTTTGCCTGGCTTTATGGATTTGCAAGGTGGTTTTGAGATTGAAAATTTGTTCTGCACAGGACCTGCCATTTATGAATCATGCATGTTATTCGCCAATTAAAATTTCAGTTTGGTTTTCTAGTCCCGTGAATAACGCTTTAGAGAGAATTTTTTACACGATTGATAGTGAGGATATTCCTCCGTAGGTATTGGTGTCTGTTCTCTCCCCCTTTTTATGTAGTTGGTGAATTAGATTGCAATTGCAATCTTCAGGAATTTTCTCCTTAAATCCACAAGTATTACTTGAAATTTCTCAGCTAGGCTTTCACCTCTTAATCTCAACATTACATCTTCCTTTGGAGCTTAGCTATTTTTAAGTTCATGGATTATTTTCTCGATTTCTTCTAATGAAGAGAGTTCTGAATCCGGATTTGGAATCGGTTGCTCAAATCAGAATTGTTGTTCAGGAGTATCGCTAGTTTAAAGGTCATGGTAGTTATAGCTGTGAGAAGTTAACAGTTTTCTTTATTATTCCCAGGGCCTCATCCGGATGTTTAAGACATAAATCAGGTGCTTAGTAATTTGATAGTTCGTCAGCAAATGTTTTGTTACAGTTTCTTGTACTATTTTCCGTGTAATAGAAGAGCACACGGAATGAACGGGGTAAGTCCATTTTATTCGGAAATAGGTGTATGACGCACTCTGGTGTCCAGCTATCGTGACTACAGATCAGTTGTAATTAACTTCAAATAATGCGGCAAGTCACCGAGATACAGAGATTTTTATTTTTAGTGGATACGGAAAGAACGTCCCATATCCTCTGACTTTACAAGTACTTCCTTTATGAGATATACATTTGGCTAAGTATCGATATCGCTTACACTCAATTGGGGTGTTAGTAAGTATTTCTTTTTACTGTTGAAAGTTTAAATGTGACTTACCCCGTTCTTCCCGTGCAGTCTTCAATTTTGATCTATTTGTGTCGGTCTATTTTGATGCAATGTGCGTTCTTCAGATCTGATGATTCTTGAGGCTTCTTGCTGGGCTTTGATTAATTCATGCCAGTTATTTTTTGTATTTTATTGCAACTGCACTTTTTAAAGGTTTGAATAACACGGTCTATGGCCCTATCGCTGGTCTTGTTCAACCCTCTGTCTTTACGTTTTCGAGGAAGAACCCCAATAATCCGGGAAGCACCCATTAGTATATCTTATTATGCCATCCGATTGGAAGGATTTTGGTTGGTGATATTTGCAAGGAAATTGTTTTAATTTTGTTTAAGACATTCCAGATGAATTCGTGGATATTTTAACTGTTCCGAGTTTGAGTCCATCAGGTTGAAACTTTACTTTAATTATAGAAAAGTGGTGATCAATGTAAATAATTATTTTATTTACTTTAAATTCATAATAATAATAATAATAATAATTAATATTTTTCCTTCAGGAAGATCGCAGGTTAAAGGATCATGGAAGTAATCTGTGAGAATTTTACAATTTTCTCTCGTATTTCCAGGGCCAAATCCGGAGGTTTAAGACATGTTCTAGGTGCTAGGTAATGTGATAGTTTGTCCGCAAATGTTTTGTATCAGTTTCCTCTTATTATTATTATTATCATCATTAGCTCATATTCTTTAATTTTTATATATAGTCATGCTTGTTCATTACTTCCCAGGATCTGAATGAGCAGCCACCCTCTGATAGGCCAGTGGGGATGAAAATTGAAGAACCTGATGATGTATTTGAAGATGCATTTGTTAAAGAAGAACTTGATTGCCAGGTGACTGTGTACATTATTTCCCACCTTGGATTATTCTCAAATCCTTTTTTAAGTTATTTAGTTTGTTTTAATCAGTTTTAATTTCAATTATGAAACTGAACAACAGAAGAGTTTATGTTTATTGACTCTATTTTATTAATAATGTGGGTTGAGTCAAATCGCTTCCTTGGGCTGTTTATTGATTATTTTGTCAAATGACTATAATAGTTTTAAACTGGTTATTTGTTGTCCTTTTTGAAACAACCTTGAATTATTATGGCAAAACTTGCATCACCTGTAAGGTTAAGTCTTGCTGCAGAATGAGGTAGGAACTTCGAAGAATCCTTGGCATAGTAAGTGTGTGCTAGTGAAACTTGGACTCTGTGTATTGAGGTTTTGAATTGTCTTTGACTTCATGACCACTCAATCACATGATGAGTGACTGTAGATAATCATATCAACATTTATTTTTCTCAGTTAAGTTAATGACTTTTGGAATTCGTGTTTAAGAATAGTTCCAAAATGCAAGTGTGTTTTATAAATTCAAGTTTGTGTTTCTTTTCATCTTGAATCAAACACCTATTTTATTTCTCATAAAATGAAGGGCAATAGTATCAATTTTGTTGCTTAATTTATAACACTGTTGCTACTTGAAAGTATTGGATTCTCAGAAGTAAAGTATATTGTGTTGTGATGGCAACGAATACATCGTAAGTAATAGGTATGGTACTATTTTGTAATTTTGTCTTATAAAACTTTCAAAACCTTTAAAATATAAGTCAGAAAAATATAAATATTGTGAAAGTCAGCTAATGAGCACTTAACGCAGCCAAATTTCAGCTTCAGAGATGCTATTCTAACCTTGTCAAATTTCTTACAATTATTCATTGACTTGAGAACTAATCCGAGACATATAAAGCAAGATGAATGTCTAGCGTGCTTGTGTATCTATAAAATATATTTCTTAAGCCTCCTGAGGTACATTATTAACAAATTGTTGTTTCTCTGTAGGGAACACACATCAAGGAAGATACTGCGGACAACAAGGAAGTTACGATTAATGAGAATGTGACTGAAGAGATAGTCGCACATGTCAAAACGGAAGCAGTATCTTCATCAAGTGGCGGAGATGCGAGAGTTGTAAGTGCCAAATTATATTGAGAGCAGCATTATGGTTATTAAGTCATGTTATATGCTTAATGATATCTGATGTTCCTCCACCAAGTGTGGCTGAGATTTTCAAAGGTTTGGTGATACGTTTGTGAGGGGATCATGTGCACTGATGAAATATTTAGGAATTAATACGAAACCTGAACGTAATTCTAGTAATTTCTGGCTGATCATATACTTGCTCCATAGTGTATATGGAAGATATTATTTTCTCTGTGATCTGTTTGCTGGATAGGTTGATATGATATTTGTTGTTTTAAGGGCCAAACATTCACATTATCGACCTGGTGCTTGATAGGACTCCCTGCCTAAATTGTATTTTAGGTTTGGCTCATCTGAAAAACGCCTTTTTTGGATTTTTAATATCTTTTTGTTATTTGTTGCTAGTCTTCAAATTCCATTCATGATTTGCTTCTCCAGCTTTGTATATGATCATAATATTTAAGAGATTCTCTGTATACTGTAATCTGGCTTCCAATTCCGCGACACAGAAATAGTTTCTAAAACATCAGACCACCTCGCCAGAATACAGTGATACATTTATTAATTTCCTCATAACTTCTATACGAAAATGGAGTACCAACATTTGAATGCAATATTGAGGCTGCTAGTAAAAAATGTTGAAATTCTTAGGAAGATAGCCTTTGTCAGATGATCCAGGCCATTATCTGTTCTTTAACTGGGCTTGGTATGTCATGCAGTGAACCAATTACACAGAACAATACCAAGAACTTCACAAATGACTAGGTTTCTATTCATGTTCCTTGTTAATTCTTTAACATTCCTTCGGAGTGTAATATCGCACTCTGTGGTTGGGATTCCTCTTAAAAATGGACGTCCTGTGGCTCATGGTCGCTAGATTAATGGTCACGTAAAACTACAAGCTTCCTCCCTATTAAAAATAATTATTCCATGAAGTTTGTTTTGTATTTACAACTGATCTGAGTGAAATGGCCTCAGAGCCCTGTTTTGATTTGTTATGATACTGACTTTGTTATCGGTAGAAAGCCGATAGTGTAGATTGCTTCCTTATCCCCATGCACTGCTGGTAATCTGACGCAAAGGCAGAAACTTCAGTCTCACCCTTCTTTGTGTTGTTTATTGCCTATATCCTGTGGTGAAATTATATAACTTGGTGTGCTGCATTGCTTGTAGAGCCTCTCCATTCTGCGCATGAGCTAACAGACATGATGATATGTTAATTCCGTGTAATATAATTTGTACTGCTAGGTGGCTCTTCTGATATCTATTTACTTTATTCAAATATCCATTCAGGATCTCTGAACAAGTGGGAAGGACGTTATTCTGTAGAAGCATGGAATGTGTGAATTTGTTGTAGTTGTGAATGAAATAACTATGTGTGTTTGCTGTTGTGTTGTATGGAGCTATTACAGAAGAGTTCTGTTAAAATGAATTCGGTGGACATCATTCTTATCTATGACATTAGTAAGTAAAGTGGCAATAAACCAATAAGATGGGCAAACACCTGTCCTAGCCATAACCCAACAGGCTGGTGAATGAAACATTAGTGTGTATAACAGACACTTCATTTGTCCTGTTTACAATATTTACGTTAAGGTTTGTGGATGTGATATTAAGGCATTCCTCATAAGGTGCCAAGTATTATAAGTACATTAAGTTTCTCCCTACCTTGAGTATTCTTGAGATCAATATTGCTTTAATAGGAACTCAATACCGTCAAATGCACAGCACACTATGCAATATTTCTTCACACATCATTCATCAACTTTGCTTGTTAAAGACTGATATTAACAGTAAGTTACTGCACCCACGCCACTAAGTCTCCACACACACTCAATGCTAGAGAATATCTGCTAGGCCCACACTTCGCATATGTATAGGAACTGAACTGCTTTGTGATTTGAACTCTACAAAACTTCTCTGTCTTTGCCCTGTCTCCCTTGACATAAGATAACTCTACGGATGCGAATTTGAATATACTTCAGTATGTTATTTATTCCTTAATTCCTTCAGTGCAAATTTACAAGTCATGTGTAACACTTTATTCTACCTATGCAAAGGGGAACATATTTGTGAAACAAGTCATATGGACCATGTTAGGGGTATTAAGATTGCAGAATGTCCTATTCCGAACATCATACCATGTATCGAATGAGAAACATAATTTTCAGATCTGAAAGAGTTAAGCACCGTCATGTGCCCATTACATTTCCTTATCATCTAATTGCATTTTGGGATTAAGAGTTGCATTTTCAAACCTCTGCTGATGGCAAACGGAAGTGCTTAGCTGTTAGCTTGTGTATAGTACAGAAAGTACAAGCCATTTTCATGTACATAAGAAGAACTATGATATCTAATCCACCTGTGACTTGAACCTGGGACCACCGACAATGTACAATGTTGTCCTGATCACTGAGCTGCATCTTAATTATCAGTGGCAAAAGGTATATTGTGTGAAGCTAACATTATGTTTGCATTAATTGCCACTGTGGACTTAAGGTCAGGATAAACCAATACAATTAGGTTATCTGTATTCTCTTCAGAGATCCACTCAAGAGGGTTATAGAAGTCGGGCTTAGCAGAGGCCTTACAGTATGCACTTGTTTTAACTTATGACCGTGATTACCTCCTTCATAATCCTGAGCATTGCAATAACATGCACTTGGCCTTTTGTGTACATGTATTAAATAATTGAAGATTGATAAAAGAAAGAGAATTAGCTAGAATCATACGAAGAAAGTAATTGCTAATAATTAAGTCCACTTATTTTAACTTATGGTATGTTCTGAAGAAACACTCCTTCATACCACATATCTTATAGTTGTTATTTTCTACCCCTTAATATTCTTAATTCTGCTGTGTCGGGGAGGAGGTGAAATGAATATATATGTGTCAGTGGTTTTTACGGCCGTTCGCCCTATTGTTTAGCCTAGAAGAGATGCTAATGAAATATGATTAGGAGCTGGAAGGTAGCGACCATGGCCTCTTAACAGTTAACGTCCTAGCGTTGACCTGGAGATGAGAATGGGGAACCATGAAGAACCATTTCAAGGTACCTTACCCAGTGGCGTATGCAGGTTTCCCTTCTGGGGTATTCATTAATATATTACATTATACAAGGGGCAGATGACCTTGCTGTTCTGCCACTTAGTCATCATCATCATACACGTTATTACAATGATATTTCGATTAATATACAGTACACAATAATTAAATAAACATTCTCTTTGCATGAAAACTATTTTGGAAAACAGTAACTAAATATTAATACTGTAATCATGTAGTGGTCTATACCAGGCCCAAAACAACTGTGAACATGAGGGAGGAGCCAGATTCACGAGCTCACCCGCGCCAGCCAATTGCATAGCGCGGCGTTGGCTAGTTAACTACGCACTCGGGGCTCGCTGTGACGTAGAAAATCCCTATTTCTCTCCGCGCACGAAAATCATTAATTATCCAATTATTTAGATGAACCTATGTTAAAGAGCTGAAGCTGACTGTGCAAACCCCATGACGATACGACCAGCCGTTCGGGAGATATCATCTGCTCTTGAAGTGAAGGGATAATTAAGTGAAGAATGGTTAGGTGTTGAAATATTTAGTTTCACTGGGGAAGATAACTAAGAGTGACAGCATGGCTGTATCAATTCAGTAGTGGAGCTTAAAGAAGTTGGTGCTGTGTGCTGAAGTTTAGAACTCATAACAATGTTCTGTAGCAAGCCGAGTGGCAGTCGAACAGCCAGGCAAGAAAAATAATTTTCAGGGTATACGGCCTTTTAAAGAATCTTTCGAACACAGAAGTACGTGAAAACACAAAATCTGATAACCTGTGTTGTTGTGGTGTCGGCAAATAAGTTTTCTTTTTTAAAATTGAGTCGAATGAAACTCACCCCTTCACAGTCTTACCTCACGAGGCATAGAGTACCTGGTTCTAACCCTGAGACCTGAACTAAATGACTTGATTGAGCCGTGAATCGAATCTGGACATCATGGGTGACAGCAAGAGTTGTTGTTGTTGTTGTTGTTGATGATTGTTGTAGGGGCTTTGTGATATCGTGGTCATGTAGCCCCGTGTATTTGGGTGTGTGTGGAATTTATCTGATAACCTGTGATTCTGTACTAGTGTGTTTATTTGTAATTGAGGAAGGATTTGCGTAGGAAGCGGCCGTGGCCTTACGTTAGGTACCATCCTGGCATTTGCCTGGAGTAGAAGTGCGAATCCACAGAAGAACCACTTCCATGATGGCTGAGGTAGGAATCCAACCCACATATTCCCAGGTTTGCATCACGAGGCTGAGTGTACCCTGTTCCAGCCCTCAGACCAGAATTACATTTGTTGGGAATCGTACCCGGGACTCCGCTGTGACAGCCAAGAATGGACAGCAATGTGCTCGCCAGTACACCACAAGGTGATCTCCAATTAACAAAAACTTATCCCAACAAATTGTATTCTCTGTTTCTTTTACCTTATAAAGGGCTATCAAGCAATGTTACTCAGGATGGCTTGGGGTGTAGATTACGTCATGTGATATAATAACGTTGTAATTGTTGTTTAATTTGAGGGGCTTGGACATATTGGTACTTTAGCCCCGTGTACTTGCCTGAAAATCTGGGTTACTGTGGTGTCTGTATTAGAGTGTGTGCATTATTATTATTATGGTGAGGATTGGGAACGAGGCGGCCGTGGCCTTAATTTAGGAACCATCCCAGCATTTGCCTGCAGTAGAAATGAGAAACCACTTTCAGGATGACTGAGGTAGGAATCTAACCCACATCTTCCCAGCTTTGCCTCATGAGATTGAGCGAACCCTGTTCCAGCCCTCAGACTAAAATTAAATAGCTTGGCAGAGCCGGGAATCGAACCCGGACCTCTTGGGCGACAGCCAAGAATGCTGGCCGCTATACCAGTAGGTGCTCACTTGCACGAATAACGTTTGTGTGACATCTTATATCTGCCTCATATCACATTGTGTGCAATCCGTTGTGAGGGTAGATATTCGTAGGATTAGGTCCCCCAGCTAGCTCATACATGCACTTACATTCGGAGCGCCTTGTGTTCAGGGGGAAGGTCGTGCGCATACTGCGAGCATAGAGCTGTGTCAACTCCGCAAGTCTCACCTTGGCAACAGTGCTCCGCTGGACGCACGCTAATGGGCGAGCCCATTTTCACAGTTGTTTTGGGTCTGCTATATAGGTGACTGCTTATAATATTGATATTATGTGAGAGAAAAATAAACTTTGGCTGCCATGTTCGTACTGCCATTAGCTACTATTGACTCTCAAAATCTGTCTATCTTGATGGCATCATCTGTATCATTCATAGGAATAAATTCCAATTACTCCTCGTGTAACTAATCTTCAATGAAACGGACACACACAATTAAAGCACCCCGAACCAACTTGAAAATAGTTACCGATTGTACACTTTAAAAGTAAACCCAATCCTTGGCTGGCTCCAACTCTGAGGGAGTCGTCTCGCCCCGAGTAGAGTGCAGGACATTTACCAAGTGACGAACGTGATCACTTTTAAAATATATACTGGAGTAAAGAAGACGCTCTAGCGGTAGTGTAAAACAGGTGATAGTTCAGACGATATAAAGATTCAAGTAAACAAATGTCTCTGCGGGGAGGGGTATTTAAACACTAACCCCCCCCCTCCACCCCTCGTCGTTACGCCACTGATACCCACTCATTTTCTGTCAGTTAACACATGGCTTGGCGCATTTAAGCTCTGTAATGTTTGAAATTAGCTCAGCCATTTTTCTGTTCTAAGGCAGGAACAAAAGTGTGTCTGCAAAGTCTCTCCGCAGGGCGTGTGTCGCCTTGCAGGACATGTTGGGTTGGCAGTACATTCATGTGATGTTACAAGGAAAACAATTACATTAAATTAAGTAATGCGGTACTCAACACTATCGCACTCTGCTCTGCAAAGTTTCCACCAGCATGGAAAACCACTTCCAATATAAACACACGCTCTTCAGTAGTAAGCTTTTCCACTAGACTCAGCTTACACAAGAACACAACTTACAGCGTCAATGCTGTCACGCACAGGCACTCGCTGTCAGCAATAATGAACCGGTATTCTCCACCCTATCACTCGAGTTGAAGGTCAACACGGAACAAG
This sequence comes from Meconema thalassinum, assembly GCA_946902985.2. NCBI lineage: Eukaryota > Metazoa > Arthropoda > Insecta > Orthoptera > Tettigoniidae > Meconema > Meconema thalassinum. The sequence goes on along the minus strand of OX336395.1, from coordinate 19,005,198 downwards.
TGCATGCCTATGTGAACTGCTGTGATAAGACTTTGCGTATACAGCGACATGAATGTGCTGCCAACGTTCAACGAGACCCACTGCTGCGGAGAGACTATGTGGACACACTGTATAAACTTTGGATTCAATATATGTATTTCAAACCTGCATTGATAATTTGCTGAATGTCAATTAATACCAACGATGCCAGGAATTCCCTTCTTGAAAGCATTCTAAGTGAGCTGTGACTACATTCCTAAAAGCATTTGAAACTGACTTCCCCTATTAATACTCCAATGTCTTCCTTGGCTTGTATCTACCATGCAAACTATGTGCTACCGTTCGCCGGTAGACTTATAATGTTTGATATTAGCAGCATACTCCACAATAGAAGCATTTAATTTACGTACTTACACGAAATTCTTTTGAAAATTTGCTTTAATAGCAGTGTTTTGTGAGAAATGTATTGTATAATATTCTGACCTTCATTCTCAAAAGATGTGCTGGTGCAAATATTAAGGGTATAGTCGCTTTTTACTTAAGGATAGGTGGACATGTTAGATCTAACACCTCTTACGGCCTTCCAGTTATAAAGATAAAATACATACTCATTTGTCCTCAATCTTAAAAGGACTGAGTCACCATTTTGTGTTGCACTGAGATTTACTTGTTATCTTGGGGAGATTGTGTATTATAAGTTTTAGTTTTAGAACTACTGTTGACATAACCACATCTGTGTAATGCTTCACTTCAACTCGGCTGTGATTTACAATTACATAGTTTGCTATTTGTGTAAAAAGTATTAGTGATGCTAATAAATAAAATAATTAATTAATTCACTTTATTCCTAGGACACGCTAGAAGAAACACAGGATGGGGAAAGTGAAGCAAGTGGAAATCATCCAAATGAGTAAGTGTACAACATATGAGGTAACGTGTTATTTAACTTTTGTGTATGCATAACTGAATGTTTTGGATGCATTTTATGTGTCGTTATTGCTTGTCTCATCAAAGTGGATATATTATTGACATAAACTTCCTCTTTCCTAGCCCACAAATTATCATTCGGAGTTCTCACTGTCTGGAAGTGTTTAACCCTGGAACCCTACACTTGTTTATTACAAACACTAATCTTACTCTGAGTGCCCCAAGAATAATAAGCTTAATTTACATATTACAAGCCAATATTTATTGAATTTAGTATAACTACTGGTTAGGTTGGTTTGATTAGACTTAGTTTATATTACACTTAATCATTCTATACTAAAAATAAAATAATATTAAAAAACATACAGGTTTTTTCAATATTTTGCAACACCTCATATTTTAGAGTGTTTTACTGAATGTAATCTCTACAATTGACACAAACAGATACAATATGACTTTTGCATACATACATCTTACACTCTGCACACATCATAGTGGTTTTGATGTCCTTGGTTCGCGGAAAGTACTCAACAAGAATCGTAACACTAACCTACACTGGGGTACTCAGTGCCCCAAAACCGATCTATAGCAAGGACTTGGTCCGTTACAACTGTGACTAATATGGCAACTGAAAGACGGTCAAAGGCAAATAATAGTCTTGGCAGCTGCAGGCTGGAAGGGTTGCCAACACAAACCCAGAGGAAAACGAAAATCCAGGGTGAAGCAAAGTTAGTCATCCTTGTTGATGCCAATTTGTCTTGTGGAAGTTACTGTCATCTGCTTGAAGAATATACTGTACATGTGCCGCAGTGATAAGTGTTGTTAGGAACATCCCCTGCTGTAAACCTCCTCTAGTGTCCTCAAGCCGTTTTGACCTTTTGTAACCCAGGTTGTCAAATCACAACAATGTTACATCATGGGCCATCAACGATTTTAATTCACATAGCAACAAAATCACTTCAACTAAAATTTCAATCCAAAACACAAAGAAAAAAGGCCGGACTTACAAAAAAAATTCACACGTCGTCCTGCGACCATTCCTTAATGCAATAACCATCGACACCGAAACACATTTAAACTTGAATCAAAACCGAACAAACATTCACAGAGGCCCGGAACTGGTATAGCGATATTTCCAGCACCGGAAGTTAATTGGAATATCGGTATACATAATGTAAACATGTTGGAGTGCAAATCCAGGTCAATATTTTATGATACTATTTCGGAGGAGTGGGATTAAGCTGTTGGTTGTTGAAAAGTAAACATTCGGATTAAATTGTGCCAGTAAATGTGTGGGTCATTAGAGCGAGGCTTGTGGAGGTGTGCCGAGAGTTGGATTAGTATGCACTTTATGGTGTGGTTTATCTGGAAGGGTTGCCAACTTTTATATATAATAACAAACTACCATTTAAGAGGAGGTATGACGGAATTTTGCGAATTTTGGAGCAAAAACTGTTTTTTGTTTATTTTATTCATACAAAAATAGCCTAATTCTTCCTCGTTCAGAAAATGATTTTATTTTAGTAATTCCGGCTACTGTGAAGCTTGTAGAGGCGTCTTCGTACGAGCCCGCATGACATTTAAACATTTGAGCTGCTTTTATAATAATAATAATAATAATAATACAGAAGAGGGGAAATGACCAGGAGACTTGCAAAGTGGCAGGAAATATCTCAGGAAGAAAAAGCGAGGAGATGTGAAGGGGAAGCATAAAGAGGAGGGCAGTAAATATTAACATGCCTCTTTCTTGCATAGCTCTTTTCCAATGTGTTGCTCTGTACAATATGCTCCGTGTGGTGCAATTCTTATCACACATTGTTGTTACTTGCTACAATAGTTGCTGTGTACAATATGTATCCGTGTGGTGCAATTCTTATCACACATTGTTGTTACTTGCTACAATAGTTGCTGTGTACAATATGCTCCGTGTGGTGCAATTCTTATCACACATTGTTGTTACTTGGTACAATAGTTGCTGTGTACAATATGCTCCGTGTGGTGCAATTCTTATCACACATTGTTGTTACTTGCTACAATAGTTGCTGTGTACAATATGCTCCATGTGGTGCAATTCTTATCACACATTGTTGTAGCTTGGTACAATAGTTGCTGTGTACAATATGCTCCGTGTGGTGCAATTCTTATCACACATTGTTGTAGCTTGGTACAATAGTTGCTGTATACAATATGCTCCGTGTGGTGCAATTCTTATCACACATTGTTGTAGCTTGGTACAATAGTTGCTGTGTACAATATGCTCCATGTGGTGCAATTCTTATCACACATTGTTGTAGCTTGATACAATAGTTGCTGTGTTCAATATGCTCCGTGTGGTGCAATTCTTATCACACATTGTTGTAGCTTGGTACAATAGTTGCTGTGTACAATATGCTCCGTGTGGTGCAATTCTTATCACACATTGTTGTAGCTTGGTACAATAGTTGCTGTATACAATATGCTCCGTGTGGTGCAATTCTCATCACACATTGTTGTAGCTTGGTGCAATAGTTGCTGTGTACAATATGCTGCGTGTGCTGCAATTCTTATCACACATTGTTGTTACTTGGTGCAATAGTTGCTGTGTACAGTATGCTCCTTGTGGTGCAATTCTTATCACATATTGTTGTTACTTGGTACAATAATTGCTGTGTACAATATGCTCTGTGTGGTGCAATTCTTATCACACAATGTTGTTACTTGGTGCAATAGTTGCTGTGTACAATATGCTCCTTGTGGTGCAATTCTTATCACACATTGTTGTTACTTGGTACAATAGTTGCTGTGTACAATATGCTCCCTGTGGTGGAATTCTTATCACACATTGTTGTTACTTAGTACAATTGTTGCTGTGTACAATATGCTCCTTATGGTGCAATTCTTATCACACATTGTTGTTACTTGGTACACTAGTTGCTGTGTACAGTATGCTCCTTGTGATGCAATTCTTATCACACATTGTTGTTACTTAGTACAATTGTTGCTGTGTACAATATGCTCCGTGTGCTGCAATTCTTATCACACATTGTTGTTACTTGGTACACTAGTTGCTGTGTACAGTATGCTCCTTGTGGTGCAATTCTTATCACATATTGTTGTTACTTGGTACAATAGTTGCTGTGTACAATATGCTCCTTGTGGTGCAATTCTTATCCACATTGTTGTTACTTGGCACAATAGTTGCAGTGTACAATATGCTCCTTGTGGTGCAATTCTTATCACACATTGTTGTTTCTTAGTACAATTGTTGCGGTGTACAATATGCTCCTTGTGGTGCAATTCTTATCACACATTGTTGTTACTTGGTACACTAGTTGCTGTGTACAGTATGCTCCTTGTGGTGCAATTCTTATCACACTTTGTTGTTACTTGGTGCAATAGTTGCAGTGTACAATATGCTCCTTGTGGTACAATTCTTATCACACATTGTTGTTTCTTAGTACAATAGTTGCTGTGTACAATATGCTCCGTGTGGTGCAATTCTTATCACACATTGTTGTTACTTGGTGCAATAGTTGCTGTGTACAATATGCTCCTTGTGGTGCAATTCTTATCACACATTGTTGTGACTTGGTGCAATATTTGCTGTGTACAATGTGCTCCTTGTGCTGCAATTCTTATCACACATTGTTGTTACTTGGTGCAATAGTTACTGTGTACAATATGCTCCATGTGGTGCAATTCTTATCACACTTTGTTGTTACTTGGTACAATAGTTGCTGTGTACAATATGCTTCGTGTGGTGCAATTCTTATCACACATTGTTGTTACTTGGTACAATAGTTGCTGTGTACAATATGCTTCGTGTGGTGCAATTCTTATCACACTTTGTTGTTACTTGGTACAATAGTTGCTGTGTACAATATGCTTCGTGTGGTGCAATTCTTATCACACATTGTTGTGACTTGGTGCAATAGTTGCTGTGTACAATGTGCTCCTTGTGGTGCAATTCTTATCACACATTGTTGTGACTTGGTGCAATATTTGCTGTGTAGAATGTGCTCCTTGTGGTGCAATTCTTATCACACATTGTTGTGACTTGGTACAATAGTTGCTGTGTACAATATGCTCTGTGTGGTGCAATTCTTATCCCCCATTGTTGTTTACAATATTTGCTGTGTACAATGTGCTCCGTGTGGTGCAATTCTTATCACACATTGTTGTGACTTGGTGCAATATTTGCTGTGTACAATGTGCTCCTTGTGGTGCAATTCTTATCACACATTGTTGTGACTTGGTGCAATATTTGCTGTGTACAATGTGCTCCTTGTGGTGCAATTCTTATCACACATTGTTGTTACTTGGTGCAATATTTGCTGTGTACAATGTGCTCCGTGTGGTGCAATTCTTATCACACATTGTTGTGACTTGGTGCAATATTTGCTGTGTACAATATGCTCTGTGTGGTGCAATTCTTATCACACATTGTTGTGACTTGGTGCAATAGTTGCTGAGTACAATATGCTCTGTGTGGTGCAATTCTTATCGCACATTGTTGTTACTTGGTACAATAGTTGCTGTGTACAATGTGCTCCTTGTGGTGCAATTCTTATCACACATTGTTGTGACTTGGTGCAATAGTTGCTGTGTACAATATGCTCTGTGTGGTGCAATTCCTATCGCACATTGTTGTTACTTGGTGCAATAGTTGCTGTGTACAATGTGCTCCTTGTGGTGCAATTCTTATCACACATTGTTGTGACTTGGTCAATAGTTGCTGTGTACAATATGCTCCGTGTGGTGCAATTCTTATCACACATTGTTGTTACTTGGTACAATAGTTGCTGTGTACAATATGCTCCTTGTGGTGCAATTCTTATCACACATTGTTGTTGCTTGGTACAATAGTTGCAGTGTACAATATGCTCCTTGTGGTGCAATTCTTATCACACATTGTTGTTACTAGGTACAATAGTTGCTGTGTACAATATGCTCCGTGTGGTGCAATTCTTATCACACATTGTTGTTACTTGGCACAGTAGTTGCAGTGTACAATATGCTCCGTGTGGTGCAATTCTTATCACACATTGTTGTTACTTGGTACAATAGTTGCTGTGTACAATATGCTCCGTGTGGTGCAATTCTTATCACACATTGTTGTTACTTGGCACAATAGTTGCAGTGTACAATATGCTCCTTGTGGTGCAATTCTCATCACACATTGTTGTAACTTGGTACAATAGTTGCAGTGTACAATGTGCTCCATGTGGTGCAATTCTTATCACACATTGTTGTAACTTGGTACTATAGTTGCCTGTGTACAATATGCTCCATGTGGTGCAATTCTTATCACACATTGTTATTACTTGGTACAATAGTTGCAGTGTACAGTATGCTCCTTGTGGTGCAATTCTTATCACACATTGTTATAACTTGGTACAATAGTTGCAGTGTACAATATGCTCCTTGTGGTGCAATTCTTATCACACATTGTTGTTACTTGGTACACTAGTTGCTGTGTACAGTATGCTAATTGTGGTGCAATTCTTATCACACATTGTTGTTACTTGGTGCAATTGTTGCAGTGTACAATATGCTCCTTGTGGTGCAATTCTTATCACACATTGTTGTTTCTTAGTACAATTGTTGTGGTTTACAATATGCTCCTTGTGTTGCAATTCTTATCACACATTGTTGTTACTTGGTACAATAGTTGCTGTGTACAATATGCTCCGTGTGGTGCAATTCTTATCACACATTGTTGTTACTTGGTGCAATTGTTGCGGTGTACAATATGCTCCGTGTGGTGCAATTCTTATCACACATTGTTGTTACTTGGTACAATAGTTGCTGTGTACAATATGCTCCGTGTGGTGCAATTCTTATCACACATTGTTGTTACTTGGTACAATAGTTGCTGTGTACAATATGCTCCGTGTGGTGCAATTCTTATCACACATTGTTGTTACTTGGTACAATTGTTGCGGTGTACAATATGCTCCGTGTGGTGCAATTCTTATCACACATTGTTGTGACTTGTTGCAATAGTTGCTGTGTACAATATGCTCCTTGTGGTGCAATTCTTATCACACATTGTTGTGACTTGGTGCAATATTTGCTGTGTACAATGTGCTCCTTGTGGTGCAATTCTTATCACACATTGTTGTTACTTGGTGCAATATTTGCTGTGTACAATGTGCTCCTTGTGCAATTCCTATCACACATTGTTGTGACTTGGTGCAATATTTGCTGTGTACAATATGCTCCGTGTGGTGCAATTCTTATCACACATTGTTGTGACTTGGTGCAATATTTGCTGTGTACAATGTGCTCCTTGTGGTGCAATTCTTATGACACATTGTTGTGACTTGGTGCAATATTTGCTGTGTACAATGTGCTCCTTGTGGTGCAATTCTTATCACACATTGTTGTTACTTGGTACAATAGTTGCTGAGTACAATATGCTCTGTGTGGTGCAATTCTTATCACACATTGTTGTTACTTGGTACTATAGTTGCTGTGTACAATATGCTCCGTGTGGTGCAATTCTTATCACACATTGTTGTTACTTGGTACAATAGTTGCTGTGTACAATTTGCTCCTTGTGGTGCAATTCTTATCGCACATTGTTGTTACTTGGTACAATAGTTGCTGTGTACAATATGCTCTGTGTGGTGCAATTCTTATCACTCATTGTTGTTACTTGGTACAATAGTTGCTGTGTACAATATGCTCCGTGTGGTGCAATTCTTATCACACATTGTTGTTACTTGGTACAATAGTTGCTGTGTACAATATGCTCCGTGTGGTGCAATTCTTATCACACATTGTTGTTACTTGGTACAATACTTGCTGTGTACAATGTGCTCCTTGTGGTGCAATTCTTATCACACATTGTTGTGACTTGGTACAATAGTTGCTGTGTACAATATGCTCCGTGTGGTGCAATTCTTATCACACATTGTTGTTACTTGGTACAATAGTTGCTGTGTACAATATGCTCCGTGTGGTGCAATTCTTATCACACATTGTTTTTACTTGGTGCAATATTTGCTGTGTACAATATGCTCCGTGTGGTGCAATTCTTATCACACATTGTTGTTACTTGGTACAATAGTTGCTGTGTACAATATGCTCTGTGTGGTGCAATTCTTATCACACATTGTTGTTACTTGGTGCAATAGTTGCTGTGTACAATATGTTCTGTGTGGTGCAATTCTTATCGCACATTGTTGTTACTTGGTACAATAGTTGCTGTGTACAATATGCTCCTTGGGGTGCAATTCTTATCACACATTGTTGTTACTTGGTACAATAGTTGCTGTGTACAATATGCTCCTTGTGGTGCAATTCTTATCACACATTGTTGTTACTTGGTACAATAGTTGCTGAGTACAATATGCTCTGTGTGGTGCAATTATTATCACACATTGTTGTGACTTGGTGCAATAGTTGCTGAGTACAATATGCTCTGTGTGGTGCAATTCTTATCGCACATTGTTGTTACTTGGTACAATAGTTGCTGTGTACAATGTGCTCCTTGTGGTGCAATTCTTATCACACATTGTTGTGACTTGGTGCAATAGTTGCTGTGTACAATATGCTCTGTGTGGTGCAATTCCTATCACACATTGTTGTTACTTGGTACAATAGTTGCTGTGTACAATATGCTCCTTGTGGTGCAATTCCTATCACTCATTGTTGTTACTTGGTGCAATAGTTGCTGTGTACAATATGCTCTGTGTGGTGCAATTCCTATCACACATTGTTGTTACTTGGTATAATAGTTACTGTGTACAATATGCTCCTTGTGGTGCAATTCTTATCACACATTGTTGTTACTTGGTACAATAGTTGCTGTGTACAATATGCTCCTTGTGGTGCAATTCTTATCACACATTGTTGTGACTTGGTCAATAGTTGCTGAGTACAATATGCTCTGTGTGGTGCAATTCTTATCGCACATTGTTGTTACTTGGTACAATAGTTGCTAAAGGTAGAGTTATGTAAATGTGCTTTGGATTTTGAACTGCTTTGAGTTTTAATGTAATTTTGATAGGTAGATTTGAATTAATAATGCTGAATTTCAAAATTATTTAAAATAAGAGTTTAAATATTTCTGGAAAGAAAGAACGGTATCTATCTAACTAACCCCAAACCCCAGAGCAATTATTGTTTCTATTCATGTTAACTGCATGTAGAAAAAGAATTAGCTTGGTCAATTGAAACCTTTGATTCAAGGACTTTAGGGGACCACTTTTTTAATACAAAAATGTTCAATAACTCAAACACTAATGAAGCTATTTAAATATAAATTAGCACAACAGATGCCAGCAATTCTCTATGTAAGAGATTAAAATCTGGTCATGAACTTGAACAATTCAGCCACACCTCCCCTTAATGGAGAGTTATGTGGCAGACTTTGAGGTTATGCAGGAGGAGAATGAGGACAGGTTGAAGAAGTAGAGAGGGTGGTAAATAAACAAAGCAGCAGGGGTAGTTGAATTGTAAAGTGTAGAGGGAAAGCAGAGGATAATCAAATAGGCATAGGGTTTAGGAAATTTACCCTCTGACTAGAGAAAAGCAGTTATCACGTCAATTTATAAGCAAGCTAACAGGAAAGATTGCAATAATTATAGCGGTATTTCTCTGATAAGTGCCCCTGGCAAAGTGTACTCAGGCATTGTAGAAAGGAGACTTCGGTCATTGGCCGAGACTACGATGGATGGAAACCTGAGTTGCTTTAGACCACAACGAGGATGTCAAGATCACAATTTGAGTATGCGCCAAGTTATTGAGGAATGCTACAGACAGTTGTGTTTGTGTTACTTGAGAAGGCGTACGATAGAGCACCTAGCATATTGAGGGATTATGGTATCGAGGGAAGGCTGCTACAGGCAATCAATAGTATTTATGTATTATAATCAATTTACAGTGAGAGTTGATGGGTTCATGGTTTGTACAGGAGTGAGGCACGGATTAAACCACTACTGTGTTTGTTATATGGACCAATTGTTGAAGGGCATAAACTGGCTGGGTGAATTTCAAGGTAAGTAGTCTGGCCTATTCGGATGACCTGGTTGTAATGATGGACTCCAATATGTTTGAACTTGAACAGAAATGTAGGGAGTATGGTATGAAGATCGGCATTTCAAAGACGAAGGTTTTGTCCTTTGGAAGAAATGCAAGAAAGTAGAATGCCAGGTGGAAGGAACTAAATAGGAGCAGGTGGAACAATTCTGAATGAGACCAGAACATGGCTTTTACACTTGCATAAGACATCATTGTAGCTTTTACACACTCAGTGTCATCTTCCGAGGGACATTACCTATTCAAAATAGTAACCATCTTCACTACTGCACCTGAAATATGTGCAAAATTATGGAAGGCTGCTACAGGCAATCAATAGTATTTATGTATTATAATCAATTTACAGTGAGACTTGATGGGTTCATGGTTTGTACAGGAGTGAGGCAAGGATTAAACCACTACTGTGTTTGTTATATGGACCTGTAAGGACCACAATTAACTTTTTATTTTTAAGTGTTGGCAAGATATATTTACGTACTTTGAAAAAAAAATGAAAAAACGGAGTGCAGAAACATGGTGGGAAACAAAATAGTTGATGTACAGTGCTTATACCGTATGTGTATTAATTTGTAAAAGTTTATATGTATTAGTGTGTGAAAGTTTATGAATAAAAATAGTGGTACTAGTTCAAAGTTGACGGTTAAATATTGGTGACCCCGACGTGATAAAGAGAAGAAAGATGTCGACAACCGAGACCACGCCGGACATGCGATTAGAAGCCAATAAGGTTAGCATCAAAATCCCACCTTTTTGGATAGAGAAACCCGAAATCTGGTTCTATCAGGTGGAGGCACAGTTTAGTATTTGCAAAATTATTTCAGAAGAGACTAAATTTAATCACCTAGTGTCTCAATTAGAACCTAAATACATTGAAAACATTTGGGACATTATTAGAAGTGCGGAAGTAAATAAATACTCATTGGCCAAGGAACGTTTACTGAACATTTTCAAGGAAAGCGAAGATAAACGTATTAAGAGACTCGTTACTGGAATTGATTTAGGAGACCAGAAACCTAGTCAATTATTGCGTAAGATGCAAGCCTTAGCAGGGATCGATGTATCAGAAAAAGTTCTTAAGACTCTCTGGTTAGAAAAACTCCCGGATTCAATAAAGAATATTCTGATCGTCAGCGACGAAGGGCTTGAAAAAGTAGCTATAATAGCAGATAAAATAATTGAAATGAATCCCCGCAACGAATTATTTGCCATGAAAAGTGACTCTTGTAAACAACTGGATGTTCCTGTTACAATGCGCGATCTAATGGACAGAATTTCTGGACTAGAGCAACAAATAGCTGCCTTATCCACTGGTCATCAGGTTAGGCCTCGCCATAGAAGTAGTGAACGCCGACGATGTGATAATAGTCGTAGTAAATCACGTAATAGATACAATCCCAGGGGAAAGTACTGTTATTACCATTTCCGATTTGAACAACAGTGTAAACCGGAGAAATGTACACCTCCATGTAGCTGGTCCGAACAGGGAAACGCCGCCCAGCAGCAGAATTAGCGGCAAGTTCTGCTGCCCAAGTCAATTGTCGCAAAACCCGCCTATTTGTAACCGACAGAAAAACGGGATTGCAATTTTTAGTTGACAGTGGGGCTGATGTTTCGATAATACCGAGCAACTCCAAAGTTAATACAGATTCGCAATATAAATTGTATGCTGCCAACGGAACCGAAATTCCCACATCTGGAATTGAACTCCGTACTATTGATCTAGGATTACGACGGCAATTCCAGTGGCCATTTGTGGTCGCGAAGATTAATAAGGCTATATTGGGAGCAGACTTCTTGCATAAATTCCACTTGTTAGTAGATGTCCACAATAAGAGATTAATAGATGATATAACCAAGCTCTGGACCAAGGGCGAAGTTATGTCTATCTCAGATGAAAATGTAGTCAGTACAATGAGCCAAAACAAAAAATTTACAGATCTATTGCTGCAGTATCCGGACATAGCTAAACCTAATTTGATACCTGGCAAAATTAAACATGATGTCCAACACTTCATTACCACTGAAGGTCCACCCGTGTTTTGTAGGGCAAGACAATTAGATCCCAAGCGCATGGAAATGGCAAAACAAGAATTCAAATACATGTTGGACAATGGCATAATAAGGCCATCCAAATCATCATGGGCTAGTCCTCTTCACCTGGTGCCGAAGAAGGATGGTTCGATTCGTCCGTGTGGAGATTATAGACGATTAAATGAAAGAACAGTTCCCGATCGTTATCCTGTTCCTAGGATAGAATACTTTCACTGTATTTTGCGAGGAAAGAACACCTTTTCTAAGATCGATCTATTAAAGGCTTATCATCAGATACCCATTGCGGAAGAAGATAAACATAAGACTGCAATCATCACACCATTCGGACTGTATGAATTAAATGTAATGAGTTTTGGCCTGCGGAAAGCACCTTCCACCTTCCAACGATTCATTAATGAGGTTATGCATGGACTGGATTTTGTATTCTCTTACCTGGATGACATATTGATCGCCTCATCCAGTAATGAAGAACACCGAGCACACCTGAAACTAGTTCTAGAGCGACTGTCAGAGTATGGCCTTCGAATCAACATCTCAAAATCAGTATTTGGTGCGAATGAATTAGCATTCCTAGGTTACTGGGTTACACCAGAGGGATCTCGTCCCCTACCTGAGAAAGTACAAGCAATTTTGGAGTACAAGTTACCTAGTAAACTTCATGAGCTCCGCACATTCCTTGGTGTTGTTAACTACTATCGCCGTTACCTTAAAGATGCAGCACAAACTCAGGCTGTATTACATGAATATCTTAAGGGAGCGAAGAAGAAGGACAACAGACTCATTCAATGGACTGAGGAAGCAAAGCAAATGTTTGAGAAATGCAAAAATGATATCGCAAACGCTGCATTATGAGCGTTTCCCAACCCAGACTTACCTCTGACACTTTGCACTGACGCGTCTGATTTTGCTGTCGGTGCTGTGCTCCAGCAACTGGAAAATGACAGCTGGAGGCCAATTGCTTTCTTCTCACAAAAGCTGAGTCAGGCACAGAAGGTTTATAGAACCTACGACCGAGAATTGTTGGGAATTTACCTTTCTGTAAAGAAGTTGAAGCATTTACTCGAAGGAAGAGAATTCATAATCCTCACCGATCATAAACCACTCACATTTGCTTTCAAGCAAAGCAATGAAAAAGCATATCCTAGGCAGATGAGACAGTTGCAGTACATCTCACAATTTTCAACTGATATCCGTCATGTCAGTGGCCTCGACAGTGTTGTTGCGGACGCCCTTTCCAGAGTTGATGAAATAGCAATAATGGATTATGATGAGATTGCCAAGAGCCAGCTAAAAGATCAGGAATTGCAGCAACTCCAGACAGGAAACAACTCCCTAAACTTCAAGCAATACCAACTACCATCAGGAAACTCTCTTTGGTGCGACACTTCCACTGCAAATATCAGACCTTACATTCCTAAAGCATTTCGTCACCCAATATTTCTACATTTTCATGGGTTAGCCCATCCTGGCATAAGGACTACAGTGATGCTGTTGACTAGTAGAGTCATTTGGCCGAATATCACAAGTGATGTGCGACAATGGACTAAATCCTGTGTTAGCTGCCAGAAAACCAAGGTCACTCGCCACACAAGATCGCCGCTTGAAAACTTTGAAGAACCCGATGAACGCTTCAGTGTAGTGCACATTGACCTCATTGGACCGCTTCCACCCTCTAACGGTATGACTTATTGCTTAACCTGCATCGACCGCTTCACATCCTGGAAGGAAGTCATACCCCTGGAAGACATCACAGCTGAAACAGTGTCAAAAGCTTTCTACCATCACTGGATTGCAAGATTTGGCGTCCCATCTCGCGTAATCACTGATCAAGGCACTCAATTTAGATCACAATTGTTTAACAATTTGGCCATCGTATGTGGAATAAAACTTCAGCACACAACACCATATCATCCACAGTGTAATGGCAAAGTTGAGCGACTGCATAGAACCCTGAAGTGTGCGATCAAGGCTCACAACTCTTCTAAATGGACAGAAACCTTACCTACCGTCCTATTGGGTCTCTGCACTGCACTACGAGAAACGTCAAGCCACTCTATTGCACAGATGGTTTATGGTAAAACCATTAGACTGCCTGGTGAATTTTTTGAGGAGCCAATTACGAGGATTGACTCTGATTCGTTTGCATCCAACTTGCAAAAGCAGATGCTGAACCTGAAACCTGCCAGATCTAAATATAGCACATCGAGATCAGTGTTTGTCCCAAAAGACCTTCAGACATGTTCCCATGTGTTTGTGAGATGTGATAGGGTCAGAAAACCCTTAGAACCTACATATGATGGTCCCTTCCCTGTCATAAAAAGACATGAAAAATACTTCAGCATCGAGTGCAAGTGTAAACACATAAATGTGTAAGTGGACAGACTTAAGCCAACATATGTATTGCAGGAAGAAGATGAAGCAGTGAAGGAGCTTCCAGAGTCTGCAAAGGACACTCAACTCCAACAACCCACAAATTAATTTTCGCCAAATACCAGGTTGTCAAAATCTGGAAGAACTATAAGGTGTCCAGTTCGATTTTTAGAGAACGTCATCTCTGTGAAGAATTTTTGAAGTGATGTGTCAAGTTCGTAACTGTGTTACTGGTGGGGGAGTAGTGTAAGGACCACAATTGTGAGGACCACAATTAACTTTTTATTTTTAAGTGTTGGCAAGATATATTTACGTACTTTGAAGAAAAGAAAAGAAAAAACGGAGTGCAGAAACATGGTGGGAAACAAAACAGTTGATGTACAGTGCTTATACCGTATGGGTATTAATTTGTAAAAGTTTATATGTATTAGTGTGTGAAAGTTTATGAATAAAAATAGTGGTACTAGTTCATAGTCGACGGTTAAAGACCAATTGTTGAAGGGCCTAAACTGGCTGGGTGAATTTCAAGGTAAGTAGTCTGGCCTATTCGGATGACCTGGTTGTAATGATGGACTCCAATATGTTTGAACTTGAACAGAAATGTAGGGAGTATGGTATGAAGATCGGTATTTCGAAGACGAAGGTTTTGGTCTTCGGAAGAAATGCAAGAAAGTAGAATGACAGGTGGAAGGAACTAAATAGGAGCCGGTGGAACAATTATTAATTCTGAATGAGACCAGAACATGGCTTTTACACTTGCATCAGACGTCATTGTAGCTTTTACATACTCTGTTTCATCTTCTGGGGGACATTACCTATTGAAAATAGTAACCATGGTCACTACTGCACCTGAAATATGTGCTAAATTATGGAAAGATTTGTTTTTATTTATTGCTCTCTTAACAACGGCGCTTGAATCTCGTTCAACTGTCATCAAGGAGAACTGAACTGCACATACCGAAGCGCACACATTGTTGCCTACATGTGGAATACAAAATGCACTACACTAATTAATGATTATTTGTGCGTGAAAAAAAAACAGGGTGTATATATCGCTAACGTGGCTTGCAGGCTAAAACCATTGTCAAAACCCATTGGATTAGACAAAACGAAGGTTTGGATTAGATTTTGCCTAACAATAATAAATTGGTCTAGGCCGAAACCATTTGTCTGGATTAAAATATTGGGCTAGGCAAAAACCATTGGTTTGGGTGAATATCATTTATGCGTTACGATCTTCTTGATTGTTAACTCGCAACACGCACAATCCATGTCTAAGTTAAGACTGACACTTGGCACACTTTCACATTAACTCTTTCGTTTTACTTTACTGGACATGAAATAGTACCAAATGCGCAGGGTTGGCAATACTGGCTTTGACGATAATTCACACACATAATGCCGGACTCCGCTGGACCCTTATTTACCCCTATATGCTGTATTATAAAAACGGGATTGTGGGTGATTTCTTTTCAGCTGAGGAGTAATCATTATTACTACATCAATTCCTGGTGTATTTTTCATCATTTGAAAAGGTATTTTGGCTAATTTATGTACGATAGAAAATTGTATCGTTCCTTGGTATCTCGTTCAGTGCTACCGATCATTTTAAGTACTTGGGCTGTGTAATCTCTCACGATGGTAGTACTGTAGGCTATGGTGAAGGAAATAGGGTCGAGATGTAGAAAAGCCAATGCAATGAGTTCACAGCATTCTGTTAGTGTAGCACCGAAACTCTCCCCACATCGCTCAGTATTCAGACCGACCTTGCTGTATGGAAGTGAGAGCTGGTACATAAGCTACAGTTAACTGATATCAGTGTAGCAAGAATAGATGGGAGCAATGAAGAGATAAAGGCTAAGTTGGAAATGAACATTCTAGATGAAGCCGACTCAGATGGTGGGGTCATGTGTAGAGAATGAGGGAGGAGAGATTACCTAAGAGGTTAATGAGTTAATGGTAAGAGAAGCAGAGGTAGAGTGTTAATTGATTTCAAAGTGAGTGGTGTAGGAGGCCGTGTGCTAACTGCAAATAGGGGATCATGGAGGCGACTTGTTTGCAATTAGTGGCTTGCAGTCTAGACTGGACGCTCAAAGGAAACATGGAAATTGAATTCTGGCACAACTAGGAGTCCCTTGGCCATCACCAGCGTCTCACTGGTTGCGAGTGTTCTAACACTTGGCATCATTTGGACAGGTGGTAGTGGGTTCAGTGTTTTAAGGAGTGTAACATCGAGGACACCCGCACTTGTTGACATGTAGTTATGCTACAGACGGATGAGTTTTGTCTCCTCGACAAATTGGGACTGTGTGTAAAGAAAGAGGCCATGAAAGGCTCCATAAGCTTCCATGGTCTGAAGAGAACATGATTTGACCAAGGGAGTTATGGTTATTGTTTAAAGGGGTGAAACAGGGAGGTCATCTGCCCCAATAACCAACGGAGATCGACAGGAAGATGAAACAGGAGCGTGGTACAATTAAGTAGACATACTACATAATTCAGAACAGACTCCATATTGTTTTCATTATTTTCCCCACTAGTTGATTTCCCTGGGAAACTCATTAGTGATATGCAGAGGCTATTGTGTTGCCTATGAGACTGCACGATGATAGACCTACATTTCCCCTAGCAGCAAATCAATACGTTAATTATTAAATATTGGTAAGAAGGCAAAGGAGCCAAGAGCCATTGTTCAATTTGTAAATCCAAGTTACCTTGCCACGTAAAAGCTATGGTGATTATTATGTTCAGGAAGTTTTAACTATACGCTACTTCATTCGTCAAACAATCATATTAAAACGACTTAAATTGCTAACCAAGGGCATTACTTCGTAGAAGTCAACTCGAATGGCGTGGCCTAGGCCTAAACAAAGAATTACACGTAAGGTGAAATCATGTGTAATATTGTTCTTTGAGCGACATCACTGTGCATTCATCAAAAGTTGTGTCTCCTAGTGGACGCATCGTTATATTATATTAATATTATTTCCAGTGAGACACGTTTTAAACTACCTTTTGCCGTTTTTATTTACAGCTAGTTTTGATGAAGCGCTTTACTTTGCTGCTGATACAGTGCTGTAAATTCCGCTGAGAAACACTGCACCCTACCTGTGAGGTGTGTTGCCTATACCACCAGGTGGTGTCTTGTGACAGCCATGAGGGTCAACTCTTGGTGTGTGAGGCGTGTTGCCTATACCACCAGGTGGTGTCTTGTGACAGCCATGTGGGTCAACTCTTGGTGTGTGAGGCGTGTTGCCTATACCACCAGGTGGTGTCTTGTGACAGCCATGTGGGTCAACTCTTGGTGTGTGAGGCGTGTTGCCTATACCACCAGGTGGTGTCTTGTGACAGCCATGTGGGTCAACTCTTGGTGTGTGAGGCGTGTTGCCTATACCACCAGGTGGTGTCTTGTGACAGCCATGTGGGTCAACTCTTGGTGTGTGAGGCGTGTTGCCTATACCACCAGGTGGTGTCTTGTGACAGCCATGAGGGTCAACTCTTGGTGTGTGAGGCGTGTTGCCTATACCATCAGGTGGTGTCTTGTGACAGCCATGAGGGTCAACTCTTGGTGTGTGAGGCGTGTTGCCTATACCACCAGGTGGAGTCTTGTGACAGCCATGAGGGTCAACTCTTTGTGTGTGAGGCGTGTTGCCTATACCACCAGGTGGTGTCTTGTGACAGCCATGTGGGTCAACTCTTGGCGTGGCGAAGTAAGAAGTTTGAATCCCACCATTGACAGACATTTTTGCCATCGTTGTTGTTGTTGCTGGATCCAGCATTCATGGCTCAAGATGGTTATTGACAGCGCCAACAAAGTTTTATCAGCGCTGGATAAAATAATTAGTAGCGCTAGAACAAATTGTGTCAGTAGTGGTAAAGGAGACATACCGAGGTGGCTGTGGGGGTCTATAACCCGGGACCAAGGCTGTAGTGGTGACGTGTCCGGCAAGTGTGGTGGAGGACTGTGGTGGTACAGGAGCCATACCGAGGTGGTTGTGAGGGTCTATAACCCGGGACCCAGGCTGTAGGGGTGACGTGTCTGGCAAGTGTGGTGGAGGACTGTGTTGGTACAGGAGCCATACCGAGGTGGCTGTGAGGGTCTATAACCCGGGACCAAGGCTGTTGTGGTGACGTGTCCGGCAAGTGTGGTGGAGGACTGTGGTGGTACAGGAGCCATATCGAGGTGGCTGTGGGGGTCTATAACCCGGGACCAAGGCTGTAGTGGTGACGTGTCCGGCAAGTGTGGTGGAGGACTGTGTTGGTACAGGAGCCATATCGAGGTGGCTGTGAGGGTCTATAACCCGGGACCAAGGCTGTAGCGGTGACGTGTCCGGCAAGTGTGGTGGAGGACTGCGATGGTAGCGGTGGTGCTGCACTCAAGTCGTGAACTAAAACCTGGGTTACGGCAGCGCTGAGTGGTATTGTAGTTTTGAGACCCCCTCCAAGATGAGGCGCAACTGAAGGACAGAGGATCTGGAAAATACCTGGGTTGTGTCTGTGCAAACCCGCCTGCGAGCAAGTAAGGCGCAGGTTTGCTTAGGAAGGAGTCCGGGAGACCGCCACAGTGCGGTAGCTGGCTCCGCTGAAAACTTGCAGAGCTGGTAACACGCAGGTTAGCTTAGGGAGGAGTCCGGGAGACCGCCACAGAGCGGTGGCTGGCTGCAGTAAAAACTTGCAGAGCTGGCAGAACGCCAGTACTTAACGCTGTGTCGGATAATGATTGACCACTAGAGCCACGGAACCCCGCTGTGGTAGTCTCTCGTGTCCTCTTATCCTATCCACGCCGAAAGAAGGGCCTCGGCCTTCTGCGTCTCACGGAATATTCCTGCACAATGATGAAACATTAGCAGCGTGTCGGTTGTCTTCTCGCATAAAAGTATGTGTACTTCCTGCTATGTCACACTCGACTGACTCGATGATTCGCTTTCGCCCACTTTGCTGGGTGGCGTCCTTACTTATTTGGAGAGATAGTCTCGGCATTTCCAGGTGGATATGAAATTCTACACCTTACGAGACCTAGCATTCATTAGCTTTGGGACTTTCTTGAGATTCTCTCGGCATCTCTTGAGACCTTTCAGAGCTTCTTCTCACGATTACCTCCTCCAGGTAGAACCACCTATGTATGTCGTCCACCCCCAGGCCATTTGTCCACCGCGCTCTGTCAGGTGTTGAGGCAAACTGATAGATTTAAGGCTTTAGGGGACGGAAGTAAGACAAAATGGTGGATTTGCCGCCATATAATATAATTATTTTGACTAAATTATTCGGAAGACTGACAGCATCTTAATATTTCATACAGAAGCTTTGCAGATACTTGCTGTAATGTTATATGGTTCTTTGTTCTTTCAGCAATGCGGCAGGCTCCATGAAAATCTGTTCTTAATACATTTTTGCTAACATTGTGTAGTGTGTGTACTAATAGTAGACATTTGATATGATGAGTAATTGATTGGTTTATACTACTTTATTTGAAAGGGTGTGGCAGTACCGGAGTAGTCATGCTTCACTGGTCCAATGGATGGTGGAGACATCAATAACAATAATAAATAATGCTCCCAATTACCACCCCTTGGCTTCCTCTGCTTACCTGTGCCACACTTTGCCCTCCATTGCCCCACGGAAACGGGAAACTCTTGCCATAATGTTCTCCCCGATGTAATGCGCCTGTCTATGCATAATTCTACATAATGTTACCCTTCTCTTTGGTGAAATTTCAGTCATGCTGTAAACTCGAGAAGGGGTTAACATCACAAAGGTGACAAATGGGATGTCTGGCATTCTACTGGTTGAAACATGGATATTTGAAGTGTGATTATCCAGAGGAAGCTTTATGAACATGAAATGGGAAATATATAGGTTGGATTAGTGACGTATGCAGGCAGGAAGAATGGCACTTCTGGCCAAGGGACTAGAGGATATTTAATTCAAAATCAAATAACGGTTATGGGGAATAGGTCTCATATTGACTGGGGAACTTGGCCAGTGGGTAGAACATTATGAGCATTATAGGCTTATTGTAGTTAAAATTAGAACGAAAACTACGTGCATTAGAGAATTGCAAGTCTAGCAGGCTACCAATCAAACCGATAATAAAGAAGTTATAAAATTCTACTTAAAAATATGGAAGGTGTAATTCTGCAGATTGTAAATGTTGAAAAGTGAGATTGAAATACAGTGTTAAGAAATGTAAGAGAAGAAAAGATAGCAGCGAAACGTAGAATGCATGAAATATACGAACGATTGAGCAGGCTGGTAGAATTCTGCAGCGATCACTAATAAGGCATAGCTAACACGTTTCTAACAAACACAACAGAACTATAAACACTTGAATGAGACCAGGAGGTATAGGACGTTTATAAATTGATTTCATTGTGATCAAGTAGAGATTCCGAAGTATGAATTGGGATTTCAAAGCGTACTCTGGGGCCAACACAAATTCTGACTACAATCTGGTTGTTATGAAGTAGATGAGAACTCCAATGCCAGGAACTCGAATCTTTGAAACAGGAATCTGTAGAAGAGAACATTGACCCAGAGGAAAGAAGATACAGAACGAGTAGAAGGTACAGATTTTGGTTCACTCAGAATATACTACAATATGAATGAAAGATGGGTGAACAAGAGCGAATGACATGAAATAGAGAAGGCAGAAAACAGACGTCTGAAAATTGAGGAAATGATGAAGTACAATAAAGCTAAAGAGAATGGTTCGAATAAATATGAGCAATGCCTATCTCATGGTGTTGTGGACAGCATAGTGGGCTGTCGACCCGGAGGTGTGGATTTGGTTGTCGGCCCTGTCAAGGATTTTAATTCTGGTCTGAGGACTGGGACTGGGTACATTCAGACTCATGAGTTCAAATTGAGAAGAGGTGGGCTCGATTTCCTCACCAGCCATCCTCGAACTGTTCATTTTGGATTTCCTACTTTTACTCCAGGCAAACACGGGGATTGTTTTAACTTCAGACCACACCCGCCTCTTTCCCAATGCTAGACTTGATTCCAAATACACAACATAATACAGACATCAGAATACACAGGTTATCAGAAATATTCAAACATACAAAATGCAACCTAAGTGCACGGGGCTAAATGACCAAGATGTACATGCTCCTTAAATGAAGCTACAGAAATATCCAAATGTACATAATTGTTTTTAAGTAGGAATTGTTCATGCAGCTTATCGAAAGATTAAGAATTCTTTCGGGTAAAGATGGCTTAAGTGCTCTAATATTACTGACTGAGGTGAAAACCTTTAATAAATATAGAATAGAAGGTAGACTAATAGAATGAACACACAGAGCGTTTGTATAGGGCTAAGAATATCAAGAGGAAACCGGTGAGCATAAAAGAGGAGATTTAATATTTGAATCAGAATTGGTTGGCCGCTAGAAGACCTAAGTAGTTAGGGACCACCAGATATCGGTTAAGTACCAATTGAGTTGCTACGATGCATAGGGGCTGAAGATCTGGTTAGTTTACTTCGTTTATTAATACTTTGGATCTTTGATAGGTATGTGAAGGGTAATAAAAGCTTCTTATCGGACAGTATGCCATTGTCTCTATGCTGAAGAAAGCAGGAGCTGACAGATGGAAAAGTTCTCCTACAACGAGTGTGATGACTAACGCTTAAATGTTTTTATTAGAAGGATAAACAAATGCTGATGATGAAGAAATTGAAGAAATGTATGATGAAATAGTACAATTGTTTGACATAGTAAAGGAGAATTCAAACATTATTTTAATGCTTCCGTTGGCTCTCATAATTATGTTAAGTATGCTGGTAAGTTTGGCATGGGTGATGGCAATGTGAGAGGAGAAAGATTACTCGAATTCTGTGAGCAACATGAGATGGTAATAACTTATACCTGTTTCGAAGTTCCCAAGAGAAGACGTTACACTTGGATAGCACCTGGAGATAGAAGAAGGATGCAAATTGACTACATAGTTAAACAAAGATATAGGAACCAAGTGAAAGCCAGCCATAGTTACCCTGGGGCGGAAATTGATAGTGATCACATCCTAGTTGCAGCTAAATGTTATATAAGGTTCAAGTTAAATGAAACATTTGGACTAAAGAGATGGTGTTTAAATAAGCTTCAGGATCCTAATGTAGTGCAAAATTTAAAGATGTTAGATAATTGGTTAAGGATGAGACTTTAGGATGGGATTATATAAGAAATGGCTTAGAAACCGCTGCTACGGAAGTACTAGGCAAAAGGAAATTGGAACCGAAAAAGAAATGGATGACCCAGGAAATCCTAGAGCTTATTGAATAAAGGAACAAATTTAGAAATATAGACACTCCAGCTTATAGGTTTCTAAATAATCAAATAACAAGGAAATGTCGCCAGGAGAAAGAAAATTGGATGAAGCCGGTATGGGTGGGTATTCAGGATGACCTGAAGAATGGGACACCTGACAAAGCTTATTTTAAAGTGAAATCTTGGAGCTATCACCAACGCATCACAAGCAACGTAGTTAAGGATTCCAAAGGGAAGCTATTGTTTGAAAATGAAAGGTATGTGGGCGATGGAAGGAATACCTTGAAGATTTGTAGGATGGACCAGATATTACTGACAATAGTATTTATATAGAAGATGAAGAACTAATTGAAGAATATGATAAAGGGCCAACTATAACTAAAGCAGAGTTTTATGCAGCACTCACTAAACTGAAAGGAAATAAAGCAACTGGTGTAGATAACATTCCTGCAGAGTTCTTAAAATGTTGTGATGTAAGAGTTTAGGAATGCCTTTTTCAAATCATTACTAAATGCTATGAGGATGGAATTGTACCTACTGATTTTATTAAAATTCGAACTACCCATGAAAGGAAATGCTTGTGAATGTTCTAATTATAGAACATTAGCCATTCTTTCACATGCATCAAAGATTTTATTGATCATCATCAAAGACATACTAAGCAAGAAAATTGAACAACATCTGGATAGTGATCAGTATGGATTTTGAACAAGGAAAGGGACTAGGGAGGTTATCCTAGCATTACGTCAGATTTTCGAAAGAAGACTGGAAGTTAATCGAAAAACCTATATAGTATTCATTGATATAGAAAAGGCATTTGATAATGTCAATTGGAAAACATTATTTCTTATATTTGCCAAAGTCGGGATAGACTGGAAAGACAGTCGCCTTATTCTGAACTTATATAAAAATCAAACTACCGAAATAACAGTTAATGGCAATAAAAGAGAAGCAAATATAAGATGTTGTGTAAGGCAGGGTTGTACACTATCACCATATTTTTTTAATATCTATATAGAAGCTGCAGTATATACTTTAATAGAGAAAACAAAAGGATTAACATTTAATGGATTACAGGTTCATAGCATTCGCTTTGCAGATGATATTGCACTTTGAACAAACTCTGCATGTGAAATGAATAGAATGATAAAAGCTTTTCGGAAATCCTTAGGAAAATTCGGGCTAAGAGTTAATTCTCGGAAGAAAAAATTAATGGTGTTTGATAAAAAGAAACAACCAATTTTATCTAATATAATGTTAAATGATAGTGCCATTGAACAAGTAACGGAATTTTGCTATTTGGGAAGTGTGATTCATTATGACAACCGATGCATCTCAGAAATTAAGAAAAGAATGGCGTTGGCGAAGAAAACCTTTCAAAATAAGAAGAATTTGCTGCCCAATGGCCACCTCAACTTGAAGATAAGGAAATTATTTCTCAAGAACTTTGTTTGGAGTGTGTTGACCTATGGTTGTGAGACATGGACACTTGGGAAAAGAGAAGAATCAAAACTTGAGGCAGCTGAAATGTGGTTTTGGAGACGAATGATCCGAACAAGCTGGATGGAAAGAAAGACAAATGAGCTTGTTCTGAACCAAATTCAGAAGAATCGATGCCTGTTGAACACCATCAAGAACAGGAAAGCAAAATCCATGGGATACTGAGCCCTCTGAGCTCATGCTCTGTGATATTTTTTCCTTGCAATGCATTTGCTAATGGGATGCATCATCCTTGAACGCACCCGACATGCTGCTGACATGCCTAGAGATGATTACGGATGCACTTTTGACTTTGAAGAAATCCATGATATTTTTATCCGAGTCCTTATTAACATGTCTCAACTTTCTACGAGGCTCAGATCATCTCATTTCGTAATTCTGCATATTCTAAAAATTCATGTGAATGTGATTTTATTTTAAGGTAAGGTATTATCTTCGCAGACACGCGAACCGGAAGGAATTAGTCGCTAAATGACTCATGTATTCACTAGATCCAGGAGCGAGGAACGCCGCACCTTGCACTCGAGTATGGTTGATCGTCCATATAGGACGTGTTGTAAAGTCCGTCTTGGTAAGACGAGGAATCAGTCCGCCAGTAGGCGAAGAATATAATCAACGTGCATCGTTGTGTGTTTATGCACTTAATTGTGTGCAATCGAGTGGAATTTAAAGCCTGTATGTGCTTGTATAATGATATCTGTGAACTTGTGAAAAACTGTGAATATTTTTACGACCGTAGAACATCACATTTTTACCACGAGGTCGACAAAATTTCTATATCCACGGGAGGGACGAAATATAATAGAATCTGTGAACAAATAATCATCTGTGTGGTTTATTTCAATGCCGCAACTAGTGAAAATCATTGTAGCCGCTGATGCGAGCGTTCTCAACCGTGGATGACTTAGATGCCTCGAGATTCAGTGATAGTAAAATCTGTGAAATATTAGAAGCTGTGCAAAAGCAGATAGTGCATGGGCAATTTTGATAACATCTGCGCTGTGTAGAATCTGTGAGTTTTACTATCGAAAATATTTGCTTCAGTGAAAGCTGTGTCACAATTGTATATTTTCAAGTGAAAATTATCAGCTATAATGCATCATTCTACTGACCACGTGTACAAAGTGATTATCGTCTACGATGGGGATGATGGTGTAATAACCCCCATAATGTGAAGGAGCCATTCTAAGGAACTATAGCATGACGGAAGATCCAGGACTACCGCACGTGGAGAAGATGAACGTGTTGGGACAAGAAGAATGACCACTGCCACAATGGGAGAGAAACAGACGACATCATTACGTCAACGACGAGGACGCATCAAGACCCTGGTCATGGATAAGGCCTATGATGGAGGCCTAGTTTGGACAACCCTTGTCCGTGAACGAGAGGATAAATTGTACCCCTCAGTTCTTTGGCAGAACGAGGTGAAGATACCTTAATTCAGTGAGTCTGTTCCTTCTCTCTTTGTACGATTCTTTTTGTGGTGGAGTAGATTAGTAAAACCAACCGAACCTTGACAGCCATTAGGTAGGATTTAGTATTTTTGCACTCACTTATTTTTGTCTTACAGTGATAGTTAGCCACCCTGTGATTGAATTTGGTTTAGTCAGGTGCATTCTATTGGATGTCGATAGAAGTCAAGTCTATTTTTCTGCTAAATGTGACTGTAGTTTTGAACTTCTTTGCTTAACCCTGATATGGGGGATTTTCTGTGTCAATTTCCAGTGTTATTTTCATGACACCCATTTCTTGATAATATTATATCACGCCACTGATCTCCTTAGATTAGACCATATCAGTGGATGGTTGACTGGAACCATCAATTTTGTAATTATGCAATAAATATTTCATTTTGATGAGCTTTGTTGCCATCCAGTTCTTAGTGTAGAACCTAATCAGGGAATTAACTGGTACGCAAGTAGAGCGTCGAACCCTGTGTTAACAACGTATCATTAGCAAACTCAGCAGATGTGAGATTTTGCGTATTTTTCTGTATTTATTTGTGTCATGTGATCAGACATATGCTTTTGTTGGTTATAAAATGATAAACATTCATGAAGTGACATATCTTTGACAAATATCGAAGACACTCAGATCGAGTGACATTATTACCGTTTACTACTATTTGTTTTGATAGACATGCTACATCTTATAGTTTATTTTTACTGCTTGCTTTTACGGAGCACAGTTATGTGATTAAGTGTTATACTGGGATAAAGCACAGGCCTGTTCTCATAGGACTTGCTTTGAAGAGAGCAGCTGCCTGCATTTGGACCTAGTGTGTTATTAAAGCCGTCAGACGAGACGCAGGTTACGAGCCAAGCTCATTGGCATGAACAGGTGGAGATTTCCCAGCAACCACCAAGCGCTCAAAAGTGAGACAGACTTATTCAGACCCGAGACGAATGCCTACAGCATTCCTTACTGTTAGTTATATATTTTCATTTATGGGTCAAGGTCTCAGCATCCATTTTGTGTTAATCAGATGTTTTGATCTTATAATGAATGATTGGCAAACGCCACATGCTTGATCGCTTGTGCAGCGACTACATTATGACACTATTTGAGAGTGTACATTTCTATTCAGTTAACGGTTTATTCTTTGTTGTGAGGCTAGTGTAAGACACCCTTGTTAGAGGCTATTCATGGTAGTTAGTGCTGGTAATGCACGTGTGTCCAGACTTAGTTCTGTAGACTTGTTATTTACGGGAGGTGACTGAAGTGTTTCCCAGGCATACCCGAGGTTAGTCAGATGAGCCGAGCGCCACTCATAACTTGTGTCATTGTTTGTCCGAGCGATGCGAGCTCGTTGAAAGTATTTTCCGACAGTTATGTCGATGTGACAGCAGATAACTGATCTCGCGCGAGACGCTACTGCTGATCCCAGATGTCTAGGATCGTCAGCTCTATCGTCATAAACCGACAATGACTTTAAACCTACGAAATAATAATCAGTCGCATAATTATTCTAAACAAGCTGATAACTAATTAATTATTTCTGCTAAACTTGAAATACATGCATTTTGGAACTGCTGAGCGACACCTTATGATGTTATACATTTCCTGGCGGAAATGACTTAGGGCAGATTACACGATTTAGAGACGACGGAGTGTTGCTTAACTGATAGTTCGTAGCTGGTGGAGCACGACATTCATGCGATATAAGTCGTAGTTATAACTACGCCATTGTCAACCTAATTTACACGCCCTTAGATGACATTGGATACAAAGAGTATTCCAACATGTAGGCAGGTTAATAATATGAATTTGGACTTGTTTTATTTATTATTACTATGTGTGTAAATCCCAATGTTTACCTTTATTTGTGTTGATGAACACATAGATTTTAAGAGGGTATTTAACATTTTTTTTAAATGGCTTGTCATGTAGTTTTGAAGTAAATGTTTTTGCTTTACGGACGTCATCGCCGTAACTTTTGTATTAATTGTCAGGACTTAGCTAAATTGATTAACGTTAAATGTAAATAAAGAAATGGTATCATCGTAACTTAGATTTGCTTTTGCCACCCTGTTAAATGTAAATTCTGTTTGTAACTTGAATTAGGGATTCATTTTGTACCATTTTCCTAGCGTTGCTGTTGTTGCTTATCTTTGTAATTATATCTTTCGCGATGGTTTACCTTAGTTTACAGGTAGGCCACTTATCTTTATTTTCTTTTGTTTATTAGTTTGCGGATTAGCCGATATAAACCCTCCGAACTAGGATAGGTGCTTGCTGATTTTAAAATAAGTGTGTTCACGAGTGTTGGATGTTTTCATTTCTCAGTCTAGTTATTTAGGGTGTATTTTCTTGGGCCGTCTATGACCTTAGCCACCATGTTACCACAGATCGCTTAGATCATAGTTTCTCGTGCCGCTATGGCCTATAAGAAATACATCCGATCCTCTCGGCACATGGGTCCGGCAGGTGAGGTGTCTGGGAAGTCATTTCGGTTGTTGGCAACCCTGACAGCTCCTCTGACGGGCACATAACATACTCAGGTATGACACTCTCCTCCAGGTAATTTTTTAAGGAAAACTTTGGGATGAAAAACAAGGGGACGACCAAGACAATCGTATCTCAAGAACATTGCCAAGGAGATGGAATGTGACTCGTATGCCAATATGAAGAGGACTGCTGAAGACCGTAAGAAATGGCTGCAACGACAAGGCTTTTAGCCTTTAGAAGCTCATGATGATGAAACAAATGGATGGGATGACAGCCGAGTTAGGTAAAGACAAGTTCAGTGAACAAGAATCTGAGGAACAAGGGTAGTTGTTATAAGTATTAGACTGCTCTTGGTGGAATAAAGATCGAGAGAAAAACGTTCTTGGCATATTTAGTATAAATAAAGCTGTGTATAATGTTCATCATCTTGCACAGTTTCCAGCCACTGGCCGGGTCTGTTTGGAACACAAGCCTCTCCAACGTCTTCTGTCTTCCCACCATCTCTTAGCCTCCACCCTTGTCCAGTCTTCTCCTCTCTTCCTCACGCTTTCTTCCACCCCCTTCAGCCACCTGTCTCTCGGTCTTCCTCTCGGTCTCTTTCCTTCCCACTTCGTCTCGTGTACTCTCCTGGGTATCCTCTTCTCCTCCATTCGTTTTACATGTCCATACGATCTAAGTCTAGATTTCTCTATACCATCCTGTAATGGTTCCTCCTTCATTAATTCTCTGGTCCTCTCATTTCTTATTCTGTCCATCTTTGTAGCTCCAATACTGCTTCTCAAGAACCTCATCTCACTGGCCTGTATTTTGCTCTTCTCCCTTCCCTTCATAACCCAGGTCTCCGAGGCATACGTCAGGATAGGGACATAGTACGTCCGATATATGATCTTTTTGCTGTTCTGAGGGACATCCTTGCTCCATAACACACTCCTCCGAAATGCTTCTGCCTGCCTCCCCCGCTCATTTATTTCTCTATCGTTTCTTCCATTCTCTTGTATCAGGCTTCTCAGATACTTGAAACTCTCTACTTTCTTCAGCTGTTCCCCACCAATTGTTATTCCCGTTGTGGTTATTTCCTTCTTCCTTGTTGTGATCACCATCTCACTCTTATTTATGCTAAATTTCATCCCATATCCTTGTATTATTCCTTCCCACACGCCAACTGTTCCTGTACCTCCTCCTCCTTGTTTCCCCAAATCATCAAATCATTTGCAAACACCATTGCTTTCATCTTTCCTTCCCCAATTACTTGTGCCACTCCGGTTGTGGAGGAACGCGAGCCATCTGCCGGAGCTTCCACCGAAGCTATATGATTGTTGTATATGTAAACTTCCTTGGGAATAAAAGTTGTGTATGAATTAACTCCGCACATTTCAATACTGTACTTCAAATATTGGTGCCGAAAAATCCGGTGAAACGTAAATGTAAGGGAACTACCTTAAAACGAGACGAAGAGTTTGAAGGAAGAATTTTCAAGTGCAAATCAGTGTAAAGTGAACGTAACTTAATTGTACGAGCGTCTCCACCTATAACCTCCAACACGCAGATGAGTACCGTATCTAACTTTCTAAACTATGATGTTATACTATACGGCAGTTAGGAGTTGAACACGTTATTTTATGTCCAATACGATCTCGCATGGTTCTAGCTTGAATAATTAGGTTATAATTATACTACTTCATAAGAGTTTCCAACACGCTCATCGTGACTACTAGCGATCTCTACTGACCAGAACCTCAACTTCCTTATTCCATAGAGACTCGAGGTGGGCTACGGGAATTTCACGGCCTACTCGACATTTCGGAACTGTCATTTTTCCCAGCCACCTGAAGTAAACTAAATCAACTCTCGACTATCACTGAATAAACGCCATTTTCACGTCACGTTTGCCTAGACCATACACGAAGTCACAGAGTAGTCACGGATCATATCACGCTTCAAACTTGTACTTACAGACAGCACGTATTATATCAAGATGAGTGAAGCCCGACTGGCGACGTTATCCAATTTGAAGAAGAAACGAAAGCGAGAGAGGACTAATGTTACACGATTTTCTTCAGAAATAAATGGATTTACAGAGGAATCTTCCGTGGAAGACTACGAATATTCTACAAATCGTCTTAAGGAAACTCTGGATCGTCTAATGTCACTAGATGACGCTATTCATGACCTTCTATCCGAGACGGAATACGACGACGACGTGGTAACCTGTGAAGAATATATTGACAAGGCTAAACGGGAAATTCATAGCGCTACGCGGCAACTTGAAAAGAGACTTGCTGCCAACACAAACAACATGACTTATGTGCCGAATCCCTCAGCCCACACTCCTCTTCATTCCGTCAAACTACCTCCCATCAAACTTGAGCCGTTTTCAGGGGATGTTGAGTGCTGGTCCCGGTTCTGGGAGCAGTTCGAGATGTCAATTGATCAGGACACTACCCTTTCTACTGTGAACAAGCACGTCTTCCTGCGGGGGTACCTAGAAGGTGAACCTAAGCGACTCGTCGACGGAATAGCCGTGAATGGTAATACGAACAGACTAAGCTAATTCTTAAATCAAAGTACGGGGACAAAAATCGAATCATTCAGGCCCATTTGGACTACTTAGAGGACCTTAAACCAACTCTCAACGATAGCCCTGAGTCACTGAACGTGACATATGTTGAATGTCACCGGCGGGTCCAGGCTTTGATATCGTTAGGTGAAAACGTAAACGCCTATGGTCGGGTACTAACTCCAAAAATCCTACGAGCCTTCCCCGAAGATATCTGCAGACGCTGGCTTATCCACTCCAAAAGGACAAATACACCTGAGAGCGACATCTCCGCACTGATGGCGTTCTTAAATGAAGAAGTAGAAGCAGCTCTAACGGCGCAGAAGATCCGCGGTGCAACAATAGCCAGCTCCGACTTTACTCCTACCGCTGCAAAGCTTCATGTCCATTCTAACCGGAGGAAGCCTGCGCGAGAGAAGAGACGTACAGGACCATTTTGTGTCTTCTGCGAGGGTCAAAACCACTGGGCTCAGGACTGCAGGACTATAACAGATGTAAATAGCCGTATTGCCAAACTGAAGGCTGCAGACCGCTGTTTCCTTTGCCTTAATCGTGGCCACAGCTCCAAGGCATGCAATAAGAAAGAAAAGGCACAATGTTCTATCTGTAAAGGGAACCATCACAAATCAATTTGCCACACCATTGGCAATTCGCCATTACCAAACCCACGCACCTCAGCAACATCAGTCGGTAATATAGATGTATCATCGACAGATTTCACATATTTGCAGACGGCGCGGGTGTGGATTACTGGACCTACAGGGATTAGCAAACTCACCAGATGCGTCCTAAACGGAGGTAGCCAGTCCTCCTTTGTGACTAAGACCCTAATTGATGAACTACGCTTAGAGGTAATCGGCAATAGTTCCCTATCTGTAAGTTCCTTCGAAACCACATCTTCTTCCTCTGGTCAACGCAGATTGGTTCAGCTAAACATGAAAGGGATTTGGGCTAATTCCATTATACCCACCACTGCACTCGAAAGTAATCACTCGTTTTCCCCCCATCCAACTGTTCCTCATGATATTTACATGCTAGGGAAAATGCGCAAACTATTACTGCAGATCCCAAGGACAGCTGCGTTGATCTCCCTACTGAACTCCTGATTGGTGCTGATCAATACTGGCGTATTGTCAAAGACACTTCTCCCATACGACTTTCTCAAACAGTAGTACTACTGCCATCACATCTGGGATGGATTCTTAGTGGAAACCGCTCAGGAATAAAGACAAATTCCATGAGTGTCAACTACATCAATCTTGATCAGACTGTCTCTCTTGTAGACAACGACTTTCGCCACTTCTGGGATTTAGAAACAATAGGGATCTCAGTTGAACAATCACGAACCGTGACTGAAAAGGATTCTTCACTACTTTCTCAGTTTCACGCTTCACACGAACTTGAAGATGAACGAAGAGTGGTATCTCTTCCCAGAAAGGAGCACGTCACTCTATCTAGCAACTATGAAAATGCTAAGCAACGATTTCATGTACTCGTAAAGAGACTTGAAAAGGACCAAACGCTACGCGACGTTTACCACGAGCAAATGCTAAACTACATTAGACAGAAACAAGTAGAAATAGCGCCGCCTACTGATGAAACAGAAGAGATTTTCTACTTACCCCACCACTTAGTCAGGAAAGAGAAACGTGGAAACTCCAAATGGCGTGTCGTTTTTGACGGAGGAGCTCACGAGAAGGGAACATATTCTCTTAACGACACCTTAGAAGTAGGTCCCAATCTCCTTCCAGACATTCTTTCTATGATGCTAACATTCCTACTGCACCCCTGGGCCATTGTAGGAGATATAAGCCAAGCAAGTCTTCGACTAGCTCTCCATACAAAGGACAGAAACCTAACACGTTTTCTCTGGTTTCACTGCATCCAGAGCTCCGATGGGAACTACACTGTGACGAAGGATATTGTAGCATACCGTTTCACGAAATTACCATTTGGGCTCACCTGCAGTCCATTCCTTCTCTCCGCTACATTGAGAGAGTTAGCTATCGCCCACGAAAAGGAATTTCCTGAGGTTGCCGCTCTCATAGATCAACATATGTTCATGGACGACTTTGCTGCATCCGTACAGAGTGAAAATGAAGTAATCTCCCTCTACTACCAACTTTTATCTCTGATGAAGAAAATACACATGCCCATGTCGAAATGGGCAACTAACTCAAGGCAAATGAAAAAGATTTGGAAGGCTGAAGGCCAAAAGGTGAAACAACAAACGCAAGTTCTGGGTATTAATTGGGACACAGAACATGATACCTTCCACTTTGATCATCGAGACGTTACAGATAAAATAACAGCCAATCCAGTTACCAAAAGGCAACTACTGCAAGCCACTGCTAAACTGTACGATCCATTGGGTCTAATATCTCCAACCACCAATGTAGCCAAAATCATTTTCCAGGATACTTGGATCAGGGGGGTTGGATGGGATGAACTTCTTCCACATGATGTTGGCCTACGTTGGAAATATTGGATATCTACACTTTATTCAATATCGCACATTCAAACTCCTCGTTGGGTCAGCACTACCCATAAAGGAGGGTCGCAGGTTCATGTGTTTTTTGATGCCTCTGAATGGGCATATGGTGCAGTACTTTACGTTAGGAATCCCACAGACCACCACGCTTTAGTACAAATTATGTGTAGCAAGAATCGTCTTGCTCCGGTCAAAAGTGTTACACTGCCACGCTTGGAACTCCTCGCAGCGCTTATAGGTGCTAGGCTGCTTGACTATTTCTGTAAGGCGACAGCCTACCCAATTGCGGATGCTGTTTTATGGAGTGATTCTATGGTAACTTTAGGATGGATAAGAGGAAACCCAAATAACTTCAAGACCTTTGTCTGCAATAGAGTAACCGAAATCCAGACCTACACTAGTCCAGGCCAATGGCAACACTGCCCAGGAGCAAACAACCCAGCAGACTGTCTTTCCCGAGGACTTCCCACCGATGAACTCGTTTCATTTGATACGTGGTGGAAGGGACCTCTTTTGCTTACACAGCCTCCGACTTTTTGGCCTAACGATACTGGCTTCCTTAACCTAACACTTCCGGAAGCAAAGAAATTGATAAAACAAACACTGCTTGTCACTGTGTTTGAGCCACTCCTTCAGGTTTCAAAATATTCCTCCTACTGGAAGGTTTTACATATCACCGTATTCGCCCAGAGGTTCGTTTACATTTTGAAGACGCAGAAACGACCACCGGCAAATCTCACAGCTTCCGAATTACACGACGCCCGTATGTATTGGATTAGAGCCGTCCAATCACAATGTTTCGCTGAGGAATTAACATGTCTTCAGAAAGAGAAATGTTTACCGATAACATCCAGAATTGCTTGTTACCACCCCTACTTGGCAAATGGCTTAATTCGCCTAGGTGGTAGATTACATTTTTCCAACTTGACTTCAGATGAAAAACACCCCATATTGTTAGATGGCTCTCATCATTTTACAAAACTGTTAATCATGCACACCCATATCAAACTGCATCATCTTGGAGTTCATGTTGTTCTGATGGAGCTCAGAGGAGAATTTTGGATTCTGAAAGCACGTCAAGCCATAAAGAAAGTTCTCCATAATTGCCTACCGTGCAAAATAGCTCACAACAGACACGCAGAAGCTATCGAAGCACCACTTCCAGCTGAACGAGTGCAACCCACTATGCCTTTCGCAATCACTGGGATCGACTTCGCCGGGCCCCTCTACATTAAATCTCACGCTACTACCAAGAAGGCTTACATTCTTCTATTCACTTGTTCAACCACTCGAGCACTTCACCTTGAACTTACTACGGACTTATCCACTGACCGTTTCCTAATGGGACTCCAACGGTTTGTCGGACGGAGGGGACTGCCTCATACCATATACTCAGATAATGCTCAAACTTTCCATGGAGCCAACAAAGAACTACAAAATGTCACTACCGTGCTGACAGATTCCCAGACTCACCAGTATCTCGCGCATAACAACATCAGGTGGAAGTTCATCCCACCAAGAGCGGCTTGGTGGGGAAGATGGTGGGAGAGGATGGTGGGCTCTGTCAAGCGCTGTATACGGAAGACTCTAGGAAAACTGCTAATTGACGAAGAGCAAACCAATACCCTGCTCATCAGTATTGAAGCCGCCCTTAACTCGAGACCACTCACCAAGGCAGAAGATCAAGAAGTACTAACTCCCGCCCACTTCTTGAATGGAAAAAAACTAACAGCAATACCATCCGGACAACCAACAACAGACGTTAACTTAACCAAGATGTACAGACTGAAACAAAGAATTGCAGACGATTTTTGGAGACGTTGGATAAAGGACTACCTTTTAGAATTGAGATCTTTCCACCACGTCCGAAACACCCGCAGCAAGTCAACAGCGCTCAAGGTAGGCGACGTTGTACTTATGCAGGAGGACCATGTGCGACGCCATATGTGGAAGTTGGCGCAAATAGAAGAACTTCGGCCTGGCAGAGACGGCGTAACGAAGACCGTACTTCTGAGGACCACCTGCGGCACGCAGATTATTCGACCTATCCAGCTGGTCATCCCTCTGGAGATCGGGGAAGACCAGGGTGGGGAGGTTGTGGAGGAACGCGAGCCATCTGCTGGAGCTTCCACCGAAGCTATATGATTGTTGTATATGTAAACTTCCTTGGGAATAAAAGTTGTGTATGAATTAGCTCTACGCATATCAATACTGTACTTCAAACGGGTCATTATGTCATCCATCACCACAATGAAAAGTAATGGTGACTGTGCACTTCCTTGTTTCAGGTCGTTTCTCTGTTCCAACCAGTCTGATCTCTCTCCTCCCACTTTCACACCGCTCACGCTTCCCTTGTACATCTCTTTATCCTCATTATAGTCCATCTCTCTACTCCTCTGTCCTCCAGGGACTTCCATACTTTGTTTCTGCATACACTGTCATATGCTTTCTCAATGTCCAGGAAGGCCATCAGTAGATCTGTTCCATACTCATAGTGCTGTTCTTGTAACTGCCTTAGAGCAAAAATCAAATCCACTGTGGACCTTCCTGCTCTGAAGCCATGTTGTTCTTCCCTCATCCCTCCTTCTATCCTTGTCCTAATTCTCTTTTCCAAAACTTTCTCGAAGATCTTTGCACAATGACTCATCAGTGTTATTCCCCGATAGTTTCTGCAATCTGTTC
Source organism: Meconema thalassinum (assembly GCA_946902985.2). Classification (NCBI taxonomy): domain Eukaryota; kingdom Metazoa; phylum Arthropoda; class Insecta; order Orthoptera; family Tettigoniidae; genus Meconema; species Meconema thalassinum. The sequence continues at coordinate 18,969,398 of OX336395.1, read as the reverse complement.
TACTACCTTTCTTGAAGATCGGGACAATTATTCCTTTTTTCCAGTCCTCTGGGGTCTTCCTTTCCTTCCATGCTGTCATCATCACTCGGTACAACCACTGTATCCCCACCTCTCCTGCTGCTCTCACCATCTCCACACTCAACTCATCCACTCCCGGTGCCTTCCCTCCTTTCATCTTGTTCACTGCATCTTTCCATGTTAAGTCCTTTTCTGTTTGCAGTTCATCTTCCTCGATTTCTTCCTCCTCACCATCTTTTCCATTTGGGTTCAGAAGTTCTTCAAAATATTCTTTCCACATTTTCTTCAGTTCTTCCCTATTTTCTATCTCTTGTCCCCTTTTGTTCACCATTCTAACATAATCAGTAGGATCCTTCCGCCTCTTATTTTTTACCATCCCATACAGGACCTCGTTTGTACCTTCACTATCCTTCTTCATCATCTTTGTCCACTCTTCCATCCACTTTCTTCTCTCCTCAGCCACTACTCTCTTCGCCTCCTTCTTTCTTTCCTGGTACTCTTCCCTTGTCTCTACCATCCTATTTTTATACCTCCTCCTAAAGGCTCTATTCTTTTCCCTAACTATATCTTTTGTCTTCTCATTCCACCATGGTGTTTCCTTCCACCTCTTCTTACTACTTGTCCTCCCACATACTGCTTCTGCTGCACCTACTAGTGTCTTCTTAAATCTAGCCCATTCCCCTTCCACCCTTCTTTCTTCATCTGTTGGAATTCCTTCCTTTACCATTTTGAGGTACTCGACCCTTCTATCCCCTTCTTTCAGTTTCCATATCCTTATACGTCTTTCCTGGTTCTCAGTCCCTTTCTTCTCCTTACTCCCTCTCAGGTTCATTACCAGCAATCGATGGTCGCTATCCAGGTTCTCCGATGTTATAACCTTGATGTCCGTGATGTTCTTATTTAGTTCTTTCTCATACAGTATATAGTCGACCACCGACTTCCTGGTCAAGTCATCACTCTACCATGTGATTGTGTGGCTCTCTCTTTTCTTAAACCAGGAGTTCCCAACTATCAGGCTGTTCCTCTGGCAGAAGTCCAACAGTCTCTTTCCTGCCTCATTTCTTCCGCCCCAACCCTCTGGTCCTAGAACACTCTCATAACCTTGTCTTTCTCTTCCTACATGGGCATTCAGATCCCCCATAACAATCATATTTCTTCCTACCAGCTGCTTCTGCAATTGATCTTCAAACTCCTCCTTCTCTTCGGAGGCGCAGCCTACTTGTGGAGCATACACTTGCACTATTTCTACGGTCTCTCCCCTCTGTGCTACTTTCACTTTCATCATCTTATCACTTATTCTCCTCACTTCTTCTTTTAAACCATCTCGTACTACTACTCCCACTCCATTCCTCTTTCCCTCTTCGTTCCCACTCCAGTACAGTCTATAGCCTTTTCTCAGTTCTCTCCTTCTTTCCCTTTCCACTTTGTTTCTGCCAATCCCAATAAATCCAACTTGCTTCTTTCCATCATATCCACTATCTCCTCCATCTTCCCCGTCAGCGTTCTTAGGTTTAAAGTTCCAAATCTTAATCCGTGTGTACAGCCATGCCGTCGTCTATTAAATCCATCATGTCCGAGGCTCGTTCCATTTTTGAAAGCATTTGGTTTCATCCACTACTGGCTTTGCTGGGCCTATCGTAGCTTCACCAGAGCCCCGTTAGCCGTCACTTTTCAGGGTTCCTGTAGGACCATCACAGCTACCCTAACGGTCCCGGGGCACACGAAGTCCGCACTGTACTTCGCCCCTACAGGCGATCCCCAACTCTTTGCCGTTGCCCGTCTCCCACGACGTGGACGAGGGGTTGGACTTATGGGAGACCTGTGTATAATGTTGATTAGAGATATTGTTTGACAGTTTGAAAAGTTTCGGAATACAAATCCCGATTCTGAATGTTTCTACAACCAGCTGGGGTTTATTAGATTCGATAGACATGAGAGAGAGAGACTGGTATTCAGAATGATATAAGGTAAGACTGGATTTTATCATTCGTACCTTTGAATCTTTAGATATGACATGTAACGAAGGAAATGCCAAAGACATTTAAAGTAGAATTGAGGACTAAGATAAAGTAATTTTGACTCGGTGACATACTAACGACAATGTCTACTTAGCCTCATCACCAGAGGATTTGATCATGTTTCTAATCGGTGTGCACTAGGTGTTGAGGAAAGATTTTACAATGAAATAATTGTATTTGAAACAGAATAAACGGAATGCAGCAGAAAGATTTAAAATAAAACTATTGAAATTGATTGGCTGTTGAAACACTAAGAGACGTTGGTGACACCAACTTGGGCACAGAATGGACAAAGCAAATAAGATATAAAGATTAGGTTGACATCTGTTTAAATGAAATATAGATCTAGGTATTAAAAAGGCATTTTTGAAGCCATTGCGTGGAGCTTGGCGCTATATGGATACGAAACTTGGATTGTTTTTGCTGCAGAATATATAAAAATAGAAATGTTTGATTGTGGTGTTGCAGGAGAATAGTGATGTTTAAAGTTTAAATATATTACTTAATGAAGGGTATTAGGACGACTGGGGGAGGGTAAATGAGTCTTACGAGTGGTTATGAATAAAAGAGTTAGCTTTGTATGGCACACACTAAGGCTACTGGAATTGAAACCTTACAGTTGTTATGGAAGGACGGGTCGAGGACAAGAAATCTAGGGGATAACCAAGATTAGTTTATTTTGAACGAATTCCTTCGGATGTAGGGTGTGTAGGTTCTGCGGAGATAGAATGGAAACCTCAAGGATGAGTGACGTCACTCAACATATACGCCGCCCGTGCGAAAGCTCAGCCAATTCTGCACGTGCTTATACGGATTTATTTAAGCAAATGCATCGATTTGTGCAAGAAGTGAAATCTCTTACTCAATTTCAACACTTTTAGGATATTTTGCCAGGTTTGACCAACCTCTGAGATATCAGATATTTTGAAACATAGAATGTAACATCGATTATTAATTTAGAATAACAGTGTACAAAGTGTGTATTTGTTGACGTCTAAATGCAGGTCGAGATATTGAATCCTTATTTTATGTTCCCAGCGACAGTACGTGGTTAGACGGGAGTCACATGGTGGTGAGCCAAGAGTTGGATAAATGTTCGCTATATGGAGTGTTTAATCTTAAAGAGTTACCACTTTCTGTATAACAAGCCACCGTTATATATAGTATCTGATATTTTCTTGGACCTAAAGCTAATCACCTCCACATAATTTATGTAGCCCTAAATAATCATTCATCCGCGATATGTTCAAGAGTGAAGCATAATAGCATATCTGGTTTCGAAATCACATGATTTGCAGATCCAAAATTCCCTCCTTCATCCAAATGCCTGCATGGCTATTCTGTAGGGAATATAGTATGGTTTATTCTGTCACCTGTACGAGCATGCACTTCCTAAGTCAGATGGATTTTAGCTGTCCAGATTCTATTAAATAGTCATATCCCCGTACATCATGTTGTTAAAGTGGCCAATGTGATGTGAAATAAGTTGAACACTTTCACAGGTAGTATGAATTAGTACACAATTTCCGCAACCATTCAATAAATTCAATTATCTAACTGATCAAGGAACAAATTGACTTTTGTCAAACAGAATGTGTCTGGAAATAAGTTGCCATTTCCGTGTATAATCAGTACTTTTGAAATAGATACGGATTTCATATTTACCAAGGAAAGCTATGACTCCAAACGCTCTAACGTGTCACACCATTTTGTTTGCATAGTTTATAAGTAATTTGAAAATATGCAGACTGTTAAAAAAACGTAGCATTGAATATTAAAAACTAAATCAGTTCTAGGTATTAGATAAGGACAGTATTCCTGGTAGTGATATTAATGAATGTTGGTCCAGTTATCATTATTTTCATAAGTTTGATCTCTGGATTTTGAAAGTTTTATGCACCTTTCTCAGATAATTCAACGTAATTATCAGCGCACTGCATTGTATTACTACCAATGATTCCAGGCTGGGATGTCCTGATACTACGGATCCTGCTGTAAGGAAAATATACGGATTATGTAATACTAGAGGACAGAATACCAGCACTGTATCTGAAAGAAATATTACAAATCTACAAAATTTGAAGACTAACCTGTTATACGATACTGGTGAGAAGCGATACTCGTGTAGAACATGCGAAGCCAAATTTACCCGCAAAGATAATTTGAAAACACACATGTTAACCCATACTGGTGAGAAGCGATATTCGTGTAACACATGCGAAGCCAAATTTGCCCGCAAAGATTATTTGAAGACTCACTTGTTGGCGCATACTGGGGAGAAGCGGTACTCGTGTGGAACATGCGAAGCCAAATTTTTTCAGGAAGGTTCTTCGAAGACTCACATGATTACCCATTCTGGGGAGAAATTTTACTCGTGTGGAACATGCGAAGCCAAATTTTTTCTAAAAGGTAATATGAAGGCACACATATTAACCCATACTGGGGAGAAGCCATTCTCGTGTAGCGCATGCGGAGTAAAATTTGGCTACAAAAAAGGTTTGAAGAGACACATGTTAACCCATACTGGGGAGAAACGTTGCTCGTGTAGAACATGCGAAGCCAAATTTACTCAGAAATGTAACATGAACGCTCACATGTTAACCCATACTGGGGAGAAGCCATTCTCGTGTAGCACATGCGGAGTAAAATTTGCCTACAGAAAAGACTTGAAGACACACGTGTTAACCCATACTGGAAAGATGCGTTACTCATGTGGAACATGCGAAGCCAAATTTATTAGAAAAGATTATATGAAAACGCACATGTTAACGCATACTGGGGAGAAGCCATTCTCGTGTAGCCCATGCGGAGTAAAATTTGCCCATAATAAACATTTGAAGAGACACATGCTATCCCATACTGGTAAGAAGCCATTCTCGTGTAGCACATGCGGAGCCAATTATAGTCGGAATGATAGTTTGAAGAGACATATGTTAACCCATAGTGGTGAGAAGGCCAATTTGCATATGCCAAACCAAATTTGCAATCAAAGGAGTTTTCAAGGTGCTCATAGTAACCCTTAACCTCCTTAATGTACCATGTGCGTTGCAAAATGTTTTGAGAATAGGTATTAATTAATTGCTTGGCACCAAAGGGTTAAGATTTGATGACAGGCAACTTATCCCTTTTAATGCCCAGCAATTAATAAGTGAATGTGCTAAAATTACCAAGCTTAGTGAAATTACAAGTGTTGCAAATTATCTCCCTCCTATATTTTTAGCCTATTTTCATTAATGAAAAAATAGGCTTATGAGATCTGTGTGTGATGGTGTCCCCCCCCCCCCCTAATAACATTTAAACGGCTGGAACGATTTCAATGAATCTCGGTAAGTTCATAGCACTATTCCGGACGACCCCGATTGTGCCCTTCAAATTCTGTTATGCCTCACCAATCCAACATGGCGGCTGTGCGAAATATTTCAGAAGCATTCAATATCTCCGAAAAAATTACTGATATCACCCTGGAACATTTTACGGTGATAGAGGAAACTACTAGAAGTTCACCTATGTGACCTTTGAAAACCTGGTAACTACAAAACCAACATGGTGGCCAATCGAAGTTGCGTCTTTTAAACAGACGTTTCTCGCGATTTACCTAACCAAACGCAATAAAACTTTGTATATTATGTGTGTATACACATTGTAATGCACCGACATCTAACTTCGTTCAATTGTTTACATAACCTCAAGATGGTGGCTGTGCCAAATATTTCACCGGCATTCTATTTCCCTGAAACTATTACCGGTATCACCCTGAAATTCTGTACGGAGATAAAGGGCACTACTGGAAGTTCATCTATAAGACTTACAAAAACCGATTAACTACAAAACGAATATGGCGGCCAAGCGAAATTGAATTTTTAAATAGACCTTTCTCACGATTTAATGATCGAAACGCAATGAAACTTGGTGCAGGAAATGTTTATACACATTGTAATGCACTGGTATCTAATTTAGTTCAATTGTTAACATATCCTCGAGATAATGGCTGTGCGAATTTTAAAATTAAGTTTTTATTTCTTGTGTCGTAATCATGCGTTCGAAGTGAAAGTTTCAATAATGAACCCACGCAATAATTTTCCTTTAATGGTACATGACTCTATGGCCTATACATATAACACTCCAACATGGCGACCATCCGAAATATTTAGATGGATCTCAATATCTACGAATCTATTACAGCAATCAAACTGAATTTTTTAATGTTTATATGGGCTATGAACATAAGTTCACCTATAGGACTTTCAATAACCTTGTGATCACAAATCCAACCTGGCGGGAACGCGAATTATAAATATTCACATGGTCGCTTCTCGCAAATTAACCATCTGAGTGCAGTGACACTTAGTACAGTAAATCCTTATACAAATGTTAATACACTGGCATCTATTTTTTTTTTCAATTGTTTCCATAACCACAAGATGGCAGCTGTGCGAAATTTTAAAATCTTGTTTTTACTTCTTGTGTCCTAATCGTCCGATTGAAGATTGAATACTACATGTACACAATAATCTTCATGTAACAGTACTTAACTCTAAGACCTACATATATAAAAATCCAACATGGCGACCATCCGCTATATTTAGTAGTTTCTCAATATCTACGAATCTATTAGAGCAATCAAACTGAAATGTTGTGTGTTGATAGAGGCAATTATTAAAAGTAGGATATATGAAAATAGGCTGTATAGTTTTTCATGGAACTACTTGTTCAAGATGTTGTTGTTTGATTCGTCAGTCCTTTGACTGGTTTGATGCAGATCTACATGCCTCCCTGTGCTGAGCTAATCGTTTCATCTCTAAATAGCTATCACACCTTACATCCGAGGCAATCTGTTTAACATATTTTAACCTTGGTCTACCCCTACAGTTCTTGTCCTCGCCCCTTCCTTCCATAACTAAGCTGGCTATTCCTGGGTGTTTTAGTATGTGTCCTACCAACCTATCTCTTCTCTTCATTAGCAGTCGCCAGAAATATCTCCTCTCCCACTAGTCTTAATACCTCTTGGTTTGTAACCCTATCTACCCATCTGATCTTCATAATTCTTCTGGAACACCACATTATAAACGCTTCAATTCTCCTCTTTTCTGCTGCACCAATAGTCCAAGTTTCACTTTCATAGAGCGCCACGCTCTTGACAAAGGCCTTCAATAATGACTTCCTAATACCTAAATCTATATTCAATGTCAACTGATTCCTTTTCAGTAGAAATGCTTTCCTTGACTGAGCTAATCTACTTTTTATATCCTCTTTGCTTCGTCCATCACTAGTTATTTTGCTTCCTAAGTAACAGAAGTTTCCTACTGCCTTTAGTTTTTCACCTGCCAATTTGATTTCCATAGAGGTTCCTGATTTTTTACGGCTGCATTCCAATATTTTAGTTTTACATTTAATAATTTTCATCATGAATTCTTTCCTCAAGACGGAGTCCATACCATTCAGAAACTCATTCAAATCCTCAGGCGTGTCGACCAAGATGACTATGTCATCGGCAAATCTCAGAGTTGAATTTATTTCTCCTTGAATCTTCACTCCCACTTTACATTTTTCTCCAATTTCCTTCATTGTTTGTTCAATGTAAAGATTGAAAAGTATGGGTGATAAGTTGCAGCCTTGCCTTACACCTTTCTGAATACCAGCTTTTCTGTCATGTCCTTCAGCTGGAATGACTGCTGTCTGGTTTCTGTATAGATTGTAGATCACCCTCCTGTCCCTGTACTTTATTCCAATCGTTTTCAAAATGTCAAACAATTTAGTTTTCAAGATAGTGTGTTGGTATTTTTTTCTCTAGCAGGTAAAGAAATTATTAACGAACTAGGAGCTAAATAATAACAATTTACTTCATTTGGGTATTAATAATATCCTCTGACAAAGAAAATAATTGGAAATCTTAATATAAATTTGACAGCCTACACAATCTAAATCAGCGATCCTCACTACGTGGCCCGCGGACCCTCAAGACTGTTAGGGATAGGAATAAAAACATAAATTTAAGAATTGTGAAAAAAATATTTTATGAAACAATTATACAATATTTTATAAAAATATGTTATATTTATTTATTACGTGTATTGAAAATCTGTTTATGTTTTTTTCTACTTAATTATTTTGCATCTACATATTTCTGTGAATCTACTCTACATTCAGTGAGCTGCACTTCATAAAAAACAAGTACAGATCCAAGTTAACGAGTGAAAACGTTGACAACATTTTGAGAATTTCAATTTCTTCCCAACATGCTAACATAGATGCCATATTAGAGAGCTGTGAAAGATTCCGCCCATCGACTTCAAAGAATTAACAAATTCAAGTATTCCTGAGTCAAGTAAAAGACATTTTCCTGTTTTTTTTAATATGGAAAACAGTTCATTTTATTGATGTAATAAACTTATGTTATAATCATATATTTTGTAAGTTATTTAATGCCACTTCATAGTGTGGTATTGCAACAAGAAATTGTTGTAATTAACCTAAATTATACATGCGTCTGCGAGAGCTAGCTACAGCATTTACGTTGGTAGCACGGCTGTCGCTTGCATCATAACAAATAAACAGTAAACTTTGTACTCAACACAACCATTCATAACACATGCTGGAACCATTCACAGTACATCACTCTTTTTCCGAAATAAGTTTGTTTTAATTCATGAACTTAATAACCTTATAAGGGAACAACTGAAGCTTGTCTCTTACAGCTTTTTGTGCTGTCGACTTAGAGATTCCTGTTTGTTGAGCTAATTTTCGTGTTGATTTACTTGGACTACGCAGCATTATATCGGAGATTTCATCTAGTTTCTCGTCCATTAAAAGCGTAGACCTGCCTGTTCCTGGTACATCGTCAACTGAGCCAGTCACACGAAATATACTTTTATGTTCGACCCTGACTATTATGTGCCAGAAAACGGTATCATAATGATGGTCATTATAACACTATTTTTAATTATGAAACAGTTTCTTCCACCAATCAGAGCTCAAGAAACAGTTGTTTGACCATTTAGATAAGGTTAGCATCGCACCTGCGTGGAGTTCCAAGGCCTTCTAAACTGCGTTGCCTAGTGTCATAGTGGGGTAATCGAGAAGGCCATGGTCAAATACAAGGCATTCTCTGCGTCGCATGCGTTCTGTTCAGTACATAAAACTGGCGAAGTCTCGACAGATATTTATGAATATTTATCTTCGAACATAAAATAGTTATAATAATTATAGTCGAACATAAACAGTCGTATGCAACCCGCCTATAATGGTAATTATAAAACTCTCTCTTCAGTAGTATGCATTACCGCCTGTATACTGTTGCACTCTTCCAATAATAATCTATCTGAACGCTTGCTGACTCTAATACACACTGAAGACATACAGGCTCGCGCGCTTATCGCGATACACACTGACAGCCCACACGGGGGAGTCCGGTTTTCAAGGACACAGTGCAGTGCAGCCAACTAAACTCATGACTCACAGCTGCACGTACCCTCTGCGGAGAACATTCTCGGGTGCTCTGAGGAAAATTTGATACGAACTATTTGGCTCTCTAAGAAATCCTAGTGATGGCCCCTGATCTAAAGAGTATCTTTTGTGATAAAAATGTTAATATTTATTTAATTGTTTATAAATATCCCAAGCATAGAGTAATTCTATCAAATAGGTATTGAGTACGATCAATTTCTACAATGATATACGTTTACAGTCCTCCGGCATTAGTTGGATTTCCGTCAGTAAAATCAAAGCCGTCGCCATCAGTAGAATGTTCACTCTCACACACTTCACTGATAGGCCAATCAAATTAGATTAAAACAAGTGTTTTGAGGAATTAATTTCCAGAAAGCTGGAAATTGTTTTAATACCTTCGTTTGGTCCTAAATGCGTGTAATCCGAGTTTGCACCATCCCAAGAGGTGTGCATAACTTTTGGGACCCAAATAACCTCGACATTTTTCCTCTTTTTTCATGTTTTTGCTTGTACCTCGAGAACGGTATTTAGGACGGAAAATATTTATCAGCTCAATATTAAAGAAGGTGATATTCTGCGCCGACTGAACATCTAAAACTTGAAATTCGGTTCATTGGTACAGCCGAAATCAAAAGTTCAAAACTGGGAAAATTTCTCATAGACGCAAACTTACATTTTGCGACTTTCCAAGACCACATATCTTAGGTATAGTTCTCCTGTTGAACTCTGAAATCGTGAAAATAAAATCAGCTCTTTCATACAATGTTGTTATACCACCTTGACCAAAATGTACGAAACAGCTGATTTTTCATCAGAATGTCTGACGAGTTTTGGTCTGGTGTATTCACTGATCAGACGATTGAGCAGGTGGTAATGAGGTCTCTGAAAGCGGTACAAGTGGAAGACTTTTGTGGCGTGACGTATGGTACTTCAGAGCAGCACGTCAACGCTAGGTTTTTAAAGGTACAGAGGGATGATGCAGATGTTGCGATCCTTCTTGACTGGTTTTTATCTCACTATCCCATCCCAACTGGACAATTTGTGATGTCCGTTAGCACAGGAGTAACTGGCGATGTGAAAATTGGCTGCCATGAAGCGTTTGAAAAAGGGATTCATTGTATTGCTAAGATTATTGGGAACGACTTCAGTAATGTCAAGTTTCTACGAAAAAAACAGAGTAGTACCTCTTAAAGCTATCAACACGAAAGTCAGGATTCACGCCGAAGATATACCAGTAAATCCAGATACACGTTTCCGACGCATAACACTTCTTAAAAAATCTGAGGATCTGTCAAAACAGTATTATTTGTTTGAGTTAGCTCCTTATCCCCTTTCTATCTTTGATGAAACAAGAATGCGAAAAAAAAAGAAGTCTGTGTTCTACAATTTATTTTCACCAGTTACTGATCCACCAGCTCTTGCAGGTAGTGCCATTGTAATTGTTGGGGGGTTCCTTCTACATCGAGTGGTTTGGGAATCCAAGGATAATTTTTCAACAATTCTCTCCTAATACGTTGGCAATACTACAACCCTGCCACTATCCTGATGATGCACCAGTAAAGAGTACAAAATCAGCTGAGCGTCTTCGCCGTAAAAGCAAGCACTCTTCTTCTAACGTAGTGTTCACTGAAACGGTGACTGCAACCATGCCGAAAGAACAATTGTTGTACAACGACAGCAACAAACAAAGAACGGATTATCTCCATGCTGCATGAGAAATTAGTACAGCAGGAGTTTGAAGTGAGGCAAGCTCTTAAGGATGCGGACACACTCATTAATACCGCCATTCAAGTGACAGAGAACTTTGCGACGGTCATAATAATCGGAGAGGACACCGATCTAATGATCCTATTAACTGCCAAAGCACCGAATTCAAACATTTACCTCATGAAACCTGCAAAGGGGACCTCTCAGAACTCGTTTTACTCCCCGAGGTACTTCAACTTCTCGTCTGCTGTCAAACAGAACCTACTGTTCTTACATGCTATCAGTGGGTGTGGTACAACCTCTGCATTCTATCGCCAAGGGAAGTTGAAGTGTGTCAAAGTCCATGAAAACAACACGGCTTTACAGGAGGCGGTCAAGAATTTCCACCATGCAGATGCTGATCCTGAGGACCTCATTTCAGCAGGTCAACTATTCCCGGCGGACCAATATTCACCTATGGCCAATGAGACCTCCTTGGACAAAATCCGCCACGAGATATTCTCAAAATCCCTCATAATGCCAACTTTCAATCAGGTCTCTCTACCATCAACAAACGCAGCCGCCGCCCAACATATTCTGCGTGTCTACCACCAAATCCAAGGCTGGTATGATAGACCAAAGGATCCTCTCAGCTGGGGTTGGAAGAGGACGGACCATGGCCTGCTCCCCACCATGACCACCAAGGATCTAGCTCCAGCTGAATTCCTCAACACAGTGTCCTGCGGGTATAAGAAGGGGTGCAGGGAGTTGCAGCCGCCGGAAAGTTGGTATAATGTTCAACAATTTGCCAGTCCTGCTCGAATTCAGCACCATTCGAGGATAAGGGTGTGTCCCACATCCCGATCGCCGCAGAAGCAGAAATAGGTGAGGATAGTCCCTTTGAAGATGATCACGATGAACAGCGGCTCGACATGCCAGCCCAGCTTGGGAACTTTCTAGATGAAGGGCCATCGACATCTAAGAAAATGCAAGCATGAATCCTGCCATATTTTCTGCTGCATTACAATTGATTTCTATAACATGTTTCTATTCATATTTTATCAATGTATGTCAATATTAAATGTTCCTATTACTGTATTAATTAATATTAATAATGGTTACTAATTTAAAATGTCAATATACAACTTTGTTCTAATTAAATGTTTTTAATTCGTACTACTCCGAATCACAACTCAGAATGTCTACATTTATATAACTAGTTTACTGATTTGCGTATATCTTAGATATTTGAATTGAAATGTTATTAGCAGTGATCAGAGTAGGTAGATTGAATTTTCGTACTTACATCATTATGTCATAACACGAACATGAGTTTTTTCGGAAAGTTTCGCTATTTTCGGAATTTCATTACATATTATTAATGTTGTGATTAATCATTTGAAATTAAAAGGACTTAGCAAAATTGTCTATATAACGTGAAATTTTATTATCTACAGCTCTACAACTTTTATTCTATGGGTTTTTCAACAGGAGAATCTGTTTCAAAGATATGTGGTCTTGGAAAGTCGCAAAATGTAAGTTTAAACTTAAACGAGAATTTTTTCCAGTTTTCAACCTTCGATTTCGGCTATACCAGTGAACCAAATTTGAAGGTGCAGATGTTCATTCGGCGCAGAATTTAACCTTCTTTAATATGGAACTGAGTAATATTTTCCGTCCGTTGTATCGTTTTCGAGCTACAAGCAAAAACCTGAAGAAAGAGGGAACAATTTCAACGTTATTTGAGTCCCAAAAGTTATGCACACCTCTTGGGATGGTGCAAACTCGGATTAGCGTACATGCATTTAGGATCAAACGAAGGTATTAAAACGATTTCCAGATTTCTGGAAATTCATTCCTCGAAAATTCTAATTTGACTGGGCTATTAGCACAAAAACCGTATTTATTGCCCCTTCGCTATAGGGGCTAGCCATATTTATCACCTCGTATACTTCAGGAGATAACGCACGCGGGAAGTCAGTTGACTGCAGCATGTTCAAAGAATACCTATTATAAATGCAGTTATTCATGGAACTTAAACTTATCGAGATCATCTGAGAAGGAATGATTCCTGCGTTGGCTTCGTTACATTAGTTAAATTGCTGTGTGTCTGGAAATAAAACAAACAAAAAATACATGGATCGGCCGGTGGCATTTTTATCAGATGCTCCCTCGACCGATATATCGGCTCCTTAAGGGCTAATCCATAGCAGCGATAATCTGTAATCTATGAAGATAGATTAGTTTGTGGGAACAATACTATATTTGTTGATGGTATAGTCATATCTAAGTTTTGCGACATTAAAATTAAAATTAATAGTTCTTTTTTCAGCTTAATGCCTTAATACGTTTCGGTAATAGTTACCACAGTCGCTACGTTTCCTAACGGGTTTTCTGGTATTTTGTTTTCAGAGGGCAGCACTGCAGGTTTGATGGTGTTTTGTAGAGGTATTTGTCTTGTTTATTTGGATCTGACGATGCTTGCTTGACGAACAAAAACATGTGATCCCTTCTTCAATAGTCCTCAATAATGTTTATAAATCTCGATCCTTTGTAATTTATTTCAGTCTCTTTTCCATTTTACGGTAATTGGAATGATTCTGATGTTGACCGACTGGAAGACACAATATTAATTGTTAATGTGGCAACACTGTAGAATGGCTTCAAAGCTGTCTTTATTGTTATGTTGACCGACTAAAGATACAATATTAATGGTTAATGTGGCAACACTGTAGAATGGCTTCAAGGCTGTCTTTATTGTTATGTTGACCGACTGGAAGATACAATATTAATTGTTAATGTGGCAACACTGTAGAATGGCTTCAAAGCTGTCTTTATTGTTATGTTGACCGACTAAAGATACAATATTAATTGTTAATGTGGCAACACTGTAGAATGGCTTCAAAGCTGTCTTTATTGTTATGTTGACCGACTAAAGATACAATATTAATTGTTAATATGGCAACACTGTAGAATGGCTTCAAGGCTGTCTTTATTGTTATGTTGACCGACTGGAAGACACAATATTAATTGTTAATGTGGCAACACTGTAGAATGGCTTCAAAGCTGTCTTTATTGTTATGTTGACCGACTGGAAGATACAATATTAATTGTTAATGTGGCAACACTGTAGAATGGCTTCAAAGCTGTCTTTATTGTTATGTTGACCGACTAAAGATACAATATTAATTGTTAATGTGGCTTCAAAGCTGTCTTTATTGTTATGTTGACCGACTGGAAGACACAATATTAATTGTTAATGTGGCAACACTGTAGAATGGCTTCAAGGCTGTCTTTATTGTTATGTTGACCGACTGGAAGATACAATATTAATTGTTAATATGGCAACACTGTAGAATGGCTTCAAAGCAGTCTTTATTTTATGTTGACCGACTAAAGATACAATATTAATTGTTAATGTGGCAACACTGTAGAATGGCTTCATAGCTGTCTTTATTGTTATGTTGACCGACTAAAGATACTGGAAGATACAATATTAATTGTTAATGTGGCAACACTGTAGAATGGCTTCAAGGCTGTCTTTATTGTTATGTTGACCGACTGGAAGATACAATATTAATTGTTAATGTGGCAACACTGTAGAATGGCTTCAAGGCTGTCTTTATTTTTTATACTCACAAAGGAATTCAGGACAAACACATAAGCATATTCTCCGAAATTTCCTAGCAAGAAACACGGTTTTATGATTGACATATGAAAAGCAGATTTTTGATCAGTGTAGGATGATTTATTTCTATTTTGAAGCGCTTCTGTACCGGTTGATTATTGTTAGCAAATACGTTTTTGACTAGAAACGTGCAGACAACTGCGTCATAATTCAAATACTACTGGTAGCGTGTCCATACTAGCGCATTCTAGTAGCGGTGATAGTTGTCTAGGAATACGAAAGACAACTGAAAGTTTGAGCAATCTTAGTACAGTGTTGCAACATTAGTAGTTGAAAGTGCGGTGTTAACATCGCATAGGCGAGCTCCCGAGGGATACAGTAGTACGTGCTTTTATGTATACTTTAAGTTATCATCACCTTGACACAGGGCACGGCATTAATGCCCTAGGGCCCGCTCACAGTGTGCATTTATACAGTACTAGCTGTTACCCGAAATAACCTTTGGAATCCCGTTATAACATAAGTTAAATAGATTGATAAGCATGGGTCCTAGTGGAAAATAATTCTATCCCCTGAAACCAAAAATGCATGGGACGAAAAAAAACATCAAAATATCATATTGGTTTCGGACCCTAAAAGACGTGGAAAATATAATAAAAGTATTAAAGAACAATTTTTTGAAATTCCGGCCAAAAAGTGCAAAATCAGTAATAACTCCCTAAGTATTCGTCGTATGATGAAATAGCAAGAGACAAAAAAGATATAATGTATTATTGTCTACAACATAGGCCATGTATAATTTTACATATTACCTGTTCCCCCCCAGAATTTCACCCCTCCCCATGGGCCCTTAAATTGGATTTAAAAAAAGGTGAAACACCTATTTACTTATTTTTATGCTGTTTTTTTCCCCGCTAAGATTCAAACTCCTCGCTTATGTCGTTTAAGAGATACACGCTCCGTTAGGAATCCTTCAAACCCCACTATTCACCCCTTTCACCTCATAATATACACCACATCGAAAAACCCTCAGACACGTGTCTTCTTATTTTTAATGATGAGTTTGTATGCCGAGTATCACATCCCCCAATGAAACCAATCGGCAGATATTGCTATTCAATGTTTCTTTCAATTTTCTTTTTTCAGAATTTCACCCCTCCCCATGAACCCCTTAAATTTGATTTATGAAAGAAACCTGTCGAACAGCTATTTACTTATTTTTAAGCAGTTTTCCCCCCTGAGTTTGATGAGTGAGTCAGTCAATCAATCAGTTAGGACACTTTCTTTCCTGTTTTTTTTTTCCCAGAAAGTCTCCCCTCCCCATGGGCCCCTTAAATTGGATTGATGAAAAAAAAACGGTCAAACATGCATTTACTTATTTTTATGCTG
This sequence comes from Meconema thalassinum, assembly GCA_946902985.2. NCBI lineage: Eukaryota > Metazoa > Arthropoda > Insecta > Orthoptera > Tettigoniidae > Meconema > Meconema thalassinum. The sequence continues at coordinate 18,953,213 of OX336395.1, read as the reverse complement.
ATTTTTTTCCGCTGAGTTTCAAACTCCTCGCCTATGTCGTTTAAGAGAAACACGCTCCGTTAGGAATCCTTCAACCCCCACTTTTCACCCCTTTCACCTCATAATATACACCACATCGAAAGACCCTCGGACACATGTCTTCTTATTTTTAATGATGAGTTTATATGCCGAGTATCATATCCCCCAATGAAACCAATCGGGAGATATTGATATTCAATGAAATGCAGGCCTACCCCCCTTAACACCCCTTTAGAACCTTAATATCCAAAAATCCTTCCTTAATGGGCATCTGCGACCCTTGAGGAAGCTGCATACCGAATTTCATTCCATTTTGGCTGGGCGATGATGAGTGAGTCAGGATATTTTCCTTCAATTTTCTTATTTCAGAATTTCACCTCTCCCCATGAACCCCTTAAAATTGATTTATGAAAAAAAAAACTGTCGAACAGCTATTTACTTCTATTTAAGCAGTTTTTCCCCCTGAGTTTGATGAGTGAGTCAGTCAGTCAATCAGTTAGGACACTTTCTTTCCGGTTTTTCCTCCCAGAATATCACCCCTCTCCATGGGCCCTTTAATTCGATTTATGAAAAAAACGGTCAAACACCTATTTACTTATTTTTATGCTGATTTTTCCCGCTGAGTTTCAAACTCCTCGTCTATGTCGTTTCAGAGGTACACGCTCCGTTAGGATTCCTTCAACCCCCACTTTTCACCCCTTTCACCTCATAATATACACCACATCGAAAAACCCTCAGACACGTGTCTTCTTATTTTTAACGATGAGTTTATATGCCGAGTATCACATCCCCCAATGAAACCAATCGGGAGATATTGTTATTCAATGAAATGCAGGTCTACCCCCTTAACACCCCTTTAGAACCTGAATATCCAAAAATCCTTTCTTAGTGGGCGTATGCGGCCCTCGCGGAAGCTGCATACCAAATTTCATTCCAATCCGTTCGGTGGTTTCTGAGATTTCGTGATGAATGAATGAGTCAGTCAGTCAGTCAGTCAGTCAGTGAGTGAGTGACTGAGTGGTATTTGAGCTTTATATAGTAGATATTAAGATATGATAGTCATGTCGGAAAGGAAGGTGAGCTAGACTGGATATTTTTGGCCAATATCCACCAACTGATGGGTAGAGTGTATTTCAGCCCCCCCCCCCACACATGCCCGGTGCTACCGTTGCTACGGCAACGGGGTCCGTGGGACATGGGGCCCGCAAGGACGGGGAAAAAATAAAAAGTAGAATATTTTTAATAAATCATAGAAAGAAAACAATAATTCAATCACTAGGACTAGATTTATGTGTATCAATGAAATATTGCTTCAGAGTAAAATAAATTGGTTCATTGGATATGCAGTGCGTTGCGTACAACAGCTGTGAGTAACACGTGACACAGTGCGTGTGCAGAAGCAGAACACTGCCCGCCCTCTGCGACTCGGCTCATGGTCAATGACGTTGCTACCCCTCTCCCTCACACCGCGGCCCGCTGACGTCACCCTAACAGGTGCTTGCAGTGTGTTTCCGCCGCAAGACAGTTTGTGTATGCAATAGTTGCTTTATTATAGCATTAATCATTATGTCTATAAGTAATTTCAAGCACAAATCCGGGGCGCAAAAACGGAAGTTAAAGCCATTATAGATGCAAAAGGGGCCTTGGGCCGGCAGAATATTACAAAGTTTTTTAAAAAGAATGATGATAGTGATAGCCGTTCTCATTGTGATGATGATGCGAGTGTTAGGTGTGACAGTTTATCTACTTGTAAAACTACTGATGTTAGTGTGTCTGTGTCCAGTGAATTAATGTTAGAAACTGATGACAATACAGGCAAGATTTCCTCTGCGGTGCAGCAGGTAGGACATGTTGTAGACTCAATCAATACGGGTAGTAATAACGAAAACGATATTTCTAATGACGAGAGTTCTAACAATGATAAGCCAATTTCCTAACTATCTTCTCAACACTAAATCTATAAACAATCGAGAAAAGTACCCCAGGGACTGGTTAATTTGGAGCTCTTCAAAACAGATACTTCATAGCATTGCCTGTACTCTTTTTTCAAATAGCCGAAAAAGAAGCAAATTTGCAAACATAGGATTTCCACCGGCTCAATTTCCATGGAAAATGTTGTACAACAAACTTCCTGAACATGAAAATAGCAATAACCATCGTAAGTCTTATTGTCAATGGAAATCCCTCCAACAATCAATTAATTCAAAAGGTATTGACAGTGGTCTTCAAAAACAAATTGTGAACTAAGCAGAAAAGTGGAAAGCAATTTTACAACGGATTTTAGACGTGGCACTCTTTCTAGCATCAAGGGGGTTGCCTTTTCAAGGAGATAATCTATCAATCGGTGATGCAAATAATGGAAATTTTCAGGGGATTTTGGAGTTAATTGGAAAATATGATGAAATCACTAGTGAGCACTTGGCTAAGTTCAAAACTCTGCAATTGCGAGGAAAAAACATGAAAGGACAAGCCCATTACTTATCTTGGAAGAGTCGAAATGAGTTCATTTCACTTTGTGGTGAAAAAGTTTTAAAATTTATACTTGAAGAAAGGCAAGAAACTATTTATTATGGGCTGATTGTTGATGCAACTCCTGATGTATCACATCAAGAACAAAATGTATTTATTTTGAGATATGTCATTCAAAATAAAGACTCTAAGCAATATGAAATAAAAGAATGGTTTGTGAAATTTGTCAACGGTAATAGAAAAAGTGGAGAAGATATTGCTAATGAAATTTTAACTGTCTTAGCTCTTGAGGACTGCAGGGCTCAAGCGTATGATGATGGATCTAACATGTGTGGGAAAGTCAAAGGAGTAAAAGCAAGACTGTTAGAGACAAATGATGTGGCATTTCATTCACCATGTGGAGCTCACTCCTTAATACAGTAATACAGAAAAAATATGCCCCGAAATTATGACCTTCTTTGGAATCTTGGAAACAATGTATTCTTTTTTCTCCCATAGTCCTACAAGATGGGATATTTTGACTTTTGAAGTGCCGCTTTCACTAACAAACAATCACAAACAAGGTGGTTTGAAAGATTCGAAGCCGTTGTTCCCGTTGCAATGCACTACCTAGGACTATTAACGGCCTTAGAACGAACATTAACTGAGTTGAAGTCAAGCTTAGAACCAAAAGCATACAATAAAGCTCTGGGTCTTAATAAATACTTTTCTTCTTTTCAAGGCCTTTATATGACAGTATTTTGGTACAAAGTGTTGGGCTGCATCAATGAAAAGAGTTTAATAATTCAGTCGCGGAGTATTTCTCTGGACATTTCAGTGAAACTTTTGAATGGTCTGAAGGAAGAACTTAAACTCAGATGAATTTGTGTTCACTACCTAACCTAACATTTACTTCTCCACGACTACCATAGTCCTTTTCTGACTAACTGGTGAAACGTATGTTGTCCCCCGACTTATGCAGAGGATTGTTTTTCATGTTTTCTGGACTTCAACCAATCAAGTCGTTATCCCACCTCTTAGGAAACGTTTATATGTTTGAGGTTTCTTGCTACCCCAGTATACTACTGCTGCATAAAACATTTGCCACGCTGATTGCCACACGTGTCAATGTTCTCAGATAGGGAAGTATTTGGCAAACTCCCTGCTCTAAAGGTCAAGTGCACAGCTAAACACGGCTGTCTGTACTGAGAGCAGCCCCACAGGGGCCATCACAAGCTCTTTAGCCTTTTAGCTGCTAGGTATTTTCCAGATAAATAAACACCCAAGTGCTGAGTTATTTTCACAAATCTTGGTGCCGTATTACATCAAGGCACTAAATCAATTTAACATATCCCCCCTTCTCCTACTCATGGTGGCGACAGAACGTGGAAATAAGGGAAATTTGTCTCCCTGTAAATGTCAGGGAAATTTGAAGAAACTTTAAAAAAATTATTAAATCTAAAATAAAACCTTGGATGACTTGCAAAACAAAAAATAAAATAAAAAACTGAAATATATAAAAATAAGATTTCAGGCAAAAATAGACCAACGTAACACAGTAAAATGGTATTTACAGATTAGGAACGTCTGAGAAGATCAGAGCGAATGAATGGCTACTGGGCGACTCGGAAAGAAAACTTATTGAAGAAGAGGACCAAGAAATGATTGACTAAAGTGGTCCAATGTGGCCGTAAAAGCAGAAGCAGAAAAACAAATTTTGCATCCGTAATCTGGTGCGGCCCAAAACGTAGCGCGCTTCCCCTCGCCGACTAAATCGTGTCTAAATGAATCGTTATGCAAGAGGGGAGGTACCATATAAGCAAGATTACATACTAATTAATAAATTATCCGCTAAATTAACATGTAAGGCTAAGTCTGTCACCACCAATGCTATTGGTTCTTCTTCTTCTGCGCGAATGGGTCTCCTAGGGCCACGCGGGATCAACACTTACTGGCCTGGATGTTTGTCCAATAACTCTTCATGCGCAACGATTGAGCGAGTCGACGTTAAGAAACGCCACTACTCTTTACTGCAGGGTCTGTTCCGTCAGCCATTACAGCGCAAAGAAGTCATGCATAAGTCAAACCAAGACTGTAACATCAAAAAAAGATGGTGGCAATCGTAGGGGAACAGTTGTTGACACTGGCAGGCATGGCGCCATCGAAATAGTGGCAAATTCCAAGACAAGCATTCGCATAATTGATTTAATTCCACCAGAAATGGCAGGATTTTATGTAGTAAGACACACATTCAATATGAAACCCTGACGTACTTCCTTACAAGCGACAGTAGCTAAAAATACAGACACAAATGAAGCAGAGATAAGGCAAATATAGTATTTAAAAAATGCAAATACTGGTAAATGGAGCTACAAGATTGCAAATGGTCTTATAACCCCATGTATTTGTGTGATAACCTGTGTTATTGTTATGGCTGAACTAGTGTGCTTGAACATTGGGGATTGGATTGGGAAGGTGAAGGTCATCGCCTTAACTTAGGAACCATCCTGGCATTTGCCTGGAGTAGAATTGGGATAACCACGGAAAACCACTTCCAGGATTTGAATAGGAAGCAGCCGTACCATCCCAGCATTTGCCTGCAGTAGAGGTGGGAAACCACAGAAAACCGCTTCCAGGATGGCTGAGGTGGACATAGAACCCTCCTCTACTCAGTTGCCTCATTAGGCTGAGTGCACTAATGTCTTCGCAATGTGTATGTCAGTCCAATCTACGTCTCAAATGACACAACTCTTCCATTTCTGGAGATCATAAGGAGTGTCATTGATAACTGTCATACTGTTGCATGGATGTTGATTCATTGCGACATCGTGGTCATGTTGTCCCTTGTACATAGGTGTGTGTGGACTCTGTCTGATAACCTGTGTCATTGATAACTCTCATACTGTTGCATGGATGTTGATTCACTGCGACATCGTGGTCATGTTGCCCCTTGTACATAGGTGTGTGTGTGTGTGTGTACTCTGTCTGATAACCTGTGCCATTGTAATGGCTGTATATTTGTAATTGAAGCTAGGATTTTGAAGAAGGTGGCTGTAGTTTTAAGCTACACCATCTCGACATTTGTTAGTTAGTTATTGTTTTAAGGGGCGAAACAGTGAGGTCACCTGTCCCTCGTGGCATTTGCCTGGAGTAGAAGTGGGAAAACACGGAAAACCACTTCAATGACAGATGTGGTGGGACTCGAACCGTCTCTTCTCAGTTTAGCCTCACGAGACTGGGCATGCCCGGTTCCAATCCTCGTGAAACGTATGTTGTCCCCAGAATTATGCAGAGGATTGTTTACATGTTTTCAGGACTTCAACCAATCAAATCTGAGAAGGGACTTCGTTATCCCGCCTCTTAGGAAACGTTTATATTTTTAAGGTTTCTTATTTTCTATGAAAGGACTCTTTCGATAAGTTTTAAAGCAAATATTTTAAATTTAGCGTTTTAGGGTGAAAAATAACATATTTCGCAAAATAAATTTATTTTGCGGCTACAATAATTAAAAATATGGCTTATTTAGAGTAAATGATAACATATGTGTTTGTTGAAATATTTCGCGGATATCGTTAAAACCAAAACTCCGGGACTCTATCTATGGACAATCGCCAAAGAGCAGGTAAGTTATATTGCCTCAAACAGCTGGAATGTGAGCACGCAGCGACGTTAGCACCACCACACGGCAGAATTGGCAACGAACCATTTTGTCGATAGCAATCTTGAGATTAAAGATGCGCCTCCAGAAATATATCGACTATTGCAGAAACTAGAGCTGTCAGTTAATCGAATGCCTTTAATCGATTAATTAATGCAATGTTAGTCGGTTTCACGCAGCATCAGTTCGAGAAAAGAAATATTTGAATAACACATTTTAAATGTTTACAATTCCATTTCCTATGAGGAAGATATAATTTAAATGCATTGGTTGCGTACAAGTAAAAATAAATAAATAAATAAATAAATTCAAAAGCATTTAAGTTAATAATGTTATTTAAAATATAGTTCGATATTGATTATCTAATGACAAGAGTTTAAAGTTTTATGATCGCGGGGCCTCCGGAGAGGCCGAGTGCAGGTCCTCCAGTTGACGCCCGTGGGCGACCTGCGCGTTGTAAAGAGGATGAAGTCGCATACACCCGTTACCCGAGGCATGGGAATTAACCCCAGGAGATTAAAATCCCTGATGGCTCAGCCGAGAATCGAACCCGGGGTACTTCGGGCTACAGGCTAGCACGCTAACCATTTAGCCACGGAGCCAGACCGTTTAAAGTTGAAGTTCACAGTTATTTACCGGCACATTTCTTTTCTCCAGGACTTCAGACATGTCTAAGTTGACATGCTCAGAAATAATGGCTGCCCTTCTCCTAGTAACAATATTTACAGCGTCACTAAACACTCTCTCACACGGAACTCAAGTAGGTGGAATGCAAATCAATGTTTTCGCTATGCGTGCGAGATGTGGAAGTTGGACTGAATATATCTTCCACCATTGTAGAGGGGGTGCGAAGTTTTAGTTCCACCGACTTGTAATCCTCGGTAATAAGACAATAATAACCTGTCGGGTATTTCCTTTCGTATTGTTAGTAAAAGAGGTGGGCAAATCCCTCACTTTAGAAGAAAGGAATTAAGGAGATGAGCATCAGCTAACTTTTATGACCTGTCAATCTTACAGTAACTGATGCTAGACCGCCAAATAATAAAATACACAGGTTTTGTGCTGCCGTAAGACAATTACTTTTCCTACACCACACTACTATTTTAATCGCTCCGATTAAATGAACAGCTCTAATTTGTACATAATTGAATTTTGCAGTCTTACACGGGATTTATAATTGGGGACAGGATATGGAAGGGTATTATATATACAATTTACCAATGAATAAACCTTTCTATTTATTGATCAATCTGGCTATGACATCAGTAAGTGAATTTACTGCCTGTATTTTCTTCTCTTCTATTTCGACAGACTTTTCCCACCTGTCTTGTTCCAATTTGTCCTTATTCCCCACATAATTAAGAAACCAGGTGGGAGGGGGGGGGGGAATCGTCTTGCCCCCGTTTCTGCTTCTTCCTGCGGGAAGACACTGGGGAATTTGAGGAGGCGGAGGGACCTGGGGTTGGATTGGGTGAATTTGATGTGGAGGGACCTGGGGTTGGATACGGAGAATTTGAGGTTGCGGGGCCTGGGGTTGGATTGGTAGAAATTGAGGTGGAGGGAGATGCGGACCGGGTGCTGGGGAGTGACGGGATGCTCCACACTGTGGTGCAACGCCATGGCCTCGTTAAACTCCCAGGTGGGTAGACTTCCTTCTTCCCAAGGTCTTTCCTCCCCCTGTATGTTGCGAGCAGGCTCCACACTGTGGTGCAACGCCAGGAAGCTATCCATGGCCTCGTTAAACTCCCAGGTGGGTAGACTTCCTTCTCCTGTCTTCTTCCCAAGGTCTTCCCTCCCCCTGTATGTTGCGAGCACTTCCTGTCGCACTCCAGTCCCGAGAAACTGCAATTACGAGTCTCCATCTTTTGACTGATGGGGGCCCATAATTTTGATTTCTTTGCCCTCGGGACTTGGAAATCGGCATCCATTTCCTCCCTGAGATGAATCAGTAGCTTCGTACTTTGGGAGTTCCATATGCTTCCTGCAAGAAAAAAGAATATATTTACTTAAATGTTTGACATATCGTACACTTTTAGCAAAATAAATAGTGCCCAGACGTCCAATCGAATGGTTACAGCCTAACATCTCCAACCCAATGGTTTTGCCGTCAACAGTGCCCCACTAGTTTCCCGAGGCCAAGGCCGTTCCTCAACCCAACCATTCTAACCTTCGTTTTGTCCAATCCAATGAGTTTTGACAATAGTCACAGCCTAAGTCGCCCTGATCTATGGTTTTTGACAATGTTTTTAGTCATGGTGTATACTATTTTGCATCCTACATGTTGGCAGCTACTGACGTCAATGTGTGCGCTTTGGTGGCAGTTAAACCTACTAAATATGCTGTCGAACATGACTGCCGTTGTTAAATGAGCAGTATTTACGTAACTTGGCACATATATGAGGGTTGCTTTTTTTAGTTTTGGCAACAATGTTGCTGCTTTATGTTGCAACGGTGTTGGACTCTGCCATTGTTACCTGTATCCCCTGCCTTGGAGCACATGACCTCGTCCGTCCCCTTTCCCATTCGTATGCAGTGGCGCCCAGTAGGTGAGTAGTTGTGGGCAAGCGCTCGCGCAAGACGATGGCAATGTTTTCAAAGCAGGAAACGTGGATAAAAATTCAGTGTGATAGGGGTCGCACGGCTCGAGCGTGCCATCAAGGACTGCATGAGGCGTGCGGTGCAGCTGCGTTACCTTACAGAACGGTAGCAAGATGGGTTGCAGCCTTTCGAGATGGGTGCGAACGTCCTGAAGGACTGCCTGAAAGTGAGGAAAATTGCGTCAAAATGGGTTCCGCATGACTTAACTGACAAGCAGAAATGGCTGCGATATGACGCTTCTCGAACGCACTTGCAGTGTTATAAGCGCGAATGAGAGGACTTCTTATGGCGTACCATAACCATTGACGAGACGTGGATCAAATCTTATGAGCCACAGTTGAAACCCCAATCGAATGAGTGGCCGCACCATGGATCACCACGAAAACAAACAGTTCGACTAACCCCCACCAACGTGAGGGTAATGTTGATTCTTGCCTATATTTGGGCGGTGTCATCATAAAACATACCGTTCCCCCAGGGCAAACCGTGAATGCGGCGTACTATTGTTCGTTTAAGACCATCTCCTAGCAGCTCTGAGAAGGAAACGGCGACACCACATGGTTACTCCGCCCATCGTTCTGCATAACAATGCTAGTCCAAACACAGCAGGAGTTGCCTGCATTGTTGAATCGCTGGACCTGGGAGGTACTCCCTGCGACTTTGATCTCATCCCGAAGATGAAGGAGCCAATGTGCGGGAACCACTACCCTACAATTGGAGATGTTGTGCAGGCTGCCGAGCGCTCTCTTTGCACCATAGATAGATTGGGCAGTGCCAACGGCTTCCGAGTCGCTGGGAACACGTTTTACGCAGTGCTGGAGGGCCTATGAAACTTGGAACCATGTAGGTGTGTTATTTATCAATTTATAACATAGTTGCCAAAACTAAAAAATAGCCTACCTATTTATCTGGTGCAGAAGTTGGTAATTACATTTGATAATGTCCTCCCAGAAGATGAGATAAGGTATGAATATCATATATTATCGAAATAAAAGCGAAAAGAAAAAGAGTGATACATCATTGAGATGAGATTTGCAGCGTCACAAGCCTCTGGTATTGACATTCTAATGAGTAGGCCTAATTCTTGGGCTCTAATGCAGTGTACGGTGTAGCGTTTTAATTTTGTTACTAGGCCTATCACTCTGAAACTTGTATGTACGTATAGTGCCATGTTATTGAGGCTAACTGATTTTAATCCTAGCAATACCAAGCTATTTTTCAAACCACGGGCTACAAATGGGAGGGGTATTTTGTGACCACGATTATAAATTCCTTGTGTGTGATTTGCCTTATCCTTTAATCAACATATCACGTATTTCGAACCTTAAATAGCAAAATATAACTTAATTAACAACAGATGCAAACAATAATCAAAAAATCAGGAAAGAAGTTCATAAAGTAAATTATTCCCTGATCATTACTCATCGCCATCTTTAACACACGTGAAACATAAGACTGTTCTTTACTGTGTACCTCTTGCAACCTGAAAATATCATGGTGGTTTTATTAACTTTGGAGAGCTTCATCAAACCAGTCAAAAGACTGAAGACTCAAACAACAACAACAAAGTCACTATTGATCACAAAAAGACCATTTTGGACGCGTTAGGATGTAAACATTGTCAAAACGCATTGATCTGAGCGCGTTACGCTGTAACCATTGTCAAGAACCATTGGATTGGACAAAACGAAGTTTAGAAGGTCGGGTGAAGGTGCGGCCTTGGCCGCGCGCAGCTAGCGGGGCATGGTTGACACAAAACCATTGATTTGGGTGCGTTAGGCTGTAACCATTGTCAAAACCACAGTTGTGCGAAAAATAATACACATATTTACTACGGCGGAGCGATATACTAATTACAGAGTAATTTCAGAGCACATAACAAAAAACACTCATTTCAGCCATGGAAAAAAAATCATTACAGAGAAGCAAAATATTGCACACACTAGCCTAATTAGAGCGGCGAACTGAGTGTTGTGCACGAATGATGCGCACTAGAGACCAGGGGCGTAAAGCTCCTCGCTAACTTGCGGGGGGATTTGTAAACTGCGGTTGTCTACCTACCATGGATTTTATTTTAGTTTAAGGCTATAAAGCTTGAAATAACTCGGGGATGTAGGCCAAACGCCACATTAAAAAACAAGGATGATTTTTCTTCATCATTTCTAATTAATATACAATCAGAATATGATTACAAAACATAAAACATTTTTCGACGTCTAGGAAAAGCCCTGTCAAACCTCTGACGTCATGTGCATCACTGCACAACGCATGCGCAGGGTGAGCTTAAAACGCGAGGTGTGCGGGGGAAGAGTCGTGTTATTTTACATTGTTTGTTTCGAAATACAAAGCCACGCGCGGTGATGCTTTGTGTGTCACTGCATCTTACCCCACTTTTAAACCGTGGCTCATAAAAAATAGTTCGAAAATGCATCTTTTCGGATCGTCGTGGTAAGGGGAGACTGTTTGTTCGGAAGGATAAAGAAATTACGTCGAAGCAAGGCAAGGTGGCTTTTCCGATTTTACGCCTAACGTAGCACTAAATCATTTATAGAATAGTTTCGGGTTATTTTACTTTTAATTTTTTACGGTACTTAAAAATTTGTGTTGCACCTAAAACCTGAGGGGGGGGGGGGCAATGGCCCTCGACCCCTCCCCGTGTTTTACGCCCCTGCTAGAGAGACTGAACTGGGCGCTTCTTTGTGTTATATAGTACTGTAAGGGCGAGATTGGCAGTTCTGTTTTGATGACAGACCAGCAGACCAGTGGGGTTAACAAAGAGACCCGAATACACACGACCGCAACCGATGATGATTGATTTAGACTAATGGCGGCTAACCACTGTAATTTTGTCTATATAAGTCGTGATCCTATTTGGGATGGCTGGGTGGGTCTCAGATGGCGGAGGAGGAAACATCTATTAAATCATCGCTCCCTGATTTATTTATCATCGTTTCAAGAAGTATTTTGGCTAATTCATGTATTATAGAGAATGTTATCGCTCGTTCTATGTTCATTCAGCGCTACCAAACACGTTGCCATGGTGGATAAGGTTTGTATCAGGCAATGCTGCCAACCTCACTTCACCGCATTCCCCTGTAGCAAGGTTAGACGAAACCATTGGCCGCTAACATTCTGAGCTTCTATGCCCAAGATCTCTGGTTCAAATCCAGCTGAAGTCGTCCGATTTTTTAAGAGCGTTAAAATCCCTCAGTATGCCTTCCTTCGGAGGGGAAGTAAAGTCGGCGATCCCATGATATTTATGGCATGTTAAAGAACCTTCCACTAATTACACCTGTGTGAAGCCAAATTATAGTATTAGTAGACTCAGGTTAAATATTTGACAAATGCTCTTACAGTAAAGCCATCATTAATTCCGACTTGACGTTTCAGTGCTAGGCTAGAGTTTCTTTCGCTAAATTGCGACCGAAACTCGATTTGTCGTGATACAGTATATCGATTTGAATGGCTGCCTGTGATTGGCTAGTTAATGTGATTTTCCTTCTGACAGCTAGTTAACTCTAGGGTAACACTGAAGCGTCAAGTCTGAAGTAATGATGGCTTTACTATAGGTTCCGACGTTCCTCGCCAGGAGCCGACTGCGGTGGCATCTGGTAACCAAGTTCTGATATAGTAGTCTTTGACAGTGGCGTTTGGAGGCAAAAGTAGGAACTTCATGAAAAAAAAAATCAATGTCTGCAGTTCTTACTGGAATTGAAAACAGATAACACACACTAATCCAGTCATCACAATTAACACCAGATATCAGACAGATTCTACACACACCCAAAGTACACGGGGCTACATGACCGCGTTGTCGCCCCTAAACTGAGGAACCCACCAACCAACCTACTTGGTTAGACGACTGTCTGGACGAAAATTACTAATTGTACTACAAGCAAGGGGACCAGGGTCAGGTTAGATTTGCATGTATAACCTTATTCCGCATTAACCACTGATAATCCATGCTTCGAACTAAGTGAGAAAACTAGAACCGAACAATAATGTTGGCCCTGTTGAAAAGTGCAATAACACCCTCGAGTGATAAAATGTTCAACTATCTTGCTAACACTACCTATTCCTATATTTTGATGGCGCAGGTCACACCGTACACTACAAGATTTCCCATGTTTGTTATGATGTTTCGAAGAGTTGTAGATATTACTGAGAAACCAGGAAGTTGAAAATAAGAGCAAGGACATCCACTCATCTTAATAATAAACTCATATACGGTAGAGCGCTCATATGAAGGGTGCTACAACATGATCCTAGCGGAGGATTACTGAACTCCAGCATCACCCAGTCCAGGAGCGGCATCTTCCAACCTTGTATAATCACTTAGGCAATGGTTGGCACAATACCTGACCGATTCAAAGTTATTTGAGGATTCTGAAATATATAGGGATCTATATCCCTACACTTTCTGAAATATCACACTACTGGAAAAGCCTCGATATTTAATGTCCTAAGACTGTGGGTATCACACACAGGAATCTACCATAGCAAAACGGGTTAGGTTTGTTTAGACGTGCAAAGACTATCACTATCTGACTGCGATGGTTATATCTAGTGTGACACTTCTATATAGTGGTACCTTAATAATCAATGATTTATAGGTTTCAAGATCAAGTAACTTTTTAAAAGCTGATATATATCATTACTTACCCACAGGTGGCATATTAGTATTTTCCGTTAGGCCTAAAGCTCTGGGAGAGCTTTCCTCGAACAACAGGCTCAGTACTAAAAAGGAAAGAGTACAATCATTTTAATATTAACTTCGGATCTCGTCTAAATGCTGCCACATTTTTACTACAATATTAATATCACATGATACACTAACCTCCTTCTTCGGGATACGTGTATTGCCCGGTGTCATTCCAGGCTTCCCTGATACATTCACCAACTCGATTCGCGTATGATTCTGAAAAATAATACACTAATTATATAACACTACTGGTAATACGACTGCAGAATAATAATAGATACCTACTCCACGTGTCCGTATAAATCCACAATAAGTTAACGTACATTAAAAACAGACTTGCATTAAATTGGTATTAATAATCTAACGATTAAGATCTTACAATTGTGTAACAGGCGCTAATATTTCGTCAGCGGAACCTCCACATTTACGCCTTCCAGAAAATCTTGAAGAATCAGAACGGGAACGTCTTCAACGGGAGGGAGCCATTTTGATTACTACTGCTATCCAGCAAAGCAAAGTAGCAAAGAAAAACCACGCTGCACGAGGGCTCAGAGTGGGGGTAAATCGCTGCCAACAGCAGAGAGTGCTGCAGGAATAAAATAACGCGCTGCGTGCGACACTGCTGAATCGCTGCGCGTTTCGCTTTAAAAAGCAACGCGCCCAACATAATCAATGAACCGTTTCCTTTTAAATACTTGGGCTCACACATGTCATACATCCAACGGCGTTCCCTCACAAGATCAATGAATATATCTTCTATCCAAGGTCAGTACATTCAGTCATCATCTTTTTATATACCGTACTGTAATTATGCGAAGAATATACCGCGGATACAACTACACAGCTGATGGCTGATGAACGGGAAAACGACCATGTGACGTCAGCTTGTGATCTTTTCTGATTGGCTCTTAAATATGCAGTGGCTGTCAAAGATAAAATTGAGGACAGCCGACCTCACGCTGCCGATTGTCAACTATCTACTCCCAACATTCAACTTCACATTGTGAATGACGCCATAAGAGAGCACGGGTCTGACTTCAACTGCCGTCTGGCGACTGCGCATTGTGGGTAGAGCTTTATGAAGTAGGCTAATAGATTGCAATGACCACATATATTCGGAAGGATCATCCCGTATCTTCCTAACAGATACATGAAGGCACTTTGTACTATTGCGTGTAGTTGGGAAGAAGGAATGGGGAGGTAGCAAATAAATAAGTCATTTGTATTTTTTCTCAGACTGCCAAGATCTAGACCGGACGATGTTATGAAGTTCATGTCATGCTTGGGACTGGTTCATGGATTATTTTGATCCTATAATCTTGGCCGTGACAGGGCGGGGGCAAGGAATAATTAACATTTCATTACCTTCTTTTCACTGGGTGATCATGAGACGCACTCCCCCAATGTTCGTTTAATTTTGTTATTTGCTTCGTGATATTCACAACTTGGCTGATCTTAAACAGCTGGCCACTAGTCTACTTACCTTGAGCCTGCGAGTCTACTTAGAGAAGCAGTGTGAAGACGCGCTTGTGACCAGTACAGCTCAACACACTGTAATTGCAATATTCATTTTTTGAGGCTACAAAAGTGAGGTATGTATCTTGAAACAGTTTTACCACGACAGATTGTCTCAATATACATTTATTTCGAATTTATCGAAAATGTTATTCATATTTCTTGATTGTTCATATAGGTTTTCCCCTTAAAGTCACACAAATGTTAAATACATTTTCAGAAGAAGGTTTTGGATAAAGAATGCAAGGTGTTTATGTTCCTATGAATCCTACAATGAGTAGCCTACTTCGATAAATGGATGCAACCTATGGAGGAATTCAAGTGTTTCAAATGGTTGGAACTTCAAAACATTAAGGACCACAGTTTTCAGGATATTGTACCATTTATTCAATATTTGCAGTCAAAAGGTGTAGAAATAGATGATTCAATATTACGGTATTCGACCAGTTCTGCAACGTAAGGGCTTATTCTAAAAGTGCAACTTGGATCAAGACACAACACTAGACCAACAAAGGTCTGTTTTCTTTAATAAGTACCAGAACATTGAGTTTTGTTTCTGAAGTTTTGTACAATTTGCCAGACCAGGCAGCAATGTGTGTTTATTCCGTTGCCTACGCTATATACAAGGCCGGGAAATGCAAGCTGTTTTGAGCTAAAAATGAATCACCATGAAGTTCCGCCTGTGACCGCTAGGCTCGCTTTGTACCACCCTAGTTGCAGCATTCGCGCCAGTTTAACTCAATTGTGACACTGCAAATAGTGGTTGTTAACATGAGTATTTTTAAATGGTTTACTGCTGTGTTCCCTTTTGTACGTCCCGGCAGGGAATGTGCAAATCAGTTTCATTTCACTCGTTTCCTATCAATCAGGAATTAAGAAATAAGTGGATTATAGCTGTTTCTCGACGAGGTGATAAGCCTGGTAGTGTGTGGACTCCTTCTAAAAGGTCGGCGGTTTGTAGTAGGCATTTCAGAGAAGACAATTACAGTGTGAGCACAACTAGGAGATGTCTTCTGCCTAAATCCGTACCTTCAGTATTTACAGACTTCCCTCACCACAAACAAGTGACAACTACAGCTAGGAAACCACCAAAACGACGACAGTGTCAAACTGACGACACTCTTTCATCCAAACGAAAATGTGACTCTCCAGGAACTGTGAGTAATTTTGTCCCTATTTGTGAAAACGAGATAAATTGAGGGACACAGTTTTCACTCATTTCAAGGCCAGTTGTTAGGAAGTCTCTTCGAAAGAAACTGCGGAGTGCTACGAAAAAAACTGCTAAGCGAGACGCTGTAATTCACAAGCTACGAAGAAAACTTCATGATCTTCAGGCTGAATTGAAGAAATATAAAACTAAGAAATGTGACATGAACAAGCAGCTGTCTGAAATTCAAAATGAAGCCCAACAAGGTAGCCTCAAAGCCATTTTTTTTGCTCGAACAACTGCAAGCATTTGGAAAGAAGAAATATAAGTACCAAGAAACTACAATTAAAATTTGTGTTCTTCTATCAACTAGGTCACCGACAGGCTATCGATTGTTACGTGAACTAAGTATCTTGCAGCTACCACATCCCAAAACTTTGAAGACATGCGTAGGGTACTCGAAAGGAGAGACTCATCTCATTGATCAGAGCAAGATTGATGGCAGAGGAAAAGTCACTGGAACACGAGAATGCCAAAGTGGGCTCCCTTATCATTGACGTAATGGCTATAAAGCCTAGGCTTGTGTACGGATGGAATTTAGACATGTTTCTCGGCATGAGTGACGTAGACTTAGACGCTCTTGGTATTGAAGACAAACTAGCCAACAAGTTACTTTGCATTCTTTTCAAAGGACTATCTTCTTCTTACAGAATTCCTGTGTCATTTTATTTTACTTGTTCTATTTCTGGAGCGCACTTGGCAAAATTGGTATAAGATGCTATGAAGGTAGTCGAAGAAAGTGGTTTCAGAGTGTTAAGAATTGTAACTGATAACTGTCAAGCGAATGTTTCGATGTTTGAAACGCTATACGGGGGTCGTATAACGCATGAAATTATACATCCTCTTGATGAAAATCGACCACTCTTTATAAGTTTTGATCCCAGTCACATTATCAAGAATGTACGATCACAGTACTTGTCTAGGGAGTTTTTTGTAAATGGCAACAATGTGACAAGTGATCATTTGAAGATCCTTTATAATCTTCAGAAAACTCTGGTTATAAAACCTGTCAGGAAACTCTCCAGGAAGGTGGTTTATCCTAGTAATTTGGAAAATATGAATGTTTCCAGGGCCAAAGTTGTGTTTTCACCTGAAGTTGTCGGAGGCTTTAAAAGTATGGAAGTCGTATGCTCTGAGAAAATTAATGACAAAGGAAGTTTACTTGATACTATTAATTTCATGGAGCATTTTCAGAATGGTTTGACATCCATGATGTCTGTAACACATCCCATGGCACGCACTCCAGAAATGACAATAAGATGATTTTTTGTGAGATGGACGATGAAAGACTGCACTGGTTAACGGACGTATTTCTGCCATGTATTGATGACATTCAGCAACATCCCGAAGAATTCAGGAAATTTACTAAAGAGACTAACCACGCTCTGGAGTTGACAACTCTCTCTTCAGTGGCATGCATACGATATTTAATAATCATCAATTTCCACTATGTCCTAATAAGGAATTTATCGAGTGACGATGTCGAGCTCTTTTTCAGTCACCTCAGACGAGAAGGGGGTTCAATGATATGATGGATGTGAGGTCTTGTATTCATGCTATTGAATCTACCCTTCACACTGGAATTATCGCAGCCTCGAGCCATGGAAACGTTGAACTAAGGAATGAGGACTTAGTATCCACCGTAAGATCCAAGTTCTTTTCTAGGAACCAACTTCAAGAGCCAGGTGAAGAAGGACATGTCACGGATTCTGCCTTCGTACCGGAGCTTACCGAACACGTCCTTGCTATAGTTGGAAACCCCGTTGAAGGTGCATTTTTAACCTGCCCATTTATTTTCATTGCATTGTGTTTATATACGATTACGGTATTTAACAATTTGGTTTTATTTTTAGGAACTGCATCCAACATAGCAATAACAATGGTGGCTGGCTACCTAGTGCGCGTAGCAGAAGAAAATACAAGCTGTGAAGTTTGTTTGCAACATATTTCTCTTCCTGCGAGTGAAAGCCCGATCCTCAGCTTCATACAATTTCAAGATCGTGGAGGACTGAGGTACCCTAAAACATAATTTGTGGTGTTACTAGAGCAAATTATGCAATGCGTATCACGTGCTGTCCTGTATCTGCCACGGAAAAACTGAGTGACAAACTGCACACTTTTATTGAAATACAAGTTCTGTCAAACAATTAAGTGTGACCAATGCAACGTATCTGAACTTCTGATTCTCCTTCAATCGCACGAGTAGCAAAGAACGATTTTTAAGGCTTCACAATAAGCCTCTGAACAGGAAAGTACTGAAGCTCTAAGAAAAGACTGCATGTTTATGATATTCCGGTGAGTTATAGATATGAATGATAAACCACACTTTTGTAAATGTGCATGAAATAGCCCGGGTATTCTCTCATCTCAATACTAAATTCGTATAGTGCGCTGATATTGAGGGTGTTACAATGCGATCCTAGCGGTAGAATGCTGAACTTAGTTGCCCCCCAGCATGGCCGACTGAATGCGAGCTGCGCTCTATACCGGCCTTGACAATCCCAGTTAGAGCCCATGCATAACGTGTAATTGGAAAATTTTTACTCGTCGTCGATAGAGCGCACTCCCATCCAATTATAGGCGCGATTAATAAACAGCTGTACAGTACGTTTATTAAATGTGTAATCTCGAGAACCACTGGATGGATTTTGATGCGGCTTTCACCATTCTGTAAAGGTAATCTCGAGGAAGATTTCTGTACAAAATAATTTATTTATGATCAATGGGAGCCAAGCAGCAACGATTTCAGTGAAAAGGTCGAAAAAATAGCCTGGCGTCCGTGCGCTTTTGAAGCTTACGCTGGGCAAACCGTTAAAAATATCAATATACTATGAGTGTAAGAATTGTTCAGCGTGAGAAATTCTACAAAAAAAAAGTCCGCGAGAGCATATTGTTTTATCCCTTTGTTGGGGGTGGGATAAACTGAGTAGTGTAGGTGTGCTAATTTTAAGGGCTGTTTGCGAATGAGGGTAGTTTTCCGTGATTGGGGAAGACTACCAGTGTAGTGTGTTGGTGTGAGTGCTTAATCTATTGGGGGCATCCCTGCAGGATGCGTGTACCTGCTAGGGGATGAATGTCTAAGTGCAGGCTGCTAATCTAGCCTGCCAATTAAGTAGAGTGAGCAATTCAGCGAGCGTGCAGAGTCGGTGACTTGACACTCTGCAGTCGGGCCGCTTGCTCGAGTACAATAGAACGTGACGATGCAGTTCCTGGTCGCCACGGTCAGGGGCAATTATGACTAAGGTCAGGTTGGGTATAAGGATGTAAAATGGAGTGTGATTAGTAATAAACGTGTGTGTTTACTGGCCAAATGTTTATTGGCCAGTAGCTGTGATGTGATGTCCCTTTTTGGGAGTTATAAAATAAAGTACAAGTTGTAAAGTGCACAAATGTTTAGGGTAGATGTTTACAAAGATAAGGAATCTGAGCACACGGCTAGATCTCACCTGGTGAAGAGCTGGAACGGACCTCGTCGGGGCAGAGCCGCTGGCCAAGAACAGATAATGGGGCTCTTCCGGGCCTAGCCTTTAAGGCCTCCCCCCACTGCCTGGTCAGCATTTCCTCATTGCTGTCGCTCCAGTTACTGTGTTTGTGTTTGTATTACGTAAGCGTGGCTGTCAGCAGTATGCCGGGCCTGCTTGTGTTTGAAGAAGTACATGAGGCTTATGGTATGCCTATGAGGGTGGTTTTGATGAAAGATGGAGGGGTGGGTCTTAGGGGGTACTGCCCCCGGGCTGTACAATATCTCTATCTTTGATACATCGGC
Source organism: Meconema thalassinum (assembly GCA_946902985.2). NCBI lineage: Eukaryota > Metazoa > Arthropoda > Insecta > Orthoptera > Tettigoniidae > Meconema > Meconema thalassinum. The sequence continues at coordinate 18,933,301 of OX336395.1, read as the reverse complement.
CACTATAAGTGATTTTAGTATCATGCACCTCGCCATTCTTAAATTACGTCTGACAGGAATTCCTTGCACATTCATAACTGTTCCCGGACGAAGCCGGGGCGGGTTGCTAGTGACACTATATAATTATTATCGTTATAATTTCCGCAATATCAAAATTAAAATTATATCACAAAATAAAATAGCGTTCTAATAAATCTAAGAGAAATTAGACATACCTTGCACCCTCTTCGGGTACAAGGACACACCGTCTCACCAAAAGGAAAGAGAGGATGAAAATTACAGCCGGGAACAAGTAGCAGCCAATCGAGTGTTTTGTTTTGTGCTAAGAGGTCTTTCGACCAATTATCAGATACCGTGTGGCGTGTGCCTTCTTTTTCACGAAGCAGCTGTCAGGCTGTGTGTGTCACACACAGGAATCTACCATAGCAAAATGGGTTAGGTTTGTTTAGACGTGCAAAGACTATCACTATCTGACTGCTATGGTTATATCTAGTGTGACACTTCTATATAGTGGTACCTTAATATTCAATGATTTGTAGATTTCAAGATCAAGTAACTTTTTAAAAGCTGATATATAACATTACTTACCCACAGGTGGCATATTAGTAGCCTCCTCAACTGGATTTTCCGTTAGGCTTAAAGCTCTGGGAGAGCAACAGGGTCAGTACGGTACGAATGACGAAACACGTGTGAAATAGCAAGTTGAGTCTGTGGAGCGGGGTCCAGCTATTGCGTCATTTGGCTGTCCCTTGTCCACCAATTATGGTGATTTTTTTTTGTTCAAGTGTCCTTAGTTTAAATCTCCTGTCTCTATTCCTCAGAGTCCACTTCTCTACTCTGTCTTTAATGTGTTGCATTGTTATATCTAACTCTTTTAGATCGTCCCAGACCTCTTTGAAAACAGTTTTATTTGATTCTTTCAATAATAATTGTATAGTTGTTTTACCAGCCATGTTTGTGGTGCGGTAATCATGATACAAATATATATCGCACCCCCGGTGGAAGACTAAAGATAAAAAATGCATATTTCTTTCACGAGAAGCATTTAAGAGATTTTTAGTCATGAAAAATATTAAATATTACTTACAGAAAGGGGAATTACTGTACGAGCATTATGAACTTTAACATTAAATGTGGTGTATTAAGTTCATTTAAGTAATAATAATTTTTGAGCTATGGCATTTTTTATTCAGTGTATCTTAAATTGTTAACAGTTATGGGTGGTTTGGTTAAAACAATTTTTACTATTTTGGTAAATTTCATTCTTTTTCTTTTGAATTAGTAATCCTGCATAACGTACACAAAAATGAGAAGAAACCGGCCACAACTAAGATGTGACAGTTTTCCGCAGCACAGATTTGATTAAAGGGGCCAAGTAACTAACAAGAAGTTCCGTGACGAACTAAAGAGCCTACTTCTCTGAAAATTTAAGATTCATGCTAATCTATATAGACCTATCTAGAATAATGACGAAATTAAGTTGGTAATATCAAAATTTCCATTTATTTCGAAATATGCCTGGTATAATGTAGCCTAATAGAGCACTACAGTTGGCAGCCCTGGTGACTGAATATATTCTTAGTTCCATCTCTTAAGGTACATACAAAATTTGGTTGAAGTCCAATGGATAGCATTGACGTTACATGCAGTTAGACATTGGATCTATCAGCGTGCGCAAAATCATGTTGGCAACAATGTCATGCATGTGTTGGTCAGACATAATCTGAAATAGTATGATCTATTAAAGTGCAAATTTTGGATTAAATCCATTTGTTAGTATAGAAGTTACACGTATTTTAAAATTGGACTTATCACCACGCTTATAGTCATGTTGGCAGCACTGACGTATATTAGTTTCTCCAAATTAATCTAGAATGCCAGGTACTATACGTGTGCAAAGTTTAAAGCTATTGGCTTACATACTTTATGATATATTAATATTAGGGTAAAAATAGAGACAGCATTTATTAACAGTTTTCAGCCCTGGTTGCTCTTAAGAACAAGCATAGTCATATCTGTTTTGGTACACACAGCACATATGAAATTTGGTTGAAATCCAATTGACAGTATAGAAGTAACATGTATTTAAAAATTGGTCCTATCAGCAGGCTTAGAATCATGTGGATAACACTGACGTATATAAGTTACTCCGAATTAATCTAGAATGTGAGGTACTATACGTGTGCATAGTTTAAAGCTGCCGGCTTGCATACTTTCTGATATATTGGTATTTGGATAAGAAAATAAAGAGAGCATTTATTAACAGTTGGTAGCCCTGGTGGCTTTTAAGAATACGCTCAGTCATATCTGTTTATGTACACATAGTACATATGAAATTTGGTTAAAATCCAATTGATAGTGTAGAAGGTGTATGCATTTAAAAATTCGACCTATCAGCAGGCTTAGAATCATTTTGGCAACACTTCCATCCATGGCCTCATGGAAATTAAACTGAAATATTATTATCTCTATGTGTGCCAATCTTGGAATAGCTCCCATGTATACTTTCCAAGATATCCAACGTGGAGCTCAAATTTCAATTGCGGTTTTTCAGCAGATGGTAGCACTGACGTCATTTTCAAATATGGGCTTGAGATATTCAGGTATAGATCTTTACTCATACCAAATTTGGATTCGATTGCTGCAGCCGTTTAGGAGTTGATAAGGGGGGACACACACACACTGACAGTCAGACAGACATTTGCCCGGATCGATCTCATAAGTGCACTTTTTCCTCATTTTTGCAAAATGTGAAAAGTAGGCTTAAAATTCATATTCCTTTTTACATGTGGCAGTCTTCCACCCGGATGCAAAATATTTATTCACTTGCAATTAAGGGCAAGAAGCCCAGGTAGCAATATTTACAATTATATGTTTAAATTATAACCCAGCTTTAAAAGAAATCTTTTGAAATGGACCACAGGTCCATTTAGGACCAAGCAAAATGAAACCATTTACAGTATTATAAAGAAATAAATGAATTTAAGATATCCTACATCATTAAACAATTCAATTGAGTTACTTAATGCATACACCTAAATCTTTAGTGTGTTAAGAACCAAGACTGGAGCGTATGAGAAATTAACCGTCTCATTTAAGGTACTGCGCCCGAATCCCGCTAGGTCACAGTCCAAAATCCGCGTAGATGGAAAATAAGGATCGTAGGAGAGTCGACACCCGGCTAAAGAATCAACGATTCCTACAGGACTGATGACTAAGGAACCCTGATCACACATGACGCATATCTAACCTTACTACTAACTAGTTGCACACAGAACAGCCTACAAACAAAACGTTGAGCACAAATTGAGCGACTCGGCTCTCGGGTTAATGGAATAATGTGTCGATTTACTGTATGCATCGAACTAGCAGTATCGTTATTAAGTAGTGAGGAAAGAAGTCATCTCTAGAAAAACGAAGCAAGCATAAAATAGCTTGCAATTTATTAAAGAAAACCAACGAACATTACAGACATGTCCTTAAGCAAAATAAAATAAGAATTGACACTACAAATAAGAATAACACCTCAACTAGACGTAGATGCGACTCACTTAGTCTCAGCTAGCATCCTACTTCAAATAATATTCAATCTTTCCTCATAAGACATTTCCAAGCATATACAAAACATTTGCGAAAATCCTGAACACTAATTATGAATATATCTTCCTATATCGTTATGTTCATGATACAGACATGCTCCCTAATTAATACATCTGTGTAATAACATCGCAAAATAGCGTTAAACTCTAATACACAACTGTAGGTGACTAAAAATAATAACCATAATGTTTAGAACACAATATGTACAGTGTCGCGTCCCGCAGGATTCATTCTCTAGCAATAATAGCATAAAGTTTCTTCTCTCACCTTCATTCGCGTATTTCACACAACTTTAAAGTCAAATCCGGTATAGATTTCTCATATCCAATGTGAATCTGTGTTACAAATCAATTAAGTTCAGATCTATTCACTTCTAAATTACAAATTCGGTGTTAATACTTCCAATAAATTCCAAATATTCGTCGCAAGACCTTTAGATAAGCTATTTTCAAAGACAATAAATGTGGATAGCATTTAACCTTCGATACTCACAATAATAATTCTGCAAAGATATATTTCTCGACATTGCTTATTAGACATACTGTACTTTATCACATTTTATCATAATAACTTCCCCTCACACTCCTGATTACCATATTATCGTGTCTGCACTAGACGTTCCTTCAGACCATTGCCTCTCGCATGTATCTCGTTTAGCACTTCCACAAAACTCCTAGAAACCAATCTCGTATACTTTAAATAAAGTGAGATTCAGTATCCCTACTAGATATTACTATTGTAATACCGTTCACGAATACAACTTACCTCCTCCTACATAATCTCTATCGATTATACATTATTGTGCTATCACTTCCTTGTGCATCTCTCATAAAATATTTCCGCAATGTTTCTCCACATCTCTCCTCATAAAATCATGCCTTCTTTCCGTTCTCTTCCTCTAGTACAAATCTGTTACAATATACATGTATAGCTTTTCTATAAATCTAAAGTCTGCTCGCATTTATCCACACCTCACGTCTGTTCCTTTCTAGATATTTAATATTCTTTCCGTGGCCTCACATGACCTGGCAATAACAAAGATTGTTTGATACAATTACCTTTCACATCTTAGATCTCTCAGCTATGCCTCTCCAAATACGCATACTGCTTGAACAATCGTAATAATACTCTGGGTTTTACATAGTTGCTTTCCTAGACAGTGAAGTTCCTTTCAATGCAAGAATTGAAATACTCCTGTCAACAATTACGGTCTTTATACATCATATATTCGATTCTGTCACGAATTAGCTGTACAAAGGATCATTACCTTACATTACATGTACAATAAAACCAAACATGTGACTACCTTCTACCTGATGTCACAACGCGGATACGCAAAATACTTGCTTCAACAAAATGAAGTTACTCTAGCTTACACAAGCTACAAAAATGACGACAAAAAACGTTCTGATAAGATCAAAAATGCAATATAAACGCTCTATAGCAAAATTTCAAAATTCTAGACAAGATAACAACATGAGCTATGAATAAGATAAAGAATATTGGTCAATATGCTGGAAAATCGTGTACAAGTTATATCTACATAGGTGTGTAAATCTGCACTGTTCTACCTTAAAGCTGGACCTGTGGTGACGGACCTGGTGTCAACGGCATTCGTGGAATCTCTGTCATGTGCTTCAGGAACGCGACCTTGCGTCTGGCGGGCGGCTGGCATACGTCATAGAGCTCCTGTCTGGACTGCTGGTCTCGACAAACAGTAGGGGGTGGGGTGGAAAACCGGTCTCCAGCTGAGACTCGCCGTGTAGCCACTGTTCTACCTTAAAGCTGGACCTGGTGTGGAATCTCTGTCATGTGCTTCAGGTACGCGACCTTGCGTCTGGCGGGCGGCTGGCATACGTCATAGAGCTCCTGTCTGGACTGTTGGTCTCGACAAACAGTAGGGGATGGGGTGGAAAACCGGTCTCCAGCTGAGACTCGCCGTGTAGCCACTGCTCTACCTTAAAGCTGGACCTGGTGTGGAATCTCTGTCATGTGCTTCAGGAACGCGACCTTGCGTCTGGCGGGCGGCTGGCATACGTCATAGAGCTCCTGTCTGGACTGCTGGTCTCGGAAAACAGTAGGGGGATGGGGTGGAAAACCGGTCTCCAGCTGAGACTCGCCGTGTAGCCTCCTCTCTACCGTCCGCGACCTCTTTCTACTGTCATTCTTGGATCTTCTCGGTTAGATAACCTTGATGCTCCTCCCGCTTCCTTCTTGGGTCCATCTTCTGGTGGTACATCGGCTGATGTTCATCGATGTCGGTAGAATAATAGTGGTGTTTATCATCGTGAGAAATCACCTTGACATGTGAGTTTCTCTCCATAGTAGTAGAATAGTGTGTATTCAGAACGAACTGCAGTTGGTAGCGCAGCCCGTCCTCTTAATCAAGCTACATGGTCATCTCTGGATATCGCTTGTTAGTGTAGCTTCTCTGCTTCGAAATAGTTGGTCGTGATCTCTCCCCTTTGACCTGGTTCAATAGACATTTTATAGATAGTAATGTTTAGCTTTTTATAATGTGTTCCAATACTTCAGCTTTCTTCTCCTCTACGTAGTATTTCGTAGAAGTTCCAATGCGATGATACGAGTATAACAAAGTATCACCCAGTATAGTTTCTGGTTCTTTCTTCTTAATATCTCTTCTCAATTGTTATAGTTTGTTATTTTTCATGGCGTCATATTTATCTCTCTGTCGTATTGCTTCATGTTGAATTCTCAATTATCACAAGTTACATTCTTGTATATTTCGGAGTGAAATGTAATACGTGTACTTCTCCAAAAGTTCGTAACGAAAGAGCCTCGCTTCCTAGCGTTTGCTAGCCTCCTCGATGAAAGCTTTCCCTCCATAATCAATCTTCCTAGCCTCACTCCTTGCTGAAAACACACACATCGGTTCGTATCTCCTCTTGTAGATATCCGATTTAATCGCGGTTTCAACCATTAAATTTCATTTTTCCTCCTGGGAAATTTGATATGTTACAGTCCTTTCCATTATTAAAATAATGTATATAATATCCATTTGTTCCCTCGTAATCTCTGTGTCTTCTGATTGGCTGAGTACCTGTTCTGAACCGCGCCAGACACACGACCCCCCTTATCCTCTATCTGGTCGCGTGCATGACCTCTGCTTATCATTGCTCTGTCCCCTAGCTCACGAAAACTGGTTTCTCGCGGCCAACATCTACAAACTGTGCATTTTCCTGGACTCGGCCTGAGTACCTCACCCTTGGCTAAAATATCTTGGGTTACAAAATTTCCATTTCTGCTCCAAATATACATATTTCTATTGGCTAAAATGTTACCATTTACTTCTGGGTGTCAAAGCTCTCCTCCTGCAAACTAATTTGGTCCAAATCACGAAAAATTTCATATGCAACCTTTCTCAGACGGTCTCCGTTCGAATCTCGTCCAGTACATAGTCTAGGCTGAACATGGTTCCGAGCGCAGTACCGTACCTTATTTACGACCATAAGACGCACCCTGATATTTTATGTAAATGTAAGGAAAAATATAATTTAACTGTATTATCCAATTTTTTTTATAGAAATAATTTAATTTGTATACAAAAACAAATAAGGTGGTGCAATAATATGTTGTAAGAAAACCTCTTATGTACAACTGGCATTGTATACGGTAAATTGTCACTACCGGAACTTGCTGGAATTCCCTGCAACTTTCATTCCTGTGAGACAAAGGCAGGTATTCCTTAACCACTGTTTCTTAACTTGGGCACGTAATAAAAGGGTCAATTGTTGTGAGTAAAGTAAGGAATGTTTTGAGCATTAGTGTAGCAAATTATGTATCCTTGTATAAATATGATAGATCATAAGATGCAGCCATATTTTATGCGGTAATTTTGCTAACAAAAAGTGTGTCTTATGGTCAAAAAATATAGTGGTTAAAAGACAAGGTATAGAGAGTGTAGTGCTGGTCTTTCGCCTGTGGGCGATCTAATGTCGATGATATGAATGATGATAGCATCAAAAACCTCCAGCTGAAATAACTATATGAAGTTAAAATCCCTCGACCTGGTTGAGAATCGAACCCAGGGCCCTTTGGTCTAAAGTCTAGTTTGGTATCCACTTAGCCACGGAGCTGGACTGTTCATGTGGTGAAGGGATAACAAAAGCAGATAGCTGATATTTGATATGCTTATAGGGGCAGATGACCTTGCTGATGACAATTATAATCTGTATTCTATCGGTTTGTTCCTGTAAATGTGTATTTAAGATGTAGTAATAGAGGATCTAAGTTTGCATAACTTGTTATATCATAACTGGTATTTTTATGAAATGAGCAACAAAACCCACACCAATGGATACAGTATTTGTGTATTGGTGTCAAGCAGAGACGTGATGTAGTTTTGAAACTTGTATCCTGTTCCTACCTTTGTCATCCGCAGACGATCGGTGGATAAATTAGATAAAATGGCTATTTGTTCTTTCCTTTGATGAAAAAATGACAAAGCTAATGAAATTAAAGAGATTAATAACAAGGGTTATTTACCACCTAAAAGTTAACTATTATTCCCCATATTAAAATAAAAGATCCATTTTCTCCCATACTTTGATGATTTTTCCACAGCACTATCACAAGCGGCTACTCTGATACATGGATGATGTTTCCATAGCACTATCACTAGTGGCTACTACTCCGATACATGGATGATGTTTCCACAGCACTATCACGAGTGACTACTACTCCGATACATGGATGTTGTTTCCACAGCACTATCACAAGTGGCTACTACTCCGATACATGGATGATGTTTCCACAGCACTATCACTAGTGGCTGCTACTCCGATACATGGATGTTGTTTCCACAGCACTATCACTAGTGACTACTACTCCGATACATGGATGTTGTTTCCACAGCATTATCACTAGTGGCTACTACTCCGATACATGGATGTTGTTTCCACAGCACTATCACTAGTGGCTGCTACTCCGATACATGGATGATGTTTCCACAGCACTATCACAAGTGGCTACTACTCCGATACATGGATGATGTTTCCACAGCACTATCACTAGTGGCTACTCTGATACATGGATGTTGTTTCCACAGCATTATCACTAGTGGCTACTACTCCGATACATGGATGTTGTTTCCACAGCACTATCACAAGTGGCTACTACTCCGATACATGGATGTTGTTTCCACAGCACTATCACTAGTGGCTGTTACTCTGATACATGGATGTTGTTTCCACAGCACTATCACTAGTGGCTACTACTCTGATACATGGATGATGTTTCCACAGCACTATCACAAGTGGCTACTACTCCGATACATGGATGATGTTTCCACAGCACTATCACAAGTGGCTACTACACCGATACATGGATGATGTTTCCACAGCACTATCACAAGTGGCTACTACTCCGATACATGGATGATGTTTCCACAGCACTATCACTAGTGGCTGCTACTCCGATACATCGATGTTGTTTCCACAGCACTATCACTAGTGGCTGCTACTCCGATACATGGATGTTGTTTCCACAGCACTATCACTAGTGACTACTCCGATACATGGATGATGTTTCCACAGCACTATCACTAGTGGCTGCTACTCCGATACATGGATGATGTTTCCACAGCACTATCACTAGTGGCTACTACTCCGATACATGGATGTTGTTTCCACAGCACTATCACAAGTGGCTACTACTCCGATACATGGATGATGTTTCCACAGCACTATCACTAGTGGCTGCTACTCCGATAGATGGATGTTGTTTCCACAGCACTATCACTAGTGACTACTACTCCGATACATGGATGTTGTTTCCACAGCACTATCACTAGTGACTACTCCGATACATGGATGATGTTTCCACAGCACTATCACTAGTGGCTGCTACTCCGATACATGGATGATGTTTCCACAGCACTATCACTAGTGGCTGCTACTCCAATACATGGATGATGTTTCCACAGCACTATCACTAGTGACTGCTACTCCAATACATGGATGATGTTTCCACAGCACTATCACTAGTGGCTACTACTCTGATACATGGATGATGTTTCCACAGCACTATCACTAGTGACTGCTACTCCAATACATGGATGATGTTTCCACAGCACTATCACTAGTGACTGCTACTCCAATACATGGATGATGTTTCCACAGCACTATCACTAGTGGCTACTACTCTGATACATGGATGTTGTTTCCACAGCACTATCACTAGTGACTACTACTCCAATACATGGATGATGTTTCCACAGCACTATCACTAGTGGCTACTACTCCAATACATGGATGATGTTTCCACAGCATTATCACTAGTGACTACTACTCCAATACATGGACGATGTTTCCACAGCACTATCACTAGTGGCTACTACTCCGATACATGGATGATGTTTCCACAGCACTATCACGAGTGGCTACTACTCCAATACATGGATGATGTTTCCACAGCACTATCACTAGTGGCTACTACTCCAATACATGGATGATGTTTCCACAGCACTATCACGAGTGGCTACTACTCCGATACATGGATGTTGTTTCCACAGCACTATCACTAGTGGCTGCTACTCCGATACATGGATGATGTTTCCACAGCACTATCACTAGTGGCTACTACTCCGATATATGGATGTTGTTTCCACAGCACTATCACTAGTGGCTACTACTCTGATACATGGATGATGTTTCCACAGCACTATCACTAGTGGCTACTACTCCGATATATGGATGTTGTTTCCACAGCACTATCACTAGTGGCTACTACTCTGATACATGGAAGATGTTTCCACAGCACTATCACTAGTGACTACTACTCCAATATATGGATGTTGTTTCCACAGCACTATCACTAGTGGCTACTACTCTGATACATGGATGTTGTTTCCACAGCACTATCACTACTGGCTACTACTCTGATACATGGATGTTGTTTCCACAGCACTATCACTAGTGGCTACTACTCCGATACATGGATGATGTTTCCACAGCACTATCACTAGTGGCTACTACTCCAATATATGGATGTTGTTTCCACAGCACTATCACTAGTGACTACTACTCTGATACATGGATGATGTTTCCACAGCACTATCACTAGTGGCTACTACTCCAATATATGGATGTTGTTTCCACAGCATTATCACTAGTGACTGCTACTCCGATACATGGATGTTGTTTCCACAGCACTATCACTAGTGACTACTACTCCAATACATGGATGATGTTTCCACAGCACTATCACGAGTGGCTACTACTCCAATATATGGATGTTGTTTCCACAGCACTATCACTAGTGGCTGCTACTCCGATACATGGACGATGTATCCACAGCACTATCACAAGTGGCTGCTACTCCAATACATGGATGATGTTTCCACAGCACTATCACTAGTGGCTGCTACTCCAATATATGGATGTTGTTTCCACAGCACCATCACTAGTGGCTACTACTCCGATATATGGATGATGTTTCCACAGCACTATCACGAGTGACTGCTACTCCAATACATGGATGATGTTTCCACAGCACTATCACTAGTGGCTGCTACTCCAATACATGGATGATGGTTCCACAGCACTATCAATAGTGGCTGCTACTCCGATACATGGATGATGTTTCCACAGCACTATCACTAGTGGCTGCTACTCCGATACATGGATGATGTTTCCACAGCACTATCACTAGTGGCTGCTACTCCGATACATGGATGATGTTTCCACAGCACTATCACGAGTGACTGCTACTCCAATACATGGATGATGTTTCCACAGCACTATCACTAGTGACTGCTACTCCAATACATGGATGATGTTTCCACAGCACTATCACTAGTGGCTGCTACTCCGATACATGGATGATGTTTCCACAGCACTATCACGAGTGACTGCTACTCCAATACATGGATGATGTTTCCACAGCACTATCACGAGTGACTGCTACTCCAATACATGGATGATGTTTCCACAGCACTATCACTAGTGGCTGCTACTCCGATACATGGATGATGTTTCCACAGCACTATCACTAGTGACTACTACTCCAATATATGGATGTTGTTTCCACAGCACTATCACTAGTGGCTACTACTCTGATACATGGATGATGTATCCACAGCACTATCACTAGTGGCTGCTACTCCGATACATGGATGATGTTTCCACAGCACTATCACTAGTGGCTACTACTCTGATACATGGATGATGTATCCACAGCACTATCACTAGTGACTGCTACTCCGATACATGGATGATGTTTCCACAGCACTATCACTAGTGGCTGCTACTCCGATACATGGATGATGTTTCCACAGCACTATCACTAGTGGCTGCTACTCCGATACATGGATGATGTTTCCACAGCACTATCACTAGTGACTACTACTCCAATATATGGATGTTGTTTCCACAGCACTATCACTAGTGGCTACTACTCTGATACATGGATGATGTATCCACAGCACTATCACTAGTGGCTGCTACTCCGATACATGGATGATGTTTCCACAGCACTATCACTAGTGACTGCTACTCCGATACATGGACGATGTATCCACAGCACTATCACTAGTGGCTGCTACTCTGATACATGGATGTTGTTTCCACAGCACTATTACTAGTGGCTGCTACTCTGATACATGGATGTTGTTTCCACAGCACTATCACTAGTGGCTACTACTGTGATATATGGATGATGTATCCACAGCACTATCACTAGTGACTACTACTCTGATACATGGATGATGTATCCACAGCACTATCACTAGTGGCTACTACTCTGATATATGGATGATGTATCCACAGCACTATCACTGGTGACTACTACTCTGATACATGGATGATGTATCCACAGCACTATCACTAGTGACTACTACTCTGATACATGGACGATGTATCCACAGCACTATCACTAGTGGCTGCTACTCCGATACATGGACGATGTATCCACAGCACTATCACTAGTGGCTGCTACTCTGATACATGGATGATGTATCCACAGCACTATCACTAGTGGCTACTACTCTGATACATGGACGATGTATCCACAGCACTATCACTAGTGGCTGCTACTCCGATACATGGACGATGTATCCACAGCACTATCACTAGTGGCTGCTACTCTGATACATGGATGATGTTTCCACAGCACTATCACTAGTGACTACTACTCTGATACATGGACGATGTATCCACAGCACTATCAGTAGTGACTACTACTCTGATACATGGATGTTGTTTCCACAGCACTATCACTAGTGGCTACTACTCTGATATATGGATGATGTATCCACAGCACTATCACTAGTGACTACTACTCCAATATATGGATGTTGTTTCCAAAGCACTATCACTAGTGGCTGCTACTCCGATATATGGATGATGTATCCACAGCACTATCACTAGTGGCTACTACTCTGATATATGGATGATGTTTCCACAGCACTATCACTAGTGGCTACTACTCTGATACATGGATGTTGTTTCCACAGCACTATCACTAGTGGCTACTCTGATACATGGATGATGTATCCACAGCACTATCACTAGTGACTACTACTCCGATACATGGATGATGTTTCCACAGCACTATCACTAGTGACTGCTACTCCGATACATGGATGTTGTTCCCACAGCACTATCACTAGTGGCTACTACTCTGATATATGGATGATGTTTCCACAGCACTATCACTAGTGACTACTACTCTGATACATGGATGTTGTTTCCACAGCACTATCACTAGTGGCTACTCTGATACATGGATGATGTTTCCACAGCACTAGCACTAGTGACTACTACTCTGATACATGGATGATGTATCCACAGCACTATCACTAGTGGCTGCTACTCTGATACATGGAAGATGTTTCCACAGCACTATCACTAGTGGCTACTCTGATACATGGATGATGTTTCCACAGCACTATCACGAGTGGCTGCTACTCTGATACATGGATGTTGTTTCCACAGCACTATCACTAGTGGCTACTACTGTGATATATGGATGATGTATCCACAGCACTATCACTAGTGGCTGCTACTCCGATATATGGAAGATGTATCCACAGCACTATCACTAGTGACTACTACTCTGATACATGGATGTTGTTTCCACAGCACTATCACTAGTGGCTACTACTCTGATATATGGATGATGTTTCCACAGCACTATCACTAGTGGCTGCTACTCCGATACATGGATGATGTATCCACAGCACTATCACTAGTGACTACTACTCTGATACATGGACGATGTATCCACAGCACTATCACTAGTGGCTGCTACTCCGATACATGGATGATGTATCCACAGCACTATCACTAGTGGCTACTACTCTGATACATGGACGATGTATCCACAGCACTATCACTAGTGGCTGCTACTCCGATACATGGACGATGTATCCACAGCACTATCACTAGTGGCTGCTACTCTGATACATGGATGATATTTCCACAGCACTATCACTAGTGACTACTACTCTGATACATGGACGATGTATCCACAGCACTATCACTAGTGACTACTACTCTGATACATGGATGTTGTTTCCACAGCACTATCACTAGTGGCTACTACTCTGATATATGGATGATGTATCCACAGCACTATCACTAGTGACTACTACTCCAATATATGGATGTTGTTTCCACAGCACTATCACTAGTGGCTACTACTCTGATATATGGATGATGTTTCCACAGCACTATCACTAGTGACTATTACTCTGATACATGGATGTTGTTTCCACAGCACGTTCACTAGTGGCTGCTACTCTGATACATGGATGATGTTTCCACAGCACTAACACTAGTGACTACTACTCTGATACATGGATGATGTATCCACAGCACTATCACTAGTGGCTGCTACTCTGATACATGGAAGATGTTTCCACAGCACTATCACTAGTGGCTACTCTGATACATGGATGATGTTTCCACAGCACTATCACGAGTGGCTGCTACTCTGATACATGGATGTTGTTTCCACAGCACTATCACTAGTGGCTACTACTCTGATATATGGATGATGTATCCACAGCACTATCACTAGTGGCTGCTACTCCGATATATGGATGATGTATCCACAGCACTATCACTAGTGGCTGCTACTCTGATACATGGAAGATGTTTCCACAGCACTATCACTAGTGGCTACTCTGATACATGGATGATGTTTCCACAGCACTATCACGAGTGGCTGCTACTCTGATACATGGATGATGTATCCACAGCACTATCACTAGTGACTACTACTCTGATACATGGATGATGTTTCCACAGCACTATCACAAGTGGCTACTACTCCGATACATGGATGTTGTTTCCACAGCACTATCACTAGTGGCTGCTACTCTGATACATGGATGTTGTTTCCACAGCACTATCACTAGTGGCTACTACTCTGATACATGGATGATGTTTCCACAGCACTATCACAAGTGGCTACTACTCCGATACATGGATGATGTTTCCACAGCACTATCACAAGTGGCTACTACACCGATACATGGATGATGTTTCCACAGCACTATCACAAGTGGCTACTACTCCGATACATGGATGATGTTTCCACAGCACTATCACTAGTGGCTGCTACTCCGATACATCGATGTTGTTTCCACAGCACTATCACTAGTGGCTGCTACTCCGATACATGGATGTTGTTTCCACAGCACTATCACTAGTGACTACTCCGATACATGGATGATGTTTCCACAGCACTATCACTAGTGGCTGCTACTCCGATACATGGATGATGTTTCCACAGCACTATCACTAGTGGCTACTACTCCGATACATGGATGTTGTTTCCACAGCACTATCACAAGTGGCTACTACTCCGATACATGGATGATGTTTCCACAGCACTATCACTAGTGGCTGCTACTCCGATAGATGGATGTTGTTTCCACAGCACTATCACTAGTGACTACTACTCCGATACATGGATGTTGTTTCCACAGCACTATCACTAGTGACTACTCCGATACATGGATGATGTTTCCACAGCACTATCACTAGTGGCTGCTACTCCGATACATGGATGATGTTTCCACAGCACTATCACTAGTGGCTGCTACTCCAATACATGGATGATGTTTCCACAGCACTATCACTAGTGACTGCTACTCCAATACATGGATGATGTTTCCACAGCACTATCACTAGTGGCTACTACTCTGATACATGGATGATGTTTCCACAGCACTATCACTAGTGACTGCTACTCCAATACATGGATGATGTTTCCACAGCACTATCACTAGTGACTGCTACTCCAATACATGGATGATGTTTCCACAGCACTATCACTAGTGGCTACTACTCTGATACATGGATGTTGTTTCCACAGCACTATCACTAGTGACTACTACTCCAATACATGGATGATGTTTCCACAGCACTATCACTAGTGGCTACTACTCCAATACATGGATGATGTTTCCACAGCATTATCACTAGTGACTACTACTCCAATACATGGACGATGTTTCCACAGCACTATCACTAGTGGCTACTACTCCGATACATGGATGATGTTTCCACAGCACTATCACGAGTGGCTACTACTCCAATACATGGATGATGTTTCCACAGCACTATCACTAGTGGCTACTACTCCAATACATGGATGATGTTTCCACAGCACTATCACGAGTGGCTACTACTCCGATACATGGATGTTGTTTCCACAGCACTATCACTAGTGGCTGCTACTCCGATACATGGATGATGTTTCCACAGCACTATCACTAGTGGCTACTACTCCGATATATGGATGTTGTTTCCACAGCACTATCACTAGTGGCTACTACTCTGATACATGGATGATGTTTCCACAGCACTATCACTAGTGGCTACTACTCCGATATATGGATGTTGTTTCCACAGCACTATCACTAGTGGCTACTACTCTGATACATGGAAGATGTTTCCACAGCACTATCACTAGTGACTACTACTCCAATATATGGATGTTGTTTCCACAGCACTATCACTAGTGGCTACTACTCTGATACATGGATGTTGTTTCCACAGCACTATCACTACTGGCTACTACTCTGATACATGGATGTTGTTTCCACAGCACTATCACTAGTGGCTACTACTCCGATACATGGATGATGTTTCCACAGCACTATCACTAGTGGCTACTACTCCAATATATGGATGTTGTTTCCACAGCACTATCACTAGTGACTACTACTCTGATACATGGATGATGTTTCCACAGCACTATCACTAGTGGCTACTACTCCAATATATGGATGTTGTTTCCACAGCATTATCACTAGTGACTGCTACTCCGATACATGGATGTTGTTTCCACAGCACTATCACTAGTGACTACTACTCCAATACATGGATGATGTTTCCACAGCACTATCACGAGTGGCTACTACTCCAATATATGGATGTTGTTTCCACAGCACTATCACTAGTGGCTGCTACTCCGA
Organism: Meconema thalassinum; assembly: GCA_946902985.2. NCBI lineage: Eukaryota > Metazoa > Arthropoda > Insecta > Orthoptera > Tettigoniidae > Meconema > Meconema thalassinum. Next base: position 18,916,254 of record OX336395.1, on the reverse strand, counting down.
TACATGGACGATGTATCCACAGCACTATCACAAGTGGCTGCTACTCCAATACATGGATGATGTTTCCACAGCACTATCACTAGTGGCTGCTACTCCAATATATGGATGTTGTTTCCACAGCACCATCACTAGTGGCTACTACTCCGATATATGGATGATGTTTCCACAGCACTATCACGAGTGACTGCTACTCCAATACATGGATGATGTTTCCACAGCACTATCACTAGTGGCTGCTACTCCAATACATGGATGATGGTTCCACAGCACTATCAATAGTGGCTGCTACTCCGATACATGGATGATGTTTCCACAGCACTATCACTAGTGGCTGCTACTCCGATACATGGATGATGTTTCCACAGCACTATCACTAGTGGCTGCTACTCCGATACATGGATGATGTTTCCACAGCACTATCACGAGTGACTGCTACTCCAATACATGGATGATGTTTCCACAGCACTATCACTAGTGACTGCTACTCCAATACATGGATGATGTTTCCACAGCACTATCACTAGTGGCTGCTACTCCGATACATGGATGATGTTTCCACAGCACTATCACGAGTGACTGCTACTCCAATACATGGATGATGTTTCCACAGCACTATCACGAGTGACTGCTACTCCAATACATGGATGATGTTTCCACAGCACTATCACTAGTGGCTGCTACTCCGATACATGGATGATGTTTCCACAGCACTATCACTAGTGACTACTACTCCAATATATGGATGTTGTTTCCACAGCACAATCACTAGTGGCTACTACTCTGATACATGGATGATGTATCCACAGCACTATCACTAGTGGCTGCTACTCCGATACATGGATGATGTTTCCACAGCACTATCACTAGTGGCTACTACTCTGATACATGGATGATGTATCCACAGCACTATCACTAGTGACTGCTACTCCGATACATGGATGATGTTTCCACAGCACTATCACTAGTGGCTGCTACTCCGATACATGGATGATGTTTCCACAGCACTATCACTAGTGGCTGCTACTCCGATACATGGATGATGTTTCCACAGCACTATCACTAGTGACTACTACTCCAATATATGGATGTTGTTTCCACAGCACTATCACTAGTGGCTACTACTCTGATACATGGATGATGTATCCACAGCACTATCACTAGTGGCTGCTACTCCGATACATGGATGATGTTTCCACAGCACTATCACTAGTGACTGCTACTCCGATACATGGACGATGTATCCACAGCACTATCACTAGTGGCTGCTACTCTGATACATGGATGTTGTTTCCACAGCACTATTACTAGTGGCTGCTACTCTGATACATGGATGTTGTTTCCACAGCACTATCACTAGTGGCTACTACTGTGATATATGGATGATGTATCCACAGCACTATCACTAGTGACTACTACTCTGATACATGGATGATGTATCCACAGCACTATCACTAGTGGCTACTACTCTGATATATGGATGATGTATCCACAGCACTATCACTGGTGACTACTACTCTGATACATGGATGATGTATCCACAGCACTATCACTAGTGACTACTACTCTGATACATGGACGATGTATCCACAGCACTATCACTAGTGGCTGCTACTCCGATACATGGACGATGTATCCACAGCACTATCACTAGTGGCTGCTACTCTGATACATGGATGATGTATCCACAGCACTATCACTAGTGGCTACTACTCTGATACATGGACGATGTATCCACAGCACTATCACTAGTGGCTGCTACTCCGATACATGGACGATGTATCCACAGCACTATCACTAGTGGCTGCTACTCTGATACATGGATGATGTTTCCACAGCACTATCACTAGTGACTACTACTCTGATACATGGACGATGTATCCACAGCACTATCAGTAGTGACTACTACTCTGATACATGGATGTTGTTTCCACAGCACTATCACTAGTGGCTACTACTCTGATATATGGATGATGTATCCACAGCACTATCACTAGTGACTACTACTCCAATATATGGATGTTGTTTCCAAAGCACTATCACTAGTGGCTGCTACTCCGATATATGGATGATGTATCCACAGCACTATCACTAGTGGCTACTACTCTGATATATGGATGATGTTTCCACAGCACTATCACTAGTGGCTACTACTCTGATACATGGATGTTGTTTCCACAGCACTATCACTAGTGGCTACTCTGATACATGGATGATGTATCCACAGCACTATCACTAGTGACTACTACTCCGATACATGGATGATGTTTCCACAGCACTATCACTAGTGACTGCTACTCCGATACATGGATGTTGTTCCCACAGCACTATCACTAGTGGCTACTACTCTGATATATGGATGATGTTTCCACAGCACTATCACTAGTGACTACTACTCTGATACATGGATGTTGTTTCCACAGCACTATCACTAGTGGCTACTCTGATACATGGATGATGTTTCCACAGCACTAACACTAGTGACTACTACTCTGATACATGGATGATGTATCCACAGCACTATCACTAGTGGCTGCTACTCTGATACATGGAAGATGTTTCCACAGCACTATCACTAGTGGCTACTCTGATACATGGATGATGTTTCCACAGCACTATCACGAGTGGCTGCTACTCTGATACATGGATGTTGTTTCCACAGCACTATCACTAGTGGCTACTACTGTGATATATGGATGATGTATCCACAGCACTATCACTAGTGGCTGCTACTCCGATATATGGAAGATGTATCCACAGCACTATCACTAGTGACTACTACTCTGATACATGGATGTTGTTTCCACAGCACTATCACTAGTGGCTACTACTCTGATATATGGATGATGTTTCCACAGCACTATCACTAGTGGCTGCTACTCCGATACATGGATGATGTATCCACAGCACTATCACTAGTGACTACTACTCTGATACATGGACGATGTATCCACAGCACTATCACTAGTGGCTGCTACTCCGATACATGGATGATGTATCCACAGCACTATCACTAGTGGCTACTACTCTGATACATGGACGATGTATCCACAGCACTATCACTAGTGGCTGCTACTCCGATACATGGACGATGTATCCACAGCACTATCACTAGTGGCTGCTACTCTGATACATGGATGATATTTCCACAGCACTATCACTAGTGACTACTACTCTGATACATGGACGATGTATCCACAGCACTATCACTAGTGACTACTACTCTGATACATGGATGTTGTTTCCACAGCACTATCACTAGTGGCTACTACTCTGATATATGGATGATGTATCCACAGCACTATCACTAGTGACTACTACTCCAATATATGGATGTTGTTTCCACAGCACTATCACTAGTGGCTACTACTCTGATATATGGATGATGTTTCCACAGCACTATCACTAGTGACTATTACTCTGATACATGGATGTTGTTTCCACAGCACGTTCACTAGTGGCTGCTACTCTGATATATGGATGATGTTTCCACAGCACTAACACTAGTGACTACTACTCTGATACATGGATGATGTATCCACAGCACTATCACTAGTGGCTGCTACTCTGATACATGGAAGATGTTTCCACAGCACTATCACTAGTGGCTACTCTGATACATGGATGATGTTTCCACAGCACTATCACGAGTGGCTGCTACTCTGATACATGGATGTTGTTTCCACAGCACTATCACTAGTGGCTACTACTCTGATATATGGATGATGTATCCACAGCACTATCACTAGTGGCTGCTACTCCGATATATGGATGATGTATCCACAGCACTATCACTAGTGGCTGCTACTCTGATACATGGAAGATGTTTCCACAGCACTATCACTAGTGGCTACTCTGATACATGGATGATGTTTCCACAGCACTATCACGAGTGGCTGCTACTCTGATACATGGATGATGTATCCACAGCACTATCACTAGTGACTACTACTCTGATACATGGATGATGTTTCCACAGCACTATCACAAGTGGCTACTCCGATACATGGATGATGTTTCCACAGCACTATCACTAGTGACTACTACTCTGATATATGGATGATGTTTCCACAGCACTATAACTAGTGGCTGCTACACCGATATATGGATGATGTATCCACAGCACTATCACTAGTGACTACTACCCTGATACATGGATGTTGTTTCCACAGCACTATCACTAGTGGCTGCTACTCTGATACATGGATGATGTTTCCACAGCACTATCACTAGTGACTGCTACTCCGATACATGGATGATGTATCCACAGCACTATCACTAGTGGCTGCTACTCCGATACATGGATGATGTATCCACAGCACTAACACTAGTGACTACTACTCTGATACATGGATGATGTATCCACAGCACTATCACTAGTGACTACTACTCCGATACATGGATGATGTATCCACAGCACTATCACTAGTGACTACTACTCTGATACATGGATGATGTTTCCACAGCACTATCACTAGTGGCTGCTACTCCGATACATGGATGATGTTTCCACAGCACTATCACTAGTGGCTACTCTGATACATGGACGATGTATCCACAGCACTATCACTAGTGACTACTACTCCGATACATGGATGATGTTTCCACAGCACTATCACTAGTGACTGCTACTCCGATACATGGATGATGTATCCACAGCACTATCACTAGTGGCTGCTACTCCGATACATGGATGATGTATCCACAGCACTAACACTAGTGACTACTACTCTGATACATGGATGATGTATCCAAAGCACTATCACGAGTGGCTGCTACTCCGATACATGGATGATGTATCCACAGCACTATCACTAGTGACTACTACTCTGATACATGGATGATGTATCCACAGCACTATCACTAGTGTCTGCTACTCCGATACATGGATGTTGTTTCCACAGCATTATCACTAGTGGCCACTACTCCGATACATGGATGATGTATCCACAGCACTATCACTAGTGGCTACTACTCTGATACATGGATGTTGTTTCCACAGCACTATCACTAGTGACTGCTACTCTGATACATGGATGATGTTTCCACAGCACTATCACTAGTGGCTGCTACTCTGATACATGGATGATGTTTCCACAGCACTATCACTAGTGACTGCTACTCTGATACATGGACGATGTTTCCACAGCACTATCACTAGTGACTACTACTCTGATACATGGATGTTGTTTCCACAGCACTATCACTAGTGGCTACTACTCTGATACATGGATGTTGTTTCCACAGCACTATCACTAGTGGCTACTACTCTGATACATGGATGTTGTTTCCACAGCACTATCACTAGTGGCTACTACTCTGATACATGGATGATGTTTCCACAGCACTATCACTAGTGACTACTACTCTGATACATGGATGATGTTTCCACAGCACTATCACTAGTGGCTACTACTCTGATACATGGATGATGTTTCCACAGCACTATCACTAGTGACTACTACTCTGATACATGGATGTTGTTTCCACAGCACTATCACTAGTGACTGCTACTCTGATACATGGATGATGTTTCCACAGCACTATCACTAGTGACTACTACTCTGATACATGGATGTTGTTTCCACAGCACTATCACTAGTGGCTACTCCGATACATGGATGATGTTTCCACAGCACTATCACTAGTGGCTGCTACTCCGATACATGGATGATGTTTCCACAGCACTATCACAAGTGGCTACTACTCTGATACATGGATGTTATATCCACAGCACTATCACTAGTGGCTACTACTCCGATACATGGATGATGTATCCACAGCGCTATCACGAGTGGCTACTCTGATACATGGATGATGTTTCCACAGCACTATCACTAGTGGCTACTACTCTGATACATGGATGTTGTATCCACAGCACTATCACGAGTGGCTACTACTCCGATACATGGATGTTGTTTCCACAGCACTGTCACGAGTGGCTACTCCGATACATGGATGATGTTTCCACAGCACTATCACGAGTGGCTACTACTCTGATACACGGATGATGTTTCCACAGCACTATCACTAGTGACTACTACTCCGATACATGGATGATGTTTCCACAGCATTATCACTAGTGACTACTAATCCGATACATGGATGATGTTTCCACAGCACTATCACTAGTGGCTGCTACTCTGATACATGGATGATGTTTCCACAGCACTATCACGAGTCGCTTCTACTCTGATACATGGATGATGTTTCCACAGCATTATCACGAGTGGCTACTACTCCGATACATGGATGTTTCCACAGCACTGTCACGAGTGGCTACTCCGATACATGGATGATGTTTCCACAGCACTATCACGAGTGGCTAATACTCTGATACACGGATGATGTTTCCACAGCACTATCACTAGTGACTACTACTCTGATATATGGATGATGTTTCCACAGCACTATCACTAGTGACTACTACTCTGATATATGGATGATGTTTCCACAGCACTATCACTAGTGGCTACTACTCTGATATATGGATGATGTATCCACAGCACTATCACTAGTGACTACTACTCCAATATATGGATGTTGTTTCCAAAGCACTATCACTAGTGGCTGCTACTCCGATATATGGATGATGTATCCACAGCACTATCACTAGTGGCTACTACTCTGATATATGGATGATGTTTCCACAGCACTATCACTAGTGGCTACTACTCTGATACATGGATGTTGTTTCCACAGCACTATCACTAGTGGCTACTCTGATACATGGATGATGTATCCACAGCACTATCACTAGTGACTACTACTCCGATACATGGATGATGTTTCCACAGCACTATCACTAGTGACTGCTACTCCGATACATGGATGTTGTTCCCACAGCACTATCACTAGTGGCTACTACTCTGATATATGGATGATGCTTCCACAGCACTATCACTAGTGACTACTACTCTGATACATGGATGTTGTTTCCACAGCACTATCACTAGTGGCTACTCTGATACATGGATGATGTTTCCACAGCACTAACACTAGTGACTACTACTCTGATACATGGATGATGTATCCACAGCACTATCACTAGTGGCTGCTACTCTGATACATGGAAGATGTTTCCACAGCACTATCACTAGTGGCTACTCTGATACATGGATGATGTTTCCACAGCACTATCACGAGTGGCTGCTACTCTGATACATGGATGTTGTTTCCACAGCACTATCACTAGTGGCTACTACTGTGATATATGGATGATGTATCCACAGCACTATCACTAGTGGCTGCTACTCCGATATATGGAAGATGTATCCACAGCACTATCACTAGTGACTACTACTCTGATACATGGATGTTGTTTCCACAGCACTATCACTAGTGGCTACTACTCTGATATATGGATGATGTTTCCACAGCACTATCACTAGTGGCTGCTACTCCGATACATGGATGATGTATCCACAGCACTATCACTAGTGACTACTACTCTGATACATGGACGATGTATCCACAGCACTATCACTAGTGGCTGCTACTCCGATACATGGATGATGTATCCACAGCACTATCACTAGTGGCTACTACTCTGATACATGGACGATGTATCCACAGCACTATCACTAGTGGCTGCTACTCCGATACATGGACGATGTATCCACAGCACTATCACTAGTGGCTGCTACTCTGATACATGGATGATATTTCCACAGCACTATCACTAGTGACTACTACTCTGATACATGGACGATGTATCCACAGCACTATCACTAGTGACTACTACTCTGATACATGGATGTTGTTTCCACAGCACTATCACTAGTGGCTACTACTCTGATATATGGATGATGTATCCACAGCACTATCACTAGTGACTACTACTCCAATATATGGATGTTGTTTCCACAGCACTATCACTAGTGGCTACTACTCTGATATATGGATGATGTTTCCACAGCACTATCACTAGTGACTATTACTCTGATACATGGATGTTGTTTCCACAGCACGTTCACTAGTGGCTGCTACTCTGATACATGGATGATGTTTCCACAGCACTAACACTAGTGACTACTACTCTGATACATGGATGATGTATCCACAGCACTATCACTAGTGGCTGCTAGTCTGATACATGGAAGATGTTTCCACAGCACTATCACTAGTGGCTACTCTGATACATGGATGATGTTTCCACAGCACTATCACGAGTGGCTGCTACTCTGATACATGGATGTTGTTTCCACAGCACTATCACTAGTGGCTACTACTCTGATATATGGATGATGTATCCACAGCACTATCACTAGTGGCTGCTACTCCGATATATGGATGATGTATCCACAGCACTATCACTAGTGGCTGCTACTCTGATACATGGAAGATGTTTCCACAGCACTATCACTAGTGGCTACTCTGATACATGGATGATGTTTCCACAGCACTATCACGAGTGGCTGCTACTCTGATACATGGATGATGTATCCACAGCACTATCACTAGTGACTACTACTCTGATACATGGATGATGTTTCCACAGCACTATCACAAGTGGCTACTCCGATACATGGATGATGTTTCCACAGCACTATCACTAGTGACTACTACTCTGATATATGGATGATGTTTCCACAGCACTATAACTAGTGGCTGCTACACCGATATATGGATGATGTATCCACAGCACTATCACTAGTGACTACTACCCTGATACATGGATGTTGTTTCCACAGCACTATCACTAGTGGCTGCTACTCTGATACATGGATGATGTTTCCACAGCACTATCACTAGTGACTGCTACTCCGATACATGGATGATGTATCCACAGCACTATCACTAGTGGCTGCTACTCCGATACATGGATGATGTATCCACAGCACTAACACTAGTGACTACTACTCTGATACATGGATGATGTATCCACAGCACTATCACTAGTGACTACTACTCCGATACATGGATGATGTATCCACAGCACTATCACTAGTGACTACTACTCTGATACATGGATGATGTTTCCACAGCACTATCACTAGTGGCTGCTACTCCGATACATGGATGATGTTTCCACAGCACTATCACTAGTGGCTACTCTGATACATGGACGATGTATCCACAGCACTATCACTAGTGACTACTACTCCGATACATGGATGATGATTCCACAGCACTATCACTAGTGACTGCTACTCCGATACATGGATGATGTATCCACAGCACTATCACTAGTGGCTGCTACTCCGATACATGGATGATGTATCCACAGCACTAACACTAGTGACTACTACTCTGATACATGGATGATGTATCCAAAGCACTATCACGAGTGGCTGCTACTCCGATACATGGATGATGTATCCACAGCACTATCACTAGTGACTACTACTCTGATACATGGATGATGTATCCACAGCACTATCACTAGTGTCTGCTACTCCGATACATGGATGTTGTTTCCACAGCATTATCACTAGTGGCCACTACTCCGATACATGGATGATGTATCCACAGCACTATCACTAGTGGCTACTACTCTGATACATGGATGTTGTTTCCACAGCACTATCACTAGTGACTGCTACTCTGATACATGGATGATGTTTCCACAGCACTATCACTAGTGGCTGCTACTCTGATACATGGATGATGTTTCCACAGCACTATCACTAGTGACTGCTACTCTGATACATGGACGATGTTTCCACAGCACTATCACTAGTGACTACTACTCTGATACATGGATGTTGTTTCCACAGCACTATCACTAGTGGCTACTACTCTGATACATGGATGTTGTTTCCACAGCACTATCACTAGTGGCTACTACTCTGATACATGGATGTTGTTTCCACAGCACTATCACTAGTGGCTACTACTCTGATACATGGATGATGTTTCCACAGCACTATCACTAGTGACTACTACTCTGATACATGGATGATGTTTCCACAGCACTATCACTAGTGGCTACTACTCTGATACATGGATGATGTTTCCACAGCACTATCACTAGTGACTACTACTCTGATACATGGATGTTGTTTCCACAGCACTATCACTAGTGACTGCTACTCTGATACATGGATGATGTTTCCACAGCACTATCACTAGTGACTACTACTCTGATACATGGATGTTGTTTCCACAGCACTATCACTAGTGGCTACTCCGATACATGGATGATGTTTCCACAGCACTATCACTAGTGGCTGCTACTCCGATACATGGATGATGTTTCCACAGCACTATCACAAGTGGCTACTACTCTGATACATGGATGTTATATCCACAGCACTATCACTAGTGGCTACTACTCCGATACATGGATGATGTATCCACAGCGCTATCACGAGTGGCTACTCTGATACATGGATGATGTTTCCACAGCACTATCACTAGTGGCTACTACTCTGATACATGGATGTTGTATCCACAGCACTATCACGAGTGGCTACTACTCCGATACATGGATGTTGTTTCCACAGCACTGTCACGAGTGGCTACTCCGATACATGGATGATGTTTCCACAGCACTATCACGAGTGGCTACTACTCTGATACACGGATGATGTTTCCACAGCACTATCACTAGTGACTACTACTCCGATACATGGATGATGTTTCCACAGCATTATCACTAGTGACTACTAATCCGATACATGGATGATGTTTCCACAGCACTATCACTAGTGGCTGCTACTCTGATACATGGATGATGTTTCCACAGCACTATCACGAGTCGCTTCTACTCTGATACATGGATGATGTTTCCACAGCATTATCACGAGTGGCTACTACTCCGATACATGGATGTTTCCACAGCACTGTCACGAGTGGCTACTCCGATACATGGATGATGTTTCCACAGCACTATCACGAGTGGCTAATACTCTGATACACGGATGATGTTTCCACAGCACTATCACTAGTGACTACTACTCTGATATATGGATGATGTTTCCACAGCACTATCACTAGTGACTACTACTCTGATACATGGATGTTGTTTCCACAGCACGTTCACTAGTGGCTGCTACTCTGATACATGGATGATGTTTCCACAGCACTAACACTAGTGACTACTACTCTGATACATGGATGATGTATCCACAGCACTATCACTAGTGGCTGCTACTCTGATACATGGAAGATGTTTCCACAGCACTATCACTAGTGGCTACTCTGATACATGGATGATGTTTCCACAGCACTATCACGAGTGGCTGCTACTCTGATACATGGATGTTGTTTCCACAGCACTATCACTAGTGGCTACTACTCTGATATATGGATGATGTATCCACAGCACTATCACTAGTGGCTGCTACTCCGATATATGGATGATGTATCCACAGCACTATCACTAGTGGCTGCTACTCTGATACATGGAAGATGTTTCCACAGCACTATCACTAGTGGCTACTCTGATACATGGATGATGTTTCCACAGCACTATCACGAGTGGCTGCTACTCTGATACATGGATGTTGTTTCCACAGCACTATCACTAGTGGCTACTACTCTGATATATGGATGATGTATCCACAGAACTATCACTAGTGGCTGCTACTCCGATATATGGATGATGTATCCACAGCACTATCACTAGTGACTACTACTCTGATACATGGATGTTGTTTCCACAGCACTATCACTAGTGGCTACTACTCTGATATATGGATGATGTTTCCACAGCACTAACACTAGTGACTACTACTCTGATACATGGATGATGTATCCACAGCACTATCACTAGTGACTACTACTCTGATACATGGATGATGTTTCCACAGCACTATCACAAGTGGCTACTCCGATACATGGATGATGTTTCCACAGCACTATCACTAGTGACTACTACTCTGATATATGGATGATGTTTCCACAGCACTATAACTAGTGGCTGCTACTCCGATATATGGATGATGTATCCACAGCACTATCACTAGTGACTACTACTCTGATACATGGATGTTGTTTCCACAGCACTATCACTAGTGGCTGCTACTCTGATACATGGATGATGTTTCCACAGCACTATCACTAGTGACTGCTACTCCGATACATGGATGATGTATCCACAGCACTATCACTAGTGGCTGCTACTCCGATACATGGATGATGTATCCACAGCACTAACACTAGTGACTACTACTCTGATACATGGATGATGTATCCACAGCACTATCACTAGTGACTACTACTCCGATACATGGATGATGTATCCACAGCACTATCACTAGTGACTACTACTCTGATACATGGATGATGTTTCCACAGCACTATCACTAGTGGCTGCTACTCCGATACATGGATGGTGTTTCCACAGCACTATCACTAGTGGCTACTCTGATACATGGACGATGTATCCACAGCACTATCACTAGTGACTACTACTCCGATACATGGATGATGTTTCCACAGCACTATCACTAGTGACTGCTACTCCGATACATGGATGATGTATCCACAGCACTATCACTAGTGGCTGCTACTCCGATACATGGATGATGTATCCACAGCACTAACACTAGTGACTACTACTCTGATACATGGATGATGTATCCACAGCACTATCACTAGTGACTACTACTCCGATACATGGATGATGTATCCACAGCACTATCACTAGTGGCTACTACTCTGATACATGGATGTTGTTTCCACAGCACTATCACTAGTGACTGCTACTCTGATACATGGATGATGTTTCCACAGCACTATCACTAGTGGCTGCTACTCTGATACATGGATGATGTTTCCACAGCACTATCACTAGTGACTGCTACTCTGATACATGGACGATGTTTCCACAGCACTATCACTAGTGACTACTACTCTGATACATGGATGTTGTTTCCACAGCACTATCACTAGTGGCTACTACTCTGATACATGGATGTTGTTTCCACAGCACTATCACTAGTGGCTACTACTCTGATACATGGATGTTGTTTCCACAGCACTATCACTAGTGACTGCTACTCTGATACATGGATGATGTTTCCACAGCACTATCACTAGTGGCTGCTACTCTGATACATGGATGATGTTTCCACAGCACTATCACTAGTGGCTACTACTCTGATATATGGATGATGTTTCCACAGCACTATCACTAGTGACTATTACTCTGATACATGGATGTTGTTTCCACAGCACGTTCACTAGTGGCTGCTACTCTGATACATGGATGATGTTTCCACAGCACTAACACTAGTGACTACTACTCTGATACATGGATGATGTATCCACAGCACTATCACTAGTGGCTGCTACTCTGATACATGGAAGATGTTTCCACAGCACTATCACTAGTGGCTACTCTGATACATGGATGATGTTTCCACAGCACTATCACGAGTGGCTGCTACTCTGATACATGGATGTTGTTTCCACAGCACTATCACTAGTGGCTACTACTCTGATATATGGATGATGTATCCACAGCACTATCACTAGTGGCTGCTACTCCGATATATGGATGATGTATCCACAGCACTATCACTAGTGGCTGCTACTCTGATACATGGAAGATGTTTCCACAGCACTATCACTAGTGGCTACTCTGATACATGGATGATGTTTCCACAGCACTATCACGAGTGGCTGCTACTCTGATACATGGATGATGTATCCACAGCACTATCACTAGTGACTACTACTCTGATACATGGATGATGTTTCCACAGCACTATCACAAGTGGCTACTCCGATACATGGATGATGTTTCCACAGCACTATCACTAGTGGCTACTCTGATACATGGATGATGTTTCCACAGCACTATCACGAGAGGCTGCTACTCTGATACATGGATGTTGTTTCCACAGCACTATCACTAGTGGCTACTACTCTGATATATGGATGATGTATCCACAGCACTATCACTAGTGGCTGCTACTCCGATATATGGATGATGTATCCACAGCACTATCACTAGTGGCTGCTACTCTGATACATGGAAGATGTTTCCACAGCACTATCACTAGTGGCTACTCTGATACATGGATGATGTTTCCACAGCACTATCACTAGTGGCTACTCTGATACATGGATGATGTTTCCACAGCACTATCACGAGTGGCTGCTACTCTGATACATGGATGTTGTTTCCACAGCACTATCACTAGTGGCTACTACTCTGATATATGGATGATGTATCCACAGCACTATAACTAGTGGCTGCTACACCGATATATGGATGATGTATCCACAGCACTATCACTAGTGACTACTACCCTGATACATGGATGTTGTTTCCACAGCACTATCACTAGTGGCTGCTACTCTGATACATGGATGATGTTTCCACAGCACTATCACTAGTGACTGCTACTCCGATACATGGATGATGTATCCACAGCACTATCACTAGTGGCTGCTACTCCGATACATGGATGATGTATCCACAGCACTAACACTAGTGACTACTACTCTGATACATGGATGATGTATCCACAGCACTATCACTAGTGACTACTACTCCGATACATGGATGATGTATCCACAGCACTATCACTAGTGACTACTACTCTGATACATGGATGATGTTTCCACAGCACTATCACTAGTGGCTGCTACTCCGATACATGGATGATGTTTCCACAGCACTATCACTAGTGGCTACTCTGATACATGGACGATGTATCCACAGCACTATCACTAGTGACTACTACTCCGATACATGGATGATGTTTCCACAGCACTATCACTAGTGACTGCTACTCCGATACATGGATGATGTATCCACAGCACTATCACTAGTGGCTGCTACTCCGATACATGGATGATGTATCCACAGCACTAACACTAGTGACTACTACTCTGATACATGGATGATGTATCCAAAGCACTATCACGAGTGGCTGCTACTCCGATACATGGATGATGTATCCACAGCACTATCACTAGTGACTACTACTCTGATACATGGATGATGTATCCACAGCACTATCACTAGTGGCTGCTACTCCGATACATGGATGTTGTTTCCACAGCATTATCACTAGTGGCCACTACTCCGATACATGGATGATGTATCCACAGCACTATCACTAGTGGCTACTACTCTGATACATGGATGTTGTTTCCACAGCACTATCACTAGTGACTGCTACTCTGATACATGGATGATGTTTCCACAGCACTATCACTAGTGGCTGCTACTCTGATACATGGATGATGTTTCCACAGCACTATCACTAGTGACTGCTACTCTGATACATGGACGATGTTTCCACAGCACTATCACTAGTGACTACTACTCTGATACATGGATGTTGTTTCCACAGCACTATCACTAGTGGCTACTACTCTGATACATGGATGTTGTTTCCACAGCACTATCACTAGTGGCTACTACTCTGATACATGGATGTTGTTTCCACAGCACTATCACTAGTGGCTACTACTCTGATACATGGATGATGTTTCCACAGCACTATCACTAGTGACTACTACTCTGATACATGGATGATGTTTCCACAGCACTATCACTAGTGGCTACTACTCTGATACATGGATGATGTTTCCACAGCACTATCACTAGTGACTACTACTCTGATACATGGATGTTGTTTCCACAGCACTATCACTAGTGACTGCTACTCTGATACATGGATGATGTTTCCACAGCACTATCACTAGTGACTACTACTCTGATACATGGATGTTGTTTCCACAGCACTATCACTAGTGGCTACTCCGATACATGGATGATGTTTCCACAGCACTATCACTAGTGGCTGCTACTCCGATACATGGATGATGTTTCCACAGCACTATCACAAGTGGCTACTACTCTGATACATGGATGTTGTATCCACAGCACTATCACTAGTGGCTACTACTCCGATACATGGATGATGTATCCACAGCGCTATCACGAGTGGCTACTCTGATACATGGATGATGTTTCCACAGCACTATCACTAGTGGCTACTACTCTGATACATGGATGTTGTATCCACAGCACTATCACGAGTGACTACTACTCCGATACATGGATGTTGTTTCCACAGCACTGTCACGAGTGGCTACTCCGATACATGGATGATGTTTCCACAGCACTATCACGAGTGGCTACTACTCTGATACACGGATGATGTTTCCACAGCACTATCACTAGTGACTACTACTCCGATACATGGATGATGTTTCCACAGCATTATCACTAGTGACTACTAATCCGATACATGGATGATGTTTCCACAGCACTATCACTAGTGGCTGCTACTCTGATACATGGATGATGTTTCCACAGCACTATCACGAGTCGCTTCTACTCTGATACATGGATGATGTTTCCACAGCATTATCACGAGTGGCTACTACTCCGATACATGGATGTTTCCACAGCACTGTCACGAGTGGCTACTCCGATACATGGATGATGTTTCCACAGCACTATCACGAGTGGCTAATACTCTGATACACGGATGATGTTTCCACAGCACTATCACTAGTGACTACTACTCTGATATATGGATGATGTTTCCACAGCACTATCACTAGTGACTACTACTCTGATACATGGATGTTGTTTCCACAGCACGTTCACTAGTGGCTGCTACTCTGATACATGGATGATGTTTCCACAGCACTAACACTAGTGACTACTACTCTGATACATGGATGATGTATCCACAGCACTATCACTAGTGGCTGCTACTCTGATACATGGAAGATGTTTCCACAGCACTATCACTAGTGGCTACTCTGATACATGGATGATGTTTCCACAGCACTATCACGAGTGGCTGCTACTCTGATACATGGATGTTGTTTCCACAGCACTATCACTAGTGGCTACTACTCTGATATATGGATGATGTATCCACAGCACTATCACTAGTGGCTGCTACTCCGATATATGGATGATGTATCCACAGCACTATCACTAGTGGCTGCTACTCTGATACATGGAAGATGTTTCCACAGCACTATCACTAGTGGCTACTCTGATACATGGATGATGTTTCCACAGCACTATCACGAGTGGCTGCTACTCTGATACATGGATGTTGTTTCCACAGCACTATCACTAGTGGCTACTACTCTGATATATGGATGATGTATCCACAGAACTATCACTAGTGGCTGCTACTCCGATATATGGATGATGTATCCACAGCACTATCACTAGTGACTACTACTCTGATACATGGATGTTGTTTCCACAGCACTATCACTAGTGGCTACTACTCTGATATATGGATGATGTTTCCACAGCACTAACACTAGTGACTACTACTCTGATACATGGATGATGTATCCACAGCACTATCACTAGTGACTACTACTCTGATACATGGATGATGTTTCCACAGCACTATCACAAGTGGCTACTCCGATACATGGATGATGTTTCCACAGCACTATCACTAGTGACTACTACTCTGATATATGGATGATGTTTCCACAGCACTATAACTAGTGGCTGCTACTCCGATATATGGATGATGTATCCACAGCACTATCACTAGTGACTACTACTCTGATACATGGATGTTGTTTCCACAGCACTATCACTAGTGGCTGCTACTCTGATACATGGATGATGTTTCCACAGCACTATCACTAGTGACTGCTACTCCGATACATGGATGATGTATCCACAGCACTATCACTAGTGGCTGCTACTCCGATACATGGATGATGTATCCACAGCACTAACACTAGTGACTACTACTCTGATACATGGATGATGTATCCACAGCACTATCACTAGTGACTACTACTCCGATACATGGATGATGTATCCACAGCACTATCACTAGTGACTACTACTCTGATACATGGATGATGTTTCCACAGCACTATCACTAGTGGCTGCTACTCCGATACATGGATGGTGTTTCCACAGCACTATCACTAGTGGCTACTCTGATACATGGACGATGTATCCACAGCACTATCACTAGTGACTACTACTCCGATACATGGATGATGTTTCCACAGCACTATCACTAGTGACTGCTACTCCGATACATGGATGATGTATCCACAGCACTATCACTAGTGGCTGCTACTCCGATACATGGATGATGTATCCACAGCACTAACACTAGTGACTACTACTCTGATACATGGATGATGTATCCACAGCACTATCACTATTGACTACTACTCCGATACATGGATGATGTATCCACAGCACTATCACTAGTGGCTACTACTCTGATACATGGATGTTGTTTCCACAGCACTATCACTAGTGACTGCTACTCTGATACATGGATGATGTTTCCACAGCACTATCACTAGTGGCTGCTACTCTGATACATGGATGATGTTTCCACAGCACTATCACTAGTGACTGCTACTCTGATACATGGACGATGTTTCCACAGCACTATCACTAGTGACTACTACTCTGATACATGGATGTTGTTTCCACAGCACTATCACTAGTGGCTACTACTCTGATACATGGATGTTGTTTCCACAGCACTATCACTAGTGGCTACTACTCTGATACATGGATGTTGTTTCCACAGCACTATCACTAGTGGCTACTACTCTGATACATGGATGATGTTTCCACAGCACTATCACTAGTGACTACTACTCTGAAACATGGATGATGTTTCCACAGCACTATCACTAGTGGCTACTACTCTGATACATGGATGATGTTTCCACAGCACTATCACTAGTGACTACTACTCTGATACATGGATGTTGTTTCCACAGCACTATCACTAGTGACTGCTACTCTGATACATGGATGATGTTTCCACAGCACTATCACTAGTGACTACTACTCTGATACATGGATGTTGTTTCCACAGCACTATCACTAGTGGCTACTCCGATACATGGATGATGTTTCCACAGCACTATCACTAGTGGCTGCTACTCCGATACATGGATGATGTTTCCACAGCACTATCACAAGTGGCTACTACTCTGATACATGGATGTTGTATCCACAGCACTATCACTAGTGGCTACTACTCCGATACATGGATGATGTATCCACAGCGCTATCACGAGTGGCTACTCTGATACATGGATGATGTTTCCACAGCACTATCACTAGTGGCTACTACTCTGATACATGGATGTTGTATCCACAGCACTATCACGAGTGGCTACTACTCCGATACATGGATGTTGTTTCCACAGCACTGTCACGAGTGGCTACTCCGATACATGGATGATGTTTCCACAGCACTATCACGAGTGGCTACTACTCTGATACACGGATGATGTTTACACAGCACTATCACTAGTGACTACTACTCCGATACATGGATGATGTTTCCACAGCATTATCACTAGTGACTACTAATCCGATACATGGATGATGTTTCCACAGCACTATCACTAGTGGCTGCTACTCTGATACATGGATGATGTTTCCACAGCACTATCACGAGTCGCTTCTACTCTGATACATGGATGATGTTTCCACAGCATTATCACGAGTGGCTACTACTCCGATACATGGATGTTTCCACAGCACTGTCACGAGTGGCTACTCCGATACATGGATGATGTTTCCACAGCACTATCACGAGTGGCTAATACTCTGATACACGGATGATGTTTCCACAGCACTATCACTAGTGACTACTACTCTGATATATGGATGATGTTTCCACAGCACTATCACTAGTGACTACTACTCTGATACATGGATGTTGTTTCCACAGCACGTTCACTAGTGGCTGCTACTCTGATACATGGATGATGTTTCCACAGCACTAACACTAGTGACTACTACTCTGATACATGGATGATGTATCCACAGCACTATCACTAGTGGCTGCTACTCTGATACATGGAAGATGTTTCCACAGCACTATCACTAGTGGCTACTCTGATACATGGATGATGTTTCCACAGCACTATCACGAGTGGCTGCTACTCTGATACATGGATGTTGTTTCCACAGCACTATCACTAGTGGCTACTACTCTGATATATGGATGATGTATCCACAGCACTATCACTAGTGGCTGCTACTCCGATATATGGATGATGTATCCACAGCACTATCACTAGTGGCTGCTACTCTGATACATGGAAGATGTTTCCACAGCACTATCACTAGTGGCTACTCTGATACATGGATGATGTTTCCACAGCACTATCACGAGTGGCTGCTACTCTGATACATGGATGTTGTTTCCACAGCACTATCACTAGTGGCTACTACTCTGATATATGGATGATGTATCCACAGAACTATCACTAGTGGCTGCTACTCCGATATATGGATGATGTATCCACAGCACTATCACTAGTGACTACTACTCTGATACATGGATGTTGTTTCCACAGCACTATCACTAGTGGCTACTACTCTGATATATGGATGATGTTTCCACAGCACTAACACTAGTGACTACTACTCTGATACATGGATGATGTATCCACAGCACTATCACTAGTGACTACTACTCTGATACATGGATGATGTTTCCACAGCACTATCACAAGTGGCTACTCCGATACATGGATGATGTTTCCACAGCACTATCACTAGTGACTACTACTCTGATATATGGATGATGTTTCCACAGCACTATAACTAGTGGCTGCTACTCCGATATATGGATGATGTATCCACAGCACTATCACTAGTGACTACTACTCTGATACATGGATGTTGTTTCCACAGCACTATCACTAGTGGCTGCTACTCTGATACATGGATGATGTTTCCACAGCACTATCACTAGTGACTGCTACTCCGATACATGGATGATGTATCCACAGCACTATCACTAGTGGCTGCTACTCCGATACATGGATGATGTATCCACAGCACTAACACTAGTGACTACTACTCTGATACATGGATGATGTATCCACAGCACTATCACTAGTGACTACTACTCCGATACATGGATGATGTATCCACAGCACTATCACTAGTGACTACTACTCTGATACATGGATGATGTTTCCACAGCACTATCACTAGTGGCTGCTACTCCGATACATGGATGGTGTTTCCACAGCACTATCACTAGTGGCTACTCTGATACATGGACGATGTATCCACAGCACTATCACTAGTGACTACTACTCCGATACATGGATGATGTTTCCACAGCACTATCACTAGTGACTGCTACTCCGATACATGGATGATGTATCCACAGCACTATCACTAGTGGCTGCTACTCCGATACATGGATGATGTATCCACAGCACTAACACTAGTGACTACTACCCTGATACATGGATGATGTATCCACAGCACTATCACTAGTGACTACTACTCCGATACATGGATGATGTATCCACAGCACTATCACTAGTGACTACTACTCCGATACATGGATGATGTTTCCACAGCACTATCACTAGTGGCTACTCTGATACATGGATGTTGTTTCCACAGCACTATCACGAGTGACTACTACTCCGATACATGGATGATGTTTCCACAGCACTATCACGAGTGGTTACTCTGATACATGGATGTTGTTTCCACAGCACTATCACTAGTGGCTACTCTGATACATGGATGTTGTTTCCCCAGCACTATCACTAGTGGCTACTCTGATACATGGATGTTGTTTCCACAGCACTATCACGAGTGGCTGCTACTCTGATACATGGATGTTGTTTCCACAGCACTATCACTAGTGGCTACTCTGATACATGGATGTTGTTTCCACAGCACTATCACTAGTGGCTACTACTCTGATACATGGATGTTGTTTCCACAGCACTATCACTAGTGGCTACTACTCTGATACATGGATGATGTATCCACAGCACTATCACTAGTGACTACTACTCCGATACATGGATGATGTTTCCACAGCACTATCACTAGTGGCTACTCTGATACATGGATGATGTTTCCACAGCACTATCACGAGTGACTACTACTCCGATACATGGATGATGTATCCACAGCACTATCACTAGTGGCTACTACTCTTATACATGGATGTTGTTTCCACAGCACTATCACTAGTGACTGCTACTCTGATACATGGATGTTGTTTCCACAGCACTATCACTAGTGGCCACTACTCTGATACATGGATGTTGTTTCCACAGCACTATCACTAGTGACTACTACTCTGATACATGGATGATGTATCCACAGCACTATCACTAGTGACTACTACTCTGATACATGGATGATGTATCCACAGCACTATCACTAGTGGCTACTACTCTTATACATGGATGTTGTTTCCACAGCACTATCACTAGTGACTACTACTCTGATACATGGATGTTGTTTCCACAGCACTATCACTAGTGGCCACTACTCTGATACATGGATGTTGTTTCCACAGCACTATCACTAGTGACTACTACTCTGATACATGGATGATGTATCCACAGCACTATCACTAGTGGCCACTACTCTGATACATGGATGTTGTTTCCACAGCACTATCACTAGTGACTACTTCTCCGATACATGGATGATGTTTCCACAGCACTATCACTAGTGGCTACTACTCCGATACATGGATGATGTTTCCACAGCACTACCACTAGTGACTACTACTCTGATATATGGATGATGTTTCCACAGCACTATCACTAGTGGCTGCTACTCCGATACATGGATGATGTATCCACAGCACTATCACTAGTGGCTGCTACTCCGATACATGGATGATGTTTCCACAGCACTACCACTAGTGACTACTACTCTGATACATGGATGATGTTTCCACAGCACTATCACTAGTGGCTGCTACTCCGATACATGGATGATGTTTCCACAGCACTATCACTAGTGGCTACTACTCCGATATATGGATGTTGTTTCCACAGCACTATCACTAGTGGCTACTACTCTGATACATGGATGATGTTTCCACAGCACTATCACTAGTGGCTACTACTCCGATATATGGATGTTGTTTCCACAGCACTATCACTAGTGGCTACTACTCTGATACATGGAAGATGTTTCCACAGCACTATCACTAGTGACTACTACTCCAATATATGGATGTTGTTTCCACAGCACTATCACTAGTGGCTACTACTCTGATACATGGATGTTGTTTCCACAGCACTATCACTAGTGGCTACTACTCTGATACATGGATGTTGTTTCCACAGCACTATCACTAGTGGCTACTACTCCGATACATGGATGATGTTTCCACAGCACTATCACTAGTGGCTACTACTCCAATATATGGATGTTGTTTCCACAGCACTATCACTAGTGACTACTACTCTGATACATGGATGATGTTTCCACAGCACTATCACTATTGGCTACTACTCCAATATATGGATGTTGTTTCCACAGCATTATCACTAGTGACTGCTACTCCGATACATGGATGTTGTTTCCACAGCACTATCACTAGTGACTACTACTCCAATACATGGATGATGTTTCCACAGCACTATCACGAGTGGCTACTACTCCAATATATGGATGTTGTTTCCACAGCACTATCACTAGTGGCTGCTACTCCGATACATGGACGATGTATCCACAGCACTATCACAAGTGGCTGCTACTCCAATACATGGATGATGTTTCCACAGCACTATCACTAGTGGCTGCTACTCCAATATATGGATGTTGTTTCCACAGCACTATCACTAGTGGCTACTACTCCGATATATGGATGATGTTTCCACAGCACTATCACGAGTGACTGCTACTCCAATACATGGATGATGTTTCCACAGCACTATCACTAGTGGCTGCTACTCCAATACATGGATGATGGTTCCACAGCACTATCACTAGTGGCTGCTACTCCGATACATGGATGATGTTTCCACAGCACTATCACTAGTGGCTGCTACTCCGATACATGGATGATGTTTCCACAGCACTATCACTAGTGGCTGCTACTCCGATACATGGATGATGTTTCCACAGCACTATCACGAGTGACTGCTACTCCAATACATGGATGATGTTTCCACAGCACTATCACTAGTGACTGCTACTCCAATACATAGATGATGTTTCCACAGCACTATCACTAGTGGCTGCTACTCCGATACATGGATGATGTTTCCACAGCACTATCACGAGTGACTGCTACTCCAATACATGGATGATGTTTCCACAGCACTATCACGAGTGACTGCTACTCCAATACATGGATGATGTTTCCACAGCACTATCACTAGTGGCTGCTACTCCGATACATGGATGATGCTTCCACAGCACTATCACTAGTGACTACTACTCCAATATATGGATGTTGTTTCCACAGCACTATCACTAGTGGCTACTACTCTGATACATGGATGATGTATCCACAGCACTATCACTAGTGGCTGCTACTCCGATACATGGATGATGTTTCCACAGCACTATCACTAGTGGCTACTACTCTGATACATGGATGATGTATCCACAGCACTATCACTAGTGACTGCTACTCCGATACATGGATGATGTTTCCACAGCACTATCACTAGTGGCTGCTACTCCGATACATGGATGAGGTTTCCACAGCACTATCACTAGTGGCTGCTACTCCGATACATGGATGATGTTTCCACAGCACTATCACTAGTGACTACTACTCCAATATATGGATGTTGTTTCCACAGCACTATCACTAGTGGCTACTACTCTGATACATGGATGATGTATCCACAGCACTATCAGTAGTGGCTGCTACTCCGATACATGGATGATGTTTCCACAGCACTATCACTAGTGACTGCTACTCCGATACATGGACGATGTATCCACAGCACTATCACTAGTGGCTGCTACTCTGATACATGGATGTTGTTTCCACAGCACTATTACTAGTGGCTGCTACTCTGATACATGGATGTTGTTTCCACAGCACTATCACTAGTGGCTACTACTGTGATATATGGATGATGTATCCACAGCACTATCACTAGTGACTACTACTCTGATACATGGATGATGTATCCACAGCACTATCACTAGTGGCTACTACTCTGATATATGGATGATGTATCCACAGCACTATCACTAGTGACTACTACTCTGATACATGGATGATGTATCCACAGCACTATCACTAGTGACTACTACTCTGATACATGGACGATGTATCCACAGCACTATCACTAGTGGCTGCTACTCCGATACATGGACGATGTATCCACAGCACTATCACTAGTGGCTGCTACTCTGATACATGGATGATGTATCCACAGCACTATCACTAGTGGCTACTACTCTGATACATGGACGATGTATCCACAGCACTATCACTAGTGGCTGCTACTCCGATACATGGACGATGTATCCACAGCACTATCACTAGTGTCTGCTACTCTGATACATGGATGATGTTTCCACAGCACTATCACTAGTGACTACTACTCTGATACATGGACGATGTATCCACAGCACTATCACTAGTGACTACTACTCTGATACATGGATGTTGTTTCCACAGCACTATCACTAGTGGCTACTACTCTGATATATGGATGATGTATCCACAGCACTATCACTAGTGACTACTACTCCAATATATGGATGTTGTTTCCACAGCACTATCACTAGTGGCTGCTACTCCGATATATGGATGATGTATCCACAGCACTATCACTAGTGGCTACTACTCTGATATATGGATGATGTTTCCACAGCACTATCACTAGTGGCTACTACTCTGATACATGGATGTTGTTTCCACAGCACTATCACTAGTGGCTACTCTGATACATGGATGATGTATCCACAGCACTATCACTAGTGACTACTACTCCGATACATGGATGATGTTTCCACAGCACTATCACTAGTGACTGCTACTCCGATACATGGATGTTGTTCCCACAGCACTATCACTAGTGGCTACTACTCTGATATATGGATGATGTTTCCACAGCACTATCACTAGTGACTACTACTCTGATACATGGATGTTGTTTCCACAGCACTATCACTAGTGGCTACTCTGATACATGGATGATGTTTCCACAGCACTAACACTAGTGACTACTACTCTGATACATGGATGATGTATCCACAGCACTATCACTAGTGGCTGCTACTCTGATACATGGAAGATGTTTCCACAGCACTATCACTAGTGGCTACTCTGATACATGGATGATGTTTCCACAGCACTATCACGAGTGGCTGCTACTCTGATGCATGGATGATGTATCCACAGCACTATCACTAGTGACTACTACTCTGATACATGGACGATGTATCCACAGCACTATCACTAGTGGCTGCTACTCCGATACATGGATGATGTATCCACAGCACTATCACTAGTGGCTACTACTCTGATACATGGACGATGTATCCACAGCACTATCACTAGTGGCTGCTACTCCGATACATGGACGATGTATCCACAGCACTATCACTAGTGGCTGCTACTCTGATACATGGATGATATTTCCACAGCACTATCACTAGTGACTACTACTCTGATACATGGACGATGTATCCACAGCACTATCACTAGTGACTACTACTCTGATACATGGATGTTGTTTCCACAGCACTATCACTAGTGGCTACTACTCTGATATATGGATGATGTATCCACAGCACTATCACTAGTGACTACTACTCCAATATATGGATGTTGTTTCCACAGCACTATCACTAGTGGCTACTACTCTGATATATGGATGATGTTTCCACAGCACTATCACTAGTGACTATTACTCTGATACATGGATGTTGTTTCCACAGCACGTTCACTAGTGGCTGCTACTCTGATACATGGATGATGTTTCCACAGCACTAACACTAGTGACTACTACTCTGATACATGGATGATGTATCCACAGCACTATCACTAGTGGCTGCTACTCTGATACATGGAAGATGTTTCCACAGCACTATCACTAGTGGCTACTCTGATACATGGATGATGTTTCCACAGCACTATCACGAGTGGCTGCTACTCTGATACATGGATGTTGTTTCCACAGCACTATCACTAGTGGCTACTACTCTGATATATGGATGATGTATCCACAGCACTATCACTAGTGGCTGCTACTCCGATATATGGATGATGTATCCACAGCACTATCACTAGTGGCTGCTACTCTGATACATGGAAGATGTTTCCACAGCACTATCACTAGTGGCTACTCTGATACATGGATGATGTTTCCACAGCACTATCACGAGTGGCTGCTACTCTGATACATGGATGATGTATCCACAGCACTATCACTAGTGACTACTACTCTGATACATGGATGATGTTTCCACAGCACTATCACAAGTGGCTACTCCGATACATGGATGATGTTTCCACAGCACTATCACTAGTGACTACTACTCTGATATATGGATGATGTTTCCACAGCACTATAACTAGTGGCTGCTACACCGATATATGGATGATGTATCCACAGCACTATCACTAGTGACTACTACCCTGATACATGGATGTTGTTTCCACAGCACTATCACTAGTGGCTGCTACTCTGATACATGGATGATGTTTCCACAGCACTATCACTAGTGACTGCTACTCCGATACATGGATGATGTATCCACAGCACTATCACTAGTGGCTGCTACTCCGATACATGGATGATGTATCCACAGCACTAACACTAGTGACTACTACTCTGATACATGGATGATGTATCCACAGCACTATCACTAGTGACTACTACTCCGATACATGGATGATGTATCCACAGCACTATCACTAGTGACTACTACTCTGATACATGGATGATGTTTCCACAGCACTATCACTAGTGGCTGCTACTCCGATACATGGATGATGTTTCCACAGCACTATCACTAGTGGCTACTCTGATACATGGACGATGTATCCACAGCACTATCACTAGTGACTACTACTCCGATACATGGATGATGTTTCCACAGCACTATCACTAGTGACTGCTACTCCGATACATGGATGATGTATCCACAGCACTATCACTAGTGGCTGCTACTCCGATACATGGATGATGTATCCACAGCACTAACACTAGTGACTACTACTCTGATACATGGATGATGTATCCAAAGCACTATCACGAGTGGCTGCTACTCCGATACATGGATGATGTATCCACAGCACTATCACTAGTGACTACTACTCTGATACATGGATGATGTATCCACAGCACTATCACTAGTGGCTGCTACTCCGATACATGGATGTTGTTTCCACAGCATTATCACTAGTGGCCACTACTCCGATACATGGATGATGTATCCACAGCACTATCACTAGTGGCTACTACTCTGATACATGGATGTTGTTTCCACAGCACTATCACTAGTGACTGCTACTCTGATACATGGACGATGTATCCACAGCACTATCACTAGTGGCTGCTACTCCGATACATGGACGATGTATCCACAGCACTATCACTAGTGGCTGCTACTCTGATACATGGATGATGTATCCACAGCACTATCACTAGTGGCTACTACTCTGATACATGGACGATGTATCCACAGCACTATCACTAGTGGCTGCTACTCCGATACATGGACGATGTATCCACAGCACTATCACTAGTGTCTGCTACTCTGATACATGGATGATGTTTCCACAGCACTATCACTAGTGACTACTACTCTGATACATGGACGATGTATCCACAGCACTATCACTAGTGACTACTACTCTGATACATGGATGTTGTTTCCACAGCACTATCACTAGTGGCTACTACTCTGATATATGGATGATGTATCCACAGCACTATCACTAGTGACTACTACTCCAATATATGGATGTTGTTTCCACAGCACTATCACTAGTGGCTGCTACTCCGATATATGGATGATGTATCCACAGCACTATCACTAGTGGCTACTACTCTGATATATGGATGATGTTTCCACAGCACTATCACTAGTGGCTACTACTCTGATACATGGATGTTGTTTCCACAGCACTATCACTAGTGGCTACTCTGATACATGGATGATGTATCCACAGCACTATCACTAGTGACTACTACTCCGATACATGGATGATGTTTCCACAGCACTATCACTAGTGACTGCTACTCCGATACATGGATGTTGTTCCCACAGCACTATCACTAGTGGCTACTACTCTGATATATGGATGATGTTTCCACAGCACTATCACTAGTGACTACTACTCTGATACATGGATGTTGTTTCCACAGCACTATCACTAGTGGCTACTCTGATACATGGATGATGTTTCCACAGCACTAACACTAGTGACTACTACTCTGATACATGGATGATGTATCCACAGCACTATCACTAGTGGCTGCTACTCTGATACATGGAAGATGTTTCCACAGCACTATCACTAGTGGCTACTCTGATACATGGATGATGTTTCCACAGCACTATCACGAGTGGCTGCTACTCTGATGCATGGATGATGTATCCACAGCACTATCACTAGTGACTACTACTCTGATACATGGACGATGTATCCACAGCACTATCACTAGTGGCTGCTACTCCGATACATGGATGATGTATCCACAGCACTATCACTAGTGGCTACTACTCTGATACATGGACGATGTATCCACAGCACTATCACTAGTGGCTGCTACTCCGATACATGGACGATGTATCCACAGCACTATCACTAGTGGCTGCTACTCTGATACATGGATGATATTTCCACAGCACTATCACTAGTGACTACTACTCTGATACATGGACGATGTATCCACAGCACTATCACTAGTGACTACTACTCTGATACATGGATGTTGTTTCCACAGCACTATCACTAGTGGCTACTACTCTGATATATGGATGATGTATCCACAGCACTATCACTAGTGACTACTACTCCAATATATGGATGTTGTTTCCACAGCACTATCACTAGTGGCTACTACTCTGATATATGGATGATGTTTCCACAGCACTATCACTAGTGACTATTACTCTGATACATGGATGTTGTTTCCACAGCACGTTCACTAGTGGCTGCTACTCTGATACATGGATGATGTTTCCACAGCACTAACACTAGTGACTACTACTCTGATACATGGATGATGTATCCACAGCACTATCACTAGTGGCTGCTACTCTGATACATGGAAGATGTTTCCACAGCACTATCACTAGTGGCTACTCTGATACATGGATGATGTTTCCACAGCACTATCACGAGTGGCTGCTACTCTGATACATGGATGTTGTTTCCACAGCACTATCACTAGTGGCTACTACTCTGATATATGGATGATGTATCCACAGCACTATCACTAGTGGCTGCTACTCCGATATATGGATGATGTATCCACAGCACTATCACTAGTGGCTGCTACTCTGATACATGGAAGATGTTTCCACAGCACTATCACTAGTGGCTACTCTGATACATGGATGATGTTTCCACAGCACTATCACGAGTGGCTGCTACTCTGATACATGGATGATGTATCCACAGCACTATCACTAGTGACTACTACTCTGATACATGGATGATGTTTCCACAGCACTATCACAAGTGGCTACTCCGATACATGGATGATGTTTCCACAGCACTATCACTAGTGACTACTACTCTGATATATGGATGATGTTTCCACAGCACTATAACTAGTGGCTGCTACACCGATATATGGATGATGTATCCACAGCACTATCACTAGTGACTACTACCCTGATACATGGATGTTGTTTCCACAGCACTATCACTAGTGGCTGCTACTCTGATACATGGATGATGTTTCCACAGCACTATCACTAGTGACTGCTACTCCGATACATGGATGATGTATCCACAGCACTATCACTAGTGGCTGCTACTCCGATACATGGATGATGTATCCACAGCACTAACACTAGTGACTACTACTCTGATACATGGATGATGTATCCACAGCACTATCACTAGTGACTACTACTCCGATACATGGATGATGTATCCACAGCACTATCACTAGTGACTACTACTCTGATACATGGATGATGTTTCCACAGCACTATCACTAGTGGCTGCTACTCCGATACATGGATGATGTTTCCACAGCACTATCACTAGTGGCTACTCTGATACATGGACGATGTATCCACAGCACTATCACTAGTGACTACTACTCCGATACATGGATGATGTTTCCACAGCACTATCACTAGTGACTGCTACTCCGATACATGGATGATGTATCCACAGCACTATCACTAGTGGCTGCTACTCCGATACATGGATGATGTATCCACAGCACTAACACTAGTGACTACTACTCTGATACATGGATGATGTATCCAAAGCACTATCACGAGTGGCTGCTACTCCGATACATGGATGATGTATCCACAGCACTATCACTAGTGACTACTACTCTGATACATGGATGATGTATCCACAGCACTATCACTAGTGGCTGCTACTCCGATACATGGATGTTGTTTCCACAGCATTATCACTAGTGGCCACTACTCCGATACATGGATGATGTATCCACAGCACTATCACTAGTGGCTACTACTCTGATACATGGATGTTGTTTCCACAGCACTATCACTAGTGACTGCTACTCTGATACATGGATGATGTTTCCACAGCACTATCACTAGTGGCTGCTACTCTGATACATGGATGATGTTTCCACAGCACTATCACTAGTGACTGCTACTCTGATACATGGACGATGTTTCCACAGCACTATCACTAGTGACTACTACTCTGATACATGGATGATGTATCCACAGCACTATCACTAGTGACTGCTACTCCGATACATGGATGATGTTTCCACAGCACTATCACTAGTGGCTGCTACTCCGATACATGGATGAGGTTTCCACAGCACTATCACTAGTGGCTGCTACTCCGATACATGGATGATGTTTCCACAGCACTATCACTAGTGACTACTACTCCAATATATGGATGTTGTTTCCACAGCACTATCACTAGTGGCTACTACTCTGATACATGGATGATGTATCCACAGCACTATCACTAGTGGCTGCTACTCCGATACATGGATGATGTTTCCACAGCACTATCACTAGTGACTGCTACTCCGATACATGGACGATGTATCCACAGCACTATCACTAGTGGCTGCTACTCTGATACATGGATGTTGTTTCCACAGCACTATTACTAGTGGCTGCTACTCTGATACATGGATGTTGTTTCCACAGCACTATCACTAGTGGCTACTACTGTGATATATGGATGATGTATCCACAGCACTATCACTAGTGACTACTACTCTGATACATGGATGATGTATCCACAGCACTATCACTAGTGGCTACTACTCTGATATATGGATGATGTATCCACAGCACTATCACTAGTGACTACTACTCTGATACATGGATGATGTATCCACAGCACTATCACTAGTGACTACTACTCTGATACATGGACGATGTATCCACAGCACTATCACTAGTGGCTGCTACTCCGATACATGGACGATGTATCCACAGCACTATCACTAGTGGCTGCTACTCTGATACATGGATGATGTATCCACAGCACTATCACTAGTGGCTACTACTCTGATACATGGACGATGTATCCACAGCACTATCACTAGTGGCTGCTACTCCGATACATGGACGATGTATCCACAGCACTATCACTAGTGTCTGCTACTCTGATACATGGATGATGTTTCCACAGCACTATCACTAGTGACTACTACTCTGATACATGGACGATGTATCCACAGCACTATCACTAGTGACTACTACTCTGATACATGGATGTTGTTTCCACAGCACTATCACTAGTGGCTACTACTCTGATATATGGATGATGTATCCACAGCACTATCACTAGTGACTACTACTCCAATATATGGATGTTGTTTCCACAGCACTATCACTAGTGGCTGCTACTCCGATATATGGATGATGTATCCACAGCACTATCACTAGTGGCTACTACTCTGATATATGGATGATGTTTCCACAGCACTATCACTAGTGGCTACTACTCTGATACATGGATGTTGTTTCCACAGCACTATCACTAGTGGCTACTCTGATACATGGATGATGTATCCACAGCACTATCACTAGTGACTACTACTCCGATACATGGATGATGTTTCCACAGCACTATCACTAGTGACTGCTACTCCGATACATGGATGTTGTTCCCACAGCACTATCACTAGTGGCTACTACTCTGATATATGGATGATGTTTCCACAGCACTATCACTAGTGACTACTACTCTGATACATGGATGTTGTTTCCACAGCACTATCACTAGTGGCTACTCTGATACATGGATGATGTTTCCACAGCACTAACACTAGTGACTACTACTCTGATACATGGATGATGTATCCACAGCACTATCACTAGTGGCTGCTACTCTGATACATGGAAGATGTTTCCACAGCACTATCACTAGTGGCTACTCTGATACATGGATGATGTTTCCACAGCACTATCACGAGTGGCTGCTACTCTGATACATGGATGATGTATCCACAGCACTATCACTAGTGACTACTACTCTGATACATGGACGATGTATCCACAGCACTATCACTAGTGGCTGCTACTCCGATACATGGATGATGTATCCACAGCACTATCACTAGTGGCTACTACTCTGATACATGGACGATGTATCCACAGCACTATCACTAGTGGCTGCTACTCCGATACATGGACGATGTATCCACAGCACTATCACTAGTGGCTGCTACTCTGATACATGGATGATATTTCCACAGCACTATCACTAGTGACTACTACTCTGATACATGGACGATGTATCCACAGCACTATCACTAGTGACTACTACTCTGATACATGGATGTTGTTTCCACAGCACTATCACTAGTGGCTACTACTCTGATATATGGATGATGTATCCACAGCACTATCACTAGTGACTACTACTCCAATATATGGATGTTGTTTCCACAGCACTATCACTAGTGGCTACTACTCTGATATATGGATGATGTTTCCACAGCACTATCACTAGTGACTATTACTCTGATACATGGATGTTGTTTCCACAGCACGTTCACTAGTGGCTGCTACTCTGATACATGGATGATGTTTCCACAGCACTAACACTAGTGACTACTACTCTGATACATGGATGATGTATCCACAGCACTATCACTAGTGGCTGCTACTCTGATACATGGAAGATGTTTCCACAGCACTATCACTAGTGGCTACTCTGATACATGGATGATGTTTCCACAGCACTATCACGAGTGGCTGCTACTCTGATACATGGATGTTGTTTCCACAGCACTATCACTAGTGGCTACTACTCTGATATATGGATGATGTATCCACAGCACTATCACTAGTGGCTGCTACTCCGATATATGGATGATGTATCCACAGCACTATCACTAGTGGCTGCTACTCTGATACATGGAAGATGTTTCCACAGCACTATCACTAGTGGCTACTCTGATACATGGATGATGTTTCCACAGCACTATCACGAGTGGCTGCTACTCTGATACATGGATGATGTATCCACAGCACTATCACTAGTGACTACTACTCTGATACATGGATGATGTTTCCACAGCACTATCACAAGTGGCTACTCCGATACATGGATGATGTTTCCACAGCACTATCACTAGTGACTACTACTCTGATATATGGATGATGTTTCCACAGCACTATAACTAGTGGCTGCTACACCGATATATGGATGATGTATCCACAGCACTATCACTAGTGACTACTACCCTGATACATGGATGTTGTTTCCACAGCACTATCACTAGTGGCTGCTACTCTGATACATGGATGATGTTTCCACAGCACTATCACTAGTGACTGCTACTCCGATACATGGATGATGTATCCACAGCACTATCACTAGTGGCTGCTACTCCGATACATGGATGATGTATCCACAGCACTAACACTAGTGACTACTACTCTGATACATGGATGATGTATCCACAGCACTATCACTAGTGACTACTACTCCGATACATGGATGATGTATCCACAGCACTATCACTAGTGACTACTACTCTGATACATGGATGATGTTTCCACAGCACTATCACTAGTGGCTGCTACTCCGATACATGGATGATGTTTCCACAGCACTATCACTAGTGGCTACTCTGATACATGGACGATGTATCCACAGCACTATCACTAGTGACTACTACTCCGATACATGGATGATGTTTCCACAGCACTATCACTAGTGACTGCTACTCCGATACATGGATGATGTATCCACAGCACTATCACTAGTGGCTGCTACTCCGATACATGGATGATGTATCCACAGCACTAACACTAGTGACTACTACTCTGATACATGGATGATGTATCCAAAGCACTATCACGAGTGGCTGCTACTCCGATACATGGATGATGTATCCACAGCACTATCACTAGTGACTACTACTCTGATACATGGATGATGTATCCACAGCACTATCACTAGTGGCTGCTACTCCGATACATGGATGTTGTTTCCACAGCATTATCACTAGTGGCCACTACTCCGATACATGGATGATGTATCCACAGCACTATCACTAGTGGCTACTACTCTGATACATGGATGTTGTTTCCACAGCACTATCACTAGTGACTGCTACTCTGATACATGGATGATGTTTCCACAGCACTATCACTAGTGGCTGCTACTCTGATACATGGATGATGTTTCCACAGCACTATCACTAGTGACTGCTACTCTGATACATGGACGATGTTTCCACAGCACTATCACTAGTGACTACTACTCTGATACATGGATGTTGTTTCCACAGCACTATCACTAGTGGCTACTACTCTGATACATGGATGTTGTTTCCACAGCACTATCACTAGTGGCTACTACTCTGATACATGGATGTTGTTTCCACAGCACTATCACTAGTGGCTACTACTCTGATACATGGATGATGTTTCCACAGCACTATCACTAGTGACTACTACTCTGATACATGGATGATGTTTCCACAGCACTATCACTAGTGGCTACTACTCTGATACATGGATGATGTTTCCACAGCACTATCACTAGTGACTACTACTCTGATACATGGATGTTGTTTCCACAGCACTATCACTAGTGACTGCTACTCTGATACATGGATGATGTTTCCACAGCACTATCACTAGTGACTACTACTCTGATACATGGATGTTGTTTCCACAGCACTATCACTAGTGGCTACTCCGATACATGGATGATGTTTCCACAGCACTATCACTAGTGGCTGCTACTCCGATACATGGATGATGTTTCCACAGCACTATCACAAGTGGCTACTACTCTGATACATGGATGTTGTATCCACAGCACTATCACTAGTGGCTACTACTCCGATACATGGATGATGTATCCACAGCGCTATCACGAGTGGCTACTCTGATACATGGATGATGTTTCCACAGCACTATCACTAGTGGCTACTACTCTGATACATGGATGTTGTATCCACAGCACTATCACGAGTGGCTACTACTCCGATACATGGATGTTGTTTCCACAGCACTGTCACGAGTGGCTACTCCGATACATGGATGATGTTTCCACAGCACTATCACGAGTGGCTACTACTCTGATACACGGATGATGTTTCCACAGCACTATCACTAGTGACTACTACTCCGATACATGGATGATGTTTCCACAGCATTATCACTAGTGACTACTAATCCGATACATGGATGATGTTTCCACAGCACTATCACTAGTGGCTGCTACTCTGATACATGGATGATGTTTCCACAGCACTATCACGAGTCGCTTCTACTCTGATACATGGATGATGTTTCCACAGCATTATCACGAGTGGCTACTACTCCGATACATGGATGTTTCCACAGCACTGTCACGAGTGGCTACTCCGATACATGGATGATGTTTCCACAGCACTATCACGAGTGGCTAATACTCTGATACACGGATGATGTTTCCACAGCACTATCACTAGTGACTACTACTCTGATATATGGATGATGTTTCCACAGCACTATCACTAGTGACTACTACTCTGATACATGGATGTTGTTTCCACAGCACGTTCACTAGTGGCTGCTACTCTGATACATGGATGATGTTTCCACAGCACTAACACTAGTGACTACTACTCTGATACATGGATGATGTATCCACAGCACTATCACTAGTGGCTGCTACTCTGATACATGGAAGATGTTTCCACAGCACTATCACTAGTGGCTACTCTGATACATGGATGATGTTTCCACAGCACTATCACGAGTGGCTGCTACTCTGATACATGGATGTTGTTTCCACAGCACTATCACTAGTGGCTACTACTCTGATATATGGATGATGTATCCACAGCACTATCACTAGTGGCTGCTACTCCGATATATGGATGATGTATCCACAGCACTATCACTAGTGGCTGCTACTCTGATACATGGAAGATGTTTCCACAGCACTATCACTAGTGGCTACTCTGATACATGGATGATGTTTCCACAGCACTATCACGAGTGGCTGCTACTCTGATACATGGATGTTGTTTCCACAGCACTATCACTAGTGGCTACTACTCTGATATATGGATGATGTATCCACAGAACTATCACTAGTGGCTGCTACTCCGATATATGGATGATGTATCCACAGCACTATCACTAGTGACTACTACTCTGATACATGGATGTTGTTTCCACAGCACTATCACTAGTGGCTACTACTCTGATATATGGATGAGTTTTCCACAGCACTGACACTAGTGACTACTACTCTGATACATGGATGATGTATCCACAGCACTATCACTAGTGACTACTACTCTGATACATGGATGATGTTTCCACAGCACTATCACAAGTGGCTACTCCGATACATGGATGATGTTTCCACAGCACTATCACTAGTGACTACTACTCTGATATATGGATGATGTTTCCACAGCACTATAACTAGTGGCTGCTACTCCGATATATGGATGATGTATCCACAGCACTATCACTAGTGACTACTACTCTGATACATGGATGTTGTTTCCACAGCACTATCACTAGTGGCTGCTACTCTGATACATGGATGATGTTTCCACAGCACTATCACTAGTGACTGCTACTCCGATACATGGATGATGTATCCACAGCACTATCACTAGTGGCTGCTACTCCGATACATGGATGATGTATCCACAGCACTAACACTAGTGACTACTACTCTGATACATGGATGATGTATCCACAGCACTATCACTAGTGACTACTACTCCGATACATGGATGATGTATCCACAGCACTATCACTAGTGACTACTACTCTGATACATGGATGATGTTTCCACAGCACTATCACTAGTGGCTGCTACTCCGATACATGGATGGTGTTTCCACAGCACTATCACTAGTGGCTACTCTGATACATGGACGATGTATCCACAGCACTATCACTAGTGACTACTACTCCGATACATGGATGATGTTTCCACAGCACTATCACTAGTGACTGCTACTCCGATACATGGATGATGTATCCACAGCACTATCACTAGTGGCTGCTACTCCGATACATGGATGATGTATCCACAGCACTAACACTAGTGACTACTACTCTGATACATGGATGATGTATCCACAGCACTATCACTAGTGACTACTACTCCGATACATGGATGATGTATCCACAGCACTATCACTAGTGGCTACTACTCTGATACATGGATGTTGTTTCCACAGCACTATCACTAGTGACTGCTACTCTGATACATGGATGATGTTTCCACAGCACTATCACTAGTGGCTGCTACTCTGATACATGGATGATGTTTCCACAGCACTATCACTAGTGACTGCTACTCTGATACATGGACGATGTTTCCACAGCACTATCACTAGTGACTACTACTCTGATACATGGATGTTGTTTCCACAGCACTATCACTAGTGGCTACTACTCTGATACATGGATGTTGTTTCCACAGCACTATCACTAGTGGCTACTACTCTGATACATGGATGTTGTTTCCACAGCACTATCACTAGTGGCTACTACTCTGATACATGGATGATGTTTCCACAGCACTATCACTAGTGACTACTACTCTGATACATGGATGATGTTTCCACAGCACTATCACTAGTGGCTACTACTCTGATACATGGATGATGTTTCCACAGCACTATCACTAGTGACTACTACTCTGATACATGGATGTTGTTTCCACAGCACTATCACTAGTGACTGCTACTCTGATACATGGATGATGTTTCCACAGCACTATCACTAGTGACTACTACTCTGATACATGGATGTTGTTTCCACAGCACTATCACTAGTGGCTACTCCGATACATGGATGATGTTTCCACAGCACTATCACTAGTGGCTGCTACTCCGATACATGGATGATATTTCCACAGCACTATCACAAGTAGCTACTACTCTGATACATGGATGTTGTATCCACAGCACTATCACTAGTGGCTACTACTCCGATACATGGATGATGTATCCACAGCGCTATCACGAGTGGCTACTCTGATACATGGATGATGTTTCCACAGCACTATCACTAGTGGCTACTACTCTGATACATGGATGTTGTATCCACAGCACTATCACGAGTGGCTACTACTCCGATACATGGATGTTGTTTCCACAGCACTGTCACGAGTGGCTACTCCGATACATGGATGATGTTTCCACAGCACTATCACGAGTGGCTACTACTCTGATACACGGATGATGTTTCCACAGCACTATCACTAGTGACTACTACTCCGATACATGGATGATGTTTCCACAGCATTATCACTAGTGACTACTAATCCGATACATGGATGATGTTTCCACAGCACTATCACTAGTGGCTGCTACTCTGATACATGGATGATGTTTCCACAGCACTATCACGAGTCGCTTCTACTCTGATACATGGATGATGTTTCCACAGCATTATCACGAGTGGCTACTACTCCGATACATGGATGTTTCCACAGCACTGTCACGAGTGGCTACTCCGATACATGGATGATGTTTCCACAGCACTATCACGAGTGGCTAATACTCTGATACACGGATGATGTTTCCACAGCACTATCACTAGTGACTACTACTCTGATATATGGATGATGTTTCCACAGCACTATCACTAGTGACTACTACTCTGATACATGGATGTTGTTTCCACAGCACGTTCAGTAGTGGCTGCTACTCTGATACATGGATGATGTTTCCACAGCACTAACACTAGTGACTACTACTCTGATACATGGATGATGTATCCACAGCACTATCACTAGTGGCTGCTACTCTGATACATGGAAGATGTTTCCACAGCACTATCACTAGTGGCTACTCTGATACATGGATGATGTTTCCACAGCACTATCACGAGTGGCTGCTACTCTGATACATGGATGTTGTTTCCACAGCACTATCACTAGTGGCTACTACTCTGATATATGGATGATGTATCCACAGCACTATCACTAGTGGCTGCTACTCCGATATATGGATGATGTATCCACAGCACT
This sequence comes from Meconema thalassinum, assembly GCA_946902985.2. Classification (NCBI taxonomy): domain Eukaryota; kingdom Metazoa; phylum Arthropoda; class Insecta; order Orthoptera; family Tettigoniidae; genus Meconema; species Meconema thalassinum. The sequence continues at coordinate 18,875,941 of OX336395.1, read as the reverse complement.
ATCACTAGTGGCTGCTACTCTGATACATGGAAGATGTTTCCACAGCACTATCACTAGTGGCTACTCTGATACATGGATGATGTTTCCACAGCACTATCACGAGTGGCTGCTACTCTGATACATGGATGTTGTTTCCACAGCACTATCACTAGTGGCTACTACTCTGATATATGGATGATGTATCCACAGAACTATCACTAGTGGCTGCTACTCCGATATATGGATGATGTATCCACAGCACTATCACTAGTGACTACTACTCTGATACATGGATGTTGTTTCCACAGCACTATCACTAGTGGCTACTACTCTGATATATGGATGATGTTTCCACAGCACTAACACTAGTGACTACTACTCTGATACATGGATGATGTATCCACAGCACTATCACTAGTGACTACTACTCTGATACATGGATGATGTTTCCACAGCACTATCACAAGTGGCTACTCCGATACATGGATGATGTTTCCACAGCACTATCACTAGTGACTACTACTCTGATATATGGATGATGTTTCCACAGCACTATAACTAGTGGCTGCTACTCCGATATATGGATGATGTATCCACAGCACTATCACTAGTGACTACTACTCTGATACATGGATGTTGTTTCCACAGCACTATCACTAGTGGCTGCTACTCTGATACATGGATGATGTTTCCACAGCACTATCACTAGTGACTGCTACTCCGATACATGGATGATGTATCCACAGCACTATCACTAGTGGCTGCTACTCCGATACATGGATGATGTATCCACAGCACTAACACTAGTGACTACTACTCTGATACATGGATGATGTATCCACAGCACTATCACTAGTGACTACTACTCCGATACATGGATGATGTATCCACAGCACTATCACTAGTGACTACTACTCTGATACATGGATGATGTTTCCACAGCACTATCACTAGTGGCTGCTACTCCGATACATGGATGGTGTTTCCACAGCACTATCACTAGTGGCTACTCTGATACATGGACGATGTATCCACAGCACTATCACTAGTGACTACTACTCCGATACATGGATGATGTTTCCACAGCACTATCACTAGTGACTGCTACTCCGATACATGGATGATGTATCCACAGCACTATCACTAGTGGCTGCTACTCCGATACATGGATGATGTATCCACAGCACTAACACTAGTGACTACTACCCTGATACATGGATGATGTATCCACAGCACTATCACTAGTGACTACTACTCCGATACATGGATGATGTATCCACAGCACTATCACTAGTGACTACTACTCCGATACATGGATGATGTTTCCACAGCACTATCACTAGTGGCTACTCTGATACATGGATGTTGTTTCCACAGCACTATCACGAGTGACTACTACTCCGATACATGGATGATGTTTCCACAGCACTATCACGAGTGGTTACTCTGATACATGGATGTTGTTTCCACAGCACTATCACTAGTGGCTACTCTGATACATGGATGTTGTTTCCCCAGCACTATCACTAGTGGCTACTCTGATACATGGATGTTGTTTCCACAGCACTATCACGAGTGGCTGCTACTCTGATACATGGATGTTGTTTCCACAGCACTATCACTAGTGGCTACTCTGATACATGGATGTTGTTTCCACAGCACTATCACTAGTGGCTACTACTCTGATACATGGATGTTGTTTCCACAGCACTATCACTAGTGGCTACTACTCTGATACATGGATGATGTATCCACAGCACTATCACTAGTGACTACTACTCCGATACATGGATGATGTTTCCACAGCACTATCACTAGTGGCTACTCTGATACATGGATGATGTTTCCACAGCACTATCACGAGTGACTACTACTCCGATACATGGATGATGTATCCACAGCACTATCACTAGTGGCTACTACTCTTATACATGGATGTTGTTTCCACAGCACTATCACTAGTGACTGCTACTCTGATACATGGATGTTGTTTCCACAGCACTATCACTAGTGGCCACTACTCTGATACATGGATGTTGTTTCCACAGCACTATCACTAGTGACTACTACTCTGATACATGGATGATGTATCCACAGCACTATCACTAGTGACTACTACTCTGATACATGGATGATGTATCCACAGCACTATCACTAGTGGCTACTACTCTTATACATGGATGTTGTTTCCACAGCACTATCACTAGTGACTACTACTCTGATACATGGATGTTGTTTCCACAGCACTATCACTAGTGGCCACTACTCTGATACATGGATGTTGTTTCCACAGCACTATCACTAGTGACTACTACTCTGATACATGGATGATGTATCCACAGCACTATCACTAGTGGCCACTACTCTGATACATGGATGTTGTTTCCACAGCACTATCACTAGTGACTACTTCTCCGATACATGGATGATGTTTCCACAGCACTATCACTAGTGGCTACTACTCCGATACATGGATGATGTTTCCACAGCACTACCACTAGTGACTACTACTCTGATATATGGATGATGTTTCCACAGCACTATCACTAGTGGCTGCTACTCCGATACATGGATGATGTATCCACAGCACTATCACTAGTGGCTGCTACTCCGATACATGGATGATGTTTCCACAGCACTACCACTAGTGACTACTACTCTGATACATGGATGATGTTTCCACAGCACTATCACTAGTGGCTGCTACTCCGATACATGGATGATGTTTCCACAGCACTATCACTAGTGGCTACTACTCCGATATATGGATGTTGTTTCCACAGCACTATCACTAGTGGCTACTACTCTGATACATGGATGATGTTTCCACAGCACTATCACTAGTGGCTACTACTCCGATATATGGATGTTGTTTCCACAGCACTATCACTAGTGGCTACTACTCTGATACATGGAAGATGTTTCCACAGCACTATCACTAGTGACTACTACTCCAATATATGGATGTTGTTTCCACAGCACTATCACTAGTGGCTACTACTCTGATACATGGATGTTGTTTCCACAGCACTATCACTAGTGGCTACTACTCTGATACATGGATGTTGTTTCCACAGCACTATCACTAGTGGCTACTACTCCGATACATGGATGATGTTTCCACAGCACTATCACTAGTGGCTACTACTCCAATATATGGATGTTGTTTCCACAGCACTATCACTAGTGACTACTACTCTGATACATGGATGATGTTTCCACAGCACTATCACTAGTGGCTACTACTCCAATATATGGATGTTGTTTCCACAGCATTATCACTAGTGACTGCTACTCCGATACATGGATGTTGTTTCCACAGCACTATCACTAGTGACTACTACTCCAATACATGGATGATGTTTCCACAGCACTATCACGAGTGGCTACTACTCCAATATATGGATGTTGTTTCCACAGCACTATCACTAGTGGCTGCTACTCCGATACATGGACGATGTATCCACAGCACTATCACAAGTGGCTGCTACTCCAATACATGGATGATGTTTCCACAGCACTATCACTAGTGGCTGCTACTCCAATATATGGATGTTGTTTCCACAGCACTATCACTAGTGGCTACTACTCCGATATATGGATGATGTTTCCACAGCACTATCACGAGTGACTGCTACTCCAATACATGGATGATGTTTCCACAGCACTATCACTAGTGGCTGCTACTCCAATACATGGATGATAGTTCCACAGCACTATCACTAGTGGCTGCTACTCCGATACATGGATGATGTTTCCACAGCACTATCACTAGTGGCTGCTACTCAGATACATGGATGATGTTTCCACAGCACTATCACTAGTGGCTGCTACTCCGATACATGGATGATGTTTCCACAGCACTATCACGAGTGACTGCTACTCCAATACATGGATGATGTTTCCACAGCACTATCACTAGTGACTGCTACTCCAATACATAGATGATGTTTCCACAGCACTATCACTAGTGGCTGCTACTCCGATACATGGATGATGTTTCCACAGCACTATCACGAGTGACTGCTACTCCAATACATGGATGATGTTTCCACAGCACTATCACGAGTGACTGCTACTCCAATACATGGATGATGTTTCCACAGCACTATCACTAGTGGCTGCTACTCCGATACATGGATGATGTTTCCACAGCACTATCACTAGTGACTACTACTCCAATATATGGATGTTGTTTCCACAGCACTATCACTAGTGGCTACTACTCTGATACATGGATGATGTATCCACAGCACTATCACTAGTGGCTGCTACTCCGATACATGGATGATGTTTCCACAGCACTATCACTAGTGGCTACTACTCTGATACATGGATGATGTATCCACAGCACTATCACTAGTGACTGCTACTCCGATACATGGATGATGTTTCCACAGCACTATCACTAGTGGCTGCTACTCCGATACATGGATGAGGTTTCCACAGCACTATCACTAGTGGCTGCTACTCCGATACATGGATGATGTTTCCACAGCACTATCACTAGTGACTACTACTCCAATATATGGATGTTGTTTCCACAGCACTATCACTAGTGGCTACTACTCTGATACATGGATGATGTATCCACAGCACTATCACTAGTGGCTGCTACTCCGATACATGGATGATGTTTCCACAGCACTATCACTAGTGACTGCTACTCCGATACATGGACGATGTATCCACAGCACTATCACTAGTGGCTGCTACTCTGATACATGGATGTTGTTTCCACAGCACTATTACTAGTGGCTGCTACTCTGATACATGGATGTTGTTTCCACAGCACTATCACTAGTGGCTACTACTGTGATATATGGATGATGTATCCACAGCACTATCACTAGTGACTACTACTCTGATACATGGATGATGTATCCACAGCACTATCACTAGTGGCTACTACTCTGATATATGGATGATGTATCCACAGCACTATCACTAGTGACTACTACTCTGATACATGGATGATGTATCCACAGCACTATCACTAGTGACTACTACTCTGATACATGGACGATGTATCCACAGCACTATCACTAGTGGCTGCTACTCCGATACATGGACGATGTATCCACAGCACTATCACTAGTGGCTGCTACTCTGATACATGGATGATGTATCCACAGCACTATCACTAGTGGCTACTACTCTGATACATGGACGATGTATCCACAGCACTATCACTAGTGGCTGCTACTCCGATACATGGACGATGTATCCACAGCACTATCACTAGTGTCTGCTACTCTGATACATGGATGATGTTTCCACAGCACTATCACTAGTGACTACTACTCTGATACATGGACGATGTATCCACAGCACTATCACTAGTGACTACTACTCTGATACATGGATGTTGTTTCCACAGCACTATCACTAGTGGCTACTACTCTGATATATGGATGATGTATCCACAGCACTATCACTAGTGACTACTACTCCAATATATGGATGTTGTTTCCACAGCACTATCACTAGTGGCTGCTACTCCGATATATGGATGATGTATCCACAGCACTATCACTAGTGGCTACTACTCTGATATATGGATGATGTTTCCACAGCACTATCACTAGTGGCTACTACTCTGATACATGGATGTTGTTTCCACAGCACTATCACTAGTGGCTACTCTGATACATGGATGATGTATCCACAGCACTATCACTAGTGACTACTACTCCGATACATGGATGATGTTTCCACAGCACTATCACTAGTGACTGCTACTCCGATACATGGATGTTGTTCCCACAGCACTATCACTAGTGGCTACTACTCTGATATATGGATGATGTTTCCACAGCACTATCACTAGTGACTACTACTCTGATACATGGATGTTGTTTCCACAGCACTATCACTAGTGGCTACTCTGATACATGGATGATGTTTCCACAGCACTAACACTAGTGACTACTACTCTGATACATGGATGATGTATCCACAGCACTATCACTAGTGGCTGCTACTCTGATACATGGAAGATGTTTCCACAGCACTATCACTAGTGGCTACTCTGATACATGGATGATGTTTCCACAGCACTATCACGAGTGGCTGCTACTCTGATACATGGATGTTGTTTCCACAGCACTATCACTAGTGGCTACTACTGTGATATATGGATGATGTATCCACAGCACTATCACTAGTGGCTGCTACTCCGATATATGGAAGATGTATCCACAGCACTATCACTAGTGACTACTACTCTGATACATGGATGTTGTTTCCACAGCACTATCACTAGTGGCTACTACTCTGATATATGGATGATGTTTCCACAGCACTATCACTAGTGGCTGCTACTCCGATACATGGATGATGTATCCACAGCACTATCACTAGTGACTACTACTCTGATACATGGACGATGTATCCACAGCACTATCACTAGTGGCTGCTACTCCGATACATGGATGATGTATCCACAGCACTATCACTAGTGGCTACTACTCTGATACATGGACGATGTATCCACAGCACTATCACTAGTGGCTGCTACTCCGATACATGGACGATGTATCCACAGCACTATCACTAGTGGCTGCTACTCTGATACATGGATGATATTTCCACAGCACTATCACTAGTGACTACTACTCTGATACATGGACGATGTATCCACAGCACTATCACTAGTGACTACTACTCTGATACATGGATGTTGTTTCCACAGCACTATCACTAGTGGCTACTACTCTGATATATGGATGATGTATCCACAGCACTATCACTAGTGACTACTACTCCAATATATGGATGTTGTTTCCACAGCACTATCACTAGTGGCTACTACTCTGATATATGGATGATGTTTCCACAGCACTATCACTAGTGACTATTACTCTGATACATGGATGTTGTTTCCACAGCACGTTCACTAGTGGCTGCTACTCTGATACATGGATGATGTTTCCACAGCACTAACACTAGTGACTACTACTCTGATACATGGATGATGTATCCACAGCACTATCACTAGTGGCTGCTACTCTGATACATGGAAGATGTTTCCACAGCACTATCACTAGTGGCTACTCTGATACATGGATGATGTTTCCACAGCACTATAACGAGTGGCTGCTACTCTGATACATGGATGTTGTTTCCACAGCACTATCACTAGTGGCTACTACTCTGATATATGGATGATGTATCCACAGCACTATCACTAGTGGCTGCTACTCCGATATATGGATGATGTATCCACAGCACTATCACTAGTGGCTGCTACTCTGATACATGGAAGATGTTTCCACAGCACTATCACTAGTGGCTACTCTGATACATGGATGATGTTTCCACAGCACTATCACGAGTGGCTGCTACTCTGATACATGGATGTTGTTTCCACAGCACTATCACTAGTGGCTACGACTCTGATATATGGATGATGTATCCACAGAACTATCACTAGTGGCTGCTACTCCGATATATGGATGATGTATCCACAGCACTATCACTAGTGACTACTACTCTGATACATGGATGTTGTTTCCACAGCACTATCACTAGTGGCTACTACTCTGATATATGGATGATGTTTCCACAGCACTAACACTAGTGACTACTACTCTGATACATGGATGATGTATCCACAGCACTATCACTAGTGACTACTACTCTGATACATGGATGATGTTTCCACAGCACTATCACAAGTGGCTACTCCGATACATGGATGATGTTTCCACAGCACTATCACTAGTGACTACTACTCTGATATATGGATGATGTTTCCACAGCACTATAACTAGTGGCTGCTACTCCGATATATGGATGATGTATCCACAGCACTATCACTAGTGACTACTACTCTGATACATGGATGTTGTTTCCACAGCACTATCACTAGTGGCTGCTACTCTGATACATGGATGATGTTTCCACAGCACTATCACTAGTGACTGCTACTCCGATACATGGATGATGTATCCACAGCACTATCACTAGTGGCTGCTACTCCGATACATGGATGATGTATCCACAGCACTAACACTAGTGACTACTACTCTGATACATGGATAATGTATCCACAGCACTATCACTAGTGACTACTACTCCGATACATGGATGATGTATCCACAGCACTATCACTAGTGACTACTACTCTGGTACATGGATGATGTTTCCACAGCACTATCACTAGTGGCTGCTACTCCGATACATGGATGATGTTTCCACAGCACTATCACTAGTGGCTACTCTGATACATGGACGATGTATCCACAGCACTATCACTAGTGACTACTACTCCGATACATGGATGATGTTTCCACAGCACTATCACTAGTGACTGCTACTCCGATACATGGATGATGTATCCACAGCACTATCACTAGTGGCTGCTACTCCGATACATGGATGATGTATCCACAGCACTAACACTAGTGACTACTACTCTGATACATGGATGATGTATCCAAAGCACTATCACGAGTGGCTGCTACTCCGATACATGGATGATGTATCCACAGCACTATCACTAGTGACTACTACTCTGATACATGGATGATGTATCCACAGCACTATCACTAGTGGCTGCTACTCCGATACATGGATGATGTTTCCACAGCACTATCACTAGTGACTGCTACTCTGATACATGGACGATGTTTCCACAGCACTATCACTAGTGACTACTACTCTGATACATGGATGTTGTTTCCACAGCACTATCACTAGTGGCTACTACTCTGATACATGGATGTTGTTTCCACAGCACTATCACTAGTGGCTACTACTCTGATACATGGATGATGTTTCCACAGCACTATCACTAGTGACTACTACTCTGATACATGGATGATGTTTCCACAGCACTATCACTAGTGGCTACTACACTGATACATGGATGATGTTTCCACAGCACTATCACTAGTGACTACTACTCTGATACATGGATGTTGTTTCCACAGCACTATCACTAGTGACTGCTACTCTGATACATGGATGATGTTTCCACAGCACTATCACTAGTGACTACTACTCTGATACATGGATGTTGTTTCCACAGCACTATCACTAGTGGCTACTCCGATACATGGATGATGTTTCCACAGCACTATCACTAGTGGCTGCTACTCCGATACATGGATGATGTTTCCAGAGCACTATCACAAGTGGCTACTACTCTGATACATGGATGTTGTATCCACAGCACTATCACTAGTGGCTACTACTCCGATACATGGATGATGTATCCACAGCGCTATCACGAGTGGCTACTCTGATACATGGATGATGTTTCCACAGCACTATCACTAGTGGCTACTACTCTGATACATGGATGTTGTATCCACAGCACTATCACGAGTGGCTACTACTCCGATACATGGATGTTGTTTCCACAGCACTGTCACGAGTGGCTACTCCGATACATGGATGATCTTTCCACAGCACTATCACGAGTGGCTACTACTCTGATACACGGATGATGTTTCCACAGCACTATCACTAGTGACTACTACTCCGATACATGGATGATGTTTCCACAGCATTATCACTAGTGACTACTACTCCGATACATGGATGATGTTTCCACAGCACTATCACTAGTGGCTGCTACTCTGATACATGGATGATGTTTCCACAGCACTATCACGAGTCGCTTCTACTCTGATACATGGATGATGTTTCCACAGCATTATCACGAGTGGCTACTACTCCGATACATGGATGTTTCCACAGCACTGTCACGAGTGGCTACTCCGATACATGGATGATGTTTCCACAGCACTATCACGAGTGGCTAATACTCTGATACACGGATGATGTTTCCACAGCACTATCACTAGTGACTACTACTCTGATATATGGATGATGTTTCCACAGCACTATCACTAGTGACTACTACTTTGATACATGGATGTTGTTTCCACAGCACGTTCACTAGTGGCTGCTACTCTGATACATGGATGATGTTTCCACAGCACTAACACTAGTGACTACTACTCTGATACATGGATGATGTATCCACAGCACTATCACTAGTGGCTGCTACTCTGATACATGGAAGATGTTTCCACAGCACTATCACTAGTGGCTACTCTGATACATGGATGATGTTTCCACAGCACTATCACGAGTGGCTGCTACTCTGATACATGGATGTTGTTTCCACAGCACTATCACTAGTGGCTACTACTCTGATATATGGATGATGTATCCACAGCACTATCACTAGTGGCTGCTACTCCGATATATGGATGATGTATCCACAGCACTATCACTAGTGGCTGCTACTCTGATACATGGAAGATGTTTCCACAGCACTATCACTAGTGGCTACTCTGATACATGGATGATGTTTCCACAGCACTATCACGAGTGGCTGCTACTCTGATACATGGATGTTGTTTCCACAGCACTATCACTAGTGGCTACTACTCTGATATATGGATGATGTATCCACAGAACTATCACTAGTGGCTGCTACTCCGATATATGGATGATGTATCCACAGCACTATCACTAGTGACTACTACTCTGATACATGGATGTTGTTTCCACAGCACTATCACTAGTGGCTACTACTCTGATATATGGATGATGTTTCCACAGCACTAACACTAGTGACTACTACTCTGATACATGGATGATGTATCCACAGCACTATCACTAGTGACTACTACTCTGATACATGGATGATGTTTCTACAGCACTATCACAAGTGGCTTCTCCGATACATGGATGATGTTTCCACAGCACTATCACTAGTGACTACTACTCTGATATATGGATGATGTTTCCACAGCACTATAACTAGTGGCTGCTACTCCGATATATGGATGATGTATCAACAGCACTATCACTAGTGACTACTACTCTGATACATGGATGTTGTTTCCACAGCACTATCACTAGTGGCTGCTACTCTGATACATGGATGATGTTTCCACAGCACTATCACTAGTGACTGCTACTCCGATACATGGATGATGTATCCACAGCACTATCACTAGTGGCTGCTACTCCGATACATGGATGATGTATCCACAGCACTAACACTAGTGACTACTACTCTGATACATGGATGATGTATCCACAGCACTATCACTAGTGACTACTACTCCGATACATGGATGATGTATCCACAGCACTATCACTAGTGACTACTACTCTGATACATGGATGATGTTTCCACAGCACTATCACTAGTGGCTGCTACTCCGATACATGGATGATGTTTCCACAGCACTATCACTAGTGGCTACTCTGATACATGGACGATGTATCCACAGCACTATCACTAGTGACTACTACTCCGATACATGGATGATGTTTCCACAGCACTATCACTAGTGACTGCTACTCCGATACATGGATGATGTATCCACAGCACTATCACTAGTGGCTGCTACTCCGATACATGGATGATGTATCCACAGCACTAACACTAGTGACTACTACTCTGATACATGGATGATGTATCCACAGCACTATCACAAGTGACTACTACTCCGATACATGAATGATGTATCCACAGCACTATCACTAGTGACTACTACTCCGATACATGGATGATGTTTCCACAGCACTATCACTAGTGGCTACTCTGATACATGGATGTTGTTTCCACAGCACTATCACGAGTGACTACTACTCCGATACATGGATGATGTTTCCACAGCACTATCACGAGTGGTTACTCTGATACATGGATGTTGTTTCCACAGCACTATCACTAGTGGCTACTCTGATACATGGATGTTGTTTCCCCAGCACTATCACTAGTGGCTACTCTGATACATGGATGTTGTTTCCACAGCACTATCACGAGTGGCTGCTACTCTGATACATGGATGTTGTTTCCACAGCACTATTACTAGTGGCTACTCTGATACATGGATGTTGTTTCCACAGCACTATCACTAGTGGCTACTACTCTGATACATGGATGTTGTTTCCACAGCACTATCACTAGTGGCTACTACTCTGATACATGGATGATGTATCCACAGCACTATCACTAGTGACTACTACTCCGATACATGGATGATGTTTCCACAGCACTATCACTAGTGGCTACTCTGATACATGGATGATGTTTCCACAGCACTATCACGAGTGACTACTACTCCGATACATGGATGATGTATCCACAGCACTATCACTAGTGGCTACTACTCTTATACATGGATGTTGTTTCCACAGCACTATCACTAGTGACTGCTACTCTGATACATGGATGTTGTTTCCACAGCACTATCACTAGTGGCCACTACTCTGATACATGGATGTTGTTTCCACAGCACTATCACTAGTGACTACTACTCTGATACATGGATGATGTATCCACAGCACTATCACTAGTGACTACTACTCTGATACATGGATGATGTATCCACAGCACTATCACTAGTGGCTACTACTCTTATACATGGATGTTGTTTCCACAGCACTATCACTAGTGACTACTACTCTGATACATGGATGTTGTTTCCACAGCACTATCACTAGTGGCCACTACTCTGATACATGGATGTTGTTTCCACAGCACTATCACTAGTGACTACTACTCTGATACATGGATGATGTATCCACAGCACTATCACTAGTGGCCACTACTCTGATACATGGATGTTGTTTTCACAGCACTATCACTAGTGACTACTTCTCCGATACATGGATGATGTTTCCACAGCACTATCACTAGTGGCTACTACTCCGATACATGGATGATGTTTCCACAGCACTACCACTAGTGACTACTACTCTGATATATGGATGATGTTTCCACAGCACTATCACTAGTGGCTGCTACTCCGATACATGGATGATGTATCCACAGCACTATCACTAGTGGCTGCTACTCCGATACATGGATGATGTTTCCACAGCACTACCACTAGTGACTACTACTCTGATACATGGATGATGTTTCCACAGCACTATCACTATGGCTACTACTCTGATACATGGATGATGTTTCCACAGCACTATCACTAGTGACTACTACTCCGATACATGGATGATGTTTCCACAGCACTATCACTACTGACTACTACTCCGATACATGGATGATGTATCCACAGCACTATCACTAGTGGCTGCTACTCCGATACATGGATGATGTATCCACAGCACTATCACTAGTGACTACTACTCTGATACATGGATGATGTATCCACAGCACTATCACTAGTGGCTGCTACTCCGATACATGGATGTTGTTTCCACAGCATTATCACTAGTGGCCACTACTCCGATACATGGATGATGTTTCCACAGCACTATCACTAGTGGCTGCTACTCCGATACATGGATGATGTATCCACAGCACTATCACTAGTGGCTGCTACTCCGATACATGGATGATGTTTCCACAGCACTACCACTAGTGACTACTACTCTGATACATGGATGATGTTTCCACAGCACTATCACTAGTTGCTACTACTCTGATACATGGATGATGTTTCCACAGCACTATCACTAGTGACTACTACTCCGATACATGGATGATGTTTCCACAGCACTATCACTAGTGACTACTACTCCGATACATGGATGATGTATCCAAAGCACTATCACGAGTGGCTGCTACTCCGATACATGGATGATGTATCCACAGCACTATCACTAGTGACTACTACTCTGATACATGGATGATGTATCCACAGCACTATCACTAGTGGCTGCTACTCCGATACATGGATGTTGTTTCCACAGCATTATCACTAGTGGCCATTACTCCGATACATGGATGATGTATCCACAGCACTATCACTAGTGGCTACTACTCTGATACATGGATGTTGTTTCCACAGCACTATCACTAGTGACTGCTACTCTGATACATGGATGATGTTTCCACAGCACTATCACTAGTGGCTGCTACTCTGATACATGGATGATGTTTCCACAGCACTATCACTAGTGACTGCTACTCTGATACATGGACGATGTTTCCACAGCACTATCACTAGTGACTACTACTCTGATACATGGATGTTGTTTCCACAGCACTATCACTAGTGGCTACTACTCTGATACATGGATGTTGTTTCCACAGCACTATCACTAGTGGCTACTACTCTGATACATGGATGATGTTTCCACAGCACTATCACTAGTGACTACTACTCTGATACATGGATGATGTTTCCACAGCACTATCACTAGTGGCTACTACTCTGATACATGGATGATGTTTCCACAGCACTATCACTAGTGACTACTACTTTGATACATGGATGTTGTTTCCACAGCACTATCACTAGTGACTGCTACTCTGATACATGGATGATGTTTCCACAGCACTATCACTAGTGACTACTACTCTGATACATGGATGTTGTTTCCACAGCACTATCACTAGTGGCTACTCCGATACATGGATGATGTTTCCACAGCACTATCACTAGTGGCTGCTACTCCGATACATGGATGATGTTTCCACAGCACTATCACAAGTGGCTACTACTCTGATACATGGATGTTGTATCCACAGCACTATCACTAGTGGCTACTACTCCGATACATGGATGATGTATCCACAGCGCTATCACGAGTGGCTACTCTGATACATGGATGATGTTTCCACAGCACTATCACTAGTGGCTACTACTCTGATACATGGATGTTGTATCCACAGCACTATCACGAGTGGCTACTACTCCGATACATGGATGTTGTTTCCACAGCACTGTCACGAGTGGCTACTCCGATACATGGATGATGTTTCCACAGCACTATCACGAGTGGCTACTACTCTGATACACGGATGATGTTTCCACAGCACTATCACTAGTGACTACTACTCCGATACATGGATGATGCTTCCACAGCATTATCACTAGTGACTACTACTCCGATACATGGATGATGTTTCCACAGCACTATCACTAGTGGCTGCTACTCTGATACATGGATGATGTTTCCACAGCACTATCACGAGTCGCTTCTACTCTGATACATGGATGATGTTTCCACAGCATTATCACGAGTGGCTACTACTCCGATACATGGATGTTTCCACAGCACTGTCACGAGTGGCTACTCCGATACATGGATGATGTTTCCACAGCACTATCACGAGTGGCTAATACTCTGATACACGGATGATGTTTCCACAGCACTATCACTAGTGACTACTACTCTGATATATGGATGATGTTTCCACAGCACTATCACTAGTGACTACTACTCTGATACATGGATGTTGTTTCCACAGCACGTTCACTAGTGGCTGCTACTCTGATACATGGATGATGTTTCCACAGCACTAACACTAGTGACTACTACTCTGATACATGGATGATGTATCCACAGCACTATCACTAGTGGCTGCTACTCTGATACATGGAAGATGTTTCCACAGCACTATCACTAGTGGCTACTCTGATACATGGATGATGTTTCCACAGCACTATCACGAGTGGCTGCTACTCTGATACATGGATGTTGTTTCCACAGCACTATCACTAGTGGCTACTACTCTGATATATGGATGATGTATCCACAGCACTATCACTAGTGGCTGCTACTCCGATATATGGATGATGTATCCACAGCACTATCACTAGTGGCTGCTACTCTGATACATGGAAGATGTTTCCACAGCACTATCACTAGTGGCTACTCTGATACATGGATGATGTTTCCACAGCACTATCACGAGTGGCTGCTACTCTGATACATGGATGTTGTTTCCACAGCACTATCACTAGTGGCTACTACTCTGATATATGGATGATGTATCCACAGCACTATCACTAGTGGCTGCTACTCCGATATATGGATGATGTATCCACAGCACTATCACTAGTGACTACTACTCTGATACATGGATGTTGTTTCCACAGCACTATCACTAGTGGCTACTACTCTGATATATGGATGATGTTTCCACAGCACTAACACTAGTGACTACTACTCTGATACATGGATGATGTATCCACAGCACTATCACTAGTGACTACTACTCTGATACATGGATGATGTTTCCACAGCACTATCACAAGTGGCTACTCCGATACATGGATCATGTTTCCACAGCACTATCACTAGTGACTACTACTCTGATATATGGATGATGTTTCCACATCACTATAACTAGTGGCTGCTACTCCGATATATGGATGATGTATCCACAGCACTATCACTAGTGACTACTACTCTGATACATGGATGTTGTTTCCACAGCACTATCACTAGTGGCTGCTACTCTGATACATGGATGATGTTTCCACAGCACTATCACTAGTGACTGCTACTCCGATACATGGATGATGTATCCACAGCACTATCACTAGTGGCTGCTACTCCGATACATGGATGATGTATCCACAGCACTAACACTAGTGACTACTACTCTGATACATGGATGATGTATCCACAGCACTATCACTAGTGACTACTACTCCGATACATGGATGATGTATCCACAGCACTATCACTAGTGACTACTACTCTGATACATGGATGATGTTTCCACAGCACTATCACTAGTGGCTGCTACTCCGATACATGGATGATGTTTCCACAGCACTATCACTAGTGGCTACTCTGATACATGGACGATGTATCCACAGCACTATCACTAGTGACTACTACTCCGATACATGGATGATGTTTCCACAGCACTATCACTAGTGACTGCTACTCCGATACATGGATGATGTATCCACAGCACTATCACTAGTGGCTGCTACTCCGATACATGGATGATGTATCCACAGCACTAACACTAGTGACTACTACTCTGATACATGGATGATGTATCCACAGCACTATCACTAGTGACTACTACTCCGATACATGGATGATGTATCCACAGCACTATCACTAGTGACTACTACTCCGATACTTGGATGATGTTTCCACAGCACTATCACTAGTGGCTACTCTGATACATGGATGTTGTTTCCACAGCACTATCACGAGTGACTACTACTCCGATACATGGATGATGTTTCCACAGCACTATCACGAGTGGTTACTCTGATACATGGATGTTGTTTCCACAGCACTATCACTAGTGGCTACTCTGATACATGGATGTTGTTTCCACAGCACTATCACTAGTGGCTACTCTGATACATGGATGTTGTTTCCACAGCACTATCACGAGTGGCTGCTACTCTGATACATGGATGTTGTTTCCACAGCACTATCACTAGTGGCTACTCTGATACATGGATGTTGTTTCCACAGCACTATCACTAGTGGCTACTACTCTGATACATGGATGTTGTTTCCACAACACTATCACTAGTGGCTACTACTCTGATACATGGATGATGTATCCACAGCACTATCACTAGTGACTACTACTCCGATACATGGATGATGTTTCCACAGCACTATCACTAGTGGCTACTCTGATACATGGATGATGTTTCCACAGCACTATCACGAGTGACTACTACTCCGATACATGGATGATGTATCCACAGCACTATCACTAGTGGCTACTACTCTTATACATGGATGTTGTTTCCACAGCACTATCACTAGTGACTGCTACTCTGATACATGGATGTTGTTTCCACAGCACTATCACTAGTGGCCACTACTCTGATACATGCATGTTGTTTCCACAGCACTATCACTAGTGACTACTACTCTGATACATGGATGATGTATCCACAGCACTATCACTAGTGACTACTACTCTGATACATGGATGATGTATCCACAGCACTATCACTAGTGGCTACTACTCTTATACATGGATGTTGTTTCCACAGCACTATCACTAGTGACTACTACTCTGATACATGGATGTTGTTTCCACAGCACTATCACTAGTGGCCACTACTCTGATACATGGATGATGTATCCACAGCACTATCACTAGTGGCCACTACTCTGATACATGGATGTTGTTTCCACAGCACTATCACTAGTGACTACTTCTCCGATACATGGATGATGTTTCCACAGCACTATCACTAGTGGCTACTACTCCGATACATGGATGATGTTTCCACAGCACTACCACTAGTGACTACTACTCTGATATATGGATGATGTTTCCACAGCACTATCACTAGTGGCTGCTACTCCGATACATGGATGATGTATCCACAGCACTATCACTAGTGGCTGCTACTCCGATACATGGATGATGTTTCCACAGCACTACCACTAGTGACTACTAATCTGATACATGGATGATGTTTCCACAGCACTATCACTAGTGGCTACTACTCTGATACATGGATGATGTTTCCACAGCACTATCACTAGTGACTACTACTCCGATACATGGATGATGTTTCCACAGCACTATCACTAGTGACTACTACTCCGATACATGGATGATGTATCCACAGCACTATCACTAGTGGCTGCTACTCCGAAACATGGATGATGTATCCACAGCACTATCACTAGTGACTACTACTCTGATACATGGATGATGTATCCACAGCACTATCACTAGTGGCTGCTACTCCGATACATGGATGTTGTTTCCACAGCATTATCACTAGTGGCCACTACTCCGATACATGGATGATGTTTCCACAGCACTATCACTAGTGGCTGCTACTCCGATACATGGATGATGTATCCACAGCGCTATCACTAGTGGCTGCTACTCCGATACATGGATGATGTTTCCACAGCACTACCACTAGTGACTACTACTCTGATACATGGATGATGTTTCCACAGCACTATCACTAGTGGCTACTACTCTGATACATGGATGATGTTTCCACAGCACTATCACTAGTGACTACTACTCCGATACATGGATGATGTTTCCACAGCACTATCACTAGTGACTACTACTCCGATACATGGATGATGTATCCACAGCACTATCACTAGTGGCTGCTACTCCGATACATGGATGATGTATCCACAGCACTATCACTAGTGACTACTACTCTGATACATGGATGATGTATCCACAGCACTATCACTAGTGGCTGCTACTCCGATACATGGATGTTGTTTCCACAGCATTATCACTAGTGGCCACTACTCCGATACATGGATGATGTATCCACAGCACTATCACTAGTGGCTACTACTCTGATACATGGATGTTGTTTCCACAGCACTATCACTAGTGACTGCTACTCTGATACATGGATGATGTTTCCACAGCACTATCACTAGTGGCTGCTACTCTGATACATGGATGATGTTTCCACAGCACTATCACTAGTGACTGCTACTCTGATACATGGACGATGTTTCCACAGCACTATCACTAGTGACTACTACTCTGATACATGGATGTTGTTTCCACAGCACTATCACTAGTGGCTACTACTCTGATACATGGATGTTGTTTCCACAGCACTATCACTAGTGGCTACTACTCTGATACATGGATGATGTTTCCACAGCACTATCACTAGTGACTACTACTCTGATACATGGATGATGTTTCCACAGCACTATCACTAGTGGCTACTACTCTGATACATGGATGATGTTTCCACAGCACTATCACTAGTGACTACTACTCTGATACATGGATGTTGTTTCCACAGCACTATCACTAGTGACTGCTACTCTGATACATGGATGATGTTTCCACAGCACTATCACTAGTGACTACTACTCTGATACATGGATGTTGTTTCCACAGCACTATCACTAGTGGCTACTCCGATACATGGATGATGTTTCCACAGCACTATCACTAGTGGCTGCTACTCCGATACATGGATGATGTTTCCACAGCACTATCACAAGTGGCTACTACTCTGATACATGGATGTTGTATCCACAGCACTATCACTAGTGGCTACTACTCCGATACATGGATGATGTATCCACAGCGCTATCACGAGTGGCTACTCTGATACATGGATGATGTTTCCACAGCACTATCACTAGTGGCTACTACTATGATACATGGATGTTGTATCCACAGCACTATCACGAGTGGCTACTACTCCGATACATGGATGTTGTTTCCACAGCACTGTCACGAGTGGCTACTCCGATACATGGATGATGTTTCCACAGCACTATCACGAGTGGCTACTACTCTGATACACGGATGATGTTTCCACAGCACTATCACTAGTGACTACTACTCTGATACATGGATGTTGTTTCCACAGCACTATCACTAGTGGCTACTACTCTGATATATGGATGATGTTTCCACAGCACTAACACTAGTGACTACTACTCTGATACATGGATGATGTATCCACAGCACTATCACTAGTGACTACTACTCTGATACATGGATGATGTTTCCACAGCACTATCACAAGTGGCTACTCCGATACATGGATCATGTTTCCACAGCACTATCACTAGTGACTACTACTCTGATATATGGATGATGTTTCCACATCACTATAACTAGTGGCTGCTACTCCGATATATGGATGATGTATCCACAGCACTATCACTAGTGACTACTACTCTGATACATGGATGTTGTTTCCACAGCACTATCACTAGTGGCTGCTACTCAGATACATGGATGATGTTTCCACAGCACTATCACTAGTGACTGCTACTCCGATACATGGATGATGTATCCACAGCACTATCACTAGTGGCTGCTACTCCGATACATGGATGATGTATCCACAGCACTAACACTAGTGACTACTACTCTGATACATGGATGATGTATCCACAGCACTATCACTAGTGACTACTACTCCGATACATGGATGATGTATCCACAGCACTATCACTAGTGACTACTACTCTGATACATGGATGATGTTTCCACAGCACTATCACTAGTGGCTGCTACTCCGATACATGGATGATATTTCCACAGCACTATCACTAGTGGCTACTCTGATACATGGACAATGTATCCACAGCACTATCACTAGTGACTACTACTCCGATACATGGATGATGTTTCCACAGCACTATCACTAGTGACTGCTACTCCGATACATGGATGATGTATCCACAGCACTATCACTAGTGGCTGCTACTCCGATACATGGATGATGTATCCACAGCACTAACACTAGTGACTACTACTCTGATACATGGATGATGTATCCACAGCACTATCACTAGTGACTACTACTCCGATACATGGATGATGTATCCACAGCACTATCACTAGTGACTACTACTCCGATACTTGGATGATGTTTCCACAGCACTATCACTAGTGGCTACTCTGATACATGGATGTTGTTTCCACAGCACTATCACGAGTGACTACTACTCCGATACATGGATGATGTTTCCACAGCACTATCACGAGTGGTTACTCTGATACATGGATGTTGTTTCCACAGCACTATCACTAGTGGCTACTCTGATACATGGATGTTGTTTCCACAGCACTATCACTAGTGGCTACTCTGATACATGGATGTTGTTTCCACAGCACTATCACGAGTGGCTGCTACTCTGATACATGGATGTTGTTTCCACAGCACTATCACTAGTGGCTACTCTGATACATGGATGTTGTTTCCACAGCACTATCACTAGTGGCTACTACTCTGATACATGGATGTTGTTTCCACAGCACTATCACTAGTGGCTACTACTCTGATACATGGATGATGTATCCACAGCACTATCACTAGTGACTACTACTCCGATACATGGATGATGTTTCCACAGCACTATCACTAGTGGCTACTCTGATACATGGATGATGTTTCCACAGCACTATCACGAGTGACTACTACTCCGATACATGGATAATGTATCCACAGCACTATCACTAGTGGCTACTACTCTTATACATGGATGTTGTTTCCACAGCACTATCACTAGTGACTGCTACTCTGATACATGGATGTTGTTTCCACAGCACTATCACTAGTGGCCACTACTCTGATACATGCATGTTGTTTCCACAGCACTATCACTAGTGACTACTACTCTGATACATGGATGATGTATCCACAGCACTATCACTAGTGACTACTACTCTGATACATGGATGATGTATCCACAGCACTATCACTAGTGGCTACTACTCTTATACATGGATGTTGTTTCCACAGCACTATCACTAGTGACTACTACTCTGATACATGGATGTTGTTTCCACAGCACTATCACTAGTGGCCACTACTCTGATACATGGATGATGTATCCACAGCACTATCACTAGTGGCCACTACTCTGATACATGGATGTTGTTTCCACAGCACTATCACTAGTGACTACTACTCTGATATATGGATGATGTTTCCACAGCACTATCACTAGTGGCTGCTACTCCGATACATGGATGATGTATCCACAGCACTATCACTAGTGGCTGCTACTCCGATACATGGATGATGTTTCCACAGCACTACCACTAGTGACTACTAATCTGATACATGGATTATGTTTCCACAGCACTATCACTAGTGGCTACTACTCTGATACATGGATGATGTTTCCACAGCACTATCACTAGTGACTACTACTCCGATACATGGATGATGTTTCCACAGCACTATCACTAGTGACTACTACTCCGATACATGGATGATGTATCCACAGCACTATCACTAGTGGCTGCTACTCCGAAACATGGATGATGTATCCACAGCACTATCACTAGTGACTACTACTCTGATACATGGATGATGTATCCACAGCACTATCACTAGTGGCTGCTACTCCGATACATGGATGTTGTTTCCACAGCATTATCACTAGTGGCCACTACTCCGATACATGGATGATGTTTCCACAGCACTATCACTAGTGGCTGCTACTCCGATACATGGATGATGTATCCACAGCACTGTCACTAGTGGCTGCTACTCCGATACATGGATGATGTTTCCACAGCACTACCACTAGTGACTACTACTCTGATACATGGATGATGTTTCCACAGCACTATCACTAGTGGCTACTACTCTGATACATGGATGATGTTTCCACAGCACTATCACTAGTGACTACTACTCCGATACATGGATGATGTTTCCACAGCACTATCACTAGTGACTACTACTCCGATACATGGATGATGTATCCACAGCACTATCACTAGTGGCTGCTACTCCGATACATGGATGATGTATCCACAGCACTATCACTAGTGACTACTACTCTGATACATGGATGATGTATCCACAGCACTATCACTAGTGGCTGCTACTCCGATACATGGATGTTGTTTCCACAGCATTATCACTAGTGGCCACTACTCCGATACATGGATGATGTATCCACAGCACTATCACTAGTGGCTACTACTCTGATACATGGATGTTGTTTCCACAGCACTATCACTAGTGACTGCTACTCTGATACATGGATGATGTTTCCACAGCACTATCACTAGTGGCTGCTACTCTGATACATGGATGATGTTTCCACAGCACTATCACTAGTGACTGCTACTCTGATACATGGACGATGTTTCCACAGCACTATCACTAGTGACTACTACTCTGATACATGGATGTTGTTTCCACAGCACTATCACTAGTGGCTACTACTCTGATACATGGATGTTGTTTCCACAGCAGTATCACTAGTGGCTACTACTCTGATACATGGATGATGTTTCCACAGCACTATCACTAGTGACTACTACTCTGATACATGGATGATGTTTCCACAGCACTATCACTAGTGGCTACTACTCTGATACATGGATGATGTTTCCACAGCACTATCACTAGTGACTACTACTCTGATACATGGATGTTGTTTCCACAGCACTATCACTAGTGACTGCTACTCTGATACATGGATGATGTTTCCACAGCACTATCACTAGTGACTACTACTCTGATACATGGATGTTGTTTCCACAGCATTATCACTAGTGGCTACTCCGATACATGGATGATGTTTCCACAGCACTATCACTAGTGGCTGCTACTCCGATACATGGATGATGTTTCCACAGCACTATCACAAGTGGCTACTACTCTGATACATGGATGTTGTATCCACAGCACTATCACTAGTGGCTACTACTCCGATACATGGATGATGTATCCACAGCGCTATCACGAGTGGCTACTCTGATACATGGATGATGTTTCCACAGCACTATCACTAGTGGCTACTACTCTGATACATGGATGTTGTATCCACAGCACTATCACGAGTGGCTACTACTCCGATACATGGATGTTGTTTCCACAGCACTGTCACGAGTGGCTACTCCGATACATGGATGATGTTTCCACAGCACTATCACGAGTGGCTACTACTCTGATACACGGATGATGTTTCCACAGCACTATCACTAGTGACTACTACTCCGATACATGGATGATGTTTCCACAGCATTATCACTAGTGACTACTACTCCGATACATGGATGATGTTTCCACAGCACTATCACTAGTGGCTGCTACTCTGATACATGGATGATGTTTCCACAGCACTATCACGAGTCGCTTCTACTCTGATACATGGATGATGTTTCCACAGCATTATCACGAGTGGCTACTACTCCGATACATGGATGTTTCCACAGCACTGTCACGAGTGGCTACTCCGATACATGGATGATGTTTCCACAGCACTATCACGAGTGGCTAATACTCTGATACACGGATGATGTTTCCACAGCACTATCACTAGTGACTACTACTCCGATACATGGATGATGTTTCCACACCACTATAACTAGTGACTACTACTCCGATACATGGATGATGTATCCACAGCACTATCACTAGTGACTACTACTCTGATACATGGATGATGATTCCACAGCATTATCACGAGTGGCTACTACTCCGATACATGGATGATGTTTCCACAGCACTGTCACGAGTGGCTACTCCGATACATGGACGATGTTTCCACAGCACTATCACTAGTGGCTACTACTCTGATACATGGATGATGTTTCCACAGCACTATCACGAGTGGCTGCTACTCCGATACATGGATGATGTATCCACAGCACTATCACTAGTGGCTACTACTCCGATACATGGATGATGTTTCCACAGCACTATCACTAGTGGCTACTCTGATACATGGACGATGTATCCACAGCACTATCACTAGTGACTACTACTCCGATACATGGATGATGTTTCCACAGCACTATCACTAGTGACTGCTACTCCGATACATGGATGATGTATCCACAGCACTATCACTAGTGGCTGCTACTCCGATACATGGATGATATATCCACAGCACTAACACTAGTGACTACTACTCTGATACATGGATGATGTATCCACAGCACTATCACTAGTGACTACTACTCCGATACATGGATGATGTATCCACAGCACTATCACTAGTGACTACTACTCCGATACATGGATGATGTTTCCACAGCACTATCACTAGTGGCTACTCTGATTCATGGATGTTGTTTCCACAGCACTATCACGAGTGACTACTACTCCGATACATGGATGATGTTTCCACAGCACTATCACGAGTGGTTACTCTGATACATGGATGTTGTTTCCACAGCACTATCACTAGTGGCTACTCTGATACATGGATGTTGTTTCCACAGCACTATCACTAGTGGCTACTCTGATACATGGATGTTGTTTCCACAGCACTATCACGAGTGGCTGCTACTCTGATACATGGATGTTGTTTCCACAGCACTATCACTAGTGGCTACTCTGATACATGGATGTTGTTTCCACAGCACTATCACTAGTGGCTGCTACTCTGATACATGGATGTTGTTTCCACAGCACTATCACTAGTGGCTACTACTCTGATACATGGATGATGTATCCACAGCACTATCACTAGTGACTACTACTCCGATACATGGATGATGTTTCCACAGCACTATCACTAGTGGCTACTCTGATACATGGATGATGTTTCCACAGCACTATCACGAGTGACTACTACTCCGATACATGGATGATGTATCCACAGCACTATCACTAGTGGCTACTACTCTTATACATGGATGTTGTTTCCACAGCACTATCACTAGTGACTGCTACTCTGATACATGGATGTTGTTTCCACAGCACTATCACTAGTGGCCACTACTCTGATACATGGATGTTGTTTCCACAGCACTATCACTAGTGACTACTACTCTGATACATGGATGATGTATCCACAGCACTATCACTAGTGACTACTACTCTGATACATGGATGATGTATCCACAGCACTATCACTAGTGGCTACTACTCTTATACATGGATGTTGTTTCCACAGCACTATCACTAGTGACTACTACTCTGATACATGGATGTTGTTTCCACAGCACTATCACTAGTGGCCACTACTCTGATACATGGATGTTGTTTCCACAGCACTATCACTAGTGACTACTACTCTGATACATGGATGATGTATCCACAGCACTATCACTAGTGGCCACTACTCTGATACATGGATGTTGTTTCCACAGCACTATCACTAGTGACTACTTCTCCGATACATGGATGATGTTTCCACAGCACTATCACTAGTGGCTACTACTCCGATACATGGATGATGTTTCCACAGCACTACCACTAGTGACTACTACTCTGATATATGGATGATGTTTCCACAGCACTATCACTAGTGGCTGCTACTCCGATACATGGATGTTGTTTCCACAGCACTATCACTAGTGGCCACTACTCTGATATATGGATGATGTTTCCACAGCACTATCACTAGTGGCTGCTACTCCGATACATGGATGATGTATCCACAGCACTATCACTAGTGGCTGCTACTCCGATACATGGATGATGTTTCCACAGCACTACCACTAGTGACTACTACTCTGATACATGGATGATGTTTCCACAGCACTATCACTAGTGGCTACTACTCTGATACATGGATGATGTTTCCACAGCACTATCACTAGTGACTACTACTCCGATACATGGATGATGTTTCCACAGCACTATCACTAGTGACTACTACTCCGATACATGGATGATGTATCCACAGCACTATCACTAGTGGCTGCTACTCCGATACATGGATGATGTATCCACAGCACTATCACTAGTGACTACTACTCTGATACATGGATGATGTATCCACAGCACTATCACTAGTGGCTGCTACTCCGATACATGGATGTTGTTTCCACAGCATTATCACTAGTGGCCACTACTCCGATACATGGATGATGTATCCACAGCACTATCACTAGTGGCTACTACTCTGATACATGGATGTTGTTTCCACAGCACTATCACTAGTGACTGCTACTCTGATACATGGATGATGTTTCCACAGCACTATCACTAGTGGCTGCTACTCTGATACATGGATGATGTTTCCACAGCACTATCACTAGTGACTGCTACTCTGATACATGGACGATGTTTCCACAGCACTATCACTAGTGACTACTACTCTGATACATGGATGTTGTTTCCACAGCAATATCACTAGTGGCTACTACTCTGATACATGGATGTTGTTTCCACAGCACTATCACTAGTGGCTACTACTCTGATACATGGATGATGTTTCCACAGCACTATCACTAGTGACTACTATTCTGATACATGGATGATGTTTCCACAGCACTATCACTAGTGGCTACTACTCTGATACATGGATGATGTTTCCACAGCACTATCACTAGTGACTACTACTCTGATACATGGATGTTGTTTCCACAGCACTATCACTAGTGACTGCTACTCTGATACATGGATGATGTTTCCACAGCACTATCACTAGTGACTACTACTCTGATACATGGATGTTGTTTCCACAGCACTATCACTAGTGGCTACTCCGATACATGGATGATGTTTCCACAGCACTATCACTAGTGGCTGCTACTCCGATACATGGATGATGTTTCCACAGCACTATCACAAGTGGCTACTACTCTGATACATGGATGTTGTATCCACAGCACTATCACTAGTGGCTACTACTCCGATACATGGATGATGTATCCACAGCGCTATCACGAGTGGCTACTCTGATACATGGATGATGTTTCCACAGCACTATCACTAGTGGCTACTACTCTGATACATGGATGTTGTATCCACAGCACTATCACGAGTGGCTACTACTCCGATATATGGATGTTGTTTCCACAGCACTGTCACGAGTGGCTACTCCGATACATGGATGATGGCTCCACAGCACTATCACGAGTGGCTACTACTCTGATACACGGATGATGTTTCCACAGCACTATCACTTGTGACTACTACTCCGATACATGGATGATGTTTCCACAGCATTATCACTAGTGACTACTACTCCGATACATGAATGATGTTTCCACAGCACTATCACTAGTGGCTGCTACTCTGATACATGGATGATGTTTCCACAGCACTAACACGAGTCGCTTCTACTCTGATACATGGATGATGTTTCCACAGCATTATCACGAGTGGCTACTACTCCGGTACATGGATGTTTCCACAGCACTGTCACGAGTGGCTACTCCGATACATGGATGATGTTTCCACAGCACTATCACGAGTGGCTAATACTCTGATACACGGATGATGTTTCCACAGCACTATCACTAGTGACTACTACTCCGATACATGGATGATGTTTCCACAGCACTATAACTAGTGACTACTACTCCGATACATGGATGATGTATCCACAGCACTATCACTAGTGACTACTACTCTGATACATGGATGATGTTTCCACAGCATTATCACGAGTGGCTACTACTCCGATACATGGATGATGTTTCCACAGCACTGTCACGAGTGGCTACTCCGATACATGGACGATGTTTCCACAGCACTATCACTAGTGGCTACTACTCTGATACATGGATGATGTTTCCACAGCACTATCACGAGTGGCTGCTACTCCGATACATGGATGATGTATCCACAGCACTATCACTAGTGGCTACTACTCCGATACATGGATGATGTTTCCACAGCACTGTCACGAGTGGCTACTCCGATACATGGATGATGTTTCCACAGCACTATCACGAGTGGCTACTACTCTGATACACGGATGATGTTTCCACAGCACTATCACTAGTGGCTGCTACTCCGATATATGGATGATGTTTCCACAGCACTATCACAAGTGGCTACTACTCTGATACATGGATGATGTTTCCACAGCACTATCACTAGTGGCTGCTACTCTGATACATGGATGATGTTTCCACAGCACTATCACTAGTGGCTGCTACTCCGATATATGGACGATGTTTCCACAGCACTATCACTAGTGGCTACTACTCTGATACATGGATGATGTTTCCACAGCACTATCACTAGTGGCTGCTACTCTGATACATGGATGATGTATCCACAGCACTATCACAAGTGGCTACTACTCTGATACATGGATGATGTTTCCACAGCACTATCACAAGTGGCTACTACTCTGATACATGGATGATGTTTCCACAGCACTATCACTAGTGGCTACTCCGTTACATGGATGATGTTTCCACAGCACTATCACTAGTGGCTACTCCGATATATGGACGATGTTTCCACAGCACTATCACTAGTGACTACTACTCTGATACATGGACGATGTTTCCACAGCACTATCACTAGTGACTACTACTCTGATACATGGATGTTGATTCCACAGCACTATCACTAGTGACTGCTACTCTGATACATGGATGATGTTTCCACAGCACTATCACTAGTGGCTGCTACTCTGATACATGGATGATGTTTCCACAGCACTATCACTAGTGACTGCTACTCTGATACATGGACGATGTTTCCACAGCACTATCACTAGTGACTACTACTCTGATACATGGATGTTGTTTCCACAGCACTATCACTAGTGGCTACTACTCTGATACATGGATGTTGTTTCCACAGCACTATCACTAGTGGCTACTACTCTGATACATGGATGATGTTTCCACAGCACTATCACTAGTGACTACTACTCTGATACATGGATGATGTTTCCACAGCACTATCACTAGTGGCTACTACTCTGATACATGGATGATGTTTCCACAGCACTATCACTAGTGACTACTACTCTGATACATGGATGTTGTTTCCACAGCACTATCACTAGTGACTGCTACTCTGATACATGGATGATGTTTCCACAGCACTATCACTAGTGACTACTACTCTGATACATGGATGTTGTTTCCACAGCATTATCACTAGTGGCTACTCCGATACATGGATGATGTTTCCACAGCACTATCACTAGTGGCTGCTACTCCGA
The DNA here is from genome assembly GCA_946902985.2 of Meconema thalassinum. NCBI lineage: Eukaryota > Metazoa > Arthropoda > Insecta > Orthoptera > Tettigoniidae > Meconema > Meconema thalassinum. Next base: position 18,845,926 of record OX336395.1, on the reverse strand, counting down.
TACATGGATGATGTTTCCACAGCACTATCACAAGTGGCTACTACTCTGATACATGGATGTTGTATCCACAGCACTATCACTAGTGGCTACTACTCCGATACATGGATGATGTATCCACAGCGCTATCACGAGTGGCTACTCTGATACATGGATGATGTTTCCACAGCACTATCACTAGTGGCTACTACTCTGATACATGGATGTTGTATCCACAGCACTATCACGAGTGGCTACTACTCCGATACATGGATGTTGTTTCCACAGCACTGTCACGAGTGGCTACTCCGATACATGGATGATGTTTCCACAGCACTATCACGAGTGGCTACTACTCTGATACACGGATGATGTTTCCACAGCACTATCACTAGTGACTACTACTCCGATACATGGATGATGTTTCCACAGCATTATCACTAGTGACTACTACTCCGATACATGGATGATGTTTCCACAGCACTATCACTAGTGGCTGCTACTCTGATACATGGATGATGTTTCCACAGCACTATCACGAGTCGCTTCTACTCTGATACATGGATGATGTTTCCACAGCATTATCACGAGTGGCTACTACTCCGATACATGGATGTTTCCACAGCACTGTCACGAGTGGCTACTCCGATACATGGATGATGTTTCCACAGCACTATCACGAGTGGCTAATACTCTGATACACGGATGATGTTTCCACAGCACTATCACTAGTGACTACTACTCCGATACATGGATGATGTTTCCACACCACTATAACTAGTGACTACTACTCCGATACATGGATGATGTATCCACAGCACTATCACTAGTGACTACTACTCTGATACATGGATGATGATTCCACATCATTATCACGAGTGGCTACTACTCCGATACATGGATGATGTTTCCACAGCACTGTCACGAGTGGCTACTCCGATACATGGACGATGTTTCCACAGCACTATCACTAGTGGCTACTACTCTGATACATGGATGATGTTTCCACAGCACTATCACGAGTGGCTGCTACTCCGATACATGGATGATGTATCCACAGCACTATCACTAGTGGCTACTACTCCGATACATGGATGATGTTTCCACAGCACTATCACTAGTGGCTACTCTGATACATGGACGATGTATCCACAGCACTATCACTAGTGACTACTACTCCGATACATGGATGATGTTTCCACAGCACTATCACTAGTGACTGCTACTCCGATACATGGATGATGTATCCACAGCACTATCACTAGTGGCTGCTACTCCGATACATGGATGATATATCCACAGCACTAACACTAGTGACTACTACTCTGATACATGGATGATGTATCCACAGCACTATCACTAGTGACTACTACTCCGATACATGGATGATGTATCCACAGCACTATCACTAGTGACTACTACTCCGATACATGGATGATGTTTCCACAGCACTATCACTAGTGGCTACTCTGATTCATGGATGTTGTTTCCACAGCACTATCACGAGTGACTACTACTCCGATACATGGATGATGTTTCCACAGCACTATCACGAGTGGTTACTCTGATACATGGATGTTGTTTCCACAGCACTATCACTAGTGGCTACTCTGATACATGGATGTTGTTTCCACAGCACTATCACTAGTGGCTACTCTGATACATGGATGTTGTTTCCACAGCACTATCACGAGTGACTGCTACTCTGATACATGGATGTTGTTTCCACAGCACTATCACTAGTGGCTACTCTGATACATGGATGTTGTTTCCACAGCACTATCACTAGTGGCTGCTACTCTGATACATGGATGTTGTTTCCACAGCACTATCACTAGTGGCTACTACTCTGATACATGGATGATGTATCCACAGCACTATCACTAGTGACTACTACTCCGATACATGGATGATGTTTCCACAGCACTATCACTAGTGGCTACTCTGATACATGGATGATGTTTCCACAGCACTATCACGAGTGACTACTACTCCGATACATGGATGATGTATCCACAGCACTATCACTAGTGGCTACTACTCTTATACATGGATGTTGTTTCCACAGCACTATCACTAGTGACTGCTACTCTGATACATGGATGTTGTTTCCACAGCACTATCACTAGTGGCCACTACTCTGATACATGGATGTTGTTTCCACAGCACTATCACTAGTGACTACTACTCTGATACATGGATGATGTATCCACAGCACTATCACTAGTGACTACTACTCTGATACATGGATGATGTATCCACAGCACTATCACTAGTGGCTACTACTCTTATACATGGATGTTGTTTCCACAGCACTATCACTAGTGACTACTACTCTGATACATGGATGTTGTTTCCACAGCACTATCACTAGTGGCCACTACTCTGATACATGGATGTTGTTTCCACAGCACTATCACTAGTGACTACTACTCTGATACATGAATGATGTATCCACAGCACTATCACTAGTGGCCACTACTCTGATACATGGATGTTGTTTCCACAGCACTATCACTAGTGACTACTTCTCCGATACATGGATGATGTTTCCACAGCACTATCACTAGTGGCTACTACTCCGATACATGGATGATGTTTCCACAGCACTACCACTGGTGACTACTACTCTGATATATGGATGATGTTTCCACAGCACTATCACTAGTGGCTGCTACTCCGATACATGGATGTTGTTTCCACAGCACTATCACTAGTGGCCACTACTCTGATATATGGATGATGTTTCCACAGCACTATCACTAGTGGCTGCTACTCCGATACATGGATGATGTATCCACAGCACTATCACTAGTGGCTGCTACTCCGATACATGGATGATGTTTCCACAGCACTACCACTAGTGACTACTACTCTGATACATGGATGATGTTTCCACAGCACTATCACTAGTGGCTACTACTCTGATACATGGATGATGTTTCCACAGCACTATCACTAGTGACTACTACTCCGATACATGGATGATGTTTCCACAGCACTATCACTAGTGACTACTACTCCGATACATGGATGATGTATCCACAGCACTATCACTAGTGGCTGCTACTCCGATACATGGATGATGTATCCACAGCACTATCACTAGTGACTACTACTCTGATACATGGATGATGTATCCACAGCACTATCACTAGTGGCTGCTACTCCGATACATGGATGATGTTTCCACAGCATTATCACTAGTGGCCACTACTCCGATACATGGATGATGTATCCACAGCACTATCACTAGTGGCTACTACTCTGATACATGGATGTTGTTTCCACAGCACTATCACTAGTGACTGCTACTCTGATACATGGATGATGTTTCCACAGCACTATCACTAGTGGCTGCTACTCTGATACATGGATGATGTTTCCACAGCACTATCACTAGTGACTGCTACTCTGATACATGGACGATGTTTCCACAGCACTATCACTAGTGACTACTACTCTGATACATGGATGTTGTTTCCACAGCAATATCACTAGTGGCTACTACTCTGATACATGGATGTTGTTTCCACAGCACTATCACTAGTGGCTACTACTCTGATACATGGATGATGTTTCCACAGCACTATCACTAGTGACTACTATTCTGATACATGGATGATGTTTCCACAGCACTATCACTAGTGGCTACTACTCTGATACATGGATGATGTTTCCACAGCACTATCACTAGTGACTACTACTCTGATACATGGATGTTGTTTCCACAGCACTATCACTAGTGACTGCTACTCTGATACATGGATGATGTTTCCACAGCACTATCACTAGTGACTACTACTCTGATACATGGATGTTGTTTCCACAGCACTATCACTAGTGGCTACTCCGATACATGGATGATGTTTCCACAGCACTATCACTAGTGGCTGCTACTCCGATACATGGATGATGTTTCCACAGCACTATCACAAGTGGCTACTACTCTGATACATGGATGTTGTATCCACAGCACTATCACTAGTGGCTACTACTCCGATACATGGATGATGTATCCACAGCGCTATCACGAGTGGCTACTCTGATACATGGATGATGTTTCCACAGCACTATCACTAGTGGCTACTACTCTGATACATGGATGTTGTATCCACAGCACTATCACGAGTGGCTACTACTCCGATATATGGATGTTGTTTCCACAGCACTGTCACGAGTGGCTACTCCGATACATGGATGATGTCTCCACAGCACTATCACGAGTGGCTACTACTCTGATACACGGATGATGTTTCCACAGCACTATCACTTGTGACTACTACTCCGATACATGGATGATGTTTCCACAGCATTATCACTAGTGACTACTACTCCGATACATGAATGATGTTTCCACAGCACTATCACTAGTGGCTGCTACTCTGATACATGGATGATGTTTCCACAGCACTAACACGAGTCGCTTCTACTCTGATACATGGATGATGTTTCCACAGCATTATCACGAGTGGCTACTACTCCGATACATGGATGTTTCCACAGCACTGTCACGAGTGGCTACTCCGATACATGGATGATGTTTCCACAGCACTATCACGAGTGGCTAATACTCTGATACACGGATGATGTTTCCACAGCACTATCACTAGTGACTACTACTCCGATACATGGATGATGTTTCCACAGCACTATAACTAGTGACTACTACTCCGATACATGGATGATGTATCCACAGCACTATCACTAGTGACTACTACTCTGATACATGGATGATGTTTCCACAGCATTATCACGAGTGGCTACTACTCCGATACATGGATGATGTTTCCACAGCACTGTCACGAGTGGCTACTCCGATACATGGACGATGTTTCCACAGCACTATCACTAGTGGCTACTACTCTGATACATGGATGATGTTTCCACAGCACTATCACGAGTGGCTGCTACTCCGATACATGGATGATGTATCCACAGCACTATCACTAGTGGCTACTACTCCGATACATGGATGATGTTTCCACAGCACTGTCACGAGTGGCTACTCCGATACATGGATGATGTTTCCACAGCACTATCACGAGTGGCTACTACTCTGATACACGGATGATGTTTCCACAGCACTATCACTAGTGGCTGCTACTCCGATATATGGATGATGTTTCCACAGCACTATCACAAGTGGCTACTACTCTGATACATGGATGATGTTTCCACAGCACTATCACTAGTGGCTGCTACTCTGATACATGGATGATGTTTCCACAGCACTATCACTAGTGGCTGCTACTCCGATATATGGACGATGTTTCCACAGCACTATCACTAGTGGCTACTACTCTGATACATGGATGATGTTTCCACAGCACTATCACTAGTGGCTGCTACTCTGATACATGGATGATGTATCCACAGCACTATCACAAGTGGCTACTACTCTGATACATGGATGATGTTTCCACAGCACTATCACAAGTGGCTACTACTCTGATACATGGATGATGTTTCCACAGCACTATCACTAGTGGCTACTCCGTTACATGGATGATGTTTCCACAGCACTATCACTAGTGGCTACTCCGATATATGGACGATGTTTCCACAGCACTATCACTAGTGACTACTACTCTGATACATGGACGATGTTTCCACAGCACTATCACTAGTGACTACTACTCTGATACATAGATGATGTTTCCACAGCACTATCACTAGTGGCTACTACTCTGATACATGGATGATGTTTCCACAGCACTATCACTAGTGGCTGCTACTCTGATACATGGATGATGTTTCCACAGCACTATCACTAGTGGCTACTCCGATACATGGATGATGTATCCACAGCACTATCACAAGTGGCTACTACTCTGATACATGGATGATGTTTCCACAGCACTATCACAAGTGGCTACTACTCTGATACATGGATGATGTTTCAACAGCACTATCACTAGTGGCTACTCCGATACATGGATGATGTTTCCACAGCACTATCACTAGTGGCTACTCCGATATATGGACGATGTTTCCACAGCACTATCACTAGTGACTACTACTCTGATACATGGATGATGTTTCCACAGCACTATCACTAGTGGCTACTACTCCGATACATGGATGATGTTTCCACAGCACTATCACTAGTGGCTACTACTCTGATACATGGATGATGTTTCCACAGCACTATCACTAGTGGCTACTCTGATACATGGATGATGTTTCCACAGCACTATCACTAGTGACTACTACTCTGATACATGGATGATGTTTCCACAGCACTATCACTAGTGGCTACTACTCTGATACATGGATGATGTTTCCACAGCACTACCACTAGTGACTACTACTCTGATATATGGATGATGTTTCCACAGCACTATCACTAGTGGCTGCTACTCCGATACATGGATGTTGTTTCCACAGCACTATCACTAGTGGCCACTACTCTGATATATGGATGATGTTTCCACAGCACTATCACTAGTGGCTGCTACTCCGATACATGGATGATGTATCCACAGCACTATCACTAGTGGCTGCTACTCCGATACATGGATGATGTTTCCACAGCACTACCACTAGTGACTACTACTCTGATACATGGATGATGTTTCCACAGCACTATCACTAGTGGCTACTACTCTGATACATGGATGATGTTTCCACAGCACTATCACTAGTGACTACTACTCCGATACATGGATGATGTTTCCACAGCACTATCACTAGTGAATACTACTCCGATACATGGATGATGTATCCACAGCACTATCACTAGTGGCTGCTACTCCGATACATGGATGATGTATCCACAGCACTATCACTAGTGACTACTACTCTGATACATGGATGATGTATCCACAGCACTATCACTAGTGGCTGCTACTCCGATACATGGATGTTGTTTCCACAGCATTATCACTAGTGGCCACTACTCCGATACATGGATGATGTATCCACAGCACTATCACTAGTGGCTACTACTCTGATACATGGATGTTGTTTCCACAGCACTATCACTAGTGACTGCTACTCTGATACATGGATGATGTTTCCACAGCACTATCACTAGTGGCTGCTACTCTGATACATGGATGATGTTTCCACAGCACTATCACTAGTGACTGCTACTCTGATACATGGACGATGTTTCCACAGCACTATCACTAGTGACTACTACTCTGATACATGGATGTTGTTTCCACAGCAATATCACTAGTGGCTACTACTCTGATACATGGATGTTGTTTCCACAGCACTATCACTAGTGGCTACTACTCTGATACATGGATGATGTTTCCACAGCACTATCACTAGTGACTACTATTCTGATACATGGATGATGTTTCCACAGCACTATCACTAGTGGCTACTACTCTGATACATGGATGATGTTTCCACAGCACTATCACTAGTGACTACTACTCTGATACATGGATGTTGTTTCCACAGCACTATCACTAGTGACTGCTACTCTGATACATGGATGATGTTTCCACAGCACTATCACTAGTGACTACTACTCTGATACATGGATGTTGTTTCCACAGCACTATCACTAGTGGCTACTCCGATACATGGATGATGTTTCCACAGCACTATCACTAGTGGCTGCTACTCCGATACATGGATGATGTTTCCACAGCACTATCACAAGTGGCTACTACTCTGATACATGGATGTTGTATCCACAGCACTATCACTAGTGGCTACTACTCCGATACATGGATGATGTATCCACAGCGCTATCACGAGTGGCTACTCTGATACATGGATGATGTTTCCACAGCACTATCACTAGTGGCTACTACTCTGATACATGGATGTTGTATCCACAGCACTATCACGAGTGGCTACTACTCCGATATATGGATGTTGTTTCCACAGCACTGTCACGAGTGGCTACTCCGATACATGGATGATGTCTCCACAGCACTATCACGAGTGGCTACTACTCTGATACACGGATGATGTTTCCACAGCACTATCACTTGTGACTACTACTCCGATACATGGATGATGTTTCCACAGCATTATCACTAGTGACTACTACTCCGATACATGAATGATGTTTCCACAGCACTATCACTAGTGGCTGCTACTCTGATACATGGATGATGTTTCCACAGCACTAACACGAGTCGCTTCTACTCTGATACATGGATGATGTTTCCACAGCATTATCACGAGTGGCTACTACTCCGATACATGGATGTTTCCACAGCACTGTCACGAGTGGCTACTCCGATACATGGATGATGTTTCCACAGCACTATCACGAGTGGCTAATACTCTGATACACGGATGATGTTTCCACAGCACTATCACTAGTGACTACTACTCCGATACATGGATGATGTTTCCACAGCACTATAACTAGTGACTACTACTCCGATACATGGATGATGTATCCACAGCACTATCACTAGTGACTACTACTCTGATACATGGATGATGTTTCCACAGCATTATCACGAGTGGCTACTACTCCGATACATGGATGATGTTTCCACAGCACTGTCACGAGTGGCTACTCCGATACATGGACGATGTTTCCACAGCACTATCACTAGTGGCTACTACTCTGATACATGGATGATGTTTCCACAGCACTATCACGAGTGGCTGCTACTCCGATACATGGATGATGTATCCACAGCACTATCACTAGTGGCTACTACTCCGATACATGGATGATGTTTCCACAGCACTGTCACGAGTGGCTACTCCGATACATGGATGATGTTTCCACAGCACTATCACGAGTGGCTACTACTCTGATACACGGATGATGTTTCCACAGCACTATCACTAGTGGCTGCTACTCCGATATATGGATGATGTTTCCACAGCACTATCACAAGTGGCTACTACTCTGATACATGGATGATGTTTCCACAGCACTATCACTAGTGGCTGCTACTCTGATACATGGATGATGTTTCCACAGCACTATCACTAGTGGCTGCTACTCCGATATATGGACGATGTTTCCACAGCACTATCACTAGTGGCTACTACTCTGATACATGGATGATGTTTCCACAGCACTATCACTAGTGGCTGCTACTCTGATACATGGATGATGTATCCACAGCCTTATCACAAGTGGCTACTACTCTGATACATGGATGATGTTTCCACAGCACTATCACAAGTGGCTACTACTCTGATACATGGATGATGTTTCCACAGCACTATCACTAGTGGCTACTCCGTTACATGGATGATGTTTCCACAGCACTATCACTAGTGGCTACTCCGATATATGGACGATGTTTCCACAGCACTATCACTAGTGACTACTACTCTGATACATGGACGATGTTTCCACAGCACTATCACTAGTGACTACTACTCTGATACATAGATGATGTTTCCACAGCACTATCACTAGTGGCTACTACTCTGATACATGGATGATGTTTCCACAGCACTATCACTAGTGGCTGCTACTCTGATACATGGATGATGTTTCCACAGCACTATCACTAGTGGCTACTCCGATACATGGATGATGTATCCACAGCACTATCACAAGTGGCTACTACTCTGATACATGGATGATGTTTCCACAGCACTATCACAAGTGGCTACTACTCTGATACATGGATGATGTTTCAACAGCACTATCACTAGTGGCTACTCCGATACATGGATGATGTTTCCACAGCACTATCACTAGTGGCTACTCCGATATATGGACGATGTTTCCACAGCACTATCACTAGTGACTACTACTCTGATACATGGATGATGTTTCCACAGCACTATCACTAGTGGCTACTACTCCGATACATGGATGATGTTTCCACAGCACTATCACTAGTGGCTACTACTCTGATACATGGATGATGTTTCCACAGCACTATCACTAGTGGCTACTCTGATACATGGATGATGTTTCCACAGCACTATCACTAGTGACTACTACTCTGATACATGGATGATGTTTCCACAGCACTATCACTAGTGGCTACTACTCTGATACATGGATGATGTTTCCACAGCACTATCACTAGTGACTACTCCGATACATGGATGATGTATCCACAGCACTATCACTAGTGGCTACTACTCTGATACATGGATGATGTTTCCACAGCACTATCACTAGTGGCTGCTACTCCGATACATGGATGATGTATCCACAGCACTATCACTAGTGGCTGCTACTCCGATACATGGATGATGTATCCACAGCACTATCACTAGTGGCTACTACTCTGATACATGGATGATGTATCCACAGCACTATCACTAGTGGCTGCTACTCCGATACATGGATGATGTATCCACAGCACTATCACTAGAGGCTGCTACTCCGATACATGGATGATGTATCCACAGCACTATCACTAGTGGCTGCTACTCCGATACATGGATGATGTATCCACAGCACTATCACTAGTGGCTACTACTCCGATACATGGATGATGTATCCACAGCACTATCACTAGTGGCTGCTACTCTGATACATGGATGATGTTTCCACAGCACTATCACTAGTGGCTACTCCGATACATGGATGATGTTCCCACAGCACTATCACTAGTGGCTACTACTCCGATACATGGATGATGTTTCCACAGCACTATCACTAGTGGCTGCTACTCCGATACATGGATGATGTTTCCACAGCACTATCACTAGTGGCTACTCCGATACATGGATGATGTTCCCACAGCACTATCACTAGTGGCTACTACTCCGATACATGGATGATGTTTCCACAGCACTATCACTAGTGGCTGCTACTCCGATACATGGACGATGTTTCCACAGCACTATCACTAGTGGCTACTACTCCGATACATGGATGATGTTTCCACAGCACTATCACGAGTGGCTGCTACTCCGATACATGGATGATGTTTCCACAGCACTATCACTAGTGGCTGCTACTCCGATACATGGATGATGTTTCCTCAGCACTATCACTAGTGGCTGCTACTCCGATACATGGACGATGTTTCCACAGCACCATCACTAGTGGCTACTACTCCGATACATGGATGATGTTTCCACAGCACTATCACGAGTGGCTGCTACTCCGATACATGGATTATGTTTTCACAGCACTATCACTAGTGGCTGCTACTCCGATACATGGATGATGTTTCCACAGCACTATCACTAGTGGCTGCTACTCCGATACATGGACGATGTTTCCACAGCACTATCACTAGTGGCTGCTACTCCGATACATGGATGATGTTTCCACAGCACTATCACTAGTGACTACTACTCCGATACATGGATGATGTATCCACAGCACTATCACTAGTGGCTGCTACTCCGATACATGGATGATGTATGCACAGCACTATCACTAGTGGCTGCTACTCCGATACATGGATGATGTTTCCACAGCACTATCACTAGTGGCTGCTACTCCGATACATGGATGATGTTTCCACAGCACTATCACTAGTGGCTGCTACTCCGATACATGGATGATGTTTCCACAGCACTATCACTAGTGACTACTACTCCGATACATGGATGATGTATCCACAGCACTATCACTAGTGGCTGCTACTCCGATACATGGATGATGTATTCACAGCACTATCACTAGTGGCTACTACTCAGATACATGGATGATGTATCCACAGCACTATCACTAGTGGCTACTACTCCGATACATGGATGATGTATCCACAGCACTATCACTAGTGGCTGCTACTCCGATACATGGATGATGTATCCACAGCACTATCAGTAGTGGCTACTACTCCGATACATGGATGATGTATCCACAGCACTATCACTAGTGGCTACTACTCCGATACATGGATGATGTATCCACAGCACTATCACTAGTGGCTACTACTCCGATACATGGATGATGTATCCACAGCACTATCACTAGTGGCTACTACTCCGATACATGGATGATGTATCCACAGCACTATCACTAGTGGCTACTACTCCGATACATGGATGATGTATCCACAGCACTATCACTAGTGGCTGCTACTCTGATACATGGATGATGTTTCCACAGCACTATCACTAGTGGCTACTACTCCGATACATGGATGATGTTTCCACAGCACTATCACTAGTGGCTACTACTCCGATACATGGATGATGTTTCCACAGCACTATCACTAGTGGCTACTACTCCGATACATGGATGATGTTTCCACAGCACTATCACTAGTGGCTGCTACTCCGATACATGGATGATGTTTCCACAGCACTATCACTAGTGGCTACTACTCCGATACATGGATGATGTTTCCACAGCACTATCACTAGTGGCTACTACTCCGATACATGGATGATGTTTCCACAGCACTATCACTAGTGGCTACAACTCCGATACATGGATGGTGTTTCCACAGCACTATCACTAGTGGCTACTACTCCGATACATGGATGATGTTTCCACAGCACTATCACAAGTGGCTACTCCGATACATGGATGATGTTTCTACAGCACTATCACAAGTGGCTACTCCGATACATGGATGATGTTTCCACAGCACTATCACAAGTGGCTACTCTGATACATGGATGATGTATCCACAGCACTATCACTAGTGGCTACTACTCCGATACATGGATGATGTATCCACAGCACTATCACTAGTGGCTACTCTGATACATGGATGATGTTTCCACAGCACTATCACTAGTGGCTGCTACTCTGATACATGGATGATGTTTCCACAGCACTATCACAAGTGGCTACTCTGATACATGGATGATGTTTCCACAGCACTATCACTAGTGGCTGCTACTCTGATACATGGATGATGTTTCCACAGCACTATCACGAGTGGCTGCTACTCCGATACATGGATGATGTTTCCACAGCACTATCACTAGTGGCTGCTATTCCAATACATGGATGATGTTTCCACAGCACTATCACTAGTGACTACTACTCTGATACATGGATGATGTTTCAACAGCACTATAACTAGTGGCTGCTACTCCGATACATGGATGATGTTTCCACAGCACTATAACTAGTGGCTGCTACTCCGATACATGAATGATGTTTCCACAGCACTATAACTAGTGGCTGCTACTCCGATACATGGACGATGTTTCCACAGCACTATCACTAGTGGCTGCTACTCCGATACATGGATGATGTTTCCACAGCACTATCACTAGTGACTACTACTCTGATACATGGATGATGTTTCCACAGCACTATCACTAGTGGCTGCTACTCCGATACATGGATGATGTTTCCACAGCACTATCACTAGTGGCTGCTACTCCGATTCATGGATGATGTTTCCACAGCACTATCACTAGTGGCTGCTACTCCGATACATGGATGATGTTTCCACAGCACTATCACTAGTGGCTGCTACTCCGATACATGGATGATGTTTCCACAGCACTATCACTAGTGGCTGCTACTCCGATACATGGATGATGTTTCCACAGCACTATCACTAGTGGCTGCTACTCCGATACATGGATGATGTTTCCACAGCACTATCACTAGTGGCTGCTACTCCGATACATGGATGATGTTTCCACAGCACTATCACTAGTGGCTGCTACTCCGATACATGGACGATGTTTCCACAGCACTATCACTAGTGGCTGAAACTCCGATACATGGATGATGTTTCCACAGCACTATCACTAGTGGCTACTACTCTGATACATGGATGATGTATCCACAGCACTATCACTAGTGACTGCTACTCCGATACATGGATGATGTTTCCACAGCACTATCACTAGTGGCTACTACTCCGATACATGGATGATGTATCCACAGCACTATCACTAGTGACTACTACTCTGATACATGGATGATGTTTCCACAGCACTATCACTAGTGGCTGCTACTCCGATACATGGACGATGTTTCCACAGCACTATCACTAGTGGCTGCTACTCCGATACATGGATGATGTTTCCACAGCACTATCACTAGTGGCTGCTACTCCCATACATGGATGATGTTTCCACAGCACTATCACTAGTGGCTGCTACTCCGATACATGGATGATGTTTCCACAGCACTATCACTAGTGGCTGCTACTCCGATACATGGATGATGTTTCCACAGCACTATCACTAGTGGCTGCTACTCCGATACATGGATGATGTTTCCACAGCACTATCACTAGTGGCTGCTACTCCGATACATGGATGATGTTTCCACAGCATTATCACTAGTGGCTACTACTCCGATACATGGATGTTGTTTCCACAGCACTATCACTAGTTGCTGCTACTCTGATACATGGATGATGTTTCCACAGCACTATCACGAGTGACTGCTACTCCGATACATGGATGATGTATCCACAGCACTATCACTAGTGGCTGCTACTCCGATACATGGATGATGTTTCCACAGCACTATCACTAGTGGCTACTACTCCGATACATTGATGATGTATCCACAGCACTATCACTAGTGGCTGCTACTCCGATACATGGATGATGTATCCACAGCACTATCACTAGTGGCTGGTACTCCGATACATGGATGATGTTTCCACAGCACTATCACTAGTGGCTACTACTCCGATACATGGATGTTGTTTCCACAGCACTATCACTAGTGGCTACTACTCTGATACATGGATGATGTTTCCACAGCACTATCACGAGTCGCTTCTACTCCGATACATGAATGTTGTTTCCACAGCACTATCACTAGTGACTACTACTCTGATACATGGATGATGTATCCACAGCACTATCACTAGTGGCTGCTACTCTGATACATGGATGATGTTTCCACAGCACTATCACGAGTCGCTTCTACTCCGATACATGGATGTTGTTTCCACAGCACTATCACTAGTGACTACTACTCTGATACATGGATGATGTATCCACAGCACTATCACTAGTGGCTGCTACTCCGATACATGGATGATGTTTCCACAGCACTATCACTAGTGGCTACTACTCTGATACATGGATGATGTATCCACAGCACTATCACTAGTGGCTGCTACTCCGATACATGGATGTTGTTTCCACAGCACTATCACTAGTGACTAATACTCTGATACATGGATGATGTATCCACAGCACTATCACTAGTGGCTACTCTGATACATGGATGATGTTTCCACAGCACTATCACTAGTGGCTGCTACTCTGATACATGGATGATGTTTCCACAGCACTATCACAAGTGGCTACTCTGATACATGGATGATGTTTCCACAGCACTATCACTAGTGGCTGCTACTCTGATACATGGATGATGTTTCCACAGCACTATCACGAGTGGCTGCTACTCCGATACATGGATGATGTTTCCACAGCACTATCACTAGTGGCTGCTACTCCAATACATGGATGATGTTTCCACAGCACTATCACTAGTGACTACTACTCTGATACATGGATGATGTTTCCACAGCACTATAACTAGTGGCTGCTACTCCGATACATGGATGATGTTTCCACAGCACTATAACTAGTGGCTGCTACTCCGATACATGAATGATGTTTCCACAGCACTATAACTAGTGGCTGCTACTCCGATACATGGACGATGTTTCCACAGCACTATCACTAGTGGCTGCTACTCCGATACATGGATGATGTTTCCACAGCATTATCACTAGTGACTACTACTCTGATACATGGATGATGTTTCCACAGCACTATCACTAGTGGCTGCTACTCCGATACATGGATGATGTTTCCACAGCACTATCACTAGTGGCTGCTACTCCGATACATGGATGATGTTTCCACAGCACTATCACTAGTGGCTGCTACTCCGATACATGGATGATGTTTCCACAGCACTATCACTAGTGGCTGCTACTCCGATACATGGATGATGTTTCCACAGCACTATCACTAGTGGCTGCTACTCCGATACATGGATGATGTTTCCACAGCACTATCACTAGTGGCTGCTACTCCGATACATGGATGATGTTTCCACAGCACTATCACTAGTGGCTGCTACTCCGATACATGGATGATGTTTCCACAGCACTATCACTAGTGGCT
This sequence comes from Meconema thalassinum, assembly GCA_946902985.2. Taxonomy (NCBI): domain Eukaryota; kingdom Metazoa; phylum Arthropoda; class Insecta; order Orthoptera; family Tettigoniidae; genus Meconema; species Meconema thalassinum. The sequence continues at coordinate 18,830,008 of OX336395.1, read as the reverse complement.
GCTACTCCGATACATGGACGATGTTTCCACAGCACTATCACTAGTGGCTGAAACTCCGATACATGGATGATGTTTCCACAGCACTATCACTAGTGGCTACTACTCTGATACATGGATGATGTATCCACAGCACTATCACTAGTGACTGCTACTCCGATACATGGATGATGTTTCCACAGCACTATCACTAGTGGCTACTACTCCGATACATGGATGATGTATCCACAGCACTATCACTAGTGACTACTACTCTGATACATGGATGATGTTTCCACAGCACTATCACTAGTGGCTGCTACTCCGATACATGGACGATGTTTCCACAGCACTATCACTAGTGGCTGCTACTCCGATACATGGATGATGTTTCCACAGCACTATCACTAGTGACTGCTACTCCCATACATGGATGATGTTTCCACAGCACTATCACTAGTGGCTGCTACTCCGATACATGGATGATGTTTCCTCAGCACTATCACTAGTGGCTGCTACTCCGATACATGGATGATGTTTCCACAGCACTATCACTAGTGGCTGCTACTCCGATACATGGATGATGTTTCCACAGCACTATCACTAGTGGCTGCTACTCCGATACATGGATGATGTTTCCACAGCACTATCACTAGTGGCTACTACTCCGATACATGGATGTTGTTTCCACAGCACTATCACTAGTTGCTGCTACTCTGATACATGGATGATGTTTCCACAGCACTATCACGAGTGACTGCTACTCCGATACATGGATGATGTTTCCACAGCACTATCACTAGTGGCTACTACTCCGATACATTGATGATGTATCCACAGCACTATCACTAGTGGCTGCTACTCCGATACATGGATGATGTATCCACAGCACTATCACTAGTGGCTGGTACTCCGATACATGGATGATGTTTCCACAGCACTATCAGTAGTGGCTACTACTCCGATACATGGATGTTGTTTCCACAGCACTATCACTAGTGGCTACTACTCTGATACATGGATGATGTTTCCACAGCACTATCACGAGTCGCTTCTACTCCGATACATGAATGTTGTTTCCACAGCACTATCACTAGTGACTACTACTCTGATACATGGATGATGTATCCACAGCACTATCACTAGTGGCTGCTACTCTGATACATGGATGATGTTTCCACAGCACTATCACGAGTCGCTTCTACTCCGATACATGGATGTTGTTTCCACAGCACTATCACTAGTGACTACTACTCTGATACATGGATGATGTATCCACAGCACTATCACTAGTGGCTGCTACTCCGATACATGGATGATGTTTCCACAGCACTATCACTAGTGGCTACTACTCTGATACATGGATGATGTATCCACAGCACTATCACTAGTGGCTGCTACTCCGATACATGGATGTTGTTTCCACAGCACTATCACTAGTGACTACTACTCTGATACATGGATGATGTATCCACAGCACTATCACTAGTGGCTACTACTCTGATACATGGATGATGTTTCCACAGCACTATCACTAGTGACTACTACTCTGATACATGGATGATGTATCCACAGCACTATCTCTAGTGGCTGCTACTCTGATACATGGATGATGTTTCCACAGCACTATCACTAGTCGCTGCTACTCCGATACATGGATGATGTATCCACAGCACTATCACTAGTGGCTGCTACTCCGATACATGGATGATGTTTCCACAGCACTATCACTAGTGGCTACTACTCTGATACATGGATGATGTATCCACAGCACTATCACTAGTGACTACTACTCTGATACATGGATGATGTATCCACAGCACTATCACTAGTGGCTGCTACTCCGATACATGGATGATGTATCCACAGCACTATCACTAGTGACTACTACTCTGATACATGGATGATGTTTCCACAGCACTATCACTAGTGGCTACTACTCCGATACATGGATGATGTTTCCACAGCACTATCACTAGTGGCTGCTACTCCGATACATGGACGATGTTTCCACAGCACTATCACTAGTGGCTACTACTCCGATACATGGATGATGTTTCCACAGCACTATCACGAGTGGCTGCTACTCCGATACATGGATGATGTTTCCACAGCACTATCACTAGTGGCTGCTACTCCGATACATGGATGATGTTTCCACAGCACTATCACTAGTGGCTGCTACTCCGATACATGGACGATGTTTCCACAGCACTATCACTAGTGGCTACTACTCCGATACATGGATGATGTTTCCACAGCACTATCACGAGTGGCTGCTACTCCGATACATGGATTAAGTTTCCACAGCACTATCACTAGTGGCTGCTACTCCGATACATGGATGATGTTTCCACAGCACTATCACTAGTGGCTGCTACTCCGATACATGGACGATGTTTCCACAGCACTATCACTAGTGGCTGCTACTCCGATACATGGATGATGTTTCCACAGCACTATCACTAGTGACTACTACTCCGATACATGGATGATGTATCCACAGCACTATCACTAGTGGCTGCTACTCCGATACATGGATGATGTATCCACAGCACTATCACTAGTGGCTGCTACTCCGATACATGGATGATGTTTCCACAGCACTATCACTAGTGGCTGCTACTCCGATACATGGATGATGTTTCCAAAGCACTATCACTAGTGGCTGCTACTCCGATACATGGATGATGTTTCCACAGCACTATCACTAGTGACTACTACTCCGATACATGGATGATGTATCCACAGCACTATCACTAGTGGCTGCTACTCCGATACATGGATGATGTATCCACAGCACTATCACTAGTGGCTACTACTCCGATACATGGATGATGTATCCACAGCACTATCACTAGTGGCTACTACTCCGATACATGGATGATGTATCCACAGCACTATCACTAGTGGCTGCTACTCCGATACATGGATGATGTATCCACAGCACTATCACTAGTGGCTACTACTCCGATACATGGATGATGTATCCACAGCACTATCACTAGTGGCTACTACTCCGATACATGGATGATGTATCCACAGCACTATCACTAGTGGCTACTACTCCGATACATGGATGATGTATCCACAGCACTATCACTAGTGGCTACTACTCCGATACATGGATGATGTATCCACAGCACTATCACTAGTGGCTAATACTCCGATACATGGATGATGTATCCACAGCACTATCACTAGTGGCTGCTACTCTGATACATGGATGATGTTTCCACAGCACTATCACTAGTGGCTACTACTCCGATACATGGATGATGTTTCCACAGCACTATCACTAGTGGCTACTACTCCGATACATGGATGATGTTTCCACAGCACTATCACTAGTGGCTACTACTCCGATACATGGATGATGTTTCCACAGCACTATCACTAGTGGCTACTACTCCGATACATGGATGATGTTTCCACAGCATCATCACTAGTGGCTGCTACTCCGATACATGGATGATGTTTCCACAGCACTATCACTAGTGGCTACTACTCCGATACATGGATGATGTTTCCACAGCACTATCACTAGTGGCTACTACTCCGATACATGGATGATGTTTCCACAGCACTATCACTAGTGGCTACTACTCCGATACATGGATGATGTTTCCACAGCACTATCACTAGTGGCTACTACTCCGATACATGGATGATGATTCCACAGCACTATCACAAGTGGCTACTCCGATACATGATGATGTTTCCACAGCACTATCACAAGTGGCTACTCCGATACATGGATGATGTTTCCACAGCACTATCACAAGTGGCTACTCTGATACATGGATGATGTATCCACAGCACTATCACTAGTGGCTACTACTCCGATACATGGATGATGTATCCACAGCACTATCACTAGTGGCTACTCTGATACATGGATGATGTTTCCACAGCACTATCACTAGTGGCTGCTACTCTGATACATGGATGATGTTTCCACAGCACTATCACAAGTGGCTACTCTGATACATGGATGATGTTTCCACAGCACTATCACTAGTGGCTGCTACTCTGATACATGGATGATGTTTCCACAGCACTATCACGAGTGGCTGCTACTCCGATACATGGATGATGTTTCCACAGCACTATCACTTGTGGCTGCTACTCCAATACATTGATGATGTTTCCACAGCACTATCACTAGTGACTACTACTCTGATACATGGATGATGTTTCCACAGCACTATAACTAGTGGCTGCTACTCCGATACATGGATGATGTTTCCACAGCACTATAACTAGTGGCTGCTACTCCGATACATGGATGATGTTTCCACAGCACTATAACTAGTGGCTGCTACTCCGATACATGGACGATGTTTCCACAGCACTATCACTAGTGGCTGCTACTCCGATACATGGATGATGTTTCCACAGCACTATCACTAGTGACTACTACTCTGATACATGGATGATGTTTCCACAGCACTATCACTAGTGGCTGCTACTCCGATACATGGATGATGTTTCCACAGCACTATCACTAGTGGCTGCTACTCCGATACATGGATGATGTTTCCACAGCACTATCACTAGTGGCTGCTACTCCGATACATGGATGATGTTTCCACAGCACTATCACTAGTGGCTGCTACTCCGATACATGGATGATGTTTCCACAGCACTATCACTAGTGGCTGCTACTCCGATACATGGATGATGTTTCCACAGCACTATCACTAGTGGCTGCTACTCCGATACATGGATGATGTTTCCACAGCACTATCACTAGTGGCTGCTACTCCGATACATGGATGATGTTTCCACAGCACTATCACTAGTGGCTGCTACTCCGATACATGGACGATGTTTCCACAGCACTATCACTAGTGGCTGCTACTCCGATACATGGACGATGTTTCCACAGCACTATCACAAGTGGCTACTCCGATACATGGATGATGTTTCCACAGCACTATCACAAGTGGCTACTCCGATACATGGATGATGTTTCCACAGCACTATCACAAGTGGCTACTCTGATACATGGATGATGTATCCACAGCACTATCACTAGTGGCTACTACTCCGATACATGGATGATGTATCCACAGCACTATCACTAGTGGCTACTCTGATACATGGATTATGTTTCCACAGCACTATCACTAGTGGCTGCTACTCTGATACATGGATGATGTTTCCACAGCACTATCACTAGTGGCTACTCTGATACATGGATGATGCTTCCACAGCACTATCACTAGTGGCTGCTACTCTGATACATGGATGATGTTTCCACAGCACTATCACGAGTGGCTGCTACTCCGATACATGGATGATGTTTCCACAGCACTATCACTTGTGGCTGCTACTCCAATACATGGATGATGTTTCCACAGCACTATCACTAGTGACTACTACTCTGATACATGGATGATGTTTCCACAGCACTATAACTAGTGGCTGCTACTCCGATACATGGATGATGTTTCCACAGCACTATAACTAGTGGCTGCTACTCCGATACATGGATGATGTTTCCACAGCACTATAACAAGTGGCTGCTACTCCGATACATGGACGATGTTTCCACAGCACTATCACTAGTGGCTGCTACTCCGATACATGGATGATGTTTCCACAGCACTATCACTAGTGACTACTACTCTGATACATGGATGATGTTTCCACAGCACTATCACTAGTGGCTGCTACTCCGATACATGGATGATGTTTCCACAGCACTATCACTAGTGGCTGCTACTCCGATACATGGATGATGTTTCCACAGCACTATCACTAGTGGCTGCTACTCCGATACATGGATGATGTTTCCACAGCACTATCACTAGTGGCTGCTACTCCGATACATGGTTGATGTTTCCACAGCACTATCACTAGTGGCTGCTACTCCGATACATGGATGATGTTTCCACAGCACTATCACTAGTGGCTGCTACTCCGATACATGGATGATGTTTCCACAGCACTATCACCAGTGGCTGCTACTCCGATACATGGATGATGTTTCCACAGCACTATCACTAGTGGCTGCTACTCCGATACATGGACGATGTTTCCACAGCACTATCACTAGTGGCTGCTACTCCGATACATGGATGATGTTTCCACAGCACTATCACTAGTGGCTACTACTCTGATACATGGATGATGTACCCACAGCACTATCACTAGTGACTGCTACTCCGATACATGGATGATGTTTCCACAGCACTATCACTAGTGGCTACTACTCCGATACATGGATGATGTATCCACAGCACTATCACTAGTGACTACTACTCTGATACATGGATGATGTTTCCACAGCACTATCACTAGTGGCTGCTACTCCGATACATGGACGATGTTTCCACAGCACTATCACTAGTGGCTGCTACTCCGATACATGGATGATGTTTCCACAGCACTATCACTAGTGGCTGCTACTCCCATACATGGATGATGTTTCCACAGCACTACCACTAGTGGCTGCTACTCCGATACATGGATGATGTTTCCACAGCACTATCACTAGTGGCTGCTACTCCGATACATGGATGATGTTTCCACAGCACTATCACTAGTGGCTGCTACTCCGATACATGGATGATGTTTCCACAGCACTATCACTAGTGGCTGCTACTCCGATACATGGATGATGTTTCCACAGCACTATCACTAGTGGCTACTACTCCGATACATGGATGTTGTTTCCACAGCACTATCACTAGTGGCTGCTACTCTGATACATGGATGATGTTTCCACAGCACTATCACGAGTGACTGCTACTCCGATACATGGATGATGTATCCACAGCACTATCACTAGTGGCTGCTACTCCGATACATGGATGATGTTTCCACAGCACTATCACTAGTGGCTACTACTCCGATACATGGATGATGTATCCACAGCACTATCACTAGTGGCTGCTACTCCGATACATGGATGATGTATCCACAGCACTATCACTAGTGGCTGCTACTCCGATACATGGATGATGTTTCCACAGCACTATAACTAGTGGCTACTACTCCGATACATGGATGTTGTTTCCACAGCACTATCACTAGTGGCTACTACTCTGATACATGGATGATGTTTCCACAGCACTATCACGAGTCGCTTCTACTCCGATACATGGATGTTGTTTCCACAGCACTATCACTAGTGACTACTACTCTGATACATGGATGATGTATCCACAGCACTATCACTAGTGGCTGCTACTCTGATACATGGATGATGTTTCCACAGCACTATCACGAGTCGCTTCTACTCCGATACATGGATGTTGTTTCCACAGCACTATCACTAGTGACTACTACTCTGATACATGGATGATGTATCCACAGCACTATCACTAGTGGCTGCTACTCCGATACATGGATGATGTTTCCACAGCACTATCACTAGTGGCTACTACTCTGATACATGGATGATGTATCCACAGCACTATCACTAGTGGCTGCTACTCCGATACATGGATGTTGTTTCCACAGCACTATCACTAGTGACTACTACTCTGATACATGGATGATGTATCCACAGCACTATCACTAGTGGCTGCTACTCTGATACATGGATGATGTTTCCACAGCACTATCACGAGTCGCTTCTACTCCGATACATGGATGTTGTTTCGACAGCACTATCGCTAGTGGCTACTACTCTGATACATGGATGATGTTTCCACAGCACTATCACTAGTGGCTACTACTCTGATACATGGATGATGTTTCCACAGCACTATCACTTGTGACTACTGCTCTGATACATGGATGATGTATCCACAGCACTATCACTAGTGGCTGCTACTCAGATACATGGATGATGTTTCCACAGCACTATCACTAGTGGCTGCTACTCCGATACATGGATGATGTATAAACAGCACTATCACTAGTGGCTGCTACTCCGATACATGGATGATGTTTCCACAGCACTATCACTAGTGGCTACTACTCTGATACATGGATGATGTATCCACAGCACTATCACTAGTGGCTGCTACTCCGATACATGGATGATGTTTCCACAGCACTATCACTAGTGGCTGCTACTCTGATACATGGATGATGTATCCACAGCACTATCACTAGTCGCTACTACTCCGATACATGGATGATGTTTCCACAGAACTATCACTAGTGGCTACTACTCTGATACATGGATGATGTTTCCACAGCACTATCACTAGTGGCTACTCTGATACATGGATGATGTTTCCACAGCACTATCACTAGTGGCTACTACTCTGATACATGGATGATGTTTCCACAGCACTATCACAAGTGGCTACTCTGATACATGGATGATGTTTCCACAGCACTATCACTAGTGGCTACTCTGATACATGGATGATGCATCCACAGCACTATCACTAGTGGCTACTACTCTGATACATGGATGATGTTTCCACAGCACTATCACTAGTGGCTACTCTGATACATGGATGATGTTTCCACAGCACTATCACTAGTGGCTACTACTCTGATACCTGGATGTTGTTTCCACAGCACTATCACTAGTGGCTACTACTCTGATACATGGATGATGTTTCCACAGCACTATCACTAGTGGCCACTACTCCGATACATGGATGATGTATCCACAGCACTATCACTAGTGGCTACTACTCCGATACATGGATGTTGTTTCCACAGCACTATCACTAGTGACTACTACTCTGATACATGGATGATGTATCCACAGCACTATCACTAGTGGCTACTACTCTGATACATGGATGATGTTTCCACAGCACTATCACAAGTGGCTACTCTGATACATGGATGATGTATCCACAGCACTATCACGAGTCGCTTCTACTCCGATACATGGATGTTGTTTCCACAGCACTATCACAAGTGGCTACTCTGATACATGGATGATGTTTCCACAGCACTATCACTAGTGGCTACTACTCTGATACATGGATGATGTTTCCACAGCACTATCACTAGTGGCTACTCTGATACATGGATGATGTTTCCACAGCACTATCACTAGTGGCTACTACTCTGATACATGGATGATGTTTCCACAGCACTATCACTTGTGACTACTACTCCGATACATGGATGATGTTTCCACAGCACTATAACTAGTAGCTACTACTCTGATATATGGATGTTGTTTCCACAGCACTATCACTAGTGGCTACTACTCTGATACATGGATGATGTTTCCACAGCACTATCACTAGTGGCTACTCTGATACATGGATGATGTTTCCACAGCACTATCATTAGTGGCTACAACTCTGATACATGGATGATGTTTCCACAGCACTATCACTAGTGGCTACTCTGATACATGGATGATGTTTCCACAGCACTATCACTAGTGGCCACTACTCCGATACATGGATGATGTATCCACAGCACTATCACTAGTGGCTACTACACCGATACATGGATGTTGTTTCCACAGCACTATCACTAGTGACTACTACTCTGATACATGGATGATGTATCCACAGCACTATCACGAGTCGCTTCTACTCCGATACATGGATGTTGTTTCCACAGCACTATCACTAGTGGCTACTACTCTGATACATGGATGATGTATCCACAGCACTATCACTAGTGGCTACTACTCCGATACATGGATGATGTATCCACAGCACTATCACGAGTGGCTTCTACTCCGATACATGGATGTTGTTTCCACAGCACTATCACAAGTGGCTACTATTCTGATACATGGATGATGTATCCACAGCACTATCACGAGTCGCTTCTACTCCGATACATGGATGTTGTTTCCACAGCACTATCACTAGTGAGTACTACTCTGATACATGGATGATGTTTCCACAGCACTATCACTAGTGGCTGCTACTCTGATACATGGATGTTGTTTCCACAGCACTATAACTAGTGACTACTACTCTGATACATGGATGATGTTTCCACAGCACTATCACTAGTGGCTGCTACTCCGATACATGGATGTTGTTTCCACAGCACTATCACTAGTGGCTACTACTCTGATACATGGATGATGTATCCACAGCACTATCACTAGTGACTACTACTCTGATACATGGTTGTTGTTTCCACAGCACTATCACTAGTGACTACTACTCAGATACATGGATGATGTTTCCACAGCACTATCACTAGTGACTACTACTCTGATACATGGATGATGTTTCCACAGCACTATCACTAGTGACTGCTACTCTGATACATGGATGATGTTTCCACAGCACTATCACTAGTGGCTACTACTCCGATACATGGATGATGTTTCCACAGCACTATCACTAGCGACTACTACTCCGATACATGGATGATGTTTCCACAGCACTATCACTAGTGACTGCTACTCCGATACATGGATGATGTTTCCACAGCACTATCACGAGTGACTGCTACTCCGATACATGGATGATGTATCCACAGCACTATCACTAGTGGCTGCTACTCCGATACATGGATGATGTTTCCACAGCACTATCACTAGTGGCTACTACTCCGATACATGGATGATGTATCCACAGCACTATCACTAGTGGCTGCTACTCCGATACATGGATGATGTATCCACAGCACTATCACTAGCGGCTGCTACTCCGATACATGGATGATGTTTCCACAGCACTATAACTAGTGGCTACTACTCCGATACATGGATGTTGTTTCCACAGCACTATCACTAGTGGCTACTACTCTGATACATGGATGATGTTTCCACAGCACTATCACGAGTCGCTTCTACTCCGATACATGGATGTTGTTTCCACAGCACTATCACTAGTGACTACTACTCTGATACATGGATGATGTATCCACAGCACTATCACTAGTGGCTGCTACTCTGATACATGGATGATGTTTCCACAGCACTATCACGAGTCGCTTCTACTCCGATACATGGATGTTGTTTCCACAGCACTATCACTAGTGACTACTACTCTGATACATGGATGATGTATCCACAGCACTATCACTAGTGGCTTCTACTCCGATACATGGATGATGTTTCCACAGCACTATCACTAGTGGCTACTTCTCTGATACATGGATGATGTATCCACAGCACTATCACTAGTGGCTGCTACTCCGATACATGGATGTTGTTTCCACAGCACTATCACTAGTGACTACTACTCTGATACATGGATGATGTATCCACAGCACTATCACTAGTGGCTGCTACTCTGATACATGGATGATGTTTCCACAGCACTATCACGAGTCGCTTCTACTCCGATACATGGATGTTGTTTCCACAGCACTATCACTAGTGACTACTACTCTGATACATGGATGATGTATCCACAGCACTATCACTAGTGGCTACTACTCTGATACATGGATGATGTTTCCACAGCACTATCACTTGTGACTACTACTCTGATACATGGATGATGTATCCACAGCACTATCACTAGTGGCTGCTACTCTGATACATGGATGATGTTTCCACAGCACTATCACTAGTGGCTGCTACTCCGATACCTGGATGATGTATAAACAGCACTATCACTAGTGGCTGCTACTCCGATACATGGATGATGTTTCCACAGCACTATCACTAGTGGCTACTACTCTGATACATGGATGATGTATCCACAGCACTATCACTAGTGGCTGCTACTCCGATACATGGATGATGTATCCACAGCACTATCACTAGTGACTTCTACTCTGATACATGGATGATGTTTCCACAGCACTATCACTAGTGGCTACTACTCCGATACATGGATGATGTATCCACAGCACTATCACTAGTGGCTGCTACTCCGATACGTGGATGATGTTTCCACAGCACTATCACTAGTGGCTGCTACTCTGATACATGGATGATGTATTCACAGCACTATCACTAGTCGCTACTACTCCGATACATGGATGATGTTTCCACAGCACTATCACTAGTGGCTACTACTCTGATACATGGATGATGTTTCCACAGCACTATCACTAGTGGCTACTCTGATACATGGATGATGTTTCCACAGCACTATCACTAGTGGCTACTACTCTGATACATGGATGATGTTTCCACAGCACTATCACAAGTGGCTACTCTGATACATGGATGATGTTTCCACAGCACTATCACTAGTGGCTACTCTGATACATGGATGATGTATCCACAGCACTATCACTAGTGGCTACTACTCTGATACATGGATGATGTTTCCACAGCACTATCACTAGTGGCTACTCTGATACATGGATGATGTTTCCACAGCACTATCACTAGTGGCTACTACTCTGATACCTGGATGTTGTTTCCACAGCACTATCACTAGTGGCTACTACTCTGATACATGGATGATGTTTCCACAGCACTATCACTAGTGGCCACTACTCCGATACATGGATGATGTATCCACAGCACTATCACTAGTGGCTACTACTCCGATACATGGATGTTGTTTCCACAGCACTATCACTAGTGACTACTACTCTGATACATGGATGATGTATCCACAGCACTATCACTAGTGGCTACTACTCTGATACATGGATGATGTTTCCACAGCACTATCACAAGTGGCTATTCTGATACATGGATGATGTATCCACAGCACTATCACGAGTCGCTTCTACTCCGATACATGGATGTTGTTTCCACAGCACTATCACAAGTGGCTACTCTGATACATGGATGATGTTTCCACAGCACTATCACTAGTGGCTACTACTCTGATACATGTATGATGTTTCCACAGCACTATCACTAGTGGCTACTCTGATACATGGATGATGTTTCCACAGCACTATCACTAGTGGCTACTACTCTGATACATGGATGATGTTTCCACAGCACTATCACTAGTGACTACTACTCCGATACATGTTGTTTCCACAGCACTATCACAAGTGGCTACTATTCTGATACATGGATGATGTATCCACAGCACTATCACGAGTCGCTTCTACTCCGATACATGGATGTTGTTTCCACAGCACTATCACTAGTGAGTACTACTCTGATACATGGATGATGTTTCCACAGCACTATCACTAGTGGCTGCTACTCTGATACATGGATGTTGTTTCCACAGCACTATAACTAGTGACTACTACTCTGATACATGGATGATGTTTCCACAGCACTATCACTAGTGGCTGCTACTCCGATACATGGATGTTGTTTCCACAGCACTATCACTAGTGGCTACTACTCTGATACATGGATGATGTATCCACAGCACTATCACTAGTGACTACTACTCTGATACATGGTTGTTGTTTCCACAGCACTATCACTAGTGACTACTACTCAGATACATGGATGATGTTTCCACAGCACTATCACTAGTGACTACTACTCTGATACATGGATGTTGTTTCCACAGCACTATCACTAGTGACTACTACTCTGATACATGGATGATGTATCCACAGCACTATCACTAGTGGCTACTACTCTGATACATGGATGATGTTTCCACAGCACCATCACAAGTGGCTACTCTGATACATGGATGATGTATCCACAGCACTATCACGAGTCGCTTCTACTCCGATACATGGATGTTGTTTCCACAGCACTATCACAAGTGGCTACTCTGATACATGGATGATGTTTCCACAGCACTATCACTAGTGGCTACTACTCTGATACATGGATGATGTTTCCACAGCACTATCACTAGTGGCTACTCTGATACATGGATGATGTTTCCACAGCACTATCACTAGTGGCTACTCTGATACATGGATGATGTTTCCACAGCACTATCACTAGTGGCTACTACTCTGATACATGGATGATGTTTCCACAGCACTATCACAAGTGGCTACTCTGATACATGGATGATGTTTCCACAGCACTATCACTAGTGGCTACTCTGATACATGGATGATGTATCCACAGCACTATCACTAGTGGCTACTACTCTGATACATGGATGATGTTTCCACAGCACTATCACTAGTGGCTACTCTGATACATGGATGATGTTTCCACAGCACTATCACTAGTGGCTACTACTCTGATACCTGGATGTTGTTTCCACAGCACTATCACTAGTGGCTACTACTCTGATACATGGATGATGTTTCCACAGCACTATCACTAGTGGCCACTACTCCGATACATGGATGATGTATCCACAGCACTATCACTAGTGGCTACTACTCCGATACATGGATGTTGTTTCCACAGCACTATCACTAGTGACTACTACTCTGATACATGGATGATGTATCCACAGCACTATCACTAGTGGCTACTACTCTGATACATGGATGATGTTTCCACAGCACTATCACAAGTGGCTACTCTGATACATGGATGATGTATCCACAGCACTATCACGAGTCGCTTCTACTCCGATACATGGATGTTGTTTCCACAGCACTATCACAAGTGGCTACTCTGATACATGGATGATGTTTCCACAGCACTATCACTAGTGGCTACTACTCTGATACATGTATGATGTTTCCACAGCACTATCACTAGTGGCTACTCTGATACATGGATGATGTTTCCACAGCACTATCACTAGTGGCTACTCTGATACATGGATGATGTTTCCACAGCACTATCACTAGTGGCTACTACTCTGATACATGGATGATGTTTCCACAGCACTATCACTAGTGGCTACTCTGATACATGGATGATGTTTCCACAGCACTATCACTAGTGGCCACTACTCCGATACATGGATGATGTATCCACAGCACTATCACTAGTGGCTACTACTCCGATACATGGATGTTGTTTCCACAGCACTATCACTAGTGACTACTACTCTGATACATGGATGATGTATCCACAGCACTATCACGAGTCGCTTCTACTCCGATACATGGATGATGTTTCCACAGCACTATCACTAGTGGCTACTACTCTGATACATGGATGATGTATCCACAGCACTATCACTAGTGGCTACTACTCCGATACATGGATGATGTATCCACAGCACTATCACGAGTGGCTTCTACTCCGATACATGGATGTTGTTTCCACAGCACTATCACAAGTGGCTACTACTCTGATACATGGATGATGTATCCACAGCACTATCACGAGTCGCTTCTACTCCGATACATGGATGTTGCTTCCACAGCACTATCACTAGTGAGTACTACTCTGATACATGGATGATGTTTCCACAGCACTATCACTAGTGGCTGCTACTCTGATACATGGATGTTGTTTCCACAGCACTATAACTAGTGACTACTACTCTGATACATGGATGATGTTTCCACAGCACTATCACTAGTGGCTGCTACTCCGATACATGGATGTTGTTTCCACAGCACTATCACTAGTGGCTACTACTCTGATACATGGATGATGTATCCACAGCACTATCACTAGTGACTACTACTCTGATACATGGATGTTGTTTCCACAGCACTATCACTAGTGACTACTACTCTGATACATGGATGATGTTTCCACAGCACTATCACTAGTGACTACTACTCTGATACATGGATGATGTTTCCACAGCACTATCACTAGTGACTGCTACTCCGATACATGGATGATGTTTCCACAGCACTATCACTAGTGGCTACTACTCCGATACATGGATGATGTTTCCACAGCACTATCACTAGCGACTACTACTCCGATACATGGATGATGTTTCCACAGCATTATCACTAGTGGCTACTCTGATACATGGATGATGTTTCCACAGCACTATCACGAGTGACTACTACTCCGATACATGGTTGATGTTTCCACAGCACTATCACTAGTGGCTGCTACCCCGATACATGGATGATGTTTCCACAGCACTATCACTAGTGGCTGCTACTCCGATACATGGATGATGTTTCCACAGCATTATGACTAGTGGCTACTCTGATACATGGATGATGTTTCCACAGCACTATCACTAGTGGCTACTCTGATACATGGATGATGTTTCCCCAGCACTATAACTAGTGGCTACTACTCTGATACATGGATGATGTATCCACAGCACTATCACTAGTGACTACTACTCCGATACATGGATGATGTTTCCACAGCACTATCACTAGTGACTACTACTCCGATACATGGATGATGTTTCCACAGCACTATAACTAGTGACTACTACTCCGATACATGGATGATGTTTCCACAGCACTATCACTAGTGACTACTACTCCGATACATGGATGATGTTTCCACAGCACTATCACTAGTGGCTGCTACTCCGATACATGGATGATGTTTCCACAGCACTATCACTAGTGGCTGCTACTCCGATACATGGATGATGTTTCCACAGCACTATCACTAGTGGCTGCTACTCCGATACATGGATGATGTTTCCACAGCACTATCACTAGTGACTACTACTCTGATACATGGATAATGTTTCCACAGCACTATCACTAGTGGCTGCTACTCTGATACATGGTTGATGTTTCCACAGCACTATCACTAGTGGCTACTACTCCGATACACGGATGATGTTTCCACAGCACTATCACTAGTGGCTGCTACTCCGATACATGGATGATGTTTCCACAGCACTATCACTAGTGGCTGCTACTCCGATACATGGATGATGTTTCCACAGCACTATCACTAGTGACTACTACTCTGATACATGGATGATGTTTCCACAGCACTATCACTAGTGGCTGCTACTCTGATACATGGATGATGTTTCCACAGCAATATCACTAGTGGCTGCTACTCCGATACACGGATGATGTTTCCACAGCACTATCACTAGTGGCTACTACTCCGATACATGGATGACGTTTCCACAGCACTATCACTAGTGGCTGCTACTCCGATACATGGATGATGTTTCCACAGCACTATCACTAGTGGCTGCTACTCTGATACATGGATGATGAATCCACAGCACTATCACTAGTGGCTGCTACTCCGATACATGGATGATGTATCCACAGCACTATCACTAGTGACTACTACTCCGATACATGGATGATGTTTCCACAGCACTATCACTAGTGACTACTACTCCGATACATGGATGATGTATCCACAGCACTATCACTAGTGACTGCTACTCCGATACATGGATGATGTTTCCACAGCACTATAACTAGTAGCTACTACTCTGATACATGGATGTTGTTTCCACAGCACTATCACTAGTGGCTGCTACTCCGATACATGGATGATGTATCCACAGCACTATCACTAGTGGCTACTACTCCGATACATGGATGATGTTTCCACAGCACTATCACGAGTGACTGCTACTCTGATACATGGACGATGTATCCACAGCACTATCACTAGTGGCTACTACTCCGATACATGGATGATGTTTCCACAGCACTATCACTAGTGGCTACTACTCTGATACATGGACGATGTTTCCACAGCACTATCACTAGTGACTGCTACTCTGATACATGGATGATGTTTCCACAGCACTATCACGAGTGGCTGCTACTCCGATACATGGATGATGTTTCCACAGCACTATCACTAGTGGCTACTACTCTGATACATGGACGATGTTTCCACAGCACTATCACTAGTGACTGCTACTCTGATACATGGATGATGTTTCCACAGCACTATCACTAGTGGCTACTACTCTGATACATGGATGATGTTTCCACAGCACTATCACGAGTGGCTGCTACTCCGATACATGGATGATGTTTACACAGCACTATCACTAGTGGCTACTACTCTGATACATGGACGTTGTTTCCACAGCACTATCACTAGTGACTGCTACTCTGATACATGGATGATGTTTCCACAGCACTATCACTAGTGGCTACTACTCTGATACATGGATGATGTTTCCACAGCACTATCACGAGTGGCTGCTACTCCGATACATGGATGATGTTTCCACAGCACTATCACTAGTGGCTACTACTCTGATACATGGACGATGTTTCCACAGCACTATCACTAGTGACTGCTACTCTGATACATGGATGATGTTTCCACAGCACTATCACTAGTGACTACTACTCTGATACATGGATGATGTTTCCACAGCACTATCACTAGTGCCTACTACTCTGATACATGGATGATGTTTCCACAGCACTATCACTAGTGGCTACTACTCCGATACATGGATGATGTTTCCACAGCACTATCACTAGTGACTGCTACTCTGATACATGGATGATGTTTCCATAGCACTATCACTAGTGACTGCTACTCTGATACATGGATGATGTTTCCACAGCACTATCACTAGTGGCTACTACTCCGATACATGGATGATGTTTACACAGCACTATCACTAGTGGCTACTACTCTGATACATGGATGATGTTTCCACAGCACTATCACTAGTGACTACTACTCTGATACATGGACGATGTTTCCACAGCACTATCACTAGTGACTGCTATTCTGATACATGGATGATGTTTCCACAGCACTATCACTAGTGACTACTACTCTGATACATGGATGATGTTTCCAAGCAACTATCACTAGTGGCTACTAATCTGATACATGGATGATGTTTCCACAGCACTATCACTAGTGACTACTACTCTGATACATGGATGATGTTTCCACAGCACTATCACTAGTGGCTACTACTCTGATACATGGATGATGTTTCCACAGCACTATCACTAGTGACTACTACTCTGATACATGGATGATGTTTCCACAGCACTATCACTAGTGGCTACTACTCTGATACATGGACGATGTTTCCACAGCACTATCACTAGTGACTGCTACTCTGATACATGGATGATGTTTCCACAGCACTATCACAAGTGGCTGCTACTCTGATACATGGATGATGTTTCCACAGCACTATCACTAGTGACTACTACTCCGATACATGGATGATGTTTCCACAGCACTATCACTAGTGGCTACTACTCCGATACACGGATGATGTTTCCACAGCACTATCACAAGTGGCTACTACTCCGATACATGGATGATGTTTCCACAGCACTATCACTAGTGGCTACTACTAAGATACATGGATGATGTATCCACAGCACTATCACTAGTGACTACTACTCTGATACATGGATGATGTTTCCACAGCACTATCACTAGTGGCTACTACTCTGATACATGGACGATGTTTCCACAGCACTATCACTAGTGACTACTACTCCGATACATGGATGATGTATCCACAGCACTATCACTAGTGACTACTACTCTGATACATGGATGATGTTTCCAGAGCACTATCACTAGTGGCTACTACTCTGATACATGGACGATGTTTCCACAGCACTATCACTAGTGACTGCTACTCTGATACATGGACGATGTATCCACAGCACTATCACTAGTGGCTACTACTCCGATACATGGATGATGTTTCCACAGCACTATCACTAGTGGCTGCTACTCCGATACATGGATGATGTATCCACAGCACTATCACTAATGGCTGCTACTCCGATACATGGATGATGTTTCCACAGCACTATCACAAGTGGCTGCTACTCTGATACATGGATGATGTATCCACAGCACTATCACGAGTTGCTGCTACTCCGATACATGGATGATGTTTCCACTGCACTATCACTAGTGGCTACTACTCCGATACATGGATGATGTTTCCACAGCACTATCACAAGTGGCTGCTACTCTGATACATGGATGATGTATCCACAGCACTATCACTAGTGGCTACTACTCCGATACATTGATGATGTATCCACAGCACTATCACTAGTGGCTGCTACTCCGATACATGGATGATGTATCCACAGCACTATCACTAGTGGCTGGTACTCCGATACATGGATGATGTTTCCACAGCACTATCAGTAGTGGCTACTACTCCGATACATGGATGTTGTTTCCACAGCACTATCACTAGTGGCTACTACTCTGATACATGGATGATGTTTCCACAGCACTATCACGAGTCGCTTCTACTCCGATACATGAATGTTGTTTCCACAGCACTATCACTAGTGACTACTACTCTGATACATGGATGATGTATCCACAGCACTATCACTAGTGGCTGCTACTCTGATACATGGATGATGTTTCCACAGCACTATCACGAGTCGCTTCTACTCCGATACATGGATGTTGTTTCCACAGCACTATCACTAGTGACTACTACTCTGATACATGGATTATGTATCCACAGCACTATCACTAGTGGCTGCTACTCCGATACATGGATGATGTTTCCACAGCACTATCACTAGTGGCTACTACTCTGATACATGGATGATGTATCCACAGCACTATCACTAGTGGCTGCTACTCCGATACATGGATGTTGTTTCCACAGCACTATCACTAGTGACTACTACTCTGATACATGGATGATGTATCCACAGCACTATCACTAGTGGCTACTACTCTGATACATGGATGATGTTTCCACAGCACTATCACTAGTGACTACTACTCTGATACATGGATGATGTATCCACAGCACTATCTCTAGTGGCTGCTACTCTGATACATGGATGATGTTTCCACAGCACTATCACTAGTCGCTGCTACTCCGATACATGGATGATGTATCCACAGCACTATCACTAGTGGCTGCTACTCCGATACATGGATGATGTTTCCACAGCACTATCACTAGTGGCTACTACTCTGATACATGGATGATGTATCCACAGCACTATCACTAGTGACTACTACTCTGATACATGGATGATGTATCCACAGCACTATCACTAGTGGCTGCTACTCCGATACATGGATGATGTATCCACAGCACTATCACTAGTGACTACTACTCTGATACATGGGTGATGTTTCCACAGCACTATCACTAGTGGCTACTACTCCGATACATGGATGATGTTTCCACAGCACTATCACTAGTGGCTGCTACTCCGATACATGGACGATGTTTCCACAGCACTATCACTAGTGGCTACTACTCCGATACATGGATGATGTTTCCACAGCACTATCACGAGTGGCTGCTACTCCGATACATGGATGATGTTTCCACAGCACTATCACTAGTGGCTGCTACTCCGATACATGGATGATGTTTCCACAGCACTATCACTAGTGGCTGCTACTCCGATACATGGACGATGTTTCCACAGCACTATCACTAGTGGCTACTACTCCGATACATGGATGATGTTTCCACAGCACTATCACGAGTGGCTGCTACTCCGATACATGGATTAAGTTTCCACAGCACTATCACTAGTGGCTGCTACTCCGATACATGGATGATGTTTCCACAGCACTATCACTAGTGGCTGCTACTCCGATACATGGACGATGTTTCCACAGCACTATCACTAGTGGCTGCTACTCCGATACATGGATGATGTTTCCACAGCACTATCACTAGTGACTACTACTCCGATACATGGATGATGTATCCACAGCACTATCACTAGTGGCTGCTACTCCGATACATGGATGATGTATCCACAGCACTATCACTAGTGGCTGCTACTCCGATACATGGATGATGTTTCCACAGCACTATCACTAGTGGCTGCTACTCCGATACATGGATGATGTTTCCAAAGCACTATCACTAGTGGCTGCTACTCCGATACATGGATGATGTTTCCACAGCACTATCACTAGTGACTACTACTCCGATACATGGATGATGTATCCACAGCACTATCACTAGTGGCTGCTACTCCGATACATGGATGATGTATCCACAGCACTATCACTAGTGGCTACTACTCCGATACATGGATGATGTATCCACAGCACTATCACTAGTGGCTACTACTCCGATACATGGATGATGTATCCACAGCACTATCACTAGTGGCTGCTACTCCGATACATGGATGATGTATCCACAGCACTATCACTAGTGGCTACTACTCCGATACATGGATGATGTATCCACAGCACTATCACTAGTGGCTACTACTCCGATACATGGATGATGTATCCACAGCACTATCACTAGTGGCTACTACTCCGATACATGGATGATGTATCCACAGCACTATCACTAGTGGCTACTACTCCGATACATGGATGATGTATCCACAGCACTATCACTAGTGGCTACTACTCCGATACATGGATGATGTATCCACAGCACTATCACTAGTGGCTGCTACTCTGATACATGGATGATGTTTCCACAGCACTATCACTAGTGGCTACTACTCCGATACATGGATGATGTTTCCACAGCACTATCACTAGTGGCTACTACTCCGATACATGGATGATGTTTCCACAGCACTATCACTAGTGGCTACTACTCCGATACATGGATGATGTTTCCACAGCACTATCACTAGTGGCTACTACTCCGATACATGGATGATGTTTCCACAGCATCATCACTAGTGGCTGCTACTCCGATACATGGATGATGTTTCCACAGCACTATCACTAGTGGCTACTACTCCGATACATGGATGATGTTTCCACAGCACTATCACTAGTGGCTACTACTCCGATACATGGATGATGTTTCCACAGCACTATCACTAGTGGCTACTACTCCGATACATGGATGATGTTTCCACAGCACTATCACTAGTGGCTACTACTCCGATACATGGATGATGATTCCACAGCACTATCACAAGTGGCTACTCCGATACATGATGATGTTTCCACAGCACTATCACAAGTGGCTACTCCGATACATGGATGATGTTTCCACAGCACTATCACAAGTGGCTACTCTGATACATGGATGATGTATCCACAGCACTATCACTAGTGGCTACTACTCCGATACATGGATGATGTATCCACAGCACTATCACTAGTGGCTAATCTGATACATGGATGATGTTTCCACAGCACTATCACTAGTGGCTGCTACTCTGATACATGGATGATGTTTCCACAGCACTATCACAAGTGGCTACTCTGATACATGGATGATGTTTCCACAGCACTATCACTAGTGGCTGCTACTCTGATACATGGATGATGTTTCCACAGCACTATCACGAGTGGCTGCTACTCCGATACATGGATGATGTTTCCACAGCACTATCACTTGTGGCTGCTACTCCAATACATTGATGATGTTTCCACAGCACTATCACTAGTGACTACTACTCTGATACATGGATGATGTTTCCACAGCACTATAACTAGTGGCTGCTACTCCGATACATGGATGATGTTTCCACAGCACTATAACTAGTGGCTGCTACTCCGATACATGGATGATGTTTCCACAGCACTATAACTAGTGGCTGCTACTCCGATACATGGACGATGTTTCCACAGCACTATCACTAGTGGCTGCTACTCCGATACATGGATGATGTTTCCACAGCACTATCACTAGTGACTACTACTCTGATACATGGATGATGTTTCCACAGCACTATCACTAGTGGCTGCTACTCCGATACATGGATGATGTTTCCACAGCACTATCACTAGTGGCTGCTACTCCGATACATGGATGATGTTTCCACAGCACTATCACTAGTGGCTGCTACTCCGATACATGGATGATGTTTCCACAGCACTATCACTAGTGGCTGCTACTCCGATACATGGATGATGTTTCCACAGCACTATCACTAGTGGCTGCTACTCCGATACATGGATGATGTTTCCACAGCACTATCACTAGTGGCTGCTACTCCGATACATGGATGATGTTTCCACAGCACTATCACTAGTGGCTGCTACTCCGATACATGGATGATGTTTCCACAGCACTATCACTAGTGGCTGCTACTCCGATACATGGACGATGTTTCCACAGCACTATCACTAGTGGCTGCTACTCCGATACATGGACGATGTTTCCACAGCACTATCACAAGTGGCTACTCCGATACATGGATGATGTTTCCACAGCACTATCACAAGTGGCTACTCCGATACATGGATGATGTTTCCACAGCACTATCACAAGTGGCTACTCTGATACATGGATGATGTATCCACAGCACTATCACTAGTGGCTACTACTCCGATACATGGATGATGTATCCACAGCACTATCACTAGTGGCTACTCTGATACATGGATTATGTTTCCACAGCACTATCACTAGTGGCTGCTACTCTGATACATGGATGATGTTTCCACAGCACTATCACTAGTGGCTACTCTGATACATGGATGATGCTTCCACAGCACTATCACTAGTGGCTGCTACTCTGATACATGGATGATGTTTCCACAGCACTATCACGAGTGGCTGCTACTCCGATACATGGATGATGTTTCCACAGCACTATCACTTGTGGCTGCTACTCCAATACATGGATGATGTTTCCACAGCACTATCACTAGTGACTACTACTCTGATACATGGATGATGTTTCCACAGCACTATAACTAGTGGCTGCTACTCCGATACATGGATGATGTTTCCACAGCACTATAACTAGTGGCTGCTACTCCGATACATGGATGATGTTTCCACAGCACTATAACAAGTGGCTGCTACTCCGATACATGGACGATGTTTCCACAGCACTATCACTAGTGGCTGCTACTCCGATACATGGATGATGTTTCCACAGCACTATCACTAGTGACTACTACTCTGATACATGGATGATGTTTCCACAGCACTATCACTAGTCGCTGCTACTCCGATACATGGATGATGTATCCACAGCACTATCACTAGTGGCTGCTACTCCGATACATGGATGATGTTTCCACAGCACTATCACTAGTGGCTACTACTCTGATACATGGATGATGTATCCACAGCACTATCACTAGTGACTACTACTCTGATACATGGATGATGTATCCACAGCACTATCACTAGTGGCTGCTACTCCGATACATGGATGATGTATCCACAGCACTATCACTAGTGACTACTACTCTGATACATGGGTGATGTTTCCACAGCACTATCACTAGTGGCTACTACTCCGATACATGGATGATGTTTCCACAGCACTATCACTAGTGGCTGCTACTCCGATACATGGACGATGTTTCCACAGCACTATCACTAGTGGCTACTACTCCGATACATGGATGATGTTTCCACAGCACTATCACGAGTGGCTGCTACTCCGATACATGGATGATGTTTCCACAGCACTATCACTAGTGGCTGCTACTCCGATACATGGATGATGTTTCCACAGCACTATCACTAGTGGCTGCTACTCCGATACATGGACGATGTTTCCACAGCACTATCACTAGTGGCTACTACTCCGATACATGGATGATGTATCCACAGCACTATCACTAGTGGCTACTACTCCGATACATGGATGATGTATCCACAGCACTATCACTAGTGGCTGCTACTCTGATACATGGATGATGTTTCCACAGCACTATCACTAGTGGCTACTACTCCGATACATGGATGATGTTTCCACAGCACTATCACTAGTGGCTACTACTCCGATACATGGATGATGTTTCCACAGCACTATCACTAGTGGCTACTACTCCGATACATGGATGATGTTTCCACAGCACTATCACTAGTGGCTACTACTCCGATACATGGATGATGTTTCCACAGCATCATCACTAGTGGCTGCTACTCCGATACATGGATGATGTTTCCACAGCACTATCACTAGTGGCTACTACTCCGATACATGGATGATGTTTCCACAGCACTATCACTAGTGGCTACTACTCCGATACATGGATGATGTTTCCACAGCACTATCACTAGTGGCTACTACTCCGATACATGGATGATGTTTCCACAGCACTATCACTAGTGGCTACTACTCCGATACATGGATGATGATTCCACAGCACTATCACAAGTGGCTACTCCGATACATGATGATGTTTCCACAGCACTATCACAAGTGGCTACTCCGATACATGGATGATGTTTCCACAGCACTATCACAAGTGGCTACTCTGATACATGGATGATGTATCCACAGCACTATCACTAGTGGCTACTACTCCGATACATGGATGATGTATCCACAGCACTATCACTAGTGGCTACTCTGATACATGGATGATGTTTCCACAGCACTATCACTAGTGGCTGCTACTCTGATACATGGATGATGTTTCCACAGCACTATCACAAGTGGCTACTCTGATACATGGATGATGTTTCCACAGCACTATCACTAGTGGCTGCTACTCTGATACATGGATGATGTTTCCACAGCACTATCACGAGTGGCTGCTACTCCGATACATGGATGATGTTTCCACAGCACTATCACTTGTGGCTGCTACTCCAATACATTGATGATGTTTCCACAGCACTATCACTAGTGACTACTACTCTGATACATGGATGATGTTTCCACAGCACTATAACTAGTGGCTGCTACTCCGATACATGGATGATGTTTCCACAGCACTATAACTAGTGGCTGCTACTCCGATACATGGATGATGTTTCCACAGCACTATAACTAGTGGCTGCTACTCCGATACATGGACGATGTTTCCACAGCACTATCACTAGTGGCTGCTACTCCGATACATGGATGATGTTTCCACAGCACTATCACTAGTGACTACTACTCTGATACATGGATGATGTTTCCACAGCACTATCACTAGTGGCTGCTACTCCGATACATGGATGATGTTTCCACAGCACTATCACTAGTGGCTGCTACTCCGATACATGGATGATGTTTCCACAGCACTATCACTAGTGGCTGCTACTCCGATACATGGATGATGTTTCCACAGCACTATCACTAGTGGCTGCTACTCCGATACATGGATGATGTTTCCACAGCACTATCACTAGTGGCTGCTACTCCGATACATGGATGATGTTTCCACAGCACTATCACTAGTGGCTGCTACTCCGATACATGGATGATGTTTCCACAGCACTATCACTAGTGGCTGCTACTCCGATACATGGATGATGTTTCCACAGCACTATCACTAGTGGCTGCTACTCCGATACATGGACGATGTTTCCACAGCACTATCACTAGTGGCTGCTACTCCGATACATGGACGATGTTTCCACAGCACTATCACAAGTGGCTACTCCGATACATGGATGATGTTTCCACAGCACTATCACAAGTGGCTACTCCGATACATGGATGATGTTTCCACAGCACTATCACAAGTGGCTACTCTGATACATGGATGATGTATCCACAGCACTATCACTAGTGGCTACTACTCCGATACATGGATGATGTATCCACAGCACTATCACTAGTGGCTACTCTGATACATGGATTATGTTTCCACAGCACTATCACTAGTGGCTGCTACTCTGATACATGGATGATGTTTCCACAGCACTATCACTAGTGGCTACTCTGATACATGGATGATGCTTCCACAGCACTATCACTAGTGGCTGCTACTCTGATACATGGATGATGTTTCCACAGCACTATCACGAGTGGCTGCTACTCCGATACATGGATGATGTTTCCACAGCACTATCACTTGTGGCTGCTACTCCAATACATGGATGATGTTTCCACAGCACTATCACTAGTGACTACTACTCTGATACATGGATGATGTTTCCACAGCACTATAACTAGTGGCTGCTACTCCGATACATGGATGATGTTTCCACAGCACTATAACTAGTGGCTGCTACTCCGATACATGGATGATGTTTCCACAGCACTATAACAAGTGGCTGCTACTCCGATACATGGACGATGTTTCCACAGCACTATCACTAGTGGCTGCTACTCCGATACATGGATGATGTTTCCACAGCACTATCACTAGTGACTACTACTCTGATACATGGATGATGTTTCCACAGCACTATCACTAGTCGCTGCTACTCCGATACATGGATGATGTATCCACAGCACTATCACTAGTGGCTGCTACTCCGATACATGGATGATGTTTCCACAGCACTATCACTAGTGGCTACTACTCTGATACATGGATGATGTATCCACAGCACTATCACTAGTGACTACTACTCTGATACATGGATGATGTATCCACAGCACTATCACTAGTGGCTGCTACTCCGATACATGGATGATGTATCCACAGCACTATCACTAGTGACTACTACTCTGATACATGGGTGATGTTTCCACAGCACTATCACTAGTGGCTACTACTCCGATACATGGATGATGTTTCCACAGCACTATCACTAGTGGCTGCTACTCCGATACATGGACGATGTTTCCACAGCACTATCACTAGTGGCTACTACTCCGATACATGGATGATGTTTCCACAGCACTATCACGAGTGGCTGCTACTCCGATACATGGATGATGTTTCCACAGCACTATCACTAGTGGCTGCTACTCCGATACATGGATGATGTTTCCACAGCACTATCACTAGTGGCTGCTACTCCGATACATGGACGATGTTTCCACAGCACTATCACTAGTGGCTACTACTCCGATACATGGATGATGTATCCACAGCACTATCACTAGTGGCTACTACTCCGATACATGGATGATGTATCCACAGCACTATCACTAGTGGCTGCTACTCTGATACATGGATGATGTTTCCACAGCACTATCACTAGTGGCTACTACTCCGATACATGGATGATGTTTCCACAGCACTATCACTAGTGGCTACTACTCCGATACATGGATGATGTTTCCACAGCACTATCACTAGTGGCTACTACTCCGATACATGGATGATGTTTCCACAGCACTATCACTAGTGGCTACTACTCCGATACATGGATGATGTTTCCACAGCATCATCACTAGTGGCTGCTACTCCGATACATGGATGATGTTTCCACAGCACTATCACTAGTGGCTACTACTCCGATACATGGATGATGTTTCCACAGCACTATCACTAGTGGCTACTACTCCGATACATGGATGATGTTTCCACAGCACTATCACTAGTGGCTACTACTCCGATACATGGATGATGTTTCCACAGCACTATCACTAGTGGCTACTACTCCGATACATGGATGATGATTCCACAGCACTATCACAAGTGGCTACTCCGATACATGATGATGTTTCCACAGCACTATCACAAGTGGCTACTCCGATACATGGATGATGTTTCCACAGCACTATCACAAGTGGCTACTCTGATACATGGATGATGTATCCACAGCACTATCACTAGTGGCTACTACTCCGATACATGGATGATGTATCCACAGCACTATCACTAGTGGCTACTCTGATACATGGATGATGTTTCCACAGCACTATCACTAGTGGCTGCTACTCTGATACATGGATGATGTTTCCACAGCACTATCACAAGTGGCTACTCTGATACATGGATGATGTTTCCACAGCACTATCACTAGTGGCTGCTACTCTGATACATGGATGATGTTTCCACAGCACTATCACGAGTGGCTGCTACTCCGATACATGGATGATGTTTCCACAGCACTATCACTTGTGGCTGCTACTCCAATACATTGATGATGTTTCCACAGCACTATCACTAGTGACTACTACTCTGATACATGGATGATGTTTCCACAGCACTATAACTAGTGGCTGCTACTCCGATACATGGATGATGTTTCCACAGCACTATAACTAGTGGCTGCTACTCCGATACATGGATGATGTTTCCACAGCACTATAACTAGTGGCTGCTACTCCGATACATGGACGATGTTTCCACAGCACTATCACTAGTGGCTGCTACTCCGATACATGGATGATGTTTCCACAGCACTATCACTAGTGACTACTACTCTGATACATGGATGATGTTTCCACAGCACTATCACTAGTGGCTGCTACTCCGATACATGGATGATGTTTCCACAGCACTATCACTAGTGGCTGCTACTCCGATACATGGATGATGTTTCCACAGCACTATCACTAGTGGCTGCTACTCCGATACATGGATGATGTTTCCACAGCACTATCACTAGTGGCTGCTACTCCGATACATGGATGATGTTTCCACAGCACTATCACTAGTGGCTGCTACTCCGATACATGGATGATGTTTCCACAGCACTATCACTAGTGGCTGCTACTCCGATACATGGATGATGTTTCCACAGCACTATCACTAGTGGCTGCTACTCCGATACATGGATGATGTTTCCACAGCACTATCACTAGTGGCTGCTACTCCGATACATGGACGATGTTTCCACAGCACTATCACTAGTGGCTGCTACTCCGATACATGGACGATGTTTCCACAGCACTATCACAAGTGGCTACTCCGATACATGGATGATGTTTCCACAGCACTATCACAAGTGGCTACTCCGATACATGGATGATGTTTCCACAGCACTATCACAAGTGGCTACTCTGATACATGGATGATGTATCCACAGCACTATCACTAGTGGCTACTACTCCGATACATGGATGATGTATCCACAGCACTATCACTAGTGGCTACTCTGATACATGGATTATGTTTCCACAGCACTATCACTAGTGGCTGCTACTCTGATACATGGATGATGTTTCCACAGCACTATCACTAGTGGCTACTCTGATACATGGATGATGCTTCCACAGCACTATCACTAGTGGCTGCTACTCTGATACATGGATGATGTTTCCACAGCACTATCACGAGTGGCTGCTACTCCGATACATGGATGATGTTTCCACAGCACTATCACTTGTGGCTGCTACTCCAATACATGGATGATGTTTCCACAGCACTATCACTAGTGACTACTACTCTGATACATGGATGATGTTTCCACAGCACTATAACTAGTGGCTGCTACTCCGATACATGGATGATGTTTCCACAGCACTATAACTAGTGGCTGCTACTCCGATACATGGATGATGTTTCCACAGCACTATAACAAGTGGCTGCTACTCCGATACATGGACGATGTTTCCACAGCACTATCACTAGTGGCTGCTACTCCGATACATGGATGATGTTTCCACAGCACTATCACTAGTGACTACTACTCTGATACATGGATGATGTTTCCACAGCACTATCACTAGTCGCTGCTACTCCGATACATGGATGATGTATCCACAGCACTATCACTAGTGGCTGCTACTCCGATACATGGATGATGTTTCCACAGCACTATCACTAGTGGCTACTACTCTGATACATGGATGATGTATCCACAGCACTATCACTAGTGACTACTACTCTGATACATGGATGATGTATCCACAGCACTATCACTAGTGGCTGCTACTCCGATACATGGATGATGTATCCACAGCACTATCACTAGTGACTACTACTCTGATACATGGGTGATGTTTCCACAGCACTATCACTAGTGGCTACTACTCCGATACATGGATGATGTTTCCACAGCACTATCACTAGTGGCTGCTACTCCGATACATGGACGATGTTTCCACAGCACTATCACTAGTGGCTACTACTCCGATACATGGATGATGTTTCCACAGCACTATCACGAGTGGCTGCTACTCCGATACATGGATGATGTTTCCACAGCACTATCACTAGTGGCTGCTACTCCGATACATGGATGATGTTTCCACAGCACTATCACTAGTGGCTGCTACTCCGATACATGGACGATGTTTCCACAGCACTATCACTAGTGGCTACTACTCCGATACATGGATGATGTTTCCACAGCACTATCACGAGTGGCTGCTACTCCGATACATGGATTAAGTTTCCACAGCACTATCACTAGTGGCTGCTACTCCGATACATGGATGATGTTTCCACAGCACTATCACTAGTGGCTGCTACTCCGATACATGGACGATGTTTCCACAGCACTATCACTAGTGGCTGCTACTCCGATACATGGATGATGTTTCCACAGCACTATCACTAGTGACTACTACTCCGATACATGGATGATGTATCCACAGCACTATCACTAGTGGCTGCTACTCCGATACATGGATGATGTATCCACAGCACTATCACTAGTGGCTGCTACTCCGATACATGGATGATGTTTCCACAGCACTATCACTAGTGGCTGCTACTCCGATACATGGATGATGTTTCCAAAGCGCTATCACTAGTGGCTGCTACTCCGATACATGGATGATGTTTCCACAGCACTATCACTAGTGACTACTACTCCGATACATGGATGATGTATCCACAGCACTATCACTAGTGGCTGCTACTCCGATACATGGATGATGTATCCACAGCACTATCACTAGTGGCTACTACTCCGATACATGGATGATGTATCCACAGCACTATCACTAGTGGCTACTACTCCGATACATGGATGATGTATCCACAGCACTATCACTAGTGGCTGCTACTCCGATACATGGATGATGTATCCACAGCACTATCACTAGTGGCTACTACTCCGATACATGGATGATGTATCCACAGCACTATCACTAGTGGCTACTACTCCGATACATGGATGATGTATCCACAGCACTATCACTAGTGGCTACTACTCCGATACATGGATGATGTATCCACAGCACTATCACTAGTGGCTACTACTCCGATACATGGATGATGTATCCACAGCACTATCACTAGTGGCTACTACTCCGATACATGGATGATGTATCCACAGCACTATCACTAGTGGCTGCTACTCTGATACATGGATGATGTTTCCACAGCACTATCACTAGTGGCTACTACTCCGATACATGGATGATGTTTCCACAGCACTATCACTAGTGGCTACTACTCCGATACATGGATGATGTTTCCACAGCACTATCACTAGTGGCTACTACTCCGATACATGGATGATGTTTCCACAGCACTATCACTAGTGGCTACTACTCCGATACATGGATGATGTTTCCACAGCATCATCACTAGTGGCTGCTACTCCGATACATGGATGATGTTTCCACAGCACTATCACTAGTGGCTACTACTCCGATACATGGATGATGTTTCCACAGCACTATCACTAGTGGCTACTACTCCGATACATGGATGATGTTTCCACAGCACTATCACTAGTGGCTACTACTCCGATACATGGATGATGTTTCCACAGCACTATCACTAGTGGCTACTACTCCGATACATGGATGATGATTCCACAGCACTATCACAAGTGGCTACTCCGATACATGATGATGTTTCCACAGCACTATCACAAGTGGCTACTCCGATACATGGATGATGTTTCCACAGCACTATCACAAGTGGCTACTCTGATACATGGATGATGTATCCACAGCACTATCACTAGTGGCTACTACTCCGATACATGGATGATGTATCCACAGCACTATCACTAGTGGCTACTCTGATACATGGATGATGTTTCCACAGCACTATCACTAGTGGCTGCTACTCTGATACATGGATGATGTTTCCACAGCACTATCACAAGTGGCTACTCTGATACATGGATGATGTTTCCACAGCACTATCACTAGTGGCTGCTACTCTGATACATGGATGATGTTTCCACAGCACTATCACGAGTGGCTGCTACTCCGATACATGGATGATGTTTCCACAGCACTATCACTTGTGGCTGCTACTCCAATACATTGATGATGTTTCCACAGCACTATCACTAGTGACTACTACTCTGATACATGGATGATGTTTCCACAGCACTATAACTAGTGGCTGCTACTCCGATACATGGATGATGTTTCCACAGCACTATAACTAGTGGCTGCTACTCCGATACATGGATGATGTTTCCACAGCACTATAACTAGTGGCTGCTACTCCGATACATGGACGATGTTTCCACAGCACTATCACTAGTGGCTGCTACTCCGATACATGGATGATGTTTCCACAGCACTATCACTAGTGACTACTACTCTGATACATGGATGATGTTTCCACAGCACTATCACTAGTGGCTGCTACTCCGATACATGGATGATGTTTCCACAGCACTATCACTAGTGGCTGCTACTCCGATACATGGATGATGTTTCCACAGCACTATCACTAGTGGCTGCTACTCCGATACATGGATGATGTTTCCACAGCACTATCACTAGTGGCTGCTACTCCGATACATGGATGATGTTTCCACAGCACTATCACTAGTGGCTGCTACTCCGATACATGGATGATGTTTCCACAGCACTATCACTAGTGGCTGCTACTCCGATACATGGATGATGTTTCCACAGCACTATCACTAGTGGCTGCTACTCCGATACATGGATGATGTTTCCACAGCACTATCACTAGTGGCTGCTACTCCGATACATGGACGATGTTTCCACAGCACTATCACTAGTGGCTGCTACTCCGATACATGGACGATGTTTCCACAGCACTATCACAAGTGGCTACTCCGATACATGGATGATGTTTCCACAGCACTATCACAAGTGGCTACTCCGATACATGGATGATGTTTCCACAGCACTATCACAAGTGGCTACTCTGATACATGGATGATGTATCCACAGCACTATCACTAGTGGCTACTACTCCGATACATGGATGATGTATCCACAGCACTATCACTAGTGGCTACTCTGATACATGGATTATGTTTCCACAGCACTATCACTAGTGGCTGCTACTCTGATACATGGATGATGTTTCCACAGCACTATCACTAGTGGCTACTCTGATACATGGATGATGCTTCCACAGCACTATCACTAGTGGCTGCTACTCTGATACATGGATGATGTTTCCACAGCACTATCACGAGTGGCTGCTACTCCGATACATGGATGATGTTTCCACAGCACTATCACTTGTGGCTGCTACTCCAATACATGGATGATGTTTCCACAGCACTATCACTAGTGACTACTACTCTGATACATGGATGATGTTTCCACAGCACTATAACTAGTGGCTGCTACTCCGATACATGGATGATGTTTCCACAGCACTATAACTAGTGGCTGCTACTCCGATACATGGATGATGTTTCCACAGCACTATAACAAGTGGCTGCTACTCCGATACATGGACGATGTTTCCACAGCACTATCACTAGTGGCTGCTACTCCGATACATGGATGATGTTTCCACAGCACTATCACTAGTGACTACTACTCTGATACATGGATGATGTTTCCACAGCACTATCACTAGTGGCTGCTACTCCGATACATGGATGATGTTTCCACAGCACTATCACTAGTGGCTGCTACTCCGATACATGGATGATGTTTCCACAGCACTATCACTAGTGGCTGCTACTCCGATACATGGATGATGTTTCCACAGCACTATCACTAGTGGCTGCTACTCCGATACATGGTTGATGTTTCCACAGCACTATCACTAGTGGCTGCTACTCCGATACATGGATGATGTTTCCAGAGCACTATCACTAGTGGCTGCTACTCCGATACATGGATGATGTTTCCACAGCACTATCACCAGTGGCTGCTACTCCGATACATGGATGATGTTTCCACAGCACTATCACTAGTGGCTGCTACTCCGATACATGGACGATGTTTCCACAGCACTATCACTAGTGGCTGCTACTCCGATACATGGATGATGTTTCCACAGCACTATCACTAGTGGCTACTACTCTGATACATGGATGATGTACCCACAGCACTATCACTAGTGACTGCTACTCCGATACATGGATGATGTTTCCACAGCACTATCACTAGTGGCTACTACTCCGATACATGGATGATGTATCCACAGCACTATCACTAGTGACTACTACTCTGATACATGGATGATGTTTCCACAGCACTATCACTAGTGGCTGCTACTCCGATACATGGACGATGTTTCCACAGCACTATCACTAGTGGCTGCTACTCCGATACATGGATGATGTTTCCACAGCACTATCACTAGTGGCTGCTACTCCCATACATGGATGATGTTTCCACAGCACTACCACTAGTGGCTGCTACTCCGATACATGGATGATGTTTCCACAGCACTATCACTAGTGGCTGCTACTCCGATACATGGATGATGTTTCCACAGCACTATCACTAGTGGCTGCTACTCCGATACATGGATGATGTTTCCACAGCACTATCACTAGTGGCTGCTACTCCGATACATGGATGATGTTTCCACAGCACTATCACTAGTGGCTACTACTCCGATACATGGATGTTGTTTCCACAGCACTATCACTAGTGGCTGCTACTCTGATACATGGATGATGTTTCCACAGCACTATCACGAGTGACTGCTACTCCGATACATGGATGATGTATCCACAGCACTATCACTAGTGGCTGCTACTCCGATACATGGATGATGTTTCCACAGCACTATCACTAGTGGCTACTACTCCGATACATGGATGATGTATCCACAGCACTATCACTAGTGGCTGCTACTCCGATACATGGATGATGTATCCACAGCACTATCACTAGTGGCTGCTACTCCGATACATGGATGATGTTTCCACAGCACTATAACTAGTGGCTACTACTCCGATACATGGATGTTATTTCCACAGCACTATCACTAGTGGCTACTACTCTGATACATGGATGATGTTTCCACAGCACTATCACGAGTCGCTTCTACTCCGATACATGGATGTTGTTTCCACAGCACTATCACTAGTGACTACTACTCTGATACATGGATGATGTATCCACAGCACTATCACTAGTGGCTGCTACTCTGATACATGGATGATGTTTCCACAGCACTATCACGAGTCGCTTCTACTCCGATACATGGATGTTGTTTCCACAGCACTATCACTAGTGACTACTACTCTGATACATGGATGATGTATCCACAGCACTATCACTAGTGGCTGCTACTCCGATACATGGATGATGTTTCCACAGCACTATCACTAGTGGCTACTACTCTGATACATGGATGATGTATCCACAGCACTATCACTAGTGGCTGCTACTCCGATACATGGATGTTGTTTCCACAGCACTATCACTAGTGACTACTACTCTGATACATGGATGATGTATCCACAGCACTATCACTAGTGGCTGCTACTCTGATACATGGATGATGTTTCCACAGCACTATCACGAGTCGCTTCTACTCCGATACATGGATGTTGTTTCCACAGCACTATCGCTAGTGGCTACTACTCTGATACATGGATGATGTTTCCACAGCACTATCACTAGTGGCTACTACTCTGATACATGGATGATGTTTCCACAGCACTATCACTTGTGACTACTACTCTGATACATGGATGATGTATCCACAGCACTATCACTAGTGGCTGCTACTCAGATACATGGATGATGTTTCCACAGCACTATCACTAGTGGCTGCTACTCCGATACATGGATGATGTATAAACAGCACTATCACTAGTGGCTGCTACTCCGATACATGGATGATGTTTCCACAGCACTATCACTAGTGGCTACTACTCTGATACATGGATGATGTATCCACAGCACTATCACTAGTGGCTGCTACTCCGATACATGGATGATGTTTCCACAGCACTATCACTAGTGGCTGCTACTCTGATACATGGATGATGTATCCACAGCACTATCACTAGTCGCTACTACTCCGATACATGGATGATGTTTCCACAGAACTATCACTAGTGGCTACTACTCTGATACATGGATGATGTTTCCACAGCACTATCACTAGTGGCTACTCTGATACATGGATGATGTTTCCACAGCACTATCACTAGTGGCTACTACTCTGATACATGGATGATGTTTCCACAGCACTATCACAAGTGGCTACTCTGATACATGGATGATGTTTCCACAGCACTATCACTAGTGGCTACTCTGATACATGGATGATGCATCCACAGCACTATCACTAGTGGCTACTACTCTGATACATGGATGATGTTTCCACAGCACTATCACTAGTGGCTACTCTGATACATGGATGATGTTTCCACAGCACTATCACTAGTGGCTACTACTCTGATACCTGGATGTTGTTTCCACAGCACTATCACTAGTGGCTACTACTCTGATACATGGATGATGTTTCCACAGCACTATCACTAGTGGCCACTACTCCGATACATGGATGATGTATCCACAGCACTATCACTAGTGGCTACTACTCCGATACATGGATGTTGTTTCCACAGCACTATCACTAGTGACTACTACTCTGATACATGGATGATGTATCCACAGCACTATCACTAGTGGCTACTACTCTGATACATGGATGATGTTTCCACAGCACTATCACAAGTGGCTACTCTGATACATGGATGATGTATCCACAGCACTATCACGAGTCGCTTCTACTCCGATACATGGATGTTGTTTCCACAGCACTATCACAAGTGGCTACTCTGATACATGGATGATGTTTCCACAGCACTATCACTAGTGGCTACTACTCTGATACATGGATGATGTTTCCACAGCACTATCACTAGTGGCTACTCTGATACATGGATGATGTTTCCACAGCACTATCACTAGTGGCTACTACTCTGATACATGGATGATGTTTCCACAGCACTATCACTTGTGACTACTACTCCGATACATGGATGATGTTTCCACAGCACTATAACTAGTAGCTACTACTCTGATATATGGATGTTGTTTCCACAGCACTATCACTAGTGGCTACTACTCTGATACATGGATGATGTTTCCACAGCACTATCACTAGTGGCTACTCTGATACATGGATGATGTTTCCACAGCACTATCATTAGTGGCTACTACTCTGATACATGGATGATGTTTCCACAGCACTATCACTAGTGGCTACTCTGATACATGGATGATGTTTCCACAGCACTATCACTAGTGGCCACTACTCCGATACATGGATGATGTATCCACAGCACTATCACTAGTGGCTACTACACCGATACATGGATGTTGTTTCCACAGCACTATCACTAGTGACTACTACTCTGATACATGGATGATGTATCCACAGCACTATCACGAGTCGCTTCTACTCCGATACATGGATGTTGTTTCCACAGCACTATCACTAGTGGCTACTACTCTGATACATGGATGATGTATCCACAGCACTATCACTAGTGGCTACTACTCCGATACATGGATGATGTATCCACAGCACTATCACGAGTGGCTTCTACTCCGATACATGGATGTTGTTTCCACAGCACTATCACAAGTGGCTACTATTCTGATACATGGATGATGTATCCACAGCACTATCACGAGTCGCTTCTACTCCGATACATGGATGTTGTTTCCACAGCACTATCACTAGTGAGTACTACTCTGATACATGGATGATGTTTCCACAGCACTATCACTAGTGGCTGCTACTCTGATACATGGATGTTGTTTCCACAGCACTATAACTAGTGACTACTACTCTGATACATGGATGATGTTTCCACAGCACTATCACTAGTGGCTGCTACTCCGATACATGGATGTTGTTTCCACAGCACTATCACTAGTGGCTACTACTCTGATACATGGATGATGTATCCACAGCACTATCACTAGTGACTACTACTCTGATACATGGTTGTTGTTTCCACAGCACTATCACTAGTGACTACTACTCAGATACATGGATGATGTTTCCACAGCACTATCACTAGTGACTACTACTCTGATACATGGATGATGTTTCCACAGCACTATCACTAGTGACTGCTACTCCGATACATGGATGATGTTTCCACAGCACTATCACTAGTGGCTACTACTCCGATACATGGATGATGTTTCCACAGCACTATCACTAGCGACTACTACTCCGATACATGGATGATGTTTCCACAGCACTATCACTAGTGACTGCTACTCCGATACATGGATGATGTTTCCACAGCACTATCACGAGTGACTGCTACTCCGATACATGGATGATGTATCCACAGCACTATCACTAGTGGCTGCTACTCCGATACATGGATGATGTTTCCACAGCACTATCACTAGTGGCTACTACTCCGATACATGGATGATGTATCCACAGCACTATCACTAGTGGCTGCTACTCCGATACATGGATGATGTATCCACAGCACTATCACTAGCGGCTGCTACTCCGATACATGGATGATGTTTCCACAGCACTATAACTAGTGGCTACTACTCCGATACATGGATGTTGTTTCCACAGCACTATCACTAGTGGCTACTACTCTGATACATGGATGATGTTTCCACAGCACTATCACGAGTCGCTTCTACTCCGATACATGGATGTTGTTTCCACAGCACTATCACTAGTGACTACTACTCTGATACATGGATGATGTATCCACAGCACTATCACTAGTGGCTGCTACTCTGATACATGGATGATGTTTCCACAGCACTATCACGAGTCGCTTCTACTCCGATACATGGATGTTGTTTCCACAGCACTATCACTAGTGACTACTACTCTGATACATGGATGATGTATCCACAGCACTATCACTAGTGGCTTCTACTCCGATACATGGATGATGTTTCCACAGCACTATCACTAGTGGCTACTACTCTGATACATGGATGATGTATCCACAGCACTATCACTAGTGGCTGCTACTCCGATACATGGATGTTGTTTCCACAGCACTATCACTAGTGACTACTACTCTGATACATGGATGATGTATCCACAGTACTATCACTAGTGGCTGCTACTCTGATACATGGATGATGTTTCCACAGCACTATCACGAGTCGCTTCTACTCCGATACATGGATGTTGTTTCCACAGCACTATCACTAGTGACTACTACTCTGATACATGGATGATGTATCCACAGCACTATCACTAGTGGCTACTACTCTGATACATGGATGATGTTTCCACAGCACTATCACTTGTGACTACTACTCTGATACATGGATGATGTATCCACAGCACTATCACTAGTGGCTGCTACTCTGATACATGGATGATGTTTCCACAGCACTATCACTAGTGGCTGCTACTCCGATACATGGATGATGTATAAACAGCACTATCACTAGTGGCTGCTACTCCGATACATGGATGATGTTTCCACAGCACTATCACTAGTGGCTACTACTCTGATACATGGATGATGTATCCACAGCACTATCACTAGTGGCTGCTACTCCGATACATGGATGATGTATCCACAGCACTATCACTAGTGACTTCTACTCTGATACATGGATGATGTTTCCACAGCACTATCACTAGTGGCTACTACTCCGATACATGGATGATGTATCCACAGCACTATCACTAGTGGCTGCTACTCCGATACATGGATGATGTTTCCACAGCACTATCAGTAGTGGCTGCTACTCTGATACATGGATGATGTATTCACAGCACTATCACTAGTCGCTACTACTCCGATACATGGATGATGTTTCCACAGCACTATCACTAGTGGCTACTACTCTGATACATGGATGATGTTTCCACAGCACTATCACTAGTGGCTACTCTGATACATGGATGATGTTTCCACAGCACTATCACTAGTGGCTACTACTCTGATACATGGATGATGTTTCCACAGCACTATCACAAGTGGCTACTCTGATACATGGATGATGTTTCCACAGCACTATCACTAGTGGCTACTCTGATACATGGATGATGTATCCACAGCACTATCACTAGTGGCTACTACTCTGATACATGGATGATGTTTCCACAGCACTATCACTAGTGGCTACTCTGATACATGGATGATGTTTCCACAGCACTATCACTAGTGGCTACTACTCTGATACCTGGATGTTGTTTCCACAGCACTATCACTAGTGGCTACTACTCTGATACATGGATGATGTTTCCACAGCACTATCACTAGTGGCCACTACTCCGATACATGGATGATGTATCCACAGCACTATCACTAGTGGCTACTACTCCGATACATGGATGTTGTTTCCACAGCACTATCACTAGTGACTACTACTCTGATACATGGATGATGTATCCACAGCACTATCACTAGTGGCTACTACTCTGATACATGGATGATGTTTCCACAGCACTATCACAAGTGGCTACTCTGATACATGGATGATGTATCCACAGCACTATCACGAGTCGCTTCTACTCCGATACATGGATGTTGTTTCCACAGCACTATCACAAGTGGCTACTCTGATACATGGATGATGTTTCCACAGCACTATCACTAGTGGCTACTACTCTGATACATGTATGATGTTTCCACAGCACTATCACTAGTGGCTACTCTGATACATGGATGATGTTTCCACAGCACTATCACTAGTGGCTACTACTCTGATACATGGATGATGTTTCCACAGCACTATCACTAGTGACTACTACTCCGATACATGTTGTTTCCACAGCACTATCACAAGTGGCTACTATTCTGATACATGGATGATGTATCCACAGCACTATCACGAGTCGCTTCTACTCCGATACATGGATGTTGTTTCCACAGCACTATCACTAGTGAGTACTACTCTGATACATGGATGATGTTTCCACAGCACTATCACTAGTGGCTGCTACTCTGATACATGGATGTTGTTTCCACAGCACTATAACTAGTGACTACTACTCTGATACATGGATGATGTTTCCACAGCACTATCACTAGTGGCTGCTACTCCGATACATGGATGTTGTTTCCACAGCACTATCACTAGTGGCTACTACTCTGATACATGGATGATGTATCCACAGCACTATCACTAGTGACTACTACTCTGATACATGGTTGTTGTTTCCACAGCACTATCACTAGTGACTACTACTCAGATACATGGATGATGTTTCCACAGCACTATCACTAGTGACTACTACTCTGATACATGGATGTTGTTTCCACAGCACTATCACTAGTGACTACTACTCTGATACATGGATGATGTATCCACAGCACTATCACTAGTGGCTACTACTCTGAGACATGGATGATGTTTCCACAGCACTATCACAAGTGGCTACTCTGATACATGGATGATGTATCCACAGCACTATCACGAGTCGCTTCTACTCCGATACATGGATGTTGTTTCCACAGCACTATCACAAGTGGCTACTCTGATACATGGATGATGTTTCCACAGCACTATCACTAGTGGCTACTACTCTGATACATGGATGATGTTTCCACAGCACTATCACTAGTGGCTACTCTGATACATGGATGATGTTTCCACAGCACTATCACTAGTGGCTACTCTGATACATGGATGATGTTTCCACAGCACTATCACTAGTGGCTACTACTCTGATACATGGATGATGTTTCCACAGCACTATCACAAGTGGCTACTCTGATACATGGATGATGTTTCCACAGCACTATCACTAGTGGCTACTCTGATACATGGATGATGTATCCACAGCACTATCACTAGTGGCTACTACTCTGATACATGGATGATGTTTCCACAGCACTATCACTAGTGGCTACTCTGATACATGGATGATGTTTCCACAGCACTATCACTAGTGGCTACTACTCTGATACCTGGATGTTGTTTCCACAGCACTATCACTAGTGGCTACTACTCTGATACATGGATGATGTTTCCACAGCACTATCACTAGTGGCCACTACTCCGATACATGGATGATGTATCCACAGCACTATCACTAGTTTCTACTACTCCGATACATGGATGTTGTTTCCACAGCACTATCACTAGTGACTACTACTCTGATACATGGATGATGTATCCACAGCACTATCACTAGTGGCTACTACTCTGATACATGGATGATGTTTCCACAGCACTATCACAAGTGGCTACTCTGATACATGGATGATGTATCCACAGCACTATCACGAGTCGCTTCTACTCCGATACATGGATGTTGTTTCCACAGCACTATCACAAGTGGCTACTCTGATACATGGATGATGTTTCCACAGCACTATCACTAGTGGCTACTACTCTGATACATGTATGATGTTTCCACAGCACTATCACTAGTGGCTACTCTGATACATGGATGATGTTTCCACAGCACTATCACTAGTGGCTACTCTGATACATGGATGATGTTTCCACAGCACTATCACTAGTGGCTACTACTCTGATACATGGATGATGTTTCCACAGCACTATCACTAGTGGCTACTCTGATACATGGATGATGTTTCCACAGCACTATCACTAGTGGCCACTACTCCGATACATGGATGATGTATCCACAGCACTATCACTAGTGGCTACTACTCCGATACATGGATGTTGTTTCCACAGCACTATCACTAGTGACTACTACTCTGATACATGGATGATGTATCCACAGCACTATCACGAGTCGCTTCTACTCCGATACATGGATGATGTTTCCACAGCACTATCACTAGTGGCTACTACTCTGATACATGGATGATGTATCCACAGCACTATCACTAGTGGCTACTACTCCGATACATGGATGATGTATCCACAGCACTATCACGAGTGGCTTCTACTCCGATACATGGATGTTGTTTCCACAGCACTATCACAAGTGGCTACTACTCTGATACATGGATGATGTATCCACAGCA
The DNA here is from genome assembly GCA_946902985.2 of Meconema thalassinum. Classification (NCBI taxonomy): domain Eukaryota; kingdom Metazoa; phylum Arthropoda; class Insecta; order Orthoptera; family Tettigoniidae; genus Meconema; species Meconema thalassinum. The sequence goes on along the minus strand of OX336395.1, from coordinate 18,785,969 downwards.
CTATCACGAGTCGCTTCTACTCCGATACATGGATGTTGCTTCCACAGCACTATCACTAGTGAGTACTACTCTGATACATGGATGATGTTTCCACAGCACTATCACTAGTGGCTGCTACTCTGATACATGGATGTTGTTTCCACAGCACTATAACTAGTGACTACTACTCTGATACATGGATGATGTTTCCACAGCACTATCACTAGTGGCTGCTACTCCGATACATGGATGTTGTTTCCACAGCACTATCACTAGTGGCTACTACTCTGATACATGGATGATGTATCCACAGCACTATCACTAGTGACTACTACTCTGATACATGGATGTTGTTTCCACAGCACTATCACTAGTGACTACTACTCTGATACATGGATGATGTTTCCACAGCACTATCACTAGTGACTACTACTCTGATACATGGATGATGTTTCCACAGCACTATCACTAGTGACTGCTACTCCGATACATGGATGATGTTTCCACAGCACTATCACTAGTGGCTACTACTCCGATACATGGATGATGTTTCCACAGCACTATCACTAGCGACTACTACTCCGATACATGGATGATGTTTCCACAGCATTATCACTAGTGGCTACTCTGATACATGGATGATGTTTCCACAGCACTATCACGAGTGACTACTACTCCGATACATGGTTGATGTTTCCACAGCACTATCACTAGTGGCTGCTACCCCGATACATGGATGATGTTTCCACAGCACTATCACTAGTGGCTGCTACTCCGATACATGGATGATGTTTCCACAGCATTATGACTAGTGGCTACTCTGATACATGGATGATGTTTCCACAGCACTATCACTAGTGGCTACTCTGATACATGGATGATGTTTCCCCAGCACTATAACTAGTGGCTACTACTCTGATACATGGATGATGTATCCACAGCACTATCACTAGTGACTACTACTCCGATACATGGATGATGTTTCCACAGCACTATCACTAGTGACTACTACTCCGATACATGGATGATGTTTCCACAGCACTATAACTAGTGACTACTACTCCGATACATGGATGATGTTTCCACAGCACTATCACTAGTGACTACTACTCCGATACATGGATGATGTTTCCACAGCACTATCACTAGTGGCTGCTACTCCGATACATGGATGATGTTTCCACAGCACTATCACTAGTGGCTGCTACTCCGATACATGGATGATGTTTCCACAGCACTATCACTAGTGGCTGCTACTCCGATACATGGATGATGTTTCCACAGCACTATCACTAGTGACTACTACTCTGATACATGGATAATGTTTCCACAGCACTATCACTAGTGGCTGCTACTCTGATACATGGTTGATGTTTCCACAGCACTATCACTAGTGGCTACTACTCCGATACACGGATGATGTTTCCACAGCACTATCACTAGTGGCTGCTACTCCGATACATGGATGATGTTTCCACAGCACTATCACTAGTGGCTGCTACTCCGATACATGGATGATGTTTCCACAGCACTATCACTAGTGACTACTACTCTGATACATGGATGATGTTTCCACAGCACTATCACTAGTGGCTGCTACTCTGATACATGGATGATGTTTCCACAGCAATATCACTAGTGGCTGCTACTCCGATACACGGATGATGTTTCCACAGCACTATCACTAGTGGCTACTACTCCGATACATGGATGACGTTTCCACAGCACTATCACTAGTGGCTGCTACTCCGATACATGGATGATGTTTCCACAGCACTATCACTAGTGGCTGCTACTCTGATACATGGATGATGAATCCACAGCACTATCACTAGTGGCTGCTACTCCGATACATGGATGATGTATCCACAGCACTATCACTAGTGACTACTACTCCGATACATGGATGATGTTTCCACAGCACTATCACTAGTGACTACTACTCCGATACATGGATGATGTATCCACAGCACTATCACTAGTGACTGCTACTCCGATACATGGATGATGTTTCCACAGCACTATAACTAGTAGCTACTACTCTGATACATGGATGTTGTTTCCACAGCACTATCACTAGTGGCTGCTACTCCGATACATGGATGATGTATCCACAGCACTATCACTAGTGGCTACTACTCCGATACATGGATGATGTTTCCACAGCACTATCACGAGTGACTGCTACTCTGATACATGGACGATGTATCCACAGCACTATCACTAGTGGCTACTACTCCGATACATGGATGATGTTTCCACAGCACTATCACTAGTGGCTACTACTCTGATACATGGACGATGTTTCCACAGCACTATCACTAGTGACTGCTACTCTGATACATGGATGATGTTTCCACAGCACTATCACGAGTGGCTGCTACTCCGATACATGGATGATGTTTCCACAGCACTATCACTAGTGGCTACTACTCTGATACATGGACGATGTTTCCACAGCACTATCACTAGTGACTGCTACTCTGATACATGGATGATGTTTCCACAGCACTATCACTAGTGGCTACTACTCTGATACATGGATGATGTTTCCACAGCACTATCACGAGTGGCTGCTACTCCGATACATGGATGATGTTTACACAGCACTATCACTAGTGGCTACTACTCTGATACATGGACGTTGTTTCCACAGCACTATCACTAGTGACTGCTACTCTGATACATGGATGATGTTTCCACAGCACTATCACTAGTGGCTACTACTCTGATACATGGATGATGTTTCCACAGCACTATCACGAGTGGCTGCTACTCCGATACATGGATGATGTTTCCACAGCACTATCACTAGTGGCTACTACTCTGATACATGGACGATGTTTCCACAGCACTATCACTAGTGACTGCTACTCTGATACATGGATGATGTTTCCACAGCACTATCACTAGTGACTACTACTCTGATACATGGATGATGTTTCCACAGCACTATCACTAGTGCCTACTACTCTGATACATGGATGATGTTTCCACAGCACTATCACTAGTGGCTACTACTCCGATACATGGATGATGTTTCCACAGCACTATCACTAGTGACTGCTACTCTGATACATGGATGATGTTTCCATAGCACTATCACTAGTGACTGCTACTCTGATACATGGATGATGTTTCCACAGCACTATCACTAGTGGCTACTACTCCGATACATGGATGATGTTTCCACAGCACTATCACTAGTGGCTACTACTCTGATACATGGATGATGTTTCCACAGCACTATCACTAGTGACTACTACTCTGATACATGGACGATGTTTCCACAGCACTATCACTAGTGACTGCTATTCTGATACATGGATGATGTTTCCACAGCACTATCACTAGTGACTACTACTCTGATACATGGATGATGTTTCCAAGCAACTATCACTAGTGGCTACTAATCTGATACATGGATGATGTTTCCACAGCACTATCACTAGTGACTACTACTCTGATACATGGATGATGTTTCCACAGCACTATCACAAGTGGCTGCTACTCTGATACATGGATGATGTTTCCACAGCACTATCACTAGTGACTACTACTCCGATACATGGATGATGTTTCCACAGCACTATCACTAGTGGCTACTACTCCGATACACGGATGATGTTTCCACAGCACTATCACAAGTGGCTACTACTCCGATACATGGATGATGTTTCCACAGCACTATCACTAGTGGCTACTACTAAGATACATGGATGATGTATCCACAGCACTATCACTAGTGGCTACTACTCTGATACATGGATGATGTTTCCACAGCACTATCACTAGTGGCTACTACTATGATACATGGACGATGTTTCCACAGCACTATCACTAGTGACTACTACTCCGATACATGGATGATGTATCCACAGCACTATCACTAGTGACTACTACTCTGATACATGGATGATGTTTCCAGAGCACTATCACTAGTGGCTACTACTCTGATACATGGACGATGTTTCCACAGCACTATCACTAGTGACTGCTACTCTGATACATGGACGATGTATCCACAGCACTATCACTAGTGGCTACTACTCCGATACATGGATGATGTTTCCACAGCACTATCACTAGTGGCTGCTACTCCGATACATGGATGATGTATCCACAGCACTATCACTAATGGCTGCTACTCCGATACATGGATGATGTTTCCACAGCACTATCACAAGTGGCTGCTACTCTGATACATGGATGATGTATCCACAGCACTATCACGAGTTGCTGCTACTCCGATACATGGATGATGTTTCCACTGCACTATCACTAGTGGCTACTACTCCGATACATGGATGATGTTTCCACAGCACTATCACAAGTGGCTGCTACTCTGATACATGGATGATGTATCCACAGCACTATCACTAGTGGCTACTACTCCGATACATGGATGATGTTTCCACAGCACTATCACTAGTGGCTACTCCGATACATGGATGATGTTTCCACAGCACTATCACTAGTGGCTACTACTCTGATACATGGATGTTGTTTCCACAGCACTATCACTAGTGGCTGCTACTCCGATACATGGATGATGTTTCCACAGCACTATCACTAGTGGATACTCCGATACATGGATGATGTTTCCACAGCACTATCACTAGTGGCTGCTACTCTGATACATGGATGATGTTTCCACAGCACTATCACTAGTGACTGCTACTCCGATACATGGATGATGTTTCCACAGCACTATCACTAGTGGCTGCTACTCCGATACATGGACGATGTTTCCACAGCACTATCACTAGTGGCTGCTACTCCGATACATGGATGATGTTTCCACAGCACTATCACTAGTGACTACTACTCTGATACATGGACGATGTTTCCACAGCACAATCACTAGTGGCTGCTACTCCGATACATGGATGATGTATCCACAGCACTATCACTAGTGACTACTCTGATACATGGATGATGTTTCCACAGCACTATCACTAGTGGCTACTACTCCGATACACGGATGATGTTTCCACAGCACTATCACTAGTGGCTGCTACTCTGATACATGGATGATGTTTCCACAGCACTATCACTAGTGGCTACTCTGATACATGGATGTTGTTTCCACAGCACTATCACTAGTGGCTACTCTGATACATGGATGATGTTTCCACAGCACTATCAGAAGTGGCTGCTACTCTGATACATGGATGATGTATCCACAGCACTATCACTAGTGGCTGCTACTCTGATACATTGATGATGTTTCCACAGCACTATCACTAGTGGCTGCTACTCCGATACATGGATGATGTATCCACAGCACTATCACAAGTGGCTGCTACTCTGATACATGGATGATGTTTCCACAGCACTATCACTAGTGACTACTCCGATACATGGATGATGTATCCACAGCACTATCACTAGTGGCTACTACTCCGATACATGGACGATGTTTCCACAGCACTATCACAAGTGGCTGCTACTCCGATACATGGATGATGTTTCCACAGCACTATCACTAGTGGCTACTACTCTGATACATGGATGATGTATCCACAGCACTATCACTAGTGACTACTCTGATACATGGATGATGTTTCCACAGCACTATCACTAGTGGCTACTACTCCGATACACGGATGATGTTTCCACAGCACTATCACTAGTGGCTGCTACTCTGATACATGGATGATGTTTCCACAGCACTATCACTAGTGGCTACTCTGATACATGGATGATGTTTCCACAGCACTATCACAAGTGGCTGCTACTCTGATACATGGATGATGTATCCACAGCACTATCACTAGTGGCTGCTACTCTGATACATGGATGATGTTTCCACAGCACTATCACGAGTGGCTGCTACTCCGATACATGGATGATGTTTCCACAGCACTATCACTAGTGGCTACTACTCTGATACATGGACGATGTTTCCACAGCACTATCACTAGTGACTGCTACTCTGATACATGGATGATGTTTCCACAGCACTATCACTAGTGACTACTACTCTGATACATGGATGATGTTTCCACAGCACTATCACTAGTGCCTACTACTCTGATACATGGATGATGTTTCCACAGCACTATCACTAGTGGCTACTACTCCGATACATGGATGATGTTTCCACAGCACTATCACTAGTGACTGCTACTCTGATACATGGATGATGTTTCCATAGCACTATCACTAGTGACTGCTACTCTGATACATGGATGATGTTTCCACAGCACTATCACTAGTGGCTACTACTCCGATACATGGATGATGTTTCCACAGCACTATCACTAGTGGCTACTACTCTGATACATGGATGATGTTTCCACAGCACTATCACTAGTGACTACTACTCTGATACATGGACGATGTTTCCACAGCACTATCACTAGTGACTGCTATTCTGATACATGGATGATGTTTCCACAGCACTATCACTAGTGACTACTACTCTGATACATGGATGATGTTTCCAAGCAACTATCACTAGTGGCTACTAATCTGATACATGGATGATGTTTCCACAGCACTATCACTAGTGACTACTACTCTGATACATGGATGATGTTTCCACAGCACTATCACTAGTGGCTACTACTCTGATACATGGATGATGTTTCCACAGCACTATCACTAGTGACTACTACTCTGATACATGGATGATGTTTCCACAGCACTATCACTAGTGGCTACTACTCTGATACATGGATGATGTTTCCACAGCACTATCACTAGTGACTACTACTCCGATACATGGATGATGTTTCCACAGCACTATCACTAGTGGCTGCTACTCCGATACATGGATGATGTTTCCACAGCACTATCACTAGTGACTACTACTCTGATACATGGATAATGTTTCCACAGCACTATCACTAGTGGCTGCTACTCTGATACATGGTTGATGTTTCCACAGCACTATCACTAGTGGCTACTACTCCGATACACGGATGATGTTTCCACAGCACTATCACTAGTGGCTGCTACTCCGATACATGGATGATGTTTCCACAGCACTATCACTAGTGGCTGCTACTCCGATACATGGATGATGTTTCCACAGCACTATCACTAGTGACTACTACTCTGATACATGGATGATGTTTCCACAGCACTATCACTAGTGGCTGCTACTCTGATACATGGATGATGTTTCCACAGCAATATCACTAGTGGCTGCTACTCCGATACACGGATGATGTTTCCACAGCACTATCACTAGTGGCTACTACTCCGATACATGGATGACGTTTCCACAGCACTATCACTAGTGGCTGCTACTCCGATACATGGATGATGTTTCCACAGCACTATCACTAGTGGCTGCTACTCTGATACATGGATGATGAATCCACAGCACTATCACTAGTGGCTGCTACTCCGATACATGGATGATGTATCCACAGCACTATCACTAGTGACTACTACTCCGATACATGGATGATGTTTCCACAGCACTATCACTAGTGACTACTACTCCGATACATGGATGATGTATCCACAGCACTATCACTAGTGACTGCTACTCCGATACATGGATGATGTTTCCACAGCACTATAACTAGTAGCTACTACTCTGATACATGGATGTTGTTTCCACAGCACTATCACTAGTGGCTGCTACTCCGATACATGGATGATGTATCCACAGCACTATCACTAGTGGCTACTACTCCGATACATGGATGATGTTTCCACAGCACTATCACGAGTGACTGCTACTCTGATACATGGACGATGTATCCACAGCACTATCACTAGTGGCTACTACTCCGATACATGGATGATGTTTCCACAGCACTATCACTAGTGGCTACTACTCTGATACATGGACGATGTTTCCACAGCACTATCACTAGTGACTGCTACTCTGATACATGGATGATGTTTCCACAGCACTATCACGAGTGGCTGCTACTCCGATACATGGATGATGTTTCCACAGCACTATCACTAGTGGCTACTACTCTGATACATGGACGATGTTTCCACAGCACTATCACTAGTGACTGCTACTCTGATACATGGATGATGTTTCCACAGCACTATCACTAGTGGCTACTACTCTGATACATGGATGATGTTTCCACAGCACTATCACGAGTGGCTGCTACTCCGATACATGGATGATGTTTACACAGCACTATCACTAGTGGCTACTACTCTGATACATGGACGTTGTTTCCACAGCACTATCACTAGTGACTGCTACTCTGATACATGGATGATGTTTCCACAGCACTATCACTAGTGGCTACTACTCTGATACATGGATGATGTTTCCACAGCACTATCACGAGTGGCTGCTACTCCGATACATGGATGATGTTTCCACAGCACTATCACTAGTGGCTACTACTCTGATACATGGACGATGTTTCCACAGCACTATCACTAGTGACTGCTACTCTGATACATGGATGATGTTTCCACAGCACTATCACTAGTGACTACTACTCTGATACATGGATGATGTTTCCACAGCACTATCACTAGTGCCTACTACTCTGATACATGGATGATGTTTCCACAGCACTATCACTAGTGGCTACTACTCCGATACATGGATGATGTTTCCACAGCACTATCACTAGTGACTGCTACTCTGATACATGGATGATGTTTCCATAGCACTATCACTAGTGACTGCTACTCTGATACATGGATGATGTTTCCACAGCACTATCACTAGTGGCTACTACTCCGATACATGGATGATGTTTCCACAGCACTATCACTAGTGGCTACTACTCTGATACATGGATGATGTTTCCACAGCACTATCACTAGTGACTACTACTCTGATACATGGACGATGTTTCCACAGCACTATCACTAGTGACTGCTATTCTGATACATGGATGATGTTTCCACAGCACTATCACTAGTGACTACTACTCTGATACATGGATGATGTTTCCAAGCAACTATCACTAGTGGCTACTAATCTGATACATGGATGATGTTTCCACAGCACTATCACTAGTGACTACTACTCTGATACATGGATGATGTTTCCACAGCACTATCACTAGTGGCTACTACTCTGATACATGGATGATGTTTCCACAGCACTATCACTAGTGACTACTACTCTGATACATGGATGATGTTTCCACAGCACTATCACTAGTGGCTACTACTCTGATACATGGACGATGTTTCCACAGCACTATCACTAGTGACTGCTACTCTGATACATGGATGATGTTTCCACAGCACTATCACAAGTGGCTGCTACTCTGATACATGGATGATGTTTCCACAGCACTATCACTAGTGACTACTACTCCGATACATGGATGATGTTTCCACAGCACTATCACTAGTGGCTACTACTCCGATACACGGATGATGTTTCCACAGCACTATCACAAGTGGCTACTACTCCGATACATGGATGATGTTTCCACAGCACTATCACTAGTGGCTACTACTAAGATACATGGATGATGTATCCACAGCACTATCACTAGTGACTACTACTCTGATACATGGATGATGTTTCCACAGCACTATCACTAGTGGCTACTACTCTGATACATGGACGATGTTTCCACAGCACTATCACTAGTGACTACTACTCCGATACATGGATGATGTATCCACAGCACTATCACTAGTGACTACTACTCTGATACATGGATGATGTTTCCAGAGCACTATCACTAGTGGCTACTACTCTGATACATGGACGATGTTTCCACAGCACTATCACTAGTGACTGCTACTCTGATACATGGACGATGTATCCACAGCACTATCACTAGTGGCTACTACTCCGATACATGGATGATGTTTCCACAGCACTATCACTAGTGGCTGCTACTCCGATACATGGATGATGTATCCACAGCACTATCACTAATGGCTGCTACTCCGATACATGGATGATGTTTCCACAGCACTATCACAAGTGGCTGCTACTCTGATACATGGATGATGTATCCACAGCACTATCACGAGTTGCTGCTACTCCGATACATGGATGATGTTTCCACTGCACTATCACTAGTGGCTACTACTCCGATACATGGATGATGTTTCCACAGCACTATCACAAGTGGCTGCTACTCTGATACATGGATGATGTATCCACAGCACTATCACTAGTGGCTACTACTCCGATACATGGATGATGTTTCCACAGCACTATCACTAGTGGCTACTCCGATACATGGATGATGTTTCCACAGCACTATCACTAGTGGCTACTACTCTGATACATGGATGTTGTTTCCACAGCACTATCACTAGTGGCTGCTACTCCGATACATGGATGATGTTTCCACAGCACTATCACTAGTGGATACTCCGATACATGGATGATGTTTCCACAGCACTATCACTAGTGGCTGCTACTCTGATACATGGATGATGTTTCCACAGCACTATCACTAGTGACTGCTACTCCGATACATGGATGATGTTTCCACAGCACTATCACTAGTGGCTGCTACTCCGATACATGGACGATGTTTCCACAGCACTATCACTAGTGGCTGCTACTCCGATACATGGATGATGTTTCCACAGCACTATCACTAGTGACTACTACTCTGATACATGGACGATGTTTCCACAGCACAATCACTAGTGGCTGCTACTCCGATACATGGATGATGTATCCACAGCACTATCACTAGTGACTACTCTGATACATGGATGATGTTTCCACAGCACTATCACTAGTGGCTACTACTCCGATACACGGATGATGTTTCCACAGCACTATCACTAGTGGCTGCTACTCTGATACATGGATGATGTTTCCACAGCACTATCACTAGTGGCTACTCTGATACATGGATGTTGTTTCCACAGCACTATCACTAGTGGCTACTCTGATACATGGATGATGTTTCCACAGCACTATCAGAAGTGGCTGCTACTCTGATACATGGATGATGTATCCACAGCACTATCACTAGTGGCTGCTACTCTGATACATGGATGATGTTTCCACAGCACTATCACTAGTGGCTGCTACTCCGATACATGGATGATGTATCCACAGCACTATCACAAGTGGCTGCTACTCTGATACATGGATGATGTTTCCACAGCACTATCACTAGTGACTACTCCGATACATGGATGATGTATCCACAGCACTATCACTAGTGGCTACTACTCCGATACATGGACGATGTTTCCACAGCACTATCACAAGTGGCTGCTACTCCGATACATGGATGATGTTTCCACAGCACTATCACTAGTGGCTACTACTCTGATACATGGATGATGTATCCACAGCACTATCACTAGTGACTACTCTGATACATGGATGATGTTTCCACAGCACTATCACTAGTGGCTACTACTCCGATACACGGATGATGTTTCCACAGCACTATCACTAGTGGCTGCTACTCTGATACATGGATGATGTTTCCACAGCACTATCACTAGTGGCTACTCTGATACATGGATGATGTTTCCACAGCACTATCACAAGTGGCTGCTACTCTGATACATGGATGATGTATCCACAGCACTATCACTAGTGGCTGCTACTCTGATACATGGATGATGTTTCCACAGCACTATCACGAGTGGCTGCTACTCCGATACATGGATGATGTTTCCACAGCACTATCACTAGTGGCTACTACTCTGATACATGGACGATGTTTCCACAGCACTATCACTAGTGACTGCTACTCTGATACATGGATGATGTTTCCACAGCACTATCACTAGTGACTACTACTCTGATACATGGATGATGTTTCCACAGCACTATCACTAGTGCCTACTACTCTGATACATGGATGATGTTTCCACAGCACTATCACTAGTGGCTACTACTCCGATACATGGATGATGTTTCCACAGCACTATCACTAGTGACTGCTACTCTGATACATGGATGATGTTTCCATAGCACTATCACTAGTGACTGCTACTCTGATACATGGATGATGTTTCCACAGCACTATCACTAGTGGCTACTACTCCGATACATGGATGATGTTTCCACAGCACTATCACTAGTGGCTACTACTCTGATACATGGATGATGTTTCCACAGCACTATCACTAGTGACTACTACTCTGATACATGGACGATGTTTCCACAGCACTATCACTAGTGACTGCTATTCTGATACATGGATGATGTTTCCACAGCACTATCACTAGTGACTACTACTCTGATACATGGATGATGTTTCCAAGCAACTATCACTAGTGGCTACTAATCTGATACATGGATGATGTTTCCACAGCACTATCACTAGTGACTACTACTCTGATACATGGATGATGTTTCCACAGCACTATCACTAGTGGCTACTACTCTGATACATGGATGATGTTTCCACAGCACTATCACTAGTGACTACTACTCTGATACATGGATGATGTTTCCACAGCACTATCACTAGTGGCTACTACTCTGATACATGGACGATGTTTCCACAGCACTATCACTAGTGACTGCTACTCTGATACATGGATGATGTTTCCACAGCACTATCACAAGTGGCTGCTACTCTGATACATGGATGATGTTTCCACAGCACTATCACTAGTGACTACTACTCCGATACATGGATGATGTTTCCACAGCACTATCACTAGTGGCTACTACTCCGATACACGGATGATGTTTCCACAGCACTATCACAAGTGGCTACTACTCCGATACATGGATGATGTTTCCACAGCACTATCACTAGTGGCTACTACTAAGATACATGGATGATGTATCCACAGCACTATCACTAGTGACTACTACTCTGATACATGGATGATGTTTCCACAGCACTATCACTAGTGGCTACTACTCTGATACATGGACGATGTTTCCACAGCACTATCACTAGTGACTACTACTCCGATACATGGATGATGTATCCACAGCACTATCACTAGTGACTACTACTCTGATACATGGATGATGTTTCCAGAGCACTATCACTAGTGGCTACTACTCTGATACATGGACGATGTTTCCACAGCACTATCACTAGTGACTGCTACTCTGATACATGGACGATGTATCCACAGCACTATCACTAGTGGCTACTACTCCGATACATGGATGATGTTTCCACAGCACTATCACTAGTGGCTGCTACTCCGATACATGGATGATGTATCCACAGCACTATCACTAATGGCTGCTACTCCGATACATGGATGATGTTTCCACAGCACTATCACAAGTGGCTGCTACTCTGATACATGGATGATGTATCCACAGCACTATCACGAGTTGCTGCTACTCCGATACATGGATGATGTTTCCACTGCACTATCACTAGTGGCTACTACTCCGATACATGGATGATGTTTCCACAGCACTATCACAAGTGGCTGCTACTCTGATACATGGATGATGTATCCACAGCACTATCACTAGTGGCTACTACTCCGATACATGGATGATGTTTCCACAGCACTATCACTAGTGGCTACTCCGATACATGGATGATGTTTCCACAGCACTATCACTAGTGGCTACTACTCTGATACATGGATGTTGTTTCCACAGCACTATCACTAGTGGCTGCTACTCCGATACATGGATGATGTTTCCACAGCACTATCACTAGTGGATACTCCGATACATGGATGATGTTTCCACAGCACTATCACTAGTGGCTGCTACTCTGATACATGGATGATGTTTCCACAGCACTATCACTAGTGACTGCTACTCCGATACATGGATGATGTTTCCACAGCACTATCACTAGTGGCTGCTACTCCGATACATGGACGATGTTTCCACAGCACTATCACTAGTGGCTGCTACTCCGATACATGGATGATGTTTCCACAGCACTATCACTAGTGACTACTACTCTGATACATGGACGATGTTTCCACAGCACAATCACTAGTGGCTGCTACTCCGATACATGGATGATGTATCCACAGCACTATCACTAGTGACTACTCTGATACATGGATGATGTTTCCACAGCACTATCACTAGTGGCTACTACTCCGATACACGGATGATGTTTCCACAGCACTATCACTAGTGGCTGCTACTCTGATACATGGATGATGTTTCCACAGCACTATCACTAGTGGCTACTCTGATACATGGATGTTGTTTCCACAGCACTATCACTAGTGGCTACTCTGATACATGGATGATGTTTCCACAGCACTATCAGAAGTGGCTGCTACTCTGATACATGGATGATGTATCCACAGCACTATCACTAGTGGCTGCTACTCTGATACATGGATGATGTTTCCACAGCACTATCACTAGTGGCTGCTACTCCGATACATGGATGATGTATCCACAGCACTATCACAAGTGGCTGCTACTCTGATACATGGATGATGTTTCCACAGCACTATCACTAGTGACTACTCCGATACATGGATGATGTATCCACAGCACTATCACTAGTGGCTACTACTCCGATACATGGACGATGTTTCCACAGCACTATCACAAGTGGCTGCTACTCCGATACATGGATGATGTTTCCACAGCACTATCACTAGTGGCTACTACTCTGATACATGGATGATGTATCCACAGCACTATCACTAGTGACTACTCTGATACATGGATGATGTTTCCACAGCACTATCACTAGTGGCTACTACTCCGATACACGGATGATGTTTCCACAGCACTATCACTAGTGGCTGCTACTCTGATACATGGATGATGTTTCCACAGCACTATCACTAGTGGCTACTCTGATACATGGATGATGTTTCCACAGCACTATCACAAGTGGCTGCTACTCTGATACATGGATGATGTATCCACAGCACTATCACTAGTGGCTGCTACTCTGATACATGGATGATGTTTCCACAGCACTATCACTAGTGGCTGCTACTCCGATACATGGATGATGTATCCACAGCACTATCACAAGTGGCTGCTACTCTGATACATGGATGATGTTTCCACAGCACTATCACTAGTGACTACTCCGATATATGGATGATGTATCCACAGCACTATCACTAGTGGCTGCTACTCCGATACATGGATGATGTTTCCACAGCACTATCACAAGTGGCTACTCTGATACATGGATGATGTTTCCACAGCACTATCACTAGTGGCTACTCTGATACATGGATGATGTATCCACAGCACTATCACTAGTGGCTACTACTCTGATACATGGATGATGTTTCCACAGCACTATCACTAGTGGCTACTCTGATACATGGATGATGTTTCCACAGCACTATCACTAGTGGCTACTACTCTGATACCTGGATGTTGTTTCCACAGCACTATCACTAGTGGCTACTACTCTGATACATGGATGATGTTTCCACAGCACTATCACTAGTGGCCACTACTCCGATACATGGATGATGTATCCACAGCACTATCACTAGTGGCTACTACTCCGATACATGGATGTTGTTTCCACAGCACTATCACTAGTGACTACTACTCTGATACATGGATGATGTATCCACAGCACTATCACTAGTGGCTACTACTCTGATACATGGATGATGTTTCCACAGCACTATCACAAGTGGCTACTCTGATACATGGATGATGTATCCACAGCACTATCACGAGTCGCTTCTACTCCGATACATGGATGTTGTTTCCACAGCACTATCACAAGTGGCTACTCTGATACATGGATGATGTTTCCACAGCACTATCACTAGTGGCTACTACTCTGATACATGTATGATGTTTCCACAGCACTATCACTAGTGGCTACTCTGATACATGGATGATGTTTCCACAGCACTATCACTAGTGGCTACTCTGATACATGGATGATGTTTCCACAGCACTATCACTAGTGGCTACTACTCTGATACATGGATGATGTTTCCACAGCACTATCACTAGTGGCTACTCTGATACATGGATGATGTTTCCACAGCACTATCACTAGTGGCCACTACTCCGATACATGGATGATGTATCCACAGCACTATCACTAGTGGCTACTACTCCGATACATGGATGTTGTTTCCACAGCACTATCACTAGTGACTACTACTCTGATACATGGATGATGTATCCACAGCACTATCACGAGTCGCTTCTACTCCGATACATGGATGATGTTTCCACAGCACTATCACTAGTGGCTACTACTCTGATACATGGATGATGTATCCACAGCACTATCACTAGTGGCTACTACTCCGATACATGGATGATGTATCCACAGCACTATCACGAGTGGCTTCTACTCCGATACATGGATGTTGTTTCCACAGCACTATCACAAGTGGCTACTACTCTGATACATGGATGATGTATCCACAGCACTATCACGAGTCGCTTCTACTCCGATACATGGATGTTGCTTCCACAGCACTATCACTAGTGAGTACTACTCTGATACATGGATGATGTTTCCACAGCACTATCACTAGTGGCTGCTACTCTGATACATGGATGTTGTTTCCACAGCACTATAACTAGTGACTACTACTCTGATACATGGATGATGTTTCCACAGCACTATCACTAGTGGCTGCTACTCCGATACATGGATGTTGTTTCCACAGCACTATCACTAGTGGCTACTACTCTGATACATGGATGATGTATCCACAGCACTATCACTAGTGACTACTACTCTGATACATGGATGTTGTTTCCACAGCACTATCACTAGTGACTACTACTCTGATACATGGATGATGTTTCCACAGCACTATCACTAGTGACTACTACTCTGATACATGGATGATGTTTCCACAGCACTATCACTAGTGACTGCTACTCCGATACATGGATGATGTTTCCACAGCACTATCACTAGTGGCTACTACTCCGATACATGGATGATGTTTCCACAGCACTATCACTAGCGACTACTACTCCGATACATGGATGATGTTTCCACAGCATTATCACTAGTGGCTACTCTGATACATGGATGATGTTTCCACAGCACTATCACGAGTGACTACTACTCCGATACATGGTTGATGTTTCCACAGCACTATCACTAGTGGCTGCTACCCCGATACATGGATGATGTTTCCACAGCACTATCACTAGTGGCTGCTACTCCGATACATGGATGATGTTTCCACAGCATTATGACTAGTGGCTACTCTGATACATGGATGATGTTTCCACAGCACTATCACTAGTGGCTACTCTGATACATGGATGATGTTTCCCCAGCACTATAACTAGTGGCTACTACTCTGATACATGGATGATGTATCCACAGCACTATCACTAGTGACTACTACTCCGATACATGGATGATGTTTCCACAGCACTATCACTAGTGACTACTACTCCGATACATGGATGATGTTTCCACAGCACTATAACTAGTGACTACTACTCCGATACATGGATGATGTTTCCACAGCACTATCACTAGTGACTACTACTCCGATACATGGATGATGTTTCCACAGCACTATCACTAGTGGCTGCTACTCCGATACATGGATGATGTTTCCACAGCACTATCACTAGTGGCTGCTACTCCGATACATGGATGATGTTTCCACAGCACTATCACTAGTGGCTGCTACTCCGATACATGGATGATGTTTCCACAGCACTATCACTAGTGACTACTACTCTGATACATGGATAATGTTTCCACAGCACTATCACTAGTGGCTGCTACTCTGATACATGGTTGATGTTTCCACAGCACTATCACTAGTGGCTACTACTCCGATACACGGATGATGTTTCCACAGCACTATCACTAGTGGCTGCTACTCCGATACATGGATGATGTTTCCACAGCACTATCACTAGTGGCTGCTACTCCGATACATGGATGATGTTTCCACAGCACTATCACTAGTGACTACTACTCTGATACATGGATGATGTTTCCACAGCACTATCACTAGTGGCTGCTACTCTGATACATGGATGATGTTTCCACAGCAATATCACTAGTGGCTGCTACTCCGATACACGGATGATGTTTCCACAGCACTATCACTAGTGGCTACTACTCCGATACATGGATGACGTTTCCACAGCACTATCACTAGTGGCTGCTACTCCGATACATGGATGATGTTTCCACAGCACTATCACTAGTGGCTGCTACTCTGATACATGGATGATGAATCCACAGCACTATCACTAGTGGCTGCTACTCCGATACATGGATGATGTATCCACAGCACTATCACTAGTGACTACTACTCCGATACATGGATGATGTTTCCACAGCACTATCACTAGTGACTACTACTCCGATACATGGATGATGTATCCACAGCACTATCACTAGTGACTGCTACTCCGATACATGGATGATGTTTCCACAGCACTATAACTAGTAGCTACTACTCTGATACATGGATGTTGTTTCCACAGCACTATCACTAGTGGCTGCTACTCCGATACATGGATGATGTATCCACAGCACTATCACTAGTGGCTACTACTCCGATACATGGATGATGTTTCCACAGCACTATCACGAGTGACTGCTACTCTGATACATGGACGATGTATCCACAGCACTATCACTAGTGGCTACTACTCCGATACATGGATGATGTTTCCACAGCACTATCACTAGTGGCTACTACTCTGATACATGGACGATGTTTCCACAGCACTATCACTAGTGACTGCTACTCTGATACATGGATGATGTTTCCACAGCACTATCACGAGTGGCTGCTACTCCGATACATGGATGATGTTTCCACAGCACTATCACTAGTGGCTACTACTCTGATACATGGACGATGTTTCCACAGCACTATCACTAGTGACTGCTACTCTGATACATGGATGATGTTTCCACAGCACTATCACTAGTGGCTACTACTCTGATACATGGATGATGTTTCCACAGCACTATCACGAGTGGCTGCTACTCCGATACATGGATGATGTTTACACAGCACTATCACTAGTGGCTACTACTCTGATACATGGACGTTGTTTCCACAGCACTATCACTAGTGACTGCTACTCTGATACATGGATGATGTTTCCACAGCACTATCACTAGTGGCTACTACTCTGATACATGGATGATGTTTCCACAGCACTATCACGAGTGGCTGCTACTCCGATACATGGATGATGTTTCCACAGCACTATCACTAGTGGCTACTACTCTGATACATGGACGATGTTTCCACAGCACTATCACTAGTGACTGCTACTCTGATACATGGATGATGTTTCCACAGCACTATCACTAGTGACTACTACTCTGATACATGGATGATGTTTCCACAGCACTATCACTAGTGCCTACTACTCTGATACATGGATGATGTTTCCACAGCACTATCACTAGTGGCTACTACTCCGATACATGGATGATGTTTCCACAGCACTATCACTAGTGACTGCTACTCTGATACATGGATGATGTTTCCATAGCACTATCACTAGTGACTGCTACTCTGATACATGGATGATGTTTCCACAGCACTATCACTAGTGGCTACTACTCCGATACATGGATGATGTTTCCACAGCACTATCACTAGTGGCTACTACTCTGATACATGGATGATGTTTCCACAGCACTATCACTAGTGACTACTACTCTGATACATGGACGATGTTTCCACAGCACTATCACTAGTGACTGCTATTCTGATACATGGATGATGTTTCCACAGCACTATCACTAGTGACTACTACTCTGATACATGGATGATGTTTCCAAGCAACTATCACTAGTGGCTACTAATCTGATACATGGATGATGTTTCCACAGCACTATCACTAGTGACTACTACTCTGATACATGGATGATGTTTCCACAGCACTATCACTAGTGGCTACTACTCTGATACATGGATGATGTTTCCACAGCACTATCACTAGTGACTACTACTCTGATACATGGATGATGTTTCCACAGCACTATCACTAGTGGCTACTACTCTGATACATGGACGATGTTTCCACAGCACTATCACTAGTGACTGCTACTCTGATACATGGATGATGTTTCCACAGCACTATCACAAGTGGCTGCTACTCTGATACATGGATGATGTTTCCACAGCACTATCACTAGTGACTACTACTCCGATACATGGATGATGTTTCCACAGCACTATCACTAGTGGCTACTACTCCGATACACGGATGATGTTTCCACAGCACTATCACAAGTGGCTACTACTCCGATACATGGATGATGTTTCCACAGCACTATCACTAGTGGCTACTACTAAGATACATGGATGATGTATCCACAGCACTATCACTAGTGGCTACTACTCTGATACATGGATGATGTTTCCACAGCACTATCACTAGTGGCTACTACTCTGATACATGGACGATGTTTCCACAGCACTATCACTAGTGACTACTACTCCGATACATGGATGATGTATCCACAGCACTATCACTAGTGACTACTACTCTGATACATGGATGATGTTTCCAGAGCACTATCACTAGTGGCTACTACTCTGATACATGGACGATGTTTCCACAGCACTATCACTAGTGACTGCTACTCTGATACATGGACGATGTATCCACAGCACTATCACTAGTGGCTACTACTCCGATACATGGATGATGTTTCCACAGCACTATCACTAGTGGCTGCTACTCCGATACATGGATGATGTATCCACAGCACTATCACTAATGGCTGCTACTCCGATACATGGATGATGTTTCCACAGCACTATCACAAGTGGCTGCTACTCTGATACATGGATGATGTATCCACAGCACTATCACGAGTTGCTGCTACTCCGATACATGGATGATGTTTCCACTGCACTATCACTAGTGGCTACTACTCCGATACATGGATGATGTTTCCACAGCACTATCACAAGTGGCTGCTACTCTGATACATGGATGATGTATCCACAGCACTATCACTAGTGGCTACTACTCCGATACATGGATGATGTTTCCACAGCACTATCACTAGTGGCTACTCCGATACATGGATGATGTTTCCACAGCACTATCACTAGTGGCTACTACTCTGATACATGGATGTTGTTTCCACAGCACTATCACTAGTGGCTGCTACTCCGATACATGGATGATGTTTCCACAGCACTATCACTAGTGGATACTCCGATACATGGATGATGTTTCCACAGCACTATCACTAGTGGCTGCTACTCTGATACATGGATGATGTTTCCACAGCACTATCACTAGTGACTGCTACTCCGATACATGGATGATGTTTCCACAGCACTATCACTAGTGGCTGCTACTCCGATACATGGACGATGTTTCCACAGCACTATCACTAGTGGCTGCTACTCCGATACATGGATGATGTTTCCACAGCACTATCACTAGTGACTACTACTCTGATACATGGACGATGTTTCCACAGCACAATCACTAGTGGCTGCTACTCCGATACATGGATGATGTATCCACAGCACTATCACTAGTGACTACTCTGATACATGGATGATGTTTCCACAGCACTATCACTAGTGGCTACTACTCCGATACACGGATGATGTTTCCACAGCACTATCACTAGTGGCTGCTACTCTGATACATGGATGATGTTTCCACAGCACTATCACTAGTGGCTACTCTGATACATGGATGTTGTTTCCACAGCACTATCACTAGTGGCTACTCTGATACATGGATGATGTTTCCACAGCACTATCAGAAGTGGCTGCTACTCTGATACATGGATGATGTATCCACAGCACTATCACTAGTGGCTGCTACTCTGATACATTGATGATGTTTCCACAGCACTATCACTAGTGGCTGCTACTCCGATACATGGATGATGTATCCACAGCACTATCACAAGTGGCTGCTACTCTGATACATGGATGATGTTTCCACAGCACTATCACTAGTGACTACTCCGATACATGGATGATGTATCCACAGCACTATCACTAGTGGCTACTACTCCGATACATGGACGATGTTTCCACAGCACTATCACAAGTGGCTGCTACTCCGATACATGGATGATGTTTCCACAGCACTATCACTAGTGGCTACTACTCTGATACATGGATGATGTATCCACAGCACTATCACTAGTGACTACTCTGATACATGGATGATGTTTCCACAGCACTATCACTAGTGGCTACTACTCCGATACACGGATGATGTTTCCACAGCACTATCACTAGTGGCTGCTACTCTGATACATGGATGATGTTTCCACAGCACTATCACTAGTGGCTACTCTGATACATGGATGATGTTTCCACAGCACTATCACAAGTGGCTGCTACTCTGATACATGGATGATGTATCCACAGCACTATCACTAGTGGCTGCTACTCTGATACATGGATGATGTTTCCACAGCACTATCACGAGTGGCTGCTACTCCGATACATGGATGATGTTTCCACAGCACTATCACTAGTGGCTACTACTCTGATACATGGACGATGTTTCCACAGCACTATCACTAGTGACTGCTACTCTGATACATGGATGATGTATCCACAGCACTATCACTAGTGACTACTACTCTGATACATGGATGATGTTTCCACAGCACTATCACTAGTGCCTACTACTCTGATACATGGATGATGTTTCCACAGCACTATCACTAGTGGCTACTACTCCGATACATGGATGATGTTTCCACAGCACTATCACTAGTGACTGCTACTCTGATACATGGATGATGTTTCCATAGCACTATCACTAGTGACTGCTACTCTGATACATGGATGATGTTTCCACAGCACTATCACTAGTGGCTACTACTCCGATACATGGATGATGTTTCCACAGCACTATCACTAGTGGCTACTACTCTGATACATGGATGATGTTTCCACAGCACTATCACTAGTGACTACTACTCTGATACATGGACGATGTTTCCACAGCACTATCACTAGTGACTGCTATTCTGATACATGGATGATGTTTCCACAGCACTATCACTAGTGACTACTACTCTGATACATGGATGATGTTTCCAAGCAACTATCACTAGTGGCTACTAATCTGATACATGGATGATGTTTCCACAGCACTATCACTAGTGACTACTACTCTGATACATGGATGATGTTTCCACAGCACTATCACTAGTGGCTACTACTCTGATACATGGATGATGTTTCCACAGCACTATCACTAGTGACTACTACTCTGATACATGGATGATGTTTCCACAGCACTATCACTAGTGGCTACTACTCTGATACATGGATGATGTTTCCACAGCACTATCACTAGTGACTACTACTCCGATACATGGATGATGTTTCCACAGCACTATCACTAGTGGCTGCTACTCCGATACATGGATGATGTTTCCACAGCACTATCACTAGTGACTACTACTCTGATACATGGATAATGTTTCCACAGCACTATCACTAGTGGCTGCTACTCTGATACATGGTTGATGTTTCCACAGCACTATCACTAGTGGCTACTACTCCGATACACGGATGATGTTTCCACAGCACTATCACTAGTGGCTGCTACTCCGATACATGGATGATGTTTCCACAGCACTATCACTAGTGGCTGCTACTCCGATACATGGATGATGTTTCCACAGCACTATCACTAGTGACTACTACTCTGATACATGGATGATGTTTCCACAGCACTATCACTAGTGGCTGCTACTCTGATACATGGATGATGTTTCCACAGCAATATCACTAGTGGCTGCTACTCCGATACACGGATGATGTTTCCACAGCACTATCACTAGTGGCTACTACTCCGATACATGGATGACGTTTCCACAGCACTATCACTAGTGGCTGCTACTCCGATACATGGATGATGTTTCCACAGCACTATCACTAGTGGCTGCTACTCTGATACATGGATGATGAATCCACAGCACTATCACTAGTGGCTGCTACTCCGATACATGGATGATGTATCCACAGCACTATCACTAGTGACTACTACTCCGATACATGGATGATGTTTCCACAGCACTATCACTAGTGACTACTACTCCGATACATGGATGATGTATCCACAGCACTATCACTAGTGACTGCTACTCCGATACATGGATGATGTTTCCACAGCACTATAACTAGTAGCTACTACTCTGATACATGGATGTTGTTTCCACAGCACTATCACTAGTGGCTGCTACTCCGATACATGGATGATGTATCCACAGCACTATCACTAGTGGCTACTACTCCGATACATGGATGATGTTTCCACAGCACTATCACGAGTGACTGCTACTCTGATACATGGACGATGTATCCACAGCACTATCACTAGTGGCTACTACTCCGATACATGGATGATGTTTCCACAGCACTATCACTAGTGGCTACTACTCTGATACATGGACGATGTTTCCACAGCACTATCACTAGTGACTGCTACTCTGATACATGGATGATGTTTCCACAGCACTATCACGAGTGGCTGCTACTCCGATACATGGATGATGTTTCCACAGCACTATCACTAGTGGCTACTACTCTGATACATGGACGATGTTTCCACAGCACTATCACTAGTGACTGCTACTCTGATACATGGATGATGTTTCCACAGCACTATCACTAGTGGCTACTACTCTGATACATGGATGATGTTTCCACAGCACTATCACGAGTGGCTGCTACTCCGATACATGGATGATGTTTACACAGCACTATCACTAGTGGCTACTACTCTGATACATGGACGTTGTTTCCACAGCACTATCACTAGTGACTGCTACTCTGATACATGGATGATGTTTCCACAGCACTATCACTAGTGGCTACTACTCTGATACATGGATGATGTTTCCACAGCACTATCACGAGTGGCTGCTACTCCGATACATGGATGATGTTTCCACAGCACTATCACTAGTGGCTACTACTCTGATACATGGACGATGTTTCCACAGCACTATCACTAGTGACTGCTACTCTGATACATGGATGATGTTTCCACAGCACTATCACTAGTGACTACTACTCTGATACATGGATGATGTTTCCACAGCACTATCACTAGTGCCTACTACTCTGATACATGGATGATGTTTCCACAGCACTATCACTAGTGGCTACTACTCCGATACATGGATGATGTTTCCACAGCACTATCACTAGTGACTGCTACTCTGATACATGGATGATGTTTCCATAGCACTATCACTAGTGACTGCTACTCTGATACATGGATGATGTTTCCACAGCACTATCACTAGTGGCTACTACTCCGATACATGGATGATGTTTCCACAGCACTATCACTAGTGGCTACTACTCTGATACATGGATGATGTTTCCACAGCACTATCACTAGTGACTACTACTCTGATACATGGACGATGTTTCCACAGCACTATCACTAGTGACTGCTATTCTGATACATGGATGATGTTTCCACAGCACTATCACTAGTGACTACTACTCTGATACATGGATGATGTTTCCAAGCAACTATCACTAGTGGCTACTAATCTGATACATGGATGATGTTTCCACAGCACTATCACTAGTGACTACTACTCTGATACATGGATGATGTTTCCACAGCACTATCACTAGTGGCTACTACTCTGATACATGGATGATGTTTCCACAGCACTATCACTAGTGACTACTACTCTGATACATGGATGATGTTTCCACAGCACTATCACTAGTGGCTACTACTCTGATACATGGACGATGTTTCCACAGCACTATCACTAGTGACTGCTACTCTGATACATGGATGATGTTTCCACAGCACTATCACAAGTGGCTGCTACTCTGATACATGGATGATGTTTCCACAGCACTATCACTAGTGACTACTACTCCGATACATGGATGATGTTTCCACAGCACTATCACTAGTGGCTACTACTCCGATACACGGATGATGTTTCCACAGCACTATCACAAGTGGCTACTACTCCGATACATGGATGATGTTTCCACAGCACTATCACTAGTGGCTACTACTAAGATACATGGATGATGTATCCACAGCACTATCACTAGTGACTACTACTCTGATACATGGATGATGTTTCCACAGCACTATCACTAGTGGCTACTACTCTGATACATGGACGATGTTTCCACAGCACTATCACTAGTGACTACTACTCCGATACATGGATGATGTATCCACAGCACTATCACTAGTGACTACTACTCTGATACATGGATGATGTTTCCAGAGCACTATCACTAGTGGCTACTACTCTGATACATGGACGATGTTTCCACAGCACTATCACTAGTGACTGCTACTCTGATACATGGACGATGTATCCACAGCACTATCACTAGTGGCTACTACTCCGATACATGGATGATGTTTCCACAGCACTATCACTAGTGGCTGCTACTCCGATACATGGATGATGTATCCACAGCACTATCACTAATGGCTGCTACTCCGATACATGGATGATGTTTCCACAGCACTATCACTAGTGGCTGCTACTCTGATACATGGATGATGTATCCACAGCACTATCACGAGTTGCTGCTACTCCGATACATGGATGATGTTTCCACTGCACTATCACTAGTGGCTACTACTCCGATACATGGATGATGTTTCCACAGCACTATCACAAGTGGCTGCTACTCTGATACATGGATGATGTATCCACAGCACTATCACTAGTGGCTACTACTCCGATACATGGATGATGTTTCCACAGCACTATCACTAGTGGCTACTCCGATACATGGATGATGTTTCCACAGCACTATCACTAGTGGCTACTACTCTGATACATGGATGTTGTTTCCACAGCACTATCACTAGTGGCTGCTACTCCGATACATGGATGATGTTTCCACAGCACTATCACTAGTGGATACTCCGATACATGGATGATGTTTCCACAGCACTATCACTAGTGGCTGCTACTCTGATACATGGATGATGTTTCCACAGCACTATCACTAGTGACTGCTACTCCGATACATGGATGATGTTTCCACAGCACTATCACTAGTGGCTGCTACTCCGATACATGGACGATGTTTCCACAGCACTATCACTAGTGGCTGCTACTCCGATACATGGATGATGTTTCCACAGCACTATCACTAGTGACTACTACTCTGATACATGGACGATGTTTCCCCAGCACAATCACTAGTGGCTGCTACTCCGATACATGGATGATGTATCCACAGCACTATCACTAGTGACTACTCTGATACATGGATGATGTTTCCACAGCACTATCACTAGTGGCTACTACTCCGATACACGGATGATGTTTCCACAGCACTATCACTAGTGGCTGCTACTCTGATACATGGATGATGTTTCCACAGCACTATCACTAGTGGCTACTCTGATACATGGATGTTGTTTCCACAGCACTATCACTAGTGGCTACTCTGATACATGGATGATGTTTCCACAGCACTATCAGAAGTGGCTGCTACTCTGATACATGGATGATGTATCCACAGCACTATCACTAGTGGCTGCTACTCTGATACATGGATGATGTTTCCACAGCACTATCACTAGTGGCTGCTACTCCGATACATGGATGATGTATCCACAGCACTATCACAAGTGGCTGCTACTCTGATACATGGATGATGTTTCCACAGCACTATCACTAGTGACTACTCCGATACATGGATGATGTATCCACAGCACTATCACTAGTGGCTACTACTCCGATACATGGACGATGTTTCCACAGCACTATCACAAGTGGCTGCTACTCCGATACATGGATGATGTTTCCACAGCACTATCACTAGTGGCTACTACTCTGATACATGGATGATGTATCCACAGCACTATCACTAGTGACTACTCTGATACATGGATGATGTTTCCACAGCACTATCACTAGTGGCTACTACTCCGATACACGGATGATGTTTCCACAGCACTATCACTAGTGGCTGCTACTCTGATACATGGATGATGTTTCCACAGCACTATCACTAGTGGCTACTCTGATACATGGATGATGTTTCCACAGCACTATCACAAGTGGCTGCTACTCTGATACATGGATGATGTATCCACAGCACTATCACTAGTGGCTGCTACTCTGATACATGGATGATGTTTCCACAGCACTATCACGAGTGGCTGCTACTCCGATACATGGATGATGTTTCCACAGCACTATCACTAGTGGCTACTACTCTGATACATGGACGATGTTTCCACAGCACTATCACTAGTGACTGCTACTCTGATACATGGATGATGTTTCCACAGCACTATCACTAGTGACTACTACTCTGATACATGGATGATGTTTCCACAGCACTATCACTAGTGCCTACTACTCTGATACATGGATGATGTTTCCACAGCACTATCACTAGTGGCTACTACTCCGATACATGGATGATGTTTCCACAGCACTATCACTAGTGACTGCTACTCTGATACATGGATGATGTTTCCATAGCACTATCACTAGTGACTGCTACTCTGATACATGGATGATGTTTCCACAGCACTATCACTAGTGGCTACTACTCCGATACATGGATGATGTTTCCACAGCACTATCACTAGTGGCTACTACTCTGATACATGGATGATGTTTCCACAGCACTATCACTAGTGACTACTACTCTGATACATGGACGATGTTTCCACAGCACTATCACTAGTGACTGCTATTCTGATACATGGATGATGTTTCCACAGCACTATCACTAGTGACTACTACTCTGATACATGGATGATGTTTCCAAGCAACTATCACTAGTGGCTACTAATCTGATACATGGATGATGTTTCCACAGCACTATCACTAGTGACTACTACTCTGATACATGGATGATGTTTCCACAGCACTATCACTAGTGGCTACTACTCTGATACATGGATGATGTTTCCACAGCACTATCACTAGTGACTACTACTCTGATACATGGATGATGTTTCCACAGCACTATCACTAGTGGCTACTACTCTGATACATGGACGATGTTTCCACAGCACTATCACTAGTGACTGCTACTCTGATACATGGATGATGTTTCCACAGCACTATCACAAGTGGCTGCTACTCTGATACATGGATGATGTTTCCACAGCACTATCACTAGTGACTACTACTCCGATACATGGATGATGTTTCCACAGCACTATCACTAGTGGCTACTACTCCGATACACGGATGATGTTTCCACAGCACTATCACAAGTGGCTACTACTCCGATACATGGATGATGTTTCCACAGCACTATCACTAGTGGCTACTACTAAGATACATGGATGATGTATCCACAGCACTATCACTAGTGACTACTACTCTGATACATGGATGATGTTTCCACAGCACTATCACTAGTGGCTACTACTCTGATACATGGACGATGTTTCCACAGCACTATCACTAGTGACTACTACTCCGATACATGGATGATGTATCCACAGCACTATCACTAGTGACTACTACTCTGATACATGGATGATGTTTCCAGAGCACTATCACTAGTGGCTACTACTCTGATACATGGACGATGTTTCCACAGCACTATCACTAGTGACTGCTACTCTGATACATGGACGATGTATCCACAGCACTATCACTAGTGGCTACTACTCCGATACATGGATGATGTTTCCACAGCACTATCACTAGTGGCTGCTACTCCGATACATGGATGATGTATCCACAGCACTATCACTAATGGCTGCTACTCCGATACATGGATGATGTTTCCACAGCACTATCACAAGTGGCTGCTACTCTGATACATGGATGATGTATCCACAGCACTATCACGAGTTGCTGCTACTCCGATACATGGATGATGTTTCCACTGCACTATCACTAGTGGCTACTACTCCGATACATGGATGATGTTTCCACAGCACTATCACAAGTGGCTGCTACTCTGATACATGGATGATGTATCCACAGCACTATCACTAGTGGCTACTACTCCGATACATGGATGATGTTTCCACAGCACTATCACTAGTGGCTACTCCGATACATGGATGATGTTTCCACAGCACTATCACTAGTGGCTACTACTCTGATACATGGATGTTGTTTCCACAGCACTATCACTAGTGGCTGCTACTCCGATACATGGATGATGTTTCCACAGCACTATCACTAGTGGATACTCCGATACATGGATGATGTTTCCACAGCACTATCACTAGTGGCTGCTACTCTGATACATGGATGATGTTTCCACAGCACTATCACTAGTGACTGCTACTCCGATACATGGATGATGTTTCCACAGCACTATCACTAGTGGCTGCTACTCCGATACATGGACGATGTTTCCACAGCACTATCACTAGTGGCTGCTACTCCGATACATGGATGATGTTTCCACAGCACTATCACTAGTGACTACTACTCTGATACATGGACGATGTTTCCACAGCACAATCACTAGTGGCTGCTACTCCGATACATGGATGATGTATCCACAGCACTATCACTAGTGACTACTCTGATACATGGATGATGTTTCCACAGCACTATCACTAGTGGCTACTACTCCGATACACGGATGATGTTTCCACAGCACTATCACTAGTGGCTGCTACTCTGATACATGGATGATGTTTCCACAGCACTATCACTAGTGGCTACTCTGATACATGGATGTTGTTTCCACAGCACTATCACTAGTGGCTACTCTGATACATGGATGATGTTTCCACAGCACTATCAGAAGTGGCTGCTACTCTGATACATGGATGATGTATCCACAGCACTATCACTAGTGGCTGCTACTCTGATACATGGATGATGTTTCCACAGCACTATCACTAGTGGCTGCTACTCCGATACATGGATGATGTATCCACAGCACTATCACAAGTGGCTGCTACTCTGATACATGGATGATGTTTCCACAGCACTATCACTAGTGACTACTCCGATACATGGATGATGTATCCACAGCACTATCACTAGTGGCTACTACTCCGATACATGGACGATGTTTCCACAGCACTATCACAAGTGGCTGCTACTCCGATACATGGATGATGTTTCCACAGCACTATCACTAGTGGCTACTACTCTGATACATGGATGATGTATCCACAGCACTATCACTAGTGACTACTCTGATACATGGATGATGTTTCCACAGCACTATCACTAGTGGCTACTACTCCGATACACGGATGATGTTTCCACAGCACTATCACTAGTGGCTGCTACTCTGATACATGGATGATGTTTCCACAGCACTATCACTAGTGGCTACTCTGATACATGGATGATGTTTCCACAGCACTATCACAAGTGGCTGCTACTCTGATACATGGATGATGTATCCACAGCACTATCACTAGTGGCTGCTACTCTGATACATGGATGATGTTTCCACAGCACTATCACTAGTGGCTGCTACTCCGATACATGGATGATGTATCCACAGCACTATCACAAGTGGCTGCTACTCTGATACATGGATGATGTTTCCACAGCACTATCACTAGTGACTACTCCGATATATGGATGATGTATCCACAGCACTATCACTAGTGGCTGCTACTCCGATACATGGATGATGTTTCCACAGCACTATCACTAGTGGCTACTACTCTGATACATGGATGATGTTTCCACAGCACTATCACTAGTGGCTGCTACTCCGATACATGGATGATGTATCCACAGCACTATCACAAGTGGCTGCTACTCTGATACATGGATGATGTTTCCACAGCACTATCACTAGTGGCTACTCCGATACATGGATGATGTATCCACAGCACTATCACAAGTGTCTGCTACTCTGATACATGGATGATGTTTCCACAGCACTTTCACAAGTGGCTACTCTGATACACGGATGATGTTTCCACAGCACTAGTGACTGCTACTCCGATACATGGATGATGTTTCCACAGCACTATCACTAGTGACTACTCCGGTACATGGATGATGTTTCCACAGCACTATCACTAGTGACTACTACTCCGATACATGGATGATGTTTCCACAGCACTATCACGAGTGACTACTACTCCGATACATGGATGATGTTTCCACAGCACTATCACTAGTGACTACTACTCCGATACATGGATGATGTTTCCACAGCACTATCACTAGTGGCTACTACTCCGATACATGGATGATGTTTCCAAAGCACTATCACTAGTGACTACTACTCCGATACATGGATGATGTTTCCACAGCACTATCACTAGTGGCTATTACTCCGATACATGGATGATGTTTCCACAGCACTATCACTAGTGACTGCTACTCCGATACATGGATGATGTTTCCACAGCACTATCACTAGTGACTACTCCGATACATGGATGATGTATCCACAGCACTATCACTAGTGGCTACTACTCCGATACATGGACGATGTTTCCACAGCACTATCACAAGTGGCTGCTACTCTGATACATGGATGATGTTTCCACAGCACTATCACTAGTGACTGCTACTCCGATACACGGATGATGTTTCCACAGCACTATCACAAGTGGCTACTCTGATACATGGATGATGATTCCACAACACTATCACGAGTGGCTACTCTGATACATGGATGATGTTTCCACAGCACTGTCACGAGTGGCTACTCCGATAGATGGATGATGTTTCCACAGCACTATCACTAGTGACTGCTACTCCGATACATGGATGATGTTTCCACAGCACTATCACAAGTGGCTACTCTGATACATGGATGATGTTTCCACAGCACTATCACGAGTGGCTACTCTGATACATGGATGATGTTTCCACAGCACTATCACTAGTGACTGCTACTCCGATACATGGATGATGTTTCCACAGCACTATCACAAGTGGCTACTCTGATACATGGATGATGTTTCCACAGCACTATCACAAGTGGCTACTCTGATACATGGATGATGTTTCCACAGCACTGTCACGAGTGGCTACTCCGATACATGGATGATGTTTCCACAGCACTATCACGAGTGGCTACTCTGATACATGGATGATGTTTCCACAGCACTGTCACGAGTGGCTACTCCGATAGATGGATGATGTTTCCACAGCACTATCACTAGTGACTACTACTCCGATACATGGATGATGTTTCCACAGCACTATCACTAGTGGCTACTCCGATACATGGATGATGTTTCCACAGCACTATCACTAGTGGCTGCTACTCCGATACATGGATGATGTTTCCACAGCACTATCACTAGTGGCTGCTACTCCGATACATGGATGATGTTTCCACAGCACTATCACTAGTGGCTACTACTCCGATACACGGATGATGTCTCCACAGCACTATCACTAGTGGCTGCTACTCTGATACATGGATGATGTTTCCACAGCACTATCACTAGTGGCTGCTACTCTGATACACGGATGATGTTTCCACAGCACTATCACAAGTGGCTACTACTCCGATACATGGATGATGTTTCCACAGCACTATCACTAGTGGCTACTACTCCGATACACGGATGATGTTTCCACAGCACTATCACTAGTGACTACTACTCTGATACACGGATGATATTTCCACAGCACTATCACTAGTGGCTGCTACTCTGATACACGGATGATGTTTCCACAGCACTATCACAAGTGGCTACTACTCCGATACATGGATGATGTTTCCACAGCACTATCACTAGTGACTACTACTCTGATACACGGATGATGTTTCCACAGCACTATCACTAGTGGCTGCTACTCTGATACACGGATGATGTTTCCACAGCACTATCACAAGTGGCTACTACTCCGATACATGGATGATGTTTCCACAGCACTATCACTAGTGGCTACTACTCCGATACACGGATGATGTTTCCACAGCACTATCACTAGTGA
The DNA here is from genome assembly GCA_946902985.2 of Meconema thalassinum. NCBI lineage: Eukaryota > Metazoa > Arthropoda > Insecta > Orthoptera > Tettigoniidae > Meconema > Meconema thalassinum. The sequence continues at coordinate 18,752,340 of OX336395.1, read as the reverse complement.
CTACTACTCTGATACACGGATGATGTTTCCACAGCACTATCACTAGTGGCTGCTACTCTGATACACGGATGATGTTTCCACAGCACTATCACAAGTGGCTACTACTCCGATACACGGATGATGTTTCCACAGCACTATCACTAGTGACTACTACTCTGATACACGGATGATGTTTCCACAGCACTATCACTAGTGGCTGCTACTCTGATACATGGATGATGTTTCCACAGCACTATCACTAGTGACTACTACTCTGATACACGGATGATGTTTCCACAGCACTATCACTAGTGACTACTACTCTGATACACGGATGATGTTTCCACAGCACTATCACTAGTGGCTGCTACTCTGATACACGGATGATGTTTCCACAGCACTATCACAAGTGGCTACTACTCCGATACATGGATGATGTTTCCACAGCACTATCACTAGTGGCTACTACTCCGATACACGGATGATGTTTCCACAGCACTATCACTAGTGGCTGCTACTCTGATACACGGATGATGTTTCCACAGCACTATCACAAGTGGCTACTACTCTGATACATGGATGATGTTTCCACAGCACTATCACTAGTGGCTACTACTCCGATACACGGATGATGTTTCCACAGCACTATCACTAGTGACTACTACTCCGATACATGGATGATGTTTCCACAGCACTATAACTAGTGACTACTACTCCGATACATGGATGATATTTCCACAGCACTATCACTAGTGGCTACTACTCCGATACATGGATGATGTTTCCACAGCACTATCACTAGTAGCTACTACTCCGATACATGGATGATGTTTCCACAGCACTATCACAAGTGGCTACTACTCCGATACATGGATGATGTTTCCACAGCACTATCACTAGTGGCTACTCTGATACATGGATGATGTTTCCACAGCACTATCACTAGTGACTACTACTCCGATACATGGATGATGTTTCCACAGCACTATAACTAGTGACTACTACTCCGATACATGGATGATGTTTCCACAGCACTATCACTAGTGGCTACTCTGATACATGGATGATGTTTCCACAGCACTATCACAAGTGGCTACTCTGATACATGGATGATGTTTCCACAGCACTATAACTAGTGACTACTACTCCGATACATGGATGATGTTTCCACAGCACTATAACTAGTGACTACTACTCTGATACACGGATGATGTTTCCACAGCACTATCACTAGTGGCTGCTACTCTGATACATGGATGATGTTTCCACAGCACTATCACTAGTGGCTGCTACTCCGATACATGGATGATGTTTCCACAGCACTATCACTAGTGGCTGCTACTCTGATACACGGATGATGTTTCCACAGCACTATAACTAGTGACTACTACTCCGATACATGGATGATGTTTCCGCAGCACTATAACTAGTGACTACTACTCCGATACATGGATGATGTTTCCACAGCACTATCACTAGTGGCTACTACTCCGATACATGGATGATGTTTCCACAGCACTATCACTAGTAGCTACTACTCCGATACATGGATGATGTTTCCACAGCACTATCACAAGTGGCTACTATTCCGATACATGGATGATGTTTCCACAGCACTATCACTAGTGACTACTACTCCGATACATGGATGATGTTTCCACAGCACTATAACTAGTGACTACTACTCCGATACATGGATGATGTTTCCACAGCACTATCACTAGTGGCTACTCTGATACATGGATGATGTTTCCACAGCACTATCACAAGTGGCTACTCTGATACATGGATGATGTTTCCACAGCACTATAACTAGTGACTACTACTCCGATACATGGATGATGTTTCCACAGCACTATCACTAGTGGCTACTCTGATACATGGATGATGTTTCCACAGCACTATCACAAGTGGCTACTCTGATACATGGATGATGTTTCCACAGCACTATCACTAGTGGCTACTCTGATACATGGATGATGTTTCCACAGCACTATCACAAGTGGCTACTCTGATACATGGATGATGTTTCCACAGCACTGTCACGAGTGGCTACTCCGATACATGGATGATGTTTCCACAGCACTATCACGAGTGGCTACTCTGATACATGGATGACGTTTCCACAGCACTATCACAAGTGGCTACTCTGATACATGGATGATGTTTCCACAGCACTATCACAAGTGGCTACTACTCTGATACATGGATGATGTTTCCACAGCACTGTCACAAGTGGCTACTCTGATACATGGATGATGTTTCCACAGCACTATAACTAGTGACTACTACTCCGATACATGGATGATGTTTCCACAGCACTATCACAAGTGGCTACTCTGATACATGGATGATGTTTCCACAGCACTATCACGAGTGGCTACTACTCCGATACATGGATGATGTTTCCACAGCACTATCACGAGTGGCTACTACTCCGATACATGGATGATGTTTCCACAGCACTATCACGAGTGGCTACTCTGATACATGGATGATGTTTCCACAGCACTATCACGAGTGGCTACTACTCCGATACATGGATGATGTTTCCACAGCACTATCACGAGTGGCTACTACTCCGATACATGGATGATGTTTCCACAGCACTATCACGAGTGGCTACTACTCCGATACATGGATGATGTTTCCACAGCACTATCACGAGTGGCTACTACTCCGATACGTGGATGATGTTTCCACAGCACTATAACTAGTGACTACTACTCCGATACATGGATGATGTTTCCACAGCACTATCACAAGTGGCTACTCTGATACATGGATGATGTTTCCACAGCACTATCACGAGTGGCTACTACTCCGATACATGGATGATGTTTCCACAGCACTATCACGAGTGGCTACTACTCCGATACATGGATGATGTTTCCACAGCACTATCACGAGTGGCTGCTACTCCGATACATGGATGATGTTTCCACAGCACTATCACAAGTGGCTACTACTCTGATACATGGATGATGTTTCCACGGCACTATCACTAGTGGCTGCTGCTCTGATACATGGATGATGTTTCCACAGCACTATCACGAGTGGCTACTCTGATACATGGATGATGTTTCCACAGCACTATCACAAGTGGCTACTACTCTGATACATGGATGATGTTTCCACTGCACTATCACTAGTGGCTACTCTGATACATGGATGAAGTTTCCACAGCACTATCACTAGTGGCTACTACTCCGATATATGGATGATGTTTCCACAGCACTATCACTAGTGACTACTACTCCGATACATGGATGATGTTTCCACAGCACTATAACTAGTGACTACTACTCCGATACATCGATGATGTTTCCACAGCACTATCACAAGTGGCTACTCTGATACATGGATGATGTTTCCACAGCACTATCACGAGTGGCTACTCCGATACATGGATGATGTTTCCACAGCACTATCACTAGTGGCTGCTACTCCGATACATGGATGATGTTTCCACAGCACTATCACAAGTGGCTACTCTGATACATGGATGATGTTTCCACAGCACTATCACTAGTGGCTGCTACTCCGATACATGGATGATGTTTCCACAGCACTATCACTAGTGGCTACTACTCCGATACATGGATGATGTTTCCACAGCACTATCACGAGTGGCTACTACTCTGATACATGGATGATGTTTCCACAGCACTATCACTAGTGACTGCTACTCTGATACATGGATGATGTTTCCACAGCACTATCACTAGTGGCTGCTACTCCGATACATGGATGATGTTTCCACAGCACTATCACGAGTGGCTGCTACTCTGATACATGGATGATGTTTCCACAGCACTATCACTAGTGACTGCTACTCTGATACATGGATGATGTTTCCACAGCACTATCACGAGTGGCTACTCCGATACATGGACGATGTTTCCACAGCACTATCACTAGTGGCTACTCTGATACATGGATGATGTTTCCACAGCACTATCACGAGTGGCTACTACTCCGATACATGGATGATGTTTCCACAGCACTATCACGAGTGGCTGCTACTCTGATACATGGATGATGTTTCCACAGCACTATCACTAGTGACTGCTACTCTGATACATGGATGATGTTTCCACAGCACTATCACGAGTGGCTACTCCGATACATGGACGATGTTTCCACAGCACTATCACGAGTGGCTACTCTGATACATGGATGATGTTTCCACAGCACTATCACTAGTGACTGCTACTCCGATACATGGATGATGTTTCCACAGCACTATCACTAGTGGCTGCTACTCCGATACATGGATGATGTTTCCACAGCACTATCACTAATGGCTGCTACTCCGATACATGGATGATGTTTCCACAACACTATCACGAGTGGCTACTACTCCGATACATGGATGATGTTTCCACAGCACTATCACGAGCGGCTGCTACTCCGATACATGGATGATGTTTCCACAGCACTATCACTAATGGCTGCTACTCCGATACATGGATGATGTTTCCACAACACTATCACGAGTGGCTACTACTCCGATACATGGATGATGTTTCCACAGCACTATCACTAGTGGCTGCTACTCTGATACATGGATGATGTTTCCACAGCACTATAACAAGTGCCTACCCTGATACATGGATGATGTTTCCACAACACTATTACTAATGGCTGCTACTCCGATACATGGATGATGTTTCCACAACACTATCACGAGTGGCTACTACTCCGATACATGGAAGATGTTTCCACAGCACTATCACTAGTGACTACTACTCTGATACATGGATGATGTTTCCACAGCACTATCACTAGTGGCTGCTACTCTGATACATGGATGAAGTTTCCACAGCACTATCACTAGTGGCTGCTACTCCGATACATGGATGAAGTTTCCACAGCACTATCACAAGTGGCTACTCTGATATATGGATGAAGTTTCCACAGCACTATCACTAGTGGCTACTACTCCAATACATGGATGATGTTTCCACAGCACTATCACTAGTGGTTGCTACTCGGATACATGGATGATGTTTCCACAGCACTATAACAAGTGCCTACCCTGATACATGGATGATGTTTCCACAACACTATCACGAGTGGCTACTACTCTGATACATGGATGATGTTTCCACAGCACTATCACAAGTGGCTACTCCGATACATGGATGATGTTTCCACAGTACTATCACAAGTGGCTACTCTGATACATGGATGATGTTTCCACAGCACTTTCACGAGTGGCTACTCCGATACATGGATGATGTTTCCACAGCACTATCACAAGTGGCTACTCTGATACATGGATGATGTTTCCACAGCACTATCACGAGTGGCTACTCCGATACATGGATGATGTTTCCACAGCACTATCACAAGTGGCTACTCTGATACATGGATGAAGTTTCCACAGCACTATCACAAGTGGCTACTCTGATACATGGATAATGTTTCCACAGCACTATCACTAGTGGCTACTACTCCGATACATGGATGATGTTTCCACAGCACTATCACAAGTGGCTACTCTGATACATGGATGATGTTTCCACAGCACTATCACTAGTGGCTGCTACTCCGATACATGGATGATGTTTCCACAGCACTATCACAAGTGGCTACTCTGATACATGGATGAAGTTTCCACAGCACTATCACGAGTGGCTACTACTCCGATACATGGATGATGTTTCCACAGCACTATCACGAGTGGCTGCTACTCCAATACATGGAAAGCGGCTTACTCTGTGTATGGAGAATGAGAGACGTCACCTATCTCATTTGATCTTCAAAACTAAGCAAAACAAAACTTTATGTATGCGTCTACATTATAAAGAAAAATAAAAGTTTTCTGATTCATACAATGGGTTTTATTACGTTAAAGAAAAAGGAAGTTATGCTGCCACACCCTGTATAAAGCCTACTCAATCGTGGCGTTCTCTGAATCACCACTGTCCTCCTAACAGTGCGCGTATTGACCACTGCAGCGCTGAGTACTCACCTTACATTAACATGTAATAGCGTTACTATCGGAAGCTAAAACCAGCAAAAATATAACTACACACTATATTTTCAGTACATGAATACACATTGTTGAGTAGAATGAACTCTTACTACTAAAAATGAACATCTCTTTTACCACCGTGAAAGAAGTATGGTTTGAATAGGGCCTCTTCTCTGTCTCCAGAAGGGTAAGTTAATAGCCTACACGTTACACTTAACAGTAATGTGCGGCGTGTGCATTTGTAATTCCGGTGATGATTGGAAGGAGACCTTAGGTTAGAAACCATCCCGGCATTTGCCTGGAGTAGAAGTGGGTAACCACGAAAAACCATTTCCAGGAAGGATGAGATAGGAATCTAACCCACCTCTTATCAGGTTTTTCCTGATGAAGCTGAGTGTACCCCGTTCCAGCTCTCAGACCAGAATAAAATTTCTTGGCAGAGCCTGGATTCTAACATGGATCTCTGGGGGCAACAACCAAGAATGCCAGCCACTACACGACGAGGTGGTCAGGAGATTATCATCATCATCAGAACTGGAGAAATAATACAAGTTCACCTAATTTTCAGTCGCATGGTCAGCGGAGGCTACATACCTTGTCTTATTGCTTTAATCCATAGGAAATTCATGAAAACTAGTTCCAGGAACATTATTTCTAGATCCTTATTTACAAAATGGCACGCAGCAGTATACCATCGTAATACAATGGCCTTATTTCAGTAACATAACTTGATTCATGCTTACACAATGTGCATTAACTGAACAGATCTTGTAGGGGGGAATGCAGCGCCTCTAGCGGCAAAGACATCATCTGCAGGGCGGACAGCTCCCAGAGGCTATTGGACAGGCTTTTTCTTTATCATTGGAGGCTACGGTTTGACATAACATGCTGCCAGCCTATGCAGCTTCGAAGTTCACACATGTAACAAGCTGTTTTCATCAACAATACAATGTGAGCCTACCTATCTCATGTCAAGAGTGCTTGATAAAATTAGTAGTATCCCGAGTTAGTTAGTTATTGTTGTTTTACGGGACGGAACAGTGAGGTCAACAGCCCCTCGGTATCCAGAGTCCATCTCCAATAATATCACTAATGAAATTCTAAGACAGAGGGAGAGGTGGACTCCAGTATCGTAAGCCAGGTTTTGTTTCGCTGGAAGAAGTAACGGACGAAATGATATCGGTTACGCTGAGCAGTCCAGGAATAGCCTGAACGTTAACTAGAATACTGTTGCCACATGTTGCTTAAAATCTTATTCTACAGTGTGGAGTAAGTGATCATCCTGAGGAACTGAGCAGGATAAAATTGCAAAAGTTTCTTTGCCCATCTGTCACTAACTATACCAATGACACGAGACTACGTCTTGAGAAGAAAAACAACTTAGGAGTAAAAAAAAAATACAAAAATTAAGAAAAGTCGTTCCTTTTCACTGAAATTCCATGGTACGCTGGTAAAAATATTCAGTGCAACCATCTACAGTACCGTACCATACTCTTGTACATACCAGACAGTTGAACGTGCCATATAATAAGGGAAATCCGGAGATATAGAATTCCGGTGAAATATTTCGCACACACGCACACAGACACACACGGACTCACACGCGGACAAAAGGTGATCTCTTAAGCCGTGTGTCTGTGTGTGTGTTTGTTTGCGTCCCCCCCCCCCCCAATAACTTATAAATGGCCTGATCGATGTCAATGAAACTCGGTAAGGTCACAGTACTATTACGGCCGACCCCGACCATGTCGTACACATTTTAATACGTCTCACTAATCCAACATGGCGGCTGTGCAAATAATTTCACCGGCATTCAACTTCTCCGAAAATATTACCGATAACACCCTGAACTTTTGTACGGTGATAAAGGGCACTACTAAACGTTCTTATTTGGGACTTTCAAAAACCTGTCAACTACAAAACGAACATGGCGAACAAGCGAATTTGAATCTTTTAAATAGACCTTACTCACGATTTTAACATCTGATTGCAGTAAAACTTGCTAAAGAAAATGTCTAAGCACATAGAAATGCAATGGCATCTAATTTACTTCAATTGTTTATGTAACCTCAAGATGGCGGCTGTGCGAAATATTTCACTGGCATTTTATATCTCCGAAACTATTGCTGATATCACCCTGAAATTTTGTACGGTGATGAAGGGTACTACTAAACGTTTACCTATGTGACTTTCAAAAACCTGTTATCTACAAAACGATCATGGCGGCAGAGCGAATTTGAAACTTTTATATAGATTTTTCTCGCGTTTTAACCATCCAAACGCAAAGAAATTTGGTACAGCAAATGTTTAAACATATTGTAATGCTGTGGCAACTAACTTGGTTCAATTGTCTACATAAACTCAAGATGGCGGCTATGCGAAATATTTCACCGGCATTCTATATCTCCGAAATTATTAATGAAATCAACCTGAAATTTTGTACAGAGATAAAAGGTACTACTAGAAGTTCAGTTTTGAGACTTTCAAAAACCTGTAAAATACAAAACGAACATGGCGACCAAGTGAAGGGGAAACATTTGTATAGACTTGTATCGCGATTTAACCATCTGAGCGCAGTGAAACTTAGTATACACATTGTAATGCACTGGCATCTAATTTAGTACAATTGTTCGCAAAACCTCAAGATGGCCGCTGTGCGCAATTTTAAAATTAAGTTTTTATTTCTTGTGTATTATTCACTCAAATTCATAATCCATTCGCTGCCAAAAGTTAAGTTTGCTCACGCGAACAAAAACTAAGTCGTGCTGACCACTGGTACGGCGACTAAGTCCTCCGACCGTCAGAATCTCGGCGTGTATACTGTCACTTCACGTTACGTAGTTCCGCACATGAGCAAATGCTCCGTTGTAATGATGTGACTATGTTCAGAATCGTGGCCTTTATATAGTCCAGCGAGAAATTGTTCCAGAACCTTCCATCTCGTATCTCGGTTTCTACTGGACCGATTTTAACGCTTGATAGCTCAAAATCCTTCTCTTGTAATTGCCAGTAAAGTGTGCTAATTTCCTAGCGTCGATCTCTTCTCCTAAAGGTAATTCCAGAAAAATATTTCTCGTGACGTATGCGGGCTCCACGTCATAATCTCACGTCACTCGCCCCTGCGATGCATGCTTCCCTCAGCACTTTTGAGTCTCCTCCGCGCGTTATTCAAACCATCCATTCCCTCAATCTCTTCAACTAATAACTCTTCTTTCCAAAATAATAATGTCAACAATGTCACGGACGTGTGAACGATCCGGGTATAATAGGTCTTGGCTACTTACTCAAATTCATAATCCAATCAACAAGTAATCTTCCGTAGAGTTCCTCCAATCCTGTTCTCGCGTGTTTTAGGCAACTTGGTGAAATCTAAATAAGAATGTATGCAACAATTAATTAAATTAAAGCTTCGAAGCATTTCAGACGAGCTATTTTGAACACACAACATATTCTATAATCTGCGTCTATAATAATAGTAAAAACTGTTTTAATAGTAGTACCTACCTTGTTCAACTTCATTGGACTTGAAATTCCAAAGAAAACTGAGAAATTAATAAATGAAACGTGCATCATTGTTGTTGGTACTATAATGTTGGAGACATTGTGTGCAGTGCATTCTGGGAGTTTTCGAGAGGCAACTGTCAGCAACTGTGTGGTAAGAAATCTTAGTGTTATTGTCGTATTTGGAGATGGCAAGATTTTAAGCGGGGTTGGCGACACTGTGCTGACATATAATAACAACTTAATATCCAGAAATGCAAGCATAAACCAACATGCACGTAGCCATAGGGGATGGATGTTAAAGTTGGCTACATTGTTATCGTTTAGTGTCTTATTTCAGGTGGCGTGGACTATAGCTCATCGCACCGTGTCGATTTAACAAGAGATGATAGACGGGAAATAGATTGAGTGCTATTTCCATGATTGATATTATGATCGCTCAATATTAACAGTAATACTAATGTTCACTGAAGAAGGTCTGCATTGAGGAAGCTGATACAGCCTTGAGTACGCTAAAGGTAAATAAAGCTGTTGGCGTTGATGGTGTGTATCCAGAGTTCCTTAAAGCCATCAGTCCTAAAACAAAATTGTGGCTCATTGAATTTCTTAATGAGATTTTGAGAACTGGAGAATTACCGAAGCTCTTTTAACAGTCTAAGATAATTGCCATCCTAAAACCACGGAAAGACGGAACCGATGCTTCTAACTACTGACCTGTATCACTACTCTGCATGACCTATAAGCTACTAGAAAGGCTTATTTTGAATCGCATTCAAGAGGCCATTGAGCGAATCATCCCCATCGAACAGGGTGGCTTTAGAAAACATCGGAGCTGCTGTGATCAGGTCTTAACATTGACAACTCGAGTAGAAGCAGGATTTCAACGAGGACTCAACTCAGCTGCAGTGTTTGTGGATCTTACGGCAGCTTATGCTACTGTCTGGAGGAAGGGATTGATGTCGAAGTTCATTGACTTCATCCCATGTCAAAAGCTGGTGTTTCTAGTGAAGAACATGCTCTCTGACAGGCGCTTTAAGGCTTTCCTTAATGGACGTGCTAGCAGTTGGAGAACTCTAAATAACGGCCTACCTGAGGGATCCGCTCTGGCCCCCATTTTGTTTAATTTGTGTATCCATGACATGCCAAACACGGACTCCATGAAAATCCAGTATGCAGACGACCTAGCACTAATCTGCCAGAATAAAAATATTATGATCTGTGAGAATGTGCTGACGAGTGATCTGACGAAATTGAGTGATTACTTCCATAAATGGAGACTTCAGCCAAACCCAAATAAAACTGAGGTTTCTGCATTCCATCTAAATAATACAGAAGCCCAAAGAGAACTACATGTAACTTTCAACGAGATCAAGTACCGCATAACCACAATCCAAAATAACTAGGAATCAGTCTGGATAGGTCCTTGACTTTCAAACAATAGTGCATCAAGTTATCTATGAAACTTGGCTCCAGGGTGAATCTGCTCCGCAAGATTGCCGGTAGTATTTGGGGTGAGGACGCCAACACTTCACGCTCTGCTGCATTCGTGCTTGTGTATTCTGCTGGTAATACTGTGCTCCTGTGCGGGTGGACAGCGTCCACGTGCAGCTTAATGAAGCCATGAGAGTTATCACTGGGCCTGTCAGATCTACTCCCATTCAGTGGTTACCTGTCCTAACTAATATTGCTCCGCAAGATCTAAGGAGGACAGCAGCTAAGGTACATTTGCTCAAGAAGATCACATCTCAGAAAACTCTCCCTTGTACGATGCCCTACGAGATCCACCAACAACTCGTCTGAAATCACGCAAGCAACCCTGGGTTGATTTGGAAAGTGTCAGTTCTTTCAACGTGACCTCTAAATGGCGACAGCGCTGGCAACAGCATCCACACAACTATGCTTATCTTTTTCAAGATCTGACAAGGAAGGTTGAGGGATTTCATCTACCACGACAAACCTGGTCGAAGCTGAACCGCATTAGGACGGGTCAAGGGAGGTGTGGGCACACCTTGAAGAAATGGGGTTTCTGTTCATCTGCTGATTGCGACTGCAAAGCGGAAGACCAGACGATGGACCATATTGTTAAGGAGTGCCCCCTTCGAGCATTTGACGGTGATTTGAGTACTCTACACCAAGTGACTCAGAGTGCTATGGACTGGTTGTCAAGTTTGGACTTTTCCATTTGAATGATACTTTGTAAAGCCACACGAGATATATACTGCAGAAGGTCTACACCAATGATTGTTAATTACGAATTAGTTATTGAGTAGATAAATTAAATTAAATCCAACCACTGATAGGACGCGTACAAGTGTAGTGTGTGGCTGATAGTGAAGAGATCAGATGTATAAGTAGTCCATGTTATGTTAAGAGCGCAAGGTAAGTGAGCGAGTTGTGCAATAGCAAAGGCTCTGTTTGGGAGAGTTACAGATCCCCAATGTGGATAATATGTAGGGTTTGATTCTCTGGTATGAAAACCAGGAGATACATTGAAATAAAGCCTGTAACTACGGTGAAACATATCTCAGAGGTAAATACTGGGGATATGTTCGACGATTATTGAAATAATGCACAGTTACACACGGGGTAATGACACTCGGAAGATGATATATCCAACAAACTATGAGGTAAGCCCCACAATGGTCAATTGTATTACCGGCACATTAACTATTCATGGTGCAGGCCAATGGATGATATCCTTATAAAAACAAGAAGTTCCGTGACGAACTAAAGAGCCTACTTTTCATGCCAATGATTATTCTACAGTATATGAACCTATCTAGAATAATGACGAAATTAAGTTGCTAATATCAAAATTTCTAATTAGTTCGAAATACTGTACACCTTGCATAATGTTGCCTAATAGAGCACTACAGTTGGCAGACCTGATGACTGAATATATTCTTAGTTCCATCTCTTAAGGTACAGAATACAAAATTTGGTTGAAGTCCAATGAATAGCATGGATGTTACATGCAGTTAAACAATGGATCTAACAGCGCACGTAAAATCATGTTGGCAACAATATCATGCATGAATTGGTCAGAAATAATCTGAAATAATATTATCTATTGTTGTGCCAATTTTGAATGAAATCCATTAGATAGTATAGAAGTTACATGCATTTTAAAATTGGACCTATCAGCAGGCTTAGAATCATGCTGGCAGCACTGACGTCTATTAGTTACTCCAAATTCATCTAGAATGCCAGGTACTATACGTGTGCAAAGTTTAGAGCTATTGGCTTGCATACTTTCTGATACTGTATATTGATATTAGGGTAACACAAATAGGGACAGCACATATTAACAGTTGGCAGCCCTGGTTGCTCTTAAGAATACGCATAGTCATATCTGTTATGGTACACATAGCACATACGAAATTTGGTTGAAATCCAAATGATAGTATGGAAGTTACATGTATTTAAAGTTGGACCTGTCAGCAGGCTTAGAATCATGTTGGTAGCACTGACGTATATAAGTTACTCCAAATTAATATAGAATGTCAGGTATTATACGTGTGCATAATTTAAAGCTGTCGGCTTGCATACTTTCTGATATATTGGTATTTGGACAAAATAAATTAGGAGCATTTATTAACAGTTGGCAGCCCTGGTGGGTCTCAAGAATACGCTCAGTCGTATCTGGTTATTGTGACAATTCTATGTTCAAATCTAGATTAACAATGTCAGGTTTGTTAAGAGTCTGCAGACTTCTTACAAAAAATATGTGTGTTGTTAGTTGAAGGGCATTGCAAGCACATACGAAATTTGGTTGAATTCCAATTGATAGTGTAGAAGTTATATGCATTCAAAAATTGGACCAATCAGCAGGCTTATAATCATTTTGGCAACACTGCCATGTATGGCCTCCTGGAAATTAAACTGCAATATTATTATCTATACGTGTGCCAATTTTGAAATAGCTCCCATTCATACCTTCCAAGATATCCAACATGGAGCTCAAATTTCAATTGCGTTTTTTTAGCAGTTGGTAGCACTGACATCATTTTCAAATACGGCCGTCAGATATTCGGGTGTAGGCATTTACTCCTACCAAATTTTGTTTCGATTGCTCCAGCGGTTTAGGAGTTGATAGGGGGGACACACACACAGCCAGACAGACAGACAGACAGACAGGAGGACAGACAGACAGACAGACAGACAGACAGAAGGACAGACAGACATTTGCTCGATCTCATAAGTCTACTTTTTCCTCATTTTTTCAAATGTGAAAAGTAGGCTAAAAATAGCTATGTGGAGGCAGTTACGGGTTTTAATAATGTATTTATCAAGATTTTTGGATTTCTATATCAACGTTTGACCAATGTTTGGAAATATTTGGATTTGAGCATCAGGATACCCGCAACTTATCATATTTTGGTAGCAACAGGCATGAACCCCCCCCCCCCCCCCCTCCCAAACGTTAAGTTATAATACAATTAAAGCATTGAAACGTAAAGATGATTTCCAGACTATCGTTACAGAGTATATAAATGTGATCGAGTGAAATCTTGGTTGATTTATGAGTAGGGTTTTGTTTCCTAAAGATTGTGATAATTCTATGTTCAAATCTAGATTAACAATGTCAGGTTTGTTAAGAGTCTGCAGACTTCTTACAAAAAATATGTGTGTTGTTAGTTGAAGGGCATTGCAAGCACATCGTAATTAATTTCCTCGTTTCTTATTACGTTTATGAACTGGTAGTACTCATCAAAGAAATATTCTTTGCTTCAAACTCAAAGATTTATTGGTTTCAAATTTAAAATATTTCGTATTGAGAACTCAAAACATAAGATGATAGAAAATATTCACTGTTGTCAATCGAATTCATGTAGTGTATGTAAGGATATTGTTTCAACCTTGTTTCAAATATTAAGGGTGTTATTAAGAAATGTGTTTCAATTTTTAATGCGTATTAATTAACCTCAGGGATATTGTAGATATCTAATTAAACTTATTTCAATCTACCCTAGATTATGTCAATCGTTGGACCTGGTTATGTGCTATCGTGATTTAAATTCAACAACCCGGCTATGAACCCGAGCATCCGACTAAATCAATTCCACATATATATTTTATTCTTATTTAAAGGTGTTTACTACAGACAAGCGGTTATGATATCATACTGGAATGCCTGGATTGTAAACTAGTTTCATTGAAGATTGCTGTCTGAACACGCTAACTCACTGTTTATTACAGACAAGCGGTTATGATATCATACTGGAATGCCTCGATTGTAAACTAGGTTCATTGAAGATTGCTGTCTGAACACGTAAACTCACTGTTTATTACAGGCAAGCGTTATGATATCATACTGGAATGCCTGGATTGTAAACTAGGTTCATTGAAGATTGCTGTCTGAATACGCTGACTGACTGTTTATTACAGACAAGCGTTATGATATCATACTGGAATGCCTCGATTGTAAACTAGGTTCATTGAAGATTGCTGTCTAAACACGCTGACTGTTTATTACAGACAAGCGGTTATGATATCATACTGGAATGCCTGGATTGTAAACTAGGTTCATTGAAGAGTGCTGTCTGAACACGCTAACTCACTGTTTATTACAGACAAGTGGTTATGATATCATACTGGAATGCCTGGATTGTAAACTAGGTTCATTGAAGATTGTAGTCTGAACACGCTGACTGACAGTTTATTACAGACAAGCGGTTATGATATCATACTGGAATGCCTCGATTGTAAACTAGGTTCATTGAAGATTGCTGTCTGAACACACTAACTCACTGTATATTACAGACAAGCGGTATGATATCATACTGGAATGCCTGGATTATAAACTAGGTTCATTGAAGATTGCTGTCTGAACACGCTGACTGTTTATTACAGACAAGTGGTTATGATATATTGAAATGCCTGGATTGTAAACTAGGTTCATTGAAGATTGCTATCGGACCACGCCAACTCACTGTTTATTACAGACAAGCGGTTATGATTCCATACTGGAAAGCCTAAATTGAAAACTAGGTTCATTGAAGATTGCTGTCTGAACACGCTGACTCACTGTTTATTACAGACAAGCGTTATGATATCATACTGGAATGCTTGGATTGTAAACTAGGTTCATTGAAGATTGCTGTCGGAACACGCTAACTCACTGTTTATTACAGACAAGCGTTATGATATCATACTGGAATGCCTGGATTGTAAACTAGGTTCATTGAAGATTGCTGTCGGAACCCAATAAATCACTGTTTATTACAGACAAGCGGTTATGACATCATAATGGAATGCCTCGATTGTAAACTAGGTTCATTGAAGATTGCTGCCTGAACACGCTCACTGACTGTTTATTAAAGACAAGCGTTATGATATCATACTGGAATGCCTGGATTGTAAACTAGGTTCATTGAAGATTGCTGTCTGAACACACTAACTCACTGTTTATTAGAGACAAGCGTTATGATATCATACTGGAATTCCTGGATTGTAAACTAGGTTCATTGAAGATTGCTGTCTGAACACGCTAACTCACTGTTTATTACAGACAAGCGGTTATGATATCATACTGGAATGCCTGGATTGTAAACTAGGTTCATTGAAGATTGCTGTCTGAACACGCTGACTCACTGTTTATTACAGACAAGCGGTTATGATATCATACTGGAATGCCTGGATGTAAACTAGGTTCATTGAAGATTGCTGTCTGAACACGCTGACTCACTGTTTATTACAGACAAGCGGTTATGATATCATACTGGAATGCCTGGATTGTAAACTAGGTTCATTGAAGATTGCTGTCTGAACACGCTGACTTACTGTTTATTACAGACAAGCGTTATGATATCATACTGGAATGCCAGGATTGTAAACTAGGTTCATTGAAGATTGCTGTCTGAACACGCTGACTGACTGTTTATTACAGACAAGCAGTTTTGATATCATACTGGAATGCCTCGATTGTAAACTAGGTTCATTGAAGATTGCTGTCTGAACACGATAACTCACTGTTTATTACAGAAAAGCGGTTATGATATCATACTGGAATGCCTGGATTGTAAACTGGTTCATTGAAGATTGCTGTCTGAACACGCTGACTCACTGTTTATTACAGACAAGCGGTTATGATATCATACTGGAATGCCTGGATGTAAACTAGGTTCATTGAAGATTGCTGTCTGAACACGCTGACTCACTGTTTATTACACACATGCGGTATTGATATCATACTCGAATGCCTGGATTGTAAATTAGGTTCATTGAAGATTGCTGTCTGAACACGCTAACTCACTGTTTATTACAGACAAGCGTTATGATATCATACTGGAATGCCTCGATTGTAAACTAGGTTCATTGAAGATTGCTGTCTGAACACGCTGACTGTTTATTACAGACAAGCGGTTATGATATCATATTGGAATGCCTCGATTGTAAACTAGGTTCATTGAAGATTGCTGTCTGAACACGCTGACTGACTGTTTATTACAGACAAGCGGTTATGATATCATACTGGAATGCCTGGATTGTAAACTAGGTTCAATGAAGATTACTGTCTGAACACGCTAACTCACTGTTTATTACAGACAAGCGGTTATGGTATCATACTGGAATGCCTGGATTGTAAACTAGGTTCATTGAAGATTACTGTCTGAACACGCTGACTATTACAGACAAGCGGTTATGATATCATGCTGGAATGCCTGGATTGTTAACTAGGTTCATTGAAGATTGCTGTCTGAACACGCTAACTCACTGTTTATTACAGACAAGCGTTATGATATCATACTGGAATGCCTGGATTGTAAACTTGGTTCATTGAAGATTGCTGTCGGAACACGCTAACTCACCGTTTATTACAGACAAGCGGTTATGATATCATACTGGAATGCCTGGATTGTAAACTAGGTTCGTTGAAGATTGCTGTCTGAACACGCTGACTCACTGTTTACTACAGACAAGCGTTTATGATATCATACTGGAATGCATGGATTGTAAACTAGGTTCATTGAAGATTTCTGTCTGAACACACTAACTCACTGTTTATTACAGACAAGCGTTATGATATCATACTGGAATGCCGCGATTGTAAACTAGGTTCATTGAAGAATGCTGTCTGAACACGCTGACTGTTTATTACAGACAAGCGGTTATGATATCATATTGGAATGCCTCGATTGTAAACTAGGTTTATTGAAGATTGCAGTCTGAACACGCTGACTGACTGTTTATTACAGACAAGCGGTTATGATATCATACTGGAATGCCTCGATTGTAAACTAGGTTCATTGAAGATTACTGTCTGTACACGCTAACTCACTGTTTATTACAGACAAGCGGATATGATATCATACTGGAATGCCTGGATTGTAAACTAAGTTCATTGAAGATTACTGTCTGAACACGCTGACTATTACAGACAAGCGGTTATGATATCATGCTGGAATGCCTGTATTGTAAACTAGGTTCATTGAAGATTGCTGTCTGAACACGCTAACTCACTGTTTATTACAGACAAGCGTTATGATATCATACTGGAATGCCTGGATTGTAAACTAGGTTCATTGAAGATTGCTGTCTGAACACGCTGACTCACTGTTTATTACAGACAAGCGTTATGATATCATACTGGAATACCTGGATCGTAAACTAGGTTCGTTGAACATTGCTGTCGGAACACGCTAACGCACTGTTTATTACAGACAAGCGGTTATGATATCATACTGGAATGCCTGGATTGTAAACTAGGTTCATTGAAGATTGCTGTCTGAACATGCTGACTCACTGTTTATTACAGACAAGCGGTTATGATATCTTTCTGGAATGCCTGGATTGTAAACCAGGTTCATTGAAGATTGCTGTCTGAACACCCTAACTCACTGTTTATTACAGACAAGCGTTATGATAACATACTGGAATGCCTGGATTGTAAACTAGGTTCATTGAAGATTGGTGTCTGAACACGCTGACTCACTGTTTATTACAGACAAGCGTTATGATATCATACTGGAATGCCTGGATTGTAAACTAGGTTCATTGAAGATTGCTGTCGGAACACGCTAACTCACTGTTTATTACAGACAAGCGGTTATGATATCATACTGGAATGCCTGGATTGTAAACTAGGTTCATTGAAGATTGCTGTCGGAACACAATAAATCACTTTTTATAACAGACAAGCGGTTATGACATCATACTGGAATGCCTCGATTGTAAACTAGGTTCATTGAAGATTGCTGTCTGAACACGCTGACTGACTGTTTATTAAAGACAAGCGTTATGATATCATACTGGAATGCCTGGATTGTAAACTAGGTTCATTGAAGATTGCTGTCTGAACACACTAACTCACTGTTTATTACAGACAAGCGTTATGATATCATACTGGAATTCCTGGATTGTAAACTAGGTTCATTGAAGATTGCTGTCTGGACACGCTAACTCACTGTTTATTACAGACAAGCGGTTGTGATATCATACTGGAATGCCTGGATTGTAAACTAGGTTCATTGAAGATTGCTGTCTGAACACGCTGACTCACTGTTTATTACAGACAAGCGGTTATGATATCATACTGGAATGCCTGGATGTAAACTAGGTTCATTGAAGATTGCCGTCTGAACACGCTGACTCACTGTTTATTACAGACAAGCGGTTATGATATCATACTGGAATGCCTGGATTGTAAACTAGGTTCATTGAAGATTGCTGTCTGAACACGCTGACTCACTGTTTATTACAGACAAGCGTTATGATATCATACTGGAATGCCTGGATTGTAAACTAGGTTCATTGAAGATTGCTGTCTGAACACGCTGACTGACTGTTTATTACAGACAAGCAGTTTTGATATCATACTGGAATGCCTCGATTGTAAACTAGGTTCATTGAAGATTGCTGTCTGAACACGATAACTCACTGTTTATTACAGAAAAGCGGTTATGATATCATACTGGAATGCCTGGATTGTAAACTAGGTTCATTGAAGATTGCTGTCTGAACACGCTGACTCACTATTTATTACAGACAAGCGGTTATGATATCATACTGGAATGCCTGGATGTAAACTAGGTTCATTTAAGATAGCTGTCTGAACACGCTGACTCACTGTTTATTACACACATGCGGTATTGATATCATACTGCGCCGATAAAGGTCAGTAATAATAATGACAATGCGCGTCAGAGTAGCAGTGGAAGATAAAATCAACAAGGTCGCAAATGGATGGGGGAAAAGACGTCTTGCTCGACCCGGTGCTGGGCCCAAGGTTTTCGGAGCGAGCAAAAGATGATTTCCAAAAAACCAAATGCAAACGAATAATTGCTTAATGCAATAATCAAAAGTGCAAAAAAGAAACTCATGACATTAATTAATGCAATCCCAGAGGCGTGTTAATCGTGTCTTTGTTACGTCACAAAGACAAGATTGACGAAATCGAGATAAGGGTACGGATAAGGAAGGGGAACTTAAATATAAGAAATGAAAAGGCAAGGGAGCTATATTACTTAAAATATAAAAATGTATTGAGGATAAAAGAAAGAGCGTGTACACGAAATAAACAAATTATTTAAAACAAAGAAAAAAGGCAAGCTAATACAAGCTCAATAATACAAAAGAAACCCAAAACCAAGAATAAAGACTTAAAAACTAAAAAGCACGACAGAACCTGAGTAACAGCTCAACAATATGAATCTAACGAAAAGATACGAACATGAAATAAAATAAAACGAAACTTACTAAAGTTAAAGAGAAACGACTAACTTGCAAAAAGTCAAAATTCGAATATTAACGAGACGCGAAGTTTTTCATGATGTTATTGTAAACATACCTGAGGGATGGGGGAGGAGTGAGGGGAGTAAAACAAAGGGAAGAGAGATTTCACGGAGGTAGGAAGAAGGGGAAGAAAAGGGGGGATATCATTAAGTTATGTAATACGGCGAAAATCGAAAGAGAGAGAACAAAACAAAAGGAAAATGAGATATACGGAGATACATTACATTACAATTGACTTGGGACGAAAGAGACCGGTAAAAATCGAAAGCACGCTATAAAAAATAGGCTTATACTCCAACATAATGCCGCAACAACGCGACATATAAAAAAAAGAATAATATGACATCGGAGCTGGAGAAAAACCCAGTTAACCACCGTCACATATATTCTATAAACAAAGGGGACACGTATTAGTGGGACGTTGGACATCAGTCCCGTTACCTCACACATACTGTCCACAAACAAAGGTCCAATTGCTACCAATCAAATGAAACATTTGTGGTACAAAGAGACACCGACGCAAAAGACGAGCACTAAGGCCCGACAGGAAATATATATAAGCCAAGACGCAGAAACGCAATACTTTCGAATCTTACAGGTATTAACCAAAATAATAAAACTGTGAGAAGGGCACATAACAAAAGCAACAAAAAGAACTCCGCCGTATGACATTACGCAAGGTCCCGGAGATCTGGTTCAAGGATTAAAATACTAACAATAACATCTTAAAAAGGAAAGAGAATTAAGCAAAAGAAGGAACGTTTAACAAAAACAATTACATTGCGTTAGATAGAAATACATTGAGCCGTACTCACATTCCGCTGCGCCATGAGGGTGGGCCTCTGCCCGAATACACACGTTCGCCTTACATCTCGGCGCGTCTAAGACTGACCAAGCTTCTGTCCCCCAGAGGGGAGAGAAGCCTCTCAGAAAAATAAAATGCGTAGTTTGGGAGTGGCACCAAACTCGCGTCAAATATTGTCAGAGCCAATGGCAGAACGAATTGCACAACAAAATGCAAGGTAGCAACAACACTAGCCAATACGAGAGAACAAGGCAGTATGTAGCCAGGGGTTGCACAACGTTAGACAGAGAGATACATACACACAAACTGCGCACTTTTAAACTCTCGAGGCGTAATATAGAGATGTCACAACACATGACAATAATAATAATAATAATCATGATGATAATAATAATAATTACAATAAATTCTGAAAAGTGGTTCAAATTCCACCGCTTTCTCCCAAAAAAAATCTTTTACATAACAAAGGCATAAAAGAATTTTTTTCCTTTTCATAACAAAATTATATAAAATAACATTCTTCGATTAGATACATTTGAACAGGGTGAAGGAAAGAAAATTACATCATGTACACTAGATACATACATGAAAATAAAGACATAATAAAATGTTCTCACATTTCTCTTATTCATATGACGCAGCTTAATTAAAAGTTTTTTAAACGTCATAACTTCCATAAAAGGCTTGACGAAACGCAAGTCTCTTTTCTCAAACACACATATATTTTCACACACACGTATTCACGAAGATGTTCACTGATGAGGAAAATTATTCCTTTTTTGGTACGAAAGAAAAAAAAAATTAAGATGAAATTAAAACAACAAAAATTCAAATCATATAAAGGATCAGTACAGGCGTGAAATAAAGGCGGATCCTACCTCTACTGCACGTCAATACGTCACACATATAAAAAATGGATGTACCAAAAAGAAAATAATAATAATAATAAAACGGTCAATCTTGAGCTAGACTCTGCCAGATGACGTGGAGAAAGCGAAGTCTTCTTAATGGCGACCTTCTGGAAATCAGCCAATTTTCTAATAATAAAAGAAAGAAAAGGGTTAAATCATGATCACAAAAGAAAGATAAAGGGGAGCACCCTTTATACAAAATAAGGCTTGCGTCGGGGAAATATTTGGGGTTACATAAGCTGCGTAATAGTGAAAGTGGATTCATTCTGCCAGCTGGAAAGTGAAGGTATGAATAGACTGGGTCGTCAGACCATATGAAAGAAGAGAAAACGAGCCGTGAACGGGGTCTAAAGGATACACCGGCCACTTCTCAGGTACTTGGAGACTAGCTATCGCTACCGGAAACACTCTCCAAATATATGACAGATACAGGAAAATAATACACATTATCTTAGAGAAAACATTAGATTGAAATGATTTATAAAAACATGATATCACAAAAACGTAAAACAGAAGTTACGATAAATAGTAAACAACTATATCAATAAACAAATCACTGTCACTACAAGAAAAGAATGTAAGTCAACAGACCATCTCAGGCGCTGTCGAACAATAGCAAGTCGTGTCTGCAGCTCGGACAATGGGCCGGGCCGGCTCCCTACAACAAAAGCAGGCAGGTACCGGAAATTGCCTTAGGCAGAACGACGCATCCATGGTGTGGGTTTTGCAGAAGACCGAATTGGTGAATGATCATCGACACGATCCCATTGCTTTAAATGAAAGACTCGTGACTCTCTGCATACCTCTTGAAGGAGGCAGGTTTATTACTCTCATCTCTTCATATGCCCCTACTCTTACGGATGACGAGGATTCTAAGAACCGCTTCTACAACCAACTGAACGCAGTTCTCACTAAGGTGCCTGCTACAGAAAAGCTTGCACTACTAGGAGATTTCAACGCCAGAGTGGGGAGGGGCAGCCTCTTAGGGGAAAAGTCATGGGTAAACATGGAATTGGGAACTGCAATGCTAATAGTCCGTTACTTCTTGGCCCGTGTGCTGAGCATGAGCTCTTTATCACCAATACCCAGTTTCCAACTGCCAAATCGCTTCAAGACCACATGGATGCACCCGTGCTCTAAACATTGGCATATAATTGATTATGTCATTACCAGACAGTGCAACAAGAGTGATGTCCTGATCACGAAAACAGCCCAGAATCTTGATGACTGCTGGACAGATCATAAACTTCTAATTAGTCGATTCAGGATTTCTATTCATAAAAATCCACGTATCTGTACCACCCCCAACCCTTAAACCTCTGGTACATTTATGTTGCACTCCCCACCCAGCTACAAAACTATCGCAACACAATAAGCTAGAGAAAGAAGAACAAACCGGGTAGAAGCCCGTGGAGTGAAAGCGGGCCTCAAGCCCAGAAGCCGATAATAAACCTAAAATAGCCTGGTAAATGAATAAGCACAATACCATAAAATTAATAAGAATTTAATTTCAACCTGAAGAGGTATACCCTTTTAACACACAAATTATGGTACAAATATACATGCAAGAACCCATCAAATACAACAATCTGGTATACTCTTCTTCCATGCATTACTCTCATATATGCAAATAATATTTGGAAGTATTGGTACTCACTGATTTGTACTCCTTTCCAACATCAAACAACATTAGGCTTTGGTACTCACCCCAACTCATGGGTTTGTTTACATTAATTTATTTACCATCAGGGATGTATTTGAACAGAATGGGGGAGATTTTCCACACTATTTAGCATCCGGCCGGTGCTTCATATTTCTCCGCTCGGTGTTTTGGAGAAGTAACCTATTGCCAGATCACTCAATCTGTGGATCTTATATTCACATTTAATACACGCCGAAATAGCAAGTAATAATAGGGCATACACTAGGTTAAACGGAACATGTTATCTATGAACCCAACTCGCTGACATACACAGCCCAACAGTGCAGGTCCGCGAACATCTCTGTCTGCCAACCTGAAGATTTTCGAATCAATATCAACCCAATTGAAAGATACAAAGTCCTGACTCACTCATCATCGCCCAGCCTAAATTATTGAAGTTAGAAACAAGACATTTTGGGGATATGATCATTATATGTCCAAACCGTCCACTAAGGGAGGTTTTTCGGATATTCAGGTTCTAAAGGGGTGTTAAGGGGGTAAAACCTGCATTCCATTGAATAAGAATAACTCCGGATTGGTTTCATTTGTGGATGTGATACTCGGCATATAAACTGATCATTAAAAATAAGAAGACACGTGTCTGAGGGTTTTTCGATGTGGTGTATATTATGAGGTGAAAGGGGTGAAAAGTGGGGGTTGAAGGATTCCTAACGGAGCGTGTATCTCCTAAACGACATAGGGGAGGAGTTTGAACTCAGCGGAAAAACATCAGCCTAAAAGATAAGTAAATAGGTGTTGACCGTTATTTTTTTCATAAATCCAATTTAAGGGGCCCATGGGAAGGGGTGAAATTCTGGGGGGGGGGGGGACAGGAAAGAAAGTGTCCTAACTGATTGACTGACTCACTCACTCTTCAATCTCAGGGAGTGAAAACTGCTTAAAAATAAGTAAATAAGTTTTCGACAGTTTCTTTTTCATAAATCAAATTTAAGGGGTTCATGGGGAGGGGTGAAATTCTGGAGAAAAAAAATGAAAGAAAATGTCCTGACTCACTCACTCACTCACTCACTCATCATCGCCCCGCCAAAATTAATGAAGTTAGAAACATGACATTTTGGGGATATGTTCGTTGTATGTCAAAACCGTACACTAAGGGGGGATTTTCGGATATTCAGGTTCTAGAGGGGTCTTAAGGGGGTTGAACCTGCATGGGAAGGGGTGAAATTCTGGGGGGGGGGGGGGACAGGAAAGAAAGTGTCCTAACTGATTGACTGACTCCCTCACTCTTCAATCTCAGGGAGTGAAAGCTGCTTAAAAATAAGTAAATAAGTGGTCGACAGTTTCTTTTTCATAAATCAAATTTAAGGGGTTCATGGGGAGGGGTGAAATTCTGGAGAAAAAGAAATGAAAGAAAATGTCCTGACTCACTCACTCACTCACTCACTCACTCACTCATCATCGCCCAGCCAAAATTAATGAAGTTAGAAACATGACATTTTGGGGATATGTTCGTTGTATGTCAAAACCGTACACTAAGGGAGGATTTTCGGATATTCAGGTTCTAGAGGGGTCTTAAGGGGGTTGAACTTGCATTTTATTGAATAACAATATATCACGAGTGGTTTCATTTGTGGATGTGATACTCGGCACATAAACTAATCATTAAAAATAAGCAGACATGTGTCTAAGGGTTTTTCGATGTGGTCTATATTATAAGGTGAAAGGGGTGAAAAGTGGGGGTTGAAGGTTTCCTAACGGAGCGTGTATCTCTTAAAAGACATAGGTGAGAAGTTTGAAACTCAGCGGAAAAAATCAGCTTAAAAATTAAGTAAATCGGTGTTCGAACGTTTTTTCATAAATTCAACTTAAGGGGCCGATGGTGTGGGGTGAAATTCTGGGGGAAAAAGGAGAGAAAGTGTCCTAACTGACTGACTAACTCACTCACTCATCAAACTCAGGGGGAAAAGACAGCTTAAAAAATAAGTTAATAGGTGTTCGAGCGTTTCTTCATAAATTCAATTTAAGTGGCCCATGGGAAGGGGTAAAATTCTGGTAAAAATAATTGAAAGAAAATGACCTGATTGACTCACTCACTCATCATCGCCCAGCCAAAATTATAGAAGTTAGAAACATGAAATTTTGGGGATATGTTCATTGTATGTCGAAAACGTCCACTAAGGAAATATTTTTGTATATTCAGGTTCTAAATGGGTGTTAAGGGGGTAAACCTGCATTTCATTGAATAACAATATCTCACGAGTGGTTTCATTTCGGGATTTTAAACTTGGCATATAAACCAATCATTAAAAATAAGCTGACACATGTCTATTGTTTATTAGATATATGTCATTGTTCTTTAGACTGTGGTGTGTGAATGTGTCTGGTGAGGGTGCATGTGAGTGGGCCTGGTGACAGACTGTTTTAGTGGTAGTATTTGTTTGTTGGTGAAACTTTAGTATTTTTTTCGTTAGTAGAATTTTGGTATTTAATTGTTAGTAGAAGGTTAGTATTTTGTAGTAGAATTGCTCTTTACTTATTCTGAAAGGGAGTAGCAGCCTTTCAGAATAAATCAATTCTTTACTAGTCTAATAGACGGTTAAGATATTGATAGTATAAGCCAACTAATGGCTACACTGCGTCCTGCTGCACGGCTGAAAGCAACGGGAAACTACAGCCGTATGCTATTCTCGAGGATATGCACCTCTCTATGCATAATTACATGTGATGATGGCCTCCTCCCTTGTAAAATTTCAATCCGGAGGTAAACTAGTCCCCCGTTCGGATCTCCGGGTGGGGACTACTCGAGAGGGGGTTAACATCACAGAAGTGACAAAGAGGAAATCTGACATTCTACGGATCGGAGCGTGGAATGTTAGAAGTCTGCTAGGAAGTGGAAAGTTAGAAAACTTAGAAAGGGAAATGGATAGGTTGAGGTTGGATTTGGTTGGGATTAGTGAAATGCGCTGGCAGGAAGAGCAGGACTCTTGGTCAGGAGACTATAGGGTCATTAGCACTAAATCAAACAATGGCCAAGCAGGGGTTGGTCTCATATTGGGTAGGAAACTTGGCCAGCGGGTGGAATATTATGAGCAATACAGTGAACGGATTATTGTAGCAAAAATCAATACTAAACCTACGTGCACCACAGTGGTACAAGTCTATATGCCAACCAGTCAAGCTGATGATGAGGATGTTGAAAAGGTCTACGAAGAAATAGATGACATTCTGAGGTATATCAAAGGTGATGAAAATGTTATAATAATGGGAGATTGGAATGCTGTGGTAGGAAAAGGGAGAGAAGGGAAGATAGTGGGAGATTTCGGATTAGGTGAAAGGAATGATCGAGGAAGCAGGCTGATGGAATTCTGCACCGAACATGAGTTGGTCATAGCTAACACCTTATTCAATAACCACAATAGAAGAATATACACATGGATGAGACCAGGAGATACAGGGCGTTACCAAATCGACTTCATTATGGTCAAGCAAAGGTTTCGAAACCAGATTTTGGATTGTAAAACATATCCTGGTGCTGACATAAACTCTGATCACAATCTGGTTGTAATGAAATGCAGATTAAAGTTGAAGAAACTGAAGAAAAGTCAAAAGCCAAAAAGGTGGGCAATAGACAGACTGAAAGAGAAGGATGTAAACGAAAGATTCAAGAAGAGTATAAAGGAAGGACTAATGAAAAACCCTAAACAAACTTCAATTGCAGACGAATGGGCACTTTTGAAGAATGAAATAACAAAATCCGCAGAAGAAAATATTGGTAGGAAAGAAAGAATAGGTAGAAAACCGTGGATCACTCAGGATATACTAGAATTGATGGATGAAAGGCAGAAACACAAGAATCTAAGAGATGAAAAGGGGAAAGCAGAATACAGACGTCTGAGAAATGAGGTTAACAAGAAGTGCAAGGAAGCGAAAGAAGAATGGTTGAAAGAGAAATGTGCAGGTATAGAAAATTGTATGAAATTAGGAAAAGTAGACACAGCTTATCGAAGGATTAAGAATACTTTTGGGGAAAAGAAGACTAAGTGCTGTAATATTAAGGACACAAATGGAAAGCCTCTAACAGATAGGGAAGAAAAGGCTGAGAGATGGAAAGCTTACATAGAGTGCTTGTATAAGGGAAAGGAGATAGAGAATCATGTAATGGAAAGGGAGGAGGATATTGATGAGGATGCAAAAGGAGATTTAATATTGAGATCAGAATTTGACAGAGCATTAGAGGACTTAGGCAGGAACAAAGCACCAGGCATAGACGATATACCGATTGAGTTGCTACGCTGCATAGGAGATGAAGGTCTGATCAGGTTATTTCACTTGGTGTGTAGGATTTATGAGACAGGTGAGGTACCCCCTGATTTCAAGAAGAATGTTATCATCCCTATACCAAAGAAAGTGGGAGCTGACAGATGTGAAGATTACCGTACAATCAGCTTGATTACTCATGCTTCAAAGATCCTGTCTAGAATAATTTACAAGAGGATTGAAAGCCAGATAGAAACGGAGTTGGGTGAAGACCAGTTTGGTTTCAGGAGAAATGTAGGAACAAGGGAAGCTGTACTAAGTCTTAGGCTGATTTTGGAAGGTAGAATAAGGAAAGATAAGAGAACGTTCATGGCATTTGTAGACTTAGAAAAGGCTTTTGATAACGTTGATTGGACTAAATTGTTTGACATTTTGAAATCTATTGGAATAAAGTACAGGGATAGGAGGGTGATATACAATCTATACAGAAACCAGACAGCAGTCATTCGAGCTGAAGGACATGAGAGAGAAGCTGGTATTCAGAAAGGTGTAAGGCAAGGCTGCAACTTATCACCCATACTTTTCAATCTTTACATTGAACAAGCAATGAAGCAAATTAGAGAAAAATATAAAGTGGGAGTGAAGATTCAGGGAGAAATAATTTCAACTCTGAGATTTGCTGATGACATCGTCATCTTGGCCGACAAGCCTGAGGATTTGAATGAGTTTTTGAATGGTATGGATTCCGTCTTACGGAAGGAATTCATGATGAAAATTAATAAATGTAAAACAAAAATACTGGAATGCAGCCGCAATAAATCAGAAACCTCTATGGAGATCAAATTGGCAGGTGAAAAGCTGAAGGAAGTAGGAGACTTCTGTTACTTAGGAAGCAGAATAACCAGTGATGGACGAAGCAAAGAGGATATAAAAAGTAGGTTGGCTCAGGCAAGGAAAGCCTTTCTACAAAAAAGGAATCTGTTGACATCGAATATAGATTTAGGTATTAGGAAGTCATTTTTGAAAGCCTTTGTCTGGAGCGTGGCGCTCTATGGAAGTGAAACTTGGACTATTGGTGCAGCAGAAAAGAGGAGAATTGAAGCATTTGAAATGTGGTGTTACAGGAGAATGATGAAGATCAGATGGGTAGATAGGGTTACAAACGAAGAGGTATTAAGGCGAGTGGGAGAGGAGAGATGTTTCTGGCGACTGCTAATGAAGAGAAGAGATAGGTTGGTAGGACACATACTAAGACACCCAGGAATAGCAAGCTTAGTTATGGAAGGAAGGGTCGAGGACAAGAACTGTAGGGGTAGACCAAGGTTAGAATATGTTAAACAGATTGCCTCGGATGTAGGGTGTGGTAGCTATGTAGAGATGAAACGATTAGCTCAGGACAGGGAGGCATGGAGAGCTGCATCAAACCAGTCAAGAGACTGAAGACTCAAACAACAACAGAAGTATAGTTCAACACATCTTTCGAAATCCTCCGTGTAACTCAGGCGGCCACGGGTGTCTCCTGCCTAACTAGATACATAGTAGGAGTAAAGGGGAAAAATGTACTATTAACCTTCATCAAAAGACATTAGGTACTAACAAATAAAAGGGAATAATAACTCAAAGTAGCTGTCGAAACAAAAAATACCATCCCGGACAGAAAACGAAAAAACAAATAATTACGTTACAAAATACCTTCCAAAAAAGAACTGACTGAAACCTCGCATAAAACCAATCAAGACCAGACATACAATCAATCAAACTCGAAACCCAATAATAAATATTACCAACCCACAAAAATAAAATGGTTACTGCGTCAATATACGGGCCGTAGACCTCAGAGGTACCGCATTAAAAAAAAAATAAAGACACAGAGGGTATGGCCTATCCCATACAAATATAAGAAAATTGGGTAATGCACGCCAGAGTAGTTCACACGAACATCAATGTCCCATACCAAGGATGCCGTAGACCTAAAATGGTTGGTATCTCTGAGTAATACTTATCGTATATTTGGTTTGCCAATAAAAACGAATAAATAGTTCGTACGTAATATATATATAGTTTAAATTGAATAGGGTATAAAATCAAAATTGAACTAAATTTGAAACCACCCACAAATAACTGTTGATAAAAATTCATTAAACTCATTGACACACACATTCATCTCAAAATACAACCAACAACAACAACACTACATACATACTCCTTCCCATAAACAAATCAAAATTTCCCCATTACATCAGAATGCTAATATGAGTCGTTGGAACACCATGGAAACTCAAATAACGGACTACAGGTCATCGTGACAAACTTCATCCCATACTAAAGATTGACGAATCGTGTAGAATCTATGTACATCCTAAGTGGGCGTCGAAGCCGTGGGACAGGTCCCATACCCTAATCCCGACGAAGACCTCACCTAGCAGGTTTCCCAACGAAATACACACTGCCATACTGAACATATAGTAACATCAAGCTTACCGTATATAAACAATTTTAAATGAAAACCAAAATTGAAAATCCCCTGACAAAAATAAAACAATCACCCTCCCTAATTATGAAACAAACTTAACTCCCAATCATAACACACATAATAGCTCAACAGACCATTCATAACTGAGACAACAAACACTTTACTAACATCAAACGTTAGTATAATTACGCGAGGCTCAAGGGGGGTCGGGGTGACCGTAGGATTTAAAGAGACGGTTCCCATAAGTGGGCCGGGGAAAACTTCGGAGAAAGAGGGGCGGGGGTTTTAGGCTGTATGGTAATGACAAGAAACCTGTCAGCAGCTGTTCCAGACTGAGACGTATGAAGGGGTGGGGCGAGTTCTGAGAAATATCACAGTTAACAAAGCGACTATTTACAACAAAGGTAAGGACTCAAACCCTTGAGAGAAATGCATTTTTTACTTCACAGAAAGTAAAATAAAAACGTCCACAACACTGACGAAATGAAAAGGAAGAGAAAGTAAACAAAATTTTCTGTCGCCTTAAAATCACCGTTAACTAAACAAATGTCTACTAGAGGAAGCAAATACATAAAAGCAGGTTACAATACCGTGACGTGTCGTGTTCCAGCGATGCGATGTACTCACTGATATGTTGCCACTGTTCACCTCGAAGCTGGGTCTTTTGGATGTCTTGTTTACTTGAGGGACAAAACCACCTTTCCTTGGAGATGGGTTTCCTGGATGCCCGTAGTTCACACAGAAAGTAACTTCACCCTTTCTTCAGGGGTGGGGAAAAAACAATTCACTGAATTCCTTAAACTCAAAGAAAAACAAATTTTAATACAATGTAAATGAACAGAAAAATAATAAAAGGTTAATAACTTGAGAGAGGAGAGGAGGGAACGATTTCGCACGCAACCATGCGATCTGCTACCATTGCGCCGATAAAGGTCAGTAATAATAATGACAATGCGCGTCAGAGTAGCAGTGGAAGATAAAATCAACAAGGTCGCAAATGGATGGGGGAAAAGACGTCTTGCTCGACCCGGTGCTGGGCCCAAGGTTTTCGGAGCGAGCAAAAGATGATTTCCAAAAAACCAAATGCAAACGAATAATTGCTTAATGCAATAATCAAAAGTGCAAAAAAGAAACTCATGACATTAATTAAAGCAATCCCAGAGGCGTGTTAATCGTGTCTTTGTTACGTCACAAAGACAAGATTGACGAAATCGAGATAAGGGTACGGATAAGGAAGGGGAACTTAAATATAAGAAATGAAAAGGCAAGGGAGCTATATTACTTAAAATATAAAAATGTATTGAGGATAAAAGAAAGAGCGTGTACACGAAATAAACAAATTATTTAAAACAAAGAAAAAAGGCAAGCTAATACAAGCTCAATAATACAAAAGAAACCCAAAACCAAGAATAAAGACTTAAAAACTAAAAAGCACGACAGAACCTGAGTAACAGCTCAACAATATGAATCTAACGAAAAGATACGAACATGAAATAAAATAAAACGAAACTTACTAAAGTTAAAGAGAAACGACTAACTTGCAAAAAGTCAAAATTCGAATATTAACGAGACGCGAAGTTTTTCATGATGTTATTGTAAACATACCTGAGGGATGGGGGAGGAGTGAGGGGAGTAAAACAAAGGGAAGAGAGATTTCACGGAGGTAGGAAGAAGGGGAAGAAAAGGGGGGATATCATTAAGTTATGTAATACGGCGAAAATCGAAAGAGAGAGAACAAAACAAAAGGAAAATGAGATATACGGAGATACATTACATTACAATTGACTTGGGACGAAAGAGACCGGTAAAAATCGAAAGCACGCTATAAAAAAATAGGCTTATACTCCAACATAATGCCGCAACAACGCGACATATAAAAAAAGAATAATATGACATCGGAGCTGGAGAAAAACCCAGTTAACCACCGTCACATATATTCTATAAACAAAGGGGACACGTATTAGTTGGACGTTGGACATCAGTCCCGTTACCTCACACATACTGTCCACAAACAAAGGTCCAATTGCTACCAATCAAATGAAACATTTGTGGTACAAAGAGACACCGACGCAAAAGACGAGCACTAAGGCCCGACAGGAAATATATATAAGCCAAGACGCAGAAACGCAATACTTTCGAATCTTACAGGTATTAACCAAAATAATAAAACTGTGAGAAGGGCACATAACAAAAGCAACAAAAAGAACTCCGCCGTATGACATTACGCAAGGTCCCGGAGATCTGGTTCAAGGATTAAAATACTAACAATAACATCTTAAAAAGGAAAGAGAATTAAGCAAAAGAAGGAACGTTTAACAAAAACAATTACATTGCGTTAGATAGAAATACATTGAGCCGTACTCACATTCCGCTGCGCCATGAGGGTGGGCCTCTGCCCGAATACACACGTTCGCCTTACATCTCGGCGCGTCTAAGACTGACCAAGCTTCTGTCCCCCAGAGGGGAGAGAAGCCTCTCAGAAAAATAAAATGCGTAGTTTGGGAGTGGCACCAAACTCGCGTCAAATATTGTCAGAGCCAATGGCAGAACGAATTGCACAACAAAATGCAAGGTAGCAACAACACTAGCCAATACGAGAGAACAAGGCAGTATGTAGCCAGGGGTTGCACAACGTTAGACAGAGAGATACATACACACAAACTGCGCACTTTTAAACTCTCGAGGCGTAATATAGAGATGTCACAACACATGACAATAATAATAATAATAATCATGATGATAATAATAATAATTACAATAAATTCTGAAAAGTGGTTCAATACTCGAATGCCTGGATTGTAAATTAGGTTCATTGAAGATTGCTGTCTGAACACGCTAACTCACTGTTTATTACAGACAAGCGTTATGATATCATACTGGAATTCCTGGATTGTAAACTAGGTTCATTGAAGATTGCTGTCTGAACACGCTGACTCACTGTTTATTACAGACAAGCGGTTATGATATCTTTCTGGAATGCCTGGATTGTAAACCAGGTTCATTGAAGATTGCTGTCTGAACACCCTAACTCACTGTTTATTACAGACAAGCGTTATGATAACATACTGGAATGCCTGGATTGTAAACTAGGTTCATTGAAGATTGGTGTCTGAACACGCTGACTCACTGCTTATTACAGACAAGCGTTTATGATATCATACTGGAATGCCTGGATTGTAAACTAGGTTCATTGAAGATTGCTGTCTGAACACACTAACTCACTGTTTATTACAGACAAGCGTTATGATATCATACTGGAAATCCTGGATTGTAAACTAGGTTCATTGAAGATTGCTGCTGAACACGCTAACTCACTGTTTATTACAGACAAGCGGTTATGATATCATACTGGAATGCCTGGATTGTAAACTAGGTTCATTGAAGATTGCTGTCTGAACACGCTAACTTACTGTTTATTACAGACAAACGGTTATGATATCATACTGGAATACCTGGATTGTAAACTAGGTTCATTGAAGATTGCTGTCTGAACACGCTGACTCACTGTTTATTACAGACAAGCGGTTATAATATCATACTGGAATGCCTGGATTGTAAACTAGGTTCATTGAAGATTGCTGTCTGAACACGCTAACTCACTATTTATTACAGACAAGCGTTATGATATCATACTGGAATGCCGCGATTGTAAACTAGGTTCATTGAAGAATGCTGTCTGAACACGCTGACAGTTTATTACAGACAAGCGGTTATGATATCATATTGGAATGCCTCGATTGTAAACTAGGTTTATTGAAGATTGCTGTCTGAACACGCTGACTGACTGTTTATTACAGACAAGCGGTTATGATATCATACTGGAATGCCTCGATTGTAAACTAGGTTCATTGAAGATTACTGCCTGTACACGCTAACTCACTGTTTATTACAAACAAGCGGTTATGATATCATACTGGAATGCCTGGATTGTAAACTAAGTTCATTGAAGATTACTGTCTGAACACGCTGACTATTACAGACAATCGGTTATGATATCATGCTGGAATGCCTGGATTGTAAACTAGGTTCATTGAAGATTGCTGTCTGAACACGCTAACTCACTGTTTATAACAGACAAGCGTTATGATATCATACTGGAATGCCTGGATTGTAAACTAGGTTCATTGAAGATTGCTGTCTGAACACGCTAACTCACTGTTTATTACAGACAAGCGTTATGATATCATACTGGAATGCCTGGATTGTAAACTAGGTTCATTGAAGATTGCTGTCTGAACACGCTGACTCACTGTTTATTACAGACAAGCGTAATGATATCATACTGGAATGCCTGGATTGTAAACGAGGTTCATTGAAGATTGCAGTCGGAACACGCTAACTCACTGTTTATTACAGACAAGCGGTTATGATATCATACTGGAATGTCTGGATTGTAAACTAGGTTCATTGAAGATTGCTGTCTGAACACGCTAACTCACTGTTTATTACAGACAAGCGTTATGATATCATACTGGAATGCCTCGATTGTAAACTAGGTTCATTGAAGATTTCTGTCTGAACACGCTGACTCACTGTTTATTACAGACAAGCGGTTATGATATCTTTCTGGAATGCCTGGATTGTAAACCAGGTTCATTGAAGATTGCTGTCTGAACACCCGAACTCACTGTTTATTACAGACAAGCGTTATGATATCATCCTGGAATGCCTGGATTGTAAACTAGGTTCATTGAAGATTGCTGTCTGAACACGCTGACTCACTGTTTATTACAGACAAGTGTTATGATATCATACTGGAATGCCTGGATTTTAAACTAGGTTCATTGAAGATTGCTGTCTGAACACGCTAACTCACTGTTTATTACAGACAAGCGTTTATGATATCATACTGGAATGCCGCGATTGTAAACTAGGTTCATTGAAGAATGCTGTCTGAACACGCTGACAGTTTATTACAGACAAGCGGTTATGATATCATATTGGAATGCCTCGATTGTAAACTAGGTTTATTGAAGATTGCTGTCTGAACACGCTGACTGACTGTTTATTACAGACAAGCGGTTATGATATCATACTGGAATGCCTCGATTGTAAACTAGGTTCATTGAAGATTACTGCCTGTACACGCTAACTCACTGTTTATTACAAACAAGCGGTTATGATATCATACTGGAATACCTGGATTGTAAACTAAGTTCATTGAAGATTACTGTCTGAACACGCTGACTATTACAGACAATCGGTTATGATATCATGCTGGAATGCCTGGATTGTAAACTAGGTTCATTGAAGATTGCTGTCTGAACACGCTAACTCACTGTTTATAACAGACAAGCGTTATGATATCATACTGGAATGCCTGGATTGTAAACTAGGTTCATTGAAGATTGCTGTCTGAACACGCTAACTCACTGTTTATTACAGACAAGCGTTATGATATCATACTGGAATGCCTGGATTGTAAACTAGGTTCATTGAAGATTGCTGTCTGAACACGCTGACTCACTGTTTATTACAGACAAGCGTTATGATATCATACTGGAATGCCTGGATTGTAAACGAGGTTCATTGAAGACTGCAGTCGGAACACGCTAACTCACTGTTTATTACAGACAAGCGGTTATGATATCATACTGGAATGCCTGGATTGTAAACTAGGTTCATTGAAGATTGCTGTCTGAACACGCTAACTCACTGTTTATTACAGACAAGCGTTATGATATCATACTGGAATGCCTCGATTGTAAACTAGGTTCATTGAAGATTTCTGTCTGAACACGCTGACTCACTGTTTATTACAGACAAGCGGTTATGATATCTTTCTGGAATGCCTGGATTGTAAACCAGGTTCATTGAAGATTGCTGTCTGAACACCCGAACTCACTGTTTATTACAGACAAGCGTTATGATATCATCCTGGAATGCCTGGATTGTAAACTAGGTTCATTGAAGATTGCTGTCTGAACACGCTGACTCACTGTTTATTACAGACAAGTGTTATGATATCATACTGGAATGCCTGGATTTTAAACTAGGTTCAATGAAGATTGCTGTCTGAACACGCTAACTCACTGTTTATTACAGACAAGCGTTTATGATATCATACTGGAATGCCTGGATTGTAAACTAGGTTCATTGAAGATTGCTGTCTGAACACACTAACTCACTGTTTATTACAGTCAAGCGTTATGATATCATACTGGAAATCCTGGATTGTAAACTAGGTTCATTGAAGATTGCTGCTGAACACGCTAACTCACTGTTTATTACAGACAAGCGGTTATGATATCATACTGGAATGCCTGGATTGTAAACTAGGTTCATTGAAGATTGCTGTCTGAACACGCTAACTTACTGTTTATTACAGACAAACGGTTATGATATCATACTGGAATGCCTGGATTGTAAACTAGGTTCATTGAAGATTGCTGTCTGAACACGCTGACTCACTGTTTATTACAGACAAGCGGTTATAATATCATACTGGAATGCCTGGATTGTAAACTAGGTTCATTGAAGATTGCTGTCTGAACACGCTAACTCACTATTTATTACAGACAAGCGTTATGATATCATACTGGAATGCCGCGATTGTAAACTAGGTTCATTGAAGAATGCTGTCTGAACACGCTGACAGTTTATTACAGACAAGCGGTTATGATATCATATTGGAATGCCTCGATTGTAAACTAGGTTTATTGAAGATTGCTGTCTGAACACGCTGACTGACTGTTTATTACAGACAAGCGGTTATGATATCATACTGGAATGCCTCGATTGTAAACTAGGTTCATTGAAGATTACTGCCTGTACACGCTAAATCACTGTTTATTACAAACAAGCGGTTATGATATCATACTGGAATGCCTGGATTGTAAACTAAGTTCATTGAAGATTACTGTCTGAACACGCTGACTATTACAGACAATCGGTTATGATATCATGCTGGAATGCCTGGATTGTAAACTAGGTTCATTGAAGATTGCTGTCTGAACACGCTAACTCACTGTTTATAACAGACAAGCGTTATGATATCATACTGGAATGCCTGGATTGTAAACTAGGTTCATTGAAGATTGCTGTCTGAACACGCTAACTCACTGTTTATTACAGACAAGCGTTATGATATCATACGCGAATGCCTGGATTGTAAACTAGGTTCATTGAAGATTGCTGTCTGAACACGCTGACTCACTGTTTATTACAGACAAGCGTTATGATATCATACTGGAATGCCTGGATTGTAAACGAGGTTCATTGAAGATTGCAGTCGGAACACGCTAACTCACTGTTTATTACAGACAAGCGGTTATGATATCATACTGGAATGCCTGGATTGTAAACTAGGTTCATTGAAGATTGCTGTCTGAACACGTAAACTCACTGTTTATTACAGGCAAGCGTTATGATATCATACTGGAATGCCTGGATTGTAAACTAGGTTCATTGAAGATTGCTGTCTGAATACGCTGACTGACTGTTTATTACAGACAAGCGTTATGATATCATACTGGAATGCCTGGATTGTAAACTAGGTTCATTGAAGATTGCTGTCTAAACACGCTGACTGTTTATTACAGACAAGCGGTTATGATATCATACTGGAATGCCTGGATTGTAAACTAGGTTCATTTAAGAGTGCTGTCTGAACACGCTAACTCACTGTTTATTACAGACAAGTGGTTATGATATCATACTGGAATGCCTGGATTGTAAACTAGGTTCATTGAAGATTGTAGTCTGAACACGCTGACTGACAGTTTATTACAGACAAGCGGTTATGATATCATACTGGAATGCCTCGATTGTAAACTAGGTTCATTGAAGATTGCTGTCTGAACACACTAACTCACTGTTTATTACAGACAAGCGGTATGATATCATACTGGAATGCCTGGATTATAAACTAGGTTCATTGAAGATTGCTGTCTGAACACGCTGACTGTTTATTACAGACAAGTGGTTATGATATATTGCAATGCCTGGATTGTAAAACTAGGTTCATTGAAGATTGCTATCGGACCACGCCAACTCACTGTTTATTACAGACAAGCGGTTATGATTCCATACTGGAAAGCCTAAATTGAAAACTAGGTTCATTGAAGATTGCTGTCTGAACACGCTGACTCACTGTTTATTACAGACAAGCGTTATGATATCATACTGGAATGCTTGGATTGTAAACTAGGTTCATTGAAGATTGCTGTCGGAACACGCTAACTCACTGTTTATTACAGACAAGCGTTATGATATCATACTGGAATGCCTGGATTGTAAACTAGGTTCATTGAAGATTGCTGTCGGAACCCAATAAATCACTGTTTATTACAGACAAGCGGTTATGACATCATAATGGAATGCCTCGATTGTAAACTAGGTTCATTGAAGATTGCTGCCTGAACACGCTCACTGACTGTTTATTAAAGACAAGCGTTATGATATCATACTGGAATGCCTGGATTGTAAACTAGGTTCATTGAAGATTGCTGTCTGAACACACTAACTCACTGTTTATTACAGACAAGCGTTATGATATCATACTGGAATTCCTGGATTGTAAACTAGGTTCATTGAAGATTGCTGTCTGAACACGCTAACTCACTGTTTATTACAGACAAGCGGTTATGATATCATACTGGAATGCCTGGATTGTAAACTAGGTTCATTGAAGATTGCTGTCTGAACACGCTGACTCACTGTTTATTACAGACAAGCGGTTATGATATCATACTGGAATGCCTGGATGTAAACTAGGTTCATTGAAGATTGCTGTCTGAACACGCTGACTCACTGTTTATTACAGACAAGCGGTTATGATATCATACTGGAATGCCTGGATTGTAAACTAGGTTCATTGAAGATTGCTGTCTGAACACGCTGACTTACTGTTTATTACACACAAGCGTTATGATATCATACTGGAATGCCAGGATTGTAAACTAGGTTCATTGAAGATTGCTGTCTGAACACGCTGACTGACTGTTTATTACAGACAAGCAGTTTTGATATCATACTGGAATGCCTCGATTGTAAACTAGGTTCATTGAAGATTGCTGTCTGAACACGATAACTCACTGTTTATTACAGAAAAGCGGTTATGATATCATACTGGAATGCCTGGATTGTAAACTGGTTCATTGAAGATTGCTGTCTGAACACGCTGACTCACTGTTTATTACAGACAAGCGGTTATGATATCATACTGGAATGCCTGGATGTAAACTAGGTTCATTGAAGATTGCTGTCTGAACACGCTGACTCACTGTTTATTACACACATGCGGTATTGATATCATACTCGAATGACTGGATTGTAAATTAGGTTCATTGAAGATTGCTGTCTGAACACGCTAACTCACTGTTTATTACAGACAAGCGTTATGATATCATACTGGAATGCCTGGATTGTAAACTAGGTTCATTGAAGATTGCTGTCTGAACACGCTGACTGTTTATTACAGACAAGCGGTTATGATATCAT
This sequence comes from Meconema thalassinum, assembly GCA_946902985.2. Classification (NCBI taxonomy): domain Eukaryota; kingdom Metazoa; phylum Arthropoda; class Insecta; order Orthoptera; family Tettigoniidae; genus Meconema; species Meconema thalassinum. The sequence goes on along the minus strand of OX336395.1, from coordinate 18,712,593 downwards.
ATTGGAATGCCTCGATTGTAAACTAGGTTCATTGAAGATTGCTGTCTGAACACGCTGACTGACTGTTTATTACAGACAAGCGGTTATGATATCTTACTGGAATGCCTGGATTGTAAACTAGGTTCAATGAAGATTACTGTCTGAACACGCTAACTCACTGTTTATTACAGACAAGCGGTTATGGTATCATACTGGAATGCCTGGATTGTAAACTAGGTTCATTGAAGATTACTGTCTGAACACGCTGACTATTACAGACAAGCGGTTATGATATCATGCTGGAATGCCTGGATTGTTAACTAGGTTCATTGAAGATTGCTGTCTGAACACGCTAACTCACTGTTTATTACAGACAAGCGTTATGATATCATACTGGAATGCCTGGATTGTAAACTTGGTTCATTGAAGATTGCTGTCGGAACACGCTAACTCACCGTTTATTACAGACAAGCGGTTATGATATCATACTGGAATGCCTGGATTGTAAACTAGGTTCGTTGAAGATTGCTGTCTGAACACGCTGACTCACTGTTTACTACAGACAAGCGTTTATGATATCATACTGGAATGCATGGATTGTAAACTAGGTTCATTGAAGATTTCTGTCTGAACACACTAACTCACTGTTTATTACAGACAAGCGTTATGATATCATACTGGAATTCCTGGATTGTAAACTAGGTTTATTGAAGATTGCTGTCTGAACACGCTAACTCACTGTTTATTACAGACAAGCGGTTATGATATCATACTGGAATGCCTGGATTGCAAACTAGGTTCATTGAAGATTGCTGTCTGAACACGCTAACTTACTGTTTATTACAGACAAACGGTTATGATATCATACTGGAATGCCTGGATTGTAAACTAGGTTCATTGAAGATTGCTGTCTGAACACGCTGACTCACTGTTTATTACAGACAAGCGGTTATGATATCATACTGGAATGCCTGGATTGTAAACTAGGTTCATTGAAGATTGCTGTTGAACACGCTAACTCACTATTTATTACAGACAAGCGTTATGATATCATACTGGAATGCCGCGATTGTAAACTAGGTTCATTGAAGAATGCTGTCTGAACACGCTGACTGTTTATTACAGACAAGCGGTTATGATATCATATTGGAATGCCTCGATTGTAAACTAGGTTTATTGAAGATTGCAGTCTGAACACGCTGACTGACTGTTTATTACAGACAAGCGGTTATGATATCATACTGGAATGCCTCGATTGTAAACTAGGTTCATTGAAGATTACTGTCTGTACACGCTAACTCACTGTTTATTACAGACAAGCGGATATGATATCATACTGGAATGCCTGGATTGTAAACTAAGTTCATTGAAGATTACTGTCTGAACACGCTGACTATTACAGACAAGCGGTTATGATATCATGCTGGAATGCCTGTATTGTAAACTAGGTTCATTGAAGATTGCTGTCTGAACACGCTAACTCACTGTTTATTACAGACAAGCGTTATGATATCATACTGGAATGCCTGGATTGTAAACTAGGTTCATTGAAGATTGCTGTCTGAACACGCTGACTCACTGTTTATTACAGACAAGCGTTATGATATCATACTGGAATACCTGGATCGTAAACTAGGTTCGTTGAATATTGCTGTCGGAACACGCTAACTCACTGTTTATTACAGACAAGCGGTTATGATATCATACTGGAATGCCTGGATTGTAAACTAGGTTCATTGAAGATTGCTGTCTGAACATGCTGACTCACTGTTTATTACAGACAAGCGGTTATGATATCTTTCTGGAATGCCTGGATTGTAAACCAGGTTCATTGAAGATTGCTGTCTGAACACCCTAACTCACTGTTTCTTACAGACAAGCGTTATGATAACATACTGGAATGCCTGGATTGTAAACTAGGTTCATTGAAGATTGGTGTCTGAACACGCTGACTCACTGTTTATTACAGACATGCGTTATGATATCATACTGGAATGCCTGGATTGTAAACTAGGTTCATTGAAGATTGCTGTCGGAACACGCTAACTCACTGTTTATTACAGACAAGCGGTTATGATATCATACTGGAATGCCTGGATTGTAAACTAGGTTCATTGAAGATTGCTGTCGGAACACAATAAATCACTTTTTATAACAGACAAGCGGTTATGACATCATACTGGAATGCCTCGATTGTAAACTAGGTTCATTGAAGATTGCTGTCTGAACACGCTGACTGACTGTTTATTAAAGACAAGCGTTATGATATCATACTGGAATGCCTGGATTGTAAACTAGGTTCATTGAAGATTGCTGTCTGAACACACTAACTCACTGTTTATTACAGACAAGCGTTATGATATCATACTGGAATACCTGGATTGTAAACTAGGTTCATTGAAGATTGCTGTCTGGACACGCTAACTCACTGTTTATTACAGACAAGCGGTTGTGATATCATACTGGAATGCCTGGATTGTAAACTAGGTTCATTGAAGATTGCTGACTGAACACGCTGACTCACTGTTTATTACAGACAAGCGGTTATGATATCATCCTGGAATGCCTGGATGTAAACTAGGTTCATTGAAGATTGCCGTCTGAACACGCTGACTCACTGTTTATTACAGACAAGCGGTTATGATATCATACTGAAATGCCTGGATTGTAAACTAGGTTCATTGAAGATTGCTGTCTGAACACGCTGACTCACTGTTTATTACAGACAAGCGTTATGATATCATACTGGAATGCCTGGATTGTAAACTAGGTTCATTGAAGATTGCTGTCTGAACACGCTGACTGACTGTTTATTACAGACAAGCAGTTTTGATATCATACTGGAATGCCTCGATTGTAAACTAGGTTCATTGAAGATTGCTGTCTGAACACGATAACTCACTGTTTATTACAGAAAAGCGGTTATGATATCATACTGGAATGCCTGGATTGTAAACTAGGTTCATTGAAGATTGCTGTCTGAACACGCTGACTCACTATTTATTACAGACAAGCGGTTATGATATGATACTGGAATGCCTGGATGTAAACTAGGTTCATTTAAGATTGCTGTCCGAACACGCTGACTCACTGTTTATTACACACATGCGGTATTGATATCATACTCGAATGCCTGGATTGTAAATTAGGTTCATTGAAGATTGCTGTCTGAACTCGCTAACTCACTGTTTATTACAGACAAGCGTTATGATATCATACTGGAATGCCTCGATTGTAAACTAGGTTCATTGAAGATTGCTGTCTGAACACGCTGACTGTTTATTACAGACAAGCGGTTATGATATCATATTGGAATGCCTCGATTGTAAACTAGGTTCATTGAAGATTGCTGTCTGAACACGCTGACTGACTGTTTATTACAGACAAGCGGTTATGATATCATACTGGAATGCCTGGATTGTAAACTAGGTTCAATGAAGATTACTGTCTGAACACGCTAACTCACTGTTTATTACAGACAAGCGGTTATGATATCATACTGGAATGCCTGGATTGTAAACTAGGTTCATTGAAGATTACTGTCTGAACACGCTGACTATTACAGACAAGCGGTTATGATATCATGCTGGAATGCCTGGATTGTTAACTAGGTTCATTGAAGATTGCTGTTTGAACACGCTAACTCACTGTTTATTACAGACAAGCGTTATGATATCATACTGGAATGCCTGGATTGTAAACTAGGTTCATTGAAGATTGCTGTCTGAACACGCTGACTCACTGTTTATTACAGACAAGCGTTATGATATCATACTGGAATGACTGGATTGTAAACTAGGTTCATTGAAGATTGCTGTCGGAACACGCTAACTCACTGTTTATTACAGACAAGCGGTTATGATATCATACTGGAATGCCTGGATTGTAAACTAGGTTCGTTGAAGATTGCTGTCTGAACACGCTGACTCACTGTTTACTACAGACAAGCGTTTATGATATCATACTGGAATGCCTGGATTGTAAACTAGGTTCATTGAAGATTGCTGTCTGAACTTACTAACTCACTGTTTATTACAGACAAGCGTTATGATATCATACTGGAATTCCTGGATTGTAAACTAGGTTCATTGAAGATTGCTGTCTGAACACGCTAACTCACTATTTATTACAGACAAGCGTTATGATATCATACTGGAATGCCGCGATTGTAAACTAGGTTCTGAGCCATTTTTATGAGATATATAAGTTACTCCTTTGTGCCATTTTTATCTGACGTGATCAATGCACGCCTTTGTGAAACCTTGGCTGTGAAGCTATTAATAGCCCTCTGATGTCTTAATACCATATATGGACATATCTGCATCTTGTCCCCTTATTGGCCAGTGATTTATATTTTGGAAGGGGTCGTGACCAATCAAATTTTAGCACGCAGTTACCTTTGTGTTGCGTCGTCATTTGCTTTGTTTCGAGGCATTTCTTCCTTGCAGCCAAGTAGGCTAGACGTTTTCCGATATTCTAGGGAAAGTGCCCGCGTTCAAGGTGAAACCATGGCGAGGTGTCTGTATGTCGTAATCAGTAATTGCTTTACTGTAGTTCTGTTTCATATTTCGGTAATTTAAAACTCTTTTTCTGTGTTATTTTTCTTTTGGTCGCGTGTACTTGTCCCCTCCCGATATTTTCCCTCCGCCCTTTGTGTGCGTGTAATTGCTGGTGAGTTTTGTTTTGTATGGTAGTGTTATTTTCATTTATTTTGATAACGTAGTTTTTGTACTTTAAGGGTTGAAAGTTGTGTATGTGGACTGGGCTGTCTTCGCTTTACTCTGGTGTGCTTGACGGTGGGTTTGCCTACCTTGTAGGGGACATCTTTGGGTCTGTCATCCAGAGTGTATCTTATCGTAGAACAACATAACGGGATTGGAGATTATTTTTCTTGCTTCCCGTAATGCTTTGTTCTTTATCTTAAAGAGTTCACAAAAGGAGGTCTCACTATTGCTATTTGCTGGTGACCTAACCTGTGATATTCTTGTGTCTGTGAATGCCCATATTTTGCGCATCAAATATTTTCGTCGTCTTTGTGTGCCCTTATCTCCTACGCATACTTTCAATTTTTAAAGTATATTTTTGGCTTTGCCGATAATTTAATGTAATTTTTCCTTTTGTCTAAATTCTTATTTTTCTCGTAACTCACTAGATCTTGCATGTGCCTCCGCGTCTTTCTTCCTCATTCCTCCCCTCCCTCTCACCCCTCTCCACCCCGTTCTGAACCATTGCACCCCCCTCCTATTTTGTTCATCCCTTTTGACACGCTTTGTCTAAATTGGTAGAACGTATCTTGACTTCGTTGAGTGTAGTCGTTTCTGAGTTTTGTCTTTTTATTTAATTGCGACATACTTACATTTAGTCATCGTTTCATCTTGCCTTGAACACGTTACCTTAACTTATCTTATTTTATTTCATTTTAATATAATTTAATTTAGTATATTTTCGATTTTCTTCCTAATTTGTATTTTTTTTTCTTGCGGTAAATTAATTTTGTGTTTAATTTGTTGGTCATTTCTCTTCTTGCTTTTAATATCTCTGGGATCGTTGTACATTGTGGTTCTTATTTAAATACATTTTATCTTTGCCTAAGTATCTCTGATTTTGCGTCACGTCTTATTTTAATTTTAGTAACCTTCTTCGAGTTTTGTCTGGTTTTTGCTATATTTCGGTTTGTCGGTCTTATTAGCGTACTTGTGACGTTAATACGACCTACACGGCCTCTGATTTAAATTTGTTCATCTTTGGATTTTACCGTAGTTTAATTTTAATTAGCTTTCCCCCTTCCTTTTGGGATTGCTTTCTGGTTTGCCTTTTAAAATTTGGGCCCAGCGAAAGCCAAGCAAGACTGCGATCTCCCCGTTTTTCTTTCTTCTATTTTATTTTATTTTATATTTCTTCGGGGATAGGGGAAGAGCTTCAGCTACGTTTCCACTGACGTCTGCTGCGTACGTAAGTATATGTTTATTTCTATTACTTCATCTTAAGTTGCGTACAAATGGATTTCAGAGCGTGGTTTTGAGACAAAATCACCTTTCTAATTTAACAATTTTTTTCCAGCTGATCGTTCCTGAGACTTCGAGCTGAATTGCATTGTGAAACGTTTCCATCCTTTTCGTACCTATAGTATAATGTTGTCTTTCTGAGTTTTAAGGTGCTGAGAATTTCATGAAAGAAGGGAAAGGTCTGGTATGGTCTATCAACATTTGAAAAACACACAGCCGCAAACAGTATGTTTCGTGTGAGGATGACGACTTGGTGCCCGTGAGTAAATTACCACGTGGGAAAGCAACATCTTACGGTAATGTGATGTGCACTTATTTATTTCTTCTCGTAATACTGTTTAGATACCTTTTATATTTTTGAAGTAGTTTGAAATTAGTAGTCTTTGTAGTCCTTTTTCTTATCTCGTTGGTGTGTACCGTGCTGTGTTTTTAATATTTTTCGTCATGGATAAATCTATTAAGCAGGAAGTTCGTTTACCGTCCTATAATTTTGAGTCGTTGACTGCACCTATTTCTTCAAGTAAGACTATTCCAGAACCCCAATTTTTTAGTGTACCGAAGGACTTACTTATGTTTGACCCGTTGTCTAGTGGCTACGTTTCTAATCCTACCAGTGGTGGTCATTCTGATAACGTTGCATCCATTGTGAGCAGGTGGAATCTTACTTTTTCCGGGGAGAATAACACATCTTCAGTTTTTTGGTTCATTCAGAGGATTGAGGAACTGTGTCAGTGCCATGACATAAGTCCCGATAAGATAGTTCGTTGCCTACCAATTTTACTTTCTGGTAAAGCGTTGCAGTGGTACAGGGTGTCACCATTCCATTACACTTCATGGAACGAATTTGTGTGCAACATAAAAGCCCGTTTCACTCCCCAAGATTTCGCGTATGCTTTGAAACAGGAAATCTACGCTCGAACTCAGGGCCCCTCCAAGAAGATTGACGATTATGTCACGGCTGTACGCCTCCTCACAGCCAATTTGCCTCAGCCATTCCACCCACAGGAACTTTTCGAAATTATTTATAGGAATTTAAATCCTATATATAAGTACTTCATACGTCGCATTTCGGTACGCTGTATTGAGGACATAATCCTACATGGACGCGAATATGAGAGCAATTCTCGGTCGAGTTTGAGTTATATTCCACCCCCTATTTCCCACGAAGTCATGTTTCCTGAACTAGCTTGTGCGACTAGCACACAGCATGCGTTTACTTCTGTGGCCCGTCCCGTTATCTCAAACAAGACTGTCTCTTTTAATCTCCCCTCTCGTCCTCCCATAAATCACGTCCAAAGTGATAGTCACGCTGCCAGCCAAACTCATTCTACCTCCCGTGTCCACAATAATCCTCCAGATACCAAACGAGTCTCCGCAAATATCTTATGTTGGAATTGCAACAATCACGGTCATAACTTCCGTGAATGTGCCGCTAGATCCCGTAAGTTCTGCTACGGTTGTGGGATGTCAGATGTGACTAAATTGACCTGTCCAAATTGTAATTTCAACCAGGAAAACTGTTGAAGTGCTGTCCTGAGTTCGACCCGTCGGGCAGCCCTAAAAGCAGGTATCGCGATCCTTATCTTTGTTTTGCTTCTGTATCGCAACCTTGGGTCACATTATCTTTTCATCATGTCACAACTCAAGCCATTTTGGATTCTGGAGCCACGGAGAGCTTTATCCTTCGCTCTGTGGCGGAACAAATTCCAGCGCTGCGCATCTGTCCTCACGAGGATGGACGTGAGCGAAAGTTCGTGTCAGCTGGTTCATCTACTATCAACGTTACCGGTACTGTTTTATGTCATCTCAAGATCCATGGTTTTTCATGGGATCACCAGTTCCACGTAGTTGATAATTTATCCACCCAAGTCCTTTTAGGGACAGATTTCATGCGCAAAACAGGTTTACATTTAGATTTTGCGAGTAATTCCTTTAGCTTTCTGTTTCATTCCAACAAACAATTCCCGTTCGAAGAATGTACCTCTCGTGTTAGTGAAGTGTCCACAGTGCATTCTGTCCAGCTGCCTCTGTCTTTATTTTCGGAAGAGCGTGATGTGCTGAGTGATTTGGTGAACGAATTCTCGGATGTCCTCACAGATAAATTAGGTTCAGCGGTAGGTCACGAATGTCATATCGATCTCACAGATAATGTCCCGGTTCGATCCCCGCCATTTGCATGTTCACCTCCAAAGCTGTTGGCTATGAGAAAATATGTCAAAGAGCTACAAGATAAAGGAGTAGTCGTTCCTTCCAAGTCGGCGTATGGTTCTCCAGCTTTTCTGATTCCCAAGAAAGACGGCGAATATAGATTAGTTGTCGACTACAGGAAGCTGAATAAGAAGGTTGTTTTCGACAATTTTCCGTTACCTACACTCGACAGCGCTTTTCAGCATTTTCATGGAGCTAACTATTATTCTATTATTGATCTCAATTCCGCATATCATCAAATTCCGTTGGACGCCGAGAGCCGTGATTTTACCGCCTTTTCCACACCTTTTGGGTTATTCACATTCAATAGATTGCCTATGGGTATCGCTGTCGGAGCACAAATTCTTAGTCGTGTGTTAGATGATCTCTTGGGTGACTTGAAATTTAAGTTTGTCTTCAATTATTTAGATGACCTTGTTGTTTATAGCAAATCTTTTGAGGAGCACGTAACTCATCTCCGTGAAGTTTTCTCTCGCCTCAGAAAAGCGGGACTCACTATCAATCCCGAAAAGACCTCTTTGGCCCGCACGCAGATCAAGTTTTTAGGACATGTGCTGTCGACTAACGGTATTAGCGTCATGCCTGATAGAGTTGAATGTATTAAGAATCTACCGGTGCCTACCTCTGTGAAAGCTCTACGCCGTGCCATGGGCATGTTTGGGTTTTATTCCAGGTTTATCAGACATTTCTCAGATATTTCGGCTCCATTGAATGCCCTCAAAAAGAAGAACGCTAAATTTATATGGGGTCCAGAGCAAGATAAAGCTTTTAACACTTTAAAAGAGAGTCTTATATCTGCCCCTGTGTTGCAAGCTCCAGATTTCGAGTCTAGGTTCTTCCTCCATTGCGACGCTAGTGATCTAGCTGTGTCAAGCGTTTTAAGTCAACACGTGGACGGGAAGTTTGCGCCTGTAGCTTTTGCTAGTCGCATGCTTAATGAACATGAACGTCGCTATTCCATCTTTGAAAAAGAGTCCCTTGCTGTTGTCTTTGGCTGCGAGAAATTCAGGAGTTTCCTAGAACATCGCCATTTCACTGTCTACACCGATAATGAAGCTCTGAGATGGAGCATGTCGCATGTAAAGAAACTTGGTCGTATCAATCGGTGGATTTTGAGACTATCGTCGTTCAAGTTCGACATTGTACACGTGAAAGGTAGTGAAAACTCTGTGGCTGATTGTCTCTCGCGCATGTTCGAGGATTCCACTATTTCCGCTCCTAGTCAAATTGTTCCTCCTTCTGTCGAAACTTCACCTCAGGAAATGCCTGAAAATGTGTTTTTATTACAGTTTAGTCCATGGTCCTTCGTAGATATACGTAAGTTTCAGGCAGATGATCTTTATTGTCGTGAACTCCGTGAGAAAATTACCAACAAGGACCCCACTGTGAATGAATTTTGTGTCCGTAATGATGTAATTGGCCGTCTCCTCCCTGGTTCAAACTCCTTCCGAATTTTCGCCCCTGAGAATGTTCGTAATATGCTCTTAACATACTATCATTCTTCGGCTATAGGCTTACACGTTGGAATGTACCGTACTTTACGCAAAATTGACTCTGAATTCTATTGGCCTACAATCAAACCAGATGTGTTTGATTTTGTAAAAAAAATGTCACACCTGTCAACGCTCTAAACCAGCGCAAAATACGCAGATAGGTTTGCATAGTGCTCATGTTGTTACTCGTCCTGGAGAACGGTTATTTATTGACATATTCGGTCCTATGACACGTTCTAAGTCTGGTCATCAGGCGATTTTGACAGTGATCGACGGTTTTTCTAAGTTTGTCTGGCTCTTTCCTGTTAAGGACATTTCTGCAAAAGGGACGGTCCATTTATTATGTAAGCATATTTTTGCTATATTTGGCCCGCCCAAGTTCCTTGTTACCGATAATGCTACCATCTTCAAGTCCAAAACTTTCAAATCTATGACCTTCAGTTGGGGCATTAATCACGTGTTATTGGCGCCATTCAGACCACAAGGCAATCAGGTAGAGAGATTTCATCGTAATCTGAAAGCTTGTCTAACCGCCTTCCATAATGTGGAACAATCCAATTGGGATGTTAACTTGCATTATTTTACCTTAGGTTTTAATACCTCGTTTCATTCATCTATTCAAACCACACCTGCGGAATTGTTTATAGGCCGTAAACTTGTTGATCCCCTGTTGCTCCGTTGGAATATCGAGTATTTGTCTATCCCGTCTCGAACCGTCTCTACTCAAGAGAAATGGGATTCCGCCGTCGCTAGCCTTAAGCGGGCTAGACAGAAGGTCTCAGCACGGTACAACCAGCGTAGAAAACCTGTTCATTTTCAGATAGGAAATAGGGTTTTGGTACGACTACACCCTATTAGTAACGCAGCTTCCGGCATCTCCAGTAAACTGTGTTTGCGGTGGTCCGAACCAAGGACCATAACCAGATTCCTGAACAACGTGACTGTGGAAATGATTTCTGATGACGATCCTCAACTAATTTCTGTTTCTCATGTAGCAAATCTTAAGAAATACCATGAATGATGTGGTGTCTGTGTAATTATTTGTTTATCTAGAGTATGTATTTCTTTCAGTGTTTTGACGCGGCGATCCCAGTGTTGATGTTTTTACAGGATCCCTGCCTGTTTATTTTAGTTTAGTGTGTCCATGATTGTTTTCAGTATCTCTTAACCGTCCGCCTGTGTTATCGCGCGCTGTTTTCTTTCTCTCTCCCTTACCCCACACCGCATCCAAGTTGTGTAATATCATTTTATCAATGGTTGTGACGACAGAACATTCCATTGGAAATACAGGGTGCTCCACAGATTAAGTCTTATTAACCATTTATACCACAATGTAACTGTTTTTTTTTTTCCTATATTAGGAATATTGGGAGGAAGGAAAATCTCTGCAGCCTTGACGTCAACTGCAATGGTCCTGGGTTCCCCCTTGTTCATCTTCAGGCCTTTGGATTACAACTTCTCGTTATTCTTCGGAAATTTCAAAAACAGAAAAATGTTATTCCTTGTGAGATAACTCATAACTTATATGTTAATATTTTTTTTCTCCCTAGTCAAAATTTGCTGCCAACGTGTTTAGTGGATTGAGTGTTTTGTGTGATAAGGTCGGTACCACCTTCTCTCATGGGACGCTGCTTCGCTGGCATTTTGGGCAGCGGATTTTGTATTCGTTGCGTTTTTGCACCTAAATTTCATTTTTCTAGGTTTACTTAGCCAAAATTCCCCTCACTCATTTAACTGCTTGTGCGTTTGATGTATACTTCAAAGAGATGGACTTGTGCTATACCAAGCCTCTGTGAAAGGCAAAGAGTTTGGAACTCTAATGTGAGCTACTCCGTGTGTTTGTGTGATATGAGACTCTCTCCTTGCGAGCCATTTTATGAATGAAACAAGAGTGCATCTTATACCATATATACAAAAAAAAATGTTTTGTGTATGTATTTTTGTAAACATTTTTTTTTTTCAAGGAAGTGGGGGAATTTTGAGCCATTTTTATGAGATATATAAGTTACTCCTTTGTGCCATTTTTATCTGACGTGATCAATGCACGCCTTTGTGAAACCTTGGCTGTGAAGCTATTAATAGCCCTCTGATGTCTTAATACCATATATGGACATATCTGCATCTTGTCCCCTTATTGGCCAGTGATTTATATTTTGGAAGGGGTCGTGACCAATCAAATTTTAGCACGCAGTTACCTTTGTGTTGCGTCGTCATTTGCTTTGTTTCGAGGCATTTCTTCCTTGCAGCCAAGTAGGCTAGACGTTTTCCGATATTCTAGGGAAAGTGCCCGCGTTCAAGGTGAAACCATGGCGAGGTGTCTGTATGTCGTAATCAGTAATTGCTTTACTGTAGTTCTGTTTCATATTTCGGTAATTTAAAACTCTTTTTCTGTGTTATTTTTCTTTTGGTCGCGTGTACTTGTCCCCTCCCGATATTTTCCCTCCGCCCTTTGTGTGCGTGTAATTGCTGGTGAGTTTTGTTTTGTATGGTAGTGTTATTTTCATTTATTTTGATAACGTAGTTTTTGTACTTTAAGGGTTGAAAGTTGTGTATGTGGACTGGGCTGTCTTCGCTTTACTCTGGTGTGCTTGACGGTGGGTTTGCCTACCTTGTAGGGGACATCTTTGGGTCTGTCATCCAGAGTGTATCTTATCGTAGAACAACATAACGGGATTGGAGATTATTTTTCTTGCTTCCCGTAATGCTTTGTTCTTTATCTTAAAGAGTTCACAAAAGGAGGTCTCACTATTGCTATTTGCTGGTGACCTAACCTGTGATATTCTTGTGTCTGTGAATGCCCATATTTTGCGCATCAAATATTTTCGTCGTCTTTGTGTGCCCTTATCTCCTACGCATACTTTCAATTTTTAAAGTATATTTTTGGCTTTGCCGATAATTTAATGTAATTTTTCCTTTTGTCTAAATTCTTATTTTTCTCGTAACTCACTAGATCTTGCATGTGCCTCCGCGTCTTTCTTCCTCATTCCTCCCCTCCCTCTCACCCCTCTCCACCCCGTTCTGAACCATTGCACCCCCCTCCTATTTTGTTCATCCCTTTTGACACGCTTTGTCTAAATTGGTAGAACGTATCTTGACTTCGTTGAGTGTAGTCGTTTCTGAGTTTTGTCTTTTTATTTAATTGCGACATACTTACATTTAGTCATCGTTTCATCTTTCCTTGAACACGTTACCATAACTTATCTTATTTTATTTCATTTTAATATAATTTAATTTAGTATATTTTCGATTTTCTTCCTAATTTGTATTTTTTTTTCTTGCGGTAAATTAATTTTGTGTTTAATTTGTTGGTCATTTCTCTTCTTGCTTTTAATATCTCTGGGATCGTTGTACATTGTGGTTCTTATTTAAATACATTTTATCTTTGCCTAAGTATCTCTGCTTTTGCGTCACGTCTTATTTTAATTTTAGTAACCTTCTTCGAGTTTTGTCTGGTTTTTGCTATATTTCGGTTTGTCGGTCTTATTAGCGTACTTGTGACGTTAATACGACCTACACGGCCTCTGATTTAAATTTGTTCATCTTTGGATTTTACCGTAGTTTAATTTTAATTAGCTTTCCCCCTTCCTTTTGGGATTGCTTTCTGGTTTGCCTTTTAAAATTTGGGCCCAGCGAAAGCCAAGCAAGACTGCGATCTCCCCGTTTTTCTTTCTTCTATTTTATTTTATTTTATATTTCTTCGGGGATAGGGGAAGAGCTTCAGCTACGTTTCCACTGACGTCTGCTGCGTACGTAAGTATATGTTTATTTCTATTACTTCATCTTAAGTTGCGTACAGTTCATTGAAGAATGCTGTCTGAACACGCTGACTGTTTATTACAGACAAGCGGTTATGATATCATATTGGAATGCCTCGATTGTAAACTAGGTTTATTGAAGATTGCAGTCTGAACACGCTGACTGACTGTTTATTACAGACAAGCGGTTATGATATCATACTGGAATGCCTCGATTGTAAACTAGGTTCATTGAAGATTACTGTCTGTACACGCTAACCCACTGTTTATTACAGACAAGCGGTTATGATATCATACTGGAATGCCTGGATTGTAAACTAAGTTCATTGAAGATTACTGTCTGAACACGCTGACTATTACAGACAAGCGGTTATGATATCATGCTGGAATGCCTGGATTGTACTCTAGGTTCATTGAAGATTGCTGTCTGAACACGCTAACTCACTGTTTATTACAGACAAGCGTTATGATATCATACTGGAATGCCTGGATTGTAAACTAGGTTCATTGAAGATTGCTGTCTGAACACGCTGAATCACTGTTTATTACAGACAAGCGTTTATGATATCATACTGGAATGCCTGGATTGTAAACTAGGTTCATTGAAGATTGCTGTCTGAACACGCTAACTCACTGTTTATTACAGACAAGCGTTATGATATCATACTGGAATTCCTGGATTGTAAACTAGGTTCATTGAAGATTGCTGTCTGAACACGCTGACTCACTGTTTATTACAGACAAGCGGTTATGATATCTTTCTGGAATGCCTGGATTGTAAACCAGGTTCATTGAAGATTGCTGTCTGAACACCCTAACTCACTGTTTATAACAGACAAGCGTTATGATAACATACTGGAATGCCTGGATTGTAAACTAGGTTCATTGAAGATTGGTGTCTGAACACGCTGACTCACTGCTTATTACAGACAAGCGTTTATGATATCATACTGGAATGCCTGGATTGTAAACTAGGTTCATTGAAGATTGCTGTCTGAACACACTAACTCACTGTTTATTACAGACAAGCGTTATGATATCATACTGGAAATCCTGGATTGTAAACTAGGTTCATTGAAGATTGCTGCTGAACACGCTAACTCACTGTTTATTACAGACAAGCGGTTATGATATCATACTGGAATGCCTGGATTGTAAACTAGGTTCATTGAAGATTGCTGTCTGAACACGCTAACTTACTGTTTATTACAGACAAACGGTTATGATATCATACTGGAATGCCTGGATTGTAAACTAGGTTCATTGAAGATTGCTGTCTGAACACGCTGACTCACTGTTTATTACAGAAAAGCGGTTATAATATCATACTGGAATGCCTGGATTGTAAACTAGGTTCATTGAAGATTGCTGTCTGAACACGCTAACTCACTATTTATTACAGACAAGCGTTATGATATCATACTGGAATGCCGCGATTGTAAACTAGGTTCATTGAAGAATGCCGTCTGAACACGCTGACAGTTTATTACAGACAAGCGGTTATGATATCATATTGGAATGCCTCGATTGTAAACTAGGTTTATTGAAGATTGCTGTCTGAACACGCTGACTGACTGTTTATTACAGACAAGCGGTTATGATATCATACTGGAATGCCTCGATTGTAAACTAGGTTCATTGAAGATTACTGCCTGTACACGCTAACTCACTGTTTATTACAAACAAGCGGTTATGATATCATACTGGAATGCCTGGATTGTAAACTAAGTTCATTGAAGATTACTGTCTGAACACGCTGACTATTACAGACAATCGGTTATGATATCATGCTGGAATGCCTGGATTGTAAACTAGGTTCATTGAAGATTGCTGTCTGAACACGCTAACTCACTGTTTATAACAGACAAGCGTTATGATATCATACTGGAATGCCTGGATTGTAAACTAGGTTCATTGAAGATTGCTGTCTGAACACGCTAACTCACTGTTTATTACAGACAAGCGTTATGATATCATACTGGAATGCCTGGATTGTAAACTAGGTTCATTGAAGATTGCTGTCTGAACACGCTGACTCACTGTTTATTACAGACAAGCGTTATGATATCATACTGGAATGCCTGGATTGTAAACGAGGTTCATTGAAGATTGCAGTCGGAACACGCTAACTCACTGTTTATTACAGACAAGCGGTTATGATATCATACTGGAATGCCTGGATTGTAAACTAGGTTCATTGAAGATTGCTGTCTGAACACGCTAACTCACTGTTTATTACAGACAAGCGTTATGATATCATACTGGAATGCCTCGATTGTAAACTAGGTTCATTGAAGATTTCTGTCTGAACACGCTGAATCACTGTTTATTACAGACAAGCGGTTATGATATCTTTCTGGAATGCCTGGATTGTAAACCAGGTTCATTGAAGATTGCTGTCTGAACACCCGAACTCACTGTTTATTACAGACAAGCGTTATGATATCATCCTGGAATGCCTGGATTGTAAACTAGGTTCATTGAAGATTGCTGTCTGAACACGCTGACTCACTGTTTATTACAAACAAGTGTTATGATATCATACTGGAATGCCTGGATTTTAAACTAGGTTCATTGAAGATTGCTGTCTGAACACGCTAACTCACTGTTTATTACAGACAAGCGTTTATGATATCATACTGGAATGCCTGGATTGTAAACTAGGTTCATTGAAGATTGCTGTCTGAACACACTAACTCACTGTTTATTACAGTCAAGCGTTATGATATCATACTGGAAATCCTGGATTGTAAACTAGGTTCATTGAAGATTGCTGCTGAACACGCTAACTCACTGTTTATTACAGACAAGCGGTTATGATATCATACTGGAATGCCTGGATTGTAAACTAGGTTCATTGAAGATTGCTGTCTGAACACGCTAACTTACTGTTTATTACAGACAAACGGTTATGATATCATACTGGAATGCCTGGATTGTAAACTAGGTTCATTGAATATTGCTGTCTGAACACGCTGACTCACTGTTTATTACAGACAAGCGGTTATAATATCATACTGGAATGCCTGGATTGTAAACTAGGTTCATTGAAGATTGCTGTCTGAACACGCTAACTCACTATTTATTACAGACAAGCGTTATGATATCATACTGGAATGCCGCGATTGTAAACTAGGTTCATTGAAGAATGCTGTCTGAACACGCTGACAGTTTATTACAGACAAGCGGTTATGATATCATATTGGAATGCCTCAATTGTAAACTAGGTTTATTGAAGATTGCTGTCTGAACACGCTGACTGACTGTTTATTACAGACAAGCGGTTATGATATCATACTGGAATGCCTCGATTGTAAACTAGGTTCATTGAAGATTACTGCCTGTACACGCTAACTCACTGTTTATTACAAACAAGCGGTTATGATATCATACTGGAATGCCTGGATTGTAAACTAAGTTCATTGAAGATTACTGTCTGAACACGCTGACTATTACAGACAATCGGTTATGATATCATGCTGGAATGCCTGGATTGTAAACTAGGTTCATTGAAGATTGCTGTCTGAACACGCTAACTCACTGTTTATAACAGACAAGCGTTATGATATCATACTGGAATGCCTGGATTGTAAACTAGGTTCATTGAAGATTGTTGTCTGAACACGCTAACTCACTGTTTATTACAGACAAGCGTTATGATATCATACTGGAATGCCTGGATTGTAAACTAGGTTCATTGAAGATTGCTGTCTGAACACGCTGACTCACTCTTTATTACAGACAAGCGTTATGATATCATACTGGAATGCCTGGATTGTAAACGAGGTTCATTGAAGATTGCAGTCGGAACACGCTAACTCACTGTTTATTACAGACAAGCGGTTATGATATCATACTGGAATGCCTGGATTGTAAACTAGGTTCATTGAAGATTGCTGTCTGAACACGCTAACTCACTGTTTATTACAGACAAGCGTTATGATATCATACTGGAATGCCTCGATTGTAAACTAGGTTCATTGAAGATTGCTGTCTGAACACGCTGACTCACTGTTTATTACAGACAAGCGGTTATGATATCTTTCTGGAATGCCTGGATTGTAAACCAGGTTCATTGAAGATTGCTGTCTGAACACCCGAACTTACTGTTTATTACAGACAAGCGTTATGATATCATCCTGGAATGCCTGGATTGTAAACTAGGTTCATTGAAGATTGCTGTCTGAACACGCTGACTCACTGTTTATTACAGACAAGTGTTATGATATCATACTGGAATGCCTGGATTTTAAACTAGGTTCATTGAAGATTGCTGTCTGAACACGCTAACTCACTGTTTATTACAGACAAGCGTTTATGATATCATACTGGAATGCCTGGATTGTAAACTAGGTTCATTGAAGATTGCTGTCTGAACACACTAACTCACTGTTTATTACAGTCAAGCGTTATGATATCATACTGGAAATCCTGGATTGTAAACTAGGTTCATTGAAGATTGCTGCTGAACACGCTAACTCACTGTTTATTACAGACAAGCGGTTATGATATCATACTGGAATGCCTGGATTGTAAACTAGGTTCATTGAAGATTGCTGTCTGAACACGCTAACTTACTGTTTATTACAGACAAACGGTTATGATATCATACTGGAATGCCTGGATTGTAAACTAGGTTCATTGAATATTGCTGTCTGAACACGCTGACTCACTGTTTATTACAGACAAGCGGTTATAATATCATACTGGAATGCCTGGATTGTAAACCAGGTTCATTGAAGATTGCTGTCTGAACACGCTAACTCACTATTTATTACAGACAAGCGTTATGATATCATACTGGAATGCCGCGATTGTAAACTAGGTTCATTGAAGAATGCTGTCTGAACACGCTGACAGTTTATTACAGACAAGCGGTTATGATATCATATTGGAATGCCTCAATTGTAAACTAGGTTTATTGAAGATTGCTGTCTGAACACGCTGACTGACTGTTTATTACAGACAAGCGGTTATGATATCATACTGGAATGCCTCGATTGTAAACTAGGTTCATTGAAGATTACTGCCTGTACACGCTAACTCACTGTTTATTACAAACAAGCGGTTATGATATCATACTGGAATGCCTGGATTGTAAACTATGTTCATTGAAGATTACTGTCTGAACACGCTGACTATTACAGACAATCGGTTATGATATCATGCTGGAATGCCTGGATTGTAAACTAGGTTCATTGAAGATTGCTGTCTGAACACGCTAACTCACTGTTTATAACAGACAAGCGTTATGATATCATACTGGAATGCCTGGATTGTAAACTAGGTTCATTGAAGATTGCTGTCTGAACACGCTAACTCACTGTTTATTACAGACAAGCGTTATGATATCATACTGGAATGCCTGGATTGTAAACTAGGTTCATTGAAGATTGCTGTCTGAACACGCTGACTCACTCTTTATTACAGACAAGCGTTATGATATCATACTGGAATGCCTGGATTGTAAACGAGGTTCATTGAAGATTGCAGTCGGAACACGCTAACTCACTGTTTATTACAGACAAGCGGTTATGATATCATACTGGAATGCCTGGATTGTAAACTAGGTTCATTGAAGATTGCTGTCTGAACACGCTAACTCACTGTTTATTACAGACAAGCGTTATGATATCATACTGGAATGCCTCGATTGTAAACTAGGTTCATTGAAGATTGCTGTCTGAACACGCTGACTCACTGTTTATTACAGACAAGCGGTTATGATATCTTTCTGGAATGCCTGGATTGTAAACCAGGTTCATTGAAGATTGCTGTCTGAACACCCGAACTTACTGTTTATTACAGACAAGCGTTATGATATCATCCTGGAATGCCTGGATTGTAAACTAGGTTCATTGAAGATTGCTGTCTGAACACGCTGACTCACTGTTTATTACAGACAAGTGTTATGATATCATACTGGAATGCCTGGATTTTAAACTAGGTTCATTGAAGATTGCTGTCTGAACACGCTAACTCACTGTTTATTACAGACAAGCGTTATGATATCATACTGGAATGCCTGGATTTTAAACGAGGTTCATTGAAGATTGCTGTCTGAACACGCTAACTCACTGTTTACTACAGACAAGCGGTTATGATATCATACTGGAATGCCTGGATTGTAAACTAGGTTCATTGAAGATTGCTGTCTGAACACGCTGACTCACTGTTTATTACAGACAAGCGTTATGATATCATACTGGAATGCCTGGATTTTAAACTAGGTTCATTGAAGATTGCTGTCTGAACACGCTAACTCACTGTTTATTACAGACAAGCGTTATGATATCATACTGGAATGCTGGATTTTAAACTAGGTTCATTGAAGATTGCTGTCTGAACACGCTGACTCACTGTTTATGTTTAATACAATGCAATACACACTGCAGAAAGCTATTGAATGAGATTGTCGTCGCGATGTATTGAACTTCTGCCAAGGCCATCAGCTCGCTATCCGGCAAAGTCGAATTGCACGCTATTGCGCACGTAATCCAGCAACCTTGCGTAAGTTATGAACTCCATACTTGATTGCTCGCCCACACATCTCAAAGCGACTGTTCTCCGCGATGTTTCAGCTATTGTGTTTCATATAAAGCCACCAATTTCAACACATGAACGCGAAAGTTAATCACTGCAAACTGTTCTCATCCCGACACTGTAAACCTCTATACGATGACCAAACCGAATATCTCCCCAGTGGGGAATCAAAGTGTACTTCTTTGAGCGGAAATTGAAGTGGGTTTGTCCCAAGCGGGAACACAACTTTCCCTTGCTTGTACTCACGCCTCACCCGCTCGTCGTGCGGAGGTGACACTGGGAATATTCCCTCATCATCCTTTAATCTTTCTTTTTTTGTGGGGATTTGTTTGAACTTCTACATTTCGGCATCGGATGTTATATTTGTAACAGCAAAATTTCCTTGCGTTTCCACCTTAAGATTTTCTGGTGACTTCTAGTTAGTTCTTTATTTCGTCGTAAACATTAAAAATACTCCTATTGGTGGAAATAACTAACGAGAGCCATCATATGACAAGCAATGTGTCTTAAAAACTCGCTCTCATTCAGCTGAAAAATCGCTCGCTAATCAGTCACGAGGGTTTATGTCAGCGCTCGCAAAATGAGAGAACAGGCTTCTATAGCTTCACGGCACAAGGCTGATAAGGTACAGTACCAATACTGTATTTCCATCAGAATGTCATCGGCTAATGAAATTAGGCGAGTTCACGGATTCTGACACAGATTTTTTTTTTTCAAAACAAGATGTTCAGTATAGAACATATAGCCTACTATCTCCTAAATGCATGGGTATTGTTGAAACTCTTTGTCCTTTTCAAGGAGTATAATCGAATGTTGGTTGTAGTAGCTTGTTGAAATACAACGTGCTATACGGATATTAAACATGAATATGAGATGTCCTTTGCGAGTGCTACCTCTGTGAAAAATTTCATTCAACACGGTTTCAACGTGTTTGAATTGATATGGGGTATTGATTTGCACACATACAGGGTCGCTATCTGCAAACTATTGGGCTGATGACCTTGTAGTTCAGTCAAAAGATGCTTCCCACAAAAAGGTATGTTATTGCAAAATTTGGTAGAGATCAAATGATTAGATTGGTCGTAATTTGATTTAAGCTTTGAACATTTGGGTGGCCAACATTCCGTTTCCGTCAAGATGGCGGCAATATAAAACATGACAATGAGGTGCCCTTTGCTAGTACTACCTCTGTACCAAATTTCGTTCAATTCGGTTCCAACGTGTTTGAATTGATAGGGGCAATCGATTAGCACACATACATGGCCGCCATATGCAGTATTGGACTGATGACCTTGTAGCTTGGTCAAAGAACGTTTTTCACATAAAGGTATGTTGTTGCAAAATTTGGTAGAGATCAGATGATTAGGTTGGTCGTAATTTGATTTAAGCTTTTTACATTTGTGTAGCCACCATTACGTTTCCGTCAAGATGGCGGCGATATAAAACATGACACTGAGGTGCCCTTTGCTGGTGCTACCTCTGTACCAAATTTCGTTCAATTCGGTTTCACCGCGTTTGAAAAGATAGGGGGAATCGATTTGCACACATACATGGCTGCCATCCACAAATTATTGGGCTGATGACCTTGTAGTTTGGTCAAACGTTTTTCTTATACATAAAGGTATAATGTTGCAAAAATTTGTAGAGATCAGATGATTAGGTTGGACGCAATTTGATTCAAGCTTTTAACACTTGGGTGGCCGTCATTACGTTTTCGTCAAGATGGTGGCGATATAAAACATGACACTGGAGTGCCCTTTGTTCGTGCTACCTCTGTACCAAATTTCGTACAATTTGATTTCACCGTGTTTGAATTGATAGGGGGAATGGATTTGCACACATACATGGCCGCCATATGCAAACTATTGGGCTGATGGCCTTCTAGTTCAGTCAAAGGACGCTTGCCATATAAATGTATGTCGTTGCAAAATTTAGTAGAGCTCAGATGATTAGGTTAGTCGTAATATGACTTAAGCTTCGAACATTTGGGTGGCCGCCATTACTTTTTCGTCAAGACGGCGATGATATAAAACATGACACTGGAGTGCCCTTTGCTGGTGCTACCTCTGTACCAAATTTTGTTCAATTTGGTTTCACCGTGTTTGAATTGATAGGGGTGACGGACATTCAGAGTACACACACTCACACACTCACACACACAGACACATAGGTACACAGACAGACAAATTTTGGCCCTGTTTTGATCTCATAAGTCTACTTTTATTTTTTGCAAAAATCGAAAGTAGGCTAAAAATATTTCACAATTGTATTGCCATGTGCAGCTCTTCATTCGGCAAACACGACTGTGCCCAATAATGGGCGCGGTACACAATATGAATGTAAATTACACTCCTGGAAACAATTACATGTATTAGTTAATAATCGGAATTTAATGGGGCAAGTTAGGATTAGGCGTTTCGACTCTCAAGTGGCCATCTTCAGATCCTCTTCACTGTGTAAAAGTTTTAATTTTTACTCATGTAAATTCCCTACTGATGTAGCGGCTTAAGTGGTGTAGTGGGTAGCATGCTGAACTGTTATGCCCGAGATTGTGGCTCAGTGGTGTAGTGGGTAGCATGCTGAACTGTTATGCCCGAGATTGCGGCTCAGTGGTGTAGTGGGTAGCATGCTGAACTGTTATGCCCGAGATTGCGGCTCAGTGGTGTAGTGGGTAGCATGCTGAACTGTTATGCCCGAGATTGCGGCTCAGTGGTGTAGTGGGTAGCATGCTGATCTGCTATGCCCGAGATTGTGGCTCAGTGGTGTAGTGGGTAGCATGCTGAACTGCTATACCCGAGATTGCGGCTCAGTGGTGTAGTGGGTAGCATGCTGAATTGCTATGCCCGAGATTGCGGCTTAAGTGGTGTAGTGGGTAGCATGCTGAACTGCTATGCCCGAGATTGCGGCTCAGTGGTATAGTGGGTAGCATGCTGAACTGTTATGCCCGAGATTGCGGCTCAGTGGTGTAGTGGGTAGCATGCTGAACTGTTATGCCCGAGATTGCGGCTCAGTGGTGTAGTGGGTAGCATGCTGAACTGTTATGCCCGAGATTGTGGCTCAGTGGTGTAGTGGGTAGCATACTGAATTGCTATGCCCGAGATTGCGGCTCAGTGGTGTAGTGGGTAGCATGCTGAACTGTTATACCCGAGATTGCGGCTCAGTGGTGTAGTGGGTAGCATGCTGAACTGCTATGCCCGAGATTGCGGCTCAGTGGTGTAGTGGGTAGCATGCTGAACTGTTATGCCCGAGATTGCGGCTCAGTGGTGTAGTGGGTAGCATGCTGAACTGTTATGCCCGAGATTGCGGCTCAGTGATGTAGTGGGTAGCATGCTGAACTGCTATGCCCGTGATTGTGGCTCAGTGATGTAGTGGGTAGCATACTGAACTGCTATGCCCGAGATTGCGGCTCAGTGGTGTAGTGGGTAGCATGCTGAACTGCTATGCCCGAGATTGTAGCTCAGTGGTGTAGTGGGTAGCATGCTGAACTGCTATGCCCGAGATTGTGGCTTCAGTGGTATAGTGGGTAGCATACTGAATTGCTATGCCCGAGATTGCGGCTCATTGGTGTAGTGGGTAGCATGCTGAACTGCTATGCCCGTGATTGTGGCTCAGTGGCGTAGTGGGTAGCATGCTGAACTGCTATGCCCGTGATTGCGGCTCAGTGGCGTAGTGGGTAGCATGCTGATTTGCTATGCCCGTGATTGTGGCTCAGTGATGTAGTGGGTAGCATGCTGAACTGCTATGCCCGTGATTGTGGCTCAGTGGTGAAGTGGGTAGCATGCTGAACTGCTATGCCCGTGATTGCGGCTCAGTGGCGTAGTGGGTAGCATGCTGATTTGCTATGCCCGTGATTGTGGCTCAGTGATGTAGTGGGTAGCATGCTGAACTGTTATGCCCGAGATTGCGGCTTCAGTGGCGTAGTGGGGAGCATGCTGAACTGCTATGCCCGAGATTGTGGCTCAGTGATGTAGTGGGTAGCATGCTGAACTGCTATGCCCGTGATTGTGGCTCAGTGGTATAGTGGGTAGCATGCTGAACTGCTATGCCCGAGATTGCGGCCCAGTGGTGTAGTAGGTAGCATGCTGAACTGCTATGCCCGTGATTGCGGCTTCAGTGGTGTAGTGGGTAGCATGCTGAACTGCTATGCCCGAGATTGCGGCTCAGTGGTGTAGTGGGTAGCATGCTGAACTGCTTTGCCCGAGATTGCGGCTCAGTGGTGAAGTGGGTAGCATGCTGAACTGCTATGCCCGAGATTGCGGCTCAGTGGTGTAGTGGGTAGCATGCTGAACTGCTATGCCCGAGATTGTGGCTCAGTGGTGTAGTGGGTAGCATGCTGAACTGCTATGCCCGAGATTGCGGCTCAGTGGTGTAGTGGGTAGCATGCAGAACTGCTATGCCCGAGATTGCGGCTCAGTGGTGAAGTGGGTAGCATGCTGAACTGCTATGCCCGAGATTGCGGCTCAGTGGTGTAGTGGGTAGCATGCTGAACTGCTATGCCCGAGATTGCGGCTCAGTGGTGTAGTGGGTAGCATGCTGAACTGCTATGCCCGAGATTGCGGCTCAGTGGTATAGTGGGTAGCATACTGAACTGCTATGCCCGAGATTGCGGCTCAGTGGTGTAGTGGGTAGCATGCTGAACTGCTATGCCCGAGATTGCGGCTCAGTGGTGAAGTGGGTAGCATGCTGAACTGCTATGCCCGAGATTGCGGCTCAGTGGTGTAGTGGGTAGCATGCTGAACTGCTATGCCCGAGATTGTGGCTCAGTGGTGTAGTGGGTAGCATGCTGAACTGCTATGCCCGAGATTGCGGCTCAGTGGTGAAGTGGTTAGCATGCTGAACTGCTATGCCCGAGATTGCGGCTCAGTGGTGTAGTGGGTAGCATGCTGATCTGCTATGCCCGAGATTGTGGCTCAGTGGTGTAGTGGGTAGCATGCTGAACTGCTATGCCCGAGATTGCGGCTTCAGTGGCGTAGTGGGTAGCATGCTGAACTGCTATGCCCGAGATTGTGGCTCAGTGGCGTAGTGGGTAGCATGCTGAACTGCTATGCCCGAGATTGCGGCTCAGTGGTGTAGTGGGTAGCATGCTGAACTGCTATGCCCGAGATTGTGGCTCAGTGGTGTAGTGGGTAGCATGCTGAACTGCTATGCCCGAGATTGTGGCTCAGTGGCGTAGTGGGTAGCATGCTGAACTGCTATGCCCGAGATTGCGGCTCAGTGGTGTAGTGGGTAGCATGCTGAACTGCTATGCCCGAGATTGTGGCTCAGTGGTGTAGTGGGTAGCATGCTGATCTGTTATGCCCGAGATTGTGGCTCAGTGATGTAGTGGGTAGCATGCTGAACTGCTATGCCCGAGATTGTGGCTCAGTGGCGTAGTGGGTAGCATGCTGAACTGCTATGCCCGAGATTGCGGCTCAGTGATGTAGTGGGTAGCATGCTGAACTGCTATGCCCGAGATTGCGGCTCAGTAGTGTAGTGGGTAGCATGCTGAACTGCTATGCCCGAGATTGTGGCTCAGTGGTATAGTGGGTAGCATGCTGAACTGCTATGCACGTGATTGTGGCTCAGTGGTGTAGTGGGTAGCATGCTGAACTGCTATGCCCGAGATTGTGGCTCAGTGGTATAGTGGGTAGCATGCTGAACTGCTATGCACGAGATTGCCTACTGAAGTAGCGGCTCAGTGGCGTAGTGGGTAGCATGCTGAACTCCTATGCCCGAGATTGCGGCTCAGTGGTATAGTGGGTAGCATGCTGAACTGCTATGCCCGAGATTGTGGCTCAGTGGTATAGTGGGTAGCATGCTGAACTGCTATGCCCGAGATTGTGGCTCAGTGGCGTAGTGGGTAGCATGCTGAACTAATATGTCCGAGATTGCCTACTGAAGTAGTGGCTCAGTGGTGTAGTGGGTAGCATGCTGAACTGCTATGCCCGAGATTGCCTACTGAAGTAGTGGCTCAGTGGTGTAGTGGGTAGCATGCTGAACTGCTATGCACGAGATTGCCTACTGAAGTAGCGGCTCAGTGGTGTAGTGGGTAGCATACTGAACTGCTATGCCCGAGATTGCCTACTGAAGTAGTGGCTCAGTGGCGTAGTGGGTAGCATGCTGAACTAATATGTCCGAGATTGTGGCTCAGTGGTGTAGTGGGTAGCATGCTGAACTGCTATGCCCGAGATTGTGGCTCAGTGGCGTAGTGGGTAGCATGCTGAACTGCTATTCCCGAGATTGCCTACTGAAGTAGCGGATCAGTGGCGTAGTGGGTAGCATGCTGAACTAATATGTCCGAGATTGCCTACTGAAGTAGTGGCTCAGTGGTGTAGTGGGTAGCATGCTGAACTGCTATGCCCGAGATTGCCTACTGAAGTAGTGGCTCAGAGGTGTAGTGGGTAGCATACTGAACTGCTATGCACGAGATTGCCTACTGAAGTAGTGGCTCAGTGGTGTAGTGGGTAGCATGCTGAACTTCAATGCCCAAGATTGCCTACTGAAGTAGTGGCTCAGTGGTGTAGTGGGTAGCATACTGAACTGCTATGCACGAGATTGCCTACTGAAGTAGTGGCTCAGTGGTATAGTGGGTAGCATGCTGAACTGCTATGCCCGAGATTGCGGCTCAGTGGTGTAGTGGGTAGCATGCTGAACAGCTATGCCCGAGATTGCGGCTCAGTGGTGTAGTGGGTAGCATGCTGAACTGCTATGCCCGAGATTGCGGCTCAGTGGTGTAGTTGGTAGCATGCTGAACAGCTATGCCCGAGATTGCGGCTCAGTAGTGTAGTGGGTAGCATGCTGAACTGCTATGCCCAAGATTGCCTACTGAAGTAGCGGCTCAGTGATGTAGTGGGTAGCATGCTGAACTGTTATGCCCGAGATTGTGGCTCAGTGGTATAGTGGGTAGCATGCTGAACTGTTATGCCCGAGATTGCGGCTCAGTGGCGTAGTGGGTAGCATGCTGAACTGCTATGCCCGAGATTGCCTACTGAAGTAGCGGCTCAGTGGTGTAGTGGGTAGCATGCTGAACTGCTATGCCCGAGATTGTGGCTCAGTGGTGTAGTGGGTAGCATGCTGAACTGCTATGCCCGAGATTGCGGCTCAGTGGTGTAGTGGGTAGCATGCTGAACCGCTATGCCCGAGATTGCGGCTCAGTGGTGTAGTGGGTAGCATGCTGAACCGCTATGCCCGAGATTGCGGCTCAGTGGTGTAGTGGGTAGCATGCTGAACCGCTATGCCCGAGATTGTGGCTCAGTGGTGTAGTGGGTAGCATGCTGAACCGCTATGCCCGAGATTGTGGCTCAGTGATGTAGTGGGTAGCATGCTGAACTGCTATGCCCGAGATTGTGGCTCAGTGGTGTAGTGGGTAGCATGCTGAACTGCTATGCCCGAGATTGCGGCTCAGTGGTGTAGTGGGTAGCATGCTGAACTGCTATGCCCGAGATTGCGGCTCAGTGATGTAGTGGGTAGCATGCTGAACTGCTATGCCCGAGATTGTGGCTCAGTGATGTAGTGGGTAGCATGCTGAACTGCTATGCCCGAGATTGTGGCTCAGTGGTGTAGTGGGTAGCATGCTGAACTGTTATGCCCGAGATTGCGGCTCAGTAGTGTAGTGGGTAGCATGCTGAACCGCTATGCCCGAGATTGCGGCTCAGTAGTGTAGTGGGTAGCATGCTGAACCGCTATGCCCGAGATTGTGGCTCAGTGGTGTAGTGGGTAGCATGCTGAACTGTTATGCCCGAGATTGCGGCTCAGTGGCGTAGTGGGTAGCATGCTGAACTGCTATGCCCGAGATTGTGGCTCAGTGGTGTAGTGGGTAGCATGCTGAACTGCTATGCCCGAGATTGTGGCTCAGTGGTGTAGTGGGTAGCATGCTGAACTGCTATGCCCGAGATTGCCTACTGAAGTAGCGGCTCAGTGGCGTAGCGGGTAGCATGCTGAACTGCTATGCCCGTGATTGTGGCTCAGTGATGTAGTGGGTAGCATGCTGAACTGCTATGCCAGAGATTGTGGCTCAGTGGTGTAGTGGGTAGCATGCTGAACTGCTATGCCCGAGATTGTGGCTCAGTGGTGTAGTGGGTAGCATGCTGAACTGCTATGCCCGAGATTGTGGCTCAGTGATGTAGTGGGTAGCATGCTGAACTGCTATGCCCGTGATTGCGGCTCAGTGATGTAGTGGGTAGCATGCTGAACTGCTATGCCCGAGATTGTGGCTCAGTGATGTAGTGGGTAGCATGCTGAACTGCTATGCCCGAGATCGCGGCTCAGTAGTGTAGTGGGTAGCATGCTGAACTGCTATGCCCGAGATTGTGGCTCAGTGATGTAGTGGGTAGCATGCTGAACTGCTATGCCCGAGATTGCGGCTCAGTGATGTAGTGGGTAGCATGCTGAACTGCTATGCCCAAGATTGCCTACTGAAGTAGCGGCTCAGTAGTGTAGTGGGTAGCATGCTGAACTGCTATGCCCGAGATCGCGGCTCAGTGGCGTAGTGGGTAGCATGCTGAACTGCTATGCCCGAGATCGCGGCTCAGTGATGTAGTGAGTAGCATGCTGAACTGCTATGCCCGAGATTGCGGCTCAGTGATGTAGTGGGTAGCATGCTGAACTGCTATGCCCAAGATTGCCTACTGAAGTAGCGGCTCAGTAGTGTAGTGGGTAGCATGCTGAACTGCTATGCCCGAGATCGCGGCTCAGTGGCGTAGTGGGTAGCATGCTGAACTGCTATGCCCGAGATTGCGGCTCAGTGGTGTAGTGGGTAGCATGCTGAACTGTTATGCCCGAGATTGCGGCTCAGTAGTGTAGTGGGTAGCATGCTGAACTGCTATGCCCGAGATTGCGGCTCAGTGGTGTAGTGGGTAGCATGCTGAACTGCTATGCCCGAGATCGCGGCTCAGTGGCGTAGTGGGTAGCATGCTGAACTGCTATGCCCGAGATTGCGGCTCAGTGGTGTAGTGGGTAGCATGCTGAACTGTTATGCCCGAGATTGCGGCTCAGTAGTGTAGTGGGTAGCATGCTGAACTGCTATGCCCGAGATTGCGGCTCAGTGGTGTAGTGGGTAGCATGCTGAACTGTTATGCCCGAGATTGCGGCTCAGTGACGTAGTGGGTAGCATGCTGAACTGCTATGCCCGAGATTGTGGCTCAGTGATGTAGTGGGTAGCATGCTGAACTGCTATGCCCGAGATTGTGGCTCAGTGGTGTAGTGGGTAGCATGCTGAACTGCTATGCCCGAGATTGCGGCTCAGTGGTGTAGTGGGTAGCATGCTGAACTGCTATGCCCGTGATTGCGGCTTCAGTGGTGTAGTGGGTAGCATGCTGAACTGTTATGCCCGAGATTGCGGCTCAGTGGTGTAGTGGGTAGCATGCTGAACTGCTATGCCCGAGATTGCGGCTCAGTGGTGTAGTGGGTAGCATGCTGAACTGCTATGCCCGAGATTGCGGCTCAGTGGTGTAGTGGGTAGCATGCTGAACTGCTGTGCCCGTGATTGCGGCTTCAGTGGAGTAGTGGGTAGCATGCTGAACTGCTATGCCCGAGATTGCGGCTCAGTGGTGTAGTGGGTAGCATGCTGAACTGCTATGCCCGTGATTGCGGCTTCAGTGGAGTAGTGGGTAGCATGCTGAACTGCTATGCCCGAGATTGCGGCTCAGTGGTGTAGTGGGTAGCATGCTGAACTGCTATGCCCGAGATTGCGGCTCAGTGGTGTAGTGGGTAGCATGCCGAACTGCTGTGCCCGAGATTGTGGCTCAGTGGTGTAGTGGGTAGCATGCTGAACTGCTATGCCCGAGATTGTGGCTCAGTGATGTAGTGGGTAGCATGCTGAACTGCTGTGCCCGAGATTGTGGCTCAGTGGTGTAGTGGGTAGCATGCTGAACTGCTATACCCGTGATTGCGGCTCAGTGGCGTAGTGGGTAGCATGCTGATCTGCTTTGCCCGAGATTGCGGCTCAGTGGCGTAGTGGGTAGCATGCTGAACTGCTATTCCCGAGATTGCCTACTGAAGTAGCGGCTCAGTGATGTAGTGGGTAGCATGCTGAACTGCTATGCCCGTGATTGCGGCACAGTGGCGTAGTGGGTAGCATGCTGAACTGCTATGCCCGAGATTGCGGCTCAGTGGTGTAGTGGGTAGCATGCTGAACTGCTATGCCCGAGATTGTGGCTCAGTGGTGTAGTGGGTAGCATGCTGAACTGCTATGCCCGAGATTGCCTACTGAAGTAGCGGCTCAGTGGCGTAGTGGGTAGCATGCTGAACTGCTATGCCCGTGATTGCGGCTCAGTGGTGTAGTGGGTAGCATGCTGAACTGCTGTGCCCGAGATTGCGGCTCAGTGGCGTAGTGGGTAGCATGCTGATTTGCTATGCCCGTGATTGCGGCTCAGTGGTGTAGTGGGTAGCATGCTGAACTGCTATGCCCGTGATTGCGGCTCAGTGGCGTAGTGGGTAGCATGCTGAACTGCTATGCCCGAGATTGCGGCTCAGTGGTGTAGTGGGTAGCATGCTGAACTGCTATGCCCGAGATTGTGGCTCAGTGGTGTAGTGGGTAGCATGCTGAACTGCTATGCCCGAGATTGCCTACTGAAGTAGCGGCTCAGTGGCGTAGTGGGTAGCATGCTGAACTGCTATGCCCGTGATTGCGGCTTCAGTGGTGTAGTGGGTAGCATGCTGAACTGCTATTCACGAGATTGCCTACTGAAGTAG
This sequence comes from Meconema thalassinum, assembly GCA_946902985.2. Taxonomy (NCBI): domain Eukaryota; kingdom Metazoa; phylum Arthropoda; class Insecta; order Orthoptera; family Tettigoniidae; genus Meconema; species Meconema thalassinum. The sequence continues at coordinate 18,681,939 of OX336395.1, read as the reverse complement.
CGGCTCAGTGGCGTAGTGGGTAGCATGCTGAACTGCTATTCCCGAGATTGCCTACTGAAGTAGCGGCTCAGTGGCGTAGTGGGTAGCATGCTGAACTGCTATGCCCGAGATTGCCTACTGAAGTAGCGGCTCAGTGGTGTAGTGGGTAGCATGCTGAACTGCTATGCCCGTGATTGCGGCTTCAGTGGTGTAGTGGGTAGCATGCTGAACTGCTATTCCCGAGATTGCCTACTGAAGTAGCGGCTCAGTGGCGTAGTGGGTAGCATGCTGAACTGCTATGCCCGAGATTGTGGCTCAGTAGTGTAGTGGGTAGCATACTGAACTGCTGTGCCCGAGATTGTGGCTCAGTGGTGTAGTGGGTAGCATGCTGATCTGCTTTGCCCGAGATTGCGGCTTCAGTGGCGTAGTGGGTAGCATGCTGAACTGCTATACCCGAGATTGCGGCTCAGTGGTGTAGTGGTTAGCATGCTGAACTGCTATGCCCGAGATTGTGGCTCAGTGATGTAGTGGGTAGCATGCTGAACTGCTGTGCCCGAGATTGCGGCTCAGTGGCGTAGTGGGTAGCATGCTGATTTGCTATGCCCGTGATTGCGGCTCAGTGGTGTAGTGGGTAGCATGCTGAACTGCTGTGCCCGAGATTGCGGCTCAGTGGCGTAGTGGGTAGCATGCTGATTTGCTATGCCCGTGATTGCGGCTCAGTGGTGTAGTGGGTAGCATGCTGAACTGCTATGCCCGTGATTGCGGCTCAGTGGCGTAGTGGGTAGCATGCTGAACTGCTATGCCCGAGATTGCGGCTCAGTGGTTTAGTGGGTAGCATGCTGAACTGCTATGCCCGAGATTGCGGCTCAGTCATGTAGTGGGTAGCATGCTGAACTGCTATGCCCGAGATTGCGGCTCAGTGATGTAGTGGGTAGCATGCTGAACTGTTATGCCCGAGATTGCGGCTCAGTGATGTAGTGGGTAGCATGCTGAACTGCTATGCCCGAGATTGTGGCTCAGTGGTGTAGTGGGTAGCATGCTGAACTGCTATGCCCGAGATTGCCTACAGAAGTAGTGGCTCAGTGGTGTAGTGGGTAGCATGCTGAACTGCTATGCCCGAGATTGCGGCTCAGTGGTGTAGTGGGTAGCATGCTGAACTGCTATGCCCGAGATTGCGGCTCAGTGATGTAGTGGGTAGCATACTGAACTGCTATGCCCGAGATTGCGGCTCAGTGGTGTAGTGGGTAGCATGCTGAACTGCTATGCCCGAGATTGTGGCTCAGTGATGTAGTGGGTAGCATGCTGAACTGCTATTCCCGAGATTGCGGCTCAGTGGTGTAGTGGGTAGCATGCTGAACTGCTATGCCCGTGATTGCGGCTTCAGTGGTGTAGTGGGTAGCATGCTGAACTGTTATGCCCGTGATTGTGGCTCAGTGGTGTAGTGGGTAGCATGCTGAACTGTTATGCCCGAGATTGCGGCTCAGTGGTGTAGTGGGTAGCATGCTGAACTGCTATGCCCGAGATTGTGGCTCAGTGGTGTAGTGGGTAGCATGCTGAACTGCTGTGCCCGAGATTGTGGCTCAGTGATGTAGTGGGTAGCATGCTGATCTGCTTTGCCCGAGATTGCGGCTCAGTGGCGTAGTGGGTAGCATGCTGAACTGCTATTCCTGAGATTGCCTACTGAAGTATTGGCTCAGTGGTGTAGTGGGTAGCATGCTGAACTGCTATGCCCGAGATTGCGGCTCAGTGGTGTAGTGGGTACCATGCTGAACTGCTATGCCCGTGATTGCGGCTTCAGTGGTGTAGTGGGTAGCATGCTGAACTGTTATGCCCGAGATTGCGGCTCAGTGGTGTAGTGGGTAGCATGCTGAACTGCTATGCCCGAGATTGTGGCTCAGTGGTGTAGTGGGTAGCATGCTGAACTGCTATGCCCGTGATTGCGGCTCAGTGGTGTAGTGGGTAGCATGCTGAACTGTTATGCCCGAGATTGCGGCTCAGTGGTGTAGTGGGTAGCATGCTGAACTGCTATGCCCGTGATTGCGGCTCAGTGGCGTAGTGGGTAGCATGCTGAACTGCTATGCCCGAGATTGCGGCTCAGTGGTGTAGTGGGTAGCATGCTGAACTGCTATGCCCGAGATTGTGGCTCAGTGGTGTAGTGGGTAGCATGCTGAACTGCTATGCCCGAGATTGTGGCTCAGTGGTGTAGAGGGTAGCATGCTGAACTGCTATGCCCGATATTGTGGCTCAGTGGTGTAGTGGGTAGCATGCTGAACTGTTATGCCCGAGATTGCGGCTCAGTGGTGTGGTGGGTAGCATGCTGAACTGCTATGCCCGTGATTGCGGCTTCAGTGGTGTAGTGGGTAGCATGCTGAACTGCTATGCCCGAGATTGCGGCTCAGTGGTGTAGTGGGTAGCATGCTGAACTGCTATGCCCGAGATTGCGGCTCAGTGGTATAGTGGGTAGCATGCTGAACTGCTATGCCCGAGATTGCGGCTCAGTGGTGTAGTGGGTAGCATGCTGAACTGCTATGCCCGAGATTGTGGCTCAGTGATGTAGTGGGTAGCATGCTGAACTGCTATGCCCGAGATTGCGGCTCAGTGGTGTAGTGGGTAGCATGCTGAACTGCTATGCCCGAGATTGTGGCTCAGTGGTATAGTGGGTAGCATGCTGAACTGCTATGCCCGAGATTGTGGCTCAGTGATGTAGTGGGTAGCATGCTGAACTGCTATGCCCGAGATTGCGGCTCAGTGGTGTAGTGGGTAGCATGCTGAACTGCTATGCCCGAGATTGTGGCTCAGTGGTGTAGTGGGTAGCATGCTGAACTGCTATGCCCGAGATTGCGGCTCAGTGGTGTAGTGGGTAGCATGCTGAATTGCTATGCCCGAGATTGCGGCTCAGTGGTATAGTGGGTAGCATGCTGAACTGCTATGCCCGAGATTGCGGCTCAGTGGTGTAGTGGGTAGCATGCTGAACTGCTATGCCCGAGATTGTGGCTCAGTGGTGTAGTGGGTAGCATGCTGAACTGCTATGCCCGAGATTGTGGCTCAGTGGTGTAGTGGGTAGCATGCTGAACTGCTATGCCCGAGATTGCGGCTCAGTGGTGTAGTGGGTAGCATGCTGAACTGTTATGCCCGAGATTGTGGCTCAGTGGTGTAGTGGGTAGCATGCTGAACTGCTATGCCCGTGATTGTGGCTCAGTGATGTAGTGGGTAGCATGCTGAACTGCTATGCCCGAGATTGCCTACTGAAGTAGCGGCTCAGTGGCGTAGTGGGTAGCATGCTGAACTGCTATGCCCGAGATTGCGGCTTCAGTGGTGTAGTGGGTAGCATGCTGAACTGCTATGCCCGAGATTGTGGCTCAGTGATGTAGTGGGTAGCATGCTGAACTGCTATGCCCGTGATTGTGGCTCAGTGGTGTAGTGGGTAGCATGCTGAACTGCTATGCCCGAGATTGCCTACTGAAGTAGCGGCTCAGTGGCGTAGTGGGTAGCATGCTGAACTGCTATGCCCGAGATTGCGGCTTCAGTGGTGTAGTGGGTAGCATACTGAACTGCTATGCCAGAGATTGCGGCTCAGTGGCGTAGTGGGTAGCATGCTGAACTGCTATGCCCGTGATTGTGGCTCAGTGGTGTAGTGGGTAGCATGCTGAACTGCTATGCCCGAGATTGCCTACTGAAGTAGCGGTTCAGTGGCGTAGTGGGTAGCATGCTGAACTGCTATGCCCGAGATTGCGGCTTCAGTGGTGTAGTGGGTAGCATGCTGAACTGCTATGCCCGAGATTGTGGCTCAGTGATGTAGTGGGTAGCATGCTGATCTGCTTTGCCCGAGATTGTGGCTCAGTGGTGTAGTGGGTAGCATGCTGATCTGCTTTGCCCGAGATTGCGGCTCAGTGGCGTAGTGGGTAGCATGCTGAACTGCTATGCCCGAGATTGTGGCTCAGTGGTGTAGTGGGTAGCATGCTGAACTGCTATGCCCGAGATTGTGGCTCAGTGGTGTAGTGGGTAGCATGCTGAACTGCTATGCCCGTGATTGTGGCTCAGTGGTGTAGTGGGTAGCTTGCTGAACTGCTATGCCCGAGATTGTGGCTCAGTGGTGTAGTGGGTAGCATGCTGAACTGCTATGCCCGTGATTGCGGCTCAGTGGCGTAGTGGGTAGCATGCTGAACTGCTATGCCCGAGATTGTGGCTCAGTGGTGTAGTGGGTAGCATGCTGAACTGCTATGCCCGAGATTGTGGCTCAGTGGTGTAGTGGGTAGCATACTGAACTGCTATGCCCGAGATTGTGGCTCAGTGGTGTAGTGGGTAGCATGCTGAACTGCTATGCCCGAGATTGCGGCTCAGTGGCGTAGTGGGTAGCATGCTGAACTGCTATGCCCGAGATTGTGGCTCAGTGATGTAGTGGGTAGCATGCTGAACTGCTATGCCCGAGATTGCCTACTGAAGTAGTGGCTCAGTGGAGTAGTGGGTAGCATGCTGAACTGCTTTGCCCGAGATTGCGGCTCAGTGGCGTAGTGGGTAGCATGCTGAACTGCTATGCCCGAGATTGTGGCTCAGTGGTGTAGTGGGTAGCATGCTGATCTGCTTTGCCCGAGATTGCGGCTCAGTGGCGTAGTGGGTAGCATGCTGAACTGCTATGCCCGAGATTGTGGCTCAGTGGTGTAGTGGCTACCATACTGAACTGCTATTCCCGAGATTGTGGCTCAGTGGTGTAGTGGGTAGCATGCTGAACTGCTATGTCCGAGATTGCGGCTCAGTGGTGTAGTGGGTAGCATGCTGAACTGCTATGCCCGAGATTGTGGCTAAGTGATGTAGTGGGTAGCATGCTGAACTGCTATGCCCGAGATTGCCTACTGAAGTAGTGGCTCAGTGGTTTAGTGGGTAGCATGCTGAACTGCTGTGCCCGAGATTGCGGCTCAGTGGTGTAGTGGGTAGCATGCTGAACTGCTATGCCCGAGATTGCGGCTCAGTGGTGTAGTGGGTAGCATGCTGAACTGCTATGCCCGAGATTGTGGCTCAGTCTTGAAGTGGGTAGCATGCTGAACTGCTATGCCCGAGATTGTGGCTCAGTGGTGTAGTGGGTAGCATGCTGAACTGCTATGCCCGAGATTGTGGCTCAGTGGTGTAGTGGGTAGCATGCTGAACTGCTATGCCCGAGATTGTGGCTCAGTGGTGTAGTGGGTAGCATGCTGAACTGCTATGCCCGAGATTGCGGCTCAGTGGTATAGTGGGTAGCATGCTGAACTGCTATGCCCGAGATTGCGGCTCAGTAGTGTAGTGGGTAGCATGCTGAACTGCTATGCCCGAGATTGTGGCTCAGTGATGTAGTGGGTAGCATGCTGAACTGCTATGCCCGAGATTGCGGCTCAGTAGTGTAGTGGGTAGCATGCTGAACTGCTATGCCCGAGATTGCCTACTGAAGTAGCGGCTCAGTGGTATAGTGGGTAGCATGCTGAACTGCTATGCCCGAGATTGCGGCTCAGTGGTGTAGTGGGTAGCATGCTGAACTGCTATGCCCGAGATTGCGGCTCAGTGATGTAGTGGGTAGCATGCTGAACTGCTATGCACGAGATTGTGGCTCAGTGGTGTAGTGGGTAGCATGCTGAACTGCTATGCCCGTGATTGCGGCTCAGTGGTATAGTGGGTAGCATGCTGAACTGCTATGCCCGAGATTGCGGCTCAGTGGTGTAGTGGGTAGCATGCTGAACTGCTATGCCCGTGATTGCGGCTCAGTGGTATAGTGGGTAGCATGCTGAACTGCTATGCCCGAGATTGTGGCTCAGTGGTGTAGTGGGTAGCATGCTGAACTGCTATGACCGTGATTGCGGCTCAGTGGTATAGTGGGTAGCATGCTGAACTGCTATGCCCGAGATTGTGGCTCAGTGGTGTAGTGGGTAGCATGCTGAACTGCTATGCCCGAGATTGTGGCTCAGTGGTATAATGGGTAGCATGCTGAACTGCTATGCCCGTGATTGCGGCTCAGTGGTATAGTGGGTAGCATGCTGAACTGCTATGCCCGAGATTGTGGCTCAGTGGTGTAGTGGGTAGCATGCTGAAATGCTATGCCCGAGATTGCGGCTCAGTGGTGTAGTGGGTAGCATGCTGAACTGCTATGCCCGAGATTGTGGCTCAGTAGTGTAGTGGGTAGCATGCTGAACTGCTATGCCCGAGATTGCGGCTCAGTGGTGTAGTGGGTAGCATGCTGAACTGCTATGCCCGAGATTGTGGCTCAGTGGTATAGTGGGTAGCATGCTGAACTGCTATGCCCGAGATTGTGGCTCAGTGGTGTAGTGGGTAGCATGCTGAACTGCTATGCCCGAGATTGCGGCTCAGTGGTGTAGTGGGTAGCATGCTGAACTGCTATGCCCGAGATTGTGGCTCAGTGGTGTAGTGGGTAGCATGCTGAACTGCTATGCCCGAGATTGTGGCTCAGTGGTATAGTGGGTAGCATGCTGAACTGCTATGCCCGAGATTGTGGCTCAGTGGTATAGTGGGTAGCATGCTGAACTGCTATGCCCGAGATTGTGGCTCCGTGGTGTAGTGGGTAGCATGCTGAACTGCTATGCCCGAGATTGCGGCTCAGTGATGTAGTGGGTAGCATGCTGAACTGCTATGCCCGAGATTGCGGCTCAGTAGTGTAGTGGGTAGCATGCTGAACTGCTATGCCCGAGATTGTGGCTCAGTTGTGTAGTGGGTAGCATACTGAATTGCTATGCCCGTGATTGTGGCTCAGTGGTATAGTGGGTAGCATGCTGAACTGCTATGCCCGAGATTGTGGCTCAGTGGTATAGTGGGTAGCATGCTGAACTGCTATGCCCGAGATTGTGGCTCAGTGGTATAGTGGGTAGCATACTGAATTGCTATGCCCGAGATTGCGGCTCAGTGGTATAGTGGGTAGCATGCTGAACTGCTATGCCCGAGATTGTGGCTCAGTGGTATAGTGGGTAGCATACTGAATTGCTATGCCCGAGATTGCGGCTCAGTGGTGTAGTGGGTAGCATGCTGAACTGTTATGCCCGAGATTGCGGCTCAGTGATGTAGTGGGTAGCATGCTGAACTGCTATGCCCGTGATTGTGGCTCAGTGGTATAGTGGGTAGCATGCTGAACTGCTATGCCCGAGATTGTGGCTCAGTGGTATAGTGGGTAGCATGCTGAACTGCTATGCCCGAGATTGTGGCTAAGTGATGTAGTGGGTAGCATGCTGAACTGCTATGCCCGAGATTGTGGCTCAGTGGTCTAGTGGGTAGCATGCTGAACTGCTATGCCCGAGATTGCGGCTCAGTGGTGTAGTGGGTAGCATGCTGAACTGCTATGCCCGAGATTGCGGCTCAGTGGTATAGTGGGTAGCATGCTGAACTGCTATGCCCGAGATCGCGGCTCAGTGATGTAGTGGGTAGCATGCTGAACTGCTATGCCCGAGATTGCGGCTCAGTGGTGTAGTGGGTAGCATGCTGAACTGTTATGCCCGAGATTGCGGCTCAGTGATGTAGTGGGTAGCATACTGAATTGCTATGCCCGTGATTGCGGCTCAGTGGTGTAGTGGGTAGCATGCTGAACTGCTATGCCCGAGATTGTGGCTCAGTGGTGTAGTGGGTAGCATGCTGAACTGCTATGCCCGAGATTGTGGCTCAGTGGTATAGTGGGTAGCATACTGAACTGCTATGCCCGAGATTGCGGCTCAGTGATGTAGTGGGTAGCATGCTGAACTGCTATGCCCGAGATTGTGGCTCAGTGGTGTAGTGGGTAGCATGCTGAACTGCTATGCCCGAGATTGTGGCTCAGTGGTATAGTGGGTAGCATACTGAACAGCTATGCCCGAGATTGCGGCTCAGTGGTGTAGTGGGTAGCATGCTGAATTGCTATGCCCGAGATTGTGGCTCAGTGGTGTAGTGGGTAGCATGCTGAACTGCTATGCCCGAGATTGTGGCTCAGTGGTATAGTGGGTAGCATACTGAACTGCTATGTCCGAGATTGCGGCTCAGTGGTGTAGTGGGTAGCATGCTGAATTGCTATGCCCGAGATTGCGGCTCAGTGGTGTAGTGGGTAGCATGCTGAACTGTTATGCCCGTGATTGCGGCTCAGTGGTATAGTGGGTAGCATGCTGAACTGCTATGCCCGTGATTGTGGCTCAGTGGTGTAGTGGGTAGCATGCTGAACTGCTATGCCCGAGATTGTGGCTCAGTGGTATAGTGGGTAGCATACTGAACTGCTATGCCCGAGATTGCGGCTCAGTGGTGTAGTGGGTAGCATGCTGAATTGCTATGCCCGAGATTGCGGCTCAGTGGTGTAGTGGGTAGCATGCTGAACTGTTATGCCCGAGATTGCGGCTCAGTGGTGTAGTGGGTAGCATGCTGAACTGCTATGCCCGAGATTGTGGCTCAGTGGTGTAGTGGGTAGCATGCTGAACTGCTATGCCCGAGATTGTGGCTCAGTGGTGTAGTGGGTAGCATGCTGAATTGCTATGCCCGAGATTGCGGCTCAGTGGTGTAGTGGGTAGCATGCTGAACTGCTATGCCCGAGATTGCGGCTCAGTGGTGTAGTGGGTAGCATGCTGAACTGCTATGCCCGAGATTGAGGCTCAGTGGTGTAGTGGGTAGCATGCTGAATTGCTATGCCCGAGATTGCGGCTCAGTGGTGTAGTGGGTAGCATGCTGAACTGTTATGCCCGAGATTGCGGCTCAGTGGTGTAGTGGGTAGCATGCTGAATTGCTATGCCCGAGATTGCGGCTCAGTGGTGTAGTGGGTAGCATGCTGAACTGTTATGCCCGAGATTGCGGCTCAGTGATGTAGTGGGTAGCATGCTGAACTGCTATGCCCGAGATTGCGGCTCAGTGGTGTAGTGGGTAGCATGCTGAACTGCTATGCCCGAGATTGCGGCTCAGTGGTGTAGTGGGTAGCATGCTGAACTGTTATGCCCGAGATTGTGGCTCAGTGGTGTAGTGGGTAGCATGCTGAACTGCTATGCCCGAGATTGCGGCTCAGTGGTGTAGTGGGTAGCATGCTGAACTGCTATGCCCGAGATTATGGCTCAGTGGTATAGTGGGTAGCATGCTGAACTGCTATGCCCGAGATTGCGGCTCAGTGGTGTAGTGGGTAGCATGCTGAACTGCTATGCCCGAGATTGTGGCTCAGTGGTGTAGTGGGTAGCATGCTGAACTGCTATGCCCGAGATTGTGGCTCAGTGGTGTAGTGGGTAGCATGCTGAACTGCTATGCCCGAGATTGTGGCTCAGTGATGTAGTGGGTAGCATGCTGAACTGCTATGCCCGTGATTGCGGCTCAGTGGCGTAGTGGGTAGCATGCTGAACTGCTATGCCCGAGATTGCGGCTCAGTAGTGTAGTGGGTAGCATGCTGAACTGCTATGCCCGAGATTGTGGCTCAGTGGTGTAGTGGGTAGCATGCTGAACTGTTATGCCCGAGATTGTGGCTCAGTGGTGTAGTGGAGAGCATGCTGAACTGTTATGCCCGAGATTGTGGCTCAGTGGTGTAGTGGGTAGCATGCTGAACTGTTATGCCCGAGATTGTGGCTCAGTGGTGTAGTGGGTAGCATGCTGAACTGCTATGCCCGAGATTGCGGCTCAGTGATGTAGTGGGTAGCATGCTGAACTGCTATGCCCGTGATTGCGGCTCAGTGGTGTAGTGGGTAGCATGCTGAACTGCTATGCCCGAGATTGTGGCTCAGTGGTGTAGTGGGTAGCATGCTGAACTGCTATGCCCGTGATTGCGGCTTCAGTGGAGTAGTGGGTAGCATGCTGAACTGCTATGCCCGAGATTGTGGCTCAGTTGTGTAGTGGGTAGCATGCTGAACTGCTATGCCCGAGATTGTGGCTCAGTGGTGTAGTGGGTAGCATGCTGAACTGCTATGCCCGTGATTGCGGCTTCAGTGGAGTAGTGGGTAGCATGCTGAACTGCTATGCCCGAGATTGTGGCTCAGTAGTGTAGTGGGTAGCATGCTGAACTGCTATGCGCGAGATTGTGGCTCAGTAGTGTAGTGGGTAGCATGCTGAACTGCTATGCCCGAGATTGCGGCTCAGTGGTGTAGTGGGTAGCATGCTGAACTGCTATGCCCGAGATTGTGGCTCAGTGGTGTAGAGGGTAGCATGCTGAACTGCTATGCCCGAGATTGTGGCTCAGTGGTGTAGTGGGTAGCATGCTGAACTGCTATGCCCGAGATTGTGGCTCAGTGGTGTAGTGGGTAGCATGCTGAACTGCTATGCCCGTGATTGCGGCTTCAGTGGAGTAGTGGGTAGCATGCTGCACTGCTATGCCCGAGATTGCGGCTCAGTGGTGTAGTGGGTAGCATGCTGAACTGCTATGCCCGAGATCGCGGCTCAGTAGTGTAGTGGGTAGCATGCTGAACTGCTATGCCCGAGATTGTGGCTCAGTGGTATAGTGGGTAGCATGCTGAACTGCTATGCCCGAGATTGCGGCTCAGTGGTATAGTGGGTAGCATGCTGAACTGCTATGCCCGAGATTGCGGCTCAGTGGTGTAGTGGGTAGCATGCTGAACTGCTATGCCCGAGATTGCGGCTCAGTGGTGTAGTGGGTAGCATGCTGAACTGCTATGCCCGTGATTGTGGCTCAGTGGTATAGTGGGTAGCATGCTGAACTGCTATGCCCGAGATTGTGGCTCAGTGGTGTAGTGGGTAGCATGCTGAACTGCTATGCCCGAGATTGTGGCTCAGTGATGTAGTGGGTTGCATGCTGAACTGCTATGCCCGAGATTGTGGCTCAGTGATGTAGTGGGTAGCATGCTGAACTGCTATGCCAGAGATTGTGGCTCAGTGATGTAGTGGGTAGCATGCTGAACTGCTATGCCCGAGATTGCGGCTCAGTGGTGTAGTGGGTAGCATGCTGAAGTGCTATGCCGAAGATTGCGGCTCAGTGAAGTAGTGGGTAGCATGCTGAACTGCTATGCCCGAGATTGTGGCTCAGTGGTGTAGTGGGTAGCATGCTGAACTGCTATGCCCGAGATTGCGGCTCAGTGATGTAGTGGGTAGCATGCTGAACTGCTATGCCCGAGATTGTGGCTCAGTGGTGTAGTGGGTAGCATGCTGAACTGCTATGCCCGAGATTGTGGCTCAGTGGTGTAGTGGGTAGCATGCTGATCTGCTTTGCCCGAGATTGCGGCTCAGTGGTGTAGTGGGTTGCATGCTGAACTGCTATGCCCGAGATTGTGGCTCAGTGGTGTAGTGGGGAGCATGCTGAACTGCTATGCCCGAGATTGCGGCTCAGTGGTGTAGTGGGTAGCATGCTGAACTGCTATGCCCGAGATTGCGGCTCAGTGGTATAGTGGGTAGCATGCTGAACTGCTATGCCCGAGATTGCGGCTCAGTGGTGTAGTGGGTAGCATGCTGAACTGCTATGCCCGAGATTGCGGCTCAGTGGTGTAGTGGGTAGCATGCTGAACTGCTATGCCCGAGATTGAGGCTCAGTGATGTAGTGGGTAGCATGCTGAACTGCTATGCCCGAGATTGTGGCTCAGTGGTGTAGTGGGTAGCATGCTGAACTGCTATGCCCGAGATTGTGGCTCAGTGGTGTAGTGGGTAGCATGCTGAACTGCTATGCCCGAGATTGTGGCTCAGTGGCGTAGTGGGTAGCATGCTGAACTGCTATGCCCGAGATTGTGGCTCAGTGATGTAGTGGGTAGCATGCTGAACTGCTATGCCCGAGATTGCGGCTCAGTGATGTAGTGGGTAGCATGCTGAACTGCTATGCCCGAGATTGTGGCTCAGTGGTGTAGTGGGTAGCATGCTGAACTGCTATGCCCGAGATTGCGGCTCAGTGGTGTAGTGGGTAGCATGCTGAACTGCTATGCCCGTGATTGCGGCTTCAGTGGTGTAGTGGGTAGCATGCTGAACTGCTGTGCCCGAGATTGCGGCTCAGTGGTGTAGTGGGTAGCATGCTGAACTGCTATGCCCGAGATTGCGGCTCAGTGGTGTAGTGGGTAGCATGCTGAACTGCTATGCCCGAGATTGCGGCTCAGTGGTGTAGTGGGTAGCATGCTGAACTGCTATGCCCGAGATTGCGGCTCAGTGGTGTAGTGGGTAGCATGCTGAACTGCTATGCCCGAGATTGCGGCTCAGTAGTGTAGTGGGTAGCATGCTGAACTGCTATGCCCGTGATTGTGGCTCAGTGGTGTAGTGGGTAGCATACTGAACTGCTATGCCCGAGATTGCGGCTCAGTGATGTAGTGGGTAGCATGCTGAACTGCTGTGCCCGAGATTGTGGCTCAGTGGTGTAGTGGGTAGCATACTGAACTTCTATGCCCGAGATTGCGGCTCAGTGATGTAGTGGGTAGCATGCTGAACTGCTATGCCCGAGATTGCGGCTCAGTGATGTAGTGGGTAGCATGCTGAACTGCTATGCCCGAGATTGTGGCTCAGTAGTGTAGTGGGTAGCATGCTGAACTGCTATGCGCGAGATTGCCTACTGAAGTAGTGGCTCAGTGGTGTAGTGGGTAGCATGCTGAACTGCTATGCCCGAGATTGCGGCTCAGTGGTGTAGTGGGTAGCATGCTGAACTGCTATGCCCGAGATTGCGGCTCAGTGGTGTAGTGGGTAGCATGCTGAACTGCTATGCCCGAGATCGCGGCTCAGTAGTGTAGTGGGTAGCATGCTGAACTGCTATGCCCGTGATTGTGGCTCAGTGGTGTAGTGGGTAGCATACTGAACTGCTATGCCCGAGATTGCGGCTCAGTGGTGTAGTGGGTAGCATACTGAACTGCTATGCCCGAGATTGCGGCTCAGTGGTGTAGTGGGTAGCATACTGAACTGCTATGCCCGAGATTGCGGCTCAGTGATGTAGTGGGTAGCATGCTGAACTGCTATGCCCGAGATTGTGGCTCAGTGGTGTAGTGGGTAGCATGCTGAACTGCTATGCCCGAGATTGCGGCTCAGTGGTGTAGTGGGTAGCATGCTGAACTGCTATGCCCGTGATTGTGGCTCAGTGGTATAGTGGGTAGCATGCTGAACTGCTATGCCCGAGATTGTGGCTCAGTGGTGTAGTGGGTAGCATGCTGAACTGCTATGCCCGAGATTGCGGCTCAGTGGTGTAGTGGGTAGCATGCTGAACTGCTATGCCCGAGATTGTGGCTCAGTGGTGTAGTGGGTAGCATGCTGAACTGCTATGCCCGAGATTGTGGCTCAGTGGTGTAGTGGGTAGCATGCTGAACTGCTATGCCCGAGATTGTGGCTCAGTGATGTAGTGGGTAGCATGCTGAACTGCTATGCCCGTGATTGCGGCTCAGTGGCGTAGTGGGTAGCATGCTGAACTGCTATGCCCGAGATTGTGGCTCAGTGGTGTAGTGGGTAGCATGCTGAACTGCTATGCCCGAGATTGCGGCTCAGTGATGTAGTGGGTAGCATGCTGAACTGCTATGCCCGTGATTGCGGCTCAGTGGTGTAGTGGGTAGCATGCTGAACTGCTATGCCCGAGATTGTGGCTCAGTGGGGTAGTGGGTAGCATGCTGAACTGCTATGCCCGTGATTGCGGCTTCAGTGGAGTAGTGGGTAGCATGCTGAACTGCTATGCCCGAGATTGTGGCTCAGTAGTGTAGTGGGTAGCATGCTGAACTGTTATGCCCGAGATTGCGGCTCAGTGGCGTAGTGGGTAGCATGCTGAACTGCTATGCGCGAGATTGTGGCTCAGTAGTGTAGTGGGTAGCATGCTGAACTGCTATGCCCGTGATTGCGGCTTCAGTGGTGTAGTGGGTAGCATGCTGAACTGCTATGCCCGTGATTGCGGCTTCAGTGGTGTAGTGGGTAGCATGCTGAACTGCTATGCGCGAGATTGTGGCTCAGTAGTGTAGTGGGTAGCATGCTGAACTGCTATGCCCGAGATTGCGGCTCAGGGGTGTAGTGGGTAGCATGCTGAACTGCTATGCCCGAGATCGCGGCTCAGTAGTGTAGTGGGTAGCATGCTGAACTGCTATGCCCGAGATTGTGGCTCAGTGGTGTAGTGGGTAGCATGCTGAACTGCTATGCCCGAGATTGTGGCTCAGTGGTGTAGTGGGTAGCATGCTGAACTGCTATGCCCGTGATTGCGGCTTCAGTGGAGTAGTGGGTAGCATGCTGCACTGCTATGCCCGAGATTGTGGCTCAGTGGTATAGTGGGTAGCATGCTGAACTGCTATGCCCGAGATTGTGGCTCAGTGGTATAGTGGGTAGCATGCTGAACTGCTATGCCCGAGATTGCGGCTCAGTAGTGTAGTGGGTAGCATGCTGAACTGCTTTGCCCGAGATTGTGGCTCAGTCTTGAAGTGGGTAGCATGCTGAACTGCTATGCCCGAGATTGTGGCTCAGTGGTGTAGTGGGTAGCATGCTGAACTGCTATGCCCGAGATTGCGGCTCAGTGGTGTAGTGGGTAGCATGCTGAACTGATATGCCCGAGATTGTGGCTCAGTGGTGTAGTGGGTAGCATGCTGAACTGCTATGCCCGAGATTGCGGCTCATTGGTGTAGTGGGTAGCATGCTGAACTGCTATGCCCGAGATTGCGGCTCAGTGGTGTAGTGGGTAGCATGCTGAACTGCTATGCCCGAGATTGCGGCTCAGTGGTGTAGTGGGTAGCATGCTGAATTGCTATGCCCGAGATTGCGGCTCATTGGTGTAGTGGGTAGCATGCTGAACTGCTATGCCCGAGATTGTGGCTCAGTGATGTAGTGGGTAGCATGCTGAACTGCTATGCCCGAGATTGTGGCTCAGTGGTGTAGTGGGTAGCATGCTGAACTGCTATACCCGAGATTGCGGCTCAGTGGTGTAGTGGGTAGCATGCTGAACTGCTATCCCCGAGATTGCGGCTCAGTGGTGTAGTGGGTAGCAAGCTGAACTGCTATGCCCGAGATTGTGGCTCAGTGGCGTAGTGGGTAGCATACTGAACTGCTATGCCCGAGATTGCGACTCAGTGGTGTAGTGGGTAGCATGCTGAACTGCTATGCCCGAGATTGTGGCTCAGTGGTGTAGTGGGTAGCATGCTGAACTGCTATGCCCGAGATTGTGGCTTCAGTGGTGTAGTGGGTAGCATGCTGAACTGCTATGCGCGAGATTGTGGCTCAGTGGTGTAGTGGGTAGCATGCTGAACTGCTATGCCCGAGATTGCGGCTCAGTGGTGTAGTGGGTAGCATGCTGAACTGCTATGCCCGAGATTGTGGCTCAGTAGTGTAGTGGGTAGCATGCTGAACTGCTATGCCCGAGATTGTGGCTAAGTGATGTAGTGGGTAGCATGCTGAACTGCTATGCGCGAGATTGTGGCTCAGTGGTGTAGTGGGTAGCATGCTGAACTGCTATGCCCGAGATTGCGGCTCAGTGGTGTAGTGGGTAGCATGCTGAACTGCTATGCCCGAGATTGTGGCTCAGTAGTGTAGTGGGTAGCATGCTGAACTGCTATGCCCGAGATTGTGGCTCAGTAGTGTAGTGGGTAGCATGCTGAACTGCTATGCCCGAGATTGTGGCTAAGTGATGTAGTGGGTAGCATGCTGAACTGCTATGCCCGAGATTGTGGCTAAGTGATGTAGTGGGTAGCATGCTGAACTGCTATGCCCGAGATTGTGGCTAAGTGATGTAGTGGGTAGCATGCTGAACTGCTATGCCCGAGATTGCGGCTCAGTGGTGTAGTGGGTAGCATGCTGAACTGCTATGCCCGAGATTGCCTACTGAAGTAGTGGCTCAGTGGTGTAGTGGGTAGCATGCTGAACTGCTATGCCCGAGATTGTGGCTCAGTAGTGTAGTGGGTAGCATGCTGAACTGCTATGCCCGAAATTGCGGCTCAGTGGTGTAGTGGGTAGCATGCTGAACTGCTATGCCCGTGATTGCGGCTTCAGTGGAGTAGTGGGTAGCATGCTGAACCGCTATGCCCGAGATTGTGGCTCAGTGGTGTAGTGGGTAGCATGCTGAACTGCTATGCCCGAGATTGCCTACTGAAGTAGTGGCTCAGTGATGTAGTGGGTAGCATGCTGAACTGCTATGCCCGAGAATGCGGCTCAGTGGTGTAGTGGGTAGCATGCTGAACTGCTATGCCCGAGATTGTGGCTCAGTAGTGTAGTGGGTAGCATGCTGAACTGCTATGCCCGAGATTGCGGCTCAGTGGTGTAGTGGGTAGCATGCTGAACTGCTATGCCCGAGATTGCGGCTCAGTAGTGTAGTGGGTAGCATGCTGAACTGCTATGCCCGAGATTGCGGCTTCAGTGGTGTAGTGGGTAGCATGCTGAACTGCTATGCCCGTGATTGCGGCTTCAGTGGAGTAGTGGGTAGCATGCTGAACCGCTATGCCCGAGATTGTGGCTCAGTGGTGTAGTGGGTAGCATGCTGAACTGCTATGCCCGAGATTGCGGCTCAGTGATGTAGTGGGTAGCATGCTGAACTGCTATGCCCGTGATTGCGGCTCAGTGGCGTAGTGGGTAGCATGCTGAACTGCTATGCCCGAGATTGTGGCTCAGTGGTGTAGTGGGTAGCATGCTGAACTGCTATGCCCGTGATTGCGGCTGAGTGGCGTATTGGGTAGCATACTGAACTGCTATGCCCGAGATTGCGGCTCAGTGGTGTAGTGGGTAGCATGCTGAACTGCTATGCCCGAGATTGCGGCTCAGTGGTGAAGTGGGTAGCATGCTGAACTGCTATGCCCGAGATTGCGGCTCAGTGGTGTAGTGGGTAGCATGCTGAACTGCTATGCCCGAGATTATGGCTCAGTGGTGTAGTGGGTAGCATGCTGAACTGCTATGCCCGAGATTGTGGCTCAGTGGTGTAGTGGGTAGCATGCTGAACTGCTATGCCCGAGATTGCCTACTGAAGTAGCGGCTTAGTGGCGTAGTGGGTAGCATGCTGAACTGCTATGCCCGAGATTGTGGCTCAGTGGTGTAGTGGGTAGCATGCTGAACTGCTATGCCCGAGATTGCCTACTGAAGTAGTGGCTCAGTGGTGTAGTGGGTAGCATGCTGAACTGCTATGCCCGAGATTGTGGCTCAGTGGCGTAGTGGGTAGCATGCTGAACTGCTATGCCCGAGATTGCCTACTGAAGTAGTGGCTCAGTGGTGTAGTGGGTAGCATGCTGAACAGCTATGCCCGAGATTGTGGCTCAGTGGCGTAGTGGGTAGCATGCTGAACTGTTATGCCCGAGATTGCCTACTGAAGTAGTGGCTCAGTGGTGTAGTGGGTAGCATGCTGAACTGCTATGCCCGAGATTGCCTACTGAAGTAGTGGCTCAGTGATGTAGTGGGTAGCATGCTGAACTGCTATGCCCGAGATTAACTACTGAAGTAGTGGCTCAGTGGTGTAGTGGGTAGCATGCTGAACTGCTATGCCCGAGATTGCCTACTGAAGTAGTGGCTCAGTGATGTAGTGGGTAGCATGCTGAACTGCTATGCCCGAGATTAACTACTGAAGTAGTGGCTCAGTGGTGTAGTGGGTAGCATGCTGAACTGCTATGCCCGAGATTGCCTACTGAAGTAGTGGCTCAGTGGTGTAGTGGGTAGCATGCTGAACTGCTATGCCCGAGATTGCCTACTAAAGTAGCGGCTCAGTGGTGTAGTGGGTAGCATGCTGAACTGCTATGCACGAGGTTCCCTACTGAAGTAGCGGCTCAGTGGTGTAGTGGGTAGCATGCTGAACTGCTATGCCCGAGATTGTGGCTCAGTGGTGTGGTGGGTAGCATGCTGAACTGCTATGCCCGAGGTTCCCTACTGAAGTAGCGGCTCAGTGGTGTAGTGGGTAGCATGCTGAACTGCTATGCCCGAGGTTCCCTACTGAAGTAGCGGCTCAGTGGTGTAGTGGGTAGCATGCTGAACTGCTAAGCCCGAGATTGCCTACTGAAGTAGCGGCTCAGTGGTGTAGTGGGTAGCATGCTGAACTGCTATGCCCGAGATTGTGGCTCAGTGGTGTAGTGGGTAGCATGCTGAACTGCTATGCCCGAGATTGTGGCTCAGTGGTGTAGTGGGTAGCATGCTGAACTGCTATGCCCGAGGTTCCCTACTGAAGTAGCGGCTCAGTGGTGTAGTGGGTAGCATGCTGAACTGCTATGCCCGAGGTTCCCTACTGAAGTAGCGGCTCAGTGGTGTAGTGGGTAGCATGCTGAACTGCTATGCCCGAGATTGCCTACTGAAGTAGCGGCTCAGTGGTGTAGTGGGTAGCATGCTGAACTGCTATGCCCGAGATTGTGGCTCAGTGGTGTAGTGGGTAGCATGCTGAACTGCTATGCCCAAGGTTCCCTACTGAAGTAGCGGCTCAGTGGTGTAGTGGGTAGCATGCTGAACTGCTATGCCCGAGGTTCCCTACTGAAGTAGCGGCTCAGTGGTGTAGTGGGTAGCATGCTGAACTGCTATGCCCGAGGTTCCCTACTGAAGTAGCGGCTCAGTGATGTAGTGGGTAGCATGCTGAACTGCTATGCCCGAGATTGTGGCTCAGTGGTGTAGTGGGTAGCATGCTGAACTGCTATGCCCGAGATTGTGGCTAAGTGATGTAGTGGGTAGCATGCTGAACTGCTATGCCCGACATTGCGGCTCAGTGGTGTAGTGGGTAGCATGCTGAACTGCTATGCCCGAGATTGTGGCTCAGTAGTGTAGTGGGTAGCATGCTGAACTGCTATGCCCGAGATTGTGGCTCAGTAGTGTAGTGGGTAGCATGCTGAACTGCTATGCCCGAGATTGTGGCTAAGTGATGTAGTGGGTAGCATGCTGAACTGCTATGCCCGAGATTGTGGCTAAGTGATGTAGTGGGTAGCATGCTGAACTGCTATGCCCGAGATTGTGGCTAAGTGATGTAGTGGGTAGCATGCTGAACTGCTATGCCCGAGATTGCGGCTCAGTGGTGTAGTGGGTAGCATGCTGAACTGCTATGCCCGAGATTGCCTACTGAAGTAGTGGCTCAGTGGTGTAGAGGGTAGCATGCTGAACTGCTATGCCCGAGATTGTGGCTCAGTAGTGTAGTGGGTAGCATGCTGAACTGCTATGCCCGAGATTGCGGCTCAGTGGTGTAGTGGGTAGCATGCTGAACTGCTATGCCCGTGATTGCGGCTTCAGTGGAGTAGTGGGTAGCATGCTGAACCGCTATGCCCGAGATTGTGGCTCAGTGGTGTAGTGGGTAGCATGCTGAACTGCTATGCCCGAGATTGCCTACTGAAGTAGTGGCTCAGTGATGTAGTGGGTAGCATGCTGAACTGCTATGCCCGAGATTGCGGCTCAGTGGTGTAGTGGGTAGCATGCTGAACTGCTATGCCCGAGATTGTGGCTCAGTAGTGTAGTGGGTAGCATGCTGAACTGCTATGCCCGAGATTGCGGCTCAGTGGTGTAGTGGGTAGCATGCTGAACTGCTATGCCCGAGATTGCGGCTCAGTGGTGTAGTGGGTAGCATGCTGAACTGCTATGCCCGTGATTGCGGCTGAGTGGCGTAGTGGGTAGCATACTGAACTGCTATGCCCGAGATTGCGGCTCAGTGGTGTAGTGGGTAGCATGCTGAACTGCTATGCCCGAGATTGCGGCTCAGTGGTGAAGTGGGTAGCATGCTGAACTGCTATGCCCGAGATTGCGGCTCAGTGGTGTAGTGGGTAGCATGCTGAACTGCTATGCCCGAGATTATGGCTCAGTGGTGTAGTGTGTAGCATGCTGAACTGCTATGCCCGAGATTGTGGCTCAGTGGTGTAGTGGGTAGCATGCTGAACTGCTATGCCCGAGATTGCCTACTGAAGTAGCGGCTTAGTGGCGTAGTGGGTAGCATGCTGAACTGCTATGCCCGAGATTGTGGCTCAGTGGTGTAGTGGGTAGCATGCTGAACTGCTATGCCCGAGATTGCCTACTGAAGTAGTGGCTCAGTGGTGTAGTGGGTAGCATGCTGAACTGCTATGCCCGAGATTGTGGCTCAGTGGCGTAGTGGGTAGCATGCTGAACTGCTATGCCCGAGATTGCCTACTGAAGTAGTGGCTCAGTGGTGTAGTGGGTAGCATGCTGAACAGCTATGCCCGAGATTGTGGCTCAGTGGCGTAGTGGGTAGCATGCTGAACTGCTATGCCCGAGATTGCCTACTGAAGTAGTGGCTCAGTGGTGTAGTGTGTAGCATGCTTAACTTCTATGCCCGAGATTGCCTACTGAAGTAGTGGCTCAGTGATGTAGTGGGTAGCATGCTGAACTGCTATTCCCGAGATTAACTACTGAAGTAGTGGCTCAGTGGTGTAGTGGGTAGCATGCTGAACTGCTATGCCCGAGATTGCCTACTGAAGTAGTGGCTCAGTGATGTAGTGGGTAGCATGCTGAACTGCTATGCCCGAGATTAACTACTGAAGTAGTGGCTCAGTGGTGTAGTGGGTAGCATGCTGAACTGCTATGCCCGAGATTGCCTACTGAAGTAGTGGCTCAGTGGTGTAGTGGGTAGCATGCTGAACTGCTATGCCCGAGATTGCCTACTAAAGTAGCGGCTCAGTGGTGTAGTGGGTAGCATGCTGAACTGCTATGCACGAGGTTCCCTACTGAAGTAGCGGCTCAGTGGTGTAGTGGGTAGCATGCTGAACTGCTATGCCCGAGATTGTGGCTCAGTGGTGAGGTGGGTAGCATGCTGAACTGCTATGCCCGAGGTTCCCTACTGAAGTAGCGGCTCAGTGGTGTAGTGGGTAGCATGCTGAACTGCTATGCCCGAGGTTCCCTACTGAAGTAGCGGCTCAGTGGTGTAGTGGGTAGCATGCTGAACTGCTAAGCCCGAGATTGCCTACTGAAGTAGCGGCTCAGTGGTGTAGTGGGTAGCATGCTGAACTGCTATGCCCGAGATTGTGGCTCAGTGGTGTAGTGGGTAGCATGCTGAACTGCTATGCCCGAGATTGTGGCTCAGTGGTGTAGTGGGTAGCATGCTGAACTGCTATGCCCGAGGTTCCCTACTGAAGTAGCGGCTCAGTGGTGTAGTGGGTAGCATGCTGAACTGCTATGCCCGAGGTTCCCTACTGAAGTAGCGGCTCAGTGGTGTAGTGGGTAGCATGCTGAACTGCTATGCCCGAGATTGCCTACTGAAGTAGCGGCTCAGTGGTGTAGTGGGTAGCATGCTGAACTGCTATGCCCGAGATTGTGGCTCAGTGGTGTAGTGGGTAGCATGCTGAACTGCTATGCCCGAGGTTCCCTACTGAAGTAGCGGCTCAGTGGTGTAGTGGGTAGCATGCTGAACTGCTATGCCCGAGGTTCCCTACTGAAGTAGCGGCTCAGTGGTGTAGTGGGTAGCATGCTGAACTGCTATGCCCGAGGTTCCCTACTGAAGTAGCGGCTCAGTGATGTAGTGGGTAGCATGCTGAACTGCTATGCCCGAGATTGTGGCTCAGTGGTGTAGTGGGTAGCATGCTGAACTGCTAAGCCCGAGATTGCCTACTGAAGTAGCGGCTCAGTGGTGTAGTGGGTAGCATGCTGAACTGCTATGCCCGAGATTGTGGCTCAGTGGTGTAGTGGGTAGCATGCTGAACTGCTAAGCCCGAGATTGCCTACTGAAGTAGCGGCTCAGTGGTGTAGTGGGTAGCATGCTAAACTGCTAAGCCCGAGATTGTGGCTCAGTGGTGTAGTGGGTAGCATGCTGAACTGCTAAGCCCGAGATTGCCTACTGATGTAGCGGCTCAGTGGTGTAGTGGGTAGCATGCTGAACTGCTAAGCCCGAGATTGCCTACTGAAGTAGCAGCTCAGTGGTGTAGTGGGTAGCATGCTGAACTGCTAAGCCCGAGATCGCCTACTGAAGTAGCGGCTCAGTGGTGTAGTGGGTAGCATGCTGAACTGCTATGCCCGAGATTGTGGCTCAGTGGTGTAGTGGGTAGCATGCTGAACTGCTAAGCCCGAGATTGTGGCTCAGTGGTGTAGTGGGTAGCATGCTGAACTGCTAAGCCCGAGATTGCCTACTGAAGTAGCGGCTCAGTGGTGTAGTGGGTAGCATGCTGAACTGCTATGCCCGAGATTGTGGCTCAGTGATGTAGTGGGTAGCATGCTGAACTGCTATGCCCGAGATTGTGGCTCAGTGGTGTAGTGGGTAGCATGCTGAACTGCTAAGCCCGAGATTGCCTACTGAAGTAGCGGCTCAGTGGTGTAGTGGGTAGCATGCTGAACTGCTATGCCCGAGATTGTGGCTCAGTGGTGTAGTGGGTAGCATGCTGAACTGCTATGCCCGAGATTGCGGCTCAGTGGTGTAGTGGGTAGCATGCTGAACTGCTATGCCCGAGATTGCGGCTCAGTGGTGAAGTGGGTAGCATGCTGAACTGCTATGCCCGTGATTGCGGCTTCAGTGGTGTAGTGGGTAGCATGCTGAACTGCTATGCCAAAGATTGCGGCTCAGTGGTGTAGTGGGTAGCATGCTGAACTGCTATGCCCGAGATTGCGGCTCAGTGGTGAAGTGGGTAGCATGCTGAACTGCTATGCCCAAGATTGCGGCTCAGTGGTGTAGTGGGTAGCATGCTGAACTGCTATGCCCGAGATTGCCTACTGAAGTAGCGGCTCAGTGGTGTAGTGGGTAGCATGCTGAACTGCTATGCCCGAGATTGCCTAATGAAGTAGCGGCTCAGTGGCGTAGTTGTTAGCATGCTGATCTGCTATGCCCGAGATTGCCTACTGAAGTAGCGGCTCAGTGGTGTAGTGTGTAACATGCTGATCTGCTATGCCCGAGATTGCCTACTGAAGTAGCGGCTCAGTGGTGTAGTGGGTAGCATGCTGAACTGCTATGCCCGTGATTGCGGCTCAGTAGTGTAGTGGGTAGCATGCTGAACTGCTATGCCCGAGATTGTGGCTCAGTGGTGTAGTGGGTAGCATGCTGAACTGCTATGCCCGAGATTGCGGCTCAGTGGTGTAGTGGGTAGCATGCTGAACTGCTATGCCCGAGATTGTGGCTCAGTGGTGTAGTGGGTAGCATGCTGAACTGCTATGCCCGTGATTGCGGCTCAGTGGTGTAGTGGGTAGCATGCTGAACTGCTATGCCCGAGATTGCGGCTCAGTAGTGTAGTGGGTAGCATGCTGAACTGCTATGCCCGTGATTGCGGCTCAGTAGTGTAGTGGGTAGCATGCTGAACTGCTATGCCCGAGATTGTGGCTCAGTGGTGTAGTGGGTAGCATGCTGAACTGCTATGCCCGAGATTGCGGCTCAGTAGTGTAGTGGGTAGCATGCTGAACTGCTATGCCCGAGATTGCGGCTCAGTAGTGTAGTGGGTAGCATGCTGAACTGCTATGCCCGAGATTGCGGCTCAGTGGTGTAGTGGGTAGCATGCTGAACTGCTATGCCCGACATTGTGGCTCAGTGGTGTAGTGGGTAGCATGCTGATCTGCTATGCCCGAGATTGCCTACTGAAGTAGCGGCTCAGTGATGTAGTGGGTAGCATGCTGAACTGCTATGCCCGAGATTGCCTACTGAAGTAGCGGCTCAGTGGTGTAGTGGGTAGCATGCTGAACTGCTATGCCCGAGATTGCCTACTGAAGTAGCGGCTCAGTGGTGTAGTGGGTAGCATGCTGAACTGCTATGCCCGAGATTGTGGCTCAGTGGTGTAGTGGGTAGCATGCTGAACTGCTATGCCCGAGATTGCCTAATGAAGTAGCGGCTCAGTGGTGTAGTGGGTAGCATGCTGAACTGCTATGCCCGACATTGTGGCTCAGTGGTGTAGTGGGTAGCATGCTGAACTGCTATGCCCGAGATTGCCTACTGAAGTAGCGGCTCAGTGATGTAGTGGGTAGCATGCTGAACTGCTATGCCCGAGATTGCCTACTGAAGTAGCGGCTCAGTGGTGTAGTGGGTAGCATGCTGAACTGCTTTGCCCGAGATTGCGGCTCAGTGGTGTAGTGGGTAGCATGCTGAACTGCTATGCCCGAGATTGCCTACTGAAGTAGCGGCTCAGTGATGTAGTGGGTAGCATGCTGAACTGCTATGCCCGAGATTGTGGCTCGGTGATGTAGTGGGTAGCATGCTGAACTGCTATGCCCGAGATTGCCTACTGAAGTAGCGGCTCAGTGGTGTAGTGGGTAGCATGCTGAACTGCTATGCCCGAGATTGCCTACTGAAGTAGTGGCTCAGTGGTGTAGTGGGTAGCATGCTGAACTGCTATGCCCGAGATTGCCTACTGAAGTAGCGGCTCAGTGGTGTAGTGGGTAGCATGCTGAACTGCTATGCCCGAGATTGCGGCTCAGTGGTATAGTGGGTAGCATGCTGAACTGCTATGCCCAAGATTGCCTACTGAAGTAGCGGCTCAGTGGTGTAGTGGGTAGCATGCTGAACGGCTATGCCCGAGATTGCCTAGCGTCTCAGTGGCGTAGTGGGTAGCATGCTGAACTGCTATGCCCGAGATTGCCTACTGAAGTAGTGGCTCAGTGGTGTAGTGGGTAGCATGCTGAACTGCTATGCCCGAGATTGTGGCTCAGTGATGTAGTGGGTAGCATGCTGAACTGCTATGCCCGAGATTGCCTACTGAAGTAGCGGCTCAGTGGTGTAGTGGGTAGCATGCTGAACTGCTATGCCCGAGATTGCCTACTGAAGTAGTGGCTCAGTGGTGTAGTGGGTAGCATGCTGAACTGCTATGCCCGAGATTGTGGCTCAGTGGTGTAGTGGGTAGCATGCTGAACTGCTATGCCCGAGATTGTGGCTCAGTGGTGTAGTGGGTAGCATGCTGAACTGCTATGCCCGAGATTGTGGCTCAGTGGTGTAGTGGGTAGCATGCTGAACTGCTATGCCCGAGATTGCCTACTGAAGTAGTGGCTCAGTGGTGTAGTGGGTAGCATGCTGAACTGCTATGCCCGAGATTGCCTACTGAAGTAGTGGCTCAGTGGTGTAGTGGGTAGCATGCTGAACTGCTATGCCCGAGATTGTGGCTCAGTGGTGTAGTGGGTAGCATGCTGAACTGCTATGCCCGAGATTGTGGCTCAGTGGTGTAGTGGGTAGCATGCTGAACTGCTATGCCCGAGATTGTGGCTCAGTGGTGTAGTGGGTAGCATGCTGAACTGCTATGCCCGAGATTGCGGCTCAGTGATGTAGTGGGTAGCATGCTGAACTGCTATGCCCGAGATTGCCTACTGAAGTAGTGGCTCAGTGGTGTAGTGGGTAGCATGCTGAACTGCTATGCCCGAGATTGCCTACTGAAGTAGCGGCTCAGTGGTGTAGTGGGTAGCATGCTGAACTGCTATGCCCGAGATTGCCTACTGAAGTAGCGGCTCAGTGATGTAGTGGGTAGCATGCTGAACTGCTATGCCCGAGATTGCGGCTCAGTGATGTAGTGGGTAGCATGCTGAACTGCTATGCCCGAGATTGCCTACTGAAGTAGCGGCTCAGTGATGTAGTGGGTAGCATGCTGAACTGCTATGCCCGAGATTGTGGCTCAGTGGTGTAGTGGGTAGCATGCTGAACTGCTATGCCCGAGATTGCCTACTGAAGTAGCGGCTCAGTGATGTAGTGGGTAGCATGCTGAACTGCTATGCCCGAGATTGTGGCTCAGTGGTGTAGTGGGTAGCATGCTGAACTGCTATGCCCGAGATTGCCTACTGAAGTAGCGGCTCAGTGATGTAGTGGGTAGCATGCTGAACTGCTATGCCCGAGATTGTGGCTCAGTGGTGTAGTGGGTAGCATGCTGAACTGCTATGCCCGAGATTGCCTACTGAAGTAGCGGCTCAGTTGTGTAGTGGGTAGCATGCTGAACTGCTATGCCCGAGATTGCCTACTGAAGTAGCGGCTCAGTGGTGTAGTGGGTAGCATGCTGAACTGCTATGCCCGAGATTGCGGCTCAGTGGTGTAGTGGGTAGCATGCTGAACTGCTATGCCCGAGATTGCCTACTGAAGTAGCGGCTCAGTGATGTAGTGGGTAGCATGCTGAACTGCTATGCCCGAGATTGTGGCTCAGTGGTGTAGTGGGTAGCATGCTGAACTGCTATGCCCGAGATTGCCTACTGAAGTAGCGGCTCAGTGGTGTAGTGGGTAGCATGCTGAACTGCTATGCCCGAGATTGTGGCTCAGTGGTGTAGTGGGTAGCATGCTGAACTGCTATGCCCGACATTGTGGCTCAGTGGTGTAGTGGGTAGCATGCTGAACTGCTATGCCCGAGATTGCCTACTGAAGTAGTGGCTCAGTGGTGTAGTGGGTAGCATGCTGAACTGCTATGCCCGAGATTCCCTACTGAAGTAGTGGCTCTGTGGTGTAGTGGGTAGCATGCTGAACTGCTATGCCCGAGATTGCCTACTGAAGTAGCGGCTCAGTGATGTAGTGGGTAGCATGCTGAACTGCTATGCCCGAGATTGTGGCTCAGTGGTGTAGTGGGTAGCATGCTGAACTGCTATGCCCGAGATTGCGGCTCAGTGGTGTAGTGGGTAGCATGCTGAACTGCTATGCCCGAGATTGCCTACTGAAGTAGCGGCTCAGTGGTGTAGTGGGTAGCATGCTGAACTGCTATGCCCGAGATTGTGGCTCAGTGGTGTAGTGGGTAGCATGCTGAACTGCTATGCCCGAGATTGCCTACTGAAGTAGTGGCTCAGTGGTGTAGTGGGTAGCATGCTGAACTGCTATGCCCGAGATTGTGGCTCAGTGGTGTAGTGGGTAGCATGCTGAACTGCTATGCCCGAGATTGCCTACTGAAGTAGCGGCTCAGTGGTGTAGTGGGTAGCATGCTGAACTGCTATGCCCGAGATTGCCTACTGAAGTAGCGGCTCAGTGGTGTAGTGGGTAGCATGCTGAACTGCTATGCCCGAGATTGCCTACTGAAGTAGCGGCTCAGTGGTGTAGTGGGTAGCATGCTGAACTGCTATGCCCGAGATTGCGGCTCAGTGATGTAGTGGGTAGCATGCTGAACTGCTATGCCCGAGATTGTGGCTCAGTGATGTAGTGGGTAGCATGCTGAACTGCTATGCCCGAGATTGCGGCTCAGTAGTGTAGTGGGTAGCATGCTGAACTGCTATGCCCGAGATTGCGGCTCAGTGATGTAGTGGGTAGCATGCTGAACTGCTATGCCCGAGATTGCGGCTCAGTAGTGTAGTGGGTAGCATGCTGAACTGCTATGCCCGAGATTGCGGCTCAGTGATGTAGTGGGTAGCATGCTGAACTGCTATGCCCGAGATTGCCTACTGAAGTAGCGGCTCAGTGGTGTAGTGGGTAACATGCTGAACTGCTATGCCCGAGATTGCCTACTGAAGTAGTGGCTCAGTGGTGTAGTGGGTAGCATGCTGAACTGCTATGCCCGAGATTGCGGCTCAGTGATGTAGTGGGTAGCATGCTGAACTGCTATGCCCGAGATTGTGGCTCAGTGGTGTAGTGGGTAGCATGCTGAACTGTTATGCCCGAGATTGCGGCTCAGTGATGTAGTGGGTAGCATGCTGAACTGCTATGCCCGAGATTCCCTACTGAAGTAGTGGCTCAGTGGTGTAGTGGGTAGCATGCTGAACTGCTATGCCCGAGATTCCCTACTGAAGTAGTGGCTCAGTGGTGTAGTGGGTAGCATGCTGAACTGCTATGCCCGAGATTCCCTACTGAAGTAGCGGCTCAGTGGTGTAGTGGGTAGCATGCTGAACTGCTATGCCCGAGATTGCCTACTGAAGTAGTGGCTCAGTGGTGTAGTGGGTAGCATGCTGAACTGCTATGCCCGAGATTGTGGCTCAGTGGTGTACTGGGTAGCATGCTGAACTGCTATGCCCGAGATTGTGGCTCAGTAATGTAGTGGGTAGCATGCTGAACTGCTATGCCTGAGATTCCCTACTGAAGTAGCGGCTCAGTGGTTTAGTGGGTAGCATGCTGAACTGCTATGCCCGAGATTGTGGCTCAGTGGTGTAGTGGGTAGCATGCTGAACTGCTATGCCCGAGATTGCCTACTGAAGTAGTGGCTCAGTGATGTAGTGGGTAGCATGCTGAACTGCTATGCCCGAGATTGCGGCTCAGTGGTATAGTGGGTAGCATACTGAACTGCTATGCCCGAGATTGCGGCTCAGTGGTGTAGTGGGTAGCATGCTGAACTGCTATGCCCGAGATTGCGGCTCAGTGGTGTAGTGGGTAGCATGCTGAACTGCTATGCCCGAGATTGCCTACTGAAGTAGCGGCTCAGTAATGTAGTGGGTAGCATGCTGAACTGCTATGCCCGAGATTGCCTACTGAAGTAGTGGCTCAGTGGTGTAGTGGGTAGCATGCTGAACTGCTATGCCCGAGATTGTGGCTCAGTGGTGTAGTGGGTAGCATGCTGAACTGCTATGCCCGAGATTGTGGCTCAGTGGTGTAGTGGGTAGCATGCTGAACTGCTATGCCCGAGATTGCGGCTCAGTGGTGTAGTGGGTAGCATGCTGAACTGCTATGCCCGAGATTGCGGCTCAGTGATGTAGTGGGTAGCATGCTGAACTGCTATGCCCGAGATTGTGGCTCAGTGGTGTAGTGGGTAGCATGCTGAACTGCTATGCCCGAGATTGCGGCTCAGTGGTGTAGTGGGTAGCATGCTGAACTGTTATGCCCGAGATTGCCTACTGAAGTAGTGGCTCAGTGGTGTAGTGGGTAGCATGCTGAACTGCTATGCCCGAGATTGCCTACTGAAGTAGTGGCTCAGTGATGTAGTGGGTAGCATGCTGAACTGCTATGCCCGAGATTGCGGCTCAGTGGTGTAGTGGGTAGCATGCTGAACTGCTATGCCCAAGATTGCGGCTCAGTGGTGTAGTGGGTAGCATGCTGAACTGCTATGCCCGAGATTGCGGCTTCAGTGGTGTAGTGGGTAGCATGCTGAACTGTTATGCCCGAGATTGCCTACTGAAGTAGTGGCTCAGTGATGTAGTGGGTAGCATGCTGAACTGCTATGCCCGAGATTGCGGCTTCAGTGGTGTAGTGGGTAGCATGCTGAACTGCTATGCCCGAGATTGCCTACTGAAGTAGCGGCTCAGTGGTGTAGTGGGTAGCATGCTGAACTGCTATGCCCGAGATTACGGCTCAGTGGTATAGTGGGTAGCATGCTGAACTGCTATGCCCGTGATTGCGGCTTCAGTGGTGTAGTGGGTAGCATGCTGAACTGCTATGCCCAAGATTGCGGCTCAGTGGTGTAGTGGGTAGCATGCTGAACTGCTATGCCCGAGATTGCGGCTTCAGTGGTGTAGTGGGTAGCATGCTGAACTGCTATGCCCGTGATTGCGGCTCAGTGATGTAGTGGGTAGCATGCTGAACTGCTATGCCCGAGATTGTGGCTCAGTGGTGTAGTGGGTAGCATGCTGAACTGCTATGCCCGAGATTACGGCTCAGTGGTATAGTGGGTAGCATGCTGAACTGCTATGCCCGTGATTGCGGCTCAGTGATGTAGTGGGTAGCATGCTGAACTGCTATGCCCGAGATTACGGCTCAGTGGTATAGTGGGTAGCATGCTGAACTGCTATGCCCGTGATTGCGGCTTCAGTGGTGTAGTGGGTAGCATGCTGAACTGCTATGCCCAAGATTGCGGCTCAGTGGTGTAGTGGGTAGCATGCTGAACTGCTATGCCCGAGATTGCGGCTTCAGTGGTGTAGTGGGTAGCATGCTGAACTGCTATGCCCGAGATTGCCTACTGAAGTAGCGGCTCAGTGGTGTAGTGGGTAGCATGCTGAACTGCTATGCCCGAGATTGTGGCTCAGTGGTGTAGTGGGTAGCATGCTGAACTGCTATGCCCGTGATTGCGGCTTCAGTGATGTAGTGGGTAGCATGCTGAACTGCTATGCCCTTGATTGCGGCTTCAGTGATGTAGTGGGTAGCATGCTGAACTGCTATGCCCGTGATTGCGGCTTCAGTGGTGTAGTGGGTAGCATGCTGAACTGCTATGCCCGAGATTGTGGCTCAGTGGTGTAGTGGGTAGCATGCTGAACTGCTATGCCCGAGATTGCCTAATGAAGTAGCGGCTCAGTGGTGTAGTGGGTAGCATGCTGAACTGCTATGCCCGACATTGTGGCTCAGTGGTGTAGTGGGTAGCATGCTGAACTGCTATGCCCGAGATTGCCTACTGAAGTAGCGGCTCAGTGATGTAGTGGGTAGCATGCTGAACTGCTATGCCCGAGATTGCCTACTGAAGTAGCGGCTCAGTGGTGTAGTTGGTAGCATGCTGAACTGCTTTGCCCGAGATTGCGACTCAGTGGTGTAGTGGGTAGCATGCTGAACTGCTATGCCCGAGATTGCCTACTAAAGTAGCGGCTCAGTGATGTAGTGGGTAGCATGCTGAACTGCTATGCCCGAGATTGTGGCTCGGTGATGTAGTGGGTAGCATGCTGAACTGCTATGCCCGAGATTGCCTACTGAAGTAGCGGCTCAGTGGTGTAGTGGGTAGCATGCTGAACTGCTATGCCCGAGATTGCCTACTGAAGTAGTGGCTCAGTGGTGTAGTGGGTAGCATGCTGAACTGCTATGCCCGAGATTGCCTACTGAAGTAGCGGCTCAGTGGTGTAGTGGGTAGCATGCTGAACTGCTATGCCCGAGATTGCGGCTCAGTGGTATAGTGGGTAGCATGCTGAACTGCTATGCCCAAGATTGCCTACTGAAGTAGCGGCTCAGTGGTGTAGTGGGTAGCATGCTGAACTGCTATGCCCGAGATTGCCTACTGAAGTAGCGGCTCAGTGGCGTAGTGGGTAGCATGCTGAACTGCTATGCCCGAGATTGCCTACTGAAGTAGTGGCTCAGTGGTGTAGTGGGTAGCATGCTGAACTGCTATGCCCGAGATTGTGGCTCAGTGATGTAGTGGGTAGCATGCTGAACTGCTATGCCCGAGATTGCCTACTGAAGTAGCGGCTCAGTGGTGTAGTGGGTAGCATGCTGAACTGCTATGCCCGAGATTGCGGCTCAGTGGTGTAGTGGGTAGCATGCTGAACTGCTATGCCCGAGATTGCCTACTGAAGTAGCGGCTCAGTGATGTAGTGGGTAGCATGCTGAACTGCTATGCCCGAGATTGTGGCTCAGTGGTGTAGTGGGTAGCATGCTGAACTGCTATGCCCGAGATTGCCTACTGAAGTAGCGGCTCAGTGGTGTAGTGGGTAGCATGCTGAACTGCTATGCCCGAGATTGTGGCTCAGTGGTGTAGTGGGTAGCATGCTGAACTGCTATGCCCGAGATTGTGGCTCAGTGGTGTAGTGGGTAGCATGCTGAACTGCTATGCCCGAGATTGCCTACTGAAGTAGTGGCTCAGTGGTGTAGTGGGTAGCATGCTGAACTGCTATGCCCGAGATTCCCTACTGAAGTAGTGGCTCTGTGGTGTAGTGGGTAGCATGCTGAACTGCTATGCCCGAGATTGCCTACTGAAGTAGCGGCTCAGTGATGTAGTGGGTAGCATGCTGAACTGCTATGCCCGAGATTGTGGCTCAGTGGTGTAGTGGGTAGCATGCTGAACTGCTATGCCCGAGATTGCGGCTCAGTGGTGTAGTGGGTAGCATGCTGAACTGCTATGCCCGAGATTGCCTACTGAAGTAGCGGCTCAGTGGTGTAGTGGGTAGCATGCTGAACTGCTATGCCCGAGATTGTGGCTCAGTGGTGTAGTGGGTAGCATGCTGAACTGCTATGCCCGAGATTGCCTACTGAAGTAGTGGCTCAGTGGTGTAGTGGGTAGCATGCTGAACTGCTATGCCCGAGATTGTGGCTCAGTGGTGTAGTGGGTAGCATGCTGAACTGCTATGCCCGAGATTGCCTACTGAAGTAGCGGCTCAGTGGTGTAGTGGGTAGCATGCTGAACTGCTATGCCCGAGATTGCCTACTGAAGTAGCGGCTCAGTGGTGTAGTGGGTAGCATGCTGAACTGCTATGCCCGAGATTGCCTACTGAAGTAGCGGCTCAGTGGTGTAGTGGGTAGCATGCTGAACTGCTATGCCCGAGATTGCGGCTCAGTGATGTAGTGGGTAGCATGCTGAACTGCTATGCCCGAGATTGTG
The DNA here is from genome assembly GCA_946902985.2 of Meconema thalassinum. NCBI lineage: Eukaryota > Metazoa > Arthropoda > Insecta > Orthoptera > Tettigoniidae > Meconema > Meconema thalassinum. Next base: position 18,650,170 of record OX336395.1, on the reverse strand, counting down.
GCTCAGTGATGTAGTGGGTAGCATGCTGAACTGCTATGCCCGAGATTGCGGCTCAGTAGTGTAGTGGGTAGCATGCTGAACTGCTATGCCCGAGATTGCGGCTCAGTGATGTAGTGGGTAGCATGCTGAACTGCTATGCCCGAGATTGCGGCTCAGTAGTGTAGTGGGTAGCATGCTGAACTGCTATGCCCGAGATTGCGGCTCAGTGATGTAGTGGGTAGCATGCTGAACTGCTATGCCCGAGATTGCCTACTGAAGTAGCGGCTCAGTGGTGTAGTGGGTAACATGCTGAACTGCTATGCCCGAGATTGCCTACTGAAGTAGTGGCTCAGTGGTGTAGTGGGTAGCATGCTGAACTGCTATGCCCGAGATTGCGGCTCAGTGATGTAGTGGGTAGCATGCTGAACTGCTATGCCCGAGATTGTGGCTCAGTGGTGTAGTGGGTAGCATGCTGAACTGTTATGCCCGAGATTGCGGCTCAGTGATGTAGTGGGTAGCATGCTGAACTGCTATGCCCGAGATTCCCTACTGAAGTAGTGGCTCAGTGGTGTAGTGGGTAGCATGCTGAACTGCTATGCCCGAGATTCCCTACTGAAGTAGTGGCTCAGTGGTGTAGTGGGTAGCATGCTGAACTGCTATGCCCGAGATTCCCTACTGAAGTAGCGGCTCAGTGGTGTAGTGGGTAGCATGCTGAACTGCTATGCCCGAGATTGCCTACTGAAGTAGTGGCTCAGTGGTGTAGTGGGTAGCATGCTGAACTGCTATGCCCGAGATTGTGGCTCAGTGGTGTACTGGGTAGCATGCTGAACTGCTATGCCTGAGATTGTGGCTCAGTGGTGTACTGGGTAGCATGCTGAACTGCTATGCCCGAGATTGTGGCTCAGTAATGTAGTGGGTAGCATGCTGAACTGCTATGCCTGAGATTCCCTACTGAAGTAGCGGCTCAGTGGTTTAGTGGGTAGCATGCTGAACTGCTATGCCCGAGATTGTGGCTCAGTGGTGTACTGGGTAGCATGCTGAACTGCTATGCCCGAGATTGTGGCTCAGTAATGTAGTGGGTAGCATGCTGAACTGCTATGCCTGAGATTCCCTACTGAAGTAGCGGCTCAGTGGTTTAGTGGGTAGCATGCTGAACTGCTATGCCCGAGATTGTGGCTCAGTGGTGTAGTGGGTAGCATGCTGAACTGCTATGCCCGAGATTGCCTACTGAAGTAGTGGCTCAGTGATGTAGTGGGTAGCATGCTGAACTGCTATGCCCGAGATTGCGGCTCAGTGGTATAGTGGGTAGCATACTGAACTGCTAAGCCCGAGATTGCGGCTCAGTGGTGTAGTGGGTAGCATGCTGAACTGCTATGCCCGAGATTGCGGCTCAGTGGTGTAGTGGGTAGCATGCTGAACTGCTATGCCCGAGATTGCCTACTGAAGTAGCGGCTCAGTAATGTAGTGGGTAGCATGCTGAACTGCTATGCCCGAGATTGCCTACTGAAGTAGTGGCTCAGTGGTGTAGTGGGTAGCATGCTGAACTGCTATGCCCGAGATTGTGGCTCAGTGGTGTAGTGGGTAGCATGCTGAACTGCTATGCCCGAGATTGTGGCTCAGTGGTGTAGTGGGTAGCATGCTGAACTGCTATGCCCGAGATTGCGGCTCAGTGGTGTAGTGGGTAGCATGCTGAACTGCTATGCCCGAGATTGCGGCTCAGTGATGTAGTGGGTAGCATGCTGAACTGCTATGCCCGAGATTGTGGCTCAGTGGTGTAGTGGGTAGCATGCTGAACTGCTATGCCCGAGATTGCGGCTCAGTGGTGTAGTGGGTAGCATGCTGAACTGTTATGCCCGAGATTGCCTACTGAAGTAGTGGCTCAGTGGTGTAGTGGGTAGCATGCTGAACTGCTATGCCCGAGATTGCCTACTGAAGTAGTGGCTCAGTGATGTAGTGGGTAGCATGCTGAACTGCTATGCCCGAGATTGCGGCTCAGTGGTGTAGTGGGTAGCATGCTGAACTGCTATGCCCAAGATTGCGGCTCAGTGGTGTAGTGGGTAGCATGCTGAACTGCTATGCCCGAGATTGCGGCTTCAGTGGTGTAGTGGGTAGCATGCTGAACTGTTATGCCCGAGATTGCCTACTGAAGTAGTGGCTCAGTGATGTAGTGGGTAGCATGCTGAACTGCTATGCCCGAGATTGCGGCTTCAGTGGTGTAGTGGGTAGCATGCTGAACTGCTATGCCCGAGATTGCCTACTGAAGTAGCGGCTCAGTGGTGTAGTGGGTAGCATGCTGAACTGCTATGCCCGAGATTACGGCTCAGTGGTATAGTGGGTAGCATGCTGAACTGCTATGCCCGTGATTGCGGCTTCAGTGGTGTAGTGGGTAGCATGCTGAACTGCTATGCCCAAGATTGCGGCTCAGTGGTGTAGTGGGTAGCATGCTGAACTGCTATGCCCGAGATTGCGGCTTCAGTGGTGTAGTGGGTAGCATGCTGAACTGCTATGCCCGTGATTGCGGCTCAGTGATGTAGTGGGTAGCATGCTGAACTGCTATGCCCGAGATTGTGGCTCAGTGGTGTAGTGGGTAGCATGCTGAACTGCTATGCCCGAGATTACGGCTCAGTGGTATAGTGGGTAGCATGCTGAACTGCTATGCCCGTGATTGCGGCTCAGTGATGTAGTGGGTAGCATGCTGAACTGCTATGCCCGAGATTACGGCTCAGTGGTATAGTGGGTAGCATGCTGAACTGCTATGCCCGTGATTGCGGCTTCAGTGGTGTAGTGGGTAGCATGCTGAACTGCTATGCCCAAGATTGCGGCTCAGTGGTGTAGTGGGTAGCATGCTGAACTGCTATGCCCGAGATTGCGGCTTCAGTGGTGTAGTGGGTAGCATGCTGAACTGCTATGCCCGAGATTGCCTACTGAAGTAGCGGCTCAGTGGTGTAGTGGGTAGCATGCTGAACTGCTATGCCCGAGATTGTGGCTCAGTGGTGTAGTGGGTAGCATGCTGAACTGCTATGCCCGTGATTGCGGCTTCAGTGATGTAGTGGGTAGCATGCTGAACTGCTATGCCCTTGATTGCGGCTTCAGTGATGTAGTGGGTAGCATGCTGAACTGCTATGCCCGTGATTGCGGCTTCAGTGGTGTAGTGGGTAGCATGCTGAACTGCTATGCCCGAGATTGTGGCTCAGTGGTGTAGTGGGTAGCATGCTGAACTGCTATGCCCGAGATTGCCTAATGAAGTAGCGGCTCAGTGGTGTAGTGGGTAGCATGCTGAACTGCTATGCCCGACATTGTGGCTCAGTGGTGTAGTGGGTAGCATGCTGAACTGCTATGCCCGAGATTGCCTACTGAAGTAGCGGCTCAGTGATGTAGTGGGTAGCATGCTGAACTGCTATGCCCGAGATTGCCTACTGAAGTAGCGGCTCAGTGGTGTAGTGGGTAGCATGCTGAACTGCTTTGCCCGAGATTGCGGCTCAGTGGTGTAGTGGGTAGCATGCTGAACTGCTATGCCCGAGATTGCCTACTAAAGTAGCGGCTCAGTGATGTAGTGGGTAGCATGCTGAACTGCTATGCCCGAGATTGTGGCTCGGTGATGTAGTGGGTAGCATGCTGAACTGCTATGCCCGAGATTGCCTACTGAAGTAGCGGCTCAGTGGTGTAGTGGGTAGCATGCTGAACTGCTATGCCCGAGATTGCCTACTGAAGTAGTGGCTCAGTGGTGTAGTGGGTAGCATGCTGAACTGCTATGCCCGAGATTGCCTACTGAAGTAGCGGCTCAGTGGTGTAGTGGGTAGCATGCTGAACTGCTATGCCCGAGATTGCGGCTCAGTGGTATAGTGGGTAGCATGCTGAACTGCTATGCCCAAGATTGCCTACTGAAGTAGCGGCTCAGTGGTGTAGTGGGTAGCATGCTGAACTGCTATGCCCGAGATTGCCTACTGAAGTAGCGGCTCAGTGGCGTAGTGGGTAGCATGCTGAACTGCTATGCCCGAGATTGCCTACTGAAGTAGTGGCTCAGTGGTGTAGTGGGTAGCATGCTGAACTGCTATGCCCGAGATTGTGGCTCAGTGATGTAGTGGGTAGCATGCTGAACTGCTATGCCCGAGATTGCCTACTGAAGTAGCGGCTCAGTGGTGTAGTGGGTAGCATGCTGAACTGCTATGCCCGAGATTGCCTACTGAAGTAGTGGCTCAGTGGTGTAGTGGGTAGCATGCTGAACTGCTATGCCCGAGATTGTGGCTCAGTGGTGTAGTGGGTAGCATGCTGAACTGCTATGCCCGAGATTGTGGCTCAGTGGTGTAGTGGGTAGCATGCTGAACTGCTATGCCCGAGATTGTGGCTCAGTGGTGTAGTGGGTAGCATGCTGAACTGCTATGCCCGAGATTGCCTACTGAAGTAGTGGCTCAGTGGTGTAGTGGGTAGCATGCTGAACTGCTATGCCCGAGATTGCCTACTGAAGTAGTGGCTCAGTGGTGTAGTGGGTAGCATGCTGAACTGCTATGCCCGAGATTGTGGCTCAGTGGTGTAGTGGGTAGCATGCTGAACTGCTATGCCCGAGATTGTGGCTCAGTGGTGTAGTGGGTAGCATGCTGAACTGCTATGCCCGAGATTGTGGCTCAGTGGTGTAGTGGGTAGCATGCTGAACTGCTATGCCCGAGATTGCGGCTCAGTGATGTAGTGGGTAGCATGCTGAACTGCTATGCCCGAGATTGCCTACTGAAGTAGTGGCTCAGTGGTGTAGTGGGTAGCATGCTGAACTGCTATGCCCGAGATTGCCTACTGAAGTAGCGGCTCAGTGGTGTAGTGGGTAGCATGCTGAACTGCTATGCCCGAGATTGCCTACTGAAGTAGCGGCTCAGTGATGTAGTGGGTAGCATGCTGAACTGCTATGCCCGAGATTGCGGCTCAGTGATGTAGTGGGTAGCATGCTGAACTGCTATGCCCGAGATTGCCTACTGAAGTAGCGGCTCAGTGATGTAGTGGGTAGCATGCTGAACTGCTATGCCCGAGATTGTGGCTCAGTGGAGTAGTGGGTAGCATGCTGAACTGCTATGCCCGAGATTGCCTACTGAAGTAGCGGCTCAGTGATGTAGTGGGTAGCATGCTGAACTGCTATGCCCGAGATTGTGGCTCAGTGGTGTAGTGGGTAGCATGCTGAACTGCTATGCCCGAGATTGCCTACTGAAGTAGCGGCTCAGTGATGTAGTGGGTAGCATGCTGAACTGCTATGCCCGAGATTGTGGCTCAGTGGTGTAGTGGGTAGCATGCTGAACTGCTATGCCCGAGATTGCCTACTGAAGTAGCGGCTCAGTTGTGTAGTGGGTAGCATGCTGAACTGCTATGCCCGAGATTGCCTACTGAAGTAGCGGCTCAGTGGTGTAGTGGGTAGCATGCTGAACTGCTATGCCCGAGATTGCGGCTCAGTGGTGTAGTGGGTAGCATGGTGAACTGCTATGCCCGAGATTGCCTACTGAAGTAGCGGCTCAGTGATGTAGTGGGTAGCATGCTGAACTGCTATGCCCGAGATTGTGGCTCAGTGGTGTAGTGGGTAGCATGCTGAACTGCTATGCCCGAGATTGCCTACTGAAGTAGCGGCTCAGTGGTGTAGTGGGTAGCATGCTGAACTGCTATGCCCGAGATTGTGGCTCAGTGGTGTAGTGGGTAGCATGCTGAACTGCTATGCCCGAGATTGTGGCTCAGTGGTGTAGTGGGTAGCATGCTGAACTGCTATGCCCGAGATTGCCTACTGAAGTAGTGGCTCAGTGGTGTAGTGGGTAGCATGCTGAACTGCTATGCCCGAGATTCCCTACTGAAGTAGTGGCTCTGTGGTGTAGTGGGTAGCATGCTGAACTGCTATGCCCGAGATTGCCTACTGAAGTAGCGGCTCAGTGATGTAGTGGGTAGCATGCTGAACTGCTATGCCCGAGATTGTGGCTCAGTGGTGTAGTGGGTAGCATGCTGAACTGCTATGCCCGAGATTGCGGCTCAGTGGTGTAGTGGGTAGCATGCTGAACTGCTATGCCCGAGATTGCCTACTGAAGTAGCGGCTCAGTGGTGTAGTGGGTAGCATGCTGAACTGCTATGCCCGAGATTGTGGCTCAGTGGTGTAGTGGGTAGCATGCTGAACTGCTATGCCCGAGATTGCCTACTGAAGTAGTGGCTCAGTGGTGTAGTGGGTAGCATGCTGAACTGCTATGCCCGAGATTGTGGCTCAGTGGTGTAGTGGGTAGCATGCTGAACTGCTATGCCCGAGATTGCCTACTGAAGTAGCGGCTCAGTGGTGTAGTGGGTAGCATGCTGAACTGCTATGCCCGAGATTGCCTACTGAAGTAGCGGCTCAGTGGTGTAGTGGGTAGCATGCTGAACTGCTATGCCCGAGATTGCCTACTGAAGTAGCGGCTCAGTGGTGTAGTGGGTAGCATGCTGAACTGCTATGCCCGAGATTGCGGCTCAGTGATGTAGTGGGTAGCATGCTGAACTGCTATGCCCGAGATTGTGGCTCAGTGATGTAGTGGGTAGCATGCTGAACTGCTATGCCCGAGATTGCGGCTCAGTAGTGTAGTGGGTAGCATGCTGAACTGCTATGCCCGAGATTGCGGCTCAGTGATGTAGTGGGTAGCATGCTGAACTGCTATGCCCGAGATTGCGGCTCAGTAGTGTAGTGGGTAGCATGCTGAACTGCTATGCCCGAGATTGCGGCTCAGTGATGTAGTGGGTAGCATGCTGAACTGCTATGCCCGAGATTGCCTACTGAAGTAGCGGCTCAGTGGTGTAGTGGGTAACATGCTGAACTGCTATGCCCGAGATTGCCTACTGAAGTAGTGGCTCAGTGGTGTAGTGGGTAGCATGCTGAACTGCTATGCCCGAGATTGCGGCTCAGTGATGTAGTGGGTAGCATGCTGAACTGCTATGCCCGAGATTGTGGCTCAGTGGTGTAGTGGGTAGCATGCTGAACTGTTATGCCCGAGATTGCGGCTCAGTGATGTAGTGGGTAGCATGCTGAACTGCTATGCCCGAGATTCCCTACTGAAGTAGTGGCTCAGTGGTGTAGTGGGTAGCATGCTGAACTGCTATGCCCGAGATTCCCTACTGAAGTAGTGGCTCAGTGGTGTAGTGGGTAGCATGCTGAACTGCTATGCCCGAGATTCCCTACTGAAGTAGCGGCTCAGTGGTGTAGTGGGTAGCATGCTGAACTGCTATGCCCGAGATTGCCTACTGAAGTAGTGGCTCAGTGGTGTAGTGGGTAGCATGCTGAACTGCTATGCCCGAGATTGTGGCTCAGTGGTGTACTGGGTAGCATGCTGAACTGCTATGCCCGAGATTGTGGCTCAGTAATGTAGTGGGTAGCATGCTGAACTGCTATGCCTGAGATTCCCTACTGAAGTAGCGGCTCAGTGGTTTAATGGGTAGCATGCTGAACTGCTATGCCCGAGATTGTGGCTCAGTGGTGTAGTGGGTAGCATGCTGAACTGCTATGCCCGAGATTGCCTACTGAAGTAGTGGCTCAGTGATGTAGTGGGTAGCATGCTGAACTGCTATGCCCGAGATTGCGGCTCAGTGGTATAGTGGGTAGCATACTGAACTGCTATGCCCGAGATTGCGGCTCAGTGGTGTAGTGGGTAGCATGCTGAACTGCTATGCCCGAGATTGCGGCTCAGTGGTGTAGTGGGTAGCATGCTGAACTGCTATGCCCGAGATTGCCTACTGAAGTAGCGGCTCAGTAATGTAGTGGGTAGCATGCTGAACTGCTATGCCCGAGATTGCCTACTGAAGTAGTGGCTCAGTGGTGTAGTGGGTAGCATGCTGAACTGCTATGCCCGAGATTGTGGCTCAGTGGTGTAGTGGGTAGCATGCTGAACTGCTATGCCCGAGATTGTGGCTCAGTGGTGTAGTGGGTAGCATGCTGAACTGCTATGCCCGAGATTGCGGCTCAGTGGTGTAGTGGGTAGCATGCTGAACTGCTATGCCCGAGATTGCGGCTCAGTGATGTAGTGGGTAGCATGCTGAACTGCTATGCCCGAGATTGTGGCTCAGTGGTGTAGTGGGTAGCATGCTGAACTGCTATGCCCGAGATTGCGGCTCAGTGGTGTAGTGGGTAGCATGCTGAACTGTTATGCCCGAGATTGCCTACTGAAGTAGTGGCTCAGTGGTGTAGTGGGTAGCATGCTGAACTGCTATGCCCGAGATTGCCTACTGAAGTAGTGGCTCAGTGATGTAGTGGGTAGCATGCTGAACTGCTATGCCCGAGATTGCGGCTCAGTGGTGTAGTGGGTAGCATGCTGAACTGCTATGCCCAAGATTGCGGCTCAGTGGTGTAGTGGGTAGCATGCTGAACTGCTATGCCCGAGATTGCGGCTTCAGTGGTGTAGTGGGTAGCATGCTGAACTGTTATGCCCGAGATTGCCTACTGAAGTAGTGGCTCAGTGATGTAGTGGGTAGCATGCTGAACTGCTATGCCCGAGATTGCGGCTTCAGTGGTGTAGTGGGTAGCATGCTGACCTGCTATGCCCGAGATTGCCTACTGAAGTAGCGGCTCAGTGGTGTAGTGGGTAGCATGCTGAACTGCTATGCCCGAGATTACGGCTCAGTGGTATAGTGGGTAGCATGCTGAACTGCTATGCCCGTGATTGCGGCTTCAGTGGTGTAGTGGGTAGCATGCTGAACTGCTATGCCCAAGATTGCGGCTCAGTGGTGTAGTGGGTAGCATGCTGAACTGCTATGCCCGAGATTGCGGCTTCAGTGGTGTAGTGGGTAGCATGCTGAACTGCTATGCCCGTGATTGCGGCTCAGTGATGTAGTGGGTAGCATGCTGAACTGCTATGCCCGAGATTGTGGCTCAGTGGTGTAGTGGGTAGCATGCTGAACTGCTATGCCCGAGATTACGGCTCAGTGGTATAGTGGGTAGCATGCTGAACTGCTATGCCCGTGATTGCGGCTCAGTGATGTAGTGGGTAGCATGCTGAACTGCTATGCCCGAGATTACGGCTCAGTGGTATAGTGGGTAGCATGCTGAACTGCTATGCCCGTGATTGCGGCTTCAGTGGTGTAGTGGGTAGCATGCTGAACTGCTATGCCCAAGATTGCGGCTCAGTGGTGTAGTGGGTAGCATGCTGAACTGCTATGCCCGAGATTGCGGCTTCAGTGGTGTAGTGGGTAGCATGCTGAACTGCTATGCCCGAGATTGCCTACTGAAGTAGCGGCTCAGTGGTGTAGTGGGTAGCATGCTGAACTGCTATGCCCGAGATTGTGGCTCAGTGGTGTAGTGGGTAGCATGCTGAACTGCTATGCCCGTGATTGCGGCTTCAGTGATGTAGTGGGTAGCATGCTGAACTGCTATGCCCTTGATTGCGGCTTCAGTGATGTAGTGGGTAGCATGCTGAACTGCTATGCCCGTGATTGCGGCTTCAGTGGTGTAGTGGGTAGCATGCTGAACTGCTATGCCCGAGATTGTGGCTCAGTGGTGTAGTGGGTAGCATGCTGAACTGCTATGCCCGAGATTGCCTACTGAAGTAGTGGCTCAGTGATGTAGTGGGTAGCATGCTGAACTGCTATGCCCGAGATTACGGCTCAGTGGTGTAGTGGATAGCATGCTGAACTGCTGTGCTCGAGATTGCGGCTTCAGTGGTGTAGTGGGTAGCATGCTGAAGTGCTATGCCCAAGATTGCGGCTCAGTGGTGTAGTGGGTAGCATGCTGAACTGCTATGCCCAAGATTGCGGCTCAGTGGTGTAGTGGTTAGCATGCTAAACTGCTATGCCCGAGATTGCGGCTCAGTGGTGTAGTGGGTAGCATGCTGAACTGCTATGCCCGTGATTGTGGCTCAGTGGTGTAGTGGGTAGCATGCTGAACTGCTATTCCCGAGATTGTGGCTCAGTGGTGTAGTGGTTAGCATGCTGAACTGCTATGCCCGAGATTGCGGCTCAGTGGTGTAGTGGTTAGCATGCTGAACTGCTATGCCCGAGATTGCGGCTCAGTGGTGTAGTGGGTAGCATGCTGAACTGCTATGCCCGAGATTGTGGCTCAGTGGTGTAGTGGGTAGCATGCTGAACTGCTATGCCCGAGATTGCCTACTGAAGTAGCGGCTCAGTGATGTAGTGGTTAGCATGCTGAACTGCTATGCCCGTGATTGTGGCTCAGTGGTGTAGTGGGTAGCATGCTGAACTGCTATGCCCGAGATTGCCTACTGAAGTAGCGGCTCAGTGATGTAGTGGGTAGCATGCTGAACTGCTATGCCCGAGATTGTGGCTCAGTGGTGTAGTGGGTAGCATGCTGAACTGCTATGCCCGAGATTGCGGCTCAGTGGTGTAGTGGGTAGCATGCTGAACTGCTATGCCCGAGATTGCCTACTGAAGTAGCGGCTCAGTGGTGAAGTGGGTAGCATGCTGAACTGCTATGCCCAAGATTGCGGCTCAGTGGTGTAGTGGGTAGCATGCTGAACTGCTATGCCCAAGATTGCGGCTCAGTGGTGTAGTGGGTAGCATGCTGAACTGCTATGCCCGAGATTGCCTACTGAAGTAGCGGCTCAGTGGTGTAGTGGGTAGCATGCTGAACTGCTATGCCCGAGATTGCGGCTCAGTGGAGTAGTGGGTAGCATGCTGAACTGCTATGCCCGAGATTGCGGCTCAGTGGTGTAGTGGGTAGCATGCTGAACTGCTATGCCCGAGATTGCGGCTCAGTGGAGTAGTGGGTAGCATGCTGAACTGCTATGCCCGAGATTGCGGCTCAGTGGTGTAGTGGGTAGCATACTGAACTGCTATGCCCGAGATTGTGGCTCAGTGGTGTAGTGGGTAGCATGCTGAACTGCTATGCCCGAGATTGTGGCTCAGTGGTGTAGTGGGTAGCATGCTGAACTGCTATGCCCGAGATTGTGGCTCAGTGGTGTAGTGGGTAGCATGCTGAACTGCTATGCCCGTGATTGTGGCTCAGTGGTGTAGTGGGTAGCATGCTGAACTGCTATGCCCGAGATTGCGGCTTCAGTGGTGTAGTGGGTAGCATGCTGAACTGCTATGCCCGTGATTGTGGCTCAGTGGTGTAGTGGGTAGCATGCTGAACTGCTAAGCCCGTGATTGTGGCTCAGTGGTGTAGTGGGTAGCATGCTGAACTGCTATGCCCGTGATTGTGGCTCAGTGGTGTAGTGGGTAGCATGCTGAACTGCTATGCCCGTGATTGTGGCTCAGTGGTGTAGTGGGTAGCATGCTGAACTGCTAAGCCCGAGATTGCCTACTGAAGTAGCGGCTCAGTGATGTAGTGGGTAGCATGCTGAACTGCTATGCCCGAGATTGCGGCTCAGTGGTGTAGTGGGTAGCATGCTGAACTGCTATGCCCGAGATTGCGGCTCAGTGGTGTAGTGGGTAGCATGCTGAACTGCTATGCCCGTGATTGCGGCTCAGTGGTGTAGTGGGTAGCATGCTGAACTGCTATGCCCGTGATTGCGGCTTCAGTGGTGTAGTGGGTAGCATGCTGAACTGCTATGCCCGTGATTGCGGCTTCAGTGGTGTAGTGGGTAGCATGCTGAACCGCTATTCCCGAGATTGTGGCTCAGTGGTGTAGTGGGTAGCATGCTGAACTGCTATGCCCGAGATTGTGGCTCAGTGGTGTAGTGGGTAGCATGCTGAACTGCTATGCCCGTGATTGTGGCTCAGTGGTGTAGTGGGTAGCATGCTGAACTGCTATGCCCGAGATTGCCTACTGAAGTAGCGGCTCAGTGATGTAGTGGGTAGCATGCTGAACTGCTATGCCCGAGATTGCGGCTCAGTGATGTAGTGGGTAGCATGCTGAACTGCTATGCCCGAGATTGTGGCTCAGTGATGTAGTGGGTAGCATGCTGAACTGCTATGCCCGAGATTGCCTACTGAAGTAGCGGCTCAGTGATGTAGTGGGTAGCATGCTGAACTGCTATGCCCGAGATTGCGGCTCAGTTGTGTAGTGGGTAGCATGCTGAACTGCTATGCCCGAGATTGTGGCTCAGTGATGTAGTGGGTAGCATGCTGAACAGCTATGCCCGTGATTGCGGCTTCAGTGATGTAGTGGGTAGCATACTGAACTGCTATGCCCGAGATTGTGGCTCAGTGGTGTAGTGGGTAGCATGCTGAACTGCTATGCCCGAGATTGCGGCTCAGTGGTGTAGTGGGTAGCATGCTGAACTGCTATGCCCGAGATTGTGGCTCAGTGATGTAGTGGGTAGCATACTGAATTGCTATGCCCGAGTTTGTGGCTCAGTGGTGTAGTGGGTAGCATGCTGAACTGCTATGCCCGAGATTGCGGCTCAGTGGTGTAGTGGGTAGCATGCTGAACTGCTATGCCCGAGATTGCGGCTCAGTGATGTAGTGGGTAGCATACTGAACTCCTATGCCCGAGATTGCGGCTCAGTGGTGTAGTGGGTAGCATGCTGAACTGCTATGCCCGAGATTGTGGCTCAGTGGCGTAGTGGGTAGCATGCTGAACTGCTATGCCCGAGATTGTGGCTCAGTGGTGTAGTGGGTAGCATGCTGAACTGCTATGCCCGAGATTGTGGCTCAGTGGTGTAGTGGGTAGCATGCTGAACTGCTATGCCCGAGATTGCCTACTGAAGTAGCGGCTCAGTGGTGTAGTGGGTAGCATGCTGAACTGCTATGCCCGAGATTGCGGCTCAGTGGTGTAGTGGGTAGCATGCTGAACCGCTATGCCCGAGATTGTGGCTCAGTGGTGTAGCGGGTAGCATGCTGATCTGCTATGCCCGAGATTGCCTACTGAAGTAGCGGCTCAGTGGCGTAGTGGGTAGCATGCTGAACTGCTATGCCCGAGATTGCGGCTCAGTGGTGAAGTGGGTAGCATGCTGAACTGCTATGCCCGAGATTGTGGCTCAGTGGTGTAGTGGGTGGCATGCTGAACCGCTATGCCCGAGATTGTGGCTCAGTGGTGTAGTGGGTAGCATGCTGAACTGCTATGCCCGAGATTGCCTACTGAAGTAGTGGCTCAGTGGCGTAGTGGGTAGCATGCTGAACTGCTATGCCCGAGATTGCGGCTCAGTGGTGTAGTGGGTAGCATGCTGAACTGCTATGCCCGAGATTGTGGCTCAGTGGTGCAGTGGGTAGCATGCTGAACCGCTATGCCCGAGATTGTGGCTCAGTGGTGTAGTGGGTAGCATGCTGAACTGCTATTCCCGAGATTGCCTACTGAAGTAGCGGCTCAGTGGCGTAGCGGGTAGCATGCTGAACTGCTATGCCCGAGATTGCCTACTGAAGTAGCGGCTCAGTGGTGTAGTGGGTAGCATGCTGAACTGCTATGCCCGAGATTGCCTACTGAAGTAGCGGCTCAGTGGTGAAGTGGGTAGCATGCTGAACTGCTATGCCCGAGATTGTGGCTCAGTGGTGAAGTGGGTAGCATGCTGAACTGCTATGCCCGAGATTGCCTACTGAAGTAGCGGCTCAGTGGCGTAGTGGGTAGCATGCTGAACTGCTATGCCCGAGATTGCCTACTGAAGTAGCGGCTCAGTGGCGTAGTGGGTAGCATGCTGAACTGCTATGCCCGAGATTGCCTACTGAAGTAGCGGCTCAGTGGTATAGTGGGTAGCATGCTGAACTGCTATGCCCGAGATTGCCTACTGAAGTAGCGGCTCAGTGGCGTAGTGGGTAGCATGCTGAACTGCTATGCCCGAGATTGTGGCTCAGTGGTGTAGTGGGTAGCATGCTGAACTGCTTTGCCCGAGATTGTGGCTCAGTGGTGTAGTGGGTAGCATTTTGAACTGCTATGCCCGAGATTGTGGCTCAGTAGTGTAGTGGGTAGCATGCTGAACTGCTATGCCCGAGATTGTGGCTCAGTGGTGTAGTGGGTAGCATGCTGAACTGCTTTGCCCGAGATTGTGGCTCAGTGGTGTAGTGGGTAGCATGCTGAACTGCTATGCCCGAGATTGTGGCTCAGTGGTGAAGTGGGTAGCATGCTGAACTGCTATGCCCGAGATTGCCTACTGAAGTAGCGGCTCAGTGGTGAAGTGGGTAGCATGCTGAACTGTTATGCCCGAGATTGCGGCTCAGTGGCGTAGTGGGTGGCATGCTGAACTGCTATGCCCGAGATTGCCTACTGAAGTAGCGGCTCAGTGGTGAAGTGGGTAGCATGCTGAACTGCTATGCCCGAGATTGCCTACTGAAGTAGCGGCTCAGTGATGTAGTGGGTAGCATGCTGAACTGCTACGCCCGAGATTGCGGCTCAGTGGTGTAGTGGGTAGCATGCTGAACTGCTATGCCCGAGATTGTGGCTCAGTAGTGTAGTGGGTAGCATGCTGATCTGCTATGCCCGAGATTGTGGCTCAGTAGTGTAGTGGGTAGCATGCTGAACTGCTTTGCCCGAGATTGTGGCTCAGTGGTGTAGTGGGTAGCATGCTGAACTGCTATGCCCGAGATTGTGGCTCAGTGGTGTAGTGGGTAGCATGCTGAACTGCTTTGCCCGAGATTGCGGCTCAGTGGTGTAGTGGGTAGCATGCTGAACTGCTATGCCCGAGATTGCGGCTCAGTGGTGTAGTGGGTAGCATGCTGAACTGCTATGCCCGAGATTGCCTACTGAAGTAGCGGCTCAGTAATGTAGTGGGTAGCATGCTGAACTGCTATGCCCGAGATTGCCTACTGAAGTAGTGGCTCAGTGGTGTAGTGGGTAGCATGCTGAACTGCTATGCCCGAGATTGTGGCTCAGTGGTGTAGTGGGTAGCATGCTGAACTGCTATGCCCGAGATTGTGGCTCAGTGGTGTAGTGGGTAGCATGCTGAACTGCTATGCCCGAGATTGCGGCTCAGTGGTGTAGTGGGTAGCATGCTGAACTGCTATGCCCGAGATTGCGGCTCAGTGATGTAGTGGGTAGCATGCTGAACTGCTATGCCCGAGATTGTGGCTCAGTGGTGTAGTGGGTAGCATGCTGAACTGCTATGCCCGAGATTGCGGCTCAGTGGTGTAGTGGGTAGCATGCTGAACTGTTATGCCCGAGATTGCCTACTGAAGTAGTGGCTCAGTGGTGTAGTGGGTAGCATGCTGAACTGCTATGCCCGAGATTGCCTACTGAAGTAGTGGCTCAGTGATGTAGTGGGTAGCATGCTGAACTGCTATGCCCGAGATTGCGGCTCAGTGGTGTAGTGGGTAGCATGCTGAACTGCTATGCCCAAGATTGCGGCTCAGTGGTGTAGTGGGTAGCATGCTGAACTGCTATGCCCGAGATTGCGGCTTCAGTGGTGTAGTGGGTAGCATGCTGAACTGTTATGCCCGAGATTGCCTACTGAAGTAGTGGCTCAGTGATGTAGTGGGTAGCATGCTGAACTGCTATGCCCGAGATTGCGGCTTCAGTGGTGTAGTGGGTAGCATGCTGAACTGCTATGCCCGAGATTGCCTACTGAAGTAGCGGCTCAGTGGTGTAGTGGGTAGCATGCTGAACTGCTATGCCCGAGATTACGGCTCAGTGGTATAGTGGGTAGCATGCTGAACTGCTATGCCCGTGATTGCGGCTTCAGTGGTGTAGTGGGTAGCATGCTGAACTGCTATGCCCAAGATTGCGGCTCAGTGGTGTAGTGGGTAGCATGCTGAACTGCTATGCCCGAGATTGCGGCTTCAGTGGTGTAGTGGGTAGCATGCTGAACTGCTATGCCCGTGATTGCGGCTCAGTGATGTAGTGGGTAGCATGCTGAACTGCTATGCCCGAGATTGTGGCTCAGTGGTGTAGTGGGTAGCATGCTGAACTGCTATGCCCGAGATTACGGCTCAGTGGTATAGTGGGTAGCATGCTGAACTGCTATGCCCGTGATTGCGGCTCAGTGATGTAGTGGGTAGCATGCTGAACTGCTATGCCCGAGATTACGGCTCAGTGGTATAGTGGGTAGCATGCTGAACTGCTATGCCCGTGATTGCGGCTTCAGTGGTGTAGTGGGTAGCATGCTGAACTGCTATGCCCAAGATTGCGGCTCAGTGGTGTAGTGGGTAGCATGCTGAACTGCTATGCCCGAGATTGCGGCTTCAGTGGTGTAGTGGGTAGCATGCTGAACTGCTATGCCCGAGATTGCCTACTGAAGTAGCGGCTCAGTGGTGTAGTGGGTAGCATGCTGAACTGCTATGCCCGAGATTGTGGCTCAGTGGTGTAGTGGGTAGCATGCTGAACTGCTATGCCCGTGATTGCGGTTTCAGTGATGTAGTGGGTAGCATGCTGAACTGCTATGCCCTTGATTGCGGCTTCAGTGATGTAGTGGGTAGCATGCTGAACTGCTATGCCCGAGATTGCGGCTTCAGTGGTGTAGTGGGTAGCATGCTGAACTGCTATGCCCGAGATTGTGGCTCAGTGGTGTAGTGGGTAGCATGCTGAACTGCTATGCCCGAGATTGCCTACTGAAGTAGTGGCTCAGTGATGTAGTGGGTAGCATGCTGAACTGCTATGCCCGAGATTACGGCTCAGTGGTGTAGTGGGTAGCATGCTGAACTGCTGTGCTCGAGATTGCGGCTTCAGTGGTGTAGTGGGTAGCATGCTGAAGTGCTATGCCCAAGATTGCGGCTCAGTGGTGTAGTGGGTAGCATGCTGAACTGCTATGCCCAAGATTGCGGCTCAGTGGTGTAGTGGTTAGCATGCTGAACTGCTATGCCCGAGATTGCGGCTCAGTGGTGTAGTGGGTAGCATGCTGAACTGCTATGCCCGTGATTGTGGCTCAGTGGTGTAGTGGGTAGCATGCTGAACTGCTATTCCCGAGATTGTGGCTCAGTGGTGTAGTGGTTAGCATGCTGAACTGCTATGCCCGAGATTGCGGCTCAGTGGTGTAGTGGTTAGCATGCTGAACTGCTATGCCCGAGATTGCGGCTCAGTGGTGTAGTGGGTAGCATGCTGAACTGCTATGCCCGAGATTGTGGCTCAGTGGTGTAGTGGGTAGCATGCTGAACTGCTATGCCCGAGATTGCCTACTGAAGTAGCGGCTCAGTGATGTAGTGGTTAGCATGCTGAACTGCTATGCCCGTGATTGTGGCTCAGTGGTGTAGTGGGTAGCATGCTGAACTGCTATGCCCGAGATTGCCTACTGACGTAGCGGCTCAGTGATGTAGTGGGTAGCATGCTGAACTGCTATGCCCGAGATTGTGGCTCAGTGGTGTAGTGGGTAGCATGCTGAACTGCTATGCCCGAGATTGCGGCTCAGTGGTGTAGTGGGTAGCATGCTGAACTGCTATGCCCGAGATTGCCTACTGAAGTAGCGGCTCAGTGGTGAAGTGGGTAGCATGCTGAACTGCTATGCCCAAGATTGCGGCTCAGTGGTGTAGTGGGTAGCATGCTGAACTGCTATGCCCAAGATTGCGGCTCAGTGGTGTAGTGGGTAGCATGCTGAACTGCTATGCCCGAGATTGCCTACTGAAGTAGCGGCTCAGTGGTGTAGTGGGTAGCATGCTGAACTGCTATGCCCGAGATTGCGGCTCAGTGGAGTAGTGGGTAGCATGCTGAACTGCTATGCCCGAGATTGCGGCTCAGTGGTGTAGTGGGTAGCATGCTGAACTGCTATGCCCGAGATTGCGGCTCAGTGGAGTAGTGGGTAGCATGCTGAACTGCTATGCCCGAGATTGCGGCTCAGTGGTGTAGTGGGTAGCATACTGAACTGCTATGCCCGAGATTGTGGCTCAGTGGTGTAGTGGGTAGCATGCTGAACTGCTATGCCCGAGATTGTGGCTCAGTGGTGTAGTGGGTAGCATGCTGAACTGCTATGCCCGAGATTGTGGCTCAGTGGTGTAGTGGGTAGCATGCTGAACTGCTATGCCCGTGATTGTGGCTCAGTGGTGTAGTGGGTAGCATGCTGAACTGCTATGCCCGAGATTGCGGCTTCAGTGGTGTAGTGGGTAGCATGCTGAACTGCTATGCCCGTGATTGTGGCTCAGTGGTGTAGTGGGTAGCATGCTGAACTGCTAAGCCCGTGATTGTGGCTCAGTGGTGTAGTGGGTAGCATGCTGAACTGCTATGCCCGTGATTGTGGCTCAGTGGTGTAGTGGGTAGCATGCTGAACTGCTATGCCCGTGATTGTGGCTCAGTGGTGTAGTGGGTAGCATGCTGAACTGCTAAGCCCGAGATTGCCTACTGAAGTAGCGGCTCAGTGATGTAGTGGGTAGCATGCTGAACTGCTATGCCCGAGATTGCGGCTCAGTGGTGTAGTGGGTAGCATGCTGAACTGCTATGCCCGAGATTGCGGCTCAGTGGTGTAGTGGGTAGCATGCTGAACTGCTATGCCCGTGATTGCGGCTCAGTGGTGTAGTGGGTAGCATGCTGAACTGCTATGCCCGTGATTGCGGCTTCAGTGGTGTAGTGGGTAGCATGCTGAACTGCTATGCCCGTGATTGCGGCTTCAGTGGTGTAGTGGGTAGCATGCTGAACCGCTATTCCCGAGATTGTGGCTCAGTGGTGTAGTGGGTAGCATGCTGAACTGCTATGCCCGAGATTGTGGCTCAGTGGTGTAGTGGGTAGCATGCTGAACTGCTATGCCCGTGATTGTGGCTCAGTGGTGTAGTGGGTAGCATGCTGAACTGCTATGCCCGAGATTGCCTACTGAAGTAGCGGCTCAGTGATGTAGTGGGTAGCATGCTGAACTGCTATGCCCGAGATTGCGGCTCAGTGATGTAGTGGGTAGCATGCTGAACTGCTATGCCCGAGATTGTGGCTCAGTGATGTAGTGGGTAGCATGCTGAACTGCTATGCCCGAGATTGCCTACTGAAGTAGCGGCTCAGTGATGTAGTGGGTAGCATGCTGAACTGCTATGCCCGAGATTGCGGCTCAGTGGTGTAGTGGGTAGCATGCTGAACTGCTATGCCCGAGATTGTGGCTCAGTGATGTAGTGGGTAGCATGCTGAACAGCTATGCCCGTGATTGCGGCTTCAGTGATGTAGTGGGTAGCATACTGAACTGCTATGCCCGAGATTGTGGCTCAGTGATGTAGTGGGTAGCATGCTGAACTGCTATGCCCGAGATTGTGGCTCAGTGATGTAGTGGGTAGCATGCTGAACTGCTATGCCCGAGATTGTGGCTCAGTGGTGTAGTGGGTAGCATGCTGATCCGGTATGCCCGAGATTGTGGCTCAGTGGCGTAGTGGGTAGCATGCTGAACTGCTATGCCCGAGATTGTGGCTCAGTGGTGTAGTGTGTAGCATGCTGAACTGCTATGCCCGAGATTGTGGCTAAGTGATGTAGTGGGTAGCATGCTGAACTGCTATGCCCGTGATTGTGGCTCAGTGGTGTAGTGGGTAGCATGCTGAACTGCTATGCCCGAGATTGTGGCTCAGTGGTGTAGTGGGTAGCATGCTGAACTGCTATGCCCGAGATTGTGGCTCAGTGGTGTAGTGGGTAGCATGCTGAACTGCTATGCCCGAGATTGTGGCTCAGTGATGTAGTGGGTAGCATACTGAATTGCTATGCCCGAGTTTGTGGCTCAGTGGTGTAGTGGGTAGCATGCTGAACTGCTATGCCCGAGATTGCGGCTCAGTGGTGTAGTGGGTAGCATGCTGAACTGCTATGCCCGAGATTGCGGCTCAGTGATGTAGTGGGTAGCATACTGAACTCCTATGCCCGAGATTGCGGCTCAGTGGTGTAGTGGGTAGCATGCTGAACTGCTATGCCCGAGATTGTGGCTCAGTGGCGTAGTGGGTAGCATGCTGAACTGCTATGCCCGAGATTGTGGCTCAGTGGTGTAGTGGGTAGCATGCTGAACTGCTATGCCCGAGATTGTGGCTCAGTGGTGTAGTGGGTAGCATGCTGAACTGCTATGCCCGAGATTGCCTACTGAAGTAGCGGCTCAGTGGTGTAGTGGGTAGCATGCTGAACTGCTATGCCCGAGATTGCGGCTCAGTGGTGTAGTGGGTAGCATGCTGAACCGCTATGCCCGAGATTGTGGCTCAGTGGTGTAGTGGGTAGCATGCTGAACTGCTATGCCCGAGATTGCCTACTGAAGTAGCGGCTCAGTGGCGTAGTGGGTAGCATGCTGAACTGCTATGCCCAAGATTGCGGCTCAGTGGTGAAGTGGGTAGCATGCTGAACTGCTATGCCCGAGATTGTGGCTCAGTGGTGTAGTGGGTGGCATGCTGAACCGCTATGCCCGAGATTGTGGCTCAGTGGTGTAGTGGGTAGCATGCTGAACTGCTATGCCCGAGATTGCCTACTGAAGTAGTGGCTCAGTGGCGTAGTGGGTAGCATGCTGAACTGCTATGCCCGAGATTGCGGCTCAGTGGTGTAGTGGGTAGCATGCTGAACTGCTATGCCCGAGATTGTGGCTCAGTGGTGTAGTGGGTAGCATGCTGAACCGCTATGCCCGAGATTGTGGCTCAGTGGTGTAGTGGGTAGCATGCTGAACTGCTATTCCCGAGATTGCCTACTGAAGTAGCGGCTCAGTGGCGTAGTGGGTAGCATGCTGAACTGCTATGCCCGAGATTGCCTACTGAAGTAGCGGCTCAGTGGTGTAGTGGGTAGCATGCTGAACTGCTATGCCCGAGATTGCCTACTGAAGTAGCGGCTCAGTGGTGAAGTGGGTAGCATGCTGAACTGCTATGCCCGAGATTGTGGCTCAGTGGTGAAGTGGGTAGCATGCTGAACTGCTATGCCCGAGATTGCCTACTGAAGTAGCGACTCAGTGGCGTAGTGGGTAGCATGCTGAACTGCTATGCCCGAGATTGCCTACTGAAGTAGCGGCTCAGTGGCGTAGTGGGTAGCATGCTGAACTGCTATGCCCGAGATTGCCTACTGAAGTAGCGGCTCAGTGGTATAGTGGGTAGCATGCTGAACTGCTATGCCCGAGATTGCCTACTGAAGTAGCGGCTCAGTGGCGTAGTGGGTAGCATGCTGAACTGCTATGCCCGAGATTGTGGCTCAGTGGTGTAGTGGGTAGCATGCTGAACTGCTTTGCCCGAGATTGTGGCTCAGTGGTGTAGTGGGTAGCATGCTGAACTGCTATGCCCGAGATTGTGGCTCAGTAGTGTAGTGGGTAGCATGCTGAACTGCTATGCCCGAGATTGTGGCTCAGTGGTGTAGTGGGTAGCATGCTGAACTGCTTTGCCCGAGATTGTGGCTCAGTGGTGTAGTGGGTAGCATGCTGAACTGCTATGCCCGAGATTGTGGCTCAGTGGTGAAGTGGGTAGCATGCTGAACTGCTATGCCCGAGATTGCCTACTGAAGTAGCGGCTCAGTGGTGAAGTGGGTAGCATGCTGAACTGTTATGCCCGAGATTGCGGCTCAGTGGCGTAGTGGGTGGCATGCTGAACTGCTATGCCCGAGATTGCCTACTGAAGTAGCGGCTCAGTGGTGAAGTGGGTAGCATGCTGAACTGCTATGCCCGAGATTGCCTACTGAAGTAGCGGCTCAGTGATGTAGTGGGTAGCATGCTGAACTGCTACGCCCGAGATTGCGGCTCAGTGGTGTAGTGGGTAGCATGCTGAACTGCTATGCCCGAGATTGTGGCTCAGTAGTGTAGTGGGTAGCATGCTGAACTGCTATGCCCGAGATTGTGGCTCAGTAGTGTAGTGGGTAGCATGCTGAACTGCTTTGCCCGAGATTGTGGCTCAGTGGTGTAGTGGGTAGCATGCTGAACTGCTATGCCCGAGATTGTGGCTCAGTGGTGTAGTGGGTAGCATGCTGAACTGCTTTGCCCGAGATTGTGGCTCAGTGGTGTAGTGGGTAGCATGCTGAACTGCTATGCCCGAGATTGTGGCTCAGTAGTGTAGTGGGTAGCATGCTGAACTGCTATGCCCGAGATTGTGGCTCAGTGGTGTAGTGGGTAGCATGCTGAACTGCTATGCCCGAGATTGTGGCTCAGTAGTGTAGTGGGTAGCATGCTGAACTGCTATGCCCGAGATTGTGGCTCAGTGGTGTAGTGGGTAGCATGCTGAACTGCTTTGCCCGAGATTGTGGCTCAGTGGTGTAGTGGGTAGCATGCTGAACTGCTATGCCCGAGATTGTGGCTCAGTGGTGTAGTGGGTAGCATGCTGAACTGCTATTCCCGAGATTGCCTACTGAAGTAGCGGCTCAGTGGTGTAGTGGGTAGCATGCTGAACTGCTATGCCCGAGATTGCCTACTGAAGTAGCGGCTCAGTGGTGTAGTGGGTAGCATGCTGAACTGCTATGCCCGAGATTGCGGCTCAGTGGTGTAGTGGGTAGCATGCTGAACTGCTATTCCCGAGATTGCCTACTGAAGTAGCGGCTCAGTGGCGTAGTGGGTAGCATGCTGAACTGCTATGCCCGAGATTGCCTACTGAAGTAGCGGCTCAGTGGCGTAGTGGGTAGCATGCTGAACTGCTATGCCCGAGATTGCCTACTGAAGTAGCGGCTCAGTGGCGTAGTGGGTAGCATGCTGAACTGCTATGCCCGAGATTGCCTACTGAAGTAGCGGCTCAGTGGTACAGTGGGTAGCATGCTGAACTGCTATGCCAGAGATTGCGGCTCAGTGGTGTAGTGGGTAGCATGCTGAACTGCTATGCCAGAGATTGCGGCTCAGTGGTGTAGTGGGTAGCATGCTGAACTGCTATGCCCGAGATTGCCTACTGAAGTAGCGGCTCAGTAGTGTAGTGGGTAGCATGCTGAACTGCTATGCCCGAGATTGTGGCTCAGTAGTGTAGTGGGTAGCATGCTGAACTGCTATGCCCGAGATTGTGGCTCAGTGGTGTAGTGGGTAGCATGCTGAACTGCTATGCCCGAGATTGCGGCTCAGTAGTGTAGTGGGTAGCATGCTGAACTGCTATGCCCGAGATTGCGGCTCAGTGGTGTAGTGGGTAGCATGCTGAACTGCTATGCCCGAGATTGCGGCTCAGTGGTGTAGTGGGTAGCATGCTGAACTGCAATGCCCGAGATTGTGGCTCAGTGGTGTAGTGGGTAGCATGCTGAACTGCTATGCCCGAGATTGTGGCTCAGTAGTGTAGTGGGTAGCATGCTGAACTGCTATTCCCGAGATTGCCTACTGAAGTAGCGGCTCAGTTGTATAGTGGGTAGCATGCTGAACTGCTATGCCCGAGATTGTGGCTCAGTGGTGTAGTGGGTAGCATGCTGAACTGCTATGCCCGAGATTGCGGCTCAGTAGTGTAGTGGGTAGCATGCTGAACTGCTATGCCCGAGATTGCGGCTCAGTGGTGTAGTGGGTAGCATGCTGAACTGCTATGCCCGAGATTGCGGCTCAGTGGTGTAGTGGGTAGCATGCTGAACTGCAATGCCCGAGATTGTGGCTCAGTGGTGTAGTGGGTAGCATGCTGAACTGCTATGCCCAATATTGTGGCTCAGTGGTGTAGTGGGTAGCATGCTGAACTGCTTTGCCCGAGATTGTGGCTCAGTGGTGTAGTGGGTAGCATGCTGAACTGCTATGCCCGAGATTGTGGCTCAGTGGTGTAGTGGGTAGCATGCTGAACTGCTTTGCCAGAGATTGTGGCTCAGTGGTGTAGTGGGTAGCATGCTGAACTGCTATGCCCGAGATTGTGGCTCAGTGATGTAGTGGGTAGCATGCTGAACCGCTATGCCCGAGATTGCGGCTCAGTGATGTAGTGGGTAGCATGCTGAACTGCTATGCCCGAGATTGCGGCTCAGTGATGTAGTGGGTAGCATGCTGAACTGCTATGCCCGAGATTGTGGCTCAGTGGCGTAGTGGGTAGCATGCTGAACTGCTATGCCCGAGATTGTGGCTCAGTGATGTAGTGGGTAGCATGCTGAACTGCTATGCCCGAGATTGCGGCTCAGTGATGTAGTGGGTAGCATGCTGAACTGCTATGCCCGATATTGCGGCTCAGTGATGTAGTGGGTAGCATGCTGAACTCCTATGCCCGAGATTGCGGCTCAGTGGTGTAGTGGGTAGCATGCTGAACTGCTATGCCCGAGATTGTGGCTCAGTGGCGTAGTGGGTAGCATGCTGAACTGCTATGCCCGAGATTGTGGCTCAGTGGTATAGTGGGTAGCATGCTGAACTGCTATGCCCGAGATTGTGGCTCAGTGGTGTAGTGGGTAGCATGCTGAACTGCTATGCCAGAGATTGCCTACTGAAGTAGCGGCTCAGTGGTATAGTGGGTAGCATGCTGAACTTCTATGCCCGAGATTGTGGCTCAGTGGTGTAGTGGGTAGCATGCTGAACTGCTTTGCCCGAGATTGTGGCTCAGTGGTGTAGTGGGTAGCATGCTGAACTGCTATGCCCGAGATTGTGGCTCAGTAGTGTAGTGGGTAGCATGCTGAACTGCTATTCCCGAGATTGCCTACTGAAGTAGCGGCTCAGTGGTATAGTGGGTAGCATGCTGAACTGCAATGCCCGAGATTGTGGCTCAGTGGTGTAGTGGGTAGCATGCTGAACTGCTATGCCCGAGATTGCGGCTCAGTGGTGTAGTGGGTAGCATGCTGAACTGCTATGCCCGAGATTGCGGCTCAGTGGTATAGTGGGTAGCATGCTGAACTGCTATGCCCGAGATTGTGGCTCAGTGGTATAGTGGTTAGCATGCTGAACTGCTATGCCCGAGATTGTGGCTCAGTGGTATAGTGGTTAGCATGCTGAACTGCTATGCCCGAGATTGTGGCTCAGTGGTGTAGTGGGTAGCATGCTGAACTGCAATGCCCGAGGTTCCCTACTGAAGTAGCGGCTCAGTGGCGTAGTGGGTAGCATGTTGAACTGCTATGTCCGAGATCCCCTACTGAAGTAGCGGCTTCAGTGGCGTAGTGGGTAGGATACTGAACTGCTTTGCCCGAGATCGCGGGTTTCAAATTGGCCGAAGTAGTCGGATTTTTTAAGTGCGTCAAATATACTTCAGTATGCCCTCCTTCTGAGAGGATGTAAAGTCGGTGGCCCCATGTCATATATTTATGGCATGTAAAAGATCCTAGCGCTACAATTGGTTATGTGTAGCCAAATTTATAGGTTATATTTCATTATTATTATTATTATTATTATTAAGGGTATGGAATTTTACATAATGGACAAGTTTATACAATATTATACAAACACCTACAAAGAATACATGGTACTAAATAGTGAACAATTACACATGGATATCTAAATTATTTATCCATTGCACTAGGGATACTGAGACATCAGCAAGGTCTTTCTGGTCTCCACCATAAGCTCGCAGAGGGCATTCGTCCATTATGTGATGCATGGTCTGGACCAGTGCGCCACAATCACATGCTGGAAAATCCCTGAAGCCCCATTGGTGAAGGGAGAATGCAGATCTTCCACAATTAGTGCGAAACCTGTTTAGTGATGACCACGTTCTTCTTGGCAAACTGAAACCAGCTGGGGCATGGTTTGGATTAAAGAGGCTTGGCCACTCCGGAGCTGTACGAAACATTTGCTGTTTCCATTCCTCTTTTAAATTGAAACCAGCATCCATCAGATTCTTAGCTGTTTTCATTGGTGGCTTGCGGGATTTCAGCCTTTGTCGCCAGTGATCTGAAACATCCCTGTGAATGGGTAAAGTTGGATTGGACAAGATCTTATCATACGGTATTCTTGAACAAGAGCTCTTTATCATCGCAGGTTTGGTGGAGCAATGTGAGACAGGACTGGCAGCCAGTGTGTTGCAGTAGGCTTCAGAGTACCGGGGATGATACGCATGATGGTTTTAAGTTGTATATCAACTTTTTTACGTGGCAACTCTTAAGTCATGATGAAGAGCAGCATTCAGCTGCAGAATACACGAAGCCAAGCGCAGTACATCGTAGTGTGTCCGCTGAAGCACCCCATGAAGTTCCACACAATTTAAATGGAATATTATTACGCGATCTCAGCTTAGATCCCAGGTTTTCAAGATGCTTTCTGGCAGATAGAGTTCGGTCAAGCGTTCTGCCGAGATACTTTGGATTAGGATTGTGCTTTAGTAATGAGCCATTGAAGCATATTTGGAGTTTGGTATTAGCCAGCTTGTTGTGGAGATGGAAGCAAGCAGATTCTGTCGTATTAATGCTGGGTTGTAGTCTCCAGTTTTGAAAGTAAGAGCTGAGTGTATTCAGGTCAGACGTCAGGATGGCATCGGCATGGCTGAAATCTGGGTGTTAAAAGGAAATGGGAAGGTCGTCTGCATAAGAGAATTTTACTGATTTTGTCTCCGGAATATCCGATATATAGAGATTGAATAGAAGAGGTGCCAATACTGAACCCTGGGGAAGGCCATTTTTTAGTTTCCTAAGACGATTAATGTCATCATTCATGACGACACGAAAGAGCCTTTCGGTTAGCATTCCGTTGAATCACTATATTAAGTTCTAATGTTCGCCACCAGCTTTGAGTGATATCTGGCAGCCAAAGGTGTAACTACTTCAAATTGAACGCTACTTGTAGATCACCATATGGGTGTCCACATAGAAGCAGCTACAAACTCTGTCCCGTCACTTAAAGCCATACGCTAAATAAATAAATAAATAAATAAATAACTATTTGAGTACAGTAGGAAGTAACTTGACCCATTTCATTGTTATATATATTTAATACATGTAATCATTTCCATGAGTGTATTTTACATATTCATAACTTGCACCCCGACTGAAAAGTTAAACAAGACAATCTGTATTATCATAGAGTGATACTAGTAAAACCAAAATTCCGATAAATGCTGTGAGTTGGGAACACTAATTTAATTGAAATGAACAGCATGTAGAACTCTTGGGGAGTTTTTAATCATTTCTATAAGCAAAATCCCAATAGTGAATACCTTAGGTGGCTCTGAACATGGTTATTGAACCAACTGTCAACTTGTCTTATCCATGTTTACCTCACCAATCTTATCCCATTACGGATGGTTGGAATCAGAAACATTGCTCTTCGTGATTGGCGATTGGTAGCAAGAATGTCTACTGTTCTTGTGGGGCCATCGGATGACTAATAATGTTTCCTCTTCTTGAGAAGTCGTCAGATGACTTACAAATTATGCTATTCCATGGGAGCCACTGGATAACAAACGATATCTGCTCTTCTTGTTGAGGAACAGATGACTCAACTCTTCTTGAGAAGTCGTCAGATTACTTACAAATTATGCTATTCCACTGGATAACAAACAATATCTGCTCCACTTGTTGAGACATCAAATGACAATACTCTTCTAGTAAAGCCATCAGATGAGAAACAATGTTTGCACTTCTAGTGGAGCCATCAGGTGAAAAATGCTTGCTTTTCTTGCGGGGGGGGGGGGGGGGGGGCTTTTTCAAAGTTCCTCCAATTAGTAAATTTAGCTTAGCAAATGTTCACACTTTTGGGTTAACAAGTGTGCCATCAATCCTCTGAGAAAAAATTTGACTTCGCATATACTTCGTTAGTATGGTTTAGCTCCGATATGGGTAAAATGTGTCTTCAAATGTCCTCTTTGAATAAAGTTGGTTCCGCATATGGTATAGTATCTCTCTGGTATGGGTTACCTATTCCTTCAAAAGCTCTCTATGAGCAAATTAGGTTTCGCACATGCGACACGAGTATGGTATCCCACTGCTATGGGTACGCATTTGTTTCTTGAAATTTCCTTCCCGGGTATACATGGCCTCGCACGTGTCTCCTCAAACGCCCTCTTCGAGCAAATTTGACACTGCATATGCTAGATGAGCGTGGCTTCTCGCCGGTATGGGTGAATATGTGCGTCGTCAACTCTTTTTACAAACAAACTTGTTTTCGTATACGCTTCACATGTATGGCATTTTGCCAGAATGCGTAAATTTTAAGTTTCTTGAGTATAGATGGCTCCGCATATGCTACAGGGGTTTGACTAAGCACGTGTCTCCCTAAACCCCCTTTCGGAGTAAATTATGCACGACATACGCCACACGTGTGAGGGTTCTCGCTGGTATGGATTAAGATATGTGTCTTCAAAACTCTTCTCCGAACAAAGTTGCCTTCGGATCAAGTACATGAGTAAGGCTTCTCGCCGGTATAGGTTAATATGTGTCTCGTCAAATTTCCTCTCTGAGCAAATTTTGTATCACATAGGCTACATGGGTTTGGATGTTCGCCCGTATAGATTAACATGTGCGACTTCAAATCTCCTTTCGGAGAAAATTTGCCTACGCATACAGTACATGATTAAGGCTTCGCGCCGGTATGAGTTAGCATGTGTGACCACAAATGCCCTACTTGAGTGCATACGCTACACGAGTGAGGAATGGGTTAACAAGTGATTTTTCGAATCTCCTTTTCGAGCAAATTTGCCTTCGCATATTGTACATAAGTAACGCTCCTCGCCGGTTGCACCGTTAGTGGTTGAGCATTACTAACAAAATTACGCGTCAGAGTAGCAGAGATAAACGCAGTGAAAAAAACAACTATAGAAAACTGGGAAAGGAGATGAAGTTTAAATTACGCTGGGCCAAAGTTTGCATTTTAAATCCAAGAACATTTCCCAAAAATAAACACAGAATGATAAAATTGCACAAGGCAATATCCAAAAGAAATACAAAAATGTCATGAAATGTAATAATAGAAAACCCAGATGCGAGATGTCGTGACTTCGTTACAGTACGGAGCCAGGACCGAAACGAAAATCAAAAGGCTAAATGAGGGAGAAATTAAAATTAGAAATAATGAAGTCAGCGCAACACAAAACTACTTACGATGTATTTAAAATAAAAAAAAATATGTGCACTCAAAATATAAAATATTCTTAAATACAAGGTAGGAGGAAAATTTAATAAGACACAAATAATATGATGTTCAATTAAGACAAAACTAGTGACTTAAGAGGAAAGCAGATCAGAAGAAAAAGGTAAACTTATAGAAAGAAATGCACACCCAACCGAAAACACGACCCGAATATATTAAATTGCAAATAATATGAAATGTTATAAACATACAGGAGGACGAGAGGAAAGGTCAAAACTCTGAGACGGTCAAAATCGAACTTTCCCAAAAGAAGCGGTGCTTTCCACGATGTTCTGAAAGCATGCAAGGGGGTGGGGAGCGAGAGAGGGAGAGGGGGGAATGTGTGGGGGGTGGGGGAGGTAACACAGTGAAAGTCGAAAAAGGAACAGAAGGGAAATCAAATAAATGAGATTACATTACTTAAAAAATGACGAGAACTCAAATGAACACAATCAAAATTGAAAGTATACCTGAAATATAGAATTATTGCATAACTGAGCCGTACAAATACAACACATGACGTAAAGAATAATGCACCATTGGAGCTGAGAGAAACCCAGGTCCCATCAGCCATATACTCAATCAAAGGGACTCGCACCACATAAGATCGTGAATCCCGTGGCTACACTTTACACACACACACCAAAAAGCCCAGTTGTCATCAAACCAAAGACAGAAAATTTCCTCACGCGAGGTCATTTCCGTTTGGGGCACAAGAAATGAGCAGACGAAGCACCTGAAGGTAGATATAAGCCACAACGAATTAAATGGCGATACTTTCAATTCTTAGTGGTTCGAAAATAGATTACGTAATCAACATATTGACAAAAGTAACACAACCTTCACCATGGAGATACAAAGACAATGCTCAACACATCATGGAAAACAGAAATAAAAATATGCAACATAGAACATAAATAAATACCAGCTAATTAAATTAAAATACACCGAGTGGTACTCACAACTATTTGCTCAAAACGAGCGGGCATCAGCCCGGCTCACACACATCCGAGAGTGCGCAAGAGAAACACGTGTCCACAGATCCTCTCCCTGAGATCACAAGACCTTCGAAAAATGCGTAGCGCGGGACAGGATTATGGTGCGGCCAATGGTAATTACCTTGCACCAAAAAACGCAACTACACTAAACAATAAGGAGGATACAAGGGTTACTTGGCTAGGTGTTGCAAAACATAACACATGCTTGAGCAATAGCGCTCCTTCGAGCAAGCGAAACATTCGCACTACGGTGTTACAAAGCTGGTGAAATCATAATGTTAATAATAATAACAATAATAAATAGGGAAGAGCGGTTCACGGTATGGGTTTACATGTTTGACCTCAAATGCCCTCTTTGAGAAAATGTTGCATAGCATATTACTTTTCACGAGTGAGGCTTCTCGCCGGTATGGGTTAACATGTGTGTCTATAAAGTTCCTCTCCGAGCAAATTTGCCTTCGCATACACTACATAAGTAAGGCTTTTCGCCGGAATGAGTTAACATGTGTGTCTTTAAAGTTCCTCTCCGAGCAAATTTGCCTTCGCATACACTACATGAGTAAGGCTTTTCGCAAGTATGAATTAATATGTGTGACCTCAATTGCCCTCGTTGGGAATATCTTGCATCGCATTCGTTACACGAGTGAGGTTTATCGCCGGAGTGAGTTAAGAAGTGTCTTTTTAAATCTCCTCTCCGAGCAAATCTGCCTTCGCATACAGTACATGAGTAAGGCTTCTTGCCGGTATGGATTATCATGTGTGACCTCAAATGCCCTCCTTGAGAAAATGTATCGTCGCATACATTACATGAGTAAGGCTTTTCACCGGTATGAATTAACATGTGTACTCTCAAATGCCCTAGTCGAGAAAACCTGGCATTGCATACGCTACACGTATGAGGCTTCTCGCCAGAATGGGATAGCAAATGTTGTTTCAAATCTTCTTTTCGACCAAATCTGCATTCGCATACACTACAAGAGTATGGCTTCTGGCCAGTATGAGTGATTTCAATTGCCCTCTTAGGGAAAATTTTGCATCGCACAAACTACATGAGTAAGGCTTTTCGTCGGTATGAGTAAACATGTGAGACCTCAAATGCCCTGGTTGCGAAAAACTTGAATCGCATACGCTACACGAGTGAGGCTCTTTGCCGGTATGAATTAACATGTGTGACATCAAATGCCCTCGTTGAGAAAATCTTACATCGCATACGCTACACGAGTGAGGCTTCTCGCCGGAATGAGTTAACATGTGTGTCTTTAAAGTTCCTCTCTGAGAAAATTTGCCTCATACGCTACGTGAGTAAGGCTTCTCGCCGGAATGGGTTAACAAGTGTGCCTTCAAATTACTTTTCCGATCAAATGTACCATCGCGTTCGGTACATGTGTGAGGTTTCTTGTCGGTATGCGTTATTATATGTCCCATCAAATTCGATTCGTTGGAAAATTTGGCATAGCATATACTACATAAAAACGATTCCTTGCTGCTATGGATCAGCTGGTTCGTCTTCAAACATTCTTTGATTTTAAATTGTCGACCAGTATTACTCATCAGGTAAATGTTCCTTACAGCTGGATCTGAGGAATCAGGATATATCAGCCTGAAATAATTGGTATTAATATATTTTAGTGCGTTCGTTGAATAATCTGGAAAAGGAGAATGATAATCTCGAGATCCAGAAATCCAGATAATGAAATGTTATTTGGGTTAACTTTCAATAATTACCAGGATATTGTACTGTCCCCGTAAATCCGGATAGTAGGCTGTCAGATATCAGCCCCCTCAATCGGATTGCCAATAATCAAACGCACCGGCACAGCTACATCAATGAAAATGGCACTGACAGATACTACCGAGATTAGAGCACAGCAGTTAACAAGAAATTATTGTGGGACACACCAAAATATACGGGGGTTCATACTTACCTTTACTTACCTCTTCAAATTAATCTCGGGAATGGGTTGCCAACTGGATCACTTAAAGTATGCCTACACAATAACCTCCACCATAATATTTAAAATGAACCAAGACGAAGACAAGAAACTTTAAACTGTACAATAATTTATTTCACATAAAGGGAATGACTTTAACAAAAAACTCAACAAAATACACGTGGCTGGCAATCAGAAGCCATTGTCAATATAATCATGTCCTCCTGTAGGACTGGTAGACGTTACATACAAAATTTTATCTTTCACTTGCTTATAAAGAACGTAATAATAGTAATACACTTGGAATGGATGAGGGAATTGGGACAAGACACGTAGTGTATATTGACTGATCATACATGTCAAATTACGCTGGAATGCGCTGGGAGAAACTTTACGAAGCATTTGGTAATGTCTTAAGAATACCAAATAGTAACGCTCAGGGCGGAAGTTAGCATATTTATGCAAAGCAGGAAGCTTACCGTAGGAGTATGGATAAACTGTTGGTGAATTCCGAGGGCAATTGAACCAGACTTTCAATCTGAAGTTGGTAGGAGAACGGGAGATGCCGTCGACACCTGCAATTTTGATATCTTTGCCTGGGAATTTCAACCAATGAAAAGTGTACAGAGTGACGTGTGTTATGTATAAATCATATGTGAAATATCTTTAAAATTAATGGTTTAATAAGTGTGATAAAGTGTCATGTGTTTTGGAAGCAATAGCTTCTTTATAGAAATGCAAAGTGTCGTGTGGTTAACGGAAGATATGTATCATAAAATGTGTGTATTCAAGATGCAAATGTCGCACTAAATCTGCATATGGCAGGCGACCCGGATGGATGTGTGTGGATATAGCCACCATGATGAGCCTTGATATGTGTGAGTACCCCACAAATTATGTTTAAGTAGAGGTATAGGCCACTGCATGTTATGTGATTTCAGAGTTATAAAGATGCCAGTAAGAATCAGATTAGGAGATAGACCCTCCAGGTTTAATCATTATTGTGTTGATTTTAATAGAGTTGAGATGTTAATTTGCATCAGTGAGTGCATTAATCGTTACCACTATTAATTAAAAATGGCAAATCAGTTATGTAAATGAAACGAACACGGTTGTTCGATTTTTAAGATGATTAGTTGTGTCGGATTTTGGTAATTTATGTCAGTGAGAATAATAATAATAATAATAATAATGAATATATAAAAGGTATGAATGAATGCATCAGGTAAAAAATGTTGTAAGCAAGAAATATTTACGCTAAGGGCAAGACTTATCGATCTAAGCAGTAAGATTATACAGTAAGATTACGTTACGGGATTAAGAAAAGAGTTTTATATCAGAATATATTGTGTTAATGGGAATATAATTATGCCAGGAATGGAAGAGCTTTTTAGTGAATTGAATTTGCAGCTTATGGAAAAGCTCATAGAGTAATTGATAGATTTCTCTTGGTAATTATAGGACGAAGATCATAGCATTAGGTAAGGGACCAGGTAATCTATTCTTCGTATGAAATCTCGTATGCCGTGGGCATAATTGGAGATGTGCTTTGTACCAGAGTGTATTTAGTGATATGGACCCTAACTCATGATGGATATGGAATGTTCCGGGTTTGAATCCCGTGATAGGTGAGAGGAAAACGTTGGACATCTCTGCACTCTATCTGATCGCCCGAGAACTTATTGTTGAGTGATTCGGCTCGTTGAAGCGAACCTCATGACGGCAGCATGGGCTGACCGCAGCATTTATTAAAGATACCGGTTACCTACTAGACCAATGTTTTATGAATCTCGTGCCTTCATGTTGAAATGGGCCTATTTGATGCCAATTATTATTATCCTCAGGGTAGGAGTAAATGTCAAGCTCATCCAGTACCTGTTTGCATAATATTCAGTTTAAATCCATTGGGATATGTGTGTCACTAGAACCACGGTATTTGTCTGTTAAAATCTTATACTGCATAGGGGAAGTAAGACATATGGCATGACACGAGGGTCGAGGCATTGTATGACCTCACTTCACTGCTATTGTGTACAGGCCGCTTGGAAGAGGGTCGGGACGGTTAAGCGAACCGTGAAAGAAAGTTTGAAAAGAACAGATTTTAGACCCTGTTAATGACATGAGATGGAACATTGTTATATTGAGTAATGAAGTCATGTGGTTTGAGAACACATTGATAATTGTAGATCATCCTGATGGTTCATAATTTTAGCAATCTAACGAATGGTTGGAAGTTGCATTTGTACTGTCACTGACATCTTTTTCAGAAGTTGGCTACTGGATGCCACAGGCTACGCGCGCAAGGGTAGTTTAATTGTACCATCCGACACAGCAATAATTAACGTTTTTAAGATGAAATCACAGACGGCATGCAGTGGAACTATATAAATAGAGGAAGTGTAGGGGTAGCTTACATACTTATGGAGTTGCATGCAGACTGCTGTGCAACACCAGAATAGGCTAATGCATGTAAAGCATTTGGTGGGAAGAGAAAGATCAAAACACACACACGATACACATTATTGTCAAATTAAGACAAGGTTTAAGGAATAAATAATTTTGTAGAATTAATGATGTCACATTGGATGACAGAAGAATTAAAGTACAGTTTGTTTCTGAAGTTGTATGTGCATCAGCGCACTAAAGTATTAGTGTGAAGTTGATATAAGGGTAAAGGTTTGAGTTATGATATGATTTTATTGTGATAATATTATGTTCATATCAGTGGATTGTGGAAGTAATTTTATTTGATTTTGGTTTATGTTTGTGGGGATTGTTTTGTGTGTTTGACGCCATGAATTTTATTACTGAATTAAAGTTTTAGAATAGAGTTGTGCCTTATCATTGTAGAGTTGATACCTTTTAGCCTCAAATCCAAAATATGCAACTGCTCAATGGGGAGACGGTACACGCCCGAGTCCTGACGCTAGCTGGAGGCAGAAGCATATTTTCCATCGAGATTACTCACATGGGTACATGGAAATTGATGTCCTGTACAGTGATTTGAGCTATAGGTACAACAAAAGTCGGTCTAGATCTAGTGCACACAACTCTATTAAAGTAACAATTAACATGAAGTAGGGAATGACCGCACCTAATCTTAAGCTAAGCTCCGATACGAACAATTTAAATTTTTGATAAACACCTTAATTAACATGATCCAGGTATTTTGGGGCGGTAGTATTCTATCATGGAATCGCCTCAGTAGTGCAATATGTATGTTTTGGCATTGCAAGACCTGATCTACACACATCAAAAACAGTTTTGCATCACCTCGGTTCCAAGTGTTCCGGAACCGTTAAATACAAAGGGAATAGAGATCAACACAAACAACATTTCAGCTCGTTTTATTGCTCATGAGACCCACACATTGCATGTTGTACCATCATACAGCTAGACTTTCAGCATTTGTGGTCCAGATTGCAGTACACACCACTACCTCTAATACCCAGTAGCACGTCCTCTTACATTGATGCATGCCTGTATTCGCCGTGGCATACTATCCACAAGTTCATCAAGACACTGTTGGTCCAAATTGTCCCACTCCTCAACGACAATTCGGCGTAAATCTCTCAGAGTGGTTGGTGGGTCAAGACGTCTATAAACAGCCCTTTTCAACATATCCCAGGCATGTTCGATAGGGTTCATGTCTGGCGAACATGCTGGCCACTGTAGTCGAGCGATGTCGTTATCTTGAAGGAACGCATTCACAAGATGTGCACGATGAGGTCGAGAATTGTCGTCCATGAAGACAAATGCCTCTCCAATATTCTGCCGATATGGTTGCACTATGGGTCGGAGGATGTCATTCAGGTATCGTAAAGCCGTTTCGGAGCCTTCCATGACCACCAGTGGCGTACGTCGGCCCCACATAATGCCACCCCAAAACATCAGGGAACCACCACCTTGCTGCACTCGCTGGACAGTGTGTCTAAGACGTTCAGCCTGACCAGGGTGCCTCCAAACACGTCTCCGACGATTGTCTGGTTGAAGGCATATGCGACACTCATCGGTGAAGAGAACGTGATGCCAATTCCGTGGGGTCCATTCAGCATGTTGTTGGGCCCATCTGTACCGCGCTGCATGGTGTCGGGGTTGCAAAGCTGGACCTCGCCATGGACGTCGGGAGTGAAGTTGCGCATCATGCAGCCTATTGCGCACAGTTTGAGTTGAAACACGACGTCCTGTGGCTGAACGAAACGCATTATTCAACATGGTGGCATTGCTGTCAGGGTTCCTCCGAGCGGCAATCCGTAAGTAGCGGTCATCCACTACAGTAGTAGCCCTTGGGCGGCCTGAGCGAGGCCTGTCATCGACAGTTCCTGTATCTCTGTACCTCCTCCATGTCCGAACAACATCGCTTTGGTTCACTCTGAGACGCCTGGAAACTTCCCTTGTTGAGAGCCCTTCTTGACACAAAGTAACAATGCGGACGCGATCGAACTGCGGTATTGACCTTCTAGGCATGGTAGAACTACAGACAACATGAGCAGCGTACCTTCGTCCTGGTGGAATGACTGGAACTGATCGGCTGTCGTACCCCCTCCGTCTAATAGGCCCTGCTCATGCATGGTTGTTTACATCTTTGAGCAGTTTTAGTGACATCTATGAACAGTCAAAGGGACTGTATCTTGGATACAATATACACAGTCAACGTCTATATGCCGGAGATCTGGGAACCGAGGTGATGCAAAACTTTTTTTGATGTGTGTAGTTAGGCCCCTTGAAGCAGCAATCAACACCACCACCTCTCTATTGGTTACTAAGAAGGAAACACTTCTGGAATGTTCCGAAGGGTTATACATTTACAGGGATACTTATTCATCATCCTCAAAGCTGTGATGTACAGGGCTATTACAAATGATTGAAGCGATTTCATAAATTCACTGTAGCTCCATTCATTGACATATGGTCACGACTCATTACAGATACGTAGAAAAACTCATAAAGTTTTGTTTGGCTGAAGCCGCACTTCAGGTTTCTGCCGCCAGAGCGCTCGAGAGCGCAGTGAGACAAAATGGCGACAGGAGCCGAGGAAGCGTTTGTCGTGCTTGAAATGCACTCACATCAGTCAGTCATAACAGTGCAACGACACTTCAGGAGGAAGTTCAACAAAGATCCACCAACTGCTAACTCCATTCGGCGATGGTATGCGCAGTATAAAGCTTCTGGATGCCTCTGTAAGGGGAAATCAACGGGTCGGCCTGCAGTGAGCGAAGAAACGGTTGACCGCGTGCAGAAGCAGGGTGCTAAACGTACCACAGCCGACGGTTTGGAAAATCTTACGGAAAAGGCTAAAGCAGAAGCCTTACCGTTTACAATTGCTACAAGCCCTGACACCCGATGAAAAAGTCAAACGCTTTGAATTTTCGGCGCGGTTGCTACAGCTCATGGAAGAGGATGCGTTCTGTGCGAAACTTGTTTTCAGTGTTGATGCAACATTTTTTCTTAATGGTGAAGTGAACAGACACAATGTGCGAATCTGGGCGGTAGAGAATCCTCACGCATACGTTAACGTGTTTTGTGCAATCTCACGGTTTAAAGTTTACGGCCCCTTTTTCTTCTGCGAAAAAACCGTTACAGGACACGTGTATGGTTGCATACATTTATAGAAAATAGAGCAAAACACAAAAATAATTCCTGGAAGGGAATTGGAATATACCATTTAACATTTCTGTGTGTAAACGACAAATATATCCTGTTACAATGTATCCTGAATGTTGAATATGTATATTACTTAATTATCCTGTGTTGTAGATTCCTCAACATAATGGAGGGCCAACCGTCTATCAAATGTGAACCAGAAGAATTCTCTGAGATTGTAAGTTGTATTTTAGTTCCATACATTGTTACATCTATTGTGAACCATTACTGATGAGCACGAGAAATCTTTGGGTAATTAATAGGAATTATGTCAAGTGACTTAATACTACCAAATAGTGATGGTGATAATTCTCTTTTAAGGGGCCCAACATCTAGGTTATCGCTTCGGTGGCATAGTTTGTAGCAAACTGAGCTTCTATGCCCAAGGACGCAGGTTCAAGCCTGGCCGATATCGTCAGATTTTTTAAGAGCGCTGCATATCCCTCAGTATGCCTTCCTTCGGAGGGAAAATAATGCCGGCGGTCGCATGTCATAGATTTATGGCATGTAAAAAGAACCTTCCTCTAAATACACTTGTGTGAAGTTAAATTATAGGTTAGATTTGACTAATGCTCTTAAGTCTTAACATTCGTCGCCAGGAGCCGACTGCGGTGGCATCTAGTGACCAAGTTCACAACTAGTTGTCGTTGACGGTAGCATTTGGTGGCAAAAGTAGGAACTGCATGAAAATTGAATGTCTGCAATCCTTACCTGAATTACAGAAATCACACACTAATACAGCCATCACAATTAACGGCGGTTAGCATACAGATTATACACACACCCAAAGTACACGGGGTTACATGACTGCGTTTTCACTTCCCGTAAACTGTGGAACCAACCAACTAATTAGGTTATTGGCCCCCTACCAAATAGGAATCTGTATCAGTAATGATTGCTTTTAATTTTCCTAATAATAATATTAACACCTCCGTTCTTCAGCCCAAGACTTATTGGTCCTTGTATTCATTTTCTCAGCAAAATGGCGGCTGTTAATTACTGTTTTGAACTGGGGGCGATCTTATATAATTTCTTCTGTGATGCCAATTTCTTGAAGTTCTTTGTCTATTTCACTAAGTCACTGGTTCTTGACTTCCATTTACAGAGCAAGGTTGAGAATCATTTTTGTGAACCTGTGATGGTTCATTTTGGGAATGTTGCAGTAGAACTTAAATTGCCTTTTCCTGAAGGTGTCAGTGATCTTTTCAGAATGCTGATAAATCTCCCGACACTTCCGTTTCACCCAGATTCCTTCTGAGCCGACTGGACCAAGGATTTTCCATTCTAGTATGTCTTTACTAAGAGATCTATCTTCAATGATCAATGTTTCTGAGCCTTACAGTGCTTCAGGTGTGATTACTGTGGTATAATGTCCTTACTAAGAGATCTACCTTCAATGATCAATGTTTCTGAGCCTTACAATGCTTCAGGTGTGATTACTGTGGTATAATGTCCTTACTAAGAGATCTACCTTCAATGATCAATGTTTCTGAGCCACACTGTGCTTCAGGTTTGATTACTGTGGTAAAATGTCCTTACTAAGAGATTACCTTCTATGATCAATGTTTCTGAGCCTCATAGAGCTTCAGCTTTGATTACTGTGGTATAATGTCCTTACTAAGAGATCTACCTTCAATGATCAATGTTTCTGAGCCGCACAGTGCTTCAGCTTTGATTGCTGTGGTATAATGTCTTAGATGTTGATTTATTAATTACAGCTGTAGCTATAAGCCTTCTGTAATTTTGAAGTTCTCTCTTTGTTAGCGTCACGATTCAAACATGAAGTAAAGTACTGTCCAAGGTGCTCAAGGTTCGATTCTCGGTCAATCATATGAAATTATTGTCGTTTGAATTCCTCACAAATTAAGGTCCCGTGATTCTTCAAGACTGCTATGCCGCCGGGTTTGAATTTATTTACTTGATGACTTTTTGCCGAATTAAGTCTTCAGAGGTTTCCCGTCTAGAGAGCCAGCGGATTCGTCCATGCATTTGGAATCCCGTCTTAGCTGTAATTTCGTGAATTCTTTCAAGGACCTGAACTGCCTCTTGTGTATTGTTACATAGAATTGCTAGATCATCTGCATAGGCCAAAGTTTATTCGTCAACCAATCGTTATTTTTCTCCTTGTCCTGGTTATTCAAGGACACGATTGAACAATAATGGCGATAGTCGTCTCCTTGTCAAAGTCCTGTGCTAATATGAAAACGGTCAGAAAGCTGACTGAAATTTAACTATTAAAGTTGAGGCTGTCAGTGTCTGTTGAATCAATCCTCTTGTTTTCCTGACAACTTTGAATACTTCTAGAATATTGAATAGTGTGTGTGGGTCTACTGAGTCGCCAGCTTTCCTGAAGTCTCCAAAGTGAGCGTTGTTTGCCTGGCTTTATGGATTTGCAAGGTGGTTTTGAGATTGAGAATTTGTTCTGCACAGGACCTGCCGTTTATGAATCATGCCTGTTATTCACCAATTAGAAGTTCAGTTTGGTTTTCTAGTCCCGTGAATAATGCTTTAGAGAGAATTTACGTGAGTGATAGTGAGGATATTCCTCCGTAGGTATTGATGCCTGTTCTCTCCCCCTTTTTATGTAATGGGTGAATTAGATTGCATTTCCAGTCTTCAGGAATTTTGTCCATAAATCTACAAGTATTACTTTAAATTTCTCAGCTATGCTTTCACCTCCTAATCTCAACGTTACATCTTCTTTTGGAGCTTAGCTATTTTTAAGTTCATGGATTATTTTCTCGATTTCTTCTAATGAAGAGAGCTCAGAATCCGGATTTGGAATCGGTTGCTCAAATCAGAATTGTTCTTCCGGAGTATCGCTAGTTAAAAGGTCATGGAAGTTATCTGTGAGAAGTTAACAGTTTTCTTTATTATTCCCAGGGCCTCATCCGGATGTTTAAGACATAAAACAGGTACTTAGTAATGTGATAGTTCGTCAGCAAATGTTTTGTTCCAGTTTTTTGTACTATTTTCCGTGTAATAGAAGACCACACGGAATGAACGGGGTAAGTCCATTTTATTCGGAAATAGGACTATGATGCACTCTGATGGCCAGCTATCGTAACTAGAGATCAGTTGAAATGAATTTCAAGTAAAGCGATACGTTACCGAGA
The DNA here is from genome assembly GCA_946902985.2 of Meconema thalassinum. NCBI lineage: Eukaryota > Metazoa > Arthropoda > Insecta > Orthoptera > Tettigoniidae > Meconema > Meconema thalassinum. Next base: position 18,609,971 of record OX336395.1, on the reverse strand, counting down.
TACAGAGGTTTTTATATTTAGTGGAAACGGAAAAAACGTCCCATATCCTGTCACTTTTTCATAATTTAACATTAGTTGTTATTTGTATTATATGGACTTTCTTTATAAGAAATAAATTTGCCTAAGTAACTATATCGCTTACACTCAATTTGGGTGTTTTTAAGTATTTCTTTTTAGTGTTAAAGTTTAAATTGGCTCTTATGAAAAATCTAAATAATGTGGCATACCCCGTTCTTCCCGTAGAGTCTTCAATTTTGATCTATTTCTGTCGGTCTATTTTGATGTAATGTGCGTTCTTCAGATCTGATGATTCTTGAGGCTCCTTTCTGGGCTTGGATGAATTCATGCCAGTTATTTTATTGGAAGTGCACAGTTAAAATAGGAAGGTCTATGGCCTTATCGCTGGTCTTGCTCAACCATCTGTCTTTACGTTTTCGAGAAAGAACCCCAATAATCCGGGATGCTCCCAATAGTGTATCTTATAATGCCATCCGATTGGAAGGATTTTGGTTGGTGATATTTGCAAGGAACTTGTTTGAATTTTGTTGAAGACATTCCAGATTAATATTTTTCCTTCAGGAGGATCGCAGGTTAAAGGATCATGGAAGTAATCTGTGAGAATTTTACAATTTTCTCTCTTATTTCCAGGGCCAAATCCGGAGGTTTAAGACATGTTCTAGGTACTTGGTAATGTGATAGTTTGTCAGCAAATGTTTTGTATCGGTTTCCTCTTATTATTGTTATTATCATCATCATTAGCTCGTATTACTTAATTTTTATATATAGTCATGCTTGTTCATTACTTCCCAGGATTTGAATGAGCAGCCACCCTCTGATAGGCCAGTGGGGATGAAAATTGAAGAACCTGATGATGTATTTGAAGATGCATTTGTTAAAGAAGAACTTGATTGCCAGGTGACTGTGTACATTATTTCCCACCTTGGATTATTCTCAAATCCTTTTTTAAGTTATGTAGTTTGTTTTAATCAGTTTTAATTTCAATTATGAAACTAAACAACAGAAGAGTTTATGTTTTTTGACTCTATTTTATTAATAATGTGGGTTGTGTCAAATCGCTTCCTTGGGCTGTTTATTGATTATTTTTTCAAATGTCTATAATAGTTTTAAACTGGTTATTTGTTGTCCTTTTTGAAGCAACCTTGAATTATTATGGCAAAACTTGCTTCACCTGTGAGTTTAAGTCTTGCTGCAAAATGAGGTAGGAACTTCGAAGAATCCTTGGCATAGTAAGTGTGTGCTAGTTATACTTGGACTTTGTGTATTGAGGTTTTGAATTGCCTTTAACTTCATGACCACTCAATCACGTGATGAGTGACCGTAGATAATCATATCAACATTTATTTTTCTCAGTTAAGTTAACCCATAAACGCCTAGTGTACCATATGGTAACGCAGTACCGATCATTGCATTTATTGCTCTACAGGACCTTTGCCAGTTGAAGATATTCGAACTTTGCGCTTATATGAGCATGGAAGGTCTATTTATTCATTTCCCGCGCACTAGTCGCTAGGGAATGTCTTGGGTGATGTCGCAACAATCGGGTGCATTTCAAGGTTTGTTTCTCACGTCGTGATGGCATGCCGCAAAAAGTACGGCATGCTAAATTATTGCGTGAAATGGAGATAGTTTACTTTGTCTTCAGGATTATGGTAGTAACCATATCTAATTTATAATTTCGTTACATATCTTACGTGTATCTTTACACCGGCTCATGCACGGGACTAATTTTCCCAGCGTTACCATTAGGCGGATACAGGGTCAGTGGTAAGGCGAGAAATTTTCTGTATCACATTCATATGAAATGAGTTAGAATACACTTCATGCATTTATACACAAAACTTTTTCCATATACAGCTTTTTTAACAGTGCATGCATGCCTTGATATAATATGTTTTATGTCACCGTAGCATATTTTTTTATGCCAGTACCGTATTCAAGACCATACCTTTGCCGAGATATCTGGCAGCAGGCAGTGTTTCAGAAAATACAATACGAGATATTTCAGAGGTCTGGACTGGCTGCGTGGCTCAGCGGCAACGTTCTCTCTTGCTGTGCCTAAGCTTGCAGGATCGAATCCTGGAGCAGTCAGCTGGCATTTGAGGGTGCGCAAATACGAGGGAGTCATGTCAGATTTACTGGCATGTTAAAGATCCCCTTCGGGTCAAAATTCCGGCAACCCTGCAAGAGCAGTTAAAAGCGACGTAAATCCAATAACATAATTATTATTTAGAAGTCCGACCTTGGCAGAAATTTTATAGGAAGGGGAAAAGGAGTAATGACTACATGATTATTGCTTGCTGGCATGAAAACAGCACAGAAACTGTTGCCTCCACGACTCTCCCTGTTTTCCCCCCTCGACCTGGTCGGAAGATTCTCTCGGGCTCAAAAGAACAATAGTTACAATCCCACGTCCTCTCCTGATCGGCACCTATACAAATTTTTGGGGGGAACGATCCTTATGGATGAAAATGTGAACTCATTTCATCTGTCAATAAGAAACAAAAAGTGGTGGCGGGTCATGTTTTCTTGGCATCTTGACGAGAGTCTCCAAAACGCATGGTACCTTATTACTCTGTAACGGTAAAGGACTACTCAACTGGAGTTCATGTGGGAAGTGGCGCAATTCTACGTGAAACCGTACGGCGTTGAACCACGTAGAGCCAGATGGCTGTCAACAGCACGTGTAGTACAGGGCCGCGACATTGAAGACTTGTGATATGATGGACGCAATCTTCTGGTCATCAACGTCCTAGGACATAAGCGGAGGTGGTGTGCCGGTGAATTGTGTGTAAGCAGTGTCTGCACTGCATGTTGTAAATGTGATGTGGGACCGTGCATATCATGCTTCTTGCCGTTCCACACCATGTAACTAGTCACTAGACTAGGTTCAAAGGAGTCAAAATACTTGCTCAGTGCTTTTTAAAGTGTAATATTATCAAGATAAGTATGAAATTGGTACATCACCATTGAGAATATGCTGTAAGGGTTTATTTATGTAACGCCCCTCGTAAATTATGGCTTGAGCAGCTTAACAACTCCCTATGGTATTACTTATTAATAAAAAAAGCAAAATTTTCAAAAAGTATTAATTCGGGCGTTCATGGGTTAATGACTTTTGGAATTCGTGTTTAAGAATAGTTCCAAAATGCAAGTGTGTTTTATAAATTCAAATTTGTGTTTCTTTTCATCTTGAATCAAACACCTATTTTATTTCTCATAAAATGAAAGACAATAGTACCAATTTTGTTGCTTAATTTATAAGACTGTTGCTACTTGAAAGTATTGGATTCTCAGAAGTAAAGTATATTGTGTTGTGATGGCAACGAATACATCGTAAGTAATAGGTATGGCATTCTTTTATATTTTTGTCTTACAAAACTTTCAAAACCTTGAAAATATAAGTCAGAAAAATATAAATTCTGTGAAAGTCAGCTAATGAGCACTTAACGCAGCCAAATTTCAGCTTCAGAGATGCTATTCTAACCTTGTAAAATTTCTTACAATTATTCATTGACTTGAGAACAAATCCGAGACATATAAAGCAAGATGAATGTCTAGCGTGCTTGTGTATCTACAAAATATATTTCTTATGCCTCCTGAGGTCCATTATTAACAAATTGTTGTTTCTCTGTAGGGAGCACATATCAAGGAAGTTACGATTACTAAGAATGTGACTGAAGAGATAGTCGCACATGTCAAAACGGAAGCACTATCTTCATCAAGTGGCGGAGATGCGAGAGTTGTAAGTGCCTAAATATATTGAGAGCAGCTTTATGGTTATTAAGGCTCGTTATATGCTTAATGATATCTGATGTTCCTCCACCAAGTGTGGCTGAGATTTTCAAAGGTTTGGTGATACGATTTTGAGGGGTTCGTGTGCGCTGATGAAATATTTTGGAATTAATACGAAACCTGAATGTAATTCTAGTCATTTCTGGCTGATCATATACTTGCTCCGTGGTGTATATGGAAGATATTGTTTTCTCTGTGATTTGTTTGCTGGATAGGCTGATATGATATTTGTTGTTTTAAGGGCCAAACATTCACATTATCGACCTGGCGCTTGATAGGATTCCCTGCCTAAATTGTATTTTGGGTTTGGCTCATCTGAAAAAGGCCTTTTTTTTTGGATTTTGAAGATCTGGTTGTTGTTTGTTGCAAGTCATCAAATTCCATTCATGATTTGCTTCTCCAGTTTTGTATATGATCATAATATTTAAGAGATTCTCTGTATGGTGTGATCTGGCTTCCAAATCTGCGACACAGAAATAGTTTCTAAAACATCAGACTACCTCGCCAGAATACAGTGATAGATTTATTAATTTCCTCATAACTTCTATACGAAAATGGAGTACCAATCCTTGAATGCAATATTGAGGCTGCTAGTAAAGAATGTTGAAATTCTTAGTAAGATAGCCTTAGTCAGATGATCCAGGCCATTATCTGTTCTTTAACTGGGCTTGGTATGTCATGCAGTGAACCAATTACACAGAACAATACCAATAACTTCACAAATGACTAGGTTTCTATTCATGTTCCATGTTAATTCTTTAACATTCCTTCGGAGTGTAATATCGCGCCCTGTGGTTGGGATTCCTCTTAAAAATGGAGGTCCTGTGGCTCATGGTCACTAGAATAATGGTCACGTAAAACTATAAGCTTCCTCCCTATTAAAAATAATTATTCCATGAAGTTTGTTTTGTATTTACAACTGATCTGAGTGAAATGGCCTCAGAGCCCTGTTTTGATTTGTTATGATACTGACTTTGTTATCGGTAGAAAGTCGATAGTGTAGATTGCTTCCTTATCCCCATGCACTGCTGGTAATCTGACGCAAAGGCAGAACCTTAAGTCTCGCCCTTCTTTGTGTTGTTTATTGCCTATATCCTGTGGTGAAATTATATAACTTGATGTGCTGCATTGCTTGTAGAGCCTCTTCATTCTGCGCATGAGCTAACTGACATGAAGATATGTTAATATGTAATATAATTTGTACGAAAGAAGGTGACCATAGCTAGACTGTCATTTAAAATCTGAGATACTTTTTTACTTATTGTGCGACTTCCCAGCTAAAATTACGCATCTTGATAGAGCCACCTTTCAACAAACGTGTGATCTTCATGAAGATGACTATTTTGAGTTAGGGTTGACTACATTAGCAACTGTTAGGTGGCTCTTCTGATATCTATTTACTTTATTCAAATATCCATTCAGGATCTCTGAACAAGTGGGAAGGATGTTAATCTGTAGAAGTATGGAATGTGTGAATTTGTTGTAGTTGTGAGAGAACTAACCACGTGGGTTTGCTGTTGTGTTGTATGGAGCTATTACAGAAGGGTTCTGTTAAAATGAATTTGGTGGACATCATTCTTATCTATGACATTAGTAAGTAAAGAGGCAATAAACTAATAAGATGGGCAAACACCTGTCCTAGCCATAACCCAACAGGCTGGTGAATGAAACAATAGTGTGTATAACAGACACTCCATGTGTCCTGTTTACAATATTTACGTTAAGGTTTGTGGATGTGATATTAAGGCATTCCTCATAAGGTGCCAAGTATTATAAGTACATTAAGTTTCTCCCTACCTTGAGTATTCTTGAGATCAATATTGCTTTAATAGGAACTCAATACCGTAAAATGCACAGCACACTATGCAATATTTCTTACACAACATTCATCAACTTTGCTTGTTTAAGACTGATATTTACGTTATATGTTAACAGTTACTGCACCCACGCCACTAAGTCTCCACACACACTCAATGCTAGAGACAATCTGCTAGGCCCACACTTGGCATATGTATAGGAACTGAACTGCTTTGTGATTTGAACTCTAAAAAACTTCTCTGTCTTTGCCCTGTCTCCCTTGACATAAGAAAACTCTACGGATGCGAATTTGAATATACTTCAGTATGTTATTTATTCCTTGATTCCTTAAGTGCAAATTTACAAGTCGTGTGTAACACATAATTCTACCTATGCAAAGGGGAACATATTTGTGAAACAAGTCATATGGACCATGTTAGGGGTATTAAGATTGCAGAATGTCCTATTCCGAACATCGTACATGTATCGAATGAGAAACATCATTTTCAGATCTGAAAGAGTTAAGCACCTCCAGGCGTCCGTTACATTTCCTTATGATCTAATGGCATTTTGGGATTAAGAATTTCATTTTCAAACCTCTGTTGATGGCAAACGGAAGTGCTTAGCTGTTAGCTTGAGCATGGTACAGAAAGTACGTGCCATTTTCATGTACATCAGAAGAACTATGATAACTAATCCACCTGGGACTTGAACTTGGGACCACCGACAATGTAGAATGTTGTTCTGTTTACTGAGCTGCATCTTAATTATCAGTGGCAAAAGGTATATTATGTGAAGCTAACATTATGTTTGCATTAATTGCCACTGTGGACTTAAGGTCAGGATAAACCAATACAATTAGAATTTCTGTATTCTCTCCAGAGATCCACTAATGAGGGTTATAGAAGTGGGGCTTAGCAGTGGCCTTACATTATGCACATGCTGGGATTGTTTTAATTTATGACCGTGATTACCTCCTTCCTAATCCTGAGCATTGCAATAACATGCACTTGGCCTTTTGTGTACATGTATTATACCCGGATCGTTCACATGTCCGTGACATTGTTGACATTATTATTTTGGAAAGAAGAGTTATTAATTGAAGATATTGAGGGAATGGATGGTTTAAATAACGCGCGGAGGAGACTCAAGAGTGCTGAAGGAAGCATACATCGCAGGGGCCAGTGACGTGACATTATGACGTGGAGCCCGCATACGTCACGAGAAATATTTTTCTGGAATTACCTTTAGGAGAAGATATGGACGCTCGGAAATTAGCACACTTTACTGGCAATTACTAGAGAAGGATTTTGAGCTATTAAGCGTAAAAATCGGTCCAGTAGAAGCCGAGAAACGAGATGGAAGGTTCTGGAACAATTTCTCGCTGGACTATATAAAGGCCACGATTCTGAACATAGTCACATCATTTCAACGGAGCATTTGCTCATGTGCGGAACTACGTAACGTGAAGTGACAGTATACACGCCGAGATTCTGACGGTCGGAGGACTGAGTCGCCGTACCAGTGGTCAGCACGACTTAGTTTTTGTTCGAGTGAACAAACTTAACTTTTGGCAGCGAATGGACTTAGAATATTCACTGACTTTCAGGTCACTTATTCTACAGTCAGGTGATGGTAGTTTCTAAACCGTTCACAGAAGTTAGCCTACTGAACGATGTATTTCTTGTAGTGACTATTCATCAGGCACTTCGAATTTCACCAGGAGAAGTTTTAATTCATCAGTTCGTTTATGCAGCTAATAGGTGTTCCTATCTTAGCGTGCAAACTAAACCGCATTATTTGAATATGAGATTTATTCTCGAATCTACAGGAGTACTGTACAAGTCTATGACTGAGCAACTTTTCGTCATGTTACATGGTACTGGTGATAGTGGGAGTTATTTCGAACGAGTGACTGCGAATATCCACATGTGCCGCTAAAACTACTCGTAGGATTGGTAGGACATGGAGACGAACGAGGAATATGGATACGGCAGATGGCCATGGGAAGACACTGTTGGAATAGTGTCCACCGCAGGACGCGCCCTTCCTCTACATCAAGAATGAAGTAAGACAACTATTCATGTACTATCCACTAACCAGTAGTATTAGAGAATTCCATATTTTTGAACAGTCACGATCAGAAATCAACACACATTTTTCACCGTAGCTAGATTTTCGATTGTATTTGTCCGGATGACAAATGGAACTGCTGTCTGACAATTTATTTTTCGATCTACGATTTTTGTCAGGACAGGCATTAGTTCATGTTCCGACATGAAATATTTCGATTGTTCCAACGGATAGAAGTATTTTTCCTTAATTCTTATTATGAGAGCAGAAGTAATGGAGGCTTGGATTATTTAAATAATTTGATTTACATAATAATAATAATAATCAAGTGTGAAGTGGGAAGCCTCCGTGACTTAGGCGGCAGCACGCCGGCCTCTCACCGCTGGGTCCGTGGTTCAAATCCCGGTCACTCCATGTGAGATCTGTGCTGGACAAAACGGAGGCAGACATGTTTTTCTCCGGGTACTCCGGTTTTCCCTGTCAGAATTTCATTCCAGCAACACTCTCCACTATCATTTCATTTGTCATTCATTTAATCATTGCCCCAGAGGAGTGCGTCAGGCCTCGGCAACCGGCACAGCTCATATCCTCGCCGTTAGATGGGGGCTTCATTCATTCCATTCCTGACCCGGTCGGAGACTGGAAGCAGGCTGTGGATTTTCATTCATTCATTCAAGTGTGAAGTGAATAAATTAATAATATTATAAATAATAACGATGCTATTTAAAGTTATAAATAATTAGGGAGTGATAATACCGAACATTAGGAACTAAATTTAAATTAATTGTTAATTGTTTATTGTGATTAAATAATTAATGCATTAAATAAAATAATAGGCGATGTTAATAATAATCATTTACAGATGAGATTTAAATATTTATTTATTAAAGGAATAGGGTGATAATAGTCATTTATGACATTGATGATGCCTAAATATTTTTTTGTAATAATAATAATAATTTGTGGATGAATTTAATTAGTTGGAAGGACTTAAATTAAATAACTTTGTTTATTTTTGAATAAAAGTTTGGAAGTTTAAATAAATTTAAATGAGTTGTTGATGAAGAGAATGAAGTAGTAAGATTTTTGAGCTCAGAATTTTTTTTCCAAAAGCACTAAAAAAATACATATATATTCAGATGGGAAGAAAGGAACGGCAGGTATTTAATGTAACAAGTTAGGGAGAATTTATGTAAATGGGAGGCAAGGAGATATTGGCCAGAATTTATTTAATTGGTAAAATAACACTGAAGAACACAGTCTAGTAATTGACAGAATGTCACAAAAAAATATATATATGAAGAAATATTTTGGTGATGATTTTAGTGTCCGTTTGGCGACACTTGAAGTTGTGGAGACCTTGGGGGTCATCCAAGTGGGTTTTGTTCCCGTAGTTGTGGGCACACAAAGGATGTGCATATGTTTGAACGAGCCTGTGGGCTAAATTTGTAAAAGAAGGGTTAGGCAATGTGGACCGCCCCATATTCTTGTCAGATTTCACTATTCTGTTAATCCAAATTTTTTTTTTTTTTTTCTGGATCAACTCGAAGTTCCGATGGTATGCCTAAATAAATAATTGAAGAACATGAATTTAGATTTGTTGAACCTGACCGAGGAAAAAAAAAGATGAAAAGTGCAAATGAATTAAAATAAATAATTAATGAAGTTTTATTTTGGAATAATAATAATAATAATAGTGGAAATGAGCAAATAAAATATTCATAATATGAGAGGTTGAGAAAATTTGTTATAAATAAAGTGAAGGGAAATGTTGAAGTTAATAAATAATAATAATAATTTTTTTGATTAATTTTTTTTGTGAGATTATATGAAAAGTTTGGTGATAGAAAATTTTTGATAACATAAAATTTTGGTGAAGAGTTAAATGATTTAATCCGCTGATGGTGGATAACAATAATTTATATTGTTTACAACAATTTTTGTGTAATGTTAATAACATATGAAAATAATTTAAAATGTTGTGTGACATTTAAACAAATGAAAGTGAGGAAAGAAGAAAGTTAAATTTTCAAAATATTATGAAAAGTTTTTGAACATTTTTTTTTAATTGAAAATCTTTATGAAGAATTATTAACATTCGACTTTATGTCAGTCGAGTATTGATATTGTTACGAAACAACGAATCAGTGATATGATAATTTTTCCAAATAAGTCTAATTTTGGAAAAACACCGAATGAATCAAGTGACTATTTTTTTTTAGAAAAGTTTTGCTACGAATATTTGGAAAATCAAATGCAATCTTTCGAAAAGTGAGCTACGAACATGTAAATTTTAGGGATCACTCAGAACTCTTTATTGAACAGTGATTGCCAGTGTAAATATTCTTTTTGAAATTTTTTTTTTTAGGATATCAGAATGGACTAATTAATTTTCTGATTATCACATCTGCGACATTCTAGTAATATTTTAGGGACTGTTGATTTCTCATGTGTGATTTGTTTTATCTTTGTTGATGTTTTTGCCTTTCAAATCATATTTTTATCTATAAATAAATTGAGATTTTAAGGCATGTGCTAGTTCAAAAATAATTTCTCACGTTACCTTACTTGTGAATTACCGAGATCAGGGATGCCAGAGTAGACCCAAGAATTCACCTAGATAGACCCTGAGATATATTTTCTCTTGTTAACCTGATGTCGGTATTTTACAAAATGTGGTCGTTGGATCTCGGTCCAAACGGGCACAGTATTAAATAATTGAAGATATGAGATAAAAGTAAGAGAATTAGCTAGAATCATACGAAGAAAGTAATTGTTAATAATTAAGTCCACTTATTTTAACTTATAGAACGTTCTGAAGAAACCCTCCATCATACAACATTTCTTATAGTTGTTATTTTCTACCTCTTAATATTCTTAATTCTGCTATGTCTGGGAGGAGGTGAAATGAATATATATGTGTCAGTGGTTTTTACGGCCGTTCGCCCTTTTGTTTAGCCTAAATGTGGTGCTAATGAAATATGACTTAGGCCTCTTTTCTAGTTACATGCCACTTGCTTGAAGCCAGCACCCTTTCATAGTCTAGAAACAGTCGAGCATGTACTATGGCAGGGTTGACAACTAAAGTGATCGCAGCTGCGTACCTCTACGAGATAATGGCGAGAAAGAAGAAGAGGAAACGGCGTTTTAGTGTCCTTCCTCTTAACATTCAAAAAGATGCTTTCGAAACCCTCTACACCGACCTACGCGAAGACGAAACTCAGTTTTTCAATTATTTTAGGATGGCTCTAAAATCATTTGACGAATTATTTGGAAAAATAGAATGTCAGTTCCATATTACAAGAAACCACTCCATGCCCATTCGTCCAATGGAGCGGCTCTGAGTAACTCTGAGGTATGTGTATTTTTCGTTTGTCATAGACAGAAGTAGAATTACATTCTTATTTTCTTTAATCTACAGATTTATTAAATACCATATAAACAACTAAACGCACATTATTTCAAACATTATATTTGTATTTGCAACTTTAACTTTGTTTAATGGTTATTGTCCTTTGTCGGATCATGTATATTGTTTATTTGTAATTTCACATGAAGAACTAATCGGTACTTGCTGATTCCCAAGAATGTGTCGATTCATCTAAGCAAACAGACGAAGACTGGCGTTGATGTGGATGGTTATAATTGATTTGGGATTGACCTTGATGAGGCACAGATGAAGTAGAAGGTTGGTTTGGGTCATAACGCAGCTGGGACTGAACCGCAACAGTTTGTGTTGTATAGTGTGCATTATAGGGATCATAATGAGGGTAGGATGCGTAATTCATGTTTCCGGAAAGAGTAACATTTGGAGCGATGGGTGCATAATTTCTCCGTTTAATATTCATTATTAATTGGAGCACTTCACTTTGGAATTTTAATTTTTGGTCTTCATTGAAAGCCTTCACATGTGGAAGTAAGGATAATAGGAAAGACCGGTCAGAATCGTCTTCTGTTTCTTTGCTGCTTTTTAATAATCTCAAAATATTTCCCCCAAAAGAGTCCGTTTGTTGCCTCTTTTTCTCTTTAATGTTAGCAGTGTTGTTGGGCTCCCTTCCGTCACCACTTTCCGTAACTGAAGGATTATCACGCATTTCATCACCTTCGATGTCGTTGTCGACAGGGTCTTCAGACGTTTCAGGGTGAAAGTTAGAATTAGTAGGCCTCTGCTGAAACTTATCTAAAAATTTCATTTGTTCATAATAGATATACTTTATCGGTTTTGATGGCGCTGACCCAGTCTTGAGAACTTTAGCTTTCCCTTTTACCTTCATGTATGAATCTCTTGATGATTTCCATCTGGATCGAAGTTTTTCAGCTGGAAAGAAACAGAGGAGAAATTAAAGAACCATAGGCACAAGCGCGTGAACTATGCTATAGAAAATTTTATTATTTTCAGGTATCTCGCAAGTGGAAATACATTCACCGATCTTCACTACACATACACAATGGGAATAACAAGTATTTCCAAAATAGTACGTGAAGTATGTATGATATTGTGGACAGTGCTGAGAAATTACTGTATGGATCAACCATCTGCAGAAGGATGGAAAGAAATCAGCTGTGACTTTGAAAGTAAAGCAAACTTTCCGAACTGTGTGGGGGCGGTTAACGGCAAGCATATTCGTTTAGTAAAGCCTCAGCACAGTGGGTCCCTATTTATAAACTACAAACATGTTTTTTTTTTTTCAATTTGTTTAATGGCAATTTGTGATGCCAACTACTGTTTTACTTTCATCGACGTAGGTGCTTATGGGTGAAATTGTGATTCCACTGTATTCTCAAATAGTTTATTTTGGAATAAGATGACTAACGGATTGCTTGACTTCTCTCCACCAAGACCTCTGCCAGGAACTGTGAACCCTATAGTCCCTTACGTATTAGTTGCAGGTGAAGCTTTCTCTCTTAGTGAATGTGTACTAAGACCCTATTCCAGAAAACATCTGAACCACAACAAGAGAATATTCAACTATCGATTGACTCGAGCTCGAAGATATATTGAGTGCACGTTCGGAATTTTAAGCAACAAATGGCGAATTTTTCATCGTCCTCTAAACGTTGACACAAATCTTGCAGTTGACATTGTAAAAGCCTGCTGTGTTTTGCACAACTTCACTAGAATAAGAGATGGTTTCACTCACTGTGACCGGATTTGAAGATTTCGGACCACGACCACGCGACAGGGGAATTGGTATGTCAAGTGCATCTATAAGGGACCATTACTCTCAGTACTTCGTGAGTGTTGGCAGCGTGCCATCTCAGGAATCAAAAATCTAGACTGTAAATGATTGATTTCGGATATTATGTATTTTGGTTTGTAATGTTGTGTAATAAAACTAATTGCTATAGTTTGTAATTCAAACGAAAAGATAATAATAGAAAATGAGAACTCACCTAATTTTTTCTTGAGATTGTCACCACTTTCTTCATAAGTAGGGATAATAATGCTGCAGATTTCCTCCCACGCCTTATTCCAAAGATCTCGGTATTTGTAGTCTTCATTGCTTGGATCCCATAACACCGGTCTACACTGCACTTCACTGATGAGCACTTCGGTATCTAATCCAGCCTCCATTGTCCAGGGTTAACACTCAACGAGAATATAAACTGTACTGAAACGCTCGGCATGACGCGTCAACTATAAACATTCCCATAAGGCTTTGGTCCCACCCGCGTGGCGGCCACCTGATTGTTCCGACCCGCCTCAGTCACATGCCTGGCGGGAGAAACTGACCGTGAGACGGGAGCAGGTAACTATAAAATGGTCCCATTTGACCAATGTTAATTCACATGCTTGCAACTATAAAAGGAGCCTTAGAGTTGGAAGGTAGCGACCATGGCCTCTTAACAGGTAACATCCTAGCGTTGGCCTGGAGATGAAAATGGGGAACCATGAAGAACCATTTCAAGGTACCTTACCCAGTGGCATATGCTGATTTCCCTCCTGGGGGGTTCATTAATATATTACATTACACAAGGGGCAGATGACCTTGCTGTTCTGCCACTTAGTCATCATCATCATACACATTATTACAATGATATTTCGATTAATATACAGTGCACAATAATTGAATAAACATTCTCTTTGCCTGAAAACAATTTTAGGCCTTATTATTTTTTCAGCACCATAAAATGACAAAAAAATACATCTTTTATAAAATATGGAAAACAGTAACTAATATTAAAACTGGAATGATGTAGTGGTCTATAGGTTACTGCTTATAATATTGATATTATGTGAGAGGAAAATAGACTTTGGCTGCCATGTTCTTACTGCCATTAGCTATTATTGACTCTCAAAATCTGTCTATCTTGATGGCTTTATCTTTATGATTCATAGAAATAAATTAGAAATACTCCTCGTGTAACTAATTATCTTTAATGAAACGGACACACACAATTAAAGCACCCCAAACCCAAGGCTAGTAAACTACAGAGGTTGCCTCAATATGGAGCTCTTAGGCGAGGGGATCGCGGAGGGAAGGGAAAGGACGTGACGTCACACGTTTCCTCGTAGCACGCGAGGCGCGAGATATGCAAGGAAAGTCAGCTTTCCCACACATTATATTCTAAGGATTGCAGTGGTTTAAACACGTGTTTTAAGCCCTTTTGTTTATAATCATGCCAGGTCAAAGATATGCTGTGGCAGTTTGTCACAGTTATTATAAAGTTGTCGTTTTTCACGATGCCTAAAGACGCATGCATTCGCAATCAGTGGATTGCTGCATGTAAGCGAAAATATCATTGCAACCCTCAAACAAGTAGGATAATTATGTTCCCTCCACATTAAGAGTGAAGACTTCGAATTAGACTACAGGGCCGAATTGCTTAATATAAAGCTAAGATTCCCAAGGAATCTAAAACCAAATGGTAAGTGAGCCTAGCTCTTTTAAGTTTCGATGACCTGCTAGGATGATTTTAAAGCTGTTAATATTTTTGTCATATTTCGTACATGTTATCAGGTGCGTATATACAATTTTTTTTTCGAGGGGGGGGGGGGGGGCTGACTATCATGGAAAATTGTGAGTACTTAATGAATTTTCTATTATAGCCTATGTAGTATGAATGGAAAATATCTAAATGGGCTACTTGTCAATTTATAAAGCAGAAACGTAAACACTCATTTCCTTTACAAATTGATAATTATTTCTTAAAAGTAGACTACTGTGAAATACATTGTATGTTGTACCAAGTTGGCTTTTCTGGGAGGGGGATCTGGAGCGCCCTCAGCCCCCCCCCCTCCCCCTTATATACGCCTAGACTAGATGGAAAATTTCATGAGTAATTATCTTTGCATTGGTAAAAATTCTTTGCAAATATTCCAGAAAGCAGTCATCATTTCAATAAAATCCCTTCAACTTCTGTACCAAGATATGGCCCGTAGGCATAATACAAAGTACATTATCACACATAGGCTAAATCAAGATGTACTGGAAACCCTCTTTTCACAATTGCGAACCCGTGGTGGCTTACACGATCATCCTTCTTCCCTTAACTGCATTTACAGACTGAGGATGATTATTTTAGGAAAAAATCCAGAAGTAATTCAAAAGCAAGCAAACGCTGCTGATCCAGATTCAGATGAATATGCAGTTGCTAAAGCACTAAACAAAGCTGGCATAGTGTCTGAATCAAGTAACATGCTTCCAGAACGAACCTTAGGGAGCAATGTGCAACCCGAGTCTTTCATTGTCAATATCATGGAACAAAGTGAGGAAGATGGCAAGGCTTATGTTGCAGGTTATGTAGCCCACAAGTTCCAAGATAAATTTCCACAACTTGGGAACTTAACCTATGGAATGCAAACTCAACACGATTATGCATTACCAACCTGGATTAAACACTTGTCATACGGTGGTATGACCGATCCCTCATAAACTTGGCTAAACCAGTTCCGGCACATTTCAGCAAAATTCGTCACATTTCACGGAAAATACGGATTTCAATGAGGCAAGAACGTTCTAAGAAGAACGAAAGATTTTGTGTAGAGAGAAGTTCCTGACGTACCGTCTGGTGGGGTTGAGACAGCTGTGATAACAATTTTCTTCATCAGAATGAAACATTCCAATTCTATCTTGCATAAGAAGTGGTTATTGGAAGTCACTAACACCCACGATAGTGCTACCGAGTCTAGGTGAATTTCCAAGAAATTCAAGAAGATCACAACAAAAAATGTACGTAGGCTGCATTCAGTTATTTTATCACCCATTTACCAATAATTTCATGAGAATAAACTGCTCTTTGCGTACTCAACAGCTGATGTTGACAGTTTCGTTACGTTCCCCACATGGCGCGTTTGGTATCTTGTGAAGTCATCCGCCTTGTGAGCGCTGATTGGTGAGTGAAAATTGAGGCAACCTCGGTAGTTTATAAGCCTTGCCCCGAACCAACGTGAAAATAGTTACCGATCGTACACTGTGAAAGTAAACCTAATCCTTGGCTGGCTCCAACTTTGAGGGAGTCGTCTCGCCCCGAGTAGAGTGCAGGACATTTACCAAGTGACGAACGTGATCACTTTTAAAATATATACAGGAGTAAAGAAGACTCTCTAGCGGTAGTGTAAAACAGGTGATAGATCAGACGATATAAAGATTCAAGTAAACAAATGTCTCTGGGGAGGGGGGTATTTAAACACTAACCCTACCCCCCTTGTCGGTACGCCACTGATACCCACTCATCTTCTGTCAGTAAACTCATGGCTTGGCGCATATAAGGTTTGTAATGTTTGAAATTAGCTCAGCAATTTTTCTATTCTAAGGCAGGAACTACACAGTGTCCGCAAAGTCTCTCCGCAGCGCGTGTGTCGCCTTGCAGGACGTGTTGGGTTGGCAGTACATTCATGTGATGTTGTTACAAGGAAAACAATTACATCAAATTAAGTAATGCGGTACTCAACACTATCACACTGTGCTCTGCAAAGTTTCCACCAGCATGGAAAACCGCTTCCAATATAAACACACGCTCTTCAGTAGTAAGCATTTCCACTAGACTCAACTTACACAAGAACATAACTTACAGCGTCAATGCTGTCACGCACAGGCACTCACTGTCAGCAATAATGAACCTGTATTCTCCACCCTATCACTCCAGTTGAAGGTCAACACGGAACAAGTGCATGCTTATGCGAACTGCTGTGGTAAGACTTTGCGTATACAGCGACATGAATGTGCTGCCAACGTTCAACGAGACCCGCTGCTGTGGAGAGACTATGCGGACACACTGTATCAACTTTGGATTCAATATATGTATTTCAAAACTGCATTGATAAATTGCTGAATGTCAATTTTTACCAACGATGCCAGGAAATCCCTTCTTGAAAGCATTCTAAGTGAGCTATGACTACATTCTTAAAAGCATTTGAAGCTGACTTCCCCTATGAATACTCCAATGTCTTCCTCGGCTTGTATCTACCATGCAAACTATTTGCTACCGTTCGCCAGTAGACTTATAATGTTTGATATTAGCAGCATACTCCACAATAGAGGCATTTAATTTACGTACTTACACTAAATTCTTTTGAAAATTTGCTTTAATTGCAGTGTTTTGTGTATTTTTTACTGTCGACTTGAGCCTCTATGACTGCGTGTTAACAACCACTCTCATTTCAGTGGCTGCGTCTTGTTCGTTTGCCGACTTTGACATCTTGTCAGTATCTCTTGAGCCCATCTATCAGTTTGTTCTTCTGCTCCTCTTCGTCTTCTGGGTTCTGCCTCCACCATAAAACCCTGATAGCTTTTCATCATCCTTCTGAAACTATTCCTGTCTTTGATTTTATCCTCCGTAATGCCCACCTGTCTCACACTCTTGGAACCATTTCAACTTGGAGATCTTCGGTTTGAGAAAATTCCAGATTATCTTTGTGAGCCGCTCATTATTCATGCGTCCATAAAATAGCAATCCTCGTTTTCTAATTGCTGTTGTCATCGGTTCCATCTTTCTGTATACTTCTTTATTTGATATCAGTCGAACCTGTCCGTCAACCCATCTGTTGCCCAAGATCTTCCGTAGTAGTCTGCGTTCTCTTTTAAGTAGCTGATTGACTTGTCCTGTCTGATTCATTCACAGGGTCTCCGAAGCATATAAACCTTCTAGTTTGACAACAGTGCTGTAGTGCCTTAATTTGGCTCCGATACTTAGCATCTTCTTATTGTAGATGTTTTTAGTCAGTTGGAACGCTCGCTTTAGTTTCAGGATGCGGATATTGGTCGCTTCTTGTTCTAGCCCATTCTCTTGGATTACTTCACCAAGGTATTTAAACTTCTTGACTCTTCGAATCTTTCCATGGTAGGTGAACAACCATTCTGGACCTTCACGGATGTTAGTCATACATTTCGTTTTCTCAAATGAAATTTGTAGTCCTACTTTCTCTGCTGTTTCTTTCAGATGGTTTATCTTCCTGATTGCTGAACTGGTGTTGTTTGCAAATATGGCTACGTCGTCTGCGAACGCCAGACAGTCAACATACACTCCTTTGTGTTTGGGGCCTAATCGAAACTGATCTTCATTTCCTTCTTCTTTGTTCAGTGATTTTCTCCATTCTCGAACTACCTTTTCTAAGATACAATTGAAAAGAAGTGGAGAAAGTCCATCTCCTTGTCAGACACCAGTTTTTATCTCGAAGGGCTCTGAGATTTCATTCTTGAATTTTACCTTAGATATTGCGTTGGTGAGAGTCTATTTAATCAAATTTTATGGACGAATCATCCACCCCAAACTCTTCCAGAACATTCAGTAATGACTCTCGATCAATCGAATCGTATGCTTTTTTGAAATCCACGAATACGACCACATATTCAAACCCCCCAGTTTTCTTGTATCTGATGATGTTCTTCAGATTAAAAATTTGTTCTGGGCAGGATCGGCCCTTACGGAAACCAGCCTGGTATTCGCCAATCTGTTGATCAAGATGAGCTTCGATTCTGTTAAGTAGTACTTTGGAAAGAATCTTGTAAGGAACAGGAACTATCGATATACCTCTGTAATTGTCAACGTTCTTCTTGTCTCGTTTTTTGTGGAGAGGATGGATCAGTGCTGATTGCCATTCAACTGGTACAGTACCCGTTCTCCAAATCTCCTGGAAGAGGCAGACTAATATATCCAGAGTATCCTCATTCGCCAGCTTCAGTAGTTCCGCCACTATGGAATCTTCCCCAGCTTTCAGACTGTCTATGATCAGCTTAATTTCAGTCTTACAAGGTGTCTGAGAATTGGGCAGACCTTGAATGGGAAGGGAGTAGGATAGTTTTAGCGATGGCTCATCACAGTTGAGCAACTTGTTGAAATACTGAGCCTAAATGTCGCAATTTTCCCTGTCGTTCATACCTAGCTTTCCTGTATCATCTCTAAAGCACAGACTAGGGGCATGATAGATTTAAAGGTTTGATAAAAGTCCCTAACGTTGTTCTTATGGAAATTCTGATCGATCTGTTCCATCTGTTGTTTCTCATACGAT
The DNA here is from genome assembly GCA_946902985.2 of Meconema thalassinum. Lineage (NCBI taxonomy): Eukaryota > Metazoa > Arthropoda > Insecta > Orthoptera > Tettigoniidae > Meconema > Meconema thalassinum. The sequence goes on along the minus strand of OX336395.1, from coordinate 18,590,836 downwards.
CGCTTTGCACATCGGAACACTCGGGCTGCAACTTTCTTCGCATCACGGAATGCATCAAAATCTTCCTGACCCTTGGTCGAATTCCATTTTCTCCATGCATCTGTTCTCTGAGCCAGTGCATTATCACAGGTTTCGTTCCACCACCGATGTTTTCGTTTAGGAGCTGCCAGAATTGTGGCGGTAGCTGTCTGCTGGGTCTTAAAAGCCATGTCAGTCCAATTCTTAGATTCAAAGGTCAAGTTCTGATGATAATGCTCCCCAACTTCCTGGCTGATTTTAAGTTTCGACACATCAAATCTCCGAGTTCTATTTCCAGTATTCGGAGTCTTCCTGAGAGGAATGAAATTCATCTTTACCTTAGAAAGGCAGTGATCAGAGTCAAACCTTGCACCCCTCTGCACTTTTACGTTCATAATCTCTTTTATTGCTCTTCTTGAGATTGCAACATGGTCAATATGTTTCTCACCATTCAAGTTACCCGGCGAACGCCAAGTCTTCTGTTTGCTTGGTTTATGTTTATAGAACGTCGACATAACCTGAAGATCAAATGGCCGACACAATTCAACAAGTCTTATTCCATTTTTGGTAGTCATCTTGTGAGCAGGATATCTTCCTACTGTTGATCTGAAATGTGCTTCCATTCCCAATTGGGCGTGTAATATACTGACCTTCATTCTCAAAAGATGTGCTGGTACAAATATTAAGGGTATAGTCGCTTTTGACTTAATGATAGGTGGACGTGTTAGATGCTAACACCTCTTACGGCCTTACAGGTAAAAAGATAAAATACATACTCAATTGTCCTCAATCCTTAAAGCTATTACTTTCATTAAGGCGCTGAGTCAGCATTTTGTGTCGCACTGAGATTTACTTGTTATCTTGGGGAGATTGCATTGTGAGGTTTGAAGCCATTTTTCAGTGTTGCCTAAGTAAACAAAAGTTTGGTGCTTTTCAGTCGGTCAACACGAATGTACCCAAAAAGAGCTGGGTTGTGCCCTAATCCTGAAATAAATTACATGAGATTAATAAATACACTAGGATGACCAGTTTCGATCGTCAGGCGATCATCAACAGATCCATTACACTTAGGCTATAACATCTATGTTTGAGAATACAGGTGAAACATATTTACAATATGTAGAATTATTTAGTTGCAGTATTGGTAATGCAACTGTCGGTGTATGCTAATTGTAGTAGATCTAATGTAATGTGAAATGCTAAAATGGTGAAATAAATCCGGAGTTTGTCTGTTTGGGGTGATTATATGGTTATACAAAATCAACTATGGTCACAATGTAATAATACAGGCTGATACTTATCCGGATTTATCTTCCTGACTGGAACTTCGAGCAGTTTCGTGTTCACTCTGGCACCAGTTTTGGTCGACTAACCCGGGTGTTAACTGGCCGAAACTGTTTTTTTTTTCCTTTCTACCCCCTTTTGTTCCTATGTGGTTTCTGAGGTCAGTGCAATGTTTATTTGTGTGACGTTCCCAAGTCTAGATATAATCACCCCAAACAGACAAACTCCGGATTCGTGTTGACCGACTGAAAAGCACCAAACTTTTGTTTGGGGAGATTGTGTATTATAGGTTTTAGTTTTAGAACTAGGGAAGACATAACCACATCTGTGTAATGCTTCACTTCAACTCAGCTGTGATTTACAATTACATAGTTTGCTATTTGTGTAAAAAGTATTAGTGATGCCAAATAATTAAAATAATTAATTAATTCACTTTATTCCTAGGACACGCCAGAAGAAACACAGGATGGGGACAGTGAAGCAAGTGGAAATCATCCAAATGAGTAAGTGTTCAACATATGAGGTAACATGTTATTTAACTTTTGTGTATGCATACACATACAGGTTTTTTCAATATTTTGCAACACCTCATATTTTAGAGTGTTTACTGAATGTAATCTCTACAATTGACACAAACAGATACGATATGACTTTTGCATACACACATGTTACACTCTGCACACATCATAGTGGTTTTGGTGTCCTTGGTTCACGGAAAGTACTCAACAAGGAACGTAACACTAACCTACACTGGGGTACTCAGTGCCCCAAAACCGATCTGTAGCAAAGAATTGGTCCGTTACAACTGTGACTAATATGGCAACTGAAAGACGGTCAAAGACAAATAATAGTCATGGCGGCTGCAGGCTGGAAGTGTTGCCAACACAAACCCAGAGCAAAACGAAAATCCAGGGAGAAGAAAAGTTAGTAATCCTTGTTGAAGACAATTTATCTTGTGGAAGTTACTGTCATCTGCTTGAAGAAAATACTGTACATATGCCGCAGTGATAAGTGTTGTTAGGAACATCCCCTACTTTAAACCTCCCCTTGAGTGTTTGTGTCCTCAGCCCGTTTTGACCTTTTGTAACCCAGGTTGTCAAATCACAACAATGTTACATCATGAGCCAACAACGATTTTAATTCACATAGCAACAAAATCACTTCAACTAAAATTTTAATCCAAAACACAAAGAAAAAAGGCCGGACTTACAAAAAAAAATTCACACGTCGTCCTGTGACCATTCCTTAATGCAATAACCATCAACACCGAAACACACATTTAAACTTGCATCAAAACCGAACAAACATTCACAGAGGCCCGAAACTGGTATATCGATATTTCCAGCACCGGAAGATAATTTGAATAACGGTGTACATAATGTAAACATGTTGGAGTGCAAACCCAGGTCAATATTTCGTGATACTATTTCGGAGGAGTGGGATTAAACTGTTGGTTGTTGAAAAGTAAACATTCGGATTAAATTGTGCCAGTAAATGTGTGGGTCATTAGAGCGAGGCTTGCGGAGGTGTGCCGAGAGTTGGATTAGTATGCACTTTATGGTGTGGTTTATCTGGAAGGGTTACCATTTTTATATATAATAACAAACTACCATTTAAGAGGAGGTATGACGGAATTTTGCGAATTATGGAGCAAAAACTGCTTTCTGTTTTGATTTATTCATACAAAAATAGCCCAATTCTTCCTCTTTCAGAAAATGATTTTGTTTTAGTAATTCCGGCTATTGTGAAGCTTGTAGAGGCGTCTTCCTATGAGCCCGCATGACATTTAAACATTTAAGCTGCTTTTATAATAATAATAATAATAATACCAGGAGACTTGCAAAGTGGCAGCAAATATCTCATGAAGAAAAAGCGAGGAGATGTGAAGGGGAAGCATAAGGAGGAAGGCAGTAATTATTAACTTGCCTCTTTCTCTCATAGGTCTTTTCCAATGTGTTGCTGTGTACAATATGCTCCTTGTGCTGTAATTCTTACCACATATTGTTGTTACTTGGTACAATAGTTGCTGTGTACAATATGCTCCTTGTGGTGCAATTCTTATCACACATTGTTGTTACTTGGTACAATAGTTGCAGTGTACAATATGCTCCTTGTGGTGCAATTCTTATCACACATTGTCGTTACTTGGTACAATAGTTGCTGTGTACAATATGCTCCTTGTGTTGCAATTCTTATCACACATTGTTGTTACTTGGTACAATAGTTGCCTTGTACAATATGCTCCTTGTGGTGAAATTCTTACCACACATTGTTGTTACTTGGTACAATAGTTGCTGTGTACAATATGCTCCTTGTGGTGCAATTCTTATCACACATTGTTGTTACTTGGTACAGTAGTTGCTAAAGTTACAGTAATGTAAATGTGCTTTGAGTTATGAACTACTTTGAGTTTTAATGTAATTTTGACAGGTAGATTTTAATTAATAATGCTGAATTTTAAAAATATTTAATATAAGAGTTAAAAATTTCTAGAAAGAACAGTATCTATCTAACTAACCCCAAACCCCGGAGCAATTATTGTTTCTATACATTTTAACTGCGTGTAGAAAAAGAATTAGCTTGGTCAAATGAAACCTTTGATTCAAGGACTTTTTAAGGGACCATCTTTTTAATACAAACATGTTCAATAACTCAAACACTAATGAAGCTATTTAAATATAAATGAGCACAACAGATGCCAGCAACGCTCTATGTAAGAGATTAAAATCTGGTCATGTTATGATGAAAACTGTGAAACTTGAACAATTCAGCCACACCTCCCTTAAAGGAGACTTATGTGGCAGAGTTTGAGGTTATGCAGGAGGAGAATGAGGACAGGTCGAAGAAGTAGAGAGGGTGGTAAATAAATATACAGCAGGGGTAGTTGAATTGTAAAGTGTAGAGGGAAAGCAGAGGATAATCAAATAGGCATAGGGTTTAGGAAATGTACCCTCTGACTAGAGAAAAGCAGTTATCACGTCAATTTATAAGCAAGCTAACAGGAAAGATTGCAATAATTATAGCGGTATTTCTTTGATAAGTGTCCCGGGCAAAGTGTACTCAGGCATTGTAGAAAGGAGACTTCGATCATTGGCCGAGAGTACGATGGATGAAAACCTGAGTTGCTTTAGACCACAACGAGGATGTCAAGATCACAATTTGAGTATGCGCCATGTTATTGAGGAAAGCTACGAGAGGAATAGACAGTTGTGTTTGTGTTACTTGAGAAGGCGTACGATAGAGCACCTAGCATATTGAGGGATTATGGTATCGAGGGAAGGCTGCTACAGGCAATCAATAGTATTTATGTATTATAATCAATTTACAGTGAGAGTTGATGGTAGGATGGGTTCATGGTTTGTACAGGAGTGAGGCAAGGATTAAACCACTACTGTGTTTGTTACATGGACCAATTGTTGAAGGGCATAAACTGGCTGGGTGTATTTCAAGGTAAGTAGTCTTGCCTATTCGGATGACCTGGTTGTAATGATGGACTCCAATATGTTTGAACTTGAACAGAAATGTAGGGAGTATGCTATGAAGATCGGCATTTCAAAGTCGAAGGTTTTGTCCTTTGGAAGAAATGCAAGAAAGTAGAATGCCAGGTGGAAGGAACTAAATAGGAGCAGGTGGAACAATTATTAACTCTTAATTAGACCAGAACATGGCTTTTACACTTGCATCAGACGTCATTGTAGCTTTTACATACCCTGTTTCATCTTGTGGGGGACATTACGTATTCAAAATAGTAACCATGGTCACTACTGCACCTGAAATATGTGCTAAATTATGGAAAGATGTGTTTTTACTTATTGCTCTTTTAACAACGGCGCTTGAATCTCGTTCAACTGTCAACAAGGAGAACATACCGAGGCGCACACATTGTTGCCAACATGCGGAATACAAAATGCACTACACTAATTAATGATTATTCGTGCGTGACAAAAACCAGGGATGTATATATCGCTAACGCGGCTTGCAGGCTAAAACCATTGTCAAAACCCATTGGATTAGACAAAACGAAGGTTTGGATTGGATTTCGCCTAACAATAATAAATTGCTCCAGGCCAAAACCATTCGTCTGGATTAAAATATTGGGCTAGGCAAAAACCATTGGTTTGGGTGAATATTATTGACGCGTTATGATCTTCTTGATTGTTAACTCGCAACACGCACAGTCCATGTCTAAGTTAAGACTGACACTTGGCACACTTTCACATTAACTCTTTCGTTTTACGTTACTGGACATGAGTGAGTACAAAATGCGCAGGGTTGGCAATACTGTCTTTGACGATAATTCACACGCATAATGCCGGACTCAGCTGGACTCTTTTTTACCCCTATATGCTGTCATATAAAAACGGGATTGTGGGTGAGTTCTGTTCAGCTGAGGAGTAATCATTATTACTACATCAATTCCTGGTTTATTTTTCATCATTTGAAAAGGTATTTTGGTTAATTTATGTACGATAGAAAATTGTATCGTTCCTTGGTATCTCGTTCAGTGCTAGCGAACATTTTAAGTGCTTGGGCTGTGTAATCTCTCAGGTTGGTAGTACTGTGGCTATGGTGAAGGGAACAGGGTCGAGATGTAGAAAAGTCAATGCAATGAGTTCACAGCATTCTGTTAGTGTAGCACCGAAACTCTCCCCACATCGCTCAGTTTTCAGACCGACCTTGCTGTATGGAAGTGAGAGCTGGTACATAAGCTAGAGTATCAGTGTAGCAAGAATAGATGGGAGCAATGAAGAGATAAAGGCTAAGTTGGAAATGAACATTCTAGATGAAGCCGACTCAGATGGTGGGGTCATGTGTAGAGAATGAGGGAGGAGAGATTACCTAAGAGGTTAATGAGTAGAGGGTAAGAGAAGCAGAGGTGGAGGTTAGATTCAGTGTTAATTGATTTCAAAGTGAGAGGTGTAGGAGGCCGAGTGCTAACTGCTAATAGGGGATCATGGAGACGACTTGTTTGCAATTAGTGGCTTGCAGTCTAGACTGGACGCTCAAAGGAAACATGGAAATTGAATTCTGGCACAACTAGGAGTCCCTTGGCCACCACCTGCGTCTCACTGGTTGTGAGTGTTCTAACACTTTGCATCATTTGGGCAGGTGGTAGTGGGTTCAATGTTTTAAGGAGTGTAACATCGAGGTCACCCGCACTTGTTGACATGTAGTTATGCTACAGACGGATGAGTTTCGTCTCTTCGAAAAAATTGGGGCAGTGAGTAAAGAAAGAGGCCATGAAAGGCTCCATAAGCTTCCATGGTCTGAAGAGAACGAGAGTTGACCAAGGAAATTATGGTTATTGTTTAAAGGGGTGAAACAGGGAGGTCATCTGCCCCAATCACCAATGGAGATCGACTTGAAGATGAAACAGGAGCGTGGTACAATTAAGTTGACATACTACATAATACAGAAAAGGCTCCATATTGTTTTCATTATTTTCCCACAATTTGATTGCCCAGGGAAGATCATTAGTGACATGCAGAGGCTATTGTGTTGCCTATGAGACTGCACGATGATAGGCCTACATTTCCATTAGCAGCATATCAATACGTTAATTATTAAATATTTGTAAGAAGGCAAAGGAGCCAAGAGCTTGGTCGTCCCATTGTTCAATTTGTAAATCCAAGTTACCTTGCCACATAAAAGCTATGGTGATTATTATGTTCAGGAAGTTTTATCTATACGCTACTTCATTCGTCAAACAATCATATTAACACGACTTAAATAGCTAACCAAGGGCATTACTTCGTAGAAGTCAACTCGAATGGCGTGGCCTAGGCCTAAACAAAGAATTAGAAGTACGGTGAAATCATAGTGTAATATTGTTCTTTGAGCGACATCACTGTGCATTCATCAAAAGTTGTGTCTCCTAGTGAACGCATCGTTATATTTTATTAATATTATTTCCAATGAGACATGTTTTAAACTACCTTTTGGCGTTTTTATTTACAGCTAGTTTTGATGAAGCGCTTTACTTTGCTGCTGATACAGTGCTGTAAATTACGCTGAGAAACAATGCACCCTATCTGTGAGGCATGTTGCCTATATGTAATGAACGCCAAATACCACCAGGTGGTGTCTTGTGACAGCCACGAGGGTCAAACAAGCTGTAGTGGTGACGTGTCCGGCAAGTGTGGTGGAGGACTGTGGTGGTACAGGAGCCATACCGAGGGGGCTGTGGGGGTCCTTAACCCAGGACCAAGGCTGTAGCGGTGAAGTGTCTGGCAAGTGTGGTGGAGGACTGCAATGGTAGCGGTGGTGCTGCACTCAAGTCGTGAACGAAAACCTGGGTTACGGCAGTGCTGAGCGGTATTGTAGTTGTTGAGACCCACTCCAAGATGAGGCGCAAACTGAAGGGCAGAGGAGCTGGAAAATACCTGGGTTATGCCTGTGCAAACCCGTCTGCGAGCAGGTAAGGTGCAGGTTTGCTTGGGAAGGAGTCTGGGAGACTGCCACAGAGTGGTAGCTGGCTCCGCTGAAAACTTGCAGAGCTGGTAACGCCAAGGTTAGCTTAGAGAGGAGTCCGGGAGACCGCCACAGAGCGCTAGCTGGCTGCGGTAAAAACTTGCAGAGCTGGTAACGCGCAGGTTAGCTTAGGGAGGAGTCCTGGATACCACCACAGAGTGGTGGCAGGCTACGGTGAAAACTTGCAGCGCTGGTAACGTGCTGTTTAGCTTAGGGAGGAGTCCGGGAGACCGCCACAGGGCGGTGGCTGGCTGCGGTGAAAACTTGCAGAGCTGGTAACGCGCAGGTTACCTCAGAGAGGAGTCCAGGAGACCGCCACAGAGCGGTAGCTGGCTGCACTGAAAACTTGCAGGGCTGGTAACGCGCAGGTTAGCTTAGGGAGGAGACCGGGAGACCGCCACGGAGCGGTAGGTGGCTGCGGTGAAAACTTGCAGAGCTGGTAACGCGCAGGTTAGCTTAGGGAGGAGTTCGGGAGACCGCCACAGAGCGGTAGCTGGCTGCGGTTAAAACTTGCAGAGCTGGTAACGCGCAGGTTAGCTTAGGGAGGAGTTCGGGAGACTGCCACAGAGTGGTAGCTGGCTGCGGTGAAAACTTGCAGAGCTGGTAACACGCAGGTTAGCTTAGGGAGGAGTTCGGGAGACCGCCACGGAGCGGTAGGTGGCTGCGGTGAAAACTTGCAGAGCTGGTAACGCGCAGGTTAGCTTAGGGAGGAGTCCGGGAGACCGCCGCGGAGCGGTAGCTGGTTGCGGTGAAAACTTGCAGAGCTGGTAACGTGCAGGTTAGTTTAGGGAGGAGTCCGGGAGACCGCCACAGAGCGGTAGCTGGCTGTGGTGAAAACTTGCAGAGCTGGCAGAACGCCAGTACCTACCGCTGTGACGCATAATGATTGACCACTAGAGCCACGGAGCCCCACTGTGGTAGTCTCTCGTGTCCTTTTATCCTATCCACGCCGAAAGTAGAGCCTCGGCCTTTTGCACCTCACGGAATATTCCTGCACAAAGATGAAACATTAGAAGCGTGTCGGTTGTCTTCTTGCATAAAAGTATGTGTTCTTAACTGCTATGTCACTCGATTGACTCGCTGATTCGCTTTAGCCCATTTTGTTGACTGACTCTACCGTCGTACACACATCACTGAACTTGCTGGGTGGCGTCATTACATATTTAGAAGATAGTCTCGGCCTTTCCAGGTGGATTTGAAATTCTAGACCTTACGAGACCTAGTATTCATTAGCTTTTGGGACTTTCTTGAGATTCTCTCGGCATCTCCTGACACCTTTCGGAGCTTCTTCTCATGAGTACCGCCTCCTGTTAGAACCACCTATGTATGTCGTCCACCCCCAGGCCATTTGTCCACCGCGCTCCTTCAGGTGTTGAGGGAAACTGATAGGTTTAAGGCTTTAGGGGACGGAAGTAAAACAAAATGGTGGATTTGCCACCATATAATACAATTATATTCACTTAATTATTCGGAAGACGGACAGTATCTTAATATTTCATACAGAAGCTTTGCAGGTACTTCATGTAATGTTATATGGTTCTTTGTTCTTTCAGCAATGCGGCAGGGTCCATGAAAATCTGTTCTTAATACATTTTTGCTAACATTGTGTAGTGTGTGTACTAATAGTAGAAATTTGATATGATAATTGATTGGTTTATACTATTTTATTTGAAAGGGTGTGGCAGTACCGAAGTAGTCATGCTTTACTGGTCCCATAGATGGTGGAGACATCTATAACAATAATAAATAATGCCCCCAATTACCACCCCTTGGCTTCCTCTGCTTACCTGTGCAACACTTTGTCCTCCATTGCCCCACGGAAACGGTAAACTGCTGCCATAATGTTCTCCCCGAGGTAATGCACCTGTCTATGCATAATTCCACGAAATGTTACCCTTCTCTTTTGACAAATTTCAATCATGCTGTAAACATCTCCCACTTTCTGATCTCCAGCCTAGGGCTACTTGAGAGGGGGTTAACATCACAAAGGTGACAAATGGGATGTCTGGCATTCTACTGGTTGAAACATGGATATTAGAAGTGTGATTATCCAGAGGAAGCTTTATGAACATGAAATGGGAAATATATCGGTTGAAGTTGGATTTGTGTTGGATTAGTGACGTATGCAGGCAGGAAGAATGGGACTTCTGGCCAAGGGACTAGAGGATATTTAATTCAAAATCAAATAACGGTTATGGGGAATAGGTCTCATATTGACTGGGGAACTTGGCCAGTGGGTAGAACATTATGAGCATTATAGGCTTATTGTAGTTAAAATTAGAACGAAAACTATCTGCATTACAGTAGTATAAGTCTAGCAGGCTACCAATCAAACCGATAATAAAGAAGTTATAAAATTCTACTAAAAATACAGAAGGTGTAATTCTGCAGATTGTAAATGTTGAAAAGAGAGATTGAAATGCCGTGTTAATAAATGGAAGAGAAGAAAAGATAGTGGCGAAATGTAGAATGCATGAAATATACGAACGATTGAGCAGGCTGGTAGAATTCTGCAGCGATCACTAATAAGGCATAGCTAACACGTTTCTAGCAAACACAGCAGAACTATAAACACTTGAATGAGACCTGGAGGTATAGGACGTTTATAAATTGATTTCATTGTGATCAAGTAGAGATTCCGAAGTATAAATTGGGATTTCAAAACGTACTCTGGGGCCAACACAAATTCTGACTACAATCTGGTTGTTATGAAGTAGATGAGAACTCCAATGCCAGGAACTCGAATCTTTGAAACAGGAATCTGTAGAAGAGAACATCGACCGAGAGGAAAGAAGATACAGAACGAGTAGAAGGTACAGATTTTTGTTCACTCAGAATATACTACAATATGAATGAAAGATGGATGAACAAGAGCGAATGACATGAAATAGAGAAAGCAGAAAACATACGTCTGAAAATTGAGGAAATGATGAAGTACAATAAATCTAATGAGAATGGTTCGAATAAATATGAGCAATGACTATCTCAAGGTGTTTTGGACAGCATAGTTGGCTGTCGACCCGGAGGTATGGATTTGGTTGGCCCTGCCAAGGATTTTAATTCTGATCTGAGGACAGGGACTGATATTTTCTTGGACCTAAAGCTAATCACCTCCACATAATTTATGTAGCCCTAAATAACCATTCATCCGCGATGTATTCAAGAGTGAAACATGATGGCTCATCGGGGTTCGAAATCACATGATTTGCAGATCCAAAATTCCCTCCTTCATCCAAATGCCAGCATGGCTATTCTGTAGGGAATATAATATGATTTATTCTGTCACCTGTACGAGCATGCACTTCCTAAGTCAGATGGATTTCAGTTATCCAGATTCTATTAATTAGTCATATCCCCGTACATCAATGTTGTTAAATCAGCCAATGTGGTGTGAAATAAGTTTAACACTTTCACTGGTAGTATGAATTAGCACACAATTTCCGTAACAATTCAATAATTTCAATTATTTAACTGATCAAGGACCAAATTGACTTTTGACAAACAAAATGTGTCTGGAAGTAAGTTGCCATTTCCATGTAAAATCAGTACTATTGAAATAGATATTGATTTCATATTTACCAAGGAAAGCTATGACTCCAAACACTCTAACGTGTCACACAATTTTGTTTGCATAGTTTATAAGTAATTTTATAATATTCAGACTGTATAAATAACATAGCATTGAATATTAAAAACCTGTTCAGTTCCAGGTATTAGATAAGGACAGTATTCCTGGTAGTGATATTAATGAATGTTGGTCCAGTTATCATTGTTTTCATAAGTTTCACCTCTGGATTTTGAAAGTTTTATTCACCTTTCTCAGATAATTCAACGTAATTATCAGCGCACTGATTTGTATTACTACCAATGATTTCAGGCTGGGATGTCCTGATACTACGGATCCTGCTGTAAGGAAAATATACGCATTATGTAATACTAGAGGACAGAATTCCAGCACTGTATCTGAAAGAAACATAACATATCAACAAAATTTGAAGACTAACCTGTTAACCCATACTAGTATGAAGCGATTCTCGTGTATCACATGCGAAGCCAAATTTAGTGAGAATAGTAGTTTGACAAGACACATGTTAACCCATACTGGGGAGAAGCGATTCTTGTGTAGCACATGCGGAGCCAAATTCAGACGGAATGTTGGCTTGCTGAGACACATGTTAACCCATACTGGGGAGAAGCGATTCTCGTGTATCACATGCGAAGCCAAATTTAGTGAGAATTGTAGTTTGAATAGACACATGTTAACCCATACTGGTGAGAAGCGTTTCTCGTGTATCACATGCGGAGCCAAATTTAGTCAGTCAAGTATTTTGAAGAGACACATGTTAACCCATACTGGGGAGAAGCGATTCTCGTGTATAACATGCGGAGCCAAATTTAGTCGGAATGGTAATTTGATGAAACACATGTTAACCCATACTGGTAAGAAGCTATATTCGTGTAGTACCTGTGGAGCCAAATTTGCTCGCAAAAATGTTTTGAAGACACACAAGTTAACCCATAATGGTGAGAAGACCTAGTAGCATTATGCCAATCCTTTTTTGCTATCAAAGGAGTTTACAAGGTGCACATATTAACCCTTAACCTTCTTCATGTACCATGTGCGTTGCAAAATGTATTGAGAAGGGGCATTAATTAAATGCTTGGCACCAAAAGGGTTAAGATTTGATGAGAGAACAAGAGTTTAGTGCTTTTCAGTCGGTCAACACGAATGTACCCAAAAGAGATGGGTTATGCCCTAATCCTGAAATAAATTACATGAGATTAATAAAACACTAGGATGACCAGTTTCGATCGTCAAGCGATCATCATCAGATCCATTACACTTAGGCTATAAAATCTATGTTTGAAATACAGGTGAAAATATTTACAATATGTACAATTATTTAGTTGCAGTATTGGTACTGCAACTGTCAGTGTATGCTAAATGCAGTATATATGTTAGGTGAAATGCTAAATGGTGATAGCTATCCGGAGTTTGTACTTTAGAGAGATTATAGGGTTGTAAACTATAGTTAAACTATAAAATTTTAGGCTAATAACTTATCTGATTGTCTTCCGTACTACAGCTGCTCGCAGTTTTCGTGCTCACTGTAACTTACTGTGCGGTCAACTGCGGTGGTTATCTTAACGACTGGTTTTCCCTGCCTTCTCCTCCCTTCCCCTACGTGCTGTGGGGAGTGATAGCGATGTGTTTATGTGAGGTGTTGCCAACCTAGATAAGATGTATGTTATTGAATGAGGTGTGTCTACAACTATTAAAGACCGTGGATTAGCCCTCGCCACGCGTGGAGCATTACCCATTCGAACTAAGCGTTGACGGTCTTATGAGGACGTCCCGGCACCTTTAATACTGCCGCGAATATGGGCCTTGGTTTGTTGCAGAAGAAAAGTACATCGTACACCTGATCCAGATAACATTTACCTATTAAAAAACCCCTAATTTCCCCCCTTTTTTATCTACCTTGGCTGTGTCGCTAAATTGTGTCTTGTTTCCGACAGGATGTGTTTTTAGTAGCGTGAAGAGGGGTGAGCTCTCCATGAACGTGTGTTCGTTTAGATTGTTGGGAGTGTTTCGTTTGGCTAGGTGTATCTCGATTGCTTCCTTTATGTCAAGAGCTCTGCCTTTCGACTCGTGATGGATTATTTTAAGGTCCGACTCTATGTTGGTAAAGCTGTGCCCCGCGTCACACATATGTTCGCACACGGCTGAATGTGTTCCGTATCTTATCGCTAATTACATCGGGCAGAGTGGAAGACGAGTAGACACCCGTTATAATGAACATAGGAATGCGATAAGATACGGAACACATTCAGCCGTGTGCGAACATATGTGTGACCCGGGGCACAGCTTTACCAACATAGAGTCGGACCTTAAAATAATCCATCACGAATCGAAAGGCAGAGCTCTTGACATAAAGGAAGCAATCGAGATACACCTAGCCAAACGAAACAATCCCAACAATCTAAACGAACACACGTTCATGGAGAGCTCACCCCTCTTCACGCTACTAAAAAACACACCCAGTCGGAAACAAGACACAATTTAGCGACACAGCCAAGCTAGATAAAAAAGGGGGGGGGGGGAAATTAGGGGTTTTTTAATAGGTAAATGTTATCTGGATCAGGTGTACGATGTACTTTTCTTCTGCAACAAACCAAGGCCCATATTCGCGGCAGTATTAAATGTGCCGGGACGTCCTCATAAGACCGTCAACGCTTAGTTCGAATGGGAAATGCTCCACGCGTGGCGAGGGCTAATCCACGGTCTTTAATAGTTGTAGACACACCTCATTCAATAACATACATCTTATCTAGGTTGGCAACACCTCACATAAACACATCGCTATCACTCCCCACAGCACGTAGGGGAAGGGGGGAGAAGGCAGGGAAAACCAGTCGTTAAGATAACCACCGCAGTTGACCGCACAGTAAGTTACAGTGAGCACGAAAACTGCGAGCAGCTGTAGTACGGAAGACAATCAGATAAGTAGTTAGCCTAAAATTTTATAGTTTAACTATAGTTTACAACCATATAATCTCTCTAAAGTACAAACTCCGGATAGCTATCACCATTTAGCATTTCACCTAACATATATACTGCATTTAACATACACTGACAGTTGCAGTACCAATACTGCAACTAAATAATTGTACATATTGTAAATATTTTCACCTGTATTTCAAACATAGATTTTATAGCCTAAGTGTAATGGATCTGATGATAATCGCTTGACGATCGAAACTGGTCATCCTAGTGTTTTATTAATCTCATGTAATTTATTTCAGGATTAGGGCATAACCCATCTCTTTTGGGTACATTCGTGTTGACCGACTGAAAAGCACTAAACTCTTGTTTACTTAGGCAACACTGAAAATATGGCTTCAAACACCACAATTTGATGAGAGACTTCTTATCCCTTTTGATGCCCAGCAATTAAGAGGGCGCTAAAGTCAGCCGGCCGGCCGCTCGTGGCAGGCTCTGCTTATAGCATTGAGATAGAGTTAAAATCTACGTTTTGAATAGGTCAATGACTGAAATTAAACAAAACTTCACTTTCAAATCACGTAAATACCTTCAATAGCACTTATTAAACTTTTCAAATGAGCTTTCATTGATAATAACATTTTGTATCATTGAAACTGAGACGCAATTTTCCCATAAGGCACGGCCTTTTTTTCACCGATTTTACTTCAGAAATTTAAAATCAATGTGAATATCAAAAGTGATGAAAAGTTACATGGTTGTAAAGGGTATTTGTTTAAGAATCCTTCTATAGAGATGAATCTTGCTTTTCTCATGTGAGTTTCTATAAAAGAAGCAGTTTTTTATGTCCTACATTTTCAGTCGCAATGCCGCTGCCGTAGAAGTTCGCTACTTAGCCGCAAGAGCGCAAGCGTAATGGGTCGGTAAGGCAGAGTAACGAGTGATTTAAAGCGCTGAGAACAAGACTTACAGCTGATGTATTGTGTTCGTTGAATAGGATTCTACTGTGTTTACTTCCGTTTTTTAAACGAACTGTTATTAGGTTCATATTATGTATACAGTGTTATTAATTCAACGAGTTTAAGTTTAATTTATTGTGAAACTTTTTCTTATCCATCTAGCAAGTTAGTTGTTGTTTTAAGGGGCGGAAATACGTAGTCATCTTCCCCTGTCCATCTAGCAACTTAGCAGCGCTATATCTCTCGGCAATGAGTCACCCGGCTACGCATGCATTTTGCCGCTGCGCTGCTATGTCGCTAGACCGAAAAAAAGGACCCTGTATAAAAATCAGATCAATTGTGATTTAACAGTATTGTCCTACAATAATACTCTGGTAGTTTCTTATATTTTAACTAATTCTGAACATACAGTATAAGAGAAGCATAGCACTAAAAATGTTAGAAAACGCATGACAAGAAAAAGCTACTCACGGAAAGGAGTGACATCATAGCGGCGAGAACTGTATTTTTAAGGGTACCAGTACCGTAATGAACGAGTTCGGTGAATCAGGGACATACTGCATTTTTTACCTTGATGAAGCGTAATATAAGTCAAAACTATACAAGGTCAATGTGCTGGAAAATGAGCGACGTTCCCTGAGTACTGAAAGTTTCATTGGTTAGGACGCTCGGCTCGAAAATGCAACGTCAGTAGTCGCGTGGATTACAATCGTAGGCCAATTTTTAGTGGGTATTTAATTGATTCTTTTTTTGTTTTGTTTTAAAATTTTAATGTTGTATTTTCTAAGAAGGATGGAGTGCGATAAATATACTAATCACAGACAAATTCCATAGAGGAAAGTACCGCTGCGCAGGCTAGTGCAATATAATATTAATAAACTCAACCTGCAACAGTTCAGTTTCAATTGATATTGTAATTCTCAAGTAGGCTATTGTAAATAATAATAATTTTATTAATGCAGCCAATGGCCATGTACTTTTCTTTTGAGGACGAGTCGGGGAAGGGATATTGGAAGGAAATCGGCCGTGGGCCTGTTGAAAGGAACCGTCCCGGCATTTGCCTGGTGGTGAAAATGGGAAACCACGGTAACCATTTTCAGGACGGCCGAGGTGGGATTCGAACCCGCGCTCTCCCGATACCAGCGAGGCACGAGGTAGCGTCTTAGCGCTCTCGGCCACCGCGGCCGGTATTGTAAATAATAGGCCTACTATATTTTTATGTTTCCTGGTGTGTTCTCTTGAGTCGATTCGTACCACCATAGGCACTACACGCCTTTATTGGGAAAATCTCCGAAATAACCATGCACAATGCTCTGCCGCATAACACTAGGTTACGTCCACTTTGGACTTGGCGCTTGGCTTCACTCACACGAGCTCTGGGCAACTCCTCTCTTTCTTTCCTCCATGACAAATACATGAAATACAAAATATTTTGACACAACATGAAAAACTTATCTAATTTTAAGTTTTGAAAGAAATTTGGCAGTTTCCTGTGTTGAGTAAAAACGTGAAATATTTGCGAACAGATGAGAATTTTTCTACAATTAAGTGTTCCTTAATATATTCAGTTTCCCAATTCTATACAATGCTATACCTATACAAGTAAGCCCACGCTGTTCAAGCATAGGCACCCGCAGGAATTCTTTCCGGGGGAAGGGGCAAGTTGTATTTTTAATTTCTTTACCTACCTGTCACTAGCTGATGATGATACTTACCTCCTCACCGCAATTTCCCTTCATTTCTTACTCGCTTCGTGCTATTCATTATTTGGCCGCTCTAAAACCGTTGGGAACATATCTTTATCTTTATGTTCGACGATGTCGAAATGTAAATATATGTCAGAAAACTGTATCATAATGAGGGACATTATAACTAGTTTTGTCGTTATGAAACAGCTTCTCCCACCAATCAGAGCTCAAGAAACAGTTGTGTGACCAATTAGGTAAGGGTAGCATCGCATCTGCGCTGACTTCCACGGCCTCCTATTTTAAATTTCACTGCGTGGTGGATTTGAGGAGGCCATGGTCAGCTACAAGGTATTAATTACCATTATAGGCGGGTTGCATACGACTGTTTATGTTCGACGATAATTATTATAACTATTTTATGTTCGAACATAAATATTCATAAATATCTATCGAGATTTCGCCAGTTTTATGTACCGAACAGATCGCATGGGACGCAGAGAATGCCTTGTATTTGACCATGGCCTCCTCGATTACCCCACTATGACACTAGGCAACGCAGTGAAATTTAAATTAGAAGGCCTTGGAACTCAGCGCAGGTGCGATGCTATCCTTATCTAATTGGTCGAACAACTGTTTCTTGAGCTGTGATTGGTGGGAGAAACTGTTTCATGAAAAATGACCATCATTAGGATACAGTTTTCTGACATACCGTATAATAGTCGGAAAAAAAGGAAGCTTGTTGTTTAACGCGAATTTAAAATATATGTCATATAAAATCAAGTGTATTATGTTCTCAGATAAAAAACAAATAAACCTGGATTACAATAGTAATCTACGCTACCAAAGGACGGTTAGTGTCGAACTCTTGAGAAATGTGACGATTGCCGTTCAGAAAAGACACGCTCGTTGTAAACAATGGTTTACCGAACAATTAATGCCAGACCTCCGTCCATATTCAGTTATTATATACAATGCAAGCATTCTCTCAGTGCAAATTAACAAAGCTCCGACCTCGAATAACAGAAAGGCTTACATTATCGAGTGGTTGTCTTCTAATGATATTCCCCACAACCCATCACAAACCAGTGTGGAGTTGTTACTTCACAAAGCCGCGCATTGTACGTACGAAATTGATGAAATAGCCAGACAACGCGGACACAGGTGTTGACGAAAAGGAGGGGTAAATGGGACTACAGCCCTGGGGCCCGAGCGTACTGAAGTGCCCGAAAGAGAAAATCATGGCTTCTTAATTGCTTTTCAATAAGTCGAAAGAAAAATCTTGTATAATATTGAAATACGAATTCGTCTGAATTTTGAAAATAAGCAAAACGTTACGTTTGAATTCTCACCAAGCAAACTCTTGAAAGGTAAATTGAGTAAACTTTAAGACAATGGTGATTCTTGAGTCGTTGTAGAGCGAAAACATTGGGTCCAATTTCAGTTATTTCTAAAGAACTGTTATTTACCTAGGGATATAGTCTATTGGCAGCAGTTGAAATTTTAGGCGTTACAATGCTAAAGGCAACTTGGAAAATGTAGGCACGCTACGAAATTTAAAAGTACAAAATTCACGATTGAAATAAAATGAGATTATGTCCTGGCAAAATGCCTGGTTGGTGAAAAATCAATAAATTGAATAGCTTCCCTTTTCCACATAATTTCACATAACCAAATATTGACATTTTAATTTATTTTAAGAAAAAACATGAATATTAGGATTTTACGGAAAGAACTCAAATGTGGGGCGGCAGTAATACCGTGGGGCCCATGATCGCTCTCTACCGTCGTGGCCCTGCGTAGGCATCGTGTAGTTTTGGTACAACCCAATTGTGGGCACACGTGAAATCTTATGTTGCAAGGAAAAAAAACTGTTCCGAATACCAGACGTTGAGAGAATTACGGACGAGGCAAAGATTGACTGCATCACAACATGCGCTTAGGCAGGTTGCGAAAGTCCTGCAGAGAGACTGAGGGAAGAAAACTGAGAAGTCGGCTGAGTGCAGGTTGAATGCCGACTGACTTGCATCATAGCAATTAGCAACACTGCGGGAAGAGCAGGCTGGCGACATCGCAGTGAGTGTCTCTGTCTCTCTATGTGCAAAACGCTCTCTTTCACCTGCCACCGTACGCGCTCTCCTCTGTAGCATGGTCGGTAGTGCAGATTACGAGAGAATAGCGCTCACCTCTCAGGTGGCCATTTCTGGAATTAGAAGGCGATTCACGACCCAAGTTTCGCTCCCTCTTAATAAGTGAATGTGCTAAAATTACCAAGCCAAGCTTTGTGAAATTACAAGTGTTACAAAAAGTCTCCCTCCTATATTTTAAGGCTGTTTTCATTTATAAAAAAAATAGGCTTATGAGATCACCTTCTGTCTGTGTGTGATGGTGTGTGTCCCCCCTAATAACTTTTATACGGCTAGAGCGATTTCAATGAAACTCGATAAGTTCATAGCACTATTTCGGACGACCTCGACCGTGGCCTTCAAATTTTGGTTACGTCTCACCAATACAACATGGCGGCTGTGCGAAATATTTCACCAGCATTCAATAACTCCGAAACTATTACTGTTATCACCCAGGAATATTTTTCGGTGATAGAGGCAACTACTAGAAGTTCACCTACATGACTTTAAAAACCAGGTAACTACAAAACCAACATGGTGCCAATCGAAGTTGCGACTTTTAATTAGACGTTTCTCGCGATTTAACCAACCAAACGCAATAAAACTAGGTACAGTATGTGTGTATACACATTTAATGCATCGACATGTAACTTCGTTCAATTGTTTATATAACCTCAACATGGCGGCTGTGCGAAATATTTCACCGGCTTTCTATTTCTCTGAAACTTTTACCGGTATCACTCTGAAATTTTGTACGGAGATAAAGGGCACTACTGGAATTTCACCTAGAAGACCTACAAATACCGGTTAACTACAAAACGAATATGGCGGCCAAGTGAATTTTAAATTTTAAATAGACCTTTCTCGCGATTTAATGATCCAAACGCAATGAACTTGGTGCAGGAAATGTTTATACACATTGTAATGCACTGGTATCCAATTTAGTTCAATTGTTTACATAACCTCAAGATAGCGGCTGTGCGAATTTTAAAATTAAGTTTTTAATTCTTGTGTCGTATTCATGCGATTCAATTGAAAGTTTTAATAATTAACCCACGCAATAATTTTCCTATAATGTTACATGACTCTATGGCCAATACATATAACAATCCAACATGGCGACCATCCGAAAGATTTGATGGATCTCAATATCTCCGAATCAAACTGAATTTTTTAATGTTTAAAAGGGCTATGAACATAAGTTCACCTATAGGACTTCTAATAACCTGGTGATCACAAATCCAACATGGCGGTGACGTGAAGTATAAATATTCACATGGACGTTTCTCGCAATTTAACCGTCTGAGTGCAGTGACACTTGGTACAGTAAATCCTTATACAAATGTAATCTACTGGCATCTATTTTTTTATGTTTCCATAACCACAAGATGGCAGCTTTGCGAAATTTATAATCTTGTTTTTACTTCTTGTGTCCTAATCATGCGATTGACGTTTGAATACTACACGTACACAATAATCTTCATGTAACAGTACATAACTCTAAGACCTACATATATAAAAAATCCAACATGGCGAGCATCCGCAATATTTAGTCGCTTCTCAATATCTACGAATCTATTATAGCAATCAAACTGAAATGTTGTATGTTGATAGAAGCAATTAACATAAGTAGGATATATGAAAATAGGCTGTATAGTTCTTCACCGAACTACTTGTTCAAGATGTATTTTGAGTCTTCAGTCCTTTGACTGGTTTGATGCAGATCTCCTTGCCTCCCAGTGCTGAACTAATCGTTTCATCTCTATATAGCTGCCACACCCTACATCCGAGGCAATCTGTTCAACATATTCTAACCTTGGTCTACCCTTACAGTTCTTGTCCTCGACCTTTCCTTCCATAACTAAGCTTGCTATTCCTGGGTGTCTAAGTATGTGTCCTACCAACCTATCTCTTCTCTTTATTAGCAGCCGCCAGAAATATCTATCCTCTTCCACTAGTCTTAATACCTCTTCGTTTGTAACCCTATCTACCCATCTGATCTTCATCATTCTCCTGTAACACCACAATATTAACTCTTCAATTCTCCTCTTTTCTGCTACAACAATAGTCCAAAGTTTCCCTTCCATAGATCGCCACGCTCCAGACTGCTGTCTGGTTTCTGTGTAGATTGTAGATCACCCTCCTGTCCCTGTACTTTATTCCAATCATTTTCAAAATGTCAAACAATTTAGTTTTCACGATAGTGTGTTGGTATTTTTATCTCTAGCTGGAAAACAAATTATTCGCGAACTAGGAGCTAAATAATTATAATTTCCTACATTTGGGTATTAATAAAATCTGTAAAAATAATCCAATCCTGTGAGAAAGAAAATAATTGGAAATCTTAATATAAATTTGACAGCCTACACAATCTAAATAGTATCTTTTGTGATAAAAATGTTAATATTTATTTAATTGTTTATAAATATCCCAAGAATAGAGTAATTTTATCAAATAGGTATTGAGTACGATCAATTTCTACAATGATATACGTTTACAGTCCTCCGGCATTAGTTGGATTTTCGTCAGTAAAATCAAAGCCGTCGCCATCAGTAGAATATTCACTCTCACACACTTCACTTACAGGTCAATCAAATTAGATTTAAAAAAAAGTGTTTTGAGGAATTAATTTCCATAAAGCTGGAAATTGTTTTAATACCTTCGTTTGTTCCTAAATCCGTGTAATCCGAGTTTGCACCATCCCAAGGGTTGTGCATAACTTTTGAGACCCAGATAACCTTGACATTTTTCCTCTTTTCAGGTTTTTGCTTTTAGCTCTAGAACGGTACGTCGGACGGAAAATATTTATCAGCTCAATATTAAAGAAGGTGATATTCTGCGCCGACTGAACATCTAAAACTTGAAATTCGGTTCATTGGTACGGCCGAAATCAAAAGTTCCAAACTGGGAAAATTTCTCATTTAGGCGCAAACTTACATTTTGCGACTTTTTTAGACCACATATCTTCGGAATAGTTCTCCTATTGAACTCTGAAATCGTGAAAATAAAATCAGCTCTTTCATACAAAGTTGTTATACCAACTCGACCAAAATGTACGAAACAGCTGATTTTTCATCAGAAGGTCTGACGAGTTTTGTTCTGGTGTATTCACTGATCAGACGATTGAGCAGGTGGTAATGAGGTCTCTGAAAGCGGTACAAGTGGAAGACTTTTGTGGCGTGACGTATGGTACTTCAGAGCAGCACGTCGACGCTAGGTTTTCAAAGGTACAGAGGGACGATGCAGATGTTGCGATCCTTCTTGACTGGTTTTCATCGCACTATCCCATCCCAACTGGACAATTTGTGATGTCCATTAGCACACGAATAACTGGCGAGGTGAAAATTGACTGCCATGAAGCGTTTGAAAAAGCGATTCATTGAATTGCTAAGATTATTGGCAACGACCTCAGTAATGTCAAGTTTCTACGAAAAAAACAGAGTAGTTCCTCTTAAAGCTTTCAACACGAAAGTCAGGATTCACGGCGAAGATATACCAGTAAATCCAGATACAGGTCTCCGACGCATAACACTTCTTAAAAAACTGAGGAACTGTTAAACATTATTATTTTTTGAGTCAGCTCCTTATCCCCTTTCTATCTTTGATGAAACAGGAATGCGGAGAAGAAATAAATCTGTGTTCTACAATTTACTTTCACCAGTTACTGATCCACCAGCTCTTGCAGGTAGTGCCATTGTAATTGTTGGGGGGTTCCTTCTACATCCAGTGGTTTGGGAATCCAAGGAAAATATTTCAACAATTCTCTACTAATATGTTGACAACGTTAAGCAATACTACAACCCTGCCACTACCCTGATGATGCATCAGTAAAGAACACAAAATCAGCTGAGCGTCTTCGCCGTAAAGCAAGCACTCTTCTTCTAACGTAGTGTTCACTGAAACGATGACTGCAATCATGCCGAAAGAACAATTTTTGTCCAACGACAGCAATAAAGAACGGCTTATCTCCATGCTGCGTGAGAAATTAGTACAGCAGGGGTTTGAAGTGAGGCAAGCTCTTATGGATGCAGACACACTCATCATTAATACCGCCATTCAAGTGGCAGAGAACTTTGCGACGGTCATAACAATCGGAGAGGACACCGATCTATTGATCCTGTTAATTGCCAAATGAGCGAATTCAAACATTTACCTCATGAAACCTGCAAAGGGGACCTCTCAGAACTCGTTTTACTCTCCGAGGTACTTCAACTTCTCGTCTGCTGTCAAACAGAACCTACTGTTCTTACATGCTATCAGTGGGGGTGGTACAACCTCTGCATTCTATCGCCAAGGGCAGTTAAAGTGTGTCAAACTCCTTGAAAACAACACGGCTTTACAGGAGGCTGTCAAGGTTTTCCACCATGCAAATACTGATCCTGAGGACCTCATTTCAGCAGGTCAACTATTCCTGGCGGCCCAATATTCACCTATGGCCAATGAGACCTCCTTGGGCAAAATCCGCCACGAGATATTCTCAAAATCCCTCATAATGCCAACTTTCAATCAGGCCTCTCTACCATCAACAAACGCAGCCGCCACCCAACATATTCTGCGTGTCTACCACCAAATCCAAGGCTGGTATGATAGACCAAAGGAACCTCTCAGCTGGGGTTGGAAGAGGACGGACCATGGCCTGCTCCCCACCATGAACACCAATGATCTAGCTCCAGCTGAAATCCTAAACACAGTGTCCTGCGGATGTAAGAGGGGGTGTGCAGGGAGTTGCAGCTGCCGGAAAGTCGGTATAATGTTCAACAATTTGCCTCAACTGCCACCACCAGTCCTGCTCGAATTCAGCACCATTCGAGGACAAGGGTGTGTCCCACATGCCGATCGCCGCAGAAGCAGAAATAGTTGAGGACAGTCCCTTTGAAGATGATCTCGATGAACAGTGGCTCGACATGCCAGCCCAGCTTGAGAGCTTTGTAGATGAAGGGCCATCGACATCTAAGAAAATGAGAGCATGAATGCTGCCTTATTTTCTGCTGCATGACTATTGATTTCTATAACATGTTTCTATTCATATTTTATTAATGTATGTCAATTTTAAATGTTCCTATTACTGCATTAATTAATATTAATAATGGTTACTAATTAAAGAATGTCACTATACAACGTTGTTCTAATTAAAATGTTCTTCATTCGTACTACTCCAAATCACTACTCAGAGTGTCTACATTTATATAACTAATAACTCAAGAATTTGTATGCAATGAAACTAACATCAATGACTACTACAATAAATTCTGTGATTTTATTAATAAAGGAATAGAAGCCTGTACTATGAAATATACGAATAAGGAGCCAAGTGCCCCACCAATAAAACCCTGGATCACACAAGATCTTTTAGCACTAATACACAGGAAAGATAAGATATATACAAAAACCAAAGTTAAAAATCCATCTGCAGAAATTTTAGAAGAATATAAAATTATTAGCAACCAAGTTACAAAACTTAAGAGACACCTACAAAGAAACTACTTTAATCAAAAAATTCAAAATGCAAATAATCAGAGGGAAGTGTGGAGTGTTGTTAATGAGATGTTAAATAGGCCAAAGAAAGGGAAAAATGAAATTGTCAAACTTATAGTCGACGGCACAAATGTCGAAAAAAAGGAAAATATATGTGATGAAATTAATAAATATTATGTCAATATTGCTAACAGTATATGGGAAAATCAAGGAAACGATTCTACCTCGGACATTACAAGCTATAAAAATACTACTAGCACTAAGACAATCTTTATGTTACCTACTGATGCTAATGAAGTACAATCAATTATGAACTCCCTAAAACACTAAAACAATATAAGTGAGGACAACACTACTAATGTCATGCTACAATTGTGTCTTGAGGGCCTTACACCATATCTTGTCAAAATAATAAATCTTTCACTGATGACTGGTATATTCCCCGATGCCTGTAATGTCTCTAGGGTGGTCCCGATCTACAAAAAAGGAGACAAAACCCACCCATCAAATTACAGACCCATTAATATTATATCTGCCATCAGCAAGGTTCTAGAAAGCGTTGTTAAACGAAGACTTATGAATTTCTTCATGAAAAATGATTACTTTGCAAACTGCCAATATGGGTTTATTCCAAATAGAGGAGCTGATAGTGCTATATTTGAAGTAGTAACTGATGTAGAAAAGGCATTAGATGAAAACAAACTAGCTGCTGGTGTACTAATTGACCTTCAAAAAGCCTTCGATCTGGTTAACCATAAGATTCTCCTTAATAAACTAGAATTTGCAGGCATCAGAGGAGTGGCACATGATTGGTTCAAGAACTATCTCTCTAACAGAAAACAATATGTTGCAATCGATAATGTAAAAGGATCTCAAATGAGAATTGACACAGGAGTACCTGAAGGTTCTGTCTTAGGACCAATTCTTTTCTTGGCCTATATTAATGATATAGTATTATTAGAATTGAAAGGCAAGCTTAAACTATTTGCAGATGATATTTTTATACTCTATCTGGGAACATCTGAACAGGAAATTATGCTAAATATTAATTATGATCTCAATAAGCTGGTGGATTGGTTGAGAGCACACAAAATGGTTATCAATATCACTAAAACAAAATATTTATTCTTCCATAAACCATCATACAAGATTGAGACCACAAACATAGTCAACATAGCCAACAAAGAAATAGAAAGGGTTAAATCGGTAACATACTTAGGTATCACACTAGATAGTACACTATCCTGGGAAAATCATGTAGAAAATGTAAAACATAAAATCAGCCCTTTAATTGGTATTATTTTCAGATTAAGATATAGCTGTCTTACTAGCCAACAATTGAAAAATATATACTTTGCTCTGATACATTCACATCTAATGTACATGAATTTCATATGGGGATATTGTAAGAAGGAGCTGATAAAAGAACTTGAGATACTCCAGAAACGTGCTATAAAATCTATCTTTGGATTTCCTTGGCTCACACCCTCAAATGAATTATACTCAAGAACTAAAATTATGCCACTGCAAAAACAAATAGCTATGTCAG
Source organism: Meconema thalassinum (assembly GCA_946902985.2). Taxonomy (NCBI): domain Eukaryota; kingdom Metazoa; phylum Arthropoda; class Insecta; order Orthoptera; family Tettigoniidae; genus Meconema; species Meconema thalassinum. Next base: position 18,564,764 of record OX336395.1, on the reverse strand, counting down.
CAACAGTATTTGTATACAAATTAGAAAACAAATTGATACACACACACACATCCATTTTACCCATGCAAATGACATTCATCATTATGCAACAAGAGGAGTAAATCAAATATTCACCAGCCATTCCCAATCCATTAAATTTGGAACTAAAGGAATTATGTCCTCTATAATAAAAGAATACAACTCGCTACCATTAGGCATAAGGGAAAGTTTCTCTATAAAAACATTTAAGAGGAAAACAAAAGACATCCTAATAAGGAATGAATAGCCCATGTACAATAGCCTTAAGCAATGCAATGTATCATACCGAATTATCTCTGTAAAGTTAGTCACTAGCAATCTAATATAAGTTAGGCTACTATTAAACTAAACAATAATGTTACCAAAATTATATATATGCCATGCTGTAACTGTGTTACTTGATTGTCCCTAACACGAGCTCAGGCTCATTGGGACCTATGTAAATAAATAAATAAATAAATAAAGTTTACTGATTTGCGTATATGTTAGATATTTGAATTGAAATGTTCTTAGCAGTGATCAGAGTATGTAGATTGAATTTTCGTAATTACATCATTATGTCATAACACGAACATGCCTTTTATCGGAAAGTTTCGCCATTTTTTGAATTTCATTAAATATTATTAATCTTTGTGGTGTTTGAAGCCATATTTTCAGTGTTGCCTTAGTAAACAAGAGTTTAGTGCTTTTCAGTCGGTCAACACGAATGTACCCAAAAGAGATGGGTTATGCCCTAATCCTGAAATAAATTACATGAGATTAATAAAACACTAGGATGACCAGTTTCGATCGTCAAGCGATCTGTACCGGTTGATTATTGTCAGCAATTACGTTTTTGACTAGAAATGTGCAGACAACTGCGTCATAAATCAAATACTACTGGTAGCGTGTCCATACTAGCTCATTCTAGTAGCGGTGATAGTTGTCTAGGAATACGAAAGACAACTGAAAGGTTGAGCAATCTTAGTACAGTGTTGCAACATAAGTAGTTGAAAGTGCGGTGTTAACATCGCATAGGCGAGCTCCCGAGGGATACGGTAGTACGTGCTTTTATGTATACTATAAGTTATCATCGCCTTGACACAGGGCACGACTTTAATGCCCTAGGGACCGCTCACAGAGTGCATTTATATTAAGATGTGTTAGTCATGTCGGAAAGGAAGGTGAGCTAGACTGGATATTTCGACCGATATCCACCAACTGATGGGTAGAGTGTATTTCAGGGCCCCCACATGCCCGGTGCTACCGTTGCTACGGCAACGGGGCCCGCAAGGACGGGAAAAAATAAAAAGTAGAATATTTTTAATGAATTATAGAAAGAAAACAATAATTAAATCACTAGGACTAGATTTATGTGTATCAATGAAATATTACATCAGAGTAAAATAAATTGGTTCATTGGATATGCAGTGCGTTGCGTACAACAGCTGTGAGTAACACGTGACACAGTGCGTGTGCAGAAGCAGAACACTGCTCGCCGGGCCCGCCCTCTGCGACTCGGCTCAAGGTCAATGACGTTGCTACCCCTCTCCCTCACACCACGGCCCGCTGACGTCACCCTAACAGGTGCTTGCAGTGTGTTTCCGCCGCAAGACAGTTTGCGTTTGCAATTGTTGCTTTATTATATCATTAATCATTATGTCTGCAAGTAATTTCAAGCACAAATCCGGGGCGCAAAAACGGAATTTAAAAGCCATTAAAGATACAAAAGGGGCCTTGGGCCGGCCGAATATTACAAAGTTTTTAAAAAAGAATGATGATAGTGATAGCCGTTCTCATTGTGATGGTGATGCAAGTGTTAGGTGTGACAGTTTATCTACTTGTAAAACTACTCATGATAGTGTGTCTGTGTCCAGTGAATTAATGTTTGAAACTGATGACAATACAGGCAAGATTTCCTCTGAGGTGCAGCAGGTAGGACAAGTTGTAGGTTCAATCAATACGGGTAGTAATAACGAAAACGATATTTCAAATGACGAGAGTTCTAACAATGATAAGCCAATTTTAGATTTTACCGACCCAGGCACATGGTCGGTAATAATTAAAGATATTTGACAGGGCGCAGGAGTAAAAGCAAGACTGTTAGAGAAAAATGATGTGGCATTTTATTCACCATATGGAGCTCACTCCTTAGGAGTTAATACAGTAAAAATATGCCCCGAAACTATGACCTTCTTTGGAAACTTGGAAACAATGTATTCTTTTTTCGCCCATAGTCCTACAAGATGGGATATTTTGACTTTTGAAGTGCCGCTCTCGCTAAAAAAAACAATCACCAATAAGGTGGTACGAAAGATTCGAAGCCGTTGTTCCCGTTGCAATGCACTACTTAGGACTATTAACGGCCTTAGAACGAGCATTAACTGAGTTGAAGTCAAGCTTAGAACCAAAAGCATACAAAAAATACTCTTCTTCTTTCCAAGGCCTTTGTATTTTGGTACAAAGTGTTGGGCTGCATCAATGAAAAGAGTGTAATAATTCAGTCGCGGAGTGTTTCTCTGGACATTGCAGTGAAACTGATGAATGATCAGAAGGAAGACATCATCAGTGAGTCACGTTTAGTGGCAGAATCCATCAACGTACCAGCTACGTTTCCAGAATCAAGAGGTCGCCCTCAATTGGAAACAACTATAGAGGAAGATGAAGAACCATTTTAAAACTAATATTGTGTATAGAGCATTGGATCTTATTTTGTCTGATCTCAAGAAAAGATTTGAAGCAACGAATGCACTGACTGAAATCTTCAGCCCAGTTCTTCAATTCAGCTCAATGGAAGACAGTGATTTAAGGGATAAGGCTGAAAACTTAGTTAATACTTATAAGAATGACCAATCAGTAAACCTTTGAGATGAAATTATACACCTGAAACATATATTCAGCTCTGTGTTTCAAGTTGACCAAAAAACATTTCAAGTAACCCGTTCGAGTTGTTGAATGCAATCCTTGCTAAACAGTTAGAACCAATATTCATGAATGTATGTATTGCATTAATAATATTTTGTATTATTCCAGTTTCTGTTGCATCTGCAGAAAGAGCATTTAGTCAGCTGGGCATCGTATTGAAGGGGGTCAAACGTTGCTCACGTCCGTAGGTTTTACCCATTGCTACCCTACACGTGTCCCCCGGGTGGTGCTAAATAAGCAACAAAATAGAGATGAGACAGAACTGCCTGAAAAGGCCTCCCGGTCAACAAATACAGAGTAAACAGTCAATAAGTCCTTCTCAGGACGCACAAGTTCGTAGCGTTGGACCATCTCTCCGCATATGTCAACTGAACATTGAAGGAATAAGTAGAGCTAAATGTGACTATCTATCTAGACTATCAAAGAAACATGCTATCGATGTCATTGCACTCCAAGAAACGCATACAGCAGATGATCAACAGTTACGAAGTAGAGGGAAAATACCAGGATATACATTAATAGCCTCGAACAACCATGAAAAGTACGGCCTAGCGACTTACGTCAAGCATAACATAAAAAATCATCAAGTACTTTCAGTGAGCAGTGAAAATAATATATTTACAATTATAACAAAAATTGATAGTGTAACAATAGTAAATGTATACAAGCCTCCTGAAGTAAACTGGCCAACCCCTCCTTTTCCATCTCAGCAACACCCAACTCTATTCCTGGGTGATTTCAATAGCCATCATAGTCTCTGGGGATACTGCGAGAGTGACAGTAATGGCGAAGCTCTCTGTGATTGGATGGAAACTGAAAACCTAAAATTAATTTTTGATGGTAAAAGTTTACCCACTTTTCATTCAGGTCGCTGGAACAGAGGATATACTCCTGATCTGTGTTTCACAACTCAGCTTCAAAACTCCTATAGCCAGATACGCCGTTCGGTACTTAATGATTTCCCCCACAGTCAGCACAGACCTATTATTGTAGAGACTGGGATATGTGTACCAATTGTACAGTCCCATCCAAAACCAAGGTGGAACTTTAAGAAGGCAAACTGGTCAGAATTTGCAAAGCAAACAGACTCCAACATCAGATGGATCAAGCCAACATGTAGTAATTACACACGATTTATCGGCATAATTAAAGGAGCAGCTAGACGATGTATTCCTAGAGGTTATCGTAAAGAATACACACCCGGTTGGAGTGAGGATAGTGAAAGCTTGCTGAAAAAATATGAAGCAAATCCATCTGCTGATAATGCTACTGGCCTCCTACATTCACTAGATGAGAATAGAAAAAAGATCTGGCATGAAACTGTGGAATCATTCGACCACACACACTCGAGTCTGAAAGCTTGGTCTGTTATCAGAAAACTAGACCCAACAAATTCAACACCAATCAGATCGAAAACTGCCATTAAGCTAAATGACTTTGCCAATCATCTAATCTCAAATTCCATGAGCCCAAAAGATAAGCAGACAAGAAGGGAAATCAAATCTCAGCTGAAAATCAAGAAAAGAGCAGCCCAGAATTCTTCAAAACTTTCAACTCTATTCACTGTAGAGGAAGTCAGAGTCGCCATCACAAACATGAAACTTGGGAAAGCAGCTGGATTCGACGGAATCTATCCTGAATTCATCGCTCACTGTGGACCAGCTACAATTAAATGGCTTACTAACTTCTTTTCAGATATCCTTAATACTGGAAATCTCCCTGTATTATTCAAGAAAACAAAATATTAGCGATCCTCAAACCGAACAAAGATCCGACAAAAGTCGAAAGTTATCGCCCCATAGCTCTACTAAGTGTCACTTACAAACTACTTGAGCGACTCATCTACAACAGAATTTTTGATACTATTAACAACCATATCCCCATAGAACAAGCTGGATTCAGACCTGGCAGAAGCTGTAATGATCAAGTGTTTGCATTAACAACTCATATTGAAAATGGGTACGAGGAGAAATCTGTAAGCCTAGCTGCTTTCTTGTATCTATCTGCCGCTTATGATACAGTATGGCGAGAAGGCCTCCTTCTGAAATTTGTGAGCATCATTCCGTGTCTCAAACTCACAAACCTAATTAACAACATGCTGTGCAATAGACTTTTCCAGGTTTACTCTGGCAATGATAGAAGCAAGTTCTTCAAATTAAATGACGGATTACCCCCAAGGATCTGTCCTAGCTCCTCTCCTTTTCAGCTTGTACATATACGACCTGCAAGAAACTTCTTCAAGGAAATTCATATATGCTGATGACATCTGTTTGGTAACCCAGAACTCCAATTTCACCGATGCTGAAAATACACTAACTGCCGACTTGGAAGTCTTGGACACATATTTCAAGAAATGGTGCCTACGCCTAAATTATCAGAAAACTGTTGTATCCGCATTTCACTTACGAAATAGGTTCTCTAATTACAAACCAGAAGTCAAATTCAGAGGACAAACTTTGCAGTTCTGCAGCATGCCTAAGTACCTTGGGATAACACTTGATAGGTCCTTGACCTTCAAACAACATCTCACGAACGTGGCCACAAAGGTGAAGACCCGTAATAGCATCATTCAAAAGCTTGTTGGTACCTCCTGGGGTTCCAGCGCTCAAACTTTACGATCAACTGCTCTGGCACTGTCATACTCCGTTGCTGAATACTGCTGCCCATCTTGGCTAAACAGTGTCCACTCCAAGAAGATAGATGTGCAACTTAACCAGACAATGCGACTGATTACGGGCTGTATACGTAGCACACCCACTATATGGTTACCTGTTCTAAGTAACATCCAACCTCCAGCTCTTCGAAGATCAGAGGCTCTCCTGAAGATCTGGAAAACCATTCAGAAGAACCCCCAGCTACCCATACATACTGATGTAGCAAAAGCAGGCAATCAACGGTTGAAGTCAAGAAAACCACCTTGGCGCTCTGCAGTACTCCTTGAAGACTCTTCATTTAACATCTCAGAAGCATGGAAAACTATGTGGGAAGAATCATCAGTATTCAATGCACATCTGATTGAAAGCCCTTCCAACCGGGTAGAAGGTTTCAAACTCCCCAGACGCCAATGGAGAATTATTAACCGGATCCGTACAGGACAAGGCAAATGTGGATTCCTGCTTCACAAATGGGGTTGGGTTACTTCTGCTAACTGCGATTGTGGAGCTACCTTGCAAACCATCGGACATATTGTTGGTGAATGTCCGCAACGAGCGTTCCAAGGATCAGTAGGTGACATTCATCATGCATCTTCTGAGGCACTTCAGTGGATTGATGGCCTGGACATAGAAGTTTAAACCAAGAACTTGTGTTTATGACTTTGTATATAACTGTATATATAACTTGATATGTAGTGTATGAACTTTTATTTTAACTCTGTATCATCATACGATAAATAAATAAAATCGTATTGAAAGCATGGCAACGTTCATCAATGACTCAAGAACGTCTTAATTCACTTGGAGTGTTAGCAATCGAACACCGTCTTGCATTAAGCCTTGACTTCAGTGATGTTATTGTAAAATTCTCAATGATAAATGTAGCTTTCATTTTTTCAATAAAAGTTGATTTTAGTAGGCTATTAGTAAGACCAATTTTTGTGAAATACTTATTAGATTTTACTGTTAGCAACGGGGTCCAGGGAATAATGTGGGGTACTTTTAGCAACGGGGCCCAGGGAATAATGTGAGGGTCCTGGTGTATTTAACACACATTCACATTTCTATAGGTTCGGAGAACGGGTGCCTTTCCCGACGCCTGCTCAAGAGATAAAAGGGTTCAGTATTTACACGATCAGTTGTTATCGTTTCCAATCCCTTTTAACTATTTACAATTTATCTACAAATTTTTTATAATACCTAACTCGTAGCATTGTCTCTCTGTCTGCGAGTTTCACTGCCATAACTCGTCTTTGAACTTTTTGAAAAAACAGGAATTTATGAAAATCGAGAACCACCTACTCAAAATACCTTGCTTGTGTTCGTCGTAATAGTGTGTCATGGCCGTTCAACAAAGCCTAGCTCATGCTTTAATAATCCAGCTCTGGTTAAATCAATTAATAATAACAATGAAATATTGCTTCATTGCAATTTCCTAATTCGTGCGTTTTCCGCCGATACATGACCTTCTATAGTCGCCTATAAACATCAAATTAACGCATCTTTATCTTATACTGCTTTATCATATAGTATAATACAGACACATGTGGAATAAACCTTCACATAGGCCTTCAACATCTCCACAAGATTCAGTTCCCAAAATATAGCTTCACATTTAAGCTGCCTCGATAATTCAAAAAAAAAATCACTTTTTAACTCTGTTAAAAATATTCCCATCGTCAACATGATCGATTGGAATCCAATTTCCAATATAAAATACCTTCTTTCATGCTCCATTATTACAACAATGCGTTCTTCCAACAATTAAAAATCTGCAGACTATCTCTAACGCAAGACATAATTCACATACTTGCAGTACTTCAACGAATTAAAAATCTACAACATTCATCATTACAAGTTAATAATAATACCTCCCTGCTTGTCGTTCATAATTGCTGCAATCAACAATGCTTAAATTCTCTCTCCACATTCCAATGCAATCTGCATTTCCTCTCAAAATGCTTTAAATTTCCATTTGAACAAGTATAGTCCTTACAATTCGTTTCAGTATTTAACAAAACCTTTATTGAGTTTCTGTCACATTTCAAATTGACTTCTGCGTAAAATTAAGTGATCAGCTATTATCATCGGATACTCAAGAAATCTCCATTATTTTCGTTTAAAAATTGACAATTGTAATATTGTCCTGTTATACAATGTCTATCTCGCATTACTTTAATGTTCAAATAAGAACCAATTTCACCCATTTTAATTTACGCCCTTTACATTTCCTTCTCTTGTGCCAATTGTTCTCTCTTCTTCTCGGTTATTACTGGCCAGAATAACTGAGCAGATCAGCTTCTCTGTTACCAGGGACAACTCCTTCTGTATTTTCCAATGTAGGGTTTACGTGTTTTTCTTGAGCTCCCGCTCCCATTTTCGGGATGCCTTGCTCTCTTTATATATTTGTATTGTTTATCTTTGAGAAGTGCGCGTACTGACGTCACTTAACTAAATCTTCGTTTCTTTTATCTTAATTCTGTGATTTTTACTTCACTCCGATGCTATCAAGGTAAGGTCTCTTTGTTTTGCATGTGTGTGTGAATCTTTCTTGTGGAATACTATGGTGTTTCACCTAATATAGTATGTCCACCGTGTGCATGGGTGTGTGAATCTTTCTTGTGGAATACTATTGTGTTTCACCTAATATAGTATGTCCATCGTGTGCATGTATGTGTGAATCTTTCTTGTGGAATACTATACTGTTTCACCTAATATAGTATGTCCACCGTGTGCATGTGTGTGAATCTTCCTTGTGGAATACTATGGTGTTTCACCTAATATAGTATGTCCACCGTGTGCATGGGTGTGTGAATCTTTCTTGTGGAATACTATTGTGTTTCACCTAATATAGTATGTCCACCGTGTGCATGTGTGTGTGAATCTTTCTTGTGGAATACTATGGTGTTTCACCTAATATAGTATGTCCACCGTGTGCATGTGTGTGAATCTTCCTTGTGGAATACTATGGTGTTTCACCTAATATAGTATGTCCACCGTGTGCATGTGTGTGAATCTTTCTTGTGGAATACTATGCTGTTTCACCTAATATAGTATGTCCACCGTGTGCATGTGTGTGTGAATCTTTCTTGTGGAATACTATTGTGTTTCACCTAATATAGTATGTCCACCGTGTGCATGGGTGTGTGAATCTTTCTTGTGGAATACTATGCTGTTTCACCTAATATAGTATGTCCAACGTGTGCATGTGTGTGAATCTTCCTTGTGGAATACTATGGTGTTTCACCTAATATAGTATGTCCACCGTGTGCATGTGTGTGAATCTTTCTTGTGGAATACTATGGTGTTTCACCTAATATAGTATGTATAAACCTCACTCGTTCCAGGTTCCGTATTGACCATGTTTACAAGATGTATAACACAATTTACACTCGCCAAATCAATACTTTACTTTACTAAAAATGCTATAGGTATTTTTGCAAATCCAACTACGCGGGACAAACAGGTAGGAGCATACGCACTCGTTATACTGAGCATGTTTCGGCCATAAAGCACAGGAAATTCTCAGCCATGGCGGTACATATGGAAGATCACGGACATAAATAATGGTGTTAAAATTTTGCATTACGCATCGAAAGGCAGCTATATGAATGTTTTGGAAAATATTCATATCAACACTTATCAGAGATCTAATGAATGCAATAATCTGAACGAGATTAACTTTGAGACTAACGTATTATTTGCTACATTAGCAGATCATTTAAATAACAAAAAAAGAAAACTGCTTCCTCAACCCCCGCCGTAATAGATTAATTCCTACATATATCCTGACTTGATCAAAATTTATTGACACCACACCCAATCATCCTTACAAGGAATAAATATTTAACGTTTCTACGTAACTCATTCATCACTTCAAATAATAAGTGCTTATTCCAAGGTTGACATTAATATGTCTAATGACACAGGCTCAACAAATGAAGTACAAGAGAAAAAGTACGCACTGTATTTTTATTTTTGGTTAGGATTTCGATGTCATATGATGTTTCACACCAATATATGGGCTGAAGAAGGAAACCTATCAAGTTTCCGAAACATGTACTGCCCCCGTAAATTGAATTATAGTGAGACCACGGTGGCTGTATTGGCAAATATGAAGAAAGTTATGGCTGTCATAGTTGTGACGTGGATATTCATGACGTAGGCACGGATGACGCAGACTTTATGCAAGTAGGCTGCTTGAGCTGAGATTCTTAGTGACGTCATGATTTTGTTCGAGAAAGATCTGAGATTTACGACGCAGTCGCAGGGAAACAAAGAATTGTGCTAAGGAAGAAGTTACGCTATTGGAGGAAAGGCTCGAACCAATGAACGATAGTTTGGAGGGAGACGGAGATTACTGAAACTACCATATTTAATTACTTTTGGAATGCAGAATTGTGGAAATCCATTTTCAGTTATGGCATTGATTTGGAATTTTGAAGAAATTAATTTTGAGTTTTTGAAATTTGAAAATCCGTCAAGTATAGCCAAAGTTAGAACTTCTAGCCATGACGGAGGAACAAGCTATGGAAGGGATGGATACGCCCCTTAAGAAGTTGATAAAAGGTCTTGCACAGCAGAGAGGAGCTCTCAGATCTCATATCTCATTTTCTCGTGTCTTATAGTCGTTTTCGAGTGATTCTGTGAAGCAAGTCGTCTTTAGCGCGTGTGGTAGAGCCCACCGCATCGAACGAGCACGGAGCGTGCAGCAGTTCCATTTTACGGTGTTTGAAACTAGGCGAAGTTGAAACGCACTCATAAACGAGTCTACCAGATGATATATCAAGAGTTAGCGACTGCCTTTAAGCTAAATCTATTGTGCATTACAGTATTAAAGTGTGTAGTAAAGTTGAACATTTTCACAGATATTGGCATAATAAGACTGCCAACAAAAGTGATTTTCTCGCCACCTGAGAAGCACTTTTATAATATCACATTCTACGCTACGGCTGACGCGGGTATTGCAACCGTGATACTACATATTGCATTTGGTGATACAACGCTACATTATAGAATGGAACAATATAATATGACAGTTCTTTCAACTATGATTATAACAGAAGTGGAGATGGAAGGCTAAACCTTTAATGCAATTGGGACATATATCAAAGGAGTGAAATAGCAGCATGGAACTTCGTTAATCGTCTTTCTACAAAAGCGAGCATGTAGTGAACATCCAACTACACTCATGCATCGTAATCCAACGCTGAATTATATCAAATGGCAGTGGAAAGATTTTCATACTCTACAATTATGAACATTTCTGCGGAAAATGATTGCAATAAACTTCATGGCGAATTTCTACCAGAACTTCAGGGAATTATCAAGAGAGGCCAGGGTGGACCCGGCTCACAAAGAAGAGTTTTACCAGAACTTCAGGGAACTTTCAAGAGAGGCCAGGGTGGACCCGGCTCACAAAGAAGAGTTTTGCCAGAAGGATGTCTATCGTATACATGGAGCAGTGCAATTTCCGGAGGAGGAAGCAGTTCTATTCTCCGAGGGCGCTGGTTCCAGGTTCGAGGTCGGAGCACATCTTTACGTTGGTGAAATGGAACCAACAGCAGTCTTCTTTGGGAAATTTTCCTCTGGAACTTCAATCAACAGATAAGGTAGTCGTGAACGTTTCTTGTTTTATTTGAGTCATTTAGCGATATCTGAGCAACCATTTTTCCCATATTTTCTGTCCCATATATTTTGCCCCATATTCTTGCTTGATATTTTTGTACTCAGTACACTTTGGAGAGTTATGCCTTTTTCTACGATTTATTGAGACATTGTTATGTCATTGGCATATTTAAATAATTTTGGATCAGTTGAGACTGATATTAAATATATTCTTTCAGTAATTTGCATATTTTTGTAGTCACGATTTGACTGTAAAGTTAACGATTTTCTATGGAAAATTTGAATTCAGACAGCGTGTCATTTTATTAAAGTAATTCTATTTCAGTTAATTACTTTGACCAATTTTCTGTCATCCTCAAGAAAGAAGAATAATTAAAAGATTTTAGAGCGTTAAAATCTATTACTGTATCGACGATCTTGGAAATACTAGTCGTTTTATGAACATGATTGCAACATAGACATTTATCGTCAGTTCTGAAATACCATTGCATTATAGACAATTTTATGAAATATGAACTTTGATTACGATTTATTGAATACACTATAGTAATGAACATTTGATAGGAGTTTTTTCTCAATTCTAGATTGGAACAATAATGTTTGCATTCCACAGTCTAATTGGATTCTATTCGACTATTATGCAGTTTAGATGAACTTTTATTGAAGATAGTATTTTTATACTACGATACTTTGAAGATATTAATCTCAATTTTGATAGACCAGGGAGGCGTGTATAATCGTATTTGCTATTAAATTTATTTGTGATTGGCAAATTTTTACTTCATATCGATTCATGAATGAAACCCACGAAGGTTAAATATAATAACAGTTATGATACAATTAATGAATATAAGAATTTTTAAAGAGGAACTATGGATGTATAATCGTTAGTTCAGTGGACGTGTAAAAGTCGCTGATGAATAATGCCCTTGAATAAGTGAAGGAGATTCCCACAGTAATTAATAAATTAATGAATTTATAAGTGGAGGTTTTTTGTGTGTGGAAGATTTTGTATGCCATATATATTGAGATATATGATGAATTCTGGGCCTATTTTGTGCAATTTTGTGCGTTTGGAGCGAGGTATTTTTCCGCTGAGTGTATTGTCCAGGTCCTTTGAAAATTAAGTATGTGAAGTTACTGTTAAAATTAACAAGAGTGTTTAAATAATTTGAGTTAACGATTTTGAATGGAGGTTACCGTCACAAATAATAATTATTATTAAACCTTATTAAACCTGAATTTGAAACTTAAATATAACTAACCTTTATTGGTCGATTATATCAACACGATTTAAGTAATTATAAACCGGATAAACGTGTGGTTTAATGTATTTCTAAAACAAATAATATTAATATTGTAAATAATTATGTAAATATCTTTAATAATAATTTGGAACGAAAGGAATTTAGAGAGGAGTGTATAAAGTTTTCAATTGTCGTTAGACAATATTATAAACAATTTATATTGTTATAAATAATTAATGAGTATTTGTTATAAACATTTAACGTTTTGTTAATATACTCTAAACAACGCTAGTTAAACATGTAAATTATATAATTAAACAAGTTTTGGGATTATTAGAGTAATCCAGTGATATGTGAATGGAGCATTTAAAAGATTTGCGTGATAATATTTGAGCTGAGACGTGAACATTTAAAGTGTTTTGAAAAGGAGCTAGGCTCTGAGGTAACTATCATATGCTAACGTTGGCTGGAGGGGTGAGTCCATTTGACGAGGTAAGCAGGCGACATGATGCAGGTGTATCGCAGCTGGCCAGACCACTGTATGTTAGAGGCCAAGGTCACCTGCATAGCAGCCTAGCAGTTATAAATAAAGTGTGATGTCTATTAAGAGGAAAACAATTGCTATATGTCTCGTCCCAACTCCCTTATTCATTCCATGTGTATTATTATTATCACGTTATTTTGAGCTAGAAAGCTGAAATTTTGTATGCAAAGTCTACAAGTCCTACAGGAGGACATGATTACATTGACAATGGCTTATGATCGCCACGTTTATTTTGTTGTTCTATTTTGTCATATTATTCCTTTATGTGAAATAAATTATTGTACAGTTTAAAGTTTCTTGTTGTCGTCTTGGTTCATTTTAAATATCGTGGTGGAGGTTATTGTGTGGGCATACTTTAAGTGATCCAGTTGGCATCCCAAACCCGAGATTAATTTGAATAGGTAAGTAAAGGTAAGTATGAACCCCCGTATATTTTGGTGTGTTCCACAATAATTTCTTGTTAACTACTGTGCTCTAATCTCGGTAGTATCTGTCAGTGCCATTTTCATTGAGGTTGCTGTGCCGGTGCGATTGATTATTGGCAATCCGATTGAGGGGGCGGATATCTGACAGCCTACTATCCGGATATCGGGGACAGTAGGATTGGCGCCGCAATTCGGTGGGGCTCGATTGACAACACTGGATTACCAGGTTGAACGCCAGTAGAATTGGCACAATCGAAGTTCGGAATGCTTGAATAACATTGGATTACCAAGTTATTGGAGTAGAATTGGCACCGCAATTTTGTGGAGTGTTCGAATAACATTGGATTACCAAGTTATCGATGTCAATGGGATTGTGAAGACTCAAATAAAGAGGTTGATTCTTTGTTAGAGGTCTTGGCCAATTGTAGAATTTGAGAGTGTGATTATATAGGGATTAAATGTTGTGTTGTATTAGGAAAATTACACTCAGAAAAGATCAGATCTTATACAACTTGAGAGAGGTTAAATAGGCTGGAAACTTAGAAAAATCGCCTATGATCGGGAGTCTTATTTTATTTGACCGGCTTATGACATGTTTAGTCATATTAAAGATAAAATTAAATTATTTGGATTGTAAATGTAAATTATTTGTGTTAGGATATTTTAAAATGAACCAAGGAAATTTGAACATGTGCTTGAGTTTATTTCAACATAGGGTGTCTACGAAAGTTAATTATAAGCTAATTATAAGTTAGATTTAAGACAGAAAATTGCTCAAACTTATATATGGTGAAAAATGTTGCTCAGATGTTAATATTTTGCTCTGTTTGATGTATGTCCCTAAAGCAGTCTATTATTGAAATATTATTGAAATGGCAGATGAAAGTATGAGAATGATGTTGGAGGAGATGTCCAACAGAATGAAGCAGATGATGGAGGAGAATTCTAGTAATATGTCTGCTAATTTGAAAGCTAGCATGGATGAAAGTGTGAAGGAGATGGAAGCTAGGAATACTAGTCGAATGGAGGAGAATATGAAAGTTCTTCAGACCAGTTCTGCAAACTTAGAAAATGATATGTCGCGTTTACAGATCAGTACCCAGGGAATCGAGAATGCTGTAACTGACATGCGCACAGACGTGTCCAATGTCCATAAAGATTTATCCAATGTACATAAAGATGTTTCAGATGTTAAGACTGATGTTTCTAAGGTACAGAAAGATCTTACTATGTTGAATCTTGATATTGCTAATGTCCGGGGTGATATTTCATGTGCTAGAGCAGAGGTAATTGTTGTTAGGAATGATGTTGCTACTGTACAAGATAAAGTAGAAGAGGTTCAAAGAGAGATTAAAAATGTTCGAACCGATGTGTCAAACGTTCAAGTAGACATAAATAATATTCATTCTGATGTAAATGAGATGCAAAGCGACATTAATAAGATACAAGTAGAAGTAAATACAGTTTTTGTAGACATTGCTAAAGTTCAAACTGATGTTAATAAAGTCAGAGAAGAAATTGAAACTTCAAAAACGCTTTGTACTCGTAACATTAGTGCTTTAACAACTAGGTTGGTTGACGAGTCTGTTAGGACAACAGCTTCTCTAGCTGGATTGAAATATGATGTAGAGGTCATGAGAACCCAAGTCTTAGATCATAATCGTTTACTTAAGGAAGACATTGAAGTAGATATTGCGGAAATGTTAACTGCAAATGTAACGGTTTGGAAAGATGAATGGAACAGGTCAAGTGGGGAACATGTCACTCAGAGGAGCGAATTGAAAGAAAACTTGCCAATACACAAGTAGACATAAATAATGAAGTAGTTCAAATTAGAAAGGATTTGAGTATAAGGATGGATTCGCTATTCGAAAAGCAGGTAGAGGATAGAACTCAAATAGGTCAGGACGTGCTAACATTAAAGGAACAAATTCATAAGGTTGTCTCCGATGTTAATGAAACTACGAGCAAACTTCAGAATTTGAAACTAGGAGAAGCTAGCATGATGGAAACCTATAAAGAAGAGTTGATTAGGAAAGTCATCACGGAAATCACAGATAAGGATCCAGAAGGCTTGACTGGTGAAGATGATAGGAATTACGTCAGAAGATGTAACCTCGCTACAGAAGAGAGAGATATTAGTCCTGAGGAACGTATATCCAGATTTCGCGAAGAAGAAGAGGATAGGAATATTGAACCTGAATGGAAATATCGAGATAGTGGGAAGAATTACATGGATTCATATCCGAGAAATGTGACAGTCATCCGGAACTTTGAGGACAAACCACAAAAGTTTAGTAATACTGATAGTCTAACACCGATAGAATATATCAGGAACCTGAAAGACTATTTCATTGAAGCTCATATTCCCAGAGAAAGAGAGATGAGAATAGTAGAAAGATTTCTAGCTGGAGGACCCCTTGAATGGTTCCTAGCATTTCGGTACACTTTCAGTAATTTTGACGAATTTGCAGAGGCACTGATAAAACGATTCTGGTCAATAGAAGCACAGAATTCATTAAGAGCTGAGGTATACTCGAGGAAGTATTCAGGTACTCTTCCAACACGGTACGCTGATTTCTTCACGAGCCAGTTATCGCGCTTGAGATTTTTGCAACCCCCATTGTCGACAGAGCAGTTGATAGATGCGATTTCTCGTATGCTGCCTGTGGAGGTAAGAAGGCTGATTATATCGTCAAATATCAGGGATTTGACCAGTATGGACGAATTATTGAGAAGGCTTGACTACACGAGCCCGATGCCAAATGTGGTTCAAAAAGGTCAGAGGCACGAATTCAAAGACATTAATACAGTCTATATGGATCAAGTTCAACAAACTGATAAGCCTGCTGATGAAGAGAAAACTAAAAATGTAGGTCCTCATAGGAATAATTATTTTCGCAACAGATCACAAGGTTACCGTCCATATGAGCAGAGACGAGGCTGGAACAATAATAGAGGGAATTATAATAACGGAAGAGGTAGATACTACAATAACCAGGGCTACAATAGGAACTACAATAGAAATAACCAGAATCGAAATCAGAATTCTCAAGGTCAGGTTATGACACCCGACAAGTATCAAGAAAGAGAGCAAGAAAGTCAGCAGTATTTGAAGGAATTACGAGAGAAGGAAGCTGAAAACCAAAAGAAAAGACAGGATGTAGTGATCGATCCTGGTCCTTCTACAAGTCAGCAGAACTTGGAAAACAGGAATACAGGACAGAAGAGAAAGTAGAGAGGAGAGAATGCATTAGCCACACACAACCCAGAGTAGAAGAGACTTATGATTAAGGAACATAGAGGAAATATCATATAAGAGTAAGCCAATAATAATTCAATTTCGTGTTCAAGTGAATTGAGATATTTATAACACAGAGTTTAAAAACAATTTGCAACTGTTTTAAACGTGGTGAAGGGAGAATGCCCCCGTAAATTGAATTATAGTGAGACCACAGTGGCTGTATTGGCAAATATGAAGAAAGTTATGGCTGTCATAGTTGTGACGTGGATATTCATGACGTAGGCACGGATGACGCAGACTTTATGCAAGTAGGCTGCTTGAGCTGAGATTCTTAGTGACGTCATGATTTTGTTCGAGAAAGATCTGAGATTTACGACGCAGTCGCAGGGAAACAAAGAATTGTGCTAAGGAAGAAGTTACGCTATTGGAGGAAAGGCTCGAACCAATGAACGATAGTTTGGAGGGAGACGGAGATTACTGAAACTACCATATTTAATTACTTTTGGAATGCAGAATTGTGGAAATCCATTTTCAGTTATGGCATTGATTTGGAATTTTGAAGAAATTAATTTTGAGTTTTTGAAATTTGAAAATCCGTCAAGTATAGCCAAAGTTAGAACTTCTAGCCATGACGGAGGAACAAGCTATGGAAGGGATGGATACGCCCCTTAAGAAGTTGATAAAAGGTCTTGCACAGCAGAGAGGAGCTCTCAGATCTCATATCTCATTTTCTCGTGTCTTATAGTCGTTTTCGAGTGATTCTGTGAAGCAAGTCGTCTTTAGCGCGTGTGGTAGAGCCCACCGCATCGAACGAGCACGGAGCGTGCAGCAGTTCCATTTTACGGTGTTTGAAACTAGGCGAAGTTGAAACGCACTCATAAACGAGTCTACCAGATGATATATCAAGAGTTAGCGACTGCCTTTAAGCTAAATCTATTGTGCATTACAGTATTAAAGTGTGTAGTAAAGTTGAACATTTTCACAGATATTGGCATAATAAGACTGCCAACAAAAGTGATTTTCTCGCCACCTGAGAAGCACTTTTATAATATCACATTCTACGCTACGGCTGACGCGGGTATTGCAACCGTGATACTACATATTGCATTTGGTGATACAACGCTACATTATAGAATGGAACAATATAATATGGCAGTTCTTTCAACTATGATTATAACAGAAGTGGAGATGGAAGGCTAAACCTTTAATGCAATTGGGACATATATCAATGGAGTGAAATAGCAGCATGGAACTTCGTTAATCGTCTTTCTACAAAAGCGAGCATGTAGTGAACATCCAACTACACTCATGCATCGTAATCCAACGCTGAATTATATCAAATGGCAGTGGAAAGATTTTCATACTCTACAATTATGAACATTTCTGCGGAAAATGATTGCAATAAACTTCATGGCGAATTTCTACCAGAACTTCAGGGAATTATCAAGAGAGGCCAGGGTGGACCCGGCTCACAAAGAAGAGTTTTACCAGAACTTCAGGGAACTTTCAAGAGAGGCCAGGGTGGACCCGGCTCACAAAGAAGAGTTTTGCCAGAAGGATGTCTATCGTATACATGGAGCAGTGCAATTTCCGGAGGAGGAAGCAGTTCTATTCTCCGAGGGCGCTGGTTCCAGGTTCGAGGTCGGAGCACATCTTTACGTTGGTGAAATGGAACCAACAGCAGTCTTCTTTGGGAAATTTTCCTCTGGAACTTCAATCAACAGATAAGGTAGTCGTGAACGTTTCTTGTTTTATTTGAGTCATTTAGCGATATCTGAGCAACCATTTTTCCCATATTTTCTGTCCCATATATTTTGCCCCATATTCTTGCTTGATATTTTTGTACTCAGTACACTTTGGAGAGTTATGCCTTTTTCTACGATTTATTGAGACATTGTTATGTCATTGGCATATTTAAATAATTTTGGATCAGTTGAGACTGATATTAAATATATTCTTTCAGTAATTTGCATATTTTTGTAGTCACGATTTGACTGTAAATTTAACGATTTTCTATGGAAAATTTGAATTCAGACAGCGTGTCATTTTATTAAAGTAATTCTATTTCAGTTAATTACTTTGACCAATTTTCTGTCATCCTCAAGAAAGAAGAATAATTAAAAGATTTTAGAGCGTTAAAATCTATTACTGTATCGACGATCTTGGAAATACTAGTCGTTTTATGAACATGATTGCAACATAGACATTTATCGTCAGTTCTGAAATACCATTGCATTATAGACAATTTTATGAAATATGAACTTTGATTACGATTTATTGAATACACTATAGTAATGAACATTTGATAGGAGTTTTTTCTCAATTCTAGATTGGAACAATAATGTTTGCATTCCACAGTCTAATTGGATTCTATTCGACTATTATGCAGTTTAGATGAACTTTTATTGAAGATAGTATTTTTATACTACGATACTTTGAAGATATTAATCTCAATTTTGATAGACCAGGGAGGCGTGTATAATCGTATTTGCTATTAAATTTATTTGTGATTGGCAAATTTTTACTTCATATCGATTCATGAATGAAACCCACGAAGGTTAAATATAATAACAGTTATGATACAATTAATGAATATAAGAATTTTTAAAGAGGAACTATGGATGTATAATCGTTAGTTCAGTGGACGTGTAAAAGTCGCTGATGAATAATGCCCTTGAATAAGTGAAGGAGATTCCCACAGTAATTAATAAATTAATGAATTTATAAGTGGAGGTTTTTTGTATGTGGAAGATTTTGTATGCCATATATATTGAGATATATGATGAATTCTGGGCCTATTTTGTGCAATTTTGTGCGTTTGGAGCGAGGTATTTTTCCGCTGAGTGTATTGTCCAGGTCCTTTGAAAATTAAGTATGTGAAGTTACTGTTAAAATTAACAAGAGTGTTTAAATAATTTGAGATAACGATTTTGAATGGAGGTTACCGTCACAAATAATAATTATTATTAAACCTTATTAAACCTGAATTTGAAACTTAAATATAACTAACCTTTATTGGTCGATTATATCAACACGATTTAAGTAATTATCAACCGGATAAACGTGTGGTTTAATGTATTTCTAAAACAAATAATATTAATATTGTAAATAATTATGTAAATATCTTTAATAATAATTTGGAACGAAAGGAATTTAGAGAGGAGTGTATAAAGTTTTCAATTGTCGTTAGACAATATTATAAACAATTTATATTGTTATAAATAATTAATGAGTATTTGTTATAAACATTTAACGTTTTGTTAATATACTCTAAACAACGCTAGTTAAACATGTGAATTATATAATTAAACAAGTTTTGGGATTATTAGAGTAATCCAGTGATATGTGAATGGAGCATTTAAAAGATTTGCGTGATAATATTTGAGCTGAGACGTGAACATTTAAAGTGTTTTGAAAAGGAGCTAGGCTCTGAGGTAACTAGCATATGCTAACGTTGGCTGGAGGGGTGAGTCCATTTGACGAGGTAAGCAGGCGACATGATGCAGGTGTATCGCAGCTGGCCAGACCACTGTATGTTAGAGGCCAAGGTCACCTGCATAGCAGCCTAGCAGTTATAAATAAAGTGTGATGTTTATTAAGAGGAAAACAATTGCTATATGTCTCGTCCCAACTCCCTTATTCATTCCATGTGTATTATTATTATCACGTTCTTTTGAGCTAGAAAGCTGAAATTTTGTATGCAAAGTCTACAAGTCCTACAGGAGGACATGATTACATTGACAATGGCTTATGATCGCCACGTTTATTTTGTTGTTCTATTTTGTCATATTATTCCTTTATGTGAAATAAATTATTGTACAGTTAAAAGTTTCTTGTTGTCGTCTTGGTTCATTTTAAATATCGTGGTGGAGGTTATTGTGTGGGCATACTTTAAGTGATCCAGTTGGCATCCCAAACCCGAGATTAATTTGAATAGGTAAGTAAAGGTAAGTATGAACCCCCGTATATTTTGGTGTGTTCCACAATAATTTCTTGTTAACTACTGTGCTCTAATCTCGGTAGTATCTGTCAGTGCCATTTTCATTGAGGTTGCTGTGCCGGTGCGATTGATTATTGGCAATCCGATTGAGGGGGCGGATATCTGACAGCCTACTATCCGGATATCGGGGACAGTAGGATTGGCGCCGCAATTCGGTGGGGCTCGATTGACAACACTGGATTACCAGGTTGAACGCCAGTAGAATTGGCACAATCGAAGTTCGGAATGCTTGAATAACATTGGATTACCAAGTTATTGGAGTAGAATTGGCACCGCAATTTTGTGGAGTGTTCGAATAACATTGGATTACCAAGTTATCGATGTCAATGGGATTGTGAAGACTCAAATAAAGAGGTTGATTCTTTGTTAGAGGTCTTGGCCAATTGTAGAATTTGAGAGTGTGATTATATAGGGATTAAATGTTGTGTTGTATTAGGAAAATTACACTCAGAAAAGATCAGATCTTATACAACTTGAGAGAGGTTAAATAGGCTGGAAACTTAGAAAAATCGCCTATGATCGGGAGTCTTATTTTATTTGACCGGCTTATGACATGTTTAGTCATATTAAAGATAAAATTAAATTATTTGGATTGTAAATGTAAATTATTTGTGTTAGGATATTTTAAAATGAACCAAGGAAATTTGAACATGTGCTTGAGTTTATTTCAACATAGGGTGTCTACGAAAGTTAATTATAAGCTAATTATAAGTTAGATTTAAGACAGAAAATTGCTCAAACTTATATATGGTGAAAAATGTTGCTCAGATGTTAATATTTTGCTCTGTTTGATGTATGTCCCTAAAGCAGTCTATTATTGAAATATTATTGAAATGGCAGATGAAAGTATGAGAATGATGTTGGAGGAGATGTCCAACAGAATGAAGCAGATGATGGAGGAGAATTCTAGTAATATGTCTGCTAATTTGAAAGCTAGCATGGATGAAAGTGTGAAGGAGATGGAAGCTAGGAATACTAGTCGAATGGAGGAGAATATGAAAGTTCTTCAGACCAGTTCTGCAAACTTAGAAAATGATATGTCGCGTTTACAGATCAGTACCCAGGGAATCGAGAATGCTGTAACTGACATGCGCACAGACGTGTCCAATGTCCATAAAGATTTATCCAATGTACATAAAGATGTTTCAGATGTTAAGACTGATGTTTCTAAGGTACAGAAAGATCTTACTATGTTGAATCTTGATATTGCTAATGTCCGGGGTGATATTTCATGTGCTAGAGCAGAGGTAATTGTTGTTAGGAATGATGTTGCTACTGTACAAGATAAAGTAGAAGAGGTTCAAAGAGAGATTAAAAATGTTCGAACCGATGTGTCAAACGTTCAAGTAGACATAAATAATATTCATTCTGATGTAAATGAGATGCAAAGCGACATTAATAAGATACAAGTAGAAGTAAATACAGTTTTTGTAGACATTGCTAAAGTTCAAACTGATGTTAATAAAGTCAGAGAAGAAATTGAAACTTCAAAAACGCTTTGTACTCGTAACATTAGTGCTTTAACAACTAGGTTGGTTGACGAGTCTGTTAGGACAACAGCTTCTCTAGCTGGATTGAAATATGATGTAGAGGTCATGAGAACCCAAGTCTTAGATCATAATCGTTTACTTAAGGAAGACATTGAAGTAGATATTGCGGAAATGTTAACTGCAAATGTAACGGTTTGGAAAGATGAATGGAACAGGTCAAGTGGGGAACATGTCACTCAGAGGAGCGAATTGAAAGAAAACTTGCCAATACACAAGTAGACATAAATAATGAAGTAGTTCAAATTAGAAAGGATTTGAGTATAAGGATGGATTCGCTATTCGAAAAGCAGGTAGAGGATAGAACTCAAATAGGTCAGGACGTGCTAACATTAAAGGAACAAATTCATAAGGTTGTCTCCGATGTTAATGAAACTACGAGCAAACTTCAGAATTTGAAACTAGGAGAAGCTAGCATGATGGAAACCTATAAAGAAGAGTTGATTAGGAAAGTCATCACGGAAATCACAGATAAGGATCCAGAAGGCTTGACTGGTGAAGATGATAGGAATTACGTCAGAAGATGTAACCTCGCTACAGAAGAGAGAGATATTAGTCCTGAGGAACGTATATCCAGATTTCGCGAAGAAGAAGAGGATAGGAATATTGAACCTGAATGGAAATATCGAGATAGTGGGAAGAATTACATGGATTCATATCCGAGAAATGTGACAGTCATCCGGAACTTTGAGGACAAACCACAAAAGTTTAGTAATACTGATAGTCTAACACCGATAGAATATATCAGGAACCTGAAAGACTATTTCATTGAAGCTCATATTCCCAGAGAAAGAGAGATGAGAATAGTAGAAAGATTTCTAGCTGGAGGACCCCTTGAATGGTTCCTAGCATTTCGGTACACTTTCAGTAATTTTGACGAATTTGCAGAGGCACTGATAAAACGATTCTGGTCAATAGAAGCACAGAATTCATTAAGAGCTGAGGTATACTCGAGGAAGTATTCAGGTACTCTTCCAACACGGTACGCTGATTTCTTCACGAGCCAGTTATCGCGCTTGAGATTTTTGCAACCCCCATTGTCGACAGAGCAGTTGATAGATGCGATTTCTCGTATGCTGCCTGTGGAGGTAAGAAGGCTGATTATATCGTCAAATATCAGGGATTTGACCAGTATGGACGAATTATTGAGAAGGCTTGACTACACGAGCCCGATGCCAAATGTGGTTCAAAAAGGTCAGAGGCACGAATTCAAAGACATTAATACAGTCTATATGGATCAAGTTCAACAAACTGATAAGCCTGCTGATGAAGAGAAAACTAAAAATGTAGGTCCTCATAGGAATAATTATTTTCGCAACAGATCACAAGGTTACCGTCCATATGAGCAGAGACGAGGCTGGAACAATAATAGAGGGAATTATAATAACGGAAGAGGTAGATACTACAATAACCAGGGCTACAATAGGAACTACAATAGAAATAACCAGAATCGAAATCAGAATTCTCAAGGTCAGGTTATGACACCCGACAAGTATCAAGAAAGAGAGCAAGAAAGTCAGCAGTATTTGAAGGAATTACGAGAGAAGGAAGCTGAAAACCAAAAGAAAAGACAGGATGTAGTGATCAATCCTGGTCCTTCTACAAGTCAGCAGAACTTGGAAAACAGGAATACAGGACAGAAGAGAAAGTAGAGAGGAGAGAATGCATTAGCCACACACAACCCAGAGTAGAAGAGACTTATGATTAAGGAACATAGAGGAAATATCATATAAGAGTAAGCCAATAATAATTCAATTTCGTGTTCAAGTGAATTGAGATATTTATAACACAGAGTTTAAAAACAATTTGCAACTGTTTTAAACGTGGTGAAGGGAGAATGCCCCCGTAAATTGAATTATAGTGAGACCACAGTGGCTGTATTGGCAAATATGAAGAAAGTTATGGCTGTCATAGTTGTGACGTGGATATTCATGACGTAGGCACGGATGACGCAGACTTTATGCAAGTAGGCTGCTTGAGCTGAGATTCTTAGTGACGTCATGATTTTGTTCGAGAAAGATCTGAGATTTACGACGCAGTCGCAGGGAAACAAAGAATTGTGCTAAGGAAGAAGTTACGCTATTGGAGGAAAGGCTCGAACCAATGAACGATAGTTTGGAGGGAGACGGAGATTACTGAAACTACCATATTTAATTACTTTTGGAATGCAGAATTGTGGAAATCCATTTTCAGTTATGGCATTGATTTGGAATTTTGAAGAAATTAATTTTGAGTTTTTGAAATTTGAAAATCCGTCAAGTATAGCCAAAGTTAGAACTTCTAGCCATGACGGAGGAACAAGCTATGGAAGGGATGGATACGCCCCTTAAGAAGTTGATAAAAGGTCTTGCACAGCAGAGAGGAGCTCTCAGATCTCATATCTCATTTTCTCGTGTCTTATAGTCGTTTTCGAGTGATTCTGTGAAGCAAGTCGTCTTTAGCGCGTGTGGTAGAGCCCACCGCATCGAACGAGCACGGAGCGTGCAGCAGTTCCATTTTACGGTGTTTGAAACTAGGCGAAGTTGAAACGCACTCATAAACGAGTCTACCAGATGATATATCAAGAGTTAGCGACTGCCTTTAAGCTAAATCTATTGTGCATTACAGTATTAAAGTGTGTAGTAAAGTTGAACATTTTCACAGATATTGGCATAATAAGACTGCCAACAAAAGTGATTTTCTCGCCACCTGAGAAGCACTTTTATAATATCACATTCTACGCTACGGCTGACGCGGGTATTGCAACCGTGATACTACATATTGCATTTGGTGATACAACGCTACATTATAGAATGGAACAATATAATATGGCAGTTCTTTCAACTATGATTATAACAGAAGTGGAGATGGAAGGCTAAACCTTTAATGCAATTGGGACATATATCAATGGAGTGAAATAGCAGCATGGAACTTCGTTAATCGTCTTTCTACAAAAGCGAGCATGTAGTGAACATCCAACTACACTCATGCATCGTAATCCAACGCTGAATTATATCAAATGGCAGTGGAAAGATTTTCATACTCTACAATTATGAACATTTCTGCGGAAAATGATTGCAATAAACTTCATGGCGAATTTCTACCAGAACTTCAGGGAATTATCAAGAGAGGCCAGGGTGGACCCGGCTCACAAAGAAGAGTTTTACCAGAACTTCAGGGAACTTTCAAGAGAGGCCAGGGTGGACCCGGCTCACAAAGAAGAGTTTTGCCAGAAGGATGTCTATCGTATACATGGAGCAGTGCAATTTCCGGAGGAGGAAGCAGTTCTATTCTCCGAGGGCGCTGGTTCCAGGTTCGAGGTCGGAGCACATCTTTACGTTGGTGAAATGGAACCAACAGCAGTCTTCTTTGGGAAATTTTCCTCTGGAACTTCAATCAACAGATAAGGTAGTCGTGAACGTTTCTTGTTTTATTTGAGTCATTTAGCGATATCTGAGCAACCATTTTTCCCATATTTTCTGTCCCATATATTTTGCCCCATATTCTTGCTTGATATTTTTGTACTCAGTACACTTTGGAGAGTTATGCCTTTTTCTACGATTTATTGAGACATTGTTATGTCATTGGCATATTTAAATAATTTTGGATCAGTTGAGACTGATATTAAATATATTCTTTCAGTAATTTGCATATTTTTGTAGTCACGATTTGACTGTAAATTTAACGATTTTCTATGGAAAATTTGAATTCAGACAGCGTGTC
This sequence comes from Meconema thalassinum, assembly GCA_946902985.2. Classification (NCBI taxonomy): domain Eukaryota; kingdom Metazoa; phylum Arthropoda; class Insecta; order Orthoptera; family Tettigoniidae; genus Meconema; species Meconema thalassinum. The sequence goes on along the minus strand of OX336395.1, from coordinate 18,538,851 downwards.
ATTTTATTAAAGTAATTCTATTTCAGTTAATTACTTTGACCAATTTTCTGTCATCCTCAAGAAAGAAGAATAATTAAAAGATTTTAGAGCGTTAAAATCTATTACTGTATCGACGATCTTGGAAATACTAGTCGTTTTATGAACATGATTGCAACATAGACATTTATCGTCAGTTCTGAAATACCATTGCATTATAGACAATTTTATGAAATATGAACTTTGATTACGATTTATTGAATACACTATAGTAATGAACATTTGATAGGAGTTTTTTCTCAATTCTAGATTGGAACAATAATGTTTGCATTCCACAGTCTAATTGGATTCTATTCGACTATTATGCAGTTTAGATGAACTTTTATTGAAGATAGTATTTTTATACTACGATACTTTGAAGATATTAATCTCAATTTTGATAGACCAGGGAGGCGTGTATAATCGTATTTGCTATTAAATTTATTTGTGATTGGCAAATTTTTACTTCATATCGATTCATGAATGAAACCCACGAAGGTTAAATATAATAACAGTTATGATACAATTAATGAATATAAGAATTTTTAAAGAGGAACTATGGATGTATAATCGTTAGTTCAGTGGACGTGTAAAAGTCGCTGATGAATAATGCCCTTGAATAAGTGAAGGAGATTCCCACAGTAATTAATAAATTAATGAATTTATAAGTGGAGGTTTTTTGTATGTGGAAGATTTTGTATGCCATATATATTGAGATATATGATGAATTCTGGGCCTATTTTGTGCAATTTTGTGCGTTTGGAGCGAGGTATTTTTCCGCTGAGTGTATTGTCCAGGTCCTTTGAAAATTAAGTATGTGAAGTTACTGTTAAAATTAACAAGAGTGTTTAAATAATTTGAGATAACGATTTTGAATGGAGGTTACCGTCACAAATAATAATTATTATTAAACCTTATTAAACCTGAATTTGAAACTTAAATATAACTAACCTTTATTGGTCGATTATATCAACACGATTTAAGTAATTATCAACCGGATAAACGTGTGGTTTAATGTATTTCTAAAACAAATAATATTAATATTGTAAATAATTATGTAAATATCTTTAATAATAATTTGGAACGAAAGGAATTTAGAGAGGAGTGTATAAAGTTTTCAATTGTCGTTAGACAATATTATAAACAATTTATATTGTTATAAATAATTAATGAGTATTTGTTATAAACATTTAACGTTTTGTTAATATACTCTAAACAACGCTAGTTAAACATGTGAATTATATAATTAAACAAGTTTTGGGATTATTAGAGTAATCCAGTGATATGTGAATGGAGCATTTAAAAGATTTGCGTGATAATATTTGAGCTGAGACGTGAACATTTAAAGTGTTTTGAAAAGGAGCTAGGCTCTGAGGTAACTAGCATATGCTAACGTTGGCTGGAGGGGTGAGTCCATTTGACGAGGTAAGCAGGCGACATGATGCAGGTGTATCGCAGCTGGCCAGACCACTGTATGTTAGAGGCCAAGGTCACCTGCATAGCAGCCTAGCAGTTATAAATAAAGTGTGATGTTTATTAAGAGGAAAACAATTGCTATATGTCTCGTCCCAACTCCCTTATTCATTCCATGTGTATTATTATTATCACGTTCTTTTGAGCTAGAAAGCTGAAATTTTGTATGCAAAGTCTACAAGTCCTACAGGAGGACATGATTACATTGACAATGGCTTATGATCGCCACGTTTATTTTGTTGTTCTATTTTGTCATATTATTCCTTTATGTGAAATAAATTATTGTACAGTTTAAAGTTTCTTGTTGTCGTCTTGGTTCATTTTAAATATCGTGGTGGAGGTTATTGTGTGGGCATACTTTAAGTGATCCAGTTGGCATCCCAAACCCGAGATTAATTTGAATAGGTAAGTAAAGGTAAGTATGAACCCCCGTATATTTTGGTGTGTTCCACAATAATTTCTTGTTAACTACTGTGCTCTAATCTCGGTAGTATCTGTCAGTGCCATTTTCATTGAGGTTGCTGTGCCGGTGCGATTGATTATTGGCAATCCGATTGAGGGGGCGGATATCTGACAGCCTACTATCCGGATATCGGGGACAGTACCTATAGTATTTTTAGTAAAGTAAAGTAAAGTATTGATTTGGCGAGTGTAAATTGTGTTATATATCTTGTAATATAGTATGTTCACCGTGTGTATGTGTGTGTGAATCTTTCTTGTGGAATACTATGGTGCTTCACCTAATATAGTATATCCACCGTGTGCATGTGTGTGTGAATCTTTCTTGTGGAATACTATGGTGTTTCACCTAATATAGTATATCCACCGTGTGCATGTGTGTGTGAATCTTCCTTGTGGAATACTATGGTGTTTCACCTAATATAGTATGTTCACCGTGTGTATGTGTGTGTGAATCTTTCTTGTGGAATACTATGGTGCTTCACCTAATATAGAATGTCCACCGTGTGAATGTGTGTGTGAATCTTTCTTGTGGAATACTATGGTGTTTCACCTAATATAGTATGTCCACCGTGTGCATGTTTGTTTCCTTTGAGTTAAGCACATCTCCCATCAAAATATTAACGAAATATCCAATCGCACACTAAAACTAAATTTACGGTAAAATCCACCACAATAAAATCTCGCTCATCGAAGAATAAAGATCAAATCTAAATTCAAAAACATTTACGAAGTCCAAATACAAAATAATCAAATATCACCTTGTTCTCTCCAGCCATCTGGACTGCGTCTCTGCTGCCTCGTTCTGATGTCTCCTCCTGGTGTAGCCTCGTTCTCTCCAGCCTTCTGGACTGCGTCTCTGCTGCCTCGTTCTGATGTCTTCTCCTAGTATCGCCTCGTTCTGATGTCTCCTCCTGGTATCACCTTGTTCTCTCTAGCCATCTGGACTGCGTCTCTGCTGCCTCGTTCTGGGCTCGAACTGACCTCGCCCTCGCGTTGCCCTAGTTCTAGAAAGGAACTGGGATCGTGATCTGAGTCTACCCTTGTTCAAACCATCTTTTTCTTTCTTGCTGTTCCTTCTAGATGTTCTTGAAGTCATTGTGAAGTTGAATTTCGTCGAGAGTGTTTTAATTAATTTTATTTTTGAATTTAAGCTAGTTTTGAGTAATTTTATGTTATTCCCGATCTTTCCATACTGGTAGTTGCTGTTAGCTGATTACCGTAGATCATTACATTTTCTCATTGTAGTGTTCCCTGTTGCATGTCCACTCGGTCATTTCCACTTTCATTTCAATATCGAAAACAATTTCAATCATTGCAGGAATTAATTTCATCTTCGAAGAAGTATGACAAGTTGTTGACTGGAATTCCTCGAAATCTCCGTCGAAATGTTCGTAATATTTCACTTAGAACTGTGGTAATCTCGTAGAAATTATTAAAAGTTCCTTAGTAACAAAGCTATCGGCGTTACAATATTACTGGGATATTTTATTGAAAATCCTTCGTTGAAGAAAATGGTCATATTTCCGTAGAATGTTCGTAATATTTCACCTTCCAAAAACCTCAAATATTCAATTCAAATATGAACTCAATTAACAAAGTTCAATTACTTCACTTGGTCTTCATAGTAGATTCAAGCTAGTGGAAAAATTTCTATGTCCTCGACTGGACTTCTTCAAGTCCACAAAATCGTAGAGCGCCTTTCCTCAAAATCTTGACCGCCAGTGCACTCGCATCGGCCGACAACTATAATCTGACAGGACCATGCCTGGACTCGAATTCAACAATACGTCTAACTCCTTACAAGAACCAGAGTAAAAAGCCTCCCCTGAAATGGCGCATTTCCTCACGAAAGAAATTTGGCACTCACGCTTCGTGAAAATCGTGATACGAGTATTTTCTCAAATGCTTCCAGTTTTCACAATCCAAATACATAGACTAATAATTTTTGTCTGGAAATTTGCTCTATTCTAAGTGTAATCATATTTCTTCTGGAACTTCCGTAATAATTATTTTACTCTAATTACCGACTTCGTTATTTTGTTAATATCCCAATCTGGTCATGTGACCACAAAGCAGTAATCGGATCGTGCCGTGACACACTCCAGTGTTTATTTCCTATTATTTGCTGCACGTGCCAATTTATATTTTATTTTATTCTATTTTTAGATTGGGTCACTCGTTTTCTTCCCCCCCCCCCTCCCCCAGGGGCTCACATCTAGTGGGACGTGAGTTGGCGACCACGGGACCCCAGCTGAGTCCGGCATTGCTTCCTCTTACTTGTGCCGGGCTCCTCTCTGTCTTCTTTCCGGTCGACGTCACTTGGTCAACTCTTGTTCTCTTCCGACCCCGACGATATTAGGGTATCCGAGGCCTAGGGAGTCTCTTCCTTTCCCGCCTTAATTTTCCCTTGTCTCATCTTTTGTGATTCCATCCTTCTGCGAGGGGTCAGCCTTCTTTTTCTTTTCATGTTATCTCCTGCCTTCTGCTCAAGGCCCTCAAGAAGGCCGGGTGTATGTAGCCCCACCACTTTTGGTGCACCCTCGATAATGCTACACCCTAAGGGGCTCCCTGCTGGTGTGTTCGGGAGTTGGCGACCCTGAGGGATTCCTGAGCTGGGTCCGTTTTACCCTTTTGTCCCTTACCTGTGGGGCGGACCTTCTCCTCTTTCACTTTCCTATCTGCCTTTCATGGCTCTCCTTCCTTCCAAGTCCCTCAATCCGCATTCTTCGAGGGTTGAAGGCATTTCTTTTCCTCCTGTTCTTTATTTGCCTTATTCTCCTTTAATGTTCCAATTCTTCTTCTAGAATGTAGGTTAGTAGTTAGTTTTAATTTTAAGTTTGCATTTCATTTTCATCTTCACGATCACCCAAACCATCAGGGGCCGATAACCTAGATGTTAGTCCCCTTAAAACAACAATTATCATCATCATCATTTTCATCCGAAAACCTGTGCTGCTGGCCTGTCATCACGTGACTGTGCTTCTTGAAGCCTTGTGTCAATAGAATCTCATTTATGCAATGTAAAATTTGGAGACATTTCAAATCTGAATCTCAGACTAGAAATTCTGGCTCAATATATATTTGAACGTGGGGTAGATTTAAACAGTCATGGAAACTTATAGTTTTAGATAATCTGAAAGTTAATTTTAGTTTTATTATGTTGGTTATCATGTATTCCAAGACAGTAGTCTGTTTCCCACCAGTTTTGCTTGTTGTTGAGGTTGTGTTGATGATCAATTTTTGAGGCTAAAATCCAAAATTTCGCCAATCCATCTGTAACGAATTACAAGACATACCAAGGGAAGCACTGCCTTCCTAATTATACCGGAAGTAAATACCATCCTTAGCATGTATTTTGATATATTTGTTTTCATTGGAGATCATAACCTATAATAAGTCAAAGATTTGCATTAAGTGACAGGTTCAAACACTGAATATGGGGCACTTTTGAACCCCTCCTGATTTACAACTCAGCAGTGTCAACCGTTGTTCAAGCTCCGAATTTGTAGCAGAAAAGGGCATAAACAGGTTGGGCAAGGAGTTTTAGGGGAAAGGGACAGTGTGTGACTATGTGTTTCATAATTAGTGCTTCTGGAAATGCACTGGCACCTTTTTTTTTATTCCCAAGAGCTAGGATGAATAACGTCTGGGACTATTTGCTAAACCAATGCTAACTTCTGGAGGATTTGTCATTAAGAGGTTATAAATGGCTGCCTGTTATACATCGGTAGTACGGTTGTCTAGGAACCAAAATGGTTCTCTCTCTGTTGAAACGCCAGACCTATTAGCCTCTACCAGCTCTGTTTTTAACGACAGACCTGCTAGCCTCTAACAGCCAAGTAACCTAACCCTTTACCTCCTGCCCACGTAAACATTCTTGTGTTATCAGCAGTCGCTCTGACAAGGCCTGGCCAGGTCGTGTATTGAGTGCGAGCAAGCAACACAGTTCTGTAGCATTCAAAACGTGTGTGTCTTATTATTATTATTATTATTACTATTCTTAAACATTTTACGTAATAATAATTACTAGCAAGCGGCCATCCTCAATACATGTACACATTAATCATACACTTTCACCAGGTCCAATGATTAGTTTATAACATCTCAGGGCAATGAGCTTACCGTTTTGGCTCTTTGGGTTAATGCACATCACTTGGTCGACCAAATGTTATAGGTTTTCATATTCTACAAGCATTTGCTGTGCCAGACAGCGGTCTCGCTCATTACCGTTGACTAAAACGTTAAAGATCCCCTTCAGGGTAAACAAAATTTTAGCACACGTGACACGTTTTCAAATATTCTTCTCCGCAATTCATTTCTTCCAGGCATGGTCACTGTGCTCGACAACAGGCTCATTGGGACACATAACAGCAGTACCGTCTCTCTCACCGACCACTCTTAATTAAAATTTAAACAGGTAAAAAAATTTTTTCATCATATTGTATGGCGATAAAAATCAAAAAATCAATTCAAAAACAGGGCGTCATCCAAAATCCAACGACCCCCCATACAAGTCCGTAGCCTTATTCGTTCTCAAAATATTAACAACAGTGCACTTAGGCCCTTTTGACAAAAATCAAAAAATCAATTCAAAATCAGGGCGTCTTCCCAAATCCAACGACCCCTCATACAAGTCCGTAGCCTTCTTAGTTCTCAAAATATTAACAACTGTGCACTTAGACCCTTTTGACAAAAATCAAAAAATCAATTCAAAAACAGGGCCTTCTTCCCAAATCCAACGACCCCTCATACAAGTCCGTAGCCTTCTTAGTTCTCAAACTATAAACAACAGTGCACTTCGGCCCTTTTGATAAAAATCAAAACCACACTAAAAACGGGGCGTCATCCCTAATCCAACGACCCCTCGTACAAGTCCGTAGCCTTCTTAGTTTTCAAAATATTAACAACAGTGCACGTAGGTCCTTTTGACAAAAATCAAAACTATATTCAAAAACGGGGCGTCATCCCAAATCCAACGACCCCTCATACAAGTCCATAGCATTCTTAGTTCGGAAAATATTAAAAAGCAAATCACCTATTAGTTTTCAATCTTTTGGTTAAATTAAAAGAAACTCATCCATAAATAATTATTTACAAAATCCCCAAGTGCGCATGCGTTAAAAACAATAACTAAAATGTTGATTCATAGCGGCATCTAGAAAAACGCATGCGCTTTATGAGCAACAACGTTTAAGTTCATATTAGCAGAGCACCTTATACATATCTTAATTGAAAGGCGACTTTCACTAAAAAATTACAATTTCATCCCCTAGTAGGGGTAGGTTTTATTTAGGGGTTGAAATGAGTGGTCCATTGAAAAGATGGCATCAGCCCGACTCCAACGATATGTCGCATGTCAAAATCGGACCATGGGTTCGAGTGATATCGACTTTGCCCCTGAATGTATCGCGGGTTAGTATGTGACGTCAGAGGGAGAGTTTGGGGGGGGGGGCCGAACTGTCACTGCCCCCCTACTGAGCGACGATCTGAAAAAGACCGAGGTAATGAAAACTGATGATGTGTGGTCTGGCAACCGCTTGTGGATTGTGATGAGATCGGAAGGTCAGGTGCCATTTCTTTCACCATGAGGGAAGGTGAACAGGTGTGAGTGGGTACTGTACTCGATGTGACCTGAGTCGAATCGGCTACGCTGACCATGTTGGGAAGAACGTGCTAGAAAAGGGGCGAACTATGGGAACCTGACGTCAGGAATATCTTGCAACATCGAAGCAACGAGAATGCCGGGACCCAGCGAATATGATTTAATTTCAAGGTGATGAGAAATAATAATACTGTTTGAGAATCTGTTAATAACGTTCAGATAATAGTTTATGGATATATATTTTACTTTATATGTCTAGATGACCAATAAGAATGTAGGGGAGTTTGTGACGTCACGCCAGTCACAGTTCAGCGTGTGACAGCGATCAATAACCACATAAACAGCGCTGTTATAATCCAGCCGGTGCTTGCGAATAGTAATCATGTTGATGCCGCCAGTCACAGTTCAGCGAGTGACAGCGATCAATAACCACATAAACAGCGCTGTTATAGTCCAGCCGGTGCTTGCGAATAGTAATCATGTTGATGCCGCCAGTCACAGTTCAGCGCGTGACAGCGATCAATAACCACATAAACAGCGCTGTTATGGTCCAGCCGGTGCTTGCGAATAGTAATCATGTTGATGCCGCCAGTCACAGTTCAGCGTATGACAGCGATCAATAACCACATAAACAGCGCTGTTATAGTCCAGCCGGTGCTTGCGAATAGTAATCATGTTGATGCCGCCAGTCACAGTTCAGCGTGTGACAGCGATCAATAACCTCATAAACAGCGCTGTTATAGTCCAGCCGGTGCTTGCGAACAGTAATCATGTTGATGCCGCCAGTCACAGTTCAGCGTGTGACAGCGATCAATAACCACATAAACAGCGCTGTTATAGTCCAGCCGGTGCTTGCGAATAGTAATCATGTTGATGCCGCCAGTCACAGTTCAGCGTGTGACAGCGATCAATAACCACATAAACAGCGCTGTTATAGTCCAGCCGGTGCTTGCGAATAGTAATCATGTTGATGCCGCCAGTCACAGTTCAGCGTGTGACAGCGATCAATAACCACATAAACAGCGCTGTTATAGTCCAGCCGGTGCTTGCGAATAGTAATCATGTTGATGCCGCCAGTCACAGTTCAGCGTGTGACAGCGATCAATAACCACATAAACAGCGCTGTTATAGTCCAGCCGGTGCTTGCGAATAGTAATCATGTTGATGCAGCCAATCACAGTTCAGCGTGTGACAGCGATCAATAACCTCATAAACAGCGCTGTTATAGTCCAGCCGGTGCTTGCGAATAGTAATCATGTTGATGCCGCCAGTCACAGTTCAGCGTGTGACAGCGATCAATAACCTCATAGATAGCGCTGTTATAGTCCAGCCGGTGCTTGCGAATAGTAATCATGTTGATGCCGCCAGTCACAGTTCAGAGTGTGACAGTGATCAATAACCTCATAAACAGCGCTGTTATAGTCCAGCCGGTGCTAGCGAATAGTAATCATGTTGATGTCGCCAGTCACAGTTCAGCGTGTGACAGCGATCAATAACCACATAAACAGCACTGTTATAGTCCAGTCGGTGCTTGCGAATAGTAATCATGTTGATGCCGCCAGTCACAGTTCAGCGTGTGACAGCGATCAATAACCACATAAACAGCGCCGTTATAGTCCAGCCGGTGCTTGTGAATAGTAATCATGTTGATGCCGCCAGTCACAGTTCAGCGTGTGACAGCGATCAATAACCACATAAACAGTGCTGTTATAGTCCAGCCGGTGCTGGCGAATAGTAATCATGTTGATGCCGCCAGTCACAGTTCAGCGTGTGACAGCGATCAATAACCACATAAAGAGCGCTGTTATATTCCAGCCGGTGCTTGCGAATAGTAATAATGTTGATGCCGCCAGTCACAGTTCAGCATGTGATAGCGATCAATAACCACATAAACAGCGCTGTTATACTCCAGCCGGTGCTTGCGAATAGTAATCATGTTGATGCCGCCAGTCACAGTTCAGTGTGTGACAGCGATCAATAACCACATAAACAGCGCTGTTATACCCCAGCCGGTGCTTGCGAATTGTAATCATGTTGATGCCACCAGTCACAGTTCAGTGTGTGACAGCGATCAATAACCACATAAACAGCGCTGTTATACTCCAGCCGGTGCTTGCGAATACTAATCATGTTGATGCCGCCAGTCACAGTTCAGTGTGTGACAGCGATCAATAACCACAAAAACAGCGCTGTTATACTCCAGCCGGTGCTTGCGAATAGTAATCATGTTGATGCCGCAAGTCACAGTTCAGCGTGTGACAGCGATCAATAACCACATAAACAGCGCTGTTATAGTCCAACCGGTGCTTGCGAATAGTAATCATGTTGATGCCACCAGTCACAGTTCAGTTTGTGACAGCGATCAATAACCACATAAACAGCGCTGTTATAGTCCAGCCGGTGCTTGCGAATAGTAATCATGTTGATACCGCCAGTCACAGTTCAGCGTGTGACAGCGATCAATAACCTCATAATCAGCGCTGTTATAGTCCAGCCGGTGCTTGCGAATAGTAATAATGTTGATGCCTTCAGTCACAGTTCAGCGTGTGACAGCGATCAATAACCACATAAACAGCGCTGTTATAGTCCAGCCGGTGCTTGCGAATAATAATCATGTTGATGCCGCAAGTCACAGTTCAGCGTGTGACAGCGATCAATAACCACATAAACAGCGCTGTTATAGTCCAGCCGGTGCTTGCGAATAGTAATCATGTTGATGCCGCCAGTCACATTTCAGAGTGTGACAGCGATCAATAACCTCATAAACAGCGCTGTTATAGTCCAGCCGGTGCTTGCGAATAGTAATCATGTTGATGCCGCCAGTCACAGTTCAGGGTGTGACAGCGATCAATAACCACATAAACTGCGCTGTTATAGTCCAGCCGGTGCTTGCGAATATTAATCATGTTGATGCCGCCAGTCACAGTTCAGGGTGTGACAGCGATCAATAACCACATAAACAGCGCTGTTATAGTCCAGCCGGTGCTTGCGAATAGTAATCATGTTGATGCCGCCAGTCACAGTTCAGCGTGTGACAGCGATCAATAACCACATTAACAGCGCTGTTATAGTCCAGCCGGTGCTAGCGAATAGTAATCATGTTGATGCCGCCAGTCACAGTTCAGCGTGTGACAGCGATCAATAACCACATAAACAGCGCTGTTATAGTCCAGCCGGTGCTCGCGAATAGTAATCATGTTGATGCCGCCAGTCACAGTTCAGGGTGTGACAGCGATCAATAACCATATAAACAGCGCTGTTATAGTCTAACCGGTGCTTGCGAATAGTAATCATGTTGATGCCGCCAGTCACAGTTCAGTGTGGGACAGCGATCAATAACCACATAAACAGCGCTGTTATACTCCAGCCGGTGCTTGCGAATAGTAATCATGTTGAAGCCGCCAGTCACAGTTCAGCGTGTGACAGCGATCAATAACCACATAAACAGCGCTGTTATAGTCCAGCCGGTGCTTGCGAATAGTAATCATGTTGATACCGCCAGTCACATTTCAGCGTGTGACAGCGATCAATAACCTCATAAACAGCGCTGTTATAGTCCAGCCGGTGCTTGCGAATAGTAATCATGTTGATGCCGCCAGTCACAGTTCAGGGTGTGACAGCGATCAATAACCACATAAACAGCGCTGTTATAGTCCAGCCGGTGCTTGCGAATAGTAATCATGTTGATGCCGCCAGTCACAGTTCAGGGTGTGACAGCGATCAATAACCACATAAACAGCGCTGTTATAGTCCAGCCGGTGCTTGCGAATAGTAATCATGTTGATGCCACCAGTCACAGTTCAGTGTGTGACAGCGATCAAAAACCACATAAACAGCGCTGTTATAGTCCAGCCGGTGCTTGCGAATAGTAATCATGTTGATGCCGCCATTCACAGTTCAGCGTGTGACAGCGATCAGTAACCACATAAACAGGGCTGTTATAGTCCAGCCGGTGCTTGCGAATAGTAATCATGTTGATGCCGCAAGTCACAGTTCAGCGTGTGACAGCGATCAATAACCACATAAACAGCGCTGTTATAGTCCAGCCGGTGCTTTCGAATAGTAATCATGTTGATGCCGCCAGTCACAGTTCAGAGTGTGACAGCGATCAATAACCTCATAAACAGCGCTGTTATAGTCCAGCCGGTGCTTGCGAATAGTAATCATGTTGATGCCGCCAGTCACAGTTCAGCGAGTGACAGCGATCAATAACCACATAAACAGCGCTGTTATAGTCCAGCCGGTGCTTGCGAATAGTAATCATGTTGATGCCGCCAGTCACAGTTCAGGGTGTGACAGCGATCAATAAGCACATAAACAGCGCTGTTAGAGTCCAGCCGTTGCTTGCGAATAGTAATCATGTTGATGCCGCCAGTCAGAGTTCAGAGTGTGACAGCGATCAATAACCTCATAAACAGCGCTGTTATAGTCCAGCCGGTGCTTGCGAATAGTAATCATGTTGATGCCGCCAGTCACAGTTCAGCGTGTGACAACGATCAATAACCTCATAAACAGCGCTGTTATAGTCCAGCCGGTGCTTGCGAATAGTAATCATGTTGATGCCGCCAGTCACAGTTCAGCGTGTGACAGCGATCAATAACCACATAAACAGCGCTGGTATAGTCCAGCCGGTGCTAGCGAATAGTAATCATGTTGATGCCGCCAGTCACAGTTCAGCGTGTGACAGCGATCAATAACCACATAAACAGCGCTGTTATAGTCCAGCCGGTGCTCGCGAATAGTAATCATGTTGATGCCGCCAGTCACAGTTCAGGGTGTGACAGCGATCAATAACCACATAAACTGCGCTGTTATAGTCCAGCTGGTGCTTGCGAATATTAATCATGTTGATGCCGCCAGTCACAGTTCAGGGTGTGACAGCGATCAATAACCACATAAACAGCGCTGTTATTGTCCAGCCGGTGCTTGCGAATAGTAATCATGTTGATGCCGCCAGTCACAGTTCAGCGTGTGACAGCGATCAATAACCACATTAACAGCGCTGTTATAGTCCAGCCGGTGCTAGCGAATAGTAATCATGTTGATGCCGCCAGTCACAGTTCAGCGTGTGACAGCGATCAATAACCACATAAACAGCGCTGTTATAGTCCAGCCGGTGCTCGCGAATAGTAATCATGTTGATGCCGCCAGTCACAGTTCAGGGTGTGACAGCGATCAATAACCATATAAACAGCGCTGTTATAGTCTAACCGGTGCTTGCGAATAGTAATCATGTTGATGCCGCCAGTCACAGTTCAGTGTGGGACAGCGATCAATAACCACATAAACAGCGCTGTTATACTCCAGCCGGTGCTTGCGAATAGTAATCATGTTGAAGCCGCCATTCACAGTTCAGCGTGTGACAGCGATCAATAACCACATAAACAGCGCTGTTATAGTCCAGCCGGTGCTTGCGAATAGTAATCATGTTGATACCGCCAGTCACATTTCAGCGTGTGACAGCGATCAATAACCTCATAAACAGCGCTGTTATAGTCCAGCCGGTGCTTGCGAATAGTAATCATGTTGATGCCGCCAGTCACAGTTCAGGGTGTGACAGCGATCAATAACCACATAAACAGCGCTGTTATAGTCCAGCCGGTGCTTGCGAATAGTAATCATGTTGATGCCGCCAGTCACAGTTCAGGGTGTGACAGCGATCAATAACCACATAAACAGCGCTGTTATAGTCCAGCCGGTGCTTGCGAATAGTAATCATGTTGATGCCACCAGTCACAGTTCAGTGTGTGACAGCGATCAAAAACCACATAAACAGCGCTGTTATAGTCCAGCCGGTGCTTGCGAATAGTAATCATGTTGATGCCGCCATTCACAGTTCAGCGTGTGACAGCGATCAGTAACCACATAAACAGGGCTGTTATAGTCCAGCCGGTGCTTGCGAATAGTAATCATGTTGATGCCGCAAGTCACAGTTCAGCGTGTGACAGCGATCAATAACCACATAAACAGCGCTGTTATAGTCCAGCCGGTGCTTTCGAATAGTAATCATGTTGATGCCGCCAGTCACAGTTCAGAGTGTGACAGCGATCAATAACCTCATAAACAGCGCTGTTATAGTCCAGCCGGTGCTTGCGAATAGTAATCATGTTGATGCCGCCAGTCGCTGTTCAGCGTGTGACAGCGATCAATAACCACATAAACAGCGCTGTTATAGTCCAGCCGGTGCTTGCGAATAGTAATCATGTTGATGCCGCCAGTCACAGTTCAGGGTGTGACAGCGATCAATAAGCACATAAACAGCGCTGTTAGAGTCCAGCCGTTGCTTGCGAATAGTAATCATGTTGATGCCGCCAGTCAGAGTTCAGAGTGTGACAGCGATCAATAACCTCATAAACAGCGCTGTTATAGTCCAGCCGGTGCTTGCGAATAGTAATCATGTTGATGCCGCCAGTCACAGTTCAGCGTGTGACAACGATCAATAACCTCATAAACAGCGCTGTTATAGTCCAGCCGGTGCTTGCGAATAGTAATCATGTTGATGCCGCCAGTCACAGTTCAGCGTGTGACAGCGATCAATAACCACATAAACAGCGCTGGTATAGTCCAGCCGGTGCTTGCGAATAGTAATCATGTTGATGCCACCAGTCACAGTTCAGCGTGTGACAGCGATCAATAACCACATAAACAGCGCTGTTATAGTCCAGCCGGTGCTTGCGAATAGTAATCATGTTGATGCCGCCAGTCACAGTTCAGCGCGTGATAGCGATCAATAACAACATAAACAGCGCTGTTATACTCCAGCCGGTGCTTGCGAATAGTAATCATGTTGATGCCGCCAGTCACAGTTCAGTGTGTGACAGCGATCAGTAACCACATAAACAGCGCTGTTATAGTCCAGCCGGTGCTTGCAAATAGTAATCATGTTGATGCCGCAAGTCACAGTTCAGCGTGTGACAGCGATCGATAACCACATAAACAGCGCTGTTATAGTCCAGCCGGTGCTTTCGAATAGTAATCATGTTGATGCCGCCAGTCACAGTTCAGAGTGTGACAGCGATCAATAACCTCATAAACAGCGCTGTTATAGTCCAGCCGGTGCTTGCGAATATTAATCATGTTGATGCCGCCAGTCACAGTTCAGCGTGTGACAGCGATCAATAACCACATAAACAGCGCTGTTATAGTCCAGCCGGTGCTTGCGAATAGTAATCATGTTGATGCCGCCAGTCACAGTTCAGGGTGGGACAGCGATCAATAAGCACATAAACAGCGCTGTTATAGTCCAACCGTTGCTTGCGAATAGTAATCATGTTGATGCCGCCAGTCACAGTTCAGTGTGTGACAGCGATCAATAACCACATAAACAGCGCTGTTATAGTCCAGCCGGTGCTTGCGAATAGTAATCATGTTGATGCCGCCAGTCACAGTTCAGCGTGTGACAGCGATCAATAACCACATAAACAGCGCTGTTATAGTCCAGCCGGTGCTTGCGAATAGTAATCATGTTGATGCCGCCAGCCACAGTTCAGCGCGTGATAGCGATCAATAACCACATAAACAGCGCTGTTATACTCCAGCCGGTGCTTGCGAATAGTAATCATGTTGATGCCGCCAGTCACAGTTCAGTGTGTGACAGCGATCAATAACCACATAAACAGCGCTGTTATAGTCCAGCCGGTGCTTGCGAATAGTAATCATGTTAATGCCGCCAGTCACAGTTCAGGGTGTGACAGCGATCAATAACCACATAAACAGCGCTGTTATACTCCAGCCGGTGCTTGCGAATAGTAATCATGTTGATGCCACCAGTCACAGTTCAGTGTGTGACTGCGATCAATAACCACATAAACAGCCCTGTTATAGTCCAGCCGGTGCTTGCGAATAGTAATCATGTTGATGCCGCCAGTCACAGTTCAGCGTGTGACAGCGATCAATAACCACATAAACAGCGATGTTATAGTCCAGCCGGTGCTTGCGAATAGTAATCATGTTGATGCCGCCAGTCACAGTTCAGAGTGTGACAGCGATCAATAACCTCATAAACAGCGCTGTTATAGTCCAGCCGGTGCTTGCGAATAGTAATCATGTTGATGCCACCAGTCACAGTTCAGGGTGTGACAGCGATCAATAACCACATAAACAGCGCTGTTATAGTCCAGCCGGTGCTTGCGAATAGTAATCATGTTGATGCCGCCAGTCAGAGTTCAGGGTGTGACAGCGATCAATAACCACATAAACAGCGCTGTTATAGTCCAGCCGGTGCTTGCGAATAGTAATCATGTTGATGCCGCCAGTCACAGTTCAGTGTGTGACAGCGATCAATAACCACATAAACAGCGCTGTTATAGTCCAGCCGGTGCTTGCGAATAGTAATCATGTTGATGCCGCCAGTCACAGTTCATCGTGTGACAGCGATCAATAACCACATAAACAGCGCTGTTATAGTCCAGCCGGTGCTTGCGAATAGTAATCATGTTGATGCCGCCAGTCACAGTTCAGTGTGTGATAGCGATCAATAACCACATAAACAGCGCTGTTATAGTCCACCCGGTGCTTGCGAATAGTAATCATGTTGATGCCGCCAGTCACAGTTCAGCGTGTGACAGCGATCAATAACCACATAAACAGCGCTGTTATAGTCCAGCAGCTGCTTGCGAATAGTAATCATGTTGATGCCGCCAGTCACATTTCAGCGTGTGACAGCGATCAATAACCACATAAACAGCCCTGTTATAGTCCAGCCGGTGCTTGCGAATAGTAATCATGTTGATGCCGCCAGTCACAGTTCAGCGTGTGACAGCGATCAATAACCACATAAACAGCGCTGTTATAGTCCAGCCGGTGCTTGCGAATAGTAATCATGTTGATGTCGCCAGTCACAGTTCAGTGTGTGACAGCGATCAATAACCACATAAACAGCGCTGTTATAGTCCAGCCGGTGCTTGCGAATAGTAATCATGTTGATGCCGCCAGTCACAGTTCAGCGTTTGACAGCGATCAATAACCACATAAACAGCGCTGTTATAGTCCAGCCGGTGCTTGCGAATAGTAATCATATTGATGCCGCCAGTCCCAGTTCAGGGTGTGACAGCGATCAATAACCACCTAAACAGCGCTGTTATAGTCCAGCCGGTGTTTGCGAATAGTAATCATGTTGATGCCGCCAGTCACAGTTCAGCGTGTGACAGGGATCCATAACAACATAAACAGCGCAGTTATAGTCCAGCCGGTGTTTGCGAATAGTAATCATGTTGATGCCGCCAGTCCCAGTTCAGGGTGTGACAGCGATCAATAACCACCTATACAGCGCTGTTATAGTCCAGCCGGTGTTTGCGAATAGTAATCATGTTGATGCCGCCAGTCACAGTTCAGCGTGTGACAGCGATCAATAACCACATAAACAGCGCCGTTATAGTCCAGCCGGAGCTTGCGAATAGTAATCATGTTGATGCCGCCAGTCACAGTTCAGAGTGTGACAGCGATCAATAACCTCATAAACAGCGCTGTTACAGTCCAGCCGGTGCTTGCGAATAGTAATCATGTTGATGCCGCCAGTCACAGTTCAGGGTGTGACAGCGATCAATAACCACATAAACTGCGCTGTTATAGTCCAGCCGGTGCTCGCGAATAGTAATCATGTTGATGCCGCCAGTCACAGTTCAGGGTGTGACAGCGATCAATAACCACATAAACTGCGCTGTTATAGTCCAGCCGGTGCTTGCGAATATTAATCATGTTGATGCCGCCAGTCACAGTTCAGGGTGTGACAGCGATCAATAACCACATAAACAGCGCTGTTATTGTCCAGCCGGTGCTTGCGAATAGTAATCATGTTGATGCCGCCAGTCACAGTTCAGCGTGTGACAGCGATCAATAACCACATTAACAGCGCTGTTATAGTCCAGCCGGTGCTAGCGAATAGTAATCATGTTGATGCCGCCAGTCACAGTTCAGCGTGTGACAGCGATCAATAACCACATAAACAGCGCTGTTATAGTCCAGCCGGTGCTCGCGAATAGTAATCATGTTGATGCCGCCAGTCACAGTTCAGGGTGTGACAGCGATCAATAACCATATAAACAGCGCTGTTATAGTCTAACCGGTGCTTGCGAATAGTAATCATGTTGATGCCGCCAGTCACAGTTCAGTGTGGGACAGCGATCAATAACCACATAAACAGCGCTGTTATACTCCAGCCGGTGCTTGCGAATAGTAATCATGTTGAAGCCGCCATTCACAGTTCAGCGTGTGACAGCGATCAATAACCACATAAACAGCGCTGTTATAGTCCAGCCGGTGCTTGCGAATAGTAATCATGTTGATACCGCCAGTCACATTTCAGCGTGTGACAGCGATCAATAACCTCATAAACAGCGCTGTTATAGTCCAGCCGGTGCTTGCGAATAGTAATCATGTTGATGCCGCCAGTCACAGTTCAGGGTGTGACAGCGATCAATAACCACATAAACAGCGCTGTTATAGTCCAGCCGGTGCTTGCGAATAGTAATCATGTTGATGCCGCCAGTCACAGTTCAGGGTGTGACAGCGATCAA
The DNA here is from genome assembly GCA_946902985.2 of Meconema thalassinum. Taxonomy (NCBI): domain Eukaryota; kingdom Metazoa; phylum Arthropoda; class Insecta; order Orthoptera; family Tettigoniidae; genus Meconema; species Meconema thalassinum. Next base: position 18,520,785 of record OX336395.1, on the reverse strand, counting down.
TAACCACATAAACAGCGCTGTTATAGTCCAGCCGGTGCTTGCGAATAGTAATCATGTTGATGCCACCAGTCACAGTTCAGTGTGTGACAGCGATCAAAAACCACATAAACAGCGCTGTTATAGTCCAGCCGGTGCTTGCGAATAGTAATCATGTTGATGCCGCCATTCACAGTTCAGCGTGTGACAGCGATCAGTAACCACATAAACAGGGCTGTTATAGTCCAGCCGGTGCTTGCGAATAGTAATCATGTTGATGCCGCAAGTCACAGTTCAGCGTGTGACAGCGATCAATAACCACATAAACAGCGCTGTTATAGTCCAGCCGGTGCTTTCGAATAGTAATCATGTTGATGCCGCCAGTCACAGTTCAGAGTGTGACAGCGATCAATAACCTCATAAACAGCGCTGTTATAGTCCAGCCGGTGCTTGCGAATAGTAATTATGTTGATGCCGCCAGTCGCTGTTCAGCGTGTGACAGCGATCAATAACCACATAAACAGCGCTGTTATAGTCCAGCCGGTGCTTGCGAATAGTAATCATGTTGATGCCGCCAGTCACAGTTCAGGGTGTGACAGCGATCAATAAGCACATAAACAGCGCTGTTAGAGTCCAGCCGTTGCTTGCGAATAGTAATCATGTTGATGCCGCCAGTCAGAGTTCAGAGTGTGACAGCGATCAATAACCTCATAAACAGCGCTGTTATAGTCCAGCCGGTGCTTGCGAATAGTAATCATGTTGATGCCGCCAGTCACAGTTCAGCGTGTGACAACGATCAATAACCTCATAAACAGCGCTGTTATAGTCCAGCCGGTGCTTGCGAATAGTAATCATGTTGATGCCGCCAGTCACAGTTCAGCGTGTGACAGCGATCAATAACCACATAAACAGCGCTGGTATAGTCCAGCCGGTGCTTGCGAATAGTAATCATGTTGATGCCACCAGTCAAAGTTCAGCGTGTGACAGCGATCAATAACCACATAAACAGCGCTGTTATAGTCCAGCCGGTGCTTGCGAATAGTAATCATGTTGATGCCGCCAGTCACAGTTCAGCGCGTGATAGCGATCAATAACAACATAAACAGCGCTGTTATACTCCAGCCGGTGCTTGCGAATAGTAATCATTTTGATGCCGCCAGTCACAGTTCAGTGTGTGACAGCAATCAGTAACCACATAAACAGCGCTGTTATAGTCCAGCCGGTGCTTGCAAATAGTAATCATGTTGATGCCGCAAGTCACAGTTCAGCGTGTGACAGCGATCGATAACCACATAAACAGCGCTGTTATAGTCCAGCCGGTGCTTTCGAATAGTAATCATGTTGATGCCGCCAGTCACAGTTCAGAGTGTGACAGCGATCAATAACCTCATAAACAGCGCTGTTATAGTCCAGCCGGTGCTTGCGAATATTAATCATGTTGATGCCGCCAGTCACAGTTCAGCGTGTGACAGCGATCAATAACCACATAAACAGCGCTGTTATAGTCCAGCCGGTGCTTGCGAATAGTAATCATGTTGATGCCGCCAGTCACAGTTCAGGGTGGGACAGCGATCAATAAGCACATAAACAGCGCTGTTATAGTCCAACCGTTGCTTGCGAATAGTAATCATGTTGATGCCGCCAGTCACAGTTCAGTGTGTGACAGCGATCAATAACCACATAAACAGCGCTGTTATAGTCCAGCCGGTGCTTGCGAATAGTAATCATGTTGATGCCGCCAGTCACAGTTCAGCGTGTGACAGCGATCAATAACCACATAAACAGCGCTGTTATAGTCCAGCCGGTGCTTGCGAATAGTAATCATGTTGATGCCGCCAGCCACAGTTCAGCGCGTGATAGCAATCAATAACCACATAAACAGCGCTGTTATACTCCAGCCGGTGCTTGCGAATAGTAATCATGTTGATGCCGCCAGTCACAGTTCAGTGTGTGACAGCGATCAATAACCACATAAACAGCGCTGTTATAGTCCAGCCGGTGCTTGCGAATAGTAATCATGTTAATGCCGCCAGTCACAGTTCAGGGTGTGACAGCGATCAATAACCACATAAACAGCGCTGTTATACTCCAGCCGGTGCTTGCGAATAGTAATCATGTTGATGCCACCAGTCACAGTTCAGTGTGTGACTGCGATCAATAACCACATAAACAGCGCTGTTATAGTCCAGCCGGTGCTTGCGAATAGTAATCATGTTGATGCCGCCAGTCACAGTTCAGCGTGTGACAGCGATCAATAACCACATAAACAGCGCTGTTATAGTCCAGCCGGTGCTTGCGAATAGTAATCATGTTGATGCCGCCAGTCACAGTTCAGAGTGTGACAGCGATCAATAACCTCATAAACAGCGCTGTTATAGTCCAGCCGGTGCTTGCGAATAGTAATCATGTTGATGCCACCAGTCACAGTTCAGGGTGTGACAGCGATCAATAACCACATAAACAGCGCTGTTATAGTCCAGCCGGTGCTTGCGAATAGTAATCATGTTGATGCCGCCAGTCAGAGTTCAGGGTGTGACAGCGATCAATAACCACATAAACAGCGCTGTTATAGTCCAGCCGGTGCTTGCGAATAGTAATCATGTTGATGCCGCCAGTCACAGTTCAGTGTGTGACAGCGATCAATAACCACATAAACAGCGCTGTTATAGTCCAGCCGGTGCTTGCGAATAGTAATCATGTTGATGCCGCCAGTCACAGTTCATCGTGTGACAGCGATCAATAACCACATAAACAGCGCTGTTATAGTCCAGCCGGTGCTTGCGAATAGTAATCATGTTGATGCCGCCAGTCACAGTTCAGTGTGTGATAGCGATCAATAACCACATAAACAGCGCTGTTATAGTCCACCCGGTGCTTGCGAATAGTAATCATGTTGATGCCGCCAGTCACAGTTCAGCGTGTGACAGCGATCAATAACCACATAAACAGCGCTGTTATAGTCCAGCAGGTGCTTGCGAATAGTAATCATGTTGATGCCGCCAGTCACATTTCAGCGTGTGACGGCGATCAATAACCACATAAACAGCCCTGTTATAGTCCAGCCGGTGCTTGCGAATAGTAATCATGTTGATGCCGCCAGTCACAGTTCAGCGTGTGACAGCGATCAATAACCACATAAACAGCGCTGTTATAGTCCAGCCGGTGCTTGCGAATAGTAATCATGTTGATGTCGCCAGTCACAGTTCAGTGTGTGACAGCGATCAATAACCACATAAACAGCGCTGTTATAGTCCAGCCGGTGCTTGCGAATAGTAATCATGTTGATGCCGCCAGTCACAGTTCAGCGTTTGACAGCGATCAATAACCACATAAACAGCGCTGTTATAGTCCAGCCGGTGCTTGCGAATAGTAATCATATTGATGCCGCCAGTCCCAGTTCAGGGTGTGACAGCGATCAATAACCACCTAAACAGCGCTGTTATAGTCCAGCCGGTGTTTGCGAATAGTAATCATGTTGATGCCGCCAGTCACAGTTCAGCGTGTGACAGGGATCCATAACCACATAAACAGCGCAGTTATAGTCCAGCCGGTGTTTGCGAATAGTAATCATGTTGATGCCGCCAGTCCCAGTTCAGGGTGTGACAGCGATCAATAACCACCTAAACAGCGCTGTTATAGTCCAGCCGGTGTTTGCGAATAGTAATCATGTTGATGCCGCCAGTCACAGTTCAGCGTGTGACAGCGATCAATAACCACATAAACAGCGCCGTTATAGTCCAGCCGGTGCTTGCGAATAGTAATCATGTTGATGCCGCCAGTCACAGTTCAGAGTGTGACAGCGATCAATAACCTCATAAACAGCGCTGTTACAGTCCAGCCGGTGCTTGCGAATAGTAATCATGTTGATGCCGCCAGTCACAGTTCAGGGTGTGACAGCGATCAATAACCACATAAACTGCGCTGTTATAGTCCAGCCGGTGCTTGCGAATAGTAATCATGTTGATGCCGCCAGTCACAGTTCAGGGTGTGACAGCGATCAATAACCACATAAACAGCGCTGTTATAGTCCAGCCGGTGCTTGCGAATAGTAATCATGTTGATGCCGCCAGTCACAGTTCAGTGTGTGACAGCGATCAATAACCACATAAACAGCGCTGTTATACTCCAGCCGGTGCTTGCGAATAGTAATCATGTTGATGCCGCCAGTCACAGTTCAGCGTGTGGCAGCGATCAATAACCACATAAACAGCGTTGTTATAATCCAGCCGGTGCTTGCGAATAGTAATCATGTTGATGCCGCCAGTCACAGTTCAGCGTGTGACAGCGATCAATAACCACTTAAACAGCGCTGTTATAGTCCAGCCGGTGCTTGCGAATAGTAATCATGTTGATGCCGCCAGTCACAGTTCAGTGTGTGACAGCGATCAATTGCCACATAAACAGCGCTGTTATAGTCCAGCCGGTGCTTGCGAATAGTAATCATGTTGATGCCGCCAGTCACAGTTCAGCGTGTGGCAGCGATCAATAACCACATAAATAGCGCTGTTATAGTCCAGCCGGTGCTTGCGAATAGTAATCATGTTGATGCCGCCAGTCACAGTTCAGCGTGTGACAGCGATCAATAACCACATAAACAGCGCTGTTATAGTCCAGCCGGTGCTTGCGAATAGTAATCATGTTAATGCCGCCAGTCACAGTTCAGGGTGTGACAGCGATCAATAACCACATAAACAGCGCTGTTATACTCCAGCCGGTGCTAACGAATAGTAATCATGTTGATGCCACCAGTCACAGTTCAGTGTGTGACAGCGATCAATAACCACATAAACAGCGCTGTTATAGTCCAGCCGGTGCTTGCGAATAGTAATCATGTTGATGCCGCCAGTCACAGTTCAGCGTGTGACAGCGATCAATAACCACATAAACAGCGCTGTTATAGTCCAGCCGGTGCTTGCGAATAGTAATCATGTTGATGCCGCCAGTCACAGTTCAGAGTGTGACAGCGATCAATAACCTCATAAACAGCGCTGTTATAGTCCAGCCGGTGCTTGCGAATAGTAATCATGTTGATGCCGCCAGTCACAGTTCAGGGTGTGACAGCGATCAATAACCACATAAACAGCGCTGTTATAGTCCAGCCGGTGCTTGCGAATAGTAATCATGTTGATGCCGCCAGTCAGAGTTCAGGGTGTGACAGCGATCAATAACCACATAAACAGCGCTGTTATAGTCCAGCCGGTGTTTGCGAATAGTAATCATGTTGATGCCGCCAGTCACAGTTCAGTGTGTGACAGCGATCAATAACCACATAAACAGCGCTGTTAGAGTCCAGCTGGTGCTTGCGAATAGTAATCATGTTGATCCCGCCAGTCACAGTTCATCGTGTGACAGCGATCAATAACCACATAAACAGCGCTGTTATAGTCCAGCCGGTGCTTGCGAATAGTAATCATGTTGATGCCGCCAGTCACAGTTCAGTGTGTGACAGCGATCAATAACCACATAAACAGCGCTGTTATAGTCCAGCCGGTGCTTGCGAATAGTAATCATGTTGATGCCGCCAGTCACAGTTCAGTGTGTGACAGCGATCAATAACCACATAAACAGCGCTGTTATAGTCCAGCCGGTGCTTGCGAATAGTAATCATGTTGATGCCGCCAGTCACAGTTCAGCGTGTGACAGCGATCAATAACCACATAAACAGCGCTGTTATAGTCCAGCAGGTGCTTGCGAATAGTAATCATGTTGATGCCGCCAGTCACATTTCAGCGTGTGACAGCGATCAATAACCACATAAACAGCCCTGTTATAGTCCAGCCGGTGCTTGCGAATAGTAATCATGTTGATGCCGCCAGTCACAGTTCAGCGTGTGACAGGGATCCATAACCACATAAACAGCGCAGTTATAGTCCAGCCGGTGTTTGCCAATAGTAATCATGTTGATGCCGCCAGTCCCAGTTCAGCGTGTGACAGCGATCAATAACCACATTAACAGCGCTGTTATAGTCCAGCCGGTGCTAGCGAATAGTAATCATGTTGATGCCGCCAGTCACAGTTCAGCGTGTGACAGCGATCAATAACCACATAAACAGCGCTGTTATAGTCCAGCCGGTGCTCGCGAATAGTAATCATGTTGATGCCGCCAGTCACAGTTCAGGGTGTGACAGCGATCAATAACCATATAAACAGCGCTGTTATAGTCTAACCGGTGCTTGCGAATAGTAATCATGTTGATGCCGCCAGTCACAGTTCAGTGTGGGACAGCGATCAATAACCACATAAACAGCGCTGTTATACTCCAGCCGGTGCTTGCGAATAGTAATCATGTTGAAGCCGCCATTCACAGTTCAGCGTGTGACAGCGATCAATAACCACATAAACAGCGCTGTTATAGTCCAGCCGGTGCTTGCGAATAGTAATCATGTTGATACCGCCAGTCACATTTCAGCGTGTGACAGCGATCAATAACCTCATAAACAGCGCTGTTATAGTCCAGCCGGTGCTTGCGAATAGTAATCATGTTGATGCCGCCAGTCACAGTTCAGGGTGTGACAGCGATCAATAACCACATAAACAGCGCTGTTATAGTCCAGCCGGTGCTTGCGAATAGTAATCATGTTGATGCCGCCAGTCACAGTTCAGGGTGTGACAGCGATCAATAACCACATAAACAGCGCTGTTATAGTCCAGCCGGTGCTTGCGAATAGTAATCATGTTGATGCCACCAGTCACAGTTCAGTGTGTGACAGCGATCAAAAACCACATAAACAGCGCTGTTATAGTCCAGCCGGTGCTTGCGAATAGTAATCATGTTGATGCCGCCATTCACAGTTCAGCGTGTGACAGCGATCAGTAACCACATAAACAGGGCTGTTATAGTCCAGCCGGTGCTTGCGAATAGTAATCATGTTGATGCCGCAAGTCACAGTTCAGCGTGTGACAGCGATCAATAACCACATAAACAGCGCTGTTATAGTCCAGCCGGTGCTTTCGAATAGTAATCATGTTGATGCCGCCAGTCACAGTTCAGAGTGTGACAGCGATCAATAACCTCATAAACAGCGCTGTTATAGTCCAGCCGGTGCTTGCGAATAGTAATCATGTTGATGCCGCCAGTCACAGTTCAGTGTGTGACAGCGATCAATAACCACATAAACAGCGCTGTTATACTCCAGCCGGTGCTTGCGAATAGTAATCATGTTGATGCCGCCAGTCCCAGTTCAGGGTGTGACAGCGATCAATAACCACCTAAACAGCGCTGTTATAGTCCAGCCGGTGTTTGCGAATAGTAATCATGTTGATGCCGCCAGTCACAGTTCAGCGTGTGACAGCGATCAATAACCACATAAACAGCGCCGTTATAGTCCAGCCGGTGCTTGCGAATAGTAATCATGTTGATGCCGCCAGTCACAGTTCAGAGTGTGACAGCGATCAATAACCTCATAAACAGCGCTGTTACAGTCCAGCCGGTGCTTGCGAATAGTAATCATGTTGATGCCGCCAGTCACAGTTCAGGGTGTGACAGCGATCAATAACCACATAAACTGCGCTGTTATAGTCCAGCCGGTGCTTGCGAATAGTAATCATGTTGATGCCGCCAGTCACAGTTCAGGGTGTGACAGCGATCAATAACCACATAAACAGCGCTGTTATAGTCCAGCCGGTGCTTGCGAATAGTAATCATGTTGATGCCGCCAGTCACAGTTCAGTGTGTGACAGCGATCAATAACCACATAAACAGCGCTGTTATACTCCAGCCGGTGCTTGCGAATAGTAATCATGTTGATGCCGCCAGTCACAGTTCAGCGTGTGGCAGCGATCAATAACCACATAAACAGCGTTGTTATAATCCAGCCGGTGCTTGCGAATAGTAATCATGTTGATGCCGCCAGTCACAGTTCAGCGTGTGACAGCGATCAATAACCACTTAAACAGCGCTGTTATAGTCCAGCCGGTGCTTGCGAATAGTAATCATGTTGATGCCGCCAGTCACAGTTCAGTGTGTGACAGCGATCAATTGCCACATAAACAGCGCTGTTATAGTCCAGCCGGTGCTTGCGAATAGTAATCATGTTGATGCCGCCAGTCACAGTTCAGCGTGTGGCAGCGATCAATAACCACATAAATAGCGCTGTTATAGTCCAGCCGGTGCTTGCGAATAGTAATCATGTTGATGCCGCCAGTCACAGTTCAGCGTGTGACAGCGATCAATAACCACATAAACAGCGCTGTTATAGTCCAGCCGGTGCTTGCGAATAGTAATCATGTTAATGCCGCCAGTCACAGTTCAGGGTGTGACAGCGATCAATAACCACATAAACAGCGCTGTTATACTCCAGCCGGTGCTAACGAATAGTAATCATGTTGATGCCACCAGTCACAGTTCAGTGTGTGACAGCGATCAATAACCACATAAACAGCGCTGTTATAGTCCAGCCGGTGCTTGCGAATAGTAATCATGTTGATGCCGCCAGTCACAGTTCAGCGTGTGACAGCGATCAATAACCACATAAACAGCGCTGTTATAGTCCAGCCGGTGCTTGCGAATAGTAATCATGTTGATGCCGCCAGTCACAGTTCAGAGTGTGACAGCGATCAATAACCTCATAAACAGCGCTGTTATAGTCCAGCCGGTGCTTGCGAATAGTAATCATGTTGATGCCGCCAGTCACAGTTCAGGGTGTGACAGCGATCAATAACCACATAAACAGCGCTGTTATAGTCCAGCCGGTGCTTGCGAATAGTAATCATGTTGATGCCGCCAGTCAGAGTTCAGGGTGTGACAGCGATCAATAACCACATAAACAGCGCTGTTATAGTCCAGCCGGTGTTTGCGAATAGTAATCATGTTGATGCCGCCAGTCACAGTTCAGTGTGTGACAGCGATCAATAACCACATAAACAGCGCTGTTAGAGTCCAGCTGGTGCTTGCGAATAGTAATCATGTTGATCCCGCCAGTCACAGTTCATCGTGTGACAGCGATCAATAACCACATAAACAGCGCTGTTATAGTCCAGCCGGTGCTTGCGAATAGTAATCATGTTGATGCCGCCAGTCACAGTTCAGTGTGTGACAGCGATCAATAACCACATAAACAGCGCTGTTATAGTCCAGCCGGTGCTTGCGAATAGTAATCATGTTGATGCCGCCAGTCACAGTTCAGTGTGTGACAGCGATCAATAACCACATAAACAGCGCTGTTATAGTCCAGCCGGTGCTTGCGAATAGTAATCATGTTGATGCCGCCAGTCACAGTTCAGCGTGTGACAGCGATCAATAACCACATAAACAGCGCTGTTATAGTCCAGCAGGTGCTTGCGAATAGTAATCATGTTGATGCCGCCAGTCACATTTCAGCGTGTGACAGCGATCAATAACCACATAAACAGCCCTGTTATAGTCCAGCCGGTGCTTGCGAATAGTAATCATGTTGATGCCGCCAGTCACAGTTCAGCGTGTGACAGGGATCCATAACCACATAAACAGCGCAGTTATAGTCCAGCCGGTGTTTGCGAATAGTAATCATGTTGATGCCGCCAGTCCCAGTTCAGCGTGTGACAGCGATCAATAACCACATTAACAGCGCTGTTATAGTCCAGCCGGTGCTAGCGAATAGTAATCATGTTGATGCCGCCAGTCACAGTTCAGCGTGTGACAGCGATCAATAACCACATAAACAGCGCTGTTATAGTCCAGCCGGTGCTCGCGAATAGTAATCATGTTGATGCCGCCAGTCACAGTTCAGGGTGTGACAGCGATCAATAACCATATAAACAGCGCTGTTATAGTCTAACCGGTGCTTGCGAATAGTAATCATGTTGATGCCGCCAGTCACAGTTCAGTGTGGGACAGCGATCAATAACCACATAAACAGCGCTGTTATACTCCAGCCGGTGCTTGCGAATAGTAATCATGTTGAAGCCGCCATTCACAGTTCAGCGTGTGACAGCGATCAATAACCACATAAACAGCGCTGTTATAGTCCAGCCGGTGCTTGCGAATAGTAATCATGTTGATACCGCCAGTCACATTTCAGCGTGTGACAGCGATCAATAACCTCATAAACAGCGCTGTTATAGTCCAGCCGGTGCTTGCGAATAGTAATCATGTTGATGCCGCCAGTCACAGTTCAGGGTGTGACAGCGATCAATAACCACATAAACAGCGCTGTTATAGTCCAGCCGGTGCTTGCGAATAGTAATCATGTTGATGCCGCCAGTCACAGTTCAGGGTGTGACAGCGATCAATAACCACATAAACAGCGCTGTTATAGTCCAGCCGGTGCTTGCGAATAGTAATCATGTTGATGCCACCAGTCACAGTTCAGTGTGTGACAGCGATCAAAAACCACATAAACAGCGCTGTTATAGTCCAGCCGGTGCTTGCGAATAGCAATCATGTTGATGCCGCCATTCACAGTTCAGCGTGTGACAGCGATCAGTAACCACATAAACAGGGCTGTTATAGTCCAGCCGGTGCTTGCGAATAGTAATCATGTTGATGCCGCAAGTCACAGTTCAGCGTGTGACAGCGATCAATAACCACATAAACAGCGCTGTTATAGTCCAGCCGGTGCTTTCGAATAGTAATCATGTTGATGCCGCCAGTCACAGTTCAGAGTGTGACAGCGATCAATAACCTCATAAACAGCGCTGTTATAGTCCAGCCGGTGCTTGCGAATAGTAATCATGTTGATGCCGCCAGTCGCTGTTCAGCGTGTGACAGCGATCAATAACCACATAAACAGCGCTGTTATAGTCCAGCCGGTGCTTGCGAATAGTAATCATGTTGATGCCGCCAGTCACAGTTCAGGGTGTGACAGCGATCAATAAGCACATAAACAGCGCTGTTAGAGTCCAGCCGTTGCTTGCGAATAGTAATCATGTTGATGCCGCCAGTCAGAGTTCAGAGTGTGACAGCGATCAATAACCTCATAAACAGCGCTGTTATAGTCCAGCCGGTGCTTGCGAATAGTAATCATGTTGATGCCGCCAGTCACAGTTCAGCGTGTGACAACGATCAATAACCTCATAAACAGCGCTGTTATAGTCCAGCCGGTGCTTGCGAATAGTAATCATGTTGATGCCGCCAGTCACAGTTCAGCGTGTGACAGCGATCAATAACCACATAAACAGCGCTGGTATAGTCCAGCCGGTGCTTGCGAATAGTAATCATGTTGATGCCACCAGTCACAGTTCAGCGTGTGACAGCGATCAATAACCACATAAACAGCGCTGTTATAGTCCAGCCGGTGCTTGCGAATAGTAATCATGTTGATGCCGCCAGTCACAGTTCAGCGCGTGATAGCGATCAATAACAACATAAACAGCGCTGTTATACTCCAGCCGGTGCTTGCGAATAGTAATCATGTTGATGCCGCCAGTCACAGTTCAGTGTGTGACAGCGATCAGTAACCACATAAACAGCGCTGTTATAGTCCAGCCGGTGCTTGCAAATAGTAATCATGTTGATGCCGCAAGTCACAGTTCAGCGTGTGACAGCGATCGATAACCACATAAACAGCGCTGTTATAGTCCAGCCGGTGCTTTCGAATAGTAATCATGTTGATGCCGCCAGTCACAGTTCAGAGTGTGACAGCGATCAATAACCTCATAAACAGCGCTGTTATAGTCCAGCCGGTGCTTGCGAATATTAATCATGTTGATGCCGCCAGTCACAGTTCAGCGTGTGACAGCGATCAATAACCACATAAACAGCGCTGTTATAGTCCAGCCGGTGCTTGCGAATAGTAATCATGTTGATGCCGCCAGTCACAGTTCAGGGTGGGACAGCGATCAATAAGCACATAAACAGCGCTGTTATAGTCCAACCGTTGCTTGCGAATAGTAATCATGTTGATGCCGCCAGTCACAGTTCAGTGTGTGACAGCGATCAATAACCACATAAACAGCGCTGTTATAGTCCAGCCGGTGCTTGCGAATAGTAATCATGTTGATGCCGCCAGTCACAGTTCAGCGTGTGACAGCGATCAATAACCACATAAACAGCGCTGTTATAGTCCAGCCGGTGCTTGCGAATAGTAATCATGTTGATGCCGCCAGCCACAGTTCAGCGCGTGATAGCGATCAATAACCACATAAACAGCGCTGTTATACTCCAGCCGGTGCTTGCGAATAGTAATCATGTTGATGCCGCCAGTCACAGTTCAGTGTGTGACAGCGATCAATAACCACATAAACAGCGCTGTTATAGTCCAGCCGGTGCTTGCGAATAGTAATCATGTTAATGCCGCCAGTCACAGTTCAGGGTGTGACAGCGATCAATAACCACATAAACAGCGCTGTTATACTCCAGCCGGTGCTTGCGAATAGTAATCATGTTGATGCCACCAGTCACAGTTCAGTGTGTGACTGCGATCAATAACCACATAAACAGCGCTGTTATAGTCCAGCCGGTGCTTGCGAATAGTAATCATGTTGATGCCGCCAGTCACAGTTCAGCGTGTGACAGCGATCAATAACCACATAAACAGCGCTGTTATAGTCCAGCCGGTGCTTGCGAATAGTAATCATGTTGATGCCGCCAGTCACAGTTCAGAGTGTGACAGCGATCAATAACCTCATAAACAGCGCTGTTATAGTCCAGCCGGTGCTTGCGAATAGTAATCATGTTGATGCCACCAGTCACAGTTCAGGGTGTGACAGCGATCAATAACCACATAAACAGCGCTGTTATAGTCCAGCCGGTGCTTGCGAATAGTAATCATGTTGATGCCGCCAGTCAGAGTTCAGGGTGTGACAGCGATCAATAACCACATAAACAGCGCTGTTATAGTCCAGCCGGTGCTTGCGAATAGTAATCATGTTGATGCCGCCAGTCACAGTTCAGTGTGTGACAGCGATCAATAACCACATAAACAGCGCTGTTATAGTCCAGCCGGTGCTTGCGAATAGTAATCATGTTGATGCCGCCAGTCACAGTTCATCGTGTGACAGCGATCAATAACCACATAAACAGCGCTGTTATAGTCCAGCCGGTGCTTGCGAATAGTAATCATGTTGATGCCGCCAGTCACAGTTCAGTGTGTGATAGCGATCAATAACCACATAAACAGCGCTGTTATAGTCCACCCGGTGCTTGCGAATAGTAATCATGTTGATGCCGCCAGTCACAGTTCAGCGTGTGACAGCGATCAATAACCACATAAACAGCGCTGTTATAGTCCAGCAGGTGCTTGCGAATAGTAATCATGTTGATGCCGCCAGTCACATTTCAGCGTGTGACAGCGATCAATAACCACATAAACAGCCCTGTTATAGTCCAGCCGGTGCTTGCGAATAGTAATCATGTTGATGCCGCCAGTCACAGTTCAGCGTGTGACAGCGATCAATAACCACATAAACAGCGCTGTTATAGTCCAGCCGGTGCTTGCGAATAGTAATCATGTTGATGTCGCCAGTCACAGTTCAGTGTGTGACAGCGATCAATAACCACATAAACAGCGCTGTTATAGTCCAGCCGGTGCTTGCGAATAGTAATCATGTTGATGCCGCCAGTCACAGTTCAGCGTTTGACAGCGATCAATAACCACATAAACAGCGCTGTTATAGTCCAGCCGGTGCTTGCGAATAGTAATCATATTGATGCCGCCAGTCCCAGTTCAGGGTGTGACAGCGATCAATAACCACCTAAACAGCGCTGTTATAGTCCAGCCGGTGTTTGCGAATAGTAATCATGTTGATGCCGCCAGTCACAGTTCAGCGTGTGACAGGGATCCATAACCACATAAACAGCGCAGTTATAGTCCAGCCGGTGTTTGCGAATAGTAATCATGTTGATGCCGCCAGTCCCAGTTCAGGGTGTGACAGCGATCAATAACCACCTAAACAGCGCTGTTATAGTCCAGCCGGTGTTTGCGAATAGTAATCATGTTGATGCCGCCAGTCACAGTTCAGCGTGTGACAGCGATCAATAACCACATAAACAGCGCCGTTATAGTCCAGCCGGAGCTTGCGAATAGTAATCATGTTGATGCCGCCAGTCACAGTTCAGAGTGTGACAGCGATCAATAACCTCATAAACAGCGCTGTTACAGTCCAGCCGGTGCTTGCGAATAGTAATCATGTTGATGCCGCCAGTCACAGTTCAGGGTGTGACAGCGATCAATAACCACATAAACTGCGCTGTTATAGTCCAGCCGGTGCTCGCGAATAGTAATCATGTTGATGCCGCCAGTCACAGTTCAGGGTGTGACAGCGATCAATAACCACATAAACTGCGCTGTTATAGTCCAGCCGGTGCTTGCGAATATTAATCATGTTGATGCCGCCAGTCACAGTTCAGGGTGTGACAGCGATCAATAACCACATAAACAGCGCTGTTATTGTCCAGCCGGTGCTTGCGAATAGTAATCATGTTGATGCCGCCAGTCACAGTTCAGCGTGTGACAGCGATCAATAACCACATTAACAGCGCTGTTATAGTCCAGCCGGTGCTAGCGAATAGTAATCATGTTGATGCCGCCAGTCACAGTTCAGCGTGTGACAGCGATCAATAACCACATAAACAGCGCTGTTATAGTCCAGCCGGTGCTCGCGAATAGTAATCATGTTGATGCCGCCAGTCACAGTTCAGGGTGTGACAGCGATCAATAACCATATAAACAGCGCTGTTATAGTCTAACCGGTGCTTGCGAATAGTAATCATGTTGATACCGCCAGTCACATTTCAGCGTGTGACAGCGATCAATAACCTCATAAACAGCGCTGTTATAGTCCAGCCGGTGCTTGCGAATAGTAATCATGTTGATGCCGCCAGTCACAGTTCAGGGTGTGACAGCGATCAATAACCACATAAACAGCGCTGTTATAGTCCAGCCGGTGCTTGCGAATAGTAATCATGTTGATGCCGCCAGTCACAGTTCAGGGTGTGACAGCGATCAATAACCACATAAACAGCGCTGTTATAGTCCAGCCGGTGCTTGCGAATAGTAATCATGTTGATGCCACCAGTCACAGTTCAGTGTGTGACAGCGATCAAAAACCACATAAACAGCGCTGTTATAGTCCAGCCGGTGCTTGCGAATAGTAATCATGTTGATGCCGCTATTCACAGTTCAGCGTGTGACAGCGATCAGTAACCACATAAACAGGGCTGTTATAGTCCAGCCGGTGCTTGCGAATAGTAATCATGTTGATGCCGCAAGTCACAGTTCAGCGTGTGACAGCGATCAATAACCACATAAACAGCGCTGTTATAGTCCAGCCGGTGCTTTCGAATAGTAATCATGTTGATGCCGCCAGTCACAGTTCAGAGTGTGACAGCGATCAATAACCTCATAAACAGCGCTGTTATAGTCCAGCCGGTGCTTGCGAATAGTAATCATGTTGATGCCGCCAGTCGCTGTTCAGCGTGTGACAGCGATCAATAACCACATAAACAGCGCTGTTATAGTCCAGCCGGTGCTTGCGAATAGTAATCATGTTGATGCCGCCAGTCACAGTTCAGGGTGTGACAGCGATCAATAAGCACATAAACAGCGCTGTTAGAGTCCAGCCGTTGCTTGCGAATAGTAATCATGTTGATGCCGCCAGTCAGAGTTCAGAGTGTGACAGCGATCAATAACCTCATAAACAGCGCTGTTATAGTCCAGCCGGTGCTTGCGAATAGTAATCATGTTGATGCCGCCAGTCACAGTTCAGCGTGTGACAACGATCAATAACCTCATAAACAGCGCTGTTATAGTCCAGCCGGTGCTTGCGAATAGTAATCATGTTGATGCCGCCAGTCACAGTTCAGCGTGTGACAGCGATCAATAACCACATAAACAGCGCTGGTATAGTCCAGCCGGTGCTTGCGAATAGTAATCATGTTGATGCCACCAGTCACAGTTCAGCGTGTGACAGCGATCAATAACCACATAAACAGCGCTGTTATAGTCCAGCCGGTGCTTGCGAATAGTAATCATGTTGATGCCGCCAGTCACAGTTCAGCGCGTGATAGCGATCAATAACAACATAAACAGCGCTGTTATACTCCAGCCGGTGCTTGCGAATAGTAATCATGTTGATGCCGCCAGTCACAGTTCAGTGTGTGACAGCGATCAATAACCACATAAACAGCGCTGTTATAGTCCAGCCGGTGCTTGCGAATAGTAATCATGTTGATGCCGCCAGTCACAGTTCAGCGTGTGACAGCGATCAATAACCACATAAACAGCGCTGTTATAGTCCAGCCGGTGCTTGCGAATAGTAATCATGTTGATGCCGCCAGCCACAGTTCAGCGCGTGATAGCAATCAATAACCACATAAACAGCGCTGTTATACTCCAGCCGGTGCTTGCGAATAGTAATCATGTTGATGCCGCCAGTCACAGTTCAGTGTGTGACAGCGATCAATAACCACATAAACAGCGCTGTTATAGTCCAGCCGGTGCTTGCGAATAGTAATCATGTTAATGCCGCCAGTCACAGTTCAGGGTGTGACAGCGATCAATAACCACATAAACAGCGCTGTTATACTCCAGCCGGTGCTTGCGAATAGTAATCATGTTGATGCCACCAGTCACAGTTCAGTGTGTGACTGCGATCAATAACCACATAAACAGCGCTGTTATAGTCCAGCCGGTGCTTGCGAATAGTAATCATGTTGATGCCGCCAGTCACAGTTCAGCGTGTGACAGCGATCAATAACCACATAAACAGCGCTGTTATAGTCCAGCCGGTGCTTGCGAATAGTAATCATGTTGATGCCGCCAGTCACAGTTCAGAGTATGACAGCGATCAATAACCTCATAAACAGCGCTGTTATAGTCCAGCCGGTGCTTGCGAATAGTAATCATGTTGATGCCACCAGTCACAGTTCAGGGTGTGACAGCGATCAATAACCACATAAACAGCGCTGTTATAGTCCAGCCGGTGCTTGCGAATAGTAATCATGTTGATGCCGCCAGTCAGAGTTCAGGGTGTGACAGCGATCAATAACCACATAAACAGCGCTGTTATAGTCCAGCCGGTGCTTGCGAATAGTAATCATGTTGATGCCGCCAGTCACAGTTCAGTGTGTGACAGCGATCAATAACCACATAAACAGCGCTGTTATAGTCCAGCCGGTGCTTGCGAATAGTAATCATGTTGATGCCGCCAGTCACAGTTCATCGTGTGACAGCGATCAATAACCACATAAACAGCGCTGTTATAGTCCAGCCGGTGCTTGCGAATAGTAATCATGTTGATGCCGCCAGTCACAGTTCAGTGTGTGATAGCGATCAATAACCACATAAACAGCGCTGTTATAGTCCACCCGGTGCTTGCGAATAGTAATCATGTTGATGCCGCCAGTCACAGTTCAGCGTGTGACAGCGATCAATAACCACATAAACAGCGCTGTTATAGTCCAGCAGGTGCTTGCGAATAGTAATCATGTTGATGCCGCCAGTCACATTTCAGCGTGTGACAGCGATCAATAACCACATAAACAGCCCTGTTATAGTCCAGCCGGTGCTTGCGAATAGTAATCATGTTGATGCCGCCAGTCACAGTTCAGCGTGTGACAGCGATCAATAACCAAATAAACAGCGCTGTTATAGTCCAGCCGGTGCTTGCGAATAGTAATCATGTTGATGTCGCCAGTCACAGTTCAGTGTGTGACAGCGATCAATAACCACATAAACAGCGCTGTTATAGTCCAGCCGGTGCTTGCGAATAGTAATCATGTTGATGCCGCCAGTCACAGTTCAGCGTTTGACAGCGATCAATAACCACATAAACAGCGCTGTTATAGTCCAGCCGGTGCTTGCGAATAGTAATCATATTGATGCCGCCAGTCCCAGTTCAGGGTGTGACAGCGATCAATAACCACCTAAACAGCGCTGTTATAGTCCAGCCGGTGTATGCGAATAGTAATCATGTTGATGCCGCCAGTCACAGTTCAGCGTGTGACAGGGATCCATAACCACATAAACAGCGCAGTTATAGTCCAGCCGGTGTTTGCGAATAGTAATCATGTTGATGCCGCCAGTCCCAGTTCAGGGTGTGACAGCGATCAATAACCACCTAAACAGCGCTGTTATAGTCCAGCCGGTGTTTGCGAATAGTAATCATGTTGATGCCGCCAGTCACAGTTCAGCGTGTGACAGCGATCAATAACCACATAAACAGCGCCGTTATAGTCCAGCCGGTGCTTGCGAATAGTAATCATGTTGATGCCGCCAGTCACAGTTCAGAGTGTGACAGCGATCAATAACCTCATAAACAGCGCTGTTACAGTCCAGCCGGTGCTTGCGAATAGTAATCATGTTGATGCCGCCAGTCACAGTTCAGGGTGTGACAGCGATCAATAACCACATAAACAGCGCTGTTATAGTCCAGCCGGTGTTTGCGAATAGTAATCATGTTGATGCCGCCAGTCACAGTTCAGTGTGTGACAGCGATCAATAACCACATAAACAGCGCTGTTAGAGTCCAGCTGGTGCTTGCGAATAGTAATCATGTTGATCCCGCCAGTCACAGTTCATCGTGTGACAGCGATCAATAACCACATAAACAGCGCTGTTATAGTCCAGCCGGTGCTTGCGAATAGTAATCATGTTGATGCCGCCAGTCACAGTTCAGTGTGTGACAGCGATCAATAACCACATAAACAGCGCTGTTATAGTCCAGCCGGTGCTTGCGAATAGTAATCATGTTGATGCCGCCAGTCACAGTTCAGCGTGTGACAGCGATCAATAACCACATAAACAGCGCTGTTATAGTCCAGCAGGTGCTTGCGAATAGTAATCATGTTGATGCCGCCAGTCACATTTCAGCGTGTGACAGCGATCAATAACCACATAAACAGCCCTGTTATAGTCCAGCCGGTGCTTGCGAATAGTAATCATGTTGATGCCGCCAGTCACAGTTCAGCGTGTGACAGCGATCAATAACCACATAAACAGCGCTGTTATAGTCCAGCCGGTGCTTGCGAATAGTAATCACGTTGATGTCGCCAGTCACAGTTCAGTGTGTGACAGCGATCAATAACCACATAAACAGCGCTGTTATAGTCCAGCCGGTGCTTGCGAATAGTAATCATGTTGATGCCGCCAGTCACAGTTCAGCGTGTGACAGCGATCAATAACCACATAAACAGCGCTGTTATAGTCCAGCCGGTGCTTGCGAATAGTAATCATATTGATGCCGCCAGTCCCAGTTCAGGGTGTGACAGCGATCAATAACCACCTAAACAGCGCTGTTATAGTCCAGCCGGTGTTTGCGAATAGTAATCATGTTGATGCCGCCAGTCACAGTTCAGCGTGTGACAGGGATCCATAACCACATAAACAGCGCAGTTATAGTCCAGCCGGTGTTTGCGAATAGTAATCATGTTGATGCCGCCAGTCCCAGTTCAGGGTGTGACAGCGATCAATAACCACCTAAACAGCGCTGTTATAGTCCAGCCGGTGTTTGCGAATAGTAATCATGTTGATGCCGCCAGTCACAGTTCAGCGTGTGACAGCGATCAATAACCACATAAACAGCGCCGTTATAGTCCAGCCGGTGCTTGCGAATAGTAATCATGTTGATGCCGCCAGTCACAGTTCAGCGTGTGACAGCGATCAATACCCACATAAACAGCGCTGTTATAGTCCAGCCGGTGCTTGCGAATAGTAATCATGTTGATGCCGCCAGTCACAGTTCAGAGGGTGACAGCGATCAATAACCTCATAAACAGCGCTGTTATAGTCCAGCCGGTGCTTGCGAATAGTAATCATGTTGATGCCGCCAGTCACAGTTCAGCGTGTGACAGCGATCAATAACCACATAAACAGCGCTGTTATAGTCCAGCCGGTGCTTGCGAATAGTAATCATGTTGATGCCGCCAGTCACAGTTCAGGGTGTGACAACGATCAATAACCACATAAACAGCGCTGTTATACTCCAGCCGGTGCTTGCGAATAGTAATCATGCTGATGCCACCAGTCACAGTTCAGTGTGTGACAGCGATCAATAACCACATAAACAGCGCTGTTATAGTCCAGCCGGTGCTTGCGAATAGTAATCATGTTGATGCCGCCAGTCACAGTTCAGAGTGTGACAGCGATCAATAAACTCATAAACAGCGCTGTTATAGTCCAGCCGGTGCTTGCGAATAGTAATCATGTTGATGCCGCCAGTCACAGTTCAGCGTGTGACAGCGATCAATAACCACATAAACAGCGCTGTTATAGTCCAGCCGGTGCTTGCGAATAGTAATCATGTTGATGCCGCCAGTCACAGTTCAGCGTGTGACAGCGATCAATAACCACATAAACAGCGCTGTTATAGTCCAGCCGGTGCTTGCGAATAGTAATCATGTTGATGCCGCCAGTCACAGTTCAGCGTGTGACAGCGATCAATAACCATATAAACAGCGCTGTTATAGTCCAGTCGGTGCTTGCGAATAGTAATCATGTTGATGCCGCCAGTCACAGTTCAGTGTGTGACAGCGATCAATAACCACATAAACAGCGCTATTATAGTCCAGCCGGTGCTTGCGAATAGTAATCATGTTGATGCCGCCAGTCACAGTTCAGCGTGTGGCAGCGATCAATAACCACATAAACAGCGTTGTTATAATCCAGCCGGTGCTTGCGAATAGTAATCATGTTGATGCCGCCAGTCACAGTTCAGCGTGTGACAGCGATCAATAACCACTTAAACAGCGCTGTTATAGTCCAGCCGGTGCTTGCGAATAGTAATCATGTTGATGCCGCCAGTCACAGTTCAGTGTGTGACAGCGATCAATAGCCACATAAACAGCGCTGTTATAGTCCAGCCGGTGCTTGCGAATAGTAATCATGTTGATGCCGCCAGTCACAGTTCAGCGTGTGGCAGCGATCAATAACCACATAAATAGCGCTGTTATAGTCCAGCCGGTGCTTGCGAATAGTAATCATGTTGATGCCGCCAGTCACAGTTCAGCGTGTGACAGCGATTAATAACCACATAAACAGCGCTGTTATAGTCCAGCCGGTGCTTGCGAATAGTAATCATGTTAATGCCGCCAGTCACAGTTCAGGGTGTGACAGCGATCAATAACCACATAAACAGCGCTGTTATACTCCAGCCGGTGCTTGCGAATAGTAATCATGTTGATGCCACCAGTCACAGTTCAGTGTGTGACTGCGATCAATAACCACATAAACAGCGCTGTTATAGTCCAGCCGGTGCTTGCGAATAGTAATCATGTTGATGCCGCCAGTCACAGTTCAGCGTGTGACAGCGATCAATAACCACATAAACAGCGCTGTTATAGTCCAGCCGGTGCTTGCGAATAGTAATCATGTTGATGCCGCCAGTCACAGTTCAGAGTGTGACAGCGATCAATAACCTCATAAACAGCGCTGTTATAGTCCAGCCGGTGCTTGCGAATAGTAATCATGTTGATGCCACCAGTCACAGTTCAGGGTGTGACAGCGATCAATAACCACATAAACAGCGCTGTTATAGTCCAGCCGGTGCTTGCGAATAGTAATCATGTTGATGCCGCCAGTCAGAGTTCAGGGTGTGACAGCGATCAATAACCACATAAACAGCGCTGTTATAGTCCAGCCGGTGCTTGCGAATAGTAATCATGTTGATGCCGCCAGTCACAGTTCAGTGTGTGACAGCGATCAATAACCACATAAACAGCGCTGTTATAGTCCAGCCGGTGCTTGCGAATAGTAATCATGTTGATGCCGCCAGTCACAGTTCATCGTGTGACAGCGATCAATAACCACATAAACAGCGCTGTTATAGTCCAGCCGGTGCTTGCGAATAGTAATCATGTTGATGCCGCCAGTCACAGTTCAGTGTGTGATAGCGATCAATAACCACATAAACAGCGCTGTTATAGTCCACCCGGTGCTTGCGAATAGTAATCATGTTGATGCCGCCAGTCACAGTTCAGCGTGTGACAGCGATCAATAACCACATAAACAGCGCTGTTATAGTCCAGCAGGTGCTTGCGAATAGTAATCATGTTGATGCCGCCAGTCACATTTCAGCGTGTGACAGCGATCAATAACCACATAAACAGCCCTGTTATAGTCCAGCCGGTGCTTGCGAATAGTAATCATGTTGATGCCGCCAGTCACAGTTCAGCGTGTGACAGCGATCAATAACCACATAAACAGCGCTGTTATAGTCCAGCCGGTGCTTGCGAATAGTAATCATGTTGATGTCGCCAGTCACAGTTCAGTGTGTGACAGCGATCAATAACCACATAAACAGCGCTGTTATAGTCCAGCCGGTGCTTGCGAATAGTAATCATGTTGATGCCGCCAGTCACAGTTCAGCGTGTGACAGCGATCAATAACCACCTAAACAGCGCTGTTATAGTCCAGCCGGTGTTTGCGAATAGTAATCATGTTGATGCCGCCAGTCACAGTTCAGCGTGTGACAGGGATCCATAACCACATAAACAGCGCAGTTATAGTCCAGCCGGTGTTTGCGAATAGTAATCATGTTGATGCCGCCAGTCCCAGTTCAGGGTGTGACAGCGATCAATAACCACCTAAACAGCGCTGTTATAGTCCAGCCGGTGTTTGCGAATAGTAATCATGTTGATGCCGCCAGTCACAGTTCAGCGTGTGACAGCGATCAATAACCACATAAACAGCGCCGTTATAGTCCAGCCGGTGCTTGCGAATAGTAATCATGTTGATGCCGCCAGTCACAGTTCAGCGTGTGACAGCGATCAATAACCACATAAACAGCGCTGTTATAGTCCAGCCGGTGCTTGCGAATAGTAATCATGTTGATGCCGCCAGTCACAGTTCAGAGGGTGACAGCGATCAATAACCTCATAAACAGCGCTGTTATAGTCCAGCCGGTGCTTGCGAATAGTAATCATGTTGATGCCGCCAGTCACAGTTCAGCGTGTGACAGCGATCAATAACCACATAAACAGCGCTGTTATAGTCCAGCCGGTGCTTGCGAATAGTAATCATGTTGATGCCGCCAGTCACAGTTCAGGGTGTGACAACGATCAATAACCACATAAACAGCGCTGTTATACTCCAGCCGGTGCTTGCGAATAGTAATCATGCTGATGCCACCAGTCACAGTTCAGTGTGTGACAGCGATCAATAACCACATAAACAGCGCTGTTATAGTCCAGCCGGTGCTTGCGAATAGTAATCATGTTGATGCCGCCAGTCACAGTTCAGAGTGTGACAGCGATCAATAAACTCATAAACAGCGCTGTTATAGTCCAGCCGGTGCTTGCGAATAGTAATCATGTTGATGCCGCCAGTCACAGTTCAGGGTGTGACAGCGATCAATAACCACATACACAGCGCTGTTATAGTCCAGCCGGTGCTTGCGAATAGTAATCATGTTGATGCCGCCAGTCACAGTTCAGAGTGTGACAGCGATCAATAAACTCATAAACAGCGCTGTTATAGTCCAGCCGGTGCTTGCGAATAGTAATCATGTTGATGCCGCCAGTCACAGTTCAGTGTGTGACAGCGATCAATAACCACATAAACAGCGCTGTTATAGTCCAGCCGGTGCTTGCGAATAGTAATCATGTTGATGCCGCCAGTCAGAGTTCAGGGTGTGACAGCGATCAATAACCACATAAACAGCGCTGTTATAGTCCAGCCGGTGCTTGCGAATAGTAATCATGTTGATGCCGCCAGTCACAGTTCAGTGTGTGACAGCGATCAATAACCACATAAACAGCGCTGTTATAGTCCAGCTGGTGCTTGCGAATAGTAATCATGTTGATGCCGCCAGTCACAGTTCATCGTGTGACAGCGATCAATAACCACATAAACAGCGCTGTTATAGTCCAGCCGGTGCTTGCGAATAGTAATAATATTGATGCCGCCAGTCACAGTTCAGTGTGTGACAGCGATCAATAACCACATAAACAGCGCTGTTATAGTCCAGCCGGTGCTTGCGAATAGTAATCATGTTGATGCCGCCAGTCACAGTTCAGCGTGTGACAGCGATCAATAACCACATAAACAGCGCTGTTATAGTCCAGCAGGTGCTTGCGAATAGTAATCATGTTGATGCCGCCAGTCACATTTCAGCGTGTGACAGCGATCAATAACCACATAAACAGCCCTGTTATAGTCCAGCCGGTGCTTGCGAATAGTAATCATGTTGATGCCGCCAGTCACAGTTCAGCGTGTGACAGCGATCAATAACCACATAAACAGCGCTGTTATAGTCCAGCCGGTGCTTGCGAATAGTAATCATGTTGATGTCGCCAGTCACAGTTCAGTGTGTGACAGCGATCAATAACCACATAAACAGCGCTGTTATAGTCCAGCCGGTGCATGCGAATAGTAATCATGTTGATGCCGCCAGTCACAGTTCAGCGTGTGACAGCGATCAATAACCACATAAACAGCGCTGTTATAGTCCAGCCGGTGCTTGCGAATAGTAATCATATTGATGCCGCCAGTCCCAGTTCAGGGTGTGACAGCGATCAATAACCACCTAAACAGCGCTGTTATAGCCCAGCCGGTGTTTGCGAATAGTAATCATGTTGATGCCGCCAGTCACAGTTCAGCGTGTGACAGGGATCCATAACCACATAAACAGCGCAGTTATAGTCCAGCCGGTGTTTGCGAATAGTAATCATGTTGATGCCGCCAGTCCCAGTTCAGGGTGTGACAGCGATCAATAACCACCTAAACAGCGCTTTTATAGTCCAGCCGGTGTTTGCGAATAGTAATCATGTTGATGCCGCCAGTCACAGTTCAGCGTGTGACAGCGATCAATAACCACATAAACAGCGCCGTTATAGTCCAGCCGGTGCTTGCGAATAGTAATCATGTTGATGCCGCCAGTCACAGTTCAGCGTGTGACAGCGATCAATAACCACATAAACAGCGCTGTTATAGTCCAGCCGGTGCTTGCGAATAGTAATTATGTTGATGCCGCCAGTCACAGTTCAGAGGGTGACAGCGATCAATAACCTCATAAACAGCGCTGTTATAGTCCAGCCGGTGCTTGCGAATAGTAATCATGTTGATGCCGCCAGTCACAGTTCAGCGTGTGACAGAGATCAATAACCACATAAACAGCGCTGTTATAGTCCAGCCGGTGCTTGCGAATAGTAATCATGTTGATGCCGCCAGTCACAGTTCAGGGTGTGACAACGATCAATAACCACATAAACAGCGCTGTTATACTCCAGCCGGTGCTTGCGAATAGTAATCATGCTGATGCCACCAGTCACAGTTCAGTGTGTGACAGCGATCAATAACCACATAAACAGCGCTGTTATAGTCCAGCCGGTGCTTGCGAATAGTAATCATGTTGATGCCGCCAGTCACAGTTCAGAGTGTGACAGCGATCAATAAACTCATAAACAGCGCTGTTATAGTCCAGCCGGTGCTTGCGAATAGTAATCATGTTGATGCCGCCAGTCACAGTTCAGCGTGTGACAGCGATCAATAACCACATAAACAGCGCTGTTATAGTCCAGCCGGTGCTTGCGAATAGTAATCATGTTGATGCCGCCAGTCACAGTTCAGCGTGTGACAGCGATCAATAACCACATAAACAGCGCTGTTATAGTCCAGCCGGTGCTTGCGAATAGTAATCATGTTGATGCCGCCAGTCACAGTTCAGCGTGTGACAGCGATCAATAACCATATAAACAGCGCTGTTATAGTCCAGTCGGTGCTTGCGAATAGTAATCATGTTGATGCCGCCAGTCACAGTTCAGTGTGTGACAGCGATCAATAACCACATAAACAGCGCTATTATAGTCCAGCCGGTGCTTGCGAATAGTAATCATGTTGATGCCGCCAGTCACAGTTCAGCGTGTGGCAGCGATCAATAACCACATAAACAGCGTTGTTATAATCCAGCCGGTGCTTGCGAATAGTAATCATGTTGATGCCGCCAGTCACAGTTCAGCGTGTGACAGCGATCAATAACCACTTAAACAGCGCTGTTATAGTCCAGCCCGTGCTTGCGAATAGTAATCATGTTGATGCCGCCAGTCACAGTTCAGCGTGTGACAGCGATCAATAACCACATAAACAGCGCTGTTATAGTCCAGCCGGTGCTTGCGAATAGTAATTATGTTGATGCCGCCAGTCACAGTTCAGAGGGTGACAGCGATCAATAACCTCATAAACAGCGCTGTTATAGTCCAGCCGGTGCTTGCGAATAGTAATCATGTTGATGCCGCCAGTCACAGTTCAGCGTGTGACAGAGATCAATAACCACATAAACAGCGCTGTTATAGTCCAGCCGGTGCTTGCGAATAGTAATCATGTTGATGCCGCCAGTCACAGTTCAGGGTGTGACAACGATCAATAACCACATAAACAGCGCTGTTATACTCCAGCCGGTGCTTGCGAATAGTAATCATGCTGATGCCACCAGTCACAGTTCAGTGTGTGACAGCGATCAATAACCACATAAACAGCGCTGTTATAGTCCAGCCGGTGCTTGCGAATAGTAATCATGTTGATGCCGCCAGTCACAGTTCAGAGTGTGACAGCGATCAATAAACTCATAAACAGCGCTGTTATAGTCCAGCCGGTGCTTGCGAATAGTAATCATGTTGATGCCGCCAGTCACAGTTCAGCGTGTGACAGCGATCAATAACCACATAAACAGCGCTGTTATAGTCCAGCCGGTGCTTGCGAATAGTAATCATGTTGATGCCGCCAGTCACAGTTCAGCGTGTGACAGCGATCAATAACCACATAAACAGCGCTGTTATAGTCCAGCCGGTGCTTGCGAATAGTAATCATGTTGATGCCGCCAGTCACAGTTCAGCGTGTGACAGCGATCAATAACCATATAAACAGCGCTGTTATAGTCCAGTCGGTGCTTGCGAATAGTAATCATGTTGATGCCGCCAGTCACAGTTCAGTGTGTGACAGCGATCAATAACCACATAAACAGCGCTATTATAGTCCAGCCGGTGCTTGCGAATAGTAATCATGTTGATGCCGCCAGTCACAGTTCAGCGTGTGGCAGCGATCAATAACCACATAAACAGCGTTGTTATAATCCAGCCGGTGCTTGCGAATAGTAATCATGTTGATGCCGCCAGTCACAGTTCAGCGTGTGACAGCGATCAATAACCACTTAAACAGCGCTGTTATAGTCCAGCCGGTGCTTGCGAATAGTAATCATGTTGATGCCGCCAGTCACAGTTCAGTGTGTGACAGCGATCAATAGCCACATAAACAGCGCTGTTATAGTCCAGCCGGTGCTTGCGAATAGTAATCATGTTGATGCCGCCAGTCACAGTTCAGCGTGTGGCAGCGATCAATAACCACATAAATAGCGCTGTTATAGTCCAGCCGGTGCTTGCGAATAGTAATCATGTTGATGCCGCCAGTCACAGTTCAGCGTGTGACAGCGATCAATAACCACATAAACAGCGCTGTTATAGTCCAGCCGGTGCTTGCGAATAGTAATCATGTTAATGCCGCCAGTCACAGTTCAGGGTGTGACAGCGATCAATAACCACATAAACAGCGCTGTTATACTCCAGCCGGTGCTTGCGAATAGTAATCATGTTGATGCCACCAGTCACAGTTCAGTGTGTGACTGCGATCAATAACCACATAAACAGCGCTGTTATAGTCCAGCCGGTGCTTGCGAATAGTAATCATGTTGATGCCGCCAGTCACATTTCAGCGTGTGACAGCGATCAATAACCACATAAACAGCGCTGTTATAGTCCAGCCGTTGCTTGCGAATAGTAATCATGTTGATGCCGCCAGTCACAGTTCAGAGTGTGACAGCGATCAATAACCTCATAAACAGCGCTGTTATAGTCCAGCCGGTGCTTGAGAATAGTAATCATGTTGATGCCACCAGTCACAGTTCAGGGTGTGACAGCGATCAATAACCACATAAACAGCGCTGTTATAGTCCAGCCGGTGCTTGCGAATAGTAATCATGTTGATGCCGCCAGTCAGAGTTCAGGGTGTGACAGCGATCAATAACCACATAAACAGCGCTGTTATAGTCCAGCCGGTGCTT
This sequence comes from Meconema thalassinum, assembly GCA_946902985.2. NCBI lineage: Eukaryota > Metazoa > Arthropoda > Insecta > Orthoptera > Tettigoniidae > Meconema > Meconema thalassinum. Next base: position 18,492,906 of record OX336395.1, on the reverse strand, counting down.
GCGAATAGTAATCATGTTGATGCCGCCAGTCACAGTTCAGTGTGTGACAGCGATCAATAACCACATAAACAGCGCTGTTATAGTCCAGCCGGTGCTTGCGAATAGTAATCATGTTGATGCCGCCAGTCACAGTTCATCGTGTGACAGCGATCAATAACCACATAAACAGCGCTGTTATAGTCCAGCCGGTGCTTGCGAATAGTAATCATGTTGATGCCGCCAGTCACAGTTCAGTGTGTGATAGCGATCAATAACCACATAAACAGCGCTGTTATAGTCCAGCCGGTGCTTGCGAATAGTAATCATGTTGATGCCGCCAGTCACAGTTCAGCGTGTGACAGCGATCAATAACCACATAAACAGCGCTGTTATAGTCCAGCAGGTGCTTGCGAATAGTAATCATGTTGATGCCGCCAGTCACATTTCAGCGTGTGACAGCGATCAATAACCACATAAACAGCCCTGTTATAGTCCAGCCTGTGCTTGCGAATAGTAATCATGTTGATGCCGCCAGTCACAGTTCAGCGTGTGACAGCGATCAATAACCACATAAACAGTGCTGTTATAGTCCAGCCGGTGCTTGCGAATAGTAATCATGTTGATGTCGCCAGTCACAGTTCAGTGTGTGACAGCGATCAATAACCACATAAACAGCGCTGTTATAGTCCAGCCGGTGCTTGCGAATAGTAATCATGTTGATGCCGCCAGTCACAGTTCAGCGTGTGACAGCGATCAATAACCACCTAAACAGCGCTGTTATAGTCCAGCCGGTGCTTGCGAATAGTAATCATATTGATGCCGCCAGTCCCAGTTCAGGGTGTGACAGCGATCAATAACCACCTAAACAGCGCTGTTATAGTCCAGCCGGTGTTTGCGAATAGTAATCATGTTGATGCCGCCAGTCACAGTTCAGCGTGTGACAGGGATCCATAACCACATAAACAGCGCAGTTATAGTCCAGCCGGTGTTTGCGAATAGTAATCATGTTGATGCCGCCAGTCCCAGTTCAGGGTGTGACAGCGATCAATAACCACCTAAACAGCGCTGTTATAGTCCAGCCGGTGTTTGCGAATAGTAATCATGTTGATGCCGCCAGTCACAGTTCAGCGTGTGACAGCGATCAATAACCACATAAACAGCGCCGTTATAGTCCAGCCGGTGCTTGCGAATAGTAATCATGTTGATGCCGCCAGTCACAGTTCAGAGTGTGACAGCGATCAATAACCTCATAAACAGCGCTGTTACAGTCCAGCCGGTGCTTGCGAATAGTAATCATGTTGATGCCGCCAGTCACAGTTCAGGGTGTGACAGCGATCAATAACCACATAAACTGCGCTGTTATAGTCCAGCCGGTGCTTGCGAATAGTAATCATGTTGATGCCGCCAGTCACAGTTCAGGGTGTGACAGCGATCAATAACCACATAAACAGCGCTGTTATAGTCCAGCCGGTGCTTGCGAATAGTAATCATGTTGATGCCGCCAGTCACAGTTCAGTGTGTGACAGCGATCAATAACCACATAAACAGCGCTGTTATACTCCAGCCGGTGCTTGCGAATAGTAATCATGTTGATGCCGCCAGTCACATTTCAGCGTGTGACAGCGATCAATAACCACATAAACAGCGCTGTTATAGTCCAGCCGGTGCTTGCGAATAGTAATCATGTTGATGCCGCCAGTCACAGTTCAGCGTGTGACAGCGATCAATAACCACATAAACAGCGCTGTTATAGTCCAGCCGGTGCTTGCGAATAGTAATCATGTTGATGCCGCCAGTCACAGTTCAGCGTGTGACAGCGATCAATAACCATATAAACAGCGCTGTTATAGTCCAGTCGGTGCTTGCGAATAGTAATCATGTTGATGCCTCCAGTCACAGTTCAGTGTGTGACAGCGATCAATAACCACATAAACAGCGCTATTATAGTCCAGCCGGTGCTTGCGAATAGTAATCATGTTGATGCCGCCAGTCACAGTTCAGCGTGTGGCAGCGATCAATAACCACATAAACAGCGTTGTTATAATCCAGCCGGTGCTTGCGAATAGTAATCATGTTGATGCCGCCAGTCACAGTTCAGCGTGTGACAGCGATCAATAACCACTTAAACAGCGCTGTTATAGTCCAGCCGGTGCTTGCGAATAGTAATCATGTTGATGCCGCCAGTCACAGTTCAGTGTGTGACAGCGATCAATTGCCACATAAACAGCGCTGTTATAGTCCAGCCGGTGCTTGCGAATAGTAATCATGTTGATGCCGCCAGTCACAGTTCAGCGTGTGGCAGCGATCAATAACCACATAAATAGCGCTGTTATAGTCCAGCCGGTGCTTGCGAATAGTAATCATGTTGATGCCGCCAGTCACAGTTCAGCGTGTGACAGCGATCAATAACCACATAAACAGCGCTGTTATAGTCCAGCCGGTGCTTGCGAATAGTAATCATGTTAATGCCGCCAGTCACAGTTCAGGGTGTGACAGCGATCAATAACCACATAAACAGCGCTGTTATACTCTAGCCGGTGCTTGGGAATAGTAATCATGTTGATGCCACCAGTCACAGTTCAGTGTGTGACAGCGATCAATAACCACATAAACAGCGCTGTTATAGTCCAGCCGGTGCTTGCGAATAGTAATCATGTTGATGCCGCCAGTCACAGTTCAGCGTGTGACAGCGATCAATAACCACATAAACAGCGCTGTTATAGTCCAGCCGGTGCTTGCGAATAGTAATCATGTTGATGCCGCCAGTCACAGTTCAGAGTGTGACAGCGATCAATAACCTCATAAACAGCGCTGTTATAGTCCAGCCGGTGCTTGCGAATAGTAATCATGTTGATGCCGCCAGTCACAGTTCAGGGTGTGACAGCGATCAATAACCACATAAACAGCGCTGTTATAGTCCAGCCGGTGCTTGCGAATAGTAATCATGTTGATGCCGCCAGTCAGAGTTCAGGGTGTGACAGCGATCAATAACCACATAAACAGCGCTGTTATAGTCCAGCCGGTGCTTGCGAATAGTAATCATGTTGATGCTGCCAGTCACAGTTCAGAGTGTGACAGCGATCAATAAACTCATAAACAGCGCTGTTATAGTCCAGCCGGTGCTTGCGAATAGTAATCATGTTGATGCCGCCAGTCACAGTTCAGGGTGTGACAGCGATCAATAACCACATAAACAGCGCTGTTATAGTCCAGCCGGTGCTTGCGAATAGTAATCATGTTGATGCCGCCAGTCACAGTTCAGAGTGTGACAGCGATCAATAAACTCATAAACAGCGCTGTTATAGTCCAGCCGGTGCTTGCGAATAGTAATCATGTTGATGCCGCCAGTCACAGTTCAGTGTGTGACAGCGATCAATAACCAAATAAACAGCGCTGTTATAGTCCAGCCGGTGCTTGCGAATAGTAATCATTTTGATGCCTCCAGTCACAGTTCAGCGTGTGACAGCGATCAATAACCACATAAACAGCGCTGTTATAGTCCAGCCGGTGCTTGCGAATAGTAATCATGTTGATGCCGCCAGTCACATTTCAGCATGTGACAGCGATCAATAACCACATAAACAGCGCTGTTATAGTCCAGCCGGTGCTTGCGAATAGTAATCATGTTGATGCCGCCAGTCACAGTTCAGCGTGTGACAGCGATCAATAACCTCATAAACAGCGCTGTTATAGTCCAGCCGGTGCTTGCTAATAGTAATCATGTTGATGCCGCCAGTCACAGTTCAGGGTGTGACAGCGATCAATAACCACATAAACAGCGCTGTTATAGTCCAGCCGGTTCTTGCGAATAGTAATCATGTTGATGCCGCCAGTCACATTTCAGCGTGTGACTGCGATCAATAACCACATAAACAGCGCTGTTATAGTCCAGCCGGTGCTTGCGAATAGTAATCATGTTGATGCCGCCAGTCACAGTTCAGGGTGTGACAGCGATCAATAACCACCTAAACAGCGCTGTTATAGTCCAGCCGGTGCTTGCGAATAGTAATCATGTTGATGCCGCCAGTCACAGTTCAGCGTGTGACAGCGATCAATAACCTCATAAACAGCGCTGTTATAGTCCAGCCGGTGCTTGCGAATAGTTATCATGTTGATGCCGCCAGTCACAGTTCAGCGTGTGACAGCGATCAATAACCTCATAAACAGCGCTGTTATAGTCCAGCCGGTGCTTGCGAATAGTAATCATGTTGATGCCGCCAGTCACAGTTCAGCGTGTGACAGCGATCAATAACCACATAAACAGCGCTGTTATAGTCCAGCCGGTGCTTGCGAATAGTAATCATGTTGATGCCGCCAGTCACAGTTCAGGGTGTGACAGCGATCAATAACCACATAAACAGCGCTGTTATAGTCCAGCCGGTGCTTGCGAATAGTAATCATGTTGATGCCGCCAGTCACAGTTCAGTGTGTGACAGCGATCAATAACCACATAAACAGCGCTGTTATAGTCCAGCCGGTGCTTGCGAATAGTAATCATGTTGATGCCGCCAGTCACAGTTCAGCGCGTGACCGCGATCAATAACCACATAAACAGCGCAGTTATATTCCAGCTGGTGCTTGCGAATAGTAATCATGAGGGCTCGGATGTTGATGCCATAAAAAGTTTAAACAAGATGTTCAGTTAAGAATATATAGCCTACTTTCTCCTAAATGTATGAGTATAGCTATAACTCGTTGTTTTTATCAAAGAGTATAATAGAATCATTTCTTGGTTGAAGACCTTAGAAACTATTTACCTCTACCAAACGCCACAATCTAGAAAAAACTGCTACCATCATTGATGGAAGAAAGAAAGAAAGAAAGAAAGAAAGAAAGATAAGGAGTTTCTCAAGAATGTTATGGATCTGGGGACTGAATCGACCGGACTGGCTGCGTGGCTCAGCGGTAACGTTCTCGCTTGCTGGGTCCTAGGTTGCAGGTTCGTATCCTGGCGCAGTCATCTGGCATTTGAGGGTGCACAAATGCGAGGGAGCCGTGTCTGTAGATTTACTGGCACGTTAATGATCCCCCTCGGGCCAAAATTCCGGCACCCCGGAGACTCTAAAAGCAGCAGTAGTTAAAAGGGACGTAAAACCAATAACGTTATTATTACATAATCGACCTGCCGTTGGCAACATCCAACTTTGAGTTGAGGCATGTCTTTACACGTCTGGTTGTGCATGGCTTTCACAACCCTAATTGAATTAACAAATCTTTCCATGACCCGACAGAGACGAGTGTATACAAACTATGTGGATATTTTCGATTGCCATTTGCCTGAAATAAAAGTATTAATTAATAACCTGAACTAGCACCAACGGCTAGAATTCAGTTACTATGTGAAATCGTTTTGTTCTTTACTTCAAATAACATTTTCAAGTAACGCACAACAGGCTGTTACAAACCCTTTAAAATAAAAAGTTAAAATATATCGTAGTATCATCTTGTCATTCTTCAAATTCGAAGCGCATAGAATGCCAATGGTATACTAATCAATGGAGTCGCACGTAGACCAGTCATGACATCTAGTGGAGAAGTATCGAACAATATAATCCTAACAGGGTGAGTGCATTCTAGCGGCCATAAGAAGAAACTTTTCAATAAAATCTGGAAGTTATAAGTCGTTGTTATTATCAAAGAGTATAATAGAATCATTTCTTGGTTGAAGACCTTAGAAACTATTTACCTCTACCAAACGCCACAACCTAAAAAAAACTGCTACCATCATTGAAGTAGGCCGGCGTGCAGTTACCTTTTTGGCTGCTAGATGTCTCGAGCAAATCTGCTGGCGAATTATGTTTTAATTAAATATATATTTTCCACCGTAATATGCACAATATAACGCTTAATTTTAAAACGTCTGAGTCATTACCAAACAATAAATATATAAAATTTCAAGCAAAAATCCTAATTCTGATGGGGTTAGAACCATAGGCATATGAGTGATAGGCCAACGCTTTACCACGGAGCCAATTGTGTCAACGAACATCGTTCTATATAAAATGACTTACATAGAACTTGTTAGCAAATAATGATTTAGACTAACGATTTCATCAGAGGAGTATATTATTTATCTATAAAGCATTTCATACAAAGTTTATTTATTTTGTATCAGTACGCTATATTGCATGCAATACTCAAATTAGTGAAATATAAGTCAGACACAAGATGTCCGCTGCCATCTCATCTTGTTACTGAAACGGCTCAGCTTTTTAAAATCACTTCTGCACTATACTATTACAAAATAAACTTTTAACTTCGAACGTGCCTCTTCCGTTAGAACAGTTAAAACGATTCTCGGCTCGATAACCGGAACTGGTGGGTCCCATGATATGGATTATAAAGTCTGCATAATTCGCACGGCCGCCATCCTGAAATGGTACGGCGGATGATCTTTTAGTTTGGTCGCAAGACGCGTCCTATATGAAGGTATGTTGTTACCAAATTTGGTAGAGATCGGATAATTTGGTTAGTCGTTATTTGATTTTACGTTTTGAACGTTTGAGTGGCCGCCATTCAGTTTTGGTAAAGATGGCGGCGATATAAAACATGGCACTGAGGTGCCCTTTTCTTGTTCTACCTCTGTACCAAATTTCATTCAATTCGGTTCCGCCGTGTTCGAATTGATAGGGGGGGGGCAGACATTCAGAGTACACACACTCACACACAGACTCACACACACACACACTGGTGGAGTTTGCCCCAGAAAAACTCCAACTCATAGAGGGAGAACAGCAACAAGCATTAGCTTGGATTCAATATCATTAGGGTGAAGCGATGAGACTGAATTATGTGTTAATGTGGGGGGCTGAAGGATTTCACAATTAAACATAATAGGTAACACATATGCAATTTATTAATATACTGTTTAAGTAAACAAAACATCAATTAATAACCACTGTAGAAAATACTCGAGCTTCTTATTAAAAAGTTCATGGCAAAGATCAACTTTGTCTTCTTAAAATAGAAGAGGCAATAAAAATGTTCTGTAAATGAGTGCTAAAAACTTATCTTATCTTTGGCGACACTTTAGTGGAGGGTATGTCCGGAGTGAATCATCCCTCGAGCGAAGAAATGTATGCAAACACAGTCACGTATAACCATTTGTCAGTCCCAGTAGGCAACCCACTCCACACATTTGAGAGGTATCACTGCGGTTGTTGTGCACTGAAGAGATTGGAGTATGTTTACAAACTTGGTTGGTCCTGGCTGACCACGGCGCGTAGCAACTACTGTTGACATTCCTTCCTTGTGCCTTTCCTCACTGCGAGATAGTGCACCATGAAGATTATTATTATTGGTCGTAGATGATGACTCACTGCGGTACTTGAAAAGTCTTGGCGAGAATATTTGAAGATTATTGGTCTCAAGTGGTGACCAAAAAGCAGATTGACACATGTTGACAGTAGAATGTTGGCCGTAGAGTAAGCCCGAAGAATAGCGGCCCAGATTGGCCCGTAAAGTCGTGGCCGAAGAATGGATAAAGAGTGGACCGTCACCCAGAAGATGACTCGAGGTTTTATAGTGGCGAAAACCCGCCGAGGAAGGCAGCTGACCAGAAACACCGCTGCTATTGGTTGGCCAAGGAAATGACGTCACTAGCTCGAGGCGACAGCAGGCACTCAGCAGACAAGCTCAGTGTAGAGGTTGTAATGATGTGTTGCGGAAGCCTTAAACACTTAGGTGAGTAACTATAATATCTATGAATTAGGTGATTAATAACACAGTTATGTATACAGATTAAGCAATTAATACATTTCCAAAGAAATAATTATCATTCGAGGATCTCGGTAACAAGAAACAAATTTGACCAACAAATGGGCCTAGCTAAACATTGAAAGTAACACGAAAAGTGATCATGCTCCGAGAACTCCGAATGAAAACAGACAAAAGAATCAGTCAAAACAAACATGGATAACAGACGCGGAGTAAACTAAGACTCGAAAGGCAAAACAGAGATAGCAGATATACGTCTAGTGTAAAGACCTTTATTAGTTAAAACATCAACAACTCTGACGCGTTTATCACGGCCAAAGTGGCAGTGAATAACTCTGCCTGGGTTCCACACGAGAGGCGGAGATGGGTCTTGAAGAAGAGCCGTGTCTCCCACTCGTGCATCTGGTTGAGGAAGCCGCCACTTCTCACGCCTGTTTAGCAAGCTGAGATACTCTAACTTCCATCGGCGCCAAAAAGAACAGGGCAAAGATTCTACTTTTCTCCAAAAGATAGGTAGGCTAGGATCACAGCGTCGAACCAGCAAAGGCGGAGTAGCAGCAAGCGAACAGCCAATCAGGAAGAGACTGGGTGTTAAAGGTAAAAGATCCTTAGGATCGTTAGAAAGAGGAGTCAGAGGTCTGGAATTTACGATACCTTCGACTTGAATAATTAAAGAGTTGAATTCCTCATAAGAAAGTATGGCAGGACCAAGAGTTTTCTTAAGCTGTCTCTTAGTAAGTTTGATGCAGGACTCCCAACGGCCCCCATGATGGGGAGCATAAGGCGGGGTGAAATGCCATTTGAACCCTTTAGAATAGGAAAAGGTGGAGATTTTTTCTTTAGCAGAAGGGGAGCTTAACCCTTTTTTCCAGAGATCAGAAACACTTACAAAAATTTTTGCATTATCTGAAAAGACTTCAGATGGAACACCCCTTCTAGCAGAAAATCTAGAAAAGGCGGCCAAAAAATAAGATACAGAAGCGTTCGTAACCAACTCGAGGTGGATAGCTCCCGTCACCATACATGCAAATAACGAGATGTAAAGTTTACCTAAGATTTTGCGCTTAGATGAAGAGGGATTGGTCTGATATACGTAAGGACCGGCGTAATCAAACCCAGTAAGAGCGAAGGGCCTGCTAGGTTCTGAACGAAATGGAGGTAAATTACCCATAATCTGAGTGGCGGGGCGTGGTTTAACCTTAAAGCAAGGTATACACTTTCTAACAACAGAAGAAAACTCATGAACGCCATTAATGACCCAGTAGAGTTCACGAATTAGACAGAGCAAGGTGCGAGTGCCAGCATGAAGGTGTTTTTTTTTTTTTATTATAAGTGTAGTGATAGGATGCTTTGAAGGAAGGATGATGGGATGTTTTTTCCCATCCTCAAAACTAGACATAGCTAATCCTCCACCCACACGTATTATGCCTTCCTGGTCTAGAAAAGGAGTGAGTGGAGAAAGCCTGCTAGACTTGGGTAAGTCTATACCACTTATAAGAGCTTGCTTTTCAGGAGCAAATACTTCCTGCTGAACAAGCAACAAAATCTTGTGAGTAGCAAATTCTAACTCTACTCTGGTGAGGAAGGGTTGAGGCTTCAATGGTTGATCAATTACTAAATATTTCCACCGGAATATATAAGACACTACACGAATTAATTTATCAAATAAAGAGTATCTCTGAAAAAGGCTAGTAGAAGTAGAAGTAAGATGCGACGTGACAGGGTCAGTGCGGGCATCAGGTACTTCTTCTACAAATTGATTAGCTAAGCGAGGCCAGCAAGATGATTCCTGACTTAGCCAAGGAGGACCATTCCAGTACAGGTCTGAAGAAATCAATTTTTAGGCATGCAACCACGTGATATTATATCCGCGGGGTTTTCACGGCTAGGAACATGTCTCCATTGTTCAGAATGGGAAACTTCATGAATCTTAGAAACGCGATTTGCCACAAAGGTATTCCAATGAGAAGGAGGCTTGGAAATCCAAGCTAGTACAATAGAAGAATCGCTCCAAAAAAATGTGCGCGAAAATTTTAACTTGATGCTGACATTTAGTTTAGTAGCTAATTCTGTTGCCATTAAAGCAGAGCATAGTTCTAATCTCGGCAATGATACCGTTTTAAGTGGAGTAACTTTTGATTTAGCGTACACTAAATTAGAAAATCCAGGGAAAGTAGCTGAGGAACGTCCTACTATGTATGCACAACAGCCATAAGCCCGTTCTGAACTATCAGAAAATACATGCAGATCATACTACTGGCATAAGGGATTAGAAATTAAAAAGCGGGGTATAGAAACCTTGGAGAGATCCAGCAAACTACTGCGATACTCTAACCATTCTTCTAAGAGAGGAAAGGGGAGCTTTTCATCCCAGTCTGATTTTAATGACTAAAGCTTTTGCAGGAAAATTTTTGCAACAATAACTATAGGAGCAATATATTGCAATGGGTCAAAGATCTTTGGGGTTTTTGACAGAACTTGTCTCTTAGTTACAGGGGGAGATTCTGATAAATGTACCTGATAAGAGAAGGTATCAGAAGAAGGACACCAAAAAACACCCAATGCTTTTACGGCTGCTTCATCAGTAGGAATAGCAACAAATTCGTTAACTGGGACCTCGGATGAAAATTTTGATATAAATTCAGTAGAATTTGAAGTCCATTTATGGAGCGGAAAACCACCTCCTAGGAGCAGGGATTTCAAATCTTCGCACACAAGGAGTGCTTCAGAAATATTAGGGAAAGAATACAAGAAATCGTCAACATAAAATGCCGTTTTTAATGCCTCACAGGCCAAAGGATGATAAAGACCGGGGCGGATTTAACTTTTTGGCGCCCCTAGGCAAACTAAAAATTACCGCCCCCCCTCCCCTCCCCCCATTTTTAAGGTTTGTGTGAAAATTAAGTTGTAGTTAGTAAGGCAACCTATTAAAAATTCGAGTTTATTTTTTTACACGTATAATTAAATTTTATATGTAGGTATAACTTAAGATCTTGGTGTGCTAACAAAAATCTTTCTCCGTGCTTTATTTTCAGCAAAAGTTTTGATGATATCGTCAAATTCCATATCTGGCATTAATTCTGATTCAATTGCCAAAACCGTTTGACAAACCAAACGGTCCTGTATCGTGGTTGAGCTCAAATAGTCTTTTATGCGCTTTACACAATCATGAAAACGAGCGTTCGGCTCTGCAGTTTAACAAGCGGTAGGCTATTAAAACATTTGGAAATACTCCTCGTAGATCATTCTGTCGAATAAATTTTAATATTTCTAAAGGCGGGTTATTTTCAATTTTTTTTACTCGGCAATATTTTTGAAAGTGGCACAATTCGTTTATAAATATTTGTTCTATATCATTTGGAAAATATTCTTGTAATGCTGCTGCATGTTTCCTTAATTCAGGTTCATTCAACGTACGAAATTCGATAAGCGCGATAATTCTTTGAAAAATTCTTTCATAATCGGCGCATTTGCCCTTCAAATATATATAGAGTCTATCCAAAATTATATTGAAAGTATTTACTCTGAAATTCTCTCTTCCACCTAGCTAAACATCATCTTCATACAATAATTCATCAGACATTAATTTTCTTCGTTTCTTCCTACGAACGACTTTTTTCAAACTCCTGGGTGGTAGAAATTTTCCGTGCTGTCTCTTCATAAAGTTCAACATTTTTCCGAGCATCTTCTACAAAACCAAACAACGATTTGTACAAATCCAAAATATCTGAAATGCTGGTATCCATGTCTTGCGATTTCTGACTTGTAGCATCGAATAGTTCAAGTAAAACAGACCAAATACTTAGCATAAATGCACTTTTTAGTCATCCATTTTATTCCGAAGGCCTGTAGCTTTATTTCGAACTATTGCTTTTACGTTGGGATTTTCTACGAAAGCTGATAATGCATTTATTATTTCGTTCAAAAATTCAACCAGAACAGAAACCGCATCAGCACGTGCAGACCAACGAGTTGTAGACAATGATTTTAGTTTCGCAAATTTTGAATCAGCACAATGCTGCAAAACAGACCATGTTTCTGTCGAATCTGAAAAAAAAATATACAACTCCTGGAGCAATTCAAAAAACTTACTCGCTTCTGTTCAACTTTCTGCAGCGTGTGTACCAACCAAATTCAACGAATGTGCAAGGCTCGGTGTGTAATCTGCGAGAGGATTGTCGTCTTTTATTATAGCTTGAAGTCCCGAATATATGACCTTCATGTTGCCCTCTCATATCAAAACGGTCTATGCCATGAAATGTCAAAGTAGATGTGACTGCATCATATAAGTCTTCACCTTTGTGACCTGGTTCGTCTAGTAAATTTAAAAAACGTTCAGTAACAGTGCCGTCTGGTTTTACATATCGTAAAATGAATGAAAGTTGATCAATACGAGAGATGTCTGGGGTCGAATCCACTATGATAGAATAGTACTTCCCAGTTTTGATTTCTTCAACTGTTTTAGACGTCACTTTTTAGCCATAATTTCGTTGACTTCTTCATAAATAGTTGTGGATAGGTAACTTGCACTACCCTTGCCTTTATCTCCATAATTACGAATATGCTCATATCATACTAATATATAAAAATGAGATGGTGTGTGTCTGTCTTTCTGTCTGTCTGTTACTCAATAACGCAAGAACTACTCGTCCGATTTAAATGAAATTTTGCATGGATGTAGCTGATTTACCATGTTTACATATAGGATACTTTTAATTTCGATATTTCGCACTATTAAAAAATGGCGACCATTTTAGTGACGTCACTACTCCCTTTGGTTTCAAAATTTCATATTTCCATATCAAATAAAAAGAGAACGCTAACAAATAACAAACCTTTGATGGCACATACGAGCTTTAAAATGTAATTTCCTATCCGAAAGGTCCTTATCACTTTTCGTGTATCTCCAACGGTTAGCGAGTAAAACCCACATATGTGACGTCACTACACCCTTTGGTTTCAAAATTTCATATTTCCATTTCAAATAAAAAGAGAACGCTAAGAAATAGCAAACGTTTGATGCATACACGAGATTTAACATTTAATTTTCTATCGAAAAGGTCCGTATCACTTATCGTGTATCTCCAACGGTTAGCGAGTAAAACCTAAATGTGTGCAATAAAACACGGTCAACACCGAGCGGTGCAATATATCTCTACATACATAAAAATTAAAGTTTGTATGTTTCTTTCGCAATTTCTACGGAAATTTGAGTTTTTTACGCGTTTCAGACTGTTTTATTATGGATGACCGCGAAAATAATTTTTTGGTCTGTCTGTCTGTTTGTTTCTTTGTTTGTTTGTCTGTGGACAAATTTGTTCCCTTATAACTCGAGAACGGCTGGGTTTATCAACGTAAAATTTGGTACAGATATCCATCAGAGGCACGACACTAATCATTGATGTAACCCTTATCCGTACCTCTCATAAAAGAGGGCCTACCCCCTTAAAATACATGCTGAAATAGGAGTAGAAGGACGAGACAAAGATCATTTTTAGCCCCTCAATGTGAGAGACAAAACTCGAAATCCACATTTTAAGGCCCTAAAACCAACCATTTTTGAGATATTTCCAGAAAACTAATTTCATTTAATAAACTAATGAACGAATACAAGCCGGTAACCATGGCAACAGATTCTCAGAGGTCCATCTATTGCTGTAAGATGCAATGCAATTCCATTAATTACATTGGTGTGAAAGTTTGCAAACGGCAAGAAGGTTACCACGGAACCAAATTAAGCTGTAAAATTCATCAATACGTATAATGCGCTTAAGGGGGTCAAGGGGTACACTAGAATTTTTTCACGTGATTTACACCTGCGGGTGTGGTACGGCAGGTCTATTATATTCCTATCCCAATATTATATTATTATTATTATTAGTATTATTATATTATGGCGTACAACGAGGAGACAAAGCTCCTCGGTGCCAGAAACAAAACTTGGGGGCCTCGAAAACTACATTATAAGGCTCTAAAACCAACAGTATCTGAAATAATCCCAGAAAACTAATTTAATTTAATTTAACAAACTAATGAAGGAATGGAAATCGGTAACCATGACAACTTTATCTCAAGGGGTGGCATCCAACTTTCCATCTATTTCTGTAAGAAGCAATGTCACTCCATTTATACCTTGCCACGGTGGGTGAGTGGATAGCGTGTCGGTCTACTAACCCCAAGATTGCAGGTTCACTCCTGGCCGTGGTACAGGCCGGACGTTTGTTTTAGACGAGTGAAAAATCTTAATGGAAGCCTGGAGGCGAGTTACTACAGTACCTGTGTTGTTATCAGCTGCCCCAAGCGCTCCGATGATTGATAAAGCTGTTTCACACTATTGCTGAAATATAGTCACTGGCAAATATAATGACGTTCTGTTCGTAACTACGTAACGTGTACTTCCGTGTCACACAATACTTCGACGTGGACTGTACTGTCTGCTCAAGTCTGGAATTCCATTACATCAGATCGGTGGTGACAAATGTGAAGTGATAGGGTGAGAGAGTGACTGTGTACAGGCTCTCCCGCAGGCTTCAAGGTCAAGGGCAATCGTCTAAAACAAACGTGCGGCCAGTACGTGATTTTTGAAAGGCGGCAAAAGTACGACTCGCATGTCATACGATTTTGGCATGTCAAAGAACCCATTTGAATTCAGTAGGCCGTGTTCATAATGGCAAAATTAACCTCAGGAGTTTCCGCCAACACAAAGTTCCTCATTTCTCTACTAGAAAGCGCTATAGTGTTCAAGGAGCTTAGATATCTACCCTCCTTGACTTTCATAGTGATTCAAGGAACAACGAAATTTCGACATGCAAGCTTCCCTCTGGGGGTCAAATTACGAAGCTTGCACCCGGCCCCCGAGGCCATACGATATTATTATTAGGCTACTCTATTTATTACATTTCTGTGAAATTTTGCAAATGGCTATAAGGTTATCACGGAACCAACGTACAGTAGACTGTATAATTCGTCAATGCAATTAAGGGGGTCAAGGGGTAACCTAGAAATTTTTCATGCAATTTCACGTGCGACATATAGTACAGAAAGTCTATTATATCTACAAACAGCAACATTATTTTCAAAAATTCCTGAATTGAATCAGCATTTTTTGCGGCTTTTAGGAATTTGGGCCATTTGAGGCTAAATAACCTGAATTTTCATGCACCACAAGCCTTTATAATTTATGAAAGAGGTCTTCCTGTGTATGGGGACCTAACACAACGTAGAGGGTCATTTTTTATGTTAGGTGTATTGCGTTTCGTCTACAAGGCTTTCAAATCTATTTCACGTCAGGAAGTACACGTTAGGTGAATTTAGTTTGAGAGCACATTTTAACTAATCTTTTTTTTTGTCGACATACGGGTTCATCGTAGGGATGATTTTGTTTGATACGTATGGTAGATATACCCATATTTGGATATCTGGGTGATATGTTGTAGACAATAGAATTGTCTGTCTGTCTTTCTGTGTATCTTTATGTACGCCTATAAATCGTGTTCGGATGCTTGGTGCATCGTAAAATTACGTATGGTAAACATGAGTCAATAAAGCCTCCGTGGCTTAGGCGGCAGCACGCCGGCCTCTCACCGCTGGGTCCGTGGTTCAAATCCCGGTCACTCCATGTGAGATTTGTGCTGGACAAAGCGGAGGCAGACAGGGTTTTCTCCGGGTACTCCGGTTTTACCTCCACTATCATTTCATTTCATCTGTCATTCATTTAATCATTGCCCCAGGGAAGTGCGACAGGCTTTGGCAGCCGGCACTGTTCATATCCTCGCCGCTAGATGGGGGCTTCATTCATTCCATTCCTGACCCGGTCGGAGACTGGAAGCAGGCTGTGGATTTTCATTTCAAACATGAGTCAATACACCAATCATTTATAAAACTCCTCACCGTACTTTTCATACAGTAGAAGGGTGGATATAGGGAAAAACTTCTCAAAATACATGCTAAAATAGGCGAAATATAAAAATTATCCTAGAAGGACGATCAAAGCATATGTTGCGCTTCTCATTGTGAGACACAAAATTCGCGAGTCTATAAGGGGTCTCCGAAAACCACATTTTAAGGCCCTTAAATTAACAGTGTGTGTGATATTCCCAGAAAACTTACTTCGTTCTGAAAAACTTATGAAGGAATGACAAACCGCTAACCATTGCAACAGTAGCTCAATTGATAATGTCTGGTGTTAATATATAACACCGTTCGAAGAACGGGTACTTCTGCTAGTACAGTATAAATGGATCGAATTGTCTTAAATATTCTATAATTTCCATTGTTAGGAACGCCGAAATGCTCATTGCTGCTGTGCCCCTAAATGAGAGTCCACGACTTGCCAAGGTTTTGACAGTAGCGACAACTCTTTTAAGAACTTCTTTCCAGTACGCCATTTTTGTTGTACTAAACCATGATCTACTCTCCCATGTATATTAGCTCTTTCAAACAAGTTTAGGAAAGATTGTTTATGATTATGTGAATTTTCGAGGGCAGAAGCCATGTCATGGATGTTTTTCCAATCATTTAATCCGTGTCAGAACGCAAATTCGTCAGTTGTGTCTCCAAAGAGCAAACACGGTGCACAGAAAGCAGAACCTTTACTCTTGGAATAAACAAGCCACTTACGATTCCCTATTTCCCCGTTCTGAAGTTTTCTTTGAAACACTGAGTGGTTCAAGTACCTATTATATTCAGGGTAAACTCGTTTGGATTCTTTAAAATCGGAATATTTATTCTGAGGCATGCGAAAGACGGGAACATAAGAAATATGCGGGTCTGACGCAAGGCAAACTAGACGAGCTTACGTACAAGGGCTCACGGCAGACTCACGTGGATATGCAAACCAATGCTGCGGAAATCAGGGAAACAAGGTGACTTCATACAAAGCCTATTAAGCTCTATAGAATCCATGCAAGCATCCATAGAGCAAATGAAACAGGACATGGTAACAACACTCATAGAAAGAGGGCAAGAAGCGGTAGCCAGGGAGATGGGAAAAACCTCTCTCCCCCGGCAAGAACCAAAAACAGCAGCCACAATAAGCCGGACGACCATAGAAAACAGGAGCCCTCCATGCAGACGCTACAAAATAAATTAGCAAAGCTACCACGATAAAATCACCAGCCACGCAAAACAACCAGAGCGCCCCCCAAGATAATAAGACCTCTCTCCATCTAAACGAGGCTTCGACCACCAACGCGCAGCACACAGAGACGGAAACGGAAGACCCACTATTTCTCAATCTTATAATATGTCACATGGGTGGTATCGGATTGTCTCTAAGGGGCGCTCATTACTCTTGTACATGCATGAGCATATTCAGAATTAAATTTTTTATTTTTCAAATAAAATGTTTATTTATTTAATTTTAAAAAATAGTCAACATTTGCCGCCCCCTAAAATCTGACGCCTATATAGCCTACACGTAAATCCGCCCCTGGATACAGATGACCGTCTTGCTCGGCTAACATGTGGAGAGACCTGAAGGCTTCAGGCCATATGTCACAGTCTTCAATCTAAATATATTTATGGGTTCGGAACTCTCATCGCGCCACAATATTCTTTGCAGATCTTGATGCTCAGAATTTACGAGAATCTGCCGGTACATCTGCTCAATATCGGAGATTACAGCAATGGGAAACCTTCGAAAATTAAGCAAGACAGAGGTGAGATCTGTTTGAATAACGGGACCACATTGCAAGGTATCATTTAAAGAGACTCCATTGGAATCTGGTGATGAGCCATTAAAAACTACTCTTATATTGTCTTGTGTTAAAGAATTTTTCCATACCGGGTGATAATTTAGATAAACTATTTCCTTAAAAGGATGGCCAATTTCTTCTGATTTTGAAATTACCTCCATGTGATTGGATGATTCGTATTCCTCCATAAAGGAAGCATACTGAGTTTTAACAGAAGCATCTCCTTTGAACCGATTTTCAATAGCAAATAGCGCCCTGAGTGCTCTGGAATGCGAGTCCGTAATGGCGGGAGGATTAGGAATACGTGGAAGAGTTACTATAAATCTGCCTTCAGCAGTACGAACAGTGGTTTCATTGTATAACTTTTCACAAATTTCGTTAGAAGAAGAAGAATAATAACTAGCCTGAACATTCTCAAGATCCCAGAACTTGGTCAGCTCTTGTCTCAAATCGGCACCAACAAAATAACAATTTGATACAGTTTGAATAGGAATGTTTTATACCCGGTGTTTTTGCCCAGCACTTGTTTCAGTTTTGAGGCAATACCCGCAGCAATTTCGCCACGATTGCTGCTAGGACCAGCTTTCACCCGGTTTAAATTATCTTGTATCAGCTACTAGTTTCTTCTTAACTCTGAGACACGTTAACTCCCTCATATAAAGCTGTGACATGACTAAATTGGGGGGAAAAAATGATCTCAAAAGGCCAATTTCTCTAAAATAAGACCAAAAAATTCTACCAAACTTAAAAAATGCTCTAAAAATTGAAAAATAGGAAAAAATGCAAAAAGATGCAAAAAATGACATATTTGAAAATGGGATGGCCGTCGGGAGTTTCTATGTACTTAAGCATTGTTTAAGACAGCTCAGTAAAAAGATGACCATCATAAAACAGTACGGTGCAGTAACTTGCTATGTGTGGTCAGAGACAGACAGCTGTTAATAAGGAGTTCCAGTTCATTTACGATCCGGTACAGCCGGCTTCCTGGCGTGGCTCATTTGAGGGGGCGAAATATTTTGTGTGTCGGAGACATGGAACCAAGTACACGCGACTTTATACAGTTGGAATTGAGATTTCAATTACGGTGACTGATATTTACTTTCGTGAGAGCACATTAAACCTATAGCTATTACGGAATATGACATTAATATTATAACGCCGACCAATGAATGCAGTGTTACAGGTTGGAGCAAGCATTCGTTCTGCGGCATTGAGCAACACGTGGTTAACCGGCAGTGACATCCGAGTACATTAGAACGGAGCATTCTCGTCTAGTGAGAATTATATCGCCAACATGATTCCAATTGAGATCTGAGACCTTGGCTTTCCTAGAAACATTTTAATTGCAGTTACATCAAAATAATCTTGGGTACTGTTGTTAAAATGCAATATGAAGTGAAGGGTACTGCAGCAGTGCATGCAAGTTGTGTCGTGTAATGGGCATTCGCATTACGCAACAAATATAGTGAATGATATCCACGTTTTGCATATTACACCATATTATAGTCGGAGCTTATGTTTGGACATTACTGAACTATATTGAGGTGACCGGATACTACAGTGGCGTACGAGATTTACCGACAATGGGGTCCGAAATTACTTTACCCAACATGTCTTATGAACTTTAAGGGACCTGGGAATATAATGGAATATTCTAGTAAAATCGTGTGGCACTAAATCCAAGGACACAGGATGGCGGAGCTGAGCATCGATCCTGAGACTTGAGAGGCGACGATCATCAAGATCCATGGGAACTGGCAGGGGCGACGATCATCAAGATCCATGAGGACTGGCAGGGGCGACGATCATCAAGATCCATGAGGACTGGCAGGGGCGACGATCATCAAGATCCATGGGAACTGGCAGGGGCGACGATCGTCAAGATCCATGAGGACTGGCAGGGGCGACGATCTTCAAGATCCATGAGGACTGGCAGGGGCGACGATCATCAAGATCCATGAGGACTGGCAGGGGCGACGATCATCAAGATCCATGAGTACTGGCAAGGGCGACGATCATCAAGATCCATGAGGACTGGCAGGGGCGACGAACATCAAGATCCATGAGGACTGGCAAGGGCGACGATCATCAAGATCCATGAGGACTGGCAAGGGCGACGATCATCAAGATCCATGGGAACTGGCGGGGGCGACGATCATCAAGATCCATCAGAACTGGCCATGGGGACGATCAAGATCCATGAGGACTGGCAGGGGCGACGATCATCAAGATCCACGAGGACTGGCAAGGGCGACGATCATCAAGATCCATGAGGACTGGCAAGGGCGACGATCATCAAGATCCATGAGGACTGGCAGGGGCGATGATCATCAAGATCCATGAGGACTGGCCATGGGGACGATCAAGATCCATGAGGACTGGCAAGGGCGACGATCATCAAGATCCATGAGGACTGGCCATGGGGACGATCAAGATCCATGAGGACTGGCAAGGGCGACGATCATCAAGATCCATGAGGACTGGCAGGGGCGACGATCATCAAGATCCATGGGAACTGGCAAGGGTGACGATCATCAAGATCCATGAGGACTGGCAGGGGCGACGATCATCAAGATCCATGGGAACTGGCAAGGGCGACGATCATCAAGATCCATGAGGACTGGCAGGGGCGACGATCATCAAGATCCATGAGAACTGGCCATGGGGACGATCAAGATCCATGAGGACTGGCAGGGGCGACGATCATCAAGATCCATGAGTACTGGCAGGGGCGACGATCATCAAGATCCATGAGGACTGGAGGGCCGACGATCATCAAGATCCTTGTGGACTGGCAAGGGCGACGATCATCAAGATCCATGAGGACTGGCAAGGGCGACGATCATCAAGATCCATGAGGACTGGCAAGGGCGACGATCATCAAGATCCATGAGGACTGGCAAGGGCGACGATCATCAAGATCCATGAGGACTGGCAAGGGCGACGATCATCAAGATCCATGAGTACTGGCAGGGGCGACGATCATCAAGATCCATGAGGACTGGCCATGGGGACGATCAACGTCCATGAGGACTGGCAAGGACGACGATCATCAAGATCCATTAGGACTGGCAGGGGCGACGATCATCAAGATCCATGAGGACTGGAAGGGGAGACGATCATCAAGATCCATGAGGACTGGCCATGGGGACGATCAAGGTCCATGAGTACTGGCAGGGGCGACGATCATCAAGATCCATGAGGACTGGCAGGGGCGACGATCATCAAGATCCATGAGGACTGGCCATGGGGACGATCAAGGTCCATGAGGACTGGCAAGGACGACGATCATCAAGATCCATTAGGACTGGCAGGGGCGACGATCATCAAGATCCATGAGAACTGGCGGGGGCGACGATCATCAAGATCCATGAGGACTGGCAGGGGCTACGAATATCAAGATCCATGAGAACTGGCAAGGGCGACGATCATCAAGATCCATGTGGACTGGCAGGGGCGACGATCATCAAGATCCATGAGGACTGGCAGGGGCGACGATCATGAAGATCCATGAGGACTGGCAGGGGCGACGATCATCAAGATCCATGAGGATTGGCAGGGGCGACGATCATGAAGATCCATGAGGACTGGCAAGGGCGACGATCATCAAGATCCATGAGGACTGGCCATGGGGACGATCAAGATCCATGAGGACTGGCAAGGGCGACGATCATCAAGATCCATGAGGACTGGCAAGTGCGACGATCATCAAGATCCATGAGGACTGGCAGGGGCGACGATCATCAAGATCCTTGAGAACTGGCAGGGGCGAAGATCATCAAGATCCATGAGGACTGGCAAGGGCGACGATCATCAAGATCCATGAGGACTGGCAAGGGCGACGATCATCAAGATCCATGAGGACTGGCCATGGACACGATCAAGATCCATGAGGACTGGCAAGGGGGACGATCATCAAGATCCATGAGGACTGGCAGGGGCGACGATCATCAAGATCCATGGGAACTGGCAAGGGCGACGATCATCAAGATCCATGAGGACTGGCAGGGGCGACGATCAACAAGATCCATGAGAACTGGCCATGGGGACGATCAAGTTCCATGAGGACTGGCAGGGGCGACGATCATCAAGATCCATGAGTACTGGCAGGGGCGACGATCATCAAGATCCATGAGGACTGGCAGGGGCGACGATCATCAAGATCCATTAGGACTGGCAGGGGCGACGATCATCAAGATCCATGAGGACTGGCAGGGGCGACGATCACCAAGATCCATGAGAACTGGCAGGGGTGACGATCATCAAGATCCATGAGGACTGGCAAGGGCGACGATCATCAAGAACCATGAGAACTGGCAAGGGTGACGATCATCAAGATCCATTAGGACTGGCAAGGGCGACGATCATCAAGATCCATGAGGACTGGCAAGGGCGACGATCATCAAGATCCATTAGGACTGGCAGGGGTGACGATCATCGAGATCCATGAGGACTGGCAAGGGCGACGATCATCAAGATCCATGAGGACTGGCAAGGGCGACGATCATCAAGATCCATGAGGACTGGCAGGGTCGACGATCATCAAGATCCATGAGGACTGGCAATGGCGACGATCATCAAGATCCATGAGGACTGGCAGGGGCGACGATCATCAAGATCCATTAGGACTGGCAAGGGCGACGATCATCAAGATCCATGAGGACTGGCAGGGTCGACGATCATCAAGATCCATGAGGACTGGCAATGGCGACGATCATCAAGATCCATGAGGACTGGCAGGGGCGACGATCATCAAGATCCATTAGGACTGGCAAGGGCGACGATCATCAAGATCCATGAGGACTGGCAGGGACGACGATCATCAAGATCCATGAGGACTGGCAAGGGCGACGATCATCAAGATCCATGAGGACTGGCAGGGACGACGATCATCAAGATCCATGAGGACTGGCAAGGGCGACGATCATCAAGATCCATGAGGACTGGCATGGACGACGATCATCAAGCTCCATGAGGACTGGCAGGGGCGACGATCATCAAGATCCATGAGGACTGGCAAGGGCGACGATCATCAAGATCCATGAGGACTGGCAGGGGCGACGATCATTAAGATCCATGAGGACTGGCAAGGACGACGATCATCAAGATCCATGAGGACTGTCAGGGGCGGCGATCATCAAGATCCATGAGCACTGGCAAGGGCGACGATCATCAAGATCCATGAGGACTGGCAGGGGCGACGATCATCAAGATCCATGAGGACTGGCAAGGGCGACGATCATCAAGATCCATGAGTACTGGCAGGGGCGACGATCATCAAGATCCATGTGGACTGGCAGGGGCGACGATCATCAAGATCCAAGAGGACTGGCAGGGGCGACGATCATGAAGATCCATGAGGACTGGCAGGGGCGTCGATCATCAAGATCCATGAGGACTGGCAGGGGCGACGATCATGAAGATCCATGAGGACTGGCAAGGGCGACGATCATCATGATCCATGAGGACTGGCAAGGGCGAGGATCATTAAGATCCATGAGCATTGGCAGGGGCGACGATCATCAAGATCCATGGGAACTGGCAAGGGCGACGATCATCAAGATCCATGAGGACTGGCAGGGGCGACGATCATCAAGATCCATGAGCACTGGCAGGCGCGACGATCATCAAGATCCATGTGGACTGGCAGGGGCGACGATCATCAAGATCCATGAGGACTGGCAGGGGCGACGATCATGAAGATCCATGAGGACTGGCAGGGGCGACGATCATCAAGATCCATGAGGACTGGCAGGGGCGACGATCATGAAGATCCATGAGGACTGGCAAGGGCGACGATCATCAAGATCCATGAGGACTGGCAAGGGCGAGGATCATTAAGATCCATGAGCATTGGCAGGGGCGACGATCATCAAGATCCATGAGGACTGGCAGGGGCGACGATCATCAAGATCCATGAGGACTGGCAGGGGCGACGATCATCAAGATCCATGAGGACTGGCAGGGGCGACGATCATCAAGATCCATGAGCATTGGCAGGGTCGACGAACATCAAGATCCAGGAGGACTGTCAGGGGCGACGATAATCAAGATCCATGAGCACTGGCAGGGGTGACGATCATCAAGATCCATGGGAACTGGCAAGGGCGACGATCATCAAGATCCATGAGGACTGGCAGGGGCGACGATCATCAAGATCCATGAGCACTGGCAGGGGCGACGAACATCAAGATCCATGAGGACTGTCAGGGGCGACGATCATCAAGATCCATGAGCACTGGCAGGGGCGACGATCATCAAGATCCATGAGGACTGGCAAGGGCGACGATCATCACGATCCATGAAGACTGGCAGGGGCGACGATCATCAAGATCCATGAGGACTGGCAGGGGCGACGATCATCAAGATCCATGAGGACTGGCAGGGGCGACGATCATCAAGATCCATGAGGACTGGCAAGGGCGACGATCATCAAGATCCATGAGGACTGGCAAGGACGACGATCATCAAGATCCATGAGGACTGGCAAGGACGACGATCATCAAGATCCATGAGGACTGGCAGGGGCGACGATCATCAAGATCCATGAGGACTGGCAGGGGCGACGATCATCAAGATCCATGAGGACTGGCAAGGGCGACGATCATCAAGATCCATGAGGACTGGCAAGGGCGACGATCATCAAGATCCATTAGGACTGGCAAGGGCGACGATCATCAAGATCCATGAGGACTGGCAAGGGCGACGATCATCAAGATCCATGAGGACTGGCAGGGGCGACGATCATCAAGATCCATGAGGACTGGCAAGGGCGACGATCATCAAGATCCATGAGGACTGGCAGGGGCGACGATCATCAAGATCCATGAGGACTGGCAGGGGCGACGATCATCAAGATCCATGAGGACTGGCAGGGGCGACGATCATCAAGATCCATGAGGACTGGCAGGGACGACGATCATCAAGATCCATGAGGACTGGCAGGGGCGACGATCATCAAGATCCATGAGGACTGGCAAGGGCGACGATCATCAAGATCCATTAGGACTGGCAAGGGCGACGATCATCAAGATCCATGAGGACTGGCAAGGGCGACGATCATCAAGATCCATGAGTACTGGCAAGGGCGACGATCATCAAGATCCATGAGGACTGGCAAGGGCGACGATCATCAAGATCCATGAGGACTGGCAGGGACGACGATCATCAAGATCCATGAGGACTGGCAGGGGCGACGATCATCAAGATCCATGAGGACTGGCAAGGACGACGATCATCAAGATCCATGAGGACTGGCAAGGACGACGATCATCAAGATCCATGAGTACTGGCAAGGGCGACGATCATCAAGATCCATGAGGACTGGCAGGGGCGAGGATCATCAAGATCCATGAGGACTGGCAGGGACGACGATCATCAAGATCCATGAGGACTGGCAAGGGCGACGATCATCAAGATCCATGAGTACTGGCAAGGGCGACGATCATCAAGATCCATGAGGACTGGCAAGGGCGAGGATCATCAAGATCCATGAGGACTGGCAGGGACGACGATCATCAAGATCCATGAGGACTGGCAAGGGCGACGATCATCAAGATCCATGAGGACTGGCAAGGACGACGATCATCAAGATCCATGAGGACTGGCAAGGACGACGATCATCAAGATCCATTAGGACTGGCAAGGGCGACGATCATCAAGATCCATGAGGACTGGCAAGTGCGACGATCATCAAGATCCATGAGGACTGGCGGGGGCGACGATCATCAAGATCCATGAGTACTGGCAAGGGCGACGATCATCAAGATCCATGAGGACTGGCAGGGGCGACGATCATCAGGATCCATGAGGACTGGCGGGGGCGACGATCATCAAGATCCATGAGGACTGGCAAGGGCGACGATCATCAAGATCCATTAGGACTGGCAAGGGCGACGATCATCAAGATCCATGAGGACTGGCAGGGGCGACGATCATCAAGATCCATGAGGACTGGCAGGGGCGACGATCATCAAGATCCATGAGGACTGGCAAGGGCGACGATCATCAAGATCCATGAGGACTGGCAGGGACGACGATCATCAAGATCCATGAGGACTGGCAAGGGCGACGATCATCAAGATCCATGAGGACTGGCAAGGACGACGATCATCAAGATCCATGAGGACTGACAAGGACGACGATCATCAAGATCCATTAGGACTGGCAAGGGCGACGATCATCAAGATCCATGAGGACTGGCAAGTGCGACGATCATCAAGATCCATGAGGACTGGCGGGGGCGACGATCATCAAGATCCATGAGGACTGGCAAGGGCGACGATCATCAAGATCCATGAGGACTGGCAGGGGCGACGATCATCAGGATCCATGAGGACTGGCGGGGGCGACGATCATCAAGATCCATGAGGACTGGCAAGGGCGACGATCATCAAGATCCATTAGGACTGGCAAGGGCGACGATCATCAAGATCCATGAGGACTGGCAGGGGAGACGATCATCAAGATCCATGAGGACTGGCAGGGGCGACGATCATCAAGATCCATGAGGACTGGCAGGGGCGACGATCATCAAGATCCATGAGGACTGGCAGGGACGACGATCATCAAGATCCATGAGGACTGGCAAGGGCGACGATCATCAAGATCCATGAGGACTGGCAAGGACGACGATCATCAAGATCCATTAGGACTGGCAAGGGCGACGATCATCAAGATCCATGAGGACTGGCAAGTGCGACGATCATCAAGATCCATGAGGACTGGCGGGGGCGACGATCATCAAGATCCATGAGGACTGGCAAGGGCGACGATCATCAAGATCCATGAGGACTGGCAGGGGCGACGATCATCAGGATCCATGAGGACTGGCGGGGGCGACGATCATCAAGATCCATGAGGACTGGCAAGGGCGACGATCATCAAGATCCATTAGGACTGGCAAGGGCGACGATCATCAAGATCCATGAGGACTGGCAGGGGCGACGATCATCAAGATCCATGAGGACTGGCAGGGGCGACGATCATCAAGATCCATGAGGACTGGCAGGGGCGACGATCATCAAGATCCATGAGGACTGGCAGGGGCGACGATCATCAAGATCCAGTTGGAAACTTCGAGCAACCAGATGATAGATTCAAAGTCGTTCATGTGGATATAATTGGACCTTTGCCACCATCAGAGGGCTACAATTACTGCCTTACTTGCATTGATCGATACAGCAATTGGATGGAAATCATTCCAATGGTCAATATCACCGCCCAGTCAGTAGCAAGTTCTTTCTACAATACTTGGATAAGTAGATTTGGAGTTCCAGAAATATTTTTTACGGACCGAGGGAAGCAATTCGAATCGGAATTATTTAGAAACTTAGCAATGATCTGTGGAGCGAAAGTGCAACATACTACTCCTTGCCACCCCCAGGCAAAGGGAAAAATAGAACGGCTACATCGTACCCTTAAAGCACACAAGAACCCCAGATGGACTCAGAGCCTACCAACAGTCCTACTTGGTTTACGAGCAGTCATTCGAAAGGACTCCAGATACTTACTTGCGGAAATGATGCATGGAACCACCATCAGACTTCCTGGAGTGTTTTTCGAACACTCAATGCAGTTACAGTGCAATCCAGATACCTTTGTAACCCAACTCCGGGATCACATAAATCAACTTAAGCCTGCTAAACCTAGGATTGTGATATCCAGATCTACATTTATTCATAAAGGCCTATTTTGTAGTTCACATGTGTTCTTGAGGACAGACAGAGTTTAAAAAAATGCCTCGAGCCACCGTATGAAGGACCGTTCCTAGTGGTGAAGAGGCAGGACAAGTATTTCACCATCAGTATCAAGGGCAAAGATATTAATGTGTCCATTGATAGACTCAAACCTGCGTATATACTAGTGGATGAAGAGACAGAACGAGATACAGTGAGGACTCCTAATCTCTCTCCCACGAAGTCCCCTGTTTCCGATGAGTACCATGCCATTCAGGACAGTGAACGAGTCAAGACTACACGTAGTGGTAGGGCGATAGCATTTCCTACCAGATATCGGGACAGAATTCAATTAACAACTTCTTAGGTTAAGTTAGATTAATTTTTGTTGTTGTATAGTTTCTATAAATGATCAGTCCTGTTATGTTAATAACTTAGTTACTGGCAGGAGAGTGATGTATCAAGAAGGCAGTACGAGAACAGAATATCAAGTAGGCAGTGATGAAATAAAAGAGAATCTTTGTAATTGTTATGTATGATTAGAGTGTGTAAAAATATAATATTTTTGTGTGTTGATCAATGTCAAGAATAATAAAAACAACAACAAATTAAAAACAGATAGCACACACGAATACATTCATCACAATTAATACCGGTTATCAGATAGATTCTACATACACCCAAAGTACACGGGGCTACATGACCACGTTGTCGTAGCCCCTAAACTGAGGAACCAACCAAACTACTGCGGCTTTTAGAAATGCTAAGGTTTCGGAATTTTGCCCTAAATGCCAATAAATCTACGGACACAGCTCCTTCACATTTGCGCCAGCATTCGATCCTGCTACCTTGGGGATAGCAGGCGTGAAAGAACCAAAATTGGGGGGGAAATGTGAGAGCATCAGAAACTCTAGAATTCCGTGCAACAATTGTTAGTTTTTCGTGCCGTACGGGTATGTAAAACATCCTTCTTATTTTCCAACCAAAATTCGAGTTTTTCTTTCTACTCATTCTATGTAATTTTCACAAATAAATCAAAATTAGTGCATTGTCAGTACATTAAGGGAAGGAAGGTGGTGTCCTTATTGTTTTGACTGATACTGTAAATATTTCTTGGATGTTTTGTATAGCTACAAAGGTTTTGGGTGATGTGGTTTTGAATTGTTTTTCAAAATTTTATGGTCTCAGGTTTGAAAACAGTGACATTCCCAGAAGTAGAGCAGAAACGGGAAGATTTTACACACCTTATGAAAACAGAGGTTTTATTCCACAGTGCTACATAAAGAAACTGAATTATGAGATGATAAATCAATACAAATATGGAAATGATATCCAAATGTTACATGTTTGGGGATCTATTTGTGAAGGATGGGACAGAGACGCCAGAGATAACCTCTGGCTTACAGAATTACACTTTTATCAGCACTCATCTTCTATATGTATAAGGTGCGTTCAACAAGTAACGAGCCGGAGACATAATTACAGAAACCAATACCTGTATGTTAGAAGTATTGGCCCTGGCTGTCGAGGCACTTGTCCCACTGTGACCTGAGACGGTGAATGGCTGACTCATAAAATTCCCTGAGCTGCGATGTGAACCAGTTCTGCACGTGCAGCTGGACTCGTTGGCCCCGCAGAGCCCTTTTCGGGGGACCAAACGTGGGGTAATTAGAGGGAGAGAGGTCTGGACTGTATGGAGGGTTCCCGAGAACCTCCCATTTGAATTTCTGCTGGAGGGCCACGACTGTGTTGGCCGTATGAGGTCGTGCATTGTCGTGGAGCGACCACGGCGGCTATGGCGTTCACTGTCACTTGGCGGTCCTGGGTTATGAGCTGGACGTTGTCATCGGTAATGCAGGGGGGAGGGGTGCCCCAGACCCGGCATCATCGGCTAACGACACCCGTCCTTCCCTAGAAGCGCTTTGCCACGCCTTGAACCTTGCAAGGGACGTGGAGTGTTCGCCGCACACTTGTGACATTCGGCATAGTTTCTTAACCTTTTAACAAATAAGAAGATTTTAAGTTATCAGGAGATTATTGGACCGACGGACAAAGTTTTATGTGTTTTAACCAATTGTAACGACACATCGTATTTTAACGTGTAGTATCAATGTTTAGTCTGTACAATGTTTAGTCAGGGTTAATTTCATTGTATGTGATTGATAGTGTGCATCTTACTTGTTTATACATATTTGGGCTGAAGAAGTACAGACGACTGTACGAAACATGTACCCAGATTATCAACAACGTTGTATTGAAAAGACGGAAATTATTAATAGTTTTGTTAGTGAATCGGGAGAGTTGGCAGGTATGCGTATTGGTCAATAGCAAACAATCATGAATATGAAACTCAGCAATTCTTCTAGGTTTGTTAAGGGCAGATGACCTCGTAGTTCCACCCCTTAAAACAGCAATAACTAACTTCTAAGTTTGTGACGTGTCTTGTGTGGGGTTTTTCCTCATCAGCAGGATCTTGGTGTCCCCGCCCGGACCCCCGCACCTGCGCCTCTTCACTGCGAGAACTAAAAGCTCAAGCAGCCTATGAAGGCTTCCAAAAAGATGGTATATTGGCTAATATGGTTAATGTCGGTGCCTGGTACTGCGTAACGTTAATGAGGTGACCCTCACGATGGTGACGTGATGTGGGGGCTTGAGAGTCCAAATGATCCTGCGAGCTAAGCTCCTGGTAGGGCCACGCATGCCGGACAGGTCAATGATAATAAGAAGGATACCCTGGTCCTCCAGGTCGGGGGTTGGGCTTAGGGTTAATAACGGATTCTTTACAAGTGCCTCGGAATGCTAACCGGAGCAAAACAGATTGAGATGGTTTGGACACGTCAAACGGATGAATGAAGTAAGGCTAGCAAGACGAGCACTGGAACGACGGATGACAGGGAAGAGGGGACGAGGAAGACCAAGAATGCGTTGGATGGACTCGGTGGAAGAGGAAGAGGAATGGTGGAACGACAGAACAAAGTGCAGAGGAACCATATTTGCCCCCACCCAGTGTCAACTGGAAAAGGGGTAATGAAGATGATGATGAGGTCTATATGGCATGAATCTTAAATGTTAAGGAAAGTAGGCTCTTTAGTTTGTCACGGAACTACTTGTTAAATTTAGGAAATACTAAGGTTATTTAGTATACAAGATATAATGCAATACAGTATTGGCCTCTAGTGCAGTTCAGAATAGAGCATGGCAATCAAGACACTTGACATGCTTACTGGTTTGAAGAAACTGCTCGTATTTTGTTGTCTTCCTTTGATATGACTTGTAATTTAATGGGTTAACTTTTCCATCCCATCAGTACTTAAAATTGCCTGATAATATAGATTTATTTACTCAGGGACATGTTTCGGGTGATATTGACCCTTCTTCAGCCTCTCTGTCACGATCACAACAAATGTCGAACACACAAAATCACACTCAAGAACATAAACATAAATTAAAGCATGCATTATTTCCATTAATATGGTTCTCATTTGTCTACATGCCACTGGTCTACACTTGAATAAATACACTGAAGAAAATGGAAATCGCAACACCCAGAAAGAGTGGTGCTACATTGCTGAAATTGAACATTGTCGCTTGTAAGGAAGTACGTCAGGGTTTCATATTGAATTTGTTCCTTATTAGGGGCCGATAACCTAGATGTTAGGCCCCTTAAAACAACAATTATCATCATCATCATCATGTTCCTTATTACATACAATCCTGCCATTTCTGGTGGAATTTAATCAATTATGGGAATGCTTGTCTTGGAATTTGCCGCTATTTCGATGGCGCCAGCCTGCCAGTCTCAACAACTGTTCCCCTACGATTGCCACCATCTTTGTTTTGATGTTACGGTCTTGGTTTGACTTATGCATGACATCTTTGCGCTGTAAAGGCTGACGGAACAGACCCTGCAGTAAAGAGTAGTGGCGTTTCTTAACGTCGACTCGCTCAATCGTTGCGCATGAAGAGTTATTGGACAAACATCAAGGCCAGTAAGTGTTGATCCCGCGTGGTCCTAGGAGACCCATTCGCGTAGAAGAAGAAGACCCAATAGCATTGGTGGCGACAGACTTAGCCTGACATGTTAAATTAGCGGATAATTTATTAATTAGTATATAATCTTGCTTATATGGTACCTCCCCTCTTGCAAAACGATTCATTTACACACGATTTAGTCAGCGAGGGGAAGCGCGCTACGTTTTTGGCCACGCCAGATTACAGATGCAAAATTTGTTTTTCTGCTTCTGCTTTTACGGCCACATTGGACCACTTCAGTCAATCATTTCTTGGTCCTCTTCTTCAATAAGTTTTCTTTCCGAGTCGCCCAGTAGCTTTTCATTCGCTATGATCTTCTCTGGCGTTCCTCATCTGTGAATACCCTTTTACTGTGTTACGTTTGTCTATTTTTGCCTGAAATCTTATTTTTATATATTTCAGTTTTTCTAATTTCTTGTTCTGTTTTGCAAGTCATCCGAGGTTTTATTTTAGATTTATTAATTTTCTTAAAGTTTCTTCAAATTTCCCAGACATTTACAGGGAGACAAGTTTCCCTTATTTCCACGTTCTGTCGCCACCATGAGTAGGAGAAGGGGGAATATGTTAAATTGATTTAGTGCTTTGATGTTATACGGCACCAAGATTTGTGAAAATAACTCAGCACTTGGGTGTTTATTTATCTGGAAAATACCTAGCAGCTAAAAGTCTAAAGAGCTTGTGATGGCCCCTGTGGGGCTGCTCTCAGTACAGATAGTTGTGTTTAGCTGTGCACTTGACCTTTAGAGCAGGGAGTTTGCCAAATACTTCCCTATCTGAGAACATTGACACGTGTGACAGTAGGTTCTCGCAATCAGCGTAGCAAATGTTTTATGCAGCAGTAGTATACTGGGGTAGCAAGAAACCTCAAACATATAAACGTTTCCTAAGAGGTGGGATAACGACGTGATTGGTTGAAGTCCTGATAACATGTAAACAATCCTCTGCATAAGCCTGGGGACAACATACGCTTCACGAGTTAGTGAGAAAAGGACTATGGTAGTCGTGGAGAAGTAAATGTTAGGTTAGGTAGTGAACACAAATTCATATGAGTTTAAGTTCTTCCTTCAGATCATTCATCAGTTTCACTGCAATGTCCAGAGAAACACTCCGCGACTGAATTATTACACTCTTTTCATTGATGCAGCCCAACACTTTGTACCAAAATACTGTCATACAAAGGCCTTGAAAAGAAGAAAAGTATTTATTAAGACC
This sequence comes from Meconema thalassinum, assembly GCA_946902985.2. NCBI lineage: Eukaryota > Metazoa > Arthropoda > Insecta > Orthoptera > Tettigoniidae > Meconema > Meconema thalassinum. Next base: position 18,460,595 of record OX336395.1, on the reverse strand, counting down.
CATAGCTTTATTGTATGCTTTTGGTTCTAAGCTTGACTTCAACTCAGTTAATGCTCGTTCTAAGGCCGTTAATAGTCCTAGGTAGTGCATTGCAACGGGAACAAGACCCATAGCTTTATTGTATGCTTTTGGTTCTAAGCTTGACTTCAACTCAGTTAATGCTCGTTCTAAGGCCGTTAATAGTCCTAGGTAGTGCATTGCAACGGGAACAAGACCCATAGCTTTATTGTAAGCTTTTGGTTCTAAGCTTGACTTCAACTCAGTTAATGTTCGTTCTAAGGCCGTTAATAGTCCTAGGTAGTGCATTGCAACGGGAACAACGGCTTCGAATCTTTCAAACCACCTTGTTTGTGATTGTTTTCAGTGAAAGCGGCACTTCAAAAGTCAAAATATCCCATCTTGTAGGACTATGGGCGAAAAAAGAATACATTGTTTCCAAGTTTCCAAAGAAGGTCATAGTTTCGGGGCATATTTATACTGTATTAAGGAGTGAGCTCCACATGGTGAATAAAATGCCACATCATTTTTCTCTAACAGTCATGCTTTTACTCCTTTGACTTTTCCACACATGTTAGATCCATCATCATACGCTTGAGCCCTGCAGTCCTCAAGAGGGATGTTATTTTCAGCTAAGACAGTTAAAATTTCATTAGTAATATCTTCTCCACTTTTTCCATTACAGTTGGCAAATTTCACAAACCATTCTTTTATTTCATATTGCTTAGAGTCTTTATTTTGAATGACATATCTCAAAATAAATACATTTTGTTCTTGATGTGATACATCACGAGTTGCATCAACAATCAGCCAATAATAAATAGTTTCTTGCCTTTCTTCAAGTATAAATTTTAAAACTCTTTCACCACGAAGTGAAATGAACTCATTTTAACTCTTCCAAGATAAGTAATGGGCTTGTCCTTTCATGTTTTTTCCTTGCAATTGCAGAGTTTTGATCTTAGCCAATTGCTCCCTAGTGATTTCATCATATTTTCCAATTAACTCCAAAGTCCCCAGAAAATTTCCATTATTTGCATCACCGATTGATACATTATCTCCTTGAAAAGGCAACCCCCTTGAAGCTAGAAAGAGTGTCACGTCTTAAATCCGTTGTAAAATTGCTTTCCACTTGTCTGGTTAGTTCAACGTTTGTTTTTGAAGACCACTGTCAATACCTTTTGAATTGATTGATTGTTGGAAGGATTTCCATTGATAATAAGACTTACGATGGTTATTGCTATTTTCATGTTCGGGAAGTTTGTTGTACAACATTTTCCATGGAAATTGAGCCGGTGAAAATCCTATGTTTGCAAATTTGCTTCTTTTTTGGCTATTTGAAAAAAGAGTACAGGCAATGCAATGAAGTGTCTGTTTTGAAGAGCTCCAAATTAACCAGTCCTTGGGGTACTTTTCTCGATTGTTTATAGATTTAGTGTTGAGAAGATAGTTAGGAGACAGTTTTCCTGTTTTGTCTTTAGGAAATGTCTTAGCCTGACTACGTAATTCTTCAAATTAATATATTGTTTTGAGAGACAATATTCTGGCGATTAATATCACTAATTATTTCCGACCATGTGCCTGGGTCGGTAAAATCTAAACTTGGCTTATCATTGTTAGAACTCTCGTCATTTGAAATATCGTTTTCGTTATTACTACCCGTATTGATTGAATCTACAACATGTTCTACCTGCTGCACCTCAGAGGAAATCTTGCCTGTATTGTCATCAGTTTCAAACATTAATTCACTGGACACAGACACACTATCATCAGTTGTTTTACAAGTAGATAAACTGTCACATCTAACACTCGCATCATCATCACAATGAGAACGGCTATCACTATCATCATTCTTTTTAAAAAACGTTGTAATATTCTGCCGGCCCAAGACCCCTTTTGCATCTTTAATGGCTTTTAACTTCCGTTTTTGCGCCCCGGATTTGTGGTTGAAATTACTTGTAGACATAATGCTTAATGCTATAATAAAGCAACAATTACATACACAAACAGTCATGCGGCGGAAACACACTGCAAGCACCTATTAGGGTGACGTCAGTGGGCCGCGGTGTGAGGGAGAGGGGTAGCAACGTCATTGACCTTGAGCCGAGTCGCAGAGGGCGGGCCCGGTGGGCAGTGTTCTGCTTCTGCACACGCACTGTGTCACGTGTTACTCACAGCTGTTGTACGCAACGCACTGCATATCCAATGAACCAGTTTATTTTACTCTGATGTAATATTTCATTGATACACATAAATCTAGTCCTAGTGATTTAATTATTGTTTTCTTTCTATGATTTATTAAAAATATTCTACTTTTTATTTTTTCCCGTCCTTGCGGGCCCCGTTGCCATAGCAACGGTAGCACCGGGCATGTGGGGGCCCTGAAATACACTCTACCCATCAGTTGATGGATATTGGTCGAAAATATCCAGTCTAGCTCACCTTCTTTTCCGACATGACTAACACATCTTAATATAAATGCACTCTGTGAGCGGTCCCTAGGACACCCTGTACCCGTTCCGTTATGGTATGCGACGACCCAGCTGACATAGCATCGCACACCAAACGTTACGGCACACACACACACACACACACACACACACACACACACACACACACTGAAAATAGGATAAATGAAAAATAACGCTTGTGTTGGAATCCAGGAAGAAAAAAAGAACGACAAAAAGAATCAATCAGCTATGGGTAGCACTAGGCGAAGTGTCTCTGGGTCGTTTACGGGTGAAAGCAACATCAATTATGAATGCAGAGGGCGCCATCCGCCTGGATTCCCATTAATCACAACCTTCCAGGATAAGCCTTAAGTTATTAGGAAGGGACATGAGGAAAGATAGCATTGTGACAACAAACAAAACATTTATTGATGCCTTGGTTTGGTCAAATGCAAGAAAAATAAACCCAAGGAGAATTTTACCTAGGAATATGGTGGATACGAAAAAATTATGATGAACTGTTCATTGCAATTCCAATCATTTCCCCTAAAATCTAAGTTCACATGAAAAAGAAAAGAACTAAAAGTATTTCTTGGGTGCTCAGGGTCACCGAAGCTCTAAACACACGACCCTCGTGACCTCTGAGCCCTATCGAAGTTAAATCATTATTATATATTGCATGTCTAAATACACACATATACACCCTATATAAATCCTGTGAGTGTGAGGTTATGTTCACTCTCATCACAAACATTTACAACATATTTTAATCCAACTGGAGAGTGTTCGAATGTCAATAGTAATCAAATTATTTCCATCCTTCTTAAAAACATCTAAGAAAATCGTAATCATAAATGTCACCTGTTATTATCATCATAATAATTTATTCATCATTTATTTTTATTCAAACTTCACCACCAATTAATTTATTATTAATTTTATTCAGACTTCATCACCAATTAATTTATTCAGCAATATCAGATCAGATTAAATTATTATTATTTTATTTAATTTAAATTTCAGATCAGGCTAACTCACTATTATTAATTTAATTTTATTCTTAAGATCATCCTTTATAATTAATCAGGGCGGATTATCTAAGACGAATTATATATAGGCCTATATATATCCAGATCATATCAATAAATTTCAGAAAACAGCATTAGTTGTTTCAGGATCTTCAGAACCCTCAACAAAACATCTTTCGGAAAAGTCATCAGATTTTGACGTCTATCAGAATGCACGAGTAAGTATATGTGTAAACTAAATCCCTCAACAATTAACTGCCATCATAAATGCCAAAAATCCATAAACATCAACTCATTAAATCATTAGGCCACTCAATTAAATTCAAAAACATCATCATCACGATGATTTCACAAAACACTCAGCACTCAGCTGGACCTATAAATATCATAAACGGGGTTCTCTCGAACCTATCAGTCACATCAACTAACAAGTGGCATAACTCACACATCAAACTGGCAAATCCACATGAATTCGAGCACTTAAATAGTCGTCTTAATCTATGAACTGGTTCCGATAATAAAATGCTCATGACCTCCAAGCCTAATGGTCAAAAACTGTGGTAAATATATCTCAGAAAAACAACGTGTCAATCGCTGAAATAAAACTGAACATGCATCGAGTATGCATTAATTTCATGAATATTATTGATAAAATCCCCCAAGAAAAATACATATGCCTGTCTGTTAAAATACTACCAAAGAACAGGACCAAGTGCCATGCTCCACATAGCATATCCACTGTCTGAAATTCACATCTGATTCAAAATACCTTATTAAAAGAAAATAATAATCACCTAAAAAGATTCAGATTGTTTCAAACAAACGAAGTTGAAAGGACTGCTGAAATTATTAAATCATCATGCTCGAAATAAATCAAATATGATAATGACAAAGCGTGGACTAAAAACTGACACCTGCTTACCAGCAATGAATGAAAAACGACATTCGACCAAGAAAACAAATTATCTAATCCACTAAACTCATTGTAAAAGACTAGCCATGGTTCTAAGCTGAGACTGCATAAAATCAACTATATGCCCTCATATCCACGAAGAAGAAAAACATATCTGTTTCACTCACATATGAACAAATATGATACTGCTTGCCCCATTACACGTGTATGCCCATGTCTACTTCACATCTAGGAAAAATACTCATGTACTCTCACGATACGTGGTGGTTGAAACAGCTGCTTGCTATCCAAATTTCAAAGATCGGCGAATACCCTAACATTCGCGAAGACTTCTCGAAAGATCAACGCATCCTTAATAATCATGAGGATCGTCGACGCCGGATGTCTCATTCCGAATGGGTACGCCCTCACGTTATTCAACTAAGGACCATCACTTCGCTCGGCCATAATGTCTCCTTTCTGTTTAATGTTGTAAGTGTCCATGATGCAACAGATCTCCATGATGTTCCGCAAAAATAGTATATTGTTCATGACGAAAGGATGCCCCATTATATTGTTCAATGTTCGCCACTGTTCCAGAAACACGATAAAAAAAACAGTGTACTAATGCGCTGAAGGGTTTTCTGTTCAAGTGCCGTAAACAAAATATATGTAAAAATGGGCGAATTATTTTCTAACAACCTGTGGTTGTATAGGTGTTCAGTTCGTAAGCGCATGGAATAATGTTCAAGTTGGCAGATAATGTCAGTGTCCACTTGGAATAGATGTTAAGTTCCGACACCTCGTGGTCGCTTATGGTTACTCGGACAGTTTAAAAATTCATAAGTTCCGAGGCGCCGTGGTTGTTCATAAATGTTCGGATAATGGAAAAATTGAGAAGTTCCGACACCTCGTGGTTGCTCATAAATGTTCAGATAATGGATGAAGAACAAAGCCTCGGAATGTAATGTGAAGGTGTAATTACATTACGAGCTTGAAAAAACATGTTCCAATGAACGTTGTATTTCAGTGCAAATGCATTTAAAAGTCGCCTTTCGTTTACCCGTGAACTGAACTGTGTTTATCAGACAATACACGTTGGCCGCTATGCGGCGCAATTCCAGAAGTCTTGTTTACCCGTGAACTGAACTAGGTTTATCAGACAATACATGTTGGCCGCCTATGCTGCGCAATTCCAGAAGTCTCGTATACCCGTGAACTGAACTAGGTTTATCAGATAATACATGTTGGCCGCCTATGCTGCGCAATTCCAGAAGTCTCGTATACCCGTGAACTGAACTAGGTTTATCAGACAATACACGTTGGCCGCCTATGCTGCGCAATTCCAGAAGTCTCGTATACCCGTGAACTGAACTAGGTTTATCAGACAATACATGTTGGCCGCCTATGCTGCGCAATTCCAGAAGTCTCGTATACCCGTGAATTGAACTAGGTTTATCAGGCAATACACGTTGGCCGCCTATGCTGCGCAATTCAAGAAGTCTCGTATACCCGTGAACTGAACTAGGTTTATCAGACAATACACGTTGGCCGCCTATGCTGCGCAATTCCAGAAGTCTCGTATACCCGTGAATTGAACTAGGTTTATCAGACAATACACGTTGGCCGCCTATGCTGCGCAATTCCAGAAGTCTCGTATACCCGTGAATTGAACTAGGTTTATCAGACAATACACGTTGGCCGCCTATGCTGCGCAATTCACGAAGTCTATACCGCATACTGTCACGACCTGGTTTCAAAACCTCATGTTTCACGCCGTTCACACCAAGTTCTATAGCACACGAATACTGTGAAGTTGTGAGTTGTTAACTAGCATGTTCGTAGTCTCGGACGATTTCACTCACGCGCACAGCCAAGGTACAAACACTAGTCCACTCCACATGTTCAAGTCACTTCTGCCAGCTGGTCAAGGCTCGGTACTCGCCCCCTTTCTCACCGGCCACGTGACCAACCAGCCCTGACGTCATATGCCGCGACTCGAGCACAAAACACGTAATCCTCCATGTATTGCTTATAACGGAATCCAAAACTTGTAAGCAATATAAAATAGAGTTCTCTCTCGCCAGATGTCCACAGAGACCAACATTTCCATAGCTATCGCATTCTCCCCAAAACATGCAATAAATACGTCAGCGTATCCGATAGTCCCCAGCTCATATCGGGTACAACCCTGTGTCAAGATGATGATAACATAAAGTATACATAAAAGCACATACTACCGTATCCCTCGGGACCTCGCCTATGCGATGTTAACACCGCACTTTCAACTACTTATGTTGCAACACTGTACTAAGATTGCTCAACTTTTCGGTTGTCTTTCGTATTCCTAGACAACTATCACCGCTACTAGAATGCGCTAGTATGGACAGGCTACCAGTAGTATTTGAATTATGATGCAGTTGTCTGTACGTTTGTAGTCAAAAACGTATTTGCTGACAATAATCAACCGGTACAGAGGCGCCTCAAAATAGAAAAATATCATCCTACACTGATCAAGAATCTGCTTTCATATGTCAATCATAAACCGTGTTTCTTGCTAGGACATGTCGGAGAATATGCTAAAGTGTTTGTCCTGAATTCCTTTGTGAGTAGAAAAATAAAGACAGTCATTCTACAGTGTTGCCACATTAACAATTCATATTGTATCTTCCAGTCGGTCAACATAACAATAAAGACAGTCTTGAAGCCATTCTACAGTGTTGCAACATTAACAATTAATATTGTGTCTTTTTGGTCAACATAAAATTAAGACAGCCTTGAAGCCATTCTTTAGTGTTGCCACATTAACAATTAATATTGTGTCTTTAGTGGGTCAACATAAAATAAAGACAGCCTTGAAGCCATTCATACCTGCCAACCTTCGGAGGTCAAAAATAGGAAGATTTTTTAAAATTATAGATTTCATCATGCGCAGTATACAGTGGCGTGGGCGAAAGAGGGTACACAAAAGACCTGCATGTTTTTATTGGCAAAGTATGAATTCAGCATAAAATTCACAAAAATGTAAACAATCATCAATCATCGAGTAGTATGTATGGCAAATATTTAAACGTAAGAGAACACAATTGTGTGCTTAAAGAAAATGCATACAATCATTCTGATGGAATACACTTCGCATTCGCTACCACATATTCAAGTTTTGTCAAACTAAAGTTAATTAGGCTACCATGGACAACTTACCTAATTATGATTAGGTGATGTATATACATGTGGATGGTAATCTTGAGACTGCTTACTGATTTAATGCAGACCTTGTAGCCGACTTTGCTCTCTTCAAAAATGCCGTCATACTGCTGCTCGTAGCAATTTCCACTTAGGCTTGATTTAACCACTAACAGTTTGTTGAGGTTTTCGTCAATCAGAGATGATCGGAATTGTGTGCTTGTCTTCTTCACCTGACTAAACAATCTCTCACATTCAACGTTGCTGTGTGGGATTGTTAATATTGACAGCATTACTCTAGCTAGTCTGTCATATTTCAGACACCCATCTCCACCTGGTATATCCCCTATAGCAGACCAAGAACAATCTGCTCTTTTTCCTTCCACAATAGAAGATGGCAAATCCTCCATTTGGAGAGCACAAAACTGGCATTGTAATGCATCCATTGCTTGGTGCTCATCTTCACCGTCTTTTTTTTTTTTTTTGGCAACATAATTGGAAACTTAGAGATATAATACTTTACGGCACTAAAGGAAGCAGTAGACAAAGACCTTATCTGTGCCACTTGAGCATTAACAGAAAACTCACTGTCCAAATTAAATTTATGAATAATATAATCAGAGGCTGCAGTGAAGTAGTTCCTGACGTGTAAATAAAAGACCTTCTTCTCCTCAGAAGCCAGATTTTCTACACAACTAGATGTTGTTGAACCAATTACCAAATCATCATCAGCTTTCTGATTCTCTCTTGTGTGATAGACCACTTCTAAAATTTTGCAATATTTCTTGATGGCCACTGGCTTAACAAACCTACAGAGAATTTCCGTCAGCAAATCAATCAGTATGGATCTTAGGACATGGATGTGAGGTGCTTGCGATTGAAGAACTTTGTTGTATTTTTCAAATGTAATCATCATCATCTTGCACAGTTTCCAGCCACTGGCCGGGTCTGTTTGGAACACAAGCCTCTCCAACGTCTTCGGTCTTCCCACCATCTCTCAGCCTCCACCCTTGTCCAGTCTTCTCCTCTCTTCTTCACGCTTTCTTCCACCCCCTTCAGCCACCTGTCTCTCGGTCTTCCTCTCGGTCTCTTTCCTTCCCACTTCGTCTCGTGTACTCTCCTGGGTATCCTCTTCTCCTCCATTCGTTTTACATGTCCATACCATCTAAGTCTAGATTTCTCTATACCATCCTGTAATGGTTCCTCCTTCATTAATTCTCTGGTCCTCTCATTTCTTATTCTGTCCATCTTTGTAGCTCCAATACTGCTTCTCAAGAACCTCATCTCACTGGCCTGTATTTTGCTCTTATCCCTTCCATTAATAACCCAGGTCTCCGAGGCATACGTCAGGATAGGGACATAGTACGTCCGATATAAGATCTTCTTGCCGTCCTGAGGGACATCCTTGCTCCATAACATGCTTCTCACACTCCGCCGGAATGCTTCTGCCTGCCTCCCCCACTCATTTATTTCTCTATCGTTTCTTCCATTCTCTTGTATCAGGCTTCCCAGATACTTGAAACTCTCCACTTTCTTCAGCTGTTCCCCACCAATTGTTATTCCCGTAGTGGTTCTTTCCTTCTTCCTTGTTGTGATCACCATCTCACTCTTATTTATGCTAAATTTCATCCCATATCCTTGTATTATTCCTTCCCACACGTCCAACTGTTCCTGTACCTCCTCCTCCTTGTTTCCCCAAATCATCAAATCATCTGCAAACACCATTGCTTTCATCTTTCCTTCCCCAATTACTTGTGCCACTCGGGTCATTATGTCATCCATCACCACAATGAAAAGTAACAGTGACAATGCACTTCCTTGTTTCAGGCAATTTCTCTGTTCCAACCAGTCTGATCTCTCTCCTCCCACTTTCACACAGCCCACGCTTCCTTGTACATCTCCTTTATCCTCTTTAAAGTCCATTTCTCTACTCCTCTATCCTCCAGGGACTTCCATACTTTGTTTCTGCATACACTGTCATATGCTTTCTCAATGTCCAGGAAGGCCATCAGTAGATCTGTTCCATACTCATAGTGCTGTTCTTGTAACTGCCTTACAGCAAAAATCAAATCCACTGTGGACCTTCCTGCTCTGAAGCCATGTTGTTCTTCCCTCACCCTCCTTCTATCCTTGTCCTAATTCTCTTTTCCAAAACTTTCTCGAAGTTCTTTGCACAATGACTCATCAGTGTTATTCCCCGATAGTTTCTGCAATCTGTTCTACTACCTTTCTTGAAGATCGGGACAATTATTCCTTTTTTCCAGTCCTCTGGTGTCTTGCTTTCCTTCCATGCTGTCCTCATCACTCGGTACAACCATTGTATCCCCGCCTCTCCTGCTGCTCTCACCATCTCCACACTCAACTCATCCACACCCGGTGCCTTCCCTCCTTTCATCTTGTTCACTGATTTTCCACTTCTTTCCATGTTAAGTCCTTTTCTGTTTGCAGTTCATCTTCCTCTTCCCCGATTTCTTCCTCCTCACCATCTTTTCCATTTGGGTTCAGAAGTTCTTCAAAATATTCTTTCCACATTTTCTTCAGTTCTTCCCTATTTTCTATCTCTTGTCCCCTTTTGTTCACCATTCTAACATAATCCGTAGGATCCTTCCGCCTCTTATTTTTTACCATCCCATACAGGACCTTTTATGCACCTTCTCTATCCTCCTTCATCATCTTTGTCCACTCTTCCATCCACTTTCTTCTCTCCTCAGCCACTACTCTCTTCGCCTCCTTCTTTCTTTCCTGGTACTCTTCCCTTGTCTCTACCGTCCTATTTTGATACCACCTCCTAAAGGCTCCATTCGTTTCCCTTACTATATCCTTTGTCTTCTCATTCCACCATGGTGTTTCCTTCCACCACTTCTTACTACTTGTCCTCCCACATACTGCTTCTGCTGCACCTACTAGTGTCTTCTTAAATCTAGCCCATTCCTCTTCCACTCCTCTTTCTTCATCTGTTGGAATTCCTTGCTTTACCATTTTGAGGTACTCGACCCTTCTATCCCCTTCTTTCAGTTTCCATATCCTTATACGTCTTTCCTGGTTCTCAGTCCCTTTCTTCTCCTTACTCCCTCTCAGGTTCATTACCAGCAATCGATGGTCGCTATCCAGGTTCTCCGATGGTATATCCTTGATGTCCGTGATGTTCTTATTTAGTTCTTTCTCATACAGTATATAGTCGACCACCGACTTCCTGGTCAAGTCATCACTGTACCATGTGATTGTGAGGCTCTCTCTTTTCTTAAACCAGGAGTTCCCAACTAGCAGGCTGTTCCTCTGGCAGAAGTCCAACAGTCTCTTTCCTTCCTCATTTCTTCCGCCCCAACCCTCTGGTCCTAGACACTCTCATAACCTTGTCTTTCTCTTCCTACATGGGCATTGAGATCCCCCATAACAATCATATTTCTTCCTACCAGCTGCTTCTGCAATTCCTCTTCAAACTCCTCCTTCTCTTCAGAGGCGCAGCCTACTTGAGGAGCATACACTTGCACTATTTCTACGGTCCCTCCCCTCAGTGCTACTTTCACTTTCATCATCCTATCACTTATTCTCCTCACTTCTTCTTTTAAACCATCTCGTACTACTACTCCCACTCCATTCCTCTTTCCCTCTTCGTTCCCACTCCAGTACAGTCTATAGCCTTTTCTCAGTTCTCTCCTTCCTTCCCCTTTCCACTTTGTTTCTGCCAATCGCAATAAATCAAACTTCCTTCTTTCCATCATATCCACTATCTCCTCCACCTTCCCCGTCAGCGTTCTTAGGTTTAAAGTTCCAAATCTTAGTCCGTGTGTACAGCCGTGTCGTCGTCTATTAAATCCATCATGTCCGAGGCTCGTTCCATTTTTGAAAGCATTTGGTTTCATCCACTACTGGCTTGCTGGGCCTATCGTAGCTTCACCAGCGCCACGTTAGCCGTCACTTTTCAGGGTTCCTGTAGGACCTTCACAGCTACCGTAACGGTCTCGGGGCACACGAAGTCCCCACTGTACTTCGCCACTACAGGCGATCCCCTACTTTGTGCCGTTGCCCGTCTCCCACGACGTGGACGATGGGTGGACTTATTCGATTCTTTGTTGGAAAAGGACACGACGACAGGATACAGCTTACTATCTCTATCATGGCTACCATCAGTGGAGATCGCGAAAGGCCCACATTTTAAAATATTAATAATTGTTGAATCGGCGTCACGTGCCATTTCATGAACAATGGCGGATGTTTTTGTCCTGCCACAGGCATATTTCTTCGCAATTTCCGAATCCGGAAACATTTTTCTAAACAATTGTCCCGCGTGATCGGAACATGATAACGAGAGGTTATGTTCTACGACGAACGCCGTGAACAAACATTCTGCTCGAATGGCAGCATTGTCTTCATTCCCGTGAACAAAAAACTTACCTAATTTTTTGTTCTTCTGTAAACAACAAGCACTGTCCTTGTGTTTTGAAGTGTTGCTGTGAGCTACAATGTCAGTTTTTCCACCATGAGATATATTTATATCGCAACGACACACGGAACAAAGAGCAAAATGGTTTCCTCTACTAGATGGTAAAATGAATGGAAATTCAGTTTTATAGCTTTCTTTGAACACTTGGAGATAACGTTTATGAGGTTTTGTCGCCATAAAGTGACAAGAAAAATTTAAAACACACGACACGGAACAATCATCGACACCACTCGTTGAAATAATTATCTACCGACGCACACATTAATACTTCAATTAAATGCACTAAACGTGACGCTAGCAGAGTATAAACACGTGGCGTCAAACGGAGGAAGTCACAATAGTCACCCATTCTGCACAGGCACGTGGCCAGCCTCGACTAATCAGCGTAGGCTTGAAACACCACCAATCAGTATCAGCTGACTCACCATTCCCAGATCGCGGCTATACAGCTCACTGCCAAGCGATGAACTTACACAAAAAACAAGGTTACGCAAATCACAAAAGCAATTACGACTTACGAGAGAATCTCCTTGTGAATAGAAATTATTTGCAGTTCCTTTTACAATATATCACTGGGGACCGAAATTCGGAAGAAATAATAGTAATTAAGAAGATCGGGAGACGAGGTGAAAAATCGGAAAGTTTCCGAATAAATCGGAAGGGTTGGCAGGTGAATTGCCACATTAACAATTCATATTGTGTCTTTAGTGGGTCAACATAAAATAAAGACAGCCCTGAAGCCATTCTACAGTGTTGCCACATTAACAATTCATATTGTGTCGTTAGTCGGTCAACATAAAATAAAGACAGCCCTGAAGCCATTCTACAGTGTTGCCACATTAACAATTCATATTGTGTCTTTAGTCGGTCAACATAAAATAAAGACAGCCTTGAAGCCATTCTACAGTGTTGCCACATTAACAATTCATATTGTGTCTTTAGTCGGTCAACATAAAATAAAGACAGCCCTGAAGCCATTCTACAGTGTTGCCACATTAACAATTCATATTGTGTCTTTAGTCGGTCAACATAAAGTAAAGACAGCCTTGAAGCCATTCCACTTCCCTTTCCTTCTCTCTTCATCTTCCCTTGTTGGTAAGGTTTATTCCTAGCAAAAACCTACCCACCTTCATCTACAAAGCTCTCAATCTCGGCTGGCATGTCGAGCCACTGTTCATCGAGATCATCTTCAAAGGGACTGTCCTCAACTATTTCTGCTTCTTCGGCGATCGGCATGTGGGAGACACCCTTATCTTTGAATGGTGCTGAATTCAAGCAGGACTGGCGGTGGCAGTTGAGGCAAACTGTTGAACATTATACCAACTTTCCGGCATCTGCAACTCCCTACACACCCCTTCTTACATCCGCAGGACACTGTGTTGAGGATTTCAGCTGAAGCTAGATCATTGGTGTTCATGGTGGGGAGCAGGCCATGGTCCGTCCTCTTCCAACCCCAGCTGAGAGGATCCTTTGGTCTATCATACCAGCCTTGGATTTGGTGGTAGACACGCAGAATATGTTGGGCGGTGGCTGCGTTTGTTGATGGTAGAGAGACCTGATTGAAAGTTGGCTTTATGAGGGATTTTGAGAATATCTCGTGGCGGATTTTGTCCAAGGAGGTCTCATTGGCCATATGTGAATATTGGGCCGCCAAGAATAGTTGACCTGCTGACATGGGGTCCTCAGGATCAGCATCTGCATGGTGGAAAACATTGACAGCCTCTTGTAAAGCCGTGTTGTTTTCAAGGAGTTTGACACACTTCAACTGCCCTTGGCGATAGAATGCAGAGGTTGTACCACACCCACTGATAGCATTTAAGAACAGTAGGTTCTGTCTGACAGCAGACGAGAAGTTGAAGTACCTCGGAGAGTAAAACGAGTTCTGAGAGGTCCCCTTTGCAGGTTTCATGAGGTAAATGTTTGAATTCGGTGCGTTGGCAGTTAATAGGATCAATAGATCGGTGTCCTCTCCGATTATTATGACCGTCGCAAAGTTCTCTGCCACTTGAATGGCGGTATTGATGATGAGTATGTGTGCATCCCTAAGAGCTTGCCTCACTTCAAACCCCTGCTGTACTAATTTCTCACGCAGCATGGAGATAAGCCGTCCTTTGTTTGTTGCTGTCGTTGGACAAAAATTGTTCTTTCGGCATGGTTGCAGTCATCGTTTCAGTGAACACTACGTTAGAAGAAGAGTGCTTGCTTTTACGGCAAAGACGCTCAGCTCATTTTGTGTTCTTTACTGGTGCATCATCAGGGTAGTGGCAGGGCTGTAGTATTGCTTAACGTTGCCAACATATTAGGAGAGAATTGTTGAAAAATTTTCATTGGATTCCCAAACCACCCCCCAACAATTACAATGGCACTACCTGCAAGAGCTGGTGGATCAGAAAATGGTGAAAATAAATTGTAGAACACAGATTTCTTTGTTTTCCGCATTCCTGTTTCATCAAAGATAGAAAGGGGATAAAGAGGTAACTCAAACAAATAATAATGTTTGAACAGTTCCTCAGATTTTTTAAGAAGTGTTATGCGTCGGAAAAGTGTATCCGGATTTACTGGTATATCTTCGCCGTGAATCCTGACTTTCGTGTTGAAAGCTTTAAGAGGAACTACTCTGTTTTTTTTTTTTTTTTTGTAGAAACTTGACATTACTGAAGTCGTTGCCAATAATCTTAGCAATACAATGATTCGCCTTTTCAAACGCTTTATGGCAGTCAATTTTCATATCGCCAGTTACTCCAGTGCTAATGGACATCACAAATTGCCCAGTTGGGATGGGATAGTGCGATGAAAACCAGTCAAGAAGGATCGCAACATCTGCATCGTCCCTCTGTACCCTTGAAAACCTAGCGTCGACGTGCTGCTCTGAAGTACCATACGTCACGCCACATAAGTCTTCCACTTGTACCGCTTTCAGAGACCACATTACCACCTGCTCAATCGTCTGATCAGTGAATAGACCAGAACAAAACTCGTCAGACATTCTGATGAAAAATCATCTGTTTCGTACATTTTGGTCGAATTGGTATAACAACTTTGTATGAAAGAGCTGATTTTATTTCCACGATTTCAGAGTTCAATAGGAGAACTATTCCGAAGATATATGGTCTTGGAAAGTCGCAAAATGTAAGTTTGCGCCTAAGTGAGAAATTTTCCCAGTTTTGAACTTTTGATTTCGGCTGTACGAATGAACCGAATTTCAAGTTTCAGATGTTCATTCGGAGCAGAATGTAACCTTCTTTAATATTGAAGAAATTGATATTTTCCGTCCGACGTACCGTTCTAGAGCTACAAGCAAAAAACCTGAAAAGAGGAAAAATGTCGAGGTTATTTGGGTCCCAAAAGTTATGCCCACTTCTTGGGATGGTGCAAACTCGGATTACACGCATTTAGAAACAAGAGAAGGTATTAAAACAATTTCCAGCTTTCTGGAAATTCATTCCTCAAAACAATTTTTTAGATCTAATTTGATTGGCCTATAAGTGAAGTGTGTGAGAGTGAATATTCTACTGATGGCGACAGCTTTGATTTTTCTGACGAAAATCCAACTAATGCCGGAGGACTGTAAACGTATATCATTGTAGAAATTGATCGTACTCAATACCTATTTGATGAAATTACTCTATGCTTGCGATATTTATAAACAATTAAATAAATATTAACATTTTTATCACAAAAGATACTATTTAGATTGTGTAGGCTGCCAAATTTATATTAGGATTTCCAATTATTTTCTTTCTCATAGGATTATTTTTGCAGATTTTATTAATACCCAAATGTAGGAAATTGTAATTATTTAGCTCCTAGTTCGTGAATAATTTGTTTACCTGCTAGAGAAAAAAATACCAACACACTATCTTGAAAACTATATTGCTTGACATTTTGAAAACGATTGGAATAAAGTACAGGGACAGGAGGGTGATCTACAATCTATACAGAAACCAGACAGCAGTCACTCGAGCTGAAGGACATGAGAAATAAGCTGTATTCAGAAAGGTGCAAGGCAAGGCTGCAACTTATCACCCATACTTTTCAATCTTTACATTGAACAAACAATGAAGGAAATTGGAGAAAAATATAAAGTGGGAGTGAAGATTCAAGGAGAAATAATTTCAACTCTGAGATTTGCTGATGACATCGTCATCTTGGCCGACAAGCCTGAGGATTTGAATGAGTTTTTGAATGGTATGGACTCCGTCTTGTGGAAAGAATTCATGATGTAAATTAATAAATCTAAAACAAAAATATTCAAATGCAGCCGCAAAAAATCAGGAACCTCTATGGACATCAAATTGGCAGGTGAAATACTAAAGGCAGTAGGAGACTTCAGTTACCTAGGAAGCAAATTAACCAGTGATGGACGAAGCAAAGAGGATATAAAAAGTAGGTTAGCTTGGCTTGGTAATTTTAGGATATTCACTTATTAATTGCTGGGCATCCAAAGGGACAAGAAATCTTTTGGTGCCAAGCAATTAATTAATGCCCCTTCTCAATATATTTTGCAACGCACATGGTACATGAAGAAGGTCAAGGTTTAATATGTGCACCTTGAAAACTCGTTTGATAACAAAAATGGTTTGGCATATGCTACTTGGTCTTCTCACAACTATGGGTTAACTTGTGTTTTTTCAAAACATACTTGCGGGCAAATTTGGATCCGCATGTGCTACACGAGTATAGCTTCTCACCAGTATGGGTTAACATATGTATCTTCAAACTACCATTCTGACTATATTTGGCTGAGCATGTGCTACACGAGAAAGGCTTCTCCCCAGTATGCGTTAACATGTGTCTTTTCAAATAAACTTTGCAGACAAATTTAGCTTCGCATGTGTTACACGAAAATGGCTTTTTCCCAGTATAGGTTAACATGTGTGTCTTCAAATGACCGATTTGACTATATTTCGCTTCGCACGTGCTACACGAGAATCGCTTCTCACCAGTATGGCTTAACATGTGTTTCTTCAAATAAATTTGCTAGCAAATTTGGCTTCGCATATCCCACACAAGTATCGCGTCTCATTAGTATGGGTTATCAAGTGTGTCTTCAAATAAACTTTGCGGACAAATTTGGCTTCGCATCTGATACACGGGTATAGCCTCTCACCATGGGTTAACACGTGTGCCTTCAAATAATCCTCGAGGGCAAACTTGGCTTCGCAAGTGCTACACGAATACGGCTTCTCATCAGTATGAGTTAACATGTGTCTCTTCAAAACATTCTTATAGGCAAATTTTACTCCGCATGTGCTGCACGAGAATGGCTTCTCCCAAGTATGGGTTAACATGTGTGTATTTAAATCACCTTTCTGACTAAATTTTAATTCGCATGTTCTACATGAGTATCGCTTCTCACCAGTATGGCTTAACATGTGTTTCTTCAAATAACCTTTACGGGTTAGCAAATTAGTCTTCAAATTTCGTTGTAATATTTCTTTCAGATACAGTGCTGATATTCTGTCCTCTAGTATTACATAATGCGTATATCTTCCTTAAAGCAGGATCCGTAGTATCAGGACATCCCAGCCTGAAATCATTGGTAGTAATACAATGCAGTGCGCTGATAATTACGTTGAAAAGTGCATAAAACTTTCAAAATCCAGAGATGAAACTTATGAAAAGAATGATAACTGGACCAACATTCATTAATATCACTGCAAAGAATACTGTCCTTATCTAATACCTGCAACTGAACTAGTTTTAATATTCAATGCTATGATTTTTATACTGTCTGCACATTTTTAAATTACTTATAAACTATGCAAACGAAATGGTGTGACACGTTAGTGTGTTTGGAGTCATAGCTTTCCTTGGTAAATATGAAATCCGTATCTATTTCAAAAGTACTGATTATACATGGAAATAGCAACTTATTTCCAGACACATTCTGTGTGTCAAAAGTCAATTTGGTCCTTGATCAGTTAAATAATTAAAATTGAATGGTTGTGGAAATTGTGTGCTAATTCATACTCACAGTGAAAGTGTTCAACTTATTTCACACCACATTGGCCGCTTTAACAACATGGATGTACGGGGATATGACTATTTAATAGAATCTGGATAACTGAAATCCATCTGACTTAAGAAGTGCATGCTCGTACAGGTGACAGAATAAACCATATTATATTCCCTACAGATGAAGGAGGGAATTTTGGATCTGCTAATCATGTGATTTCAAAACCAGATGGGCTATTATGCTTCATTCTTGAATACATCGCTGAGGAATGGTCATTTAGGGCTACGTAAATTATGTGTAGGTGATTAGCTTTGGGTCCAAGAAAATAGCAGATACTTTATATAACGGTGGCTTGTTATAATATACAGAAAGTGGTAACTCTTTAAGATTAATCACTCCATATAGCGAACATTTATCCAATTCTTGGCTCACCACCATATGACTCCCGTCTAACCACGTACTGTAGCTGGGAACATAAAATAAGGAATTCCCACCCCCAACGACTCAATATCTCGACCTGTATTTAGACGTCAACAAATTCACACTTTGTACACTGTTATTCTAAACTAATAATCGATGTTTCAAAATATCTGACATAAGTATCTCAGAGGTTTGTCAAACCTGGCAAAATATCCTAAAAGTGATGAAATAGAGTAAGAGATTTCACTTCTTGCACAAATCGATGCATTTGCTTAAATAAATCTGTATACGCACGTGCAAAAGTGGCTGAGCTTTCGCACGGGCGGCGTATATGTTGAGTGACGCCACTCTTTCTTGAGGTTACCATTCTATCACCGCAGAACCTACTCACGCTACATCCGAAGGATTTCGTTCAAAATTAACTAATCTTGGTTATCCCCTAGATTTCTTGTCCTCGACCCGTCCTTCCATAACTGTAAGGTTTCAATTCCAGTTGCCTTAGTATGTGCCATAACAAGCTATCTCTTTTATTCATAACCACTCGTCAGACTCATTTACCCTCCCCCACTCGTCCTAATACCCTTCATTGAGTACTATATTTAATCTTTTAATCATCACTATTTTCCTGCAACACCACGATCTAATATTTCTATTTTTATATATTCTGCAGCAAAAACAAACCAAGTTTCGCATCCATTTAGCGCCAACCTCCAGGCATTGGCTTCAAAAATGACTTTTTAATACCTAAATCTATATTTCATTTAAACAGATGTCAACCCAATCTTTATATCTTATTTGCTTAGTCCATTCTGTGCCCAAGTTGGAGTCACCAAGTCTCTTAGTGTTTCAACAGCCAATCGATTTCATTATTTTTATTTCAAATCTTCCTGCTGCATTCAGTTTATTCTGTTTCAAATACAATGATTTTATTGTGAAATATTTCCTCAACACCTAGTACACACCGATTAGAAACATGATCAAATCCTCTGGGGATGAGGCTAAGTTGATATTGTCGTTAGTAAGTCACCGAGTCAAAATTACTTTATCTTCGTCCTCAATTCCACTTTAAATCTCTTTGGCAATTCCTTCGTTACTTGCCATATCTAAAGATTATTTATTTGTTTCAATTATTTATTTGTTATGTATATCTAATTTGCCACCAGGGGACACACCCCCAATTGCAAATAAACGAATGAATGAATTCAAAAGTATGAATGATAAAATGCAGTCTTACCTTTCATCACTCTAAATACCAGTCACTTTCTCATGAGTGTCGAATCTAATAAACACCAGCTGGTTGTAGACACACTCAGAATCCTGAATTGTATTCCGAAACTTTTCAAACTGTCAAGCAATATCTCCAATTAACATTATACAAAGCTTTATTTATACTAAATATGCCACGAACGTGTTCCTCTCGATCTTTATTCCACCAAGAACAGTCTGATACTTATTACAACTACCCTTGTTCCTCAGATTCTTGTTCACTGAACTTGTCTTTCCCTAACGCTTCTGTCATCCCATCCATTTGTTTCATCAACATCATCAGCTTCTAAAGGCTAAAAGCCTTGTCGTTGCAGCCATTTCTTACGGTCTTCAGCAGTCCTCTTCATATTGGCACACGAGTCACATTCCATCACCTTGACAATGTTCTTGAGATACGATTGTCTTGGTCGTCCCCTTGGTGTTTTCCCCAAAGTATTTCCTTAAAGGGCCGATAACCTCGATGTAAGGCCCCTTAAAACAACAATTATCATCATCATCATCATCATCTTTCCTTAAAAAATTACCTGGAGGAGAGCGTCATGTCTGAGTATGTATCCCATGGATTTTTCATTCCTTTTCTTGATGGTGTTCAACAGACATCGATTCTCCTGAATTTGGTTCAGAACAAGCTCATTTGTCTTTCTTTCCATCCAGCTTGTTCGGGTCATTCATCTCCAAAACCACATTTCAGCTGCCTCAAGTTTTGATTCTTCTCTTTTCCCAAGTGTCCATATTTCACAACCATAGGTCAACACACTCCAAACAAAGGTCTTGAGAAATAACTCCCTTATCTTCAAGTTGAGGTGGCCATTGAGCAGCAAATTCTTCTCATTTTGAAAGGTTTTCTTCGCCAACGCTACAGATGCACAACAACAAGCCTCCATCATTAGACTTATCTGACTCAATTAAATCATTTTTTTTATCAATGTCCCCATTTGTAATATTAAGGAAATCTTCACAGTGCACAATATTTTCAGCAAGGCTAATCAAAGCCACCCGTAGCAGTGTTGTATAGTGTTTTTATACTTATATGTGTTTAATGTACCAACTATTTATATACATAGGTACGCAATATGATAGCATATTTTTGACAGAGTTTAGCAAGTAGAATGCATTGTATACAAAAGTGTGTTTTTCTTCATGTTTTACTATCGACTTTCTTAATGGTGTAAAATGTTATCTTTAAGTCACTCAGTAGACTGAAGAAGGGACTTTTTAAATGTCCCGAAACATGGATCTTTTATAAACAAAGATTTTAACTGTATTAAAAGGGCGGAAAATAAATTTAAATTTTACTGAATCAATTATGAGCGATGTGACGAACGCTATTCTTTTCTTAATTTCTGAGATGCATCTGTTGTCATAATTAATCACACTTCCCAAATTGCAAAATTCCGTTACTTGTTCAATGGCACTATCATTTAACATTATATTAGATAAAATTGGTTGTTTCTTTTTTTCAACCACCATTAATTTTGTCTTCCGAGAATTAACTCTTAGCCCGAATTTACCTAATGATTTCCGAAAATCTTTTAACATTCTATTCATTTCACACGCAGAGTTTGCTAAAAGTGCAATATCATCTGCAAAGCAAATGCTATGAACCTGTAATCCATTAAATGTTAATCCTTTTGTTTTCTCTTTTAATGTATATACCGCAGCTTCTATATAGATATTAAAAAGGTATGGTGATAGTGTACCACCCTGTCTTACACATCTTCTTACTTTTACTTCCCTATTATTGCCATTACCTGTTATCTCGGTAGTTTGATTTTTATATAAGTTCAGAATAAGGCGCCAGTCTTTCCAGTTCGAATTTTAATAAAATCAGGAGGTATAATTCCATCCTCATAGCATTTAGTAACGATTTGAAAAAGGCATTCCTAAACACTTACTTCACAACATTTTAAGAGCTCTGCAGGAATGTTATCTACACCAGTTGCTTTATTTCCTTTCAGTTTAGTGAGTGCTGCTAAAAACTCTGCTTTAGTTATAGTTCGACCTTTATCATCTTCTTCAATTAGTTCTTCATCTTCTATATAAATACTATTGTCAGTAATATCTGGTCCATCATACAAATCTTCAAGGTATTCCTTCCATCGCTCACATACCTTTTCATTTTCAAACAATAGCTTCCCTTTGGAATCCTTAACTACGTTGCTAGTGATGCGTTGTTGATAGCTCAAAGATTTCACTTTAAAATAAGCTTTGTTAGGTTTCCCATTCTTCAGTTCATCCTCAATACCCACCCATACCGGCTTCATCCAATTTTCTTTCTCCTTGCGACATTTCCTTGTTATTTTATTGTTTAGAGACTTATACGCTTGAGTGTCTATATTTATAAATTGGTTCCTTTATTCAATAAGCTCAAGGATTTCCTGGGTCAACCATTTCTTTTTCGGTTCCAATTTCCTTTTGCCTAGTACTTCCGTTGCAGCTGTTTCTAAGCCATTTCTTATATAATCCCATCCTAAAGTCTCATCCTTAACCAATTATCTAACATCTTTAAATTTTTGCACTACATTAGGGTCCTGAAGCTTATTTAAACACCATCTCGTTTGTCCAAATGTTTCATTCCACTTGAACCTTATATAATATTTAGCTGCAACTAGGATGTGATCACTATCAATTTCCGCTCCAGGGGAACTATGGCTGGCTTTCACTTGGTTCCTATATCTTTGTTTAACTATGATGTAGTCAATTTGCAACCTTCTTCTATCTCCAGGTGATATCCAGGTGTAACGTCTTCTCTTGGGAACTTCGAAACAGGTGTAAGTTATTACCATCTCATGTTGCTCACAGAATTCGAGTAATCTTTCTCCTCTCACATTGCCATCACCCATGCCAAACTTACCAGCATACTTAACATCATTATGAGAGCCAACGGAAGCATTAAAATAACCCATTAATAATAATGTTTGATTTCTCCTTTACTATGTCAAACAATTTTTCTATTTCATCATACATTTCTTCAATTTCTTCATCATCAGCATTTGTTTATCCTTCTAATGAAAACAATTAAGCATTAGGCATCACACTCATTTTAGGAGAACCTTCCCATCTGTCAGCTCCTGCTTTCTTCAGTATAGAGACAATGGCACACTGTGCGATAAGAAGCTATTATAACCCTTCACTTACCTATCAAAGATCCAAAGTATTAATAAGCGAAGTAAACTGACCAGATCTTCAGCCCCTATGTATCGTAGCAACTCAATTGGTACATAACTGATGTCTGATGGTCCCTAACTACGTAGGTCCTCTAGCGGCCAACCAATTCTGATTCAAATATTAAATCTCCTCTTTTATGCTCAGCGGTTTCCTCTCCTCTTTCACTTCATTATTCTTGATATTCTTAGCCCTATACAAATGCTCTGTGTGTTCATTCTATGAGTCTACCTTCTATATTTATTAAAGGTCACTAATATTAGAGCACTTAAGCCATCTTTACCCGAAAGAATTCTTAATCTTTCGACAAGCTGCATAAACAATTCCTACTTAAAACAATTATGTACATTTGGATATTTCTGTAGTTTCATTTAAGGTGCATGTACATCTTGGTCATTTAGCACCGTGTACTTAGGTTGGATTTTGTATGTTTGAATATTTCTTATAGCCTGTATATTCTGATGTCTGTATTAAATTGTGTATTTGGAATCAAGTCTAGCATTGGGAAGGAGGCGGGTGTGGCCTGAAGTTGAAAACAATTCCCCTGTTTGCCTGGAGTAAAAGTAGGAAATCCAAAATCAACAGTTCGAGGATGGCTGGTGAGGAAATCAAGCCCAGCTCTTCTCAATTTGGCCTCATGAGGCTGAATGTACACAGTCCCTGTCCTCAGACCAGAATAAAATCTTTGGCAGGGCCAACAACCAAATCCACATACCGGGTCGACAGCCAACTATGCTGTCCACAACACCTTGAGATAGTCATTCCTCATATTTATTCGAACCATTCTCTTTAGCTTTATTGTCCTTCTTAATTTCCTCTATTTTCAGACGTCTGATTTCTGCTTTCTCTATTTCATGTCATTCGCTCTTGTTCATCCATCTTTCATTCATGTTGTAGCATATTCTGAGTGAACCAAAATCTGTACCTTCTACTCGTTCTGTATCTTTTTTCCTCTCGGTCAATGTTCCTTTCTACAGATTCCTGTTTCAAAGATCGAGTTCCTGGCATTGGAGTTCACATCTACTTCATAGTCAGAATTTGTGTTAGCCCCAGAGTACGTTTTGAAATCCCAAATCATACTTCGGTATCTCTACTTGATCACAATGAAATCAATTTATAAACGTCCTATACCTCCTGGTCTCATTCAAGTGTTTATAGTTCTGTTGTGTTTGCTACAAACGTGTTAGCTATGCCTTATTAGTGATCGCTGCAGAATTCTACCAGCCTGCTCAATCGTTCGTATATTTCATGCATTCTACATTTCGCCGCTATCTTTTCCCCTCTTCCATTTCTTAACACGGCATTTCAATCTCACTTCCCATGGCTCATGATCGCGAGATTAACGGTCACGTTTAACTACAAGCTTCCTTCCTTCAATCTCACTTTTCAACATTTACAATCTGCAGAATTACACCTTCTGTATTTTAGTAGAATTTTATAACTTCTTTATGATCGGTTTGATTGGTAGCCTGCTAGACTTATACTACTCTAATGCATGTAGTTTTCGTTCTAATTTTAACTAGAATAAGCTTATGATGCTCATAATGTTCTACCCAGTGGCAAAGCTCCCCAGTCAATATGAGACTTATTCCCCATAACTGTTATTTGATTTAGAGCAAAATATCCTCTAGTCCCCTGGCCAGAAGTCCCATTCTTCCTGCCTGCATACGTCACTAATCCAACACAAATCCAACCTCAACCTATATATTTCCCATTTCATGTTCATAAAGCTTCCTCTGGTTAATCACACTTCTAATATCCATGTTTCAACCAGTACAATGCCAGACATCCCATTTGTCACCTTTGTGATGTTAACCCCCTCTCGAGTAGCCCTCAGCTGGAGATCAGAAAGTGGGAGTTGTTTACAGCATGATTGAAATTTCACAAAAGAGAAGGGTAACATTACGTAGAATTATGCATAGTCAGGTGCATTACCTCGGGGAGAACATTATGGCAACAGTTTCCCGTTTCCGTGAGGCAATGGAGGACAAAGTGTGGCACAGGTAAGCAGAGGAAGCCAAGGGGTGGTAATTGGGGGCATTATTTATTATTGTTATAGATGTCTCCACCATCTATGGGACCAGTAAAGCATGACTACTTCGGTACTGCCACACCCCTTCAAATAAAGTAGTATAAACCAATCGATTACTCATCATATCAAATGTCTACTATTAGTACACACACTACACAATGTTAGCAAAAATGTATTACGAACAGATTTTCATGGACCCTGCCGCATTGCTGAAAGAACAAAGAACCATATAACATTACATGAAGTATCTGCAAAGCTTCTGTATGAAATATTAAGATACTGTCAGTCTTCCGAATAATTTAGTCAAAATAATTATATTATATGGTGGCAAATCCACCTGGAGAAGCCGATACTATCTCTCCAAATATGTAAGGACGCCACAAAGTTCAGTGATACGTGTACGACGGTACAGTCAGTCAACCAAATGGGCTAAAGCGAATCAGCGAGTCAGTCGAGTGTGACATGGCAGTTAAGTACACATACTTTTATGCGAGAAGACAACCGACACGCTGCTAATGTTTCATCTTTGTGCAGGAATATTCCGTGAGGTGCAGAAGGCCGAGGCCCTACTTTGAGCGTGGATAGGATAAGAGGACACGAGAGACTACCACAGCAGGGTCCCGTGGCTCTAGTGGTCAATAATTATGCGACACAGAGGTAAGTACTGGCGTTCTGCCAGCTCTGCAAGTTTTCACCACTCTGTGGTGGTCTCCCGGACTCCTCCCTAAGCTAACCTGTGCGTTACCAGCTCTGCTAGTTTTCACCGCAGCCAGCTACCGCTCTGTGGCGGTCTCCCGGACTCCTCCCTAAGCTAACCTGCGCGTTACCAGCTCTGCTAGTTTTCACCGCAGCCAGCTACCGCTCTGTGGCGGTCTCCCGGACTCCTCCCTAAGCTAACCTGCGCGTTACCAGCTCTGCAAGTTTTCACCGCAGCCAGCCACCGCTCTGTGGCGGTCTCCCGGACTCCTCCCTAAGCTAACCTGCGCGTTACCAGCTCTGCAAGTTTTCACCGCAGCCAGCCACCGCTCTGTGGCGGTCTCCCGGACTCCTCCCTAAGCTAACCTGCGCGTTACCAGCTCTGCAAGTTTTCAGCGGAGCCAGCTGAGTCCGGCATTATGCGTGTGAATTATCGTCATAGACAGTATTGCCAACCCCGCGCATTTCGTACTATTTCATGTCAAGTAACGTAAAACGAAAGAGTTAATGTGAAAGTGTGCCAATTGTCAGTCTTAACTTAGACATGGATTGTGCGTGTTGCGAGTTAACAATCAAGAACATCGTAACGCATCAATAATATTCACCCAAACCAATGGTTTTTGCCTAGCCCAATATTTTAATCCAGACGAATGGTTTCGGCCTGGACCAATTTATTATTGTTAGGCGAAATCCAGTCGAAATCTTTGTTTTGTCTAATGGGTTTTGACAATGGTTTTAGCCTGCAAGCCGCGTTAGCGATATATACATCCCTGGTTTTTGTCACGCACGAATAATCTTTAATTAGTGTAGCGCATTTTGTATTCCACATGTTGGCAACAATGTGTGCGCCTCGGTATGTGCCGTTGAGTTCTCCTTGTTGACAGTTGAACGAGATTCAAGCGCCGTTTTTGAAAGAGCAATAAATAAAAACACATCTTTCCAAAATTTAGCACATATTTCAGGTGCAGTAGTGACCATGGTTACTATTTTGAATATGTGATGTCCCCCACAAGATGAAACAGAGTATGTAAAAGCTACAATGACGTCTGATGCAAGTGTAGAAGCCATGTTCTGGTCTCATTCAGAATTAATAATTGTTCCACCTGCTCCTATTTAGTTCCTTCCACCTGGCATTCTACTTTCTTGCATTTCTTCCAAAGGACAAAACCTTCGTCTTTGAAATGCCGATCTTCATACCATACTACCTACATTTCTGTTCAAGATCAAACATGTTGGAGTCCATCATTACAACTAGGTCATCCGAATAGGCCAGACTACTTACCTTGAAATTCACCCAGCCAGTTTATGCCCTTCAACAATTGGTCCATAACAAAAACTCTCTCTCTATTCGTTTAGCCGATTCCGACTCACCGTGACCCCATGTGCTAAACTAGGCTAATTTCTTCTGTCCTGCACTGCCTCCCGAAGATTTTCCAAGCTGGAATTTAGTGCTTCTGTGATGCCATCCATCCATCTCATTCTTTGCCTCCCTCTTCTTCTTGTGCCTTCTATCTTCCCCAGCATTAAGGTCTTCTCTAATGAATCATGTCTTCTCATGATGTGTCCAAAGTAGCCCAGTTTTTGTTTCAGGATTAAGCCCTCCAAGGAACACACTGGTTTAATTTGCTGTAAAACTGACTTATTGGTTCTCTTCGCAGTCCATGGAACTCTAAGAACTTTTCTCCAACACCATAATTCAAAGGAATCTATTCTACGGCGTTCAGCTTTTCTTATGGTCCAGGTCTCACATCCGTACATCACAACTGGAAAAACCATAGCCCTTACTATACGGATCTTTGTTGTTAAGGTTAGGTCTCGACTCCTTAAGACATTGTCCAGATTTGAAAATGCCTGTCTACCAAGTAGCAATCGTCTTTTGATCTCATGGCTGCAGTCACCATCGGCAGAAATCTGTGAGCCAAGATAGTTAAAAACAGAGACTATCTCCATTTTATCTCCTCCTACTTGCCATGAATTGACAGTTGTAGTTGTCATAATTTTTGTTTTCTTGACATTCAACATTAGTCCAGCCTTTGAACTTTCCTCTTTCACTTTCAGTAAGAGGTTTTTTAAATCTTCTTCAGTTTCAGCCATCAGGATTGTATCATCTGCATATCTCAGGTTGTTTATATTTAACCCAGCTATTTTGATTCGTGTTCCTTCTTCATCTAACCCCACATTCCTCATAATGTGTTCTGCATACAGATTGAAAAGGTAAGGTGACAATATACAGCCTTGCCGTACTCCTTTTTGAATTTTAACCCATTTAGTTGTTCCATATATGGTTCTCACTGTAGCTTCTTGATCAGAGTATAAGTTCCGGATGAGGCTAATGATATGTTCTGGTACTCCCATGTATTTTAGTACTTTCCATAACTCATTATGATGAACGCAGTCAAAAGCTTTAGCATAATCAATAAAACAAAAATATACATCTTTCTGGAACTCTCTTGCCTTCTCCATTATCCATCGTACGTTGGCGATTTGATCTCTGGTCCCTCTTCCTTTACGAAATCCGACTTGTTCTTCAGGTACCTCTCGGTCTACATACTGGCATAGTCTATTTTGTAGGATTTTAAGCATGACTTTGCTAGCATGTGAGATAAGTGCTATTGTTCGGTGATTCGTGCATTCTTTAGAATTTCCCTTCTTAGGAATTGGGATGAATACTGAACTTTTCCAATCTTTTGGCCATTGTTGGGTTTTCCATATTTGCTGACATGGAATGTAAAATACAGTAGTGGTTTAATCCTTGCCTCACTCCTGTACAAACCATGAACCCATCAACTCTCACTGTAAATTGATTATAATACATAAATACTATCGATTGCCTGTAGCAGCCTTCCCTCGATACCATAATCCCTCAATATGCTAGGTGCTCTATCGTACGCCTTCTCAAGTAACACAAACACAACTGTCTATTCCTCTCGTAGCATTCCTCAATAACTTGCCGCATACTCAAATTGTGATCTTGACAATCTCGTTGTGGTCTAAAGCAACTCAGGTTTTCATCCATCGTACTCTCGGCCAATGATCGAAGTCTCCTTTCTACAATGCCTGAGTACACTTTGCCCGGGACACTTATCAAAGAAATACCGCTATAAGTATTGCAATCTTTCCTGTTAGCTTGCTTATAAATTGACGTGATAACTGCTTTTCTCTAGTCAGAGGGTACATTTCCTAAACCCTATGCCTATTTGATTATCCTCTGCTTTCCCTCTACACTTTACAATTCAACTACCCCTGCTGCTTTGTTTATTAACCACCCTCTCTACTTCTTCAACCTGTCCTCATTCTCCTCCTGCATAACCTCAAAGTCTGCCACATAAGTCTCCATTAAGGGGAGGAGTGGCTGAATTGTTCAAGTTTCACAGTTTTCATCAAAACATGACCAGATTGTAATCTCCTACAAAGAGAGTTGCTGGCATCTGTTGTGCTCATTTATATTTAAATAGCTTCATTAGTGTGGCTGAATTGTTCAAGTTCATGACCAGATTTTACATTACTGTACCTTTAGCAACTATTGTACCAAGTAACAACACCGTGTGATAAGAATTGCACCACAAGGAGCATATTGTACACAGCAACTATTGTACCAAGTAACAACAATGTGTGATATGAATTGCACCACACGGAGCATATAGTACACAGCAACTATTGTACCAAGTTACAACAATGTGTGATAAGAATTGCACCACGAGGAGCATATTGTACACAGCAACTACTGTACCAAGTAGCAACAATGTGTAATAAGAATTGCACAACAAGGGGCATATTGTACACAGCAACTACTGTACCAAGTAACAACAATGTGTGATAAGAATTGCACCACAGGGAGCATATTGTACACAGCAACTATTGTACCAAGTAACAACAATGTGTGATAAGAATTGCACCACACAGAGCATATTGTACACAGCAACACATTGGAAAAGAGCTATGCGAGAAAGAGGCAAGTTAATATTTACTGCCCTCCTCCTTATGCTTCCCCTTCACATCTCCTCGCTTTTTCTTCCTGGGATATTTCCTGCCACTTTGCAAGTCTCCTGGTCATTTCCCCTCTCCGGTATTATTATTATTATTATTATTATTATAAAAGCAGCTTAAATGTTTAAATGTCATGCGGGCTCATACGAAGACGCCTCTACAAGCTTCACAATAGCCGGAATTACTAAAATAAAATCATTGTTAAAATCAAACAAAAAACAGTTTTGCTCCATAATTCGCAAAATTCAGTCACACCTCCTCTTAAACGGTAGTTTGTTATTATATATAAAAGTTGGTAATCCTTCCTGATAAACCACACCATAAAGTGCATACTAATCCAACTCTCGGCACACCTCCGCTATCCTCGCTCAAATGACCCACACATTTACTGGCACAATTTAATCCGAATGTTAACTTTTCGACAACCAACAGCTTAATCCCACTCCTCCGAAATAGTATCATGAAATATTGACCTGGGTTTGCACTCCAACATGTTTACATTATGTACACCATTATTCCAATTATCTTCCGGTGCTGGAAATATCGCTATACCAGTTCCCGGCCTCTGTGAATGTTTGTTCGGTTTTGATGCACGTTTAAATGTGTGTTTCGGTGTCGATGGTTATTGCATTATGGCATGGTCGTAGGACGACGTGTGAATTTTTTTTGTAAGTCCGGCCTTTTATCTTTGTGTTTGGAATTAAAATTTTAGTTGAAGTGATTTTGTTGCTATGTGAATTACAATCGTTGAAGGCTCATGATGTAACATTGTCGTGATTTGACAACCTGGGTTACAAAAGGTCAATACGGGTTGAGGACACAAACACTCTAGGGGAGGTTTATAGTAGGGGATGTTCCTAACAACACTTATCACTGCGGCATATGTACAGTAATTCCTTCAAGCAGATGACAGTAACTTCCACAAGACAAATTGTCATCAACAAGGATGACTAACTTTTCTTAACCCTGGACCCAACACTGGGGCACTGGTTGCCCCAGAGTATTTTCGTTTTGCTCTGGGTTTGTGTTGGCAACCCTTCCAGCCTGCAGCCGCCATGACTATCATTTGTCATTGACCGTCTTTCAGTTGTCATATTAGTCACAGTTGTAACAGACCAATTCTTTGCTATAGATTGGTTTTGGGGCGCTGAGTACCCCAGTGTAGGTTAGTGTTACGTTTCTTGTTGAGTACTTTCCGCGAACCAAGGACACCAAAACCACTATGATGTGTGCAGAGTGTAAGATGTATGTATGCAAAAGTCATATCGTATCAGTTTGTGTCAATTGTAGAGATTACATTCAGTAACACTCTCTAAAATATGGGGTGTTGCAAAATATTGAAGAAACTGTATGTTTTTTAATATTATTTTATTTTTAGTATAGAATGATTAAGTGTAATATAAACTACCTTTTCCGTAAGTCTAATCAAACCAACCTATCCAGTTTTTATACGAAATATTGGCTTGTAATATGTAAATTAAGCTTATTATTCTTGGGGCACTCAGTAAGATTAGTGTTTGTAATAAACAAGTGTAGAGTTCCAGGGTTAAACACTTCCAGACAGTGTGAACTCCGAATGATAATTTGTGGGCTAGGAAAGAGGAAGTTAATGTCAATAATGTATCTACTTTGATGAGACAAGCAGTAACGACACATAAAATGCGAGATATATCTGACGTTGCAAACAAAACTTATTCATACAAAAAACATTATGTTATGCATACACAAAACATTCAGTTATGCATACACAATAGTTAAATAACATGTTACCTCATATGTTGTACACTTACTCATTTGGATGATTTCCACCTGCTTCACTTTCCCCATCCTGTGTTTCTTCTTGCGTGTCCTAGGAATAAAGTGAATTAATTAATTATTTTATTTATTTGGCATCACTAATACTTTTTACAAAAATAGCAAACTATGTAATTGTAAATCACAGCTGAGTTGAAGTGAAGCATTACACAGATGTGGTTATGTCTTCCCTAGTTCTAAAACTAAAACCTATAATACACAATCTCCCCAAACAAAACTTTGGTGCTTTTCAGTCGGTCAACACGAATCCGGAGTTTGTCTGTTTGGGGTGATTATATCTAGACTTGGGAACGTCACACAAATAAACATTGCACTGACCTCAGAAACCACATAGGAACAAAAGGGGGAGAAAGGGAAGAACCAGTTTCGGCCAGTTAACATCCGGGTTAGTCGACCAAAACTGGTGCCAGAGTGAACACGAAACTGCTCGAAGTTCCAGTCAGGAAGATAAATCCGGATAAGTATCAGCCTGTATTATTACAGTGTAACCATAGTTGATTTTGTATAACCATATAATCACCCCAAACAGACAAACTCCGGATTTTTATCACCATTTTAGCATTTCACTTTACATTAGATCTACTACAATTAGCATACACCGACAGTTGCATTACCAATACTGCAACTAAATAATTCTACATATTGTAAATATGTTTCACCTGTATCCTCAAACATAGATGTTATAGCCTAAGTGTAATGGATCTGATGATGATCGCCTGACGATCGAAACTGGTCATCCTAGTGTATTTATTGATCTCATGTAATTTATTTCAGGATTAGGGCACAACCCAGCTCTTTTTGGGTACATTCGTGTTGACCGACTGAAAAGCACCAAACTTTTGTTTACTTAGGCAACACTGAAAAATGGCTTCAAACCTCACAATGCAATCTCCCTAAGATAAGAAGTAAATCTCAGTGCGACACAAAATGCTGACTCAGCGCCTTAATGGAAGTAATAGCTTTAAGGATTGAGGACAAATGAGTATGTATTTTATCTTTTTACCTGTAAGGCCGTAAGAGGTGTTAGGATCTAACACGTCCACCTATCATTAAGTAAAAAGCGACTATACCCTTAATATTTGTACCAGCACATCTTTTGAGAATGAAGGTCAGTATATTACACGCCCAATTGGGAATGGAAGCACATTTCAGATCAACAGTAGGAAGATATCCTGCTCACAAGATGACTAACAAAAATGGAATAAGACTTGTTGAATTGTGTCGGACATTTGATCTTCAGGTAATGTCGACGTTCTATAAACATGAACCAAGCAAACAGAAGACTTGGCGTTCGCCGGGTAACTTGAATGGTGAGAAACAGATTGACCATGTTGCAATCTCAAGAAGAGCAATAAAAGAGATTATGAACGTAAAAGTGCAGAGGGGTGCAAGGTTTGACTGTGATCACTGCCTTTCTAAGGTAAAGGTGAATTTCATTCCTCTCAGGAAGACTCCGAATACTGGAAATAGAACTCGGAGATTTGATGTGTCGAAACTTAAAATCAGCCAGGAAGTTAGGGAGCAGTATCAACAGAACTTGACCTTTGAATCTATGAATTGGACTGACATCGCTTTTAAGATCCAGCAGGCAGCTACCGCCACAATTCTGGCAGCTTCTAAACGAAAACATCGGTGGAGGAACAAAACCTGTGATAATGCACTGGCTCAGAGAACAGATGTATGGAGAAAATGGTATTCGACCAAGGGTCAGGAAGATTTTGATACATTCCGTGATGCGAAGAAAGTTGCAGCCCGAGTGTTCCGATGTGCAAAGCGATCGTATGAAAAACAACAGATGGAACAGACCGATCAGAATTTCCGTAAGAACAACGTTAGGGACTTTTATCAAACCTTTAAATCTATCATGCCCTAGTCTGTGCTTTAGACATGATACAGGAAAGCTAGGTATGAACGACAGGGAAAATTGCGACATTTTGGCTCAGTATTTCAACAAGTTGCTCAACTGTGATGAGCCATCGCTAAAACTATCCAGCTCCCTTCCCATTCAAGGTCTGCCCAATTCTCGGCCACCTTGTAAGACGGAAATTTAGCTGATCATAGACAGTCTGAAAGATAATAAAGCAGCTGGGGAAGATTCCATAGTGGCGGAACTACTGAAGCTGGCGAATGAGGATACTCTGGACATATTAGTCTGCCTCTTCCAGGAGATTTGGAGAACGGTTACTATACCAGTTGAATGGCAATCATCACTGATCCATCCTCTCCACAAAAAAGGAGACAAGAAGAACGTTGACAATTACAGAGGTATATCGATAGTTCCTGTTCCTTACAAGATTCTTTCTAAAGTACTCCTTAACAGAATCGAAGCTCATCTTGATCAACAGATTGGCGAATACCAGGCTGGTTTCCGTAAGGGCCGATCCTGCCCAGAACAAATTTTCAATCTGGAGAACATCATCAGATACAAGAAAACTGGGGGGTTTGAATATGTGGTCGTATTCGTGGATTTCAAAAAAGCATACGATTCGATTGATCGAGAGTCATTACTGAATGTTCTGGAAGAGTTTGGGGTGGATGATTCATCCAGAAATTTGATTAAACAGACTCTCACCAACACAATATCTAAGGTAAAATTCAAGAATGAAATCTCAGAGCCCTTCGAGATAAAAACTGGGGTCAGACAAGGAGATGGACCTTCTCCACTTCTTTTCAATTGTATCTTAGAAAAGGTAATTCGAGAATGGAGAAAATCACTGAACAAAGAAGAAGGAAATGAAGATCAGTTTCGATTAGGCCCCAAACACAAAGGAGTGTATGTCGACTGTCTGGCGTTCGCAGACGACGTAGCCATATTTGCAAACAAGAAGTTTAAATACCTTGGTGAAGTAATCCAAGAGAATGGGCTAGAACAAGAAGCGACCAATATCCGCATCCTGAAACTAGAGCGAGCGTTCCAACTGACTAAAAACATCTACAATAAGAAGACGCTAAGTATCGGAGCGAAACTAAGGCACTACAGCAATGTTGTCAAACCAGAAGGTTTATATGCTTCGGAGACCCAGTGTAAGAATCGGACAGGACAAGTCAATCAGCTACTTAAAAGAGAACGCAGACTACTACGGAAGATCTTGGGCAACAGATGGGTTGACGGACAGGTTCGACTGATATCAAATAAAGAAGTATACAGAAAGATGGAACCGATGACAACAGCAATTAGAAAACGAAGATTGCTATTTTATGGACGCAGCTTCGGTATGAATAATGACCAGCTCACATAGAAAATCTGGAATTTCCTTAAACCGAAGATCTCCAAGTTGAAATGGTTCCAAGAGTGTGAAAAAGATATGAGACAGGTGGGCATTACGGAGGATAAAATCAAAGACAGGAATAGTTTCAGAAGGATGATGAAAAGCTATCAGGGTTTTTATGGTGGAGGCAGAACCCAGAAGACGAAGAGGCCCTTTGACAGAGGAGCAGAAGAACAAACTGATAGATGGGCTCAAGAGATAATGACAAGATGTCAAAGCCGGCAAACGAACAAGACGCAGACACTGAAATGAGTGTGGTTGTTAACATGCAGTCCACAGAGGCTCAAGTCGACAGTAAAAAAAACTCAAAACACTGCAATTAAAGCAAATGTTCAAAAGAATTTTGTGTAAGTACGTAAATTAAATGCCTCTATTGTGGAGTATGCTTCTAATATCAAACATTATAAGTCTACTGGCGAACCGTAGCACATAGTTTGCATGGTAGATACAAGCCGAGGAAGACATTGGAGTATTAATAGGGGAAGTCAGTTTCAAATGCTTTTAAGAATGTAGTCACGGCTCACTTAAAATGCTTTCAAGAAGGGATTTCCTGGCATCGTTGGTATTAATTGATATTCAGCATATTTATCAATGCATGTTTGAAATACATATATTGAATCCAAAGTTTATACAGTGTGTCCGCATAGTCTCTCCGCAGCAGCGGGTCTCGTTGAACGTTGGCAGCACATTCATGTGGCTGTATACGCAAAGTCTTACCACAGCAGTTCGCATAAGCATGCACTTGTTCCGTGTTGACCTTCAATTGGAGTGATAGGGTGGAGAATACCGGTTCATTATTGCTGACAGTGAGTGCCTGTGCGTGACAGCATTGACGCTGTAAGTTGTGTTCTTGTGTACGCTGAGTCTAGTGGAAATGCTTACTACTGAAGAGCGTGTGTTTCTATTGGAAGAGGTTTTCCATGCTGGTGGAAACTTTGCAGAGCACAGTGTGATAGTGTTGAGTACCACATTACTTAATTTAATGTAATTGTCTTCCTTGT
The DNA here is from genome assembly GCA_946902985.2 of Meconema thalassinum. Classification (NCBI taxonomy): domain Eukaryota; kingdom Metazoa; phylum Arthropoda; class Insecta; order Orthoptera; family Tettigoniidae; genus Meconema; species Meconema thalassinum. The sequence continues at coordinate 18,424,994 of OX336395.1, read as the reverse complement.
AACAACATCACATGAATGTACTGCCAACCCAACATGTCCTGCAAGGCGACACACGAGCTGCGGAGAGACTTTGCGGACACACTGTCGTTCCTGCATTAGAACAGAAAAATGGCTGAGCTAATTCCAAACATTACAGAGCTTAAATGGGCCAAGCCATGTGTTTACTGACAGAAGATGAGTGGGTATCATTGGCGTACCGACGAGGGGGGTTTAGTGTTTAAATACCCCCCAGAGACATTTGTTTACTTGAATCTTTATATCGTCTGATCTATCACCTGTTTTACACTACCGCTAGAGAGCCTTCTTTACTCCTGTATATATTTTAAAAGTGATCACGTTCGTCGCTTGGTAAATGTCCTGCACTCTACTCGGGACGAGACGACTCCCTCAGAGTTGGAGCCAGCCAAGGATTAGGTTTGCTTATAAAGTGTACGATCGGTTACTATTTTCACGTTGGTTCGGGGTGCTTTAATTGTGTGTGTCCGTTTCATTAAAGATAATTAGTTACACGAGGAGTATTTGGAATTTATTCCTATGAATGACACAGATAAAGCCATCAAGATAGGCAGATTTTGAGAGTCAATAATAGCTAATGGCAGTAAGAACATGGCAGCCAGAGTTTATTTTTCTCTCACATAATATCAATATTATAAGCAGTCACCTACAGACCACCACATCATTACAGTTTTAATATTTAATTACTGTTTTCCATATTTTATAAAAGATGTATTTTTTGTCTTTTTATGGTGCTGAAAAAATAAAGGCCTAAAATAGATTTCATGCAAAGAGAATGTTTATTTAATTATTGTGTACTGTATATTAATCGAAATATCATTGTAATAATGTATATGATGATGATGACGAAGTGGCAGAACAGCAAGGTCATCTGCCCCTTGTGTAATGTAATATATTAATGAACCCCCCAGAAGGAAACCCTGCATACGCCACTGGGTAAGATACCTTGAAATGGTTATTCATGGTTCCCCATTTTCATCTCCAGGTCAACGCTAGGACGTTAACTGTTAAGAGGCCATGGTCGCTACCTTCCAACTCCTAATCATATTTCATTAACACATCTTTTAGGATAAACAAAAGGGCGAACGGCCGTAAAAACCACTGGCACATATATATTCATTTCACCTCCTCCCTGACACAGCGGAATTAAGAATATTAAGGGGTAGAAAATAACAACTATAAGAAATGTGGTATGAACGAGGGTTTCTTCTGAACGTACTATAAGTTAAAATAAGTGGACTTCATTATTAACAATTACTTTCTTCGTATGATTCTAGCCAATTCTCTTACTTATATCTCATATCTTCAATTATTTAATACATGTACACAAAAGGCCAAGTGCATGTTATTGCAATGCTCAGGATTAGGAAGGAGGTAATCACGGTCATAAATTAAAACAATCCCAGCATGTGCATACTGTTAAGGCCACTGCTAAGCCCGACTTCTATAACCCTCATGAGTGGATCTCTGAAAAGAATACAGAAATCCTAATTGTTTTGGTTTATCCTGACCTTAAGTCCACAGTGGCAATTAATGCAAACATAATGTTAGCTTCACATAATATATCTTTTGCCACTGATAATTAAGATGCAGCTCAGTGATCAGAACAACATTGTACATTGTCGGTGGTCCCAGGTTCAAGTCCCAGGTGGATTAGATATCATAGTTCTTCTTACGTACATGAACATGGCTCGTACTTTCTGTACTATACACAAGATAACAGCTAAGCACTTCCGTTTACCATCAACACAGGTTTGAAAATGCAATTCTTAATCCCAAAATGCTATTAGATTATAAGGAAATGTAATGGAAGCATGAAGGTGCTTAACTCTTTCAGATCTGAAAATGATGTTTCTCATTCGATACATGGTACGATGTTCGGAATAGGACATTCTGCAATCTTAATACCCCTAATATGGTCCATATGACTTGATTGACAAATATGTTCCCCTTTGCATAGGTAGAATTATGTGTTACACACGACTTGTAAATTTGCACTGAAGGAATCAAGGAATAAATAACATACTGAAGTATATTCAAATTCGCATCCGTAGAGTTTTCTTATGTCAAGGGAGACAGGGCAAAGAAAGAGAAGTTTTGTAGAGTTCAAATCACAAAGCAGTTCAGTTCCTATACATATGCCAAGTGTGGGCCTAGCAGATATTCTCTAGCATTCAGTGTGTGTGGAGACTTAGTGGCGTGGGTGCAGTAACTTACTGTTAATATCAGTCTTAAACAAGCAAAGTTGATGAATTTTGTGTCAAGAAATATTGCATAGTGTGCTGTGCATTTTACAGTATTGTGTTCCTATTAAAGCAATATTGATCTCAAGAATACTCAAGGTAGGGAGAAAGTTAATGTACTTATAATACTTTTCACCTTATGAGGAATGCCTTAATATCACATCCACAAACCTTAACGTAAATATTGTAGACAGGACAAATGGAGTGTCTGTTATACACACTATTGTTTCATTCACCAGCCTGTTGGGTTATGGCTAGGACAGGTGTTTGCCCATCTTATTGGTTTATTGCCTCTTGACTTACTAATGTCATAGATGAGAATGATGTCCACCAAATTCATTTTAACAGAACCCTTCTGTAATAGCTCCATACAACACACAGCAAACACACATGGTTATTTCACTCACAACTACAACAAATTCACACATTCCATGCTTCTAAAGAATAACGTCCTTCCCACTTGTTCAGAGATCCTGAATGGATATTTGAATAAAGAAAATAGATGTCAGAAGAGCCACCTAACAGTTGCTAATATAGTCAACGCTAACAACAAAATAGTCATCTTCATGAAGATCACACGTTTGATGAAAGGTTGCTCTATCAAGATGCATAATTTTAGCAGGGAAGTCGCACAATATGTAAAAAAGTATCTCAGATTTTAAATTACAGTCTAGCTATGGCCACCTTCTTTCGTACAAATTATATTACAAGGAATTAACATAACTTCATGACTGTTAGCTCATGCGCAGAATGAAGAGGCTCTACAAGCAATGCAGCACATCAAGTTATATAATTTCACCACAGGATATAGGCAATAAACAACACAAAGAAGGGTGAGACTGAAGTTTCTGCCTTTGCGTCAGATTACCAGCAGTGCATGGGGATAAGGAAGCAATCTACACTATCGACTTTCTACCGATAACAAAGTCAGTATCATAACAAATCAAAACAGGGCTCTGAGGTCATTTCACTCCGATCAGTTGTAAATACAAAACAAACTTCATGGAGTAATTATTTTTAATAGAGAGGAAGCTTGTAGTTATACGTGACAATTAATCTAGCGACCATGAGCCACGGGACCTCCATTTTCAAGAGGAATCCAAAACACAGGGCGCGATTCTAAACTTCGTAGGAATGTTAAAGAATTAACAAGAAACATGAATAGAACACTAGTCATTTGTGATAGACTGTTCCCTTGTTCCAATTGTGAAGTTATTGGTATTGTTCTGTGTAATTGGTTCACTGCATGACATACCAAGTCCAGTTAAAGAACAGATAATGGCCTGGATCATCTGACAAAGGCTATCTTCCTAAGAATTTCAACATTCTTTACTAGCAGCCTCAATATTGCATTCAAATGTTGGTACTCCATTTTCGTATAGAAGTTATGAGGAAATTAATAAATTTATCAGTGTATTCAAGCGAGATAGTCTGATGTATTAGAAACTATTTCTGTGTCGCGGATTTGGAAGCCAGATTACAGTATACAGAGAATCTCTTAAATATTATGATCATATACAAAACTGGAGAAGCACATCATGAATGGAATTTGATGACTTGCAACAAACAACAACCAGATATTCAAAATCCAAAATAGGCCTTTTTTAGATGAGCCAAACCCAAAATATAATTTAGGCAGGGAGTCCTATCAAGCGCCAGGTCGATAATGTGAATGTTTGGCCCTTAAAACAAATATCATGTCAACCTATCCAGCAAACAAATCACAGAGAAAACAATATCTTCCATATACACTATGGAGCAATGAAAGCCCAGAAAGAAGCCTCAAGAATCATCAGATCTGAAGAACGCACATTACATCAAAATAGACCGACACAAATAGATCAAAATTGAAGACTGCACGGGAAGAACGGGATAAGTCACATTATGTATATTTTTCATGAGAGCCAATTTAAACTTTCAACAGTAAAAAGAAATACTTACTAACACCCCAATTTAGTGCAAGCGATATCGTTCCTTAGCCAAATGTATTTCTTATAAAGGGAATACTTGTAAAGTCTGAGGACATGGGACGTTCTTTCCGTTTCCATTAAAAATAAAAACCTCTGTGTCTCGGTGACTTACCGCATTATTTGAAGTTAATTACAAATGATCTGCAGTTACGATAGCCGACTACCAGAGCGCGTCATAGACCTATTTCCGAATAAAATGGACTTACCCCGTTCATTCCGTGTGCTCTTCTATTACACGGAAAATAGTACAAGAAACTGTAACAAAACATTTGCTGACGAACTATCACATTACTAAGTACCTGTTTTATGTCTTAAACATCCGTATGAGGCCCCGGGAATAATAAAGAAAACTGTAAACTTCTCACAGATAACTACCATGACCTTTTAACTAGCGATACTCCTGAACAACAATTCTGATTTGAGCAACCGATTCCAAATCCGGATTCAGAACTCCCTTAATTAGAAGAAATCGGGAAAATAATCCACGAACTTAAAATAGCTAAGCTCCACAGGAAGATGTAATGTTGAGATTAAGAGGTGAAAGCTTAGCTGAGAAATTTCAAGTAATACTTGTAGGTTTATGGAGAATATTCCTGAAGACTGCAATTGCAATCTAATTCACCCACTACATAAAAAGGGGGAGAGAACAGACACCAATACTTACGGAGGAATATCCTCACTATCTCTCGTGTAAAAAATTCTCTCTAAAGCGTTATTCACGGGACAAGAAAACCAAACTGAACTTCTAATTGGCGAATAACAGGCATGATTCATAAATGGCAGGTCCTGTGCAGAACAAATTCTCAATCTCAAAACCACCTTGCGAATCCATAAAGCCACGCAAACAACGCTATCATTGTAGACTTCAGGAAAGCTGGCGACTTAGTAGACCCACACACACTATTCAATATTCTAGAAGTATTCAAAGTTGACAGGAAAACAAGAGAATTGATTCGACAGACAATGACAGCCATAACTTCAATAGTTAAATTTCAGTCAGATTTCTGACCGTTTTCATATTAGCACAGGACTTCAACAAGGAGACGACCATCACCCTTATTGTTCAATCGTGTCCTTGAATAAGTTACAAGGACAAGGAAAAATAAGAGAAATAACGATTGGTTGACGAGTAAACATTAAATTCATCTGCAGTGTTTGGCCTTCGCGGATGACCTAGCTATTCTATCTAACAATACACAAGAGGCAGTTCAGGTCCTTGAAGGAATTCACGAAATTACAGCTAAGACGGGATTCCCAATGCATGGACGAATCCGCTGGTCATCTAGACAGGAAACTTCTGAAGACTTAATTCGGCAAAAAATCATCAAGTAAATACTAGCGGCACTCATCCTGAAAGGTTTTCCCAGGGTTTTCCACACTCCCTCCAGGCAAATGACTGGAAAGTACTTTACTTCATGTTTGAATCGCGACGCAAACAAAGAGAGAACTTCAAAATTACAGAAGGCCTATACCTACAGATGTAATTAATAAATCAACATCTAAGACATGATACCACAGTAATCAATAGGGCTCGGATTTTTAGGTGCTAAAAATCGGGAAAATACTTATTTCTATGTATTAAAAATCCCTGAAATATGTGACAAAAAGTAAAAATATGTAATTATAATTTAGTTTATTGACGTGAATATAAACAATATTCAGTATTCACGAATGCAATTTTACTGACTGCTGAAGCATTACAATACACAACGAGATAAATCTTAAGGTTGTCCATCACAAATGACCGATGATTATCGCGAATCACTAATTCTGAAGGCGCGGAACTGCGGCAATATGTTCCTTGCCCTTGAGGTGTTTGTAACTTGAGATCGCTGTTCAGCCATGATTGCTTTCCCACATGGTTGGCAGAACAGAAAGCCCACATCAGAAGTAAAATTATATTTAAATTCTGCAACAAACGATTACTTGTAGTTGTTTTTACTTTAGGTATCGTAGAACTGTCTCACACTTCACAGTGCCAGAAATGAACTGCATGTGACACTGGTCCCACGTAGCTGGGGAAGAGTGAGGTCTAGCACGTGGTGCAATATGGCTATGGACAAAGAAATCCCCGGCTTCCACAGTGAGCGGAACGGGGCGACAACTTAAGAATAACACAGTTGAAGGCTGACATAGGCTCTGCATGATGATTAGATAGCTCACAAGTTCTTCCCCGTTGAAGTAACACGTACCAAAATGCAATTAACTGAATGATCTAGCAAACTGACTTTAAAAAATGTTAATATTATGTCTTTTTGTGTGCTAATAAATGAAAAGCCGGAATTTACGTATTTATAGAAAAAATGCTTAAAATATGTATTGACATAAAAATATTTATTTACCTAAGAATCCGGGCCCTAGTAATAAAAGCTGAAGCACTGTGTGGCTCAGAAACATTGATCATTGAAGGTAGATCTCTTAGTAAGGACATTATACCACAGTAATCAAACCTGAAGCTCTATATGGCTCAGAAACATTGATCATTGAAGGTAGATCTCTTAGTAAGGACATTATACCACAGTAATCAAACCTGAAGCACTGTGTGGCTCAGAAACATTGATCATTGAAGGTAGATCTCTTAGTAAGGACATTATACCACAGTAATCAAACCTGAAGCTATATATGGCTCAGAAACAATGATCATTGAAGGTAGATCTCTTAGTAAGGACATTATACCACAGTAATCAAACCTGAAGCACTATGTGGCCCAGAAACATTGATCATTGAAGGTAGATCTCTTAGTAAGGACATTATACCACAGTAATCAAACCTGAAGCTATATATGGCTCAGAAACAATGATCATTGAAGGTAGATCTCTTAGTAAGGACATTATACCACAGTAATCAAACCTGAAGCACTGTGTGGCTCAGAAACATTGATCATTGAAGGTAGATCTCCTAGTAAGGGCATACCACAGTTATCAAACCTGAAGCTGTATGTGGCTCAGAAACATTGATCATTGAAGGTGGGTCTCTTAGTAAGGACATTATACCACAGTAATCACACAAGAAGCACTATGTGGCTCAGAAACATTGATCATTGAAGATTGAACCATTTTTATCAGGTTCATTATTTTTTTTCTTTCATTTTATTATTATTATTATTATTATTATTATTATCGTTTCCTTCATGTCGCATTATTGTTACATACGTTTCTCTGTCACTCTTACTGCGTTCAAACTTAGTAATTCTGCGTAATGGTGAAACTTTTCACCCCTACTAACACAATTTTATTCCATTGGCCGAGGCATAACATGTTGCTAAGCTTTGCTTCTCCCATTGGCCCCTTCATGTTCTGGAGAGGGGGGTGTTCTGCGTCTTATTTTTACGAGGCGCGTTCCTGCGCCCTAAACGCGGAAGGTTCCTTCTTCCATTTTCTGTGGCCATATAGACCACACGCTTTCAGACGAGCTCTCGCTCGCGACCATCGCAACTAAGTAAGTACGATTCAATCATCAGATTTATTTTACTATGAAGTCATTCTAAATTTCTGTTTCGCCTTTTGCACTTTTTTGTGTCTCCTTTGATTTTCTTTCCTATGATGATGCGAGGTCATTCCTGTGAACTCCAGTCCTTTCACTTTTGTTTACGTTAGTTTAGCGAAGTCTCTGTGTTTATTTGTCTTCCCTCCCTTTCATGTAATCGGTTTTATTTTTACATAAATCTCTCAGTTCTGAAATATCTGCTATTTCCCAGCGAGGCTTACCAACGCTCTGTATTACGTCACAAATTGATGTGCACTCTCTCGAGGCATCTGTCATTTGATTGTCGTATCAGAGTTTGTTTTTTGGGTTAAGGCATCACTGAAGTAACAGAGCAATGTCTCATTCGCCTGCGGGTTGATCTTTCCCTCTGTTTTAGGAAAAGTATTTGAGCGATGGTCTTTGTGTTAGTCACAATCCATTCGCCACACATTATTTCCTTTGTTTCTTCGTATGTCATTGTATTTCGACATTTCTACCTCTACGTAAGCCAATTATTTTCCCACAAAGCATATTTCTTAATTGATTGATTTTCCTTTCATTTCCTGTCCCGGTAATGTCAAGTAATTTAATGTAATGTTCATTCCCTTTATTTTTATGTGTAAATTTTGTGTTGCTTCCTCTGACTTCGTTGTGTCACGTAACTCAATGTCATTGCCCCCCCCCCCCCGTTTCCTACATACGCACTCTTCCACTCCCCACCCTTTCACCCCCTACCCCATGATTTCACAACATCATAAGCGTCTTAGTTCTGTTTTGGCGCTGGCATTCTAGTCCAGGTCATCCTCGTAAGTAGAGGTGTTCTCTTATCCAACTCCATGAGTATCGTCCATACTCTTTTATTTTTTGTTACTTTGTATTTTAATTTTGGTTATCGAGTCGTGCTTACGGTTTAGTTGCACAATAATTGTAAGTACCTTTTAATTTATCTTGTTTCATCTTTGTTTGTATTAAGTTCATTTATACACTTTTCTCTTGATATTGTTTTTTGTGTACCCCTTTTTTGGGTACAATCCTTGGTCATTAATTTTATTTTGTTTGTTATTAATTGATTCTAATGCCTCTTCATGTTTATCTTTCATTTTGTGTTTAGATTAATCCTTACTCTTAAGCGCACTTGTTTTAGTTTACTTTAAATACATTAGTAAGTAGTTCATTTTGATTTCGTTCTCTTTCATTTGTAATTTTAAGTTCCCTTATCTCTCGTTCGATTTCGTCGGTCTGTAACGCAGTCACGACCTACACGCTTCTGGGTTCTTCGATCAATTAGATAAATTTAATTCCGCTTTTGATTTGCTTTAAACAATTCATTCGTTTCCTTTTTTGGAAATCATCTTTCTTTCGATCCGGAATATTGGGCCCAGCACGCATCGAAGAGACATCCTTTCCCCGCTCCTTAGCGATCCTGTTTAAGTTGTTGTTTTTGCTTCCACTGTATTCCTCATGCCTCTGCTATTTTGTTTAACGTAAAAGACCTAGCGGTGCAAGGTAGATCGCTTAGTAAGGACATTATACCACAGTAATCAAAGCTGAAGCACTGTGTGGCTCAGAAACATTGATCATTGAAGGTAGATCTCTTAGTAAGGATATTATACCACAGTAATAAAAGCTGAAGCTCTATGTGGCTCAGAAACATTGATCATTGAAGGTCATCATCGGCTTTAACTCGAATCCGAGTATAAATCTTCTTCCTTCAGTCCAGTTTGTGGATGTGTTTACGGTGACTAAAGAGTCCAATCCTGGCATGGAACAAGCGTCCACACAAGTCACATAGTATTGCTGGAGGAGGAGGTGGTTGGGCTGCTCGAAGTTTCCTAGCTTGACGCTTGGCCTCTTTATGTGTGCGTAGATCCCTTTCAAACGTCTTTACAGTATCCGAGATGGTACGGCGCCAAGTTGAGCGGTCTTCACCCAGCATGTCCCAGGTTTGTGAATCAAGACCTGTCAATTTCAGGGTCTGCTTAAATTGGTCCTTGTAGCGCCTCTTAGGACCACCATGAGGTCTGGTGCCATAGCATAACTCACCATATAGCATTTGACGAGGTAATCTCACATCATCCATCCGATGGACATGACCAATCCATCTAAACTGGTGACCTATTATGGATGATTCTATGCTGTTGATTTGAGCCTTTTCCAGAACAGCAATATTGGTAATGTGGTCTTCCCATTTAATCCTCAGGATTGATCGAAGTTTTTGTAGGTGGAAACGCTCAAGCTTCCTAAGATCACGTCGGTAGAGGGTTCACGTTTCACAGCCATACAACAATGTAGAAATGACTACTGCTTTGTACACCATAAGCTTTGTACTCATGGACAGATCTTTATTCATGAAGACCCGTTGCGCTAATCGTCCATATGCTGCATGGGCTGCGCCAATTCTCTTATCCACATCCTGCTCACAGGTACAGCTCACAGAAATGGTACTGCCCAGATACGAGAAGTGGTCCACCTGTTCTAATGGCAAATTTGAGATGGAGATATTGGTACTGAGGAAGAGGTGTGCCTGGTGAAGGTTGGGCCAAGACTTTAGTCTTATTGACATTTATGGTAAGACCAAAGCGATCACATGCACTTTTGTAACAATTAACTGACTCTTGCAGCTCTTCTGGTTTGAGAGATGGTGACGCAGCATCATCTGCATACAACATGTTAGTTAGCTTAGTAACCTGAGTTTTCCTCGAGGAGCGGAGACGAGTTAGGTTGAAAAGCCCTCCATCAAAATTATACTTGACCTCCACACCTGGGATGTTTGTGGGTGAATCATAAAGCACTGCAGCCAAGTACAGCGCAAAAAGCGTTGGAGCCAGTACACATCCTTGTTTCAGTCCATCGGTAATGGGAAATTCATCGGACATCTTATTCTGATGGCATACCTGACCTGTCATGCCATCATGGAGAGCCTTGATTAGATCTACAAAACGCTGAGGGCAACCGAACCGCTTCGACACCGCCCACAAGGCTGGTCTTGGAACCGAATCAAATGCCTTTTCCAAGTCATAAAAGACTAAGAAGAGTGGATTCTGTTGTTCTCAACATTTTTCTTGTAGCTGTCTCACACAGAAAATCCAGTCAATTGTGCTTCTGGAAGCTCTAAATCCGCATTGTGACTCTGGGAGGATCCTCTCAGAGATAACCTTGAGGCGGTTAAGTAGATTTCTTGCAAGAATCTTCCCCACAATTGATAGCAGAGATATACCACGGTAGTTGCCACAAACACTGCGATCACCCTTTTTAAAGATAGTGACGATAGTGGCATTCTTTAGGTCTCCAGGTATCTTTCTTGATTCCCATATTCTGAGGATAAGGATGAAAATTCTTGTTTTGAGGGAATGACCTCCGGCTTGAATTAGTTCCAGAGGGATGTTATCTGGGCTAGGTGCTTTTCTGGGTTTCAATTGGGTGAGAGCTGCACTGAATTCATGATAAGTAGGAGGTACTGCCAACCACAGTTGTTCAGGTTGTTGCGGTACATCACAGAGGAAGTCTTCAGCAGCTTCTGATGGACGATTTAGGAGATTAGAGAAGTGCTCCTTCCAGCGTTCCAAGATTTCTTGACTATCAGTAAAGGTAGTAGAATTATCAGCGCTTTTCAGTGTACCTGATGATGAGCGAGATGGTCCATATATTTCCTCGAGTACTGCATAGAAGTTCCTCAAGTCTCGAGCATTCGATAGTCTCTGCAGTTCCTGAGCCTTCTGTTGCCACCAAGTATTTTTAATCTGTCTAATCTGCGTCTGGCATTTACCCTTGTGTTCCAGTAATTTATCTCTCTTTGTGTTGGAAGTTGGGTCTTGAAGACGGGCAAGATAGGCATTCCTTTTGGCATTGATGGGAGACAGAATTTCCTCATTGTTGTCATCAAAACATTCTTTTCTTTTCCGCACTATAAAATCAATGGTTTCCTCAGCTGACTGTGTGATAATCTTCTGTAATGTGGCCCATTATTGCTGAATATCATTTGTTACTGGGTTTTCTGATAACTGGGAGACGATCCTGTTTCCAAAATGTTTGTACATGGATTCATCCTGAAGTTTGGATGTATTAAACTTCTTTCTTGGCAAATTGTTGATGTTCCTAGGTGGTTTAGGTCTGATGGACATCCTGAGCCTACATATAAGAAGTCTATGATCTGTCCAACAATCGTCTATATTCCTTGCTGTTCTGGTAATAAGAGTGTCCTTCTTATCACATTGTCGGGTAATGATATAATCAAGAATGTGCCAATGTTTGGAACGAGGATGCATCCACGTGGATTTGAAGCGGTCAGGTAGCCGGAACTGAGTGTTGGTATTGAAAAGTTCGTGTTCTGCACAAAGACCAAGAAGCAACAGTCCATTGGGATTACATTTTCCAAGTCCCTGTTTGCCCATCACATTATTCCATAGCCTGTGATCTTTCCCAACTCTGGCATTGAACTCACCGAGGAGCAAGAGTTTATCTGCAGATGGTACCTTGGAGATGATTTCACTTAGCTGATTATAGAACTGAGCCTTTACTTCATCATCAGAATCTAAGGTAGGAGCATAGGCAGAGATGAGTGTCATAAAGGAACCCCCTGAGAGTGGTATGCGGAGAGTCATGCGCCTTTCGCTGATTGCAATGGTCGTAAGTTGGAGATAATTTACCAGTTCACAGCGAAGCCCCACATCATGAATACGACATTCACCCTCCTCCTTTCCTTTCCTTGGGGCCGATAACCTAGAGGTTAGGCCCCTTAAAACAACAATTATCATCATCATCATACCTTTCCTTTCCAGAAGATGGTATATCCTGTTCCAGATTCAGAAATCTTGCCTTCAGAAGACAGCCTAGTTTCACTGAGAGCAGCAATGTCAACGTTGAGTCTTGATAACTCATGGGTTACGAGAGCTGACCTTCTCTCAGGTCTAACGTTATTGTCCAAATCAAGCAAGGTTCTGATGTTCCATGATCCAATAATCAATTTGTGATTCTTTACTGTTTTTGAGTTTCGACCGCATGAGGGGTGACCTGCTGAGTTGCGGTTGCCCAGCCGGACCAAGATTGTGACTTCCGATGTTTAGCCCACCTTTTCTAGGGCCTTCCCCATGTGGGGTGGGCAGCAGTGATCCTAAATAGGCCTGCCCAAACACAGATGCAGGACCGAATTCCTGAGTAGTCACAGAGTCTCCGGAAGACGACCATCACACATCTGCTGCCAACGTGCAGGTCCGAACTAGAGGCTTCCAGTTACACCCATAACCTGCCCCCACCGTCCATATCCCATCGCCGTTGGACTTTGAAAAGTGACGTTCGGAAGAAGTGCCAATGGCGTGAATTTGTTTAGGGTGGATCTCAGCTTGCCAGGACGAGACCCACACACTATGATATCTGAGCCTTATCCTGCGGCTCACAAAGAATGAGACATGCAGGACCGAACACAGAGATTGCAACGAACTGCCGCATACTCAAGTACTACTGAGGTGCGCCTTTACAGCCAGTCCGTCTGGCGTGGCCTCTTCCGCCTCTATAACCGTTGGGAGCCATGAGAGTGATTGCTTCCTCCTCCGCTCATTTTCCCGTTGGGCCAAAACCTGCCCATCATAACTATGGACAATAGTTTGCCCTATTAAAACTGAGCAATAGGCTGCCACTTCCGTGCCACACTGTGCCAGAGTTCACCTCATTCACTGCAGGTACCGTTGAGGACTTCACCGTAACCCTGGCAAGATCTCTTAGTAAGGACATTATACCACAATAATCACACCTGAGCTCTATATGGCTCAGAAACATTGATCATTGAAGGTAGATCTCTTAGTAAGAACATTATACAACAGTAATCACACCTGAAGCTCTATATGACTCAGAAACATTGTTCATTAAAGGTAGATCTCTTAGAAAGGACATTATACCACAGTTATCAAAGCTGAAGCTCTATGTGGCCCAGAAACATTGATAATTGAAGGTAGATCTCTTAGTAAGGACATTATACCACAGTTATCACACCTGAAGCTCTATATGACTTAGAAACATTGATCATGGAAGGTAGATCTCTTAGTAAGGACATTATACCACAGTAATCAACACTGAAGCTCTATGTGGGTGAGAAACATTGATCGTTGAAGGTAGATTTCTTAGTAAGGACATTATACCACAGTAATCAAAGCTGAAGCTCTATGTGGCTCAGAAACATTGATTATTGAAGGTAGATCTCTTAGTAAGGACATTATACCACAGTAATCAACACTGAAGCTCTATGTGGGTGAGAAACATTGATCGTTGAAGGTAGATTTCTTAGTAAGGACATTATACCACAGTAATCAAAGCTGAAGCACTGTGTGGCTCAGAAACATTGATCATTGAAGGTAGATCTCTTAGTAAGGACATTATACCACAGTAATCAAACCTGAAGCTCTATGTGGCTCAGAAACATTGATCATTGAAGGAAGATCTCTTAGTAAGGACATTATTCCTCAGTAATCAAACCTGAAGCACTGTGCGGCGGGCTCCTGGCGTTAAAACTTAAGAGCAATAGTCAACTCTATTATGGTCGACCCTCTTCCTCGAACCGAATATAAAGCCTTGTGAGGACAACCTAATTTCTCTCTTAGACCATAGCCAAGAACCAAAACGGTGGCAACTAAACCCTAATATGGTCAACCCTCTTCCTCTAACCTAATATTCAGCCTTGTGAGGACAACCTACTTTCTCGCAGACTGTAGGCAAGAACACAAATGGTTGACCATTAGGAACCAATCTAGGTGGTCCTCCTCTCCCCCAAGTATCTCGTCTGACTTGAAACTGCTTAGAGACTGTCGTAACGTGACGTCATGCGCTGTCTCAAAACAAGGCTCGCCTGTCAGGCAAACGTGACTAAAACCACATGTCAGGAAACCATGACAACCATCATGGCCGATGAGGGAACGCAAGGCCACCCCGGCAATATGATCTGTTTATAGAGGAGGACAAATGGAAACAAAATTCAAATCTCGGGGATTTATGAAGGAAATCTAGGTGAATTTAACTTTACAGGTTGGCTACCCTGATTATCAAAGAAATTAGTTGAACTTTCTCAGCATGCTTTTGTTGTAGGCATCGAGCGATGATTGCAATAAGTAATACTCTCTCCCCAGCCTCTAGCAATTCAAGTCTTGGAACAGACGGGATTCCAAATAAAATCTTGCTATAAATCTCGCTTTCTAGTGAGTCAGTGCAGTGACATACATATTATGATGTGGCATCATTGTACGTCGTTATTCAAAACAACGGCTATGTACTATCTCTATTGCATAAAGAAGAGGCATTGTTTCAGCTTCTTAATGGCAATTAATACACAAGTATGAAAATACAGACACAATATGCCTTCTAGTTAACAGATACTGACTAATATAATTAACCTTGCTAACTACAAACATTATGCCTTGGACATCACTAAGATTGCAATGTTACACAATGTGTGGAATTATAATACACTTACAATATCGGCCAAGTCATCTGTTTCTGTCGACCATTCCGGCTCACTTTTGATCACAGCTTGCTCGTCCATTACGTTAGAAAACTAGAACACAGAAATTCACCTGAACATTATTTACATACGCACTTATTCACCGAAATAGCCTCATACATCAATCGAGGTAATCTCAGTTCTCCAAATGTAATATTGGTATTCCTAATATATCCTGTGAGGTGAACAGTAGGCTATCAATAACAGTACATCCTACTTGATCAAATGAGTTAGAGAGTAATGCCGAGTAAATTCAGTTCCGTTGTTCCCTAACACACACAAACCTGAACAATGTTTGGTCGAGGCAGCGATATCTGATTGTTAGTAAGTAACACACGACTGAAATAGGTTCCGAACTGATTGTAGCACACGCTTCTTTGGGAATCAGGACTAGCTGTGTACAGGCCTCCAGATACCACACAATGCCCAGTTCAAATGAAAACACTTACATCCTCCTCATTGAACGGACGCGAGAGAAAGATCTATTTATCAATACACACTTACAAAACAAAAAATGGGAATTATTTGTGTATAATATCATCATTATGATGTTCTTAGGTACACAGCGTATCACTGATAATCTGCGCTGGGCACTGAGCATACAATATCCTTCCGCCGTAACACTAATTATCTTAACTTAGTTTTGTCCCATATTTCCACAACATTAGAAAAATTCCTGCTTGGATCTGTCATCTAACAAGAAAAGAGTTCTCAGATTGTTCATTCTCGCCAAAAAGTGAGATATTCTCTATGAAATGCGCTAATTCTGCACCAAACATCCTCCTAGTGTTACAAGCCGCCCTGTTCGAAACAGAATTATTGAATGCCCTCATTCTCGTCCTCGTTAGACACATAACATTTTTGTGTGTGGTTATAGTCACAATATTTGTGCACTGAACACGACATTACAGTCTAAAATCTCAATTAAGAATTGTTGTTGTTGTTTAAATTTACAGTCTTTCGACTGGTTCGATGCAGCACTCAGATCTTCCCTGTCCTAGCTAATCGTTTCATCTCTACATAGGTACCACACCCTGCATCCGAGGCATTCAGTTTGACATATTCTACCCTTGGTCGACCCCTAGAGTTCTTATCTTCGACTCTTCCTTCCATGTTAGGTTTGATATTCTTGGGTGTCTTGGTATGTAGGTATTGTTAAAGTTTTATGTTTTTATAGTACAGGTGATATGAGACTTTATACGTGGAAAGCACCTGCTGATAGTCCAGACAACATAATAAGAAATCAAATTGATTTCATTCTAATTAAAAACAGATTTAGAAACAGCGTGATTTTTGCAAAAACCTATCCAGGAGCAGATGTTCCTTCTGACCACAATCCTCTCATTAGCAAAATTTGTGTCCGGCTTAACAAGATTCCGATAAAAACAACACAAAATAAATATGATACTGATGCCCTTCGGGAAATAAATACAAGGTCACAGGTGGCTGCTGCTCTTACCACTGATCTTGAATTCAAATGACATGCAGCCCTTGGAACTTTGGGACACTTTTAAAACCTCATTGAAGAGGGTTGGAGATCATTTTCTTAAGAACAAGAGACAACATAAAAAAAGGAAGGCATGGATGACGGATGAAATATTGAATCTAATGGATAAACGAAGAGAAGTCAAAGGAAGAGATAATGAAGAATATTGGTTTATTCATAGATTGATAAAGAATAAGATCAGGCAAGCCAAGGAAGTTTGGATGTCAGATAGGTGCAAAGAAATTGAAGAACTTAATAGTAAATATGATACTTTCCAGGTCCATAAGAAAATCAAAGAAGTTTCAGGTAGACACAGGAAAAGAAACACAGTCAACTTAGTTGATAGTCAAGGTAACACGATATTTGAAGTTGAAGAAAAATTACAGGTTTGGGAAAAATATATACAAGAGCTTTTTAATGATGATCATCGTCCTTCCCGACCCGAAATTCCTTCAGTTGTTGGACCCATGATCACCATGGATGAAGTGAAATATGCGATTAGGATAGCGAAAAATGGTAAGGCTCCTGGTCAAGATGACATTCCAGTGGAATTATTGAAGATCTTGGATGATGATAGCATTGTGACGCTCACTAATTTATATAACAAGATATACGACACGGGCATATTACCAGAAGACTGGCTCTTGTCTACATTTATTGCTCTTCCGAAGAAACCGATGGCTAAGTCATGTAGTGACTTCAGGACAATCAGTCTTATGAGTCATGTGCTCAAGGTATTTCTCAAAGTTATCCATAATCGCATATACAGGAAATGCGAGATGAATATCAGTGACACGCAGTTTGGGTTCCGCAACGGTCTAGGAACTCGTGAGGCATTATTTGCGCTTCAAGTTCTTTTCCAGAGATGCCGTGAGGTGAATCAGGATGTATAGGCATGTTTTCTGGACTATGCAAAAGCCTTTGACCGTTGTCAGCATGATAAGTTGTATAATGCACTCAAGAACTCAGGAATAGATGAGAAAGACATTCGGATCATCATTAATTTATACTGGGGTCAAAAGGCTAGTATCAGAATTGATGGACATATATCGAGATCAGTGGAAATAATGCGTGGTGTGAGACAAGGATGCATTCTTTCACCACTTCTTTATAATATCTATGCAGAACAGATTTTCTCCGAGGCACTTGATGGCATTCAACAAGGTATTAAGGTCAATGGTAATTATATTAATAATATACGGTACGCAGATGATACTGTATTGATTGCAAATAGTTTCGAAGGACTTAAAGAGATTGTTACTATGGTTTATCAAAAGCGTAAACAATATGGCCTTGACCTCAACATTAAGAAAACAAAATATATGATAATATCGCGAAAACCAGCATTGTCACAAGTCCTTTTAGTCGATGGACATCAGATTGAGCGAGTCAAGAGTTTGGTTTATTTAGGACAGAATATTAATGAGAATTGGGATCCTTCGGTTGAAATAAGATGCCGTATAGAAAAGGCTAGATCCATCTTTATGACAATGAAACAACTACTATGCTGTCGAGATCTCAGTATGACGCTTAAGAAAAGAATTGTGAAGTGTTATGTTGTCTCCACCCTTCTTTATGGTGTTGAAGCTTGGACCTTGTCCGTAGCTACAGAAAAGAAGATTCGAGCTTTTGAAATGTGGATATACCGGCGGATTCTTAAAATTTCGTGGACAGAACATGTGAGTAATGCCGAGGTTCTTCAGCGTGTGAGCAGCCAACCTGAGCTGTTAAACACAATTAAGAAGAGGAAATTGGAATACTTGGGACACATGATGAGGAATCCAAAATACCGTCTGCTCCAAGTTATACTTCAGGGTAAAATTGAAGGACGGCGTGGACCAGGAAGGAGACGAATAACTTGGATGGATAATTTAAAAACGTGGTTTGGGCTGTCTTCCACGGAACTCTTCAGGATTGCACAGGATAAGAAGGTGTTAGCCATGGTGGTAGCCAACGTCCGTATCGGATAAGGTAGAAGAAGAAGAAGATATGGGACAATCAACTGGTACGCCATTTGCAATGAGTAATGAATTTATTGTTGAACAAATTACAATATGCAGTAATGCCAACATGTGAATTGAGTATCAATAAAGATTTTGTTGTTACCAAAATAGTTATTTCTTAACATCCCCCCGTAAGAACAAAATCTTTATCATAATTCAAATTATGAGAAGTTGTACAAACAATATTTGACTTAAACTACAATATGACTATATATTGGATAACATACTCGTTGATATTTCAACAATAAAACATGAAATGTCACAATTTAAAATAGTCTTAACTTAATTGTTATTAACATATTTAAAATCAAATACTTTCTTTGGACCTATTCTACTCCACTCCTCAACAAAACATCTTCGAATTTTTCAAATTGAGTAGGCAATAGAGGCTTTGTAAAAATGTCAGCTACCTGGTCATGGGTCGGACAGAATTGAAGAGAAAACAAATCATTTTTATAGTTCTCATGCAGATAGTGATACCTCACTTGATTGTGCTTTGACTCTCCTCTCATTACTTGCAGCTGTTGGGAGCGCAGTCCACAAGCATCAGAGACCTCTGTCGGTCATTGCAATGACTACTAGTAGAGATTCTGCTGGCTCTTCGCTTAATGCAACGAAGCGAAACAGCGCAGCGCTTGGTGGAGCAAATCAGCACGGAGACGGATTGGCTTGGATTATTATTTTGATATTATAATTTAATGACTTCGCGTTCGCTTGGTTAAAAGCGGTAGCGTGAAGTTTAAAATCGGATGTAAATATATTTTGACTTTGTGGCTGTAGTTTTATATGTGTACATGTGATTTTATATTGAACGGAAAAAAAGTTTTTGCCAGGATATTCAGCAGAGTTATGTGTGAAATTTTGATGAGGTTATGGTATTACTTGGGCGGATATTTACACGACATTTTTAACAATCTTACGTTGCATATGATATGTAACACGCAAAAGCTACCTTCATTTGCACAACTAGTTTCCTTGTGCTATTGAATATTGAAATACATACTTGACAATACAATTGGGTACGGTGTTTATAAATGGCGGCTTCATAAATTCAATTCCCAGACCCGGTCGGTCGCCTGGATGCAGGCTGTGGATTTTCATTTCATTTGTAAATGTGATACCTCGAGCGACCTAGGCTACTGCATGCTTTAAATATTTTAATGTAGTCCAAAATTCCGCAATAGAAAACCTCAAAAACGTTGAAAATCACTGGTCTTAACGTCGCACATTTAATTCAAGAAGGGCCAAAATATAACACATTTTCACAATCAGACTCATATTATAATTTATAATAACTCGTGACAAGACAGTGATTTTATAATTCAAGCAAGTAAACATCGAAGTACATACACAGAAAAATTGGATCTATTTATAAAATCCTACTTGAAAACAAACTCGACTCTGCGGCTTTTCTTTACAAAACCACCAATAACTTCATCATAGAAAGAGGACTGTAATCTAATTTTTGCAAGCAATCCTTTTTCAATCGACAACATAGCTAATGATGATAGCCTCTCCTGAATTTGAATCGATCTGCAATATGTATTAATGCGTCTCAGTGTCGAAAAAGAACGTTCTGTAGGGGATGTAGCAGCAGGAACTGTTGCTACCAGTTTGATGAGCTTGAAAATCACTTGCCATACCCATGTACAATTTGTTAGTATGCATAAACTGCACTACAGTAAGTCTGAAACACTTTTCTTTTTCAAGTCAGGAGATGAGTACGGTAGGCTACATCACACTTAATACAGTTTTATAGCGAACAATGTCGAAAAATTACCCATAGGTCTTTTCTAGGGCAGTAACATAACTGCCTGGAAACTTATTTCTGTGCTTCTCAAACAAATCACAATTCAGCAGCGAGAAGAACACAAATTTATTTATGTATTTGAAATGCTCTCCTATTTGGACAAGTGCATTGTCAATAATTTCATTGAATAGACTTAGTATTTTGATTTTTCTGGTTCATCATTAATCTTCATCTCACATAGACTGAGTATTTAGAAAGAGCTCAACCTTCTTGCCACGGTACTGTATATCCAAACTGTTTTGTTTGTAAAATATTGAACACAGTATCGGAGAATGAAAAGATCTTGGAGAAAATTGCCAGCGGAAATCTAGTGTTGAACTTAAGTAAGAAGAACAAAAATCATTGTGCTTTCAATGTAGTAGCTTTCTGTAGCTCTCAGACCAGAGCTTTCCAACTACACATTACAAACGTGACAGCTCACAGTCGGCCTTGGACAGAAGGAACCTGCGCACGCATATATTTCTCGCTGTGTCGACAGCTCCGCTGAAGCTCCTAAGACACGAGCAAGCCTCGCTGTACTCGCACAGATATATGCAACATGCAATTTGTTTAACGCAGATCTATTACAGATACGGTACATATTGTAATTTTTAAAATCTCGCCTGGTTTAGAAAAATATTGCACTTGCGCAGCAAGCGTAGCATGCTCGGAGAAATCGCCCCTGAATTCTTATGTGCTGTAGGTAGAGGATGGAGGTTAAGGGAATAGCATTACTCAAAAAGCATGAGCAATACATGTTAGCAAGGGGTAGAACGCATACCGTAGGCTATATTAACGTCCAGAACGTTTGCCTATACAGAAAGTAAAAAAGGAAGGAAGCTTTTAGTTTTACGTGACCATTAATCACGCGATCAAGAGCCTGGGGACCTCCTTTTTACGTGGAATCCGAACCACGGGACATGGCATTTCACTTCGAAAATCTCACATGCATTGACCGGAAATCGAATCCAGTCCACCTTGGTGAGAGGCCAACAGCTTGACCGATGCGCCGCCACGCTCTCATTGCCTTTATCGAACAGAACAACTGTGAACATGTCATCCAGTAGCATGGGTTCTACCGAGCACTTTTGCTGCATAGAGACTGGCGAGCATGGCTATGCTGCGGGACGAAATGCTCGTAGAATTTGGCTTGTGTAACTATAACTCCCCATTGGTCGATCTTGGCTACCCTACTGTATTATATACATTGCACCCCCCGCCCAGTCATTGGACAAATTCGTGTTGACCTACTGAAGAGTTACAAATATCAGTTTGTATAGGCAACAGTGGAAAATATGGCTTCAATACTTTACATATACGTCCATATCCTTTGTTAGAATTAAGGAATAAGTGACTAAGCAGTAATGTAGTTTGCTCTCAAGATGGCAGGAGTGGTTTTAAAAGGCAATTCATTCAGTTGCCATCCTGACGCTAGGATCGCGCGTGTCTTGCTTCTCTCTCTTCTTTGCGCACCTTACTACTTGCACCTAGTATATGCCTGGCCATGGCCTACACGTGTACTGATGATGGTTCGAATCGGTGACCTATGCATCGTATCCTCCCCTTTTTAGCTATTGCCCATGAGATCCACATTAGATTCACAGCTCAGTCAAGAAATTTAGTTTTGGTCTGGGTTAGAACACTGAACAATATACCTTTTGAGGTAAATCTGAGAAGAGGTGAGTTTCCTCACTTCAATTACAAAAACACACACACTTTTGAATTCGAAAGATTCTTTAAAACGCCATACACTCTGAAATGTATATTATTTGTCATCCTACTGTGAAAAACTGTCTGCTGCCAGTCGACTTCCTAAGGGACATAATTATGAATTCAATATTTCATCTCGCAGCACTTCTTAAAGCTTCACTACTGTACACTGCATTGATACACCAATACTGCCACTCAAGTTTGTATTTCCCCTGTGAACCTAAATATTTCAATCAAATCTTTCTCACTCAGTCCAGTTCATGTGCAGATGTTGACTCCTGAGCAGCTGATCGTAGCGTCACAAGGTTACGACAGTCAGCTTCAAAAGTTTTAGCTCTGTAACATAGGATCATCAAAATAATTGAATAAGTTATTATTTTCGTGCATGGATAGAAATAAAGATTTCGTACGACACAGCGAGCTTAGCAAGTTCAGTTATCTAGGCAATGTTCTGTTCTATTGGCTGTCATGAGCGAGCGAATGTAGCTCCTACCTCATTTTCATAGTTTTTTTATACTGTATATTAATGTATTCATCATGTATGAGTTAAAATGCCATAACCTTTTCGATTAATGCAGTTGAACATCTCATGATAAACAAATGGAATCACATTTCTCTTACTACAGTGCTGCCAGTTTTGTCTAATTTTTTGTGCGTATGTATATATGACTTACAATGATGAAAAAGGATGCCCCTATAAAGATGAATTATGCCCCTAATTTTGCCCAAATTCCTTCTGTTCCCTCTAGTCTGGAATTAAATAACCCGCAGATGAAGTTTCATTTCTTGGTTGGAAAATAGAGATAAAATATGTGTGGAATGTTGGCTTTGACGGTCAAGAAATTAAACTCCAGCAATTCTTCTAGGTTTATGAGTGTCTGGTGCAGAGTTTCTTTCAGATGTATAAAACTCTTTCAGCAGTCCCTTGGTATAAATGACCAGTCGTATGCATGTGAAAATTTTAGAGACAGTCTACATTATATCATGTAAATACCCTTAACAGTCTTCTGTCACACCTGCCCAGCTCCTCTTTGGTCACTATTCTTGGCACTCGCACATTGCATTGTTGTCGGCACAAACCATACACTGACACCGTGAGTAGAACACTGAGATCAGACTCAAAGTGCGCTGGGCAAAGAGACATTCAATGCGCACATCATTTGCACTGATCTTAAATCTATCAAAGCTCACTGTGCATTGATATACCATTGCGAACAGCCTAAGAGGAACGGTTCATTTAAACAAGTTCCTGGAACCCATCTGGATAGTGGACCATGCATTATGACCTGTATATTATACAGTTGAACCTGCTTTATACGTAACTCTGTTCTGCGTATTTCGTATTTGTACGGACTTTCTTTTAGGTCCCGGGAAAATGTAATCTAAAAGCGTGTTAATTTAACCGTATTTATACGTAAATCGCTGTTATACGTATTAAATGTCAGTGACATACATCTGAGTTTTGCGTATTTGTAATTTAATGAGCACGTGTTGTGATAAAAGAAACTACAGTACTGTATTTATGTAATTTTCTCTTTGTCGGTGTAGATGGAGGTAGAGAGGTCGGGTTTCAGTGCTGAAACAGAACACAGAGTTTCTGTCTCATGTGGGACATGCTCTAGATTGTTCACACGAAAAAAATTCTCATATTCAAACAAATTTATTTTCTTTTGTTTCCGCGCTGAAGCCTCCAACTTCGCTTGTAACTTAATATTTACCAGTATTGTGAAGGTTAAAAACGATGCAGCTAGAGGAGGAGCGAATGGAACTCGCTCGGTTGGCCTTTGTTACGCCGCCAGTAAGTAAGGGTCAACAATGTCACTCTGCAAAACTCTGTGTTTTGATTGAATGTGAGAATTTCTTTCATGGGAACAAAGGACAAGTAAAATGTACATGTTGCCGGTATCTGGTGTTTTCTGTTGAACAGTAGTTTTATCATTCAGTTGCTTTCGATTAGCCAAGGAGAACACAAATCAAAAACTGAAATTGCTTCAGACTAAGGGATTGCTTTTACCACGCTATTTTGGTTGAATTTTTAAAACTGCGTTCGAAATTAGTAAAGCGCAGCCGTCAACAAAAAGGGAGGTATGTAGATTTGGAGAAAGCACTTTTCACATGGATCCAGCAAAAGTGGGCTGCAGCCCTACCATTTAGTGGCGACATGCTGAAGGCAAAGGTGATAGATTTAGCTAAATTGATGAGTATCACTGCTGATTTCAAGGCTTCGTCAGGATGGTTGCAAGGATTTAAAGATCGTCATAAAATCACATGGAGAACAATTTGCGGTGACGCAAAAGCTGTGGACGACGTCACGGTGCAACACTGGAAAGAAGAGGTTCTGCAGGGTATCATAAGCGATTAACAGCTTACAAACATCTACAATTGTGATGAGACCGGCTTATTCTACAGTCTCTTTCCTAGTAAGACATTAGCTGAAAAAGGTGACTCCTGCCATGGAGAGAAGAAAAGTAAAATTCGCGTAACGGTACTTCTTCCCACCAATGCAGATGGATCGGACAAACTCCCTCCACTTCTGATAGGAAAATCGAAGAATCCGAGGTGTTTTAGGGTGCAAAAACAAAACCTATAGAACATGAATCCAATAGAAATTCTTGGATGAATATGCTTCTAATGGAACAGTGGTTGAAAAAACTGGTCATTAAATTGAAAAGAAACAGAAGAAGATCCTTCTTCTTATGGATAGATGTGCAGCACATCCACCTCAAATCGTTCTGGAGAATGTCCGAGTGGAACTGTCCCAGTGTTCTACAACCGCTTGATTTGGGCATCATTGCAAATTTCAAAGTGCATTATAAAAGAATGCTGGTTCAACATTTAATAACACTGAGTGATGCAGGAAATGAAACTCTCTCCATTAATTTACTACAAGCCATGGACTTTATTTCGGCTGCCTGGAAGCAG
Organism: Meconema thalassinum; assembly: GCA_946902985.2. NCBI lineage: Eukaryota > Metazoa > Arthropoda > Insecta > Orthoptera > Tettigoniidae > Meconema > Meconema thalassinum. The sequence goes on along the minus strand of OX336395.1, from coordinate 18,399,908 downwards.
GTGTCATCCTCCACAATCAGCAACTGTATCCGAAAAGCTGGTGTCTTACTGGAGGAGGCTGCCTCTAATGATGATTATGGGGACGGAATTATGTCTGGCAATTAGCTAACGCTGAAGCCTCCATGGCTTAGGCGGCAGCACGCCGGCCTCTCACCACTGGGTCCGTGGTTCAAATCCCGGTCACTCCATGTGAGATTTGTGCTGGACAAAGCGGAGGCACACAGGTTTTTCTCCGGGTACTCCGGTTTTCCCTGTCAGAAATGTAATTCCAGCAACACTCTCCACTATCATTTCACTTAATCATTGCCCGAGGGGAGTGTGACTGTTGTAGACACTTCTTCAATATCTCGTCCAGTATCCACCGGTTTCGACAACTTGCTGTAGCCGGCGTGGCATGGACTGAAATAGATTTCTGAAGTACTGTTCATAATGGGCAATCTCCTCCCATGCTTCCAACATAATCTCCCACAATGCATCCTGCGAACGAGGGGGAGAGTGAGGCCAGTTTTCCCTGATATGGCGTTTCCACTTTGCCCACACATACTCAATGGGGTTCAAGTCAGGAGTTTGAGGGTCCCAGTTGAGCAGTTCAATGGAGTTCTGCTCAGAAAATCAGCCCTGAACACTCCTGCTCATGTGGATTGGAGAGTTGTCTTGAACGAACTGAAGTACTGCATGTGGATAGCGCTCTCTCACACTTGGAATCATAATATTCTGCAAGATGTGCAAATATTGGTCCGATGTGAGATATCCACCTATCCGATGAAGCACTCCGGCCCCATCAGACGACATCCACCCGCAGCGTGACACAGATATGTGGCCATTACCTATGCGCCAAGCCACATACTGTTTCTTGTACCGGGATCCTCGTGGCCTGTAAACACAAACCTGTCTGACCTCTGCCGAACTGAAACATGTCTCGCCAGAGAAGATGACCTGGTCCCAATTACGATTTAATTCCAGCTCAGTAAAGGCACACCGTTCGACTATATGTTGGTCGGAAAGACATTCTTTGATTGCAGGTTTTCTGCTAGCAATTCCTGCTTCTCGTAGGCTAATAGTTTACGGGCCGTGTATGGACATCCAGGAAAATTAGTCGTCTGCATGAGCCCTACCGAGTTTAAGTATGGGTTAGGAATCGCCTAATGAAGCGAGCATAGCCTCGGTCCAAGTGACACGGCAGGAGGAGGATAGGCAGAAGCCGTCAAGCTGTTGGACTCTCACCACAGCCTATCCTCCTCCTGCCGTGTCACTTGGACCGAGGCTATGCTCGCTTAATTAGGCGATTCCTTTCCATCTGGAACGTGCAGGTAAGCCAACAGGCATCATTCGGAACAACACACATAGTTGTTTAGTTTACTTCAATTTTTATTTACAATTCAATACAATTTGCCTGTAACAATTTTACAGTTTACATGACATGAGGCGCATGGATTTGGGCCTGCTACCCCAGCTTATGAGGTTCCCGCCTGGCTTTGACGTAAGCTTCTTCACATTTAATTATTTAGACTATTTGATTTCTCTTGTCAGATGAATAGTGACAGCTTTATTTCGTTTCTTCAGGGTTGGAGCGAGTCCATACATTAATGAACCAAGGACATTCGTCTTCACATGAAAAGTTCAAGCCAGCTCAGCAAAATTATGAATACAAGATAGTACAAATTGCTAAAAACATGGGCAAAAATGCACTAAAAGTAGAGACAGCTTTTCATAAAATTTTAAGGGCATTCGAGTGTGTCTGTAGATATACGGTAGTTGTTTTTAATGCGTTTTTCATTATGTTGATTGATGAGTGTCGGTGATGTGTTGGTGACGTGAGAGGGCTGAAAAAGGGCTAAATATTTGAATAGCTCGAAACATGTACCCTAGTTTTAGGAAGTGATATTTTGTCATAATATAGTATTGTTCGACGAATTTCCTTGTTGATTATTAAGTTAGATTGATTATATTGGCAATACAGACCTAACATCTTCCAATATTGGAGATAATAATATTGAAGAAGTCTTCCAGTTGAGTGGGTTTACTAGGGAATATCATCACTGACAGTTTAGATTCCGACATTGAAATCAGAGGTCACATAGAAATAGCACGCAGTGTAGGCCTATATAGAAAAATGTCATCTTGCTTCACCAATGACTACTTAAATCTGAAGCTCGGTCAAAGAAATTAAATAAATATATAAATGCTGTTATAAATAAATATATAATTCATCACTTGGTGTGTTAACTGACCTCGGAGCTTAGGAGAGAGTGAGACTTCATGACCATTCCCACTGTGTCTGATGTTAGTGTGGTATCATTATTTGCAGTGGTTATATTTGTTATTGACTCTAGAATTGGGAAGGAAGTGGAGTGAGCATGACCATATGTTAGGAACCATCCCGGCATTTTCCTGGTGTAGAAGTTTGCTGGCTTCCGAGACTGACTTTTCATTTAGCGATTGGACGTTGTCTTATCAGACCCCTGCACTTAGGTGTATGTAGAATTTGTCTAATAACCTACAGAATGTGGTGTCTTTAGTAGTGTATATTGGCAATTGATTGGGACGGAAGCATGCATGGCCTTAAATTTAGAACTACCCCTGCATTTTCCTGGAGTGGAAGTGGGGAAACACTGAAAATCACTTCTAGGATGTCTGAGGTGGAAACCGAATCCACCTCTTCTCAGCTTTGGCTCACAAGGCGGAGTGAATCTCATTCCAACTCTTAGACTAGAATTAATTTTCTTGGCAGAGCCGGAAACTGAATCTGGGACCTCAGGGGTAACAGCCTAGTATACAAGTCACTACACCACATGATGGTCTGAAACTGTTATATTTATAAGTAAAGAAGATTGTAGTTTTACTTAATAGTTAATCTCGAGATCATGAGAACTCCTTTTTACGTGGAATCCGAACCACAGGATATGGCATTTCACTTTGAAAATCTCACATGCATGGACCGGGAATCGAACCCGGTCCGCCGTGGTGAGAGGCCAACAGCTTGACCTCTGTGCCACTACGCCACCTTTGTTATATTTATGGCCCACCATATATATACTGATGTGTAACCTCTCCTCTTAATCAGAAGGTGCTTGCCGGATAGGTTTTGTGCTGGCAATGGGCATATAAAGCTTTGTGTGAGGTGGGGCAGGGCCATTTTATCATTCTGTAAGCCAGTGGAAAAGGAAGTGGGCCAAGTATTGTGGTGAGAGGCAGGAGACATTTTCAGCCCTATACCCCAAATGTTCAGACATTTAAGAAGCTGTTGAGGCAGTGTCAACAAATGGAGAAATTGAAATTAGTATGGAGGGTAGCACTGTACTGGATTCATACCGGTATTTGTATAATTCTAAATTGTATTATTTATTTGTTTGTTTTCTAGAAAAAACCTTCTTGTTTTTAATTATTCTTGTGCATTGTGATTTTGCTACAAGGGATGTATAAACTGAGCGATTCACATACATAACATTGTGAAGAATCCTGATAAAAATGGATTGATTTTGAATGTTTAAGGTACATTTTATCAGAAATTTCTGCTCCACTCAGCAGTTCCAACTCATAGGTCTCTGACAAAGCCAACCTTCATCTCTATCACTGTTTCTAAGTTGCCCAGTCCCATTCCCATAAAGGCCACTCAGAGTTTTCAATTAGATCAAATCTTGTAAATCCATGTCAAGGTCTTACTGAAGTACACCACACATCTCTTAAACTCCAGCAATTTTTCAAGGTTTATACTGCGTCCCTGTTGGCTATGAAATCTAATATTCCATCTTTTGGTACCTTTATATGGATAAGATAATGCTGAGGGTGCTCTAGTTCCACCATCAAAGAAGTACTATAATATACAGGTTATAATGCATGGTCCTCTTAGGCTGTTCACAATGGTATATCCATGCACAGTGAGCTTTGATAAATTTGAGATCAGTGCAAATGATGTGCGCATTGAATGTCTCTTTGCCCAGCGCACTTTGAGTCTGATCTCAGTGTTCTACTCACGCTGTCAGTGTATGGTTTGTGCCGACAACAATGCCATGTGCGAGTGCCAAGAATAGTGACCAAAGAGGAGCTGGGCAGGTGTGACAGAAGACTGTTAAGGGTATTTACATGATATAATGTAGACTGTCTCTAAAATTTTCACATGCATACGACTGGTCATTTATACCAAGGGTATATCTGAAAGAAACTCTGCACCAGACACTGCATAAACCTAGAAGAATTGCTGGAGTTTAATTTCTTGACCGTGAAAGTTATCTCTATCTTCCAACCATGAAATGAAACTTCATCTGCTGGTTATTCAATTCCAGACTAGAGGGAACAGAAGGAATTTGGGCAACATTAGGGGCATAATTCATCTTTATTGGGGCATCCTCTATCATCATTGTAAATCAGATATACATACACACAAAAAATTAGACAAAACTTACAGCACTGTAGTAAGTGACATGTGATTCCATTTGTTTATCATGAGATGTTCAACTGCATTAATCGAAAAGGTTATGGCATTTTAACTCATACATGATGAATACATTTACTATACATTATTAAAAAAAAAAACTATGAAAATGAGGTAGGAGCTACATTCGCTCGCTCATGACAGCCAACAGAACAGGACATTGCCTAGATAAGCTAAGCTAGCTATGCTCGCTGTGTCGTACGAAATCTTTTTTTCTATCTGCGCCCGAAAATAATTACTTATTCAATTATTTTGATAATCCTATGTTACAGAGCTAAAACTCTTAAGGCTAACTTTCAAACCTTGTGACGCTACGATCAGCCGCTCGGGAGTTAACATCCTCACGTGAACTGGAGGGATAAATTGAGTGAGAAAGATTATGTTGAAATATTTAGGTTCGGCGGGGAAATACAAACTTGAGTGGCAGTATTGGTGTATCAATGCAGTGTACAGTAGTGAAGCTTTAAGAAGTGCTGCGAGCTGAAATATTGAATTCATAACTATGTCCCTTAGGAAGTCGAGTGGCAGCAGACAGTTTTACATAGCAAGACGACAAATAATACAAATTTCAGAGTGTATGGCTTTATACAGAAGCTTTCGAATTCAAATGTGATAACACAATTTTTTCAGACGGCCTGCGTTATTGTGGTTTCCCCAAGTGTGTGTGTTCTCGTAATTGAAGTGAGGTGACTCACCTCTTCTCAGTTTTACCTCAAAAGGCAATATGGTACCATGTTCTAACCCAGACCAAAACTACATTTCTTGACTGAGCCATGAATCGAATCTGGATCTCATGGGCGACAGCTAACAAGGAGAGGATACGATGCATGGGTCACCGATTCTAACCATCTTCAGTACACGTGTAGGCCATGGCCAGGCATATACCAGGTGCAAGTAGTAAGGTGCGCTTCTCAGCTGTTTCCGAGAAATTAATTATTCGCAATTGCAGTGCGACGTCCATGTGCGTCGTACGCTAGCAAGAAGCCAAAGAGCACATGGTGCAGCGATAAGAGCCCTGCTTCGTAAGCGCGGGATCAAATTCCATTGGTGAGCCGTTGCTATGCTAGCCATTACACCACAAGTTGATCCCCGATAAACAAAAACTTATTCCATCTCTGTATTTGTATTTCCTCGTTACTAAGAATGACATGGAGTGTAGATTATGTCACGTTTAATAATGATGTTTCATTTGAGGGGCTTGGCCATCTTGGTCATTTAGCCCCGTTACTTGGATGTGTGTATAGAATTTGCTTGATAATCTGTGGTGTCTATTTTAGAGTGTGTGCAATTATAATTCAGGTGAGGAATGGAAAGGAGGCAGCTGTGGCCTTTAAGTTAGGAACCATTCCAATATTTGTCTGGAGTAGACATGGGAAACCATGGGGTACTCTTCCAGGATGGCTGAGGTGAGAATTCAACCCACTTCTTTTCAGGTTTGCTTCACAATGTTGACTGTACCTCTTTCCAGCCCTCAGACCAGAATTAAATTGCTTGGCTGGGCCGGAAAACAAACCCGCACCTCTTGGGCGACAGTACTGTGGCAAGAAGGTTGAGCTCTTTTTAAATACGCAGTCTATGTGAGATGAACATTTTGATAGTATTTATGGACATGTTGATACCAAGAATGCTAGTCGCTACACCTGGAGTAGGACTTGTGCATGTATAACTTTTGTGACATCTTAGAACAATATCTGCCTCATATTGTAATAGTAAAAATGTGTGCACTCCGTTGTAAGCATGGATATTCATTCTCATACATGCACATAAATTTGAAGCGGCTTGTGTTCAAAGGGAAGGCCATGTGTATACGGTGAGCATAGAGCGGAGTCTTCTCTTCGTTTCTCTCGCCGGTCTCTATGCAGCATCAGTGCTCATTAGGACCCACGCTACTGGACGACATGTTCACAGTTCTGTTTGATATAGGCAATGGGGGGGGGGGCAGAACAGCGGTCAAGCTGTTGGCCTCTCACCAAGGTGGACCGGGTTCGATTCCTCGTCAATGCCTGTGAGATTTTCGAAGTGAAATGCCATGTCCCGTGGTTCAGATTCCACGTAAAAAGGAGGTTGCGAGGCTCATGATCACATGATTAACGATCAAGTAAAACTAAAAGTTTCCTTCCTTTTTTACTTTTGGTATAGGCAAACGTTCTGGACGTTAATATAGCCTACGGTATGCGTTCTACCCCTTGCTAACATGTATTGCTCATGCTTTTTGAGTAATGCTATTCCCTCAACCTCCATCCTCTACCTACAGCACATAAGAATTCAGAGGCGATTTCTCCAAGCATGCTATGCTTGCTGCGCAAGTGCAATATTTTTCTAAACCAGGCAAGATTTTAAAAATTACAATATGTACCGTATCTGTAATAGATCTGTGTTAAACGAATCACATGTTGCATATATCTTGGCGAGTACAGCGAGGCTTGCTCGTGTCTTAGGAGCTTCAGCGGAGCTGTTGACACAGCGAGAAATGTATGCGCGCGCAGGTTCCTTGTGTCCAAGGCCGACTGTGAGCTGTCACGTTTGTAATGTGTAGTTGAAAGCTCTGGTCTGAGAGCTACAGGAAGCTACTACATTGAAAGCACAAGGATTTTTGTTCTTCTTGCTTAAGTTCAACACTAGATTTCTGCTGGCAATTTTCTCCAAGATCTTTTCATTCTCCGATACCGTGTTCAATATTTTACAAACAAACAGTTTGGATGTACAGTACTGTGGCAAGAAGGTTGAGCTCTTTTTAAATACTCAGTCTATGTGAGATGAAAATTTCGATAGTATTTATGGACATGTAGATTCCAAAATCGATGTTTAAGGAGGACAGCCGTGCTTTAAAAATCGTGCAACAAGTGGTGAAACAGAAAAATCAAAATACTAACGTCTATTCAATGAAATTATCGACAATGCACTTGTCCAAATAGGAGAGTGTTTCAAATGCATTGTTCTTCTGGTTGCTGGATTGTGAAAGCACAGAAATAAGTTTCCAGACAGTTATGTTACTGCCCTAAGAAATACCTATGGGCAATTTTTCGACATTGTTCGCTTAAAAACTGAATTGAGTGTGACGTACCGTACTCACCTCCTGACTTGAAAGAGAAAAGTGTTTCAGTCTTAAATTACTGTAGTGCAGTTCATGCATACAAACAAATTGTACATGGGTATGGCAGTGATTTTCAAGCTCATCAAACTGGTAGCAACAATTCCTGCTGCTACATCCCCTGCAGAACGTTCTTTTTCGACACTGAGACGCATTATTACATATTGCAGATCGACTCAAATTCAGAAGAGGCTATCATCATTAGCTATGTTGTCGATTGAAAAAGGATTGCTTGCAAAAATTAGATTAGGCCTACAGTCCTCTTTCTATGATGAAGTTATTGATAGTTTTATAAAGAAAAGCCGCAGAGTCGAGTTTGTTTTCAAGTAGGTGGATCTATTTTTCTGTGTACGTAGTTCGATGTTTACTTGTTTAAATTATAAAATCACTGTCTTGTCACGAGTTATTAATAATTATAATATGAGTCTGATTGTGAAAATGTGTTATATTTTGGCCCTTCTTGAATTAAAGGTGCGACGTTAGACCAGAGATTTTCTACGTTTTTGAGGTTTTCTATTGCGGCATTTTAGGCTACGTTAAAATATTTAGAGCATGCAGTAGGCCGCTCGAGGTAGCACATTTATAAATGAAATGAAAATCCACAGCCTGCTTCCAGTCGACCCACCGGGTCAGGGATTGGAATTTATGAAGCCCCCATTTATAAATACCCAATTGTATTGTCAAGTATGTATTTCAATATGCAATAGCACAAGGAAACTAGTTGTGCAAATGAAGGTAGCTTTTGCGTGTTACATATCATATGCAACGTAAGATTGTTAAAAATGTCGTGTAAATATCCGCCCAAGTAATACCATAACCTCATCAAAATTGCACACATAACTCTACTGAATATCCTGGCAATTATAAAATCACATGTACACATATAAAACTACAGCCACAAAGTCAAAATATATTTTCATCCGATATTAAACTTCACGCTACCGCTTTTAACAAAACAAACGCGAAGTCATTAAATTATTATATCAAAATAATAATCCAAGCCAATCCGTCTCCGTGCTGGTTTGCTTCACCAAGCACTGCGCTGCTTCGCTTCGTTGCATTAAGAGAAGAGACCAGCAGAATCTCTACCAGTAGTTATTTCAATGACCGACAGACGTCTCTGATGCTGGTGAACTTGCTCTCCCATCAGCTGCAAGTAGTGATTGCGTCATTGTTTGGGCTCCAACTCAAACACACATGGTGCGCAAAGGTACTAAAAAGCATTGCATGGTGCGCACCACGTGGCGAATTCCAACGCCACTGAGATACAAAAACTGGCCGTATATTGTGCAAGAAATATAAGTGACTGAAGGATCTAGGTTGCTTTCGCCGAGTAAGTTACCCAACTTACGAAATCGAATCGAGTTTGATTAATCTGGTTACACATCGTTATTGTTGCTTTAAAGCAACTACGTTTTATTTTTGAACGCTAATATATTACTTACATTGAATATTAAGAGGCAACGGACACCGTAAACTTGAATTTCATACGTCCGTTGTGGTCTATGACGTTGGTACGATGAGAAGAAAAAAAAAGGACGGTCGTCGTTTTATTCCCTACTTTTTTCAGTTGCTTCGCCCTTTTAAGACGTTTAAGTACAAGCGAATAGTCTTTTTGAAGTTTCAACAATAAAAATAAATAAATCATTAAGTTTCATGTAAGTTTGCAATATTACGATACCATAACCTCAAAATTACCGTACCCCTATTCCGACCCAGTACGCCACTATGGCAGAATTCTTGTCTCCTATACCTCCTCTAAATAATTTGTATATGCCCAATAATGTCATTTCATTACAATTAACTTGGCCTCAATGATTCAATGATTTTCAACTGTATCTACAGAAAAAATATAGGCAGGGTTGAGGATTGTCTTCAAGGAAATGAGAAAGCTGATTTTCCAGACAGTTTCAATTGATTTATTAATTTATGTTCAATCACGGTACACATTGTACATTCTTTCACATGTGAGTCATAACTTCTGATGTGTGAACGTCAATGGCTTAGTCGACTGGAGACAGGATTGAAGAAGACCATGCCGGGCTGCACTCAGATGATCGGCTATGCTGCAGGACGGTGGAAAACAACTGATCACCCACAGCCAAGTACTCTCCAACGCAGGAAAACCTCTTGGCTAGCTTCGATCAATCCTCAGGCTGAAGAAGCTGTACACTCAAAGAGGATTATTTTTGGTGAACATGAATTTTCAGCCTGTAAAGCAACACAATTCCAGTTAACGCAGCATTTCTTGCAAGAAATAAGAGGGAGGGGACATTTGAAAGATGTGGTTGAACGTAATGGTGCAACACATTACCAATTACATTTAATACCCCCCCCCCCCCACATCAGTTTAATGGCAATTAAAACCTCCTGTTTCGGGCATGTTAAAAGGACCCCTGCAGGCCAAATGTAGGAAGCCACATCATATTACTGTTAAATACACAGAAAAAAATCTGCATCACAGGATTATTGTGCCCATTGATTTAAAAGAGAGAGGGGAAAGAGTGTTGGTTGGTTCCTCAGTTTAGGGGCTGCGGCAACGCGGTCTTGTAGCCCCGTGTACTTTGGGTGTGTGTAGAATCTGTCTGATAACCGGTGTTAATTGTGATGGCTGTATTAGTGTGTGTATCTGTTTTGTAATTTAAGTACAGACTGCAAATTAGAATTTTTCAAATAGTTCTTACTGCTGCCGCCAAACGCCACCGTCAACAACTACTAAGCCTAGTTCAGAACTTAGCTACTAGACGTCACCGCAGTCGGCTCTTGGCAACGAACGTAGAAACCTAAGAGCGTTGTTTACATTCTTAACCTATCCAATTTAGCTTCACACAGGTGTTATTAGTGGAAGGTTCTTTAACATGCCATTAATCTATGACATGGGACCGCCGGCTTTACTTCACCTCCGAAGGAAGGCATACTGAGGGATTTTTAACGCTCTTAAAAAATCTGACGGCTTCGGCTGGGTTTGAACCCGCTATCTTGGGGATAGAAACTCAGCATGCTACCAACTACGCCACCGAAGCCCCCGGGAAAGAGTGTGTCCTACAGACAAGTTGTCAATATTCTTGAAAATACTCTATGCCCTTTAAATATAAATTTACATAGGACTTTAACTTCACCCATTATCTCACAACATGTGTGTTTTGAAATATGCACATTAAATGATAAAATCTATCGTTTTAAAGTTAGGCAATGATGACGTTGCTTTGTTGAAGAGGACTGGTGAAGTTCAAAACATGTGCACGTATATCTACCCCCTGTCATCTTTTTTGTCGTGTGGCCTCCGGAGAGGCCGAGTACAGGTCTTTCTAGTCAACGCCCATGGGCGACCTGCGCACCGGAATGAGAGATGATTTAATGAAACTGGGCACGGATTTGGAAGGAAGCGGCCGTGGCCTGTCAGAGGTACCGTCCCAGCATTTGCCTGGAGTTGAAAATGGGAAACCAGGGAAAATCATTTCAAGGATGGCGACGGTGGGGTTCGAACCCATGTCCACCGAGTCAGCAGAGAGCTTGGGCCCATGGCCGAACGCTGCGCTTTAGCAGAGGGATCGGAGATGAGATACAATGAATTGCTATCAAAATTGAAACATGATTTCAGTGAACCGCCATCCAATACAATGCCACCATTGAAATATTGCATTAATGAACTCTTTCAAAATCCACGTAAAACAAAGAGCGACAGCAGCTACCAAGGCTATATTTGACGTCCGAGCCATTACAAGATTATCCTTGAGATCCGCCATTGTACTCTTCGATGCAAAAATTGTTCCAATCCTCACGTATGGCATAGAGATAATTTGGGACAAGTTAAGCATAGGAGACCTCCGAACATTGGAACAGGTAAAGGCTAGATACTTGAAGGCTGTCCTTGGAGTATCCAAATACACGCGATCAAGATTAGTGTATGTGCTCACTCGGGAACCCTTCTTGATGGAGGATTTCAGATTCAAGTTCGCTTTGCCTGCTGGAAGAGGGTTCTAGCAGAAAGAACGTTGAAAAGAAGTGAAATCTGGGAAGAATTCTACTCGACCGAGGCTATGATCAACAGAGCATGGATGGAACCGAACCAGGACTTGCGGCACTTTGTGACCTCTTTGGCTGTGCATGGTTTCCACCATAGAATGTGCAAGACAAAGACATTCCATGATCCGGACCCGGCCTGTGTCTGTGAACTGTGTGACGGAATCTGTGAACGTTATCACGTTCTCCATTGTAGGAATAGAGGGAAACCCATCATAGATCACTTCATAGGCAGAAGTGCATCTTTCCTTGCATGTTATTTGTAATTTTGCACAACTTGTGCGCAATAAAACGTTATTATTAAATATTGCATTAATTTAAGTCGATGCGGTTCCACCTGGCCAATGTGTACAGCCGGATGTCGTAATAGATGGCAACATCACAAGGAGCTGATAAAAGGATGAAATAAATGAATATGACCAAGCAGTTGGAATGAAGCGAGGTACCGTCCAGGCCATTGGGGGATGCTGAAAATGGTAAACCTGACCAGAAAAAATCCAAAACCAGTCACCAGATAGATAGACCCCATGGCCTAGCACTGCACTTACATGATTGCAGCTACCGAATATGTAAAAACTTTACATTAAACTATATACAGTACACACACATGTACTGACAAAGTGCAATGTTTAGAAATTACTACAACATTAACATATTGTTACACCAGATTATATATATTTCCAGAATACTTTCACAGCACGTGTGCCAACCATCCAACTCTGCCTGTGGGTGTATTCCATCCCTCCCACCCTTGAGGGGGGCAATTCATAAGACAAGTAGGAAGCCTCAAAGAATAGCCAAGGTTGCTCCTTTTAGTCGCCTTGTACGATAGCCAGAGGATACCATGGGTGTAGTCTAAGCTGCAGTGTTGAAGCCACCTAAAGAAATTATATTGTGTTGTTGATTCATTTCAGGGCTTTGCAACATTGTGGTCATGTGGCCCCGTGTACTTAGGTGTGTGTGGAATTTGTCTGATAACCGGTGTTATTGTGAAGGCTGTATTAGTGTGTGTAGTTGTAACTCAGATGAGGATTAAGAAGGAGACGGCTGTGGTCTTAATTAAGCATACACCTGGAATAGAAGTGGGGAAACCACAGAAAGCCACTTCCAGGATGGCTGAGGTGTGATTGGAACTTGTCTCTTCTCAGTTTTTGAGCAACCCTCAGGCCAGAATTAAACTTCTTGCCAGAGCTGGGAATCAAACCCGGGCCTCCGCAGTGACAGCCAAGAGTACTAGCCACTATACAATGAGGCACAAAAGAAGTTATGTATATGGTCACTGTGCATAGTTGATGTGCGACAAGTGGCAGTACAGTATACCTGATCAGGCAATTGGTATCCAGTTTACAATAGCAATGGCATCCACATTCACAGTTGTTCCAATTAAGACTTTTCTAACTCTGAAGGGACACAGCTCCAGAGGCATTTCGTAATAGCAAGTCTATGAATTCATCGCTACACGTCCAGATATTACAACCCACCAAACAGCAAGGCATTTGGGAGGAGAGAGTTAAGTACACGATTATCCGGGCCCTGCTGATAACTTATCACACTCCAAACAGTCACAAGCTTAATTTTTTGGCTCTATGTTAACCGCGGAAACTTGCAATTACATGTATATTTCTTTCAAGGTGTCACCATAGACATAATGATCATGATTTGTCAAACCAGAAACAAAACTTCCTCATGGAGAACATCTGGGTGAAGCTTATGCTATCTACTGATAGGGGCAGATGACCTCGTAGTTCTGCCCCTTAAAACCTCAACTACCTGACTGATAATAGCCTAACTACAGGGATGAACAGACACAAATCTACATCACAGATAAAGGTGACTAAAATGGAGAATACTGTACCTGGTGTATACAAAGGATTTACTACCATACGGTAATCCAAGGGAAATGTACACAGGTGCCTATGCTGGTTAGATGTCGCCATCACAATTCAGAGCAGTTCACGACCTTCTTGCCAGCATGGTAATTCTGCAATAAAGTGACAGACTATTCATCATGAACAACAAGTGAAACAAAGGTTTGAGAAATGATGAGAATGTAGGCTACTTGTAGAGAATAAAGAGGATGTTCACCCTTCCACTAAATATAATGTACACCATTAATCCCAATAAAAAAGTCTACTGGTATGTGTTAACACATTTTCAATATATAGCTTATAATAATTTCTCATTCATACGCGGGCAGATTTTCTAAACTTCTAGCCGATGGCTGGATTACGAGCAACACACATCACATCCATCATTACTTCTCAAATATTGAAGAGCTTGAGATCAGTTAGCCTAACCTATACAGGATCTCATTATGTCTATTATTATAAACTTAGCACGACCTTAAACAGAACTTAATTCACACATAATCAACCAACAATATACTGCCATTTTATCGACTGAAACTACCATTACCTTTCTGTAAATCACCAAATGTCGAGACGTAATAATTATCTTGATTTGTGAACTCCTCATCACATGTATCCACTCACCGTCCATCTTCACGTTGCCATGGAAATATAATTTTCCCAAAGACCAACAAAATGAACGGAAAGCCCCTAAAATCTAGTGACAAACAAGCAAACAAGGTTGGTAACAAAACTGTTACCGAGTTCAGGCCCAAACAAAAGAATAATTATTTAACGGACGGAGAAAGTAGTATAGACTTTCTTAGGCCTGATTTTACTGTTCAGTTCCGCCGCTTGTACATGGCAAACTTCACATTCGAAGATTTGAAATACGTCGCTCAAGTAGCTATTGAAGAAACGAAGGCTCGAGGTTAAACATTCATAAATATAAGCTGAAGTAAGTAATAGTTACGCTTTCCAACATGTGCTGAACGCCTATTTCATTCATTAGCGTGTGTAGTAGCCTACAATATTTCCTTTCTTTTCAGACAAAGGCAGAGTTTGAGGGTCAGCAGACCTCGTGGTTCTGCCCATTAAAACCTCAATAACTAGAGTTTCAGAGGAGAAGATTTATACGAAACAGTCTGTAAGTTTTGTTAATGAATACAATTTGACGTTATTTTATTCACTTTTCCAAAGGGATTTTTTTTAAACATTCGTTTTACCAAACCTTAACTTTTGCCTCATTCCTTGAGTATACAGCGTATGTCAATAAACTGAGGTACCGGCACTGTATTTGATATACTGTAAACGGGCATATGCCAAAATCACCAGTAAAGTGTTTTACTTGTTAAGATACAATATAACTAAGCAAAAATTCATACTTTCACGACCGGCATTGAAATAGGAATCTCTGCTTCGCGGGCTTATAGGCCGTGTTCTAAGGACATTTTGTTGACCTGACGTTTCGCTGAAAACTGCGTTCAGCATGTTCACAGGTTACATTAAGCTAGGTAAAACAAGTAAACAGAAGATATATAAATAGTCAACAACCCACACATAGAGGCTACCATAGCAACGGCGTACCACATAAAAGTAATGCATCAAGGAGAGGGCTGCTCTTCTGTAGCATCTTCTCGTCTACGATGGTCAATGAGGGCAGGCTTGAGGGGATTAAGGACTGGAAGCCAAGCTCTGTTCACACGTTCTGCTTCCTCCTTAAGATTGAAGCTGTTAGTATGCTTCAGGATTTCAATGGCCTCCCTTTGTAGCCTGGCATGATAAGGCGCCGTGGTGGACAGAACTTCGGTGTCTCCATATCTTATGTCGTGACCTGCGAGAAGAGAGTGTGCTGCAATAGTTGATTTATCTGTTTGTCCCAGCCGGCTGTGTCGTTCGTGTTCCTTGAGGCGAGTGGCAATACTTATATTCGTTGTTCCAATATATACTTGGCCACAATCACACGGGATTTTATAAACCCCTGCCGAGGTATGAGGTTGTCGCTTATCTTTAGCGGACCTAAACATGTCCTTAATTTTGCTCGTAGGCCTGTATATGGCCTTTATACCATGGGACTCGAGTAGCCTCCCTGTTGCAGCACACTCTCTTCTCGCAGGTCACGACATAAGATATGGAGGCACCGAAGTTCTGTCCACCACGGTGTCTTATCATGCCAGGCTACAAATGGAGGCCATTGAAATCCTGAAGCATACTAACAGCTTCAATCTTAAGGAGGAAGCAGAACGTGTGAACAGAGCTTGGCTTCCAGTCCTTAATCCCCTCAAGCCTGCCCTCATTGACCGTCGTAGACGAGAAGATGCAACAGAAGAGCAGCCCTCTCCTTGATGCATTACTTTTATGTGGTACGCCGTTGCTATGGTAGCCTCTATGTGTGGGTTGTTGACTATTTATATATCTTCTGTTTACTTGTTTTACCTCGCTTAATGTAACCTGTGAACATGCTGAATGCAGTTTTCAGCACAACAGAATGTCCTTAGAACACGGCCTATAAGCTCGCGAAACAGAGATTCCTATTAATACAATATAACATTTGAGAATAGGCATTGACCAGGAATTGAACCCGGTAGGCTAAGCCTTGCTGAGAGGCAAGCAGCTTGCTGGGCGATATTACGTATTGAAATTAGGAACCTTGGTGACTATGGCACCTCATATATGTGCTAAAGTACGTAAATACCATGTCTTTTTATTTATCGCACTTTTAAAAATGGCTGCCATATTCTGACAGCATTTGCATCTCGATCAACTGTCAACAAGGCGCACTCTAGCAGTACACGAGGCGTACACATTGTTGCCAACATGAGGTGTACAAAATCACTTGATAAAAAAAAGATGGAGACAAAATCACTGTTGATTAAAAAAAACATTCATTGGGACCTGTTAGGCTGTAACCATTGTCAAAATAAATGGTTTGGACAGAACGATGGTTAGAATGGTCTGTTGTAGGTGTGGCCTTGGCCGTGCGCAGCTAGCGAGACACGGTTGACACAAAACCATTGATCTGGGCGCGTAAGTTATAACGTTTGTCAAAAACCAATGGATTGGTCAAAACGAACAGTAAAATACACATGGAACGGGTATATTAGGTGGCCAATCACAATTCTAGGCAAAGAGTATCTTCTGACCAATCAGGTGAAGTATCATTACAGGCTGTAGACGTATGTCAACCAATTCGGGTGGTGCTTTATGCTGGCAATTCAACACTCTTTTATTCAACAGCCAGTGCAGACTGTTGTGGATTAATAGGAAATGAGTAACGGGAACACTACTCTGATCTTTATTCAGTCAAACCAAGATGTCACAAGTCAAATAGTAACAATAAAAACAAAATACAATCATAAATCGCAATCCATAGATTGCAACTCTCAAGAGTTGCAACGTCTCAATTCCCCACATCCTCCCCACCCTGGTCAACCTCCAGGGGAATGACCAGCTGAATGGGGCGGGTTATTGTGGTTCCGGTAGGGGGTACGAAGAACCACCGTCCTGACGACTGCATCTCTACCAACACGGAGCTCCTCAATGCGGGCCTTTGCCCACATGTGCCTCGGCGTCTTGTATTCCTGGAGAAGTGCTAGGTCACCAACCTTTAATTGCGGAACTTTTCCCCGTGGTGGACGAACTTCATGGAAATTTCTCAATTCCAGGAGATACTCCTTCGTCCAGCGTAACCAAAAATCATCCGATACCTTCTGTTGCGCAGCCAGCACTTTGGGCAGATCTTCATTCCCCGCACTTGCAGGTCCAGTCGGTATCGTGGTGAAGCGCTGTCCAATCAGAAAGCGGGCCGGCGTTAGAGCATTTTCTCTGTCTTGGGTGATGGGCCTCGAATTAATGGCGGCTTCGATATTTATCAAAGTGGTGTTCAATGCTTCCTCGCCGATTAATGATTTCCCCAGTACCTTTCGCAGACACCGCTTGGTCGTGCCTACCATCCTCTCCCACCATCCTCCCCATGTCTGAGCACAATTCCAAGTGTAACGCGCGGGTCGTAGCGCAGGTAAAGAGTGCTATGTAACATTTCTTGCTCGTGGTCCCCACCTTCACATAAAGGGGTCCAGCGAAATCAATTCCCGTGACTTCAAAGGGTTTCGTTGGTGTTACCCTTAATTTGGGTTGTGGAGCTTCGATTGCTTGGGTGAAGTGATTTTGCGCCATTTTGCAAGGAAGGCACGTACGTAACACTTTCTTGACTGCCTGTCGTGCTCTGAGCACCCAAAATTCCGTACGTAGTTCTGACAACACAATTCGCACCCCCAAATGGTGAAGTCTGATGTGCGTTTGTCTGATGAGCAATTTTACAAAGTGATGGGTGCCATCCAAGAGTAACGGGTGTTGTAATTCTCTAGATAACTCTGCAAGTTGTAGACGACCACCTAGACGAATGAGTCCGTTCTCCAGAAATGGGTTCAAGCGTGCTATTCTTGATTCATTTGGCAGAGCTACACCGTCTTTTAGAGCCAGATATTCTGCAGGGAAACACTCCTTTTGTACAGTTTGAATCCAATATTTGCGTGAGTTTTGAAGCTCTTGTGCTGTTAACTCCCCAGAGAACCGTTCTTTTCTTCGAACATGTTGCAAGAAACGAAGTATCCACGCTGTGATGCGAAGTAACCTCCAGTAGGAACTATATCTGGTAGGATCTAATAGGGGTGAAATTTTCTCAAATTTAAGGATATTGAAGATGGTCTTCTTTTCTTCTGGCAGTTGTACGCGGGAGGATAGTTGGCTAGGCCAATGTTCTGGTTGTTGTTGTAGCCAAGGAGGCCCATGCCACCATCCAACAAGTGACTTAACCTGTACCACTGAAAGTCCTCTCGACAAATGATCTGCTGGGTTTTCTCCCCCTGGACAGTACCTCCATTGAGATGGAGTAGTGTAAGATTGGATTTCAGTTACCCGGTTGGACACAAATGTCTTCCAGCGATTTGGGTCACTCAGTACCCAACCCAGTGTCACTTTAGCATCTGTCCATAAAGTCGCTGCTGAAGAGCTCAAGTCAGTTGCTTTGCAGAAATAATTTAAGAGTCGCGCTCCCACCAGAGCAGCTAACAGTTCTAGTCTCGGAAGCGTGACCCTTTTCACGGGAGCGAGTCGATTTTTGCTGCAAGCCAAACGGACAGTAACACTGTGCCCTTGAGTGGTCCTGACAACATACTGCGCCATAGGCCCTTTCACTTGCATCGCAGAAGATGTGAATTTCACTGTTGCTTCTTTCGGAAATGCCGATCCATCGAGGAATCTGTAGCTGCGATAACTGTGAAAGACTCGAAATCCAATTATGCCAACGCACGCCTATATCATGTGGTAAGTGTTCGTCCCATCCAATCCCTTTGCACCAGGTTTCTTGGAACAGTATTTTCCCAATAATCGATGCCGGTGTTAAAAGTCCCAAGGGGTCGTAAAATCGGGAAGTAGTCTGTAACAGTAATCTCTTACTAGCGGGTTCCTGCTTGAGATTATCGGTGATATCATGGTCGTCTATGTAGAAAGTGTCAGTTTCAGTGGACCATTTCACTCCTAATACTTGCGTATTGGTCTCTAGTACCCGACCTTCGGACGTCCAGATGCACTTTCAGTTGTTGAGAGTTCGTCGCCCATTTCGCCATGGGCATGTGAATTGTGTTTAGCAGTCCTGTGAGTTCATAATAAAGTTTGATCACTTGGTTCTCAGTTTCACCGCCGGTTACAAAGTCATCCATGTATGAACTACAATCTATAAGGGCGGCAGCATTTGAGAAGGCAGAGTCATGGATATTGGTTAGTTCCCTTAGTTTCGCTGAAAGTAAAACTGGACTGCAAGTTAGACCAAAGGGAACGCGAGCAAAACGGTATATTACGACTTCATCTGTTGTTTCGTACACTCCTTCGCCTTTGTCAATCACATCGTACCAGAAGAATCTGGTCAAGTCTCGATATTTGGAATCGAGTACAAGTTGTAATAATGCCTGAGAGACATCACCAATGATGGCTACCGGGTAGCTTCTGAATCTGAGGAGAACAGAAAGTATCTCAGGCAGTAAATTTGGCCCCATTTCGAGGGCCTCGTTAAGGGACTGTCCACCTCCTTGACGAGAAGATGCATCAAACACAATCCTCCATTTCGTTTTCCCAGATTTACACTTCTTAACTAAATGGTGAGGCAAGTAGAACGTATCACCAGTTGTTTCAGAAGGAGCATGTCCAACATGGCGTTTTATAATATAGTCCATCATCTGTGAATAATAAATCTCCTTCAAAGGTTCATTCGCCTCTAGTCTCTTTTGCAATGCGTTGAATCGTTTTACCGCATTAGCATGGTTATTGGGCAAGATGATACCTGATTTTCTAGGAAGAGAGACCACACGCCGATGGTCTTCTATTCGGTAAGAATCATGAAATTCCTTAAGTTTCGCAGAGTTATTGGAACTGAAATATTTATCCTGGCTTTCCCTGATTCCCATTGTTTCCAGATCCCAGAACTGTCTGAGTGTCTCATCTAAAGGTGAGGGTATCTGTTCAGAATGAATATGGTTTACCAGTGATGAATTCAAGGTGATGCCTGATCGATTTCCTGTCAATACCCATCCAAACATGGTTGGTATGTGTACCACGGAGGTGGAAATGCGCACAGGTGAAGTGTCCTTTACGATTTTCCAATAACAATCTCCTCCAATAAGTATTTCGATAGGCAAAGGTGGCTCTGATTCATTCTTTGGGTCAGCCAACTGTAGTTTTTGAGTGTGTGCTAACATATTAACATCATCAGGAACGACCGGATGAGCTGAAAAGGCATGGCTACTCTCAAATGCAGTAATATTTGTAGCCGAGTTTGTCCAGATGCTCTTTATGGAAAACTTAACAAGGTTACGTACACTCCGATTGGTTGGAGTCGATTCAAAGGCGCCAATAGTTAAGTCTTGGCGGCCAATAACTTCGAGTTTCAGTTCGTTAACTAGAGACTCAAGGATAAAACTGGATTGACTTCCAGCATACAGTATGCAACGCGTCTGTTTAGTTCGCCCATTGGGACCCGTAACCCATACTCGCGCGGTCTGCAGGTAAGTAAAGTCGGATGGAAGAGAATTTATCTTGTTAACGGACGTAATGGTTTCTGCTGCATTAGTAGATAAGTTTCTACTGCAGACAGATCTGTGATGCAAGGCTTTGCAGGAAAAACAGAATGCCTTACCCTTTCGGTTGCAGTTCTTCACGGAGTGTCCGCAGTTCAGGCAAAGAAAGCAGCGGTTCGTGTTCCTGAGTTTGGTAAGTCTATCGTTAACGTTAGAAACTGTCTTGCATTCTTGCGCCCAGTGTCCGTGGGATTCGCAAAAGACACAAAATGGTTCGGGCGCAACCTTCCTATTGGATTGTTTCTTATTTGAATCAACGTGCAGTGATGCTGTTGTGGGAACATGAGTCGAAGCAGATCCACGAATCTTGTGCGTCGCCATAGCCCCATCTACTTCTTCTCCCAGGAATTCCATGAGCTTGAGAATATCGCCTTCTGAGATGTTTTCCCTCTTCGTCTGAATTATCCAACGACGACAAATAGCATCAGGAAACGTTCTAAGTATTTTCGGAGTAAGAACTCTCCCGTAGCCGTTTACGTCTTCTCCCAACGCACGAAGAGCTTGTATGTGTCGATGGCAATCGATGAACGTGTCATTGAGTACTTCAGGAGTAGCGAGCTGAATAGGTCTGATCCCCTCTAGGTAGTCTAAGTGCGCCTGTATTATTCTGTTTTTATCCCCGTAGCGAGCTTGTAGAATCCGTTTCGTTTCCTCGTATGTATCTGTTATTACGGCGATTCCATTGACTAGCAGCTTCGGCTCGGCTTCCAAGTACCCGCGCAAAAATATGTGTTTATTTATGGTAGGAAGGAAAGGGTCCTTATCAACGGATGACCCGAATTGCTCCCAAAATCGTGGCCAAGTTGCGATGTCACCAGCGAAGGATTCTAGCTTAATTGGCGGGAGTCGAACTGAGTGTGAAGCCTGAATTGGAATAGTAGGTGTAGTTGGCACTGATTCAGGGATACTTAAATTAGCGGCTGAATTTGACAATTTACTTGTAATTGTTCTCGATGCCCTTGTGATAGCGCGTTTCGCTGAGTCTATATATCCTTCACAACTCTGAACATCAGTATCGTATTCAGTATCCGATAGTAACTCATGCATAGAATCATCAAGTGTGGTTAAGTTGTTGAGAGTTTCCTGTAGTCTATCTCGGTAGTACTCCCAGTCTTCGAATGAAGTATTATCAGTGAAACTGTTAATTTCCGTAACAAGGCGTGTTGTATTTGCCCTCTGTCTGGTTCGCTTTCTTCTTAGTCTGTGTAAAATTCCATCTGTTCGATCGTTATTGCTCATGTTGTACGTGTGTTCACGGAAATGTGCAAGGAAAAGAGCTGTTAATCTGTTATCTGAAGTATCGAATGATTTTCGGTCAGGTGCTACTAGGATCGCTAGTGTCGACGCTTAGATTGTGCGTTAATTACTATGGTCAGTTTTATATTATCTATGGCCTGCGCTCCAAATTTATAATATCTATGCTTAGCACCAGTTGACACTACAATATGCACGAACGAAACAATGTTATTACACACATACATAACCAAACAAGAAGTTATTAGGGTATTCAACAGTTATTCGGTTTACAAATGTGTAGCTTTGTCACTTATCTGTAGTCGGTTGCGAAGTAGGAAACCTTCCGTCCAGTATAGTGTAATTGCAAGTCTTCCCTCAGTCTTGAGGTTCCGTAATACAATTGCAGTGTAAACTTACGAGAGGCCTCAATTCCTGCAGTAGGCCTAACCAGATTATTCCTCAGAATCACTTGATATCATGCGATATCCCGAGTGTTTACGGCACCAAATGTTGTGGATTAATAGGAAATGAGTAACGGGAACACTACTCTGATCTGTATTCAGTCAAACCAAGATGTCACAAGTCAAATAGTAACAATAAAAACAAAATACAATCATAAATCGCAATCCATAGATTGCAACTCTCAAGAGTTGCAACGTCTCAATTCCCCACACAGACCACATGACCCTTAGTGTAGATGTGAAGTCTTATTCGTTGTTTTGAAAGATTCCCGTGAAAAGTTAGGGCAGGTAAATTGTTATTTCCTACGACCCATTCTTCAGATGACTGAACCTTTGTCCATGTTTGTTTATTTAGATGTTGACTGAAGAATTATGGAACGATGCTGTACCGTGACAAGTTCATTAATACTAGAGAATACCTATTCATAGCTTTTACACTTTTATCTGGCAGATCATTGAAAATATATGATTCACACTGCTTTCTCGGATAGCTTTAAAATTGTAATTACTGTCAATTTTATTACCGTAGCACCGGAAATATTTGCTACGCTATTTTCCGTAAATAAATGATTTTCTTTTTCAAGCAGTGGTGTGTACTGTATTTTATGTTTTGAGCGAGCTGGTCAAGTAAATCGTGAAAATATAATTTTCTTCCAGAGTACAAAATCTTTGAAAATCCTAAAATGTACAATTTTCAATCCTTTTCATGTCAAATAACTCAACAGATCTACCTTAAAATTTCAACTTAGTCTTAGAACACTAATATAAAATAAGTAATGTGTGGGTTTTGAGAAATTTTAATTACTGGTAACGGTTCTCTAAAAGGATACCGTACCGATACATATTACTTCACATAGGGGAAACATTCTTTTTCTTTTCTTTCATAAGGAAATTGAGAGAAACAAGTATTGATCTATCGATTGGCTGCGTGGTGACTCAGCGGAAACGTTCTCGCCTTCTGACCCCAAGATAGTGGGATCGAATCCCGGTGCAGTAGTTGGCATTTTAGGGTGCTTAACTGTGAGTTCAACCCCTCGTCCACGTCGTGGCACAAAGTAGGGGATTGCCTGTAGGGGCGAAGTACAGTGGGGACTTCGTGTGCCCCGGGACCGTTACGGTATCTGTGAAGGTCCTACAGGAACCCTGAAAAGTGACGGCTAACGGGGCAAGATGGATTTAATAGACAACGACACGGCTGTAAACACGGACTAAGATTTGGAACTTTAAACCTAAGAACGCTGACGGGGAAGGTGGAGGAGATAGTGGATATGATGCATAGAAGGAAGTTGGATTTATTGGGATTGGCAGAAACAAAGTGGAAAGGGGAAGGAGGGAGAGAACTGAGAAAAGGCTATAGACTGTACTGGTGTGGGAACGAAGAGGGAAATCTGAAGCTATGCTGCATGCTGGGACTCGGTTAAATTGTCTATTTACAACCATACTACTTAAGGGGTCATCTGCTGAAAGAGGAATGGGGTGGGAGTAGTAGTACGAGATGGTTTTAAAGAAGAAGTTAGGAGAATCAGTGATAGGATGATGAAAGTGAAAGTAGCACTGAGGGGAGATACCGTAGAAATAGTGCAAGTGTATGCTCCACAAGTAGGCTGCGCCTCTGAAGAGAAGGAGGAGTTTGAAGAGGAATTGCAGAAGCAGCTAGGAGGAAGAAATAAGATTATTATGGGGGATCTGAATGCCCATGTAGGAAGAGAAAGACAAGGTTATGAGAGTGTTCTAGAACCAGAAGGTTGGGGCGGAAGAAATGAGGAAGGAAAGACACTGTTGGACTTCTGCCAGAGGAACAGCCTGCTAGTTGGGAACTCCTGGTTTAAGAAAAGAGAGAGCCACACAATCACTTGGTACAGTGATGACTTGACCAGGAAGTCGGTGGTCGACTATATACTGTATGAGAAAGAACTAAATAAGAACATCACGGACATCAAGGTTATACCATCGGAGAACCTGGATAGCGACCATCGATTGCTGGTAATGAACCTGAGAGGGAGTAAGGAGAATAAAGGGACTGAGAACCAGGAAAGACATATAAGGATATGGAAACTGAAAGAAGGGGATAGAAGGGTCGAGTACCTCAAAATGGTAAAGGAAGGAATTCCAACAGATGAAGAAAGAGGGGTGGAAGAGGAATGGGCTAGATTTAAGAAGACACTAGTAGGTGCAGCAGAAGCATTATGTGGGAGGACAAGTAGTAAGAAGAGGTGGAAGGAAACACCATGGTGGAATGAGAAGACAAAAGATATAGTAAGGGAAAAGAA
This sequence comes from Meconema thalassinum, assembly GCA_946902985.2. Lineage (NCBI taxonomy): Eukaryota > Metazoa > Arthropoda > Insecta > Orthoptera > Tettigoniidae > Meconema > Meconema thalassinum. Next base: position 18,375,418 of record OX336395.1, on the reverse strand, counting down.
TAGAGCCTTTAGGAGGTGGTATCAATATAGGACGGTAGAGGCACGGGAAGAGTACCAGGAAAGAAAGAAGAAGGCGAAGAGAGTAGTGGCTGAGGAGAGCAGAAAGTGGATGGAAGAGTGGACAAAGATGATGAAGGAGGATAGTGAAGGTACAAAAAAAGGTCCTGTATGGGATGGTAAAAAATAAGAGGCGGAAGGATCCTACGGATTATGTTAGAACGGTGAACAAAAGGGGACAAGAGATAGAAAATAGGGAAGAACTGAAGAGAATGTGGAAAGAATATTTTGAAGAACTTCTGAACCCAAATGGAAAAGATGGTGAGGAGGAAGAAATCGGGGAAGAGGAAGATGAACTGCAAACAGAAAGGAACTTATCATGGAAAGAAGTGGAAGATACAGTGAACAAGATGAAGGGAGGGAAGGCACCGGGTGTGGATGAGTTGAGTGTGGAGATGGTGAGAGCAGCAGGAGAGGTGGGGATACAGTGGTTGTACCGAGTGATGAGGACAGCATGGAAGGAGAGGAAGACCCCAGAGGACTGGAAAAAAGGAATAAGTGTCCCGATCTTCAAGAAAGGTAGTAGAACAGATTGCAGAAACTATCGGGGAATAACACTGATGAGTCATTGTCCAAAGATCTTCGAGAAAGTTTTAGAAAATAGAATTAGGACAAGGATAGAAGGAGGGATGAGGGAAGAACAACGTGGCTTCAGAGCAGGAAGGTCCACAGTGGATTTGATTTTTGCTGTAAGGCAGTTACAAGAACAGCACTATGAGTATGGAACAGATCTACTGATGGCCTTCCTGGACATTGAGAAAGCTTATGACAGTGTATGCAGAAACAAAGTATGGAAGTCCCTGGAGGATAGAGGAGTAGAGAAATGGACTTTAAAGAGGATAAAGGAGATGTACAAGGAAGCGTGGGCTGTGTGAAAGTGGGAGGAGAGAGATCAGACTGGTTGGAACAGAGAAATTGCCTGAAACAAGGAAGTGCATTGTCACTGTTACTTTTCATTGTGGTGATGGATGACATAATGACCCGAGTGGCACAAGTAATTGGGGAAGGAAAGATGAAAGCAATGGTGTTTGCAGATGATTTGATGATTTGGGGAAACAAGGAGGAGGAGGTACAGGAACAGTTGGACGTGTGGGAAGGAATAATACAAGGATATGGGATGAAATTTAGCATAAATAAGAGTGAGATGGTGATCACAACAAGGAAGAAGGAAAGAACCACTACGGGAATAACAATTGGTGGGGAACAGCTGAAGAAAGTGGAGAGTTTCAAGTATCTGGGAAGCCTGATACAAGAGAATGGAAGAAACGATAGAGAAATAAATGAGTGGGGGAGGCAGGCAGAAGCATTCCGGCGGAGTGTGAGAAGCATGTTATGGAGCAAGGATGTCCCTCAGGACGGCAAGAAGATCTTATATCGGACGTACTATGTCCCTATCCTGACGTATGCCTCGGAGACCTGGGTTATTAATGGAAGGGATAAGAGCAAAATACAGGCCAGTGAGATGAGGTTCTTGAGAAGCAGTATTGGAGCTACAAAGATGGACAGAATAAGAAATGAGAGGAGCAGGGAATTAATGAAGGATGAACCATTACAGGATGGTATAGAGAAATCTAGACTTAGATGACATGGACATGTAAAACGAATGGAGGAGAAGAGGATACCCAGGAGAGTACACGAGCGAAGTGGGAAGGAAAGAGACCGAGAGGAAGACCGAGAGACAGGTGGCTGAAGGGGGTGGAAGAAAGCGTGAAGAAGAGAGGAGAAGACTGGACAAGGGTGGAGGCTGAGAGATGGTGGGGGGACAGAAGACGTTGGAGAGGCTTGTGTTCCAAACAGACCCGGCCAGTGGCTGGAAACTGTGCAAGATGATGATGATGAACTGTGAGGGAGGCATGTCAGTAGGTTTACAGGCACGTTCGTGGCACCGCAGCGTCTCTAAAAGCCGCAGTAGTTAAAAGAGATGTAAAACCAATAATATTACCGGTATTATTATTATTATTCCTTATCATTACCCCATACAAATGCTCTACATAAGCTCAATATATTGAAGCAGAACATAACATCTCCTAAGGCTTCAGTTTCATTGATTATGGTTGCAAAATTATTACAACATGATGTCTTTGTTCCAAGAACTTCAGCCATTAATCTATTGACTTCATTACCATTCAGACAATTCTTATTTTTGGAATGAGGGATGGTTGGTTTGCAAATAGCTTCATTTTCTTCATTTAATTCTTCAGAATGTTAATTGTGGATTTCAAACGTACAGATAGGTCCATGATATGCTCGTTCTTGGTAGTGAACCGCCTTCTGTATCTCGGGATACATATTGAGACTCAGCTCTGTCAAGCGGTGGATTGGGGTACCTTGGACCTTAGCCCCCAATAATATAAAAGCTACTCAATCGTGGCGTTCTCTGCATCAACACTGTCCTCCTAGCAGTGTGCGTATTGACCACTGCAGCGCTGAGTACCCATCTAACATTTACATGTCATAGAATTGCCATCTCAAGCTAAAACCAGCAAAAATATACCTATACACTATATTTACAGTACATGAATACACATTGTTGAGTAGAATCAAGTAACATATAAGAGCTGTTCATATTTTACTACTAGAAGTTCGTTTCAACTGCGGATTTCCCTTATGAGATAGCTCGCACAACTGTCTGGTATGTGGGCCTACAAGTGTAAGGTACAGTACTGTCAGTAGATGGTTGCACTGAATATGTTTACAAGTGTACCATGGAGTTTCAGTGAAAAGGAACGACTTTTCTTAATTTTTGTGATTCTTTCTTTTCATAATTTGTTTTTCTTCTCAAGACGTCGTCTCGTGTCATTGGTGTAGTTAATGACAGATGGGCACAGAGACATTTGCAATTTTATCTTGCACAGTTCCTCAGGATGATCACTTACTCCACTCTGTAGAATATGATTTTTAGCAACATGTGGCAACAGTATTCTAGTTAACGTTCATGCTATTCCTGGACTGCTCAGCGTAACCGATATCATTTCGTCCGTTACTTCTTCCAGCGAAACAAAACCTGGCTTACGATTCCGGAGACCACCTCTCCCTCTGTCTTTGAATTTCAAATTAGTGACATTACCGGAGATGGACTCTTGATACTGAGGGGCAGTTGACCTCGCTGTTCCGTCCTTTAAAACAATAACTAACTCGGGATACTACTAATTTTATCAAGCACTCTTGACATGACAGCTCATTGTTATTGTTGTAGTTTCTTTAGGGGCGTTGCAACAACATGGTCATGAGCTCCGTGTTCTTGGGTGTGTGTAGAATTTGTCTGATAACCTGTGTCACTGTAATGTCTGTAATAGTGTGTGCATTTGTAATTGAGGTAAAATTGGGTAGGAAGCGACCGTGGCCTTAAATTAGGCACCGGTACCATCCTAGCATTTGCCTGGCTTAGAAGTGGCAAACACTTCCAGAATAGCTGAGGTAGGAATCGAACCCGCCTCTTCTTAGGTTTGCCTAATGAGGCTGAGTGTACTCCGTTCCAGTCCTCAGAACCAGAAATCTAACCCGGGCCTCCGCAGACCAAATATCCTCCAATACAGGCCATTGCAGCTTTCGTTATAGAAATTTGGTTATTTAGCCCCTATCTGCTACCCTGTGTCATTGCAGCGGGTGAATTTTTGTAATCCCGATGATGATTTGGATGGTGACCTTAAGTTAGGAAACATCCTGGCATTTGCGTGAAGTAGAAGTGGGAAACTACGGAAGACCTGTCCAGGGTGGATGAGATGGGAATACAACCCACCTCTTCTCAGTTTTACCTCATGAAGCTGAGTGTACCCCGTTCCAGCCCTCAGACCAGAATTATATTTCTTGGCAGAGCCTGGATTCTAACATGGATCTCTGGGGGCGACAACCAAGAATGCTAGCCACTACACGAAAAGGAGGTCAGGTATCGTCATCAGAACTGGAGCAATAATACAAGATCACCTAATTTTCAGTCACATGGTCAGCGTAGGCTACATACCTTGTCTTATTGCTTTAATCCGTAATTTCCTTGTTGGCTCTGGACTAGGGAATTCATGAAAACTAGTTCCAGGAACATTATTTCTAGAGCCTTGTTTATAAAACGGCACGCAGCAGTATACCATCGTAATACAATGGCCTTATTTCAGAAACATAACTTGATTCGTGCGTACACAATGTGCATAAATACCGCCAACTGAACTGATCATGTAGGGGGGTATGCAGCGCCTCTAGTGGCAAACATAGCATCTGCAGGGCGGACAGTTCCCAGAGGCTATTGGGCAGGCTTTTTATTATTGGAGGCTAAGCTTGGACTTGTAAGGCAAAACTGAGCATTTGTGTGTTTTTTCCACTTCTAATCCAGCCAAATGCTGAGATAGTTTCTGACTTATGACCAATACTAGCCCCGGTTACTCACACATATCACACTATCAGAAAAATGTTTTGCAATCCCAAGTACACGGGGCTGATAACCATGATGTATAAGCTCGTAAATTAAACAAGAATTCGTTGTAGTGAAACGTTTTTTAGATCATTTTCATATTGTGAAATTTCTTTCTTTATTTCCTTTTAGCTACTGGAGTTGCTGTTGCCATGAGTCTGGGTGCCGATACTTTACCCCAAGATGTGTTGTTGAAGATCTTCTCATATTGTTCATACAATGATCTGGTGACATCGGTCCAGTTTGTGTGTACTTGGTGGCAAGAGGTATCCAGAATGAGGTGTTTATGGAAGCACATTGTTTACAGACCCAGCAGCAAGGATACTATAGATTTGTTGAAAATATCGCCTCAGTTGCAAGCAATTGATTTGGTATCAAACTATAATAAAAATGAGAAGTGCATTATTGGTGCATTGCACAAATACTGTCCTGAGCTGAAACGATTGCATGTGGCAACAAATATCTTCTATCCACTGTATGACGTACCTGGAAACGTTCTGGTATTTCCCAATATAAAAGTGCTATTCCTTACTGAAGGATACCATGGTTTAAGAGGTTGGGAATTTTTAAGTTCCTTTTTTCCAAATCTAGAACATGTTGAGTTCAATGGTATTTACTTGACAAAAGAAGATCTTGTGTCTTTCTTGGGAAACATGCAACGTCAATTGCATACTCTTTGTTTGCCTTGTTGTACTCTCGATGACGTCTGTGTTTTACCATATTTATCTGCATGCTCTAAGCTGGAGACATTGTCTCTTGTTTGTTTGTGTGAAGATGCAAAGCAATTGAAAGTTGAAGAGGCACAGTATTTGAGAAAAATTGTGTTTCTCACAATTGAAGATGCAGGGTATGATTCTGTGAGAGATATTCTAGTTATATTTTCATTGCTTCCTAATCTCAAAAATCTGCAATTATGGGAATGTGATCTGCTCTATGATGAATTATTCCAGGCTGTTTCAAGAAACTGTGCAAAACTGGCGAAGCTAACCCTTCATGGCACCTCCGATTTAAATCCTTTCTGTTTCGTCCCAGATTTTAGCTTAAGACATCTCCAGTATGTGAAGAATCTAACATCGCTGACTATATTGTATAATGATTTTATTTCTTGTGAAAGTTTAGCAGATCATCAGCTCATCCCACACTTGGCATACCTTGAACTGTATGCCTGTTACCAGCTCACAGGCCAATGCCTGAAAGTGGTATGTGGTTTTGATAATATGGAGATTTTGAAATTTGATCTTCAGTACAAAGAGCATCTGGTAGATCTTACTGCAAGTCATGTAAAGAATAAGAATCTCATGCTCATGTTTTATCAGTGTAGGGATATTTCAAAATTAGAATACCTGAGAAATCAGCACTTGAATGTAAGTCTACTGGCAGATAGATTGGAGTTTGTGCTTCTTGAGTAATTATGATTTGTTTATTTATTTAGCTACTGGGTTATTATGTATGTGGGCCCAGATAAACACGGCAAGCTAAACCGCCTGTCACTGGCGCAGATCGCGGCGGCGCGTACACGGTGCATTCGGTGGTTGGCGCGCACTTTTAGACATTTACCAAGCATGATCAATGTGTACTTACAGTGCTCATAGCCGATTCTGAAAAGCATTTAGAGATTTTGGGTCATGAAAAGTAGTAAATATTACCAAATCGCTTATATGATAATAGTGGAAACTTTGGCCACTTAACACGCAGGGCATTGGCGACAGCGCATAGTGCTACTATCTAGCGGCTCGAATAGACAACTACTGGAACGAACTATAGAATAACACAAGTCGACTTCGAAAACGAAAAGAAATGCAGATTTAAGTCCTTTGCGTACTTCTTGTAGCATAATATAAGGAAAACAGATCGATGTTGATCCGAAAGGTACAGCAATAAGAATGAAATACATATATTGATTGTCATTAAAACATTTCATCGTCATTTTATGACAGCAGTTTTACTGGCATACGGTACAGATTTTCCAAAAGCAAATTACGCGTGTTCTATCTTATTGAGCTTGATATTTTTAGTGGGAAGATTCTTCACTGATGAATTATTCGTTCTATTCAGATACGCCTTAGGTTGGCTGCGTGGCTCAGCGGTAACGGTCTCCGCAGCTGCGCCCGAGGTTGCAGGATAGAATCCTGGCATTTGAGGGTGCGCAAATTCGAGGGAGCGGTGATAGTAGATATACTGGCATGTTAAAGATACCCTTCGGGGGAAAACTCCGTACCCCAGCGTCTCAAGGTACAGTATATAACAGGGACGTAGAACCAATAAAAATTAAAATTAAACACATACCGCATGCCTTAATAAGGACTTTGAAATACTTGTCAGACAGCTGTTGCAGATACCTGCATTAGAGTCATTAATTGATAGAAAACAACCAGTTAATCTGCTTCTAATCCCATGGGTGCTATCAGACAGAAAATGGCAAAAACTATCTTCATGCCCATGACATTCCGGCGGACAAACCCCCACACACATTTGGAAACAGCATTTTGGAGTTGTCTGCTCTTCACAACCCACTGAGCACACTTGGAAAAGGTTTAATCACAATAATGTTTTAAAGAAAGGCAGTGGCGGCCCTAGCAATATTATCAGGTGATGCGAGATCCCCCTCCTCTGTGGAGACTAAATATAACAACATTATTAATATCTATTACTAGCGGACCCGAGCGAGAAATCGCGCATGTTCATAAACCACACTTTCCTCAATAGGTTTATAATAAGAGACTTAGTTATTGTTTTAAGGGGCGGAACTACGAGGTCATCTGCCCCAGATAAGAGACTTAAGGAGAAAGGTTGTTGTGTTTTCATTTGAACCACATGATTATAGGACACTATTTACGTTTCAGGTGTCCCTACGGCCAAAATGCAAACTGAACTGCAATGATCTCGCGTATTTTCCTACACCAACAGTATTTGCAAATCGCACACTTCTTATAAAAATTCTATTCATAAAATTAGAATGCAATTCGTCACTGCTAATGCCATTTGTGTGTTGAGTCCATTGATTGACAGCTTAGACGTAACCCTCACCAGTTATTCGATATTTATGAAATTATACGATTTGAGTACACATTCCTTTAAATTACTGTTCCTGAAAGCCATGCAAAATGATAAAGGAATGACCTCAGAATGTGAAAATGACATTAAACAGGCATCACAGCGGCCAAAATGTGAAGTGGACAGCAGCTATGGAGCGTATCTTCCTGCAGCAACATTATCGGCAAATCGTACACTTCGTACAGTTTTTTAAAAGTCATTTTTTAAAGAAATTATAGATATTTATGAAATTAGTTTGCAATGCGTCACTGGTAATGTCTATTTTCTTTCATGTGAATGCTCATTTTTCACGATCGGTCGCTTGTGAGCGACGCAGGAGGAATCTATACTACTGAAATAATATATATAATTTTAATATTAAAAATAATATTCCTAGAACGCTCTTAAAATATTATTATTAAAAAATATTGTTCGCTTATGGTCGCGCTTAGACGAGGCTAGGCATGATTATTATCTACACAAAAGGAAATATGTCTAATTTGATGTTACAACATTACATCACAACACCTTAGTATTAACGTTCTAACATTACGGTAAGTAAAGTTTCGAATTCACTCGTAGCTTGCAATACAGACACAAATCACAATCCACATGCACCCGCACATGATTGAACGGACAGAACCCTAGATGTATTGGTTTCAACTCGTTAATATTTATACAACGTTAAGTGCGAATTTCACGTTATATGTCTGTACCTTTTGAAATGCACGCATCCCAGCTCACTTATATATAGAATTAATTTTGACTGGTGAGGTTAAGTAGTATGCTTATAAGGTGATTGGGTTTTATTTCTTTGCGCTGTCAATCTATCGTTGCATTTTCTGGGCCTCCCACATGACAGCGCCTGGTGCGGTGGCATCGTTCGCACTGCCCCTGAGAAAGTTTGGTATGCTCAGATGAATAGAAAAAGGATACAGGTACGCAAACATCAGTAGGTAGACTCACAGCTGTTTGTTTAGAGGAAATCTGTAAAATGACTTGGGAACACTTTGTAGTTTGTAATAAAAACACCCATACATAGCCCAAAAGTTACACTTCTAACATGTGCAGCATTTATATAAACTTGCCAGCTGATTGGAGTTGAGTTCGTAGTTGTCTGCACGAACCGCTAGATAGCACGCAGAATCGGTGTCGCCAGTTTCTCGCGGGAGTTTCCACTATTATCATATGAAGCTATTTGATATTACTTACTGAAAGTGGAATTAATGTACGAGCATTAAGAACTTCTAACATTAAATGTGGTGTATTATGTTCATGTAAGTAAGAATAATTCTAAGCTATGACATTTTTTATTCAATGCATCTTAAATTGTTAACAGTTATGGCAGGTATTGTTAACAGGTATTGTTAACAGTTATGGCAGGTATTGTTAACAGTTATGGCTGCTATTGTTAACAGTTATGGCTGGTATTGTTAACAGTTATGGCAGGTATTGTTAACAGTTATGGCAGGTATTGTTAACAGTTATGGCAGGTATTGTTAACAGTTATGGCTGGTATTGTTAACAGTTATGGCAGGTATTGTTAACAGTTATGGCAGGTATTGTTAACAGTTATGGCAGGTATTGTTAACAGTTATGGCTGGTATTGTTAACAGTTATGGCAGGTATTGTTAACAGTTATGGCAGGTATGGTAAAAACAATTTTACTATTTTGGTGAATTTTATTTATTTGCTTGTTAATTCATTCTTTTGAATAAGTAATCTTGCAAAACTTACAGGAAGAACTGAGGAGAAACCAGCCACAACTACGATGTGGCAGTTTTCTACTGCTTGGATTGCACAGATGACAAGAGAAGAAAACAGAATTATGTGTACGGTAGTAGATTTGCTGTCTTCATGATTTGAGTTGGGACAGGGCTGGGATGAATGATCAGGTACAGGTACCGACAGGGCTTTTAATTCTTTTTTGTTTAGGTTTCATAAGAATTGGTCAGGGAATATGGCAGTTACGTCTTTTCTATTATGCATAGCAAATTTTACTTTGAAATTTGCGCTTAGACTCCTCTCAAAGCGTGGTAATGCCAGAGAATTTGATTTCTCAATGCTAAGGGCTAATATGCAACACTTCTATACTCTTGACAGGGTGTGACAGCATTCCACGTGTGTTGGAGCTATCCGCCAACTCTTTGATCCGGAAACACATAGAATATGGAGCATAAACTGAAACAAGATGTTGTAAAAAACCTCAACAGTAAAATTAATGAAGTCAGAGAATAAGGATACTTTTAAGAGTAAGGAATTTGTCTGATAACATATGTTATTGCAACTTTATTTGGGTCTGGAACTTGAAGTAGGGTACCTGGAGTTTGAAAGACTTGGAGGGGGACAACAACACTTAGGGACCTGTTCGAATCTCAGATCTCAATAAGTACATCTATCCAGTCGCACCGTGCAGCATGCCCAGACCATTCGGCTATGTTATGGGTTCATTGATATTCATAACTAAGGCTCGGAGTTTTAGGTGTTACAAATCGGGAAAATATTTATTTATTATCTATTAAAAATACCTGAAATTGAACCCATGTGCCATAGGGTCCATGCAGGTCGAATCCATGTATTTGGGGAAGAAATGAAAGAAACGTACAGTTTCTAATGTAACATAGAGAAAGATCAAGCCAGGATTCTAGCCTAACATTGTGCAAGCAACGCAAGCCAGGTGTTCGAGAGATGAGATCACCCCTCTTGACATTCAGAAGGAGCTGGTCATGAGTATTAATAACCGAGTGGAAAATTTCTACTGTTAGACAAGGAAGCCTGACTCGGAAATCGAGCTTAGCTTGCTGGAAAACGACAACACCGCTTATGCGCCAGAAGAGGAATAATTAAATTTAACCCGTTTACGAGTATAAATATAAGTAAACAATTACAGTACAGTGAATCATTTCGAATTAGAGATTTTTGTGTAAAGAAAAACCCTTTAATAATTGCACAGGAGAAAACTGAAAACGCAAGTAGACGTCATAGGGGATTTACCAAGGCCTGTGGAGAGGGGAGAATGCAAATGAACAGCAACACCCACACAGTTGAGGACAAGAAATTAATTAATATCTCCGAATTGCACGATCGATTCTTATGCGCAATGAGATTATTTAACATTGAGAAGACGAGCTTTTTGAAGGTATAATTTTTATAATGGTGCAACCATTATTTTAAAAGTTGGGCACGGAAAGGGCTAGAGTCTTATCTTTTTGTAGCGAAATAGTATAAAGCTCCTGGCATCACCAAGCCAAACATGCAGTTATTCTGACAGCCCGTGAGGGGGTGTTACTACGCATCAGTACATGCAGTTATTCTGACAACCCGTGAGGGGGTGTTACTACGCATCAGTACAAGCAGTTCCAAACAGCCCGAGGGGGCGTTGCTACGCATCAGTATTCAGACAGCCGTGTGGGGCGTTACTCTGATTCACACCGAAGACAGTTTACCAGTACTCCTTGAGGGGAGAAACGCTGTATTACACCGCAGAATTAATATCCGATAGCCACAGGCGTCGCAGTATTAATAACTTGCGTGCCTCCATAAGGAGTTGTAAAGAAGAAATATTAAAGTATCGCCGTGTTGAAAAATTAGGAAAATCCTAGTTACAGGATTTAGGTCCGACAGTACACAAGTTTACAGTGAAAAGTTCGTAAAATATAGTCAGAGCAGGCTGCGAACGTTGGACTTAAGGCGATAGGTCTTTAAATAAACGACCGGAAAAATTATAACGTACGGAAGTACCGTAATAGAAAGATAAACAGTTAACTAATCTAAAGAACCCAAATAGGGAAAAACAGAGTAAGGTTCGCAACATATTTCAGAAAGTAGGAATGCGAGAACCGAATAAATAAAGAAGGACGGAGACTAAAGACATTATCTCCAGAAAGTAAACGAACTATTCTAAAGCACTAGACTCGAGAAGTACTAGCTGCTATAAAATAAATCCATCGATCATCGATAGGTTATCGAGGGGACCTCGATCCGAACAGACTTTTACTAGGATCGATAAACTAAATCTAAAAGGAAGCCGTTCAAGCTAGAGAAATAGCCGGTCATCCAGAATAGGATTCGAAGAATTAGGATTCCAGGGAAAAGTAGATGATTCGAGACTTTCGTATTCTGCAGGATAGGAAGCCGACATTGAATAAATTTCACACTTGGAAACGGGAGATTAAGAGGTCACGTGTGATAGGCTAGGAAAATACGACCTAGTGGTCAAGAGTTGTGAAGTGTAAATCTATCAAGATTGTGTGTTAAATTAATATTTTTTAGTGTTTATTGTGTGTTCTAAATGGATACACCAGTGTATTAAAAATGTTGTCAATGTTAAGTGTATTGAATATGTGTCAAGAAGTGTTTGTACATGATATGAATTTCTACAATATGGAGTAAAGTTAACAAGTGGGCCAAAATGAAACACCGCACAAGGATGAAGGTCATGAGACGACCTTAAAAACATGTGAGTAATGAATTTCATTATATTTTGGTGTCAGGAAATGATTGTGTACAAATCCACCGGAGTTTTTGAGTAAAAGGGATGTGTTTAAATAAATAAATACTGAATAAACAAAAACGCGGTCTGAACAATAATAGAAATTTGAGAAACGATAAATAATTATGTAAAGAATAAATCCAGTAGAGGAAATATATGAATAAAATGTCTGTGTATTTGACGAATGTCATAAGAGCAAGCGAAAAATTAATGATTATCATGAAAGATATTTAAATAAAATTTGAGTTATATGAAAGAAATAGCTTTTGAGCTTTTTGTAAAGAATGAAGATATGAAATAATAATAATAATAACCAAGTAAGGAAATATTAAATAAAGATCAAATTAATTGATGTGAATATAAGAGCATTAGAGCCTTAATAAAAAGTATAGACATGATGTTCAAATGCATGTCTTAAAAAAAAGAGAAAGTTATTGTCTAAGGAAAAGAATAATATAAAAAAATTGAGATGTGTATCAATTGTTAATATGATATTATCAGTTCTTTGGATGACGCTAGGCTTAAAATAAAGTATAGCGCAAACGAGCGCAATTAAAATAAAATGTCACGCTAGGAACGCGTAAAAGTTAATGTACTTGGTAAATTACTTATGAGAGGTAGTTGATTGTAGCGAATTGAGAATTGGTGTAAGTCCTCTATTTGTGACGTAGTATCACGAGGCCATTGTGTATGTTGTATTGAAAGGTAGCAAATGTATGGTATTGAGCGTAGGTCTTATAGCTATAGGCTGACCCTAAATCGCATTTTGTATAGTCCTCTATATGGGAATGATTCCCGAGGCATGTGAAGTGATTCGAACTCAGAATCTTCTTAAGTTGAAAGCCCCTTTATTGTTCGTCGTAGAATGTGTATATCTCTTCCCCAATCAATGAGGACCTTTCATAATTAATAAATGCCAAGATTACGAACGTGGTTTATGAGCCCAATAATATTGTTGATTTTAAACGAGGAGTAGAATGCCAGGTCTCCCCAAAGAATTGAGAATGAACGAAAAGCGGTTTGTAAAAGCATTAAAGAGAGCTCTAGCTTAGACTAGACGGGAGGGTCCCCGTATAGTCATAAATAACTCTCAAGTAGCACGGTCAGACCCTCGGAGTAGGAGGGGTGTCTGAAAGCCGTCGTGTAAGGAGTAATGAATACACCAGGAGTGTTTAAAGTTGTTAACGACCCGGGCGTTGAACCGAGGTCCTTGTAGATTGATATTTCCGCTTGCCTGTTCAGATCGTAGTTCTTTTAAGTGATAATGGTCTTATAAGACAAATGAATAAATAACAATCCCTATTGTAATGTTGTATGGAAGTAGGATTCCATGAGTTTATTGAAGGCAACTAGGTTCCGGGAGTGACCATAGTTTTTTGACTGTGTCAAGTATCTTCATATTCTGGAGTACACAAGTAATTTCCTGATTACCTTAATGTATTTGTAGAACTAGAGAGAGATGATAACAGCTGAAAACATGTGAAAATGCCCAAATATTGAGTTAGATAATTAACATGTAATTTTAAATGTAATTATATATTTGTTTGATGATTAAGAATATATAAAAAAATAGTATTGGAGGTGTACAAAGAATGACACCATTATTATAGAAAGCATTGAGCCAAAAGGGCTCGGAGTTATATGAAACTTACAGTTGATGCTTTATGGAAGTAAAAATAATTAGGAATTGTTGGTTTATATGGAAACCATATGTTTTAATACAATATTTGTTTTATTCTTATGTTATTCCTTGTTCATTTGGAACAAGTAGATGATTATGGGTCAGTAATTTAATTGTTTAATTGTTTGTAGCGCCATAATTTTGATAAATTAAATGTGTTAAAATAGGAGTTGATTTTGTTGTTATTTTTGCAAGTGTATCCTCTAATTAATCCTAAATATGTGAGTCACAGAATGGGTGAACTTACCGCTGCCCCGAAAATCCCGAATTGAGCTACGCTGGTATACTGTGATTGGCATATTTCTTGCTAAAAGGGCACATGGGGGGCATATAAGTAATGTGCTGGATTGATAACTAGAGGAACACTTAAGACGGTCATAACATGTAAATTAAAGTCATGATAGGAATAGCTACAACGTAAAATATTAACTGACCGCATGGGTCCCTGGAAACTCATACCGAGCAGCCCTGAATTAAATCATTCACCCCCCTATCTCTCTCTCATGGCGCCCAACGTGTATTCATTACTCCTTACAAAACGGCCTTCAGACACCCCTCCTGCTCCAAGGGTCTGACCGTGCTACTCGAGCGTTATTTATGACTATGCGGGAACCCTCCCGTCTAGCCTAAACTTGAGCTCTCTTTAATGCTTTTACAAACAGCTTTTCGTTCATTCTCAATTCTTTGGGGAGACCTGGCATTCTACTCCACGTTTAAAATCAACAATATTATTGGGCTCATAAACCACATTCGTAATCTTGGCATTTATTAATTATGAAAGGTCCTCATTGATTGGGGAAGAGATATACACATTCTACGACGAATAATAAAGGGGCTTTTACTATAAGAGGATTCGGAGTTCGAATCTCTTCACATGCCTCGGGAACCTTTCCCATATAGAGGACTATACAAAATGCGATTTAGGGTCAGCCTATAGCTATAAGACCTACGCTCAATACCATACATTTGCTCCCTTTCAATAACATACACAATGCCTCGTGATACTACGTCACAAATAGAGGACTTATACCAATTCTCAATTCGCTACAATCAACTACCTCTCATAAGTAATTTACCAAGTACGTTAACTTTTACGCGTTCCTAGCGTGACATTTTATTTTAATTGCGCTCTTTTGGCGCTATACTTTATTTTAAGCCTAGCGTCATCCAAAGAACTGATAATATCATATTAACAATTGATACACATCTCAATTTTTATATTATTCTTTTCCTTTGAAAATAACTTTCTCTCTTTTTAAGAACATGCATTTGAACATCATGTGTATACTTTTTATTAAGGCTCTAACGCTCTTATGTTCACATCAATTAATTTGATCTTTATTTAATATTTCCTTACTTGGTTATTATTATTATTATTTCATATCTTCATTCATTACACAAGCTCAAAAGCTATTTCTTTCATATAACTCAAATTTACTTTTATTTAAATATCTTTCATGATAATTATTAATATTTCGCTTGCTCTTATGACATTCGTCAAATACACTGACATTTTATTCATATATTTCCTCTACTGGATTTATTCTTTACATAATTATTTATAGTTTCTCAAATTTCTATTATTGTTCAGACCGCGTTCTTGTTTATTCAGTATTTATTTATTTAAACACATCCCTTTACTCAAAAACTCCGGTGGATTTGTACACAATCATTTCCTGACACCAAAATATAATGAAATTCATTACTCACATGTTTTTAAGGTCGTCTCATGACCTTTATCCTTGTGCGGTGTTTCATTTTGGCCCACTTTGAAACTTTACTCCATATTGTAGAAATTCATCTCATGTACAAACACTTCTTGACACATATTCAATACACTTAACATTGACAACATTTTTAATACATTGGTGTATCCATTTAGAACACACAATAAACACTAAAAAAATATTATTTTAACACACAATCTTGATAAATTTACACTTCACCACTTTTGATCACTAGGCCGTATTTTCCTAGCCTATCACACGTGACCTCTTAATCTCCCGTTTCCAAGGGTGAAATTTATTCAATGTTGGCTTCCTATCCTGCAGAATACGAAAGTCTCGAATCATCTACTTTTCCCTGGAATCCTAATTCTTCAAATCCTATTCTGGATGACCGGCTATCTCTCTAGCTTGAACGGCTTCCTTTTGAGATCTAGTTTATCGATCCTAGTGAAAGTCTGTTCGGATTGAGGTCCCCTCGATAACCTATCGATGATCGATGGATTTATTTTATAGCAGCTAGTACTTCTCGAGTCTAGTGCTTTAGAATAGTTCGTCTGCTTTCTGGAGATAATGTCTATAGTCTCCGTTCTTCTTTATTTATTCGGTTCTCACACCCCTACTCTTCTGAAATACGTTGCGAACCTTACTCTGTTTTTCCCTATTTGGGTTCTTTAAATTAGATAACTGTTTATCTTTCTATTACGGTACTTCCGTACGTTATGATTTTTTCGGTCGTCTATTTAAAAACCTATCGCCTTAAGTCCCACGTTCGCAGCCTGCTCTGACTATATTTAACGAACTTTTCACTGTAAACTTGTGTACTGTCGGACCTAAATCCTTTAACTAGGATTTTCCTAATTTTTCAACACGGCGATACTTTAATATTTCTCCTTTACAACTCCTTATGGAGGCAAGCAAGTTGTTAATACTGCGACGCCTATGGCTATCTGATATTAATTCTGCGGTGTAATACAGCGTTTCTCCCCTCAAGGAGTACTGGTAAACTGTCTTCGGTGTGAAGCAGAATAACACCCCACACGGCTGTCTGAATACTGATGCGTAGCAACGTCCCCTGGACTGTTTGAAACTGCATGTACGATGTGATACAGCACCTCCCCTCACGGAGTCTGTCGTGAACTGCATGTGATACAGCGTAACGCCTCCCTGGGCTATCGAAGACTGCATGTTTGGCTTGGTGATGCCAGGAGCTTTATACTGTTTCGCTACAAAAAGATAAGTCTCTAGCCCTTTCCGTGCCCAACTTTTAAAATAATGGTTGCACCATTATAAAAATTATACCTTCAAAAAGCTCATCTTCTCAATGTTAAATAATCTCATTGCGCATAAGAATCGATCGTGCAATTCGGAGATATTAATTAATTTCTCGTCCTCAACTGTGTGGGTGTTGCTGTTCATTTGCATTCTCCCCTCTCCACAGGCCTTGGTAAATCCCCGATGACGTCTACTTGCGTTTGCAGTTTTCTCCTGTGCAATTATTAAAGGGTTTTCCTTTACACAAAAATCTCTAATTCGAAATGATTCACCGTACTGTAATTGTTTACTTATTTTTATACTCGTAAACGGGTTAAATTTAATTATTCCTCTTCTGGCGCATAAGCGGTGTTGTCGTTTTCCAGCCAGCTCAGCTCGATTTCCGAGTCAGGCTTCCTTGTCTAACAGTCGGAATTTTCCACTCGGTTATTAATACTCATGACCAGCTCCTTCTGAATGTCAAGAGGGGTGATCTCATCTCTCGAACACCTGGCTTGCGCTGCTTGCACAATGTTAGGCTAGAATCCTGGCTTGATCTTTCTCTAAGTTACATTAGAAACTGTACGTTTCTTTCATTTCTTCCCCAAATACATGGATTCGACCTCCTTGGACCCTATGGCACATGGGTTCATCTCTCCCCTCCTTAGGTAAATAAATTTTCGAAAAATTTTGAGGAAATTTATTTCAATTAATCTTATCTTTCTTTATTCGTCGAAGCCATCATAACGTTGTCCGTACCTTCCGTTGTTTTATTTCTTTAAAGTCGTATCCGGTAATTGTGTAGGTCGGGTATGCTCTGTCCCTACCCTTTCTTTTTCCTTTATTTGTCTGGACTAAAAATCTCCAGAACCTCATTCTTCCTTAC
Source organism: Meconema thalassinum (assembly GCA_946902985.2). Lineage (NCBI taxonomy): Eukaryota > Metazoa > Arthropoda > Insecta > Orthoptera > Tettigoniidae > Meconema > Meconema thalassinum. The sequence goes on along the minus strand of OX336395.1, from coordinate 18,357,889 downwards.
GGGTTTGGTCTATCCCTACCCGTTTCCTTATTTCATCATTCTCCTTTCTTAAATTGAAATTTTCTTCTTCAATAAAATCAATTATTTCTTTGATTTCCCAGTACAATTTTTCCAATTCGCATTCGCACTCGAATGCTTGAGCTCTATTCTCTATTTCTTCCTTATTCTTGTTTATGTCAAAATCGGATTCATCTCTAAATTGTTCCATAACCAGGGCTTGTTCATTTGCTTCATCGAAATCTTCGGGAGGGTAATATAATTTCAAATTTGCTGAATTCATGGTCACTTCGTGATCCGTTTCACAGTGCCGAATTCTATATGCGTTAGTCCTCAAATCTCTGATTATTTGATACGGTCCGTGGTACATTTTCTGGAACTTCTTGTACACACGGTTCCCTGGATCCGAAATGGCTGGTCTTTTTACTAACACCATTTCTCCTGCTAATAATGGTCGATGATACCTCTTATGCCTATTTCTTCTTTGCTTCCTGTCGGCTTGAGCTTTTAGATGCTCAAAGGCTCTTCTAATACGTACATCTCTTCCAGGCTGAGCGTCTGCTGGCCTCGGAATTACCAGACTCCAAGGTCTCTCTGGTTGCTCATTCCGATGTAACGTTATGGGTATCTCTCCCGTGGATTCATGGATTGTATTATTTATACAAAATTCGATAATATCCAAAATATCTATCCACTTCCAATTTTCTTCGGCACAGTATATTCTACAGTACTTGGCCGTCTCCCTCATCACTCTTTCTACAGGATTTGCCTCAGGATGGCGAATACTTGACAAAATCTGACGTATTCCAAGTCTTTCTAATTCTTGTCTGAACTCCACACTGGTGAAACAACTGCCGTGATCCGACAACAAATTCTCAGGTTTTCCCAGAATCGGTATCACTTTTTCTTTTAGTCGTTTTAACACCTGTTTGGTACTAGTCTTCTGTATGGGAGCAAGGACAACCATTTTAGTGAAGACATCCATAGCCACCATTATGTGTCGATTTCCTCTTCTTGCCTTTGGCAAAGGTCCGAAGTTATCAATAGATATGATTTGACCTGGCCTTTCGGGCAACAATGGTATAGGCTTTTGCCTCATCAGAAATGCATTAGGTTTGATCCTTTGACATAAATCACATGTCTTTAGCGTGTCCCTTACAGTTTCTCTCAGTCTCGGCCATACAAATGCTTCTTTCAGCATCGAGACTGTTTTGTCGACTCCCATATGTCCGAACGATCTATGGCCTAACCATACTATTTTCCTCTGCAAAATTGCAGGTACAACAATCCTTAATTTGGTATGGTCAGAGTCCACAAACTTATATAATAATCCATTATAAAACGTGTAGTCTTGAGCTATCTTATTAGCTTCCGTGTACGCTGGTGTTCCCCTTATCAAACTTCCCTCAAGGAAAGATATGAGCATGTTCATCCATGGATCTTCACGTTGCCGTTGACTAATGCTCCTTAACTCATTAAGAGTACGCTGATCCCTGTCTTCCAAAGCTATAGCCATTACTTCCTCTTCTGTGGACTCTGGCTGTCTACTTAAGTAGTCTGGAACTATATTTTCCTTTCCTGGGCAGTATTCTATCTTGACATCAAACTGTTGAATGTATAAAGCCCAACGCATTAACCTTTGACTGGATAAGTCAGTCTTCATCAAAAAGGTTAAGGCTTTATGATCCGTTCTTAGAATGACCTGAAACCCATATACGATCTTTCGCCAATATTGCAGCGCGTGCAATATCGCTAACAGCTCGATTTCGCTGATCGTATAATTTTTCTCGTGTGGTTTCAGTCTCCGACTTGTGAAAGCTAGATAATTTTTCTTATCAGGGTTTTCCGGGTTTTCCTGATATAGCATTGCCCCTATTCCAATCTGGGAGGCGTCTGTTTGAATGATAAATCTCTGATTAAAATCAGGATATCCTAGCTTCACGTAATTTAAGAGCATTTCCTTGGCCTCCACGAATGCTTTTTCTGTTTCCTCCGTCCATTTCCACTTGCCCCCCTTCTTCAGAAGGTCCTGTAGTGGTGCAACAGTTTTTGTGTATGATGGACAATGTCCTGAGAAGAATCCAATCAATCCCAAAAACTGGCGAACGTTCTTTACCTTCAAAGGCCTTGGAAAATCCCTTATCGATTCCAATTTGCACGGATTTGGTTTAACACCATCCTTGTCAATCACATGCCCTAAAAATGTTACTTGCCTTTGACAAAAATTTGACTTCTTTAAATTTATTTTAAAATTAGCCTTCCTTAAATCTTCCAAGAGTTTCTTCAGCTTTTCTAAATGTTCCTCAATATTCTCCGAGGTAAGCAAAATATCATCCACATAACGGATAGTGCAATCTTTCACTTCCTCTGACAGGTTTCGATCAAGCGCTCTTATTAATGCAGATCCTGCGGTCTTCAATCCAAACGGACATCTTCTAAAACAATATGTTTGTTGGTCGAACTGAAATCCAGTCAACAAGCTGGTTTTCTCTTCCAGTTCGAGATGATGATACGAAGAAGTCATGTCAATATTTGTGAAAATCTTCTTGCCCTTGAATTTCCTCAGTATTTCTTTTGTGGGTGGTGCCGAATCATTTTCTGGTATGATTTTTGCATTTAGATTTCTGGCATCTAGACACACCCTTACTGAGCCATCCGGTTTACTCACAATCACTAATGGACTAACATATGGTGTCGCCATCTTTTCTATAACACCTGCATTCATCATCTCCTGCAGTGTTTTCTTAGTTTGTAGGTAATGTTTTTCCGCAACCGGGTATGGTTTTTGTCTGAACGGTGCCCAATCATTGACTTGGAACGCGTATTTAAAATTTTCAATTTTCCCTGGCTTGGAATCAAATACGTCCCTATAATTCAATAATAATTTCTTTAACTGTTCCTTATTTTCGAGGTTCACTTTGGCTTCCTCTACTTTTCCTGACAGGTTGGTCTCGAACTCAGTTTCCAAATCATCTTCGAGTTCTATGTTGAGGACTTCAAATATCCTTTCTATGTCCTTATAACCTTCCTCAATCACTTCTTCCATATGCCATACCTGTTCTCCTATTTTCGCATCCTGTTCCTGTAGGTTAATGTTTTGTTCATCCACATCCTCTCTTTGAATTCTAATGCAATTTTGCGCTAGGTCAATAATGACCTTGTTCTCACGGATAAAATCAATACCTAATATGACATTATACGGTAATTGATTTACCAGCAAAAAGCACTGCGAAATTTCAGTATTACCCATGATCAGATCGATATATACCTGAAATTTACATGTTAAAGATTTTTCAGGGATAATTCCCTTAATCTTTACACTTGATGTGGGGATTTTTAATACTCGGCCCCTTGTTTCCAGTTCATTTAGAAGGGTTTGTGTAATTAGAGTTATTGTGGATCCGGTATCAATTAATGCTCTGACCAGTAATCCTTCTATCCTAAGCATAATTATAGGTAGTTCTCTTTTAACAGGTGGGATTCCTTCCACATCCTCGTTAATTAGCTCATCTGGTCTGGCTATCCAATTCACAATTTCTACCTCCTCCCAGCTCCTGGTATGTTTCCACTTTTGACAATTTAAATTTGGAGTTTTTTTTTATCCTGAGGGCTTCCTTTCCCCTCATTCTTTAATTGAGCTTGTAGTTCCAAGCTTTGAGCTCCGTCTAGTCGGTCGGGTGATTTCCGGTTCTTAATTGCCTCACTCCAACGGACTTTTTGCCTATCAGGTTCATCTGGTCGTTCGTTCATGTAACGAAGACTTTCCTGATATCTTTCCTCTATTTCGGCCCGATATTCATCATCCCTATCCTCTGGCCTTACGTTCCTTCTGGGATAATTCTCCCATTTCTTTCTGTTTTCTTGCCTTTGATGGTTATTGTTATAGGGTCGGCTCTCTTGTTGCCTATAACCTGTATTCCTAGGATTTCTTCCTCGATATCCTCCTCTGTAATATGGCTGTATCCCTCTAGGCTCCTGGTACCCATACTCTCGACCCAGTCCCTGAGTATCCGTGCTGGTGGACTGATTCCTGTTCGCTGGTTTTTCTCTGGTTTCCTGACTGCTGGCCATATGTACTTGCTCAGTCTGTCTTTGATGCCTAGGAGTTACGTGCGAAGTCGTCATATCTAATTGACGTAACACACTCTTCACTTCCACAGCACTTCTGGCTTTGGATGAGATTAACAGCCTCTGAATCTCATACGGAAGTTGTCTTGCAATGGCGGCACACAGGTCGTTCTCTGCCGGAGCAATGTCGAGTTCGCGGAATTTACACAGCTGAGCGGTGAAAATTTCCGAGTATTTAGTTGGTGCATTCGTGCTGTTCTTCCTAGAGTACAGATCTAGCCTTAAATTCTCTTGGACGTCTGCTGCCCAATATCGTTTAAAAAATGCTTCCCTAAAGCCTTCCACCGTATCAAAGGTGTACCTGAAGCTTCTGAACCAGGTGAGACAATCACCTGCCAACAGCTTTTCAATAGCTCTCAGTCTCCGATCCTGAGGAACCTTCATTTCGTTTAAATACTCTGCAACTTCCTTTAGCCAGTATTTTGGAGTAATAGACATGTTATTACCCGTAAACTTTACTGGTCTGTCCTCATTCGATTTAATAATGTTTATTATCTGGCCATTTGTCTGATTCATGTACGGGGTTGACATCGCCATCGGATATCCTGGGTTCTTATAAGGGCTCTCCCCTCCTAAGTCCCTCTCCGTATCTGTGCCTTGTTCACGGGAATCTACCCATCCTGTCTTTGGAAACTCCTCCTGATTCTCAAATTCTAACTTCCTTTCCCTTCGGGCACTTTCTTCATTAGCCATGAGTTGGATTTCCATTTGACTATTCTTATGTTCAGTCCTCTCCAATCGGGATCCTAATTCATTTTGAATTCTTTCCTGATTTTTCTTACTGGTTTCCAGTTCTTGTTTGATTTGGTTTTTGTCGATCCTGAAGTTACCCCTGAATTCATTTAGTTGGTCTTCTACCTCTTTCTTAATGACCATGACCTGTTCTGTTATAATTTCTGGCTTCACGTCACCTTTAGTATCTAGGTCTTCTCGCATTTCCTTTATCTTTTTTTCCATCTCTCCCTTAATTCCTTCAAGCTTTTCCTCAGTTTTCCCTTGACTCTTATACAATCTCCTCAAGTGGTCGTGGACCTGGTTTACTTCAGTACTGGTTTTTCCTACGTGAACCTTTAATGTTCCGATGGTTTCTTGAACCTCATTAATACCCTGACTTATTTCATCTATCTTATGGGTATATCCCTTATTTTCTTCATCTCGTTTCTTCCTTTCTCCCTGGAGATGCTCTTCGTAAGTCCCTAGTCTCTTACTTATTGTTTCCTCGTGCTTCCTCAATTTTTCATCTACCTGCCCGGTAATTTGATTAATCTGATCTTTCATACCCTGTACATCTTTGTGATTCTGAGTTTCCAAACTATCCACTTTATCCTGAATTTTATCAACCTTTCCCTCAAGATTTCCTACTTTCTCCTCAACTCTTTCAAATCGGTTTCCTAGCTCACTGACACTTGTTTTTATCTCATCCCGCGATTTTTCACAAATACTCTTGTTCGATTCTATCTGAGCTTCTAAATTTTTCTGCACCTCTTGGATCTGGGTTACAAGTTCATTTCTACATCCGTCTATATTCTCTTTACATGCTGTTTCCATAGAACCAATTTTATCCTCTATAATTTTAAAATTATCTTGGCACTCCTTTTTGGATTCTATACTATTTTTTCTATAGTATTTATCTGGGTTCTCAATCCTGCATTAAACGTGTTACTCTCAGTTTGCAATGCCTTTAACTTGTCCCCAAATGTTTTATCCAATATTTGAAATTTGGACTCTATGTTTCCTTCTATACTTTCTTGGAGTTCATCTGACCCCTGTTTTATTCCCCCTTTTAATTCATTTAACTTATTCCCAAAATCAGTGTCAAAAGCTTGAAATTTGTTATTCATTTTATCTATCTCAGCCTTCACTTCATTGTTCATTTCTACACAGTTTGCTTCGATAGTTTCTAATTTAGTTCCCATGCTATCACTTTTAACTTCGATAGCTTCTAATTTAGTTCCCATGCTATCACTTTTAACTTCGATAGCTTCTAATTTATTTCCCATGTTAGCACTATCAATTTTTATTGACTCTAAACTTTCATTTATGGATTCGAACACTTTGTTGTTTTCATCCTTTTGGAGGCCCAATGTATTGTCTATCGTTCCCAAATTATTGTTCATGGCCTCCAAAAGCCTTTGCACTTCCTCACTAATGCCATCTTATTAGAATATAGTGGGCTACTCATGCCACCACACTAGTACATGCTTGAGAGATGATACTCTGAACCATTGTGTCCCAATTTCTTTAAAAATTTACTTTGGTACGGGTTTTTACTACAACGTACCCTTTTGATACTTTTATTCAATTTCATAAACCTTTATGGAAGTATTTAAAATTCAAAATTTCGAAAAACCATTTTTTTTTAATGAAAATTTTGATTTTTCGAGAAAACTCGGGTTTTCCCTAGGAAAACTCAGCCCTGCGTACTGGGCGCCAAAATATACGATTTGCTAGGGGGGTTAATGATATAATTCAGGGCTGCTCGGTATGAGTTTCCAGGAACCCATGCGGTCAGTTAATATTTTACGTTGTAGCTATTCCTATCATGACTTTAATTTACATGTTATGACCGTCTTAAGTGTTCCTCTAGTTATTAATCCAGCACATTACTTCTATGCCCCCCATGTGCCCTTTTAGCAAGAAATATGCCAATCACAGTATACCAGCGTAGCTCAATTCGGGTTTTTCGGGGTAGCGGTAAGTTCACCCACTCTGTGACTCACATATTTTGGATTAATTAGAGGATACACTTGCAAAAATAACAACAAAATCAACTCCTATTTTAACATATTTAATTAATAAAAATTATGGCGCTACAAACAATTAAACAATTAAATTACTGACCCATAATCATCTACTTGTTCCAAATGAACAAGGAATAACATAAGAATAAAACAAATATTGTATTAAAACATATGGTTTCCATATAAACCAACAATTCCTAATTATTTTTACTTCCATAAAGCATCAACTGTAAGTTTCATATAACTCCGAGCTCTTTTGGCTCAATGCTTTCTATAATAATGGTGTCATTCTTTGTACACCTCCAATACTATTTTTTTATATATTCTTAATCATCAAACAAATATATAATTACATTTAAAATTACATGTTAATTATCTAACTCAATATTTGGGCATTTTCACATGTTTTCAGCTGTTATCATCTCTCTCTAGTTCTACAAATACATTAAGGTAATCAGGAAATTACTTGTGTACTCCAGAGTATGAAGATACTTGACACAGTCAAAAAACTATGGTCACTCCCGGAACCTAGTTGCCTTCAATAAACTCATGGAATCCTACTTCCATACAACATTACAATAGGGATTGTTATTTATTCATTTGTCTTATAAGACCATTATCACTTAAAAGAACTACGATCTGAACAGGCAAGCGGAAATATCAATCTACAAGGACCTCGGTTCAACGCCCGGGTCGTTAACAACTTTAAACACTCCTGGTGTATTCATTACTCCTTACACGACGGCTTTCAGACACCCCTCCTACTCCGAGGGTCTGACCGTGCTACTTGAGAGTTATTTATGACTATACGGGGACCCTCCCGTCTAGTCTAAGCTAGAGCTCTCTTTAATGCTTTTACAAACCGCTTTTCGTTCATTCTCAATTCTTTGGGGAGACCTGGCATTCTACTCCTCGTTTAAAATCAACAATATTATTGGGCTCATAAACCACGTTCGTAATCTTGGCATTTATTAATTATGAAAGGTCCTCATTGATTGGGGAAGAGATATACACATTCTACGACGAATAATAAAGGGGCTTTCAACATAAGAAGATTCTGAGTTCGAATCTCTTCACATGCCTCGGGAATCATTCCCATATAGAGGACTATACAAAATGCGATTTAGGGTCAGCCTATAGCTATAAGACCTACGCTCAATACCATACATTTGCTCCCTTTCAATACAACATACACAATGGCCTCGTGATACTACGTCACAAATAGAGGACTTACACCAATTCTCAATTCGCTACAATCAACTACCTCTCATAAGTAATTTACCAAGTACATTAACTTTTACGCGTTCCTAGCGTGACGTTTTATTTTAATTGCGCTCCTTTGCGCTATACTTTATTTTAAGCCTAGCGTCATCCAAAGAACTGATAATATCATATTAACAATTGATACACATCTCAATTTTTTTATATTATTCTTTTCCTTAGACAATAACTTTCTCTTTTTTTTAAGACATGCATTTGAACATCATGTCTATACTTTTTATTAAGGCTCTAACGCTCTTATATTCACATCAATTAATTTGATCTTTATTTAATATTTCCTTACTTGGTTATTATTATTATTATTTCATATCTTCATTCTTTACAAAAAGCTCAAAAGCTATTTCTTTCATATAACTCAAATTTTATTTAAATATCTTTCATGATAATCATTAATTTTTCGCTTGCTCTTATGACATTCGTCAAATACACAGACATTTTATTCATATATTTCCTCTACTGAATTTATTCTTTACATAATTATTTATCGTTTCTCAAATTTCTATTATTGTTCAGACCGCGTTTTTGTTTATTCAGTATTTATTTATTTAAACACATCCCTTTTACTCAAAAACTCCGGTGGATTTGTACACAATCATTTCCTGACACCAAAATATAATGAAATTCATTACTCACATGTTTTTAAGGTCGTCTCATGACCTTTATCCTTGTGCGGTGTTTCATTTTGGCCCACTTGTTAACTTTACTCCATATTGTAGAAATTCATATCATGTACAAACACTTCTTGACACATATTCAATACACTTAACATTGACAACATTTTTAATACACTGGTGTATCCATTTAGAACACACAATAAACACTAAAAAATATTAATTTAACACACAATCTTGATAGATTTACACTTCACAACTCTTGACCACTAGGTCGTATTTTCCTAGCCTATCACACGTGACCTCTTAATCTCCCGTTTCCAAGTGTGAAATTTATTCAATGTCGGCTTCCTATCCTGCAGAATACGAAAGTCTCGAATCATCTACTTTTCCCTGGAATCCTAATTCTTCGAATCCTATTCTGGATGACCGGCTATTTCTCTAGCTTGAACGGCTTCCTTTTAGATTTAGTTTATCGATCCTAGTAAAAGTCTGTTCGGATCGAGGTCCCCTCAATAACCTATCGATGATCGATGGATTTATTTTATAGCAGCTAGTACTTCTCGAGTCTAGTGCTTTAGAATAGTTCGTTTACTTTATGGAGATAATGTCTATAGTCTCCGTCCTTCTTTATTTATTCGGTTCTCGCATTCCTACTTTCTGAAATATGTTGCGAACCTTACTCTGTTTTTCCCTATTTGGGTTCTTTAGATTAGTTAACTGTTTATCTTTCTATTACGGTACTTCCGTACGTTATAATTTTTCCGGTCGTTTATTTAAAGACCTATCGCCTTAAGTCCAACGTTCGCAGCCTGTTCTGACTATATTTTACGAACTTTTCACTGTAAACTTGTGTACTGTCGGACCTAAATCCTGTAACTAGGATTTTCCTAATTTTTCAACACGGCGATACTTTAATATTTCTTCTTTACAACTCCTTATGGAGGCACGCAAGTTATTAATACTGCGACGCCTGTGGCTATCGGATATTAATTCTGCGGTGTAATACAGCGTTTCTCCCCTCAAGGAGTACTGGTAAACTGTCTTCGGTGTGAATCAGAGTAACGCCCCACACGGCTGTCTGAATACTGATGCGTAGCAACGCCCCCTCGGGCTGTTTGGAACTGCTTGTACTGATGCGTAGTAACACCCCCTCACGGGTTGTCAGAATAACTGCATGTACTGATGCGTAGTAACACCCCCTCACGGGCTGTCAGAATAACTGCATGTTTGGCTTGGTGATGCCAGGAGCTTTATACTATTTCGCTACAAAAAGATAAGACTCTAGCCCTTTCCGTGCCCAACTTTTAAAATAATGGTTGCACCATTATAAAAATTATACCTTCAAAAAGCTCGTCTTCTCAATGTTAAATAATCTCATTGCGCATAAGAATCGATCGTGCAATTCGGAGATATTAATTAATTTCTTGTCCTCAACTGTGTGGGTGTTGCTGTTCATTTGCATTCTCCCCTCTCCACAGGCCTTGGTAAATCCCCTATGACGTCTACTTGCGTTTTCAGTTTTCTCCTGTGCAATTATTAAAGGGTTTTTCTTTACACAAAAATCTCTAATTCGAAATGATTCACTGTACTGTAATTGTTTACTTATATTTATACTCGTAAACGGGTTAAATTTAATTATTCCTCTTCTGGCGCATAAGCGGTGTTGTCGTTTTCCAGCAAGCTAAGCTCGATTTCCGAGTCAGGCTTCCTTGTCTAACAGTAGAAATTTTCCACTCGGTTATTAATACTCATGACCAGCTCCTTCTGAATGTCAAGAGGGGTGATCTCATCTCTCGAACACCTGGCTCGCGTTGCTTGCACAATGTTAGGCTAGAATCCTGGCTTGATCTTTCTCTATGTTACATTAGAAAATGTACGTTTCTTTCATTTCTTCCCCAAATACATGGATTCGACCTCCATGGACCCTATGGCACATGGGTTCAAAATATGTGACAATAAATTAAAAATGTTTAATTATAATATAGTTTATTAATGTGAATATAAACAATATGCACTATGTCTCACTGACTGCTGAAGCATTACAAAACACAACGAGATACAGTCTTCTTCAGGTTGTCCATCACAAATGACCGACGATTATCGCGAAACACTTCTTCTGAAGGCGTGTAACTGCGGTGTTATGTTTCTTGTCCTCGAGGTGTTGTGTAACTTGAGATCCCTGTTGTGCCTTGGTTACTTTCCCACATGGTTGGCAGAACAGAACGCCCCATCAGAAGTAAAATTAACTTAAAATTCTGCAACAGACGATAACTTGTAGTTGTTTTTACTTGGGCATTGTAGAACTGCCTTACACTTCACAGTGCCAGAAATGAACTGCATGTCACTGACACTGGTTCCAGGTAGCTCTACCACGTGGTGCAATATGGCTACGGACAAGGAAATCCCCGGCTTCCAGAGTGAGTGGCACGGGGCGAAACGTTAAGAATAACACTCCTGTTAGCTGAATGATCTAGCATACTGATTTTTAAAAATTGTAAATACTATGTATTTTTATGTGCTAATAAGTGAAAGCAGGAACTTATGTATTTATAGAAAAGAAAAATAGCTTAAAATATTTATTTACATAAAAAGAGTTTATTTACCTCAAAATCCGTGCCCTATTCATAACAATATTCGCTATGATACAATCAAAGATTAAATCAAAATTATGGTTAAATATAAAATATTACCTCTGTTTATCAAGCCCATTTTTCTAGGAATTTTAGGAGCGTTTCAGAGGAAACTCCAGTCGCATCAGCCCCCACACTGGATACTCCCCTGCACAGCAGCACCGTACTCTCCTGCAGCTGACGTATTTTGTGCACAACCATTCCTGTATCTGTGTGTGGATCAGGGCCAGTGTTTTAACGTGAGTGAGACGCTGCTGTCAAACTTTTGCTTCCACTTTAATGTGATGTGTTTTGTTTCGATGAACAAAAACTGTAACGGCTGTTTAATACCTGAAACATATCCCGATATTAAATTATTTATTGATTCAAGTGTTGATTAGGAGAATATATTAATATTATAAAATTCCAGAAAAAATATTCTTAATTTGGGCTGATAACCTACATGTTAGGCCCTTTAAAACAGGAATTATCATCATCTTCTTTTTAATTTCATTCATCAACATGACCAAAGAAAGGCAAGCATGGTTTGCTTTATGTTTATACATCAACATAATTGCCCCGGTTGCTCACATTTTGAGGGATATAGACTAAAACCCAGGGGCCCTGAGAAAGACTTGTGTTGCTTTCACTTACTTGCGCTCCTCTCAGTCAGCTAGTTTTATCTTCTGAGCCTATGCTATAAGTGGATGTGATACGTAGGGAGTTGTTTATTCCAGCACCTTTCATTTCGATGCTGTATCAATTTCACATGTATTCTAATTTATTTGTGGTATCTCGAGAAGTCCTTTGAAAACATCACTCTATCATGTGAGGAACCTCACCTTGGGTAGCCTACTTCTTGTCGGACTTGACCATCCAAGGAAGAGCATGTCGTAAGTTTTGTTTAGTGGCATTCTTCTTCCTGACCATGTGCCGTCGATATGTCATCAGATGGTTCTTAAGAAACTCACTAAGACTACAATTATTGGACCAGGAATAATGAAAAGGACTTTATATTAAGATAACATGACATCTCCTTCATTTAAGGTGAAAAAGCAGTCATGGTGTAATTTAAATATTAGTGATTTTATTTCTCTACTTTCCATCCATATGGCTTCTACTCTTATGTACAAAGCTGAAAGCGACCTTATTCATGCTATTATTATTATTATTATTATTATTATTATTATTATTATTATTTTAAAATTACCTTAAGAAAGTGTCTGATAGTAGATGGTTATGTTGTTTTAAGGCATGGTTCAGTGATGATTATAGTGAATGCGTGAACCGTAGGTGAGCCACGTAGTGTAATAAATGGATAAGAGTAATATGTAAATGATGTATTTATGTTGATATTCGGAGCACGTTAGCCGAAGGAGAGCACGATGCAAAGTGTAATAAAATTGTAGGCGTTTATTGTGCCATTTGAATGAATACCATCAGTATTTTTAGCCTATTTTCAATTTTGAAAAAATAGGCTTATGAGATCACCTTTTGTCCGTGTGTGTGTGCGTGTGTGTGTGTGTGTGTGTGATTCGTGTGTGTGTCCCCCCCTAATAAAATCTAAACGGCTGGAGAGATATCAATGAAACTCTGTAAGTTCATAGCTCTATTTCGGGCGACCCCGACCGTGCTCTTCAAATTTTGTTACGCCTCACCAATCCAACATGGCGGCTGTGCGAAATATTTCACCAGCATTCAATATCTCCGAAACTATTACAGATATCACCCTAGAATTTTGTATGGTGATAAAGGGAACTACTAGAAATTCACTTATGTGAACTTTGAAAACCTGGTAACTACAAAACCAACATGGCGGCCAAGCGAATTTGCGACTTTTAAATGGACGTTTCTCGCGATTTAACCAACCAAACGCAATGACACTTGGCACAGTATATGTTTATATACATTGTAATGCACCGACATCTAACTTCGATCAATTGTTTACATAACCTCAAAATGGCGGCTGTGCGAAATATTTCACAGGCATTCAATATCTCCGAAACTATTTATGATATCAACCTGAAATTTTGTACGGTGATAAAGAGCACTTCTACAAGTTTATCTATGTAACTTTCAAAAACCTGTAAACTACGAAACGAACATGGCGGCCAAGCGAAGTTGACACATTCTAATACATTTTTCTCGTGATTTAATCATATGAGCGCATTGAAATGTGGTACAGTAAATAATTATATATATTTTCATTCACTGGCATCTAATTTAGTTCAATTGTTTACATAAACTGAAGATGGCGGCTGTGTGAAATTTTAAAATTAAGTTTTTATTCTTGTGTCGTATTCATGCGATCGAAGTAAAAGTTTGAATAATGAAGCTACGCAATAATTTTCCTTTAATGGTTCATAACTCTATGGCCTATATATAAAACAATCCAAAATGGCGAGCATCCGAAATATTTTGACGGATCTCAATATCTACGAATCCTTTACAGCAATCAAACTGAATTATTTTATATTAATAGAGGCTATGGACATAAGTTCACCTATAGGACTTTCAGTAACCTGGTGAGCATAAATCCAATATGGCGGCGACGCGAAATATAAATATTTAAATGGATGTTTCTCGCGATTTCACTATCCGAGTGCAGTGAAACTTTGCACGTTAAATGCTTATACAAATGTTAATCCACTGGTATCTAATTTATTTCAATTGTTTTCATAACCACAAGATGGCAGCCGTGCGAAATTTTAAAATCTCGTATTTATTTATTGTGTCCTAATCATGCGATTGAAGTTTGAATACCACACGTACACAATAATCTTCATGTAATAGTACATAAATAAAAAACCAAACTGGCGACCATCTGAAATATTTAGACGGTTCTCAATATCTAGGAATCTGTCACAACAATCAAACTGAAATTTTGTATGTTGATAGTGGCAATTAACATGAGTAGGATATATGAAAATAGGATGTATAGTTCTTCACGGAACTACTTGTTGAAATAATGTTAGATGTTTGTGGAATTTTTGAATTAACACCTACTGTATATTAATGGAGTGAGGATTTGTCCGTGGCTGCTGGTAACAGCAGTTACGAATTGTATTGTGCTCGGATAAGCCTGTAATGAGAGTCTAGTGACATGTTCAGAGAAGCCTGTATTATAACTCTAAAAAAAGATTGTACATTTATGACAGGTTCATATGTTCCATACAAAGAGAAGGTGTCAAGATCACCTGACCATGAATATAGATATAGATAAATATAGATAAAGTAATGCATGGAGGATCTCGACTGCAATATGATTATTATTTAATTTAATTTTTATGGCAAAAATGACAATAAATTATTTTTCATATCAATATTATTTCTCTGTATCTTCTATAAAGTAGATCAAACCTCTCACTTCCTCACTCTCTCGTGTTCAGACAAGCAGACTGTTTATGTCTTGACAATGGCGTTATGTAGTCCGGGACAGCTTAAATAAGTTACTAGATCAAAACAGAGTAGCCAACATTAACAGCCGTTCCCAATACCTACGTAAATGTTGGTTTACGCTTGAATTTCTTGAAGTTAAGTTGTTTTCATGTGCTAGCCCATTGCAGCCAACCTTGCTTAAAATCTCGCCACATCCAAAGACCATAATACTAGTAAAATATCTTGACACACAGTTGCCGACATGTGTCTGGTGATAACTCCCAGAATGCATTTTCCACACAGCCTCCCAACATAATAATTATGACTTTCACTATTGACAATTATCAGAATAACTTCACAGTTTTCTCTGGAATTTCAAGTCTAATGAAGTTATAACATGTTGTACACGGGAAGTACTACTAATATACAGTTATTATAGACTCCAGATTATGGAGTATGTGCCTGTTCATAACCCACTCGTCGGAGATTTTATTTAATTAAGTTTTGGATAAATTCTTATTTAGATTTCATCATGAAGCCTAAAAAACATGAGAACAAGATTGGAGAAACTCTACGAAGATCACTGGCGAATCGACTTCGATTTGAGTATCGTAAGTAGGCTATACCTACATAATTACAAGTGCAAAGTTATTTAATCGTTTTATTTATTTTTATATTAAGTCAGAGAACAAATAACGTAACAAAGAACCATATAACACAGGACCTACTATTATTGTGAATCAAAATATGAATCCGATGTTGTTTGCGAACCAGACTGAAGACTCACCTGGTCTTCATACTCAGGGAGCAACTCTACTTCCGACTTAATAACTGATTTACCAGCCATTAACTTACCAGTAGGCTACCTGTAGAATTATTCCTTTGGCAAGTATGAGGCGTTCTTGGAGACCCCCCGCCCCTACCCCCGTCACCACTAATATTTAGTGTTTTCTTTTCAAAGAGAAGATATACTGGTAACTTAGCCTATTGTATGTAGGGCTGTTTCTCTTTGTAAAATGTAGTAAGAAATTGTAATTTCTGTAAACATTTTTGAAATAAGATTAACTTCTGTTTTATAAATGGCTGCCCACGCGTCGACTGATAAATGGCACATTGCTTCCACCTACTTCGTCTAAAGCGAACTACATTGGACTTGTTGAAAATTTTCCTAACGTGTCTCGGACTATGAAAGCACTGCAGGTGCTGGTGTTCTGCGTTTCTGAAGAATTATGGACACAGGGAAGCTGTTAACTAAGTGGTTTGCGAGGTGATCAATTATCCATTCCCTGATAATCTGACCCTGCACTCTTCCTAACCAAAACGATGCGGTTTTTGTCCATCAATTGGAGTTAACTGGTGAACATTATCTTCTGGAACCATGCTTGGTGAATCGACTAGTTAAGGAGTACTGCCTATGCCTAGGCATATTCGTGAACGGTGTTCACGCTTAAGGGAGGGAGACTGTTACGTGCAATGCACGTCTCAATGTTTTTTTAAATCCCTCTTTCCTGTATTCTGGTGTTCCATGCCATTTTGAATCGACCGCCTGCTGACTTGATTCCGTTTGTCCACACGAGATAGCAGCTGCTGTCGGACTTCGGGATTCTTTCAAGTAGTTCCTTCGTTTCCGATAGAGAGTGTTTGCTGTGTCTTATAAAACTCTTCATATTCATGGCATAATTGAAAGACAATTATATTCTACGTCATGAAACAAATGCCTATGTGTTCATGATACCGCCAAATTATTTACTTAATAATGACATGTGTCAAGCCTTGATTGGACGATAAATATTTACATGAATGCAGTTCGGTTTTTGACGCAAAAATTCTCCGCCATTTTGTGGAGTCCATTATCTATCGTGAAGTAAACAACAAGCCGGCTGCTGGTCCAAGAGTATCTATCCGTTGCGCTAGGGGCTTTGGCCCCTAGTTTTTTTAAAATGTGAATACATATTCAAGAAAAAGGAAACGCCTGTGCTACATAAGGATTTAATTTCATCGTTCCGCCGTGAAGAGGAAATATGCAAAGTAAATCGCATCTGGATACAACAGGAGTGCTTGTGACATCAAAACGGCGCATGGGCGTGTGGGCCATTTTCAAGGCAATATAGTGCCGTATTTTATTTTATTTAAAATGTGTTAGTTGTTTTTTCATTTTCATTGTGTCTCCACTGTGAAGTTTTGAGGTACGTTTTTATTTTATCTAATTATTTTATTTTGGGAGCTCCAATTTTGGCCTTGTATGAATGTTTGATCTAGTGTTTTGTTTTGCCTGATAGGCCTAAAATTTCTTTTATGTTTTAATAACGTTTCCTTATATATATTAATTTTGTTATTATTTTTGTACCTTCTGGAGACACATTTATAAGTTTATTTTACGTTTAAATTATTATTTATTTTCATTTGGCAATCTTGGGATTGTCATATTATTAATCTAATTTAAGAAGCGTGGCTCCTCCCTCTTGTTTATAGTGTTTAGACGTAATTGTTTACCTCCGTTTTTTTCTTTCTGCTAATTTTAAAATTTAGTTTTGGTAAATTGTTTGCCGTAATTCGATCAGGCATGCGGTCTCCTGTTTTTTTAGTGGCCATGTTTGTGTTTTGTTTTGCCGAAATGCATCCTGGTCTCGAGGTCAGTCTCTTGGCTCCGACCACGAAACTCAAACGTGTTGTGTGTTAGCTTAATATTTTTTTTAAATGTAATTTTGTTGATTTTATTTTGTGGTTTTTGTTAAATGTTCCTGTGTTTTCCGCCGTCGTGCAAAACAAAAATTTATTTTCTAATCCCATTTTATTTTATTAATTTAATTTAATTTCTCGTTTCCTCGTGGTCTGGATCTCCGCATGTCGGATCGCTATTGCATTCCCTTGTAAATTATCAAGCCCTTTCTCATTGTGTTATGCCTGTAAATTTTATTTCAATCTTTGGGCTTTATAACATTATAATTTCAATTTAATTCTTGTCTTTTGTTTGCAAGCAAGCATGTTCTGTTTCTGGTGGAGGTGTTTCTTGTTAAATTTCAACATTAAATTTTTATTTTAAATTTTTAATCAACTGTTGTGGCATTATTTCGCCGGCAGAGATTCTGTCGGTTATTGGGGGGTGTTTGTAGAATAGCCTGTGTGTTCCCCTTCTCCACTTTCCTTCCACCCCTTTGGAGCTCTGCTGTTGGGGCATGTCATCTGGAGGTGATTTTGGCTGCGGAAGCGACTCGGACCTCTAAATAAACGGTAAGTAGGCCCATCCACGCTGGCCATGCGGCGGTGTCATTCGGGTGAAGCAGAGCGTTGGTTATCGAGTTACCGACGGACTGCTGACCATGCCGTCCACGTTGCATTCTAGTAGCAGATCGTGGTTATCGAGTTACCGACGTGCTGCTGGCCCATGCCGCCGGTGTCATTTTGGTAGCAGAGCGTGGTTGAGTTCACTTCCGTAACTATCCCCTCCCCAGTACCCGCAGGCTGTTTTATGGACCCCTCTAGTGCTGATGGGGAGGTTGTTGGTGGGATTTTGTCAGGCCAGTGCACTTGATGTTATGTAAAGCTAATCCTTGTCGTTTGTATTATTTCATGTTTGCCTCTGAATATCCATGTGGTATGCTGTAAGTGACCTGTTTAGAAGCGAGGCGTTTGCTGCTGTATTTTACCCTGTTTGTGTGCAACATTCCAACTGAAGAAGCAGCTCGGTGAGTGACTGACCTGTGTTCTTGGCATGGGAAATGGGATTTCTTGAGATTCTGATAGCCCACATGCTTCGAGTGAAGGAGTCCTGGAGCCCTGTCGGAAGCTGTTAGCCAGATGTTTTGTGCCAATTTTTGTAATTTAGCTTCCTGTTCTCGAGCCAAGCAGGTGGTGACGTATGCAGTTCTGGGCAGCATTGTGCATGATTTTGTGTAGTATGATGGCTGTGTTCGAGTGCCAGCCTAATCTATGGTGTTGGTAATTGGTGGTTGTGGTACTGTTGTGAAAGTGTAAACAGTCCTTGTAATTCCTAAAATTTGTTTCCTTCTATATTGGCTGTCTGCATTCTGTGTTTTCCAAAATGGCCGACAACAATAGTGTTTTCGATTTAATTGACTTAAGAGATAACCTTGTGAATTTGGAGAGTTCTTCTGGGGTTGAACGTGAATCACCTCTGTTTACTAGGTCTGAGGTTTTGGGATCGATTACTAGTAGTAGTTTACCTGCCCCTCGGTTGCCTGGCGCTGGCTCGTCCATACCACTTAACCCTGCATACGGTCATTCTTCTCACGTTAGGTCACCTAATGATTTCCTGGGTACTGCTGACCCGTTGCATCCCAGTTCCTTCTCTAGTAATGTAAATGTTTGTCGCCTGTAGAGGGTGTGCGAGCGGGCTACCCTGGTAACAATGTCTCTTTTCCTAATGCTACATTCTCGCCTACCGTTAATTATGGGTCGATTCCTCATCCTATTTCTGGTTTCTTAACTAAGTTAAAGAGTTTCAACCTGGATGACGTTACCCAAGTGGTCCAATTTTTAAAGCAAGTGGTCGAATTGGGTAACCATGCCTCGATTTTTGGGATGTCGGAAATTCAGATTTTCCAACTTATGTATCCAGTTGCATCCGGTATGCTGCGCGATAAGCTAGTTGAAGCTATCCACCTCCGCATGTCCTTAGCCATGTTTATTAGGGAAGTGTTGTGGTTTTTTGTCCCTGCGAGTGCCCTTAGTGCTCTCGAGCAAAGGTTTTTATATCGTGTCCAAAGGTTGGACGAGTCCCTTAGCGACTATGTCAGCGACATTAAGGTGTATGCCCAGGCATTTGCATCCCCTTTAACTGAACGACAGTTGGTGTCATCGATTGTAAATGGGTTTTCGCCTCAATATAGGTCATACATGACTATGTGTACCAGGCCTTCGTCTCTTGTCGAGCTGAAACAGGTTGTTATTGAGGCTATGGCCGTGAAACATGCAGATTCCCTTCGGGTAGCTAATGTTCCTCCTCCTTCCTTGATGTCTCGTCCCCCGCCTGAGGTTATGTTCCACCCAAGACCCAACATTAAGTGCCACACGTGCGGTGGCGTGGGACATGTCAAGAAGGTGTGTCCGAGTAACCAGGTTGTGTATCGCCAATGACGGGACGTTGTGGAGACCAATTCGGGTGTTACTTCCAAGGATATTTCTGTGCATAAGAGTTTGGCAAAACCCTGTGAAGTTTCTGGTCGCCCTACCAATGATAGTCTTGATAACTCGTTGAAAACTAAATCTTCACGGGGTAATTCTGCTTATGTCGTTGACCTACCTAACCTGTCGGTGAACAATGTCGTGGCAAATCAGCCTAATTCTAAATGTAATGTGAAACCTGTGGTGCGGGTGTCCTCGTCATCTACTTGTAATCGTTTTAGAGTGAGTAATGATTTTGGAATTTCTCCTGTGGCTAAAGGAATATCCCCGTTTATTGAAATTTGTGTTAATGACGAGTCCGTTTCTGCATTGCTTGATTCTGGTAGTGTCGCATCCTTTATAAGCGAGGACTGGTTTTTGTCTATGAAGAGTGTTTGCAAATTTCCTGAGTTAGAGCCTAACAATGAATCTTTTATTTCGGCAAATTGTTCAAACTTAAATATTTTGGGTAGTATGAGAGTCAAAATCCATATTCTAAATTTTTCTTGGAAGTTTAAATTTTTTGTTGCCAGAAATCTTTCTTGTTCTGTGGTCATTGGAGCTAATTTCATGTCACACGTTGGTATGCTTCTTGATTTTGGTGCTCGCAACTTATGGTTTATGTTTAATCCGCAAAGTAAGTTATCGTTTAACCCGGTTTTATCTTCTCCTGCTGTCAATTCTGTTAGTGAACCTATGACTATTGAGGATCTCGATCTGGAAAATTTAACGAGTCTTCAAAAGGATGCCATTAAGAGGTTATGTCAGGAATATAGCGATGTATTTACTGACAAGTTGGGTGTAACCCATTTGATGGAGTACAAGATTGAGCTAACCGATTCTGTGCCGGTGCGTTCCAGCCCGTATCGACTTGCCCCGCCCAAGATGGCTGAACTTCGTAAGATTATCGATAAGATGTTAGAAGAAGGTGTAATCCAACCCTCTATCTCTGCCTACTCATCCCCTGTATTTCTTGTGCCAAAACCTAGCGGTGGTTTTCGGCCGGTGGTCGACTATAGGGCTCTTAATCAAAAAGTTGTATTGCAGTCCATCCCTTTGCCGGACCTTCACACATGTTTTAGTTGGTTTCGCAACGCGAAGGTGTTCACGATCCTCGATTTGAATTCTTCTTACTTCCAAATTCCCCTCTCTCCTGAATCCAGGCATGTTACTGCTTTTTCCACTGACTGGAACCTGTTTGAGTATGCCCGTGTCCCGTTTGGCCTATCCACCGGAGCCGCTGTGTTGAGCAGACTTCTGGACAAGGTGTTTTCAGAAATTAAATTCAAGTTTGTGTACCACTACCTTGACGATGTGGTGATCTATTCTGAGTCCTTCGAGGAACACGTTGATCATCTGAAGGTTGTACTTGATCGGTTGCGTGACGCTGGCCTTACCGTCAAATTGTCCAAGGTTTCCTTTGCCAAGCCCAAAATTTCCTTCTTGGGACATATTGTTTCTGAATCTGGTATCTCCGTGGACCAGTCTCGTACGCAGGCCATCAGAGATTTTAAACCACCCAAGAACGCCAAGGGTGTTGCTCGTTACATTGGTATGGTGAACGTCTTCCGTAAGTTCATCAGTAACTTTGCCGACCGTGCTGCTCCTCTAAATCAATTACGCAAAAAGGCTGTGAAGTTTGAGTGGGGTCCCTCTCAGCAGGCGGCCTTCGAAGATCTTAAGCTTGCGCTCTCTAACGCCCCTGTGTTAGCCATTCCGGATTTTGGGAAGCAGTTCATTCTGCAGACTGATGCGTCTGGTCGTGGTGTTGGTTGTGTCCTACTGCAAGAATCTGATCTGGGTAGGCAACCCATTGCATACGCTTCTCGTACCTTAACGGACGCAGAGAGGAAGTATTCCATATACGAACTTGAGGGTTTAGCTGTGTTGTTCGCTCTAGAAAAATTCCGTATGTATCTTGAACACACTAAGTTTCTCCTTGAGACCGATAACCAAGCCTTGAGCTGGGTCTTAGGGAAACCCCGTAAAACTGGTAGAATTGCCAGGTGGGCAACTAGGATTCTGTCGTTCCAGTTCACTGTCCACCATATTCGTGGGTCCGAAAATGCGGTGGCTGATTCATTAAGCCGCATGTTTGAGGAAACAGCTGAAGAGGATATTCAAGAATGTGAACCCGTAAACCTTGTATCACCTGTTAATGGTGTCAATCTCGTTCTCAGCAATTCCCCTGTGCTTTTTGAAGATGTGAGATGATTCCAGAAAGAAGACCCCTCCTTATCTAGCCTAATTGATCGTATCAATTCTGGTGAAGTGATCAAGCCCTACTCTCTAAAGGATGGTGTATTGTGTTGTTCGTCTCGTCATGACCGTCTACCTAAAATTGTGCTCCCGTCAGTCCTCATTCCGGAAATTTTTCGTTACTATCACGAAACTCCTATTCGTGGCCACCTAGGAGTATTCAAGACCCGAGCTAAAATCAGACAGTTTTTCATTTGGCAAAGTATGGATGGCGATATCAGGAGGCTCATTAGAAATTGTGCTGCATGTAGTATTAGCAAACCTCCGGTTTCTACTAAGGTTGGCCTGTTGTCATCTGAACCGGCATCTAGACCCATGGAGAGGCTTTTTATCGACCATGTTGGGCCGTTCCCTCGCTCTGGTCGGGGAAACCAATTTGCGCTTGTTTGCACTGACGGTTTCACCCGGTTTAGTTGGATTATCCCCACCAGACAGGCTACGACCAGTTCCGTCATAAAGTGTCTTGATTCCATCTTTTCAACTTTTTGGCCATGTCAGTACCTGGTGTCAGATAATGCCAAGTGCTTTGTATCTCATCAGTTCCGTCAATTCTTATTTGATTATGCTATTTCGCATGTAACCACCACTCCCTATTTTCCTAACCCGTCTCTCGCTGAGCGAGTCAATCGTAATCTCCGATCTGCTCTGATTGCTTTCCACCACGACGACCATTCCAAGTGGGATTCTAATTTGCATTGGCTCAATTTTGCTTTCAACACCGCCGTGCATGAGAGCACGCAAGCCACCCCTTTTTCGTTAATGTTTTCCTTTATGGCTAATTCTCCGTTGTCCAATCTGTGGAACCTGCACGATCTCCTTCCAGACAGTTTCACGCCCGAGGATATGAGGGCGAAATTCGACAAGGTTAGAGAGAATATTAAGGTATCACATGACCAACTTGCCAGGCGACACAATGCCTGTCGCAAGCCAACGGATTTGGAAATTGGTGATGTCGTGTACGTTCGCAATTTCGAGCCCAAGGGCGTCAGTAATCTAGTTTCAAGCAAGTTGACCCCTCGTTTCAAGGGCCCATGTTATGTAGAGGCATTCCTGACTCCCGTTACTCTGCTTATTAGAAACCCCAAAGCAAACAAACTTTCCAGAGTACATCTGTCCCACATCAAACGAGGTGGAGAGGTTTCTAATGAGGAAATGCTACCGTAAATTTTCTAAAACGAATTTTGTATAATGTAGAGTATCCCTAACCTTCATTGAAGCCTTCAGGCATCTGTTCCTTCTGGAATTTTGAACTGGATATGAAAACTCTGATGGGATACAAAATGTAACTGTTGGGTAATTCCCATTTTAAGGTATATTGTAAAATTGAAACTAAAATTTGATGTTTTCATAAAAGATGCTAGCGTGTAAGTTGGGCTCGGTGGGAGACCTAACTCATGGTAACCTTGTATTCCTGTTCCCTTTGGGAATTTAAGTGGTCATTCCTCTACCGTAGTTCCTTCTAAATGTATAGTCGTTTAACTCATGTAATCTTGAAAGGTACTTCTAGACTGTAAAAAGGTAAACTTGTAAATGAAATTTTGTAAACACGGATCTAGGGCTTTGTCAGAAATATTATCTTCATGTAAATTCAACTTTGTTTCTCTTTGTAAAATGTAGTAAGAAATTGTAATTTCTGTAAACTTTTTTGAAATAAGATTAACTTCTGTTTTGTAAATGGCTGCCCACGCGTCGACTGATAAATGGCACATTGCTTCCAACTACTTCATCTAAAGCGAACTACATTGGACTTGTTGAACATTTTCCTAACGTGTCTCGGACTATGAAAGCACTGCAGGTGCTGGTGTTCTGCGTTTCTGAAGAATTATGGACACAGGGAAGCTGTTAACTAAGTGGTTTGCGAGGTGATCAATTATCCATTCCCTGATAATCTGACCCTGCACTCTTCCTAACCAAAACGATGCGGTTTTTGTCCATCAATTGGAGTTAACTGGTGAACATTATCTTCTGGAACCATGCTTGGTGAATCGACTAGTTAAGGAGTACTGCCTATGCCTAGGCATATTCGTGAACGGTGTTCACGCTAAGGGAGGGAGACTATTACGTGCAATGCACGTCCCAATGTTTTTTAAATCCCTCTTTCCTGTATTCTGGTGTTCCATGCCATTTTGAATCGACCGCCTGCTGACTTGATTCCGTTTGTCCACACGAGATAGCAGCTGCTGTCGGACTTCGGGATTCTTTCAAATAGTTCCTTCGTCTCCGATAGAGAGTGTTTGCTGTGTCTTATAAAACTCTTCATATTCATGGCATAATTGAAAGACAATTATATTCTACGTCATGAAACAAATGCCTGTGTGTTCATGATACCGCCAAATTATTTACTTAATAATGACATTGTTGATTGATGTGTCAAGCCTTGATTGGACGATAAATATTTACATGAATGCAGTTCGGTTTTTGACGCAAAAATTCTCCGCCATTTTGTGGAGTCCATTATCTGTCGTGAAGTAAACAACAAGCCGGCTGCTGGTCCAAGAGTATCTATCCGTTGCGCTAGGGGCTTTGGTCCTTAGTTTTTTTAAAATGTGAATACATATTCAAGAAAAAGGAAACGCCTGTGCTACATAAGGATTTAATTTCATCGTTCCGCCGTGAAGAGGAAATATGCAAAGTAAATCGCATCTGGATACAACAGGAATGCTTGTGACATCAAACGGCGCATGGGCGTGTGGGCCATTTTCAAGGCAATATAGTGCCGTATTTTATTTTATTTAAAATGTGTTAGTTGTTTTCTTTAATTTTCATTGTGTCTCCACTGTGAAGTTTTAAGGTACGTTTTTATTTTATCTAATTATTTTATTTTGGGAGCTCCAATTTTGGCCTTGTATGAATGTTTGATCTTGTGTTTTGTTTTGCCTGATAGGCCTAACATTTCTTTTATGTTTTAATAACGTTTCCTTATATATATTAATTTTGTTATTATTTTTGTACCTTCTGGAGATACATTTATAAGTTTATTTTACGTTTAAATTATTATTTATTTCCATTTGGCAATCTTGGGATTGTCATATTATTAATCTAATTTAAGATCCGTGGCTCCTCCCTCTTGTTTATAGTGTTTAGACGTAATTGTTTACCTCCGTTTTTTTCTTTCTGCTAATTTTAAAATTTAGTTTTGGTAAATTGTTTGCCGTAATTCGATCAGGCATGCGGTCTCCTGTTTTTTTTAGTGGCCATGTTTGTGTTTTGTTTTGCCGAAATGCATCCTGGTCTCGAGATCAGTCTCTTGGCTCCGACCACGAAACTCAAACGAGTTGTGTGTTAGCTTAATATATTTTTAGCCTATTTTCAATTTTGAAAAAATAGGCTTATGAGATCACCTTTTGTCCGTGTGTGTGTGCGTGTGTGTGTGTGTGTGTGATTCGTGTGTGTGTCCCCCCCTAATAAAATCGAAACGGCTGGAGCGATTTTAATGAAACTCGGGAAGTTCATAGCACTATTCCCGGCGACCTCGACCGTGCCCTTCAAATTTTGTTACGTCTCACCAATCCAACATGGCGGCTGTGCGAAATATTTCACTAGCATTCAATATCTCCGAAACTATTACCGATATCGCCCTGAAATTGTGTACGGTGATAAAGGGCACTACTAGAAGTTCACCTATGAGACTTTCAAAAACCTGGTGACTACCAAACCAACATGGCGGCCAAGCGAATTTGAGATATTTAAATAGACTTTTCTCGCGATTTAACTATCTAAATGTAATGAAACTTGGTACAGCAAATGTTTATACACATTGTAATGCACTGGAGTCTAATTTAGCTCAATTGTTTACATAACCTCAAAATGGCGGCTGTGCGAAATATTTCACTGACATTCTATATCTCCGAAACTATTACAGATATCACCCTGCAATTTTGTACGGTGATAAAGGGTACTGATACAGGTATACCTATGTATATTTCATAAACCTGTAAAGTACGAAACGAACATGGCGACCAAGCGAATTTAAAATATTTTAATAGACTTTTCCCGTGATTTAACACTCTGAGCGCAGTGAAATGTGGTACAGTAATTGATTTTGCAGATTGTAATGCACTGCCATCTAATTTAATTCAATTGCTTACATAACCTCAAGATGGCGGCTGTGCGAAATTTTAAAATTAAGTTTTAATTTCTTGTGTCGTAATCATGCGATCGAAGTGAATGTTTGAATAATGAACCTAGGCAATAATTGTCCTTGAATGGTACATAACTCTATGGCCTATACACATAACACTCCTAAATAGTGAGCTCCCGAAATATTTAGACGGTTCTCAATATCTATGAATCTTTTACAGCAACCAAACTGAATTTCTTAATGTTCATAGAGACTATGAACATATGTTCACCTATAGGACTTTCAGGAACCTGGTGAGCACAAATCCAACATGGCGGCGACGCGAAGTATAAATATTTAAATGGACGTTACTCGCGAATTAACTATCCGAGTGCCGTGAAACGTTGCACGTTAAATGCTTATACAAATGTTGATCCACTGGCATCTAATTTATTTCAATGGTTTGCATTATCACAAGATGGCTGCTGTGCGTAATTTTAAAATCTCGTTTTTACTTCTTGTTGTCTAATCATGCGATTGAAGTTTGAATACCACACGTACACAATAATCTTAATGTAATAGTACAAAAATAAAAATCCAACCTGGCGACCATCTGAAATATTTAGACGGTTTTCAATATCTACGAATCTGTTACAGCAATTAAACTGAAATTTTGAATGTTGATTGTGGCAGTTAACGTAAGTAGGATATATGAAAATATGCTGTATAGTTCTTCACGGAACTACTTGTTTTTAAATGTAATCTTGTTGATTTTATTTTGTGGTTTTTGGTAAATGTTCCTTTGTTTTCCGCCGTCGTGCAAAACAAAAATTTATTTTCTAATCCCATTTTATTTTATTAATTTAATTTTAATTTCTCGTTTCCTCGTGGTCTGGATCTCCGCATGTCGGATCGCTATTGCATTCCCTTGTAAATTATCAAGCCCTTTCTCATTGTGTTATGCCTGTAAATTTTATTTCAATCTTTGGGCTTTATAACATTTTAATTTCAATTTAATTCTTGTCTTTTGTTTGCAAGCATGCATGTTCTGTTTCTGGTGGAGGTGTTTCTTGTTAAATTTCAACATTAAACTTTTATTTTAAATTTTTAATCAACTGTTGTGGCATTATTTCGCCGGCAGAAATTCTGTCGGTTATTGGGGGGTGTTTGTAGAATAGCCTGTGTGTTCCCCTTCTCCACTTTCCTTCCACCCCTTTGGAGCTCTGCTGTTGGGGCATGTCATCTGGAGGTGATTATGGCTGCGGAAGCGACTCGGACCTCTAAATAAACGGTAAGTTTATGCCATGCGGCGGTGTCATTCTGGTGAAGCCGAGCGTTGGTTATCGAGTTACCGACGGGCTGCTGCCCATGCCGTCCACGTTGCAATTATTATTATTTCTTTAAACTCTCATTGAATTTTCTATCCAATTGTACTCACATGTTTTCAAGTATTGTAATTTATTAGTGCCAATGTAGGGCGAATGATTGTTGAACTACGGTATATTAAATAGAAAAGATAAGTATATCGGGTTTGTTGTCTAAGTGAGTGATCGAAAATTAGCGAGTACGAACCAATACATACGTCTACAGCCTGTAATGATACTTCACCTGACTGTACATGACAAACATCTCTTGACCGTTGCATTCGAAGGTTTGAAATGCGTCGTTCTGGTAGCTATTGAGGAGACGAAGGCTCGAGGTTAAAAATTCATAAATATAAGAAAACGTAAGTAAACGTTACGCTTTCCAACATGTACTGAATGCTTGTGTCATTCATTAGGGTGTGTATTACAATATTTCCTTTCATTCCAGACTAAGGCAGTGTTAGAGTTTGAGGGGCAGCTGGCCTCTTGGTTCCGCCCATTGAAACCTCAATAACTAGCTAACTAGAGTTTCAGAGGAGAAGATTTATACGAAACAGTCTGTAAGCTTTCTTTATGAATACAATTTAATGTATTTTATTCACTTTTCCAAAGGGATTGGTTTTTAAACATTCGTTTTTTCAAACCTTAACGTTTGCCTCATTCCTTGTGTATACAGCGTACCGTTAAACCGAGGTACTGTATTTGATATACTGTAAATGGGCAGATGCCAAAATCACCAGTCGAGTGTTTTACTTTTAAGATACAATATAACATTTGAGACTAGGCATTGACCCGGTAATTGAATCCGCTGCGCCTTGCTGAGAGGCAAGCAGCTTGACCACTGCAATCCAACGCTCCAAATTGTTAGTGTCAGGTTGGGAGTATTGATATTGCAAATTTTTAGTCTCAACTCAATAGGCCAAGGCTATATTCCCTATGATTGGGACATCCTAAATTGAAAAAAAAAAAAAAGATTTTGGTGCTGCATTCCAATTATTAGCCCAGTCATTTTGATAGCATCACTCAATAAATTGTTTGATTAGCAGTGTTGGAGACAGGGACATGACTTTTACAGTTTCAGAATTCATTCTGAATGAAACTCGAACGCGGCTTATACACATGCATCCGACATGAATAGCTTGTGTCCTTGTTTCATCTTCTGGGCGATATTATGTATTGAAATTAGGAACCCTGGTCACTATTGCACCTCATATATGTGCTAAAGTGCGTAAATACCGTATGTCTTTTTATTTATTGCACATTTAAAAATGGCTGCTATGTTCCGACAGCATTTGCATCTCATTCAACTGTCAACAAGGCACACTCTAGCAGTACACACCGAGGCGCACACATTGTTGCCAACATGTGGGATACAAAATCACTGTTGATAAAAAAAGATCGGATACAAAATCACTGTTCATCAAAAGAAACATTCATTGGGACTCGTTAAGCTGTAACCATGGATTGGACAAAACGAAGGTTAGAATCGTCCGGTGTCGGTGCGGCGTTGACGCCTGGTTATCATCTTGTTGCAGGTTACAGACAGGTTGTGTTTTATCCACCTTAATTCCACTTAACGATGGCATTTCGTGCACGGTAGTGGTTTTGGTACTAAAATGTGTTGCAATAGCTTCTGCAACTTCCTAGGTTGATCATAGAACCGCAGGTTGAAGTTATTGATTGCTATCAGGCAACTTCGACAATCAATAGTGAATGAATTATTCAATTCGGCGCACTATCAAATGAACTAAGGGCCGCACACAAATGATGCGCATTAGAGAATCAACCGTGCGCTCTGTTTTATATACGTAACTTACTGTAGTACCGTAAGGGCAAGGTTGGCAGTACTGTTTTGACGATTGTTTTGGACAATGGCAGCCACTTTTGTCATTTTGGCTATTTAAGTCGTGATCCTATTTGGGATGGCAGGGTGGGTCACAGACGGCCGAGGAGGAAACGTCTATTAAAACATCATTCCCCGATTTATTTCTCATTATCTGATTAGGTATTTTGACTAATTCATGTGCTATAGAGGATATTATCACTCGTTCTGCGTTCATTCAGTGCTACCATTCCAGTTAGATGGCGAATGTATGATTTTTACACCTTTTCCGGGTTTCCAGGGGACAGTACCTTTTGAAATTGCTGTTATATGACTAATATACTGGAAATATGTGCTAAATAATGTAATTAAGTAAGTTTCATTCTTGTTGAATTTGAACTACGGCAGCCTGTTGCTCACTCCAGCTGAGCGAGACATGACGAGACATTGATGTCACGGCAGTGTGCCCAACGAGTAAGATATTGAATACACCACAACTAGGAAAAACCCATTCATCTGCGGGAAGCTAGATTCTGGACGCGTTCGGCTGTAACCATTGTTAAAACCATTGATCTGGACGTGTTAGGCTGTAACAATTGACAAAACCATTGATCTGGACACGTTAGGCTGTAACCATTGATTTGGACGCGTTAGGCTGTAACTATTGATCTGGATGCATTAGGCTGTAACCATTCTCAAAACCATTGATCTGGACGCGTTAGGCTGTAACCATTGATATCGAAGCGTTAGGCTGTAGCCATCATCAAAACCATTGATCTTGACACGTTAGGCTGTAACCATTGATCTGGAAACGTTAGGCTGTAACCATTGACAAACCCATTGATCTGGATGCCTTAGGCTGTAACCATTGACTAAACCATTGATGTGGACGCGTTAGGCTGTAGGCATTGTCAAAACCATTGATCTGGACACATTAGGCTGTAACCATTGATTTGGATGCGTTAGGCTGTATCCATTATCAAAACCATTGATCTGGACACGTTTGGCTGTAACCATTGATCTGGACGGGTCATACTCTAACCATTGTCTAAACCATTGATTTTGACATGGAGGAAAGACCACCTATACAATTAGTACCGTATGCGTGGGGTTGACAGTACTGTTCTAACACCGATAATGGCAGACAGAGCTGGTTTTTATACTATGCAAGTCTTGTTATAATTTTGGGTGGTGGGTGGTTTAGCCTATAGACAGCCTAGGAGTGGCCTACAACATTCCCAGTTCAATTATGAATCATTAGAAACTGTATTTATTGCAAATACCAGAAGTTAAAACTATTGCCAATACCCATTGCATTGCCCAAAACGAAGGTTAGAATGGTTGGATTGGCGGGCCATTGTTGTCGACATGTCAGGCTGTAACCATTGTCAGAAATCTTTGATCTGGACGAGTTAACCTGTAAACATAGTCTAAACGACTGTTTCTTTCATTTGAGACCCTCACAAGACGCTACCTAGACTGCCTTTTCAATTAGTAACGTATGGGTTTCGCTGGGGTTGGATATACTGTACGTGTGCATAATTCACTCGGATAATAGACAACACAGCTTGAATTTTACTACTTAGTCTAAGTTGTGATATAAACATGGGTTATAGACAGCGGAGGAGTGAAACGCACCATTTCCTGATCAATTTTGAATCATTACAAAAGGTATTTATGGCTAATTTCAGTAGTTAAGGAAATGTTTACGTAGGTTCTCATCCCCTTCACTGGTACTCTCTCTAGCAGATGGGATGGAAAGATACTGACACAAAACAATTTCCTGTGGATAGCTGATATATTAATGTTGTGAGAGGATATACTGTGTCAGCCGCCATGAAAATCCATAAAATTTTCTATAGTAATAGGTAATGCGACTTAGATACAGGACAACTGTCAACAAGGCGCACTCTAGCAGTACACACCGAGGAGCATACATTGTTGCCAACATCATCATCTTGCACTGTTTCCAGCCACTTATCTCTTGGCCTTTTTCCCTTTATTTTCATCTCGAGTATCTTCCTGGGTATCCTCCTCCCATCCATTCGCTTAACATGCCCGTACCATTTAAGCCATTCTACTGTTCCAGCCAATCAGATCTCTCTCCTCCTACTTTCACACAGCTTATAGTTCCATTGTACATTTCACTTATCCTCCAAATAGTCTACTTTCCTTCTCCTCTCTCTCCTCCAAAGCCTTCCATACCTTACTTCTACGTACACTATCATATGCTTCCTCAATGTCCAGGAAGACCATCAGCAGACCTATTCCATATTCTTGCAGCAAAAATTAGATCACTGTGGACGTTCCTGCTCTGAAGCCTCCCTCAGGGGCTCACATCTAGTGGGACGTGGGTTGGCGACCACGGAACCACAGCTGAGTCCGGCGTTGCTTCCACTTACTTGTGCCGGGCTCCTCTCCATCTTCTTTCCTTGCGACCTCCCTTGGAGAACTCTTGTTCTTTTCCGACCCCGACGGAATTAGGGTATCCGAGGCCTAGGGAGTCTTTCACTTTCCCCTCTTAATTGGCCCTTGTCTCATCTTTCCTGATCCCTCCTCCTTCGAGGGGTCAGACCTCTTTTTTTCTTTTCATTAAATTTCCTTTTCTCTTTAAGTTTCCCGCACTGTTTTTGTTAATTGGCCCCCCGTGTATCTAAATTCCCTAGCTAGCTTGTCTTCCTAGTTTTTTTTTGTTGCATCAACATCATTTTGTAGGTATTTTCCATCTACGTTGCATTTTTTACGTTTTTCCTATATAAATTGCATTTTGCGAGTGTTTTCATCCTCAATTGCTTGTTGTAAGGATTGACAATCAAAATTGCTTTTTAGTAAGTCTATCAATATCGGGGCCGGGACTTTTGTGAGTATTTTGAATTTCAATTGCATTTTGTATTTTCAACCTAAACCGCTTTTTGCAAGTATTTTCAATCTAAATTGCATTTTGTATCATCGGCATTTTGTAAGTGTTTTGAGTCTCAATTGCATTTTGGGGTATTTTGAGTCTAATTACATTTTGTAAGTATTTTCAAACTAAATTGCATTTTGTAAGTATTTTCTATCCAAGTGAGTAGTTTGAAACCACCGGGCATTTTGTAAGCATTTTCAATTTCAATTGCACTTTATGAATATTTTGGATTGGAAATGGGAGCTTTCAATATGAATGGCATTGTGAATTTTCAATTTCAATTGCATTTTGTACTTTTTTTTTCAATTTCACTTGCATTTTGTAAGTATTTCGACTGTACATTGCATTTTGTAGGTATTTTGAACTTAACCTACATTTTGTGCGTATTTTTCAATCTATTCCTTTTGTGAGTATTTTCGTTCTAAATTCCCATTTGTGAGTATTACCGCTCTCCATTTTGTAAGTTCTTAGTTCCTTTTTGTATGTATTTTCCTTCTCATTTAATTTTCCTTCTGGTTTCCACTTTATTGACATTTTCGCTTTCACCCAGACCGTTAGGGGCCGATAACCTAGATGTTAGGCCCCTTAAAACAACAATTATCATCATCATCGTGCTCTGAAGCCATGTTGTTCTTCTCTCATCCTTCCTTCTAGTTTTGCCCGAATTCTCTTTTCCAAAACGTTCTCAACGATCTTCGCACTATGGCTCATCATTGTAATCTCCCGATAATTCTTGCACTCCTTTCTGCTACCTTTCTTGAGGATTGGGACAATTATTCCCTACTTCCAGTCCTCAAGGGTGCCCCTCTTTCCATGGCACCCTCATTACTAGGGTGGCCATAACTGTTTTGGCCTAGACCGGGACATCGTAGTACCCGGTGGGGGGGGGGGGGGGTATTTATTACTCCCATGTATCAAAAACCTATTATTAGTTATAACAGTTTTATTTTCCTTGATAACAATTTACCCTAACATCTAACAAACAATTGTGTAGGCTTACAATATAATTTCCTCCCCCCTTTTTTTTGACAAAATTACATTTAATTTTAATTAATTAAATTAAATAAACATTTGTTAATATTAATGTCGGGCTAACCGTGGGAGGTGTGTTTAATTTTAATCATCTGTCTGTTCATCAGATTCTTTTTCTTTATCATAGCAAAAGTATTTTTGGGAACTACTTATCTTTCTCAATACGTATTTGTTTCTTAAGAGCATCTCGTAAAGCTGGTCACAAGTGTATTTAAAATTCACTCGAACCATCAACATTGAACTCATTGTCATTACATCAAGTCGTGATTTCTCAGACGACCACAAGTTGTTCATGATGGAAAAAACTCTTTCTACGGGAGCACTGGTTCCTGGCAAACACATAGCGAAATTCAACAACTTTAAAAATAGCATCATATGCAATGTCCTCACTACTAAGCCTTGCGAATATTTGCTTCCATCTCTCTTCAAGAGATGTTTTTACCTGGGTTCCGTCCACTCTGTTCCATTCCTTTATGTTTTCAGACACAATCTCTTGAACACACTGCCACTGGTCTTCGTCTTGATCTTCAGATATTTCCTTGATCTGTCTGGCATTAAAATTAGATAGGCTGGTCTGGATATCACTCCATGACGGAACTGTTTGTAGTAAAATCCACTGCAAGTTATGTACGCCTCCGAAGCTCAATTCCCATTTGTCTAAATAGTCAACACAAGTTTTGTAAAACTTTTCCACTGCTGCTGTAAAGTCCTGGACATTTAGTTCTCGTCCTCCTTCCTGTAAGTTTAATATCAGTGTTTTCACATTAGTAGGAACAAATCCCTCTTCCTCTCTAGATTTCATCACACTTTTGAGTGAGTGTACGCGCCAAACAACTTCAGTAGCGGAGATAGTATCCTTCTCTATCTTCAAAACGGTGTCTTCAAAAGTTGAAAACTGGGATGTCACAAACATCAGCCATGGGTTTTCAAAAAGTTGACTTGGAAAGTAAGGGAATTTTTTCTGGGAAAGAAAGTAGGACTTCAGGCATTCAAATGTCTTCAGTATGCGTGTAATAGCTGGGCCAAGAGACGAGTGTTTCCGTGCTCAAATAACTTTGAATATTCAACTCCGGCGAAATCACAAAGTTCTTTCAGTTGCTCAGTTCTGACGGTATATATGTGGAAGTATTTATACACTTTAACTGTGAATCCTCCGTGGCTTAGGCGGCAGCACGCCGGCCTCTCACCGCTGGGTCCGTGGTTCAAATCCCGTTCACTCCATGTGAGATCTGTGCTGGACAATAACGGAGGCAGACAGGTTTTTCTCCGGCTACTCCGGTTTTCCCTGTCAAATTTCATTCCAGCAACACTCTCCACTATCATTTCATTTCATCTGTCATTCATTTAATCATTTCCCCAGAGGAGTGCGTCATGCCTCGGCAGCCGGCACAGTTCATATCCTCGCCGCTAGATGGGGGCTTCATTCATTCCATTCCTGACCCGGTCAGAGACTGGAAGCAGGCTGTGGATTTTCAAGTGTGAAGCATTCAATATCAAATGGCAGACAATTTACGGCTGTTTGAATACAGTTGTGGACTTTGTGGGCACCGCACCCTACTCCGATTATTTCTTTCTCTAAACTATGTTGGAGATGTTGGCAACATGTTTTCCCTTTTCTAGCGGCCCCGCCAAAATTTCTATTAGTGTTGTCAGCACTTATAGCTACTAATTTCTTTAAGGTTTTTGTTTTTTATTCGTTCCTCAAGCATTTTGCTTTGGGTATCAGATTGTTCGTTAGGAAGCGAAGAAAAGGAAATCATTTTAACGTTGACTGCAGATAGTGGCAAGAAATAACGAACAAGTACAGGAAAACATTTTTCTGCCTTTTTGTTCGATGCGTCTATGCCACGAGAAACAGACCCAAAGGAACTCAATTTTTGTCCACTTCATTAATGGATAATGGAGCCAAGACATTATACACACGATTGCCTCACTTTTGGTCTTTCCGGGAGAATATTTTGGCTCAAAGCTTTTTAATGAGTTTGGACATTCATTTGACCTAAAACTGTGTTCATGAACAACTGCATGGTAGGCGAACATGCCTTCTTGTGCAGAGATTTTATCATCGGTGTCCTTTTTAAGATAAAATGTTATAACAGAAAACGGTGTCTTCAAAAGTTGAAATCTGGGATGTCGCAAACATGGCTTAAAACATGGATTTTTCAAAAAGTCGGCTTAGAAAGTAAGGGCATTTTTCCTGGGAAAGAAAGTAGGACTTCAGGCCTTCAAATATCTTCAGAATCCCTGCAATAGCGTTTCCATGCTCTAATAACTTTGAATATCCCACTCCGGAGAAATCACAAAATTCTTTCAGTTGTTCAGTTCTGATGGTAAAGCAAATGCACCAATTGTCGTCATGTTAAGACTGATTTTGTCAAGAAAATGTATATGCCTCATACCTTTTGGTAATTTAAATCAACAAGACCACTGTACCTAACCTCAAACACTAGGAAACTTTCAATGCCGAAAGTATGTGTTTTTGGCTAGTAATCGTCACGAGTTATTTAGATTTTTCCAATATTCGTCACCCGTTTTCACCAATTGTCGTCACATTGTTCATTGTCCTTATCTGCTATTTATAATGCTTTTATGTCAATATTGTTGGGTAAGGCACCGATTTATTGACATGGAGACTAAGAGCATTATTCTCCATTTTAGGTCCGTATTGAATATATTCACTAACAAAACTATTAATTATTAATTATTTCCGTCTCATCAACAACATTGTATTGAAAAGACAGAAATTGTTAATAGTTCTGTTTATGGAGGCTAACATCGGTGTCCTTTTTTTCAGATAAAATGTTGTAAATTAGAAGAAGTGCTGACAGCTTTCTCAGGATCTTTGTTTTTTCGTTTTTTGTGTTGGGTAATATCATTTCTTCCCGCATGAGCGACAGAAAAAATGGACACCACAGGTTTTGCATACTACTTTTGATCTGTTAGTGGTAGAAATGTCAGTTTTAATAAACTTAAATTCCCTCTCCAAATCTTCATTGAAATTACATAACCGTTTTTGCTGTTTCGAGAGAGACATTATACACAACACATATACCAATAAATGACACGTTCTTCAAAGTACTCCCTCCACATGATCTTGAGTTCATCCTTATTCCCTACTTCTCGACCACTTATGTTCACCATTCGCACGTAGTCCGTCATATCATTTCTCCTCTTACTTTTAACCATCCCATATAGGACCTTTTTGGTACCTTCACTATCCTCCTCCATCATCCTTGTCCTCTCTTCCATCCATTTTCTTCTCTCCTCAGCCACCACTCTCTTCACTTCCTTCTTTGGTATTTGATACTCTTTTCTTGTCTATTTTGGAACCACACCCTAAAGGCGCTATTCTTGTTCTGCACTATATCTTTTGTTTGCTGATTCCACCATGGTGTTTCTTTCCATCTCTGTTGTTGCTTGTCCTTCCACATACTGCTTCTGCCGCACTTACTAGTGTCCTCTTGAATCTACCCCATTCATCTTCTACTGTCTTCAGTTCATCGTTTGGAATGCTTTCCTTCACTATTCTTAGGTATTCTGCCATGTTTTCTTCACCTCTCAACTTCCGTACTCCTATCCATCTATCCTGATTTCCTGCCCCTTTCTTATCCTTGGCCCCTCTCAGGTTCATAACCAGCAGTCGGTGATCACTATCCATGGTCTCTGATGGAATTACCTTGATGTCTATGATGTTTCTATTCGTATCACTATCGTACAGGATATTGTCAACTAGTCAGGTCGTTGCTATACCAGGTAATCTCGTGGCTCTCTCTTTTCTTGAACCAGGAGTTCGCATCCAACAAGCCATTCCTTTTACAAAAATCCCACAATCTTTCACCTTCCTCATTTCGACTGCCCCAACCCTCTGGTCCAAGCACATTTTCATAACCTTGACTTTCCCTTCCAACATGCGCATTTAAATCTCCCATTATAATCACACTCTTTCCTCCCACCTCTTTCTGCATTTCCTCTTCAAACATGTTGCCAACATGTGGGATGCAAAATCACTGTTGATAAAATGAAACATTCATGGTGACGCGTTAGGCTGTACCCATTTATCTCGACGTTTTAGGCTGTAATCATTGTCAAAGACCAATGGATTGGACAAAACGAACATTAAAATACACATGGAACGGGTATATTAGGTGGCCAATCACAATTCAAGGCAAAGAGTATATCTTCTGACCAATCACGTGAAGTATCATTACAGGCTGTAGACGTATGTCAACCAATTCGCGTGGTGCTTTATGCTGGCAATTCAACACTCTTTTATTCAACAGCCAGTGCAGACCACATGATCCTTGGTGTAGACGCGAAGTCTTATTTGTTGTTTTGAAAGATCCCCGAGAAAAGCTAAGACAGGTAAATTGTTACTTCATAAGACCCATTCTACAGATGACTGAACCTTTGTTCATGTGTGTTTATTTAGATGTTGACTAAGAATTATGGAACGATGCTGTACCGTGACAAGTTCATTAATACTAGAGAATACCTATTCCTAGCTTTTACACATTTATCTGGCAGATCATTGAAAATATATGATTCACAAACCTTTCTCGGTTTGCTTTAAAATTGAGCTTACTGTCAATTTTATTACTGTTGCACCGGAAATATTTGCTACGCTATTTTCCGTAAATAAATGATTTTCTTTTTCAAGCAGTGGTGTGTACTGTATTTTGTGTTTTGAGCGAGCAGGTCAAGTAAATCGTGAAAATATAATTTTCTTACAGAGTATAACATCATTGAAACGTTCACACCTGCTGTTCACAAGATAGTTGGATTTAATCCCGGCACAGTAGTTGGCATTTGAGGGAGCCGTATCAGTAGGTTTACTGGCAAGTTAAAGATCCCCTTCGGGGCAAAAATCCGTCACCCCGGCGTCTCTAAAGGCCGCAGTAGTTAAAAGGGATGTAAAACCAATAATATTATCTTTCCTTATCTTAGATCAGCCGAAGACTCAGTTCAGCTTCCCTTGTTCCTACGTTTCTCCTGCAACCAAATTGGTCTCAACCGATTCTGTTTCTATCTGTCTTTCCATCCTCTTGTAAAATATTCTAGTGAGGATCTTTCAGGCAGTCTTCACATCTGTCAGCTCTTGCTTTCTTCGATTAAGGGATGATGACATTCTTCTTGAAATCAGAGGGTACTTCTCCTGTTTCATAGATCCTACATATCAAGTGAAATAACCTGATCAGACCTTGATCTCCTATGCAACGTAGCAACTCTATCGGTAAATTTATTCCTGGTGTTTTGTTCCTGCTTAATTCCTCTAGTGCACTATAAAATTCTAATCTCAATATTGAGTTTCCTTTCTCATCTTCATCAAGTTCCTCTTCCCTTTCTATTACATTATTCTCAATCTCATTACCCCCATACAAATGCTCTACGTAAGCTCAATATATTGAAGCAGAACATAACATCTCTTAAGGCTTCAGTTTCATTGATAATGGTTGCAAAATTATTACAACAAGATGTGTTTGTTCAAAGAACTCCCGCCATTAATCCATTGACTTCATTACCATTCAGAGAATACTTATTTTTGTAATAAGGAATG
Source organism: Meconema thalassinum (assembly GCA_946902985.2). NCBI lineage: Eukaryota > Metazoa > Arthropoda > Insecta > Orthoptera > Tettigoniidae > Meconema > Meconema thalassinum. The sequence goes on along the minus strand of OX336395.1, from coordinate 18,319,021 downwards.
GTTGGTTTGCAAATAGCTTTCTTTTCTTCACTTGATTCTTCAGACTGTCGATTGTGGATTTCAAAACTTACAGTTAGCTCCATGATATGCTCATTCTTTGTAGTGAGCTGCCTCCTGTATCTCGGAATACATATTCAGACTCAGCTCTGTCAAGCGGTGGATTGGCGTATCTTGGACTCTAAAGACAAAACTAAGGATTTGGTTTGAATCCCTCTCAACCACTTTAGAAGTGGTTTTTCCACTTCTACTCCAGTCTAATACTGTGATGGTTCCTTACTTGAGACCAATACTAGCCCCAGTTACACACACATATCACATTCTCAGACACATTTTATGCAATCCCAAGTAGAGTACCTGCAAGAAGAGCTTGCCGAAACTCAGCGATGCGCAGAGACCAATATTAATCGGCGTAGTTTAATGCTCATTGCGGGGCCCCTGTGTGTCCCCCGAATGCTGATTACTGGGCTCCCTGCTCACTGCATTCTTCAACCCTGAAGGCTCGCTGCGAGACGCAGTCTACAGCTGTAATTCAAGCGTAGAGTGCAAGGAAGCAGCAGGTTACTGTGTCCTGGCTCAGGTAATAACTACTGTGTAAGGCGCTGAGATCCCACTTGAACCCCAGTCACAATTTAGCTTGCCAAGCCTCCGGCTGCTGCCAGCGAGCTACTGAAGTGAAGTGGGAGGAGCCACTACCGAGCCCGCCCGAACATTGCCGGAGATCTGCGCAGGATTCTGTGACAGGCTCTTCTTGCGCGTATTCTACATGGGGCTGATAACCATGACGTACAACCTCGTAAATTGAATAAGAACTCGTGGTGAAACTATTTTTAGATCATTTTCAAATTCTGAAATTTCTTTATTTTTTTAGCTACTAGAGTTGCTGTTGCCATGAGTCTGGGTGCCGATAATTTACCCCAAGATGGGTTGCTGAAGATCTTCTCATATTGTTCTAACAATGATCTGGTGACATCGGTCCAGTTTGTGTGTACTTGGTGGCAAGAGGTATCCAGAATGAGGTGTTTATGGAAGTACATTGTATACAGACCCTGGATCGACGTGAAGGCTATGGATTTGTTGAAAATATCCCCTCAGTTGCAAGCAATTGATTTGGTATCAAACTATAATAAAAATGAGAAGTGCATTATTGGTGCATTGCACAAATACTGTCCTGAAGTCAAACGATTGCTTGTGTCAACAGATGTCTTCTATGCACTGCATGACGTACCTGGAAACGTTCTAGTATTTCCCAATATAAAAGTGCTAATCCTTACTCAAGGACAAAATGATTTCAGAGCTTGGCATATTTTAAGTTCCTTGCGGAACGTTAAACATCAATTGCATACTCTTTGTTTGCCTTGTTTTACCCGCGATAATGTCTGCGTTTTGCCATATTTATCTGCATGCACTAAGCTGGAGACATTGTCTCTCGTTTGGTTGTGTGAAGATGCAAAGCAATTGAAAGTTGAAGAGGCACAGTGTTTGAGAAAACTTACGTTTCTCACAATTAATAATGAAGGGAAATGTAATCTGAGAGACACTCTCATTATATTTTCATTGTTTCCTAATCTCCAAAATCTGCAATTATGCAATAATTGTGATCTGCCCTGTGATGAATTATTCCAGGCTGTTTCAAAAAACTGTCCAAAACTGGAGAAGCTAACCCTAAGTGAATCTTACAGTTTCGATCCTATGGATGGTATGTACCTTGATTTAAGCTTAACACATCTCCATTTAGTGAAGAATCTAACATCGCTGACTATAATGTATAATCGTTTTATTACTTGTGAAGCTATAGCACTTCTTCAGCTCATCCCACACTTGGCATACCTTGATCTGTATGACTGTAAACAGCTCACAGGCCAATGCCTGAATGTGGTATGTGGTTTTGTTAATTTGGAGATTTTAAAATTTGATCTTCATTACAAAGAGCATCTGGTAGATCTTACAGCGAGTCATATAAAGAATAAGAATCTCATGCTCATGTTTTATCGGTGTAGGGATATTTCAAAACTAGAATACCTGAGAAATCAGCACTTGTATATATGTCTGTTGGCAGATAGATTGGGAGAGTCAGTGCTTCTTCGGTAATAATCATGTATTTACTTAACTGCAGGGTTATTATCTATGTGCGCCCCGATAAACACGGGAAGCTAAGCCGACTTTGACTGGCGCAGATTGCGGGCGCGCGTACACGGTTCAGTCGGTGGGGGCACGCACTTTTACACTCTACCAAGCATGTTCAATAATGTGTACTTACAGTGCTCATAGCCGATGCTGAAAATGTCCTCCCTCTCTTGTAATACACACCCGACATCTTCTGATGAATAAATGGACAACATTCTCAAGTTCACTGCAGTGATAGCTTTGATTTCATCTTTTATGTACTGTTTAAGTTCAGTTCACAGTAATCACAATACTCACTAAACGTGCAACACTAACGTCTGAGCTTTGCAGATACACTTCCATATGAATTACGAAACACGTGTGAACTAACGATATGAGTCTGCAAAGCGGGGTATTGCGAGGTCCACTCGTTGCGCACCTGGCCGGCCCAATGAGTGGACCATGGCAAACTATTGCGTCATTTGGCTGGCCAGGTGCGGACCTCGCATTCCCTCACTCCTCTGACTCATATCGTTTAGTGAATTATCTGAAACAAGACGAAAATTTCGAATCATGTTTTCAGGCAGACCTATGGCTAATGCCAGTACAATTAGGAGGGTCACTAAACGATTCAAGAAAACTGGCTTCGTAAATAATAATAATAAAGTTAACAAAAATTAGATGAGATCGTTGTCCATTGTTTCATCAGAAGATGTCAGGTGCTTGTTACAAGAGAGGGAGGACATATTCAGCATCGACTATGATCACAGTAAGTACACATTATTGAACATGTTTGGTAAAAGTTTGCGCCACCGCCGGCTGAACCGTGTAAGTGCGCCCACGATCTGCGCCAGTCAAAGCCGGCTTAGCTTGCCGTGTTTATCGGGGCGCACATATATAATGACCCTGCGCTTTCTTAAGCTCACATAGGAGCACTGGAATCACTCCATGTACACTTTATTGTTCAGAATATTAGCTAGAGATGTGCGCCTTCTACTCCAAAAATATTTTCATTTTTTCTGATTTGGCTGCCCCTTGTTCACCAATTATGGTGAATTGTTTTTCTTCAAGTGTTATTAGTGTAAGTCTTCTGCCTCTATTCCTCAGAGTCCACTTCTCCACTCTGTATTCAATGTGTTGCATTGTTATATCTAACTCTTGTAGAAACAATTTTTATTTGTCTCTTTCAATAATAATTGCATAGTGGTTTTATTAGCCGTTTCTGGTACGATAATCATGATACAAATATATATCACACCCCCGGTGGAAGACTGAAGTTAGAAAAATGCGTATTCGTTTCACGAGAAGCATTTAAAAGATTTTGAGTCATGAAAAATAGTAAATATTACTTACAGAAAGTGGAATTAATGTACGAGCATTATAAACTTTAAAATTAAATGCAAAGACTTGTGGTGTATTATGTTCGTTTAAGTAATAATAATTTTGAGCTATGGCATTTTTTATTCAGTGTATCTTAAATTGTTAACAGTTATGTCTGGTATGGTTAAAACAAATTTTACTATTTTGGGGTTGCTTATTAATTCGTTCTTTTGAATAAGTAATCTTGCTTAACTTACACAAAAAATTCTACTGCTTGAATTCCACAGATGACAAGAGAAGAAAACAGAATTATGTGTACGATAGTAGATTTGCTGTCTTCATGATTTGAGTTGTGACAGTTTTCCACAGCACAGATTTGATTAAGGTGGCCTTATACACAAAATTTGATAGAAATAATTTAACTTGTATACAAACAAAAACAAATTAGATGGTTCAATAATATGTTGTAAGAAAACCTCTTCTGTACAACTGACATTGTACAAGGTAAATTGTCACTTCCGGAACTTGCTGGAATTCCCTGCAACTGGTATTCCTGTGAGACAAACAGGTATAACACAGGCAATATTTTTTAAATTCAGCACCAGTAATAAAAGGGTGAATTGTTGTGAGTAATGTAAGGAATTTGTTGAGCATTAGTGTAGCAAATTATGTATCCTTGTATAAATATGATAGATCACAAGATGCAGCCATATCTTATGCAGTAATTTTGCTAACAAAAAGTGTGTCTTATGGTCGAAAAATATAGTGGTTAAAAGACAAGGTGTAGAGAGTGCAGTGCTGGTCTTTCAAACTGACTCCTGTGGGCGATCTAATGTCGATGATATGAATGATGATAGCATCACAAACCCCCAGGGGAATTAACTAGAAGTTAAAATCCCTCGACCTAGTTGAGAATCGAAGCCAGGGCCCTTTGGTCCAAAGTCTAGTATGGTATCCACTTAGCCACGGAGCCGGACTGTCCATGTGGTGAAGGGATAACAAAAACAGGTAGCTTATATTTGATAAGTGTATAGGGGCAGGTGACAATTATAATCTGTATTCTTTCGGTTTGTGCCTGTAAATATAAGATGTAATAATAAACGATAGTAAACATGTCATGTTACTGTATTATTTGTTTTGCATAACTTGTTATATCATAACTGGTATTTTCATGAAATGAGCAACAAAATCCTCCCCAATGGATACAGTATTTGTGTATTGGTGTCAAGCATAGACGTGATGTGGTTGTATCCTGTCCCTACCATTGTCGTCTGCAGTCGATCAGTGGATAAATTTGAAAATTTAGCTATTTGTTCTTTTTCGTTGACGAAGAAATGACAAGCTACTGAAATGAAACAGATTAATAACAAGAGCTATTTAGCACCTAAAAGATATCTACTACACTTTAAAAAAATGTTATCCCTTCTTATATTAAATGAAAATATACATTTTCTCCGATACATGGATGATGTTTTCCACAGCACTGTCACGAGTGGCTACTACTCCGATACATGGATACTACTTTTGCTACCTCCCCTGGCAGTTACTACATGAACGCACATTCTGAAGATAGTATTACACATTGCAACAGCGCTAGCGGACCTAAACCAATAAAACACTTGCCCCAAAAGCTCATTCTTACAATTGGATCGTTTGCAGCTGTATTATACTCGCGTCTAAAATCACAACGTTTTGCCTTGCTCCGACCGTTATTCATGCTGTGAAATGCTGTACATTTCTAATGTGCGCAATAGATTATTGCTACAAATTAACAGCAATCTATTATTTGCCTTCCCTTGCCATTCTATACGCATTGAATTTGAATAATGACAAGTTCATAATACGATAAGGTGTTTGTAACAGACTTGTGGAACTAAAGAATAAAATGATCCTACATTGTATCTGACCGCTACATGTTGGTACTTGTTCAGGATATCTCTATTTTATAGAATAACTACTTTTTAAAGTGGCTAAGAATTTAATGTAACTAGTTGTGATTGCACCCATATATCCGTGACTAGGGTGTCTACTACTCAAGAAAACAGGGAATTTTTAATATCTGGAAAACTCAGGGTATTTTAATGACACTCTGGGAATTTTAGCTTAACAAGGTCCAGCCATGAATAATTGGAAATTAGGATTTTAAAATTGGATGGGGAAAAGTATATTCTGGTGATAATTGTTTTAGTTGTTTGTTCGTACTGACGTTAAATCAGTAAGCAAGATGGAGCACACAAATTGCATGTGTATTTGCATATAAATGTGTAACTGTATGGGAGCATTACTATTGACGAGCTGCTTTCAATACTCGCAAGCACAATAGTTTATATGGATGAACAATTTAGAAATTGGCGCAATATAGAAAAATATATTTTACTGTACTTTTTTCTCTCTATTTGACTTTGTCATGCTACCCTTTATTGTCCGAGCACTTTTTGTACAGAGTACATACTCAGTATGGCCGCTGCTATTAGTCAGGGAATGTTCTGATTTAACCAGGAAAAATCAGGGAATTGTCAGTGAAATCTGTTAGTTGGTGGTAGATATCCTGATTGATACCAGGGGTGATACGAAGTTAAGGGACGAATGGGCCGTTTGGCAGTACAGCTAAGAATTTGTTTAATTAATATCTATTAAAATTACTTTAAATTGCAGATACTCAACTTATAATAAGTGTTTTAACCTTCTAGAAACTGTAAAAAGAATTCAGTATCCATAACTCATCCCTAGCTTAAGATCCTGACTGTCTCGTCATAGCGCTGGCTGTCCCACAGAAACTCCCATGTAAAGTGTATGGTTTGATGGGCCGGGTGAGGAAACAGTGGACATAGCACTGTCTTGCACGCGAATTCTCTGTGATATGCAGGGATTTCTCTCTCCCTTTAAGGGCCAGCAGAATGGGCCCATAGCGTTGCTTTGAAGTGAAATAGAAGATCTGTCCATTTAACTTCCTGCTTCTGTCTCGGTCAAACAGAATTACGGGTGAAGGGTCCTCCCCACCCCTCGCCCTTAAACAGGTATTGCCCGCAGCTTCCTTACACTAAAATGTATTTATAAATTTTCAGTTGTCTGAAGTTTCAAGTACAGTACAGGTGTGTTAGTGAGCCCTGTGGATGAAGTTAATTTCTACTGTATAAATGTTTTTTTTAAACTTTGGTGTCACGGTACGGAGTTATTTAATATGCTGATGGCGTGCGACATAGTAATATGAAGGTGGAAGTTTAATTAAGAAATATTTTTCCTTCAATACCGCTGAACACACAGTTAGAAATTAGAACCTCATCAACCAAGCCGATGGATAAATTTGCTTCATCCAAGCACAGGAGAGAATATATTTACAAATAAGGAGCCATGTGAGTACAGTTTGTAATGCATCAACTATCTATTAAGACTTGTTCCAAATGTGTTGTGTGGAATCATGATAATGGCAGTACTGGCAACAACAAAATATGCCAAATGTAAAACAACGATAGTATCATCTGGCCACCCTAAAATATTATTCAGGAGCCGCCCCTGATTGAAACAAATACATGAATTGACAAGTACTGTAGCTTATTAATGCTATGTGAAACTCATTAAATAAGTCATCGACTGTACTTAGGTATACTTCAGGACTGAACTAATTAAAACTAGTAAATTGTCTTTATGCGTCTGAAATGTGTTAGAAGTGCTAAACGACACGTGGCTTCTCTATTCTGAATGATCACGCTGTAGTTGGTAGTGATTCACCGTGACTTATGTATACAATTGATAATAATCACTCTGGTGAGTTAAAATTCAGTTGTTCCGCGAGTGACGTGCTTAAGGCAGTTGCCAGCTTGCTAATATCGCTCCACCTGTCAAGAGCAGGGTCGGATCTACGGGAGGGGGCCCCGCCCATTGTTTTTTTTTTTTTTTTTAATTTAGGGAACCCGGACTCTAAAATTGATGAAATTTTCGTTTTTCAGATTATATAGAAAATAAAATACTACAGACTTTCCCCTTTAAAATGACATATTAATCTCTTCTGTATCTCAACTCCAAATATTTAAAAAAATATTTCAATAACGTGCTGTAGTGTGCGTCATCGCATTTCATTTCCATGGATACGTACTCACTGAAAACATATTCAAATCTCTCGGTCTTTCCAAGGAGATAGTAGGCCTATGCATGTAGCAGGGGCGTATATAGAGTTTTATTTCGGGGGGTGCCCAACCGGTGGTTAGGGGGCATGGTATAGGCCTAAAGAATAGGGGGTCCGGGGTTCTCCCCGGGAAACTTTTGTATAATTTGGTACAAAATGATGAGTTTTAAGGCTATGTGGCATCACTTTTTCAACCAATTTATTGTGATGCTTTATGTTTGGTTAATGTCAAACACAACTAAGGTCATGTTATTAATACAATCATCTTGCTCACTTGATAGTGTTTACATGGAAAGAATTAATGTTACTGTTTTGATTTACAACTCACACTATAATATAAAGTCAAGGTTTCTTCGTCAGTGAGATGTATGTCTCCGTGTATAGATGACAATACTAGACCGTTGAGTCTGTTTTCAGATGTAGAATTTCTTAAGTATATTTTTCAACCAACTGAAACTCCGTAGCTACAGAGAGAGGCAAATTTGCCAAAAGTTTGATAAGGGTATAAAAGTTAGGGAAAAAACCTTTGTCACACGCTTCAAGGGCACTTGCTCTTCTTGGTTCGTTCATAAGAGCGAAGGCACTGGAGAGTAATAACAGGTCATGTTGTTACATATAAGATCAGAGCAAACTGATTGACACACTGTTTACATCGCTCTACCTTCGCCTTGCTTTGCAATGTTGCCATACGTCACTTAGTAACAATAGTACATGATATATATATAATGCGTTTGGCCCTCTAAGGAGCACGTAGAACCATTAGTTAACATTGGTCTTCTTGTTCTTCTTATCTTCCCAAAACTTCCTCATCCTTTCGCTATGTGCCTGTCTTCTTTCTTGTGTCCATGCAGCTTTAAGTTTCAAATTCTGTCCCGTAGGGATCTTGGGTGGAAACTTATACGAATTTACTTTTTGTCTATATGCAGTCCGCGTCGTTGTCAGTGGGTCAATATTGATTTCAGTGAGGTCCTTTTGGGTGTCTGCTAGCCAGCGTACTTTGGTTTGTCGGTTTCCATTGACTATGAGGAAGATTTTCTTGGTCAGTCGGGAGTTGTCCATTCGAGCTGAAATGTGTTAGAAGTGCTAAACGACACGTGGCTTCTCTATTCTGAATGATCACGCTGTAGTTGGTAGTGATTCACCGTGACTTATGTATACAATTGAAATAACCACTCCGGTGAGTTAAAATTCAGTTGTTCCGTGAGTAACGTGCTTAAGGCAGTTGCCAACTTACTAATATCGCTCCACCTGTCAAGAGTAGGGGCGGATCTAGGGGAGGGGGTTCCGCGCATTGTTTTTTAAAATTTAATTAATTATACTTTTCAAACAAATTTATATATATTTTTTTTTCAGTGCAGCTATGACCTCTGTTGACCATTTAGCAAGTTTAGATTTCGGTGAAATAATTGAAGACTTCAGCCGGAAAAAAGTGGCAAAGTAATATTTTATCTTCTTCAAGGGGACTTAAAGGTTTCTTTCATATTATTAAAAAAATACTGTAGTGTACTCAAAATATTGTAACTATTCTTTATTTTATAATTTTTACAAAACTATTTTCCATTTGATTTCATTTTTTTTGTATTTCCTATTGTTGTGGGCCCCGCCTTATCATATCGCCCAGGGGCCCCGCAAGGCCTGGATCCACCACTGGTCAAGAGGATGCGATTTCGACAATTAGTGAGCTTTGTGACTGTATATTAGTCCGTGAATAGCACCCTAGGCTCATCATAAAACATAAACTTCCTTCTAAGCAGCACTAGCCACTGCGCCATCACGCTCCCCAATACAATCCAAACTTACTGAATATTATTTCTAGGACATGGATGTTTATGACAATATATTTTTCTGTTTTGTCATGATAAATGCAATGATGATTTAGACTAATTCATACAAATTATGTAATTACGCATAATTTACACTCCGAACTAAAAAGTGTTGCAATTCTCGCTGTGTAACATTCCCTTTAATCATAGCACTTGACATACAAAGCCTAAGGGAGCGACTTTCGCCTCAAATGTCTAAATGTAATGCCTTAATGTTGTATCTAATTGAAATATTATTGTAAGCCAGTAAACTGAGTGCTTGGTCGTAAGAAACTTCTGTCGTACTTACTTTCTCTATCAAACCTTTCTTCACCATCAATGCCCTGTAACATGGCTACCTATAACCAGGCCTCAGACAGACTGAATTGCAACACCGCCTCGTCAGCTTCATACGTCCGGCTGAGTTAGTGGAAGTATCTTTTACATGCCATAAATCTATGAATTAGGACTGTCGGCTTTACTTCCCCTTTGAAGTAAGGCATAATTAAGGATTTTAACACTCATAAAAAATCCGACGACTTCGGCTGGGTTTGAACCCGCGATCTTGGGCACAGCAGTTCAGCAAGCTACCAACTACGCCACCGAAGCCCCTGTGTATCTGTTTTACATACACTGCTCAAATGCCAACGTAGACGTGAGAAATGTAGGTATCGTAGGTCATGATCGACCGAAATTATTAAATATTGACGAGGTTTGTGAGCAGTGGCGTAACTATTGTTTGGGGGACGAGCTTACTCAACATTACATTAAGGGGTGAGCACTCGGACATAATGAAAGCAAGTATATGTACCTCCTACCTACATTTTTAAGTGGTTTATTCATTAGCAAATGATACGTTGTGTTTGCACTTATCAATGTACAAATGATCGAAAATTAACCATGTTGTTGGTATTAAATTGTAATGTTCAGTGTTCTTCGCGACACCTGTCCATTTGTATACACAAAATATTGATAAACCAACGTTTCCAACTCCAGTTTAACACAATACACTTTCCAAAATGACCCTCACACTCGAATACTAACAGGAAGCTACCGACAAGCGCTACCTCTCTATTTTGCTCATTCAGTAAGTGTTAAATTAGGGTAGCGCTAAATATAGCAAACGAGTTAAAAGAAATGCTTTCAAATTAGTAGACTAAGCATTAACTTACATCTTCCAATCAATCTGAAGATTGGTTTCATTCAAAATAAGAAACTTAACAAATGTAATATTTCTATTATTTGTCTCTGGGGGAAGAGTTGGTCTCCCTGTAGTTACCCCCCTAGTATCAACGTACAATTGTTGTTGTTGTTGTAGTTACAGGGTTAAGTTGCAATAAACAACACACTTTCCCCAATAGGTTTACCATGAGAGATTTAAGGAAAAAGGTTGTCATGTTTTTATTTCAACCAAATGATTATACAACACTATTTACATTTCAGTTAGAACTCCGAGTTCTACGATCACTAACTTAAGAAGGCAATCACTGAAAATTGGATCATCATAACACTCACCGGTTATTCGATATTTATGAAATTTTACGATTAAGTATCGTACTCATTTCTTTGATTTACAGTTTCCTAAATCCATGTGAAATGATAAAGGAAAGACCTCAGAATGTTAAAATGACATGAAACAGGCGTCACAGCGGCCAAATTGTGAAGTGGACAGGAATTATGGAGCGTATTTTCCTACGGCAACAGTATCTGCAAATTGCACATCTCTTACATTACAAATAAATATTTAGAAATTATACATATTTATAAAATTATAGTGCAATTCATCACTGTTTATGTCTATTCTCTTTCATTTGAATGCTCATTTGTCACGATCGGTCGCTTGTGAGCGCAGGTGGGATCTATACTACTGAAATAATATATATGATGATGATGATTAGCCTCTCCTCTTAGGTGTACATTAAACACTATTGTAGAACATGCGAGTGTTAAAGAACATGTGCAATTTAGTGCGGAGTCGCACATTCATCACCATGGTTACAACATGGACTAGAGTGCTATGGGCAGGCCCTTCCTTATGGGTGGCTGTGCCCGTGTCCTTTGAACCCTGCTCTTCATCTTCTTCGAACTGCTCAAGAACTCAGATGTTCTCACATAACACACGTACAGTGACCTATAACGTCTTTGCCGGAAAGGCACACAAAATATAGAAGTGATTTTGGAATGTTAAAAGTTAGAACTGAATATTCAAATATAATTCAATAATTTCAAAATAGTATTTATTAAAACACAGAAAAATAATTTTTAAATCTTCTATTCTATGGAAAACACCTAAACAAGAGAATAATTTCCTTTCTAACTGAAATATATTTACTCATGTGACCATAGCCACTATTAACATTATATTTCAGTCATATACTGAACCCATGTACCATTGGTTCAGGGGGTCGAACCCATGTATTATTGGTGAAAGAAAGGAGGAAACATACAGTCTTCAGTGGAACATAGAAAGCTTTTATACAAGAGGGCGAGCATAATGTTGTGCAAGAAGCTAGAGCCCAGGTGGCCAGGAAATGATATCACGCATGACGCACCGATAAGGGGCCGATCATGGCTATTATTAGAACGAGTGGAACTTTCCGTCGGAGTGACTGAGAGCATGTTTCGGAAATTGAGCTTACGTTGCAGTAAATTGGCATCACCGCAGTTGTGCAAGAAGAAGAAGAATTAGATTTAAGCCACTTGCGAGCAAATAATTAACCAAAGAAAGACATCATTGTGAATCATTTCGGAATAGAGATTTTTGTGTGGAGAAAAAGGTTTTAATAATTGTCTAGGAAAGAAGTGCAAACGTGGCCATACGTCATAAAAGGTTTCCCGAGACCCGTGATGGAGGGGATTAAAAATCAACCTCAACACCCACGTACCTCAAGAGTAAATTTCATTTAATATCTCCGAATTGTACGATCGAGTTTCACGTACAAAGAAATCAGTTTACGTTTAGAAAACAAGCTTTCCAGAGATATAATTTTTGAAAGTGTGCGACCATTGCTTCAGAAGTTGGTTCTGAAAAAGACAAGGATCTTATCGTTTTGCTGCCAAGATGTATAAAAGCCCTGACCGTGCCAGGCAAATCATGCAGTTTTAGTCCGTCCAGGGGGGCGTGACGTTGGAGCATCACATCGAATGCAGTTTCAAACAGCCCGAGGGGGCGTCACTGTGCTACATCACCAAATGCAGTACTTACTAGACCTCGAGAGGTCCTGATACTCTGTATCACCAACGTGCACCCGTAGGGAGTGGCCGAGAAGTATCATCATAGTATCGCCGTGTGAAGACTTAGGAAAATCCTAGTACAGGATTTAGTTCCGCCAGTATCAGTCTTTATAGTGAAAGTTCCGTATTACAGTCAAAGTAGGCTGCGAACTTAAAAGAACAGGCGATAGGTCTTCAAATAACGGTTTAGTAAAACGACAGAAAGTATCGTAACGTTCGAAGTACCAACGATAGAGAAACGAACAGTTCTAGAAAAGTTAAGGAACCCGATCAGGGTCGGACAAAAATAGTAACGCCTAGTGTATCAAAAGGATAGGAACTAGAGCGCCGAAGAAAATAAAAAGGGAAAACTTAATCCAAGACATTGTCTAACAGGAGACAAACGAACAGTAAAAGCATTAAGTTACGAAACTAATTAAAGGAATAGCCATAAGTGCTAGAGAATCATAGGTCACCGATAAAATATTCGAAAGGCCGTAACAGAACAGACTGTAGATAGACAAACAAAATAGTGTCTAGAAAGAAGCGATTTCGAGCTAATAAAAATAGAAGCCGATCGTCAGGAAACCGGATTGAGGAATAGCCGTTCCAGGGAGGGGTAGATTGATTGAGACTTTCGTCATCTTGCCAGATAGGAAGCCAACGTCTAAGAGTGTCAACCCTTGGAAACGGGAAAGAAGGAATCACGTGTGTAAAGGCAAAAAAAAGCAAAGCCTTAGTGATGAAAGGCAGTGTAATGTAAATATAGTTAAATCCGTTTAAGTGTTATAATTTTTAGTGAGTGTATTTGTGTATGATAAAAGAATACAAAATTGTATTCAATATGTTACCAGTGTTGAAGGTAAATAATATGTTTGTGTATCAAGAAGTGTCAATGTGTGAAATAGAATTTGGGAAGATGGCTTAAACACATTCAAGTGGGCAAAAATGAAACATCGTTGGAAAGTTCGGTCGGGGACTGACCTATCATGTGAGTAACCATTTCATTATGTTATGTGTTGGGGAATATTTGTGTACAATACACCTGAGAATGAAAAATAGGGATATTTTTGAATAACAAATAACAGAGTAATAGCGCGATCTGAACGATTACAAATTGAGAAAGTATAAAAAGATTATGTGAAGTGAATAAATCCCTTAGGGGAAATGTATGAAATAAAATATCAGTGTATTTGATAAATGATTGAATTATATGAAAGCAAGCGTAATAATAATAATAACAATGATATAAATGAAGATTAAGTTGAATTATATAAAGTTGTAGCTTTTGAGCTCATTTATAAGAATAAATACATGTTGTGGACAAATGTTCTTAAGATAAAGCGATTATTGCACGGGAGAGGATTAATACAAATTTGCGATGTAGATCAAATGTTGATGTTGAATTATCAGTTCTTTGGAAGCAACTTGGCAGAAAATGTATAGCACAATGTAGCGCATTGAAATAATTTGTCACGCTAGGAAGGCTTTGAATCTAAATATACTTGGTAAATTAATTGTGAGGGGCAGTTGGTCGCGGTAATTGAGCTGTGATAAGTCCTCCAAATAGTGATGTGGTCACGAGGCCATGTGTGAGTTATGTTGTAGAAGGGTATGAAGTATTTGTTGTATTATGAGCGCAGGTTATAGACAAAGGTCGCCCTAAGTCGCGAATGTTGTAATTCCTCCAGTATGGGAGATGGTTCCCGAGGCAGTGAAAGGAATCGAACCCAGGTTCGTCTATTATTGAAGCCCTTAAATGTTTGTTATTGTGTTGAATTACTCTTACCCACCAATGAGGATACTTCATAATTAATAAATGCCAAGGTTACGAGAATGGTCTATGAACCTAAATAAATTGTTAAAATAAGTGAATGAAAAGCCTTGCTTCTTCAAAGAACTACATTTAAGATACAGCTGTGTAAAGCTAAGCTTCGTTTGTCCCGTGTGGGCGAGGACCGTAATGTCTGCCTCCCCTGCAATAAATAACGCGCTAAGTGGCCAGGCCAGACCCCTCGCCATTGATGTTGTGGTAGGTTTGAATAGCCGTCTGTTTTGAAGTTATATAATACACAGAGTGTTTGGAGTTGGTTTTAACGACCCGGTCTTCGAACCGAGGTTCCTGTAGATGAATGCACCGCTTGCAAGTTCAGATCGTTGCTTTCTTATGAGATGATGGTCTTTTAAGACGAATAAATATAAAGCCCTAATGTAATGTTATATGATGTAGGAATTCACGAGTTCAGTGAAGACAATTAGATTTCGGGAGTGATCATAATTTTTGACTTTGGTTCAAGTAGTCTTCTATAACTTGGGAGTACACAGGTGTTTTCCCAATCACTGTAGTGAATTTGTTAACTTGAGAGAGATGGTAACATGAGAACATTTTGAAAAGCCCAAAAATTTAAGTAAATGAGTAATAGAACTTTAAATAAGAATTATATATTGGTTTGATTATAAGATACTCATGTAATAAGAAGTGAGGTGTTGTATTAGAATAACACAGAGTATGTAAAAGTATCGAGCCATTGAGAGCTCTTGATTATATTGAAGTTTAAAAGGGATACTTTATGGAAGTGAAAAGAATTATAAGTTTGTTGGTTTGTAGGAAACCACTTATTTTGATTTAACATTTGTTTTATTTTATGTATTCCTTGTTCACTTTGAACAAGTTAGAAGTATGGGTCAGTATTTTATTTGTTTAATTTGTTGTAGCGCCAGATATTGGAATAATTAAAAGTTTTATAATAGGAGTTGATTTTGTTTATTATTTTGGAAGTGTATCCTCTATTTAATCCAAAATGTGTAAGTCACAGAGTGGGAGATCATACCATAACCCCGAAAATCCCGATTTGAGCATTGCTGGCATACTGTGATTTGCATATTCCATGCTGGAAGAGCACAGGGGGGCATCGAAGTACTGTGCTTGGATTAATAATTAGAGGAACATTTAAGACGGTCATTATTATGTAAAAGTAAAGTAATGATAGAAGTAGCTACAAAATATAATGTTAACTGATCGCATGGGACCCTGGAAACTCACACCGAGCAGCCCTATATTTAATATACCCCCTAGCAAACATAATTTATGGCGCCCAACGTGGGGATGAGTTTTCCTAGGGATAACCCAAGTTTTCATGAAAAATCAAAATTTTCATTTTTTTTGAAAAAAAAATGTTTTTTCAAAATTTTGAATTTTTAATACTTCCATAAAGGTTTTGACATTGAATGAGTATATCAAAAGGGTACATTGTGGTATACACCCGTACTAAAGTAAAAATTTTGGAAATTGGGACACAAAGGTTCGGAGTACCATCTCTCAAGCATGTACCAGCGATGTGGCCTAGTAGCCCACTGTATTCATATATTGTGGATAAGATGTGGACAAGAAGGCATCTAATGGAATGCTTAGGGGAGCATTTCAATGAGGAGATGGAGGAAATGATAAAAATAAATAATGAAGTATGGGAGGCCAGGAAGGCAGAAAAAGAAGATAAATGTAAAACTATAAATGGTAAAGGGTACCCAAGTAAAGAAAATGTAAATATTTCTTTAGAAAGCATGCGTGCATCTGGAGGCATAGTTACACGAAGAGAAGGTAACATGTCTGCAGACAACAGGGTAAAAATTGAGCCTTTAGAGCTCCAAAAAGAAAGAGAAATATGTGAACCGATTCCAAGGGAATGTGTATCAAGTACAGATAATAATAAGGGTAAAGATGATTCAAAGTCTCATGTATTAAGGCAGTTTCAAGTAGGCTCGGAAAACGAAGGAGAAAAGAAGGATAATATTAGCGTTCAGGATCAGGAAAAAGTAGAAATGGCGACCTGGAAAGAAATAGAAACATTCTTGGATATAATTGATGAAATACGAAAAGAGCACTATAAGATGAGGAATGAACTTTGGAATTTGAGATGTACTGATTCAAAGAAGGAAGAGGAAAGTAAGGAACAAAGAAAAAGTATTTTCGAGGAAATTGAGAAGATATTCGAACTTCGTAAGAGGGGATGTAAAAATAACTTTGAGATATCCAAACAGGAATTAGAGGAATTGTACAAGGAACTTCCTGAGGTCAAAGAGTCATTAAGAGAAACAAAGAAGAAATTTGCAAAACGTATGGAGGAAGAAGGAAAAATAGAATTAGCTCCGTGGGAACAGATAAGAAGTTTCATGGATGAAATAGATGAAGAAATGAAGCGCGTATGGGAAATATGGAATAATTGGAGGTATATAAAGTGTAAAATCAAAGAGTAAGATAGGAAGGAAGATATCAACGAGCAGATGAGGTATATAGAAAAGGAAAAACTTAAGATGCATAGCCTCTTAGTGAGCATGTATGCTGAAAAGGGGATAATAACTATTCAAGAATTTGCTGAAGTAAGAGAAGTGAAAATTCAGGAATATAAAGAAATAGTAGAGGCCATTCAGAAGAGATATGAGGAATATATTCTAGTGCAAGACCTCAAAGCGAAAGAGAGGGCTATCCCAGTCATAAATGATACAGAAGAGATGAAAGAAAACGACATAACGGTGCCGGAAGAGCATGAAAGTGGCATTAAACAATCTAAGAAAGGAACTTTTAAAGAAAGGGTTGACGCGTGTCAAGAGGAAATTGAAACCCAGATCCAAGGGATGAGAGATGGGGTAATGGAGAAGTTGGAATCAAGTAGGGAAATGTATCAGACATACCGGGATGATATTATAAGTAGTATCGAAGCATTAGGAAAGAGGTTCAGTCGATTCGCGGAATATAAAGATAGGGGAGATATCCCAGTGCAGAACCTCGAATCGAACGAAGTAGTTGCCCAAGCTGAAAATCAGATGGAAATTGTAGAAGAAAAAGAAGTCATGGTGCAAGAGCCCGAAACTGATATTCGAAAAGAAGAAGAAGAAAAAGAAGTAGAAATCCTGATGACTCCAGTGGAAAGTGAGAAAGGCATTGAAAGATCTCCAGAGAAACCAATGGACACTCAAGAGAAAATAGTAACTCCAGGTCAGGAAGACAGCCGAAATAAAAACGAGCTGCAAAGTGAAGATAATCATGGTTATGGAAAAGTTGAGCTTGAAGAGCAAGAGAAAAACCCAGAACAAGGGATATCAAAAGAAGTGAAAGTTGGGGAGACGGAAATAATAATTCCTGAAGAAACGGGGAAATTACATGAAACTATAATAGAAAGTATCGTTGAGGCACAGATGGGAGCAGAGGTCCATGATGTCACAGAAATTGAAAAGGAAAAACCAGAAGAAATCCATGAGGATAAAGAAAATAAGATGCTATTAGAAGAAGAAAAAGAATATTTGAAGGAACAGATTCTTGAGTTAATGCTGAAATATAAGGATTGCCAACGAAAGATAGCTGAGGAAAGAAAGGTTGAAACAGATCTAAATGAGAGCCCAGAAAACCTCAAAGGAAAAGATGAGATTGTTGGATATAATGAAGAAAATAGAGGAGATGCCGTTGAAAGAGATGCTGAAAGAGGAAGAAGACCGCAACTTGTAACAGGTTTACAAGAGAATAGAAAACTTATTGAAGTTAGGAGGAGAAATAATGCACATGACCCTGGAGAAAGAAGACGCACAGGCGTTTTTCAGTTGGAAAGTTCGTAAGAAGAAAGCGAATAGCAGAAAGAAAAGAGAAAAAGAAGATCTAAAGGAACTATGGAATTGGAAAAGTAGGAAAAATAAATGTTCTTTAAAAAAATGCCATCTCGATAGGAGATGAAGGAAAAAAAAAGATCACTCTAGAATAGCTAACGGGTTAAGCCTATATGCACCCGTGAAGTCTTAAATGAATGTAAATAGGTCAATATTGAACAACCTGAGGGAGGAGACAGACCAGCAGAATGCCCGTCCCATGAAACAAGAAAGAAAAAAAACTGTCTAACCCAAGTTTGGAGTGCACGCCAGACAAAGAGGAGACTCATAAACACCCGAACGAGACGAGTAATTTATAGTCTTAAAGTGGAGAAGTCCGCTTTAAAGGAAGTGAATGAATGGGAACTGTGTGAGACCCAAAAACAAGCCAGAACAAGGAAGAGCTTGGAAAAAAGAAAGATCAGAAGGTACGGATAAATGTTATGATGGCTTCGACACTAAAGAAAAATAAGATTTTATATAAATGTTTAAATAAATTTCCTCAAAATTTCGAAAATTTATTTACCTAAGGAGGGGAGAGATGAACCCATGTACCATTGGTTCAGGGGGTCGAATCCATGTATTATTGGTGAAAGAAAGGAGGAAAAATACAGTCTTCAGTGGAACATAGAAAGATTTTATACAAGAGGGCGAGCATAATGTTGTGCAAGAAGCTAGGGCCCAGGTGGCCAGGAAATGATATCACGCATGACGCACCGATAAGGGGCCGATCATGGCTATTATTAGAACGAGTGGAACTTTCCGTCGGAGTGACTGAGAGCATGTTTCGGAAATTGAGCTTACGTTGCAGTAAATTGGCATCACCGCAGTTGTGCAAGAAGAAGAAGAAGAATTAGATTTAAGCCACTTGCGAGCAAATAATTAACCAAAGAAAGACATCATTGTGAATCATTTCAGAATAGAGATTTTTGTGTGGAGAAAAAGGTTTTAATAATTGTCTAGGAAAGAAGTGCAAACGTGGCCATACGTCATAAAAGGTTTCCCGAGACCCGAGATGGAGGGGATTAAAAATCAACCTCAATACCCACGTACCTCAAGAGTAAATTTCATTTAATATCTCGGAATTGTACGATCGATTTTCACGTACAAAGAAATCAGTTTACGTTTAGAAAACAAGCTTTCCAGAGATATAATTTTTGAAAGTGTGCGACCATTGCTTCAGAAGTTGGTTCTGAAAAAGACAAGGATCTTATCGTTTTGCTGCCAAGATGTATAAAAGCCCTGACCGTGCCAGGCAAATCATGCAGTTTTAGTCCGTCCAGGGGGGCGTGACGTTGGAGCATCACATCGAATGCAGTTTCAAACAGCCCGAGGGGGCGTCACTGTGCTACATCACCAAATGCAGTACTTACTAGACCTCGAGAGGTCCTGATACTCTGTATCACCAACGTGCACCCGTAGGGAGTGGCCGAGAAGTATCATCATAGTATCGCCGTGTGAAGACTTAGGAAAATCCTAGTACAGGATTTAGTTCCGCCACTATCAGTCTTTATAGTGAAAGTTCCGTATTACAGTCAAAGTAGGCTGCGAACTTAAAAGAACAGGCGATAGGTCTTCAAGTAACGGTTTAGTTAAACGACAGAAAGTATCGTAACGTTTGAAGTACCAACGATAGAGAAACGAACAGTTCTATTAAAAGTTAAGGAACCCAATCAGGGTCGGACAAAAATAGTAACGCCTAGTGTATCAAAAGGATAGGAACTAGAGCGCCGAAGAAAATAAAAAGGGAAAATTTAATCCAAGACATTGTCTAACAGGAGACAAACGAACAGTAAAAGCATTAAGCTACGAAACTAATTAAAGGAATAGCCATAAGTGCTAGAGAATCATAGGTCACCGATAAAATATTCGAAAAGCCGTAACAGAACAGACTGTAGATAGACAAAGAAAATAGTGTCTAGAAAGAAGCGATTTCAGCTAATAAAAATAGAAGCCGATCGTCAGGAAACCGGATTGAAGAATAGCCGTTCCAGGGAGGGGTAGATTGATTGAGACTTTCGTCATCTTGCCAGATAGGAAGCCAACGTCTAAGAGTGTCAACCCTTGGAAACGGGAAAGAAGGAATCACGTGTGTAAAGGCAAAAAAAAGCAAAGCCTTAGTGATGAAAGGCAGTGTAATGTAAATATAGTTAAATCCGTTTAAGTGTTGTAATTTTTAGTGAGTGTATTTGTGTATGATAAAAGAATACAAAATTGTATTCAATATGTTACCAGTGTTGAAGGTAAATTATATGTTTGTGTATCAAGAAGTGTCAATGTGTGAAATAGAATTTGGGAAGATGGCTTAAACACATTCAAGTGGGCAAAAATGAAACATCGTTGGAAAGTTCGGTCGGGGACCGACCTATCATGTGAGTAACCATTTCATTATGTTATGTGTTGGGGAATATTTGTGTACAATCCACCTGAGAATGAGAAATAGGGATATTTTTGAATAACAAATAACAGAGTAATAGCGCGATCTGAACGATTACAAATTGAGAAAGTATAAAAAGATTATGTGAAGTGAATAAATCTCTTAGGGGAAATGTATGAAATAAAATATCAGTGTATTTGATAAATGATTGAATTATATGAAAGCAAGCGTAATAATAATAATAATAATAATAATAATAACAATGATATAAATGAAGATTAAGTTGAATTATGTAAAGTTGTAGCTTTTGAGCTCATTTATAAGAATAAATACATGTTGTGGACAAATGTTCTTAAGATAAAGCGATTATTGCACGGGAGAGGATTAATACAAATTTGAGATGTAGATCAAATGTTGATGTTGAATTATCAGTTCTTTGGAAGCAACTTGGCAGAAAATGTATAGCACAATGTAGCGCATTGAAATAATTTGTCACGCTAGGAAGGCTTTGAATCTAAATATACTTGGTAAATTAATTGTGAGGGGCAGTTGGTCGCGGTAATTGAGCTGTGATAAGTCCTCCAAATAGTGATGTGGTCACGAGGCCATGTGTGAGTTATGTTGTAGAAGGGTATGAAGTATTTGTTGTATTATGGGCGCAGGTTATAAACAAAGGTCGCCCTAAGTCGCGAATGTTGTAATTCCTCCAGTATGGGAGATGGTTCCCGAGGCAGTGAAAGGAATCGAACCCAGGTTCGTCTATTATTGAAGCCCTTAAATGTTTGTTATTGTGTTGAATTACTCTTACCCACCAATGAGGATACTTCATAATTAATAAATGCCAAGGTTACGAGAATGGTCTATGAACCTAAATAAATTGTTAAAATAAGTGAATGAAAAGCCTTGCTTCTTCAAAGAACTACATTTAAGATACAGCTGTGTAAAGCTAAGCTTCGTTTGTCCCGTGTGGGCGAGGACCGTAATGTCTGCCTCCCCTGCAATAAATAACTCGCTAAGTGGCCAGGCCAGACCCCTCGCCATTGATGTTGTGGTAGGTTTGAATAGCCGTCTGTTTTGAAGTTATATAATACACAGAGTGTTTGGAGTTGGTTTTAACGACCCGGTCTTCGAACCGAGGTTCCTGTAGATGAATGCACCGCTTGCAAGTTCAGATCGTTGCTTTCTTATGAGATGATGGTCTTTTAAGACGAATAAATATAAAGCCCTAATGTAATGTTATATGATGTAGGAATTCACGAGTTCAGTGAAGACAATTAGATTTCGGGAGTGATCATAATTTTTGACTTTGGTTCAAGTAGTCTTCTATAACTTGGGAGTACACAGGTGTTTTCCCAATCACTGTAGTGAATTTGTTAACTTGAGAGAGATGGTAACATGAGAACATTTTGAAAAGCCCAAAAATTTAAGTAAATGAGTAATAGAACTTTAAATAAGAATTATATATTGGTTTGATTATAAGATACTCATGTAATAAGAAGTGAGGTGTTGTATTAGAATAACACAGAGTATGTAAAAGTATCGAGCCATTGAGAGCTCTTGATTATATTGAAGTTTAAAAGGGATACTTTATGGAAGTGAAAAGAATTATAAGTTTGTTGGTTTGTAGGAAACCACTTATTTTGATTTAACATTTGTTTTATTTTATGTATTCCTTGTTCACTTTGAACAAGTTAGAAGTATGGGCCAGTATTTTATTTGTTTAATTTGTTGTAGCGCCAGATATTGAAATAATTAAAAGTTTTATAATAGGAGTTGATTTTGTTTATTATTTTGGAAGTGTATCCTCTATTTAATCCAAAATGTGTAAGTCACAGAGTGGGAGATCATACCATAACCCCGAAAATCCCGATTTGAGCATTGCTGGCATACTGTGATTTGCATATTCCATGCTGGAAGGGCACAGGGGGGCATCGAAGTACTGTGCTTGGATTAATAATTAGAGGAACACTTAAGACGGTCATTATTATGTAAAAGTAAAGTAATGATAGAAGTAGCTACAAAATATAATGTTAACTGATCGCATGGGACCCTGGAAACTCACACCGAGCAGCCCTATATTTAATATACCCCCTAGCAAACATAATTTATGGTGCCCAACGTGGGGATGAGTTTTCCTAGGGATAACCCAAGTTTTCATGAAAAATCAAAATTTTCATTTTTTTTTGAAAAAAAAATGTTTTTTTAAAATTTTGAATTTTTAATACTTCCATAAAGGTTTTGACATTGAATGAGTATATCAAAAGGGTACATTGTAGTATACACCCGTACTAAAGTAAAAATTTTGGAAATTGGGACACAAAGGTTTGGAGTACCATCTCTCAAGCATGTACCAGCGATGTGGCCTAGTAGCCCACTGTATTCTTATATTGTGGATAAGATGTGGACAAGAAGGCATCTAATGGAATGCTTAGGGGAGCATTTCAATGAGGAGATGGAGGAAATGATAAAAATAAATAATGAAGTATGGGAGGCCAGGAAGGCAGAAAAAAAGATAAATGTAAAACTATAAATGGTAAAGAGTACCCAAGTAAAGAAAATGTAAATATTTCTTTAGAAAGCATGCGTGCATCTGGAGGCATAGTTACACGAAGAGAAGGTAACATGTCTGCAGACAACAGGGTAAAAATTGAGCCTTTAGAGCTCCAAAAAGAAAGAGAAATATGTGAACCGATTCCAAGGGAATGTGTATCAAGTACAGATAATAATAAGGGTAAAGATGATTCAAAGTCTCATGTATTAAGGCAGTTTCAAGTAGGCTCGGAAAACGAAGGAGAAAAGAAGGATAATATTAGCGTTCAGGATCAGGAAAAAGTAGAAATGGCGACCTGGAAAGAAATAGAAACATTCTTGGATATAATTGATGAAATACGAAAAGAGCACTATAAGATGAGGAATGAACTTTGGAATTTGAGATGTACTGATTCAAAGAAGGAAGAGGAAAGTAAGGAACAAAGAAAAAGTATTTTCGAGGAAATTGAGAAGATATTCGAACTTCGTAAGAGGGGATGTAAAAATAACTTTGAGATATCCAAACAGGAATTAGAGGAATTGTACAAGGAACTTCCTGAGGTCAAAGAGTCATTAAGAGAAACAAAGAAGAAATTTGCAAAACGTATGGAGGAAGAAGGAAAAATAGAATTAGCTCCGTGGGAACAGATAAGAAGTTTCATGGATGAAATAGATGAAGAAATGAAGCGCGTATGGGAAATATGGAATAATTGGAGGTATATAAAGTGTAAAATCAAAGAGTAAGATAGGAAGGAAGATATCAACGAGCAGATGAGGTATATAGAAAAGGAAAAACTTAAGATGCATAGCCTCTTAGTGAGCATGTATGCTGAAAAGGGGATAATAACTATTCAAGAATTTGCTGAAGTAAGAGAAGTGAAAATTCAGGAATATAAAGAAATAGTAGAGGCCATTCAGAAGAGATATGAGGAATATATTCTAGTGCAAGACCTCAAAGCGAAAGAGAGGGCTATCCCAGTCATAAATGATACAGAAGAGATGAAAGAAAACGACATAACGGTGCCGGAAGAGCATGAAAGTGGCATTAAACAATCTAAGAAAGGAACTTTTAAAGAAAGGGTTGACGCGTGTCAAGAGGAAATTGAAACCCAGATCCAAGGGATGAGAGATGGGGTAATGGAGAAGTTGGAATCAAGTAGGGAAATGTATCAGACATACCGGGATGATATTATAAGTAGTATCGAAGCATTAGGAAAGAGGTTCAGTCGATTCGCGGAATATAAAGATAGGGGAGATATCCCAGTGCAGAACCTCGAATCGAACGAAGTAGTTGCCCAAGCTGAAAATCAGATGGAAATTGTAGAAGAAAAAGAAGTCATGGTGCAAGAGCCCGAAACTGATATTCGAAAAGAAGAAGAAGAAAAAGAAGTAGAAATCCTGATGACTCCAGTGGAAAGTGAGAAAGGCATTGAAAGATCTCCAGAGAAACCAATGGACACTCAAGAGAAAATAGTAACTCCAGGTCAGGAAGACAGCCGAAATAAAAACGAGCTGCAAAGTGAAGATAATCATGGTTATGGAAAAGTTGAGCTTGAAGAGCAAGAGAAAAACCCAGAACAAGGGATATCAAAAGAAGTGAAAGTTGGGGAGACGGAAATAATAATTCCTGAAGAAACGGGGAAATTACATGAAACTATAATAGAAAGTATCGTTGAGGCACAGATGGGAGCAGAGGTCCATGATGTCACAGAAATTGAAAAGGAAAAACCAGAAGAAATCCATGAGGATAAAGAAAATAAGATGCTATTAGAAGAAGAAAAAGAATATTTGAAGGAACAGATTCTTGAGTTAATGCTGAAATATAAGGATTGCCAACGAAAGATAGCTGAGGAAAGAAAGGTTGAAACAGATCTAAATGAGAGCCCAGAAAACCTCAAAGGAAAAGATGAGATTGTTGGATATAATGAAGAAAATAGAGGAGATGCCGTTGAAAGAGATGCTGAAAGAGGAAGAAGACCGCAACTTGTAACAGGTTTACAAGAGAATAGAAAACTTATTGAAGTTAGGAGGAGAAATAATGCACATGACCCTGGAGAAAGAAGACGCACAGGCGTTTTTCAGTTGGAAAGTTCGTAAGAAGAAAGCGAATAGCAGAAAGAAAAGAGAAAAAGAAGATCTAAAGGAACTATGGAATTGGAAAAGTAGGAAAAATAAATGTTCTTTAAAAAAATGCCATCTCGATAGGAGATGAAGGAAAAAAAAAGATCACTCTAGAATAGCTAACGGGTTAAGCCTATATGCACCCGTGAAGTCTTAAATGAATGTAAATAGGTCAATATTGAACAACCTGAGGGAGGAGACAGACCAGCAGAATGCCCGTCCCATGAAACAAGAAAGAAAAAAAACTGTCTAACCCAAGTTTGGAGTGCACGCCAGACAAAGAGGAGACTCATAAACACCCGAACGAGACGAGTAATTTATAGTCTTAAAGTGGAGAAGTCCGCTTTAAAGGAAGTGAATGAATGGGAACTGTGTGAGACCCAAAAACAAGCCAGAACAAGGAAGAGCTTGGAAAAAAGAAAGATCAGAAGGTACGGATAAATGTTATGATGGCTTCGACACTAAAGAAAAATAAGATTTTATATAAATGTTTAAATAAATTTCCTCAAAATTTCGAAAATTTATTTACCTAAGGAGGGGAGAGATGAACCCATGTACCATTGGTTCAGGGGGTCGAATCCATGTATTATTGGTGAAAGAAAGGAGGAAAAATACAGTCTTCAGTGGAACATAGAAAGATTTTATACAAGAGGGCGAGCATAATGTTGTGCAAGAAGCTAGGGCCCAGGTGGCCAGGAAATGATATCACGCATGACGCACCGATAAGGGGCCGATCATGGCTATTATTAGAACGAGTGGAACTTTCCGTCGGAGTGACTGAGAGCATGTTTCGGAAATTGAGCTTACGTTGCAGTAAATTGGCATCACCGCAGTTGTGCAAGAAGAAGAAGAAGAATTAGATTTAAGCCACTTGCGAGCAAATAATTAACCAAAGAAAGACATCATTGTGAATCATTTCAGAATAGAGATTTTTGTGTGGAGAAAAAGGTTTTAATAATTGTCTAGGAAAGAAGTGCAAACGTGGCCATACGTCATAAAAGGTTTCCCGAGACCCGAGATGGAGGGGATTAAAAATCAACCTCAATACCCACGTACCTCAAGAGTAAATTTCATTTAATATCTCGGAATTGTACGATCGATTTTCACGTACAAAGAAATCAGTTTACGTTTAGAAAACAAGCTTTCCAGAGATATAATTTTTGAAAGTGTGCGACCATTGCTTCAGAAGTTGGTTCTGAAAAAGACAAGGATCTTATCGTTTTGCTGCCAAGATGTATAAAAGCCCTGACCGTGCCAGGCAAATCATGCAGTTTTAGTCCGTCCAGGGGGGCGTGACGTTGGAGCATCACATCGAATGCAGTTTCAAACAGCCCGAGGGGGCGTCACTGTGCTACATCACCAAATGCAGTACTTACTAGACCTCGAGAGGTCCTGATACTCTGTATCACCAACGTGCACCCGTAGGGAGTGGCCGAGAAGTATCATCATAGTATCGCCGTGTGAAGACTTAGGAAAATCCTAGTACAGGATTTAGTTCCGCCACTATCAGTCTTTATAGTGAAAGTTCCGTATTACAGTCAAAGTAGGCTGCGAACTTAAAAGAACAGGCGATAGGTCTTCAAGTAACGGTTTAGTTAAACGACAGAAAGTATCGTAACGTTTGAAGTACCAACGATAGAGAAACGAACAGTTCTATTAAAAGTTAAGGAACCCAATCAGGGTCGGACAAAAATAGTAACGCCTAGTGTATCAAAAGGATAGGAACTAGAGCGCCGAAGAAAATAAAAAGGGAAAATTTAATCCAAGACATTGTCTAACAGGAGACAAACGAACAGTAAAAGCATTAAGCTACGAAACTAATTAAAGGAATAGCCATAAGTGCTAGAGAATCATAGGTCACCGATAAAATATTCGAAAAGCCGTAACAGAACAGACTGTAGATAGACAAAGAAAATAGTGTCTAGAAAGAAGCGATTTCAGCTAATAAAAATAGAAGCCGATCGTCAGGAAACCGGATTGAAGAATAGCCGTTCCAGGGAGGGGTAGATTGATTGAGACTTTCGTCATCTTGCCAGATAGGAAGCCAACGTCTAAGAGTGTCAACCCTTGGAAACGGGAAAGAAGGAATCACGTGTGTAAAGGCAAAAAAAAGCAAAGCCTTAGTGATGAAAGGCAGTGTAATGTAAATATAGTTAAATCCGTTTAAGTGTTGTAATTTTTAGTGAGTGTATTTGTGTATGATAAAAGAATACAAAATTGTATTCAATATGTTACCAGTGTTGAAGGTAAATTATATGTTTGTGTATCAAGAAGTGTCAATGTGTGAAATAGAATTTGGGAAGATGGCTTAAACACATTCAAGTGGGCAAAAATGAAACATCGTTGGAAAGTTCGGTCGGGGACCGACCTATCATGTGAGTAACCATTTCATTATGTTATGTGTTGGGGAATATTTGTGTACAATCCACCTGAGAATGAGAAATAGGGATATTTTTGAATAACAAATAACAGAGTAATAGCGCGATCTGAACGATTACAAATTGAGAAAGTATAAAAAGATTATGTGAAGTGAATAAATCTCTTAGGGGAAATGTATGAAATAAAATATCAGTGTATTTGATAAATGATTGAATTATATGAAAGCAAGCGTAATAATAATAATAATAATAATAATAATAACAATGATATAAATGAAGATTAAGTTGAATTATGTAAAGTTGTAGCTTTTGAGCTCATTTATAAGAATAAATACATGTTGTGGACAAATGTTCTTAAGATAAAGCGATTATTGCACGGGAGAGGATTAATACAAATTTGAGATGTAGATCAAATGTTGATGTTGAATTATCAGTTCTTTGGAAGCAACTTGGCAGAAAATGTATAGCACAATGTAGCGCATTGAAATAATTTGTCACGCTAGGAAGGCTTTGAATCTAAATATACTTGGTAAATTAATTGTGAGGGGCAGTTGGTCGCGGTAATTGAGCTGTGATAAGTCCTCCAAATAGTGATGTGGTCACGAGGCCATGTGTGAGTTATGTTGTAGAAGGGTATGAAGTATTTGTTGTATTATGGGCGCAGGTTATAAACAAAGGTCGCCCTAAGTCGCGAATGTTGTAATTCCTCCAGTATGGGAGATGGTTCCCGAGGCAGTGAAAGGAATCGAACCCAGGTTCGTCTATTATTGAAGCCCTTAAATGTTTGTTATTGTGTTGAATTACTCTTACCCACCAATGAGGATACTTCATAATTAATAAATGCCAAGGTTACGAGAATGGTCTATGAACCTAAATAAATTGTTAAAATAAGTGAATGAAAAGCCTTGCTTCTTCAAAGAACTACATTTAAGATACAGCTGTGTAAAGCTAAGCTTCGTTTGTCCCGTGTGGGCGAGGACCGTAATGTCTGCCTCCCCTGCAATAAATAACTCGCTAAGTGGCCAGGCCAGACCCCTCGCCATTGATGTTGTGGTAGGTTTGAATAGCCGTCTGTTTTGAAGTTATATAATACACAGAGTGTTTGGAGTTGGTTTTAACGACCCGGTCTTCGAACCGAGGTTCCTGTAGATGAATGCACCGCTTGCAAGTTCAGATCGTTGCTTTCTTATGAGATGATGGTCTTTTAAGACGAATAAATATAAAGCCCTAATGTAATGTTATATGATGTAGGAATTCACGAGTTCAGTGAAGACAATTAGATTTCGGGAGTGATCATAATTTTTGACTTTGGTTCAAGTAGTCTTCTATAACTTGGGAGTACACAGGTGTTTTCCCAATCACTGTAGTGAATTTGTTAACTTGAGAGAGATGGTAACATGAGAACATTTTGAAAAGCCCAAAAATTTAAGTAAATGAGTAATAGAACTTTAAATAAGAATTATATATTGGTTTGATTATAAGATACTCATGTAATAAGAAGTGAGGTGTTGTATTAGAATAACACAGAGTATGTAAAAGTATCGAGCCATTGAGAGCTCTTGATTATATTGAAGTTTAAAAGGGATACTTTATGGAAGTGAAAAGAATTATAAGTTTGTTGGTTTGTAGGAAACCACTTATTTTGATTTAACATTTGTTTTATTTTATGTATTCCTTGTTCACTTTGAACAAGTTAGAAGTATGGGCCAGTATTTTATTTGTTTAATTTGTTGTAGCGCCAGATATTGAAATAATTAAAAGTTTTATAATAGGAGTTGATTTTGTTTATTATTTTGGAAGTGTATCCTCTATTTAATCCAAAATGTGTAAGTCACAGAGTGGGAGATCATACCATAACCCCGAAAATCCCGATTTGAGCATTGCTGGCATACTGTGATTTGCATATTCCATGCTGGAAGGGCACAGGGGGGCATCGAAGTACTGTGCTTGGATTAATAATTAGAGGAACACTTAAGACGGTCATTATTATGTAAAAGTAAAGTAATGATAGAAGTAGCTACAAAATATAATGTTAACTGATCGCATGGGACCCTGGAAACTCACACCGAGCAGCCCTATATTTAATATACCCCCTAGCAAACATAATTTATGGTGCCCAACGTGGGGATGAGTTTTCCTAGGGATAACCCAAGTTTTCATGAAAAATCAAAATTTTCATTTTTTTTTGAAAAAAAAATGTTTTTTTAAAATTTTGAATTTTTAATACTTCCATAAAGGTTTTGACATTGAATGAGTATATCAAAAGGGTGCATTGTAGTATACACCCGTACTAAAGTAAAAATTTTGGAAATTGGGACACAAAGGTTTGGAGTACCATCTCTCAAGCATGTACCAGCGATGTGGCCTAGTAGCCCACTGTATTCTTATATTGTGGATAAGATGTGGACAAGAAGGCATCTAATGGAATGCTTAGGGGAGCATTTCAATGAGGAGATGGAGGAAATGATAAAAATAAATAATGAAGTATGGGAGGCCAGGAAGGCAGAAAAAAAGATAAATGTAAAACTATAAATGGTAAAGAGTACCCAAGTAAAGAAAATGTAAATATTTCTTTAGAAAGCATGCGTGCATCTGGAGGCATAGTTACACGAAGAGAAGGTAACATGTCTGCAGACAACAGGGTAAAAATTGAGCCTTTAGAGCTCCAAAAAGAAAGAGAAATATGTGAACCGATTCCAAGGGAATGTGTATCAAGTACAGATAATAATAAGGGTAAAGATGATTCAAAGTCTCATGTATTAAGGCAGGTTCAAGTAGGCTCGGAAAACGAAGGAGAAAAGAAGGATAATATTAGCGTTCAGGATCAGGAAAAAGTAGAAATGGCGACCTGGAAAGAAATAGAAACATTCTTGGATATAATTGATGAAATACGAAAAGAGCACTATAAGATGAGGAATGAACTTTGGAATTTGAGATGTACTGATTCAAAGAAGGAAGAGGAAAGTAAGGAACAAAGAAAAAGTATTTTCGAGGAAATTGAGAAGATATTCGAACTTCGTAAGAGGGGATGTAAAAATAACTTTGAGATATCCAAACAGGAATTAGAGGAATTGTACAAGGAACTTCCTGAGGTCAAAGAGTCATTAAGAGAAACAAAGAAGAAATTTGCAAAACGTATGGAGGAAGAAGGAAAAATAGAATTAGCTCCGTGGGAACAGATAAGAAGTTTCATGGATGAAATAGATGAAGAAATGAAGCGCGTATGGGAAATATGGAATAATTGGAGGCATATAAAGTGTAAAATCAAAGAGTAAGATAGGAAGGAAGATATCAACGAGCAGATGAGGTATATAGAAAAGGAAAAACTTAAGATGCATAGCCTCTTAGTGAGCATGTATGCTGAAAAGGGGATAATAACTATTCAAGAATTTGCTGAAGTAAGAGAAGTGAAAATTCAGGAATATAAAGAAATAGTAGAGGCCATTCAGAAGAGATATGAGGAATATATTCTAGTGCAAGACCTCAAAGCGAAAGAGAGGGCTATCCCAGTCATAAATGATACAGAAGAGATGAAAGAAAACGACATAACGGTGCCGGAAGAGCATGAAAGTGGCATTAAACAATCTAAGAAAGGAACTTTTAAAGAAAGGGTTGACGCGTGTCAAGAGGAAATTGAAACCCAGATCCAAGGGATGAGAGATGGGGTAATGGAGAAGTTGGAATCAAGTAGGGAAATGTATCAGACATACCGGGATGATATTATAAGTAGTATCGAAGCATTAGGAAAGAGGTTCAGTCGATTCGCGGAATATAAAGATAGGGGAGATATCCCAGTGCAGAACCTCGAATCGAACGAAGTAGTTGCCCAAGCTGAAAATCAGATGGAAATTGTAGAAGAAAAAGAAGTCATGGTGCAAGAGCCCGAAACTGATATTCGAAAAGAAGAAGAAGAAAAAGAAGTAGAAATCCTGATGACTCCAGTGGAAAGTGAGAAAGGCATTGAAAGATCTCCAGAGAAACCAATGGACACTCAAGAGAAAATAGTAACTCCAGGTCAGGAAGACAGCCGAAATAAAAACGAGCTGCAAAGTGAAGATAATCATGGTTATGGAAAAGTTGAGCTTGAAGAGCAAGAGAAAAACCCAGAACAAGGGATATCAAAAGAAGTGAAAGTTGGGGAGACGGAAATAATAATTCCTGAAGAAACGGGGAAATGACATGAAACTATAATAGAAAGTATCGTTGAGGCACAGATGGGAGCAGAGGTCCAAGATGTCACAGAAATTGAAAAGGAAAAACCAGAAGAAATCCATGAGGATAAAGAAAATAAGATGCTATTAGAAGAAGAAAAAGAATATTTGAAGGAACAGATTCTTGAGTTAATGCTGAAATATAAGGATTGCCAACGAAAGATAGCTGAGGAAAGAAAGGTTGAAACAGATCTAAATGAGAGCCCAGAAAACCTCAAAGGAAAAGATGAGATTGTTGGATATAATGAAGAAAATAGAGGAGATGCCGTTGAAAGAGATGCTGAAAGAGGAAGAAGACCGCAACTTGTAACAGGTTTACAAGAGAATAGAAAACTTATTGAAGTTAGGAGGAGAAATAATGCACATGACCCTGGAGAAAGAAGACGCACAGGCGTTTTTCAGTTGGAAAGTTCGTAAGAAGAAAGCGAATAGCAGAAAGAAAAGAGAAAAAGAAGATCTAAAGGAACTATGGAATTGGAAAAGTAGGAAAAAGAAATGTTCTTAAAAAAATGCCATCTCGATAGGAGATGAAGGAAAAAAAAGATCACTCTAGAATAGCTAACGGGTTAAGCCAATATGCACCCGTGAAGTCTTAAATGAATGTAAATAGGTCAATATTGAACAACCTGAGGGAGGAGACAGACCAGCAGAATGCCCGTCCCATGAAACAAGAAAGAAAAAAAACTGTCTAACCAAAGTTTGGAGTGCACGCCAGACGAAGAGGAGACTCATAAACACCCGAACGAGACGAGTAATTTATAGTCTTAAAGTGGAGATGTCCGCTTTAAAGGAAGTGAATGAATGGGAACTGTGTGAGACCCAAAAACAAGCCAGAACAAGGAAGAGCTTGGAAAAAAGAAAGATCAGAAGGTACGGATAAATGTTATGATGGCTTCGACACTAAAGAAAAATAAGATTTTATATAAATGTTTAAATAAATTTCCTCAAAATTTCGAAAATTTATTTACCTAAGGAGGGGAGAGATGAACCCATGTACCATTGGTTCAGGGGGTCGAATCCATGTATTATTGGTGAAAGAAAGGAGGAAAAATACAGTCTTCAGTGGAACATAGAAAGCTTTTATACAAGAGGGCGAGCATAATGTTGTGCAAGAAGCTAGGGCCCAGGTGGCCAGGAAATGATATCACGCATGACGCACCGATAAGGGGCCGATCATGGCTATTATTAGAACGAGTGGAACTTTCCGTCGGAGTGACTGAGAGCATGTTTCGGAAATTGAGCTTACGTTGCAGTAAATTGGCATCACCGCAGTTGTGCAAGAAGAAGAAGAAGAAGAATTAGATTTAAGCCACTTGCGAGCAAACAATTAACCAAAGAAAGACATCATTGTGAATCATTTCAGAATAGAGATTTTTGTGTGGAGAAAAAGGTTTTAATAATTGTCTAGGAAAGAAGTGCAAACGTGGCCATACGTCATAAAAGGTTTCCCGAGACCCGAGATGGAGGGGATTAAAAATCAACCTCAATACCCACGTACCTCAAGAGTAAATTTCATTTAATATCTCGGAATTGTACGATCGATTTTCATGTACAAAGAAATCAGTTTACGTTTAGAAAACAAGCTTTCCAGAGATATAATTTTTGAAAGTGTGCGACCATTGCTTCAGAAGTTGGTTCTGAAAAAGACAAGGATCTTATCGTTTTGCTGCCAAGATGTATAAAAGCCCTGACCGTGCCAGGCAAATCATGCAGTTTTAGTCCGTCCAGGGGGGCGTGACGTTGGAGCATCACATCGAATGCAGTTTCAAACAGCCCGAGGGGGCGTCACTGTGCTACATCACCAAATGCAGTACTTACTAGACCTCGAGAGGTCCTGATACTCTGTATCACCAACGTGCACCCGTAGGGAGTGGCCGAGAAGTATCATCATAGTATCGCCGTGTGAAGACTTAGGAAAATCGTAGTACAGGATTTAGTTCCGCCAGTATCAGTCTTTATAGTGAAAGTTCCGTATTACAGTCAAATTAGGCTGCGAACTTAAAAGAACAGGCGATAGGTCTTCAAATAACGGTTTAGTTAAACGACAGAAAGTATCGTAACGTTTGAAGTACCAACGATAGAGAAACGAACAGTTCTATTAAAAGTTAAGGAACCCAATCAGGGTCGGACAAAAATAGTAACGCCTAGTGTATCAAAAGGATAGGAACTAGAGCGCCGAAGAAAATAAAAAGGGAAAATTTAATCCAAGACATTGTCTAACAGGAGACAAACGAACAGTAAAAGCATTAAGCTACGAAACTAATTAAAGGAATAGCCATAAGTGCTAGAGAATCATAGGTCAGCGATAAAATATTCGAAAGGCCGTAACAGAACAGACTGTAGATAGACAAACAAAATAGTGTATAGAAAGAAGCGATTTCGAGCTAATAAAAATAGAAGCCGATCGTCAGGAAACCGGATTGAGGAATAGCCGTTCCAGGGAGGGGTAGATTGATTGAGACTTTCGTCATCTTGCCAGATAGGAAGCCAACGTCTAAGAGTGTCAACCCTTGGAAACGGGAAAGAAGGAATCACGTGTGTAAAGGCAAAAAAAGCAAAGCCATAGTGATGAAAGGCAGTGTAATGTAAATATAGTTAAATCCGTTTAAGTGTTATAATTTTTAGTGAGTGTATTTGTGTATGATAAAAGAATACAAAATTGTATTCAATATGTTACCAGTGTTGAAGGTAAATTATATGTTTGTGTATCAAGAAGTGTCAATGTGTGAAATAGAATTTGGGAAGATGGCTTAAACACATTCAAGTGGGCAAAAATGAAACATCGTTGGAAAGTTCGGTCGGGGACCGACCTATCATGTGAGTAACCATTTCATTATGTTATGTGTTGGGGAATATTTGTGTACAATCCACCAGAGAATGAGAAATAGGGATATTTTTGAATAACAAATAACAGAGTAATAGCGCGATCTGAACGATTACAAATTGAGAAAGTATAAAAAGATTATGTGAAGTGAATAAATCTCTTAGGGGAAATGTATGAAATAAAATATCAGTGTATTTGATAAATGATTGAATTATATGAAAGCAAGCGTAATAATAATAATAATAATAATAACAATGATATAAATGAAGATTAAGTTGAATTATATAAAGTTGTAGCTTTTGAGCTCATTTATAAGAATAAATACATGTTGTGGACAAATGTTCTTAAGATAAAGCGATTATTGCACGGGAGAGGATTAATACAAATTTGAGATGTAGATCAAATGTTGATGTTGAATTATCAGTTCTTTGGAAGCAACTTGGCAGAAAATGTATAGCACAATGTAGCGCATTGAAATAATTTGTCACGCTAGGAAGGCTTTGAATCTAAATATACTTGGTAAATTAATTGTGAGGGGCAGTTGGTCGCGGTAATTGAGCTGTGATAAGTCCTCCAAATAGTGATGTGATCACGAGGCCATGTGTGAGTTATGTTGTAGAAGGGTATAAAGTATTTGTTGTATTATGAGCGCAGGTTATAGACAAAGGTCGCCCTAAGTCGCGAATGTTGTAATTCCTCCAGTATGGGAGATGGTTCCCGAGGCAGTGAAAGGAATCGAACCCAGGTTCGTCTATTATTGAAGCCCTTAAATGTTTGTTGTTGTGTTGAATTACTCTTACCCACCAATGAGGATACTTCATAATTAATAAATGCCAAGGTTACGAGAATGGTCTATGAACCTAAATAAATTGTTAAAATAAGTGAATGAAAAGCCTTGCTTCTTCAAAGAACTACATTTAAGATACAGCTGTGTAAAGCTAAGCTTCGTTTGTCCCGTGTGGACGAGGACCGTAATGTCTGCCTCCCCTGCAATAAATAACGCGCTAAGTGGCCAGGCCAGACCCCTCGCCATTGATGTTGTGGTAGGTTTGAATAGTCGTCTGTTTTGAAGTTATATAATACACAGAGTGTTTGGAGTTGGTTTTAACGACCCGGTCTTCGAACCGAGGTTCCTGTAGATGAATGTACCGCTTGCAAGTTCAGATCGTTGCTTTCTTATGAGATGATGGTCTTTTAAGACGAATAAATATAAAGCCCTAATGTAACGTTATATGATGTAGGAATTCACGAGTTCAGTGAAGACAATTAGATTTCGGGAGTAATCGTAATTTTTGACTTTGGTTCAAGTAGTCTTCTATAACTCGGGAGTACACAGGTGTTTTCCCAATCACTGTAGTGAATTTGTTAACTTGAGAGAGATGGTAACATGAGAACATTGTGAAAAGCCCAAAAATTTAAGTAAATGAGTAATAGTACTTTAAATAAGAATTATATATTGGTTTGATTATAAGATACTCATGTAATAAGAAGTGAGGTGTTGTATTAGAATAACACAGAGTATGTAAAAGTATCGAGCCATTGAGAGCTCTTGATTATATTGAAGTTTAAAAGGGATACTTTATGGAAGTGAAAAGAATTATAAGTTTGTTGGTTTGTAGGAAACCACTTATTTTGATTTAACATTTGTTTTATTTTATGTATTCCTTGTTCACTTAGAACAAGTTAGAAGTATGGGTCAGTATTTTATTTGTTTAATAAAATAATTAAAAGTTTTATAATAGGAGTTGATTTTGTTTATTATTTTGGAAGTGTATCCTCTATTTAATCCAAAATGTGTAAGTCACAGAGTGGGAGAACATACCATATCCCCGAAAATCCCGATTTGAGCATTGCTGGCATACTGTGATTTGCATATTCCATGCTGGAAGGGCACAATACCAACTTTTACAAATCTCTATCTTCAATAAAGACACCTTCTTCTGTAAAACAATTGATTGCATTCACTGAACACAACTGAACTGTGGAGACCAGCGGGATATATGCTTCCCACCTTTGGTTTCTGATGACAGTAAACATCAAATTAACGGGTTTTCAATATTTCTGTGCAGCTAGCTTGAAGATGCCTGTGGAACTGCTTGAAATGAAAGGGGTGGGAAGATATTATACCAACGACCTCTGAAGGAGGATGAAGCTGGGAACATGCGTTGAATCAAGAAATCTTTATGGACAGGCAATGATGGGAAATGCTCGTATACTGTATAACCACTCTACATGGCATGCTCGAAGGGAAAAATGATGATGAATTTAAGAAGAATGTTTCTTGAATTTCCAGGATGTACAACTTTCCACACTTGCTTAATATTGTGACATGTTTCGGATTAGGGCCTTCAACAGGTGTTAAAGGTTTTGCACATCACACACTATTCCAGGCACATATCCAGGATTCTTTCTCAAGATTCAGCTGAATCCTTAAATTTATAGAGATGAGATGAATTTGTCTGTCCTCAGGTGACCACTGTGTTAAGGGTGCGGATTTTACCTTTTATTTCCCCTTGAAAAACATATTTTAATAACATCAATATTGTTTACGGTACAGCAGGTAAAACACGGTGTATACTGTATATAAATGAAAGCTTTGTAAGTTATTTCTCGGTCCTTGTACTTACTCTCGACAGTTGAATGGTAATGGTCAAAATTACAGATCTGTGGAAATACTATACAGATTCATAATGCCGCTCATTGTGGTCCGTATTGACGCAATAATTTGAACAGAATATGAACATATCCGCCTTTATAATCTTTTTCTTCTTCATTTTCAATATGATTTATTAATTGGTACTCACAGGTACATGTTTCGTCAAAACAATATGAAAACTTTCCATGTCTCAAGCACATAATATACATGAAGATAAAAGCATTCATATTGCACTGCTTATTGCTAAGAATTCCAAATTAGATTGGCTACTGTTTACACACTGCTGTAAAATGGATACAAATTAAGGTACGTAGTTCATTATAATTACCCTTCACTTACCACATGATTATGCCCTGTTAAAAAACTTCCGATAAGAATATTCATTTCAATTAAAATTCTGATTCTGAGCTTAGTTTGATAGATTCAAACAAAGATTCAGGCGATATTGGAGATTTGGCTGCACGTAAAGCATACAGACTTTTACACTCTAAGCCTTTTTATTGCTTTATCAAGGTACAAACGGGGCTTTTAAAATATTTTCGTTTAGGTTTCATAGAAATTGGTCAGGGAATTTGGCAGTTTCGTCATTTTCTATTATGCATAGTAAATTTTACTTTGAAATTTGAGCTTAGACTCCTTCCAAAGCGTGGTAGTGCCAGAGAATTTGATTTCTCCATGCTAAGGGGCTAATAAGCAACAGGGTGTGGCAGCATTCCACGTGTGTTGGAGATTTTCCGCCAACTCTTTGATCCTGAAACACATAGAATATGAGCATAAACTGATACAAGATGTTAAAAACCTCAACAGTCATATTAATGAAGTCAGAGAATGGTAGCCCCGTGAACTTTGGGCGTGTGTAGAATCTGGAATGTGAAAGACTTGGAGGAGGAGGACAACAACAGCCTTGATTGCTTGATTGGCAGAACAGAACGCCCCTTTAGATTCTGCAACACATGATTACTTGTAGTTGTTTTCACTTTAGGCATTGTAAAACTGCCTTACACTTCACAGTGCCAGAAATGAACTGGTTCCAGGTAGCTCTAGCTCGTGGTGCAATATGGCTATGGACAAGGAAATTCCCGGCTTCCACAGTGAGTGGCACGGGGTGACAAGTTGAGAATAACACAGTTGCAAGCTGACAAACGCTCTGCATGAAGAGTAGACAGCTCACAGTTTTTTTATTCCCGTTGAACTAACACAGAACAAAAATGCAATAAACTGAAAGATCTAGCATACTGATGTTTAAAAAATGTAAATATTAAGTCTTTTTATGTACTAATAAGTGAAAAGCAGGAATTTATTTATTAATTTAAAAAAATGCTTTAACTATTTATAAACCTAAAAATCCGAGCCCTATTCATAACAATATTCGCTATGATACAATCAAAGATTAAAACAAAATATATGGATAAATATAAACATTACCTGTGTTTATAAAGCCCATTTTACTAGGAATTATAGGAGACTCCAGTCGCATCAGCCCCCACACTGGATACTCCCCTGCACAGCAGCACTGTACTCTCCTGCAGCTGACGTATATTGTGCACAACCATTCATGTATCTGTGTGTGGATCACGGTCAGTGTTTTAACGCGAGTGAGGCGCTGCTGTCAAATAGTCGCTTCTCCTTTTATGTGATGTGTTTTGTTTCAATGAACAAAAACTGTAACAGCTGATTAATACCTGAAACATATCCCGATATTAAATTATTTATTGATTCAAGTGTTGATTAGGAGAATTTGTTAATATTATAAAATTCCCGAAATATTCTTCTTAATTTCATACATCAACATGACCAATGAAAGGCAAACATGGTTTGCTTTATGTTTATACATCAACATAATTGCCCCAGTTGTTCACATTTTGAGGGATATAGATTGAAACCCAGGGACCCTGAGAAAGGCTTGTGTTGCTTTCACTTACTTACGCTCCTCTCGGTCAGCTAGTTTTATCTTCTGAGCCGATGCTGTAAGTGGATGTGATACGTAGGGAGTTGTCTATTCCAGCACCTGTCATTTCGATGCTGTATCTATTTCACATGTTTCGAGAAGTCCTTGTTTGAAAACATCACTCTATCATGTGTGGAACCTCACTTTGGGTAGCCTACTTCTTGTCGGACTTGACTATCCAAGAAAGAGCATGTCGTAAGTTTTGGTTAGTGGCATTCTTCTTCCTGACCATGTGCCGTCGATATGTCATCAGTTGGTTCCTAAGAAACTCACTAAGACTGCAATTATTGGACCAGGAATAATGAAAAGGACTTTATATTAAGATAACATGACATCTACTCCATTTAAGGTGAAAAAGCAGTCATGGTGTAATTTTAATATTTGTGATTTTACTTTCTCTACTTTCCATCCATATGGCTTCTACTCTATGTACATAGCTGAAAGCGACCTTATTCATGCTATTCTTCTTCTTCTTCTTCCTTAGTGTTAGTCCCGCCTTGCTACAGGGTCCGCTATATGGATACGTTGTCACCATTGGTTTCTGTCTTGGGCCATGTGAGGATGAAGGTGTTGGTTCTTCAGATCTCCATGTAGCGTATCACCCCACCGTTGCTCCGGTCTCCCTTAGGTCTCTTGCTGACGACTTGTATATTGTAGCCAGTCTTAGCAATTGTGTCCGCTTACGCTCGTAGAACATGCCCAAACCAACACAGACGGCACTCCCGCATCTTGTCACTGATTGGTGAAACCACAAACCGTTTCCTGGTCTTGTCATTGGAAAAGTGATCCAATTTGGTGACACCCACTGTCGATCGCAACATCTTGGTCTCCATAACACCCTAGCGAGGTTCTGTCACTGTTGTTGTTGGCCAACACTCGCATCCGTACAATGCGACAGGACGGATGATATTACGATAGATCTTTGACTTTAGGTT
This sequence comes from Meconema thalassinum, assembly GCA_946902985.2. Taxonomy (NCBI): domain Eukaryota; kingdom Metazoa; phylum Arthropoda; class Insecta; order Orthoptera; family Tettigoniidae; genus Meconema; species Meconema thalassinum. Next base: position 18,278,847 of record OX336395.1, on the reverse strand, counting down.
GTCCTTCATCCTTCGATCGCAGGCGACTACAGTTGTCGTTCATGCTTATTATCATTATTTAAAAATGAACTTAAGAAAGTGTCTGATAGTAGATGATATTATGTTGTTCTAAGGCATGGTTCTGCGATGATTATAATTAGTGCGTGAACCGAAGGAGAGCCACGTAGTGTAATAATTGGATAAGAGAAATATGTTAATGATGTATTGGTGTTGATATTGTGAGCACGTTAGCCGAAGGAGAGCACGATGTAAAGTGTAATAAAATTGTAGGCGTTTATTGTGTCATTTGAATGAATACCATCAGAATTTTATAAATAGCGTTAGATGTTTGTGAAATTTTTTAATTAACCTCTACTGTATATTAACGGAGTGAGGATTTGTCTGTGGCTGCTGGTAACAGCAGTTACGAATTGTATTGTGCTCGGATAAGCCTGTAATGAGAGTCTAGTGACATGTTCAGTGAAGCCTCTATTAAAACTCTAAAGAAGGTGAAGGTTGTAAATTTATGACACATTCATATGTTCCATGAGAAGAGAAGAGAAGGTGTCAAGGTCACCTGACCACGGATATAAGTATAGATAAAGTAATGCATGGAGGATCTCTACTGCAATATGATTATTATTTGATTTCATTTTTATGGCAAACATGACAATAAATTATTTTTCGTATTAATATTATTTCTCTTCTATAAAGTAGACCAAACCCCTCACTTCCTCACTCTCTCGTGTTCAGACAACCAGACTGTTTCCGTCTTGGCAATGGCATTATCACACAGGACCTACGGTACTTTTACTTCTGAATCAAAATATGAATCCGATGTTATTTGCGAACCAGACTGAAGACTCACCTGGTCTTCAAACACAGGGAGCAACTCTACTTCAGACTTGATAACTGAATTACCAGCCTTTAACTTACCGGTACCTGTAAAATCATTCCTTTGTCAAATATGAGGCCTTCTTGGTGACAGGCATTTCACTTAATTGAGCACAGACTCGTCTCTTTCATTTATTCTTTTGACCATGAGAGGGCATTCTATTTTCTCACCACTTAAGGCCTTCCTCCCCCCTCTCCCCCCCCCCCCCCCCACCACCATATTCCGTGTTATCATCTCGAAGAGATGACATAGCATATTGTATGTAGGGCTGTAGAACTGTTGAATAATTTTGGTTTCTTACTTGTGTAATATTATGTAAGCTATAGCATGAGAGAAAGTTCTACCTGTTTCACTTAAATCAACGATGTATTTTTGTGAGTCAATTTGCTGAACGACTCGATGTTTACATTTGTCAGTCAGTGTCCGTAACGCCATCTTTGAACTACAAATTTAAATGGCGCTCACTGATATAGCGAACCCTAAATATTATGTAGGGCTAGGTTGCCAGACGTTCCGATTTACCCAGAAAATTCTTTTTCTTCTTATTATTTCTGCGTTCCGTATTAATGTTTAACGGAACGCAAAATATTAGGTGTTTTTCCTTTTTTTTATAATATATACAATTTTGCACCAATTTCCAAATGTCCCGCTTGAGCAATCCTCACTTCGCTCGTTTTATAAGCATACTCGTGTCTTAATTATTGCCATTATAGCCCTGTTGCATAATGTATTATTATATGGCCATCGTTTTTACCCCTGATCCTACAGCCCATTTAGGGCCTAGGGTTAAAAAAGTGACCGCTGCCCAGCCATTTGACCTGCAGATATTGGGGAGACACGTGGTCAGCGCATCGGTTCCCCTCGGCCGTTAGTCTTGTTTTTTGTGACCAGGGCGCTACCTCACTGTCAGACAGCTACTCAGTTGTCCTCACGAGGCTGAGTGCACCCCTTTCCAGCCCTCACGTCAGTTTCTAAGATCCCTAATGGAGCCGGGAATCGAACCTCGGGCTTCCGGGTGAGAGGTAGGCGTGCTACCCCATCACTACAACGAGAGCCTTCTCCTGTGCCGTGGGACGTTGAGTCAGCGCCATTCAACTAGCATCTACCGTTACACAACAGAGTATCTGGAAACACATTTATTTCATACGGAGCTGGCAGGATACCTTATTTGTGATAATTACGACTTGTGGAAAGTACTGTAGCCTACCTCGTATCCTAGTGGAAACTTATCTTCTCAAAAGAAGTCTTCCAGTAAATGTGTTCGTACGTTTCAGCGCCGTGTGGGGAATCTCGAGCAAAAGGTAGCCTATATAGAAAAATTCCGCGTACTCTGGAAGCTCTCGAGAGAACGAAATATCAGTGAGGAGGAATTACAGTGAATGTACCAGCGTAATGTGGGTTAATAGAGTGAAGGACAGCATTTCCAGCGACTGCCCTGAGATTCATATAAGTACAGTTATTATGATTACTAACCCTTGAGAACTGGTGTGAAAACATTTACACGAGGACTCGCGCCGGGTCATTTTGACTCTCCCTTTATGTCGTAGTCGTACGGATCTTAATGAAGTAATTTTACACCCGGTGTCGTCCTATGAACTATTCCAGTATAAAATGATCTTTAATTATATTTTTCAAATTTGAGATTTATCGGCCATAATAGTGGCGGCAAAGCAGTCTTCTTAATTTTTTTGAACAAAGGAGCTGATGACCAAGGAGTCCCCGGACCCTAAACATGGATCAGCAAGAACGTGAACTATGTTATTGTGGATTTTCCCTTATTTATTACAGATTGTCCCGACTAACGTGAGTTGAAAGTTGTCACTCGCCATGGGTAAATCTGACCCGACCGTAAATAATATAGAAATAACTTGAGTGTTCAAAAAGCTATGGACATGTTTCTTTTGCAGGGTGAAGTTCAAGGCTAGGGAGGAAGGTTCAGTAAACGATAGGATATCAGGGCTGACCAAAACGAAAATATAGAGAATTATGTAAGCCTCGGGTCGAAAATACCCTTGTGCCAGTCCTCGCGGGTTAAATACGTTAACAAGTGTAAAGTAGTTGGGCGCTACGCTGCTGCTAGCTCGACACGCGCGGGTTAAATACGTTAAAAAGTGTAAAGTAGTTGGGCGCTACGCTGCTGCTAGCTCGACACACGGCTAGCCACCACGCAGCCTCCGTGAGTCTCACTGTATAAATCCCATTGCTGGTTTGATTCCACAGAAACCTTAGAAGTACCTCCTTAAAATGTGCCCCTTAATAGACCTTATGTGCAGGTTAATTGTCCTGTCCCTTTGTCCTTAGTAGCCTCTTGTATATTTTTGGTTGATTCCGCAGTTTAGGGGATGCGACAACGCGGTCATGTAGCCCCGTGTACTTTGTGTGTGTGTAGAATCTGTCTGATAACCGGCGTTAGTTGTGATGGCTGTATTAATGTGCGTTATGGTATCTGAAATTCAGGTAAGGACTGCAGACAATCAATTTTCAAGTAGTTCCTACTTTTGCTACCATCAACGACACCTAGCTGTGAACTTGGTAACTAGATGGACGTTGGAACTAATAGAGCATTTAGCTTTACACAAGTGTAGTTAGCGGAAGGTTCTTTTACATGCCATACATCTATGATATGGGCCCGCCGGCTTTACTTCCCCTCTGAAGGAAGGCATACCGAGGGATTTTTAACTTTCTCATGAAATCCCTCGACTTCGGCCAAGTTTGTACTCGCGATCTTGGCCATAGAAACGCAGCATGCTACTAACTACCTTGTATATTTTTGTCTGGACATGCACTACTACCATTTAGAAGATAAAATAAGTTAGTTTGATATCCAACGAATTGTAGTCAATAGGGGAGACCGGGGATACTTTGGACACGGGGTTACATTGGACAGCTTTAAATTTGACGCTATGGTGCAATAGTTGGTACACCTGTAACTGAATAATGAGCACAGCCACATGCAAGACCAGTTGAAATGCAATATGGCGGCCTGCTTTTGAGATTAAGAAGGCGAGTTCATTTTTAGATTTTTATGTGCTGTTATGTAATATTAGCCGGCCCCGTGGTGTTGGGGTAGCGCGCTTGCCTCTCACCCGGAGACCCCGGGTTCGATTCCCGGCTCCGTCAGGGATTTTAAAACTGGCGTGAGGGTTGGAACGAGGTGCACTCAGCCTCGTGAGGACAATTGAGTAGCTGTCTGACAGTGGGGCATCGCCCCGATCACGAGAACCAAGATTAATGGCTGAGGGGACCCGATGCGCTGATCACGCGTCACCCCAATATCTGCAGGCCAAATGGCTGGGCAGCGGTCGCTTGGTCTGCCTAGGCCCTTCATGGGCTGTATAGTGCTAGGGGTTGACTTGTTGTTTTGTTGACTTTTTTGATATATAAAATTTTGATGAGCTTAATGTTGTGATTTTGATACTTGATTACCAAAGAATGTATTTGTAATTTATTTGCATCATTAGTGAATGTGGTTGGTATGAAATGATACTATGTAAAAACCAAAGCATTCACATGGAGAAAAGTGCAGTGTATATAATGTTTTCTTTGTCACGTGGGGTTACATTGGACAGGCCTGGTGCTACGTTGGACAGGTGTCGAATGTATCCCCTGCTTTTTTGTATCATTTAAAAAATCCTTATTTATTTATTTATTTATTTATTTTATAGACGGTTCGAATTTACCGAAAACCGACAGACAGAGAGTCAAATGAAGAACAAATAGGGGATGTGATACATAGAGGATTGTCATTGCATGCTGCAGCGGACCAATATGGTGTCTGTCAAGAAGTCTCGACTGGGTTACCACTAAAGAAAGCCAAAGAGTGTGGAATCGACAACATGGTTTTCAGCACTAATTTCAAAAATGGGCATGTCATTCTGGATGTGATGGGGAATGCGCTTGGTGACAACCTTCTAAAATGTTCAAACATGTTTTACGGACTAACTCCAAAGATGACGAAAAAGTTAGAATACCAGTATGCCAAAAAGAACGGTTTAGATTTGCCGCCTACGTGGGATGAAAGAAAAGAGGCTGACCAACACTAGTTTTCAGGTTTTATGAGAAGACATCGTGACCTTTCTTTACGCATGTCAGAGGCTACGAGTCTGGCGAGGACGACCGCTTTCAACAGGCATACTGCAAGCATATTCTTCGACAATCCTGAATGTGTAATGAAGAGGCACAGTTTCCGTCCAAGTCAGATATTCAATTTAGATGAAACTGGAGTAACCTCGGTTCCACATACTGAAAAGATAATTGCGCAGCAGGGATTGAAACAAGGAGGACAACTAACCTCTCGGGAACGCGGACCGGTTGTTACACAGGTTGGGATAATCTGTGCTAATGGCAATGCTCTGTCACCAGTGTAGATTTTTCCACGGGTGCGCTTTGATGAAAACAGGACGATGTCTGGGGCTTCAGTTGGTGCCCTTGGGCTAGTACTCAAGTCAGGCTGGATGACATCAGAAAACTTTGTCAAAGCCCTTGAGTTCTTTAAAGAGAATGTGCGGTGGTCTAAGGAAAGCCCCGTACTCCTGATTATGGACAATCACGACTCACACTAAAGTGTTCAGAGTTTGGACTTTTGTAAGGAAAATGGGATTGTTGTGCTGACTATTCTCCCCCTCACATCCAACAGACTACAGCCACTAGACTGATGTGTATTTGGTCCGTTTAAAAGGTTCTTCAGTTCAGGAGTTAATTCTTGGATGAACTCCAACCCCAATCTAACGCTGAACATCTATGCACTCCCAAAATTGTGCAGTTCTACCTGGGACCGAGGAGCAACACCAGAAAATATAAAATCTGGTTTTAGGTCTACAAGGATTGTACCCTTTGACAGGGATATCTTTTCTGATCAGGATTCTTGTCTTCGGCAGTGTCTGATCGTCCCCTTCCAACTGGAGTTAATGCCCAAGTGGCAGATCAAAATACCGCTATTTTGGTTGCTGAAACAGCAAGCACTGCGATAAGTTCTTCATCAAGCTCTGCGGTAGTAGTTCCTATCTCACCGGAATATGTGAGACCTTTTCCCAAGGGAACACCTAGGTTAGGCCAGCAGTCCAACCGTGTCCGGAAGAGGGGAAGATGCATGATTGCCACAGACACTGCCGGAAAGAAAAGGTGGCGCAGTTGCCAAAAGACAAATGTTGGTGGCATCATCTTCCAGTGAAGAGGACATTGAAGACCTTTGTGAAGAGTCGGGGTATTCCCCTTTCAGTTCATGCAGTCTTCTGAAGAGAGTGACGGTGATGAATATGATGGTGTTGAGGATGTGAAGGAAGGCGATTTTGTAATTGTGAAATTTCCTCACAAGAAAACAGTCGTGCATTACACTGGTAGTGTTGAAAAAGTGATTAAACCTATATTCGAGTATGAAATTAAGTTTCTTCGACGTAAAAGCATGAGTTTCATTTATCCCGCTGTTCAAGACAAATCTGTTGTTGTGTACGAAAATTGCTCCCTTATCAGTGAGGAGAGGCAAGCATTACTTTTCAGAAAAGATCCTGCAAAAATTCACAAATGTACGTTAGGGATGAGATGAAAGGGTTTATTTCTTAATTTGAATTGATCATGCAAACATTTGTGTTTTAGTTTCTTTTAATTTATGTACGGTTTCAATACATTTATTACTCTTTTCATTATTTCTTTATTTTGTCTGCCTGTCCAAAATATCCCCTCAAAGTGTCCAATCCAACCCCACCTATCGGGATAGATTGGACACTTTGCACCTCTTAGGATCTTTTGTCTCAAAATAGTGGCAGGAAATATGAGGCCAATTCCTCAGGCTTAAATGAATAGTGCATATCGTGAGGAATTGCATGGTGTGGTTTTCACAGCAATAAGGCACTTACTGAGCCTGCTAAAGATCGTTGATTAAAATTTGTCCTATCTATCCCCGGTCTCCCCTATTTCTCTCCACTTTTCGCTTCCTACAAGTTTAGGTTTCCTAGTGCTGCCAATACATTCTGACGATTGTTGCTTTTTTATGAAGGATGCTTGGTGTGATTGGTGAAAATCTAAGAGTGAAAAGTGTTTAATAAGATCAGCGTTGTCTCATAGCTTCTTTCATATTTTCAAGCTTGCTATAGTACCATTCCAGTTTTGTACCGAAAATAAGATCCCATTAACACCAACCTGCACATATGGGGTACCTACAGGTCCAGCATAACGCACTCACTTACTCTTTAAATGCCTCACAATTAAATAAATACCTTAAAACATGTATATTTACAATGAAATAATGAAAGAATGCAACACGGTTACCATGGTAACAGAATCTCACAGGTCGATCTATGTCTGTAGGACGCAATGCAATTCCAATTATTACATTACTGTGAAAGTTTCCAGACGGTTATAAAGTTATCACTGAACCAAATTAAGCTGTAAAATTCATCAATACATACAGTATAATGCACTTAAGGGGGTCAAGAGGCTCTCTAGAATTTTTTCACGCAATTTTCACGTGTGAGTGTGGTACGAAAGGTCTTTTTCACCCGACTATAAAAGGTCTCCGAAAACCACATTTAAAGGCCCTTAAATTAACAGTGTCTGTGATATTCCCAGAAAACTAACTTCGCTCTGATATACCTATGAAGGAATGACAAACCCCTAACCACTGCACCAGTAGCTGAATTGATAAAGTCTGATTATTCATACCAAGGATAAATCAGTCAGAGCATTCATGATTGAGATTTTGCTAAGTGTACTCCTTACAACTAGAATATCCGCGGGCGAAGACGCGACGGGTATTGCTAGTTAATACCGGTATTATTTCTTTAAACTCTCATTGATTTTCTATGCAATTGTACTCACAAGTTAGAATCAGAATCAATTTATTTGGCGTTAAACACTAGTTCAATATCCATCGTCAGGTTAATAATACAAGACAATCCTACATTACTTAGCCTACTTATAACAGTATATACAAACAGCTTATTATCGTTACAACAAAGTGTAACCTCCTTCTATTGAACTAAGTATTACACCAATCTGCTTCCATACATTCTTCCAGTGAATACCATGGATTCACCAGCAACCACTTTTGCAGCTGTTTCTTAAAGATTTTGGTTAGTAGTTGTTGGAAAGACAAACTCAGTTTGTTAAAAATAATTATGCCAAGAATTTCATGACTGTTCCGTGTTTTTGAAAGCCGACACCATGGTACCTCTATCTGGTGTGAGTTTCTTGTGCTGTATGAGTGAACTGTTAGCCGTCTGCCTGACAATTCATGTGGATGTTTATTTTTCATATACATGAGGATATTTAAAACAAAGAGATTTATAACAGTTTGGAAGATTCAATAAATAAAGGTCTACAGGGTGTGTTAGGAGGAGCATTTGCAATAATACGGATTGCCTTTTTCTGTAATTTTAGGATATTTACAATGTGTGCACGATTTCCAAAAAATATTAATCCATAACTAAAGAGACTTTGAAAGCAAAATAGGTTGTGTGTAAATATGTCGTAGGAACCTCATTTTTTGAATGACGGAGTAGATACACCACCCTTGCAAGTATATTCGAAAGGTTATGAATGTGTGGTTCCCATGTTAATTTTGAGTCAAAATTCATTCCTAGTAGCTTAGCTTCTTTTATATCATTACTTATGTTTTTAAGACTACAGAGGTGGCCAAATTATTAGACTAACGGTCTGAAAATGCATTATTCAATTTTGTTGAGTACACATTTATTTGTTTTTCTATGGGAATTGACACTGGTGTTGTTACAATGATATAGCGACATTTGCATAATGATTTTAGGATTTTCTGTCTCATAGTTTGGCAAAACGGTTACAAATAATTGCCTGCTGTCTCAAGGATCTATTTATTTCTGTGCACATGATGTTGTTTGTTTGAAATTTACCAAGAATTTAGTGATTGTTTAGTTACTATTTTCACTTAATTCCATCAGTAGAGCTTTGGTGCTTTATGCTGACATATTTAATCCTATATTTGCGACGTGATTAGAAGGCAGTGCATAACATCGACCTATCAAGGGAATTTTATGTTTATGTGGAGGAAAAAGTGTTATGTCCCCAAGAAAAATTGGGATAACAAGAGCATTGCTTACTGAAGGATACTGCACACAGCAGGAGACAGCAACAAGACTTAATATTGCACAGTAATCAGTAAGTAGAAGTAAGAAAATGGAAGAAAACAGTGAAGGTTGCCAGTCACAACGAAAAGAAAAATGTGGTAGGAAAAGTAAATTAAGCCCTAGAGTTGTACGAAAACTGATGTCAATTTCACGAAACCATCGCTCAGCTACAAGCAATGAACTAAGAAATAATTTGAAGAGTAGTGGCATAGATATATCTGCAAGTACTGTAATAAAACATTGTACAATAGTGGATTAAAATCTAGACGGCCCAAAAGAAAAGCAATGATCACTCCAATTTTGGCAAAAAAGAGATTGGAAAGGGCAAAGGGCCTACAAGTTTGCTCTATAGATGACTGGAAGGTACATGTAACATCAAAATTATAGTTTTTCAAACATTAACTACTCTTATCATAGATTTAACAATGCTCACTGGAAACTTTAAAAAATTGTTGTTATTATTGTTCCTTGATTGATTGTAATAATGCCGCCAATGCACTACTAAAATGAAAATTTGACCCTAGGATTGCTTCAGTGATGAATCTATATTTGAAGTAAGTGAAAAAACGAGCCGGTACGTTCGTAGGAGGCCAGAAGAAGAGTTTCATCACCAGTGCATACAACAGACAGTAAAATATCCAATAAAAGTTATGGTCTGGAGTATGATGTCTGTGTATGGAACCGGAAGATTATATATTGTCAAGGGTACCATGATGCAGGACCAATATATAAAAGTCCCTGAGAAGCGTCTCTTACCTCAGATAAGAGATTGGTTTGGAGAAAATCCTTTTGTCTTTATGCATGATGGTGTTCCCTGTAATGCGGCCAAGAAAGTGGCTCAATTCCTCAGTGATAAAAACATTTCTGTGCTTCCGTGGCCCGGAAATAGCCTGGACATGAACCTCGTCGAAATTAGTGGGCTATTGTCAAGAAGAAAATCAAGAAAACCACTTTTACAACAAAAATTGGTCTGATTGAAACTGTCACGCAGGAACCCCCTTAATTGGAATGACCAGGCCCATTTAAATATACCCAGAGTGGTGTTCCGTGACCACAGTACTAAGTTTAGACATGGAAATGATACGCTTGTATTTTTTTTAAAATGAACAACTTCTATTGACCTTTCTTAATATTACATATATAATAACATTTACACAGAGATTAGATTTAATAAACAGGAAGATGTGGAAATAATTCACTTTCCCGGTACTTGCCTTCCCACGACGAAACTTATGTAGTCCAGTATATATATTTTACGACAGTTACTCAACAGATTCTTCTCTGTTCACATACCAGCTGACTGTCGTGTATAGTTTCAGAAACCCAACTATCAAACTTATAGGTCTCGTTATTATCGAAGGAATGGCCATCAAAATCTTTTAATTACTAGAATAACTTCATAAGAAGACATAACTTAGCAATTGCTCCGTCGATCTTTTTCTGTTCTCACACCAGCTGACTGTCGTACATTGTTAAGAAACCACAACTATCAATTATATAGGTTTCATTATCATCAAAAGGAATGGACATAAAAATCTTTTTATTGCTCGTATAACTTCATAAGAAGATCAAACTTCGTAATGGTTCCGTCGATCGTTTTCTGTCCACCTTCCAGCTGACAGTCGTACATAGTTAAGAAGCCCCAACAGAGCATCGAAGAAAAACAAAACGCAATTGACTTCCAAATATCAGGAAGACTGGTCATGCTCCAAAGATACATATAGCAGACCCAAGGCTACTATGAACTTCTTACCGTGGTGCAGCTCTCTAGCGGCAAAACAGAGAACTGATATCTCCACAGAAGGCAGAGTCCCAGAGACATCGACTAAACTGAGCAGTAAGGGTAAAAAGTGACGTAATAACGGCACAGATCTCCCCCACTACAAGCTTGACGTTGGTTCCACAACCACGTCAATGAATAAGGAATAGTTACATCACGCTGACATGCAAACTTTCATGCAAAATAAAGATTTTTTTTTATATCACAACATATTAGAATATGAACTCTTCAAGCCAAATAAGGTCTTTTCATATTCTTCCACCAATTTTAAATCACACTAGCATGTCGTTTCCAGGATTTGACATCATGTCAAGAACGTTTGCAAGTACTATCACGCATCTTACAATGGTACAAAATTCCAAATACAGGTTTTCTCGTACAAATACAATATAATTTGTATCTTCTAAGTCTTCAAACGTAGATGAAGGTAGTTTCCAATTCGTACAGGTCCATCGGCGACAGCTTAGTCATCTGGGCTCTGGATAGCCTCACATAATACACCAAAGAATCTTCTCCGCAGAAGCAATCTCCAAATAAATAGGGCTGAAATCAATTTCGCTTGGGACAGTACCATGTAATAAAGATCTTACAACTAACATGCAATAAAATGATTTTCAAAACAACATAAAATATAAACTTTCAATAAATCAGGCAAGAATTTCGACAAATACACACATCAAAAAAAGTTTTGCATCACCTCGGTTCCCAGATCTCCGGCATATAGACGTTGACTGTGTATATTGTATCCAAGATACAGTCCCTTTGACTGTTCATAGATGTCACTAAAACTGCTCAAAGATGTAAACAACCATGCATGAGCAGGGCCTATTAGACGGAGGGGGTACGACAGCCGATCAGTTCCAGTCATTCCACCAGGACGAAGGTACGCTGCTCATGTTGTCTGTAGTTCTACCATGCCTAGAAGGTCAATACCGCAGTTCGATCGCGTCCGCATTGTTACTTTGTGTCAAGAAGGGCTCTCAACAAGGGAAGTTTCCAGGCGTCTCAGAGTGAACCAAAGCGATGTTGTTCGGACATGGAGGAGGTACAGAGATACAGGAACTGTCGATGACAGGCCTCGCTCAGGCCGCCCAAGGGCTACTACTGTAGTGGATGACCGCTACTTACGGATTGCCGCTCGGAGGAACCCTGACAGCAATGCCACCATGTTGAATAATGCGTTTCGTTCAGCCACAGGACGTCGTGTTTCAACTCAAACTGTGCGCAATAGGCTGCATGATGCGCAACTTCACTCCCGACGTCCATGGCGAGGTCCAGCTTTGCAACCCCGACACCATGCAGCGCGGTACAGATGGGCCCAACAACATGCTGAATGGACCCCACGGAATTGGCATCACGTTCTCTTCACCGATGAGTGTCGCATATGCCTTCAACCAGACAATCGTCGGAGACGTGTTTGGAGGCACCCTGGTCAGGCTGAACGTCTTAGACACACTGTCCAGCGAGTGCAGCAAGGTGGTGGTTCCCTGATGTTTTGGGGTGGCATTATGTGGGGCCGACGTACGCCACTGGTGGTCATGGAAGGCTCCGAAACGGCTTTACGATACCTGAATGACATCCTCCGACCCATAGTGCAACCATATCGGCAGAATATTGGAGAGGCATTTGTCTTCATGGACGACAATTCTCGACCTCATCGTGCACATCTTGTGAATGCGTTCCTTCAAGATAACGACATCGCTCGACTACAGTGGCCAGCATGTTCGCCAGACATGAACCCTATCGAACATGCCTGGGATATGTTGAAAAGGGCTGTTTATGGACGTCTTGACCCACCAACCACTCTGAGAGATTTACGCCGAATTGTCGTTGAGGAGTGGGACAATTTGGACCAACAGTGTCTTGATGAACTTGTGGATAGTATGCCACGACGAATACAGGCATGCATCAATGCAAGAGGACGTGCTACTGGGTATTAGAGGTAGTGGTGTGTACTGCAATCTGGACCACAAATGCTGAAAGTCTAGCTGTATGATGGTACAACATGCAATGTGTGGGTCTCATGAGCAATAAAACGAGCTGAAATGTTGTTTGTGTTGATCTCTATTCCCTTTGTATTTAAAGGTTCCGGAACTCTTGGAACCGAGGTGATGCAAAACTTTTTTTGATGTGTGTAGAATTCCCAAGAAAAGAAAAAAAAAATCCACATCTTTTACAATCAAAGTTTTAAGTTTTACAATCCTTTTTTATGTACTCATATGTAATAAATATTTCACATCTTTAACAACCCAAAATAATCTTTCATTATACAGACATTCTTTCCTAAATAAAATGAACTCTCTTATTAATAGACAACAAAACTTTCCACCTACACAGATATAGACATAAATGAAAATGAGCTTGCTTGCCAAAGAAAAAATAATAAATTTTTCACAGGACTAACTAAATGCAGGTTAAATCCTTCATCGCCTATCTGTTTCCACTTATAGAAACCCTGACCAGACACACAGCAACCAGAGGATAAAACAAGAACAATCGCCCATACAATTCGACCAGACAACGAACAAATTCCCCCAAAAAAATGAAAAATATAACAGAATTAGACGACACGCACAAACCAACAAAATAAACACACAACCCTTTCATAACACCTCTCACATTACCTTCATTTCACACAATCAACAAAATTACAAATTACCACCCACAAATTACCCAGAAAATACCAGAATATAACCAAGTTCTCGTTAAAACGCCTATTCAAACACAATGACACAAATACATTACCCTTTAATATTAACAAACACAAAACTTACAACTAATAATTACCTTCTTTCACCTAAACCAGATCCCATACAGAAAATGTCAAGGATCGTAAGGTAATTCTCTTAAACTAATACTTACCTCATTGAAAGGTATTTTAACAAATACTAGATTATACTTTCGGTAATAAATTAAATTAAGAAGTTAACCCAAAAAAAAAACAATCGCTAGAAACCTAACCTTATTTTGACACCATAACTAGAAACGAAACATCCCACCCAAATTAATATGCAAAGCTAACATCTCACACTCAGACATACATCCACACACAAAAACAAAGGTTGTGTCCATTTTTAAGATCTGCACAAATTTAGGAAATTACATACATAACGAAAAATAAGCAAATCCAAAAAAACGATGAAAGATCTCAAGCAAATCCCAAGATCAACCAAAAGACTCTACAATAAATTAATAACCAGACCACACGTACAGACAAACAAAATCACATAAGAAAGCTTACATTCCTACATCCATAACCTCAAAAAATCACACCTTACATACAACAAGTTACCACCCACAAATATCCCAAAATCTACCAAAAATATAAATAGGGTCACATTAGAACACCGACATACACAAAATAAAATTACCCTGAAACACTATTCATATGTCGACTCATCACCATAATTACCTTTGACATATTCTCTTCGACCAACAACAACAATTACCTTTCGACATACTTCTTATAACCTCAGCTCACCTGTAAGTCTTTACATTCCGAAATCAACAAGCGATTAAAAGTGCACTCTAGACACTTACTTGGAGACTCAAATAGAATTGTTTTGTAAATATCTACCATCACATTTTTGAACACCTTATATCACCCAATCAAGTCCCATACCTTGATAATATTAGGATCGTAAGATGCCCAATGATATCCTAACGAGATCCCAATTTATATATTCTGTTATCCATTGAAATACCTTAAAACCATTAAATATAATAAACCCCTAAACTTATTTTACCATCAAAAGCAACAACAAACCACCCAATTACCAAAACAAAGCTAAATATACACGATCACTCAACGTCCACACATACCATGCACACAAGAAAATGATTTTGTCTGTCTAATACAATTTAGAAAATTGTACTCACATAACAAAATACCCATACCATGCACACAAGAAAATGATTTTGTCTGTCTAATACAATTTAGAAAAATCACACGTGCAGACAAAAAACGTACCAATAGCACACACAAAACATCCATACTAGAGGAATAATCAATTGCCGTACACAATTTTGAAAAAACACGTTTACATACCCTATTTCATATCGTTAGCACCTTTCTTCACATGTGACAGATGCACCCTGAAAATTCTCTTTTTAACCGTATCACTGACCAGAAGAGTAACGGGAGTCAAGAAACTAACAACCTTAAAAGGGCCACGAAACCTCTCTCTTAGTTTTCCCGACTCTTTTGGTCCAACTCCCTTCAAAGAAAAATTCTTCACAAAAAATTTAGCTCCAACTTTAATATCAACAGGTTTACGACCTAGATTATACCTTTTTTTCTAATCTATCATGAGCCACCTTCATGTTCTCCTTAGCTTTTTTCCAAATACTCTTGATATGACTAAAGGTATACTGTTCAGGTAACAACTGATTAATTGACCAAATATTAGATAAAGGCGTGTTAGGAGTGAAAGAAAACATTAATGAAAATGGAGTGGTTTCATGGGATTCATGGACAGCGGTATTAAAAGAAAAGGTTATCCAAGGTATACAGGAGTCCCATTTACTATGATCACTGTGATGAAAGGCAATTAACGCCGCTTTTAAATTTCTATTGAAACGCTCAGCGTACGAACCTTTAGGGTAATACGGTGAAGATGTAATTTGAGAAATTGATAATTCAAATAAGAAATTTCTCAACACACTAGACTTGAAACATTGAGCGTTATCAGTGATCAGAAACTGACACGGACCAAACGAGGCAAATATTTTTTCAAGACACCGGATAACAACTTGCGTTGTAGCAGCCCTAGTTGGAAATATCCAATTAAACCTTGAGAACCCATCTGTACATACCAAAGCAAACTTGTTTCCCCACTTAGATACCGGAAAAGGGCCAATAAAGTCTAGAAACAACCTCTGCATGGGTCTAGTAGCCACTTCCGATGACAACATTCCCACCTTAGTGTTGGTAGCCGGTTTAGCTAGTTTACAAGTTTGACAATGGTTTACCATACGTTTGATTTCCTTATCCATTCCCTTCCAAATGAAATTTTCCCTTATCCTTAATGTAGTTTTGAACACACCTAAATGTGCACCAATAGGTGACTCATGAAAGTACCTAAATACTTCAGGTATTAATACAACAGGCAATACGATTTTGGCCAACTTATCACTACGTGCTGAACAACAAAGTAAATTTCCTTTCAGGAAATACGGTTTGACCGATTCTCCCCTCTCAAGCTTCTGAATAATTTCTGACAACACAGGGTCTTCCCTTTGGTACCCCGATACATCACGGAACAACAACGGATAATTAGAAAGTATAGCATTACAAGACTCGTTGATCAAAACATTATTACATACATTTTCCTTATTATTAATATCATCAGACACTTCTCCGTACATCCGGCTCAAACAGTCTGCAATCACATTCTCAGTGCCCTTTATATGCTTCACCCTGAACTTGAAGGACAGAATCCTCGTTGCCCAGCGAGCAATTCTTCTGGTTTTCCTTGGTCTACCTAAAACCCAACTCAACGCTTGGTTGTCAGTTTCAAGCTCAAACTCAACGTGTTCTACATACAACTTAAATTTTTCTAGGGCGAACATAACTGCCAATCCTTCTAATTCATAGACTGAATATTTTAACTCTGCATCAGACAAAGTACGTGAGGCATAGGCGATGAGCAATCTATCATCCTCATGTTGCTGTAACAGAACCGCGCCCACTGCCCTGTTGGAGGCATCAGTCTGAATGATAAAGGGCTTTGAGAAGTCAGGAATCGCTAGTATAGATGCGTTAATAAGAGCCATCTTTAAATCTTCAAAAGCTGATTCTTGCGAGGGACCCCAAATGAACTCCATACCTTTCTTCCTTAACATATTTAACGGAGCTGCCCTGTGCGCAAAATTAGGAACGAACTTACGGAAATAATCATCCCTACGAAACGTGCCACCTCTTTCACATTTCTAGGCGATTTGAAATCGCGAATGGATTGTGTACGAGACTGATCAACTGAAACCCCAGATGACGACACAATGTGACCCAAGAACGAAATTTGGGGTTTTGCGAAGGACACTTTAGATAACTTTACTGTCAATCCCGCTTCTTTAAGTCTTTTAAGAACTTCTCTAACATGTTCAACATGTTCTTCAAAAGACTTACTGAATATTACCACGTCATCAAGATAGTGGTAGACTGACTTAAATTTTATCCCATCAAAAATATTGTCCAGTAAACGACTCAATACAGCGGCACCTGTCGATAACCCGAAGGGCAAACGTTCGAATTTATAAAAATTCTAATCCGTGGTGAACGCCGTCACTGCTTTGGATTTCTCACTCAACGGAATTTGCATATATGCTTTGTTTAGGTCCAGAACGGAATATACCTTTGCTCCCTGAAACCACCCAAAACAGGACTGTAAATCTGGCAAAGGGATCTGTTGGAGAATCACCTTCTTATTTAAGGCACGGTAGTCAACCACAGGTCTAAATTCTCCATTAGGTTTGGGCACTAAGAAAATGGGAGATGAATAGGAAGAAGTAGATTTCCCAATTACTCCCTCATCAATCATCTCATCGATGATACCTTTCAAAACCTTCATCTTCGGTGGAGCCAAACGGTAAGGGGAAGACCTAACAGGCACTGAATCTGACAACTCAATCTCATATTCCAAAATATTCGTTACACCTAAGCTGTCGGTTAAAACATCAGTAAACTCAGAGCATAGTTTACGAATACTATTAGCTTGATCCTCCCTTAGATGTCCCAGCTCCAAATCTTCAATATCATTAGGTTTGTCACCACTCTGAGCAGCATTAATACCAACACCACAAGTATAATTATTAAATTTTAACCTTAAACGGGGCTTGAACTTAAATTGACATGTTTGATCCCTCAGATCAATCAGTAACCCAACATGTGCCAAAAAGTCAGCACCAAGGATGACATCACAAGACAGACGATGTACGACCCATAACCTAAATTTCCTCGTGAAACTTAATATCCTGATCTTAACTGTTATGTACCCTTTAATATCCAGAGAAGAAGAATTTGCGGATCTCACGTCATTATTCTCGGCAATCAGTTTTCCAAATTTACATACAGATTTCATATTATTAAACCATTCTAAGCTTAAAAATGAACTCACGCTACCAGAGTCAATAAGTGCAGAAACTGGCTCGTTATTAATGTCAATGACAATAAATGGAGAAATTCCATGAGCAACATCAGTGATACGGTTACACAGCTTTTTACATTTGACTAGACCCCGACAAAAATTACTGTCACGTGAACGTTTACATTTCTTTTTTGACACATTAGAATACCAAATTTTATCATCTGATGAAGTCTTGTTTACATACGATAAAGATTGTGGCAGGTAATTAGTGCCCCATGTTGGTAGCGACAAATGTAATGGTTTCTATTGCCCTCACTTTGAGCGACAAATGTAGCAGTTTCGCTAGCCCACACTGTTGGGAGAAAATGTAATTATTTACCTTTGCCTAAGCTATGTTGTTTTAATGGGCGCCAAGACCTCAATGCAATGCTGAAATCTAAATTTGTATTTAACAACGTCTAGCTCTGGTAGAACACCGTCAAGAATCTATTCACTCAGATCGTGGTATGATTTGATCATTAACCCAACAAACAATTGTATCAGGAGAAGGAATTGGTCTATATCTAATGCTACCTACTGAAAGCAAAGATTGCATTGTAAAAGAAATGAATTTATTATATAAAACAAGTATAGCAAAATTAATAATAATAATAAGTTTAAAATTTAAATTGGAGCGTTGTGATTTGAATATTACCGATAGAAAATTACGTGAAAACGGAGTCTGATAAATTGATTTTACTCTTATTTCCAAGCTATGAAGTTACTGAAATATGAAATGTAAAACAAAGAGAAATGAGGGATTGCGTATTTCTGCGTCATTAGCGCTTACCACTGGAAATGCCCGAAGCATTTCCCTCGTACTTGATGATGCTGTGAGCTTCCCACAGTCTCCTGGACGTCGTCATCTCCGTCGGAATTTGATGATATTCTGGTAGATTAGATAATTCTATGGTCCGTACCTCGGACCCAAACACTCGTACAACCAAGTTTTACAAAAGTTCGTCGCTAACTCCACTGAACATCGGAGCGACACGCACTTGCGACCGTACTCTGCAAGTTCTACACAGATAGTCCTCGTTTCACGGCGCGTCGAACGATATATGCACCTGTTGGCTCCCCCACCACGGTACCGTCTTCCAGCTTACGTTGTCTCCGCTGATTGGCTGCACCCCACGCGCTATACTCCCCTCCTCTGCCTCATTACACTCGGCGGTAAGGGGAAGTCGATTTCCGTTCCAACAATTCGCCTTTTCTAGACCTTGCGACCCAAGATTGCGTCATGCTTCTCGACAAGATTAAGCGTGTACTTGAAATCCCAGTGAGTCACGTCTCTCGATATACCCTAACTGACGAAAACTCCGTAAAATTCCGTAATCAGATAATTTTCTATGATATCGTCGTTCGTAATAATTTGCTGGATAGCGTTTTCTAAGACATAGAAAACCTATCTGAATGCTAATAATTTTTATAAAATGCTCCGAAAATACCTAAATAATAATTATAATAAATTAATAAAAATAATAATAAATTAACATGAAAAATTCTCTTGGCTGAACAATTTGCCGCGTAAATAAATATAGAATGGCTTCCTACTGACTTATGCCAGTTGCATAAAACCCCTCGAAAAACACGTTACATATTCGCCTCAGATCATCGGATGATTTACCGTGACGACGGTCCATTATCCGATTATCCCAGACACGTTAATAATCCCCATCCAAAATACATATTACATAAATGAAATCACCCTAAATTACAGATATATACACTCATATTTTTTCTTCACGCACTTTGCGTCAAAGTTTGTTGTCACTATGGATTGCACTTTGCAACCAGTCCAATGTTTTACATATGGAATAGTGTTCCACGGATATTTCCGCCTCTCAAATTGCTCTATGTTGGAGAAATAGACATAATTAATGTGTGAGCACTATGTATTTATGATGTCATATCACACGCATTGAAGGTGTTCTGATATATTTATATCACCATAGAACTTCCTAATTTCACTGGAGGTCCCCTCCTTATGGTGACATTTAATTCCACTTATCACTGAGCACACGATCACACTATTGTGGCAGCGCCTCGTGACCATAATACTTAATCTCTCTTTGAAGTAGATTAAATTAATATTGACTTCTGAAAAAAAAAAAAAAAACAGTAAATGTGCATTACATATAACACCAAATATTTCTGTGCCGTAATCGCCCTGTCTTGTTAAGTTCCCGTTAACCATATTCTACTTAATACTAGTTCTCAACACAGACCATTTCTCCTCACACAAATAATACCATTGTACAAATTATCTTAAATTACACACTTACAAATCTTACATGGCGAGGCCGTAAACAGAAATCACGTGTGCTGATATGTATGAGTTTCATGAAGGACTGTCTCGCATTCTGATGGCCCATCTTTTATCTCGTGGACGCCTTAAGCTAGCAAGCCCTATACAAGCGCTCCCCCATCTCTTGGATATAAATGGGAACCCATCAGCGCTGCCAAAATGGCCTTGGTGCATCGAGACAATTTAGTGCTCAACAGCATCCGACAATCCCGTCATATTTCCCTGTACCTTTAAAACTCTCATTTACTTACATACTACCCTCCTGTGTGACTTCTGATACGCCTGCCTGGAAGACCATCTCCTCCCACGCACCAAATACCACACTTACTCATTTGATAGGCTGGCTCGCCAGCTAAACATCCTCACTTTATGACACATACTTTCGCAGACTATGTATATTATACGTTCCGTATAATCTGTTTCCCTCAATCTTCTCCAGCACATATGCTGTTTTTCCAATACGTTTGGAAACTAGAAATGTTTCTGTGTCACCTGCTTCCAACCTTGCAAGTGGCTCCCTTTAAATGAACGTCATCACGTTGCTCCACTAGCATATTACTCAGTGTCTGTAACGATGCCCTGTTGCTACTGTCCACACATGCTAACCCTACTTTCCTATGGTGTCACACCTCTACTCGACACTCTATGACCTAAAAATGTCACTTCTGACTGACAGAATGACGACTTAGACAGCTTCAAAGTGAACCCTGCCTGATCTAACTTCTGAAAAACTATATCTAAATGACGTAGATGCTCCTCAAAACTGCGTGAACTAATTACCATATCATCTATGTAAATGGTTACAAACTCTCCTGTGTCATCCCCTAATGCGATGTTTAAAGCCCTAATTAAAGCTGCTGAACTACTCTTTAACCCATAAGGTGTTCTACAAAATTGATAAAGGTTATATTTATGACTAAAAGCTGTAAATGGTCTATCTTCGTACATAAGTGGCACTTGCCAAAAACTGGAACTCAAATCTACACAAGTGAAATACTTCTTCCCCTCAAATGTTTGCATTAATTCCTCTATTGACATAGATTTCAGCTGATCTGAACTAATTCTACTGTTAACCAAACGAGCGTCTAAACAAATACGAACAGTGCCGTCGGTCTTGGGTACCGTTATCAAAGAATTAACATATGGACTGTTCGAGTGCTCAATAATCCCATCTTCAAGCATCTGGTTAATTTGTGCCTCAACTGCACTCTGATAAGCGAAAGGTACAGGATATCTATGTCCTGTGAATACTGACCTATCAATAACGTTCAATGAATGTGTATAGCAATTGGCCATACCAATGCGATCCTCAAAAACTCTCCTATTACACCATAGCACATCATAGAGCCGAACACATTGTTCCACCTCTATATTTCCCTGAAATGCAGCCTCACGTAACGAGTCCTCTAGACTTCCGTTCGTAATCACACTGCCCACAAAACATGGAGAACCCCGCTCTACGGCTGGCGATATCTCATTTAAAGTACAAATCACACCTACAATACTACTCCTCTGAATATGGTCATTGAACGCTACTTCTACTTCAGAATCTCCCCATTTAAATTTCAAACTCCCTACATCATAACATAAGTTACCAGACACTCTACTTAGCCACTCTGAACCCAAGATAACACTGAATACTAAATTTGGAATTACAAGACAAATCTGCTTTTCTACATGATTATTAATTTTAATGTCTACTAAAACTTGCTTAGAAATTACTTCAGACCTCTTCCCAACAGCTGTGATAACAAAAGTGCTTTTAATTGGCATCTCCTCAAAATTTACTCCAGTTCCTTTCATTTTATCATAAAATGCACTACTTATGCAACTCTTCATACAACCACTATCAATTAAAACATCTGTGTACGCCTCGGACACGTTAAATTTAACTATGGGGCTCTTACTAACCACTTCCTGAATAATACCTTCATCATTTAGTTCATGTAATAATTCATTTCTTACATTTAGGTCATAGGGTTCCTGTATAATTGTATGGACAGGGCATGCTACAGACTGAGATTCTGACCTTACTTCGCAGCCTGGTTCGCGTTTAAAGAACCGCTACAGCTGGCCGTAGTACTACTAACTACTGAACTGGTCTGG
Organism: Meconema thalassinum; assembly: GCA_946902985.2. Classification (NCBI taxonomy): domain Eukaryota; kingdom Metazoa; phylum Arthropoda; class Insecta; order Orthoptera; family Tettigoniidae; genus Meconema; species Meconema thalassinum. The sequence goes on along the minus strand of OX336395.1, from coordinate 18,256,559 downwards.
ATGTTCTGGGCTGTGTTGTCATTGTTTTGCTGTATATTACTACCACTAGGCTGTCCTCTTCCTTGACCCCTATTCTGGTTGTAATTATTGTCATTATAATTTCTCCCTTGATTTCCCCTGAAATCATTGTTTCTCCCTTGATTTCCCCTGTAATCATTGTTCCTCCCTTGATTTCCCCTGAAATCATTGTTCCTCCCTTGATACTGATTCCCATAGCCATTTCCTCTGTTCTGATTTAGCTGATTATTATTATTCCTATTTTGAGCGTTGGCCCCTTCGCCACCGTTCCCTTGAACTTCCTGATGCCTGGCTTCATTAGGTCTATTATTATTATTACCCTGGTTCCGATTGAAATTGTCCTCATAACCCCCTCTCCCTAGTGCATCAAATGTGCTTAACAAATTTTCTACTTGTGATTTAGTCTTTACATTCTGGATACAAGCAGCCTCCTTGATCCTATAGGGAAAGTGCCTAAGTAGCAACCTCACCACATCACTTTCCTCCTTCAAGCCATCCAGATATTTACACACTAATACCTGCCCTAAAAAATATTCGGTCATGGTGGAGCTTCCTTTAGGGTTATATTTACCACACACTACTCCCTCACGATGCTGCGACTGAATAACCTCATTCCAGAACTTTTCACAGAATTTCATTTTAAAATCATTGATATCAGTAAACTTGTCTCTGTAGACAGCAAACCAATTCCTCGTTTCCCCCACAAACACTTGTTCTAAAATTTCAACTACCTGGCACCACTCAATACTACCATTTTCCAACCTTTCCCCGAATTTATTTTCTATAGTGTTCATGAACTCCATTGGGCACCCCTGTCGATTGCTGAACTTACCCAGTTCTACCTCCCTGTGTGTGCTATTCACAAAAACTGGCCTATTCTGACTATTTTCTTGCCTGATCCTAGCTTTTAATTTTAATTCTAATTCTGCGATTTTCTCCTCAGCCTTCCTCTCAATACTGTTTACTGTTAATTTAATGTTTCCTTCTGATTCTTCTACTTTATCATATAGCTTTGCTTGTTTCTCCTCAATCTTGCTAATGCTCTCTCTATTACTCTCTCTTAAATCATTTACTTCTGCAACTATTTGCGAGTGGACTTTCTCAATTCTACCCCCCAGCTGTTCCTTAACCTCTTTAGTTGCTACCTGAATTTTGTCAATTTCTCCCCCCAATTGCTTTTTGACCTGCTGTGTTTCCAGTTGCACTAGTTCTTTTAAATTTTCAGCCTGTGTACTGATTCTAATTTCTAACTCCTCCTGTACTTTTCCTAATTTCTTGTCTACATCTGCAATGATCTCTTTAACCTTCTCTTCCATTACTCCTCTGATTTCTCCTCTAATCTGCTCCATTTTCACACTAATTTCCTTGTTGTTCTTATCTAATTTTGCATTATTCTGTTCTAATTTTTTATTTAAAGCTTCTGTACTTTCTTTATTTTCCCTACTGTTTTGTTCTAATTTTGCATTATTCTGTTCTAATTTTGCATTATTCTGTTCTAATTTTGCATTTAAGGCTTCTGTACTTTCTTTATTTTCCCTACTGTTTTGTTCTAATTTTGCATTATTCTGTTCTAATTTTGCATTATTCTGTTCTAATTTTGCATTTAAGGCATCACTACTAACTTTGTTCTGATACATGAACTCGAGAAGTAAAGTTTTTAATTCTGGTTGGCCGCCTACACTCCCTGTTTCAGTATCGGGATTTACCTCCGCTACCCCGGTACTACCATCACTCGACATACTGCTCGTATCATCACTCTCCAGCTGATGACCACTACGTAACCTCATCTGTCTTTCTTTCTCATCCCCCATAATGATATACACTGATAAAGACAAATAACCCCCAAAATACAGGCACAGAAATATATACCCTTCTCCTTCCACAAATGTTATTAGGTTTTCAGCCCCAAGTTGTCGGCGACAAATGTGGCAGTTCGGCTTAGGCTGGGATGACAAGTGAAACGGTATTTACTTTGCTCCACGTTGAGCGTACAAATGTGACAGTTTCGCTAGCCCACACTGTTGGGAGAAAATGTAATTATTTACCTTTGCCTAAGCTATGTTGTTTTAATGGGCGCCAAGACCTCAATGCAATGCTGAAATCTAAATTTGTATTTAACAACGTCTAGCTCTGGTAGAACACCGTCAAGAATCTATTCACTCAGATCGTGGTATGATTTGATCATTAACCCAACAAACAATTGTATCAGGAGAAGGAATTGGTCTATATCTAATGCTACCTACTGAAAGCAAAGATTGCATTGTAAAAGAAATGAATTTATTATATAAAACAAGTATAGCAAAATTAATAATAATAATAAGTTTAAAATTTAAATTGGAGCGTTGTGATTTGAATATTACCGATAGAAAATTACGTGAAAACGGAGTCTGATAAATTGATTTTACTCTTATTTCCAAGCTATGAAGTTACTGAAATATGAAATGTAAAACAAAGAAAAATGAGAGATTGCGTATTTCTGCGTCATTAGCGCTTACCACTGGAAATGCCCGAAGCATTTCCCTCGTACTTGATGATGCTGTGAGCTTCCCACAGTCTCCTGGACGTCGTCATCTCCGTCGGAATTTGATGATATTCTGGTAGATTAGATAATTCTATGGTCCGTACCTCGGACCCAAACACTCGTACAACCAAGTTTTACAAAAGTTCGTCGCTAACTCCACTGAACATCGGAGCGACACGCACTTGCGACCGTACTCTGCAAGTTCTACACAGATAGTCCTCGTTTCACGGCGCGTCGAACGTTATATGCACCTGTTGGCTCCCCCACCACGGTACCGTCTTCCAGCTTACGTTGTCTCCGCTGATTGGCTGCACCCCACGCGCTATACTCCCCTCCTCTGCCTCATTACACTCGGCGGTAAGGGGAAGTCGATTTCCGTTCCAACAATTCGCCTTTTCTAGACCTTGCGACCCAAGATTGCGTCATGCTTCTCGACAAGATTAAGCGTGTACTTGAAATCCCAGTGAGTCACGTCTCTCGATATACCCTAACTGACGAAAACTCCGTAAAATTCCGTAATCAGATAATTTTCTATGATATCGTCGTTCGTAATAATTTGCTGGATAGCGTTTTCTAAGACATAGAAAACCTATCTGAATGCTAATAATTTTTATAAAATGCTCCGAAAATACCTAAATAATAATTATAATAAATTAATAATAATAATAATAAATTAACATGAAAAATTCTCTTGGCTGAACAATTTGCCGCTTAAATAAATATAGAATGGCTTCCTACTGACTTATGCCAGTTGCACAAAACCCCTCGAAAAACACGTTACAAGATTTATTGTTATATTTAACATCACACCAACGACTAATATGGGCATATGACCCACAACGATCACATCTCCTACCTTTGTTGCTACCCCTATCGGGTCTCTTGAAGTTACGCCAATGAGGAGTCTCCGCACCCACACGAACAGGTACTAGTTCTCTGCTGCTATGCTGAAAATCATTACTAAGTAAAATATTTCTACTCTGGTCAGGCTGGTTATATCTGTCAGCATGCTGCATCTCTTCACGCTTCTGAAAATAATTAGTACCTACAATAGCTCCAGAAGGAGGGAAACCAGTAGAACATAATCTCCCTGGACCATCCATGCGCCTTAAATTAGCTTTATTAACTTTCTCTGCTTCGAAGGTAATATCGTTGAACTCTTTATAGCTTTTGGGTTTGGTATTCATAGCTAACGATAATCTATAATTAGGATTAATTCCCTCCACCATTGAAGTAACGATTTGTTGTTCAGACAACCCGACAACAAATAACCTAGCATACCATCTGATGTCCATAAAATAATTACTTAATGTTTCGTCCATGCGTTGTACTCGAAACAAATAATCCCTTTGTAAATTAGACAACAGACGAGGGGAAATGAAATAATTTAAAACTTCAGATTGAAAATATTCCAAAGAATAATTAGCAGACATGCACTCTAGTAACTTGTCTCGAAGTAAACCATTCGTACATGGGTATACGATCCTAAATATTTGCAACTCGGATAACCCATACATGGCCGCAGCATCTCTTAATTCTATCACATTCCTTAAAAAATTTACCAATAGGTCACTATCAGTGCCATCGCACACATGGAAGTCTTTTTGAATTAAATTCACAGGGTTGGGAATATTTTGGAACCTAACACCATTATCAGGCATGACATGCATCGGTACGTTACTCTGAGACCAAGCACAATTTCTCAATAGAGGATTGAAAATATCACAATCAATCGCTTCACTTTTATCTAATAGAATCCTCCCAGTCTGCACAGACTTGCTAACACCAGGACAGCTATAATTCAGATTAAGTGGAGTCCTAATCGCAGAAACATTTGGTACAGGAGTATTTGCCGAGATACCTTTTTCTATGAAATTGCTTTGCTTGTTCACATCAGGCCTAATTGTACACGACCTACCCCTAGATAAACTGATTGACGACCCTACCAGACTATTAACATCAGAAGTATTCCTATTTTGTAAATTATCTACCATGTTTTCATTTTCACTCAATGAAACACGTTCTAAATTCTCGATAATATTAAGACCATCACTATTTCCACACGCTTCATCACAATTATTAATACCACCACTCGCACACACAATAGAATCATTACTCTCACCTTCAGAAACCTCAGCAAAGATTTGGTCATAATACTCAACAAGTTTAGCTCGCAATCTAGATAACTCTTCAGAAAATATCTTATCACTTCGTGACCAAACTTCAATTAAATCGTGCAATCTATTAATCCAATGAATGGATCTGTACTTAATACGATTCAATTGCGAAGCAGACTGATTTCCAACACAATTCAAACCACCTAACGAATCCAATAAGCAAGAAACAGAGGGTACAATTTCAGACTTACCTACATCCCAACAGATATTGTCATGAGAGGGAATGACAATAGGCACACCTTTTAGTTTCCTTAAGGCAATGACATCTAATTCACGATGATAGGATGGAGATCCATTTCTAATTAATATCTCATAGGCCACCTCACTTTTATTTAAGTATGAAATGGCAGGCATAGCTCGATTATCCATTTGGTTTTGAGTAAAATCACATGAAACAAAAAATACAATAATATGAGATTATATTAAAATATCATAAACACTTTACGTAATTTCATTTAATATATAATCACTTCCATGTCTATAACCAGCAAGTTAACCTCAATTAAATATAGATGTGGTAAATAATCGAAACCACGCTCTGCTACCAGTTGTCACGCAGGAACCCCCTTAATTGGAATGACCAGGCCCATTTAAATATACCCAGAGTGGTGTTCCGTGACCACAGTACTAAGTTTAGACATGGAAATGATACGCTTGTAATTTTTTTAAAATGAACAACTTCTATTGACCTTTCTTAATAATACATATATAATAACATTTACACAGAGATTAGATTTATTAAACAGGAAGATGTGGAAATAATTCACTTTCCCGGTACTTGCCTTCCCACGACGAAACTTATGTAGTCCAGTATATATATTTTACGACAGTTACTCAACAGATTCTTCCTGTTCACATACCAGCTGACTGTCGTGTATAGTTTCAGAAACCCAACTATCAAACTTATAGGTCTCGTTATTATCGAAGGAATGGCCATCAAAATCTTTTAATTACTAGAATAACTTCATAAGAAGACATAACTTAGCAATTGCTCCGTCGATCTTTTTCTGTTCTCACACCAGCTGACTGTCGTACATCGTTAAGAAACCACAACTATCAATTATATAGGTTTCATTATCATCAAAAGGAATGGACATTAATATCTTTTTATTGCTCGTATAACTTCATAAGAAGATCAAACTTCGTAATGGCTCCGTTGATCGTTTTCTGTCCACCTTCCAGCTGACAGTCGTACATAGTTAAGAAACCCCAACAGAGCATCGAAGAAAAACAAAACGCAATTGACTTCCAAATATCAGGAAGACTGGTCATACTCCAAAGATACATATAGCAGACCCAAGGCTACTATGAACTTCTTACCGTGGTGCAGCTCTCTAGCGGCAAAACAGAGAACTGATATCTCCACACAAGGCAGAGTCCCAGAGACATCGACTAAACTGAGCAGTAAGGGTAAAAAGTGACGTAATAACGGCACAGAAACTTTGGTACGGATTTGGCACCATGACAATGACATCAAAAACAATTGCCAAACACTCATTAAAAGTATGCCCAAAAGGATGAAAATGCTTATTTCTAACAAAGGAATGCATACAAAGTAATGAGGCACATGCATGTTTAATTTTCATTTGTAAGGCTAGCTAGAAAAATTCAATACGTTATTTTGCAAGCTTTAGTCTAAAAATTTGGCCACCTCTGTATATATTAAATTTTGAGTTTTAGTTTCATTTAAGTGGAATCCACTCTCACTGAACCATTTCCTAGCTTCTAGCAAGCACTGACATGGATAAATTTTGTAATTCACTTATACATTTGCTAGAACAAAAAATGTTGAGTCATCTGCATGAAGAATTGTTTTTCCAGAAACATTTACTGCTAAGTCATTCATCATAACGACAAAAAGAAATGGACCCAGAACCAAGCCTTGGGGTACACCATATCTAACTTCTAACACATGAGATTTCCTATCCCCATTCTCTACAAACAGTACTTGGTTTGTTAGATATGAGTTAAAGACTTCATACTCTGATCCTTTAATTCCGTACAGTGCTAACTTTTGCAGAAGTATATCATGTGACACACAATCGAAGGCCTTGGATAGATCACACAGGAGTGCATCTACTGAGCTCCCTTCTTCAAAATGGTGCATTATGTGACAATCAAAATCATCCAGTGCACTAATTGTAGATATTCCCGGAAGGAACCCAAACTGAGTTGGTGATAGAAGGTTGTTGTTGATGAAAAATTCATAAATTTGACCAAGTATAACATATTCAAACACTTTTGACAGGATGGTTACTACAGACACAGGCCTGTAACTATCAGGTTTAGTCTTATCCCCTTTTTTGTATACTGGAACTGTTATAAGAGTAATATTTCCTGTGGGTTATATGTGGTAGAAACAAATAAATGAACAGGCACAGATCTTTACTAACGTCCTTTTGGCTCTACGATACCAACCACACTGGTATCGATTTACTTTTATTACGTCTGCATTGTCTTTGGTACATAGTTGCCAACATATGCCGGTGAAAGATCTTACAACATAAATAAGTAAATAAGAGTTAAATTGTATTTCTCAACACTTCCCCTCAATTTAACATAGATAGTAATCTATTAAATGAGTTTAACAGACTAATGATCACAGTACAAAAATAATCCTTCACAGCTTTAACAGTTTACAAGTTGCTTACATACTAACAATGCCCAAGCCAGCTCGAAGAGTCTGGAAATGGTTACCAGTCAGTGGTTTGGTGAGAATATCTGCTTTCTGCTCACCTTAAGGAATATGAAGAACCTTGATAACATTCTTCCGATACATATATTTCACAATATTATACTTGACATCAATGTGTTTTAGCCTTTTCTCTTCCCACTTATCCAGTCAGAAAATAGTTGATTGATTGTCTTCAAAGATGACAACTGGTCCACATAGTTCAACACCTATGTCCAAAAAAAAAAAATCTCAACCAAATGAGTTCCATTACAGCACATCCGAGAGAAACGTACTCCGATTCAGTTGATGACTGGGCAACGGCAGTTTGTTTCCTAGTCGCCCAACATTAGCACCATAGACTTCGAACATGAAACCAGAAATTGATTTCCTATTCTTGGTATTACCCCCCCCCCCCCCCAGTCTGCATCAGCATAGCCAACTAGGTTAGCACTAGTTCCTGATTGCCTTTGATATCTCGCTTGTTCCCTTCAGATAACGTAAGACACGTTTAAGCCCAACCCATTGCGCATCTGTAGCATTACTTTGAAACCTACTATAGAAATTCACTGCCATGCTTATATCAGGACGTGTTGTCAACATGAGATACATTAAACATCCAACTAGTTCTTTGTAAGGTCTGACAGAAAGGATACATTCACCAACAGGCTCCTTTGCTGGATCTACCTCCATGGGAGTTTTAGCTGGATTGCAGTCTTCCGTTCCAAAACGTTTAAGAAGATTTTGGATGTATTGGGGCTGGCTTAAGAACATTCCTCTCTCTGAGCGATCAATTTTGATTCCCAGAAATTCCCTGAGATCTCCAAGATCAGTCATCTTGAATTCTGCCATGAGAGCCTTCTTACATTCCTGCAGAGCTGCAGCTGAACTACCTGCTACAATAATATCATCAACATAAAGAAGTAGGGTAATAGCAAGTGTGTCATGAAAATAAAGACATTTATCATATTCTGATTGCCTGAAACCATGCTTCTGAATGAAATCATTGAATCTAGAGTTCCACTCCTTTGGGGCCCACTTCAACCCGTAGAGTGTTTTTGTTCAGCTTGCAAACCAGAGGTGGAGTTGACTCTTGCTCAAATCCCTCTGGTTGAGTCATGTAGATTTCTTCCTTGATACTGCCGTGAAGGAAAGCGTTCTTCACATCAAGTTGTTGAGTAAGCAATCCATGATGATTAATTACTGACAACAATACTCTCACAGTCACTAGACGGGCCACTGGTGCATACGTCTCAAAATAGTCTAAGCCCCGTTTTTGCGAACAGCCTTTAATGACAAGGCAGGCTTTATACTTCTCAACATTTCCGGATGCATCATGTTTGATTCGAAACACCCACCTGTTGTTGATTGCCTTCTTACCAGGTGGCAGCGTTGTCAGTGTCCAGGTTTTATTTTCCTGCAGTGCATTCATCTCTTCTTGAACTGCTTTCCGCCATTCTGTAGCGTCAGGTCGACCTTCAATGTCCTTGACCGATTCAGGAACATCATCTACTACTGCACCCATAGCTAGTTCACTTCGGGTAACCTCATAATCATCCAGATACTGCGGTCTCTTCCTCACACGAGTTCCACGCCTCCGTTCTTCTGTCGGTGTGTCATTGGCTTCCAGATCTTCCCCTGAATTTTTGCAATCTTCAGGAATTGGATCTTCCACGGTACCTTCTTCCTTTGAAATAGGATTCTTATTAGTTTCAAAGTGTGATGGATCAATATCTATAAAACTTTCACCTGGAGAACTCTCATCAAAAATGACATCTTTCCCTTCAATAATTTCTTGGGTGTCAGGACACCACAATCTATAACCATTATGACAGTACCCAACCAAGTAAAGTTTCCTCGATCGACTGTCAAATTTTCCTCCACTCAGTTGTTTGGGAGTATGAAGGTAAGCTGGAGAACCAAATACCCTGATCTTGCTGACATCAGGTTTATGCCCATACCAGAGAGTTGCTGGAACACAGTCTGATAAAGCATTTGTAGTGCTTCTGTTGATAAGGTACACTGCTGCGCCTACTGCTTCAGTTCAAAGATTCTCTTGTAGTCCTGAGCTCAGCAACATACATCTTGCTTTGTCCAGGATAGTTCTGTTGAACCTTTCAGCTACTCCGTTTTGCTCAGGTGTGTAGCTCATGGTATATTCCAACTGTATTCCTTTCTCTTGAAAGTAAGTCTTCAGCTCTTTTGAGGTGTACTCCCCACCTCGATCATACCTGAAGCGACTTATTTTCCTCTTGAAATGAGTGGTTGCCATTGCTTCATAGATCTTGATGTAGTCTAATGCTTCACTCTTCTTTTCTAGAGGATATACAGCTGCAAAATGAGTGAAGTCATCTATTAGAGTTATAATGTACCTATTTCCATTATATGACTCCGGTGTAATTGGGCCAAACAGATCACTGTGGATTAGTTCCAGTGGCCTCTGTGCTCTTCTTCTTGTTTGGTTGTGTGGCAGCTTACACATTTTTCCTGGACAGCATATTTCACACACTTCCTTCACCTTAGTTTCTTTCATACCATCCACCAGGGTTTGCAGTTTCTGAAGCTCTGCCTTACTAGTGTGACCAAATCTTCTATGCCACAAGTCCTCGCTTCCAAGTGTTAGGCATGCAATTTCCTTCCTGGTATGGAGTGTTAGCCTGTACAACTTGTTGATCCGATGTGCAACTGCAATCACATAATTTCCTTTCATTATTAGTGCCTTACCATCTTCTAAAATGATTGTGCATCCACTCATTTCCAGTCTTCTCACAGACAGTAAATTTATTTCCAAATCTGGAATGTACAACACGTCTGGAATGTTCACAGTATTCCATGTTCCGTCCACCAATGCAAAAAGTTTCATGTTTCCCTTTTGTGTTGATGTGACTGAGTGCCCTGCTTTTGCTACTTTAATCTTCATAGGATTAATCTTTGTAACACTTGTCTGAAAGAAATCAGCTTGATTAATCATGTGCTCTGAAGCTCCAGAATCAAGCCACCATATCACTTCATCAATTCCAGCCTTATTCATTCTTGAGTCTATTACATCAGATAAAGCTGAGAAACAGAATTCCTCTTCCTCCTCTTGAGTGACATTGGCAGCACCAGTTTACATCCCTGAAAACTTTGTAGGCTGCCAAGGAGTGTTACGTGGGCTAGGACAGTCTCTCCGTAAATGACCACTGCCCCCACAGTTGTGACACTTGTAAGAATGTGAAGCAGGCTTAGTATTACTGTTAGCTCCAGAAAATACCTTGGACTGATGCTGAGTGTATGTTGTTGCTGCAGTAGTCTTCGGCTGCTGGTACTGATGTTTCTGTTCTCCTCCATTCTTTACTTGTCCTGGTCGAGTAAAGAAAGCAGTTGTTGACTCATTCCTCTGTGGTTTCTGTTTTCCTTGCAGATTCCTTTTAGATTCTTCATCCAAAAGTCTATTTTTGACAAAAGGAAGGGTTAAGTTCTCACCGTTTGCTGACATGGTTTCAATAGAGGTTACAACCATACTATAGTCAGTTGGCATGGTCAATAACAAATGACAAATCACATCTAACTCATCAGTATTTTCTCCAGGAGATTTAAGTTCTCGAATTTGTCTGTCAAACTTCAGAAAGTGATTTTCCAAAGTTTCATTAGTAGGGTTATGTCGCATTGCAAGCAATGCTTTCCTTGCCTGAAGTTGACTGGCAATTCCTTTCCTTTGAAAAGTGTCTGGTAAAGTTTTCCAGACCTTGAAGGCTGTATCATGTCCTCGGCAATATTCCAAATGACTATCAGCTATAGCACTCACAATAAGTCTAATGCAATACCGTACTTATCTTTCTGCCGGAGTTTCTCATTAGCTGCTTCCCTGGCCGTTCGAGCTGCCGTTGTCTCGCCCGCTGGTGCTTCAGTATGATGAACTTCTTCTGTGATGTGGGACATCAGTTTCTTTTCGTCCAGTAGAACTTCAAGTCTGAATTTCCAACTGTCGTAGTTCTTACCGTCGAAAATTGGAATGTGGTATCTTTCATCATTGACTCTCCTCGTCGTTCATTTTTCCTTCTGTATCAAAGTTGGCCAACGCTAAAAATTCATTATTCTTCCTCCGATATTCCGTTAACCTCACAGTATTGATTCCCGTTTCACTCACAAAAACTATCCGTACGTTCTGGGCACCATAACCTGTTATAAGAGTAATATTTCCTGTGGGTTATATGTGGTAGAAACAAATAAATGAACAGGCACAGATCTTTGCTAACGTCCTTTTGGCTCTACGATACCAACTACACTGGTATCGATTTACTTTTATTACGTCTGCAACTCTGCATTATCTTTGGTACATAGTCGCCAACATATGCCAGTGAAAGATCTTACAACATAATAAATAAGTAAATAAGAGTTAAATTGTCTTTCTTAACAATTATAGGATCAAAATAATCCGTGAACCAGTCTCAAGCATGACATGGACTCCATAACATCGTCCGGTCTAGATCTTGGTAGTCTGAGAAAATATACAAATGACTTCTTTATTTGCTACCTCCCCATTCCATCTTCCCAACTACACGCACTAGTACAAAGTGTCTTCATGTATCTGTTAGGAAGATATGGGATGATCCTTCCGAATATATGTGGTCATTGCAATCTATTAGTCTACTACTTCGAGCATTAATACAATAGAGTGCGCATTGCCACACTGCGCCTGTACTGTGACGTGAAACCAACATCTCGATCTGCTGATTAAAGGGTAAACAGAGGACCTCGTAATGGAAGGTGATAGGAGTATGTGAGGAAATGATTTTTAATGAGGGTTTAAACACACATTTTCGTATTTATACGGTATTGGGAAAAGCATCGCATGATTCTTTACGCACCGGAAGGTAGCAAAGCTTAAGAATGTAACATATTTGGTGTTAAAAGTGGCTGTCGTGTTCCGTAATACTCATACATCCAGGATCCGATCTTGTAAATAATTTATAACAAATCCAACTCTGAATTAGGCCTACTGAATTTTGAACGGAATTGTGTTTGTATAAAAAGTGGCTGCCGTGTTCCGTTATCCTCATACATCCAGGTTTTGAACAGAATTGTGTTTGTCTAGCAGGTTATTAGCCTACTTTCGATTTTTGCAAAAAATGAAAGTAGACTTATGAGATCAACACAGGGCGAAAAAAGTCTGTCTGTCTGTGTGTGTGTATGTGTGTGTGTGTGTGTCTGTGTGTGTGTGTGTGTGTGTGTGTGTGTCTGTGTGTGTGTGAGTGTGTGTACTCTGAATGTCTGTCCCCCCCTATCAATTCGAACACGGTGAATGCGAATTGAACGAAATTTGGTACAAAGGTAGCACTAGCAAAGGACACCTCAGTGTCATGTTTTATAACGCCGCCATCTTTACTAAAACTGAATGGCGGCCACTCAAACGTTCAAAACGTAAAATCAAATAACGACTAACCAAATCATCCGATCTCTACCAAATTTGGTAACAACATACCTTCGTATAGGATGCGTCTTGTGACCAAACTACAAGGTCGTCCGCCATACCATTTCCGGATGGCGGCCGTGCGAATTATGCAAACTTTATAATCCATATCATGGGACCCACCAGTTCCGATTATCGAGCCGAGAATCGTTTTAACTGTTCTAAAGGAATAGGCACGTTCGAAATTAAAAGTTTATTTTGTAATACTATAGTGCAGACGTGATTTTAAAAAGCTGAGCCGATTTAGTAATAAGACAAGATGGCAGCGGATATCTTGTGCCTGACTTATATTTCACTAATTTGAGTATTGCATGCAATATAGCGTACTGATACAAAATAAATAAACTTTGTATGAAATGCTTTATATATAAATAATATACTCCAGTGATGAAATCGTTTAGTATAAATCACTAGTTGCTAACAAGTTCTATGTAAGTCATTTTATATAGAACGATATTCGTTGACACAATTAGCTCAGTGGTAGAGCGTTAGCCTATCGCTCAAATGCCTATGGTTCAAACCCGATCAGAGCTAGTTTTTTTGCTTGAAATTTTATATGTTTATTGTTTTATAATGACTCAGATGTTTTAAAATTAAGCGTTATATTTTTGTGCATATTATGGTGTAAAATATATATTTAATTAAAACATAATTCGCCAGCAGATTTACTCGAGACATCTAGCTGCCAAAAAGGTAACTGCACGCCGACCAGATTTTATTGAAAAGTTTCTTCTTCTGGCCGCTAGAATGCACTCGCTCTGTTAGGATTATATTGTTCGATATTTCACCACTAGATATCACGACTAGTCTACGTGGGGCTCCATTGATTACTATACCATTGGCATTCTATGCGCATCGAATTTGAAGAATGACAAGATGATACTACGATACATTTTTACTTTCTATTTTAAAGGGTTTGTAACAGCCTATTGTGCGTTATTTGAAAATGTTAATTGAAGTAAAGAACAAAACGATTTCACATAGTATCTGAACTCTACTGTTGGTGCTAGTTCAGGATATTAATTAATACTTTTATTTCAGCCAAATAGCAATCGAAAATATCCACATAGTTGGTATACACACGTCTCTGTAGGGTCATGGAAAGATTTGTTAATTCAATTAGGGTTGTGAAAGTCATACGCAGCCAGACGTGTAAAGACATGCCTCAACTCAAAGTTGGATGTTGCCCGCGTCAGGCCGATTATGTAATAATAATAATAATAATAATAATAATAATAATGTTATTGGTTTTACGTCCCTTTTAACTACTGTTGCTTTTAGAGACGCCGGGGTGCCAGAATTTTGTCCCGAAGGGGATCTTTAACGTGCCAGTAAATCTACTAACACGGCTCCCTCGCATTTGTGCACCCTCAAATGCCAGCTGACTGCGCCAGGATACGAACCTGAAACATACGGTCCAGCAAGCGAGAACGTTACCGCTGAGCCACGCCGCCAGTCCGGTCGATTATGTCTCCAGATCCATAACATTCTTTAGATACTTCTTATCTTTCTTTCTTCAATGATGGTAGCAGTTTTCATCTAGGTTGTGGCGTTTGGTAGAGGTAAATCGTTTCTAAGGTCTTCAACAAAGAATAGTTCTATTATACTCTTTGATAATAACAACGAGTTATAACTATACTCATACATTTAGGAGAAAGTAGGCTATATGTTCTTTACTGAACATCTTGTTTTTGATTTTACGCCCGAAAGCTTCAAAAATTAGTTCAATCTATTAACTTACTGCATCATTTCCCAAATTATTTTTCATCATTAGAAAATGTATTTTGGCTAATTTCAGTACCGGCACGTAAGAACATTTTATCGTACGATGAGCTCTCATTCAGCGTTACCTTTCCACTTCAGTATTTTATGAAAGTGAACAAAACAACATGGGCAAATGGAAATAAGGTAGTTTATAGATTTAGTAAGCGTTGGTTTTTAACAACTATGCATTACATTTGCTACATAGGAAAATATTTTAATCAATGAACAGTTTCCTTTTAAATTCCATTTTCCATGAATCATAGAAAGCTTCGCAAAAATAACCCCGAATTCTGAAATCCTACGAAGAAATGACTAATTTAGGGATGCAATGTAGCCTATCCTAGAAGAATCTCAAAATTCCCTCAACCAAACGCACTGTCCATAACTTACGTTGAATATTTATCATCGAAGACTACACCGTCACATCTGTAGCATAACCTGCAATTTGACACTGAACATGATTGACGACTGCATTGTGTAGTCCACACTACATTTAATCCAGCATAGAGACATAAAGCATTTTTATGTTCAGAGATGCATTTACTAGCCGTCTCAACAAAACACAAAAAAAAACGTCTATAGAGCATCCAGCGTTTAGAAAAGACTGTGGAGCCTTATGGCGACAGTGTTGCTAACTCTAGGCAGAGGTAGCGCTGACGTCATACGTTATGTTCACCCGCTTCGAGTACTGCGCTTTCATAAGTTACTGAGACAACCACAACCCAGCAGCTACCTGAAATAGAACACGCCCAGCAAGGAGCAGTTTTGCAGGTGTTAACGGATTGGACCAGTATTAAGGATACTGTATGCGAAGAGAACCAATAACGATATGACGCATTACTGATTGGCAGATGTCGAGAGCATCACCCTTCCTTCCTTCTCGGATGTATGCAGACGATGTTAACAATTTTTATGTCAGCAATACTGTTGATCATCACCTCTTTAGTCATTAGTTAGGCTGTACTTTAGTTTCTTTCAATTTTATTCTTGTTGTTTTGTTTAGATTAATATTTGCGGTTAGGGGCGCGCAGCTGTGAGCTTGCATTCGGGAGATAGTGGGTTGGAACCCAACTGTCGGCAGCCATGATTCGATCGAACAGAAAATAAAACAGACACCAACAGTAACACCAATGACGGATAGTGCTTCAGAACTTATGTTGCCGGTGGAACTGAGCACGTGCTCCACTCCAGGCGAGCATGCATCACAGGACGAGGCTCTTCTTTCCAGCGTGCTAACCTCGAAAATTTTTAAATTACTAAGACGTACTATAAGCGATACTTGTACGCAATAACAAAGGTAATCAATTGGCAGATAATTGTAGGAAGCTATTATGACGAAAAATATATATGTTCAGAGTTTCTTCATGATAAAAGATAAGGTAACAAACCCAGTGTAGGGGGGATTTCCGTTAAAAGTAATAGCCCATAAGACCCACAGTCTTTTCTAAACGCTGGATGCTCTATAGCCTATGGACATGTAAATACTTGATACCTTCGAGCATAAATACAGGCCTGTTCAGTGGAGTAAGGGATAGGGTAAATTATAATAATTTATAATAAATTCCATCATTTCTATGTTTAATTATTTTTCTTTCATGTTTCGGAGTTAAGAGGAAACGTAGGCTTAAGAAATGCAATTAATTAAGTCAAGAATTTTAGGGTTATTTAGCAATGAATTAACATACGTATGGAAAGAAATGCCCGATCCTGTTTTAAACGTCTCCTTACATCCATACGCGACACAGTAATACACCATTCTTACTTTGTAATGAATAGAACTCACTTTAATTAACCCAATTCTATCATCACGTGTAGTATTTCAGTGCTCCAAACTACCGCAGTTCCCTTTAGTCAGCTGATCGAGATGTTGGTTTCAACAACGTGACGTCATCAGCCATCTATTGGATTTATGATCTAAGGTCTACTACATCATTTCCACAATTATTGTCATTCATCATAACAAACGGTATTTCGGCTAATTTCAACAGTTTATCAGATTGTATCGTGTGTTTGACTCCCGTGGAGTGTTATCATACTTAAGATATACTGAACTATATTCTTAATAATTTCACCTCTGAGTTTTGCTGATGACTTCGTTATCTTAGCCGACACACCACAGGATTTGAATGCAATTTTTAAATGGTACTGTATGGATTCTGTCTTGAGGAAAGAATTCACGATGAAAATTAATAAATGTATAACGAAGATACTGGAATCCAGCCTAAAGAAATCTTAAACTCCTATGGACGTCAAATTGACAGCGAAGAGCTAAGGGTTCTAGGAGACTTCTGTTACGGTCCTTGGGATGCAAAATGACCAGTGATGGATGAAAAGAAGAATATATAAAATATAGGTTGGTTTAAGCAAGGAAAGCATTTCTACTGGAAATAAATTGGTTGACATCGAATATAGGCTACATTTAGGTATTGGCAGTCATTTTTGAAGGCCTTTTTCAAGGTAAGTAGACTATAAGGTAGGACACTCCGGTGCCTCTCGCTCCCATTGGCTGATATGCTGTGACGCAGCTCGGATGTAGCAGGCGCATACCAGCTGATATTTACAGTGCATTCTTACGGGAAACACAGTCATACTTCGCTTCTCTTTTCCGCTCGTGGTATACAATCACAATAATGGCAATATGCACGATATAAAGAGAAAGGTATAAACAATATATTGTAGTGATTTGTAATGCGAAATATACTTCATAAACACACAAAAATAATACTTCAGATTAGCTACGCTACCGCACCTTAGTTTCAGCTGAGCTAAAGAAGAGCCTCACAAAAAACCAATAACAGACGTGCTAAGGATAGAAATACGAAATATAGCAATAGATAGGCTGCATAATCATGCTTTAGCGATGTAGCGAAGTGCGTTAAATTGCTCGCTATGACCGCGATGGGAAGCTGCAGGAAGCCGGAAGATCAGAGGTTCAAATCCCGGCGCTCACAGCGGCTTTCCACATTCTCTCCAGGCAAATGTCAGAGTTTGTTCTTTTTTGCTGCATATTTCTCCAGTAATTTGATCTTGATATGCCTACCTTGTTTCAAGTTCCGGAGCACTTACCCCATTTCCGTCCCTAATAATTACGGTCACACACACATTACAACAGTCATCTTAAAAGCACGGATTACAAATTGAACACACAAGTACACGGAGCTGATGATCAAGATGTCCCAACAACATACATTATTAATGTAACATTGGTATGAAAATGATCAGTTTATAAACACTTACCTTTTATGCGACTTGAGTTTTAGATGACGAAGTGACCCAGAATGTGTTCTTTTTTTGCTGCATATTTCTCCAGTAATTTGATCTTGATATGCCTATTCAGGTGACGGAGTCTGATAAAAGTCCTTGTCCTCACGTATAAACGAATTGTCTTCTCATTCACTTCCTAGTTGGTAAGCTGAGAAGTTCATTCTTTAAATCCCTTTCGTAATCGTCTGGACGGAAGTGATTAGAGAACACTCGGGCATTATTAATGTTAAATGTATCAGCTCGTTTACAGCGAGAAACCCACACACGTCTCTACTCCTCGTTTTTTGGAAATCTGTGGTATATAGTACTTTGTACCCTATACCCCCAAGCACAAGAAGCGCCAGATTGCTCATTTTTACCGATATGTGAAAATACACAGCAATACAACACACGACTTTTCACAACACTAAACTATTCTTAAATTAAGCTATTAATGAGACGATATAAATAAAGATTTGCGGTATAACCAACGATAGTAAAGGCAATTTATTTACACATTGATGTAAGCAATAGGGATTAAACTTGAAAAAGAGACGCTCAATTTTTCCATCCGTGCTGGAGAAGTATTACCGATGGAACTGGTAGCAAGTTTTAATTTTCAGCTTCTGCCGAGCACGTTAGATGACTCAATACCAAGATAAGTTGACTATAACTCAGATGCTCTCAATATTACAGGGACATTTTATCGGTCTATAGCAATAAAGCGGGGACCGGCAAAATGCGTGCGTAGCCGGGTGACTCACAGTCGAGAGATTACATTAATGCAGCTGCTATATTGCTAGAAAATATAATTAATGTTATTAGTTGAACGTCCCTTTTAACTGCTGCTTTTAGACACGCCGAGGTGCCGGAATTTTGCCTCTAAGGGGATCATTAACGTGCCAGTAAATCTGTTAACACGGCTCCCTCGTATTTGCGCACCTTCAAATGCCAGCTGACTGCATCAGGACTCGATCCAGCAACCTTGGGCATAGCAGGCGAGAACGTTACCGCTGAGCCACGCAGCCAGCTTATATATTACTACTAGGCCGATAAGAAAGACCCTGTAGTTTCGTAAGTGCGAGAGTCCTTTTGTAACTGTACCACAACTTCCTGCGAGGGTGTGCCTGATTCCCGAAAACGTTAAGAACTGAGAACTAAGATATTTAACCTATTTAAAAGATGTCCATTTGTATGATCTATGCATATTATGAGAGTCCAGAATACTCTCACGTTTCAAGTTATTTGCACGATACAATACCAAAGAATTTAAGTGTACAATGCAATTAGCTTATTGATTATTTCGCATTTTATTATATTCCCTTTTTAAAACTACAGTACTTTTCAAAAAGTAGTAAATCAGTTGGGTGCAGCCCAAAATATAACTGTTGATTCATTTGAGGAGTTTGGACATCGTGGCCATTTAGCCCCATGCACTTGGTTGTGTGTTAAATTTGTGTGGTAACCTGTGTTATTGTTGTGTCTGTGTAGTTGTAAATCAGATGAGGATTGAGAAGAAGGCGGCCGTGGCCTAAGTAAGGAACCATCCCGGCAGTGGCAACCCACGGAAAACCACTTCCAGGCTGGCTGAGGTGGGAATCGAACCCACATCTTCTCAGATTTGCCTCACGAGGCTGAGTGTACCCGGACAGCCACGAATACTAACCGCTACACTATGTGGTGGTAACACAGTAGTCTGACTTGGGACTCCGATAATCGTACCCTATAGCTCTTGGTTCAATGATGTTTACCTCACTAATTAATTTTCAACATTACTATTTTGGAGTTTTATTTATTAGTTTTACGTGACCGTGAATCTTGTGATTATGAGTCACGGGACCTCCTTTTTTACGTGGAATCCGAACCACAGGACATGGCATTTCACTTCGAAAATCTCACATGTATTGGCCGGATTATTTTATCAGTCTCCTGACACGAGGGTAGCAAGTTTAATGGTATAGACTGTAGTGATAAGCCCTTTAGGCCTATAGGGTATTAGTTGACTGCAGAAGGGCATTCGAGGACCACCACATTCATAGTTCTCTTTAAAAGCGTCCCTTTTTGTTGCTAGAGACAGCTGAGAACTGTTTGTTATACATGGTCGCCACGCAAGTGCCCAACCGGTGACGTCTAACTGCAAGCCGAAGTGCGGAGCCCGGAGTGGCTCCCCCTGGGCCTTTGTCTGGACCGTGGCGCACTATGGAACTGAACTTGGAATGTTGGAGCAGCAGAGAAGAGGAGAATTGAAGCGTTCGAAATGTGGTGTTGCAGGAGAATGATGAGGACCGGATGGCTAGATAGGGTGAAGAGGTATTAAAACGATTGGGAGACGAGAGATGTTAGTGACGACTGCTTGTGAAGAGACGAAATAGGTTGGTAGGATACCTACACACCATGACACCCAGGAATATCAAACCTAACTATGGAAGGAAGAGTCGAAGATAAGAACTCAAGGGGTCGACCAAGGGTAGAATATGTCAAACTGATTGCCTCGGATGTAGGGTGTGGTACCTATGTAGAGGTGAAACGATTAGCTAAGACAGGGAAGATTGGAAGGCTGCATCGAACCAGTCGAAAGACTGTAAACTTAAACAACGACAATTCTTAATTTATATTATAGACTGTAATGTCGTGTTCAGTGCACAAATATTGTGACTATAACCACACACAAAGATGTTATGAGTCTAAGGAGGACGAGGATGAGGGCATTCAATACTTCTGTTTCGAACAGGGCGGCTTGTAACACTAGGAGGATGTTTTGTGCAGAATTACGCATTTCATAGAGACTATCTCACTTTTTGGCGAGAATGAACAATCTGAGAACTCTTTTCTTGTTAGATGACACATCCAAGCAGGAGTATTTCTAATGTTGTGGAAATATGGGACAAAACTAAGTTAAGCTAATTAGTGTTACGGCGGAAGGATATTGTAAGCTCAGTGCCCAGCGCAGATTATCAGTGATACGCTGTTTACAATAATTAACCGTCGAGAATATAGAGGTATCCTTGACAGAGGTATGAACCTAAGAACACCTTAATGATGATATTATACACAAATAATTCCCATGTTAGTTTTGTAAGTGTGTATTGATAAATAGATCTTTCTCTCGCGTCCGTTCAATGAGGAGGATGTAAGAGTTTTCATTTGAACTGGGCATTGTGTGGTATCTGGAGGCCTGTACACGGCTAGTCCTGATTCTCAAAGAAGCGCGTGCTACGATCAGTACGGAACCTATTTCAGTCGCGCTGATAGTTGTGTTACTAACAATCAGATATCCCCGCCTCGACCAAACATTGTTCAGGTTTGTGTGTGTTAGGGAACAACGGAACTGAATTTACTCGGCATTACTCTCTAACTCATTTGATCAAGTAGGATGTACTGTTATTGATAGCCTACTGTGCACGTCACAGGATATATTAGGAATACCAATAGGCCTATTACATTTGGAGGACTGAGATTACCTCATTTGATGTATGAGGCTATTTCGGTGAATAAGTGCGTATGTAAATGATGTTCAGGTGAATTTCTGTGTTCTAGTTTTCTAACGTAATGAACGAGCAAGCTGTGATCAAAAGTGAGCCGGAATGGTCGACAGAAACAGATGACTTGGCCGATATTGTAAGTGTATTATAATCCCACACACTGTGTAACATTGCAATCTTAGTGATGTCCAAGGCATAATGTTTGTAGTTAGCAAGGTCAGTATCTGTTAACTAGAGGGCATATTGTGTCTGTATTTTCATACTTGTGTATTAATTGCCATTGAGATGCTGAAACAATGCCTCTTCTTTATGCAATAGAGATAGTACATAGCCGTTGTTTTGAATAATGTCGTACATTGTTGCCACATCATAATATGTATGTAACTGCACTGACTCACTAGAAAGCGAGATTTATAGCAAGATTATATTTGGAATCCCCTCTGTTCCAAGACTTGAATTGCTAGAGGCTGGGGAAAGAGTATTACTTATTGCAATCATCGCTCGATGTCTACAACAAAAGCAAGCTGAGAAAGTTCAACTAATTTCTTTGATAATCCGGGTAGCCAACCTGTAAAGTTAAATTCACCTAGATTTCCTTCATAAATCCCCGAGATTAGAATTTTTTTCCATTTGTCCTCCTCTATAAACAGATCATATTGCCATGGTGGCCTCGCGTTCCCTCATCGGCCATGATGGTTGTCATGGTTTCCTGACGTGTGGCTGTAGTCACGTTTGTCTGACAGGCGAGTCTTGTTTTGAGACAGCGCATGACGTCACGTTACGACAATCTCCAAGCAGTTTCAAGTCAGACGAGATACTTGGGGGAGAGGAGGAACACCTAGATTGGTTCCTAATGGTCAACCATTTGTGTTCTAGCCTACGGTTTGAGATAGAAAGTAGGTTGTCCTCACAAGGCAGGATATAAGGTTGGAGGTAGAAGGTCGACCATATTTGGGTTTAGTGGCCACCATTTTGGTTCTTGACTATGGTCTGAGAGAGTAAGTAGGTTGTCCTCACAAGGCTGAATATTAGGTTGGAGGTAGAAGGTCGACCATATTTGGTTTTAGTGGCCACCATTTTGGTTCTTGACTATGGTCTGAGAGAAAGTAGGTTATCCTCACAAGGCTGAATATTAGGTTAGAGGAAGAGGGTCGACCATATTTGGGTTTAGTGGCCACCATTTTGGTTCTTGACTACGGTCTGAGAGAGAAAGTAGGTTGTTGTCACAAGGCTGAATATTAGGTTGGAGGTAGAGGGTCGACCATATTAGGGTTTACTAGCCACCATTTTGGTTCTTGCCTATGGTCTGAGAGAGTAAGTAGGTTGTCCTCACAAGGCTGAATATTAGGTTGGAGGTAGAGGGTCGACCATATTAGGGGTTAGTGGCCACCATTTTAGCTCTTGACTATGGTCCGAGAGAGTAAGTAGGTTGTCCTCAGAAGGCTGAATATTAGGATAGAGGAAGAGGGTCGACCATATTAGGGTTTAGTTGCCACCATTTTGGTTCTTGTCTACGATCTAAGAGAGAAAGTAGGTTGTCCTCACAAGGCTGAATATTAGGTTGGAGGTAGAGGGTCGACCATATTAGGGTTTAGTGGCCACCATTTTGGTTCTTGGCTACCATCTGAGAGAGTAAGTAGGTTGTCCTCACAAGACTGAGTATTAGGTTGGAGGTAGATGGTCGACCATATTAGGGTTTAGTGGCCACCATTTTGGTTCTTGGCTATGATCTGAGAGAGTAAGTAGGTTGTCCTCACAAGGCTGAGTATCAGGTTGGAGGTAGAGGGTTGACCATATTAGGGTTTAGTGGCCACCATTTTGGTTCTTGCCTACGGTCTGAGACGGAAAGTAGGTTGTCCTCACAAGGCTGAATATTAGGTTGGATGTAGAGGGTCGACCATATTAGGGGTTAGTAGCCACCATTTTCATTCTTGACTATGGTCCGAGAGAGTAAGTGGGTTGTCCTCACAAGGCTGAATATTAGGTTGGAGGTAGAGGGTCGACCATATTAGGGTTTAGTTGCCACCAATATGGTTCTTGGCTACGGTCTGAGATGGAAAGTAGGTTTTCCTCACAAGGCTGAATATTAGGTAGGAGGTAGATGGTCGACCATATTATGGGTTAGTGGCCACCATTTTGGCTCTTGACTACGGCCCGAGAGAGTAAGTAGGTTGTTCTCAGAAGGCTGAATATTAGGATAGAGAAAAAGGGTCGACCATATTAGGGTTTAGTTGCCACCATTTTGGTTCTTGTCTACGATCTAAGAGAGAAAGTTGGTTGTCCTCACAAGGCTGAATATTAGGTTGGAGGTAGAGGGTCGACCATATTAGGGTTTAGTGGCCACCATTTTGGTTCTTGGCTACCATCTGAGAGAGTAAGTAGGTTGTCCTCACAAGGCTGAGTATTAGGTTGGAGGCAGAGGGTCGACCATATTAGGGTTTAGTGGCCACCATTTTGGTTCTTGGCTACGATCTGAGAGAGTAAGTAGGTTGTCCTCACAAGGCTGAGTATTAGGTTGGAGGAAGAGGGTTGACCATATTAGGGTTTAGTGGCCACCATTTTCGTTCTTGCCTATGGTCTGAGAGAAAGTAGGTTGTCCTCACAAGGCTGAATATTAGGTTGGAGGTAGAGGATCGACCATATTAGGGTTTTGGGGCCACCATTTTGGTTCTTGGCTACGGTCTGAGTGGGAAAGTAGGTTTTCCTCACAAGGCTGAATATTAGGTTGGAGGTAGATGGTCGACCATATTAGGGTTTAGTGGCCACCATTTTGGTTTTTGGCTACGGTCTGAGAGAGAAAGTAGTTTGTCCTCACAAGGCTGGATATAAGGTTGGAGGTAGAAGGAACTACTTGAAAAGTGAATATCTGCAATCCTTACCTGAGTTACCGATAAGACACGCTAATACAGCCATCACAATTAACAGCGGTTAGCATACAGATTCTACACACACCCAAAGTACACGGGGCTACATGACAGCGTTGTCGCACCCTCTAAACTATGGACCCAAGCATTTGGTTTATCGGCCCGCTACCAAAAAGGAATCTGGATCTGAAATGTTTGCTTTTAATTTTCCTATAAACAATATTAATACCTCAGTTCTTCAGCCCATGATTTATTGGTCCTTGTATTCATTTTCTCAGCAAAATGGCGACTGTTAATCACTGTTTTGAACTGGGGTCGATCTTATGTAATTTCTTCTGTGATGCCAATTTCTTGAAGTTCTTTGTCTATTTCACTAAGTCACTGGTTCTTGACTTCCATTGAGAGTGCATGGTTGAGAATCATTTTGGTGAACCTGAGATGGTTCATTTTGAGAATGTTGAAGTAGAACGTAAATTGCCTTTTCCTGAAGGTGTCTGTGATCTTTCCAGAATGCTGATAAATCTCCCGACACTTCCGTTTCACTCAGATTTCTTCTGAGCAGACTGGACCAAAGATTTTCCTTTCTTGTTTCTCTATGTCCTTACTAAGAGATCTACTTTCAATGATCAATGTTTCTGAGCCACACAGTGCTTCAGGTGTGATTGCTGTGGTATAATGTCCTTACTAAGAGATCTACCTTCAATGATCAATGTTTCTGAGTCACACAGTGCTTCAGGTGTGATTACTGTGGTATAATGTCCTTACTAAGAGATCTACCTTCAATGATCAATGTTTCTGAGCCATATAGAGCTTCAGGTGTGATTACTGTGGTATAATGTCCTTACTAAGAGATCTACCTTCAATGATCAATGTTTCTGAGCCATATAGAGCTTCAGGTTTGATTACTGTGGTATAATGTCTTTACTAAGAGATCTACCTTCAATGATCCATGTTTCTGAACCATATAGAGCTTCAGGTTCGATTACTGTGGTATAATGACCTTACTAAGAGATCTACCTTCAATGATCGATGTTTCTGAGCCGCACAGTGCTTCAGGTGTGATTACTGTGGTATCATGTCCTTATTAAGACATCTACCTTCAATGGTCAATGTTTCTGAGCCACACAGTGCTTCAGGTGTGATTACTGTGGTATCATGTCCTTATTAAGACATCTACCTTCAATGGTCAATGTTTCTGAGCCACACAGTGCTTCAGGTGTGATTACTGTGGTATAATGTCCTTACTAAGACATCTACCTTCAATGATCAATGTTTCTGAGCCACACAGTGCTTCAGGTGTGATTACTGTGGTATAATGTCCTTACTAAGAGATCTACCTTCAATGATCAATGTTTCTGAGCGACATAGTGCTTCAGCTTTGATTACTGTGGTATAATGTCCTTACTAAAAGATCTACCTTCAATGATCTATGTTTCTGAACCATATAGAGCATCAGGTTTGATTACTGTGGTATAATGTCCTTACTAAGAGATCTACCTTCAATGATCAATGTTTCTGAGCCACATAGAGCTTCAGGTTTGATTACTGTGGTATAATGTCCTTACCAAGAGATCTACCTTCAATGATCAATGTTTCTGTGCCACACAGTGCTTCAGCTTTGATCACTGTGGTATAATCTCCTTACTAAGAGATCTACCTTCAATGATGAATGTTACTGAGCCATATAGAGCTTCAGGTTTGATTACTGTGGTATAATGTCCTTACTAAGAGATCTACCTTCAATGATCAATGTTTCTGAGCCATATAGGGCTTCAGGTTTGATTACTGTGGTATCATGTCCTTACTTAGAGACCTTCTTTCAATGATCAATGTTTCTGCACCATATAGAGCTTCAAATTAGTTTACTGTGGTATGATGTCCTTTCTGAGAGATCTTGTTGTTGTTTGAGTCTTCAGTCTTTTGACTGGTTTGATGCAGCTCTCCATGCCTCCCTGTCCTGAGCTAATCGTTTCATCTCTACATAACTACCACACCCAACATCTGAGGCAATCTGTTTAACATATTCTAACCTTGGTCTACCCCTACAGTTCTTGTCCTCGACCCTTCCTTCCATAACTAAGCTTGCTATTCCTGGGTGTCTTAGTATGTGTCCTACCAACCTATCTCTTCTCTTCATTAGCAGTCGCCAGAAACATCTCTCCTCTCCCACTCGTCTTAATACCTCTATGTTTGTAACCCTATCTACCCATCTGATCTTCAACATTCTTCTGTAACACCACATTTCAAATGCTTCTATTCTCCTCTTTTCTGCTGCACCAATAGTCCAAGTTTCACTTCCATAGAGCGCCACGCTCCAGACCAAGGCTTTCAAAAACGACTTCCTAATACCTAAATCTATATTCGATGTCAGCAGATTCCTTTTTTGTAGAAAAGCTTTCTTTGCCTGAGCCAACCTACTTTTTATATCCTCTTTGCTTCGTCCATCACTGGTTATTCTACTTCCTAAGTAACAGAAGTTTTCTACTTCCTTCAGCTTTTCACCTGTCAATTTGATCTCCATAGAGGTTTCTGATTTATTTCGGCTGCATTCCAGTATTTTTGTTTTACATTTATTAATTTTCATCATGAATTCTTTCTGTAAGACGGAGTCCATACCATTCAAAAACTCATTCAAATCCTCACGCTTGTCGGCCAAGATGACGATGTCATCAGCAAATCTCAGAGTTGAAATTATTTCTCCTTGAATCTTCACTCCCACTTTAAATTTTTCTCTAATTTCCTTCATTGCTTGTTCAATGTAAAGATTGAAAAGTATGGGTGATAAGTTGCAGCCTTGCCTTACACCTTTCTGAATACCAGCTTCTCTCTCATGTCCTTCAACTCGAATGACTGCTGTCTGGTTTCTGTATAGATTGTATATCACCCTCCTATCTCTGTACTTTATTCCAATCGATTTCAAAATGTCAAACAATTTAGTCCAATCAACGTTATCAAAAGCCTTTTCTAAGTCTACAAAAGCCATGAACGTTCTCTTATCTTTCCTTATTCTACCTTCCAAAATCAGCCTAAGACTTAGTACAGCTTCCCTTGTTCCTACATTTCTCCTGAAACCAAACTGGTCTTCACCCAACTCCGTTTCTATCTGGCTTTCAATCCTCTTGTAAATTATCCTAGACAGGATCTTTGAAGCATGAGTAATCAAGCTGATTGTACGGTAATCTTCACATCTGACAGCTCCCACTTTCTTTGGTATAGGGATGATTACATTCTTCTTGAAATCAGGGGGTATCTCACCTGTCTCATAAATCCTACACACCAAGTGAAATAACCTGATCAGACCTTCATCTCCTATGCAGCGTAGCAACTCAATCGGTATATCATCTATGCCTGGTGCTTTGTTCCTGCTTAAGTCTTCCAAAGCTCTATCAAATTCTGATCTCAATATTAAATCTCCTTTCGCATCCTCATCAATTTCCTCCTCCCTTTCCATTACATGATTCTCAATCTCCTTTCCCTTATACAAACTCTCTATGTAAGCTTTCCATCTCTCAACCTTTTCTTCCCTACCTGTTAGAGGCTTTCCATTTGTGTCCTTAATATTACAGCACTTAGTCTTCTTTTCCCCAAAAGTATTCTTAATCCTTCGATAAGCTGTGTCTACTTTACCTAATTTCAGACAATTTTCTATACCTGCACATTTCTCTTTCAACCATTCTTCTTTCGCTTCCTTGCACTTCTTGTTAACCTCATTTCTCAGACGTCTGTATTCTGCTTTCCCCTTCTCATCTCTTACATTCTTGTGTTTCCGCCTTTCATCCATCAATTCTAGTATATCCTGAGTGATCCACGGTTTTCTACCTATTCTTTCTTTCCTACCAATGTTTTCTTCTGCGGATTTTGTTATTTCATTCTTCAAAAGTGCCCATTCGTCTGCAATTGAAGTTTGTTTAGGGTTTTTCATTAGTCCTTCCTTTATACTCTTCTTGAATCTTTCGTTTACATCCTTCTCTTTCAGTCTGTCTATTGCCCACCTTTTTGGCTTTTGACTTTTCTTCAGTTTCTTCAACTTTAATCTGCATTTCATTACGACCAGATTGTGGTCAGAGTTTATGTCAGCACCAGGATATGCTTTACAATCCAAAATCTGGTTTCGAAACCTCTGCTTGACCATAATGAAGTCGATTTGGTAACGCCCTGTATCTCCTGGTCTCATCCATGTGTATATTCTTCTATTGTGGTTATTGAATAAGGTGTTAGCTATGACCAACTCATGCTCGGTGCAGAATTCTACCAGCCTGCTTCCTCGATCATTCCTTTCACCTAATCCGAAATCTCCTACTATTTTCCCTTCTCTCCCTTTTCCTACCACAGCATTCCAATCTCCCATTACTATAACGTTTTCATCACCCTTGATATACCTCAAAATTTCGTCTATTTCTTCGTAGACCTTTTCAACATCCTCATCATCAGCTTGACTGGTAGGCATATAGACTTGTACCACTGTGGTGCAGGTAGGTTTAGTATTGATTTTTGCTACAATAATCCGTTCACTATATTGTTCATAATATTCCACCCGCTGTCCAAGTTTCCTACTCAATATGAGGCCAACCCCTGCTTGGCCATTGTTTGATTTAGTGCTAATGACCCTATAGTCTCCTGACCAAAAGTCCTGTTCTTCCTGCCAGCGCATTTCACTAATCCCAACCAAATCCAACCTCAACCTATCCATTTCCCTTTCTAAGTTTTCTAACTTGCCACTTCCTAGCAGACTTCTAACATTCCACGCTCCGATCCGTAGAATGTCAGATTTCCTCTTTGTCACTTCTGTGATGTTAACCCCCTCTCGAGTAGTCCCCACCCGGAGATCCGAACGGGGGACTAGTTTACCTCCGGATTGAAATTTTACAAGGGAGGAGGCCATCATCACATGTAATTATGCATAGAGAGGTGCATATCCTCGGGAATAGCATACGGCTGTAGTTTCCCGTTGCTTTCAGCCGTGCAGCAGAACGCAGTGTAGCCATTATTTGGCTTATATTATCAATATCTTAACCGTCTATAAGACTAGTAAAGAATTGATTTATTCTGAAAGGCTGCTACTCCCTTTCAGAATAAGTAAAGAGCAATTCTACTAAACAAAAATACTAACCTTCTACCGTACTAACAATTAAATACCAAAATTCTACTAACGAAAAAAATACTTAAGTTCCACCAACAACAAATACTACCACTAAAACAGTCTGTCACCAGGCACACTCACATGCACCCTCACACATCACAGTCTACTGAAACAATGAACTGGAACTAATAAACAGTGCAACTGATACCAGACACACTCACACACCACAGTCTAATAGAACAATGACATATATCTAATAGACAAACTAACTACCTACTTACAACTAAAACTAACTACATACGTAATCTAAATAATTTGTTAGTAGAATATAAATTGCAAAAACACAAATAAATAATCAGATAACACAGTGAATTGCAAAAATTAACCTTACAATGTAGTGGACACTGAACACAGAATGAACTTCTCACTTTATATGCCAGGTTTGTGGAATGGTATAAAACATTTCAAACAAAGAGCTACATCACACAGAACACACACTGTTGTGGAACGTTTTTGTTTTTTTTGAAGTGCTACAGTGAGCACATCTTCGAAAAGCTTTATTAGCCCAAAACAACGTCATTAGCCACACGCACTGACCCGGGAAGTCGAACATCAATATTAGCTGCTCTGAGAACAACGAGGTATGTAGGTTTGATGTTTGTTATCCTCTCAATAGGACCGCCAGCAGGAGAGATTCACAGGGAGATATCGGGGTCGACTGGTATTCTCACCGCAGAGGACCTTACATACAAATTACTCATTTTGGAAACCAACAATAGTCGCCACAAACCGAAGTTAGGGCTGTTTTCACCAACGTCTATTATCTCTTAAGGCTCGGCCACACAGAAAGCGGTCTGTCGCGGCGGGAAGCAATACCGGACTGAGGCGGTCAGGCGATCCAGTAGTATTACGCAAAGTTGCATATCTCTGGCACACAGAACGCGGTCTAACGTCACCTGCTAGTCTTTGTCGCGACGAAGAGCGATCCGGTAGTACAAACTCACAGATTGTTCGCGTAACCGCCACGTCTTCGATTGTTATCACAAATGACAAGAGAAAAGAAAGAAGGTAATGGATTGTTAAAATTGGAGATGTAGATCTGGAAGTAGTAGAGCACTTCAAATATTTAGGAAGTGAATTGATGGAAAATGTAAGATTGGATATAGAGATCAACAAGAGATTACAATATGGGAGTGTTTTTTATCATCAGGTTCAGATCTACCTTCAATGATCAATGTTTCTGAGCCACACAGTGCTTCAGCTTTGATTACTGTGGTATAATGTCCTTACTATGAGATCTACCTTCAATGATCAATGTTTCTGAGCCACATAGAGCTTCAGGTTTGATTACTGTGGTATAATGTCCTTACTAAGAGACCCACCTGCAATGATCAATGTTTCTGAGCCATATTGTTCTTCTGGTGTGATTACTGTGGTATAATATCCTTACTAAGAGATCTACCTTCAATAATCAATGTTTCTGAGCCACATAGAGCTTCAGGTTTGATTACTGTGGTATCATGTCCTTACTAAGAAATTTACCTTCAATGATCAATGTTTCTGAGCCACACAATGCTTCAGATGTGTTAACTATTGAAGTTATGGCTGTCAGTGTCTGTCGAATTAATTCTCTTGTTTTCCTGTCAACATTGGATACTTCTAGAATATTGAATAGTGTGTGTGGGTCTACTGAGTCGCCAGCTTTCCTGAAGTCTCCAAAGATAGCGTTGTTTGCGTGGCTTTATGGATTCGCAAGGTGGTTTTGAGTATGAGAATTTGTTCTGCACAGGACCTGCCATTTATGAATCATGCCTGTTATTCGCCAATTAGAAGTTCAGTTTGGTTTTCTAGTCCCGTGAATAACGCTTTAGGGAGAATTTTTTACACGAGCGATAGTGAGGATATTGGTGTCTGTTCTCTCCCCCTTTTTATGTACTGGGTAAATTAGATTGCAATTGCAGTCTTCAGGAATTTTCTCCATAAACGTACAAGTATTACTTGAAATTTCTCAGCTAGGCTTTCACCTCTTAATCTCAACATTACATCTTCCTTTGGAGCTTAGCTATTTTTAAGTTCATGGATTATTTTCTCGATTTCTTCCAATTGAGGGTGTTCTGAATCCGGATTTGGAATCGGTTGTTCAAATCAGAATTGTTGTTCAGGAGTTTCGCTAGTTAAAAGGTCATGGAAGTTATCTGTGAGAGGTTAACAGTTTTCTTTATTACTCCGAGGGCCTCATCTGGATGTTTAAGACATAAAAAACGTACTTAGTAATGTGATAGTTCGTCAGCAAATGTTTTGTTACAGTTGCTTGTACTATTTTCCATGTAATAGAAAAGCACACGGAATGAACGGGGTAAGTCCATTTTATTCGGTACGCACTCTTGTGGCCAGCTATCGTAACTACAGATCAGTTGTAATTAACTTCAAATAATTCGGTGAGTCATCGAGATACAGAGGTTTTTATTTTTAGTGGAAACGGAAAGAACGTCCCATATCCTCTGACTTAACAAGAATTCCCTTTATAAGAAATACACTTGGCTAAGTAACGATATCGCTTACACTCAATTGGGGTGTTAGTAAGTATTTATTTTTACTGTTGAAAGTTTAAATTGGCTCTCATGAATAATCTACATAATGTGACTTACCCTGTTCTTCCCGTGCAGTCTTCAATTTTGATCTATTTGTGTCGGTCTATTTTGATGTAATGAGCGTTCTTCAGATCTGATGATTCTTGAGGCTTCTTTCTGGGCTTTGATTAATTCATGCCAGTTATTTTTTGTATTTTATTGCAACTGCACTTTTTAAAGGTTTGATTAACACGGTCTATGGCCTTATCGCTGGTCTTGTTCAACCCTCTGTCTTTACGTTTTCGAGGAAGAACCCCAATAATCCAGGAAGCACCTAATAGTGTATCTTATAATGCCATCCGATTGGAAGAATTTTGGTTTGTGATATTTGCAAGGAAATTGTTTTAATTTTGTTTAAGACATTCCAGAAGAATTCGCGGATATTTTAACTGTTCCGAGTTTGGGTCCATCAGGTTGAAACTTTGAAACTTTACTTTAATTAAAGAAAAGTGGTGATCAATGTCAATAATTATTTTATTTACTTTAAATTCATAATAATAATAATTATTATTAATATTTTTCCTTCAGGAGGATCGCAGGTTAAAGGATCATGGAAGTAATCTGTGAGAATTTTACAATTTTCTCTCTTATTTCCAGGGCCAAATCCGGAGGTTTAAGACATGTTCTAGGTGCTTGGTAATGTGATAGTTTGTCAGCAAATGTGTGGTATCAGTTTCCTCTTATTATTATTATTATTACTATCATCATTACCTCATATTCTTTAATTTTTATATATAGTCATGCTTGTTCACTACTTCCCAGGATTTGAATGAGCAGCCACCCTCTGATAGGACAGTGGGGATGAAAATTGAAGAACCTGATGATGTATTTGAAGATGCATTTGTTAAAGAAGAACTTGATTGCCAGGTGACTGTGTACTTTATTTCCCACCTTGGATTATTCTCAAATCCCTTTTTTAAGTTATGTAGTTTGTTTTAATCAGTTTTAATTTCAATTATGAAACAGAAAAACAACAGCAGAGTTTATGTTTTTTGACTCTTTTTTATTAATAATGTGAATTGAGTGGTTATTTGTTGTCCATTTTGAAACAACCTTGAATTATTATGGCAAAACTAGCATCACCCGTAAGGTTAAGTCTTGCTGCAAAATTAGGTAGGAACTTCGAAGAATCCTTGGCATAGTAAGTGTGTGCTAGTGAAACTTGGACTCTGTGTATTGAGGTTTTGAATTGTCTTTGACTTCATGACCACTCAATCACATGATGAGTGACAGTAGATAATCATATCAACATTTATTTTTTTCAGTTAAGTTAAAGACTCTTGGAATTCGTGTTTAAGAATAGTTCCAAAATGCAAGTGTGTTTTATAAATTCAAGTTTGTGTTTCTTTTCATCTTGAATCAAACACCTATTTTATTTCTCATAAAATGAAAGACAATAGTATCAATTGTGTTGCTTAATTTATAACACTGTTGCCATGTTGCTACTTGAAAGTATTGGATTCTCAGAAGTAAAGTATATTGTGTTGTGATGGCAACGAATACATCGTAAGTAATAGGTATGGTATTCTTTTGTAATTTTGTGTTATAAAACTTTCAAAACCGTGAAAATATAAGTCAGAAAAACATAAATAATGTGAAAGTCAGCTAATGAGCACTTAACGCAGCCAAATTTTAGCTTCAGGGATGCTATTCTAACCTTGTCAAATTTCTTACAATTATTCATTGACTTGAGAACTAATCCGAGACATATAAAGCAAGAAGAATGTCTTCTGTATCTACAAAATATATTTCTTATGCCTCCTGGGGTACATTATTAACAAATTGTTGTTTCTCTGTAGGGAGCACATATCAAGGAAGATACTGCGGACAACAAGGAAGTTACGATTAATGAGAATGTGACTGAAGAGATAGTCGCACATGTCAAAACGGAAGCACTATCTTCATCAAGAGGCGGAGATGGGAGAGTTGTAAGTGCCTAATTATATTGAGAGCAGCTTTATGGTTATTAAGGCTCGTTATATGCTTAATGATATCTGATGTTCCTCCACCAAGTGTGGCTGAGATTTTCAAAGGTTTGGTGATACGTTTGTGAGGATATCATGTGCACTGATGACATATTTAGGAATTAATACGAAACCTGAATGTAATTCTAGTAATTTCTGGCTGATCATATACGTGCTCCATAGTGTATATGGAAGATATTGTTTTCTCTGCGATTTGTTTGCTGGATAGGTTGATATGATATTTGTTGTTGTTTTAAGGGCCAAACATTGACATTATCGACCTAGCGCTTGATAGGACTCCCTGCCTAAATTGTATTTGGAGTCTGGCTCATCTGAAAAAGTCCTTTTTTTTTTTTGGTTTTTGAATATCTGGTTGTTGTTGTTTCTTGCAAGTCATCAAATTCCATTCATGATTTGCTTCTCCAGTTATGTATATGATCATAATATTTAAGAGATTCTCTGTATACTGTAATCTGGCTACCAATTCCGTGACACAGGAATAGTTTCTAAAACATCAGACTACCTCGCCAAAATACAGTGATACATTTATTAATTTCCTCATAACTTCTATACGAAAATGGAGGCTGCTAGTAAAGA
The DNA here is from genome assembly GCA_946902985.2 of Meconema thalassinum. Classification (NCBI taxonomy): domain Eukaryota; kingdom Metazoa; phylum Arthropoda; class Insecta; order Orthoptera; family Tettigoniidae; genus Meconema; species Meconema thalassinum. The sequence continues at coordinate 18,222,096 of OX336395.1, read as the reverse complement.
ATGTTGAAATACTTAGGAAGATAGCCTTTGTCAGATCATCCAGGCCATTATCTGTTCTTTAACTGGGCTTGATATGTCATGCAGTGAACCAATTATACAGAACAAGACCAATAACTTCACAAATGGAACAAGGGAACAGTCTATTACAAATGACTAGGGTTCTACTCATGTTTCTTGTTAATTCTTTAACATTCCTTCGAAGTGTAATATCGCGCCCTGTGGTTGGGATTCCTCTTGTAAATGGAGGTCCCGTGACTCATGGTCGCCACATGATTGGTCACGTAAAACTACAAGCTTTCTCCCTATTAAAAATAATTATTCCATGAAGTTTGTTTTGTATTTACAACTGATCTGAGTGAAATAGCCTCAGAGCCCTGTTTTGATTTGTTATGATACTGACTTTGTTATCGGTAGAAAGTCGATAGTGTAGATTGCTTCCTTATCCCCATGCACTGCTGGTAATCTGACGCAAAGGCAGAAACTTCAGTCTCACCCTTCTTCGTGTTGTTTATTGCCTATATCCTGTGGTGAAATTATAAAACTTGATGTGCTGCATTGCTTGCAGAGCCTCTTCATTCTGCACATGAGCTCACAGATATGAAGATATGTTAATTCCGTGTAATATAATTTGTACGAAAGAAGGTGACCATAGGTAGACTGTCATTTAAAATCTGAGATACTTTTTTACTTATTGTGCGACTTCCCAGCTAAAATTTCGCATCTTGATAGAGCCACCTTTCATCAAATGTGTGATCTTCATGAAGATGACTATTTTGGAGTTAGGGTTGACTATATTAGCAACTGTTAGGTGGCTCTTCTGACATCTATTTACTTTATTCAAATATCCATTCGGGATCTCTGAGCAATTGGGAAGGATGTTATTCTGTAGAAGCATGGAATGTGTGAATTTGTTGTAGTTGTGAGTGAAATAACCATGTGTGTTTGCTGTTGTGTTGTATGGAGCTATTACAGAAGGGTTCTGTTAAAATGAATTTGGTGGACATCATTCTTATCTATGACATTAGTAAGTCAAGAGGCAATAAACCAATAAGATGGGCAAACACCTGTCCTAGCCATAACCCAACAGGCTGGTGAATGAAACAATAGTGTGTATAACAGACACTCCATTTGTCCTGTTTACAATATTTACGTTAAGGTTTGTGGATGTGAAATTAAGGCATTCCTCATAAGGTGCCAAGTATTATAAGTACATTAAGTTTCTCCCTACCTTGAGTATTCTTGAGATCAATATTGCTTTAATAGGAACTCAATACCGTAAAATGCACAGCACACTATGCAATATTTCTTTACACAACATTCATCATCTTTGCTTGTGTAAGACTGATATTTACGTTATATATTAACAGTAAGTTACTGCACCCACGCCACTAATTCTCCACACACTCTCAATGCTAGGCAATATCTGATTGGCCCACACTTGGGATATGAATAGGAACTGAACTGCTTTGTGATTTGAACTCTACAAAACATCTCTGTCTTTGCCTTTTCTCCCTTAACATAAGAAAACTCTGTGGATGCGAATTTGAATATACTTCAGTATGTTATTTATTCCTTGATTCCTTCAGTGCAAGTTTTCAAGTGTAACACATAATTCTACCTATGCAAAGGGGAACATATTTGTGAAACAAGTCATATGGACCATGTTAGGGGGTATTAAGATTGCAGAATGTCCTATTCCGAACATCGTACCATGTATCGTATGAGAAACATCATTTTCAGATCTGAAAGAGTGAAGCACCTTCATGCGTCCATTACATTTCCTTACCATCTAATAGCATTTTGGGATTAAGCATTGCATTTTCAAACCTCTGATGATGGCAAACGGAAGTGCTTAGCTTTAGCTTGTGCATAGTACAAAAAGTACGAGCCATTTTCATGTACATCAGAAGAACTATGATATCTAATCCACCTGGGAATTGAACCTGGGACCACCGACAATGTACAATGTTGTTCTGATCACTGAGCTGCATCTTAATTATCTTAATTATCAGTGACAAAAGGTATATTATGTGAAGCTAACAAAATGTTTGCATTAATTGCCACTGTGGACTGACTTAAGGTCAGGATAAACCATTACAATTGGAATTTCTGTATTCTCTCCAGAGATCCACTCATGAGGGTTACAGAAGTTGGGCTTAGCAGTGGCCTTACAGTATGCACATGCTGGGATTGTTTTAACTTATGACCGTGATTACCTCCTTCCTAATCCTGAGCATTGCAATAACATGCACTTGGCCTTTTGTGTACATGTATTAAATAATTGAAGATATGAGATAAAAGTAAGAGAATTAGCTAGAATCATACGAAGAAAGTATTGTTTATAATTAAGTCCACTTATTTTAACTTATAGTACGTTCTGAAGAAACCCTCGTTCATACCACATTTCTTATAGTTGTTATTTTATACGTCTTAATATTCTTAATTCTGCTGTGTGGGGGAGGAGGTGAAATGAATATATATGTGTCAGTGGCTTTTACGGCCGTTCGTCATTTTGTTTAGCCTAAAAGAGGTGCTAATGAAATATGATTAGTGGTTGGAAGGTAGCGACCATGGCCTCTTAACAGTTAACGTCCTAGCATTGGCCTGGAGATGAAAATGGGGAACCATGAAGAACCATTTCAAGGTACCTTACCCAGTGGCGTATGCAGGTTGTCTTTCTGGGGGATTCATTAATATATTATACAAGGGGCAGATGACCTTGCTGTTCTGCCACTTAGTGATCATTATCATACACATTATTACAATGATATTTCGATTAATATACAGTACACAATAATTAAATAAACATTCTCTTTGCAAGAAACCAATTGTAGACCTTATTCTTTTTTCAGCGCCATAAAAAGACAAAAACACATCTTTTATAAAATATGGAAAACAGTAACTAAATATTACAACTGTAATGATGGAGTGGTCTATAGGTGACTGCTTATAATATTTGTTGTGTTGGCAGTAAGCACAAGAGTGTAGTGCAGTATCTTTGACATAGTCTTTGATTTCAGTGTCAAAAACAATATGGTGTGTGTCGTGTGAATTGTGAATCTTTCCACAACAAATAATAAAATATGCATTCTAGAGGAGTCTATGTGATTTATTAAGAAGTGAACCTAACATTTTATGGCGACCAGTGACAGGACTCATTCATAGTAAAAGGCTCCCGTGAATAAAGAAGATGGAAAGACTCGCTAAAGAAAGAACCGTAAAGCGGCGGTTATTTACGCGCTCACACGATCAACTAATGGCGTTGTTAGAAGATGATCAAACTGAAACGGAAAAAGTGCAAGTGCAACTTGAAATCCTTCAAGAAAAGTATGATGATATCTCTAATTTAGATGGATTAATATTTCAACAGATGATAGACGACGAGTGTGAGGATGACGAAATAGAAACGGAATGTGAATCAGCTGATGATTACAAACACAAATTCCTTAGCTGTAGAACAAAAGCAACACGTTTTATGAATCCCGTTGTTTCCATTACCCCTCCACAATGTGTAGTGAATGACAATGCTTGTGATAAAAAGAAATATAGACTTCCAAGAATAGAATTTAAGAAATTTTCTGGTGAAATAATTGATTGGTTATATTTTTGGAGCCAGTTCCGTAAAATTCACGAGGATGAGGACATTGGGAAGGAAGATAAATTCCAATATTTAATTCAGGCTATGACAGAAGGTTCCAGAGCATATGAATTAGTTACTAGTTTTCCACCCACTGCCGAGAATTATGACAAAGCTATAGAGAGTCTTCAAGCTCGATTTGGCAGAGAGGACTTGCAGGTGGAAGTTTATGTTCGTGAATTGCTCAAACTAGTATTGACGAATGCAGTCAATTCCAAAGAAAGGCCAACACTGAGTAGCTTGTATGATAAATTAGAGTCACATCTCAGATCGCTGGAAAGTTTAGGCGTTACTACAGAAAAATGTACTGCAATGCTGTATCCCCTAATTGAATCATCTTTGCCAGAAGACCTATTAAGAGCATGGCAGAGGAATACTTCCTTCAGGTGTGATTCCATATCCAAAGATCGTTTGCAGCAGCTCATGGCTTTTCTTCAAAATGAAGTAGTAAGTGAAGAAAGAATTTCATTGGCTATGAAAGGGTTTAGTATTAGCACATCCCAAGGATCTAAGATTAAGGGAGACAAGAAACCAAGGGATGTCATTGAACCAAATATACCCACTGCTTCTGCTTTGTTTGCTGATGTTTCTAAGAGACAGGAGTGTGTTTTTTGTCTTAAACCTCATTCGAGCCCAGAGTGCATTAAAGCTCAAAAAATGACTGTAGGGGAGAAAAGGAAAATCTTAACTGATAAACACTGTTGCTTCAATTGTTTAAAGAAGGGCCATGCAAGTAGAGCTTGTAAATCGATTGTCAGGTGCATTGTTTGTGGTGGTAAACATGTGGTATTAATGTGTTATAAGCTCCGTGACAAAGAAAATGAAAGTGTGTCCAAACAGAATTACGAGGGAGACAGGAATTTGGTTCTCCAGGATGTCAATAATGTGGATAAGGCTTTAGCTAATGTGTCTTGTTCTCCTGAGGTGTACTTGCAAACCCTGGCAGTTGTCGTTAAAGGAAAGGGTAAACAAAAAACTGTACGAGCTGTCTTTGATACTGGGTCTACTAAATCCTACATTGCACGTGACCTAGCCGAAGAAATGGGGTATCAGTCAATCGGGAAGGAAACGTTAATACATTCCTTGTTTGGTGGAGTACGTTCTCGAGAAGCAAAACATGACTGTTACAGAATAAGTTTAAAGCGATTGAAGGGAAACTATTCCAAGGAGCTGGAAGTTTTAAGCCAAGAGATTATTTGTGAAGATGTCCCATATATTAAGAATGGTTCTTGGAGTGAGGAGATAAGGGATCTGAAAATATGTTTAACTGATGTACGAGAGCGAAGGCCTGTGCAGATTCTGATTGGGGCCGATAAGGCGGGTGAACTGCTCACTGGGAGGAAACATCAACTAAAATGTGGCCTAGTTTTGGTGGAGACTTCCCTAGGGTGGACACTAATGGGAAAAGTCATAGGTAACAAGGCCCTAAGGGATTCGGCATCATTATTAGTGTCATCATTGTTTTCCCAACATACAAGAATTTCTGATCTCTGGGACTTAGAAATTCTTGGAATTACTGACCCTGTTGTGAAAGAATCTATCGTCGAGAGGAATGAGCGTGTTAGAAATAACTTCCTTGAGACTGCACGACTGAATGAAGATAACAGATATGAAGTGTGTCTGCCTTGGAGTGAACAACATCCACCTCTCCCTGACAACAAAGAAATTGCTCAGCACAGATTAGAAATCACTACAAAGAAACTACAAGCTGAACAACATTATCAGGAGTACGATAATGTCTTACGAAGTTGGTTGGAGCAAGGAATCATCGAGAGGGTACCTGAAGAAGAACTGAAGAATAGTGGACACTATCTACCTCACCGACCTGTCTTCAAAGAAAACAGCACCACCAAGATCAGGCCTGTTTTTGATGCCTCGGCGAAGCAGAGAAACGCTCCATCTCTGAACGAATGTATTGAAAAAGGGCCTAACTTCATAGAGTTGATCCCTAGTTCGCTACTGAAGTTCAGAGAAAATGAGATCGGTGTGACGGCCGATGTAGAAAAAGCATTTCTTCAAATAAGTGTCAATCCTAGAGACCGTGATTTTCTGAGATTCCTTTGGTGGGAGGAGGAATGTACAGGGAAGGTAGAAGTGTTCCGTCACAATAGAGTTGTCTTTGGACTTGCATGTTCTCCGTTCCTATTGTCGGCAACCATCAAACTCCACTTGAACGAGTTGAAGAGACAAACAGTCGATAATAGTTCCTACTCAACTTCAACAATAGAAAGATTGGAAGAATGTTTTTATGTGGATAACTGTGCTATTAGTGTTAACAACAGAAATGACCTTCATTCATTCATGCGAGAGGCAAGCATAATAATGGATAAGGCATCTTTCAATCTCCGAGGGTGGGAGTATTCTCAGGATGGTACAGCTGAAAATCTTACTCATGTGCTAGGGCTCATTTGGAATAAAGGAGAAGATACCATTGAACTGAATCTAACTCATGTTAACGATTTCAAATATGATGTAATCACTAAAAGAGCTATACTAGGAGCTGCACATAAGGTGTTTGACCCTATTGGCTTCGCATGTCCGGTATTTCTCTGTCCAAAATTAATCTTGCAAGAACTATGGGCCACTGACTTGGGTTGGGACACCAGAGTAGACGAAACGACAAAGAGAAGATTCATGAAGTGGTTGGCAGAACTACCTCAGCTGTCTGAGATTAAGATTCCTAGATGTTTGATCGGTAGTGTCCAGTCGGTTGAAGATATATCTCTTCACGTGTTCTGCGACGCCAGTCAAACTGCGTATGCTGCAGTTATATTCTTGCGAATACAGAGGGTTGACAATATAGAGCTACGATTTGTACAAGCCAAGACAAGAGTGGCACCCAAGAAGAGTATCACCATACCACGCCTGGAATTATTAGCAGCTACAATAGGGGTTCGACTAGTGACGTCAGTGCTGCCAACATTAACTGCAAAAGAAATCGTTACTTATTATTGGAGTGACTCGTCGACTGTGTTGTCCTGGATCAAGTTAGACGAACCTTGGGGGACCTTCGTGTGGAACAGAATGCAAGAAATTCGAAGACTATCCAGAATAGAACAGTGGCGGCATGTTCCAGGAACCATGAATCCGGCTGACCTGGCATCAAGGGGATGTAGCACAAAACAGTTACTTCAACAGAGATGGTGGGAAGGGCCAAAATGGCTAAAACAATCTACTACACAATGGCCTAGCCCCGAAATTTCAACAAACGATGATGAAGTCTTCCAAGAAAGAAAAAGGAAAGTCAACACTATGACGGTGTTAGAAGACAAGTCCAATACCCAAGAATGGCACCTTGACTATTTCTCAAGTTTCCGTAGAACAGTTCGTATGATAGGATGGATCTTGAGGTTTCTGTATAATTGTCTACAGAAAAATAATAGAAGAACTACCGAACTATCCATTGAAGAAACCACAGAAGCAGAAAAAGTCGTGATGAAGTTCATACAAAAGGAGTGTTTTGTTGGTGAAAAGGATGAAAGATTCAACTCACTATGTGTTTTCATGGATGATGAGGGAGTGATGAGACTGAAAACGAAAATTATATCGCGCAAAGATGATTATGCTTTCCGTTGTCCTGCTATCCTTCCTGCGAAGCATACAACAGTTCACGCTCTCATTAGGGAGAAGCACAAAGACTTATGTCATGCTGGAACCCAGATTCTGCTCAGTGGGCTCAGACAGAAATATTGGATCCTTGGAGGAAGGAGAACGGTGAAGGGTGCAATTAAAACATGTGTTGTCTGCAGGAGGTACCATGGAAAACATCTTGAAGCAGAACAAACTCATCTCCCCATAGACAGAGTAAGAGAAGCCTCAATTTTTGAAATAACAGGGGTCGACTTTGCCGGGCCTCTGATTTTGAAAGGTGGAGAGAAAGCCTGGGTCTGTCTGTTCACGTGTGCGGTTTTTCGTGCAGTACACCTGGAGCTAGTAACATCCTTGGCTACTGCAACATTCCTCGAAGCTTTTCGGCGCTTCGTGTCCAGACGTGGAAGGCCAATGATTGTCTATAGTGACAATGGGACAAACTTTCAAGGCACCTGCAATATGTTGGAGACAATTCAGTGGGATAAAATTGCTGAATATAGTTCTGTACACCAAATAAAATGGAAATTCAATCCTCCCACTGCAGCATGGTGGGGAGGATGGTGGGAGAGGCTGATTGGTGTCCTCAAACAAATGCTCAGGAAAGTTCTGGGAAAGTCATGTCTGTCGTACCAAGAAATGATGACTGTTCTGTGTGACATTGAAGCTGTCATGAATTCACGACCACTTACTTACCTGTCCAATGATGGAGAAGACTTGATGGCTATCACCCCTGCAATGTTCCTACAGGAAGTCAAGGAGATTGGAATGCCCGATATCGACATGATAGAGGACTTAAAACTTGACAGAAGATTCAGGTACAGACAGAAAGTAAAGGAAACATTAAGGGTAAGATTCAGGAATGAATATCTTGGACAGCTAATACAGAAGAACCACATTAGGAAAAGTCATCACATACCCTGCGTAGGTGAAGTAGTACTGGTAGCCAGTGACAACACGAAGAGACTAGACTGGCCGCTGGCAAGAGTGACGGAGGTCATCCCTGGCAAAGGTGGTGTCGTGAGAGTTGTTCGCTTGGTGACTACAAAAGGAGAGCTACTGAGGCCAGTACAGAGGGTGTATCCACTTGATGTGACATCTGGAGAAAATCATGCTTTAAGACTGCAAGTTGAGCGGAATGAAAATGAGAAGGAGAAAAATCCAAAGACGGTTAAACCATCTACTAATACTTCTGATCTCATCAAAACCAGTAGTGGGAGAGTGGTGGTTAAACCAAAGAGATATTTTGAGTGACTTATTTATTTCTGTGTTCATTTATTTTGTGAAAATATATGTGTTATGTTATTTTATTGTTTTGTTGAGTTGTTTCCACAACTCAAGGTGGGAGAATGTTGTGTTGGCAGTAAGCACAAGAGTGTAGTGCAGTATCTTTGACATAGTCTTTGATTTCAGTGTCAAAAACAATATGGTGTGTGTCGTGTGAATTGTGAATCTTTCCACAACAAATAATAAAATATGCATTCTAGAGGAGTCTTTGTGATTTATTAAGAAGTGAACCTAACAATATTGATATTTTGTGAGAGAAAAATAAACTTTGGCTGCCATGTTCTTACTGCCATTAGCTATTATTGACTCTCAAAATCTGTCTATCATGATGGCTTTATCTGGATAATTCATAGGAATAAATTCCAAATACTCCTCCTGTAACTAATTATCTTTAATGAAACGGACACACACAATTAAAGCACCCCGAACCGACGTGAAAATAGTTACCGATCGTACACTTTAAAAGTAAACCTAATCCTTGGCTGGCTCCAACTCAGAGGGAGTCGTCTCGCCCCGAGTAGAGTGCAGGACATTTACCAAGTGACGGAACGTGATCACTTTTAAAATATATACAGGAGTAAAGAAGACTCTCTAGTGGTAGTGTAAAACAGGTGATAGATCAGACGATATAAAGATTCAAGTAAACAAATGTCCCTGGGGGGGGGGGGGGGTATTTAAATACTAAACCCCCCTTGTCGGTACGCCACTGATACCCACTCACCTTCTGTCAGTAAACACATGGCTTGGCGCATTTAAGCTCTGTAATGTTTGAAATTAGCTCAGCCATTTTTCTGTTCTAAGGCAGGAACTACAGTGTGTCCGCAAAGTCTCTCCGCAGCGCGTGTGTCGCCTTGCAGAACATGTTGGGTTGGTAGTACATTCATGTGATGTTGTTACAAGGAAAACAATTACATTAAATTAAGTAATGCGATACTGAACACTATCATACTGTGCTCTGCAAAGTTTCCACCAGCATGGAAAACCTCTTCCAATATAAACACACGCTCTTCAGTAGTAAGCATTTCCACTAGACTCAGCTTACACAAGAACACAACTTACAGCGTCAATACTGTCACGCACAGGCACTCACTGTCAGCAATAATGAACCGGTATTCTCCATCCTATCACTCCAGTTGAAGGTCAACATGGAACAAGTGCATGCTTATGCGAACTGCTGTGATAAGTCTTTGCGTATACAACGACATGAATGTGTTGCCAACGTTCAACGAGACCCGCTGCTGCGGAGAGACTATGCGGACACACTGTATAAACTTTGGATTCAAGATATGTATTTCAAACCTGCATTGATAAATTGCTGAATGTCAATTAATACCAACGATGCCAGGAAATCCCTTCTTGAAAGCATTCTAAGTGAGCTGTGACTACATTCTTAAAAGCATTTGAAACTGACTTCCCCTATTAATACTCCAATGTCCTCCTCGGCTTGTATCTACCATGCAAACTATTTGCTACCGTTCGCCAGTAGACTTATAATGTTTGATATTAGCAGCATACTCCACAATAGAGGCATTTAATTTACGTACATACACTAAATTCTTTTGAAAATTTGATTTAATTGCAGTGTGTTGTGATTTTTTTTTTTACTGTCGACTTGAGCCTCTATGGACTGCATATTAACAACCACACCATTTCAGTGTCTGCGTCTTGTTCGTTTGCCGGCTTTGACATCTTGCCAGTATCTCTTGAGCCCATCTATCAGTTTGTTCTTCTGCTCCTCTGTCAAAGGGCCTCTTCGTCTTCTGGGTTCTGCCTCCACCAGAAAACCCTGATAGCTTTTCATCATCCTTCTGAAACTATTCCTGTCTTTGATTTTATCCTCCGTAATGCCCACCTGTCTCATATCTTTTTCACACTCTTGGAACCGTTTCAATTTTTAGATCTTCGGTTAAGGAAAATTCCAGATTTTCTTTGTGAGCTGGTCATTATTCATACCGAAGATGCGTCCATAAAATAGCAATCTTCGTTTTCTAACTGCTGTTGTCATCAGTTCCATCTTTCTGTATACTTCTTTATTTGATATCAGTCGAATCTGTCCGTCCACCCATCTGTTGCCCAAGATCTTCCGTAGTAGTCTGCGTTCTCTTTTAAGTAGCTGATTGACTTGTCCTGTCCGATTCATACACAGGGTCTCCGAAGCATATAAACCTTCTGGTTTGACAACATTGCTGTAGTGCCTTAGTTTGGCTCCGATACTTAGCATCTTATTGTAGATGTTTTTATTCAGTTGGAACGCTCGCTCTAGTTTCAGGATGCGGATATTGGTCGCTTCTTGTTCTAGCCCATTCTCTTGGATTACTTCACCAAGGTATTTAAACTTCTTGACTCTTCGAATCTTTCCATGGTCGGTGAACAACCATTCTGGATCTTCACGGATGTTAGTCATACATTTCATTTTCTCAAATGAAATTTGTAGTCCTTCTTTCCCTGCTGTTTCATTCAGATGGTTTATCTTCCTGATTGCTGAACTGGTGTTGTTTGCAAATATGGCTACGTCGTCTGCGAACGCCAGACAGTCAACATACACTCCTTTGTGTTTGGGGCCTAATCGAAACTGATCTTCATTTCCTTCTTCTTTGTTCAGTGATTTTCACCATTCTCGAATTACCTTTTCTAAGATACAATTGAAAAGAAGTGGAGAAAGTCCATCTCCTTGTCTGACCCCAGTTTTTATCTCGAAGGGCTCTGAGATTTCATTCTTGAATTTTACCTTAGATATTGTGTTGGTGAGAGTCTGTTTAATCAAATTTCTGGATGAATCATCCACCCCAAACTCTTCCAGAACATTCAGTAATGACTCTCGATCAATCGAATCGTATGCTTTTTTGAAATCCACGAATACGACCACATATTCAAACCCCCAGTTTTCTTGTATCTGAGGATGTTCTTCAGATTGAAAATTTGTTCTGGGCAGGATCAGCCCTTACGGAAACTAGCCTGGTATTCGCCAATCTGTTGATCAAGACGAGCTTCGATTCTGTTAAGGAGTACTTTGGAAAGAATCTTGTAAGGAACAGGAACTATCGATATACCTCTGTAATTGTCAACGTTCTTCTTGTCTCCTTTTTTGTGGAGAGGATGGATCAGTGCTGATTGCCGTTCAACTGGTATAGTACCCGTTCTCCAAATCTCCTGGAAGAGGCAGGCAAATATGTCCAGAGTATCCTCAATCGCCAGCTTCAGTAGTTCCGCCACTATGGAATCTTCCCCAGCTGCTTTATTATCTTTCAGACTGTCTATGATGAGCTTAATTTCCGTCTTACAAGGTGGCTGAGAATTGTGCAGACCTTGAGTGGGAAGGGAGTTAGATAGTTTCAGCGATGGCTCATCACAGTTGAGCAACTTGTTGAAATACTGAGCCAAAATGTCGCAATTTTCCCTGTCGTTCATACCTAGCCTTCCTGTATCATCTCTAAAGCACAGACTAGGGGCATGATAGATTTAAAGGTTTGATAAATTTCCCTAACGTTGTTCTTACGGAAATTCTGATCGATCTGTCCCATCTGTTGTTTCTCATACGATCGCTTTGCTTATCGGAACACTCGGGCTGCAACTTTCCTCGTATCACGGAATGCATCAAAATCTTCCTGACCCTTGGTCGAATTCCGTTCTCTCCATGCATCTGTTCTCTGAGCCAGTGCATTATCACAGGTTTTGTTCCTCCACCGATGTTTTCGTTCAGGAGCTGCCAGAATTGTGGCGGTAGCTGCCTGCTGGATCTTAAAAGCGATGCCAGTTCAATTCATAGATTCAAAGGTCAAGTTCTGATGATACTGCTCCTTAACTTCCTGGCTGATTTTAAGTTTCGACACATCAAATCTCCGAGTTCTATTTCGAGTATTCGGAGTCTTCCTGAGAGGAATGAAATTCATCTTTACCTTAGAAAGGCAGTGATCAGAGTCAAACCTTGCACCCCTCTGCACTTTTACGTTCATAATCTCTTTTATTGCTCTTCTCGAGATTGCAACATGGTCAATCTGTTTCTCACCATTCAAGTTACCCGGCGAACGCCAAGTCTTCTGTTTGCTTGGTTTATGTTTATAGAACGTCGACATTACCTGAAGATCAAATGTCTGACACAATTCAACAAGTCTTATTCCATTTTTGTTAGTCATCTTGTGAGCAGGATATCTTCCTACTGTTGATCTGAAATGTGCTTCCATTCCCAATTGGGCGTGTAATATACTGACCTTCATTCTCAAAAGATGTGCTGGTACAAATATTAAGGGTATAGTCGCTTTTTACTTAATGATAGGAGGACGTGTTAGATCCTATCACCTCTTACGGCCTTACAGGTAAAAAGATAAAATACATACTCATTTGTCCTCAATCCTTAAAGCTATTACTTCCTTTAAGGCACTGAGTCAGCATTTTGTGTCGCACTGAGATTTACTTGTTATCTTGGGGAGATTGCATTGTGAGGTTTGAAGCCATTTTTCAGTGTTGCCTAAGTAAACAAAATTTGGTGCTTTTCAGTTGGTCATTACGAATGTACCCAAAAAGATCTGGGTTGTGCCCTAATCCTGAAATAAATTACATGAGATTAATAAATACACTAGGATGACCAGTTTCGATCGTCAGGCGATCATCATCAGATCCATTACACTTAGGCTCTAACATCTATGTTTGAGAGTACAGGTGAAACATATTTACAATATGTAGAATTAATTAGATGCAGTATTGGTAATGCAACTGTCGGTGTATGCTAATTGTAGTAGATCTAATGTAAAGTGAAATGCTAAAATGGTGATAAAAATCCGGAGTTTGGGGTGATTATATGGTTATACAAAATCAACTATTGTTACACTTTAATAATACAGGCTGATACTTATCCGGATTTATCTTCCTGACTGGAACTTCGAGCAGTTTCGTGTTCACTCTGGCACCAGTTTTGGTCGACTAACCCAGGTGTTAACTGGCCGAAACTGTTTTTTTTTCGTTTTTCCCCCTTTTGTTCCTATGTGGTTTCTGAGGTCAGTGCAATGTTTATTTGTGTGACGTTCCCAAGTCTAGATATAATCACCCCAAACAGACAAACTCCGGATTCGTGTTGACCGACTGAATAGCACCAAACTTTTGTTTGGGGAGATTGTGTATTATAGGTTTTAGTTTTAGAACTAGGGAAGACATAACCACATCTGTGTAATGCTTCACTTCAACTCAGCTGTGATTTACAATTACATAGTTTGCTATTTGTGTAAAAAGTGATGCCAAATAAATAAAATAATTAATTAATTCACTTTATTCCTAGGACACGCAAGAAGACACACAGGATGGGGAAAGTGAAGCAAGTGGAAATCATCCAAATGAGTAAGTGTTCAACATATGAGGTAACATGTTATTTAACTTTTGTGTATGCATAACTGAATGTTTTGTGTATGCACAACTGAATGTTTTGGATATGAATAAGTTTTGTTTGCAACGTCAGATATATCTCGCATTTTATGTGTTGTTACTGCTTGTCTCATCAAAGTAGATACATTATTGACATTAACTTCCTCTTTCCTAGCCCACAAATTATCATTTGGAGTTCTCACTGTCTGGAAGTGTTTAACCCAGGAACCCTACACTTGTTTAGTACAAACACTAATCTTACTGAGTGCCCTAAGAATAATAAGCTTAATTTACAAATTACAAGCCAATATTTCGTATAAGAAGTGGTTAGGTTGGTTTGATTAGACTTACGGAAAAGGTAGTTTATATTACACTTAATCATTCTATACTAAAAATAAAATAATATTAAAAAACATACAGGTTTTTTCAATATTTTGTAACACCTCATATTTTTTTTGTGTGTGTTTTACTGAATGTTATCTCTACAATTGACACAAACAGATACAATATGACTTTTGCATACATACATCTTACACTCTGCTTACATCATAGTGGTTTTGGTGTCCTTGGTTCACGGAAAGTACTCAACAAGGAACGTAACACTAACCTACACTGGGGTACTCAGTGCCCCAAAACCGATCTGTAGCAAAGAATTGGTCCGTTACAACTGTGACTAATATGGCAACTGAAAGACGGTCAAAGACAAATAATAGTCATGGCGGCTGCAGGCTGGAAGTGCTGCCAACCCAAACCCAAAGCAAAACGAAAATCCAGGGTGAAGAAAAGTTAGTCATCCTTGTTGAAGACAATTTGTCTTGTGGAAGTTACTGTCATCTGCTTGAAGAAAATACTGTACATATGCCGCAGTGATAAGTGTTGTTAGGAACATCCCCTACTTTAAACCTCCTCTTGTGTGTCTATGTGTCCTCAAGCCGTTTTGACCTTTTGTAACCCAGGTTTTCAAATCACGACAATGTTACATCATGAGCCATCAACGATTTTAATTCACATAGCAACAAAATCACTTCAACTGAAATTTTAATCCAAAACACAAAGAAAGGAGGCCGGACTTACAAAAAAATACACAATTCGCCCTACGACCATTCCTTAATGCAATAACCATCGACACCGAAACACACATTTAAACTTACCGAGCAAACATTCACAGAGGCCCGGAACTGGTGTAGCGATATTTCCAGCACCGGAAGATAATTGGAATAACGGTGTACATAATGTAAACATGTTGGAGTGCAAACCCTGGTCAATATTTCATGATACTATTTCGGAGGAGTGGGATTAAGCTGTTGGTTGTTGAAAAGTAAACATTCGGATTAAATTGTGCCAGTAAATGTGTGGGTTATTAGAGCGAGGTTTGTGGAGGTGTGCCGAGAGTTGGATTAGCATGCACTTTATGGTGTGGTTTATCTGGAAGGGTTACCATTTTTATATATAATAACAAACTACCATTTAAGAGGAAGTATGATTGAATGTTGCGAATTATGGAGCAAAAACTGATTTTTGTTTGATTTATTCATAGCCCAATTCATCCTCTTTCAGAAAATGATTTTATTTTAGTAATTCCGGCTATTGTGAAGCTGGTAGAGGCGTCTTCGTATGAGCCCTCATGACATTTAAACATTTGAGGTTCTTTTATAATAATAATAATAATAATAATACAGAAGAGGGGAAATGACCAGGAGACTTAACTTTTTATATGAAGTAAATATTAACTTGCAGAGCCTCCGTGGCTTAGGCGGCAGCACGCCGGCCTCTCACCGCTGGGTCCGTGGTTCAAATCCTGGCCACTCCATGTGAGATCTGTGCTGGACAAAACGGAGGCAGACAGGTTTTTCTCCGGGTACTCCGGTTTTCCCTGTCATAATTTCATTCCAGCAACACTGTCCACTATCATTTCATTTCATCTGTCATTCATTTAATCATTGCCCCAGAGGAGTGCGTCAGGCCTCGGCAGCCGGCACAGTTCATATCCTCGCCGCTAGGTGGGGGCTTCATTCATTCCATTCCTGACCCGGTCGGAGACTGGAAGCAGGCTGTGGATTTTCATTTTCAAATATTAACTTGCCTCTTTCTTGCATAGCTCTTTTCCAATGTGTTGCTGTGTACAATATGCTCCGTGTTGTGCAATTCTTATCACACATTGTTACTTGGTACAATAGTTGCAGTGTACAATATGCTCCGTGTGGTGCAATTCTTATCACACATTGTTACTTGGTACAATAGTTGCTGTGTACAATATGCTCCGTGTGGTGCAATTCTTATCACACATTGTTGTTACTTGGTACAATAGTTGCTGTGTACAATATGCTCCGTGTGGTGCAATTCTTATCACACATTGTTGTTACTTGGTACAATAGTTGCTGTGTACAATATGCTCCGTGTGGTGCAATTCTTATCACACATTGTTGTTACTTGGTACAATAGTTGCTGTGTACAATATGCTCCGTGTGGTGCAATTCTTATCACACAGTGTTGTTACTTGGTACAATAGTTGCTGTGTACGTTATGCTCCTTGTGGTGCAATTCTTATCACATATTGTTGTAACTTGGTACAATATTTGCTGTGTACAATATGCTCCGTGTGGTGCAATTCTTATCACACATTGTTTTTACTTGGTACAATAGTTGCTGTGTACAATATGCTCCGTGTGGTGCAATTCTTATCACACATTGTTTTTACTTGGTACAATATTTGCTGTGTACAATATGCTCCTTGTGGTGTAATTCTTATCACACATTGTTGTAACTTGGTACAATAGTTGCTGTGTGCAATATGCTCCTTGTGGTGCAATTCTTATCACACATTGTTGTAACTTGGTACAATAGTTGCTGTGTACAATATGCTCCTTGTGGTGTAATTCTTATCACACATTGTTTTTACTTGGTACAATAGTTGCTGTGTGCAATATGCTCCTTGTGGTGCAATTCTTATCACACATTGTTGTTACTTGGTACAATAGTTGCTGTGTACAATATGCTCCATGTGGTGCAATTTTTATCACACATTGTTTTTACTTGGTACAATAGTTGCTGTGTACAATATGCTCCTTGTTGTGCAATTCTTATCACACATTGTTGTAACTTGGTACAATAGTTGCTGTGTGCAATATGCTCCTTGTGGTGCAATTCTTATCACACATTGTTGTTACTTGGTACAATAGTTGCTGTGTACAATATGCTCCTTGTGGTGCAATTCTTATCACACATTGTTTTTACTTGGTACAATAGTTGCTGTGTACAATATGCTCTGTGTGGTGCAATTCTTATCACACATTGTTGTTACTTGGTACAATAGTTGCTGTGTAAATATGCTCTGTGTGGTGCAATACTTATCACACATTGTTGTTACTTGGTACAATAGTTGCTGTGTACAATATGCTCCTTGTGGTACAATTCTTATCACACATTGTTGTTACTTGGTACAATAGTTGCTGTGTACAATATGCTCCTTGTGGTACAATTCTTATCACACATTGTTGTTACTTGGTACAATAGTTGCTGTGTACAATACGCCCCATGAGGTGCAATTCTTATCGCACATTGTTGTTACATGGTACAATAGTTGCTAAAGGTACATTTATGTAAATGTGCTTTGGGTTTTGAACTGCCTTGAGTTTTAATGTAATTTTGATAGGTAGATTTTAATTAATAATGCTGAGTTTCAAAAATATTTAAAATAAGAGTTTAAATATTTCTAGAAAGAACAGTATCCATCTAACTAACCCCAAACCCCAGAGCAATTATTGTTTCTATACATTTTAACTGCATGTAGAAAAAGAATTAGCTTGGTCAAATGAAACCTTTGATTCAAGGACTTTTTATGGGACCACTTTTTTAATACAAGAATGTTCAATAACTCAAACACTAATGAAGCTATTTAAATATAAATGAGCCTAACCGATGCCAGCAACTCTCTATGTAAGAGAAAAATCTGGTCATGTTATCATGAAAACTGTGAAACTTGAACAATTCAGCCACTCCTCCCCTTAATGGAGACTTATGTGGCAGACTTTGAGGTTATGCTGGAGAAGAATGAGGACAGGTTGAAGAAGTAGAGAGGGTGGTAAATAAACAAAGCAGCAGGGGTAGTTGAATTGTAAAGTGTAGAGGGAAAGCAGATGATAATCAAATAGGCATAGGGTTTAGGAAATGTACCCTCTGACTAGAGAAAAGCAGTTATCTCGTCAATTTATAAGCAAGCTAACAGGAAAGATTGCAATAATTATAGCGGTATTTCTTTGATAAGTGTCCCGGGCAAAGTGTACTCGGGCATTGTAGAAAGGAGACCTCGATCATTGGTCGAGAGTACGATGGATGGAAACCTGAGTGGCTTTAGACCACAACGAGGATGTCAAGATCACAATTGAGTATGCGCCAAGTTATTGAGGAATGCTATGAGAGGAATAGACAGTTGTGTTTGTGTTACTTGAGAAGGCGTACGATAGAGCACCTAGCATATTGAGGGATTATGGTATCGAGGGAAGGCTGCTACAGGCAATCTATAGTATTAATGTATTATAATCAATTTACAGTGAGAGTTGATGGGTTCATGGTTTGTACAGGAGTGAGGCAAGGATTAAACCACTACTGTGTTTGTTATATGGACCAATTGTTGAAGGGCATAAACTGGCTGGGTGAATTTCAAGGTAAGTAGTCTGGCCTATTCGGATGACCTGGTTGTGATGATGGACTCCAATATGTTTGAACTTGAACAGAAATGTGGGGAGTATGGTATGAAGATCGGCATTTCAAAGACGAAGGTTTTGTCCTTTGGAAGAAATGCAAGAAAGTAGAATGCCAGGTGGAAGGAACTAAATAGGAGCAGGTGGAACAATTATTAATTCTGAATGAGACCAGAACTTGGCTTTTACTCTTGCATCAGACGTCATTGTAGCTTTTACATACTCTGTTTCATCTTATGGGGGACATTACCTATTCAAAATAGTAACCATGGTCACTACTGCACCTGAAATATGTGCTAAATTATGGAAAGATGTGTTTTTATTTATTGCTCTTTTAACAACGGCGCTTGAATTTCATTCAAATGTCAACAAGGAGAACTCGACGGCACGTACCGAGGCGCACACATTGTTGCCAACATGTGGAATACAAAATGCGCTACACTAATTAAAGATTATTCGTGCGTGTCAAAAACCAGGGATGTATATATCGCTAACGCGGCTTGCAGGCTAAAACCATTGTCAAAACCCATTGGATTAGACAAAACAAAGGTTTGGATTGAATTTCGCCTAACAATAATAAATTGGTCTGGGCCAAAGCCATTCGTCTGGATTAAAATATTGGGTTACGCAAAAACCATTGGTTTGGGTGAATATTATTGATGCGTTACGATCTTCTTGATTGTTAACTCGCAACACGCACAATCCATTTCTAAGTTAAGACTGACACTTGGCACACTTTCACATTAACTCTTTCGTTTTACGTTACTGGACATGCAATAGTACCAAATGCGCGGGTTTGGCAATACTGATTTTGACGATAATTCACAGGCATAATGCCGGACACAGCTGGACCCTTATTTACCCCTATATGCTGTCATATAAAAACGGGATTGTGGATGAGTTCTGTTCAGCTGAGGAGTAATAATTATTACTACATCAATTCCTGGTTTATTTTTCATCATTTGAAAATGTACTTTGGCTAATTTATGTACGATAGAAAGTGGTATCGTTCCTTGGTATCTCGTTCAGTGCTACCGAACATTTTAAGTACTTGGTCTGTGTAATCTCTCAGGTTGGTAGTACTGTAGGCTATGGGGAAGGAAATAGGGTCGAGATGTAGAAAAGCCAATGCAATGAGTTCACAGCATTCTGTTAGTGTAGCACCGAAACTCTCGCTACATCGCTCAGTATTGTTTTAGATCCCTTAGTTGGGGGGTTGTTTAGGGATAAAACATTAGTGTCACTGTGCTAATTTAAAAGGTAGTTCCTAGTTGAGAGCAGCTTCCCGAAACTGGGTGAGCTTGCTAGTGTAGAGTGTTGTTCAATGTTTGAATGCTAGGGGTGCTCCTGTAAAGATGTAGGTATTTGTTAGGGGATGGTCCTCTGGATGCAGGTTACTATACCGGCCTGCCAGTTGGACGGAGTGAGTAATATAATAGACGTGCTTATGTCAGCGGCTCGATGCTATGCAGTCGAGACGCGTGCGGGAAACACAATGGAGTCTGACCAAGCAATTACTGGCTACTATGGTCACGGTCAATCGTGACGAAGGTCAGGAGGGGTATTAGGACGTGAGGTAGAGTGTAATTATGAATGCAATGTGTAGTTTACTGACCAGTAATTATTGGTCAGTGGAAAGATTTTGGAAAATCGAAACTATAGATTCAGTTTCACCTTCCTCAGTTGAAAATGAAATGTGTGAAAAACTGTTTCGCGAAACAACCAAACGCAATTCAGAGGGTAGATTTGTCGTAACAATGCCCCGAGTGGATAATCCACCTCTTTTATTTGAAACACACCCTAGGGCTCTTAGAGCACTCTATGCTGTGGAAAGCAAATTTAAACGTGACCCTGTTGTTAAAACTCAATACTCCACATTTATGGAGGAATATGAGGCACTCGATCACATGGAGGTTGTTACCAAGATTGATGATGCTTCTTATACCCCATCTGAAGTCATTTACCTCAATCATCATCCTGTTTGGAAGAATGAAATTTTAATGGAAAACATAAGAGTGGTCTTTAATGGCTCTGCATTGGATGCCAATGGAACTTCTCTGAATGACACATTATTATCAGGCCCTCCTATTCAATCTGACATTTCTTCTGTTTTAATGAATTTTCGCTTGTTCCCTATCGCAGTGATATCTGATATCAAGCAGATGTATAGACAGATTTTGGTCGATCAACAACAGCGCGACCTTCAGAGAATTCTTTGGCGCGACGAGCCTACTAAACCCGTCAAGATTTTTCGGCTAAAAACATTAACCTATGGACTAAAGCCTTCTGCTTTTTTAGCCATACGTACGTTGAAATTACTTGCTGAACAGGATGGCCCGTTGTATTCTCCAAAGGCTTCTGAAGTGTTAAAATCATCATTCTACGTTGACGATTTTCTTCATTCATTTGAGTCAGTATCTGAAGCACTGCAAGTCTCTAAGGATTTGACAGCTTTGCTTTTGGGAGGCGGATTTTCCTTGTGCAAGTGGAACTCTAATTCGGAAGAATTTCTTTCTAAATTTCCATTAACTTCAGTCTATAACGACTCAGTAGAGCTTCTTCATGAAAATAATTCTATCAAAACTCTAGGCATCTATTGGAGTCCTCAAAAGGATTTTTTCTTTTTCAAAATTAATTTCAGTGACATCAAACCGCAAACTAAGCGGCAAATTTTGTCTGAGATTGCAAAGATATTTGATCCTCTCCAATTTTTGGCGCCAATCATCGTCACAGCAAAGCTTTTCATGCAAGACCTTTGGTCCTTGAAAACTGGTTGGGATGAACCAGTTCCTTCCGAGTTGCAAAAAAATTGGATTTCTTATAGAAATAGTTTGGAAAATCTTTCTAATGTTATTATCCCGCGAGTGATTATTCCCTTTCCCTCCTGTGGAGGATATGAACTTCACATCTTTGCCGATAGCTCATTGAAAGCTTATGGATGTTGTGCGTATATTGTTTGCCGTAATTTTGTCCAGTCATATTTCTTTTCCAATTTAATTTGCGCTAAGTCGAAGGTGGCCCCTCTTAAATCTTTATCCTTGCCACGACTGGAACTTTGTGCTGCTCTTCTGGCGGTTGAATTATTGGTCAAAATCCGTCAATCTTTGAAAATCCGATTTATTAAAACTTACTTTTGGAGTGACTCAGCCATCACGTTGGCATGGATTGCCAAACCTCCCTCGCATTGGCAGGTGTTTGTAGCTAATAGAGTGTCCAAAATTCAACAATTGTCTAACCTTGAACAATGGCATCATGTATCTGGCAAGGAGAACCCTGCAGATGTCATTTCTCGGGGATGTTCCCCTCTTATGTTGGCTAACCTGACATTATACTGGCACGGTCCCCATTGGCTTCTGCAAGAACCTTCCGCTTGGCCTAATTTTCCTCTTCCGGAGTTATCAGACTTGCCGGATTCTGGTAAGATTACTGGATCTTCTCTTCTCGTTTCCGACTCTCCCCTTCTCTTGCAGCGATATTCCTCTTTCCATAAATTGGTGAGGGTTATGGCTTATCTCCTTCGATGGAAATATTTTGTGGTAGAACAACCTCTTTTTCCTAAGCCATATTTAACCCTTTCTGAATTAGGTTTAGCCACTACAAAAATCTTATGGCTTACTCAACAAGAAATATTCTCTGAAGAATGCCAGGTGTTGTCCCAAGGTCAATCCCTTAAGAAATCGAGTAGGCTTTCCTCACTCGCCCCCTTTTTGGATACTGATGGTTTATTAAGAGTAGGAGGACGTTTATCTTTGGCTGATCTTTCTGAGGATAAAAAACATCCAATTATTCTTCCCTCAAAGCATCATGTCACTTCCTTAATCATTCGTCAGTATCATTACCAGCATCTTCATGCTGGAACTCGTACCTTACTTTCTATCATTCGTGAAAGGTATTGGCCCATAAACGGAGTCCATGAAGTTACCTCTGTTATCCGGAAGTGCATTCCATGTTTTAAATCCAACCCTAAAGTTACCGCTCAGCTCATGGGTGATCTTCCCAACTTTAGATCCGCGCCTGCTAGACCCTTTACCTTTACGGGGGTGGATTATTCCGGGCCTTTTGTTTACAGAAGAAATTCTCCTGAGGCCAAAAAATGTATTTCTGGAAAACTCTATATTTCGCTGTTTGTATGTATGGTCACCGGAGCAGTTCACTTAGAACTAGTTACCAACGCCTCTACTGCTTACTTTTTGGCAGCTTTTGCCAGATTTTCTGCTCGCAGAGGTCTTCCTTCAGAAGTATTCTCAGACAATGCTAAAAATTTTATCGGAGCTTCTGAGCAAATTAAGAGAGCTCTTACTCAAAATTCAGCGCTGGAAAGGATTACTGATTATGCTCACCAGAGAAATTTCAAGTGGCACTTCATCCCCCCTTATGCACCTCATCAAGGTGGGCGGTGGGAGTCTTGTGTGAAACTCACAAAGAAGCACCTTAGACGTGTTTGTGGCCACACCCCCCTTTCTCATGAAGAGTTTAATTCCTTAATCATTTTTATTGAGGGCATAATTAATTCTCGTCCTTTATCACCCTTATCTAATGATCCTTTAGATCTTCTGCCATTAACGCCAGGCCATTTTCTTATCGGTGGTCCTTTGACTGCCTCTCCCCCTTTGTTATATTCTAATTCTCAATCTTCTTTAGCCATTTCTTGGCGCAAAATTGAAAGTTTGCGCAACAATTTTTGGCGCCGCTGGAGGTTTGAATACCTCGGTTTGCTTCAGCAGCGTGGTAAATGGCGTGTTTCCTGCTCTAACCTTCAGATTGGGGACTTGGTCCTTTTGAAAGACCCTAGTCCCCCTCTTGTCTGGAATTTGGGTAGGGTTGTTGAGTGCTTTCCTGGTAGAGATGGTAGGATTCGCGTGGTAAAACTGCAGACTTCTGCTGGCCATTTTCTTAGGCCAATCACTATGATTGCTCCTTTGCCACGCGAGGCCTAACTTCTGCGCTTTCTTACTGCAATTTTTTCTCGCCCCTCCCAGCATGTTCGCTTTTGCGAATGTTTTTTTTTGTAGGCTATGTTTCCCCTACGGTTTGAAACACTCGTTCAATTTCTGCCCCATTATTTTTTCCTTTATAATTGCAGTATGAACGCGGTGTTCTGATTATTTATTTATTTATTTATTTATTTAACTTATGTTTCATCTGAACGGTTCTTCTTTATTATTCTTGTCTACTCACCTTTTTCTGAAGTGTCTTTCTAGACGCACCATACTGTCACACTTTTTCATGAGGTACTGTGTTCGCCTCAGCGGCAACCCTCGCAATGTGCTTGGGGCTGTGCGTTGATTGGCTGTTTGACACCCCTCCTTCATTCTGGAATGTTCGGCTGCTGTCGACATTTCCACTATATATTCTCCGCTTCGCCGTCCTGCGGCCGAGTCTACATCTGCCTGCCTGAACCAGTCTGACCACGGCTGCCTGCCGTTCCACAACAAGGCCCTTCTGGGAAGGCCCTGTTAGTAAACATTGTGTGGCTGGATCCTTGCCAAGCGGCATGCTTCATCGCTCGGACTCTGTCATGCTAGGCGAGGCATGAGTCAACGACCTTCACCTCAGCAACTAAGTCAGCCCGCTAGCTCACTACAACTCGGCGATGAGAAACTATAATTGCTTGTAATCCGCCAGACAGATCATTACCAAGAGGTCTGTTCCTGCGGGGTACAATTCGCCAATGGAGCCACCATCTATCTTTCTCGGAAGGCATGCCGAGACATCTTAGAGGAAGCCTTTGTTTGGATTACAACCCGCTTCCTGCGGGCCAAATACTAAGTATAAAAGTATCAAATCATTGGTAACGTGAACTTCCTTCACTTGGTTTATACATTCTTCAAGGCTAAGCCTTTTTCTTGCTTCTTGCTTGTTTTTTGGATATTTTTCTTGCAAATACTTTATTAATCGCCTTTTATATGGCCTTTTTATGCATTTTTATTGTAATTCCTATTTATTCTGAGTTTCCTGGAGAAACATTGCATTTTTTATTACCTTCCTTTAATTATTATTCTAAATGAAAATGTTTGTTATTGCTTCAAAAATCAAATAAATGTATTGAACCTTGGTTATCAATGTTTGGTCTCTTCCTCGTCACTCTATTTAAATTTCACTGTGTGCCCGAATCCTAATCACCCCTATCCAGTCAGTGAATGTGGTTTTGTATGTCCCTTTTTGGGAAGTCTTATGCCAATGTGAAATTTAATTGATGTATACAAGTTTGGGTAAGAGTGTACAAATGAAGGATTCTGAGCACTTTGCTGAGTCTCACCTGATGATGCAACTGGAACAGACGGCGGCTAGGGCCTTCGGCGACGCACACTGTATAACAGATCCCGCTCCAATTAGGACTCCACTTCTTATACTTTGTGGTGCTGCATGGTCAGCATTACGCCATTGTAGCTGCCCCAGTTAGTTGTAGTGTAAATGTTTATGAATGTGTTGCAAGTAGTTGGCTAGCCTCCCGAGCTGGGTGGCCGCCTCTTGCTGTGTAAAGGTGATGTTCTGGTCTTATGGTGTTGCCAGTTGGGGTGGTTTTAGTGGAAGATGGGGGGTGGCTCTCAGGGGTACTGCCCCCCCGGGGCTGTACAAGTCCCTTTCTTCGATTAGTTCGCGTCCCCGCGAACGGGAACGGAACGTAGAGTGGGGGTGTTGATGTGGTGGATCGTTTTTGATTCCTCCTTGTACCTCTTCTTCTTTTCTTCCGTGTTGATGTCGTGTAGGTGTAGCGATGTCGTGTTGATGTGAATACAGCATGTGCTCAGAGGGGTAGGTTTTGGGATATACATATTATAATTTAGAACAGTTCATTTAAAAATTTGACATTGGAAATATTAAAAAGTACGACAAAAATACGTGATTTTGACATTATATATATATGTGTTTGTATTGTTCAGGGAGGAAAAAACCCAAGGCTGGACGGGTGGCTGTGCCGTCCGGCGCTGTGTTGGGGAAAAAATTGCTCCCTGCAATGTTTTAGTGTAAAAGATGGAAGAAAATAGAAAAAAATAGGTGTCCCAGGGTATAAGTTAAAAGGAATATGTAAAAATAGTTTATTGCGTTGGGGTAAAACGGGACACCTTCACAAGTTTTGACGTTAGTAGAAAGAAAAATGAAAGAAACAAAAGCATAATCAATGTGCATATGATAATTTATAACTAAACTTAGTGAACATGGTAATAATACTGAACATAGTAAAAATCGTGAACATAGTAAAAATGATGAACATAGTAAAAAATAATGGTTGCCATGTTGGTATTCTATGTGTATGTATGTTGGCCAACCATGTGGAACCTTTAATTATATAACGTCATGATATGACGAGGAAATACAAAATAATTTACAACTTATGATTATCACTTAACATTTATACCTTGTGGAGCTTTTTTAAATGGCCAGTTATTTTGTACCTCCTATTCTTTGTGCGCACTTTACCGTCATGCCTTGCCTACCGCTTCCTATTCGGCCGTTCCTGTTGCGGTTTAGTGGTCACGCTGCTAGTCCACTTTCCAACTGCTGTGTGTTTGAATGGTTTTCCTGCCGTGAGTAGGAGTTCCATCTTGATGATGAGGTACGGCACTTACAAAGGCCGTGCCGTCTCTGATCATCGCATGTTGCTCTATATTTGAGCGGTGTGTACTCAGGTCAACAGCCCTCAGCATCTCACGGCTGCTGATTGCCATTGCCTTCTGGTGTCATCACCTTTAGAGGTGTGACGGAAAAACGAAGATTAGTGTGTTGGTGTTCCAGAAATAGGTAGTGTAATGCGGTGTTGGAAATATATTTACAATAGACATGTTCATTCTCCTTGTTATCTGTAAAAAAAAATTCATTGTTAATTCCTCCTTTGCGTTGGAGACATATGTATGATGGCACCTCCTGGTTTGCCTGAAATACATTTTAATATTGTGGGTACATATATTCAGTGCATTGTTATCTTAATCTTACTTATTTTAGTGTATTGTTATCTTAATCTTACTTATCTTAATGTATTGTTATCTTAATCTTACTTATCTTAGTGTATTGTTATCTTAGTCTTACTTATCTTAATGTATTGTTATCTTAATCTTACTTATTTTAGTGTATTGTTATCTTAATCTTACTTATCTTAATGTATTGTTATCTTAATCTTACTTATCTTAATGTATTGTTATCTTAATCTTACTTATCTTAGTGTATTGTTATCTTAGTCTTACTTATCTTAATGTATTGTTATCTTAATCTTACTTATCTTAATGTATTGTTATCTTAGACTTACTTATCTTAATGTATTGTTATCTTAATCTTACTTATCTTAATGTATTGTTATCTTAATCTTACTTATCTTAATGTATTGTTAGTTTAATCTTACTTATCTTAATGTATTGTTATCTTAGACTTACTTATCTTAATGTATTGTTATCTTAATCTTACTTATCTTAATGTATTGTTATCTTAATCTTACTTATCTTAATGTATTGTTATCTTAATCTTACTTATCTTAATGTATTGTTATCTTAATCTTACTTATCTTAATGTATTGTTATCTTAGTCTTACTTATCTTAGTGTATTGTTATCTTAATCTTACTTATCTTAATGTATTGTTATCTTAATCTTACTTATCTTAATGTATTGTTATCTTAGTCTTACTTATCTTAATGTATTGTTATCTTAATCTTACTTATCTTAGTGTATTGTTATCTTAGTCTTACTTATCTTAGTGTATTGTTATCTTAGACTTACTTATCTCAATGTATTGTTATCTTAATCTTACTTATCTTAATGTATTGTTATCTTAATCTTACTTATCTTAATGTATTGTTATCTTAATCTTACTTATCTTAATGTATTGTTATCTTAGTCTTACTTATCTTAATGTATTGTTATCTTAATCTTACTTATCTTAATGTATTGTTATCTTAGTCTTACTTATCTTAATGTATTGTTATCTTAGTCTTACTTATCTTAATGTATTGTTATCTTAGTCTTACTTATCTTAATGTATTGGTATCTTAATCTTACTTATCTTAATGTATTGTTATTTTAATCTTACTTATCTTAGTGTATTGTTATCTTAGTCTTACTTATCTTAGTGTATTGTTATCTTAATCTTACTTATCTTAATGTATTGTTATCTTAATCTTACTTATCTTAATGTATTGGTATCTTAATCTTACTTATCTTAATGTATTGTTATCTTAATCTTACTTATCTTAATGTATTGTTATCTTAATCTTACTTATCTTAATGTATTGGTATCTTAATCTTACTTATCTTAATGTATTGTTATCCTAATCTTACTTATCTTAATGTATTGTTATCTTAGTCTTACTTATCTTAATGTATTGTTATCTTAGTCTTACTTATCTTAATGTATTGTTATCTTAATCTTACTTATCTTAATGTATTGTTATCTTAGTCTTACTTATCTTAATGTATTGTTATCTTAATCTTACTTATCTTAATGTATTGTTATCTTAATCTTACTTATCTTAATGTATTGTTAGTTTAATCTTACTTATCTTAATGTATTGTTATCTTAGACTTACTTATCTTAATGTATTGTTATCTTAATCTTACTTATCTTAATGTATTGTTATCTTAATCTTACTTATCTTAATGTATTGTTATCTTAATCTTACTTATCTTAATGTATTGTTATCTTAATCTTACTTATCTTAATGTATTGTTATCTTAGTCTTACTTATCTTAGTGTATTGTTATCTTAATCTTACTTATCTTAATGTATTGTTATCTTAATCTTACTTATCTTAATGTATTGTTATCTTAGTCTTACTTATCTTAATGTATTGTTATCTTAATCTTACTTATCTTAGTGTATTGTTATCTTAGTCTTACTTATCTTAATGTAGTGGTATCTTAATCTTTCTTATCTTAATGTATTGTTATCTTAATCTTACATATCTTAGTGTATTGTTATCTTAATCTTACTTATCTTAATGTATTGTTATCTTAATCTTACTTATCTTAGTGTATTGTTATCTTAATCTTACTTATCTTAATGTATTGTTATCTTAATCTTACTTATCTTAATGTATTGTTATCTTAGTCTTACTTATCTTAATGTATTGTTATCTTAATCTTACTTATCTTAATGTATTGTTATCTTAATCTTACTTATCTTAATGTATTGTTATCTTAATCTTACTTATCTTAATGTATTGTTATCTTAGTCTTACTTATCTTAATGTATTGTTATCTTAATCTTACTTATCTTAGTGCATTATCGGGCTTACCCTGGCAATGGTTTTTAGTCGCCAGGCGCCGAGCGTGTTATCTTAATCTATTGTCGGGCTTACCCTGATGACAGGTTTGTTTGTCATCAGGTGCCGAAATGTTTTATCTTAATGTAATTTATCCTAATGTGTTATCGGGCTTACCCTGGCAACGGATTTGAGTCGCCAAGCGCCGATCGGCTTTACCTTAATTTAAAAAAAAATTGCCTTAAGCTATGTGAATTAGTACTTAAATGTAAGAATATGCTATATTTGCATCCGAATGGTTTTGCCTTAATCGAATTCCGAAATGTGCTGTAGCAGCTGTTTTACAACAGCGCTTATTAAATTTGCTTAATTCTAAGTTGCGTGTCAAATGCAACTGTCTTACATGCTAAAATTTCGACCAGAGCGATCGTCTGAGGCAATTTACTTCCTCAGATCACCACCCGCGTGAATTCTAGAAACACCGGTTGTCTCTAGAACCACCGGATTCCGCTCCCTTAATATTAGTTGTCGACATTTATGTTACTAATTAATACTAGTGATTAATAAAATCCCGGGTGCCTGCGCTGCTGGGGAGCAAACGCTTCGCCCGGCCATCCTGTTCATTGCCGTTGTATTGGCATATGTTGCCACTATTCTTCCTGTGTCATGTTATTAATGTATTCATCGTTGTTGCTGGATCTGCCCACGAGGACCCCTTTGAGAGCTCGCCGCATTCCTCATTTACATCTCTGGCCGCCCGCTGCGTTACCATTTAAGCTCTGGTGACTCGCTGTCAGCCATTTATGTGGGCACGGGTTCGAATGATCGCATTCATTCCATGTGTATTATTCATTATTTGATTATGTATTATTCATTTGTTTGGTTGTCTTCACCTTCGCCACGCGGGGCAAGGACTTGTCGGATCTAGGGTTGATCCCGCTGAACTCCGAGACCCTGCTTTACTCCTGCGAGTAGGAGACTAGCTTCTCGCCCTAGAAGCTCTACTTATTTACGTACTAAACTAGGAGTCTAGTCCTAATTTGGTCGTCCCTAGGGTCATCTCCTGAGTCCGGTGTGGAGCTGGCTATTTCTCCCCCCGTTCGTCAAAAGTCTCCCCTGCAGGTCTAGCTTCGATGCCCGTAGCCCGTGGGTGTAACCTTTCTTTGTCCCGGGGACAGGCTAGGTACTCCCGGGATTCCGAAGTTTGCCCGTGCTAGGTCATTGGCGCTTTGACCTTACGTAATTCCGTCTGTTATTTAGTCTGGGTCATTGAGTTAACCGGGGAAGGGCTCATCATCGCCTTACCCAGCTCTGTTCCGGTGTGGTGCCTCTGCCCTTCTGTTTACGCTGTCATCACCATTCAGCGTGACATCAGATTCCTTTTTTTATATAAAAACAAGTAGTTCCGTGAAGAACTCTACAGCCTATTTTCATATATCCTGCTCATGTTAATTGTCTCTATCAACATACAAAATTTCAGTTTAATTGCTTTAACAGATTCGTAGATATTGAAAACCGTCTAAATATTTCAAATGGTCGCCAGGATGGATTTTTATTTTTCTACTATTACATGAAGATTATTGTGTACGTGTGGTATTCAAACTTCAATCGCATGATTAGAACACAAGAAGTAAAAACGAGATTTTAAAAGTACGCACACCAGCCATCTTGTGATTATGTAAACAATTGAAATAAATTAGATGCCAGTGGATCAACATTTGTATAAGCATTTAACGTGCAACGTTTCACGGCACTCGGATAGTTAGTTCGCGAGAAACGTCCATTTAAATATTTATACTTCGCTTCGCCGCCATGTTGGATTTGTGCTCACCAGGTTACTGAAAGTCCTATAGGTGAACATATGTTCATAGTCTCTATGAACTTTAAAAAAATCAGTTTGGTTGCTGTAAAAGATTCATAGATATTGAGAACCGTCTAAATATTTCCGAAGCTCGCCATTTAGGATTGTTATATGTATAGGCCATAGAGTTATGTACCATTCAAGGACAATTATTGCCTAGCTTCATTATTCAAACTTTCACTTCGATCGCATGATTACGACACAAGAATAAAACTTAGTTTAAAAATTTCGCACAGCCGCCATCTTGAGGTTATGTAACCAATTGAATTGAATTAGATGGCAGTGCATTACAATCTGCAAAATCATTTACTGTGCCACATTTCACTGCGCTCAGAGAGTTAAATCACGAGAAAAGTCTATTAAAATATTTCAAATTCGCTTGGTCGCCATGTTCGTTTTGTACTTTACAGGTTTATGAAATATACATAGGTAAACTTGTATCAGTACCCTTTATCACCGTACAAAATTGCATGATGATATCTGTAACAGTTTTGGAGATATAGAATGTCAGTGAAATATTTCGCACAGCCGCCATTTTGAGGTTATGTAAACAATTGAACTAAATTAGACTCCAGTGCATTACAATGTGTATAAACATTTGCTGTACCAAGTTTCATTACGTTTGGATAGTTAAATCGCGAGAAATGTCTATTTAAAAGTCTCAATTTCGCTTGACCGCCATGTTGGTTTTGTAGTCACCAGGTTTTTGAAAGTCTCATATGTGAACTTCTAGTAGTGCCCTTCATCACCGTACACAATTTCAGGACGATATCGGTAATAGTTTCTGAGATATTGAATGCTAGTGAAATATTTCGCACAGCCGCCATGTTGGATTGGTGAGACGTAACAAAATTTGACGGGCACGGTCGAGGTCGCCGGGAATAGAGCTATGAACTTACCGAGTTTCATTGAAATCGCTCCACCCGTTTAGATTTTATTAGGGGGGGACACACACACACCTCACACACACACACACACACGCACACACACATGGACTAAAGGTGATCTCATAAGCCTATTTTTTCAAAATTGAAAATAGGCTAAAAATGAGTGTACTATGTAAATAATTTACTGGGTGATTATGTACATTTTTAAGTGTTCTGGGGTTGTAGAATCTTCGAAATGCATGGACTACTTTAGGTCTGTAGTCGCCATGTCGGACTTCCAGCGGTAATGCCTTGTTAATTTTCTTGGAGGCGTTAATAGGTTGTTGTGGCGTTGGATCCCTTGTTACTAGGCTCCGGGGGTATTATCTGTTGGATGGGCTTAAAGCATGGTAGGAGAGGGTTATGCATCTTTGGACTCCATGTTTATCGTAGCCGGGAGCCGGTGATGCTGCTGGGATGTCTTTACAGTGAGTGGACGGGGGTAGGTATTTCCCAAGTGTGTAAATTTTTTTCCAAAAGTGCCATGCAGGTTCAATAATAATAATAATATCCCTGGTATGTGGGTGGGATTATTCCATGCGTGAGGATGGATATGAGGCCTATCCGCTCTCATTTAAGGATAGGTATAGGCTGAGGTGTAATAGTTCTATGCCCCTTGCATGCGGGATTATTTGGTGAAAACAAAAAAGTTGTTATTGTGAATTTGGCCTCATTTCTTGCTTAGAGATGTGCATTACGCTTAATGTTTTCCGACTCACCCCTAATACTCGGGTGTTAGCATTGCGGACCAGGGCGTAGTGGACCCTCTCTTTACACGCATGAAGTCTATCAACCCCGATGTATATTTTGTCATGTAGTTTGGCTGTTTTTATGTGTTAATGTGTTTGTGTTGGATATTGTTGTGAGTGACAAGGTTATGGAAGGAAAAGGGTGGTATAATGGTAGCCCGTAGGTGGTGTCTTGGCCATCTTGCTGGCACCATCCCTCTCTACTCCTGTCATCCTCACTTGGTCATTACTTGGTCTCTATCCGCTCTTTGGGGTGGTTAAATGCGGTGACGTTGTGACGTCCCGGCCTAATCTGGTCTCTTATCTATAATGTTAAAGTAGCAAGTGATTTGTAATGTAATTGGTCATGTCCTGATCGCCTATGTTGGTTTTAAGATTTAAAAAAACAGAAGAGAAGTAGTTATTGGGGAGGGTTGTTCCCTCAGGGGATCTGTCTGTATTCGCCCCTGATTAGTGAGCGCGTGTGGGAAGGACGTGGTCGTAATTGTGATTAGCGCAGCTGCGTGTGTGTGGCTATGTTCCGCTACAGCACGCGGGCGGGTGGGCTGTTATCGCTAAGTTTTATCATGTGTTGTGTGGCTCATTGTCAGGCAGCGCGTGTAACTTGTTATCGCCCTTGTGAACATGCTCCTATGGCCCTAAGATAATATGGCCCACAGTATCTGCATATTGCTAAATGCCAGGCCTATTGTAACATTGCTGAATTCTGTGCCAATATCCATGTGTACTGTATGCTAGTGTTGGTATAGTTTTTGTTTTTGTATGATAGTGTCATCATAGTCGCGTGTCATCAGCACTTCCGTTATAAAAAGAGTGTCTGTCGACGGCAGTGTTGCAATGTGCTGGAATTCGCAACTCAGTGTTTTTATTGTGTTTTTGTTTTCATATTCCTGTTTACAGGAAGCTGCTAACGCTATGTGAAGGCTAACGCAACGTGACTTTAGCCATAGTTCGTGTGTTGCCATTTGTTTTGAATTCCGGGAGGGCCAATGTGTCAATCTGTCCTGTTTTTACTATCGATGTTGTGTGGCTACTTATTCCGTAAGACCTTTGCCTTGTGTAATTGCTATGACTTGTGTTTGGGAAGTCTATTTCCTATATTTGGGGTAATCGTAATTTTGCATGGCTTTTTGCCGGGAAAATGTGGTATTACCTGTTTTTGTGTCTGGGAGAGTTACGTCTCCCGTATCTAGGTGTTCGGGCGCTATGGTTCAGAGAAAAGTATTTTGTGGTCGCTAATGCCCTGAGTAGGCTGTATAAAGAACCTCCCTGTTATTATAATTGTGCGCTCTCCCGCTTATGCACTTGTATGCGGTCCTATTTCCGTCTGAGTGGGATTCTGGATTTTTGTTTTCCACGGCGTCCGATTTTTACTGGGCATTCGGACCCGCGATCCCGTGTAATTCTCCGTGTTTCATGTCTGCGTTGTCTGTTGGGATTTTTGCCTTCCTAGTGTGGTTTCTGATTGTGTTTTTCGCGCCAAAAATACCATTGTTTAGTTTGTTTTGGCACGACTGTGTTGTGTGATCGTGAGTTCGCACCCGCCTTGGTTTAAGGTCCTGGTGTTACAATTTTTTGTACTGTATGTCCCATGGCACGTGTATCGTGTGTTTGAGACACGCAGATGAAAATACGCTTTGGCGTGAAAAATTTGGGTCTTTTGGAACGCCCCTTGTATTCTAATGTTGAGAGTTAAAGGGTTTTGAAACTGCCGTGAACGAATGTGTATGTTCCAGCCAGGCCTGCAGTACTCTTAGGTTGTCCGTGTTAGTGAAAGTCGCCTACTCACGAGTGTGTTATCGCTGACTGCGATAGTATTAAGTTACAACCGTGCAGGAAATCCTTTGCTTGCTTGCTCGCCATATGTGCCGAGACAGTGTGTGTAGGTTTATTGACATGTCCTACTATTGTCTGCATATACAGCGTGTCTTGGGTCCCTCGCAACGTAAAAGAACCTTCCTTTAACTATATATTGTGTCCCCAAATTTTGTGTTGTTGTAAGCGTGGGGCGAATATATTCTTGTTATCGGTAGTTAGCTGTGTCTATGTACGAGTGTCTCCGGGCCGCTAGTCGCTTGTTTGGTGACTAGGTGTCGGAAGTGATTTTATTATTTTGTGCGTATGAATATCTGTTAGTGTAACTGTCCTTTATTATTCTATCCTCCCATTGGATAGTTACCCGACCTTGCATTCCAGAAGGTTGCGGGTAAGAGACCGTCTTTGTCCAGGGTAATTATTCCTGGTGCCTTTTAGGCTTGAGTCTCCGGGACAGTTCTGCCAAGTGTTAGGGTCGTATCCCGGTGCGGTCAGCGGGGTCCGAAGGCTATTTCTTGGCCTTCTTTTCACGTCTGCCAGTAGGGTCATTTCCATTCCTTTTGACAGTGTTCCCGCCTTTACGTGTAGGTGTCGTTTTGCGGGTGTGATATGCCTTCATACGGCGGGCGTGTATAGTGTCCTTAATGAGTTTTCGTCCATGGCGCACGCTGACTATGTAATTTAGGTCAGATACCTACCTACAGACTTTGAAGGGCCCTGACCAACGTGGCAGGAGGAACTCGGACACATTTTTCTTACGGGTGGAATTGGAAACCATAACCAATTGCCCGGGTGTGTATTCCACGGTCTTTCTTTGCCGATCGTACCGTTCTTTTTGTTTTTTTTGCGCCGCGGCTATGTTCTTTCTGGCGTCCATGCGAGCTATCTGCATGTGCTCTAGCCGGGCTGCATTGTCTGGGAGAGTGTCCTGTGGGATGCAAATGTTGTCTATGGGACTTCGAGGTGTATATCCGTGCAACAGGAAGTGTGGAGAGTGTTTTGTGGCCGTGGATATGGAAGTGTTGTAGTTAAATGTAATGGGCTGCAGGTAATCATCCCAGTCTGTCCCTGTGTCCCCCGTGAATTAAGCTAGGGCTATTCCAATTATTTTGTTCATACTCTCCGTGAGTCCATTGGTTTGCGGGAAAAAACTCGTGGTCGTGTATGCCTTTATCCTGAGTATCTCCAAAAACTGTTGGAGCACTCTCGAGGTGAAAATAGTACCTCTATCGGATAGTAAGGTTTGGAATAGGCCATATCGTGTGACTATGTCAAATAGAAATTCGACTATGCTGTTCGTGTGTGCTTTGGGAACATCCTTCGTAATCATGTATCGGGTGAGATACTCTGAGGCCACCAGTATGTATCTATTGCCTTTTTCAGATGTCGTAATGGGGCCTTTAACATCTATCCCGACTCTATGAAACAGCTCTCCTACGGGAATGGGGCTGAGTAATCCATGAGGCTAGCCAGGTCTTGTTTTAAATCGCTGGCAAGTGTGACAAGTCTTTACGAAGGTATCTATGTCGGCCTTCATGTTTACCCAGTAATACTTGTCTCGGATTCTATGGTATGTTTTATGCGTACCCAAATGTGCCCCTGCCATTGGGCTATTGTGGTGTCCGATCATGATATTCACTTTCAATGACTCCGGAACCGCTATTGGTGCATTATCGTGCATGGCTGTGGGTTTAAATTTCAGTACCCCGTCTTTGTCTAGGAAAAATCGCCTAGACAGCCGTGCTGTCTTGGAGTCCACCTTATCCAAGTTTTCTAATGCCATTAGAATCTGTTTCATGTATGGATCACGTTCTTGCTCCTGCTTGATGTTAACCACCGTCAGGGCAAAAGTGGGCATGTCGTCCCATTCGTGATCCTTACTGTCATCTGGGGGGTCGGCTACTGGCAGCCTAGACAACCCATCTGCATCTAGGTGTGTAGCGCCTTTCTTGTGCTTGACCACGAAGTTATATTCATACAGGCGGAATATAAACCTATTGAGCCGCGAATTTGGGTTTTTAAATTTGTCCCAAAAAAGCAGGCTCGCGTGGTCAGTCACTACCGTGAACTGGATACCATAAAGGTATACCCGAAAATAGTTCACTCCCCATGAAAATGCCAGCATTTCCCGCTCTGTGGCAGAGTATCTAGTCTCAACGGCCGTTAGTTTTCTACTAGCATAAGCTATCGGCCGTATGCGCCCTTCTGCGTCTTCCTGTAATAGGGCCGCTCCCAGCCCGTACTGGCTGGCATCCACGTGTAAAAAGGTGGGCCTATCACTATGGAAGTGTTGCAGTAATGGTGGTGAGGTCAATAGTTGCTTCAGGGTTTTGAAGGCATCTATGTGTTCCTGTTTAATGCTGAAGGGCGTCTTTTCACGTGTGAGTTCGGTTAGGGGGTGGGCGATGTGCGCAAACCTGTGGATATATTTTCGGTAATAAGAGGCCAGCCCAATAAAACTGCGCAATTGTTTCAAATTTGTGGGCATTGGGATGCCCGTTATTGCGTCAGTCTTCGCTGGGTCGGGAATAATGCCCTCTCTGTTTACAATGTGGCCCAATATGTTAATCTGCTGTCTGGCAAATTGACATTTCGCAGGTTTAAGCCTTAGTTTGGCCTCTCTAATCCTTGCGAAAGCCTCCTCCAAATGTACGAGGTGTTCGTCAAAGGTGTTGGAGAAGACCGTTATGTCGTCCACGTAGACTAATACTGAACGCCATTTTAGACCTGAAAATATTTTATCCACTAGCTTTTGGAAGGTCTGGCTGGCGTTACGGAGGCCCATTGGTAACCTTGTATAGGTATATAGACCGTTCTCTGTAACGAACGCCAGCTTGTGCCTGTCCGGTTCATAGACGGGGATTGAATAGAATCCACTATAACAATCCATCGAACTGAACCAGCTAGCCCCGCCGAGGGCATCCAAATAGGTGTCAGCTCTTGGTAGTGGATAACTGTCATTTTCGATTAACTTATTAAGCCTCCGGTAATCAGTACAAAACCTGTGGGATCCGTCCCGTTTTTTGGTCAGCAGGACCGGGGCGCTGTAATTCGAAATTACGGGGACAATGACTCCTGCCTCGAGCATCTCTGTGATCTGAGTGTCGATGGCGTGTCTCTCCTTCTGACTCACCCTGAAGGGGGCCTGGTGGACTGGCCGGTCACTGGTGAGTGTGACGTGGTGTTCGATAAGGTCTGTCACTGCGAGATCCTTCATCGAATGGGCAAAGATATCCCTATTGGCTTCTAGGAGCTCCGTGAGCCTTTTATCTTGCTCCGGTGTCAGGTTCTGTCTGTGAGTCTGATTGGCCGCCTTATCTGTGTGTGTGTCTGTGTGTTTGGTGACTGTGTGCAGTGTAGAGGCCTGGTGCTCGTGGATTTCTTGCTCCTCTCGAATCCCATCTGTGTTTCTGGTGTATAT
Source organism: Meconema thalassinum (assembly GCA_946902985.2). NCBI lineage: Eukaryota > Metazoa > Arthropoda > Insecta > Orthoptera > Tettigoniidae > Meconema > Meconema thalassinum. The sequence goes on along the minus strand of OX336395.1, from coordinate 18,184,569 downwards.
CATGGGATGTGTGGTGAGCCTTTGGTCATGCTTTAAAAGCATCTTACCGCTAGCAAAATTTATGCTAGCTTCATACTTGGCGAGGAAATCCATGGCAATTATGGCGGACGCAGAAAGATGTTCTATAACGAACATGGGGTGTGTTGTGGCAAAATGGTCTAGCCTAAGGTGTATGTCTGCCACCCCCGTGTTTTCTAGCGTCTGAGCATTGGCCGCTACGAGCCGGATGTCACCTGTGACACCGTGTATTTGCTCTTCGGTAACGTGTTTTCTGTTTACACAACTTACCGCTGACCCAGTGTCAATTAGGGCCTGCACCCTGTGGCCATTTATGCTGGCGCATATCGTGAGTGCCGATACCTGGAGTCCCGTGCCCTGCAAAGATGTGTTGTATAGGGTGTATGTTGTTGTTGTTGCTGCTACCGGCGTAACATCTGTGCTGGGAAGGCATGGAGCTGGCCGCGTATCGTACTTGGCACGCTTGGCCTCTCGCCTTACTTCCTGTCCCGAGTACTTTGCCTCGGTCAGCGAAGTGCGCCCACTGAGTACATTGCCTGCTCTCTTAACTGCCTGCGCTGTGCAAATAGAGGGATTCTGGCGAATGTTTAATATATGGACCGTTCCCAGTTTTTGTGTAGGTGTGTTGTTCCTCTCTCCCTCCTGGGAAGGTGTGTCTGCAAATGTGACTCTACGTTTGCCTTTGTTACCCCGTTTTTTGTTCCAGGCGCTCGCGAGTTCGACTCCTGTTGCTGGCTTCCCAATGGCAGGTGAGCTCGCGTCCTGCGCCTGTGTGGGGTCACTTCCCGCCCTGTGTTGTGGTGTAGGGGGTATGGTTTCCTGTTTGGAGGGTGTGGGTTTGCTCTTAGTCTGTTCGCGCGTGATTGTGAGGGGCGTATAGTGTCCCGCCTTAGGGTTCCCTGTAAACAGTATGTGTAGGTCCCTGTCAAATCCCGCGGTTATAAATAGCGGGGGCGAGTGCACATCAGTGTATACCTGTATGTTTAATTTGAGCACCTTGCCGAGAGCGGTCACCTCTACGGCGCCGGCATAGGTGCCGTCCCTACCCATGTATTTTTGGTAGTCCTCCCCGGTCTGGAATGGGTTTTCCCGCTCGTCCGATACAAAATCCCGGTACTCTTTCCAGTTGGCCAGGATATGTTGGACCGTTTTCTGCCTGTATTCCCTATGATGGTCCTCGGTGTTCCGAACTAGGAAGCTGATGGCCCTAAACAGACAGTTGCCGTCTCCTTGTACGGGGTGTGTCTGGAAACGGTCCAGGGGTGGATCGTCAGCCTTGGCTTTAGCTGGCTGTTTCTTCCCCTTGCTCTTACGAGTTTGTTTGGGGGAAGGGCCTCTCTGGTGTTGTGTTGGGGGAGGAACCTCAGCCGCTTTATCAGCTGGCCGAACCTCCCCGTCTAAGCGTTTTTTGGAAATGTGGGCGTTCGTCTCCCTGTACTGTATGTACGCCCCCCCTCGGGGTGGCTGCGCCAACTCCCCGCTTGCGGTGGGTAGCTAGGTGTGGGAAGTAGTGCCCCCCTGTCTGTCCGGCGGGGTGCCTCATCCCTGAACTCCCTCGGGTGTTCGTCAGGGAGGGGATAGTGTTCCGGGCCCTTTGGGTACGTGTTTCTGGCTTCCCGTCCTTTTGTGTTTTTTTTGTCTGGCGGTTATTGCCCGGTGGTTCGTTTTCCTGTCTCCGCCAGGGTGGGGTGTATGTCTGCTGCTGCGGGGGCGGGTTCTCCCGGCGATTCCCCTTTTCCCTTTACTGGGAGGGTGCATACCCCTGTCTGCCTGGGAGTGGGTTCTCCCGGTACTCCCCGTTTCCCCTGTGTTGTGGGGATGCATACTCTTGCCTGCGTGGGGGCGGGTTCTCCCGATAGTCCCCATTTCCCCTGTAATGCGGGGCTGCATAGCCTTGCCTGCTTGGGGGCGGGTTTTCCCGATATTCCCTGTCTGCCCTATATTGTGGGGCGGCATAGCCCTGTCTGCTTGGTGGCGGCCTGCTCCGCCGGGGGATGGTGTGTTCGTACTCATCGGGGTAGTACTCCGGTGTGAACGGGGATGGTGGTCGCCGTGAGGGGTATGTCGGCTCTACGTCCGCGTATGATAGCGGTGAGTACCGCGGAGGGTAGTGTGGCCTGTCCTGTGTGTGTGGTGTTGTCGGCCGCTGTGGAGGGTAGTAAATTTCCTCCCTCCCGTAGTGTCTCCTCTCCGTGTACCCCCTGTCCCTTTCAGGGTAATAGCGCTCTTCCGTGTCTGTGTGTTCATCCCTAGGCGGTCTGCCGCCTGCTTGGATGGCAGCTATCGTTAATTTTTCCATCCTGTCCACTAATTCATCCATCTTTTGACTAGTGTCGTCCTTCTGTGGATGAAAGTGCTGATTCACGGCTTTCTCCGTAGCTTTTTCCGTGATCTTTTTTCATGCCTCTATTGTTTTAATATTATTCAGCATGTGTTGGACCGTGGGGTTGTTCATTATGCACAACTTGTCCACGATGGATGGTCTAAGGCCCTGCATTAGCAGCTTAACTTTCTGTTTATTTGTCATAGCTGCGTTATACTTGTCGCACATCAGCAATTTTGCGTTTATGTACGACTGTGCGCTTTCTTTAGGTCCCTGTGACCTCTGTCGAATTTGGTCATACAGGTCCTCCTCATCTGGTATGAGCTGGAATTCACTTATCAACAATAAAGTGATTTCCTCCCATGTGGCATCTTCTAGGTTGTCCTCATGAAGCTCATACCATGTCATGGCCGCCTTTGTGAGGTATGCAGGGAGGAGCCGTTTTCTGACATCATCGCTCCAGCCATTGATCCGAGCCGTTCTATTGAAGGCCTTGAGGTATTCCTCGGGATCCTGGCCTTCCCCCGTGAACTTTGTGGGGTGGATCATGGGATATTCCGTATGCCTGTTCATCTCCTGTTCGTCAGTCTCTCGTTGGCTGTGTAATGATTCTGTTCTGTTTAAGCTGTTACCGTGTGACAAGGTGTTTGTATTGTTCTGAGGGGAATTAGCCTCACTTCCCGTGTATGACACGTGTGTTACGTTACCGGGTGGCTCGTCACCTGATATATCTTCACTGACCGATGGTGTGTTGTCGTACTGTGTGGATTTAACTACGTCCACAATCCTTTCTAAATCCTGTTTCACCGTTTCCAAAATAATGTGTATGTCTAGGACTGCCTCTGTCGTGTGATCGTCTGCTTTAACAGTGTCTGTATCTAATAGCTGTGTGATGAGCGCGAGCAGATTATCAGTCTTCTGCTCTGTGATTTGCAGTTGCTGCAACAATAGGGGGTGGAGTGTTGGCAGGCAATCTACTTCACTATCGCTAGATATTGGTGATATCTGTCCGTGCGCAGACACGGGCCTGGGATCGTGTAAAATGTGTGACCTGTGCTGCTGCTGCTGCAGGGTGTTGGGCACGGATCTCTAAGGCCTTTAATTCGAGTTCCTGAAGGAGTTGTACCGCAGTCTGCTCGGTTATCAAGTCCTTGTTCTTAATTTTTAACTTCGGGAGGAGTGGAGTTGTGCTAGCCGACAAATGGTGCGCAAAGTCCCTTAATGTGGTTCTAAACGTGGTCATTTAATTTCCACCGTTCTTGCACTATGTGGAGGTTGGGGGTGGATGTAATAATACGAATCCCCGTGTAATAAAAGGGGGTGGAGAAAAATAAAAAGTGTGGGACGTACTTTAGGAAAAACAAGTAGTTCCGTGAAGAACTATACAGCCTATTTTCATATATCCTACTTATGTTAATTGCCACTATCAACATACACACTTTCTGTTTGATTGCTGTAATAGATTCGTAGATATTGAGAACCGACTAAATATTTCGCATGGTCGCCATGGTGGATTTTATATATTTAGGTCCTAGAGTTATGTACTGTTACATGCAGATTATTGTGAACGTGTAGTATTCAAACTTCAATCGCATAATTAGGACACAAGAAAAAACAAGGAGATTTTAAAATTTTGCACAGCTGCCATCTTGAGGTTATGGAAACAATTGAAATAAATTAGATGCCAGTGGATTAACATTCGTATAAGGATTTACTGTACCAAGTTTCACTGCACGCGGATGGTTAAATTGCGAGAAACGTCCATGTGAATATTTATAATTCGCGTCACCGCCATGTTGGATTTGTGATCACCAGGTTATTTAAAGTCCTATAGGTGAACTTAAGTTCATAGCCCCTATGGACATTAAAAATGCAGTTTGATTGCTAAAATAGATTCGTAGATATTCAGTATCGTCTAAATATTTCGGATGGTCGCCATGTTGGATTGTTAAATGTATAGGCCATAGAGTCATGTAACATTAAAGGAAAATTTTTGCGTAGGTTCATTATTCAAACTTTCACTTCGATCGCATGGCTACATCACAAGAAATAAAAACTTAATTTTAAAATTCGCACTGCCGCCATCTTGAGATTATGTAAACCATTGAACTAAATTAGATACCAGTGGATTACAATGTGTATAAATATTTCCTGTACCAGGTTTCAGTGCGCTTGGAACATTAAATCGCGAGAAAGGTCTATTTAAAATTTTCAAATTCGCTTGGCCGCCATGTTCGTTTTGTAGCTAACCGGTTTTTGAAAGTCTTATAGATGGACTTCCAGTAGTGCCCTTTATCTCCGTACAAAATTTTAGGGAGATACCGCTAATAGTTTCAGAGATATAGAATGCAGGTGAAATATTTCGCACATCCGCCATCTTGTGATTATGTGAAAAATTGAACGAAGTTAGATGTCGGTGCATTACAATGTATATAAACATATACTGTACCAAGTTTCATTGCGTTTGGTTGGTCAAATCGCGATAAACGTCTATTTAAAAGTCGCAAATTCGCTTGGCCTCCATGTTGGTTTTGTAGTTACCAGGTTTTCAAAAGTCACATAAGTGAACTTCTAGTAGTTCCCTCTATCACATTAGAAAATGTCAGGGTAATATCGGTAATAGTTTCGGAGATATTGAATGCTGGTGAAATATTTCGCACAGCCGCCATGTTGGATTGGTGAGTCATAACAAAATTTGAAGGGCACGGTCGAGGTCGCCAGGAATAGTGCTATGAACTTTCCGAGTTTCATTGAAATCGCTCCTGCCGTTTAGATTTTATAAGGGGGGACACACACACGAATCACACACACACACGCACACACACACGGACAAAAGGTGATCTCATAAGCCTATTTTTTCAAAATTGAAAATAGGCTAAAAATATTCTAGTCTCGCTTGGCTATGGTACGGGTCGTTTCTACCACGAGGGCTCGTTGTATGAGTCCTACCCTTACTGTGCGTGGTAGCAGCGCCTCCACCAATATGTTTTAGATCCCTTAGTTGGGGGGTTGTTTAGGGATAAAATATTAGTGTCACTGTGCTAATTTAAAAGGTAGTTCCTAGTTGAGAGCAGCTTCCCGAAACTGGGAGAGCTTGCTAGTGTAGAGTGTTGTTCAATGTTTAAATGCTAGGGTTGCTCCTGTAAAGATGTAGGTATTTGTTAGGGGATGGTCCTCTGGATGCAGGTTACTATACCGGCCTGCCAGTTGGACGGAGTGAGTGATATAATAGACGTGCTTATGTCAGCGGCTCGATGCTATGCAGTCGAGACGCGTGCGGGAAACACAATGGAGTCTGACCAAGCAATTACTGGCTACTATGGTCACGGTCAATCGTGACGAAGGTCAGGAGGGGTATTAGGACGTGAGGTAGAGTGTAATTATGAATGCAATGTGTAGTTTACTGACCAGTATTTATTGGTCAGTGAATGTGGTTTTGTATGTCCCTTTTTGGGAAGTCTTATGCCAATGTGAAATGTAATTGATGTATACAAGTTTGGATAAGAGTGTACAAATAAAGGAATCTGAGCACTTTGCTGAGTCTCACCTGATGATGCAACTGGAACAGACGGCGGCTAGGGCCTTCGGCGACGCACACTGTATAACAGATCCCGCTCCAATTAGGACTCCACTTCTTATACTTTGTGGTGCTGCATGGTCAGCATTACGCCATTGTAGCTGCCCCAGTTAGTTGTAGTGTAAATGTTTATGAATGTGTTGCAAGTAGTTGGCTAACCTCCCGAGCTGGGTGGCCGCCTCTTGCTGTGTAAAGGTGATGTTCTGGTCTTATGATGTTGCCAGTTGGGGTGGTTTTAGTAGAAGATGGGGGGTGGCTCTCAGGGGTACTGCCCCCCCCCCCCGGGGCTGTACAGTATTCAGACCGACCTTGCTGTATGGAAGTCAGAGCTGGTACATAAGCTAGAGTTAACTGATATCAGTGTAGCAAGAATAGATGGGAGCAATGAAGAGATAAAGGCTAAGTTGGAAATGAACATTCTAGATGAAGCCGACTCAGTTGGTGGGGTCATGTGTAGAGAATGACGGAGGAGAGATTACCTAAGAGGTTAATGAGTAGATGGTAAGAGAAGCAGAGGTAGAGTGTTAATTGATTTCAAAGTAAGAGGTGTACGAGGCCGTGTACTAACTGGTAATAGGGGATCATGGAGGCGACTTGTTTGCAATTAGTGTCTTGCAGTCTAGACTGGACGCTCAAAGGAAACATGGAAATTGAATTCTGGCACAACTAGGAGTCCCTTGGCTATCACCAGCTTCTCACTGGTTGCAAGTGTTCTAACACTTTGCATCATTTGGAGACGTGGTAGTGGGTTCAATGTTTTTAAGGAGTGTAACATCGAGGTCACCTGCACTTGTTGACATGTAGTTATGCTACAAACGGATGAGTTTTGTCTCTTCAAAAAATTGGGGCAGCGAGTAAAGAAAGAGGCAATGAAAGATTCCATAAGCTTTGATGGTCTGAAGAGAGCAAGAGTTGACCACGGGAGTTATGGTTATTGTTTAAAGGGGTGAAACAGGGAGGTCATCTGCCCCAATCACCAACGGAGATCGACAGGAAAATGAAATAGGAGCGTGGTATAATTAAGTAGACGTACTACATAATTCAGAAAAGGCTCCATATTGTTTTCATTATTTTCCCCACAAGTTGATTGCCCTGGGAAGATCATTAGTGACATGCAGAGGCTATTGTGTTGCCTATGAGACTGCACGATGATAGGCCTACATTTCCATTAGCAGCATATCAATACGTTAATTATTAAATATTTGTAAGAAGGCAAAGGAGCCAAGAGCTTGGTCGTCCCATTGTTCAATTTGTAAATCCAAGTTACCTTGCCACATAAAAGCTATGGTGATTATTATGTTCAGGGAGTTTTATCTATACGCTACTTCATTCGTCAAACAATCATATTAAAACGACTTAAATTGCTAACCAAGGGCATTACTTCGTAGAAGTTAACTCGAATGGCATGGCCTAGGCTTAACAAAGAATTACATGTAAGGTGAAATCATAGTGTAATATTGTTCTTTGAGCGATATCACTATGCATTCATCAAAAGTTGTGTCTCCTAGTGGTCGCATCGTTATATTTTATTAATATTATTTCCAATGGAACATGTTTTAAACTGCCATTTGCCGTTTTTATTTCCAGCTAGTTTTGATGAAGTGCTTTACTTTGCTGCTGATACAGTGCTGTAAATTCCGCTGAGAAACAATGCACCCTATCTGTGAGGCGTGCTGCCTATACCACCAGGTGGTGTCTTGTGACAGCCATGAGGGTCAACTCTTGGTGTGTGAGGCGTGTTGCCTATACCACCAGGTGGAGTCTTGTGACAGCCATGAGGGTCAACTCTTGGCGTGGCAAAGTAAGAAGTTTGAATCCCACCATTGACAGACATTTTTGCCATCGTTGTCGTTGTTGCTGGACCCAGCATTCATGGCTCAAGATTGTTATTGACAGACCCAACAAAGTTTTATCAGCGCTGGATAAAATAGTTAGTAGCGCTAGAACAAATTGTGTCAGTAGTGGTAAAGGAGCCATACCGAGGTGGCTGTGGGGGTCTATAACCCGGGACCAAGGCTGTAGCGGTGACGTGTCTGGCAAGTGTGGTGGAGGACTGTGGTGGTACAGGGGCCATACCGTGGTGGCTGTGGGGGTCTATAACCCGGGACCAAGGCTGTAGTGGTGACGTGTCATGCAAGTGTGGTGGAGGACTGTGATGGTACAGGAGCCATACCGAGGTAGCTGTGGGGGTCTCTAACCCGGGACCAAGGCTGTAGCGATGTCGTGTCCAGCAAGTGTGGTGGAAGACTGTGGTGGTACAGGAGCCATACCGAGGTGGCTGTGAGGGTCTATAACCCGGGACCAAGGCTGTAGTGGTGACGTGTCCAGCAAGTGTGGTGGAAGACTGTGGTGGTACAGGAGCCATACCGAGGTGGCTGTGAGGGTCTATAACCCGGGACCAAGGTTGTGGTGGTGACGTGTCCTGCAAGTGTGGTGGAGGACTGTGATGGTACAGGAGCCATACCGAGGTGGCTGTGAGGGTCTATAACCCGGGACCAAGGCTGTAGTGGTGACGTGTCCGGCAAGTGTGGTGGAGGACTGTGGTGGTACAGGAGCAATACCGAGGTGGCTGTGGGGGTCTCTAACCCGGGACCAAGGCTGTAGCGATGTCGTGTCCAGCAAGTGTGGTGGAAGACTGTGGTGGTACAGGAGCCATACCGAGGTGACTGTGGGGGTCTCTAACCCGGGACCAAGGCTGTAGCGGTGACGTGTCCGGCAATGTGATGGAGGATTGCGATGGTAGCGGTGGTGCTGCACTCAAGTTGTGAACTAAAACCTGGGTTACGGCAGCGTTGAGCGGTATTGTAGTTGTTGAGAACCACTCCAAGATGTGGCGCAAACTGAAGGGCCGAGGATCTGGAAAATACCTGGTTTGTGCCTGTTTAAACCCGTCTGCGAGCAAGTAAGGCGCAGGTTAGTTTAGGATGGAGTCGGGGAGACCGCCACAGAGCGGTGGCTGGCTGCGGTGAAAACTTGCAGAGCTGGCAGAACGCCAGTACTTACCGCTGTGTCGCATAATGATTGACCACTAGAGCCACGGAACCCCGCTGTGGTAGTCTCTCGTGTCCTCTTATCCTATCCACGCTGAAAGTAGGGCCTCGGACTTCAGCACCTCACGGAATATTCCTGCACAAAGATGAAACATTAGCAGCGTGTTGGTTGTCTTCTCGCATAAAAGTATTTGTACTTAACTGCTATGTCACACTCGACTGACTCGCTGATTCGCTTTAGCCCACTTTGTTGACTGCCTGTACCGTCGTACACGCATCACTGAACTTTGTGGCGTCCTGACATATTTGGAGAGATAGTCTCGGCTTTTCCAGGTGGATTTGAAGTTCTAGACCTTACGAGACCTAGCTTTCAATAGCTTTTGGGACTTGCTTGAGATTCTCTCGGCATCTCTTGAGACCTTTCGGAGCTTCTTGTCACGAGTACCTCCTCCCGTTAGAACCACCTATGTATATCGTCCACCCCTAGGCCATTTGTCCACCGCGCTCTGTCAGGTGTTGAGGCAAACTGATAGATTTAAGGCTTTAGGGGACGGAAGTAAGACAAAAAGGTGGATTTGCCACCATATAATATACTTATATTGACTAAATTATTCGGAAGACTGACAGTATTTTAATATTTCATACAGGAGCTTTGCAGATACTGCATGTAATGTTATATGGTTCTTTGTTCATTCAGCAATGCGGCAGAGTCCATGAAAATCTGTTCGTAATACATTTTTGCTAACATTGTGTAGTGTGTGGACTAATAGTAGACATTTGATATGATGAGTAATTGAATGGTTTATACTACTTTATTTGAAGGGGTGCTGCAGTACCGAAGATGTCATGCTTTACTGGTCCCATAGATGGTGGAGACATCTATAACAATAAATTACCACCCCCAATTACCACCCCCTTGGCTTCCTCTGCTTACCTGTGCCACACTTTGTCCTCGATTGCCCCACGGAAACGGGAAACTGTTGCCATAATGTTCTCCCCGAGGTAATGCACCTGTCTATGCATAATTCTACGTAATGTTACCATTCTCTTTTGTGAAATTTCAATCATGATGTAAACAACTCCCACATTCTGATCCCCAGCCGAGGGCTACTCGAATGGGGGTTAACATCACAAAGGTGGCAAATGGGATGCCTGGCAATCTACTGGTTGAAACATGGATATTAGATGTGTGATTATCCAGAGGAAGCTTTATGAACATGAAATGGGAAATATATAGGTTGAAGTTGGATTAGTGACGTATGCAGGCAGGAAGAATGGGACTTCTGGCCAGGGGACTAGAGGATATTTAGCTCTAAATCAAATAACGGTTGTGGGGGAATAGGTCTCATATTGACTGGGGAACTTGGCCAGTGGGTAGAACATTATGAGCATTATAGGCCTATTGTAGTTAAAATTAGAACGAAAACTACGTGCATTGGAGTAGTATAAGTCTAGCAGGCTACCAATCAAACCGATAATAAAGAAGTTATAATATTCTACTAAAAAATACAGAAGGTGTAATTCTGCAGATTGTAAATGTAGAAAAGTGAGATCGAAATGCCGTGTCAATAAATGGAAGAGAAGAAAAGATAGCGGCGAAATGTAGAATGCATGAAATATACGAACGATTGAGCAGGCTGGTAGAATTCTGCAGCGATCACTAATAGGGCATAGCTAACACGTTTCTAACAAACACAACAGAACTATAAACACTTGAATGATACCAGGAGGTAAAGGACGTTTATAAATTGATTTCATTGTGATCAAGTAGAGATTCCGAAGTATGAATTGGGATTTCAAAACGTACTCTGGGGCCAACACAAATTCTGACTACAATATGAAGTAGATGAGAACTCCAATGCTAGGAACTCGAATCTTTGAAACAGGAATCTGTAGAAGAGAACATTGACCGAGAGGAAAGAAGATGCAGAACGAGTAGAAGGTACAGATTTTGGTTCACTCAGAATATACTACAATATGAATGAAAGATGGATGAACAAGAGCGAATGACATGAAATAGAGGAAGTAGAAAAAAGACATTTGAAAATTGAGGAAATGAAGTACAATAAAGCTAAAGAGAATGGTTCGAATAAATATGAGCAATGACTATCTCAAGGTGTTGCGGACAGCATAGTTGGCTGTCGACCCGGAGTGTGGATTTGGTTGTTGGCCCTGCCAAGGATTCTATTCTGGTCTGAGGACAGGGACTGCGTATATTCAGCCACATGAGGCCAAATTGAGAAGAGCTGGGCTTGATTTCCTCACCAGCCATCCTCGAACTGTTGATTTTGGATTTCCTACTTTTACTCCAGGCAAACAGGGGAATTGTTTTTAACTTCAGGCCACACCCGCCTCCTTTCCAATGCTAGACTTGATTCCAAATACACAATTTAATACAGACGTCAGAATACACAGGTTATCAGAAATATTCAAACATAAAAATGCAACCTAAGTACATGGTGCTAAATGACCAAGATGCACATGCACCTTAAATGAAACTACAGAAATATCCAAATGTACATAATTGTTTTAAGAAGGAATTGTTTATGCAGCTTATCGAAAGATTAAGAATTCTTTCGGGTAAAGATGGCTTAAATGCTCTAATATTAGTGACTGAGGTGAAAACCTTCAATAAATATAGAATAGAAGGTAGACTGATAGAATGAACACACAGAGCGTTTGTATAGGTCTAAGAATATCAAGAATAATGAAGTGAAAGAGGAGAGGAAACCGCTGAGCATAACAGAGGAGATTTAATATTTGAATCAGAATTGGTTGGCCGCAAGAAGACCTACGTAGTTAGGGACCACCAGACATCAGTTATGTACCAATTGAGTTGCTACGATGCATAGGGGCTGAAGATCTGGTCAGTTTACTTCGCTTATTAATACTTTGGATCTTTGATAGGTATGTGAAGGATTATAAAAGCTTCTTATCGCACAGTGTGCCATTGTTTCTATACTGAAGAAAGCAGGAGCTGACAGATGGGAAGGTTCTCCTACAATGAGTGTGATGACTAACGCTTAAATGTTTTTATTAGAAGGATAACCAAATGCTGATGATGAAGAAATTGAAGAAATGTATGATGAAGTAGAAAATTGTTTGACACAGTAAAGGAGAAATCAAACATTATTTTAATGGGATATTTTAATGCTTCCGTTGGCTCTCATAATGATGTTCATTATGCTGGTAAGTTTGGCATGGGTGATGGCAATGTGAGAGGAGAAAGATTACTCGAATTCTGTGAGCAACATGAGATGGTAATAACTTACACCTGTTTCGAAGTTCCCAAGTGAAGACGTTACACCTGGATAGCACCTGGAGATAGAAGAAGGTTGCAAATTGACTCATCATCGGCGTTAACTCGAATCCGAGTATAAATCTTCTTCCTTCAGTCCAATTTGTGGATGTGTTTACGGTGACTAAAGAGTCCAATCCTGGCATGGAACAAGCGACCACACAAGTCACATAGTATTGCTGGAGGAGGACGTGGTTGGGCTGCTCGAAGTTTCCTAGCTTGACGCTTGGCCTCTTCATGTGTGCGTCGATCCCTTTCAAACGTCTTGACAGTATCCGAGATGGTACGGCGCCAAGTTGAGCGGTCTTCACCCAGCATGTCCCAGGTTTGTGAATCAAGACCTGTCAATTTCAGGGTCTGATTAAATTGGTCCTTGTAGCGCCTCTTAGGACCACCATGAGGTCTGGTGCCATAGCATAACTCACCATATAGCATTTGACGAGGTAATCTCACATCATCCATCCGATGGACATGACCAATCCATCTAAATTGGTGACCTATTATGGATGATTCTATGCTGTTGTTTTGAGCCTTTTCCAGAACAGCAATATTGGTAATGCGGTCTTCCCATTTAATCCTCAGGATTGATCGAAGTTTTTGTAGGTGGAAACGCTCAAGCTTCCTAAGATCACGTCGGTAAAGGGTCCACGTTTCACAACCATACAACAATGTAGAAATGACTACTGCTTTGTACACCATAAGCTTTGTACTCATAGACAGATCTTTATTCATGAAGACCCGGTGCGCTAATCGTCCATACGCTGCGAGGGCTGCGCCAATTCTCTTATCCACATCCTGCTCACAGGTACAGCTCACAGAAATAGTACTGCCCAGGTACGAGAAGTGGTCAACCTGTTCTAATGGCAAATTTGAGATGGAGATATTGAACTGAGGAAGAGGTGTGCCTGGTGAAGGTTGTGCCAAGACTTTAGTCTTATTGACATTTATGGTAAGACCAAAGCGATCACATGCACTTTTGTAACAATTAACTGACTCTTGCAGCTCTTCTGGTGTGAGAGTTGGTGACGCAGCATCATCTGCATACAACATGTTAGTAACCTTAGTAACCTGAGTTTTCCTCAAGGAGCGGAGACGAGTTAGGTTGAAGAGCCCTCCATCAAAACGATACTTGACCTCCACACCTGGGATGTTTGTGGGTGAATCATAAAGCATTGCAGCCAAGTACAGCGCAAAAAGCGTTGGAGCCAGTACACATCCTTGTTTCAGTCCATGGGTAATGGGAAATTCATCGGACATCTTATTCTGATGGCAAACCTGACCTGTCATGCCATCAAGGAGAGCCTTGATTAGATCTACAAAACGCTGAGGGCAACCAAACCGCTTCAGCACTGCCCACATGGCTGGTCTTGGAACCGAATCAAATGCCTTTTCCAAGTCTTAAAAGACTAAGAAGAGTGGATTCTGTTGTTCTCTACATTTTTCTTGTAGCTGTCTCGCACAGAAAATCAAGTCAATTGTGCTTCTGGAAGTTCTAAATCCGCATTGTGACTCTGGGAGGATCTTCTCAGAGATAACCTTGAGGCGGTTAAGTAGAATTCTTGCAAGAATCTTCCCCACAATTGATAGCAGTGATATACCACGGAAGTTGCCACAAACACTGCGATCACCCTTTTTAAAGATAGTGACGATAGTGGCATTCTTTAGGTCTCCAGTTACCTTTCTTGATTCCCATATTCTGAGGATAAGGATGAAAATTCTTGTTTTGAGGGAATGACCTCCTGCTTGAATTAGTTCCAGAGGGATGTTTTCTGGGCCAGGTGCTTTTCTGGGTTTCAATTGGTTGAGAGCTGCACTGAATTCATGATAAGTAGGAGGTACTGCCAACCACAGTTGTTCAGGTTGTTGCGGCACATCACAGAAGAAGTCTTCAGCAGCTTCTGATGGACGATTTAGGAGATTGGAGAAGTGCTCCTTCCAGCGTTCCAAGATTTCTTGACTATCAGTAAAGGTAGTAGAATTATCTGCGCTTTTCAGTATACCTGATGATGAGCGAGATGGTCCATATATTTCCTTGAGTACGGCATAGAAGTTCCTCAAGTCTCGAGCATCCGATAGTCTCTGCAGTTCCTGAGCCTTCTGTTGCCACCAAGTATTTTTAATCTGCCTTATCTGCGTCTGGCATTTACCCTTGAGTTCCAGTAGTTTATCTCTCTTTGTGTTGGAAGTTGGGTCTTGTAGATGGGCAAGATAGGCATTCCTTTTGGCATTGATGAGAGACAGAATTTCCTCATTGTTGTCATCAAACCAGTCTTGTCTTTTCCGCACTATAAAACCAATGGTTTCCTCAGCTGACTGTGTGATAATCTTCTGTAATGTGGCCCATTCTTGCTGAATATCATTTGTTACTGGGTTTTCTGATAACTGGGTGACGATCCTGTTTCCAAAATGTTTGTACATGGGTTCATCCTGAAGTTTGGATGTATTAAACTTCTTTCTTGACAAATGTTTGATGTTCCTAGGTGGTTTAGGTCTGATGGATATCCTGAGCTTACATATAAGAAGTTTATAATCCGTCCAACAATCGTCTATATTCCTTGCTGTTCTGGTAATAAGAGTGTCCTTCTTATCACATTGCCGGGTAATGATGTAATGAAGAATGTGCCAATGTTTGGAACGAGGATGCATCCACGTGGTTTTGAAGCGGTCAGGTAGCCGGAACTGCGTGTTGGTAATGAAAAGTTCGTGTTCTGCACAAAGACCAAGAAGCAACAGTCCATTGGGATTACATTTTCCATGTCCCTGTTTGCCCATCACATTATTCCATAGCCTGTGATCTTTCCCAACTCTGGCATTGAAGTCACCGAGGAGCAAGAGTTTATCTGCAGATGGTACCTTGGAGATGATTTCACTTAGCTGATTATAGAACTGAGCCTTTACTTCATCATCATAATCTAAGGTAGGAGCATAGGCAGAGATGAGTGTCATAAAGGAACCTCCTGAGAGTGGTATGCGGAGAGTCATGAGCCTTTCGCTGATTGCAATGGGCGTAAGTTGGTGATAATTTACCAGTTTGGTCTTCACAGTGAAGCCCACACCATGAATACGACATTCACCCTCCTCCTTTCCTTTCCAGAAGATGGTATATCCTGTTCCAGATTCAGTAATCTTGCCTTCAGAAGACAGTCTAGTTTCACTGAGAGCAGCAATGTCAGCGTTGAGTCTTGATAACTCATGGGTTACGAGAGCTGACCTTCTCTCAGTTCTAATGTTATTGTCCAAATCAAGCAAGGTTCTGATGTTTCATGATCCAATAATCAATTTGTGATTCTTTGCTGTTTTTGAGTTTCGACCGCATGAGGGGTGACCTGCTGAGTGCGGTTGCCCAGCCGGACCAAGATTGTGACTTCCGATGTTTAGCCCACCTTTTCTAGGGCCTTCCCCATGTGGGGTGGGCAGCGGTGATCCTAAATAGGCCTGCCCAAACACAGATGCAGGACCGAATTCCTGAGTAGTCACAGAGTCTCCGGAAGACGACCATCACACATCTGCTGCCAACGTGCAGGTCCGAACTAGGGGCTTCCAGTTACTCCCGAAACCTGCCCCCACCGTCCATATCCCATCGCCGTTGGACTTTGAAAAGTGACGTTCGGAAGAAGTGCCACTGGCGTGAATTTGTTTAGGGTGGATCTCAGCTTGCCAGGACGAGACCCACACACTATGATCTCTGAACCTTATCCTGCGGCTCACAATGAATGAGACATGCAGGATCGAACACAGAGACTGCAACGAACTGCCGCATACTCAAGTACTACTGAGGTGCGCCTTTACAGCCAGTCCGTCTGGCGTGGCCTCTTCCGCCTCTATGACCGTTGGGAGCCATGAGAGTGATTGGCTCCTCCTCCGCTCATTTTGCCGCTGGGCCTTACCTGCCCATCATAACTATGGACAATAGTTTGCCCTATTAAACCTGAGCAATAGGCTGCCCCTTCCGCCAACCACACAGTGCCAGAGTTCATCTCTTTCACTGCAGGTACCGTTGAGGACTTCACCGTAACACTGTATAACACTACACTAGGAGCTACTGCACCACACTGCCCCACTACACTAGTAGCAATACCAACACTGTATAACACTACACTAGGAGCTACTGCACCACACTGCCCCACTCCACTAGCAACAATACCAACACTGTATAACACTACACTAGGAGCTATTGCACCACACTGCCCCACTCCACTAGTAGCAATACCAACACTGTATAACACTACACTAGGAGCTACTGCACCACACTGCCCCACTCCACTAGTAGCAATACCAACACTGTATAACACTACACTAGGAGCTATTGCACCACACTGCCCCACTCCACTAGGAACAATACCAACACTGTATAACACTACACTAGGGGCTATTGCACCACACTGCCCCAGTACACTAGTAGCAATACCAACACGGTATAACACTACACTAGGAGCAAATTGACTACATCATAGTTAAACAAAGATATAGGAACCAAGTGAAAGCCAGCATAGTTCCCCTGGAGCGGAAATTGATAGTGATCACATCCTAGTTGCAGTTAAATGTTATATAAGGTTCAAGTAGAATGAAACATTTGGACAAAAGAGATGGTGTTTAAATAAGCTTCAGGATCCTAATGTAGTGCAAAAATTTAAAGATGTTAGATAATTGGTTAAGGATGAGACTTTAGGATGGGATTATATAAGAAATGGCTTAGAAACAGCTGCAACGGAAGTACTAGGCAAAAGGAAATTGGAACCAAAAAAGAAATAGTTGACCTAGGACATCCTAGAGCTTATTGAATAAAGGAACAATTTTAGAAATGTAGACACTCAAGCGTATAAGTCTCTAAAGAATAAAATAACAAGGAAATGTTGCAAGGAGAAAGAAAATTGGATGAAGCGGGTATGGGTGGGTATTGAGGATGAACTGAAGAATGGGAAACCTAACAAAGCTTATTTTAAAGTGAAATCTTTGAGCTATCAAAAACCCATCACTAGCAACGTAGTTAAGGATTCCAAAGGGAAACTATTGTTTGAAAATGAAAAGGTATGTGAGCGATGGAAGAAATACCTTGAAGATTTGTATGATGGACCAGATATTACTGACAATAGTATTTATATAGAAGATGAAGAACTAATTGTAGAATATGATAAAGGGCCAACTATAACTAAAGCAGAGTTTTATGCAGCACTCACTAAACTGAAAGGAAAGAAAGCAACTGGTGTAGATAACATTCCTGCAGAGCTCTTAAAATGTTGTGATGTAAGCATTTAGGAATGCCTTTTTCAAATCATTACTAAATGCTATGAGGATGGAATTGTACCTCCTGATTTTATTAAAATTCGAACAATCACACTACCCAAGCAAGGAAATGCTTGTGAATGTTCTAATTATAGAACATTAGCCATTCTTTCAAATGCATCGAAGATTTTATTGATCATCATCAAAGATAGACTAAGCAAGGAAATTTAACAACATCTGGATAGTGATCAGTATGGATTTTGAACAAGGAAAGGGACTAGGGAGGTTATCCTAGCATTACATCAGATTTTAGAAAGAAGACTGGAAGTTAATCAAAAAACCTATATATTATTCATTGATATAGAAAAGGCATTTGATAATGTTGATTGGAAAACCTTATTTCTTACATTTGCCAAAGTCCGGATTGACTGAGAAGACAGACGCCTTATTCTGTACTTATATAAAAATCAAACTACCGAAATAACAGTTAATGGCAATAATGGGGAAGCAAAAATAAGATGATGTGTAAGACAGGGTTGTACACTATCACCGTATCTTTTTAATATCTATATAGAAGCTGCAGTATATACATTAAAAGAGATAACAAAAGGATTAACATTTAATGGATTACAGGTTCATAGCATTCGCTTTGCAGATGATATTGCACTTTTAGAAAACTCTGCATGTGAGATGAATAGAATGTTAAAGGTTTTTCGGAAATCCTTAGGAAAATTCGGGCTAAGAGTTAATTCTCGGAAGACAAAATTAATGGTGGTTGATAAAAAGAAACAACCAATTTTATCTAATATAATGTTAAATGATAGTGCCATTGAACGAGTATTGGAATTTTCCTATTTGGGAAGTGTGATTAATTATGACAACAGATGCATCTCAGAAATTAAGAAAAGAATAGTGTTCCTCACATCGCTCATAATTGATTCAGTCAAATTTAAATTTATTTTCTGCCGTTTCAATACAGTTAAAATCTTGGTTTATAAAAGATCCATGTTTTGGGACATTTAAAAAGTCCCTTCTTCAGTCTACTGAGTGACTTAAAGATAACATTATACACCATTAAGAAAATCGATAGAAAAACATGGAGAAAAACACACTTTTTGTATAATATGCATTCTACTTGCTAAACTCTGTCAAAAATATGCTATCATATTGCGTACCTATGTAAATAAATAGTTGGTACATTAAGCACATATAAGTATAAAAACATTATACAACACTACTACGGATGGCTTTGATTAGCTTTGCTGAAAATATTGTGCACTGTGAAGATTTCCTTAATATTACAAATGGGGGCATTGTTAAAAAATGATTTAATTGAGTCAGATAAGTCTAATGATGGAGGCTTGTTGTTGTGCTTCTGTAGCGTTGGCGAAGAAAGCCTTTCAAAATAAGAAGAATTTGCTGCTCAATGGCCACCTCAACTTGAAGATAAGGAAGTTATTTCTCAAGACCTTTGTTTGGAGTGTGTGAAACAAGGTTGTGAAACATGGACGGGAAAAGAGAAGAATCAAAACTTGAGGCAGCTGAAATGTGGTTTAGGAGACGAATGACCCGAACAAGCTGGATGGAAAGAAAGACAAATGAGCTTGTTCTGAACCAAATTCAGGAGAATCGATGTCTGTTGAACACCATCAAGAAAAGGAATGAAAAATCCATGGGATACATACTCAGACATGACACTCTCCTCCGGGTAATCTTTAAGGAAAAACTTTGGGGAAAACACCAAGGGGACGACCAAGACAATCGTATCTCAAGAACATTGTCATGGGGATGGAATGTGACTCTATGCCAATATGAAGAGGACTGCTGAAGACCGTTAGAAATGGCTGCAACGACAAGGCTTTAAGCCTTTAGAAGCTGATGATGATGATGAAACAAATGGATGGGATGACTGCCGCGTTATGTAAAGACAAGTTCAGTGAACAAGAATCTGAGGAACAAGGGTAGTTGTAATAAGTATCAGACTGTTCTTGATGGAATAAAGATCGAGAGGAAAACGTTCGTGGCATATTTAGTATAAATAAAGCTTTGTATAATGTTAATTGGAGAAATTGCTTGACAGTTTGAAAAGTTTCGGAATACAACTCAGGATTCTGAGTGTGTCTACAACCAGGTGGTATTTAGAATGATATATGGTAAGACTGCATTTTATCATTCATACTTTTGAATTCATTCATTCGTTTATTTGCAATTGGGGGTGTGTCCCCCGGTGGCAAATTAGATATACATAACAAATAAATAACTGTAACAAATAAATAATCTTTAGATAAGGCAAGTAACGAAGGAAATGCCAAAGAGATTTAAAGTAGAATTGAGGACGAAGATAAAGTAATTTTCACTCGGTGACTTACTAACGACAATATCAACTTAGCCTCATCACCAGAGGATTTGATCATGTTTCTAATCGGTGTGTACTAGGTGTTAAGGAAATATATCACAATAAATTCATTGTATTTGAAACAGAATAAACTGAATGCAGCAGGAAGATTTAAAATAAAAATAATGAAATTGATTGGCTGTTGAAACACTAAGAGACTTTGGTGACTCCAACTTGGGCACAGAATGGGCAAAGCAAATAAGATATAAATATTGGGTTGACATCTGTTTAAATGAAATATAGATTTAGGTATTAAAAAGTCATTTTTGAAGCCATTGCCTGGAGGTTGGCGTTAAATGGATGCGAAACTTGGATTGTTTTTGCTGCAGAATATATAAAAATATTTGATTGTGGTGTTGCAGGAAAATAGTGATGATTAAAAGATTAAATATAGTACTTAATGAAGGGTATTAGGACGAGAGGGGGAAGGTAAATGATTCTGACGAGTGGTTATGAATAAAAGAGATAGCTTGGTATGGCACATACTAAGGCAACTGGAATTGAAACCTTACAGTTATGGAAGGACGGGTCGAGGACAAGAAATCTAGGGGATAACCAAGATTAGTTAATTTTGAACGAATTCCTTCGGATGTAGCGTGAGTAGGTTCTGCGGAGATAGAATGGTAACCTCAAGAAAGAGTGACGTCACTCAACATATACGCCGCCCGTGCGAAAGCTCAGCCACTTTTGCACGTGCGTATACGGATTTATTTAAGTAAATGCATCGATTTGTGCAAGAAGTGAAATCTCTTACTCTATTTCATCACTTTTAGGATATTTTGCCAGGTTTGACATACCTCTGAGGTACTTATGTCAGATATTTTGAAACATCGATTATTAATTTAGAATAACAGTGCACAAAGTGTGAATTTGTTGACGTCTAAATACAGGTCGAGATATTGAGTCGTTGGGGGTGGGAATTCCTTATTTTATGTTCCCAGCTACAGTACGTGGTTAGACGGGAGTCATATGGTGGTGAGCCAAGAATTGGATAAATGTTCGCTATAAGGAGTGATTAATCTTAAAGAGTTACCACTTTGTGTATATTATAACAAGCCACCGTTATATAAAGTATCTGATATTTTCTTGGACCCAAAGCTAATCACCGACACATAATTTACGTAGCCCTAAATGACCATTCATCAGCGATGTATTCAAGAGTGAAGCTTAATAGCCCATCTGGTTTCGAAATCACATGATTTGCAGATCCAAAATTCCCTCCTTCAACCAAATGCCAGCATGGCTATTCTGTACGGATTATAATATGGTTTATTCTGGCACCTGTATGAGCATGCACTTCCTAAGTTAGATTGATTTCAGTTGTCCAGATTCTATTAAATAGTCATATCCCCGTACATCCATGTTGTTAAAAGCGGCCAATGTGGTGTGAAATAAGATGAACACTTTCACTGCGAGTATGAATTAGCACACAATTTCCGCAACCATTCAATAATTTCAATTATTTAACTGATCAAGGACCAAATTTACTTTTGACACACAGAATGTGTCTGGAAATAAGTTGCAATTTCCATGTATAATCAGTACTTTTGAAATAGATACGGATTTCATATTTACGAAGGAAAGCTATGACTCCATACACTCTAACGTGTCACACCATTTCGTTTGCATAGTATATAATTAATTTGAAAATATTCAGACTGTATAAACAACATAGCATTGAATATTAAAAACGAGTTCAGTTCCAGGTATTAGATAAGGGCGGTATTCCTGGTAGTGATATTAATGAATGTTGGTCCAGTTATCATTATTTTCATAAGTTGATCTCTGGATTTTGAAAGTTTTATTCACATTTCTCAGATAATTCAACGTAATTATCAGCGCATTGCATTTTATTACTACCAATGATTTCAGGCTGGGATGTCCTGATACTACGGATCCTGCTGTAAGGAAGATATACGCTTTACGTTATACTCGAGGACAGAATACCAGCACTGAACGTGAAAGGCATATTACAAATCAACAAAATTTGAAGACTAAACTTTTAACCCATACTGCTGAGATGCGATACCCGTGTAACACATGTGAAGTCAAATTTGCCTGCAAACGTCATTTGAAGATACACCTGTTAACCCATACTGGGGAGAAGCGTTACTCGTGTAGAACATGCGAAGCCAAATTTAGTCAGGATGGATCTTTGAAGACACACATGATAACTCATACTGGCGAGAAACGTTACTCGTGTGGAACATGCGAAGCCAAATTTATTCATAAAGGTAATATGAAGGCCCACATGGTAACCCATACTGGGAAGAAGCCATTCTCGTGTAGCACATGCGGGGTAAAATTTGCCTACAAATATGTTTTGAAGAGACACATGTTAACTCATACTCGTAAGAAGCCGTATTCGTGTAGCATTTGCAAAGCCACGTTTGCCCTTAAGGATTATTTGAAGGCACACGTGTTAACCCATGCTGAGAGGCAATACTCGTGTACCTAATGCGAAGCCAAATTTGTCCGCAAAATTTATTTGAAAACACACATGACAACCCATAGTGGTGAGACGCGTTACTTGTGTGGGATATGCGAAGCCAAATTTGCCAGCAAAGTTTATTTGAAGAAACACATGTTAAGCCATAATGGTGAGAAGCGATACTCGTGTAGCACGTGCGAAGCCAAATATAGTCAAATTGGTCAATTGAAGACACACATGTTAACCCATACTGGGGAGAAGCCATTCTCGTGTAACACATGCGAAGCTAAATTTGTCTGCAAAGTTTATTTGAAAAGACACATGTTAACCCATACTGGGGAGAAGCCTTTCTCGTGTAGCACATGCTCAGTCAAATATATTCAGAATGGTAGTTTGAAGAGACATATGTTAACCCATACTGGTGAGAAGCTATACTCGTGTAGCACATGCGGATCCAAATTTGCCCGCAAATATGTTTTGAAGAAACACAAGTTAACCCATAATTGTGAGAAGATCAAGTAGCATATGCCAAACCATTTTTGTTATCAAAAGAGTTTTCAAGGTGCACATTTTAAACCTTAACCTCCTTCATGTACCATGTACGTTGCAAAATATATTGAGAAGGGGCATTAATTAATTGCTTGGCACCAAAAGATTTCTTATCCCTTTTGACGCCCAGCAATTAATAAGTGTATATCCTAAAATTACCAAGCCAAGCTTAGTGAAATTACAAGTGTTACAAAAATTATCTCCCACCTATATTTAGAGCCTACTTTCATTTATGAAAAATAGGCCTATGAGATCACCTTCTGTCTGTGTGTGTGTCACCCACCCCCCTAATAACTTTTAAACGGCAAGAGCGATTTCAATGAAACTCGGTAAGTTCATAGCACTATTACGGACGATCACGACCGTGTCCTTCAAATTTTGTTACGTCTCACCAAACCAACATGGCGGCTGTGCGAAATATTTCACCAGCATTCAATTTCTCCGAAACTATAACTGATATCACCCTGGAATATTTTACGGTGATAGAGGCAACTAATAGAAGTTCACCTATATGACTTTGGAAAACCAGGTAACTACAAGGCCAACATGGTGGCCAATCTAAGTTGCGACGTTTAAATAGATACTTCTCGCGATGTAACCAACCAAACGCAATAAAACTTGGTACAGTATATATTTATACACATTGTAATGCACCGACATCTAACTTCGATCAATTGTTTACATAACCTCAAGACGGCGGCTGTGCGAAATATTTCACCGGCATTCTATTTCTCTGAAACTATTACCGGTATCACCCTGAAATTTTGTACGGAGATAAAAGGCACTACTGGAAGTTCATCCAGAAGACTTACAAACACCGATTAATTACAAAACCAATATGGCGGCCAAGCGAAGTTGATATTTTAAATAGACCTTTCTCACGATTTAATAATCCAAACGCAATGAAACTTTGTGCAGGAACTGTTTATACACATTGTAATGCACTGGTATCTAATTTAGTTCAATTGTTTACATAACCACAAGATAGCGGCTGTGCGAATTTTAAAATTAAGTTTTTATTTCTTGTGTCGTAATCATGCGATCGAAGTGAAAGTTTGAATGATGAACTTACGCAATAATATTCCTTTAATGGTGCATGACTCTATGGCCTATACATATAACAATCCAACATGGCGACCATCCGAAATATTTAGATGGATCTCAATATCTATGAATCTATTACGGCAATCAAACTGAATTTTTTTAATGTTTAATGAACATAAGTTCACCTATAGGACTATTAATAACCTGGTGATCACAAATCCAACATGGCGGCGACGCGAAGTATAAATTTTCACATGGTCGTTTCTCGCAATTTAGCCATCTGAATGCAGTGACACTTGGTACAGTAAATCCTTATACAAATGTAATCGACTGGCATCTTTTTTTTTCAATTGTTTCCACAACCACAAGATGGCAGCTGTGCGAAATTTTAAAATCTTGTTTTTACACTCTTGTGTCCTAATCATGCGATTGAAGTTTGGATACTACACGTACACAATCTTCTTTTAACAGTACATAACTCTAAGACCTACATATATAAAAATCCAACATGGCAACCATCCGCAATATTTAGTCGGTTCTCAATATCTACGAATCTATTAGAGCAATCAAACTGAAATTTAGTATGTTGATAGAGGCAATTAACATAAGTATGATATATGAAAATAGGCTATATAGTTCTTCACGGAACTACTTGTTCTAGATGTTGTTTGAGTCTTTAGTCCTTTGATTGGTTTGATGCAGATCTCCATGCCTCCCAGTGGTGAGCTAATTGTTTCACTTCTAAATAGCTACCCCACCCTACATCCGAGGCAATCTGTTCTACATATTCTAACCTTGGTCTACCCCTACAGTTCTTGTCCTCGACCCTTCCTTCCATAACTAAGCTTGCTATTCCTGGGTGTCTTAGTACGTGCCCTACCAACCTATCTCTTCCCTTCATTACCAGTCGCCAGAAACATATCTCCTATCCCACTAGTCTCAACTCCTTCGTTTGCAACCCTATCTACCCATCTGATCTTCATCATTCTCCTGTAACACCACATTATAAACGCTTCAATTCTCCTCTTTCCTGCTGCCCCAATAGTCCAAGTTTCACTTCCATAGAGAGCCACGCTCCAGACAAAGGCCTTCAAAAATTACTTCTTAATACCTAATTCTATATTCGATGTCAACAGATTCCTTTTCTGTAGGAATGCTTTCCTTGACTGAGCTAACCTACTTTTTATATCCTCGTTGCTTCGTCCATCACTGGTTATTTTGCTTCCTAAGTAACTGATGTCTCCTACTGCCTTTATTTTTTAACCTGCCAATTTGATGTCCTTAGAGGTTTCTGACTTATTGCGGCTGCATTCCAATATATTTGTTTTACATTTATTAATTGTCATCATGAATTCTTTCCTCAAGACGGAGTCCATACCATTCAGAAACTCATTCAAATCCTCAGTCGTGTCGGCCCAGATGACTATGTCTTCGGCAAATCTCAGAGTTGAAATTATTTCTCCTTGAATCTTCACTCCCACCTTACATTTTTCTCCAATTTTCTTCATTGTTTGTTCAATGTAAAGATTGAAAAGTATGGGTGATAAGTTGCAGCCTTGCCTTACACCTTTCTGAATACCAGCTTCTCTCTCATGTCCTTCAGCTCGAATGACTGCTGTCTGGTTTCTGTATAGATTGAAGATCACCCTCCTATCCCTGTACTTTATTCCAATCATTTTCAAAATGTCAAACAATTTAGTTTTCAAGATAGTGTGTTGGTATTTTTTTCTCTAGCTGGTAAACAAATTATTCACGAACTAGGAGCTAAATAATTACAATTTCCTTCATTTGGGTATTAATAAAATCTGCAAAAATAATCCTATGAGAAAGAAAATATTTGGAAATCCTAATATAAATTTGACAGCATACACAATCTAAATAGTATCTTTTGTGATAAAAATGTTAATATTTATTTAATTGTTTATAAATATCCCAAGCATAGATTAATTTTTATCAAATAGGTATTGAGTACGATCAATTTCTACAATGATATACGTTTACAGTCCTCCGGCATTAGTTGGATTTTCGTCAGTAAAATCAAAGCCGTCGCCATCAGTAGAATATTCACTCTCACACACTTCACTTACAGGCCAATCAAATTAGATCCAAAAAAGTGTTTTGAGGAATTAATTTCCAGTAAGCTGGAAATTGTTTTTATACCTTCGCTTGTTCCTAAATGCGTGTAATCCGAGTTTGCACCATCCCTAGAGGTGTGCATGACTTTTGGGACCCAAATAACCTCGACATTTTTCCTCTTTTCAGGTTTTTGCTTGTAACTCTAGAACGGTATTTAGGGCGGAAAATATTTATCAGCTCGATATTAAAGAAGGTGATATTCTGCGCCGACTGAACATCTAAAACTTGAAATTCGGTTCATTGGTACAGCCGAAATCAAAATTTCCAAACTGGGAAAATTTCTCATAGACGCAAACTTACATTTTGCGACTTTCCAAGACCATATATATCTTCGGAATAGGTCTCCTATTGAACTCTGAAATCGTGAAAATAAAATCAGCTCTTTCATACAAAGTTGTTATACCACCTTGACCAAAATGTACGAAACAGCTGATTTTTCATCAGAAGGTCTGACGAGTTTTGTTCTGGTGTATTCACTGATCAGACGATTGAGCAGGTGGTAATGAGGTCTCTGAAAGCGGTACAAGTGGAAGACTTATGTGGCTTCACGTATGGTACTTCAGAGCAGCACGTCGACGCTAAGTTCCCAAAGGTACAGAGGGACGATGCAGATGTTGCGATCCTTCTTGACTGGTTTTCATCGCATTATCCCATCCCAACTGGACAATTTGTGATGTCCATTAGCATTGGAGTAACTGGCGATGTGAAAATTGACTGCCATAAAGCGTCTGAAAAGGCGATTCATTGTGTTGCTAAGATTATTGGCAACGACTTCAGTAATGTCAAGTTTCTATGAAAGAAACAACAGAGTAGTTCCTCTTAAAGCTTTCAACACGAAAGTCAGGATTCACGGCGAAGATATACCAGTAAATCCGGATACACTTTTCCGACGCATAACACTTCTTAAAAAAATCTGAGGAACTGTTCAAACATTATTATTTGTTTGAGTTAGCTCCTTATCCCCTTTCTATCTTTGATGAAACAGGAATGCGAAAAACAAAGAAATCTGTGTTCTACAATTTATTTTCACCAGTTACTGATCCACCAGCTCTTGCAGGTAGTGCCATTGTAATTGTTGGGGGGTGGTTAGGGAATCCAATGAAAATTTTTCAACAATTCTCTCCTAATATGTTGGCAACGTTAAGCAATATTACAGACCTGCCACTACCCTGATGATGCGCCAGTAAAGAATACAAAATGAGCTGAGCGTCTTCGACGTAGAAGCAAGCACTCTTCTTCTAACGTAGTGTTCACTGAAGCGATGACTGCAACCATGCCGAAAGAACAATTTTTGTCCAACGACAGCAACAAAGGACGGCTTATCTCCATGCTGCGCGAGAAATTCGTACAGCAGGGGTTTGAAGTGAGGCAAGCTCTTCAGGATGCTGACACACTCATCATCAATACCGCTATTCAAGTGGCAGAGAACTTTGCGACGGTCATAATAATCGGAGAGGACACCGATCTATTGATCCTGTTAATTACCAAAGCAGCGAATTCAAACATTTACCTCATGAAACCTGCAAAGGGGACCTCTCAGAACTCGTTTTACTCTCCGAGGTACTTCAACTACTCGTCTGCTGTCAAACAGAACCTACTGTTCCTACATGCTATCAGTGGGTGTGGTACAACCTCTGCATTCTATCGCCAAGGGAAGTTGAAGTGTGTCAAACTCCTTGAAAACAACACGGCTTTACAGGAGGCTGTCAAGGTTTTCCACCATGCAGATGCTGATCCTGAGGACCTCATTTCAGCAGGTCAACTATTCCTGGCGGCCCAATATTCACATATGGCCAATGAGACCTCCTTGGACAAAATCCGCCACGAGATATTCTCAAAATCCCTCATAAAGCCAACTTTCAATCAGGCCTCTCTACCGTCAACAAACGCAGCCGCCGCCCAACATATTCTGCGGGTCTACCATCAAATGCAAGGCTGGTATGATAGACCAAAGGATCCTCTCAGCTGGGATTGGAAGAGGACGGACCATGGCCTGCTCCCCACCATGAACACCAATGATCTAGCTCCAGCTGAAATCCTCAACACAGTGTCCTGCGGATGTAAGAAGGGGTGCAGGGAGTTGCAGCTGCCGGAAAGTTGGTATAATGTTCAACAATTTGCCTCAACTGCCACCGCCAGTCCTGCTCGAATTCAGCACCATTCGAGGATAAGGGTGTGTCCCACATGCCGATCGCCGCAGAAGCAGAAATAGTTGAGGACAGTCCCTTTGCAGATGATCTCGATGAACAGTGGCTCGACATGCCAGCCGAGCTTGAGAGCTTTGTAGATTAAGGGCCATCGACATCTAAGAAAATGCGAGCATGATTGCTGCCTTATTTTCTGCTGCATGATTATTGATTTCTATAACATGTTTCTATTCATATTTAATTAATGTATGTCAATTTTAAATGTTCCTACTACTGTATTAATTAATATTAATAATCGTTATTAATTAAAGAATGCAATATACAACTTTGTTCTAATTAAAATGTTTTTCATTCGTACTACTCCGAATCACTACTCAGAGTGTCTACATTTATATAACTAGTTTACTGATTTGCGTATATCTTAGATATTTGAATTGAAATGTTCTTAGCAGTGATCAGAGTAGGTAGATTGAAGT
Organism: Meconema thalassinum; assembly: GCA_946902985.2. Classification (NCBI taxonomy): domain Eukaryota; kingdom Metazoa; phylum Arthropoda; class Insecta; order Orthoptera; family Tettigoniidae; genus Meconema; species Meconema thalassinum. Next base: position 18,155,962 of record OX336395.1, on the reverse strand, counting down.
TTCGTACTTACATCATTATGTCATAACACGAACATGCCTTTTTTCGGAACGTTTCGCTATTTTCGGAATTTCACTATATATTATTAATGTTGTAATTAAATTAGTTAACTAGTCATTTGAAATTAAAAGGAATTTTCAAAATTGTCTATATAGCGTGAAATTTTATAATCTACAGCTCTACAACTTTTATTCTATGGGTTTTTCAACAGGAGAATCTGTTTCAAAGATAGGTGGTCTTGGATGGTCGCAAAATGTAAGTTTGCACCTAAATGAGAAGTTTTTCCAGTTATGAACCTTCGATTTCGGCTATACCAGTGAACCAAATTTCAAGGTTCAGATGTTCATTCGGCGCAGAATTTAACTTTCTTTATTATTATTATTAATCTTGATTGGTCACATTGGGCCACTTGAGTCGTTCCACAATCACTTCTTCTTTGAAGGTAGTACTGCTTGGTTCTTGCGCTCTTTCCAGTACTTTTTCATTCTTTCAGATCGGGATTTTCTCAACTCATTTGAATTCTCCATAGGCTTTCTATGTGTCATTTCTGCATAAAATTTGTGAGTTTAAAGAATGGTGTTAATTTTATTTTTCTCCTCGGCATCTGTTATCTTGAGTCCAACTGCTTTGAGATCTTGTTGGATTTCTTGGATCCATTTTGCTCCAGTTTTCTTTCCTTGATTTATCATCACCATTTGGCGTACAATTCTGTTTTCTGGAAGCCGTAAGATGTGAAAAAAATATGAAATTCTTTTCTTCTTCATTGTGCTGGTGATTGGATCAATCTCACGATAGACAGTTTCATTTGGGAGAATCCTCCATACTCCCTCAACCTGATACTTTTTATTTATGCACGTTCTAATGATTCTTCTTTCCGTTTTGAAGAGCTGATCAGTTCTTTGTTCATTTTTAATTTGGAACAGTGTTTCACAAGCATAAGTGGCTTCAGGGAGAGTTACAGTTTTATAATGTTGGATCTTAGTAGCTAATGATATGCATTTTTATTATATGTTGACCAGGTTAGAGATTGTGCCTTTTTCATTTTATTTGTTCTATTTATCCAAGTTACTTTTTCGTTTAAGTTATGTGTCATAATTTCTCCAAGATACTTAAATTGAGGAACTAAATTAATTTTTTGATCATTTATATAGACTTCATTTATAGCCTATCTAAGGGTTTCATAGGCATGATCTCCCTTGAGCAATTTCTTGGAGACTAGTGATCTGAGTACAAACCTCTTCCTTGTCTAGTGCCAAAAGAGCCAAGTCATCTGCAAATCTTAAGCAGTTTATTTTTATTGATGGTTTTGTTCCAATTTTGATCTTAGGAGGGTTTTCCTATTGCAAAACTTTCATGATATAATCAAGAGCCACATTGAAAAGCAGAGGGGATAATCCATCACCTTGTCTGAGACCAGTTTTTACTGTGAAAGCTGTTGATATTTCTCCCCTAAATTTAACTTTCGAATTTGTGTTTGTTAAGGTTAATTGAATGATTTTTATCAATTTAGGATCTGAGGATTTGTAGCAGTGTCAGTCTATGAATACTATCATAGGCTTTCTTGAAATCTATAAAAGAGGTAAACAGTTGTTTATTTCTGTTTTTGTAATATTCCATTATTAATTTCAGGCTAAGGATTTGGTCTGGACAACTTCTGTAAGGGCGAAATCCTCCTTGATATTCTCCAAGTTGTGGTTCCAGAATGTTTTTGATCCTTTTGTAAATTATGAGAGAGAAAATTTTATATGTGCAGTCCAGAAGGATAATTCCCCTGTAGTTATCTGGGTTCGTTTTGTCTCCTTTCTTAAATAATGGATGGATTATTCCCATGATCCAGTGTGCAGGAATTTCTTCAGTAATCCACATTTTAACTAGGTGTTGATGAAGATTTATAATCGCAGATTTACCAGCATTTTTCCAGATTTCAGCAAAGACTGAGTCTTCGCCACAAGTTTTTGTAATTTTTTTGTTCTTTAATTGCGAGTTCTACTTCATTAATGTTTGGAGGATTTATTAAATCAGGTGAAGTTAAAATAGGTGTATCAGTGTTTACTTGCAGGGTTTCCAGTGGATCATCACAATTTAACAGTTTCTCGAATGCTTTTGCCAGGATCTCTGTATTTTCTTGGTTAGAATGTGCTAACTTTCCTGTTTGATTTTTCAACATTAATGTTGGAGCTTCAATTTTTTTTAGATATTTACCAAATGTTTTGTAATAATCTTGAGATTGCTTTTTCTTGAAATCGTCTTCTATCTTTTCCAGTGTATTTTTAAGATGATTAGGTTTTGTTTGTCTGATGATTTTATGGGTTAATTTTCTTTGTATAGTTAGTTCTAAATTTGATTCTTCTGACGTTAGAGCTTGATGTTTTATCCATGCTTGGTGTCTTTTCTCTATTGCTTGATCACAATCTACATTCCACCATTCATGTTTTTTCCTTGGATTTATTGGTGCTAACTCCCCTGCTATTGATTTTAATTTAGTGATTAATTCGTCCAATGTTTTAGTGTTGAGAGATTCTTCGCCTGTTCTTTCACAGTACTCTACATTTTTTATTAAGGTAGATGGATCAAATTATCTCCTATTTTTATTATTAGGTCTTTTCTTGGCCATTGGAGTTAATTTTATTTTTATCTATACCACATAGTGGTCTGATCCTGAGTCTACTCCCCTTAGAACCTTCACATTGTGAATTTCGTGATGGTGAAATTTATCCATGCAGACATGATCCAACTGCCATTCACCCCTTCTGAAGTCAGGATGTTTCCAAGTTTTGAATTTATGGGGCTGTCTTTTAAAACATGCTGATTTAGAGATTAATTTGTGGTTTCTACAAATTTCGACTAATCTTAGACCATTTTTATTGGTTCGTTTATGTGCTGTCCATTTTCCAATGGTATCTCTATATCTTCTTCTTGTCCAAGTTGCGCATTGAAATCACCAAGGAGAATTTTGATGTTTGATGAAGGGATGTTAATTAATATTTGATCCAAAAGATCCCATAATTTTTGTACTTCTTCTCTGTCCTTAATGGTGTTTTTTTTTTATTAGTAGGAGCATGTGCATTAATAATTGTATATGTTTTATTTGCCGACTTCAAAGTTAGGGTCGTAAGTCTGGAGGATTGAGATTTAAATTCTGTTATCGAGTCAATGATTCCGAGATCTATTAAGAATCAGTTACCAAATTGTGGACAATTTTTCATAACTCGTTTTCCTGGAATTCCTTTATATAGTCTGTATCCTTGTGATTCCAGATGGTCTTGATCACTATTTCTAATTTCCTGAAGGGCCATAATTAGAATGTTATGACTTCTCATGATATCCGTGATGATCTTCAATTTCCAGTTTGAACCAGAGAGTTAACATGTGCAGAAAAGAATCAGACTTGTTTAGGTTTGATTGTCCGTAGTATTTGTTTGTTTGCTACTTGATGAGTTTTCAGACGCTCCGATTCGTCATTATCTTCCGCATGAGAGCCCACCGTATCCGAATGCTATCTTTTCTGTAATCTATCATTACAGACGGCGGAATTATTCTTCAAATGACTTTTCATGGTCGACTATTTTGCTTTCAGAGGGCAGTCAATGCAGGTTTGATGGTGTTATGTAGAGCAATTTATCTTGTTTATTTGGATCTGATGATGCTCCCTTGACATGTCATCTCTGAGTTTTCTTCTTCAATAGTCCTCAATAATATATATAAATCTTAATCCTTTCTAACTTATTTTAGTCTCTTTTCACATATTCCAATAATTGGAATGATTCAGATGTTGACCGACTCTAAGGTACAATATTAATTGTTAATGTGGCAACACTGTAGAATGGCTGTCTTTATTGTTATGTTGACCGACTGGAAGACACAATCAACAATGCTTAAATTCTCTCTCCACATTCTAATGCAATCTGCATTTCCTACTCAAAATGCTTTAAATTTCCATTTGAACAAGTATAGTCCTTACAATTCGTTTCAGTATTTAACAAAACCTTTATTGAGTTTCTGTCACATTTCAAATTGACTTCTGCGTAAAATTAAGTGATCAGCTGTTATCGTCAGGTATTCATTTTAATTGTCGGTTGCTTGTCGTCTCATGTTAAGTTCACTTACGTCAGTCCTTTTTTGTACGCTAGGGACAATGGGATGATCTTACTTACCTTTCCTCCTCGTTGCTCCAACCGCCTGCAACCCTTGGATGTTGTAGTGTTTGGACCGCTCAAGGCAAAGTTTCCAGTATGATTAAACAACCCTGGGAAAACAATAACTGTTCCTATATATCAGAAAGTATGCTAGCCGACAGCTTTAAATTATGCACACGTATAGTACCTGACATTCTATATTAATCTTCGTTCGCTCTTTCTGAAGGATATTCTGCGGGAAAACGCTGGAAAATATTCTTCAACCAAGTGCCAGAACATGAGAGTAGTTCCAGTCATAAAAGCTGCTGTGTTGAGTGGACGTCAGAGGTGATCAAATAAAAAAATGGCTAACGGACTTTAATCTTTCACTCCATTCAAGAAGAAAAGGACAAGTGGTGTGTTCTTTTAAAGCGACTTACTGTCACTTTATTCCTAGCTGAAAGAGGACGTGCTTTTCGGGGTAGTATTGATAAAATCGGGAGCCCCTCACATTGCAATATTTTGAGAATTTTAGAACTGCTGGCCAATTATGATTGAGTTTTGAATGAACATTTAAATAGAGTCCGCTCGTTTCAAGAAAAGGGAGAATGTATGCAAGTGAATTATCTGTCTCGTGATATTCAAAATGAGTTTATTACTCTTCGCGCTGCCCAAGTTACGAGGAAAATTTTAGAAGAAAGGGAAATGGCAAAAAACTATGCCATTATAGTTGATGCAACACCAGATTCTGCACATGTTGAACAGACTGCGTTTCTTTTGAGATGCGTTCATTTGATTGAAAATGAAACTCAGCCTTACCAAGTCGAAGTAAGGCTACTTTGCTTTACCGACTGTCCCAAAAGAAGTGGGGAAGCCATTGCAGAGCTTATTTTTAGATAATCTAAAGGAGTTTGACATCCAATTAGAAGACTGTAGGGGTCAAGTCTGTGACATGAAAGGAGGGTACAAAGGAGCTCAGGCAAGAATTCTGTCTGCTAACGGTGAAGCAGTTTACTCTGCTTGCACTTGTCATTCCCTGAATCTGTGTGGCTGCAGTGACAATCTTTGGAGCTGTTCAAAAGTTATTTAACATATTTAGCTCCAGCCCCCAAAGATGGGAAATTTTGAAAGGCAAGATACCAAGCTCTCTTCACTCGACGTCGAAGACTCGCTGGTCTGCTAGAGTAGACAGCGTTAAACAAGTCGCAGCTCACCTTCCAGGGATAGAATAACTGGAGGTATTGACTGTACTGAGCCTAACTTCTGAATGTCATCGAGACCTTGAGGGATTGAAAAGAATATTTCAAAACCTTCAACTGCTTTCGTCTCTTTTCTTCCTCTTCAAATTTTTGGGCTATCCTATATTTTAGCCACTACATCAGCTTCACAATATATACGGTACCACCCTTCTAAACGAATATATGGTATATAATGAATAATAAATATGTACCGGTATTATAGCCTATATATGATGTATTCTTACCTTGAACCAAATAGATGCAAGAAGAAGGCAGCTGAAGTAGGGCTAAAAATATTGGATGTCCCCCACAACTTGAAGAGGAAGAAAGGAGACGAAAGAAAAGAAAGCGGCTAGCTCTTGAAGAGGATGAGAGTCATGAAGACAGTAGTGATGCCAAAACTAATTTCTGAAATGATGTGTTCAATGTAATTCTGGACAGTATTATAGGAGACATGACAGTGCGGTTTCGATCAGTACAATCTCTTTGTAGCGGGTTTTCCGTTTTGTAGCAATGCAATGAAATGGCAGAAGCATTAATTTCGGAAAAAATAGTTGAGCTTTTAAGGCGCTATTTTAATGACATAGGAAACTACCTTTCTGATGAATTACCAAACCTGAAATTAATTTACAAAGCTAAATTTGGTAGCAAAACTCTTACGCCCTTGGACTATCTCAATAAAGTTAAAGCTTTTAAATTGGAAACCCTATTTACCAATCTTAATGTAGCATTGAAAATAATTGTTACCATCCCCGCAACAGTTTCTTTCTCGGTTCTCAATCGTTTTCCGCTCGACCATGTGCCAGAATAGACTTTCAAGCTTGTATGTTTTGGCCGTTGAAACGGAACTTGTGAAGTCTACCAATTTGGACAATATCATAGATGATTTTCCCACAAAAAAAAGCCAGAAAGGGAGTCTTAACCTATGTTAACTGTTTGTATTGTAGGATTGTTTTATACATGTACATATACTGTGAGCCATTAAAGATGTAAGTTTATGGTGAATTTAGTGTTTTAATATTTTATTTCTAACCTTTCAGTTCAGTTTAAAAATAAGGTGAAGAAAACTTTAACAATCGATTTTAAAAGCAAATTGATTGGATTTTTAAGTTTTAGAAAATTAGTTATATAAACTGCATTGTTTTTAAAGTGATGGGTTACTGTTTATTTGGGAGTGAGAATTATTAAAACGAATTGGAGTGCTTTCATGACTTGACATTAACATTTACAAAGATATTGTTTAAAATCGGTAATGCAGTTTATGTGTATGTATAATACACTAAATACATGGCTGTGATTAGTGAATTTGGGTTGCACTAAAATGGATAATTTGTAGGGGCCCTAAATAACCCCCAGCACTGGGGCCCGCGGCCGCTCTCTCCGGCCCTGTGAACATGTGCATGAATCTATTCCTTCCTATTCCAATGTTATGACATTCCAACTCCTGCATCTACCGTCGAACATATGCAGGAATCTCTTCCTTTATGTTCCACTGCAAGCCCTGTAGTTCTGTCTCCTGAAAGCATTCGACGATTTCCTAGAGCTGCAGCAAGAAAATCATTGAGTAACCGGGGAAGAAAAAGAGGTAAATCCAGAACTTAACAGATACACTAGAAATGATCCGCATCGAGACAGAGACTCAAGAAGGTATCAAGAAAAAGCAGCCGAAACAATGTTCGAAGAAACAGAAAAAGATTGTTTCAAAATGTGTTCCCAGTTCAGATTCAGAAGTGTTTCCCCTTCGTGATGATAGTGACACCTACGTCCTTCACTCTAGTGATTATGAAGGGGGGAACTTAGATAATTTTGATTTAGAATCAATGGAAGAAAACGATTTTATATTAGTAGAACTCGAAACCAAAGAGTTACCTTTGCACTATGTAGGACAGCTACAAGGGAATGTAGATTCGCATGAATGGAATATCTCCTTCATGAAGCAAGTGCGGGCCACAAACACACTTGTATTCCCAGATAAAGAAGACAGATGGCCGACATTATCTGGAAACTTACAAATCCTGTCTCATCTGGAGCAACAGCACAGGCTAATAAGATGTTTGCATTCAATTTCAAATTGAGTGAAATATAACGGTATTCTGTTGAAAATAAAGTATGTGTTCAAATGTTCCCCAGCAAAGTTCAATAGTACCCCACCTCTGTTTAACTCTACCCCTTTCTGGGGCACCTTTGATCGGTCATTTTACACGCTGCATAATTATCAGTTTTGTAATATATGTTATCATAATTATTGCAAAGGAAAACATTAGAATTAATTGTCAAATTGTAAAGGTGTTATTTGGCCGTACAGAAGAAAAGAATGTAGAAGCTTAAACTACAGTTCAAATGTGCCCCCACCCCCTCTCTCCTACATAATGTATATATATGGCAATATGCACTAGCCTACCATATTTACGAATAAGGAAGCTTGTAGTTTAACGTGACCGTTAATCTCGCGATCATAAGCCACGGGACCTCCATTTAACGTGGAATCCGAACCACAGGACATGGCAAATATTTACGAATAATTTATAATAATTGACAGGTAGGAATATTGTGAATTATATATTTTTGTGGTCTACTTTCACGCTCTGCCGTGCAGTGGCTCTGTATTTGAATGATGTGGTTGCTTCTAAGGGGGTCAGATGGCAGCATCATGCAGAGACTCCTGCTAGAAGCGAATTTAAATGTGACCATGACATGACCTTTGTCATATAAACAATCGAAATATTAATTTGCCGCTTAACACTAAAGAGTGTCGTGTGCAGTTTGAACTAGTGTGCTATTGTTAAGTAGCTCGCCAATTACGCTGATTGGTTTAACATCAAGAAGAGTGACGGGGGTGAAATTTAAAACTCTCCCAAAAGCGGCAGCCGTCTTGGAAATAGGATTGACTAGCCAGATATCGAAGACACAAGAGGTGTTTTGAGAACTGCTCTGTGGGAGGTCTCCTGAGATAATAGTGTGTGGATCTGTTATTATTGGAATATCTTGGTGGAACGACGATCTGAAATAGACCGAGGTAGTGAAAACTGATGGAGAATGATGTGTGGTCTGGCAACCGCTTGTGGATTGTGATGAGATCGGAAGGTCAGGCAACAGTTATTTCACCATGAGGGAAGGTGAACAGGTGTGAGTAGGTACTGTACTCGATGTGACCTGAGTCGAATCGGCTACGCTGACCATGTTAGGAAGAACGTGCTAGAAAAGAGGCGAATTATGGGAACCTGACGTCAGGAAAGAAGGGGGAATGTCTTGCAACATCGAAGCAACGATAATGCCGGGACCCAGCGAATATGATTTCATTTCAAGGTGATGAGAAATAATAATACTGTGTGAGTATCTGTTAATAACGTTAAGATAATAGTTTATGGATATATATTTTACTTTATGTGTCCGGATGACCAATAAGAATGTAGGGGAGTTTGTGACGTCACGCCAGTCACAGTTCAGCGTGTGACAGCGATCAATAACCACATAAACAGCGCAGTTATCGTCCATCCGGTGCTTGCGAATATTAATCATGTTGATGCACTTAAAACTTTGACAAATGACTGTAATAAATGACCTACAAATTCGAAAAATGCTCTATAAAATGGAGAATCAAAATAAATTTCTAGCACTTAACAAAAGGTTTATGTTCACTTAAGTCTGAATTGCACTGCACTACGAATGCCATTCTAATGTTGTCTAATGTAAATGATCTGCGGTTATCAGCCAAAAAGTATTTATATCTCGAAATGCTGCGTTCAACATCAACTGATGTGATCAGAGCGTACTTGAACTGAGGAAGGTCGTTTGCTGCTTAATTCTCCTCAATCCCATCCATGCAGTAGTTTTCACCAGAAAGAATGTCTGAGATTTTGCAGAATGTTTTATACCCGGTGTTTTTGCCCAGCACTTGTTTCAGTTTTGATGCAATCCCCGCAGCAATTTCGCCACGATTGCTGCTAGGACCAGCTTTCACCCGGTTTAAATTATCTTGTATCAGCTACTAGTTTCTTCTTAACTGTGAGACACGTAACTCCCTCATTTAAAGCTGTGACATGATTAAATTGAAAACAAGTAGTTCCGTGAAGAACTATACAGCCTATTTGCATATATCCTACTTATGTTAATTGCCACTATCAACATACACAATTTCAGTTTGATTGCTGTAATAGATTCGTAGATATTGAGAACCGACTAAATATTTCGGATGGTCGCCATGTTGGATTTTATATATGTAGGTCCTAGAGTTATGTACTGTTACATGCAGATTATTGTGAACGTGTAGTATTCAAACTTCAATCGCATAGTTAGGACACAAGAAAAAACAAGGAGATTTAAAAAATTTTCACAGCTGCCATCTTGAGGTTATGGAAACAATTGAAATAAATTAGATGCCAGTGGATTAACATTCGTATAAGGATTTACTGTACCAAGTTTCACTGCACGCGGATGGTTAAATTGCGAGAAACGTCCATGTGAATATTTATAATTCGCGTCACCGCCAAGTTGGATTTGTGATCACCAGGTTATTTAAAGTCCTATAGGTGAACTTAAATTCATAGCCCCTATGAACATTAAAAAATGCAGTTTGATTGCTAAAATAGATTCGTAGATATTCAGTATCGTCTAAATATTTCGGTTGGTCGCCATGTTGGATTGTTAAATGTATAGGCCATAGAGGCATGTACCATTAAAGGAAAATTATTGCGTAGGTTCATTATTCAAACTTTCACTTCGATCGCATGACTACATGACAATGAATAAAATCTTAATATTAAAATTCGCACTGCCGCCATCTTGAGGTTATGTAAACAATTGAACTAAATTAGATACCAGTGGATTACAATGTGTATAAATATTTCCTGTGCCAGGTTTCAGTGCGCTTGGAACATTAAATCGCGAGAATGGTCTATTTAAAATTTTCAAATTCGCTTGGCCGCCATGTTCATTTTGTAGTTAACCGGTTTTTGAAAGTCTTATAGATGGACTTCCAGTAGTGCCCTTTATCTCCGTACAAAATTTCAGGGTTTTACCGCTAATAGTTTCAGAGATATAGAATGCCGGTGAAATATTTCGCACATCCGCCATCTTGTGATTAGGTAAACAATTGAACGAAGTTAGATGTCGGTGCATTACAATGTATATAAACATATACTGTACCAAGTTTCATTGCGTTTGGTTGGTCAAATCGCGAGAAACGTCTATTTAAAAGTCGCAAAATCGCTTGGCCGCCATGTTGGTTTTGTAGTTACCAGGTGAACTTATAGTAGTTCCCTCTATCACCATAGAAAATGTCAGGGTAATATCGGCAATAGTTTCGGGGATATTGAATGCTGGTGAAATATTTCGCACAGCCGCCATGTTGGATTGGTGAGTCGTAACATAATTTGAAGGGCACGGTCGAGGTCGCCGGGAATAGTGCTATGAACTTTCCGAGTTTCATTGAAATCACTCCAGCCGCTTAGATTTTATTAGGGGGACACACACACACACGAAACGCACACACACACGGACAAAAAGTGATCTCATAAGCCTATTTTTTCAAAATTGAAAATAGGCTAAAAATGACCTCAAAAGGCCGATTTCTCTAAAATAAGACCAAAAAATTCTACCAAACTTTAAAAAAATGCTCTTAAAATGGAAAAATTGCAAAAAATACAAAAGGATGCAAACTAAAACTGACATATTTGAAGACGGGGTGGCCCGTCCGGAGTTTCTATGTACTTCAGCATTGTTTTACGACAGCTCAGTAAAAAGATGACCTGTCATCAACATCCGGGCCCTATTATGAATATTAATGAACCCACTAACATAGCCGAGTGGTCTGGGCATGCTGCACGGCGCGTCTGGATAGATATACTTATGGAGATCCGGGATTCGAACAGCACCCCGAGTATTGTTGCCCCCCTCCAAATCTTTCAAACTCCAAGTCCAGACCCAAAAACAGTTGCAATAACATATATTATCAGACAGATTCTACACACACTTGAAGTACACGGGGCAGCCCCTAAACTGAGGAACCAACCATTCTCTGCCATCATTAATTTTACTGTTGAGCTTTTTTACACCATCTTGTTTCGGTTTATGCTCAATATTCTATGTGTTTCAGGATCAAAGAGTTGGCGGATATCTCCAACAAACGTGGAATGCTGCCACACCCTGTCAAGAGTATAGAAGTGTTGCTTATTAGCCCTTTAGCATGGATAAATCAAATTCTCTGGCACTACCACGCTTTGGAAAGAGTCTAAGCACAAGTTTCAAAGTAAAATTTTCTACGCGTATTTGAAAATGACGTAAGTGCCATATTCCCTGACAAATTTCAATGAAACGTAAATAAAATAATTTAAAGCCCTGTCTGTACCTTGATAAAACAATAAAAGTCACAATCCTAGGAGACACCTTACGTACCGCCAAATCTTCAATATCACTCGAATCATTGTCCAAGGTCGAACGAGGCCGAGTCCACCCCGGTAGCGCTCAGTATTTTACTGTACGAATATCGGTGAAGGTTATTGTGGAATATTTCACTTACAGTATATTCATTAGGCGAGCGTTAAAAACCCCTCAGTTTGGCTTCCTTTGCCGGGGAAGTACAGCCGGCCGGCCCATGTCATAGATTTATGGCATGCAAAAGAACCTTCCACTATTAACACTTGTGTGAAGCTAAATTATAGGCTACATTTGACTAACACTCTTAGGGTCCAACGTTTGTCGCTAATAGTCGACTGTGGTGGCATCTATTAACCAGGTTCGGAACTAGTTGACGGTGGCGTTTGTAGCAAAAGTTGGAACTACTTGAAAATTGAATGTCTGCAGTTCTTACTTAAATTCAGAACAGATAACACACACTAATACAGCCATCACAATTAATATAGGTTATCAGACAGTTTCTACACACACACAAAGTACACGGGGCTACATGACCACGTTGTGGCAGCCTCTAAACTGAGGAACAAACCAGCCAGTATATTTATTATTATACAATGTTTCTATCATAACTTTATGTTGTAGAAGTTGGTAGATCACGTGTTTTTATTCACATATTATCGATCTGACTGATTATTTCATCTATTTATTATCATATCAACAGTACAATGCTATGTTTCCCTGTTGGTTCTTATTGTGCACGTCTTCCCCAAAGCAAGACTGTATTATCATTGCAAAGGGGAGAACATCTGAGTCCTTGAGCAGTTCGAAGAAGAAGAAGAGCAGGGTTCAAAGGATACGGGCACAGCCACCTGTAAGGAAGGGCCTGCCCATAGCACTCTAGTCCATGTGGTAACCATGGTGATGAATGTGCGACTCCGTACTAAATTGCATATGTTCTTTTAACACTCGCATGTTCTACAATAGTGATTAATGTAGACCCAAGAGGAAAGGCTAATCATCATCATCATATATTATTTCAGAAGTATAGATCCCTCCTGCGGCGCTTACAAGCGACCGATCGTGACAAATGAGCATTCAAATGAAAGAGAATAGACATTAGCAGTGACGAATTACACTCTAATTTTATAAATATCTGTAATGTCCATAAAAAAAATATGTACGAAGTTGCGATTTGCAGATACCGTTGCTGTAGGAAAATACGCTCCATAATTGCTGTCCACTTCACAATTTGGCCGCTGTGACGCCTGTTTCATGTCATTTTAACACTCTGAGGTCTTCCCTTTATCATTTTACATGGATTTCAGAAACAGTAAATCAAAGAAATGAGTACGACACTTAATCGTAAAACTTTATAAATATCGAATAACCGGTGAGTGTTATGATGATCCAAATTTCAGTGATTGCCTGCTTAAGTTAGTGAACGTAGAACTCGGAGTACTAACTGAAATGTAAATAGTGTTCTATAATCATTTGGTTGAAATAAAAACATAACAACCATTGTCCTTAAATCTCTCATTATAAACCTATTGGGGAAAGTGTGTTGTTTATTGCAACTTAGCCCTGTAAAAACAACAACAACAACAACAACAATCTACGTTGATACTAGGGGGGTAACTACAGGGAGACCATTCCCCCCCCCCCCCCCCCCAGAGACAAATTATAAAAATATTACATTTGTTAAGTTTCTTATTTTGAATGAAACCAATCTTCAGATTGATTGGAAGATGTAAGTTAATGCTTAGTCTACTAATTTGAAAGCATTTCTTTTCACTCGTTTGCTATATTTAGCGCTACCCTAACTTAACTCTTACTGAATGAGCAAAATAGAGAGGTAGCACTTGTCGGTGGCTTCCTGTTAGTATTCGAGTGTGTGGGTCATTTTGGAAAGTGCATTGTGTTAAACTGGAGCAAAAATACACCACTTGTCAGTGGCTTCCTATTAGTAATCGAGTGTGAGGGTCATTTTGGAAAGTATATTGTGTTAAACTGGAGCAAAAATACACCACTTGTCAGTGGCTTCCAGTTAGTATTCGAGTGTGAGGGTCATTTTGGAAAGTGTATTGTGTTAAACTGGAGTTGGAAACATTAGTTTATCGATATTTTATTTATACAAAGGGACAGATGTCGCAAAGAACACTGAACATTATAATTTAATACCAACAACATTGTTAATTTTCGATCATTTGTACATTGATAAGTGCAAACACAACGGATTATTTGCTAATGAATTAAACCATTTAAAAATGTAGGTAGGAGGTTCATATACTTGCTTTCATTATGTCCGAGTGCTCACCCCTTAATGTAATGTAGGTAGGAGGTTCATATACTTGCTTTCATTATGTCCGAGTGCTCGCCCCTTAATGTAATGTTGGTAGGAGGTTCATATACTTGCTTTCATTATGTCCGAGTGCTCACCCCTTAATGTAATGTAGGTAGGAGGTTCATATACTTGCTTTCATTATGTCCGAGTGCTCACCCCTTAATGTAATGTAGGTAGGAGGTTCATATACTTGCTTTCATTATGTCCGAGTGCTCACCCCTTAATGTAATGTAGGTAGGAGGTTCATATACTTGCTTTCATTATGTCCGAGTGCTCACCCCTTAATGTAATGTAGGTAGGAGGTTCATATACTTGCGTTCATTATGTCCGAGTGCTCACCCCTTAATGTAATGTAGGTAGGAAGTTCACATACTTGCTTTCATTATGTCCGAGTGCTCACCCCTTAATGTAATGTAGGTAGGAGATTCATATACTTGCTTTCATTATGTCCGAGTGCTCACCCCTTAATGTAATGTTGGTAGGAGGTTCATATACTTGCTTTCATTATGTCCGAGTGCTCACCCCTTAATGTAATGTAGGTAGGAGGTTCATATACTTGCTTTCATTATGTCCGAGTGCTCGCCCCTTAATGTAATGTTGGTAGGAGGTTCATATACTTGCTTTCATTATGTCTGAGTGCTCGCCCCTTAATGTAATGTTGGTAGGAGGTTCATATACTTGCTTTCATTATGTCCGAGTGCTCGCCCCTTAATGTAATGTTGGTGGGAGGTTCATATACTTGCTTTCATTATGTCCGAGTGCTCACCCCTTAATGTAATGTTGGTAGGAGGTTCATATACTTGCTCTCATTATGTCGGAGTACTCACCCCTTAATGTAATGTAGGTAGGAGGTTCATATACTAGCTTTCATTATGTCCCAGTGCTCACCTCTTAATGTAATGTAGGTAGGAGGTTCATATACTTGCTCTCATTATGTCGGAGTGCTCACCCCTTAATGTAATGTTGGTAGGAGGTTCATATACTTGCTTTCATTATGTCCCAGTGCTCACCTCTTAATGTAATGTAGGTAGGAGGTTCATATACTTGCTTTCATTATGTCCGAGTGCTCGCCCCATAATGTAATGTTGGTGGGAGGTTCATATACTTGCTTTCATTATGTCCGAGTGCTCACCCCTTAATGTAATGTAGGTAGGAGGTTCATATACTTGCTTTCATTATATCCGAGTGCTCACCCCTTAATGTAATGTAGGTAGGAGGTTCATATACTTGCTTTCATTATGTCCGAGTGCTCACCCCTTAATGTAATGTAGGTAGGAGGTTCATATACTTGCTCTCATTATGTCCGAGTGCTCACCTCTTAATGTAATGTTGGTAGGAGGTTCATATACTTGCTTTCATTATGTCCCAGTGCTCACCCCTTAATGTAAAGTTGGTACGAGGTTCATATACTTGCTTTCATTATGTCCGAGTGCTCGCCCCATAATGTAATGTTGGTGGGAGGTTCATATACTTGCTTTCATTATGTCCGAGTGCTCACCTCTTAATGTAATGTAGGTAGGAGGTTCATATACTTGCTTTCATTATGTCCGAGTGCTCACCCCTTAATGTAATGTAGGTAGGAGGTTCATATACTTGCTCTCATTATGTCCGAGTGCTCACCTCTTAATGTAATGTTGGTAGGAGGTTCATATACTTGCTTTCATTATGTCCCAGTGCTCACCCCTTAATGTAAAGTTGGTACGAGGTTCATATACTTGCTTTCATTATGTCCGAGTGCTCACCCCTTAATGTAATGTTGGTAGGAGGTTCATATACTTGCTCTCATTATGTCCGAGTGCTCACCCCTTAATGTAATGTAGGTAGGAGGTTCATATACTTGCTTTCATTATGTCCGAGTGCTCACCCCTTAATGTAATGTAGGTAGGAGGTTCATATACTTGCTTTCATTATGTCCCAGTGCTCACCCCTTAATGTAATGTTGGTAGGAGGTTCATATACTTGCTTTCGTTATGTCCGAGTGCTCACCCCTTAATGTAATGTTGGTAGGAAGTTCATATACTTGCTTTCATTATGTCCGAGTGCTCACCCCTTAATGTAATGTAGGTAGGAGGTTCATATACTTGCTTTCATTATGTCCGAGTGCTCACCCCTTAATGTAATGTTGGTAGGAGGTTCATATACTTGCTTTCATTATGTCCCAGTGCTCACCCCTTAATGTAATGTTGGTAGGAGGTTCATATACTTGCTTTCATTATGTCCCAGTGCTCACCCCTTAATGTAATGTTGGTGGGAGGTTCATATACTTGCTTTCATTATGTCCGAGTGCTCACCCCTTAATGTAATGTTGGTAGGAGGTTCATATACTTGCTCTCATTATGTCGGAGTGCTCACCCCTTAATGTAATGTTGGTGGGAGGTTCATATACTTGCTTTCATTATGTCCGGGTGCTCATCCCTTAATGTAATGTTGGTGGGAGGTTCATATACTTGCTTTCATTATGTCCGAGTGCTCACCCCTTAATGTAATGTAGGTAGGAGGTTCATATACTTGCTTTCATTATGTCCGAGTGCTCACCCCTTAATGTAATGTAGGTAGGAGGTTCATATACTTGCTTTCATTATGTCCGAGTGCTCACCCCTTAATGTAATGTAGGTAGGAGGTTCATATACTTGCTTGCATTATGTCCGAGTGCTCACCCCTTAATGTAATGTAGGTAGGAGGTTCATATACTTGCTTTCATTATGTCCGAGTGCTCACCCCTTAATGTAATGTAGGTAGGAGGTTCATATACTTGCTTTCATTATGTCCGAGTGCTCACCCCTTAATGTAATGTTGACTAAGCTCATCCCCCAAACACTGTTACACCACTGCTGATAATCCTTGTCAATATTTAATAATTTCGGTCGATCATGAACTACGATAGCTACATTTCTCATGTCTACGTTGGCATTTGAGCTGTGTATGTAAAACAGATTCACAGCGGCTTGGGTGGCATAGTTGTTAGCATGCTGAACTGCTGTTCCCAAGATCGTGGGATTCAAATCCAGCCGAAGTCGTCGGACTTTTTAAGAGCGTTAAAATTCTTCATTATGCCTTTCTTCCTAGGGGAAGTAAAGCCGGTGGTCCCATGTCATAGATTTATGGCATGCAAATGATACTTCCACTAACTAAACTTGTGCGAAGCTAAATTTCTAGGTTAGATTTCGTTGAAACGCTTTATCAAAATTCCAACGTTCACGTCTCAGTGACATCTGGTGGTGAAAGTTGGAACTACTTGAAATTGAACGGAACTTGTAGCTAAGCCCATGGTTGACCGCTTGAAGCAGCTAGAGCCTCTGGCGAGACAACATGTCCTGGGTCACTCCCGGCACTAAAAGCCATACGCTAAATAAATAAATAAATACAGTAGACCGACAGAAATCATAATTACTGGCATACTAATTAGTCAGTAAAGAAAAATGAGGAAGTTACAAGCGCAACAGGAGAGATCCACCGTATTTAATGTCACATTGGCGCTGCTGTGACAAACAGAAGGATTCTTAGTGAGAAGGTAGTGTTTACTGCGTCACGTCGTTGAAGATACGTGTATCTGTGGCATCAAACATCCTTCTCAGCAATTACTCTAAAATGATGACAGACCCGTTGAATACTTCAAACGAAATTAAGAAACGTCAATTGTTAACACTTGTACGAGGTATTTATTTGTTTCTTGCCATGTTCAGGTATTTTATTATTAGTTAACTTAACGTGAGATAATTTTATCAGCTTTATTGTTTTATTTGATTAATTGTTAAAAAACTTGCATCAAAATCTCCTTTTGTCTCCTATACGCACCCTCCCCCGTTCTAACATATTAGTGAACTTCTTTCCAATAGTCAGAATATTAAGAGACAGGCCAGGCGCTCGGCCGGACGTATCAAGCTCGCGAGGTGGTGCTGCAATTCAGTCTGGCCGAGGCCTGGTTATAGGTAGCCATGATATAGGGCACTGAAGCGGACATTTGATGGAGTTGAAGAGGAGGTTAAAGAAAGTAAGTACGACAGTAAGACCAAGCAGTTTGTTGATGAACCTTAAAATGTTCCGGCCATAAACATATTTTTATTGAAGTCGGTGATGAATGAGTTTTGTTCCTTTTAACAAATATGATAGAATGTCCTGGCTAGCTCAACAAATTGCCAGTGTTTCGCCCCAGTGTGCCAATGGGCTGTTCAGTTGGTTATGGTACATCTCGCCAAGATCGTGGCTACAACATAGTACATGCTTTAATTCGAGAACATTAGACTCTATATAGATACCAAGGTAATGTTTTATTGCTTTGGAAAGGGAGTTCGACTTCCATAGTGCATTGGCATTGCTCGTGACGTAGGTACACATGTATCGGGTGTCTTGGAATGGCCTTCTCAGTATGTACTAGCCACGCGTCTTGGTGAGGTGTATCATAACCAACTGAAGAGCCCAATGGTACACTGGGGCGAAACACTGGAAACTTGTTTGAGCTAGCCGGGACATTTTATCATATTTGTCGAAATATATTAGCTCAAACGGACAATTTACAACATGTTTTCCTTTGAGATCATTCGACTCTATTTTGTAACTTTTCCGTCAAAAGCAGGGCTGTTTTATGGGTGGGAAAGATGACTTTCTGGAGGCAGCACTTAGGGCTGATAAGCGCCTGCTTGTGAGAGTCCACCATCATTTTCATTTCCCAATAATTTACGAAATAATATGCATTGATATGCCATCAAGTTGAGGAGATGATTTAAGTCATCAAGCTACTTATGGTTGGGTTTATCTCACTTTTTTATTTACCATCAGATTACACGCTAGTGCTGCTTAGAATGAAGTTTATGTGAAATGCTGTGCCTAGGGTGCTATTCACGGAATAATCTACACAGTCACAAAGCTCTCATCCTCTTGACAGGTGGAGCGATATTACCGCTCTGGCAACTGCCATAAGCACTTTACTCGCGGAATAACTGAATTTTAGCTCACCCGAGTTATTATTTCAATTGTATACATAAGTCACGGTGAATCACTACCTACTACAGCGGGATGATTCAGAATAGAGAAGCCACGTGTCGTTCAACACATTTCAGACTCATAAAGACAATTTCATAGTTTTAATTAGTTCAGTCCTGAAGTATACCTAAGTACAGTCAATGACTTATTTAATGAGTTTCACATAGCATTAATAAGCCATAGTATTTGTCAATGCATGTATTTGTTTCAATCAGGGGCGGCTCCTGATTAGATATTTTAGGGTGGCCAGGTGATACTATTGTTTTATATTTGATATTCATTGTTGCCAATTTTGCCATTATCATGATTCCACACAACACATTTGAAACAAGTTTTAATAAATAGTTCATGCATTAAAAACTGTACTCACATGGCTCCTTATTTGTAAATATATTCTCTTCTGTGCCTGGATGAAGCAAATTTATCCATCATTTCGGTTGATGAGGTCCTAATGTTTTAATTTCTAACTGTGTGTTCAGCGGTATACAAGATAAAATATTTGTTAATAAAAAATCCACCTTCATTTTCCTATGTCGCACACAATCAGCATATTAAATAACTACGCACCGTGCCACAAAAGTTAAAAAACACATTTATACAGTAGAAATTAACTTCATTAAATCACCTGTACTGTACTTGGAACATCAGACAACTGAAAATTTATAAATATATTTTTGTGTAATGTCAGCAAACTGCGGACAATACCTGTTTAAGGTCGAGGGGTGGGGTGAACCCTTCTCCCGTAATCCTGTTTACAGAGACATACGCAGGAAGTTAAATGGAGAGATCTTCTATTTCGCTTCAAAGAAACGTTATGGGCCCCTGAAGAGAGAGAAAATCCCTGCATAGCACAGAAGAATTTGCGTGCAAGACGGTGCTATGTCAACTCCTTCCTCACCCGGCCCATCAAACCATACACTTTACATGGGAGTTTCAGTGGGGCAGCCCTCGCTATGACAAGACTGTCAGGATCTTAAGCTAGGGATGAGTTATGTATACTGAATTCTTTTAAGAGATTCTAGAAGGTTAACACTTATTTTAAGTTGAGTATCTGCAATTCAAAGTAATTTTAAAAGATATTAATTAAAAAAATTCTTAGTAATGCTGCCTAACGGCCCCGGGTGGGCAGGGCCCATTTGTCCATTAATGACGTATCAACCCTGGTATCAATCAGGATGTCTACCAAAACCAACTAACAGATTTCCCTGATTTTCCTGGATAAATACGAAAATTCCCTGAGTAACAGTAGCGGCCATAATAAACACAGTTTGTACTTGAAGAGCATTTCAAAAAGTGCTCGAACAATAAAGGATAGGATGACAACGTAGAAAAGAGGGGGAAAAATCAGAAAATATATTTTTCTATATTTTACCAACTTCTAAATTCTTCATCCATAAAAGCTCTTGTACTTGCGAGTATTGAAAGTAGCTCGTCTGTAGTAATGCTTTCATACACACTTATATACAAATACACTGTGTGCTCTATCTTGCAAGAAATGAGAGCTTACTGATTTAACGTCAGTACGAACACACAACAACAACAACAACAACAACAATCGTCGCCAGAATAATATTTTCCCCATCAAAACTTAAATCCCTAATTTCCAATTTTTCAAGGCTGGAACTTGTAAAACTAAAATTCCATGAGTTTTTCCGAAATTAAAAATTCCCTGAGTATTCCCTGTTTTCTAGACTAGTAGACACCCTAGTCACGGTTATATAGGAGTAATGTAGTTACATTAAATTGTTAGCCACTTTAAAAACTAGTTATTCTATAAAATAGAGATACAGTAAAAACTCGATTAACCGTCATCGTCGGGACGGTTGAGCGAATAGACGGATAACGGAAACACTGTATTATTCCTCCAAAATATGACCTCAATCAATTATATTATAGACAGATATCACTCTCACAGTAATGTAATATATTTCGGAGTGAAAAGAAATTAAACACGGTTGTAATAGCAAATAAAACTATTTATTACACGATAAAAACATCCGCACAGTAGCTACAAATATGGCAACATAATGTACAGTACAGTAATATAAACTTACAGGTCAAGTAGTTCATGTAGCGGCCAGGTACACTCACTTCCCACTAAAATAGAGTAAGTAAACAGAGTGAACGCGTCACTGCACCTTAAAGCACTTTGTTATTGCAGTATTATTATGCTATTACAGCAATGACGGTTAAACGAAGTTTTACTGTATCCTGAACTAGCGGTCAGGTACATTGTAGGATCATTTTTTTCTTTAGTTCCACAATAGTCTGTTACAAACATTTTATCGTATTATGAACATGTCGTTATTCAAATTCGATGCGTATAGAACGTCAAGGGAAGGCTGTTCATTTGTAGTAATAATCCATTTGGTCACAAGAATGAACCGCCGTACTATTGCACACATTAAAAATGAAAATTTACAGCATTTCGCACCATGAATAAAGGTTGGAGCAAGGCAAAACGGTGTAAAATTAGACGAGAGACAGCTGCAAATGATCCAATTGTAAGCATGAGCTGTTGGGACAAGTGTTTTACCAGTCCGCAAAGAAAACCTTGGTTTGGGGGGGTTGAGGTCCGCTAGGGGTGTTGCAATGTGTAAAACTATCTCCGGAATGTGCGTTTATGTGGTCACTGCCAAGTGAGGTGGCAAAAGTAGTTGGCAACTCATGATGGTGCTGGGGAAACATCATCCATGTATCGGAGAAAATGTATATTTTTATTTATGTTAATATAGGGAATAACTTTTAGGTGGTAAATTGATTTTGTTATTAATCTCTTTCAATTCAGTAGCTTTGTCATTTCTTTGTCCACGAAAAAGAACAAATAGCCATTTTATCAATTATCCACCGATCGTCTGCGGATGGCAATGGTAGGGACAGGATACAACTACATCACGTCTATGCTTGACACCAATACACAAATACTGTATCCATTGGGGTGGATTTTGTTGCTCATTTCATGAAAACAAGTTATGCAAAACATGATTACTATCCTTTATTACTACATCTTAAATACACAAACCGAAATAATACAGATTGTAATTAAAGAACTGCATGAACCAATTCTTACACCAAGTCTACTCTTGCCATACTAACAAAGCACTGGACAGACACTGTGTATATGTGATTTGCTACACTAATGTCAACAATTCCTTATGGTACTCTGAGCAGTTATTATTGCAATTAAGAAACAGCGGCTATGGTATACCTGCATTTGTCTCATAGGAATGCAAGTTGCAGGGAATTCCAGCAAGTTCCGGTAGTGACAATTTACCGTATAACATCACAGTTGTACAGAAGAGATTTTCTTACTAAATATTATTGCACCACCTAATTTGTTTTTGTCATCGTCATCATCATCATCATCATTTCCCCTTTTCCACTTGACACTGGGTGGGGGCAAATTTGGTTCCTCTCCACTTTGTTATGTCGTTCCACCATTCCTCTTCCGACACAGTGTTCCAATCCAGGTTTCGTTTTCTATTACTATTCTCCACCGTGTCCATCCAACGCATTCTTGGTCTTCCTCGTCCTCTCTTCCCTGTCATCCGTCGTTCCAGTGCTCGTCTTGGTAGCCTTACTTCATTCACCCTTTTGACATGTCCAAACCATCCAAGTTCGTCATTGAGTCTCTATACTCCCAGTTCTTTCCGTATATCTTCATTTCTCACTCAGTCCCTCCTCGTTTTCTGGACCAAACTTCTCAGGAATATAATCTCAGCTGATTGTACTCTGCTCTCATCCCTCTTAGTCAGTGATTTAGTTGGAAAAAAATATTTACAGGGACTCACCTTATTAATTCAGCGATTTCCAAATGGACTCGTATTGGGTGTCAAAATCAGCGGCCTCGTGTTTCCGACAAGCTGTTTCATCAGCTGATCGTCTCCCCTTTCGTAGCCATGACTTGACATATGGTTGTGGGTTAAATAAATGCACAGGAGGTCCTACGCTGCTTATGAAAATAAGTCCGCTTGATCTTTCAACCAGCAGCCTATTTCTCTTTTCGGTGTGGATCTCATTCATGGTACTGAAAGCTCTTTCAGCTTCTGCTGAAGAGATGGGAATGGTCCGTACAGTCTTGATTAAAGGCTTCAGCTCCACTGGAATTTCCTTGGTCTCGACATACTTTCTAAAAGCATTAATGTACCTCCTCTTGTCTGACATGTGGAAAAAGTCACAAAGGTTGCCGACACTCTCATCACCATAGCAGATATCCAAAGTAGAAGAGGAGGGCCAATTATTTTTGTATAGTACCTTTGAATCACTGATAACTTTTGTCATTCTCTCATGTCTCTGCTGACTAGAGCTGGAACCAAGATGAGATGATGTGGACACATTTTCCATAAGCCTGTTATTTAAATTGTTCACAAGACTTCCGAAAAACTGCTTTCTGTCAATTTTTACAACTTTTTTAGAATCATGTAATCCTATATTTCTAAACTTTGTGTTTTCTGCTGCTTTAAGAACTGTTCTGTAGTATTCTCTAGAAGCTGAGTTACACATAGATTCAAACACTTTTATAGTGCGCTTGATTGCATTTTGAGCCTCTGTCAGACTTGTCTCTCTTTTCTGCAACTCTAATGACAAATCAGCTAACTCAACAAGAGCATCATACATAATTGCAATATTTTCTAGAAATTCTACACAAGTTAACATATTTTCTAGACCTTGGAATTTTGCCCTTTCATTGGAGTCTCTCTGGTGGTCATTTTTGGCCTCACTAAAATGTTTTACTAGAGCACTGTAGTTTTCCCAGACAGCTTTTACAGTTCTCTGACTTGAAACTACCCATCTTATTGTAAATATTTTCCCAATCTTCTTAACTCTTTGTTCCAGTGAAGCAGCACAAATGTTGAGTTCCCTTTGATTTTTGGGAGACATGCTGTATAAAGAATACAATTTGTCAAAGAAAGAATGGAAATGGTTAACATCTATAACTTCATTCCTTGTATCAGAAACGGCCAATTCCAAGCGATGGTTTAAACAGTGCCAGATTACTATATCTGGAAATAACTTTAAAAACTGTGCTCCAACTCCATTTTTTCTACCTAACATTACAGAGGCCCCATCACATGCTAGACCAACTAAATGTTCTGCCAGAAAGTTTTCATTCATCCCATATGAAGAAAGATTCTTCAATATCTCTCGAGTAATAACATCTGCTGTAGTTGATTCAAGTTCTATCAAGTCCCAGGAAAAGGAAACAACTTCAGAGTTATCTGAAAGAGCACATCTCAAACATAATACTAACACAGATTTTACACTAACTGTTGTTAATTCGTCAATCATAATACTGATTTTCCTCTGATTTTCTGTTATAGATTTTGCTATTTTATTTCTCATTTCCTGTGAAATGTGTTCAATAATATTAGCACTACTAAAATTTGTATGTCGAACTCGTCCCACATCTAATCCATTTAATTGTTGAAGTTCAACATAAGCCTGTAGGTCTACGAAGGGTCTATTTCTTTTCGCAATTGAGTATGCTGTTCGAAATACTCGAACGGTGGTTTCTAGGTGTTTGACATTCATAGTGTCCAAGCAACTTTCGAATATCTTTTCATTGGATTCTGATTTTTGTAACATAGCTTTTTTGTGAGATTCTGAATTTTTGTGCTCAAATATTTTTTTCCTAAGGCTTGTTTGTTGTTGATTAATATTATTTCCGTCGGGACGAACCTTGCATTCTACCCATACTTTCATTAGCTTAACTCCTGCTCCTTTAGAAACTCCTAATCCTAATTTACTTTCCTCTTTACATATATTGCAGCCTAAATTTTTATTTCCTGCAAATAACCACTCGTTCTCTGACAAAAAAATAACGGTACTGAGACTCGTTCCAACAGTCTGGAAAATCTTGTTTTCGGTAGGTGGGTCTTTGAATTTCACAGTCGATGGTAGAAGGTGTAGAACCATAACCTAGATTCTCCCTTGAATCTGCATCACACGTCTCAGCAACATTTAACCCAGGGTCTATCTCTATACACACGTCTTTAATGAAACTAATATTCTCGGAACTCCATTCAGTTTCGTTTTTACTTGAGCCATCACACACCTTTTTAGTATTCTTTGATTCTTCATCTTCATCCCCAGCACGTTTTTTTGAACCCAGCCACTTAAGTAAACTCATTGTCACAAGTTGTGACTCACAACGCACTTTCACTGAAAAATTGAAAGGTACTACGGGGCTACTGATGTTCATTAACTGCAGAGAGATTCCGTAATATCTGCTTCACAGCAACACATCGAGCAAAACATAAAATAAAACTTGGATTCACACAAACATAACGAGCGGAAGAAAGTTGTTGTGCTCACTTCCCGCTTTCCGTATCCAATAGCAGTGTAACCAACCTTAGAGAACCAGAAAAACGCCCAGGAGTGTAAAAGCGATCGTATTTTATGAACATAAAACCGTAAGGTTCAATATTAGTCCGCTAGAGTACACCCGTGACGTTTCAGCGCTATGTATAGATTATAAACGATTTTCTTGCTGAATGTAAAATTGTTACGTCATTTTAAAGCGGGAAGATATATTCCGGAACGGCGTTCCGGTCCAACTAAACCACTGCTCTCAGTCATTGTCCAAGTTTCTGCTGCATATGTCATTACAGGAACATAATATGCTTTGTACATAACTTCTATAGCCTTAATTGGTATATCCTTGTTCCATACTAGTCCCCGTACCTGTTGATAGAAAGCACTCCCGAGTTGTATTCATCTGCTAATTTCCAAATCTAGTATTCCATCTTCAGTCTGTTCACTTCCCAAGTATTTGAAGTTTTTCACCACTTCCAATTCCTGATCTCCTACTTTGATTCCTCCTTTTCCTTCTTTCTTATCTCTACTCATCACCACTGTTTTACTCTTCTCCACTTTTATCTTCAATCCCCATTGCTCAATCTTTTCATTTATTACGTCTAACTGTTCTTGAACCTCCATCTCATCTCATCCTCGCCCCAGATCACAACGTCGTCTGCAAACAACATTACCTTCATCTCTGCCCTACTATATTCTTTCATTGCTGCCTTCATGACGTCATCCATCACCATTGCGAACAATAATGTTGACAACACACTTGTTTTTGTATACAAATTAAATTATTTTTATAAAATTTTGTTTGATAATACAGTTAACTTATATTTTTCGTTACATTTACAACAAAATATCAGGGTAGATATTATGGTCTTAAATAAGGTACAGTACTTTAAATGTGACTGGTCATTTCTCATACGCTAGACTTGGTTCTTAACACCCTAAAGATTTAGGTGTATGCATTAAGTTATTGAATTGAAATGTTTAATGATTTAGGATTTCTTAAATTCATTTGTTTCTTTATAATACTCTAAATGGTTTGATTTAGATTGGTCTTAAATGGACCTGTGGTCTATTTCAAAAGATTGTCACTGGATATCTGAGACCTACTCCAGTGCAGAAGATCTACCCTCTCGCTGGCATTGCACCTCCAGTTATTCGACGCAGGGTGGCAGCAGAGAAAGAGAGACAAAAGCTTGAAACAGATCCCAGACATTCTACGTTCAACCACAAGGTGACCACTCCTCGCCTAAGATCCAGGAAGAGTTTTATTAAGAGAACAGGGCCCCTTCATACCAAGCTAGACGTCCGGCATGTGTCACTCGGGAAACACATAGTACCAGAGGGGTTTACCCCTAAATAAGAACTGAGCAGTGGTAGTCTTTTGCCTTATACCACCTGGAGGTCCTTAAACCGGATGAGAACAGGAGTGCCTAAGTGTCGTAGCAACCTTTTAAATTGGGGTTATGCAGAAGATCCACGATGTGAAGGGGGAGAAATCCAGACTCCAAAACACCTGTTCACGTGCAAAGATCTTAATGACACCTGCAGCCAGGAAGACCTTATGTTGGCCACAAACCGAGGGATAAAAGCTGCAGAGTTCTGGAAAGGAAGAATTTAGTGTGCCTCCCGGACACGGAAAGTAAGTAAGTATATTGTAAATCTTGCTACCTGGGCTTCTTGCCCTTACTTGCAAATGAATACATATTTTGCATCCTCGGTGGAAGACTGCCACATGTAAAAATGAATATGCATTTTTAGTTACTTGGTGTATATAACTCCCTTTAACCGAATCTGTGTTGTGGAAAACTGTCACAACTCAAATCATAAAGAGAGCAAATCTACTACCGTACACATAATTCTGATTTCAACTCGTCATCTGTGCAATTCAAGCAGTAGAAAACTGCCACATCTTAGTTGTGGCAGGTTTCTTTCCCTAGTTTCCTGTGAGTTATGCAAGATTACTTATTCAAAAGAATGAATTAACAAGCAAATAAATAAAATCCACCAAAATAGTAAATATTGTTTAAACCGTACCTGCCATAACTGTTAACAATTTAAGATACACTGAATATAAAAATGCCATAACTCAAAATTATTCTTAACTAAATTAACATAATACTCCACATTTAATGTTAGAAGTTCATAATGCTCGTACATTAATTCCACTTTCTGTAAGTAATATTTACTATTGTTCATGACTCAGAATCTCTAAATGCTTCTCGTGAAACAAATATGCATTTTCTAACTTCAGTCTTCCACCGGGGGTGCGATATATATTTGTATCACGATTACCGTACCAGAAACATGGCTAGTAAACAACTATACAATTATTATTGGAAAAATCAAATACAAATTGGTTCAAAGAGGTCGAGGATGATTTAAAAGAGTTAGATATAACAATGCAGCAAACTAAAGACAGAGTAGAGAAGTGGACTCTGAGGAATTGAGACAGAATACTTAAGCTAATAACACTTGAAAAAAAACAATTCACCATAATTGGCACATCTCGAGCTAATATTCCGAAGAATAAGATGTACAGGGTCTTTATATTTGCTTGGCAAGGACATTCTCGCTCACGCGCTCCGCCAGTGACAGCTCAGTCCCCGGCTGCCGCGCGCGCATATGTACGACAGAATACAGTGATTAAAATCAGTATCATGCATTTTTACTCAGCATGCTTAGAGTAGGTGCTCAAAATGTTCCCCATCCGCTGCCAAACATAATTGGCATCCCCTTATGATGTTTCCGGTTACTCCGGTTAATTTAGCTTCAGTAAGTAAATAACGACCTTAACGTCTATTTTTATTGTTTACTGAACCTGTACATTTGAATCTCTTAGCCAGTTGATTTATTGTCCGATTTATAGGAATGGGTCTCCCTGGAAATGTCATTCGAAACTTTTGTCTTGTTCTAGCGCACGTTATGTACGGCACGTATTGTGCAGACCTTCGCTCCACCAAGGCCTTTGCACTGAATTGAAAATAGGCAAGATGGCGGATACCGAAGGCAGAAGTTTGTGAACATACCTTTGTTGTTGTTTTTGTCCGATTTCTTCAGCTTTTTGCTGTAAAATATGGTTTAAAGTGTTGTGTGCCGAAGTGCAGGGGGAATTATGATCATGAGAATAAAGTTCGAGTGTTTAAGTTCCCCGAAAAAGAGAATTTAAAGAAACTTTGGATATCAGCTATTAAGCGAGAGATCTTCGTACCAACGAAACATTCTGTGGTAAGTAGGCTACCAATACGGTGCACGTTTTTTAATTATCTAAGCAGTGTTAGCCTACCGAACCACATAAATAGCCGATATACCGGTATTCTTAATAATATAAAGAATTACCTAGGCTGCTATAAATAGTTCTAAGAAATATTGCATTGCTTTCCAAGCAACACGTAAGTGACCAAGCTTAGTCATTTTAAGGTTAGAGTTGGAGCAATACTTTGCATTTAGGCTAAGTTTCAAATAATAATGAACGGTGTTTCCTCATTAAATAATTAATAAACGAATCTCCCAACATGCGAGGCAAGTTTGTTGTGCATGGGAGAATTAAACATGTTGTGATCAAATACTGAAAAGGTTTTAGTGTGATAATTATAGATTTATTTTTAATGCATGAATATTGAGAATCGGTGTTCAAAGCTAATGATTTATATAATTGAGTCTGGCCTCACTGGAAAGTCATTTAATGCGCACCACAAATTGCTCAGATTCCTGATTAAGTAGGTACCTAACCCCTTTAATTGCTCCCAGCGGAGATGTTTTAATAGGAAATTCGCCAGTGAAGGTAACTGTTTAAAAGCAAGATATAGAATATAAGTAGACCAGTAGCTCAATAGTTTGTTCTAAAACTAATCTTCTGATACCGGTACCATATAGTACTCGAAACGAAAGAGTAGGCCTAGGCCTAATTAAGAAAAAAATGTTAGCCTATGGTACTCAATGAATTACAGTACCGTATTTAAACCTTGGTTGGTAATTTATATTTTTAAATATAGGCTACTCTATACATGCCAGAAATCACTACTATTTCCCTAAATATACCCAGGTGTGTAGGTTACTTCGATGATAAGCTGTATTCTTTGCATATTCATAATATCTTGTCCAATATACAAATTTTTATGGAATTATCTGCTGAATTTTAAGAAATTTGGTCAGTTATCATGAACCATATCACTAAGATATTTCACAATTTATTGAGTAATAATAAATACATTCCTAGATCACTTGGAAAGTGCAGCAGTTATCTCACTAGGACCCAAAGAGCCCACTGTTGCGATGTAGCTCAGAATGTAAGATTAATTATCGGTAGGCCTATACACTTTACTTCAATGAATGTTACTCAGTATGATTCTTTTGCAAATTGCAGGTTTGTGAACTGCATTTTAATGCTCAAGACATTCGACAGAATACTGCATTAAATTGTGACGATGGCCAAGAGATTACACTCCCATTAAATGTGCCAAGACTTAAACCTGGTGCTGTTCCATCTCGTCTACCAAATTGCCCAGAGTATTTAAGTACCCCAAAGTCCTACAGAGACAGCCCTCAGGAGAAGAGAGCTAGGAGAGAAAATAGGAACTTGCAGACTGCAATTGAAGAAAGTGAGGCAGAGTTTAATGTGCAAAATGAGGCATTGTCATTTTCCAGCTTCAAGGAACTGAATGATAAAATACGACTTCTCAATGCACCAGAGTCATGGAGTATAATTTCTAAGGACAACAACATTTTAATTCTTTACATCACCTTCTGTCCTATGCCTAAGGATATTTGTAGTGTAGTGATTGCAGCATCATTGCAGATAGAAGTGTACTACAAGAAAGTTAAGTTAGACAGGATAGGTGATTTCCTGTTCCCAAATATTGTAATGAACATTTCTGACATTAGAAATATTCTTGAACGTTTGGATTCACTCAATTTTAATGGAGACGAGAAAAAAAAATAGTTCCTCTGAAATCTTGGCGTTAGCTTCGAACATTTTGGAATCTGTAAGCTTATCAAAGCCAGACTTAGTGGAACATATTGAGTTTGTTACAGAGCAAATTTGACTTTGGTCTGGGCAAAAGAGAGTTTATAACCCTTCCTTTCTGATTTTGTGTTCAATGCTGCAATCAATCTCGCCCCACAGCTATGCGTACTTGAGACATTTAAATGTAATAGTGTTGCCCCATCCATGCACGATCAGGAGGCTATGTTCTACATTCAGGTTAGATCCTCGAGTGGAGCAGCATGAGGATAATTTTTTGAACTATATAAAGAACAAATTTTCTGGCAATGAATGTGATAAATTTGTTGTACTCATGATGGATGAAGTGTATGTGAAACCAATGATGGATTACAATGGTGGTAATGTTGTTGGAAAAGCTTTCAACGGCGAGAAACTGGCAACAAGTGCCTATTGCTTCATGATATCTAGTCTACTGTCAGATGTTAAGGAAATAGTACATGTATTGCCAGTGAAATCCATGTCTGGGGAACAGTTGCACTGCATACTGAAGAAAGTTATTATTGGCTTGGAAGAAATACGATTTCATGTGGTTTGTGTAGTAAGTGACGACAGTTCTTTAAATAGGAAATGTATGCAGCAGTTTTCACTGCAGAAAGAAGTGAAGTGTGTTTACCCTCATCCTGTCGATGAAACAAGACCTCTTTTCTTTGTGTTTGACTCTGTCCACTTGCTTAAGTGTGTCAGAAACAAATGGTTGAACCAAAAAGGTGAAGATATGTGCATGAACTTTCCTGATTTTGACCCAGTTAGTAATGATGTACACAAAGCCTCATTTTGCTCTGTGAAGAAATTGCAAAATATAGAGCATGATAAGTTGGTGAAGTATGGCTACGGTCTCTCTGTGAAGGCCTTATGCCCTACTTGACTTGAACGGCAAAATGTAAAACTTGTTCTTCAGGTTTTTAATGAAAATGTCATTGAAGGATTGAAAGTTATGGGGGAATAGTGTGACTTATTGCATTATAAACAAACTGCCTGGTATATTGAACTAATGTTAAATTGGTGGAATATAGTAAATGTAAGAACGCCCGGTAAAGGAGCAAGACTCAACAATATCCTCATGTGCCCAGTGTCATCAGATTCTATTGAATTTGTTAATTATTTATATAAATTCTTGCAGTGGCTAAATAAGTGGAAAATACTAAATGTAAAAGGGTCATTGTCCTCTGAGACAATGGCTGCCATGATACTGACAACAGAAGGCTTGTTAAAGTTGAATGATTATTGCTTGTAAACTCTCAATTTCGCTTATGTTCTGTTTGGGAAGTTTCAGACTGATGTATTAGAGGGAAGGTTTGGCAAATATAGGCAGTTGGCAGGTGGCCAGTATAATATTTCAATAAGGCAGTTGTACGAAGTAGAACACAAGCTAAGGATTCAATCATCCATGTCCCTAAAGATCAAATCCAACTTATTTGTTGAAATTAAAATAAATGAATTGTGTGAACCTACCTCAGAGGCTCCTGACTTTCCCACTGATGAGCAAAAATTCATTGACCGTATATATATAGATGACAGAGATTTGATGGTTGTAAGGATTATATCCTTATTCTAGTGTACTTGGCAGGGTATTGTTGTTATGGTGTGACTAAACGATTACAATGTAGTCATTGCAAGGAAATTCTTTGTACCAGTGAATTTATTGACCTTGATGATGAGGCATACCATTTGATCAGGGATAAGGACAGAGGCTGGCTCTTAGTCCCAGAAATGTATGTTGTAAATGTTGTTGTTCACAATTACTTAATAGTTTTAAAGTTGTGTGGTGACCTAGAATCTGATTATCTTAAAGTTGAGAACCACAGGGAGCTTGTGAGTAACATTACAATGCAATTTGTTCGTTCCATTGAACTTTTGTGGGAGCCTGATATTTGCATGAAAGGACACACTGCAGAAAATGTTTGTAAAAAAAGTGGTATGGGTATCCACCAACATCCTACTGAACAATTATTGTAAGAAAAGGAATTATTTACCAAAGTCGACATTCTCAAAGAAATCTACAATTTTCTATAAGCGTTGAGACATTCCTTCGAGGATAAATACAATAGAGTGCACATTGCCACACTGCGCCTCTACTGTGACGTGAGATCAACACCTGGTCATGCCCTACACGTGTACTAAAATGATTCGAATCAGTGACCCTTGCATTGTATCGCCCCTTGTTAGTAATGAATAGAATTCACTTTAAATAGCCCAATTCTATCATCACGTGTAGTATTTCAGTGTTCTAAACTACTGCAGTTCCCTGCAGTCAGCTGATCGAGATGTTGCTCTCAACAATGTGATGTCATCAGCCATCTATTGGATGTATGATCGAAAAGACATTCAAATAAAATGCAACGACCTCGTAATTCTGCCCCTTAAAACAAAAATAACTACCGTACCTAAAATTAAATCATCTCCAGTGATATTTGTAAATATTTTCTAGTATAATACCTATTTCATCCAGAGTTTTTCAGATGTCATGTTTGAACTGTGGAGTGAATTCATGCCTGCCTAGTAGCCTAATTATAAAATATGTTATATTATATTTAATGAGAAAAGGTGCATCCTGTCACTGTTATAATTACAAATCACATTTTTCCAAAAGTTAATTTTATAATATGCATTGTCAACAAGAATCAGTACCCCACTTCAGTTCCTCTGTTGTGTTCAAGATCATTTTCAATATTCCTCTACTCCAGTATTTTAAATGAGATAATTGCAGTTGGCCTATAAATGAATCCAATATAGCACACTGTGGTTCCCCAGCTACCGTGTCTGTCTTCCAAGGTACTTTGTTTTTCACTGTTTGCTACTGAGCCTGAAATTAACAATCGCCCAATAAAACTGGAGCGCCTGTTTTTCCAAAATCACCGTACCAAAAATAGATAGACAATCCAGCTACATAACTGTGATCCACCCGCTAGGCTTTTAGAATATTTCTATATGCCACATTGTTTCTGGTAGTAATACAAAAACCAACTTGAAAATGGCTTTTGAATACCAGCCATTTATGTGTCAAATCTGATTTTACGGCAGATGTAAATTTTGATCTCTCTGTTAATAGTCAGCCCAAAGGCTGGTTGGATCCTCAACAAGCACCACTGTAAGTTATGCTAATAGAAACCCACAAAGCAGCACTATGATGAGACAGACTAGGCAAGGTTCATCTGTACAACTTGAGTACAGTTAGTGTCAGTACTGATGTACTGACTCAGTAAATGGCACCAGCCATACCTCGGTAGCTTCCACATAATCGCAATCATGAATGAGAACAGACATTAGTGAAAAGCAACATTTTGCTCTAGCCTGTGCGACAAACACAAAAACACTACAATCATCAAGAGATGGCACAAGTAAATATTTGGATCATGTTTGTCGAATTTCAGGTTATCATACTTCTTTCCGATGAGAAGATGCAACTGTTTAAGTATGTACTCTTATTAGATTCAGCTACTCCTCTATTCACACCATAAATATATCCATTCAGCAAGTATGTCAACAGACAATCTTGACAGTTTATGCAATTTGAAATCAATTTTATTGTTTTTTAGTCTAATAAGTGAATTTATTTTCAGTCGGTCTTCATGTTAATGTACCCAATTAAATTGGGCGAGGAGTAAAACTTTTCAATTCACACTTGCGTACAGGACCTCTAAAATACTTGGATTAATTAAGCACTTAAGTGTATAATTAATCCAAATAATTTTTCCACATTGACAGAAAGTTGTGAGTAAATAGTCCTACGTTTTACTCCCCAACCAATTTAATTGGGCCAATTAACATGTGGAGTGGAAAAACTCAAATGCAATTAATTCATTAGATTACGAAGGCAACATTGAAAAACGACTTCGAAAAGTTCAAGTTGTTCTAGACACCATTTTTGTGGCATAAAATATTAGAATATTATCCTGAAAGTTTTGAAATAGCAGTCTCTCCTCCTCCCCTCTCGCATTTCTCCGCCCTTTGTAGCCTTACAGCCTCAATATATTAGAAATCCATCCACTGTGTTAAAGTTTCATTGCCTCTATAACTTATAAAGGATTGTCGTTCTCTCCCCCGTGTGTCCAATGACATTTCAAATATCTTCAAGCTCAAATGAGTGCCTTTTGTTATGGTTTAGAAAGTCGTACCTCACATATAAAAATATTTGGTTTAGTAGTGTAGTCATTGTGCTTCAACAACTATTGGATCAAAATTTAATGCTTTTCGGTCGGTCAACATGATTGTACCCAATTGTAATGGGTGTTTCTCTAATCCTGAAAAAAATTTACATGAGAGTAATAAATACACTGAGATGACTAGTTTTGACATGGATTAATAGCCTGAGTGAAAAGGATCTGATGTGACATTGTGTGTTTATGTGAATAGCCTACCATATATTTAATACTAGCAGAGACATTGCTGTGTTAAGGGTATTTTATGCTCAACTTTGCTTCCACTCACAGTGTATGTAAATATTTAGGATGCTGTGGAAATAAATGATAATAATAAAATATACACCTCATATTTGTAGGTGTCAGGTATGATGTGCAATAAATTACTAGAAAAAAGCCAATCAAATCAAGAAACTGCTGCTTTGGTAAGTGCATAAAATAATTGTAAATTCGGTTGTACCCTAATCTTAACTTATTGGCTAAGTTATAAACAATATTAAGATTGAAATTAGATTAACTCGTGGTGTAGTGGCTAGCCTTCTTGGCTGCCGCCCCGGATGTCCAAATTCGATTCCCGGCTGCTCCAAGAAATTTTAATTCTAGTCTGAGGGCTGGAACGGGGTACACTCAGACTTGTGAGGCAAAACTGTGAATTCCACAGTATGGTACTTTTGAGAAATAAATTATCAACTTGTAAAAAAAACCTGTTTACCTTTCTGCTTAGTAAATTGACAAATATTTAGATATTTGCCATTCATACTCCACAGATCATAACGGAAAACTCAAAATTTTATTTGTGTGTTGTGTTGTATTGCCAGTAATTGTAGGCTGTATAAACTTTGAATCTTATCTAAAATAATTACACAAAGTTATATGCTCTAAGATATTGGTGGGTATTTTGCTGTGACAATCCCCTGAAAATACTCACAATTTTCCAGGATAGCCAGCCCCCCCCCCCCCCCCCCTCAAAATAAAATTGTATATACGCCCCCTGACTGTGGCTGATGGCATCATCATAATAGTAAATCTATAATTTAAATGATGAAATGTGTACCCGGAAGTTTTCGTGAAGAACGACACAGTTGTTTACATGTCAAGTCCAGATATCTAGCTAAAAACCTGATCTTATGCAAATATTGAACATAACTGTATCAAATGCGTATATTTTACTGCTGTTAATTTAGCGCTATGTTTTGAGGCCAGTGAACTGTTGACATAAATTGATCCAGAAAGAGTAAAATAGTGTATGTTTCATTTTTTCTCCTACGGTTCGGTAGGCCTACGTAGTTTCCCGTGAGGTTTCATTTTCAAGTGAAGGATGAGAAGAAGCTTATTCAGTAAACCTAGTGGCCTATATTTGTTTGTTACGTACGTAAAGGTAAGTAGGATGAAGTAATCATAATAGCCTAAAAATGCTGCCGACTACGATGTATCAGTTTGGAAGGAACCCGTCATATGGGCCATGACCTGCGGCGAGCTCCAGCAGCTCTGCCTACAGTGCCCGCCATCTTGTTTGAATGCAAAGGCCTGTTATCTAGGTGGTGTTGCCTAGCGTCACCAACTGAAAATTTCCAAATGCAGGACATTGCTCAGAAACGAGCAGGACATTCAAGAAATTGACTGACAAGTTCAATCGATAGCAAAATTAAGCATAATATGTATATTACACAACTTTTTACTAAGGAAATACCTTACTTAATGATCAGTCCCTGCTGCAGTTCTTTTCCTTGAATCTGTATTTTCAGCGGAACCTACTTTTGAAAGAAGACGCGAATTATTTTCTTGAAGTACATATTTATAGAATCCTTCCCACTACGGATCTTTGAAATTGATCGTCACAAGTAATATTCTACCAACAAACGGTTCCTCCATTGAGCATATACGGTGCGGTATGAATAAACACAAATTGCTGCCTGGTTTGGCAAACTGGCAAGTTGTACAAAACTTCAGAAACAAAACTCGATGTTCTGGTACATATTAAAGAAAACAGACCATTGTTCGTCTAGTGTTGTGTCTTAATCCAATTTGAACTTTTAGAATAAGCCCTTACGTTGCAGAACTGGTCGAATACTGTAATATTGAATCATCTATTTCAACACCTCTTGACTGTAAGTATGGAATAAATGGTACAATATCCTTAAAACTGTGGTCCTTATTGTTTTGAAGTTCCAACCATTTGAAATACTTGAATTCTTCCATAGGTTGCATCCAGTTATCCAAGTAGGCTACTCATTGCAGGATTCATAGGAACATAAACACCTTGCAATCTTTATTCAAACCATCTTCTCAAAATGTACTTAACATCCGTCTGACTTTAAGGGGAAAACCTAAATGAGCATTCAAGAAAAATGCCTAACATTTTCAATAAATTCGAAATGCCTGCCACATAACCAACATGAATGAAAAGCAGGACATGTTGGTTACCCTCCGTAGGACAAATCCACTTAAAAGGAAGATTCTTATACAGACCCTGTATATTGAGACAATATGTCGTGGTAAAACTGTTTCAAGATATATACCTCACTTCTGTAGCCTCAAAAAATGAATATTGCAAACACAGTGTGTTGAGCTGTACTGGTCACAAGCACTTCTTCACACTGCTTCTCTAAGTAGACTCGCAGGCTCAAGGTAAGTAGACTAGTGGCCAGCTGTTTAAGATCAGCCAAGTTATGAATATCACGAAGCAAATAACAAAATTAAACGAAAATTGGGGGGAGTGCGTCTCATGATCACCCAGTGACAAGAAGGTAATGAAATGTTAATTATTCCTTGCCCCCGCTCTTTCACGACCAGGATTATAGGATCAAAATAATCCATGAACCAGTCTCAAGCATGACATGGACTCCTTAACATCGTCCGGCCTAGATATTGGTAGGCTCAGAAAAAAAAAATGACTTCTTTATTTGCTACCTCCCCATTCCTTCTTCCCAACCGGGCCGATAACCTAGATGTTAGGCCCCTTAAAACAACAATTATCATCATCATCATCTTCTTCCCAACTACACGCACTAGTATGCCTTCATGTATCTGTTAGGAAGATATGGGATGATCCTTTCGAATATATGTGTTCATTGCAAACTATAAGCCTAGTAAGTTACATCATTTCCACAATTATTGTCATTCATCATAACAAACGGTATTTCGGCTAATTTCAACAGTTTATCAGATTGTATCGTGTTTTTGACTCCCGTGGAGTGTTATCATACATAAGATATACTGAACTATATTCTTAATAATTTCACCTCTGTGTTTTGCTGATGACATCGTTATCTTTGCCGACACACCACAGGATTTGAATTACATTTTTAAATGGTATGGATTCTGTCTTGAGGAAAGAATTCACGATGAAAATTAATAAATGTATAACGAAGATACTGGAATCCAGCCTAAAGGGATCTTAAACTCCTATGGACGTCAAATTGACAGCTGAAGAGCTAAGGGTTGTAGGAGACTTCTGTTACGGTAAGTTACTTGGATGCAAAATGACCAGTGATGGACGAAAAGAAGAAGATATAAAAATAGGTTGGTTTAAGCAAGGAAAAAGCTTGCCACGGTGGGTGAGTGGTTATCGTGTCGGACTACCAACCCCAAGATTGCAGGTTCGCCCCTGGCCATGGTAAGTGATTTTTGAAGGCGACAAAAATCACGATACTCATGTCATACGTTGTTGGCATGTTAAAGAACCCATTTGAATTCAGTAGGCCGTGTTCAATGGCAAAATTAATCTCGGGATTTTCCGCCAACACAAAGGTCCTCCATTCTCTACTTGAAAGCGCTGTAGTGTCAAGGAGTGTAGATATCTAACCTCCTTGACTTTCATAGCGTTCAAAGGAACGACGAAATTCGGCATGCAAGATACCCTCTGGGTGTCAATTAACAAAGCTTGCACCAGGCACCCGAGGTCATACGATATTATTATTATTATTATATTATTAGCAAGGAAAGCATTTCTACTGGAAATAAATCGGTTGACATCGAATATAGGCTACATGAAGGTATTAGGCAGTCATTTTTGAAGGCCTTTGTCTGGAGCGTGGCACACTATGGAACTGAAACTTGAAATGTTGGAGCAGCAGAGAAGAGGAGAATTGAAGCGTTCGAAATGTGGTGTTACAGGACAATGATGAGGACGGGATGGCTAGATAGGGTGAAGAGGTATTAAGACGATTGGGAGACGAGATATGTTAGTGAAGAC
Organism: Meconema thalassinum; assembly: GCA_946902985.2. Taxonomy (NCBI): domain Eukaryota; kingdom Metazoa; phylum Arthropoda; class Insecta; order Orthoptera; family Tettigoniidae; genus Meconema; species Meconema thalassinum. The sequence goes on along the minus strand of OX336395.1, from coordinate 18,117,285 downwards.
TGCTTATGAAGAGAAGAAATAGGTTGGTAGGATACCTACATTCCAAGACATCCAGGAATATCAAACCTAACTATGGAAGGAGGCGTCGAAGATAAGAACCCTAGGGGTCGACCAAGGGCAGAATATGTCAAACTGATTGCCTCGGATGTTGGGTGTGATACCTATGTAGAGATGAAACGATTAGCTAGGACAGGGAAGATTGGAGTGCTGCATCGAACCAGTCAAACGACTGTAAACTTAAACAACAACAATTCTTAATTTAGATTTTAGACTGCAATGTCATGTTCAGTGCACAAATATTGTGACTATAACCACACACAAAGATGTTATGTGTCTGAGGAGGACGAGAATGTGGGCATTCAATAATTCTGCTTCGAACAGGGCGGCTTGTAACAGTAGGAGGATGTTTTGTGTAGAATTAGCGCATTTCATAGAGAATATCTCACCTTTTGGCGAGAATGAACAATGAGAACACTTTTCTTGTTAGATGACAAATCCAAGCAGGAGTATTTCTAATGTGGAAATATGGGACAAAACCAAGTTAAGATAATTAGTGTTACGGCGGAAGGATATTGTATGCACGGTATCGAGCGCAGATTATCAGTGATACGCTGCTTACAATATTTAACCGTCGAGAAATATAGAGGTATCCTTGACAGAGGTATGTACCTAAGAACATCTTAATGATGATATTATACACAAATAATTCCCATGTTTTGTTTTGTTTTGTAAGTGTGTATTGATAAATAGATCTTTCTCTCGCGTCCGTTCAATGAGGAGGATGTAAGAGTTTTCATTTGAACTGGGCATTGTGTGGTATCTGGAGGCCTGTACACGGCTAGTCCTGATTCTCAAAGCGTGTGCTACGATCAGTTCAGAACCTATTTCAGTCGCGCCGATAGGTGTGTTACTAACAAACAGATATCGCCGCCTCGACCAAACATTGTTCAGGTTTGTGTGTGTTAGGGAACAATGGGACCGAATTTACTCGGCATTACTCTCTAACTCATTTGATCAAGTAGGATGTACTGTTATTGATAGCCTACTGTGCACCTCACAGGATATATTAGGAATACCAATAGGCCTATTACATTTGGAGGACAGAGATTACCTCATTTGATGTATGAGGCTATTTCGGTGAATAAGTGCGTATGTAAATGATGTTCACTTGAATTTCTGTATTCTAGTTTTCCAACGTAATGGACGAGCAAGCTGTGATCAAAAGTGAGCCGGAATGGTCGACAGAAACAGATGACTTGGCCGATATTGTAAGTGTATTATAATTCCACACATTGTGTAACATTGCAATCTTAGTGATGTCCAAGGCATAATGTTTGTAGTTAGCAAGGTTAATTATATTAGTCAGTATCTGTTAACTGGAGGGCATATTGTGTCTGTATTTTCATACTTGTGTATTAAAAGGAAGGAAGCTTGTAGTTTAACGTGACCGATACTTGTGTATTAATTGCCATTTAGAAGCTGAAACAATGCCTCTTCTTTATGCAATAGAGATAGTACATAGCCGTTGTTTTGAATAATGACGTACATTGTTGCCACATCATAATATGTATGTTACTGCACTGACTCAATAGAAAGCGAGATTTATAGCAAGATTATATTTGGAATCCCGTCTGTTCCAAGACTTGAATTGCTAGAGGCTGGGGAGATAGTGTTACTTATTGCAATCATCGCTCGATGTCTACAACAAAAGCATGCTGAGAAAGTTCAACTAATTTCTTTGATAATCAGGGTAGCCAACCTGTAAAGTTAAATTCACCTAGATTTCCTTCATAAATCCCCGAGATTTGAATTTTGTTTCCATTTGACCTCCTCTATAAACAGATCATATTGCCGGGGTGGCCTCGCGTACCCTCATCGGCCATGATGGTTGTCATGGTTTCCTGACTTGTGGCTTTAGTCACGTTCGTCTGAGAGGCGAGTCTTGTTTTGAGACAGCGCATGACGCCACGTTACGACAGTCTCCAAGCAGTTTTAAGTCAGACGAGTTACTTGGGGGAGAGGTGGATCACCTAGATTGGTTCCTAATGGTCAACCACTTTGGTTCTTGCCTACGGTTTGAAATAGAAAGTAGGTTGTCCTCACAAGGCTGGATAGAAGGTTGGAGGTATAGCGTCGACAATATTAGGGTTTAGTGGCCACCATTTTGGTTCTTGGCTACGGTCTAAGAGAGTAAGTAGGTTGTCCCCACAAGGCTGAATATTAGGTTGGAGGTAGAGGGTCGACCATAATAGGGTTGACTATCGCTCTTAAGTATTAACGTTCGTCGCCATGAGCCAACTGCCGTGGCATCTAGTAACCAAGTTCACAGCTAGTTGCCGTTGAAGGTATAATTTGGTGGCATAACTAGGAACTACTTGAAAATTGAATATCTGCAATCCTTACCTGAGTTACAGAAAACACACACTAATACAGCCATCATAATTAACAGCGGTTATCAACCAGATTCTACACACACCCAAAGTACACGGGGCTACATGACAGCGTTGTCGCACCCTCTAAACTATAGAACCAACCAACTATTTAGTTTATCGACCCGCTACCAAATAGGAATCTGGATCTGAAATGTTTGCTTTTAATTTTCCTATAAACAATATTAACACCTCCGTTCTTCAGCCCATGACTGATTGGTCCTTGTATTCATTTTCTCACCAAAATGGTGGCTGTTAATTACTGTTTTGAACTGGGGGTGATCTTACGTAATTTCTTCTGTGATGCCAATTTCTTGAAGTCCTTTGTCTATTTCACTAAGTCACTGGTTCTTGACTTCCATTGAGAGAGCGAGGTTGGGAATCATTTTGGTGAACCTGTGATGGTTCATTCTGAGAATGTTGCAGTAGAACTTAAATTGCCTTTACCTGAAGGTGTCGGTGATGTTTTCAGAATGCTGATAAATCTCCCGACACTTCCGTTTCACCCAGGTTCCTTCTGTGCAGACTGGACCAAGGATTTTCTTTTCTAGTTTCTCTATGTCCTTACTAAGAGATCTACCTTCAATGATCAATGTCTCTGAGCCACATAGAGATTCAGCTTTGATTACTGTGGTATAATGTCCTTACTAAGAGATCTACCTTCAATGATCAATGTTTCTGAGCCATATAGAGCTTCAGGTTTGATTACTGTGGTATAATGTCCTTACTAAGGGATCTACCTTCAATGATCAATGTTTCTGAGCCACATAGAGCTTCAGCTTTGATTATTGTGGTATAATGTCCTTACTGAGAGATCTACCTTCAATGATCAATGTCTCTGAGCCACATAGAGCTTCAGCTTTGATTACTGTGGTATAATATCCTTACTAAGGGATCTACCTTCAATGATCAATGTTTCTGAGCCACATAGAGCTTCAGCTTTGATTATTGTGGTATAATGTCCTTACTGAGAGATCTACTTTCAATGATCAATGTTTCTGAGCCACATAGAGCTTCAGGTTTGATTACTGAGGTATAATGTCCTGACTAAGAGATCTACTTTCGATGTTCAATATTTCTGAGCCATATAGTGCTTCAGGTTTGATGACTGTGGTATAATGTCCTTACTTAGAGACCTACCTTAATTGATCAATGTTTCTGAGCCACTTAGAGCTTCAGGTGTGATTACTGTGGTATAATGTCCTTACTTAGAGATCTACCTTCAATGATCAATGTTTCTGAGCCATAGAGCTTCAGGTTTGATTACTGTGGTATAATGTCCTGACTAAGAGATCTACCTTCAATGATCAATGTTTCTGAGCCATATAGAGATTCAGGTTTGATTACTGTGGTATAATGTCCTTACTAAGAGATCTACCTTCAATGATCAATGTTTCTGAGCCACATAGAGCTTCAGGTTTGATTACTGAGGTATAATGTCCTGACTAAGAGATCTACCTTCAATGATCAATGTTTCTGAGCCACATAGAACTTCAGCTTTGATTACTGTGGTATAATATCCTGACTAAGAGATCTACCTTCAGTGATCAATGTTTCTGAGCCACATAGAACTTCAGCTTTGATTACTGTGGTATAATGTCCTTACTAAGATATCTACATTCAATGATCAATGTTTCTGAGCCACATAGTGCTTCAGGTTTGATGACTGTGGTATAATGACCTTACTAAGAGACCTACCTTCATTGATCAATGTTTCTGAGCCACTTAGAGCTTCAGGTGTGATTACTGTGGCATAATGTCCTTACTAAGAGATCTACCTTCAATGATCAATGTTTCTGAGCCATATATAGCTTCAGGTTTGATTACTGTGGTATCATGTCCTTACTAAGAGATCTACCTTCAAAGATCAATGCTTCTGAGCCACACAGTGCGTCAGCTTTGATTACTGTGGTATCATGTCAGATGTTGGTTTATTAAATACTTCTGTAGGTATGGGCCTTCTGTAATTTTGAAGTTCTCTCTTTGTTTGCGTCGCGTTGCAAACATGAAGTAAAGTACTTACCAGTCATTTGGCTGGAGGGAGTGTGGTAAACCCTGGAAAAACCATTCAGGATGGGTGCTGCTAGCATTTACTTGATGATTTTTTGCCGAATTAATTCTTAAGAAGTTTCCTGTCTAGATGACCAGCGGATTCGTCCATGCATTTGGAATCCCGTCTTAGCTGTAATTTCGTGAATTCTTTCAATGACCTGAACTGCCTCTTGTGTATTGTTAGATAGAATAGCTAGGTCATCCGCGAAGGGCAAACATTGCAGATGAATTTAATGTTTAGTCGTCAACCAATCGTTATTTCTCTTAGTTTTCCTTGTCATTGTAACTTACTCAAGGACACGATTGAACAATAACGGTGATGGTCGTCTCCTTGTTGAAGTCCTGTGCTAATATGAAAACGGTCAGAAAGCTGACTGAAATTTAACTATTGAAGTTATGGCTGTCAGTGTCTGTGGAATCAATTCTCTTGTTTTCCTGTCAACTTTGAATACTTCTAGAATATTGAATAGTGTGTGTGTGGGTCTATTGAGTCGTCAGCTTTCCTGAATTCTCCAAAGATAACGTTGTTTGCGTGGCATTATGGATTCGCAAGGTGGTTTTGAGATTGAGAATTTGTTCTGCACAGGACCTGCCATTTATGAATCATGTCTGTTATTCACCAATTAGAAGTTCAGTTTGGTTTTCTAGTCCCGTTAATAACGCTTTACAGAGATTTTTTTACACGAGTGATAGTGAGGATATTCCTCCGTAGGTATTGGTGTCTGTTGTCTCCCCCTTTTGTGTAGTGGGTAAATTAGATTGCAATTGCAGTCTTCAGGAATTTTCTCCATAAATCTACAAGTATTACTTGAAATTTCTCAGCTACGCTTTCACCTCTTAATCTCAACATTACATCTTCCTTTGGAGCTTAGCTATTTTTAAGTTCATGGATTATTTTCTCGAATTCTTCTAATGACGGTAGTTCTGAATCCGGATTTGGAATCTGTTGCTCAAATCAGAATTGTTGCTCAGGAGTATCGCTAGTTAAAAGGTAATGGTAGTTATCTGAGAGATGTTTACAGTTTTCTCTATTAGCCTATTCCCAGGACCTCATCCGGATGTTTAAGACATAAAACAGGTACTTAGTAATGTGATAGTTCGTCAGCAAATGTTTTGTTCCACTATCTTGTACTATTTTCCGTGTAATAGAAGAGCACACGGAATGAACGGGGGAAGTCCATTTTATTCGGAAATAGGTTTATGACGCACTCTGGTGGCCAGCTATCGTAACTACAGATCAGTTGTAATTAACTTCAAATAATGCGGTTAGTCACCGAGATACAGAGGTTTTTATTTTTAGTGGAAACGGAAAGAACGTCCCATATCCTCTGACTTTACAAGTACTCCCTTTATAAGAAATACATTTGGCTAAGTAACGATATCGCTTACACTCAATTGGGGTGTTAGTAAGTATTTATTTTTACCGTTGAAAGTTAAAATTGGCTCTCATGAATAATCTACATAATGTGACTTACCCTGTTCTTCCCGTGCATTCTTCAATTTTGATCTATTTGTGTCGGTCTATTTTGATGCAATGTGCGTTCTTCAGATCTGATGATTCTTGAGGCTACTTTCAGGGCTTTGATTATTTCATGCCAGTTATTGTTTGTATTTTATTGCAACTGCAATTTTTAAAGGTCTGAATAACTCGGTCTATGGCCTTATCGCTGGTCTTGTTCAACCCTCTGTCTTTACGTTTTCGAGGAAGAACCCCAAAAATCCGGGAAGCACCCAATAGTGTATCTTATAATACCATCCGATTGGAAGGATTTTGGTTGGTGATATTTGCAAGGAAATTGTTTGAATTTTGTTTAAGACACTCCAGATGAATTCGTGGATATTTTAACTGTTCCGAGTTTGGGTCCATCAGGTTGAAACTTTACTTTAATTATAGAAAAGTGGTGATCAATATAAATAATTATTTTATTTACTTTAAATTCATAATAATAATTATTATTAATATTTTTCCTTCAGGAGGATCGCAGGTTAAAGGATCATGGAAGTAATCTGTGAGAATTTTACAATTTTCTCTCTTATTTCCAGGGCCAAATCCGGAGGTTTAAGACATGTTCTAGGTGCTTGGTAATGGGATAGCTTGTCAGCAAATATTTTGTATCAGTTTCCTCTTATTATTATTATTATCATCATTAACTCATATTCTTTAATTTTTATATATAGTCAATCTTGTTCATTACTTCGCAGGATTTGAATGAGTTGCCACCCTCTGATAGGCCAGTGGGGATGAAAATTGAAGAACCTGATGATGTATTTGAAGATGCATTTGTTAAGGAAGAACTTGATTGCCAGGTGACTGTGTACATTATTTCCCACCTTGGATTATTCTCAAATCCTTTTTTAAGTTATGTAGTTTGTTTTAATCAGTTTTAATTTCAATTATGAAACTGAACAACAGAAAAGTTTATGTTTTTTGACTCGATTTTATTAATAATGTGAATTGAGTCAAATCGCTTCCTTGGGCTGTTTATTGATTATTTTGTCAAATGTCTATAATAGTTTTGAAGTGGTTATTTGTTGTCCTTTTTGAAACAACCTTGAATTATTATGGCAAAACTTGCATCACCTGTAAGGTTAAGTCTTGCTGCAAAATGAGGTAGGAACTTCGAAGAATCCATGGCATAGTAAGTGTGAGATAGTTATACTTGGACTCTGTGTATTGAGGTTTTGAATTGCCTTTGACTTCATGACCACTCAATCACATGATGAGTGACCGTAGATAATCATATCAACATTTATTTTTCTCAGTTAAGTGAACCCTTAAACGCCTAGCGTAACATATGGTAACGCAGTACCGATCATTGCATTTATTGCTCTACAGGACCTTTGCCAGTTAAGGATATTCGAACTTTGCGCTTATATGATCATGGAAGGTCTATTTATTCATTTCCCGCGCACTTGTCGCTAGGGAATGTCTTGGGTGATGTCGCAACAATCGGGTGCATTTCAAGGTTTGTTTCTCACGTCGTGATGGCGTGCCGCAAAAGGTACGGCATGCTAAATTATTGCGTGAAATGTAGATAGTTTACTTTTTCTTCAGGATTATGGTAGTAACCATATCTAATTTATAATTTAGTTACATATCTTACGTGTATCTTTACACCGGCTCATGCCCGGGACTAATTTTCCCAGCGTTACCATTAGGCGGATACAGGGACAGTGGTAAGGCGAGAAAATTTCTGTATCACATTCATATGAAATGAGTTAGAATGCACTTCAAGCATTTATACACAAAACTTTTTCCATATACAGCTTTTTTTAAAAGTGCATGCATGCCTTGATATAATATGTTTTATGTCACCGTAGCATATTTTTTATGCCAGTACCGTATTCAAGTCCATACCTTTGCCGAGATATCTGGCTGCAGGCAGTGTTTCAGAAAATACAATACGAGAATTATTTCGATATTTCAGAGGTCTGGACTGGTTGCGTGGCGCAGCGGCAACGTTCTCTCTTGCTGTGCCTAAGCTTGCAGGATCGAATCCTGGAGCCGTCAGCTGGCATTTGAGGGTGCGCAAATGCGAGGGAGTCATGTCAGTAGATTTACTGGCACGTTAAGGATCCCATTCGGGTCAAAATTCCGGCTATCCTGCAAGAGCAGTTAAAAGCGACGTAAATCCAATAACATAATTATTATTTAGAAGTCCGACCTTGGCAGAAATTTTGGGGGAAGGGGAAAAGGAGTAATGACTACATGATTATTGCTTGCTGGCATGAAAACAGCACAGTAACTGTTGCCTCCACGACTCTCCCTGTTTTTCCCCCCTCGACCAGGTTGGAAGATTCTCTCGGGCTCAAAAGAACGATAGTTACAATCCCACGTCCTCTCCTGATCGGCACCTATAACAAATTTTTGGGGGAAACGAACCTTATGGATGAACTCATTTCATCTGTCAATAAGAAACAAAAAGTGGTGGCGGGTCATGTTTTCTTGGCATCTTGACGAGAGTCTCCAAAACGCATGGTACCTTATTACTCTGTAACGGTAAAGGACTACTCAACTGGAGTTCGTGTGGGAAGTGGCGCAATTCTACGTGAAACCGTACGGCGTAGAACCACGTAGAGCCAGGTGGCTGTCAACAGCACGTGTAGTACAGGGCCGCGACATTGAAGACTTGTGATATGATGGACGCAATCTTCTGGTCATCAACGTCCTAGGACATAAGCGGAGGTGGTGTGCCGGTGAATTGTGTGTAAGCAGTGTCTGCACTGCATGTTGTAAATGTGATGTGGGACCGTGCATATCATGCTTCTTGTCGTTCCACACCATGTAACTTGTCACAAGACTATATGATCGAAGGTTCAAAGGTGTCAAAATACTTGCTCAGTGCTTTTTAAAGTGTAATATTATCAAGATAAGTATTTATCAACAAATATGAAATTGGTACATTATTGTATTTATAAATCACCATTGAGAATATGCTGTAAGGGTTTTGACAACACAACATATATGTAACGCCCTGTACTTAAGGGGCTACCCTCGTAAAATATGGGTTGAGCAGCTTAATAACTCCCTATGGTATTACTTATTAATAAAAAAAAGCAAAGTTTTCGAAAAGTATTAATTCGGGCGTTCATGGGTTAATGACTTTTGGAATTCGTGTTTAAGAATAGTTCCAAAATGCAAGTGTGTTTTATAAATTCAAATTTGTGTTTCTTTTCATCTTGAATCAAACACCTATTTTATTTCTCATAAAATGAAAGACAATAGTAACAATTTTGTTGCTTAATTTATAAGACTGTTGCTACTTGAAAGTATTGGATTCTCAGAAATAAAGTATATTGTGTTGTGATGACAACGAATACATCGTAAGTAATAGGTATGGTATTCTTTTATATTTTTGTCTTACAAAACTTTCAAAACCTTGAAAATATAAGTCAGAAAAATATAAATAACGTGAAAGTCAGCTAATGAGCACTTAACGCAGCCAAATTTCAGCTTCAGAGATGCTATTCTAACCTTGTCAAATTTCTTACAATTATTCATTGACTTGAGAACTAATCCGAGACATATAAAGCAAGATGAATGTCTAGCGTGCTTGTGTATCTACAAAATATATTTCTTATGCCTCCTGAGGTCCATTATTAACAAATTGTTGTTTCTCTGTAGGGAGCACATATCAAGGAAGATATTGCGGACAACAAAGAAGTTACGATCAATGATAATGTGACTGAAGAGATAGTCGCACATGTCAAAACGGAAGCACTATCTTCATCAAGTGGCGAAGATGCGAGAGTTGTAAGTGCCTAAATATATTGAGAGCAGCTTTATGGTTATTAAGGCTCGTTATATGCTTAATGATATCTGATGTTCCTCCACCAAGTGTGGCTGAGATTTTCAAAGGTTTGGTGATACGATTTTGAGGGGTTCGTGTGCGCTGATGAAATATTTTGGAATTAATACGAAACCTGAATGTAATTCTAGTCATTTCTGGCTGATCATATACTTGCTCCGTAGTGTATATGGAAGATATTGTTTTCTCTGTGATTTGTTTGCTGGATAGGTTGATATGATATTTGTTGTTTTAAGGGCCAAACATTCACATTATCGACCTGGCGCTTGATAGGATTCACTGCCTAAATTGTATTTTGGGTTTGGCTCATCTGCAAAAGGCCTTTTTTTGGATTTTGAATATCTGGTTGTTGTTTGTTGCAAGTCATCAAATTCCATTCATGATTTGCTTCTCCAGTTTTGTATATGATCATAATATTTAAGAGATTCTCTGTATACTGTAATCTGGCTTCCAAATCTGCGACACAGAAATAGTTTCTAAAACATCAGACTACCTCGCCAGAATACAGTGATAGATTTATTAATTTCCTCATAACTTCTATACGAAAAAGGAGTACCAACCTTTGAATGCAATATTGAGGCTGCTAGTAAAGAATGTTGAAATTCTTAGAAAGATAGCCTTTGTCAGATGATCCAGGCCTTTATCTGTTCTTTAACTGGGCTTGGTATGTCATGCAGTGAACCAATTACACAGAACAATACCAATAACTTCACAAATGACTAGGTTTCTATTCATGTTCCGTGTTAATTCTTTAACATTCCTTCGGAGTGTAATATCGCGCCCTGTGGTTGGGATTCCTCTTAAAAATGTAGGTCCTGTGGCTCATGGTCACTAGAATAATGGTCACGTAAAACTATAAGCATCCTCCCTATTAAAAATAATTATTCCATGAAGTTTGTTTTGTATTTGCAACTGATCTGAGTGAAATGGCCTCAGAGCCCTGTTTTGATTTCTTATGATACTGACTTTGTTATCGGTAGAAAGCCGATAGTGTAGATTGCTTCCTTATCCACATGCACTGCTGGTAATCTGACGCAAAGGCAGAAACTTCAGTCTCACCCTGCTTTGTGTTGTTTATTGCCTATATCCTGTGGTGAAATTATATAACTTGATGTGCTGCATTGCTTGTAGAGCCTCTTCATTCTGCGCATGAGCCAACAGACATGAAGATATGTTAATTCCGTGTAATATAATTTGTACGAAAGAAGGTGACCATAGCTAGACTGTCATTTAAAATCTGAGATACTTTTTTTACATATTGTGCGATTTCCCTGCTAAAATTACGTATCTTGATAGAGCCACCTTTCATCATACGTGTGATCTTTATGAAGATGGCTATTTTGGAGTTAGGGTTGACTATATTAGCAACTGTTAGGTGGCTCTTCTGACATCTATTTACTGTATTCAAATATCCATTCAGGATCTCTGAACAAGTGGGAAGGACGTTATTCTTTAGAAGCATGGAATGTGTGAATTTGTTGTAGTTGTGAGTGAAATAACCATGTGTGTTTGCTGTGTGTTGTATGGAGCTATTACAGAAGGGTTCTGTTAAAATGAATTTGGTGGACATCATTCTTATCTATGACATTAGTAAGTAAAGTGGCAATAAACCAATAACATGGGCAAACACCTGTCCTAGCCATAACCCAACAGGCTGGTGAATGAAACAATAGTGTGTATAACAGACACTCCATTTGTCCTGTCTACAATATTTACGTTAAGGTTTGTGGATGTGATATTAAGGCATTCCTCTTAAGGTGCCAAGTATTATAAGTACATTAACTTTCTCCCTACCTTGAGTATTCTTGAGATCAATATTGCTTTAATAGGAACTCAATACCGTAAAATGCAATATTTCTTTACACAACATTCATCAACTTTGCTTGTTTAAGACTGATATTTACGTTATATATTAACAGTAAGTTACTGCACCCATGCCACTAATTCTCCACACACTCTCAATGCTAGAGAATATCTGCTAGACCACACTTGGCATATGTATAGGTACTGAACTGCTTTGTGATTTGAACTCTACAAAACTTCTCTGTCTTTGCCCTGTCTCCCTTGACATAAGAATACTCTACGGATGCGAATTTGAATATACTTCAGTATGTTATTTATTCCTTGATTCCTTCAGTGCAAGTTTACAAGTCGTGTGTAACACATAATTCTACCTGTGCAAAGGGGAACATATTAAATTTTGTGAAACAAGTCATGGGGACCATGTTAGGGGTATTAAGATTGCAGAATGTCCTATTCCGAACAACTTACCATGTTGCAAATCAGAAACATTTTCAGATCTGAAAGAGTTAAGCACCGTCATGCGTCCATTACATTTCCTTATCATCTAATGGCATTTTGGGATTAAGAATTGCATTTTCAAACCTGTGTTGATGGCAAACGGAAGTGCTTAGCTGTTAGCTTGTGTATAGTACAGAATGTACGAGCTATTTTCATGTACATAAGAAGAACTATGATATCTAATCCAACTGTGACTTGAACCTGGGACCACCGACAATGTACAATGTTGATCTGATCACTGAGCTGCATCTTAATTATCAGTGGCAAAAGGTGTGTTATGTGAAGCTAACATTATGTTTGCATTAATTGCCACTGTGGACTTAAGGTCAGGATAAACCAATACAATTAGGATTTCTGTATTCTCTTCAGAGATCCACTCAAGAGGGTTATAGAAGTGGGGCTTAGCAGTGGCCTTACAGTATGCACATGCTGGGATTGTTTTAATTTATGACCATGATTACCTCCTTCCTAATCCTGAGCATTGCAATAACATGCACTTGGCCTTTTGTGTACATGTATTAAATAATTGAAGATATGAGATAAAAGTAAGAGAATTAGCTAGAATCATACGAAGAAAGTAATTGTTAATAATTAAGTCCACATATTTTAACTTATAGTACGTTCAGAAGAAACCCTCGTTCATACCACATTTCTTATAGTTGTTATTTTCTAGCCCTTAATATTCTTTATTCTGCTGTGTCGGGGAGGAGGTGAAATGAATATATATATGTGTCAGTGGTTTTAACGGCCGTTCGCCCTTTTGTTTAGCCTAGAAGAGGTGCTAATGAAATATGATTAGGTGTTGGAAAGTAGCGACCATGGCCTCTTAACAGTTAACGTCCTAGCGTTGGCCTGGAGATGAAAATGGGGAACCATGAAGGACCATTTCAAGGTACCTTACCCAGTGGCGTATGCAGGGTTCCCTTCTGGGGGGTTCATTAATATATTACATTATACAAGGGGCAGATGACCTTGCTGTTCTGCCACTTAGTCATCATCATCATACACATTATTACAATGATATTTCGATTAATTTACAGTACACAATAATTAAATAAACATTCCCTTTGCGTGAAAACTATTTTAGGCCTTTATTTTTTCATACCATATATTTTTTCAGCACCATAAAAAGACAAAAAAATACATCTTTTATAAAATATGGAAAATAGTAATTAAATATTAAAACTGTAATGATGTAGTGGTCTGTAGGTGACTGCTTATAATATTGATATTGTGTGAGAGAAAAATAAACTTTGGCTGCCATGTTCTTACTGCCATTAGCTATTATTGACTCTCAAAATCTGTCTATCTTGATGGCTTTATCTGTATCATTCATAGGAATAAATTCCAAATACTTCTCGTGTAACTAATTATCTTTAATGAAACGGACACACACGATTAATGCACCCCGAACCAACGTGAAAATAGTTACCTATCGTACACTTTAAAGTAAAGCTAATCCTTGGCTGGCTCCAACTCTGAGGGAGTCATCTCATCCCGAGTAGAATGCAGGACATTTACCAAGTGACGAACGTGATCACTTTTAAAATATCTACAGGAGTAAAGAAGACTCTCTAGCGGTAGTGTAAAACAGGTGATAGATCAGACGATATAAAGATTCAAGTAAACAAATGTCTCTGGGGGGTATTTAAACACAGGGGGGTATTTCACTCCTCCCCCCTGTCGGTACGCCACTGATACCACTCATCTTCTGTCAGTGAACACATTGCTTGGCGCATTTAAGCTCTGTAATGTTTGAAATTAGCTCAGCCATTTTTCTGTTCTAAGGCAGGAACTGCAGTGTGTCCGCAAAGTCTCTCCGCAGCGCGTGTGTCGCCTTGCAGGACATGTTGGGTTGGCAGTACATTCATGTGATGTTGTTACAAGGAAAACAATTATATTAAATTAAGTAATGCGGTACTCAACACTATCACACTGTGCTCTGCAAAGTTTCCACCAGCATGGAAAACCTCTTCCAATATAAACACACGCCCTTCAGTAGTAAGCATTCCACTAGACTGAGCTTACACAAGAACACAACTTACAACGTCAATGCTGTCACGCACAGGCACTCACTGTCAGCAATAATGCACCGGTATTCTCCACCCTATCACTCCAGTTGAAGGTCAACACGGAACAAGTGCATGCTTATGCGAACTGCTGTGATAAGACTTTGCGTATACAGCGACATGAATGTGCTGCCAACGTTCAACGAGACCCGCTGCTGTGGAGAGACTATGCGGACACACTGTATAAACTTTGGATTCAATATATGTATTTCAAACCTGCATTGATAAATTGCTGAATGTCAATTAATACCAGCGATGCCAGGAAATCCCTTCTTGAAAGCATTCTAAGTGAGCTCTGACTACATTCTTAAAAGCATTTGAAACTGACCTCCCCTTTTAATACTGCAATGTCTTCCTCGGCTTGTATCTACCATGCAAACTATTTGCTGCTATGCTACCGTTCGCCAGTAGACTTATAATGTTTGATATTAGCAGCATACTCCACAATAGAGGCATTTAATTTACGTACTTACACTAAATTCTTTTGAAAATTTGATTTAATTGCAGTGTTTAGTGTGTTTTTTTTTTACTATCGACTTGAGCCTCTAAGGAATGCGTGTTAACAACCACTCTCATTTCAGTGTCTGCGTCTTGTTCGTTTGTCGGCTTTGACATCTTGCCAGTATCTCTTGAGCCCATCTATCAGTTTGTTCTTCTGCTTCTCTGTCAAAGGGCCTCTTCGTCTTCTGGGTTCTGCCTCCACCATAAAACCCTGAGAGCTTTTCATCATCCTTCTGAAACTATTCCTGTCTTTGATTTTATCCTCCGTAATGCCCACCTGTCTCATATCTTTTTCACACTCTTGGAACCGTTTCAACTTGGAGATCTTCGGTTTAAGAAAATTCCAGATTTTCTTTGTGAGCTGGTCATTATTCATACCGAAGATGCGTCCATAAAATAGCAATCTTCGTTTTCTAATTGCTGTTGTCATCGGTTCCATCTTTCTGTATACTTCTTTATTTGATATCAGTCGAACCTGTCCGTCAACCCATCTGTTGCCCAAGATCTTCCATAGTAGTCTGCATTCTCTTTTAAGTAGCTGATTGACTTGTCCAGTCCGATTCATACACAGGGTCTCTGAAGCATATAAACCTTCTAGTTTGACAACAGTGCTGTAGTGCCTTAGTTTGACTCCGATACTTAGCATCTTCTTATTGTAGATGTTTTTAGTCAGTTGGAATGCTCGCTCTAGTTTCAGGATGCGGATATTGGTCGCTTCTTGTTCTAGCCCATTCTCTTGGATTACTTCACCAAGGTATTTAAACTTCTTGACTCTTCGAATCTTTCCATGGTCGGTGAACAACCATTCTGGACCTTCACGGATGTTAGTCATATATTTCGTTTTCTCGAATGAAATTTGTATTCCTACTTTCTCTGCTGTTTCTTTCAGATGGTTTATCTTCCTGATTGCTGAACTGGTGTTGTTTGCAAATATGGCTACGTCGTCTGCGAACGCCAGACAGTCAACATACACTCCTTTGTGTTTGGGGCCTAATCGAAACTGATCTTCATTTCCGTCTTCTTTGTTCAGTGATTTTCTCCATTCTCGAATTACCTTTTCTAAGATACAATTGAAAAGAAGTGGAGAAAGTCCATCTCATTGTCTGACCCCAGTTTTTATCTCGAAGGGCTCTGAGATTTCATTCTTGAATTTTACCTTAGAAATTGTGTTGGTGAGAGTCTGTTTAATCAAATTTCTGGATGAACCATCCACCCTAAACTCTTCCAGAACATTCAGTAATGACTCTCGATCAATCGAATCGTATGCTTTTTTGAAATCCACGAATACGACCACATATTCAAACCCCCCAGTTTTCTTGTATCTGATGATGTTCTTCAGATTGAAAATTTGTTCTGGGCAGGATCGGCCCTTTCGGAAACCAGCCTGGTATTCGCCAGTCAGTTGATCAAGATGAGCTTCGATTCTGTTAAGGAGTACTTTAGAAAGAATCTTGTAAGGAACAGGAACTATCGATATACCTCTGTAATTGTCAAAGTTCTTCTTGTCTCCTTTTTTATGGAGAGGATGGATCAGTGCTGATTGCCGTTCAACTGGTATAGTTCCCGTTCTCCAAATCTCCTGGAAGAGGCAGACTAATATGTCCAGAGTATCCTCTTTCGCCAGCTTCAGTAGTTCTGCCACTATGGAATCTTCCCCAGCTGCTTTATTATCTTTCAGAATGTCTATGATCAGCTTAATTTCCATCTTACAAGGTGGCTGAGAATTGGGCAGACCTTGAATGGGAAGGGAGTTAGATAGTTTCAGCGATGGCTCATCACAGTTGAGCAACTCGTTGAAATTCTGAGCCAAAATGTCGCAATTTTCCCTGTCGTTCATACCTAGCTTTCATGTATCATCTCTAAAGCACAGACTAGGGGCATGATAGATTTAAAGGTTTGATAAAAGTCCCTAACGTTGTTCTTACGGAAATTCTGATCGATCCGTTCCATGTGTTGTTTCTCATACGATCGCTTTGCACATCGGAACACTCGGGCTGCAACTTTTCTCGCATCACGGAATGCATCAAAATCTTCCTGACCCTTGGTCGAATTCCATTTTCTCCTTGCATCTGTTCTCTGAGCCAGTGCATTATCACAGGTTTCGTTCCACCACCGATGTTTTCGTTTAGGAGCTGCCAGAATTGTTGCGGTAGCTGCCTGCTGGATCTTAAAAGCGATGTCAGTCCAATTCATAGATTCAAAGGTCAAGTTCTGAAGATACTGCTCCCTAACTTCCTGGCTGATTTTGAGTTTTGACACATCAAATCTCCGAGTTCTATTTCCAGTATTCGGAGTCTTCCTGAGAGGAATGAAATTCACCTTTACCTTAGAAAGGCAGTGATCACAGTCAAACCTTGCACCCCTCTGCACTTTTACGTTCATAATCTCTTTTATTGCTCATCTTGAGATTGCAACATGGTCAATCTGTTTCTCACCATTCAGGTTACCCAGCGAACGCCAAGTCTTCTGTTTACTTGGTTTATGTTTAAAGAACGTCGACATTACCTGAAGATCAAATGTTCGACACAATTCAACAAGTCTTATTCCATTTTTGTTAGTCATCCTGTGAGCAGGATATCTTCCTACTGTTGATCTGAAATGTGCTTCCATTCCCAATTGGGCGTGTAATATACTGACCTTCATTCTCAAAAGTCGCTTTTTACTTAATGATAGGTGAACGTGTTAGATGCTAACACCTCTTACGGCCTTGCAGTAAAAAAGATAAAATACATACTCATTTGTCCTCAATCCTTAAAGCTATTACTTCCTTTAAGGCACTGAGTCAGCATTTTGTGTCGCACTGAGATTTACTTGTTATCTTGGGGAGATTGCATTGTGAGGTTTGAAGCCATTTTTCAGTGTTGCCTAAGTAAACAAAAGTTTGGTGCTTTTCAGTCGGTCAACACGAATGTACCCAAAAAGATCTGGGTTGTGCCCTAATCCTGAAATAAATTACATGAGATTAATAAATACACTAGGATGACCAGTTTCGATCGTCAGGCGATCATCATCAGATCCATTACACTTAGGCTATAACAACTATATTTGAGAATACAGGTGAAACATATTTACAATATGTTGAATTATTTAGTTGCAGTATTGGTAATGCAACTGTCGGTGTATGCTAATTGTAGTAGATCTAATGTAAAGTGAAATGCTAAAATGCTGATAAAAATCCGGAGATTTTCTGTTTGGGGTGATTATATGGTTATACAAAATCACTATGGTTACACTGTAATAATACAGGCTGATGCTTATCCGGATTTATCTTCCTGACTGGAACTTCGAGGAGTTTCGTGTTCACTCTGGCACCAGTTTTGGTCAACTAACCCGGGTGTTAACTGGCCAAAACTGGTTTTTCCCTTTCTCCCCCTTTTGTTCCTATGCGGTTTATGAGGTCAGTGCAATGTTTATTTGTGTGACGTTCCCAAGTCTAGATATAATCACCCCAAACAGACAAACTCCGGATTCGTGTTGACCGACTGAAAAGCACCAAACTTTTGTTGGGGAGATTGTGTATTATAGGTTTTAGTTTTAGAACTAGGGAAAACATAACCACATCTGTGTAATGCTTCACTTCAACTCAGCTGTGATTTACAATTACATAGTTTGCTATTTTTGTAAAAAGTATTAGTGATGCCAAATAAATAAAATAATTAATTAATTCACTTTATTCCTAGGACACGCAAGAAGAAACACAGGATGGGGAAAGTGAAGCAAGTGGAAATCATCCAAATGAGTAAGTGTACAACATATGAGGTAACATGTTATTTAACTTTTGTGTATGCACAACTGAAAGTTTTGGATATGAATAAGTTTTGTTTGCAACGTCAGATATATCTCGCATTTTATGTGTCGTTACTGCTTGTCTCATCAAAGTAGATACATTATTGACATTAACTTCCTCTTTCCTAGCCCACAAATTATCATTTGGAGTTCTCACTGTCTGGAAGTGTTTAACCCTGGAACCCTACACTTATTTATTACAAACACTAATCTTACTCCGAGTGCCCCAAGAATAATAAGCTTAATTTACATATTACAAGCCAATATTTCGTATAAAAACTGGTTAGGTTGGTTTGATTAGACTTACGGAAAAGGTAGTTTATATTACACTTAATCATTCTATACTAAAAATAAAATAATATTAAAAAACATACAGGTTTTTTCAATATTTTTCAACACCTCATATTTTAGAGAGTTTTACTGAATGCAATCTCTACAATTGACACAAACAGATACGATATGACTTTTGCATACATACATCTTACACTCTGCACACATCATAGTTGTTTTGGTGTCCTTGGTTCACAGAAAGTACTCAACAAGGAACGTAACACTAACCTACACCGGGGTACTCAGTGCCCCAAAACCGATCTATAGCAAAGAATTGGTCCGTTACATCTGTGACTAATATGGCAACTGAAATACTGTCAAAGACAAATATTAGTCATGGCGGCTGCAGTCTTGAAGGGTTGCTAACACAAACCCAGAGCAAAACGAAAATTCACTGGAGCACCCAGTGCCCTAGTGTTGGGTCTAGTGTTAAGAAAAGTTAGTCATCCTTGTTGATGACAATTTGTCTTGTTGAAAATACTCTCATCTGCTTGAAGAAAATACTGTACATATGCCGCAGTGATAAGTGTTGTTAGGAACATCCCCTACTTTAAACCTCCCCTTGAGTGTTTGTGTCCTCAGCCCGTTTTGATCTTTTGTAACCCAGGTTGTCAAATCACGACAATGTTACATCATGAGCCATCAACGATTTTAATTCACGTAGCAACGAAATCACTTCAACTAAAATTTTAATCCAAAACCCAAAGATAAAGGGCCGGACTTACAAAAAAAATTCACACGTCGTCCTACGACCATTCCTTAATGCAATAACCATCAACACCGAAACACACATTTAAACTTGCATCAAAACCGAACAAACATTCACAGAGGCCCGAAACTGGTATAGCGATATTTCCAGCACCGGAAGATAATTGGAATAACGGTGTACATAATGTAAACATGTTGGAGTGCAAACCCTGGTCAATATTTCATGATACTATTTCGGAGGAGTGGGATTAAGCTGTTGGTTGTTGAAAAGTAAACATTCGGATTAAATTGTGCCAGTAAATGTGTGGGTCATTAGAGCGAGGCTTGCGGAGGTGTGCCGAGAGTTGGATTAGTATGCCCTTTATGGTGTGGTTTATCTGGAAGGGTTACCAACTTTTATATATAATAACAAACTACCATTTAAGAGGAGGTATGACGGAATTTTGCGAATTAAGGAGCAAAAACTGCTTTTTGTTTGATTTATTCATACAAAAATAGCCCACTTCTTCCTCTTTCAGAAAATGATTTTATTTTAGTAACTCCGGCTATTATGAAACTTGTAGAGGCGTCTTCGTATGAGCCCGCATGACATTTAAACATTTAAGCTGCTTTTATAATAATAATAATAATAATACCAGGAGACTTGCGAAGTGGCAGCAAATATCTCAGGAAGAAAAAGCGAGGAGATGTGAAGGGGAAGCCTAAGGAGGAAGGCAGTAAATATTAACTTGCCTCTTTCTCGCATAGCTCTTTTCCAATGTGTTGCTGTGTACAATATTCTCCGTGTGGTGCAATTCTTATCACACATTGTTGTTACTGGGTACAATAGTTACTGTGTACAATAGTTGCTGTGTACAATATGCTCCGTGTGGTGCAATTCTTATCACACATTGTTGTAACTTGGTACAATAGTTGCTGTGTACAATATGCTCCATGTGGTGCAATTCTTATCACACATTGTTGTTACTTGGTACAATAGTTGCTGTGTACAATATGCTCCTTGTGGTGCAATTCTTATCACGCATTGTTGTTACTTGGTACAATAGTTGCTGTGTACAATATGCTCCTTGTGGTGCAATTCTTATCACACATTGTTGTTACTTGGTACAATAGTTGCTAAAGGTACAGTAATGTAAATGTGCTTTGGGTTATGAACTGCTTTGAGTTTTAATGTAATTTTGACAGGTAGATTATAATTAATAATGCTGAATTTCAAAGATATTTTAAATAAGAGTTTAAATATTTCTAGAAAGATCAGTATCTATCTAACTAACCTCAAACCCCAGAGCAATTATTGTTTCTATACATTTTAACTGCATGTAGAAAAAGAATTAGCTTGGTCGAATGAAACCTTTGAATCAAGGACTTTTTTAAGGGACCACTTTTTTAATACAAAATTGTTCAATAACTCAAACACTAATGAAGCTATTTAAATATAAATTAGCACAACAGATGCCAGCAACTCTCTATGTAAGAGATTAAAATCTGGTCATGTTATGATGAAAACTGTGAAACTTGAACAATTCAGCCACTCCTCCCCTTAATGGAGACTTATGTGGCAGACTTTGAGGTTATGCAGGAGGAGAATGAGGACAGGTTGAAGAAGTAGAGAGGGTGGTAAATAAACAAAGTAGCAGGGGTAGTTGAATTGTAAAGTGTAGAGGGAAAGCAGAGGATAATCAAATAGGCATAGGGTTTAGGAAATGTACCCTCTGACTAGAGAAAAGCAGTTATCACGTCAATTTATAAGCAAGCTAACAGGAAAGATTGCAATAATTATAGCGGTATTTCTTTGATAAGTGTCCCGGGCAAAGAGTACTCAGGCATTGTAGAAAGGAGACTTCGATCATTGGCCGAGAGTACGATGGATGAAAACCTGAGTTGCTTTAGTCACAACGAGTATGTCAAGATCACAATTTGAGTGTGCGCCAAGTTATTGAGGAATACTACAGACAGTTGTGTTTGTGTTACTTGAGAAGGCGTACGATAGAGCACCTAGCATATTGAGGGATTATGATATCGAGGGAAGACTGCTACAGGCAATCAATAGTATTAATGTATGATAATCAATTTACAGTGAGAGTTGATGGTAGGATGAGTTCATGGTTTGTACAGGAGTGAGGCACGGATTAAACCACTACTGTGTTTGTTACATGGACCAATTGTTGAAGGGCATAAACTGGCTGGGTGAATTTCAAGGTAAGTAGTCTGGCCTATACGGATGACCTGGTTGTAATGATGGACTCCAATATATTTGAACTTGAACAGAAATGTAGGGAGTATGGTATGAAGATCGGCATTTCAAAGACGAAGGTTTTGTCCTTTGGAAGAAATGCAAGAAAGTAGAATGCCAGGTGGAAGGAACTAAATAGGAGCAGGTGGAACAATTATTAATTCTTAATGAGACCAGAACATGGCTTTTACACTTTCATCAGACGTCATTGTAGCTTTTACATACTCTGTTTCATCTTGTGGGGGACATTACGTATTCAAAATAGTAACCATGGTCACTACTGCACCTGAAATATGTGCTAAATTATGGAAAGATGTGATTTTATTTATTGCTCTTTTAACAACGGCGCTTGAATCTCGTTCAACTGTCAACAAGGAGAACATACCGAGGCGCACACATTGTTGCCAACATGTGGAATACAAAATGCACTACACTAATTAAAGATTATTCCTGCGTGATAAAAACCAGGGATGTATATATCGCTAATGCGGCTTGCAGGCTAAAACCATTGTCAAAACCCATTGCATTAGACAAAACAAAGGTTTGGAGTGGATTTCGCCTAACAATAATAAATTGGTCCAGGCCAAAACCATTCGTCTGGATTAAAATATTGGGCTAGGCAAAAACCATTGGTTTGGGTGAATATTATTGATGCGTTACGATCTTCTTGTTTGTTAACTCGCAACACGCACAATCCATGTCTAAGTTAAGACCGACACTTGGCACACTTTCACATTAACTCTTTCGTTTTACGTTACTGGACATGAAATAATACCAAATGCGCAGGGTTGGCAATACTGTCTGTGACGATAATTCACACGCATAATGCCGGACACAAGTCGGAAACGAGAGACAAGGAAAGGAAGAAGTCATTGGACCATATGGATATGGGAAAACGAACCGGGAAGGAGACGAACTTGTAAACTTTTGTGAAAGAAATGGACTGATAGTGGGTAATTCATGGTTTCGGAAGAAAAACAGCAGGAAAATTACAAGATATGGTTGGGGCGATAGAAGAACAAATCAGTAATTGACTACTTTCTGGTGGAAAGGACTAATCGCAGAAAGTTGATAGATGTGACAGCTTTACCAGGAGAAGCATTTGATGGGGACCATAGAGCTGTGCAGGCAAAATTTAGATGTGAAAAATTGGAAAACCTAAAGGAGATCAGAGAAAGTAAAATAAAAGTATGGAAATTGAAAGACAAAACTGTACAGGAAGATTTTCAGGAAAGATTGAAGCAACAAATCCCAGTTACTGAAGTGGAAAACATAGAAGAGGAATGGTCCCACTTTAAAAAGGCATTTGTTGGTGCAGCAGAGAGTGCTTGTGGTAGGACGTCAACAAGAGTGAAAGAGAAGGAGACACCGTGGTGGAATGAGGAAGTGAGGAAAGCATTGAAAGAAAAGAAGTCTGCATGGAAAGAATGGAACCGAGATCAAACAGAAGAAAGCAAAAGGAAGTATCACGACAGCAAACGGAGGTGTAAGAAAGTGGTAGGAGAAGAAAAGAAGAAAAGTTGGGAAGAATTTACACGAAGAATGGAAACAGATGTAAGTGGCAGTAAAAGAATGCTGTATGGGCTTCTAAGAAGTAAGAGGAAAGAAAGAGGTACCACAAAGCTGGTGAAAAAGGAAGATGGAGAGTTGTTAACACACCCAAAAGATATAAAGGGACGATGGAAGGAGTATTTCGATAAGCTATTGAATGTGAGCAATTGTACTGGTGAGATGGAAGTGACACAACCTGACGACTCTATAACAGAAGATGATATAACAATGCTGGAGGTGGAATTAGCAGTACAGAAAATGAAGTTGGGAAAAGCAACAGGGCTGGATGAAATCAGTGTAGAAATGATAAAGGCTGCTGGACCTGTTGGTATGCAATGGTTGTATTGACTGCTAAAGTGTGTGTGGAAACGGAAATGTGTACCAGAAGACTGGGAGAAAGGGCTAATAATACCAGTGTTTAAGAAGGGGGACAAGAAGGTGTGTGATAACTATAGAGAGATCACCCTCTTATCACAGATAGTAAAAATACTGGAAAGGATATTAGAAAGAAGAATGAGAAGATAGGTGGAAGGAGAGTTGCAAGAGGAACAGTATGGCTTCAGGAGTGGAAGATCCACAGTGGACCCAATCTTTAGCTTCAGGCAGGTGATGGAAAAGAACTGGGAATATGGAAAGGATTTGATCATGACTTTCATAGATCTAGAAAAGGCATATGATAGTGTCCCCAGACATAAGGTATGGGAAACTATGGTTAAGAAGAGACTGGGAAGAGAAATGTTGGAAATGGTGCAAGCAATGTACAACAACTGTGTTAGCAGGGTACTGACCCCGGTAGGAAAGACAGATTGGTTTAGGAACAAGACTGGACTAAGACAGGGGAGTGTGCTGTTGCCTCTTTTGTTCATAATGGTGATGGATAAAATTGTAAAGGAAACAAAGGAAGCATATGGACATAAAGAAATGAAGTTACTGTTATTTGCAGATGATATTGTGGTCTGGGGAAGGAACACCGAAGAAGTGCAAAAACAACTAGATGCACTGAACGATAATATTCAGAAGTACGGCCTGAAAATCAGAATAGAGAAAAGCAAGACCATGGTGATGACAAGAGGGGAAAGACAAGGAAAGGGCACTGTGAAAATTGGAAGTCAGAGTTTGGAAATTGTGGACACGTTCAAATACCTAGGAAGTGAATTGATGCAAACTGGTAGGTTGGACATGGAGATTGGCAGGAGAGTACAGCAGAGCAATGCATTCTATCAAAGTGTAAGAAAACTTGTTTGGGATAAGGAAGTACCAAGGAAAAGCAAGGAGGTAATGTATAAAGTTTACTATGTTCCCATATTAACTTATGCAGCTGAGACTTGGACCCTGACAAGCAGGCAAGAGAGTAGAATCCAAGCCAGTGAAATGAAATTCCTAAGAAGTATGATAGGAAAGACAAGGAAAGACAGAGTGAGGAATGAAGAAGTTAGGAAAGAAGTTGGGATGGGAAAACTAAATGAGAGGATTGAGAAGAATAAACTAAGGTGGTTTGGACATATAAAGAGGATGGAGGAAAATAGAATACCAAGACAGATGCTGGAGGCGAAGTACAAGGGTAAGAAAGCAAGGGGAAGACCTAGAACAAGGGGGATTGATTCAGTGAAGAACAGCGTAAGAAAAAAAAATCTGGACTGGGACAAGATCGTGGAAGAATAATGGTGGAAGGAAAGAGGATAGTGGAGAAGGGCCATAAATACCCCGACCCGGCAGGAGCTGGATAAGGGGAAATGATGATGATGATGATGATGATGTAGGTGAGTTATGTTCAGCTGAGGAGTAATCATTATTACTACATCAATTCCTGGTTTATTTTTCATAATTTGAAAAGGTATTTTGGCTAATTTATGTACGATAGAAAATTGTATCGTTCCTTGGTATCTCGTTCAGTGCTACCGAACATTTTAACTACTTGGGCTGTGTAATCTGTCAGGTTCGTAGTACTGTAGGCTATGGTGATGGAAATAGGGTCGAGATGTAGAAAAGCCAATGCAATGAGTTCACAGCATTCTGTTAGTGTAGCACCGAAACTCTCCCCACATCGCTCAGTATGCTGTATGGAAGTGAGAGCTGATATCAGTGTAGCAAGAATAGATGGGAGCAATGAAGAGATAAAGGCTAAGTTGGAAATGAACATTCTAGATGAAGCCGACTCAGATGGTGGGGTCATGTGTAGAGAATGAGGGAGGAGAGATTACCTAAGAGGTTAATGAGTAGAGGGTAAGAGAAGCAGAGGTAGAGTGTTAATTGATTTCAAAGTGAGAGGTGCAGGAGGCCGTGTGCTAACTGCTAATAGGGGATCATGGAGGCGACTTGTTTGCAATTAGTGGCTTGCAGTCTAGACTGGACGCTCAAAGGAAACATGGAAATTGAATTCTGGCACAACTAGGAGTCCCTTGGCCATCACCAGCGTCTCACTGGTTGCGAGTGTTCTTACACTTTGCATCATTTGGAGACGTGGTAGTGGGTTCAATGTTTTAAGGAGTGTAACATCGAGGTCACCTGCACTTGTTGACATGTAGTTATGCTACAGAAGGAAGAGTTTCGTCTCTTCGAAAAATTGGGGCAATGAGTAAAGAAAGAGGTCATGAAAGACTCCATAAGCTGCGATGATCGGAAGAGAACAAGAGTTGACCAAGGGAGTTATGGTCATTGTTTAAAGGAGTGAAACAGGGAGGTCATCTGCCCCAATCACCAAGGGAGATCGACAGGAAGATGAAACAGGAGCGTGGTACAATTAAGTAGACATACTACATAATTCAGAACAGGCTCCATATTGTTTTCACTATTTTCCCCACAAGGTGATAGCCCAGGGGAGATCATTAGTGACATGCAGAGGCTATTTTGTTGCCTATGAGACTGCACGATGATAGGCCTACATTTCCATTAGCAGCATATCAATACGTTAATTATTAAATATTGGCAAGAAGGCAAAGGAAACAAGAGCTTGGTCGTCCCATTGTTCAATTTGTAATTCCAAGTAACCTTGCCACATAAAAGCTATGGTGATTATTATGTTCAGGAAGTTTTATCTACACGCTACTTCATTCGTCAAACAATCATATTAAAACGACTTAAATTGCTAACCAAGGGCATTACTTCGTAGAAGTTAACTCGAATGGCATGGCCTAGGCCTAAACAAAGAATTACACGTAAGGTTAAATCATAGTGTAATATTGTTCTTTGTGCGACATCATTATGCATTCATCAAAAGTTGTGTCTCCTCGTGGACGCATCGTTATATTTTATTGATATTATTTCCAATGAGACATGTTTTAAACTACCATTTGCCGTTTTTATTTACAGCCAGTTTTGATGAAGCGCTTTACTTTGCTGCTGATACAGTGCTGTAAATTCCGCTGAGAAACAATGCACCCTGTGAGGCGTGTTGCCTATACCACCAGGTGGTGTCTTGTGACAGCCATGTGGGTCAACTCTTGGCGTGGCAAAGTAAGAAGTTTGAATCCCACCATTGACTGACTTTTTTGCCATCGTTGTTGTTGTTGCTGGATCCAGCATTCATGGCTCAAGATTGTTATTGACAGACCCAACAAAGTTTTATCAGCGCTGGATAAAATAGTTAGTTGCGCTAGAACAAATTGTGTCAGTAGTGGCCATACCGAGGTGGCTGTGGGGGTCTATAACCCGGGACCAAGGCTGTAGCGGTGACGTGTCCAGGAAGTGTGGTGGAGGACTGTGGTGGTACAGGAGCCATACCGAGGTGGCTGTGGTGGGGGTCTATAACCCGGGACCAAGGCTGTAGCGGTGACGTGTTCGGCAAGTGTGGTGGAGGATTGCGATGGTAACGGTGGTGCTGCACTCAAGTCATGAACTAAAACCTGGGTTACGGCAGCGCTGAGCGGTATTGTAGTTGTTGAGAACCACTCCAAGATGAGGCGCTAACTGAAGGGCAGAGGATCTGGAAAATACCTGGGTTGTGCCTGTTTAAACCCGTCTGCGAGCAAGTAAGGCGCAGGTTAGCTTAGGAAGGAGTCTGGGAGACCGCCAAGGAGCGGTAGCTGGCTGCGGTGGAAACTTGCAGAGCTAGTAACGCGCAGGTTAGCTTAGGGAGGAGTCCGGGAGTGGTGGCTGGCTCCGTTGAAAACTTGCAGAGCTAGTAACGCGCAGGTTAGCTTAGGGAGGAGTCTGGGAGCGGTGGCTGGCTCCGCTGAAAACTTGCAGAGCTGGTAACGCGCAGGTTAGCTTAGGGAAGAGTCCGGGAGGCCGCCACAGAGCGGTAGCTGGCTGCGGTGAAAACTTGCAGAGCTGGCAGAACGCCAGTACTTACCGCTGTGTCGCATAATGATTGACCACTAGAGCCCCGCTGTGGTAGTCTCTCGTGTCCTCTTATCCTATCCACGCCGAAAGTAGGGCCTCGGCCTTCTGCACCTCACGGAATATTCCTGCACAAGGATGAAACATTAGCAGCGTGTCGGTTGTCTTCTCGCATAAAAGTATTGTTTTAATCCCTTGGTTGGGGGTGGTTGGGATAAAACACGGTTGTGTCGCTGTACTAATTTAGAAGACTGTTCCTGGGTGAGAGTAACTTTCCGTAGCTGGGAGAGCTTACTAGTGTAGTGTGTTGGTGTTTAGTGTTTAATCTCTTGGGGGTGTCCCTGCAAGATGCAAGTATTTGCTAGGGGACGGATCTCTAAATACAGGCTACTATACTGGCCTGCCAGCTGGGCGGAATGAGTAATACAATAGACGTGCTAAGTCAGCGGCTCGACGCTATGCAGTCGAGTCGCGTGCTGTGAGTACAATGTAGTCTGACAAAGCAATTACTGGCTACTACGGTCATGGGCAATTGTGACGAAAGTCAGGTGGGGTATGAGGATGTGAAGTGGAGTGTAATTAGTAATGCAAGTGTAGCTTACTGACCATGTATTTATTGGTCAGTAGATGTAGATTGGTATGTCCCTCTTGGGGAATTTAGATAATTACAAAATACAATTTGTGTGTACAAGTTAGGGGTAGGTGTTCACAAGAATTAAAGGAGTCTGAGCACGGGCTGAATCTCACCTGGTGATAAAACTGGAACAGGAAGAATGGGACTTCTGGCCAGGGGACTAGAGGATATTTAATTCAAAATCATATAACGGTTATGGGGAATAAGTCTCATATTGACTGGGGAACTTGGCCTCTGGGTAGAACACTATGAGCATTATAGGCTTATTGTAGTTAAAATTAGAACGAAAACTATGTGCATTAGAGAATTATAAGTCTAGCAGGTTACCAATCAAACTGATAATAAAGAAGTTATAAAATTCTACTTAAAAATATAGAAGGTGTAATCCTGCAGATTGTAAATGTTGAAAAGTGAGATTGAAATGCCGTGTTAAGAAATGGATGAGAAGAAAAGATAGCAGCGAAATGTAGAATGCATGAAATATACGAACGATTGAGCAAGCTGGTAGAATTCTGCAGCGATCACTAATAAGGCATAGCTAACGCGTTTCTAACAAACACAACAGAACTATAAACACTTGAATGAGACCAGGAGGTACGGGACGTTTATAAATTGATTTCATTGTGATCAAGTAGAGATTCCGAAGTATGATTTGGGATTTCAAAACGTACTCTGGGGCCAACACAAATTCTGGTTACAATATGAAGTAGATGAGAACTCCAATGCAAGGAACTCGAATCTTTGAAACAGGAATCTGTAGAAGAGAACATTGACCGGGAGGAAAGAAGATACAGAACGAGTAGAAAGTACAGATTTTGGTTCACTCAGAATATACTACAGTATGGATGAAAGATGGGTGAACAACAGCGAATGACATGAAATAGAGAAAGCAGAAAACAGACGTCTGAAAATTGAGGAAATATTGAAGTACAATAAAGCTAAAAAGAATGGTTCGAATAAATATGAGCAATGACTATCTCAAGGTGTTGTGGACAGCATAGTTGGCTGTCGACCCGGAGGTGTGGATTTGGTTGTTGGCCCTGCCTAGGATTTTAATTCTGGTCTGAAGACAGGGACTGGGTACATTTACTCGTGAGGACAAATTGAGAAGTGGTGGGCTCGATTTCCTCACCAGCCATCCTCGAACTGTTCATTTTGGATTTCCTACTTTTACTCCAGGCAAACACGGGGATTGTTTAAACTTCAGGCCACACCCGCCTCCTTCCCAATGCTAGACTTGATTCCAAATACACAACTTAGTACAGACATCAGAATACACAAGTTATCAGAAATATTCAAACATACAAAATGCAACCTAAGTACACGGGACTAAATGACCAACATGTACATGCTCCTCAAATGAAACTACAGTAATATCCAAATGTACATAATTGTTTTAAGGAGGAATTGTTTATGCAGCTTATCGAAAGATTAAGAATTCTTTCGGGTAAAGATGGCTTAATTGTTCTAATGTTAGTGACTGAGGTGAAAACCTTTAATAAATATAGAATGGAAGGTAGACTGATAGAATGAACACACAGAGCGTTTGTATAGGGCTAAGAATATCAAGAATAATGAAGTGAAAGAGGAGAGGAAACCGCTGAGCATAAAAGAGGAGATGAAATATTTGAATCAGAATTTGTTGGCCGCTAGAAGACCTAAGTAGTTAGGGACCACCAGGCATCGGTTAAGTACCAAATGAGTTGCTACGATGCATAGGGGCTGAAGATCTGGTCAGTTTACTTCGTTTATTAATACTTTGGATTTTTATTGGTATGTGAAGGGTTATAAAAGCTACTTATCGAACAGTATGCCATTGTCTCTATACTGAAGAAAGCAGGAGCTGACAGATGGGAAAAATCTCCTACAATGAGTGTGATGACTAACGCTTCAATGTTTTTATTAGAAGGATAAACAAATGCTGATGATGAAGAAATTGAAGAAATGTATGATGAAATAGTAGAATTGTTTGACATAGTAAAGGAGAATTCAAACATTATTTTAATGCTTCCGTTGGCTCTCATAATGATGTTAAGTATGCTGGTAAGTTTGGCATGGGTGATGGCAATATGAGAGGAGAAAGATTACTCGAATTCTGTGAGCAACACGAGATGGTAATAACTTATACCGGTTTCGAAGTTCCCAAGAGAAGATGTTACACCTGGATAGCACCTGGAGATAGAAGAAGGATGCAAATTGACTACATAGTTAAACAAAGATATAGGAACCAAATGAAAGCCAGCCATAGTTACCCTGGGGCGGAAATTGATAGTGATCACATCCTATTTGCAGCTAAATGTTATATAAGGTTCAAGTGGAATAAAACATTTGGACAAAAGAGATGGTGTTTACATAAGCTTCAGGATCCTAAAGTAGTGCAAAAATTTAAAGATGTTAGATAATTGGTTAAGGATGAGACTTTAGGATGGGATTATATAAGAAACGGCTTAGAAACAGCTGCTACGGAAGTACTAGTTAAAAGGAAATTGGAACCGAAAAAGAAATGGATGGCCTAGGAATTCCTAGAGCTTATTGAATAAAGGAACAAATTAAGAAATATAGACACTCAAGCGTATAAGTCTCTAAAGAATAAAATAACAAGGAAATGTCGCAAGGAGAAAGAAACTTGGATGAAGCGGGTATGGGTGGGTATTGAGGATGAACTGAAGAATGGGAAACCTAACAAAGCTTATTTTAAAGTGTAATCTTTGAGCTATCACCAACGCATCACTAGCAACGTAGTTAAGGATTCCAAAGGGAAGCTATTGTTTGAAAATGAAAAGGTATGTGAGCGATGGAAGGAATACCTTGAAGATTTGTATGATGGGCCAGATGTTACTGACAATAGTATTTATATAGATGATGTAGAACTAATTGAAGAAGATGATAATGTGTCAACTATAACTAAAGCAGAGTTTTATGCAGCACTCACTAAACTGAAAGGAGATAAAGCAACTGGTGTAGATAACATTCTGCAGAGCTCTTAAAATGTTGTGAAGCATTAAGGAATGCCTTTTTCAAATCATTACTAAATGCTATGAGGATGGAATTGTACCTCCTGATTTTATTAAAATTCGAACAATCACACTACCCAAGAAAGGAAATGCTTGTGAATGCTCTAATTATAGAACATTAGCCATTCCTTCACATGCATCAAAGTTTTATTGATCATCATCAAAGATAGACTAAGCAAGAAAATTGAACAACATCTGGATAGTGATCAGTATGGATTTTGAACAAGGAAAGGTACTAGGGAAGTTATCCTAGCATTACGTCAGATGTTCGAAAGAAGACTGGAAGTTAATCGAAAAACCTATATAGTATTCATTGATATAGAAAAATCATTTGATAATGTCAATTGAAAAACCTTATTTCTTATATTTGCCAAAGTCGGGATTGACTGGAAAGACAGGCACCTTACTCTGAACTTATATAAAAATCAAACTACCGAAATAACAGTTAATGGCAATAAAAGAGAAGCATAAATAAGATGATGTGTAAGGCAGGGTTTTACTCTTATCACCATGTATTTTTAATATCTATATAGAAGCTGCAGTATATACATTAAAAGAGAAAACAAAAGGATTAACATTTAATGGATTACAGGTTCATAGCATTCGCTTTGCAGATGATATTGCACTTTGAACAAACTCTGCATGTGAAATGAATAGAATGTTAAAAGTTTTTCGGAAATCCTTAGGAAGATTCGGGCTAAGAGTTAATTCTCGGAAGACAAAATTAATGGTGGTTGATTAAAAGAAACGACCAATTTTATCGAATATCATGTTAAATGATAGTGCCATTGAACAAGTAACGGAATTTTGCTATTTGGGAAGTGTGATTCAGTATGACAACGGATGCATCTCAGAAATTAAGAAAAGTATGGCATTGGCGAAGAAAGTCTTTCAAAATAAGAAGAATTTGCTGCTCAATGGCCACCTCAACTTGAAGGTAAGGAAGTTATTTCTCAAGACCTTTGTTTGGAGTGTGTTGACCTATGTTTGTGAGACATGGACACTTGGGAAAAGAGAAGAATCAAAACTTGAGGCACATGAAATATGGTTTTGGAGACGAATGACCCGAACAAGCTGGACGGAAAGAAAGACAAATGAGCTGGTTCTGAACCAAATTCAGAAGAATCGATGCCTGTTGAACACCAACAAGAACAGGGAAGCAAAATCCATGGGATACTGAGCCCGCTAAGCTCATGCTCTGTGATTTTTTTTCCTTGCAATGCATTTGCTAATGGGATGCATTATCCTTGAACGCTCCCGAAGACCATCCATGCTGCTGGCATGCCTAGAGATGATTTCGGATGCACTTTTGACTTTGAAGAAATACATGATATTTTTATCCGAGTCCTTATTAACATGTCTCAACTTTCTACGAGGCTCATATCATCTCATTTCGTAATTCTGGATATTCTAAAAATTCATGTGAATGTGATTTTATTTTATGGTATGGTATTATCTTCGCAGACACGCGAACCGGAAGGAATTAGTCGCTAAATGACTCATGTATTCACTAGATCCAGGAGCGACGAACGCCGCACCTTGCACACGAGTATGGTTGATCGTCCATATAGGACGTGTTGTAAAGTCCGTCTTGCTAAGACGAGGATTCAGTCCGCCAGTAGGCGAAGAATATAATCAACGTGCATCGTTGTGTGTTTATGCACTTAATTGTGTGCAATCGCGTGGAATTTAAAGCCTGTATGTGCTTGTATAATGATATCTGTGAACTTGTGAAAAACTGTGAATATTTAACGGCCGTAGAACATCACATTTTTACCACGAGGTCGAAAAAAATTCTATATCCAAGGGAGGGACGAAATATAATAGAATCTGTGAACAAATAATCATCTGTGTGGTTTATTTCAATGCCACAACTAGTGAAAATCAATGTAGCCGCTGATGCGAGCGTTTTCAACCGTGGATGACTTAGATGCCTTGAGATTCAGTGATAGTATTATCTGTGAAATATTAGAAGCTGTGCAAAAGCAGATAGTGCATGGGCAATTTTGATAACATCTGCGCTGTGTAGAATCTGTGAGTTTTACTATCGAAAATATTAGCTTCCGTGAAAGCTGTGTCACAATTGTATATTTTCAAGTGAAAATTATCAGCTATAATGCATCATTCTACTGACCACGTGTACAAAGTGATTATCTTCTACGATGGGGATGATGGTGTAAGAACCCCCTTTATGTGAAGGAGACGTTCTAAGGAACTATAGCATGACGGAAGATCCAGGACTACCGCACGTGGAGAAGACGAACGTGTTGGGACAAGAAGAATGACCACTGCCACAATGGGACAGAAGCAGACGACATCATTACGTCAACGACGAGCACGCTTCAAGACCCTGGTCATGGATAAGGCCTATGATGGAGGCCTAGTTTGGACAACCCTTGTCCGTGAACCAGAGGATAAATTGTACCCCTCAGTTCTTTGGCAGAACGAGGTGAAGATACCTTAATTCAGTGAGTCTGTTCCTTCTATCTTTGTACGATTCTTTTTGTGGTGGAGTAGATTAGTAAAACCAACCGAACCTTGACAGCCATTAGGTAGGATTTAGTATTTTTGCACTCACTTATTTTTGTCTAACAGTGATAGTTAGCCACCCTGTGATTGAACTTGGTTCAGTCAGGTGCATTCCATTAGACGTCGATAGAAGTCAAGTCTATATTTCTGCTAAATATGACTGTAGTTTTGAACTTCTTTGCTTAACCCTGATATGGGGGATTTTGTGTGTCAATTTCCAGTGTTATTTTCAAGACACCCATTTCTTGATAATATTATGTCATGCCACTGATCTCCTTAGATTAGACCGTATCAGTGGATGGTTGACTGGAACCATCAATTTTGTAAGTATGCTATAAATATTTCATTTTGATGAGCTTTGATGCCATCCAGTTCTTAGTGTAGAACATAGTCAGGGAATTAACTGGTACGCAAGTAGAGCGTCGAACCCTCTACTAACAACGTATCTTTAGCAAACTCAGCAGATGTGAGATTTTGCGTATTTTTCTGTATTTATTTGTGTCAAGTGATCAGACATATGTTTTTGTTGGTTATAAAATGATAAACGTTCATGAAGTGACATATCTTTGACAAATATCAAATACACTCAGATCGAGTGCCATTACTACCATTTAATACTATTTGTTTTGATAGATATGCTACGTCTTATAGTATATTTTTACTGCGTGCTTTTACGTAGTACAGTTATGTGATTAAGTGTTATACTGGGATAAAGCACAGGCCTGTTCTCATAGGACTTTCTTTGAAGGGAGCAGCTGCCTGCATTTGGACCTAGTGTGTTGTTAAAGCCGTCAGACGAGACGCAGGTTACGAGCCAAGCTCATTGGCATGAACAGGTGGAGATTTCCCAGCAACCACCAAGCGCTCTAAAGTGAGACAGACTTATTCAGACCCGAGACGAATGCCTACAGCATTCCTTTCTGTTAGTTATGTATTTCCATTTATCGGTTAAGGTCTCAGTAGCCATTTTGTGTTAATCAGATATTTTGATCTTATGATGAATGATTGGAAAACGCCACATGCTAGATCGCTTGTGCAGCGACTACATTTCTGACACTATTTGTGAGTGTACATTTCTATTCAGTTAAAGGTTTATTCTTCGTTGTGAGGCTAGTGTAACACATCCTTGTTAGAGGCTATTCATGGTAGTTAGTGCTGGTAATGCACGTGTGTCCAGACGTAGTTCTGTATACTTGTTATTTACGGGAGGTGACTGAAGTGTTTCCCAGGCCTACCCGAGGTTAGTCAGATGAGCCGAGCGCCACTCATAACTTGTGTCATTGTTTGTCCGAGCGATGGGAGCTCGTTGAAGGTATTTTCCGACTGTTATGTCGATGTGACAGCAGATAATTGATCTCGCGCGAGACGCTACTGCTGATCCCAGATGTCTAGGATCGTCAGCTCTATCGTCATAAACCGACAATGACTTTAAACCTACGAAATAATAATCAGTCGCATAATTATTCTAAACAAGCTGATAACTAATTAATTATTTCTGCTAAACTTGAAATACATGCATTTTGGAACTGCTGAGCGACACCTTATGATGTTATACATCTCCTGGCGGAAATGACTTAGGGCAGATGACACGATTTAGAGACGACGGAGTGTTGCTTAACCGATAGTTCGTAGCTGGTGGAGCACGACACTCATGCTATATAAGTCGCAGTTGTAATTACGTCATTGCCAACCTAATTTACACGCACTTAGATGACATTGGATACAAAGAGTATTCCAACATGTAGGCAGGTGAATAATATGAATTTGGACTTGTTTTATTTATTATTACTATGTGTGTAAATCCCAATGTTTACCTTTATTTGTGTTGATGAACACATAGATTATAAGAGGGTATTTAACATTTTTTTATGGCTTGTCATGTAGCTATGAAGTAAATGTTTTTGCTTTATGGGCGTCATCGCCGTAACTTTTGTATTAATTGTCAGGACTTAGCTAAATTGATTAACGTTAATGTAAATAAGGAAATGGTATCATCGTAACTTAGATTTGCTTTGGCCGCCCTGTTAAATGTAAATTCTGTTTGTAACTTCAACTTTGTAACTTGAATTAGGGATTCATTTCGTATCATTTTCCTAGCGTTGCTGTTGTTGCTTATCTTTGTAATTATATCTTTCGCGATGGTTTACCTTAGTTTACAGGTAGGCCACTTATCTTTATTTTATTTTGTTTATTAGTTTGCGGATTAGCCGATATAAACCCTCCGAACTAGGATAGGTGCTTGCTGATTTTAAAATAAGTGTGTTAACGAGTTTTCCTTAAGTCTGGATGTTTTCATTTCTCAGTCTAGTTGTTTAGGGTGTATTTTCTTGGGCCGTCTATGACCTTAGCCACCATGTTACCACAGATCCCTTAGATCATAGTTTCTCGTGCCGCCATGGCCTATAAGAAATACATCCGATCCTCTCGGCACATGGGTCCGGCAGGTGAGGTGTCTGGGAAGTCATTTCCGTTGTTGGCAACCCTGACAGCTCCTCTGACGGGCACATAACATACTCAGGCATGACACTCTCCTCCAGGTATTTTTTAAGGAAAAACTTTGGGGAAAAAAACAAGGGGACGACCAAGACAATCGTATCTCAAGAACATTGTCAAGGAGATGGAATGTGACTCGTATGCCAATATGAAGAGGACTGCTGAAGACCGTAAGAAATGGCTGCAACGACAAGGCTTTTAGCCTATAGAAGCTGATGATGATGATGAAACAAATGGATGGGATGACAGACGCGTTAGGTAAAGACAAGTTCAGTGAACAAGAATCTGAGTAACAAAGGTAGTTGAATTAAGTATCAGATTGTACTTGGTAGAATAAAGATCGAGGGGAAAACGTTCGTGGCATATTTGATATAAATAAAGCTGAGTATAATGTTGATTGGAGATATTGTTTGACAGTTTGAAACATTTCGGAATACAATTCCCGATTCTGAATGTGTCTACAACCAGCTGGGGTTTATTAGATTCGATAGGCATGAGAGAGAGACTGGTATTCAGAATGATATAAGGTAAGACTGGATTTTATCATTCATACCTTTGAATCTTTAGATATGGCAAGTAACGAAGGAAATGGCAAAGAAATTTAAAGTTGAATTGAGGACGAAGATAAAGTAATTTTGACTCAGTGACTTACTAACGACAATGTCAACTTAGCCTCATCACCAGAGGATTTGATCATGTTTCTAATCGGTGTGTACTAGGTGTTGAGGAAAGATTTCACAATAAAATCATTGCATTTGAAACAGAATAAACGGAATGCAGCAGGAAGATTTAAAATAAAACTATTGAAATCGATTGGCTGTTGAAACACTAAGAGACGTTGGTGACTCCAACCTGGGCACAGAATGGACAAAGCAAATAAGACATCTGTTTAAATGAAATATAGATCTAGTTATTAAAAAGTCATTTTCGAAGCCATTGCGTGGAGCTTGGCGCTATATGGATGCGAAACTTGGATTGTTTTTGCTGCAGAATATACATAAAATAGAAATATTTGATAGTGGAGTTGCAGGATGATTAAAAGATTAAATATTGAACTTAATGAAGGGTATTAGGACGAGTGGGGGAGGGTAAATGGGTCTGACGAGAGGTTATGAATAAAAGAGATAGCTTGGTATGGCACACACTAAGGCAACTGGGATTGAAACCTTACAGTTGTTATGGAAGACAGGTCGAGGACAAGAAATCTAGGGGATAACCAAGATTAGTTTATTTTGAACGAATTCCTTAGGGTGTAGGTTCTGCGGTGATAGAATGGAAACCTCAAGGATGAGTGACGTCACTCAACA
Organism: Meconema thalassinum; assembly: GCA_946902985.2. NCBI lineage: Eukaryota > Metazoa > Arthropoda > Insecta > Orthoptera > Tettigoniidae > Meconema > Meconema thalassinum. The sequence goes on along the minus strand of OX336395.1, from coordinate 18,079,761 downwards.
TATACGCCGCCTGTGCAAAAGCTCAGCCACGCGCATATACGGATTTATTTAAGCAAATGAATGGATTTGTGCAAGAAGTGAAATCTCGTACTCAATTTTAACACTTTTAGGATATTTTGCCAGGTTTGACAAACCTTTGAGATATCAGATATTTGAAAAATAGAATGTAACATCGATTATTAATTTAGAATAACAGTGTACAAAGTGTGAATTTGTTCACGTCTAAATACAGGTCGAGATATTGAATCGTTGGGGGGGATTCCTTATTTTATGTTCCCAGCTACAGTACATGGTTAGACGGGAGTCACATGGTGGTGAGCCAAGAGTTGATAAATGTTCGCTGTATGGAGTGTTTAATCTTAAAGAGTTACCCCTTTCTGTATATTATAACAAGCCACCATTATATATAGTATCCGATATTTTCTTGGACCTAAAGCTAATCACCTCCACATAATTTATGTAGCCCTAAATAACCATTCATCCGCGATGTATTCAAGAGTGAAGCATAATAGCCCATCTGGTTTCGAAATCACATGATTTGCTGATGCAAAATTCCCTCCTTCATCCAAATGCCAGCATGGCTATTCTGTAGGGAATATAATATGGTTTATTCTGTCATCTTTACGAGCATGCACTTCCTAAGTCAGATGGATTTCAGTTATCCAGATTCTATTAAATAGTCATATCCCCGTACATCCATGTTGTTAAAGCGGCCAATGTGGTGTGAAATAAGTTGAACACTTTCACTGGTAGTATGAATTAGCCCACAATTTCCGTAACCATTCAATAATTTCAATTAATTTAACTGATCAAGGACCAAATTGACTTTTGACACACAGAATGTGTCTGGAAATAAGTTGCCATTTCCGTGTATAATCAGCACTTTTGAAATAGATACGGATTTCATATTTACAATGGAAAGCTGTGACTCCAAACACTCTCACGTGTCACACCATTTTGTTTGCGTAGTATATAAGTAATTTGAAAATGTGCAGACAGTTTAAAAAACATAGCATTGAATATTAAAAACGAGATCAGTTCCAGGTATTAGATAAGGACAGTATTCCTTTTCATAAGTTAGATCTCTGGATTTTGAAACTTTTATGCACTTTTCTCAGATAATTCAACGTAATTATCAGCGCACTGCATGGTATTACTACTAATGATTTCAGGCTGGGATGTCCTGATACTACGGATCCTGCTGTACGGAAGATATACGCATTATGTAATACTAGAAGACAGAAAACCAGCACTGTATCAGAAAGAAATATTACAAATCAAAAAATTTTAAGACTAACCTGTTAACTGGTGAGAAGCGATACTCGTGTAGCACATGCGAAGCCAAATTTAGTCGGGAAGGTTCATTGAAGGCACACATTATAACCCATACTGGGGAGAAACGTTACTCCTGTGGAACATGCGAAAATAATTTTTTTCGAAAAGGTACTATGAAGGCACACATGTTAACCTATACTGGAGAGCAGCCATTCTCGTGTTACACATGCGGAGTAAATTTTGTCTACAAATGTAATATGAAGACACACATGTTAACCCATACTGGAGAGAAGCCATTGTCGTGTAGCACATGCGGAGTAAAATATATCCAGAAAAAAGATTTGAAGACACACACGCTAACCCATACTGGTAAGAAGCCGTACTCGTGTAGCACATGCGAAGCCCATCATACTGTGAGTAGTAGTTTGAAGTGGCATATGTTAACCCATACTGGTGAGAAGCGATACTTGTGTGGAACATGCGGAGCTAAATACGCCCGCAAAGATCATTTGAAGACACACATGTTCACCCATACTGGGGAGAAGCGGTACTCGTGTATAACATGCGAAGCCAAATTTAGTCAGCAGTGTAGTTTGAAGATACATATGTTAACCCATACTGGGCAGAAGCGTTAGTCATGTGGAACGTGCGAAGACAAATTTATTAGAAAAGATATGAAAACACTCATGTTAACGCATACTGGGCAGAAGCCATTCTCGTGTAGCAGATGCGCAGTAAAATTTGCTCTCATGTAGGATATGAAGACACACACGTTAACCCATACTGGGAAGAAGCCGTATTCGTGTAGCACATGCGGAGCCAAATATAGTCAGAATAGAGATATATGTTAACCCATACTGGTAAGAAGCTATACCCGTGTAGCGCATGTGGAGCCAAATTTGCCCACAAAAATGTTTTGATGAAAAACAAGTTAACCCATAGTGGTGAGAAGGCCAAGTTGCTTATGCCAAACCAAATTTGCAATCAAAGGAGTTTTCAAGGCGCTCATATTAACCTCCTCACTGTACTATGCGCGTTGCAAAATGTTATCTCCATCCTGTATTTTTAGCCTATTTTCATTTATGAAAAATGTCTGTGTGTGTGTGTGTGATGGTGAGTGTTCCCCCCTAATATTTTTTAAACGGCTGGAGCGATTTCAATGAAACTCGGTAAGTTAATAGCACTATTCCGGACGACCCCGATCGTGCCTTCAAATTTTGTTACGCCTCACCAATCCAACGTGGCGGCTGTGTGAAATATTTAACAAAGATTAAATATCTCCGAAAAAATTACTGATATCACCCTGGAATATTTTACGATGATAGAGGGAACTACTAGAAGTTCACCTATATGACTTTTGGAAACCTGGTAACTACAAAACCAGCATGGTGGCCAATCGAAGTTGCGTCTTTTAAACAGACGTTTCTCGCGATTTAACTAACCAAACGCAATAAAACTTTGTACATTATGTGTGTATACACATTGTAATGCACCGACATCTGACTTCGTTCAATTGTTTACATAACCTCAAGATGGCGGCTGTGCCAAATATTTCACCGGCATTCTATTTCCCTGAAACTATTACCGGTTTCACCCTGAAATTCTGTACGGAGATAAAGGGCACTACTGGAAGTTCATCTATAAGACTTACAAAAACCGGTTAACTACAAAACGAATATGGCGGCCCAGCGAAGTTGAAATTTTAAATAGACCTTTCTCACGTTTTACTGATCGAAACGCAATGAAACCTGGTGCAGGAAATGTTTATACACATTGTAAAGCACTGGTATCTAATTTAGTTCATTTGTTTACATAACCTCAAGATAACGGCTGTGCGAATTTTAAAATTAAGTTTTTATTTCTTGTGTCGTAACCATGCAATTGAAGTTAAAGTTTGAATAATGAACCCACGCAATAATTTTCCTTTAATGGTACTTGACTATGGCCTATACATATAACACTCCAACATGGCGATCATCCGAAATATTTAGATGGATCTCAATATCTACGAATCTATTACAGCAATCAAACTGAATTTTTAATGTTTATATGGGCTATGAACATAAGTTCACCTATAGGACTTTCAATAACCTTGTGATCACAAATCCAACATGGCGGCGACGGGAAGTATAAATATTCACATGGTCGCTTCTCGCAAATTAACCATCTGGGTGCAGTGACACTTAGTACAGTAAATCCTTATACAAATGTTAATACACTGGCATCTATTTTTTTTCAATTGTTTCCATAACCACATGATGGCTGCGGTGCGAAATTTTAAAATCTTGTTTTTACACTCTTGTGTCCTAATCATGCGATTGAAGATTGAATACTACATGTACACAGTAATCTTCATGTAACAGTACATAACTCTAAGACGTACATATATACAAATCCAACATGGCGACCATCCGCTATATTTTGTCGGTTCTCAATATCTACGAATCTATTAGAGCAATCAAACTGAAATTTTGTGTGTTGATAGTGGCAATTATTATAAGCAGGATATATGAAAATAGGCTGTATAGTTTTTCACGGAACTACTTGTGGGTAGGTTTTTGCTAAGAATTAACCTTACCCAAGGGAAGATGAAGAGAGAAGTAAAGGGAAGTGGGTTTCGGACAGAGGAACAAGTGTGGATAATAGGACGAAAGTCCATCAACTACCAACAATTTTTGGAGAAAAGTGTCACCGCAAAGCCCGTGAAATCACTCAAGTGTGTGGGGACCTGAACACAGCTAACAGGAAACGCAGCTAGAGCTTGGGCTATTTGCGGGCGAGAGGAGGTGGTACCTTCCCTTCCAAGCCAAGATTCGGCTACTATGGGGAAGGGTGGTGGTCTGGCAAATAAACAAATGATGAGCTTCCTATGTATCTTTTCAAAGGAGTTTGTTTTAAACAAATATTTTGAAGAATACAAATAGTTTGAATTGGCCGTGATGTTTTAATTCTTGAAATGGTAGAATTTCTAAAAAGCGACCGAATGTTTCCAAGAAGGGTAGGGATAAAGCAATTATACCCTTGAGAATAATTTTGGTAAGAGCACCAATAGTTGCATTTAGGAATGACTAAGCTTTTACCCAGCAAAGCGCCGACTAAAAGTTTAGACAATGAGAAAAACTTAAATTTGGAAAACCAACCATAAGTTGTAGAGAAAATCTCAACAAGCAGGAAGCTGGCGGAGCGAGCTATGCTTGCCTTGCTAGCTAGTTAGTATTAGCTATCAAAGCTAAGAGATGTTTTAATAAGTTTGTGACTAAGAGTTCTTGCTCAAATGCAACAAAAAGTGGAACCGTTATTAATTTTATTTGTGTGGTTTTTAAATTTAAGCCCAAAGGAAGAGTAGGGGAAGACAGGATCTTTCCTAATCGTTATCTTATAGAAAATGATAAAGCAAAAAGATAAATTTGGATTTATTTAACAATGCAAAAAGTGTAATCAATTTGACACATATAATGTGATTTTATAAACCATTGGGGTCGCAGACCTCCTAAAATCATTTAAAGCTTGCACCAGGCAATTGACAATTTTTTGGTTTGGAACCTTTTATAAGTTCTAAAATCTTCATGAGATTTTGAAATGGTGCTGAAATTAACAAATTGGAAATTAAAATATAAATAACGCAATCAAAGTTAAATAACAAATCAAGTACAAAATGTGTACTTTAAGAATTTCTAGACAGGCATCTTAGAAATATGAACAAATAACAACTTCGAAAGTAGCAAACAAAAATGTAGGGAGAAATAAAAAAGAATTTTCTATTACTTACTATATTAATACAGAATTACTTTTTTAGTTTATACAAATAGGGCAGGTCACTTATTGTGAAACCTGAAGACAAAAATTAAGAAGAAGTTGCTAGAACTTCTATATTTAAACAGGATCACGAGGAAACAAGATGTTCAGTAAAGAACATATAGCCTACTTTCTCCTAAATGCATGGGTATTGTTATAATTCTTTGTCGTTTTCAAGTAGTATGATTGAATTTTGGTTGTAGTAGCTTGTTGAAATACAACGTGCTATAGGGATATTAAACATGAATATGAGGTGCCCATTGCTAGTGCTACCTCTGTACCAAATTTCGTTCAATTCGGTTTCACCGTGTTTGAATTGATAGGAGGAATCGATTTGCACACATACTTGGCCACCATCTGCAAACTATTGGGCTGATGTTCTTGAAGTTTGGTCAGAATATGTTTCCCACATAAAGATATCGTGTTGCAAAATTTGGTAGAGACTAGATTATTAGGTTGGTCGTAATTACATTTTAGCTTTTAACATTTGGGTGGCCGCGATTACGTTTCCGTCAAGATAGCGGTGACATAAAACATGACACTGAGGTGCCCTTTGCTAGTGCTACCTCTGTACCACATTTCGTGCTACGGTGATCCTGAGAACCCAAGAGAACTTTAGAGATTTTTCCTATTTTATGTGGATTAAATACTTTTGATTAGAAAAGAGATGGTTCGATTTTTGGACAATGACAATTTAACGTTGGCATTCGAACATGCTCTCAGGTAGGATGAATATTTAAAATGTCTGTCTGACTATCAAAGTGAAATAAATTTGTTTTTATCTTAGTTGTGATCTGATGATGGTGTGATTTTCCTATTTCTTTCCTTGTCTTGATTAAGGCTTAACCGGAAAGGATGTGGTTTGCTAGGAGTTCAGTTGATGGCGCCCATTTATATTTGCATTTTTTAAATTAAATTTAAGCCCGTAACGACCCTAGAGATACTTTGTCTCGTGTTACCCTCTGCTTTTTCGATAACTCAGCTGAATTTCCGACACATTCCTTATTTGACTAGAGGTTCATTTAACTCCGCTCTGTCCTGGAACTCCAGGAATGCGATGTAATAGCAGATGGGTCATCGCATCCCCAGGACGAACGGGTACAGTACATGCGACCCGAGTATGGTATCCCACCGCTATGGGTAAGCATTTGTTTCTTGAAATTTTCTTCCCAGGTATACATGGCCTCGCATATCAGCCATGGGTATGGCTTAACACGTGTCTCCTCAAACGCCCTCTTCGAGCAAATTTGACACCGCATATACTAGATGAGCGTGGCTTCTCGCCGGTATGGGTGAATATTTGCGTCGTCAACTCTTTTTACAAACAAACTTGTTTTCGCATACGCTTCACAAGTATGGAACATTGCCAGAATGAGTTTGACTAAGCACGCGTCTCCCTAAACGCACTTTTGGAGTGAATTATGCATGACATACGCCACACGTGTGAGGATTCTCGCTGGTATGGATTTAGACATGTGTCTTCAAAAACTCTTCTCTGAACAAATTTGCCTTCGGATAAAGTACATGAGTCAGGCTTCTCAACGGTATAGGTTAATATGTGTCTCGTCAAATTTCCTCTCTGAGCAAATTTTGTATCGCATAGGCTACATGGGTTTGGCTATTCGCCCGTATAGATTAACATGTGTGACTTCAAATTTCCTTTCGGAGCAAATTTGCCTAAGCATACCGTACATGACTAAAGCTTCTCACCGGTATAGGTAATAATAATATCGTATGGCCTCGGGTGCCTGGTGCAAGCTTTGCTATTTGACCCCAGAGGGCTTGCATGTCGAATTTCGTAGTTCGTTGACTATGAAAGTCAAGGAGGTTAGATGTTAGATATCTAATCTCCTTGAACACAATAGCGCTTTCTAGTAGAGAAATGAGGAACTTTGTGCTGGCGGAAACTCCCGAGATTAATTTTGCCATTATGAACTCGGCCTACTGAATTCAAATGGGTTCTTTGACATGCCAACATCGTATGACATGCGTATCGTATTTTTGCCTCCTTTCAAAAATCACATACCACGGTCAGGGGCGAACCTGCAATCTTGGGGTTAGTAGACCGACACGCTATCCACTCACCCACCGTGGCAATAGGTTAATATGTGTCTCGTCAAATTTCCTCCCTGAGCAAATTTTGTATCGCTTAAGCTACATGGGTTTGGCTATTCGCCCGTATAAATTAACATGTGTGACTTCTAATCTCCTTTCGGAGCAAATTTGCCTTCGCATATTGTACCGTTTGTACCGTTTGCACCGATAGCGGTTGTGCATTACTAACAAAATTACGCGTCAGAGTAGCAGAGATAAACGCAGTGGAAAAATATCAAATATGGAAAACGGGGAAAGGAAATGAAGTTTAAATTACGCTGGGCCTAAGTTTGCAATTTAAACCCAAGAACATTTCCCAAAAATAAACACAGAATGATAAAATTGCACAAGGCAATATCCAAAAGAAGTACAAAAATGTCATGAAATGTAATAATAGAAAACCCAGAAGCGAGAGGTCGAGACTTCCTTGCAGTACGGAGCCAAGACCGAATCGAAAATCAAAAGGATAAATGAGAGAGTACTCAAAATTAGAAATAATGAAGTCAAAGCAAAATAGTACTATTTACGATGTATTTAAAATAAAATAAAAATATGTGCACACAAAATATAAAATATTCTTAAATACAATGTAGGAGGTAAACTTAATAAGACACAAATAACATGATATTTAACTACGACAATACTAGTGACGTAAGAGGAAAATAGATCAAAAGAAAAAGCTAAACTTATAGGAAGAAATGCACACCCAACCGAAAATACGACTCGAATATATTAAAATTCAAATAGTATGAAATGTTATAAACTTAGGAGGACAAGAGGAAAGGTCCAAACTCTGAGACGGACAAAATCGAACTTTCCCAAAAGAAACGGTGCTTTCCACGATGTTCTCCAACCATGCAAGGGGGTGGGGAGCGAGAGAGGGAGAGGGGGGGGGGGGGGTTCAATTGTGTGTGGAGGGTGGGGGTGAGGGAGGTAACACAGTGAAAGTCGAAAAGGAACAGAAGGGAAATCAAATAAACGAGATTACGTTACTTCAAAAATGAAGAGAACCCAAATGAACACAATCAAAATTGAAAGTATACCTGAAATATAGGCTTATTGCATAACTGAGCCATACAAATACGACACATGACGTAAAGAATAATGCACCATAGGAGCTGAGAGAAACCCAGGTCCCATCAGCCATATACTCAATCAAAGGGACTCGCACCACATAAGTTCGTGAATCCCGTGGCTACAGTTTACACACACACACACCAAAAAGACCAGTTGTCATCAAACGAAACGCAGAAAATTTCTTCACGCGAGATCATTTCCGTTTGGGGCACAAGAAATGAGCAGACGAAGCACCAGAAGGTAGATATAAGCCAGAACGAATTAAATGGCGATAGTTTCAATTCTTAGAGGTTCAAAAATAGATTACGTAAGCAACATATTGACAAAAGTAAGACAACCTTCACCATGGGGATACAAGGACAATGCTCAACACATCATGGAAAACAGAAATGTAAAATATGAACATAGAACATAAATATATACCAGCTAATTAAATTAAAATACACCGAGTGGTACCCACAACTATTTATTCAAAACGAGCTGGCATCAGCCCGGCTCACACACATCCACACCATCCGAGAGTGCGCAAGAGAAACACGTGTCCACAGATCCTCTCCCTGAGATCACAAGACCTTCGAAAAATGCGTATCGCGGGACGGGATTATGGTGCGGCCAATGGTAAATTACCTTGCACCAAAAAACGCAAAGAAAGCAACTACACTAAACAATAAGGAGGATACTTAGGTTACTTGGCTAGGTGTAGCAAAACATAACACATGCTTGAGCAATAGCGCTCCTTCGAGCAAGCGAAACATTCGCACTACGGTGTTGCAAAACATAACACATGCTTGAGCAATAGCGCTCCTTCGAGCAAGCGAAACATTCGCACTACGGTGTTACAAAGCTGCTGAAATCATAATGTTAATAATAATAACAATAATAAATTGGGAAGAGCGGTTCACGGTATGGGTTAACATGTTTGACCTCAAATGCCCTCTTAAATTAAATGTTGCATAGCATATTACACTTCACGAGTGAGGCATCTCGCCGGAATGGGTTAACAGGTGTTTTTTCAGTGCTACTCTCCGAGTAAATTTACCTTCGCATACACTACATGAGTAAGGCTTTTCACCGGTGTGAATTAACAAGTGTGACGTCAAATGCCCTCGTTGGGAAAATCTTGCATCGCATTCGTTACACGAGTGAGGCTTATTGCCGGAGTGAGTTATGAAGTGTCTTTTTAAAGCTTTTCTGCGAGCAAATTTGCCTTCGCATACGCTACATGAGTAAGGCTTCTCACCGGTATGGAATAACATGTGCGACCTCAAATCTCCATTCTGAGAATATTTTCTTTCGCATTCAGTCCATGAGTAAGGCCTCTCCCCGGTATGGGTTAACATGTGAGACTTCAAATGCCTTCGTTGAGAAAATCTTACATCGCATACAATACACGAGTGAGGCTTCTCGCCGGAATGAATTAACATGTGTCTCTTTAAAGTCCCTCTCCGAGCAAATTTGCCTTCGCATACGCTACATGAATAAGGCTTTTCGCCGGAATGGGTTAACAAGTGTGTCTTCAAATTACTTTTCCCAGCAAATGTGCCATCGCGTTCGGTACATGCATCGCATTCATTACACGAGTGAGGCTTATCGGCGGAGTGAGTTAAGAAGTGTCTTTTTAAAGCTTTTCTCCGAGCAAATTTGCCTTCGCATACTCTACATGAGTAAGGCTTCTCACCGGTATGGAATAACATGTGCGACCTCAAATCTCCTTTGTGAGAAAATTTTCTTTCGCATTCGGTACATGAGTAAGGTCTCTCGCCGGTATGGGTTAACATGTGAGACTTCAAATGTCCTCGTTGAGAAAATTTTACATCGCATACAGTACACGAGTGAGGCTTCTCGCCGGAATGAATTAACATGTGTGTCTTTAAGGTTCCTCTCCGAGCAAATTTGCCTTCGCATACGCTACATGAATAAGGCTTTTCGCCGGAATGGGTTAACAAGTGTGTCTTCAAGTTACTTTTCCCAGCAAATGTGCCATCGCGTTCGGTACATGTGTGAGGTTTCTTGTCGGTATGCGTTATTATATGTCCCTTCAAATTCAATTCGTTGGAAAATTTGGCATAGCATATACTACATAAAAACGATTCCTTGCTGCTATAGATCAGCTGGTTCGTCTTCAAACATTCTTTGATTTTAAATTGTCGTCCAGTATTACTCATGTTCCTTACAGCTGGATCTGAGGAATCAGGATATATCAGCCTGAAATAATTGGTATTAATATATTTTAGTGCACTCGTTGAATAATCTGGAAAAGGAGAATGATAATCGAGATCCAGAAATCCAGATAATGAAATGTCATTTGGGTTAACTTTCAATAATTACCAGGATATTGTACCAGGTACTCATCTGGTTTCCACTCTTCAATGGTATGTTCTTCATTCAGTCTGAATACTTTAAGATGGCATATTTATTACAAAGATAATATGGCGGGAGTATATAACATGGAGGAATATGTCATCCATCTCAATTCTGAATGATGTGTTTATACAAAAGAAAGGGCAATTAATTCCTCAGATACATGTTTGCCAAAAGTCGATATGGTCCATGATAGGTTCAATACTTGAAATTATTGAAGGGTTATGGAAATTCCGTGTTGATTCAAACCTCCAATGCGAGTGTTCTTATTCACTTTCTTCTACTCATTATGACTCATCTCATCTTGTGATGTTTTAACAACATGCCTGTGCGACATATAACGATTAATTTATGGAATCCGGGGAAATGAACGTCAGGTGTTTCAGAAAGTACGCGCGCATACAGGTGACACAGAATAAACTACAGAATAGACGATCTAGTGTTATGGATTATGGATGGTGTTTTGGATATCCGGGATATGTGATTTCAAAACCACATTGGTTACCATGGTACACTGTGAAAAATAAATCACTGATCAATGCTTCACACTAATTGGAGCTACATAAATTGTGTGGTGATGAGTGATTAGCTTGAAGTACTAAAGAAAAATCAAATACTAAATATATGTAGGTGGTTTGTGATTATGTACAGAAAGTGGAAATCATTAGAGATTATCGATACCACAAAGCGCACATTATCCAACTCTTGGCTCACCACTACACGACTCCCGTCTAACATCTAACCTTGTATTGTAGCCGGGATCATTAATTAAACGTTTCTCCACACAAACAATAAAATCCACTCTTCCGAATTAGTTTCATAATATCTCGACCTCTACTAGACTCCAAATTACTCGCAATTTGTACACTGTTAACATTGATAATGTAACATTCAAAGTTTCAAAATATCTAGCTAGAATATCTCAAATGTTTGTCAATCCTAAAACTATATTCTTAAAGTGATGAAATTGAGTAAGAGATTTTACTAACCAATACACTTGTTTGAGTAAAAGCGTTCATGTTAGCGCAAAACTGATGTGAGCTTTCACACGGCGGCGTATATGCTGCGTGACAGGAATACATTGTTGATTCTGTTTGAGTCATCGGTCTTAAGACAGCTTTATGCTGTATTTCATGTCAGCCATACATGAAGAAGTCGTTATATATATCCACATTATTACCGCACCCTACATACGAAGCCATACGTTTACCATATTCTAACCTATAAGAGATCTTGTTCTAGACCCGTTCTTCCCTAACTACTGTAAATATGCTATTCCTATTAACATTGGTAAGTGCCAAACCAAGCATAGAAAGTTACCTTTCTTCTCGAAGAACGTTACGGCTGCAGGTTCCCGTTGCAGTGGGGCACTAGGTGGCAAGGTGTGGCAGGGATGGACAGAGGGATGCAAAGGGTGACTGACGTGCATTGCGAGTTATAGTTATTAATATCTTCACCATATACAGGGTGTTCATAAAGTCACCGGACTCTAACATTGAAAAATAGTAGCTCATGCATCTGGTGTATTCTTTGGAATACACGGTCAGTCAGAGTTAGCTTTTGCTGCTCTTCGATTTTTCTATTTTATTTAATTCCTTCCTCGCACACACCAACAGTGATCTTTTTCATTTTCTCTTTGTGAACAGGTTTATTTTTTCCTTGAGTCTGTTCTAGATATGTAACTTCCATGGAGATCCTAGCGGCATCTAGCATCTAACTGCCGAAGTTCTTCAATTCCTTTGAACTCAAGAAAAATTCCTCATCAATCTACTAGGCGTCGTCGTTGTCGCCAGCTAACATCTCCATGAAGACTTCTTCATGAAGAACATTTATTTTATATTCACGAAGAATTTCATTTTGTCATGTTGTACATTATGATATTTACTCTCTCCCTTGCTTCCCCTTCCCCTCTGCTACCTACCTCTGTCGTGTGAGGAATCGCTCGTTCTCACTTCTGCTTCAGTTGTCAAACGTACAGTTTGGAGCCATTCCCCGGGCTAGTCTCCTGTCCTCGTGAGACATTTTAAACTAGACGCCATGCCAATTTTTTAAACCAACCGTTACCGGGAACCATCGCCTGCTCTACATGAAAAGAATGCTAAGTACAAAACTTCAATGTTTTTAAACATATTTTAATGGTTTTTAAAGAGCTAAATGCATTTAATTTAAATGTATAGACAGTGTGTGGAATTGCTAACTATTGTGCAATAACCGTCTTCGAGGGATTTTTCTGGTCATGCTTTAGCTGGCTTTAAAACATGTAATTCAGAACTTCTTGTACAAATTAAATGAAAATACCTTCCCACACCGAGGGATTCATGTTAAATTAACCACTGTCTATAAAACTTAGCTTTCCACCGCGAGATCTCTCTTACCCAATTTAACTGTCATCATAGCTCCAGAACTTTCTATGTCAACCAATCTTTCTACTATTCAAGCAATCTAGTATTTTCCACGCCAAAATATGGGGATACTTTTCCTCGCCGAGGAATTCATGTTACATTAACTCCTGGTCAACACTTAATTTGCTTTCCACCGTGGGAACTTTTCATCATCATTCAACTGCAAGCCATAAACTTTCCAACGCAATAAACTTGTTCAAGCTCAATTACACTAAGTGTTCTCCATAACTTTCTCTTGTTCTACGAACCTACATAAACAACGAGAGTGAAGTTTTTCAACTTATCAAAAACTATCTGTGCTTCGAATTTGCGTGTGCTAAATATCTTCCGCGCCGCGTTCAGTTGAAAGAAAATAAATCTGGCCAGGAATTTTTCCTAAAGTTCCTATTTCCCTTTCCCAAATACCTTTTACTAACCAAATTAAATTTAACTGTTGGGTTCTTTCTTTTTCGACGAGGCTTAGCCCATAGAGGCTCCCTCCCATTTTGTTGGATTTACCATATATTCACTCTGTATAAACTGTGGTTAGTCCATATTTTAATATGGATCTTTCCCTTCTAAAATTAGGGAATCGTACTTTTTCTAATTATATAAGAGTTAACTAATTGTGTAATCCAGGCTTCGTTAACACGACCTGCGCATTTTTTTATCACCTCTAGTAATTTATATTAAAAAATAATGAAGCCTCCGTGGCTTAGGCGGCAACACGCCGGCCTCTCACCGCTGGCTCCGTGGTTCAAATCCCGGTCACTCCATGTGAGATCTGTGCTGGACAAAGCGGAGGCAGACAGGTTTTTCTCCGGGTACTCCGGTTTTCCCTGTCAACATTTCATTCCAGCAACACTCTCCACTATCATTTCATTTCATCTGTCATTCATTTAATCATTGCCCCAGAGGAGTGCGTCAGGCCTCGGCAGCCGGCACAGTTCATATCCTCACCGCTAGATGGGGGCTTCATTCATTCCATTCCTGACCCGGTCGGAGACTGGAAGCAGGCTGTGGATTTTCATTTCAATTTATATTAAAAGATAGCGGCAATTTCCGCTTGTGGTTTGTTCTTCCTTTTCTGTTACAATCAGGATTCTAATACATTTGTTCATAGCATTTTCGATTGCCATAAAGGGATTCTAAAGGCGCTTAATTCGTACCTAATTAAACTTTCAAAGTTAAAATTGCTTTACAATTATCGTTACAAACTTCAAATTTCTTAATCGTAAGCACACTTTTTAAAAATCTTTGTAAGATTTCAGTGCTTTATTAGGTTCGAAACTTGTACTCCATTTAATATTGTTTATAAATTGTAAACCTCTTATTATTGGGTCTGAGACTCTCAAAATGTTTGGAGAACTAAACAAAGAAAAAGTTCTTCCAATTCAAAACATAAGATTCTAAATCTAACCATTGTTAATTTTCTAACTTTTACTGTATATTTATTGTTAAATAAATTATTTCTATTTTTTGCTTGATCTTTCCCTCTAGAATCACAATTAGGCAGGACCTTCTCTTCCTTGATTCTTCCTCTAAGTTTAAGCCCTCTTTATGAAAACGGATAATTCCTCGAACAATAAAGTCTTTACTACTTGTTGCATTTAAACTAAAACTTCAAGTAACAGCATTTTCAAAGTTTCTCTTGGCTTTCATTGCTAATTCTAGGAAGCCACTGAGGCAAGTATAGCTAGCTCCGCAAGCTTCCTACTTGTTGAGATTTTCTCTCTGACTTATGGTTTGTTTTCAAAATTTAAGTTTGGTTTGAGTTAGGTTTGAGATCTTCCTCTGTTCTAAACTTTTAATCGGCATCTTGCTGGATAAAAGCTTAGTTTTCCTTAAGTTCAACAATTTGTTTTCGTGTAAGATTTTCGCAAAAACAATAACAACATTGCTAAAATTATCAAAACCACTTTGTCTCTTCACTCTCTGGGAGCATTCGATTGGTTTGCCAGAGATCCAACAGTGCCCAGAAATAAAATTATCACTCCGAATTCAAATCTTTCCAGAATTTTTAAATGCGTAATAATATCTAACCCTTCTGAAGGGAAAGTTATTACATCGTTTTCCTTTAGCATACTTTGTCTTGCCTGACTACCACCCGTCCCTATAGTACTGGAATATCGGCTCGGGAGGGATAGAGCACTTCCCAAGCGCTTGCAGGTAACCTCTATTCACCCTGCGCTCTCCGCTTGCCTTGTGCGAGTCCCCGCTAAAGTTAGACATTTCATACGGTTTGAACGGCTAAATTCCTTTTTATATATAAATTTACTTTATGTTTTGTGTTGGATTCTCACCCTATCTACCAATACTCATCTCTATGCCGAAACCTATCTCCTTTTCTCTCTTATCATCTTCCCTTTGGTAGTGTTAATCCTCAGCAAAAACCTACTAGCATCTGAAGGAGTAAGTTGTCAAACTTGAATGTGAGATGTTATCAGACATGGTAGAACCTGTTAACAGTACAGCTGTTACATTGCACAAAGTGAGTCATACAAGGTCAAGCGGATGGCAATGAATTTTACGCCCGCAGCATGGGTTGTTATTTTGAGTGCAAAAGTTGGCGATGTTGCAATATATTTTCGGCAATCGAGTAATCTCATGTAATTTGTGACCTCCTTGTCTGCCAAATTTAACCTCTCCAGACTTCTTTTCTCTCTGTATATGTAAAAGAAGGAGTATACAGGGATAATACTCATTCTTTACATGAACTCAAAGAAACAATTTCTCAATGTATTGGACAAATAATACCAGCAAAACACGTGTGTGTTAATTCCTGCCAGCAAGAAAACTCTAGTCACTTTCAACATCTCTTGTGAATTGGAACTGTGGGAACGCGTTAGTGTTATGTCTGAGCATTTATTAACCCCAGCACTTCCAGAATACTTCCACTGAAGATAAGAAAGTATTGTTCATTAATTGAAGGTATGTGGAACTATTGTGTGTGTAATACAGCGTCAGAAAAAATCCGAAATATTGTGTCCGGTGACTTCATGAACACCCTGTATATGGGACAAGTAAGGTATGACTAATTCTGTAATGCTATTCCCCTTCATAATAATGTAAACAAATCAATTACGCATTGTTCTAATATCAGTAAACACACTCCACCACCAATGTTAGTAACAATGTGTAATAAACATTTAATTGATCCCTGCCGCACCACTGAATGAACAATTAAACATACAGCATAATTTTAAGCAACTCTAATGTCTTTGTATTAAATATTATGATACTTTCAGTCTTACAAATAATTTAGATTAAATAATTGTATGGTGGCAAATCCACCTGACAATCTAACTTCCATCCACCAAACAATTCAGACCGTCGGTTTTTCTCCCCAACTGACAGAGCGTGGTGGGAAAATGGCCTGCAGTCAGACGGCATTTGTAGGTAGTGCTTGGCAAAGGTTCTCAAGAGATGGGGTGGACTCTCGAGAAAGTTCCAAAAGACACTGACTACATATCATGTACATTCCACGAGTGCCAAGTAATACAATCACCATGGAGTGTGCACTTGTGTCTGTGACACACCGAAATACAATCCCAAAATTAGTGTACGCAAATTTCAATCACAAATATGACAATCTACGGTATGGTCGGTTAATGAATTCAAATTGTTTGCACAATAATAGGAAGGGAAGTGCGTCATCGAACAGCATATTACGTTGGGCAAACTGAGGGAGGGACGTAAGCACGAAGCCCAACGAGTTCCTCACGTACACTTGTTCGGAGCTCTTGATTGTTGTTTAACAAGTGCAAATAGCATCTGGGTCAAACGTTGAGCAATGGCGATAAACCGGGAGGGTGTAATTTATTTTTGGATATGAGGAACACAATTCAATAGTAGTGAGGATAGAGAGAAACTGGTACTAGAAGGGACAACTCAGTGTCATGTTGTATACCACCGCAATCATCTGTCTGTTAGGTAGTCAGCCCTAAGGCTGGTTGGATCCTCAAAAAGCACTGCCATTAGGTTATGTGGGTAGATATCCACAAAAACCCACGGCAGCACTATATTGAGGCGTACTAGGCAAGAAGAGGAGTGAGGTAGTTTGCCACCTAGACTCGTAGTCTGGAGGTTCTAGGATCAAATCCAAGCAGGTTCTAAATTTTATTTCGCATTCTTTGTATTTATTAATTTATAACAACTCATAGTGTACGTTATAATGTTAAGCATAATAGTGTGTACTTATAACACCACATATTTCAACACTCGACTACAGCTTTTAAAATTCGTTGTCCTTCATCCGCGGTAGAGTCTATTGTGGTTGTTCTTTTTTGTTGATTCTTTATGGGTTTTGCGGCATCATGGTCTAGTAGCCCCGTGTACTTGGGGGTGTATGGAAGTTGTCTGACAACCTGTGTCACTGTAGAATCACTAGTGTACTTTTATACGAGGAAGAATTTAGATAGGAAGCTGTTGTTGTTGTTGCTGTTGTTCCATTTGAGATGCATGGGCATGATTATCATTTAACCCCGTGTACTTGGGTGAGTGTTGAGTTTTGACGGATAACCCGTGTTATTGTGATGGCTGTGTATATGTAATTCGGGAGAGAATGCAATTAATCAACGTACAATATCCGTAGACCCTGTTGCATTTCATCAACCAACATTCAGTTATACTCCAACTATACCCGTGAATATTAAAGAGAAAGTAGGCTATATACTCTTTAATGAACATCTTGTTAGTTTTTCAAAATAAATTTTGAATACAAGTTGTAGATTTCGAAAATGTCTACTAAATGATGCGTCACAGACTGTCGTAGTATACCTAGGTAGTGGCATATATTAATAATTTGCAGAATGCCTTCTTGTACACCGTAGATTTTTTTGGGGCTTGGCGAAGTGTAACAGAACTTCCCAAGTATCGTTGTATTGGATTTTCAATAATAAATTCATAGAATAATGCCTTTGTTGCTGAAGAATGATAACAATGTCGTATTATTGCTTCAATTGCAGAATAATTGTTCAATATAACTAGAAGTCATAGAATATATAAATACAGTTCCTCGGCTCTCCAATGTTTGGCCGGAATACACCTCGATGTAGCCGTCAATCTCAATATCTAGAGCACTCAGTATTGGCGAGTCTGTCAAAAACGTCTGTCACTTACGACATTACAAAATCGAATCATCTCCCCTCTATTTACAATATCTTGATTGACTAGATTTGGCGCTCGAAAACCCCACTCAAATCTGCCAAATGATATCCTTTCCCAAAATATAGATCCTCGTTTAAATTTTCGAAAACATGGGAAAATACAGAATATATTTTGAGTCGAACCTGGTACTTCGTGATTGCAATAGTAATTATATTAGCAATTATATCTTATATATAAAAGTGAAAGTCTGTATGTATGTGGGTGGGTTGGTTCCGTATACAAATCTACACCGTTGCACCAATCTCAACCAAATTTTGCATACACATAGTTTAGGACCCAGAAGGAACCACTGGCTACATGCATTTTCCATAGTCTTTCTCATGTTTCTGATTTCGGCCTTTTGCACTCAAGCACAGGCTAATCAAATCATAAAATATACTCATGAAGGAATGGCAAGGCAGATAGTTTCCATGGCAACATAGCTCAAGTCAAGACATGGCCGACTGGATACAAGTTGCGCTCTGCACTACTGGTATAGAAAATGAGGATCCTTACTTGAAATCCTGTTAGTTACTCAACTGCTCACACAGCACTGTCAACCGAGTTTAGCATAACAAAGACTTGACACTATCTACAATATATCTGTCAAATACCACTCACTCACTCACTCATTCATTCATCGCGAAATCTCAGAAACCACCGAACGGATTGGAATGAAATTTGGCATGCAGCTTCCTCAAGGGCCGCAAATGCCCACTAAGAGAGGATTTGTGGATATTCAAGTTCTTAAGGGGTGTTAAGGGGTTAAACCTGCATTTAATTGAATAGCAATATCTCCCGATTGGTTTCATTGGGGGATGTGATACTCGGCATATAAACTCGTCATTAAAATTAAGAAGACACGTGTCTGAGGATTTCTCGATGTGGTGTTTATTATGAGGTGAAAGGGGTGAAAAGTGGGGATTGAAAGATTCCTAACGGAGCGTGTATCTCTTAAACGACATAGGCGAGGAGCTTGAAAAACAGCGAAAAATATCAACATAAAAAGAAGTAAATATGTGTTTGACCGTTTTTTTCTTTCATAAATCCAATTTAAGGGGCCCATTGAGAGGGGTGAAATTCTTGGGGGGGGGGACAGGAAAGAAAGTGTCCTAACTGATTGACTGACTCACTCACTCATCAAACTCAGGGGAAAAACTGCTTTAAAGTAAGTAAATAGCTGTTCGACAGTTTTTTTTTTCATAAATAAAATTTAAGGGGTTCATGGGGAGGGGTGAAATTCTGAAAAAAGAAAATTGAATGAAAATGTCCTGACTCACTCACTCACTCATCATCGCCCAGCCAAAATTATTGAAGTTAGAAACATGACAGTTCGGGGATATGTTCATTGTATGTCAAAACCGTCTACTAAGGGAGGATTTTGGATATTCAGGTTCTAAAGCGGTCTTAAGGGGGCTAAACCTGCATTTCATTGAATAACAATATCTCTCGATTGGTTTCATTGGGGGATGTGATACATGGCATATAAACTCATCATTAAAAAGTAAGAAGACGTCTGAGGGTTTTTCGATGTGGTGTATATAATGAGGTGAAAGGGGTGAAAAGTGGGGATTGAAATATTCCTAACGGAACGTGTATCCCTTAAATGACAGAGGCGAGGATTCTGAAACTCAGCGGAAAAAATCAGCATAAAACATAAGTAATTATGTGTTTGACCGTTTTTCATAAATCCAATTTAATGGGCCCATGGGGTGGGGTGAAATTCTGGGGGGGAGGGACAGGAAAGAAAGTGTCCTAACTGATTGACTGACTCACTCACTCATCAAACTCAGGGGGAAAAACTGCTTTAAAGTAAGTAAATAGATTTTCGACAGTTTTTTATCTATCAAATTGAAGGGGTTCATCGAGAGGGGTGAAATTCTGAAGAAAAAAAAGTTGAAAGAAAATGTCCTGACTCATTCACTCACTCATCATCACCTAGCCAAAAATATTGAAGTTGGAAACATGGCATTTCTGGGATATGTTCGTTGTATGTCAAAACCGTACACTAAGGGAGGATTTTCGGATATTCAGGTTCTAAAGGGGTCTTAAGGGGGTTAAACCTGCATTTCATTGAATAACAATATCTCACGAGTGGTTTCATTTGTGGCTGTGATACTCGGCATATAAACTAATCATTAAAAATAAGCAGACGTGTGTCTAAGGATTTTTCGATGTGGTGTATTATTATGAGGTGAAAGGGGTGAAAATTGGGGGTTGATGGATTCCTAACGGAGCGTGTAGGCCTATCTCTTAAACGACATAGGCGAGAAATTTGAAACACAGCGAAAAAAAAATCAGCTAAAAAATTGAGTAAATCGGTGTTCGACCGTTTTTTCATAAATTAATTTAAGGGGCCAATGGGGTGGGATGAAATTCTGGGGGGAAAAGGAGAGAAAGTGTCCTAACTGACTGACTAACTCACTCACTCATCAAAGTCAGGGGAAAAAGACAGCTTAAAAATAAGTTAATAGGTGTTCAAGCGTTTTTTCATCAATCCAATTTAAGGGGCCCAAGGGGAGGGATGAAATTCTGGTAAAAATAATTGAAAGAAAATGTCCTGTCTGACTCACTCACTCACTCATCACGCCCAGCGAAAACTATTAAAGTTGGAAACATGGAATTTTGGGAATATGTTCGCTGTGTGTCGAAATCGTCAACTAAGGAATGATTTTTGTTTATTCGGGTTTTAAAGAGGTGTTAAGGGGGTAAACGTGCATTTCATTGAATAACGATATCTCATGAGTTGTTTCTTTGGGGATGTGATATTCGGTATACAAACTAATAATTAAAAATAATCAGACATATATCTAACGGTTTATCGATGTGGTGTATATTATGAGGTGAAAGGGGTGAAAATTGGGGGTTGAGGGATTCTTAACGGAGCGTGTATCTCTGAAACTACATAGGCGAGAAGTTTGAAATTCGGCGAAAAAAAACCAGCATAAAATACAAGTAAATAGGTGTTCGACCGTTTTTCCATGAATCCAATTTAAGGGACCCTTGGGGAGGAGTGAAATTCTGGGGGGAAAAACAGGAAAGAAAGTGTCCTAGCTGATTGACTGACTCACTCATCAAACTCAGGGGGAAAGCAGCTTTAAATAAGTAAATAGGTGTTCGACCGTTTGTTTCATAAATCCAATTTAAGGGGTTCATGGGGAGGGGTGAGATTATCGAAAATAAATGAAAGAAAATGTTCTGACTGACTCACTCACTCATCATCGCCCAGCAAAAATTATTGAAGTTAGAAACATGAAATTTTGGGGTTATGTTCGTTGTATGTCGAAAACGACCACTAAGAAAAGAGTTTTGGATATTCAGGTTGTAAAGAGGTGTTAAGGGGGTAAACGTGCATTTCATCGAATAACAATATCTTACGAGTTGTTTCATTAGGGGATGTGATACTTGGCATATATACTAATCATTAAAAATAAGCTGACACATGTCAAATGGTTTTTCGATGTAGTGTATATCATGAGGTGAAAGGGATGAAAAGTGGGGGTTGAAAGATTCCTAACGGAGCGTGTATCTCTTAAACGTCATAGGCGAGGAGTTTGAAACTCGAAGGAAATCTATCAGCTTAAAAAAAAAAAAAAAAAAGGTGTTCGGCCGTTTTTTTTTCATAAATTCAATTTAAGGGGCCTATGGGCAGGGGTGAAATTCTGGAAGAAAAACGTCCACTAAGGAAGGATTTTTGGATGTTCACTCTCATCGACCAACCAAAACTATTAAAGTTAGAAGAATGATATTTTGGGGATATGTTTGTTGTGTGTCGAAAACGTCTACTAAGGAGGGATTTTTCGATGTTCAGGTTATAAAGGGGTGTTAACGGGTTTAAACCTGCATTTCATTGAACAACAATATGCCACGACTATGACGCGAGCAAAGCAAGGCTAACAATGAGATGGTGTGTGTCTGTGTATTACTCAATCACGCAAGTACCACTGGTCCGATTTACATGAATTTTACATGGAAGTAGCTGATTTACCTGGCTAACTTATAGGTTACTTTAGATTTCAATACTTTGCACTATTTAAAGATGGCGACCATTTTAGTGACGTCACTACACCCTTTGGCTTCAAACTTTCATATTTCCATTTCAAATAAAAAGAGAACGCTAAGAAATAGCAAACTTTTGATGGCATATACGAGGTTTAAAATAAACCCACCAACCTGGGCCCAATGTTTGGGAAGCCAGGCTCTGCCTGTCACAAGTCAGGACCTCTTTAAAAAAAACTGGGACCAGCTGACCCGGCAGGTAGTACCCTGTAAGGGTCCCTTGCCAGGGTTACGGTGAAGTCCACAACGGCTGCTACAGTGGAGAGGATAATCTTCGGTACAGTGTATATGGCGGATGTGGCATCCCAGTGCTCGGGATTAATAGAGTAAAAGGTATCATCCTCACTCCGAGGATAGATATCAGTTGTAGCGTCTGATCTGGAGCGGGCGGCTACGAACGGCGTTTGTACCCCATGTTAGGGGCGGCCGAATTTATATGCTGGCAGTAGCTTTAAAATGCTAGGCGTCAGACTCAGCGACAAGTCGGCCGAAATTTAATTGTCGTATCATGATGTACCAAGTCAATTGTAGTATCCAGGCCAGGGCGTCCCCCGCAGGCGACGTGCCAGGACCCCGCCCGATCGGGGTGGGAAATGGACGAGGGCTCCCTACCCAAGGCCGGGGCAGGCTAAAGAAGCAAGGCTCGATTACTAGATTTGCCACAATCAACGTTGGGACATTAACTGGGCGCAGTCGTGAGTTGGCTGAATCGCTCCACCAACGCAAAATTGATGTAGACTGTATCCAGGAAACAAAGTGGAAAGGCGCAAAGGCGCGTGATATTGGTGATGGTTACAAGCTCTTCTACAATGGCAAAACATCAGACCGAAATGGTGTGGCAATTGCCATCTGTGAACGGCTACGGAATAGTGTCACCAGAATAAACCGTATCTCTGATCGCCTGATGAGCATCCAGATAATTACAGACGCAATATCACTCCATATCGTCTCATGTTATGCACCACAGACTGGGTGCCAAGCTGAAGAACAAGACAAATTCTGGGATGATCTTGAGACATTAATACAGTTGCTCATAATGAGTCTTTGCTTATTGGAGGTGATCTCAGTAGTCATGTTGGAAGATCACGTGATGGTTTTGAACGCGTACATGGTGGTTGTGGTCATGGGACGCGAAATGCAGCTGGTGTGCGTACTTTAGAGTGTGCCGAGGCTTGTGACCTAGTGGTGGTGAACACCTTCTTCAAGAAACGGTTATCACATCTCATCACATACAAGAGTGGTGGCCATCAAACTCAAATTGATTACTGGTTGGTGCGTAGAAGAGATCTGAAATTGGTGAAGGACTCCAAGGTCATTCCTTCAGAAAATGTTGCTCCCCAACATAAGCCCTTGATCTTAGATTTCCATATTACTCTTCGTACTAACATGGAATGAATTCACCTCAAACATTCAGGCAAATGCTAAGGAAGTAATGGGTATGACAAAACCGGGACGACAATTCGTTGAGAAACAAACTTGGTGGTGGAATGAAGACGTGCAGCGAGCTGTGAAATCTAAGAAAACTGCTTTCAAAAAGTGGCTTGGATCAAGAACCGATGCTGATCTAACTCAATATCGTCAGCTCAAATCCGATGCAAAACACGCTGTTGCAGTTGCTAAATCCCAGCAACTAAGTACATTGTACGAACAATTAGAGGAATCTACTGGGGTCAATAATATTTACAAGCTAGCCAGATCTCGTCATCGTCCCACAGTTGACATAGGACATATCATGCATATCAAGGATAAGCACGGGCATCTTCTAACAAAACCAACAGAGAACCTTCAACGATGGCGTGAACACTTCAATACTATCTGTAATGAGGAATTCCCACACCCACCGATTCCATTAGCCGAACCTGTACAAGGTGCAGTTCCACCTATCACACCTGCCGAGGTCAATACTGCGATCCACGCCATGAAGAATGGCAAGGCAACAGGCCCTGATGATATTCCTGCAGAGCTATGGAAGCAGTTGGGTCATGCCTCTGTAGAGTTCCTAGCACAGTTCTTTAACAAATGCCTTGCGAGCCACCAGATCCCGTCAGCTTGGCAAACTAGCGCCACAGTACCAATATGGAAAGGCAAGGGAGATGTAACTATCTGTGCCAATTATCGTCCTATTCGTCTCCTATGCCACATAATGAAGAGTCTAGAACGTGTGATTGACACTCGCTTACGTAGCATTGTTACCATCTCGCCTAACCAGTGTGGATTCATGAAAGGTCGCGGAACAACTGATGCTATCCATGCAATGCGGCTTCTGATAGAAAAGTATATGGAGAAAAGAAGGACAATTCACATGGCTTTTCTGGATCTGGAGAAAGCATTCGACCGGGTTCCTCATCAGCTTATATGGTATTCTCTTCGATCTCATGGCGTACCAGAAGCTTATGTGCGTTGGGTCCAACTTCTCTACAATAATACAACTAGCTCTGTACGCAGTGCTGCTGGCCTCACCAAACAGTTCGATATTCGAGTTGGGGTTCACCAGGGATCTGCACTATCTCCACTCTTGTTTATCCTATGCATGGATACAGTGACTGCCGATTTGCAGAGCCAACCACCATGGACATTGCTGTACGCCGATGATGTCATGCTTGCAAGTGAGACCCGTAATGATCTAGAGCACTTGGTCAACCTCTGGAATGCGAGGCTCTGTGAATTTGGACTACGGCTCAACCTCACTAAGACTGAGTACCTTGAATGTGGTTCACAGACAGATGGGACCATCATAGTAGATGGCACCCCACTATTAAAGGCTTCACATCTCCGAAACCTTGGCTCCGTTGTAAGACCTGATGGTGACACAGTCTCGGATGCCCGTGCAAGAGTGAATGCTGCATGGATGAAGTGGCGCCAGGTCACAGGCGTTGTCTGTGACCGCAAGATCCCTTTGCGCCTCAAAACTAAGATCTATCAATCAGTCGTCCTCCCTGTTGCTTTGTATGGAGCTGAATGCTAGCCTAATACAAAGAAACATGAACAAGCTTTGCACTCAATGGAGATGCGGATGCTACGATGGTCCTTGGTAATTACGCGGCTGGATCATATTAAGAACGAAGACGTCCGCAATACTCTTGGAATTGCCCCTATTCCAGCCAAAATGAGGGAGACTCGGTTGCGTTGGTACGGGCATGTAGCCCGAGCAAATACTGAGTCCATTGTAAGCAAGTCACTTGCTCTCGAGCCTGATGGACAAAGACCTCCAGGACGACCAAAAAGGCGTTGGATGGATACCCTACACGACGATATGCGCATCGTAGGTCTTCGTCCTATAGATGCAGCAAACCGCAACAAATGGAGAGCGAGGTGCAGAGTGGTGGACCCCAAAAATAACTGGGAACAACGCCAGGAAGAAGAAAAAGAAGATACGAGGTTTAAAATTACATTTTCTATCCGAAAGGTATCTCCAACGGTTAGCGAGTAAAACCTAAATTTGTGCTATAAAACACGGTCAACGCCGAGCGGTGTAGTTGGACAAAATATTCCATCCTTAATCTCCCTCTGCGCAGCACCTCGCCTATCCCCTGTTTTAACTGTCACCTTCACATTTTAATTTATTTATGACGCGTAGCGAAGCACGGGTACTTCAGCTAGTATTTCATAAATCCAATCGTGACATAGGTCCACGTGAATTTTTTCCTTCGGGCAAGATTTGTCTAACAACGGGTCTTCCAAGCGCTACCTGCTTCCCCATCTTTTTCTGCACGTGCGGACTGAGATTCGTTCGAGCCGCATAAAAGCTTCCTTCTGATGTTGACAAGCAACTACTCTCCCCTCGCCGATAAAAAATCAAGGCATAGACATGCGATCGGAAAGCCTCCTCTCTCATGCTAACTTGTGATAGTAGGGGGGGGGGGGGGGTGACGGGTTTAAACTTACCCCACCACCTCTCCCTCTGACGTCACATACTAACCCGCAATGCATTCAGGGGCAAAGCCGATATTTCGCGAACCCATGGTTCGATTTTGGCATGCGACATATCTTTGGAATCAAGCTGACGGGGGCTTTGCAATGGACCACAAATTAAATTTTTCAAAAAAAAAATTCAAAATTTTTGTCTTTAAAAGTGGGCGATAGTTTGAAAACCGAACATGATAGAACGTTGTGCCATGGTTGAAACGAATGGTCCTTATGTCCTTCATATTTTATAATAAAACTATTTTATTTTTGATGTTTTTTTCTTGAAAACAGTCCAATTTTAAAATTCCTATATTTTGGAAACTAACAAGTTTACAAAAAAGTTTGTTTGACGTAAAAGAATGGTCCCTGCCCCCTCTACTCCCAAAATACATTTCAAATCTCTAGGATAAAAATTTGTAGTATTGCTAGAATGACTACTGTCATATAAACTTTGCCGATATCTCCCGAACGCATGGACAGATTTTAACGAGCGAGGTGTTGTTGGCGTTGGGATGACGTCCTCTTGGCTGAGATTGTGTGCTGGTAATTTTTTAAAAATAATTTGAAAATGTTTGTTTTTTGGATTGGCGCTATTTTGGAAACGGCGAATTTTAGAAAAACGTTTGTTTGACGTTAATGAAAGGAGGGTATACCCTCTAGGTGGACAGCAAGTTACAAGGGTGTAGGAGGGGAAAAATGATAGCCTACTTTCTCGCGAACATTGGCGATAATTGGCGAACGGACGGTCGGATTTTAACAAATGAGGTGTCGTTGGACTCGAACTGACGTCCTCTTTCCTATAGACCACTCGTTATATTTTTTATTTTATTTTTAATATTTTCGTTTTTGAAAGTACGCGATAGTTTGAAAACCAAACATGATAGAACGTTGTGCTATAGTTGAAACGAATGGCCTCTATGACCTTTATTTTTATAACAAATTTTTTTTTGTTTTTTTTGAAAACACTTAAATTTTGAATTTTTACTATTTTGGAAACTAGCAAGTTTACAAATAAGTTTGTTTGACATAAATGAAAGGTCTCTACCCCGTCTACCATGAAAATAAATGTCAAGTCTCTAGGACAAGAACTATGCATTATTTTTTAATAAGAGTGTTAGTAGACAGAGACCCGGTAGCGCTTGACTATGTTACGAGGCTATGACTGGCCATGGTGAATACAGGAAATGACTATTTCGATGGGGCGATGTATGGTAGAACGATAGAACGAAGAGTCGCTTTTTCGATATTTTCCTACGCCAGATGAATGAAAGCGAATATTAAAAAAAATCCTCATGGTGATCTTTAAACATGTTAGTAAACAGGTCGTGGATAACATGACAAATGATAATAATAATAATTGTATGAGGTGAATAAAAAGCGGGAAACGTTTTGATAGTTGTCATTAAGAACTTTAAGAAGAACTTGCTTTGTATGTATGTCTGACTGGCAGCTAGAACGGAAAATATAGAATCGTCATCTAATAGTACATAACTTTATGGCCTACATACATAAAAATCCAACATGGCGACCAACCGATATATTTGGACGGTTCTCAATATCTACGAATCTATTA
Source organism: Meconema thalassinum (assembly GCA_946902985.2). Classification (NCBI taxonomy): domain Eukaryota; kingdom Metazoa; phylum Arthropoda; class Insecta; order Orthoptera; family Tettigoniidae; genus Meconema; species Meconema thalassinum. The sequence continues at coordinate 18,052,092 of OX336395.1, read as the reverse complement.
CAGCAATCAATGTATGTTGATAGAAGCAAGTAATATAAGTAGGATATATGAAAATAGGTTGTATAGTTCTTCACGGAACTACTTGTTATAAATCCATATTGCCTTGCTGATAGAATGTCATGCTTCAGTAAAAACTGGAAAATACTGTTCTTAATTCAAATATTTTTGCTATTATTATAATCAGAGATAGGCCTTTAGGTCTATAATTTTTCATCTCTAGTTAGTTAGTTATTGTTCTTTAAAGGGGCGGAACTACGAGGTCATTGCTCCTATTTTGTTCCATCTCTATATTATTGCCAGTTTTTAAGATTGGTTAAACTATTGTTGACTTCAGTTGCTTTGGGAAATATATTTCCGTAAATGATTGATTTATGAGATCTAAAATATGTTTTTCTAATGATACTATAATTTGTTTTATTACCTTCGCTGACATTATCTATTCCGATAGCTTTGCTGCCACTTATGTCACCTAGTACTTTTCTCAAATCAGTGGAATTTACAGAGGCCATGAAGCATGAACTTTTATTGCTAGTTATATTAAGTGTGGGATTTACGCTTTCTTTTACACATTTGGACATCTCGGTAGTTTTATTTATGAAATATTCATTAAATTTATTTGTAATTTGCGAGTAACGTTCGTAAATTTCATTCTGATACATTATTTCACTAATTTGTTCTTTTGATAAATTCTCTGAGCTATAGCCCAAATCTTATTAGGATTTCTTGAACTAACATGTTTTAAATGTCTGTAGTAATCTGTTTTTGTCCGGTTTAAAAGCTCATTTAATTTGTTTCCGTATTTTTTTTTAATTTTCTCTTAATTCTTCATTATTTTTATTTGCCATATAATCGCGGTATAATTTATCTCTGGTACTTATGGATTCTACGAATGCAAGGGTAATCCACTCTTTTCTTTTGACTCGCTTTGAGTTTTACTGTTTAGTGGATTCATGGATGCAGCTTTGTATTGTGTTAATAAATATATTAAATCTAGTATGCAAATGTCCTTCTCCCAGTTTATTATCCCAGTTGATGTTGCTTAACCTCTATTTTAGTTCCACATAATCTTTTGTATTTCATAATTCCTAAGGTTTGTTTTATTTTTCTGACAACTAACTTCATTAAATTATAGGCTAATTATAGTTGCATCGTGATCAGTTATTTTGATTTCCGAGATGATAGAGGAAATATTTTCATTTGAAAGCCTGCTTTTAAGAAATGTGTGGTCATTGCATGTTTTTACCAGTATCAGTTTCCCTAGTTAAGACATTGATTATAGATTTGAAATTGATCATTAGGAAGGTTTCAATAAATATCTGGGTCTTGCTTTTCGAATAAATGAATATTCATGTCACCAATTAATATTAATTCATTTTCTAGCTGACAACGTGTTTTATATTATTCTTTAAATTCTCCAGAAATAATGTTTTTTTGTATTTCGATGGTTTGTAGACCTGCTATTAGCCTACTGCCGATTTTTGCAAAAAAATTAAGGTCGACTTATTAGATCTACACAGGGCCAAACAAAATGAGTGTCTGTCTGTGTGTCTGTGAGTTTGAGTGATTTGATATGTCTCTCTCCTTCCCTATCAATTCAATCATGATGAAAACGAATTGAACGAAATTTAGTACAGAGATCATGGTCATGTATTATATTGCCACCATCTACACCAAAACTGAATGGCGGCCACTCAAACGTTCAAAACGTAAAATCAAATTACGACTAGACTTATTATCCGATTTCTACAAAATTTAGTAACGACATACCTTCATATGGGACGTGTCTTGCGCCCAAACTACAAGGTCATCAGCCGTACCATTTCAGGATGGCGGCCGTGTGAATTATTGAAGTATAACAATTAATAACTTTCAACCCATTAGTTCCAATTATCGAATCGATAATGGTTTAAACTGTCCTAACGGACGTGGCCCGTTCGATATTTTAAGTTCATATTATAATATTACAGGGTAGCAGTGGCTTTAAAAAGCCGAGCAGTCTCGGTTACAAGACAAGATGACAGCTGATATCTTGTGCCTGACCTATATTTCACTAGTTTGAGTATTGCATAAAATATAGCCTACTGATAGAAATAATATGAAAATTGTATGAAACGCTTTATATATAAAAGTATACTCCTCTGAAGAAATAGTTTAGTCCAAATCATTATTTGCTAAGACGTTGTATGTAATTCAATTGATAATGACGAATTTTGGTGGACATGTTTGGCTATGTGGTAAAGCGTTAGTCTTTTACCCGTTTGACTGGGGTTCAAAACCTATCAGAGTTCGGTTTTATTGCTTGAGTTTTTTATTGTTTGTAATCACTCAGACGTTATAAAAAGGAAGATTGTAGTTTTACGTGACCGTGAATCTTGTGATTAAGAGCCGGGGGACCTCCATTTAACGAGGAATCCGAACCACAGGACATGGCATTTCACTTCGAAAATCTCACATGCATTGACCGGGAATCGAACCCGGACCGCCTTGGTGAGAGGCATACAGCTAGACGCTGAGCCAACACGCCCCTACTCAGACGGTATAAAATTCAGCGTTATATTGTGCATATTAAAATGAAAAAAATATATTTAATTAAAACAACATTCGCCACCGGATCTGCACGAGACATCTAACAGCAACCAGATGAGCTATGAGGGTGACAATCATGTTGGAACAGCTTTAATTGAAAAGTTTCCTTTTATGGCCGGTAGAATACGCTCGCCCTATTAGGATTACCTAGTGTGGAACTTTTCCGCCAGATGTGAAGACTGGTCTATGTGGGACGCAATTGGTTTTCCTACCATTGGCATTCAATACGCATCGAATTGGAAGAATGACAAGTCGATAATATGATAATTTTTTATTTTAAAGCCTTTGTAACAGCCAATTGTGTGTTATTTGAACTAAATAACAAAACGATCCCACATAGCACCTGTACTCTACCTGTTGGTGCTAGTTCAGGATATTAATTAATACTTTTATTGCAGCCAAATAGCAATCGAAAATAAAGAATGAACATGCACACTAAAATTGCGCTCTGGCGATTTGAATTGCATTGTCTTTGATTGATTGTTTTCTTTAATTACAGAGCTCAAAGTGGTAGCGTTCACATGCTTGTCCATATAGTTGGTAACACACGTGACTTTAGGGTCATGGAAAGATTTGTTAATACCGCCATTGCCGGTCCCAAGTCCGGGGCCTCATTTCGCAAGCGATGAGGAAGGAGGAAGGGGAGGAGTAACATCCCTTAAGACAACCTGGGTCCATCTGGCTCCGGATGGTATCACCCTGTAAGGGCCTCTGCCGAAGGTTACTAGGTGAAACCTGGTCAACTGCCTAAAAAACGGAAGAGGATTTCAGATTCCCAACGGTGGAGACAGTGGAAGAGCCTAGTGGAGTTAACCACGAATTTAAAATCAAACTTTCGGACTAACAATCCGATCTCAATTTGGAATTCATTTCCTACCATGTACACTGTACAATTTCAATTGCAGAATGGAAAGTCCGCTGAAAGAAAGCAGTACTACCCTTTCACGAATTGATTGCCGGCGGTCGAGATGGGAACTATTCTCTGTTTACATGTGTCACACGTCACTCTGCTTCATTGACAGGTACAGTTGCGCGTGTAGGATATGACTCAGCTCCAATAGCTGTCCGTGGTGGCATGTCGCTTATCTGTGCAGGTAGCGCGCGCAATGCTGCTTGACTTATGTGCAGACTGCACTGTGTCTTCCTCTTTACCCCGCGGGGCTCCTGCTACAATAATCAACAAACGGTGGCGCAGCCAGGCTCAGCGGCAATCAAATCTTAAATGGGTAATACCCCAGGTGGTAGCTCGGGAGAGGAAACCACCATTGCATTATGGGTAATACCCCAGGTGGTAGCTCGGGAGAGGAATCCACCATTGCATTATGGGTAACACCCCAGGTAGTAGCTCGGGAGAGGAAACCACCATTGCATTATGGGTAATACCCCAGGTGGTAGCTCGGGAAAGGAATCCACCATTGCATTATGGGTAACACCCCAGGTGGTAGCTCGGGAGAGGAAATCACCATTTCATTATGGGTAATACCCCAGGTGGTAGCTCGGAAGAGGAAACCACCATTGCATTATGGGTAATACCCCAGGTGGTAGCTCGGAAGAGGAAACCACCATTGCATTATGGGTAATACCCCAGGTGGTAGCTCGGGAGAGGAAACCACCATTGCATTATGGGTAATACCCCAGGTGGTAGCTCGGGAGAGGAAACCACCATTGCATTATGGGTAATACCCCAGGTGGTAGCTCGGAAGAGGAAACCACCATTGCATTATGGGTAATACCCCAGGTGGTAGCTCGGAAGAGGAAACCACCATTGCATTATGGGTAATACCCCAGGTGGTAGCTCGGGAGAGGAAACCACCATTGCATTATGGGTAATACCCCAGGTGGTAGCTCGGGAGAGGAAACCACCATTGCATTATGGGTAATACCCCAGGTGGTAGCTCGGAAGAGGAAACCACCATTGCATTATGGGTAATACCCCAGGTGGTAGCTCGGAAGAGGAAACCACCATTGCATTATGGGTAATACCCCAGGTGGTAGCTCGGGAGAGGAAACCACCATTGCATTATGGGTAATACCCCAGGTGGTAGCTCGGAAGAGGAAACCACCATTGCATTATGGGTAATACCCCAGGTGGTAGCTCGGAAGAGGAAACCACTATTGCATTATGGGCAATACCCCAGGTGGTAGCTCGGGAGAGGAAACCACCATTGCATTATGGGTAATACCCCAGGTGGTAGCTCGGGAGAGGAAACCACCATTGCATTATGGGTAATACCCCAGGTGGTAGCTCGGAAGAGGAAACCACCATTGCATTATGGGTAATACCCCAGGTGGTAGCTCGGAAGAGGAAACCACCATTGCATTATGGGTAATACCCCAGGTGGTAGCTCGGAAGAGGAATCCACCATTGCATTATGGGTAATACCCCAGGTGGTAGCTCGGGAGAGGAAACCACCATTGCATTATTGTTAATACCCCAGGTGGTAGCTCGGAAGAGGAAACCACTATTGCATTATGGGTAATACCCCAGGTGGTAGCTCGGGAGAGGAAACCACCATTGCATTATGGGTAATACCCCAGGTGGTAGCTCGGAAGAGGAAACCACCATTGCATTATGGGTAATACCCCAGGTGGTAGCTCGGAAGAGGAAACCACCATTGCATTATGGGTAATATGATGATAATTGATGATAATTGTTGTTTTAAGGGGCCTAACATCTAGGCTATCGGCCCTTATGGGTAATACCATGTTCATTGGGTTCCTTTTCTTTCACTGATCCCAGAACTATCTGCGTGCTGAAGAATCGCTCGGCCAATTAATTAATATTAATTCCTTTCTCCATAGCTTGGGCACGCTATCTCCCGGGGATTCCCTGGCAACATCCTCAAATCCCGCCGCGAACAACGATAGTCCTACGGTCCTTCCGCACTTCCTTAAATATGCGTCAATTTCGCAGATTAAAGGCTCTAAAATTAGCCTCCAGTCTAAAGATTCACCTGTGGGCAAGTCTCATGTCATTTCGTTACTCCAATCACGAGTAATCAATGATTTTCCTTGTGATCTCTCCCCACCTTTCTCAAATCCATTCTCCGTCGGGGAAGAACTGGGTCATTATTCAGGCCCTCACCCTCTTCCAGACGACAGAATGAGGTCAGAAAGATTGACTTGGCTCCACTGAACACCTCCCACAATTCTGGGCCTATTTGTAAAATGTCAAACTCTGCACTTGCAGTGCTCCAAGCCCCATATAGCCTACACCAAGTAGTCTAATAATGCTGTATTCTGCTCAATTTCCCTGCATTATTTTAATAAATAATGTCACTGCAACTGAAATCACACCAGTGATTTAATATACACTTCTCTCTATGGGTTTTTACAATGAAACTCCCTCCACAGACTTCGGGTTCGTTCCCTGGTGGAACCTTTATACTGAGATCATAGTCTCTGAGAACCACGTTCGATTCCAGTCAGCATAACCTCCTCGGGTTCACTACTCTGAACTTCACTAAATCTATTCCTTTCTGGGAATGCACTTTCTTGTCATCTGACAAATGATCATATTTGATGCACACTCTTAAACAATAAAATAATAATCAAAATGAATCAAATAAACATGACATCAATATTTTACACAAATAGCACTTCCATATTAGTTACGTTACTTGACTATCCACAGTGCATATGGAATATTACATGTGTCAACAATGCGTTAGCCATTGTTGCGATAGGTTATTTGTACAACAATGTACTTTCATTTCTGTGTATTGTGTCCTTCGTCCGCTTTCCCCATAAACGCTAACAACAGTACATTCCTAGTCTACAAAAAAAACCAATGCTAGTTCGCTGTAACGATACAATACGTCTCTAAGTCGTTGAAGATATAAGTCGATTTATAGTTGGTTTGCATCAAATCCACATTCACGGTACCCGTGTGCAAATAAGCATCTCCAAAACTGGGTTTTAACTTCAGATAATGTGTCAGTCGCACTTAGCGCAGTTAGTGTCCAGAACAGCCAACTTTGCAAAATATCACTTGATTTCAACAATTAAAAGACCGATATGACATCCCTATAATGCTACGAATTCATTTCTGTAGCCAAAATAAACAATTTCTTATTAACTAATATGCCAGATCATGATATCGCAGTCTCCAGTATACTTTTATTATGGGGTCGGTCATAAACCTACCACCCTTCAGTGAATACAATAGCTCGGGTCGCCAGAGACCCCCTGCTGTGGCTTGGCCCTCGCCGTCCAGTCCCTTTTCCAGCTGTCTCATTACTTATTCATACACACCAACCATACTTCACAATTCTCACTCTGATTCTGTTTAGATTAAGGCGAAACTATTCATCATATGAACTGGATGTCCAAATATTTACTTCCTATCAAAAGGGTAACATTAATTGGCTTCAATAGCTCAATAACTTAGTATAGCAAAGGAATGGTTATACTAGGCACAAAAGTCCTGGGGAACTGCATACGGCTTTTATGGCGTGGTTTAGTGGACTTACTGCTCGCCACTGTCACACATGAAGTCTCGGTAAGGCGTCCTCGACCCTTCCGTACACATAAATTCTCGCATCACAGTGCGGATCAATACAATGGAGTAGCTAATTGAGTTGGCACACGTTAATCCTCAATTGCCCCCATGAAGCTGGTATGGTAGCCCAGAACCTATCATTAATACAATGGTATGCCCTATGGCGATACATCAGTACAAACCTTCGTAGAATAGCCTGTATGGTGCTGACAGTTGTCCTAGAAACGTTCCTTGCATTAATTAACTTAATCATCTTGATTTTACTCTTAAACTGCTCGCATATCCGCAGTACAAATGCTAGCTCTGTTGGCATACCGCAGATCATATGACGTTTTTTTAGTTTCCCTTTTATATGGCGTGTTTACTGATTTTCTCTCATTACTTATCCTTACTGTTATTTGGTTTACTGGCATTACTACTGGCTTTACATTACAACAGTTTCACTTATTACCTCTATCATGTATAACTTTAATTGCTGACTCATTATGATATCATTCTTACTTTACATTTGTAATTACCTGGGATCTGATGCAACTTTTATCACTTCATGCAAACATGTTGAATATTTTATTACATTCGTCTTTTGCTTATAAAGTTATTGTTTAACTTCAATATTAGACTTACTTTGGTCTTACGCGCAACAGCTGTAAGCCAACTCATTCTCAAATGGCAAATACTTCTACATCAAATACGAGGAATGCTAGATCGTATAAATATTACTCCACAATACCTATTTTTACTTGACTTTTGACTTAGACGTATCGTATCGCTAGCTTCTACATGATATTATGGGAACTTGTACTTACATTGCTCTGGTGGTCGACTCTTATGATAAAACCTTATGCCCACCATCGTGTTGCTTACAGACGCATCATGATGGATATGTCATATTCCTTTAGTTGACACAATACACTTTTCGATTCGGTAAGACACATTTTCAATTTACCGTGATTACACATCTTCCTGCTACAATTTTTTTACACAATACATTCTTTTTAACACTGACATACACTTATTTATATTACAAACACTTTTCACACGATATGCTTCACACACTTCACAATTCCGCAATAATAGAGCTGCAGGTGACGCGATTTCTGACATCAAACTCCAATGGAAGTCTCTATAACCCGCGATTCTGGCTAATCCTCGTTCCGAAGGCTGCTAGCGTGCATTCCCCCTTCTACTCAGTGTCTTTGTCTGTAGTGGCGTATACCACAATAACTGTGACCTGGTTCCATTCCCATGACCTATATTAATGAATATAGTGTGACCATTGTTGATTACTAGATCATGACTTGCGCGCTTTATCATACTACCAACTTGACGGTGTAATTTACTGTTCAATACCACTTTATTCTATACTGCGCGGCTTGATAAGTCTCACTTTTACTTGGCGTTTATTGTTACGGCGTCTACGCACTCGTAATCTCGTCCAATCAGTCCAGTACTGACGAACATTTTCCTAACTGAAATACTTCTATAAACCTTACACATAAAATGTTTCTGTACGCACTTGTACATTACTTATAACTGCGCGGTCTAATTCCTTCATGTTAACTTTGTATAACATTCTACACTTGTAGTTGAGTGGTTTTTGTTTATATTTCAGAGCAGACGGATAGCATCTCCCCCGTATGAGTGCTCCGAGTCAACTGACTTCTTCATGGCTTCATGCTCGCAACATAGTTCACTCAACTCCACGGACCGACCCTTCCTTTAAAACTGCAGCTTGGAGAGCTGTAACTGCCTCCATCTGGTCCAATTTCTCACGTAGGTTCCATTTCCAGTCTAGTGCCTGTGATTTGATCGTACAATTAATAAATATTAATTGATCTTAGTGATGGCGTAGGCACGCTCCCCTAGGGATTCCCCTGCGGCGTATTACTTCAATGGTCAAGCATCCGCATTCATAGGCTCTCCGTCTGTGAAATGCTTAATCTGCTCCACTAAGCATACTTCTTGGGCTAATAATTATTCTCTCCGGATTATATTCATGTTGGTGTTGATCTCACCTCTCTGGGATGCCTGGTTTTGATGTAATCAATTAATATCATGCGGCGTCTTTCCCCTTCCAATCTTTCTTCCTTATGTCTTGGTGAATCCCAGAGCAATTAGTCTCTGTCCTGGCTCCCCCTTGCAGACATAAGTAGTCCGTAGGCACCTTCTTTGACTTTACCAATTTGTCAAATGTCAACCTTGCTTCGAAACTGTGCTTTCTAGTTCCAATACTGTATCTTACAGTGGTATGGAGATCTTTTACTTTACAAAATTGCTTTTAATTCCTGTACACAATCTGGAATTAAGCTGAAATTTCATGAATAATCTTATATCATGTGGTGCTTGGTTACCACGAGGTTCTCCCCCTCAAAAGACGTTTGGTTCGATACCCCGAAAAATCCTATGCGTGATTTTTCTTCTCTGGAGCATCAGGTTCGACGCCAGTAAGAACAAGCACCATGGGTACATTATTTCCCCAGCAAAATTTAAAAAAATCAATAGACAAGTGAATTTCTTTTAACCAATTGCTGACTGCGCTCGACCTCTCTCTCTCAGTGTTTACAACAAGCGGTCGGCGACTCCGTCAGGCGGTCTGCCGTTCTTTCCCCTCTTCTGTGTCTCAAGGCTGTCTCTCATGAATGCGTTCTCTTGTTTGAGGATTCTTTTCATACTGTTGAGCTCTTCTTCTGCGCATGTCATTCTGTTTCAATGATATCTGTGGCTTCATTTTCCGCACGGAACATTACAATGTCCTGCGATAAGTCGATCACAACCTTATACTCTCTAATGAAATCCGAGCCAATAATCATATTATATGGGAGTGTGTTTACTAACAAGAAACTCTGAGAGAACATAGGAATTCCTATTTTTAAATCCAAGAAGACCTGGTATTTACAAATCATAATTTTATCAGGTATAATGCCTTTTATTTTTACGCTTGAAATAGGTATTTTCAAGACATGATCCTTGCTCTCAATTTCGTTTAACAGTGCTTGAGTTATTAAGCATACCGACGAACCCGTGTCCACCAGACTACGTATTTTCATGCTTGCAATTTCCACAAGGATAATGGGTAATTCCCTCCTTACAATAGTTTTTCCTTCTCCTGTCTCTTCAATAAGTTCTTCAGGCTTGGCGATCCAGTTGGCAATATCGACTGCCTTCCATCCTGAGGTTCGGCTTACATGTTGGCCTTTTAATTTCGAAGTTTTTTTCTTTGGCACCACCTTTTTCAGCGCGCCTTCTTTCTTCTTCATGCTGCTGCAATTCCAGGCTTTTCGCTCCGTCGTTATTGTTATAAATATCCGGCGATTTCCTGTTCCTTATTGCCTCATCCCACTTCACTTGAGATGGTCTGCTTTCGTTATCTCTTTCCTCCATGCACCTTAATGAGGCGTGGTATCTTTCTTCTACCTCGTCATCAAAGCTTCGGCTTTGTTCTTGGCCTCTCCATTGTTGATCATTTCTTTGACGGCCATACCCTCTTCTGTTATTGTACGGTCGTCCTCTCGACCCGTTCTGCTCCCAGGGCCTTCGTCCTTGAGTATCCCGGTTGGAATTCCCTCGGTATACCTGCTGTCTCCTTATTTCTTCGTTCTCCGCTGGGTGCCAGTTCGAATTTATTATTTCCGTGCTTGTAGACTTGTTACTTTTACTAGGGGTTTTAACTGGTTCAATTTGTGTGTCTGCCACGTGAACTTGTTCTGTGCTTCTGCCCTGCCTCATGTTATGTGATGTTGTTAAGCCCAACTGACTTAAAACTGCTTCCATTTCAATAGCTGTTTTCGCAATCGCTGATATTAGCAACCTTTGCACTTCGCATGGCAACTGCTTTGCGATGGCTATACAGAGATCATGATCTGACGGGGCTTGATCAAGTTCACGGAAGCGACAAATCTGTTGTACGAAGAACTCCGCGTACTTAGTTGGATTATTCGTACTGTAACGTCTTGAGTATAAATCCAACCTCAAGTTCTGTTGCACCTATGAATCCCAGTAACGCCTGAGAAACGCCTGGCGAAATTCCTCTACCGTATCAAATGTATAGCGGAAACTCCTAAACCAGAGTGCGCATTCTCCTTCGGTGAGTCTTTCTATTGCTCTTAGCCTATGTTCTGGCGGAACTTTCGTATCATTCAGGTATTCAGTAACCTCCTTTAACCAGTACTTCGGTGTCATCGTGGATTGATTTCCCGAAAATTTTCGTGTTCTTTCCTCATTAGCTCTTATAACCATGATTATTTAATTTTGAGCATTATTTTCATTAGGAGTTGACATCGCCATAGGTACACCTGGCGTCATGTACGGACTCTCATTTGGCTGTACAGGATTTCTTATTGCGGGCTGGGTTTCAAACTCCGCCCATCTGTTCCTCTGCGTCTCGCCTATGCTTCCTTCATTGGATCTAGGATTCCTTAATGCATTTTCTTCTTGCGCAATCATCCTCGTTTCCATTTGGTTATTCTTATTTTTGGCTCTTTCCAAACGTTCTAACACTTCATGTTCTATTTTCATCAAACTGCCTTTATTTTCATTCGCTATTTTGAAGATTTTCTCTTTATCGTCCCTGAGGCTTTCCTTTATATGAGCGCTTTCCCCAGCTAAATCTTCTTTCAACACGGTTAGCGTATTTTCATTAGCTTCATTCTTTAATCCTTCTCTGATCTCTAATTCTCCTTTTAATCCTGTTATTTCTTTCTGCACATTCCCTTGTACCTTCGAGATTTCTCTCTGCATTTTCTTAATGTCGTCCTGATTTTCTTCTTGTTTCTTATGAATGACGGCCAAGTCGCTTCTAGTTTGGTCCACTTCTTTATTGACTTTACTGACTTGTACCTTAATATTTCCTACTATTTCTTTATTCTCTACCACGATATATTGTTTATCTCTGCGATTTCGTGGCATTGTTCTAGGATATTCTTATCCTGTTTTCGCAATTCTCCATCCACGGTCCATGCGTGGCCTGCTAATCTTTCGCTCCATTTAGTTTCGCTTTCCTCAATTCTCTGGTCTACAGTATTAGTGAATGTATAAAACTGTTCCTGTTGACTTTCAGTGTTCGCAGTGTTTTGGTTCTGTATGTCTTTAAGCTCGGATGCCATTAAATCTAATCTCTCGTTAATTTCGTGTTGGGACTGTTTGCACGCCTGCAAATTACTCTCGAGTTTGAGTTCGATAGATTCGAAACGCTTATCGTTCGCCATCTGCATCTCTGCGATTACGCTAGCGACATTATCAGTTACCTCTTCCTTAATGGAAGTTTAAATATTTTCTAACTGCACCTTAACCTCAGCCTGATTATCTTCTAATTTTTTATTAACCTCAGCTTGATTATCAGCCAACTTTAACCCTATGTCTTTAACTTCAGCTTTATTGTCAGCCAACTTTTGGCTTATTTCGGCCTGGAATGCCTTGGCATTCTCTTTGTTCTCTGCGTTTGAAGCATCAAAATGCTCCCTTAGTCCCCTGATACACTCAAGTATCTCCTCCGTACTCGACATTTTGTCACTTTATGTTGAGAATACTGGTGGGCTTTTATGGCATCATAAGACTGCGTTATTTTGGAAAGCGGATTCCGGTTTGTTACACAGAATGTATTATTATTGATATAGTGCACACATGAACATGGGTATAGAGGCTGGTACCCGTATTACCTCTTATCGTCTGACAATGCTTTAAAATAGACTCACAATTTCGTTCCTCAAAATTCGACAAAAATAATTTCCATGATTTTCCCCATGAAAACCATGCTATCTTATGGGGTTTAATGAATCCCATAATCCCCATGCTCTTGGGCGCCATGATAATTTATAAGGATGGCTATACATTGCAAGACATCGGCCAAGTTCTGACTTATTAGTAAAAACCGTCCAGGGAGAGGTTTTTATTGCCAAATGCCCCACGCTGGGCCATCCCATGATAATTTAAATAGGTAATAGCAAGGTCATGCAATGCCAAAGTAGCTTATATTGCACTCACGCAGGCGATTCCATAATGAATTAATACCACCCACGTTGCTTGAGCCATAACACTTTAAAAGATGGGTCTTATCAAAATTTATTTATGAGCATGAGAATTATATAGGCTATGGGATGCGGCCTTTCCCTGTATTCCCCCTATAAGCTTCTATCATGATTACTTCTATCCATGTTTATATCGGCCGTCTTAGTAGTCCTAGCAGTTCAGATCCCAGTACATAACGTCGACCCATGTACCCATATGACGTCTTGTGGAGAACATGTGTTCACATCCCGACTGGCTCTGTCCTTTCAGGGTGTGGTGCGTCTCCCCACAGTGCAAACACATATTCACGATCCGAATGCTACCAGGTACTACTCTACAAGAAAGGGTAAAAACTTCCTAAAATTCTACTTAATTTTAAATCATGGATTATCATACAACAATTACAACATCCAATTACATTTAAATTACCCCACAAACAACAAAATGCACTTTGGATCGCACAGATGATAATGGCAAGAAAGGGACAATGGAAGTATTCTACATCATCTGTGGCCAGCAGCTGAGATCATGAACCGATCTCACCAGGCATACTGCCACATCTCTTCTTGTGAGTCTGTCTCAATACACCCTACTCTGAACTTCACTAAATCTATTCCTTTCTGGGAATGCACTTTCTTGTCATCTGACAAATGATCATATTTTATGCACACTCTTAAACAATAAAATAATAATCAAAATGAATCAAATAAACATGACATCAATATTTTACACAAATAGCACTTCCATATTAGTTACGTTACTTGACTATCCACAGTGCATATGGAATATTACATGTGTCAACAATGCGTTAGCCATTGTTGCGATAGGTTATTTGTACAACAATGTACTTTCATTTCTGTGTATTGTGTCCTTCGTCCGCCTTCCCCATAAATGCTAACAACAGTACATTCCTAGTCTACAAAAAACAATGCTAGTTCGCTGTAACGATACAATACGTCTCTAAGTCGTTGAAGATATAAGTCGATTTATAGTGAGTTTGCATCAAATCCACATTCACGGTACCCGTGTGCAAATAAGCATCTCCAAAACTGGGTTTTAACTTCAGATAATGTGTCAGTCGCACTTAGCGCAGTGAGTGTCCAGAACAGCCAAATTTGGTAAATATCACTTGATTTCAACAATTAAAAGACCGATATGACATCCCTATAATGCTACGAATTCATTTCTGTAACCAAAATAAACAATTTCTTATTAATTAATATGCCAGATCATGATATCGCAGTCTCAAGTATACTTTTATATAGGGTCGGTCATAAACCTAACACCCTTCAGTGAATACAATAGCTCAATAGCTCGGGTCGCCAGAGATCCCCTGCTGTGGCTCGGCCCTCGCCGTCCAGTCCCTTTTCCAGCTGTCTCATTACTTATTCATACACACCAACCATACTTCACAATTCTCACTCTGATTCTGTTTAGATTAAGGCGAAACTATTCATCATATGAACTGGATGTCCAAATATTTACTTCCTATCGATAGGGTAACATTAATTGGCTTCAATAGCTCAATAACTTAGTATAGCAAAGGAATGGTTATACTAGGCACAAAAGTCCTGGGGAACTGCATGCGTCCTCGACCCTTCCGTACAAATAAATTCTCGCATCACAGTGCGGATCAATACATTGGAATAGCTAATTGAGTTGGCACACGTTAATCCTCAATTGCCCCCATGAAGCTGGTATGGTAGCCCAGACACCTGTCTGTCTCCACCCATTATCATTAATACAATGGTATGCCCTATGGCGATACAACAATACAAACCTTCGTAGAGTAGCCTGTATGGTCCTGGCAGTTGTCCTAGAAACGTTCCTTGCATTAATTAACTTAATCATCTTGATTTTACTCTTAAACTGCTCGCATATCCGCAGTACAAATGCTAGCTCTGTTGGCATACCGCAGATCATATGACGTTTTTTTAGTTTCCCTTTTATATGGCGTGTTTACTGATTTTCTCTCATTACTTATCCTTACTGTTATTTGGTTTACTGGCATTACTACTGGTTTTACATTACAACAGTTTCACTTATTACCTCTATCATGTATAACTTTAATTGCTGACACATTATATCATTCATACTTTACTTTTGTAATTACCTGGGATCTGATGCAACTCTTATCACTTCATGCAAACATGTTGGATTTTTTATTACTTTCGACTTTTGCTTTTTGTTTAACTTTAATATTAGACTTACTTTGGTCTTACGCGCAACAGCTGTAAGCCAACTCATTCTCAAACGGTAAATTCTTCTACATCAAATACGAGGAATGCTAGCTCGTATAAATATTACTTCACAATACCTATTTTACTTGAGTTTTGACTTAGACGTATCGTATCGCTAGCTTCTACATGATATTATGGGAACTTGTACTTACATTGCTCTGGTGGTCGACTCTTATGATACCACCTTATGCCCACCATCGTGTTGCTTACAGACGCATCATGATGGATATGTCGTATTCCTTTAGTTGACACAATACACTTTTCACTTCGGTAAGACACATTTCAAATTTACCGTGTTTACACATCTTCCTGCTACAATTTTTTCACACAATACATTCTTTTTAACACTGACATACACTTATTTATATTACAAACACTTTTCACACGATATGTTTCATACACTTCACCAACTTGACGGTGTAATTTACTGTTCAATACCACTTTATTCTATACTGCGCGGCTTGATAAGTCTCAGCTTTACTTGGCGTTTATTGTTACGGCGTCTAGGCACTCGTAATCTCGTCCAATCATTCCAGTACTGACGAACATTTTCCTAACTGAAATACTTCTATAAACCTTACACATAAAATGTTTCTGTACGCACTTGTACATAACTTATAACTGCGCGGTCTAATTCCTTCATGTTAACTTTGTATAACATTCTACACTTGTAGTTGCGCGGTTTTTGTTTATATTTCTGTGCAGACGGATAGCATCTCCCCCGTATGAGTGCTTCGAGTCAACTGACTTCTTCATGGCTTCATGCTCTATTTATGGCTTTCTTCTCGCAACATAGTTCACTCAACTTCACGGACCGACCCTTCCTTTAAAACTGCAGCTTGGAGAGCTGTAACTGCCTCCATCTGGCCCAATTTCTCACGTAGGTTCCATTTCCAGTCTCGTGCCTGTGATTTGATCGTACAATTAATAAATATTAATTGATCTTAGTGATGACGTAGGCACGCTCCCCTGGGGATTCCCCTGCGGCGTATTACTCCAATGGTCAAGCATCCGCATTCATAGGTTCTCCGTCTGTGAAATGTTTAATCTGCTCCACTAAGCATACTTTTTGGGCTTATAATTATTCTCTCCGGATTATATTCATGTTGGTGTTGATCTCACCTCTCTGGGATGCCTGGTTTTGATGTAATCAATTAATATCATGCGGCGTCTTTCCCCTTCCAATCTTTCTTCCTTATGTGTTGGTGAATCCCAGAGCAATTAGTCTCTGTCCTGGCTCCCCCTTGCAGACATAAGTAGTCCGTAGGCACCTTCTTTGACTTTACCAATTTGTCAAATGTCAACCTTGCTTCGAAACTGTGCTTTCTAGTTCCAATACTGTATCTTACAGTGGTATGGAGATCTTTTACTTTACAAAATTGCTTTTAATTCCTGTACACAATCTGGAATTAAGCTGAAATTTCATGAATAATCTTATATCATGTGGTGCTTGGTTACCACGAGGTTCTCCCCCTCAAAAGACGTTTGGTTCGATACCCCGAAAAATCCTATGCGTGATTTTTCTTCTCTGGAGCATCAGGTTCGACGCCAGTAAGAACAAGCACCATGGGTACATTATTTCCCCAGCAAAATTTAAAAAAATCAATAGACAAGTGAATTTCTTTTAACCAATTGCTGACTGCGCTCGACCTCTTTCTCTCAGTGTTTACAACAAGCGGTCGGCGACTCCGTCAGGCGGTCTGCCGTTCTTTCCCCTCTTCTGTGTCTCAAGGCTGTCTCTCATGAATGCGTTCTCTTGTTTGAGGATTCTATTCATACTGTTGAGCTCTTCTGCTGCGCATGTCATTCTGTTTCAATGATATGTGTGGCTTCATTTTCCGCACGGAACATTATAATGTCCTGCGATAAGTCGATCACAACCTTATACTCTCTAATGAAATCCGAGCCAATAATCATATTATATGGGAGTGTGTTTACTAACAAGAAACTCTGAGAGAACATAGAAATTCCTATTTTTAAATCCAAGAAGACCTGGTATTTACAAATCATCATTTTATCAGGTATAATGCCTTTTATTTTTACGCTTGAAATAGGTATTTTCAAGACATGATCCTTGCTCTCAATTTCGTTTAACAGTGCTTGAGTTATTAAGCATACCGACGAACCCGTGTCCACCAGACTACGTATTTTCATGCCTGCAATTTCCACAAGGATAATGGGTAATTCCCTCCTTACAATAGTTTTTCCTTCTCCTGTCTCTTCAATAAGTTCTTCAGGCTTGGCGATCCAGTTGGCAATATCGACTGCCTTCCATCCTGTGGTTCGGCTTACATGTTGGCCTTTTAATTTCGAAGTTTTTTTTCTTTGGCACCACCTTTTTCAGCGCGCCTTCTTTCTTCTTCATGCTGCTGCAATTCCAGGCTTTTCGCTCCGTCGTTATTGTTATAAATATCCGGCGATTTCCTGTTCCTTATTGCCTCATCCCACTTCACTTGAGATGGTCTGCTTTCGTTATCTCTTTCCTCCATGCACCTTAATGAGGCGTGGTATTTTTCTTCTACCTCGTCATCAAAGCTTCGGCTTTGTTCTTGGCCTCTCCATTGTTGATCATTTCTTTGACGGCCATACCCTCTTCTGTTATTGTACGGTCGTCCTCTCGACCCGTACTGCTCCCAGGGCCTTCGTCCTTGAGTATCCCGGTTGGAATTCCCTCGGTATACCTGCTGTCTCCTTCTTTCTTCGTTCTCCGCTGGGTGCCAGTTCGAATTTATTATTTCCGTGCTTGTAGACTTGTTACTTTTACTAGGGGTTTTAACTGGTTCAATTTGTGTGTCTGCCACGTGAACTTGTTCTGTGCTTCTGCCCTGCCTCATATTATGTGATGTTGTTAAGTCCAACTGACTTAAAACTGCTTCCATTTCAATAGCTGTTTTCGCAATCGCTGATATTAGCAACCTTTGCACTTCGCATGGCAACTGCTTTGCGATGGCTATACAGAGATCATGATCTGACGGGGCTTGATCAAGTTCACGGAAGCGACAAATCTGTTGTACGAAGAACTCCGCGTACTTAGTTGGATTATTCGTACTGTAACGTCTTGAGTATAAATCCAACCTCAAGTTCTGTTGCACCTATGAATCCCAGTAACGCCTGAGAAACGCCTGGCGAAATTCCTCTACCGTATCAAATGTATAGCGGAAACTCCTAAACCAGAGTGCGCATTCTCCTTCGGTGAGTCTTTCTATTGCTCTTAGCCTATGTTCTGACGGAACTTTCGTATCATTCAGGTATTCAGTAACCTCCTTTAACCAGTACTTCGGTGTCATCGTGGATTGATTTCCCGATAATTTTCGTGTTCTTTCCTCATTAGCTCTTATAACCATGATTATTTAATTTTGAGCATTATTTTCATTAGGAGTTGACATGGCCATAGGTACACCTGGCGTCATGTACGGACTCTCATTTGGCTGTACAGGATTTCTTATTGCGGGCTGGGTTTCGAACTCCGCCCATCTGTTCCTCTGCGTCTCGCCTATGCTTCCTTCGCTGGATCTAGGATTCCTTAATGCATTTTCTTCTTGCGCAATCATCCTCGTTTCCATTTGGTTATTCTTATTTTCGGCTCTTTCCAACCGTGCTAACACTTCCTGTTCTATTTTCATCAAACGGCCTTTATTTTCATTCGCTATTTTGAAGATTTTCTCTTTATCGTCCCTGAGGCTTTCCTTTATATGAGCGATTTCCCCAGCTAAATCTCCTTTCAACACGGTTAGCGTATTTTCATTAGCTTCATTCTTTAATCCTTCTCTGATCTCTAATTCTCCTTTTAATCCTGTTATTTCTTTCTGCACATTCCCTTGTACCTTCGAGATTTCTCTCTGCATTTTCTTAATGTCGTCCCGATTTTCTTCTTGTTTCTTATGAATGACGGCCAAGTCGCTTCTAGTTTGGTCCACTTCTTTATTGACTTTACTGACTTGTACCTTAATATTTCCTACTATTTCTTTATTCTCTACCACGAAATTCTTTATCTCTGCGATTTCGTGGCATTGTTCTAGGATATTATTATCCTGTTTTCGCAATTCTCCATCCACGGTCCTTGCGTAGCCTGCAAATCTTTCGCTCCATTTAGTTTCGCTTTCCTCGATTCTCTGGTCTACAATATTAGTGAATGTATTAAACTGTTCCTGTTGACGTTGAGTGTTCGCAGTGTTTTGGTTCTGTATGTCTTTAAGCTCGGATGCCATTAAACCTAATCTCTCGTTAATTTCGTGTTGGGACTGTTTGCACGCCTGCAAATTATTCTCGAGTTTTAGTTCGAGAGATTCGAAACGCTTATCGTTCGCCATCTGCATCTCTGCGATTACGCTAGTGACATTATCAGTTACCTCTTCCTTAATGGAAGTTTTAATATTTTCTAACTGCACCTTAACCTCAGCTTGATTATCTTCTAATTTTTTATTAACCTCAGCTTGATTATCAGCCAACTTTAACCCAATGTCTTTAACCTCAGCTTGATTGTCAGCCAACTTTAACCCAATGTCTTTAACTTCAGCTTGATTGTCAGCCAACTTTAACCCTATGTCTTTAACTTCAGCTTGATTGTCAGCCAACTTTAACCCAATGTCTTTAACTTCAGCTTGATTGTCAGCCAACATTAACCCTATGTCTTTAACTTCAGCTTGATTGTCAGCCAACTTTAACCCTATGTCTTTAACTTCAGCTTGATTGTCAGCCAACTTTAACCCAATGTCTTTAACTTCAGCTTGATTGTCAGCCAACTTTAACCCAATGTCTTTAACTTCAGCTTGATTGTCAGCCAACTTTAACCCAATGTCTTTAACTTCAGCTTGATTGTCAGCCAACTTTAACCCTATGTCTTTAACTTCAGCTTGATTGTCAGCCAACTTTAACCCAATGTCTTTAACTTCAGCTTGATTGTCAGCCAACTTTAACCCAATGTCTTTAACCTCAGCTTGATTGTCAGCCAACTTTAACCCAATGTCTTTAACCTCAGCTTGATTGTCAGCCAACTTTAACCCTATGTCTTTAACTTCAGCTTGATTGTCAGCCAACTTTAACCTAATGTCTTTAACTTCAGCTTGATTGTCAGCCAACTTTAACCCTATGTCTTTAACTTCAGCTTGATTGTCAGCCAACTTTAACCCAATGTCTTTAACTTCAGCTTGATTGTCAGCCAACTTTAACCCAATGTCTTTAACTTCAGCTTGATTGTCAGCCAACTTTAACCCTATGTCTTTAACTTCAGCTTGATTGTCAGCCAACTTTAACCCTATGTCTTTAACTTCAGCTTGATTGTCAGCCAACTTTAACCCAATGTCTTTAACTTCAGCTTGATTGTCAGCCAACTTTAACCCTATGTCTTTAACTTCAGCTTGATTATCAGCCAACTTTAACCCAATGTCTTTAACTTCAGCTTGATTGTCAGCCAACTTTAACCCAATGTCTTTAACCTCAGCTTGATTGTCAGCCAACTTTAACCCAATGTCTTTAACTTCAGCTTGATTGTCAGCCAACTTTAACCCAATGTCTTTAACTTCAGCTTGATTGTCAGCCAACTTTAACCCAATGTCTTTAACTTCAGCTTGATTATCAGCCAACTTTAACCCAATGTCTTTAACTTCAGCTTGATTGTCAGCCAACTTTAACCCAATGTCTTTAACTTCAGCTTGATTGTCAGCTAACTTTAACCCAATGTCTTTAACTTCAGCTTGATTGTCAGCCAACTTTAACCCAATGTCTTTAACTTCAGCTTGATTGTCAGCCAACTTTAACCTAATGTCTTTAACTTCAGCTTGATTGTCAGCCAACTTTAACCAAATGTCTTTAACTTCAGCTTGATTGTCAGCCAACTTTAACCCAATGTCTTTAACTTCAGCTTGATTGTCAGCCAACTTTAACCCTATGTCTTTAACTTCAGCTTGATTGTCAGCCAACTTTAACCCAATGTCTTTAACTTCAGCTTGATTGTCAGCCAACTTTAACCCTATGTCTTTAACTTCAGCTTGATTGTCAGCCAACTTTAACCCAATGTCTTTAACTTCAGCTTGATTGTCAGCCAACTTTAACCCTATGTCTTTAACTTCAGCTTGATTGTCAGCCAACTTTAACCCAATGTCTTTAACTTCAGCTTGATTGTCAGCCAACTTTAACCCAATGTCTTTAACCTCAGCTTGATTGTCAGCCAACTTTAACCCTATGTCTTTAACTTCAGCTTGATTGTCAGCCAACTTTAACCTAATGTCTTTAACTTCAGCTTGATTGTCAGCCAACTTTATCCCTATGTCTTTAACCTCAGCTTGATTGTCAGCCAACTTTAACCCAATGTCTTTAACTTCAGCTTGATTGTCAGCCAACTTTAACCCAATGTCTTTAACTTCAGCTTGATTGTCAATCAACTTTAACCCTATGTCTTTAACTTCAGCTTGATTGTCAGCCAACTTTAACCCAATGTCTTTAACTTCAGCTTGATTGTCAGCCAACTTTAACCCTATGCCTTTAACTTCAGCTTGATTGTCAGCCAACATTAACCCAATGTCTTTAACTTCAGCTTGATTGTCAGCCAACTTTAACCCTATGTCTTTAACCTCAGCTTGATTGTCAGCCAACTTTAACCCAATGTCTTTAACTTCAGCTTGATTGTCAGCCAACTTTAACCCAATGTCTTTAACTTCAGCTTGATTGTCAGCCAACTTTAACCTAATGTCTTTAACTTCAGCTTGATTGTCAGCCAACTTTAACCCAATGTCTTTAACTTCAGCTTGATTGTCAGCCAACTTTAACCCAATGTCTTTAACTTCAGCTTGATTGTCAGCCAACTTTAACCCTATGTCTTTAACCTCAGCTTGATTGTCAGCCAACTTTAACCCAATGTCTTTAACTTCAGCTTGATTGTCAGCCAACTTTAACTCTATGTCTTTAACTTCAGCTTGATTATCAGCCAACTTTAACCCTATGTCTTTAACCTCAGCTTGATTGTCAGCCAACTTTAACCCAATGTCTTTAACTTCAGCTTGATTGTCAGCCAACTTTAACCCAATGTCTTTAACTTCAGCTTGATTGTCAGCCAACTTTAACCCTATGTCTTTAACTTCAGCTTGATTGTCAGCCAACTTTAACCCAATGTCTTTAACTTCAGCTTGATTGTCAGCCAACTTTAACCTAATGTCTTTAACTTCAGCTTGATTGTCAGCCAACTTTAACCCAATGTCTTTAATTTCAGCTTGATTGTCAGCCAACTTTAACCCTATGTCTTTAACTTCAGCTTGATTGTCAGCCAACTTTAACCCAATGTCTTTAACTTCAGCTTGATTGTCAGCCAACTTTAACCCTATGTCTTTAACTTCAGCTTGATTGTCAGCCAACTTTAACACAATGTCTTTAACTTCAGCTTGATTGTCAGCCAACTTTAACCCTATGTCTTTAACTTCAGCTCGATTGTCAGCCAACTTTAACCCAATGTCTTTAACTTCAGCTTGATTGTCAGCCAACTTTAACCCAATGTCTTTAACTTCAGCTTGATTGTCAGCCAACTTTAACCCAATGTCTTTAACTTCAGCTTGATTGTCAGCCAACTTTAACCCTATGTCTTTAACCTCAGCTTGATTGTCAGCCAACTTTAACCCAATGTCTTTAACTTCAGCTTGATTGTCAGCCAACTTTAACCCAATGTCTTTAACTTCAGCTTGATTGTCAGCCAACTTTAACCCTATGTCTTTAACTTCAGCTTGATTGTCAGCCAACTTTAACCCAATGTCTTTAACTTCAGCTTGATTGTCAGCCAACTTTAACCCAATGTCTTTAACTTCAGCTTGATTGTCAGCCAACTTTAACCCTATGTCTTTAACTTCAGCTTGATTGTCAGCCAACTTTAACCCAATGTCTTTAACTTCAGCTTGATTGTCAGCCAACTTTAACCCAATGTCTTTAACTTCATCTTGATTGTCAGCCAACTTTAACCCTATGTCTCTAACTTCAGCTTGATTGTCAGCCAACTTTAACCCTATGTCTTTAACTTCAGCTTGATTGTCAGCCAACTTTAACCCTATGTCTTTAACCTCAGCTTGATTGTCAGCCAACATTAACCGAATGTCTTTAACTTCAGCTTGATTGTCAGCCAACTTTAACCTAATGTCTTTAACTTCAGCTTGATTGTCAGCCAACTTTAACCCCTATGTCTTTAACCTCAGCTTGATTGTCAGCCAACTTTAACCCTATGTCTTTAACTTCAGCTTGATTGTCAGCCAACTTTAACCCAATGTCTTTAACTTCAGCTTGATTGTCAGCCAACTTTAACCCTATGTCTTTAACTTCAGCTTGATTGTCAGCCAACTTTAAACCTATGTCTTTAACCTCAGCTTGATTGTCAGCCAACTTTAACCCAATGTCTTTAACTTCAGCTTGATTGTCAGCCAACTTTACCCCTATGCCTTTAACTTCAGCTTGATTATCAGCCAACTTTAACCCAATGTCTTTAACTTCAGCTTGATTGTCAGCCAACTTTAACCCAATGTCTTTAACTTCAGCTTGATTGTCAGCCAACTTTAACCCAATGTCTTTAACTTCAGCTTGATTGTCAGCCAACATTAACCCTATGCCTTTAACTTCAGCTTGATTATCAGCCAACTTTAACCCAATGTCTTTAACTTCAGCTTGATTGTCAGCCAACTTTAACCCAATGTCTTTAACTTCAGCTTGATTGTCAGCCAACTTTAACCCAATGTCTTTAACTTCAGCTTGATTGTCAGCCAACTTTAACCCTATGTCTTTAACTTCAGCTTGATTGTCAGCCAACTTTAACCCAATGTCTTTAACTTCAGCTTGATTGTCAGCCAAATTTAACCCAATGTCTTTAACTTCAGCTTGATTGTCAGCCAACTTTAACCCTATGTCTTTAACTTCAGCTTGATTGTCAGCCAACTTTAACCCAATGTCTTTAACTTCAGCTTGATTGTCAGCCAACTTTAACCCAATGTCTTTAACTTCAGCTTGATTGTCAGCCAACTTTAACCCAATGTCTTTAACTTCAGCTTGATTGTCAGCCAACTTTAACCCAATGTCTTTTACTTCAGCTTGATTGCCAGCCAACATTAACCCAATGTCTTTAACTTCAGCTTGATTGTCAGCCAACTTTAACCCTATGCCTTTAACTTCAGCTTGATTGTCAGCCAACTTTAACCCAATGTCTTTAACTTCAGCTTGATTGTCAGCCAACTTTAACCCAATGTCTTTAACTTCAGCTTGATTGTCAGCCAACTTTAACCCAATGTCTTTAACTTCAGCTTGATTGTCAGCCAACTTTAACCCTATGTCTTTAACTTCAGCTTGATTGTCAGCCAACTTTAACCCAATGTCTTTAACTTCAGCTTGATTGTCAGCCAACATTAACCCAATGTCTTTAACTTCAGCTTGATTGTCAGCCAACTTTAACCCAATGTCTTTAACTTCAGCTTGATTGTCAGCCAACTTTAACCCTATGTCTTTAACCTCAGCTTGATTGTCAGCCAACTTTAACCGAATGTCTTTAACTTCAGCTTGATTGTCAGCCAACTTTAACCTAATGTCTTTAACTTCAGCTTGATTGTCAGCCAACTTTAACCCTATGTCTTTAACCTCAGCTTGATTGTCAGCCAACTTTAACCCTATGTCTTTAACTTCAGCTTGATTGTCAGCCAACTTTAACCCAATGTCTTTAACTTCAGCTTGATTGTCAGCCAACTTTAACCCAATGTCTTTAACTTCAGCTTGATTGTCAGCCAACTTTAACCCAATGTCTTTAACTTCAGCTTGATTGTCAGCCAACTTTAACCCTATGTCTTTAACTTCAGCTTGATTGTCAGCCAACTTTAACCCAATGTCTTTAACTTCAGCTTGATTGTCAGCCAACTTTAACCCAATGTCTTTAACTTCAGCTTGATTGTCAGCCAACTTTAACCCAATGTCTTTAACTCCAGCTTGATTGTCAGCCAACTTTAACCCTATGTCTTTAACCTCAGCTTGATTGTCAGCCTACTTTAACCGAATGTCTTTAACTTCAGCTTGATTGTCAGCCAACTTTAACCTAATGTCTTTAACTTCAGCTTGATTGTCAGCCAACTTTAACCCTATGTCTTTAACTTCAGCTTGATTGTCAGCCAACTTTAACCCAATGTCTTTAACTTCAGCTTGATTGTCAGCCAACTTTAACCCTATGCCTTTAACTTCAGCTTGATTGTCAGCCAACTTTAACCCAATGTCTTTAACTTCAGCTTGATTGTCAGCCAACTTTAACCCTATGTCTTTAACTTCAGCTTGATTGTCAGCCAACTTTAACCCTATGTCTTTAACGTCAGCTTGATTGCCAGCCAACTTTAACCCTATGTCTTTAACCTCAGCTTGATTGTCAGCCAACTTTAACACAATGTCTTTAACTTCAGCTTGATTGTCAGCCAACTTTAACCCAATGTCTTTAACTTCAGCTTGATTGTCAGCCAACTTTAACCCTTTGCCTTTAACTTCAGCTTGATTATCAGCCAACTTTAACCCAATGTCTTTAACTTCAGCTTGATTGTCAGCCAACTTTAACCCAATGTCTTTAACTTCAGCTTGATTGTCAGCCAACTTCAACCCAATGTCTTTAACTTCAGCTTGATTGTCAGCCAACTTTAACCCAATGTCTTTAACTTCAGCTTGATTGTCAGCCAACTTTAACCCAATGTCTTTAACTTCAGCTTGATTGTCAGCCAACTTTAACCCAATGTCTTTAACTTCAGCTTGATTGTCAGCCAACTTTAACCCAATGTCTTTAACTTCAGCTTGATTGCCAGCCAAATTTAACCCAATGTCTTTAACTTCAGCTTGATTGTCAGCCAACTTTAACCCTATGTCTTTAACTTCAGCTTGATTGTCAGCCAACTTTAACCCAATGTCTTTAACTTCAGCTTGATTGTCAGCCAACTTTAACCCAATGTCTTTAACTTCAGCTTGATTGTCAGCCAACTTTAACCCTATGTCTTTAACTTCAGCTTGATTGTCAGCCAACTTTAACCCAATGTCTTTAACTTCAGCTTGATTGTCAGCCAACATTAACCCAATGTCTTTAACTTCAGCTTGATTGTCAGCCAACTTTAACCCAATGTCTTTAACTTCAGCTTGATTGTCAGCCAACTTTAACCCTATGTCTTTAACTTCAGCTTGATTGTCAGCCAACTTTAACCCTATGTCTTTAACTTCAGCTTGATTGTCAGCCAACTTTAACCCAATGTCTTTAACTTCAGCTTGATTGTCAGCCAACTTTAACCCAATGTTTTTAACTTCAGCTTGATTGTCAGCCAACTTTAACCCTATGCCTTTAACTTCAGCTTGATTATCAGCCAACTTTAACCCAATGTCTTTAACTTCAGCTTGATTGTCAGCCAACTTTAACCCAATGTCTTTAACTTCAGCTTGATTGTCAGCCAACTTTAACCCAATGTCTTTAACTTCAGCTTGATTGTCAGCCAACTTTAACCCTATGCCTTTAACTTCAGCTTGATTATCAGCCAACTTTAACCCAATGTCTTTAACTTCAGCTTGATTGTCAGCCAACTTTAACCCAATGTCTTTAACTTCAGCTTGATTGTCAGCCAACTTTAACCCTATGTCTTTAACTTCAGCTTGATTGTCAGCCAACTTTAACCCTATGTCTTTAACTTCAGCTTGATTGTCAGCCAACTTTAACCCAATGTCTTTAACTTCAGCTTGATTGTCAGCCAACTTTAACCCAATGTCTTTAACTTCAGCTTGATTGTCAGCCAACTTTAACCCTATGTCTTTAACCTCAGCTTGATTGTCAGCCAACTTTAACCCAATGTCTTTAACTTCAGCTTGATTGTCAGCCAACTTTAACCCAATGTCTTTAACTTCAGCTTGATTGTCAGCCAACTTTAACCCTATGCCTTTAACTTCAGCTTGATTATCAGCCAACTTTAACCCAATGTCTTTAACTTCAGCTTGATTGTCAGCCAACTTTAACCCAATGTCTTTAACTTCAGCTTGATTGTCAGCCAACATTAACCCTATGTCTTTAACCTCAGCTTGATTGTCAGCCAACTTTAACCCAATGTCTTTAACTTCAGCTTGATTGTCAGCCAACTTTAACCCTATGTCTTTAACTTCAGCTTGATTATCAGCCAACTTTAACCCTATGTCTTTAACCTCAGCTTGATTGTCAGCCAACTTTAACCCAATGTCTTTAACTTCAGCTTGATTGTCAGCCAACTTTAACCCAATGTCTTTAACTTCAGCTTGATTGTCAGCCAACTTTAACCCTATGTCTTTAACTTCAGCTTGATTGTCAGCCAACTTTAACCCAATGTCTTTAACTTCAGCTTGATTGTCAGCCAACTTTAACCTAATGTCTTTAACTTCAGCTTGATTGTCAGCCAACTTTAACCCAATGTCTTTAACTTCAGCTTGATTGTCAGCCAACTTTAACCCTATGTCTTTAACTTCAGCTTGATTGTCAGCCAACTTTAACCCAATGTCTTTAACTTCAGCTTGATTGTCAGCCAAATTTAACCCTATGTCTTTAACTTCAGCTTGATTGTCAGCCAACTTTAACCCAATGTCTTTAACTTCAGCTTGATTGTCAGCCAACTTTAACCCTATGTCTTTAACTTCAGCTTGATTGTCAGCCAACTTTAACCCAATGTCTTTAACTTCAACTTGATTGTCAGCCAACTTTAACCCAATGTCTTTAACTTCAGCTTGATTGTCAGCCAACTTTAACCCAATGTCTTTAACTTCAGCTTGATTGTCAGCCAACTTTAACCCTATGTCTTTAACCTCAGCTTGATTGTCAGCCAACTTTAACCCAATGTCTTTAACTTCAGCTTGATTGTCAGCCAACTTTAACCCAATGTCTTTAACTTCAGCTTGATTGTCAGCCAACTTTAACCCTATGTCTTTAACTTCAGCTTGATTGTCAGCCAACTTTAACCCAATGTCTTTAACTTCAGCTTGATTGTCAGCCAACTTTAACCCAATGTCTTTAACTTCAGCTTGATTGTCAGCCAACTTTAACCCTATGTCTTTAACTTCAGCTTGATTGTCAGCCAACTTTAACCCAATGTCTTTAACTTCAGCTTGATTGTCAGCCAACTTTAACCCAATGTCTTTAACTTCAGCTTGATTGTCAGCCAACTTTAACCCTATGTCTTTAACTTCAGCTTGATTGTCAGCCAACTTTAACCCTATGTCTTTAACTTCAGCTTGATTGTCAGCCAACTTTAACCCTATGTCTTTAACCTCAGCTTGATTGTCAGCCAACTTTAACCGAATGTCTTTAACTTCAGCTTGATTGTCAGCCAACTTTAACCTAATGTCTTTAACTTCAGCTTGATTGTCAGCCAACTTTAACCCCTATGTCTTTAACCTCAGCTTGATTGTCAGCCAACTTTAACCCTATGTCTTTAACTTCAGCTTGATTGTCAGCCAACTTTAACCCAATGTCTTTAACTTCAGCTTGATTGTCAGCCAACTTTAACCCTATGTCTTTAACTTCAGCTTGATTGTCAGCCAACTTTAAACCTATGTCTTTAACCTCAGCTTGATTGTCAGCCAACTTTAACCCAATGTCTTTAACTTCAGCTTGATTGTCAGCCAACTTTAACCCTATGCCTTTAACTTCAGCTTGATTGTCAGCCAACTTTAACCCAATGTCTTTAACTTCAGCTTGATTGTCAGCCAACTTTAACCCAATGTCTTTAACTTCAGCTTGATTGTCAGCCAACTTTAACCCAATGTCTTTAACTTCAGCTTGATTGTCAGCCAATTTTAACCCTATGCCTTTAACTTCAGCTTGATTATCAGCCAACTTTAACCCAATGTCATTAACTTCAGCTTGATTGTCAGCCAACTTTAACCCAATGTCTTTAACTTCAGCTTGATTGTCAGCCAACTTTAACCCAATGTCTTTAACTTCAGCTTGATTGTCAGCCAACTTTAACCCTATGTCTTTAACTTCAGCTTGATTGTCAGCCAACTTTAACCCAATGTCTTTAACTTCAGCTTGATTGTCAGCCAACTTTAACCCAATGTCTTTAACTTCAGCTTGATTGTCAGCCAACTTTAACCCTATGTCTTTAACTTCAGCTTGATTGTCAGCCAACTTTAACCCAATGTCTTTAACTTCAGCTTGATTGTCAGCCAACTTTAACCCAATGTCTTTAACTTCAGCTTGATTGTCAGCCAACTTTAACCCAATGTATTTAACTTCAGCTTGATTGTCAGCCAACTTTAACCCAATGTCTTTTACTTCAGCTTGATTGTCAGCCAACTTTAACTCAATGTCTTTAACTTCAGCTTGATTGTCAGCCAACTTTAACCCTATGCCTTTAACTTCAGCTTGATTGTCAGCCAACTTTAACCCAATGTCTTTAACTTCAGCTTAATTGTCAGCCAACTTTAACCCAATGTCTTTAACTTCAGCTTGATTGTCAGCCAACTTTAACCCAATGTCTTTAACTTCAGCTTGATTGTCAGCCAACTTTAACCCTATGTCTTTAACTTCAGCTTGATTGTCAGCCAACTTTAACCCAATGTCTTTAACTTCAGCTTGATTGTCAGCCAATATTAACCCAATGTCTTTAACTTCAGCTTGATTGTCAGCCAACTTTAACCCAATGTCTTTAACTTCAGCTTGATTGTCAGCCAACTTTAACCCTATGTCTTTAACCTCAGCTTGATTGTCAGCCAACTTTAACCGAATGTCTTTAACTTCAGCTTGATTGTCAGCCAACTTTAACCTAATGTCTTTAACTTCAGCTTGATTGTCAGCCAACTTTAACCCTATGTCTTTAACCTCAGCTTGATTGTCAGCCAACTTTAACCCTATGTCTTTAACTTCAGCTTGATTGTCAGCCAACTTTAACCCAATGTCTTTAACTTCAGCTTGATTGTCAGCCAACTTTAACCCAATGTCTTTAACTTCAGCTTGATTGTCAGCCAACTTTAACCCAATGTCTTTAACTTCAGCTTGATTGTCAGCCAACGTTAACCCTATGTCTTTAACTTCAGCTTGATTGTCAGCCAACTTTAACCCAATGTCTTTAACTTCAGCTTGATTGTCAGCCAACTTTAACCCAATGTCTTTAACTTCAGCTTGATTGTCAGCCAACTTTAACCCAATGTCTTTAACTTCAGCTTGATTGTCAGCCAACTTTAACCCTATGTCTTTAACCTCAGCTTGATTGTCAGCCAACTTTAACCGAATGTCTTTAACTTCAGCTTGATTGTCAGCCAACTTTAACCTAATGTCTTTAACTTCAGCTTGATTGTCAGCCAACTTTAACCCTATGTCTTTAACTTCAGCTTGATTGTCAGCCAACTTTAACCCAATGTCTTTAAATTCAGCTTGATTGTCAGCCAACTTTAACCCTATGCCTTTAACTTCAGCTTGATTGTCAGCCAACTTTAACCCAATGTCTTTAACTTCAGCTTGATTGTCAGCCAACTTTAACCCTATGTCTTTAACTTCAGCTTGATTGTCAGCCAACTTTAACCCTATGTCTTTAACTTCAGCTTGATTGCCAGCCAACTTTAACCCTATGTCTTTAACCTCAGCTTGATTGTCAGCCAACTTTAACACAATGTCTTTAACTTCAGCTTGATTGTCAGCCAACTTTAACCCAATGTCTTTAACTTCAGCTTGATTGTCAGCCAACTTTAACCCTATGCCTTTAACTTCAGCTTGATTATCAGCCAACTTTAACCCAATGTCTTTAACTTCAGCTTGATTGTCAGCCAACTTTAACCCAATGTCATTAACTTCAGCTTGATTGTCAGCCAACTTCAACCCAATGTCTTTAACTTCAGCTTGATTGTCAGCCAACTTTAACCCAATGTCTTTAACTTCAGCTTGATTGTCAGCCAACTTTAACCCAATGTCTTTAACTTCAGCTTGATTGTCAGCCAACTTTAACCCAATGTCTTTAACTTCAGCTTGATTGTCAGCCAACTTTAACCCAATGTCTTTAACTTCAGCTTGATTGTCAGCCAAATTTAACCCAATGTCTTTAACTTCAGCTTGATTGTCAGCCAACTTTAGCCCTATGTCTTTAACTTCAGCTTGATTGTCAGCCAACTTTAACCCAATGTCATTAACTTCAGCTTGATTGTCAGCCAACTTTAACCCAATGTCTTTAACTTCAGCTTGATTGTCAGCCAACTTTAACCCTATGTCTTTAACTTCAGCTTGATTGTCAGCCAACTTTAACCCAATGTCTTTAACTTCAGCTTGATTGTCAGCCAACTTTAACCCAATGTCTTTAACTTCAGCTTGATTGTCAGCCAACTTTAACCCAATGTCTTTAACTTCAGCTTGATTGTCAGCCAACATTAACCCTATGTGTTTAACTTCAGATTGATTGTCAGCCAACTTTAACCCTATGTCTTTAACTTCAGCTTGATTGTCAGCCAACTTTAACCCAATGTCTTTAACTTCAGCTTGATTGTCAGCCAACTTTAACCCAATGTCTTTAACTTCAGCTTGATTGTCAGCCAACTTTAACCCTATGCCTTTAACTTCAACTTGATTATCAGCCAACTTTAACCCAATGTCTTTAACTTCAGCTTGATTGTCAGCCAACTTTAACCCAATGTCTTTAACTTCAGCTTGATTGTCAGCCAACTTTAACCCAATGTCTTTAACTTCAGCTTGATTGTCAGCCAACTTTAACCCTATGCCTTTAACTTCAGCTTGATTATCAGCCAACTTTAACCCAATGTCTTTAACTTCAGCTTGATTGTCAGCCAACTTTAACCCAATGTCTTTAACTTCAGCTTGATTGTCAGCCAACTTTAACCCTATGTCTTTAACTTCAGCTTGATTGTCAGCCAACTTTAACCCTATGTCTTTAACTTCAGCTTGATTGTCAGCCAACTTTAACCCAATGTCTTTAACTTCAGCTTGATTGTCAGCCAACTTTAACCCAATGTCTTTAACTTCAGCTTGATTGTCAGCCAACTTTAACCCTATGTCTTTAACCTCAGCTTGATTGTCAGCCAACTTTAACCCAATGTCTTTAACTTCAGCTTGATTGTCAGCCAACTTTAACCCAATGTCTTTAACTTCAGCTTGATTGTCAGCCAACTTTAACCCAATGTCTTTAACTTCAGCTTGATTGTCAGCCAACTTTAACCCAATGTCTTTAACTTCAGCTTGATTGTCAGCCAACTTTAACCCTATGTCTTTAACTTCAGCTTGATTGTCAGCCAACTTTAACCCAATGTCTTTAACTTCAGCTTGATTGTCAGCCAACTTTAACCCAATGTCTTTAACTTCAGCTTGATTGTCAGCCAACTTTAACCCAATGTCTTTAACTTCAGCTTGATTGTCAGCCAACTTTAACCCAATGTCTTTAACTTCAGCTTGATTGTCAGCCAACTTTAACCCAATGTCTTTAACTTCAGCTTGATTGTCAGCCAACTTTAACCCTATGCCTTTAACTTCAGCTTGATTGTAAGCCAACTTTAACCCAATGTCTTTAACTTCAGCTTGATTGTCAGCCAACTTTAACCCAATGTCTTTAACTTCAGCTTGATTGTCAGCCAACTTTAACCCAATGTCTTTAACTTCAGCTTGATTGTCAGCCAACTTTAACCCTATGTCTTTAACTTCAGCTTGATTGTCAGCCAACTTTAACCCTATGTCTTTAACTTCAGCTTGATTGTCAGCCAACTTTAACCCAATGTCTTTAACTTCAGCTTAATTGTCAGCCAACTTTAACCCAATGTCTTTAACTTCAGCTTGATTGTCAGCCAACTTTAACCCAATGTCTTTAACTTCAGCTTGATTGTCAGCCAACTTTAACCCTATGCCTTTAACTTCAGCTTGATTATCAGCCAACTTTAACCCAATGTCTTTAACTTCAGCTTGATTGTCAGCCAACTTTAACCCAATGTCTTTAACTTCAGCTTGATTGTCAGCCAACTTTAACCCTATGTCTTTAACTTCAGCTTGATTGTAAGCCAACTTTAACCCAATGTCTTTAACTTCAGCTTGATTGTCAGCCAACTTTAACCCAATGTCTTTAACTTCAGCTTGATTGTCAGCCAACTTTAACCCAATGTCTTTAACTTCAGCTTGATTTTCAGCCAACTTTAACCCAATGTCTTTAACTACAGCTTGATTGTCAGCCAACTTTAACCCAATGTCTTTAACTTCAGCTTGATTGTCAGCCAACTTTAACCCTATGTCTTTAACTTCAGCTTGATTGTCAGCCAACTTTAACCCAATGTCTTTAACTTCAGCTTGATTGTCAGCCAACTTTAACCCAATGTCTTTAACTTCAGCTTGATTGTCAGCCAAATTTAACCCAATGTCTTTAACTTCAGCTTGATTGTCAGCCAACTTTAACCCTATGTCTTTAACTTCAGCTTGATTGTCAGCCAACTTTAACCCAATGTCTTTAACTTCAGCTTGATTGTCAGCCAACTTTAACCCAATGTCTTTAACGTCAGCTTGATTGTCAGCCAACTTTTACCCTATGTCTTTAACTTCAGCTTGATTGTCAGCCATCTTTAACCCAATGTCTTTAACTTCAGCTTGATTGTCAGCCAACTTTAACCCAATGTCTTTAACTTCAGCTTGATTGTCAGCCAACTTTAACCCTATGTCTTTAACTTCAGCTTGATTGTCAGCCAACTTTAACCCAATGTCTTTAACTTCAGCTTGATTGTCAGCCAACTTTAACCGTATGTCTTTAACTTCAGCTTGATTGTCAGCCAAATTTAACCCTATGTCTTTAACTTCAGCTTGATTGTCAGCCAACTTTAACCCAATGTCTTTAACTTCAGCTTGATTGTCAGCCAACTTTAACCCTATGTCTTTAACTTCAGCTTGATTGTCAGCCAACTTTAACCCTATGTCTTTAACTTCAGCTTGATTGTCAGCCAACTTTAACCGAATGTCTTTAACTTCAGCTTGATTGTCAGCCAACTTTAACCCAATGTCTTTAACTTCAGCTTGATTGTCAGCCAACTTTAACCCAATGTCTTTAACCTCAGCTTGATTGTCAGCCAACTTTAACCCAATGTCTTTAACTTCAGCTTGATTGTCAGCCAACTTTAACCCAATGTCTTTAACCTCAGCTTGATTGTCAGCCAACTTTAACCCAATGTCTTTAACATCAGCTTGATTGTCAGCCAACTTTAACCCAATGTCTTTAACTTCAGCTTGATTGTCAGCCAACTTTAACCCTATGCCTTTAACTTCAGCTTGATTGTCAGCCAACTTTAACCCAATGTCTTTAACTTCAGCTTGATTATCAGCCAACTTTAACCCAATGTCTTTAACTTCAGCTTGATTGTCAGCCAACTTTAACCCAATGTCTTTAACTTCAGCTTGATTGTCAGCCAACTTTAACCCAATGTCTTTAACCTCAGCTTGATTGTCAGCCAACTTTAACCCTATGTCTTTAACTTCAGCTTGATTGTCAGCCAACTTTAACCCAATGTCTTTAACCTCAGCTTGATTGTCAGCCAACTTTAACCCTATGTCTTTAACTTCAGCTTGATGGTCAGCCAACTTTAACCCAATGTCTTTAACTTCAGCTTGATTGTCAGCCAACTTTAACCCAATGTCTTTAACCTCAGCTTGATTGTCAGCCAACTTTAACCCTATGTCTTTAACTTCAGCTTGATTGTCAGCCAACTTTAACCCTATGTCTTTAACCTCAGCTTGATTGTCAGCCAAGTTTAACCCAATGTCTTTAACTTCAGCTTGATTGTCAGCCAACTTTAACCCAATGTCTTTAACTTCAGCTTGATTGTCAGCCAACTTTAACCCTATGCCTTTAACTTCAGCTTGATTGTCAGCCAACTTTAACCCTATGTCTTTAACTTCAGCTTGATTGTCAGCCAACTTTAACCCAATGTCTTTAACTTCAGCTTGATTGTCAGCCAACTTTAACCCTATGCCTTTAACATCAGCTTGATTGTCAGCCAACTTTAACCCTATGTCTTTAACTTCAGCTTGATTGTCAGCCAACTTTAACCCAATGTCTTTAACTTCAGCTTGATTGTCAGCCAACTTTAACCCTATGTCTTTAACTTCAGCTTGATTGTCAGCCAACTTTAACCCAATGTCTTAAACTTCAGCTTGATTGTCAGCCAACTTTAACCCTATGTCTTTAACTTCAGCTTGATTGTCAGCCAAATTTAACCCAATGTCTTTAACTTCAGCTTGATTGTCAGCCAACTTTAACCCAATGTCTTTAACTTCAGCTTGATTGTCAGCCAACTTTAACCCAATGTCTTTAACTTCAGCTTGATTGTCAGCCAACTTTAACCCAATGTCTTTAACTTCAGCTTGATTGTCAGCCAACGTTAACCCAATGTCTTTAACTTCAGCTTGATTGTCAGCCAACTTTAACCCAATGTCTTTAACTTCAGCTTGATTGTCAGCCAACTTTAACCCAATGTCTTTAACTTCAGCTTGATTGTCAGCCAACTTTAAACCTGTGTCTTTAACCTCAGCTTGATTGTCAGCCAACTTTAACCCTATGTCTTTAACTTCAGCTTGATTGTCAGCCAACTTTTACCCTATGTCTTTAACTTCAGCTTGATTGTCAGCCAACTTTAACCCAATGTCTTTAACCTCAGCTTGATTGTCAGCCAACTTTAACCCTATGTCTTTAACTTCAGCTTGATTGTCAGCCAACTTTAACCCTATGTCTTTAACTTCAGCTTGATTGTCAGCCAACTTTAACCCAATGTCTTTAACTTCAGCTTGATTATCAGCCAACTTTAACCCAATGTCTTTAACTTCAGCTTGATTGTCAGCCAACTTTAACCCTATGTCTTTAACCTCAGCTTGATTGTCAGCCAACTTTAACCCTATGTCTTTAACCTCAGCTTGATTGTCAGCCAACTTTAACCCAATGTCTTTAACTTCAGCTTGATTGTCAGCCAACTTTAACCCAATGTCTTTAACTTCAGCTTGATTGTCAGCCAACTTTAACCCAATGTCTTTAACTTCAGCTTGATTGTCAGCCAACTTTAACCCAATGTCTTTAACTTCAGCTTGATTGTCAGCCAACTTTAACCCTATGTCTTTAACCTCAGCTTGATTGTCAGCCAACTTTAACCCAATGTCTTTAACTTCAGCTTGATTGTCAGCCAACTTTAACCCTATGTCTTTAACTTCAGCTTGATTGTCAGCCAACTTTAACCCTATGTCTTTAACTTCAGCTTGATTGTCAGCCAACTTTAACCCAATGTCTTTAACTTCAGCTTGATTATCAGCCAACTTTAACCCAATGTCTTTAACTTCAGCTTGATTATCAGCCAACTTTAACCCAATGTCTTTAACTTCAGCTTGATTGTCAGCCAACTTTAACCCTATGTCTTTAACTTCAGCTTGATTGACAGCCAACTTTAACCCAATGTCTTTAACTTCAGCTTGATTGTCAGCCAACTTTAACCCAATGTCTTTAACTTCAGCTTGATTGTCAGCCAACTTTAACCCAATGTCTTTAACTTCAGCTTGATTGTCAGCCAACTTTAACCCAATGTCTTTAACTTCAGCTTGATTGTCAGCCAACTTTAACCCAATGTCTTTAACTTCAGCTTGATTGTCAGCCAACTTTAACCCAATGTCTTTAACTTCAGCTTGATTGTAAGCCAACTTTAACCCAATGTCTTTAACTTCAGCTTGATTGTCAGCCAACTTTAACCCTATGTCTTTAACTTCAGCTTGATTGTTAGCCAACTTTAACCCAATGTCTTTAACTTCAGCTTGATTGTCAGCCAACTTTAACCCAATGTCTTTAACTTCAGCTTGATTGTCAGCCAACTTTAACCCAATGTCTTTAACTTCAGCTTGATTGTCAGCCAACTTTCACCCAATGTCTTTAACTTCAGCTTGATTGTCAGCCAACTTTAACCCAATGTCTTTAACCTCAGCTTGATTGTCAGCCAACTTTAACCCAATGTCTTTAACTTCAGCTTGATTGTCAGCCAACTTTAACCCAATGTCTTTAACTTCAGCTTGATTGTCAGCCAACTTTAACCCTATGTCTTTAACTTCAGCTTGATTGTCAGCCAACTTTAACCCTATGTCTTTAACTTCAGCTTGATTGTCAGCCAACTTTAACCCAATGTCTTTAACTTCAGCTTGATTGTCAGCCAACTTTAACCCTATGTCTTTAACTTCAGCTTGATTGTCAGCCAACTTTAACCTAATGTCTTTAACTTCAGCTTGATTGTCAGCCAACTTTAACCCTATGTCTTTAACTTCAGCTTGATTGTCAGCCAACTTTAACCCAATGTCTTTAACTTCAGCTTGATTGTCAGCCAACTTTAACCTAATGTCTTTAACCTCAGCTTGATTGTCAGCCAACTTTAACCCTATGTCTTTAACTTCAGCTTGATTGTCAGCCAACTTTAACCCAATGTCTTTAACCTCAGCTTGATTGTCAGCCAACTTTAACCCTATGTCTTTAACTTCAGCTTGATTGTCAGCCAACTTTAACCCTATGTCTTTAACTTCAGCTTGATTGTCAGCCAACTTTAACCCTATGTCTTTAACTTCAGCTTGATTGTCAGCCAACTTTAACCCTATGTCTTTAACTTCAGCTTGATTGTCAGCCAACTTTAACCTAATGTCTTTAACTTCAGCTTGATTGTCAGCCAACTTTAACCCAATGTCTT
Organism: Meconema thalassinum; assembly: GCA_946902985.2. Classification (NCBI taxonomy): domain Eukaryota; kingdom Metazoa; phylum Arthropoda; class Insecta; order Orthoptera; family Tettigoniidae; genus Meconema; species Meconema thalassinum. The sequence continues at coordinate 18,014,109 of OX336395.1, read as the reverse complement.
TAACTTCAGCTTGATTGTCAGCCAACTTTAACCCAATGTCTTTAACTTCAGCTTGATTGTCAGCCAACTATAACCCAATGTCTTTAACTTCAGCTTGATTGTCAGCCAACTTTAACCCTATGTCTTTAACTTCAGCTTGATTATCAGCCAACTTTAACCCTATGTCTTTAACTTCAGCTTGATTGTCAGCCAACTTTAACCCAATGTCTTTAACTTCAGCTTGATTGTCAGTCAACTTTAACCCAATGTCTTTAACTTCAGCTTGATTGTCAGCCAACTTTAACCCAATGTCTTTAACCTCAGCTTGATTGTCAGCCAACTTTAACCCTATGTCTTTAACTTCAGCTTGATTGTCAGCCAACTTTAACCCTGTGTCTTTAACCTCAGCTTGATTGTCAGCCAACTTTAACCCAATGTCTTTAACTTCAGCTTGATTGTCAGCCAACTTTAACCCAATGTCTTTAACATCAGCTTGATTGTCAGCCAACTTTAACCCTATGTCTTTAACTTCAGCTTGATTGTCAGCCAACTTTAACCCAATGTCTTTAACCTCAGCTTGATTGTCAGCCAACTTTAACCCTATGTCTTTAACCTCAGCTTCATTGTCAGCCAACTTTAACCCAATGTCTTTAACTTCAGCTTGATTGTCAGCCAACTTTAACCCTATGTCTTTAACTTCAGCTTGATTGTCAGCCAACTTTAACCCTATGTCTTTAACTTCAGCTTGATTGTCAGCCAACTTTAACCCTATGTCTTTAACCTCAGCTTGATTGTCAGCCAACTTTAACCCTATGTCTTTAACCTCAGCTTGATTGTCAGCCAACTTTAACCCTATGTCTTTAACCTCAGCTTCATTGTCAGCCAACTTTAACCCAATGTCTTTAACTTCAGCTTGATTGTCAGCCAACTTTAACCTAATGTCTTTAACCTCAGCTTGATTGTCAGCCAACTTTAACCCTATGTCTTTAACTTCAGCTTGATTGTCAGCCAACTTTAACCCAATGTCTTTAACCTCAGCTTGATTGTCAGCCAACTTTAACCCTATGTCTTTAACTTCAGCTTGATTGTCAGCCAACTTTAACCCTATGTCTTTAACTTCAGCTTGATTGTCAGCCAACTTTAACCCTATGTCTTTACCTTCAGCTTGATTGTCAGCCAACTTTAACCCTTTGTCTTTAACTTCAGCATGATTGTCAGCCAACTTTAACCTAATGTCTTTAACTTCAGCTTGATTGTCAGCCAACTTTAACCCAATGTCTTTAACTTCAGCTTGATTGTCAGCCAACTTTAACCCAATGTCTTTAACTTCAGCTTGATTGTCAGCCAACTTTAACCCAATGTCTTTAACTTCAGCTTGATTGTCAGCCAACTTTAACCCTATGTCTTTAACTTCAGCTTGATTATCAGCCAACTTTAACCCTATGTCTTTAACTTCAGCTTGATTGTCAGCCAACTTTAACCCAATGTCTTTAACTTCAGCTTGATTGTCAGTCAACTTTAACCCAATGTCTTTAACTTCAGCTTGATTGTCAGCCAACTTTAACCCAATGTCTTTAACCTCAGCTTGATTGTCAGCCAACTTTAACCCTATGTCTTTAACTTCAGCTTGATTGTCAGCCAACTTTAACCCTGTGTCTTTAACCTCAGCTTGATTGTCAGCCAACTTTAACCCAATGTCTTTAACTTCAGCTTGATTGTCAGCCAACTTTAACCCAATGTCTTTAACTTCAGCTTGATTGTCAGCCAACTTTAACCCTATGTCTTTAACTTCAGCTTGATTGTCAGCCAACTTTAACCCAATGTCTTTAACCTCAGCTTGATTGTCAGCCAACTTTAACCCTATGTCTTTAACCTCAGCTTCATTGTCAGCCAACTTTAACCCAATGTCTTTAACTTCAGCTTGATTGTCAGCCAACTTTAACCCTATGTCTTTAACTTCAGCTTGATTGTCAGCCAACTTTAACCCTATGTCTTTAACTTCAGCTTGATTGTCAGCCAACTTTAACCCTATGTCTTTAACCTCAGCTTGATTGTCAGCCAACTTTAACCCTATGTCTTTAACCTCAGCTTGATTGTCAGCCAACTTTAACCCAATGTCTTTAACTTCAGCTTGATTGTCAGCCAACTTTAACCCAATGTCTTTAACTTCAGCTTGATTGTCAGCCAACTTTAACCCTATGTCTTTAACTTCAGCTTGATTGTCAGCCAACTTTAACCCTATGTCTTTAACTTCAGCTTGATTGTCAGCCAACTTTAACCTAATGTCTTTAACTTCAGCTTGATTGTCAGCCAACTTTAACCCAATGTCTTTAACTTCAGCTTGATTGTCAGCCAACTTTAACCCAATGTCTTTAACTTCAGCTTGATTGTCAGCCAACTATAACCCAATGTCTTTAACTTCAGCTTGATTGTCAGCCAACTTTAACCCTATGTCTTTAACTTCAGCTTGATTATCAGCCAACTTTAACCCTATGTCTTTAACTTCAGCTTGATTGTCAGCCAACTTTAACCCAATGTCTTTAACTTCAGCTTGATTGTCAGTCAACTTTAACCCAATGTCTTTAACTTCAGCTTGATTGTCAGCCAACTTTAACCCAATGTCTTTAACCTCAGCTTGATTGTCAGCCAACTTTAACCCTATGTCTTTAACTTCAGCTTGATTGTCAGCCAACTTTAACCCTGTGTCTTTAACCTCAGCTTGATTGTCAGCCAACTTTAACCCAATGTCTTTAACTTCAGCTTGATTGTCAGCCAACTTTAACCCAATGTCTTTAACATCAGCTTGATTGTCAGCCAACTTTAACCCTATGTCTTTAACTTCAGCTTGATTGTCAGCCAACTTTAACCCAATGTCTTTAACCTCAGCTTGATTGTCAGCCAACTTTAACCCTATGTCTTTAACCTCAGCTTCATTGTCAGCCAACTTTAACCCAATGTCTTTAACTTCAGCTTGATTGTCAGCCAACTTTAACCCTATGTCTTTAACTTCAGCTTGATTGTCAGCCAACTTTAACCCTATGTCTTTAACTTCAGCTTGATTGTCAGCCAACTTTAACCCTATGTCTTTAACCTCAGCTTGATTGTCAGCCAACTTTAACCCTATGTCTTTAACCTCAGCTTGATTGTCAGCCAACTTTAACCCTATGTCTTTAACCTCAGCTTCATTGTCAGCCAACTTTAACCCAATGTCTTTAACTTCAGCTTGATTGTCAGCCAACTTTAACCTAATGTCTTTAACCTCAGCTTGATTGTCAGCCAACTTTAACCCTATGTCTTTAACTTCAGCTTGATTGTCAGCCAACTTTAACCCAATGTCTTTAACCTCAGCTTGATTGTCAGCCAACTTTAACCCTATGTCTTTAACTTCAGCTTGATTGTCAGCCAACTTTAACCCTATGTCTTTAACTTCAGCTTGATTGTCAGCCAACTTTAACCCTATGTCTTTACCTTCAGCTTGATTGTCAGCCAACTTTAACCCTTTGTCTTTAACTTCAGCATGATTGTCAGCCAACTTTAACCTAATGTCTTTAACTTCAGCTTGATTGTCAGCCAACTTTAACCCAATGTCTTTAACTTCAGCTTGATTGTCAGCCAACTTTAACCCAATGTCTTTAACTTCAGCTTGATTGTCAGCCAACTTTAACCCAATGTCTTTAACTTCAGCTTGATTGTCAGCCAACTTTAACCCTATGTCTTTAACTTCAGCTTGATTATCAGCCAACTTTAACCCTATGTCTTTAACTTCAGCTTGATTGTCAGCCAACTTTAACCCAATGTCTTTAACTTCAGCTTGATTGTCAGTCAACTTTAACCCAATGTCTTTAACTTCAGCTTGATTGTCAGCCAACTTTAACCCAATGTCTTTAACCTCAGCTTGATTGTCAGCCAACTTTAACCCTATGTCTTTAACTTCAGCTTGATTGTCAGCCAACTTTAACCCTGTGTCTTTAACCTCAGCTTGATTGTCAGCCAACTTTAACCCAATGTCTTTAACTTCAGCTTGATTGTCAGCCAACTTTAACCCAATGTCTTTAACTTCAGCTTGATTGTCAGCCAACTTTAACCCTATGTCTTTAACTTCAGCTTGATTGTCAGCCAACTTTAACCCAATGTCTTTAACCTCAGCTTGATTGTCAGCCAACTTTAACCCTATGTCTTTAACCTCAGCTTCATTGTCAGCCAACTTTAACCCAATGTCTTTAACTTCAGCTTGATTGTCAGCCAACTTTAACCCTATGTCTTTAACTTCAGCTTGATTGTCAGCCAACTTTAACCCTATGTCTTTAACTTCAGCTTGATTGTCAGCCAACTTTAACCCTATGTCTTTAACCTCAGCTTGATTGTCAGCCAACTTTAACCCTATGTCTTTAACCTCAGCTTGATTGTCAGCCAACTTTAACCCAATGTCTTTAACTTCAGCTTGATTGTCAGCCAACTTTAACCCAATGTCTTTAACTTCAGCTTGATTGTCAGCCAACTTTAACCCAATGTCTTTAACTTCAGCTTGATTGTCAGCCAACTTTAACCCTATGTCTTTAACTTCAGCTTGATTGTCAGCCAACTTTAACCCTATGTCTTTAACTTCAGCTTGATTGTCAGCCAACTTTAACCCAATGTCTTTAACCTCAGCTTGATTGTCAGCCAACTTTAACCCTATGTCTTTAACCTCAGCCTGATTGTCAGCCAACTTTAACCCAATGTCTTTAACTTCAGCTTGATTGTCAGCCAACTTTAACCCTATGTCTTTAACTTCAGCTTGATTGTCAGCCAACTTTAACCCTATGTCTTTAACTTCAGCTTGATTGTCAGCCAACTTTAACCCAATGTCTTTAACTTCAGCTTGATTGTCAGCCAACTTTAACCCTATGTCTTTAACCTCAGCTTGATTGTCAGCCAACTTTAACCCTATGTCTTTAACCTCAGCTTGATTATCAGCCAACTTTAACCCAATGTCTTTAACTTCAGCTTGATTGTCAGCCAACTTTAACCCTATGTCTTTAACTTCAGCTTGATTGTCAGCCAACTTTAACCCTATGTCTTTGACTTCAGCTTGATTGTCAGCCAACTTTAACCCAATGTCTTTAACTTCAGCTTGATTGTCAGCCAACTTTAACCCAATGTCTTTAACTTCAGCTTGATTGTCAGCCAACTTTAACCCTATGTCTTTAACTTCAGCTTGATTGTCAGCCAACTTTAACCCAATGTCTTTAACTTCAGCTTGATTGTCAGCCAACTTTAACCCAATGTCTTTAACTTCAGCTTGATTGTCAGCCAACTTTAACCCTATGTCTTTAACTTCAGCTTCATTGTCAGCCAACTTTAACCCAATGTCTTTAACTTCAGCTTGATTGTCAGCCAACTTTAACCTAATGTCTTTAACCTCAGCTTGATTGTCAGCCAACTTTAACCCTATGTCTTTAACTTCAGCTTGATTGTCAGCCAACTTTAACCCAATGTCTTTAACTTCAGCTTGATTGTCAGCCAACTTTAACCCAATGCCTTTAACTTCAGCTTGATTGTCAGCCAACTTTAACCCAATGTCTTTAACTTCAGCTTGATTGTCAGCCAACTTTAACCCTATGTCTTTAACTTCAGCTTGATTGTTAGCCAACTTTAACCCAATGTCTTTAACTTCAGCTTGATTGTCAGCCAACTTTAACCCAATGTCTTTAACTTCAGCTTGATTGTCAGCCAACTTTAACCCAATGTCTTTAACTTCAGCTTGATTGTCAGCCAACTTTAACCCAATGTCTTTAACTTCAGCTTGATTGTCAGCCAACTTTAACCCAATGTCTTTAACCTCAGCTTGATTGTCAGCCAACTTTAACCCAATGTCTTTAACTTCAGCTTGATTGTCAGCCAACTTTAACCCAATGTCTTTAACTTCAGCTTGATTGTCAGCCAACTTTAACCCTATGTCTTTAACTTCAGCTTGATTGTCAGCCAACTTTAACCCTATGTCTTTAACTTCAGCTTGATTGTCAGCCAACTTTAACCCAATGTCTTTAACTTCAGCTTGATTGTCAGCCAACTTTAACCCTATGTCTTTAACTTCAGCTTGATTGTCAGCCAACTTTAACCTAATGTCTTTAACTTCAGCTTGATTGTCAGCCAACTTTAACCCTATGTCTTTAACTTCAGCTTGATTGTCAGCCAACTTTAACCCAATGTCTTTAACTTCAGCTTGATTGTCAGCCAACTTTAACCTAATGTCTTTAAGCTCAGCTTGATTGTCAGCCAACTTTAACCCTATGTCTTTAACTTCAGCTTGATTGTCAGCCAACTTTAACCCAATGTCTTTAACTTCAGCTTGATTGTCAGCCAACTTTAACCCTATGTCTTTAACTTCAGCTTGATTTTCAGCCAACTTTAACCCTATGTCTTTAACTTCAGCTTGATTGTCAGCCAACTTTAACCCTATGTCTTTAACTTCAGCTTGATTGTCAGCCAACTTTAACCCTATGTCTTTAACTTCAGCTTGATTGTCAGCCAACTTTAACCTAATGTCTTTAACTTCAGCTTGATTGTCAGCCAACTTTAACCCAATGTCTTTAACTTCAGCTTGATTGTCAGCCAACTTTAACCCAATGTCTTTAACTTCAGCTTGATTGTCAGCCAACTATAACCCAATGTCTTTAACTTCAGCTTGATTGTCAGCCAACTTTAACCCTATGTCTTTAACTTCAGCTTGATTATCAGCCAACTTTAACCCTATGTCTTTAACTTCAGCTTGATTGTCAGCCAACTTTAACCCAATGTCTTTAACTTCAGCTTGATTGTCAGTCAACTTTAACCCAATGTCTTTAACTTCAGCTTGATTGTCAGCCAACTTTAACCCAATGTCTTTAACCTCAGCTTGATTGTCAGCCAACTTTAACCCTATGTCTTTAACTTCAGCTTGATTGTCAGCCAACTTTAACCCTGTGTCTTTAAACCTCAGCTTGATTGTCAGCCAACTTTAACCCAATGTCTTTAACTTCAGCTTGATTGTCAGCCAACTTTAACCCAATGTCTTTAACATCAGCTTGATTGTCAGCCAACTTTAACCCTATGTCTTTAACTTCAGCTTGATTGTCAGCCAACTTTAACCCAATGTCTTTAACCTCAGCTTGATTGTCAGCCAACTTTAACCCTATGTCTTTAACCTCAGCTTCATTGTCAGCCAACTTTAACCCAATGTCTTTAACTTCAGCTTGATTGTCAGCCAACTTTAACCCAATGTCTTTAACTTCAGCTTGATTGTCAGCCAACTTTAACCCTATGTCTTTAACTTCAGCTTGATTGTCAGCCAACTTTAACCCTATGTCTTTAACCTCAGCTTGATTGTCAGCCAACTTTAACCCTATGTCTTTAACCTCAGCTTGATTGTCAGCCAACTTTAACCCAATGTCTTTAACTTCAGCTTGATTGTCAGCCAACTTTAACCCAATGTCTTTAACTTCAGCTTGATTGTCAGCCAACTTTAACCCAATGTCTTTAACTTCAGCTTGATTGTCAGCCAACTTTAACCCTATGTCTTTAACTTCAGCTTGATTGTCAGCCAACTTTAACCCTATGTCTTTAACTTCAGCTTGATTGTCAGCCAACTTTAACCCAATGTCTTTAACTTCAGCTTGATTGTCAGCCAACTTTAACCCTATGTCTTTAACTTCAGCTTGATTGTCAGCCAACTTTAACCTAATGTCTTTAACTTCAGCTTGATTGTCAGCCAACTTTAACCCTATGTCTTTAACTTCAGCTTGATTGTCAGCCAACTTTAACCCAATGTCTTTAACTTCAGCTTGATTGTCAGCCAACTTTAACCTAATGTCTTTAACCTCAGCTTGATTGTCAGCCAACTTTAACCCTATGTCTTTAACTTCAGCTTGATTGTCAGCCAACTTTAACCCAATGTCTTTAACCTCAGCTTGATTGTCAGCCAACTTTAACCCTATGTCTTTAACTTCAGCTTGATTGTCAGCCAACTTTAACCCTATGTCTTTAACTTCAGCTTGATTGTCAGCCAACTTTAACCCTATGTCTTTAACTTCAGCTTGATTGTCAGCCAACTTTAACCCTATGTCTTTAACTTCAGCTTGATTGTCAGCCAACTTTAACCTAATGTCTTTAACTTCAGCTTGATTGTCAGCCAACTTTAACCCAATGTCTTTAACTTCAGCTTGATTGTCAGCCAACTTTAACCCAATGTCTTTAACTTCAGCTTGATTGTCAGCCAACTATAACCCAATGTCTTTAACTTCAGCTTGATTGTCAGCCAACTTTAACCCTATGTCTTTAACTTCAGCTTGATTATCAGCCAACTTTAACCCTATGTCTTTAACTTCAGCTTGATTGTCAGCCAACTTTAACCCAATGTCTTTAACTTCAGCTTGATTGTCAGTCAACTTTAACCCAATGTCTTTAACTTCAGCTTGATTGTCAGCCAACTTTAACCCAATGTCTTTAACCTCAGCTTGATTGTCAGCCAACTTTAACCCTATGTCTTTAACTTCAGCTTGATTGTCAGCCAACTTTAACCCTGTGTCTTTAACCTCAGCTTGATTGTCAGCCAACTTTAACCCAATGTCTTTAACTTCAGCTTGATTGTCAGCCAACTTTAACCCAATGTCTTTAACATCAGCTTGATTGTCAGCCAACTTTAACCCTATGTCTTTAACTTCAGCTTGATTGTCAGCCAACTTTAACCCAATGTCTTTAACCTCAGCTTGATTGTCAGCCAACTTTAACCCTATGTCTTTAACCTCAGCTTCATTGTCAGCCAACTTTAACCCAATGTCTTTAACTTCAGCTTGATTGTCAGCCAACTTTAACCCTATGTCTTTAACTTCAGCTTGATTGTCAGCCAACTTTAACCCTATGTCTTTAACTTCAGCTTGATTGTCAGCCAACTTTAACCCTATGTCTTTAACCTCAGCTTGATTGTCAGCCAACTTTAACCCTATGTCTTTAACCTCAGCTTGATTGTCAGCCAACTTTAACCCTATGTCTTTAACCTCAGCTTCATTGTCAGCCAACTTTAACCCAATGTCTTTAACTTCAGCTTGATTGTCAGCCAACTTTAACCTAATGTCTTTAACCTCAGCTTGATTGTCAGCCAACTTTAACCCTATGTCTTTAACTTCAGCTTGATTGTCAGCCAACTTTAACCCAATGTCTTTAACCTCAGCTTGATTGTCAGCCAACTTTAACCCTATGTCTTTAACTTCAGCTTGATTGTCAGCCAACTTTAACCCTATGTCTTTAACTTCAGCTTGATTGTCAGCCAACTTTAACCCTATGTCTTTACCTTCAGCTTGATTGTCAGCCAACTTTAACCCTTTGTCTTTAACTTCAGCATGATTGTCAGCCAACTTTAACCTAATGTCTTTAACTTCAGCTTGATTGTCAGCCAACTTTAACCCAATGTCTTTAACTTCAGCTTGATTGTCAGCCAACTTTAACCCAATGTCTTTAACTTCAGCTTGATTGTCAGCCAACTTTAACCCAATGTCTTTAACTTCAGCTTGATTGTCAGCCAACTTTAACCCTATGTCTTTAACTTCAGCTTGATTATCAGCCAACTTTAACCCTATGTCTTTAACTTCAGCTTGATTGTCAGCCAACTTTAACCCAATGTCTTTAACTTCAGCTTGATTGTCAGTCAACTTTAACCCAATGTCTTTAACTTCAGCTTGATTGTCAGCCAACTTTAACCCAATGTCTTTAACCTCAGCTTGATTGTCAGCCAACTTTAACCCTATGTCTTTAACTTCAGCTTGATTGTCAGCCAACTTTAACCCTGTGTCTTTAACCTCAGCTTGATTGTCAGCCAACTTTAACCCAATGTCTTTAACTTCAGCTTGATTGTCAGCCAACTTTAACCCAATGTCTTTAACTTCAGCTTGATTGTCAGCCAACTTTAACCCTATGTCTTTAACTTCAGCTTGATTGTCAGCCAACTTTAACCCAATGTCTTTAACCTCAGCTTGATTGTCAGCCAACTTTAACCCTATGTCTTTAACCTCAGCTTCATTGTCAGCCAACTTTAACCCAATGTCTTTAACTTCAGCTTGATTGTCAGCCAACTTTAACCCTATGTCTTTAACTTCAGCTTGATTGTCAGCCAACTTTAACCCTATGTCTTTAACTTCAGCTTGATTGTCAGCCAACTTTAACCCTATGTCTTTAACCTCAGCTTGATTGTCAGCCAACTTTAACCCTATGTCTTTAACCTCAGCTTGATTGTCAGCCAACTTTAACCCAATGTCTTTAACTTCAGCTTGATTGTCAGCCAACTTTAACCCAATGTCTTTAACTTCAGCTTGATTGTCAGCCAACTTTAACCCAATGTCTTTAACTTCAGCTTGATTGTCAGCCAACTTTAACCCTATGTCTTTAACTTCAGCTTGATTGTCAGCCAACTTTAACCCTATGTCTTTAACTTCAGCTTGATTGTCAGCCAACTTTAACCCAATGTCTTTAACCTCAGCTTGATTGTCAGCCAACTTTAACCCTATGTCTTTAACCTCAGCCTGATTGTCAGCCAACTTTAACCCAATGTCTTTAACTTCAGCTTGATTGTCAGCCAACTTTAACCCTATGTCTTTAACTTCAGCTTGATTGTCAGCCAACTTTAACCCTATGTCTTTAACTTCAGCTTGATTGTCAGCCAACTTTAACCCAATGTCTTTAACTTCAGCTTGATTGTCAGCCAACTTTAACCCTATGTCTTTAACCTCAGCTTGATTGTCAGCCAACTTTAACCCTATGTCTTTAACCTCAGCTTGATTATCAGCCAACTTTAACCCAATGTCTTTAACTTCAGCTTGATTGTCAGCCAACTTTAACCCTATGTCTTTAACTTCAGCTTGATTGTCAGCCAACTTTAACCCTATGTCTTTAACTTCAGCTTGATTGTCAGCCAACTTTAACCCAATGTCTTTAACTTCAGCTTGATTGTCAGCCAACTTTAACCCAATGTCTTTAACTTCAGCTTGATTGTCAGCCAACTTTAACCCTATGTCTTTAACTTCAGCTTGATTGTCAGCCAACTTTAACCCAATGTCTTTAACTTCAGCTTGATTGTCAGCCAACTTTAACCCAATGTCTTTAACTTCATCTTGATTGTCAGCCAACTTTAACCCTATGTCTTTAACTTCAGCTTCATTGTCAGCCAACTTTAACCCAATGTCTTTAACTTCAGCTTGATTGTCAGCCAACTTTAACCTAATGTCTTTAACCTCAGCTTGATTGTCAGCCAACTTTAACCCTATGTCTTTAACTTCAGCTTGATTGTCAGCCAACTTTAACCCAATGTCTTTAACTTCAGCTTGATTGTCAGCCAACTTTAACCCAATGCCTTTAACTTCAGCTTGATTGTCAGCCAACTTTAACCCAATGTCTTTAACTTCAGCTTGATTGTCAGCCAACTTTAACCCTATGTCTTTAACTTCAGCTTGATTGTTAGCCAACTTTAACCCAATGTCTTTAACTTCAGCTTGATTGTCAGCCAACTTTAACCCAATGTCTTTAACTTCAGCTTGATTGTCAGCCAACTTTAACCCAATGTCTTTAACTTCAGCTTGATTGTCAGCCAACTTTAACCCAATGTCTTTAACTTCAGCTTGATTGTCAGCCAACTTTAACCCAATGTCTTTAACCTCAGCTTGATTGTCAGCCAACTTTAACCCAATGTCTTTAACTTCAGCTTGATTGTCAGCCAACTTTAACCCAATGTCTTTAACTTCAGCTTGATTGTCAGCCAACTTTAACCCTATGTCTTTAACTTCAGCTTGATTGTCAGCCAACTTTAACCCTATGTCTTTAACTTCAGCTTGATTGTCAGCCAACTTTAACCCAATGTCTTTAACTTCAGCTTGATTGTCAGCCAACTTTAACCCTATGTCTTTAACTTCAGCTTGATTGTCAGCCAACTTTAACCTAATGTCTTTAACTTCAGCTTGATTGTCAGCCAACTTTAACCCTATGTCTTTAACTTCAGCTTGATTGTCAGCCAACTTTAACCCAATGTCTTTAACTTCAGCTTGATTGTCAGCCAACTTTAACCTAATGTCTTTAAGCTCAGCTTGATTGTCAGCCAACTTTAACCCTATGTCTTTAACTTCAGCTTGATTGTCAGCCAACTTTAACCCAATGTCTTTAACCTCAGCTTGATTGTCAGCCAACTTTAACCCTATGTCTTTAACTTCAGCTTGATTTTCAGCCAACTTTAACCCTATGTCTTTAACTTCAGCTTGATTGTCAGCCAACTTTAACCCTATGTCTTTAACTTCAGCTTGATTGTCAGCCAACTTTAACCCTATGTCTTTAACTTCAGCTTGATTGTCAGCCAACTTTAACCTAATGTCTTTAACTTCAGCTTGATTGTCAGCCAACTTTAACCCAATGTCTTTAACTTCAGCTTGATTGTCAGCCAACTTTAACCCAATGTCTTTAACTTCAGCTTGATTGTCAGCCAACTATAACCCAATGTCTTTAACTTCAGCTTGATTGTCAGCCAACTTTAACCCTATGTCTTTAACTTCAGCTTGATTATCAGCCAACTTTAACCCTATGTCTTTAACTTCAGCTTGATTGTCAGCCAACTTTAACCCAATGTCTTTAACTTCAGCTTGATTGTCAGTCAACTTTAACCCAATGTCTTTAACTTCAGCTTGATTGTCAGCCAACTTTAACCCAATGTCTTTAACCTCAGCTTGATTGTCAGCCAACTTTAACCCTATGTCTTTAACTTCAGCTTGATTGTCAGCCAACTTTAACCCTGTGTCTTTAACCTCAGCTTGATTGTCAGCCAACTTTAACCCAATGTCTTTAACTTCAGCTTGATTGTCAGCCAACTTTAACCCAATGTCTTTAACATCAGCTTGATTGTCAGCCAACTTTAACCCTATGTCTTTAACTTCAGCTTGATTGTCAGCCAACTTTAACCCAATGTCTTTAACCTCAGCTTGATTGTCAGCCAACTTTAACCCTATGTCTTTATCCTCAGCTTCATTGTCAGCCAACTTTAACCCAATGTCTTTAACTTCAGCTTGATTGTCAGCCAACTTTAACCCTATGTCTTTAACTTCAGCTTGATTGTCAGCCAACTTTAACCCTATGTCTTTAACTTCAGCTTGATTGTCAGCCAACTTTAACCCTATGTCTTTAACCTCAGCTTGATTGTCAGCCAACTTTAACCCTATGTCTTTAACCTCAGCTTGATTGTCAGCCAACTTTAACCCAATGTCTTTAACTTCAGCTTGATTGTCAGCCAACTTTAACCCAATGTCTTTAACTTCAGCTTGATTGTCAGCCAACTTTAACCCAATGTCTTTAACTTCAGCTTGATTGTCAGCCAACTTTAACCCTATGTCTTTAACTTCAGCTTGATTGTCAGCCAACTTTAACCCTATGTCTTTAACTTCAGCTTGATTGTCAGCCAACTTTAACCCAATGTCTTTAACCTCAGCTTGATTGTCAGCCAACTTTAACCCTATGTCTTTAACCTCAGCTTGATTGTCAGCCAACTTTAACCCAATGTCTTTAACTTCAGCTTGATTGTCAGCCAACTTTAACCCTATGTCTTTAACTTCAGCTTGATTGTCAGCCAACTTTAACCCTATGTCTTTAACTTCAGCATGATTGTCAGCCAACTTTAACCCAATGTCTTTAACTTCAGCTTGATTGTCAGCCAACTTTAACCCTATGTCTTTAACCTCAGCTTGATTGTCAGCCACCTTTAACCCTATGTCTTTAACCTCAGCTTGATTATCAGCCAACTTTAACCCAATGTCTTTAACTTCAGCTTGATTGTCAGCCAACTTTAACCCTATGTCTTTAACTTCAGCTTGATTGTCAGCCAACTTTAACCCTATGTCTTTAACTTCAGCTTGATTGTCAGCCAACTTTAACCCAATGTCTTTAACTTCAGCTTGATTGTCAGCCAACTTTAACCCAATGTCTTTAACTTCAGCTTGATTGTCAGCCAACTTTAACCCTATGTCTTTAACTTCAGCTTGATTGTCAGCCAACTTTAACCCAATGTCTTTAACTTCAGCTTGATTGTCAGCCAACTTTAACCCAATGTCTTTAACTTCAGCTTGATTGTCAGCCAACTTTAACCCTATGTCTTTAACTTCAGCTTGATTGTCAGCCAACTTTAACCCAATGTCTTTAACTTCAGCTTGATTGTCAGCCAACTTTAACCTAATGTCTTTAACCTCAGCTTGATTGTCAGCCAACTTTAACCCTATGTCTTTAACTTCAGCTTGATTGTCAGCCAACTTTAACCCAATGTCTTTAACTTCAGCTTGATTGTCAGCCAACTTTAACCCAATGTCTTTAACTTCAGCTTGATTGTCAGCCAACTTTAACCCAATGTCTTTAACTTCAGCATGATTGTCAGCCAACTTTAACCCAATGTCTTTAACTTCAGCTTGATTGTCAGCCAACTTTAACCCAATGTCTTTAACTTCAGCTTGATTGTCAGCCAACTTTAACCCAATGTCTTTAACTTCAGCTTGATTGTCAGCCAACTTTAACCCTATGTCTTTAACTTCAGCTTGATTTTCAGCCAACTTTAACCCAATGTCTTTAACTTCAGCTTGATTGTCAGCCAACTTTAACCCAATGTCTTTAACCTCAGCTTGAATGTCAGCCAACTTTAACCCAATGTCTTTAACTTCAGCTTGATTGTCAGCCAACTTTAACCCAATGTCTTTAACTTCAGCTTGATTGTCAGCCAACTTTAACCCTATGTCTTTAACTTCAGCTTGATTGTCAGCCAACTTTAACCCAATGTCTTTAACTTCAGCTTGATTGTCAGCCAACTTTAACCCAATGTCTTTAACTTCAGCTTGATTGTCAGCCAACTTTAACCCTATGTCTTTAACTTCAGCTTCATTGTCAGCCAACTTTAACCCAATGTCTTTAACTTCAGCTTGATTGTCAGCCAACTTTAACCTAATGTCTTTAACCTCAGCTTGATTGTCAGCCAACTTTAACCCTATGTCTTTAACTTCAGCTTGATTGTCAGCCAACTTTAACCCTATGTCTTTAACTTCAGCATGATTGTCAGCCAACTTTAACCTAATGTCTTTAACCTCAGCTTGATTGTCAGCCAACTTTAACCTAATGTCTTTAACCTCAGCTTGATTGTCAGCCAACTTTAACCCTATGTCTTTAACTTCAGCTTGATTGTCAGCCAACTTTAACCCAATGTCTTTAACTTCAGCTTGATTGTCAGCCAACTTTAACCCAATGTCTTTAACTTCAGCTTGATTGTCAGCCAACTTTAACCCAATGTCTTTAACTTCAGCTTGATTGTCAGCCAACTTTAACCCAATGTCTTTAACTTCAGCTTGATTGTCAGCCAACTTTAACCCAATGTCTTTAACTTCAGCTTGATTGTCAGCCAACTTTAACCCAATGTCTTTAACTTCAGCTTGATTGTCAGCCAACTTTAACCCTATGTCTTTAACTTCAGCTTGATTTTCAGCCAACTTTAACCCAATGTCTTTAACTTCAGCTTGATTGTCAGCCAACTTTAACCCAATGTCTTTAACCTCAGCTTGAATGTCAGCCAACTTTAACCCAATGTCTTTAACTTCAGCTTGATTGTCAGCCAACTTTAACCCAATGTCTTTAACTTCAGCTTGATTGTCAGCCAACTTTAACCCTATGTCTTTAACTTCAGCTTGATTGTCAGCCAACTTTAACCCAATGTCTTTAACTTCAGCTTGATTGTCAGCCAACTTTAACCCAATGTCTTTAACTTCAGCTTGATTGTCAGCCAACTTTAACCCTATGTCTTTAACTTCAGCTTGATTGTCAGCCAACTTTAACCCAATGTCTTTAACTTCAGCTTGATTGTCAGCCAACTTTAACCCAATGCCTTTAACTTCAGCTTGATTGTCAGCCAACTTTAACCCAATGTCTTTAACTTCAGCTTGATTGTCAGCCAACTTTAACCCTATGTCTTTAACTTCAGCTTGATTGTTAGCCAACTTTAACCCAATGTCTTTAACTTCAGCTTGATTGTCAGCCAACTTTAACCCAATGTCTTTAACTTCAGCTTGATTGTCAGCCAACTTTAACCCAATGTCTTTAACTTCAGCTTGATTGTCAGCCAACTTTAACCCAATGTCTTTAACTTCAGCTTGATTGTCAGCCAACTTTAACCCAATGTCTTTAACCTCAGCTTGATTGTCAGCCAACTTTAACCCAATGTCTTTAACTTCAGCTTGATTGTCAGCCAACTTTAACCCAATGTCTTTAACTTCAGCTTGATTGTCAGCCAACTTTAACCCTATGTCTTTAACTTCAGCTTGATTGTCAGCCAACTTTAACCCTATGTCTTTAACTTCAGCTTGATTGTCAGCCAACTTTAACCCAATGTCTTTAACTTCAGCTTGATTGTCAGCCAACTTTAACCCTATGTCTTTAACTTCAGCTTGATTGTCAGCCAACTTTAACCTAATGTCTTTAACTTCAGCTTGATTGTCAGCCAACTTTAACCCTATGTCTTTAACTTCAGCTTGATTGTCAGCCAACTTTAACCCAATGTCTTTAACTTCAGCTTGATTGTCAGCCAACTTTAACCTAATGTCTTTAAGCTCAGCTTGATTGTCAGCCAACTTTAACCCTATGTCTTTAACTTCAGCTTGATTGTCAGCCAACTTTAACCCAATGTCTTTAACCTCAGCTTGATTGTCAGCCAACTTTAACCCTATGTCTTTAACTTCAGCTTGATTTTCAGCCAACTTTAACCCTATGTCTTTAACTTCAGCTTGATTGTCAGCCAACTTTAACCCTATGTCTTTAACTTCAGCTTGATTGTCAGCCAACTTTAACCCTATGTCTTTAACTTCAGCTTGATTGTCAGCCAACTTTAACCTAATGTCTTTAACTTCAGCTTGATTGTCAGCCAACTTTAACCCAATGTCTTTAACTTCAGCTTGATTGTCAGCCAACTTTAACCCAATGTCTTTAACTTCAGCTTGATTGTCAGCCAACTATAACCCAATGTCTTTAACTTCAGCTTGATTGTCAGCCAACTTTAACCCTATGTCTTTAACTTCAGCTTGATTATCAGCCAACTTTAACCCTATGTCTTTAACTTCAGCTTGATTGTCAGCCAACTTTAACCCAATGTCTTTAACTTCAGCTTGATTGTCAGTCAACTTTAACCCAATGTCTTTAACTTCAGCTTGATTGTCAGCCAACTTTAACCCAATGTCTTTAACCTCAGCTTGATTGTCAGCCAACTTTAACCCTATGTCTTTAACTTCAGCTTGATTGTCAGCCAACTTTAACCCTGTGTCTTTAACCTCAGCTTGATTGTCAGCCAACTTTAACCCAATGTCTTTAACTTCAGCTTGATTGTCAGCCAACTTTAACCCAATGTCTTTAACATCAGCTTGATTGTCAGCCAACTTTAACCCTATGTCTTTAACTTCAGCTTGATTGTCAGCCAACTTTAACCCAATGTCTTTAACCTCAGCTTGATTGTCAGCCAACTTTAACCCTATGTCTTTAACCTCAGCTTCATTGTCAGCCAACTTTAACCCAATGTCTTTAACTTCAGCTTGATTGTCAGCCAACTTTAACCCTATGTCTTTAACTTCAGCTTGATTGTCAGCCAACTTTAACCCTATGTCTTTAACTTCAGCTTGATTGTCAGCCAACTTTAACCCTATGTCTTTAACCTCAGCTTGATTGTCAGCCAACTTTAACCCTATGTCTTTAACCTCAGCTTGATTGTCAGCCAACTTTAACCCAATGTCTTTAACTTCAGCTTGATTGTCAGCCAACTTTAACCCAATGTCTTTAACTTCAGCTTGATTGTCAGCCAACTTTAACCCAATGTCTTTAACTTCAGCTTGATTGTCAGCCAACTTTAACCCTATGTCTTTAACTTCAGCTTGATTGTCAGCCAACTTTAACCCTATGTCTTTAACTTCAGCTTGATTGTCAGCCAACTTTAACCCAATGTCTTTAACCTCAGCTTGATTGTCAGCCAACTTTAACCCTATGTCTTTAACCTCAGCTTGATTGTCAGCCAACTTTAACCCAATGTCTTTAACTTCAGCTTGATTGTCAGCCAACTTTAACCCAATGTCTTTAACCTCAGCTTGATTGTCAGCCAACTTTAACCCTATGTCTTTAACTTCAGCTTGATTGTCAGCCAACTTTAACCCTATGTCTTTAACTTCAGCTTGATTGTCAGCCAACTTTAACCCTATGTCTTTAACTTCAGCTTGATTGTCAGCCAACTTTAACCCTATGTCTTTAACTTCAGCTTGATTGTCAGCCAACTTTAACCTAATGTCTTTAACTTCAGCTTGATTGTCAGCCAACTTTAACCCAATGTCTTTAACTTCAGCTTGATTGTCAGCCAACTTTAACCCAATGTCTTTAACTTCAGCTTGATTGTCAGCCAACTATAACCCAATGTCTTTAACTTCAGCTTGATTGTCAGCCAACTTTAACCCTATGTCTTTAACTTCAGCTTGATTATCAGCCAACTTTAACCCTATGTCTTTAACTTCAGCTTGATTGTCAGCCAACTTTAACCCAATGTCTTTAACTTCAGCTTGATTGTCAGTCAACTTTAACCCAATGTCTTTAACTTCAGCTTGATTGTCAGCCAACTTTAACCCAATGTCTTTAACCTCAGCTTGATTGTCAGCCAACTTTAACCCTATGTCTTTAACTTCAGCTTGATTGTCAGCCAACTTTAACCCTGTGTCTTTAACCTCAGCTTGATTGTCAGCCAACTTTAACCCAATGTCTTTAACTTCAGCTTGATTGTCAGCCAACTTTAACCCAATGTCTTTAACATCAGCTTGATTGTCAGCCAACTTTAACCCTATGTCTTTAACTTCAGCTTGATTGTCAGCCAACTTTAACCCAATGTCTTTAACCTCAGCTTGATTGTCAGCCAACTTTAACCCTATGTCTTTAACCTCAGCTTCATTGTCAGCCAACTTTAACCCAATGTCTTTAACTTCAGCTTGATTGTCAGCCAACTTTAACCCTATGTCTTTAACTTCAGCTTGATTGTCAGCCAACTTTAACCCTATGTCTTTAACTTCAGCTTGATTGTCAGCCAACTTTAACCCTATGTCTTTAACCTCAGCTTGATTGTCAGCCAACTTTAACCCTATGTCTTTAACCTCAGCTTGATTGTCAGCCAACTTTAACCCTATGTCTTTAACCTCAGCTTCATTGTCAGCCAACTTTAACCCAATGTCTTTAACTTCAGCTTGATTGTCAGCCAACTTTAACCTAATGTCTTTAACCTCAGCTTGATTGTCAGCCAACTTTAACCCTATGTCTTTAACTTCAGCTTGATTGTCAGCCAACTTTAACCCAATGTCTTTAACCTCAGCTTGATTGTCAGCCAACTTTAACCCTATGTCTTTAACTTCAGCTTGATTGTCAGCCAACTTTAACCCTATGTCTTTAACTTCAGCTTGATTGTCAGCCAACTTTAACCCTATGTCTTTACCTTCAGCTTGATTGTCAGCCAACTTTAACCCTTTGTCTTTAACTTCAGCATGATTGTCAGCCAACTTTAACCTAATGTCTTTAACTTCAGCTTGATTGTCAGCCAACTTTAACCCAATGTCTTTAACTTCAGCTTGATTGTCAGCCAACTTTAACCCAATGTCTTTAACTTCAGCTTGATTGTCAGCCAACTTTAACCCAATGTCTTTAACTTCAGCTTGATTGTCAGCCAACTTTAACCCTATGTCTTTAACTTCAGCTTGATTATCAGCCAACTTTAACCCTATGTCTTTAACTTCAGCTTGATTGTCAGCCAACTTTAACCCAATGTCTTTAACTTCAGCTTGATTGTCAGTCAACTTTAACCCAATGTCTTTAACTTCAGCTTGATTGTCAGCCAACTTTAACCCAATGTCTTTAACCTCAGCTTGATTGTCAGCCAACTTTAACCCTATGTCTTTAACTTCAGCTTGATTGTCAGCCAACTTTAACCCTGTGTCTTTAACCTCAGCTTGATTGTCAGCCAACTTTAACCCAATGTCTTTAACTTCAGCTTGATTGTCAGCCAACTTTAACCCAATGTCTTTAACTTCAGCTTGATTGTCAGCCAACTTTAACCCTATGTCTTTAACTTCAGCTTGATTGTCAGCCAACTTTAACCCAATGTCTTTAACCTCAGCTTGATTGTCAGCCAACTTTAACCCTATGTCTTTAACCTCAGCTTCATTGTCAGCCAACTTTAACCCAATGTCTTTAACTTCAGCTTGATTGTCAGCCAACTTTAACCCTATGTCTTTAACTTCAGCTTGATTGTCAGCCAACTTTAACCCTATGTCTTTAACTTCAGCTTGATTGTCAGCCAACTTTAACCCTATGTCTTTAACCTCAGCTTGATTGTCAGCCAACTTTAACCCTATGTCTTTAACCTCAGCTTGATTGTCAGCCAACTTTAACCCAATGTCTTTAACTTCAGCTTGATTGTCAGCCAACTTTAACCCAATGTCTTTAACTTCAGCTTGATTGTCAGCCAACTTTAACCCAATGTCTTTAACTTCAGCTTGATTGTCAGCCAACTTTAACCCTATGTCTTTAACTTCAGCTTGATTGTCAGCCAACTTTAACCCTATGTCTTTAACTTCAGCTTGATTGTCAGCCAACTTTAACCCAATGTCTTTAACCTCAGCTTGATTGTCAGCCAACTTTAACCCTATGTCTTTAACCTCAGCCTGATTGTCAGCCAACTTTAACCCAATGTCTTTAACTTCAGCTTGATTGTCAGCCAACTTTAACCCTATGTCTTTAACTTCAGCTTGATTGTCAGCCAACTTTAACCCTATGTCTTTAACTTCAGCTTGATTGTCAGCCAACTTTAACCCAATGTCTTTAACTTCAGCTTGATTGTCAGCCAACTTTAACCCTATGTCTTTAACCTCAGCTTGATTGTCAGCCAACTTTAACCCTATGTCTTTAACCTCAGCTTGATTATCAGCCAACTTTAACCCAATGTCTTTAACTTCAGCTTGATTGTCAGCCAACTTTAACCCTATGTCTTTAACTTCAGCTTGATTGTCAGCCAACTTTAACCCTATGTCTTTAACTTCAGCTTGATTGTCAGCCAACTTTAACCCAATGTCTTTAACTTCAGCTTGATTGTCAGCCAACTTTAACCCAATGTCTTTAACTTCAGCTTGATTGTCAGCCAACTTTAACCCTATGTCTTTAACTTCAGCTTGATTGTCAGCCAACTTTAACCCAATGTCTTTAACTTCAGCTTGATTGTCAGCCAACTTTAACCCAATGTCTTTAACTTCAGCTTGATTGTCAGCCAACTTTAACCCTATGTCTTTAACTTCAGCTTCATTGTCAGCCAACTTTAACCCAATGTCTTTAACTTCAGCTTGATTGTCAGCCAACTTTAACCTAATGTCTTTAACCTCAGCTTGATTGTCAGCCAACTTTAACCCTATGTCTTTAACTTCAGCTTGATTGTCAGCCAACTTTAACCCAATGTCTTTAACTTCAGCTTGATTGTCAGCCAACTTTAACCCAATGCCTTTAACTTCAGCTTGATTGTCAGCCAACTTTAACCCAATGTCTTTAACTTCAGCTTGATTGTCAGCCAACTTTAACCCTATGTCTTTAACTTCAGCTTGATTGTTAGCCAACTTTAACCCAATGTCTTTAACTTCAGCTTGATTGTCAGCCAACTTTAACCCAATGTCTTTAACTTCAGCTTGATTGTCAGCCAACTTTAACCCAATGTCTTTAACTTCAGCTTGATTGTCAGCCAACTTTAACCCAATGTCTTTAACTTCAGCTTGATTGTCAGCCAACTTTAACCCAATGTCTTTAACCTCAGCTTGATTGTCAGCCAACTTTAACCCAATGTCTTTAACTTCAGCTTGATTGTCAGCCAACTTTAACCCAATGTCTTTAACTTCAGCTTGATTGTCAGCCAACTTTAACCCTATGTCTTTAACTTCAGCTTGATTGTCAGCCAACTTTAACCCTATGTCTTTAACTTCAGCTTGATTGTCAGCCAACTTTAACCCAATGTCTTTAACTTCAGCTTGATTGTCAGCCAACTTTAACCCTATGTCTTTAACTTCAGCTTGATTGTCAGCCAACTTTAACCTAATGTCTTTAACTTCAGCTTGATTGTCAGCCAACTTTAACCCTATGTCTTTAACTTCAGCTTGATTGTCAGCCAACTTTAACCCAATGTCTTTAACTTCAGCTTGATTGTCAGCCAACTTTAACCTAATGTCTTTAAGCTCAGCTTGATTGTCAGCCAACTTTAACCCTATGTCTTTAACTTCAGCTTGATTGTCAGCCAACTTTAACCCAATGTCTTTAACCTCAGCTTGATTGTCAGCCAACTTTAACCCTATGTCTTTAACTTCAGCTTGATTTTCAGCCAACTTTAACCCTATGTCTTTAACTTCAGCTTGATTGTCAGCCAACTTTAACCCTATGTCTTTAACTTCAGCTTGATTGTCAGCCAACTTTAACCCTATGTCTTTAACTTCAGCTTGATTGTCAGCCAACTTTAACCTAATGTCTTTAACTTCAGCTTGATTGTCAGCCAACTTTAACCCAATGTCTTTAACTTCAGCTTGATTGTCAGCCAACTTTAACCCAATGTCTTTAACTTCAGCTTGATTGTCAGCCAACTATAACCCAATGTCTTTAACTTCAGCTTGATTGTCAGCCAACTTTAACCCTATGTCTTTAACTTCAGCTTGATTATCAGCCAACTTTAACCCTATGTCTTTAACTTCAGCTTGATTGTCAGCCAACTTTAACCCAATGTCTTTAACTTCAGCTTGATTGTCAGTCAACTTTAACCCAATGTCTTTAACTTCAGCTTGATTGTCAGCCAACTTTAACCCAATGTCTTTAACCTCAGCTTGATTGTCAGCCAACTTTAACCCTATGTCTTTAACTTCAGCTTGATTGTCAGCCAACTTTAACCCTGTGTCTTTAACCTCAGCTTGATTGTCAGCCAACTTTAACCCAATGTCTTTAACTTCAGCTTGATTGTCAGCCAACTTTAACCCAATGTCTTTAACATCAGCTTGATTGTCAGCCAACTTTAACCCTATGTCTTTAACTTCAGCTTGATTGTCAGCCAACTTTAACCCAATGTCTTTAACCTCAGCTTGATTGTCAGCCAACTTTAACCCTATGTCTTTAACCTCAGCTTCATTGTCAGCCAACTTTAACCCAATGTCTTTAACTTCAGCTTGATTGTCAGCCAACTTTAACCCTATGTCTTTAACTTCAGCTTGATTGTCAGCCAACTTTAACCCTATGTCTTTAACTTCAGCTTGATTGTCAGCCAACTTTAACCCTATGTCTTTAACCTCAGCTTGATTGTCAGCCAACTTTAACCCTATGTCTTTAACCTCAGCTTGATTGTCAGCCAACTTTAACCCAATGTCTTTAACTTCAGCTTGATTGTCAGCCAACTTTAACCCAATGTCTTTAACTTCAGCTTGATTGTCAGCCAACTTTAACCCAATGTCTTTAACTTCAGCTTGATTGTCAGCCAACTTTAACCCTATGTCTTTAACTTCAGCTTGATTGTCAGCCAACTTTAACCCTATGTCTTTAACTTCAGCTTGATTGTCAGCCAACTTTAACCCAATGTCTTTAACCTCAGCTTGATTGTCAGCCAACTTTAACCCTATGTCTTTAACCTCAGCTTGATTGTCAGCCAACTTTAACCCAATGTCTTTAACTTCAGCTTGATTGTCAGCCAACTTTAACCCTATGTCTTTAACTTCAGCTTGATTGTCAGCCAACTTTAACCCTATGTCTTTAACTTCAGCATGATTGTCAGCCAACTTTAACCCAATGTCTTTAACTTCAGCTTGATTGTCAGCCAACTTTAACCCTATGTCTTTAACCTCAGCTTGATTGTCAGCCACCTTTAACCCTATGTCTTTAACCTCAGCTTGATTATCAGCCAACTTTAACCCAATGTCTTTAACTTCAGCTTGATTGTCAGCCAACTTTAACCCTATGTCTTTAACTTCAGCTTGATTGTCAGCCAACTTTAACCCTATGTCTTTAACTTCAGCTTGATTGTCAGCCAACTTTAACCCAATGTCTTTAACTTCAGCTTGATTGTCAGCCAACTTTAACCCAATGTCTTTAACTTCAGCTTGATTGTCAGCCAACTTTAACCCTATGTCTTTAACTTCAGCTTGATTGTCAGCCAACTTTAACCCAATGTCTTTAACTTCAGCTTGATTGTCAGCCAACTTTAACCCAATGTCTTTAACTTCAGCTTGATTGTCAGCCAACTTTAACCCTATGTCTTTAACTTCAGCTTGATTGTCAGCCAACTTTAACCCAATGTCTTTAACTTCAGCTTGATTGTCAGCCAACTTTAACCTAATGTCTTTAACCTCAGCTTGATTGTCAGCCAACTTTAACCCTATGTCTTTAACTTCAGCTTGATTGTCAGCCAACTTTAACCCAATGTCTTTAACTTCAGCTTGATTGTCAGCCAACTTTAACCCAATGTCTTTAACTTCAGCTTGATTGTCAGCCAACTTTAACCCAATGTCTTTAACTTCAGCTTGATTGTCAGCCAACTTTAACCCAATGTCTTTAACTTCAGCTTGATTGTCAGCCAACTTTAACCCAATGTCTTTAACTTCAGCTTGATTGTCAGCCAACTTTAACCCAATGTCTTTAACTTCAGCTTGATTGTCAGCCAACTTTAACCCTATGTCTTTAACTTCAGCTTGATTTTCAGCCAACTTTAACCCAATGTCTTTAACTTCAGCTTGATTGTCAGCCAACTTTAACCCAATGTCTTTAACCTCAGCTTGAATGTCAGCCAACTTTAACCCAATGTCTTTAACTTCAGCTTGATTGTCAGCCAACTTTAACCCAATGTCTTTAACTTCAGCTTGATTGTCAGCCAACTTTAACCCTATGTCTTTAACTTCAGCTTGATTGTCAGCCAACTTTAACCCAATGTCTTTAACTTCAGCTTGATTGTCAGCCAACTTTAACCCAATGTCTTTAACTTCAGCTTGATTGTCAGCCAACTTTAACCCTATGTCTTTAACTTCAGCTTCATTGTCAGCCAACTTTAACCCAATGTCTTTAACTTCAGCTTGATTGTCAGCCAACTTTAACCTAATGTCTTTAACCTCAGCTTGATTGTCAGCCAACTTTAACCCTATGTCTTTAACTTCAGCTTGATTGTCAGCCAACTTTAACCCTATGTCTTTAACTTCAGCATGATTGTCAGCCAACTTTAACCTAATGTCTTTAACCTCAGCTTGATTGTCAGCCAACTTTAACCTAATGTCTTTAACCTCAGCTTGATTGTCAGCCAACTTTAACCCTATGTCTTTAACTTCAGCTTGATTGTCAGCCAACTTTAACCCAATGTCTTTAACTTCAGCTTGATTGTCAGCCAACTTTAACCCAATGTCTTTAACTTCAGCTTGATTGTCAGCCAACTTTAACCCAATGTCTTTAACTTCAGCTTGATTGTCAGCCAACTTTAACCCAATGTCTTTAACTTCAGCTTGATTGTCAGCCAACTTTAACCCAATGTCTTTAACTTCAGCTTGATTGTCAGCCAACTTTAACCCAATGTCTTTAACTTCAGCTTGATTGTCAGCCAACTTTAACCCTATGTCTTTAACTTCAGCTTGATTTTCAGCCAACTTTAACCCAATGTCTTTAACTTCAGCTTGATTGTCAGCCAACTTTAACCCAATGTCTTTAACCTCAGCTTGAATGTCAGCCAACTTTAACCCAATGTCTTTAACTTCAGCTTGATTGTCAGCCAACTTTAACCCAATGTCTTTAACTTCAGCTTGATTGTCAGCCAACTTTAACCCTATGTCTTTAACTTCAGCTTGATTGTCAGCCAACTTTAACCCAATGTCTTTAACTTCAGCTTGATTGTCAGCCAACTTTAACCCAATGTCTTTAACTTCAGCTTGATTGTCAGCCAACTTTAACCCTATGTCTTTAACTTCAGCTTGATTGTCAGCCAACTTTAACCCAATGTCTTTAACTTCAGCTTGATTGTCAGCCAACTTTAACCCAATGCCTTTAACTTCAGCTTGATTGTCAGCCAACTTTAACCCAATGTCTTTAACTTCAGCTTGATTGTCAGCCAACTTTAACCCTATGTCTTTAACTTCAGCTTGATTGTTAGCCAACTTTAACCCAATGTCTTTAACTTCAGCTTGATTGTCAGCCAACTTTAACCCAATGTCTTTAACTTCAGCTTGATTGTCAGCCAACTTTAACCCAATGTCTTTAACTTCAGCTTGATTGTCAGCCAACTTTAACCCAATGTCTTTAACTTCAGCTTGATTGTCAGCCAACTTTAACCCAATGTCTTTAACCTCAGCTTGATTGTCAGCCAACTTTAACCCAATGTCTTTAACTTCAGCTTGATTGTCAGCCAACTTTAACCCAATGTCTTTAACTTCAGCTTGATTGTCAGCCAACTTTAACCCTATGTCTTTAACTTCAGCTTGATTGTCAGCCAACTTTAACCCTATGTCTTTAACTTCAGCTTGATTGTCAGCCAACTTTAACCCAATGTCTTTAACTTCAGCTTGATTGTCAGCCAACTTTAACCCTATGTCTTTAACTTCAGCTTGATTGTCAGCCAACTTTAACCTAATGTCTTTAACTTCAGCTTGATTGTCAGCCAACTTTAACCCTATGTCTTTAACTTCAGCTTGATTGTCAGCCAACTTTAACCCAATGTCTTTAACTTCAGCTTGATTGTCAGCCAACTTTAACCTAATGTCTTTAAGCTCAGCTTGATTGTCAGCCAACTTTAACCCTATGTCTTTAACTTCAGCTTGATTGTCAGCCAACTTTAACCCAATGTCTTTAACCTCAGCTTGATTGTCAGCCAACTTTAACCCTATGTCTTTAACTTCAGCTTGATTTTCAGCCAACTTTAACCCTATGTCTTTAACTTCAGCTTGATTGTCAGCCAACTTTAACCCTATGTCTTTAACTTCAGCTTGATTGTCAGCCAACTTTAACCCTATGTCTTTAACTTCAGCTTGATTGTCAGCCAACTTTAACCTAATGTCTTTAACTTCAGCTTGATTGTCAGCCAACTTTAACCCAATGTCTTTAACTTCAGCTTGATTGTCAGCCAACTTTAACCCAATGTCTCTAACTTCAGCTTGATTGTCAGCCAACTATAACCCAATGTCTTTAACTTCAGCTTGATTGTCAGCCAACTTTAACCCTATGTCTTTAACTTCAGCTTGATTATCAGCCAACTTTAACCCTATGTCTTTAACTTCAGCTTGATTGTCAGCCAACTTTAACCCAATGTCTTTAACTTCAGCTTGATTGTCAGTCAACTTTAACCCAATGTCTTTAACTTCAGCTTGATTGTCAGCCAACTTTAACCCAATGTCTTTAACCTCAGCTTGATTGTCAGCCAACTTTAACCCTATGTCTTTAACTTCAGCTTGATTGTCAGCCAACTTTAACCCTGTGTCTTTAACCTCAGCTTGATTGTCAGCCAACTTTAACCCAATGTCTTTAACTTCAGCTTGATTGTCAGCCAACTTTAACCCAATGTCTTTAACATCAGCTTGATTGTCAGCCAACTTTAACCCTATGTCTTTAACTTCAGCTTGATTGTCAGCCAACTTTAACCCAATGTCTTTAACCTCAGCTTGATTGTCAGCCAACTTTAACCCTATGTCTTTAACCTCAGCTTCATTGTCAGCCAACTTTAACCCAATGTCTTTAACTTCAGCTTGATTGTCAGCCAACTTTAACCCTATGTCTTTAACTTCAGCTTGATTGTCAGCCAACTTTAACCCTATGTCTTTAACTTCAGCTTGATTGTCAGCCAACTTTAACCCTATGTCTTTAACCTCAGCTTGATTGTCAGCCAACTTTAACCCTATGTCTTTAACCTCAGCTTGATTGTCAGCCAACTTTAACCCAATGTCTTTAACTTCAGCTTGATTGTCAGCCAACTTTAACCCAATGTCTTTAACTTCAGCTTGATTGTCAGCCAACTTTAACCCAATGTCTTTAACTTCAGCTTGATTGTCAGCCAACTTTAACCCTATGTCTTTAACTTCAGCTTGATTGTCAGCCAACTTTAACCCTATGTCTTTAACTTCAGCTTGATTGTCAGCCAACTTTAACCCAATGTCTTTAACCTCAGCTTGATTGTCAGCCAACTTTAACCCTATGTCTTTAACCTCAGCTTGATTGTCAGCCAACTTTAACCCAATGTCTTTAACTTCAGCTTGATTGTCAGCCAACTTTAACCCTATGTCTTTAACTTCAGCTTGATTGTCAGCCAACTTTAACCCTATGTCTTTAACTTCAGCATGATTGTCAGCCAACTTTAACCCAATGTCTTTAACTTCAGCTTGATTGTCAGCCAACTTTAACCCTATGTCTTTAACCTCAGCTTGATTGTCAGCCACCTTTAACCCTATGTCTTTAACCTCAGCTTGATTATCAGCCAACTTTAACCCAATGTCTTTAACTTCAGCTTGATTGTCAGCCAACTTTAACCCTATGTCTTTAACTTCAGCTTGATTGTCAGCCAACTTTAACCCTATGTCTTTAACTTCAGCTTGATTGTCAGCCAACTTTAACCCAATGTCTTTAACTTCAGCTTGATTGTCAGCCAACTTTAACCCAATGTCTTTAACTTCAGCTTGATTGTCAGCCAACTTTAACCCTATGTCTTTAACTTCAGCTTGATTGTCAGCCAACTCTAACCCAATGTCTTTAACTTCAGCTTGATTGTCAGCCAACTTTAACCCAATGTCTTTAACTTCAGCTTGATTGTCAGCCAACTTTAACCCTATGTCTTTAACTTCAGCTTGATTGTCAGCCAACTTTAACCCAATGTCTTTAACTTCAGCTTGATTGTCAGCCAACTTTAACCTAATGTCTTTAACCTCAGCTTGATTGTCAGCCAACTTTAACCCTATGTCTTTAACTTCAGCTTGATTGTCAGCCAACTTTAACCCAATGTCTTTAACTTCAGCTTGATTGTCAGCCAACTTTAACCCAATGTCTTTAACTTCAGCTTGATTGTCAGCCAACTTTAACCCAATGTCTTTAACTTCAGCTTGATTGTCAGCCAACTTTAACCCAATGTCTTTAACTTCAGCTTGATTGTCAGCCAACTTTAACCCAATGTCTTTAACTTCAGCTTGATTGTCAGCCAACTTTAACCCAATGTCTTTAACTTCAGCTTGATTGTCAGCCAACTTTAACCCTATGTCTTTAACTTCAGCTTGATTTTCAGCCAACTTTAACCCAATGTCTTTAACTTCAGCTTGATTGTCAGCCAACTTTAACCCAATGTCTTTAACCTCAGCTTGAATGTCAGCCAACTTTAACCCAATGTCTTTAACTTCAGCTTGATTGTCAGCCAACTTTAACCCAATGTCTTTAACTTCAGCTTGATTGTCAGCCAACTTTAACCCAATGTCTTTAACTTCAGCTTGATTGCCAGCCAACTTTAAGCCTATGTCTTTAACTTCAGCTTGATTGTCAGCCAACTTTAACCCAATGTCTTTAACTTCAGCTTGATTGTCAGCCAACTTTAACCCTATGTCTTTAACCTCAGCTTGATTGTCAGCCAACTTTAACCCAATGTCTTTAACTTCAGCTTGATTGTCAGCCAACTTTAACCCAATGTCTTTAACTTCAGCCTGATTGTCAGCCAACTTTAACCCTATGTCTTTAACCTCAGCTTGATTGTCAGCCAACTTTAACCCAATGTCTTTAACTTCAGCTTGATTGTCAGCCAACTTTAACCCAATGTCTTTAACTTCAGCTTGATTGTCAGCCAACTTTAACCCAATGTCTTTAACTTCAGCTTGATTGTCAGCCAACTTTAACCCAATGTCTTTAACTTCAGCTTGATTGTCAGCCAACTTTAACCCTATGTCTTTAACTTCAGCTTGATTGTCAGCCAACTTTAACCCAATGTCTTTAACCTCAGCTTGATTGTCAGCCAACTTTAACCCTATGTCTTTAACTTCAGCTTGATTGTCAGCCAACTTTAACCCAATGTCTTTAACTTCAGCTTGATTGTCAGCCAACTTTAACCCTATGTCTTTAACTTCAGCTTGATTGTCAGCCAACTTTAACCCAATGTCTTTAACCTCAGCTTGATTGTCAGCCAACTTTAACCCAATGTCTTTAACTTCAGCTTGATTGTCAGCCAACTTTAACCCAATGTCTTTAACTTCAGCTTGATTGTCAGCCAACTTTAACCCTATGTCTTTAACTTCAGCTTGATTGTCAGCCAACTTTAACCCAATGTCTTTAACTTCAGCTTGATTGTCAGCCAACTTTAACCCTATGTCTTTAACTTCAGCTTGATTGTCAGCCAACTTTAACCCAATGTCTTTAACTTCAGCTTGATTGTCAGCCAACTTTAACCCAATGTCTTTAACTTCAGCTTGATTGTCAGCCAAATTTAACCCAATGTCTTTAACTTCAGCTTGATTGTCAGCCAACTTTAACCCAATGTCTTTAACTTCAGCTTGATTGTCAGCCAACTTTAACCCTATGTCTTTAACTTCAGCTTGATTGTCAGCCAACTTTAACCCTATGTCTTTAACCTCAGCTTGATTGTCAGCCAACTTTAACCTAAGGTCTTTAACTTCAGCTTGATTGTCAGCCAACTTTAACCCAATGTCTTTAACTTCAGCTTGATTGTCAGCCAACTTTAACCCTATGTCTTTAACTTCAGCTTGATTATCAGCCAACTTTTGGCTGGAATGCTCTTTGTTCTCTGCGTTTGAAGCATCAAAATGCTCCCTTAGTCCCCTGATGCACTCAAGTATCTCCTCCGTACTCGACATTCTGCCAATTTATCTTGGTAATACTTTTATGGCATCATAAGACTGCGTTATTTTGGAAAGCGGATTCCGGTTTGTTACACAGAATGTATTATTATTAATATAGTGCACACATGAACATGAGTATAGAGCCTGGTACCCGTATTACCTCTTATCGTCTGACAATGCATTAACATAGACTCACAATTTCGTTCCTCAAAATTCGACAAAAATAATTTCTGTGGTTTTCCCCATGAAAACCATGCTATCTTATGGGGTTTAATGAATCCCATAATCCCCATGCTCTTGGGTGCCATGATAATTTATAAGGATGGATATACATTGCAAGACATCGACCAAGTTCTGACTTATTAGTACAAACTGTCCAGGGAGTGGTTTTTATTGCCGAATGCCCCACGCTGGGCCATGCCATGATAATTTATAAAGGTAATAGCAAGGTTATGCAATGCCAAAGTAGCTCATATTGCACTCACGCAGGAGATTCCATAATGAATTAATACCACCCACGTTGCTTGAGCCATAACCCTTTAAAAGAAGGGTCTTATCAAAATTTATTTATGAGCATGAGAATTATATAGGTTATGGGATGCGGCCTTTCCCTATATTACTTCTATCCATGTTTATATTGTCCGTCTTAGTAGTATTAGCAGTTCAGATCCCAGTACATAACGTCGACCCATGTACCCATATGACGTCTTGTGGAGAACATGTGTTCACATCCCGACTGGCTCTGTCCTTTCAGGGTGTGGTGCGTCTCCCCACAGTGCAAACACATATTCAGGATCCGAATGCTACCAGGTACTACTCTACAAGAAAGGGTAAACAACTTCCTAAAATACTACTTAATTTTAAATCATGGCTTATCATACAACAAATACAACATCCAATTACATTTAAATTACCCCACAAACAACAAAATGCACTTTGGATCGCACAGATGATAATGGCAAAAAAGGGACAATGGAAGTATTCTACATCATCTGTGGTCCACAGCTGAGATCATGAACCGATCTCACCAGGCATACTGCCACATCTCTTCTTGTGAGTCTATCACTGGTGTCTCAATACACCCTACTCTGAACTTCATTAAATCTATTCCTTTCTGGGAATGCACTTTCTTGTCATCTGACGAATGTTCATATTTTATGCACACTCTTAAACAATAAAATAATAATCAAAATGAATCAAATAAACATGACATCAATATTTTACACAAATAGCACTTCCATATTAGTTACGTTACAGTAATTCTTTGCTTGACTATCCACAGTGCATATGGAATATTTACTTTATTTCATGTGTCAACAATGCGTTAGCCATTGTTGCGATAGGTTATTTGTACAACAATGTACTTTCATTTCTGTGTATTGTGTCCTCCGTCCGCTTTCCCCATAAACGCCAACAACGGTACATTCCTAGTCTACAAAAAACAATGCTAGTTCGCTGTAACGATACAATACGTCTCTAAGTCGTCGAAGATATAAGTCGATTTATAGTTAGTTTGCATCAAATCCACATTCACGGTACACGTGTGCAAATATGCATCTCCAAAACTGGGTTTTAACTTCAGATAATGTGTCAGTCGCACTTAGCGCAGTTAGTGTCCAGAACAGCTAACTTTGCTAAATATCACTTGATTTCAACAATTAAAAGACCGATATGACATCCCTATAATGCTACGAATGCATTTCTGTTGCCAAAATAAACAATTTCTTATTAATTAATATGCCAGACCATGATATCGCAGTCTCCAGTATACTTTTATTATAGGGTCGGTCATAAACCTACCACCCTTCAGTGAATACAATAGCTCAATAGCTCGGGTCGCCAGAGATCCCCTGCTGTGGCTCGGTCCTCGCCGTCCAGTCCTCTTTCCAGCTGTCTCATTTCTTATTCATACACACCAACCATACTTCACAATTCTCACTCTGATTCTGTTTAGATTAAGGCGAAACTAATCATCATATGAACTGGATGTCCAAATATTTACTTCCTATCGATAGGGTAACATTAATTGGCTTCAATAGCTCAATAACTTAGTATAGCAAAGGAATGGTTATACTAGGCACAAAAGTCCTGGGGAACTGCATACGGCTTTTATGGCGTGGTTTAGTGGACTTACTGCTCGCCACTGTCACATATGAAGTCTCGGTAAGGCGTCCTCGACCCTTCCGTACAAATAAATTCTCGCATCACAGTGCGGATCAATACAATGGAATAGCTAATTGAGTTGGCACACGTTAATCCTCAATTGCCCCCATGAAGCTGGTATGGTAGCCCAGAAACCTGTCTGTCTCAACCCGCTATCATTAATACAATGATATGCCCTATGGTGATACAACAATACAAACCTTCGTGGAATAGCCTGTATGGTCCTGGCAGTTGTCCTAGAAACGTTCCTTGCATTAATTAACTTATTCATCTTGATTTTACTCTTAAACTGCTCGCATATCCGCAGTACAAATGCTAGCACTGTTGGCCTACCGCAGATCATATGACGCTTTTTTAGTTTCCCTTTTATATGGCGTGTTTACTGATTTTCTCTCATTACTTATCCTTACTGTTATTTAATTTACTGGCATTACTACTGGCTTTACATTACAACAGTTTCACTTATTACCTCTATCATGTATAACTTTGCTGACACATTATGATATCATTCTTTACTTTTGTAATTACCTGGGATCTGATGCAACTTTTATCACTTCATGCAAACATGTTGGATATTTTATTACTTTCGACTTTTGCTTATAAAGTTATTGTTTAACTTCAATATTAGACTTACTTTGGTCTTACGCGCAACAGCTGTAAGCCAACTCATTCTAAGATGGCAAATACTTGTACATCAAATACGAGGAATGCTAGCTCGTATAAATATTACTTCACAATACCTATTTTTACTTGACTTTTGACTTAGACGTATCGTATCGCTAGCTTCTACATGATATTATGGGAACTTGTACTTACATTGCTCTGGTGGTCGACTCTTATGATACCACCTTATGCCCACCATCGTGTTGCTTACAGACGCATCATGATAGATATGTCGTATTCCCTTAGTTGACACAATACACTTTTCACTTCGGTAGGACACATTTTCAATTTACCGTGATTACACATCTTCCTGCTACAATTTTTTCACACAATACATTCTTTTTAACACTGACATAGACTTATTTATATTACAAACACTTTTCACACGATATGTTTCATACACTCATACACTTCACAATTCCGCAATAACAGAGCTGCAGGTGACGAGATTTCTGACATCAAACTCCAATGGAAGTCTCTATAACCCGCGATTCTGGCTAATCCTCGTTCCAAAGGCTGCTAGTGTGCATTCCCCCTTCTACTCAGTGTCTTTGTCTGTAGTGGCGTATATCACAATAACTGTGACCTGGTTCCATTCCCATGACCTATATTAGTGAATATAGTGTGACCATTATTGATTACTAGATCATGACTTGCGCACTTTATCATACTACCAACTTGACGGTGTAATTTACTGTTCAATACCACTTTATTCTATACTGCGCGGCTTGATAAGTCTCAGCTTTACTTGGCGTTTATTGTTACGGCGTCTACGCACTCGTAATCTCGTCCAATCAGTCCAGTACTGACGAACATTTTCCTAACTGAAATACTTCTATAAACCTTACACATAAAATGTTTCTGTACGCACTTGTACATAACTTATAACTGCGCGGTCTAATTCCTTCATGTTAACTTTGTATAACATTCTTTCACTTGTAGTTGCGCGGTTTTTGTTTATATTTCTGAGCAGACGGATAGCATCTCCGCCGTATGAGTGCTCCGAGTCAACTGACTTCTTCATGGCTTCATGCTCTATTTATGGCTTTCTTCTCGCAACATAGTTCACTCAACTTCACGGACCGACCCTTCCTTTAAAACTGCAGCTTGGAGAGCTGTAACTGCCTCCATCTGGTCCAATTTCTCACTT
The DNA here is from genome assembly GCA_946902985.2 of Meconema thalassinum. Classification (NCBI taxonomy): domain Eukaryota; kingdom Metazoa; phylum Arthropoda; class Insecta; order Orthoptera; family Tettigoniidae; genus Meconema; species Meconema thalassinum. Next base: position 17,979,282 of record OX336395.1, on the reverse strand, counting down.
AGGTTCCATTTCCAGTCTCGTGCCTGTGATTTGATCGTACAATTAATAATATTAATTGATCTTAGTGATGGCGTAGGCACGCTCCCCTGGGGATTCCCCTGCGGCGTATTACTCCAATGGTCAAGCATCCGCATTCATAGGTTCTCCGTTTGTGAAATGCTTAATCTGCTCCACTAAGCATACTTTTTGGGCTTATAATTATTCTCTCCGGATTATATTCATGTTGGTGTTGATCTCACCTCTCTGGGATGCCTGGTTTTGAAGTAATCAATTAATATCATGCGGCGTCTTCCCCCTTCCAATCTTTCTTACTTATGTCTTGGTGAATCCCAGAGCAATTAGTCTCTGTCCTGGCTCCCCCTTGCAGACATAAGTAGTCCGTAGGCGCCATCTGACAAGCCTTCTTTGACTTTACCAATTTGTCAAATGTCAACCTTGCTTCGAAACTGTGCTTTCTAGTTCCAATACTGTATCTTACAGTGGTATGGAGATCTTTTACTTTACAAAATTGCTTATAATTCCTGTACACAATCTGGAATTAAGCTGAAATTTCATGAATAATCTTATATCATGTGGTTCTTGGTTACCACGAGGTTTTCCCCCTCAAAAGACGTTTGGTTCGATACCCCGAAAAATCCTATGCGTGATTTTTCTTCTCTGGAGCATCAGGTTCGACGCCAGTCTGCACAAGTACCATGGGTACAATATATATGGCAATATGCACTAGTCTACCATATTTACGAATAATTTATAATAATTGACAGGTAGGGATCTTATGAATTATGTATTTGTGGATTACTTGCGCGCTCTGCCGCGCAGTGGCTCTGTATTGGAATGATGTGGTTGCTTCTAAGGGGGTCAGATGGCAGCATCATGCAGAGACTCCTGCTAGAAGCGAATTTAAATGTGACCATGACATGACGTTTGCCATATAAACAATCGAAAGGCAAATATGAATTTGCCGTTTAACACAAAAGAGTGTCGTGTGCAGTATGAACTTGTGTGCTATTGTTAAGTAGCTCGCCAATTACGGTGATTGGTTTAACATCAAGAAAAGTGACGGGGGTGAAATTGAAAACTCTCCCAAAAGCGGCAGGCGTCTTGCAAATAGGATTGACTAGCCTGATATCAAAGAGGTGTTTTGAGAACTCCAGCAAGACATTCGATGCTGTAATGAAAACAGAATTGTTATGAAAGTATTTGTAGGCACATACAAAGTGCAAGGAAAATATATTGATGGAATAAACATGTAATTTAAATACGGAAAGGTAACGAATACACTCAGGTATTGTAATGGAGTGTGGTAAAGCATGATCAGCCTATAGTCTCGTTCTACCGAATTCGCCATAGTCTTCAAATCCCTCCACTATTTCACGGGTATGGGTAATCATAACAATTAGCACTCCAATTGATCGGTTAGAAACACTATGGTCATCTATCTGCCAAAAGAACAGAATATAAATACCTAACAAAGCAAAAGAACCCACTTTCTTCACTGAAACAGCTTCAATAGGCTTACTGCAATTTTTAATAATCAACCTGAATCCTGAAATCCAACTTTCAAGTGCATAACAGTTCTTTTAGTCGCACTATAGTTGTAGCTCAAAATCGAATAATGTCATAACTAGGCATGTCACGATTGTTAATTCACTATCAGACACGCGGAATGACGAATCTTGGCCCAATGGTTCCTCTTCTCTACATTAAATAAATTCCCAATTAAACAACTTGAATTTACAGTTACTTACGTTTTAAACAACAATATATTTAATAAAAAATAGGTGCATCCTTTACTAGGATCAAAACCCTGTCTAGAATAAAATCAGTCTTGACAATATGATCAAGCCTAAATTCTACAAAAATCCTATAAAATGTGGCAATGTGACAACTTTAGAATGATAATGCTTTACTACGATTAACGAGACATTTCTGTACCTTAGATGATACTCGGAGCTCACAGAAGAACAATGGCATGTGTCTCAAAATGATTCCTTCCATGTAAATGGCAATGGCATATACTCTCCAGGGAAACGAGAATCGAACCCCGGTACTCCAGACATCTCTCCCCTGGTTCCCGTTGGTCCTCAGGATACCTCCCATCCTGGCAGAATTGTCAGCTCCCACTCCACAGAAAGTTCTTTCATCACAGGTAAACGTCCTACCAATCGTAGCAAAACGATGTCAATTTCGGCTTGAGTTGAAAGTCAATAGCCTCGCGGTACTGTGTCATTGCGTAACACACTGTACTTTGCAGCAACAGCTGTGCTGGCCGACACTCAACAGCGCGTATAGCTAAGCCGGTTGCATTGAAAATGTTCGTGACTTCGCTAGCATAGTGACACTCATGTTTACTGCGACCTAACCAGCCATGGTTGAAATAATATGACACATTATAATCTTTCCTCCTGACATCCAATTACTAAACACGGTTATGATGTCAGAAAAGCATAGTTTTGGCTTCGTCAATAATGAAGGAGTTGCAATATCCATGCAATTGCATTCTGAAATGCTTCTTGAGTAATAGCATTCACTGTCCTAAATACACACAAGATATCTGTCTTAAACTTTCCATTCCCTCACGGAGAACTGTGCCTTCATTTAAAATACGTCCTGAAGCTTGTAATAAGCTAGTATTAACATCAAGAGAACAGCACATGGCTTGCTTATAGCGAGCAGTTGTCGGTTCTGACAAACTGTCTTGCTCCTTCGTCTGCAATAGCTTATGCATGAAACTGGAGTCCCGTTCGACACAAGGAATCTCCACGATGTACAGTGGTTGTACAACTTAAAGAACACGGACTTTCACTTCCGACCCGCGTGATATGACAATACAGTCACCGGTCCTACTCTGGATGTGTCTCCTAGAGTGATAGAATCTGTTCTGCCTTGCCTGGCGAGCAGGCAATCTAGCGTCTACAGCTGCACTGACCTCAGCGCTACCTGGACACAAAATTGGCGATCTTGATGTACAGTTATCAGACTTTCCATGTTCCTGGGATTTCAATTACTTGAAAGTAGTTGATAATCCGTGACCTGCTATTACGAAAAACATTTCATAATGCTTCAAGACATATAAAGAAATTTTATTCTCCCTTTATAGGCATAATTTATCTCTTGGTGGTGGTCGATAATAATCAATATCTCTGACCAATCAGACGTGACGTCAGCTCTGCCAACGCATGCGCTATGGTTCGATCGGCATGACTGCTCTCAAGTCATTCAGAGGGCCGCGAAACATGTGTTTTTGAACCGCTCTCTGAGTTTCCAATGTATTTACATATTGCGCTCTCATGAATGGCATTCTGGTAATGAGAATGAGGGTACAGTACCTAACGTAAGTCCACGGCCGCTTCCTACGCAAATCCTAGCTCAATTACAAATATACACACTTGTACAGACATAAGAGTGTCACAGGTTATCAGACAAGTTCCACACACACCCAAATACACGGGGCTAAATGACCACGATATCGCAAAGCCCCTAAAACAATCATCAACAACAACTGTTGCTGTCACCCAGTCCGTCCCTCGCTGGCCAGGTCGCTTTATATAGCGAGGCTGGTGACTCAATGGATGTTTCTAGAGCAGACCAGGGTTACTCTCAGACCTTCTCAAGGATTCCATTACCGGGTGGGCTGCTCGTTGCGTAAACTGCTGGGTGACACAGAGTCCAGGGGTAGCCTGGGGAGAGCTGGAGTTATGTGCGAGGCAGCGAAGCAACCCAGCACGCGTAACACTATTTTCCTCTCTCTCCTTTAAAATTTCATTTCTATTCTACACAATAGTGTGTATTTGAGATTTCCTGCATTTGAATTTGGGCAAGCTTTCTCACTGAAAGTCCTTTGTCACTTTCCACAATCACAATTCTTCTGGTTTCGAGGTCTAAACACGTTCGTCCCTTGTTACTCATATTTACTTGACGACTGAAATGCTACGGTAGTTCTGTCTCACTAATTAGCGCATGTACTGCAAGTCGATTCCTTCTCTCAAGTTGACTACCTGAGTTCGACCTTATCGGTGGCAATCTGAGCTATGAATAGAATGATGCAAGCCTGCATTTCACTCCCTGTCTCTCCTTTGACTCGAAATAGGTGTAGTACAGACATTCAAAAGGGATTTCCGTATGTCTGCAGAATTGTTTTAAAAGATAGGATGACATGGTCCGGCGTAAAAAAATGTCCTGCAGCGTGTGAAGTGTCCGCTTAAGTCAAGTGGACGGGGCAGATGGCGATGTCCGCTGTCCGGACTTCAAGGTGTCCGCTGAAATGAGGCTAACTTAACACTTGTCATCTGTAAAATAAAATAGGTTCCAAGGGAAAATGTCCGTATAGGGAGGTGTCCACTGAATAAGGTGTCCGTTAGGCCAGGTTCGATTGTATTTAATTTCAAAGGAGTACCGTACCTAATATCTGTTACGAAGGGATCAACTGACAGTCTGTGTACTTCATAACGCATCTAACAAGTTTGGCTAGCCGTATCCACGGGATGATGTACAGCCAAAGGTACGAGACATCTTGTCGTCAAAAAACCGTATTGTCATTTTGTGACATTAACTCACAGTTGGACAAATGGGGTGGATTCAGTAATCAATTAAGCTTTTTAAAAATCTACGAAAGGAATGGATACTTTTCATTAACTAGTCACCTGTTTCTTAAACGCGCAAGTATTCACGCATTTTCTCAGCCTGTTAAGACTTCCCACAGGACGCGCGGTTAACCTCAATCTTACCGTTGCACTGCAATAAGGTTACATAAAAAGAAAGCTTGTTCCCATTCGCAATACATTATGGTACGGCTTTGTGATTTTTAAATCTTACGGTATCGCAGAGGGAGTGACGTCATACTCTTCACGTAGCAAGGGAGAAAATATTAACTTGCAAATTGTTTGGGACCGTACCAACGTTAAATCGACACAGATTTTATTCCAGCGGTCCAAGAATTCGAGCCTCAAATGGAGGTTAAACCTAAAATGGGCAAACGTTAAAATGAAGCCTGATATACATTGTTTCTTATGGCATAATAGCCGGGACCATCGGAAAAGAACTTTAATTGCGGGTAAAAGTTAATTCTAGAAACGTTAGATCGGGAGTTTACTGTACCAATAATTCATGAGGAGACCAAATCCTGGTTTGTGCACATCTACTTGGCTAATTATTGATAATATATCATTTTCATACCTTCCCGAGAGTCATTAGCAATTGAATTTACTGTCAATTATCATTATTGCATTGAAAATATGTGCTAAATTGCGTAAATACATGGTTATATTTATATATTAGCACCGTAAAGTGCGGGGTTGTTCCACTTGGCTGTTGCTCTGCATCGGCTGACTACGGTTGATGTCATTTCCCTTCTTATCTCTAAGTGTACTTGTCTTATCAGCTGCTTCGGTCACTAAGCAGTCATCCCACTATCACACTCAGTGTACATTCTCTCGCTTAAGATGGTTGGACAGTTAACTTTAAAGGAGTGCAGTTTTGTTTTAAAAAGTTACTTAGAATGTGTTCGCGCAGAATGATGGAAAACATAACATACGATATCAGAAACACTTCAGTGGCCGAACATAATCGTGTTAATCAACGTGTGTTTTCTCGATACAATGCCCGTTTAGCTGCGGGAGGACACCATTTTCAGCACCTTCATATATGCTAAAGATTGAACATTATTAACCATGTACGAGAGATAAAGCTTGAAAAGTTACTTTAACAAGGGGAGTTACTGCAACAGTCGGCCGATGCACGGGCAATGGCAGAGTGGAAAATACCCGCGCGATGGTGCTGATATATAAATATAACCCTGTATAAGTTCTTTAAATTTCACCTTTACCTATGGAACAGGTCAGGAAAAAATCTGGAGATGATGTTTACTCCTCCGCCCACCCACCCACCATTCCCTTTTTAGATCACGACATATATACATAAAATTCCGCCCAAGTCTACCATTATACGCATAGTTTATGGGCAAATGCATTATTGCCAACCCCATTCTGTAAAGCAAAAAGCGCTAAGTTAAAGCTATAATGTGCCAAGTTTCATTCAGAGCACCTCAAAGACACCCGAGTGCACCATTTTTTTTAAATAACGTATGATCTACTGCTCGGGTCTAAGCTTCGTGGACCTGAGAGGAATGTGCATCGCAGACTACGAGTAGTGGTGGTGACGAGTGATGAGGTTTCTCGGTCCTTGCGTAGTAACAGAAGCAAATACATTAGTCGGTGACTCAGTCACTCATTCCCAACGCCACACTGGTTTCAGAAAAGGCCCATGTTAGCAGTATTGGAATAGACGAGAATGTCAGGTAACACGGTGGGCTTCTCAATTCTCGCCTGTTCCTACCCTGCCTCTGCCCTTCATCCCGCAAGTTCACAGAGCTTGGAACCGAGCAGTATATCCTCCAATTCGCCAGGACTGAAATTACCTAAAAATGCATAAATAATTTTCATCCAGACCCATGGTTTTTGCCTAGAATAATAATCGCTGGGAGAAAGGGCTAATAATACCAGTGTTTAAGAAAGGGGACAAGAAAGTGTGTGATAACTACAGAGGGATCACCCTCATATCACAGATAGTAAAAATACTGGAAAGGATATTAGAAAAGAATGAGAAGAAAGGTGGAAGGAGAGTTGCAAGAGGAACAGTATGGCTTCAGGAGTGGATGATCCACGGTGGACCCAATCTTTAGCTTGAGGCAGGTGATGGAAAAGAACTGGGAATATGGAGAGGGTTTGGTCATGACTTTCATAGATCTAGAAAAGGCATATGATAGTGTCCCCAGAGAGAAGGTATGGGAAACTATGTTTAAGAAGGGACTGGGAAAAGAAATGTTGGAAATGGTGCAAGCAATGTACAACGACTGTGTTAGCAGGGTACTGACCCCAGTTGGAAAGACAGATTGGTTTAGGAACAAGACTGGACTAAGACAGGGGAGTGTGCTGTCACCTCTTTTGTTCATAATGGTAATGGATGAAATTGTAAAGGAAACAAAGGAAGCATATGTACATAAAGAAATGAAGTTGCTATTATTTGCAGACGATATTGTGGTCTGGGGAAGGAACACCGAAGAAGGGCAAAAACAACTAGATGCACTGAACGAAAATATTCAGAAGTACGGCCTGAAAATCAGTATAGAGAAAAGCAAGACCATGGTGAGGACAAGAGGGGAAAGACAAGGAAAGGGCACTGTGAAAATTGGAAGTCAGAGTTTGGAAATTGTGGACACGTTCAAATACCTAGGAAGTGAATTGATGCAAACTGGTAGGTTGGACATGGAGATTGGCAGGAGGGTACAGCAGAGCAATGCATTCTATCAAAGTGTAAGAAAACTTGTTTGGGATAAGGAAGTACCAAGGAAAAGCAAGTAGGTAATGTATAAAATGTACTATGTACCCATATTAACTTATGCAGCTGAGGCTTGGACCCTGACAAGCAGGCAAGAGAGTAGAATCCAAGCCAGTGAAATGAAATTCCTAAGAAGTATGATAGGAAATACAGAGTGAGGAATGAAGATGTTAGGAAGGAAGTTGGGATGGGGAAACTCAATGTGAGAATTGAGAAGAATAAACTCAGATGGTTTGAACATGCAAAGAGGATGGAGGAAAATAGAATACCAAGACAGATGCTGGAGGCCAAGTGCAAGGGTAAGAGAGCAAGGGGAAGACCTAGAACAAGGTGGATCGATTCAGTAAAGAACAGTGTGAGGAAAAGGAATCTGGACTGGGACACGATAGTGGAAGAATGGTGGAAGGAAAGAGGAAAGTGGAGAAGTGCCATAAATACCCCGACCCGGCAGGAGCTGGATAAGGGGAAATGATGATGATGAATAATCGCTAGATAGCAGCTAATACATCCTTGGGTATTGTCACGCACAGCGGGGATAAGTCACGCATTAATAATTTTTATCCAGGACTCAATGGTTTTGTCAACTAATGCTTTTTCACATAATTACAATATTACGTGTCTCGAATGGTGTACTTTGTATCCCACATGTTGGCAACAGTGAAACATGGCCGCCGTCATTGAATGGTGTACTTTGTATCCCACATGTTGGCAACAGTGAAACATGGCCGCCGTCATTGAATGGTGTACTTTGTATCCCACATGTTGGCAACAGTGAAACATGGCCGCCGTCATTGAATGGTGTACTTTGTATCCCACATGTTGGCAACAGTGAAACATGGCCGCCGTCATTGAATGGTGTACTTTGTATCCCACATGTTGGCAACAGTGAAACATGGCCGCCGTCATTGAATGGTGTACTTTGTATCCCACATGTTGGCAACAGTGAAACATGGCCGCCGTCATTGAATGGTGTACTTTGTATCCCACATGTTGGCAACAGTGAAACATGGCCGCCGTCATTGAATGGTGTACTTTGTATCCCACATGTTGGCAACAGTGAAACATGGCTGCCGTCATTGAATGGTGTACTTTGTATCCCACATGTTGGCAACAGTGAAACATGGCCGCCGTCATTGAATGGTGTACTTTGTATCCCACATGTTGGCAACAGTGAAACATGGCCGCCGTCATTGAATGGTGTACTTTGTATCCCACATGTTGGCAACAGTGAAACATGGCCGCCGTCATTGAATGGTGTACTTTGTATCCCACATGTTGGCAACAGTGAAACATGGCCGCCGTCATTGAATGGTGTACTTTGTATCCCACATGTTGGCAACAGTGAAACATGGCCGCCGTCATTGAATGGTGTACTTTGTATCCCACATGTTGGCAACAGTGAAACATGGCCGCCGTCATTGAATGGTGTACTTTGTATCCCACATGTTGGCAACAGTGAAACATGGCCGCCGTCATTGAATGGTGTACTTTGTATCCCACATGTTGGCAACAGTGAAACATGGCCGCCGTCATTGAATGGTGTACTTTGTATCCCACATGTTGGCAACAGTGAAACATGGCTGCCGTCATTGAATGGTGTACTTTGTATCCCACATGTTGGCAACAGTGAAACATGGCCGCCGTCATTGAATGGTGTACTTTGTATCCCACATGTTGGCAACAGTGAAACATGGCCGCCGTCATTGAATGGTGTACTTTGTATCCCACATGTTGGCAACAGTGAAACATGGCCGCCGTCATTGAAAGGTGTACTTTGTATCCCACATGTTGGCAACAGTGAAACATGGCCGCCGTCATTGAAAGGTGTACTTTGTATCCCACATGTTGGCAACAGTGAAACATGGCCGCCGTCATTGAAAGGTGTACTTTGTATCCCACATGTTGGCAACAGTGAAACATGGCCGCCGTCATTGAATGGTGTACTTTGTATCCCACATGTTGGCAACAGTGAAACATGGCTGCCGTCATTGAATGGTGTACTTTGTATCCCACATGTTGGCAACAGTGAAACATGGCCGCCGTCATTGAATGGTGTACTTTGTATCCCACATGTTGGCAACAGTGAAACATGGCCGCCGTCATTGAATGGTGTACTTTGTATCCCACATGTTGGCAACAGTGAAACATGGCCGCCGTCATTGAATAGTGTACTTTGTATCCCACATGTTGGCAACAGTGAAACATGGCCGCCGTCATTGAATGGTGTACTTTGTATCCCACATGTTGGCAACAGTGAAACAAGGCTGCCGTCATTGAATGCTGTACTTTGTATCCCACATGTTGGCAACAGTGAAACATGGCCGCCGTCATTGAATGGTGTACTTTGTATCCCACATGTTGGCAACAGTGAAACATGGCCGCCGTCATTGAATGGTGTACTTTGTATCCCACATGTTGGCAACAGTGAAACATGGCCGCCGTCATTGAATGGTGTACTTTGTATCCCACATGTTGGCAACAGTGAAACATGGCCGCCGTCATTGAATGGTGTACTTTGTATCCCACATGTTGGCAACAGTGAAACATGGCTGCCGTCATTGAATGGTGTACTTTGTATCCCACATGTTGGCAACAGTGAAACAAGGCCGCCGTCATTGAATGGTGTACTTTGTATCCCACATGTTGGCAACAGTGAAACATGGCCGCCGTCATTGAATGGTGTACTTTGTATCCCACATGTTGGCAACAGTGAAACAAGGCTGCCGTCATTGAAAGGTGTACTTTGTATCCCACATGTTGGCAACAGTGAAACATGGCCGCCGTCATTGAATGGTGTACTTTGTATCCCACATGTTGGCAACAGTGAAACATGGCTGCCGTCATTGAATGGTGTACTTTGTATCCCACATGTTGGCAACAGTGAAACATGGCCGCCGTCATTGAATGGTGTACTTTGTATCCCACATGTTGGCAACAGTGAAACATGGCCGCCGTCATTGAATGGTGTACTTTGTATCCCACATGTTGGCAACAGTGAAATATGGCCGCCGTCATTGAATGGTGTACTTTGTATCCCACATGTTGGCAACAGTGAAACATGGCCGCCGTCATTGAATGGTGTACTTTGTATCCCACATGTTGGCAACAGTGAAACATGGCTGCCGTCATTGAATGGTGTACTTTGTATCCCACATGTTGGCAACAGTGAAACATGGCCGCCGTCATTGAATGGTGTACTTTGTATCCCACATGTTGGCAACAGTGAAACATGGCCGCCGTCATTGAAAGGTGTACTTTGTATCCCACATGTTAGCAACAGTGAAACATGGCCGCCGTCATTGAATGGTGTACTTTGTATCCCACATGTTGGCAACAGTGAAACATGGCCGCCGTCATTGAAAGGTGTACTTTGTATCCCACATGTTGGCAACAGTGAAACATGGCCGCCGTCATTGAATGGTGTACTTTGTATCCCACATGTTGGCAACAGTGAAACATGGCCGCCGTCATTGAATGGTGTACTTTGTATCCCACATGTTGGCAACAGTGAAACATGGCTGCCGTCATTGAATGGTGTACTTTGTATCCCACATGTTGTCAACAGTGAAACATGGCCGCCGTCATTGAATGGTGTACTTTGTATCCCACATGTTGGCAACAGTGAAACATGGCCGCCGTCATTGAAAGGTGTACTTTGTATCCCACATGTTGGCAACAGTGAAACATGGCCGCCGTCATTGAATGGTGTACTTTGTATCCCACATGTTGGCAACAGTGAAATATGGCCGCCGTCATTGAATGGTGTACTTTGTATCCCACATGTTGGCAACAGTGAAACATGGCCGCCGTCATTGAATGGTGTACTTTGTATCCCACATGTTGGCAACAGTGAAACATGGCCGCCGTCATTGAATGGTGTACTTTGTATCCCACATGTTGGCAACAGTGAAACATGGCCGCCGTCATTGAATGGTGTACTTTGTATCCCACATGTTGGCAACAGTGAAACATGGCCGCCGTCATTGAATGGTGTACTTTGTATCCCACATGTTGGCAACAGTCAAACATGGCCGCCGTCATTGAATGGTGTACTTTGTATCCCACATGTTGGCAACAGTGAAACATGGCCGCCGTCATTGAATGGTGTACTTTGTATCCCACATGTTGGCAACAGTGAAACATGGCTGCCGTCATTGAATGGTGTACTTTGTATCCCACATGTTGGCAACAGTGAAACATGGCCGCCGTCATTGAATGGTGTACTTTGTATCCCACATGTTGGCAACAGTGAAACATGGCCGCCGTCATTGAATGGTGTACTTTGTATCCCACATGTTGGCAACAGTGAAACATGGCCGCCGTCATTGAAAGGTGTACTTTGTATCCCACATGTTGGCAACAGTGAAACATGGCCGCCGTCATTGAAAGGTGTACTTTGTATCCCACATGTTGGCAACAGTGAAACATGGCCGCCGTCATTGAAAGGTGTACTTTGTATCCCACATGTTGGCAACAGTGAAACATGGCCGCCGTCATTGAATGGTGTACTTTGTATCCCACATGTTGGCAACAGTGAAACATTCATTCATTCATTCATTCATTTATTTGCTATGGGGGTGTGTCCCCCGGTGGCAAATTGGATATACATAACAAATACATAATTATACATAACAATACATAATTATACATAACAATACATAATTATACATAACAATTCAATAACAATTATACACCAATTAAACTGGAGTATTTACACAAATAGTCAGTCTTTTCTTAAACACACCTATATGTTTGGGAAAAGGCTCTAAGACTGCGGCAGGTAGAGAGTTCCAGTTATCAATGGCACGGTTTACAAAAGAATATTTACCATAATTTGTTCGCTGTGGTCGGCCCTTAACTTTGAAAGGATGATCGCTCCTACCCATGTAAGTGGGCTTTCCCAATCGTTTGCTAAGCTCACCCCATGCTGGTTGATTTGTATACGTGCTGTACATAGCGTAGAGTCTAGATTTCATCCTCCTAGCCTCCAGTGATTCCCACCCAAGTTTCTTTAACATACGGCTCACACTGCTCCTGGGATTAAAGTCACTGAGCACAAATCTAGCGGCCTTTCTTTGTACCATTTCCAACTCATTGATGAGCCCTACTTGATATGGATCCCAAACCGCCGAGGCATATTCCAGAATAGGTCTTACAAGTGACAAATAGCCTAATTCTTTAGCAGAGGTACTACTTCCTTTTAATACCCTCATTACAAAGTGCAGGGATTTGTAAGCTTTTGAAACTACACATCCTACATGACTACTCCATTTCATATCATTCCTTACGTGAACGCCCAAATATTTGCAAGAATCTTCTTCTACAAGTATTTCCGAGCCAATGTTATATTGAAAATCCTGCCTTCGCACTTTCCCTATTTTTAAGAGACTACATTTTCTTGTGTTTATTTTCATTTTATTTACAATCGCCCACTTATAGACCAGGTTCAGGTCCTCTTGCAGCACTGCATTGTCTTGTGAGTCGTGTATCTTTCGATATATTACACAATCATCCGCAAACAATCGACAGTCACTGCGAATTCCATTTGGTAAGTCATTTATAAACGCCAAAAACAACAAAGTTCCGATTACGCTGCCCTGAGGGATACCCGACGTTACGGTAATTTCATCCGAGAATACGCCTTCAACTTTCACTTTCTGGGAACGACCCGTCAAAAATTCTTGGATCCATAAAATTACTCTTCTATCAATCTTCGTCGAAGCTAATTTATGGAGTAGCATGTCATGAGGCACGACATCAAATGCCTTCGCAAAATCTATCACCACGGCGTCGACTGAAACTCCATGGTCTAACGATTCCCTAATGTCTTGAAAAAGTGATAGCATCTGACTCTCGCATGAGTAACCTTTCCGAAATCCATGCTGCCTATCATTAAACCATGATAATGTTTCCCACTGTTCCCTCAAGTAGTCGCAAATGAGATGCTCCATCTGCTTACAAACGATGGACGTAAGGCTAACCGGCCTGTAGTTGCCCAATTCAAGTCTGCTCCCTCCCTTAAATATTGGGACTACCGTAGCTCTTTTCCAGTCATCTGGGATTTGCGCATTGTTTATGGACACATTAAATATCACCTCCAAGTATCGTGCCACGGCCCTACCTCCTAATTTAAGTACTTCACTAACAATATTATCAGGACCCTTTGATACATTGAAACGCAGTTTTTGTATTAGCTTTACAATTGCTGACTGGTTTATTTGGAACAGGGGAGCCCCTGATTCGTCGTTAAGGTCCAACACACAGCTATTGGATTTATTGAACACACTACCGTAAAATACATTTAATTCATTAGCAATGGCCTGTTTCTCAGTAATTAATTTACCGTCACCGGACATTATCATCGACAAATTATTTGAATTTCCCTTTCTTCTCCTAACATAACTGTAAAATTTTTTCCACCCACCCCCTCCCGAACCAAGTAAACCTTGCATATAACTGTCATGAGCAGCCCTCTTTTTTAAGACGAGCTCTCTTGATAAGGACTTAAATTTCAACATATACTTGTCACTATCATGTCTTTTATTGTATAATTTCCTAATTTTCCGTTTTAGTCTCCTAATTTCTCGTGTGTAATACTCAGGGTCTGGGTTTTGTTTCAGCAATTTAAATGGGACAAATTTATCAACAGCGCTATTTAAAATTTTCAAAAAGTTAGTCCACAGGATATTAATGTGATTTCCTTCCGATGCCCATCCTACAAATAGCTCATTCAAATACCCCTGAAACTTGCCCTGATCCGCCCTGCGATACTGGAATATGATCTTTTTCGCTACATCAGAGTCTAATTTTGTAACGTCACCATATCTAATATTTAATTCAACCCCAGAATGGTCACTAATTCCTGGTACTTTCAGACAGTTAATATACAGCTCTACAGGCCTTACGAGATAAACATCTAAGGTATTATTGTCTCTAGTTGGGAAGTCAACTACTTGGGAAAATCCCCCCTCCCTTAAGAATTTATTTGCAGCGCTCTGAGCTTGACCACAGCTAGTTGACTCACCAGACCAGTCTACTTTGGGGAGGTTTAAATCTCCAGCAATTATTATGCTCTTTTTCATAGCATTACCCGTACAAGTTTTATCATACAGTGTTTCGAGGAGAGAAAAGTTATCTTTCGGTGCTCTATACGCCCCTATCACCTGAAGAGGGAATTTATTTCCTTTATCCGAAATTTGTACACATAACATTTCATGATCCATATCAGCCCACTTTAAGAAACTAGCTATATTTTTGCGCACACAAATAAATAGCCCACCACCTCGCTTCCCCCGATCCCTTCTGTACATTTCGTAGGTCCCTTGAATTATTTCGCTACTATTTATGTCCTCATATAACCAAGATTCAGTTGCAATGACAATGTCCGGAGAATACGTCTCTACAAGATTCCAAAATTCAATTAATTTATTTCCTAAACTCTGACAATTAACCTGCAGTAATCTTAGAGTCTTACCTCCGCAGCAAATATCTTGAAGTAGCTCCTGTTCCCATCGGCTGGCAACCTCTGGACCTGCTCCTCCTCACAAAAGCCGGCACGAACCGATGACCCTGTCATGGCTGCCGTCATTGAATGGTGTACTTTGTATCCCACATGTTGGCAACAGTGAAACATGGCCGCCGTCATTGAATGGTGTACTTTGTATCCCACATGTTGGCAACAGTGAAACATGGCCGCCGTCATTGAATGGTGTACTTTGTATCCCACATGTTGGCAACAGTGAAACATGGCCGCCGTCATTGAATGGTGTACTTTGTATCCCACATGTTGGCAACAGTGAAACATGGCCGCCGTCATTGAATGGTGTACTTTGTATCCCACATGTTGGCAACAGTGAAACAAGGCTGCCGTCATTGAATGGTGTACTTTGTATCCCACATGTTGGCAACAGTGAAACATGGCCGCCGTCATTGAATGGTGTACTTTGTATCCCACATGTTGGCAACAGTGAAACATGGCCGCCGTCATTGAATGGTGTACTTTGTATCCCACATGTTGGCAACAGTGAAACATGGCCGCCGTCATTGAATGGTGTACTTTGTATCCCACATGTTGGCAACAGTGAAACATGGCCGCCGTCATTGAATGGTGTACTTTGTATCCCACATGTTGGCAACAGTGAAACATGGCTGCCGTCATTGAATGGTGTACTTTGTATCCCACATGTTGGCAACAGTGAAACAAGGCCGCCGTCATTGAATGGTGTACTTTGTATCCCACATGTTGGCAACAGTGAAACATGGCCGCCGTCATTGAATGGTGTACTTTGTATCCCACATGTTGGCAACAGTGAAACAAGGCTGCCGTCATTGAAAGGTGTACTTTGTATCCCACATGTTGGCAACAGTGAAACATGGCCGCCGTCATTGAATGGTGTACTTTGTATCCCACATGTTGGCAACAGTGAAACATGGCTGCCGTCATTGAATGGTGTACTTTGTATCCCACATGTTGGCAACAGTGAAACATGGCCGCCGTCATTGAATGGTGTACTTTGTATCCCACATGTTGGCAACAGTGAAACATGGCCGCCGTCATTGAATGGTGTACTTTGTATCCCACATGTTGGCAACAGTGAAATATGGCCGCCGTCATTGAATGGTGTACTTTGTATCCCACATGTTGGCAACAGTGAAACATGGCCGCCGTCATTGAATGGTGTACTTTGTATCCCACATGTTGGCAACAGTGAAACATGGCTGCCGTCATTGAATGGTGTACTTTGTATCCCACATGTTGGCAACAGTGAAACATGGCCGCCGTCATTGAATGGTGTACTTTGTATCCCACATGTTGGCAACAGTGAAACATGGCCGCCGTCATTGAATGGTGTACTTTGTATCCCACATGTTGGCAACAGTGAAATATGGCCGCCGTCATTGAATGGTGTACTTTGTATCCCACATGTTGGCAACAGTGAAACATGGCCGCCGTCATTGAATGGTGTACTTTGTATCCCACATGTTGGCAACAGTGAAACATGGCTGCCGTCATTGAATGGTGTACTTTGTATCCCACATGTTGGCAACAGTGAAACATGGCCGCCGTCATTGAATGGTGTACTTTGTATCCCACATGTTGGCAACAGTGAAACATGGCCGCCGTCATTGAAAGGTGTACTTTGTATCCCACATGTTG
Source organism: Meconema thalassinum (assembly GCA_946902985.2). NCBI lineage: Eukaryota > Metazoa > Arthropoda > Insecta > Orthoptera > Tettigoniidae > Meconema > Meconema thalassinum. The sequence goes on along the minus strand of OX336395.1, from coordinate 17,962,790 downwards.
GCAACAGTGAAACATGGCCGCCGTCATTGAATGGTGTACTTTGTATCCCACATGTTGGCAACAGTGAAACATGGCCGCCGTCATTGAAAGGTGTACTTTGTATCCCACATGTTGGCAACAGTGAAACATGGCCGCCGTCATTGAATGGTGTACTTTGTATCCCACATGTTGGCAACAGTGAAATATGGCCGCCGTCATTGAATGGTGTACTTTGTATCCCACATGTTGGCAACAGTGAAACATGGCCGCCGTCATTGAATGAGCAAGAAATACAAACATTTACGCGATGTAACAAATGTTTCCGGCGCAGCAGTGATAGTTGACAGTGATTTCAATTCCTAAAGTTGGTGGCCCTGCAGAGTACCCCGTCCTTTGTATAAAACTGTTTAGAAACTGAATTAATAGTCGGGAGAAGGTTTCAGTATCAGATGTTCTCTCCTCCGCTGTCATAGAGCCACCAATCCGCCCCAATAGGAGCTCTGGCAGCCATCTTTGTGAATGAGTCCATAATGCCAACCCCACGCATTCGGTACTATATCGTATCCGACAGACCAATGGTTATGCCTAGATCAATATTTTCGTCCAGACCAATGATGGTTGGATAGTGCGCCCTAAGGGCCGCGTTAGATAACATATAACACCCCTGGTTTTTGTCACGCACATTGGGGGTATTCACGCATCAATAATCTTTATCCAGGCCAATGGTTTTGCCTTTTATTTCATTATTCATGTTGGCAACGTGTCACATGGGTATGACGTAGGGTCCGATGTTAATGTAAAATGGTAGACGTTGTTCAAATGAACACGACCAAAAATGCTTGCTTTACGTAAAAAGCAATTATATTTCCGGTGTAGGCAGTGGGAATTCAAACAAATGAACTCGCTAGGACTCCCAGAAAGGTATGTAAATCATAAATTATATATGTTCGATAAGCTATCTTGTTGAAAGTTACGAAAAGGGAGGATGGGATACTCTGCAGTTTTAATAAGAAAAGTGGCTTTTTTTGACATGTAATTTGTAGCAATAAATGCATTTAAATTTAACTGAGGCTATACCGGTATTTACATTGGTATCCAGCATATATGTGGTGTTGCTGCCAGTCCACAACACCTTCCTCAGAGCTGAAATATGCTGACAAAGCATTCCTGATGCGCACAGCTTGTTGGCCAGGATAGTTTCCTCCGATTCTCCCTAATCCCGAAAGTAATGGATGGCCATCATTCACCTGGGCATCCGCATGTCAACCTCCTTCCACTATCAGTCCCCCATTCTCCTCCCTATCAATACAATGTGGAGGGCACCACTGAGCCCGGCTGCCTTCAATAAGTTGTCCACATTTTTTTGGGTGAACCTGTATCCTACTTCTGAATAGGCACCACCTCCCAACCAAAATGCCCAAGGCATTTTCAATGCATCGCCGAACCCGAGACAGCCTGTAATTGAAGGCAAGTTGGGTTTCATCCAATCTCCTTCCAGGGTAGGGCCTCATGATGTGTTCTGAGAGTGGGAATGCTTGGTCTGCCACCAACCAACATGGAAACCTTGTACACTCTGTATAGGGCAAAGGACATGCTTCAGGCAGGTTTAACGTACCACGCATCAGAAGTTGTCCAAACAGCGATTCAGTGAATACACTGAGTCATTCTGAGAACTTACAACATACAATAAATTTAAGTTTAAGACTGTTTTGTCATCCCTTATATGCAAAATATCACATATTGAAAGCAACCAAACTCACGTAGTTAAAGCGATACTTGGCATCGCAAATTGCCATCAATATGGTGCTGTAACGCTGATGGTAGTTGTAAGCCAATGACCCAGATGCAGGTGGAGTAACTAGGTCAATGTGCTTACCATCCAATGCCCCATTACAGTTGGGAAAATTCCAAATATCCCAAAATTCTTGGGCTATTTTTCTCCAACCTGCCTGATCTGGCTCTTTCAAGTATATTAGTGACAGATTGTCCCATATAGCATCACAGGTTCCCTTGACAATACTTTGTACAGATGACACTCCACGCCGGTATGTTTCTGCCAACTGTTCTAAGTTTCCTCCATGAGCTAAGAACCTAAAGAAAAAGACAAAAATGTACATACTGAACCCTTATCATTGTGTCCAATAATAATAATAATAAGGGGGTCTGGGGTGAAATTACTGATTGTACCACAAGCAAGGGGGTCTGGGGTGAAATTACTGATTGTACCACAAGCAAGGGGGTCTGGGGTGAAATTACTGATTGTACCACAAGCAAGGGGGTCTGGGGTGAAATTAGCTCCAGGTTAGGTTTGTTTTTGTATGTCAAGCCTCAAATAAGTGAGCGCAGCATAAATCAAACAAGGCGAGGTCAGAAAGACACTAGTGTTGATCACCTCCGCACTGACTACACCGGATATAGGGTAAACAACCCTATTATTGGCACCCCTCCAGTAATTGGCACCCTCTTAAAAATGTTAGTGTATTAAGGCATTGGTTAAGTTGGTAGTGATATTGAAGGAACAAATGAAGAACTACGTTTGTGCTCGTCGTACCTCATTTGTTTCAATACTTTCCTGGCAATGGTTTCACGGGCAGCTGACATTAAGTTGATTGTTGTGAAGTTATCTGATTAAGAAAGGATTTTCTAAGAGGTAGGTTAAGAGACACTGCAGTATAATAAGTGCCTTTACTGCATAAGCAATTCTTATTTCAAAGATATGATAACATGATAGTATAGTAAAGTCCATATGGAGTTGCTGGAATCAATTCAGACATTCTAACCTCAAACACGTGAAAGTTTAAGCTGTGCCAATAACTGGCTTGTGCGAAGCTTGAAATTCTAGTTATTGGCACCTGGTGCCAATAACTAGCATTTTGAACTTATTCACTTTTGGAATGAAATTCCTTTTAATTTTGATAACAATGGCGAATTAATCGAAATGCCGAAGCAGCAACATTGAATGACAACCCTAACCAGTAATTGGCACAGTGCCAATAACTGGAAAATTAGTGTGCCAATAACTGGATAATTCTGTCTTCTACCATGACTTGGTGGGTGCAGTATTCTTGTGTTCATCATATTGTCATAGGGTACAGTAAGATGTGAGTTCCGCGTAGGTCTTTCACAGCCTCATTCTTGACTATGACAATATGAATGCCACTGAGGTATGAGTGATGCTGAGTAACGGCATTCAAGGCACAGGCAGGCCCTATACATGGTTTGAGATGTGTAGTCATCGGGTTAGGGTTGCTGCAATTGCAACCCTTGACTCTGTGAGGAAAACAATGACAACCTACATTACTTCTCACGCTGCCTGCTACGCCTCATGGTACGAGGTTTTTACGTAGCCAGGTGCCAACAACTAGAATTTTGAAATAATTCACTTTTACAGTAATATTCAGACAACTGAATAACTATCAACCGATGATTGCATTGATTTAAATATATTTTCGCTTTCTTCTTTATAGTCTCCCAAAATTAAAGCAAACTGAATAAAAAATGGGTCCTAGGCGAAAAGATTCGTACAATGAAGAACGCCTACAGAAGGCACTCCAAGAAGTGAAGAAAGGCGTGTCATTTAAAGCAGCGTCCAGATTGTATGGGATTCCCAGATCAACATTACAGTTCCGATTGAGTGATAAATACACTAAAGCATCCCATGGACCAGCACCTATACTGAGCAACGATGAGGAGAACACCCTTGTTCGGTAAGTATTAGCCCTTCCATAATCTGAATTTCTGACAATTTACAATCTAATCATTATTTTTGCTGACAATATTCTTAATTTTTTAGGTGGATCTTTGAATGTGCTCGCAAAGGATTTCCTCGGCGAAAACAAGATATTCAGGCAAGCGTGCGAGAATTTCTTCAGAAGAATAAACGCCCTAATCCATTTAAAGATGACATTCCTGGCAACAAATGGTACTCGGCCTTTCTAAAAAGGCATCCGGAAATTTCTGAAAGAACACCCGAGGGTGTAACTGCTGCAAGTGCATGTGTAAGTGAACAAGACGTGAGAGGGTGGTTTACGTCCACGGAAGAACTCCTCAAGGAGGAAGATGTTTTCAATGTACTCTCATGTCCCAGCCGCGTTTTCAATGGCGATGAAACTAATTTTGTTCTGTGTCCTAAGAAAGATATTGTACTTGCACCCACGGGCTGTAAAAACGTCTACGAAGTGGAGAAGGGTCAAGCCAAAGCTACACTAACTGTCATGTGCACATTCTCAGCAGATGGGAGGATGTGTCCTCCAATGATAATTTACCCATTTCAGAGAATACCTACCAATGTTATCAACAAGGTTCCTGAAAAATGGGGTATCGGGCGAAGCGATAATGGATGGATGAAATCTGAAGTTTTCTATGAATTCATAGCTAATGTTTTCCATCCATACCTAATAGAAAATAACATCAAATTGCCAGTAATTTTGTTTGTCGACGGGCATAAAACTCATTTAACATACTATTTAAGTGAGTTGTGTAAAGAACTAAAAATTATTCTGACATCGTTGTATCCCAATTCGACAAGAATATTACAGCCTGCTGATGTTGCTGCCTTCAGACCTCTCAAAAGTGAGTGGAAAAATGCTGCATTCACATGGCAAACAAACAACAGTGGAAAAGCTATAACTAAGGAAGAATTTGCACCAATCTTGAACGAAATGATTGAAAAAATGGACCTGGTAAACACAATAAAAAATGGTTTCAGAGCTACTGGTTTGTATCCATGGGATCCCAACAACATTGATTTCTCAAAGTGTTTGGGTAGCAACGTTCCTAACCGCAATAATATTACCATCAGTGGCAGCAATGGAAGAAAATCAGATGTCAAGCCTCTTCCATACAACACATTTGTTCAAATAGTTGGAGAAGAGAAAATAAAGAAGTTTGGGACTATAAAGGAAGTGATTGAAAACGGAGCTCACGGAGAAGATTTCTTTGTTCTTTATCGGCTGTGGGAATGTTACCAAAATGAAGAACAGCGAATGGAACGGGAAGTTTCTGTAATCACATCTGATGTCAACGTATCCCTAGCTAATGAAAACCTGGACATTTCAAGTTCTCAACCTTCTGCAAGTGAAGAAGGTAGCCAATGTTCTTCAGGAAGAGATGACACAGAAGATGCAAATAAAACCCCAACCAAAAGCATACACAGAGTCCTCCAGTGGCCAGAAACCCCCAAGAGGAAAGGAAAGCGTCAAGTTGAAAGAGTGCCGTTTGTTTTAACCTCAAGGAAGAGGAATGACCTGCACGAAGAAAAGGTAAAATTGAAGGAGGACATCTTGAAACAGAAGGAAAAACGAAAGCAGGAAAGAGAAGAAAAGAAAATTCAAAAACTAGCTGTTGAACAGAAAAAGAAGAAAAAGAAAGTTATAGGCACTCCAAGAGGTCTGACATCACAAGCTACACTTAAAATTATACCTGGAGCAAGTCAAGCTCAGCATTCAGATGAGAAATATCCAGCTTCCACAAGTGGTTACAGGCCTATGAAAGAGAAAGATCAAGAGTTTCGTGGGATGTGCTTCAAATGCACAAGAGGTGTTTCTTCCACGAAGGGATATGAATGCAATAACTGCAACAAACTGTACCACTCTAAATGTATTCCCAGTGAACATCACATACACATCCCAGACGATTCAGATGATGATCTATTCGTGTGCCATATTTGTTACATGGTTAATGATAGTGACGGTAGTGATGTTGATATTGATGACAAGAGTGATGATGTATCTTAATCACTGGAATTCTTTCATACTGCTTTGATTATAAGAAAAAGGCCTATGTACAGCAGTTTTTGAGCACATGGACTCAAAAGTACTGACAATTAGTTCAGAAATGCATTATGTGTTTTTCTAATTTGTGTCAACATTTTACTTTTATTTTCTACGTGTATTTTTATGGGATTCATAATTTTATTAATAACTTTTGCATTCTATTGCAACATTAGATACTATAAATAGATTGTGATAAATAATTCTGAATAATAATAATTAAAACTGATTTTAATTAGGGGTGCCAATAACTGGCAATGTCGGTGCCAACTACTGGAAAATTGTGCCAATGACTGGGAAATTTGTAAAAATTTTCATGCAAATTGTTTGAATAAAAATATAAAATCCTACACAATATGTAATGCGTGTATAATGTTACTACATCCTTCTAGTATAATAATATGTCATAACTATACCTGAAACATGCCAAGTAACGAAGATACAACGCTTCTTATACAAATATGGCCTTAATGTGCCAATAACTGGGTGGTTTACTAAATCACACGAGGCGAGGTCAGAAAGACACAAGTGTTGATCACCTCCGCACTGACTACACCAGATATATGCGCTAAATCACACGAGGCGAGGTCAGAAAGACACAAGTGTTGATCACCTCCGCACTGACTACACCAGATATATGCGCTAAATCACACGAGGCGAGGTCAGAAAGACACAAGTGTTGATCACCTCCGCACTGACTACACCAGATATATGAGCTAAATCAAACGAGGCGAGGTCAGAAAGACACAAGTGTTGATCACCTCCGCACTGACTACACCAGATATATGCGCTAAATCACACGAGGCGAGGTCAGAAAGACACAAGTGTTGATCACCTCCGCACTGACTACACCAGATATATGCGCTAAATCACACGAGGCGAGGTCATAAAGACACAAGTGTTGATCACCTCGGCACTGACTACACCGGATATATGCGTTAAATCACACGAAGCGAGGTCAGAAAGACACAAGTGTTGATCACCTCTGCACTGACTACACCGGATATATGCGCTCAATCACACGAGGCGAGGTCAGAAAGACACAAGTGTTGATCACCTCCGCACTGACTACACCGGATATATGCGCTCAATCAAACGAGGTGAGGTCAGAAAGACACAAGTGTTGATCACCTCCGCACTGACTACACCGGATATATACGCTAAATCACACGAGGCGAGGTCAGAAAGGCACAAGTGTTGATCACCTCCGCACTGACTACAACGGATATATGTGCTAAATCAAAGGAGGCGAGGTCAGAAAAACACAAGTGTTGATCACCTCCGCACTGACTACACCGGATATATACGCTAAATCACACGAGGCGAGGTCAGAAAGGCACAAGTGTTGATCACCTCCGCACTGACTACACCGGATATATGCGCTAAATCACACGAAGCGAGGTCAGAAAGACACAAGTGTTGATCACCTCCGCACTGACTACACCGGATATATACGCTAAACCACACGAGGCGAGGTCAGAAAGACACAAGTGTTGATCACCTCCGCACTGACTACACCGGATATATGCGCTAAATCACACGAGGCGAGGTCAGAAAGACACAAGTGTTGATCACCTTCGCACTGACTACACCGGATATATGCGCTAAATCACACGAGGCGAGGTCAGAAAGACACAAGTGTTGATCATCTCCGCACTGACTACACCGGTTATATGCGCTAAATCACACGAGGCGAGGTCAGAAAGACACAAGTGTTGATCGACTCCGCACTGACTACACCGGATATATGCGCTAAATCACACGAGGCGAGGTCAGAAAGACACAAGTGTTGATCACCTCCGCACTGACTACACCGGATATATGCGCTAAATCACACGAGGCGAGCTCAGAAAGACACAAGTGTTGATCACCTCCGCACTGACTACACCGGATATATGCGCTAAATCACACGAGGCGAGGTCAGAAAGACACAAGTGTTGATCACCTCCGCACTGACTACACCGGATATATGCGCTAAATCATACGAGGCGAGGTCAGAAAGACACAAGTGTTGATCACCTCCGCACTGACTACACCGGATATATGCGCTAAATCACACGAGGCGAGGTCAGAAAGACACAAGTGTTGATCACCTCCGCACTGACTACACCGGATATATGCGCTAAATCACACGAGGCGAGGTCAGAAAGACACAAGTGTTGATCACCTTCGCACTGACTACACCGGATATATGCGCTAAATCACACGAGGCGAGGTCAGAAAGACACAAGTGTTGATCATCTCCGCACTGACTACACCGGTTATATGCGCTAAATCACACGAGGCGAGGTCAGAAAGACACAAGTGTTGATCGACTCCGCACTGACTACACCGGATATATGCGCTAAATCACACGAGGCGAGGTCAGAAAGACACAAGTGTTGATCACCTCCGCACTGACTACACCGGATATATGCGCTAAATCACACGAGGCGAGGTCAGAAAGACACAAGTGTTGATCACCTCCGCACTGACTACACCAGATATATGCGCTAAATCAAAGGAGGCGAGGTCAGAAAGACACAAGTGTTGATCACCTCCGCACTGACTACACAGGATATATGCGCTAAATCAAAGGAGGCGAGGTCAGAAAGTCACAAGTGTTGATAACCTCCGCACTGACTACACCGGATATATGCGCTAAATCAAACGAGGCGAGCTCAGAAAGACACAAGTGTTGATCACCTACGAACTGACTACACCGGATATATGCGCTAAATCACACGAGGCGAGGTCAGAAAGACACAAGTGTTGATCACCTCCGCACTGACTACACCGGATATATGCGCTAAATCACACGAGGCGAGGTCAGAAAGACACAAGTGTTGATCACCTCCGCACTGACTACACCGGATATATGCGCTAAATCACACGAGGCGAGGTCAGAAAGACACAAGTGTTGATCACCTTCGCACTGACTACACCGGATATATGCGCTAAATCACACGAGGCGAGGTCAGAAAGACACAAGTGTTGATCATCTACGCACTGACTACACCGGTTATATGCGCTAAATCACACGAGGCGATGTCAGAAAGACACAAGTGTTGATCACCTCCGCACTGACTACACCCGATATATGCGCTAAATCACACGAGGCGAGGTCAGAAAGACACAAGTGTTGATCACCTCCGCACTGACTACACCGGATATATGCGCTAAATCACACGAGGCGAGGTCAGAAAGACACAAGTGTTGATCACCTCCGCACTGACTACACCGGATATATGCGCAAAATCAAAGGAGGCGAGGTCATAAAGACACAGGTGTTGATCACCTCCGCACTGACTACACCGGATATATGCGCTAAATCACACGAGGCGAGGTCAGAAAGACACAAGTGTTGATCACCTCCGCACTGACTACACCGGATATATGCGCTAAATCACACGAGGCGAGGTCAGAAAGACACAAGTGTTGATCACCTTCGCACTGACTACACCGGATATATGCGCTAAATCAAAGGAGGCGAGGTCAGAAAGTCACAAGTGTTGATCACCTCCGCACTGACTACACCGGATATATGCGCTAAATCACACGAGGCGAGCTCAGAAAGACACAAGTGTTGATCACCTCCGCACTGACAACACCGGATATATGCGCTAAATCACACGAGGCGAGGTCAGAAAGACACAAGTGTTGATCACCTCCGCACTGACTACACCGGATATATGCGCTAAATCACACGAGCCGAGGTCAGAAAGACACAAGTGTTGATCACCTCCGCACTGACTACACCGGATATATGCGCTAAATCACACGAGGCGAGGTCAGAAAGACACAAGTGTTGATCACCTCCGCACTGACTACACCGGATATATGCGCTAAATCACACGAGGCGAGGTCAGAAAGACACAAGTGTTGATCACCTCCGCACTGACTACACCGGATATATGCGCTAAATCACACGAGGCGAGGTCAGAAAGACACAAGTGTTGATCACCTCCGCACAGACTACAACGGATATATGCGCTAAATCAAAGGAGGCGAGGTCAGAAAGACACAAGTGTTGATCACCTCCGCACTGACTACACCAGATATATGCGCTAAATCACACGAGGCGAGCTCAGAAAGACATAAGTGTTGATCACTTCCGCACTGACTACACCGGATATATGCGCTAAATCACACGAGGCGAGGTCAGAAAGACACAAGTGTTGATCAACTCCACACTGACTACACCGGATATATGCGCTAAATCACACGAGGCGAGGTCAGAAAGACACAAGTGTTGATCACCTCCGCACTGACTACACCGGATATATGCGCTCAATCAAACGAGGCGAGGTCAGAAAGACACAAGTGTTGATCACCTCCGCACTGACTACACCGGATATATGCGCTAAATCACACGAGGCGAGGTCAGAAAGACACAAGTGTTGATCACCTCCGCACTGACTACACCGGATATATGCGCTCAATCAAACGAGGCGAGGTCAGAAAGACACAAGTGTTGATCACCTCCGCACTGACTACACCGGATATATGCGCTAAATCACACGAGGCGAGGTCAGAAAGACACAAGTGTTGATCTCCTCCGCACTGACTACACCGGATATATGCGCTAAATCACACGAGGCGAGGTCAGAAAGACACAAGTGTTGATCACCTCCGCACTGACTACACCGGATATATGCGCTAAATCACACGAGGCGAGGTCAGAATGACACAAGTGTTGATCACCTCCGCACTGACTACACCGGATATATGCGCTAAATCACACGAGGCGAGGTCAGAAAGACACAAGTGTTGATCACCTCCGCACTGACTACACCGGATATATGTGCTAAATCAAAGGAGGCGAGGTCAGAAAGACACAAGTGTTGATCACCTCCGCACTGACTACACCGGATATATGCGCTAAATCACACGAGGCGAGGTCAGAAATACTCAAGTGTTGATCTCCTCCGCACTGACTACACCGGATATATGCGCTAAATCACACGAGGCGAGGTCAGAAAGACACAAGTGTTGATCACCTCCGCACTGACTACACCGGATATATGTGCTAAATCACACGAGGCGAGGTCAGAAAGACACAAGTGTTGATCACCTCCACACTGACTACACCGGATATATGTGCTAAATCACACGAGGCGAGGTCAGAAAGACACAAGTGTTGATCACCTCCGCACTGACTACACCGGATATATGCGCAAAATCACACGAGGCGAGGTCAGAAAGACACAAGTGTTGATCTCCTCCGCACTGACTACACTGGATATATGCGCTAAATCACACGAGGCCAGGTCAGAAAGACACAAGTGTTGATCACCTCCACACTGACTACACCGGATATATGTGCTAAATCACACGAGGCGAGGTCAGAAAGACACAAGTGTTGATCACCTCCGCACTGACTACACCGGATATATGCGCTAAATCACACGAGGCGAGGTCAGAAAGACACAAGTGTTGATCACCTCCGCACTGACTACACCGGATATATGCGCTAAATCACACGAGGCGAGGTCAGAAAGACACAAGTGTTGATCTCCTCCGCACTGACTACACCGGATATATGTGCTAAATCGCACGAGGCGAGGTCAGAAAGACACAAGTGTTGATCACCTCCGCACTGACTACACCGGATATATGTGCTAAATCACACGAGGCGAGGTCAGAAAGACACAAGTGTTGATCACCTCCGCACTGACTACACCGGATATATGCGCTAAATCACACGAGGCGAGGTCAGAAAGACACAAGTGTTGATCACCTCCGCCCTGACTACACCGGATATATGTGCTAAATCACACGAGGCGAGGTCAGAAAGACACAAGTGTTGATCACCTCCGCACTGACTACACCGGATATATGCGCTAAATCACACGAGGCGAGGTCAGAAAGACACAAGTGTTGATCACCTCCGCATTGACTACACCGGATATATGCGCTAAATCACACGAGGCGAGGTCAGAAAGACACAAGTGTTGATCACCTCCGCACTGACTACACCGGATATATGCGCTAAATCACACGAGGCGAGGTCAGAATGACACAAGTGTTGATCACCTCCGCACTGACTACACCGGATATATGCGCTAAATCACACGAGGCGAGGTCAGAAAGACACAAGTGTTGATCACCTCCACACTGACTACACCGGATATATGTGCTAAATCACACGAGGCGAGGTCAGAAAGACACAAGTGTTGCTCACCTCCGCACTGACTACACCGGATATATGCGCTAAATCACACGAGGCGAGGTCAGAAAGACACAAGTGTTGATCACCTCCACACTGACTACACCGGATATATGTGCTAAATCACACGAGGCGAGGTCAGAAAGACACAAGTGTTGATCACCTCCACACTGACTACACCGGATATATGTGCTAAATCACACGAGGCGAGGTCAGAAAGACACAAGTGTTGATCACCTCCACACTGACTACACCGGATATATGCGCTAAATCACACGAGGCGAGGTCAGAAAGACACAAGTGTTGATCACCTCCGCACTGACTACACCGGATATATGCGCTAAATCACACGAGGCAAGGTCAGAATGACACAAGTGTTGATCACCTCCGCACTGACTACACCGGATATATGCCCTCAATGTGTGGTTTTTAATTTATTTTTATTGCTGTGTTCGTCAGCGTATTTAGTACGTGAAACAGCCGTAGCGAGCGCTTACACATTGACGTTAGTAGTTGCCAACATGTCCGATACAAAATACACCTGACGACACACGTAACTTAATTATGAAAAAAAAAGAAATAATTGGGCTTTTGTGTAGAATTTGTAAATAATTCTTGTATGAGGCAATGGTGCCACTTTCCCTTTACCGTAATTCCCCGTAGCGAGGTTTGGCGACTGTATGGACAAAAAATACTGATGAACTAAAATGGGTGTCTCGACTAAACCATTGGTCGCTACTTGGTTAGACGACTGTCTGTGCGAAAATTACTGATTGTACTAGGGCCTGGGGCGTAAGCCCTAGGTCAGATTTGTTTTGTATGGTGAACAGCATTGGTTCGGATGAAAATTCTGGACAGTATCAACCATTGGGTGTTTGGGCTGGAAAACGGTGCTCTCGAAGCCCAGTATCCAGTCTTCGGGTGTTCCATCTCTTACTATTGGCACATACTGCCAGTGTGTTTCAAATGCTAGAACATCCGAGCTGTCTAGCTCTCTTTAGTACCCAATACCATCAGATATATATTGATCAGCCTAGAGCCATACGGCCAGTCGGAATCTAACTTGATAGCTCATGTGATAAAGTAGGCGTGGCACCTTGCTAAGTTTCTCAGTGGCAAGTCTTATATCAGGAAATTTGATTAGATGTACTCAGAGTTCCTAAGGTGACCACGGTTGCAGATTTACGGCATAGTCCACCAATTTCCGGATGCTGTAATTGGACCGTATTATGCAGAAAGGAACCAACCAACATCAAACCTTAACTGAGAAAAATGCATTTAAAGTTAAATAACAATGAAAACTTCACAAATTAAAAATGTTTAATACCATTTACTGTAGTTTAAAGCATACAGGGTGATTCTTGATGTAGTCTACAGCATCAATAATGTGTAATTAATTTTTGGAACCACTTACAGACTTGGTTTATATGTCATTATATTGCAAAACACTTCGAGTTTTGACTTGCATAGTTGCACAGTTGTCCGCCACGCGCACCGCCCGTCACATTTTGGAAGTGGAGTCTTTCAATGGTACGGAAAGAGCGAAGTGCATGTTCTGGTTTGAAGAAACCAAGTCAACAACGAGTGTACAGCGGAGGTTTCGCACAGAATTTGGCAATGACCCACCTAGCTGCAGACCAACAATGTACAAATGGCACCAGACATTTATCGAAACAGGTTGTTCTGTGCGACACACCAAGGCTCCTGGCCCCGTACCTCTGACTGGCGATGTGGCGGAAATAGTTAGGGAGAGGTTCGTCCGCAGTCCGGAAAAATCAACATGGCATCTGTCACTCGAAACTGGTATCCCTCAGACCACTGTTTGGCAGGTGTTGTGTCGACATTTGGCCATGAAAGCATACCGACTGCCCTTGGTTCAAGCACCGAGTGAAGCGGATAAACATACCCGTCATGAATTCTTTATTGACATGTTCGATTGTATCAGCCGTGATGAGTCATTCTTGAACAACGTTCCACCTTTCTGGCTGAGTCAACACAGTTGTCGTATTTGGGGTACGGGAAAACCACTTGGGCACCGCGTGCAGATGGCTCATGACATCCCCAGAGTGAACGTATTTTGCGCTGTTACGATATAGACGGTGTATGGACCTTTTTTCTTTGCTGAGAGAACCATTACCGGCATCATTTATCTGGATATGCTACAGAACTTCCTTATTCCTTAGTTGGATGAAGATGACCATAATGGGCGCATGTGTTGACAACAAGATGGTGCCCGCCGCACTACCTGCCAGACGTCAGGGAATTCCTTGATAACGTTTCCCGGGTAATTGGATAGGTCGTGGTGGACCAATTACCTGGTCGCCACTGTCTCTAGATTACACACCACTGGACTTCTTTCTGTAGGGATTTGTGAAAGATAGGGTGTACATCCCTCCCCTACCTGCAAATCTTGATGACCTGAGACATCGCATCACAACACCCATCGCTTCTGTTACCTCGGAAATGCTGGTTCATACGTAGAGGGACATTGACTTCCGTTGGGATGTGTCCAGTATGACAAATGGTGCACACGCTGAGCCGTAATGGATTTGTCAAAAAAAATTGAAGTGTTTTGCTATGTAATGACATATAAACCAAGTCTTTAAGTGGTTCCAATACATAATTACACATTATTGAAGTTGTAAACTACATCAAGAATCACCCGGTATAGTTGCTCGTAACTTTTACCAAAATATTGACCTTTGAACTATGGTAGCTTAGTTAATGAGATCATATAATTTTGTGGATTGGTTCCTTTCTGCATAATGCAGTCCAATTGTATACATGAATAGAAAGTAAGCTGTGCACATGTAATCTCTTTGTCACATACCTGTAGTGTTTTCACTGCAGAACTCGTTGCCATCTTTGAAGCTCTGCAGTCTGCTGGTCGACTCCACTTCTTGTGTGTCCAGACTCTTGAGGTCATTGCAGTAAATTGCTTCATGTTTCCTCAACACCTGAGAATCCATTAGAGTGGTGCAAAATTGACACCAAAATCGCTTTCCCATGGCTAACACAAGTCACATGCCCCAGGCTGATATTAATTAGCACCTCATTACTTAGTTATCCACCTTATCTCTTTCCTGTCCAACACAAAAGTCTTGTTTGTTCTGTTGTAGCAAGACTAGTCTTACAGTTGGCAATGGATATCTAAAATGAGCAGTTGGCATTAGTGACTGCTTAAATCATGTAGTTTAGATGTATATGACATATATCATTTTTTTGTCTGTACTGATTTGATAATGTTTCCACTTTACAATACAATTTTTTTAACGTTTTCACAATGTCGCTGGTGCAAGTTTTGGTCCATATTTGACCTTCATCAGCCTACACGTAGCAATCTTTCACATCTTGGTGAACACTTCATGCATCATTATGTAAGTCATGACTTGTTGCAATTACTTCAACTAAAATATGTACCTTGATTTTAAAAAATCCTTAAATATTAAAAATTCTTTTTATCGAGTGGAAAATACTCCACATCCTGAGATTCAACTCTGTAAAGAAGAGAAACTTAGTAGTTACCACCAACTTACAGAACGTAACTCAGGTATCTCAGTCGTACGTTACATTGACAATAATGTTGTTACGGTAGCCTCAACAATCTCTGGTGTTACGCCCTTAGGGCATGCCGGATGGAGTAATTTAGCCTGCATATATAATTTTATACAATATGTACATGGGTGGTGTCGACCGATTAGTTCAGAATATATCGTGTTACTGTATCAGCATAAGAAACAAGAAGTGGTACTGACCCCTAATTGCGTTCTTATTGAACGTCTCCATAAACAATGCATGGCAACCTGATCGTTTGACTCCAACGGGAAAAGAAAAAAATCTTGACCTGCTTGGCTTTACACGGTACATAGCTAGGGCATATATTCGATCTTGTGCCACCTCACGTCCTTCTACAGGCTGACCAAGTATAGAAGTAACGTCTCGCATATTGCCTGAAGTGCGTTTTGACGGGATGTCAAACTAATCGGTCGACACCACCCATGTACATATTGTATAAAATTATATATGCAGGCTAAATTACTCCATCTGGCATGCCCTAATTAATTTAATTAATTAATTTTAATTGACCTTGAAACCCGAGGAAAGTGAGTAGGATGTGCGCAGTGTGGTAAAGCAGCTAGGAGACGGTGCAAAAAGTGTAATGTTGAATGCCATGCATATTTTTTAGTATTTGTGTATCTTATATATATAAAATGCTAAGATGATTTTTGTTACCGAGATCTTGACTGAACGGCTGAACCGATTGACTTCGTAATGCACTCTGACGAAAGCCCTTGGTCTCTATATTTGCACAGTGTCTTTAAAATAAACAAATATGTTACCAATATTTTAACATTTATAAACAAAAATGCCCAATTATTGGGCCTAGCGCATGCGCAGAATCAGCTTGGTCATGTCAGACATGGCGGATGTCCACTCCGCGTTTTAATGTGAGAGTTATTTATAAGGAGGAGAAGACTCATTAATTGTTGAGAGTAGGAACTCCTCCCTTTCCATAACTTTCACAAGGCAGATTATTTATGATCCACAAACCTTTCTGGGAGTCGTTAGAAGTGGAATTGTCACTGCTGCACCGGAAATATTCATTACGACAATATATTGGGGAAGGCTCCGTGGCTTAGGCGGCAGCACGCCGCTCTCTCATCGCTGGGTCCGTGGTTCAAATCCCGGTGAGATTTGTTGCAATGTCGAGAGTGCAATCATTTGACGGCCTTAAAGTTGCAACAGTGCCAAAAAGTGATCGCAGAAAGAATGTAACTTATATAGGAAACTTTTTCAGTAAATATGTTGTTCATTGCCCGTCATGTTTTGACGGCTTTCAACTAGTTTTTCATTATTTTCATACTTCCAATGAGCAATTGTATTTATAAGAGGTAATAGAAGGAAACCAACTGCAATTTTATACTGACAGTGTACATTCTCAATTGAGATCAAATATTTCCCCATTTTTGTTCGAATTCATGCATTTTGTAATTTTTGTTGTGCTAATGCAACATTTGTGTGACTAGGTACTCACTAATTTCTCGATTAATAGGCTGCATTAGTTAGAGGTTAAAACATGGAAAATGCTCCTTCAGTGAACAATTCTTTTACCCAACCCATAAGTGCCCACTGTCGACAAATGTCGTTGTGGAGAATCTCAGGTAAACTGTGTCGGGGAAACCTAAAATCATCATAACTAGTTTGTTCAGGTTCCAAATAACTGGTCTAACAAAATAGGCTATATTGCATTTTACAAAATAATAATAATAATAATAATTTGGGCAGATATGGATTCAAGTTCCCCCCTCCCTCAATTCTAGACCCCCTAAAAATATGTTACACTACTACAGTCACCATGACGACTTGGGTGGCGTAGTCGGTAGCATGTTGAACAGCTATGCCCAAGATCGCAGGTTCAAACTTGGCCGAAGTCATCGGATTTTTATGAGTATTAAAATCCTTCAGTATGCCTTCCATCGGAGGGGAAGTAAAGCTGGCAGGTGCATATCAAAGTCTTATGGCATGTAAAAGAACTTATCACGACAATTTAGAGTGTGTAGCCAAATTTGTAGGTTATATTTGGTTTGAAACGCTCTATGAAGCTCCAACGTTCGCCGCTAGGTGTCTTGACATCTGGTAGCCAAAGTTGGAACTGCTTGAAATTGAACTTGTTGGGAGCCTACGGGCATTAAAAATACCCTCCTATGGCCATTAGCTGCAATTCAAATATAAATAAATAAAATAGTCACCATGGAGTCTGATTATCAAATTCAATGCTCCCAACTACTTTTTGGACAGTTCCAATTCATGTAACTTATTTGTTCATTTTCAGCAATCTATATCAGTTGATCATTTAGGTCAACTCCATTTTCAATTTAATTTTGCTGTTTCTGAGAGACTAATGTTGTACCATCTCCTTCACAGGTGACCCAGTGTAGCAGTCATCAGTGTGCTGAACAACTCAATCTGCAAAATCAGCATCAGTTCTCAGTTAATAAATATGTTTTGTTTCCTGGGTGATCTAGCTAGCCTTGCGTGTTAGAGAGATACTGATTTACTAAATTTCAAATATGTACAGTATATATATCTGATGGCGCTATGAAATGGGAAGGTTTTTGCTATAATAAAAGGAAAGAATTAAATAATTATTTTCACCTCTGTGTTATTTTTCCCAGTAATAAGTAACCTTCCTTTCATGAATTAAATGATGAAGTAGTGCCTCAGCATGAAAGAAGTGTTGTGGTTCAAGTAGAATTACCAACCAAGTCAGCTTTTATATGTTTAAACACCGGTGAGAAAATAATCTAGCGAGTTGCGTGTCAAATGAATCTGATTATCGTGGCAATAGTGTGTCCAAGTTTCACAGCCATACAGTAGCGTTAAGATGACAACAGCTTTGTGCACCATGAGTAGGGAACTACTAAACCTTCGATACCTTCCAACGAGAGGTAAACCCAAATTTAAAACACATTTCCTTGTATCGTGATTTGTCACTCGCCTTAAGGTCAGCAATATTCTCAACACCTAGTCTTATTTTGCTGCTAACTTTCTTGACTAAAACTATTTATAGTTGTCAACACGTAACAAGTTTGAAATTGCTTACGATTTTCTTTAGAGGTAGAAAAGGGAAATTTTCTCTTCAAAAGCCTGGCAACCAAAGGTTTTAGCGTTCAGATTTATGTACAGTAGAGTGCAATCCACACACCAAAAATTCCCAGAACCATTTTGCTTCAGCCCCAAATATGAGGCGACATGGCTCAAATAAATGAGCAAAATTATGTTTGCTGGTAGTACATGTACATACCACTAGAGTCTGCTTTCTTGCATCTTCTCTATGATTGGTGTGACCGAATCTTCAGGATAGAGACGTAATTAAAAAATGTCCACACAAGGGGATTTAAGGAAGATGGGAGAAGACCAACACATCGTATCTGAACGGAGGAACAGAGATTACGACAATTGGTGAAATTGAACTATTGGGCCAGGAAGAAAGCTCGCAAAATGTTGATTCCACGTGGTCCGTAAGTGACCCATTCGCGAAGAAGAAGGACATTGATTTAAAGAAGTCAACCCCTGGCACTATACAGCCCATGACGGGCTAAGGCCGCCCAAGCGACCGCTGCCCAGCCATTCGGCCTGCAGATATTGGGGTGACGCGTGATTAGCACGTCGGGTCCCCTCAGCCGTTAATCTTGGTTTTCGTGATCGGGGCGCTGTCTCACTTTCAGATAGCTACTCAATTGTCCTCATGAGGCTGAGTGCACCCCGTTCCAACCCTCACGTCAGTTTTAAAATCCCTGACAGAGCCGGGGATCGAACCCGGGACCTCCGGGTGAGAGGCAGGCACGCTACCCCAACACCACGGGGCCGGCGGACATTGAATTTACTGATTAAAATGATGGCATTGGTTCTTGGCTGTAAAAGAGATTCCTCATGTTAAAAGACAACTATCAGTCGACCATAAAAAGAAACAGACTGGTAAATGAATTAGTTTTGCAAAAATAAAACTAACTCAAAATATTATTTTAGCACTTGTCCTTCAACATTCAGGGGTTCACTTTTGTGGTTCTTGTCTCCATTTGGCACATTCATGTGACTGATCACGGGGAGATCCAACGATCTTCAGGTCATTTTGCAAGGTGTCAAGCTCTCGCTATGACAGATATATTTGCTAGTAGTACATGTGCCTGATCACGGGGAGATCCAACGATTTGCAAGGTGTCAAGCTCTCGCTATGACAGATGTATTTGCTAATAGTACATGTGCATACCAGCCGAGTCTGTTTTCTTGCATCTTCTCCATGATTGGTGTGACTTCATATTACCATTTACCAGTGGTGGCCGGTAATTAGGTTGTAGTGTTGCACAACGGCCAGATTTTAAATAAATAATTTGTTAGCAATAAATAAAACCATGCAGCTCTTACATGCATAGGAATGAATAGTTTTGTTACTTAATAATTCAGAAAAACTTGTAGAAACGTGTGTGGTCGTTGCCAGGCCCGGGCACCGACTAGATCTCAATAGTGGAGGGGATGGCAGAGACGCTAGACCAGGTAAGTTTACTCGGCGGATTGCCTACTCGTTGCTCGCTGATTGCAACAAAGAGGGGGAAAGGGGCAGACGAAGACATCCGAAATTAGCCGTCTATTGGCGATACCATGTCTCGCATTGTTATTTGAGCTTGAGTGCGACACTTGCTCTCGCCCTCGCGTAAGCTATAGCTTACGCGGTTTTGTTATTGTGAAGTTTTTCAAATAATTTAATCTTGAGGTGAATGTTATGTTCTCAGGACTGCAGCATTCGTGACAAATAAGCTACATCAGTTTTACCGAGCACGTGTATACCGTCCTCTCTGGTATCGAGCACCTCTTCTTAGTGTAAATAGTGCAACACCCAGAACAATTATCTGCCTGCCACCACTGCTATGTACCATTTATGACATGATCAAACGTTATCACACGAGATGTCCAGCGACGCATTCTTGTTTTTGCACGACAGCAAGTTGATGTTCTTCTGCCTTGGTAATCCAAAACTAATACATCCTGATATGTAGAGGTCATTAAGCTCACGGATATATCAATTTATGAACTTTTATAGTTCCTTTGGTTGAAGGTATTCCTAAGACCTGAGGATATTGTGGTTATCAACATGAGATATTTGTGCTGGGTACTCGCATATCTCTGGAATTAAAAACATTGTATCATTCACATAGTTTTATACAGGGTGAGCTTTCTTTAGGAGCGGGGCCAAGATAGCTAGGAGCGCGTATGCCTTCCGCTACCCAAGATGCCATGGGCCGCTGCAGATACAATCCGGTATTTAACGGTAAATTAGAGACAAAATGTACAGATGTAATCCCCGTACCCTGGTCTCCACCAGGGAGAACAATTTACGGGTGGAGAAGGAGAGTTATGTGTCGATGCCAATTTATTTACACACTACAATAGCTGTTTGTTAATATTACAAGTCTGATGGGTCTTTGCTGTTTAGAAGCGTGTGCGCTGGCAACCGGTTACATCCGTCCATCGATAAATCTACATCCAGACTAGTGAGAGGCAAGAGATTTGTATGCCCCACATAAAGTGTTATTGACACAAGGAGATCGCGTGCTTTACTATTTCTGGTACTTACTGTGCTAATAAACTACTCTCCGTTAAGCATATGAATGTCTTAAAACTATTCACATAACACAAAATTGAAACACCCACCAGATCAAACGCAAAACTGGTGCTACAATGATTCATTGATATACATGTTCTGCTTTACTAATTCATAATTTGGCGAACATAAAGAAATAACAAGACGAATATCTCCACAACATTAGTCTTTGATGTTCCATAATTGTGGACAGTTGGTTGTTAAGTGAAAACGCAGATTTATTTATTCCATGTATATCCTTGGTCACTTGTAACAGTTTCGAGGAAACTAGTTGCCAGAAAATCCAAATATTTATTGCCTAGATACGTTGCTTCGCTTGTCATAGGCCACATCAAAGAATATGAGTAAGAACGGTTACTCCGGGTTTGAATTCTATTCCGATTACGCCCACCGCCCACACGCTGCGGCGCACGCTGCACAGCAGCGCTACTTAAGGCCATGACAGGAACTAAAATCTACGCGCGGGTAATTTGAACCGCAACCTGCGGCCAGATGTAGCCCCCCTCTCTCTTCCCACTTCCCGGAATATGTTTTGTTTTTACGTTGGTTTACATTATGCTCATTTATTTCTTTTGGCTTCATAGAGTAAACTTGCATAATCAACCTGAAGGTTGGCTCTTGCCTCTGAAGAATGCAAGTTAATATACACTGTTATAAACAGATTGAGAAAAATCACAGCAAATAAATGAATATGAAATAAACCATCACCAATTTAAAATACACCCAAATTTTGCCCTTAGCCTGCTAAATGAAATACTCAAAGGAAATCAGGATGCAAATAAGGAACTTAGAAGTAATAAAATAAGTACAAAAATAAGTCCATTTACAGTAGTATATATTATACTTTTCTCATTTTTACAAATATAGCCTACATTCCAGAATACTGTAGGTAATTTCATCAAATTATTGCTTCAATTTCATTTGTCACTTCAACGCACTGCCTCCGTACATTACAAACCTGCAAGTAAAAAAGGGTAGTATAACCAAACATGTCAGTCTCAACAACAAAGTACAGCATTCCTAAAGGAAAAATAAATGAGACACAATTATTGCAGAACATGAATATTGTTCACTCGTATTCAGAGCATCTCTTTTGTACCTCAAACTGAATTCTATTTGGTCTTTGGGCATTACATTCCAATAGGTCACTCACCTATGCATCTAACACAGGATTTACAGTGACAGCCATAGGTAGTATTGAATCCCCCTTTTCGCTCTGATATTAGACAATCCAGCCTAAATGTAATTCATGCACTCAAGACAAAACACAGTTTTCACCTAGTTGCCAGTATTTACAATAGTTAAGGCACCAGGGGAATGTTGATTAGAACATTATAATTAAATGATTCAAGCAGCCTGACAAATTGTGCAGTTATCTGTAATTATCAAGCAGGCATTCTACATTGAAGTAAATAAAATAAATTCATTGCTTGTGGACTATTATACCTTAGTATCCAGTTTAGTAAGCAAGACTTTATAAATAAACACACAAATAAACCTCCATGTGATTAAATGACACTTGGGTATTCACCCATGTGGCTCCGGGGTAGTCCTTCTCTTCCCAATTTAGATGTAAAATAGTTTTAGCCTCCCTTTTGCACAAGGTTGATGAAGCTACATGATTAAAAATGTAATACCAGTACCGTATCACTTAACACTAGAAAATGGTAGTTGACATTTAAGTTACAGGCACGATTTCTGTTCTCCTCCTACTGCTAGGGCCAGATGACAGAAATTCTCTGCCACTTAAAACAACTCCCCCCCCCTCCCCCTCTCGGCTTAGTGGCCTTGGGCCACCCCACCCCTTTTGGCTCGCAAAAGTCATTTATTAGTAGGCCTATGTCTATTTACAAAGTCTTGCATACTAAACTGGATACGGTACCGGTACTAAAAGGCATAACAGTCTACAAACAATGAGAAAGGTACTGCTTCTCACTTTTCTTTGACCTGTGGTATGTCTATGAATAAACACAACCCTAGGGGCAGATGACCTCACTGTTCTACCCCTTAAAACAATAAGTAACTAGGGAACTAAACAAAACTCTGTGTGAGCACGGGGCCTCAACCAGCCATTGCTCCCAGAGGAAATCCTTTAGGTACTAATATTTTACAGTCGGCCAAGTTGACCAGGTATTACACCTCATTGTCTAGAAGCTAACATTTTTGGCTGTCACCCCAGAGGTCCGGGTTAGATTCCCGGCTCAGCCAAGGAAGCTGGAACGGGGTCA
The DNA here is from genome assembly GCA_946902985.2 of Meconema thalassinum. Classification (NCBI taxonomy): domain Eukaryota; kingdom Metazoa; phylum Arthropoda; class Insecta; order Orthoptera; family Tettigoniidae; genus Meconema; species Meconema thalassinum. The sequence goes on along the minus strand of OX336395.1, from coordinate 17,939,504 downwards.
ACTCAGCTCCGTGGTGCAAAACTGAGAAGAGGTGGGTTTGACCCCCAGCTCTGCCATCCTGGAAGTGGTTTTTCGTGGTTTCCCACTTCTACTCCAGGTGAATGCTGGGAACTAAAGACCATGTCAGCCTCCTTCCCAATCCTCACCTGAATTACAAATAGCCTACACACACTAATATATCCATCTTCCATTTGTGAATCTAACGCCTAGCATGCTATAACCCCCAGGGCTCTTACATAGCTTTAAAAAAATATGTACAATAACTTACATTCAATCAGAGTGGGTTCGATGTGCTGCAGTTGAGCATTGTTTATGTTCCTCATTACCTGTGAAACAAAAATAAACAGGCCACTGTTACCTATTGTGTTTTCCTACCCTCATAATATGCTGGTATGTCAGGACAGAGCCCTGGTGAATAAATACAGCCATATTACTTGCATATTTAAATCACATTGAGGTACAGGTATGTTTTACTACTCAAATACTATATATTTAAAGGAATTCTTACCGTATTAGAGAACAATCCTACGAAATATCGCCTTTGTACCATTAAACAGCTGATGTCAAAATATACACATACTCACAGAACTGAGTTCAAATCAAACAGAGTAACGCCATGTTGGAGTGTCTAACCAATAGCAGAGAATATGGACTGCTAGCCAATAGCAAGCCAGGCCTGACTTCACGTGGGTGAACCATGGCTAACAGCGCCTCGTTAAGGCCACGACAGGAAGCTCGTCATTCCAAGCCCGCTCTTGGAAGTGACGGATCCATAAAAGTTACACCCCCCTGTTCACACTGCTTCTCTAAGTAGACCAAGGAGCATATAATAACAGAGTAGGGACTCTCTGGTAAATTTGCGATTCGTTAAATTCTGTGTGATTGGGTCATTGTTTGGGCTCCAACTCAAACGCACATGGTGCGCAAAGCTATTAAAAACATTTGCAAGGTGCGCACCACGTGGCGAATTCCAACGCCACTGAGATGCAATAACTGGCCGTATATTGAGCAAGAAATATAAGTGACCGAAGGATCTAGGTTGCTTTCGCCGCATGCGTTAGCCAACTTACGAAATGAGAGAAAATCGAATCGAGTTTGACTAATCTGTGTTCACATCGTTATTGGTGCTTTAAAGCAACTACGATTTCTTTTTGAACGACAATATATTACTTAGATTGAATATTAAGAGGCAATGAACACCCCAAAATTAAATTTTGTACCTACATTCTGTTCTATAACGTAGGTATGGTTTTTAGAAAAAAAAAGTACTGGCGATAATTTATATCCTACTTTTTAGTTGTTTAGCCCTTTTATTACGTGTTGAATACAAGCGATTGGTCTTTTTGAATGTTAAAAAGACATACCGGTACAACAATGTTTGCAGTATCTGGCGGGATTGCTGCTAGCCTCTATTATAACAATGCCGACTGGCGGAAACAATTGAAATACTACTTGCGGAGTGTTGAGGCTTAAAATTAGGGAACTTGCAGGACTACAATCATGACAGACACCTTAGTATGCCCAATTGTAGTAAGCAGTGCCAATTAGTGGAGGGGTGCCTACAATAGGATGGATATTAGCCATGGTGGTACTTGCATCTTCTTAAGAAATAATTTAGATCATGAACAGATAACAGCTTATGATTATCTAATTATGGAACAGGATTTTGAAATCTCTGCCGTAAAAATATAGCAGTTTAAGTTGATAATTGTATGCGTATACCGTTTTCCGTCAGGAAAGTTTCCTTTATTTATAGATAAATTAGAATTGTTACTCAATAACATGAGCAAAGTAAATTTCGATATAATAATTTGTGGGGATGTAAATGTGGATTTCTTAAAATTTGATAGAAATTGTGAATTATTAACACAGTTACTAATTTCCTATGGACTGAAACCTACAGTAAATACCCTACAAGAATAACAAAATTTAGTAAAACCACTCCTAATCAAATTTTTATAAATACAGATAAATATCACCATTCAATAGAAGTCTATCGTCCGGGTTTTAGTGACCACCATGGACAAATACTGAGTTTTGAAGTATCAGAAAAAATCAATAATAATGATAATGGAGTAAAATCAAAGTGCAGGTCATTCACTGAAACAAATGTTACATATTTCAATGCCTTATTAAATAAGGAAACATGGTCAGAAATGTATGAACTAGAAAATGTAAATGATAAATTTAATGCATTTTATCAGTACCCTAAAACACTATTTTGAAACAGCATTCCCCTTTAGACAAAGAACTGTTTCGGGTACTTCAACTGTTAAAGAGCAGCCAAGTTATGAATATCACGCAGCAAATAACAAAATTAAACGAAAATTGGGGGAGTGCGTCTCATGATCACCCAGTGACAAGAAGGTAATGAAATGTTAATTATTCCTTGCCCTCGCTCTGTCACGACCAAGATTATAGGATCAAAATAATCCATGAACCAGTCTCAAGCATGACAAGAACTTCATAAAGCTCTACCCACAATGCGAAGTGGGCAGACGGCAGTTGAAGTCAGATCCGTGCTCTCTTATGGCGTCATTCACAATGTGAAGTTGTATGTCGGTAGTAGATGGTTTTGACAATGGTTACAGCCTAACGGGCCCAAAACAATGCGTTTTGACAATGGTTACAGCCTAACACGCCCAAATCAATGGTTTTGTGTCAACCATGCCCCGCTAGCTGTGCGCGGCCAAGGCCGCACCTTCACCCGTCCTTCTAACCTTCGTTTTGTCCAATCCAATGGTTCTTGACAATGGCTACAGTGTAATGCGCTCATATCAATGCGTTTTGACAATGGGTACATCCTAACTCGTCCCAATGATTTTGTTTGTGATCAATAGTGATTTTGTTGTTGTGGTTGTTCGAGTCTTCAGTTTTTGACTGGTTTGATAAAGCTCTCCAAAGTTAACAAAACCACCATAATGTGTTCAGGTTGCAAGAGGTGAACAGTAAAGAACAGTCTTATGGTCCACGTGTGTTAAAGATGGCGAAGAGTAATAATCAGTGAATAATTTACTTTCTGGACTTCTTTCCTGATTTTTGTTTGCAACTGTTGTTAATTAAGTTATATTTTGCTATTTATGGTCCGAAATACGTGATACGTTGATTAAATTAAAATGCAAATCACACACAAGGAATTTATAATCGTGGTCACAAAATACCCCTCCCGTTGGTAGCCCGTGGTTTGAAAAATAGCAGGGTATTGCTAGGATTAAAGGCAGTTAGCCTCAATAACATTCATTCATTCATTTATTTGCGATGGGGGGTGTGCTCCCGGTGGCAAATTGGATATACATAACAAATAAATAATTATACATAACAATTCAATAACAATTATACAACAATTAAACTGGAGTATTTACACAAATAGTCAGGCTTTTCTTAAACACACCTATATGTTTGGGAAAAGGCTCTAAGGCTGCGGCAGGTAGAGAGTTCCAGTTATCAATGGCACGGTTTACAAAAGAATATTTACCATAATTTGTTCGCTGTGGTCGGCCCTTAACTTTGAAAGGATGATCGCTCCTACCCATGTAAGTGGGCTTTCCCAATCGTTTGCTAAGCTCACCCCATGCTGGTTGATTTGTGTTGATTTGTATACGTGTTGTACATAGCGCAGAGTCTAGATTTCATCCTCCTAGCCTCCAGTGATTCTCACCCAAGTTTCTTTAACATACGGCTCACACTGCTCCTGGGATTAAAGTCACTGAGAACAAATCTAGCGGCCTTTCTTTGTACCATCTCCAACTCATTGATGAGCCCAACTTGATATGGATCCCAAACCGCCGAGGCATATTCCAGAATAGGTCTTACAAGTGACAAATAGCCTAATTCTTTAGCAGAGGTACTACTTCCTTTTAATACCCTCATTACAAAGTGCAGGGATTTGTAAGCTTTTAAAACTACACAGCCTACATGACTACTCCATTTCATATTATTCCTTACGTGAACGCCCAAATATTTGCAAGAATCTTCTTCTACAAGTATTTCCGAGCCAATGTTATATTGAAAATCCTGCCTTCGCACTTTCCCTATTTTTAAGAGACTACATTTTCTTGTGTTTATTTTCATTTTATTTACAATCGCCCACTTATAGACCAGGTTCAGGTCCTCTTGAAGCACTGCATTGTCTTGTGAGTCATGTATCTTTCGATATATTACACAATCATCCGCAAACAATCGACAGTCACTGCGAATCCCATTTGGTAAATTTATAAACGCCAAACATAACAAAGTTCCGATAACGCTGCCCTGAGGGATACCCGACGATACGGTAATTTCATCCGAGAAAATGCCTTCGACTTTCACTTTCTGGGAACGACCCGTAAAATTCTTGGATCCATAAAATTACTCTTCTATCAATCTTCGTCGAAGCTAATTTATGGAGTAGCATGTCATGCGGCACGACATCAAATGCCTTCGCAAAATCTATAACCACGGCGTCGACTGAAACTCCATGGCTAACGATTCGCTAATGTCTTGAAAAAGTGGTAGCATCTGACTCTCGCATTAGTAACCTTTCCGAAATCCATGTTGCCTATCATTAAACCATGATAATGTTTCCCACTGTTCCCTCAAGTAGTCGCAAATGAGATGCTCCATCTGTTTACAAACGATGGACGTAAGGCTAACCGGCCTGTAGTTGCCCAATTCAAGTCTGCTCCCTCCCTTAAATATTGGCACAATACATACTACATACAAGTTTCAGAGTGATAGGCCTAGTAACAACATTAAAACGCGACACCGTACACTGCATTAGAGCCCAAGCATTAGGCCTACTCATTAGAATGTCAATACAAGAGGCTTGTGACGCTGCAAATCTCATCTGAATGATGTATCACTCTTTCCTTTTTCGCTTTAATTTCGATAATAACTTATATGATATTCATACCTTATTTCATCTTCTAGGCGGACATTTTCAAATGTAATTACCAACTTCTGCACCAGATAAATAGGTAGGCTATCTTTTTTAGATTTGGCAACTATGTTATAAATTGATAAATAACACACTTACATGGTTCCAAGTTTCATAGGCCCTCGATGTAGTCTCCAGCACTGCGTACAACGTTTTCCCAGCGACTCGGAAGCCGTTGGCACTGCCCAATCTATCTATGGTGCAAAGAGAGCGCTCGGAGCCAGCATAACATCTCCAATATTGTAGGGTAGCGGTTCCCGCGCAGTGGCTCCTTCATCTTCGGGATGAGATCAAAGTCGCAGAGCTATAAGTAGGGAGAGTACCTCCCAGTTCCAGCGATTCAACAATGCAGACAACTCCTGCTGTGTTTGCCCTAGCATAGTCGTGCAGAACGATGGGCGGAGTATCCATGTGGTGTCGCCGTTTCCTTCTCAGAGCTGCTAGGAGATGGTCTTGCAGAAACGAACAATAGTACGCCGCATTCACGGTTTGCCCTGGGGGAACGGTATGTTTTATGATGACACCACCCAATTTATAGGCAAGAATCAACTTTACCTTCACGTTGGTGGGGGTTTGTGGAACTGTTTGTTTTCGTGGTGATCCATGGTGCGGCCACTCATTCGATTGGCGTTTCAACTGTGGCTCATAAGATTTGGCCCACGTCTCGTCAATGATTATGATACGCCGTAAGAAGTCCTCTCCTTCGCGCTTATAACGCTGCAAGTGCGTACGAGAAGCGTCATATCGCAGCCATTTCTGCAGGTCAGTTAAGTCATGCGGAACCCATTTTGACGCAATTTTCCTCACTTTCAGGCAGTCCTTCAGGACGTTCGCACCCATCTCGAAAGGCTGCAACCCATCTTGCTACCGTTCTGTAAGGTAACGCAGCTGCACCGCACGCCTGATGCAGTCCTTGATGGCACTCTCGAGCCGTGCGACCCCTATCCACGTTTCCTGCTTTGAAAACATTGCACCCGTCTTGCGCGAGCGCTTGCCCACAACTACTCATCTACTGGGCGCCACTGCATACGAATGGGGAAGGGGACGGACGAGGTCATGTGCTCTAAGGTAGGGGATACAGGTAGCAATGGCAGAGTCCAACACCGTTGCAACATAAAGCAGCAGCATCGTTGCAAAAAAAACAAGAAAGCAACCCTCGTATATGTGCTAGGTTACGTAAATACTGCTCATTTAACAACGGCAGTCATGTTCGACAGCATATTTAGTATGTTTAACTGCCACCAAAGCGCACACATTGACGTCTGTAGCTGCCAACATGTAGGATACAAAATAGTATACACCATGACTAAAAACCATAGATCTGGGCGACTTAGGCTGTGACTATTGTCAAAACGCATTGGATTGGACAAAACGAAGGTTAGAATGGTTGGGTTGAGGATCGGCCTTGGCCTCGGGAAACTAGTGGGGCACTGTTGACGGCAAAACCATTGGATTGGATATTGTTCTACTTTTGTGTAGAACTCATCCCGCGCCTCCCACCAATTGTTCTACTTTTGTGTAGAACTACCCCCCGAGTCTCTTACATTTGTTCTACTTTTAGGTAGAGCTTCCCCCGCGCCACCCCCTATGTTCTACTTCTATGTAGAGCATGTGTTGTGAGTGTCTGGCCTACTTTTATGTAGAACCGCTGTGTGCAAGGGGGCTGGTCGGCATTTCCAGTGTTTACTAAGTTTTGCTGAGCGCCTATACCAGGTGTAAAACTAGGGGGTGCGAGGAAAGAAAAGATAGTGTTTGGTGTTTTATGAAGAATTGCGGATACATCTAGAGAGCAATTAACGTGAGGGGAACTGGAGGGAGGAATACTCACCCTGCTTACCTTAATGTGACTTAGTCGGCCGCACGCCTGCTGTGCACCGCCTCCTGCTGGACAGCGTTCGGTGAAGATCTTAAACTAGATTCTAATCTAAAGGGATGGACTTCTTAATCTAAGTGAAATAACGAAATAAGCATTGGTCTGTACGAAAGGGGGTTTATTGTTTACTAGTGGCGATGAAAAGAGGGGAGGAGTGAAATAATAATAATTAGGGGGAAAAGGAGTTTAGTAGACACGTGTTCACTCAACGTACCGTTGGTCACTTGTGTCCTCGATGAGGTGTTCTCGATGTCGTGTTGGAACCACCCCCAGGGCAGCACCCTGAGGGGTTCTTTAGCGAAGCACTGCTCAAAGGAGCGTAATGGACTCGTCGATCTAGAGAGCCGTCCGTCAAAGAAGAGAGCGGCGCGTGCGGTTAACAAGAGAGCGCGGCGCGTGCTCGTACCTCCTATTTATAAGGAAATTGTGCGGTGTCAGTCTATTCAGCGGTATTTGAAAGTGTAATGTCCGCTGTGTCCTGTCTAGCCTGCTAGCTGGTGGACTTTAGGGCTATGACCTGCTGCTTCCGTTGTAGTCGTGTTGCCATGCCGTTATTCCCGTCTAAGTAGCTTGTATGTAATTATAGGCGCAGCCCTTGTATAAGGGCTGGGGCTGTAACAAGTCTCCTCCCTGTTTTAATAATCGTCCTCGATTATTGGACTAGACGTGGGGGTGAAAACTTTTATTTTCTTCTTTATTTTTCTTTTTCTTCTTCTTCTTCAGACCTTTTTTCGATTTGTAATTTGCCTTTGATTCTTCGTATCGTCCTTCGTTTCTTCTGTTCTTCTTTGTAGATGGGAGGGTGAGTGAAATTGTGCCGAACTTGGGGGTGGAGGGCGTGGCAAGGGGGTGGGGTGGTTTGTTATACAGTCAGTTCATAGCAGATAGTTCTCTGTATCTGTCTACATTCCATATTGCATTGTTGACATAATTTGTGTTGCCTATTTGGCAGACTTGAAAGTTTCATTAAAATATTGACATTGTTTTGCTAACAGTGAATAAAAATAAAAAATGGAATTTCCGCTGAGATATGAAGTGAAAGAAATGAAGTTGAAAGATATATCTTGAATGAAATCGCATAGGAAATTTAAGGTGTGAACACCGCACTCGGACCAGTACCTGACTTGCGTACGACGTCGTCAAGCCGAGCCCTGCCGGGAGGGTGCATGCACAGCTGTAAATTTCCTACGATGTAAAATGATGCTGTAAGGAGCTTAAGTAATAGTTAGCCCTCGTGAGCTAGTACGTAACCTCTGTAGCGTGTGTAAGAAAGGGAAAAAATTGTGAATTGTATGGGCTACACTAGGCCAAGTGTAGCTGCGAGGGTGCGCTACTATGATTAATCTCCTTATAACGTGGGGATGATAAAAGAAAATGAAAATTGTAGAAAGTGTCCTAGAAAACGTGAAATTCCTTCAAAATAGCTTTAGTATTTGCGTAAAAAAGAAATGTAGTTATGGTGATAAGAGAAAAAAATATTAACATTGAAGTGTTGGAAATAAATAACAGAAGGCTCGTGCCTAAATTGGCTTACAGGCTATTATGGTTTGTAGTTTTTGGACTGTCGTTGTTACCACGGGCGTTGGAACTTCGGTCTTGTGTCACGTTCGTCTGGGTGGCATCCTGCATTAATGGCCTACGGTGGGGATTACAGGATTGTACAGCGTGTAACTAGTCTGAAATCAGAAAGCACTCTTAATGTTCGTGTACAGTGGGATTGGTTTACCCTGGTACCGTGAATTTTTCACTGAAGTTCGTTACGTCGTGCGATGTTATCTCGTTACTTATGTATTAATATTCTTATAAACTAACGTGCAATATGTACTCCTTGACATATTGGCCATTGTGGTCATTCACTATGCCACGTCCTATATGCGTCGTTGTGAAACTTCAATATGCTTTCTTAAGCCTTTAGCTTCGTAGATACTCCTTAATATTTCGTAGAACTTGAACCATTTATATTTGTAAAAAATTCCTTATACCTCTTCGTAGACCTTCACTATAGCTGAGAATTAATCATTAATTGTTACTGTGGCACCTTCTCAGCTTGACTTAAGCGACGTATTCGCTTCTTAATCTAATGATATGCAGACATTATGTAAGGACACTCACACAACGTGTATACTCGATCGTTAAGCTTAAATGGATGATCGTTAAATTGGCGACTGTTTCGTCGGGAAGTTATTGAAACTGGAAATTACGTATTGCCTCTACGGGCTAACTTGGGAATTCTGTGCACTGTATAGAACTTCAGGAAATATAAATTAACACGATAACATGATCTGAAAAAAAAATGACATTTGTTATTGACATGTGAAAATGTCCTGTAAAAAATAACATGACATGGTATTTAAGACCCTTTTGTAAAACTTGCCACGTTAGGTATGGGGGGGATGGGGTTGACGTAGTATCTAATGTAATTCTTAATGCTAAACCTAATATTACTGCCTTCGCTTAGCTACGTATACTATATACTTGGGGCAGGGGGTGAATCGTGCGTCTAGATAGGGGATGTAGGAAACATTTCTCGAGGGGGGGGGGGATATATATATTAAAGTTATTTCTTAAACATTGAAGGTCTCTCTAGGTTGTATCCGCAGCCATGATAACACGTATCTTCAATGAAATGACTACCCTTGCTCTGTAATAAAATTAATGGGGTTGCTCTATATGGAATTACTAATAGTATGCCTCAGTTGCATAGTTTTATTCATTAAATGTATTCTGTTGCCTTTGTGTCGTAAAAAAATACGGATGCGTACGATAATGTATTTTTTACCAAATGGTGTGCAATACGCAGGGTGGTATCGGGACTCAGAGTGCCTATCAGGTCTTACTTTAACCCTTGGACCGGCAAAATACGTAACATGGTATGGAGAATGAAGGCACGGCCAGTAATCCTAGTGACCTTCGTCCAATGTGCAATGTGGTATCGGAGCCTAGTACCGTACAGGGCTTGGGGACCGAGTGACCAACGAATGCAGATTGTGGTTTAGGAAAGCTGCGAGCGTCCAAAACGGCTTAACCAGTTGACCCATACGTATAGTGGTTTGGTCTACTTTACACTGCCTTTAAGGAGTTACCTCCGTACCGAGTGACCTCCCAATGCGCATTGTCACCCTTGGTGTATGATACATGTGTAAATTGCATCCTCTTCCGTCGCAAATAATCGTAATACATTGAAAAATTATTAATTTATAACTTTACTTGTCAGTTTTAGCGTATGTGCAGTTCCTCTCTCAATATTGGTTACTCTCCATATATAAAATCGGAAAATGTGTCCAGTGGTTTAGGCTTCCAAAGTACCTACTATGCTATAATATCACAGAACGTATTAATATCTCCTAATGTTTAACAGAATACCGTAAAGATATCGTCTGTTGGCAGACTGTTCGTACTTCGATACAGAACGCATCCCAACGGACGTTAAATTCACTGCGTATTCGGTTGAATTGACCGCCGCCAGCTTGTATAATGCGGTGGGACTAATTCCCCGATGGTATTAGAGCGAACGTCTTCTACGTGAAAGGGGTGGCTAGTTCTTATCAGTGTTATGTAGCGTTCTAATATCTGGACTATTTCTTACGTGTTCAGTGGGTTGGCTAGGTCCCTGAATTGGAAATCATAGTCCTCGGTCGCCGGTAGTCAGTACTATTCTGACCAATATACCTGTAACTAATTCCTTCCCTCGTGGCGGGACGTTCCTATTTTGAGCATTTGGCTTGCGTAAAATGTGGGCTTTGAGCCATGATGTGGACAATAATCTTATTTATTAATGGCATTTGTTATCAACATAGTTATGTTAATATCTCCTCTATCGCTTCCATTCTTCCCTTATCTCAAGGCGAGGTGCACCCTTGGACCTGCGGCAAGATATCAAAAATATAACGTCGTTGCCTCGAGGCTATGCGAACCCTTGTGCCAGCCTCAAGATATTTATAATGTATTTCCTCATCTTCACTTAAAAATACTTTCTCACGTCGTTACCTCGTGGCTAGATGAACCCATGTATCCACCACAAGATATGTAATACTTATTAATAATATATTAACGATGATACTCTTGATAACAATTGTCGTACGTTGCTATGTTGCCCTGCTGTGTCCAATCCCGTGCTTACGCTTGTATGCTAGATTAATATTGCCGTTTATCTGTCGGCTACTTCATGAATTCCTACTTGATTACTTTCCTAAGTATGCTGCTTCGTGAGGGAACGGTGTCTTAATTGCCAACTGAATCTCCTGCTTGAAATGTACTGCTGGAAAAAGAATTCTATCTGATGAGTGTACTTTATGGTCACAAGGTTAAAATTATAAGTGCGTTTTTTACTATCGCACGCTTCGCCATACGTGAAGAAATGTATGTAAAACAAAAAGAATAAAGGCAAAGCTATGCAAAGTCATCTGGCGTGTTAGTGAGTAGTGCCAGGAGTTGAACTCAAGGTGTCTGGCTTCGCTCGCTGAGCTAGCAACACCGTGTCGGGTTTAATATCCTTGCCCGGCGGACGGTGTGGTCAGCACGTGTCTGCCATGTGGTACAACTGATTGTGTGGAAATGGACAAATAAGCATTTCCTCTGGGGTCGGATTGCATAACAAAAGAGAAACTGTAGTATGTCTTGACTGAATGCGTGTACAAACTAATGACTGTGGCACCTTGCAGAAATGTGATTGCAAGGTCTCCTAACTCTATGTATGCATTTTGCCAATACTAGCTTTCACTAAGCTATACTAATATGGATTCAAAAGAAAATCTTAAAGCCTACAATCGTATACAAGGGATAATTGCACTGCTGTAATAAAATACATAGTTATTTACTCATTCCAACTTATCCTATGGGATATCACAACCTTAACCCTAATAGAGCTTCATTTTGGGGGGTTGAATCTTAAATAATGAGCAATTTTCTTAATAGAGTAGGGTAGTTATCTATACTTCTTCGTACTAGGCTTCCGTTAATATTCCTAGTTACTCATTGAATAGGGGTTGTTAATATGTAAATTGCTTGGCGTAAGAGGTGTCTGTTGTGAATTACTAACAGGGGGGATTATGATTACTGTGTAAAAAAATCTCCTCTTAATTAATCTACTAAAAAAAATCTACTCGGGGGGATTTTAACTTTCTCACTCGCTTGGCTAATGTAAGTAGTACAGAGTCGTTGTTGCTAGACTTGTTGTTTAAGCCCTTGCTGCAACTACCCTCGCGCTCCCACTATTTGTTCTACTTTTGTGTAGAACTACCCCCCGCGTCTCTTACATTTGTTCTACTTTTAGGTAGAGCTTCCCCCGCGCCACCCCGTATGTTCTACTTCTATGTAGAGCATGTGTTGTGATTGTCTGGCCTACTTTTATGTAGAACCGTTGTGTGCAAGGGGCCTGGTCGGCATTTCCAGTGTTTACTAAGTTTTGCTGAGCGCCTATACCAGGTGTAAAACTAGAGAGCAATTAACGTGAGGGGAACTGGAGGGAGGAATACTCACCCTGCTTACCTTAATGTGACTTAGTCGGCCACACGCCTGCTGTGCACCGCCTCCTGCTGGGCAGCGTTCGGTGAAGATCTTAAACTAGATTCTAATCTAAAGGGATGGACTTCTTAATCTAAGTGAAATAACGAGATAAGCATTGGACTGTACGAAAGGGGTTTTATTGTTTACTAGTGGCGATGAAAAGAGGGGAGGAGTGAAATAATAATTAGGGGGAAAAGGAGTTTAGTAGACACGTGTTCACACACCCTACCGTTGGTCCCTTGTGTCCTCGATGAGGTGTTCTCGATGTCGTGTTGGAACAACCCCCAGGGCAGCGCCCTGAGGGGTTCTTTAGCGAAGCACTGCTCAAAGGAGCGTAATGGACTCGTCGATCTAGAGAGCCGTCCGTCAAAGAAGAGAGCGGCGCGTGCGGTAAGCAAGAGAGGACGGCGCGTGCTCGTACCTCCTATTTATAAGGAAATTGTGCGGTGTCAGTCTATTCAGCGGTATTTGAAAGTGTAATGTCCGCTGTGTCCTGTCTAACCTGCTAGCTGGTGAACTTTAAGGCTATGACCTGCTGCTTCCCTTGCAGTCGTGTTGCCATGCCGTTATTCCCGTCTAAGTAGCTTGTATATAGGTATAGGCGTAGCCCTTGTGTAAGGGTTGGGGCTGTATCAAAATGTTAGGCTGTACCATTCGATTGGACGTCTGGGCACTATTTAGTTTGCTAAAAGTGTACGATATGTCAAACATTTAAGTAAACATATGCTTTTTTTCTTGCAGGAAGCATATGGAACTCCCAAAGTACGAAGCTACTGATTCATCTCAGGGAGGAAATGGATGCCGATTTCCAAGCCCCGAGGGCAAAGAAATCAAAATTATGGGCCTCCATCAGTCAAACGATGGAGACTCATAATTGCAGTTTCTCGAGACTGGAGTGCGACAGGAAGTGCTCGCAACATACAGGGGGAGGAAAGACCTTGGGAAGAAGACAGGAGAAGGAAATGTACCCACCTGGGAGTTTAGCGAGGCCATGGCGTTGCACCACCGTGTGGAGCCTCCCGTCACTCCCCAGCACCCGGTCCGCATCTCCCTCCACCGCAATTTATACCAATCCAACCCCAGGCCCCTCCACCACAAATTCACCCAATCCATCCCCAGGTCCCTTCACATCAAATTCTCCGTATCCAACCTCAGGCCCCGCAACCTCAAATTCTCCGTATCCAACCTCAGGCCCCTCCACCACAAATTCACCCAATCCAACCCCAGGCCCCTCCACCACAAATTCTCCCAATCCAACCCCAGGTCCCTCCACATCAAATTCACCCAATCCAACCCCAGGTCCCTCCTCCTTCTCAAATTCCCCAGTGTCTTCCCGCAGGAAGAAGCATAAACGGGGGCAAGACGATTCCCCCCCCCCCTCCCACCTGGTTTCTTAATTATGTGGGTAATACGGACAAATTGGAACAAGACAGTTGGGAAAAGTCTGTCGAAATAGAGGAAAAGAAAATACAGGCAGTAATTCACTTACTGATGTCATAGCCAGATTGATCACTAAGTAGAAAGGTTTATTCATTGGTAAATTGTATATACAATACCCTTCCATATCCTGTTCCCAATTATAAATCCTGTGTAAGACTGCAACATTCAATTGTGTACAAATTAGAGCTGTTCATTTAATCGGACCGATTAAAATAGTAGTATGGTGTAGGAAGAGTAATTGTATTTTTATTATTTGGCGCGCTAGCATCAGCTACTGCAAGATTGACAGGTCATAAAAGTTAGCTGATGCTCATATCCTTTCTTTAGAAAGATAACATCTCCTTAATTCCTTTCTTCAAAACCGATGGATTTGCCCACCTCTTTTACAAACAATACGAAAGGAAATACCTGACAGGTTATTATTGTCTTATTAACGAAGTTCACAAGTCGGTGGAACTAGAACTTCGCACCCCCTCTGCAATGGTTGAAGATATATTCAGTCCAACTTCCACATCTCGCACGCATAGCGAAAACATTGATTTGCATTCCACCTACTTGAGTTCCGTGTGAGAGAGTGTTTAGTGACGCTGTAAATATTGTTACTAGGAGAAGAGCAGCCCTTATTTTTGAGCATGTCAACTTAGACATGTCTGAAGTCCTGGAGCAAAGAAATGTGGCGGCAAATAACTGTGAACTTCAACTTTAAACGGTCTGGCTCCGTGGCTAAATGGTTAGCGTGCTAGCCTCTGGCCCGAAGTACCCCGGGTTCGATTCCCGGCTGAGCCATCAGGGATTTTAATCTCCTGGGGTTAATTCCCATGCCTCGGGTACTGGGTATAGGTGACTTCATCCTCATTACAACGCGCAGGTCGCCCACGGGCGTCAACTGGAGGGACCTGCACTCGGCCTCTCCGGAGGCCCCACGATCATAAAACTTTAAACTCTTGTCATTAGATAATCAATATTGAACTATATTTTTAGCCTACTTTTCACATTTTGCAAAAATTAGGAAAAAGTAGACTTATGAGATCGGGCAAATGTGTGTCTGTCTGTCTGTCTGGCTGGCTGTGTATGTCCCCCTATCAACTCCTAAACGGCTGCAGCAATCGAAACAAAATTTGGTAGGAGTAGAGATCTATACCTGAATATCTCACGGCCATATTTGAAAATGATGTCAGTGCTACCAACTGCTGAAAAATCGCAATTGAAATTTGAGCTCCATGTTGGATATCTTGGAAGGTATGAATGGGAGCTATTTCAAAATTCGCACACGTATAGATAATAATATTGCAGTTTAATTTCCAGGAGGCCATACATCGCAGTGTTGCCAAAATGATTATAAGCCTGCTGATAAGTCCAAATTTTAAATGAATATAACTTCTACACTATCAATTAGATTTCAACCAAATTTCGTATGTGCTATGTATACATACACATATATGACTGAACGTATTCTTAAGATCCACCAGGGCTAGCAACTGTTAATATATGCTCTCAATTTATTTTATCCAAATACCAATATACCAGAAAGTATGCAAGCCGACAGCTTTAAACTATGCAAACGTATGGTACCTGACATTCTTTATTAATTTGGAGTAACTTATATACGTCAGTGCTACCAACATGATTCTAAGCCTGCTGAGAGGTCCAACTTTAAATACATGTAACTTCTATACTAACTAATGGATTTCATTCAAAATTGACACAACAATAGATCATATTATTTCAGATTATTTCTGACCAATACATGTATGTCATTGTTGCCAACATGATTTTACGCGTGCTGTTAGATCCAATGTTTAACTGCATGTAACGTCCATGCTATCCATTGGATTTCAACCAAATTTTGTATTCTGTACCTTAAGAGATGGAACTAAGAATATATTCAGTCACCAGGGCTGCCAACTGTAGTTCTCTATTAGGCTACATTATGCCAGTATTTCGAACAAAATGGAAATGTCGATATTACCAACTTAATTTCGTCATTATTCAAGATAGATCCATATAGATTAATCATTGGCATGAATCTTAAATTTTAAGAAAAGTAGGCTCTTTAGTTCGTCACGGAACTTCTTGTTAATAATATTATTAACTTAAATGCTTTTGAATTTATTTATTTATTTTTACTTGTACGCAACCAATGCATTTAAATTATATCTTCCTCATAGGAAATGGAATTGTGAACATTTTAAATATGTTATTCAAAGATTTCTTTTCTCGAACTGATGCTGCGTGAAACCGACTAACATTGCATTAATTAATCGATTAAAGGCATTCGATTAACTGACAGCTCGAGTTTCTGCAATAGTCGATATATTTCTGGAGGCGCATCTTTTATCTCGGGAGTGCTATCGACGAAATGGTTCGTTGCCAATTCTGCCGTGTGGTGGTGCTAACGTCGCTGCGTGCTCACATTCCAGCTGTTTGAGGCAATATTACTTACCTGCTCTTTGGCGATTGTCCATAGATAGAGTCCCGGATTTTTGGTTTTAACGATATCCGCGAAATATTTCAACAAACACATATGTTATCATTTACTCTAAGTAAGCCATATTTTTAATTATTGTAGCCGCAAAACAAATTTATTTTGTGAAATATGTTATTTTTCAACCTAAAACGCTAAATGCCAACGAAACGCTGCTAATAAGATAATTTTTAAAAATATTTACTTTAAAACTTATTGATATAGTCCCTTCATAGAAAGTAAGAAACCTTAAAAATATAAACATTTCCTAAGAGGCGGGATAACGAAGTCCCTTCTCAGACTTGATTGGTTGATGTCCTGAAAACATGTAAACAATCCTCTGCATCATTCTGGGGACAACATACGTTTCACGAGTTAGTGAGAAAAGGACTATGGTAGTCGTGGAAAAGTAAATGTTAGGTTAAGTAGTGAACACAAATTGATTTGAGTTTAAGTTCTTTCGAAAAAGAAAAAATCTAGAAAAAATTGTTTCTTACTCCTCCAAATGTCTGTATAGTGTTCCTTATTTAACCAAATCCCGCACCGTACACATGGTTACTAAGCACACTCACGCCTCGCTTTAGTAATTTCACCGCTATGGATATTTTATTTCACCACTTTGAAGCCTTTTATATTAACATCAATCAGCGACCCTTTTCATAGAACCTTTTTACTTTGCATTTTTAATCTATATGGTGTTGCGAATACACTATTCAATTGTTCAAAGGGATGGACAAGTTTGACCAAGACCGACTACAATATAGCAGACCGTAATACGACAATCGATTGGGCAAAAATGGTGGAAATCTTAGGGGAAGGTTTCGAGTCTCCTTGGGAGTAACGGCTCTTTGTTTACGTTTGTTGTGAGTGCGTCTAGTGCAGACATTCGTATAATAAGTATATCTCTAGTGATCTCGTACAGTTTATTATGTTAATGGTCTACCGTAGATAGTGTAATGCATTGCAAATAACAAATACCCGTACCATTTGAATTTTACGCGCCAATAATCGTGTGTGTTTTTGTCAGTTTGAACATACATTTATGGTTAGGAAAGATTTTTCCCAAAGTGTCCATTTGTTTCGACGTAAGTGCATTCTATAAGAATCTCTATGTACATGTGGAGAAGTTTAAATGGATACTGCAGAGAGGGTGGACAAGGAAAACTATTTGGTGAGTCATATTTCATCACCGGTACTTTTGACATTATCCAAATGTTGGCGGATGTTTTAAGGAAGGCCTTTATTGTGACAATGGTATAATGAAAACTAAGTTTCCGGGTAAATCAAATCCTGTCTTCACTAGAGCTTTTAATATTGGCTATTCTCAAGAGCATATCAGTCAAAGCAAAGAAATGTGTTGTGTTTCTAACAGGATGGTATAGGGTTTTCTCAAATATCATTCTTAATGACAAAATGTAAACTCTGCCATTATGATAAGGTTGTAACAGCCTCCTAGCCAGACCCGTGGTGTTGGGGACCCCGTGTTCGATTCCCGGCTACGTCAGGGATTTTAGAAACTGACGTGAGGGCTGGAACGGAGTGCACTCAGCCTCGTGAGGACAATTGCGTAGCTGTCGGACAGCGAGGCAGTGCCCCAATCACGAAAACCAAGATTAACGGCCGAGGGTACCCGGTGCGCTGATCACGTATCTGCTTAGTAGGCCTAAGCCCTTAATGGGCTGTAGTGCCAGGGGCTATTATATTGTAATGTAGTCTCGGGGATCGCATTGAGACTGTGGATCCAAAGGTCCTGGGTCGATTCTAGTCTGAGGATTGGAACGGGGCATGCCCAGTCTCGTGAGGCTAAACTGAGAAGAGACGGTTCGAGTCCCACCACATCTGTCATTGAAGAGGTTTTCCGTGTTTTCCCACTTCTACTCCAGGCAAATGCCAGGATGGTTCCTAACTTAAGGCGATGGCCTTCTCCTTCCCAATCCAATCCCCAATGTTCAAGCACACTAGTTCAGCCTTAACAATAACAGGTTATCACACAAATTTCACACACAAATACATGGGGTTATAAGACCACTATGTCGTAGCCCCTAATATATGCAACAACAACAATTTCTATTTGCATTCTTGTAGCTTCATTTACCAGTATTTGCATTTTTTAAATACTGTATTTGTCTTACCTTTCCTTCATTTGAGTCTGTATTTTTAGCTACTGTCGCTTGTAAGGAAGTACGTCAGGGTTTCGTATTGCATTCGTGCCTTATTACATAAAATCCTGCCATTTCTGGTGGAATTTAATCAATTATGCGAATGCTTGTCTTCGAATTTGCTACTATTTCGATGGACCATGCCGACCAGTGTCAACAACTGTTCCCCTACGATTGCCACCATCTTTGTTTTGATGTTACGGTCTTGGTTTGACTTATGCATGACTTCTTTGCGCTGTAATGACTGACGGAACAGACCCTGCAGTAAAGAGTAGTGGCGTTTCTTAACGTCGACTCGCTCAATCGTTGCGCATGAAGAGTTATTGGACAAACATCAAGGCCAGTAAGTGTTGATCCCGCGTGGTCCTAGGAGACCCATTCGCGCAGAAGAAGAACCAATAGCATTGGTGGCAACAGACTTAGCCTGACATGTTAATTTAGCGGATAATTTATTAATTAGTATTTAATCTTGTTTATATGGTACCTACCCTCTTGCATAACGATTTATTTAGACACGATTTAGTCGGTGAGGGGAAGCGCGCTACGTTTTTGGCCGCACCAGATTACGGATGCAAAATTTGTTTTTCTGCTTCTGCTTTTACGGCCTCATTGGACCTCTTTAGTCAATCATTTCTTGGTCCTCTTCTTCAGTAAGTTTTCTTTCCGAGTCGCCCAGTAGCTTTTCATTCGCTCTGATCTTCTCAGGCGTTCCTCATCCGTAAATACCATTTTACTCTGTTACGTTTGTCTATTTTTGCCTGAAATCGTATTTTTATATATTTCATTTTTTTAATTCTTTGTTTTGTTTTGCAAGTCATTCAAGGTTTTATTTTAGATTTATTAATTTTCTTAAAGTTTCTTCAAATTTCCCTGACATTTACCGGGAGACAATTTTCCCTTATTTCCACCTTTTGTCGCCACCATGAGTAGGAGAAGGGGGAATATGTTAAATTGATTTAGTGCCTAGATGTAATACGGCACCGAGATTTGTGAAAATAACTCAGCACTTGGATGTTTATTTATCAGGAAAATACCTAGCAGCTAAAAGTCTAAATAGCTTGTGATGGCCTCTGTGCAGCTGCTCTCAGTGTTTAGCTGTGCACTTGACCTTTAGAGCAGGGAGTTTGCCAAATACTTCCCTATCTGAGAACATTGACACGTATGACAGTAGGTTCTCGCAATCAGCGTGGCAAATGTTTTATGCAGCAGTAGTATACTGGGGTAGCAAGAAAACTTAAACATATAAACGTTTCCTAAGAGGTGTGATAACGACTTGATTGGTTGTAGTCCTGAAAACATGTAAACAATCCTCTGCATAAGTCTGGGGACAACATACGTTTCACTAGTTACTGAGAAAAGGACTATGGTAGTCGTGGAGAAGTAAATGTTAGGTTAGGTAGTGAACACAAATTCATCTGAGTTTCAGTTCTTCCTTCAGATCATTCATCAGTTTCACTGCAAAGTCCAGGGAAATACTCCGCGACTGAATTATTACACTCTTTTCATTGATGCAGCCCAACACTTTGTACCAAAATACTGTCATACAAAGGCCTTGAAAAGAAGAAAAGTATTTATTAAGACCCATAGATTTATTGTATGCTTTTGGTTCTAAGCTTGACTTCAACTCAGTTAATACTCGTTCTAAGGCCGTTAATAGTCCTAGGTAGTGCATTGCAACGGGAACAAGACCCATAGCTTTATTGTATGCTTTTGGTTCTAAGCTTGACTTCAACTCAGTTAATGCTCGTTCTAAGGCCGTTAATAGTCCTAGGTAGTGCATTGCAACGGGAACAACGGCTTCGAATCTTTCAAACCACCTTGTTTGTGATTGTTTTTAGTGAAAGCGGCACTTCAAAAGTCAAAATATCCCATCTTGTAGGACTATGGGCGAAAAAAGAATACATTGTTTCCAAGTTTCCAAAGAAGGTCATAGTTTCGGGGCATATTTATACTGTATTACTGTATTAAGGAGTGAGCTCCACATGGTGAATAAAATGCCACATCATTTGTCTCTAACAGTCTTTCTTTTACTCCTTTGACTTTTCCACACATGTTAGATCCATCATCATACACTTGAGCCCTGCAGTCCTCAGGAGGGATGTTATTTTCAGCTAAGACAGTTAAAATTTCATTAGTAATATTTTCTTCACTTTTTCCAATACAGTTGACAAATTTCACAAACCATTCTTTTATTTCATATTGCTTATAGTCTTTATTTTGAATGACATATCTCAAAATAAATACATTTTGTTCTTGATGTGATACATCACGAGTTGCATCAACAATCAGCCCATAATAAATAGTTTCTCGCCTTTCTTCAAGTATAAATTTTAAAACTTTTTCACCACAAAGTGAAATGAACTCATTTTGACTCTTCCAAGATACGTAATGGGCTTGTCCTTTCATGTTTTTTCCTTGCAATTGCAGAGTTTTGATCTTAGCCAAGTGCTCCCTAGTGATTTCATCATATTTTCCAATTAACTCCAAAGTCCCCAGAAAATTTCCATTAATTGCATCACCGATTGATACATTATCTCCTTGAAAAGACGACCCCCATGATGCTAGAAAGAGTCTCACGTCTTAAATCCGTTGTATAATTGCTTTCCACTTTTCTGCTTCGTTCAAAATTTGTTTTTGAAGACCACTGTCAATACCTTTTGAATTAATTGATTGTTGGAGGGATTTCCATTGACAATAAGACTTACGATGGTTATTGCTATTTTCATGTTGGGAAAAATTGTTAAACAACATTTTCCATGGAAATTGAGCCGGTGAAAATCCAATGTTTGCAAATTTGCTTCTATTTTAGCTACTTGAAAAAAGAGTACAGGCAATGCAATGAAGTGGCTGTTTTGAAGAGCTCCAAATTAACCAGTCCCTGGGGTACTTTTCTCGATTGTTTATAGATTTAGTGTTGAGAAGATAGTTAGGAGACAGTTTTCCTGTTTTGTCTTTAGGGAATGTCTTAGCCTGACTACGTAATTCTTCAAATTAATATATTGTTTTGAGAGACAATATTCTGGCGATTAATATCACTAATTATTTCCGACCATGTGCCTGGGTCGGTAAAATCTAAAATTGGCTTATCATTGTTAGAACTCTCGTCATTTGAAATATCGTTTTCGTTATTACTACCCGTATTGATTGAATCTACAACATGTCCTACCTGCTGCACCTCAGAGGAAATCTTGCCTGTATTGTCATCAGTTTCAAACATTAATTCACTGGACACAGACACACTCATCAGTAGTTTTACAAGTAGATAAACTGTCACACCTAACACTTGCATCATCATCACAATGAGAACGGCTATCACTATCATCATTCTTTTAAAAAAACGTTGTAATATTCTGCCGGTCCAAGGCCCATTTTTCATCTTTAATTGCTTTTAAATTCCGTTTTTGCGCCTCGGATTTGTGCTTGAAATTACTTGTAGACATAATGATTAATGCTATAATAAAGCAACTATTGCATACACAAACTGTCATACGGCGGAAACACACTGCAAGCACCTGTTAGGGTGACGTCAGCGGGCCGCGATGTGAGGGAGAGGGGTAGCAACGTCATTGGTTGCGTTCACGGTAGCAAACAGTTGATCAACAGCTCCAAAGCTGATGCATCGGGAGCGGGATCAGGTTTTACGTGTACCTGTGAACGGTTTGCTCCATCTGATCTGTAGCAGCGCGCGTTGTTCGAAAGTGGACAAGGGCGATGTTGAAATGATCAGATAATCTTATGAGAGTGAATGCTGATATTAGATCAGTATCTAATTTACCTTTAGTTTTGCAACTCGGAACGAAATTGCTCTGAAACTATGTACCGAAGGCTGTGAACATGTATCAAACCATACCTTGCTCCCGATAATGTTAGGCCTACGTATGTAAATTTCTTGTCTTTCTGATACGGCATTTATTGTGTTATGCTAGTTCGGCGACGGTATACTTGACAGTTTAACGTATGGTAGGCTACGGTATATTAAGGTGGTATATCTCAAGATTTATGATAATTGAAGTCATTTTAATCCCTTCAAATTGAACACGGTAGGTTAAGCCTACGTCTCAATAGACGAATATTTATTCAAGAATATCAATATTCGTAGCTTTGATTTTATTAATGTAGGGTTATATCATATGAGAAGGGTCAAGAGTCTGTAAGTCTAGCAGTAAACCTCTTACCAGTCATCCACACATGATGACTTCATTATTTGTTAGCACTGCTTCATCTATCTAATTTGTTCCTGCTTCTTATATTTGAAGCTTTTGGATTTATTCATCAGCTTAACTGTGCTGTACGGTTTTTAGTTACTGTACTATACAAATTAATTGTATTTACAAAAAAATCAGGTTAGATTGCAAAATTAATTTGAAACACTACAAGAATATAAAACACATTGTCCCTACCTGTCAACTAGGGGTATTTATCTGGATCATTACCCTTCCCCTATCCAGTAAGGTCAGATGACCTCAAGGTTCCACCCTTTAAAATTATAACCAGCATCTAGAAATAAAATTTCTGGGTCCCTCATCTAAAGCAAAGGAAATCATGGTACGAGCCTGTATTATCCTTGTTATACCGGTACCTTACTTGTTTACACCCCAATATTAGTACTTAAAGAGAAAGGCACAACATGAACTGTTGATGGATTACCTTAAATATTAGTCTCTTACTTGGCAGTCCATTCTCCTCCTATCAATACACAACTGGTTTCCATACCATATTCCCTATAGGCTACTGTTCATCTAATGAAAATGAAAATGAAAAATGTTAGGCTACAGATTTTTGGTTGAAAACAGTTGTCTAAAAGATGCTATCACAATTGATTTTTCAATAGATCATGTCAACAAATGGTCCAGTAACATAGAAAGAATTAAGAAAAGTAGGGCATTTTAGAGGAAACTAGACTGCAAAAATATAAACTGAAAAAAATAAGATGTAAAAAGCAGGAAAGTACCAGGATGAATGACTCCTAGGAACAAATATAAATGAAGCAGTGCTAAAGAATACATTTTTCTGTCATAATTTGAAGCCATTCTTTTTTTTCAGCGTTGCCTATACAAATTGTCTTTGCTGCTTCTCAGTCGGTCAACATGGGGTACAAAATTATAAATATGTAAACACACTCCTGGAAACAATTACATGTATTAGTTGCCCATTGCCCATTTAGGTGTGATAACTAATTAATACATGTATTTTTTTCCAGGAGAGTGTTTATATATTTATAATTTTGTACCCGAAAAGCAGCGATGACTACATTTTATCTTGAATTTCAGTACATAATCATTACCAGCTGCTTGATGTACGATACTGGTACTTCAATGGGGCTTGGCTAGTGGGCTCGCACAATTGCATACCATTACCGAAGGTAACATTCATGACTCATCACTCTCTTAAAGATATTGATACTTGGTTACTAACAATTCCCTTTGTTGCTCAATATGTGCCTGGTAGAGAGATGGTTGGCACGAATCAGCAAACTAAATGTTAAAAGAAGTAATATCTTCCACCTAGGCTCATTACCGTACCAGATTGAATACAAATGAAACTACAGTACAGCAAAACTATACCGTAGGTGTAGTTTTGTAACAAACATAGTTCATTCAGTCACCGTACAAGAACATCAGGTCTTCTGTGGTCAGCAGCAAATAATGCTGTGTGAATGAATATGCAGATTATAAAGGGAAGCATCATTGTAATGAGCTGTTAAAACTCAGGCAAGCTGCGATAAGGTAAGAAAATATTGGACAAACTGGGTAAGTGCTGTGTTGAACAGTGCTCAATCTTCTCTGCTTGTGTAAGAAGAGAAATATAGTATATTTCTTGAGTTTCAGTACATAGGCCTAACCATTACCAGCTTCTTGGTAGCCTACTGCAGTGAACCTAGGCTAGTGAGCTTGCCTAATTGTAGCCTATACTGTACAGTACTAGTAGGTAATATTCATGACTCCTCACTCCCTTTAAGTTATCATTTTACTAACAATTTCCTTAGCTTGTAACTTAAAGCCTCCTTCCCAATCCTAGCCTCAGTTAAAAATGCATGCACTACTACCGACACCACAGCATTTTGAAAGGTATCCTGTACTGTTAAAATAGAGATGAATATGTACCATAACATACTGTACAGACAAGGGAGTGATTAAAATAATTTAGCCTTATGTCACAATTTCTAAATCCATTCCCATAATTCATTTTACTTATTAGTCAGCTCATATTTGAGTACAGAGACCGAACCTGTTCCCTGAGAGAAAATCATCGCTCGTTTGATAAAAGGAAGTCATGGATGGAAATTATGGTGTTGGATTAATTGAAGCATGGACAGAATACAGTATGTGCAAACAATAACTGTTACAAAATGTTAATACTCAGGCAGGTTGAGATAAGGTAAGGAAATATTGGACAAACTGGGTAAGTGCTGTGTTGAACAGTACTCAATTTTCTCTGCTAGTGTAAGAAGAAAAATATATTATATATCTTGAGTGTCAGTACATAACCATTACCAGCTTCTTGATGTACTGGTCGCCTACTGCAGTGAACCTAGGCTAGCAAGCTTGACCAATTGTAGCCTATAGCCTACTGTACAGTACCAGTAGGTAATATTCATGACTCCTCACTCCCTTAAAGTTTTCATTTTACTAACAATTTCCTTTACAGGTTACTAAGCTTGTAACTTAAAGTCTCCTTCCCAATCCTAGCCTCAGTTAAAAATACATGCACAACTACTGACACCACAGCATTTTGAAATGTATCCTGTAGCCTAGGCTACTGTTAAAATATAGATCAATATGTAGCATACACACAAGAGAGTGAGTAAAATAAATTAGCCTTATGTCACAATTTCTAAATCCATTCTCATAATGCATTTTACTTAATAGTCAGTTCCTATTTGAGTACAGAGTCCTATCCTGTCATCAGAGAGAAAATCATCGCTCGTTTGACAAAAGGAAGTCAAGGATGGAAATTTTGGTGTTGGATTAGTTGAAGCATGGACAAAATACAGTATGTGCATACAATAATTGTCACAAAATGTTAATACTCAGGCATGTTGAGATACCGTAAGTGAAGGAAATAAAGGACAAAGGACAAAGTGCTATGTTGAAGAGTGCTTAATTTTCTCTCCTTGTGTAAAAAGAAATTTATATACAGTATATATGTATTATATCTTGAGTTTCAGTGCATAATCATTCCCAGCTTCTTGATGTACCGTAGGGGCCGATAGCCTAGATGTTAGGCCCCTTAAAACAACAATTATCATCATCATCATCATGATGTACCGTGCTGGTAGCCTACTGCAGTGAACATTGGCTATTGAGCTTGCCCAATTATAGCCAATGGTACGGTACCAGTACGGTAGGTAATATTCATTACATTGAAAGGAATGTGGATGTTTAATCTAGACCTGAACAGCAACCGAGAAGCAAGATAACTGTTAAGATAAGACTGCTAATGCCATGAAAAGAAAAGTAATGGTTACCGATACTTGAAATGCTTACCAAGGGAAGCTGGTTTCTTTCAAACATAGAAACATATTTATAGGCTAGGGCCTGTACAAGACCAAACTGACTTCATTCAGTCCAAGCTGAAAGCCGGGAGAGGGGGGGGGGGGGGGGGGGGGGGAGGTCTTGCGGTCTGATAATGAGCTGTGTGAATTTAAAATACCGTACAATTTAGTGAACCATTTACGATTGTTTCAAGAAAAAATATTGGCCTAGTGAATAGGTTTTTCAACATTCTTGAAAGGAATGTGGATGTGTAGGCTAATCTAGACCTAAACAGCATCCAAGAAGCAAGAGAACTGTTCAGATAAGTCTGATAATACCATGAAAAGAAAAATACTGATAGGCTACTAGTATTTCCCAGTCATTACATTCTGATACGCCAAAGACTTAGTTTTCTATTGGAAGAATCACCTAATAATGCAGGCACAAACAGATCTACGGTAATTCTTATATTCTATTGCATACAAATCCTTAACCCAACAAGTACCCGTAGCCAACGGTATTGAAATAATTTATTTTTGAGTCAAGACTCTTGACAATAGGTCTTAGCCTATCAGAATTTGGGGTAGGCCCAGTACAATGCAGGTATTTTATACAGTACTGGTAGCCTATGCTTGCTCCAAATGAAAGGTATTTTTATACAGTACCGGTAGCCTAGAAGTTTGATTCTCTCTATACTGCCTACACAACAATATATTCATCGAGATACAGTATTCAGCCCAAAGCATAGGTTAAAATCGTATTTTCAGACCAAATTACCCCAGACAAGTGATGAAAAAACGCTGAAACGTCGATTTAAAAACTTTAAAAATGCACATTGCCACTAAAAATGAAACCACACACCTGAATTCATATAATTTTTAATACTTGTAACAAAAGAAAGAATGTAACATCCGATATATCAGGTTATGTTGTTTCACACATAGGTTAAAATTTGTCGCAAATGCGGTCCGTAAATCGGAATAAAGATTTATCACGAATTTAACACAATGCAGGTCATTTTATAGGCTATAGAGGGACCGTGATGTTGTGTTCTTCATTATTATTTCAGTATTCATCAGTTTAGGAACTATTTTGAGCGATTTGCACAATGTTTACATTTGTTTTTAAATCTACTTGATGCTACGCCATGTTGGATTTAAACATGTTCCGTGGATGGAGCGAAGTTTTTCTACGCTCCATAAAATGGCGTCCGCTCCATGGAACAAGTTTAGGGAGCGCTCCATCACACCGCGTACACAGCGTACTTTCTTCAACAGTTGATCAACTGTTTGCTACCGTGAACGCAACCATTGACCTTGAGCCGAGTTGCAGAGGGCGGGCCAGGCGGGCAGTGTTCTGCTTCTGCACACGCACTGTGTCACGTGTTACTCACAGCTGTTGTACGCAACGCACTGCATATCCAATAAACCAATTTATTTTACTCTGATGTAATATTTCGTTGATACACATAAATCTAGTCCTAGTGATTTAATTATTGTTTTCTTTCTATGATTTATTAAAAATCTTCTACTTTTTATTTTTTTCCCGTCCTTGCATGCCCCGTTGCCGTAGCAACGGTAGCACTGGACTTGTGGGGGCCTTGAAATACACTCTACCCATCAGTTGGTTGATATTGGTCGAAATATCCAGTCTAGCTCACCTTCCTTTCCGACATGACTAACACATCTTAATATAAATGCACTCTGTGAGCGATCCCTAGGGCATTAAAATCGTGCCCTGTGTCAAGGTGATGATAACTTAAAGTATACATAAAAGCACGTACTACCGTATCCCTCGGGAGCTCGCCTATGCGATGTTAACACCGCACTTTCACTTACTTATGTTGCAACACTGTACAATGATTGCTCAACCTTTCAGTTGTCTTTCGTGTTCCTAGACAACTATCACCGCTACTAGAATGCGCTAGTATGGACACGCTACCAGTAGTATTTGAATTATGACGCAGTTGTCTGCATATTTCTAGTCAAAAACGTATTTGCTGACAATAATCAACTGGTACAGAGACGCTTCAAAATAGAAATATATCATCCTACAATGATCAAAAAACTGCTTTTCATATGTCAATCATAAAACCGTGTTTTTTGCTAGGAATGACGGAGAATATGATTAGATAAGATTAGATTTGTATTTATCCATTTGATCAATTACATGTATAAAATACATTTTTGTTATAGGACACGTCAGAAATTACATAGAAAATGAATGAACTTACAGGTATACATTACTAATACTATAACTATTTATAACTTATTATAATAATAGATCTTAAGACATACAATCTTATTGGACAACTATTTACATCTAACTCTATTATCACAATATGAACATTTAATTCTATAAATACAACCACGAACAGCTAGGTATTACAATTAAAATAGAAAAGTAAAATATATTTATAGATTTCATCGCTCATATACACTAAGATATTAAACTACAGAGTAAAAACAATGGCTCTGCAGATAAGCTTTCAACATTGTTTCAAAGGTTTTTATTTTTGTGGCAAATTTTACATACTGCGGTAGATTATTGCATAATTTAACTCATGTGTGAAAAGTTCCTTTTTGATATATGCTTGTGTGTGTGTGTGTGTGTGTGTGTGTGTGTGTGTGTGTGTGTGTGTGTGTGAAAAATGAATGTTTGGATTTTGTCTTGTGATATGTTTATGAACATCATTGTTTGTTTTAAGAAAAATGTATTTATTCATTAAATTCTTTTTAATAAAACATAATACTTTCCAAGATATATATACAGGGCAGTGAGAGAATTTTTAAATCTTTAAACAGAGGTCTACATGATTCTCTAGTGTTTACATTTGCCATAATTCTAATCGCCCTCTTTTGTATCCTAAACGTGCTTAGTACATCTGGTGACATACCCCAAAATATGACCCCATATCTTAAGTATGAATGAAAATAAGCAAAATAAGTATTTCTTAATGTGTGCATGCTAGTGCAAGTTTTCAAAATACGTAACGCAAAGAACATCGATTTCAGTTTAGTATTCAGATATTGTATATGTTTATTCCATTTCAAGTCATGTTGTATCCATAGTCCTAAAAACTTTGTTTCTGATTTATTTTTTATTTGATGATCATTTAATGTTATATTGGGCGTCGCAGGATTCCTTTTCTGTATAGTGTGAAAATTTAGACATACTGTTTTTTTATAGTTTTTTATGAGGCGATTATCTTGTGACCATTTGGTTAACTCTCCTGTAACAGAGTGAGCAGACTGCTGTAAGATCTGTTTAGTTTCGCCTTTTATTGCGAGTGTTGTATCGTCTGCAAACAAATTTCCTTATGAGAATCAACGTCCTGTGTTATATCATTGATATATAGAAGAAAGAGTAGTGGGCCCATAACCGATCCATGGGGTATTCCAAATTTAATGATAACCTCATTGGACAATGTTTCATTAAGTAATCTGGTTCCATCATCCTTGTGTCTCAAGCTTACTATTTGTTTACGCCTTGTTAAGTAAGACTCCATCCATTTATTTGCTAGATCTCTAATACCATTTTGATTTAGATTTATAAGGAGAATTTTATGGTCAACAACATCAAATGCTTTCGATAAATCCAAGAATAGGCCAGTTACATGTTCCTTATTGCCAATTAATTTCAGTATACTATTAATGCATTCATAAATTGCTCTATGTGTAGAATTTTCCGTTCTGAATCCATGTTGTGAGTTTGATAGTATTTTATTTTTTACTATAAAACTTATCAGTCTCTTATACTTGATTTTTTCCACAATTTTTGCAATACCAGTTGGTGAGGTAATAGGACGATAGTTATCTAATTCATCTTTAGAACCGTTTTTGTGCACTGGAATTACTTTTGATAAATTTAAAATATCCGGGTATGTTC
Source organism: Meconema thalassinum (assembly GCA_946902985.2). Lineage (NCBI taxonomy): Eukaryota > Metazoa > Arthropoda > Insecta > Orthoptera > Tettigoniidae > Meconema > Meconema thalassinum. The sequence continues at coordinate 17,909,785 of OX336395.1, read as the reverse complement.
CCGAGGGAATGAACTGTTTATTAAGTCCGTAAGTGGATTTATTATATTTTCTGCACATTTCTTTAAAATTGCATCAGGGATACCATCAATACCAGCACAGAATTTATTTTTAGCTCTTTTATAACTATTCTTACCTCTTCACTTGTGACATGATTTATAAATAAAGAATCACTGCAAATATTTATTTTATTATTAGAATTTAGTGTATTTACCTGTGATTTATGTAATAATTTTTGCGGAATTTCCAGACATTAGTCATTAAAAGTGTTTGCTATTTCCTCTGGATTAGTAATTACTTTATTATTTCTGGTCAGTGTAATGTTCCTTTGTATTTTAGCAGTTTTTCCAGTTTCTTTCTTTATCACGGACCACATAGACCTGTTTTTATTAGATGATTGGGATATAAAATTATCATAATGCATTTTCTTTGCTTGTCTTATTACCATACTTAATATTCTAGGGTATTTTTTGTGGTATAAATTGAATTCAAGTGTTGTGTGGTATTGTTTATATAATTTGTGTAGAAATTTCTTTCTTTGACATGAATTTATAATCCCTATTGTTATACAATTGATAGTTTTGTTATTTTGAACAGTCCTTTGTCTAAAGGGGAATGCTGTTTCAAAATAGTGATTTAGGGTACTGTTAAATGCATTAAATTTATCATTTATATTTTCTAGTTTATACATTTCTGACCATGTTTCCTTATTTAATAAGTCATTGAAATATGTAATATTTGTTTCCGTGAATGCCCTGCACTTTGATTTTACTCCATTATCATTATTATTGATTTTTTCGGGTATTTCAAAACTCAGTATTTGTCCATGGTGGTCACTAAAAACCGGGAAATAGACTTCTATTGAATGGTGATATTTATCTGTATTTATAAAAATTTGATCAGGACTGGTTTTACTAAACTTTGTTATTCTTGTTGGGGTGTTGATTGTAGGTTTCAGTCCATAGGAAATTAGTAACTCTGTTAATAATTCACAATTTCTATCACATTTTAAGAAATCCACATTTACATCCCCACAAATTATTATATCGAAATTTATTTTGCTCATGTTATTGAGTAACAATTCTAATTTATCTATAAACGAAAATTTCCTGACAGAGAACGGAATACGCATACAATTATTAACTTAAACTGCTGAATTTTTACGGCAGAGAATTCAAAATTCTGTTCCATGATTAGATAATCATAAGCTGTTAACTGTTCATGATCTAAATTATTTCTAAAGAAGATACAAGTACCACCATGGCTAATATTAGATCTAGAGTATTTACTAGCTTGTATAAACCCTGGGAATTGAATTACTTCGAGTTGTTCATCTTCCAGCCAATGTTCTGAAATACATAGCGCTAAGATGTCTTTAAGTTCATTTTTAAGCATTAGATTTATGTAATCAATTTTATTATAGAGAGATTGAACATTCTGGTGGTCATTTTTAAATTCGTTACTTTTGCAACCTTGTGTTGGTGATTTCTTTACATTATTACCATCATAAGTGTTTGTCCTGAATTCCTTTTTGAGTATAAAAATAAAGACAGCCTTGAAGCCATTCTACAGTGTTGCCACATTAACAATTAATATTGTGTCTTCCAGTCAGTCTACATACCAATAAAGACAGCCTTGAAGCCATTCTTCAGTGTTGCCATATTAACAATTAATATTGTGTCTTCCAGTCGGTCAATATAACAATAAAGACAGCCTTGAAGCCATTATTCAGTGTTGCCATATTAACAATTAATATTGTGTCTTCCAGTCGGACAACATAACAATAAAGACAGCCTTGAAGCCATTCTTCAGTGTTGCCATATTAACAATTAATATTGTATCTTCCGGTCGGTCAACATAACAATAAAGACAGCCTTGAAGCCATTCTTCAGTGTTGCCATATTAACAATTAATATTGTGTCTGCCAGTCGGTCAACATAACAATAAAGACTGCCTTGAAGCCATTCTTCAGTGTTGCCATATTAACAATTAATATTGTGTCAAGTCAGTCAACATAACAATAAATCCAGCTTCGAAGCCATTATTCAGTGTTGCCACATTAACAATTAATACAGTATCTTCAGTCAGTCAACATAACAATAAAGACAGCCTTGAAGCCATTCTTCAGTGTTGCTACATTAACAATTAATACAGTATCTTCAGTCAGTCAACATAACAAAAAATCCAGCTTTGAAGCCATTCTTCAGTGTTGCCATATTAACAATTAATACTCTATCTTCAGTCAGTCAACATAACAATAAAGACAGCCTTGAAGCCTTTCTTCAGTGTTGCCAAATTAACAATTCATACAGTATCTTCAGTCAGTCAACATAACAATAAATCCAGCTTTGAAGCCATTCTTCAGTGTTGCCATATTAACAATTAATATTGTATCTTCCAGTCGGTCAACATAACAATAAAGACAGCCTTGAAGCCATTTTACAGTGTTGCCACAATTAATACAGTATCTTCAGTCAGTCAACATAACAATAAAGACAGCCTTGAAGCCATTCTTCAGTGTTGCCACATTAACAATTAATACAGTATCATCAGTCAGTCAACATAACAATAAAGACAGCCGTGAAGCCTTTCTTCAGTGTTGCCACATTAACAATTAATACAGTATCTTCAGTCAGTCAACATAACAATAAAGACAGCCTAGAAGCCTTTCTTCAGTGTTGCCAAATTAACAATTAATATTGTGTCTTCCAGTCGGTCAACATAATAAAGCCAGCTTTGAAGCCATTCTTCAGTGTTGCCACATTAACAATTAATATTGTGTCTTCCAGTCGGTCAACATAATAAAGCCAGCCTTGAAGCCTTTCTTCAGTGTTGCCACATTAACAATTAATACAGTATCTTCAGTCAGTCAACATAACAATAAAGACAGCCTTGAAGCCTTTCTTCAGTGTTGCCAAATTAACAATTAATATTGTGTCTGCCAGTCGGTCAACATAACAATAAAGACAGCCTTGAAGACATTCTTCAGTGTTGCCAAATTAACAATTAATATTGTGTCTTCCAGTCGGTCAACATAATAAAGCCAGCTTTGAAGCCATTCTTCAGTGTTGCCACATTAACAATTAATACAGTATCTTCAGTCAGTCAACATAACAATAAAGACAGCCTTGAAGCCTTTCTTCAGTGTTGCCAAATTAACAATTAATATTGTGTCTTCCAGTCGGTCAACATAACAATAAATACACCCTTGAAGCCATTCTTCAGTGTTGCCACATAAACAATTAATATTGCGACTTCCAGTCGGTCAACATAACAATAAAGACAGCCTTGAAGCCATTCTTCAGTGTTGCCATATCAACAATTAATATTGTGACTTCCAATCGGTCAACATAACAATAAAGACAGCCTTGAAGCCATTCTTCAGTGTTGCCATATTAACAATTAATATTGTGTCTTCCAGTCAGTCAACATAACAATAAAGACAGCCTTGAAGCCTTTCTTCAGTGTTGCCAAATTAACAATTAATATTGTGTCTTCCAGTCGGTGAACATAACAATAAAGACAGCCTTGAAGCCATTCTTCAGTGTTGCCAAATTAACAATTAATATTGTGACTTCCAGTCGGTCAACATAACAATAAATACACCCTTGAAGCCTTTCTTCAGTGTTGCCACATTAACAATTAACACAGTATCTTCAGTCAGTCAACATAACAATAAAGACAGCCTTGAAGCCTTTCTTCAGTGTTGCCAAATTAACAATTAATATTGTGTCTGCCAGTCGGTCAACATAACAATAAAGACAGCCTTGAAGACATTCTTCAGTGTTGCCAAATTAACAATTAATATTGTGTCTTCCAGTCGGTCAACATAATAAAGCCAGCTTTGAAGCCATTCTTCAGTGTTGCCACATTAACAATTAATACAGTATCTTCAGTCAGTCAACATAACAATAAAGACAGCCTTGAAGCCTTTCTTCAGTGTTGCCAAATTAACAATTAATATTGTGTCTTCCAGTCGGTCAACATAACAATAAATACACCCTTGAAGCCATTCTTCAGTGTTGCCACATAAACAATTAATATTGCGACTTCCAGTCGGTCAACATAACAATAAAGACAGCCTTGAAGCCATTCTTCAGTGCTGCCATATCAACAATTAATATTGTGACTTCCAATCGGTCAACATAACAATAAAGACAGCCTTGAAGCCATTCTTCAGTGTTGCCACATAAACAATTAATATTGCGACTTCCAGTCGGTCAACATAACAATAAAGACAGCCTTGAAGCCATTCTTCAGTGTTGCCATATTAACAATTAATATTGTGTCTTCCAGTCGGTCAACATAACAATAAAGACAGCTTTGAAGCCATTCTTCAGTGTTGCCACATTAACAATTAATATTGCGACTTCCAGTCGGTCAACATAACAATAAAGACAGCCTTGAAGCCATTCTTCAGTGTTGCCACATTAACAATTAATATTGTATCTTCCAGTCGGTCAACATAACAATAAAGACAGCCTTGAAGCCATTCTTCAGTGTTGCCATATTAACAATTAATATTGTGTCTTCCAGTCGGTAAACATAACAATAAAGACAGCCTTGAAGCCATTCTTCAGTGTTGCCATATTAACAATTAATATTGTGACTTCCAATCGGTCAACATAACAACAAAGACAGCCTTGAAGCCATTCTACAGTGTTGCCATATTAACAATATTAATATTGAGTCTTCCAGTCGGTCAACATAATAATAAAGACAGCTTTGAAGCCATTCTTCAGTGTTGCCATATTAACAATTAATATTGTGTCTTCCAGTCGGTCAACATAACAATAAAGACAGCCTTGAAGCCATTCTACAGTGTTGCCACATTAACAATTAATATTGTATCTTCCAGTCGGTCAACATAACAATAAAGACACCTTTGAAGCCATTCTACAGTGTTGCCACATTAACAATTAATATTGTATCTTCCAGTCGGTCAACATAACAATAAAGACAGCTTTGAAGCCATTCTACAGTGTTGCCATATTAACAATTAATATTTTATCTTCCAGTCGGTCAACATAACAATAAAGACACCTTTGAAGCCATTCTACAGTGTTGCCATATTAACAATTAATATTGTATATTCCAGTCGGTCAACATAACAATAAAGACAGCCTTGAAGCCATGCTACAGTGTTGCCATATTAACAATTAATATTGTATCTTCCAGTCGGTCAACATAACAATAAAGACAGCCTTGAAGCCATTCTACAGGGTTGCCATATTAACAATTAATATTGTGTCTTCCAGTCGGTCAACATAACAATAAAGACAGCCTTGAAGTCATTCTTCAGTGTTGCCACATTAACAATTAATATTGTGTCTTCAGTCAGTCAACATAACAATAAAGACAGCTTTGAAGCCATTCTTCAGTGTTGCCACATTAACAATTAATATTGTATCTTCCAGTAGGTCAACATAACAATAAAGACAGCCTTGAAGCCATTTTACAGTGTTGCCATATTAACAATTAATATTGTGTCTTCCAGTCGGTCAACATAACAATAAAGACAGCCTTGAAGCCATTCTTCAGTGTTGCCACATTAACAATTAATATTGTATCTTCCAGTCGGTCAACATAACAATAAAGACAGCCTTGAAGCCTTTCTTCAGTGTTGCCAAATTAACAATTAATATTGTGTCTTCCAGTCGGTCAACATAACAATAAAGACAGCCTTGAAACCATTCTACAGTGTTGCCACATTAACAATTAATATTGTATCTTCCAGTCGGTCATCATAACAATAAAGCCAGCTTTGAAGCCATTCTTCAGTGTTGCCACATTAACAATTAATACTCTATCTTCAGTCAGTCAACATAACAATAAAGACAGCCTTTAAGCCTTTCTTCAGTGTTGCCAAATTAACAATTAATATTGTGTCTTCCAGTCGGTCAACATAACAATAAAGACAGCCTTGAAGCCTTTCTTCAGTGTTGCCAAATTAACAATTAATATTGTGTCTTCCAGTCGGTCAACATAACAATAAAGACAGCCTTGAAGCCATTCTTCAGTGTTGCCATATTACACAATTAATATTGTGTCTTCCAGTCGGTCAACATAACAATAAAGACAGCCTTGAAGCCATTCTACAGTGTTGCCATATTAACAATTAATAGTGTGTCTTTAGTCGGTCAAAATAAAATAAAGACAGCCTTGAAGCCATTCTACAGTGTTGGCTCATTAACAATTAATATTGCATCTTCCAGTCGGTCAACATAACAATAACGACAGCCTTGAAGCCATTCTACAGTGTTGCCATATTAACAATTAATAGTGTGTCTTTAATCGATCAACATAACAATAAAGACAGCCTTGAAGCCATTCTTCAGTGTTGGCATATTAACAATTAATATTGTGTCTTCCAGTCAGTCAACATAACAATAAAGACAGCCTTGAAGCCATTCTTCAGTGTTGCCATATTAACAATTAATATTGTTTCTTCCAGTCGGTCAACATAACAATAAAGACAGGCTTGAAGCCATTCTTCAGTGTTGGCATATTAACAATTAATATTGTGTCTTCCAGTCAGTCAACATAACAATAAAGACAGTCTTGAAGCCATTCTTCAGAGTTGGCATATTAACAATTAATATTGTGTCTTCCAGTCAGTCAACATAAAATAATGACAGCCTTGAAGCCATTCTACAGTGTTGCCACATTGATAATTAATATTGTCTTTCAGTCGGTCAACATCAGAAGTATATGAGCTTATTAATATACGTGGTGATAAATATGGCTAGCTCCTTCAGCGAAGGGGCAATAAATACGGTTTTTGTGCTAATTGCCCAGTCAAATTAGAATTTTTCGAGGAATTAATTTCCAGAAAGCTGGAAATCGTTTTAATACCTTCGTTTGGTCCTAAATGCATGTAGGCTGATCCGAGTATGCACCATCCCAAGAGGTGTGCATAACTTTTGGAAACCAAATAACGTTGAAATTGTTTCCTCTTTTTTTTCAGGTCTTTCCTTGTAGCTCGAAAACGATACATCGGACGGAAAATATTAATCAGTTCCATATTAAAGAAGGTTAAATTCTGCGCCGAATGAACATCTCAACCTTCAAATTTGGTTCACTGGTATAACCGAAATCGAAGGTTCAAAACTGGAAAAACTTCTCGTTTAGGTGCCAACTTACATTTTGCGACTTTCCAAGACCACATATCTTTGAAACAGATTCTCCTGTTGAAAAACCCATAGAATAAAAGTTGTAGAGCTGTAGATAATAACATTTCACGTAATATAGACAATTTTAATAAGTCCTTTTAATTTCAAATGACTAGTTAACTAATTTAATCATGAGGGACAAACGCTGAAGGAAAAGAAGAAGAAGATTAATAATATTTAATGAAATTCCGAAAATGGCGAAACTTTCCGATAAAAGGCATGTTCGTGTTATGACATAATGATGTAATTACGAAAATCCTATCTACCTACTCTGATCACTGCTAAGAACATTTCAATTCAAATATCTAAGATATACGCAAATCAGTAAACTAGTTATATAAATGTAGACACTCTGAGTAGTGATTCGGAGTAGTACGAATGAAAAACATTTTAATTAGAACAAAGTTGTATATTGACATTCTTTAATTAGTAACCATTATTAATATTAATTAATACAGTAATAGGAATATTTAAAATTGACATACATTAATAACATATGAATAGAAACATGTTATAGAAATCAATAATCATGCAGCAGAAAATAAGGCAGCAATCATACTCGCATTTTCTTAGATGTCGATGGCCCTTCATCTACAAAGCTCTCAAGCTGGGCTGGCATGTCGAGCCACTGTTCATCGAGATCATCATCAAAGGGACTGTCCTCACCTATTTCTGCTTCTGCGGCGATCGGCATGTGGTACACACCCTTATCCTCGAATGGTGCTGAATTCGAGCAGGACTGGCGGTGGCAAATTTTTGAACATTATACCAACTTTCCGGCAGCTGCAACTCCCTGCACACCCCTTCATACATCCGCAGGACACTGTGTTGAGGATTTAAGCTGGAGCTAGATCATTGGTGTTCATGGTGGGGAGCAGGACATGGTCCGTCCTCTTCCAACCCCAGCTGAGAGGATCCTTTGGTCTATCATACCAGCCTTGGATTTGGTGGTAGACACGCAGAATATGTTGGGCGGCGGCTGCGTTTGTTGATGATAGAGAGGCCTGATTGAAAGTTGGCTTCATGAGGGATTTTGAGAATATCTCGTGGCAGATTTTGCCCAAGGAGGTCTCATTGGCCATAGGTGAATTTTGGGCCGCCAGGAATAGTTGACCTGCTGAAATGAGGTCCTCAGGATCAGCATCTGCATGGTGGAAAACCTTGACAGCCTCCTGTAAAGCCGTGTTGTTTTCAAGGAGTTTGACACACTTTAACTTCCCTTGGCGATAGAAAGCAGAGGATGTACCACACCCACTGATAGCATGTAAGAACAGCAGGTTCTGTTTGACAGCAGACAAGAAGTTGAAGTACCTCGGAGAGTAAAACGAGTTCTGAGAGTTCCCCTTTCCAGGTTTCATGATGTAAATATTTGATTTTGGTGCTTTGGCAGTTAATAGGATCAATAGATCGTTGTCCTCTCGGATTATTATGACCGTCGCAAAGTCTTCTGCCACTTGAATGGCGGTATTGATGATGAGTATGTGTGCATCCCTAAGAGCTTGCCTCACTTCAAACCCCTGCTGTACTAATTTCTCACGCAGCATGTAGATAAGCCGTTCTTTGTTGCTGTCGTTGGACAAAAATTGTTCTTTCGGCATGGTTGCAGTCATCGTATCAGTGAACAATACGTTAGAAGAAGAGTGCTTGCTTTTACGGCGAAGACGCTCAGGTGGTTTTGTGTTCTTTTCTGATGCATCATCAGGGTAGTGGCAGGGTTGTATTATTGCCAACGTATTAGGAGAGAATTGTTGAAAAATTTTCCTTGGATTCCCAAACCACTCGATGTAGAAGGAAGCCCCCAAGAATTACAATGGCACTACCTGCAAGAGCTGGTGGATCAGTAACTGGTGAAAATAAATTGTAGAACACAGATTTCTTTGTTTTTCGCATTCCTGTTTCATCAAAGATAGAAAGGGGATAAGGAGCTAACTCAAACAAATAATAATGTTTGGACAGTTCCTCAGATTTTTTAAGAAGTGTTATGCGTCGGAAAAGTGAATCTGGATTTACTGGTATATCTTCGCCGTGAATCCTGACTTTTGTGTTGAAAGCTTTAAGAGGAACTACTCTGTTTTTTTCGTAGAAACTAGACATTACTGAAGTCGTTGCCAATAATCTTAGCAATACAATGAATCGCTTTTTCAAACGCTTCATGTCAGTCAATTTTCACTCCTGTGCTAATGGACATCACAAATTGTTGGGATAGTGCGTTCTGGAGCTACAAGCAAAAACACGGAAAGAGGAAAAATGTGGAGGTTATTTGGGTCCCAAAAGTCATGCACACCTCTTGGGATGGTGCAAACTCGGATTACACGCATTTAGGAACAAACGAAGGTATTAAAACAATTTCCAGCTTTCTGGAAATTAATTCCTCAAAGCACTTATTTTGGATCTAATTTGATTGGCCTATAAGTGAAGTGTGTGAGAGTGAATATTCTACCAATGGCGACGCCTTTGATTTTACTGACGAAAATCCAACTAATGCCAGAGTACTGTAAACGTATATCATTGTAGAAATTAATCGTACTCAATACCTATTTGATAAAATTACTCTATGCTTGGGATATTTATAAACAATTAAATAAATATTAGAATTTTTATCACAAAAGATACTACTTAGATTGTGTAGGCTGTCAAATTTATATTAAGATTTCCAATAATTTTCTTTCTCACTGGATTATTTTTACAGATTTTATTAATACCCAAATGAACCGACAGTAGTGGCTACGCTGGCTAACGCGCAGCATTAGGTCATGGGGCAAAGCTCTCTGCTGACTCGGTAGACGCGTGGGTTTGAGCCCCACCGTCGGCCGTCCTTGGATTGGTTTTCCGTGGTTGGATTACAACTTTGTATGAAAGAGCTGATTTTATTTTCACGATTTCAGAGATCAATAGGAGAACTATTCCGAAGATATGTGGTCTTGGAAAGTCGCAAAATGTAAGTTTGCGCCTAAATGAGAAATTGTCCCAGTTTTGAACTTTAGATTTCGGCTGCACCAATGAACCGAATTTCAAGTTTTAGATGTTCAGTCGGCGCAGAATATCACCTTCTTTAATATTGAGCTGATAAATATTTTCCGTCCTAAATACCGTTCTCGAGGTACAAGCAAAAACCTGAAAAAAGAGGGAAAATGTCGAGGTTATTTGGCTTTGATTTTACTGACGAAAATCCAACTAATGCCGGAGGACTGTAAACGTATATCATTGTAGAAATTGATCGTACTCAATACCTATTTGACAGAATTACTCTATGCTTGGGATATTTATAAACTATTAAATAAATATTAACATTTTTATCACAAAAAATACTATTTAGATTGTGTAGGCTGTCAAATTTATATTAAGATTTCCAATTATTTTCTTTGCCACAGGATATTATTAATACCCAAATGAAGGAAATTGTAATTATTTAGCTCCTGGTTCGTTAATAATTTGTTTATCTGCTAGAGAAAAAAATACCAACACACTATCTTGAAAACTAAATTGTTTGACATTTTGAAAACAATTGGAATAAAGTACAGGGAAAGGAGGGTGACCTCCAATCTACACAGAAACGAGACAGCAGTCATTCGAGCTGAAGGACATGAGAGAGAAGCTGGTATTCAGAAAGGTGTAAGGCAAGGCTGCAACTTATCACCCATACTTTTCAATTTTAGATTGAACAAACAATGAAGGAAATTGGAGAAAAATGTAAAGTGGGAGTGAAGATTCAAGGAGAAATAATTTCAACTCTGAGATTTGCCGAAGACAAAGTCAACTTGACCGACACGCCTGAGGATTTGAATGAGTTTTGAATGGCATGGACTCCGTCTTGAGGAAAGTATTCATGATGAAAATTATTAAATGTAAAACAAAAATATTGGAAAGCAGCCGCAAAAAATCAGGAACCTCTATGGACATCAAATTGGCAGGTGAAAAACTTAAGGCAGTATGAGACTTCTGTTACTTAGGAAGCAAAATAACTAGTGATGGACGAAGCAAAGAGGATATAAAAAAGTAGGTTAGCTCAGTCAAGAAAAGCATTTCTACAGAAAAGGAATCTGTTGACATCGAATATTAATTTAGGTACTAGGAAGACATTTTTGAAGGCCTTTGTCTGGAGCGTGGCACTCTATGGAAGTGAAACTTGGACTATTGGTGCAGCAGAAAAGAGGAGAATTGAAGTGTTTATAATGTGGTGTTACAGAAGAAATATGAAGATAAGATGGGTAGATAGGGTTACAAACGAAGAGGTATTAAGACTAGTGGGAGGGGATAGATGTTTCTGGCGGCTGCTAATGAAGAGAAGAGATAGGTTGGTAGGACACATACTAAGACACCCAGGAATAGCAAGCTTAGTTATGGATGGAAGGGTCGTGGACAAGAACTGTAGGGGTAGACCAAGGTTAGAATATGTTGAACAGATTGCCTCGGATGTAGGGTGTGGTAGCTATGTAGAGATGAAACGATTAGTTCAGCACTGGGAGGCATGGAGATCTGCATTAAACCAGTCAAAGGACTGAAGACTCAAAATACATCTCGAACAAGTAGTTCCATGAAGAATTATACAGCCTATTTTCATATATCCTACTTATGTTAATTGCATCTATCAATAAACAAAATTTCAGTTTGATTGCTCTAATAGATTCGTAGATATCGAGAACCGACTAAATATTGCGGATGGTCGCCATGTTGGATTTTTATATATGTAGGTCTTAGAGTTATGTACTGTTACATGAAGATTATTGTGTACGTGTAGTATTCAAACGTCAATCGCTTGATTAGGACACAAGAAGTAAAAACAAGATTTTAAAATTTCGCACAGCTGCCATCTTGTGGTTATGGACACAATTGAAAAAAAATAGATGCCTTTAGATTTCATTTGTATAAGGATGTACTGTACCAAGTGTCACTGCACTCAGACGCTTAAATTGCGAGAAACGACCATGTGAATATTTATATTTCACGTCGCCGCCATGTTGGATTTCTGATAAACAGGTTATTAAAATTCCTATATGTGAACTTATGTTCATAGCCCCTTTAAACATTAAAAAATTCAGTTTGATTGCTGTAATAGATTCGAAGATATTGAGATCCATCAAATATTTCGGATGGTCGCCATGTCAGATTGTTATATGTATTGGCCATAGAGTCATGTACCAGTATAGGAAACTTAATGCGTGGGTTAATTATTCACACTTCCAATTGGATCGCATGAATACGACACAAGAAATAAAAGCTTAATTTTAAAATTCGCACAGCCGCTATCTTGAGGTTATGTAAACAATTGAACTAAATTAGATACCAGTGCATTACAATGAGTATAAACATTTCCTGCACCAAGTTCATTGCGTTTGGATCATTAAATCGTGAGAAAGGTCTATTTAAAACTTCAAATTCACTTGGCCGCCATATTCGTTATGTAGTTAACCGGTGTTTGTAAGTCTTCTAGGTGAACTTCCAGCCGGTAATAGTTTCAGAGAAATAGAATGCCGGTTAAGTATTTCGCACAGCCGCCATCTTGAGGTAATATAAACAATTGAACGAAGTTACATGTCGATGCATTACAATGTGTATACACACATACTGTACCAAGTTTTATTGCGTTTGGTTGGTTAAATCGCGAGAAACGTCTATTTAAAAGTCGCAACTTCGATTGGCCACCTTGTTGGTTTTGTAGTTACCTGGGTTTTAAAGTCACATAGGTGAACTTCTAGTAGTTGCCTCTATCACCGTAATATATTCCAGGGTGATAACAGTAATGGTTTCGGAGATATTGAATGCTGGTGAAATATTTCGCACAGCCACCATTTTGGATTGGTGAGACGTAACAAAATTTGAAGGCGTCGGTCGAGGTCGTCCGGAATAGTGCTATGAACTTATCGAGTTTCATTGAAATCGCTCTAGCCTATAAAAGTTATTAGGGGGGGACACACACCATCACAAACAGACAGAAGGTGATCTCATAAGCCTATTTTTTTCATAAATCAAAATAGGCTAAAATATAGGTTAAGGGTTAATATGAGCGCCTTGAAAACTCCTTTGATAGCAAAAATGGTTTGTCATATTGTTGTACCCCTAGGGTACGATACCCCCATCCCCTAAGGAAAATCTACAAAATCCCAAAACTACAAACTTCTGATCTAAAATCCTTATAAAATACCACCTACAAATTACATGAAGAACAATTAGCACATACAGGAAATCGGGTAGCCTCGTACCACAGGCAATGACCTGGAAGAGGTGCATGACTCGGTAGGAATGTAAGGATTCCGCCGAGCGAGCACACCAAAGCTATAAGAACCCCAGAGGTCAAGTGCCGGGATCATCAATCATTCAGTCCTCACTCAGTGCACCGACGCGTTGAACCTCTGCTGTCTACAAGCCGGGTAAGTGTATTAGCGATCTACACACTAACCAATACACTACACACTTCCCTCCCCCTGTGCTTGGACTGTATTTATGTCTTATTAATTATTATTTTGAACTGCTAGCTCTATCAGTGTATCTCCAGATAGAGATACACATTAAACTCCTAAATAATAGAAGCCACTGGTCTCACTCTTTTATTTATTTAGTTAGTAAGTTCCTACCCTAGTAGATTCCACTTTAGGTAGGACATAGAAATAGCCTTATTGCGTACTTGCTTAATTGCTGCCTGTATTCCACTGAGCGTCCTTGCTCCGCGCTGACCACAGCGAACTCTCCACTTACTCGCGTGCTTACAGCTCACTGCAAACAGCGTGGCGCAGTCGTCACGCTTTGGTTTATAACCTAATAGCTCTTGCAAACTACCCCTTTACCTAGAACTACCCCGTCAAACAGTACATTGGGGAGTTCTCCTGGCTGATCGCACGATCGATTTCCATTCATAAAACACTCCTTACCTCCTACAGTTTTCGCCAAGCTCAACCCCCATTCTAGACTAATTTCATCCCCTAGATGTATTATTTGTACAGGCATCCCTCACAGGTACCTTACAAATTGGTGGAGGCGATGGGTACCGCGACGTTGGTTTAAAGCAACGTCTAAGGGAGTTCAGACAACGAACTTCCGCGGCAAAGATCCCTATACCTCGTGCTAGCCAAGCAAACGCCACCCAAAATAGGGAAAATTTTTTGAGACATAGAATTAGACAAAATCTTTATACCCAACCCAAGCCCGCCCCGCTAGGGAATACAGTTTAAACGCCACCCTTACCTAACCATACATAATTTATAGCCTTATAAATACACCCTTACAGAAGGACGTACAGCAAGGATCAATGCTCAAATTCAAAAATCCTAGTAAGATCCACCGTGTATTTAGGGATACAGCACACACCCTAGCCGCTGCCACCAGACCCCTACGCCCTAAAATCCTGGTTAAGAACCCTGACCTAATAACAGAAAATAACGTAGGCCAATTAATTTAGGAACTTGAGGACGCAGTTATACATATTAAACTCAAATACCCAAAAGCAATCAGACAACGTCCCACCACACGGGCACAGACACAGAACGCCCAACAGTCGCCCCCAGATAACGGTGATAGTGACGACTTAACCCCCACATTACCACAAGCTTTATTACAACACCTTAGTGACACACAGCAGACCTATAACGGGTTGCAGGTCCTGTTACAACAGCTAGACGAAATTCCACACAACTCATCAAACGGGAAGCTATTTGCAGATATAAACACCATAGCATCAACCCTAGGCGGACAAATTAACAAGGCGCTTTCCACACTACAGGAGGTTAATATTATACACGACTTGTCGCTAGATAATATCCAGGGTACGGAGCAATTTCATCCTCAACACGCTCCACACTCTACCCCTAACCATCCAGGCACTTCTCAAAGCAGAAATACATATATTACACCAATTCAGATTCACCACTAGCCCCTAAGCCACGTACACTCTAACGTTGCAATACTGAACGGCAACTTAGAGTCCCCAGTTGAGCGTAACCCCATATCCACCCCCAACACCTCCTACAGCGCGAATATGGCCATGCCTACGAAGTATCCCATGATACAACCCACTAGATACCCTGGTGACAAAGAGGACCCCGAGGAATATCTAAGAGCCTTCAATCGAACGGCTAAGATTAATGGTTGGACGGATGAGGACAAGAAACGCCTCTTACCAGCCTACCTCACTAAATCGGCCCTCACATGGTATGAACTCCATGAAGCCACCTTGGCAGATGCCACGTGGGAACAATTTTCAGCTGCCCTCATCAACACATTTCAGTTGACCCCTGATGAGGATGATTTATATGACAAAATCCGAGCTCATACACAAGGTCCCACGGAAGGCACACAAGCGTACATTAATGCCAAATTATTAATGTGCGAGAGATACAATAAGCACATGCCAGACAAGCAAAAAGTACAGCTCCTTGTGCAAGGTATGCGCCCTACCTTAGTTGACAAACTGTGTACATTACAGAGCAACACAGTGCTTGAATTGCAAGCAAATATCAGATTCATTGAAGAGGGCAATAAAATGACCCAAAAAGCCGTGGATCAGCACATCCGTACAGACAACGGAGATTTGAATCAACAGATCCGCGATCTGACTAACCAGATGCAAGAAATGCAAATCACGGCCATCCACGCTAGCCCTAAAGCACGCCCTCATGGGGATGAACATAGGAATACATGGCGAGTGCCAAGGGGAAAGCAACAGGGTCAAAGTAAACCTACCCACCCCCATTGGCATAATACACCCCCGGTAAGAGAGGCGAATTATTATTCGCAATACCAGGAGGAAGTGCCACGCCATAACGAGTCCCATCCCTTCCCGCGGACACAGTATCCGACAAATACTCGCCCACGCGGCAACACATCCCCAGACCGCACACCAAACCGTCATCCCCAATATAGGGACGACCGAAACTGGCAGCGTAACCAAAACGCCAGATACGCACAACCACCCAATGCCACTCATTACCGTCGGCCAAACGCGCCCCCGCAGCATGAGCGGTATGAGCCTCAATAAGAAAGGCCTCCCCCGGTATACCCTCAATACATCCCTGTCCAAAGAGAGAGAGGACCTGAAGACTATCCGCTGCCCGACCACCCTCCACGGGATGCACGAAGGCGATCAACCTCGCGTGATAGACGCGGCTTGCTCCCCAACCCCCAATATCAGCCCAGGCCAAACAACTGGCGAAACGAGGCGCCCAGGGGACAGCCTCGTTACACCGAAAACAGAGGTTATTCCCAGCAAAAAAAACTTTTAGATAGGGAAGGGCCAGCACCCACAAAATCGGATAACCCTTCCCTGGTTACCAATAGTCGTTCAAGTACACCCTCGAAGAGCGAGTCCACTGCTAAAGCCAGCAAACCGGAAGTCCCCCCAACTGTCGCCCGTCAGCCTACAGAGCAGGAAATCCCTCCCCGATCGCAGCTCCAGGAACATACGGTCAAAGGGGACGGGAATTGCCTTTTTAGAGCGCTTAGTTTTCTGCTCCATAAAACTGAGGACCAGCATAAAGAGCTCAGAACGCAGCTGGTCATGTATGTCATGACTCATTGGGACGATTACAAGTATTTCCTCGCCGACGGTAATGATGCTTTATTCCCCAATAAGTATGCATATGGGGATTATATGCACCAAGATGGCACTTACGCGGGTGCAACAGAAATTACCGCCCTAGGCCACGTCCTTAAGACCAACATCCATGTATACACACTGGACAAAATGGCGCCAATTTTCTCTACCGTAGGATATGACAAAAACCTACACCTCTTGTTCACGGGAAATCCGAATACGGGTCACTAAAGCCCTCTCATCAACACATCACCTCACAAACCTCAACCAGCCGCCCCTCAGATTGGGAAGAAGCACACTTAAGGCATATTAAAGAACAGAAGTAACATTACCACCCCTCAAGACGCTTCCACAAATAGCATAGTTAAGTTACCCGTGGTAAGCCCACCCACATTGATTCTACCCGTGGACACAAGCGGCCCGACCACTAAACCAGGTGCGGAAAAGCCGGTGACTTCTATCGCCACTGGCGCAAGCAAAGTATTTTCACAGACAACCGGATGTAAACCCACAATCACTCACAAAAACCGGCCCTTTAGGACACCACTGCCGAGACTAGGGTTAACATCACGGGATAGTAGACATAATTATAGATATTTATCGAGCCACCGAAAGCTCAAGAGAAAGCTTCGGACAATACAAGTGGCAGATAGACATGACACAGCTGAAGCGCGATTCCCAGTTTCACGGGACTCAGCAAAGCGTGTCAGGTTCAGTGATCAGGCCACAACACCGCGTTTGCTCGACACACATAATAGACCGGTAGAACACACAGTCTCGCAGGACGCGATAGAAGGCGATAAAAACAAATCACCGTCCCAAAATCCCATGGTTCCAATAGTCACATACACTCTTAACAACATGTATACTGCACAAGATGGACACAATATTACAGCCCTACCTAGCCCGGCCAAAATTAACGGGTAACAAATTCAAATTTTAATTGATACCGGGTCAGCTATTTGCTGCGTAAGCAGTAAGTACATCAACGGCGAGCGCATACGCAAGATGCCTATCAACACTTGCCTTGTGGCTGCCAATTCGCAAACCATTTCATGCTTAGGCATTACGGATGTACGTTTACAAATAGGTTCCTTTGAAAATAGCTTTCCCATGTTCGTCATTAAGGACCTTTCAGTCCCGGGAATCATTGGCACGAACTTTCTTACCAAGTTCGAAGCCAACATCAGCTTTGTCACTAATAACATACGATTAGTGAACGGAGACCTTATTACCACACACCCAATATCATACGCCCGGGACATATACAACCCACGAGCGCATCGAGACGCGCAAGCACACCAGGTCTCTCCGTTGGTTACCATAGTACCGCCAACGAACACAAGTGCTGACACAAACACGCCCGCCACTGGGGAAACACAGTTACTAACCCCAGAGCAGAATACAAAACTTGAAAATTTATTACAAGAATATCAGGATATTTTTGCCTATTCCCTTGCAGATTTAGAGGTGACCGACATAATTCACCACCGTGTGGAATTAACCAGTGATACTCCCGTTCACCAGGCACCTTACAAAGTTAGCGCCAAAGAGAGACAAGCCATAGAGACACAATTTCAGGAGATGCTCCAAGCCGGTATCATTCACCCTATCGTGTCCAAATATAGCGCACCAGTACTCCTTACCCGAAAACCGGATGGTTCCCATAGATTTTGTACTGATTATCGGCGCCTTAATAGACTCATTAAGAGTGACAATTACCCGCTACCGCGAACAGATACTTACCTAGAGACCCTGAGCGGAGCAAAGTACTTCTCGATAATGGATTGTTATTCCGGATTTTACTCAATCCCTGTATATAAACCCGATAGGCACAAGTTGGCATTTGTCACCGAAAACGGCCTCTACGGTTACGCCGTCCTCCCCATGGGTTTAAAGAATGCCAGTCAAACATTCCAAAAATTGGTAGACAAGGCATTCGCAGGCCTCAAATACCGCTCGGTATTAACTTACATAGATGACATAACAGTCTTTTCATAAACCTTCGAAGAACACATTATACACTTGACCGAAGCTTTTGACAGGATTAGGCACGCTAAATTAAAGCTAAAACCATCCAAATGTCAATTTGCAAAAACGAAGGTTCATACTCTCGGTCACATTGTCTGCCGCGACGGCATCACACCTGACCCTGCCAAAATCGCCGCCATTACCGATATTCCAATACCGGAAAACATTAAACAGTTACGTCCTTTTATGGGACTAGCGAGTTATTATCGTCGATTCATTCATGGATTTGCACAGATAGCTAACCCTCTCACTGAGCCTACACACGAAAAAACACCATTTATAGTTACAAAGATACATAGAGAGGCCTTTGAGAAACTCAAACACTTACTTACTACACCGCCCCTGCTCCAGCATTTTCAAGAAGGTAGACCCACCTTTGTACACGTGGATGCAAGCCAATTTGGCATAGGGGCAGCCCTATTACAAGAAGCCGATGATGGCAAACAACACCCGATTACATACGCTAGCCGCAAACTTACACCGGTAGAAACTCGATACTCCGCTACCGAGAGAGAAATGCTTGCATTCTCTTGGGCCGTAACTACTTCCGAACATACCTGTATGGTATACACTTTACGGTAGTTACGGATAACGCCAGCCTTCTCTACTGGGATAAATTTAAAAATCCTAATTCCCGGCTTACTAGATTCATATTTAAATTATATGACTACACGTTTGAAGTTAAACACTAGAAAGGAAAATCGCACCTTGATGCAGACGGTCTCTCTAGACTACCCGTACTCGAACCACCTGACGAGGATAATAATCATGTCTGGGATTCTTTACCCACATTTGCTGTCACTCACATTGATACAAAACAGGAGCAGATAAACGATCCCCAGTTGGGACAAATTAGAATTGCTCTACAGGATCGCGACCATGTAGATAGTAAAACTGCCCGCTTATCACGTAGATTTTTTCCTGATAAGGACGATATCCTTAGGTGCAAACCCACGGCCACACATGACGTCACACCCGTTGCCCTTCCCACTACACTCCGAAACCACGTAGTAATGACGGAATACCACTGTCCACCCCTTAACGGCGCACATTTTGGAGTTCATAAAACATATTTGCGCATTCGCAATAAATATTACTGGGAGAATATGAAAAATGATATTACAGAGTTCATTAAAACTTGCCACACATGCCAGAGATACAAACACCGCCCTGGTAAACCACATGGGTTACTCCACCCCATCCCTGTAGGTGAACTTTTCCACCGCATAGGTATTGACGTAAAAGGTCCAATTACAACATCAGACAAAGGTAATAAATACATATTAGTAGCAACCGAATACCTCACCCGATACATCATCACTAAAGCAGTCCCAAACGCTAGCGCACAGCAAATTGCAGAGTTCCTCATGGAAATAATTACCAAGTACGGTACTTTCCGCACATTATTATCCGACAGAGGAACAGTTTTCACATCAAATGTTATTACACAGCTTCTTAGATTGCTTCAAATTAGAGCATACACAACCACTAGTTTCAGTCCTCAGACGAATGGATTAACTGAGGCTATGAACAAAATCCTTGGCAGCGCGATAGCTCGTTTTACTAACGACAACGGCACGGACTGGGATAATTACCTCCCAGCGGTAACATTTAGTTACAACACATCCGTGTCGCAGGCGACCGAACACACCCCGCATTTTCTATTACACGGATATCACCATCGCAGTCCGATCGACAACATTTACATCCCACAGGATACACTCCCTAGCAACGCTGAAAGATTGCAGTATTTATGCACAGCCCGTAATACCGCGCGACAAAATATCCGCACATCACAAAACAGACAGAAAAAAACATATGATAAAGCTCACAGACACCAGGAATACAAACCCGGACAGCTCATTATGATATGGTCACCCACTCGCATTAAAAATGTATCCGAATTCCTAATCCCGAAATGGACAGGTCCGTTTATAATCCAGAGAAAAATTTCTTACGTAAACTACCTTGTCAATTTTCGGCACAATCACAAAATTATTAAAGATACGGTTCATGTACGGCGTATGAAACCATACCATTCACGGAAAACCACCCCCACACCTCACCCTCCCGCGACTAAGAAACGCAAGCGCTAAACCATTAGCGTCAGGGAGAAAAACATATTTTTCCTCCACATAATTCGAACCCAGGGACAGGTAAATTAAAACAAGCGCTCTACGCGCTATGGCACTTAGTAGCCATGATCGCAACCAGCACTCACTGGCAATTCCCAACACTCCATGGTACGAGAATTAATTATAGGTTGCATGTTTAGTTGTAAGAGATATAATAAGACATACCAGGTTATATTAAATGTGTACTATGTTTTGGTAAAATAATGATGTTTGATAACATACACTAGCTGCAAATAGAACATGGCTAGACACATATTTAATACTACTTAGGCCCTACATTTCCCATAGGTCCCCATAGCTAAAATACGCCATACAAGCCTTGGCAATAGCGCCAAGTAGAATGTGGCACCTAGTCACCACATTCAGAAACAGGAGTCACCACCAATTCCAAGTTGGTCATACAACATAACTCGTCTTTAATTCTAAAATTCCACATAGGACCTACTGACATAATATTTTGAATAATAATTATACATTTATAATATGTAATGTGCACAAAGGTTTTCATAGACAATACATTGTAGACAGAATATTGCACATGTTGTCTACAGCGCACAGCAAACAAGGTCAAGCCTCTGCCATAGCAGGCGGAAGTAACAGGACACGGAACACTCCGTCAGCGATACACGCTCACTCCATAGCAACAGTGATTTACGCAAAGTCACGTAAAATACCACACTCACACATGGCCGTGCAAAGCAAGGGGTCATTTACCCATAGGTAGGCCATATGGCAAACCATAGCAGGATTCCTTCATTATAGGGAAATGCCTAGACACTTAACATAAATATAAATTAATAATGGCGCACATTTTTACAAAACTACTCGCATTTAGATTCACATACAGACATAGCCACAAAAATTAGGCGAGCGATCAAAGATCTCATTACCTATCTTAAGGAAATGTAAAATAACGGACCCTTGTCCTATAGACATATAATAACAAAACACAGTTCGAGTACACTAACATAGAACTTAATTGTTTATACAAATATCCCGATAGATATAATAAATACTAGCGATTCCATATATTTCCCATAACACTATCGGAAATAACACTTCTATGGATTATGAACACCTATAAGAGATTAACACACATTCTTTTACTTGAACAATTCAGAAAGGGCACGGATTCCAACTGTTACCCCATATTAAGGAGGGATAACAGGCCGATACACTACATGGCCACAGTATAGACCAACAAAATAGTACATAGGGCCTAATATACTATATAACAGTACATTGATACGATTTCTCTAACAAACGCCCTTATTCCCGTGATAGCGAAAGTACATACAGTACAATAACAATAACACAGGTTAGGCGCAGTGCATACACACAATGAACACAGGTTGGCGCCATTTCTAGGATGAAACGCAATACTTCTACACTCGTGCAGGTGAACGATATTTCACACACGAATAAATGTAGACACACAATAACACAGGTTATTATACTATCACAGTGAACACCATATATAGTTCCGCTGAACACACAAGTAGGCAACACGGGGAAAGAAGTTGACAAATACTTACGTGCAATACATATTATCCAATACACTGTAATCTACAAGGTGTTTTTAATCATAAATATCAATTTACCTCACACAGACTCCTTGCTAAGGCAGTCTCCACTCACACACTGAGTCATGCTCTGCAGACAAGGCGGATGCGTGCGTATACAGATTAACGACGCCTGAGACGGTAGTAGACCGCGACTCACGTGTTATACACAGCGCTTCCGGCGCTCACACATAATCTGTTCCACATCTTTTTACCCTCATAGGGGATCTTCTAGATATCTCTTCTTTCTAGATCAAAGTGGAATTGACCACCAAATACCGTCATATAAGACAGACATAATGAACAGTTTTCATACAAAGCAAAGTATTCTCATTTAGCCGACGGAATAGGGAAATCATTTGAATTAAAATTATAAATAATGATCATCACATTATATTAGCCTACGACCGACCGGACGATTAGCTAAATTAGCTTGGGGCCATTCCTCTAACGGTCAACGTATGAACTCATCTATCATCCAAACGCCAAGTACAAACTGTTCGTAATTGTCTACTTAATGACGAAATGGTAGTCATAATTTTAAAAATTAATTCAATATTTCCATAAAAGCCACAAGGCTCATAAAGGACCACAAATCCTTGCAGAGATCCCCTCTAGTTTACATATACACAGTAGATCAACAATTAACAGTACGATCATCAGTTGGCCCAAGTAATTTCCATAATTTCATCTTGAGGCAACGTGATACGACATGGCACATACATATATGTATGTCCATTAGTAACACAATAACGCCATGGCCCATAGATGTCCTACAGTAGACCTCAGGCATTCGAAAAGTCAAAAGCAGGTGTGTGCCTACCTTCCTAGGTCAAAACACTGTAGGATAGATATCAGCCATGAGCGTATAGATATAAATATATTCGGCAATATACACGTTAAATGGTCCATAGCTATTCTACGTTATCCTAAGGCGCAATTAAGCCCAGAGCAGGTGTTTGCCTACCCTCCTGGGATAACGATAAGGAATGAGTATCGATCATAAACATAATCATGCCGAATTTTATAGGTAATAATTAGTAAAGGCCCGATGATTTTCTTTAATATACAACAAGTAAATATACACTTGATTTCACAAACAAGAAGATACAGAATAGGAATACACTGTCCTTATACAAATACATCCGGTCAGGAGAATACAATGCGTAGTTCTCACTGCCATACAGCAGAATGCCCGATGGAGGTAGCCCATTATACTCCCCCACGAACAATCTACCATGCGGAATACAATATTAACTGTGAATACACATATTGTTACACCCCGCCATATTTTTCATTTTCCCGGAGTAGACAGGGATAAACCACGGAAACATTTTTCCTACAGAATAACACCCAATATTTCTACACTTACAGGGAATCGCCAAACGCGTAAACACATTCCCAATACACATTAGTAAAATATGGAATTAATTACAGGTCGAATAAACATATTTTATAAACACCATTTTCAACTTTCCCACAGGAAGGGGACACGAAACGCAAAAACACCTATATATAGATGGGCACCCAGCATAGTAATACGCCCTGCATTATTTTTCATTTTCCCGGAGTAGAAAGTGCAAACCACTGACACACTTTCCTACACAAACTTACATAGAATTTCTACAGCCACAGGAATGCGACATATGCTTCCAAACATGTAAAACACACTCCAGAATACTACATATATTTTCCCGGAGTAGAAAGTGAAAACCACTGAAACACTTTTCTACATAATATTACAGAGAATTTTTATAGCCATAGGTGCGACATATGCTTACGAACATGAAAAATACACTCCAGCATACCACATGTATACTATATAAGAAACACATTACTTATATACATAGCGCGTGCCACATTTCGGTACGATGTAATGACAAAATAATCCCATTAGGATTTAGCCAAAGGAGAACATACATAAATTCCCAGCATACAGACGAATAGCTAATGCCCTCTGCCCAAGTTATACAACACACCAGCTGTACAGTTCAAAACGCTGGTAAACAATACATTAAATACGTAACACATGCGTTTGACAGCTCCTTTACGGAACGATAACAAAGCCTTCATGGTTCCAACCCACTCCCGTCGCTCGCCTCCAATCAGAGTAAAGACATGATAAACAAGACCTACTCCAGCCGGACAGCCAATCAAAGGCTACAGGTCACGCCTCACACTGACGACAGTTAATATCTCATACACACACACGTTATCTCCGAACACGCCTCCCACGAGACAGATAACTAGCGAGCGGCCATAATGAATTCAAGTCGCATATCGCGCGCCAGATTCAAACGGCACTAGGTGACAGACATTTAATTGTCACAATACACTTCACACAGTAGGATAACAAGATGATTTTATTTTAGTTCACCCCTATCATCCCTCAATCCTTTACACCCGGATAACACATTTAACGGCCAAAAGCCATTATTCTCGGGGATATTTACACGGCGCCGCGTCACACTAAATACACCACATTTTATATCCTAGCGGAATTTTAATACATTTTTGACCTCAGATACACTCTTATATAGACACGCCAGCCAATATAGAACAACATGAGTATGTATCCATAACCAAATAGGTATATAAATCCACTTTCCCATTAGGAGGTTTTAATTTGTTTTATTTTGGAGTACGGCGGTATTACTCAAAATATTATCTTTCAGAGTTAGACCGGCAGATTTGTTTCAGGTGACAGCATGTTCATATAACCACCATACATTATACCCCTTTTGAGACCCATAATTAAAACTCCACACTTAGGGATATTTATGGCCCTGTTTAACATATAGATGGCATTTATATATACCATCATTCCAGTTCATAAGATGGCAATAAACACTTATATACCCCCGTCATTTTCATAGGGTGGATAGTATGTTATTTTTGTTGCAGCGATCAACCCCATCGTAGAAGGGAATTACGACACATATAATGCGCTGCAATATAGCCTGGTTTAGGATACCTATACATAGTATCTAATCAAGATCTATAGACAATATAAATAGATAATAGCTATAGGCAACAGCTATAGATAATGTATCTAGACAGCAGACCTAGACACAATTTATAAACAGTATCTCTAGACAATAGATCTAGACGGAGTTTATAGAAAATACCTACAAGCAATAGCTCTAGACAGTATACCTAGACAATACCTCTAGTTAAGGAATTATACTATATAATAATAATAGATGACCAGTTTTTTAGGATAGACTTTATAGCCTATAAGTCTAATAAACATAATACGAGCATAAACAGCAGTCACATTATTATGGCGACAGGTGCCATATATTACCAATAGTATGTCCAGGCCACAAAGCACATTTCCCTCCCATAATACACATTAAACACTATACAGATAACACATCTACACTTCTTCCCCTACCAATGCGAGGCACTATGGTTATTATGCAAATACCAGGGTGTACGCCATGACTTATTGCTCATGGTTGGATGTTAATCAACATTCGGAACCTTAAAGCTAACAGCTAGCGTTCCAGGCTTAACCCACTAACACAAGTGCATGCAATGATACATTTCTTTTCACCAATGTTTTCACCCCGCATGTTAATTAAAAGCATAAATGCTAACCCACATCCTTCAGCACGGTAACTAACAACCAACGCTGAACACCCAGATCCTACACAATAAAATCCTCACCTACACCGGTCGAGAGTTCCTACCCATTAACGCCTCCATAAATCCCCATAGGACCAAGATTCCTTGAACCTTTCTTACCATCCCGTTACCAGTAATTAACAACTTTTTAACATACCTACAAATACCCAATAACATGGGAATACCATTCCAAATCCCTCACTTACCTACTAACATGTGAGAAGGAATTATACGCAGCTGATATTAGCTGGAAATCCGATTGACCAGGCGCAATGATACTGCACCGTGCCACCACAATTGTCCCCCCCGTATAACTACAACACCATAAAACAACATTAAAACGCTAGACACTTATTCTTTATGGTTTACGCACGGTGATGCACTTAGCAGGATGTAAAAATGTTTTCCAGGTGAAAATATATGTTGAAAAATATTTTCCAGGTGAAAATATACGTTGATGTATCAATAAATTGAACCCAGAACATGACATGACAAGACGTCGACGTTGACGACCGACGAGAGGTCATAGTGGTGACGCGTTAGGGTGAGCAAACGCCTGTGTTGCGGGGAAGTACCTAGCCTGTCTCCCATCAATACAGGGTCCGTTATACCGGTTTTTTTTCCTAACGTCGTCTAAACTATACCTGCAGATGGAGGATTGATGGTTCGATGAGGGAATAAATTAACCCCACATCGGACAGAATACTTCCTCCTTCCCAAGACGACCCCTAGGACTTAACGTTAGTCAGTAAATAGAGTTAAGTAGATGCTCTAGAATAGGAGCAAACGCCTGCAGCGGCAGGTATATAGGAATAAGATGAGTATTGAGAAAAGGGAATAATGAGTTAAGGGTAAAAGGAGATAAGGAAAGAAGGAAATAGTAAGAGAATATGATAATGAATTAAGGGTATAAGGAAACAAGGAAATAAGGGAACAGTAACAGAATGTGATAAGGAAAGAATACAAAGTAATAAGGGAATACTAACACAATATAAGAAATGAAATAATGAGCCAATGAAATAATGAACAATTATATTCCGGGCCAAGGTATGCAGCACCGATGACCTCTTTGCTCATACCCCCGATGAACAAAGCATACAAACAGAAAATATATATTAAAACTACGATTCTTTTTCCCTGGCCGAGGTAACATACATTATTGTGCCCCAGGAAGAAGAATATTCAGCAAATATATAATGAAACTACGATTTTTTTCCCTGGCCGAGGTAACATACATTATTGTGCCCCAGGAAGAAGAATATTCCGCAAATATATAATGAAACTACGATTCTTTTTCCCTGGCCGAGGTAACATACGTTATTGTGCCCCAGGAAGAAGGATATTGATATTGCACAAGAGGCAATATACACCATAATGAATGAAGATAAGGGTAGAGCGCTGATATCAAACACAAATAGATAGGAACACAGTACACCGAAGTTACGCAACACAATGAGTAAGAAAGAATAAAGAAAGACAGAGATAAATACGATAATGAACAGAGGTAAAGATAGAGCAATGATATAAGACAGAAATAGATAGGAGACAAATACAGTAAAGTCATAGGAGATAAGGAGTAAGAAAGAATAAAGAAAGACAAAGGTGAATACAATAATGAATAGAATTAATGGTAGAGCAATGATATAAAACAGAAGTAAATAGAAGTACAGAACAGTGAAATAATAGGAGACAAGGAGTAAGAAAGAATAAGGAAAGATAAAGGTAAATACAGTAAGAAATGAAGGTAATGGTAGAGCAATGATATAAAACAGAAGTAAATAGGACTAAAGTACAGTGAAGTTACAAGGGATAATGAATAAGAAGGAATAAATAGAGTACGAATACATACCCAGTAAGAGATAAAGGTTGAAGTAATACAAAGATTTAGGAGAAAGATGAAGGTGGATAAGTAAATACAAAGGTAAACAAAGAGTTAATAAAACATGGCCAATAGAATCTAGATATTATGATAATAAACATGTATTTCCATTTCAGCGCAGGTTGAAAACCTGAGGCGCTGATCCCAGACAAAGCACACATGGTGGTGCACAATTTGAAAGCATGTATCGGGAGTGGCTCCATTATAGGGCGCTCACCGAAAATAACAATGATAATGATAAAAAGTGATATAGTAACTAAACATAATGTTTTTATATATGCTTCCACAGACAATACTAATGATAAAAGGGTAATTTATTGAATAAACATAACATTTTTCTATATGCCTCCACAGAACTAACCCCACAAAGGACGAGGGAAAAAGCCCTCTGAAATAATCATTTTTACATTTATTATGGATCCACAAAAATTGATACAAAATTTTTATGCACTAACCATATGTTTTTTTCTTGTGTTACACAACTGCCCCACCCCCAAAAGTGCACACTCAAATGCCCCATACATAGCCCCCCCCCCCCCCAGTACATAATACCCATTTTAAGGCACATATCCGGACCACAGTGGAGATATACCTGTGGGATATCCTCCACTGAAGGTCGGATCAACGAATAAAAGTAGCACCTAAAATGAGAGGTGCATTACGGCCACACAACTCGCGCCTATCTCTGTAAAGGACGAGTTGTGCAGCCAAGATGACTTCGCTCGCCCACAGGGAGAAAGCCATATAATAAAATATTTTATACACAAATAGTGTATCACCTGCAGGTAATAGGTAATAAGTAATGGGTACTAGATAATAGACAATAGGTTATGATTACATATTAAGTTAAGAGTGCACTCGAAATAATGTTAAAAGGTGTTGAATACAGTATTCAAAGGAGTATAGATGCGCAACAACAGTAATAACAGAAGGATGATAAATAATTAAGAGAATTTGGTTTGTTGATACAGAAGGTTAATACATAATTAAGAAAGGTTGATTTTACTATTACAGAAGGACAACACAATTAAGTGAATTTGGTTTTGTTTTTATTGCAGGTTGATGTAAATGAGAGAATTGGATTTTGTTTCTGTATGGAATATTGATATAAGTAACAGGGTTTTATTTTAGGTTTTCATGGTTTTAATGATTATACATAATACGAAGACTTGATTTTTTTTTTAAATGTTGTTGATATTTAACCAAGAAATGAGAATATATGGATAACTTTGTGATACACGTTATTTTTTCCTTTCCACTCTTCTAAATTCCACATTGTAAGAATGTCGCATTTCTCCCCAAACAATAAAACACGTTTCAATTTAATCCTTTAACTACACCTTGCGGCATTTATTTTATTCTATCTCTATACTCTATCCCTTTTACACACATACAGGGCACACGAGAGCAGTTTTTCATCCCCATTGGAGGCAAGTAATCATATATGTATCAATCACCTCCCCCTTTAACCCTCGGATGTTTTTTTCCTCTCGTGTGTTCCTGCACCCCTTAATTTACATTGTTGCAATTGAAAATTTTTATAATATATAATGTTTTATTTAGCAAGTTCTTATGTTTGTATATCACAAATACAAAAAGGGATCCAGGTAATATCCCATCAAGTAAACACATAATATGAAAGACAGTAAGCTTCACACCCCATTGTTGGATTTAAAAAACAGATTGTAAAGAAATATTGTTCCCCTCACCACAAACAATTACACTTGATCGCTAGGCACACCCGGACAACCAATCACTAGAAGGCACAATTATTCAGCTTTCAAATTTCGCCATTTAACAGTATAGCACTAAATTTATATCTACCCCCTGACTTACCCCTATCTTCCACGAGGCTACCAACCCACCCCCTACGACACCAACCATACAACGATGACCTAAATTGAAAGAAGAAAAGAAGAGAAGAACAGAAGACAAAAGATTATCAAGAAAGAAGATGATGTCTTATTTTTTCAAAAACCACCCCCACGTCTTCGTCCAGTTATCGAGGACGATAAATAACCCTACAAAGGGGGTTGTTGTACCCCTAGGGTACACTACCCCTATCCCCTAAGGAAAATCTATAAAATCCCAAAACTACAAACTTCTGATCTAAAATCCTTATAAAATACCACCTACAAATTACATGAAGAACAATTAGCACATACAGGAAATCGGATAGCCTCGTACCACAGGCAATGACCTGGAAGAGGTGCACGACTCGGTAGGAATGTAAGGATTCCGCCGAGCGAGCACACCAAAGCTATAAGAACCCCAGAGGTCAAGTGCCGGGATCATCAATCATTCAGTCCTCACTCAGTGCACCGACGTGTTGAACCTCTGCTGTCTCCAGGCCGGGTAAGTGTCTTAGCGATCTACACACTAACCACTACACTACACACTCCCCTCCCCCTGTGCTTGGACTGTGTTTATTTCTTATTAATTATTATTTTGAACTGCTAGCTCTATCAGTGTATCTCCAGATAGAGATACACATTAAACTCTTAAATAAAAGAAGCCACTGGTCTCACTCTTTTATTTATTTAGTTAGTAAGTTCCTACCCTAATAGATTCCACTTTAGGTAGGACTTAGAAATAGCCTTATTGCGTACTTGATTAGTCGCTGCTTGTATTCAGCTGAGCGTCCTTGCTCCGCGCTGACCACAGCGAACTCTCCACTTACTCGCGTGCTTACGGCTCACTGCAGACGGCGTGGCGCAGTCGTCGCGCTTTGGTTCATAACTTAATAGCTCTTGCAAACTACCCCTTTACCTAGAACTACCCCGTCAAACAGTACATTGGGGAGTTCTCCTGGCTGATCGCACGATCGATCTCCATTCATAAAATATTCCTTACCTCTACACTTTTCGCCAAGCTCAACCCCCATTTTAGACTAATTTCATCCCCTAGATTTATTATTTGTACAGTTATCCCTCACAGGTACCTTACAATATGCTACTGTGGGTTAACTTGTGTTTCTTCAAAACATTTTTATGGGCAAATTTGGCTCCACATGTGCTTCAAGGGTATACCTTCTCACCAGTATGGGTTAACATGTGTCTCTTCAAACTACCATTCTGACTAAATTTGGCTCCGCATGTGATACACGAGAATCGCTTCTCCCCAGTATGGGTTAGCATGTGTGTCTTCAAATGACTTTCCTGACTAAATTTTGGCTTCGCATGTTCTACATGAGTAAGGCTTCTCCCCAGTATGGGTTAACATGTGTTTCTTCATATCACCTTTATGATTAAATTTGGCTATGCATGTTCCACACGAGTATCGCTTCTCACCAGAATGGGCTAACATATGCGTCTTCAAAGTAAAATTCTGACTATATTTGGCTCCGCAAGTGCTACAAGAGTATCGCTTCTCACCAGTATGGGTTAACATTTGTATTCTCAAAATACCTTTCCGGGCAAATTTGGCTGCGCAAGTGCTACAAGAGTATCGCTTCTCACCAGTGTGGGTTAACATATGTCTCTTCAAAGTACCATCCTGACTATATTTGGTTCCGCAAGTGCTACAAGAGTATCGCTTCTCACCTGCATGGGTTAACATGTGTGTACTCAAAATACCTTTGCGGGCAAATTTGGCTTCGCATGTGCTACACGAATAAGGCTTATTTCCAGTATGGGTTAACATGTGTGTGTTCAAATGACTTCTCTGACTAAATTTGGCTTCGCATGTGCTACACGAGCATCGTATCTTACCAGTATGGGGTAACAGGCTAGTCTTCAGATTTTGTTGATGTGTGGTATTCCTTTCAGATACAGTGCTGATATTCTGTCCACTAGTATTACATAATGCGTATATTTTCCTTACAGCAGGATCCGTAGTATCAGGACACCCCAGCCTGAAATCATTGGTAGTAATACAATGCAGTGCGCTGATAATTACGTTGAATTAACTGAGAAAAGTGTATAAAACTTTCAAAACCAGAGATCAAACTTATGAAAAGAATGATAACTGAACCAACATTCAATAATATCACTACCAGGAATACTGTCCTTATCTAATACCTGGAACTGATCTCGTTTTTAATAATCAATGCTATGTATTTTATACAGTCTGAATATTTTCAAATTACTTATAAACTATGCAAACAAAATGGTGTGACACGTTAAGAGTGTTTAGAGTCATAGCTTTCCTTGGTAAATAACAAATCCGTATCTATTTCAAAAGTACTGATTATACATGGAAATGGCGACTTATTTCCAGGCACATTTTGTTTGTCAAAAGTCAATTTGGTCCTTGATCAGTTAAATAATTGAAATGATTGAATGGTTAAGGAAATTATACTACCAGTGAAAGTGTTAAACTTATTTCACACCACATTGGCCGCTTTAACAACATGGATGTACGGTGATATGACTATTTAATAGAATCTGGATAACTGAAATCCATCTGACTTAGGAAGTGCATGCTCGTACAGGTGACAGAATAACCCATATTATATTCCCTACAGAATAGCCATGCTGGCATTTGGATGAAGGAGGGAATTTTGGATCTGCAAATCATGTGATTTCGAAACCAGATGGGCTATTATGCTTCACCCTTGAATACATCGCGAATGAATGGTTATTTAGGGCTACATAAATTATGTGAAGGTCCAAGAAAATATCAGTCCCTGTCCTCAGACCAGAATTAAAATCCTTGGCAGGGCCAACCAAATCCACACCTCCGGGTCGACGGCCAACTATGCTGTCCACAACACCTTGAGATGGTCAGTGCTCATATATATTCGAAACATTCTCTTTAGCTATATTGTACTTCATCATTTCCTCAATTTTCAGACGTCTGTTTTCTGCTTTCTCTATTTCATGTCCATCTTTCATTCATATTGTAGTATATTCTGATTGAACCAAAATCTGTACCTTCTACTCGTTCTGTATCTTCTTTTCTCTCAGTCAATGTTCTCTTCTTCAGATTCCTGTTTCAAATATTCGAGTTCCTGGCATTGGAGTTCTCATCTACTTCATATTGTGGTCAGAATTTGTGTTGGCCCCAGAGTACGTTTTGAAATCCCAATTCATAATTCGGAATCTCTACTTGATCACAATGAAATCAATTTATAAACGTCCTATAGCTCCTGGTCTCATTCAAGTGTTTATAGTTCTGTTGTGTTTGCTAGAACCGTGCTAGCTATGCCTTATTAGTGATCGCTGCAGAATTCTACCAGCCTGCTCAATCGTTCGTATATTTCATGCATTCTACATTTCGCCGCAATCTTTTCTTCTCTTCCATTTCTTAACACGGCATTTCAATCTCACTTTTCAACATTTACAATCTGCAGAATTACACCTTCTGTATTTTTTACTAGAATTTTATGACTTCTTTATTATCGGTTTGATTGGTAGCCTGCTAGACTTATACTACTCTAATGCACGTAGTTTTCGTTCTAAGTTTAACTACAATAAGCCTATTTTAATGCGAGAAGCCAACCGACACGCTGCTAATGTTTCATCTTTGTGCAGGAATATTCCGTGAGGTGCAGAAGGCCGAGGCCCTACTTTCGGCGTGGATAGGATAAGAGGACACGAGAGACTACCACAGCGGGGTTCCGTGACTCTAGTGGTCAATCATTATGCGACATAGCGGTATGTACTGGCGGTCTGCCAGCTCTGCAGTTTTCACCGCAGCCAGCTAACGCTCTGTGGCTGTCTCCCGGACTCCTCCCTAAGCTAACCTGCGCGTTACCAGCTCTGCGAGTTTTCACCGCAGCCAGCCACCGCTCTGCGGCGTTCTCTCGGACTCCTTCCTAAGCTAACCTGCGCCTTACTTGCTCGCAGACGGGTTTGCACAGGCACAACCCAGGTATTTTCCAGATCCTCTGCCCTTCAGTTTGCGCTTCATCTTGGAGTGGGTCTCAACAACTACAATACCGCTCAGCGCTGCCTTAACCCAGGTTTTAGTTCACGACCTGAGTGCAGCACCATCGCTACCATTGCAGTCCTCCACCACACTTGAAGCCGGACATGTCACCGCTACAGCCTTGGTCTCGGGTTATAGACCCCCACAGCCACCTCGGTATGGCTCCTTTACCTCTACTGACACAATTTGTTCTAGCACTACTAACTATTTTATCCAGCGCTGATAAACCTTTGTTGGCGCTCTCAATAACAATCTTGAGCCATGAATGCTGGATCCAGCAACAAAAACAACGATGGCAAAAACGTCTGTCAATGGTGGGATTCAAACTTCTTACTTCGCCACGCCAAGAGTTGACCCTCATGGCTGTCACAAGACACCACCTGGTGGTATAGGCAACACGTCTCACAGATAGGGTGCAGTGTTTCTCAGCGGAATTTACAGCACTGTATCAGCAGCAAAGAAAAGCGCTTCATCAAAACTAGCAGTAAATGAAAACGGCGAAAGGTAGTTTAAAACGTGTCTCATTGGAAATAATATTAATAAAATATAACGATGCGTCCACTAGGAGACATAACTTTTGATGAATGCATAGTGATGTCGCTCAAAGAACAATATTACACATGACTTCACCTTACTTGTAATTCTTTGTTTAGGCCTAGGCCACGCCATTCGAGTTGACTTCCACGAAGTAATGCCCTTGGTTAGCAATTTAAGTCGTTTTAATATGATTGTTTGACGAATGAAGTAGCGTATAGATAAAACTTCCTGAACATAATAATCACCATAGCTTTTATGTGGCTAGGTAACTTGGATTTACAAATCGAACAATGGAACGACCAAGCTCCAGGCTCCTTTGCCTTCTTACCAATATTAAATAATTAACGTATTGATATGCTGCTCAAGGAAATGTAGGCCTATCATCGTGCAGTCTCATAGGCAACACAATAGCCTCTGCATGTCACTAATGATCTCCGCTGGGCAATCAACTTGTGGGGAAAATAATGAAAACAATATGGAGCCTTTTCTGAATTATGTAGTACGTCTACTTAATTGTACCACGCTCCTGTTTCATCTTCCTGTCGATCTCCATTGGTGATTGGGGCAGATGACCTCCGTGTTACACCCCTTTAAACAATAACCATAACTCCCTTGGTCAACTCTTGTTCTCTTCAGACCATCGAAGCTTATGGAGTCTTGCATGGCCTCTATCTTTACTCACAGCCCCAATTTTTCGAGGAGACGAAACTCATCCGTCTGTAGCATAACTACATGTCAACAAGTGTAGGTGTCCTCGATTTTACACTCCTTAAAACATTGAACCCACTACCACCTGTCCAAATAACGCAAAGTGTTAGAACACTCGCACAACCAGTGAGACGCTGGTGATGGCCAAGGGTCTCCTAGTTGTGCAAGAATTCAATTTCCATGTTTCTTTTGAGCGTCCAGTCTAGGCTGCAAGCCACTAACTGCAAACAAGTCGCCTCCATGATCCCCTATTAGCAGTTAGCACATGGCCTCCTACACCTCTCACTTTGAAATCAATTAACAATGAATCTAACCTCTACCTCTGCTTCTCTTACCCTCTACTCATTAACCTCTTAAGTAATTTCTCCTCCCCCATTCTATACACATGACCCCACCATCTGAGTCGGCTTCATCTAGAATGTTCATTTCCAACTTAGCCTTTATCTCCTCATTGCTCCCATCTATTCTTGCTACACTGATATCAGTTAACTCTAGCTTATGTACCAGCTCTCACTTCCATACAGCATACTGAGCGATGTGGGGGGAGTTTCGGTGCTACACTAACAGAATGCTGAAAACTCACTGCATTGGCTTTTCCACATCTCGACCCTATTTCCTTCACCATAGCCTACAGTACTACCAACCTGAGAGATTACACAGCCCAAGTACTTAAAATGTTCGGTAGCACTGAATGAGACACCAAGGAACGATACAATTTTCTATCGTACATAAATTAGCCAAAATACCTTTTCAAATGATGAAAAATAAACCAGGAACTGATGTAGTAATAATGATTACTCCTCAGCTGAACAGAACTCACCCACAATCCCGTTTTTATATGACAGCATATATGGGTTAATAAGGGCCCAGCTGAGTTCGGCATTATGCGTGTGAATTATCGTCAAAGACAGTATTGCCAACCCCGCGCATTTGGTACTATTTCATGTCCAGTAACGTAAAACGAAAGAGATAATGTGAAAGTGTGCCAAGTGTCAGTCTTAAGGAAGACATGGATTGTGCGAGTTAACAATCAAGAAGATCGTAACGCATCAATAATATTCACCCAAACCAATGGTTTTTGCCTAGCCCAATATTTTAATCTAGACGAATGGTTTTGGCCTGGACCAATTTATTATTGTTAGGCGAAATCCAATCCAAAACTTCGTTTTGTCTAATCCAATCGGTTTTGGCAATGGTTTTAGCCTGCAAGCCGCGTTAGCGATATATACATCCCTGGTTTTTGTCAAGCACGAATAATCTTTAATTAGTGTAGCGCATTTTGTATTCCACATGTTGGCAACAATGTGTGCGCCTCGGTATGTGCCGTTGAGTTCTCCTTGTTGACAGTTGAACGAAATTCAAGCGCCGTTGTTAAAAGAGCAATAAATAAAAACACATCTTTCCATAATTTAGCACATATTTAAGGTGCAGTAGTGACCATGGTTACTAATGTGAATAGGTAATGCCCCAACAAGATGAAACAGAGTATGTAAAAGCTACAATGACGTCTGATGCAAGTGTAGAAGCCATGTTCTGGTCTCATTCAGAATTAATAATGGTTCCACCTGCTCCTATTTAGTTCCTTCCACCTGGCATTCTACTTTCTTGCATTTCTTCCAAAGGACAAAACCTTCGTCTTTGAAATGTCGATCTTCATACCATACTCCCTACATTTCTGTTCAAGTTCAAACATATTGGAGTCCATCATTACAACCAGGTCATCGGAATAGGCCAGACTACTTACCTTGAAATTCACCCAGCCAGCTTATCCCTTCAACAATTGGTCCATATAGTAAATACAGTAGTGGTTTAATCCGTGCCTCACTCTTGTATAAACCATGAACCCATCCTACCATCAACTCTCACTGTAAAATGATTATAATACATAAATACTATTGATTGCCTGTAGCAGCCTTCCCTCGATACCATAATCCCTCAATATGCTAGGTGCTCTATCGTACGCCTTCTCAAGTAACACAAACACAACTGTCTATTCCTCTCGTAGCATTCCTCAATAACTTGGCGCATACTCAAATTGTGATCTTGACATCCTCATTGTGGTCTAAAGCCACTCAGGTTTTCATCCATCGTACTCTCGGCCAATGATCAAAGTCTCCTTTCTACAATGCCTGAGTACACTTTGCCCGGGATACTTATCAAAGAAACACCGCTATATATTTATTGCACTCTTTCCTGTTAGCTTGCTTATAAATTGACGTGATAACTGCTTTTCTCTAGTCAGAGGGTACATTTCCTAAACCCTATGCCTATTTGATTATCCTCTGCTTTCCCTCTACACTTTACAATTCAACTACCCCTGCTGCTTTGTTTATTTACCACCCTCTCAACTTCTTCAACCTGTCCTCATTCTCCTCCTGCATAACCTCAAAGTCTGCCACATAAGTCCCCATTAAGGGGAGGTGTGGCTGAATTGTTTCACAGTTTTCATCATAAAATGACCAGATTTTAATCTCTTACATAGAGCGTTGCTGGCATCTGTTGTGCTAATTTATATTTAAATAGCTTCATTAGTGTTTGAGTTATTGAACATTTTTGTATTAAAAAAGTGGTCCCTTAAAAAAGTGGTCCCTTAAAAAAGTCCTTGAATCAAAGGTTTCATTTGACCAAGCTAATTCTTTTTCTACATGCAGCTAAAATGTATAGAAACAATAATTGCTCAGGGGTATGGGGTTAGTTAGATAGATACTGTTCTTTATAGAAATATTTAAACTCTTATTTTAAATATCTTTGAAATTCGGAATTATTAGTTAAAATCTACCTGTCAAAATTACATTAAAACTCAAAACAGTTCATAACCCAAATCACATTTACATTACTGTAACTTTAGCAACTATTGTACCAAGTTACAAAAATGTGTGATAAGAATTGCACCACGTGGAGCATATTGTACCCAGCAACTATTGTACCAAGTAACAACAATGTGTGATAAGAATTGCACCACAAGCAGCATATTGTACACAGCAACACAATGGAAAAGAGCTATGCGAGAAAGAGGCAAGTTATTATTTACAGCCCTCCTCCTTATGCTTCCCCTTCACATCTCCTCGCTTTTTCTTCCTGAGATATTTGCTGCCACTTGGCAAGTCTCCTGGTCATTTCCCCTCTTCTGTATTATTATTATTATTATTATTATAAAAGCAGCTCAAATGTTTAAATGTCATGCGGGCTCATACGAAGACGCCTCTACAGTAGCCGGAATTACTAAAATAAAATCATTTTCTGAATGAGGAAGAATTGGGCTATTTTTGTATGAATAAATCAAACAAAAATCAGTTTTTGCTCCATAATTGGCAACATTCAGTCATACCTCCTCTTAAATGGTAGTTTGTTATTATATATAAAAGATAAACCACACCATAAAGTGCATACTAATCCAACTCTCGGCACACCTCCGCAAGCCTCGCTCCAATGACCCACACATTTACTGGCACAATTTAATCCCAATGTTTACTTTTCAACAAACAACAGCTTAATCCCACTCCTCCAAATTAGTATCATAAAATATTGACCATCGTTTGCACTCCAACATGTTTACATTATGTACACCGTTATTCCAACTATCTTCCGGTGCTGGAAATATCGCTATACCAGTTTCGGACCTCTGTGAATGTTTGCTCGGTTTTGATGCAAGTTTAAATGAGTGTTTCGTTGTCGATGGTTATTGCATTAAGGAATGATCGTAGGACGACGTGTGAATTTTTTTTGTAAGTCCTATCTTTTTTCATTGTGTTTTGGATTAACATTTTAGTTGAAGTGATTTTGTTGCTATGGGAATTAAAATCGATGATGGCTCATGATGTAACATTGTTGTGATTTGACAACCTGGGTTACAAAAGATCGAAACGGGTTGAGGACACAAACACTCAAGGGGAGGTTTAAAGTAGGGGATGTTCCTAACAACACTTATCACTGCGGCATATGTACAGTATTTTCTTCAAGCAGATGAGAGTCACTTCCACAAGACAAATTGTCATCAACAAGTATGACCAACTTTTCTTAACCCTAGACCCAGTGCCCCAGTGAATTTTCGTTTTGCTCTGGGTTTGTGTTGGCAACACTTCCAGCCTGCAGCCGCCATGACTATTATTTGTCATTGACCGTCTTTCAGTTGCCATATTAGTCACAGATATAACGGACAAATTCTTTGATATAGATCGGTTTTGGGGCACTGAGTACCCCAGTGTAGGTTAGTGTTACGTTTCTTGTTGAGTACTATTCCATGAACCAAGGACACCAAAACCACTATGATGTGTGCAGAGTGTAAGATGTATGTATGCAAAAGTCATATAGTATCTGTTTGTGTCAATTGTAGAGATTACATTCAGTAAACCACTCTAAAATATGAGGTGTTGCAAAATATTGAAAAAACCTGTATGTTTTTTAATATTATTTTATTTTTAGTATAGAATGATTAAGTGTAATATAAACTACCTTTTCCGTAAGTCTAATCAAACCAACCTAACCAGTTTTTATACGAAATATTGGCTTGTAATATGTAAATTAAGCTTATTATTCTTGGGGCACTCAGAGTAAGATTAGTGTTTGTAATAAACAAGTGTACGGTTCCTGGGTTAAACACTTCCAGACAGTGAGAACTCCGAATGATAATTTGTGGGCTAGGAAAGAGAAAGTTAATGTCAATAATGTATCTACTTTGATGAGACAAGCAGTAACGACACATAAAATGCGAGTTATATCTGACGATGCAAACAAAACTTACTAATATCCAAAACATTCAGTTATGCATACACAAAAGTTAAATAACATGTTACCTCATATGTTGTACACTTACTCATTTGGATGATTTCCACCTGCTTCACTTTCCCCATCCTGTGTTTCTTCTTGCGTGTCCTAGGAATAAAGTGAATTAATTAATTATTTTAATTATTTGGCATCACTAATACTTTTTACACAAATAGCAAACTATGTAATTGTAAATCACAGCTGAGTTGAAGTGAAGCATTACACAGATGTGGTTATGTCTTCCCTAGTTCTAAAACTAAAACCTATAATACACAATCTCCCGAAACAAAAGTTTGGTGCTTTTCAGTCGGTCAACACGAATCCGGAGTTTGTCTGTTTGGGGTGTTTATATCTAGACTTGGGAACGTCACACAAATAAACATTGCACTGACCTCAGAAACCACATAGGAACAAAATGAGGGAGAAAGGGAAGAACCAGTTTCGGCCAGTTAACACCCGGGTTAGGCGACCAAAACTGGTGCCAGAGTGAACACGAAACTGCTCGAAGTTCCAGTCAGGAAGATAAATCCGGATAAGTATCAGCCTGTATTATTACAGTGTAACCATAGTTGAATTTGTATAACCATATAATCACCCCAAACAGACAAACTCCGGATTTTTATCACCATTTTAGCATTTCAATTAACATTAGATCTACTACAATTAGCATACACCGACAGTTGCATTACCAATACTGCAACTAAATAATTCAACATATTGTAAATATGTTTCACCTATATTCTCAAACATAGATGTTATAGCCTAAGTGTAATGGATCTAATGATGATCGCCTGACGATCGAAACTGGTCATCCTAGTGTATTTATTAATCTCATGTAATTTATTTCAGGATTAGGGCACAACCCAGCTCTTTTTGGGTACATTCGTGTTGACCGACTGAAAAGCACCGAACTTTTGTTTACTTAGGCAACACTGAAAAATGGCTTCAAACCTCACAATGCAATCTCCCCAAGATAACAAGTAAATCTCAGTGCGACACAAAATGCTGACTCAGTGCCTTAAGGGAAGTAATAGCTTTAAGGATTGAGGACAAATGAGTATGTATTTTATCTTTTTAACTGTAAGGCCGTAAGAGGTGTTAGGATCTAACACGTCCACCTATCATTAAGTAAAAGGCGACTATACCCTTAATATTTGTACCAGCACATCTTTTGAGAATAAAGGTTAGTAAATTACACGCCCAATTGGGAATGGAAGCACATTTCAGATCAACAGTAGGAAGATATCTTGCTCACAAGATGACTAACAAAAATGGAATAAGACTTGTTGAATTGTGTCGGACATTTGATCTTCAGGTATTGTCGACCTTTCTTTAAACATAAACCAAGCAAACAGAAGACTTGGCGTTTGCCGGGTAACTTGAATGGTGAG
This sequence comes from Meconema thalassinum, assembly GCA_946902985.2. Taxonomy (NCBI): domain Eukaryota; kingdom Metazoa; phylum Arthropoda; class Insecta; order Orthoptera; family Tettigoniidae; genus Meconema; species Meconema thalassinum. The sequence continues at coordinate 17,868,584 of OX336395.1, read as the reverse complement.
AAACAGATAGACCCTGTTGCAATCTCAAGAAGAGCAAGAAAAGAGATTATGAATGTAAAAGTGCAGAGGGGTGCAAGGTTTGACTCTGATCACTACCTTTCTAAGGTAAAGATGAATTTTATTCCTCTCAGGAAACCTCCGAATACTGGAAATAGAACTCGGAGATTTGATGTGTCGAAACTTAAAATCAGCCAGGAAGTTAGGGAGCAGTATCATCAGAACTTGACCTTTGAATCTAAGAATTGGACTGACATCGCTTTTAAGATCCAGCAGGCAGTTACCGCCACAATTCTGGCAGCTCCTAAACGAAAACATCGGAGGTGGAACGAAACCTGTGATAATGCACTAGCTCAGAGAACTGATGCATGGAGAAAGGAATTCGACCAAGGGTCAGGAAGATTTTGATGCATTCCGTGATGCGAGGAAAGTTGCAGCCCGAGTGTTCCGATAAGCAAAGCGATCGTATGAGAAACATCAGATGGAACAGATCGATCAGAATTTCCGTAAGAACAACGTTAGGGACTTTTATCAAACCTTTAAATCTATCATGCCCCTAGTCTATGCTTTAGAGATGACACAGGAAAGCTAGGTATGAACGACAGGGAAAATTGCGACATTTTGGCTCAGTATTTCAACAAGTTGCTCAACTGTGATGAGCCATCGCTAAAACTATCCAGCTCCCTTCCCATTCAAGGTCTGCCCAATTCTCGGCCACCTTGTAAGACGGAAATTAAGCTGATCATAGACAGTCTGAAAGATAATAAAGCAGCTGGGGAAGATTCCATAGTGGCGGAACTACTGAAGCTGGCGAATGAGGATACTCTGGACATATTAGTCTGCCTCTTCCAGGAGATTTGGAGAACGGGTACTATACAAGTAGAATGGCAATCACCACTGATCCATCCTCTCCACAAAAAGGAGACAAGAAGAACGTTGACAATTACAGAGGTATATCGATAGTTCCAGTTCCTTACAAGATTCTTTCTAAAGTATTCCTTAACAGAATCGAAGCTCATCTTGATCAACAGATTGGCGAATACCAGGCTGGTTTCCAAAAGGGCCGATCCTGCCCAGAACAAATTTTCAATCTGAAGAACATCATCAGATACAAGAAAACTGGGGGGTTTGAATATGTGGTCATATTCGTGGATTTCAAAAAATCATACGATTCGATTGATCGAGAGTCATTACTGAATGTTCTGGAAGAGTTAGGGGTGATGATTCATCCAGACTCTCACCAACACAATATCTAAGGTAAAATTCAAGAATGAAATCTCAGAGCCCTTCGAGATAAAACTGGGGTCAGACAAGGAGATGGACTTTCTCCACTTCTTTTCAATTGTATCTTAGAAAAGGTAATTCGAGAATGGAGAAAATCACTGAACAAAGAAGAGGAAATGAAGATCAGTTTCGATTAGGCCCCAAACACAAAGGAGTGTATGTCGACTGTCTGGCGTTCGCAGACGACGTAGCCATATTTGCAAACAACACCAGTTCAGCAATCAGGAAGATAAACCATCTGAAAGAAACAGCAGAGAAAGAAGGACTACAAATTTCATTTGAGAGAACGAAATGTATGACTAACATCCGTGAAGATCCAGAATGGTTGTTCACCGACCATGGAAAGATTCGAAGAGTCAAGAAGTTTAAATACCTTGGTGAAGTTATCCAAGAGAATGGGCTAGAACAAGAAGCGACCAATATCCGCATCCTGAAACTAGAGCGAGCGTTCCAACTGACTAAAAACATCTACAATAAGAAGATGCCATGTATCGGAGCCAAACTAAGGCACTACAGCAATGTTGTCAAACCAGAAGGTTTATATGCTTCGGAGACCCTGTGTATGAATCGGACAGGACAAGTCAATCAGCTACTTAAAAGAGAACGCAGACTACTACGGAAGATCTTGGGCAACAGATGGGTTGACGGAGAGGTTCGACTGATATCAAATAAAGAAGTATACAGAAAGATGTAACCGATGACAACAGCAATTAGAAAACGAAGATTGCTATTTTATGGACGCATCTTCCGTATGAATAATGACCAGCTCACAAAGATAATCTGGAATTTTCTCAAACCGAAGATCTCCAAGTTGAAATGGTTCCAAGAGTGTGAAAAAGATATGAGACAGGTGGGCTTTACGGAGGATAAAATCAAAGACAGGAATAGTTTCAGAAGGATGATGAAAAGCTATCAGGGTTTTATGGTGGAGGCAGAACCCAGAAGACGAAGAGGCCCTTTGACAGAGGAGCAGAAGAACAAATTGAGAGATGGGCTCAAGAGATACTGACAAGATGTCAAAGCCGGCAAACGAACAAGACGCAGACACTGAAATGAGTCTGGTTGTTAACATGCAGTCCATAGAGGCTCAAGTCGACAGTAAAAAAAATCACAAAACACTGCAATTAAATCAAATTTTCAAAAGAATTTAGTGTAAGTACGTAAATTAAATGCCTCTATTGTGGAGTATGCTGCTAATATCAAACATTATAAGTCTACTGGCGAACGGTAGCAAATAGTTTGCATGGTAGATACAAGCCGAGGAAGACATTGGAGTATTATTAGGGGAAGTCAGTTTCAAATGCTTTTAAGAATGTAGTCACGGCTCACTTAGAATGCTTTCAAGAAGGGATTTCCTGGAATCGTTGGTATTAATTGACAAACAGCAATTTATCAATGCATGTTTGAAATACATATATTGAATCCAAAGTTTATACAGTGTGTCCGCATAGCCTCTCCACAGCAGCGGGTCTCGTTGAACGTTGGCAGCACATTCATGTCGCTGTATACGCAAAGTCTTATCACAGCAGTTCGCATAAGCATGCACTTGTTCCATGCTGACCTTCAACTGGAGTGATAGGGTGGAGAATACCGGTTCATTATTGCTGACAGTAAGTGCCTGTGCGTGGCAGCATTGACGCTGTAAGTTGTGTTCTTGTGTACGCTGAGTCTAGTGGAAATGCTTACTACTGAAGAGCGTGTGTTTCTATTGGACGAGGTTTTCCATGCTGGTGGAAACTTTGCAGAGCACAGTGTGATAGTGTTGAGTACCGCATTACTTAATTTAATGTAATCGTTTTCCTTGTAACAACATCACATGAATGTACTGCCAACCCAACATGTCCTGCAAGACGACACACGCGCTGCGGAGGGACTTTGCGGACACACTGTAGTTCCTGCCTTAGAACATAAAAATGGCTGAGCTAATTTCAAACATTACAGAACTTAAATGGGCCAAGGCATGTGCTTACTGACAGAAGATGAGTGGGTATCATTGGCGTACCGACGAGGGGGGTTTAGTGTTTAAATACCCCCCAGAGACATTTGTTTACTTGAATCTTTATATCGTCTGATCTATCACCTGTTTTACACTACCGCTAGAGCGTCTTCTTTACTCCTGTATATATTTTAAAAGTGATCACGATCGTCACTTGGTAAATGTCCTGCACTCTACTCGGGGCGAGACGCTCCCTCAGAGTTGGAGCCAGCCAAGGATTAGGTTTGCTTTTAAAGTGTACGATCGGTAACTATTTTCACGTTGGTTCGGGGTGCTTTAATTGTGTGTGTCCGTTTCATTAAAGATAATTAGTTACAGGAGGAGTATTTGGAATTTATTCCTATAAATGATACAGATAAAGCCATCAAGATAGACAGATTTTGAGAGTCAATAATAGCTAATGGCAGTAAGAACATGGCAGCCAAAGTTTATTTTTCTCTCACACAATATCAATATTATAAGCAGTCACCTAGAGACCACTACATCATTACAGTTTTAATATTTAATTACTGTTTTCCATATTTTATAAAAGATGTATTTTTTGTCTTTTTATGGTATGAATAGTTTTCATGCAAAGAGAATGTTTATTTAATTATTGTGTACTGTATATTAATCGAAATATCATTGTAATAATGTGTATGATGATGATGATTACTAAGTGGCAGAACAGCAAGGTCATCTGCCCCTTGTATAATGTAATATATTAATGAATCCCCCAGGAGGAAAATCAGCATACGCCACTGGGTAAGGTTCCTTGAAATGGTTCTTCATGGTTCCCCATTTTCATCTCCAGGCCAACGCTAGGACTGTTAAGAGGCCATGGTCGCTACTTTCCAACTCCTAATCATATTCCATTAGAGCCTCTTTTAGGCTAAACAAAAGGGCGAACGGCCGTAAAAACCACTGACACATATATATTCATTTCACCTCCTCCCCGACACAGCAGATTAAGGGGTAGAAAATAAGAACTATAAGAAATGTGGTATGAACGAGGGTTTCTTCTGAACGTACTATAAGTCAAAATAAGTGGACTTAATTATTAACAATTACTTTCTTCGTATGATTCTAGCTAATTCTCTTACTTTTATCTCATATCTTCAATTATTTAATACATGTACACAAAAGGCCAAGTGCATGTTATTGCAATGCTCAGGATTAGGACTAAAACAATCCCAGCATGTGCATACTTCTATAACCCTCATGAGTGGATCTCTGAAGAGAATACAGAAATCGTAATTGTATTGGTTTATCCTGACCTTAAGTCCACTGTGGCAATTAATGCAAACATAATGTTAGCTTCACATAATATACCTTTTGCCACTGATAATTAAGATGCAGCTCAGTGATCGGAACCACATTGTACATTGTCGGTGGTCCCAGGTTCAAGTCACAGGTGGATTAGATATCATAGTTCTTATGATATACATGAAAATGGCTGATAATTTTTGTACTATGCACAAGCTAAAAGCTAAGCACTTCAGTTTGCCATCAACAGAGGTTTGAAAATGCAATGCTTAATCCCAAAATGCTATTAGATGGTAAGGAAATGTAATGGACGCATGAAGGTGTTTCAGATATGAAAATGATGTTTCTCATACGATACATGGTACGATGTTCGGAATAGGACATTCTGCAATCTTAATACCCCTAACATGGTCCATATGACTTGTTTCACAAATATGTTCCCCTTTGCATAGGTAGAATTATGTGTTACACACGACTTGAAAACTTGCACTCAAGGAATCAAGGAATAAATAACATACTGAAGTATATTCAAATTCGCATCCATAGAGTTTTCTTAAGTCAAGGGAGACAGGGCAAAGACAGAGAAGTTTTGTAGAGTTCAAATCACAAAGCAGTTCAGTTCCTATACATATGCCAAGTGTGGGCCTAGCAGATTGTCTCCAGCATTGAGTGTGTGTGGAGACTTAGTGGCGTGGGTGCAGTAACTTACCGTTAATATATAACGTAAATATCAGTCTTTAACAAGCAAAGTTGATGAATGTTGTGGAAAGAAATATTGCATAGTGTGCAGTGCATTGTACGGTATTGAGTTCCTATTAAAGCAATATTGATCTCAAGAATACTCAAGGTAGGGAGAAACTTAATGTACTTATAATACTTGGCACCTTATGAGGAATGCCTTAATATCACATCCACAAACCTTAACGTAAATATTGTAAACAGAACAAATGGAGTGTCTGTTACACACACTATTGTTTCATTCACCAGCCTGTTGGGTTATGGCTAGGACAGGTGTTTGCCCATCTTATAGGTATATTGCCTCTTGACTTACTAATGTCATAGATAAGAATGATGTCCACCAAATTCATTTTAACAGAACCCTTCTGTAATAGCTCCATACAACACACAGCAAACACACATGGTTATTTCACTCACAACTACAACAAATTCACACATTCCATGCTTCTACAGAATAACATCCTTCCCACTTGTTCAGAGATCCCGAATGGATATTTGAATAAAGTAAATAGATATCAGAAGAGCCACCTAACAGTTGCTAATATAGTCAACCCTAACTCCAAAATAGTCATCTTCATGAAGATCACACGTTTGTTGAAAGGTGGCTCTATCAAGATGCGTAATTTTAGCAGGGAAGTCGCACAATCAGTAAAAAGGTATCTCAGATTTTAAATGACAGTGTAGCTATGGTCACCTTCTTTCGTACAAATTATATTACACGGAATTAAAATATCTTCATGTCTGTTAGCTCATGCGCAGAATGAAGAGGCTATACAAGCAATGCAGCACATCAAGTTTTATAATTTCACCACAGGATATAGGCAATAAACAACACAAAGAAGGGTGAGACTGAAGTTTCTGCCTTTGCGTCAGATTACCAGCAGTGCATGGGGATAAGGAAGCAATCTACACTATCGACTTTCTACCGATAACAAAGTCAGTATCATAACAAATCAAAACAGGGCTCTGAGGCCATTTCACTCAGATCAGTTGTAAATACAAACCAAACTTCATGGAATAATTATTTTTAATAGGGAGAAAGCTTGTAGCTTGTAGTTTTACGTGACCAATCATGTGACGACGATGAGCCACGGGACCTCCATTTTCAAGAGGAATCCCAACCACAGGGCGCGATATTACACTTCGAAGGAATGTTAAATAATTAACAAGAAACATGAATAGAACCCGAGTAATTTGCAATAGACTGTTCCCTTGTTCCATTTGTGAAGTTATTGGTCTTGTTCTGTGTAATTGGTTCACTGCATGACATATCAAGCCCAGTTAAAGAACAGATAATGGCCTGGATCATCTGACAAAGGCTATCTTCCTAAGTATTTCAACATTCTTTACTAGCAGCCTCCATTTTCGTATAGAAGTTATGAGGAAATTAATAAATTTATCACTGTATTCTGGCGAGGTAGTCTGATATTTTAGAAACTATTTCTGTGTCACGGAATTGGTAGCCAGATTACAGTATACAGAGAATCCCTTAAATATTATTATCATATACAAAAATGGAGAAGCAAATCATGAATGGAATTTGATGACTTGCTACAAACAACAACCAGATATTCAAAAACCAAAAAAAAAGGACTTTTTCAGATAAGCCAGACTCCAAATACAATTTAGGCAGGGAGTCCTATCAAGCGCTAGGTCGATAATATGAATGTTTGGCCCTTAAAACAACAACAAGTATCATATCAACCTATCCAGCAAACAAATCACAGAGAAAACAATATCTTCCATATACACTATGGAGCACGTATATGATCAGCCAGAAATTACTAGAATTACATTCACGTTTCGTATTAATTCCTAAATATTTCATCAGTGCACATGATCCCCTCACAAACGTATCACCAAACCTTTCAAAATCTCGGCCACACTTGGTGATTAAGAAATAACGTGACTTGATAACCATAATGCTGCTCTCAATATAATTAGGCACTTACAACTCTCGCATCTCCGCCACTTGATGAAGATAGTGCTTCCGTTTTGACATGTGCGACTATCTCTTCAGTCACATTCTCATTAATCGTAACTTCCTTGTTGTCCGCAGTATCTTCCTTGATATGTGCTCCCTACAGAGAAACAACAATTTGTTAATAATGTACCCCAGGAGGCATAAGAAATATATTTTGTAGATACACAAGCACGCTAGACATTCATCTTGCTTTATATGTCTCGGATTAGTTCTCAAGTCAATGAATAATTGTAAGAAATTTGACAAGGTTAGAATATCATCTCTGAAGCTGAAATTTGGCTGCGTCAAGTGCTCATTAGCTGAATTTCACATTATTTATGTTTTTCTGAATTATATATTCAAGGTTTTGAAAGTTTTATAACACAAAATTACAAAAGAATACCATACCTATTACTTACGATGTATTCGTTGCCATCACAACACAATATACTTTACTTCTGAGAATCCAATACTTTCAAGTAGCAACAGTGTTATAAATTAAGCAACAAAATTGATACTATTGTCTTTCGTTTATGAGAAACAAAATAGGTGTTTGATTCAAGATGAAAAGAAACACAAACTTGAATTTATAAAAAACACTTGCATTTTGAACCTATTCTTAAACACGAATTCCAAAAGTCATTAACTTAACTGAGAAAATAAATGTTGATATGATTATCTACAGTCACTCATCATGTGATTGAGTGGTCATGAAGTCAAAGACAATTCAAAACCTCAATACACAGAGTCCATGTTTCAGCGGTCTAGCTGTATGCCTCTCACCAAGGCGGTCCGGGTTCGATTCCCGGCCAATGCATGTGAGATTTTCGAAGTGAAATGCCATGTCCTGTGGTTCGGATTCCACGTAAAAAGGAGGTCCCGTGGCTTATAATCACAAGATTCACGGTCACGTAAAACTACAATCGTCGTCGTCGTCGTCGTCGTCACTTACTATGCCAAGGATTCTTCGAAGTTCCTACCTCATTTTGCAGCAAGATTTAACCTTACAGGTGATGCAAGTTTTGCCATAATAATTCAAGGTTATTTCAAAAAGGACAACAAATACCAGTTTAAAACTATTATAGACATTTAACAAAATAATCAATAAACAGCCCAAGGAAGCGATTTGACTCAACCCACATTATTAATAAAATAGAGTCAAAAAACATAAACTCTTCTGTTGTTCAGCTTCATAATTGAAATTAAAACTGATTAAAACAAACTACAAAACTTAAAAAGGATTTGAGAATAATCCAAGGTGGGAAATAATGTACACAGTCACCTGGCAATCAAGTTCTTCTTTAACAAATGCATCTACAAATACATCATCAGGTTCTTCAATTTCCATCCCCACTGGCCTATCAGAGGGTGGCTGCTCATTCAGATCCTGGGAAGTAATGAACAAGTATGACTATATATAAAAATTGAAGAATATGAATTAATGATGATAGTAATTATAATATGAGGAAACTGATACAAAACAATTGCTGACAAACTATCACATTACCAAGCACCTAGAACATGTCTTAAACCTCCGGATTTGGTCCCCAAAATAAGAGAGAAAATTGTAAAATTCTCACAGATTACTCCCATGATCCTTTAACCTGCGATCCTCGTGAAGGAGAAATATTAATAATAATTATTATTATGAATTTAAAGTAAATAAAATAATTATTTACATTGATCACCACTTTTCTATAATTAAATAGACCGACTCAAATATATCAAAATTGAAGACTGCACGGGAAGAACAGGGTAAGTCACATTATGTAGATTATTCATGAGAGCCAATTTAAAATTTCAACAGTAAAAAGAAATACTTACTAACACCCCAATTGAGTGTAAGCGATATCGTTACTTAGCCAAATGTATTTCTTATAAAGGGAATTCTTGTAAAGTCAGAGGATATGGGACGTTCTTTCCGTTTCCACTAAAGATAAAAACCACTGTATCTCGGTGACTTACCGCATTATTTGAAGTTAATTACAACTGATCCGTAGTTACGATAGCTGGCCACAAGAGTGCGTCCCGAATAAGATGGACTTACCCCGTTTATTCCGTGTGCTCTTCTATTACATGGAAAATAGTACAAGATACTGGAACAAACCATTTGCTGACGAACTATCACATTACTAAGTACGTGTTTTATGTCTTAAACATCCGGATGAGGCCCTGGGAGTAATAAAGAAAACTGTTAACTTCTCACAGATAACTTCCATGACCTTTAACTAGCGATACTCCTGAACAACATTTCTGATTTGAGCAACCGATACCAAATCCGGATTCAGAACGGCCTCAATTAGAAGAAATCGAGAAAATAATCCATGAACTTAAAAATAGCTAAGCTGCAAAGGAAGATGTAATGTTGAGATTAAGAGGTGAAAGCATAGCTGAGAAATTTCAAGTAATACTTGTACGTTTATGGATAAAATTCCTGAAGACTGGAATTGGAATCTAATTCACCCACTACATAAAAAGGGGGAGAGAACGGACACCAATATCCTCACTATCGCTCGTGTAAAAAATTCTCCCTAAAGCGTTATTCACGGGACTAGAAAACCAAACTGAACTTCTAATTGGCGAATAACAGGCATGATTCATAAATGGCCGGTCCTGTGCAGAACAAATTCTCAATCTCAAAACCACCTTGCGAATCCATAAAGGCACGCAAACAACGCTATCTTTGGAGACTTCAGTAAAGCTGGCGACTCAGTAGACCCACACACACTATTCATAATTCTAGAAGTATCCAAAGTTGACAGGAAAACAAGAGAATTGATTCAACAGACCCTGACAGCCATAACGTCAATAGTTAACTTTCAGTCAGATTTCTGACCTTTTTCATATTAGCACAGGACTTCAACAAGGAGACGATCATCACCGTTATTGTTCAATCGTGTCCTCGAATAAGTTACAAGGACAAGGAAAATTAAGAGAAATAACGATTGGCTGACGACTAAACATTAAATTCATCTGCAGGGTTTGGCCTACGCGGATGACCTAGCTATTCTATCTAAAAATTCATAAGAGGCAATTCAGGTCCTTGAAAGAATTCGCGAAATTACAGTTAAGACGGGATTCCAAATGCATGGACGAATCCTCTAGTCATCTAGACAGGAAACTTCTGAAGAATTAATTCGGCAAAATACCATCAAGTAAATGCTAGCAGCACCCATCCAGAAGGGTTTTCCCAGGGTTTTCCACACTCCCTCCAGGCAAATGACTGGAAAGTACTTTACTTCATGTTTGAATCGCGACGCAAACAAAGAGAGAACTTCAAAATTACAGAAGGCCTTTACCTACAGATGTAATTAATAAATCAACATCTAAGACATATTACCACAGTAATCAAACCTGATGCTCTATATGGCTCAGAAACATTGATCATTGAAGGTAGATCTCTTAGTAAGGACATTATACCTCAGTAATCAAACCTGAAGCACTGTGCGGCTCAGAAACATTGATCATTGAAGGTAGATCTCTTAGTTAGGACATTATACAACAGTAATCACACCAATATGGCTCAGAAACATTGATCACTGAAGGACGGTCTCTTAGTTAGGACATTATACCACAGTAATCAAACCTGAAGCTATATGTGGCTCAGAAATATTGATCATTGAAGGTAGATCTCTTAGTAAGGTTATTATACCACAGTAATCACACCTGAAGCTCTATGTGGCTCAGAAACATTATACCACAGTAATCAAAGCTGAAGCACTGTGTGGCTCAGAAACATTGACCATTGAATGTAGATCTCTCAGAAAGGACATCATACCACAGTAATCAAATTTGAAGCTCTATATGGCTCAGAAACATTGATCATTGAAGGAAGGTCTCAAAGTAAGGACATGATACCACAGTAATCAAACCTGAAGCTCTATATGGCTCAGAAACATTGATCATTGAAGGTAGATTTCTTAGTAAGGACATTATACCACAGTAATCAAAACTGAAGCTCTATATGGCTCAGAAACATTGATCATTGAAGGTAGACCTCTTAGTAAGGACTTTATACCACTGTGATCGAAGCTGAAGCACTGTGTGGCGCAGAAACATTGATCATTGAAGGTAGCTCTCTTGGTAAGGACATTATACCACAGAAATCAAACCTGAAGCTCTATGTGGCTCAGAAACATTGATCATTAAAGGTAGATCTCTTAGTAAGGACATTATACCACAGAAATCAAAGCTGAAACACTATGTGGCTCAGAAACATTGATCATTGAAGGTAGATCTCTTGGTAAGGACATTATACCACAGTAATCAAACCTGAAGCTCTATGTGGCTCAGAAACATTGATCATTGAAGGTAGATCTCTTAGTAAGGACAATTTACCACAGTAATCAAACCTGAAGCTCTATGTGGCTCAGAAACATTGATCATTGAAGGTAGATCACTTAGTATGGACATTATACCACAGTTATCAAACCTGAAGCTGTATATGGCTCAGAAACATTGATCATTGAAGGTAGATCTCTTAGTAAGGACATGATACCACAGTAATCAAACCTGAAGCTCTATATGGCTCAGAAACATTGATCATTGAAGGTAGATCTCTTAGTAAGGACATTATACCACAGTAATCACACCTGAAGCACTGTGTGGCTCAGAAACATTGATCATTGAAGGTAGACATCTAGTAAGGACATTATACCACAGTCATCACACCTGAAGCTCTATGTGGCTCAGAAACATTGATCATTGAAGGTAGATCTCTTAGTAAGGACATTATACCACAGTAATCACACCTGAAGCTCTATGTGGCTCAGAAACATTGATCATTGAAGGTAGATCTCTTAGTAAGGACATTATACCACAGTCATCAAATCTGAAGCACTGTGTGGCTCAGAAACATTGATCATTGAAGGTAGATCGCTTAGTAAGGACATAGAGAAACAAGAAAGGAAAATCCTAGGTCCAGTGTGCTCAGAAGAAATCTGGGTGAAACGGAAGTGTCGGGAGATTTATCAGCATTCTGAAAAGATCACCGACACCTTCAGGAAAAGGCAATTTACGTTCTACTGCAACATTCTCAAAATGAACCATCACAGGTTCACCAAAATGATTCCGAACCATGCACTCTCAATGGAAGTCAAGAACCAGTGACTTAGTGAAATAGACAAAGATCTTCAAGGAATTGGAATCACAGAAGAAATTATATAAGATCGACGCCAGTTCAAAACAGTAATTAACAGCCGCCATTTTGGTGAGAAAATGAATATAAGGACCAATAAGTCATGGACTGAAGAATGGAGGTGTTAATATTGTTTATAGGAAAATTAAAAGCAAACATTTGAGATCCAGATTCCTATTTGGTAGCGGGCCGATAAACCAAATGCTTGGGTCCATAGTTTAGAGGATACGACAACGCTGTAATGTAGCCCCGTGTACTTCGGGTGTGTGTAGACTCTGTATGCTAACCGCTGTTAATTGTGATGGCTGTTTTAGCGTGTCATATCGGTAACTCAGGTAAGGATTGCAGATATTCACTTTTCAAGTAGTTCCTTCTACCTCCAACCTTATATCCAGCCTTGTGAGGAAACCTACTTTCTCTCTCAGACCGTAGCCAAAAACCAAAATGGTGGCCACTAAACCCTAATATGGTCGACCATCTACCTCCAACCTAATATTCAGCCTTGTGTACAGTCCGGGGGGGCAGTACCCCCTGAGAACCACCCCTCCATCTTCTACCAAAACCACCCCAACCGGAAACATTATAATTCCAGAACATATCTCTACACAGTAAGCGGCGACCACCTAAGCCTGGGAGGTTAGCCAACGGCTTGCAAAACTTACATAAACATTTACACTAACAACTATCTGGGGCAGCTACACTGATGCAATGCTGACCAAGCTGCGCCGAAACATATAAGAATGGAACCCGGACAGGAAGGATTATCTGTTGTTCTGTGCTGTTCTTCGCCAGCGGCCCTGCCCGACGACGTCCGTTCCAGCTCTTCACCAGGTGAGATCTAGCGGTGCTCAGGATCCTTATTCTTGTAAACACCTACCCCAAACATTTGTACACTTCACAAATTGTATTTCATATTTGTTTAAACTCCCCAAGAGGGACATCACATTACATCTACTGGCCAATAAATACATGGTCAGTAAACTACACGCTTATTACTAAACACACTCCACTTTACATCCTCATACCCAACCTGACCTTAGTCATAATTGCCCGTGACCGTAGAAGCCAATAACTGCATCGTCAGATTCCATTGTACTCGAGCACACGACTCGACTGCAGAGCGCTGAATCACTGACTCTGCACATTCATTTAATTGCTCATCCTACTCAGCTGGCAAGCTAGTTTAGCAGCCGGCACTAGACATTCATCCCCTGACAGATAATTGCATTCTGCAGGGACGCCCCCAATAGCTTAAGCATTCACACCAACACACTACACTAGTAGTCTCTCCCAATCACGGGACACTACTCTCATCCGGAAACAGTCTTCTAAATTAGCACATTTACACTAACGTGTTTTTCCCACCCCCAACCAAGGGATAAAACATATTTGGTGGAGGCGCGGCTACCACGCAAAATAAGGGTAAAGGGACTCACACAACGAGCCCCCGTGGTAGAGCGATCCGTACCGCAAGCAGCCAAGCAAAAGTTAATTTTTTTTTGACAGAAAGCATTATTTTTCCCTTCACTCTAACAACACAAGGGAAATTTTTGTCAACCCACCTACCCCCCCCCCCCCCTAGAAAGAATCAGAAAGCTAATACACTGGAAAACACACACAGTTCTTTTTAAACATACTCTTGATTCAGGATGGGCCCTTTATACCGCCTAGCTGTGCTGAGGAGCATTGGGGGAATACCAGAAGTTAATTGCCTGGCACAAGGTCTTTGAGACAAGACAGGACTACCTCAGAAGGTATCAGCAGCTCCTGCACGCCCAGTATATGCGAATTATAACGGCACTTGTCCGGCCACTCCGCAGCGCCAAGAATCGAAAAATCCCCCCCTCCGTGCACAAATCATTAACGCACACTGGAAACTTCACTACCGACACGAGATCATGTTCCAGCAATGGGAGATACTCATCAAAAAACACAAACGGATAGGGACCAACGGTACCAAAGTTGCCGAACAGGCCATATGCCTCAATAGGCAGTACACCCAAATTTGGGAAGAATATAGGGAACTCCAAAACATCAAGGCCTTTTTGAGTTCATGGCAGGGCCACCAGCCCAGCCAAGAGAGGACATAGGCGTAGATACGCTAACTCAACAATTCGCGAGGATGTCCCTCTCGACACGTACCGCCACACAAGGGAAGGAGTCTACCGTGGCCATAGGCCAGAAATCGGTCAGACCACCCTCCAATACATTGCAAGGGCACACACAGACAATCACACGACCCCTAACGCCAGTTCAGAAGGCGATTTCGCCAGAACGGAAGCGGACACTAACATGTGCACCCCCAGTACAAAGTCATACAGGAGGATTATTTACAGTCCACCAGGGTGTAACACACACGCCTGCACACAAGATCCTGCATCCACAACAAAATACACGGGGTTTAAGGAAAATTTTACTGCCCACCCCACGCAGCCAGGCAGACAAGAGGACATACACGCACACTGACGTTAATAGGAGAGCGCGGACCCAACACAGCCCTTCAGGCGCCAGCATACCTACGCCTATTAACAGGCAGTACGGGGAACGTAGGCTTAGGCCTGCTTTACTTAAAACACCCCTGAAAGATAGTAAATAAGCGCCTCAATAGGAACCTGAAGCCTATGCCTTCATAACAGGGCGCAATAATTCACCCCGACGAGCGAGGGCGTGCGCACGATAGTGAAATTCACTGTCCGCACAAGCCCATGGATAAATGTTCACAAGGCCTTCACGGGGTAGCTTACACTACAATTAACACTAAAGACAGGTTCTACCCCTGTAGAGGGTAAACACACAAAAACTCATGCACAAAACTGTACATTTTACATGTATATACAGTGGAACGTGGCTAATTCCAAATTATATAATTCAAAATCTTCTTTAATTCGAATTTTTCTCTTGGCCCCTAGCATTTTATAGGCAATCAATGGTTTATAATCGTGGTTAATTCGAATTATATTTTGGATAATTCGAAGTTTTTAGTGCAAAAAGCCAATCGGAAGCCAAACAGTTGGGTCATATGGCTGAACTGAAGGAACTGTTCCGAGTGCAGCCTAAGCAACAAAACACATCACAGAGCTTAGGCGGGTCTTTTTAAGTAGAAATGACTAAGTTGTTCTGTTTTCCGTTCCTACAATTTGCTAGATTCTTTTGTGATGGCTGAGAGACTTAATTGTAGGAAACAGTTAAGAATCTCAAACTATTTTGAAAAACAGTAGATTTCTCTGAGACTTAACTGGATTGCTGTATTACTGCCGTCGTTAAATAGGTGAATAGTACATTTAGGTTTTATTTTCCATTTGAAACTTTTGAGGTTATTCACGATACAACCTTTATAAAGTACCGTCGTCTGTTAATCTGCTTTGGTGAACGTAAATCATTACGCAAACGTGACACAATATATTCTCTCCACTCTTTTCAAGGAACTTTCTTAATTCGAATTTTTGGATCATTCGAATTTTTTTTTACTAATCCCTTGAAGTTCGAATTATCCAAGTTGAACTGTATATATTTGATCCATAGGTGTACGTTATTTCTTACACTGCCCATAAGCAGTTTTTTTTAGTTCCCCATAACAGCGCTCAAGCCTAAGCATAAACACCGTGGGATAATACTCACGGTTCAGGGGAAAATACTATAATTTATTTTTGAGGTCACACACTAAACGTTAATACCATACAAACAGTCAATAACACTGACAAAGTTGTCCCAGAGACACAGGCCCAAAAGGCAACAGGAATGATCATCCTGAACAAAGACGGTCTCGAACCCGCGACCTTCTGAATACCAGGAATGCAAGGTCGGGTAGCTATCCAATTGCAGGATACAGCAATAAGGGACAGTCACGCTAACAGGGATTAATATACATAAACTAATAAAACCGCCTCCGACATCTAGTAACCAGACACGCGACTAGAAGCCCGGACATACACGTACATAAAGACATCTACCTACCACCGACAAACATATTCGCCCCAGGCCTACAATAACACAAAATTTGGGGACACAATATATATGAACAGAGGTAGGGTTTTTTACATGACGAGGAACCAAAGGCACACTGTATATGCAGACATTAGAAACACGCGTCAGTAAACCTACGCACATTGTCTCGACACATGTGGTAAGTAGACCGCCAGACAGGCAAGCAAGTACTTCCTACACAATTGAAACTTGACACTATCGCCAGTCAGCGATAAGACGTAATGGAACATGCGACCTTCGCCAGTACCAAACGGGCTAGGAGCGCTTTCGCTCCGGCAGTAATATACACAGTCATTCACACCATTTGCAAAGCCGGATAACTCCCGAAATTAAAGTACGAGGGACGTTCCGAATTACACAAAACACTCACACTAACGCACATTTTCATACGCGTGTCTCAAACATACAATACACGCCATGGTACATAAAACACAGAAAATGTGATCCCAAGGCATTAGCCTAAGCATTAGCCTAAGGCATATGCGCACGCACAGAAACACGATACAAACGTGCCAAAAAAGAAGCTAGCCAACGGCATCTTTGGCGCGACAACACAATCAGAGGCCACACTAGGGACGTACAAATTCCAACAGACTACGCAGACATAAAACACGGAGCGCTACATGGGATCACGGGTCCGAATACCCAGTAAAACCGGACGCCGTGACAAACAAAAATTGTCGACCAACGAAAGATCAGTTACATACAACACACGGATATTTCAACATGACAAGTCAGAAAACTCAGCCACCGCTACCAGACACCAGATAGACCGATGCACAGGCGAAAAATTCACTCCCACCTAGACGGAAACTGGTCAAAATTAAGGCAATCCGCAAGTACGTCCAAATTAAACCAGGAATATGGACGCGGGGACAGACAATTACACGGGCAGCATCGCACAGACAGCACGCATACACAATCCCATACAGAAAAAACATAGGGTCCCATACAGACACTGTGCCCCGTAGAGTACAGCTAAAAGTGAAGATAGGCATAAGAATGTTTAAATTATATGTATATGAATGGCATATTATTACTGTGTACACGCTTTAAACATACACCAGAGGTGGCAGATGCACTGCACTAATGCCATATACAAGCACATAAACGATTGAGCCACACAATCATGAACACAGCAAGGTTCTTTAACATACATATAGGGGCGTAGATTCGTTCTAAGGTACTCGCCTACTTAGGGCATTAGCGACCCCGGGACTACCAATAGGGGATGTACCAGGAACGCCAGGCCTCTACGGGGATCACAAGACTTTTTTTAACCATAGTGCCCGACACCTGAATACGGGGGACGCCACTCTCACAAACAAACGCCCACACAAAACAGGTAACACCGCATATTAGGCCAAAAATAATGGCAAATTTGGATTACCCCGAACATAGGCAATAGACTTGCTAGACACAAATCATAGATAATTACATAAAGCAGAGGTATTGCGGAAGCAAAGTCCAAGCAAGCTTGGGAGCGAAAGTATCACAGGTTAACACATTGGCCCTCCTAGTCTGCAAAACACATGGCCACATACGGAGAGTGGCGAAAGTCACGTTCCGTCAGCCTTCATACATAACATTAGAAACTTCCTGTATACAGGGATACAAAACAAATACACAAAAAAGCACTGCGTTGCGAATAAGCGAATTCCAGTGCGTTGCGACACACTGTTGCCGGTAGACATTCTCATCATAGCCAGACGTGACAATGACACGCAGACATGATGACACTAGCACAAAAACAATAACATAACGACATACAGTGACACGGATGTTGATGCAGAACGGAGAGCGCTATTACAATAGCCTCTGCATCCAATGGTACACAAATACTGTGGGCCGTACCAATCTCGGGAATACAGGATCCCATAGCCCTAACATTGCCGACACTAGGAACATGTCTACAAGGGCGATAACAAGCAACACGCGCCACCTGACAATTAGCCACGCGACACGAGATAGGACTTATCCGATAACGTCCCACGCGCCAGCGTGCAGCAGCGGTAAGCGACCTCACACAACATAGGTTTCACAGATCCACAGGCACTCCATAGACTGGTATTTTAGAAGACAGGAGATGCTTTATGGCATCTCAACTTAGCCGGCGTACATCCCAAGAAGCGGGTAGAGAACATATTGTGACTAAGAGAGGATGACACACCACGACAGGAATATATATGGAAAGTGCCATCAGGTGGCCATGGTACCAACTATGGGCTACCACCCCAGTACCCTTCTTCCTACATATCCTGTCACCTACATCATCCAACACAGCCCTACAGACACAATAAAAACAGCTACACTACATTCCAAAATATACATCGGGGTTAATAGACTTCATGCTCATAACAAATCAAGGTATGCTACACCTTGGCCCTAAACGCCAACACCTGAGTATTAGAGGTGAGTCGGAACCAATATCAAGCGCAATGCACATTTCTATGTAGAGAGATGAGGCCACAATTATATTAACAAGTATTTTTATTAAATAATCCCGCATGCAAGGGACATAGACTTATTATACCTTGACACATGCCTTATCCTCAAGTGAGAGTGGACACGCCTCATATCCATCCCAATGCATGGAATATCCTATCCACATACCAGGGATTTTATTATTATTACACCTGCATGACATTTTTAAAATTTTGAACACCTGGGAAAACCCCACCCCATCCACTCACAGTAAATACCTCCAAGCAGAATCATCGGCTCCCGGCCATCATAAACATGGAGTCCAACGATGCATCACCCCTTCCTGCCACGCTTTAACCACATTCAGAAAATAACACCCCCCGGATCCTAATAACAAGGGACCCAACGCCCTACAGACCTACTAACACCTCTAGGAAATTACCAAGGCATTACAGCTGGAAATCCGACATGGCAGTGACAAGCCTAAAGTAGACTATGCACTTAGAAGATTCTACAACCCCAGAACACTAAAAAGTTTACATAATTACATGGTACACACAAACTTATTTACAAAGCACACTTATTTTTTTTAAGAAAAGGAATCTGACATCACACTAGATGGTGATGAGACGGGTAAACGGAGGGAGCAGAAGCTCCACGAAAGAGCAGGGACGGGGCCAGACGCCGACAGATCCTGACCCAGACTAAAGACAGAATAACGTAGGGTTGAAGCATCGATAACTTAGCGCGGGCAAACGTCAAGATCTAGGGTGTGTCTAGCCTACCCCCTTGTCGGAGAAAGTTATACCCACTATGCGCTACGGTCATCGAAGCCAGACCTGCAGGGGAGACTTTGGACGGCTAGTAGGAGAATTAGCCAGCTCCACACTAGACTCAGGAGACGAACCTAGAGACGACCACATTAGGACTAGACTTGTAGTTAGCATGTAATATAAGTAGAGCTCCTATGGCGGGGAGCAAGGCTTCCACTCGCGGAAGTGAAGAAGGATCTCAGGATTCAGCGGGACCAAACCTAGATCCGCCAAGTCCTTGTCCCGGAAGACAAGGTGAAGACGATTTAATAAATAATAACAAATGAATAATACATAGTGCATATGGAATGAATGCGATCCTTCGGGCCCGTGCCCATATAAATGGATGACACCGAGTCTCCAGAGCTTAAATGGTAAATGGGGTATGCAGCGGGCTCCCAAAGGGGATCCTGTGGGCAACCCAGTAATAAATACAAACAAACACCAAATAGCGAATAATGCCAGTACAAGCATATACATTTATCAACCAGAATGCCAACACAGGCATATATAAGATCAACGGAATGGATATCCGCGCGAGGCCTTTGCTCCTAAGCAACGCAAGTGCACGGGCCCATATTAGTTATTAAGGGGAAAACCCCACGAAACACATGGGTGACAATGTGCAAGGGAGGTCACTAGGTAGGGGTAACTCCTTCAAGCCGAAAGGTAATTCCAAACTACTATACGTACGGGTCCAATTGAGGAGCCGTGTTGAGCACGAAACTTAGTGCCCAAACCACAATCTGCATGCGTAGTCACTCGGATTACCTATACCACAATGCAAATTGGACGAAGGTCCCTGGGTACTATACTCATGCTCGCGTATTTCGACAGTCAATGGCGCAGTGTAAGCCCTAGTAGGCACCCGTAATCCCAATACCCCCCTACGCATTGCACGCCATCAAAATTTAGTCGGTAAGGTAGTTGCATTTGGAACGCAACTTAGAATTAAGCAATTTTAATAAGCACAGTTGTAAAACAGTTGCTACAGCACATTTCGGCTCTAGACTAAGGAACATTTCGACTCATAAATACAAAATATATATTTTTTAAAATGTTAACTAACATAATTTAGGCTAAGCACCTTTTAATTAAGATAAGAGTGTCCGGCACCAGGCAACTAGACGTTACCAGGGTAAGACCGACAATACATTAAGATAAATAGAAATATGCGATGCGAACGCGACATCGATCGACAATATATATAGCGAAAACACGCGTATGCAGCGCGAACGCGACATATATACGCGAGACGTCCGAAGAGGTCTCAAGGGCGGTGGCATTATCCAAGCCGACCCTTAAAAGCGCTGCGCGACATATGCGCATAATAATATTTGGCCAAGGGCATATTCATAACCTGTCTTTATATTTCAGCACAGAGCTCCACCACTGCAGCATCGTGGAAGCACAGACAACCAGGTTCATGACATCAGGTAAAGGTGACGTCACGACACACAAATACACTCATACACTTGTATACACGGAGGAGACATGACAAATACACAGGAAGACAGGAGTACATTCATAAGTATAACAATAAGGCTGTGGTCAGTTTAGGTTAAGCTAGACTTAAAAGGTGCACAGTAGACATAAGTATGTACATGAGATATAGCCAAAATGTATGTGGATATTATATCACACTCTATTTCAGGCACACCAGGAGGCGCTCTCTCCGCACGTTCTACCAAAAAGGGGAACTAACTGATAAATTATTATTTTTCGGATCATCAGCACCATACACATGTCTTTTGTAAATATATTTCCAACACCAACTTGTACACGCTCTCTACTATACACACACACACAAAATACTCACAGATTTCCCGTCACACTAATAAGGTGATGACGACAGGCGGCGGTTACGCGAGGTGACCGTGGGGCACCGAGCGCAGCTGACGCAATACACGACAGACGCTCGAATAAGGAGCGGATGCGATAGCCAGGAAAGACCTAGCTTTGTGAAAGTCTATCCTAGCCATCAAGGTGAATTCTTCCACCCACGGAGGAAGATTCACAACAGCGGGTTAAGCGGTTTAACCACTAAACCACAGCGGCAGGTCATAAGCCACAGATGAATGGCACGAGGTAAAGGTGGCCAAGAAAGAAAAGCGCTATGACCATATGCATAGGAGAAAGGAGAAAGGTACTCATGAGTATAAAAGATTTAGTAGCAATAGTACTATAATTAAGCGTATCATGTAAGAATTGTAATCGTAAATTGTAAGAAATTGTAAAACCGTCAAAGCACAAGAAATATCAAGAATACACATAAAACACTGCAACATTCTAACACCAAACACGTTTCTACACACTTTTGTCTCTTTCCTTTCTATTCTACTAACGCCAAATTTGTGAAGGTGTCCCGTTTCATCCCAACAATAAATCATTCTGATATACCTTTAACTTATACCCTGGGGCACCTGTTTTTCTATTTTCTTCCATCTTTTACAGAATACCTTGCAGGGAGCAATTTTTTTTCTCCACACAGCGTCGGACGGCACAACCACACGTCCAACCATGGTTTTTTTTCCTGCATAATACCAACATGCATATAACTTCAAGAACATGTATTTTTTTGTATTTTATATTTTTATTATTTCCAATGTCAAACTTTATAGTGATTAATTTTAGATAAACAATTAACTATGTATACCCAAAATCCACCCCCTCTGAGCACACGCTAAACTCACAGCACCACCAGGACAACACGACACCGACACTGAAGAAAAAGAAGAAGATGGACAGGCAGAAATCGACGAAACATCATCACAATGACACGCCCGCTCCACTTCCCGTTCGCCAGGACGCGAAATAACGACGGAGGAGTCTTGTACAGCCCGGGGGGGGGGGGGGGGGGCAGTACCCCCTGAGAACCACCCCGCCATCTTCTACCAAAACCACCCCAAATGGAAACATTATAATTCCAGAACATATCCCTACACAGCAAGCGGCGACCACCTAAGCCTAGGAGGTTAGCCAACGGCTGGCAAAACATACATAAACATTTACACTAACAAATATCTGGGGCAGCTACACTAATGCAATGCAGACCAAGCAGCGCCGAAACATATAAGAATGGAACCCGGACAGGAAGGATTATCTGTTGTTCTGTGCTGTTCTTCGCCAGCGGCCCTGCCCGACGACGTCCGTTCCAGCTCTTCACCAGGTGAGATCTAGCGGTGCTCAGGATCCTTATTCTTGTAAACACCTACCCCAAACATTTGTACACTTCACAAATTGTATTTCATATTTGTTTAAACTCCCCAAGAGGGACATCACATTACATCTACTGGCCAATAAATACATGGTCAGTAAACTACACGCTTATTACTAAACACACTCCACTTTACATCCTCATACCCAACCTGACCTTAGTCATAATTGCCCGTGACCGTAGAAGCCAATAACTGCATCGTCAGATTCCATTGTACTCGAGCACACGACTCGACTGCAGAGCGCTGAATCACTGACTCTGCACATTCATTTAATTGCTCATCCTACTCAGCTGGCAAGCTAGTTTAGCAGCCGGCACTAGACATTCATCCCCTGACAGATAATTGCATTCTGCAGGGACGCCCCCAATAGCTTAAGCTTTCACACCAACACACTACACTAGTAGTCTCTCCCAATCACGGGACACTACTCTCATCCGGAAACAGTCTTCTAAATTAGCACATTTACACTAACGTGTTTTTCCCACCCCCAACCAAGGGATAAAACACATGTGAAGAAAACCTACTTTCCCTCTCAGACCGTAGCCAAGAACCAAAATGGTGGCCCCAAAACTCTTATATGGTCGATCCTCAACCTCCAACCTAATATTCAGCCTTGTGAGGGCAACCTACTTTCTCCCAGACCGTAGTCAAAAACCAAAATGGTGGCCACTAAACCCTAATATGGTCAACCGTCTACCTCCAACCAAATGTTCTGCCTTGTGAGGACAACCTATTTTCCCTCTCAGACGGTAGCCAAAAAACAAAATGGTGGCCACTGAACCCTAATATGGTCGACCCTCTACCTCCAACCTAATATTCAGCCTTGGGAGGACAACCTACTTTTTCTCTCAGACCGTAGTCAAGAAACAAAATGGTGGCCACTGAAACCTAATATGGTCGACCCTCTACCTCCAACCTAACATTCAGCCTTGTCAGGACAACCTACTTATCCTCTCAGACCGTAGTCAAGAACCAAAATGGTGGCCAATAACCTCCAGTATGGTCGACCCTCTACCTTTAACTTATATTCAGCCTTGAGAGGACAACCTACTTTCCCTCTCAGACCGTAGTCAAGAACCAAAATGGTTGCCACTAAACCTAATATGGTCGACCCTCTACCTTTAACTTATATTCAGCCTTGTCAGGACAACCTACTTTCCCTCTCAGACCATAGTCAAGAACCAAAATGGTGGCCAATAACCTCCAGTATGCTCGACCCTCTACCTTTAACTTATATTCAGCCTTGAGAGGACAACCTACTTTCCCTCTCAGACCGTAGTCAAGAACTAATTTGTTTGCCCCTAAACCTAATATGGTCGACCCTCTACCTCCAACCTAATATTCAGCCTTGTGAGGACAACTTACTTTCCCTCAGACCGTAGGCAAAAACCAAAATGGTGGCCACTGAACCCTAATATGGTAGACCCTCTACCTCCAACCTAATATTCAGCCTTGTGAGGACAACTTACTTTCCCTCAGACCGTAGGCAAAAACCAAAATGGTGGCCACTGAACCCTAATATGGTAGACCCTCTACCTCCAACCTAACATTCAGCCTTGTCAGGACAACCTACTTATCCTCTCAGACCGTAGTCAAGAACCAAAATGGTGGCCAATAACCTCCAGTATGGTCGACCCTCTACCTTTAACTTATATTCAGCCTTGAGAGGACAACCTACTTTCCCTCTCAGACCGTAGTCAAGAACCAAAATGGTTGCCACTAAACCTAATATGGTCGACCCTCTACCTTTAACTTATATTCAGCCTTGTCAGGACAACCTACTTTTTCTCTCAGACCGTAGTCAAGAAACAAAATGGTGGCCACTAAATCCTAATATGGTCGACCTACCTCCAACCTAATACTCAGCCTTGTGAGGACAACCTACTTTCTCACAGACCGTAGTCAAGAACCAAAATGGTGGCCAATAACCCCGAATATGGTCGACCGTCTACTTTCAACCTAATATTCAGCCTTGTGAGGACAACCTACTTTCCCTCTCGGACCGTAGTCAAGAACCAAAATGGTGGCCACTAACCCCTAATATGGTCGAACCTCTACCACCAACCTAATATTCAGCCTTGTGAGGACAACCTACTTACTGTCTCAGACTGTAGTCAAGAACCAAAATGGTGGCCACTAACCCCTAATATGGTAGACCCTCCACCTCCAACCTTATATCCAGCATTGTGAGGACAACCTACTTTCTCTCTCAGACCCTAGTCAAGAACCAAAATGGTGGCCACTAAACCCTAATATGGCCGACCCTCTACCTCCAACCTAATATTCAGCCATGTGAGGACAACCTACTTTCTCTCTCAGCCCTAAGTCTAGAACCAAAATGGTGGCCACTAAACCCTAATATGGTCGACCCTCTACCTCCAACCTAATATTCAGCTTCGTGAGGACCACCTACTATCCCTCTCGGACCGTAGTCAAGAACCAAAATGGTGGCCACTGAACCCTAATATGGTCGACCCTCTACCTCCAAATTAATATCCAGCCTTGTGAGGACAACCTACCTTCCCTCTCAGACCGTAGTCAAGAAACAAAATGGTGGCCACTAAATCCTAATATGGACGACCTACCTCCAACCTAATATTCAGCCTTGTGAGGACAACATACTTTCCCTTTCGGACCGTAGTCAAGAACCAAAATGGTGGCCACTTACTCCTAATATGGTCGAACCTCTACCTCTAACCTAATATTCAGCCTTGTGAGGACAACCTGCATACTCTCTCGGACCGTAGTCAAGAACCAAAATGGTTGCCACTAACCCCTAATATGGTAGACCTTCCATCCCCAACCTTATATCCAGCCTTGTGAGGACAACCTACTTTCTCTCTCAGATCAAGAACCAAAATGGTGGCCACTAAACCTAAATGCGGTCGACCCTCTACCTCCAACCTAATATTCAGCCTTGTGAGGACAACCTACTTTCCCTCTCAGACCGTAGTCAAGAACCAAAATGGGGGGCACTAACCCCTAATATGGTCGACCCTCTACCTCCAACCTAATATTCAGCCTTGTGAGGACAACCTACTTTCTCTCTTAGACCGTAGTCAAGAACCAGAATGGTGGCCACTAACCCCTAATATGGTCGAACCTCTACTTCCTACCTAATATTCAGCCTTGTGAGGACAACCTACTTTCTCTCTTAGACCGTAGTCAAGAACCAAAATGGTGGCCACCAAACCCTAATATGGTCGTCCCTCTACCTCCAACCTAATGTTCAGCCTTGTGAGGACAACCTACTACCCTCTCAGACCATAGTCAAGAACCAAAATGGTGGCCACTGAAGCCGAATAAGGTCGACCCTCTACCTCTAACCTATTATTCAGCCTTGTGAAGACAACCTACTTTCCCTCTCAGACTTTAGTCAAGAAACAAAATGGTGGCCACAAAACCCTAATATGGTCGACCCTCTACCTCTAACCTAATATTCAGCCTTGTGAAGACAACCTACTTTCTCTCAGACCATAGTCAAGAACCAAAATGGTGGCCACTGAAGCCGAATAAGGTCGACCCTCTACCTCTAACCTATTATTCAGCCTTGTGAAGACAACCTACTTTCCCTCTCAGACTTTAGTCAAGAACCAAAATGTTGGCCACTTATCCCACTTATCTCTCTCAGACCGTAGTCAAGAACCAAAATGGTGGCCACTGAACCCTAATATGGTCGACCCTCTACCTCCAACCTAATACACAGCCTTGTGAGGAAAACCCACTTTCTCTCTCGGACCGTAGGCAAGACCCAAAATGGTGGCCACTAACCCCTAATATGGTCGAACCTCTACCTCCAACCTAATATTCAGCCTTGTGAGGACAACCTACTTTCTCTCAGACCGTAGTCAAGAACCAAAATGGTGGCCAGTAAACCCTAATATGGTCGACCCTCTACTTGCAACCTAATATTCAGCCTAGTGAGGACAACCTACTTACTGTCTCAGACTGTAGTCAAGAACCAAAATGATTGCCACTAACCCCTAATATGGTAGACCCTCTACCTCCAACCTAATATTCAGCCTTGTGAGGACAATCTACTATCCCTCTCAGACCGTAGTCAAGAACCAAAATGGTGGCCACTTAACCCAAATGTGGTCGACCCTCTTACTCTAACCTAATATTCAGCCTTGTGAGGACAACCTACTTTCTCTCGGACCATAGGCAATAACCAAGATGGTGGCCACTAACCCCGAATATGTTCGACCCTCTACCTCCAACCTAATATTCAGCCTTGTGAGGACAACCTACTTTCTCTCTCAGACTTAGTCAAGAACCAAAGTGGTGGCCACTAAACCCTAATATGATTGACCCTCTACCTCCAACCTAATATTCAGCCTTGTGAGGACAACCTACTTTCTCTCAGACCGTAGTCAAGACCCAAAATGGTGGCCACTAAACCCTAATATGGTCGACGCTCTTCCTCCAACCTAATACACAGCCTTGTGAGGAAAACCCACTTTCTCTCTCGGACCGTAGGCAAGACCCAAAATGGTGCCCTCTAAACCCTAATATGGTCGACCCTCTACCTCCAACCTTATATTCAGCCTTGTGAGGAAAACATTCTTTCCCTCTCAGACCATAGGCAATAACCAAAATGGTGGCCAATGCACCCTAATACGGTCGACCTTCTACCTCCAACCTAATATTCACCCGTGTGAGGACAACCTACTTACCCTCCTTGACCGTAGCCAAGAACCAAAATGGTGGCCACTAAACCCTAATATGGTCGAATTTCTACCTCCAACCGAAAATGCAGCCTTGTGAGGACAACCTACTTACTCTCTCATACCGTAGGCAAGGACCAAAATGGTGGCCACTAACCCCTAATATGGTCGAACCTCTACCTCCAACCTTATATCCAGCCTTGTGAGGACAACCTACTTTCTATCTCAGATCAAGAACCAAAATGGTGGCCACCAAACCCTAATATGGTCGTCCCTCTACCTCCAACCTAATGTTCAGCCTTGTGAGGACAACCTACTACCCTCTCAGACCATAGTCAAGAACCAAAATGGTGGCCACTGAAGCCGAATAAGGTCGACCCTCTACCTCTAACCTATTATTCAGTCTTGTGAAGACAACCTACTTTCCCTCTCAGACTTTAGTCAAGAAACAAAATGGTGGCCACAAAACCCTAATAGGTTCGACCCTCTACCTCCAACCTAATATTCAGCCTTGTGAGGACAACCTAATTTCTCTCTCAGACCTTAGTCAAGAAACAAAATGGTGGCCACTAAACCCTAATATGGTCGACCCTGAACCTCCAACTTAATATTCAGCCTTGTGAGGACAACCTACTTACCCTCCTTGACCATAGCCAAGAACCAAAATGGTGGCCACTAAACCCTAATATGGTCGACCTTCTTCCTCCAACCTAATATTCAGCCTTGTGAGGACAGCCTACTTTCTATCTCAAGCCGTAGGCAAGAACACAAATTGTTGACCATTAGGAACCAATCTAGGTGATCCTCCTCTCCCCCAAGTATCTCGTCTGACTTGAAACTGCTCGGAGACTGACGTAACGTGACGTCATGCGCTGTCTCAAAACAAGACTCGCCTGTCAGACAAATGTGACTAAAGCCACATGTCAGGAAACCATGACAACCATCATGGCCGATGAGGGAACGCGAGGCCACCATGGCAATATGATCTGTTTATAGAGGAGGACAAATGGAAACAAAATTCAAATCTCGGGGATTTATGAAGGAAATCTAGGTGAATTTAACTTTACAGGTTGGCTACCCTGATTATCAAAGAAATTAGTTTAACTTTCTCAGCATGCTTTTGTTGTAGACATCGAGCGATGATTGCAATAAGTAATACTCTCTCCCCGGTCTCTAGCAATTCAAGTCTTGGAACAGAGGGGATTCCAAATATAATCTTGCTATAAATCTCGCTTTCTAGTGAGTCAGTGCAGTAACATACATATTATGATGTGGCAACAATGTACGTCATTATTCAAAACAACGGCTATGTACTATCTCTATTTCGTAAGAAGAGGCATTGTTTCAGCTTCAAAATGCAATTAATACACAAGTATGAAAATACAGACACAATATGCCATCTAGTTAACAGATACTGTCTAATATAATTAACCTTGCTAACTACAAACATTATGCCTTGGACATCACTAAGATTGCAATGTTACACAATGTGTGGAATTATAATACACTTACAATATCGGCCAAGTCATCTGTTTCTGTCGACCATTCCGGCTCACTTTTGATCACAGCTTGCTCGTCCATTACGTTAGAAAACTAGAACACAGAAATTCACCTGAACATTATTTACATACGCACTTATTCACCGAAATAGCCTCATACATCAAATAAGGTCATCTCAGTCCTCCAAATGTTATAGGCCTACTGGTATTCCTAATATAACCTGTGAGGTGCACAGTAGGCTATCAATAACAGTACATCCTACTTGATCAAATGAGTTAGAGAGTAATGCCGAGTAAATTCAGTTCCGTTGTTCCCCAACACACACAAACATGAACAATGTTTGGTCGAGGCGGCGATATCTGATTGTTAGTAAGTAACAAACCTATCGGCGCGACTGAAATAGGTTCCGAACTGATCGTAGCACACGCTTCTTTGAGAATCAGGACTAGCTGTGTACAGGCCTCCAGATACCACACAATGCCCAGTTCAAATGAAATCTCTTACATCCTCCTCATTGAACGGACGCGAGAGAAAGATATATTTATCAATACACACTTACAAAACAAAAAATGGGAATTATTTGTGTATATCATCATTAAGATGTTCTGAGGCACATACCTCTGTCAAGGATACCTCTATATTCTCGACGGTAAATATTGTAACCAGCGTATCACTGATAATCTGCGCGGGCACTGAGCACACAATATCCTTCCGCCGTAACACTAATTAGCTTAACTTAGTTGTGTCCCATATTTCCACAACATTAGAAATACTCCTGCTTGGATCTGTCATCCAACAAGAAAAGAGTTCTCAGATTGTTCATTCTCGCCAAAAAGTGAGATATTCTCTATGAAATGCGCTAAATCGCACAAAACATCCTCCTAGTGTTACAAGCCGCCCTCTTCGAAAAAGATTTATTGGATGCCGTCATTCTCGTTCTCCTCCGACACATAACATCTTTGTGTGTGGTTATAGTCACAATATTTGTGCACTGAACACGACATTACAGTCTAAAATCTAAATTAAGAATTGTTGTTGTTTAAGTTTAGTGTTTCGACTGGTTCGATGCAGCACTCCAATCTTCCCTGTCTTAGCTAATCGTTTCATCTCTACATAGGTACCACACCCTACATCCGAGGCAATCATTTTGTCATATTCTACCCTTGGTCGACCCCTAGAGTTCTTATATTCGACTCTTCCTTCCATAGTTAGGTTTGATATTCCTGGGTGTCATGGTTTGTAGGTATCCTACCAACCTATTTCTTCTCTTCATAAGCAGTCGTCACTAACATCTCTCGTCTCCCAATCGTCTTAATGCCTCCTCACCCTATCTAGCCATGCGGTTCTCATCATTCTCCTGTAACACCACATTTCGAACGCTTCAATTCCCCTCTTCTCTGATGCTCCAACATTCCAAGTTTCAGTTCCATAGTGCGCCACGCTCCAGACAAAGGCCTTCAAAAATGACTGCCTAATACCTAAATGTAGCCTATATTCGATGTCAACCGATTTATTTCCAGTAGACATGCTTTCCTTGCCTAAACCAACCTATTTTTTATATCTTCTTCTTTTCGTCCATCACTGGTCATTTTGCATCCCAAGTACCGTAACAGAAGTCTCCTACAACCCTTAGCTCTTCAGCTGTCAATTTGACGTCCATAGGGGTTTAAGATTTCTTTAGGCTGGATTCCAGTATCTTCGTTATACATTTATTAATTTTCATCGTGAATTCCTTCCTCAAGACAGAACCCATACCATTTAAAAATTTCATTCAAATCCTGTGGTGTGTCGGCTAAGATAACGGTCATTAGCAAAACTCAGACGTGAAATTATTAAGAATTTAGTTCAGTATATCTTATGTAAGATAACACTCCACGGGAGTCAAACACACGATACAATCTGATAAACTGTTGAAATTAGCCGAAATACCGTTTGTTATGATGAATGACAATAATTGTGGAAATGATGTAGTAGGCTAATAGATTGCAATGACCACATATATTCGGAAAGATCATCCCATATCTTCCTAACAGATACATGAAGGCACTTTGTACTAGTACGTGTAGTTGGGAAGAAGGAATGGGGAGGTAGCAAATAAAGAAGTCATTTTTTTTTCTCATTCTACCAAGATCTAGACCGGACGATGTTAAGGAGTCCATGTCATGCTTGAGACTGTTTCATGGATTATTTTGATCCTATAATCTTGGCCGTGACAGGGCGGGGGCAAGGAATAATTAACATTTCATTACCTTCTTGTCACTGGGTGATCATGAGACGCACTCCCCTCAATTTTCGTTTAATTTTGTTATTTGCTTCGTGATATTCATAACTTGGCTGATCTTAAACAGCTGGCCACTACTCTACTTATCTTGAGCCTGCGAGTCTACTTAATTTGAGAAGCAGTGTGAAGACGTGCTTCTGACCAGTACAGCTCAACACACTGTGTTTGCAATATTCATTTTTAGAGGCTACAGAAAAGAGGTACGGTATGTATCTTGAAACAGTTTTACCACGACAGATTGTCTCAATATACAGGGTCTGAATAAGAATCTTCCGTTTAAGTGGATTTGTCCTACAGAGGGTTACCAACATGTCCTGCTTTTCATTAATTTGGTTATGTCCGGGAGGCATTTCGAATTTATCGAAACTGTTAGGCATTTTTCTAGATTGCTCATTTAGGGTTTCCCCTTAAAGTCAGACTGATGTTAAATACATTTTGAGAAGATGGTTTGGATAAAGAATGCAAGGTGTTTATGTTACTATGAATCCTGCAATGAGTAGCCCACCGGTACTTGGATAAATGGATGCAACCTATGGAGGAATGCAAGTGTTTCAAATGGTTGGAACTTCAAAACTTTATGGACCACTTTTTTAAGGATATTGTACCATTTATTCAATACTTACAGTCAAGAGGTGTCAAAATAGATGATTCAATATTACAGTATTCGACCAGTTCAGCAACGTAAGGGCTTATTCTAAAAGTTCAACTTGGATTAAGACGCAACACTAGACGAACAATGGTCTGTTTTCTTTAATATGTACCAGAACATAGAGTTTTGTTTCTGAAGTTTTGTACAATTTGCCAGTGTGCCAAACCATGCAGCAATGCGTGTTTATTCATACCGAACCGTATATGCTCAATGGAGGAACCGTTTGTTGGTAGAATATTACTTGTGACGATCAATTTCAAAGATCCGTAGTGGGAAGGATTCTATAAATATGTACTTCAAGAAAATAATTCGCGTCTTCTTTCAAAAGTAGGTTCCGATGAAAATACAGCTTCAAGGAAAAGAACTGCAGCAGGGACCGATCATTAAGTGAGGTATTTCCTTTGTA
This sequence comes from Meconema thalassinum, assembly GCA_946902985.2. Lineage (NCBI taxonomy): Eukaryota > Metazoa > Arthropoda > Insecta > Orthoptera > Tettigoniidae > Meconema > Meconema thalassinum. The sequence goes on along the minus strand of OX336395.1, from coordinate 17,836,283 downwards.
AAATGTTGTGTAATATACATATTATGCATAATTTTGCTATCGATTGAACTTGTCAGACAATTTCTTGAATGTCCTGCTCGTTTCTGAGCAATGTCCTGCAATTGGAAATTTGCAGTTGGTGACGCTAGGCCTACGGGACAAAGATGTGAGTTTTGTTGTGAAGTGGTCGCATTGTAACACAAGAGGCAGGGAAAAGCTAAAATCATTGAACTCTAGGTACATTCATACTGGAATCAAAGAATATAGGGGAGAAAGGTTACTCAGGCTTAAAATTTGATTCGGATTGGATTACAACCACCAGGATTACGTCATCCACCAGCCTAGCCTGCTACTTGGTGTTGAGGCAGCGTACTACATTTTAAGCACGGGTGATTTGAATTTTATTTTATCGCGTACTGGTACCCCTCCCTGACCCAGTACCGCTCCCTTTGTATTTACACGTACTAATATGATTTATGTCGGCGTAATTTATGTATTCCTGTTGTTCTATTTTATTTAAGAGCAGATATCAAAACAAAGGCTCATAATAATGGATTATTACTATTAATATAGTAGAAAATTCCAGCCTGAAATCTTTAGTTTTGATATCCGATCTTGCGTAAAACAGAACAATAGGAACAGTGAATAAATACATTTCATTGACATAAATCATATTACTACAAGTAGTTACAAAGAGAGGGATACAGCCGATACAGGGTCACGGAGAAGGATAGGACGCAGGATATCCTTTATTATTATTTGAAACCTGTACCATGGCAGTTGCAGGAGCCTCCGTGGCTCAGGCGGCAGCACGCCGGCCTCTCACCGCTGAGTCCGTGGTTCAAATCCCGGTCACTCCATGTGAGATCTGTGCTGGACAGAACGGAGGCAGACAGGTTTTCTCCGGGTACTCCGGTTTTCCCTGTCAAAATTTCATTCCAGCAACACTCTCCACTATCATTTCATCTGTCATTCATTTAATCATTGCCCCAGAGGAGTGCGTCAGGCCTCGGCAGCCGGCACAGTTCATATCCTCGCCGCTAGATAGGGGCTTCATTCATTCCATTCCTGACCCGGTCGGAGACTGGAAGCAGGCTGTGGATTTTCATTTCACCATGGCAGTTGCATAGTACTTCCCCCACATTTCTCCCCATGTCCCCTCTCTTAATTTTTCTAGTATTATATGTTTTATTCATGATAGTTTTTCTATCATTAACATTTCTTTTATAGTTAATAATTTTTTAATGGCAGTGCTTAAAGGTTACTTTGCAGAGGATGTCATGCGAGATGAACTGGTGTCTTCGGGATTTCCTTCCATAAGTCTCAGCTGGAACGGCCTTTGAACCCATGGCCTTGTAACACTAGAAAGTCATTCACCTACTACTCAGTACTATAAGTTATAATATCAGACAGGTAGAAGAGAGGTTTAGTTGCCACCAGTGTTGTGGGAGCACAGCAAACTAAGAAGAATGTAATAAACGAATACAAACCATGCCCACCCTATAAAATATGAACTAATTAACCGATGTTGAATGAGATACGATACTGGAAGGAAATAGAATTCTGAAGGAAGGAAGAAATGAGGACAGAAATAAGTATGTTTATATGTACATATTATATTCTTCGTTCTTAGTTTTTACAGATATAAAATCCACAGAACATTTTCATGAAAAGAGCAATATTTAATTTCATCAGGTCAGTGTCCCAGTTTATTGTCATCACACGGTAGAGCCACGCATATTGCGAATCTGTAAGAGAAGAATACAATTAAAATTCGAATAATGTTGTAGGGGCATTGCGACATCGTGGTCATGTGGCTTTATGGTACTTGGAAAGTGTATATGGGATATGTCTGATTACCCATGGCATTGCGATGGCTGTAGGTGTGTGTATTTGTAATGGAGACTAGAATTTGGAAGGAGGCAGCTGTGACATTAATTTAGGAAATATCCTAACATTTGCCTGAGGTAGGCTATAAGAGGGAAACCACAGAAAACCACTTCTAGGATGGTTGAGATGAGACTTTGAACACATCTCTCCTCAGCTCTGCCTCACGAGGCTGAGTGTATCCCGTTTTAACCCTCAGTCTAAAATTAAACGTCTTGGCAGAGCCAGGACCTCGGGATATGAAGTACCCATATGAACAGGTGTAGCCAATTGAATGTGCAGCTCTGCTACTCTATGGCTCGCACGGCACATCTATACCCCGAGACCACCGAAGGTGAACGCCTTACAACAAATTACATTGTGTACCTAAATTGTCGTTACACATACATCTCATAATAAAGATGTTGAAGCAACAACTTGTGACAAGGACAGTAAACAGCTACTCTCTGGGTTACAATGTTAAGCATGCACATATAGAACTTTTGCTGCCCATGGAAGGAGGGGACAAGTGCAGTGTGGATAAACTAAGTTACCCGATCACTTTAATTCCATTGTTATTAATACTAATAATACAATATTATTACTTTCCTAATTGGCCTGGATGTGTGTAACTGGCCTCACCCCCTGGGTGAATGCCACTGTTGCCTCGATATTAGGATAATGCTGCTTTAATGAATGCACAGAAGTGCATTTAGAATAAATATATAAACAGGAACTAATATTAGATATTATTTGAAGTGGAGAATGCCACTAGCCAGTAACTTAGATCAGAACAAATCCACCATCTCGGAAGTTCACAATTTACCCCAAGCACAGTAAGCAGAAATATCTTTACAAATACAAGGGAAATTATTTACACGTCACATCAAAGATAAAATGATATGTGCTGTCAGATCAATGGGCACTGAGACTCTTTAAAGCAAAAGTTACACCAATTGCAACGTATGGATTGGATATAATATGAGTTAATTTAAGACTTAGAGAAAGTGAAAGCCTTGTTCCTAAAGAGACTGCTTTGTTTGTCAAAATATACCCCATCGAGACTGGCGTATGAACTAGCGGGGGAACTTTTCTTTATAGAAGAACTTTGACTGGTTCACCAACTACCATCCACAAGACAATACGATTTTCTACAAGAACTACTTGTAAAAAAGAAGGAGATCCCAATTGGTTTCTACTCCACGACGGCCATGACGTCAACAGAATGGAAGGGCACAGCCTATGAGTTGAGACACACAGTGACCCGATTCGTGGTGCACAGTTTTCACCACAGGATTTGTGAGACTGAGGTGTTCCATGTACCCAGACCAGAGTGCATTTGTAAATTGTGTCAAAAGTCACAATTACCACGCTTTCGTGTGTACTAAAAGGTTGTCATCGCTTACAGAATTTTTTAAATAATTAATGTAATGCACATTGTGCTCACTTATCCTTAACAATAGGCAGTCATTATAATCTCTGTAATGTTTAATAGGCTATATACATGTAGCATTTTACAGTCCAGTCTAGTCTGCAAGCCTGTGTTTGAAAACAAGTCACCTCTATGACCCCCTGCTTCTACACCTCTCACTTCAAATCGTTAAACACTGAAACTAACTAACCATAGCCAGGTATGCCTTCCTTCGGAGGGGAAGTAAAAGCCGGCGGTCCCATATCATAGATTTATGGCATGTTAAAGAACCTTCCACTAAATACACCTGTGTGAAGCTAAATTGTTTAAGTTAAGATGTAAACAATGATCTTAGGTTCCAACGCTCGTTGCCATGAGCCGACATCTGGTAGCAAAGTTCTGAACTAGTAGTCGTTGACGGTGGCGTTTGGCGGAAAACGTAGGAACTACTTGAAAATTGATCGTCTGCAGTCCTTACTTGAATTAAAACAGATACACACACTAATACAGTCATCGCAATTAACACCGGTTATCAGACAGATTCTACACACACCCAAAGTACACGGGGCAACATGACCGCGTTGTCGCAGCCCCTAAACTTAAGAACCAACCAAACTCCTACGTCTATCTCTTCTTCTCGTACCCTCTACCTCCGAGCTCATTAACCTCTTAGGTAACCTCTCCTCCCCCATACTCATTGCATGACCCCACCATCAGAATTTGCACATACGAACATCTTCATCTAGCATTTCATTTCCAACCTAGTCTTTATCTCATCATCATTACACAGGCAGATTACACACAATCAAGCAGTATACGAGGCTGATGTCCACTATGACTAAAAGCCCTAAATGAAGCATAGACTGCAATATAATATACCTGTAGGCCTATATTTTGATTATCTCCCTGCAATAGGGTCATGATTTCCGTTAGGTTTACTGTGTGCCATTCACAGATAAGAACACGTGTCAAAATAAGTAGGGCACATTCCAGTTCCTCGAGTGACTTTCTCACACATCTAACACTATGCAGCTGGTGGGGCACGGTTGACTCAAAACCATTGATCTGGGCACATTAGGCTGTAACCATTGTCAAAAACCATTGGATTGGATAAAACGAAGGTCGGGGGCAGGTGCGGCCTTAGGGAGGCAATTTCCACAATCCATGATCAATAAACAATTCAATTGGGCTCACTATCTATGAATTGAGTGGTGCGCACGGATGATGCGCACTAGCGACTGAATTGGACGCTTCTTTGTTTTTCATAGTACCGTAAGCGCGAGGTTGGCAGTACTGTCATGGTACTGTTGTGATAACGATAGATGAGAATAATGGCGCTGAGAGCTGTAATTTTCGCTATATAAGTCGTGTACCTACTTGGGATGGCTGGGCGGGTCACAGATTTCAGAGGAGGGAATATCCACTAAAACATCGCTCCCTGATTTGTTTCCCAGCGTTTCATGAATTTTATCGTGCGTTCTAGCTTCATTCACTGCTACCCAAAAGGCTATGTGAATTTATCAGAGGAGAGCATGAACTAAGTGTATTGCTAATCAAAACCTACATAGCACCTGGACCTATCCATATACTGGTGTAAAATTAATGTATCAAAGTTTCATAAATATGGTAACTTACCTTTGCTGAAATAGGATTAGTATACAACTGTTCGGACAACAGAATCAGGCAACTCCTGTCTATAGGCTATTGGACAAATGTAGTATATAATCTGCCTTCCTTGAAGTGCCTCATTACCTGAGAAGAGAAAAGAAACACAATAAGGCAACCAGTTCACAACCATTCTGCATATAGGCCTAGCTCTGTTTCAATAAACTAGGGTTAGGCTATGTAAAGCCATTCATATAGTTGGACACTACTCAAAATATTTCACAAGATCATTCTAATATGGCATCTAGCTAAAATCATTTTGAATTGAGAATACTACACTAAACGAGGTAATCACAATAAAGCCCGCAATTCGTAAACAGAAACACTATCATAATGGGTAGAGATATTAAAATCATATCCTGGCAGCAAAACTGCAAAATAACTATTGAAATAAATAAATACCTGCCGTATTAATGCAATATCCTACGAAGGAATATCTTGTTGGAAGCATCAAAAGCACAAACACACACGATCATGAGCAGGATAGACAGTTGCCAGCGACATGTTTGAATGTAACCGGCGTATCCATCCCGCATGAGCTTCAACCAATAGCAATCGAGTTGGACCTCAGCGCTATGGCAGCGAAGCGAGTGCTCAGGCAGTGAACCTGTCAGTTGGCCGAGAGGCTTTGGAAGCGAAGGATCTATAGTAGTTTCATCACCCTGACTGGAATGCCGACTATTTGGGAGTGAAGTGCGGTTTTAAAGCGAGTATTTACGCCGGGTCCTTCCTAGAGAACGAAAAGCGTTTCTTTCTCTCAATATTTTAGTCTAAATTTAAACTTTAAATAATTCTCAGAAAATTACATGTACCGTAACATTGTAAAACTGTAGCCCTGTCAATAAGGAACACTGTTCGGCAAAATCACACTCAGGTAAATTAATAATAGGACCTACATTTATTTGCCATATGCTATTTAGGCCCATTATGTCAACATTTGATGTAAGACGTATTCACAAACGCAGAATACTTAATTACAAATCTTTATTCGAAAATTAAATTGTCCGTAAAATCATTGGAAAATAACATAGCCTATTTATAACTTAAGTAAGGTGCCGTATTTCCTTTAGTAAAAAGTTACGGGATGTGTAATATACATATTATGCATAATGTACATATTATGCATAATGTTTCTATCGATTGAACTTGTCAGATGTCTGTAAATTATTGGTGAACTTCTAATATTTTCCAGTACCGTATTTTCTGGAAGTGTTTATTGTGGGCATGATATTGGGCTACCTGAGTTCGTAAATGGGATTTGTTACAGTGTAAGCGGTTGCTTATTGACTTTGCTGCAAAATGATTGTTACATTCTAGTGTTTTTGCTCGTTGTTTGATTCTTCACTGTGCCTTAAAAATACAACCCTGTCTTTTTGAAGCAAGTTCTCGCAACGTAATGTTTTTATATCACATTGGTGGAAAGAGTGATATTTCTAAACACGTGGGAACAAAGAAGATCCAAGATAATGTAAAGTGTAGTAAAGAAACAAGAAACGTTCCAGTACAGCACTGTCTCCGTCCGACTCAACACGGCTCTGTTAGCTCATTGCCGCATTACATCGAAAGTCTTTATATAACATTTAGGGTTTTTAAAGTATTATTTTATCTACCACTTCTTTCTCTCATACATAGTTTCATTTCTTTCCAGTTGGGAATGGTCACCCCCTTGCTTGGACTTTTGAAGCTAACATTAGAAATAAACCAAGAAAGACTACCAAGCCCGGCTGAGGATTTTATTAAGATTTTAACATAAGAAAATGTTTTAACAACTTTTTAATGTGTTACAGTGATCTATGTGTGTTTTATGTACAATTTTTAACTACACCCAGTATATGAAGGGAATGTTTTAAGTGCTGCCCAAATATTTAGGCTGATGAAGACGTCAATAAGTGTTAGACCATGTGTTAAAAGACAGGTGATTGTATCACGACATTTTAATAAACAGTATTGACGAGGCGGAACCATTTGGAACTTTGTTCTTAATATAATTCAGTCAATACGGAAAAAATGTGCGACTCTCAGAGTCAAAAAGATAATCCAATACAATTAGGATTTCTGTGTTCTCTTCAGAGATCCACTCATGAGGGTTATAGAAGAGGGGCTTAGCAGTGGCCTTACAGTATGCACATGCTGGGATTGTTTTAACTTATGACCGTGATACCTCCTTCCTAATCCTGAGCATTGCAATAACATTCACTTGGCCTTTTGTGTACATGTATTAAATAATGGAAGATATGAGAGAAAAGTAAGAGAATTAGCTAGAATCATACGAAGAAAGTAATTGTTAATAATTAATTCCACTTCTTTTAACTTATGGTACGTTCAGAAGAAACCCTCGTTCATACCACATTTCTTTTGTTATTTTCTACCCCTTAATATTCTTAATTCTGCTGTGTCGGGGAGGAGGTGAAATGAATATATATGTGTCAGTGGTTTTTATGGCCGTTCGCCCTTTTGTTTAGCCTAAAAGAGGTGCTAATGAAATATGATTAGGAGTTGGAAGGTAGCGATCATGGCCTCTTAACAGTTAACGTCCTAGCGTTGGCCTGGAGATGAAAATGGGGAACCATGAAGAACCTTTTCAAGGTACCTTACCCAGTGGCGTATGCAGGGATTCCTGCTGGGGGATTCATTAATATATTACATTATACAAAGGGCAGATGACCTTGCTGTTCTGCCACTTAGTCATCATCATCATACACATTATTACAATGATAATTCGATTAATATACAGTACACAATAATTAAATAAACATTCTCTTTGCATGAAAACTATTTTAGGCCTTATTATATTTTCAGCGCCATAAAAAGACAAAAAATACATCTTTTATAAAATATGGAAAACAGTAATTAAATATTAAAACTGTAATGATGTAGTGGTCTGTAGGTGACTGCTTATAATATTGATATTGTGTGAGAGAAAAATAAACTTTGGCTGCCATGTTCTTACTGCCATTAGCTATTATTGACTATCAAAATCTGTCTATCTTGATGGCTTTACCTGTATCATTCATAAGAATAAATGCCAAATACTCCTCGTGTAATTAATTATCTTTAATGAAACGGACACGCACAATTAAAGCACCCCAAACCAACGTGCAAATAGTTACCGATCGTACACATTAAAAGTAAACCTAATCCATGGCTGGCTCCAACTCTGAGGGAGTCGTCTCGCCCCGAGTAGAGTGCGGGACATTTACCAAGCGACGAACGTGATCACTTTTAAAATATATACAGGAGTAGAGAAGACTCTCTAGCGGTAGTGTAAAACAGGTGATAGATCAGACGATATAAAGATTCAAGTAAACTAATGTCTCTGGGGAGGTATTTAAACACTAAACCCCCCTCTCCCCTTTGTCGGTACGCCACTGATACCCACTCATCTTCTATCAGTAAACACATGGCTTGGCGCATTTAAGCTCTGTAATGTTTGATATTAGCTCAGCCATTTTTCTGTTCTTAGGCAGGAACTACAGTGTGTCCACAAAGTCTCTCCGCAGCGCGTGTGTCGCCTTGCAGGTCATGTTGGGTTGGCATTACATTCATGTGATGTTGTTACAAGGAAAGCAATTACATTAAATTAAGTAATGCGGTACTCAACACTATCACACTGTGCTCTGCAAATTTTCCTCCAGCATGGAAAACCGCTTCCAATGTAAGCACACGCTCTTCAGTAGTAAGCATTTCCACTAAACTCAGCTTACACAAGAACACAACTAACAGCGTCAATGCTGTCACGCACAGCCACTCACTGTCAGCAATTGAAGGTCAACACGGAACAAGTGCATGCTATGCGAACTGCTGTGATAAGACTTTGCGTATACAGCGACATGAATGTGCTGCCAACGTTCAACGAGACCCGCTGCTGTGGAGAGACTATGCGGACACACTGTATAAACTTTGGATTCAATATATGTATTTCAAACCTGCATTGATAAATTGCTGAATGTCAATTAATACCAACGATGCCAGGAAATCCCATCTTGTAAGCATTCTAAGTGAGCTGTGACTTCATTCTTAAAAGCATTTGAAACTGACTTCCCCTATTAGTACTCCAATGTCTTCCTCGACTTGTATGTACCATGCAAACTATGTGCTACAGTTCGCCAGTAGACTTATAATGTTTGATATTAGCAGCATACTCCACAATAGAGGCATTTAATTTACATACTTTCACTAAATTCTTTTGAAAATTTGCTTTAATTGCAGTGTTTTGTGAGAAATGTATTGTATAATATTCTGACCTTAATTCTCAAAAGGTGTGCTGGTACAAATATTAAGGGTATAGTCGCTTTTGACTTAATGATAGGTGGACGTGTTAGATCCTAACACCTGTTACGGCCTTCCAGTTAAAAAGATAAAATACATACTCATTTGTCCTCGATCCTTAAAGCTATTACTTCCTTAAGGCACTGAGTCAGCATTTTGTGTCGCACTGAGATTTACTTGTTATCTTGGGGAGATTGTGTATTATAAGTGTTAGCTTTAGAACTAGGGAAGACATAACCACATCTGTGTAATGCTTCACTTCAACTCAGCTGTGAATTGCAATTACATAGTTTGTTATTTGTGTAAAAAGTATTAGTGATGCCAAATAAATAAAATAATTAATTAATTCACTTTATTCCTAGGACATGCAAGAAGAAACACAGGATGGGGAAAGTGAAGCAAGTGGAAATCATCCAAATGAGTAAGTGTACAACGTGTTATTTAACTTTTGTGTATGCATAACTGAATGTTTTGTATATGCACAACTGAATGTTTTGTGTATGAATAAGTTTTGTTTGCAACGTCAGATATATCTCGCATTTTGTGTGTCGTTACTGCTTGTCTCATCAAAGTAGATACATTATTGACATTACCTTCCTCTTTCCTAGCCCACAAATTATCATTCGGAGTTCTCACTGTCTGGAAGTGTTTAACCCTGGAACCCTACACTTGTTTATTACAAATACTAATCTTACTGAGTGCCCCAAGAATAATAAGCGTAACTTACATATTACAAGCCAATATTTATTGAATTTAGTATTATAAATTCTGAATGAGACCAGAACATGGCTTTTACACTTGCATCAGACATCATTGTAGCTTTTACGTACTCTGTTTCATCTTCCGGGGTACATTACCTATTCAAAATAGTAATCATGGTCACTACTGCACCTTAAATTTGTGCTAAATTATGGAAAGATGTGTTTTTATTTATTGCTCTTTTAACAGCGGCGCTTGAATCTCGTTCAACTGTCAACAAGGAGAACATACCGAGGCGCACACATTGTTGCCAACATGTGGAATACAAAATGCACTCCACTAATTGAAGATTATTCGTGCATGACGAAAACCAGGGATGTATATATCGCTAACGAGGCTTGCAGGCTAAAACCATTGTCAAAACCCATTGGATTAGGCAAAACGAAGGTTTGGATTGGATTTCGCCTATCAATAATAAATTGGTCCAGGCCAAAACCATTCGACTGGATTAAAATATTGGTCTAGGCAAAAACCATTGGTTTTGGTGAATATTATTGATGCGCTTCGATGTTCTTGATTGTTAACTCGCAACACGCACAATCCATGTCTAAGTTAAGACTAACACTTGGCACACTTTCACATTAACTCTTTCGTTTTACGTTACTGGACATGAAATAGTACCAATACTGTCTTTGACGATAATTCACACGCATAATGCCGGACACAGCTGGACGTTTATTTACCCTTATATGCTGTCATATAAAAGGGGATTGTGGGTGAGTTATGTTCAGCTGAGGAGTAATCATTATTACTACATCAATTCCTGGTTTATTTTTTATCATTTGAAAAGGTATTTTGGCTAATTTATGTACAATAGAAAATTGTATCGTTCCTTGGTATCTCGTTCAGTGCTACCGAACATTTTAAGTACTTGGTCTGTGTAATATCTCAGGTTGGTAGTACTGTAGGCTATGGTGAAGGAAATAGGGTCGAGAAGTAGAAAGGCCAATGCAATGAGTTCACAGCATTCTGTTAGTGTGGCACCGAAACTCTCCCCACATCGCTCAGTATTCAGACCGACCTTGTTGTATGGAAGTGAGAGCTGGTACATAAGCTAGAGTTAACTGATATCAGTGTAGCAAGAATAGATGGGAGCAATGAAGAGATAAAGGCTAAGTTGGAAATGAACATTCTAGATGAAGCCGACTCAGATGGTGGGGTCATGTGTAGAGAATGAAGGAGGAGAGATTACCTAAGAGGTTAATGAGTAGAGGGTAAGAGAAGCAGAGGTAGAGGTTAGATTCAGTGTTAATTGATTTCAAAGTGAGAGGTGTAGGAGGCCGTGTGCTAACTGCTAATATGGGATCATGGAGGCGACTTGTTTGCAATTAGTGGCTTGCAGTCTAGACTGGACGCTCAAAGGAAACATGGAAATTGAATTCTGGCACAACTAGGAGTTCCTTGGCCATCATCAGCGTCTCACTGGTTGCGAGTGTTCTAACACTTTGCATCATTTGGACAGGTGGTAGTGGGTTCAATGTTTTAAGGAGTGTAACATCGAGGTCACCCGCACTTGTTGACATGTAGTTATGCTACAGACGGATGAGTTTCGTCTCCTCGACAAATTGGGGCTGTGAGTAAAGAAAGAGGCAATGAAAAACTCCATAAGCTTTGATGGTCTGAAGGGAACAAGAGTTGACCAAGGGAGTTATGGTTATTGTTTAAAGGGGTGAAACAGGGAGGTCATCTGCCCCAATCACCAATGGAGATCGACAGGAAGATGAAACAGGAGCGTGGTACAATTAAGTAGACGTACTACACAATTCAGAAAAGGCTCCATATTATTTTCATTATTTTCCCCACAAGTTGATTGCCCAGGGGAGATCATTAATGACATGCAGAGGCTATTGTGTTGCCTATGAGACTGCACGATGATAGGCCTACATTTCCATAAGCAGCATATCAATACGTTAATTATTAAATATTGGTAAGAAGGCAAAGGAGCCAAGAGCTTGTTCGTCCCATTGTTCAATTTGTAAATCCAAGTTACCGTGCCACATAAAAGCTATGGTGATTATTATGTTTAGGAAGTTTTATCTATACGCTACTTCATTCGTCAAACAATCATATTAAAACGACTTAAATTGCTAACCAAGGGCATTACTTCGTAGAATTCAACTCGAATGGCATGGCCTAGGCCTAAACAACGAATTAGAAGTACGGTGAACTCATAGTGTAATATTGTTCGTTGAGCGACATCACTATGCATTCATCAGAAGTTGTGTCTCCTAGTGGACGCATCGTTATATTTTATTAATATTATTTCCAATGAGATATGTTTTAAACTACCTTTTGCCGTTTTTATTTACAGCTAGTTTTGATGAAACACTTTACTTTGCTGCTCATACAGTGCTGTAAATTCCGCTGAGAAACAATGCACCCTATCTGTGAGGCGTGTTGCCTGTACCACCAGATGGTGTCTTGTGACAGCCATTTGGGTCAACTCTTGGCGTGGCGAAGTAAGAAGTTTGAATCCCACCATTGACAGACATTTTTGCCATCGTTGTTGTTGCTGCTGGATCCAGCATTCATGGCTCAAGATTGTTATTGACAGCGCCAACAAAGTTTTATCAACGCTGGAGAAAATAGTTGGTAGCGCTAGAACAAATTGTGTCAGTAGTGGTAAAGGAGCCATACCGAGGTGGCTGTGGGGGTCTATAACCCGGGACAAAGGCTGTAGTGGTGATATGTCCGGCAATTCTGGTGGAGGACTCCGATGGTAGCGGTGGTGCTGCACTCAAGTCGTGAACTAAAACCTGGGTTACGGCAGCGCTGAGCGGTATTGTAGTTTTGAGACCCACTCAAAGATGAGGCGCAACTGAAGGGCAGAGGATCTGGAAAATACCTGGGTTGTGCCTGTGCAAACCCGTCTGCGAGCAGGTAAGGCGCAGGTTTGCTTAGGAAGGAGTCTGGGAGACCGCCACAGAGCGGTAGCTGGCTCCGCTGAAAACTTGCAGAGCTGGTAACGCCAAGGTTAGCTTGGAGAGGAGTCCGGGAGACCGCCTCAGAGCGGTGGCTGGCTGCGGTGAAAACATGCAGAGCTGGTAACGCGCTGATTAGCTTAGGAAGGAGTCCGGGAGACCGCCACAGAGCGGTGGCTGGCTCCGGTGAAAACTTGCAGAGCTGGTAACGCGCAGGTTAGCTTAGGGAGGAGTCTGGGAAACCCCCACAGAGCGGTGGCTGGCTGCGGTGAAAACTTGCAGAGCTGGCAGAACGCCAGTACTTACCGCTGTGTCGCATAATGATTGACCACTAGAGCCACAGAACCCCGCTATGGTAATCTCTCGTGTCCTCTTATCCTATCCACGCCGAAAGTAGGGCCTCGGCCTTTTGCACCTCACGGAATATTCCTGCAGAAGGATGAAACATTAGCAGCGTGTCGGTTGTCTTCTCGCATAAAAGTATGTGTACTTAACTGCTATGTCACACTCGACTGACTCGCTGATTCGCTTTAGCCCACTTTGGTGACTGACTGTACCGTCTTACATGCATCACTGAACTTTGCTGGGTGGCGTCCTTACATATTTGGAGAGATAGTTCGGTCTTTCCATGTGTATTTGGAATTCTAGACCTTACGAGACCAAGCATTAGCTTTTGGGACTTTCTTGAGATTCTCTCGGCATCTCTTGACACCTTTCGGAGCTTCTTCCCACGCGTACCTCCTCCCGTTAGAACCACCTATGTATATCGTCCACCACCAGTCCATTTGTCCACCGCGCTCTGTCAGGTGTTGAGGCAAACTGATAGATTTAAGGCTTTAGGGGACGGAAGTAAGACAAAATGGTGGATTTGCCACCATATAATATAATTATTTGACTTAATTATTCGGAAGACTGACAGCATCTTAATATATCATACAGAAGCTTTGCAGATACTTCATGTAATGTTATATGGTTGTTTGTTCTTCAGCAATGCGGCAGGGTCCATGAAAATCTGTTCGTAATACATTTTTGCTAACATTGTGTAGTGTGTGGACTATAGTAGACATTTAATATGATGAGTAATTGATTGGTTTATACTACTTTTGAAGGGGTGTGGCAGTACCGAAGTAGTCTTGCTTTACTGGTCCCATAGATGGTGGAGACATCTATAACAATAATAAATAATGCCCCCAATTACCACCCCTTGGCTTCCTCTGCTTACCTGTGCCACACTTTGCCCTCCATTGTCCCACGGAAACGGGAAACTGTTGCCATAATGTTCTCCCCGAGGAAATGCACCTGTCTATGCATAATTCTACGTAATGCTACCCTTCACTTTTGTGAAATTTCAATCATGCTGTAAACATCTCCCACTTTCTGATCTCCAGCTGAGGGCTACTCGAGAGAGGGTTAACATCACAAAGGTGACAAATGGGATGTCTGGCATTCTTCTGGTTGAAACAAGGATATTAGAAGTGTGATTATCCAGAGGAAGCTTTATGAACGTGAAATGAGAAATATATTGGTTGAAGTTGGATTTGTGTTGGATTAGTGACGTATGCAGGCAGGAAGAATGGGACTTCTGGCCAGGGGACTAGAGAATATTTAATTCAAAATCAAATAACGGTTATGGGGAATAAGTCTCATATTGACTGGGGAACTTGACCACTGGGTAGAACATTATGAGCATTATAGGCTTATTGTAGTTAAAATTAGAACGAAAACTACGTGCATTAGAGAATTATAAGTCTAGCAGGCTACCAATCAAACCGATAATAAAGAAGTTATAAAATTCTACTAAAAACTACAGAAGGTGTAAATCTGCAAATTGTAAATGTTGAAAAGTGAGATTGAAATGCCGTGTTAAGAAATGGAAGAGAAGAAAAGATAGCTGCGAAATGTAGAATGCATGAAAGATACGAACGATTGAGCAGGCTGGTAGAATTCTGCAGCGATCACTAATAAGGAATAGCTAACAGATTTCTAACAAACACAACAGAACTATAAACACTTGAATGAGACCAGGAGGTATAGGACGTTTATAAATAGATTTCATTGTGCTCAAGTAGAAAATCCGAAGTATGAATTGGGATTTCAAAGCGTTCTCTGGGGCCAACACAAATTCTGACTACAATCTGGTTGTTATGAAGTAGATGAGAACTCCAATGCCAGGAACTCGAATCTTTGAAACAGGAATCTGTAGAAGAGAAAATAGACCGAGAGGAAAGATGATACAGAACGAGTAGAAGGTACAGATTTTGGTTCACTCAGAATATACTACAATATGAATCAAAGATGGGCGAACAAGAGCGAATGACATGAAATAGAGAAAGCAGAAAACAGACGTCTGAAAATTGAGGAAATGATGATGTACAATAAAGCTAAATAGAATGGTTCGAATAAATATGAGCAATGACTATCTCAAGGTGTTGTGAACAGCATAGTTGGCTGTCGAACCGGAGGTGTGGATTTAGTTGTTGGCCCTGCCAAGGATTTTAATTCTGGTCTGAGGCCTGGGACTGGGTACATTTCAGACTCATGAGGCCAAATTGAGAAGAGCTGGGCTTGATTTCCTCACCAGCCATCCTCGAACTGTTCATTTTGGATTTCCTACTTTTACTCCAGGCAAACACGGGGATTGTTTTTAACTTCAGGCCACACCCGCCTCCTTCCCAATGCTAGACTTGATTCCAAATACACAATTTAATACAGACACCAGAATACCCAGGTTATCAGAAATATTCAAACATACAAAATGCAACCTAAGTACACGGGGCTAAATGACCAAGATGTACATGCTCCTTAAAAGAAACTACAGAAATATCCAAATGTACATAATTGTTTTTAAGTAGGAATTGTTTATGCAGCTTATCGGAAGATTAAGAATTCTTTCGGGTAAAGATGGCTTAAGTGCTCTAATATTAGTGACATAGGTGAAAACCTGTAATAGATATAGAATCGGAGGTAGACTGATAGAAAGAACACATAGAGTGTTTGTATAGCGCTAAGAATTTCAAGAATAATGAAGTAAAAGAGGAGAGGAAACCGCTGAGCATAAAAGAGGAAATTTAATGTTTGAATCAGAATTGGTTGGCCGCTAGAAGACCTACGTAGTTAGGAACCACCAGACATTAGTTAAGTACCAATTGAGTTGCTACGATGCATAGGGGCTGAAGATCTGGTCAGTTTACTTCGCTTATTAATATTTTGGATCTTTGAGAGGTATGTGAAGGTTTATAAAAGCTTCTTTTCAAACAGTGTGCCATTGTCTCTATACTGAAGAAAGCAGGATCTGACAGATGGGAAGGTTCTCCTACAATGAGTGTGATGACTAACGCTGAAATGTTTTTATTAGGAGGATAAACAAATGTTGATGATGAAGAAATTGAAGAAATGTATGATGAAATAGAAGAATTGTTTGACATAGTAAAGGAGAATTCAAACATTATTTTAATGGGTTATTTTAATGCTTCCATTGGCTCTCATAATGATGTTAAGTATGCTGGTAAGTTTGGCATGGGTGATGGCAATGTGAGAGGAGAAAAATTACTCGAATACTGTGAGCAACATGAGATGGTAATATCTAATACCTGTTTCGAAGTTCCCAAGAGAAGACGTTACACCTGGATAGCACCTGGAGATAGAAGAAGGTTGCAAATTGACTGCAACATAGTTAAACAAAGATATAGGAACCAAGTGAAAGCCAGCCATAGTTACCTTAGAGCGGAAATTGATAGTGATCATATCCTAGTTGCAGCTAAATGTTATATAAGGTTCAAGTTAAATGAAACATTCGGACAAAAGAGATGGTGTTTAAATAAGCTTCAGGATCCTAATGTAGTACAAAAATTTAAAGATGAGAGATAATTGGTTAAGGATGAGACTTTAGAATGGGATGATATAAGAAATGGCTTAGAAACAGCTGCAACGGAAGTACTAGGCAAAGGGAAATTGGAACCGAAAAAGAAATGGATGATCCAGGAAATCCTAGAGCTTATTGAATAAAGGAACAAATTTAAAAATATAGACAAGCGTATAAGTCTCTAAAGAATCAAATAACAAGGAAATGTCGCAAGGAGAAAGAAAATTGGATGAAGCGGGTATGGGTGGGTATTGAGGATGACCTGAAGAATGGGAAACCTAGCGAAGCTTATTTTAAAGTGAAATTTTTGAGCTATCACAACGCATCACAAGCAAGGTAGTTAACGATTCCAAAGGAAAGCTATTGTTTGAAAATGAAAAGGTATGTGAGCGATGGAAGGAATACCTTGAAGATTTGTAGGATGGGCCAGATATTACTGACAATAGTATTTATATAGAAGATGAAGAACTAATTGAAGAATATGGTAAAGGGCCAACTATAACTAAAGCAGAGTTTTATGCAGCACTCACTAAACTGAAAGGAAATAAAGCAACTGGTGTAGGTAACATTCCTGCAGAGCTCTTAAAATGTTGTGATGTAAGCAATAAGGAATGCCTTTTTCAAATCATTGCTAAATGCTATGATGATGGAATTGTACCTCCTGATTTTTAAAATTCGAACAATCACCCAACCCAAGAAATGAAATGCTTGCTAATTATAGAACATTAGCCATTCTTTCACATGCATCAAACATTTTATTGATAGTCATCAAAGATAGACTAAGCAAGAAAATTGAACAAAACCTGGATAGTAATCAGTATGGATTTTGAACAAGGAATGGGACTAGGGAGGTTATCCTAGCATTATATTATATTTTAGAAGGAAGACTGGAAGTAAATCGAAAAACCTATATGGTATTCATTGATATAGAAAAGGCATTTGATAATGTCGTTTGGAAAACCTTATTTCTTACATTTGCCAAAGTCAGGATTGACTGGGAAGACAGACGCCTTATTCTGAACGTATATAAAAATCAAACTACCGAGATAACAGGTAATGGCAATAATAGGGAAGCAAAAGTAAGAAGATGTGTAAGACAGGGTTGTACACCATCACCATGCCTTTTTAATATCTATATAGAAGCTGCAGTATATACATTAAAAGAGAAAACAAAAGGATTATCATGTAGAGGATTACAGGTTCATAGCATTCACTTTGCAGATGATATTGCACTTTTAGCAAACTCTGCATGTGAAATGAATTGAATGTTAAAAGTTTTTCGGAAATCCATAGGATAATTCGGGCTAAGAGTTAATTCTCGGAAGACAAAATTAATGGTGGTTGATAAAAAGAAACAACCAATTTTATCTAATATAATGTTAAATGATAGTGCCATTGAACAAGTAACGGAATTTTGCTATTTGGGAAGTGTGATTCATTATGACAACAGATGCATCTCAGAAATTAAGAAAAGAATAGCGTTCGTCACATCGCTCATAATTGATTCAGTAAAATTTAAATTTATTTTCCGCCCTTTCAATACAGTTAAAATCTTTGTTTATAAAAGATCCATGTTTCGGGAAATTTAAAAAGTCCCTTCTTCAGTCTACTGAATGACTTAAAGATAACATTTTACACCATTAAGGAAGTCGATAGAAAAACATGAAGAAAAACACAATTTTGTATAATATGCATTCTACTTGCTAAACTCTGTCAAAAATATGCTATCATATTGCGTACCTATGTACATAAATAGTTGGTACATTAAAAACATATAAGTATAAATACACTATACTACACTACTACAGGTGGCTTTGATTAGCCTTGCTGAAAATATTGTGCATTGTGAAGTTTTACTTAATATTACAAATACAAATGATTTAATTGAGTCAGATGAGTCTATTGATGGAGGCTTGTTGTTGTGCGTCTGTAGCGTTGGCGAAGAAAGCCTTTCATAATAAGAATTTGCTGCTCAATGGCCACCTCTACTTGAAGATAAGAAAGTCATTTCTCAAGACCTTTGTTTGGAGTGTGTTGACCTATGGTTGTGAAACATGGACACTTGGGAAAAGAGAAGAATCAAAACTTGAGGCAGCTGAAATGTGGTTTTGGAGTCGAATGGCCCGAACAAGCAAGATGGAAAGAAAGACAAATGAGCTGGTTCTGAACCAAATTCAGGAGAATCGATGCCTGTTGAACACCATCAAGAAAAGGTAAGCAAAATCCATGGGATACATACTCAGACATGACACTCCTCCAGGTAATTTTTTAAGGAAAAACTTTGGGGAAAAAACCAAGGGGACGACACTCGTATCTCAAGAACATTGTCAAGGAGATGGAATGTGGCTCGTATGCCAATACGAAGAGGACTGCTGACAAACGTAAGAAATGGCTGCAACAACAAGGCTTTTAGCCTTTAGAAGCTGATGATTATAATGGAACAAGTGAATGGGATGACAGCCGCGTTAGGTAAAGACAAGTTCAGTGAACAAGAATCTGAGGATCAAGGGTAGCTGTAATAAGTATGAGACTGTTCTTGGTGGAATAAAGATCGAGAGGAAAACGTTTGTGGCATATTTAGTATAAATAAAGCTTTGCATAATATTGATTGGAGATATTGTTTGACAGTTTGAAATGTTTTGGAATAAAATTAATGATTCTGAGTGTGTCTACAACCAGCTGGTGTTTATTAGATTCGACAGACATGAGAGAGAGACATGTATTTAGAATGATATAAAGTAAGACTGCATTTTATCATTCGTACTTTTGAACCTTTAGATAAGGCAAGTAAAGAAGGAAATGCCAAAGAAATTTCAAGTAGAATTGAGGTCGAAGATAAAGTAATTTTGACTCGGTGACGTACTGACGACAAAGTCAACTTAGCCTCATCACCAGAGGATTTGATCTTGTTTCTAATCGGTGTGTACGAGGTGTTGAGGAAAGATTTCACAATAAAATCATTGTATTTGAAACAGAATAAACGGAATGCAGCAGCAAGATTTGAAATAAAAATATTGAAATCGATTGGCTGTTGAAACACTAAGAGACGTTGGTGACTCCAACTTGGGCACAGAATGGACAAAGCAAATAAGATATAAAGATTGGGTTGACATCTGTTTAAATGAAATATATATCTAGGTATTAAAATGTCATTTTTGAAGGCATTACCTGGAGCTTGGCACTATATGGATGCGAAACATGGATTGTTTTTGCTGCAGAATATATAAAAATAGAAATATTTGATTGTGGTGTTGCAGGAAAATAGTGATGATTAAAAGATTATATATAGTACTTAATGAAAGGTATTAGGACGAATGGGGGAGGGTAATTGAGTCTGACGAGTGGTTATGAATAAAAGAGATAGCTTGGTGTGGCACATTCTAAGGCAACTGGAATTGAAACCTTACAGTTGTTATGGAAGGACGGGTCGAGGACAAGAAATCTAGGGGATAACCAAGATTAGTTTATTTTGAATGAATTCCTTCGGATGTAGGGTGTCTAGGTTCTGCGGAGATAGAATGGTAACCTCAAGAATGAGTGACATCACTCAACATGTACGCCGCCCGTGCGTATACGGATTTATTTAAATGCATCGATTTGTGCAAGAAGTGAGATCTCTTACTCTATTTCATCACTTTTAGGATATTTTGCCAGGTTTGACAAACCTCTGAGATACTTATGTCAGATATTTTGAAACATAGAATGTAACATCGATGGTGAATTTGTTGACATCTAAATACAGGTCGAGATATTCAATCTTGGGGGGAATTCCTTAATTTATGTTCTCAGCTACAGTTCGTGGTTAGCCGGGAGTCACATTGTGGTGAGCCAAGAGTTGGATAAATGTTCGCTATATGGATTGCTTAATCTTAAAGAGTTACCCCTTTCTGTATATTATAACAAGCCACCATTATATATAGTTTCTGATATTTTCTTGGACCTAAAGCTAATCACCTCCACATAATTTATATAGGCCTAAATAACCATTCATCCGCGATGTATTCAAGAGTGAAGCATAATAGCCCATCTGGTTTCGAAATCACATGATTTGCAGATCCAAAATTCCCTCCTTCATGCAAATGCCAGCATGGCTATTCTGTGGGGAATATAATATGGTTTATTCTGTCACCTGTACGAGCATGCACTTCCTAAGTCAGATGGATTTCAGTTATCCAGATTCTATTAAATAGTCATATCCCCGTACATCCATGTTGTTAAAGCGGCCAATGAGGTGTGAAATAAGTTGAACACTTTCACTGGTAGTATGAATTAGCACACAATTTCCGTAACCATTCAATAATTTCAATTATTTAACTGATCAAGGACCAAAATGTGTCTGAAAATTTCATATTTACCAAGGAAAGCTATGACTCCAAACACTCTGTCACTCCATTTTGTTTGCATAGTTTATAAGTAATTTGAATATATTCAGACTATATAAAAACATAGCATTGAATATTAAAAACGAGATCAATTTTTAGGTATTAGATAAGGACAGTATTTCTGGTAGTGATATTAATGAAAGTTGGTGCTGTTATCACTAATTTCATAATTTTGATCTCTGGATTTTGAAAGTTTTATTCACCCTTCTCAGATAATTCAACGTAATTATCAGCGCACTGCATTGTATTACTACCAATGATTTCAGGCTGGGATGTCCTGATACTACGGATCCCGCTGTAAGGAACATATACGCTTTATGTAATACTAGAGGACAGAATGCCAGCACTGTACTGCCCCCGTAAATTGAATTATATTGAGACCACGATGGCTGTATTGGCAAAAATGAATAAAGTTATGGCTGTCATAGTTGTGACGTAGGCACGGATGACGTAGAATTCATGCAAGTAGGCTGGTGGAGCTGAGATTCTTGGTGACGTCATGAGTTTGTTCCAGAAAGATCTGAGATTTACGACGCAGTCGCAGGAAACAAGGTATTGTGCTAAGGAAGAAGTTACGCCATTGGAGGAGAGACTCGAACCAATGAACGATAGTTTGGAAGGAAGATTGCTTTTGGCATGCAGATTTGTGGAAAACTATTTTCAGTTATGGCATTGGTTTGGAATTTTGAAGAAATTAATTTTGAGTTTTCGAAATTTGAAAATCCGTCAAGTATAGCCAAAGTTGGAACTTCTAGCGATGTCGGAGCAACAGGCTATGGAAGGGATGGATACGCCCCTTAAGAAGTTGATAAAAGGTCGTGCACAGGATAGAGGAGCTCTCATATCTTATATCTCTCATACCGCTCATACCGCTCATATCTCTCATATCTCTCATACCGCTCATATCTCATATCTGATATCCTGATACGGCATATATATTTCAGATGTGATATAGTCATTTTCGAGTGAATAAGTGAAGCAAGTCATCTTTAGCGTGTGGTTAAAGCCCGGCGCATCGAACGAACACGGAGCAGTTCCATTTTACGCTGTTTGAAACTAGGTGAAGTTGTAACGCTCACATTAACGTTTCTACCAGATAATATATAAAGAGTTAACTTCTGCTTTTATTATAATTCAATTGGGCAGTACAACATTGAGGTGCGTAGAAGATTTGAACAATTTCACAGTTATACTTTGAAAGATATTGGCTTTTTAAGACTGCAGACAAAAGTGATTTTCTCGCCACCTGAGAAGCACTTTTAAAATTCCACATTATACACTACGGCTGACACGTATATCGCAACCGTGATATTGGAGAATACGTTTGGTGTTACAACGATACAGTCTACTATGGAACATTATAATCTTGCAGTGCTTTCAATGATTATAACAGAAGTAGAGATGGAAGGCTAAGGCTTTAATGCAATTGGGACATATATCGATGGAGTGAAGTAACAGCATGGAACTTCGTTAATCGTCATTCTACAAAAGCGAGCATGTAGTGAACATCCAACTACACTCATGCATCGTGAATCCATCGCTGAATTATATCAAATGGCAGTGGAAATATTTTCATACTCCACGATTATGAATATTTCTGCGGAAATAACTGCAATAAACTTCAAGGCGAATTACGACCAGAACTTCCGGGAACTTTCAAGAGAGGCCAGGGTTGACCCGGCTCACAAAGAAGAGTTTTGCCAGAAGGATGTCTTTCGTATACATGGAGCAGTGCAATTTCCGGAGGAGGAAGCAGTTCGATTCTCCGAGGGCGCTGATTCCAGGTTCGAGGTCGGAGCACATCTTTACGCTGGTGAAATGGAACCAACAGCAGTTTTCTTTGAAAACTTTCCTCTAGAACTTCAATCAACAGATAAGGTAGTCGTGAACGTTTCTTGTATTATTTGAGTCATGTAGCGATATCTGAGCAACCATTCTTCCCATATTTTCTGTCCTATATTTTGCCCCATTCTCTTGATTAATATTTCTGTACTCAGTACACTTCGATGATTTATGCCTTTTTCTACGATTTGTTGAGACATTGTTATGTCATTGGCATACTTAATTAATTTTGGATCAGTTGAGACTGATAATTTAGATTCTTTCAGTAATTTGCATATTTTTGTAGTCACGATTTGACTGTAAAGTTAACGATTTGCTATGGCAGATTTGAATTCAGACAGCGTGTCATTTTATTAAAGTAATCCTATTTAGTAAATTACTTTGACCAATTTTCTGTCATCTTCAAGAAAGAAGAATAATTAAATGATTTTAGAGCGTTAAAATCTAATACGTTATCGACGATCTTTGAAATACTAGTCGTCTTATGAACATGATTGCAACATAGACATTTATCATTGCATTATAGACAATTTTATGAAATATGAACTTTGATTACGATTTATTGAATGCACTATAGTAATGAACATTTGATAGGAATTTTCTCAATTATAGATTGGAACAATAATGTTTGCATTCCACAATCTAATTGTATTCTATTCGACTATTTATGCAGTTTAGATGAACTTTGATTGAAGATAGTATTTTTATACTGCGTTACTTTGAAGATATTAATCTCAATTTTGATAGACCAGGGAGGAGTGTCTAATCGTATTTGCTATTAAATTTATTTGTGATTGGCAAATTTTTACTTCATATCGATTCATGAATGAAACCCACGAAGGTTAAATAATAACAGTCATTAATACAATTGATGAATATAAGAATTTTTAAAGAGGAACAATGGATGTATAATCGTTAGTTCAGTGGACGTGTAAAAGTCGCTGATGAATAATGCCCTTGAATAATGAAGGAGGTTCCCACAGTAATAAATGAAGTTGATGAATTTATAAGTGGAGGTTTTTGTATGTAGTTTGGAAGATTTTGATGCCATATATATGAAGATATATGATGAATTTTGGGCCAATTGTTGTGCAATTTTGTGCGTTTTGAGCGAAGTATTTTTCCGCTGAATGTATTGTCCTGGTTCTTTGAAAGTTATTCATGTGAAAATACTGTTAAAGTTAACAAGAGTGTTAAATAATTTGAGATAAAGATGTTGAATGGAGGTTACCGTCACAAATATTAATAATTATTATTAAACCTTATTAAATCTGAATTTGACATTTAAATATAACTAACCTTCATTGGTCGATTATATCAACACAATTTAAGTAATTATCAACCGGATAAACGTGTGGTTTAATGTATTTCTTGTATAAATAATATAAACAATATTAATATTGTAAATAATTATGTAAATATCTTTGTTAAATAATTTGAAATGAAAGGGATTAATAGAGGCGTGTATAAAATTTCCAATTGTCGTTTGACATTGTTATAAACAATTTATTATTGTTATGAATAATTAATGAACTTTTGTTATTAACATTAAGAGTTTTGTTATTATACTCTAAACAACGCTAATTAAACAAGTGGATTGAACAATTAAACATGATTTGGGAGTATTAGAGTATTCCACTGGTGTTTGAATGGAGCATTTAAAAGATTTGCGTAATAATATTTGAGTTGAGATGTGGACATTTAACGTGTTTTGAAGGAGAGCTAAGCTCTGATGTAACTCGCATATGCTAGGGTTGAACGGACGGGTGAGTCCACTTTGACGATGCAGGTGCATTGCAGCTGGCCCGGACAACTGTATGATAGAGGACAAGGACGTTTACATAATAGCCTTGTGGCTATAAATAAAATGTGAAGTGTATAAACACGCAAAACAATTGATATATGTGTCTCGTCCCAAATCCCGTTTCCATTCCAAGTGCATTATTATAATTACGTTATTTTGAGCTTGAGAAAGCTGAAACATTGTATGTAGAGTATACAAGTCCTACAGGAGGACATAGTTATGTGGGCAATGGCTTCTGATTGCCACGTGGATTTTGTTGTTTATTTTTGTTAAATCATTCTTTATGTGAAATAAATTATTGTGCAGTTTAAAGTTTCTCGTCTTCGTTATGGTTCATTTTTAAATATCATGGTGGAGGTTATTGTGAGGGCATACTTTAAGTGATCCAGTTGACAACCCAGTCCCCGAGATAAATTTAAGAGGTAAGTAAAGGTAAGTATGAACCCCCGTATATTTTGGTGTGTTCCACAATAATTTCTTGTTAACTATTGTGCTCTAATCTCGGTAGTATCTGTCAGTGCCATTTTCATTGATGTAGCTGTGCCGGTGCGATTGATTATTGGCAATCCGATTGAGGGGGCGGATATCTGACAGCCTACTATCCTGATATCGGGGACAGTAGGATTGGCAACCCTATAACGTGGGGCTCGATTGACAACACTGGATTACCAGGTTGAACGCCAGTAGGATTGGCACAATCGAAGTTCGGAGTGCTTGAATAACATTGGATTACCAAGTTATTGCATTAGAATTGACACCGCAATTTGTGGAGTGTTCGAATAACATTGGATTACCAAGTTATCGATGTCAAAGGGATTGTGAAGACTCAAATAAAGAGGTTGATTCTTTGTTAGATGTCTTGGCCAATTGTAGAATTTGAGAGTGTGATTATATAGGAATTAAATGTTGTATTGTATTAGGAAAATTACACTCAGAAAAGATCAGATCTTATACAACTTGAGAGAGGTTAAATAGGCAGGAAACTTAGAAAAATCGCCTATGATCTGGAATCTTATTTTATTTGACCGGCGTATGACATGTTTAGTCATATTAAAGATAAAATTAAATTATTTGGATTGTAAATGTAAATTATTTGTGTTAGGATATTTTAAAATGAACCAAAGAAATTTGAACATGTGCTTGAGTTTATTTCAACATGAAGTGTTTACGAAGGTTAATTATAAGGTAATTATAAGTTAGATTTAAGACAGAAATTTGCTCAAAACATATATATGGTGAAAAATGTTGCTCAGATGTTGTTATTTTGCTCTGTTTGATGTATGTCCCTAAAGCAGTTTATTATTGAAATATTATTGAAATGGCAGATGAAAGTATTAAGAAAATGTTGGAGGAGATGTCCAACAATATGAGGGAGATGGAAGCTAGGAATACTAGTCGAATGGAGGAGAATGCTAGTAACTTGTCTGCTAATTTGTCTATTAGAATGCAGGAGATGATGAAGGAGAATGCTAGTAATTTGTATACTAGGATGGATGAAAATTTGAAAGTTCTTCAGACCAGTTCTGCAAACCTAGAATATAATGTGTCGCGTTTACAGATCAATACCCAGGGAATCGAGAATGCTGTAACTGACATGCGCACAGACGTGTCCAATGTGCATAAAGATGTTTCTGAGGTTAAAATTGATGTTTCTAAGGTACAGAAAGATCTTACTATGTTGAATCTTGATGTTGCCAATGTCCGGGGTGATATTTCATGTGCTAGAGCTGAAGTAATTGTTGTTAGGAATGATGTTGCTACTGTACAAGACAAAGTAGAGGAAATTCAAAGAGAGGTTAGAAATGCTCGAACTGATGTGTCAAATGTTCAAGTAGACATAAACAATATTCATTCAGATGTTAATGATATGCAAAGCGATATCAATAAGATACAAGTAGAAGTCAATACTGTTTTTATAGACATTGCTAAAGTTCAAACTGATGTTAACAAAGTTAGGGAAGAAATTGAAACTTCAAAAACACTTTGTACTCGTAACATTAGTGCATTAACAACTCGATTAGTTGACGAGTCTGTTAGGACAACAGCTTCTTTAGCTGGTTTAAAATACGATGTAGAGGTCATGAGAACCCAAGTATTAGATCACAATCGTTTACTAAAGGAAGACATTGAAGTAGATATCGCGGAAATGTTAACTGCAAATGTAACGGTTTGGAAAGATGAATGGAACAGGTCAAGTGGGGAACATGTAGATCAGATTCAGGAACGAATTGAAAGAAAACTTGCCAGTACACAAGTAGACATTAATAATGAAGTAGTTCAGATTAGGAAAGACTTGAATGTAAGTATGGATTCGCTATCCGAAAAGCAGGTAGAGGATAGAACTCAAATAGGTCAGGACGTGCAAACATTAAAGGAACAGATTCATAAGGTTGTCTCTGTTGTTAATGAAACTACGAGCAAACTTCAGAATTTGAAACTAGGAGAAGCTAGCATGATGGAAACCTATAAGGAAGAGTTGATTAGGAAAGTCATCACGGAAATCACAGACAAGGATACTGAAGGATTGACTGGTGAAGAGGATAGAAATTACGTGAGATGTAACCTTACTACAGCAGAGAGAGATATTAGTCCTGAGGAACGTATATCCAGATTCAGGGAAGAAGAAGAGGATCGGAATATTGAACCTGAATGGAAGTATCGTGATAGTGGGAAACATTATATGGATTCATATCCGAGAAATGTGACAGTCATCCGGAACTTTGAAGACAAACCTCAAAAATTTAGCAACACTGATAGTCTCACACCGATTGAATATATCAGGAACCTTAAAGACTATTTCATAGAAGCCCACATTCCTAGAGAGAGAGAGATGAGAATCGTAGAAAGATTTCTAGCTGGAGGACCCCTCGAATGGTTTAGAGCATTTCGGTACACTTTCAGCAATTTTGACGAATTTGCAGAGGCACTGATAAAACGATTCTGGTCAATAGAAGCTCAGAATTCATTAAGAGCTGAGGTATACTCGAGGAAGTATTCAGGTACTCTTCCAACACGGTACGCTGATTTCTTCACGAGTCAGTTATCACGCTTGAGATTTTTGCAACCCCCATTGTCAACAGAGCAGTTGATAGATGCGATTTCACGTATGCTGCCTGTGGAGGTAAGAAGACTGATCATATCGTCAAATATCAGGGATTTGACCAGTATGGACGAATTATTGAGAAGGCTTGACTACACGAGTCCAATGCCAAATTTGGTACAAAAAGGTCTGAGGCACGAATTCAAAGACGTTAATACGGTCTACATGGATCAAGTGCAGCAAACTGATAAGCCTGATGAAGAAAAAACTGAAAATGTAGGTCCTCACAGGAATAATTATTTCCGCAAAAACTGATCCCAAGGTTACCGTCCATATCAGCAAAGACGAGGCTGGAATAATAATAGAGGGAATTACAACAACGGAAGAGGTAGATACTATAACAATGGTTATAATAGAAATTACAATAGAAATAACCAGTATCAGAATCAGAATTCTCAAGGTCAGGTTATGACACCCGACAAGTATCAAGAGAGAGAGAGAAAGAAAGTCAGCAGTATCTGAAGGAATTACGAGAGAAGGAAGCTGAAAACCAAAAGAAAAGACAGGATGTAGTGATCGATCCTGGTCCTTCTACAAGTCGGCAGAACTTGGAAAACAGGAATTCAGGACAGAAGAGAAAGTAGAAAGGAGAGAATGCATTAGCCACACACAACCCAGAGAAGAAGAGACTTATGATTAAGGAACATAGAAGAAATATCATACAAGAGTAGAATATAATTCAATTTCGTGTTCAAGTGAATTGAGATATTTATAACACAGAGTTTAAAAACAATTTGCAACTGTTTTTAAAACGTGGTGAAGGGAGAATGCCCCCGTAAATTGAATTATATTGAGACCACGATGGGTGTATTGGCAAAAATGAATAAAGTTATGGCTGTCATAGTTGTGACGTGGATATTCATGACGTAGGCACGGATGACGTAGAATTCATGCAAGTAAGCTGGTGGAGCTGAGATTCTTGGTGACGTCATGAGTTTGTTCGAGAAAGATCTGAGATTTACGACGCAGTCGCAGGAAACAAGGTATTGTGCTAAGGAAGAAGTTACGCTATTGGAGGAGAGACTCGAACCAATGAACGATAGTTTGGAAGGAAGACGGAGATTGCTGAAACTACCATATTTGATTACTTTTGGCATGCAGATTTGTGGAAAACTATTTTCAGTTATGGCATTGGTTTGGAATTTTGAAGAAATTAATTTTGAGTTTTTGAAATTTGAAAATCCGTCAAGTATAGCCAAAGTTGGAACTTCTAGCGATGTCGGAGCAACAGGCTATGGAAGGGATGGATACGCCCCTTAAGAAGTTGATAAAAGGTCGTGCACAGGATCGAGGAGCTCTCATATCTTATATCTCTCATACCGCTCATACCGCTCATATCTCTCATACCGCTCATATCTCATATCTGATATCCTGATACGGCATATATATTTCAGATGTGATATAGTCATTTTCGAGTGAATAAGTGAAGCAAGTCAACTTTAGCGTGTGGTTAAAGCCCGGCGCATCGAACGAACACGGAGCAGTTCCATTTTACGCTGTTTGAAACTAGGTGAAGTTGTAACGCTCACATTAACGTTTCTACCAGATAGGATATAAAGAGTTAACTTCTGCCTTTATTATAATTCAATTGGGCAGTACAACATTGAGGTGTGTAGAAGATTTGAACAATTTCACAGTTATACTTTGAAAGATATTGGCTTTTTAAGACTGCAGACAAAAGTGATTTTCTCGCCACCTGAGAAGCACTTTTAAAATTCCACATTATACACTACGGCTGACACGTATATCGCAACCGTGATATTGGAGAATACGTTTGGTGTTACAACGATACAGTCTACTATGGAACATTATAATCTTGCAGTGCTTTCAATGATTATAACAGAAGTAGAGATGGAAGGCTTAGGCTTTAATGCAATTGGGACCTATATCGATGGAGTGAAGTAACAGCATGGAACTTCGTTAATCGTCATTCTACAAAAGCGAGCATGTAGTGAACATCCAACTACACTCATGCATCGTGAATCCATCGCTGAATTATATCAAATGGCAGTGGAAATATTTTCATACTCCACGATTATGAATATTTCTGCGGAAATAATTGCAATAAACTTCATGGCGAATTACGACCAGAACTTCAGGGAACTTTCAAGAGAGGCCAGGGTTGACCCGGCTCACAAAGAAGAGTTTTGCCAGAAGGATGTCTTTCGTATACATGGAGCAGTGCAATTTCCGGAGGAGGAAGCAGTTCGATTCTCCGAGGGCGCTGATTCCAGGTTCGAGGTCGGAGCACATCTTTACGCTGGTGAAATGGAACCAACAGCAGTTTTCTTTGAAACCTTTTCTCTAGAACTTCAATCAACAGATAAGGTAGTCGTGAACGTTTCTTGTATTATTTGAGTCATGTAGCGATATCTGAGCAACCATTCTTCCCATATTTTCTGTCCTATATTTTGCCCCATTCTCTTGATTAATATTTCTGTACTCAGTACACTTCGATGATTTATGCCTTTTTCTACGATTTGTTGAGACATTGTTATGACATTGGCATACTTAATTAATTTTGGATCAGTTGAGACTGATAATTTAGATTCTTTCAGTAATTTGCATATTTTTGTAGTCACGATTTGACTGTAAAGTTAACGATTTGCTATGGCAGATTTGAATTCAGACAGCGTGTCATTTTATTAAAGTAATCCTATTTAGTAAATTACTTTGACCAATTTTCTGTCATCCTCAAGAAAGAAGAATAATTAAATGATTTTAGAGCGTTAAAATCTAATACGTTATCGACGATCTTTGAAATACTAGTCGTCTTATGAACATGATTGCAACATAGACATTTATCATTGCATTATAGACAATTTTATGAAATATGAACTTTGATTACGATTTATTGAATGCACTATA
The DNA here is from genome assembly GCA_946902985.2 of Meconema thalassinum. Taxonomy (NCBI): domain Eukaryota; kingdom Metazoa; phylum Arthropoda; class Insecta; order Orthoptera; family Tettigoniidae; genus Meconema; species Meconema thalassinum. The sequence continues at coordinate 17,805,555 of OX336395.1, read as the reverse complement.
GTAATGAACATTTGATAGGAATTTTCTCAATTATAGATTGGAACAATAATGTTTGCATTCCACAATCTAATTGTATTCTATTCGACTATTTATGCAGTTTAGATGAACTTTGACTGAAGATAGTATTTTTATACTGCGTTACTTTGAAGATATTAATCTCAATTTTGATAGACCAGGGAGGAGTGTCTAATCGTATTTGCTATTAAATTTATTTGTGATTGGCAAATTTTTACTTCATATCGATTCATGAATGAAACCCACGAAGGTTAAATAATAACAGTCATTAATACAATTGATGAATATAAGAATTTTTAAAGAGGAACAATGGATGTATAATCGTTAGTTCAGTGGACGTGTAAAAGTCGCTGATGAATAATGCCCTTGAATAATGAAGGAGGTTCCCACAGTAATAAATGAAGTTGATGAATTTATAAGTGGAGGTTTTTGTATGTAGTTTGGAAGATTTTGATGCCATATATATGAAGATATATGATGAATTTTGGGCCAATTGTTGTGCAATTTTGTGCGTTTTGAGCGAAGTATTTTTCCGCTGAATGTATTGTCCTGGTTCTTTGAAAGTTATTCATGTGAAAATACTGTTAAAGTTAACAAGAGTGTTAAATAATTTGAGATAAAGATGTTGAATGGAGGTTACCGTCACAAATATTAATAATTATTATTAAACCTTATTAAACCTGAATTTGACATTTAAATATAACTAACCTTCATTGGTCGATTATATCAACACAATTTAAGTAATTATCAACCGGATAAACGTGTGGTTTAATGTATTTCTTGTATAAATAATATAAACAATATTAATATTGTAAATAATTATGTAAATATCTTTGTTAAATAATTTGAAATGAAAGGGATTAATAGAGGCGTGTATAAAATTTCCAATTGTCGTTTGACATTGTTATAAACAATTTATTATTGTTATGAATAATTAATGAACTTTTGTTATTAACATTAAGAGTTTTGTTATTATACTCTAAACAACGCTAATTAAACAAGTGGATTGAACAATTAAACATGATTTGGGAGTATTAGAGTATTCCACTGGTGTTTGAATGGAGCATTTAAAAGATTTGCGTAATAATATTTGAGTTGAGATGTGGACATTTAACGTGTTTTGAAGGAGAGCTAAGCTCTGATGTAACTCGCATATGCTAGGGTTGAACGGACGGGTGAGTCCACTTTGACGATGCAGGTGCATTGCAGCTGGCCCGGACAACTGTATGATAGAGGACAAGGACGTTTACATAATAGCCTTGTGGCTATAAATAAAATGTGAAGTGTATAAACACGCAAAACAATTGATATATGTGTCTCGTCCCAAATCCCGTTTCCATTCCAAGTGCATTATTATAATTACGTTATTTTGAGCTTGAGAAAGCTGAAACATTGTATGTAGAGTATACAAGTCCTACAGGAGGACATAGTTATGTGGGCAATGGCTTCTGATTGCCACGTGGATTTTGTTGTTTATTTTTGTTAAATCATTCTTTATGTGAAATAAATTATTGTGCAGTTTAAAGTTTCTCGTCTTCGTTATGGTTCATTTTTAAATATCATGGTGGAGGTTATTGTGAGGGCATACTTTAAGTGATCCAGTTGACAACCCAGTCCCCGAGATAAATTTAAGAGGTAAGTAAAGGTAAGTATGAACCCCCGTATATTTTGGTGTGTTCCACAATAATTTCTTGTTAACTATTGCGCTCTAATCTCGGTAGTATCTGTCAGTGCCATTTTCATTGATGTAGCTGTGCCGGTGCGATTGATTATTGGCAATCCGATTGAGGGGGCGGATATCTGACAGCCTACTATCCTGATATCGGGGACAGTAGGATTGGCAACCCTATAACGTGGGACTCGATTGACAACACTGGATTACCAGGTTGAACGCCAGTAGGATTGGCACAATCGAAGTTCGGAGTGCTTGAATAACATTGGATTACCAAGTTATTGCATTAGAATTGACACCGCAATTTGTGGAGTGTTCGAATAACATTGGATTACCAAGTTATCGATGTCAAAGGGATTGTGAAGACTCAAATAAAGAGGTTGATTCTTTGTTAGATGTCTTGGCCAATTGTAGAATTTGAGAGTGTGATTATATAGGAATTAAATGTTGTATTGTATTAGGAAAATTACACTCAGAAAAGATCAGATCTTATACAACTTGAGAGAGGTTAAATAGGCTGGAAACTTAGAAAAATCGCCTATGATCTGGAATCTTATTTTATTTGACCGGCTTATGACATGTTTAGTCATATTAAAGATAAAATTAAATTATTTGGATTGTAAATGTAAATTATTTGTGTTAGGATATTTTAAAATGAACCAAAGAAATTTGAACATGTGCTTGAGTTTATTTCAACATGAAGTGTTTACGAAGGTTAATTATAAGGTAATTATAAGTTAGATTTAAGACAGAAATTTGCTCAAAACATATATATGGTGAAAAATGTTGCTTAGATGTTGTTATTTTGCTCTGTTTGATGTATGTCCCTAAAGCAGTTTATTATTGAAATATTATTGAAATGGCAGATGAAAGTATTAAGAAAATGTTGGAGGAGATGTCCAACAATATGAGGGAGATGGAAGCTAGGAATACTAGTCGAATGGAGGAGAATGCTAGTAACTTGTCTGCTAATTTGTCTATTAGAATGCAGGAGATGATGAAGGAGAATGCTAGTAATTTGTATACTAGGATGGATGAAAATTTGAAAGTTCTTCAGACCAGTTCTGCAAACCTAGAATATAATGTGTCGCGTTTACAGATCAATACCCAGGGAATCGAGAATGCTGTAACTGACATGCGCACAGACGTGTCCAATGTGCATAAAGATGTTTCTGAGGTTAAAATTGATGTTTCTAAGGTACAGAAAGATCTTACTATGTTGAATCTTGATGTTGCCAATGTCCGGGGTGATATTTCATGTGCTAGAGCTGAAGTAATTGTTGTTAGGAATGATGTTGCTACTGTACAAGACAAAGTAGAGGAAATTCAAAGAGAGGTTAGAAATGCTCGAACTGATGTGTCAAATGTTCAAGTAGACATAAACAATATTCATTCAGATGTTAATGATATGCAAAGCGATATCAATAAGATACAAGTAGAAGTCAATACTGTTTTTATAGACATTGCTAAAGTTCAAACTGATGATAACAAAGTTAGGGAAGAAATTGAAACTTCAAAAACACTTTGTACTCGTAACATTAGTGCATTAACAACTCGATTAGTTGACGAGTCTGTTAGGACAACAGCTTCTTTAGCTGGTTTAAAATACGATGTAGAGGTCATGAGAACCCAAGTATTAGATCACAATCGTTTACTAAAGGAAGACATTGAAGTAGATATCGCGGAAATGTTAACTGCAAATGTAACGGTTTGGAAAGATGAATGGAACAGGTCAAGTGGGGAACATGTAGATCAGATTCAGGAACGAATTGAAAGAAAACTTGCCAGTACACAAGTAGACATTAATAATGAAGTAGTTCAGATTAGGAAAGACTTGAATGTAAGTATGGATTCGCTATCCGAAAAGCAGGTAGAGGATAGAACTCAAATAGGTCAGGACGTGCAAACATTAAAGGAACAGATTCATAAGGTTGTCTCTGTTGTTAATGAAACTACGAGCAAACTTCAGAATTTGAAACTAGGAGAAGCTAGCATGATGGAAACCTATAAGGAAGAGTTGATTAGGAAAGTCATCACGGAAATCACAGACAAGGATACTGAAGGATTGACTGGTGAAGAGGATAGAAATTACGTGAGAAGATGTAACCTTACTACAGCAGAGAGAGATATTAGTCCTGAGGAACGTATATCCAGATTCAGGGAAGAAGAAGAGGATCGGAATATTGAACCTGAATGGAAGTATCGTGATAGTGGGAAACATTATATGGATTCATATCCGAGAAATGTGACAGTCATCTGGAACTTTGAAGACAAACCTCAAAAATTTAGCAACACTGATAGTCTCACACCGATTGAATATATCAGGAACCTTAAAGACTATTTCATAGAAGCCCACATTCCTAGAGAGAGAGAGATGAGAATCGTAGAAAGATTTCTAGCTGGAGGACCCCTCGAATGGTTTAGAGCATTTCGGTACACTTTCAGCAATTTTGACGAATTTGCAGAGGCACTGATAAAACGATTCTGGTCAATAGAAGCTCAGAATTCATTAAGAGCTGAGGTATACTCGAGGAAGTATTCAGGTACTCTTCCAACACGGTACGCTGATTTCTTCACGAGTCAGTTATCACGCTTGAGATTTTTGCAACCCCCATTGTCAACAGAGCAGTTGATAGATGCGATTTCACGTATGCTGCCTGTGGAGCTAAGAAGACTGATCATATCGTCAAATATCAGGGATTTGACCAGTATGGACGAATTATTGAGAAGGCTTGACTACACGAGTCCAATGCCAAATTTGGTACAAAAAGGTCTGAGGCACGAATTCAAAGACGTTAATACGGTCTACATGGATCAAGTGCAGCAAACTGATAAGCCTGATGAAGAAAAAACTGAAAATGTAGGTCCTCACAGGAATAATTATTTCCGCAACAACAGATCCCAAGGTTACCGTCCATATCAGCAAAGACGAGGCTGGAATAATAATAGAGGGAATTACAACAACGGAAGAGGTAGATACTATAACAATGGTTATAATAGAAATTACAATAGAAATAACCAGTATCAGAATCAGAATTCTCAAGGTCATGTTATGACACCCGACAAGTATCAAGAGAGAGAGAAAGAAAGTCAGCAGTATCTGAAGGAATTACGAGAGAAGGAAGCTGAAAACCAAAAGAAAAGACAGGATGTAGTGATCGATCCTGGTCCTTCTACAAGTCGGCAGAACTTGGAAAACAGGAATTCAGGACAGAAGAGAAAGTAGAAAGGAGAGAATGCATTAGCCACTCACAACCCAGAGAAGAAGAGACTTATGATTAAGGAACATAGAAGAAATATCATACAAGAGTAGAATATAATTCAATTTCGTGTTCAAGTGAATTGAGATATTTATAACACAGAGTTTAAAAACAATTTGCAACTGTTTTTAAAACGTGGTGAAGGGAGAATGCCCCCGTAAATTGAATTATATTGAGACCACGATGGGTGTATTGGCAAAAATGAATAAAGTTATGGCTGCCATAGTTGTGACGTGGATATTCATGACGTAGGCACGGATGACGTAGAATTCATGCAAGTAAGCTGGTGGAGCTGAGATTCTTGGTGACGTCATGAGTTTGTTCGAGAAAGATCTGAGATTTACGACGCAGTCGCAGGAAACAAGGTATTGTGCTAAGGAAGAAGTTACGCTATTGGAGGAGAGACTCGAACCAATGAACGATAGTTTGGAAGGAAGACGGAGATTGCTGAAACTACCATATTTGATTACTTTTGGCATGCAGATTTGTGGAAAACTATTTTCAGTTATGGCATTGGTTTGGAATTTTGAAGAAATTAATTTTGAGTTTTTGAAATTTGAAAATCCGTCAAGTATAGCCAAAGTTGGAACTTCTAGCGATGTCGGAGCAACAGGCTATGGAAGGGATGGATACGCCCCTTAAGAAGTTGATAAAAGGTCGTGCACAGGATAGAGGAGCTCTCATATCTTATATCTCTCATACCGCTCATACCGCTCATATCTCTCATATCTCTCATACCGCTCATATCTCATATCTGATATCCTGATACGGCATATATATTTCAGATGTGATATAGTCATTTTCGAGTGAATAAGTGAAGCAAGTCATCTTTAGCGTGTGGTTAAACCCGGCGCATCGAACGAACACGGAGCAGTTCCATTTTACGCTGTTTGAAACTAGGTGAAGTTGTAACGCTCACATTAACGTTTCTACCAGATAGGACATAAAGAGTTAACTTCTGCCTTTATTATAATTCAATTTGGCAGTACAACATTGAGGTGTGTAGAAGATTTGAACAATTTCACAGTGATACTTTGAATGATATTGGCTTTTTAAGACTGCAGACAAAAGTGATTTTCTCGCCACCTGAGAAGCACTTTTAAAATTCCACATTATACACTACGGCTGACACGTATATCGCAACCGTGATATTGGAGAATACGTTTGGTGTTACAACGATACAGTCTACTTTGGAACATTATAATCTTGCAGTGCTTTCAATGATTATAACAGAAGTAGAGATGGAAGGCTAAGGCTTTAATGCAATTGGGACATATATCGATGGAGTGAAGTAACAGCATGGAACATCGTTAATCGTCATTCTACAAAAGCGAGCATGTAGTGAACATCCAACTACACTCATGCATCGTGCATCCATCGCTGAATTATATCAAATGGCAGTGGAAATATTTTCATACTCCACGATTATGAATATTTCTGCGGAAATAACTGCAATAAACTTCAAGGCGAATTACGACCAGAACTTCAGGGAACTTTCAAGAGAGGCCAGGGTTGACCCGGCTCACAAAGAAGAGTTTTGCCAGAAGGATGTCTTTCGTATACATGGAGCAGTGCAATTTCCGGAGGAGGAAGCAGTTCGATTCTCCGAGGGCGCTGATTCCAGGTTCGAGGTCGGAGCACATCTTTACGCTGGTGAAATGGAACCAACAGCAGTTTTCTTTGAAAACTTTCCTCTAGAACTTCAATCAACAGATAAGGTAGTCGTGAACGTTTCTTGTATTATTTGAGTCATGTAGCGATATCTGAGCAACCATTCTTCCCATATTTTCTGTCCTATATTTTGCCCCATTCTCTTGATTAATATTTCTGTACTCAGTACACTTCGATGATGTATGCCTTTTTCTACGATTTGTTGAGACATTGTTATGACATTGGCATACTTAATTAATTTTGGATCAGTTGAGACTGATAATTTAGATTCTTTCAGTAATTTGCATATTTTTGTAGTCACGATTTGACTGTAAAGTTAACGATTTGCTATGGCAGATTTGAATTCAGACAGCGTGTCATTTTATTAAAGTAATCCTATTTAGTAAATTACTTTGACCAATTTTCTGTCATCCTCAAGAAAGAAGAATAATAAAATGATTTTAGAGCGTTAAAATCTAATACGTTATCGACGATCTTTGAAATACTAGTCGTCTTATGAACATGATTGCAACATAGACATTTATCATTGCATTATAGACAATTTTATGAAATATGAACTTTGATTACGATTTATTGAATGCACTATAGTAATGAACATTTGATAGGAATTTTCTCAATTATAGATTGGAACAATAATGTTTGCATTCCACAATCTAATTGTATTCTATTCGACTATTTATGCAGTTTAGATGAACGTGTAAAAGTCGCTGATGAATAATGCCCTTGAATAATGAAGGAGGTTCCCACAGTAATAAATGAAGTTGATGAATTTATAAGTGGAGGTTTTTGTATGTAGTTTGGAAGATTTTGATGCCATATATATGAAGATATATGATGAATTTTGGGCCAATTGTTGTGCAATTTTGTGCGTTTTGAGCGAAGTATTTTTCCGCTGAATGTATTGTCCTGGTTCTTTGAAAGTTATTCATGTGAAAATACTGTTAAAGTTAACAAGAGTGTTAAATAATTTGAGATAAAGATGTTGAATGGAGGTTACCGTCACAAATATTAATAATTATTATTAAACCTTATTAAACCTGAATTTGACATTTAAATATAACTAACCTTCATTGGTCGATTATATCAACACAATTTAAGTAATTATCAACCGGATAAACGTGTGGTTTAATGTATTTCTTGTATAAATAATATAAACAATATTAATATTGTAAATAATTATGTAAATATCTTTGTTAAATAATTTGAAATGAAAGGCATTAATAGAGGCGTGTATAAAATTTCCAATTGTCGTTTGACATTGTTATAAACAATTTATTATTGTTATGAATAATTAATGAACTTTTGTTATTAACATTAAGAGTTTTGTTATTATACTCTAAACAACGCTAATTAAACAAGTGGATTGAACAATTAAACATGATTTGGGAGTATTAGAGTATTCCACTGGTGTTTGAATGGAGCATTTAAAAGATTTGCGAAATAATATTTGAGTTGAGATGTGGACATTTAACGTGTTTTGAAGGAGAGCTAAGCTCTGATGTAACTCGCATATGCTAGGGTTGAACGGACGGGTGAGTCCACTTTGACGATGCAGGTGCATTGCAGCTGGCCCGGACAACTGTATGATAGAGGCCAAGGACGTTTACATAATAGCCTTGTGGCTATAAATAAAATGTGAAGTGTATAAACACGCAAAACAATTGATATATATGTCTCGTCCCAAATCCCGTTTCCATTCCAAGTGCATTATTATAATTACGTTATTTTGAGCTTGAGAAAGCTGAAACATTGTATGTAGAGTATACAAGTCCTACAGGAGGACATAGTTATGTGGACAATGGCTTCTGATTGCCACGTGGATTTTGTTGTTTATTTTTGTTAAATCATTCTTTATGTGTAATAAATTATTGTGCAGTTTAAAGTTTCTCGTCTTCGTTATGGTTCATTTTTAAATATCATGGTGGAGGTTATTGTGAGGGCAAACTTTAAGTGATCCAGTTGACAACCCAGTCCCCGAGATAAATTTAAGAGGTAAGTAAAGGTAAGTATGAACCCCCGTATATTTTGTTGTGTTCCACAATAATTTCTTGTTTACTATTGTGCTCTAATCTCGGTAGTATCTGTCAGTGCCATTTTCATTGATGTATCTGTGTCGTTGCGATTGATTATTGGCAATCCGATTGAGGGGGCGGATATCTGACAGCCTACTATCCTGATATCGGGGACAGTACCTGTTAGAAATATTACAAATCAACACAATTTGAAGACTAACCTGTTAAGCCATACTAGTGACAAGCGATATTCCTGTAGCACATGCGAAGCCAGCTTTGCTTGCGGTGTTTATTTGAAAAAACACATGTTAACCCATACTACGGATAGTGCCATTCTCGTGTAGCAAATGCGAAGCTAACTTTGCTCGTAAAGATTATTTGAGGAAACACGTGTTAACCCATACTCGTGAGAAGCGATTCTCGTGTAGCACATGCGAAGACAAATATATTCAGTGTGGTAATTTGAAGAGACACATGTTAACCCATACTGGAGGAAAGCGATTCTCGTGCAGAACATGCGAAGCCAAGTTTGCTCGCAAAGCCTATTTGAAGAATCACATGCTAACTCACACTGGAGAGAAGCGATACTCATGTACCCCATGCGAAGCCAAATTTAGTCAGATAGGTCACTTGAAAACACACATGTTAACCCATACTACGGAGAAGCCATTCTCGTGTAGCAAATGCGAAGCCAACTTTGCTCGTAAAGATTATTTGAGGAAACACATGGTAATCCATACTAGTGAGAAGCGTTTCTCGTGTAGCACATGCGAAGCCAAGTTTGCCCTCAAGGGTAATTTGAACAAACACATGTTATCCCATAGAGGTGAGAAGCGATACTCGTGTAGCACATACGAAGCCAAATTTAATGAGAGAGGTCTTTTGAAGGGACACATGTTAACCCATATTGGGGAGAAGCCATTCTCGTGTAACTCATGCGAAGGTAAATTTAGTCGAAGTGGTCATTTTAATACGCACATGTTATCCCATACCTCGGATAAGCCGTTCTCGTGTAGCAAATGCGAAGCCAAATTTGCCCGCAAAGGGATTGTGAGTACACACATGTTTACCCATAGTGGTGAGAAGCGTTACTCGTGTGGAACATACGTAACCAAATTTAATCAATAAGGTGATATGAAGACACATATGTTAACCCATACTGGTATGAAACCGAATTTGTGAAGCACATGCGAAGCCAAATATGGCCGCAAAGATTATTTGATAGTGCTCATGTTAACCCATACTGGGGAGAAGCGTTACTCGTGTAGAACATGCGAAGCCAAATTTTGTCAGCAATGTAATTTGAAGACACACATTTTAACCCATACTGTTGACTAGCAATACTCGTGTGGAACAGGCGGAGCCATATTTGCCCACAAAAATGTTTTGAAGAAAGACAAGTTAACGCAGAGTGGTGATAAGACTAAGTAGCTTATGCCAAAACATGTTTACTAACAAAGGAGTTTTCAAGGTGCACATATGAACCCTTAACCTTCTTCATGTACCATGTGTGTTGCAATATGTATTGAGAAGGGGCATTAATTATTTGCTTGACACCAAAAGGGTTAAGATTTGACGAGAGACTTCTTATCCCTTTTGATGCCAAGCAATTAATAAGTGAATATCCTAAAATTACCAAGTCGAGCTTAGTGAAATTACAAGTGTTACAAATTATCTCCCACCTATATTTTTAGCCTATTTTCATTTATGAAATAATATGCTTATGAGATCACCTTCTGTCTGTGTGATGGTGTGTGTTCCCCCCCCCCGCCCTCCCCCCTATTATCTTTTAAATGGCTAGCTCGATTTCAAAGAAAGTCGGTAAGTTCGTAGCACTATTCCGGACGATCCCGACCGTGCCCTTCAAATTTTGTTACGTTTTACCAATCCTACATGGCGGCTGTGCGAAATATTTCACCAGCATTCAATATCTCCGAAACTATTACTGATATCACCCTGGAATGTTTTACGGTGATAGAGGCAACTACGAGAAGTTCACCTATATGACTTTTGTAAACCAGGTAAGTACAAAACCAACATGGTGGCCAATCAGATGCGACTTTTAAATAGACGTTTTCTCGCGATTTAACCAACCAATCGCAATAAAACTAGGTACAGTATGTGTGTATACACATTGTAATGCAACGACATCTAACATCGTTCAATTGTTTACATAACCTCAAGATGGCGGCTGTGCGAAATATTTAACCGGCATTCTATTTCTCTGAAACTATTACCGGTATCACCCTGAAATTTTGTACGGAGATAAAGGGCACTACTGCAAGTTCATCTAGAAGACTTACAAACACCGGTTAATTACGAAACTAATATGGCGGCCAAGCGAAGTTGAAATTTTAAATGGACCTTTCTCACGATTTAATTATCCAAACGCAATGAAACTTGGTGCAGGAAATGTTTATACACATTGTAATGCACTGGTATCTAATTTAGTTCAATGGTTTACATAACCTCAAGATACAGCTGTGCGAATTTTAAAATTAAGTTTTTATTTCTTGTGTTGTAATCATGCGATCGAAGTGAAAGTTTGAATAATGAACCTACGCAGTTATTTTCCTTTAATAGTACATGACTCTATGGCCTATACATATAAAATCCAACATGGCGACCATCCGAAATATTTAGATGGATCTCAATATCTACGAATCTATTACAGCAATCAAACTGAATTTTTAAATGTTAACAGGGGCTATGAACATAAGTTCATCTATAGGACTATTAATAATCTGGTGATCACAAATCCAACATGGCGGTGACGCGAATTATAAATATTCACATGGTCGTTTCTCGCAATTTAACCATCTGAGTGTAGTGACACTTGGTACAGTAAATCCTTACACAAATGTAATCTACCGGCATCTATTTTTTTCAATTGTTTTCATAACCACAAGATGGAAGCTGTGCGAAATTTTAAAATCTCGCTTTTACTTCTTGTGTCCTAATCTTGCGATTGAAATTTGAATACTACACGTACACAATAATCTTCATGTAACAGTACATAACTCTAAGACTTACATATATAAAAACCAACATGGCGACCATCCGCAATATTTAGTCGTTTCTCAATATCTACGAATCTATTAGAGCAATCAAACTCAAATTTTGTATGTTGATAGAGGCAATTAACATAAGTATGATATATGAAAATAAGCTATATATTTCTTCACGGAAATACTTGTTCAAGATGTTGTTTGAGTCTTCAGTCTTTTGACTGGTTTGATGCAGATCTCCATGCCTCCCTGTGCTGAGCTAATCGTTTCACCTCTATTTATAAATATATTTAAATGAGTTTATGGATGAAGAAAGTGAAATAGTAAGATTTTGAACTCAGAAATATTTTCCGAAAGCACTTTAAAAATATTCAGATGAAGAGAAAGGAACCGGCAGGTATTATATGTGTAAATTAGGGCGAGTTTATGTAAATGGGGGGCAAGGAGAGATTGACCAGAATTAAATACATCTTTTTATTGGTAAAATAAAACTGAAGAACACAGTTTAGTAATCATGACAGAATAACACAGAATAAATAATAATAATTATATGATAAAAAATGATGTTGTGTGGTGATGTATATTTGGAGTCAAATAATAATGTGATGATTTTAGTGTGCGATTGGCGACACTTAAAGTTGTGGAGACCTAGGGGGTCATCCAAAAGTGCATTTGTTCCCATAGTTGTGGGCACACAAGGATGTGCGTGTGTTATTAAAGAGCATGTGGGCTCAATTTGTAAAAGAAGGGTCAGGCAATGGTGACCGCCCCATATTCTTGTCAAATATCATTTTACTGTCGATTCAAATATTTAATTATTATTTTTCTGTATCAACTTGAATCAAATAGTATGCCTAAATAATTGAAGAACATGAGTTTAGATTTGATGAACCTGACCAAGAAAAAAATCAAGGATGAAGTGCAAATAAAATAAAATAATTAGTGAAATTTATATTTTGTGCTTGGAATAATAAGAATAATAACAGTGGAAATGAGCGAATTCAATGTTCACAATATGAGAGGGTGAGAATCTTGTTATAAATAAAGTGATGAGAAATTTTGATATTAATTAATTAATAGTAATAATAAATTTTATGATTAACATTTTTTTGTGTGAGATAATATGGTAAATTTTCTGAATGATAAAAAAGTTTTGGTAAAAGAGATAATGATTTAATCCACCGATATTTGATAAGAACAATTTTTATTGTGAACAACAAATTTTGCTAACGATCATAACAGCTGAGCAAATTTAAATTTTGATGACATTGAAACAAATGAATGTGAGAAAAGAATAAGATTAATTTTTCAAACTGTTATGAAAAGTTTATGAACAATTTTGTTCTGGAAATGAAAATCTTTACAAACAAACATTAACTTTCGACTTTATGTCAGCCGAATATTGACATTATTATTATGCTACAACGAAACAGTGATATCATAATTTTTTCCAAATAATTTTTGGAGCAACATCGAATTAATCAAGTGACTATTTTTTCGAAATATCTTACAACAAATACTTGAACAATGAAAACATTCTTCGTAAAGTGAACTACAAATCTGTAAATAAAAGGGATCCCTTGAACTCTTCATCGAACAATGATTACCCGGTGTAAATATTTGAAAATTATTTTTTTGTTTTTGGTATCAGAATGGACTAATGATTTTTCTGAATATCAAGTCTGCGACATTCAAGAATATATTTTCAGGGAATGTTGATGTTTTATGTGTGATTGTTTTCTTTGTGTTTGGGGTCTTTGCCAGTCAGATTAATATTTTAACTATAAATAAATTGAGATGTTAAGAAATGTGCTACTTTCAAAATAATTCTTTCCTTACCTTACTTGTGAATTACCGGGATCAGGGATGCCAGATTAGACCCTATATTCACCTAGATAGACCCTGAGATAGATTATCTCGTGCTAATCTGATTTCGGTATTTTACAAAATGTGGTGTTTGGATCTCGGTCCAAACGGGCACAGTACGAAACAGCTGACGAGTTTTGTTCTGGTGTATTCACTGATCAGACGATTGAGCAGTTGGTAATGTGGTCTCTGAAAGCAGTACAAGTGGAAGACTTTAGTGGCGTGACGTATGGTACTTCAGAGCAGCACGTCGACGCTAGGTTTTCAAGGGTACAGAGGGACGATGCAGATGTTGCGATCCTTCTTGACTGGTTTTCGTCTCACTATCCCATCCCAACTGGACAATTTGTGATGTTCATTAGCAACGGAGTAACTGGCGATGTGAAAATTGGCTGCCATGAAGCGTTTGAAAAAGCGATTCATTGTATTGCTAAGATTATTGGCAACGACTTCAGTAATGTCAAATGTCCGGAAAAAAAAACCAGTGTAGTTCCTCTTAAAGCTTTCAACACGAAAGTCAGGATTCACGGCGAAGATATACCAGTAAATCCAGATACACTTTTCCGACGCGTAACACTTCTTAAAAAATCTGAGGAACTGTTCAAACGTTATTATTTGTATGAGTTAGCTCCTTATCCCCTTTCTATCTTTGATGAAACAGGAATGCGGAAAACAAAGAAATCTGTCTTCTACAATATATTTTCACCAGTTACTGATCCCCCAGCTCTTCCAGGTTGTGCCATTGTAATTGTTGGGGGGTTCCTTCTACATCGAGTGGTTTGGGAATCCAAGGAAAATTTTCAACAATTCTCTCCTAATATGTTGGCAACTTTAAGCAATACTACAACCCTGCCACTACCCTGATGATGCATCAGTAAAGAATACAAAATCAGCAGAGCGTCTTCGCCGTAAAAGCATGCACTCTTCTTCTAACGTAGTGTTCACTGAAACGATGACTGCAACCATGCCGGAAGAACAATTGTTGTCCAACGACAGCAACAAAGGACGGCGTATCTCCATGCTGCGTGAGAAATTAATACAGCAGGGGTTTGAAGTGGGGCAAGCTCTTAAGGATGCTGACACACTCATTAATACCGCCATTCAAGTGGCAGAGAACTTTGCGACGGTCATAATAATCGGAGAGGACACCGATCTATTGATCCTATTAACTGCAAAAGCACAAAATACTAACATTTACCTCATGAAACCTGCCAAGGGGACCTCTCAGAACTCGTTTTACTCTCCGAGGTACTTCAACTTCTCGTCTGCTGTCAAACAGAACCTACTGTTCTTACATGCTATCAGTGGGTGAGGTACAACCTCTGCATTCTATCGCTAAGGGAAGTTGAAGTGTGTCAAACTCCTTGAAAACAACACGGCTTTACAGGAGGCTGTCAAGGTTTTCCACCATGCAGATGCTGATCCTGAGGACCTCATTTCATCAGGTCAACTATTCCTGACGGTCCAATATTCACCTATGGCCAATGAGACCTCCTTGGACAAAATCCGCCACGAGATATTCTCAAAATCCCTCATTAAGCCAACTTTCAATCAGGCCTCTCTACCATCAACAAACGCAACCGCCGCCCAACATATTCTGCGTGTCTACCACCAAATCCAAGGCTGGTATGATAGACCAAGGGATCCTCTCAGCTGGGGTTGGAAGTGGACGGACCATGGCCTGCTCCCCACCATGAACACCAACGATCTAGCTCCAGCTGAAATCCTGCGGATGTAAGAAGGGGTGTGCAGGGAGTTGCAGCCGCCGGAAAGTGGGTATAATGTTCAACAATTTGCCTCAACTGCCACAGCCAGTCCTGCTCGAATTCAGCACCATTCAAGGATAAGGGTGTGTACCACATGCCGATCGCCGAAGAAGCAGAAATAGTTGAGGACAGTCCCTTTGAAGATGATCTCGATGAACAGCGGCTGGACATGCCAGCCGATCTTGAGAGCTTTGTAGATGAAGGGCCATCGACATCTAAGAAAATGTGAGCATGAATGCTGCCTTATTTTCTGCTGCATGATTATTGAGTTCTATAACATGTTTCTATTCATATTTTATCAATGTATATCAATTTTAAATATTCCTATTACTGTATTAATTTATATTAATAATGGTTACTAATTAAAGAATGTCAATATACAACTTTGTTCTAATTAAAATGTTTTTCATTCGTACTACTCCGAATCACTACTCAGAGTGTCTACATTTATATAACTAGTTTACTGATTTGCGTAAATCTTAGATATTTGAATTGAAATGTTATTAGCAGTGATCAGAGTAGGTAGATTGAATTTTCGTAGTTACATCATTATGTCAAAACACGAACATGCATTTTTTTCGGATAGTTTTGCCATTTTCGGAATTTCATTAAATATCATTGATGTTCTTCTTCGTCTTTTCCTTCAGCGTTTGTCCCGCGTGATTAAATTAGTTAACTAGTCATTTGAAATTAAAAGGACTTATCAAAATTGTCTATATAACGTGAAATTTTATTATCTACTGCTCTACAACTTTTATTCTATGGCTTTTTCAACAGGAGTATCTGTTTCAAAGATATGTGTTCTTGGAAAGTCGCAAAATGTAAGTTTGCACCTAAACGAGAAGTTTTTCCAGTTTTGAACCTTCGATTTCGGCTATACCAGTGAACCAAATTTGAAGGTTGAGATGTTTATTCGGCGCAGAATTTAACCGTCTTTAATATGGAACTGATTAATATTTATCGTCCGATGTACCGTTTTCGAGCTACAAGCAAAAACCTGAAAAAAGGGGAAACAATTTCAACGTTATTTGGGTCGCTAAAGTTATGCACACCTCTTGGGATGGTGCAAACTCGGATTAGCCTACATGCATTTAGGACCAAACGAAGGTATTAAAACGATTTCCAGCTTTCTGGTAATTAATTCCTCGAAAAATTCTAATTTGACTGGCCTATTAACACAAAACCGTATTTATTGCCCCTTCTCTGAAGGAGCTAGCCATATTTATCACCACGTATACTTCAGAAGACAACGCACGCGGGAAGTCAGTTGACTGCAGCATGTTCAAAGAATACCTATTATAAATGCAGTTATTCTAGGAACTTAAACTTATCGAGATCAACTGAGAAGGAATGGATCCCGCGTTGTCTTCGTTACATTAGTTAAATCGCTTGGTGTCTGGAAATAAAACAAAACAAAATACATGGATCGGCCAGTGGCATTTTTATCAGATGCTCCCTCGACCGATATATATCGGCACCATAAGGGCTAATTCATAGCGGCGAGAATCTATAATCTACGAAGATAAATTAGTTTGGGGGAACAATACTATATTTGTTGATGGTGTAGTCATATCTAAGTTTTGCGACATTAAAATGAATAGTTTTTATTTCAGATTAATGCCTTAATATGTTTCAGTAATAGTTACCACAGTCACTACGTTTCCTAACGGGGTTTCTTGTATTTTGTTTTCAGAGGGCAGGCACTGTAGGTTTGATGGTGTTTTGTAGAGGTATTTGTCTTGTTTATTTGGATTTGATGATGCTCGCTTGACGAACAAAAACATGTCATCCCTTCTTCAATAGTCCTCAATAATGTTTATAAATCTTAATCCTTTGTAAATTATTTCAGTTTCTTTTCACATATTCTGGTAATTGGAATCAATCTGATGTTGACCGACTGAAAGATACAATATTAATTGTTAATGTGGCAACACTGTAGAATGGCTTCAAGGCTGTCTTTATTTTATGTTGACCGACTGGAAGATACAATATTAATTGTTAATGTGGCAACACTGTAGAATGGCTTCAAGGCTGTCTTTATTTTATGTTGACCGACTGGAAGATACAATATTAATTGTTAATGTGGCAACACTGTAGAATGGCTTCAAGGCTGCCTTTATTGTTATGTTGACCGATTGGAAGATACAATATTAATTGTTAATGTGGCAACACTGTAGAATGGCTTCAAGGCTGCCTTTATTGTTATGTTGACCGACTGGAAGATACAATATTAATTGTTAATATGGCAACACTGTAGAATGGCTTCAAGGCTGTCTTTATTTTTACACTCACAAAGGAATTCAGAACAAACACTTTAGCATAATAATGTAAATAACTCACCAACACAAGCTTGCAAAAGTAACGAATTTAAAATTTACCACCAGAATGTTCAGTCTCTCTATAATAAAATTGATTACATAAATCTAATGCTTAAAAATGAACTTAAAGACATCTTAGCGCTATGTATTTCAGAGCATTAGCTGGAAGATGAACAACTCGAAGTAATTCAATTCCCAGGGTTTATACTAGCTAGTAAATACTCTAGATCTAATATTAGCCATGGTGGTACTTGTATCTTCTTATGAAATAATTTAGATCGATAACAGTTAACAGCTTATGATTATCTAATTACGGAACAGAATTTTGAATTCTCTGCCGTAAAAATACAGCAGTTTAAATTAATAATTGTATGCGTATACCGTTCTCCGTCAGGAAATTTTCGTTTATTTATAGATAAATTAGAATTTTTACTCAATAACATGGGCAAAGTAAATTTCGATATAATCATTTGTGGGGATGTAAATGTGGATTTCTTAAAATGTGATAGAAATTGTGAATTATTAACACCGTTACTAATTTCCTATGGACTGAAACCTACAATCAACACCCCAACAAGAATAATAAAGTTTAGTAAAACCAGTCCTGATCAATTTTTTATAAATACAGATAAATATCACCATTCAATAGAAGTCTATTTCTCGGGTTTTAGTGACCACCATGGATAAATACTGAGTTTTGAAATACCCGAAGAAATCAATAATAATGAAAATGAAATAAAATCAAAGTGCAGGTCATTCACTGAAACAAATATTACATATTTCAATGACTTATTAAATAAGGAAACATGGTCAGAAATGTATAAACTAGAAAATATAAATGAAAAATTTAATGCATTTAACAGTACCCTAAAACACTATTTTTATAGCATTCCCCATTAACCAAAGAACTATTCAAAATAACAAAGCTAGCAATTGGATAAAAACAGGGATTATAAATTCATGTCAAAGAAAGAAATTTCTACACAAATTATATAAACAATACCACACAACTCCTGAATTCAATTTATACTATAAAAATACAATAGAATATTAAGTAAGGTAATAAGACTAGCAAAGAAAATGCATAATGATAATATTATATCCAAATCATCTAATAAAACAGGGCTATGTGGTCCGTGATAAAGAATGAAGCTGGAAAATCTGCTAAAATAAAATACACTGACCTGCAATAAAAAAGTAATTACTAATCCAGAGGAAATAGCAAACACTTTTAATGACTAATGTCTGGAAATTCCGCAAAAATTATTACATATCACAGGTAAATACACTAAATTCTAATAATAAAATAAATATATGCAGTGATTCTTTATTTATAAATCATGTCACACGTGAAGAGGTAAGAATAGTTATAAAAGAGCTAAAAAATAAATTCTGTGCTAGTATTGATGGTATCCCTGATGCAATTTTAAAGAAATGTGCAGAAGATATAATAAATCCACTTACGCACTTAATAAACTGTTCATTCTCTCAGGAATTTACCCGGATATTTTAAATTTATCAAAAGTAATTCCAGTGCACAAAAACAGTTCTAAAGATGAATTAGATAACTATCGTCCTATTACCTTACCAACTGGTATTGCAAAAATTGTGGAAAAAATCATGTATAAGAGACTGATAAGTTTTATAGTAAAAAATAAAATACTATCAAACTCACAACATGGATTCAGAATGGAAAAATCTACACATACAGCATTTTATGAATGCATTAATGGTATACTGATATTAATTGGCCATAAGGAACATGTAACTGGCCTATTCTTGGATTTATCGAAAGCATTTGATGTTGTTGACCATAAAATCCTCCTTATAATACTAAATCAATATGGTATTAGAGGTCTAGCAAATAAATGGATAGAGTCTTACTTAACAAGGCGTAAACAAATAATAAGCTTGAGACACGAGGATGATAGAACCAGATTACTTAATGAAACATTGTCCAATGAGGGTATTATTAAATTTGGAATACCCCATGGATCGGTTTTGGGCCCACTACTCTTTCTTCTATATATCAATGATATAACACAGAACGTTGATTCTCATAAGGAAATTTTGTTTGCAGACGATACAACACTCGTAATAAAAGGAGAAACTAAACAGATCTTACAGCAGTCTGGTGACTCTGTTACATAAGATTTAACCAAATGGTCACAAGAGAATCGCCTCATAATAAACTATAAAAAAAACAGTATGTCTAAATTTCCACACTATACAGAATAGGAATCCTGCGACGCCCAAAATAACATTAAATGGTCATCAAACAGAAAATAAATCAGAAACAAAGTTTTTAGGACTATGGATACAACACGACTTGAAATGGAATAAACATATACAATATCTGAATACTAAACCGAAATTGATGTGCTTTGCTTTACGTATTTTGAAAACTTGCACTAGCATGCACACATTAAGAAATACTTATTTTGCTTATTTTCATTCATACTTAAGATATGGGGTCATATTTTGGGGTATGTCACCAGATGTACTAAGCACGTTTAGGATACAAAAGAGGGCGATTAGAATTAAGGCAAATGTAAACACCAGAGAATCATGTAGACCTCTGTTTAAAGATTTAAACATTCTCCCACTGCCCTGCATTCATATATTTGAAAGTATTATTTTTTAGAATTTAATGAATAAAGACATTTTTCTTAAAACAAACAATGATGTTCATAAACATAACACAAGACAAAATCCAAACATTTATTTTTCACACACACACACACACACACACACGCATATATCAAAAAGGAACTTTTCACACAGGAGTTAAATTATGCAATAAACTACCCCAGTATATAAAATTTGCCACAAAAATAAAAATCTTAGAAAGAATGTTGAAAGCTTATCTGCAGTGCCATTGTTTTTACTCTGTAGTTGAATATCTTAGTGTATAGGAGCGATGAAATCTATAAATATATTTTACTTTTCTATTTTAATTGTAATACCTAGCTGTTAGCGGTTGTATTTATAGAATTAAGTGTTCATATTGTGATAATAGAGTTAGATGTAAATAGTTGTCCAATAAGATTGTATGTCTTAAGATCTATTATTATAATAAGTTATAAATAGTTATAGTATTAGTAATATATACCTGTAAGTTCTTTTATTTTCTATGTAATTTCTGACATATCCTATATCAAAAATATATTGTATACATGTAATTGATCAAATGGATAAATAATAATCTAATCTAATCATATTCTCCGACATTTCCTAGCAAGAAACACGGTTTTATGATTGACATATGAAAAGCAGTTTTTTGATCAGTGTAGGATGATATATTTCTATTTTGAAGCGCCTCTGTACCGGTTGATTATTGACAGCTATTACGTTTTTGACTAGAAATGTACAGACAACTGCGTCATAATTCTAATATTACTGGTAGCGTGTCCATACTAGTGCATTCTAGTAGCGGTGATAGTTGTCTACGAATACGAAAGACAAATGAAAGGTTGAGCAATCTTAGTACAGTCTTGCAACATTAGTAGTTGAAAGTGCGGTGTTAACATCGCATAGACGAGCTCCCGAGGGATACAGTAGTACGTGCTTTTATGTATACTTTAAGTTATCATCACCTTGACACAGGGCACGACTTTAATGCCCTAGGGACCGCTCACGGAGTGCATTTATATTAAGATGTGTTAGTCATGTCGGAAAGAAAGGTGAGCTAGACTGGATATTTCGACCAATATCCACTAACTGATGGGTAGAGTGTATTTCAGGGCCACCACATGCCCAATGCTACCGTTGCTACGGCAACGGGGCCCGCAAGGACGGGGAAAAAATAAAAAGTAGAAGATTTTTAATAAATCATAGAAAGAAAACAATAATAAAATCACTAGGACTAGATTTATGTGTATCAATGAAATATTACATCAGAGTAAAATAAATTGGTTCATTGGATATGCAGTGCGTTGCGTACAACAGCTGTGAGTAACACGTGGCACAGTGCGTGTGCAGAAGCAGAACACTGCCCGCCGGGCCCGCCCTCGGCGACTCGGCTCAAGGTCAATGACGTTGCTACCCCTCTCCCCCACACCGCGGCCCGCTGACGTCACCCTAACAGGTGCTTGCAGTGTGTTTCCGCCGCAAGACAGTTTGTGTATGTAATAGTTGCTTTATTATAGCATTGATCATTATGTCTACAAGTAATTTCAAGCACAAATCCGGGACGCAAAAACGGAAGTTAAAAGCCATTATAGATGCAAAAGGGGCCTTGGGCCGGCAGAATATTACAACGTTTTTTAAAAAGAATGATGATAGTGATAGCTGCTCTCATTGTGAGGATGATGCAAGTGTTAGGTGTAACAGTTTATCTACTTGTAAAACTACTGATGATAGTGTGTCTGTGTCCAGTGAATTAATGTTTGAAACTGATGACAATACAGGCAAGATTTCCTCTGAGGTGCAGCAGGTAGGACATGTTATAGATTCAATCAATACGGGTAGTAATAACGAAAACGATATTTCAAATGACGAGAGTTCTAACAATGATAAGTCAATCTTAGATTTTACCGACCCAGGCACATGGTCGGAAATAATTAGTGATATTTATCGCCAGAATATTGTCTCTCTAAACAATATATTACTTTGAAGAATTACGTAGTCAGGCTAAGACATTCCCTAAATACAAAACAGGAAAACTGTTTCCAAACGATCTTCTCAACAATAAATCTATAAACAATCGAGAAAACTACCCCCAGGGACTGGTTAATTTGGAGCTCTTCAAAAGAGACACTTCATTGCATTGCCTGTACTCTTTTTTCAAATAGCTAAAAAAGAAGCAAATTTGCAAACATAGGATTTTCAACGGCTCAATTTCCATGGAAAATGTTGTATAACAAAATTCCCCAACATAAAAATAGCAATAACCATCGTAAGTCTTATTGTCAATGGAAATCCCTCCAACAATCAATTAATTCAAAAGGTATTGACAGTGGTCTTCAAAAACAAATTTTGAATGAAGCAGAAAAGTGGAAAGCAATTATACAACGGATTTAAGACGTGACACTCTTTCTAGCATCATGGGGGTTGCCTTTTCAAGGAGATAATGTATCAATCGGTGATGCAAATAATGGAAATTTTCAGGGGACTTTGGAGTTAATTGGAAAATATGATGAAATCACTAGGGAGCACTTGGCTAAGATCAAAACTCTGCAATTCCAAGGAGAAAACATGCAACGACAAGCCCATTACGTATCTTGGAAGAGTCAAAATTAGTTCATTTCACTTTGTGGTGAAAAAGTTTTAAAATTTATACTTGAAGAAAGGCAAGAAACTATTTATTATGGGTTGATTGTTGATACAACTCCTGATGCATCACATCAAGAACAAAATGTATTTATTTTGAGATATGTCATTCAAAATAAAGACTCCTAGCAATATGAAATAAAAGAATGGTTTGAGAAATTTGTCAACTTTAATGGAAAAAGTGAAGAAAATATTACTAATGAAATTTTAACTGTCTTAGCTGAAAATAACATCCCTCTTGAGGACTGCAGGGCTCAAGCGTATGATGATGTATCTAACATGTGTGGGAAAGTCAAAGGAGTAAAAGCAAGACTGTTATAGAAAAATGATGTGGCATTTTATTCACCATGTGGAGCTCACTCCTTAATACAGTAATACAGTATAAATATGCCCCGAAACTATGACCTCCTTTGGAAACTTGGAAACAATGTATTCTTTTTTCGCCCATAGTCCTACAAGATGGGATATTTTGACTTTTGAAGTGCCGCTTTCACTAAAAACAATCGCAAACAAGGTGGTTTGAAAGATTCGAAGCCGTTGTTCCCGTTGCAATGCACTACCTAGGACTATTAACGGCCTTAGAACGAGTATTAACTGAGTTGAAGTCAAGCTTAGAACCAAAAGCATACAATAAAGCTATGGGTCTTAATAAATACTTTTCTTCTTTTCAAGGCCTTTGTATGACAGTATTTTGGTACAAAGTGTTGGGCTGCATCAATGAAAAGTGTGTAATAATTCAGTCGCGGGGTATTTCTCTGGACATTTCAGTCAAACTGATGAATGGTCTGAAGGAAGAACTGAAACTCAGATGAATTTGTGTTCACTACCTAACCTATTATTTACTTCTCCCCGACTACCATAGTCCTTTTCTGACTAACAGGTGAAACGTATGTTGTCCCCAGACTTATGCAGAGGATTGTTTACATGTTTTCAGGACTTCAACCAATCAAGTCGTTATCCCACCTCTTTGGAAACGTTTATATGTTTAAGGTTTCTTGCTACCCCAGTATACTACTGCTGCATAAAACATTTGCCACGCTGATTGCGAGAACCTACTGTCACACGTGTTAATGTTCTCTGATAGGGAAGTATTTGGCAAACTCCCTGCTCTAAAGGTCAAGTGCTCAGCTAAACACGGCTATCTGTACTGAGAGCAGCTGCACAGGGGCCATCACAAGCTCTTTAGCCTTTTAGCTGCTAGGTATTTTCCAGATAAATGAACACCCAAGTGCTGAGTTATTTTCACATATCTTGGTGCCGTATTACATCAAGGCACTAAATCAATTTAACATATTCCCCCTTCTCCTACTCATGGTGTCGACAGAACGTGGAAATAAGGGAAATTTGTCTCCCTGTAAATGTCAGGGTAATTTGAAGAAACATTAAGAAAATTAATAAATCTAAAATAAAACCTTGGATGACTTGCAAAACAAAACAGAGAATTAAAAAAACTGAAATATATAAAAATAAGATTTCAGGCAAAAATAGACAAACGTAACAGAGTAAAATGGTATTTACAGATGAGGAACGCCTGAGAAGATCAGAGCGAATGAAAAGCTACTGGGCGACTCGGAAAGAAAACGTATTGAAGAAGAGGACCAAGAAATGATTGACTGAAGTGGTCCAATGAGGCCGTAAAAGCAGAAGCAGAAAAACAAATTTTGCATCAAGCAAGTGAGAATTATTTTGCATCCATAATCTGGCGCGGCCAAAAACGTAGCGCGCTTCCCCTCGCCGACTAAATCATGTCTAAATGAATCGTTATGCAAGAGGGGAGGTACCATATAAGCAAGATTATATACTAATTAAAAAAATATCCACTAAATTAACATGTCAGGCTAAGTCTTTCGCCACCAATGCTATTGGGTCTTCTTCTTCTGCGCGAATGGATCTCCTAGGACCACGCGGGATCAACACTTACTGGCCTTGATGTTTGTCCAATAACTCT
Organism: Meconema thalassinum; assembly: GCA_946902985.2. Classification (NCBI taxonomy): domain Eukaryota; kingdom Metazoa; phylum Arthropoda; class Insecta; order Orthoptera; family Tettigoniidae; genus Meconema; species Meconema thalassinum. The sequence continues at coordinate 17,780,748 of OX336395.1, read as the reverse complement.
TCATGCGCAACGATTGATCGAGTCGACGTTAAGAAACGCCACTACTCTTTACTGCAGGGTCTGTTCCGTCAGCCATTACAGCGCAAAGAAGTCATGCATAAGTCAAACCAAGACCGTAACATCAAAACAAAGATGGTGACAATCGTAGGGGAACAGTTGTTGAGACTGGCAGGTATGGTGCCATCGAAATAGCGGCAAATTCCAAGACAAGCATTCGTATAATTGATTAAATTCCACCAGAAATGGCAGGATTTTATGTAATAAGGCACAAATTCAATATGAAACCCTGACGTACTTCCTTACAAGCGACAGTAGCTAAAAATACAGACACAAATGTAGGAAAGGTAAGACAAATACAGTATTTATAAAATGCAAATACTGGTAAATGGAGCTACAAGAATGCAAATAGAAATTGTTGTTGTTGCTTATATTAGGGGCTACGACATAGTGGTCTTATAACCCCATGTATTTGTGTGTGGAATTCGTGTGATAACCTGTGTTATTGTTATGGCTGAACTAGTGTGCTTGAACATTGGGGATTGGATTGGGAAGGAGAAAGTCATCGCCTTAAGTTAGGAACCATCCTGGCATTTGCCTGGATTAGAAATGGGAAAACCACGGAAAACCACTTTGAATAGGAAGCAGCCGTACCATCCCAGCATTTGCCTGCAGTAGAGGTGGTAAACCGCAGAAAACCACTTCCAGGATGGCTGAGGTGGACATAGAAGCCTCCTCTACTCGGTTGCCTCATTAGGCTGAGTGCACTAATGTCTTCGCAATGTGTATGTCAGTCCAATCTACGTCTCAAATGACACAACTCTTCCATTTATGGAGATCATAAGGAGTTCCATTGATAACTGTCATACTGTTGCATGGATGTTGATTCATTTAAGGCCTATGTGTACATAAACAGAAATGACTGAGCGTATTCTTAAAAGCCACCAGGGCTACCAACTGTTAATAAATGCTCTCTTTATTTTCTTATCCAAATACCAATATATCAGAAAGTACGCAAGCCGGCAGCTTTAAACTATGCACACGTATAGTACCTGACATTCTAGATTAATTCTGAGTAACTTATATACGTCAGTGTTATCAACATGATTCTAAGCCTGCTGATAGGACCAATTTTTAAATACATGTTACTTCAATACTGTCAATTGGATTTTAACCAAATGTATAGGCTCGGGGGGCTGTACCCCCTGAAAGCCACCCCCCATCTTTCACTAAAAACACCCTAACTGGCAGCATTCATAAGACCAGAACAGTACCCTTACACGGCAAGAGGTGACCACCCAGCTTGGGAGGTTGGCCAACCACTTGCAACACATAACATAAACATCTACACACCAGCTAACTGGGGCAGCTATGTCAACGGAATGCTGACTAAGCAACGACAGGAACTATAAGAAGGAAGGCCTTTTTGGAGCATTATCTGTCATACAGTGTGTGCCGCCGAAGGCCCTAGCCGACAACTGTGCCAGCTGCCATCATCAGGTGAGACTCAGCAAGTGTTCAGAATCCTTTACTTTGTAAACACCCAGCCACAATCTTGTACACTCAACTTGTATCATTACTTACATTCCCTAAGAGGGACTTACAATTTCACACTCACTGACCAATAAACACATGGTCAGTAAACTACACTTGTCTTGATAATTACACGCCTCTTTACATCCTCATACCCTTCCTGACTCTCGTCACGATTGACCGTGACCATAGTAACCAGTAATTGCTTGCTCAGGTTTCATTGTGCTTCCCGCAGGCGACTCGACTACATAACGTCGAGCCGCTGACGTAAGCACGCCGACTGTATCACTCCTTCCGTCCAGCTGGCAGGCCGGTGTAATAGCCTGCATTTATAGGTCCATCCCCTAAGCGACACTTGCGTCTTTGCAGGAACACCCCTTAGCGTTTAAGTGCTAAACAACACACTACACTGGTAAGCTTACCCAGCTACGGGAAGCTACCCTCTCCTAGGAATCACCTTTCAAATTAGTACAATAACATAAATGTTTTATCCCTAAACTACTCCCCAACTAAGGGATCTAAAACATATTGGTGGAGGCGCTGCTACCACGTACAGTAAGGGTAGGACTCATACAACGAGTTCTCGTGGTAGAAACGACCCCTACCGCACACAGCCAAGCGAGTCTAAATTTTTTTAATGCTACATTACGTCCCACACTTTTCCTTTATTACACGGGAGTTTGTATTATTACACCCACCCCCATCCTCCCCATAGTACAAGGTCTGTGGAAATTAAATGACCACATTTAGAACCACACTAAGAGACTTTGCGCACCATTTGCCGGCTAGTACGACTCCACTCCTGCCGAAGTTAAAAATTAAGAACGGTGACTTGATAACCGACCAGACTGCTGTACAACTTCTTAGGGAACTCGAATTCAAGGCATCAGAGATCCGCGCTCAACACCCTGCAGCAGCACCACAAGTCACACATTTTACACGATCCCAGGCCAGTGAACACAGACAAGAGTCACCAAAATCCAGCGCTAGTGAAGTAGATTGCCTGCCAACACTCCACCCCCTATTGTTGCAGCAACTGCAAATCACAGAGCAGAAGACTGATAATCTGCTCGCGCGCATCACACAGTTACTAGATACAGACACTGTTAAAGCAGACAATCACACGACAGAGGCAATCCTAGACATACCCACTATTTTGGAAACGGTGAAACAGGATTTAGACAGGACTGTACACGTAGTCAAATCCACACAGTACGACAACACACCATCAATCAGTACCGATATATCAGGTGACGAGCCACCTGGTAACGTAACACAAGTGTCGTACACGGGGAGTTAGGCGAATTCCCCTCTGAATAACACAAACACCTCGGCACACGATAGCGGTGCGAACAGCATAGACAGATCAATATCACTACACAGCCAACGAGAGACAGCTGAACGCGAGATGAACAGACACACAGAATACCCCATGATCCACCCCACAAAGTTCACGGGGGAAGGCCAGGATCCCGAGGAATACCTCAAGGCCTTCAATAAAACGGCTCGGATCAATGGCTGGAGCGATGAAATCAAAAAACGGCTCCTCCCTGCATACCTCACAAAGGCGGCCATGACATGGTATGAGCTTCATGAGGACAACCTAGAAAATGCCACATGGGAGGAAATCACTTTATTGTTGATAAGTGAATTCCAGCTCATACCAGATGAGGAGGACCTGTATGACCAAATTCGACAGAAGTCACAGGGACCTAAAGAAAACGCACAGTCGTACATAAACGCAAAATTGCTGATGTGCGATAAATATAACGCAGCTATGACGAACAAGCAGAAAGTTAAGCTGTTAATGCAGGGCCTCAGACCATCCATCGTGGACAAGTTGTGCATTATGAACAACCCCACGGTCCAACACATGCTGAATAACATAAAGACAATACAGGCAGGGAAAAAGATCATGGAAAAAGCTACGGAGAAAGCCGTGAATCAGCACTTTCATCCACAAAAGGACGACACTAGTCAAAAGATGGATGAGTTAATGAACAGGATGGCCGGGCGAGGCGGTTTGTGGGTAGATTATAGGCTAGGGAATAACCCACCCACCAAGGGAAGATGATTAAAAGAAGGAAGTAGATTTGGGATTTGGAAAAGAAGGATAGAGAAATAGGAGGAGAGTCCCACAAAATTAATAAGTTGACTTTTAATTCATTTAGAAGCGGTTGCCACCGCAAATATGTGCTCGGATACCTAAAATGGCTACGAGCTTGGTCGAGGCTAACGGGAGCCGCAGATAAGGCTTGGGCAGTTTGCCAGAGAGAACCTGTAGTGTATTTCCTCCCAAGCACGAATGAAAGTACTATAGGGAAGGGTGATGATCTGGCCAGACAGATAGTAAAAGCTTTATTATATATGAACGAGGGCATAAACCTAGGAAGAGCTAGGAAAGCCAGGATCCTGCCTAACTGTATTATCAAAGAAATGATGAATCCAAAAACAAATATTTAGTTTATTTAACAATGCAGGAAAAAGTTTGATGAAATTAACAATTATGTAATGTAATTTTAATTAACATAGTTCGTTTGAACTTTTTAACAAATAGGGTCGCAGACCTCTCCACGTTAAACAGTTGCTCCAGGCAATTGACAATTTTTAAGGTTTTTTAAACCGTGAATTAAAATCTTGGTAAGATTTCACAAATAGGCAAAATGGAATAATTAAAGTTTTAACATTTACAGGAGTACAAGCAAAAGATGAAACCTCTGAAAGAACATTCTAACGAAAATAACAACTTCGAAGATAACAAAATGGAAAACATAAAGAATAAAAAGGAAGTTCCTACAACTTCTTATATTTATACAGAATTACTTTGTGAAATTTATACAAGGAGAGCAGGTCACTTACTGTGAACCTGAAAAGTTGATCAGAAGGAAGGTTCTAGACCTCTTATACTTTGAATAAGACTCGCCAGTCAAATGAGGCAGTTATCATTTAGCGAGACCAAAAAATAACTCACTCAAGAGTTGAGAGAATTGTTTTCCTTGCTTTTGAAGGGAGGAACAATGTAAATTTAAAACTTGTATCACACAAGAAATTATGCAGAATTTAATTAATGTTAAACTAGCAAAGTTGGAAGGGTACCTCGTGAGTAACACCTTATAGACAGTTACAATTTTATAAATAATGGTTGTTAGTAGAAGGTTAAGGAAAGATCATGGGGATATAGGATCAATGTTCATGGCCGTATTTAATATAACCGGACGATCGCGACGCGGTAGAAACGTGGAGAAAGCACTGATTATCACTATTGTCTGTAAAGATGGATGCAAAGTTCACCAGAGAAACACTGAAGCTCATGAGAAAAAAAGTTATTGCAATTATGGAGATAACTGATTGCACTATGTAGGTGAAAGTCTATTTCTCGAAAAAGTCGTGATTCACAATTAAATGCGCCAGAGAATGTTCTAGAAGTTCCAACGGTGGAGGAAGTTAGCTATTGCAAAAATTTATAAGGAAGATTCCTCATTTTAACTAGTAGTTTCGCAAGTGCGTGTCAATACTTGACGGCAAGACTCGCAGATAGAGAACAAGATCTCGAAGGTTCCAGAACGACCTTAGCAGAAAATGGGGTTGAGAAAATCCAACGGAGGAAATAACTTTGTAATTATAGACAGCGGGTATTAGATAATCTCCCACGTAGCGAGAGGGTTTCTCGTTTAAATAGCTTAAGAAAAGCTCCTTTTAGTAAGGTTGGCTTACAAGAAAAAGCTCAACATTGCAAATCCCACGAAGGATGATTTTGCCCCAAGTAAATATTTTCACACTGCCTATAATTAAAATTAAAATCACTTGGAAGTTAAAACCATGAAGATGATGTTAAAACTTTTTAAAAATGGTACTTATCTCGATTTCATGTTGAAGTCGGAGTTCCTTAGGAAGACTATCTAGCCAACATGGCGTAGAAGAGGTTGTGCCTCTTGGTTGAGGAGGCTAAGCTCGAGCGGAGCTTTGACTGTACGAGTCAACTGCAGACGAAGAAGTGAGAGCAGCTCAACGGAGCACTGAGAGACCACGGAAGGGGGAGAGAGTGGGGGTAGGAAACAAAAGGAGAACATATAAGCATGGCCAACTTAGCAAAACATAATTGATTTCTTGGTGAGCTGGTCTTCAAGGAGTTGATAGATGATACTAGCGCAGCATGGTGAGTAAAGAAGTAGACGTAGTCCTCTTGCTCAAGGAGAAAATAGCTGACGATGGTAACGAAAGCTGGTAGCCAAATAGATAAGTAAGTCATCTTGCACGATGAGGAATTGAGTAGCTTCAGAGGCTCGCTACTAGATGACGCTAGGTGGATCACAGAAGTTATATATCTGAAACATACTTATGAAGACATAAGAAACATGCTCAACAAGGAGAAAACAGATGATCACTGTTGGTGTTTGGCAAGGAGGAAGGAAGAAATGAACATGCAAAGAGCAATAGACATTATATCTCTCGTACCGTGTATTCAAAGAATACACCATACTGGGGGGACAAACACCAACAGAGAGCAAATAAGCAGTTACACATTTATTGGAAGCGGAGCGATCAAAGACAGTGGTCTTATGATCGGTCCATTTGTAGTCAAGATTCTGGCCACCCTGACTCTCCCATCTCTTCCAGGGTAACATTGGGTCACCCTACCAGAAATCCATACTAGGGGGGGGTGAAATATCTCTAACCAAGACCAAGTCCCCTACTTTAATATCGGGACTGGAAAGAAACCACTTCTGCCTCCGTTGCAAGGAAGTTAAATATTCCAAGTTCCACCTATTCCAAAAAGAATTACGGAGGGCTTCAAGTTTCCGCCAAGCGATAGGTAGATTAGAATCCCTGTAAGAATTAGGAAGAGGAGGAGGGGCAGAAAGAGAGGTGCCGATAAGGAAGTGACCAGGGGTGAGTGGAAGTAGGTCATCAGGGTCATTGGAAAGCGGAGTTGAAAGGCGAGAATTATCAACACTTTCAATCACGAAATAGCTGGAAACTGAGGGAAATAAAGCACTAGTAAAGATTACGATACGAAGAGAAAGAAGAATTGGCAAGTTTAAACAAAGCGTATAGGAACAAGTACATCTATTCAGGACAAGAATATACCAAATAAACAAAGGAACTATGCGAGTAGAAAGCAAGAACGCCATAGGTAACAAACGAGTAGCCATAAACAATGACCTCAAGTTATAATGAGTATCAAAGGGTTTACTCAGAAAAATACTTAAGTCAGCGAAAAACGGGACATGACAATCATGAATACAAAAACACATCGAAGGTGACGACGAGAAAAAACAAGTTTGTTCATCAATGAACATTAAGATCGCAAAATATGCAAGCAAATTGCAATACATACGCGCGTGAGAAATACGCAACGAAGTTTTAAAGTAAGAATCGAAACAATTGTAAGATACGAGCGTGAGTAAGTGATAGAAGTAAACAAATACAGCCTTGACACACATAGTACAACGAGATAAGACATATAAATAGCTGACAGAGTCCTTTAGCGGAACGAGTTTATTTTGGGAACTAGGGGAACGGCTTCCGAGCGTGCGGTAGCGACTCGCAAGACGATCGTTGGCAATCAGCCAGAGTTGAGATAAGAGAAACTTGTTTTGAACTGTGTCAATCATACAGGAAATAAACAACGACTGGGCATTCCTCAGACTGGTATACACACGAGTCTCAAAAACAAGCAGTTCAAAGTGCACACACACTAATTGAGTCAGCTGTAACTTAAAGCAGAACGAGTTACACGACATGCAGTCAATCGTAACTTGGACGTGAAAAAACAATTTAAAGCTATATGAAATAAAGTAGGAAATCAATTTCGCATAATTGAGAGGATCACGAAATCGAACAATTTTCACCAAAAAGAAGCTTAATTCTTCCGAGCAAAGAAGACAAGCTGGGACATTGAGACGAAGGTTATGCATAAGAATAGTTATTCTAGATGCAATGGAATTCAGAGTTTCAAGCGGTTTCATGAGCGACTTCCAATTGCGAGGAAGGGGGTAGGAGCCGGCCGTGGCCATCCCTCTACATAACGAAAGAAGTGAAACATAGCGTACAGCAAAGTGATGGTGACTGATAGCCATGGTTTTACACAAGGGGAAGATAGTTTTCGAGGAATAGTTTAAGTAATTAACTGCTATAAAAAATGACATAAGAAGATATACGAAATAACACAAAGCAAGGCGAACTTGAATTGCCATTTTGTGCGGGAAGAAGGAAAAACCATTTAAACAACTTACAGGGTTAGCGCAGTTATTCACTATAAGACATCGTTTCGACAAGTGGTTTTCAAAAATATTGAGATTTGAAAAATGAGCGTTCTCTTTTTCAGAAATGGGATTTATGTCAGCTGTGACGAAATGACATTGTGCTTTGGTTTGAACACTGGTATGTTTGATTTCGCCAGTGATAACCCAACCAAAATCGGTGTCTCTAGCGACCACGGTTGAAGATAACTTGCGTGTTTGTTTGCGAATGCAATTCCAAAAAACATTGGCACTGAAAAGCACATCAATGGGACCTTGAGCATTAAACTGAGGATCGGCTAACCTTAAGTGCGAAGGAATCTTTAAACTGGAAGTATTAATGGAGTGACTTGGAGTGTCTTTACCAATACTGGTAAGAATGAGACAGTTTAAATTAAGATTGGTGTTTCTTTGGCAAACGTCTCTGATTTTCAATTTTGAAGACTGCAAAACTTGAGTTTTCAAATTGTCAATGCCGGTCACATTGATAGAAGTAGGCGATGACGAAAGACCTAGTTTTTTAATCAACGATTGCGAAACAAAGTTGTGCGTTGAAGCGGAATCGAGAAGACCACGGGTTTTGAACCAATTTCCAAATCTATCTTGGATTTCAAATTGTACAGTGGTCAACAGGGTTTGCGCACTATGAAAAGTGTCGGCGTTGGAAATGCAGGAAGAAGCATTAGTTTGTTCGGAGCGGCTCTGCAAGGAGCTTAAAGAGGCAGGTGCTGATGACCTCGATTTATCGTGAACGTGCAATAAAGAATGATGCGGTTTTTTGCAATGAAAACAGAGATTTAATGACGTACAGTTCGAAGAAGAATGCTTAGGTGATAAGCAATTGAAACAATGTTTGCTGTTTAAGACAAACTTTCTTCGATCTTCGACAGACAATTCTTTAAAGGATTTGCACGAATACAAGGTGTGAAGCTTTTTACAGAGCGTGCATTTTAATGATTTATTAAGCGGCCTATCTTCTCTTGAATGATTAAAAGAAGAACGGGTTTGTTTGTTTTCGACAAATGGGGGCTGATGTCCCTTTGAAGAAGCAAGTTTTTTTTCAAAAATTTGACACTGAGGATTCGTTTCGACTCTTTCGCACTGAAATGCGAGTGCTGTAAGGAATTGACATCGACTGTTGAGAAACGAGACAAGGTGTTCGAAGGAAAATTCTTTGTTGTAGGCGAGTTCGACCTCCCAGGCCTTCAGTGTCGAAAAATCGAATCTTGATGTAGCTAGGTGAATAAGTATGGTGTCCCATGTTTGGACAGGCTGTTTTAATTGGTATAACGCTCTGACATTTAACTGCATAGAATCTAAGAGGTCTCTTAAAGATGTGACGTCATTAGGTTTGACGGCAGGTAAGTTGAAGAGACAGCGGATATGACGAGCGACACTCAACCTTAAATTGCCATATCTCTCTTTAAGGAGATTAAAGGCGATGTGGTAGTTGTCTGCGCTTAAAGGCAGTGACTCTACCAAGGTCAAGGCCTCTGATTCCAAAGACGTGCGGAGGTAGTAAAATTTATGTATGTCTGGGATCTCGATATTTTCATGAATTAAAGAACAGTAAAGTTCGTAAAAAGAATACCATTCACCTTCCTTGCCTGAGAAGTGGGGTAGGCTTATCTTGGGAAGTAACGGTTTCGGTTTGTTCTCATGAACTGAAGCAGGTGCGAACTGGGCCGGATTGATGACCCTAGTGTCCGGTTCTGAGATATTGCGAATCAATTGGTGGGCCTTTGCAATTCCTTCAAAGTACAAGGGTTCGACCTCATCCCGGTCCAATTGCAGTTCTGGACAAGCGGATTCAATCTCCGTTTGAATTTGGTCATAATAATCATAAGACCGTTCGTACAACTTAAGACGATGTGTTAAGATATCTAAATCACACTCGGCGGGATTTAATTTGTTGATAAAATTTCGGAATCTAGTGAGTTGCCCTTTATAAGAAGAACGTCTGGCAATGAGAGTTTCATCTTTTTCAGAAGGAGCCATGACAAAAATAATAAATTGAAATACAACTCACGAAACTGTAGAACTTTGGAGATGCTGTCAGGTTTGCAGCAGAGAATGGATAGCAAGAACGGGACACACCAAAGGAGACAGGAGCGGCCTCTTTCCCGTTCACAGGCTTTGCATGATGTAGATATAGCTGAAAGATCCAAAGGAGATATTAAAAATATGCAAAGTATTGTCAAATGACACTTGACAAACAATAGAAATAACAAATGGACTCTCCCGGGTTTCTGGTACCAAATTTTGGGTAGATTATAGGCTAGGGAATAACCCACCCACCAAGGGAAGATGATTAAAAGAAGGAAGTAGATTTGGGATTTGGAAAAGAAGGATAGAGAAATAGGAGGAGAGTCCCACAAAATTAATAAGTTGACTTTTAATTCATTTAGAAGCGGTTGCCACCGCAAATATGTGCTCGGATACCTAAAATGGCTACGAGCTTGGTCGAGGCTAACGGGAGCCGCAGATAAGGCTTGGGCAGTTTGCCAGAGAGAACCTGTAGTGTATTTCCTCCCAAGCACGAATGAAAGTACTATAGGGAAGGGTGATGATCTGGCCAGACAGATAGTAAAAGCTTTATTATATATGAACGAGGGCATAAACCTAGGAAGAGCTAGGAAAGCCAGGATCCTGCCTAACTGTATTATCAAAGAAATGATGAATCCAAAAACAAATATTTAGTTTATTTAACAATGCAGGAAAAAGTTTGATGAAATTAACAATTATGTAATGTAATTTTAATTAACATAGTTCGTTTGAACTTTTTAACAAATAGGGTCGCAGACCTCTCCACGTTAAACAGTTGCTCCAGGCAATTGACAATTTTTAAGGTTTTTTAAACCGTGAATTAAAATCTTGGTAAGATTTCACAAATAGGCAAAATGGAATAATTAAAGTTTTAACATTTACAGGAGTACAAGCAGTGTACTATATGAAACCTCTGAAAGAACATTCTAACGAAAATAACAACTTCGAAGATAACAAAATGGAAAACATAAAGAATAAAAAGGAAGTTCCTACAACTTCTTATATTTATACAGAATTACTTTGTGAAATTTATACAAGGAGAGCAGGTCACTTACTGTGAACCTGAAAAGTTGATCAGAAGGAAGGTTCTAGACCTCTTATACTTTGAATAAGACTCGCCAGTCAAATGAGGCAGTTATCATTTAGCGAGACCAAAAAATAACTCACTCAAGAGTTGAGAGAATTGTTTTCCTTGCTTTTGAAGGGAGGAACAATGTAAATTTAAAACTTGTATCACACAAGAAATTATGCAGAATTTAATTAATGTTAAACTAGCAAAGTTGGAAGGGTACCTCGTGAGTAACACCTTATAGACAGTTACAATTTTATAAATAATGGTTGTTAGTAGAAGGTTAAGGAAAGATCATGGGGATATAGGATCAATGTTCATGGCCGTATTTAATATAACCGGACGATCGCGACGCGGTAGAAACGTGGAGAAAGCACTGATTATCACTATTGTCTGTAAAGATGGATGCAAAGTTCACCAGAGAAACACTGAAGCTCATGAGAAAAAAAGTTATTGCAATTATGGAGATAACTGATTGCACTATGTAGGTGAAAGTCTATTTCTCGAAAAAGTCGTGATTTACAATTAAATGCGCCAGAGAATGTTCTAGAAGTTCCAACGGTGGAGGAAGTTAGCTATTGCAAAAATTTATAAGGAAGATTCCTCATTTTAACTAGTAGTTTCGCAAGTGCGTGTCAATACTTGACGGCAAGACTCGCAGATAGAGAACAAGATCTCGAAGGTTCCAGAACGACCTTAGCAGAAAATGGGGTTGAGAAAATCCAACGGAGGAAATAACTTTGTAATTATAGACAGCGGGTATTAGATAATCTCCCACGTAGCGAGAGGGTTTCTCGTTTAAATAGCTTAAGAAAAGCTCCTTTTAGTAAGGTTGGCTTACAAGAAAAAGCTCAACATTGCAAATCCCACGAAGGATGATTTTGCCCCAAGTAAATATTTTCACACTGCCTATAATTAAAATTAAAATCACTTGGAAGTTAAAACCATGAAGATGAGGTTAAAACTTTTTAAAAATGGTACTTATCTCGATTTCATGTTGAAGTCGGAGTTCCTTAGGAAGACTATCTAGCCAACATGGCGTAGAAGAGGTTGTGCCTCTTGGTTGAGGAGGCTAAGCTCGAGCGGAGCTTTGACTGTACGAGTCAACTGCAGACGAAGAAGTGAGAGCAGCTCAACGGAGCACTGAGAGACCACGGAAGGGGGAGAGAGTGGGGGTAGGAAACAAAAGGAGAACATATAAGCATGGCCAACTTAGCAAAACATAATTGATTTCTTGGTGAGCTGGTCTTCAAGGAGTTGATAGATGATACTAGCGCAGCATGGTGAGTAAAGAAGTAGACGTAGTCCTCTTGCTCAAGGAGAAAATAGCTGACGATGGTAACGAAAGCTGGTAGCCAAATAGATAAGTAAGTCATCTTGCACGATGAGGAATTGAGTAGCTTCAGAGGCTCGCTACTAGATGACGCTAGGTGGATCACAGAAGTTATATATCTGAAACATACTTATGAAGACATAAGAAACATGCTCAACAAGGAGAAAACAGATGATCACTGTTGGTGTTTGGCAAGGAGGAAGGAAGAAATGAACATGCAAAGAGCAATAGACATTATATCTCTCGTACCGTGTATTCAAAGAATACACCAGTTTGCTCTTTGGCACCGCAGTCGCCCGGGACTTTATTAATTACTAGTACTAACCATTAATATAAATGTCGACAACTAGTATTAAGGGAGCGGAATCCGGCGGTTCTAGAGACAACCGGTGTTTCTAGAATACGTGCGGGTGGTGATCTGAGGAAGTAAATTGCCTCAGGCGATCGCTCTGGTCAAAATTTTAGCATGTAAGACAGTTGCATTTGATACGCAACTTAGAATTAAGCAAATTTAATAACCGCTGTTGCTAAATAATAGCACAGCACATTTCGGCACTAGACTAAGTTAAACCATTCGGCTTATAAATACCAATTTTTTTCCCTTTTACTTATAATAATTTAGACTAACCATTTCGGCGCCTGGTAACTAAAATTCGCTGCCAGGGTAAGCCCGATAATACATTAAGTTAAACTATATTAGGATAGCACGATCGGCGCCTGATGACAAACAAACCCGTCATCAGGGTAAGCCCGACAATACGTTAAGTTAACTAAGATTAAGATGACGCGCTCGGCACCTGGTGACAAACAAACCCGTCATCAGGGTAAGCCCGACAACGCATAGATTAAGACAAATAATACCTAGGCTAACCTAGAAATAAGGTACACCTCAGTGGCGCCACACTTAGTCTTACAAATTAAGCGCCACCGACGAAGTGTTATATGTATATATATGTGATGTATTGCCATGTATTGTAAATGCATTATTATTCACTAATCCACTTTCACCCTCACAGGAAAGCGAGGAAGCAGATGAATGCACATGTTTTCTAAATAGATGGCCTTTAATATATTTTTGTTTCACAGATCACGAGGATTACACACAAACCCCCAGTAAATATAACCCCCAAACACACACATCCTACACTAAATATGTCCCAAACACATACACTCTCACACATTTCCAGTTGCACCCTTAAAGGTGACGACGTCAGCGGCCAGCGGTGAACAGCATACGTGGGATGCTGAACATTGCTGAACGCAAACCCATCCCCACACGCAAATGAAGCGTGACTTCAGGGTCCAAGGGCGGCACGGAATTTGTAAGTGCTGAACCTTCGGCCCTAAGGTGGAATTCCGACCTACGACGGAAAACCACAAGATCCCATCACAGGTATAACGAAAAGAAAAATCAGCCGGACAGAGTATGCCCATGGGAAATGAGTACAAAGAATAGCGGGCACGCAGGTACATATAGGGTACGGCCGTCTAGACATAAGTAGCCAAATAAATATAAAGGTATAATAATGTAATAATGTAATGTATAACAATGTAACAAGGTAACGTAATAATGCAACAATGTCACAGAAAATGTAACACTTATGTGAGGCACCCTATACGAAAATTATCAACAAGGATGCCACACATTTAATATTTGTTCTCATGTACGCACTGATTTTCAATTCCACCCTTCTAACTTAAAATTTGTGAAGGTGTCCCGTTTTACCCCAACATAATAAACTATATTTTACGTATTCCTTTAACTTATACCCTGGGACACCTGTTTTTTATATTCTCTTCTGTCTTTTAAACTATATATCACAGGGAGCAATTTTTTCCTCCACGCAGCGCCGGACGGCACAACCACTCGTCCAGCCATGGGTTTTTTACTCCCTGGACAATGCCAACATGTACGCTTAATGTCATGATCAAGTATTCTGTTTTTGTTTTCTGTTTTTGCACCTTTATTATTACTATTAATGCTTCGAATGTCAACTTTCAAAACTTAACTATTTCAAATTTACCATGTATAGTATGTATAACCCACAACCTACCCCTCTGAGCACAAGCTGATCTCACATCACCACGACATCAACACCAACACTGAAGAAAAGAAGAAGAGGTACAACAAGAAACCAAAAACGATCCATCGTCACCCCCACTCCACGTTCCATTCCCGTTCGCGGGGAAGCGAACTAATTGAAGAAGAAGACTTGTACAGGCCCGGGGGGCTGTACCCCCTGAAAGCCACCCCCCATCTTTCACTAAAAACACCCTAACTGGCAGCATTCATAAGACCAGAACAGTACCCTTACACGGCAAGAGGCGACCACCCAGCTTGGGAGGTTGGCCAACCACTTGCAACACATAACATAAACATCGACACACCAGCTAACTGGGGCAGCTACGTCAACGGAATGCTGACTAAGCAACGACAGGAACTATAAGAAGGAAGGCCTTTTTGGAGCATTATCTGTCATACAGTGTGTGCCACCGAAGGCCCTAGCCGACAACTGTGCCAGCTGCCATCATCAGGTGAGACTCAGCAAGTGTTCAGAATCCTTTACTTTGTAAATACCCAGCCACAATCTTGTACACTCAACTTGTATCATTACTTACATTCCCTAAGAGGGACTTACAATTTCACACTCACTGACCAATAAACACATGGTCAGTAAACTACACTTGTCTTGATAATTACACGCCTCTTTACATCCTCATACTCTTCCTGACTCTCGTCACGATTGACCGTGACCATAGTAACCAGTAATTGCTTGCTCAGGTTTCATTGTGCTTCCCGCAGGCGACTCGACTACATAACGTCGAGCCGCTGACGTAAGCACGCCTACTGTATCAATCCTTCCGTCCAGCTGGCAGGCCGGTGTAATAGCCTGCATTTATAGGTCCATCCCCTAAGCGACACTTGCGTCTTTGCAGGAACACCCCTTAGCGTTTAAGTGCTAAACAACACACTACACTGGTAAGCTTACCCAGCTACGGGAAGCTACCCTCTCCTAGGAATCACCTTCCAAATTAGTACAATAACATAAATGTTTTATCCCTAAACTACCCCCCAACTAAGGGATCTTAAACACAAATTTCATATGTGCTATGTGTACCAAAACATATATGACTATGCTTATTCTTAAGAGCAACCAGGGCTGAAAACTGTTAATAAATGCTGTCTCTATTCTTTACCCTAATATTAATATATCATAAAGTATGTAAGCCTATAGCTTTAAACTTTGCGCACGTATAGTACCTGGCATTCTTGGTTAATTTGGAGAAACTAATACACGTCAGTGCTGCCATCATGACTATAAGCGTGGTGATAAGTCCAATTTTAAAATACGTGTAACTTCTATACTAACAAATGGATTTAATCCAAAATTGGCACTTTAATAGATCATAATATTTCAGATTATTTCTGACCAACACATGCATGACATTGTTACCAACATGATTTTACATGCGCTGATAGATCCAATGTCTAACTGCATGTAACGTCCATGCTATCCATTGGACTTCAACCAAATTTTGTATTATGTACCTTAAGAGATGGAACTAAGAATATATTCAGTCACCAGGGCTGCCAAGTGTAGTGCTCTATTAGGCTACATTATACCAGGTATATTTCGAACTAAATAGAAATTTTGATATTACCTACTTAATTTCGTCATTGTTCTAGATAGGTCTATATAGATTAGCATGAATCTTAAATTTTAAGAAAAGTAGGCTCTTTAGTTCGTCGCGGAACTTCTTGTTTGTTACTTGGTGTATATAACTCCTTTTAATCAAATCTGTGCTGTGGAAAACTGTAACATCTTAGTTGTGGCAGGTTTCTTCTCATATTTTGTGTACGTTATGCAGGATTACTTATTCAAAAGAACGAATTAACAAGCAACCCCAAAATTTACAAAAATAGTAAAAATTGTTTTAACCATACCAGCCATATCTGTTAACAATTTAAGATACACTGAATAAGAAATGCCATAGCTCAAAATTATTATTAATTAAATGAACTTAATACACCACATTTAATGTTAAAGTTCATGAGGCTCGTACAGTAATTCCCCTTTCTGTAAGTAATATTTAATATTTTTCATGACTCAAAATCTCTTAAATGCTTCTCGTGAAAGAAATATGCATTTTTTAACTTCAGTCTTCCACCGGGGGTGCGATATATATTTGTATCATGATTACCGCACCACAAACATGGCTAGTAAAACAACTATACAATTATTATTGAATGAATCAAATAAAACATGTTTCAAAGAGGTCTGGGACGATTTACAAGAGTTAGATATAACAATGCAGCAAATTAAAGACAGAGTAGAGAAGTGGACTCTGAGGAATAGAGGCAGGAGACTTAAACTAAGGACACTTGAACAACAAAAAATCACCATAATCGGTGAACAAGGGACAGCCAAAAGACGCAATAGTTTGCCGCGGCCCACTCATTTAGCTGGCCATGTGCGCAACGAGACTCAACTTGTTATTTCACAAGTGTTTCGTCATTCGTACCGTACTGACCCTGTTGTTCGAGGAAAGCTCTCCCAGAGCTTTAGGCCTAACGGAAAATCCAGTTGAGGAGGCTACTAATATGCTACCTGTGGGCAAGTAATGATATATATCAGCTTTTAAAAAGTTACTTGATCTTGAAACTGTACCCGATACCTAGTTGAGGCTATCGGCTACGCCAGCTGACATTAAGCCGTAGTTGAGATTATGGGAAGAATTATAAAAATATAGCGCTCAAATCGAGTCAAGAGGAATGTTAAGATGACGTAGAAGGTCAAGGATTAAGAAGGCACTGCCAGTCAAGCAGATGGAATTATGGGAGGATATATGGAGTTTTATTAAGATCTATTTGGAACATAGTATTTAATCATCTCAGAAGAGAAGATATAACACGCATTATATAGGTAATAACTTGAAGGAAGATAGATAACCCCTTAAGTTATTGTATAACTTAATATCCGAGATGACGGGGGTCGAGATTATATTTGTGACGCAAGACCACAGAAGGTGGGAGAGCATCACGTGACTGCGCCAGGGAGGAGCTGGTCAGGGCAGTCTAGAGACAGTCAGTTGAGTTCAGTTAGCAAGACAGTCGAGTTCAGTTAGCAAGGCTGAGTAGAACACATGCGCAGTGAGAGAACGGAAAAGTTGCGCGGTGCACAGCATTTGTTACGTAAAGTGAAAGCGACAGTTTTACTTCACCAAGCAGAGAACGGAAAGTAGGTCAGTGAGCCAAGGCAAGCAACGCACGCTAGGCGGTGAAGACCGGTTAGGGAGCAGCTGTGCGGGCCGAGGAAGCATGAGAAGGCCGGGGTTTAGAACAGCATTGTAACACGAGTTTGAGAACTTTATTTCGAGCTGCATTTTGTAACGCAGAACAGTATAGCAAAGCGGCATGGCGAGGCCGGCTTTAAGCGTAGATCATTCTGGAACAGTGCAGTAGAGACGAGCGTGCTAGTTCCGACTTTTATACGCAAGCAATATGATAGAAGCTGAACTTCATTTCGACATTCAGTTACAACATTGAGTTGGGACTTGTATTCAGTAATCGAATTGTGCAGGCAGATAGTTATGATATACTGCAACTGTGAACTTCAAATGAACATAGTTATTCAAATGACTTTACGACTATGCATTTCATAACGGAACATGCAGAGAGACCATGGGGTCCAAATAACATTAACGTTTTTAGGCAAACGAAATGTTACAAGCATATGCACTTATGAACATTGGCACGTGCATTAATGCAATTCTTTTTCATGAAGTGTTATAAAATATTGAGTGCGAACACAGCTACAGGTCGTTTCAAAAACTTATACACTCTCATAAATAAAATTTATTTTCTGCAAGTGAGACTTAACCGCTGTGGAGATTGAACTTTTACAAGCAAGCCGAACATTGTATGGGACAGTGGCGTAACGTAGAAGAGGAATATGGGGTACGCTGCTTTTATGAACTTTTTCGTGAGGATTTGGACAGTATCTGCTATGGATAACACGCAGTTCATCATGTCGGAGTAAACGAAGACAGAGACGCGATGGCACCACAGAGCGATGGATTCGGTTCCTGAAGAAGAGGAGGTCCACCAGCTGATTCACTTGGGATTTGAAGGCAATCGTCATTGCGTGGGTGGAATGATTTACACGTCGATCTTTCGAGAAATTTATACACGAGGATAATCGACGATCTTTGAAATATAATAACAGCTGATATGAGAAGGTACTGTAAGAGTTATGACTTTCTGATATGATTATTTTCATGAGCACTGGGCATACATGTATATTTTTCTAATAGGAGTGATACGATTATTTAGACATGGCTTTGACATTATATGCTCCAAAAATTTTGCTAGAATATGGCGTTACCGTATGATATGGCAGGCACCATTATACGAAATTCTCACCATTGGTTGGCTTTATTAAGCAGATGTTTGGTCTTTTAGACATTTTTCCAGTAAGGATAGTTTTCACGGATAGTTATTTTTTGTGGCGAGTATTTCGAGCTCGTGATCTGCAATTGGATTATCTAAATTACTTCGTCAGTTCATTGCATACTAGCGAGTGTGTATTATTCATCAGTAGGGATTTTTCCATTGGATTGTTTGGAGATATTAAGATGTTATTCACTCTAGTGAATGAATATCGCTTTTATATGACAACTAGAGACTTGTTGATTCCAATCTGGTACATTCACTCATTTAGACAACGAGATGGGGCCTTTCGTATTTATACGATTGTGTGGTGGCTACTCATCTTACCCATCGTTCAGGGCATTATCATGTTAGTCGACGGGGCAAGGCCTTTCGTATTTATACGATTGTGTGGTGGTTACTCATCTTACTTGCCATTGAGGGACACATTTTTATCATCCGAGTGTACTTGAGATTGTAAGAGGATCAAACAAGGAACTACTAGTCACATATCAGTCGAATTTTGTTAAATAAATTAAAAATAAATGTTATCAGGGTTACATTTAGTAATTCTTGTTTGCCAATCCAATATTTTGTTGCTATACTCTTTTGAGAGTACTTTCAGTTTAACAGCTGGTACAGCTGATGCTTTTGATGATTTTTATAATTGAGTTTGATACCTTTGAGAAGGATTTAAGGTAATTGAATCTTGTAAGATGAATCATTAATGGTCAGATTTATTTTAAGGCAGATCAGTATTGCATATTTTGATATGAGAGATTATAGCACATTGGTGTTTTTCTGTGAAGTGAATTATGAGAATTGTAAGAGAATTTATGCTATTTGAAAGCAGATCTTGAATTTGATTTCGATCACTAAGGTAATATATTTTTCCTAAGTGTTTAAGAAGTTGTCTAGATGTGATCAGAGTAATTACAGTTATTGGAGATTAAGTGCGTTGATAATTTGAAGCCAGTTATATATTTTTTGTAGATCATGCAACATGGTTAAGTGAAGTTTGTGATAGACATTTTGTGGAAGTTGCCAAGTGGAAGTTGCAATATTGCTAATGTATTTTGGAGGCTGACATGAGGTTGTCGAACCCAGTCTAGCGTAATTTTTGAGATTCATGCTATGCGCTGAATATTTATGGAGTTTTGTGGAAGAATTGTGGTATTCAAATGTGATATTTGATGAAGTGAGAATATATAATGTAGTTGTGGATAGTCAGATCCAACGTGATGTCGTGAGGGCAATAATATTTTTGGCATGATAATTAAATACGAGATATAACTTGGAAGTGATAAAACTGTAAAACAACGTTCTATAACCAATATTAAACAATTTGTTAGGAAATTAAACAAATAAATAAAGTTGATAATACAAGATTTTCTGATAATAATAATTAATGAAATAATAATCTGAAATTTAAGCATATTAATGATCTGACCTAATGAAATAAAAATCAGAATGACTAGATGTAATAATAAAAATCTAAATAACCAGAAGAATAAAATTTAATTAAATTGATAAATTAAATTTTGGAATAAATCAATGAATTAAATAAATGGATGAATTAAAGATTGAATAAATAAACTGATTTAAATTAATTAATAGATGATTGGATAGATGATGAATAACTGAAGTTGAAGGTGATAATTAATTAAAGAAGCTGATGATTAATGAAATTTATATGGATTTAAATAAATGTAATTGAGATATGATTTGAAGAATTGCAACTTGAGTTGAGGAATTAAACAATTTATATTGATGATTTAAGATGATTTACTCTGAAGGAGATGATAAAATAAGAGTGTGTGAATAATTAGAAAGTATAATGAAGTGATGATAATAATTTTCATTTAATTGATTTAATGGTGACGAGTTAATTATTCTGACAGGAGTATATTGAATTTTGAGATGAGAACTAATGTGAGAAATATTTAATTTTGATGATGATGATGATTATAACCAATGAGTAGTGGATTTTCTGCAATTCACCAGCAAGCAATTATTAGCGACAGTGTAAATAGTGTAAATTAATTATTCGATGTTTAGGAGCATTTTACTAACATATTCAGCATTTGAATAATGCCATGCAAGCCATAAATTACGTGATATTTAAAATATGTGATTATAATATGTGTGTTTAGACAGATTAATAATATTTTTACATCCACATTCCAGTTGTTAATTTAAAGAGAAATTAGGTCTCAGGTATCACGAATGTCAGTGACGTAACGACATAGTGCTACGGTGATCCTGAGAACCCAAGAGAACTTTAGAATTTTTTCCTGTTTTATGTGGATTAAATACTTTTTGATTAGAAAAGAGATGGTTCTATTTTCTGGACAATGACAATTTAACGTTGGCATTCGACCATGCTCTAAGGTAGGATGAGTATTTAAAATGTCTGTCTGACTATCAAGTTGAATAAATTTGTTTTTATCTTAGTTGTGATCTGATGATGATGTGATTTTCCTTTTTCTTTCCTTGTGTTAATTAAGGCTTAACCGGGAAGGATGTGGTTTGCTAGGAATTCAGTTGATGGCGCCCATTTATATTTGCATTTTTAAAATTAAATTTAAACCCGTAACGACCCTAGAGATAGTTTATCTCGTGTTACCCTCTGCTGTTTTGATATCTCAGCTGAATTTCCGACACATTCCTTATTTGACTAGATGTTCATTTTACTCCGCTCTGTCCTGGAAGTCCAGGAATGCGATGTAATAGCAGATGGTTCATCGCATCCCCAGGACGAACGGGTACAGAGAGAGAGAGGGAGAATTGGCTTTACCCATCCGTGGGGCTTCGATTTTGTTTATTCTATGGAATCACATCAGATTTAGATTACGGAGAGATTGATCTCAAATTTCATTTAATGGTGTTATAAAATTTATTAAACTTAGTCAGACAATATACTTGTGTGCCCATTCCAGTGATCATGTTAATCGTATTAGTATTATATCATGTTAGTTATAAGTCATTTTTCTTATACCCAAGTGAATGCAGGAATTGAGACATTGTGATGTGTTGTTGTCTAACGTCTCTGAATAAAACGATTATTGAAAATATTATTATGTTACCGGAAGATTTAGCTAAGGTGTTAGGAGAGTTACAGAATGGCATGTCTGGTATTGCAGTAACTATTTCTAAAATGGAAACAGAAGTTAAAGAGCAGATAAATGATTCAGAAGCTATGTTAGAAGCTAGATGTAAAGAAAATGTGCAATCATTACAGATTAGTAACGAAGCTAATATAAAATTATTACAGACTAGTAATGAAGAAAACTTAAAGTCATTAGAGACCAGATTACAGTCAACTAGTAAAGAAAGTTTAAAGTCATTAGAGACTAGATTACAGTCAAATAGTAAAGATGAGTTGATGTTATTAGAGACTAGATTACAGACTAGTACTGAAAGCAATTTGAAAGCTAGTGAAGCTAACTTGAAGGATAGTTTTAGATCATTAGAAGAAAGATTACAGACTAGTACTGAAAGCAATTTGAAAGCTAGTGAAGCTAACTTGAAAGATAGTTTTAAAACATTGGAAGAGAGATTACAAGCTCGTAGTGAAGAAACTAACACAGAGTTGGAAAACAAGTTAACTAGGTTGGAGAATAGATTAACTTTAAAGAATAATGAAATGCTTAAGACTTTACAATTAGATATAATTGCAGTAAATATGAAAGGAGAGGAAAATGTGCAAATATTACGAAAAAATATTATTTAATTAGAAAGTAGATGAGAAGAAAACATTCTTAATTTGAGAACAGACGTTATGTCTATACAGAAAGACATTAAATCGGATATATCGAAGTTGAGATTCGACATTGATGGTTTAGTGGCAGATGTAGGCAAAATACAAGAGTGGTCTACCGAAGTATCTTTCGAAACTAAAATCAAAGGTCTAGAGATGAATCTAGGTAATGAGATCAAAGGTTTAAAGTCAGTAATTGGGACCATTAAAGAGGAAGTCTTAGGAGAGGTTAATTCTAACTTAAAATCCTTAGAGAACCAATTGCAGAAAGACATTAGGAAAATGGATGATGATATAGAGCAAAAGGTTAATGAAAACTTAGCTTTATTCAAAAATAGAGTCGGTGCAATAGTGGAAGAACGGTATAGTGAGGTCGATGCCGAAGCAAAAGAAAAACGTGCAGGATTGGATGAGAAATTAATCGCAGGTATGGCGAACTTAGAAGCGAGATTTACGGAGAATAAGGAAGCGATGAAGATAGATTCAACTCAATTTAGGACAGATGTTGATCAGTTAAAGGAACAAGTCGCGTCAGTAAAGACTACATGCGAAGACAAGATAGACAAACTGAAGAACGATTTAGAAGAGAGTAACAGAACGCAGAATGTTACGTCGTTAGATGATTTGAAGACTCAGGTCAAGACCGTAGAAAAACTGGCCGAAGATAGGATAACTAAACTAGGATCTATGATAAGTAGTTTCACAAGTCAAAATGTTACATCAGGGGAAGTATCGATAAATCAGACACCGATAGACCGCGGTATGAGTAATCAAGAAGTTAGCATGGGAGAAGACCGTCAAACGCAACAGAATGTGACATTCGAAAGGGCGAGTTCAACCCCTCAAGATAATCCGAATTCGAATAGGAGTACGTTGGGTACGAGTGAACGTTACTCAGGTCCAGTGACCATAATCAGAAATCTGGATGATAAGCCAAGGAAGTTTTCAGGAAACACAGGAGTCACACCAGTCGAATTTCTGAGATATATTCGCGATTACATGGCGGAACATAGAGTAGCCAAGGAGAGAGAACTAAGGATAGTCGAACGCGCCTTAGACGGGCCTGCGTTAACTTGGTTTCGCGCATTCAGGAGCAATTTTGCGAATATGGAGCAATTTGCCACAACATTCTTAAGGAGATTTTGGAGTGCAGTGGAGTGAACGTAAGAGCAGAAATGTATTCGAAACGCTACTCTACGTCACATCCGACGCATTATGCCAATTATTTTACTTCACAATTGGCTAAGTTACAGTTTTTGATTCCTCCGTTGCCAGAAGAAGAGCTTTTGCAAGCTATAGCGAGACAGTTGCCAATTGAGGTACAACGATCACTCATAGCATCTGGAGCGAACACACTTGAGCACTATGACGATATCTTACGGCGATTAGATTATACAAGCGCTCAAATTACACCCAGACTTGCAAGGAACGACAACCGAAACACGCAAGAGGTGAATGCGGTAGTTGTTGATAACGCAGCACAGACGGACAGAAGAGATTCCTGGGGAAACAGAAGGAACGAAGGAAATCGAGGAAACATCCATAACGTTCGAGGGAATGATCGATATCGAGGACCATATGAGAGGCCATACGATCAGGACGCAAGAGACAGCAGATACAGGAACTATGATCAGAATTCCAGATACCAAAATAGGAATAGATACAATAATAGATATCGTGGTAGATACAACTGGAACCAAGGTCAACAGTCTAATCAGAACGATAGGCAGGATAGCAGGAGAAATGATCCAAATGAAAAACAAGATAATCGAGAATATGGGAGATCAAGGCAAGAAAGTAGACAGCCTAGTGCACCACCCGAGGAGACAGTCAGAGATGTCAATCGAGCAAGCACGAGTGGTGAAGGAAAAAAAGAACGACAAATTAACTTCAGATCAGGATGCTAATCATTGGGAATCAATCATCATTGTTGAAACGTATCAGGTCAAGGACGAGGATTTAATTGAAGAGGAAGACGTAGTACATCGAGAAAATAGACATGAATTGCCAGTTATCAGTGTGGAAGTCATGGGAAAGGAAATAAAGACACTAGTGGACACGGGGGCTATGGTGAGCTTGATATCCATAGGTTGCCTGGATGAATTGAAATTGTCAGGAGAAATTACGATGTTGCCAACTGTTGTTAGCAATATTCAAGGGGTGATCCCTGACAGAAGTATGAAATGTAAAAGTCAGGTACTTTTAGATGTTGGGATTGGAACCAGATATTTTGAACAGATGTTCCTAGTAGTGGGTCAACTACATTTCGATATGATCCTAGGAGTGGATTTCTTAAGTGAGAGTGGCTTGATCATAGATATGCAGAGCAGGCGCATGTACTTTCAAGAAGGGGTCATAGAAAATCGGGAATCCGAGATGACATTCTTTAGAGAGAATATATTGGATGAGATAGTATGCAGCATTGAAAGGTCTATAGAAGATAGAACTAACACGAAAAGTAAAATAAATCCAGAAATTAAGGAGCAGTTTGATCAAGCAATTTCAGAATATGAGGACATATTCAATGATAAAACAGGTCTCATAGAAAATTTTACCTACAGTATCAAGTTGATGGATGACAAACCATACCATAAGAATTTATATCCCATTCTGGATAAATGGAAGGAAGAAGTTAGTACAATGATAAGCGATATGGAGAAAGATGGAATTATCAAGAAGATGCCGACTGCTTATTTGAATCCTTTAGCTGTTGTCAGTAAACCTAATGGTAAGCTGAGGATATGCTTAGATGCTAGAGCCCTTAATGAAAGAGTTCTTCCTGAACACGACAGGCCACCTGTTATTCGTGAATTGTTGCGCAGATTCAGAGGAAAGAGTTTCTTTTCCACAATCGATCTGACTAGTTCTTATTATCATATAGAGCTAGCAGAAGACTGCAAACAATATACTGGGTTCTTGTTTGACCATAAGACATATGTGTTCAATAGGTTACCTTTTGGAGTAAAAAATAGTGGTCCGGTGATGATCCGAGCACTAGATGAGAAGTTGTCAGATGCAGTTAAGGAGCATGTGGTGAGCTATATTGATGATTTGATTATAGCGTCTGAGACAGCGGAAGAGCATATCAGGCACCTTCGAATGCTTTTTGAAGATCTCAGGAGGACGAACTTCAAGGTGAACTTCAACAAATGTCAGTTCTTTCATGAAGAAATTGAATTTCTTGGACATAGAATCGATGGAGATGGTTATAGGCCAAATCCGAAGAAGATCATAGCTATTTCAGAGTTTCCAACCCCAAGAAAGATTAAAGAAGTACGGCAGTTTTTAGGCATGTGTCAGTTCTTTTCAACACATTGTCCTGAATATACTGAAACGATGGCACCTCTGCAGGATTTGCTAAGAAAGGGAAATCGATGGAAATGGGACGATAGGTGCAATCAAGCGTTTTTAGCGGCTAAGAACATGTTGATCCAGAATATCAAGCTTGAGTACCCAGATTTTGCAAGAAGATTTTTTGTGGAGACAGACGCATCCAAGATAGGTATCAGTGGGATCCTATATCAGTTGGACGATACCAACAAACACAGATATTTAGCTTTCACCAGTCGCAAGCTCAGGAATTGTGAGAAGAATTACTATGCAACTGAGTTAGAGGCATTAGCAGTGGTTCATGCTCTTAAGACGTGGAAGAAGGTGTTGTTTGAACATGACATAACGGTGATCACAGATCATAAAGCCCTCCAATTTATTATGAAGACAGACTTAGCAAGTGACCACATCTCCAGATGGGCTCTGTTCTTACAACAATTTAACCCAACTGTTGTGCATAGACCTGGGAAATTAAATCTGTTAGCGGATGTGTTGAGCAGAAACCCTTGTGAGGAGGTGATTGTCAACCATATAAATCTGATTCAAGAGGACCAGGGAACTCTAGAAAGGTTGAAGATGTTAGCGCAAACTCAGAAGAGATATGCACCTTTCCGAAGAATTTACCGTTTTTTGACACGCAGAATGGACAACGCTGATCCGGATTTTCGAAGAACTGAGATAGAAGCTAGAAAATATCACATTATGGGAGGTGTTATATGCCAATATATCGATCAGGATCATACTAAACTTAGAGTAGTGATCCCACCCAAGCTTGTCAAACCAGTTATTTGGATGATACACCGAACTGCAGCTCATGTAGGTGTAGACAAGACTTTGGCTCTTGCTCAGGAAACTTTCGTTTGGAGACAAATGGGACAAACGATTCGCGACGTCATAAAGACCTGTGACAGTTGTCAGCGAAGTAAATTTTCGTCTAAGCTAATGAAGGAAGTTCCTAGATCAATATTACCCAGCAAGCCAAGAGAACTTTTCGCTACGGACATTTTCGGTCCGATTCCTCGTTCAACGAAAGGAAATCAGTTTGTTTTGGTGACAGTAGACGTATTTTCTAAATACGTATCTCTATGTCCAATCCAGAAAGCTACATCCAAGTACGTGATCAACAGATTAGAGAAAACAGTTATTCCAAGTATGGGGAAACCTGAAATTTTCTTGAGTGACCATGGATCACAGTTCACCAGTATGGAATTTTCTACTGCTATGGAACGTTTAGGAATAAGGCATGTGTTTAATTCTGTGCGGTATCCAGAGGGAAATCCAGCCGAAAGAATTATGCCGGAAATTAGTAAAATGTGTCGCTTATATGTGTCAAGGCAACACCACAGATGGATGGAAGTGATACCCATCATTAGTCAATGTTTGAATTCCACAGTACATGAAAGCACAGGACAGATTCCGTCCATGCTTCATCATGGATTGAAACCTGATAGACCATGGGACCGAGTCGTGAGGGCACCTGTAGATCCTGAACCCACACAAGAAAGAAGAGTCGAGAAGGCAGGAGAGAGACTCAGAAGACAGGCGGAGAAGAGAGCCAGGAGACACGCAGGAAGGAGGTTTCACAAGACATTTCAAGAAAATGACGAGGTGCTGATTAGGAAGCCAGTCACATCGAATCTTCAACTGAAGATCTACCATAAATTTGCGCCATTGTACGCTGGTCCATTCCGTATTGACGAAACATACCGAAATAATAGCTACAAGATTGTCAGAATGGATACTAATGAAGTTGTGGGGACTTTTAACGCAGCTAGCATTAGAAAGTACCATCATGCTGAATAAGAGGATTGTAGAGCTATCGTGTACATATGTTATGTATAGAATGCCTGAGAGTGTATTTTTTTCTCAATCCTGATAAAAAAGGAGATGTACGGGAGAGCTGTACCCGATACCTAGTTGAGGCTATCGGCTACGCCAGCTGACATTAAGCCGTAGTTGAGATTATGGGAAGAATTATAAAAAGATAGCGCTCAAATCGAGTCAAGAGGAATGTTAAGATGACGTAGAAGGTCAAGGATTAAGAAGGCACTGCCAGTCAAGCAGATGAAAGTATGGGAGGATATATGGAGTTTTATTAAGATCTATTTGGAACATAGTATTCAATCATCTCTGAAGAGAAGATATAACAAGCATTATATATGGTAATAACTTGAAGGAAGACATATAACCCCTTAAGTTATTGTATAACTTAATAGCCGAGATGACGGGGGTCGAGATTATATTTGTGACGCAAGACCACAGAAGGTGGGAGAGCATCACGTGACTGCGCCAAGGAGGAGCTGGTCAGGGCAGTCTAGAGACAGTCGGTTGAGTTCAGTTAGCAAGACAGTCGAGTTCAGTTAGCAAGACAGTCGAGTTCAGTCAGCAAGGCTGAGTAGAACACATGCGCAGTGAGAGAACGGCAAAGTTGCGGGGTGCACAGCATTTGTTACGTAAAGTGAAAGCGACAGTTTTACTTCACCAAGCAGAGAACGGAAAGTAGGTCAGTGAGCCAAGGCAAGCAACGCACGCTAGGCGGTGAAGACGGGTTAGGGAGCAGCTGTGCGGGCCGAGGAAGCATGAGAAGGCCGGGGTTTAGAACAGCATTGTAATACGAGTTTGAGAACTTTATTTCGAGCTGCATTTTGTAACGCAGAACAGTATAGCAAAGCGGCATGGCGAGGCCGGCTTTAAGCGTAGATCATTCTGGAACGGTGCAGTAGAGACGAGCGTGCTAGTTCCGACTTTTATACGCAAGCAATATGATAGAAGCTGAACTTCATTTCGACATTCAGTTACAACATTGAGTTGGGACTTGTATTCAGTAATCGAATTGTGCAGGCAGATAGTTATGATATACTGCAACTGTGAACTTCAAATGAACTTAGTTATTCAAATGACTTTACGACTATGCATTTCATAACGGAACATGCAGAGCGACCATGGGGTCCAAATAACATTAACGTTTTTAGGCAAACGAAATGTTACAAGCATATGCACTTATGAACATTGGCACGTGCATTAATGCAATTCTTTTTCATGAAGTGTTATAAAATACTGAGTGCGAACACAGCTACAGGGTGTTTCAAAAACGTATACACTCTCATAAATAAAATTTATTTTCTGCAAGTGAGACTTAACCGCTGTGGAGATTGAACTTTTACAAGCAAGCCGAACATTGTATGGGACAGTGGCGTAACGTAGAAGAGGAATATGGGGTACGCTGCTTTTATGAACTTTTTCGTGAGGATTTGGACAGTATCTGCTATGGATAACACGCAGTTCATCATGTCGGAGTAAACGAAGACAGAGACGCGATGGCACCACAGAGCGATGGATTCGGTTCCTGAAGAAGAGGAGGTCCACCAGCTGATTCACTTGGGATTTGAAGGCAATCGTCATTGCGTGGGTGGAATGATTTACACGTCGATCTTTCGAGAAATTTATACACGAGGATAATCGACGATCTTTGAAATATAATAACAGCTGATATGAGAAGGTACTGTAAGAGTTATGACTTTCTGATATGATTATTTTCATGAGCACTGGGCATACATGTATATTTTTCTAATAGGAGTGATACGATTATTTAGACATGGCTTTGACATTATATGCTCCAAAAATTTTGCTAGAATATGGCGTTACCGTATGATATGGCAGGCACCATTATACGAAATTCTCACCATTGGTTGGCTTTATTAAGCAGATGTTTGGTCTTTTAGACATTTTTCCAGTAAGGATAGTTTTCACGGATAGTTATTTTTTTGTGGCGAGTATTTCGAGCTCGTGATCTGCAATTGGATTATCTAAATTACTTCGTCAGTTCATTGCATACTAGCGAGTGTGTATTATTCATCAGTAGGGATTTTTCCATTGGATTGTTTGGAGATATTAAGATGTTATTCACTCTAGTGAATGAATATCGCTTTTATATGACAACTAGAGACTTGTTGATTCCAATCTGGTACATTCACTCATTTAGACAACGAGATGGGGCCTTTCGTATTTATACGATTGTGTGGTGGCTACTCATCTTACCCATCGTTCAGGGCATTATCATGTTAGTCGACGGGGCAAGGCCTTTCGTATTTATACGATTGTGTGGTGGTTACTCATCTTACTTGCCATTGAGGGACACATTTTTATCATCCGAGTGTACTTGAGATTGTAAGAGGATCAAACAAGGAACTACTAGTCACATATCAGTCGAATTTTGTTAAATAAATTAAAAATAAATGTTATCAGGGTTACATTTAGTAATTCTTGTTTGCCAATCCAATATTTTGTTGCTATACTCTTTTGAGAGTACTTTCAGTTTAACAGCTGGTACAGCTGATGCTTTTGATGATTTTTATAATTGAGTTTGATACCTTTGAGAAGGATTTAAGGTAATTGAATCTTGTAAGATGAATCATTAATGGTCAGATTTATTTTAAGGCAGATCAGTATTGCATATTTTGATATGAGAGATTATAGCACATTGGTGTTTTTCTGTGAAGTGAATTATGAGAATTGTAAGAGAATTTATGCTATTTGAAAGCAGATCTTGAATTTGATTTCGATCACTAAGGTAATATATTTTTCCTAAGTGTTTAAGAAGTTGTCTAGATGTGATCAGAGTAATTACAGTTATTGGAGATTGTGTGCGTTGATAATTTGAAGCCAGTTATATATTTTTTGTAGATCATGCAACATGGTTAAGTGAAGTTTGTGATAGACATTTTGTGGAAGTTGCCAAGTGGAAGTTGCAATATTGCTAATGTATTTTGGAGGCTGACATGAGGTTGTCGAACCCAGTCTAGCGTAATTTTTGAGATTCATGCTATGCGCTGAATATTTATGGAGTTTTGTGGAAGAATTGTGGTATTCAAATGTGATATTTGATGAAGTGAGAATATATAATGTAGTTGTGGATAGTCAGATCCAACGTGATGTCGTGAGGGCAATAATATTTTTGGCATGATAATTAAATACGAGATATAACTTGGAAGTGATAAAACTGTAAGACAACGTTCTATAACCAATATTAAACAATTTGTTAGGAAATTAAACAAA
This sequence comes from Meconema thalassinum, assembly GCA_946902985.2. Lineage (NCBI taxonomy): Eukaryota > Metazoa > Arthropoda > Insecta > Orthoptera > Tettigoniidae > Meconema > Meconema thalassinum. The sequence continues at coordinate 17,749,953 of OX336395.1, read as the reverse complement.
TAAATAAAGTTGATAATACAAGATTTTCTGATAATAATAATTAATGAAATAATAATCTGATATTTAAGCATATTAATGATCTGACCTAATGAAATAAAAATCAGAATGACTAGATGAAATAATAAAAATCTATATAACCAAAAGAATAAAATTTAAATAAATTGATTAATTAAATTTTGGAATAAATCAATGAATTAAATAAATGGATGAATTAAAGATTGAATAAATAAACTGATTTAAATTAATTAATAGATGATTGGATAGATGATGAATAACTGAATTTGAAGGTGATAATTAATTAAAGAAGCTGATGATTAATGAAATTTATATGGATTTAAATAAATGTAATTGAGATATGATTTGAAGAATTGCAACTTGAGTTGAGGAATTAAACAATTTATATTGATGATTTAAGATGATTTACTCTGAAGGAGATGATAAAATAAGAGTGTGTGAATAATTAGAAAGTATAATGAAGTGATGATAATAATTTTCATTTAATCGATTTAATGGTGATGAGTTAATTATTCTGACAGGAATATATTGAATTTTGAGATGAGAACTAATGTGAGAAATATTTAATATTGATGATGATGATGATTATAACCAATGAGTAGTGGATTTTCTGCAATTCACCAGCAAGCAATTATTAGCGACAGTGTAAATAGTGTAAATTAATTATTCGATGTTTAGGAGCATTTTACTAACATATTCAGCATTTGAATAATGCCATGCAAGCCATAAATTACGTGATATTTAAAATATGTGATTATAATATGTGTGTTTAGGCAGATTAATAATATTTTAACATCCACATTCCAGATGTTAATTTAAAGAGAAATTAGGTCTCAGGTATCACGAATGTCAGTGACGTAACGACATAGTGCTACGGTGATCCTGAGAATCCAAGAGAACTTTAGAAATTTTTCCTGTTTTATGTGGATTAAATACTTTTTGATTAGAAAAGAGATGGTTCTATTTTCTGGACAATGACAATTTAACGTTGGCATTCGACCATGCCCTCAGGTAGGATGAGTATTTAAAATGTCTGTCTGACTATCAAGTTGAATAAATTTGTTTTTATCTTAGTTGTGATCTGATGATGATGTGATTTTCGTTTTCCTTTCCTTGTGTTAATTTATGCTTAACCGGGAAGGATGTGGTTTGCTAGGAATTCAGTTGATGGCGCCCATTTATATTTGCATTCTTTTAATTAAATTTAAACCCGTAACGACTCTAGAGATACTTTATCTCGTGTTACCCTCTGCTTTTTCGATATCTCAGCTGAATTTCCGACACATTCCTTATTTGACTAGATGTTCATTTAACTCCGCTCTGTCCTGGAAATCCAGGAATGCGATGTAATAGCAGATGGGTCATCGCATCCCCAGGACGAACGGGTACAAAACCTATAAATCATTGATTATTAAGGTACCACTAAATAGAAGTGAATAAATCTTGTCACACTAGATATAACCATCGCAGTCAGATAGTGATAGTCTTTGCACGTCTAAACAAACCTAACCCATTTTGCTATGGTAGATTGTGTGTGATACCCACAGCCCTAGGACATTAAATATCGAGGCTTTTCCAGTAGTGTGATATTTCTGAAAGTGTAGGGATATAGATCCCTATATATTCCAGGATCCCCAAATAACTTTGACTCAGTCAGGTATTGTGCCAACCATTGCCTAAGTAATTATACAAGGTTGGAAGATGCTGCTCCTGGACTGGATGATGCTGGAGTTCAGTAATCCTCCGCAAGGATCATGTTGTAGCACCCTTCATATGAGCGCTCTACCGTATATGAGTTTATTATTAAGATGAGTGGATGTCCTTACTCTTATTTTCAACTTTATGGTTTCTCAGTAATATCTACAACTCTTCGAAACATCATAATAAACATGGGAACTCTTGTAGTGTACGGTGTGACCTGCGCCATCAAAATATAGGAATAGGTAATGTGAGCAAGATAGTTGAACATGTGATCACTCGAGGGTGTTATTGCACTTTTCAATAGGGCCAACATTATTGTTCGGTTCTAGTTTTCCCACTTAGTTCGAAACATGGAATATCAGAGGTAAATGCGGAATAAGGTTATACATGCAAATCTAACCTGACCCTGGTCCCCTTGCTTGTAGAACAATTAGTTATTTTCCTCCAGACAGTCGTCTAACCAAGTAGGTTGGTTGGTTGGTTCCTCAGTTTAGGGGCTGCGACAACGTGGTCATGTAGTCCCGTGTACTTTGGGTGTGTGTAGAATCTGCCTGATATCCGGTGTTAATTGTGATGACTGTATTAGTGTGTGTGTTCCGTTTTCAATTCAAGTAAGGACTGCAGACATTGAATTCTTTTCAATTAGTTGCTACTTTTGCCGCCAAACACCACTGTCATTGACTATTAGACAGAACTTGGTTACCAGATGCCCCGCAGTCGGCTACTGGTGAGGAACGTCGGAACCGATAGTAAAGCCATCATTACTTCCGACTTGACGTTTCAGTGTTACCCTAGAGTTAACTAGCGGTCAGAAGGAAAACCACTTTAACTAGCCAATCACAGGCAGCCATTCAAATCGATATATTACGACAAATCGAGTTTCGGTCACGATTTAGCGAAAGAAACTGTAGCCTAGCACTGAAACGTCAAGTCGGAAGTAATGATGGCTTTACTGTAAGAGCATTTGTCAAATGTTTAACCTGAGTCTACTGATGTTATAATTTGGCTTCACACAGGTGTAATTAGTGGAAGGTTCTTTGACATGCCATAAATCTATGACATCAGACCGCCGACTTTACTTCCCCTCCAAAGGAAGGCATAGTGATGGATTTTTAAAGCTCTTAAAAAATCCGCCGACTTCAGCTGGATGTGAACCAGAGATCTTGGGCATAGAAGCTCAGAATGTTAGCGGCCAATGGTTTCGTCTAACCTTGCTACAGGGGAGTGCGGTGAAGTGAGGTTGGCAGCATTGCCTGATACAAATCTTATCCACGTGGCAACGTGTTTGGTAGCGCTGAATGAACATAGAACGAGCGATAACATTCTCTATAATACATGAATTAGCCAAAATACTTCTTGAAACGATGATAAATAAATCAGCGAGCTATGTTTTAATAGATGTTTCCTCCTCAGCCATCTGAGACCCACCCAGCCATCCCAAATAGGAACACGACTTATATAGCCAAAATTACAGTGGTTAGCCGCCATTAGTCCAAATCAATCATCATCGGTTGCGTTCGTGTGTATTCGGGTCTCTTTGTTAACCCCCCTGCTCCGCTGGTCTGTCATCAAAACAGTGCTGAAAACCTCGCCCTTACAGTACTACATAACACAAAGAAGCGCCCAGTTCAGTCTCTAGCAGGGGCGTAAAAACGGGGGAGGGGAAGGAGCATTGCCCCCACCCCCCTCAGGTTTTAGGTGCAACACATATTTTTCAAGTACCCTAAAAAATTAAAAGTAAAATAACCCGAAACTATTCTATAAATGATTTAGTACTACGTTAGGCGTAAAATCGGAAAAGCCACCTTGTCTTGCTTGGACGTCATTTCTTTATTCCTCCGAACAAACAGTCTCCCCTTACCACGACGATCCGAAAAGATGCATTATTTATGAGCCATGGTTTAAAAGTGAGGTAAGATGCAGTGACACGCAAAGCATAACCGCGCGTGGCTTTGTATTTCGATACAAAAAATAAGTAACACGACTCTTCCCTCGCACCCTGCGTTTTAAGCTCACTCTGGGCATGCGTTGTGCGTTCGAAATGCAGTGATGCACATGACGTCAGAGGTTTGACAAGTCTTTTCCTAGACGTTGACAAATGTTTTATGTTTTGTAATCATATTCCGATTGGATTTTAATTAAAAACGATGAAGAAAAATCATCCTAGTTTTTAATGTGGCGTTTGGCCTACATTCCCGAGTTTATAGCCTTAAACTGAAATAAAATCCATGGTAGGTAGACAACTGCAGTTTACAAATCCCCCCGCAAGTTAGCGAGGAGCTTTACGCCCCTGGTCTCTAGTGCGCATCACCGCTCTTTCTTCTTGCAGGAAGCATATGGAACTCCCAAAGTACGAAGCTACTGATTCATCTCAGGGAGGAAATGGATGCCGATTTCCAAGTCCCGAGGGCAAAGAAATCAAAATTATGGGCCCCCATCAGTCAAAAGATGGAGACTCATAATTGCAGTTTCTCGGGACTGGAGTGCGACAGGAAGTGCTTGCAACATACAGGGGGAGGAAAGACACTGGGAAGAAGGAAGTCTACCCACCTGGGAGTTTAACGAGGCCATGGCGTTGCACCACAGTGTGGAGCCTCCCGTCACTCCCCAGCACCCGGTCCGCATCTCCCTCCACCTCAATTTCTACCAATCCAACCCCAGGCCCCGCAACCTCAAATTCTCCGTGTCCAACCCCAGTTCCCTCAACCACAAATTCTCCCAATCCAACCCCAGTTCCCTCCACATCAAATTCACCCAATCCAACCCCAGGCCCATCCTCCTCCTCAAATTCCCCAGTGTCTTCCCGCAGGAAGAAGCAGAAACGGGGGCAGGACGATTCCCCCCTCCCTCCCACCTGGTTTCTTAATTATGTGGGGAATAAGGACAAATTGGAACAAGACAGGTGGGAAAAGTCTGTCGAAATAGAAGAGAAGAAAATACAGGCAGTAAATTCACTTACTGATGTCATAGCCAGATTGATCAATAAATAGAAAGGTTTATTCATTGGTAAATTGTATATACAATACCCTTCCACATCCTGTTCCCAATTATAAATCCTGTGTAAGACTGCAACATTCAATTATGTACAAATTAGAGCTGTTCATTTAATCGGAGCGATTAAAATAGTGGCGTGGTGTAGGAAAATTAATTGTCTTACCGCAGCACAAAACCTGTGTATTTTATTCTTTGGCGAGCTAGCATCAGCTACTGTAAGATTGACAGGTCATAAAAGTTACCTGATGCTCATCTCCTTAATTCCTTTCTTCTAAACTGAGGGATTTGCCCACCTCTTTTACAAACAATACGAAAGGAAATACCCGACAGGTTATTATTGTCTTATTACCGAAGATTACAAGTCGGTGGAACTAGAACTTCGCACCCCCTCTACAATGGTGGAAGATATATTCAGTCCAACATCTCGCTCGCATAGCGAAAACATTGATTTGCATTCCACCTACTTGAGTTCCGTGTGAGAGAGTGTTTAGTGACGCTGTAAATATTGTTACTAGGAGAAGGGCAGCCATTATTGCTATTTTCATCTTAGGGAAGTTCGTTATACAACATTTTCCATGGAAATTGAGCTGGTGAAAAAGAGTACAGGCAATGCAATGAAGTGTCTGTTTTGAAGAGCTCCAAATTAACCAGTCCCTGGGGAACTTTCCTCGATTGTTTATAGATTTAGTGTTGAGAAGATAGTCAGGAAACAGTTTTACTGTTTTGTCTTTAGGGAATGTCTTAGCCTGACTACATATTTCTTCAAATTAATATATTGTTTGGAGAGACAATATTCTGGCGATTAATATCACTAATTATTTCCGACCATGTGCCTGGGTCGGTAAAATCTAAAATTGGCGTATCATTGTTAGAACTCTCGTCATTTGGAATATCGTTTTCTTTATTACTACCCGTATTGATTGAATCTACAACATGTCCTACCTGCTGCACCTCAGAGGAAATCTTGCCTTTATTGTCATCAGTTTCAAACATTAATTCACTGGACACAGACACACTATCATCAGTAGTTTTACAAGTAGATAAACTGTCACATCTAACACTTGCATCATCATCACAATGAGAACGGCTATCACTACCATCATTCTTTTTAAAAAACTTTGTAATATTCTGCCGGCCCAAGACCCCTTTTGCATCTTTAATGGCTTTCAAATACCGTTTTTGCGCCCCGGATTTGTGTTTGAAATTACTTGTAGACATAATGATTAATGATATAATAAAGCAACTATTACATACACAAACTGTCTTGCGGCGGAAACACACAGCAAGCACCTGTTAGGGTGACGTGACGTCAGCGGGCCGCGGTGTGAGGGAGAGGGGTAGCAACGTCATTGACCTTGAGCCGAGTCGCAGAGGGCGGGCCCGGCGGGCAGTGTTCTGCTTCTGCACACGCACTGTGTCACGTGTTACTCACAGCTGTTGTACGCAACGCACTGCATATCCAATGAACCAATTTATTTTACTCTGATGTAATATTTCATTGATACACATAAATCTAGTCCTAGTGATTTAATTATTGTTTTCTTTCTATGATTTATTAAAAATATTCTACTTTTTATTTTTCCCGTCCTTGCGGGCCCCGTTGCCGTAGCAACGGTAGCACCGGGCATGTGGGGGCCCTGAAATACACTCTACCCATCAGTTGGTGGATATTCGTCGAAAATATCCGGTCTAGCTCACCTTCCTTTCCGACATGACTAACACATCTTAATATAAATGCACACTGTGAGCGGGCCCTAGGGCATTAAAGTCGTGCCCTGTGTCGAGGTGATGATAACTTAAAGTATACATAAAAGCACGTACTGCTGTATCCCTCGGGAGCTCGCCTATGCGATGTTAACACCGCACTTTCAACTACTAATGTTGCAACACTGTACTAAGATTGCTCAAACTTTCAGTTGTCTTTCGTATTCCTAGACAACTATCACCGCTACTAGAATGCGCTAGTATGGACACGCTACCAGTAGTATTTGAATTATGACGCAGTTGTCTGCACGTTTCTAGTCAAAAACGTATTTGCTAACAATAATCAACCGGTACAGATGCGCTTCAAAATAGAAATATATCATCCTACACTGATCAAAAATCTGCTTTTCATATGTCAATCATAAAACCGTGTTTCTTGCTAGGAAATGTAGGAGAATATCCTAATGTGTTTGTCCTGAATTCCTTTGTGAGTATAGAAATAGAGACAGCCTTGAAGCCTCATTCTACAGTGTTGCCGTATTAACAATTAATATTGTATCTTTAGTCGGTCAAGGGAGCATCATCTGATCCAAATAAACAAGATAAATTGCTTTACAAAACACCATCTAACCTGCAGTGACTGCCCTCTGAATGCAAAATACAAGAAAACCTAATAGGAAACGTAGCGACTGTGGTAACTATTACTGAAACGTATTAAGGTATTAAGCTGAAAAAAGAACTATTAATTTTAATGTCGCTAAACTTAGATATGACTATACCATCAACAAATATAGTATTGTTCCCACAAACTAGTCTATCATCGTAGATTATAGATTCTCGCCGCTGTGGATTAGCCGTAAGGACCCGATATATCGGTCGAAGGAGCATGTGATAAAATGCCACTGGCCGATCCTTGTATTATTTTTTGTTTGTTTTATTTCCAGACACACAGCAATTAAACTAATGTAATGAAGCCAACGCAGGAATCATTCCTTCTCAGATGATCTCGATAAGTTTAAGTTCCATGAATAACTGCATTTATAATAGGTATTCTTTGAACATGCTGCAGTCAACTGGCTTCCCGCGTGCGTTATCTCCTGAAGTATACGTGGTGATAAATATGGCTAGCTCCTTCAGCGAAGGGGCAATAAATACGGTTTTTGTGCTAATAGCCCAGTCAAATTAGAATTTTTCGAGGAATTAATTTCCAGAAATCTGGAAATCGTTGTAATACCTTCGTTTGGTCCTAAATGCATGTAGGCTAATCCCAGTTTGCACCATCCCAAGAGGTGTCCATAACTTTTGGGACCCAAATAACGTTGAAATTGTTTCCTCTTTTTTCAGGGTTTTGCTTGTAGCTCGAAAACGGTACATCGGACGGAAAATATTAATCAGTTCCATATTAAAGAAGGTTAAATTCTGCGCCGAATGGACATATGAACCTTCAAATTTGGTTCACTTGTATAGCCGAAATCGAAGGTTCAAAACTGGAAAAATGTCTCGTTTAAGTTTAAACCTACATTTTGCGACGTTCCAAGCCCACATATCTTTGAAACAGATTCTCCTGTTGAAAAACCCATAGAACAAAAGTTGTATAGCTGTAGATAATAAAATTTCACGTTATATGGACAATTTTGATAAGTCCTTTTAATTTCAAATGACTAGCTAACTAATTTAATCACAACATTAATAATATTTATTGAAATTCGGAAAATAGCGAAACTTTCCGGGAAAAAAAAGGCATGTTCGTGTTATGACATAATGATTTAAGTACGAAAATTCAATCTACCTACTCTGATCACTGCTAATAACATTTCAATTCAAATATCTAAGATATACGCAAATCAGTAAACTAGTTATATAAATGTAGACACTGAGTAGTGATTCGGAGTAGTACGAATTAAAAGCATTTAATTAGAACAAAGTTGTATATTGATATTTTTATTTAGTAACCATTATTAATATTAATTAATACAGTAATGGGAACATTTAATATTGACATGCATTGATAAAATATGAATAGAAAAATGTTATAGAAATCAATAGTCATGCAGCAGAAAATGTGGCAGCATTAATGCTCGCATTTTCTTCGATGTCGATGGCCCTTCATCTACAAAGCTCTCAAGCTCGGCTGGCATGTCGAGCCACTGTTCATCGAGATCATCTTCAAAGGGACTGTCCTCACCTATATCTGCTTCTGCGGTGATCGGCATGTGGTACACACCTTTATCCTCGAATGGTGCTGAATTCGAGCAGGACTGGCGGTGGCAGTTGAGGCAAATTGTTGAACATTATACCAACTTTCCGGCAGCTGCAACTCCCTGCACACCCCTTCTTACATCCGCAGGACTCTGTGCTGAGGATTTCAGCTGGAGCTAGATCCTTGGTGGTCATGGTGGGGAGCAGTCCATGGTCCGTCCTCTTCCAACCCCAGCTGAGAGGATCCTTTGGTCTATCATACCAGCCTTGGATTTGGTGGTAAACATGCAGAATATGTTGAGCGGTGGCTGCATTTGTTGATGGTAGAGAGGCCTGATTGAAAGTTGGCATTATGAAGGATTTTGAGAATATCTCGTGGTGGATTTTGTCCAAGGAGGTCTCATTGGCCATAGGTTAATATTGGGCCGCCGGGAATAGTTGACCTGCTGAAATGAGGTCCTCAGGATCAGCATCTGCATGGTGGAAATCCTTGACAGCCTCCTGTAAAGCCGTGTAGTTTTCAAGGAGTTTGACACACTTCAACTTCACTTGGCGATAGAATGCAGAGGTTGTACCACACCCACTGATAGCGTGTAAGAACAGTAGCTTTTGTTTGACAGCAGACGAGAAGTTGAAGTACCTCGGAGAGTAAAACGAGTTCTGAGAGGTCCCCTTTGCAGGTTTAATGAGGTAAATGTTTGAATTCGGTGCTTTGGCAGTTAATAGGATCAATAGATCGGTGTCCTCTCCGATTATTATGACCGTCGCAAAGTTCTCTGCCACTTGAATGGCGGTATTAATGAGTGCGTCAGCATCCTTAAGAGCTTGCCTCACTTCAAACTCCTGCTGTACTAATTTCTCACGCAGCATGGAGATAAGCCGTTCTTTGGTTGTTGCTGTCGTTGGACAACAGTTGTTCTTTCGGCATGGTTGCAGTCACCGTTTCAGTGAAAACTACGTTAGAAGAAGAGTGCTTGCTTTTACGGCGAAGACGCTCAGCTGATTTTGTACTCTTTACTGGTGCATCATCAGGGCAGTGGCAGGGTTGTAGTATTGCTTAACGTTGCCAACATATTAGGAGAGAATTGTTGAAAAATTTTCCTTGGATTCCCAAACCACTCGATATAGAAGGAAGCCCCCAACAATTACAATGGCACTACCTGCAAGAGCTGGTGGATCAGTAACAGGTGAAAATAAGTTGTAGAACACAGATTTCTTTGTTTTCCGCATTCCTGTTTCATCAAAGATAGAAAGGGGATAAGGAGCTAACTCAAACAAATAATAATGTTTGGACAGTTCCTCAGATTTTTTAAGAAGTGTTATGCGTCGGAAAAGTGTACCTGGATTTACTGTTATATCTTCACCGTGAATCCTGACTTTCGTGTTGAAAGCTTTAAGAGGAACTACTCTGTTTTTTTCGTAGAAACTTGACATTACTGAAGTCGTTCCCAATAATCTTAGCAATACAATGAATCCCTTTTTCAAACGCTTCATGTCAGTCAATTTTCACATCGCCAGTTACTCCTGTGCTAATGGACATCACAAATTGTCCAGTTGGGATGGGATAGTGCGATGAAAACCTGTCAATAAAGATCGCAACATCTGCATCGTCCCTCTGCATACTTGAAAACCTAGCGTCGACGTGCTGCTCTGAAGTACCATACGTCACGCCACATAAGTCTTCCACTTGTACCGCTTTCAGAGACCTCATTACCACCTGCTCAATCGTCTGATCAGTGAATACACCAGACCAAAACTCGTCAGACCTTCTGATGAAAAATCAGCTGTTTCGTACATTTTGGTCGAGTTGGTATAACAACTTTGTATGAAAGAGCTGATTTTATTTTTACAATTTCAGAGTTCAATAGGAGAACTATACCTAAGTTATGATGTCTTAGAAAGTCGCAAAATGTAAGTTTGCGCCTAAATGAGAAATTGTCCCAGTTTTGAACTTTTGATTTCGGCTGTACCAATGAACCGAATTTCTAGTTTTATATGTTCAGTCGGCGCAGAATATCACCTTCTTTAATATTGAGCTGATAAATATTTTCCGCCCTAAATACCGTTCTCGAGGTAGAAGCAAAAACCTGAAAAAAGAGGAAAAATGTCGAGGTTATTTGGGTCCCAAAAGTTATGCACACCTCTTGGGATGGTGCAAACTCGGATTACACGCATTTAGGACCAAACGAAGGTATTAAACCAATTTCCAGCTTTCTGGAAATTAATTCCTCAATCCACTTTTTTTTAAATCTAATTTGATTGACCTGTAAGTGAAGTGTGTGAGAGTGAATATTCTAATGAAGGCGACGGCTTTGATTTTACTGACGAAAATCCAAATAATGCCGGAGGACTGTAAACGTATATCATTGTAGAAATTGATCGTACTCAATACCTATTTGATAGAATTACTCTATACTTGGGATATTTATAAACAATTAAATAAATATTAACATTTTTATCACAGAAGATACTATTTAGATTGTGTAAGCTATCAAATTTATATTAAGATTTCCAATTATTTTCTTTGTCACAGGATATTATTAATACCCAAATTAAGGAAATTGTAATTATTTAGCTCCTAGTTCGTTAATAATTTGTTTACCTGCTAGAGAAAAAAATACCGACACACTATCTTGAAAACTATATTGCTTGACATTTTGAAAACTATTGGAATAAAGTACAGGGACAGGAGGGTGATCTACAATCTATACAGAAACCAGACAGCAGTCATTCGAGCTGAAGGACATGACAGAGAAGCTGGTATTCAGAAAGGAGTAAGGCAAGGCTGCAACTTATCACCCATACTTTTCAATCTTTACATTGAACAAACAATGAAGGAAATTGGAGAAAAATGTGAAGTGGGAGTGAAGATTCAAGGAGAAATAATTTCAACTCTGAAATTTGCCGATGACATAGTCATCTTGGCCGACACGCCTGAGGATTTGAATGAGTTTTTGAATGGTATGGACTCCGTCTTGAGGAAAGAATTCATGATGAAAATTATTAAATGTCAAACAAAAATGTTGGAATGCAGCCGCAAAAAATCAGGAACCTCTATGGACATCAAATTGGCAGGTGAAATACTAAAGGCAGTAGGAGACTTCCGTTACTTAGGAAGCAAAATAACTAGTGATGGACGAAGCAAAGAGGATATAAAAAGTAGCTTAGCTCAGTCAAGGAAAGCATTTCTACTGAAAAGGAATCTGTTGACATCGAATATAGATTTAGGTATTAGGAAGTCATTTTTGAAGGCCTTTGTCTGGAGCGTGGCACTCTATGGAAGTGAAACTTGGACTATTGGTGCAGCAGAAAAGAGGAGAATTTAAGCGTTTATAATGTGGTGTTACAGAAGAATTATGAAGATCAGATGGGTAGACACGGTTACAAACGAAGAGGTATTAAGACTAGTGGGAGAGGAGATGTTTCTGGCGACTGCTAATGAAGAGAAGAGATAGGTTAGTAGGACACATACTAAGACACCCAGGAATAGCCAGCTTAGTTATAGAAGGAAGGGGCGAAGACAAGAACTGTAGGGGTAGGCCAAGGTTAAAATATGTTAAACAGATTGCCTCGGATGTAGGGTGTGATAGCTATTTAGAGATGAAACGATTAGCTCAGCACAGGGAGGCATGGAGTTCTGCATCAAACCAGTCAAAGGACTGAAGACTCAAACATCAACATCTTGAACAAGTTGGTGTATTCTTTGGAATACACGGTAAGACAGAGTAAGCTTTTGCTTCTCTTTGCTTTATTTCATTCCTTCCTTTTTTCATAAACACCAAGAGTGATCTCCTGGTTTCTCTTTGTTGGTATACTTTGCTTATATTGCCTGTGAGTCTCTTCTAGATATATATCTTCCATCACCCACCTAGCGTCATCTAGCAGCGAATCTCTGAAGTTCCTCAATTTTTCCATGTACAAGAGGATTTCCTTACCAATCTGGCCACCAGATCTCGTCGCTATCACCAACTATCTTCTCTGTGATCAAGAGGACTTCGTCTACTTTTTCATCCAACAGGCTTCGCTAGCGACGCCTGCCATCAACTCTTTGAAGACCATTTCATCAAGAGAATTAATTTTTACAATGTTGGTTATTCTTATGTATATTCCTTTGTCTCCTACCCCCCACTCTTTTCCTTTCCCTGGTCCCTCCGAGCTTCGTTGAGCTGGCCTCACTTGTGCTACAGTCGTCAAGACTTCCAGTCAGAGCTTACCTAGAGTGCGTCTCCTCTCCTCGAGAGACAAACTTTTAAATTGGACGCCATGTCCAGATCGTAACTAACGGTCAACTAGAATCGCCGTTCATCAGAAATGAGCTAAGTACTACTTCAACGTTCTTCAACTCATTTTAATTGCTTTTAAATAGCTACATGCTTTTTAACCATCATTTACAGACAGTGAGGAATTGCTAAATGTGGGGCAATAACGATCTTCGCGGGAATTTCGATGTTGCGTTTTGTCTATCTAAGCTAACCTTAACATGATGCAGCATTTCTTATGAATATTAACTGAGATAATTTCTCACAACGTGGGACATCGTTAAATTACCCACTGTCTGTAGAAAACTTAGCTCGTTCCACCGCTGGACTTTTTCTGCCAATTTCAACAGTTATGATTGTTCTGGAATTTTCCATGCCAAAAAATTCATCTACAAGTTAAACCTTCTAGTATTTTCCACTCACATATGGGAATACTTTTTCTAACCAAGGAATTTTCCTTATGAACAGCTAATCAACAACTAATTTTTCTTCCTCCGTTGGAATTTGTCTGCTGCATTTAACTATAACCTACAAATTTTTCAACGCAATAGACTCTCGCAAATCTAGTGCAACTAGTTATTTTTCACCATTGCAATAACTTTCCTTGCTATAAACTTTCTGTGCTACAATAGTGAACTTTTCAACCACGTCAATAAACTATAGTGAAACAGCGCTCGTTCGATTTCTCATCCGCGTCGCGCTCGTCCGAAATAAATAAAATAGGTCAAGAACTTTCTCCAGAAAGTTCCTATTTCCTCTTCCTCAACCTCTTCTTACTAAGAAATTAGGTTAATCTTTAAATTTATGTATTTTGCAACGAGGCCTCGCCAAACCATAGGCGCCCTCCCAACTTTTCTCCATTTACCACTTATTCACTCTGTATAAATACCAGCAGTTAGAAACTGCTTATCAATCAATTTTCTTTTCTTGCTAGCACAAGAATTGGTTACTGTCTAAGTACCAAACTTTTCATTAATCTCTTTAATCCAGGTTTCACGAAAGGGTAACTGGCCCCATTTTTTCCTCGTGATCTTGTTTAAATATAGAAGTTCTAGCAACTTCTTCTTCATTTTTGTCTTCAGGTTTCACAATAAGTGACCTGCCCTATTTGTATAAACTATAAAAGTAATTAATTCTGTATTAATATAAGAAGTTATAGAAAGATCTATTTCATTTCTCCCTGCTTTTCTTGTTGTTACTTTCGAAGTTGTTATTTGTTCATATTTCTAAGATGCCCGTCTAGAAATTCTAAAAGTACACATCTTGTACTTGATTTGTTATTTAACTTTGATTGTGTTAATTATCTTTAAATTTCCAATTTGTTAATCTCAGCACCATTTCAAAATCTCATGAAGATTTTAGTGCTTATAAAAGGTTCCAAACCAAAAAATTGTCAATTGCCTGGTGCAAGCTTTAAATGATCTTAGGAGGTCTGCGACCCCAATGGTTTATAAAATCACATTATATGTGTCAAATTAATTAGACCTTTTGCATTGTTAAATAAATCCAAATTTATCTTTTTGCTTTATCATTTTCTATAAAATAACGATTAGGCAAGATCCTGTCTTCCCCTACTCTTCCTATAGGCTTAAATTTAAAAACCTCACAAATAAAATTAATAACGGTTGCACTTTTTGTTGCATTTGAGCAAGAACTCTTAGTCACAAACTTATTAAAGCCTCTCTTAGCTTTGATAGCTAATTCTAACTAGCTAGCAAGGCAAGCATAGCTCGCTCCGCCAGCTTCCTGCTTGTTGAGATTTTCTCTACAACTTATGGTTGGTTTTCCAAAATTTAAGTTTTTCTCATTGTCTAAACTTTTAGTCGGTGCTTTGCTGGGTAAAAGCTTAGTCATTCCTAAATGCAACTATTGGTGCTCTTACCAAAATTATTCTCAAGGGTATAATTGCTTTATCCCTACCCTTCTTGGAAACATTCGGTCGCGTTTTAGAAATTCTACCATTTCAAAATTAAAACATCACGGCCAATTCAAACTATTTGTATTCTTCAAAATATTTGTTTAAAACAAACTCCTTTGGAAAGATACATAGGAAATTCATCATTTCTTTCTTTGCCAGACCACCACCCTTCCCCATAGTAGCCGAATCATGGCTTGGAAGGGAAGGTACCACCTCATCTCGCCCGCAAATATCCCAAGCTCTAGCTGCGTTTCCTGTTAGCTGTGTTCTGGTCCCCACTCACTTTAGTGATTTCACGGGCTTTGCGGTGAAACTTTTCTCCAAAAATTGTTGGTATTTGATGTTGTACTTTCGTCCTATTATCCACACTGGTCCCTCTGTCCGAAACCCACTTCCCTTTACTTCTCTCTTCGGCTTCCCTTGTGGGTAAGGTTAATTCTTAGCAAAAACCTACCCACAAGAAGTTCCGTGAAAAACTATACAGTCTATTTTCATATATCCTACTTATAATAATTATCTCTATCAACACACAAAATTTCAGTTTGATTGCTCTAATAGATTCGTAGATATTGAGAACCGACTAAATATAGCAGATGGTCGCCATGTTGGATTTTTATATATTGAGCCCGTCAGAGGAGCTGCCATGATAGCCAACAACCGCAATGAATTCCCTAACATCTCATCCGCCGGACCTAACTGCCGTGAGGATCAGGTGAACTTCCAAATAGGCCAAGCGGCACGAGAAACTGTAGTCCACGGGGATCGTGGTACATGGTGACGAAGGTCATAGACTGCCTAAGGAAAGGTTCACCTTAAAAACTAGACTGAGAAAAGAAACATCCAGACTTATGTAAAACAACGTGAAAATTTATTGCAAATTTCACAAACCCCTATCCTTGTTCGGAGGGTTTCTATCGGCTAATCCGCAAGCTAATAAATAATCAAAAATAAAGAGCAGGTCCCTACCTGAGAAGTTACAGTAAACCCTCGCGAAAGATCTGTCTCACAATAATAAAGCAACAACTGCAACACTAGGAAAATGGTACGACGCAAAGCCCTAGGTCAAGTTACAAGATCAAGCTAATATCGGAATTTACATTTAACAGGGTGGCAAAACAAATCTAAGTTAGGATGATACCATCTACACATTTACATTTAACGTTAATTCATCTAGCTAAGTCCTATCAATTAATAACAAAATTTACGGCGGTGACGTTCATAATATCAAACAATTACAATCTAAGCTAAGTGACAAGCCATAGAAAAAAAACATCTAAGTATTCTTAGGAACTAAGTGCTAATCAACACACAAAAGGGTAACATAGAGGATTCATACACTTTTACATCATAAATAAATAATAAGAGACAACAGTTTTATTCAAATGCCTGCCTGAACTTTGGTTTACTGTTTGTAAGCCATAATCATCTAATGTGTGTATTTACGGTGACGACTGCGTAGTGAAGACTACGTCTAACATCGTATGGCCTGCGCTCCACCAGCTACGAACTCAAGGTTCCAGCAAGCTTCAGTCGCAACAAAAAGTGTCAGCTGTTCTAAAGCCATTTCCTCCAGGAAATACCTTCATTAGCACGGCTATGTCAGCAGGTTCCAAATGCAAATGAGCAAGGTTAAATAGAAAGGATTCGTTAGTTAGCTTTTGTTTACCAAAATTATGCGTTTTATTATTAAGATGTCGGTTTAGGTTATCGTTGGTTTATGGCGAATAATACTGAGAAGCCTGGGCACGGAGCGTCTCCCATGAGATCATCTCTGCCAAAAAGCCTCGACTCAAAAGTCGGAATACAATCAACGAGCAATAACAACTCGGACACACAATAACACAAGTTACCAGCGGCGCACAGCTCGCGTTCAATAACTCTGGGATGGGCCTGCACACAATCAGTTACCCTCCCTAAATATCTGGTCCACGGGAACAGTCCCGGACATGATACACAAAAATACCTTCATACATGAAAAACCTCCCTAGCGGGGCTAGCCTACAACGTAGTATAGAAACCTGACATAACTGTACTCATCAAACAACAGTACACGCAACAGCGTTTAACTAACAAATGACAATCTGCAAAACATGTGATCAGATACAAGAATGGACACTGGATTCCATGAGCTATATTGCAATGAAAGGGAAAGTGAATGCTAAAAGCATTCTGTCCTATGTTAATATCAGTCCGTCTCACTTAGAAGCATGCGCTCTCACACGAGCGCTGGGTCACAAACCTGTTCGTGTCGCCGCAGGCTACACGATTCCTGCGCTGATAGACACAACACACTAACTAGGCCGGCAATTTAAGCAAGAAAAATAACTGTACAACCGGCCTCATAATAATACCTTTACCATAGGTTATAAACCTTGAAGAATATGTGCATAAAAAGCACGCTATAAATCTGAATACAATCATATAACTCTGTCTTTCACAACAAAGACGTTTAAAAGGTAGCAATGTCACTAATTGCTGGAGCTCTCTGATCTCAAAGATAAAATACACTTCAGTAGTTGCTTGTATAAACATCAAATAAATCACGTGTCATCACATTTGTCACAACAAAACAATAATTGTGGCGCAAATACCACACACTGCTGGATCTGCTTAATGATACGTTGGGAACTGGGTTCGATGCTATACAACAACGAAACATCCCTTTTACTTATAAGGTCTTCACCTGACCTAGATGGCATCTGAGCTCATCTCAAATGAAATATAATGCAGTTACAAAACTGGTAATTACAGTCGATTACCCAAATGGTACGACTACTCTAACGAAGTCAGGGGTGTAACATAGACTGGTTGCAAAAAGTGCAGTTAAAGAAATATGACCATGGCATCAGATTGCCATAACTAGAGTCTGCAAAGACTTGAAAATTACCCCAGATAGGGTTAAACAAAGTAGCCTCAAAATGACTACAGTCACGTTTAGCAATAGACAGAAATTGGCGTCCTACGACGTCCATCAAGCTGCACCAGGGTTGACCAAAACATCTAACCCAAGGGTGACTCACTATCACTGTAATAAATGATATCTAATTAGACTAATTACATTCCCTACCTATGAAATGGCTGTCACTAAGTTCGGTTGGTTCACAAACTACACTAAACTAACTATACCACCAGAAACTAGAACAAGGAAGGGGTGTACAAAACTCACGATATGAAGGAGCCCACACTTAGCTCTCTGTCCAACGACAAGGGTTGAACAAAAGCACCTCTGGCTTTCTGGATCGGCATCGTCCTCATCAGAACTTCCATCTGGGCTCTCCCAGAGACCAGGGTTCGGTCTGTCCCTGTAGTTGACCTCGTGAATGGACTGGACATGCCTAGGAAAGGCATCCTCGGTTCCTTCCTCCTCGTTCGATGTTCTAGAAGTTCCACAATCATGCTGGTCCCATCCGAGAAATCTCTCTCATACCATAATGGTATTAGCCCATGGTCTCGGCCTCGAACATGGTGTTGAAAAATTTGACCACGTGGGCGGTAGTATAAGACATGTAATAGTTCATTATTTTCACTTGAAAATCACAGTATTCGTCGTAGATATCACAGGCTTTAAATACAACTGGTAACACAGCCTTTACACTTTGCAGATGCAAATGATAAATGGCCATGCACTGTTCTGCGGTTCCACATGTGTACAGACGCTACTTTTTCTATCACGTGGCATCCGTGAAATGGGCGTCGTTTTATTATTGATAAATTCACCGTAGCAATTCACGTATAATGTAATTTTATAATCACACTTTTTCAAAGTAATAATGACACATTTACCTGTATATTTTCGCACCAGGCTGTCGGCCCTCCACAAACACGTGGGTGTAAAAATGTGGTGCTACTGTAATGTCGTATATTTCACAATACTTGCCAAATAATTCACTATATAATTCGTGTTGATCACTGCACATCAACAACAGTGATTCGTAGTGTATTTGTGCTCGATGGCACCCGATAATGATTTCCACGCTGAAAAGCGGACTGTTTGCCACGTCTAATGCGACGGATATAATTACACGCCTACACAGGGCGGATTCTCCAGACGTAGTGCCAGGAACTGCGTTCCTCGTGGAAGCAAGTCGTCAAACTAAGTCGTTGAGCGACTTCTTACATTCCTATTTGCGTATCTGCAATGATATTACCTTACCTTAAAGTGAAAACATATTCTCCAAAATGTTTTAATAATACTGAATGACGAAATGGAATATTCTGAGTCTCGTGGATAGATAAAATTGATTAATAAGACCTCAGATAAATAATTAGCAGACTTCACCAAAGTCAAAAGCGCGATTCTCCGCTACTTCAAAGAGTATTGTATGAGCTCTCAGCTTCTCGTAGCTTTCTGGGTGTGTTCAAAGGTACTACATCCCATCACGAATGTGCTGTCGTGAAAAATATCACATGAACCTTAGCTCAGCGGGTTCATCTGCCTCTCCGTCGTTTCAAATAAAATGTTGGGACGACATTTTTATTTGACTCAAAGTTCATTCATAAGTGATATTTTTTTAGATTAGCTGGGTTGAAGGTTCCAATGCGCTCTCCTGTCCGAATGTCTTCAATCACATAACTTCCATTGTTCAGAGGTTGTCGGATACGACTGGGGCCATAATATGAAGACAGAAATTTCCCATATATGCGGTCTATAGGACTTGAGATTCCGGGTCTCCTTATAAGGACAAGGTCTCCCGCGACTAGTGGTTCTCTGAATCTCAGGCGTCTAGTTCTTCTCAAGCGTTTGGCAGCTTCTCTGTCCAAAGTGTCCCTTGCAGCTAAAAGTCTGCTGGCGTGTGATGGTTGTAAACAAGGTGGATTTACAATCACACGATTCCATATTCTCATCGGCATCTGGTTCAAATGCAAAACCATGGGTATTTGACCAGTACTCTCATGGACTGTTGAATTAATACATTTCGCCATGATAACTAGGACTTCGGTCCATCGCCAGTGTTCTTCCTGACAATACAGTCGACAGAATTTTGCGACAGTAGACATTACGCATTCTGCTGGGTTGCTCTCTGGATGGCGAATAGACGATAAAACATGACCTATCTCCAACGCGTTCATAGCATTGGCAAATTCTGCGGAGGTGTACTGTGATCCATGATCAGTCAATAGGAATTGTGGCTTTCCTGCCTCCGGTATCACTTGTCGTCTAATTTTCTGGATAATCTGGTGTGCGGTGGCTTTCTGAATCGGATGAAGCATCGTATACTTCGTGAACACATCAATAGTAACAACGATGAAGCGGTTCCCACGACGGGCCTTAGGTATTGGGCCATAAAGGTCCTGTGCATATAACTCTCTAGGTTGAGTTGGGAGTATTGGCCTAGGTGGTTCCATCAACAAGTGTGACGTGTACTTGTTCCGCTGGCATGCGTCGCAAGCACGTAAACACTGTCTAACGGTGGTTCCTAGCCTTTTCCAAGTAAAAGACTCCTTGATCGTTGGAATGGTCTTGTCAGTCCCAAAATGTCCAATGGATAGATGAACCATAAGAATAACAGATTCTTGATATCTCCTCGGAATGACTGCACGCAGTTGAGTGTGGTCCTCGTCCACAAACTTATACAAGACACGATGATAGATCAAATAATCATCTGCAACAGCAGCAATCCTCGCATAATGAGCATCCTGTGGATTCATTCGTCGTTCCAGGAAACGGATAATATGCCTGAGTTCCTCCTCACGTCGTTGTCCTTCAGGTAGATGACGAAGTCGGCGAAGGTGTTCCTCGCATTCTCCCTCGATGTCAATGGCATTCACAGTGGCTTCAGGATTCCGGCTGAGAATGTCGGCGAACACATTCTCTCTGCCTGGTCGGTAAACAATTTCCAAGTCAAACTGTTGGAGAAACAGCGTCCAACGTGTGATCCTGTCGCTTGCCAGTCTTGTTCGTAAAATGAAGGTCAGCGCATGGTGATCGGTCCTCACAATAATCCTCTGGCCTAACAAAAGTTTCTGCCAGTACTCAAGTGCGTAAACAATCGCAAGTGCTTCAATCTCAGTGGTGAAATAATGAGATTCATGCGCCCTCAAACGTCGACTTAAGAAAGCGATGTAATGACGTTTCTTCTCGTCATCCTCCTGCAATAGGATGGCACCTATTCCAATCGCAGATGCATCAGTCTCTAGAATAAAATTCCGGGAGTAGTCTGGATATTCTAACTGAATCGAATCAACCAGCATCTGTTTAGCTTTCCTGAAAGCTGTCTCGCACTCGCCATTCCAAGCCCATCTGCAATTCTTCTTCAGTAAACCTTGCAGTGGTGCGACAGTCTCAGAATACTTCTCACAATGAGCAGCAAAGAATTGGAGAATTCCTAGGAATTGTCTCACGTGTTTCACACGGGTTGGCGTTGGAAATGCAGCAACGGTTCTGATCTTTGCCGGATTCGGCCTGTATCCATCTCCATTAATTATGTGTCCCACAAATTTGACTTCTCTCTGGAAGAATCGACACTTGTCGAATTTCACTTTAAAATTAGCCTGTCGAAGATTCTCAAAAACAAGGCGTAAAGTTGTTAAATGTTCCTCCTCCGATTCCGAAGCTATGATGATGTCATCCACGTAACATATCACCTTCTGTTTCACTTCAGGAGTCAGCTTCGCATCAAGTGCTCTAATTAATGCAGCTCCGGCATTTTTCACTCCAAAGGGTAGTTTTCGAAAGACATAGGTGGTCTGATCGAACAGAAACCCTGTATATTTCTGAGTATGCTCAGATAATCTGATATGGTAGTAGGATTGTACCAAGTCCAATGACGAAAATATCTTCTTTCCCTTGAACTTCCTGAGGATGTCCCTATTCTTGGGCGGTCTGCCATGCTCAGGAGCTAGGCATTCATTTAAGGCCCTTGCATCGAGACAAAGTCTCAAGCTTCCATCCACCTTAACCACAGGTGTTATAGGATTCTAGAAAGGAGTCGGTGACTTCTTGATTGTACCTGCTGCTTCCATCTCATGAATCTTCTTAGCAGCTTCCTCGCGGTGTTTCTCTGCGATAGGATAAATCTTCTTCTGGAATGGGGAATCATCCAGTAGTACAAGATCGTACTCGTAGTCCAATATCTCACCAGGTGTGGTGTCGAATATATCCTCTTATTCGCTTAATATTGCATCTAGTTTCTCTCGTATGGGTGCTGATAATGGTTCTGCCTCTTCGTCGGCATCTTGTGTCTCCTCAAATTCCTTGCCATTTAAATTCTCAACAATGTTGACTTCGGATTCAAATTCCGGTTCATCTTCTACTAAGTTCATTTGAATGGGTTCGTTCGGCTTAAACTCCACCGTATTACGTCCCATATCAATGATTCCATCATACTTCCGAATGAAGTCTGCACCCAATATGGCATCATGATGCAAGCCTTTCATCACAAGAAATTCGTGCAAGTACACGTGGCTCGAAATCTTCAAAGTGCATAAAATCTGGATTTTGCACGTTACAACACGGTCAGGTATGACTCCTCTGACTCTTACTGCAGAAACTGGCAGCTCTGTCACCTCAGAGTTTGCTTTCAGTCTGGCATGGCAATCGGCGGAAATGACACTTATCATCGCCCCAGTATCGATGAGAATGACTACGTTACATCCATTCAGGGTAGCTACAATCTTCGGTAGACGCGTCAATTCGTAGTTGTGGTTCGTCGTTCGTCTAATAGATCTTCCTGAATTGGCTCCCAGAGTAAGATGGTGGCAGTTACTCTGTGCCCAATCGGGTAAGAATCTACTGGTTTTTCGGCGTTTTTTCTCTCTTGGCGGGAAGTACCGGGCTGGTTTCGCTCCGTTTCTTCCGCCGTATTACGTGTTTCCCTCGAAGTCGGGTTCTGATCTCCCCCTTCTTGTATTTCTTGAAGTTCTCGGAGTTGCTGAAGGTATTCACGACTCTCCCGTGCTCTTCCTCTCCAGTCTCGATCGGTCTGGTATCTGGATCTCTATTGTAACATCTCCTATAACGTTAATCCCTACGGATACTTCCGTGCTGTGGGTTCCGGCTATTATTCCCTCGGCGGTCGTTATCGTGACGACGGTCGTCGTTCGTCCCTCGATCAAAGCGCCGGTGCCAGTGACTACGACGGTCATCTCTCTGGTCTCTAGCATATGGAGTGTTGTTCCATTCTCTCCGACCACGATTATAGTCATTGCGCTGTCTAGAGCTCTCATGAGTCTGCGTCTGCTGTGGCGTCTGGCACACTTTGTACACAGTTGTCGAGTTGACATGTCTCTCTTCACGTCTGTCAGCCTTCTGCTGACGGTGTGTTGGGAACTGTTCGGTGTTGGCATCCAATCGACGCAAGATTTGATCACACTGCTGAAAAGTAGATGCTCCAGCAGCGATCAATACACGTTGCACGTCAGCAGGGTATTGCCAAACGATGGTGTTTACCAGGTCTTGCTCTGACAGTGGGGGTTGTAAACAACGGAGTTTTGCAAGCTGAGTTGCGAAGTAGTTCGCATAACGCGTCGGAGTGTTTGAGCAGTATCGGCGAGTATACATCTCGGCTCTGATACTCTGCTGGATGTGGCTTGACCAGTAAGTCCTCAGCAAGGCTTCTCTAAAATCTTGGTAGCCTACAAATGAGTAACGGAAGGCTCTAAACCAAGTGCTGGCTTGCCCCTCAAGCAAACGCTCAATAACTCGGAGTTCTCTCTCCGGAGTTACCATTGTGTCTCTCAAGTAGCTTTCTACGTTCGCCAAAAATTCCACTGGAGTGATGCCACTTCCAGTGCCTGAGAATCGAGCTGGTTGCTCTTCTCTCGAACGGATGATAGTCACATTCCCTTGCGTGTGCGCGGGTCTAAACGAACTCGGCATGTAGTTATGCGTCGGCGTACTCGTCTCTTGACTCTGTCGATTGGGTGCGGGTTGGAAAGGATGTGCATCAAAGTTTAACGCTTGACTCTGCGCTGAACCGGTAAATTGAGATGGTTGCGGTTCCATGGGTGCGCTGGGTTGAAAATGTGCAGGCATTATCCCTGCGGATTGCGATCCTGGTGTTGCCTGAGATTCTCCCATCTGTGAGGGTAAGTGTGTCTCTCTTGGATGCGTCTCCAGTCGGTCGAGACGTCTCTCGATAACTTCGAGCCCTGGGATGGTCTTAGCTGCGACCTTATTTCCCAGATCGTTGAGCTGCAATTCTATTCTTTCAACTTTGCCTTTGAGGTTGGTGTCCACTTCGCGAATAGCCGTCCTCAAGTTGTAGCTGAGGTCTAACCTCTCGGTTATCGCGACTTCCTCGAATCGTTTCTGTAGGGAGTCGATTTCTTCCTCGACTTTTGACATTTTGTCCTGGATCCTTCCTACTGTACCCGTTCGTCCTGGGGATGCGATGACCCATCTGCTATTACATCGCATTCCTGGAGTTCCAGGACAGAGCGGAGTTAAATGAACCTCTAGTCAAATAAGGAATGTGTCGGAAATTCAGCTGAGTTATCGAAAAAGCAGTGGGTAACACGAGACAAAGTATCTCTAGGGTCGTTACGGGCTTAAGTTTAATAACAATAATGCAAATATAAATGGGCGCCATCAACTGAACTCCTAGCAAACCACATCCTTTCCGGTTAAGCCTTAATCAAAACAAGGAAAGAAAAAAGAAAATCACACCATCATCAGATCACAACTAAGATAAAAACAAATATATTTCACTTTGATAGTCAGACATTTTAAATAATCATCCTACCTGAGAGCTTGGTCGAATGCCAACGTTAAATTGTCATTGTCCAAAAATCGAACCATCTCTTTTCTAATCAAAAATATTTCATCCACATAAAACAAGAAAAATCTCTAAAGTTCTCTTGGGTTCTCAGGATCACTGTAGCACTATGTCTTTCATCACTGACATTTGTGATACCTGAGACCTAATTTCTCTTTAATTTAACATCATGAATGTGGATTTCAAAAATTATTAATCTGTCTAAACATACACATATTAATCACATATTTTAAACATCACGTAATTTATGGCTTGCATGGCATAATTTAAATGTTGAACATGTCAGTAAAATGCTCCTAAACATCGAATAATTAATTTACATTATTTACATTGTCATTAATAATTGCCTGTTTGTGAATTACAGAAAATCTACTGCTCATTGGTCATCATTATCATCGTCATCAAAGTTAAATATTTCACACATTAATTCTCATCTTAAAATTCAACATATTCCTGTCAGAATCATTAACTCATCACCATTAAATCATTTAAATGAAAATTATTATCATTACTTCATTATACTTTCCAATTATTCACACACTCTTATTTTATCATCTACTTCAGATTAAATCATCTTAAATCATCAATACAAATTGTTTAATTCCTCAACTCAAGTTGCAATTCCTCAAATTATATCTCAATTAAATTTATTTTAATCCATATAAATTCATTAATCATCAGCTTCTTTAATTAATTATCACCTTCTAATTCAGTTATTCATCATCTATCCAATCATCTATTAATTTATTTAAATCAGTTTATTTATCCAATCTTCAATTCATCCATTTATATAATTCATTGATTTATTCCAAAATTTAATTTATCAAATTATTTAAATTTCATTCTTCTGGTTATTTAGATTTTTATTATTTCATCTAGTCATTCTGATTTTTATTTCATTAGGTCAGATCATTAATATGCTTAAATTTCAGATTATTATTTCATTAATTGTTATTATGAGAAAATCTTGTATTATCAACTTTATTTATTTGTTTAATTTCCTAACAAATTGTTTAATATGGGTTATAGAACGTTGTCTTACAGTTTTATCACTTCCAAGTTATATTTCGTATTTAATTATCATGCCAAAAATATTATTGCCTTCACGACATCACGTTGGATCTGACTATCCACAACTACATTATATATCCTCACTTCTTCAAATATCACATTTGAATACCACAATTATTCCACAAAACTCCATAAATATTCAGCATACAGCATGAATCTCAACAATTATGCTAGACTGGGTTCGACAACCTCATGTCTGCCTCAAAATACATTAGCAATATTGCAACTATCACTTGGCAACTTCTACTAAATGCCTATCACAAACTTCACTTAACCATGTTGCATGATCTACAAAAAATATATAACTGGCTTCAAATTATCAACGCACACAATCTCCAATAACTGTAATTACTCTGATCACATCTAGACAACTTCTTAAACAATTGGAAAAAATATTACCTTAGTAATTCAAGATCTGCTTTCAAATAGCATAAATTCTCTTACAATTCTCATAATTCACATCACAGAAAAACACCAATGTGTTATAATCTCTCATATCAAAATCTGCAATACTGATCTGCCTTAAAATAAATATGACCATTAATTATTCATCTTACAAGATTCAATTACTTTAAATCCTTCTCAAAGGTATCAAACACAATTATAAAAATCATCAAAAGCATCAGCTGTACCAGCTGTTAAACTGAAAGTACTCTCAAAAGAGTATAGCAACAAAATATTGGATTGGCAGACAAGAATTACAAATGTAACCCTGCTGACATTTATCTTTACTTTATTTAACAAAATCTCGACTGATATGTGACTAGTAGTTCCTTGTTTGATTCACTTACAATCTCATGTACACTCGGATGATAAAAATGAGTCCCTCAATGGCATGTAAGATGAGTAACCACCGTACAATCGTATAAATACGAAAGACCTCGCCCCGTCGATTAACATGATAATGCCCTGAACGATGGGTAAGATGAGTAACCACCATACAATCGTATAAATACGAAAGACCCCATCTCGAAGACTAAATGAGTGAATGTACCAGATAGGAATCAACAAGTCTCTAGTTTTCATATAAAAGCGATATTCATTCACTAAAGTGAATAACTTCTTAATATCTCCAAACAATCCAATGGAAAAAAATCCCTACTGATGAATAATACACACTCGCAAGTATGCAATGAACTGACGAAGTAATATAGAAAATCAATTGCAGATCACGAGTTCGAAATACTCGTCACACAAAAAAAAACTATTCATGAAAACTATCCTTGCTGGAAAAATGTCTAAAAGACCAAACATCTGCTTAATAAAGCCAATCAATGGTGAGAATTTCGTATAATGATGCCTGCCATATCATATGGTCACGCCATATTCTAGCAAATTCGAAGCATATAAAGTCAAACCATGTCTAAATAATCGTATCACTCCTATTAGAAAAATATACATGTGTGCCCAGTATTCATGTAAATAATCGTATCAGAAAGTTATAACTCTTACAGTACCTTCTCATAATCAGCTGTTATTAAATTTCAAAGATCGTCGATTTTCCTTATGTAATGAATTTCTCGAAAGATCGGCGTGAATATCATTCCACCCACGCAATGACGATTGCCTTCGAATCCCAAGTGAATCAGCTGGTGGACCTCCTCCTCGTCAGGAATCGAATCCATCGCTCTGTGGTGCCATCGCGTCTCTGTCTGCGTTTACTCCGACATGATGAACTTCTGGTTATCCATAGCGGATACTGTCCAAATCTTCACGAAAAAGTTCATAGAAACAGCGGACCCCTTATTCCTCTTCTACGTCACGCCACTGTTCCATACAATGTTCGGTTTGAGTGTTGAAAGTTCAATCTCCAATAACTGCTAAGTCTCACTTTCATAAAATAAAATTTTATATGAGAGTGTCTAAGTTTATGAAACACCCTGTAGCTGTGTTCATACTCGGTAATTCATAACACTTTATAAGAACGAATTGCATTAATGCACGAGCCAAAGTTCATAAGTGCATTTGCCTGAAATCGTTAATGTTACTTGGAATGCGTTATGAAATGCATAGTCGTAATGTCATTAAGAAAAACTATGTTCATTCGAAGTTCACAGTTGCAGTATCTCGTAACTATCTGCGTTTACAATTTGGTTACAGAATAAATGTTCCAGTTCAATGTTATAATGAAGTTCAGCTTCTGTCATCATGCTTGCGTATAAGATTGGTAATAACCCGCTCGCCCCTACTGCTATGCTCTAGAACAATCTCCACATAAAGCTGGCCTCGCCATGTCGCTCTACTATGCTGTTTTGCGTTAAAATGCAGGTTGGAATACGTTCTCCAACTACTATCGCAATGCTGTTCTAAAAGCCCGGCCTTCTATGCTTGCTTGGGCCGTACAGCTGGTTATGTAACCGATCTTCACACTGCCTACTGCGATTGTCCGTCCGGCTCACTGACCTACTTTTCGTTCGCTGCTTAGTGAAGTCGAAACTGTCGCTTTCACTTTCCGTGACAAAAGCTGTTCGCTGCGCGACCTTTACCATGCGCTCGGCATATGTCCTACTCGGCTCGCTCCCTGAATTCGACTGCCGTGCTAACTGTACTCGACTCCTCTGCTTGCAGAGCTCAACTGCTTGTCTGCTTGGCTCACTGAGCTCGACTGTCTCTGGACTGCCTTGACCTGAACCTCCCTGGCGCAGTCACGTGACGTTCTCCCCACCTCTGTGCTCTTGCGTCACAAAAGTAATCTCGAACCCCGATCATCTCGGCTATTAAGTTATAAAATAACTTTAGGGTTATCTGACTTCCTTAAAATTATTACCACATATAATGCTTGTTATAATATCTTTTCTTCTAAGATGTTTAAATACCATGCTCCATATAGATCTTAATAAAGCTTCATAATTCCATCTGCTTGACTGCGGTCAGTGCCTTCTTAATCCTAGACCTTCTACGTCATCCTGACATTCCTCTTGATTCGATCTGAGCGCTATCTTTTCATAACTCTTCCCAAAATCTCAACTACGGCTTAATGTCTGCTGGCGTAGCCGATAGCCTCAACCAGGTATCGGGTACACTACGTCACCTTTGACCTCGGCTACCTTTGCCTCCATAGTGGTCTTATGTTCATTGAGGTCACCCCTCAATAGCATGACATCGATCTTATGCTCTTCTCGATGAACGTCAATGATTTCACGTAGCCCTGTTACTGTCTCAGTTAATTCCGTAATATTATTTCTGTTTGTGTTTAACTCGTCCTTGACCTCGATCATACTATCGACGATCGTCTTGACGTTGTTGTTGACTGCGTTCGCTGCACCTCTCATCAATATGAGACCTATATTCATGGTGGCCATGTCCTTCTTGACGTTGTCCATGAATCCCTCGACGTGAGTTAACCGAGTCCCAAATTCTTCTCGAGTGTGCTCCAAGTCGGCCCTCATATCAATCTGGACTCTGTTAATCGTCGTCTGGATCTGAGCGGTGTGCTCCTCTAATCGGGTCTGCACGTCCTCCCTAGCTCTATTCATCTGATCAGTTAAACTATCGATAAGCTGGTTAGCTTCCTGATGGTGTCGTATAACACCAACTCTAACAGCCGCTAAACCTGCCGTAAGATCATTCCTAGCCTCTATCCTATGAGCGTCCATGTCGGCCCTGACCTGCGTTAGATCAGCCCTAACATTATTGATTGACTCTGTGTAGATCTCAAGATCCTGTCTCGCATTTTTAATTTCCTGTCTGACTTGGTCCACATGACCACTTACATTGTTGATCGACTGGGTGTTAACTTCCAAGTCCTGTCTCACATTATTAACAGCTTGGGTATTCTCACCCAAGTCACCTCGGACTTCACCTAAATCAGTCCTTACAGTACCTAAGTCAGCAGTAATCTGCTGGAGATTGGCATTGACACCTGCCATCATCTCCCCAAACACACGACGAAATGTTTCCTCATCCATGACAAGAAATTATTTGAGAAAGAGAGGGATCAATCTCTAATGGAACTTACAGCTATGATTAGTTACTTGGTGGTATAAAGCTTGTTTCATTTAAATAAATATCACGAGTACAGCTGGAGTATGCATACTAAGTGCTTCTACATTTACAAAGATAACGGCGAGCAAAGCAAAGTATTACATTTACTCAGGATGAGGCATCATCAAAGAAAATCCTATCCATCATTTATCTAACACAAAATCCTCACCCCATGGACTTGTATCAAACATGAATGCCATGCGGTTAATTGATCTGCAGTACGACTTTCTAAGATCGTCCCAGTCCGGTCAATTTACCATTAATCACCATTAAGGTCCTCTTAATTAACATGGAACTGACGGTCACCACGTTAACGTCGGCACATGAGTTGGGCGCCATTTAAAGTTTAGAGTGTATGTGAGCCCGTCAGAGGAGCTGCCAGGATAGCCAACAACCGCAATGAATTCCCTAACATCTCATCCGCCGGACCTAACTGCCGTGAGGATCAGGTGAACTTCCAAATAGGCCAAGCGGCACGAGAAACTGTAGTCCACGGGGATCGTGGTACATGGTGACGAAGGTCATAGACTGCCTAAGGAAAGGTTCACCTTAAAAACTAGACTGAGAAAAGAAACATCCAGACTTATGTAAAACACCGTGAAAATTTATTGTAAATTTCACAAACCCCTACCCTAGTTCAGAGGGTTTCTATCGCCTAATCCGCAAACTAATAAATAATCAAAAATAAAAAGCAGGTCCCTACCTGAGAAGTTACAGTAAACCCTCGCGAAAGATCTGTCTCACAATAATAAAGCAACAACTGCAACACTAGGAAAATGGTACGACGCAAAGCCCTAGGTCAAGTTACAAGATCAAGCTAATATCGGAATTTACATTTAACAGGTTAGCAAAACAAATCTAAGTTAGGATGATACCATCTACACATTTACATTTAACGTTAATTCATCTAGCTAAGTCCTATCAATTAATAACAAAATTTACGGCGGTGACGTCCGTAATATCAAACAATTACAATCTAAGCTAAGTGACAGGCCATAGAAAAAAACATCTAAGTATTCTTAGGAACTAAGTGCTAATCAACACACAAATGGGGTAACATAGAGGATCCATACACTTTTACATCTTAAATAAATAAATAAATAAGAGACAACAGTTTTATTCAAATGCCTGCCTACACCTTGGTTAACTGTTTGTAAGCCATAGTCATCTAATGTGTGCAATTACGGTGACGACTGCGTAGTGAAGACTACGTCTAACATCGTATGGCCTGCGCTCCACCAGCTACGAACTCAAGGTTCGAGCAAGCTTCAGTCGCAACAAAAAGTGTCAGCTGTTCTAAAGTCATTTCCTCCAGGAAATACCTTCATTAGCACGGCTATGTCAGCAGGTTCCAAATGCAAATGAGCAAGGTTAAATAGAAAGGATTCGTTAGTTAGCTTTTGTTTACCAAAATTATGCGTTTTATTATAAAGATGTCGGTTTAGGTTATCGTTGGTTTATGACGAATAATACTGACAAGCCTGGGCACGGAGCGTCTCCCATGAGATCATCTCTGCCAAAAAGCCTCGACTCAAAAGTCGGAATACAATCAACGAGCAATAACAACTCGGACACACAATAACACAAGTTACCAGCGGCGCACAGCTCGCGTTCAATAACTCTGGGATGGGCCTGCACACAATCAGTTACCCTCCCTAAATATCTGGTCCACGGGAACAGTCCCGGACATGGTACACAAAAATACCTTCATACATGAAAAACCTCCCTAGCGGGGCTAGCCTACAATGTACTATAGAAACCTGACATAACTGTACTCATCAAACAACAGTACACGCAACAGCGTTTAACTAACAAATGACAATCTGCAAAACATGTGATCAGATACAAGAATGGACACTGGATTCCATGAGCTATATTGCAATGAAAGGGAAAGTGAATGCTAAAAGCATTCTGTCCTATGTTAATATCAGTCCGTCTCACTTAGAAGCATGCGCTCTCACACGAGCGCTGGGTCACAAACCTGTTCGTGTCGCCGCAGGCTACACGATTCCTGCGCTGATAGACACAACACACTAACTAGGCCGGCAATTTAAGCAAGAAAAATAACTGTACAACTGGCCTCATAATAATACCTTTACCATAGGTTATAAACCTCGAAGAATATGTGCATAAAAAGCATGCTATAAATCTGAATACAATCATATAACTCTGTCTTTAACAACAAAGACGTTTAAAAGGTAGCAATGTCACTAATTGCTGGAGCTCTCTGATCTCAAAGATAAAATACACTTCAGTAGTTGCTTGTATAAACATCAAATAAATCACGTGTCATCACATTTGACACAACAAAACAATAATTGTGGCGCAAATACCACACACTGCTGGATCTGCTTAATGATACGTTGGAAACTGGGTTCGATGCTAGACAACAACGAAACATCCCTTTTACTTATAAGGTCTTCACCTGACCTAGATGGCATCTGAGCTCATCTCAAATGAAATATAATGCAGTTACAAAACTGGTAATTACGGTCGATTACCCAAATGATACAACTACTCTAACGAAATCAGGGGTGTAACATAGACTGGTTGCCAAAAGTGCAGTTAAAGAAATATGACCATGGCATCAGATTGCCATAACTAGAGTCTGCAAAGACTTGAAAATCACCCCAGATAGGGTTAAACAAAGTAGACTCAAAATGACTACAGTCACGTTTAGCAATAGACAGAAATTGGCGTCCTACGACGTCCATCAAGCTGCACCAGGCTTGACCAAAACATCTAACCCAAGGGTGACTCACTATCACTGTAATAAATGACATCTAATTAGACTAATTACATTCCCTTCCTATGAAATGGCTGTCACTAAGTTCGGTTGGTTCACAAACTACACTAAACTAACTATACCACCAGAAACTAGAACAAGGAAGGGGTGTACAAAACTCACGATATGAAGGAGCCCACACTTAGCTCTCTGTCCAACGACAAGGGTTGAACAAAAGCACCTCTGGCTTTCTGGATCGGCATCGTCCTCATCAGAACTTCCATCTGGGCTCTCCCAGAGACCAGGGTTCGGTCTGTCCCTGTAGTTGACCTCGTGAATGGACTGGACATGCCTAGGAAAGGCATCCTCGGTTCCTTCCTCCTCGTTCGATGTTCTAGAAGTTCCACAATCATGCTGGTCCCATCCGAGAAATCTCCCTCATACCATAATGGTATTAGCCCATGGTCTCGGCCTCGAACATGGTGTTGAAAAAGTTGACCACGTGGGCGGTAGTATAAGACATGTAGTAGTTCATTATTTTCACTTGAAAATCACAGTATTCGTCGTAGATATCACAGGCTTTAAATACATCTGGTAACACAGCCTTTACACTTTGCAGATGCAAACGATAAATGGTCATGCACTGTTCTGCGGTTCCACACGTGTACAGACGCTACTTTTTCTATCACGTGGCATCCGTGAAATGGGCGTCGTTTTATTATTGATAAATTCACCGTAGCAATTCACGTATAATGTAATTTTATAATCACACTTGTTCAAAGTAATAATGACACATTTACCTGTATATTTTCGCACCAGGCTCTCGGCCCTCCACAAACACGTGGGTGTAAAAATGTGGTGCTACAGTAATGTCGTAAATTTCACAATACTTGCCAAATAATTCACTATATAATTCGTGTTGATCACTGCACATCAACAACAGTGATTCGTAGTGTATTTGTGCTCGATGGCACCCGATAATGATTTCCACGCTGAAAAGCGGACTGTTTGCCACGTCTAATGCGACGGATATAATTACACGCCTACACAGGGCGGATTCTCCAGACGTAGTGCCAGGAACTGCGTTCTTCGTGGAAGCAAGTCGTCAAACTAAGTCGTTGAGCGACTTCTTACATTCCTATTTGCGTATCTGCAATGATATTACCTTACCTTAAAGTGAAAAAACATTCTCTAAAATGTTTTATAATACTGAATGACGAAATGGATTATTCTGAGTCTCGTGGAAAGAAAAAATTGATTAATAAGACCTCAGATAAAAAATTAGCAGACTTCACCAAAGTCAAAAGTGCGATTCTCCGCTACTTTAAAGAGTATTGTATGAGCTCTCAGCTTCTCGTAGCTTTCTGGGTGTGTTCAAAGGTACTACATCCAATCACGAATGTGCTGTCGTGAAAAATATCACATGAACCTTAGCTCAGCGGGTTCAATATGTAGGTCTTAGAGTTATGTACTGTTACATGAAGATTATTGTGTACATGTAGTATTCAATCTTCAATCGCATGATTAGGACACAGGAAGTAAAAACAAGATTTTAAAATTTCGCACAGCTGCCATCTTGCGGTTATGGAAACAATTGAAAAAAAATAGATGCCAGTGTATTAACATTTGTATAAGGATTTACTGTACTAAGTGTCACTGCACTCAGATGGTTAATTTGCGAGAAGCGACCATGTGAATATTTATACTTCGCGTCGCCGCCATGTTGGATTTGTGATCACAAGGTTATTGAAAGTCCTATAGGTGAACTTATGTTCATAGCCCATATAAACATTAAAACATTCAGTTTGATTGCTGTAATAGATTCGTAGATATTGAGATCCATCTAAATATTTCGGATGGTCGCCATGTTGGAGTGTTATGTATAGGCCATAGAGTCATGTATCATTAAAGGAAAATTATTGCATGGGTTCATTATTCAAACTTTCACTTCGATCGCATGGTTACGACACAAGAAATAAAAACTTAATTTTAAAATTCGCACAGCCGTTATCTTGAGGTTATGTAAACAATTGAACTAAATTAGATACCAGTGCATTACAATGTGTATAAACAATTCCTGCACCAAGTTTCATTGCGTTTCGATCATTACATCGTGAGAAAGATCTATTAAAAATTTCAACTTCGTTTGGCCGCCATATTCGTTTTGTAGTTAACCGGTTTTTGTAGGTCTTAAAGATGAACTTCCATTGGTGCTCTTTATCTCCGTGGCCGATATCCTAGATGTTAGGCCCCTTAAAACAACAACAACAACTTTATCTCCGTACAGAATTTCAGGGTGATACCGGTAATAGTTTCAGGGAAATAGAATGCCGGTGAAATATTTGGCACAGCCGCCATCTTGAGGTTATGTAAACAATTGAACGAAGTTAGATGTCGGTGCAATACAATGTGTATACACACATAATGTACAAAGGTTTATTGCGTTTGGTTAGTTAAATCGCGAGAAACGTCTGTTTAAAAGACGCAACATCGATTGGCCACCATGCATGTTTTGTAGTTACCAGGTTTTCTAGTCATATAGGTGAACTTATAGTAGTTCCCTCTATCACCGTAAAGTATTCCAGGGTGATAACAGTAATTTTTTCGGAGATATTGAATGCTTGTTAAATATTTCACACAGCCGCCATGTTGGATTGGTGAGGCGTAACAAAATTTGAAGGGCACGATCGGGGTCGTCCGGATTAGTGCTATGAACTTACCGAGTTTCATTGAAATCGCTCCAGCCGTTTAAATGTTATTAGGGTGGAACGCACAAAATCACACACGCACACACAGACAGGTGATCTCATAAGCCTATTTTTTCATAAATGAAAATATGCTAAAAATATAGGAGGGAGATAATTTGTAAGACTTGTAATTTCACTAGGCTTGGCTTGGTAATTTTAGCATATTCACTTATTAATTGCTGGGCATTAAAAGTGATAAGATATCTCTCATCAAATCTTAACCCTTTGGTGCCAAGCAATTAAATAATGCCCCTTCTCAAAACATTTTGCAACGCACATGGTACATTAAGGAGGTTAAGGGTTAATATGAGCGCCTTGCAAACTCCTTTGATTGCAAGTTTGGTTTGGCATATGCACCTTGGTCTTCTCACCTAGTGTTTCATCAAAACTTTTTTGTGGGCAAATTTGGCTCCACATGTGCTACACGGGTATAGTTTCTTACCAGTATGGGTTAACATATGTCTCTTCAAACTACCATTCTCATTATATTTGGCTCCGCATGTGCTTTATGAATACGGCTTCTTACCAGTATGGATTAACATGTGTCTCTTCAAACTACCTGCCTGACTAAATTTTGCTTCGCATGTTCTACACGAGTAACGTTTCTCCCCAGTATGGGTTAACATGTGTGTCTTCAAATTACCTTCCAGACTAAATTTGGCTTCGCATGTTCCACACGAGTAACGCTTCTCCCCAGTATGGGTTAATATGTGAGCCTCCAAATTACCTTTTTGGATAAATTTACCTTCGCATGTTCCACATGAGTAATGTTTCTCCCCAGTATGGGTACACATGTGTCTCCTCAAAGTGTCTTTGCGGGCATATTTAGCTCCACATGTTCCACACGAGTAACGCTTCTCCCCAGTATGGGTTATCATGTGTCTCTTCAAAGAACGTTCGTGACTAAATTTGGCTCCACATGTTCCACACAAGTAACGCTTCTCCCCAGTATGGATTAACATGTGTCTCTTCAAAGAACCTTCCTGACTCAATTTAGCTTCGCATGATCTACACGAGTAACGTTTCTCCCCAGTATGGGTTAACATGTGTGTGTGCAAATAATCATTGCGGACATATTTAGCATCGCATGTGCTACACGAGTATCGCTTCTCACCAGTATGGCTTAACAGGTTAGTCGTCAAATTTCTTTGATTTGTAATATTTCTTTCAGATACAGTGCTGATATTCTGTCCTCGAGTATTACATAATGCGTATATCTTCCGTAATGCAGGATCCGTAGTATCAGGACATCCCAAACTGAAATCATTGGTAGTAATACAATGCAGTGGTCTGATAATTATGTTGAATTATCTGAGAAAGGTGCATAAAAATTTCAAAATCCAGCGATCAAACCTATGAAAAGAATGATAACTGGACCAACATTCATTAATATCACTACCAGGAATACTGTCCTTATCTAATACCTAGAACTGATTTAGTTTTTAATATTCAATGCTATGTTTTTTAAGCAGTCTGCATATTTTCAAATTACTTATATACTACGCAAACAAAATGGTGTGACACGTTAGAGCGTTTGGAGTCTTAGCTTTCCTTGGTAAATATGAAATCCGTATCCATTTCAAGAGTACTGATTATACACGGAAATGGCAACTTATTTCCAGACACATTCTGTTTGTCAAAAGTCAATTTGGTCCTTGATCAGTTAAATTAATGGAAATTATTGAATGGTTACGGAATTTGTGTGCTAATTAATACTAGCAGTGAAGGTGTTCAACTTATTTCACACCACATTGGCCGCTTTAACAACATGGATGTACGTGGATATGATTATTTAATAGAATCTGGATAACTGAAATCCATCTGACTTAGGAAGCGCATGCTCGTACAGGTGACAGAATAAACCATATTATATTCCCTACAGAATAGCCATGCTGGATTTTGGATGAAGGAGGGAATTTTGGATCTGCAAATCATGTGATTTCGAAACCAGATGGGCTATTATGCTTCACTCTTGAATACATCGCGGATGAATTGTTATTTAGGGCTACATAAATTACGTGGAGGTGATTAGCTTTAGGTCCAAGAAAATATCAGATACTATATATACACGGTGGCTTGTTATAATACACAGAAAGTCGTAACTCTTTAAGATTAAACACTCCATACAGCGAACATTTATCCAACTCTTGGCTCACCACCATGTGACTCCCGTCTAACCACGTACTGTCGCTGGGAACATAAAATAAGGAATCCCCCCCCAACGATTCAATATCACGACCGGTATTTAGACGTCAACAAATTCACACTTTGTACACTGTTATTCTAAATTAATAATCGATGTTACATTCTATGTTTCAAAATATCTGGCATAAGTATCTCAGAGGTTGGTCAAAACTGGCAAAATATCCTAAAAGTGTTGAAACTGAGTAAGAGATTTCACTTCTTGCACAAATCGATGCATTTAATTAAATAAATCCGTATACACGCGTGTAAAAGTGGCTGAGCTTTCGCAGAGGCGGCGTATATGTTGAGTGACGTCACTCGTACTTGAGGTTTCCATTCTATCTCCGCAGAACCTACACACCCTACATCCGAAGGAATTCGTTCAAAATTAACTAATCTTGGTTATACCCTAGATTTCTTGTCCTCGAACCGTCCTTCCATAACAACTGTAAGGTTTCAATTCCAGTAGCCTTAGTATGTGCCATACCACGCTTCCTCTTTTATTCATAACCACTCGTCAGACTCATTTACCCTCTCCCACTCGTCCTAATACCCTTCATTAAGTAGGGCCGATAACCTAGATGTTAGGCCCCTTAAAACAACAATTATCATCATCATCCTTCATTAAGTAATATATTTAAACTTTAAACATCACTATTCTCCTCCAACACCACAATCAAATATTTCTATTTTTATATATTCTGCAGCAAAAACAATCCAAGTTTCGCATCCATATAGCGCCAAGCTCCACGCAATGGCTTCAAAAATGACTTTTTAATACATAGATCTATATTTCATTTAAACAGATGTCAACCCAATCTTTATATCTTATTTGCTTTGTCCATACTGTGCCCAAGTTGGTGTCACCAACGTCTCTTAGTGATTCAACAGCCAATCGATTTCAATAGTTTTATTTTAAATCTTCCTGCTGCATTCCGTTTATTCTGTTTCAAATACAATGATTTTATTGTGAAATCTTTCCTGAACACCTAGTACACACCGATTAGAAACATGATCAAAATCCTCTGGTGATGAGGATAAGTTGACATTGTCGTTAGTAAGTCACCGAGTCAAAATTACTTTATCTTAGTCCTCAATTCTACTTTAAATTTCTTTGGCATTTCCTTCGTTACTTGCCATATCTAAAGATTCAAAGGTACGAATGATAAAATCCAGTCTTACCTTATATCATTCTGAATACCAGTCTCTCTCTCATGTCTATCAAATCTAATAAACCCCAGCTGGTTGTAGACACATTCAGAATCGGGAATTGTATTCCGAAACTTTTCAAACTGTCAAACAATATCTCCAATAAACATTATACACAGCTTTATTTATACTAAATATGCCACGAACGATTTGCTCTCGATCTTTATTCTACCAAGAACAGTCTAATAATTAATACAACTACCTTTGTTCCTCAGATTCTTGTTCACTGAACTTGTCTTTACCTAACGCGGCTGTCATCCCATCCATTTGTTTCATCATCATCAGCTACTAAAGGCTAAAAGCCTTGTCGTTTCAGCCATTTAATACGGTCTTCAGTAGTCCTCTTCATATTGGCATACGAGTCACATTCCATCTCCTTGACAATGTTCTTGAGATACGATTGTCTTGGTCGTCCCCTTGTTTTTCTTCCCAAAGTTTTTCCTTAAAAAATTACCTGGAGGAGAGTGCCATGCCTGAGTATGTTATGTGCCCGTCAGAGGAGCTGTCAGGGTTGCCAACAACCGAAATGACTTCCCCAACACCTCACCTGCCGGACTCATGTGCCGAGAGGGTCGGATGTATTTCTCATAGGCCATAGCAGCACGAGAAACTATGATCTAAGGGATCTGTGGTAACATGGTGGCTAAGGTCATAGACGGTCCATGAAAATACGCCCTAAACAACTAGACTGAGAAATGAAAACATCCAGATCTAAGGAAAACTCGTGAACACACTTATTTTAAAATCAGCAAGCACCTATCCTAGTTCGGAGGGTTTATATCGGCTAATCCGCAAACTAATAAACAAAAGAAAATAAAGATAAGTGGCCTACCTGTAAACTAAGGTAAACCATCGCGAAAGATATAATTACAAAGATAAGCAACAACAGCAACGCTAGGAAAATGGTACGAAATGAATCCCTAATTCAAGTTACAAAGTTCAAGTTACAAACAGAATTTACATTTAACAGGGCGGCAAAAGCAAATCTACGTTACGATGATACCATTTCCTTATTTACATTTAACGTTAATCAATTTAGCTAAGTCCTGACAATTAATACAAAAGTTACGGCGGCGACGTTCGTAAAGCAAAAACATTTACTTCAAAACTACATGACAAGCCATGAAAAAAATGTTAAATACCCTCTTATAATCTATGTGTTCATCAACACAAATAAAGGTAAACATTGGGATTTACACACATAGTAATAATAAATAAAACAAGTCCAAATTCATATTATTCACCTGCCTACATGTTGGAATACTCTATGTATCCAACTTCATCTTTAATTGCGTGTAAATTAGGTTGGCAATGGCGTAGTTATAACTATGACTTATATCGCATGAGCGTCGTGCTCCACCAGCTACGAACTATCGGTTAAGCAACACTCCGTCGTCTCTAAATCGTGTCATCTGCCCTAAGTCATTTCCGCCAGGAAATGTATAACATCATAAGGTTTCGCTCAGCAGTTCCAAAATGCATGTATTTCAAGTTTAGCAGAAATAATTAATTAGTTATCAGCTTGTTTAGAATAATTATGCGACTGATTTTTATTTCGTAGGTTTAAAGTCATTGTCGGTTTATGACGATACTGCTGACGATCCTAGACACCTGGAATCAGCAGTAGGGTCTCGTGCGAGTTCAATTATCTGCTGTCACATCGACATAACTGTCAGAAAATACCTTCAACGAGCTCCCATCGCTCGGACAAACAATGACACAAGTTATGAGTGGCGCTCGGCTCATCTGACTAACCTTGGGTATGCCTGGGAAACACTTCAGTCACCTCCCGTAAATAACAAGTCTACAGAACTAAGTCTGGACACACGTGCACCAGCACTAAATACCATGAATAGCCTCTAACAAGGGTGTCTTACACTAGCCTCACAACAAAGAATAAACCTTTAGCTGAATAGAAATGTACACTCTCAGTGTCAGAAATGTAGTCGCTGCACAAGCGATCAAGCATGTGGCGTTTGCCAATCATTCATCATAAGATCAAAACATCTGTTTAACACCAAATGGCTGCTGAGACCTTGACCCATAAATGAAAATACATAACTAACAGTAAGGAATGCTGTAGGCATTCGTCTCGGGTCTGAATAAGTCTGTCTCACTTTAGAGCACTTGGTGGTTGCTGGGAAATCTCCTCCTGTTCATGCCAATGAGCTTGGCTCGTAACCTGCGTCTCGTCTGACAGCTTTAATAACACACTAGGTCCAAATGCAGGCAGCTGCTCTCTTCAAAGCAAGTCCTATGAGAACAGGCCTGTGCTTTATCCCAGTATAACACTTAATCACATAACTGTGCTCCGTAAAAGCAAGCAGTAAAAATATACTATAAGATGTAGCATGTCTATCAAAACAATTAGTAGTAAACGGTAATAATGTTACTCGATCTGAGTGTCTTCGATATTTGTCAATGATATGTCACTTCATGAATGTTTATCATTTTATAACCAACAAAAACATGTCTGATCACTTGACACAAATAAATACAAAAAAAAAATACGCAAAATCTCACATCTACTGAGTTTGCTAATGATACGTTGTTAGTACAGGGTTCGACGCTCTACTTGCGTACCAGTTATGATGATGATGACAATTGTTGCTTTAAGGGGCCTAACATCGAGGTTATCGGCCCCTGCGTACCAGTTAATTCCCTGACTATGTTCTACACTAAGAACTGGATGGCATCACAGCTCACCAAAATGAAATATTTATAGCATAATTACAAAATTGATGGTTCCAGTCAACCATCCACTGATACGGTCTAATCTAAGGAGATCAGTGGCGTGACATAATATTATCAAGAAATGGGTGTCATGAAAATAACACTGGAAATTGACACACAAAATCCCCCATATCAGGGTTAAGCAAAGAAGTTCAAAACTACAGTCACATTTAGCAGAAAAATAGACTTGACTTCTATCGACGTCCAATAGAATGCACCTGACTGAACCAAGTTCAATCACAGGGTGGCTAACTGTGAGACAAAAATAAGTGAGTGCAAAAATACTAAATCCTACCTAATGGCTGTCAAGGTTCGGTTGGTTTTACTAATCTACTCCACCACAAAAAGAATCGTACAAAGAGAGAAGGAACAGACTCACTGAATTAAGGTATCTTCACCTCGTTCTGCCAAAGAACTGAGGGGTACAATTTATCCTCTGGTTCCCAGACAAGGGTTGTCCAAACTAGGCCTCCATCATAGGCTTTATCATGACCAGGGTCTTGATGCGTCCTCGTCGTTGACGTAATGATGTCGTCTGCTTCTCTCCCATTGTGGCAGTGGTCATTCTTCTTGTCCCAACATGTTCATCTTCTCCACGTGCGGTAGTCCTGGATCTTCCGTCATGCTATAGTTCCATTGAACGGCTCCTTCACATTATGGAGGTTCTTACACCATCATCCCCATCGTAGAAGATAATCACTTTGTACACGTGGTCAGTAGAATGATGCATTATAGCTGATAATTTTCACTTGAAAGTACACAATTGTGACACAGCTTTCACTGAAGCTAATATTTTCGATAGTACAACTCACAGATTCTACACAGCGCAGATGTTATCAAAATTGCCCATGCACTATCTGCTTTTGCACAGCTTCTAATATTTCACAGATTTTACTATCACTGAATCTCGAGGCATCTAAGTCATCCACGGTTGAAAACGCTCGCATCAGCGGCTACAATGATTTTTACTAGTTGTGGCATTGAAATAAACCACCCTCCCGTGGATATAGAATTTTTGTCGACCTCGTGGTAAAAATGTGATGTTCTACGGTCGTAAAAATATTCACAGTTTTTCACAAGTTCACAGATACCATTATTAAAGCACATACAGCTTTTAAATTCCACTCGATTGCACACAATTAAGTGCATAAACACACAACGATGCACGTTGATAATATTGTTTGCCTACTGGCGGACTGTTTCCTCGTCTTAGCAAGACGGACTTTACAACACGTCCTCTATGGATGATCAACCATACTCGAGTGCAAGGTGCGGCGTTCCTCGCTCCTGGATCTAGTGAATACATGAGTCATTTAGCGACTAATTCCTTCCGGTTCGCGTGTCTGTGAAGATAATACCATACTAAAAATAAAATCACATTCACATGAATTTTTAGAATATGCAGAATTGCGAAATGAGATGATCTGAGCCTCGTAGAAAGTTGAGACATGTTAATAAAGACTCGGATAAAAATATCATGGATTTCTTGAAAGCCAAAAGTGCATCCGTAATCATCTCTAGTCATGTCAGCAGCATGGATGGTCTTCGGGTGCGTTCAAGGATGATGCATCCCATTAGCAAATGCATTGCAAGGAAAAAATATCACAGAGCATGAGCTCAGCGGGCTCAGTATCCCATGGATTTTGCTCTCCTGTTCTTGATGGTGTTCAACAGGCATCGATTCTTCTGAATTTGGTTCAGAACAAGCTCATTTGTATTTCTTTCCATCCACCTTGTTCGGGTCATTCGTCTCCAAAACCACATTTCAGCAGCCTCAAGTTTTGATTCTTCTCTTTTCCCAAGTGTCCATGTCTCACAAACATAGGTCAGCACACTCCAAACAAAGGTCTTGAGTAGTA
Source organism: Meconema thalassinum (assembly GCA_946902985.2). NCBI lineage: Eukaryota > Metazoa > Arthropoda > Insecta > Orthoptera > Tettigoniidae > Meconema > Meconema thalassinum. Next base: position 17,706,935 of record OX336395.1, on the reverse strand, counting down.
ACATTCTTATCTTCAAGTAGAGGTGGCCATTGAGCAGAAAATTCTTCATATTTTGAAAGGCTTTCTTCGCCAACGCCATTCTTTTCTTAATTTTTGAGATGCATCCGTTGTCATACTGTATCACACTTCCCAAATAGCAAAATTCCGTTACTTGTTCAATGGCACTATCATTTAACATTATATTAGATAAAATTCGTTGTTTCTTTTTATCAACCTCCATTAATTTTGTCTTCTGAGAATTAACTCTTGGCCCGAATTTTCCTAAGGATTTCCGAAAAACTTTTAACATTCTATTCATTTCACATTCAGAGTTTGTTCAAAGTGCAATATCATCTGCAAAGCGAATGCTATGAATCTGTAATCCATTAAATTTTAATCCTTTTGTTTTCTCTTTTAATGTATATACTGCAGCTTCTATATAGATATTAAAAAGATATGGTGATCGAGTACAACCCTGCCTTACAAATCATCTTATTTTTGCTTCTCTTTTATTGCCATTAACTGTTATTTCGGTAGTTTGATTTTTATATAAGTTCAAAATAAGGCGCCTGTCTTTCCAGTCAATCCCGACTTTGGCAAATATAAGAAATAAGGTTTTCCAATTGACATTATCAAATTCCTTTTCTATATCAATGAAAACTATATAGGTTTTTCAATTAACTTCCAGTCGTCTTTCGAAAATCTGACGTAATGCTAGGATAACTACCCTAATACCTTTCCTTGTTCAAAATCCGTACTGATCACAATCCAGATGTTGTTCTTCTCCCTGGACCCAACACTGGGGCACTGGGTACTCCAGTGAATTTTCGTTTTGCTCTGGGTTTGTGTTGGCAAACCTTCAAGACTGCAGCCGCCATGACTAATATTTGTCTTTGACAGTATTTCAGTTGCCATATTAGTCACAGTTGTAGCGGACCAATTCTTTGCTATAGATCGGTTTTGGGGCACTGAGTACCCCGGTGTAGGTTAGTGTTACGTTTCTTGTTGAGTACTTTCCGTGAACCAAGGACACCAAAACCACTATGATGTGTGCAGAGTGTAAGATGTATGTATGCAAAAGTCATATCGTATCTGTTTGTGTCAATTGTAGAGATTGCATTCAGTAAAACTCTCTAAAATATGAGGTGTTGCAAAATATTGAAAAAACCTGTATGTTTTTTAATATTATTTTATTTTTAGTATAGAAATATTAAGACTTTCCGTAAGTCTAATCAAACCAACCTAACCAGTGTTTATACGAAATATTGGCTTGTAATATGTAAATTAAGCTTATTATTCTTAGGGCACTCCAGTAAGATTAGTGTTTGTAATAAACAAGTGTAAGGTTCCAGGGTTAAACACTTGCAGACAGTGAGAACTCCGAATGATAATTTGTGGACTAGTGAAGAGGAAGTTAATGTCAATAATGTATCTACTTTGATGAGACAAGCAGTAACGACACATAAAATGCGAGATATATCTGACGTTGCAAACAAAACTTAATTCATATCCACAACATTCAGGTATGCATACACAAAAGTTAAATAACATGTTACCTCATATGTTGTACACTTACTCATTTGGATGATTTCCACTTGCTTCACTTTCCCCATCCTGTGTTTCTTCTTGTGTGTCCTAGGAATAAAGTGAATTAATTAATTATTTTATTTATTTGGCATCACTAATACTTTTTACAAAAATAGCAAACTATGTAATTGGCAATCACAGCTGAGTTGAAGTGAAGCATTACACAGATGTAATTATGTCTTCCCTAACACTAAAACTAAAACCTATAATACACAATCTCCCCAAACAAAAGTTTGGTGCTTTTCAGTCGGTCAACACGAATCCGGAGTTTGTCTGTTTGGGGTGATTATATCTAGACTTGGGAACGTCACACAAATAAACATTGCACTGACCTCAGAAACCACATAGGAACAAAAGGGGGAGAAACGAAAAAAAAACAGTTTTGGCCAGTTAACACCCGGGTTAGTCGACCAAACCTGGTGCCAGAGTGAACACGAAACTGCTCGTAGTTCCAGTCAGGAAGATAAATCCGGATAAGTATCAGCCTGTATTATTACAGTGTAACCATAGTTGATTTTGTATAACCATATAATCACCCCAAACAGACAAACTCCGGATTTTTATCACCATTTTAGCATTTCACTTTACATTAGATCTACTACAATTAGCATACACCGACAGTTGCATTACCAATACTGCAACTAAATAATTCTACATATTATAAATATGTTTCACCTGTATTCTCAAACATAGTTGTTATAGCCTAAGTGTAATGGATCTGATGATGATCGCCTGACGATCGAAACTGGTCATCCTAGTGTATTTATTAATCTCATGTAATTTATTTCAGGATTAGGGCACAAGCCAGCTCTTTTTGGGTACATTCGTGTTGACCGACTGAAAAGCACCAAACTTTTGTTTACTTAGGCAACACTGAAAAATGGCTTCAAACCTCACAATGCAATCTCCCCAAGATAACAAGTAAATCTCAGTGCGACACAAAATGCTGAATCAGTGCCTTAATGGAAGTAATAGCCTTAAGGATTGAGGACAAATGAGTATGTATTTTATCTTTTCAACTGTAAGGCCGTAAGAGGTGTTAGGATCTAACACGTCCACCTATCATTAAGTAAAAAGAGACTATACCCTTAATATTTGTACCAGCACATCTTTTGAGATTGAAGGTCAGTATATTACACGCCCAATTGGGAATGGAAGCACATTTCAGATCAACAGTAGGAAGATATCCTGCTCACAAGATGACTAACAAAAATGGAATAAGACTTGTTGAATTGTGTCGGACATTTGATCTTCAGGTAATGTCGACGTTCTATAAACATAAACCAAGTAAACAGAAGACTTGGCGTTTGCCGGGTAACCTGAATGGTGAGAAACAGATTGACCATGTTGCAATTTCAAGAAGAGCAATAAAAGAGATTATGAACGTAAAAGTGCAGAGGGGTGCAAGGTTTGACTGTGATCACTGCCTTTCTAAGGTAAAGGTGAATTTCATTCCTCTCAGGAAGACTCCGAATACTGGAAATAGAACTCGGAGATTTGATGTGTCTAAACTTAAAATCAGCCAGGAAGTTAGGGAGCAGTATCATCAGAACTTGACCTTTGAATCTGTGAATTGGACTGACATCGCTTTTAAGATCCAGCAGGCAGCTACCGCCACAATTCTGGCAGCTCCTAAACGAAAACATCGGTGGTGGAACGAAACCTCTGATAATGCACTGGCTCAGAGAACAGATGCATGGAGAAAATGGAATTCGACCAAGGGTCAGGAAGATTTTGATGCATTCCGTGATGCGAGAAAAGTTGCAGCCCGAGTGTTCCGATGTGCAAAGCGATCGTATGAGAAACAACAGATGGAACAGATCGTTCAGAATTTCCGTAAGAACAACGTTAGAGACTTTTATCAAACCTTTAAATCTATCATGCCCCTAGTCTGTGCTTTAGAGATGATACAGGAAAGCTAGGTATGAACGACAGGGAAAATTGCGACATTTTGGCTCAGTATTTCAACAAGTTGCTAAACTGTGATGAGCCATCGCTGAAACTATCTAACTCCCTTCCCATTCAAGGTCTGCCCAATTCTCAGCCACCTTGTAAGATGGAAATTAAGCTGATCATAGACAGTCTGAAAGATAATAAAGCAGCTGGGGAAGATTCCATAGTGGCAGAACTACTGAAGCTGGAGAAAGAGGATACTCTGGACATATTCGTCTGCCGCTTTCTGGAGATTTAGAGAACGGGTACTATACCAGTTGAACGGCAATCAGCACTGATCCATCCTCTCCACAAAAAAGGAGACAAGAAGAACGTTGACAATTACAGAGGTATAACGATAGTTCCTGTTCCATACAAGATTCTTTCTAAAGTACTCCTTAACAGAATCGAAGCTCATCTTGATCAACAGACTGGCGAATACCAGGCTGGTTTCCGTAAGGGCCGATCCTGCCCAGAACAAATTTTCAATCTGAAGAACATCATCAGATACAAGAAAACTGGGGGGTTTGAATATGAGGTCGTATTCGTGGATTTCAAAAAAGCATACGATTCTATTGATCGAGAGTCAATACTGAATGTTCTGGAAGAGTTTGGGGTGGATGATTTATCCAGAAATTTGATTAAACAGACTCTCACCAACACAATTTCTAAGGTAAAATTCAAGAATGAAATCTCAGAACCCTTCGAGATAAAAACTGGGGTCAGACAAGGAGATGGACTTTCTCCACTTCTTTTCAATTGCATCTTAGAAAAGGTAATTCGAGAATTGAAAAAATCACTGAACAAAGAAGACGGAAATGAAGATCAGTTTCGATTAGGCCCCAAACACAAAGGAGTGTATGTTGACTGTCTGGCGTTCGCAGACGACGTAGCCATATTTGCAAACAACACCAGTTCAGCAATCAGGAAGATAAACCATCTGAAAGAAACAGCAGAGAAAGTAGGAATACAAATTTCATTTGAGAAAACGAAATATATGACTAACATCCGTGAAGGTCTAGAATGGTTGTTCACCGACCATGGAAAGATTCGAAGAGTCAAGAAGTTTAAATACATTGGTGAAGTAATCCAAAAGAATGGGCTAGAACAAGAAGCGACCAATATCCGCATCCTGAAACTAGAGCGAGCGTTCCAACTGACCAAAAACATCTACAATAAGAAGATGCTAAGTATCGGAGCCAAACTAAGGCACTACAGCACTGTTGTCAAACTAGAAGGTTTATATGCGCCGGAGACCCTGTGTATGAATCGGACAGGACAAGTCGATCAGCTACTTAAAAGAGAACGCAGACTACTACGGAAGATCTTGGGCAACAGATGGGTTGACGGAGAGGTTCGACTGATATCAAATAAAGAAGTATACAGAAAGATGGAACCGATGGCAACAGCAATTAGAAAACGAAGATTGCTATTTTATGGACGCATCTTCCGTATGAATAATGCCCGGCTCACAAAGATAATCTGGAATTTTCTCAAACCGAAGTACTCCAAGTTAAAATGGTTCCAAGAGTGTGAAAAAGATATGAGACAGGTGGGCATTACGGAGGATAAAATCAAAGACAGGAATAGTTTCAGAAGGATGATGAAAAGCTATCAGGGTTTTATGGTGGAGGCAGAACCCAGAAGACGAAGAGGCCCTTTGACAGAGGAGCAGAAGAACAAACTGATAGATGGGCTAAAGAGATACTGACAAGTTGTCAAAGCCGGCAAACGAACAAGACGCAGACACTGAAATGAGAGTGGTTGTTAACACGCATTCCTGAGAGGCTCAAGTCGATAGTAAAAAAAAACACACTAAACACTGCAATTAAATCAAATTTTCAAAAGAATTTAGTGTAAGTACGTAAATTAAATGCCTCTATTGTGGAGTATGCTGCTAATGTCAAACATTATAAGTCTAATGGCGAACGGTAGCACATAGTTTGCATGGTAGATACAAGCCGAGGAAGACATTGGAGTATTAATAGGGGAGGTCAGTTTCAAATGCTTTTAAGAATGTAGTCACGGCTCACTTAGAATGCTTTCAAGAAGGGATTTCCTGGCATCATTGGTATTAATTGACATTCAGCAATTTATCAATGCAGTTTTGAAATACATATATTGAATCCAAAGTTTATACAGTGTGTCCGCATAGTCTCTCCGCAGCAGCGGGTCTCGTTGAACGTTGGCAGCACATTCATGTCGCTGTATACGCAAAGTCTTATCACAGCAGTTCGCATAAGCATGCACTTGTTCCGTGTTGACCTTCAACTGGAGTGATAGGGTGGAGAATACCGGTTCATTATTGCTGACAGTGAGTGCCTGTGCGTGGCAGCATTGACGCTGTAAGTTGTGTTCTTGTGTAAGCTGTGTCTAGTGGAAATGCTTACTACTGAAGAGCGTGTGTTTACATTGGAAGAGGTTTTCCATGCTGGTGGAAACTTTGCAGAGCACAGTGTGATAAGTGCTGAGTACCGCATTACTAAATTTAAAGTAATTGTTCTCCTTGTAACAACATCACATGAATGTACTGCCAACCCAACATGTCCTTCAAGGCGACACACGCGCTGCGGAGAGACTTTGCGGACACACTGTAGTTCCTGCCTTAGAACAGAAAAATGGCTGAGCTAATTTCAAACATTATAGAGCTTAAACGCGCCAAGCGCCAAGCCATGTGTTCACTGACAGAAGATGAGTGGTATCAGTGGCGTACCGACTGGGGGGAGGGGAGAAGGGGGGGGGGGGGTTAGTGTTTAAATACCCCCCCCCCCCAGAGACATTTGTTTACTTGAATCTTTATATCGTATGATCTATCACCTGTTTTACACTACCGCTAGAGAGTCTTTACTCCAGAAGATATTTTAAAAGTGATCACGTTCGTCACTTGGTAAATGTCCTGCATTCTACTCGGGGCGAGACGACTCCCTCAGAGTTGGAGCCAGCCAAGGATTAGCTTTACTTTTAAAGTGTACGATAGGTAACTATTTTCACGTTGGTTCGGGGTGCTTTAATCGTGTGTGTCCGTTTCATTAAAGATAATTAGTTACACGAGGAGTATTTGGAATTTATTCCTATGAATGATACAGATAAAGCCATCAAGATAGACAGATTTTGAGAGTCAATAATAGCTAATGGCAGTAAGAACATGGCAGCCAAAGTTTATTTTTCTCTCACATAATATCAATATTATAAGCAGTAACCTATAGACCACTACATCAGTTCAGTTTTAATATTTAGTTACTGTTTTCCATATTTTATAAAAGATGTAATTTTTTGTCTTTATATGGTATGAAAAAATAATAAGGCCTAAAATTGGTTTCATGCAAAGAGAATGTTTATTAATTATTGTGTACTATATATTCATCGAAATATCATTGTAATAATGTGTATGATGATGATGACTAAGTGGCAGAACAACAAGGTCATCTGCCCCTTGTATAATGTAATATATTAATGAATCCCCCGGAAGGAAAACCTGCATACGCCACTGGGTAAGGTACCTTGAAATGGTTCTTGATGGTTCCCCATTTTCATCTCCAGGCCAACGCTAGGACGTTAACTGTTAAGAGGCCATGGTCGCTACCTTCCAACTCCCAATCATATTTCATTAGCACCTCTTTTAGGCTAAACAAAAGGGCGAACGGCCGTAAAAACCACTGACACATATATATTCATTTCACCTCCTCCCCCACACAGCAGAATTAAGAATATTAAGACGTATAAAATAACAACTATAAGAAATGTGGTATGAACGAGGGTTTCTTCAGAACGTACTATAAGTTAAAATAAGTGGACTTAATTATTAACAATTACTTTCTTCGTATGATTCTAGTTAATTCTCTTACTTTTATCTAATATCTTCAATCATTTAATACATGTACACAAAAGGCCAAGTGCATGTTATTGCAATGCTCAGGATTAGGAAGGAGGTAATCACGGTCATAAGTTAAAACAATCCCAGCATGTGCATACTGTAAGACCACTGCCAAGCCCCACTTCTATAACCCTCATGAGTGGATCTCTGAAGAGAATACAGAAATCCTAATTGTATTGGTTTATCCTGACCTTAAGTCCACAGTGGCAATTAATGCAAACATAGTGTTAGCTTCAAATAATATACCTTTTGCCACTGATAATTAAGATGCAGCTCAGTGATCAGAACAACATTGTAAATTGTCGGTGGTCCCAGGTTCACGTCCCTGGTGGATTAGATATCATAGTTCTTCTGATGTACATGGAAATGGCTCGTACTTTCTGTACTATGCACAACCTAACAGCAAAGCACTTCCGTTTGCCATCAACAGAGTTTTGAAAATGCAATTCTTAATCCCAAAATGCTATTAGATGATAAGGAAATGTAATGGACGCATGAAGGTGCTTAACTCTTTCAGATCTGAAAATGATGTTTCTCATTCGATACATGGTACGATTTTCGGAATAGGACATTCTGCAATCTTAATACCCCTAACATGGTCCATATGACTTGTTTCACAAATATGTTCCCATTTGCATAGGTAGAATTATGTGTTACACATGACTTGTAAACTTGCACTGAAGGAATCAAGGAATAAATAACGTACTGAAGTATATTCAAATTCGCATCCGTAGAGTTTTCTTATGTCAAGGGAGACAGGGCAAAGACAGAGAAGTTTTGTAGAGTTCAAAACACAAAGCAGTTCAGTTCCTATACTTATGCCAAGTGTGGGCCTAGCAGATATTCTCTAGCATTGAGTGTGTGTGGAGACTTAGTGGCATGGGTGCAGTAACTTGATGAATGTTGTGGAAAGAAATATTGCATAGTGTGCTGTGCATTTTACGGTATTGAGTTCCTATTAAAGCAATATTGATCTCAAGAATACTCAAGGTAGGGAGAAACTTAATGTACTTATAATACTTGGCACCTTATGAGGAATGCCTTAATATCACATCCACAAACCTTAACGTAAATATTGTAAACAGAACAAATGAAGTGTCTGTTATACACACTATTGCTTCATTCACCAGCCTGTTTGGTTATGGCTAAGACAGGTGTTTGCCCATCTTATTGGTTTATTGCCACTTTACTTACTAATGTCATAGATAAGAATGATGTCCACCAAATTTATTTTAACAGAACTCTTCTGTAATAGCTCCATACAACACAACATCAAACACACGTGGTTATTTCACTCACAACTACAACAAATTCACACATTCCATACTTCTACAGAATAACATCCTTCCCAATTGTTCAGAGATCCCTAATGGATATTTGAATAAAGTACATAGATATCACAAGAGCCACCTAACAGTTGCTAATGTAGTCAACCCTAACTCCAAAATAGTCATCTTCATGAAGATCACACGTTTGTTGAAAAGTGGCTCTATCAAGATGCGTAATTTTAGCTGGGAAGTCGCACAATAAGTAAAAAAGTATCTCAGATTTTAAATGACAGTCTAGCTATGGTCACCTTCTTTCGTACAAATTATATTACATATTAACATATCTTCATGTCAGTTAGCTCATGCGCAGAATGAAGAGGCTCTACAAGCAATGCAGCACATCAAGTTATATAATTTCACCACAGGATACAGGCAATAAACAACACAAAGAAGGGCGAGACTTAAGGTTCTGCCTTTGCGTCAGATTACCAGCAGTGCATGGGGATAAGGAAGCAATCTGCACTATCGACTTTCTACCGATAACAAAGTCAGTATCATAACAAATCAAAACAGGGCTCTGAGGCCATTTCACTCAGATCAGTTGTAAATACAAAACAAACTTCATGGAATAATTATTTTTAATAGGGAGGAAGCTTATAGTTTTACGTGACCATTATTCTAGTGACCATGAGCCACAGGACCTCCATTTTTAAGAGGAATCCCAACCACAGGGCGCGATATTACACTCCGAAGGAATGTTAAAGAATTAACATGGAACATGAATAGAAACCTAGTCATTTGTGAAGTTATTGGTATTGTTCTGTGTAATTGGTTCACTGCATGACATACCAAGCCCAGTTAAAGAACAGATAATGGCCTGGATCATCTGACAAAGGCTATCTTACTAAGAATTTCAACATTCTTTACTAGCAGCCTCAATATTGCATTCAAGGATTGGTACTCCATTTTCGTATAGAAGTTATGAGGAAATTAATAAATCTATCACTGTATTCTGGCGAGGTAGTCTGATGTTTTAGAAATTATTTCTGTGTCGCAGATTTGGAAGCCAGATCACACCATACAGAGAATCTCTTAAATATTATGATCATATACAAAACTGGAGAAGCAAATCATGAATGGAATTTTATGACTTGCAACAAACAACAACCAGATATTCAAAATCCAAAAAAAAAGGCCTTTTTCAGATGAGCCAAACCCAAAATACAATTTAGGCAGGGAATCCTATCAAGCGCCAGGTCGATAATGTGAATGTTTGGCCCTTAAAACAACAAATATCATATCAGCCTATCCAGCAAACAAATCACAGAGAAAACAATATCTTCCATATACACCACGGAGCAAGTATATGATCAGCCAGAAATGACTAGAATTACATTCAGGTTTCGTATTAATTCCAAAATATTTCATCAGCGCACACGAACCCCTCAAAATCGTATCACCAAACCTTTGAAAATCTCAGCCACACTTGGTGGAGGAACATCAGATATCATTAAGCATATAACGAGCCTTAATAACCATAAAGCTGCTCTCAATATATTTAGGCACTTACAACTCTCGCATCTCCGCCACTTGATGAAGATAGTGCTTCCGTTTTGACATGTGCGACTATCTCTTCAGTCACATTCTTAGTAATCGTAACTTCCTTGATATGTGCTCCCTACAGAGAAACAACAATTTGTTAATAATGGACCTCAGGAGGCATAAGAAATATATTTTGTAGATACACAAGCACGCTAAACATTCATCTTGCTTTATATGTCTCGGATTTGTTCTCAAGTCAATGAATAATTGTAAGAAATTTTACAAGGTTAGAATAGCATCTCTGAAGCTGAAATTTGGCTGCGTTAAGTGCTCATTAGCTGACTTTCACATTATTTATATTTTTCTGACTTATATTTTCAAGGTTTTGAAAGTTTTGTAAGACAAAAATATAAAAGAATGCCATACCTATTACTTACGATGTATTCGTTGCCATCACAACACAATATACTTTACTTCTGAGAATCCAATACTTTCAAGTAGCAACAGTCTTATAAATTAAGCAACAAAATTGGTACTATTGTCTTTCATTTTATGAGAAATAAAATAGGTGTTTGATTCAAGATGAAAAGAAACACAAATTTGAATTTATAAAACACACTTGCATTTTGGAACTATTCTTAAACACGAATTCCAAAAGTCATTAACCCATGAACGCCCGAATTAATACTTTTTGAAAATTTTGCTTTTTTTTTATTAATAAGTAATACCATAGGGAGTTCTTAAGCTGCTCAACCCATATTTTACGAGGGGCGTTACATAAATAAACCCTTACAGCATATTCTCAATGGTGATGTACCAATTTCATACTTATCTTGATAATATTACACTTTAAAAAGCACTGAGCAAGTATTTTGACTCCTTTGAACCTAGTCTAGTGACTAGTTACATGGTGTGGAACGGCAAGAAGCATGATATGCACGGTCCCACATCACATTTACAACATGCAGTGCAGACACTGCTTACACACAATTCACCGGCACACCACCTCCGCTTATGTCCTAGGACGTTGATGACCAGAAGATTGCGTCCATCATATCACAAGTCTTCAATGTCGCGGCCCTGTACTACACGTGCTGTTGACAGCCATCTGGCTCTACGTGGTTCAACGCCGTACGGTTTCACGTAGAATTGCGCCACTTCCCACATGAACTCCAGTTGAGTAGTCCTTTACCGTTACAGAGTAATAAGGTACCATGCGTTTTGGAGACTCTCGTCAAGATGCCAAGAAAACATGACCCGCCACCACTTTTTGTTTCTTATTGACAGATGAAATGAGTTCACATTTTCATCCATAAGGATCGTTCCCCCCAAAAATTTGTATAGGTGCCGATCAGGAGAGGACGTGGGATTGTAACTATTGTTCTTTTGAGCCCGAGAGAATCTTCCGACCTGGTCGAGGGGGGAAAACAGGGAGAGTCGTGGAGGCAACAGTTTCTGTGCTGTTTTCATGCCAGCAAGCAATAATCATGTAGTCATAACTCCTTTTCCCCTTCCTATAAAATTTCTGCCAAGGTCGGACTTCTAAATAATAATTATGTTATTGGATTTACGTCGCTTTTAACTGCTCTTGCAGGGTTGCCGGAATTTTGACCCGAAGGGGATCTTTAACATGCCAGTAAATCTACTGACATGACTCCCTCGTATTTGCGCACCCTCAAATGCCAGCTGACTGCTCCAGGATTCGATCCTGCAAGCTTAGGCACAGCAAGAGAGAACGTTGCCGCTGAGCCACGCAGCCAGTCCAGACCTCTGAAATATCTCGTATTGTATTTTCTGAAACACTGCCTGCTGCCAGATATCTCGGCAAAGGTATGGTCTTGAATACGGTACTGGCATAAAAAATATGCTACGGTGACATAAAACATATTATATCAAGGCATGCATGCACTGTTAAAAAAGCTGTATATGGAAAAAGTTTTGTGTATAAATACATGAAGTGTATTCTAACTCATTTCATATGAATGTGATACAGAAAATTTCTCGCCTTACCACTGACCCTGTATCCGCCTAATGGTAACGCTGGGAAAATTAGTCCCGTGCATGAGCCGGTGTAAAGATACACGTAAGATATGTAACGAAATTATAAATTAGATATGGTTACTACCATAATCCTGAAGACAAAGTAAACTATCTCCATTTCACGCAATAATTTAGCATGCCGTACTTTTTGCGGCATGCCATCACGACGTGAGAAACAAACCTTGAAATGCACCCGATTGTTGCGACATCACCCAAGACATTCCCTAGCGACTAGTGCGCGGGAAATGAATAAATAGACCTTCCATGATCATATAAGCGCAAAGTTCGAATATCTTCAACTGGCAAAGGTCCTGTAGAGCAATAAATGCAATGATCGGTACTGCGTTACCATATGCTACACTAGGCGTTTATGGGTTAACTTAACTGAGAAAAATAAATGTTGATATGATTATCTACGGTCACTCATCACGTGATTGAGTGGTCATGAAGTTAAAGGCAATTCAAAACCTCAATACACAAAGTCCAAGTATAACTAGCACACACTTACTATGCCAAGGATTCTTCGAAGTTCCTACCTCATTTTGCAGCAAGACTTAAACTCACAGGTGAAGCAAGTTTTGCCATAATAATTCAAGGTTGCTTCAAAAAGGACAACAAATAACCAGTTTAAAACTATTATAGACATTTGAAAAAATAATCAATAAACAGCCCAAGGAAGCGATTTGACACAACCCACATTATTAATAAAATAGAGTCAAAAAACATAAACTCTTCTGTTGTTTAGTTTCATAATTGAAATTAAAACTGATTAAAACAAACTACATAACTTAAAAAAGGATTTGAGAATAATCCAAGGTGGGAAATAATGTACACAGTCACCTGGCAATCAAGTTCTTCTTTAACAAATGCATCTTCAAATACATCATCAGGTTCTTCAATTTTCATCCCCACTGGCCTATCAGAGGGTGGCTGCTCATTCAAATCCTGGGAAGTAATGAACAAGCATGACTATATATAAAAATTAAATAATACGAGCTAATGATGATGATAATAATAATAATAAGAGGAAACTGATACAAAACATTTGCTGACAAACTATCACATTACCAAGCACCTAGAACATGTCTTAAACCTCCGGATTTGGCCCTGGAAATAAGAGAGAAAATTGTAAAATTCTCACAGATTACTTCCATGATCCTTTAACCTGCGATCCTCCTGAAGGAAAAATATTAATCTGGAATGTCTTCAACAAAATTCAAACAAGTTCCTTGCAAATATCACCAACCAAAATCCTTCCAATCGGATGGCATTATAAGATACACTATTGGGAGCATCCCGGATTATTGGGGTTCTTTCTCGAAAACGTAAAGACAGATGGTTGAACAAGACCAGCGATAAGGCCATAGACCTTACTATTTTAACTGTGCACTTCCAATAAAATAACTGGCATGAATTCATCCAAGCCCAGAAAGGAGCCTCAAGAATCATCAGATCTGAAGAACGCACATTACATCAAAATAGACCGACAGAAATAGATCAAAATTGAAGACTCTACGGGAAGAACGGGGTATGCCACATTATTTAGATTTTTCATAAGAGCCAATTTAAACTTTAACACTAAAAAGAAATACTTAAAAACACCCTAATTGAGTGTAAGCGATATAGTTACTTAGGCAAATTTATTTCTTATAAAGAAAGTCCATATAATACAAATAACAACTAATGTTAAATTATGAAAAAGTGACAGGATATGGGACGTTTTTTCCGTTTCCACTAAATATAAAAACCTCTGTATCTCGGTAACGTATCGCTTTACTTGAAATTCATTTCAACTGATCTGTAGTTACGATAGCTGGCCACCAGAGTGCGTCATAGTCCTATTTCCGAATAAAATGGACTTACCCCGTTCATTCCGTGTGGTCTTCTATTACACGGAAAATAGTACAAAAAACTGGAACAAAACATTTGCTGACGAACTATCACATTACTAAGTACCTGTTTTATGTCTTAAACATCCGGATGAGGCCCTGGGAATAATAAAGAAAACTGTTAACTTCTCACAGATAACTTCCATGACCTTTTAACTAGCGATACTCCGGAAGAACAATTCTGATTTGAGCAACCGATTCCAAATCCGGATTCAGAGCTCTCTTCATTAGAAGAAATCGAGAAAATAATCCATGAACTTAAAAATAGCTAAGCTCCAAAAGAAGATGTAACGTTGAGATTAAGAGGTGAAAGCATAGCTGAGAAATTTAAAGTAATACTTGTAGATTTATGGACAAAATTCCTGAAGACTGGAAATGCAATCTAATTCACCCATTACATAAAAAGGGGGAGAGAACAGGCATCAATACCTACGGAGGAATATCCTCACTATCACTCACGTAAATTCTCTCTAAAGCATTATTCACGGGACTAGAAAACCAAACTGAACTTCTAATTGGTGAATAACAGGCATGATTCATAAACGGCAGGTCCTGTGCAGAACAAATTCTCAATCTCAAAACCACCTTGCAAATCCATAAAGCCAGGCAAACAACGCTCACTTTGGAGACTTCAGGAAAGCTGGCGACTCAGTAGACCCACACACACTATTCAATATTCTAGAAGAATTCAAAGTTGTCAGGAAAACAAGAGGATTGATTCAACAGACACTGACAGCCTCAACTTTAATAGTTAAATTTCAGTCAGCTTTCTGACCGTTTTCATATTAGCACAGGACTTTGACAAGGAGACGACTATCGCCATTATTGTTCAATCGTGTCCTTGAATAGTTACCAGGACAAGGAGAAAAATAACGATTGGTTGACGAATAAACTTTGGCCTATGCAGATGATCTAGCAATTCTATCTAACAATACACAAGAGGCAGTTCAGGTCCTTGAAAGAATTCACGAAATTACAGCTAAGACGGGATTCCAAATGCATGGACGAATCCGCTGGCCCTCTAGACGGGAAACCTCTGAAGACTTAATTCGGCAAAAAGTCATCAAGTAAATACATTCAAACCCGGCGGCATAGCAGTCTTGAAGAATCACGGGACCTTAATTTGTGAGGAATTCAAACGACAATAATTTCATATGATTGACCGAGAATCGAACCTTGAGCACCTTGGACAGTACTTTACTTCATGTTTGAATCGTGACGCTAACAAAGAGGGAACTTCAAAATTACAGAAGGCTTATACCTACAGCTGTAATTAATAAATCAACATCTAAGACATTATACCACAGCAATCAAAGCTGAAGCACTGTGCGGCTCAGAAACATTGATCATTGAAGGTAGATCTCTTAGTAAGGACATTATACCACAGTAATCAAAGCTGAAGCTCTATGAGGCTCAGAAACATTGATCATAGAAGGTAATCTCTTAGTAAGGACATTTTACCACAGTAATCAAACCTGAAGCACAGTGTGGCTCAGAAACATTGATCATTGAAGGTAGATCTCTTAGTAAGGACATTATACCACAGTAATCACACCTGAAGCACTGTAAGGCTCAGAAACATTGATCATTGAAGGTAGATCTCTTAGTAAAGACATACTAGAATGGAAAATCCTTGGTCCAGTCGGCTCAGAAGGAATCTGGGTGAAACGGAAGTGTCGGGTGATTTATCAGCATTCTGAAAAGATCACTGACACCTTCAGGAAAAGGCAATTTAAGTTCTACTGCAACATTCCCAAAATGAACCATCACAGGTTCACAAAAATGATTCTCAACCTTGCTCTGTAAATGGAAGTCAAGAACCAGTGACATAGTGAAATAGACAAAGAACTTCAAGAAATTGGCATCACAGAAGAAATTATATAAGATCGCCCCCAGTTCAAAACAGTAATTAACAGCCGCCATTTTGCTGAGAAAATGAATACAAGGACCAATAAGTCATGGGCTGAAGAACGGAGGTGTTAATATTATTATTAGGAAAATTAAAAGCAATCATTACAGATACAGATTCCTATTTGGTAGGGTGCCAATAACCTAATTAGTTGGTTGGTTCCACAGTTTAGGGGATGTGAAAACGCAGTCATGTAACCCCGTGTACTTTGGGTGTGTGTATAATCTGTATGCTAACCGCCGTTAATTGTGATGGCTGTATTAGTGTGTGATTTCTGTAATTCAGGTAAGGATTGCAGACATTCAATTTTCATGCAGTTCCTACTTTTGCCACCAAATGCTACCGTCAACGACAACTAGTTGTGAACTTGGTCACTAGATGCCACCACAGTCGGCTCCTGGCGACGAATGTTAAGACTTAAGAGCATTAGTCAAATCTAACCTATAATTTAGCTTCACACAAGTGTATTTAGAGGAAGGTTCTTTTTACATGCCATAAATCTATGACATGCGACCGCCGGTTTTACTTTCCCTCCGAAAGAAGGCATACTGAGGGATATTTAGCGCTCTTAAAATATCTGACGATATCGGCCAGGTTTGAACCTGCGTCCTTGGGCATAGAAGCTCAGTTTGCTACAAACTATGCCACCGAAGCGATAACCTAGATGTTGGGCCCCTAAAAAGAGAATTATCACCATCACTATTTGGTAGTATTAAGTCACTTGACATAATTCCTATTAATTACCCAAAGATTTCTCATGCTCATCAGTAATGGTTCACAATAGATGTAACAACGTATGGAACTAAAATACAACTTACAATCTCAGAGAATTCTTCTGGTTCACATTTGATAGATGGTTGGCCCTCCATAATGTTGAGGAATCTACAACACAGGATAATTAAGTAATATACATATTTAACATTCAGGATACATTGTAACAGGATATATTTGTCGTTTACACACAGAAATGTTAAATGGTATATTCCCTTCCAGGAATTATTTTTGTGTTTTGCTCTATTTTCTTTAAATGTATGCAACCATACACGTGTCCTGTAACGGTTTTTTCGCAGAAGAAAAAGGGGCCGTAAACTTTAAACCGTGAGATTGCACAAAACACGTTAACGTATGCGTGAGGATTCTCTACCGCCCAGATTCGCACATTGTGTCTGTTCACTTCACCATTAAGAAAAAATGTTGCTTCAACACTGAAAACAAGTTTCGCACAGAACGCATCCTCTTCCATGAGCTGTAGCAACCGCGCCGAAAATTCAAAGCGTTTGACTTTTTCATCGGGTGTCAGGGCTTGTAGCAATTGTAAACGGTAAGGCTTCTGCTTTAGCCTTTTCCGTAAGATTTTCCAAACCGTCGGCTGTGGTACGTTTAGCTCCCTGCTTCTGCACGCGGTCAACCGTTTCTTCGCTTACTGCAGGCCGACCCGTTGATTTCCCCTTACAGAGGCATCCAGAAGCTTTAAACTGCGCATACCATCGCCGAATGGAGTTAGCAGTTGGTGGATCTTTGTTGAACTTCCTCCTGAAGTGTCGTTGCACTGTTATGACTGACTGATGTGAGTGCATTTCAAGCACGACAAACGCTTTCTCGGCTCCTGTCGCCATTTTGTCTCACTGCGCTCTCGAGCGCTCTGGCGGCAGAAACCTGAAGTGCGGCTTCAGCCAAACAAAACTTTATGAGTTTTTCTACGTATCTGTAGTGAGTCGTGACCATATGTCAATGAATGGAGCTACAGTGAATTTATGAAATCGCTTCAATCATTTGTAATAGCCCTGTACATCACAGCTTTGAGGATGATGAATAAGTATCCCTGTAAATGTATAATCCTTCGGAACATTCCCGAAGTGTTTCCTTCTTAGTAACCAATAGAGAGGTGGTGGTGTTGATTGCTGCTTCAAGGGGCCTAACTATTTGGAGCTGATATGGATTGAGTAGCCTTATTTTGGTAAGAACCTTCCACATGAATTGTTTTTATCATCACAAATTATAAACGTCGAGAAGGTGTTTGTGTGTTTATCATATGAACAGTGCTAGATTGTATATTGGCTTTCACGGCCGGTGAATTAAAACTCATCAATTCTTCTAGGTTTGTGCTGTGTCTTGTGTGGGGTTTCGCCTAGGACACCAAGCTGGCTCATTGGCGGGCTCTTGGTGTCCTCGCCCGGACCCCCACAGGAGTATCGAACTGCACGATACCTCCCTTTATATGGAGTGCAGCTGCACTCTTTGACTGCGAGAACCAAAAGAACAAGCAGCCTCAACCTCCCTATGAAGGCTTCCAAAAAGATGGTATATTGGCTTTCACAGCCGGTGATTTAAACTCAGCAATTCTTGCTGAGTGCTAGATTGTCTAAATAGGACTGGGGATTCAGAGAGACAGTGATGCTCGACAGGCAATTGCTGAAGTGCAGTACTAGGAAACCAAGTCAACAGTGTTTATGTGTACATTACTCAGCATAATGTACAGACTTTCAACTCCCAGTCACTTTGATATGAATTGCTAAAGCATAGGGAACAAATTGCACTATACTGAGCGTCGATATTATGTATATTGTGACCGTACACAACACGAACCGAGGATTGAACCAACAACTTTGACGCAGCGTGTATACAGAATTATTGAGTGAGACATCTGTGAGGATTAGCCTCTTTGACCTCCACTTTTGGCAGATAACCTTGAGCAAGTGAAAAGTTAAAGGAAGTAGGAGACATTTGCTACTTCTCTGAGAAAACAAGAAGCCTAAGTTAATTCCAAAAGTTTCAATAGATTGCAATCAGCAGGATTTGGGCTCGACATGGTAAAGTATTGCATTTCTAATTGTAATATTGTGGCAGCCACGGCGAGAAATGTGGTGAGGTACCGTAGTTTGGGCTCGTCATGGTAAAATAATGCTTTTCTAATTGTAATATTGTGGCAGACACGGCGAGAAATGTGGTGTGGCACCGTAGTTTGGGCTCGAAATGGTAAAGTATTGCATTTCTAATTGTAATATTGTGGCAGCCACGGCGAGAAATGTGGTGTGGCACCGTAGTTTGGGCTCGACATGGTAAAGTATTGCATTCCTAATTGTAATATTGTGGCAGACACGGCGAGAAAGGTGGTGTGGCACCGTAGTTTTAGCGTTACCGGTATTTCATTGTGCGCTCAGAACTATCTGACCTTACAAAATGTTTCCTGGTTCCCAGCTTATTTCGTTCCTACCGACACCGAAATCATTGTGTGTGGCTGCACTGCCTGCTTGTCCTTAGCTGCACTATAATATTTTCATACCTGCCAACCTAACAAAACCAAAACTTAGGCGATTTTCATATGAGAGGCCAATATTAGCTCAATTGACAAACTAAAATGCAAAATTAATGATTTAAACTAACATTCGGCACTTATTATCCCATAACTCCCACTTTTAAGACCATTCTCTTCACTTCTTCCTTCTTTACTACACTTTACATTATCTTGGATCTTCTTTGTTCCCACGTGTTTCGAGATATCACCTTTTCCACCAATGTGATATAGAAACATAACGTTGCGAGATTTGTTTCAAAAAGACAAAGTTGTATTTTTAAGGCATAGTGAAGAATCAAACAACGAGAAAAAACACTAGAATGTAACAATCATTTTGCATCAAAGTCAATAAGCAACCGCTTACACTGAAACAAATCCCATTTGCGAATTCAGGTAGCCCAATAACATTCATTACATGCCCACAATAAATACTTCCAAAATATACGGTACTGGAAAATATTAGAAGTTCACCAATAATTTACAAACATCTGACAAGTTCAATCGATAGAAACATGATGCATAATATGTATATTACACATATCGTAACTTCTTACTAAAGGAAATACGGCACCTTACTTACGTTATAAATAGGCTATGTTATTTTCCAATAATGTTACGGTCAATTTAATTTTCGAATAAAGATTTGTAATTAAGTATTCTGCGTTTGTGAATACGTCTTACATCAAATGTTGACACAATGGGCCTAAATAGTATATGCCAAATAAATGTAGGTCCTATTATTAATTTACCTGAGTGTGATTTTGCCGAACAGTGTTCCTTATTGACAGGGCTACAGTTTTACAATATTACGGTACATGTAATTTTCTGAGAATTACTTAAAGTTTAAATTTAGACTAAAATATCGAGAGAAATGAACGCTTTTCGTTCTCTAGGAAGGACCCGGCGTAAATACTCGCATTAAAATCGCACTTCACTCCCAAACAGTCGGCATACCGGTATTAATGTACCTGCCTCTTGCGTTACAATGCGACCACTTCACAACAAAACTCGCATCCTTGTCCCGTAGGCCTACTAGCGTCACCAACTGAAAATTTCCAAATGCAGGACATTGCTCAGAAACGAGCAAGACATTCATGAAATTGTCTGACAAGTTCAATCGATAGCAAAATTAAGCATAATATGTATATTACACAACTTTATACTAAGGAAATACCTTACTTAATCATCAGGCCCCACTGCGGTTCTTTTCCTTGAAGCTGTATTTTCAACAGAACAGAACCTACTTTTGAAAGAAGACGCGAATTATTTTCTTGATGTACATATTTATAGAATCCTTCCCACTACGGATCTTTGAAACTGATCGCCACAAGTAATATTCTACCAACAAACGGTTCCTCCATTGAGCATATAAGTTACGGCGCGGTATGAATATACCGGTACACGCATTCCTGCTTGGTTTGGAAAACTGGCAAATTGTACAAAACTTCAGATTCAAAACTCTATGTTCTGGGACATATTAAAGAAAACAGACCATTGTTCGTCTAGTGTTGTGTCTTAATCCAAGTTGAACTTTTAGAATAAGCCCTTACGTTGCAGAACTGGTCGAATACTGTAATATTGAATCATCTATTTCTACACCTCTTGACTGTAAGTATTGAATAAATGGTGCAATATCTTTAAAAAAAGTGGTCCTTAATGTTTTGAAGTTCCAACCATTTGAAACACTTGAATTCCTCCATAGGTTGCATCCATTTATCCAAGTAGGCTACTCATTGCAGGATTCATAGGAACATAAACACCTTGCATTCTTTATCCAAACCATCTTCTCAAAATGTATTTAACATCCGTCTGACTTTACGGGGAAAACCTAAATGAGCAATCAAGAAAAATGTCTAACATTTTCGATAAATTCGAAATGTCTGCTGGACATAACCAAAATGAATGAAAATCAGGACATGTTGGTAACCCTCCGTAGGACAAATCCACTTAAACGGAAGATTCTTATACAGGCCTTGTATATTGAGACAATCTGTCGTGGTAAAACTTTTTCAAGATACATACCTCACTTCTGTTGCCTCAAAAAATGAATATTGCAAACACAGTGTGTTGAGCTGTACTAGTCACAAGCACGTCTTCACACTGCTTCTCTAACTTTAAGTAGACTCGCAGGCTCAAGACAAGTCGAGTAGTGGCCAGCTGTTTACGATCAGCCAAGTTATGAATATCACGAAGCAAATAACAAAATTAAACGAAAATTGGGGGGGGGGGGAGTGCGTCTTATGATCACCCAGTGACAAGAAGGTAAAATGTCAATTATTCCTTGCCCCCGCCCTGTCACGACCAAGATTATAGGATCAAAATAATCCATGAACCAGTCTCGAGCATGACATGGACTCCTTAACATCGTCCGGTCTAGATCTTGGTTGGCTGAGGAAAAATACAAATGACTTCTTTATTTGCTCCCGCCCCATTCCTTCTTGCCAACTACACGCACTAGTACAAAGAAGTACATTTTGCCTTCATGTATCTGTTAGGAAGATACAGAATGATCCTTCCGAATGTATGTGGTCATTGCTATCTATTAGCCTACTACATCATTTCCACAATTATTGTCATTCATCATAACAAACGGTATTTCGGCTAATTTCAACAGTTTATCAGATTGTATCGTGTGTTTGACTCCCGTGGAGTGTTATCATACATAAGATATACTGAACTATATTCTTAATAATTTCACCTCTGAGTTTTGCTGATGACACCGTTATCTTAGCCGACACACCACAGGGTTTGAATTACATTTTTAAATGGTATGGATTCTGTCTTGAGGAAAGAATTCACGATGAAAATTAATAAATGTATAACGAAGATACTGGAATCCAGCCTAAAGGGATCTTAAACTCCTATGGACGTCAAATTGACAGCTGAAGAGCTAAGGGTTGTAGGAGACTTCTGTTACGGTACTTGGGATGCAAAATGGCCAGTGATGGACGAAAAGAAGAAGATATAAAAATAGGTTGGTTTAAGCAAGGAAAGCGCTTGCCACGGTGGGTGAGTGGTTATTGTGTCGGACTACCAACCCCAAGATTGCAGGTTCGCCCCTGGCCATGGTAAGTGATTTTTGAAGGCGACAAAAATCACGATACTCTTGTCATACGTTGTTGGCATGTTAAAGAACCCATTTGAATTCAGTAGGCCGTGTTCAACGGCAAAATTTATCTCGGGATTTTCCGCCAACACAAAGTTCCTCCATTCTCTACTTGAAAGCGCTGTAGTGTCAAGGAGTTTAGATATCTAACGTCCTTGACTTTCATAGCGTTCAAAGGAACGACGAAATTCGACATGCAAGATACCCTCTGGGTGTCAATTAACAAAGCTTGCACCAGGCACCCGAGGTCATACGATATTATTATTATTATTATATTATTATTATTATTAGCAAGGAAAGCATTTGTACTGGAAATAAATCGGTTGACATCGAATATAGGCTACATTTAGGTATTAGGCAGTCATTTTTGAAGGCCTTTGTCTGGAGCGTGGCGCACTATGGAACTGAAACTTGGAATGTTGGAGCAGCAGAGAAGAGGAGAATTGAAGCGTTCGAAATGTGGTGTTACAGGAGAATGATGAGGACCGGATGGCTAGATAGGGTGAAGAGGTATTAAGACGATTGGGAGACGAGAGATGTTAGTGACGACTGCTTATGAAGAGAAGAAATAGGTTGGTGGGATATCTACACACCAAGACACCCAGGAATATCAAACCTAACTATGGAAGGAAGAGTCGAAGATAAGAACTCTAGGGGTCGACCAAGGGTAGAATATGTCAAACTGATTGCCTCGGATGTAGGGTGTGGTACCTATGTAGAGATGAAACGGTTAGCTAAGACAGGGAAGATTGGAGTGCTGCATCGAACCAGTCGAAAGACTGGAAACTTAAACAACAACCATTCTTAATTTAGATTTTAGACTGTAATGCCGTGTTCAGTGCACAAATATTGTGACTATAACCACACACAAACATATTATGTGTCTAAGGAGGACGAGAATGAAGGCATCCAATATTTCTGTTTCGACTAGGGCGGATTG
This sequence comes from Meconema thalassinum, assembly GCA_946902985.2. Lineage (NCBI taxonomy): Eukaryota > Metazoa > Arthropoda > Insecta > Orthoptera > Tettigoniidae > Meconema > Meconema thalassinum. The sequence goes on along the minus strand of OX336395.1, from coordinate 17,683,574 downwards.
TAACACTAGGAGGATGTTTTGTGCAGAATTAGCGCATTTCATAGAGAATATCTCACTTTTTGGCGAGAATGAACAATCTGAGAACACTTTTCTTGTTAGATGACAAATCCAAGCAGGAGTATTTCTAATGTGGAAATATGGGACAAAACTAAGTAAGGATAATTAGTGTTTCGGCGGAAGGATATTGTATGCACGGTGCCCAGCGCAGATTATCAGTGACACGCTGGTTACAATATTTAACCGTCGAGGATATAGAGGTATCCTTGACAGAGGTATGGGCCTAAGAACATCTTAATGATGATATACACAAGTAATTCCCATTTTTTGATTTGTAAGTGTGTATTGATAAATAGATCTTTCTTTCGCGTCCGTTCAATGAGGAGGATGTAAGAGTTTTCATTAGAATGGGCATTGTGTGGTAACTGGAGGCCTGTACACAGCTAGTCCTGATTCTCAAAGCGTGTGCTACGATCAGTTCGGAAATTATTTCAGTCGCGCCGATAGGTGTGTTACTAACAATCAGATATCGCCGCCTCGACCAAACATTGTTCAGGTTTGTGTGTGTTAGGGAACAACGGAACTGCATTTACTCGGCATTACTCTCTAACTCATTTGATCAAGTAGAATGTACTGTTATTGATAGCCTACTGTGCACCTCACAGGATATATTAGGAATACCAATAGGCCTATTACATTTGGAGGACTGAGATTACCTCATTTGATGTATGAGGCTATTTCGGTGAATAAGTGCGTATGTAAATGATGTTCAGGTGAATTTCTGTGTTCTAGTTTTCTAACGTAATGGACGAGCAAGCTGTGATCAAAAGTGAGCCGGAATGGTCGACAGAAACAGATGACTTGGCCGATATTGTAAGTGTATTATAATTCCACACATTGTGTAATACTGCAATCTTAGTGATGTCCAAGGCACAATGTTTGTAGTTAGCAAGGTTAATTATATTAAGCAGTATCTGTTAACTAGAGGGCATATTGTGTCTGTATTTTCATACCTGGGTATTAATTGCCATTTAGAAGCTGAAACAATGCCTCTTCTTTATGCAATAGAGATAGTACATAGCCGTTGTTTTGAATAATGACGTACATTGTTGCCACATCATAATATGTATGTTACTGCACTGACTCACTAGAAAGCGAGATTTATAGCAAGATTATATTTGGAATCCCCTCTGTTCCAAGACTTGAATTGCTAGAGGCTGGGGAGAGAGTATTACTTATTGCAATCATCGCTCGATGTCTACAACAAAAGCATGCTGAGAAAGTTCAAGTAATTTCTTTGATAATCAGGGTAGCCAACCTGTAAAGTTAAATTCACCTAGATTTCCTTCATAAATCCCCGAGATTTGAATTTTGTTTCCATTTGTCCTCCTCTATAAACAGATCATATTGCCATGGTGGCCTCGCGTTCCCTCATCGGCCATGATGGTTGTCATGGTTTCCTGACTTGTGGCTTTAGTCACGTTTGTCTGACAGGCGAGTCTTGTTTTGAGACAGCACATGACGTCACGTTACGACAGTCTCCAAGCAGTTTCAAGTCAGACGAGATACTTGGGGATGAGATAGGGGGAGTGGAGGATAACCTAGATTGGTTCCTAATGGTCAACCATTTGTGTTCTAGCCTACGGTTTGAGATAGAAAGTAGGTTGTCCTCACAAGGCTGAATATAAGGTTGGAGGTAGAGGGTCGACAATATTAGGGTTTAGTGGTCACCATTTTGGTTCTTGGCTATGGTCTAAGAGAGTAAGTAGGTTGTCCTCACAAGGCTGAATATTAGGTTGGAGGAAGAGGTTCGACCATAATAGGGTTGACTATCGCTCTTAAGTATTAACGTCCGTCGCCAGGAGCCAACTGCAGTGGCATCTAGTAACCAAGTTCACAGCTAGTTGCCGTTGACGGTATAATTTGGTGGCATAAGTAGGAACTACTTGAAAATTGAATATCTGCAATCCTTACCTGAGTTACAGAAAACACACACTAATACAGCCATCATAATTAACAGCGGTTATCAACCAGATTCTGTTGTTGTTGTTTGAGTCTTCAGTCTTTTGACTGGTTTGATGCAGCCCTCCATGCCTCCCTGTCCTGAGCTAATCGTTTCATCTCTACATAGCTACCACACCCTACATCCGAGGCAATCTGTTTAACATATTCTAACCTTGGTCTACCCCTACAGTTCTTGTCCTCGACCCTTCCTTCCATAACTAAGCTTGCTATTCCTGGGTGTCTTAGTAGTGTCCTACCAACCTATCTCTTCTCTTCATTAGCAGTCGCCAGAAACATCTCTCCTCTCCCACTCGCCTTAATACCTCTTCGTTTGTAACCCTATCTACCCATCTGATCTTCATCATTCTCCTGTAACACCACATTTCAAATGCTTCAATTCTCCTCTTTTCTGCTGCACCAATAGTCCAAGTTTCACTTCCATAGAGCGCCACGCTCCAGACAAAGGCTTTCAAAAATGACTTCCTAATACCTAAATCTATATTCGATGTCAACAGATTCCTTTTTTGTAGAAAAGCTTTCCTTGCCTGAGCCAACCTACTTCTTATATCCTCTTTGCTTCGTCCATCACTGGTTATTCTGCTTCCTAAGTAACAGAAGTCACTTATTTCCTTCAGCTTTTCACCTGCCAATTTGATCTCCATAGAGGTTTCTGATTTATTTCGGCTGCATTCCAGTATTTTTGTTTTACATTTATTAATTTTCATCATGAAGTCCTTCCGTAAGACGGAATCCATTTCATTCAAAAACTCATTCAAATCCTCAGGCTTGTCGGCCAAGATGACGATGTCATCAGCAAATCTCAGAGTTGAAATTATTTCTCCTTGAATCTTCACACATTCTACACACACCCAAAGTACACGGGGTACATGACAACGTTGTTGCGCCCTCTAAACTATGGAACCAACCAACTATTTAGTTTATCGGCCCGCTACCAAATAGGAATCTGGATCTGAAATGTTTGCTTTTAATTTTCCTAAAAAACAATATTAACACCTCCATTCTTCAGCCCATGACTTATTGGTCCTTGTATTCATTTTCTCAGCAAAATGGCGGCTGTTAATTACTGTTTTGAACTGTGGTCGATCTTACGTAATTTCTTCTGTGATGCCAAATTTTTGAAGTTTATTTCTATTTCACTAAGTCACTGGTTCTTGACTTCCATTGAGAGAGCAAGGTTGGGAATCATTTTGGTGAACATGTGATGGTTCATTTTGGGAATGATGCAGTAGAACTTAAATTGCCTTTTCCTGAAGGTATCAGTGACCTTTTCAGTTTGCTGATAAATCTCCCGACACTTCCGTTTCACCCAGATTTCTTCTGAGCAGACTGGACCAAGGATTGTTCTTTCTTGTTTCTCTATGTCCTTACTAAGAGATCTACCTTCAATGATCAATGTTTCTGAGCCATATAGAGCTTCAGGTTTGATTACTGTGGTATAATGTCATCACTAAGAGATCTACCTTCAATGATCAATGTTTCTGAGCCACATAGTGCTTCAGGTGTGATTACTGTGGTATAATGTCCTTACTAAGAAATCTACCTTCATTGATCAATGTTTCAGAGCCAAACAGTGCTTCAGGTGTGATTACTGTGGTATACAGTGGCGTACCGACGGGGGGGGGTAGGCTTTAACCTCCCCCCCCCCCAGAGACCTTAGTTTACATGACTCCTTATATTGTCCCATCTATCACCTGGAAAATGTTTTGAATTGCTGCCAGTGAGGCTTCTTTAGGCTACTCCTTTGTAATATATTTTTAATGTGAACACGTTTTTCACGTGGTAAATGACCTCCACTCAACTCGCGACGAGACTTGTCCTGCTTCGGCGCTAGCTACTGGTTATGGCCTGGGGTAAACACCCTTAAACTACATGTTAAACGGAGTAAGAGGGGGCAGATGACCTCGCTGTTCTTCCACTTAAAGCAATAATAACTAACTACACTAGGTGAAATATCAAAATTGTCGTTTTACTGGTAAAGTGTGCGATTGGTAACTATCGTAACGCAGCTTCGTGCTGCTTTAAACGTGCATATCTGTGAACTGCCAGATCGTGAGTCGCACTTTTTTCCCCGAGTTTATTTGTAATGCGTAATGGATCGATTTATTATTTAAAAAACCAAGAGTAGATGTTACATGCAACACTGTCATTGCAAGTAGTTCATCTTTAAGAATTGAAAATGAACTTGAAGAATTATCGGCTACTACCAAGCCGGCTACCGACCAAATACATCGAACAGACTTAGGAGGTTATGCTGGCCTACAGGTGTGTTTACAATATGATTCATAATAATCGCTATTTCTGTAACTGATTTGCATTTCGATGCTTTACCTATTATGTTATACCGGTATTTGTATGGCCTTGGCCTACGTATGTGTCGGTACATGTTAATTATTTCAATGTTGTGATTTACTTTTTTCTTTAGATTGATGATTATCTGAAAAATGAACTGTTGGAAAATGCCTGGACACCTGGAAGCAATTTTAATTTCCCTTTGTCGGGTCCAAGGAATCTGAAATTTCAGTTGAACTGGTTATCAGAGTGGAAATAGCTAGTTTATTCCTCTTCAAAGAACGGAGCCTTTTGTAAATATTGTTCGTTGTTTTGCACCGTTGTTGGGAAACAATCTTCATCGCCAGGTAAACTAGTAAAATTTCCTTACATGAACTGGAAAAATGCGAAGGAGGATTTCAAAATACGCCAAGAAACCGAATATCAAATGGCATGTACGGAAAAGGCTGCGAACTTTCTCGCCGTATACAAAGGTACAAAACCTGCTGTTGACGTAAGCTTGGATAGCGGTGTTCAATTATGCAACAGGGAGAAACTCATACCAATAATTAAATCTGTGATTTTCCTTGCTCGAATGGGCATTCCTTTCCGTGGTCACAGGGATTCGGGACCTGTAAATTTAGATGAGCCTCTCAAGAAAGGGGAGGGAAATTTCAGGTCTCTTCTCAAGTTTCGAGCAGAAGCTGGTAATACAATACTAAATGAACATTTGATGACAGCATCCTTAAATGCAACATACGTAAGCCCACGGATTCAGAATGAAATTATTTCATCTTTGAATGACATTATATTGAAAAGGTTAGTCGATCAGGTGAAAAAAGCTAAATACTTTTCTGTTCTTGCTGACGAGACCGCAGACATCAGCGGTGTGCAGCAAATGTCACTGTGTGTCCATTTCGTTCAAGATAATTCCGTACATGAGGAGTTTCTGCAATTTATTGCTATCAATGATGCTTCTGGGTTAGGCCTTGCGAATAGCATATTGTCTGGTTTGAAAAGTGTGGGACTGGATGCAGAATATCTCGTAGGCCAAGGTTATGATGGAGCTAGTGCCATGAGTGGATCCTACAGAGGTGCTCAGGCCATTGTACGAAAACAGTTTCCCAAAGCCCAGTATGTTCACTGTAGTGCTCACTGTTTAAACCTGGCCATTTCTGAAGGGTGTAGTGTTGCAGAGATTAGGAACTGTATGGGTACAATTGAAAGAGCTTATGCCTTTTTTAGTACTTCACCAAAGGCTGTGTTGACAAATCAAGTTGAAAGTATGGAAGAGAAACCCCGAGTGAGTAAACTCAAGAAGTTATGTGCAACGATATGGATTGGAAAGCACAAGTCTGTTCATTCATTCATTGAACTTCTGAAACCGTTATTGTTGGCATTAGAAAAAATAGCAGCATGGGTTGATAAGAAGGCAGCTACAGATGCGCAACTTCTTCTGTGCGCTATCAGCAAATTTGAGTTCTTGATAAGTGTATTTGTCATTCATGAAGCATTTAAAATCACACTTCCTCTCAGCAAATACCTTCAAACTGAAAATTTGGATCTCAGTCAAGCAATCAACGCCTCCATGAATGTTAAGAGGTCTCTTGAAGAAATGAGGGCAGATGCAGACGCAAGGTTTTTGTGTGCATATAATTCGGTTTTAGAGTTCTGCGAAGAATTTGGAGTGCCTGTAGTTCAGCCTCGAACTGTTGTTCGACAAACGATGAGGAACAACGTTTCATCTAACGATCCGGAAGAATATTATAGGCGGGTTATTTTCATCCCATTTCTTGAAGAAACTATTTCATCACTTGATGATAAATTTGTCTCCCATAAAGAAACTCTTCAGCCATTGCAAACGCTAGTTACCACAACTGAAGACGAACTATCCAACCAAAGCATAGCTGAAGTAGAAAATGTAGCTGAATTTTATGGACTTCCCCTTTATATTAGAGGCGAGCTACGAAACAAATTCTGAAATCTATTGAAAAGAAGCCCAAGAGTGCTATAGATGCTTTGTCAATATGCAATAAGAACATGTTTCCAGTTGTGTATAACCTGCTTGTCATCATGGCTACATTACCTGTCACAACCTGCTCGTGTGAAAGATCGTTTTCGTCCTTAAAATTCTTGAAGAATTATTTAAGGAATTCAACTAGTGAAGAACGCCTTAATGGACTAGCTTTGATGTTCAATCATGATGCTGTGCCCGCTTAGACCGGAGTCAGCACGACCACATATGCATTTTTCCAAGAATCAGTCAGCACGAGAGTCAAAATATCCCGGGGCGCCAGATGGGTTAAAGCTAATCGCAAAAAACGACATCAAATAAAAAAAATGCTTGACTGCTTTTTGGCTCAATGCAACAATAAGGATAGAAGGAGATTCAACTGGGCATAACACAACATGTAAAATTATCTCATTTTATTCTAAATTTTAAAACTGACTGCAAAATTATGCTCAAGGTAACATCATTCCAGTGCGACGGCACACACTACTATTTACACAATGTACAGAAATTTTCCAATACATTGACCAATTGTCTTTGGAGACACAAGTCTGATTATCAGTCCTGTAGACTGTGTTCCAAAATTATATCAATTATTTACGATGAAATCCAGTTCAAATTAAATTGTCTTTACTGGAAATATTGTAGTTCACTGGTTGAATTTCTAACATGATATTAACACTCGTAGAAATTCTCACTGTTTATAATTGTTTATAGAAATTTTAACTTCCACTTATTTTTCCAGTTTCAAAAATATTGTCAAAAATATTATCTTTGACCCAACACTAATTATATACACATATTAATAACAACATCTGAAAAGTATTTGACCCTTGAGCATAGCATCGAAGAACTGTGCGAAGCACAACAAAATTTATTGTTCTTCGAAAATTAAACATTTCGAGAAGTGACTCGATTAAGAACTTCAAATTCCAAAGAAATATCATTTCTGAATCATCAACTGGATAAAAAAAATTGTTGAACCATTCAACTATTCGATTTTCCACTTGGAATTATTATTTTAAAAAATATTTATATTTGTTGCTATTTTAGTAACTTTCACAACTTGCAATTCTTGAACAGAATGCGGAAATAAGAATTATAGCTTTATAATAAATTTATTTAGTTCATGACAATAGGATTGAAAACATCCTCTAAGTAATTCGTGGATACAGAAGTATTTTTTCAATTGGCAGTGGCCCATTCAATTATTTGTGTAAGAACACAATATCCCAACAACAACGGCAAAGGTCTTTCTCTGAAGAAGAATAAAATTTTATCATGACAAAACCGGGTTCTAGCATATCAAAGTATTAATGGAATACGTAAACAAGTTTGAAATAATTACTGATGGTTTGGTCATTCATTCGACGAAATGTGTGGTTCTAATACTCCTCCTATAAACCTGAGCCATCGAACCTGCAATTTGATTGATGCTAAAAAAAAAACCTCCTCATTCCTGCGACTTAAACATGCGCACCTGGGAATGGCATTTCAACTACTCTACACACATAAATTTTCTTCCCAAAATTTATACAATAAATCAAGCCTCTGCTTGCTATCAAAACTGGAAGATCTATAAACTTACAAGTTTATTTTATTTTACCATTCAGTTTAAACCGTGAAGTTACCACGCTTGTGATATTCTCTATTTCACTTTCGAATGTGTGCCTACGTCATGATTTTATATAAACACAAAAAAAAAATCCTAATTGATACAAATATCATTGGCTTCCTGTTTCATGCCTTTCCGTGTTATCTGAAAAATATACTTTGCTCAATGCAAATATTAACTGTTCAACCAGAACTATAATGTTGGTGGAATATTGGCTTGTGCTATCCACTAGCTTTCGGAAAATCACCTGTTCCAAACTAGGAATGATTAAACTAATCCTTAAGCTCTCTCTCAATGAATGTGATTATTAGAAAATGTAAGATCCAAGAATTATTTAGAAAAATTATGAAAATTACTATTATTATTATTGGATTATTATTGTTATTATTTCCTTAAATATGTTTAATTATTATTTCCTTATGTGAAAAACCACATGTTCGACTCTTCGAATATGGATAAAATATCCATTCCTCCACAAAAATAAATATTAACTTCTACAGTTATAATGGCTGATTACCGTGATTCTCAAACAAAATGAACATTCAAATAAATGCTCCGTATGCTCGGTCATCGATCCTAAACTGTTCTGAGTGCTGAAAATACTCAGAATAACCCTAATGTGTCTTGCGTAAATCAATGCAAGATTTAAATACGAAGAAAAATAAATGTGTTGGTCATTTGCAGAAAATGAGTTTGTTCCAATTAACTAGGTATATTATAAAAGTCAAATGTGGCTTACATTTCTCGTTGGTCTTGAAGCGTAGTGAACCTGGTCTGTACCAGATTTATCCAGATACATGCCCTACTGGACACGCACGTCTAATCCTTGTATCGGCCGCCATTATATACCCACAATCTGTCTAGCACGACATAGTGGAAATATTTCTTGAAGTTCGAAGTAACTGCTGATCCATTTTAATATTGACTTCAATTAAATCCATAGCAGTTTGCTTAAATGGGGTCAGATCCAAATGATCTCTTCTCAAAAGCGTCAGTTGTAACATAACTCATGGTAATCTTTTCAGTACAGGAAAACACTGATAGTCTAAAACAATCAACGGTTGTGTTTAAAATTGTAAATAGTGTATATACTGTAATTATTTTTCTGTCTTGTTAGCATCATACGCTAAATAAAAACGGTTGTTCTGAAGATCGTTCCCTGGGCATGGCTTCACACCATCTATCATGCGCGAAGCAACATATAGTTTCCCTTTGTCGGCTAATGAACAGCACCGTGATAGACTGGCCTTCAATATACTGAAAGATCTGAGTGGTTATTAAGTTACAATTTGTGAAACTGACAAGTTGGATTAAAACATCCAAGTCTTGAATTATTGTTACTGGACTGTGAGAGAATAATATCTAGACAAAGTCTAGCATATGTCCATATAGAAACAAAGTGTTTCACCAATGTCCGTAGAAAAAAACAACCACCTTAGTGATTCCCTCTACCGGAAACTTACTACGTTCCCCACGTATCGTAGCACTTTTGTGACCATCACAATTCAATGATATCTTCTGCGTAGATTCGGCAACCATGTGCCTTGGCTCGACGTAGCAGCAGCACCTTGTCCTACAAGAGCTTGGTTTGAAGTGAGCTGCTTATGCTTGGGCCGAGCGGCTTTTATACAAAACGGTCGGCTCCACGCTGGATCACGCTGAAATCTGTAAATCCTCATATCTCCGGTGTCTCTGGTCTGATTCACTTGAGACTAAGTGCATCCTCTTTCATCTGGCCGTGCCAGGAATCTGATCCAAGTATCAAGTCTCTACTCCATGGCTAACTATTTAATCACCAAATAGTCTCGACCTCTGCTACTATTTGCCACGTCACTTAACATCTTCTTGGCTGCATAAAGTTTCCATTTCAATCTAGAAGGAAAGGAGCGCGATATTCAAATATCTCAACTTTCAAAAGCGGCTGTAGCCTTTCCCTTGATACCTAGGTGTCTGAATCTTGGAATACCCATTCCTAGAATTAGGCACAATACTGTTGATGTTTCAATTGAGGAAGTACTGAATGACTTGTCTGTCAAACCTAGAAGGCTTGATATACGATTGAAATAGACTTGTCTAAGTCCTTCAACAAATTCCAGGGCAAATATCTACTTAATCAGATTCTTTGGTTTAGCCCGATTGACAATTTAGACATTACTTTTTGTCCGTTTTTATTTAGTGCAATATCTATATTGGGCTAAACTCTTTTCCGTATTTTTATTAATCTTTTATGTTTTCAATTGTGTTTGTAATATTGTTTAAAGTGCTGAAAAATATAGTTAAAATAATTTTCATGCAAAGAGATTCATCATATATATATTCTTTCATTAGTATAGATCCCTCCTTTGGCGCTCAGAAGCGACCGATCGTGCCAAATGAGCATTCAAATGAAAGAGAATAGACATTAGCAGTGACGAATTGCACTCTAATTTCATAAATATCAATAATTTCTTAAAAAGATGACTTAAAAATGTACGAAGTGTGAGATTTGTCGATACTGTTGCTGTAGGAAAATATGCTCCGTAATTGCTGTCCACTTCACATTTTGGACGCTGTGACGCCTGTTTCGTGTCATTTTAACATTATGAGGTCTTTCCTTTATCATTTTGCATGGATTTCAGAAACAGTAAGTCAAAGGAATGAGTACTCAAATCGTATAATTTCAAAAATATCGAATAACTGGTGAGTGTTACAGCTAAGGTAAATCAATGGACTCAGCACACAAATGACATTAGCAGTGACGAATTCCATTCTAATTTCATAAATATCAATTTTTGTTAGAAGTGTGCGATTTGCAAATACTGGAGCTCTAACATGCTGCAATTAATTCTCTCGTTATAAACCTATACGGGAAGGGTGGTTTATGAACATGCGAGATTTCTCGCTTCGGTGCGGTAGTGTTTATTTAACTGAGTTGTGGCTTTCTATGAATTATATTCAAATTATCATTTTTATTATAGGACATTACTATGAATGAAAACCCCCCAGAAGGAAATCCTGCGTAGGCCACTGGTGGTATAATGTCCTTACTAAGAGATCTACCTTCAATGATCAATGTTTCTGAGCCACACAGTGCTTCAAGTTTGGTTACTGTGGTATAATGTCCTTACTAAGAGATCTACCTTCAATTATCAATCTTTCTGAGCCACATCGAGCTTAAGGTTTGATTACTGTGGTATAATGTCCTTACTAAGACATCTACCTTCAGTGATCAATGTTTCTCAGCCACAAAGTGCTTCTGGTGTGATTACTGTGGTATAATGACCTTACTAAGAAATCTACCTTCAGTAATCAATGTTTCTGAGCCACATAGAGCGTCAGGTTTGATTACTGTGGTATAATGTCCTTACTAAGAGATCTACCTTCAATGATGAATGTTTCTGAGCCACATAGAGCTTCAGGTTTGATTACTGCGGTATAATGTCCTTACTGAGGGATCTACCTTCAATGATCAATGTTTCTGAGCCATATAGAGATTCAGGTTTGCTTACTGTGGTATAATGTCCCTACTAAGAGATCTACCTTCAATGATCAATGTTTCTGAGCCATATAGAGATTCAGGTTTGCTTACTGTGGTATAATGTCATCACTAAGAGATCTACCTTCAATGATCAATGTTTCTGAGCCATATAGAGCTTCAGGTTTGCTTACTGTGGTATAATGTCCCTACTAAGAGATCTACCTTCAATGATCAATGTTTCTGAGCCATATAGAGATTCAGGTTTGATTACTGTGGTATAATGTCCTTAATAAGGGATCTACCTTCAATGATCAATGTTTCTGAGCCACATAGAGCTTCAGGTTTGATTACTTTGGTATAATGTCCTTACTAAGGGATCTACATTCAATGATCAATGTTTCTGAGCCACACAGTGCTTCAGGTTTGATTACTGTGGTATCATGTCCTTACTAAGAGATCTACCTTCAATGATCAATGTTTCTGAGCCACACAGTGCTTCAGCTTTTACTGTGGTATCATGTCTTAGATGTTGATTTATTAATTACACCTGTAGGTATAGGCCTTCTGTAATTTTGAAGCTCTCTCTTTGTTTGCATCGCGATTTAAACATGAAGTAAAGTACTTTCCAGTCATATGCCTGGAGGGAGTGTGGAAAACCCTGGTAAACCCATTCAGGATGGGTGCTGCTAGCATTTACTTGATGATTTTTTTTGCCGAATTAAGTCTTCAGAAGTTTCCTGTCTAGATGACCAGGGGATTCGGCCATGCATTTGGAATCCCGTCTTAGCTGTAATTTCGTGAATTCTTTCAAGGACCTGAACTGCCTCTTGTGTATTGTTAGATAGAATAGCAAGGTCATCTGCTTAGGCCAAACACTGCAGATGAATTTAATGTTTATTCGTCAACCAATCGTTATTTCTCTTATTTTTCCTTGTCCTTGTAACTTATTCAAGGACACGATTGAACAATAACGGTGATAGTCGTCTCCTTGTCGAAGTCCTGTGCTAATATGAAAACGGTCAGAAAGCTGACTGAAATTTAACTATTGAAGTTATGGCTGTCAGTGTCTGTCGAATCAATTCTCTTGTTTTCCTGTCAACTTTGAATACTTCTAGAATATTGAATAGTGTGTGTGGTTCTACTAAGTCGCCAGCTTTCCTGAAGTCTCCAAAGATAGCGTTGTTTGCGTGGCTTTATGGATTCGCAAGGTGGTTTTGAGATTGAGAATTTGTTCTTCACAGGACCTGCCATTTATGAATCATGCCTGTTATTCGCCAATTAGAAGTTCAATTTGGTTTTCTAGTCCCGTGAATAACGCTTTAGAGAGAATTTTTTACACGAGTGATAGTGAGGATATTCCTCCGTATGTATAGGTGTCACTTCTCTCCCCTTTTTATGTAGTGGGTAAATTAGATTGCAATTGCAGTCTTCAGGAATTTTCTCCATAAACCTACAAGTATCACTTTAAATTTCTCAGCTAGGCTTTCACCTCTTAATCTCAATATTACATCTTCCTTTGGAGCTTAGCTATTTTTAAGATCATTGATTATTTTCTCGATTTCTTCTAATGAAGGGAGTTCTGAATCCGGATTTGGAATCGGTTGCTCAAATCAGAATTGTTTTTCAGGAGTATCGCTACTTAAAAGTCATGGTAGTTATCTGTGAGAAGTTTACAGTTTTCTTTATTATTCCCAGGGCCTCATCCGGATGCTTAAGACATAAAAAAAAGGTACTTAGTAATGTGATAGTTCGTCATCAAATGTTTTGTTACAGTTTCTTGTACTATTTTCCGTGTAATAGAACAGCACACGGAATGAACGGGGTAAGTCCATTTTATTCGGAAATAGGTTTATGACGCACTCTGGTGGCCAGCTATCGTAACTACAGATCAGTTGTAATTAACTTCAAATAATGCGTTAAGTCACCGAGATACAGAGGTTTTTATTTTTAGTAGAAACGGAAGGATCGTTCCAAATCCTCTGACTTTACAATACTCCCTTTATAAGAAATACATTTGGCTAAGTAACGATATCGCTTACACTCAATAGGGGTGTTAGTAAGTATTTCTTTTTACTGTTGAAAGTTTAAATTGGCTCTCATGAAAAATCTACATAATGTGACTTACCACGTTCTTCCCGTGCTGTCTTCAATTTTGATCCATTTGTGTCGGTCCATTTTGATGTACTGTGCGTTCTCCAGATCTGATGATTCTTGAGGCTTCTTTCTGGGCTTTGATTAATTCATGCCAGTTATTTTTTGTATTTTATTGCAGCTGCACTTTTTAAAGGTTTGAATAACACGGTCTATGGCCTTATCGTTGGTCTTGTTCAACTCTCTGTCTTTACGTTTTCGAAGAAGAACCCCAATAATCCGGGAAGCACCCAATAGTGTATCTTATAATGCCATCCGATTGGATGGATTTTGGTTGGTGATATTTGCAAGGAAATTGTTTGAATTTTTTTAAGACCTTCCAGATCAATTCGTGGATATTTTAACTGTTCCGAGTTCGGGTCCATCAAGTTGAAACTTTACATTAATTATAGAAAAGTGGTGATTAATGTAAATAATTATTTTATTTACTTTAAATTCATAATAATAATAATTATTAATATTTTTCCTTCAGGAGGATCGAAGGTTAAAGGATCATAGAAGTAATCTGTGAGAATTTTACAATTTTCTCTCTTATTTCCAGGGCCAAGTCCGGAGGTTTAAGACATGTTCTAGGTGCTTGGTAATGTGATAGTTTGTCAGCAAATGTTTTGTATAAGTTTCCTCTCATTGTTATTATTATTGTTACGTGCAAATGCCCGTCCCAACGTTTTTAAAATCCATCTCCTCTATATACTTGTGTTCCCTGCCATTTAAAGCACTCGCCTGATGGCTTGGTTCCGCTTATGAACACGAGATGGCAGTATCTATCGGACTTCGGCGCTTTTGCCGTGGTTGTTTCTTCCACCGCTAGAGTGTGTTTGTGGTGCCTTCTGATCTCATCCTAGTCGAGACATAATTGAAGGATATTGTATTCTACGTCATTGAACACAAGACTGTATATACATCATACCGCCAAAATAATTACATAATATGCACATTGTTACTTGATGTGTCAAGCTGTGATTGGACAATTACATTAACATGAATGCAGTGCGGTATTTGACTTTGGATTCTCCGCCATCTTGTGATCTTCATAGTCTGTCGTCAAGAAATCAACAAGCTTGTTGGTCGTGAAAGTGGTCGCCGCTGTGGCCTCAACGAAATGTGGATGTACTTAAAGGATGTGCTCTTAAGGCTATTATTTCGTCGTTTCGCCGTGAAGATGAACTTGCTGTAAAGAGGAGTGCTTGTGACCCAAACGGCGCTTGTGCTGGGTTGGCCATTTTGAGCCAATATAGTGCCTTATTTTATTATTTAATTTGTGTGTTAATTATTTTATTATTATTGTGTCTCCACAGAGAAGTTTTTAAGGTACGTAATTATTTAAAATTTTATATATTGTTATGGAGCTCCGATATTGGCCTTATATTAATGTTTTAATTCTGTATTTTGTTTCGCCTGGTAGGCCTAATTTTTCTGCTTTGCTAATGTTACCAAATATGTAAATTTTATTGTTTTCTTCGTACCTTCTGGAGACACGCTTTTAGTTTATTTTACGTTGTAAATTTGTATTTATTTAGTTTTTGGTAATCCTTGGAATTGCCCTATTATTTATTTATTTTACGATCCGTTGCAGTCTAAAAAGCCTCATGTCAATAGTGTTAAGGCGTAATTCTTTCCTCCCTTTCTCTTCTCTCTGGTGATCTTAAAATTAATTTTATGCTAATTGTTTGCCGTAATTCGATTAGACATGCGGTCATCTGTTTTGGTGGCCATGTTTGGTTTTTGTTTTGCTGGAGTGCATTCTGGTCTTGAGAAGGCATTCTCTAGGCGTCGAGCGGGACACTCAAACGTGTTGTGCTGGTAGATCAGTATGTTTTTCGTTAATCTTGTTGGGTTAACTTTGTGTTTTGGTGAATTTTCCTGAGTTTTTCTCCGTCACGAATATTATGGATTTCTTAATTGATCATATTTTATTTTATTAATTTAATTTTAATTTTTTGTTTTGCATCGTGGCCTTGATGTCTGCATGTCGGGTCGGTATTACGTACATTAATATATTATCAAGCCCTTTCTAATTTGGTAATACTTGTATTCCTGTTTTTTTTAAATCTTTTGGGCTTTATTATTTTAATTTTCAATTAAATGTTTTCGTTTTGGTTCAGCAAGCAAGCATGTAAAGCCTTATCTAGTTTTCTAAGGTAATTGACTTATTTTGGCATTAAGCCACGTGCATCACCAGAGAGAGGTTATCGCAATAAAGTTTCCCTTTTATTATTTTGTTAAATTTGTATTTCCTTTGCCCCTTTTGGAATTAAATTTTCTTTTAAATAACCAAGCAACTGTTGTGGCATAATTTCGTCGGCGACAATTCTATTAGTTATCGGATGTGTCTGTAGACGAGCCTGTGCGTTTCCCCTTCTCCACCTTCCTTCCACCCCTTTTGGTGTTCTTCTGTTGGGGCATGTCTTCTGGCGGGTGATTATGCAGAAAGCGCCGCGGACCTCTTGAATAAAAGGTAAGTAGGCCTATCCATTCCACCCTGGCCATCCCCGTGTCAATTATTATCATCATTAGCTCATATTCTTTAATTTTTATAAATAGTCATGCTTGTTCATTACTTCCCAGGATTTGAATGAGCAGCCACCCTCTGATAGGCCAGTGGGGATGAAAATTGAAGAACCTGATGATGTATTTGAAGATGCATTTGTTAAAGAAGAACATGATTGCCAGGTGACTGTGTACATTATTTCCCACCTTGGATTATCCTCAAATCCTTTTTAAAGTTATGTAGTTTGTTTTAATCAGTATTAATTTCAATTATGAAACTGAACAACAGAAGAGTTTATGTTTTTTGACTCTATTTTATTAATAATGTGGGTTGAGTCAAATCACTTCCTTGGGCTGTTTATTGATTATTTTGTCAAATGTCTATAATAGCTTTAAACTGGTTATTTGTTGTCCTTTTTGAAACAACCTTGAATTATTATGGCAAAACTTGCATCACCTGTAAGGTTAAGTCTTGCTGCAAAATGAGGTAGGAACTTCGAAGAATCCTTGGCATAGTAAGTGTGTGCTAGTGAAACTTGGAATCTGTGTATTGAGGTTTTGAATTGACTTTGACTTCATGACCACCCAATCACATGATGACTGACTATAGATAATCATATCAACATTTATTTTTCTCAGTTAAGTTAATGACTTTTGGAATTCGTGTTTAAGAATAGATCCAAAATGCAAGTGTGTTTTATAAATTCAAGTTTGTGTTTCTTTTCATCTTGAATCAAACACCTATTTTATTTCTCATAAAATGAAAGACAATAGTATCAATTTTGTTGCTTAATTTATAACACTGATGCTACTTGAACGTATTGGATTCTCAGAAATAAAGTATATTGTGTTGTGATGGCAACGAATACATCGTAAGTAATAGGTATGGTATTCTTTTATATTTTTGTCTTGTAAAACTTTCAAAACCTTGAAAATATAAGTCAGAAAAATAAAAATAATATGAAAGTCAGCTAATGAGCACTTAACGCAGCCAAATTTCAGCTTCAGAGATGCTATTCTAACCTTTTCAAATTTCTTACAATTATTCATTGACTTGAGAACTAATCCAAGACATATAAAGCAAGATGAATGTCTAGCGTGCTTGTGCATCTACAAAATATATTTCTTATGCCTCCTGAGGTACATTATTAACAAATTGTTGTTTCTCTGTAGGGATCACATATCAAGGAAGATACGGCGGACAACAAGGAAGTTACGATTAATGAGAATGTGACTGAAGAGATAGTCGCACATGTCAAAACGGAAGCACTATCTTCATCAAGTGGCTGAGATGCGAGAGTTGTAAGTGCCTAATTATATTGAGAGCAGCTTTATGGTTATTAAGTCACGTTATATGCTTAATGATATCTGATGTTCCTTCACCAAGTGTGGCTGAGATTTTCAAAGGTTTGGTGATACGTTTGTGAAGGGATCATGTGCACTGATGAAATATTTAGGAATTAATACGAAACCTGAATGTAATTCGAGTAATTTCTTGCTGATCATATACTTGCTCCATAGTGTATATGGAAGATATTGTTTTCTCTGTGATTTGTTTGCTGGATAGGTTGATATGATATGTTTTGTTTTAAGGGCCAAACATGCACATTATCGACCTGGCGCTTGATAGGACTCCCTGCCTAAATTTTATTTTGGGTTTGGCTCATCTGAAAAAGGCCAGTTTTGGATTTTGAATATCTGGTTGTTGTTTGTTGCAAGTCTTCAAATTCCAATCATGATTTGCTTCTCCAGTTTTGTATATGATCATAATATTTAAGAGATTCTCTGTATACTGTAATCTGGCTTCCAATTCCGCGACACAGAAATAGTTTCTAAAACTTCAGACTACCTCGCCAGAATACAGTGATAAATTTATTAATTTCCTCATAACTTCTATATGAAAATGGAGTACCAACATTTGAATGCAATATTGAGGCTGCTAGTAAAGAATGTTGAAATTCTTAGGAAGATAGCCTTTTTCAGATGATCAGGCCATTATCTGTTCTTTAACTGGGCTTGGTATGTCATGCAGTGAACCAATTACACAGAACAATACCAATAACTTCACAAATGACTAGGTTTCTATTCATGTTCCTTGTTAATTCTTTAACGTTCCTTCGGAGTGTAATATCGCGCCCTGTGGTTGGGATTCCTCTTAAAAATGGAGGTCCTGTGGCTCATGGTCGCTTGATTAATGGTCACGTAATACTACAAGCTTCCTCCCTATTAAAAATAATTACTCCATGAAGTTTGTTTTGTATTTACAACTGATCGGAGTGAAATGGCCTCAGAGCCCTGTTTTGGTTTGTTATGATACTGACTTTGTTATCGGTAGAAAGCCGATAGTGTAGATTGCTTCCTTATCCCCATGCACTGCTGGTAATCTGACGCAAAGGCAGAAACTTCAGTCTCACCCTTCTTTGTGTTGTTTATTGCCTCTATCCTGTGGTGAAATTATATAACTTGATGTGCTGCATTGCTTGTAGAGCCTCTTCATTCAGGGCATGAGCCAACAGACATGAAGATATATTAATTCCGTGTAATATAATTTGTACGAAAGAAAGTGACCATAGCTAGACTATCATTTAAAATCTGAGATACTTTTTTACATATTGTGTGAATTCCCTGCTAAATTTACGCATCTTGATAGAGCCACCTTTCATCAAACGTGTGATCTTCATGAAGATGACTATTTTGGAGTTAGGGTTGACTATATTAGCAATTGTTAGGTGGCTTTTCTGACATCTATTTACTTTATTCAAACATCCATTCAGCATCTCTGAACAAGTGGGAAGGATGTAATTCTTTTGAAGCATGGAATGTGCGAATTTGTTGTAGTTGTGAGTGGAATAACCATGTGTGTTTGCTGTGTGTTGTATGTAGCTATTACAGAAGGGTTCTGTTAAAATGAATTTGGTGGACATCATTCTTAGCTATGACATAAGTAAGTAAAGAGGCAATACACCAATAAGATGCGCAAACACCTGTCTTAGCCATAACCAAACAGGCTGGTGAATGAAACAATAGTGTGTATAACAGACACTCCATTTGTACTGTTTACAATATTTACGTTAAGGTTTGTGGATGTGAAATTAAGGCATTCCTCATAAGGTGCCAAGTATTATAAGTACATTAACTTTCTCCCTACCTTGAGTATTCTTGAGATCAATATTGCTTTAATAGGAACTGAATGCCATAAAATGCACAGCACACTATGCAATATTTCTTTACACAACATTCATCAACTTTGCTTGTTTAAGACTGATATTTACGTTATATATTAACAGTAAGTTACTGCACCCACGCCACTAAGTCTCCACACACACTCAATGCTAGAGACAATCTGCTAGGCCCACACTTGGCATATGTATAGGGACTGAACTGCTTTGTGATTTGAACTCTACAAAACTTCTCTGTCTTTGCCCTGTCTCCCTTGACATAAGAAAACTCGACGGATGCGAATTTGAATATACTTCAGTATGTTATTTATTCTTTGATTCTTTCAGTGCAAGTTTACAAGTCGTGTGTAACACATAATTCTACCTATGCAAAGGGGAACATATTTGGGAAACAAGTCTTATGGACCATGTTAGGGGGTATTAAGATTGCAGAATGTCCTATTCCGAACATCGTACCATGTATCGAATGAGAAACATCATTTTCAGATCTAAAAGAGTTAAGCACCTTCATGCGTCTTTTACATTTCCTTATCATCTAATAGCATTTTGGGATTAAAAATTGCATTTTCAAACCTCTGTTGATGGCAAACGGAAGTGCTTAGCTGTTAGCTTGTGCATAGTACAGAAAGTACGAGCCATTTTCATGTACATCAAAAGAACTATGATATCTAATCCACCTGGGACCACCGACAATGTACACTGTTGTTCTGATCACTAAGCTGCATCTTAATTATCAGTGGCAAAAGGTATATTATGTGAAGCTAACATTATGTTTGCATTAATTGCCACTGTGGACTTAAGGTCAGGATAAACCAATACAATTAGGATTTCTGTATTCTCTTCAGAGATCCACTCATGAGGGTTATAGAAGTCGGGCTTAGCAGTGGTCTTACAGTATGCACATGCTGGGATTGTTTTAATTTATGACCGTGATTACCTCCTTCCTAATCCTGAGCATTGCAATAACATGCACTTGGCCTTTTGTGTACATGTATTAAATAATTGAAGATATGAGATAAAAGTAAGAGAATTAGCTAGAATCATACGAAGAAAGTAATTGCTAATAATTAAGTCCACTTATTTTAACATATAGTACGTTCAGAAGAAACCCTCGTTCATAGCACATTTCTTATAGTTGTTATTTTCTACCCCTTAATATTCTTAATTCTGCTGTTTCGTGGAGGAGGTGAAATGAATATATAGAGGGAAGTGAACAAAGTCGGACCCCTGCATTATTTTGCTTGGGACATGCTGCCACATGGTGGCACAATAATGAATGTGAAGGTATGAATGGAAATGTTATGTTGTGGAAGTGGCAGCACTGGACTGTGGGGAGTATCCCGTCAGTTCCGCCATTACTGGTTTTCATATGAGTGGATGTTTTTACACATGCTCATGGAATAGTGATTTTTTTTAATATTTCAAAGAGGGTAAGTCACATTGTGTTTACAGTACTGTCTTTAGTAAGCGATGCACTTGATAAATGTTGTATTTGCTTGTCGAAATACCTATTCCTTTTTTTTTTTCATAACTTCGAAAATATCAAGTACAAGACATCATAAGTAGGACCACCGCGGCTTTCCTAAGTCGGACCCCTAATAACCGTGAGTTGGACTCTGCAATTCAAATTAAAATTTCTTGGGTTTTATTTAAGCCATTCAAAATATTGTTTCCGATGACCCCAAAAAAATATCAGTCCTTGCGTGAGAAAATGGGAAACTCTCAAAGTGGTCGCTTTTTGGATTTTGTGGTCATAACAATAAGTAATATTCCTAACAATGTATGTAATGTAAAAATAAAGTATTTTCACGTTCTTCATTACTTTTCTAGTGGTTTTATGTGATTTTACGTTCATTCTTGAGAGGGGTCCGACATTGGCATACTTTTTCCAAGACGTCATTTTTGTTACTTTTAATGAAAACATTTCATAGGAAAAACTGGGCTGTTATAAGTTAATCTGAACCAGATACAATGTTATAAAACATATCAAATACATATCTAGCTAAAATTCAAATTTAAAAAAATGAAATTAATAACAATACAGGTAAAAAACAAAATGGGGGTCCGACTTTGGTCACTTTCCTCTATGTGTCAGTGGTTTTTACGGCCCTTCGCCCTTTTGTTTAGCCTAGAAGAGGTGCTAATGAAATATGATTAGGAGTTGGAAGGTAGCGACCATGGCCTCTTAACAGTTAACGTCCTAGCGTGGGCCTGGAGATGAAAATGGGGAACCATCAAGAACCATTTCAAGGTACCATACCCAGTGGCGTATGCAGGGTTTCCTTCTGGGGGGTCATTAATATATTACATTATACAAGGGGCAGATGACCTTGCTGTTCTGCCATCATCATCATCCACATCATTACAATGATATTTCGATTAATATACAGTACACAATAATTAAATAAACATTCTCTTTGTTTTTAATATCCAAGACCGCAGGTAGACTAACATATCTCCTGTTCAATTCATCTCAGTTAAACAATGTTTATACTTTAATTGTTGATAAATATAGGCATCATTTGACCACAATTGTCAATACCATGATCCTATTTTATAATGTATATTAGTAGTATCAATAGTCCAAGAATCTTTAGTTGTCTAATAAATTGTATTCCGCTATTGGAATTTTATAACACTCCAATTGGTATAAATCAATGTACCAGATGTATATTAACATCGAAATGTTTGTTACATAATATTATAGCATCTCACAATTATGCTTTACTTGATAACTATGCATTATAGACATATAAATGTATACTTTCGCTGTTACGCATAGAAATTGTTAATAACAATTATAATGTTTAAATGTTCTTACAATTGGTCAATATGTACGCTTTCCTCATCAAAATACAATGTAATCGAATAATCTCTTCGAGATATCAAATAATCAAATGATCGAATTATTAAATAATCGACTTATCAAAGCATTATCGAATTATTATCGAAGCATTCCTTTTATAAAACGAGTATCGTTCAAAAGTGAGTAATTTTACAACGTTTCCTTCAGAATAAAAAATACGTAAAACGCAAATCTACGTTAAATATGCATGAAATAACGTCTTAAACGACACACGAAAACGTATCAAAAATTACAATGAAACCCTAAGATTTAAGCTACTAAAAGACAAAGAATAAAGATAAGAATTACTGCATATGAAGTTGGTCACTCCAAAAATAGATCTCTACTACTACAGCAAAACTACAGACATTGGATCAAGGTCCAAATTGACTTTTGACACACAGAATGTGCCTGGAAATAAGTTGCATGCTTAATCAGTACTTTCGAAATAGATACGGATTTCCTATTTACCAAGGAAAGCTATGACTCCAAACACCCTAACGTTTCACACCATTTTGTTTGCATTGTTTATAAGTAATTTGAAAATATTCAGACTGTATAAAAAACATAGCATTGATTATTAAAAACGAGATCAGTTCCAGGTATTAGATAAGGACAGTATTTCTGGTAGTGATATTATTGAATGTTGGTCCAGTTATCATTATTTTCATAAGCTTGATCTCTGAATTTTGAATGTTTTATTCACCTTTCTCAGATAATTCAACGTAATTATCAGCGCACTTCATTGTATTACTACCAATGATTTTAGGCTGGGATGTCCTGATACTACGGATCCTGCTGTAAGGAAAATATACGCATTGTATAATACTAGAGGACAGAATACCAGCACTGAATCTGAAAGAAATATTACAAACCAACAAAATTTGGAGACTAACCTGTTAACACATACAGGTGAGAAGCGTTACTCGTGTAGCACATGCGAAGCCAAATTTGCTCGCAAATTGGTTTCGAGTATACACTTGTTAACCCATACTGGTGAGAAATGACACTCTTGCAACATATGCGGAGCTAATTATAGTCTGGTAGTTTAAACAGACACATGTTAACCCATACTGGTGAGAAGCGCTACTCCTGTATCACATGCGGAGCCAAATCTGGTCGCAAAGATCATTTGAAGACACACATGTTAACCCATACTGCGGAGAAGCGTTGCTCGTGTAGCACATGCGGAGCCAAATATAGTCTGAATGGTAGTTTAAAGAGACACATGTTAACCCATACTGGTCAGAAGCAATACTCGTGTGGTACATGCGAATCCAAATTTAGTCAGAATGGTAGTTTGAAGAGGCATATGTTAACCCATACTGGTGAGAAGCGCTACTCCTGTATCACATGCGGAGCCAAATATGGTCGCAAAGATCATTCGAATAATTCACATGTTAACCCATACTGGGGAGAAGCGTTACTCATGTAGAACATGCGAAGCCAAATTTATTTTGGAAGGTAATTTGAAGAGACACATGTTACCCCATACTGGGGAGAAGCGTTACTCATGTGAGAACATGTGAAGCCAAATTTTGTCAGGAAGGTAATTTGAAGACACACATCTTAAACCATATTGGTGAGAAGCGATACTCGTGTGGATCATGCGAAGACAAATTTAAACATAAAGGTCATATGAAGATACACATGTTAAACCATACTGTTGAGAAGCTATACTTGTGTAGCACATGCGGGGCCAAATTTGCCCACAAAAATGTTTTGAAGAAACACAAGTTAACACATAGTGGTGAGAAGACCAAGTAGCATATGCCAAACCAATTTTGCAATCAAAGGAGTTTTTAAGGTGCACATACCAACCCTTAACCTTCTTCATGTGCGTTGAAAATGTATTGAGAAGGGGCATTAATTAATTTCTTGGCACCAAAAGGGTAAAAATTTTATGAGAGACCTTTTGATGCCCAGCAATTAATAAGTGAATATGCTATAAGCTTAGTGAAATTAAATGTGTTTCAAATTATCTCCCACCTATATTTTTAGCCTATTTTCATTTATGAAAAAATAGGCTCATGAGATCTGTGTGTCCCCCTCTAATAACTTCAATGAAACTCGGTGAGTTCAAAGCACTATTCCGGACAACTCCGACCGTGCCCTTCTAATTTTGTTACCTCCAACCAATCCAACATGGAGGCTCTGCAGAATATTTCATCAGCATTCAATATCTCCGAAACTATTACTGATATCACCCTGGAATATTTTATGGTGATGGAGGCAACTACTAGAACTTTACCAATAGTATTTTTGAAAACCTGGTAACTACAAAACCAACATTGTGGCCAATCGAAGTTGCGACTTTTAAATAGACGTTTCTCGCGATTTAACCAACCAAACGCAATAAAACTTGGTACAGTATATATTTATACACATGATAATGCAACGACATCTAACTTCGTTCAATTGTTTACATAACCTCAAGATGGCGGCTGTGCGAAATATTTCACCAGCATTCTATTTCTCTGAAACTATTACCGGTATCACCCTGAAATTGTGTACGGAGATACAGGGCACTAATGGAAGGTCATCTATAAGACTTACAAACACCGGTTAACTACAAGACGAATATGGCGGCCAAGCGAATTTGAAATTTTAAATTGACCATTCTCACGATTTAATGATCCAAACGCAATGAAACTTGGTGCAGGAAATTTTTATACACATTGTAATGCACTGGTATCTAAATTAGTTCAATTGTTTGCATAACCTCAAGATAGCGTCTGTGCGAATTTTAAAATTAAGTTTTTATTTCTTGTGTCGTTATTATGCGATCTTAATGACAGTTTGGATAATGAACCTACGCAATAATTTTCTTTAATGCTACATGATCCTGTGGCCTATACATATATCAATCCAACATGGCGACCATCCGAAATATTTCGATGGATCTCAATATCTACGAATCTATTACAGCTAACAAACTGAATGTTTTAATGTTTATAGGGGCTATGAATATAAGTTCACCCATAGGACTTTTAATAACCTGGTGATCACAAATCCAACATGGCGGCGACGCGAAGTATAAATATTCACATGGTCGTTTCTCGCAATTTAACCATCTGAGTGCAGTGACACTTGGTACAGTAAATCCTTATACCCTTGTAATCTACTGGCATCTATTTTTTCAATTGTTTTCATAGCCACAAGAAGGCGGCTATGCGAAATTTTAAAATATTGTTTTTACTTGTGTCCTAATCCTGCGATTGAAGTTTGAATACTACACGTACACAATAATCTTCATGTAACAGTACATAACTCTAAGACCTACATATATAAAAATCCAACATGGCGACCATCCGCAATATTTAGTCGGTTCTCAATATCTACGAATCTATTAGAGCAATCAAACTGAAATTTTGTATGTTGATAGAGGCAATTAACATAAATATGATATATGATGATAGGCTGTATAGTTCTTCACGGAACTACTTGTTCAAGATGTTGTTTGAGTGTTCAGTCTTTTGACTGGTTTGATGCAGATCTCCTTGCCTTCCAGTGCTGATCTAATCGTTTCATCTTTACATAGCTACCACACTACATCCGAGGCAATCTGTTTAACATATTCTAAACTTGGTCTACCCCTACAGTTCTTGTCCTCGACCTTTCCTTCCTTAACTAAGCCTGCTATTCCTGGGTGTCTTAGTATGTGTCCTTCCAACCTATCTCTTCTCTTCATTAGCAGCCGCCAGAAATATCTCTCCTCTCCCACTAGTCTTAATACCTCTTCGTGTAACCCTATCTACCCATCTGATTTTCATTATTCTCCTGTAACACCACATTATAAACGCTTCAATTCTCCTCTTTTCTGCTGCTCCAATAGTCCATGTTTCACTTCCATAGAGTACCACGCTCCAGACAAAGGCCTTCAGAAATGACTTCCTAATACCTAAATCTATATTCGATGTCAACAGATCCCTTTTCTGTAGAAATGCTTTCCTTGACTGAGCTAACCTACTTTTTATATCCTCATTGCTTCGTCCATCACTCTTTATTTTTCTTCCTAAGTAACTGAAGTATCCTACTGCCTTTAGTTTTTCACCTGCCAATTTGATGTCCTTAGAGGTTTCTGATTTATTGCGGCTGCATTCCAATATTTTTGTTCTATTTTCATCATGAATTCTTTCCTCAAGACGGAATCCTTACCATTCAAAAACTCATTCAAATCCTCAGGCGTGTCGGCCAAGATGACTATGTCATCGGGAAATCTCAGCGTTGAAATTATTTCTCCTTGAATCTTCACTCCCACTTTAATTTTTTCTCCAATTTCCTTCATTGTTTGTTGAATGTAAAATGTGATAAGTTGCAGCCTTGCCTTACACCTTTCTGAATACCAGCTTCTCTGTCATGTCCTTCAGCTCGAATGACTGCTGTCTGGTTTCTGTATAGATTGTAGATCACCCTCCTGTCCCTGTACGTTATTCCAATCGTTTTCAAAATGTCAAGCAATTTAGTTTTCAAGATAGTGTGTTGGTATATTTTTTCTCTAGCAGGTAAACAAATTATTCACGTACTAGGAGCTAACTAATTACAATTTCCTTCATTTGGGTATTAATAAAATCTGTAAAAATAATCATGTGAGAAAGAATATAATTGGAAATGTTAATATAAATTTGACAGCCCACACAATCTAAATAGTACCTTTTGTGATAAGAATGTTAATATTTATTTTATTGTTTATAAATATCCCAAGCATAGAGAAACTTTATCAAATAGGTAGTGAGTACGATCAATTTCTACGATGATATACGTTTACAGTCCTCCGGCATTATTTGGATTTTCGTCAGTAAAATCAAAGCCGTCGCCATCAGTAGAATATTCACTCTCACACACTGTACTTATAGGCCAATCAAATTAGATCAAAAAAAAGTGTTTTGAGGAATTAATTTCCAGAAAGCTGGAAATTGTTTTAATACCTTCGTTTGTTCCTAAATGCGTGTAATCCGAGTTTGCACCATCCCAAGAGGTGTGCATAACTTTGAGACCCAAATAACCTCGACATTTTTCCTCTTTTCTGGTTTTTGCTTGTAGCTCTAGAACGGTACGTCGGACGGAAAATATCAATCAATTCAATATTAAAGAAGGTTACATTCTGCTCCGAATGAACATCTAAAACTTGAAATTCGGTTCATTGGTACAGCCGAAATCAAAAGTTCAAACCTTGATAATTTCTCATTTGAGCGCAAACTTACATTTTGCGACTTTTCAAGACCACATATCTTCGGAATAGTTCTCGTATTGAACTCTGAAATCGTAAAAATAAAATCAGCTCTTTCGTACAAAGTTGTTTTAGCCACTCGACCAAATTGTACGAAACAGCTGACTATTCATCAGAAGGTCTGACGAGTTTTGGTCCGGTGTGTACACTGATCAGACGATTGAGCAGTGGTAATGAGGTCTCTGAAAGCGGTACAAGTGGAAGACTTATGTGGCGTGACGTATGGTACTTCAGAGCAGCACGTCGACGCTAGGTTTTCAAGGGTACAGAGGTACGATGCAGATGTTGCAATCCTTCTTGACTGGTTTTCATCTCACTATCCCATCCCAACTGGACAATTTGTGATGTCCATTAGCACATGAGTAACAGGCGATGTGAAAATTGACTGCCATGAAGCGTTTGAAAAAGCGATTCATTTTATTGCTAAGATTACTGGCAACGACTTCAGTAATGTCAAGTTTCTACGAAATAAACAGAGTAGTTTCTCTTAAAGCTTTCAACACGAAAGTCAGGATTCACGGCGAAGATATACCAGTAAATCCAGATACACTTTTCCGACGCATAACACTTCTTAAAACATCTGAGGAACTGTCCAAACATTATTATTTGTTTGAGTTAGCTCCTTATCCCCTTTCTATCTTTGATGAAACAGGAATGCGGAAAACAAAGAAATCTGTGTTCTACAATTTATTTTCACCAGTTACTGATCCACCAGCTCTTGCAGGTAGTGCCATTGTAATTGTTGGGGGCTTCCTTCTACAGCGAGTGGTTTGGGAATCCAAGGAAAATTTTTCAACAATTCTCTCCTAATATATTTACAACGTTAAGCTATACTACAACCCTGCCACTACCCTGATGATGCATCAGTAAAGAATACAAAATCGGCTGAGCGTCTTCGCCGTAAAAGCAACCACTCTTCTTCTAACGTAGTGTTCACTGAAACGATGACTGCAACCATGCAGAAAGAACAATATTTGTCCAACGACAGCAACAAAGGACGGCTTATCTCCATGCTGCGTGAGAAATTAGTACATCAGGGGTTTGAAGTGAGGCCAGCTCTTAAGGATGCTGACACACTCATCATCAATACCGCCATTCAAATGGCAGAGACCTTGGCGACGGTCATAATAATCAGAGAGGACACCGATCTAATGATTCTATTAACTGCCAAAGCTCCAAATTCAAATATTTACCTCATGAAACTTGCCAAGGGGACCTCTCAGAACTCGTTTTACTCTCCGAGGTACTTCAACTTCTCGTCTGCTGTCAAACAGAACCTACTGTTCTTACATGCTATCAGTGGGTGTGGTACAACCTCTGCATTCTATCGCCAGGGGAAGTTGAAATGTGTCAAACTCCTTGAAAACAACACGGCTTTACAGGAGGCTGTCAAGGTTTTCCGCCATGCAGATGCTGATCCTGAGGACCTCATTTCAGCAGGTCAACTATTCCTGGCGGCCCAATATTCACCTATGCCCAATGAGACCTCCTTGGACAAAATCCGCCACGAGTTATTCTCAAAATCCCTGATAAAGCCAACTTTCAATCAGGACTCTCTACCATCAACAAACGCAACCGCCGCCCAACATATTCTGCGTGTCTACCACCAAATCCAAGGCTGGTATGATAGACCAAAGGATCCTCTCAGCTGGGGTTGGAAGAGGACGGACCATGGCCTGCTCCCCACCATGAACACCAATGATCTATCTCCAGATGAAATCCTCTACACAGTGTCCTGCGGATGTAAGAAGGGGTGTGCAGGGAGTCGCAGCTGCCGGAAAGTTGGTATAATGTTCAACAATTTGCCTCCACTACCACCACCAGTCCTGCTCGAATTCAGCACCATTCGAGGATAAGGGTGTGTCCCACATGCCGATCGCTGCAGAAGCAGAAATAGTTGAGGACAGTCCCTTTGAAGATGATCTCGATGAACAGTGGCTCGACATGCCAGCCGAGCTTGAGAGCTTTATAGATGAAGGTGGGATAGGTTTTTGCTAGGAATAAACCTTACACACAAGGGAAGATGAAGAGAGAAGGAAAGGGAAGTGGGTTTCGGACTGAGGAACAAGTGTCCATAATAGGACGGAAGTCCAACACAAAACAAAAACAATTTTTAGAGAAGAGTGTCACCGCAAAGCCCGTGAAATCACCAAAGT
Organism: Meconema thalassinum; assembly: GCA_946902985.2. NCBI lineage: Eukaryota > Metazoa > Arthropoda > Insecta > Orthoptera > Tettigoniidae > Meconema > Meconema thalassinum. The sequence continues at coordinate 17,654,150 of OX336395.1, read as the reverse complement.
GAGTGGGGACCTGAACACAGCTAACAGGAATCGCAGCTAGAGCTTGGGCTATTTGCGGGCGAGAGGAGGTGGTACCTTCCCTTCCAAGCCAAGATTCGGCTACTATGGGGAAGGGTAGTGGTCTGGCAAAGAAAGAAATGATGAGTTTACTATGTATATTTTCAAAGGAGTTTGTTTTAAACAAATATTTTGAGTAATACAAATAGTTTGAATTGGCCGTGATGTTTTAATTCTTGCAATTGTAGAATTTCTAAAAAGCGACCTAATGTTTCCAAGAAGGGTAGGGATGAAGCAATTATACCCTTGGGAATAATTTTGGTAAGAGCACCAATAGTTGCATTTAGGAATGGCTAAGCTTTTACCCAAGAAAGCGCCGACTAAAAGTTTAGAAAATGAGAAAAACTTAAATTTGGAAAACCAACCATAAGTTGTAGAGAAAATCTCAACAAGCAGGAAGCTGGCGGAGCGAGCTATGCTTGCCTTACTAGCTAGTTAGAATTAGCTATCAAAGCTAAGAGAGGCTTTAATAAGTTTGTGACTAAGAGTTCTTGCTCAAACGCAACAAATAGTGGAACCGTTATTAATTTGATTTGTGAGTTTTTTAAATTTAAGCCCATAGGAAGAGTAGGGGAAGACAGGATCTTGCCTAATCGTTATTTTATAGAAAATTATAAATCAAAAGAATATAGTTAGATTTATTTAACTATACATAAAATGTGATCAATTTAACACATATATAATTTGATTTTTTAAACAATTGGGGTCGCAGACCTCCTAAAATCACTTAAAGCTTGCACTAGGCAATTGACAATTTTTTGGTTTGGAACCTTTTATAAGCACTAAAATCCTCATAAGATTTTGAAATGGTGCTAAGATTAACAAAAATAAAATTTAAAGATAATTATCGTAATTAATGTTAAATAATAATCCAAGTACAAGGTGTGTACTTTAAGAATTCCTAGATGGGCATGTGAAAAATACGAACAAATAACAACTTTGAAAGTAACAACAACAAAAAAAAAACAGGGAGAAATGAAATTGAAGTTTCTACAATTTCTTATATTGATGCAGAATTACTTTTATAGTTTATACTAATCGGGCAGGTCACTTATTGTGAAACCTGAAGAGAAAAATTAAGAAGAAGTTTCTAGAACTTCTATATTTAAACAGGATCACGAGGGAAAAATGGGGCCAGGTACCCTTTCGTGAAACCTGGATTAAAGAGATTAATGAAAGGTTTAGTACTTAGAATATAACTAATTCTTGTACTAGCAAGAAAAGAAAATAGATTAATAAGCAGTTTCTAACTGCTGATATTTAAACAGAGTGAATAAGTTATACATGGAGAAAAGTTGGGAGGGCGCCTATGGTTTGGCGAGGCCTCATTTGAAAAGATATAAATTTAAAGATTAACCTAATTTGTTAGTAAAGAGTGGTCGAGGAAGAGGAAATAGGAACTTTGTGGAGAAAGTTCTTGGCCGTATTTATTATTCTCGGACGAGCGCGGCGCGAATGAGAAGTTTAACAAGCACTAGTATCACTATAGTCTATTGACGTGGTTGAAAAGTTCACTATTGTAGCACAGAAAGTTTATAGAAAGGAAAGTTATTGCGGTGGTGAAAAATAACTAGTTGCATTTGATTTGCGAGAGTCTATTGCGTATAAAACTTTGTGGGTTATAGTTGAATGCAGCAAACGAATTCCAACGAAGGAAGAAAAATTAGGTATTGATTAGCTGTTCATAAGGAAAATTTCTTGGTTAGAGAAAGTATTCCCATATGTGAGTGGAAAATACTAGAAGGTTTAACTTGTAGATGAATTGTTTGGCGTGGAACATTCCAGAACAATCATAACTGTTGAATTGGGTAAATAAAGTCCAGCGGTGGAACGTGCTAAGTTTGCTATAGACAGAATTCAGTTTAATAAGAATCCCACGGTGTGAGAGCTCATTCTCATTTAACATGCAAAAGAAATGCTGCTTCGTTTTGCAAGATTAGCTGTCTTAGATAGACAAAGCCTGACATCGAAAATCCCGCGAAGATTGCAATTGCAGAGCATTTAGCAACTTTTCACTGTCTATAGAACGGTATTAAAAGCGTATAGCTAATTAAAATCGATTAAAATATGTAGAACATTGTACTTAGCTCATTTCTGGTGTAGTCGATCCAGGCGACCGTTAGTTAAGATCTGGGCCTTCGATTTTGGCATGGCGTCCGATTCAAAATTTTGTCTCTCGAGGAGAGGAGACGAGCCCTAATTAGGCTCCAACTGGAGGTCTTGACGACTGAAGCACAAGTGAGGTCAGCTCAACGAAGCGCGGAAGGACCAGGGAAGAAGAAAAAAGAGTGGGGGTAGAAGACAAAGGAATATACATAAGAATAACCAACATTACAAAAATTAAGTGTCTTGATGAAATGGTCTTCAAAGAGTTGATAGCAGTCGTCACTAGCGAAGCAGGGTGGATAGGAAATTAGACGAAGTCCTCTTGATCACGGAGATGATATCTGGCGATAGCGACGAGATCTGGTGGCTAGATTGGTAAGGAAATCCTCTTGTACATGGAAAAATTAAGGAACTTCAGAGATTCGCTGCTAGATGACGCTAGGTGGGTCATGGAAGATATATATCTAGAACAGACTCACAGGTAATGTAAGCAAAGTACACCAACAGAGAGAAACCAGGTGTTTGCGAAAAAGGGAAGCAATGAAATAAAGCAAAGAGCAGCAAAAGCTCACTCTGTCTTACCGTGTATTCCAAAGAATACACCAGAAGGGCCATCGACATCTAAGAAAATGCGAGCATGAATGCTGCATGACTATTGATTTCTATAACATGTTTCTATTCATATTTTATCAATGTATGTCAATTTTAAATGTTCCTTTTACTGTATTAATTAATATTAATAATGGTTACTGTTACGTGCAATGCCCGTCCCAATGTTTTTAAAATCCCTCTTCCCTGTATTCTGGTGTTCCATGACATTTTGAATCGACCGCCTGGTGACTTGATTCCGTTTGTGAACACGAGATGGTAGCTGCTGTCGGACTTCGGGGTATCTTCACGTCGTTCCTTCTTCTCCGATAGAGTGTGTTGGGGTGCCTAATAAACTCATCCTATTCCAGTCATGTTCGAGGGCATTTATTATATTCTACGTCATGTAACAAATGCCTGTGTTTTCATGATACCGCCAAATTTGTTACTTAATTATGACATTGTTGATTGATGTGTCAAGCCTTGATTGGACGATGAATATTTACATGAATGCAGTTCGGTATCTGACGCGCGATTCTCCGCCATCTTATGGAGTTCATGAGCTGTCGTCTTGCAAACAACAAGCCAACTGGTTGGAACAGTATCTATCCGTTGTGCTAGGGGAGCCTTGGCCCCTAGCTCTTACCAAAAATGAATACAAATTCAAGAAAAGGAGACGCCTGTACATAAGGATTTAATTGCATCGTTCCGCCGTGAAGAGGAAATATGCAAAGTAAATCGCATCTGGATACAACAGGAGTGCTTGTGACATCAAAACGGCGCATGGGTCTGTTAGCCATTTTAAAGGCAATCAAGTGCCAGATTATATTTTATTTATATTGTGTGTTAATTATTTTATTTTCATTGTGTCTCCGATGAGAAGGATGTAAGGTACGTTGAATTATATTTATATTTATTATTGTTATGGAGCTCCAATATCGTCTTATAGTAATGTTTTAATTCTGTACCTTATTTTGTTTTATAGGCCTAATTTTATTTCTGTTTCTCAACGTTACCTGATAAAAAAAAGGTTATTGTTTTTTTGGTACCGTCTGGAGACACATTTCTAAGTTTATTTTACGTTTTAAATTATTATTTATTTTCTTTTGGCAATCTTGGGATTGGCATATTATTAATCTGATGTAAGATCCGTCGCAACATAAACCGACTAGTGTTAATAGTTTTTAGATGTAAATGTTTTCCTCCTTTCATTCCTCTCTGGGGATTCTAAATTAATTTAATGCTAATTGTTTGCCGTAGTTTCGATTTGACATGCGGTCTCCTGTTTTTAGTGGCCATGTTTGTTTTTTGTTTTGCCGAGATGCATTCTGGTCTCGAGGTCAGTCTCTTGGCGCGGACCGCAAAACTCAAACGTGTTGTGGTGTTAGCTTAATTTGCTTTGTTAATCTTGTTGGTTTATTTTTTTGTTTTTGGTGAATGTTCTTGTGTTTTTCTTAGTCTCGAATATCGGGAATTTCTTAATTGATCATATTTTATTTTATTAATTTTTATTTTAAATTTGTTTTCGTTTTATTGCGTGGTCTGGATCTCCGCATGTCGGATCGGTATTGCATTCCTTTGTCAACTATCATGCCATTTCTCATTTAATTATGCCTGTAATTTTTATTTTTATCTTTGGGATTTATAACACATTTAATTTTAATTTTATTCTTGTCCTTTTTTTTTGCTTTGCAAGCAAGCATATTCTGTTTCTGGTGGAGGTGCTCCTTAAAATTTTAACATTAAATTTTTATTTTAAATTTTTAATCAACTGTTGTGGCATTATTTCGTCGGCAGCAGTTCTGTCGGTTATTGGGGGGTGTCTGTAGAATAGCCTGTGCGTTCCCCTTCTCCACCTTCCTTCCACCCCTTTGGAGCTCTTCTCTTGGGGCATGTCATCTGGAGGTGATTTTGTTGCTGTGGAAGCGACACGGACCTCTAAAGACAGGTAAGTAGGCCCATCCACCCTGGCCATGCGGTGTCATTCTGGTAGCAGACCGCGCTCGAGTTCGCTTCCGTAACTATCCCCTCCTCCATGCCCCCAGGCTCGTTTTATGGACCCCTCTAGTGCTGATGGAGCGGTTGTTGATGGGATCTTGTCAGACCAGTGCACTTGATCTTATGTAAAGCTAATCCTTGTCGTTTGTTTTATTTCATGTTTGCCTCTGAATATCCATGTGCTGTTATGTAAGTGACCGGTCCTGAGCGAGGTGTTTGCTGCTGTATTTTGTCCTGTTTGTGTGCAACATCCCCACTGAAAAAGAAGCTCGGTGAGTGACTGACATGTGTTCTTGGCATGGGAAATGGGGATTTCTTAATATTCTGATAGCCTACATGCTTCGAGTGAAGGCATCCTGGAGCCCTGTCGGAAGCTGTTAGCCATATGTTTTGTGCCAATATTCGTAATTTAGCTTCCTGTTCTCGAGCCAAGCAGGCGGTGACGTGTGCACTTCTGGGCAGCATTGTGCATGATCTTGTTTTATAGGTGGTGGCTGTGTTCGAGTGTCAACCTAATCTATGGTGTTGGTAATTGGTGGTTGTGGTACTGTTGTGAAAGTGTAAACTGTCCTCGTGATTCCTAAAATTTGTTTTCTTCTGTATTGTCTGTTTGCATTCTGTGTTCTTTAAAATGGCCGACAACAATAGTGTTTTCGATTTAATTGACTTGAGAGAAAACCTTGTGAATTTGGAGAGTTCTTCTGGGGTTGAACGTGAATCACCTCTGATTACTAGGTCTGAGGTTTTGGGATCGATTAATAGTAGTAGTTTGCCTGCCCCTCTGTTGCCAGGCGCTGGCTCGTCCATACCACATAACCCTGCATACGGTCATTCTTCTCACGTTAGGTCACCTAATGATTTCCTGGGTACTGCAGACCCGTTGCATCCCAGTTCCTTCTCTGGTAATGTAAATGTTTTGTCGCCTGTAGAGGGTGTGCGAGCGGGCTACCCTGGTAACAATGTCTCTTTTCCAAATGCTACATTCTCGCCTACCGTTAATTATGGGTCGATTCCTCATCCTATTTCTGGTTTCTTAACTAAGTTAAAGAGTTTCAACCTGGATGACGTTACCCAAGTGGTCCTATTTTTAAAACAAGTGGTCGAATTGGGTAACCATGCCTCGATTTTTGGGATGTCGGAAATTCAGATTTTTCAACTTTTGTATCCTGTTGCATCCGGTATGCTGCGCGATAAGCTAATTGAAGCTATCCACCTCCGCATGTCCTTAGCCATGTTTATTAGGGAAGTGTTGTGGTTTTTTTGTCCCTGCGAGTGCCCTTAGTGCTCTCGAGCAAAGGTTTTTATATCGTGTCCAAAGGTTGGACGAGTCCCTTAGCGACTATGTCAGCGACATTAAGGTGTATGCCCAGGTATTTGCATCCCCTTTAACTGAACGACAGATGGTGTCATCGATATTAAATGGGTTTTCGCCTCAATATAGGTCATACATGACTATGTGTACCAGGCCTTCGTCATTTGTCGAGCTGAAACAGGTCGTTATTGAGGCTATGGCTGTGAAACATGCAGATTCCCTTCGTGTAGCTAATGTTCCTCCTCCTTCTTTGATGTCTCGGCCCCCTCCTTCCTTGATGTCTCGTCCCCCGCCTAAGGTTATGTTCCACCCAAGAACCAACATTAAGTGCCACACGTGCGGTGGCGTGGGGCATGTCAAGAAGGTGTGTCCGAGTAACCAGGTTGTGTATCGCCAATGACAGGAGGTTGTGGAGACCAATTCGGGTGTTACTTCCAAGGATATTTCTGTGCATAAGAGTTTGGGAAAACCCTGTGAAGTTTCTGGTCGCCCTACCAATGAAAATTTTGATAACTCTTTGAAAACTAATTCATCACGTGCTAATTCTGATTATGTCGCTGACCTACCTAACCTGTCGGTGAGCAATGTCGTGGCAAGTCAGCCTAATTCTAAACATAATGTGAAACCTGTGGTGCGGGTGTTCTCGTCATCTACTTGTAATCGTTTTAGAGTGAGTAATGATTTTGGAATTTCTCCTGTGGCTAAAGGAATATCCCCGTTTATTAAAATTTGTGTTAATGACGAGCCCGTTTCTGCATTGCTTGATTCTGGTAGTGTCGCATCCTTTATAAGCGAGGACTGGTTTTTATCTATGAAGAGTGTTTGCCAGCTACCTGAGTTAGAGCCTAACAATGAATCTTTTATTTCGGCAAATTGTTCAAACTTAAATATTTTGGGTAGTATGACAGTCAAAGTTCATATTCTAAATTTTTCTTGGAAGTTTAAATTTTTTGTTGCCAGAAATCTTTCTTGTTCTGTGGTCATTGGAGCTAATTTCATGTCACACGTTGGTATGCTTCTTGATTTTGGTGCTCGCAACTTATGGTTTATGTTTAATCCGCAAAGTAAGTTATCGTTTAACCCGGTTTTATCTTCTCCTGCTGTCAATTCTGTTAGTGAACCTGTGACTATTGAGGATCTCGATCTGGAAAATTTAACGAGTCTTCAAATGGATGCCATTAAGAGGTTATGTCAGGAGTATAGCGATGTATTTACTGACAAGTTGGGTGTAACCCATTTGATGGAGTACAAGATTGAGCTAACCGATTCTGTGCCGGTGCGTTCCAGCCCGTATCGACTTGCCCCGTCCAAGATGGCTGAACATCGTAAGATTATCGATAAGATGTTAGAAGAAGGTGTAATCCAACCCTCTATCTTAGCCTAATCATCCCCTGTATTTCTTGTGCCAAAACCTAACGATGGTTTTCGACCGGTGGTCGACTATAGGGCTCATAATCAAAAAGTTGTTTTGCAGTCCATCCCTTTGCCGGACCTTCACACATGTTTTAGTTGGTTTCGCAACGCGAAGGTGTTCACGATCCTCGATTTAAATTCTTCTTACTTCCAAATTTCCCTCTCTCCTGAATCCAGGCATGTTACTGCGTTTTCCACTGACTGGAACCTGTTTGAGTATGCCCGTGTCCCGTTTGGCCTATCCACCGGAGCAGCTGTGTTGAGCAGACTTCTGGACAAGGTGTTTTCTGAAATTAAATTCAAGTTTGTGTACCACTACCTTGACGATGAGGTGATCTATTCTGAGTCCTTCGAGGAACACGTTGATCATCTGAAAGTTGTACTTGATCGGTTGCGTGACGCTGGCCTTACCGTCAAATTGTCCAAGGTTTCCTTTGCCAAGCCCAAAATTTCCTTCTTGGGACATATTGTTTCTGAATCTGGTATCTCCATGGACCAGTCTCGTACGCAGGCCATCAGAGATTTTAAACCACCCAAGAACGCCAAGGGTGTTGCTCGTTACATTGGTATGGTGAACTTCTTCCGTAAGTTCATCAGTAACTTTGCCGACCGTGCTGCTCCTCTAAATCAATTACGCAAAAAGGCTGTGAAGTTTGAGTGGGGTCCCTCTCAGCAGGCAGCCTTCGAAGATCTTAAGTTTGCGCTCTCTAACGCCCCTGTGTTAGTCATTCCGGATTTTGGGAAGCAGTTCATTGTGCAGACTGATGCGTCTGGTCGTGGTGTTGGTTGTGTCCTACTGCAAGAATCTGATCAGGGTAGGCAACCTATTGCATACGCTTCTCGTACCTTAACGGACGCAGAGAGGATGTATTCCATATACGAACTTGAGGGTTTAGCTGTGTTGTTCGCTCTAGAAAAATTCCGTATGTATCTTGAGCACACTAGGTTTCTCCTAGAGACCGATAACCAAGCCTTGAGCTGGGTCTTAGGGAAACCCCGTAATACTGGTAGGATTGCCAGATGGGCAACTAGGATTCTGTCGTTCCAGTTCACTGTCCACCATATTCGTGGGTCCGAAAATGCGGTGGCTGATTCATTAAGCCGCACGTATGAGGAGACAGCAGAAGAGGATATTCAGGGATGTGAACCCGTAAACCTTGTGTCACCCGTAAATTGTGTCAATGTCGTTCTCAGCAATTCCCCTGTGCTTTTTGAAGATGTGAGACGATTCCAGAAAGAAGACCCCTCCTTATCTAGCCTAATTGATCGAATCAATTCTGGTGAAGTGATCAAGCCCTACTCTCTAAAGGATGGTGTATTGTGTTGTTCGTCTCGTCATGACCGTCTACCTAAAATTGCGCTCCCGTCGGTCCTCATTCCGGAAATCTTTCGTTACTATCATGAATCTCCCGTTGGTGGCCACCTAGGAGTATTCAAGACCCAAGCTAAAATCAGACAGTTTTTCATTTGGCAAAGTATGGATGGCGACATCAGGAGGCTCATTAGAAATTGTGCTGCATGTAGTATTAGCAAACCTCCGGTTTCTACTAAGGTTGGCCTGTTGTCATCTGAACCGGCATCTAGACCCATGGAGAGGCTTTTTATCGACCATGTTGGGCCGTTCTCTCGCTCTGGTCGGGGAAACCAATTTGCGCTTGTTTGCACTGACGGTTTCACCCGGTTTAGTTGGATTTTCCCCACCAGACCAGTTCCGTCATAAAGTGTCTTAATTCCATCTTTTCATCTTTTGGGCCACGTCAGTACCTGGTATCAGATAATGCCAAGTGCTTTGTATCTCATCAGTTCCGTCAATTCTTATTTGATTATGCTATTTCGCATGTAACCACCACTCCCTATTTTCCTAACCCGTCTCTCGCTGAGCGAGTCAATCGTAATCTCCGTTCTGCTCTGATTGCTTTCCACCACGACGACCATTCCAAGTAGGATTCTAATTTGCATTGGCTCAATTTTGCTTTCAACACCGCCGTGCATGAGAGCACGCAAGCCACCCCTTTTTCGTTAATGTTTTCCTTTATGGCTAATTCTCCGTTGTCCAATCTGTGGAACCTGCACGATCTCCTTCCAGACAGTTTCACGCCCGAGGATATGAGGGCGAAATTCGACAAGGCTAGAGAGAATATTAAGGTATCACATGACCAACTTGCCAGGCGACACAATGCCTGTCGCAAGCCAACGGATTTGGAAATTGGTGATGTTGTGTACGTTCGCAATTTCGAGCCCAAGGGCGTCAGTAATCTAGTTTCAAGCAAGTTAACCCCTCGTTTCAAGGGCCCATGTTATGTAGAGTCATTCCTGACTCCCGTTACTCTGCTTATTAGAAACCCCAAGGCAAACAAAATTTCAAGAGTGCATCTGTCGCACATCAAACGAGGTGGGGAGGTTTCTAATGAGGAAATGCTACCGTAAATTTTGTAAAACAAATTTTGTATAATGTAGAGTATCCCTAACCTTCATTGAAGCCTACAGGCATCTGTTCCTTCTGGAATTTTGAACTGGATATGAAAACTCTGCTGGGATACGAAATGTAACTGTTGGGTAATTCCCATTTTATGGTATATTGTAAAATTGAAACTAAAATTTGATGTTTTCATAAAAGATGCTAGCATGTAAGTTGGGCTCGGTGGGAGACCTAACTCATGGTAACCTTGTATTCCTGTTCCCTTTGGGAATTTAAGTGGTCATTCCTCTACCGTAGTTCCTTCTAAATGTATAGTCGTTTAACTCATGTAATCTTGAAAGGTACTTCTAGTCTGTAAAAAGGTAAACTTGTTAATGAAATTTTGTAAGCACGGATCTAGGTCATGGTCAGGATTTTCTTCATTTAAATTCAACCTTGTTTCTCTTTTGTAAAATGTAGTAAGAAATTGTAATTTCTGTAAACTTTTTGAAATAAGATTATCTTTTTTTTATAAATGGCTGCCCACGCGTCGAATAATATCTTGCACATTGCTTCCACCTACTTCGTTTCAAGCTAACTACACTGGACTTATTGAAAAATTTACCTAACGTGTCTCGGACTATGAAAGCACTGCTGGTGCTGGTGTTCTGCGTTTCTGAAGACTCATGGACACAGTGAAGCGGTTAACTAAGTGGTTTGCGAGGTGATCAATTATCCCTTCACTGATAATCTGACCCTGCACTCTTCCTAACCAAAACGATGCGGTTTCGTCCATCAATTGGAGTTAACTGGTGAACATTATCTTCTGGAAACATGCTTGGTGAATCGACTAGTTATGGAGTACTGCCTATGCCTAGGCATATTCGTGAACGGTGTTCACGCTTAAGGGAGGGAGACTGTTACGTGCAATGCCCGTCCAATGTTTTTAAAATCCCTCTTCCCTGTATTCTGGTGTTCCATGACATTTTGAATCGACCGCGGTAAGTAATATTGCCTCAAACTGCTGGAATGTGAGCACGCAGCGACGTTAGCACCACCACACGGCAGAATTGGCAACGAACCTTTTTGTCGATAGCAATCTTGAGATTAAAGATGCGCCTCCAGAAATATATCGACTATTGCAGAAACTAGAGCTGTCAGTTAATCGAATGCCTTTAATCTGTTAATTAATGGAATGTTAGTCGGTTTCACGCAGCATCAGTTCGAGAAAAGAAATCTTTGAATAACACATTTTAAATGTTTACAATTCCATTTCCTATGAGGAAGATATAAATTTAAATGCATTGGTTGCGTACAAGTAAAAATAAATAAATAAATAAATATATTCAAAAGCATTTAAATTAATAATATTATTTAAAATATAGTTCGATATTGATTATCTAATGACAAGAGTTTAAAGTTTTATGATCGCGGGACCTCCGGAGAGGCTGAGTGCAGGTCCCTCCAGTTGACGCCCGTGGGCGACCTGCGCGTTGTAATGAGGATGAAGTCGCCTATACCCAGTACCCGAGGCATGGGAATTAACCCCAGGAGATTAAAATCCCTGATGGCTCAGCCGAGAATCGAACCCGGGGTACTTCGGGCTACAGGCTAGCACGCTAACCATTTAGCCACGGAGCCAGACCGTTTAAAGTTGAAGTTCACAGTTATTTACCGGCACATTTCTTTTCTCCAGGACTTCAGACATGTCTAAGTTGACATGCTCAGAAATAATGGCTGCCCTTCTCCTAGTAACAATATTTACAGCGTCACTAAACACTCTCTCACACGGAACTCAAGTAGGTGGAATGCAAATCAATGTTTACGCTATGCGTGCGAGATGTGGAAGTTGGACTGAATATATCTTCCACCATTGTAGAGGGGGTGCGAAGTTTTAGTTCCACCAACTTGTAATCCTCGGTAATAAGACAATAATAACCTGTCGGGTATTTCCTTTCGTATTGTTAGTAAAAGAGGTGGGCAAATCCCTCACTTTAGAAGAAAGGAATTAAGGAGATGAGCATCAGCTAACTTTTATGACCTGTCAATCTTACAGTAACTGATGCTAGACCGCCAAATAATAAAATACACAGGTTTTGTGCTGCCGTAAGACAATTACTTTTCCTACACCACACTACTATTTTAATCGCTCCGATTAAATGAACAGCTCTAATTTGTACATAATTGAATTTTGCAGTCTTACACGGGATTTATAATTGGGGACAGGATATGGAAGGGTATTATATATACAATTTACCAATGAATAAACCTTTCTATTTATTGATCAATCTGGCTATGACATCAGTAAGTGAATTTACTGCCTGTATTTTCTTCTCTTCTATTTCGACAGACTTTTCCCACCTGTCTTGTTCCAATTTGTCCTTATTCCCCACATAATTAAGAAACCAGGTGGGAGGGGGGGGGAATCGTCTTGCCCCCGTTTCTGCTTCTTACTGCGGGAAGACACTGGGGAATTTGAGGAGGAGGAGGGACCTGGGGTTGGATTGGGTGAATTTGATGTGGAGGACCTGGGGTTGGATACGGAGAATTTGAGGTTGCGGGGCCTGGGGTTGGATTGGTAGAAATTGAGGTGGAGGGAGATGCGGACCGGGTGCTGGGGAGTGACGGGAGGCTTCACACTTTGGTGCAACGCCATGGCCTCGTTAAACTCCCAGGTGGGTAGACTTCCTTCTTCCCAAGGTCTTTCCTCCCCCTGTATGTTGCGAGCAGGCTCCACACTGTGGTGCAACGCCAGGAAGCTATCCATGGCCTCGTTAAACTCCCAGGTGGGTAGACTTCCTTCTCCTGTTTTCTTCCCAAGGTCTTCCCTCCCCCTGTATGTTGCGAGCACTTCCTGTCGCACTCCAGTCCCGAGAAACTGCAATTATGAGTCTCCATCTTTTGACTGATGGGGGCCCATAATTTTGATTTCTTTGCCCTCGGGACTTGGAAATCGGCATCCATTTCCTCCCTGAGATGAATCAGTAGCTTCGTACTTTGGGAGTTCCATATGCTTCCTGCAAGAAAAAAGAATATATTTACTTAAATGTTTGACATATCGTACACTTTTAGCAAAATAAATAGTGCCCAGACGTCCAATCGAATGGTTACAGCCTAACATCTCCAACCCAATGGTTTTGCCGTCAACAGTGCCCCACTAGTTTCCCGAGGCCAAGGCCGTTCCTCAACCCAACCATTCTAACCTTCGTTTTGTCCAATCCAATGAGTTTTGACAATAGTCACAGCCTAAGTCGCCCGGATCTATGGTTTTTGACAATGTTTTTAGTCATGGTGTATACTATTTTGCATCCTACATGTTGGCAGCTACTGACGTCAATGTGTGCGCTTTGGTGGCAGTTAAACATACTAAATATGCTGTCGAACATGACTGCCGTTGTTAAATGAGCAGTATTTACGTAACTTGGCACATATATGAGGGTTGCTTTTTTTAGTTTTGGCAACGATGCTGCTGCTTTATGTTGCAACGGTGTTGGACTCTGTCATTGTTACCAAACGTTGCTTACCTGTATCCCCTCCCTTAGAGCACATGACTTCGTCCGTCCCCTTCCCCATTCGTATGTAGTGGCGCCCAGTAGAAGAGTAGTTGTTGGCAAGCGCTCGCGCAAGACGGGTGCAATATTTTCAAAGCAGGAAACGTGGATAAAATTCAGTGTGATAGGGGTCGCACGGCTCGAGAGTGCCATCAAGGACTGCATGAGGCGTGCGGTGCAGCTGCGTTACCTTACAGAACGGTAGCAAGATGGGTTGCAGCCTTTCGAGATGGGTGCGAACGTCCTGAAGGACTGCCTGAAAGTGAGGAAAATTGCGTCAAAATGGGTTCCGCATGACTTAACTGACAAGCAGAAATGGCTGCGATATGACGCTTCTCGTACGCACTTGCAGTGTTATAAGCGCGAAGGAGAGGACTTCTTATGGCGTACCATAACCATTGACGAGACGTGGATCAAATCTTATGAGCCACAGTTGAAACCCCAATCGAATGAGTGGCCGCACCATGGATCACCACGAAAACAAACAGTTCGACTAACCCCCACCAACGTGAGGGTAATGTTGATTCTTGCCTATATTTGGCCGGTGTCATCATAAAACATACCGTTCCCCCAGGGCAAACCGTGAATGCGGCGTACTATTGTTCGTTTAAGACCATCTCCTAGCAGCTCTGAGAAGGAAACGGCGACACCACATGGTTACTCCGCCCATCGTTCTGCATAACAATGCTAGTCCAAACACAGCAGGAGTTGCCTGCATTGTTGAATCGCTGGACCTGGGAGGTACTCCCTGCGACTTTGATCTCATCCCGAAGATGAAGGAGCCAATGTGCGGGAACCACTACCCTACAATTGGAGATGTTGTGCAGGCTGCCGAGCTCTCTCTTTGCACCATAGATAGATTGGGCAGTGCCAACGGCTTCCGAGTCGCTGGGAACACGTTTTACGCAGTGCTGGAGGGCCTATGAAACTTGGAACCATGTAGGTGTGTTATTTATCAATTTATAACATAGTTGCCAAAACTAAAAAATAGCCTACCTATTTATCTGGTGCAGAAGTTGGTAATTACATTTGATAATGTCCTCCCAGAAGATGAGATAAGGTATGAATATCATATATTATCGAAATAAAAGCGAAAAGAAAAAGAGTGATACATCATTGAGATGAGATTTGCAGCGTCACAAGCCTCTGGTATTGACATTCTAATGAGTAGGCCTAATTCTTGGGCTCTAATGCAGTGTACGGTGTAGCGTTTTAATTTTGTTACCAGGCCTATCACTCTGAAACTTGTATGTACGTATAGTGCCATGTTATTGAGGCTAACTGATTTTAATCCTAGCAATACCAAGCTATTTTTCAAACCACGGGCTACAAATGGGAGGGGTATTTTGTGACCACGATTATAAATTCCTTGTGTGTGATTTGCCTTATCCTTTAATCAACATATCACGTATTTCGAACCTTAAATAGCAAAATATAACTTAATTAACAACAGATGCAAACAATAATCAAAAAATCAGGAAAGAAGTTCATAAAGTAAATTATTCCCTGATCATTACTCATCGCCATCTTTAACACACGTGAAACATAAGACTGTTCTTTACTGTGTACCTCTTGCAACCTGAAAATATCATGGTGGTTTTGTTAACTTTGGAGAGCTTCATCAAACCAGTCAAAAGACTGAAGACTCAAACAACAACAACAAAGTCACTATTGATCACAAAAAGACCATTTTGGACGCGTTAGGATGTAAACATTGTCAAAACGCATTGATCTGAGCGCGTTACGCTGTAACCATTGTCAAGAACCATTGGATTGGACAAAACGAAGTTTAGAAGGTCGGGTGAAGGTGCGGCCTTGGCCGCGCGCGGCTAGCGGGGCATGGTTGACACAAAACCATTGATTTGGGTGCGTTAGGCTGTAACCATTGTCAAAACCACAGTTGTGCGAAAAATAATACACATATTTACTACGGCGGAGCGATATACTAATTACAGAGTAATTTCAGAGCACATAACAAAAAACACTCATTTCAGCCATGGAAAAAAAATCATTACAGAGAAGCAAAATATTGCACACACTAGCCTAATTAGAGCGGCGAACGGAGTGTTGTGCACGAATGATGCGCACTAGAGACCAGGGGCGTAAAGCTCCTCGCTAACTTGCGGGGGGATTTGTAAACTGCGGTTGTCTACCTACCATGGATTTTATTTTAGTTTAAGGCTATAAAGCTTGAAATAACTCGGGAATGTAGGCCAAACGCCACATTAAAAAACAAGGATGATTTTTCTTCATCATTTCTAATTAATATACAATCAGAATATGATTACAAAACATAAAACATTTTTCGACGTCTAGGAAAAGCCCTGTCAAACCTATGACGTCATGTGCATCACTGCACAACGCATGCGCAGGGTGAGCTTAAAACGCGAGGTGTGCGGGGGAAGAGTCGTGTTATTTTACATTGTTTGTTTCGAAATACAAAGCCACGCGCGGTGATGCTTTGTGTGTCACTGCATCTTACCCCACTTTTAAACCGTGGCTCATAAAAAATAGTTCGAAAATGCATCTTTTCGGATCGTCGTGGTAAGGGGAGACTGTTTGTTCGGAAGGATAAAGAAATTACGTCGAAGCAAGGCAAGGTGGCTTTTCCGATTTTACGCCTAACGTAGCACTAAATCATTTATAGAATAGTTTCGGGTTATTTTACTTTTAATTTTTTACGGTACTTAAAAATTTGTGTTGCACCTAAAACCTGAGGGGGGGGGGGCAATGGCCCTTGACCCCTCCCCGTGTTTTACGCCCCTGCTAGAGAGACTGAACTGGGCGCTTCTTTGTGTTATATAGTACTGTAAGGGCAAGATTGGCAGTTCTGTTTTGATGACAGACCAGCGGACCAGTGGGGTTAACAAAGAGACCCGAATACACACGACCGCAACCGATGATGATTGATTTGGACTAATGGCGGCCAACAGCTGTAATATAAGTCGTGATCCTATTTGGGATGGCTGGGTGGGTCTCAGATGGCGGAGGAGGAAACATCTATTAAATCATCGCTCCCTGATTTATTTATCATCGTTTCATGAAGTATTTTGGCTAATTCATGTATTATAGAGAATGTTATCGCTCGTTCTATGTTCATTCAGCGCTACCAAACACGCTGCCATGGTGGATAAGATTTGTATCAGGCAATGCTGCCAACCTCACTTCACCACATTCCCCTGTAGCAAGGTTAGACGAAACCATTGGCCGCTACATGGTTAGGTTGGCTTCAGTGGCGTAGTTGGTAACATTCTGAGCTTCTATGCCCAAGATCTCTGGTTCAAATCCAGCTGAAGTCGTCCGATTTTTTAAGAGCGTTAAAATCCCTCAGTATGCCTTCCTTCGGAGGGGAAGTAAAGTCGGCGATCCCATGTCATATATTTATGGCTTGTTAAAGAACCTTCCACTAATTACACCTGTGTGAAGCCAAATTATAGTATTAGTAGACTCAGGTTAAATATTTGACAAATGCTCTTATAGTAAAGCCATCATTAATTCCGACTTGACGTTTCAGTGCTAGGCTAGAGTTTCTTTCGCTAAATCGCGACCGAAACTCGATTTGTCGTGATACAGTATATCGATTTGAAAGGCTGCCTGTGATTGGCTAGTTAAAGTGATTTTCCTTCTGACAGCTAGTTAACTCTAGGGTAACACTGAAGCGTCAAGTCTGAAGTAATGATGGCTTTAGTATAGGTTCCGACGTTCCTCGCCAGGAGCCGACTAGATAACCTAGATGTTAGGCCCCTTAAAACAACAATTATCATCATCATCATCATCATCATGTCTGGACGAAAATTACTAATTGTACTACAAGCAAGGGGATCAGGGTCAGGTTAGATTTGCATGTATAACCTTATTCCGCATTAACCACTGATATTCCATGCTTCGAACTAAGTGGGAAAACTAGAACCGAACAATAATGTTGGCCCTGTTGAAAAGTGCAATAACACCCTCGAGTGATAAAATGTTCAACTATCTTGCTAACACTACCTATTCCTATATTTTGATGGCGCAGGTCTCACCGTATACTACAAGATTTCCCATGTTTGTTATGATGTTTCGAAGAGTTGTAGATATTACTGAGAAACCAGGAAGTTGAAAATAAGAGCAAGGACATCCGCTCATCTTAATAATAAACTCATATACGGTAGAGCGCTCATATGAAGGGTGCTACAACATGATCCTAGCGGAGGATTACTGAACTCCAGCATCACCTAGTCCAGGAGCGGCATCTTCCAACCTTGTATAATCACTTAGGCAATGGTTGGCACAATACCTGACCGATTCAAAGTTATTTGAGGATTCTGAAATATATAGGGATCTATATCCCTACACTTTCTGAAATATCACACTACTGGAAAAGCCTCGATATTTAATGTCCTAAGACTGTGGGTATCACACACAGGAATCTACCATAGCAAAACGGGTTAGGTTTGTTTAGACGTGCAAAGACTATCACTATCTGACTGCGATGGTTATATCTAGTGTGACACTTCTATATAGTGGTACCTTAATAATCAATGATTTATAGGTTTCAAGATCAAGTAACTTTTTAAAAGCTGATATATATCATTACTTACCCACAGGTGGCATATTAGTATTTTCCGTTAGGCCTAAAGCTCTGGGAGAACTTTCCTCGAACAACAGGCTCAGTACTAAAAAGGAAAGAGTACAATCATTTTAATATTAACTTCGGATCTCGTCTAAATGCTGCCACATTTTACTACAATATTAATATCACATGATACACTAACCTCCTTCTTCGGGATACGTGTATTGCCCGGTGTCATTCCAGGCTTCCCTGATACATTCACCAACTCGATTCGCGCATGATTCTGAAAAATAATACACTAATTATATAACACTACTGGTAATACGACTGCAGAATAATAATAGATACCTACTCCACGTGTCCGTATAAATCCACAATAAGTTAACGTACATTAAAAACAGACTTGCATTAAATTGGTATTAATAATCTAACGATTAAGATCTTACAATTGTGTAACAGGCGCTAATATTCCGTCAGCGGAACCTCCACATTTACGCCTTCCAGAAAATCTTGAAGAATCAGAACGGGAACGTCTTCAACGGGAGGGAGCCATTTTGATTACTACTGCTATCCAGCAAAGCAAAGTAGCAAAGAAAAACCACGCTGCACGAGGGCTCAGAGTGGGGGTAAATCGCTGCCAACAGCAGAGAGTGCTGCAGGAATAAAATAACGCGCTGCGTGCGACACTGCTGAATCGCTGCGCGTTTCGCTTTAAAAAGCAACGCGCCCAACATAATCAATGAACCGTTTCCTTTTAAATACTTGGGCTCACACATGTCATACATCCAACGGCGTTCCCTCACAAGATCAATGAATATATCTTCTATTCCAAGGTCAGTACATTCAGTCATCATCTTTTTATATACCGTACTGTAATTATGCGAAGAATATACCGCGAATACAACTACACAGCTGATGGCTGATGAACGGGAAAACGACCATGTGACGTCAGCTTGTGATCTTTTCTGATTGGCTCTTAAATATGCAGTGGCTGTCAAAGATAACATTGAGGACAGCCGACCTCACGCTGCCGATTGTCAACTATCTACTCCCAACATTCAACTTCACATTGTGAATGACGCCATAAGAGAGCACGGGTCTGACTTCAACTGCCGTCTGGCGACTGCGCATTGTGGGTAGAGCTTTATGAAGTAGGCTAATAGATTGCAATGACCACACATATTCGGAAGGATCATCCCATATCTTCCTAACAGATACATGAAGGCACTTTGTACTATTGCGTGTAGTTGGGAAGAAGGAATGGGGAGGTAGCAAATAAAGAAGTCATTTGTATTTTTTCTCAGACTGCCAAGATCTAGACCGGACGATGTTATGAAGTTCATGTCATGCTTGGGACTGGTTCATGGATTATTTTGATCCTATAATCTTGGCCGTGACAGGGCGGGGGCAAGGAATAATTAACATTTCATTACCTTCTTTTCACTGGGTGATCATGAGACGCACTCCCCCAATGTTCGTTTAATTTTGTTATTTGCTTCGTGATATTCACAACTTGGCTGATCTTAAACAGCTGGCCACTAGTCTACTTACCTTGAGCCTGCGAGTCTACTTAGAGAAGCAGTGTGAAGACGCGCTTGTGACCAGTACAGCTCAACACACTGTAATTGCAATATTCATTTTTTGAGGCTACAAAAGTGGGGTATGTATCTTGAAACAGTTTTACCACGACAGATTGTCTCAATATACATTTATTTCGAATTTATCGAAAATGTTATTCATATTTCTTGATTGTTCATATAGGTTTTCCCCTTAAAGTCACACAAATGTTAAATACATTTTCAGAAGATGGTTTTGGATAAAGAATGCAAGGTGTTTATGTTCCTATGAATCCTACAATGAGTAGCCTACTTCGATAAATGGATGCAACCTATGGAGGAATTCAAGTGTTTCAAATGGTTGGAACTTCAAAACATTAAGGACCACAGTTTTCAGGATATTGTACCATTTATTCAATATTTGCAGTCAAAAGGTGTAGAAATAGATGATTCAATATTACGGTATTCGACCAGTTCTGCAACGTAAGGGCTTATTCTAAAAGTGCAACTTGGATCAAGACACAACACTAGACCAACAAAGGTCTGTTTTCTTTAATAAGTACCAGAACATTGAGTTTTGTTTCTGAAGTTTTGTACAATTTGCCAGACCAGGCAGCAATGTGTGTTTATTCCGTTGCCTACGCTATATACAAGGCCGGGAAATGCAAGCTGTTTTGAGCTAAAAATGAATCACCATGAAGTTCCGCCTGTGACCGCTAGGCTCGCTTTGTACCACCCTAGTTGCAGCATTCGCGCCAGTTTAACTCAATTGTGACACTGCAAATAGTGGTTGTTTACATGAGTATTTTTCAATGGTTTACTGCTGTGTTCCCTTTTGTACGTCCCGGCAGGGAATGTGCAAATCAGTTTCATTTCACTCGTTTCCTATCAATCAGGAATTAAGAAATTAGTGGATTATAGCTGTTTCTCGACGAGGTGATAAGCCTGGTAGTGTGTGGACTCCTTCTAAAAGGTCGTCGGTTTGTAGTAGGCATTTCAGAGAAGACAATTACAGTGTGAGCACAACTAGGAGATGTCTTCTGCCTAAATCCGTACCTTCAGTATTTACAGACTTCCCTCACCACAAACAAGTGACAACTACAGCTAGGAAACCACCAAAACGACGACAGTGTCAAACTGACGACACTCTTTCATCCAAACGAAAATGTGACTCTCCAGGAACTGTGAGTAATTTTGTCCCTATTTGTGAAAACGAGATAAATTGAGGGACACAGTTTTCACTCATTTCAAGGCCAGTTGTTAGGAAGTCTCTTCGAAAGAAACTGCGGAGTGCTACGAAAAAAACTGCTAAGCGAGACGCTGTAATTCACAAGCTACGAAGAAAACTTCATGATCTTCAGGCTGAATTGAAGAAATATAAAACTAAGAAATGTGACATGAACAAGCAGCTGTCTGAAATTCAAAATGAAGCCCAACAAGGTAGCCTCAAAGCCATTTTTTTGCTCGAACAACTGCAAGCATTTGGAAAGAAGAAATATAAGTACCAAGAAACTACAATTAAAATTTGTGTTCTTCTATCTACTAGGTCACCGACAGGCTATCGATTGTTACGTGAACTAAGTATCTTGCAGCTACCACATCCCAAAACTTTGAAGACATGCGTAGGGTACTCGAAAGGAGAGACTCATCTCATTGATCAGAGCAAGATTGATGGCAGAGGAAAAGTCACTGGAACACGAGAATGCAAATGGGGGCTCCCTTATCATTGACGAAATGGCTATAAAGCCTAGGCTTGTGTACGGATGGAATTTAGACATGTTTCTCGGCATGAGTGACGTAAGACTTAGACGCTCTTGGTATTGAAGACAAACTAGCCAACAAGTTACTTTGCATTCTTTTCAAAGGACTATCTTCTTCTTACAGAATTCCTGTGTCATTTTATTTTACTTGCCCTATTTCTGGAGCGCACTTGGCAAAATCGGTATTAGATGCTATGAAGGTAGTCGAAGAAAGTGGTTTCAGAGTGTTAAGAATTGTAACTGATAACTGTCAAGCGAATGTTTCGATGTTTGAAACGCTATACGGGGGTCGTATAACGCATGAAATTATACATCCTCTTGAAGAAAATCGACCACTCTTTATAAGTTTTGATCCCAGTCACATTATCAAGAATGTACGATCACAGTACTTGTCTAGGGAGTTTTTTGTAAATGGCAACAATGTGACAAGTGATCATTTGAAGATCCTTTATAATCTTCAGAAAACTCTGGTTATAAAACCTGTCAGGAAACTCTCCAGGAAGGTGGTTTATCCTAGTAATTTGGAAAATATGAATGTTTCCAGGGCCAAAGTTGTGTTTTCACCTGAAGTTGTCGGAGGCTTTAAAAGTATGGAAGTCGTATGCTCTGAGAAAATTAATGACAAAGGAAGTTTACTTGAGACTATTAATTTCATGGAGCATTTTCAGAATGGTTTGACATCCATGATGTCTGTAACACATCCCATGGCACGCACTCCAGAAATGACAATAAGATGATTTTTTGTGAGATGGACGATGAAAGACTGCACTGGTTAACGGACGTATTTCTGCCATGTATTGATGACATTCAGCAACATCCCGAAGAATTCAGGAAATTTACTAAAGAGACTTACCACGCTCTGGAGTTGACAACTCTCTCTTCAGTGGCATGCATACGATATTTAATAATCATCAATTTCCACTATGTCCTAACAAGGAATTTATCGAGTGACGATGTCGAGCTCTTTTTCAGTCACCTCAGACGAGAAGGGGGGTTCAATGATATGATGGATGTGAGATCTTGTATTCATGCTATAGAATCTACCCTTCACACTGGAATTATCGCAGCTTCGAGCCATGGAAACGTTGAACTAAGGAATGAGGACTTAGTATCCACCGTAAGATCCAAGTTCTTTTCTAGGAACCAACTTCAAGTGCCAGGTGAAGAAGGACATATCACGGATTCTGCCTTCGTACCGGAGCTTACCGAACACGTCCTTGCTATAGTTGGAAACCCCGTTGAAGGTGCATTTTTAACCTGCCCATTTATTTTCATTGCATTATGTTTATATACGATTACGGTATTTAACAATTTGGTTTTATTTTTAGGAACTGCATCCAACATAGCAATAACAATGGTGGCTGGCTACCTAGTGCGCGTAGCAGAAGAAAATACAAGCTGTGAAGTTTGTTTGCAACATATTTCTCTTCCTGCGAGTGAAAGCCCGCTCCTCAGCTTCATACAATTTCAAGATCGTGGTGGACTGAGGTACCCTAAAACATCATTTGTGGTGTTACTAGAGCAAATTATGCAATGCGTATCACGTGCTGTCCAGCATCTGCCACGGAAGAACTGAGTGACAAACTGCACACTTTTATTGAAATACAAGTTCTGTCAAACAATTAAGTGTGACCAATGCAACGTATCTGAACTTCTGATTCTCCTTCAATCGCACGAGTAGCAAAGAACGATTTTTAAGGCTTCACAATAAGACTCTGAACAGGAAAGTACTGAAGCTCTAAGAAAAGACTGCTTGTTTATGATATTCCGGTGAGTTATAGATATGAATGATAAACCACACTTTTGTAAATGTGCATGAAATAGCCCGGGTATTCTCTCATCTCAATACTAAATTCGTATAGTGCGCTGATATTGAGGGTGTTACAATGCGATCCTAGTGGCAGAATGTTGAACTTAGTTGCCCCCCAGCATGGCCGACTGAATGCGAGCTGCGCTCTATACCGGCCTTGACAATCCCAGTTAGAGCCCATGCATAACGTGTAATTGGAAAATTTTTACTCGTCGTCGATAGAGCGCACTCCCATCCAATTATAGGCGCGATTAATAAACAGCTGTACAGTACGTTTATTAAATGTGTAATCTCGAGAACCACTGGATGGATTTTGATGCGGCTTTCACCATTCTGTAAAGGTAATCTCGAGGAAGATTTCTGTACAAAATAATTTATTTATGATCAATGGGAGCCAAGCAGCAACGATTTCAGTGAAAAGGTCGAAAAAATAGCCTGGCGTCCGTGCGCTTTTGAAGCTTACGCTGGGCAAACCGTTAAAAATATCAATATACTATGAGTGTAAGAATTGTTCAGCGTGAGAAATTCTACAAAAAAAAAGTCCGCGAGAGCATATTGTTTTATCCCTTTGTTGGGGGTGGGATAAACTGAGTAGTGTAGGTGTGCTAATTTTAAGGGCTGTTTGCGAATGAGGGTAGTTTTCCGTGATTGGGGAAGACTACCAGTGTAGTGTGTTGGTGTGAGTGCTTAATCTATTGGGGGCGTCCCTGCAGGATGCGTTTACCTGCTAGGGGATGAATGTCTAAGTGCAGGCTGCTAATCTAGCCTGCCAATTAAGTAGAGTGAGCAATTCAGCGAGCGTGCAGAGTCGGTGACTTGACACTCTGCAGTCGGGCCGCTTGCTCGAGTACAATAGAACGTGACGATGCAGTTCCTGGTCGCCACGGTCAGGGGCAATTATGACTAAGGTCAGGTTGGGTATAAGGATGTAAAATGGAGTGTGATTAGTAATAAACGTGTGTGTTTACTGGCCAAATGTTTATTGGCCAGTAGCTGTGATGTGATGTCCCTTTTTGGGAGTTATAAAATAAAGTACAAGTTGTAAAGTGCACAAATGTTCAGGGTAGATGTTTACAAAGATAAGGAATCTGAGCACACGGCTCGATCTCACCTGGTGAAGAGCTGGAACGGACCTCGTCGGGGCAGAGCCGCTGGCCAAGAACAGATAATGGGGCTCTTCTGGGCCTAGCCTTTAAGGCCTCCCCCCACTGCCTGGTCAGCATTTCCTCATTGCTGTCGCTCCAGTTACTGTGTTTGTGTTTGTATTACGTAAGCGTGGCTGTCAGCAGTATGCCGGGCCTGCTTGTGTTTGAAGAAGTACATGAGGCTTATGGTATGCCTATGAGGGTGGTTTTGATGAAAGATGGAGGGGTGGGTCTTAGGGGGTACTGCCCCCGGGGTGTACAATATCTCTATCTTTGATACATCGGCCACTATAAGTGATTTTAGTATCATGCACCTCGCCATTCTTAAATTACGTCTGACAGGAATTCCTTGCACATTCATAACTGTTCCCGGGCGAAGCCGGGGCGGGTTGCTAGTGACACTATATAATTATTATCGTTATAATTTCCGCAATATCAAAATTAAAATTATATCACAAAATAAAATAGCGTTCTAATAAATCTAAGAGAAATTAGACATACCTTGCACCCTCTTCGGGTACAAGGACACACCGTCTCACCAAAAGGAAAGAGAGGATGAAAATTACAGCCGGGAACAAGTAGCAGCCAATCGAGTGTTTTGTTTTGTGCTAAGAGGTCTTTCGACCAATTATCAGATACCGTGTGGCGTGTGCCTTCTTTTTCACGAAGCAGCTGTCAGGCTGTGTGTGTCACACACAGGAATCTACCATAGCAAAATGGGTTAGGTTTGTTTAGACGTGCAAAGACTATCACTATCTGACTGCTATGGTTATATCTAGTGTGACACTTCTATATAGTGGTACCTTAATATTCAATGATTTGTAGATTTCAAGATCAAGTAACTTTTTAAAAGCTGATATATAACATTACTTACCCACAGGTGGCATATTAGTAGCCTCCTCAACTGGATTTTCCGTTAGGCTTAAAGCTCTGGGAGAGCAACAGGGTCAGTACGGTACGAATGACGAAACACGTGTGAAATAGCAAGTTGAGTCTGTGGAGCGGGGTCCAGCTATTGCGTCATTTGGCTGTCCCTTGTCCACCAATTATGGTGATTTTTTTTTTTGTTCAAGTGTCCTTAGTTTAAGTCTCCTGTCTCTATTCCTCAGAGTCCACTTCTCTACTCTGTCTTTAATGTGTTGCATTGTTATATCTAACTCTTTTAGATCGTCCCAGACCTCTTTGAAAACAGTTTTATTTGATTCTTTCAATAATAATTGTATAGTTGTTTTACCAGCCATGTTTGTGGTGCGGTAATCATGATACAAATATATATCGCACCCCCGGTGGAAGACTAAAGATAAAAAATGCATATTTCTTTCACGAGAAGCATTTAAGAGATTTTTAGTCATGAAAAATATTAAATATTACTTACAGAAAGGGCAATTACTGTACGAGCATTATGAACTTTAACATTAAATGTGGTGTATTAAGTTCATTTAAGTAATAATAATTTTGAGCTATGGCATTTTTTATTCAGTGTATCTTAAATTGTTAACAGTTATGGGTGGTTTGGTTAAAACAATTTTTACTATTTTGGTAAATTTCTTTCTTTTTCTTTTGAATAAGTAATCCTGCATAACGTACACAAAAATGAGAAGAAACCGGCCACAACTAAGATGTGACAGTTTTCCGCAGCACAGATTTGATTAAAGGGGCCAAGTAACTAACAAGAAGTTCCGTGACGAACTAAAGAGCCTACTTCTCTGAAAATTTAAGATTCATGCTAATCTATATAGACCTATCTAGAATAATGACGAAATTAAGTTGGTAATATCAAAATTTCCATTTATTTCGAAATATGCCTGGTATAATGTAGCCTAATAGAGCACTACAGTTGGCAGCCCTGGTGACTGAATATATTCTTAGTTCCATCTCTTAAGGTACATACAAAATTTGGTTGAAGTCCAATGGATAGCATTGACGTTACATGCAGTTAGACATTGGATCTATCAGCGTGCGTAAAATCATGTTGGCAACAATGTCATGCATGTGTTGGTCAGAAATAATCTGAAATAGTATGATCTATTAAAGTGCAAATTTTGGATTAAATCCATTTGTAGTATAGAAGTTACACGTATTTTAAAATTGGACTTATCACCACGCTTATAGTCATGTTGGCAGCACTGACGTATATTAGTTTCTCCAAATTAATCTAGAATGCCAGGTACTATACGTGTGCAAAGTTTAAAGCTATTGGCTTACATACTTTATGATATATTAATATAAGGGTAAAAATAGAGACAGCATTTATTAACAGTTTTCAACCCTGGTTGCTCTTAAGAATAAGCATAGTCATATCTGTTTTGGTACACATAGCACATATGAAATTTAGTTGAAATCCAATTGACAGTATAGAAGTAACATGTATTTAAAAATTGGTCCTATCAGCAGGCTTAGAATCATGTTGATAGCACTGACGTATATAAGTTACTCCGAATTAATCTAGAATGTGAGGTACTATACGTGTGCATAGTTTAAAGCTGCCGGCTTGCATACTTTCTGATATATTGGTATTTGGATAAGAAAATAAAGAGAGCATTTATTAACAGTTGGTAGCCCTGGTGGCTTTTAAGAATACGCTCAGTCATATCTGTTTATGTACACATAGTACATATGAAATTTGGTTAAAATCCAATTGATAGTGTAGAAGGTGTATGCATTTAAAAATTCGACCTATCAGCAGGCTTAGAATAATTTTGGCAACACTTCCATCCATGGCCTCATGGAAATTAAACTGAAATATTATTATCTCTATGTGTGCCAATCTTGGAATAGCTCCCATGTATACTTTCCAAGATATCCAACGTGGAGCTCAAATTTCAATTGCGGTTTTTCAGCAGATGGTAGCACTGACGTCATTTTCAAATAAGGGCTTGAGATATTCAGGTATAGATCTTTACTCATACCAAATTTGGATTCGATTGCTGCAGCCGTTTAGGAGTTGATAAGGGGGGACACACACACACTGACAGTCAGACAGACATTTGCCCGGATCGATCTCATAAGTGTACTTTTTCCTCATTTTTGCAAAATGTGAAAAGTAGGCTTAAAATTCATATTCCTTTTTACATGTGGCAGTCTTCCACCAGGATGCAAAATATTTATTCACTTGCAATTAAGGGCAAGAAGCCCAGGTAGCAATATTTACAATTATATGTTTAAATTATAACCCAGCTTTAAAAGAAATCTTTTGAAAAGGACCACAGGTCCTTTTAGGACCAAGCAAAATGAAACCATTTACAGTATTATAAAGAAATAAATGAATTTAAGAAATCCTACATCATTAAACAATTCAATTGAGTTACTTAATGCATACACCTAAATCTTTAGTGTGTTAAGAACCAAGACTGGAGCGTATGAGAAATTAACCGTCTCATTTAAGGTACTGCGCCCGAATCCCGCTAGGTCACAGTCCAAAATCCGCGTAGATGGAAAATAAGGATCGTAGGAGAGTCGACACCCGGCTAAAGAATCAACGATTCCTACAGGACTGATGACTAAGGAACCCTGATCACACATGACGCATATCTAACCTTACTACTAACTAGTTGCACACAGAACAGCCTACAAACAAAACGTTGAGCACAAATTGAGCGACTCGGCTCTCGGGTTAATGGAATAATGTGTCGATTTACTGTATGCATCGAACTAGCAGTATCGTTATCGCGTAATTAAGTAGTGAGGCAAGAAGTCATCTCTAGAAAAACGAAGCAAGCATAAAATAGCTTGCAATTTATTAAAGAAAACCAACGAACATTACAGACATGTCCTTAAGCAAAATAAAATAAGAATTGACACTACAAATAAGAATAACACCTCAACTAGACGTAGATGCGACTCACTTAGTCTCAGCTAGCATCCTACTTCAAATAATATTCAATCTTTTCTCATAAGACATTTCCAAGCATGTACAAAACATTTGCGAAAATCCTGAACACTAATTATGAATATATCTTCCTATATCGTTATGTTCATGATACAGACATGCTCCCTAATTAATACATCTGTGTAATAACATCGCAAAATAGCGTTAAACTCTAATACACAACTGTAGGTGACTAAAAATAATAACCATAATGTTTAGAACACAATATGTACAGTGTCGCGTCCCGCAGGATTCATTCTCTAGCAATAATAGCATGAAGTTTCTTCTCTCACCTTCATTCGCGTATTTCACACAACTTTAAAGTCAAATCCGGTATAGATTTCTCTTATCCAATGTGAATCTGTGTTACAAATCAATTAGGTTCAGATCTATTCACTTCTGAATTACAAATTCGGTGTTAATACTTCCAATAAATTCCAAATATTCGTCGCAAGACCTTTAGATAAGCTATTTTCAAAGACAATAAATGTGGATAGCATTTAACCTTCGATACTCACAATAATAATTCTGCAAAGATATATTTCTCGACATTGCTTATTAGACATACTGTACTTTATCACATTTTATCATAATAACTTCCCCTCACACTCCTGATTACCATATTATCGTGTCTGCACTAGACGTTCCTTCAGACCATTGCCTCTCGCATGTATCTCGTTTAGCACTTCCACAAAACTCCTAGAAACCAATCTCGTATACTTTAAATAAAGTGAGATTCAGTATCCCTACTAGATATTACTATTGTAATACCGTTCACGAATACAACTTACCTCCTCCTACATAATCTCTATCGATTATACATTATTGTGCTATCACTTCCTTGTGCATCTCTCATAAAATATTTCCGCAATGTTTCTCCACATCTCTCCTCATAAAATCATGCCTTCTTTCCGTTCTCTTCCTCTAGTACAAATCTGTTACAATATACATGTATAGCTTTTCTATAAATCTAAAGTCTGCTCGCATTTATCCACACCTCACGTCTGTTCCTTTCTAGATATTTAATATCCTTTCCGTGGCCTCACATGAACTGGCAATAACAAAGATTGTTTGATACAATTACCTTTCACATCTTAGATCTCTCAGCTATGCCTCTCCAAATACGCATACTGCTTGAACAATCGTAATAACACTCTGGGTTTTACATAGTTGCTTTCCTAGACAGTGAAGTTCCTTTCAATGCAAGAATTGAAATACTCCTGTCAACAATTACGGTCTTTATACATCATATATTCGATTCTGTCACGAATTAGCTGTACAAAGGATCATTACCTTACATTACATGTACAATAAAACCTTCGACCTGATGTCACAACACGGATACGCAAAATACTTGCTTCAACAAAATGAAGTTACTCTAGCTTCCACAAGCTAAAAAAATGACGATAAAAAACGTTCTGATAAGATCAAAAATGCAATATAAACGCTCTATAGCAAAATTTCAAAATTCTAGACAAGATAAAGAATATTGGTCAATATGCTGGAAAATCGTGTACAAGTTATATCTACATAGGTGTGTAAATCTGCACTGTTCTACCTTAAAGCTGGACCTGGTGTGGAATCTCTGTCATGTGCTTCAGGAACGCGACCTTGCGTCTGGCGGGCGGCTGGCATACGTCATACAGCTCCTGTCTGGACTGTTGGTCTCGACAAACAGTAGGGGATGGGGTGGAAAACCGGTCTCCAGCTGAGACTCGCCGTGTAGCCACTGTTCTACCTTAAAGCTGGACCTGGTGTGGAATCACTGCCATGTGCTTCAGGAACGCGACCATGCGTCTGGCGGGCAGCTGGCATACGTCATAGAGCTCCTGTCTGGACTGTTGGTCTCGACAAACAGTAGGGGATGGGGTGGAAAACCGGTCTCCAGCTGAGACTCGCCGTGTAGCCACTGTTCTACCCTAAAGCTGGACCTGGTGTGGAATCTCTGTCATGTGCTTCAGGAACGCGACCTTGCGTCTGGCGGGCAGCTGGCATACGTCATACAGCTCCTGTCTGGACTGTTGGTCTCGACAAACAGTAGGGGGTGGGGTGGAAAACCGGTCTCCAGCTGAGACTCGCCGTGTAGCCACTTTTCTACCTTAAAGCTGGACCTGGTGTGGAATCTCTGTCATGTGCTTCAGGAACGCGACCTTGCGTCTGGCGGGCGGCTGGCATACGTCATAGAGCTCCTGTCTGGACTGTTGGTCTCGACAAACAGTAGGGGATGGGGTGCAAAACCGGTCTCCAGCTGAGACTCGCCGTGTAGCCACTGTTCTACCTTAAAGCTGGACCTGGTGTGGAATCTCTGTCATGTGCTTCAGGAACGCGACCTTGCGTCTGGCGGGCAGCTGACATACGTCATACAGCTCCTCTCTGGACTGTTGGTCTCGACAAACAGTAGGGGATGGGGTGGAAAACCGGTCTCCAGCTGAGACTCGCCGTGTAGCCACTGTTCTACCTTAAAGCTGGACCTGGTGTGGAATCTCTGCCATGTGCTTCAGGAACGCGACCTTGCGTCTGGCGGGCAGCTGGCATACGTCATAGAGCTCCTGTCTGGACTGTTGGTCTCGACAAACAGTAGGGGATGGGGTGGAAAACCGGTCTCCAGCTGAGACTCGCCGTGTAGCCACTGTTCTACCCCAAAGCTGGACCTGGTGTGGAATCTCTGCCATGTGCTTCAGGAACGCGACCTTGCGTCTGGCGGGCGGCTGGCATACGTCATAGAGCTCCTGTCTGGACTGCTGGTCTCGACAAACAATAGGGGATGGGGTGGAAAACCGGTCTCCAGCTGAGACTCGCCGTGTAGCCACTGTTCTACCTTAAAGCTGGACCTGGTGTGGAATCTCTGTCATGTGCTTCAGGAACGCGACCTTGCATCTGGCGGGCAGCTGGCATACGTCATCCAGCTCCTGTCTGGACTGTTGGTCTCGACAAACAGTAGGGGATGGGGTGGAAAACCGGTCTCCAGCTGAGACTCGCCGTGTAGCCACTGTTCTACCTTAAAGCTGGACCTGGTGTGGAATCTCTGTCATGTGCTTCAGGAACGCGACCTTGCGTCTGGCGGGTGGCTGACATACGTCATAGAGCTCCTCTCTGAACTGCTGGTCTCGACAAACAGTAGGGGATGGGGTGTAAAACCGGTCTCCAGCTGAGACACGCCGTGTAGCCACTGTTCTACCTTAAAGCTGGACCTGGTGTGGAATCTCTGCCATTTGCTTCAGGAACGCGACCTTGCGTTTGGCGGGCGGCTGGCATACGTCATACAGCTCCTCTCTGAACTGCTGGTCTCGACAAACAGTAGAGGATGGGGTGGAAAACCGGTCTCCAGCTGAGACTCGCCGTGTAGCCTCTGTTCTACCTTAAAGCTGGACCTGGTGTGGAATCTCTGTCACGTGCTTCAGGAACGCGACCTTGCGTCTGGCGGGCAGCTGGCATACGTCATAGAGCTCCTGTCTGGACTGTTGGTCTCGACAAACAGTAGGGGATGGGGTGGAAAACCGGTCTCCAGCTGAGACTCGCCGTGTAGCCACTGTTCTACCTTAAAGCTGGACCTGGTGAGGAATCTCTGTCATGTGCTTCAGGAACGCGACCTTGCGTCTGGCGGGCAGCTGACATACGTCATAGAGCTCCTGTCTGGACTGTTGGTCTCGACAAACAGTAGGGGATGGGGTGGAAAACCGGTCTCCAGCTGAGACTCGCCGTGTAGCCACTGTTCTACCTTAAAGCTGGACCTGGTGTGGAATCTCTGTCATGTGCTTCAGGAACGCGACCTTGCGTCTGGCGGGCGGCTGGCATACGTCATAGAGCTCCTGTCTGGACTGCTGGTCTCGACAAACAGTAGGGGGTGGGGTGGAAAACCGGTCTCCAGCTGAGACTCGCCGTGTAGCCACTGTTCTACCTTAAAGCTGGACCTGGTGTGGAATCTCTGTCATGTGCTTCAGGAACGCGACCTTGCGTCTGGCGGGTGGCTGGCATACGTCATAGAGCTCCTGTCTGGACTGTTGGTCTCGACAAACAGTAGGGGATGGGGTGGAAAACCGGTCTCCAGCTGAGACTCGCCGTGTAGCCACTGTTCTACCTTAAAGCTGGACCTGGTGTGGAATCTCTGTCATGTGCTTCAGGAACGCGACCTTGCGCCTGGCGGGCGGCTGGCATACGTCATAGAGCTCCTGTCTGGACTGCTGGTCTCGACAAACAGTAGGGGGTGGGGTGGAAAACCGGTCTCCAGCTGAGACTCGCCGTGTAGCCACTGTTCTACCTTAAAGCTGGACCTGGTGTGGAATCTCTGTCATGTGCTTCAGGAACGCGACCTTGCGTCTGGCGGGCAGCTGACATACGTCATAGAGCTCCTGTCTGGACTGTTGGTCTCGACAAACAGTAGGGGATGGGGTGGAAAACCGGTCTCCAGCTGAGACTCGCAGTGTAGCCACTGTTCTACCTTAAAGCTGGACCTGGTGTGGAATCTCTGTCATGTGCTTCAGGAACGCGACCTTGCGTCTGGCGGGCGGCTGGCGTACGTCATAGAGCTGCTGTCTGGTCTGTTGGTCTCGACAAACAGTAGGGGGTGGGGTGGAAAACCGGTCTCCAGCTGAGACTCGCCGTGTAGCCACTGTTCTACCCTAAAGCTGGACCTGGTGTGGAATCTCTGTCATGTGCTTCAGGAACGCGACCTTGCGTCTGGCGGGTGGCTGGCATACGTCATACAGCTCCTCTCTGAACTGCTGGTCTCGACAAACAGTAGGGGATGGGGTGGAAAACCGGTCTCCAGCTGAGACTCGCCGTGTAGCCACTGTTCTACCTTAAAGCTGGACCTGGTGTGGAATCTCTGTCATGTGCTTCAGGAACGCGACCTTGCGTCTGGCGGGCGGCTGGCATACGTCATAGAGCTCCTGTCTGGACTGTTGGTCTCGACAAACAGTAGGGGATGGGGTGGAAAACCGGTCTCCAGCTGAGACTCGCCGTGTAGCCACTGTTCTACCTTAAAGCTTGACCTGGTGTGGAATCTCTGTCATGTGCTTCAGGAACGCGACCTTGCGTCTGGCGGGCGGCTGGCATACGTCATAGAGCTCCTGTCTGGACTGCTGGTCTCGACAAACAGTAGGGGATGGGGTGGAAAACCGGTCTCCAGCTGAGACTCGCCGTGTAGCCACTGTTCTACCTTAAAGCTGGACCTGGTGTGGAATCTCTGTCATGTGCTTCAGGAACGCGACCTTGCGTCTGGCGGGCGGCTGACATACGTCATAGAGCTCCTCTCTGGTCTGCTGGTCTCGACAAACAGTAGGGGATGGGGTGGAAAACCGGTCTCCAGCTGAGACTCGCCGTGTAGCACCTGTTCTACCTTAAAGCTGGACCTGGTGTGGAATCTCTGTCACGTGCTTCAGGAACGCGACCTTGCGTCTGGCGGGCAGCTGACATACGTCATAGAGCTCCTGTCTGGACTGCTGGTCTCGACAAACAGTAGGGGATGGGGTGGAAAACCGGTCTCCAGCTGAGACTCGCCGTGTAGCCACTGTTCTACCTTAAAGCTGGACCTGGTGTGGAATCTCTGGCATGTGCTTCAGGAACGCGACCTTGCGTCTGGCGGGCAGCTGACATACGTCATAGAGCTCCTGTCTGGACTGCTGGTCTCGACAAACAGTAGGGGATGGGGTGGAAAACCGGTCTCCAGCTGAGACTCGCCGTGTAGCCACTGTTCTACCTTAAAGCTGGACCTGGTGTGGAATCTCTGTCATGTGCTTCAGGAACGCGACCTTGCGTCTGGCGGGCGGCTGACATACGTCATAGATCTGCTGTCTGGACTGCTGGTCTCGACAAACAGTAGGGGATGGGGTGGAAAACCGGTCTCCAGCTGAGACTCGCCGTGTAGCCACTGTTCTACCTTAAACCTGGACCTGGTGTGGAATCTCTGTCATGTGCTTCAGGAACGCGACCTTGCGTCTGGCGGGCAGCTGGCATACGTCATAGAGCTCCTGTCTGAACTGTTGGTCTTGGCAAACAGTAGGGGATGGGGTGGAAAACCGGTCTCCAGCTGAGACTCGCCGTGTAGCCACTGTTCTACCTTAAAGCTGGACCTGGTGTGGAATCTCTGTCATGTGCTTCAGGAACGCGACCTTGCGTCTGGCGGGCGGCTGGCATACGTCATAGAGCTCCTGTCTGGACTGTTGGTCTCGACAAACAGTAGGGGATGGGGTGGAAAACCGGTCTCCAGCTGAGACTCGCCGTGTAGCCACTGTTCTACCTTAAAGCTGGACCTGGTGTGGAATCTCTGTCATGTGCTTCAGGAACGCGACCTTGCGTCTGGCGGGCGGCTGGCATACGTCATAGAGCTCCTGTCTGGACTGCTGGTCTCGACAAACAGTAGGGGATGGGGTGGAAAACCGGTCTCCAGCTGAGACTCGCCGTGTAGCCACTGTTCTACCCTAATGCTGGACCTGGTGTGGAATCTCTGCCATGTGCTTCAGGAACGCGACCTTGCGTCTGGCGGGCAGCTGGCATACGTCATACAGCTCCTGTCTGGACTGTTGGTCTCGACAAACAGTAGGGGATGGGGTGGAAAACCGGTCTCCAGCTGAGACTCGCCGTGTAGCCACTGTTCTACCTTAAAGCTGGACCTGGTGTGGAATCTCTGTCATGTGCTTCAGGAACGCGACCTTGCGTCTGGCGGGCGGCTGGCATACGTCATACAGCTCCTGTCTGGACTGTTGGTCTCGACAAACAGTAGGGGATGGGGTGGAAAACCGGTCTCCAGCTGAGACTCGCCGTGTAGCCACTGTTCTACCTTAAAGCTGGACCTGGTGTGGAATCTCTGTCATGTGCTTCAGGAACGCGACCTTGCGTCTGGCGGGCAGCTGGCATACGTCATAGAGCTCCTGTCTGGACTGTTGGTCTCGACAAACAGTAGGGGATGGGGTGGAAAACCGGTCTCCAGCTGAGACTCGCCGTGTAGCCACTGTTCTATCTTAAAGCTGGACCTGGTGTGGAATCTCTGTCATGTGCTTCAGGAACGCGACGTTGCGTCTGGCGGGCAGCTGACATACGTCATAGAGCTCCTCTCTGGACTGCTGGTCTCGACAAACAGTAGGGGATGGGGTGGAAAACCGGTCTCCAGCTGAGACTCGCCGTGTAGCCACTGTTCTACCTTAAAGCTGGACCTGGTGTGGAATCTCTGTCATGTGCTTCAGGAACGCGACCTTGCGTCTGGCGGGCAGCTGACATACGTCATACAGCTCCGGTCTGGACTGTTGGTCTCGGCAAACAGTAGGGGATGGGGTGGAAAACCGGTCTCCAGCTGAGACTCGCCGTGTAGCCACTGTTCTACCTTAAAGCTGGACCTGGTGTGGAATCTCTGTCATGTGCTTCAGGAACGCGACCTTGCGTCTGGCGGGCGGCTGGCATACGTCATAGAGCTCCTGTCTGGACTGCTGGTCTCGACAAACAGTAGGGGATGGGGTGGAAAACCGGTCTCCAGCTGAGACTCGCCGTTTAGCCACTGTTCTACCTTAAAGCTGGACCTGGTGTGGAATCTCTGTCATGTGCTTCAGGAACGCGACCTTGCGTCTGGCGGGCAGCTGACATACGTCATAGAGCTCCTGTCAGGACTGTTGGTCTCGACAAACAGTAGGGTATGAGGTGGAAAACCGGTCTCCAGCTGAGACTCGCCGTGTAGCCTCCTCTCTACCTTAAAGCTGGACCTGGTGTGGAATCTCTGTCATGTGCTTCAGGAACGCGACGTTGCGTCTGGCGGGCAGCTGACATACGTCATAGAGCTCCTGTCTGGACAGCTGGTCTCGACAAACAGTAGGGGATGGGGTGGAAAACCGGTCTCCAGCTGAGACTCGCCGTGTAGCCACTGTTCTACCTTAAAGCTGGACCTGGTGTGGAATCTCTGCCATTTGCTTCAGGAACGCGACCTTGCGTCTGGCGGGCAGCTGGCATACGTCATAGAGCTCCTGTCTGGACTGTTGGTCTCGGCAAACAGTAGGGGATGGGGTGGAAAACCGGTCTCCAGCTGAGACTCGCCGTGTAGCCACTGTTCTACCTTAAAGCTGGACCTGGTGTGGAATCTCTGTCATGTGCTTCAGGAACGCGACCTTGCGTCTGGCGGGCAGCTGGCATACGTCATACAGCTCCTGTCTGGACTGCTGGTCTCGACAAACAGTAGGGGATGGGGTGGAAAACCGGTCTCCAGCTGAGACTCGCCGTGTAGCCACTGTTCTACCTTAAAGCTGGACCTGGTGTGGAATCTCTGTCATGTGCTTCAGGAACGCGACCTTGCGTCTGGCGGGCAGCTGGCATACGTCATACAGCTCCTGTCTGGACTGTTGGTCTCGACAAACAGTAGGGGATGGGGTGGAAAACCGGTCTCCAGCTGAGACTCGCCGTGTAGCCACTGTTCTACCTTAAAGCTGGACCTGGTGTGGAATCTCTGTCATGTGCTTCAGGAACGCGACCTTGCGTCTGGCGGGCGGCTGGCATACGTCATACAGCTCCTGTCTGGACTGTTGGTCTCGACAAACAGTAGGGGGTGGGGTGGAAAACCGGTCTCCAGCTGAGACTCGCCGTGTAGCCACTGTT
Source organism: Meconema thalassinum (assembly GCA_946902985.2). Classification (NCBI taxonomy): domain Eukaryota; kingdom Metazoa; phylum Arthropoda; class Insecta; order Orthoptera; family Tettigoniidae; genus Meconema; species Meconema thalassinum. The sequence goes on along the minus strand of OX336395.1, from coordinate 17,617,462 downwards.
CTACCTTAAAGCTGGACCTGGTGTGGAATCTCTGTCATGTGCTTCAGGAACGCGACCTTGCGTCTGGCGGGTGGCTGGCATACGTCATAGAGCTCCTGTCTGAACTGTTGGTCTCGGCAAACAGTAGGGGATGGGTTGGAAAACCGGTCTCCAGCTGAGACTCGCCGTGTAGCCACTGTTCTACCTTAAAGCTGGACCTGGTGTGGAATCTCTGTCATGTGCTTCAGGAACGCGACCTTGCGTCTGGCGGGCGGCTGACATACGTCATACAGCTCCTGTCTGGACTGTTGGTCTCGACAAACAGTAGGGGATGGGGTGGAAAACCGGTCTCCAGCTGAGACTCGCCGTGTAGCCACTGTTCTACCTTAAAGCTGGACCTGGTGTGGAATCTCTGTCATGTGCTTCAGGAACGCGACCTTGCGTCTGGCGGGCGGCTGGCATACGTCATACAGCTCCTGTCTGGACTGTTGGTCTCGACAAACAGTAGGGGATGGGGTGGAAAACCGGTCTCCAGCTGAGACTCGCCGTGTAGCCACTGTTCTACCTTAAAGCTGGACCTGGTGTGGAATCTCTGTCATGTGCTTCAGGAACGCGACCTTGCGTCTGGCGGGCAGCTGGCATACGTCATACAGCTCCTGTCTGGACTGCTGGTCTCGACAAACAGTAGGGGATGGGGTGGAAAACCGGTCTCCAGCTGAGACTCGCCGAGTAGCCACTGTTCTACCTTAAAGCTGGACCTGGTGTGGAATCTCTGTCATGTGCTTCAGGAACGCGACCCTGCGTCTGGCGGGCAGCTGGCATACGTCATAGAGCTCCTGTCTGGACTGTTGGTCTCGACAAACAGTAGGGGATGGGGTGGAAAACCGGTCTCCAGCTGAGACTCAACGTGTAGCCACTGTTCTACCCTAACGCTGGACCTGGTGTGGAATCTCTGTCATGTGCTTCAGGAACGCGACCTTGCGTCTGGCGGGCAGCTGACATACGTCATAGAGCTCCTGTCTGGACTGTTGGTCTCAACAAACAGTAGGGGATGGGGTGGAAAACCGGTCTCCAGCTGAGACTCGCCGTGTAGCCACTGTTCTACCTTAAAGCTGGACCTGGTGTGGAATCTCTGTCATGTGCTTCAGGAACGCGACCCTGCGTCTGGCGGGCAGCTGGCATACGTCATAGAGCTCCTGTCTGGACTGCTGGTCTCGACAAACAGTAGGGGGTGGGGTGGAAAACCGGTCTCCAGCTGAGACTCGCCGTGTAGCCACTGTTCTACCTTAAAGCTGGACCTGGTGTGGAATCTCTGTCATGTGCTTCAGGAACGCGACCTTGCGTCTGGCGGGCAGCTGGCATACGTCATACAGCTCCTGTCTGGACTGCTGGTCTCGACAAACAGTAGGGGGTGGGGTGGAAAACCGGTCTCCAGCTGAGACTCGCCGTGTAGCCACTGTTCTACCTTAAAGCTGGACCTGGTGTGGAATCTCTGTCATGTGCTTAAGGAACGCGACCCTGCGTCTGGCGGGCAGCTGGCATACGTCATACAGCTCCTGTCTGGACTGCTGGTCTCGACAAACAGTAGGGGATGGGGTGGAAAACCGGTCTCCAGCTGAGACTCGCCGTGTAGCCTCCTCTCTACCGTCCGCGACCTCTTTCTGCTGTCATTCTTGGATCTTCTCGGTTAGATAACCTTGATGCTCCTCCCGCTTCCTTCTTGGGTCCATCTTCTGGTGGTACATCGGCTGATGTTCATCGATGTCGGTAGAATAATAGTGGTGTTTATCATCGTGAGAAATCACCTTGACATGTGAGTTTCTCTCCATAGTAGTAGAATAGTGTGTATTCAGAACGAACTGCAGTTGGTAGCGCAGCCCGTCCTCTTAATCAAGCTACATGGTCATCTCTGGATATCGCTTGTTAGTGTAGCTTCTCTGCTTCGAAATAGTTGGTCGTGATCTCTCCCCTTTGACCTGGTTCAATAGATATTTTGTAGATAGTAATGTTTAGCTTTTTATAATGTGTTCCAATACTTCTGCTTTCTTCTCCTCTACGTAGTATTTCGTAGAAGTTCCAATGCGATGATACGAGTATAACAAAGTATCACCCAGTATAGTTTCTGGTTCTTTCTTCTTAATATCTCTTCTCAATTGTTATAGTTTGTTATTTTTCATGGCGTCATATTTATCTCTCTGTTGTATTGCTTCATGTTGAATTCTCAATTATCACAAGTTACATTCTTGTATATTTCGGAGTGAAATGTAATACGTGTTACTTCTCCAAAAGTTCGTAACGAAAGAGCCTCGCTTCCTAGCGTTTGCTTGCCTCCTCGGTGAAAGCTTTCCCTCCATAATCAATCTTCCTAGCCTCACTCCTTGCTGCAAACACACACATCGGTTCGTATCTCCTCTTGTAGATATCCGATTTAATCGCGGTTTCAACCATTAAATTTCATTTTTCCTCCTGGTAAATTTGGTATGTTACAGTCCTTTCCATTATTAAAATAATGTATATAATATCCATTTGTTCCCTCGTAATCTCTGTGTCTTCTGATTGGCTGAGTACCTGTTCTGAACCGCGCCAGACACACGACCCCCCTTATCCTCTATCTGGTCGCGTGCATGACCTCTACTTATCATTGCTCTGTCCCCTAGCTGACGAAAACTGGTTTCTCGCGGCCAACATCTACAAACTGTGCATTTTCCTGGACTCGGCCTGAGTACCTCACCCTTGGCTAAAATATCTTGGGTTACAAAATTTCCATTTCTGCTCCAAATATACATATTTCTATTGGCTAAAATGTTACCATTTACTTCTGGGTGTCAAAGCTCTCCTCCTGCATACTAATTTGGTCCAAATCACGAAAAATTTCATATGCAACCTTTCTCAGACGGTCTCCGTTCGAATCTCGTCCAGTACATAGTCTACGCTGGACATGATTTCGAGCACAGTACCGTACCTTATTTACGACCATAAGACGCACCCTGATATTTTATGTAAATGTAAGGAAAAATATAATTTAACTGTATTATCCAATTTTTTTTATTGAAATAATTTAATTTGTATACAAAAACAAATAAGGTGGTGCAATAATATGTTGTAAGAAAACCTCTTATGTACAACTGGCATTGTATACGGTAAATTGTCACTACCGGAACTTGCTGGAGTTCCCTGCAACTTGCATTCCTGTGAGACAAAGGCAGGTATTCCTTAACCACTGTTTCTTAACTTGGGCACGTAATAAAAGGGTCAATTGTTGTGAGTAATGTAAGGAATTTGTTGAGCATTAGTGTAGCAAATTATGTATACTCTGTCTATATACGATAGATCATAAGATGCGGCCATATTTTGTGCAGTAATTTTGCTAACAAAAAGTGTGTCTTATGGTCGAAAAATATAGTGGTTAAAAGACAAGGTGTAGAGAGTGCAGTGCTGGTCTTTCGCCTGTGGGCGATCTAATGTCGATGATATGAATGATCATAGCATCACAAACCCCCAGGGGAATTCACTATATGAAGTTAAAATCCCTCGACCTAGTTGAGAATGGAAGCCAGGGCCCTTTGGTCCAAAGTCCAGTATGGTATCCACTTAGCCACGGAGCTGGACTGTTCATGTGGTGAAGGGATAACAAAAGCAGATAGCTGATATTTGATATGCTTATAGGGGCAGATGACCTTGCTGATGACAATTATAATCTGTATTCTATCGGTTTGTGCCTGTAAATGTGTATTTAAGATGTAGTAATAGAGGATCTAAGTTTGCATAACTTGTTATATCATAACTGGTATTTTTATGAAATGACCAACAAAACCCACACCAATGGATACAGTATTTGTGTATTGGTGTCAAGCAGAGACGTGATGTAGTTTTGAAACTTGTATCCTGTTCCTACCTTTGTCATCCGCAGACGATCGGTGGATAAATTAGATAAAATGGCTATTTATTCTTTCCTTTGATGAAAACATGACAAAGCTAATGAAATTAAAGAGATTATTAACAAGGGTTATTTACCACCTAAAAGTTAACTATTATTCCCCACATTAAAATAAAAGATCCATTTTCTCCCATACTTTGATGATGTTTCCACAGCACTATCACAAGCGGCTACTCTGATACATGGATGATGTTTCCACAGCACTATCACGAGTGGCTGCTACTCCGATACATGGATTATGTTTCCACAGCATTATCACGAGTGGTTACTACTCCGATACATGGATGATGATTCCACAGCACTATCACTAATGGCTGCTACTCCGATCATGGATGAAGTTTCCACAGCACTATCACTAATGGCTACTCCGATACACGGATTAAGTTTCCACAGCACTATCACGAGTGGCTACTCCGATACATGGATGATGTTTCCACAGCACTATCACTAATGGCTGCTACTCCGATCATGGATGAAGTTTCCACAGCACTATCACGAGTGGCTACTCGGATACATGGATTATGTTTCCACAGCATTATCACGAGTGGTTAATACTCCGATACATGGATGAAGTTTCCACAGCACTATCACGAGTGGCTGCTACCCCGATACATGGATGATGTTTCCACAGCACTATCACAAGTGGCTGCTACTCCGATACATGGATGATGTTTCCACAGCACTATCACTAGTGGCTGCTACTCCGATACACGGATGATGTTTCCACAGCACTATCACTAGTGGCTGCTACTCCGATACATGGATGATGTTTCCACAGCACTATCACTAGTGGCTACTACTCCGATACATGGATGATGTTTCAACAGCACTATCACTAGTGGCTGCTACTCCGATAGATGAATGATGTTTCCACAGCACTATCACTAGTGGCTACTACTCCGATACATGGATGATGTTTCCACAGCACTATCACTAGTGGCTGCTACTCCGATAGATGAATGATGTTTCCACAGCACTATCACTAGTGACTGCTACTCCGATACATGGATGATGTTTCCACAGCACTATCACAAGTGGCTGCTACTCCGATACATGGATGATGTTTCCACAGCACTATCACTAGTGGCTGCTACTCCGATACACGGATGATGTTTCCACAGCACTATCACTAGTGGCTGCTACTCCGATAGATGAATGATGTTTCCACAGCACTATCACTAGTGGCTACTACTCCGATACATGGATGATGTTTCCACAGCACTATCACTAGTGGCTACTACTCCGATACATGGATGATGTTTCCACAGCACTAGCACTAGTGGCTACTACTCCGATACATGGATGATGTTTCCACAGCACTATCACTAGTGGCTACTACTCCGATACATGGCTGATGTTTCCACAGCACTATCACTAGTGGCTGCTACTCCGATACATGGATGATGTTTCCACAGCACTATCACAAGTGGCTGCTACTCCGATACATGGATGATGTTTCCACAGCACTATCACTAGTGGCTACTACTCCGATACATGGATGATGTTTCCACAGCACTATCACTAGTGGCTGCTACTCCGATAGATGAATGATGTTTCCACAGCACTATCACAAGTGGCTACTACTCCGATAGATGAATGATGTTTCCACAGCACTATCACTAGTGGCTACTACTCCGATACATGGATGATGTTTCCACAGCACTATCACTAGTGGCTACTACTCCGATACATGGATGATGTTTCCACAGCACTAGCACTAGTGGCTACTACTCCGATACATGGATGATGTTTCCACAGCACTATCACTAGTGGCTACTACTCCGATACATGGATGATGTTTCCACAGCACTATCACTAGTGGCTGCTACTCCGATACATGGATGATGTTTCCACAGCACTATCACTAGTGGCTGCTACTCCGATACATGGATGATGTTTCCACAGCACTATCACGAGTGGCTGCTACTCCGATACATGGATGATGTTTCCACAGCACTATCACTAGTGGCTGCTACTCCGATACATGGATGATGTTTCCACAGCACTATCACTAGTGGCTATTACTCCGATACACGGATGATGTTTCCACAGCACTATCACTAGTGGCTACTCCAATACATGGACGATGTTTCCACAGCACTATCACGAGTGGCTACTCCCATACATGGACAATGTTTCCACAGCACTATCACTAGTGGCTGCTACTCTGATACATGGATGATGTTTCCACAGCACTATCACTAGTGGCTACTCCAATACATGGACGATGTTTCCACAGCACTATCACGAGTGACTGCTACTCCGATACATGGATGATGTTTCCACAGCACTATCACGAGTGGCTGCTACTCTGATACATGGATGATGTTTCCACAGCACTATCACTAGTAGCTGCTACTCTGATACATGGACGATGTTTCCACAGCACTATCACTAGTAGCTGCTACTCTGATACATGGACGATGGTTCCACAGCACTATCACTAGTAGCTGCTACTCCGATACATGGATGATGTTTCCACAGCACTATCACGAGTGGCTGCTACTCCGATACATGGATGAAGTTTCCACAGCACTATCACGAGTGGCTGCTACTCTGATACATGGATGATGTTTCCACAGCACTATCACGAGTGGCTGCTACTCCGATACATGGATGATGTTTCCACAGCACTATCACGAGTGGCTGCTACTCTGATACATGGATGATGTTTCCACAGCACTATCACTAGTAGCTGCTACTCCGATACATGGATGATGTTTCCACAGCACTATCACGAGTGGCTGCTACTCCGATACATGGATGATGTTTCCACAGCACTATCACGAGTGGCTGCTACTCTGATACATGGATGATGTTTCCACAGCACTATCACGAGTGGCTGCTACTCCGATACATGGATGATGTTTCCACAGCACTATCACGAGTGGCTGCTACTCTGATACATGGATGATGTTTCCACAGCACTATCACGAGTGGCTGCTACTCCGATACATGGATGATGTTTCCACAGCACTATCACGAGTGGCTGCTACTCTGATACATGGATGATGTTTCCACAGCACTATCACTAGTGGCTGCTACTCCGATACATGGATGATGTTTCCACAGCACTATCTCTAGTGGCTACTACTCTGATACATGGATGATGTTTCCACAGCACTATCACTAGTGGCTGCTACTCCGATACATGGATGATGTTTCCACAGCACTATCACGAGTGGCTGCTACTCTGATACATGGATGATGTATCCACAGCACTATCACTAGTGGCTGCTACTCCGATACATGGATGATGTTTCCACAGCACTATCACTAGTGGCTATTACTCCGATACATGGATTATGTTTCCACAGCACTATCACTAGTGGCTACTACTCCGATACATGGATGATGTTTCCATAGCACTATCACTAGTGGCTGCTACTCCGATACATGGATGATGTTTCCACAGCACTATCACTAGTGGCTGCTACTCCGATACATGGATGATGTTTCCACAGCACTATCACGAGTGGCTGCTACTCTGATACATGGATGATGTTACCACAGCACTATCACTAGTGGCTATTACTCCGATACACGGATGATGTTTCCACAGCACTATCACTAGTGGCTGCTACTCCGATACATGGATGATGTTTCCACAGCACTATCACTAGTGGCTATTACTCCGATACACGGATGATGTTTCCACAGCATTATCACTAGTGGCAGCTACTCCGATACATGGATGATGTTTCCACAGCACTATCACGAGTGGCAGCTACTCCGATACACGGATGATGTTTCCACAGCACTATCACTAGTGGCTATTACTCCGATACACGGATGATGTTTCCACAGCATTATCACGAGTGGCTGCTACTCCGATACATGGATGATGTTTCCACAGCACTATCACTAGTGGCTATTACTCCGATACACGGATGATGTTTCCACAGCATTATCACGAGTGGCAGCTACTCCGATACATGGATGATGTTTCCACAGCACTATCACTAGTGACTACTACTCTGATACATGGATGATATTTCCACTGCACTATCACTAGTGGCTGCTACTCCGATACATGGATGATGTTTCCACAGCACTATCACGAGTGGCAGCTACTCTGATACATGGATGATGTTTCCACAGCACTATCACTAGTGGCTGCTACTCCGATACATGGATGATGTTTCCATAGCACTATCACTAGTGGCTGCTACTCCGATACATGGATGATGTTTCCATAGCACTATCACTAGTGGCTGCTACTCCGATACATGGATGATGTTTCCACAGCACTATCACTAGTGGCTATTACTCCGATACACGGATGATGTTTCCACAGCACTATCACTAGTGGCTACTCCAATACATGGATGATGTTTCCACAGCACTATCACTAGTGGCTGCTACTCCGATATATGGATGATGTTTCCACAGCACTATCACTAGTGGCTGCTACTCCGATACATGGATGATGTTTCCTCAGCACTATCACTAGTGGCTGCTACTCTGATATATGGATGATGTTTCCACAGCACTATCACAAGTGGATGCTACACCGATACATAGATGATGTTTCCACAGCACTATCACTAGTGGCCACTACCCCGATACGTGGATGATGTTTCCACAGCACTATCACTAGTGGCTACTACTCCGATACGTGGATGATGTTTCCACAGCACTATCACTAGTGGCTGCTACTCCGATACATGGATGATGTTTCCACAGCACTATCACGAGTGGCTGCTACTCCGATACATGGATGATGTTTCCACAGCACTATCACGAGTGGCTACTCCGATACATGGACGATGTTTCCACAGCACTATCACGAGTGACTGCTACTCCGATACATGGATGATGTTTCCACAGCACTATCACTAGTGGCTGCTACTCCGATACATGGATGATGTTTCCACAGCACTATCACTAGTGGCTGCTACTCCGATACATGGATGATGTTTCCACAGCACTATCACGAGTGGCTGCTACTCCGATACATGGATGATGTTTCCACAGCACTATCACTAGTGGCTGCTACTCCGATACATGGATGATGTTTCCACAGCACTATCACTAGTGGCTGCTACTCCGATACGTGGATGATGTTTCCACAGCACTATCACTAGTGGCTGCTACTCCGATACATGGATGATGTTTCCACAGCACTATCACGAGTGGCTGCTACTCCGATACATGGATGATGTTTCCACAGCACTATCACTAGTGGCTGCTACTCCGATACATGGATGATGTTTCCACAGCACTATCACTAGTGGCTGCTACTCCGATACATGGATGATGTTTCCACAGCACTATCACTAGTGGCTACTACTCCGATACATGGATGATGTTTCCACAGCACTATCACTAGTGGCTGCTACTCCGATACATGGATGATGTTTCCACAGCATTATCACTAGTTGCTACTACTCCGATACATGGATGATGTTTCCACAGCACTATCACTAGTGGCTACTACTCCGATACATGGATGATGTTTCCACAGCACTATCACTAGTGGCTACTACTCCGATACATGGATGGTGTTTCCACAGCTCTATCACTAGTGGCTGCTACTCCGATACATGGATGATGTTTCCACAGCACTATCACTAGTGGCTACTACTCCGATACATGGATGATGTTTCCACAGCACTATCACTAGTGGCTGCTACTCCGATACATGGATGATGTTTCCAAAGCACTATCACTAGTGGCTGCTACTCTGATACATGGATGATGTTTCCACAGCACTATCACTAGTGGCTACTACTCTGATACATGGATGATGTTTCCACAGCACTATCACTAGTGGCTACTACTCCGATACATGGATGATGTTTCCACAGCACTATCACTAGTGGCTACTACTCCGATACATGGATGATGTTTCCACAGCACTATCACTAGTGGCTACTACTCTGATACATGGATGATGTTTCCACAGCACTATCACGAGTGGCTGCTACTCCGATACATGGATGATGTTTCCACAGCACTATCACTAGTGGCTGCTACTCCGATACATGGATGATGTTTCCACAGCACTATCACAAGTGGCTACTACTCTGATACATGGATGATGTTTCCACAGCACTATCACTAGTGGCTACTACTCCGATACATGGATGATGTTTCCACAGCACTATCACTAGTGGCTACTACTCCGATACATGGATGATGTTTCCACAGCACTATCACTAGTGGCTACTACTCTGATACATGGATGATGTTTCCACAGCACTATCACGAGTGGCTGCTACTCCGATACATGGATGATGTTTCCACAGCACTATCACTAGTGGCTACTACTCCGATACATGGATGATGTTTCCACAGCACTATCACTAGTGGCTGCTACTCCGATACATGGATGATGTTTCCACAGCACTATCACGAGTGGCTGCTACTCCGATATATGGATGATGTTTCCACAGCACTACCACGAGTGGCTGCTACTCCGATACATGGATGATGTTTCCACAGCACTACCACGAGTGGCTGCTACTCCGATATATGGATGATGTTTCCACAGCACTATCACGAGTGGCTGCTACTCCGATACATGGAGGATGTTTCCATAGCACTACCACGAGTGGCTGCTACTCCGATACATGGATGATGTTTCCACAGCACTACCACGAGTGGCTGCTACTCCGATACATGGATGATATTTCCACAGCACTATCACGAGTGGCTACTACTCCGATACATGGATGATGTTTCCACAGCACTATCACTAGTGGCTACTACTCCGATACATGGATGATGTTTCCACAGCACTATCACTAGTGGCTACTACTCCGATACATGGATGATGTTTCCACAGCACTATCACTAGTGGCTGCTACTCCGATACATGGCTAATGTTTCCACAGCACTATCACTAGTGGCCGCTACTCCGATACATGGATGATGTTTCCATAGCACTATCACTAGTGGCTGCTACTCCGATACATGGATGATGTTTCCACAGCACTATCACGAGTGGCTGCTACTCTGATACATGGATGATGTTTCCACAGCACTATCACTAGTGGCTGCTACTCCGATACATGGATGATGTTTCCACAGCACTACCACGAGTGGCTGCTACTCCGATACATGGATGATATTTCCACAGCACTATCACGAGTGGCTACTACTCCGATACATGGATGATGTTTCCACAGCACTATCACTAGTGGCTACTACTCCGATACATGGATGATGTTTCCACAGCACTATCACTAGTGGCTACTACTCCGATACATGGATGATATTTCCACAGCACTATCACTAGTGGCTGCTACTCCGATACATGGCTAATGTTTCCACAGCACTATCACTAGTGGCTGCTACTCCGATACATGGATGATGTTTCCATAGCACTATCACTAGTGGCTGCTACTCCGATACATGGATGATGTTTCCACAGCATTATCACTAGTTGCTACTACTCCGATACATGGATGATGTTTCCATAGCACTATCACTAGTGGCTGCTACTCCGATACATGGATGATGTTTCCACAGCATTATCACTAGTTGCTACTACTCCGATACATGGATGATGTTTCCATAGCACTATCACTAGTGGCTGCTACTCCGATACATGGATGTTGTTTCCATAGCACTATCACTAGTGGCTGCTACTCCGATACATGGATGATGTTTCCACAGCACTATCACTAGTGGCTGCTACTCCGATACATGGATGATGTTTCCACAGCATTATCACTAGTTGCTACTACTCCGATACATGGATGATGTTTCCACAGCACTATCACAAGTGGCTGCTACTCCGATACATGGATGAAGTTTCCACAGCACTATCACTAGTGGCTACTACTCCGATACATGGATGATGTTTCCACAGCACTATCACTAGTGGCTACTACTCCGATACATGGATGATATTTCCACAGCATTATCACTAGTTGCTACTACTCCGATACATGGATGATGTTTCAACAGCACTATCACAAGTGGCTACTCTGATACATGGATGATGTTTCCACAGCACTATCACTAGTGGCTGCTACTCCGATACATGGATGATGTTTCCACAGCACTATCACAAGTGGCTGCTACTCCGATACATGGATGATGTTTCCACAGCACTATCACTAGTGGCTGCTACTCCGATACATGGATGTTGTTTCCATAGCACTATCACTAGTGGCTGCTACTCCGATACATGGAAGATGTTTCAACAGCACTATCACAAGTGGCTACTCTGATACATGGATGATGTTTCCACAGCACTATCACTAGTGGCTGCTACTCCGATACATGGATGTTGTTTCCGTAGCACTATCACAAGTGGCTACTACTCCGATACATGGATGTTGTTTCCCTAGCACTATCACTAGTGGCTGCTACTCCGATACATGGATGTTGTTTCCACAGCACTATCACTAGTGGCTGCTACTCCGATACATGGATGATGTTTCAACAGCACTATCACAAGTGGCTACTCTGATACATGGATGATGTTTCCACAGCACTATCACTAGTGGCTGCTACTCCGATACATGGATGATGTTTCCACAGCACTATCACTAGTGGCTACTACTCTGATACATGGATGATGTTTCCACAGCACTATCACTAGTGGCTGCTACTCCGATACATGGATGATGTTTCCACAGCTCTATCACAAGTGGCTGCTACTCCGATACATGGATGATGTTTCCACAGCATTATCTTTAGTGGCTGCTACTCCGATACATGGATGATGTTTCCACAGCACTATCACTAGTGGCTGCTACTCCGATACATGGATGATGTTTCCACAGCACTATCACGAGTTGCTGCTACTCCAATACATGGAAAGCGGCTTACTCTGTGTATGGAGAATGAGAGACGTCACCTATCTCATTTGATCTTCAAAACTAAGCAAAACAAAACTTTATGTATGCGTCTACATTATAAAGAAAAATAAAAGTTTTCTGATTCATACAATGGGTTTTATTACGTTAAAGAAAAAGGAAGTTATGCTGCCACACCCTGTATAAAGCCTACTCAATCGTGGCGTTCTCTGAATCACCACTGTCCTCCTAACAGTGCGCGTATTGACCACTGCAGCGCTGAGTACTCACCTAACATTAACATGTAATAGCATTACTATCGGAAGCTAAAACCAGCAAAGATGTAACTACACACTATATTTTCAGTACATGAATACACATTGTTGAGTAGAATGAACTCTTACTACTAAAAATGAACATCTCTTTTACCACCGTGAAAGAAGTATGGTTTGAATAGAGCCTCTTCTCTGTCTCCAGAAGGGTAAGTTAATAGCCTACACGTTACACTTAACAGTAATGTGCGGCGTGTGCATTTGTAATTCAGGTGATGATTGGAAGGAGACCTTAAGTTAGAAACCATCCCGGCATTTGCCTGGAGTAGAAGTGGGTAACCACGAAAAACCATTTCCAGGAAGGATGAGATAGGAATCTAACCCACCTCTTATCAGGTTTTTCCTGATGAAGCTGAGTGTACCCCGTTCCAGCTCTCAGACCAGAATAAAATTTCTTGGCAGAGCCTGGATTCTAACATGGATCTCTGGGGGCAACAACCAAGAATGCCAGCCACTACACGACGAGGTGGTCAGGAGATTATCATCATCATCAGAACTGGAGAAATAATACAAGTTCACCTGATTTTCAGTCGCATGGTCAGCGGAGGCTACATACCTTGTCTTATTGCTTTAATCCATAGGAAATTCATGAAAACTAGTTCCAGGAACATTATTTCTAGAGCCTTGTTTACAAAATGGCACGCAGCAGTATACCATCGTAATACAATGGCCTTATTTCATTGGAGGCTACGGTTTGACATAACATGCTGCCAGCCTATGCAGCTTCGAAGTTCACACATGTAAGAAGCTGTTTTCATCAACAATACAATGTGAGCCTACCTATCTCATGTCAAGAGTGCTTGATAAAATTAGTAGTATCCCGAGTTAGTTAGTTATTGTTGTTTTACGGGACGGAACAGTGAGGTCAACAGCCCCTCGGTATCCAGAGTCCATCTCCAATAATATCACTAATGAAATTCTAAGACAGAGGGAGAGGTCGACTCCAGTATCGTAAGCCAGGTTTTGTTTCGCTGGAAGAAGTAACGGACGAAATGATATCGGTTACGCTGAGCAGTCCAGGAATAGCCTGAACGTTAACTAGAATACTGTTGCCACATGTTGCTTAAAATCTTATTCTACAGTGTGGAGTAAGTGATCATCCTGAGGAACTGAGCAGGATAAAATTGCAAAAGTTTCTTCGCCCATCCGTCACTAACTACACCAATGACACGAGACTACGTCTTGAGAAGATAAACAACTTAGGAGTAAAAAAAAAATTACAAAAATTAAGAAAGTCGTTCCTTTTCACTGAAATTCCATGGTACGCTGGTAAAAATATTCAGTGCAACCATCTACAGTACCGTACCATACTCTTGTACACTCCAGACAGTTGAACGTGCCATATAATAAGGGAAATCCGGAGATATAGAATTCCGGTGAAATATTTCGCACACACGCACACAGACACACACGGACTCACACGCGGACAAAAGGTGATCTCTTAAGCCGTGTGTCTGTGTGTGTGTTTGTTTGCGTCCCCCCCCCCCAATAACTTATAAATGGCCTGATCGATGTCAATGAAACTCGGTAAGGTCACAGTACTATTACGGCCGACCCCGACCATGTCGTACACATTTTAATACGTCTCACTAATCCAACATGGCGGCTGTGCAAAAAATTTCACCGGCATTCAACTTCTCCGAAAATATTACCGATAACACCCTGAACTTTTGTACGGTGATAAAGGGCACTACTAAACGTTCTTATTTGGGACTTTCAAAAACCTGTCAACTACAAAACGAACATGGCGAACAAGCGAATTTGAATCTTTTAAATAGACCTTACTCACGATTTTAACATCTGATTGCAGTAAAACTTGCTAAAGAAAATGTCTAAGCACATAGAAATGCACTGGCATCTAATTTACTTCAATTGTTTATGTAACCTCAAGATGGCGGCTGTGCGAAATATTTCACTGGCATTTTATATCTCCGAAACTATTGCTGATATCACCCTGAAATTTTGTACGGTGATGAAGGGTACTACTAAACGTTTACCTATGTGACTTTCAAAAACCTGTTATCTACAAAACGAACATGGCGGCAGAGCGAATTTGAAACTTTTATATAGATTTTTCTCGCGTTTTAACCATCCAAACGCAAAGAAATTTGGTACAGCAAATGTTTAAACATATTGTAATGCTGTGGCAACTAACTTGGTTCAATTGTCTACATAAACTCAAGATGGCGGCTATGCGAAATATTTCACCGGCATTCTATATCTCCGAAATTATTAATGAAATCAACCTGAAATTTTGTACAGAGATAAAAGGTACTACTAGAAGTTCAGTTTTGAGACTTCCAAAAACCTGTAAAATACAAAACGAACATGGCGGCCAGGTGAAGGGGAAACATTTGTATAGACTTGTATCGCGATTTAACCATCTGAGCGCAGTGAAACTTAGTATACACATTGTAATGCACTGGCATCTAATTTAGTACAATAGTTCGCAAAACCTCAAGATGGCCGCAGTGCGCAATTTTAAAATTAAGTTTTTATTTCTTGTGTATTATTCACTCAAATTCATAATCCATTCGCTGCCAAAAGTTAAGTTTGCTCACGCGAACAAAAACTAAGTCGTGCTGACCACTGGTACGGCGACTAAGTCCTCCGACCGTCAGAATCTCGGCGTGTATACTGTCACTTCACGTTACGTAGTTCCGCACATGAGCAAATGCTCCGTTGTAATGATGTGACTATGTTCAGAATCGTGGCCTTTATATAGACCAGCGAGAAATTGTTCCAGAACCTTCCATCTCGTATCTCTGTTTCTACTGGACCGATTTTAACGCTTGATAGCTCAAAATCCTTCTCTTGTAATTGCCAGTAAAGTGTGCTAATTTCCTAGCGTCCATCTCTTCTCCTAAAGGTAATTCCAGAAAAATATTTCTCGTGACGTATGCGGGCTCCACGTCATAATCTCACGTCTTTCGCCCCTGCGATACATGCTTCCCTCAGCACTTTTGAGTCTCCTCCGCGCGTTATTCAAACCATCCATTCCCTCAATCTCTTCAACTAATAACTCTTCTTTCCAAAATAATAATGTCAACAATGTCACGGACGTGTGAACGATCCGGGTATAATAGGTCTTGGCTACTTACTCAAATTCATAATCCAATCAACAAGTAATCTTCCGTAGAGTTCCTCCAATCCTGTTCTCGCGTGTTTTAGGCAACTTGGTGAAATCTAAATAAGAATGTATGCAACAATTAATTAAATTAAAGCTTCGAAGCATTTCAGACGAGCTATTTTGAACACACAACATATTCTATAATCTGCGTCTATAATAATAGTAAAAACTGTTTTAATAGTAGTAGCTACCTTGTTCAACTTCATTGGACTTGAAATTCCAAAGAAAACTGAGAAATTAATAAATGAAACGTGCATCATTGTTGTTGGTACTATAATGTTGGAGACATTGTGTGCAGTGCATTCTGGGAGTTTTCGAGAGGCAACTGTCAGCAACTGTGTGGTAAGAAATCTTAGTGTTATTGTCGTATTTGGAGATGGCAAGATTTTAAGCGGGGTTGGCGACACTGTGCTGACATATAATAACAACTTAATATCCAGAAATGCAACCATAAACCAACATGCACGTAGCCATAGGGGATGGATGTTAAAGTTGGCTACATTGTTATCGTTTAGTGTCTTATTTCAGGTGGCGTGGACTATAGCTCATCGCACCGTGTCGATTTAACAAGAGATGATAGACGGGAAATAGATTGAGTGCTATTTCCATGATTGATATTATGATCGCTCAATATTAACAGTAATACTAATGTTCACTGAAGAAGGTCTGCATTGAGGAAGCTGATACAGCCTTGAGTACGCTAAAGGTAAATAAAGCTGTTGGCGTTGATGGTGTGTATCCAGAGTTCCTTAAAGCCATCAGTCCTAAAACAAAATTGTGGCTCATTGAATTTCTTAATGAGATTTTGAGAACTGGAGAATTACCGAAGCTCTTTTAACAGTCTAAGATAATTGCCATCCTAAAACCACGGAAAGACGGAACCGATGCTTCTAACTACTGACCTGTATCACTACTCTGCATGACCTATAAGCTACTAGAAAGGCTTATTTTGAATCGCATTCAAGAGGCCATTGAGCGAATCATCCCCATCGAACAGGGTGGCTTTAGAAAACATCGGAGCTGCTGTGATCAGGTCTTAACATTGACAACTCGAGTAGAAGCAGGATTTCAACGAGGACTCAACTCAGCTGCAGTGTTTGTGGATCTTACGGCAGCTTATGCTACTGTCTGGAGGAAGGGATTGATGTCGAAGTTCATTGACTTCATCCCATGTCAAAAGCTGGTGTTTCTAGTGAAGAACATGCTCTCTGACAGGCGCTTTAAGGCTTTCCTTAATGGACGTGCTAGCAGTTGGAGAACTCTAAATAACGGCCTACCTGAGGGATCCGCTCTGGCCCCCATTTTGTTTAATTTGTGTATCCATGACATGCCAAACACGGACTCCATGAAAATCCAGTATGCAGACGACCTAGCACTAATCTGCCAGAATAAAAATATTATGATCTGTGAGAATGTGCTGACGAGTGATCTGACGAAATTGAGTGATTACTTCCATAAATGGAGACTTCAGCCAAACCCAAATAAAACTGAGGTTTCTGCATTCCATCTAAATAATACAGAAGCCCAAAGAGAACTACATGTAACTTTCAACGAGATCAAGTACCGCATAACCACAATCCAAAATAACTAGGAATCAGTCTGGATAGGTCCTTGACTTTCAAACAATAGTGCATCAAGTTATCTATGAAACTTGGCTCCAGGGTGAATCTGCTCCGCAAGATTGCCGGTAGTAGTTGGGGTGAGGACGCCAACACTTCACGCTCTGCTGCATTCGTGCTTGTGTATTCTGCTGGTAATACTGTGCTCCTGTGCGGGTGGACAGCGTCCACGTGCAGCTTAATGAAGCCATGAGAGTTATCACTGGGCCTGTCAGATCTACTCCCATTCAGTGGTTACCTGTCCTAACTAATATTGCTCCGCAAGATCTAAGGAGGACAGCAGCTAAGGTACATTTGCTCAAGAAGATCACATCTCAGAAAACTCTCCCTTGTACGATGCCCTACGAGATCCACCAACAACTCGTCTGAAATCACGCAAGCAACCCTGGGTTGATTTGGAAAGTGTCAGTTCTTTCAACGTGACCTCTAAATGGCGACAGCGCTGGCAACAGCATCCACACAACGATGCTTATCTTGTTCAAGATCTGACAAGGAAGGTTGAGGGATTTCATCTACCACGACAAACCTGGTCGAAGCTGAACCGCATTAGGACGGGTCAAGGGAGGTGTGGGCACACCTTGAAGAAATGGGGTTTCTGTTCATCTGCTGATTGCGACTGCAGAGCGGAAGACCAGACGATGGACCATATTGTTAAGGAGTGCCCCCTTCGAGCATTTGACCGTGATTTGAGGACTCTACACCAAGTGACTCAGAGTGCTATGGACTGGTTGTCAAGTTTGGACTTTTCCATTTGAATGATACTTTGCATACTTGTAAAGCCACACGATATATATATACTGCAGAAGGTCTACACCAATGTTTGTTAATTACGAATTAGTTATTGAGTAGATAAATTAAATTAAATCCAACCACTGATAGGACGCGTACAAGTGTAGTGTGTGGCTGATAGTGAAGTGATCAGATGTATAAGTAGTCCATGTTATGTTAAGAGCACAAGGTAAGTGAGCGAGTTGTAGATGCAATAGCAAAGACTCTGTTTGGGAGAGTTACAGATCCCCAATGTGGATAATATGTAGGCTTTGATTCTCTGGTATGAAAACCAGGAGATACATTGAAATAAAGCCTGTAACTACGGTGAAACATATCTCAGAGGTAAATACTGGGGATATGTTCGACGATTATTGAAATAATGCACAGTTACGCACGGGGTAATGACACTCAGAAGATGATATTTCCAACAAACTATGAGGTAAGCGCCACAATCGTCAATTGTATTACCGGCACATTAACTATTCATGGTGCAGGCCAATGGATGATATCCTGATAAAAACAAGAAGTTCCATGACGAACTAAAGAGCCTACTTTTCATGCCAATGATTATTCTACAGTATATGAACCTATCTAGAATAATGACGAAATTAAGTTGCTAATATCAAAATTTCTAATTAGTTCGAAATACTGTACACCTTGCATAATGTTGCCTAATAGAGCACTACAGTTGACAGACCTGATGACTGAATATATTCTTAGTTCCATCTCTTAAGGTACAGAATACAAAATTTGGTTGAAGTCCAATGAATAGCATGGATGTTACATGCAGTTAAACAATGGATCTAACAGCGCACGTAAAATCATGTTGGCAACAATATCATGCATGAATTGGTCAGAAATAATCTGAAATAATATTATCTATTGTTGTGCCAATTTTGAATGAAATCCATTAGATAGTATAGAAGTTACATGCATTTTAAAATTGGACCTATCAGCAGGCTTAGAATCATGCTGGCAGCACTGACGTCTATTAGTTACTCCAAATTCATCTAGAATGCCAGGTACTATACGTGTGCAAAGTTTAGAGCTATTGGCTTGCATACTTTCTGATACTGTATATTGATATTAGGGTAACACAAATAGGGACAGCACATATTAACAGTTGGCAGCCCTGGTTGCTCTTAAGAATACGCATAGTCATATCTGTTATGGTACACATAGCACATACGAAATTTGGTTGAAATCCAAATGATAGTATGGAAGTTACATGTATTTAAAGTTGGACCTGTCAGCAGGCTTAGAATCATGTTGGTAGCACTGACGTATATAAGTTACTCCAAATTAATATAGAATGTCAGGTATTATACGTGTGCATAATTTAAAGCTGTCGGCTTGCATACTTTCTGATATATTGGTATTTGGATAAAATAAATTAGGAGCATTTATTAACAGTTGGCAGCCCTGGTGGGTCTCAAGAATACGCTCAGTCGTATCTGGTTATTGTGACAATTCTATGTTCAAATCTAGATTAACAATGTCTGGTTTGTTAAGAGTCTACAGACTTCTTACAAAAAATATGTGTGTTGTTAGGTGAAGGGCATTGCAAGCACATACGAAATTTGGTTGAATTCCAATTGATAGTGTAGAAGTTATATGCATTCAAAAATTGGACCAATCAGCAGGCTTATAATCATTTTGGCAACACTGCCATGTATGGCCTCCAGGAAATTAAACTGCAATATTATTATCTATACGTGTGCCAATTTTGAAATAGCTCCCATTCATACCTTCCAAGATATCCAACATGGAGCTCAAATTTCAATTGCGTTTTTTTAGCAGTTGGTAGCACTGACATCATTTTCAAATACGGCCGTCAGATATTCGGGTGTAGGCATTTACTCCTACCAAATTTTGTTTCGATTGCTCCAGCGGTTTAGGAGTTGATAGGGGGACACACACAAGGCCAGACAGACAGACAGACAGACAGAAGGACAGACAGACAGACAGACAGAAGGACAGACAGACATTTGCTCGATCTCATCAGTCTACTTTTTCCTCATTTTTTCAAATGTGAAAAGTAGGCTAAAAATAGCTATGTGGAGGCATTTACGGGTTTTAATAATGTATTGAAACGTAAAGATGATTTCCCGACTATCGTTACAGAGTATATAAATGTGATCGAGTGAAATCTTGGTTGATTTATGAGTAGGGTTTTGTTTCCTAAAGATTGTGATAATTCTATGTTCAAATCTAGATTAACAATGTCAGGTTTGTTAAGAGTCTGCAGACTTCTTACAAAAAAATATGTGTGTTGTTAGTTGAAGGGCATTGCAAGCACATCGTAATTAATTTCCTCGTTTCTTATTACGTTTATGAACTGGTAGTACTCATCAAAGAAATATTCTTTGCTTCAAACTCAAAGATTTATTGGTTTCAAATTCAAAATATTTCGTATTGAGAACTCAAAATATAAGATGATAGAAATATTCACTGTTGCCAATCGAATTCATGTAGTGTATGTAAGGATATTGTTTCAACCATGTTTCAAATATTAAGGGTGCTATTAAGAAATGTGTTTCAATTTTTAATGCGTATTAATTAACCTCAGGGGTATTGTAGATATCTAATTAAACTTATTTCTACCCTAGATTATGTCAATCGTTGGACCTGGTTATGTGCTATCGTGATTTAAATTCAACAATCCAGCTATGAACCCGAGCATCCAACTAAATCAATTCCACATATATATTTTATTCTTATTTAAAGGAGTTTACTACAGACAAGCGGTTATGATATCATACTGGAATGCCTGGATTGTAAACTAGTTTCATTGAAGATTGCTGTCTGAACACGCTAACTCACTGTTTATTACAGGCAAGCGTTATGATATCATACTGGAATGCCTGGATTGTAAACTAGGTTCATTGAAGATTGCTGTCTGAATACGCTCACTGACAGTTTATTACAGACAAGCGTTGTGATATCATATTGGAATGCCTCGATTGTAAACTAGGTTCATTGAAGATTGCTGTCTAAACACGCTGACTGTTTATTACAGACAAGCGGTTATGATATCATACTGGAATGCCTGGATTGTAAACTAGGTTCATTGAAGAGTGCTGTCTGAACACGCTAACTCACTGTTTATTACAGACAAGTGGTTATGATATCATACTGGAATGCCTGGATTGTAAACTAGGTTCATTGAAGATTGTAGTCTGAACACGCTGACTGACAGTTTATTACAGACAAGCGGTTATGATATCATACTGGAATGCCTCGATTGTAAACTAGGTTCATTGAATATTGCTGTCTGAACACACTAACTCACTGTTTATTACAGACAAGCGGTATGATATCATACTGGAATGCCTGGATTGTAAACTAGGTTCATTGAAGATTGCTGTCTGAACACGCTGACTGTTTATTACAGACAAGTGGTTATGATATATTGGAATGCCTGGATTGTAAACTAGGTTCATTGAAGATTGCTGTCGGAACACGCCAACTCACTGTTTATTACAGACAAGCGGTTATGATTCCATACTGGAAAGCCTAAATTGTAAACTAGGTTCATTGAAGATTGCTGTCTGAACACGCTGACTCACTGTTTATTACAGACAAGCATTATGATATCATACTGGAATGCTTGGATTGTAAACTAGGTTCATTGAAGATTGCTGTCGGAACACGCTAACTCACTGTTTATTACAGACAAGCGTTATGATATCATACTGGAATGCCTGGATTGTAAACTAGGTTCAGAGTGAAGATTGCTGTCGGAACACAATAAATCACTGTTTATTACCGACAAGCGGTTATGACATCATACTGGAATGCCTCGATTGTAAACTAGGTTCATTGAAGATTGCTGTCTGAACACGCTGACTGACTGTTTATTAAAGACAAGCGTTATGATATCATACTGGATTGCCTGGATTGTAAACTAGGTTCATTGAAGATTGCTGTCTGAACACACTAACTCACTGTTTATTACAGACAAGCTTTATGATATCATACTGGAATTCCTGGATTGTAAACTAGGTTCATTAAAGATTGCTGTCTGAACACGCTAACTCACTGTTTATTACAGACAAGCGGTTATGATATCATACTGGAATGCCTGGATTGTAAACTAGGTTCATTGAAGATTGCTGTCTGAACACGCTGACTCGCTGTTTATTACAGACAAGCGGTTATGATATCATACTGGAATGCCTGGATGTAAACTAGGTTCACTGAAGATTGCTGTCTGAACTCGCTGACTCACTGTTTATTACAGACAAGCTTTATGATATCATACTGGAATGCCTGGATTGTAAACTAGGTTCATTGAAGATTGCTGTCTGAACACGCTGACTGGTTATTACAGACAAGCAGTTTTGATATCATACTGGAATGCCTCGATTGTAAACTAGGTTCATTGAAGATTGCTGTCTGAACACGCTGACTGACTGTTTATTACAGACAAGCGGTTATGATATCATACTGGAATGCCTGGATTGTAAACTAGGTTCATTGAAGATTGCTGTCTGAACACGCTGACTGACTGTTTATTACAGACAAGCAGTTTTGATACCATACTGGAATGCCTCGATTGTAAACTAGGTACATTGAAGATTGCTGTCTGAACACGATAACTCACTGTTTATTACAGAAAAGCGGTTATGATATCATACTGGAATGCCTGGATTGTAAACTAGGTTCATTGAAGATTGCTGTCTGAACACGCTGACTCACTGTTTATTACAGACAAGCGGTTATGATATCATACTGGAATGCCTGGATGTAAACTAGGTTCATTGAAGATTGCTGTCTGAATACGCTCACTGACAGTTTATTACAGACAAGCGTTGTGATATCATATTGGAATGCCTCGATTGTAAACTAGGTTCATTGAAGATTGCTGTCTAAACACGCTGACTGTTTATTACAGACAAGCGGTTATGATATCATACTGGAATGCCTGGATTGTAAACTAGGTTCATTGAAGAGTGCTGTCTGAACACGCTAACTCACTGTTTATTACAGACAAGTGGTTATGATATCATACTGGAATGCCTGGATTGTAAACTAGGTTCATTGAAGATTGTAGTCTGAACACGCTGACTGACAGTTTATTACAGACAAGCGGTTATGATATCATACTGGAATGCCTCGATTGTAAACTAGGTTCATTGAATATTGCTGTCTGAACACACTAACTCACTGTTTATTACAGACAAGCGGTATGATATCATACTGGAATGCCTGGATTGTAAACTAGGTTCATTGAAGATTGCTGTCTGAACACGCTGACTGTTTATTACAGACAAGTGGTTATGATATATTGGAATGCCTGGATTGTAAACTAGGTTCATTGAAGATTGCTGTCGGAACACGCCAACTCACTGTTTATTACAGACAAGCGGTTATGATTCCATACTGGAAAGCCTAAATTGTAAACTAGGTTCATTGAAGATTGCTGTCTGAACACGCTGACTCACTGTTTATTACAGACAAGCATTATGATATCATACTGGAATGCTTGGATTGTAAACTAGGTTCATTGAAGATTGCTGTCGGAACACGCTAACTCACTGTTTATTACAGACAAGCGTTATGATATCATACTGGAATGCCTGGATTGTAAACTAGGTTCAGAGTGAAGATTGCTGTCGGAACACACTAAATCACTGTTTATTACAGACAAGCGGTTATGACATCATACTGGAATGCCTCGATTGTAAACTAGGTTCATTGAAGATTGCTGTCTGAACACGCTGACTGACTGTTTATTAAAGACAAGCGTTATGATATCATACTGGATTGCCTGGATTGTAAACTAGGTTCATTGAAGATTGCTGTCTGAACACACTAACTCACTGTTTATTACAGACAAGCTTTATGATATCATACTGGAATTCCTGGATTGTAAACTAGGTTCATTAAAGATTGCTGTCTGAACACGCTAACTCACTGTTTATTACAGACAAGCGGTTATGATATCATACTGGAATGCCTGGATTGTAAACTAGGTTCATTGAAGATTGCTGTCTGAACACGCTGACTCACTGTTTATTACAGACAAGTGGTTATGATATCATACTGGAATGCCTGGATGTAAACTAGGTTCACTGAAGATTGCTGTCTGAACTCGCTGACTCACTGTTTATTACAGACAAGCGTTATGATATCATACTGGAATGCCTGGATTGTAAACTAGGTTCATTGAAGATTGCTGTCTGAACACGCTGACTGGTTATTACAGACAAGCAGTTTTGATATCATACTGGAATGCCTCGATTGTAAACTAGGTTCATTGAAGATTGCTGTCTGAACACGCTGACTGACTGTTTATTACAGACAAGCGGTTATGATATCATACTGGAATGCCTGGATTGTAAACTAGGTTCATTGAAGATTGCTGTCTGAACACGCTGACTGACTGTTTATTACAGACAAGCAGTTTTGATACCATACTGGAATGCCTCGATTGTAAACTAGGTACATTGAAGATTGCTGTCTGAACACGATAACTCACTGTTTATTACAGAAAAGCGGTTATGATATCATACTGGAATGCCTGGATTGTAAACTAGGTTCATTGAAGATTGCTGTCTGAACACGCTGACTCACTGTTTATTACAGACAAGCGGTTATGATATCATACTGGAATGCCTGGATGTAAACTAGGTTCATTGAAGATTGCTGTCTGAACACGCTGACTCACTGTTTATTACACACATGCGGTATTGATATCATATTCGAATGCCTGGATTGTAAACTAGGTTCATTGAAGATTGCTGTCTGAACACGCTAACTCACTGTTTATTACAGACAAGCGTTATGATATCATACTGGAATGCCTCGATTGTAAACTAGGTTCATTGAAGATTGCTGTCTGAACACGCTGACTGTTTATTACAGACAAGCGGTTATGATACCATATTGGAATGCCTCGATTGTAAACTAGGTTCATTGAAGATTGCTGTCTGAACACGCTGACTGACTGTTTATTACAGACAAGCGGTTATGATATCATACTGGAATGCCTGGATTGTAAACTAGGTTCATAGAAGATTGCTGTCTGAACACGCTGACTCACTGTTTATTACAGACAAGCGGTTATGATATCATACTGGAATTCCTGGATTGTAGACTAGGTTCATTGAAGATTGCTGTCGGAACACGCTAAGTCACTGTTTATTACAGACAAGCGGTTATGATATCATACTGGAATGCCTGGATTGTAAACTAGGATCGTTGAAGATTGCAGTCTGAACACGCTAACTCACTGTTTATTACAGACAAGCGTTATGATATCATACGGGAATGCTTGGATTGTAAACTAGGTTCATTGAAGATTGCCGTCTGAACACGCTGACTCACTGTTTATTACAAAAAAGCGTTATGATATCATACTGGAATGCCTGGATTGTAAACTAGGTTCATTGAAGATTGCTGTCGGAACACGCTAACTCACTGTTTATTACAGACAAGCGGTTATGATATCATACTTGAATGCCTGGATTGTAAACTAGGTTCATTGAAGATTGCTGTCTGAACACGCTGACTCACTGTTTATTACAGACAAGCGTTTATGATATCATACTAGAATGCCTGGATTGTAAACTAGGTTCATTGAAGATTGCTGTCTGAACACGCTAACTCACTGTTTATTACAGAAGCGTTATGATATCATACTGGAATTCCTGGATTGTAAACTAGGTTCATTGAAGATTGCTGTCTGAACACGCTGACTCACTGTTTATTACAGACAAGCGGTTATGATATCTTTCTGGAATGCCTGGATTGTAAACCAGGTTCATTGAAGATTGCTGTCTGAACACCCTAACTCACTGTTTATTACAGACAAGCGTTATGATAACATACTGGAATGCCTGGATTGTAAACTAGGTTCATTGAAGGTTGGTGTCTGAACACGCTGACTCACTGTTTATTACAGACAAGCGTTTATGATATCATACTGGAATGCCTGGATTGTAAACTAGGTTCATTGAAGATTGCTGTCTGAACACGGTAACTCACTGTTTATTACAGACAAGCGGTTATGATATCATACTGGAATGCCTGGATTGTAAACTAGGTTCATTGAAGATTGCTGTCTGAACACGCTGACTCACTGTTTATTACAGACAAGCGGTTATGATATCATACTGGAATGCCTGGAAGTAAACTAGGTTCATTGAAGATTGCTGTCTGAACACGCTGACTCACTGTTTATTACACACATGCGGTATTAATATCATACTCGAATGCCTGGATTGTAAACTAGGTTCATTGAAGATTGCTGTCTGAACACGCTAACTCACTGTTTATTACAGGCAAGCGTTATGATATCATACTGGAATGCCTGGATTGTAAACTAGGTTCATTGAAGATTGCTGTCTGAATACGCTCACTGACAGTTTATTACAGACAAGCGTTGTGATATCATATTGGAATGCCTCGATTGTAAACTAGGTTCATTGAAGATTGCTGTCTAAACACGCTGACTGTTTATTACAGACAAGCGGTTATGATATCATACTGGAATGCCTGGATTGTAAACTAGGTTCATTGAAGAGTGCTGTCTGAACACGCTAACTCACTGTTTATTACAGACAAGTGGTTATGATATCATACTGGAATGCCTGGATTGTAAACTAGGTTCATTGAAGATTGTAGTCTGAACACGCTGACTGACAGTTTATTACAGACAAGCGGTTATGATATCATACTGGAATGCCTCGATTGTAAACTAGGTTCATTGAATATTGCTGTCTGAACACACTAACTCACTGTTTATTACAGACAAGCGGTATGATATCATACTGGAATGCCTGGATTGTAAACTAGGTTCATTGAAGATTGCTGTCTGAA
Organism: Meconema thalassinum; assembly: GCA_946902985.2. Taxonomy (NCBI): domain Eukaryota; kingdom Metazoa; phylum Arthropoda; class Insecta; order Orthoptera; family Tettigoniidae; genus Meconema; species Meconema thalassinum. Next base: position 17,590,115 of record OX336395.1, on the reverse strand, counting down.
CACGCTGACTGTTTATTACAGACAAGTGGTTATGATATATTGGAATGCCTGGATTGTAAACTAGGTTCATTGAAGATTGCTGTCGGAACACGCCAACTCACTGTTTATTACAGACAAGCGGTTATGATTCCATACTGGAAAGCCTAAATTGTAAACTAGGTTCATTGAAGATTGCTGTCTGAACACGCTGACTCACTGTTTATTACAGACAAGCATTATGATATCATACTGGAATGCTTGGATTGTAAACTAGGTTCATTGAAGATTGCTGTCGGAACACGCTAACTCACTGTTTATTACAGACAAGCGTTATGATATCATACTGGAATGCCTGGATTGTAAACTAGGTTCAGAGTGAAGATTGCTGTCGGAACACAATAAATCACTGTTTATTACCGACAAGCGGTTATGACATCATACTGGAATGCCTCGATTGTAAACTAGGTTCATTGAAGATTGCTGTCTGAACACGCTGACTGACTGTTTATTAAAGACAAGCGTTATGATATCATACTGGATTGCCTGGATTGTAAACTAGGTTCATTGAAGATTGCTGTCTGAACACACTAACTCACTGTTTATTACAGACAAGCTTTATGATATCATACTGGAATTCCTGGATTGTAAACTAGGTTCATTAAAGATTGCTGTCTGAACACGCTAACTCACTGTTTATTACAGACAAGCGGTTATGATATCATACTGGAATGCCTGGATTGTAAACTAGGTTCATTGAAGATTGCTGTCTGAACACGCTGACTCACTGTTTATTACAGACAAGCGGTTATGATATCATACTGGAATGCCTGGATGTAAACTAGGTTCACTGAAGATTGCTGTCTGAACTCGCTGACTCACTGTTTATTACAGACAAGCTTTATGATATCATACTGGAATGCCTGGATTGTAAACTAGGTTCATTGAAGATTGCTGTCTGAACACGCTGACTGGTTATTACAGACAAGCAGTTTTGATATCATACTGGAATGCCTCGATTGTAAACTAGGTTCATTGAAGATTGCTGTCTGAACACGCTGACTGACTGTTTATTACAGACAAGCGGTTATGATATCATACTGGAATGCCTGGATTGTAAACTAGGTTCATTGAAGATTGCTGTCTGAACACGCTGACTGACTGTTTATTACAGACAAGCAGTTTTGATACCATACTGGAATGCCTCGATTGTAAACTAGGTACATTGAAGATTGCTGTCTGAACACGATAACTCACTGTTTATTACAGAAAAGCGGTTATGATATCATACTGGAATGCCTGGATTGTAAACTAGGTTCATTGAAGATTGCTGTCTGAACACGCTGACTCACTGTTTATTACAGACAAGCGGTTATGATATCATACTGGAATGCCTGGATGTAAACTAGGTTCATTGAAGATTGCTGTCTGAATACGCTCACTGACAGTTTATTACAGACAAGCGTTGTGATATCATATTGGAATGCCTCGATTGTAAACTAGGTTCATTGAAGATTGCTGTCTAAACACGCTGACTGTTTATTACAGACAAGCGGTTATGATATCATACTGGAATGCCTGGATTGTAAACTAGGTTCATTGAAGAGTGCTGTCTGAACACGCTAACTCACTGTTTATTACAGACAAGTGGTTATGATATCATACTGGAATGCCTGGATTGTAAACTAGGTTCATTGAAGATTGTAGTCTGAACACGCTGACTGACAGTTTATTACAGACAAGCGGTTATGATATCATACTGGAATGCCTCGATTGTAAACTAGGTTCATTGAATATTGCTGTCTGAACACACTAACTCACTGTTTATTACAGACAAGCGGTATGATATCATACTGGAATGCCTGGATTGTAAACTAGGTTCATTGAAGATTGCTGTCTGAACACGCTGACTGTTTATTACAGACAAGTGGTTATGATATATTGGAATGCCTGGATTGTAAACTAGGTTCATTGAAGATTGCTGTCGGAACACGCCAACTCACTGTTTATTACAGACAAGCGGTTATGATTCCATACTGGAAAGCCTAAATTGTAAACTAGGTTCATTGAAGATTGCTGTCTGAACACGCTGACTCACTGTTTATTACAGACAAGCATTATGATATCATACTGGAATGCTTGGATTGTAAACTAGGTTCATTGAAGATTGCTGTCGGAACACGCTAACTCACTGTTTATTACAGACAAGCGTTATGATATCATACTGGAATGCCTGGATTGTAAACTAGGTTCAGAGTGAAGATTGCTGTCGGAACACACTAAATCACTGTTTATTACAGACAAGCGGTTATGACATCATACTGGAATGCCTCGATTGTAAACTAGGTTCATTGAAGATTGCTGTCTGAACACGCTGACTGACTGTTTATTAAAGACAAGCGTTATGATATCATACTGGATTGCCTGGATTGTAAACTAGGTTCATTGAAGATTGCTGTCTGAACACACTAACTCACTGTTTATTACAGACAAGCTTTATGATATCATACTGGAATTCCTGGATTGTAAACTAGGTTCATTAAAGATTGCTGTCTGAACACGCTAACTCACTGTTTATTACAGACAAGCGGTTATGATATCATACTGGAATGCCTGGATTGTAAACTAGGTTCATTGAAGATTGCTGTCTGAACACGCTGACTCACTGTTTATTACAGACAAGCGGTTATGATATCATACTGGAATGCCTGGATGTAAACTAGGTTCACTGAAGATTGCTGTCTGAACTCGCTGACTCACTGTTTATTACAGACAAGCGTTATGATATCATACTGGAATGCCTGGATTGTAAACTAGGTTCATTGAAGATTGCTGTCTGAACACGCTGACTGGTTATTACAGACAAGCAGTTTTGATATCATACTGGAATGCCTCGATTGTAAACTAGGTTCATTGAAGATTGCTGTCTGAACACGCTGACTGACTGTTTATTACAGACAAGCGGTTATGATATCATACTGGAATGCCTGGATTGTAAACTAGGTTCATTGAAGATTGCTGTCTGAACACGCTGACTGACTGTTTATTACAGACAAGCAGTTTTGATACCATACTGGAATGCCTCGATTGTAAACTAGGTACATTGAAGATTGCTGTCTGAACACGATAACTCACTGTTTATTACAGAAAAGCGGTTATGATATCATACTGGAATGCCTGGATTGTAAACTAGGTTCATTGAAGATTGCTGTCTGAACACGCTGACTCACTGTTTATTACAGACAAGCGGTTATGATATCATACTGGAATGCCTGGATGTAAACTAGGTTCATTGAAGATTGCTGTCTGAACACGCTGACTCACTGTTTATTACACACATGCGGTATTGATATCATATTCGAATGCCTGGATTGTAAACTAGGTTCATTGAAGATTGCTGTCTGAACACGCTAACTCACTGTTTATTACAGACAAGCGTTATGATATCATACTGGAATGCCTCGATTGTAAACTAGGTTCATTGAAGATTGCTGTCTGAACACGCTGACTGTTTATTACAGACAAGCGGTTATGATACCATATTGGAATGCCTCGATTGTAAACTAGGTTCATTGAAGATTGCTGTCTGAACACGCTGACTGACTGTTTATTACAGACAAGCGGTTATGATATCATACTGGAATGCCTGGATTGTAAACTAGGTTCATAGAAGATTGCTGTCTGAACACGCTGACTCACTGTTTATTACAGACAAGCGGTTATGATATCATACTGGAATTCCTGGATTGTAGACTAGGTTCATTGAAGATTGCTGTCGGAACACGCTAAGTCACTGTTTATTACAGACAAGCGGTTATGATATCATACTGGAATGCCTGGATTGTAAACTAGGATCGTTGAAGATTGCAGTCTGAACACGCTAACTCACTGTTTATTACAGACAAGCGTTATGATATCATACGGGAATGCTTGGATTGTAAACTAGGTTCATTGAAGATTGCCGTCTGAACACGCTGACTCACTGTTTATTACAAAAAAGCGTTATGATATCATACTGGAATGCCTGGATTGTAAACTAGGTTCATTGAAGATTGCTGTCGGAACACGCTAACTCACTGTTTATTACAGACAAGCGGTTATGATATCATACTTGAATGCCTGGATTGTAAACTAGGTTCATTGAAGATTGCTGTCTGAACACGCTGACTCACTGTTTATTACAGACAAGCGTTTATGATATCATACTAGAATGCCTGGATTGTAAACTAGGTTCATTGAAGATTGCTGTCTGAACACGCTAACTCACTGTTTATTACAGAAGCGTTATGATATCATACTGGAATTCCTGGATTGTAAACTAGGTTCATTGAAGATTGCTGTCTGAACACGCTGACTCACTGTTTATTACAGACAAGCGGTTATGATATCTTTCTGGAATGCCTGGATTGTAAACCAGGTTCATTGAAGATTGCTGTCTGAACACCCTAACTCACTGTTTATTACAGACAAGCGTTATGATAACATACTGGAATGCCTGGATTGTAAACTAGGTTCATTGAAGGTTGGTGTCTGAACACGCTGACTCACTGTTTATTACAGACAAGCGTTTATGATATCATACTGGAATGCCTGGATTGTAAACTAGGTTCATTGAAGATTGCTGTCTGAACACGGTAACTCACTGTTTATTACAGACAAGCGGTTATGATATCATACTGGAATGCCTGGATTGTAAACTAGGTTCATTGAAGATTGCTGTCTGAACACGCTGACTCACTGTTTATTACAGACAAGCGGTTATGATATCATACTGGAATGCCTGGAAGTAAACTAGGTTCATTGAAGATTGCTGTCTGAACACGCTGACTCACTGTTTATTACACACATGCGGTATTAATATCATACTCGAATGCCTGGATTGTAAACTAGGTTCATTGAAGATTGCTGTCTGAACACGCTAACTCACTGTTTATTACAGACAAGCGTTATGATATCATACTGGAATGCCTCGATTGTAAACTAGGTTCATTGAAGATTGCTGTCTGAACACGCTGACTGTTTATTACAGACAAGCGGTTATGATATCATATTGGAATGCCTCGATTGTAAACTAGGTTCATTGAAGATTGCTGTCTGAACACGCTGACTGACTGTTTATTACAGACAAGCGGTTATGATATCATACTGGAATGCCTGGATTGTAAACTAGGTTCAATGAAGATTACTGTCTGAACACGCTAACTCACTGTTTATTACAGACAAGCGGTTATGATATCATACTGGAATGCCTGGATTGTAAACTAGGTTTATTGAAGATTACTGTCTGAACACGCTGACTATTACAGACAAGCGGTTATGATATCATGCTGGAATGCCTGGATTGTAAACTAGGTTCATTGAAGATTGCTGTCTGAACACGCTAACTCACTGTTTATTACAGACAAGCGTTATGATATCATACTGGAATGCCTGGATTGTAAACTAGGTTCATTGAAGATTGCTGTCTGAACACGCTGACTCACTGTTTATTACAGACAAGCGTTATGATATCATACTGGAATGCCTGGATTGTAAACTAGGTTCATTGAAGATTGCTGTCGGAACACGCTAACTCACTGTTTATTACAGACAAGCGGTTATGATTTCATACTGGAATGCCTGGACTGTAAACTAGGTTCGTTGAAGATTGCTGTCTGAACACGCAGACTCACTGTTTACTACAGACAAGCGTTTATGATATCATACTGGAATGCCTGGATTGTAAACTAGGTTCATTGAAGATTGCTGTCTGAACACACTAACTCACTGTTTATTACAGACAAACGTTATGATATCATACTGGAATTCCTGGATTGTAAACTAGGTTCATTGAAGATTGCTGTCTGAACACGCTAACTCACTGTTTATTACAGACAAGCGGTTATGATATCATACTGGAATGCATGGATTGTAAACTAGGTTCATTGAAGATTGCTGTCTGAACACGCTAACTTACTGTTTATTACAGACAAACGGTTATGATATCATACTGGAATGCCTGGATTGTAATCTAGGTGCATTGAAGATTGCTGTCTGAACACGCTGACTCACTGTTTATTACAGACAAGCGTTATGATATCATACTGGAATGCCGCGATTGGAAACTAGGTTCATTGAAGAATGCTGTCTGAACACGCTGACTGTTTATTACAGACAAGCGGTTATGATATCATATTGGAATGCCTCGATTGTAAACTAGGTTTATTGAAGATTGCTGTCTGAACACGATGACTGACTGTTTATTACAGACAAGCGGTTATGATATCATACTGGAATGCATCGATTGTAAACTAGGTTCATTGAAGATTACTGTCTGTACACGCTAACTCACTGTTTATTACAGACAAGCTTTATGATATCATACTGGAATTCCTGGATTGTAAACTAGGTTCATTAAAGATTGCTGTCTGAACACGCTAACTCACTGTTTATTACAGACAAGCGGTTATGATATCATACTGGAATGCCTGGATTGTAAACTAGGTTCATTGAAGATTGCTGTCTGAACACGCTGACTCACTGTTTATTACAGACAAGCGGTTATGATATCATACTGGAATGCCTGGATGTAAACTAGGTTCACTGAAGATTGCTGTCTGAACTCGCTGACTCACTGTTTATTACAGACAAGCTTTATGATATCATACTGGAATGCATGGATTGTAAACTAGGTTCATTGAAGATTGCTCTCTGAACACGCTGACTGGTTATTACAGACAAGCAGTTTTGATATCATACTGGAATGCCTCGATTGTAAACTAGGTTCATTGAAGATTGCTGTCTGAACACGCTGACTGACTGTTTATTACAGACAAGCGGTTATGATATCATACTGGAATGCCTGGATTGTAAACTAGGTTCATTGAAGATTGCTGTCTGAACACGCTGACTGACTGTTTATTACAGACAAGCAGTTTTGATACCATACTGGAATGCCTCGATTGTAAACTAGGTACATTGAAGATTGCTGTCTGAACACGATAACTCACTGTTTATTACAGAAAAGCGGTTATGATATCATACTGGAATGCCTGGATTGTAAACTAGGTTCATTGAAGATTGCTGTCTGAACACGCTGACTCACTGTTTATTACAGACAAGCGGTTATGATATCATACTGGAATGCCTGGATGTAAACTAGGTTCATTGAAGATTGCTGTCTGAATACGCTCACTGACAGTTTATTACAGACAAGCGTTGTGATATCATATTGGAATGCCTCGATTGTAAACTAGGTTCATTGAAGATTGCTGTCTAAACACGCTGACTGTTTATTACAGACAAGCGGTTATGATATCATACTGGAATGCCTGGATTGTAAACTAGGTTCATTGAAGAGTGCTGTCTGAACACGCTAACTCACTGTTTATTACAGACAAGTGGTTATGATATCATACTGGAATGCCTGGATTGTAAACTAGGTTCATTGAAGATTGTAGTCTGAACACGCTGACTGACAGTTTATTACAGACAAGCGGTTATGATATCATACTGGAATGCCTCGATTGTAAACTAGGTTCATTGAATATTGCTGTCTGAACACACTAACTCACTGTTTATTACAGACAAGCGGTATGATATCATACTGGAATGCCTGGATTGTAAACTAGGTTCATTGAAGATTGCTGTCTGAACACGCTGACTGTTTATTACAGACAAGTGGTTATGATATATTGGAATGCCTGGATTGTAAACTAGGTTCATTGAAGATTGCTGTCGGAACACGCCAACTCACTGTTTATTACAGACAAGCGGTTATGATTCCATACTGGAAAGCCTAAATTGTAAACTAGGTTCATTGAAGATTGCTGTCTGAACACGCTGACTCACTGTTTATTACAGACAAGCATTATGATATCATACTGGAATGCTTGGATTGTAAACTAGGTTCATTGAAGATTGCTGTCGGAACACGCTAACTCACTGTTTATTACAGACAAGCGTTATGATATCATACTGGAATGCCTGGCTTGTAAACTAGGTTCAGAGTGAAGATTGCTGTCGGAACACACTAAATCACTGTTTATTACAGACAAGCGGTTATGACATCATACTGGAATGCCTCGATTGTAAACTAGGTTCATTGAAGATTGCTGTCTGAACACGCTGACTGACTGTTTATTAAAGACAAGCGTTATGATATCATACTGGATTGCCTGGATTGTAAACTAGGTTCATTGAAGATTGCTGTCTGAACACACTAACTCACTGTTTATTACAGACAAGCTTTATGATATCATACTGGAATTCCTGGATTGTAAACTAGGTTCATTAAAGATTGCTGTCTGAACACGCTAACTCACTGTTTATTACAGACAAGCGGTTATGATATCATACTGGAATGCCTGGATTGTAAACTAGGTTCATTGAAGATTGCTGTCTGAACACGCTGACTCACTGTTTATTACAGACAAGCGGTTATGATATCATACTGGAATGCCTGGATGTAAACTAGGTTCACTGAAGATTGCTGTCTGAACTCGCTGACTCACTGTTTATTACAGACAAGCGTTATGATATCATACTGGAATGCCTGGATTGTAAACTAGGTTCATTGAAGATTGCTGTCTGAACACGCTGACTGGTTATTACAGACAAGCAGTTTTGATATCATACTGGAATGCCTCGATTGTAAACTAGGTTCATTGAAGATTGCTGTCTGAACACGCTGACTGACTGTTTATTACAGACAAGCGGTTATGATATCATACTGGAATGCCTGGATTGTAAACTAGGTTCATTGAAGATTGCTGTCTGAACACGCTGACTGACTGTTTATTACAGACAAGCAGTTTTGATACCATACTGGAATGCCTCGATTGTAAACTAGGTACATTGAAGATTGCTGTCTGAACACGATAACTCACTGTTTATTACAGAAAAGCGGTTATGATATCATACTGGAATGCCTGGATTGTAAACTAGGTTCATTGAAGATTGCTGTCTGAACACGCTGACTCACTGTTTATTACAGACAAGCGGTTATGATATCATACTGGAATGCCTGGATGTAAACTAGGTTCATTGAAGATTGCTGTCTGAACACGCTGACTCACTGTTTATTACACACATGCGGTATTGATATCATATTCGAATGCCTGGATTGTAAACTAGGTTCATTGAAGATTGCTGTCTGAACACGCTAACTCACTGTTTATTACAGACAAGCGTTATGATATCATACTGGAATGCCTCGATTGTAAACTAGGTTCATTGAAGATTGCTGTCTGAACACGCTGACTGTTTATTACAGACAAGCGGTTATGATACCATATTGGAATGCCTCGATTGTAAACTAGGTTCATTGAAGATTGCTGTCTGAACACGCTGACTGACTGTTTATTACAGACAAGCGGTTATGATATCATACTGGAATGCCTGGATTGTAAACTAGGTTCATAGAAGATTGCTGTCTGAACACGCTGACTCACTGTTTATTACAGACAAGCGGTTATGATATCATACTGGAATTCCTGGATTGTAGACTAGGTTCATTGAAGATTGCTGTCGGAACACGCTAAGTCACTGTTTATTACAGACAAGCGGTTATGATATCATACTGGAATGCCTGGATTGTAAACTAGGATCGTTGAAGATTGCAGTCTGAACACGCTAACTCACTGTTTATTACAGACAAGCGTTATGATATCATACGGGAATGCTTGGATTGTAAACTAGGTTCATTGAAGATTGCCGTCTGAACACGCTGACTCACTGTTTATTACAAAAAAGCGTTATGATATCATACTGGAATGCCTGGATTGTAAACTAGGTTCATTGAAGATTGCTGTCGGAACACGCTAACTCACTGTTTATTACAGACAAGCGGTTATGATATCATACTTGAATGCCTGGATTGTAAACTAGGTTCATTGAAGATTGCTGTCTGAACACGCTGACTCACTGTTTATTACAGACAAGCGTTTATGATATCATACTAGAATGCCTGGATTGTAAACTAGGTTCATTGAAGATTGCTGTCTGAACACGCTAACTCACTGTTTATTACAGAAGCGTTATGATATCATACTGGAATTCCTGGATTGTAAACTAGGTTCATTGAAGATTGCTGTCTGAACACGCTGACTCACTGTTTATTACAGACAAGCGGTTATGATATCTTTCTGGAATGCCTGGATTGTAAACCAGGTTCATTGAAGATTGCTGTCTGAACACCCTAACTCACTGTTTATTACAGACAAGCGTTATGATAACATACTGGAATGCCTGGATTGTAAACTAGGTTCATTGAAGGTTGGTGTCTGAACACGCTGACTCACTGTTTATTACAGACAAGCGTTTATGATATCATACTGGAATGCCTGGATTGTAAACTAGGTTCATTGAAGATTGCTGTCTGAACACGGTAACTCACTGTTTATTACAGACAAGCGGTTATGATATCATACTGGAATGCCTGGATTGTAAACTAGGTTCATTGAAGATTGCTGTCTGAACACGCTGACTCACTGTTTATTACAGACAAGCGGTTATGATATCATACTGGAATGCCTGGAAGTAAACTAGGTTCATTGAAGATTGCTGTCTGAACACGCTGACTCACTGTTTATTACACACATGCGGTATTAATATCATACTCGAATGCCTGGATTGTAAACTAGGTTCATTGAAGATTGCTGTCTGAACACGCTAACTCACTGTTTATTACAGACAAGCGTTATGATATCATACTGGAATGCCTCGATTGTAAACTAGGTTCATTGAAGATTGCTGTCTGAACACGCTGACTGTTTATTACAGACAAGCGGTTATGATATCATATTGGAATGCCTCGATTGTAAACTAGGTTCATTGAAGATTGCTGTCTGAACACGCTGACTGACTGTTTATTACAGACAAGCGGTTATGATATCATACTGGAATGCCTGGATTGTAAACTAGGTTCAATGAAGATTACTGTCTGAACACGCTAACTCACTGTTTATTACAGACAAGCGGTTATGATATCATACTGGAATGCCTGGATTGTAAACTAGGTTTATTGAAGATTACTGTCTGAACACGCTGACTATTACAGACAAGCGGTTATGATATCATGCTGGAATGCCTGGATTGTAAACTAGGTTCATTGAAGATTGCTGTCTGAACACGCTAACTCACTGTTTATTACAGACAAGCGTTATGATATCATACTGGAATGCCTGGATTGTAAACTAGGTTCATTGAAGATTGCTGTCTGAACACGCTGACTCACTGTTTATTACAGACAAGCGTTATGATATCATACTGGAATGCCTGGATTGTAAACTAGGTTCATTGAAGATTGCTGTCGGAACACGCTAACTCACTGTTTATTACAGACAAGCGGTTATGATTTCATACTGGAATGCCTGGACTGTAAACTAGGTTCGTTGAAGATTGCTGTCTGAACACGCAGACTCACTGTTTACTACAGACAAGCGTTTATGATATCATACTGGAATGCCTGGATTGTAAACTAGGTTCATTGAAGATTGCTGTCTGAACACACTAACTCACTGTTTATTACAGACAAACGTTATGATATCATACTGGAATTCCTGGATTGTAAACTAGGTTCATTGAAGATTGCTGTCTGAACACGCTAACTCACTGTTTATTACAGACAAGCGGTTATGATATCATACTGGAATGCATGGATTGTAAACTAGGTTCATTGAAGATTGCTGTCTGAACACGCTAACTTACTGTTTATTACAGACAAACGGTTATGATATCATACTGGAATGCCTGGATTGTAATCTAGGTGCATTGAAGATTGCTGTCTGAACACGCTGACTCACTGTTTATTACAGACAAGCGTTATGATATCATACTGGAATGCCGCGATTGGAAACTAGGTTCATTGAAGAATGCTGTCTGAACACGCTGACTGTTTATTACAGACAAGCGGTTATGATATCATATTGGAATGCCTCGATTGTAAACTAGGTTTATTGAAGATTGCTGTCTGAACACGATGACTGACTGTTTATTACAGACAAGCGGTTATGATATCATACTGGAATGCATCGATTGTAAACTAGGTTCATTGAAGATTACTGTCTGTACACGCTAACTCACTGTTTATTACAGACAAGCTTTATGATATCATACTGGAATTCCTGGATTGTAAACTAGGTTCATTAAAGATTGCTGTCTGAACACGCTAACTCACTGTTTATTACAGACAAGCGGTTATGATATCATACTGGAATGCCTGGATTGTAAACTAGGTTCATTGAAGATTGCTGTCTGAACACGCTGACTCACTGTTTATTACAGACAAGCGGTTATGATATCATACTGGAATGCCTGGATGTAAACTAGGTTCACTGAAGATTGCTGTCTGAACTCGCTGACTCACTGTTTATTACAGACAAGCTTTATGATATCATACTGGAATGCATGGATTGTAAACTAGGTTCATTGAAGATTGCTCTCTGAACACGCTGACTGGTTATTACAGACAAGCAGTTTTGATATCATACTGGAATGCCTCGATTGTAAACTAGGTTCATTGAAGATTGCTGTCTGAACACGCTGACTGACTGTTTATTACAGACAAGCGGTTATGATATCATACTGGAATGCCTGGATTGTAAACTAGGTTCATTGAAGATTGCTGTCTGAACACGCTGACTGACTGTTTATTACAGACAAGCAGTTTTGATACCATACTGGAATGCCTCGATTGTAAACTAGGTACATTGAAGATTGCTGTCTGAACACGATAACTCACTGTTTATTACAGAAAAGCGGTTATGATATCATACTGGAATGCCTGGATTGTAAACTAGGTTCATTGAAGATTGCTGTCTGAACACGCTGACTCACTGTTTATTACAGACAAGCGGTTATGATATCATACTGGAATGCCTGGATGTAAACTAGGTTCATTGAAGATTGCTGTCTGAATACGCTCACTGACAGTTTATTACAGACAAGCGTTGTGATATCATATTGGAATGCCTCGATTGTAAACTAGGTTCATTGAAGATTGCTGTCTAAACACGCTGACTGTTTATTACAGACAAGCGGTTATGATATCATACTGGAATGCCTGGATTGTAAACTAGGTTCATTGAAGAGTGCTGTCTGAACACGCTAACTCACTGTTTATTACAGACAAGTGGTTATGATATCATACTGGAATGCCTGGATTGTAAACTAGGTTCATTGAAGATTGTAGTCTGAACACGCTGACTGACAGTTTATTACAGACAAGCGGTTATGATATCATACTGGAATGCCTCGATTGTAAACTAGGTTCATTGAATATTGCTGTCTGAACACACTAACTCACTGTTTATTACAGACAAGCGGTATGATATCATACTGGAATGCCTGGATTGTAAACTAGGTTCATTGAAGATTGCTGTCTGAACACGCTGACTGTTTATTACAGACAAGTGGTTATGATATATTGGAATGCCTGGATTGTAAACTAGGTTCATTGAAGATTGCTGTCGGAACACGCCAACTCACTGTTTATTACAGACAAGCGGTTATGATTCCATACTGGAAAGCCTAAATTGTAAACTAGGTTCATTGAAGATTGCTGTCTGAACACGCTGACTCACTGTTTATTACAGACAAGCATTATGATATCATACTGGAATGCTTGGATTGTAAACTAGGTTCATTGAAGATTGCTGTCGGAACACGCTAACTCACTGTTTATTACAGACAAGCGTTATGATATCATACTGGAATGCCTGGCTTGTAAACTAGGTTCAGAGTGAAGATTGCTGTCGGAACACACTAAATCACTGTTTATTACAGACAAGCGGTTATGACATCATACTGGAATGCCTCGATTGTAAACTAGGTTCATTGAAGATTGCTGTCTGAACACGCTGACTGACTGTTTATTAAAGACAAGCGTTATGATATCATACTGGATTGCCTGGATTGTAAACTAGGTTCATTGAAGATTGCTGTCTGAACACACTAACTCACTGTTTATTACAGACAAGCTTTATGATATCATACTGGAATTCCTGGATTGTAAACTAGGTTCATTAAAGATTGCTGTCTGAACACGCTAACTCACTGTTTATTACAGACAAGCGGTTATGATATCATACTGGAATGCCTGGATTGTAAACTAGGTTCATTGAAGATTGCTGTCTGAACACGCTGACTCACTGTTTATTACAGACAAGCGGTTATGATATCATACTGGAATGCCTGGAGTGTAAACTAGGTTCATTGAAGATTGCTGTCTGAACACGATAACTCACTGTTTATTACAGAAAAGCTATTATGATATCATACTGGAATGCCTGGATTGTAAACTAGGTTCATTGAAGATTGCTGTCTGAACACGCTGACTCACTGTTTATTACAGACAAGCGGTTATGATATCATACTGGAATGCCTGGATGTAAACTAGGTTCATTGAAGATTGCTGTCTGAACACGCTGACTCACTGTTTATTACACACATGCGGTATTGATATCATACTCGAATGCCTGGATTGTAAACTAGGTTCATTGAAGATTGCTGTCTGAACACGCTAACTCACTGTTTATTACAGACAAGCGTTATGATATCATACTGGAATGCCTCGATTGTAAACTAGGTTCATTGAAGATTGCTGTCTGAACACGCTGACTGTTTATTACAGACAAGCGGTTATGATACCATATTGGAATGCCTCGATTGTAAACTAGGTTCATTGAAGATTGCTGTCTGAACACGCTGACTGACTGTTTATTACAGACAAGCGGTTATGATATCATACTGGAATGCCTGGATTGTAAACTAGGTTCATAGAAGATTGCTGTCTGAACACGCTGACTCACTGTTTATTACAGACAAGCGGTTATGATATCATACTGGAATTCCTGGATTGTAGACTAGGTTCATTGAAGATTGCTGTCGGAACACGCTAACTCACTGTTTATTACAGACAAGCGGTTATGATATCATACTGGAATGCCTGGATTGTAAACTAGGATCGTTGAAGATTGCTGTCTGAACACGCTAACTCACTGTTTATTACAGACAAGCGTTATGATATCATACGGGAATGCTTGGATTGTAAACTAGGTTCATTGAAGATTGCCGTCTGAACACGCTGACTCACAGTTTATTACAAAAAAGCGTTATGATATCATACTGGAATGCCTGGATTGTAAACTAGGTTCATTGAAGATTGCTGTCGGAACACGCTAACTCACTGTTTATTACAGACAAGCGGTTATGATATCATACTTGAATGCCTGGATTGTAAACTAGGTTCATTGAAGATTGCTGTCTGAACACGCTGACTCACTGTTTATTACAGACAAGCGTTTATGATATCATACTAGAATGCCTGGATTGTAAACTAGGTTCATTGAAGATTGCTGTCTGAACACGCTAACTCACTGTTTATTACAGACAAGCGTTATGATATCATACTGGAATTCCTGGATTGTAAACTAGGTTCATTGAAGATTGCTGTCTGAACACGCTGACACACTGTTTATTACAGACAAGCGGTTATGATATCTTTCTGGAATGCCTGGATTGTAAACCAGGTTCATTGAAGATTGCTGTCTGAACACCCTAACTCACTGTTTATTACAGACAAGCGTTATGATAACATACTGGAATGCCTGGATTGTAAACTAGGTTCATTGAAGGTTGGTGTCTGAACACGCTGACTCACTGTTTATTAGAGACAAGCGTTTATGATATCATACTGGAATGCCTGGATTGTAAACTAGGTTCATTGAAGATTGCTGTCTGAACACGGTAACTCACTGTTTATTACAGACAAGCGGTTATGATATCATACTGGAATGCCTGGATTGTAAACTAGGTTCATTGAAGATTGCTGTCTGAACACGCTGACTCACTGTTTATTACAGACAAGCGGTTATGATATCATACTGGAATGCCTGGATGTAAACTAGGTTCATTGAAGATTGCTGTCTGAACACGCTGACTCACTGTTTATTACACACATGCGGTATTAATATCATACTCGAATGCCTGGATTGTAAACTAGGTTCATTGAAGATTGCTGTCTGAACACGCTAACTCACTGTTTATTACAGACAAGCGTTATGATATCATACTGGAATGCCTCGATTGTAAACTAGGTTCATTGAAGATTGCTGTCTGAACACGCTGACTGTTTATTACAGACAAGCGGTTATGATATCATATTGGAATGCCTCGATTGTAAACTAGGTTCATTGAAGATTGCTGTCTGAACACGCTGACTGACTGTTTATTACAGACAAGCGGTTATGATATCATACTGGAATGCCTGGATTGTAAACTAGGTTCAATGAAGATTACTGTCTGAACACGCTAACTCACTGTTTATTACAGACAAGCGGTTATGATATCATACTGGAATGCCTGGATTGTAAACTAGGTTTATTGAAGATTACTGTCTGAACACGCTGACTATTACAGACAAGCGGTTATGATATCATGCTGGAATGCCTGGATTGTTAACTAGGTTCATTGAAGATTGCTGTCTGAACACGCTAACTCACTGTTTATTACAGACAAGCGTTATGATATCATACTGGAATGCCTGGATTGTAAACTAGGTTCATTGAAGATTGCTGTCTGAACACGCTGACTCACTGTTTATTACAGACAAGCGTTATGATATCATACTGGAATGCCTGGATTGTAAACTAGGTTCATTGAAGATTGCTGTCGGAACACGCTAACTCACTGTTTATTACAGACAAGCGGTTATGATTTCATACTGGAATGCCTGGACTGTAAACTAGGTTCGTTGAAGATTGCTGTCTGAACACGCAGACTCACTGTTTACTACAGACAAGCGTTTATGATATCATACTGGAATGCCTGGATTGTAAACTAGGTTCATTGAAGATTGCTGTCTGAACACACTAACTCACTGTTTATTACAGACAAACGTTATGATATCATACTGGAATTCCTGGATTGTAAACTAGGTTCATTGAAGATTGCTGTCTGAACACGCTAACTCACTGTTTATTACAGACAAGCGGTTATGATATCATACTGGAATGCATGGATTGTAAACTAGGTTCATTGAAGATTGCTGTCTGAACACGCTAACTTACTGTTTATTACAGACAAACGGTTATGATATCATACTGGAATGCCTGGATTGTAATCTAGGTGCATTGAAGATTGCTGTCTGAACACGCTGACTCACTGTTTATTACAGACAAGCGTTATGATATCATACTGGAATGCCGCGATTGGAAACTAGGTTCATTGAAGAATGCTGTCTGAACACGCTGACTGTTTATTACAGACAAGCGGTTATGATATCATATTGGAATGCCTCGATTGTAAACTAGGTTTATTGAAGATTGCTGTCTGAACACGCTGACTGACTGTTTATTACAGACAAGCGGTTATGATATCATACTGGAATGCATCGATTGTAAACTAGGTTCATTGAAGATTACTGTCTGTACACGCTAACTCACTGTTTATTACAGACAAGCGGTTATGATATCATACTGGAATGCCTGGATTGTAAACTAAGTTCATTGAAGATTACTGTCTGAACACGCTGACTATTACAGACAAGCGGTTATGATATCATGCTGGAATGCCTGGATTATAAACTAGGTTCATTGAAGATTGCTGTCTGAACACACTAACTCACTGTTTATTACAGACAAACGTTATGATATCATACTGGAATGCCTCGATTGTAAACTAGGTTCATTGAAGATTGCTGTCTGAACACGCTAACTCACTGTTTATTACAGACAAGCGGTTATGATATCATACTGGAATGCCTGGATTGTAAACTAGGTTCATTGAAGATTGCTGTCTGAACACGCTAACTTACTGTTTAATACAGACAAACGGTTATGATATCATACTGGAATGCCTGGATTGTAAACTAGGTGCATTGAAGATTGCTCTCTGAACACGCTGACTCACTGTTTATTACAGACAAGCGGTTATGATGTCATACTGGAATGCCTGGATTGTAAACTAGGTTCATTGAAGATTGCTGTCTGAACACGCTAACTCACTATTTATTACAGACAAGCGTTATGATATCATACTGGAATGCCGCGATTGTAAACTAGGTTCATTGAAGAATGCTGTCTGAACACGCTGACTGTTTATTACAGACAAGCGGTTATGATATCATATTGGAATGCCTCGATTGTAAACTAGGTTTATTGAAGATTGCTGTCTGAACACGCTGACTGACTGTTTATTGCAGACAAGCGGTTATGATATCATACTGGATTTCATCGATTGTAAACTAGGTTCATTGAAGATTACTGTCTGTACACGCTAACTCACTGTTTATTACAGACAAGCGGTTATGATATCATACTGGAATGCCTGGATTGTAAACTAGGTTCATTGAAGATTACTGTCTGAACACGCTGACTATTACAGACAAGCGGTTATGATATCATGCTGGAATGCCTGGATTATAAACTAGGTGCATTGAAGATTGCTGTCTGAACACACTAACTCACTGTTTATTACAGACAAGCGTTAAGATATCATACTGGAATTCCTGGATTGTAAACTAGGTTCATTGAAGATTGCTGTCTGATCACGCTAACTCACTGTTTATTACAGACAAGCGGTTATGATATCATACTGGAATGCCTGGATTGTAAACTAGGTTCATTGAAGATTGCTGTCTGAACACGCTAACTTACTGTTTATTACAGACAAACGGTTATGATATTACACTGGAATGCCTGGATTGTAAACAAGGTTCATTGAAGTTTGCTGTCTGAACACGCTGACTCACTGTTTATTACAGACAAGTGGTTATGATATCATACTGGAATGCCTGGATTGTAAACTAGGTTCAATGAAGATTGCTGTCTGAACACGCTAACTCACTATTTATTACAGACAAGCGTTATGATATCATACTGGAATGCCGCGATTGTAAACTAGGTTCATGAAGAATGATGTCTGAACACGCTGACTGTTTAATACAGACAAGCGGTTATGATATCATATTGGAATGCCTCGATTGTAAACTAGGTTTATTGAAGATTGCTGTCTGAACACGCTGACTGACTGTTTATTACAGACAAGCGGTTATGATATCATACTGGAATGCCTCGATTGTAAACTAGGTTCATTGAAGATTACTGTCTGTACACGCTAACTCACTGTTTATTACAGACAAGCGGTTATGATATCATACTGGAATGCCTGGATTGTAAACTAAGTTCATTGTAAATTACTGTCTGAACACGCTGACTATTACAGACAAGCGGTTATGATATCATGCTGGAATGCCTGGATTATAAACTAGGTTCATTGAAGATTGCTGTCTGAACACGCTAACTCACTGTTTATTACAGACAAGCGGTATGATATCATACTGGAATGCTTGGATTGTAAACTAGGTTCATTGAAGATTGCCGTCTGAACACGCTGACTCACTGTTTATTACAGACAAGCGTTATGATATCATACTGGAATGCCTGGATTGTAAACTAGGTTCATTGAAGATTGCTGTCGGAACACGCTAACTCACTGTTTATTACAGATAAGCGGTTATGATATCATACTGGAATGCCTGGATTGTAAACTAGGTTCATTGAAGATTGCTGTCTGAACACGCTGACTTACTGTTTATTACAGACAAGCGTTTATGATATCATACTGGAATGCCTGGATTGTAAACTAGGTTCATTGAAGATTGCTGTCTGAACACACTAACTCACTGTTTATTATAGACAAACGTTATGATATCATACTGGAATGCCTCGATTGTAAACTAGGTTCATTGAAGATTGCTGTCTGAACACGCTAACTCACTGTTTATTACAGACAAGCGGTTATGATATCATACTGGAATGCCTGGATTGTAAACTAGGTTCATTGAAGATTGCTGTCTGAACACGCTAACTTACTGTTTAATACAGACAAACGGTTATGATATCATACTGGAATGCCTGGATTGTAAACTAGGTGCATTGAAGATTGCTGTCTGAACACGCTGACTCACTGTTTATTACAGACAAGCGGTTATGATGTCATACTGGAATGTCTGGATTGTAAACTAGGTTCATTGAAGATTGCTGTCTGAACACGCTAACTCACTATTTATTACAGACAAGCGTTATGATATCATACTGGAATGCCGCGATTGTAAACTAGGTTCATTGAAGAATGCTGTCTGAACACGCTGACTGTTTATTACAGACAAGCGGTTATGATATCATATTGGAATGCCTCGATTGTAAACTAGGTTTATTGAAGATTGCTGTCTGAACACGCTGACTGACTGTTTATTGCAGACAAGCGGTTATGATATCATACTGGAATGCATCGATTGTAAACTAGGTTCATTGAAGATTACTGTCTGTACACGCTAACTCACTGTTTATTACAGACAAGCGGTTATGATATCATACTGGAATGCCTGGATTGTAAACTAGGTTCATTGAAGATTACTGTCTGAACACGCTGACTATTACAAACAAGCGGTTATGATATCATGCTGGAATGCCTGGATTATAAACTAGGTGCATTGAAGATTGCTGTCTGAACACACTAACTCACTGTTTATTACAGACAAGCGTTAAGATATCATACTGGAATTCCTGGATTGTAAACTAGGTTCATTGAAGATTGCTGTCTGATCACGCTAACTCACTGTTTATTACAGACAAGCGGTTATGATATCATACTGGAATGCCTGGATTGTAAACTAGGTTCATTGAAGATTGCTGTCTGAACACGCTAACTTACTGTTTATTACAGACAAACGGTTATGATATCACACTGGAATGCCTGGATTGTAAACAAGGTTCATTGAAGTTTGCTGTCTGAACACGCTGACTCACTGTTTATTACAGACAAGTGGTTATGATATCATACTGGAATGCCTGGATTGTAAACTAGGTTCAATGAAGATTGCTGTCTGAACACGCTAACTCACTATTTATTACAGACAAGCGTTATGATATCATACTGGAATGCCGCGATTGTAAACTAGGTTCATTGAAGAATGATGTCTGAACACGCTGACTGTTTAATACAGACAAGCGGTTATGATATCATATTGGAATGCCTCGATTGTAAACTAGGTTTATTGAAGATTGCTGTCTGAACACGCTGACTGACTGTTTATTACAGACAAGCGGTTATGATATCATACTGGAATGCCTCGATTGTAAACTAGGTTCATTGAAGATTACTGTCTGTACACGCTAACTCACTGTTTATTACAGACAAGCGGTTATGATATCATACTGGAATGCCTGGATTGTAAACTAAGTTCATTGAAGATTACTGTCTGAACACGCTGACTATTACAGACAAGCGGTTATGATATAATGCTGGAATGCCTGGATTGTAAACTAGGTTCATTGAAGATTGCTGACTGAACACGCTAACTCACTGTTTATTACAGACAAGCGTTATGATATCATACGGGAATGCTTGTATTGAAAACTAGGTTCATTGAAGATTGCCGTCTGAACACGCTGACTCACTGTTTATTACAGACAAGCGTTATGATATCATACTGGAATGCCTGGATTTTAAACTAGGTTCATTGAAGATTGCTGTCGGAACACGCTAACTCACTGTTTATTACAGACAAGCGGTTATGATATCATACTTGAATGCCTGGATTGTAAACTAGGTTCATTGAAGATTGCTGTCTGAACACGCTGACTCACTGTTTATTACAGACAAGCGTTTATGATATCATACTAGAATGCCTGGATTGTAAACTAGGTTCATTGAAGATTGCTGTCTGAACACGCTAACTCACTGTTTATTACAGACAAGCGTTATGATATCATACTGAAATTCCTGGATTATAAACTAGGTTCATTGAAGATTGCTGTCTGAACACGCTGACTCACTGTTTATTACAGACAAGCGGTTATGATATCTTTCTGGAATGCCTGGATTGTAAACCAGGTTCATTGAAGATTGCTGTCTGAACACCCTAACTCACTGTTTATTACAGACAAGCGTTATGATAACATACTGGAATGCCTGGATTGTAAACTAGGTTCATTGAACGTTGGTGTCTGAACACGCTGACTCACTGTTTATTACAGACAAGCGTTTATGATATCATACTGGAATGCCTGGATTGTAAACTAGGTTCATTGAAGATTGCTGTATGAACACGCTAACTCACTGTTTATTACAGACAAGCGGTTATGATATCATACTGGAATGCCTGGATTGTAAACTTGGTTCATTGAAGATTGCTGTCTGAACACGCTGACTCACTGTTTATTACAGACAAGCGGTTATGATATCATACTGGAATGCCTGGATGTAAACTAGGTTCATTGAAGATTGCTGTCTGAACACGCTGACTCACTGTTTATTACACACATGCGGTATTGATATCATACTCAAATGCCTGGATTGTAAACTAGGTTCATTGAAGATTGCTGTCTGAACACGCTAACTCACTGTTTATTACAGACAAGCGTTATGATATCATACTGGAATGCCTCGATTGTAAACTAGGTTCATTGAAGATTGCTGTCTGAACACGCTGACTGTTTATTACAGACAAGCGGTTATGATATCATATTGGAATGCCTCGATTGTAAACTAGGTTCATTGAAGATTGCTGTCTGAACACGCTGACTGACTGATTATTACAGACAAGCGGTTATGATATCATACTGGAATGCCTGGATTGTAAACTAGGTTCAATGAAGATTACTGTCTGAACACGCTAACTCACTGTTTATTACAGACAAGCGGTTATGATATCATACTGGAATGCCTGGATTGTAAACTAGGTTCATTGAAGATTACTGTCTGAACACGCTGACTATTACAGACAAGCGGTTATGATATCATGCTGGAATGCCTGTATTGTTAACTAGGTTCATTGAAGATTGCTGTCTGAACACTCTAACTCACTGTTTATTACAGACAAGCGTTATGATATCATACTGGAATGCCTGGATTGTAAACTAGGTTCATTGAAGATTGCTGTCTGAACACGCTGACTCACTGTTTATTACAGACAAGCGTTATGATATCATACTGGAAAGCCTGGATTGTAAACTAGGTTCATTGAAGATTGCTGTCGGAACACGCTAACTCACTGTTTATTACAGACAAGCGGTTATGATATCATACTGGAATGCCTGGATAGTAAACTAGGTTCGTTGAAGATTGCTGTCTGAACACGCTGACTCACTGTTTACTACAGACAAGCGTTAATGATATCATACTGGAATGCCTGGATTGTAAACTTGGTTCATTGAAGATTGCTGTCTGAACACACTAACTCACTGTTTATTACAGACAAACGTTATGATATCATACTGGAATTCCTGGATTGTAAACTAGGTTCATTGAAGATTGCTGTCTGAACACGCTAACTCACTGTTTATTACAGACAAGCGGTTATGATATCATACTGGAATGCATGGATTGTAAACTAGGTTCATTGAAGATTGCTGTCTGAACACGCTAACTTACTGTTTATTACAGACAAACGGTTATGATATCATACTGGAATGCCTGGATTGTAAACTAGGTGCATTGAAGATTGCTGTCTGAACACGCTGACTCACTGTTTATTACAGACAAGCGGTTATGATGTCATACTGGAATGCCTGGATTGTAAACTAGGTTCATTAAAGATTGCTGTCTGAACACGCTAACTCACTATTTATTACAGACAAGCGTTATGATATCATACTGGAATGCCGCAATTGGAAACTAGGTTCATTGAAGAATGCTGTCTGAACACGCTGACTGTTTATTACAGACAAGCGGTTATGATATCATATTGGAATGCCTCGATTGTAAACTAGGTTTATTGAAGATTGCTGTCTGAACACGCTGACTGACTGTTTATTACAGACAAGCGGTTATGATATCATACTGGAATGCATCGATTGTAAACTAGGTTCATTGAAGATTACTGTCTGTACACGCTAACTCACTGTTTATTACAGACAAGCGGTTATGATATCATACTGGAATGCCTGGATTGTAAACTAAGTTCATTGAAGATGACTGTCTGAACACGCTGACTATTACAGACAAGCGGTTATGATATCATGCTGGAATGCCTGGATTATAAACTAGGTTCATTGAAGATTGCTGTCTGAACACGCTAACTCACTGTTTATTACAGACAAGCGATATGATATCATACTGGAATGCCTGGATTGTAAACTAGGTTCATTGAAGATTGCTGTCTGAACACGCTAACTCACTGTTTATTACAGACAAGCGGTATGATATCATACTGGAATGCTTGGATTGTAAACTAGGTTCATTGAAGATTGCTGTCGGAACACGCTAACTCACTGTTTATTACAGACAAGCGGTTATGATATCATACTGGAATGCCTGGATTGTAAACTAGGTTCATTGAAGATTGCTGTCTGAACACGCTGACTTACAGTTTATTACAGACAAGCGTTTATGATATCATACTGGAATAACTGGATTGTAAACTAGGTTCATGAAGACTGCTGTCTGAACACGCTGACTCACTGTTTATTACAGACAAGCGGTTATGATATCTTTCTGGAATGCCTGGATTGTAAACCAGGTTCATTGAAGATTGCTGTCTGAACCCTCTAACTCACTGTTTATTACAGACAAGCGTTATGATAACATACTGGAATGCCTGGATTGTAAACTAGGTTGATTGAAGATTGGTGTCTGAACACGCTGACTCACTGTTTATTACAGACAAGCGTTTATGATATCATACTGGAATGCCTGGAGTGTAAACTAGGTTCATTGAAGATTGCTGTCTGAACACGCTGACTCACTGTTTATTACAGACAAGCGGTTATGATATCTTTCTGGAATGCCTGGATTGTAAACCAGGTTCATTGAAGATTGCTGTCTGAACACGCTGACTCACTGTTTATTACAGACAAGCGTTATGATATCATACTGGAATGCCTGGATTGTAAACAAGGTTCATTGAAGAATGCTGTCTGAACACGCTGACTGTTTATTGCAGACAAGCGGTTATGATATCATATTGGAATGCCTCGATTGTAAACTAGGTTTATTGAAGATTGCTGTCTGAACACGCTGACTGACTGTTTATTACAGACAAGCGGTTATGATATCATACTGGAATGCATCGATTGTAAACTAGGTTCATTGAAGATTACTGTCTGTACACGCTAACTCACTGTTTATTACAGACAAGCGGTTATGATATCATACTGGAATGCCTGGATTGTAAACTAAGTTCATTGAAGATTACTGTCTGAACACGCTGACTATTACAGACAAGCGGTTATGATATCATGCTGGAATGCCTGGATTATAAATTAGGTTCATTGAAGATTGCTGTCTGATCACGCTAACTCACTGTTTATTACAGACAAGCGGTATGATATCATACTGGAATGCTTGGATTGTAAAGTAGGTTCATTGAAGATTGCCGTCTGAACACGCTGACTCACTGTTTATTACAGACAAGCGTTATGATATCATACTGGAATGCCTGGATTGTAAACTAGGTTCATTGAAGATTGCTGTCGGAACACGCTAACTCACTGTTTATTACAGACAAGCGGTTATGATATCATACTGGAATGCCTGGATTGTAAACTAGGTTCATTGAAGATTGCTGTCTGAACACGCTGACTTACTGTTTATTACAGACAAGCGTTTATGATATCATACTGGAATGCCTGGATTGTAAACTAGGTTCATTGAAGATTGCCGTCTTAACACGCTAACTCACTGTTTATTACAGACAAGCGTTATGATATCATACTGGAATTCCTGGATTGTAAACTAGGTTCATGAAGACTGCTGTCTGAACACGCTGACTCACTGTTTATTACAGACAAGCGGTTATGATATCTTTCTGGAATGCCTGGATTGTAAACCAGGTTCATTGAAGATTGCTGTCTGAACTCCCTAACTCACTGTTTATTACAGACAAGCGTTATGATAACATACTGGAATGCCTGGATTGTAAACTAGGTTGATTGAAGATTGGTGTCTGAACACGCTGACTCACTGTTTATTACAGACAAGCGTTTATGATATGATATTGGAATGCCTGGATTGTAAACTAGGTTCATTGAAGATTGCTGTCTGAACACACTAACTCACTGTTTATTACAGACAAGCGTTATGATATCATACTGGAAATCCTGGATTGTAAACTAGGTTCATTGAAGATTGCTGTCTGAACATGCTAACTCACTGTTTATTACAGACAAGCGGTTATGATATCATACTGGAATGCCTGGATTGTAAACTAGGTTCATTGAAGATTGCTGTCTGAACACGCTAACTTACTGTTTATTACAGACAAACGGTTATGATATCATACTGGAATGCCTGGATTGTAAACTAGGTTCATTGAAGATTGCTGTCTAAACACGCTGACTCACTGTTTATTACAGACAAGCGGTTATGATATCTTTCTGGAATGCCTGGATTGTAAACCAGGTTCATTGAAGATTGCTGTCTGAACACCCTAACTCACTGTTTATTACAGACAAGCGTTATGATAACATACTGGAATGCCTGGATTGTAAACTAGGTTCATTGAAGGTTGGTGTCTGAACACGCTGACTCACTGTTTATTACAGACAAGCGTTTATGATATCATACTGGAATGCCTGGATTGTAAACTAGGTTCATTGAAGATTGCTGTCTAAACACGCTAACTCACTGTTTATTACAGACAAGCGGTTATGATATCATACTGGAATGCCTGGATTGTAAACTAGGTTCATTGAAGATTGCTGTCTGAA
This sequence comes from Meconema thalassinum, assembly GCA_946902985.2. Classification (NCBI taxonomy): domain Eukaryota; kingdom Metazoa; phylum Arthropoda; class Insecta; order Orthoptera; family Tettigoniidae; genus Meconema; species Meconema thalassinum. Next base: position 17,563,449 of record OX336395.1, on the reverse strand, counting down.
CACGCTGACTCACTGTTTATTACAGACAAGCGATATGATATCATACTGGAATGCCTGGATAAAAACTAGGTTCATTGAAAATTGCTGTCTGAACACGCTGACTCACTGTTTATTACACACATGCGGTATTGATATCATACTCGAATGCCTGGATTGTAAACTAGGTTCATTGAAGATTGCTGTCTGAACACGCTAATTCACTGTTTATTACAGACAAGCGTTATGATATCATACTGGAATGCCTCGATGATAAACTAGGTTCATTGAAGATTGCTGTCTGAACACGCTGACTGTTTATTACAGACAAGCGGTTATGATATCATATTGGAATGCCTCGATTGTAAACTAGGTTCATTGAAGATTGCTGTCTGAACACGCTGACTGACTGTTTATTACAGACAAGCGTTATGATATCATACTGGAATGCCTGGATTGTAAACTAGGTTCATTGAAGATTACTGTCTGTACACGCTAACTCACTGTTTATTACAGACAAGCGGTTATGATATCATACTGGAATGCCTGGATTGTAAACTAAGTTCATTGAAGATTACTGTCTGAACACGCTGAATATTACAGACAAGCGGTTATGATATCATGCTGGAATGCCTGGATTATAAATTAGGTTCATTGAAGATTGCTGTCTGATCACGCTAACTCACTGTTTATTACAGACAAGCGGTATGATATCATACTGGAATGCTTGGATTGTAAACTAGGTTCATTGAAGATTGCCGTCTGAACACGCTGACTCACTGTTTATTACAGACAAGCGTTATGATATCATACTGGAATGCCTGGATTGTAAACTAGGTTCATTGAAGATTGCTGTCGGAACACGCTAACTCACTGTTTATTACAGACAAGCGGTTATGATATCATACTGGAATGCCTGGATTGTAAACTAGGTTCATTGAAGATTGCTGTCTGAACACGCTGACTTACTGTTTATTACAGACAAGCGTTTATGATATCATACTGGAATGCCTGGATTGTAAACTAGGTTCATTGAAGATTGCCGTCTTAACACGCTAACTCACTGTTTATTACAGACAAGCGTTATGATATCATACTGGAATTCCTGGATTGTAAACTAGGTTCATGAAGACTGCTGTCTGAACACGCTGACTCACTGTTTATTACAGACAAGCGGTTATGATATCTTTCTGGAATGCCTGGATTGTAAACCAGGTTCATTGAAGATTGCTGTCTGAACTCCCTAACTCACTGTTTATTACAGACAAGCGTTATGATAACATACTGGAATGCCTGGATTGTAAACTAGGTTGATTGAAGATTGGTGTCTGAACACGCTGACTCACTGTTTATTACAGACAAGCGTTTATGATATGATATTGGAATGCCTGGATTGTAAACTAGGTTCATTGAAGATTGCTGTCTGAACACACTAACTCACTGTTTATTACAGACAAGCGTTATGATATCATACTGGAAATCCTGGATTGTAAACTAGGTTCATTGAAGATTGCTGTCTGAACATGCTAACTCACTGTTTATTACAGACAAGCGGTTATGATATCATACTGGAATGCCTGGATTGTAAACTAGGTTCATTGAAGATTGCTGTCTGAACACGCTAACTTACTGTTTATTACAGACAAACGGTTATGATATCATACTGGAATGCCTGGATTGTAAACTAGGTTCATTGAAGATTGCTGTCTAAACACGCTGACTCACTGTTTATTACAGACAAGCGGTTATGATATCTTTCTGGAATGCCTGGATTGTAAACCAGGTTCATTGAAGATTGCTGTCTGAACACCCTAAGTCACTGTTTATTACAGACAAGCGTTATGATAACATACTGGAATGCCTGGATTGTAAACTAGGTTCATTGAAGGTTGGTGTCTGAACACGCTGACTCACTGTTTATTACAGACAAGCGTTTATGATATCATACTGGAATGCCTGGATTGTAAACTAGGTTCATTGAAGATTGCTGTCTAAACACGCTAACTCACTGTTTATTACAGACAAGCGGTTATGATATCATACTGGAATGCCTGGATTGTAAACTAGGTTCATTGAAGATTGCTGTCTGAACACGCTGACTCACTGTTTATTACAGACAAGCGATATGATATCATACTGGAATGCCTGGATAAAAACTAGGTTCATTGAAGATTGCTGTCTGAACACGCTGACTCACTGTTTATTACACACATGCGGTATTGATATCATACTCGAATGCCTGGATTGTAAACTAGGTTCATTGAAGATTGCTGTCTGAACACGCTAATTCACTGTTTATTACAGACAAGCGTTATGATATCATACTGGAATGCCTCGATGATAAACTAGGTTCATTGAAGATTGCTGTCTGAACACGCTGACTGTTTATTACAGACAAGCGGTTATGATATCATATTGGAATGCCTCGATTGTAAACTAGGTTCATTGAAGATTGCTGTCTGAACACGCTGACTGACTGTTTATTACAGACAAGCGTTATGATATCATACTGGAATGCCTGGATTGTAAACTAGGTTCATTGAAGATTGCTGTCTGAACACGCTGACTATTACAGACAAGCGGTTATGATATCATGCTGGAATGCCTGGATTGTTAACTAGGTTCATTGAAGATTGCTGTCTGAACACGCAAACTCACTGTTTATTACAGACAAGCGTTATGATATCATACTGGAATGCCTGGATTGTAAACTAGGTTCATTGAAGATTGCTGTCTGAACACGCTGACTCACTGCTTATTACAGACAAGCGTTATGATATCATACTGGAATGCCTGGATTGTAAACTAGGTTCATTGAAGATTGCTGTCGGAACACGCTAACTCGATGTTTATTTCAGACAAGCGGTTATGATATCATGCGGGAATGCCTGGATTGTAAACTAGGTTCAATGAAGATTACTGTCTGAACACGCTAACTCACTGTTTATTACAGACAAGCGGTTATGATATCATACTGGAATGCCTGGATTGTAAACTAGGTTCATTGAAGATTACTGTCTGAACACGCTGACTATTACAGACAAGCGGTTATGATATCATGCTGGAATGCCTGGATTGTTAACTAGGTTCATTGAAGATTGCTGTCTGAACACGCTAACTCACTGTTTATTACAGACAAGCGGTTATGATATCATACTGGAATGCCTGGATTGTAAACTAGGTTCATTGAAGATTGCTGTCTGAACACGCTGACTCACTGTTTATTACAGACAAGCGGTTATGATATCATACTGGAATGCCTGGATGTAAACTAGGTTCATTGAAGATTGCTGTCTGAACCCGCTTACTCACTGTTTATTACACACATGCGGTATTGATATCATACTCGAATGCCTGGATTGTAAACTAGGTTCATTGAAGATTGCTGTCTGAACACGCTAACTCACTGTTTATTACAGACAAGCGTTATGAAATCATACTGGAATGCCTGGATTGTAAACTAGGTTCAATGAAGATTACTGTCTGAACACGCTAACTCACTGTTTATTACAGACAAGCGGTTATGATATCATACTGGAATGCCTGGATTGTAAACTAGGTTCATTGAAGATTGCTGTCTGAACACGCTGACTGTTTATTACAGACAAGCGGTTATGATATCATATTGGAATGCCTCGATTGTAAACTAGGTTCATTGAAGATTGCTGTCTGAACACGCTGACTGACTGTTTATTACAGACAAGCGGTTATGATATCATACTGGAATGCCTGGATTGTAAACTAGGTTCAATGAAGATTACTGTCTGAACACGCTAACTCACTGTTTATTACAGACAAGCGGTTATGATATCATACTGGAATGCCTGGATTGTAAACTAGGTTCATTGAAGATTACTGTCTGAACACGCTGACTATTACAGACAAGCGGTTATGATATCATGCTGGAATGCCTGGATTGTTAACTAGGTTCATTGAAGATTGCTGTCTGAACACGCTAACTCACTGTTTATTACAGACAAGCGTTATGATATCATACTGGAATGCCTGGATTGTAAACTAGGTTCATTGAAGATTGCTGTCTGAACACGCTGACTCACTGTTTATTACAGACAAGCGTTATGATATCATACTGGAATGCCTGGATTGTAAACTAGGTTCATTGAAGATTGCTGTCGGAACACGCTAACTCACTGTTTATTACAGACAAGCGGTTATGATATCATACTGGAATGCCTGGATTGTAAACTAGGTTCGTTGAAGATTGCTGTCTGAACACGCTGACTCACAGTTTACTACAGACAAGCGTTAATGATATCATACTGGAATGCCTGGATTGTAAACTAGGTTCATTGAAGATTGCTGTCTGAACACACTAACTCACTGTTTATTACAGACAAACGTTATGATATCATACTGGAATTCCTGGATTGTAAACTAGGTTCATTGAAGATTGCTGTCTGAACACGCTAACTCACTTTTTATTACAGACAAGCGGTTATGATATCATACTGGAATGCATGGATTGTAAACTAGGTTCATTGAAGATTGCTGTCCGAACACGATAACTTACTGTTTATTACAGACAAACGGTTATGATATCATACTGGAATGCCTGGATTGTAAACTAGGTGCATTGAAGATTGCTGTCTGAACACGCTGACTCACTGTTTATTACAGACAAGCGGTTATGATGTCATACTGGAATGCCTGGATTGTAAACTAGGTTCATTGAAGAATGCTGTATGAACACGCTGATAGTTTATTACAGACAAGCGGTTATGATATCATATTGGAATGCCTCGATTGTAAACTAGGTTTATTGAAGATTGCTGTGTGAACACGCTGACTGACTGTTTATTACAGACAAGCGGTTATGATATCATACTGGAATGCATCGATTGTAAACTAGGTTCATTGAAGATTACTGTCTGTACACGCTAACTCACTGTTTATCACAGACAAGCGGTTATGATATCATACTGGAATGCCTGGATTGTAAACTAAGTTCATTGAAGATTACTGTCTGAACACGCTGACTATTACAGACAAGCGGTTATGATATCATGCTGGAATGCCTGGATTATAAATTAGGTTCATTGAAGATTGCTGTCTGATCACGCTAACTCACTGTTTATTACAGACAAGCGGTATGATATCATACTGGAATGCTTGGATTGTAAACTAGGTTCATTGAAGATTGCCGTCTGAACACGCTGACTCACTGTTTATTACAGACAAGCGTTATGATATCATACTGGAATGCCTGGATTGTAAACTAGGTTCATTGAAGATTGCTGTCGGAACACGCTAACTCACTGTTTATTACAGACAAGCGGTTATGATATCATACTGGAATGCCTGGATTGTAAACTAGGTTCATTGAAGATTGCTGTCTGAACACGCTGACTTACTGTTTATTACAGACAAGCGTTTATGATATCATACTGGAATGCCTGGATTGTAAACTAGGTTCATTGAAGATTGCCGTCTTAACACGCTAACTCACTGTTTATTACAGACAAGCGTTATGATATCATACTGGAATTCCTGGATTGTAAACTAGGTTCATGAAGACTGCTGTCTGAACACGCTGACTCACTGTTTATTACAGACAAGCGGTTATGATATATTTCTGGAATGCCTGGATTGTAAATCAGGTTCATTGAAGATTGCTGTCTGAACTCCCTAACTCACTGTTTATTACAGACAAGCGTTATGATAACATACTGGAATGCCTGGATTGTAAACTAGGTTGATTGAAGATTGGTGTCTGAACACGCTGACTCACTGTTTATTACAGACAAGCGTTTATGATATCATACTGGAATGCCTGGATTGTAAACTAGGTTCATTGAAGATTGCTGTCTGAACACACTAACTCACTGTTTATTACTGACAAGCGTTATGATATCATACTGGAAATCCTGGATTGTAAACTAGGTTCATTGAAGATTGCTGTCTGAACATGCTAACTCACTGTTTATTACAGACAAGCGGTTATGATATCATACTGGAATGCCTGGATTGTAAACTAGGTTCATTGAAGATTGCTGTCTGAACACGCTAACTTACTGTTTATTACAGACAAACGGTTATGATATCATACTGGAATGCCTGGATTGTAAACTAGGTTCATTGAAGATTGCTGTCTGAACACGCTGACTCACTGTTTATTACAGACAAGCGGTTATGATATCTTTCTGGAATGCCTGGATTGTAAACCAGGTTCATTGAAGGTTGCTGTCTGAACACCCTAACTCACTGTTTATTACAGACAAGCGTTATGATAACATACTGGAATGCCTGGATTGTAAACTAGGTTCATTGAAGGTTGGTGTCTGAACACGCTGACTCACTGTTTATTACAGACAAGCGTTTATGATATCATACTGGAATGCCTGGATTGTAAACTAGGTTCATTGAAGATTGCTGTCTAAACACGCTAACTCACTGTTTATTACCTACAAGCGGTTATGATATCATACTGGAATGCCTGGATTGTAAACTAGGTTCATTGAAGATTGCTGTCTGAACACGCTGACTCACTGCTTATTACAGACAAGCGTTATGATATCATACTGGAATGCCTGGATTGTAAACTAGGTTCATTGAAGATTGCTGTCGGAACACGCTAACTCGATGTTTATTTCAGACAAGCGGTTATGATATCATGCGGGAATGCCTGGATTGTAAACTAGGTTCAATGAAGATTACTGTCTGAACACGCTAACTCACTGTTTATTACAGACAAGCGGTTATGATATCATACTGGAATGCCTGGATTGTAAACTAGGTTCATTGAAGATTACTGTCTGAACACGCTGACTATTACAGACAAGCGGTTATGATATCATGCTGGAATGCCTGGATTGTTAACTAGGTTCATTGAAGATTGCTGTCTGAACACGCTAACTCACTGTTTATTACAGACAAGCGGTTATGATATCATACTGGAATGCCTGGATTGTAAACTAGGTTCATTGAAGATTGCTGTCTGAACACGCTGACTCACTGTTTATTACAGACAAGCGGTTATGATATCATACTGGAATGCCTGGATGTAAACTAGGTTCATTGAAGATTGCTGTCTGAACCCGCTTACTCACTGTTTATTACACACATGCGGTATTGATATCATACTCGAATGCCTGGATTGTAAACTAGGTTCATTGAAGATTGCTGTCTGAACACGCTAACTCACTGTTTATTACAGACAAGCGTTATGAAATCATACTGGAATGCCTGGATTGTAAACTAGGTTCAATGAAGATTACTGTCTGAACACGCTAACTCACTGTTTATTACAGACAAGCGGTTATGATATCATACTGGAATGCCTGGATTGTAAACTAGGTTCATTGAAGATTGCTGTCTGAACACGCTGACTGTTTATTACAGACAAGCGGTTATGATATCATATTGGAATGCCTCGATTGTAAACTAGGTTCATTGAAGATTGCTGTCTGAACACGCTGACTGACTGTTTATTACAGACAAGCGGTTATGATATCATACTGGAATGCCTGGATTGTAAACTAGGTTCAATGAAGATTACTGTCTGAACACGCTAACTCACTGTTTATTACAGACAAGCGGTTATGATATCATACTGGAATGCCTGGATTGTAAACTAGGTTCATTGAAGATTACTGTCTGAACACGCTGACTATTACAGACAAGCGGTTATGATATCATGCTGGAATGCCTGGATTGTTAACTAGGTTCATTGAAGATTGCTGTCTGAACACGCTAACTCACTGTTTATTACAGACAAGCGTTATGATATCATACTGGAATGCCTGGATTGTAAACTAGGTTCATTGAAGATTGCTGTCTGAACACGCTGACTCACTGTTTATTACAGACAAGCGTTATGATATCATACTGGAATGCCTGGATTGTAAACTAGGTTCATTGAAGATTGCTGTCGGAACACGCTAACTCACTGTTTATTACAGACAAGCGGTTATGATATCATACTGGAATGCCTGGATTGTAAACTAGGTTCGTTGAAGATTGCTGTCTGAACACGCTGACTCACTGTTTACTACAGACAAGCGTTAATGATATCATACTGGAATGCCTGGATTGTAAACTAGGTTCATTGAAGATTGCTGTCTGAACACACTAACTCACTGTTTATTACAGACAAACGTTATGATATCATACTGGAATTCCTGGATTGTAAACTAGGTTCATTGAAGATTGCTGTCTGAACACGCTAACTCACTTTTTATTACAGACAAGCGGTTATGATATCATACTGGAATGCATGGATTGTAAACTAGGTTCATTGAAGATTGCTGTCCGAACACGATAACTTACTGTTTATTACAGACAAACGGTTATGATATCATACTGGAATGCCTGGATTGTAAACTAGGTGCATTGCAGATTGCTGTCTGAACACGCTGACTCACTGTTTATTACAGACAAGCGGTTATGATGTCATACTGGAATGCCTGGATTGTAAACTAGGTTCATTGAAGAATGCTGTATGAACACGCTGATAGTTTATTACAGACAAGCGGTTATGATATCATATTGGAATGCCTCGATTGTAAACTAGGTTTATTGAAGATTGCTGTGTGAACACGCTGACTGACTGTTTATTACAGACAAGCGGTTATGATATCATACTGGAATGCATCGATTGTAAACTAGGTTCATTGAAGATTACTGTCTGTACACGCTAACTCACTGTTTATCACAGACAAGCGGTTATGATATCATACTGGAATGCCTGGATTGTAAACTAAGTTCATTGAAGATTACTGTCTGAACACGCTGACTATTACAGACAAGCGGTTATGATATCATGCTGGAATGCCTGGATTATAAATTAGGTTCATTGAAGATTGCTGTCTGATCACGCTAACTCACTGTTTATTACAGACAAGCGGTATGATATCATACTGGAATGCTTGGATTGTAAACTAGGTTCATTGAAGATTGCCGTCTGAACACGCTGACTCACTGTTTATTACAGACAAGCGTTATGATATCATACTGGAATGCCTGGATTGTAAACTAGGTTCATTGAAGATTGCTGTCGGAACACGCTAACTCACTGTTTATTACAGACAAGCGGTTATGATATCATACTGGAATGCCTGGATTGTAAACTAGGTTCATTGAAGATTGCTGTCTGAACACGCTGACTTACTGTTTATTACAGACAAGCGTTTATGATATCATACTGGAATGCCTGGATTGTAAACTAGGTTCATTGAAGATTGCCGTCTTAACACGCTAACTCACTGTTTATTACAGACAAGCGTTATGATATCATACTGGAATTCCTGGATTGTAAACTAGGTTCATGAAGACTGCTGTCTGAACACGCTGACTCACTGTTTATTACAGACAAGCGGTTATGATATATTTCTGGAATGCCTGGATTGTAAATCAGGTTCATTGAAGATTGCTGTCTGAACTCCCTAACTCACTGTTTATTACAGACAAGCGTTATGATAACATACTGGAATGCCTGGATTGTAAACTAGGTTGATTGAAGATTGGTGTCTGAACACGCTGACTCACTGTTTATTACAGACAAGCGTTTATGATATCATACTGGAATGCCTGGATTGTAAACTAGGTTCATTGAAGATTGCTGTCTGAACACACTAACTCACTGTTTATTACTGACAAGCGTTATGATATCATACTGGAAATCCTGGATTGTAAACTAGGTTCATTGAAGATTGCTGTCTGAACATGCTAACTCACTGTTTATTACAGACAAGCGGTTATGATATCATACTGGAATGCCTGGATTGTAAACTAGGTTCATTGAAGATTGCTGTCTGAACACGCTAACTTACTGTTTATTACAGACAAACGGTTATGATATCATACTGGAATGCCTGGATTGTAAACTAGGTTCATTGAAGATTGCTGTCTGAACACGCTGACTCACTGTTTATTACAGACAAGCGGTTATGATATCTTTCTGGAATGCCTGGATTGTAAACCAGGTTCATTGAAGGTTGCTGTCTGAACACCCTAACTCACTGTTTATTACAGACAAGCGTTATGATAACATACTGGAATGCCTGGATTGTAAACTAGGTTCATTGAAGGTTGGTGTCTAAACACGCTGACTCACTGTTTATTACAGACAAGCGTTTATGATATCATACTGGAATGCCTGGATTGTAAACTAGGTTCATTGAAGATTGCTGTCTAAACACGCTAACTCACTGTTTATTACCTACAAGCGGTTATGATATCATACTGGAATGCCTGGATTGTAAACTAGGTTCATTGAAGATTGCTGTCTGAACACGCTGAGTCACTGTTTATTACAGACAAGCGATTATGATATCATACTGGAATGCCTGGATGTAAACTAGGTTCATTGAAGATTGCTGTCTGAACACGCTGACTCACTGTTTATTACACACATGCGGTATTGATATCATACTCGAATGCCTGGATTGTAAACTAGGTTCATTGAAGATTGCTGTCTGAACACGCTAATTCACTGTTTATTACAGACAAGCGGTATGATATCATACTGGAATGCCTCGATGATAAACTAGGTTCATTGAAGATTGCTGTCTGAACACGCTGACTGTTTATTACAGACAAGCGGTTATGATATCATATTGGAATGCCTCGATTGTAAACTAGGTTCATTGAAGATTGCTGTCTGAACACGCTGACTGACTATTTATTACAGACAAGCGTTATGATATCATACTGGAATGCCTGGATTGTAAACTAGGTTCATTGAAGATTGCTGTCTGAACACGCTGACTATTACAGACAAGCGGTTATGATATCATGCTGGAATGCCTGGATTGTTAACTAGGTTAATTGAAGATTGCTGTCTGAACACGCTAACTCACTGTTTATTACAGACAAGCGTTATGATATCATACTGGAATGCCTGGATTGTAAACTAGGTTCATTGAAGATTGCTGTCTGAACACGCTGACTCACTGTTTATTACAGACAAGCGGTTATGATATCATACTGGAATGCCTGGATGTAAACTAGGTTCATTGAAGATTGCTGTCTGAACACGCTTACTCACTGTTTATTACACACATGCGGTATTGATATCATACTCGAATGCCTGGATTGTAAACTAGGTTCATTGAAGATTGCTGTCTGAACACGATAACTCACTGTTTATTACAGACAAGCGTTATGAAATCATACTGGAATGCCTCGATTGTAAACTAGGTTCATTGAAGATTGCTGTCTGAACACGCTGACTGTTTATTACAGAAAAGCGGTTATGATATCATATTGGAATGCCTCGATTGTAAACTAGGTTCATTGAAGATTGCTGTCTGAACACGCTGACTGACTGTTTATTACAGACAAGCGGTTATGATATCATACTGGAATGCCTGGATTGTAAACTATGTTCAATGAAGATTACTGTCTGAACACGCTAACTCACTGTTTATTACGGACAAGCGGTTATGATATCATACTGGAATGCCTGGATTGTAAACTAGGTTCATTGAAGATTACTGTCTGAACACGCTGACTATTACAGACAAGCGGTTATGATATCATGCTGGAATGCCTGGATTGTTAACTAGGTTCATTGAAGATTGCTGTCTGAACACGCTGACTCACTGTTTATTACAGACAAGCGTTATGATATCATACTGGAATGCCTGGATTGTAAACTAGGTTCATTGAAGATTGCTGTCGGAACACGCTAACTCACTGTTTATTACAGACAAGCGGTTATGATATCATACTGGAATGCCTGGATTGTAAACTAGGTTCGTTGAAGATTGCTGTCTGAACACGCTGACTCACTGTTTACTACAGACAAGCGTTAATGATATCATACTGGAATGCCTGGATTGTAAACTAGGTTCATTGAAGATTTCTGTCTGAACACACTAACTCACTGTTTATTACAGACAAACGTTATGATATCATACTGGAATTCCTGGATTGTAAACTAGGTTCATTGAAGATTGCTGTCTGAACACGCTAACTCACTGTTTATTACAGACATGCGGTTATGATATCATACTGGAATGCATGGATTGTAAACTAGGTTCATTGAAGATTGCTGTCCGAACACGCTAACTTACTGTTTATTACAGACAAACGGTTATGATATCATACTGGAATGCCTGGATTGTAAACTAGGTGCATTGAAGATTGCTGTCTGAACACGCTGACTCACTGTTTATTACAGACAAGCGGTTATGATGTCATACTGGAATGCCTGGATTGTAAACTAGGTTCATTGAAGAATGCTGTCTGAACACGCTGACTGTTTATTACAGACAAGCGGTTAAGATATCATATTGGAATGCCTCGATTGTAAACTAGGTTTATTGAAGATTGCTGTCTGAACACGCTGACTGACTGTTTATTACAGACAAGCGGTTATGATATCATACTGGAATGCATCGATTGTAAACTAGGTTCATTGAAGATTACTGTCTGTACACGCTAACTCACTGTTTATCACAGACAAGCGGTTATGATATCATACTGGAATGCCTGGATTGTAAACTAAGTTCATTGAAGATTACTGTCTGAACACGCTGACTATTACAGACAAGCGGTTATGATATCATGCTGGAATGCCTGGATTATAAATTAGGTTCATTGAAGATTGCTGTCTGATCACGCTAACTCACTGTTTATTACAGACAAGCGGTATGATATCATACTGGAATGCTTGGATTGTAAACTAGGTTCATTGAAGATTACTGTCTGTACACGCTAACTCACTGTTTATCACACACAAGCGGTTATGATATCATACTGGAATGCCTGGATTGTAAACTAAGTTCATTGAAGATTACTGTCTGAACACGCTGACTATTACAGACAAGCGGTTATGATATCATGCTGGAATGCCTGGATTATAAATTAGGTTCATTGAAGATTGCTGTCTGATCACGCTAACTCACTGTTTATTACAGACAAGCGGTATGATATCATACTGGAATGCTTGGATTGTAAACTAGGTTCATTGAAGATTGCCGTCTGAACACGCTGACTCACTGTTTATTACAGACAAGCGTTATGATATCATACTGGAATGCCTGGATTGTAAACTAGGTTCATTGAAGATTGCTGTCGGAACACGCTAACTCACTGTTTATTACAGACAAGCGGTTATGATATCATACTGGAATGCCTGGATTGTAAACTAGGTTCATTGAAGATTGCTGTCTGAACACGCTGACTTACTGTTTATTACAGACAAGCGTTTATGATATCATACTGGAATGCCTGGATTGTAATCTAGGTTCATTGAAGATTGCCGTCTTAACACGCTAACTCACTGTTTATTACAGACAAGCGTTATGATATCATACTGGAATTCCTGGATTGTAAACTAGGTTCATGAAGACTGCTGTCTGAACATGCTGACTCACTGTTTATTACAGACAAGCGGTTATGATATATTTCTGGAATGCCTGGATTGTAAACCAGGTTCATTGAAGATTGCTGTCTGAACTCCCTAACTCACTGTTTATTACAGACAAGCGTTATGATAACATACTGGAATGCCTGGATTGTAAACTAGGTTGATTGAAGATTGGTGTCTGAACACGCTGACTCACTGTTTATTACATACAAGCGGTTATGATATCATACTGGAATGCCTGGATTGTAAACTAGGTTCATTGAAGATTGCTGTCTAAACACGCTAACTCACTGTTTATTACATACAAGCGGTTATGATATCATACTGGAATGCCTGGATTGTAAACTAGGTTCATTGAAGATTGCTGTCTGAACACGCTGACTCACTGTTTATTACAGACAAGCGATTATGATATCATACTGGAATGCCTGGATGTAAACTAGGTTCATTGAAGATTGCTGTCTGAACACGCTGACTCACTGTTTATTACACACATGCGGTATTGATATCATACTCGAATGCCTGGATTGTAAACTAGGTTCATTGAAGATTGCTGTCTGAACACGCTAATTCACTGTTTATTACGGACAAGCGGTATGATATCATACTGGAATGCCTCGATGATAAACTAGGTTCATTAAAGATTGCTGTCTGAACACGCTGACTGTTTATTACAGACAAGCGGTTATGATATCATATTGGAATGCCTCGATTGTAAACTAGGTTCATTGAAGATTGCTGTCTGAACACGCTGACTGACTATTTATTACAGACAAGCGTTATGATATCATACTGGAATGCCTGGATTGTAAACTAGGTTCATTGAAGATTGCTGTCTGAACACGCTGACTATTACAGACAAGCGGTTATGATATCATGCTGGAATGCCTGGATTGTTAACTAGGTTAATTGAAGATTGCTGTCTGAACACGCTAACTCACTGTTTATTACAGACAAGCGTTATGATATCATACTGGAATGCCTGGATTGTAAACTAGGTTCATTGAAGATTGCTGTCTGAACACGCTGACTCACTGTTTATTACAGACAAGCGGTTATGATATCATACTGGAATGCCTGGATGTAAACTAGGTTCATTGAAGATTGCTGTCTGAACACGATTACTCACTGTTTATTACACACATGCGGTATTGATATCATACTCGAATGCCTGGATTGTAAACTAGGTTCATTGAAGATTGCTGTCTGAACACGATAACTCACTGTTTATTACAGACAAGCGTTATGAAATCATACTGGAATGCCTCGATTGTAAACTAGGTTCATTGAAGATTGCTGTCTGAACACGCTGACTGTTTATTACAGACAAGCGGTTATGATATCATATTGGAATGCCTCGATTGTAAACTAGGTTCATTGAAGATTGCTGTCTGAACACGCTGACTGACTGTTTATTACAGACAAGCGGTTATGATATCATACTGGAATGCCTGGATTGTAAACTAGGTTCAATGAAGATTACTGTCTGAACACGCTAACTCACTGTTTATTACAGACAAGCGGTTATGATATCATACTGGAATGCCTGGATTGTAAACTAGGTTCATTGAAGATTACTGTCTGAACACGCTGACTATTACAGACAAGCGGTTATGATATCATGCTGGAATGCCTGGATTGTTAACTAGGTTCATTGAAGATTGCTGTCTGAACACGCTGACTAACTGTTTATTACAGACAAGCGTTATGATATCATACTGGAATGCCTGGATTGTAAACTAGGTTCATTGAAGATTGCTGTCGGAACACGCTAACTCACTGTTTATTACAGACAAGCGGTTATGATATCATACTGGAATGCCTGGATTGTAAACTAGGTTCGTTGAAGATTGCTGTCTGAACACGCTGACTCACTGTTTACTACAGACAAGCGTTAATGATATCATACTGGAATGCCTGGATTGTAAACTAGGTTCATTGATGATTGCTGTCTGAACACACTAACTCACTGTTTATTACAGACAAACGTTATGATATCATACTGGAATTCCTGGATTGTAAACTAGGTTCATTGAAGATTGCTGTCTGAACACGCTAACTCACTGTTTATTACAGACAAGCGGTTATGATATCATACTGGAATGCATGGATTGTAAACTAGGTTCATTGAAGATTGCTGTCCGAACACGCTAACTTACTGTTTATTACAGACAAACGGTCATGATATCATACTGGAATGCCTGGATTGTAAACTAGGTGCATTGAAGATTGCTGTCTGAACACGCTGACTCACTGTTTATTACAGACAAGCGGTTATGATGTCATACTGGAATGCCTGGATTGTAAACTAGGTTCATTGAAGAATGCTGTCTGAACACGCTGACTGTTTATTACAGACAAGCGGTTAAGATATCATATTGGAATGCCTCGATTGTAAACTAGGTTTATTGAAGATTGCTGTCTGAACACGCTGACTGACTGTTTATTACAGACAAGCGGTTATGATATCATACTGGAATGCATCGATTGTAAACTAGGTTCATTGAAGATTACTGTCTGTACACGCTAACTCACTGTTTATTACAGACAAGCGATATGATATCATACTGGAATGCCTCGATTGTAAACTAGGTTTATTGAAGATTGCTGTCTGAACACGCTAACTCACTGTTTATTACAGACAAGCGATATGATATCATACTGGAATGCCTGGATTGTAAACTAGGTTCATTGAAGATTGCTGTCTGAACACGCTAACTCACTGTTTATTACAGACAAGCGGTATGATATCATACTGGAATGCTTGGATTGTAAACTAGGTTCATTGAAGATTGCCGTCTGAACACGCTGACTCACTGTTTATTAAAGACAATCGTTATGATATCATACTGGAATGCCTGGTTTGGAAACTAGGTTCATTGAAGATTGTTGTCGGAACACGGTAACTCACTGTTTATTACAGACAAGCGGTTATGATATCATACTGGAATGCCTGGATTGTAAACTAGGTTCATTGAAGATTGCTGTCTGAACACGCTGACTTACAGTTTATTACAGACAAGCGTTTATGATATCATACTGGAATAACTGGATTGTAAACTAGGTTCATGAAGACTGCTGTCTGAACACGCTGACTCACTGTTTATTACAGACAAGCGGTTATGATATCTTTCTGGAATGCCTGGATTGTAAACCAGGTTCATTGAAGATTGCTGTCTGAACCCTCTAACTCACTGTTTATTACAGACAAGCGTTATGATAACATACTGGAATGCCTGGATTGTAAACTAGGTTGATTGAAGATTGGTGTCTGAACACGCTGACTCACTGTTTATTACAGACAAGCGTTTATGATATCATACTGGAATGCCTGGATTGTAAACTAGGTTCATTGAAGATTGCTGTCTGAACACGCTGACTCACTGTTTATTACAGACAAGCGGTTATGATATCTTTCTGGAATGCCTGGATTGTAAACCAGGTTCATTGAAGATTGCTGTCTGAACACCCTAACTCACTGTTTATTACAGACAAGCGTTATGATAACATACTGGAATGCCTGGATTGTAAACCAGGTTCATTGAAGATTGGTGTCTGAACACGCTGACTCACTGTTTATTACAGACAAGCGTTATGATATCATACTGGAATGCCTGGATTGTAAACAAGGTTCATTGAAGAATGCTGTCTGAACACGCTGACTGTTTATTGCAGACAAGCGGTTATGATATCATATTGGAATGCCTCGATTGTAAACTAGGTTTATTGAAGATTGCTGTCTGAACACGCTGACTGACTGTTTATTACAGACAAGCGGTTATGATATCATACTGGAATGCATCGATTGTAAACTAGGTTCATTGAAGATTACTGTCTGTACACGCTAACTCACTGTTTATTACAGACAAGCGGTTATGATATCATACTGGAATGCCTGGATTGTAAACTAAGTTCATTGAAGATTACTGTCTGAACACGCTGACTATTACAGACAAGCGGTTATGATATCATGCTGGAATGCCTGGATTATAAATTAGGTTCATTGAAGATTGCTGTCTGATCACGCTAACTCACTGTTTATTACAGACAAGCGGTATGATATCATACTGGAATGCTTGGATTGTAAAGTAGGTTCATTGAAGATTGCCGTCTGAACACGCTGACTCACTGTTTATTACAGACAAGCGTTATGATATCATACTGGAATG
Organism: Meconema thalassinum; assembly: GCA_946902985.2. Lineage (NCBI taxonomy): Eukaryota > Metazoa > Arthropoda > Insecta > Orthoptera > Tettigoniidae > Meconema > Meconema thalassinum. Next base: position 17,545,971 of record OX336395.1, on the reverse strand, counting down.
CCTGGATTGTAAACTAGGTTCATTGAAGATTGCTGTCGGAACACGCTAACTCACTGTTTATTACAGACAAGCGGTTATGATATCATACTGGAATGCCTGGATTGTAAACTAGGTTCATTGAAGATTGCTGTCTGAACACGCTGACTTACTGTTTATTACACACAAGCGTTTATGATATCATACTGGAATGCCTGGATTGTAAACTAGGTTCATTGAAGATTGCCGTCTTAACACGCTAACTCACTGTTTATTACAGACAAGCGTTATGATATCATACTGGAATTCCTGGATTGTAAACTAGGTTCATGAAGACTGCTGTCTGAACACGCTGACTCACTGTTTATTACAGACAAGCGGTTATGATATCTTTCTGGAATGCCTGGATTGTAAACCAGGTTCATTGAAGATTGCTGTCTGAACTCCCTAACTCACTGTTTATTACAGACAAGCGTTATGATAACATACTGGAATGCCTGGATTGTAAACTAGGTTGATTGAAGATTGGTGTCTGAACACGCTGACTCACTGTTTATTACAGACAAGCGTTTATGATATGATATTGGAATGCCTGGATTGTAAACTAGGTTCATTGAAGATTGCTGTCTGAACACACTAACTCACTGTTTATTACAGACAAGCGTTATGATATCATACTGGAAATCCTGGATTGTAAACTAGGTTCATTGAAGATTGCTGTCTGAACATGCTAACTCACTGTTTATTACAGACAAGCGGTTATGATATCATACTGGAATGCCTGGATTGTAAACTAGGTTCATTGAAGATTGCTGTCTGAACACGCTAACTTACTGTTTATTACAGACAAACGGTTATGATATCATACTGGAATGCCTGGATTGTAAACTAGGTTCATTGAAGATTGCTGTCTAAACACGCTGACTCACTGTTTATTACAGACAAGCGGTTATGATATCTTTCTGGAATGCCTGGATTGTAAACCAGGTTCATTGAAGATTGCTGTCTGAACACCCTAACTCACTGTTTATTACAGACAAGCTTTATGATAACATACTGGAATGCCTGGATTGTAAACTAGGTTCATTGAAGGTTGGTGTCTGAACACGCTGACTCACTGTTTATTACAGACAAGCGTTTATGATATCATACTGGAATGCCTGGATTGTAAACTAGGTTCATTGAAGATTGCTGTCTAAACACGCTAACTCACTGTTTATTACAGACAAGCGGTTATGATATCATACTGGAATGCCTGGATTGTAAACTAGGTTCATTGAAGATTGCTGTCTGAACACGCTGACTCACTGTTTATTACAGACAAGCGATATGATATCATACTGGAATGCCTGGATAAAAACTAGGTTCATTGAAAATTGCTGTCTGAACACGCTGACTCACTGTTTATTACACACATGCGGTATTGATATCATACTCGAATGCCTGGATTGTAAACTAGGTTCATTGAAGATTGCTGTCTGAACACGCTAATTCACTGTTTATTACAGACAAGCGTTATGATATCATACTGGAATGCCTCGATGATAAACTAGGTTCATTGAAGATTGCTGTCTGAACACGCTGACTTTTTATTACAGACAAGCGGTTATGATATCATATTGGAATGCCTCGATTGTAAACTAGGTTCATTGAAGATTGCTGTCTGAACACGCTGACTGACTGTTTATTACAGACAAGCGTTATGATATCATACTGGAATGCCTGGATTGTAAACTAGGTTCATTGAAGATTACTGTCTGTACACGCTAACTCACTGTTTATTACAGACAAGCGGTTATGATATCATACTGGAATGCCTGGATTGTAAACTAAGTTCATTGAAGATTACTGTCTGAACACGCTGAATATTACAGACAAGCGGTTATGATATCATGCTGGAATGCCTGGATTATAAATTAGGTTCATTGAAGATTGCTGTCTGATCACGCTAACTCACTGTTTATTACAGACAAGCGGTATGATATCATACTGGAATGCTTGGATTGTAAACTAGGTTCATTGAAGATTGCCGTCTGAACACGCTGACTCACTGTTTATTACAGACAAGCGTTATGATATCATACTGGAATGCCTGGATTGTAAACTAGGTTCATTGAAGATTGCTGTCGGAACACGCTAACTCACTGTTTATTACAGACAAGCGGTTATGATATCATACTGGAATGCCTGGATTGTAAACTAGGTTCATTGAAGATTGCTGTCTGAACACGCTGACTTACTGTTTATTACAGACAAGCGTTTATGATATCATACTGGAATGCCTGGATTGTAAACTAGGTTCATTGAAGATTGCCGTCTTAACACGCTAACTCACTGTTTATTACAGACAAGCGTTATGATATCATACTGGAATTCCTGGATTGTAAACTAGGTTCATGAAGACTGCTGTCTGAACACGCTGACTCACTGTTTATTACAGACAAGCGGTTATGATATCTTTCTGGAATGCCTGGATTGTAAACCAGGTTCATTGAAGATTGCTGTCTGAACTCCCTAACTCACTGTTTATTACAGACAAGCGTTATGATAACATACTGGAATGCCTGGATTGTAAACTAGGTTGATTGAAGATTGGTGTCTGAACACGCTGACTCACTGTTTATTACAGACAAGCGTTTATGATATGATATTGGAATGCCTGGATTGTAAACTAGGTTCATTGAAGATTGCTGTCTGAACACACTAACTCACTGTTTATTACAGACAAGCGTTATGATATCATACTGGAAATCCTGGATTGTAAACTAGGTTCATTGAAGATTGCTGTCTGAACATGCTAACTCACTGTTTATTACAGACAAGCGGTTATGATATCATACTGGAATGCCTGGATTGTAAACTAGGTTCATTGAAGATTGCTGTCTGAACACGCTAACTTACTGTTTATTACAGACAAACGGTTATGATATCATACTGGAATGCCTGGATTGTAAACTAGGTTCATTGAAGATTGCTGTCTAAACACGCTGACTCACTGTTTATTACAGACAAGCGGTTATGATATCTTTCTGGAATGCCTGGATTGTAAACCAGGTTCATTGAAGATTGCTGTCTGAACACCCTAAGTCACTGTTTATTACAGACAAGCGTTATGATAACATACTGGAATGCCTGGATTGTAAACTAGGTTCATTGAAGGTTGGTGTCTGAACACGCTGACTCACTGTTTATTACAGACAAGCGTTTATGATATCATACTGGAATGCCTGGATTGTAAACTAGGTTCATTGAAGATTGCTGTCTAAACACGCTAACTCACTGTTTATTACAGACAAGCGGTTATGATATCATACTGGAATGCCTGGATTGTAAACTAGGTTCATTGAAGATTGCTGTCTGAACACGCTGACTCACTGTTTATTACAGACAAGCGATATGATATCATACTGGAATGCCTGGATAAAAACTAGGTTCATTGAAGATTGCTGTCTGAACACGCTGACTCACTGTTTATTACACACATGCGGTATTGATATCATACTCGAATGCCTGGATTGTAAACTAGGTTCATTGAAGATTGCTGTCTGAACACGCTAATTCACTGTTTATTACAGACAAGCGTTATGATATCATACTGGAATGCCTCGATGATAAACTAGGTTCATTGAAGATTGCTGTCTGAACACGCTGACTGTTTATTACAGACAAGCGGTTATGATATCATATTGGAATGCCTCGATTGTAAACTAGGTTCATTGAAGATTGCTGTCTGAACACGCTGACTGACTGTTTATTACAGACAAGCGTTATGATATCATACTGGAATGCCTGGATTGTAAACTAGGTTCATTGAAGATTGCTGTCTGAACACGCTGACTATTACAGACAAGCGGTTATGATATCATGCTGGAATGCCTGGATTGTTAACTAGGTTCATTGAAGATTGCTGTCTGAACACGCTAACTCACTGTTTATTACAGACAAGCGTTATGATATCATACTGGAATGCCTGGATTGTAAACTAGGTTCATTGAAGATTGCTGTCTGAACACGCTGACTCACTGCTTATTACAGACAAGCGTTATGATATCATACTGGAACGCCTGGATTGTAAACTAGGTTCATTGAAGATTGCTGTCGGAACACGCTAACTCACTGTTTATTTCAGACAAGCGGTTATGATATCATGCGGGAATGCCTGGATTGTAAACTAGGTTCAATGAAGATTACTGTCTGAACACGCTAACTCACTGTTTATTACAGACAAGCGGTTATGATATCATACTGGAATGCCTGGATTGTAAACTAGGTTCATTGAAGATTACTGTCTGAACACGCTGACTATTACAGACAAGCGGTTATGATATCATGCTGGAATGCCTGGATTGTTAACTAGGTTCATTGAAGATTGCTGTCTGAACACGCTAACTCACTGTTTATTACAGACAAGCGGTTATGATATCATACTGGAATGCCTGGATTGTAAACTAGGTTCATTGAAGATTGCTGTCTGAACACGCTGACTCACTCTTTATTACAGACAAGCGGTTATGATATCATACTGGAATGCCTGGATGTAAACTAGGTTCATTGAAGATTGCTGTCTGAACCCGCTTACTCACTGTTTATTACACACATGCGGTATTGATATCATACTCGAATGCCTGGATTGTAAACTAGGTTCATTGAAGATTGCTGTCTGAACACGCTAACTCACTGTTTATTACAGACAAGCGTTATGAAATCATACTGGAATGCCTCGATTGTAAACTAGGTTCATTGAAGATTGCTGTCTGAACACGCTGACTGTTTATTACAGACAAGCGGTTATGATATCATATTGGAATGCCTCGATTGTAAACTAGGTTCATTGAAGATTGCTGTCTGAACACGCTGACTGACTGTTTATTACAGACAAGCGGTTATGATATCATACTGGAATGCCTGGATTGTAAACTAGGTTCAATGAAGATTACTGTCTGAACACGCTAACTCACTGTTTATTACAGACAAGCGGTTATGATATCATACTGGAATGCCTGGATTGTAAACTAGGTTCATTGAAGATTACTGTCTGAACACGCTGACTATTACAGACAAGCGGTTATGATATCATGCTGGAATGCCTGGATTGTTAACTAGGTTCATTGAAGATTGCTGTCTGAACACGCTAACTCACTGTTTATTACAGACAAGCGTTATGATATCATACTGGAATGCCTGGATTGTAAACTAGGTGCATTGAAGATTGCTGTCTGAACACGCTGACTCACTGTTTATTACAGACAAGCGGTTATGATGTCATACTGGAATGCCTGGATTGTAAACTAGGTTCATTGAAGAATGCTGTATGAACACGCTGATAGTTTATTACAGACAAGCGGTTATGATATCATATTGGAATGCCTCGATTGTAAACTAGGTTTATTGAAGGTTGCTGTGTGAACACGCTGACTGACTGTTTATTACAGACAAGCGGTTATGATATCATACTGGAATGCATCGATTGTAAACTAGGTTCATTGAAGATTACTGTCTGTACACGCTAACTCACTGTTTATCACAGACAAGCGGTTATGATATCATACTGGAATGCCTGGATTGTAAACTAAGTTCATTGAAGATTACTGTCTGAACACGCTGACTATTACAGACAAGCGGTTATGATATCATGCTGGAATGCCTGGATTATAAATTAGGTTCATTGAAGATTGCTGTCTGATCACGCTAACTCACTGTTTATTACAGACAAGCGGTATGATATCATACTGGAATGCTTGGATTGTAAACTAGGTTCATTGAAGATTGCCGTCTGAACACGCTGACTCACTGTTTATTACAGACAAGCGTTATGATATCATACTGGAATGCCTGGATTGTAAACTAGGTTCATTGAAGATTGCTGTCGGAACACGCTAACTCACTGTTTATTACAGACAAGCGGTTATGATATCATACTGGAATGCCTGGATTGTAAACTAGGTTCATTGAAGATTGCTGTCTGAACACGCTGACTTACTGTTTATTACAGACAAGCGTTTATGATATCATACTGGAATGCCTGGATTGTAAACTAGGTTCATTGAAGATTGCCGTCTTAACACGCTAACTCACTGTTTATTACAGACAAGCGTTATGATATCATACTGGAATTCCTGGATTGTAAACTAGGTTCATGAAGACTGCTTTCTGAACACGCTGACTCACTGTTTATTACAGACAAGCGGTTATGATATATTTCTGGAATGCCTGGATTGTAAATCAGGTTCATTGAAGATTGCTGTCTGAACTCCCTAACTCACTGTTTATTACAGACAAGCGTTATGATAACATACTGGAATGCCTGGATTGTAAACTAGGTTGATTGAAGATTGGTGTCTGAACACGCTGACTCACTGTTTATTACAGACAAGCGTTTATGATATCATACTGGAATGCCTGGATTGTAAACTAGGTTCATTGAAGATTGCTGTCTGAACACACTAACTCACTGTTTATTACTGACAAGCGTTATGATATCATACTGGAAATCCTGGATTGTAAACTAGGTTCATTGAAGATTGCTGTCTGAACATGCTAACTCACTGTTTATTACAGACAAGCGGTTATGATATCATACTGGAATGCCTGGATTGTAAACTAGGTTCATTGAAGATTGCTGTCTGAACACGCTAACTTACTGTTTATTACAGACAAACGGTTATGATATCATACTGGAATGCCTGGATTGTAAACTAGGTTCATTGAAGATTGCTGTCTGAACACGCTGACTCACTGTTTATTACAGACAAGCGGTTATGATATCTTTCTGGAATGCCTGGATTGTAAACCAGGTTCATTGAAGGTTGCTGTCTGAACACCCTAACTCACTGTTTATTACAGACAAGCGTTATGATAACATACTGGAATGCCTGGATTGTAAACTAGGTTCATTGAAGGTTGGTGTCTGAACACGCTGACTCACTGTTTATTACAGACAAGCGTTTATGATATCATACTGGAATGCCTGGATTGTAAACTAGGTTCATTGAAGATTGCTGTCTAAACACGCTAACTCACTGTTTATTACCTACAAGCGGTTATGATATCATACTGGAATGCCTGGATTGTAAACTAGGTTCATTGAAGATTGCTGTCTGAACACGCTGACTCACTGTTTATTACAGACAAGCGATTATGATATCATACTGGAATGCCTGGATGTAAACTAAGTTCATTGAAGATTGCTGTCTGAACACGCTGACTCACTGTTTATTACACACATGCGGTATTGATATCATACTCGAATGCCTGGATTGTAAACTAGGTTCATTGAAGATTGCTGTCTGAACACGCTAATTCACTGTTTATTACAGACAAGCGGTATGATATCATACTGGAATGCCTCGATGATAAACTAGGTTCATTGAAGATTGCTGTCTGAACACGCTGACTGTTTATTACAGACAAGCGGTTATGATATCATATTGGAATGCCTCGATTGTAAACTAGGTTCATTGAATATTGCTGTCTGAACACGCTGACTGACTATTTATTACAGACAAGCGTTATGATATCATACTGGAATGCCTGGATTGTAAACTAGGTTCATTGAAGATTGCTGTCTGAACACGCTGACTATTACAGACAAGCGGTTATGATATCATGCTGGAATGCCTGGATTGTTAACTAGGTTAATTGAAGATTGCTGTCTGAACACGCTAACTCACTGTTTATTACAGACAAGCGTTATGATATCATACTGGAATGCCTGGATTGTAAACTAGGTTCATTGAAGATTGCTGTCTGAACACGCTGACTCACTGTTTATTACAGACAAGCGGTTATGATATCATACTGGAATGCCTGGATGTAAACTAGGTTCATTGAAGATTGCTGTCTGAACACGCTTACTCACTGTTTATTACACACATGCGGTATTGATATCATACTCGAATGCCTGGATTGTAAACTAGGTTCATTGAAGATTGCTGTCTGAACACGATAACTCACTGTTTATTACAGACAAGCGTTATGAAATCATACTGGAATGCCTCGATTGTAAACTAGGTTCATTGAAGATTGCTGTCTGAACACGCTGACTGTTTATTACAGACAAGCGGTTATGATATCATATTGGAATGCCTCGATTGTAAACTAGGTTCATTGAAGATTGCTGTCTGAACACGCTGACTGACTGTTTATTACAGACAAGCGGTTATGATATCATACTGGAATGCCTGGATTGTAAACTATGTTCAATGAAGATTACTGTCTGAACACGCTAACTCACTGTTTATTACGGACAAGCGGTTATGATATCATACTGGAATGCCTGGATTGTAAACTAGGTTCATTGAAGATTACTGTCTGAACACGCTGACTATTACAGACAAGCGGTTATGATATCATGCTGGAATGCCTGGATTGTTAACTAGGTTCATTGAAGATTGCTGTCTGAACACGCTGACTCACTGTTTATTACAGACAAGCGTTATGATATCATACTGGAATGCCTGGATTGTAAACTAGGTTCATTGAAGATTGCTGTCGGAACACGCTAACTCACTGTTTATTACAGACAAGCGGTTATGATATCATACTGGAATGCCTGGATTGTAAACTAGGTTCGTTGAAGATTGCTGTCTGAACACGCTGACTCACTGTTTACTACAGACAAGCGTTAATGATATCATACTGGAATGCCTGGATTGTAAACTAGGTTCATTGAAGATTTCTGTCTGAACACACTAACTCACTGTTTATTACAGACAAACGTTATGATATCATACTGGAATTCCTGGATTGTAAACTAGGTTCATTGAAGATTGCTGTCTGAACACGCTAACTCACTGTTTATTACAGACATGCGGTTATGATATCATACTGGAATGCATGGATTGTAAACTAGGTTCATTGAAGATTGCTGTCCGAACACGCTAACTTACTGTTTATTACAGACAAACGGTTATGATATCATACTGGAATGCCTGGATTGTAAACTAGGTGCATTGAAGATTGCTGTCTGAACACGCTGACTCACTGTTTATTACAGACAAGCGGTTATGATGTCATACTGGAATGCCTGGATTGTAAACTAGGTTCATTGAAGAATGCTGTCTGAACACGCTGACTGTTTATTACAGACAAGCGGTTAAGATATCATATTGGAATGCCTCGATTGTAAACTAGGTTTATTGAAGATTGCTGTCTGAACACGCTGACTGACTGTTTATTACAGACAAGCGGTTATGATATCATACTGGAATGCATCGATTGTAAACTAGGTTCATTGAAGATTACTGTCTGTACACGCTAACTCACTGTTTATCACAGACAAGCGGTTATGATATCATACTGGAATGCCTGGATTGTAAACTAAGTTCATTGAAGATTACTGTCTGAACACGCTGACTATTACAGACAAGCGGTTATGATATCATGCTGGAATGCCTGGATTATAAATTAGGTTCATTGAAGATTGCTGTCTGATCACGCTAACTCACTGTTTATTACAGACAAGCGGTATGATATCATACTGGAATGCTTGGATTGTAAACTAGGTTCATTGAAGATTACTGTCTGTACACGCTAACTCACTGTTTATCACAGACAAGCGGTTATGATATCATACTGGAATGCCTGGATTGTAAACTAAGTTCATTGAAGATTACTGTCTGAACACGCTGACTATTACAGACAAGCGGTTATGATATCATGCTGGAATGCCTGGATTATAAATTAGGTTCATTGAAGATTGCTGTCTGATCACGCTAACTCACTGTTTATTACAGACAAGCGGTATGATATCATACTGGAATGCTTGGATTGTAAATTAGGTTCATTGAAGATTGCCGTCTGAACACGCTGACTCATTGTTTATTACAGACAAGCGTTATGATATCATACTGGAATGCCTGGATTGTAAACTAGGTTCATTGAAGATTGCTGTCGGAACACGCTAACTCACTGTTTATTACAGACAAGCGGTTATGATATCATACTGGAATGCCTGGATTGTAAACTAGGTTCATTGAAGATTGCTGTCTGAACACGCTGACTTACTGTTTATTACAGACAAGCGTTTATGATATCATACTGGAATGCCTGGATTGTAATCTAGGTTCATTGAAGATTGCCGTCTTAACACGCTAACTCACTGTTTATTACAGACAAGCGTTATGATATCATACTGGAATTCCTGGATTGTAAACTAGGTTCATGAAGACTGCTGTCTGAACATGCTGACTCACTGTTTATTACAGACAAGCGGTTATGATATATTTCTGGAATGCCTGGATTGTAAACCAGGTTCATTGAAGATTGCTGTCTGAACTCCCTAACTCACTGTTTATTACAGACAAGCGTTATGATAACATACTGGAATGCCTGGATTGTAAACTAGGTTGATTGAAGATTGGTGTCTGAACACGCTGACTCACTGTTTATTACATACAAGCGGTTATGATATCATACTGGAATGCCTGGATTGTAAACTAGGTTCATTGAAGATTGCTGTCTAAACACGCTAACTCACTGTTTATTACATACAAGCGGTTATGATATCATACTGGAATGCCTGGATTGTAAACTAGGTTCATTGAAGATTGCTGTCTGAACACGCTGACTCACTGTTTATTACAGACAAGCGATTATGATATCATACTGGAATGCCTGGATGTAAACTAGGTTCATTGAAGATTGCTGTCTGAACACGCTGACTCACTGTTTATTACACACATGCGGTATTGATATCATACTCGAATGCCTGGATTGTAAACTAGGTTCATTGAAGATTGCTGTCTGAACACGCTAATTCACTGTTTATTACAGACAAGCGGTATGATATCATACTGGAATGCCTCGATGATAAACTAGGTTCATTAAAGATTGCTGTCTGAACACGCTGACTGTTTATTACAGACAAGCGGTTATGATATCATATTGGAATGCCTCGATTGTAAACTAGGTTCATTGAAGATTGCTGTCTGAACACGCTGACTGACTATTTATTACAGACAAGCGTTATGATATCATACTGGAATGCCTGGATTGTAAACTAGGTTCATTGAAGATTGCTGTCTGAACACGCTGACTATTACAGACAAGCGGTTATGATATCATGCTGGAATGCCTGGATTGTTAACTAGGTTAATTGAAGATTGCTGTCTGAACACGCTAACTCACTGTTTATTACAGACAAGCGTTATGATATCATACTGGAATGCCTGGATTGTAAACTAGGTTCATTGAAGATTGCTGTCTGAACACGCTGACTCACTGTTTATTACAGACAAGCGGTTATGATATCATACTGGAATGCCTGGATGTAAACTAGGTTCATTGAAGATTGCTGTCTGAACACGATTACTCACTGTTTATTACACACATGCGGTATTGATATCATACTCGAATGCCTGGATTGTAAACTAGGTTCATTGAAGATTGCTGTCTGAACACGATAACTCACTGTTTATTACAGACAAGCGTTATGAAATCATACTGGAATGCCTCGATTGTAAACTAGGTTCATTGAAGATTGCTGTCTGAACACGCTGACTGTTTATTACAGACAAGCGGTTATGATATCATATTGGAATGCCTCGATTGTAAACTAGGTTCATTGAAGATTGCTGTCTGAACACGCTGACTGACTGTTTATTACAGACAAGCGGTTATGATATCATACTGGAATTCCTGGATTGTAAACTAGGTTCAATGAAGATTACTGTCTGAACACGCTAACTCACTGTTTATTACAGACAAGCGGTTATGATATCATACTGGAATGCCTGGATTGTAAACTAGGTTCATTGAAGATTACTGTCTGAACACGCTGACTATTACAGACAAGCGGTAATGATATCATGCTGGAATGCCTGGATTGTTAACTAGGTTCATTGAAGATTGCTGTCTGAACACGCTGACTAACTGTTTATTACAGACAAGCGTTATGATATCATACTGGAATGCCTGGATTGTAAACTAGGTTCATTGAAGATTGCTGTCGGAACACGCTAACTCACTGTTTATTACAGACAAGCGGTTATGATATCATACTGGAATGCCTGGATTGTAAACTAGGTTCGTTGAAGATTGCTGTCTGAACACGCTGACTCACTGTTTACTACAGACAAGCGTTAATGATATCATACTGGAATGCCTGGATTGTAAACTAGGTTCATTGAAGATTGCTGTCTGAACACACTAACTCACTGTTTATTACAGACAAACGTTATGATATCATACTGGAATTCCTGGATTGTAAACTAGGTTCATTGAAGATTGCTGTCTGAACACGCTAACTCACTGTTTATTACAGACAAGCGGTTATGATATCATACTGGAATGCATGGATTGTAAACTAGGTTCATTGAAGATTGCTGTCCGAACACGCTAACTTACTGTTTATTACAGACAAACGGTCATGATATCATACTGGAATGCCTGGATTGTAAACTAGGTGCATTGAAGATTGCTGTCTGAACACGCTGACTCACTGTTTATTACAGACAAGCGGTTATGATGTCATACTGGAATGCCTGGATTGTAAACTAGGTTCATTGAAGAATGCTGTCTGAACACGCTGACTGTTTATTACAGACAAGCGGTTAAGATATCATATTGGAATGCCTCGATTGTAAACTAGGTTTATTGAAGATTGCTGTCTGAACACGCTGACTGACTGTTTATTACAGACAAGCGGTTATGATATCATACTGGAATGCATCGATTGTAAACTAGGTTCATTGAAGATTACTGTCTGTACACGCTAACTCACTGTTTATCACAGACAAGCGGTTATGATATCATACTGGAATGCCTGGATTGTAAACTAAGTTCATTGAAGATTACTGTCTGAACACGCTGACTATTACAGACAAGCGGTTATGATATCATGCTGGAATGCCTGGATTATAAATTAGGTTCATTGAAGATTGCTGTCTGATCACGCTAACTCACTGTTTATTACAGTCAAGCGGTATGATATCATACTGGAATGCTTGGATTGTAAACTAGGTTCATTGAAGATTACTGTCTGTACACGCTAACTCACTGTTTATCACAGACAAGCGGTTATGATATCATACTGGAATGCCTGGATTGTAAACTAAGTTCATTGAAGATTACTGTCTGAACACGCTGACTATTACAGACAAGCGGTTATGATATCATGCTGGAATGCCTGGATTATAAATTAGGTTCATTGAAGATTGCTGTCTGATCACGCTAACTCACTGTTTATTACAGACAAGCGGTATGATATCATACTGGAATGCTTGGATTGTAAACTAGGTTCATTGAAGATTGCCGTCTGAACACGCTGACTCACTGTTTATTACAGACAAGCGTTATGATATCATACTGGAATGCCTGGATTGTAAACTAGGTTCATTGAAGATTGCTGTCGGAACACGCTAACTCACTGTTTATTACAGACAAGCGGTTATGATATCATACTGGAATGCCTGGATTGTAAACTAGGTTCATTGAAGATTGCTGTCTGAACACGCTGACTTACTGTTGATTACAGACAAGCGTTTATGATATCATACTGGAATGCCTGGATTGTAAACTAGGTTCATTGAAGATTGCCGTCTTAACACGCTAACTCACTGTTTATTACAGACAAGCGTTATGATATCATACTGGAATTCCTGGATTGTAAACTAGGTTCATGAAGACTGCTGTCTGAACACGCTGACTCACTGTTTATTACAGACAAGCGGTTATGATATATTTCTGGAATGCCTGGATTGTAAACCAGGTTCATTGAAGATTGCTGTCTGAACTCCCTAACTCACTGTTTATTACAGACAAGCGTTATGATAACATACTGGAATGCCTGGATTGTAAACTAGGTTGATTGAAGATTGGTGTCTGAACACGCTGACTCACTGTTTATTACAGACAAGCGTTTATGATATCATACTGGAATGCCTGGATTGTAAACTAGGTTCATTGAAGATTGCTGTCTGAACACACTAACTCACTGTTTATTACAGACAAGCGTTATGATATCATACTGGAAATCCTGGATTGTAAACTAGTTTCATTGAAGATTGCTGTCTGAACATGCTAACTCACTGTTTATTACAGACAAGCGGTTATGATATCATACTGGAATGCCTGGTTTGTAAACTAGGTTCATTGAAGATTGCTGTCTGAACACGCTAACTTACTGTTTATTACAGACAAACGGTTATGATATCATACTGGAATGCCTGGATTGTAAACTAGGTTCATTGAAGATTGCTGTCTGAACACGCTGACTCACTGTTTATTACAGACAAGCGGTTATGATATCTTTCTGGAATGCCTGGATTGTAAACCAGGTTCATTGAAGATTGCTGTCTGAACACCCTAACTCACTGTTTATTACAGACAAGCGTTATGATAACATACTGGAATGCCTGGATTGTAAACTAGGTTCATTGAAGGTTGGTGTCTGAACACGCTGACTCACTGTTTATTACAGACAAGCGTTTATGATATCATACTGGAATGCCTGGATTGTAAACTAGGTTCATTGAAGATTGCTGTCTAAACACGCTAACTCACTGTTTATTACATACAAGCGGTTATGATATCATACTGGAATGCCTGGATTGTAAACTAGGTTCATTGAAGATTGCTGTCTGAACACGCTGACTCACTGTTTATTACAGACAAGCGATTATGATATCATACTGGAATGCCTGGATGTAAACTAGGTTCATTGAAGATTGCTGTCTGAACACGCTGACTCACTGTTTATTACACACATGCGGTATTGATATCATACTCGAATGCCTGGATTGTAAACTAGGTTCATTGAAGATTCCTGTCTGAACACGCTAATTCACTGTTTATTACAGACAAGCGTTATGATATCATACTGGAATGCCTCGATGATAAACTAGGTTCATTGAAGATTGCTGTCTGAACACGCTGACTGTCTATTACAGACAAGGGGTTATGATATCATATTGGAATGCCTCGATTGTAAACTAGGTTCATTGAAGATTGCTGTCTGAACACGCTGACTGACTATTTATTACAGACAAGCGTTATGATATCATACTGGAATGCCTGGATTGTAAACTAGGTTCATTGAAGATTGCTGTCTGAACACGCTGACTATTACAGACAAGCGGTTATGATATCATGCTGGAATGCCTGGATTGTTAACTAGGTTCATTGAAGATTGCTGTCTGAACACGCTAACTCACTGTTTATTACAGACAAGCGTTATGATATCATACTGGAATGCCTGGATTGTAAACTAGGTTCATTGAAGATTGCTGTCTGAACACGCTGACTCACTGTTTATTACAGACAAGCGGTTATGATATCATACTGGAATGCCTGGATGTAAACTAGGTTCATTGAAGATTGCTGTCTGAACACGCTTACTCACTGTTTATTACACACATGCGGTATTGATATCATACTCGAATGCCTGGATTGTAAACTAGGTTCATTGAAGATTGCTGTCTGAACACGCTAACTCACTGTTTATTACAGACAAGCGTTATGAAATCATACTGGAATGCCTCGATTGTAAACTAGGTTCATTGAAGATTGCTGTCTGAACACGCTGACTGTTTATTACAGACAAGCGGTTATGATATCATATTGGAATGCCTCGATTGTAAACTAGGTTCATTGAAGATTGCTGTCTGAACACGCTGACTGACTGTTTATTACAGACAAGCGGTTATGATATCATACTGGAATGCCTGGATTGTAAACTAGGTTCAATGAAGATTACTGTCTGAACACGCTAACTCACTGTTTATTACAGACAAGCGGTTATGATATCATACTGGAATGCCTGGATTGTAAACTAGGTTCATTGAAATTACTGTCTGAACACGCTATTACAGACAAGCGGTTATGATATCATGCTGGAATGCCTGGATTGTTAACTAGGTTCATTGAAGATTGCTGTCTGAACACGCTGACTCACTGTTTATTACAGACAAGCGTTATGATATCATACTGGAATGCCTGGATTTTAAACTAGGTTCATTGAAGATTGCTGTCGGAACACGCTAACTCACTGTTAATTACAGACAAGCGGTTATGATATCATACTGGAATGCCTGGATTGTAAACTAGGTTCGTTGAAGATTGCTGTCTGAACACGCTGACTCACTGTTTACTACAGACAAGCGTTAATGTCATCATACTGGAATGCCTGGATTGTAAACTAGGTTCATTGAAGATTGCTGTCTGAACACACTAACTCACTGTTTATTACAGACAAACGTTATGATATCATACTGGAATTCCTGGATTGTAAACTAGGTTCATTGAAGATTGCTGTCTGAACACGCTAACTCACTGTTTATTACAGACAAGCGGTTATGATATCATACTGGAATGCATGGATTGTAAACTAGGTTCATTGAAGATTGCTGTCCGAACACGCTAACTTACTGTTTATTACAGACAAACGGTTATGATATCATACTGGAATGCCTGGATTGTAAACTAGGTGCATTGAAGATTGCTGTCTGAACACGCTGACTCACTGTTTATTACAGACAAGCGGTTATGATGTCATACTGGAATGCCTGGATTGTAAACTAGGTTCATTGAAGAATGCTGTCTGAACACGCTGACTGTTTATTACAGACAAGCGGTTAAGATATCATATTGGAATGCCTCGATTGTAAACTAGGTTTATTGAAGATTGCTGTCTGAACACGATGACTGACTGTTTATTACAGACAAGCGGTTATGATATCATACTGGAATGCATCGATTGTAAACTAGGTTCATTGAAGATTACTGTCTGTACACGCTAACTCACTGTTTATCACAGACAAGCGGTTATGATATCATACTGGAATGCCTGGATTGTAAACTAAGTTCATTGAAGATTACTGTCTGAACACGCTGACTATTACAGACAAGCGGTTATGATATCATGCTGGAATGCCTGGATTGTTAACTAGGTTAATTGAAGATTGCTGTCTGAACACGCTAACTCACTGTTTATTACAGACAAGCGTTATGATATCATACTGGAATGCCTGGATTGTAAACTAGGTTCATTGAAGATTGCTGTCTGAACACGCTGACTCACTGTTTATTACAGACAAGCGGTTATGATATCATACTGGAATGCCTGGATGTAAACTAGGTTCATTGAAGATTGCTGTCTGAACACGATTACTCACTGTTTATTACACACATGCGGTATTGATATCATACTCGAATGCCTGGATTGTAAACTAGGTTCATTGAAGATTGCTGTCTGAACACGATAACTCACTGTTTATTACAGACAAGCGTTATGAAATCATACTGGAATGCCTCGATTGTAAACTAGGTTCATTGAAGATTGCTGTCTGAACACGCTGACTGTTTATTACAGACAAACGGTTATGATATCATATTGGAATGCCTCGATTGTAAACTAGGTTCATTGAAGATTGCTGTCTGAACACGCTGACTGACTGTTTATTACAGACAAGCGGTTATGATATCATACTGTAATGCCTGGATTGTAAACTAGGTTCAATGAAGATTACTGTCTGAACACGCTAACTCACTGTTTATTACAGACAAGCGGTTATGATATCATACTGGAATGCCTGGATTGTAAACTAGGTTCATTGAAGATTACTGTCTGAACACGCTGACTATTACAGACAAGCGGTTATGATATCATGCTGGAATGCCTGGATTGTTAACTAGGTTCATTGAAGATTGCTGTCTGAACACGCTGACTCACTGTTTATTACAGACAAGCGTTATGATATCATACTGGAATGCCTGGATTGTAAACTAGGTTCATTGAAGATTGCTGTCGGAACACGCTAACTCACTGTTTATTACAGACAAGCGGTTATGATATCATACTGGAATGCCTGGATTGTAAACTAGGTTCGTTGAAGATTGCTGTCTGAACACGCTGACTCACTGTTTACTACAGACAAGCGTTAATGATATCATACTGGAATGCCTGGATTGTAAACTAGGTTCATTGAAGATTGCTGTCTGAACACACTAACTCACTGTTTATTACAGACAAACGTTATGATATCATACTGGAATTCCTGGATTGTAAACTAGGTTCATTGAAGATTGCTGTCTGAACACGCTAACTCACTGTTTATTACAGACAAGCGGTTATGATATCATACTGGAATGCATGGATTGTAAACTAGGTTCATTGAAGATTGCTGTCCGAACACGCTAACTTACTGTTTATTACAGACAAACGGTTATGATATCATACTGGAATGCCTGGATTGTAAACTAGGTGCATTGAAGATTGCTGTCTGAACACGCTGACTCACTGTTTATTACAGACAAGCGGTTATGATGTCATACTGGAATGCCTGGATTGTAAACTAGGTTCATTGAAGAATGGTGTCTGAACACGCTGACTGTTTATTACAGACAAGCGGTTAAGATATCATATTGGAATGCCTCGATTGTAAACTAGGTTTATTGAAGATTGCTGTCTGAACACGCTGACTGACTGTTTATTACAGACAAGCGGTTATGATATCATACTGGAATGCATCGATTGTAAACTAGGTTCATTGAAGATTACTGTCTGTACACGCTAACTCACTGTTTATCACAGACAAGCGGTTATGATATCATACTGGAATGCCTGGATTGTAAACTAAGTTCATTGAAGATTACTGTCTGAACACGCTGACTATTACAGACAAGCGGTTATGATATCATGCTGGAATGCCTGGATTATAAATTAGGTTCATTGAAGATTGCTGTCTGATCACGCTAACTCACTGTTTATTACAGACAAGCGGTATGATATCATACTGGAATGCTTGGATTGTAAATTAGGTTCATTGAAGATTGCCGTCTGAACACGCTGACTCATTGTTTATTACAGACAAGCGTTATGATATCATACTGGAATGCCTGGATTGTAAACTAGGTTCATTGAAGATTGCTGTCGGAACACGCTAACTCACTGTTTATTACAGACAAGCGGTTATGATATCATACTGGAATGCCTGGATTGTAAACTAGGTTCATTGAAGATTGCTGTCTGAACACGCTGACTTACTGTTTATTACAGACAAGCGTTTATGATATCATACTGGAATGCCTGGATTGTAATCTAGGTTCATTGAAGATTGCCGTCTTAACACGCTAACTCACTGTTTATTACAGACAAGCGTTATGATATCATACTGGAATTCCTGGATTGTAAACTAGGTTCATGAAGACTGCTGTCTGAACATGCTGACTCACTGTTTATTACAGACAAGCGGTTATGATATATTTCTGGAATGCCTGGATTGTAAACCAGGTTCATTGAAGATTGCTGTCTGAACTCCCTAACTCACTGTTTATTACAGACAAGCGTTATGATAACATACTGGAATGCCTGGATTGTAAACTAGGTTGATTGAAGATTGGTGTCTGAACACGCTGACTCACTGTTTATTACATACAAGCGGTTATGATATCATACTGGAATGCCTGGATTGTAAACTAGGTTCATTGAAGATTGCTGTCTAAACACGCTAACTCACTGTTTATTACATACAAGCGGTTATGATATCATACTGGAATGCCTGGATTGTAAACTAGGTTCATTGAAGATTGCTGTCTGAACACGCTGACTCACTGTTTATTACAGACAAGCGATTATGATATCATACTGGAATGCCTGGATGTAAACTAGGTTCATTGAAGATTGCTGTCTGAACACGCTGACTCACTGTTTATTACACACATGCGGTATTGATATCATACTCGAATGCCTGGATTGTAAACTAGGTTCATTGAAGATTGCTGTCTGAACACGCTAATTCACTGTTTATTACAGACAAGCGGTATGATATCATACTGGAATGCCTCGATGATAAACTAGGTTCATTAAAGATTGCTGTCTGAACACGCTGACTGTTTATTACAGACAAGCGGTTATGATATCATATTGGAATGCCTCGATTGTAAACTAGGTTCATTGAAGATTGCTGTCTGAACACGCTGACTGACTATTTATTACAGACAAGCGTTATGATATCATACTGGAATGCCTGGATTGTAAACTAGGTTCATTGAAGATTGCTGTCTGAACACGCTGACTATTACAGACAAGCGGTTATGATATCATGCTGGAATGCCTGGATTGTTAACTAGGTTAATTGAAGATTGCTGTCTGAACACGCTAACTCACTGTTTATTACAGACAAGCGTTATGATATCATACTGGAATGCCTGGATTGTAAACTAGGTTCATTGAAGATTGCTGTCTGAACACGCTGACTCACTGTTTATTACAGACAAGCGGTTATGATATCATACTGGAATGCCTGGATGTAAACTAGGTTCATTGAAGATTGCTGTCTGAACACGATTACTCACTGTTTATTACACACATGCGGTATTGATATCATACTCGAATGCCTGGATTGTAAACTAGGTTCATTGAAGATTGCTGTCTGAACACGATAACTCACTGTTTATTACAGACAAGCGTTATGAAATCATACTGGAATGCCTCGATTGTAAACTAGGTTCATTGAAGATTGCTGTCTGAACACGCTGACTGTTTATTACAGACAAGCGGTTATGATATCATATTGGAATGCCTCGATTGTAAACTAGGTTCATTGAAGATTGCTGTCTGAACACGCTGACTGACTGTTTATTACAGACAAGCGGTTATGATATCATACTGGAATTCCTGGATTGTAAACTAGGTTCAATGAAGATTACTGTCTGAACACGCTAACTCACTGTTTATTACAGACAAGCGGTTATGATATCATACTGGAATGCCTGGATTGTAAACTAGGTTCATTGAAGATTACTGTCTGAACACGCTGACTATTACAGACAAGCGGTAATGATATCATGCTGGAATGCCTGGATTGTTAACTAGGTTCATTGAAGATTGCTGTCTGAACACGCTGACTAACTGTTTATTACAGACAAGCGTTATGATATCATACTGGAATGCCTGGATTGTAAACTAGGTTCATTGAAGATTGCTGTCGGAACACGCTAACTCACTGTTTATTACAGACAAGCGGTTATGATATCATACTGGAATGCCTGGATTGTAAACTAGGTTCGTTGAAGATTGCTGTCTGAACACGCTGACTCACTGTTTACTACAGACAAGCGTTAATGATATCATACTGGAATGCCTGGATTGTAAACTAGGTTCATTGAAGATTGCTGTCTGAACACACTAACTCACTGTTTATTACAGACAAACGTTATGATATCATACTGGAATTCCTGGATTGTAAACTAGGTTCATTGAAGATTGCTGTCTGAACACGCTAACTCACTGTTTATTACAGACAAGCGGTTATGATATCATACTGGAATGCATGGATTGTAAACTAGGTTCATTGAAGATTGCTGTCCGAACACGCTAACTTACTGTTTATTACAGACAAACGGTCATGATATCATACTGGAATGCCTGGATTGTAAACTAGGTGCATTGAAGATTGCTGTCTGAACACGCTGACTCACTGTTTATTACAGACAAGCGGTTATGATGTCATACTGGAATGCCTGGATTGTAAACTAGGTTCATTGAAGAATGCTGTCTGAACACGCTGACTGTTTATTACAGACAAGCGGTTAAGATATCATATTGGAATGCCTCGATTGTAAACTAGGTTTATTGAAGATTGCTGTCTGAACACGCTGACTGACTGTTTATTACAGACAAGCGGTTATGATATCATACTGGAATGCATCGATTGTAAACTAGGTTCATTGAAGATTACTGTCTGTACACGCTAACTCACTGTTTATCACATACAAGCGGTTATGATATCATACTGGAATGCCTGGATTGTAAACTAAGTTCATTGAAGATTACTGTCTGAACACGCTGACTATTACAGACAAGCGGTTATGATATCATGCTGGAATGCCTGGATTATAAATTAGGTTCATTGAAGATTGCTGTCTGATCACGCTAACTCACTGTTTATTACAGTCAAGCGGTATGATATCATACTGGAATGCTTGGATTGTAAACTAGGTTCATTGAAGATTACTGTCTGTACACGCTAACTCACTGTTTATCACAGACAAGCGGTTATGATATCATACTGGAATGCCTGGATTGTAAACTAAGTTCATTGAAGATTACTGTCTGAACACGCTGACTATTACAGACAAGCGGTTATGATATCATGCTGGAATGCCTGGATTATAAATTAGGTTCATTGAAGATTGCTGTCTGATCACGCTAACTCACTGTTTATTACAGACAAGCGGTATGATATCATACTGGAATGCTTGGATTGTAAACTAGGTTCATTGAAGATTGCCGTCTGAACACGCTGACTCACTGTTTATTACAGACAAGCGTTATGATATCATACTGGAATGCCGGGATTGTAAACTAGGTTCATTGAAGATTGCTGTCGGAACACGCTAACTCACTGTTTATTACAGACAAGCGGTTATGATATCATACTGGAATGCCTGGATTGTAAACTAGGTTCATTGAAGATTGCTGTCTGAACACGCTGACTTACTGTTGATTACAGACAAGCGTTTATGATATCATACTGGAATGCCTGGATTGTAAACTAGGTTCATTGAAGATTGCCGTCTTAACACGCTAACTCACTGTTTATTACAGACAAGCGTTATGATATCATACTGGAATTCCTGGATTGTAAACTAGGTTCATGAAGACTGCTGTCTGAACACGCTGACTCACTGTTTATTACAGACAAGCGGTTATGATATATTTCTGGAATGCCTGGATTGTAAACCAGGTTCATTGAAGATTGCTGTCTGAACTCCCTAACTCACTGTTTATTACAGACAAGCGTTATGATAACATACTGGAATGCCTGGATTGTAAACTAGGTTGATTGAAGATTGGTGTCTGAACACGCTGACTCACTGTTTATTACAGACAAGCGTTTATGATATCATACTGGAATGCCTGGATTGTAAACTAGGTTCATTGAAGATTGCTGTCTGAACACACTAACTCACTGTTTATTACAGACAAGCGTTATGATATCATACTGGAAATCCTGGATTGTAAACTAGTTTCATTGAAGATTGCTGTCTGAACATGCTAACTCACTGTTTATTACAGACAAGCGGTTATGATATCATACTGGAATGCCTGGTTTGTAAACTAGGTTCATTGAAGATTGCTGTCTGAACACGCTAACTTACTGTTTATTACAGACAAACGGTTATGATATCATACTGGAATGCCTGGATTGTAAACTAGGTTCATTGAAGATTGCTGTCTGAACACGCTGACTCACTGTTTATTACAGACAAGCGGTTATGATATCTTTCTGGAATGCCTGGATTGTAAACCAGGTTCATTGAAGATTGCTGTCTGAACACCCTAACTCACTGTTTATTACAGACAAGCGTTATGATAACATACTGGAATGCCTGGATTGTAAACTAGGTTCATTGAAGGTTGGTGTCTGAACACGCTGACTCACTGTTTATTACAGACAAGCGTTTATGATATCATACTGGAATGCCTGGATTGTAAACTAGGTTCATTGAAGATTGCTGTCTAAACACGCTAACTCACTGTTTATTACATACAAGCGGTTATGATATCATACTGGAATGCCTGGATTGTAAACTAGGTTCATTGAAGATTGCTGTCTGAACACGCTGACTCACTGTTTATTACAGACAAGCGATTATGATATCATACTGGAATGCCTGGATGTAAACTAGGTTCATTGAAGATTGCTGTCTGAACACGCTGACTCACTGTTTATTACACACATGCGGTATTGATATCATACTCGAATGCCTGGATTGTAAACTAGGTTCATTGAAGATTCCTGTCTGAACACGCTAATTCACTGTTTATTACAGACAAGCGTTATGATATCATACTGGAATGCCTCGATGATAAACTAGGTTCATTGAAGATTGCTGTCTGAACACGCTGACTGTCTATTACAGACAAGGGGTTATGATATCATATTGGAATGCCTCGATTGTAAACTAGGTTCATTGAAGATTGCTGTCTGAACACGCTGACTGACTATTTATTACAGACAAGCGTTATGATATCATACTGGAATGCCTGGATTGTAAACTAGGTTCATTGAAGATTGCTGTCTGAACACGCTGACTATTACAGACAAGCGGTTATGATATCATGCTGGAATGCCTGGATTGTTAACTAGGTTCATTGAAGATTGCTGTCTGAACACGCTAACTCACTGTTTATTACAGACAAGCGTTATGATATCATACTGGAATGCCTGGATTGTAAACTAGGTTCATTGAAGATTGCTGTCTGAACACGCTGACTCACTGTTTATTACAGACAAGCGGTTATGATATCATACTGGAATGCCTGGATGTAAACTAGGTTCATTGAAGATTGCTGTCTGAACACGCTTACTCACTGTTTATTACACACATGCGGTATTGATATCATACTCGAATGCCTGGATTGTAAACTAGGTTCATTGAAGATTGCTGTCTGAACACGCTAACTCACTGTTTATTACAGACAAGCGTTATGAAATCATACTGGAATGCCTCGATTGTAAACTAGGTTCATTGAAGATTGCTGTCTGAACACGCTGACTGTTTATTACAGACAAGCGGTTATGATATCATATTGGAATGCCTCGATTGTAAACTAGGTTCATTGAAGATTGCTGTCTGAACACGCTGACTGACTGTTTATTACAGACAAGCGGTTATGATATCATACTGGAATGCCTGGATTGTAAACTAGGTTCAATGAAGATTACTGTCTGAACACGCTAACTCACTGTTAATTACAGACAAGCGGTTATGATATCATACTGGAATGCCTGGATTGTAAACTAGGTTCATTGAAATTACTGTCTGAACACGCTATTACAGACAAGCGGTTATGATATCATGCTGGAATGCCTGGATTGTTAACTAGGTTCATTGAAGATTGCTGTCTGAACACGCTGACTCACTGTTTATTACAGACAAGCGTTATGATATCATACTGGAATGCCTGGATTTTAAACTAGGTTCATTGAAGATTGCTGTCGGAACACGCTAACTCACTGTTAATTACAGACAAGCGGTTATGATATCATACTGGAATGCCTGGATTGTAAACTAGGTTCGTTGAAGATTGCTGTCTGAACACGCTGACTCACTGTTTACTACAGACAAGCGTTAATGTCATCATACTGGAATGCCTGGATTGTAAACTAGGTTCATTGAAGATTGCTGTCTGAACACACTAACTCACTGTTTATTACAGACAAACGTTATGATATCATACTGGAATTCCTGGATTGTAAACTAGGTTCATTGAAGATTGCTGTCTGAACACGCTAACTCACTGTTTATTACAGACAAGCGGTTATGATATCATACTGGAATGCATGGATTGTAAACTAGGTTCATTGAAGATTGCTGTCCGAACACGCTAACTTACTGTTTATTACAGACAAACGGTTATGATATCATACTGGAATGCCTGGATTGTAAACTAGGTGCATTGAAGATTGCTGTCTGAACACGCTGACTCACTGTTTATTACAGACAAGCGGTTATGATGTCATACTGGAATGCCTGGATTGTAAACTAGGTTCATTGAAGAATGCTGTCTGAACACGCTGACTGTTTATTACAGACAAGCGGTTAAGATATCATATTGGAATGCCTCGATTGTAAACTAGGTTTATTGAAGATTGCTGTCTGAACACGATGACTGACTGTTTATTACAGACAAGCGGTTATGATATCATACTGGAATGCATCGATTGTAAACTAGGTTCATTGAAGATTACTGTCTGTACACGCTAACTCACTGTTTATCACAGACAAGCGGTTATGATATCATACTGGAATGCCTGGATTGTAAACTAAGTTCATTGAAGATTACTGTCTGAACACGCTGACTATTACAGACAAGCGGTTATGATATCATGCTGGAATGCCTGGATTGTTAACTAGGTTAATTGAAGATTGCTGTCTGAACACGCTAACTCACTGTTTATTACAGACAAGCGTTATGATATCATACTGGAATGCCTGGATTGTAAACTAGGTTCATTGAAGATTGCTGTCTGAACACGCTGACTCACTGTTTATTACAGACAAGCGGTTATGATATCATACTGGAATGCCTGGATGTAAACTAGGTTCATTGAAGATTGCTGTCTGAACACGATTACTCACTGTTTATTACACACATGCGGTATTGATATCATACTCGAATGCCTGGATTGTAAACTAGGTTCATTGAAGATTGCTGTCTGAACACGATAACTCACTGTTTATTACAGACAAGCGTTATGAAATCATACTGGAATGCCTCGATTGTAAACTAGGTTCATTGAAGATTGCTGTCTGAACACGCTGACTGTTTATTACAGACAAACGGTTATGATATCATATTGGAATGCCTCGATTGTAAACTAGGTTCATTGAAGATTGCTGTCTGAACACGCTGACTGACTGTTTATTACAGACAAGCGGTTATGATATCATACTGTAATGCCTGGATTGTAAACTAGGTTCAATGAAGATTACTGTCTGAACACGCTAACTCACTGTTTATTACAGACAAGCGGTTATGATATCATACTGGAATGCCTGGATTGTAAACTAGGTTCATTGAAGATTACTGTCTGAACACGCTGACTATTACAGACAAGCGGTTATGATATCATGCTGGAATGCCTGGATTGTTAACTAGGTTCATTGAAGATTGCTGTCTGAACACGCTGACTCACTGTTTATTACAGACAAGCGTTATGATATCATACTGGAATGCCTGGATTGTAAACTAGGTTCATTGAAGATTGCTGTCGGAACACGCTAACTCACTGTTTATTACAGACAAGCGGTTATGATATCATACTGGAATGCCTGGATTGTAAACTAGGTTCGTTGAAGATTGCTGTCTGAACACGCTGACTCACTGTTTACTACAGACAAGCGTTAATGATATCATACTGGAATGCCTGGATTGTAAACTAGGTTCATTGAAGATTGCTGTCTGAACACACTAACTCACTGTTTATTACAGACAAACGTTATGATATCATACTGGAATTCCTGGATTGTAAACTAGGTTCATTGAAGATTGCTGTCTGAACACGCTAACTCACTGTTTATTACAGACAAGCGGTTATGATATCATACTGGAATGCATGGATTGTAAACTAGGTTCATTGAAGATTGCTGTCCGAACACGCTAACTTACTGTTTATTACAGACAAACGGTTATGATATCATACTGGAATGCCTGGATTGTAAACTAGGTGCATTGAAGATTGCTGTCTGAACACGCTGACTCACTGTTTATTACAGACAAGCGGTTATGATGTCATACTGGAATGCCTGGATTGTAAACTAGGTTCATTGAAGAATGGTGTCTGAACACGCTGACTGTTTATTACAGACAAGCGGTTAAGATATCATATTGGAATGCCTCGATTGTAAACTAGGTTTATTGAAGATTGCTGTCTGAACACGCTGACTGACTGTTTATTACAGACAAGCGGTTATGATATCATACTGGAATGCATCGATTGTAAACTAGGTTCATTGAAGATTACTGTCTGTACACGCTAACTCACTGTTTATCACAGACAAGCGGTTATGATATCATACTGGAATGCCTGGATTGTAAACTAAGTTCATTGAAGATTACTGTCTGAATACGCTGACTATTACAGACAAGCGGTTATGATATCATGCTGGAATGCCTGGATTATAAATTAGGTTCATTGAAGATTGCTGTCTGATCACGCTAACTCACTGTTTATTACAGACAAGCGGTATGATATCATACTGGAATGCTTGGATTGTAAACTAGGTTCATTGAAGATTACTGTCTGTACACGCTAACTCACTGTTTATCACAGACAAGCGGTTATGATATCATACTGGAATGCCTGGATTGTAAACTAAGTTCATTGAAGAATACTGTCTGAACACGCTGACTATTACAGACAAGCGGTTATGATATCATGCTGGAATGCCTGGATTATAAATTAGGTTCATTGAAGATTGCTGTCTGATCACGCTAACTCACTGTTTATTACAGACAAGCGGTATGATATCATACTGGAATGCTTGGATTGTAAACTAGGTTCATTGAAGATTGCCGTCTGAACACGCTGACTCACTGTTTATTACAGACAAGCGTTATGATATCATACTGGAATGCCTGGATTGTAAACTAGGTTCATTGAAGATTGCTGTCGGAACACGCTAACTCACTGTTTATTACAGACAAGCGGTTATGATATCATACTGGAATGCCTGGATTGTAAACTAGGTTCATTGAAGATTGCTGTCTGAACACGCTGACTTACTGTTTATTACAGACAAGCGTTTATGATATCATACTGGAATGCCTGGATTGTAAACTAGGTTCATTGAAGATTGCCGTCTTAACACGCTAACTCACTGTTTATTACAGACAAGCGTTATGATATCATACTGGAATTCCTGGATTGTAAACGAGGTTCATGAAGACTGCTGTCTGAACACGCTGACTCACTGTTTATTACAGACAAGCGGTTATGATATATTTCTGGAATGCCTGGATTGTAAACCAGGTTCATTGAAGATTGCTGTCTGAACTCCCTAACTCACTGTTTATTACAGACAAGCGTTATGATAACATACTGGAATGCCTGGATTGTAAACTAGGTTGATTGAAGATTGGTGTCTGAACACGCTGACTCACTGTTTATTACAGACAAGCGTTTATGATATCATACTGGAATGCCTGGATTGTAAACTAGGTTCATTGAAGATTGCTGTCTGAACACACTAACTCACTGTTTATTACAGACAAGCGTTATGATATCATACTGGAAATCCTGGATTGTAAACTAGGTTCATTGAAGATTGCTGTCTGAACATGCTAACTCACTGTTTATTACAGACAAGCGGTTATGATATCATACTGGAATGCCTGGTTTGTAAACTAGGTTCATTGAAGATTGCTGTCTGAACACGCTAACTTACTGTTTATTACAGACAAACGGTTATGATATCATACTGGAATGCCTGGATTGTAAACTAGGTTCATTGAAGATTGCTGTCTGAACACGCTGACTCACTGTTTATTACAGACAAGCGGTTATGATATCTTTCTGGAATGCCTGGATTGTAAACCAGGTTCATTGAAGATTGCTGTCTGAACACCCTAACTCACTGTTTATTACAGACAAGCGTTATGATAACATACTGGAATGCCTGGATTGTAAACTAGGTTCATTGAAGGTTGGTGTCTGAACACGCTGACTCACTGTTTATTACAGACAAGCGTTTATGATATCATACTGGAATGCCTGGATTGTAAACTAGGTTCATTGAAGATTGCTGTCTAAACACGCTAACTCACTGTTTATTACATACAAGCGGTTATGATATCATACTGGAATGCCTGGATTGTAAACTAGGTTCATTGAAGATTGCTGTCTGAACACGCTGACTCACTGTTTATTACAGACAAGCGATTATGATATCATACTGGAATGCCTGGATGTAAACTAGGTTCATTGAAGATTGCTGTCTGAACACGCTGACTCACTGTTTATTACACACATGCGGTATTGATATCATACTCGAATGCCTGGATTGTAAACTAGGTTCATTGAAGATTGCTGTCTGAACACGCTAATTCACTGTTTATTACAGACAAGCGTTATGATATCATACTGGAATGCCTCGATGATAAACTAGGTTCATTGAAGATTGCTGTCTGAACACGCTGACTGTCTATTACAGACAAGGGGTTATGATATCATATTGGAATGCCTCGATTGTAAACTAGGTTCATTGAAGATTGCTGTCTGAACACGCTGACTGACTATTTATTACAGACAAGCGTTATGATATCATACTGGAATGCCTGGATTGTAAACTAGGTTCATTGAAGATTGCTGTCTGAACACGCTGACTACTACAGACAAGCGGTTATGATATCATGTTGGAATGCCTGGATTGTTAACTAGGTTCATTGAAGATTGCTGTCTGAACACGCTAACTCACTGTTTATTACAGACAAGCGTTATGATATCATACTGGAATGCCTGGATTGTAAACTAGGTTCATTGAAGATTGCTGTCTGAACACGCTGACTCACTGTTTATTACAGACAAGCGGTTATGATATCATACTGGAATGCCTGGATGTAAACTAGGTTCATTGAAGATTGCTGTCTGAACACGCTTACTCACTGTTTATTACACACATGCGGTATTGATATCATACTCGAATGCCTGGATTGTAAACTAGGTTCATTGAAGATTGCTGTCTGAACACGCTAACTCACTGTTTATTACAGACAAGCGTTATGAAATCATACTGGAATGCCTCGATTGTAAACTAGGTTCATTGAAGATTGCTGTCTGAACACGCTGACTGTTTATTACAGACAAGCGGTTATGATATCATATTGGAATGCCTCGATTGTAAACTAGGTTCATTGAAGATTGCTGTCTGAACACGCTGACTGACTGTTTATTACAGACAAGCGGTTATGATATCATACTGGAATGCCTGGATTGTAAACTAGGTTCAATGAAGATTACTGTCTGAACACGCTAACTCACTGTTTATTACAGACAAGCGGTTATGATATCATAC
The DNA here is from genome assembly GCA_946902985.2 of Meconema thalassinum. Lineage (NCBI taxonomy): Eukaryota > Metazoa > Arthropoda > Insecta > Orthoptera > Tettigoniidae > Meconema > Meconema thalassinum. Next base: position 17,515,473 of record OX336395.1, on the reverse strand, counting down.
TGGAATGCCTGGATTGTAAACTAGGTTCATTGAAGATTACTGTCTGAACACGCTATTACAGACAAGCGGTTATGATATCATGCTGGAATGCCTGGATTGTTAACTAGGTTCATTGAAGATTGCTGTCTGAACACGCTGACTCACTGTTTATTACAGACAAGCGTTATGATATCATACTGGAATGCCTGGATTGTAAACTAGGTTCATTGAAGATTGCTGTCGGAACACGCTAACTCACTGTTTATTACAGACAAGCGGTTATGATATCATACTGGAATGCCTGGATTGTAAACTAGGTTCGTTGAAGATTGCTGTCTGAACACGCTGACTCACTGTTTACTACAGACAAGCGTTAATGATATCATACTGGAATGCCTGGATTGTAAACTAGGTTCATTGAAGATTGCTGTCTGAACACACTAACTCACTGTTTATTACAGACAAATGTTATGATATCATACTGGAATGCATCGATTGTAAACTAGGTTCAATGAAGATTACTGTCTGAACACGCTAACTCACTGTTTATCACAGACAAGCGGTTATGATATCATACTGGAATGCCTGGATTGTAAACTAAGTTCATTGAAGATTACTGTCTGAACACGCTGACTATTACAGACAAGCGGTTATGATATCATGCTGGAATGCCTGGATTATAAATTAGGTTGATTGAAGATTGCTGTCTGATCACGCTAACTCACTGTTTATTACAGACAAGCGGTATGATATCATACTGGAATGCTTGGATTGTAAACTAGGTTCATTGAAGATTGCCGTCTGAACACGCTGACTCACTGTTTATTACAGACAAGCGTTATGATATCATACTGGAATGCCTGGATTGTAAACTAGGTTCATTGAAGATTGCTGTCGGAACACGCTAACTCACTGTTTATTACAGACAGGCGGTTATGATATCATACTGGAATGCCTGGATTGTAAACTAGGTTCATTGAAGATTGCTGTCTGAACACGCTGACTTACTGTTTATTACAGACAAGCGTTTATTATATCATACTGGAATGCCTGGATTGTAAACTAGGTTCATTGAAGATTGCCGTCTTAACACGCTAATTCACTGTATATTACAGACAAGCGTTATGATATCATACTGGAATTCCTGGATTGTAAACTAGGTTCATGAAGACTGCTGTCTGAACACGCTGACTCACTGTTTATTACAGACAAGCGGTTATGATATCTTTCTGGAATGCCTGGATTGTAAACCAGGTTCATTGAAAATTGCTGTCTGAACTCCCTAACTCACTGTTTATTACAGACAAGCGTTATGATAACATACTGGAATGCCTGGATTGTAAACTAGGTTGATTGAAGATTGGTGTCTGAACACGCTGACTCACTGTTTATTACAGACAAGCGTTTATGATATCATACTGGAATGCCTGGATTGTAAACTAGGTTCATTGAAGATTGCTGTCTGAACACACTAACTCACTGTTTATTACAGACAAGCGTTATGATATCATACTGGAAATCCTGGATTGTAAACTAGGTTCATTGAAGATTGCTGTCTGAACATGCTAACTCACTGTTTATTACAGACAAGCGGTTATGGTATCATACTGGAATGCCTGGATTGTAAACTAGGTTCATTGAAGATTGCTGTCTGAACACGCTGACTCACTGTTTATTACAGACAAGCGGTTATGATATCTTTCTGGAATGCCTGGATTGTAAACCAGGTTCATTGAAGATTGCTGTCTGAACACCCTAACTCACTGTTTATTACAGACAAGCGTTATGATATCATACTGGAATGCCTCGATGATAAACTAGGTTCATTGAAGATTGCTGTCTGAACACGCTGACTGTTTATTACAGACAAGCGGTTATGATATCATATTGGAATGCCTCGATTGTAAACTAGGTTCATTGAAGATTGCTGTCTGAACACGCTGACTGACTGTTTATTACAGACAAGCGTTATGATATCATACTGGAATGCCTGGATTGTAAACTAGGTTCATTGAAGATTGCTGTCTGAACACGCTGACTATTACAGACAAGCGGTTATGATATGCTGGAATGCCTGGATTGTAAACTAGGTTCATTGAAGATTACTGTCTGAACACGCTGACTATTACAGACAAGCGGTTATGATATCATGCTGGAATGCCTGGATTGTTAACTAGGTTCATTGAAGATTGCTGTCTGAACACGCTGACTGTTTATTACAGACAAGCGGTTATGATATCATATTGGAATGCCTCGATTGTAAACTAGGTTCATTGAAGATTGCTGTCTGAACACGCTGACTGACTGTTTATTACAGACAAGCGGTTATGATATCATACTGGAATGCCTGGATTGTAAACTAGGTTCAATGAAGATTACTGTCTGAACACGCTAACTCACTGTTTATTACAGACAAGCGGTTATGATATCATACTGGAATGCCTGGATTGTAAACTAGGTTCATTGAAGATTACTGTCTGAACACGCTGACTATTACAGACAAGCGGTTATGATATCATGCTGGAATGCCTGGATTGTTAACTAGGTTCATTGAAGATTGCTGTCTGAACACGCTAACTCACTGTTTATTACAGACAAGCGTTATGATATCATACTGGAATGCCTGGATTGTAAACTAGGTTCATTGAAGATTGCTGTCTGAACACGCTGACTCACTGTTTATTACAGACAAGCGTTATGATATCATACTGGAATGCCTGGATTGTAAACTAGGTTCATTGAAGATTGCTGTCGGAACACGCTAACTCACTGTTTATTACAGACAAGCGGTTATGATATCATACTGGAATGCCTGGATTGTAAACTATGTTCGTTGAAGATTGCTGTCTGAACACGCTGACTCACTGTTTACTACAGACAAGCGTTAATGATATCATACTGGAATGCCTGGATTGTAAACTAGGTTCATTGAAGATTGCTGTCTGAACACACTAACTCACTGTTTATTACTGACAAACGTTATGATATCATACTGGAATTCCTGGATTGTAAACTAGGTTCATTGAAGATTGCTGTCTGAACACGCAAACTCACTGTTTATTACAGACAAGCGGTTATGATATCATACTGGAATGCATGGATTGTAAACTAGGTTCATTGAAGATTGCTGTCCGAACACGCTAACTTACTGTTTATTACAGACAAACGGTTATGATATCATACTGGAATGCCTGGATTGTAAACTAGGTGCATTGAAGATTGCTGTCTGAACACGCTGACTCACTGTTTATTACAGACAAGCGGTTATGATGTCATACTGGAATGCCTGGATTGTAAACTAGGTTCATTGAAGAATGCTGTCTGAACACGCTGACTGTTTATTACAGACAAGCGGTTATGATATCATATTGGAATGCCTCGATTGTAAACTAGGTTTATTGAAGATTGCTGTCTGAACACGCTGACTGACTGTTTATTACAGACAAGCGGTTATGATATCATACTGGAATGCATCGATTGTAAACTAGGTTCATTGAAGATTACTGTCTGTACACGCTAACTCACTGTTTATCACAGACTAGCGGTTATGATATCATACTGGAATGCCTGGATTGTAAACTAAGTTCATTGAAGATTACTGTCTGAACACGCTGACTATTACAGACAAGCGGTTATGATATCATGCTGGAATGCCTGGATTATAAATTAGGTTGATTGAAGATTGCTGTCTGATCACGCTAACTCACTGTTTATTACAGACAAGCGGTATGATATCATACTGGAATGCTTGGATTGTAAACTAGGTTCATTGAAGATTGCCGTCTGAACACGCTGACTCACTGTTTATTACAGACAAGCGTTATGATATCATACTGGAATGCCTGGATTGTAAACTAGGTTCATTGAAGATTGCTGTCGGAACACGCTAACTCACTGTTTATTACAGACAAGCGGTTATGATATCATACTGGAATGCCTGGATTGTAAACTAGGTTCATTGAAGATTGCTGTCTGAACACGCTGACTTACTGTTTATTACAGACAAGCGTTTATTATATCATACTGGAATGCCTGGATTGTAAACTAGGTTCATTGAAGATTGCCGTCTTAACACGCTAACTCACTGTTTATTACAGACAAGCGTTATGATATCATACTGGAATTCCTGGATTGTAAACTAGGTTCATGAAGACTGCTGTCTGAACACGCTGACTCACTGTTTATTACAGACAAGTGGTTATGATATCTTTCTGGAATGCCTGGATTGTAAACCAGGTTCATTGAAAATTGCTGTCTGAACTCCCTAACTCACTGTTTATTACAGACAAGCGTTATGATAACATACTGGAATGCCTGGATTGTAAACTAGGTTGATTGAAGATTGGTGTCTGAACACGCTGACTCACTGTTTATTACAGACAAGCGTTTATGATATCATACTGGAATGCCTGGATTGTAAACTAGGTTCATTGAAGATTGATGTCTGAACACACTAACTCACTGTTTATTACAGACAAGCGTTATGATATCATACTGGAAATCCTGGATTGTAAACTAGGTTCATTGAAGATTGCTGTCTGAACATGCTAACTCACTGTTTATTACAGACAAGCGGTTATGGTATCATACTGGAATGCCTGGATTGTAAACTAGGTTCATTGAAGATTGCTGTCTGAACACGCTAACTTACTGTTTATTACAGACAAACGGTTATGATATCATACTGGAATGCCTGGATTGTAAACTAGGTTCATTGAAGATTGCTGTCTGAACACGCTGACTCACTGTTTATTACAGACAAGCGGTTATGATATCTTTCTGGAATGCCTGGATTGTAAACCAGGTTCATTGAAGATTGCTGTCTGAACACCCTAACTCACTGTTTATTACAGACAAGCGTTATGATAAAATTCTGGAATGCCTGGATTGTAAACTAGGTTCATTGAAGGTTGTTGTCTGAACACGCTGACTCACTGTTTATTACAGACAAGCGTTTATGATATCATACTGGAATGCCTGGATTGTAAACTAGGTTCATTCAAGTTTGCTGTCTAAACACGCTAACTCACTGTTTATTACAGACAAGCGGTTATGATATCATACTGGAATGCCTGGATTGTAAACTAGGTTCATTGAAGATTGCTGTCTGAACACGCTGACTCACTGTTTATTACAGACAAGCGATTATGATATCATACTGGAATGCCTGGATGTAAACTAGGTTCATTGAAGATTGCTGTCTGAACACGCTGACTCACTGTTTATTACACACATGCGGTATTGATATCATACTCGAATGCCTGGATTGTAAACTAGGTTCATTGAAGATTGCTGTCTGAACACGCTAATTCACTGTTTATTACAGACAAGCGTTATGATATCATACTGGAATGCCTCGATGATAAACTAGGTTCATTGAAGATTGCTGTCTGAACACGCTGACTGTTTATTACAGACAAGCGGTTATGATATCATATTGGAATGCCTCGATTGTAAACTAGGTTCATTGAAGATTGCTGTCTGAACACGCTGACTGACTGTTTATTACAGACAAGCGTTATGATATCATACTGGAATGCCTGGATTGTAAACTAGGTTCATTGAAGATTGCTGTCTGAACACGCTGACTATTACAGACAAGCGGTTATGATATCATGCTGGAATGCCTGGATTGTTAACTAGGTTCATTGAAGATTGCTGTCTGAACATGCTAACTCACTGTTTATTACAGACAAGCGTTATGATATCATACTGGAATGCCCGGATTGTAAACTAGGTTCATTGAAGATTGCTGTCTGAACACGCTGACTCACTGTTTATTACAGACAAGCGGTTATGATATCATACTGGAATGCCTGGATGTAAACTAGTTTCATTGAAGATTGCTGTCTGAACACGCTTACTCACTGTTTATTACACACATGCGGTATTGATATCATACTCGAATGCCTGGATTGTAAACTAGGTTCATTGAAGATTGCGGTCTGAACACGCTAACTCACTGTTTATTACAGACAAGCGTTATGAAATCATACTGGAATGCCTCGATTGTAAACTAGGTTCATTGAAGATTGCTGTCTGAACACGCTGACTGTTTATTACAGACAAGCGGTTATGATATCATTTTGGAATGCCTCGATTGTAAACTAGGTTCATTGAAGATTGCTGTCTGAACACGCTGACTGACTGTTTATTACAGACAAGCGGTTATGATATCATACTGGAATGCCTGGATTGTAAACTAGGTTCAATGAAGATTACTGTCTGAACACGCTAACTCACTGTTTATTACAGACAAGCGGTTATGATATCATACTGGAATGCCTGGATTGTAAACTAGGTTCATTGAAGGTTACTGTCTGAACACGCTGACTATTACAGACAAGCGGTTATGATATCATGCTGGAATGCCTGGATTGTTAACTAGGTTCATTGAAGATTGCTGTCTGAACACGCTAACTCACTGTTTATTACAGACAAGCGTTATGATATCATACTGGAATGCCTGGATTGTAAACTAGGTTCATTGAAGATTGCTGTCTGAACACGCTGACTCACTGTTTATTACAGACAAGCGTTATGATATCATACTGGAATGCCTGGATTGTAAACTAAGTTCATTGAAGATTACTGTCTGAACACGCTGACTATTACAGACAAGCGGTTATGATATCATGCTGGAATGCCTGGATTATAAATTAGGTTCATTGAAGATTGCTGTCTGATCACGCTAACTCACTGTTTATTACAGACAAGCGGTATGATATCATACTGGAATGCTTGGATTGTAAACTAGGTTCATTGAAGATTGCCGTCTGAACACGCTGACTCACTGTTTATTACAGACAAGCGTTATGATATCATACTGGAATGCCTGGATTGTAAACTAGGTTCATTGAAGATTGCTGTCGGAACACGCTAACTCACTGTTTATTACAGACAAGCGGTTATGATATCATACTGGAATGCCTGGATTGTAAACTAGGTTCATTGAAGATTGCTGTCTGAACACGCTGACTTACTGTTTATTACAGACAAGCGTTTATTATATCATACTGGAATGCCTGGATTGTAAACTAGGTTCATTGAAGATTGCCGTCTTAACACGCTAACTCACTGTTTATTACAGACAAGCGTTATGATATCATACTGGAATTCCTGGATTGTAAACTAGGTTCATGAAGACTGCTGTCTGAACACGCTGACTCACTGTTTATTACAGACAAGCGGTTATGATATCTTTCTGGAATGCCTGGATTGTAAACCAGGTTCATTGAAAATTGCTGTCTGAACTCCCTAACTCACTGTTTATTACAGACAAGCGTTATGATAACATACTGGAATGCCTGGATTGTAAACTAGGTTGATTGAAGATTGGTGTCTGAACACGCTGACCCACTGTTTATTACAGACAAGCGTTTATGATATCATACTGGAATGCCTGGATTGTAAACTAGGTTCATTGAAGATTGATGTCTGAACACACTAACTCACTGTTTATTACAGACAAGCGTTATGATATCATACTGGAAATCCTGGATTGTAAACTAGGTTCATTGAAGATTGCTGTCTGAACATGCTAACTCACTGTTTATTACAGACAAGCGGTTATGGTATCATACTGGAATGCCTGGATTGTAAACTAGGTTCATTGAAGATTGCTGTCTGAACACGCTAACTTACTGTTTATTACAGACAAACGGTTATGATATCATACTGGAATGCCTGGATTGTAAACTAGGTTCATTGAAGATTGCTGTCTGAACACGCTGACTCACTGTTTATTACAGACAAGCGGTTATGATATCTTTCTGGAATGCCTGGATTGTAAACCAGGTTCATTGAAGATTGCTGTCTGAACACCCTAACTCACTGTTTATTACAGACAAGCGTTATGATAAAATTCTGGAATGCCTGGATTGTAAACTAGGTTCATTGAAGGTTGTTGTCTGAACACGCTGACTCACTGTTTATTACAGACAAGCGTTTATGATATCATACTGGAATGCCTGGATTGTAAACTAGGTTCATTGAAGATTGCTGTCTAAACACGCTAACTCACTGTTTATTACAGACAAGCGGTTATGATATCATACTGGAATGCCTGGATTGTAAACTAGGTTCATTGAAGATTGCTGTCTGAACACGCTGACTCACTGTTTATTACAGACAAGCGATTATGATATCATACTGGAATGCCTGGATGTAAACTAGGTTCATTGAAGATTGCTGTCTGAACACGCTGACTCACTGTTTATTACACACATGCGGTATTGATATCATACTCGAATGCCTGGATTGTAAACTAGGTTCATTGAAGATTGCTGTCTGAACACGCTAATTCACTGTTTATTACAGACAAGCGTTATGATATCATACTGGAATGCCTCGATGATAAACTAGGTTCATTGAAGATTGCTGTCTGAACACGCTGACTGTTTATTACAGACAAGCGGTTATGATATCATATTGGAATGCCTCGATTGTAAACTAGGTTCATTGAAGATTGCTGTCTGAACACGCTGACTGACTGTTTATTACAGACAAGCGTTATGATATCATACTGGAATGCCTGGATTGTAAACTAGGTTCATTGAAGATTGCTGTCTGAACACGCTGACTATTACAGACAAGCGGTTATGATATCATGCTGGAATGCCTGGATTGTTAACTAGGTTCATTGAAGATTGCTGTCTGAACATGCTAACTCACTGTTTATTACAGACAAGCGTTATGATATCATACTGGAATGCCCGGATTGTAAACTAGGTTCATTGAAGATTGCTGTCTGAACACGCTGACTCACTGTTTATTACAGACAAGCGGTTATGATATCATACTGGAATGCCTGGATGTAAACTAGTTTCATTGAAGATTGCTGTCTGAACACGCTTACTCACTGTTTATTACACACATGCGGTATTGATATCATACTCGAATGCCTGGATTGTAAACTAGGTTCATTGAAGATTGCGGTCTGAACACGCTAACTCACTGTTTATTACAGACAAGCGTTATGAAATCATACTGGAATGCCTCGATTGTAAACTAGGTTCATTGAAGATTGCTGTCTGAACACGCTGACTGTTTATTACAGACAAGCGGTTATGATATCATTTTGGAATGCCTCGATTGTAAACTAGGTTCATTGAAGATTGCTGTCTGAACACGCTGACTGACTGTTTATTACAGACAAGCGGTTATGATATCATACTGGAATGCCTGGATTGTAAACTAGGTTCAATGAAGATTACTGTCTGAACACGCTAACTCACTGTTTATTACAGACAAGCGGTTATGATATCATACTGGAATGCCTGGATTGTAAACTAGGTTCATTGAAGGTTACTGTCTGAACACGCTGACTATTACAGACAAGCGGTTATGATATCATGCTGGAATGCCTGGATTGTTAACTAGGTTCATTGAAGATTGCTGTCTGAACACGCTAACTCACTGTTTATTACAGACAAGCGTTATGATATCATACTGGAATGCCTGGATTGTAAACTAGGTTCATTGAAGATTGCTGTCTGAACACGCTGACTCACTGTTTATTACAGACAAGCGTTATGATATCATACTGGAATGCCTGGATTGTAAACTAAGTTCATTGAAGATTACTGTCTGAACACGCTGACTATTACAGACAAGCGGTTATGATATCATGCTGGAATGCCTGGATTATAAATTAGGTTCATTGAAGATTGCTGTCTGATCACGCTAACTCACTGTTTATTACAGACAAGCGGTATGATATCATACTGGAATGCTTGGATTGTAAACTAGGTTCATTGAAGATTGCCGTCTGAACACGCTGACTCACTGTTTATTACAGACAAGCGTTATGATATCATACTGGAATGCCTGGATTGTAAACTAGGTTCATTGAAGATTGCTGTCGGAACACGCTAACTCACTGTTTATTACAGACAAGTGGTTATGATATCATACTGGAATGCCTGGATTGTAAACTAGGTTAATTGAAGATTGCTGTCTGAACACGCTGACTTACTGTTTATTACAGACAAGCGTTTATGATATCATACTGGAATGCCTGGAATGTAAACTAGGTTCATTGAAGATTGCCGTCTTAACACGCTAACTCACTGTTTATTACAGACAAGCGTTATGATATCATACTGGAATTCCTGGATTGTAAACTAGGTTCATGAAGACTGCTGTCTGAACACGCTGACTCACTGTTTATTACAGACAAGCGGTTATGATATCTTTCTGGAATGCCTGGATTGTAAACCAGGTTCATTGAAGATTGCTGTCTGAACTCCCTAACTCACTGTTTATTACAGACAAGCGTTAAGATAACATACTGGAATGCCTGGATTGTAAACTAGGTTGATTGAAGATTGGTGTCTGAACACGCTGACTCACTGTTTATTACAGACAAGCGTTTATGATATCATACTGGAATGCCTGGATTGTAAACTAGGTTCATTGAAGATTGCTGTCTGAACACACTAACTCACTGTTTATTACAGACAAGCGTTATGATATCATACTGGAAATCCTGGATTGTAAACTAGGTTCATTGAAGATTGCTGTCTGAACATGCTAACTCACTGTTTATTACAGACAAGCGGTTATGATATCATACTGGAATGCCTGGATTGTAAACTAGGTTCATTGAAGATTGCTGTCTGAACACGCTAACTTACTGTTTATTACAGACAAACGGTTATGATATCATACTGGAATGCCTGGATTGTAAACTAGGTTCATTGAAGATTGCTGTCTGAACACGCTGACTCACTGTTTATTACAGACAAGCGGTTATGATATCTTTCTGGAATGCCTGGATTGTAAACCAGGTTCATTGAAGATTGCTGTCTGAACACCCTAACTCACTGTTTATTACAGACAAGCGTTATGATAACATACTGGAATGCCTGGATTGTAAACTAGGTTCATTGAAGGTTGGTGTCTGAACACGCTGACTCACTGTTTATTACAGACAAGCGTTTATGATATCATACTGGAATGCCTGGATTGTAAACTAGGTTCATTGAAGATTGCTGTCTAAACACGCTAACTCACTGTTTATTACAGACAAGCGGTTATGATATCATACTGGAATGCCTGGATTGTAAACTAGGTTCATTGAAGATTGCTGTCTGAACACGCTGACTCACTGTTTATTACAGAGAAGCGATTATGATATCATACTGGAATGCCTGAATGTAAACTAGGTTCATTGAAGATTGCTGTCTGAACACGCTGACTCACTGTTTATTACACACATGCGGTATTGATATCATACTCGAATGCCTGGATTGTAAACTAGGTTCATTGAAGATTGCTGTCTGAACACGCTAATTCACTGTTTATTACAGACAAGCGTTATGATATCATACTGGAATGCCTCGATGATAAACTAGGTTCATTGAAGATTGCTGTCTGAACACGCTGACTGTTTATTACAGACAAGCGGTTATGATATCATATTGGAATGCCTCGATTGTAAACTAGGTTCATTGAAGATTGCTGTCTGAACACGCTGACTGACTGTTTATTACAGACAAGCGTTATGATATCATACTGGAATGCCTGGATTGTAAACTAGGTTCATTGAAGATTGCTGTCTGAACACGCTGACTATTACAGACAAGCGGTTATGATATCATGCTGGAATGCCTGGATTGTTAACTAGGTTCATTGAAGATTGCTGTCTGAACACGCTAACTCACTGTTTATTACAGACAAGCGTTATGATATCATACTGGAATGCCTGGATTGTAAACTAGGTTCATTGAAGATTGCTGTCTGAACACGCTGACTCACTGCTTATTACAGACAAGCGTTATGATATCATACTGGAATGCCTGGATTGTAAACTAGGTTCATTGAAGATTGCTGTCGGAACACGCTAACTCACTGTTTATTACAGACAATCGGTTATGATATCATACTGGAATGCGTGGATTGTAAACTAGGTTCGTTGAAGATTGCTGTCTGAACACGCTGACTCACTGTTTACTACAGACAAGCGTTTATGATATCATACTGGAATGCCTGGATTGTAAACTAGGTTCATTGAAGATTGCTGTCTGAACACACTAACTCACTGTTTATTACAGACAAACTTTATGATATCATACTGGAACTCCTGGATTGTAAACTAGGTTCATTGAAGATTGCTGTCTGAACACGCTAACTCACTGTTTATTACAGACAAGCGGTTATGATATCATACTGGAATGCCTGGATTGTAAACTAGGTTCATTGAAGATTGCTGTCTGAACACGCTAACTTACTGTGTATTACAGACAAACGGTTATGATATCATACTGGAAAGCCTAAATTGTAAACTAGGTGCATTGAAGATTGCAGTCTGAACACGCTGACTCACTGTTTATTACAGACAAGCGGTTATGATATCATACTGGAATGCCTGGATTGTAAACTAGGTTCATTGAAGATTGCTGTCTGAACACGCTAACTCACTATTTATTACAGACAAGCGTTATGATATCATACTGGAATGCCGCGATTGTAAACTAGGTTCATTGAAGAATGCTGTCTGAACACGCTGACTGTTTATTACAGACAAGCGGTTATGATATCATATTGGAATGCCTCGATTGTAAACTAGGTTTATTGAAGATTGCTGTCTGAACACGCTGACTGACTGTTTATTACAGACAAGCGGTTATGATATCATATTGGAATGCCTCGATTGTAAACTAGGTTTATTGAAGATTGCTGTCTGAACACGCTGACTGACTGTTTATTGCAGACAAGCGGTTATGATATCATACTGGAATTCATCGATTGTAAACTAGGTTCATTGAAGATTGCTGTCGGAACACGCTAACTCACTGTTTATTACAGACAAGCGGTTATGATATCATACTGGAATGCCTGGATTGTAAACTAAGTTCATTGAAGATTACTGTCTGATCACGCTGACTATTACAGACAAGCGGTTATGATATCATGCTGGAATGCTTGGATTGTAAACTAGGTTCATTGAAGATTGCTGTCTGAACACGCTAACTCACTGTTTATTACAGACAAGCGTTATGATATCATACTGGAATGCTTGGATATTAAACTAGGTTCATTGAAGATTGCCGTCTGAACACGCTGACTCACTGTTTATTACAGACAAGCGTTATGATATCATACTGGAATGCCTGGATTGTAAACTAGGTTCATTGAAGATTGCTGTCGGAACACGCTAACTCACTGTTTATTACAGACAAGCGGTTATGATATCATACTGGAATGCCTGGATTGTAAACTAGGTTCATTGAAGATTGCTGTCTGAACACGCTGACTCACTGTTTATTACAGACAAGCGTTTATGATATCATACTGGAATGCCTGGATTGTAAACTAGGTTCATTGAAGATTGCTGTCTGAACACGCTAACTCACTGTTTATTACAGACAAGCGTTATGATATCATACTGGAATTCCTGGATTGTAAACTAGGTTCATTGAAGATTGCTGTCTGAACACGCTGACTCACTGTTTATTACAGACAAGCGGTTATGATATCATTCTGGAATGCCTGGATTGTAAACCAGGTTCATTGAAGATTGCTGTCTGAACACCCTAACTCACTGTTTATTACAGACAAGCGTTTATGATATCATACTGGAATGCCTGGATTGTAAACTAGGTTCATTGAAGATTGCTGTCTGAACACATTAACTCACTGTTTATTACAGACAAGCCTTATGATATCATACTGGTAATCCTGGATTGTAAACTAGGTTCATTGAAGATTGCTGTCTGAACACGCTAACTCACTGTTTATTACAGACAAGCGGTTATGATATCATTCTGGAATGCCTGGATTGTAAACTAGGTTCATTGAAGATTGCTGTCTGAACACGCTAATTTACTGTTTATAACAGACAAACGGTTATGATATCATACTGGAATGCCTGGATTGTAAACTAGGTTCATTGAAGATTGCTGTCTGAACACGCTGACTCACTGTTTATTACAGACAAGCGGTTATGGTATCATACTGGAATGCCTGGATTGTAAACTAGGTTCATTGAAGATTGCTGTCTGAACACGCTGACTCACTGTTTATTACAGACATGCGGTTATGATATCATACTGGAATGCCTGGATTGTAAACTAGGTTCGTTGAAGATTGCTGTCTGAACACGCTGACTCACTGTTTACTACAGACAAGCGTTTATGATATCATACTGGAATGCCTGGATTGTAAACTAGGTTCATTGAAGATTGCTGTCTGAACACACTAACTCACTGTTTATTACAGACAAGCGGTTATGATATCATACTGGAATGCCTGGATTGTAAACTAGGTTCATTGAAGATTACTGTCTGAACACGCTGACTATTACAGTCAAGCGGTTTTGACATCATGCTGGAATGCCTGGATTGTTAACTAGGTTCATTGAAGATTGCTGTCTGAACACGCTCACTGTTTATTACAGACAAGCGTTATGATATCATACTGGAATGCCTGGATTGTTAACTAGGTTCATTGAAGATTGCTGTCTGAACACGCTGACTCACTGTTTATTACAGACAAGCGTTATGATATCATACTGGAATTCGTGGATTGTAAACTAGGTTCATTGAAGATTGCTGTCGGAACACGCTAACTCACTGTTTATTACAGACAAGCGGTTATGATATCATACTGGAATGCCTGGATTGTAAACTAGGTTCTTTGAAGATTTCTGTCTGAACACGCTGACTCACTGTTTACTACAGACAAGCGTTTATGATATCATACTGGAATGCCTGGATTGTAAACTAGGTTCGTTGAAGATTGCTGTCTGAACACACTAACTCACTGTTTATTACAGACAAGCGTTATGATATCATACTGGAATTCCTGGATTGTAAACTAGGTTCATTGAAGATTGCTGTCTGAACACGCTAACTCACTGTTTATTACAGACAAGCGGTTATGATATCATACTTGAATGCCTGGATTGTAAACTAGGTTCATTGAAGATTGCTGTCTGAACACGCTAACTTACTGTTTATTACAGACAAACGGTTATGATATCATACTGGAATGCCTGGATTGTAAACTAGGTTCATTGAAGATTGCTGTCTGAACACGCTGACTCACTGTTAATTACAGACAAGCGGTTATGATATCATACTGGAATGCCTGGATTGTAAACTAGGTTCATTGAAGATTGCTGTCTGAACACGCTAACTCACTATTTATTACAGACAAGCGTTATGATATCATACTGGAATGCCGCGATTGTAAACTAGGTTCATTGAAGAATGCTGTCTGAACACGCCGACTGTTTATTACAGACAAGCGGTTATGATATCATATTGGAATGCCTCGATTGTAAACTAGGTTTATTGAAGATTGCTGTCTGAACACGCTGACTGACTGTTTATTGCAGACAAGCGGTTATGATATCATACTGGAATGCCTCGATTGTAAACTAGGTTCATTGAAGATTACTGTCTGTACACGCTAACTCACTGTTTATTACAGACAAGCGGTTATGATATCATACTGGAATGCCTGGATTGTAAACTAAGTTCATTGAAGATTACTGTCTGAACACGCTGACTATTACAGACAAGCGGTTATGATATCATGCTGGAATGCCTGGATTGTAAACTAGGTTCATTGAAGATTGCTGTCTGAACACGCTAACTCACTGTTTATTACAGACAAGCGTTATGATATCATACTGGAAGGCTTGGATTGTAAACTAGGTTCATTGAAGATTGCCGTCTGAACACGCTGACTCTCTGTTTATTAAAGACAAGCGTTATATTATCATACTGGAATGCCTGGATTGTAAACTAGGTTCATTGAAGATTGCTGTCGGAACACGCTAACTCATTGTTTATTACAGACAAGCGGTTATGATATCATACTTGAATGCCTGGATTGTAAACTAGGTTCATTGGAGATTGCTGTCTGAACACGCTGACTCACTGTTTATTACAGACAAGCGTTTATGATATCATACTGGAATGCCTGGATTGTAAACTAGGTTCATTGAAGATTGCTGTCTGAACACGCTAACTCACTGTTTATTACAGACAAGCGTTATGATATCATACTGGAATTCCTGGATTGTAAACTAGGTTCATTGAAGATTGCTGTCTGAACACGCTGACTCACTGTTTATTACAGACAAGCGTTTATGATATCTTTCTGGAATGCCTGGATTGTAAACCAGGTTCATTGAAGATTGCTGTCTGAACACCCTAACTCACTGTTTATAACAGACAAGCGTTATGATAACATACTGGAATGCCTGGATTGTAAACTAGGTTCATTGAAGGTTGGTGTCTGAACACGCTGACTCACTGTTTATTACAGACAAGTGTTTATGATATCATACTGGAATGCCTGGATTGTAAACTAGGTTCATTGAAGATTGCTGTATGAACACGCTGACTCACTGTTTATTACAGACAAGCGGTTATGATATCATACTTGAATGCCTGGACGTAAACTAGGTTCATTGAAAATTGCTGTCTGAACACGCTGACTCACTGTTTATTACACACATGCGGTATTGATATCATACTCGAATGCCTGGATTGTAAACTAGGTTCATTGAAGATTGCTGTCTGAACACGCTAACTCACTGTTTATTACAGACAAGCGTTATGCTATCATACTGGAATGCCTCGATTGTAAACTAGGTTCATTGAAGATTGCTGTCTGAACACGCTGACTGTTTATTACAGACAAGCGGTTATGATATCATATTGGAATGCCTCGATTGTAAACTAGGTTCATTGAAGATTGCTGTCTGAACACGCTGACTGACTGTTTATTACAGACAAGCGGTTATGATATCATACTTGAATGCCTGGATTGTAAACTAGGTTCAATGAAGATTACTGTCTGAACACGCTAACTCACTGTTTATTACAGACAAGCGGTTATGATATCATACTGGAATGCCTGGATTGTAAACTAGGTTCATTGAAGATTGCTGTCTGAACACGCTAACTCACTATTTATTACAGACAAGCGTTATGATATTATACTGGAATGCCGCGATTGTAAACTAGGTTCATTGAAGAATGCTGTCTGAACACGCTGACTGTTTATTACAGACAAGCGGTTATGATATCATATTGGAATGCCTCGATTGTAAACTAGGTTTATTGAAGATTGCTGTCTGAACACGCTGACTGACTGTTTATTACAGACAAGCGGTTATGATATCATATTGGAATGCCTCGATTGTAAACTAGGTTTATTGAAGATTGCTGTCTGAACACGCTGACTGACTGTTTATTGCAGACAAGCGGTTATGATATCATACTGGAATTCATCGATTGTAAACTAGGTTCATTGAAGATTGCTGTCGGAACACGCTAACTCACTGTTTATTACAGACAAGCGGTTATGATATCATACTGGAATGCCTGGATTGTAAACTAAGTTCATTGAAGATTACTGTCTGAACACGCTGACTATTACAGACAAGCGGTTATGATATCATGCTGGAATGCTTGGATTGTAAACTAGGTTCATTGAAGATTGCTGTCTGAACACGCTAACTCACTGTTTATTACAGACAAGCGTTATGATATCATACTGGAATGCTTGGATATTAAACTAGGTTCATTGAAGATTGCCGTCTGAACACGCTGACTCACTGTTTATTACAGACAAGCGTTATGATATCATACTGGAATGCCTGGATTGTAAACTAGGTTCATTGAAGATTGCTGTCGGAACACGCTAACTCACTGTTTATTACAGACAAGCGGTTATGATATCATACTGGAATGCCTGGATTGTAAACTAGGTTCATTGAAGATTGCTGTCTGAACACGCTGACTCACTGTTTATTACAGACAAGCGTTTATGATATCATACTGGAATGCCTGGATTGTAAACTAGGTTCATTGAAGATTGCTGTCTGAACACGCTAACTCACTGTTTATTACAGACAAGCGTTATGATATCATACTGGAATTCCTGGATTGTAAACTAGGTTCATTGAAGATTGCTGTCTGAACACGCTGACTCACTGTTTATTACAGACAAGCGGTTATGATATCATTCTGGAATGCCTGGATTGTAAACCAGGTTCATTGAAGATTGCTGTCTGAACACCCTAACTCACTGTTTATTACAGACAAGCGTTTATGATATCATACTGGAATGCCTGGATTGTAAACTAGGTTCATTGAAGATTGCTGTCTGAACACATTAACTCACTGTTTATTACAGACAAGCCTTATGATATCATACTGGTAATCCTGGATTGTAAACTAGGTTCATTGAAGATTGCTGTCTGAACACGCTAACTCACTGTTTATTACAGACAAGCGGTTATGATATCATTCTGGAATGCCTGGATTGTAAACTAGGTTCATTGAAGATTGCTGTCTGAACACGCTAATTTACTGTTTATAACAGACAAACGGTTATGATATCATACTGGAATGCCTGGATTGTAAACTAGGTTCATTGAAGATTGCTGTCTGAACACGCTGACTCACTGTTTATTACAGACAAGCGGTTATGGTATCATACTGGAATGCCTGGATTGTAAACTAGGTTCATTGAAGATTGCTGTCTGAACACGCTGACTCACTGTTTATTACAGACATGCGGTTATGATATCATACTGGAATGCCTGGATTGTAAACTAGGTTCGTTGAAGATTGCTGTCTGAACACGCTGACTCACTGTTTACTACAGACAAGCGTTTATGATATCATACTGGAATGCCTGGATTGTAAACTAGGTTCATTGAAGATTGCTGTCTGAACACACTAACTCACTGTTTATTACAGACAAGCGGTTATGATATCATACTGGAATGCCTGGATTGTAAACTAGGTTCATTGAAGATTACTGTCTGAACACGCTGACTATTACAGTCAAGCGGTTTTGACATCATGCTGGAATGCCTGGATTGTTAACTAGGTTCATTGAAGATTGCTGTCTGAACACGCTCACTGTTTATTACAGACAAGCGTTATGATATCATACTGGAATGCCTGGATTGTAAACTAGGTTCATTGAAGATTGCTGTCTGAACACGCTGACTCACTGTTTATTACAGACAAGCGTTATGATATCATACTGGAATTCGTGGATTGTAAACTAGGTTCATTGAAGATTGCTGTCGGAACACGCTAACTCACTGTTTATTACAGACAAGCGGTTATGATATCATACTGGAATGCCTGGATTGTAAACTAGGTTCTTTGAAGATTGCTGTCTGAACACGCTGACTCACTGTTTACTACAGACAAGCGTTTATGATATCATACTGGAATGCCTGGATTGTAAACTAGGTTCGTTGAAGATTGCTGTCTGAACACACTAACTCACTGTTTATTACAGACAAGCGTTATGATATCATACTGGAATTCCTGGATTGTAAACTAGGTTCATTGAAGATTGCTGTCTGAACACGCTAACTCACTGTTTATTACAGACAAGCGGTTATGATATCATACTTGAATGCCTGGATTGTAAACTAGGTTCATTGAAGATTGCTGTCTGAACACGCTAACTTACTGTTTATTACAGACAAACGGTTATGATATCATACTGGAATGCCTGGATTGTAAACTAGGTTCATTGAAGATTGCTGTCTGAACACGCTGACTCACTGTTAATTACAGACAAGCGGTTATGATATCATACTGGAATGCCTGGATTGTAAACTAGGTTCATTGAAGATTGCTGTCTGAACACGCTAACTCACTATTTATTACAGACAAGCGTTATGATATCATACTGGAATGCCGCGATTGTAAACTAGGTTCATTGAAGAATGCTGTCTGAACACGCCGACTGTTTATTACAGACAAGCGGTTATGATATCATATTGGAATGCCTCGATTGTAAACTAGGTTTATTGAAGATTGCTGTCTGAACACGCTGACTGACTGTTTATTACAGACAAGCGGTTATGATATCATACTGGAATGCCTCGATTGTAAACTAGGTTCATTGAAGATTACTGTCTGTACACGCTAACTCACTGTTTATTACAGACAAGCGGTTATGATATCATACTGGAATGCCTGGATTGTAAACTAAGTTCATTGAAGATTACTGTCTGAACACGCTGACTATTACAGACAAGCGGTTATGATATCATGCTGGAATGCCTGGATTGTAAACTAGGTTCATTGAAGATTGCTGTCTGAACACGCTAACTCACTGTTTATTACAGACAAGCGTTATGATATCATACTGGAAGGCTTGGATTGTAAACTAGGTTCATTGAAGATTGCCGTCTGAACACGCTGACTCTCTGTTTATTAAAGACAAGCGTTATATTATCATACTGGAATGCCTGGATTGTAAACTAGGTTCATTGAAGATTGCTGTCGGAACACGCTAACTCATTGTTTATTACAGACAAGCGGTTATGATATCATACTTGAATGCCTGGATTGTAAACTAGGTTCATTGGAGATTGCTGTCTGAACACGCTGACTCACTGTTTATTACAGACAAGCGTTTATGATATCATACTGGAATGCCTGGATTGTAAACTAGGTTCATTGAAGATTGCTGTCTGAACACGCTAACTCACTGTTTATTACAGACAAGCGTTATGATATCATACTGGAATTCCTGGATTGTAAACTAGGTTCATTGAAGATTGCTGTCTGAACACGCTGACTCACTGTTTATTACAGACAAGCGTTTATGATATCTTTCTGGAATGCCTGGATTGTAAACCAGGTTCATTGAAGATTGCTGTCTGAACACCCTAACTCACTGTTTATAACAGACAAGCGTTATGATAACATACTGGAATGCCTGGATTGTAAACTAGGTTCATTGAAGGTTGGTGTCTGAACACGCTGACTCACTGTTTATTACAGACAAGTGTTTATGATATCATACTGGAATGCCTGGATTGTAAACTAGGTTCATTGAAGATTGCTGTATGAACACGCTGACTCACTGTTTATTACAGACAAGCGGTTATGATATCATACTTGAATGCCTGGACGTAAACTAGGTTCATTAAAAATTGCTGTCTGAACACGCTGACTCACTGTTTATTACACACATGCGGTATTGATATCATACTCGAATGCCTGGATTGTAAACTAGGTTCATTGAAGATTGCTGTCTGAACACGCTAACTCACTGTTTATTACAGACAAGCGTTATGCTATCATACTGGAATGCCTCGATTGTAAACTAGGTTCATTGAAGATTGCTGTCTGAACACGCTGACTGTTTATTACAGACAAGCGGTTATGATATCATATTGGAATGCCTCGATTGTAAACTAGGTTCATTGAAGATTGCTGTCTGAACACGCTGACTGACTGTTTATTACAGACAAGCGGTTATGATATCATACTTGAATGCCTGGATTGTAAACTAGGTTCAATGAAGATTACTGTCTGAACACGCTAACTCACTGTTTATTACAGACAAGCGGTTATGATATCATACTGGAATGCCTGGATTGTAAACTAGGTTCATTGAAGATTACTGTCTGAACACGCTGACTATTACAGACAAGCGGTTATGATATCATGCTGGAATGCCTGGATTGTTAACTAGGTTCATTGAAGATTGCTGTCTGAACACGCTAACTCACTGTTTATTACAGACAAGCGTTATGATATCATACTGGAATGCCTGGATTGTAAACTAGGTTCATTGAAGATTGCTGTCTGAACACGCTGACTCACTGTTTATTACAGGCAAGCGTTATGATATCATACTGGAATGCCTGGATTGTAAACTAGGTTCATTGAAAATTGCTGTCGGAACACGCTGACTCACTGTTTATTACAGACAAGCGGTTATGATATCATACTGGAATGCCTGGATTGTAAACTATGTTCGTTGAAGATTGCTGTCTGAACACGCTAACTCACTGTTTACTACAGACAAGCGTTTATGATATCATACAGGAATGCCTGGATTGTAAACTAGGTTCATTGAAGATTGCTGTCTGAACACGCTAACTCACTGTTTATTACAGACAAGCGTTATGATATCATACTGGAATGCCTGGATTGTAAACTAGGTTCATTGAAGATTGCTGTCGGAACACGCTAACTCACTGTTTATTACAGACAAGCGGTTATGATATCATACTGGAATGCGTGGATTGTAAACTAGGTTCGTTGAAGATTGCTGTCTGAACACGCTGACTCACTGTTTACTACAGACAAGCGTTTATGATATCATACTGGAATGCCTGGATTGTAAACTAGGTTCATTGAAGATTGCTGTCTGAACACACTAACTCACTGTTTATTACAGACAAACTATATGATATCATACTGGAATTCCTGGATTGTAAACTAGGTTCATTGAAGATTGCTGTCTGAACACGCTAACTCACTGTTAATTACAGACAAGCGGTTATGATATCATACTGGAATGCCTGGATTGTAAACTAGGTTCATTGAAGATTGCTGTCTGAACACGCTAACTTACTGTGTATTACAGACAAACGGTTATGATATCATACTGGAAAGCCTGGATTGTAAACTAGGTTCATTGAAAATTGCTGTCGGAACACGCTAACTCACTGTTTATTACAGATAAGCGGTTATGATATCATACTGGAATGCCTGGATTGTAAACTATGTTCGTTGAAGATTGCTGTCTGAACACGCTGACTCACTGTTTACTACAGACAAGCGTTTATGATATCATACTGGAATGCCTGGATTGTAAACTAGGTTCATTGAAGATTGCTGTCTGAACACGCTAACTCACTGTTTATTACAGACAAGCGGTTATGATATCATACTGGAATGCCTGGATTGTAAACTAGGTTCATTGAAGATTGCTGTCTGAACACGCTAACTTACTGTTTATTACAGACAAACGGTTATGATATCATACTGGAATGCCTGGATTGTAAACTAGGTGCATTGAAGATTGCTGTCTGAACACGCTGACTCACTGTTTATTACAGACAAGCGGTTATGATGTCATACTGGAATGCCTGGATTGTAAACTAGGTTCATTGAAGATTGCTGTCTGAACATTCTAACTCACTATTAATTACAGACAAGCGTTATGATAACATACTGGAATGCCGCGATTGGAAACTAGGTTCATTGAAGAATGCTGTCTGAACACGCAGACTGTTGATTACAGACAAGCGGTTATGATATATTGGAATGCCTCGATTGTAAACTAGGTTTATTGAAGATTGCTGCCTGAACACGCTAACTGACTGTTTATTACAGACAAGCGGTTATGATATCATACTGGAATGCATCGATTGTAAACTAGGTCCATTGAAGATTACTGTCTGTACACGCTAACTCACTGTTTATTACAGACAAGCGGTTATGATATCATACTGGAATGCCTGGATTGTAAACTAAGTTCATTTAAGATTACTGTCTGAACACGCTGACTATTACAGACAAGCGGTTATGATATCATGCTGGAATGCCTGGATTATAAACTGGGTGCATTGAAGATTGCTGTCTGAACACACTAACTCACTGTTTATTACAGACAAGCGTTATGATATCATACTGGAATTCCTGGATTGTAAACTAGGTTCATTGAAGATTGCTGTCTGAACACGCTAACTCACTGTTTATTACAGACAAGCGGTTATGATATCATACTGGAATGCCTGGATTGTAAACTAGGTTCATTGAAGATTGCTGTCTGAACACGCTAACTTACTGTTTATTACAGACAAACGGTTATGATATCATACTGGAAAGCCTGGATTGTAAACTAGGTGCATTGAAGATTGCTGTCTGAACACGCTGACTCACTGTTTATTACAGACAAGCGGTTATGATATAATACAGGAATGCCTGGATTGTAAACTAGGTTCATTGAAGATTGCTGTCTGAACACGCTGACTCACTGTTTATTACAGACAAGCGTTATGATATCATACTGGAATTCCTGGATTGTAAACTAGGTTCATTGAAGATTGCTGTCGGAACACGCTAACTCACTGTTTATTACAGACAAGCGGTTATGATTTCATACTGGAATGCCTGGATTGTAAACTAGGTTCTTTGAAGATTGCTGTCTGAACACGCTGACTCACTGTTTACTACAGACAAGCGTTTATGATATCATACTAGAATGCCTGGATTGTAAACTAGGTTCGTTGAAGATTGCTGTCTGAACACACTAACTCACTGTTTATTACAGACAAGCGTTATGATATCATACTGGAATTCCTGGATTGTAAACTAGGTTCATTGAAGATTGCTGTCTGAACACGCTAACTCACTGTTTATTACAGACAAGCGGTTATGATATCATACTGGAATGCCTGGATTGTAAACTAGGTTCATTGAAGATTGCTGTCTGAACACGCTAACTTACTGTTTATTACAGACAAACGGTTATGATATCATACTGGAATGCCTGGATTGTAAACTAGGTTCATTGAAGATTGCTGTCTGAACACGCTGACTCACTGTTAATTACAGACAAGCGGTTATGATATTATACTGGAATGCCTGGATTGTAAACTAGGTTCATTGAAGATTGCTGTCTGAACACGCTAACTCACTATTTATTACAGACAAGCGTTATGATATCATACTGGAATGCCGCGATTGTAAACTAGGTTCATTGAAGAATGCTGTCTGAACACGCCGACTGTTTATTACAGACAAGCGGTTATGATATCATATTGGAATGCCTCGATTGTAAACTAGGTTTATTGAAGATTGCTGTCTGAACACGCTGACTGACTGTTTATTACAGACAAGCGGTTATGATATCATACTGGAATGCCTCGATTGTAAACTAGGTTCATTGAAGATTACTGTCTGTACACGCTAACTCACTGTTTATTACAGACAAGCGGTTATGATATCATACTGGAATGCCTGGGTTGTAAACTAAGTTCATTGAAGATTTCTGTCTGAACACGCTGACTATTACAGACAAGCGGTTATGATATCATGCTGGAATGCCTGGATTGTAAACTAGGTTCATTGAAGATTGCCGTCTGAACACGCTGACTCACTGTTTATTACAGACAAGCGTTATGATATCATACTGGAATGCCTGGATTGTAAACTAGGTTCATTGAAGATTGCTGTCGGAACACGCTAACTCACTGTTTATTACAGACAAGCGGTTATGATATCATACTTGAATGCCTGGATTGTAAACTAGGTTCATTGGAGATTGCTGTCTGAACACGCTGACTCACTGTTTATTACAGACAAGCGTTTATGATATCATACTGGAATGCCTGGATTGTAAACTAGGTTCATTGAAGATTGCTGTCTGAACACGCTAACTCACTGTTTATTACAGACAAGCGTTATGATATCATACTGGAATTCCTGGATTGTAAACTAGGTTCATTGAAGATTGCTGTCTGAACACGCTGACTCACTGTTTATTACAGACAAGCGGTTATGATATCTTTCTGGAATGCCTGGATTGTAAACCAGGTTCATTGAAGATTGCTGTCTGAACACCCTAACTCACTGTTTATTACAGACAAGTGTTTATGATATCATACTGGAATGACTGGATTGTAAACTAGGTTCATTGAAGATTGCTGTCTGAACACGATAACTCACTGTTTATTACAGACAAGCGGTTATGATATCATACTGGAATGCCTGGATTGTAAATTAGGTTCATTGAAGATTGCTGTCTGAACACGCTGACTCACTGTTTATTACAGACAAGCGGTTATGATATCATACTTGAATGCCTGGACGTAAACTAGGTTCATTGAAGATTGCTGTCTGAACACGCTGACTCACTGTTTATTACACACATGCGGTATTGATATCATACTCGAATGCCTGGATTGTAAACTAGGTTCATTGAAGATTGCTGTCTGAACACGCTAACTCACTGTTTATTACAGACAAGCGTTATGCTATCATACTGGAATGCCTCGATTGTAAACTAGGTTCATTGAAGATTGCTGTCTGAACACGCTGACTGTTTATTACAGACAAGCGGTTATGATATCATATTGGAATGCCTCGATTGTAAACTAGGTTCATTGAAGATTGCTGTCTGAACACGCTGACTGACTGTTTATTACAGACAAGCCGTTATGATATCATACTGGAATGCCTGGATTGTAAACTAGGTTCAATGAAGATTACTGTCTGAACACGCTAACTCACTGTTTATTACAGACAAGCGGTTATGATATCATACTGGAATGCCTGGATTGTAAACTAGGTTCATTGAAGATTACTGTCTGAACACGCTGACTATTACAGACAAGCGGTTATGATATCATGCTGGAATGCCTGGATTGTTAACTAGGTTCATTGAAGATTGCTGTCTGAACACGCTAACTCACTGTTTATTACAGACAAGCGTTATGATATCATACTGGAATGCCTGGATTGTAAACTAGGTTCATTGAAGATTGCTGTCTGAACACGCTGACTCACTGTTTATTACAGGCAAGCGTTATGATATCATACTGGAATGCCTGGATTGTAAACTAGGTTCATTGAAAATTGCTGTCGGAACACGCTAACTCACTGTTTATTACAGACAAGCGGTTATGATATCATACTGGAATGCCTGGATTGTAAACTATGTTCGTTGAAGATTGCTGTCTGAACACGCTGACTCACTGTTTACTACAGACAAGCGTTTATGATATCATACTGGAATGCCTGGATTGTAAACTAGGTTCATTGAAGATTGCTGTCTGAACACGCTAACTCACTGTTTATTACAGACAAGCGGTTATGATATCATACTGGAATGCCTGGATTGTAAACTAGGTTCATTGAAGATTGCTGTCTGAACACGCTAACTTACTGTTTATTACAGACAAACGGTTATGATATCATACTGGAATGCCTGGATTGTAAACTAGGTGCATTGAAGATTGCTGTCTGAACACGCTGACTCACTGTTTATTACAGACAAGCGGTTATGATGTCATACTGGAATGCCTGGATTGTAAACTAGGTTCATTGAAGATTGCTGTCTGAACATTCTAACTCACTATTAATTACAGACAAGCGTTATGATAACATACTGGAATGCCGCGATTGGAAACTAGGTTCATTGAAGAATGCTGTCTGAACACGCAGACTGTTGATTACAGACAAGCGGTTATGATATATTGGAATGCCTCGATTGTAAACTAGGTTTATTGAAGATTGCTGCCTGAACACGCTAACTGACTGTTTATTACAGACAAGCGGTTATGATATCATACTGGAATGCATCGATTGTAAACTAGGTTCATTGAAGATTACTGTCTGTACACGCTAACTCACTGTTTATTACAGACAAGCGGTTATGATATCATACTGGAATGCCTGGATTGTAAACTAAGTTCATTTAAGATTACTGTCTGAACACGCTGACTATTACAGACAAGCGGTTATGATATCATGCTGGAATGCCTGGATTATAAACTGGGTGCATTGAAGATTGCTGTCTGAACACACTAACTCACTGTTTATTACAGACAAGCGTTATGATATCATACTGGAATTCCTGGATTGTAAACTAGGTTCATTGAAGATTGCTGTCTGAACACGCTAACTCACTGTTTATTACAGACAAGCGGTTATGATATCATACTGGAATGCCTGGATTGTAAACTAGGTTCATTGAAGATTGCTGTCTGAACACGCTAACTTACTGTTTATTACAGACAAACGGTTATGATATCATACTGGAATGCCTGGATTGTAAACTAGGTTCATTGAAGATTGCTGTCTGAACACGCTGACTCACTGTTTATTATAGACAAGCGGTTATGATATCATACTGGAATGCCTGGGTTGTAAACTAGGTTCATTGAAGATTGCTGTCTGAACACGCTAAGTCACTATTTATTACAGACAAGCGTTATGATATCATACTGGAATGCCGCGATTGTAAACTAGGTTCATTGAAGAATGCTGTCTGAACACGCTGACTGTTTATTACAGACAAGCGGTTATGATATCATATTGGAATGCCTCGATTGTAAACTAGGTTTATTGAAGATTGCTGTCTGAACACGCTGACTGACTGTTTATTACAGACAAGCGGTTATGATATCATACTGGAATGCCTGGATTGTAAACTAAGTTCATTGAAGATTACTGTCTGAACACGCTGACTATTACAGACAAGCGGTTATGATATCATGCTGGAATGCCTGGATTATAAACTAGGTTCTTTGAAGATTGCTGTCTGAACACGCTAACTCACTGTTTATTACAGACAAGCGTTATGATATCATACTGGAATGCTTGGATTGTAAACTAGGTTCATTGAAGATTGCCGTCTAAACACGCTGACTCACTGTTTAATACAGACAAGCGTTATGATATCATACTGGAATACCTTGATTGTAAACTAGGTTCATTGAAGATTGCTGTCGGAACACGCTAACTCACTGTTTATTACAGACAAGCGGTTATGATATCATACTTGAATGCCTGGATTGTAAACTAGGTTCTTTGAAGATTGCTGTCTGAACACGCTGACTCACTGTTTATTACAGACAAGCGTTTATGATATCATACTGGAATGCCTGGATTGTAAACTAGGTTCATTGAAGATTGCTGTCTGAACACGCTAACTCACTGTTTATTACAGACAAGCGTTATGATATCATACTGGAATTCCTGGATTGTAAACTAGGTTCATTGAAGATTGCTGTCTGAACACGCTGACTCACTGTTTATTACAGACAAGCGGTTATGATATCTTTCTGGAATGCCTGGATTGTAAACCAGGTTCATTGAAGATTGCTGTCTGAACACACTAACTCACTGTTTATTACAGACAAGCGTTATGATAACATACTGGAATGCCTCGATTGTAAACTAGGTTCATTGAAGGTTGGTGTCTGAACACGCTGACTCACTGTTTATTACAGACAAGCGTTTATGATATCATACTGGAATGCCTGGATTGTGAACTAGGTTCATTGAAGATTGCTGTCTGAACACGCTAACTCACTGTTTATTACAGACAAGCGGTTATGATATCATACTGGAATGCCTGGATTGTAAACTAGGTTCATTGAAGATTGCTGTCTGAACACGCTGACTCACTGTTTATTACAGACAAGCGGTTATGATATCATACTGGAATGCCTGGATGTAAACTAGGTTCATTGAAGATTGCTGTCTGAACACGCTGACTCACTGTTTATTACACACATGCGGTATTGATATCATACTCGAATGCCTGGATTGTAAACTAGGTTCATTGAAGATTGCTGTCTGAACACGCTAACTCACTGTTTATTACAGACAAGCGTTATGCTATCATACTGGAATGCCTCGATTGTAAACTAGGTTCATTGAAGATTGCTGTCTGAACACGCTGACTCACTGTTTATTACAGGCAAGCGTTATGATATCATACTGGAATGCCTGGATTGTAAACTAGGTTCATTGAAAATTGCTGTCGGAACACGCTGACTCACTGTTTATTACAGACAAGCGGTTATGATATCATACTGGAATGCCTGGATTGTAAACTATGTTCGTTGAAGATTGCTGTCTGAACACGCTGACTCACTGTTTACTACAGACAAGCGTTTATGATATCATACAGGAATGCCTGGATTGTAAACTAGGTTCATTGAAGATTGCTGTCTGAACACGCTAACTCACTGTTTATTACAGACAAGCGTTATGATATCATACTGGAATGCCTGGATTGTAAACTAGGTTCATTGAAGATTGCTGTCGGAACACGCTAACTCACTGTTTATTACAGACAAGCGGTTATGATATCATACTGGAATGCGTGGATTGTAAACTAGGTTCGTTGAAGATTGCTGTCTGAACACGCTGACTCACTGTTTACTACAGACAAGCGTTTATGATATCATACTGGAATGCCTGGATTGTAAACTAGGTTCATTGAAGATTGCTGTCTGAACACACTAACTCACTGTTTATTACAGACAAACTATATGATATCATACTGGAATTCCTGGATTGTAAACTAGGTTCATTGAAGATTGCTGTCTGAACACGCTAACTCACTGTTAATTACAGACAAGCGGTTATGATATCATACTGGAATGCCTGGATTGTAAACTAGGTTCATTGAAGATTGCTGTCTGAACACGCTAACTTACTGTGTATTACAGACAAACGGTTATGATATCATACTGGAAAGCCTGGATTGTAAACTAGGTGCATTGAAGATTGCTGTCTGAACACGCTGACTCACTGTTTATTACAGACAAGCGGTTATGATATAATACAGGAATGCCTGGATTGTAAACTAGGTTCATTGAAGATTGCTGTCTGAACACGCTGACTCACTGTTTATTACAGACAAGCGTTATGATATCATACTGGAATTCCTGGATTGTAAACTAGGTTCATTGAAGATTGCTGTCGGAACACGCTAACTCACTGTTTATTACAGACAAGCGGTTATGATTTCATACTGGAATGCCTGGATTGTAAACTAGGTTCTTTGAAGATTGCTGTCTGAACACGCTGACTCACTGTTTACTACAGACAAGCGTTTATGATATCATACTGGAATGCCTGGATTGTAAACTAGGTTCGTTGAAGATTGCTGTCTGAACACACTAACTCACTGTTTATTACAGACAAGCGTTATGATATCATACTGGAATTCCTGGATTGTAAACTAGGTTCATTGAAGATTGCTGTCTGAACACGCTAACTCACTGTTTATTACAGACAAGCGGTTATGATATCATACTGGAATGCCTGGATTGTAAACTAGGTTCATTGAAGATTGCTGTCTGAACACGCTAACTTACTGTTTATTACAGACAAACGGTTATGATATCATACTGGAATGCCTGGATTGTAAACTAGGTTCATTGAAGATTGCTGTCTGAACACGCTGACTCACTGTTAATTACAGACAAGCGGTTATGATATTATACTGGAATGCCTGGATTGTAAACTAGGTTCATTGAAGATTGCTGTCTGAACACGCTAACTCACTATTTATTACAGACAAGCATTATGATATCATACTGGAATGCCGCGATTGTAAACTAGGTTCATTGAAGAATGCTGTCTGAACACGCCGACTGTTTATTACAGACAAGCGGTTATGATATCATATTGGAATGCCTCGATTGTAAACTAGGTTTATTGAAGATTGCTGTCTGAACACGCTGACTGACTGTTTATTACAGACAAGCGGTTATGATATCATACTGGAATGCCTCGATTGTAAACTAGGTTCATTGAAGATTACTGTCTGTACACGCTAACTCACTGTTTATTACAGACAAGCGGTTATGATATCATACTGGAATGCCTGGGTTGTAAACTAAGTTCATTGAAGATTACTGTCTGAACACGCTGACTATTACAGACAAGCGGTTATGATATCATGCTGGAATGCCTGGATTGTAAACTAGGTTCATTGAAGATTGCCGTCTGAACACGCTGACTCACTGTTTATTACAGACAAGCGTTATGATATCATACTGGAATGCCTGGATTGTAAACTAGGTTCATTGAAGATTGCTGTCGGAACACGCTAACTCACTGTTTATTACAGACAAGCGGTTATGATATCATACTTGAATGCCTGGATTGTAAACTAGGTTCATTGGAGATTGCTGTCTGAACACTCTGACTCACTGTTTATTACAGACAAGCGTTTATGATATCATACTGGAATGCCTGGATTGTAAACTAGGTTCATTGAAGATTGCTGTCTGAACACGCTAACTCACTGTTTATTACAGACAAGCGTTATGATATCATACTGGAATTCCTGGATTGTAAACTAGGTTCATTGAAGATTGCTGTCTGAACACGCTGACTCACTGTTTATTACAGACAAGCGGTTATGATATCTTTCTGGAATGCCTGGATTGTAAACCAGGTTCATTGAAGATTGCTGTCTGAACACCCTAACTCACTGTTTATTACAGACAAGTGTTTATGATATCATACTGGAATGACTGGATTGTAAACTAGGTTCATTGAAGATTGCTGTCTGAACACGATAACTCACTGTTTATTACAGACAAGCGGTTATGATATCATACTGGAATGCCTGGATTGTAAATTAGGTTCATTGAAGATTGCTGTCTGAACACGCTGACTCACTGTTTATTACAGACAAGCGGTTATGATATCATACTTGAATGCCTGGACGTAAACTAGGTTCATTGAAGATTGCTGTCTGAACACGCTGACTCACTGTTTATTACACACATGCGGTATTGATATCATACTCGAATGCCTGGATTGTAAACTAGGTTCATTGAAGATTGCTGTCTGAACACGCTAACTCACTGTTTATTACAGACAAGCGTTATTCTATCATACTGGAATGC
Source organism: Meconema thalassinum (assembly GCA_946902985.2). Classification (NCBI taxonomy): domain Eukaryota; kingdom Metazoa; phylum Arthropoda; class Insecta; order Orthoptera; family Tettigoniidae; genus Meconema; species Meconema thalassinum. The sequence goes on along the minus strand of OX336395.1, from coordinate 17,483,309 downwards.
CTCGATTGTAAACTAGGTTCATTGAAGATTGCTGTCTGAACACGCTGACTGTTTATTACAAACAAGCGGTTATGATATCATATTGGAATGCCTCGATTGTAAACTAGGTTCATTGAAGATTGCTGTCTGAACACGCTGACTGACTGTTTATTACAGACAAGCCGTTATGATATCATACTGGAATGCCTGGATTGTAAACTAGGTTCAATGAAGATTACTGTCTGAACACGCTAACTCACTGTTTATTACAGACAAGCGGTTATGATATCATACTGGAATGCCTGGATTGTAAACTAGGTTCATTGAAGATTACTGTCTGAACACGCTGACTATTACAGACAAGCGGTTATGATATCATGCTGGAATGCCTGGATTGTTAACTAGGTTCATTGAAGATTGCTGTCTGAACACGCTAACTCACTGTTTATTACAGACAAGCGTTATGATATCATACTGGAATGCCTGGATTGTAAACTAGGTTCATTGAAGATTGCTGTCTGGACACGCTGACTCACTGTTTATTACAGGCAAGCGTTATGATATCATACTGGAATGCTTGGATTGTAAACTAGGTTCATTGAAAATTGCTGTCGGAACACGCTAACTCACTGTTTATTACAGACAAGCGGTTATGATATCATACTGGAATGCCTGGATTGTAAACTATGTTCGTTGAAGATTGCTGTCTGAACACGCTGACTCACTGTTTACTACAGACAAGCGTTTATGATATCATACTGGAATGCCTGGATTGTAAACTAGGTTCATTGAAGATTGCTGTCTGAACACGCTAACTCACTGTTTATTACAGACAAGCGGTTATGATATCATACTGGAATGCCTGGATTGTAAACTAGGTTCATTGAAGATTGCTGTCTGAACACGCTAACTTACTGTTTATTACAGACAAACGGTTATGATATCATACTGGAATGCCTGGATTGTAAACTAGGTGCATTGAAGATTGCTGTCTGAACACGCTGACTCACTGTTTATTACAGACAAGCGGTTATGATGTCATACTGGAATGCCTGGATTGTAAACTAGGTTCATTGAAGATTGCTGTCTGAACACGCTAACTCACTATTAATTACAGACAAGCGTTATGATAACATACTGGAATGCCGCGATTGGAAACTAGGTTCATTGAAGAATGCTGTCTGAACACGCAGACTGTTGATTACAGACAAGCGGTTATGATATATTGGAATGCCTCGATTGTAAACTAGGTTTATTGAAGATTGCTGCCTGAACACGCTAACTGACTGTTTATTACAGACAAGCGGTTATGATATCATACTGGAATGCATCGATTGTAAACTAGGTTCATTGAAGATTACTGTCTGTACACGCTAACTCACTGTTTATTACAGACAAGCGGTTATGATATCATACTGGAATGCCTGGATTGTAAACTAAGTTCATTTAAGATTACTGTCTGAACACGCTGACTATTACAGACAAGCGGTTATGATATCATGCTGGAATGCCTGGATTATAAACTGGGTGCATTGAAGATTGCTGTCTGAACACACTAACTCACTGTTTATTACAGACAAGCGTTATGATATCATACTGGAATTCCTGGATTGTAAACTAGGTTCATTGAAGATTGCTGTCTGAACACGCTAACTCACTGTTTATTACAGACAAGCGGTTATGATATCATACTGGAATGCCTGGATTGTAAACTAGGTTCATTGAAGATTGCTGTCTGAACACGCTAACTTACTGTTTATTACAGACAAACGGTTATGATATCATACTGGAATGCCTGGATTGTAAACTAGGTTCATTGAAGATTGCTGTCTGAACACGCTGACTCACTGTTTATTACAGACAAGCGGTTATGATATCATACTGGAATGCCTGGGTTGTAAACTAGGTTCATTGAAGATTGCTGTCTGAACACGCTAAGTCACTATTTATTACAGACAAGCGTTATGATATCATACTGGAATGCTTGGATTGTAAACTAGGTTCATTGAAGATTGCCGTCTGAACACGCTGACTCACTGTTTATTACAGACAAGCGGTTATGATATCTTTCTGGAATGCCTGGATTGTAAACCAGGTTCATTGAAGATTGCTGTCTGAACACACTAACTCACTGTTTATTACAGACAAGCGTTATGATAACATACTGGAATGCCTCGATTGTAAACTAGGTTCATTGAAGGTTGGTGTCTGAACACGCTGACTCACTGTTTATTACAGACAAGCGTTTATGATATCATACTGGAATGCCTGGATTGTAAACTAAGTTCATTTAAGATTACTGTCTGAACACGCTGACTATTACAGACAAGCGGTTATGATATCATGCTGGAATGCCTGGATTATAAACTGGGTGCATTGAAGATTGCTGTCTGAACACACTAACTCACTGTTTATTACAGACAAGCGTTATGATATCATACTGGAATTCCTGGATTGTAAACTAGGTTCATTGAAGATTGCTGTCTGAACACGCTAACTCACTGTTTATTACAGACAAGCGGTTATGATATCATACTGGAATGCCTGGATTGTAAACTAGGTTCATTGAAGATTGCTGTCTGAACACGCTAACTTACTGTTTATTACAGACAAACGGTTATGATATCATACTGGAATGCCTGGATTGTAAACTAGGTTCATTGAAGATTGCTGTCTGAACACGCTGACTCACTGTTTATTACAGACAAGCGGTTATGATATCATACTGGAATGCCTGGGTTGTAAACTAGGTTCATTGAAGATTGCTGTCTGAACACGCTAAGTCACTATTTATTACAGACAAGCGTTATGATATCATACTGGAATGCTTGGATTGTAAACTAGGTTCATTGAAGATTGCCGTCTGAACACGCTGACTCACTGTTTATTACAGACAAGCGGTTATGATATCTTTCTGGAATGCCTGGATTGTAAACCAGGTTCATTGAAGATTGCTGTCTGAACACACTAACTCACTGTTTATTACAGACAAGCGTTATGATAACATACTGGAATGCCTCGATTGTAAACTAGGTTCATTGAAGGTTGGTGTCTGAACACGCTGACTCACTGTTTATTACAGACAAGCGTTTATGATATCATACTGGAATGCCTGGATTGTGAACTAGGTTCATTGAAGATTGCTGTCTGAACACGCTAACTCACTGTTTATTACAGACAAGCGGTTATGATATCATACTGGAATGCCTGGATTGTAAAGTAGGTTCATTGAAGATTGCTGTCTGAACACGCTGACTCACTGTTTATTACAGACAAGCGGTTATGATATCATACTGGAATGCCTGGATGTAAACTAGGTTCATTGAAGATTGCTGTCTGAACACGCTGACTCACGGTTTATTACACACATGCGGTATTGATATTATACTCGAATGCCTGGATTGTAAACTAGGTTCATTGAAGATTGCTGTCTGAACACGCTAACTCACTGTTTATTACAGACAAGCGTTATGATATCATACTGGAATGCCTCGATTGTAAACTAGGTTCATTGAAGATTGCTGTCTGAACACGCTGACTGTTTATTACAGACAAGCGGTTATGATATCATACTCGAATGCCTGGATTGTAAACTAGGTTCATTGAAGATTGCTGTCTGAACACGCTGACTGACTGTTTATTACAGACAAGCGGTTATGATATCATACTGGAATGCCTGGATTGTAAACTAGGTTCATTGAAGATTACTGTCTGAACACGCTGACTATTACAGACAAGCGGTTATGATATCATCCTGGAATGCCTGGATTGTTAACTAGGTTCATTGAAGATTGCTGTCTGAACACGCTAACTCACTGTTTATTACAGACAAGTGTTATGATATCATACTGGAATGCCTGGATTGTAAACTAGGTTCATTGAAGATTGCTGTCTGAACACGCTGACTCACTGTTTATTACAGACAAGCGTTATGATATCATACTGGAATGCCTGGATTGTAAACTAGGTTCATTGAAGATTGCTGTCGGAACACGCTAACTCACTGTTTATTACAGACAAGCGGTTATGATATCATACTGGAATGCCTGGATTGTAAACTAGGTTCGTTGAAGATTGCTGTCTGAACACGCTGACTCACTGTTTACTACAGACATGCGTTTATGATATCATACTGGAATGCCTGGATTGTAAACTAGGTTCATTGAAGATTGCTGTCTGAACACACTAACTCACTGTTTATTACAGACAAACGTTATGATATCATACTGGAATTCCTGGATTGTAAACTAGGTTCATTGAAGATTGCTGTCTGAACACGCTAACTCACTGTTTATTACAGACAAGCGGTTATGATATCATACTGGAATGCCTGGATTGTAAACTAGGTTCATTGAAGATTGCTGTCTGAACACGCTAACTTACTGTTTATTACAGACAAACGGTTATGATATCATACTGGAATGCCTGGATTGTAAACTAGGTGCATTGAAGATTGCTGTCTGAACACGCTGACTCACTGTTTATTACAGACAAGCGGTTATGATATCATACTTGAATGCCTGGATTGTAAACTAGGTTCAATGAAGATTACTGTCTGAACACGCTAACTCACTGTTTATAACAGACAAGCGGTTATGATATCATACTGGAATGCCTGGATTGTAAACTAGGTTCATTGAAGATTACTGTCTGAACACGCTGACTATTACAGACAAGCGGTTATGATATCATATTGGAATGCCTCGATTGTAAACTAGGTTTATTGAAGATTGCTGTCTGAACACGCTGACTGACTGTTTATTACAGACAAGCGGTTAAGATATCATACTGGAATGCATCGATTGTAAACTAGGTTCATTGAAGATTACTGTCTGTACACGCTAACTCACTGTTTATTACAGACAAGCGGTTATGATATCATACTGGAATGCCTGGATTGTAAACTAAGTTCATTGAAGATTACTGTCTGAACACGCTGACTATTACAGACAAGCGGTTATGATATCATGCTGGAATGCCTGGATTATAAACTAGGTTCATTGAAGATTGCTGTCTGAACACGCTAACTCACTGTTTATTACAGACAAGCGGTATGATATCATACTGGAATGCTTGGATTGTAAACTAGGTTCATTGAAGATTGCCGTCTGAACACGCTGACTCACTGTTTATTACAGACAAGCGTTATGATATCATACTGGAATGCCTGGATTGTAAGCTAGGTTCATTGAAGATTGCTGTCGGAACACGCTAACTCACTGTTTATTACAGACAAGCGGTTATGATATCATACTGGAATGCCTGGATTGTAAACTAGGTTCATTGAAGATTGCTGTCTGAACTCGCTGACTTACTGTTTATTACAGACAAGCGTTTATGATATCATACTGGAATGCCTGGATTGTAAACTAGGTTCATTGAAGATTGCCGTCTGAACACGCTAACTCACTGTTTATTACAGACAAGCGTTATGATATCATACTGGAATTCCTGGATTGTAAACGAGGTTCATGAAGATTGCTGTCTGAACAAGCTGACTCACTGTTTATTACAGACAAGCGGTTATGATATCTTTCTGGAATGCCTGGATTGTAAACCAGGTTCATTGAAGATTGCTGTCTGAACACCCTAACTCACTGTTTATTACAGACAAGCGTTATGATAACATACTGGAATGCCTGGATGGTAAACTAGGTATATTGAAGATTGGTGTCTGAACACGCTGACTCACTGTTTATTACAGACAAGCGTTTATGATATCATACTGGAATGCCTGGATTGTAAACTAGGTTCATTGAAGATTGCTGTCTGAACACACTAACTCACTGTTTATTACAGACAAGCCCTATGATATCATACTGGAAAGCCTGGATTGTAAACTAGGTTCATTGAAGATTGCTGTCTGAACACGCTAACTCACTGTTTATTACAGACAAGCGGTTATGATATCATACTGGAATGCCTGGATTGTAAACTAGGTTCATTGAAGATTGCTGTCTGAACACGCTAACTTGCTGTTTATTACAGACAAACGGTTATGATATCATACTGGAATGCCTGGATTGTAAACTAGGTTCATTGAAGATTGCTGTCTGAACACGCTGACTCACTGTTTATTACAGACAAGCGGTTATGATATCTTTCTGGAATGCCTGGATTGTAAACCAGGTACTTTGAAGATTGCTGTCTGAACACCCTAACTCACTGTTTATTACAGACAAGCGTTATGATATCAGACTGGAATGCCTCGATTGTAAACTAGGTTCATTGAAGATTGCTGTCTGAACACGCTGACTGTTTATTACAGACAAGCGGTTATGATATCATATTGGAATGCCTCGATTGTAAACTAGGTTCATTGAAGATTACTGTCTGAACACGCTGACTGACTGTTTATTACAGACAAGCGGTTATGATATCATACTGGAATGCCTGGATTGTAAACTAGGTTCATTGAAGATTACTGTCTGAACACGCTGACTATTACAGACAAGCGGTTATGATATCATGCTGGAATGCCTGGATTGTTAACTAGGTTCATTGAAGATTGCTGTCTGAACACGCTAACTCACTGTTTATTACAGACAAGCGTTATGATATCATACTGGAATGCCTGGATTGTAAACTAGGTTCATTGAAGATTGCTTTCTGAACACGCTGACTCACTGTTTATTACAGACAAGCGTTATGATATCATACTGGAATGCCAGGATTGTAAACTAGGTTCATTGAAGATTGCTGTCGGAACACGCTAACTCACTGTTTATTACAGACAAGCGGTTATGATATCATACTGGAATGCGTGGATTGTAAACTAGGTTCGTTGAAGATTGCTGTCTGAACACGCTGACTCACTGTTTACTACAGACAAGCGTTTATGATATCATACTGGAATGCCTGGATTGTAAACTAGGTTCATTGAAGATTGCTGTCTGAACACACTAACTCACTGTTTATTACAGACAAACGTTATGATATCATACTGGAATTCTTGGATTGTAAACTAGGTTCATTGAAGATTGCTGTCTGAACACGCTAACTCACTGTTTATTACAGACAAGCGGTTATGATATCATACTGGAATGCCTGGATTGTAAACTAGGTTAATTGAAGATTGCTGTCTGAACACGCTAACTCACTATTTATTACAGACAAGCGTTATGATATCATACTGGAATGCCGCGATTGTAAACTAGGTTCATTGAAGAATGCTGTCTGAACACGCTGACTCACTGTTTATTACAGACAAGTGGTTATGATATCATATTGGAATGCCTCGATTGTAAACTAGGTTTATTGAAGATTGCTGTCTGAACACGCTGACTGACTGTTTATTACAGACAAGCGGTTATGATATCATACTGGAATGCCTGGATTGTAAACTAGGTTCATTGAAGATCACTGTCTGAACACGCTGACTATTACAGACTAGCGGTTATGATATCATGCTGGAATGCCTGGATTGTAAACTAGGTTCATTGAAGATTGCTGTCTGAACACCCTAACTCACTGTTTATTACAGACAAGCGTTATGATAACATACTGGAATGCCTGGATTGTAAACTAGGTTGATTGAAGATTGGTGTCTGAACACGCTGACTCACTGTTTATTACAGACAAGCGTTTATGATATCATACTGGAATGCCTGGATTGTAAACTAGGTTCATTGAAGATTGCTGTCTGAACACACTAACTCACTGTTTATTACAGACAAGCGTTATGATATCATACTTGAAAGCCTGGATTGTAAACTAGGTTCATTGAAGATTGCTGTCTGAACACGCTAACTCACTGTTTATTACAGACAAGCGGTTATGATATCATACTGGAATGCCTGGATTGTAAACTAGGTTCATTGAAGATTGCTGTCTGAACACGCTAACTTGCTGTTTATTACAGACAAACGGTTATGATATCATACTGGAATGCCTGGATTGTAAACTAGGTTCATTGAAGATTGCTGTCTGAACACGCTGACTCACTGTTTATTACAGACAAGCGGTTATGATATCTTTCTGGAATGCCTGGATTGTAAACCAGGTTCATTGAAGATTGCTGTCTGAACACCCTAACTCACTGTTTATTACAGACAAGCGTTATGATATCAGACTGGAATGCCTCGATTGTAAACTAGGTTCATTGAAGATTGCTGTCTGAACACGCTGACTGTTTATTACAGACAAGCGGTTATGATATCATATTGGAATGCCTCGATTGTAAACTAGGTTCATTGAAGATTACTGTCTGAACACGCTGACTGACTGTTTATTACAGACAAGCGGTTATGATATCATACTGGAATGCCTGGATTGTAAACTAGGTTCATTGAAGATTACTGTCTGAACACGCTGACTATAACAGACAAGCGGTTATGATATCATGCTGGAATGCCTGGATTGTTAACTAGGTTCATTGAAGATTGCTGTCTGAACACGCTAACTCACTGTTTATTACAGACAAGCGTTATGATATCATACTGGAATGCCTGGATTGTAAACTAGGTTCATTGAAGATTGCTTTCTGAACACGCTGACTCACTGTTTATTACAGACAAGCGTTATGATATCATACTGGAATGCCAGGATTGTAAACTAGGTTCATTGAAGATTGCTGTCGGAACACGCTAACTCACTGTTTATTACAGACAAGCGGTTATGATATCATACTGGAATGCGTGGATTGTAAACTAGGTTCGTTGAAGATTGCTGTCTGAACACGCTGACTCACTGTTTACTACAGACAAGCGTTTATGATATCATACTGGAATGCCTGGATTGTAAACTAGGTTCATTGAAGATTGCTGTCTGAACACACTAACTCACTGTTTATTACAGACAAACGTTATGATATCATACTGGAATTCTTGGATTGTAAACTAGGTTCATTGAAGATTGCTGTCTGAACACGCTAACTCACTGTTTATTACAGACAAGCGGTTATGATATCATACTGGAATGCCTGGATTGTAAACTAGGTTAATTGAAGATTGCTGTCTGAACACGCTAACTCACTATTTATTACAGACAAGCGTTATGATATCATACTGGAATGCCGCGATTGTAAACTAGGTTCATTGAAGAATGCTGTCTGAACACGCTGACTCACTGTTTATTACAGACAAGTGGTTATGATATCATATTGGAATGCCTCGATTGTAAACTAGGTTTATTGAAGATTGCTGTCTGAACACGCTGACTGACTGTTTATTACAGACAAGCGGTTATGATATCATACTGGAATGCCTGGATTGTAAACTAGGTTCATTGAAGATTACTGTCTGAACACGCTGACTATTACAGACTAGCGGTTATGATATCATGCTGGAATGCCTGGATTGTAAACTAGGTTCATTGAAGATTGCTGTCTGAACACCCTAACTCACTGTTTATTACAGACAAGCGTTATGATAACATACTGGAATGCCTGGATTGTAAACTAGGTTGATTGAAGATTGGTGTCTGAACACGCTTACTCACTGTTTATTACAGACAAGCGTTTATGATATCATACTGGAATGCCTGGATTGTAAACTAGGTTCATTGAAGATTGCTGTCTGAACACACTAACTCACTGTTTATTACAGACAAGCGTTATGATATCATACTTGAAAGCCTGGATTGTAAACTAGGTTCATTGAAGATTGCTGTCTGAACACGCTAACTCACTGTTTATTACAGACAAGCGGTTATGATATCATACTGGAATGCCTGGATTGTAAACTAGGTTCATTGAAGATTGCTGTCTGAACACGCTAACTTGCTGTTTATTACAGACAAACGGTTATGATATCATACTGGAATGCCTGGATTGTAAACTAGGTTCATTGAAGATTGCTGTCTGAACACGCTGACTCACTGTTTATTACAGACAAGCGGTTATGATATCTTTCTGGAATGCCTGGATTGTAAACCAGGTTCATTGAAGATTGCTGTCTGAACACCCTAACTCACTGTTTATTACAGACAAGCGTTATGATATCAGACTGGAATGCCTCGATTGTAAACTAGGTTCATTGAAGATTGCTGTCTGAACACGCTGACTGTTTATTACAGACAAGCGGTTATGATATCATATTGGAATGCCTCGATTGTAAACTAGGTTCATTGAAGATTACTGTCTGAACACGCTGACTGACTGTTTATTACAGACAAGCGGTTATGATATCATACTGGAATGCCTGGATTGTAAACTAGGTTCATTGAAGATTACTGTCTGAACACGCTGACTATAACAGACAAGCGGTTATGATATCATGCTGGAATGCCTGGATTGTTAACTAGGTTCATTGAAGATTGCTGTCTGAACACGCTAACTCACTGTTTATTACAGACAAGCGTTATGATATCATACTGGAATGCCTGGATTGTAAACTAGGTTCATTGAAGATTGCTTTCTGAACACGCTGACTCACTGTTTATTACAGACAAGCGTTATGATATCATACTGGAATGCCAGGATTGTAAACTAGGTTCATTGAAGATTGCTGTCGGAACACGCTAACTCACTGTTTATTACAGACAAGCGGTTATGATATCATACTGGAATGCGTGGATTGTAAACTAGGTTCGTTGAAGATTGCTGTCTGAACACGCTGACTCACTGTTTACTACAGACAAGCGTTTATGATATCATACTGGAATGCCTGGATTGTAAACTAGGTTCATTGAAGATTGCTGTCTGAACACACTAACTCACTGTTTATTACAGACAAACGTTATGATATCATACTGGAATTCTTGGATTGTAAACTAGGTTCATTGAAGATTGCTGTCTGAACACGCTAACTCACTGTTTATTACAGACAAGCGGTTATGATATCATACTGGAATGCCTGGATTGTAAACTAGGTTCATTGAAGATTGCTGTCTGAACACGCTAACTCACTATTTATTACAGACAAGCGTTATGATATCATACTGGAATGCCGCGATTGTAAACTAGGTTCATTGAAGAATGCTGTCTGAACACGCTGACTCACTGTTTATTACAGACAAGTGGTTATGATATCATATTGGAATGCCTCGATTGTAAACTAGGTTTATTGAAGATTGCTGTCTGAACACGCTGACTGACTGTTTATTACAGACAAGCGGTTATGATATCATACTGGAATGCCTGGATTGTAAACTAGGTTCATTGAAGATTACTGTCTGAACACGCTGACTATTACAGACAAGCGGTTATGATATCATGCTGGAATGCCTGGATTGTAAACTAGGTTCATTGAAGATTGCTGTCTGAACACCCTAACTCACTGTTTATTACAGACAAGCGTTATGATAACATACTGGAATGCCTGGATTGTAAACTAGGTTGATTGAAGATTGGTGTCTGAACACGCTGACTCACTGTTTATTACAGACAAGCGTTTATGATATCATACTGGAATGCCTGGATTGTAAACTAGGTTCATTGAAGATTGCTGTCTGAACACACTAACTCACTGTTTATTACAGACAAGCGTTATGATATCATACTGGAAAGCCTGGATTGTAAACTAGGTTCATTGAAGATTGCTGTCTGAACACGCTAACTCACTGTTTATTACAGACAAGCGGTTATGATATCATACTGGAATGCCTGGATTGTAAACTAGGTTCATTGAAGATTGCTGTCTGAACACGCTAACTTGCTGTTTATTACAGACAAACGGTTATGATATCATACTGGAATGCCTGGATTGTAAACTAGGTTCATTGAAGATTGCTGTCTGAACACGCTGACTCACTGTTTATTACAGACAAGCGGTTATGATATCTTTCTGGAATGCCTGGATTGTAAACCAGGTTCATTGAAGATTGCTGTCTGAACACCCTAACTCACTGTTTATTACAGACAAGCGTTATGATATCAGACTGGAATGCCTCGATTGTAAACTAGGTTCATTGAAGATTGCTGTCTGAACACGCTGACTGTTTATTACAGACAAGCGGTTATGATATCATATTGTAATGCCTCGATTGTAAACTAGGTTCATTGAAGATTACTGTCTGAACACGCTGACTGACTGTTTATTACAGACAAGCGGTTATGATATCATACTGGAATGCCTGGATTGTAAACTAGGTTCATTGAAGATTACTGTCTGAACACGCTGACTATTACAGACAAGCGGTTATGATATCATGCTGGAATGCCTGGATTGTTAACTAGGTTCATTGAAGATTGCTGTCTGAACACGCTAACTCACTGTTTATTACAGACAAGCGTTATGAAATCATACTGGAATGCCTGGATTGTAAACTAGGTTCATTGAAGATTGCTTTCTGAACACGCTGACTCACTGTTTATTACAGACAAGCGTTATGATATCATACTGGAATGCTTGGATTGTAAACTAGGTTCATTGAAGATTGCTGTCGGAACACGCTAACTCACTGTTTATTACAGACAAGCGGTTATGATATCATACTGGAACGCGTGGATTGTAAACTAGGTTCGTTGAAGATTGCTGTCTGAACACGCTGACTCACTGTTTACTACAGACAAGCGTTTATGATATCATACTGGAATGCCTGGATTGTAAACTAGGTTCATTGAAGATTGCTGTCTGAACACACTAACTCACTGTTTATTACAGACAAACGTTATGATATCATACTGGAATTCTTGGATTGTAAACTAGGTTCATTGAAGATTGCTGTCTGAACACGATAACTCACTGTTTATTACAGACAAGCGGTTATGATATCATACTGGAATGCCTGGATTGTAAACTAGGTTCATTGAAGATTGCTGTCTGAACTCGCTAACTTACTGTTTATTACAGACAAACGGTTATGATATCATACTGGAATGCCTGGATTGTAAACTAGGTGCATTGAAGATTGCTGTCTGAACACGCTGAATCACTGTTTATTACATACAAGCGGTTATGATATCATACTGGAATGCCTGGATTGTAAACTAGGTTCATTGAAGATTGCTGTCTGAACACGCTAACTCACTGTTTATTACAGACAAGCGTTATGATATCATACTGGAATGCCACGATTGTAAACTAGGTTCATTGAAGAATGCTGTCTGAACACGCTGACTGTTTATTACAGACAAGCGGTTATGATATCATATTGGAATGCCTCGATTGTAAACTAGGTTTATTGAAGATTGCTGTCTGAACACGCTGACTGACTGTTTATTACAGACAAGCGGTTATGATATCATACTGGAATGACTGGATTGTAAACTAAGTTCATTGAAGATTACTGTCTGAACACGCTGACTATTACAGACAAGCGGTTATGATATCATGCTGGAATGCCTGGATTGTAAACTAGGTTCATTGAAGATTGCTGTCTGAACACGCTAACTCACTGTTTATTACAGACAAGCGTTATGATATCATACTGGAATGCTTGGATTGTAAACTAGGTTCATTGAAGATTGCCGTCTGAACACGCTGACTCACTGTTTATTACAGTCAAGCGTTATGATATCATACTGGAATGCCTGGATTGTAAACTAGGTTCATTAAGATTGCTGTCGGAACACGCTAACTCACTGTTTATTACAGACAAGCGCTTATGATATCATACTGGAATGCCTGGATTGTAAACTAGGTTCATTGAAGATTGCTGTCTGAACACGCTAACTCACTATTTATTACAGACAAGCGTTATGATATCATACTGGAATGCCACGATTGTAAACTAGGTTCATTGAAGAATGCTGTCTGAACACGCTGACTGTTTATTACAGACAAGCGGTTATAATATCATATTGGAATGCCTCGATTGTAAACTAGGTTTATTGAAGATTGCTGTCTGAACACGCTGACTGACTGTTTATTACAGACAAGCGGTTATGATATCATACTGGAATGACTGGATTGTAAACTAAGTTCATTGAAGATTACTGTCTGAACACGCTGACTATTACAGACAAGCGGTTATGATATCATGCTGGAATGCCTGGATTGTAAACTAGGTTCATTGAAGATTGCTGTCTGAACACGCTAACTCACTGTTTATTACAGACAAGCGTTATGATATCATACTGGAATGCTTGGATTGTAAACTAGGTTCATTGAAGATTGCCGTCTGAACACGCTGACTCACTGTTTATTACAGTCAAGCGTTATGATATCATACTGGAATGCCTGGATTGTAAACTAGGTTCATTAAGATTGCTGTCGGAACACGCTAACTCACTGTTTATTACAGACAAGCGCTTATGATATCATACTGGAATGCCTGGATTGTAAACTAGGTTCATTGAAGATTGCTGTCTGAACACGCTGACTCACTGTTTATTACAGACAAGCGTTTATGATATCATACTGGAATGCCTGGATTGTAAACTAGGTTCATTGAAGATTGCTGTCTGAACACGCTAACTCACTGTTTATTACAGACAAGCGTTATGATATCATACTGGAATTCCTGGATTGTAAACTAGGTTCATTGAAGATTGCTGTCTGAACACGCTGACTCACTGTTTATTACAGACAAGCGGTTATGATATCTTTCTGGAATGCCTGGATTGTAAACCAGGTTCATTGAAGATTGCTGTCTGAACACCCTAACTCACTGTTTATTACAGACAAGCGTTTATGATATCATACTGGAATGCCTGGATTGTAAACTAGGTTCATTGAAGATTGCTGTCTGAACACACTAACTCACTGTTTATTACAGACAAGCCTTATGATATCATACTGGAAATCCTGGATTGTATACTAGGTTCATTTAAGATTGCTGTCTGAACACGCTAACTCACTGTTTATTACAGACAAGCGGTTATGATATCATACTGGAATGCCTGGATTGTAAACTAGGTTCATTGAAGATTGCTGTCTGAACACGCTAACTTACTGTTTATTACAGACAAACGGTTATGATATCATACTGGAATGCCTGGATTGTAAACTAGGTTCATTGAAGATTGCTGTCTGAACACGCTGACTCATTGTTTATTACAGACAAGCGGTTATGATATCATACTGGAAAGCCTGGATTGTAAACTAGGTTCATTGAAGATTGCTGTCTGAACACGCTAACTCACTGTTTATTACAGACAAACCGTTATGATATCATACTGGAATGCCTGGATTGTAAACTAGGTGCATTGAAGATTGCTGTCTGAACACGCTGACTCACTGTTTATTACAGACAAGCGGTTATGATATCATACTTGAATGCCTGGATTGTAAACTAGGTTCAATGAAGATTACTGTCTGAACACGCTAACTCACTGTTTATTACAGACAAGCGGTTATGATATCATACTGGAATGCCTGGATTGTAAACTAGGTTCATTGAAGATTACTGTCTGAACACGCTGACTATTACAGACAAGCGGTTATGATATCATATTGGAATGCCTCGATTGTAAACTAGGTTTATTGAAGATTGCTGTCTGAACACGCTGACTGACTGTTTATTACAGACAAGCGGTTATGATATCATACTGGAATGCATCGATTGTAAACTAGGTTCATTGAAGATTACTGTCTGTACACGCTAACTCACTGTTTATTACAGACAAGCGGTTATGATATCATACTGGAATGCGTGGATTGTAAACTAGGTTCGTTGAAGATTGCTGTCTGAACACGCTGACTCACTGTTTACTACAGACAAGCGTTTATGATATCATACTGGAATGCCTGGATTGTAAACTAGGTTCATTGAAGATTGCTGTCTAAACACACTAACTCACTGTTTATTACAGACAAACGTTATGATATCATACTGGAATTCTTGGATTGTAAACTAGGTTCATTGAAGATTGCTGTCTGAACACGCTAACTCACTGTTTATTACAGACAAGCGGTTATGATATCATACTGGAATGCCTGGATTGTAAACTAGGTTCATTGAAGATTGCTGTCTGAACACGCTAACTCACTATTTATTACAGACAAGCGTTATGATATCATACTGGAATGCCGCGATTGTAAACTAGGTTCATTGAAGAATGCTGTCTGAACACGCTGACTCACTGTTTATTACAGACAAGTGGTTATGATATCATATTGGAATGCCTCGATTGTAAACTAGGTTTATTGAAGATTGCTGTCTGAACACGCTGACTGACTGTTTATTACAGACAAGCGGTTATGATATCATACTGGAATGCCTGGATTGTAAACTAGGTTCATTGAAGATTACTGTCTGAACACGCTGACTATTACAGACAAGCGGTTATGATATCATGCTGGAATGCCTGGATTGTAAACTAGGTTCATTGAAGATTGCTGTCTGAACACCCTAACTCACTGTTTATTACAGACAAGCGTTATGATAACATACTGGAATGCCTGGATTGTAAACTAGGTTGATTGAAGATTGGTGTCTGAACACGCTAACTCACTGTTTATTACAAACAAGCGTTTATGATATCATACTGGAATGCCTGGATTGTAAACTAGGTTCATTGAAGATTGCTGTCTGAACACACTCACTCACTGTTTATTACAGACAAGCGTTATGATATCATACTGGAAAGCCTGGATTGTAAACTAGGTTCATTGAAGATTGCTGTCTGAACACGCTAACTCACTGTTTATTACAGACAAGCGGTTATGATATCATACTGGAATGCCTGGATTGTAAACTAGGTTCATTGAAGATTGCTGTCTGAACACGCTAACTTGCTGTTTATTACAGACAAACGGTTATGATATCATACTGGAATGCCTGGATTGTAAACTAGGTTCATTGAAGATTGCTGTCTGAACACGCTGACTCACTGTTTATTACAGACAAGCGGTTATGATATCTTTCTGGAATGCCTGGATTGTAAACCAGGTTCATTGAAGATTGCTGTCTGAACACCCTAACTCACTGTTTATTACAGACAAGCGTTATGATATCAGACTGGAATGCCTCGATTGTAAACTAGGTTCATTGAAGATTGCTGTCTGAACACGCTGACTGTTTATTACAGACAAGCGGTTATGATATCATACTCGAATGCCTGGATTGTAAACTAGGTTCATTGAAGATTGCTGTCTGAACACGCTGACTGACTGTTTATTACAGACAAGCGGTTATGATATCATACTGGAATGCCTGGATTGTAAACTAGGTTCATTGAAGATTACTGTCTGAACACGCTGACTATTACAGACAAGCGGTTATGATATCATCCTGGAATGCCTGGATTGTTAACTAGGTTCATTGAAGATTGCTGTCTGAACACGCTAACTCACTGTTTATTACAGACAAGTGTTATGATATCATACTGGAATGCCTGGATTGTAAACTAGGTTCATTGAAGATTGCTGTCTGAACACGCTGACTCACTGTTTATTACAGACAAGCGTTATGATATCATACTGGAATGCCTGGATTGTAAACTAGGTTCATTGAAGATTGCTGTCGGAACACGCTAACTCACTGTTTATTACAGACAAGCGGTTATGATATCATACTGGCATGCCTGGATTGTAAACTAGGTTCGTTGAAGATTGCTGTCTGAACACGCTGACTCACTGTTTACTACAGACATGCGTTTATGATATCATACTGGAATGCCTGGATTGTAAACTAGGTTCATTGAAGATTGCTGTCTGAACACACTAACTCACTGTTTATTACAGACAAACGTTATGATATCATACTGGAATTCCTGGATTGTAAACTAGGTTCATTGAAGATTGCTGTCTGAACACGCTAACTCACTGTTTATTACAGACAAGCGGTTATGATATCATACTGGAATGCCTGGATTGTAAACTAGGTTCATTGAAGATTGCTGTCTGAACACGCTAACTTACTGTTTATTACAGACAAACGGTTATGATATCATACTGGAATGCCTGGATTGTAAACTAGGTGCATTGAAGATTGCTGTCTGAACACGCTGACTCACTGTTTATTACAGACAAGCGGTTATGATATCATACTTGAATGCCTGGATTGTAAACTAGGTTCAATGAAGATTACTGTCTGAACACGCTAACTCACTGTTTATTACAGACAAGCGGTTATGATATCATACTGGAATGCCTGGATTGTAAACTAGGTTCATTGAAGATTACTGTCTGAACACGCTGACTATTACAGACAAGCGGTTATGATATCATATTGGAATGCCTCGATTGTAAACTAGGTTTATTGAAGATTGATGTCTGAACACGCTGACTGACTGTTTATTACAGACAAGCGGTTATGATATCATACTGGAATGCATCGATTGTAAACTAGGTTCATTGAAGATTACTGTCTGTACACGCTAACTCACTGTTTATTACAGACAAGCGGTTATGATATCATACTGGAATGCCTGGATTGTAAACTAAGTTCATTGAAGATTACTGTCTGAACACGCTGACTATTACAGACAAGCGGTTATGATATCATGCTGGAATGCCTGGATTATAAACTAGGTTCATTGAAGATTGCTGTCTGAACACGCTAACTCACTGTTTATTACAGACAAGCGGTATGATATCATACTGGAATGCTTGGATTGTAAACTAGGTTCATTGAAGATTGCCGTCTGAACACGCTGACTCACTGTTTATTACAGACAAGCGTTATGATATCATACTTGAATGCCTGGATTGTAAGCTAGGTTCATTGAAGATTGCTGTCGGAACACGCTAACTCACTGTTTATTACAGACAAGCGGTTATGATATCATACTGGAATGCCTGGATTGTAAACTAGGTTCATTGAAGATTGCTGTCTGAACACGCTGACTTACTGTTTATTACAGACAAGCGTTTATGATATCATACTGGAATGCCTGGATTGTAAACTAGGTTCATTGAAGATTGCCGTCTGAACACGCTAACTCACTGTTTATTACAGACAAGCGTTATGATATCATACTGGAATTCCTGGATTGTAAACGAGGTTCATGAAGATTGCTGTCTGAACAAGCTGACTCACTGTTTATTACAGACAAGCGGTTATGATATCTTTCTGGAATGCCTGGATTGTAAACCAGGTTCATTGAAGATTGCTGTCTGAACACCCTAACTCACTGTTTATTACAGACAAGCGTTATGATAACATACTGGAATGCCTGGATGGTAAACTAGGTATATTGAAGATTGGTGTCTGAACACGCTGACTCACTGTTTATTACAGACAAGCGTTTATGATATCATACTGGAATGCCTGGATTGTAAACTAGGTTCATTGAAGATTGCTGTCTGAACACACTAACTCACTGTTTATTACAGACAAGCCCTATGATATCATACTGGAAAGCCTGGATTGTAAACTAGGTTCATTGAAGATTGCTGTCTGAACACGCTAACTCACTGTTTATTACAGACAAGCGGTTATGATATCATACTGGAATGCCTGGATTGTAAACTAGGTTCATTGAAGTTTGCTGTCTGAACACGCTAACTTGCTGTTTATTACAGACAAACGGTTATGATATCATACTGGAATGCCTGGATTGTAAACTAGGTTCATTGAAGATTGCTGTCTGAACACGCTGACTCACTGTTTATTACAGACAAGCGGTTATGATATCTTTCTGGAATGCCTGGATTGTAAACCAGGTTCTTTGAAGATTGCTGTCTGAACACCCTAACTCACTGTTTATTACAGACAAGCGTTATGATATCAGACTGGAATGCCTCGATTGTAAACTAGGTTCATTGAAGATTGCTGTCTGAACACGCTGACTGTTTATTACAGACAAGCGGTTATGATATCATATTGGAATGCCTCGATTGTAAACTAGGTTCATTGAAGATTACTGTCTGAACACGCTGACTGACTGTTTATTACAGACAAGCGGTTATGATATCATACTGGAATGCCTGGATTGTAAACTAGGTTCATTGAAGATTACTGTCTGAACACGCTGACTATTACAGACAAGCGGTTATGATATCATGCTGGAATGCCTGGATTGTTAACTAGGTTCATTGAAGATTGCTGTCTGAACACGCTAACTCACTGTTTATTACAGACAAGCGTTATGATATCATACTGGAATGCCTGGATTGTAAACTAGGTTCATTGAAGATTGCTTTCTGAACACGCTGACTCACTGTTTATTACAGACAAGCGTTATGATATCATACTGGAATGCCAGGATTGTAAACTAGGTTCATTGAAGATTGCTGTCGGAACACGCTAACTCACTGTTTATTACAGACAAGCGGTTATGATATCATACTGGAATGCGTGGATTGTAAACTAGGTTCGTTGAAGATTGCTGTCTGAACACGCTGACTCACTGTTTACTACAGACAATCGTTTATGATATCATACTGGAATGCCTGGATTGTAAACTAGGTTCATTGAAGATTGCTGTCTGAACACACTAACTCACTGTTTATTACAGACAAACGTTATGATATCATACTGGAATTCTTGGATTGTAAACTAGGTTCATTGAAGATTGCTGTCTGAACACGCTAACTCACTGTTTATTACAGACAAGCGGTTATGATATCATACTGGAATGCCTGGATTGTAAACTAGGTTCATTGAAGATTGCTGTCTGAACACGCTAACTCACTATTTATTACAGACAAGCGTTATGATATCATACTGGAATGCCGCGATTGTAAACTAGGTTCATTGAAGAATGCTGTCTGAACACGCTGACTCACTGTTTATTACAGACAAGTGGTTATGATATCATATTGGAATGCCTCGATTGTAAACTAGGTTTATTGAAGATTGCTGTCTGAACACGCTGACTGACTGTTTATTACAGACAAGCGGTTATGATATCATACTGGAATGCCTGTATTGTAAACTAGGTTCATTGAAGATTACTGTCTGAACACGCTGACTATTACAGACTAGCGGTTATGATATCATGCTGGAATGCCTGGATTGTAAACTAGGTTCATTGAAGTTTGCTGTCTGAACACCCTAACTCACTGTTTATTACAGACAAGCGTTATGATAACATACTGGAATGCCTGGATTGTAAACTAGGTTGATTGAAGATTGGTGTCTGAACACGCTGACTCACTGTTTATTACAGACAAGCGTTTATGATATCATACTGGAATGCCTGGATTGTAAACTAGGTTCATTGAAGATTGCTGTCTGAACACACTAACTCACTGTTTATTACAGACAAGCGTTATGATATCATACTGGAAAGCCTGGATTGTAAACTAGGTTCATTGAAGATTGCTGTCTGAACACGCTAACTCACTGTTTATTACAGACAAGCGGTTATGATATCATACTGGAATGCCTGGATTGTAAACTAGGTTCATTGAAGATTGCTGTCTGAACACGCTAACTTGCTGTTTATTACAGACAAACGGTTATGATATCATACTGGAATGCCTGGATTGTAAACTAGGTTCATTGAAGATTGCTGTCTGAACACGCTGACTCACTGTTTATTACAGACAAGCGGTTATGATATCTTTCTGGATTGCCTGGATTGTAAACCAGGTTCATTGAAGATTGCAGTCTGAACACCCTAACTCACTGTTTATTACAGACAAGCGTTATGATATCAGACTGGAATGCCTCGATTGTAAACTAGGTTCATTGAAGATTGCTGTCTGAACACGCTGACTGTTTATTACAGACAAGCGGTTATGATATCATACTGGAATGCCTGGATTGTAAACTAGGTTCATTGAAGATTACTGTCTGAACACGCTGACTATTACAGACAAGCGGTTATGATATCATGCTGGAATGCCTGGATTGTTAACTAGGTTCATTGAAGATTGCTGTCTGAACACGCTAACTCACTGTTTATTACAGACAAGCGTTATGATATCATACTGGAATGCCTGGATTGTAAACTAGGTTCATTGAAGATTGCTTTCTGAACACGCTGACTCACTGTTTATTACAGACAAGCGTTATGATATCATACTGGAATGCCAGGATTGTAAACTAGGTTCATTGAAGATTGCTGTCGGAACACGCTAACTCACTGTTTATTACAGACAAGCGGTTATGATATCATACTGGAATGCGTGGATTGTAAACCAGGTTCGTTGAAGATTGCTGTCTGAACACGCTGACTCACTCTTTACTACAGACAAGCGTTCATGATATCATACTGGAATGCCTGGATTGTAAACTAGGTTCATTGAAGATTGCTGTCTGAACACACTAACTCACTGTTTATTACAGACAAACGTTATGATATCATACTGGAATTCTTGGATTGTAAACTAGGTTCATTGAAGATTGCTGTCTGAACACGCTAACTCACTGTTTATTACAGACAAGCGGTTATGATATCATACTGGAATGCCTGGATTGTAAACTAGGTTCATTGAAGATTGCTGTCTGAACACGCTAACTCACTATTTATTACAGACAAGCGTTATGATATCATACTGGAATGCCGCGATTGTAAACTAGGTTCATTGAAGAATGCTGTCTGAACACGCTGACTCACTGTTTATTACAGACAAGTGGTTATGATATCATATTGGAATGCCTCGATTGTAAACTAGGTTTATTGAAGATTGCTGTCTGAACACGCTGACTGACTGTTTATTACAGACAAGCGGTTATGATATCATACTGGAATGCCTGGATTGTAAACTAGGTTCATTGAAGATTACTGTCTGAACACGCTGACTATTACAGACAAGCGGTTATGATATCATGCTGGAATGCCTGGATTGTAAACTAGGTTCATTGAAGATTGCTGTCTGAACACCCTAACTCACTGTTTATTACAGACAAGCGTTATGATAACATACTGGAATGCCTGGATTGTAAACTAGGTTGATTGAAGATTGGTGTCTGAACACGCTGACTCACTGTTTATTACAGATAAGCGTTTATGATATCATACTGGAATGCCTGGATTGTAAACTAGGTTCATTGAAGATTGCTGTCTGAACACACTAACTCACTGTTTATTACAGACAAGCGTTATGATATCATACTGGAAAGCCTGGATTGTAAACTAGGTTCATTGAAGATTGCTGTCTGAACACGCTAACTCACTGTTTATTACAGACAAGCGGTTATGATATCATACTGGAATGCCTGGATTGTAAACTAGGTTCATTGAAGATTGCTGTCTGAACACGCTAACTTGCTGTTTATTACAGACAAACGGTTATGATATCATACTGGAATGCCTGGATTGTAAACTAGGTTCATTGAAGATTGCTGTCTGAACACGCTGACTCACTGTTTATTACAGACAAGCGGTTATGATATCTTTCTGGAATGCCTGGATTGTAAACCAGGTTCATTGAAGATTGCTGTCTGAACACCCTAACTCACTGTTTATTACAGACAAGCGTTATGATATCAGACTGGAATGCCTCGATTGTAAACTAGGTTCATTGAAGATTGCTGTCTGAACACGCTGACTGTTTATTACAGACAAGCGGTTATGATATCATATTGGAATGCCTCGATTGTAAACTAGGTTCATTGAAGATTACTGTCTGAACACGCTGACTGACTGTTTATTACAGACAAGCGGTTATGATATCATACTGGAATGCCTGGATTGTAAACTAGGTTCATTGAAGATTACTGTCTGAACACGCTGACTATTACAGACAAGCGGTTATGATATCATGCTGGAATGCCTGGATTGTTAACTAGGTTCATTGAAGATTGCTGTCTGAACACGCTAACTCACTGTTTATTACAGACAAGCGTTATGAAATCATACTGGAATGCCTGGATTGTAAACTAGGTTCATTGAAGATTGCTTTCTGAACACGCTGACTCACTGTTTATTACAGACAAGCGTTATGATATCATACTGGAATGCTTGGATTGTAAACTAGGTTCATTGAAGATTGCTGTCGGAACACGCTAACTCACTGTTTATTACAGACAAGCGGTTATGATATCATACTGGAACGCGTGGATTGTAAACTAGGTTCGTTGAAGATTGCTGTCTGAACACGCTGACTCACTGTTTACTACAGACAAGCGTTTATGATATCATACTGGAATGCCTGGATTGTAAACTAGGTTCATTGAAGATTGCTGTCTGAACACACTAACTCACTGTTTATTACAGACAAGCGGTATGATATCATACTGGAATGCTTGGATTGTAAACTAGGTTCATTGAAGATTGCCGTCTGAACACGCTGACTCACTGTTTATTACAGACAAGCGTTATGATATCATACTGGAATGCCTGGATTGTAAGCTAGGTTCATTGAAGATTGCTGTCGGAACACGCTAACTCACTGTTTATTACAGACAAGCGGTTATGATATCATACTGGAATGCCTGGATTGTAAACTAGGTTCATTGAAGATTGCTGTCTGAACACGCTGACTTACTGTTTATTACAGACAAGCGTTTATGATATCATACTGGAATGCCTGGATTGTAAACTAGGTTCATTGAAGATTGCCGTCTGAACACGCTAACTCACTGTTTATTACAGACAAGCGTTATGATATCATACTGGAATTCCTGGATTGTAAACGAGGTTCATGAAGATTGCTGTCTGAACAAGCTGACTCACTGTTTATTACAGACAAGCGGTTATGATATCTTTCTGGAATGCCTGGATTGTAAACCAGGTTCATTGAAGATTGCTGTCTGAACACCCTAACTCACTGTTTATTACAGACAAGCGTTATGATAACATACTGGAATGCCTGGATGGTAAACTAGGTATATTGAAGATTGGTGTCTGAACACGCTGACTCACTGTTTATTACAGACAAGCGTTTATGATATCATACTGGAATGCCTGGATTGTAAACTAGGTTCATTGAAGATTGCTGTCTGAACACACTAACTCACTGTTTATTACAGACAAGCCCTATGATATCATACTGGAAAGCCTGGATTGTAAACTAGGTTCATTGAAGATTGCTGTCTGAACACGCTAACTCATTGTTTATTACAGACAAGCGGTTATGATATCATACTGGAATGCCTGGATTGTAAACTAGGTTCATTGAAGATTGCTGTCTGAACACGCTAACTTGCTGTTTATTACAGACAAACGGTTATGATATCATACTGGAATGCCTGGATTGTAAACTAGGTTCATTGAAGATTGCTGTCTGAACACGCTGACTCACTGTTTATTACAGACAAGCGGTTATGATATCTTTCTGGAATGCCTGGATTGTAAACCAGGTTCTTTGAAGATTGCTGTCTGAACACCCTAACTCACTGTTTATTACAGACAAGCGTTATGATATCAGACTGGAATGCCTCGATTGTAAACTAGGTTCATTGAAGATTGCTGTCTGAACACGCTGACTGTTTATTACAGACAAGCGGTTATGATATCATATTGGAATGCCTCGATTGTAAACTAGGTTCATTGAAGATTACTGTCTGAACACGCTGACTGACTGTTTATTACAGACAAGCGGTTATGATATCATACTGGAATGCCTGGATTGTAAACTAGGTTCATTGAAGATTACTGTCTGAACACGCTGACTATTACAGACAAGCGGTTATGATATCATGCTGGAATGCCTGGATTGTTAACTAGGTTCATTGAAGATTGCTGTCTGAACACGCTAACTCACTGTTTATTACAGACAAGCGTTATGATATCATACTGGAATGCCTGGATTGTAAACTAGGTTCATTGAAGATTGCTTTCTGAACACGCTGACTCACTGTTTATTACAGACAAGCGTTATGATATCATACTGGAATGCCAGGATTGTAAACTAGGTTCATTGAAGATTGCTGTCGGAACACGCTAACTCACTGTTTATTACAGACAAGCGGTTATGATATCATACTGGAATGCGTGGATTGTAAACTAGGTTCGTTGAAGATTGCTGTCTGAACACGCTGACTCACTGTTTACTACAGACAAGCGTTTATGATATCATACTGGAATGCCTGGATTGTAAACTAGGTTCATTGAAGATTGCTGTCTGAACACACTAACTCACTGTTTATTACAGACAAACGTTATGATATCATACTGGAATTCTTGGATTGTAAACTAGGTTCATTGAAGATTGCTGTCTGAACACGCTAACTCACTGTTTATTACAGACAAGCGGTTATGATATTATACTGGAATGCCTGGATTGTAAACTAGGTTCATTGAAGATTGCTGTCTGAACACGCTAACTCACTATTTATTACAGACAAGCGTTATGATATCATACTGGAATGCCGCGATTGTAAACTAGGTTCATTCAAGAATGCTGTCTGAACACGCTGACTCACTGTTTATTACAGACAAGTGGTTATGATATCATATTGGAATGCCTCGATTGTAAACTAGGTTTATTGAAGATTGCTGTCTGAACACGCTGACTGACTGTTTATTACAGACAAGCGGTTATGATATCATACTGGAATGCCTGGATTGTAAACTAGGTTCATTGAAGATTACTGTCTGAACACGCTGACTATTACAGACTAGCGGTTATGATATCATGCTGGAATGCCTGGATTGTAAACTAGGTTCATTGAAGATTGCTGTCTGAACACCCTAACTCACTGTTTATTACAGACAAGCGTTATGATAACATACTGGAATGCCTGGATTGTAAACTAGGTTGATTGAAGATTGGTGTCTGAACACGCTGACTCACTGTTTATTACAGACAAGCGTTTATGATATCATACTGGAATGCCTGGATTGTAAACTAGGTTCATTGAAGATTGCTGTCTGAACACACTAACTCACTGTTTATTACAGACAAGCGTTATGATATCATACTGGAAAGCCTGGATTGTAAACTAGGTTCATTGAAGATTGCTGTCTGAACACGCTAACTCACTGTTTATTACAGACAAGCGGTTATGATATCATACTGGAATGCCTGGATTGTAAACTAGGTTCATTGAAGATTGCTGTCTGAACACGCTAACTTGCTGTTTATTACAGACAAACGGTTATGATATCATACTGGAATGCCTGGATTGTAAACTAGGTTCATTGAAGATTGCTGTCTGAACACGCTGACTCACTGTTTATTACAGACAAGCGGTTATGATATCTTTCTGGATTGCCTGGATTGTAAACCAGGTTCATTGAAGATTGCTGTCTGAACACCCTAACTCACTGTTTATTACAGACAAGCGTTATGATATCAGACTGGAATGCCTCGATTGTAAACTAGGTTCATTGAAGATTGCTGTCTGAACACGCTGACTGTTTATTACAGACAAGCGGTTATGATATCATATTGGAATGCCTCGATTGTAAACTAGGTTCATTGAAGATTACTGTCTGAACACGCTGACTGACTGTTTATTACAGACAAGCGGTTATGATATCATACTGGAACGCGTGGATTGTAAACTAGGTTCGTTGAAGATTGCTGTCTGAACACGCTGACTCACTGTTTACTACAGACAAGCGTTTATGATATCATACTGGAATGCCTGGATTGTAAACTAGGTTCATTGAAGATTGCTGTCTGAACACACTAACTCACTGTTTATTACAGACAAGCGGTATGATATCATACTGGAATGCTTGGATTGTAAACTAGGTTCATTGAAGATTGCCGTCTGAACACGCTGACTCACTGTTTATTACAGACAAGCGTTATGATATCATACTGGAATGCCTGGATTGTAAGCTAGGTTCATTGAAGATTGCTGTCGGAACACGCTAACTCACTGTTTATTACAGACAAGCGTTATGATATCATACTGGAATGCTTGGATTGTAAACTAGGTTCATTGAAGATTGCTGTCGGAACACGCTAACTCACTGTTTATTACAGACAAGCGGTTATGATATCATACTGGAACGCGTGGATTGTAAACTAGGTTCGTTGAAGATTGCTGTCTGAACACGCTGACTCACTGTTTACTACAGACAAGCGTTTATGATATCACACTGGAATGCCTGGATTGTAAACTAGGTGCATTGAAGATTGCTGTCTGAACACGCTGAATCACTGTTTATTACATACAAGCGGTTATGATATCATACTGGAATGCCTGGATTGTAAACTAGGTTCATTGAAGATTGCTGTCTGAACACGCTAACTCACTATTTATTACAGACAAGCGTTATGATATCATACTGGAATGCCACGATTGTAAACTAGGTTCATTGAAGAATGCTGTCTGAACACGCTGACTGTTTATTACAGACAAGCGGTTATGATATCATATTGGAATGCCTCGATTGTAAACTAGGTTTATTGAAGATTGCTGTCTGAACACGCTGACTGACTGTTTATTACAGACAAGCGGTTATGATATCATACTGGAATGACTGGATTGTAAACTAAGTTCATTGAAGATTACTGTCTGAACACGCTGACTATTACAGACAAGCGGTTATGATATCATGCTGGAATGCCTGGATTGTAAACTAGGTTCATTGAAGATTGCTGTCTGAACACGCTAACTCACTGTTTATTACAGACAAGCGTTATGATATCATACTGGAATGCTTGGATTGTAAACTAGGTTCATTGAAGATTGCCGTCTGAACACGTTGACTCACTGTTTATTACAGTCAAGCGTTATGATATCATACTGGAATGCCTGGATTGTAAACTAGGTTCATTAAGATTGCTGTCGGAACACGCTAACTCACTGTTTATTACAGACAAGCGCTTATGATATCATACTGGAATGCCTGGATTGTAAACTAGGTTCATTGAAGATTGCTGTCTGAACACGCTAACTCACTATTTATTACAGACAAGCGTTATGATATCATACTGGAATGCCACGATTGTAAACTAGGTTCATTGAAGAATGCTGTCTGAACACGCAGACTGTTTATTACAGACAAGCGGTTATGATATCATATTGGAATGCCTCGATTGTAAACTAGGTTTATTGAAGATTGCTGTCTGAACACGCTGACTGACTGTTTATTACAGACAAGCGGTTATGATATCATACTGGAATGACTGGATTGTAAACTAAGTTCATTGAAGATTACTGTCTGAACACGCTGACTATTACAGACAAGCGGTTATGATATCATGCTGGAATGCCTGGATTGTAAACTAGGTTCATTGAAGATTGCTGTCTGAACACGCTAACTCACTGTTTATTACAGACAAGCGTTATGATATCATACTGGAATGCTTGGATTGTAAACTAGGTTCATTGAAGATTGCCGTCTGAACACGCTGACTCACTGATTATTACAGTCAAGCGTTATGATATCATACTGGAATGCCTGGATTGTAAACTAGGTTCATTAAGATTGCTGTCGGAACACGCTAACTCACTGTTTATTACAGACAAGCGCTTATGATATCATACTGGAATGCCTGGATTGTAAACTAGGTTCATTGAAGATTGCTGTCTGAACACGCTGACTCACTGTTTATTACAGACAAGCGTTTATGATATCATACTGGAATGCCTGGATTGTAAACTAGGTTCATTGAAGATTGCTGTCTGAACACGCTAACTCACTGTTTATTACAGACAAGCGTTATGATATCATACTGGAATTCCTGGATTGTAAACTAGGTTCATTGAAGATTGCTGTCTGAACACGCTGACTCACTGTTTATTACAGACAAGCGGTTATGATATCTTTCTGGAATGCCTGGATTGTAAACCAGGTTCATTGAAGATTGCTGTCTGAACACCCTAACTCACTGTTTATTACAGACAAGCGTTTATGATATCATACTGGAATGCCTGGATTGTAAACTAGGTTCATTGAAGATTGCTGTCTGAACACACTAACTCACTGTTTATTACAGACAAGCCTTATGATATCATACTGGAAATCCTGGATTGTATACTAGGTTCATTTAAGATTGCTGTCTGAACACGCTAACTCACTGTTTATTACAGACAAGCGGTTATGATATCATACTGGAATGCCTGGATTGTAAACTAGGTTCATTGAAGATTGCTGTCTGAACACGCTAACTTACTGTTTATTACAGACAAACGGTTATGATATCATACTGGAATGCCTGGATTGTAAACTAGGTTCATTGAAGATTGCTGTCTGAACACGCTGACTCATTGTTTATTACAGACAAGCGGTTATGATATCATACTGGAAAGCCTGGATTGTAAACTAGGTTCATTGAAGATTGCTGTCTGAACACGCTAACTCACTGTTTATTACAGACAAACGGTTATGATATCATACTGGAATGCCTGGATTGTAAACTAGGTGCATTGAAGATTGCTGTCTGAACACGCTGACTCACTGTTTATTACAGACAAGCGGTTATGATATCATACTTGAATGCCTGGATTGTAAACTAGGTTCAATGAAGATTACTGTCTGAACACGCTAACTCACTGTTTATTACAGACAAGCGGTTATGATATCATACTGGAATGCCTGGATTGTAAACTAGGTTCATTGAAGATTACTGTCTGAACACGCTGACTATTACAGACAAGCGGTTATGATATCATATTGGAATGCCTCGATTGTAAACTAGGTTTATTGAAGATTGCTGTCTGAACACGCTGACTGACTGTTTATTACAGACAAGCGGTTATGATATCATACTGGAATGCATCGATTGTAAACTAGGTTCATTGAAGTTTACTGTCTGTACACGCTAACTCACTGTTTATTACAGACAAGCGGTTATGATATCATACTGGAATGCGTGGATTGTAAACTAGGTTCGTTGAAGATTGCTGTCTGAACACGCTGACTCACTGTTTACTACAGACAAGCGTTTATGATATCATACTGGAATGCCTGGATTGTAAACTAGGTTCATTGAAGATTGCTGTCTGAACACACTAACTCACTGTTTATTACAGACAAACGTTATGATATCATACTGGAATTCTTGGATTGTAAACTAGGTTCATTGAAGATTGCTGTCTGAACACGCTAACTCACTGTTTATTACAGACAAGCGGTTATGATATCATACTGGAATGCCTGGATTGTAAACTAGGTTCATTGAAGATTGCTGTCTGAACACGCTAACTCACTATTTATTACAGACAAGCGTTATGATATCATACTGGAATGCCGCGATTGTAAACTAGGTTCATTGAAGAATGCTGTCTGAACACGCTGACTCACTGTTTATTACAGACAAGTGGTTATGATATCATATTGGAATGCCTCGATTGTAAACTAGGTTTATTGAAGATTGCTGTCTGAACACGCTGACTGACTGTTTATTACAGACAAGCGGTTATGATATCATACTGGAATGCCTGGATTGTAAACTAGGTTCATTGAAGATTACTGTCTGAACACGCTGACTATTACAGACAAGCGGTTATGATATCATGCTGGAATGCCTGGATTGTAAACTAGGTTCATTGAAGATTGCTGTCTGAACACCCTAACTCACTGTTTATTACAGACAAGCGTTATGATAACATACTGGAATGCCTGGATTGTAAACTAGGTTGATTGAAGATTGGTGTCTGAACACGCTGACTCACTGTTTATTACAGACAAGCGTTTATGATATCATACTGGAATGCCTGGATTGTAAACTAGGTTCATTGAAGATTGCTGTCTGAACACACTAACTCACTGTTTATTACAGACAAGCGTTATGATATCATACTGGAAAGCCTGGATTGTAAACTAGGTTCATTGAAGATTGCTGTCTGAACACGCTAACTCACTGTTTATTACAGACAAGCGGTTATGATATCATACTGGAATGCCTGGATTGTAAACTAGGTTCATTGAAGATTGCTGTCTGAACACGCTAACTTGCTGTTTATTACAGACAAACGGTTATGATATCATACTGGAATGCCTGGATTGTAAACTAGGTTCATTGAAGATTGCTGTCTGAACACGCTGACTCACTGTTTATTACAGACAAGCGGTTATGATATCTTTCTGGAATGCCTGGATTGTAAACCAGGTTCATTGAAGATTGCTGTCTGAACACCCTAACTCACTGTTTATTACAGACAAGCGTTATGATATCAGACTGGAATGCCTCGATTGTAAACTAGGTTCATTGAAGATTGCTGTCTGAACACGCTGACTGTTTATTACAGACAAGCGGTTATGATATCATATTGGAATGCCTCGATTGTAAACTAGGTTCATTGAAGATTACTGTCTGAACACGCTGACTGACTGTTTATTACAGACAAGCGGTTATGATATCATACTGGAATGCCTGGATTGTAAACTAGGTTCATTGAAGATTACTGTCTGAACACGCTGACTATTACAGACAAGCGGTTATGATATCATGCTGGAATGCCTGGATTGTTAACTAGGTTCATTGAAGATTGCTGTCTGAACACGCTAACTCACTGTTTATTACAGACAAGCGTTATGAAATCATACTGGAATGCCTGGATTGTAAACTAGGTTCATTGAAGATTGCTTTCTGAACACGCTGACTCACTGTTTATTACAGACAAGCGTTATGATATCATACTGGAATGCTTGGATTGTAAACTAGGTTCATTGAAGATTGCTGTCGGAACACGCTAACTCACTGTTTATTACAGACAAGCGGTTATGATATCATACTGGAACGCGTGGATTGTAAACTAGGTTCGTTGAAGATTGCTGTCTGAACACGCTGACTCACTGTTTACTACAGACAAGCGTTTATGATATCATACTGGAATGCCTGGATTGTAAACTAGGTTCATTGAAGATTGCTGTCTGAACACACTAACTCACTGTTTATTACAGACAAACGTTATGATATCATACTGGAATTCTTGGATTGTAAACTAGGTTCATTGAAGATTGCTGTCTGAACACGATAACTCACTGTTTATTACAGACAAGCGGTTATGATATCATACTGGAATGCCTGGATTGTAAACTAGGTTCATTGAAGATTGCTGTCTGAACTCGCTAACTTACTGTTTATTACAGACAAACGGTTATGATATCATACTGGAATGCCTGGATTGTAAACTAGGTGCATTGAAGATTGCTGTCTGAACACGCTGAATCACTGTTTATTACATACAAGCGGTTATGATATCATACTGGAATGCCTGGATTGTAAACTAGGTTCATTGAAGATTGCTGTCTGAACACGCTAACTCACTATTTATTACAGACAAGCGTTATGATATCATACTGGAATGCCACGATTGTAAACTAGGTTCATTGAAGAATGCTGTCTGAACACGCTGACTGTTTATTACAGACAAGCGGTTATGATATCATATTGGAATGCCTCGATTGTAAACTAGGTTTATTGAAGATTGCTGTCTGAACACGCTGACTGACTGTTTATTACAGACAAGCGGTTATGATATCATACTGGAATGACTGGATTGTAAACTAAGTTCATTGAAGATTACTGTCTGAACACGCTGACTATTACAGACAAGCGGTTATGATATCATGCTGGAATGCCTGGATTGTAAACTAGGTTCATTGAAGATTGCTGTCTGAACACGCTAACTCACTGTTTATTACAGACAAGCGTTATGATATCATACTGGAATGCTTGGATTGTAAACTAGGTTCATTGAAGATTGCCGTCTGAACACGCTGACTCACTGTTTATTACAGACAAGCGTTATGATATCATACTGGAATGCCTGGATTGTAAACTAGGTTCATTAAGATTGCTGTCGGAACACGCTAACTCACTGTTTATTACAGACAAGCGCTTATGATATCATACTGGAATGCCTGGATTGTAAACTAGGTTCATTGAAGATTGCTATCTGAACACGCTGACTCACTGTTTATTACAGACAAGCGTTTATGATATCATACTGGAATGCCTGGATTGTAAACTAGGTTCATTGAAGATTGCTGTCTGAACACGCTAACTCACTGTTTATTACAGACAAGCGTTATGATATCATACTGGAATTCCTGGATTGTAAACTAGGTTCATTGAAGATTGCTGTCTGAACACGCTGACTCACTGTTTATTACAGACAAGCGGTTATGATATCTTTCTGGAATGCCTGGATTGTAAACCAGGTTCATTGAAGATTGCTGTCTGAACACCCTAACTCACTGTTTATTACAGACAAGCGTTTATGATATCATACTGGAATGCCTGGATTGTAAACTAGGTTCATTGAAGATTGCTGTCTGAACACACTAACTCACTGTTTATTACAGACAAGCCTTATGATATCATACTGGAAATCCTGGATTGTATACTTGGTTCATTTAAGATTGCTGTCTGAACACGCTAACTCACTGTTTATTACAGACAAGCGGTTATGATATCATACTGGAATGCCTGGATTGTAAACTAGGTTCATTGAAGATTGCTGTCTGAACACGCTAACTTACTGTTTATTACAGACAAACGGTTATGATATCATACTGGAATGCCTGGATTGTAAACTAGGTTCATTGAAGATTGCTGTCTGAACACGCTGACTCATTGTTTATTACAGACAAGCGGTTATGATATCATACTGGAAAGCCTGGATTGTAAACTAGGTTCATTGAAGATTGCTGTCTGAACACGCTAACTCACTGTTTATTACAGACAAACGGTTATGATATCATACTGGAATGCCTGGATTGTAAACTAGGTGCATTGAAGATTGCTGTCTGAACACGCTGACTCACTGTTTATTACAGACAAGCGGTTATGATATCATACTTGAATGCCTGGATTGTAAACTAGGTTCAATGAAGATTACTGTCTGAACACGCTAACTCAGTGTTTATTACAGACAAGCGGTTATGATATCATACTGGAATGCCTGGATTGTAAACTAGGTTCATTGAAGATTACTGTCTGAACACGCTGACTATTACAGACAAGCGGTTATGATATCATATTGGAATGCCTCGATTGTAAACTAGGTTTATTGAAGATTGCTGTCTGAACACGCTGACTGACTGTTTATTACAGACAAGCGGTTATGATTTCATACTGGAATGCATCGATTGTAAACTAGGTTCATTGAAGATTACTGTCTGTACACGCTAACTCACTGTTTATTACAGACAAGCGGTTATGATATCATACTGGAATGCCTGGATTGTAAACTAAGTTCATTGAAGATTACTGTCTGAACACGCTGACTATTACAGACAAGCGGTTATGATATGATGCTGGAATGCCTGGATTATAAACTAGGTTCATTGAAGATTGCTGTCTGAACACGCTAACTCACTGTTTATTACAGACAAGCGGTATGATATCATACTGGAATGCTTGGATTGTAAACTAGGTTCATTGAAGATTGCCGTCTGAACACGCTGACTCACTGTTTATTACAGACAAGCGTTATGATATCATACTGGAATGCCTGGATTGTAAGCTAGGTTCATTGAAGATTGCTGTCGGAACACGCTAACTCACTGTTTATTACGGACAAGCGGTTATGATATCTTACTGGAATGCCTGGATTGTAAACTAGGTTCATTGAAGATTGCTGTCTGAACACGCTGACTTACTGTTTATTACAGACAAGCGTTTATGATATCATACTGGAATGCCTGGATTGTAAACTAGGTTCATTGAAGATTGCCGTCTGAACACGCTAACTCACTGTTTATTACAGACAAGCGTTATGATATCATACTGGAATTCCTGGATTGTAATCGAGGTTCATGAAGATTGCTGTCTGAACAAGCTGACTCACTGTTTATTACAGACAAGCGGTTATGATATCTTTCTGGAATGCCTGGATTGTAAACCAGGTTCATTGAAGATTGCTGTCTGAACACCCTAACTCACTGTTTATTACAGACAAGCGTTATGATAACATACTGGAATGCCTGGATGGTAAACTAGGTTTATTGAAGATTGGTGTCTGAACACGCTGACTCACTGTTTATTACAGACAAGCGTTTATGATATCATACTGGAATGCCTGGATTGTAAACTAGGTTCATTGAAGATTGCTGTCTGAACACACTAACTCACTGTTTATTACAGACAAGCCCTATGATATCATACTGGAAAGCCTGGATTGTAAACTAGGTTCATTGAAGATTTCTGTCTGAACACGCTAACTCACTGTTTATTACAGACAAGCGGTTATGATATCATACTGGAATGCCTGGATTGTAAACTAGGTTCATTGAAGATTGCTGTCTGAACACGCTAACTTGCTGTTTATTACAGACAAACGGTTATGATATCATACTGGAATGCCTGGATTGTAAACTAGGTTCATTGAAGATTGCTGTCTGAACACGCTGACTCACTGTTTATTACAGACAAGCGGTTATGATATCTTTCTGGAATGCCTGGATTGTAAACCAGGTTCATTGAAGATTGCTGTCTGAACACCCTAACTCACTGTTTATTACAGACAAGCGTTATGATATCAGACTGGAATGCCTCGATTGTAAACTAGGTTCATTGAAGATTGCTGTCTGAACACGCTGACTGTTTATTACAGACAAGCGGTTATGATATCATATTGGAATGCCTCGATTGTAAACTAGGTTCATTGAAGATTACTGTCTGAACACGCTGACTGACTGTTTATTACAGACAAGCGGTTATGATATCATACTGGAATGCCTGGATTGTAAACTAGGTTCATTGAAGATTACTGTCTGAACACGCTGACTATTACAGACAAGCGGTTATGATATCATGCTGGAATGCCTGGATTGTTAACTAGGTTCATTGAAGATTGCTGTCTGAACACGCTAACTCACTGTTTATTACAGACAAGCGTTATGATATCATACTGGAATGCCTGGATTGTAAACTAGGTTCATTGAAGATTGCTTTCTGAACACGCTGACTCACTGTTTATTACAGACAAGCGTTATGATATCATACTGGAATGCCTGGATTGTAAACTAGGTTCATTGAAGATTGCTGTCGGAACACGCTAACTCACTGTTTATTACAGACAAGCGGTTATGATATCATACTGGAATGCGTGGATTGTAAACTAGGTTCGTTGAAGATTGCTGTCTGAACACGCTGACTCACTGTTTACTACAGACAAGCGTTTATGATATCATACTGGAATGCCTGGATTGTAAACTAGGTTCATTGAAGATTGCTGTCTGAACACACTAACTCACTGTTTATTACAGACAAACGTTATGATATCATACTGGAATTCTTGGATTGTAAACTAGGTTCATTGAAGATTGCTGTCTGAACACGCTAACTCACTGTTTATTACAGACAAGCGGTTATGATATCATACTGGAATGCCTGGATTGTAAACTAGGTTCATTGAAGATTGCTGTCTGAACTCGCTAACTTACTGTTTATTACAGACAAACGGTTATGATATCATACTGGAATGCCTGGATTGTAAACTAGGTGCATTGAAGATTGCTGTCTGAACACGCTGAATCACTGTTTATTACATACAAGCGGTTATGATATCATACTGGAATGCCTGGATTGTAAACTAGGTTCATTGAAGATTGCTGTCTGAACACGCTAACTCACTATTTATTACAGACAAGCGTTATGATATCATACTGGAATGCCGCGATTGTAAACTAGGTTCATTGAAGAATGCTGTCTGAACACGCTGACTCACTGTTTATTACAGACAAGTGGTTATGATATCATATTGGAATGCCTCGATTGTAAACTAGGTTTATTGAAGATTGCTGTCTGAACACGCTGACAATTACAGACAAGCGGTTATGATATCATGCTGGAATGCCTGGATTGTAAACTAGGTTCATTGAAGATTGCTGTCTGAACACCCTAACTCACTGTTTATTACAGACAAGCGTTATGATAACATACTGGAATGCCTGGATTGTAAACTAGGTTCATTAAGATTGCTGTCGGAACACGCTAACTCACTGTTTATTACAGACAAGCGCTTATGATATCATACTGGAATGCCTGGATTGTAAACTAGGTTCATTGAAGATTGCTGTCTGAACACGCTGACTCACTGTTTATTACAGACAAGCGTTTATGATATCATACTGGAATGCCTGGATTGTAAACTAGGTTCATTGAAGATTGCTGTCTGAACACGCTAACTCACTGTTTATTACAGACAAGCGTTATGATATCATACTGGAATTCCTGGATTGTAAACTAGGTTCATTGAAGATTGCTGTCTGAACACGCTGACTCACTGTTTATTACAGACAAGCGGTTATGATATCTTTCTGGAATGCCTGGATTGTAAACCAGGTTCATTGAAGATTGCTGTCTGAACACCCTAACTCACTGTTTATTACAGACAAGCGTTTATGATATCATACAGGAATGCCTGGATTGTAAACTAGGTTCATTGAAGATTGCTGTCTGAACACACTAACTCACTGTTTATTACAGACAAGCCTTATGATATCATACTGGAAATCCTGGATTGTATACTAGGTTCATTTAAGATTGCTGTCTGAACACGCTAACTCACTGTTTATTACAGACAAGCGGTTATGATATCATACTGGAATGCCTGGATTGTAAACTAGGTTCATTGAAGATTGCTGTCTGAACACGCTAACTTACTGTTTATTACAGACAAACGGTTATGATATCATACTGGAATGCCTGGATTGTAAACTAGGTTCATTGAAGATTGCTGTCTGAACACGCTGACTCATTGTTTATTACAGACAAGCGGTTATGATATCATACTGGAAAGCCTGGATTGTAAACTAGGTTCATTGAAGATTGCTGTCTGAACACGCTAACTCACTGTTTATTACAGACAAACGGTTATGATATCATACTGGAATGCCTGGATTGTAAACTAGGTGCATTGAAGATTGCTGTCTGAACACGCTGACTCACTGTTTATTACAGACAAGCGGTTATGATATCATACTTGAATGCCTGGATTGTAAACTAGGTTCAATGAAGATTACTGTCTGAACACGCTAACTCACTGTTTATTACAGACAAGCGGTTATGATATCATACTGGAATGCCTGGATTGTAAACTAGGTTCATTGAAGATTACTGTCTGAACACGCTGACTATTACAGACAAGCGGTTATGATATCATATTGGAATGCCTCGATTGTAAACTAGGTTTATTGAAGATTGCTGTCTGAACACGCTGACTGACTGTTTATTACAGACAAGCGGTTATGATATCATACTGGAATGCATCGATTGTAAACTAGGTTCATTGAAGATTACTGTCTGTACACGCTAACTCACTGTTTATTACAGACAAGCGGTTATGATATCATACTGGAATGCGTGGATTGTAAACTAGGTTCGTTGAAGATTGCTGTCTGAACACGCTGACTCACTGTTTACTACAGACAAGCGTTTATGATATCATACTGGAATGCCTGGATTGTAAACTAGGTTCATTGAAGATTGCTGTCTGAACACGCTAACTCACTGTTTATTACAGACAAGCGGTTATGATATCATACTGGAATGCCTGGATTGTAAACTAGGTTCATTGAAGATTGCTGTCTGAACACGCTAACTCACTATTTATTACAGACAAGCGTTATGATATCATACTGGAATGCCGCGATTGTAAACTAGGTTCATTGAAGAATGCTGTCTGAACACGCTGACTCACTGTTTATTACAGACAAGTGGTTATGATATCATATTGGAATGCCTCGATTGTAAACTAGGTTTATTGAAGATTGCTGTCTGAACACGCTGACTGACTGTTTATTACAGACAAGCGGTTATGATATCATACTGGAATGCCTGGATTGTAAACTAGGTTCATTGAAGATTACTGTCTGAACACACTGACTATTACAGACAAGCGGTTATGATATCATGCTGGAATGCCTGGATTGTAAACTAGGTTCATTGAAGATTGCTGTCTGAACACCCTAACTCACTGTTTATTACAGACAAGCGTTATGATAACATACTGGAATGCCTGGATTGTAAACTAGGTTGATTGAAGATTGGTGTCTGAACACGCTGACTCACTGTTTATTACAGACAAGCGTTTATGATATCATACTGGAATGCCTGGATTGTAAACTAGGTTCATTGAAGATTGCTGTCTGAACACACTAACTCACTGTTTATTACAGACAAGCGTTATGATATCATACTGGAAAGCCTGGATTGTAAACTAGGTTCATTGAAGATTGCTGTCTGAACACGCTAACTCACTGTTTATTACAGACAAGCGGTTATGATATCATACTGGAATGCCTGGATTGTAAACTAGGTTCATTGAAGATTGCTGTCTGAACACGCTAACTTGCTGTTTATTACAGACAAACGGTTATGATATCATACTGGAATGCCTGGATTGTAAACTAGGTTCATTGAAGATTGCTGTCTGAACACGCTGACTCACTGTTTATTACAGACAAGCGGTTATGATATCTTTCTGGAATGCCTGGATTGTAAACCAGGTTCATTGAAGATTGCTGTCTGAACACCCTAACTCACTGTTTATTACAGACAAGCGTTATGATATCAGACTGGAATGCCTCGATTGTAAACTAGGTTCATTGAAGATTGCTGTCTGAACACGCTGACTGTTTATTACAGACAAGCGGTTATGATATCATATTGGAATGCCTCGATTGTAAACTAGGTTCATTGAAGATTACTGTCTGAACACGCTGACTGACTGTTTATTACAGACAAGCGGTTATGATATAATACTGGAATGCCTGGATTGTAAACTAGGTTCATTGAAGATTACTGTCTGAACACGCTGACTATTACAGACAAGCGGTTATGATATCATGCTGGAATGCCTGGATTGTTAACTAGGTTCATTTAAGATTGCTGTCTGAACACGCTAACTCACTGTTTATTACAGACAAGCGTTATGAAATCATACTGGAATGCCTGGATTGTAAACTAGGTTCATTGAAGATTGCTTTCTGAACACGCTGACTCACTGTTTATTACAGACATGCGTTATGATATCATACAGGAATGCTGGATTGTAAACTAGGTTCATTGAAGATTGCTGTCGGAACACGCTAACTCACTGTTTATTACAGACAAGCGGTTATGATATCATACTGGAACGCGTGGATTGTAAACTAGGTTCGTTGAAGATTGCTGTCTGAACACGCTGACTCACTGTTTACTACAGACAAGCGTTTATGATATCATACTGGAATGCCTGGATTGTAAACTAGGTTCATTGAAGATTGCTGTCTGAACACACTAACTCACTGTTTATTACAGACAAACGTTATGATATCATACTGGAATTCTTGGATTGTAAACTAGGTTCATTGAAGATTGCTGTCTGAACACGATAATTCACTGTTTATTACAGACAAGCGGTTATGATATCATACTGGAATGCCTGGATTGTAAACTAGGTTCATTGAAGATTGCTGTCTGAACTCGCTAACTTACTGTTTATTACAGACAAACGGTTATTATATCATACTGGAATGCCTGGATTGTAAACTAGGTGCATTGAAGATTGCTGTCTGAACACGCTGAATCACTGTTTATTACATACAAGAGGTTATGATATCATACTGGAATGCCTGGATTGTAAACTAGGTTCATTGAAGATTGCTGTCTGAACACGCTAACTCACTGTTTATTACAGACAAGCGTTATGATATCATACTGGAATGCTTGGATTGTAAACTAGGTTCATTGAAGATTGCCGTCTGAACACGCTGACTCACTGTTTATTACAGACAAGCGTTATGATATCATACTGGAATGCCTGGATTGTAAACTAGGTTCATTAAGATTGCTGTCGGAACACGCTAACTCACTGTTTATTACAGACAAGCGCTTATGATATCATACTGGAATGCCTGGATTGTAAACTAGGTTCATTGAAGATTGCTGTCTGAACACGCTGACTCACTGTTTATTACAGACAAGCGTTTATGATATCATACTGGAATGCCTGGATTGTAAACTAGGTTCATTGAAGATTGCTGTCTGAACACGCTAACTCACTGTTTATTACAGACAAGCGTTATGATATCATACTGGAATTCCTGGATTGTAAACTAGGTTCATTGAAGATTGCTGTCTGAACACGCTGACTCACTGTTTATTACAGACAAGCGGTTATGATATCTTTCTGGAATGCCTGGATTGTAAACCAGGTTCATTGAAGATTGCTGTCTGAACACCCTAACTCACTGTTTATTACAGACAAGCGTTTATGATATCATACTGGAATGCCTGGATTGTAAACTAGGTTCATTGAAGATTGCTGTCTGAACACACTAACTCACTGTTTATTACAGACAAGCCTTATGATATCATACTGGAAATCCTGGATTGTATACTAGGTTCATTTAAGATTGCTGTCTGAACACGCTAACTCACTGTTTATTACAGACAAGCGGTTATGATATCATACTGGAATGCCTGGATTGTAAACTAGGTTCATTGAAGATTGCTGTCTGAACACGCTAACTTACTGTTTATTACAGACAAACGGTTATGATATCATACTGGAATGCCTGGATTGTAAACTAGGTTCATTGAAGATTGCTGTCTGAACACGCTGACTCATTGTTTATTACAGACAAGCGGTTATGATATCATACTGGAAAGCCTGGATTGTAAACTAGGTTCATTGAAGATTGCTGTCTGAACACGCTAACTCACTGTTTATTACAGACAAACGGTTATGATATCATACTGGAATGCCTGGATTGTAAACTAGGTGCATTGAAGATTGCTGTCTGAACACGCTGACTCACTGTTTATTACAGACAAGCGGTTATGATATCATACTTGAATGCCTGGATTGTAAACTAGGTTCAATGAAGATTACTGTCTGAACACGCTAACTCACTGTTTATTACAGACAAGCGGTTATGATATCATACTGGAATGCCTGGATTGTAAACTAGGTTCATTGAAGATTACTGTCTGAACACGCTGACTATTACAGACAAGCGGTTATGATATCATATTGGAATGCCTCGATTGTAAACTAGGTTTATTGAAGATTGCTGTCTGAACACGCTGACTGACTGTTTATTACAGACAAGCGGTTATGATATCATACTGGAATGCATCGATTGTAAACTAGGTTCATTGAAGATTACTGTCTGTACACGCTAACTCACTGTTTATTACAGACAAGCGGTTATGATATCATACTGGAATGCCTGGATTGTAAACTAAGTTCATTGAAGATTACTGTCTGAACACGCTGACTATTACAGACAAGCGGTTATGATATGATGCTGGAATGCCTGGATTATAAACTAGGTTCATTGAAGATTGCTGTCTGAACACGCTAACTCACTGTTTATTACAGACAAGCGGTATGATATCATACTGGAATGCTTGGATTGTAAACTAGGTTCATTGAAGATTGCCGTCTGAACACGCTGACTCACTGTTTATTACAGACAAGCGTTATGATATCATACTGGAATGCCTGGATTGTAAGCTAGGTTCATTGAAGATTGCTGTCGGAACACGCTAACTCACTGTTTATTACAGACAAGCGGTTATGATATCATACTGGAATGCCTGGATTGTAAACTAGGTTCATTGAAGATTGCTGTCTGAACACTGTGACTTACTGTTTATTACAGACAAGCGTTTATGATATCATACTGGAATGCCTGGATTGTAAACTAGGTTCATTGAAGATTGCCGTCTGAACACGCTAACTCACTGTTTATTACAGACAAGCGTTATGATATCATACTGGAATTCCTGGATTGTAAACGAGGTTCATGAAGATTGCTGTCTGAACAAGCTGACTCACTGTTTATTACAGACAAGCGGTTATGATATCTTTCTGGAATGCCTGGATTGTAAACCAGGTTCATTGAAGATTGCTGTCTGAACACCCTAACTCACTGTTTATTACAGACAAGCGTTATGATAACATACTGGAATGCCTGGATGGTAAACTAGGTTTATTGAAGATTGGTGTCTGAACACGCTGACTCACTGTTTATTACAGACAAGCGTTTATGATATCATACTGGATTGCCTGGATTGTAAACTAGGTTCATTGAAGATTGCTGTCTGAACACACTAACTCACTGTTTATTACAGACAAGCCCTATGATATCATACTGGAAAGCCTGGATTGTAAACTAGGTTCATTGAAGATTGCTGTCTGAACACGCTAA
Source organism: Meconema thalassinum (assembly GCA_946902985.2). Taxonomy (NCBI): domain Eukaryota; kingdom Metazoa; phylum Arthropoda; class Insecta; order Orthoptera; family Tettigoniidae; genus Meconema; species Meconema thalassinum. The sequence continues at coordinate 17,439,670 of OX336395.1, read as the reverse complement.
CTCACTGTTTATTACAGACAAGCGGTTATGATATCATACTGGAATGCCTGGATTGTAAACTAGGTTCATTGATGATTGCTGTCTGAACACGCTAACTTGCTGTTTATTACAGACAAACGGTTATGATATCATACTGGAATGCCTGGATTGTAAACTAGGTTCATTGAAGATTGCTGTCTGAACACGCTGACTCACTGTTTATTACAGACAAGCGGTTATGATATCTTTCTGGAATGCCTGGATTGTAAACCAGGTTCATTGAAGATTGCTGTCTGAACACCCTAACTCACTGTTTATTACAGACAAGCGTTATGATATCAGACTGGAATGCCTCGATTGTAAACTAGGTTCATTGAAGATTGCTGTCTGAACACGCTGACTGTTTATTACAGACAAGCGGTTATGATATCATATTGGAATGCCTCGATTGTAAACTAGGTTCATTGAAGATTACTGTCTGAACACGCTGACTGACTGTTTATTACAGACAAGCGGTTATGATATCATACTGGAATGCCTGGATTGTAAACTAGGTTCATTGAAGATTACTGTCTGAACACGCTGACTATTACAGACAAGCGGTTATGATATCATGCTGGAATGCCTGGATTGTTAACTAGGTTCATTGAAGATTGCTGTCTGAACACGCTAACTCACTGTTTATTACAGACAAGCGTTATGATATCATACTGGAATGCCTGGATTGTAAACTAGGTTCATTGAAGATTGCTTTCTGAACACGCTGACTCACTGTTTATTACAGACAAGCGTTATGATATCATACTGGAATGCCTGGATTGTAAACTAGGTTCATTGAAGATTGCTGTCGGAACACGCTAACTCACTGTTTATTACAGACAAGCGGTTATGATATCATACTGGAATGCGTGGATTGTAAACTAGGTTCGTTGAAGATTGCTGTCTGAACACGCTGACTCACTGTTTACTACAGACAAGCGTTTATGACATCATACTGGAATGCCTGGATTGTAAACTAGGTTCATTGAAGATTGCTGTCTGAACACACTAACTCACTGTTTATTACAGACAAACGTTATGATATCATACTGGAATTCTTGGATTGTAAACTAGGTTCATTGAAGATTGCTGTCTGAACACGCTAACTCACTGTTTATTACAGACAAGCGGTTATGATATCATACTGGAATGCCTGGATTGTAAACTAGGTTCATTGAAGATTGCTGTCTGAACTCGCTAACTTACTGTTTATTACAGACAAACGGTTATGATATCATACTGGAATGCCTGGATTGTAAACTAGGTGCATTGAAGATTGCTGTCTGAACACGCTGAATCACTGTTTATTACATACAAGCGGTTATGATATCATACTGGAATGCCTGGATTGTAAACTAGGTTCATTGAAGATTGCTGTCTGAACACGCTAACTCACTATTTATTACAGACAAGCGTTATGATATCATACTGGAATGCCGCGATTGTAAACTAGGTTCATTGAAGAATGCTGTCTGAACACGCTGACTCACTGTTTATTACAGACAAGTGGTTATGATATCATATTGGAATGCCTCGATTGTAAACTAGGTTTATTGAAGATTGCTGTCTGAACACGCTGACTATTACAGACAAGCGGTTATGATATCATGCTGGAATGCCTGGATTGTGAACTAGGTTCATTGAAGATTGCTGTCTGAACACCCTAACTCACTGTTTATTACAGACAAGCGTTATGATAACATACTGGAATGCCTGGATTGTAAACTAGGTTGATTGAAGATTGGTGTCTGAACACGCTGACTCACTGTTTATTACAGACAAGCGTTTATGATATCATATTGGAATGCCTGGATTGTAAACTAGGTTCATTGAAGATTGCTGTCTGAACACACTAACTCACTGTTTATTACAGACAAGCGTTATGATATCATTCTGGAAAGCCTGGATTGTAAACTAGGTTCATTGAAGATTGCTGTCTGAACACGCTAACTCACTGTTTATTACAGACAAGCGGTTATGATATCATACTGGAATGCCTGGATTGTAAACTAGGTTCATTGAAGATTGCTGTCTGAACACGCTAACTTGCTGTTTATTACAGACAAACGGTTATGATATCATACTGGAATGCCTGGATTGTAAACTAGGTTCATTGAAGATTGCTGTCTGAACACGCTGACTCACTGTTTATTACAGACAAGCGGTTATGATATCTTTCTGGAATGCCTGGATTGTAAACCAGGTTCATTGAAGATTGCTGTCTGAACACCCTAACTCACTGTTTATTACAGACAAGCGTTATGATATCAGACTGGAATGCCTCGATTGTAAACTAGGTTCATTGAAGATTGCTGTCTGAACACGCTGACTGTTTATTACAGACAAGCGGTTATGATATCATATTGGAATGCCTCGATTGTAAACTAGGTTCATTGAAGATTACTGTCTGAACACGCTGACTGACTGTTTATTACAGACAAGCGGTTATGATATCATACTGGAATGCCTGGATTGTAAACTAGGTTCATTGAAGATTACTGTCTGAACACGCTGACTATTACAGACAAGCGGTTATGATATCATGCTGGAATGCCTGGATTGTTAACTAGGTTCATTGAAGATTGCTGTCTGAACACGCTAACTCACTGTTTATTACAGACAAGCGTTATGATATCATACTGGAATGCCTGGATTGTAAACTAGGTTCATTGAAGATTGCTTTCTGAACACGCTGACTCACTGTTTATTACAGACAAGCGTTATGATATCATACTGGAATGCTTGGATTGTAAACTAGGTTCATTGAAGATTGCTGTCGGAACACGCTAACTCACTGTTTATTACAGACAAGCGGTTATGATATCATACTGGAACGCGTGGATTGTAAACTAGGTTCGTTGAAGATTGCTGTCTGAACACGCTGACTCACTGTTTACTACAGACAAGCGTTTATGATATCATACTGGAATGCCTGGATTGTAAACTAGGTTCATTGAAGATTGCTGTCTGAACACACTAACTCACTGTTTATTACAGACAAACGTTATGATATCATACTGGAATTCTTGGATTGTAAACTAGGTTCATTGAAGATTGCTGTCTGAACACGATAACTCACTGTTTATTACAGACAAGCGGTTATGATATCATACTGGAATGCCTGGATTGTAAACTAGGTTCATTGAAGATTGCTGTCTGAACTCGCTAACTTACTGTTTATTACAGACAAACGGTTATGATATCATACTGGAATGCCTGGATTGTAAACTAGGTGCATTGAAGATTGCTGTCTGAACACGCTGAATCACTGTTTATTACATACAAGCGGTTATGATATCATACTGGAATGCCTGGATTGTAAACTAGGTTCATTGAAGATTGCTGTCTGAACACGCTAACTCACTATTTATTACAGACAAGCGTTATGATATCATACTGGAATGCCACGATTGTAAACAAGGTTCATTGAAGAATGCTGTCTGAACACGACGACTGTTTATTACAGACAAGCGGTTATGATATCATATTGGAATGCCTCGATTGTAAACTAGGTTTATTGAAGATTGCTGTCTGAACACGCTGACTGACTGTTTATTACAGACAAGCGGTTATGATATCATACTGGAATAACTGGATTGTAAACTAAGTTCATTGAAGATTACTGTCTGAACACGCTGACTATTACAGACAAGCGGTTATGATATCATGCTGGAATGCCTGGATTGTAAACTAGGTTCATTGAAGATTGCTGTCTGAACACGCTAACTCACTGTTTATTACAGACAAGCGTTATGATATCATACTGGAATGCTTGGATTGCAAACTAGGTTCATTGAAGATTGCCGTCTGAACACGCTGACTCACTGTTTATTACAGACAAGCGTTATGATATCATACTGGAATGCCTGGATTGTAAACTAGGTTCATTAAGATTGCTGTCGGAACACGCTAACTCACTGTTTATTACAGACAAGCGCTTATGATATCATACTGGAATGCCTGCATTGTAAACTAGGTTCATTGAAGATTGCTGTCTGAACACGCTGACTCACTGTTTATTACAGACAAGCGTTTATGATATCATACTGGAATGCCTGGATTGTAAACTAGGTTCATTGAAGATTGCTGTCTGAACACGCTAACTCACTGTTTATTACAGACAAGCGTTATGATATCATACTGGAATTCCTGGATTGTAAACTAGGTTCATTGAAGATTGCTGTCTGAACACGCTGACTCACTGTTTATTACAGACAAGCGGTTATGATATCTTTCTGGAATGCCTGGATTGTAAACCAGGTTCATTGAAGATTGCTGTCTGAACACCCTAACTCACTGTTTATTACAGACAAGCGTTTATGATATCATACTGGAATGCCTGGATTGTAAACTAGGTTCATTGAAGATTGCTGTCTGAACACACTAACTCACTGTTTATTACAGACAAGCCTTATGATATCATACTGGAAATCCTGGATTGTAAACTAGGTTCATTTAAGATTGCTGTCTGAACACGCTAACTCACTGTTTATTACAGACAAGCGGTTATGATATCATACTGGAATGCCTGGATTGTAAACTAGGTTCATTGAAGATTGCTGTCTGAACACGCTAACTTACTGTTTATTACAGACAAACGGTTATGATATCATACTGGAATGCCTGGATTGTAAACTAGGTTCATTGAAGATTGCTGTCTGAACACGCTGACTCATTGTTTATTACAGACAAGCGGTTATGATATCATACTGGAATGCCTGGATTGTAAACTAGGTTCATTGAAGATTGCTGTCTGAACACGCTAACTCACTATTTATTACAGACAAGCGTTATGATATCGTACTGGAATGCCGCGATTGTAAACTAGGTTCATTGAAGAATGCTGTCTGAACACGCTGACTGTTTATTACAGACAAGCGGCTATGATATCATATTGGAATGCCTCGATTGTAAACTAGGTTTATTGAAGATTGCTGTCTGAACACGCTGACTTACTGTTTATTACAGACAAGCGGTTATGATATCATACTGGAATGCCTCGATTGTAACTTAGGTTCATTGAAGATTACTGTCTGTACACGCTAACTCACTGTTTATTACAGACAAGCGGTTATGATATCATACTTGAATGCCTGGATTGTAAACTAAGTTCATTGAAGATTACTGTCTGAACACGCTGACTATTACAGACAAGCGGTAATGATATCATACTGGAATGCCTGGATTGTAAACTAGGTTCATTGAAGATTGCTGTCTGAACACGCTGACTCATTGTTTATTACAGACAAGCGGTTATGATATCATACTGGAATGCCTGGATTGTAAACTAGGTTCATTGAAGATTGCTGTCTGAACACGCTAACACACTATTTATTACAGACAAGCGTTATGATATCATACTGGAATGCCGCGATTGTAAACTAGGTTCATTGAAGAATGCTGTCTGAACACGCTGACTGTTTATTACAGACAAGCGGCTATGATATCATATTGGAATGCCTCGATTGTAAACTAGGTTTATTGAAGATTGCTGTCTGAACACGCTGACTGACTGTTTATTACAGACAAGCGGTTATGATATCATACTGGAATGCCTCGATTGTAAACTAGGTTCATTGAAGATTACTGTCTGTACACGCTAACTCACTGTTTATTACAGACAAGCGGTTATGATATCATACTTGAATGCCTGGATTGTAAACTAAGTTCATTGAAGATTACTGTCTGAACACGCTGACTATTACAGACAAGCGGTAATGATATCATGCTGGAATGCCTGGATTGTAAACTAGGTTCATTGACGATTGCTGTCTGAACACGCTAACTTGCTGTTTATTACAGACAAACGGTTATGATATCATACTGGAATGCCTGGATTGTAAACTAGGTTCATTGAAGATTGCTGTCTGAACACGCTGACTCACTGTTTATTACAGACAAGCGGTTATGATATCTTTCTGGAATGCCTGGATTGTAAACCAGGTTCATTGAAGATTGCTGTCTGAACACCCTAACTCACTGTTTATTACAGACAAGCGTTATGATATCAGACTGGAATACCTCGATTGTAAACTAGGTTCATTGAAGATTGCTGTCTGAACACGCTGACTGTTTATTACAGACAAGCGGTTATGATATCATACTGGAATGCCTGGATTGTAAACTAGGTTCATTGAAGATTACTGTCTGAACACGCTGACTATTACAGACAAGCGGTTATGATATCATGCTGGAATGCCTGGATTGTTAACTAGGTTCATTGAAGATTGCTGTCTGAACACGCTAACTCACTGTTTATTACAGACAAGCGTTATGATATCATACTGGAATGCCTGGATTGTAAACTAGGTTCATTGAAGATTGCTTTCTGAACACGCTGACTCACTGTTTATTACAGACAAGCGTTATGATATCATACTGGAATGCTTGGATTGTAAACTAGGTTCATTGAAGATTGCTGTCGGAACACGCTAACTCACTGTTTATTACAGACAAGCGGTTATGATATCATACTGGAATGCGTGGATTGTAAACTAGGTTCGTTGAAGATTGCTGTCTGAACACGCTGACTCACTGTTTACTACAGACAAGCGTTTATGATATCATACAGGAATGCCTGGATTGTAAACTAGGTTCATTGAAGATTGCTGTCTGAACACACTAACTCACTGTTTATTACAGACAATCGTTATGATATCATACTGGAATTCTTGGATTGTAAACTAGGTTCATTGAAGATTGCTGTCTGAACACGATAACTCACTGTTTATTACAGACAAGCGGTTATGATATCATACTGGAATGCCTGGATTGTAAACTAGGTTCATTGAAGATTGCTGTCTGAACTCGCTAACTTACTGTTTATTACAGACAAACGGTTATGATATCATACTGGAATGCCTGGATTGTAAACTAGGTGCATTGAAGATTGCTGTCTGAACACGCTGAATCACTGTTTATTACATACAAGCGGTTATGATATCATACTGGAATGCCTGGATTGTAAACTAGGTTCATTGAAGATTGCTGTCTGAACACGCTAACTCACTATTTATTACAGACAAGCGTTATGATATCATACTGGAATGCCGCGATTGTAAACTAGGTTCATTGAAGAATGCTGTCTGAACACGCTGACTGTTTATTACAGACAAGCGGTTATGATATCATATTGGAATGCCTCGATTGTAAACTAGGTTTATTGAAGATTGCTGTCTGAACACGCTGACTGACTGTTTATTACAGACAAGCGGTTATGATATCATACTGGAATGCCTGGATTGTAAACGAAGTTCATTGAAGATTACTGTCTGAACACGCTGACTATTACAGACAAGCGGTTATGATATCATGCTGGAATGCCTGGATTGTAAACTAGGTTCATTGAAGATTGCTGTCTGAACACGCTAACTCACTGTTTATTACAGACAAGCGTTATGATATCATACTGGAATGCTTGGATTGTAAACTAGGTTCATTGAAGATTGCCGTCTGAACACGCTGACTCACTGTTTATTACAGACAAGCGTTATGATATCATACTGGAATGCCTGGATTGTAAACTAGGTTCATTAAGATTGCTGTCGGAACACGCTAACTCACTGTTTATTACAGACAAGCGGTTATGATATCATACTGGAATGCCTGGATTGTAAACTAGGTTCATTGAAGATTGCTGTCTGAACACGCTGACTCACTGTTTATTACAGACAAGCGTTTATGATATCATACTGGAATGCCTGGATTGTAAACTAGGTTCATTGAAGATTGCTGTCTGAACACGCTAACTCACTGTTTATTACAGACAAGCGTTATGATATCATACTGGAATTCCTGGATTGTAAACTAGGTTCATTGAAGATTGCTGTCTGAACACGCTGACTCACTGTTTATTACAGACAAGCGGTTATGATATCTTTCTGGAATGCCTGGATTGTAAACCAGGTTCATTGAAGATTGCTGTCTGAACACGCTAACTTACTGTTTATTACAGACAAACGGTTATGATATCATACTGGAATGCCTGGATTGTAAACTAGGTTCATTGAAGATTGCTGTCTGAACACGCTGACTCACTGTTTATTACAGACAAGCGGTTATGATATCTTTCTGGAATGCCTGGATTGTAAACCAGGTTCATTGAAGATTGCTGTCTGAACACCCTAACTCACTGTTTATTACAGACAAGCGTTATGATATCAGACTGGAAATCCTGGATTGTAAACTAGGTTCATTTAAGATTGCTGTCTGAACACGCTAACTCACTGTTTATTACAGACAAGCGGTTATGATATCATACTGGAATGCCTGGATTGTAAACTAGGTTCATTGAAGATTGCTGTCTGAACACGCTAACTTACTGTTTATTACAGACAAACGGTTATGATATCATACTGGAATGCCTGGATTGTAAACTAGGTTCATTGAAGATTGCTGTCTGAACACGCTGACTCATTGTTTATTACAGACAAGCGGTTATGATATCATACTGGAATGCCTGGATTGTAAACTAGGTTCATTGAAGATTGCTGTCTGAACACGCTAACTCACTATTTATTACAGACAAGCGTTATGATATCATACTGGAATGCCGCGATTGTAAAACTAGGTTCATTGAAGAATGCTGTCTGAACACGCTGACTGTTTATTACAGACAAGCGGCTATGATATCATATTGGAATGCCTCGATTGTAAACTAGGTTTATTGAAGATTGCTGTCTGAACACGCTGACTGACTGTTTATTACAGACAAGCGGTTATGATATCATACTGGAATGCCTCGATTGTAAACTAGGTACATTGAAGATTACTGTCTGTACACGCTAACTCACTGTTTATTACAGACAAGCGGTTATGATATCATACTTGAATGCCTGGATTGTAAACTAGGTTCATTGATGATTACTGTCTGAACACGCTGACTATTACAGACAAGCGGTAATGATATCATACTGGAATGCCTGGATTGTAAACTAGGTTCATTGAAGATTGCTGTCTGAACACGCTGACTCATTGTTTATTACAGACAAGCGGTTATGATATCATACTGGAATGCCTGGATTGTAAACTAGGTTCATTGAAGATTGCTGTCTGAAGACGCTAACTCACTATTTATTACAGACAAGCGTTATGATATCATACTGGAATGCCGCGATTGTAAACTAGGTTCATTGAAGAATGCTGTCTGAACACGCTGACTGTTTATTACAGACAAGCGGCTATGATATCATATTGGAATGCCTCGATTGTAAACTAGGTTTATTGAAGATTGCTGTCTGAACACGCTGACTGACTGTTTATTACAGACAAGCGGTTATGATATCATACTGGAATGCCTCGATTGTAAACTAGGTTCATTGAAGATTACTGTCTGTACACGCTAACTCACTGTTTATTACAGACAAGCGGTTATGATATCATACTTGAATGCCTGGATTGTAAACTAAGTTCATTGAAGATTGCTGTCTGAACACGCTGACTGACTGTTTATTACAGACAAGCGTTATGATATCATACTGGAATTCCTGGATTGTAAACTAGGTTCATTGAAGATTGCTGTCTGAACACGCTGACTCACTGTTTATTACAGACAAGCGGTTATGATATCTTTCTGGAATGCCTGGATTGTAAACCAGGTTCATTGAAGATTGCTGTCTGAACACGCTAACTTACTGTTTATTACAGACAAACGGTTATGATATCATACTGGAATGCCTGGATTGTAAACTAGGTTCATTGAAGATTGCTGTCTGAACACGCTGACTCACTGTTTATTACAGACAAGCGGTTATGATATCTTTCTGGAATGCCTGGATTGTAAACCAGGTTCATTGAAGATTGCTGTCTGAACACCCTAACTCACTGTTTATTACAGACAAGCGTTATGATATCAGACTGGAAATCCTGGATTGTAAACTAGGTTCATTTAAGATTGCTGTCTGAACACGCTAACTCACTGTTTATTACAGACAAGCGGTTATGATATCATACTGGAATGCCTGGATTGTAAACTAGGTTCATTGAAGATTGCTGTCTGAACACGCTAACTTACTGTTTATTACAGACAAACGGTTATGATATCATACTGGAATGCCTGGATTGTAAACTAGGTTCATTGAAGATTGCTGTCTGAACACGCTGACTCATTGTTTATTACAGACAAGCGGTTATGATATCATACTGGAATGCCTGGATTGTAAACTAGGTTCATTGAAGATTGCTGTCTGAACACGCTAACTCACTATTTATTACAGACAAGCGTTATGATATCATACTGGAATGCCGCGATTGTAAACTAGGTTCATTGAAGAATGCTGTCTGAACACGCTGACTGTTTATTACAGACAAGCGGCTATGATATCATATTGGAATGCCTCGATTGTAAACTAGGTTTATTGAAGATTGCTGTCTGAACACGCTGACTGACTGTTTATTACAGACAAGCGGTTATGATATCATACTGGAATGCCTCGATTGTAAACTAGGTTCATTGAAGATTACTGTCTGTACACGCTAACTCACTGTTTATTACAGACAAGCGGTTATGATATCATACTTGAATGCCTGGATTGTAAACTAAGTTCATTGAAGATTACTGTCTGAACACGCTGACTATTACAGACAAGCGGTAATGATATCATGCTGGAATGCCTGGATTGTAAACTAGGTTCATTGACGATTGCTGTCTGAACACGCTAACTTGCTGTTTATTACAGACAAACGGTTATGATATCATACTGGAATGCCTGGATTGTAAACTAGGTTCATTGAAGATTGCTGTCTGAACACGCTGACTCACTGTTTATTACAGACAAGCGGTTATGATATCTTTCTGGAATGCCTGGATTGTAAACCAGGTTCATTGAAGATTGCTGTCTGAACACCCTAACTCACTGTTTATTACAGACAAGCGTTATGATATCAGACTGGAATACCTCGATTGTAAACTAGGTTCATTGAAGATTGCTGTCTGAACACGCTGACTGTTTATTACAGACAAGCGGTTATGATATCATATTGGAATGCCTCGATTGTAAACTAGGTTCATTGAAGATTACTGTCTGAACACGCTGACTGACTGTTTATTACAGACAAGCGGTTATGATATCATACTGGAATGCCTGGATTGTAAACTAGGTTCATTGAAGATTACTGTCTGAACACGCTGACTATTACAGACAAGCGGTTATGATATCATGCTGGAATGCCTGGATTGTTAACTAGGTTCATTGAAGATTGCTGTCTGAACACGCTAACTCACTGTTTATTACAGACAAGCGTTATGATATCATACTGGAATGCCTGGATTGTAAACTAGGTTCATTGAAGATTGCTTTCTGAACACGCTGACTCACTGTTTATTACAGACAAGCGTTATGATATCATACTGGAATGCTTGGATTGTAAACTAGGTTCATTGAAGATTGCTGTCGGAACACGCTAACTCACTGTTTATTACAGACAAGCGGTTATGATATCATACTGGAATGCGTGGATTGTAAACTAGGTTCGTTGAAGATTGCTGTCTGAACACGCTGACTCACTGTTTACTACAGACAAGCGTTTATGATATCATACTGGAATGCCTGGATTGTAAACTAGGTTCATTGAAGATTGCTGTCTGAACACACTAACTCACTGTTTATTACAGACAATCGTTATGATATCATACTGGAATTCTTGGATTGTAAACTAGGTTCATTGAAGATTGCTGTCTGAACACGATAACTCACTGTTTATTACAGACAAGCGGTTATGATATCATACTGGAATGCCTGGATTGTAAACTAGGTTCATTGAAGATTGCTGTCTGAACTCGCTAACTTACTGTTTATTACAGACAAACGGTTATGATATCATACTGGAATGCCTGGATTGTAAACTAGGTGCATTGAAGATTGCTGTCTGAACACGCTGAATCACTGTTTATTACATACAAGCGGTTATGATATCATACTGGAATGCCTGGATTGTAAACTAGGTTCATTGAAGATTGCTGTCTGAACACGCTAACTCACTATTTATTACAGACAAGCGTTATGATATCATACTGGAATGCCGCGATTGTAAACTAGGTTCATTGAAGAATGCTGTCTGAACACGCTGACTGTTTATTACAGACAAGCGGTTATGATATCATATTGGAATGCCTCGATTGTAAACTAGGTTTATTGAAGATTGCTGTCTGAACACGCTGACTGACTGTTTATTACAGACAAGCGGTTATGATATCATACTGGAATGCCTGGATTGTAAACGAAGTTCATTGAAGATTACTGTCTGAACACGCTGACTATTACAGACAAGCGGTTATGATATCATGCTGGAATGCCTGGATTGTAAACTAGGTTCATTGAAGATTGCTGTCTGAACACGCTAACTCACTGTTTATTACAGACAAGCGTTATGATATCATACTGGAATGCTTGGATTGTAAACTAGGTTCATTGAAGATTGCCGTCTGAACACGCTGACTCACTGTTTATTACAGACAAGCGTTATGATATCATACTGGAATGCCTGGATTGTAAACTAGGTTCATTAAGATTGCTGTCGGAACACGCTAACTCACTGTTTATTACAGACAAGCGGTTATGATATCATACTGGAATGCCTGGATTGTAAACTAGGTTCATTGAAGATTGCTGTCTGAACACGCTGACTCACTGTTTATTACAGACAAGCGTTTATGATATCATACTGGAATGCCTGGATTGTAAACTAGGTTCATTGAAGATTGCTGTCTGAACACGCTAACTCACTGTTTATTACAGACAAGCGTTATGATATCATACTGGAATTCCTGGATTGTAAACTAGGTTCATTGAAGATTGCTGTCTGAACACGCTGACTCACTGTTTATTACAGACAAGCGGTTATGATATCTTTCTGGAATGCCTGGATTGTAAACCAGGTTCATTGAAGATTGCTGTCTGAACACGCTAACTTACTGTTTATTACAGACAAACGGTTATGATATCATACTGGAATGCCTGGATTGTAAACTAGGTTCATTGAAGATTGCTGTCTGAACACGCTGACTCACTGTTTATTACAGACAAGCGGTTATGATATCTTTCTGGAATGCCTGGATTGTAAACCAGGTTCATTGAAGATTGCTGTCTGAACACCCTAACTCACTGTTTATTACAGACAAGCGTTATGATATCAGACTGGAAATCCTGGATTGTAAACTAGGTTCATTTAAGATTGCTGTCTGAACACGCTAACTCACTGTTTATTACAGACAAGCGGTTATGATATCATACTGGAATGCCTGGATTGTAAACTAGGTTCATTGAAGATTGCTGTCTGAACACGCTAACTTACTGTTTATTACAGACAAACGGTTATGATATCATACTGGAATGCCTGGATTGTAAACTAGGTTCATTGAAGATTGCTGTCTGAACACGCTGACTCATTGTTTATTACAGACAAGCGGTTATGATATCATACTGGAATGCCTGGATTGTAAACTAGGTTCATTGAAGATTGCTGTCTGAACACGCTAACTCACTATTTATTACAGACAAGCGTTATGATATCATACTGGAATGCCGCGATTGTAATACTAGGTTCATTGAAGAATGCTGTCTGAACACGCTGACTGTTTATTACAGACAAGCGGCTATGATATCATATTGGAATGCCTCGATTGTAAACTAGGTTTATTGAAGATTGCTGTCTGAACACGCTGACTGACTGTTTATTACAGACAAGCGGTTATGATATCATACTGGAATGCCTCGATTGTAAACTAGGTACATTGAAGATTACTGTCTGTACACGCTAACTCACTGTTTATTACAGACAAGCGGTTATGATATCATACTTGAATGCCTGGATTGTAAACTAGGTTCATTGATGATTACTGTCTGAACACGCTGACTATTACAGACAAGCGGTAATGATATCATACTGGAATGCCTGGATTGTAAACTAGGTTCATTGAAGATTGCTGTCTGAACACGCTGACTCATTGTTTATTACAGACAAGCGGTTATGATATCATACTGGAATGCCTGGATTGTAAACTAGGTTCATTGAAGATTGCTGTCTGAACACGCTAACTCACTATTTATTACAGACAAGCGTTATGATATCATACTGGAATGCCGCGATTGTAAACTAGGTTCATTGATGAATGCTGTCTGAACACGCTGACTGTTTATTACAGACAAGCGGCTATGATATCATATTGGAATACCTCGATTGTAAACTAGGTTTATTGAAGATTGCTGTCTGAACACGCTGACTGACTGTTTATTACAGACAAGCGGTTATGATATCATACTGGAATGCCTCGATTGTAAACTAGGTTCATTGAAGATTACTGTCTGTACACGCTAACTCACTGTTTATTACAGACAAGCGGTTATGATATCATACTTGAATGCGTGGATTGTAAACTAAGTTCATTGAAGATTACTGTCTGAACACGCTGACTATTACAGACAAGCGGTAATGATATCATGCTGGAATGCCTGGATTGTAAACTAGGTTCATTGAAGATTGCTGTCTGAACACGCTAACTTGCTGTTTATTACAGACAAACGGTTATGATATCATACTGGAATGCCTGGATTGTAAACTAGGTTCATTGAAGATTGCTGTCTGAACACGCTGACTCACTGTTTATTACAGACAAGCGGTTATGATATCTTTCTGGAATGCCTGGATTGTAAACCAGGTTCATTGAAGATTGCTGTCTGAACACCCTAACTCACTGTTTATTACAGACAAGCGTTATGATATCAGACTGGAATGCCTCGATTGTAAACTAGGTTCATTGAAGATTGCTGTCTGAACACGCTGACTGTTTATTACAGACAAGCGGTTATGATATCATATTGGAATGCCTCGATTGTAAACTAGGTTCATTGAAGATTACTGTCTGAACACGCTGACTGACTGTTTATTACAGACAAGCGGTTATGATATCATACTGGAATGCCTGGATTGTAAACTAGGTTCATTGAAGATTACTGTCTGAACACGCTGACTATTACAGACAAGCGGTTATGATATCATGCTGGAATGCCTGGATTGTTAACTAGGTTCATTGAAGATTGCTGTCTGAACACGCTAACTCACTGTTTATTACCGACAAGCGTTATGATATCATACTGGAATGCCTGGATTGTAAACTAGGTTCATTGAAGATTGCTTTCTGAACACGCTGACTCACTGTTTATTACAGACAAGCGTTATGATATCATACTGGAATGCCTGGATTGTAAACTAGGTTCATTGAAGATTGCTGTCGGAACACGCTAACTCACTGTTTATTACAGACAAGCGGTTATGATATCATACTGGAATGCGTGGATTGTAAACTAGGTTCGTTGAAGATTGCTGTCTGAACACGCTGACTCACTGTTTACTACAGACAAGCGTTTATGATATCATACTGGAATGCCTGGATTGTAAACTAGGTTCATTGAAGATTGCTGTCTGAACACACTAACTCACTGTTTATTACAGACAAACGTTATGATATCATACTGGAATTCTTGGATTGTAAACTAGGTTCATTGAAGATTGCTGTCTGAACACGCTAACTCACTGTTTATTACAGACAAGCGGTTATGATATCATACTGGAATGCCTGGATTGTAAACTAGGTTCATTGAAGATTGCTGTCTGAACTCGCTAACTTACTGTTTATTACAGACAAACGGTTATGATATCATACTGGAATGCCTGGATTGTAAACTAGGTGCATTGAAGATTGCTGTCTGAACACGCTGAATCACTGTTTATTACATACAAGCGGTTATGATATCATACTGGAATGCCTGGATTGTAAACTAGGTTCATTGAAGATTGCTGTCTGAACACGCTAACTCACTATTTATTACAGACAAGCGTTATGATATCATACTGGAATGCCGCGATTGTAAACTAGGTTCATTGAAGAATGCTGTCTGAACACGCTGACTCACTGTTTATTACAGACAAGTGGTTATGATATCATATTGGAATGCCTCGATTGTAAACTAGGTTTATTGAAGATTGCTGTCTGAACACGCTGACTGACTGTTTATTACAGACAAGCGGTTATGATATCATACTGGAATGCCTGGATTGTAAACTAGGTTCATTGAAGATTACTGTCTGAACACGCTGACTATTACAGACAAGCGGTTATGATATCATGCTGGAATGCCTGGATTGTAAACTAGGTTCATTGAAGATTGCTGTCTGAACACCCTAACTCACTGTTTATTACAGACAAGCGTTATGATAACATACTGGAATGCCTGGATTGTAAACTAGGTTGATT
Organism: Meconema thalassinum; assembly: GCA_946902985.2. NCBI lineage: Eukaryota > Metazoa > Arthropoda > Insecta > Orthoptera > Tettigoniidae > Meconema > Meconema thalassinum. Next base: position 17,423,403 of record OX336395.1, on the reverse strand, counting down.
GAAGATTGGTGTCTGAACACGCTGACTCACTGTTTATTACAGACAAGCGATTATGATATCATACTGGAATGCCTGGATTGTAAACTAGGTTCATTGAAGATTGCTGTCTGAACACACTAACTCACTGTTTATTACAGACAAGCGTTATGATATCATACTGGAAAGCCTGGATTGTAAACTAGGTTCATTGAAGATTGCTGTCTGAACACGCTAACTCACTGTTTATTACAGACAAGCGGTTATGATATCATACTGGAATGCCTGGATTGTAAACTAGGTTCAATGAAGATTGCTGTCTGAACACGCTAACTTGCTGTTTATTACAGACAAACGGTTATGATATCATACTGGAATGCCTGGATTGTAAACTAGGTTCATTGAAGATTGCTGTCTGAACACGCTGACTCACTGTTTATTACAGACAAGCGGTTATGGTATCTTTCTGGAATGCCTGGATTGTAAACCAGGTTCATTGAAGATTGCTGTCTGAACACCCTAACTCACTGTTTATTACAGACAAGAGTTATGATATCAGACTGGAATGCCTCGATTGTAAACAAGGTTCATTGAAGATTGCTGTCTGAACACGCTGACTGTTTATTACAGACAAGCGGTTATGATATCATATTGGAATGCCTCGATTGTAAACTAGGTTCATTGAAGATTACTGTCTGAACACGCTGACTGACTGTTTATTACAGACAAGCGGTTATGATATCATACTGGAATGCCTGGATTGTAAACTAGGTTCATTGAAGATTACTGTCTGAACACGCTGACTATTACATACAAGCGGTTATGATATCATGCTGGAATGCCTGGATTGTTAACTAGGTTCATTGAAGATTGCTGTCTGAACACGCTAACTCACTGTTTATTACAGACAAGCGTTATGATATCATACTGGAATGCCTGGATTGTAAACTAGGTTCATTGAAGATTGCTTTCTGAACACGCTGACTCACTGTTTATTACAGACAAGCGTTATGATATCATACTGGAATGCTTGGATTGTAAACTAGGTTCATTGAAGATTGCTGTCGGAACACGCTAACTCACAGTTTATTACAGACAAGCGGTTATGATATCATACTGGAATGCGTGGATTGTAAACTAGGTTCGTTGAAGATTGCTGTCTGAACACGCTGACTCACTGTTTACTACAGACAAGCGTTTATGATATCATACTGGAATGCCTGGATTGTAAACTAGGTTCATTGAAGATTGCTTTCTGAACACGCTGACTCACCGTTTATTACAGACAAACGTTATGGTATCATACTGGAATTCTTGGATTGTAAACTAGGTTCATTGAAGATTGCTGTCTGAACGCGATAACTCACTGTTTATTACAGACAAGCGGTTATGATATCATACTGGAATGCCTGGATTGTAAACTAGGTTCATTGAAGATTGCTGTCTGAACTCGCTAACTTACTGTTTATTACAGACAAACGGTTATGATATCATACTGGAATGCCTGGATTGTAAACTAGGTGCATTGAAGATTGCTGTCTGAACACGCTGAATCACTGTTTATTACATACAAGCGGTTATGATATCATACTGGAATGCCTGGATTGTAAACTAGGTTCATTGAAGATTGCTGTCTGAACACGCTAACTCACTATTTATTACAGACAAGCGTTATGATATCATACTGGAATGCCGCGATTGTAAACTAGGTTCATTGAAGAATGCTGTCTGAACACGCTGACTGTTTATTACAGACAAGCGGTTATGATATCATATTGGAATGCCTCGATTGTAAACTAGGTTTATTGAAGATTGCTGTCTGAACACGCTGACTGACTGACTGTTTATTACAGACAAGCGGTTATGATATCATACTGGAATGCCTGGATTGTAAACTAAGTTCATTGAAGATTACTGTCTGATCACGCTGACTATTAGAGACAAGCGGTTATGATATCATGCTGGAATGCCTGGATTGTAAACTAGGTTCATTGAAGATTGCTGTCTGAACACGCTAACTCACTGTTTATTACAGACAAGCGTTATGATATCATACTGGAATGCTTGGATTGTAAACTAGGTTCATTGAAGATTGCCGTCTGAACACGCTGACTCACTGTTTATTACAGACAAGCGTTATGATATCATACTGGAATGCCTGGATTGTAAACTAGGTTCATTAAGATTGCTGTCGGAACACGCTAACTCACTGTTTATTACAGACAAGCGGTTATGATATCATACTGGAATGCCTGGATTGTAAACTAGGTTCATTGAAGATTGCTGTCTGAACACGCTGACTCACTGTTTATTACAGACAAGCGTTTATGATATCATACTGGAATGCCTGGATTGTAAACTAGGTTCATTGAAGATTGCTGTCTGAACACGCTAACTCACTGTTTATTACAGACAAGCGTTATGATATCATACTGGAATTCCTGGATTGTAAACTAGGTTCATTGAAGATTGCTGTCTGAACACGCTGACTCACTGTTTATTACAGACAAGCGGTTATGATATCTTTCTGGAATGCCTGGATTGTAAACCAGGTTCATTGAAGATTGCTGTCTGAACACCCTAACTCACTGTTTATTACAGACAAGCGTTTATGATATCATACTGGAATGCCTGGATTGTAAACTAGGTTCATTGAAGATTGCTGTCTGAACACACTAACTCACTGTTTATTACAGACAAGCCTTATGATATCATACTGGAAATCCTGGATTGTAAACTAGGTTCATTTAAGATTGCTGTCTGAACACGCTAACTCACTGTTTATTACAGACAAGCGGTTATGATATCATACTGGAATGCCTGGATTGTAAACTAGGTTAATTGAAGATTGCTGTCTGAACACGCTAACTTACTGTTTATTACAGACAAACGGTTATGATATCATACTGGAATGCCTGGATTGTAAACTAGGTTCATTGAAGATTGCTGTCTGAACACGCTGACTCATTGTTTATTACAGACAAGCGGTAGTAGTATAATTCGCTAGACTTTGGATATTGCATCATCATGACCAGAAATTGCGTAATCCTGATGACGTCATGGGATGACGTCATGGGTCCTTAGAGCGAGCACGTGGTCCAGGAGCGAGCATGTGCAGTGCACGTGTTAGCGTGGGAAGAGGTTGACCCTTTGGCTTGTTTGTGCGATGGTGATAAAAAGTTAATGGGTGTTGACGTCATGGAGGATGTTTATTAGGATGCTAACTGTCATCTGACACCCATGCGAGTGTGAGCACCAAAACAAAAGGTTATTCGCGGGTAGTGGGGTAGTGTATGTTCTCTTGCAAGTCGCGTGTGTGCTTGAATACGTATGGCTATGTTGGGAAATGTTTGGTGGCGGGCGAGGACTAGGGATGAGTGAGGGTTCGTTTAAATGCTATTTTTCCCGCTCTATTTGATGGTGAGGTAATTTTTTAAAATGGGTGGAATTTGGAAACGCAATTTGAGGTAAACGTGCTTTTTTGACAATTTGGCGAATTTAATGAGCTTGTAAGGCTAGAACGATGCATATAGGGTGTCGTAGGACTTGTGGTGAACCACCCCTTGCTATGGACGGGAGTATATCCACCCCAAAATAAATCTACCCTTACCCGGAGGTTAAGTAGTGGTTATTTTTGTATGCATGCGCACTTGAGGGCTTTTGTAAGAGAGCGGAATTTTTAAAAGATTCTTTATAGATGAGGCTTTTTAAAAAATTTATTAAAAAAACAAAAAACTAATAGGTCATTCGATTTTTAGTATCTCGCTAACCAATAATGCGATGTAAACATATGGGGTGTCATAGGACTCGTAGTGAATTCTCCTTTTGTATGAATGAGGTATGTCAACCCCCAAAATAAAAACTACCCTTACCTGGGGTGAAAGAGCAATTTTTGTATGTATGCACACCGGTGGCTTTTGTCAAAAGGGTCTAACTACACATTTGTTAATATTTTCTGAACCCAGGATGGGATTTTCCCATAGGCAGTATCCTAGCACTTGGGGTGACACCTCGTTTTTGAAAGTATCATTCATTTATTTTCTTGTCAAAAGGGCCTAACTACACTTTTGTTAATATCTCGTGAACCAATCATGCTAGGGACTTGTATGAGGGGTCCTAGCACTTGGGGCGACGTCCCCCTTTATGGGGTGAAACTACCCCCCCAAAATTGAAAACTCAATATCTTGGAAACTATGAACCCTAAAATTAGGCGTTATAGCTTTAAAAATAGGTGATGACATAGGCTTTTACCTGGATTGGTCATTTCACCCCTAAAACAGTAAATAGTCATGTTATGGGGAAAAAACGTGTTAAACACCTAATAATGATAAATGAACCTAAGATCTTTTGTTTTTGATGAAAAATAGCAGGGGGGTGAAAACTACCCCCAAATTGAAAAATCGATACCTTGGAAACTAAGAACCGTAAAATTATGTGTAATAGCTTAAAAAATTCGTTGTGACATAGGCTTTTACCCGGATAGATGATGTCACCCCTAAAACAGTAAATAGTGATTTTACAGTGGGGAAAAAGGTTTTAAACGGGTAAAAATGATAATTGAACCTAAGATCTTTTGTTTTTGATGAAAAATAGCAGGGGGGTGAAAACTACCCCAAAATTGAAAAATCGATACCTTGGAAACTAAGAACCGTAAAATTATGTGTAATAGATTAAAAAATTCGTTGTGACATAGGCTTTTACCCGGATAGATGATGTCACCCCTAAAACAGTAAATAGTGATTTTACAGTGGGGAAAAAGGTTTTAAACGGGTAAAAATGATAATTGAACCTAAGATCTTTTGTTTTTGATGAAAAATAGCAGGGGGGTGAAAACTACCCCAAAATTGAAAAATCGATACCTTGGAAACTAAGAACCGTAAAATTATGTGTAATAGCTTAAAAAATTCGTTGTGACATAGGCTTTTACCCGGATAGATGATGTCACCCCTAAAACAGTAAATAGTGATTTTACAGTGGGGAAAAAGGTCTTAAACGGGTAAAAATGATAATTGAACCTAAGATCTTTTGTTTTTGATGAAAAATAGCAGGGGGGTGAAAACTACCCCAAAATTGAAAAATCGATACCTTGGAAACTAAGAACCGTAAAATTATGTGTAATAGCTTAAAAAATTCGTTGTGACATAGGCTTTTACCCGGATAGATGATGTCACCCCTAAAACAGTAAATAGTGATTTTACAGTGGGGAAAAAGGTCTTAAACGGGTAAAAATGATAATTGAACCTAAGATCTTTTGTTTTTGATGAAAAATAGCAGGGGGGTGAAAACTACCCCAAAATTGAAAAATCGATACCTTGGAAACTAAGAACCGTAAAATTATGTGTAATAGCTTAAAAAATTCGTTGTGACATAGGCTTTTACCCGGATAGATGATGTCACCCCTAAAACAGTAAATAGTGATTTTACAGTGGGGAAAAAGGTCTTAAACGGGTAAAAATGATAATTGAACCTAAGATCTTTTGTTTTTGATGAAAAATAGCAGGGGGGTGAAAACTACCCCAAAATTGAAAAATCGATACCTTGGAAACTAAGAACCGTAAAATTATGTGTAATAGCTTAAAAAATTCGTTGTGACATAGGCTTTTACCCGGATAGATGATGTCACCCCTAAAACAGTAAATAGTGATTTTACAGTGGGGAAAAAGGTCTTAAACGGGTAAAAATGATAATTGAACCTAAGATCTTTTGTTTTTGATGAAAAATAGCAGGGGGGGTGAAAACTACCCCGTATATGAAAGGAGTGTAGACTTATTGATGTTGCAGATTGGAAACAGTGAAAGTTATCACTTTTGTTTAATTAGAAATCTTGCTCGCCTTGTGCGTTCAAGCATCACTAGCACTCAGAGAAGGATTTATATATGTAGACGTTGTTTGTCATATTATCTTCTTGAGGATGAGTTAAATGTTCACTTTGCAGACTGTAAACAGTTTCCTGTTGCAAAAAGCATAATGCCGACTGATGAACAAAGATTTGTTAATTTTACAGAATTCCGAGTTAAAGATACAGTTCCATTTATAATATATGCAGACACTGAATGCGTTTTGTCTCCAATTTCCTCCTGTTTTCCAAATAGTGACATTCATAACTCTACTTTAACACATAAACATATTCCTTACAGCATTTCTTTATACCTTCATTGTAATTTCGATAGTGAATTGTGCAGTTTCAAGCTCTTTAGGGGAAATAATTGCATTGAATTGTTTGTAAAGGAACTTTATAGTATTGTGGATAAACTTCAAACATATTACTTATCGGTTAAGCCAATGTTAAAGATGACCGAAAATGAAGAAAGATTATTTTTGTCAAGTAAAATGTGTCACATTTGCGAGAAACCGATTGCAGTTAATGAACTCAAAGTACGCGATCATTGTCACTTAACTGGAAAATATAGAGGAAGCGCACACAATAGTTGTAATTTAAATTACAAAGTAACAAAGGTTTTGCCTATAGCATTTCATAATCTAACCGCCTATGATGGACATTTTATAATTAAAGAAATTTGCGAGAAACGTGATGGAGAGGTGTTACATAATCCTGGTCATATAAAATTGTTAGCGATGAATATGGAACGTTACAAAGGGTTTACAAAGTATGTACGGGCTAAGAATGGATTCATTCAGTTAAGATTTTTCGATACATATAATTTCTTGTCCTGTTCACTAGATCAATGTTCATCTTCGTTAAGCGAAGATTCAAAGCAAATAACACAACGTTATTTTAATGATGATGCACAGTTTCGACTTACTGCGAGAAAAGGTGTGTTTCCCTATGAATACGTCACGAGTATGGATGTTCTTAACGAAACTAAATTACCTGAAATATCCAAGTTTTATAGCAGCCTTAATGATCAAACAATATCGAATGAAGAGTATGAGTTTGCTCAATCGGTGTGGGAAACGTTTTCCTGTCAAACATTAGGAGAATACGCAGATTTGTATTTAAAAGTTGACACACTTCTTTTGGCGGATGTCTTTGAAAATTTTAGATCGAATGGCATGGAAACTTATGGCATTGATGCAGCTCATTTTTACACTGCTCCATCTATGTCTTGGTGTGCTATGAAAAAGATAACCAACGTTCAACTTGAATTGCTTCAAGATATTGATATGTTACACTTTTTTGAACGATCTATTCGAGGAGGAAATGTTCAGTGTATAACACGACATGCGATTGCTAATAATAAGTATATGAAAACTTATGATGAGAAAAAGCAAGAGTCCTACATAATGTACTTTGACGTTAATAATTTGTATGGATATGCGATGATGGAATATCTTCCAACGGGTGGCTTTAAATGGATTGCAAATGTTGAAGGCTTTGATGTTTTAACTATTGATGATACTTCAGAAATTGGATATATTTTGGAAGTAGATTTGACTTATCCTCAAGAGTTACATGACAAACATTCAGATTACCCTCTATGTCCAGAAAAGTTGACAAAGCTAATGGCTACCCTAGATAATAAAGAACGTTATGTTTTGCATTATAGATTGTTAAAGCAATGTATTCAACTAGGAATGAAATTAGATCGTATTCACAGAATAATTGAATTCAATCAGAGCCAATGGCTAAAACCATATATTGATGTGAACACAGAGAAACGAAAACAAGCCAAAAATGATTTTGAAAAGAATTTTTATAAATTGATGAATAATACAATTTTTGGTCGTTCACTGATGAATGTGAGGAAGTTAAGGGACATCAAATGGGTCACCAAATGGCATGGAGCTCGTGGTGGTAGGTCTTTAATAGCTAAGGCTAATTTTAAACATAGAATTATATTCGATGAACAATGTATGGTCATCGAGATGAGTAGACTAAAGATTTTTCACAATCAACCAGTATATGTTGGTGCATCTATATTAGATTTGTCTAAATGTAAAATGAATGACTTTCATTACAATGTTATTTTAGCAAATCCTGAATCAAATGTGAGGTTGTTATACACAGACACCGATAGTTTTATGTATATATTCTATTATGATATTTATGAGTTCATGAAACAACATTCAAATTTGTTTGATACTGGAAACTATGAAACAAACAATCCTTTTGGCATTGTGAGACAAAATAAAGGTGAAATTGGTTTAATGAAAGATGAAAATGCTGGAAGGATTGTTGAAGAATTTGTGGGGTTACGACCCAAAATGTATGCAATAAAATTGTGTGATGAAATGAATAGCTTGTGTAAGGCTAAAGGCATTAAGAAGAGTGTGAGTAAAAGTAAGAATATTGATGAGTATCGAAAGTGTCTTTATAACAGAGAAAAAGTCAACAAAGTTCAAGTTTGTATAATTTCAAAATCTCATTCTGTATTTACTGTTCGGCAAAATAAGTTGGCAATTTCATCAAACGAAGATAAAAGACACATAACTGAAAACGGAATTGATACTTTACCGTTTGGTCATTTTTCTCTGAAAAATGATTAGAAACAAATTGAGATTAAAGCAGTTCATCTCACTTACTTTATTTCTTTCACACACACACTTTTATGCTGGTAATAATACTAATTTTTGTGTGTTCCTTTGCTTATGAAATCCTAGACTAGGAGTTCCACATTCGACATGATAGCGGAGTTTCATCTCCCATAAACTCGTCTCTGAGGTGGGTGCCAGAAAAGGCATCCAGCTGTAAAAACCACACCCTCACATAGACTTTCATAACTTCTTACGTTGAGGTTCATAACACTACGTTGATTGATTTATCGGTTTCCTTTTCACAATTCCTGTCTATACATTCCTCTTGAAGGTTGCAAGATGCTTGCAAGGTTCCTAAAATGCAATTAAATTTAATAAATACCTTAAGATGGTTTGATTTGTTTAATGATATGGTGTTAATAGTATTTTTAGGTTTTGACTGGCTTTGCATTAAGAATTGACTAACCAAACATGAGTTACCTATCAGGGAAACATTTTGGCCACTATGTTGGCTATTGACCAGTGAGTTTAGCTGTTTATCATTTTTTTAAATCATAAACAACAGAGGGTTAAACGTATAGATAAACCGTGTGACCATGTTTGTTAAACAAGACATTATACCAGAGACAATTAGAATACTTATGTAGAGTTTACCAAAAATAATGTTGTGTAACAGTAAATGCTATTAAACAGTTATACACTTCTAAAAAAAATCATCATACAATACCTGAGAGCTCTTCTAAAATTATTGATGTGTAACATGATTCCACTAACTTGCTATGTATTTTTTGGCTTGGGGGTGATTTTCAAGAAATGCAAATGGAACTGAAATGCAATACAAACAATGAGCGTGCCTGGTGGCTGAGATTGATACCACGACGTACTGTCGGTTATGTAGCTATGTGGAATGTATATCAAATATGGTTTACTTCAAGGTCTGGAGATCCCTACAATTCCTACAATAAATGATCTTGAAATGGTCATCCTATGGTGTGAAAATATTTATTAGGTATATATATTTACTGAAAACAATTATGATTTATTAAATGTTTATATGTTTACAGTATTGTTATTTAATGTAAGCACTTGAGGCACTACCGACCAATGGGAAGCAAAAAGTGGGAGCATATATGGGATGAAATGTGGGAGCAAAGCAAATATAAAAAGTGGGAGCAAATATGCTAACTTGAATTGTGTATATACTTTACTTTCAACTATCTTGAATTGTGTATATACTTTTGCCGGCATATTTGTTGACATATTTGTTAGCATATTTGCTCCCACTTTTTATATTTGCTTTGCTCCCACATTTCATCCCATATATGCTCCCACTTTTTGCTTCCCATTGGTCGGTAGTGCCTCAAGTGCTTACATTAAATAACAATACTGTAAACATATAAACATTTAATAAATCATAATTGTTTTCAGTAAATATATATACCTAATAAATATTTTCACACCATAGGATGACCATTTCAAGATCATTTATTGTAGGAATTGTAGGGATCTCCAGACCTTGAAGTAAACCATATTTGATATACATTCCACATAGCTACATAACCGACAGTACGTCGTGGTATCAATCTCAGCCACCAGGCACGCTCATTGTTTGTATTGCATTTCAGTTCCATTTGCATTTCTTGAAAATCACCCCCAAGCCAAAAAATACATAGCAAGTTAGTGGAATCATGTTACACATCAATAATTTTAGAAGAGCTCTCAGGTATTGTATGATGATTTTTTTTAGAAGTGTATAACTGTTTAATAGCATTTACTGTTACACAACATTATTTTTGGTAAACTCTACATAAGTATTCTAATTGTCTCTGGTATAATGTCTTGTTTAACAAACATGGTCACACGGTTTATCTATACGTTTAACCCTCTGTTGTTTATGATTTAAAAAAATGATAAACAGCTAAACTCACTGGTCAATAGCCAACATAGTGGCCAAAATGTTTCCCTGATAGGTAACTCATGTTTGGTTAGTCAATTCTTAATGCAAAGCCAGTCAAAACCTAAAAATACTATTAACACCATATCATTAAACAAATCAAACCATCTTAAGGTATTTATTAAATTTAATTGCATTTTAGGAACCTTGCAAGCATCTTGCAACCTTCAAGAGGAATGTATAGACAGGAATTGTGAAAAGGAAACCGATAAATCAATCAACGTAGTGTTATGAACCTCAACGTAAGAAGTTATGAAAGTCTATGTGAGGGTGTGGTTTTTACAGCTGGATGCCTTTTCTGGCACCCACCTCAGAGACGAGTTTATGGGAGATGAAACTCCGCTATCATGTCGAATGTGGAACTCCTAGTCTAGGATTTCATAAGCAAAGGAACACACAAAAATTAGTATTATTACCAGCATAAAAGTGTGTGTGTGAAAGAAATAAAGTAAGTGAGATGAACTGCTTTAATCTCAATTTGTTTCTAATCATTTTTCAGAGAAAAATGACCAAACGGTAAAGTATCAATTCCGTTTTCAGTTATGTGTCTTTTATCTTCGTTTGATGAAATTGCCAACTTATTTTGCCGAACAGTAAATACAGAATGAGATTTTGAAATTATACAAACTTGAACTTTGTTGACTTTTTCTCTGTTATAAAGACACTTTCGATACTCATCAATATTCTTACTTTTACTCACACTCTTCTTAATGCCTTTAGCCTTACACAAGCTATTCATTTCATCACACAATTTTATTGCATACATTTTGGGTCGTAACCCCACAAATTCTTCAACAATCCTTCCAGCATTTTCATCTTTCATTAAACCAATTTCACCTTTATTTTGTCTCACAATGCCAAAAGGATTGTTTGTTTCATAGTTTCCAGTATCAAACAAATTTGAATGTTGTTTCATGAACTCATAAATATCATAATAGAATATATACATAAAACTATCGGTGTCTGTGTATAACAACCTCACATTTGATTCAGGATTTGCTAAAATAACATTGTAATGAAAGTCATTCATTTTACATTTAGACAAATCTAATATAGATGCACCAACATATACTGGTTGATTGTGAAAAATCTTTAGTCTACTCATCTCGATGACCATACATTGTTCATCGAATATAATTCTATGTTTAAAATTAGCCTTAGCTATTAAAGACCTACCACCACGAGCTCCATGCCATTTGGTGACCCATTTGATGTCCCTTAACTTCCTCACATTCATCAGTGAACGACCAAAAATTGCATTATTCATCAATTTATAAAAATTCTTTTCAAAATCATTTTTGGCTTGTTTTCGTTTCTCTGTGTTCACATCAATATATGGTTTTAGCCATTGGCTCTGATTGAATTCAATTATTCTGTGAATACGATCTAATTTCATTCCTAGTTGAATACATTGCTTTAACAATCTATAATGCAAAACATAACGTTCTTTATTATCTAGGGTAGCCATTAGCTTTGTCAACTTTTCTGGACATAGAGGGTAATCTGAATGTTTGTCATGTAACTCTTGAGGATAAGTCAAATCTACTTCCAAAATATATCCAATTTCTGAAGTATCATCAATAGTTAAAACATCAAAGCCTTCAACATTTGCAATCCATTTAAAGCCACCCGTTGGAAGATATTCCATCATCGCATATCCATACAAATTATTAACGTCAAAGTACATTATGTAGGACTCTTGCTTTTTCTCATCATAAGTTTTCATATACTTATTATTAGCAATCGCATGTCGTGTTATACACTGAACATTTCCTCCTCGAATAGATCGTTCAAAAAAGTGTAACATATCAATATCTTGAAGCAATTCAAGTTGAACGTTGGTTATCTTTTTCATAGCACACCAAGACATAGATGGAGCAGTGTAAAAATGAGCTGCATCAATGCCATAAGTTTCCATGCCATTCGATCTAAAATTTTCAAAGACATCCGCCAAAAGAAGTGTGTCAACTTTTAAATACAAATCTGCGTATTCTCCTAATGTTTGACAGGAAAACGTTTCCCACACCGATTGAGCAAACTCATACTCTTCATTCGATATTGTTTGATCATTAAGGCTGCTATAAAACTTGGATATTTCAGGTAATTTAGTTTCGTTAAGAACATCCATACTCGTGACGTATTCATAGGGAAACACACCTTTTCTCGCAGTAAGTCGAAACTGTGCATCATCATTAAAATAACGTTGTGTTATTTGCTTTGAATCTTCGCTTAACGAAGATGAACATTGATCTAGTGAACAGGACAAGAAATTATATGTATCGAAAAATCTTAACTGAATGAATCCATTCTTAGCCCGTACATACTTTGTAAACCCTTTGTAACGTTCCATATTCATCGCTAACAATTTTATATGACCAGGATTATGTAACACCTCTCCATCACGTTTCTCGCAAATTTCTTTAATTATAAAATGTCCATCATAGGCGGTTAGATTATGAAATGCTATAGGCAAAACCTTTGTTACTTTGTAATTTAAATTACAACTATTGTGTGCGCTTCCTCTATATTTTCCAGTTAAGTGACAATGATCGCGTACTTTGAGTTCATTAACTGCAATCGGTTTCTCGCAAATGTGACACATTTTACTTGACAAAAATAATCTTTCTTCATTTTCGGTCATCTTTAACATTGGCTTAACCGATAAGTAATATGTTTGAAGTTTATCCACAATACTATAAAGTTCCTTTACAAACAATTCAATGCAATTATTTCCCCTAAAGAGCTTGAAACTGCACAATTCACTATCGAAATTACAATGAAGGTATAAAGAAATGCTGTAAGGAATATGTTTATGTGTTAAAGTAGAGTTATGAATGTCACTATTTGGAAAACAGGAGGAAATTGGAGACAAAACGCATTCAGTGTCTGCATATATTATAAATGGAACTGTATCTTTAACTCGGAATTCTGTAAAATTAACAAATCTTTGTTCATCAGTCGGCATTATGCTTTTTGCAACAGGAAACTGTTTACAGTCTGCAAAGTGAACATTTAACTCATCCTCAAGAAGATAATATGACAAACAACGTCTACATATATAAATCCTTCTCTGAGTGCTAGTGATGCTTGAACGCACAAGGCGAGCAAGATTTCTAATTAAACAAAAGTGATAACTTTCACCGTTTCCAATCTGCAACATCAATAAGTCTACACTCCTTTCATATACGGGGTAGTTTTCACCCCCCCCCTGCTATTTTTCATCAAAAACAAAAGATCTTAGGTTCAATTATCATTTTTACCCGTTTAAGACCTTTTTCCCCACTGTAAAATCACTATTTACTGTTTTAGGGGTGACATCATCTATCCGGGTAAAAGCCTATGTCACAACGAATTTTTTAAGCTATTACACATAATTTTACGGTTCTTAGTTTCCAAGGTATCGATTTTTCAATTTTGGGGTAGTTTTCACCCCCCTGCTATTTTTCATCAAAAACAAAAGATCTTAGGTTCAATTATCATTTTTACCCGTTTAAGACCTTTTTCCCCACTGTAAAATCACTATTTACTGTTTTAGGGGTGACATCATCTATCCGGGTAAAAGCCTATGTCACAACGAATTTTTTAAGCTATTACACATAATTTTACGGTTCTTAGTTTCCAAGGTATCGATTTTTCAATTTTGGGGTAGTTTTCACCCCCCTGCTATTTTTCATCAAAAACAAAAGATCTTAGGTTCAATTATCATTTTTACCCGTTTAAGACCTTTTTCCCCACTGTAAAATCACTATTTACTGTTTTAGGGGTGACATCATCTATCCGGGTAAAAGCCTATGTCACAACGAATTTTTTAAGCTATTACACATAATTTTACGGTTCTTAGTTTCCAAGGTATCGATTTTTCAATTTTGGGGTAGTTTTCACCCCCCTGCTATTTTTCATCAAAAACAAAAGATCTTAGGTTCAATTATCATTTTTACCCGTTTAAGACCTTTTTCCCCACTGTAAAATCACTATTTACTGTTTTAGGGGTGACATCATCTATCCGGGTAAAAGCCTATGTCACAACGAATTTTTTAAGCTATTACACATAATTTTACGGTTCTTAGTTTCCAAGGTATCGATTTTTCAATTTTGGGGTAGTTTTCACCCCCCTGCTATTTTTCATCAAAAACAAAAGATCTTAGGTTCAATTATCATTTTTACCCGTTTAAAACCTTTTTCCCCACTGTAAAATCACTATTTACTGTTTTAGGGGTGACATCATCTATCCGGGTAAAAGCCTATGTCACAACGAATTTTTTAAGCTATTACACATAATTTTACGGTTCTTAGTTTCCAAGGTATCGATTTTTCAATTTTGGGGTAGTTTTCACCCCCCTGCTATTTTTCATCAAAAACAAAAGATCTTAGGTTCAATTATCATTTTTACCCGTTTAAAACCTTTTTCCCCACTGTAAAATCACTATTTACTGTTTTAGGGGTGACATCATCTATCCGGGTAAAAGCCTATGTCACAACGAATTTTTTAATCTATTACACATAATTTTACGGTTCTTAGTTTCCAAGGTATCGATTTTTCAATTTTGGGGTAGTTTTCACCCCCCTGCTATTTTTCATCAAAAACAAAAGATCTTAGGTTCAATTATCATTTTTACCCGTTTAAAACCTTTTTCCCCACTGTAAAATCACTATTTACTGTTTTAGGGGTGACATCATCTATCCGGGTAAAAGCCTATGTCACAACGAATTTTTTAAGCTATTACACATAATTTTACGGTTCTTAGTTTCCAAGGTATCGATTTTTCAATTTGGGGGTAGTTTTCACCCCCCTGCTATTTTTCATCAAAAACAAAAGATCTTAGGTTCATTTATCATTTTTAGGTGTTTAACACGTTTTTTCCCCATAACATGACTATTTACTGTTTTAGGGGTGAAATGACCAATCCAGGTAAAAGCCTATGTCATCACCTATTTTTAAAGCTATAACGCCTAATTTTAGGGTTCATAGTTTCCAAGATATTGAGTTTTCAATTTTGGGGGGGTAGTTTCACCCCATAAAGGGGGACGTCGCCCCAAGTGCTAGGACCCCTCATACAAGTCCCTAGCATGATTGGTTCACGAGATATTAACAAAAGTGTAGTTAGGCCCTTTTGACAAGAAAATAAATGAATGATACTTTCAAAAACGAGGTGTCACCCCAAGTGCTAGGATACTGCCTATGGGAAAATCCCATCCTGGGTTCAGAAAATATTAACAAATGTGTAGTTAGACCCTTTTGACAAAAGCCACCGGTGTGCATACATACAAAAATTGCTCTTTCACCCCAGGTAAGGGTAGTTTTTATTTTGGGGGTTGACATACCTCATTCATACAAAAGGAGAATTCACTACGAGTCCTATGACACCCCATATGTTTACATCGCATTATTGGTTAGCGAGATACTAAAAATCGAATGACCTATTAGTTTTTTGTTTTTTTAATAATTTTTTTAAAAAGCCTCATCTATAAAGAATCTTTTAAAAATTCCGCTCTCTTACAAAAGCCCTCAAGTGCGCATGCATACAAAAATAACCACTACTTAACCTCCGGGTAAGGGTAGATTTATTTTGGGGTGGATATACTCCCGTCCATAGCAAGGGGTGGTTCACCACAAGTCCTACGACACCCTATATGCATCGTTCTAGCCTTACAAGCTCATTAAATTCGCCAAATTGTCAAAAAAGCACGTTTACCTCAAATTGCGTTTCCAAATTCCACCCATTTTAAAAAATTACCTCACCATCAAATAGAGCGGGAAAAATAGCATTTAAACGAACCCTCACTCATCCCTAGTCCTCGCCCGCCACCAAACATTTCCCAACATAGCCATACGTATTCAAGCACACACGCGACTTGCAAGAGAACATACACTACCCCACTACCCGCGAATAACCTTTTGTTTTGGTGCTCACACTCGCATGGGTGTCAGATGACAGTTAGCATCCTAATAAACATCCTCCATGACGTCAACACCCATTAACTTTTTATCACCATCGCACAAACAAGCCAAAGGGTCAACCTCTTCCCACGCTAACACGTGCACTGCACATGCTCGCTCCTGGACCACGTGCTCGCTCTAAGGACCCATGACGTCATCCCATGACGTCATCAGGATTACGCAATTTCTGGTCATGATGATGCAATATCCAAAGTCTAGCGAATTATTCTACTAGCGGTTATGATATCATACTGGAATGCCTGGATTGTAAACTAGGTTCATTGAAGATTGCTGTCTGAACACGCTAACTCACTATTTATTACAGACAAGCGTTATGATATCATACTGGAATGCCGCGATTGTAAACTAGGTTCATTGAAGAATGCTGTCTGAAAACGCTGACTGTTTATTACAGACAAGCGGCTATGATATCATATTGGAATGCCTCGATTGTAAACTAGGTTTATTGAAGATTGCTGTCTGAACACGCTGACTGACTGTTTATTACAGACAAGCGGTTATGATATCATACTGGAATGCCTCGATTGTAAACTAGGTTCATTGAAGATTACTGTCTGTACACGCTTACTCACTGTTTATTACAGACAAGCGGTTATGATATCATACTTGAATGCCTGGATTGTAAACTAAGTTCATTGAAGATTACTGTCTGAACACGCTGACTATTACAGACAAGCGGTAATGATATCATGCTGGAATGCCTGGATTGTAAACTAGTTTCATTGAAGATTGCTGTCTGAACACGTTAACTCACTGTTTATTACAGACAAGCGTTATGATATCATACTGGAATGCCTGGATTGTAAACTAGGTTCATTGAAGATTGCTGTCTGAACACGCTGACTCACTGTTTATTACAGACAAGCGTTATGATATCATACTGGACTGCCTGGATTGTAAACTAGGTTCATTGAAGATTGCTGTCGGAACACGCTAACTCACTGTTTATTAGAGACAAGCGGTTATGATATCATACTTGAATGCCTGGATTGTAAACTAGGTTCATTGAAGATTGCTGTCTGAACACGCTGACTCACTGTTTATTACAGACAAGCGTTTATGATATCATACTGGAATGCCTGGATTGTAAACTAGGTTCATTGAAGATTGCTGTCTGAACACGCTAACTCACTGTTTATTACAGACAAGCGTTATGATATCATACTGGAATTCCTGGATTGTAAACTAGGTTCATTGAAGATTGCTGTCTGAACACGCTGACTCACTGTTTATTACAGACAAGCGGTTATGATATCTTTCTGGAATGCCTGGATTGTAAACCAGGTTCATTGAAGATTGCTGTCTGAACACCCTAACTCACTGTTTATTACAGACAAGCGTATGATATCATACTGGAATGCCTGGATTGTAAACTAGGTTCATTGAAGATTGGTGTCTGAACACGCTGACTCACTGTTTATTACAGACAAGCGGTTATGATATCATACTGGAATGCCTGGATTGTAAACTAGGTTCATTGAAGATTGCTGTCTGAACACGCTAACTCACTATTTATTACAGACAAGCGTTATGATATCATACTGGAATGCCGCGATTGTAAACTAGGTTCATTGAAGAATGCTGTCTGAACACGCTGACTGTTTATTACAGACAAGCGGCTATGATATCATATTGGAATGCCTGGATTGTAAACTAGGTTTATTGAAGATTGCTGTCTGAACACGCTGACTGACTGTTTATTACAGACTAGCGGTTATGATATCATACTGGAATGCCTCGATTGTAAACTAGGTTCATTGAAGATTACTGTCTGTACACGCTAACTCACTGTTTATTACAGACAAGCGGTTATGATATCATACTTGAATGCCTGGATTGTAAACTAGGTTCATTGTAGATTGCTGTCTGAACACGTTAACTCACTGTTTATTACAGACAAGCGGTAATGATATCATGCTGGAATGCCTGGATTGTAAACTAGGTTCATTGAAGATTGCTGTCTGAACACGTTAACTCACTGTTTATTACAGACAAGCGTTATGATATCATACTGGAATGCCTGGATTGTAAACTAGGTTCATTGAAGATTGCTGTCTGAACACGCTGACTCACTGTTTATTACAGACAAGCGTTATGATATCATACTGGAATGCCTGGATTGTAAACTAGGTTCATTGAAGATTGCTGTCGGAACACGCTAACTCACTGTTTATTACAGACAAGCGGTTATGATATCATACTTGAATGCCTGGATTGTAAACTAGGTTCATTGATGATTGCTGTCTGAACACGCTGACTCACTGTTTATTACAGACAAGCGTTTATGATATCATACTGGAATGCCTGGATTGTAAACTAGGTTCATTGAAGATTGCTGTCTGAACACGCTAACTCACTGTTTATTAGAGACAAGCGTTATGATATCATACTGGAATTCCTGGATTGTAAACTAGGTTCATTGAAGATTGCTGTCTGAACACGCTGACTCACTGTTTATTACAGACAAGCGGTTATGATATCTTTCTGGAATGCCTGGATTTTAAACCAGGTTCATTGAAGATTGCTGTCTGAACACCCTAACTCACTGTTTATTACAGACAAGCGTTATGATATCATACTGGAATGCCTGGATTGTAAACTAGGTTCATTGTAGATTGGTGTCTGAACTCGCTGACTCACTGTTTATTACAGACGAGCGGTTATGATATCATACTGGAATGCCTGGATTGTAAACTAGGTTCATAGAAGATTGCTGTCTGAACACGCTTACTCACTGTTTATTACAGACAAGCGTTATGATATCATACTGGAATGCCTGGATTTTAAACTAGGTTCATTGAAGATTGCTGTCTGAACACGCTGACTCACTGTTTATTACAGACAAGCGTTATGATATCATACTGGAATGCCTGGATTTTAAACTAGGTTCATTGAAGATTGCTGTCTGAACACGCTAACTCACTATTTATTACAGACAAGCGTTATGATATCATACTGGAATGCCGCGATTGTAAACTAGGTTCATTGAAGAATGCTGTCTGAACACGCTGACTGTTTATTACAGACAAGCGGCTATGATATCATATTGGAATGCCTCGATTGTAAACTAGGTTTATTGAAGATTGCTGTCTGAACACGCTGACTGACTGTTTATTACAGACAAGCGGTTATGATATCATACTGGAATGCCTGGATTGTAAACTAGGTTCATTGAAGATTGCTGTCTGAACACACTAACTCACTGTTTATTACAGACAAGCCTTATGATATCATACTGGAAATCCTGGATTGTAAACTAGGTTCATTTAAGATTGCTGTCTGAACACGCTAACTCACTGTTTATTACAGACAAGCGGTTATGATATCATACTGGAATGCCTTGATTGTAAACTAGGTTCATTGAAGATTGCTGTCTGAACACGCTAACTTACTGTTTATTACAGACAAACGGTTATGATATCATACTTGAATGCCTGGATTGTAAACTAGGTTCATTGAAGATTGCTGTCTGAACACGCTGACTCACTGTTTATTACAGACAAGCGGTTATGATATCATACTGGAATGCCTGGATTGTAAACTAAGTTCATTGAAGATTGCTGTCTGAACAAGCTAACTCACTATTTATTACAGACAAGCGTTATGATATCATACTGGAATGCCGTGATTGTAAACTAGGTTCATTGAAGAATGCTGTCTGAACACGCTGACTGTTTATTACAGACAAGCGGCTATGATATCATATTGGAATGCCTCGATTGTAAACTAGGTTTATTGAAGATTGCTGTCTGAACACGCTGACTGACTGTTTATTACAGACAAGCGGTTATGATATCATACTGGAATGCCTCGATTGTAAACTAGGTTCATTGAAGATTACTGTCTGTACACGCTAACTCACTGTTTATTACAGACAAGCGGTTATGATATCATACATGAATGCCTGGATTGTAAACTAAGTTCATTGAAGATTACTGTCTGAACACGCTGACTATTACAGGCAAGCGGTAATGATATCATGCTGGAATGCCTGGATTGTAAACTAGGTTCATTGAAGATTGCTGTCTGAACACGTTAACTCACTGTTTATTACAGACAAGCGTTATGATATCATACTGGAATGCCTGGATTGTAAACTAGGTTCATTGAAGATTGCTGTCTGAACACGCTGACTCACTGTTTATTACAGACAAGCGTTATGATATCATACTGGAATGCCTGGATTGTAAACTAGGTTCATTGAAGATTGCTGTCGGAACACGCTAACTCACCGTTTATTACAGACAAGCGGTTATGATATCATACTTGAATGCCTAGATTGTAAACTAGGTTCATTGAAGATTGCTGTCTGAACACGCTGACTCACTGTTTATTACAGACAAGCGTTTATGATATCATACTGGAATGCCTGGATTGTAAACTAGGTTCATTGAAGATTGCTGTCTGAACACGCTAACTCACTGTTTATTACAGACAACCGTTATGATATCATACTGGAATTCCTGGATTGTAAACTAGGTTCATTGAAAATTGCTGTCTGAACACGCTGACTCACTGTTTATTACAGACAAGCGGTTATGATATCTTTCTGGAATGCCTGGATTGTAAACCAGGTTCATTGAAGATTGCTGTCTGAACACCCTAACTCACTGTTTATTACAGACAAGCGTTATGATATCATACTGGAATGCCTGGATTGTAAACTAGGTTCATTGAAGATTGGTGTCTGAACACGCTGACTCACTGTTTATTACAGACAAGCGGTTATGATATCATACTGGAATGCCTGGATTGTAAACTAGGTTCATTGAAGATTGCTGTCTGAACACGCTAACTCACTATTTATTACAGACAAGCGTTATGATATCATACTGGAATGCCGCGAGTGTAAACTAGGTTCATTGAAGAATGCTGTCTGAACACGCTGACTGTTTATTACAGACAAGCGGTTATGATATCATATTGGAATGCCTCGATTGTAAACTAGGTTTATTGAAGATTGCTGTCTGAACACGCTGACTGACTGTTTATTACAGACAAGCGGTTATGATATCATACTGGAATGCCTCGATTGTAAACTAGGTTCATTGAAGATTACTGTCTGTACACGCTAACTCACTGTTTATTACAGACAAGCGGTTATGATATCATACTTGAATGCCTGGATTGTAAACTAAGTTCATTGAAGATTACTGTCTGAACACGCTGACTATTACAGACAAGCGGTAATGATATCATGCTGGAATGCCTGGATTGTAAACTAGGTTCATTGAAGATTGCTGTCTGAACACGTTAACTCACTGTTTATTACAGACAAGCGTTATGATATCATACTGGAATGCCTGGATTGTAAACTAGGTTCATTGAAGATTGCTGTCTGAACACGCTGACTCACTGTTTATTACAGACAAGCGTTATGATATCATACTGGAATGCCTGGATTGTAAACTAGGTTCATTGAAGATTGCTGTCGGAACACGCTAACTCACTGTTTATTACAGACAAGCGGTTATGATATCATACTTGAATGCCTGGATTGTAAACTAGGTTCATTGAAGATTGCTGTCTGAACACCCTAACTCACTGTTTATTACAGACAAGCGTTATGATATCATACTGGAATGCCTGGATTGTAAACTAAGTTCATTGAAGATTGGTGTCTGAACTCGCTGACTCACTGTTTATTACAGACAAGCGGTTATGATATCATACTGGAATGCCTGGATTGTAAACTAGGTTCATTGAAGATTGCTGTCTGAACACGCTGACTCACTGTTTATTACAGACAAGCGTTATGATATCATACTGGAATGCCTGGATTTTAAACTAGGTTCATTGAAGATTGCTGTCTGAACACGCTGACTCACTGTTTATTACAGACAAGCGTTATGATATCATACTGGAATGCCTGGATTTTAAACTAGGTTCATTGAAGATTGCTGTCTGAACACGCTAACTCACTATTTATTACAGACAAGCGTTATGATATCATACTGGAATGCCGCGATTGTAAACTAGGTTCATTGAAGAATGCTGTCTGAACACGCTGACCGTTTATTACAGACAAGCGGCTATGATATCATATTGGAATGCCTCGATTGTAAACTAGGTTTATTGAAGATTGCTGTCTGAACACGCTGACTGACTGTTTATTACAGACAAGCGGTTATGATATCATATTGGAATGCCTCGATTGTAAACTAGGTTCATTGAAGATTACTGTCTGTACACGCTAACTCACTGTTTATTACAGACAAGCGGTTATGATATCATACTTGAATGCCTGGATTGTAAACTAAGTTCATTGAAGATTACTGTCTGAACACGCTGACTATTACAGACAAGCGGTAATGATATCATGCTGGAATGCCTGGATTGTAAACTAGGTTCATTGAAGATTGCTGTCTGAACACGTTAACTCACTGTTTATTACAGACAAGCGTTATGATATCATACTGGAATGCCTGGATTGTAAACTAGGTTCATTGAAGATTGCTGTCTGAACACGCTGACTCACTGTTTATTACAGACAAGCGTTATGATATCATACTGGAATGCCTGGATTGTAAACTAGGTTCATTGAAGATTGCTGTCGGAACACGCTAACTCACTGTTTATTACAGACAAGCGGTTATGATATCTTTCTGGAATGCCTGGATTGTAAACCAGGTTCATTGAAGATTGCTGTCTGAACACCCTAACTCACTGTTTATTACAGACAAGCGTTATGATATCATACTGGAATGCCTGGATTGTAAACTAGGTTCATTGAAGATTGGTGTCTGAACTCGCTGACTCACTGTTTATTACAGACAAGCGGTTATGATATCATACTGGAATGCCTGGATTGTAAACTAGGTTCATTGAAGATTGCTGTCTGAACACGCTGACTCACTGTTTATTACAGACAAGCGTTATGATATCATACTGGAATGCCTGGATTTTAAACTAGGTTCATTGAAGATTGCTGTCTGAACGCGCTAACTCACTGTTTATTACAGAGAAGCGTTATGATATCATACTGGAATGCCTGGATTTTAAACTAGGTTCATTGAAGATTGCTGTCTGAACACGCTAACTCACTGTTTACTACAGACAATCGGTTATGATATCATACTGGAATGCCTGGATTGTAAACTAGGTTCATTGAAGATTGCTGTCTGAACACGCTAACTTACTGTTTATTACAGACAAACGGTTATGATATCATACTGGAATGCCTGGATTGTAAACTAGGTTCATTGAAGATTGCTGTCTGAACACGCTGACTCATTGTTTATTACAGACAAGCGGTTATGATATCATACTGGAATGCCTGGATTGTAAACTAGGTTCATTGAAGATTGCTGTCTGAACACGCTAACTCACTATTTATTACAGACAAGCGTTATGATATCATACTGGAATGCCGCGATTGTAAACTAGGTTCATTGAAGAATGCTGTCTGAACACGCTGACTGTTTATTACAGACAAGCGGCTATGATATCATATTGGAATGCCTCGATTGTAAACTAGGTTTATTGAAGATTGCTGTCTGAACACGCTGACTGACTGTTTATTACAGACAAGCGGTTATGATATCATACTGGAATGCCTCGATTGTAAACTAGGTTCATTGAAGATTACTGTCTGTACACGCTAACTCACTGTTTATTACAGACAAGCGGTTATGATATCATACTTGAATGCCTGGATTGTAAACTAGGTTCATTGATGATTACTGTCTGAACACGCTGACTATTACAGACAAGCGGTAATGATATCATACTGGAATGCCTGGATTGTAAACTAGGTTCATTGAAGATTGCTGTCTGAACACGCTGACTCATTGTTTATTACAGACAAGCGGTTATGATATCATACTGGAATGCCTGGATTGTAAACTAGGTTCATTGAAGATTGCTGTCTGAACACGCTAACTCACTATTTATTACAGACAAGCGTTATGATATCATACTGGAATGCCGCGATTGTAAACTAGGTTCATTGAAGAATGCTGTCTGAACAAGCTGACTGTTTATTACAGACAAGCGGCTATGATATCATATTGGAATGCCTCGATTGTAAACTAGGTTTATTGAAGATTGCTGTCTGAACACGCTGACTGACTGTTTATTACAGACAAGCGGTTATGATATCATACTGGAATGCCTCGATTGTAAACTAGGTTCATTGAAGATTACTGTCTGTACACGCTAACTCACTGTTTATTACAGACAAGCGGTTATGATATCATACTTGAATGCCTGGATTGTAAACTAGGTTCATTGATGATTACTGTCTGAACACGTTGACTATTACAGACAAGCGGTAATGATATCATACTGGAATGCCTGGATTGTAAACTAGGTTCATTGAAGATTGCTGTCTGAACACGCTGACTCATTGTTTATTACAGACAAGCGGTTATGATATCATACTGGAATGCCTGGATTGTAAACTAGGTTCATTGAAGATTGCTGTCTGAACACGCTAACTCACTATTTATTACAGACAAGCGTTATGATATCATACTGGAATGCCGCGATTGTAAACTAGGTTCATTGAAGAATGCTGTCTGAACACGCTGACTGTTTATTACAGACAAGCGGCTATGATATCATATTGGAATGCCTCGATTGTAAACTAGGTTTATTGAAGATTGCTGTCTGAACACGCTGACTGACTGTTTATTACAGACAAGCGGTTATGATATCATACTGGAATGCCTCGATTGTAAACTAGGTTCATTGAAGATTACTGTCTGTACACGCTAACTCACTGTTTATTACAGACAAGCGGTTATGATATCATACTTGAATGCCTGGATTGTAAACTAAGTTCATTGAAGATTACTGTCTGAACACGCTGACTATTACAGACAAGCGGTAATGATATCATACTGGAATGCCTGGATTGTAAACTAGGTTCATTGAAGATTGCTGTCTGAACACGCTAACTTGCTGTTTATTACAGACAAACGGTTATGATATCATACTGGAATGCCTGGATTGTAAACTAGGTTCATTGAAGATTGCTGTCTGAACACGCTGACTCACTGTTTATTACAGACAAGCGGTTATGATATCTTTCTGGAATGCCTGGATTGTAAACCAGGTTCATTGAAGATTGCTGTCTGAACACCCTAACTCACTGTTTATTACAGACAAGCGTTATGATATCAGACTGGAATGCCTCGATTGTAAACTAGGTTCATTGAAGATTGCTGTCTGAACACGCTGACTGTTTATTACAGACAAGCGGTTATGATATCATATTGGAATGCCTCGATTGTAAACTAGCTTCATTGAAGATTACTGTCTGAACACGCTGACTGACTGTTTATTACAGACAAGCGGTTATGATATCATACTGGAATGCCTGGATTGTAAACTAGGTTCATTGAAGATTACTGTCTGAACACGCTGACTATTACAGACAAGCGGTTATGATATCATGCTGGAATGCCTGGATTGTTAACTAGGTTCATTGAAGATTGCTGTCTGAACACGCTAACTCACTGTTTATTACAGACAAGCGTTATGATATCATACTGGAATGCCTGGATTGTAAACTAGGTTCATTGAAGATTGCTTTCTGAACACGCTGACTCACTGTTTATTACAGACAAGCGTTTATGATATCATACTGGAATGCCTGGATTGTAAACTAGGTGCATTGAAGATTGCTGTCTGAACACACTAACTCACTGTTTATTACAGACAAGCCTTATGATATCATACTGGAAATCCTGGATTGTAAACTAGGTTCATTTAAGATTGCTGTCTGAACACGCTAACTCACTGTTTATTACAGACAAGCGGTTATGATATCATACTGGAATGCCTGGATTGTAAACTAGGTTCATTGAAGATTGCTGTCTGAACACGCTAACTTACTGTTTATTACAGACAAACGGTTATGATATCATACTGGAATGCCTGGATTGTAAACTAGGTTCATTGAAAATTGCTGTCTGAACACGCTAACTCACTATTTATTACAGACAAGCGTTATGATATCATACTGGAATGCCGCGATTGTAAACTAGGTTCATTGAAGAATGCTGTCTGAACACGCTGACTGTTTATTACAGACAAGCGGCTATGATATCATATTGGAATGCCTCGATTGTAAACTAGGTTTATTGAAGATTGCTGTCTGAACACGCTGACTGACTGTTTATTACAGACAAGCGGTTATGATATCATACTGGAATGCCTCGATTGTAAACTAGGTTCATTGAAGATTACTGTCTGTACACGCTAACTCACTGTTTATTACAGACAAGCGGTTATGATATCATACCTGAATGCCTGGATTGTAAACTAGGTTCATTGATGATTACTGTCTGAACACGCTGACTATTACAGACAAGCGGTAATGATATCATACTGGAATGCCTGGATTGTAAACTAGGTTCATTGAAGATTGCTGTCTGAACACGCTGACTCATTGTTTATTACAGACAAGCGGTTATGATATCATACTGGAATGCCTGGATTGTAAACTAGGTTCATTGAAGATTGCTGTCTGAACACGCTAACTCACTATTTATTACAGACAAGCGTTATGATATCATACTGGAATGCCGCGATTGTAAACTAGGTTCATTGAAGAATGCTGTCTGAACACGCTGACTGTTTATTACAGACAAGCGGCTATGATATCATATTGGAATGCCTCGATTGTAAACTAGGTTTATTGAAGATTGCTGTCTGAACACGCTGACTGACTGTTTATTACAGACAAGCGGTTATGATATCATACTGGAATGCCTCGATTGTAAACTAGGTTCATTGAAGATTACTGTCTGTACACGCTAACCCACTGTTTATTACAGACAAGCGGTTATGATATCATACTTGAATGCCTGGATTGTAAACTAAGTTCATTGAAGATTACTGTCTGAACACGCTGACTATTACAGACAAGCGGTAATGATATCATGCTGGAATGCCTGGATTGTAAACTAGGTTCATTGAAGATTGCTGTCTGAACACGCTAACTTGCTGTTTATTACAGACAAACGGTTATGATATCATACTGGAATGCCTGGATTGTAAACTAGGTTCATTGAAGATTGCTGTCTGAACACGCTGACTCACTGTTTATTACAGACAAGCGGTTATGATATCTTTCTGGAATGCCTGGATTGTAAACCAGGTTCATTGAAGATTGCTGTCTGAACACCCTAACTCACTGTTTATTACAGACAAGCGTTATGATATCAGACTGGAATGCCTCGATTGTAAACTAGGTTCATTGAAGATTGCTGTCTGAACACGCTGACTGTTTATTACAGACAAGCGGTTATGATATCATATTGGAATGCCTCGATTGTAAACTAGCTTCATTGAAGATTACTGTCTGAACACGCTGACTGACTGTTTATTACAGACAAGCGGTTATGATATCATACTGGAATGCCTGGATTGTAAACTAGGTTCATTGAAGATTACTGTCTGAACACGCTGACTATTACAGACAAGCGGTTATGATATCATGCTGGAATGCCTGGATTGTTAACTAGGTTCATTGAAGATTGCTGTCTGAACACGCTAACTCACTGTTTATTACAGACAAGCGTTATGATATCATACTGGAATGCCTGGATTGTAAACTAGGTTCATTGAAGATTGCTTTCTGAACACGCTGACTCACTGTTTATTACAGACAAGCGTTTATGATATCATACTGGAATGCCTGGATTGTAAACTAGGTGCATTGAAGATTGCTGTCTGAACACACTAACTCACTGTTTATTACAGACAAGCCTTATGATATCATACTGGAAATCCTGGATTGTAAACTAGGTTCATTTAAGATTGCTGTCTGAACACGCTAACTCACTGTTTATTACAGACAAGCGGTTATGATATCATACTGGAATGCCTGGATTGTAAACTAGGTTCATTGAAGATTGCTGTCTGAACACGCTAACTTACTGTTTATTACAGACAAACGGTTATGATATCATACTGGAATGCCTGGATTGTAAACTAGGTTCATTGAAAATTGCTGTCTGAACACGCTAACTCACTATTTATTACAGACAAGCGTTATGATATCATACTGGAATGCCGCGATTGTAAACTAGGTTCATTGAAGAATGCTCTCTGAACACGCTGACTGTTTATTACAGACAAGCGGCTATGATATCATATTGGAATGCCTCGATTGTAAACTAGGTTTATTGAAGATTGCTGTCTGAACACGCTGACTGACTGTTTATTACAGACAAGCGGTTATGATATCATACTGGAATGCCTCGATTGTAAACTAGGTTCATTGAAGATTACTGTCTGTACACGCTAACTCACTGTTTATTACAGACAAGCGGTTATGATATCATACCTGAATGCCTGGATTGTAAACTAGGTTCATTGATGATTACTGTCTGAACACGCTGACTATTACAGACAAGCGGTAATGATATCATACTGGAATGCCTGGATTGTAAACTAGGTTCATTGAAGATTGCTGTCTGAACACGCTGACTCATTGTTTATTACAGACAAGCGGTTATGATATCATACTGGAATGCCTGGATTGTAAACTAGGTTCATTGAAGATTGCTGTCTGAACACGCTAACTCACTATTTATTACAGACAAGCGTTATGATATCATACTGGAATGCCGCGATTGTAAACTAGGTTCATTGAAGAATGCTGTCTGAACACGCTGACTGTTTATTACAGACAAGCGGCTATGATATCATATTGGAATGCCTCGATTGTAAACTAGGTTTATTGAAGATTGCTGTCTGAACACGCTGACTGACTGTTTATTACAGACAAGCGGTTATGATATCATACTGGAATGCCTCGATTGTAAACTAGGTTCATTGAAGATTACTGTCTGTACACGCTAACTCACTGTTTATTACAGACAAGCGGTTATGATATCATACTTGAATGCCTGGATTGTAAACTAAGTTCATTGAAGATTACTGTCTGAACACGCTGACTATTACAGACAAGCGGTAATGATATCATGCTGGAATGCCTGGATTGTAAACTAGGTTCATTGAAGATTGCTGTCTGAACACGCTAACTTGCTGTTTATTACAGACAAACGGTTATGATATCATACTGGAATGCCTGGATTGTAAACTAGGTTCATTGAAGATTGCTGTCTGAACACGCTAACTTGCTGTTTATTACAGACAAACGGTTATGATATCATACTGGAATGCCTGGATTGTAAACTAGGTTCATTGAAGATTACTGTCTGAACACGCTGACTATTACAGACAAGCGGTTATGATATCATGCTGGAATGCCTGGATTGTTAACTAGGTTCATTGAAGATTGCTGTCTGAACACGCTAACTCACTGTTTATTACAGACAAGCGTTATGATATCATACTGGAATGCCTGGATTGTAAACTAGGTTCATTGAAGATTGCTTTCTGAACACGCTGACTCACTGTTTATTACAGACAAGCGTTATGATATCATACTGGAATGCCTGGATTGTAAACTAGGTTCATTGAACATTGCTGTCGGAACACGCTAACTCACTGTTTATTACAGACAAGCGGTTATGATATCATACTGGAATGCGTGGATTGTAAACTAGGTTCGTTGAAGATTGCTGTCTGAACACGCTGACTCACTGTTTACTACAGACAAGCGTTTATGATATCATACTGGAATGCCTGGATTGTAAACTAGGTTCATTGAAGATTGCTGTCTGAACACACTAACTCACTGTTTATTACAGACAAACGTTATGATATCATACTGGAATTCTTGGATTGTAAACTAGGTTCATTGAAGATTGCTGTCTGAACACGCTAACTCACTGTTTATTACAGACAAGCGGTTATGATATCATACTGGAATGCCTGGATTGTAAACTAGGTTCATTGAAGATTGCTGTCTGAACTCGCTAACTTACTGTTTATTACAGACAAACGGTTATGATATCATACTGGAATGCCTGGATTGTAAACTAGGTGCATTGAAGATTGCTGTCTGAACACGCTGAATCACTGTTTATTACATACAAGCGGTTATGATATCATACTGGAATGCCTGGATTGTAAACTAGGTTCATTGAAGATTGCTGTCTGAACACGCTAACTCACTATTTATTACAGACAAGCGTTATGATATCATACTGGAATGCCGCGATTGTAAACTAGGTTCATTGAAGAATGCTGTCTGAACACGCTGACTCACTGTTTATTACAGACAAGTGGTTATGATATCATATTGGAATGCCTCGATTGTAAACTAGGTTTAATGAAGATAGCTGTCTGAACACGCTGACTGACTGTTTATTACAGACAAGCGGTTATGATATCATACTGGAATGCCTGGATTGTAAACTAGGTTCATTGAAGATTACTGTCTGAACACGCTGACTATTACAGACAAGCGGTTATGATATCATGCTGGAATGCCTGGATTGTAAACTAGGTTCATTGAAGATTGCTGTCTGAACACCCTAACTCACTGTTTATTACAGACAAGCGTTATGATAACATACTGGAATGCCTGGATTGT
Source organism: Meconema thalassinum (assembly GCA_946902985.2). Lineage (NCBI taxonomy): Eukaryota > Metazoa > Arthropoda > Insecta > Orthoptera > Tettigoniidae > Meconema > Meconema thalassinum. Next base: position 17,392,620 of record OX336395.1, on the reverse strand, counting down.
AAACTAGGTTGATTGAAGATTGGTGTCTGAACACGCTGACTCACTGTTTATTACAGACAAGCGATTATGATATCATACTGGAATGCCTGGATTGTAAACTAGGTTCATTGAAGATTGCTATCTGAACACACTAACTCACTGTTTATTACAGACAAGCGTTATGATATCATACTGGAATGCCTGGATTGTAAACTAGGTTCATTGAAGATTGCTGTCTGAACACGCTGACTCACTGTTTATTACAGACAAGCGGTTATGATATCTTTCTGGAATGCCTGGATTGTAAACCAGGTTCATTGAAGATTGCTGTCTGAACACCCTAACTCACTGTTTATTACAGACAAGCGTTATGATATCATACTGGAATGCCTGGATTGTAAACTAGGTTCATTGAAGATTGGTGTCTGAACACGCTGACTCACTGTTTATTACAGACAAGCGGTTATGATATCATACTGGAATGCCTGGATTGTAAACTAGGTTCATTGAAGATTGCTGTCTGAACACGCTAACTCACTATTTATTACAGACAAGCGTTATGATATCATACTGGAATGCCTCGATTGTAAACTAGGTTCATTGAAGATTACTGTCTGTACACGCTAACTCACTGTTTATTACAGACAAGCGGTTATGATACCATACTTGAATGCCTGGATTGTAAACTAGGTTCATTGATGATTACTGTCTGAACACGCTGACTATTACAGACAAGCGGTAATGATATCATACTGGAATGCCTGGATTGTAAACTAGGTTCATTGAAGATTGCTGTCTGAACACGCTGACTCATTGTTTATTACAGACAAGCGGTTATGATATCATACTGGAATGCCTGGATTGTAAACTAGGTTCATTGAAGATTGCTCTCTGAACACGCTAACTCACTATTTATTACAGACAAGCGTTATGATATCATACTGGAATGCCGCGATTGTAAACTAGGTTCATTGAAGAATGCTGTCTGAACACGCTGACTGTTTATTACAGACAAGCGGCTATGATATCATATTGGAATGCCTCGATTGTAAACTAGGTTTATTGAAGATTGCTGTCTGAACACGCTGACTGACTGTTTATTACAGACAAGCGGTTATGATATCATACTGGAATGCCTCGATTGTAAACTAGGTTCATTGAAGATTACTGTCTGTACACGCTAACTCACTGTTTATTACAGACAAGCGGTTATGATATCATACTTGAATGCCTGGATTGTAAACTAAGTTCATTGAAGATTACTGTCTGAACACGCTGACTATTACAGACAAGCGGTAATGATATCATGCTGGAATGCCTGGATTGTAAACTAGGTTCATTGAAGATTGCTGTCTGAACACGCTAACTTGCTGTTTATTACAGACAAACGGTTATGATATCATACTGGAATGCCTGGATTGTAAACTAGGTTCATTGAAGATTGCTGTCTGAACACGCTGACTCACTGATTATTACAGACAAGCGGTTATGATATCTTTCTGGAATGCCTGGATTGTAAACCAGGTTCATTGAAGATTGCTGTCTGAACACCCTAACTCACTGTTTATTACAGACAAGCGTTATGATATCAGACTGGAATGCCTCGATTGTAAACTAGGTTCATTGAAGATTGCTGTCTGAACACGCTGACTGTTTATTACAGACAAGCGGTTATGATATCATATCGGAATGCCTCGATTGTAAACTAGGTTCATTGAAGATTACTGTCTGAACACGCTGACTGACTGTTTATTACAGATAAGCGGTTATGATATCATACTGGAATGCCTGGATTGTAAACTAGGTTCATTGAAGATTACTGTCTGAACACGCTGACTATTACAGACAAGCGGTTATGATATCATGCTGGAATGCCTGGATTGTTAACTAGGTTCATTGAAGATTGCTGTCTGAACACGCTAACTCACTGTTTATTACAGACAAGCGTTATGATATCATACTGGAATGCCTGGATTGTAAACTAGGTTCATTGAAGATTGCTTTCTGAACACGCTGACTCACTGTTGATTACAGACAAGCGTTATGATATCATACTGGAATGCCTGGATTGTAAACTAGGTTCATTGAAGATTGCTGTCGGAACACGCTAACTCACTGTTTATTACAGACAAGCGGTTATGATATCATACTGGAATGCGTGGATTGTAAACTAGGTTCGTTGAAGATTGCTGTCTGAACACGCTGACTCACTGTTTACTACATACAAGCGTTTATGATATCATACTGGAATGCCTGGATTGTAAACTAGGTTCATTGAAGATTGCTGTCTGAACACACTAACTCACTGTTTATTACAGACAAACGTTATGATATCATACTGGAATTCTTGGATTGTAAACTAGGTTCATTGAAGATTGCTGTCTGAACACGCTAACTCACTGTTTATTACAGACAAGCGGTTATGATATCATACTGGAATGCCTGGATTGTAAACTAGGTTCATTGAAGATTGCCGTCTGAACTCGCTAACTTACTGTTTATTACAGACAAACGGTTATGATATCATACTGGAATGCCTGGATTGTAAACTAGGTGCATTGAAGATTGCTGTCTGAACACGCTGAATCACTGTTTATTACATACAAGCCGTTATGATATCATACTGGAATGCCTGGATTGTTAACTAGGTTCATTGAAGATTGCTGTCTGAACACGCTAACTCACTATTTATTACAGACAAGCGTTATGATATCATACTGGAATGCCGCGATTGTAAACTAGGTTCATTGAAGAATGCTGTCTGAACACGCTGACTCACTGTTTATTACAGACAAGTGGTTATGATATCATATTGGAATGCCTCGATTGTAAACTAGGTTTATTGAAGATTGCTGTCTGAACACGCTGACTGACTGTTTATTACAGACAAGCGGTTATGATATCATACTGGAATGCCTGGATTGTAAACTAGGTTCATTGAAGATTACTGTCTGAACACGCTGACTATTACAGACAAGCGGTTATGATATCATGCTGGAATGCCTGGATTGTAAACTAGGTTCATTGAAGATTGCTGTCTGAACACCCTAACTCACTGTTTATTACAGACAAGCGTTATGATAACATACTGGAATGCCTGGATTGTAAACTAGGTTGATTGAAGATTGGTGTCTGAACACGCTGACTCACTGTTTATTACAGACAAGCGATTATGATATCATACTGGAATGCCTGGATTGTAAACTAGGTTCATTGAAGATTGCTGTCAGAACACACTAACTCACTGTTTATTACAGACAAGCGTTATGATATCATACTGGAAAGCCTGGATTGTAAACTAGGTTCATTGAAGATTGCTGTCTGAACACGCTAACTCACTGTTTATTACAGACAAGCGGTTATGATATCATACTGGAATGCCTGGATTGTAAACTAGGTTCAATGAAGATTGCTGTCTGAACACGCTAACTTGCTGTTTATTACAGACAAACGGTTATGATATCATACTGGAATGCCTGGATTGTAAACTAGGTTCATTGAAGATTGCTGTCTGAACACGCTGACTCACTGTTTATTACAGACAAGCGGTTATGATATCTTTCTGGAATGCCTGGATTGTAAACCAGGTTCATTGAAGATTGCTGTCTGAACACCCTAACTCACTGTTTATTACAGACAAGAGTTATGATATCAGACTGGAATGCCTCGATTGTAAACAAGGTTCATTGAAGATTGCTGTCTGAACACGCTGACTGTTTATTACAGACAAGCGGTTATGATATCATATTGGAATGCCTCGATTGTAAACTAGGTTCATTGAAGATTACTGTCTGAACACGCTGACTGACTGTTTATTACAGACAAGCGGTTATGATATCATACTGGAATGCCTGGATTGTAAACTAGGTTCATTGAAGATTACTGTCTGAACACGCTGACTATTACAGACAAGCGGTTATGATATCATGCTGGAATGCCTGGATTGTTAACTAGGTTCATTGAAGATTGCTGTCTGAACACGCTAACTCACTGTTTATTACAGACAAGCGTTATGATATCATACTGGAATGCCTGGATTGTAAACTAGGTTCATTGAAGATTGCTTTCTGAACACGCTGACTCACTGTTTATTACAGACAAGCGTTATGATACCATACTGGAATGCTTGGATTGTAAACTAGGTTCATTGAAGATTGCTGTCGGAACACGCTAACTCACTGTTTATAACAGACAAGCGGTTATGATATCATACTGGAATGCGTGGATTGTAAACTAGGTTCGTTGAAGATTGCTGTCTGAACACGCTGACTGACTGTTTACTACAGACAAGCGTTTATGATATCATACTGGAATGCCTGGATTGTAAACTAGGTTCATTGAAGATTGCTTTCTGAACACGCTGACTCACTGTTTATTACAGACAAACGTTATGGTATCATACTGGAATTCTTGGATTGTAAACTAGGTTCATTGAAGATTGCTGTCTGAACACGATAACTCACTGTTTATTACAGACAAGCGGTTATGATATCATACTGGAATGCCTGGATTGTAAACTAGGTTCATTGAAGATTGCTGTCTGAACTCGCTAACTTACTGTTTATTACAGACAAACGGTTATGATATCATACTGGAATGCCTGGATTGTAAACTAGGTGCATTGAAGATTGCTGTCTGAACACGCTGAATCACTGTTTATTACATACAAGCGGTTATGATATCATACTGGAATGCCTGGATTGTAAACTAGGTTCATTGAAGATTGCTGTCTGAACACGCTAACTCACTATTTATTACAGACAAGCGTTATGATATCATAATGGAATGCCGCGATTGTAAACTAGGTTCATTGAAGAATGCTGTCTGAACACGCTGACTGTTTATTACAGACAAGCGGTTATGATATCATATTGGAATGCCTCGATTGTAAACTAGGTTTATTGAAGATTTCTGTCTGAACACGCTGACTGACACTGTTTATTACAGACAAGGTGTTATGATATCATACTGGAATGCCTGGATTGTAAACTAAGTTCATTGAAGATTACTGTCTGATCACGCTGACTATTACAGACAAGCGGTTATGATATCATGCTGGAATGCCTGGATTGTAAACTAGGTTCATTGAAGATTGCTGTCTGAACACGCTAACTCACTGTTTATTACAGACAAGCGTTATGACATCATACTGGAATGCTTGGATTGTAAACTAGGTTCATTGAAGATTGCCGTCTGAACACGCTGACACACTGTTTATTACAGACAAGCGTTATGATATCATACTGGAATGCCTGGATTGTAAACTAGGTTCATTAAGATTGCTGTCGGAACACGCTAACTCACTGTTTATTACAGACAAGCGGTTATGATATCATACTGGAATGCCTGGATTGTAAACTAGGTTCATTGAAGATTGCTGTCTGAACACGCTGACTCACTGTTTATTACAGACAAGCGTTTATGATATCATACTGGAATGCCTGGATTGTAAACTAGGTTCATTGAAGATTGCTGTCTGAACACGCTAACTCACTGTTTATTACAGACAAGCGTTATGATATCATACTGGAATTCCTGGATTGTAAACTAGGTTCATTGAAGATTGCTGTCTGAACACGCTGACTCACTGTTTATTACAGACAAGCGGTTATGATATCTTTCTGGAATGCCTGGATTGTAAACCAGGTTCATTGAAGATTGCTGTCTGAACACCCTAACTCACTGTTTATTACAGACAACCGTTTATGATATCATACTGGAATGCCTGGATTGTAAACTAGGTTCATTGAAGATTGCTGTCTGAACACACTAACTCACTGTTTATTACAGACAAGCCTTATGATATCATACTGGAAATCCTGGATTGTAAACTAGGTTCATTTAAGATTGCTGTCTGAACACGCTAACTCACTGTTTATTACAGACAAGCGGTTATGATATCATACTGGAATGCCTGGATTGTAAACTAGGTTAATTGAAGATTGCTGTCTGAACACGCTAACTTACTGTTTATTACAGACAAACGGTTATGATATCATACTGGAATGCCTGGATTGTAAACTAGGTTCATTGAAGATTGCTGTCTGAACACGCTGACTCATTGTTTATTACAGACAAGCGGTTATGATATCATACTGGAATGCCTGGATTGTAAACTAGGTTCATTGAAGATTGCTGTCTGAACACGCTAACTCACTATTTATTACAGACAAGCGTTATGATATCATACTGGAATGCCGCGATTGTAAACTAGGTTCATTGAAGAATGCTGTCTGAAAACGCTGACTGTTTATTACAGACAAGCGGCTATGATATCATATTGGAATGCCTCGATTGTAAACTAGGTTTATTGAAGATTGCTGTCTGAACACGCTGACTGACTGTTTATTACAGACAAGCGGTTATGATATCATACTGGAATGCCTCGATTGTAAACTAGGTTCATTGAAGATTACTGTCTGTACACGCTTACTCACTGTTTATTACAGACAAGCGGTTATGATATCATACTTGAATGCCTGGATTGTAAACTAAGTTCATTGAAGATTACTGTCTGAACACGCTGACTATTACAGACAAGCGGTAATGATATCATGCTGGAATGCCTGGATTGTAAACTAGTTTCATTGAAGATTGCTGTCTGAACACGTTAACTCACTGTTTATTACAGACAAGCGTTATGATATCATACTGGAATGCCTGGATTGTAAACTAGGTTCTTTGAAGATTGCTGTCTGAACACGCTGACTCACTGTTTATTACAGACAAGCGTTATGATATCATACTGGACTGCCTGGATTGTAAACTAGGTTCATTGAAGATTGCTGTCGGAACACGCTAACTCACTGTTTATTAGAGACAAGCGGTTATGATATCATACTTGAATGCCTGGATTGTAAACTAGGTTCATTGAAGATTGCTGTCTGAACACGCTGACTCACTGTTTATTACAGACAAGCGTTTATGATATCATACTGGAATGCCTGGATTGTAAACTAGGTTCATTGAAGATTGCTGTCTGAACACGCTAACTCACTGTTTATTACAGACAAGCGTTATGATATCATACTGGAATTCCTGGATTGTAAACTAGGTTCATTGAAGATTGCTGTCTGAACACGCTGACTCACTGTTTATTACAGACAAGCGGTTATGATATCTTTCTGGAATGCCTGGATTGCAAACCAGGTTCATTGAAGATTGCTGTCTGAACACCCTAACTCACTGTTTATTACAGACAAGCGTTATGATATCATACTGGAATGCCTGGATTGTAAACTAGGTTCATTGAAGATTGGTGTCTGAACACGCTGACTCACTGTTTATTACAGACAAGCGGTTATGATATCATACTGGAATGCCTGGATTGTAAACTAGGTTCATTGAAGATTGCTGTCTGAACACGCTAACTCACTATTTATTACAGACAAGCGTTATGATATCATACTGGAATGCCGCGATTGTAAACTAGGTTCATTGAAGAATGCTGTCTGAACACGCTGACTGTTTATTACAGACAAGCGGCTATGATATCATATTGGAATGCCTGGATTGTAAACTAGGTTTATTGAAGATTGCTGTCTGAACACGCTGACTGACTGTTTATTACAGACTAGCGGTTATGATATCATACTGGAATGCCTCGATTGTAAACTAGGTTCATTGAAGATTACTGTCTGTACACGCTAACTCACTGTTTATTACAGACAAGCGGTTATGATATCATACTTGAATGCCTGGATTGTTAACTAAGTTCATTGAAGATTACTGTCTGAACACGCTGACTATTACAGACAAGCGGTAATGATATCATGCTGGAATGCCTGGATTGTAAACTAGGTTCATTGAAGATTGCTGTCTGAACACGTTAACTCACTGTTTATTACAGACAAGCGTTATGATATCATACTGGAATGCCTGGATTGTAAACTAGGTTCATTGAAGATTGCTGTCTGAACACGCTGACTCACTGTTTATTACAGACAAGCGTTATGATATCATACTGGAATGCCTGGATTGTAAACTAGGTTCATTGAAGATTGCTGTCGGAACACGCTAACTCACTGTTTATTACAGACAAGCGGTTATGATATCATACTTGAATGCCTGGATTGTAAACTAGGTTCATTGATGATTGCTGTCTGAACACGCTGACTCACTGTTTATTACAGACAAGCGTTTATGATATCATACTGGAATGCCTGGATTGTAAACTAGATTCATTGAAGATTGCTGTCTGAACACGCTAACTCACTGTTTATTAGAGACAAGCGTTATGATATCATACTGGAATTCCTGGATTGTAAACTAGGTTCATTGAAGATTGCTGTCTGAACACGCTGACTCACTGTTTATTACAGACAAGCGGTTATGATATCTTTCTGGAATGCCTGGATTTTAAACCAGGTTCATTGAAGATTGCTGTCTGAACACCCTAACTCACTGTTTATTACAGACAAGCGTTATGATATCATACTGGAATGCCTGGATTGTAAACTAGGTTCATTGTAGATTGGTGTCTGAACTCGCTGACTCACTGTTTATTACAGACGAGCGGTTATGATATCATACTGGAATGCCTGGATTGTAAACTAGGTTCATTGAAGATTGCTGTCTGAACACGCTGACTCACTGTTTATTACAGACAAGCGTTATGATATCATACTGGAATGCCTGGATTTTAAACTAGGTTCATTGAAGATTGCTGTCTGAACACGCTGACTCACTGTTTATTACAGACAAGCGTTATGATATCATACTGGAATGCCTGGATTTTAAACTAGGTTCATTGAAGATTGCTGTCTGAACACGCTAACTCACTATTTATTACAGACAAGCGTTATGATATCATACTGGAATGCCGCGATTGTAAACTAGGTTCATTGAAGAATGCTGTCTGAACACGCTGACTGTTTATTACAGACAAGCGGCTATGATATCATATTGGAATGCCTCGATTGTAAACTAGGTTTATTGAAGATTGCTGTCTGAACACACTAACTCACTGTTTATTACAGACAAGCCTTATGATATCATACTGGAAATCCTGGACTGTAAACTAGGTTCATTTAAGATTGCTGTCTGAACACGCTAACTCACTGTTTATTACAGACAAGCGGTTATGATATCATACTGGAATGCCTGGATTGTAAACTAGGTTCATTGAAGATTGCTGTCTGAACACGCTAACTTACTGTTTATTACAGACAAACGGTTATGATATCATACTTGAATGCCTGGATTGTAAACTAGGTTCATTGAAGATTGCTGTCTGAACACGCTGACTCACTGTTTATTACAGACAAGCGGTTATGATATCATACTGGAATGCCTGGATTGTAAACTAGGTTCATTGAAGATTGCTGTCTGAACACGCTAACTCACTATTTATTACAGACAAGCGTTATGATATCATACTGGAATGCCGTGATTGTAAACTAGGTTCATTGAAGAATGCTGTCTGAACACGCTGACTGTTTATTACAGACAAGCGGCTATGATATCATATTGGAATGCCTCGATTGTAAACTAGGTTTATTGAAGATTGCTGTCTGAACACGCTGACTGACTGTTTATTACAGACAAGCGGTTATGATATCATACTGGAATGCCTCGATTGTAAACTAGGTTCATTGAAGATTACTGTCTGTACACGCTAACTCACTGTTTATTACAGACTAGCGGTTATGATATCATACATGAATGCCTGGATTGTAAACTAAGTTCATTGAAGATTACTGTCTGAACACGCTGACTATTACAGGCAAGCGGTAATGATATCATGCTGGAATGCCTGGATTGTAAACTAGGTTCATTGAAGATTGCTGTCTGAACACGTTAACTCACTGTTTATTACAGACAAGCGTTATGATATCATACTGGAATGCCTGGATTGTAAACTAGGTTCATTGAAGATTGCTGTCTGAACACGCTGACTCACTGTTTATTACAGACAAGCGTTATGATATCATACTGGAATGCCTGGATTGTAAACTAGGTTCATTGAAGATTGCTGTCGGAACACGCTAACTCACTGTTTATTACAGACAAGCGGTTATGATATCATACTTGAATGCCTAGATTGTAAACTAGGTTCATTGAAGATTGCTGTCTGAACACGCTGACTCACTGTTTATTACAGACAAGCGTTTATGATATCATACTGGAATGCCTGGATTGTAAACTAGGTTCATTGAAGATTGCTGTCTGAACACGCTAACTCACTGTTTATTACAGACAAGCGTTATGATATCATACTGGAATTCCTGGATTGTAAACTAGGTTCATTGAAGATTGCTGTCTGAACACGCTGACTCACTGTTTATTACAGACAAGCGGTTATGATATCTTTCTGGAATGCCTGGATTGTAAACCAGGTTCATTGAAGATTGCTGTCTGAACACCCTAACTCACTGTTTATTACAGACAAGCGTTATGATATCATACTGGAATGCCTGGATTGTAAACTAGGTTCATTGAAGATTGGTGTCTGAACACGCTGACTCACTGTTTATTACAGACAAGCGGTTATGATATCATACTGGAATGCCTGGATTGTAAACTAGGTTCATTGAAGATTGCTGTCTGAACACGCTAACTCACTATTTATTACAGACAAGCATTATGATATCATACTGGAATGCCGCGAGTGTAAACTAGGTTCATTGAAGAATGCTGTCTGAACACGCTGACTGTTTATTACAGACAAGCGGTTATGATATCATATTGGAATGCCTCGATTGTAAACTAGGTTTATTGAAGATTGCTGTCTGAACACGCTGACTGACTGTTTATTACAGACAAGCGGTTATGATATCATACTGGAATGCCTCGATTGTAAACTAGGTTCATTGAAGATTGCTGTCTGAACACGCTGACTCACTGTTTATTACAGACAAGCGGTTATGATATCATACTTGAATGCCTGGATTGTAAACTAGGTTCATTGATGATTGCTGTCTGAACACGCTGACTCACTGTTTATTACAGACAAGCGTTTATGATATCATACTGGAATGCCTGGATTGTAAACTAGATTCATTGAAGATTGCTGTCTGAACACGCTAACTCACTGTTTATTAGAGACAAGCGTTATGATATCATACTGGAATTCCTGGATTGTAAACTAGGTTCATTGAAGATTGCTGTCTGAACACGCTGACTCACTGTTTATTACAGACAAGCGGTTATGATATCTTTCTGGAATGCCTGGATTTTAAACCAGGTTCATTGAAGATTGCTGTCTGAACACCCTAACTCACTGTTTATTACAGACAAGCGTTATGATATCATACTGGAATGCCTGGATTGTAAACTAGGTTCATTGTAGATTGGTGTCTGAACTCGCTGACTCACTGTTTATTACAGACGAGCGGTTATGATATCATACTGGAATGCCTGGATTGTAAACTAGGTTCATTGAAGATTGCTGTCTGAACACGCTGACTCACTGTTTATTACAGACAAGCGTTATGATATCATACTGGAATGCCTGGATTTTAAACTAGGTTCATTGAAGATTGCTGTCTGAACACGCTGACTCACTGTTTATTACAGACAAGCGTTATGATATCATACTGGAATGCCTGGATTTTAAACTAGGTTCATTGAAGATTGCTGTCTGAACACGCTAACTCACTATTTATTACAGACAAGCGTTATGATATCATACTGGAATGCCGCGATTGTAAACTAGGTTCATTGAAGAATGCTGTCTGAACACGCTGACTGTTTATTACAGACAAGCGGCTATGATATCATATTGGAATGCCTCGATTGTAAACTAGGTTTATTGAAGATTGCTGTCTGAACACACTAACTCACTGTTTATTACAGACAAGCCTTATGATATCATACTGGAAATCCTGGACTGTAAACTAGGTTCATTTAAGATTGCTGTCTGAACACGCTAACTCACTGTTTATTACAGACAAGCGGTTATGATATCATACTGGAATGCCTGGATTGTAAACTAGGTTCATTGAAGATTGCTGTCTGAACACGCTAACTTACTGTTTATTACAGACAAACGGTTATGATATCATACTTGAATGCCTGGATTGTAAACTAGGTTCATTGAAGATTGCTGTCTGAACACGCTGACTCACTGTTTATTACAGACAAGCGGTTATGATATCATACTGGAATGCCTGGATTGTAAACTAGGTTCATTGAAGATTGCTGTCTGAACACGCTAACTCACTATTTATTACAGACAAGCGTTATGATATCATACTGGAATGCCGTGATTGTAAACTAGGTTCATTGAAGAATGCTGTCTGAACACGCTGACTGTTTATTACAGACAAGCGGCTATGATATCATATTGGAATGCCTCGATTGTAAACTAGGTTTATTGAAGATTGCTGTCTGAACACGCTGACTGACTGTTTATTACAGACAAGCGGTTATGATATCATACTGGAATGCCTCGATTGTAAACTAGGTTCATTGAAGATTACTGTCTGTACACGCTATCTCACTGTTTATTACAGACTAGCGGTTATGATATCATACATGAATGCCTGGATTGTAAACTAAGTTCATTGAAGATTACTGTCTGAACACGCTGACTATTACAGGCAAGCGGTAATGATATCATGCTGGAATGCCTGGATTGTAAACTAGGTTCATTGAAGATTGCTGTCTGAACACGTTAACTCACTGTTTATTACAGACAAGCGTTATGATATCATACTGGAATGCCTGGATTGTAAACTAGGTTCATTGAAGATTGCTGTCTGAACACGCTGACTCACTGTTTATTACAGACAAGCGTTATGATATCATACTGGAATGCCTGGATTGTAAACTAGGTTCATTGAAGATTGCTGTCGGAACACGCTAACTCACTGTTTATTACAGACAAGCGGTTATGATATCATACTTGAATGCCTAGATTGTAAACTAGGTTCATTGAAGATTGCTGTCTGAACACGCTGACTCACTGTTTATTACAGACAAGCGTTTATGATATCATACTGGAATGCCTGGATTGTAAACTAGGTTCATTGAAGATTGCTGTCTGAACACGCTAACTCACTGTTTATTACAGACAAGCGTTATGATATCATACTGGAATTCCTGGATTGTAAACTAGGTTCATTGAAGATTGCTGTCTGAACACGCTGACTCACTGTTTATTACAGACAAGCGGTTATGATATCTTTCTGGAATGCCTGGATTGTAAACCAGGTTCATTGAAGATTGCTGTCTGAACACCCTAACTCACTGTTTATTACAGACAAGCGTTATGATATCATACTGGAATGCCTGGATTGTAAACTAGGTTCATTGAAGATTGGTGTCTGAACACGCTGACTCACTGTTTATTACAGACAAGCGGTTATGATATCATACTGGAATGCCTGGATTGTAAACTAGGTTCATTGAAGATTGCTGTCTGAACACGCTAACTCACTATTTATTACAGACAAGCATTATGATATCATACTGGAATGCCGCGAGTGTAAACTAGGTTCATTGAAGAATGCTGTCTGAACACGCTGACTGTTTATTACAGACAAGCGGTTATGATATCATATTGGAATGCCTCGATTGTAAACTAGGTTTATTGAAGATTGCTGTCTGAACACGCTGACTGACTGTTTATTACAGACAAGCGGTTATGATATCATACTGGAATGCCTCGATTGTAAACTAGGTTCATTGAAGATTACTGTCTGTACACGCTAACTCACTGTTTATTACAGACAAGCGGTTATGATATCATACTTGAATGCCTGGATTGTAAACTAAGTTCATTGAAGATTACTGTCTGAACACGCTGACTATTACAGACAAGCGGTAATGATATCATGCTGGAATGCCTGGATTGTAAACTAGGTTCATTGAAGATTGCTGTCTGAACACGTTAACTCACTGTTTATTACAGACAAGCGTTATGATATCATACTGGAATGCCTGGATTGTAAACTAGGTTCATTGAAGATTGCTGTCTGAACACGCTGACTCACTGTTTATTACAGACAAGCGTTATGATATCATACTGGAATGCCTGGATTGTAAACTAGGTTCATTGAAGATTGCTGTCGGAACACGCTAACTCACTGTTTATTACAGACAAGCGGTTATGATATCATACTTGAATTCCTGGATTGTAAACTAGGTTCATTGAAGATTGCTGTCTGAACACCCTAACTCACTGTTTATTACAGACAAGCGTTATGATATCATACTGGAATGCCTGGATTGTAAACTAAGTTCATTGAAGATTGGTGTCTGAACTCGCTGACTCACTGTTTATTACAGACAAGCGGTTATGATATCATACTGGAATGCCTGGATTGTAAACTAGGTTCATTGAAGATTGCTGTCTGAACACGCTGACTCACTGTTTATTACAGACAAGCGTTATGATATCATACTGGAATGCCTGGATTTTAAACTAGGTTCATTGAAGATTGCTGTCTGAACACGCTGACTCACTGTTTATTACAGACAAGCGTTATGATATCATACTGGAATGCCTGGATTTTAAACTAGGTTCATTGAAGATTGCTGTCTGAACACGCTAACTCACTATTTATTACAGACAAGCGTTATGATATCATACTGGAATGCCGCGATTGTAAACTAGGTTCATTGAAGAATGCTGTCTGAACACGCTGACTGTTTATTACAGACAAGCGGCTATGATATCATATTGGAATGCCTCGATTGTAAACTAGGTTTATTGAAGATTGCTGTCTGAACACGCTGACTGACTGTTTATTACAGACAAGCGGTTATGATATCATATTGGAATGCCTCGATTGTAAACTAGGTTCATTGAAGATTACTGTCTGTACACGCTAACTCACTGTTTATTACAGACAAGCGGTTATGATATCATACTTGAATGCCTGGATTGTAAACTAAGTTCATTGAAGATTACTGTCTGAACACGCTGACTATTACAGACAAGCGGTAATGATATCATGCTGGAATGCTTGGATTGTAAACTAGGTTCATTGAAGATTGCTGTCTGAACACGTTAACTCACTGTTTATTACAGACAAGCGTTATGATATCATACTGGAATGCCTGGATTGTAAACTAGGTTCATTGAAGATTGCTGTCTGAACACGCTGACTCACTGTTTATTACAGACAAGCGTTATGATATCATACTGGAATGCCTGGATTGTAAACTAGGTTCATTGAAGATTGCTGTCGGAACACGCTAACTCACTGTTTATTACAGACAAGCGGTTATGATATCATACTGGAATGCCTGGATTGTAAACTAGGTTCATTGAAGATTGCTGTCTGAACACGCTGACTCACTGTTTATTACAGACAAGCGTTTATGATATCATACTGGAATGCCTGGATTGTAAACTAGGTTCATTGAAGATTGCTGTCTGAACACGCTAACTCACTGTTTATTACAGACAAGCGTTATGATATCATACTGGAATTCCTGGATTGTAAACTAGGTTCATTGAAGATTGCTGTCTGAACACGCTGACTCACTGTTTATTACAGACAAGCGGTTATGATATCTTTCTGGAATGCCTGGATTGTAAACCAGGTTCATTGAAGATTGCTGTCTGAACACCCTAACTCACTGTTTATTACAGACAAGCGTTATGATATCATACTGGAATGCCTGGATTGTAAACTAGGTTCATTGAAGATTGGTGTCTGAACTCGCTGACTCACTGTTTATTACAGACAAGCGGTTATGATATCATACTGGAATGCCTGGGTTGTAAACTAGGTTCATTGAAGATTGCTGTCTGAACACGCTGACTCACTGTTTATTACAGACAAGCGTTATGATATCATACTGGAATGCCTGGATTTTAAACTAGGTTCATTGAAGATTGCTGTCTGAACACGCTAACTCACTGTTTATTACAGAGAAGCGTTATGATATCATACTGGAATGCCTGGATTTTAAACTAGGTTCATTGAAGATTGCTGTCTGAACACGCTAACTCACTGTTTACTACAGACAATCGGTTATGATATCATACTGGAATGCCTGGATTGTAAACTAGGTTCATTGAAGATTGCTGTCTGAACACGCTGACTCACTGTTTATTACAGACAAGCTTTATGATATCATACTGGAATGCCTGGATTGTAAACTAGGTTCATTGAAGATTGCTGTCTGAACACGCTGACTCACTGTTTATTACAGACAAGCGTTATGATATCATACTGGAATGCCTGGATTGTAAACCAGGTTCATTGAAGATTGCTGTCTGAACACCCTAACTCACTGTTTATTACAGACAAGCGTTATGATATCATACTGGAATGCCTGGATTGTAAACTAGGTTCATTGAAGATTGGTGTCTGAACACGCTGACTCACTGTTTATTACAGACAAGCGGTTATGATATCATACTAGAATGCCTGGATTGTAAACTAGGTTCATTGAAGATTGCTGTCTGAACACGCTAACTCACTATTTATTACAGACAAGCGTTATGATATCATACTGGAATGCCGCGATTGTGAACTAGGTTCATTGAAGAATGCTGTCTGAACACGCTGACTGTTTATTACAGACAAGCGGCTATGATATCATATTGGAATGCCTGGATTGTAAACTAGGTTTATTGAAGATTGCTGTCTGAACACGCTGACTGACTGTTTATTACAGACAAGCGGTTATGATATCATACTGGAATGCCTCGATTGTAAACTAGGTTCATTGAAGATTACTGTCTGTACACGCTAACTCACTGTTTATTACAGACAAGCGGTTATGATATCATACTTGAATGCCTGGATTGTAAACTAAGTTCATTGAAGATTACTGTCTGAACACGCTGACTATTACAGACAAGCGGTAATGATATCATGCTGGAATGCCTGGATTGTAAACTAGGTTCATTGAAGATTGCTGTCTGAACACGTTAACTCACTGTTTATTACAGACAAGCGTTATGATATCATACTGGGATGCCTGGATTGTAAACTAGGTTCATTGAAGATTGCTGTCTGAACACGCTGACTCACTGTTTATTACAGACAAGCGTTATGATATCATACTGGAATGCCTGGATTGTAAACTAGGTTCATTGAAGATTGCTGTCGGAACACGCTAACTCACTGTTTATTACAGACAAGCGGTTATGATATCATACTTGAATGCCTGGATTATAAACTAGGTTCATTGATGATTGCTGTCTGAACACGCTGACTCACTGTTTATTACAGACAAGCGTTTATGATATCATACTGGAATGCCTGGATTGTAAACTAGGTTCATTGAAGATTGCTGTCTGAACACGCTAACTCACTGTTTATTACAGACAAGCGTTATGATATCATACTGGAATTCCTGGATTGTAAACTAGGTTCATTGAAGATTGCTGTCTGAACACGCTGACTCACTGTTTATTACAGACAAGCGGTTATGATATCTTTCTGGAATGCCTGGATTGTAAACCAGGTTCATTGAAGATTGCTGTCTGAACACCCTAACTCACTGTTTATTACAGACAAGCGTTATGATATCATACTGGAATGCCTGGATTGTAAACTAGGTTCATTGAAGATTGGTGTCTGAACTCGCTGACTCACTGTTTATTACAGACGAGCGGTTATGATATCATACTGGAATGCCTGGATTGTAAACTAGGTTCATTGAAGATTGCTGTCTGAACACGCTGACTCACTGTTTATTACAGACAAGCGTTATGATATCATACTGGAATGCCTGGATTTTAAACTAGGTTCATTGAAGATTGCTGTCTGAACACGCTGACTCACTGTTTATTACAGACAAGCGTTATGATATCATACTGGAATGCCTGGATTTTAAACTAGGTTCATTGAAGATTGCTGTCTGAACACGCTAACTCACTATTTATTACAGACAAGTGTTATGATATCATACTGGAATGCCGCGATTGTAAACTAGGTTCATTGAAGAATGCTGTCTGAACACGCTGACTGTTTATTACAGACAAGCGGCTATGATATCATATTGGAATGCCTCGATTGTAAACTAGGTTTATTGAAGATAGCTGTCTGAACACGCTGACTGACTGTTTATTACAGACAAGCGGTTATGATATCATACTGGAATGCCTGGATTGTAAACTAGGTTCATTGAAGATTGCTGTCTGAACACACTAACTCACTGTTTATTACAGACAAGCCTTATGATATCATACTGGAAATCCTGGATTGTAAACTAGGTTCATTTAAGATTGCTGTCTGAACACGCTAACTCACTGTTTATTACAGACAAGCGGTTATGATATCATACTGGAATGCCTGGATTGTAAACTAGGTTCATTGAAGATTGCTGTCTGAACACGCTAACTTACTGTTTATTACAGACAAACGGTTATGATATCATACTTGAATGCCTGGATTGTAAACTAGGTTCATTGAAGATTGCTGTCTGAACACGCTGACTCACTGTTTATTACAGACAAGCGGTTATGATATCATACTGGAATGCCTGGATTGTAAACTAGGTTCATTGAAGATTGCTGTCTGAACACGCTAACTCACTATTTATTACAGACAAGCGTTATGATATCATACTGGAATGCCGTGATTGTAAACTAGGTTCATTGAAGAATGCTGTCTGAACACGCTGACTGTTTATTACAGACAAGCGGCTATGATATCATATTGGAATGCCTCGATTGTAAACTAGGTTTATTGAAGATTGCTGTCTGAACACGCTGACTGACTGTTTATTACAGACAAGCGGTTATGATATCATACTGGAATGCCTCGATTGTAAACTAGGTTCATTGAAGATTACTGTCTGTACACGCTAACTCACTGTTTATTACAGACAAGCGGTTATGATATCATACATGAATGCCTGGATTGTAAACTAAGTTCATTGAAGATTACTGTCTGAACATGCTGACTATTACAGGCAAGCGGTAATGATATCATGCTGGAATGCCTGGATTGTAAACTAGGTTCATTGAAGATTGCTGTCTGAACACGTTAACTCACTGTTTATTACAGACAAGCCTTATGATATCATACTGGAAATCCTGGATTGTAAACTAGGTTCATTTAAGATTGCTGTCTGAACACGCTAACTCACTGTTTATTACAGACAAGCGGTTATGATATCATACTGGAATGCCTGGATTGTAAACTAGGTTCATTGAAGATTGCTGTCTGAACACGCTAACTTACTGTTTATTACAGACAAACGGTTATGATATCATACTTGAATGCCTGGATTGTAAACTAGGTTAATTGAAGATTGCTGTCTGAACACGCTGACTCACTGTTTATTACAGACAAGCGGTTATGATATCATACTGGAAATCCTGGATTGTAAACTAGGTTCATTGAAGATTGCTGTCTGAACACGCTGACTCACTGTTTATTACAGACAAGCGTTTATGATATCATACTGGAATGCCTGGATTGTAAACTAGGTTCATTGAAGATTGCTGTCTGAACACGCTAACTCACTGTTTATTACAGACAAGCGTTATGATATCATACTGGAATTCCTGGATTGTAAACTAGGTTCATTGAAGATTGCTGTCTGAACACGCTGACTCACTGTTTATTACAGACAAGCGGTTATGATATCTTTCTGGAATGCCTGGATTGTAAACCAGGTTCATTGAAGATTGCTGTCTGAACACCCTAACTCACTGTTTATTACAGACAAGCGTTATGATATCATACTGGAATGCCTGGATTGTAAACTAGGTTCATTGAAGATTGGTGTCTGAACACGCTGACTCACTGTTTATTACAGACAAGCGGTTATGATATCATACTGGAATGCCTGGATTGTAAACTAGGTTCATTGAAGATTGCTGTCTGAACACGCTAACTCACTATTTATTACAGACAAGCATTATGATATCATACTGGAATGCCGCGAGTGTAAACTAGGTTCATTGAAGAATGCTGTCTGAACACGCTGACTGTTTATTACAGACAAGCGGTTATGATATCATATTGGAATGCCTCGATTGTAAACTAGGTTTATTGAAGATTGCTGTCTGAACACGCTGACTGACTGTTTATTACAGACAAGCGGTTATGATATCATACTGGAATGCCTCGATTGTAAACTAGGTTCATTGAAGATTACTGTCTGTACACGCTAACTCACTGTTTATTACAGACAAGCGGTTATGATATCATACTTGAATGCCTGGATTGTAAACTAAGTTCATTGAAGATTACTGTCTGAACACGCTGACTATTACAGACAAGCGGTAATGATATCATGCTGGAATGCCTGGATTGTAAACTAGGTTCATTGAAGATTGCTGTCTGAACACGTTAACTCACTGTTTATTACAGACAAGCGTTATGATATCATACTGGAATGCCTGGATTGTAAACTAGGTTCATTGAAGATTGCTGTCTGAACACGCTGACTCACTGTTTATTACAGACAAGCGTTATGATATCATACTGGAATGCCTGGATTGTAAACTAGGTTCATTGAAGATTGCTGTCGGAACACGCTAACTCACTGTTTATTACAGACAAGCGGTTATGATATCATACTTGAATGCCTGGATTGTAAACTAGGTTCATTGAAGATTGCTGTCTGAACACCCTAACTCACTGTTTATTACAGACAAGCGTTATGATATCATACTGGAATGCCTGGATTGTAAACTAAGTTCATTGAAGATTGGTGTCTGAACTCGCTGACTCACTGTTTATTACAGACAAGCGGTTATGATATCATACTGGAATGCCTGGATTGTAAACTAGGTTCATTGAAGATTGCTGTCTGAACACGCTGACTCACTGTTTATTACAGACAAGCGTTATGATATCATACTGGAATGCCTGGATTTTAAACTAGGTTCATTGAAGATTGCTGTCTGAACACGCTGACTCACTGTTTATTACAGACAAGCGTTATGATATCATACTGGAATGCCTGGATTTTAAACTAGGTTCATTGAAGATTGCTGTCTGAACACGCTAACTCACTATTTATTACAGACAAGCGTTATGATATCATACTGGAATGCCGCGATTGTAAACTAGGTTCATTGAAGAATGCTGTCTGAACACGCTGACTGTTTATTACAGACAAGCGGCTATGATATCATATTGGAATGCCTCGATTGTAAACTAGGTTTATTGAAGATTGCTGTCTGAACACGCTGACTGACTGTTTATTACAGACAAGCGGTTATGATATCATATTGGAATGCCTCGATTGTAAACTAGGTTCATTGAAGATTACTGTCTGTACACGCTAACTCACTGTTTATTACAGACAAGCGGTTATGATATCATACTTGAATGCCTGGATTGTAAACTAAGTTCATTGAAGATTACTGTCTGAACACGCTGACTATTACAGACAAGCGGTAATGATATCATGCTGGAATGCCTGGATTGTAAACTAGGTTCATTGAAGATTGCTGTCTGAACACGTTAACTCACTGTTTATTACAGACAAGCGTTATGATATCATACTGGAATGCCTGGATTGTAAACTAGGTTCATTGAAGATTGCTGTCTGAACACGCTGACTCACTGTTTATTACAGACAAGCGGTTATGATATCATACTGGAATGCCTGGATTGTAAACTAGGTTCATTGAAGATTGCTGTCGGAACACGCTAACTCACTGTTTATTACAGACAAGCGGTTATGATATCATACTGGAATGCCTGGATTGTAAACTAGGTTCATTGAAGATTGCTGTCTGAACACGCTGACTCACTGTTTATTACAGACAAGCGTTTATGATATCATACTGGAATGCCTGGATTGTAAACTAGGTTCATTGAAGATTGCTGTCTGAACACGCTAACTCACTGTTTATTACAGACAAGCGTTATGATATCATACTGGAATTCCTGGATTGTAAACTAGGTTCATTGAAGATTGCTGTCTGAACACGCTGACTCACTGTTTATTACAGACAAGCGGTTATGATATCTTTCTGGAATGCCTGGATTGAAAACCAGGTTCATTGAAGATTGCTGTCTGAACACCCTAACTCACTGTTTATTACAGACAAGCGTTATGATATCATACTGGAATGCCTGGATTGTAAACTAGGTTCATTGAAGATTGGTGTCTGAACTCGCTGACTCACTGTTTATTACAGACAAGCGGTTATGATATCATACTGGAATGCCTGGGTTGTAAACTAGGTTCATTGAAGATTGCTGTCTGAACACGCTGACTCACTGTTTATTACAGACAAGCGTTATGATATCATACTGGAATGCCTGGATTTTAAACTAGGTTCATTGAAGATTGCTGTCTGAACACGCTAACTCACTGTTTATTACAGAGAAGCGTTATGATATCATACTGGAATGCCTGGATTTTAAACTAGGTTCATTGAAGATTGCTGTCTGAACACGCTAACTCACTGTTTACTACAGACAATCGGTTATGATATCATACTGGAATGCCTGGATTGTAAACTAGGTTCATTGAAGATTGCTGTCTGAACACGCTGACTCACTGTTTATTACAGACAAGCGTTATGATATCATACTGGAATGCCTGGATTGTAAACTAGGTTCATTGAAGATTGCTGTCTGAACACGCTGACTCACTGTTTATTACAGACAAGCGTTATGATATCATACTGGAATGCCTGGATTGTAAACCAGGTTCATTGAAGATTGCTGTCTGAACACCCTAACTCACTGTTTATTACAGACAAGCGTTATGATATCATACTGGAATGCCTGGATTGTAAACTAGGTTCATTGAAGATTGGTGTCTGAACACGCTGACTCACTGTTTATTACAGACAAGCGGTTATGATATCATACTGGAATGCCTGGATTGTAAACTAGGTTCATTGAAGATTGCTGTCTGAACACGCTAACTCACTATTTATTACAGACAAGCGTTATGATATCATACTGGAATGCCGCGATTGTGAACTAGGTTCATTGAAGAATGCTGTCTGAACACGCTGACTGTTTATTACAGACAAGCGGCTATGATATCATATTGGAATGCCTGGATTGTAAACTAGGTTTATTGAAGATTGCTGTCTGAACACGCTGACTGACTGTTTATTACAGACAAGCGGTTATGATATCATACTGGAATGCCTCGATTGTAAACTAGGTTCATTGAAGATTACTGTCTGTACACGCTAACTCACTGTTTATTACAGACAAGCGGTTATGATATCATACTTGAATGCCTGGATTGTAAACTAAGTTCATTGAAGATTACTGTCAGAACACGCTGACTATTACAGACAAGCGGTAATGATATCATGCTGGAATGCCTGGATTGTAAACTAGGTTCATTGAAGATTGCTGTCTGAACACGTTAACTCACTGTTTATTACAGACAAGCGTTATGATATCATACTGGGATGCCTGGATTGTAAACTAGGTTCATTGAAGATTGCTGTCTGAACACGCTGACTCACTGTTTATTACAGACAAGCGTTATGATATCATACTGGAATGCCTGGATTGTAAACTAGGTTCATTGAAGATTGCTGTCGGAACACGCTAACTCACTGTTTATTACAGACAAGCGGTTATGATATCATACTTGAATGCCTGTATTATAAACTAGGTTCATTGATGATTGCTGTCTGAACACGCTGACTCACTGTTTATTACAGACAAGCGTTTATGATATCATACTGGAATGCCTGGATTGTAAACTAGGTTCATTGAAGATTGCTGTCTGAACACGCTAACTCACTGTTTATTACAGACAAGCGTTATGATATCATACTGGAATTCCTGGATTGTAAACTAGGTTCATTGAAGATTGCTGTCTGAACACGCTGACTCACTGTTTATTACAGACAAGCGGTTATGATATCTTTCTGGAATGCCTGGATTGTAAACCAGGTTCATTGAAGATTGCTGTCTGAACACCCTAACTCACTGTTTATTACAGACAAGCGTTATGATATCATACTGGAATGCCTGGATTGTAAACTAGGTTCATTGAAGATTGGTGTCTGAACTCGCTGACTCACTGTTTATTACAGACGAGCGGTTATGATATCATACTGGAATGCCTGGATTGTAAACTAGGTTCATTGAAGATTGCTGTCTGAACACGCTGACTCACTGTTTATTACAGACAAGCGTTATGATATCATACTGGAATGCCTGGATTTTAAACTAGGTTCATTGAAGATTGCTGTCTGAACACGCTGACTCACTGTTTATTACAGACAAGCGTTATGATATCATACTGGAATGCCTGGATTTTAAACTAGGTTCATTGAAGATTGCTGTCTGAACACGCTAACTCACTATTTATTACAGACAAGTGTTATGATATCATACTGGAATGCCGCGATTGTAAACTAGGTTCATTGAAGAATGCTGTCTGAACACGCTGACTGTTTATTACAGACAAGCGGCTATGATATCATATTGGAATGCCTCGATTGTAAACTAGGTTTATTGAAGATTGCTGTCTGAACACGCTGACTGACTGTTTATTACAGACAAGCGGTTATGATATCATACTGGAATGCCTGGATTGTAAACTAGGTTCATTGAAGATTGCTGTCTGAACACACTAACTCACTGTTTATTACAGACAAGCCTTATGATATCATACTGGAAATCCTGGATTGTAAACTAGGTTCATTTAAGATTGCTGTCTGAACACGCTAACTCACTGTTTATTACAGACAAGCGGTTATGATATCATACTGGAATGCCTGGATTGTAAACTAGGTTCATTGAAGATTGCTGTCTGAACACGCTAACTTACTGTTTATTACAGACAAACGGTTATGATATCATACTTGAATGCCTGGATTGTAAACTAGGTTCATTGAAGATTGCTGTCTGAACACGCTGACTCACTGTTTATTACAGACAAGCGGTTATGATATCATACTGGAATGCCTGGATTGTAAACTAGGTTCATTGAAGATTGCTGTCTGAACACGCTAACTCACTATTTATTACAGACAAGCGTTATGATATCATACTGGAATGCCGTGATTGTAAACTAGGTTCATTGAAGAATGCTGTCTGAACACGCTGACTGTTTATTACAGACAAGCGGCTATGATATCATATTGGAATGCCTCGATTGTAAACTAGGTATATTGAAGATTGCTGTCTGAACACGCTGACTGACTGTTTATTACAGACAAGCGGTTATGATATCATACTGGAATGCCTCGATTGTAAACTAGGTTCATTGAAGATTACTGTCTGTACACGCTAACTCACTGTTTATTACAGACAAGCGGTTATGATATCATACATGGATGCCTGGATTGTAAACTAAGTTCATTGAAGATTACTGTCTGAACACGCTGACTATTACAGACAAGCGGTAATGATATCATGCTGGAATGCCTGGATTGTAAACTAGGTTCATTGAAGATTGCTGTCTGAACACGTTAACTCACTGTTTATTACAGACAAGCGTTATGATATCATACTGGAATGCCTGGATTGTAAACTAGGTTCATTGAAGATTGCTGTCTGAACACGCTGACTCACTGTTTATTACAGACAAGCGTTATGATATCATACTGGAATGCCTGGATTGTAAACTAGGTTCATTGAAGATTGCTGTCGGAACACGCTAACTCACTGTTTATTACAGACAAGCGGTTATGATATCATACTTGAATGCCTGGATTGTAAACTAGGTTCATTGAAGATTGCTGTCTGAACACCCTAACTCACTGTTTATTACAGACAAGCGTTATGATATCATACTGGAATGCCTGGATTGTAAACTAAGTTCATTGAAGATTGGTGTCTGAACTCGCTGACTCACTGTTTATTACAGACAAGCGGTTATGATATCATACTGGAATGCCTGGATTGTAAACTAGGTTCATTGAAGATTGCTGTCTGAACACGCTGACTCACTGTTTATTACAGACAAGCGTTATGATATCATACTGGAATGCCTGGATTTTAAACTAGGTTCATTGAAGATTGCTGTCTGAACACGCTGACTCACTGTTTATTACAGACAAGCGTTATGATATCATACTGGAATGCCTGGATTTTAAACTAGGTTCATTGAAGATTGCTGTCTGAACACGCTAACTCACTATTTATTACAGACAAGCGTTATGATATCATACTGGAATGCCGCGATTGTAAACTAAGTTCATTGAAGAATGCTGTCTGAACACGCTGACTGTTTATTACAGACAAGCGGCTATGATATCATATTGGAATGCCTCGATTGTAAACTAGGTTTATTGAAGATTGCTGTCTGAACACGCTGACTGACTGTTTATTACAGACAAGCGGTTATGATATCATATTGGAATGCCTCGATTGTAAACTAGGTTCATTGAAGATTACTGTCTGTACACGCTAACTCACTGTTTATTACAGACAAGCGGTTATGATATCATACTTGAATGCCTGGATTGTAAACTAAGTTCATTGAAGATTACTGTCTGAACACGCTGACTATTACAGACAAGCGGTAATGATATCATGCTGGAATGCCTGGATTGTAAACTAGGTTCATTGAAGATTGCTGTCTGAACACGTTAACTCACTGTTTATTACAGACAAGCGTTATGATATCATACTGGAATGCCTGGATTGTAAACTAGGTTAATTGAAGATTGCTGTCTGAACACGCTGACTCACTGTTTATTACAGACAAGCGTTATGATATCATACTGGAATGCCTGGATTGTAAACTAGGTTCATTGAAGATTGCTGTGGGAACACGCTAACTCACTGTTTATTACAGACAAGCGGTTATGATATCATACTGGAATGCCTGGATTGTAAACTAGGTTCATTGAAGATTGCTGTCTGAACACGCTGACTCACTGTTTATTACAGACAAGCGTTTATGATATCATACTGGAATGCCTGGATTGTAAACTAGGTTCATTGAAGATTGCTGTCTGAACACGCTAACTCACTGTTTATTACAGACAAGCGTTAAGATATCATACTGGAATTCCTGGATTGTAAACTAGGTTCATTGAAGATTGCTGTCTGAACACGCTGACTCACTGTTTATTACAGACAAGCGGTTATGATATCTTTCTGGAATGCCTGGATTGTAAACCAGGTTCATTGAAGATTGCTGTCTGAACACCCTAACTCACTGTTTATTACAGACAAGCGTTATGATATCATACTGGAATGCCTGGATTGTAAACTAGGTTCATTGAAGATTGGTGTCTGAACTCGCTGACTCACTGTTTATTACAGACAAGCGGTTATGATATCATACTGGAATGCCTGGATTGTAAACTAGGTTCATTGAAGATTGCTGTCTGAACACGCTGACTCACTGTTTATTACAGACAAGCGTTATGATATCATACTGGAATGCCTGGATTTTAAACTAGGTTCATTGAAGATTGCTGTCTGAACACGCTAACTCACTGTTTATTACAGAGAAGCGTTATGATATCATACTGGAATGCCTGGATTTTAAACTAGGTTCATTGAAGATTGCTGTCTGAACACGCTAACTCACTGTTTACTACAGACAAGCGGTTATGATATCATACTGGAATGCCTGGATTGTAAACTAGGTTCATTGAAGATTGCTGTCTGAACACACTAACTCACTGTTTATTTCAGACAAGCCTTATGATATCATACTGGAAATCCTGGATTGTAAACTAGGTTCATTTAAGATTGCTGTCTGAACACGCTAACTCACTGTTTATTACAGACAAGCGTTATGATATCATACTGGAATGCCTGGATTGTAAACTAGGTTCATTGAAGATTGGTGTCTGAACTCGCTGACTCACTGTTTATTACAGACGAGCGGTTATGATATCATACTGGAATGCCTGGATTGTAAACTAGGTTCATTGAAGATTGCTGTCTGAACACGCTGACTCACTGTTTATTACAGACAAGCGTTATGATATCATACTGGAATGCCTGGATTTTAAACTAGGTTCATTGAAGATTGCTGTCTGAACACGCTGACTCACTGTTTATTACAGACAAGCGTTATGATATCATACTGGAATGCCTGGATTTTAAACTAGGTTCATTGAAGATTGCTGTCTGAACACGCTAACTCACTATTTATTACAGACAAGTGTTATGATATCATACTGGAATGCCGCGATTGTAAACTAGGTTCATTGAAGAATGCTGTCTGAACACGCTGACTGTTTATTACAGACAAGCGGCTATGATATCATATTGGAATGCCTCGATTGTAAACTAGGTTTATTGAAGATTGCTGTCTGAACACGCTGACTGACTGTTTATTACAGACAAGCGGTTATGATATCATACTGGAATGCCTGGATTGTAAACTAGGTTCATTGAAGATTGCTGTCTGAACACACTAACTCACTGTTTATTACAGACAAGCCTTATGATATCATACTGGAAATCCTGGATTGTAAACTAGGTTCATTTAAGATTGCTGTCTGAACACGCTAACTCACTGTTTATTACAGACAAGCGGTTATGATATCATACTGGAATGCCTGGATTGTAAACTAGGTTCATTGAAGATTGCTGTCTGAACACGCTAACTTACTGTTTATTACAGACAAACGGTTATGATATCATACTTGAATGCCTGGATTGTAAACTAGGTTCATTGAAGATTGCTGTCTGAACACGCTGACTCACTGTTTATTACAGACAAGCGGTTATGATATCATACTGGAATGCCTGGATTGTAAACTAGGTTCATTGAAGATTGCTGTCTGAACACGCTAACTCACTATTTATTACAGACAAGCGTTATGATATCATACTGGAATGCCGTGATTGTAAACTAGGTTCATTGAAGAATGCTGTCTGAACACGCTGACTGTTTATTACAGACAAGCGGCTATGATATCATATTGGAATGCCTCGATTGTAAACTAGGTATATTGAAGATTGCTGTCTGAACACGCTGACTGACTGTTTATTACAGACAAGCGGTTATGATATCATACTGGAATGCCTCGATTGTAAACTAGGTTCATTGAAGATTACTGTCTGTACACGCTAACTCACTGTTTATTACAGACAAGCGGTTATGATATCATACATGGATGCCTGGATTGTAAACTAAGTTCATTGAAGATTACTGTCTGAACACGCTGACTATTACAGACAAGCGGTAATGATATCATGCTGGAATGCCTGGATTGTAAACTAGGTTCATTGAAGATTGCTGTCTGAACACGTTAACTCACTGTTTATTACAGACAAGCGTTATGATATCATACTGGAATGCCTGGATTGTAAACTAGGTTCATTGAAGATTGCTGTCTGAACACGCTGACTCACTGTTTATTACAGACAAGCGTTATGATATCATACTGGAATGCCTGGATTGTAAACTAGGTTCATTGAAGATTGCTGTCGGAACACGCTAACTCACTGTTTATTACAGACAAGCGGTTATGATATCATACTTGAATGCCTGGATTGTAAACTAGGTTCATTGAAGATTGCTGTCTGAACACCCTAACTCACTGTTTATTACAGACAAGCGTTATGATATCATACTGGAATGCCTGGATTGTAAACTAAGTTCATTGAAGATTGGTGTCTGAACTCGCTGACTCACTGTTTATTACAGACAAGCGGTTATGATATCATACTGGAATGCCTGGATTGTAAACTAGGTTCATTGAAGATTGCTGTCTGAACACGCTGACTCACTGTTTATTACAGACAAGCGTTATGATATCATACTGGAATGCCTGGATTTTAAACTAGGTTCATTGAAGATTGCTGTCTGAACACGCTGACTCACTGTTTATTACAGACAAGCGTTATGATATCATACTGGAATGCCTGGATTTTAAACTAGGTTCATTGAAGATTGCTGTCTGAACACGCTAACTCACTATTTATTACAGACAAGCGTTATGATATCATACTGGAATGCCGCGATTGTAAACTAAGTTCATTGAAGAATGCTGTCTGAACACGCTGACTGTTTATTACAGACAAGCGGCTATGATATCATATTGGAATGCCTCGATTGTAAACTAGGTTTATTGAAGATTGCTGTCTGAACACGCTGACTGACTGTTTATTACAGACAAGCGGTTATGATATCATATTGGAATGCCTCGATTGTAAACTAGGTTCATTGAAGATTACTGTCTGTACACGCTAACTCACTGTTTATTACAGACAAGCGGTTATGATATCATACTTGAATGCCTGGATTGTAAACTAAGTTCATTGAAGATTACTGTCTGAACACGCTGACTATTACAGACAAGCGGTAATGATATCATGCTGGAATGCCTGGATTGTAAACTAGGTTCATTGAAGATTGCTGTCTGAACACGTTAACTCACTGTTTATTACAGACAAGCGTTATGATATCATACTGGAATGCCTGGATTGTAAACTAGGTTAATTGAAGATTGCTGTCTGAACACGCTGACTCACTGTTTATTACAGACAAGCGTTATGATATCATACTGGAATGCCTGGATTGTAAACTAGGTTCATTGAAGATTGCTGTGGGAACACGCTAACTCACTGTTTATTACAGACAAGCGGTTATGATATCATACTGGAATGCCTGGATTGTAAACTAGGTTCATTGAAGATTGCTGTCTGAACACGCTGACTCACTGTTTATTACAGACAAGCGTTTATGATATCATACTGGAATGCCTGGATTGTAAACTAGGTTCATTGAAGATTGCTGTCTGAACACGCTAACTCACTGTTTATTACAGACAAGCGTTAAGATATCATACTGGAATTCCTGGATTGTAAACTAGGTTCATTGAAGATTGCTGTCTGAACACGCTGACTCACTGTTTATTACAGACAAGCGGTTATGATATCTTTCTGGAATGCCTGGATTGTAAACCAGGTTCATTGAAGATTGCTGTCTGAACACCCTAACTCACTGTTTATTACAGACAAGCGTTATGATATCATACTGGAATGCCTGGATTGTAAACTAGGTTCATTGAAGATTGGTGTCTGAACTCGCTGACTCACTGTTTATTACAGACAAGCGGTTATGATATCATACTGGAATGCCTGGATTGTAAACTAGGTTCATTGAAGATTGCTGTCTGAACACGCTGACTCACTGTTTATTACAGACAAGCGTTATGATATCATACTGGAATGCCTGGATTTTAAACTAGGTTCATTGAAGATTGCTGTCTGAACACGCTAACTCACTGTTTATTACAGAGAAGCGTTATGATATCATACTGGAATGCCTGGATTTTAAACTAGGTTCATTGAAGATTGCTGTCTGAACACGCTAACTCACTGTTTACTACAGACAAGCGGTTATGATATCATACTGGAATGCCTGGATTGTAAACTAGGTTCATTGAAGATTGCTGTCTGAACACACTAACTCACTGTTTATTTCAGACAAGCCTTATGATATCATACTGGAAATCCTGGATTGTAAACTAGGTTCATTTAAGATTGCTGTCTGAACACGCTAACTCACTGTTTATTACAGACAAGCGTTATGATATCATACTGGAATGCCTGGATTGTAAACTAGGTTCATTGAAGATTGGTGTCTGAACTCGCTGACTCACTGTTTATTACAGACGAGCGGTTATGATATCATACTGGAATGCCTGGATTGTAAACTAGGTTCATTGAAGATTGCTGTCTGAACACGCTGACTCACTGTTTATTACAGACAAGCGTTATGATATCATACTGGAATGCCTGGATTTTAAACTAGGTTCATTGAAGATTGCTGTCTGAACACGCTGACTCACTGTTTATTACAGACAAGCGTTATGATATCATACTGGAATGCCTGGATTTTAAACTAGGTTCATTGAAGATTGCTGTCTGAACACGCTAACTCACTATTTATTACAGACAAGTGTTATGATATCATACTGGAATGCCGCGATTGTAAACTAGGTTCATTGAAGAATGCTGTCTGAACACGCTGACTGTTTATTACAGACAAGCGGCTATGATATCATATTGGAATGCCTCGATTGTAAACTAGGTTTATTGAAGATTGCTGTCTGAACACGCTGACTGACTGTTTATTACAGACAAGCGG
Source organism: Meconema thalassinum (assembly GCA_946902985.2). Lineage (NCBI taxonomy): Eukaryota > Metazoa > Arthropoda > Insecta > Orthoptera > Tettigoniidae > Meconema > Meconema thalassinum. The sequence continues at coordinate 17,360,763 of OX336395.1, read as the reverse complement.
TTATGATATCATACTGGAATGCCTGGATTGTAAACTAGGTTCATTGAAGATTGCTGTCTGAACACACTAACTCACTGTTTATTACAGACAAGCCTTATGATATCATACTGGAAATCCTGGATTGTAAACTAGGTTCATTTAAGATTGCTGTCTGAACACGCTAACTCACTGTTTATTACAGACAAGCGGTTATGATATCATACTGGAATGCCTGGATTGTAAACTAGGTTCATTGAAGATTGCTGTCTGAACACGCTAACTTACTGTTTATTACAGACAAACGGTTATGATATCATACTTGAATGCCTGGATTGTAAACTAGGTTCATTGAAGATTGCTGTCTGAACACGCTGACTCACTGTTTATTACAGACAAGCGGTTATGATATCATACTGGAATGCCTGGATTGTAAACTAGGTTCATTGAAGATTGCTGTCTGAACACGCTAACTCACTATTTATTACAGACAAGCGTTATGATATCATACTGGAATGCCGTGATTGTAAACTAGGTTCATTGAAGAATGCTGTCTGAACACGCTGACTGTTTATTACAGACAAGCGGCTATGATATCATATTGGAATGCCTCGATTGTAAACTAGGTATATTGAAGATTGCTGTCTGAACACGCTGACTGACTGTTTATTACAGACAAGCGGTTATGATATCATACTGGAATGCCTCGATTGTAAACTAGGTTCATTGAAGATTACTGTCTGTACACGCTAACTCACTGTTTATTACAGACAAGCGGTTATGATATCATACATGGATGCCTGGATTGTAAACTAAGTTCATTGAAGATTACTGTCTGAACACGCTGACTATTACAGACAAGCGGTAATGATATCATGCTGGAATGCCTGGATTGTAAACTAGGTTCATTGAAGATTGCTGTCTGAACACGTTAACTCACTGTTTATTACAGACAAGCGTTATGATATCATACTGGAATGCCTGGATTGTAAACTAGGTTCATTGAAGATTGCTGTCTGAACACGCTGACTCACTGTTTATTACAGACAAGCGTTATGATATCATACTGGAATGCCTGGATTGTAAACTAGGTTCATTGAAGATTGCTGTCGGAACACGCTAACTCACTGTTTATTACAGACAAGCGGTTATGATATCATACTTGAATGCCTGGATTGTAAACTAGGTTCATTGAAGATTGCTGTCTGAACACCCTAACTCACTGTTTATTACAGACAAGCGTTATGATATCATACTGGAATGCCTGGATTGTAAACTAAGTTCATTGAAGATTGGTGTCTGAACTCGCTGACTCACTGTTTATTACAGGCAAGCGGTTATGATATCATACTGGAATGCCTGGATTGTAAACTAGGTTCATTGAAGATTGCTGTCTGAACACGCTGACTCACTGTTTATTACAGACAAGCGTTATGATATCATACTGGAATGCCTGGATTTTAAACTAGGTTCATTGAAGATTGCTGTCTGAACACGCTGACTCACTGTTTATTACAGACAAGCGTTATGATATCATACTGGAATGCCTGGATTTTAAACTAGGTTCATTGAAGATTGCTGTCTGAACACGCTAACTCACTATTTATTACAGACAAGCGTTATGATATCATACTGGAATGCCGCGATTGTAAACTAGGTTCATTGAAGAATGCTGTCTGAACACGCTGACTGTTTATTACAGACAAGCGGCTATGATATCATATTGGAATGCCTCGATTGTAAACTAGGTTTATTGAAGATTGCTGTCTGAACACGCTGACTGACTGTTTATTACAGACAAGCGGTTATGATATCATATTGGAATGCCTCGATTGTAAACTAGGTTCATTGAAGATTACTGTCTGTACACGCTAACTCACTGTTTATTACAGACAAGCGGTTATGATATCATACTTGAATGCCTGGATTGTAAACTAAGTTCATTGAAGATTACTGTCTGAACACGCTGACTATTACAGACAAGCGGTAATGATATCATGCTGGAATGCCTGGATTGTAAACTAGGTTCATTGAAGATTGCTGTCTGAACACGTTAACTCACTGTTTATTACAGACAAGCGTTATGATATCATACTGGAATGCCTGGATTGTAAACTAGGTTAATTGAAGATTGCTGTCTGAACACGCTGACTCACTGTTTATTACAGACAAGCGTTATGATATCATACTGGAATGCCTGGATTGTAAACTAGGTTCATTGAAGATTGCTGTGGGAACACGCTAACTCACTGTTTATTACAGACAAGCGGTTATGATATCATACTGGAATGCCTGGATTGTAAACTAGGTTCATTGAAGATTGCTGTCTGAACACGCTGACTCACTGTTTATTACAGACAAGCGTTTATGATATCATACTGGAATGCCTGGATTGTAAACTAGGTTCATTGAAGATTGCTGTCTGAACACGCTAACTCACTGTTTATTACAGACAAGCGTTAAGATATCATACTGGAATTCCTGGATTGTAAACTAGGTTCATTGAAGATTGCTGTCTGAACACGCTGACTCACTGTTTATTACAGACAAGCGGTTATGATATCTTTCTGGAATGCCTGGATTGTAAACCAGGTTCATTGAAGATTGCTGTCTGAACACCCTAACTCACTGTTTATTACAGACAAGCGTTATGATATCATACTGGAATGCCTGGATTGTAAACTAGGTTCATTGAAGATTGGTGTCTGAACTCGCTGACTCACTGTTTATTACAGACAAGCGGTTATGATATCATACTGGAATGCCTGGATTGTAAACTAGGTTCATTGAAGATTGCTGTCTGAACACGCTGACTCACTGTTTATTACAGACAAGCGTTATGATATCATACTGGAATGCCTGGATTTTAAACTAGGTTCATTGAAGATTGCTGTCTGAACACGCTAACTCACTGTTTATTACAGAGAAGCGTTATGATATCATACTGGAATGCCTGGATTTTAAACTAGGTTCATTGAAGATTGCTGTCTGAACACGCTAACTCACTGTTTACTACAGACAAGCGGTTATGATATCATACTGGAATGCCTGGATTGTAAACTAGGTTCATTGAAGATTGCTGTCTGAACACACTAACTCACTGTTTATTACAGACAAGCCTTATGATATCATACTGGAAATCCTGGATTGTAAACTAGGTTCATTTAAGATTGCTGTCTGAACACGCTAACTCACTGTTTATTACAGACAAGCGGTTATGATATCATACTGGAATGCCTGGATTGTAAACTAGGTTCATTGAAGATTGCTGTCTGAACACGCTAACTTACTGTTTATTACAGACAAACGGTTATGATATCATACTTGAATGCCTGGATTGTAAACTAGGTTCATTGAAAATTGCTGTCTGAACACGCTGACTCACTGTTTATTACAGACAAGCGGTTATGATATCATACTGGAATGCCTGGATTGTAAACTAGGTTCATTGAAGATTGCTGTCTGAACACGCTAACTCACTATTTATTACAGACAAGCGTTATGATATCATACTGGAATGCCGTGATTGTAAACTAGGTTCATTGAAGAATGCTGTCTGAACACGCTGACTGTTTATTACAGACAAGCGGCTATGATATCATATTGGAATGCCTCGATTGTAAACTAGGTTTATTGAAGATTGCTGTCTGAACACGCTGACTGACTGTTTATTACAGACAAGCGGTTATGATATCATACTGGAATGCCTCGATTGTAAACTAGGTTCATTGAAGATTACTGTCTGTACACGCTAACTCACTGTTTATTACAGACAAGCGGTTATGATATCATACATGAATGCCTGGATTGTAAACTAAGTTCATTGAAGATTACTGTCTGAACACGCTGACTATTACAGACAAGCGGTAATGATATCATGCTGGAATGCCTGGATTGTAAACTAGGTTCATTGAAGATTGCTGTCTGAACACGTTAACTCACTGTTTATTACACACAAGCGTTATGATATCATACTGGAATGCCTGGATTGTAAACTAGGTTCATTGAAGATTGCTGTCTGAACACGCTGACTCATTGTTTATTACAGACAAGCGTTATGATATCATACTGGAATGCCTGGATTGTAAACTAGGTTCATTGAAGATTGCTGTCGGAACACGCTAACTCACTGTTTATTACAGACAAGCGGTTATGATATCATACTTGAATGCCCAGATTGTAAACTAGGTTCATTGAAGATTGCTGTCTGAACACGCTGACTCACTGTTTATTACAGACAAGCGTTTATGATATCAGACTGGAATGCCTGGATTGTAAACTAGGTTCATTGAAGATTGCTGTCTGAACACGCTAACTCACTGTTTATTACAGACAAGCGTTATGATATCATACTGGAATTCCTGGATTGTAAACTAGGTTCATTGAAGATTGCTGTCTGAACACGCTGACTCACTGTTTATTACAGACAAGCGGTTATGATATCTTTCTGGAATGCCTGGATTGTAAACCAGGTTCATTGAAGACTGCTGTCTGAACACCCTAACTCACTGTTTATTACAGACAAGCGTTATGATATCATACTGGAATGCCTGGATTGTAAACTAGGTTCATTGAAGATTGGTGTCTGAACACGCTGACTCACTGTTTATTACAGACAAGCGGTTATGATATCATACTGGAATGCCTGGATTGTAAACTAGGTTCATTGAAGATTGCTGTCTGAACACGCTAACTCACTATTTATTACAGACAAGCGTTATGATATCATACTGGAATGCCGCGATTGTAAACTAGGTTCATTGAAGAATGCTGTCTGAACACGCTGACTGTTTATTACAGACAAGTGGCTATGATATCATATTGGAATGCCTCGATTGTAAACTAGGTTTATTGAAGATTGCTGTCTGAACACGCTGACTGACTGTTTATTACAGACAAGCGGTTATGATATCATACTGGAATGCCTCGATTGTAAACTAGGTTCATTGAAGATTACTGTCTGTACACGCTAACTCACTGTTTATTACAGACAAGCGGTTATGATATCATACTTGAATGCCTGGATTGTAAACTAAGTTCATTGAAGATTACTGTCTGAACACGCTGACTATTACAGACAAGCGGTAATGATATCATGCTGGAATGCCTGGATTGTAAACTAGGTTCATTGAAGATTGCTGTCTGAACTTGTTAACTCACTGTTTATTACAGACAAGCGTTATGATATCATACTGGAATGCCTGGATTGTAAACTAGGTTCATTGAAGATTGCTGTCTGAACACGCTGACTCACTGTTTATTACAGACAAGCGTTATGATATCATACTGGAATGCCTGGATTGTAAACTAGGTTCATTGAAGATTGCTGTCGGAACACGCTAACTCACTGTTTATTACAGACAAGCGGTTATGATATCATACTGGAGTGCCTGGATTGTAAACTAGGTTCATTGAAGATTGCTGTCTGAACACGCTGACTCACTGTTTATTACAGACAAGCGTTTATGATATCATACTGGAATGCCTGGATTGTAAACTAGGTTCATTGAAGATTGCTGTCTGAACACGCTAACTCACTGTTTATTACAGACAAGCGTTATGATATCATACTGGAATTCCTGGATTGTAAACTAGGTTCATTGAAGATTGCTGTCTGAACACGCTGACTCACTGTTTATTACAGACAAGCGGTTATGATATCTTTCTGGAATGCCTGGATTGTAAACCAGGTTCATTGAAGATTGCTGTCTGAACACCCTAACTCACTGTTTATTACAGACAAGCGTTATGATATCATACTGGAATGCCTGGATTGTAAACTAGGTTCATTGAAGATTGGTGTCTGAACTCGCTGACTCACTGTTTATTACAGACAAGCGGTTATGATATCATACTGGAATGCCTGGATTGTAAACTAGGTTCATTGAAGATTGCTGTCTGAACACGCTGACTCACTGTTTATTACAGACAAGCGTTATGATATCATACTGGAATGCCTGGATTGTAAACTAGGTTCATTGAAGATTGCTGTCTGAACACGCTGACTCACTGTTTATTACAGACAAGCGTTATGATATCATACTGGAATGCCTGGATAGTAAACTAGGTTCATTGAAGATTGCTGTCTGAACACGTTAACTCACTGTTTATTACAGACAAGCGTTATGATATCATACTGGGATGCCTGGATTGTAAACTAGGTTCATTGAAGATTGCTGTCTGAACACGCTGACTCACTGTTTATTACAGACAAGCGTTATGATATCATACTGGAAATCCTGGATTGTAAACTAGGTTCATTTAAGATTGCTGTCTGAACACGCTAACTCACTGTTTATTACAGACAAGCGGTTATGATATCATACTGGAATGCCTGGATTGTAAACTAGGTTCATTGAAGATTGCTGTCTGAACACGCTAACTTACTGTTTATTACAGACAAACGGTTATGATATCATACTTGAATGCCTGGATTGTAAACTAGGTTCATTGAAGATTGCTGTCTGAACACGCTGACTCACTGTTTATTACAGACAAGCGGTTATGATATCATACTGGAATGCCTGGATTGTAAACTAGGTTCATTGAAGATTGCTGTCTGAACACGCTAACTCACTATTTATTACAGACAAGCGTTATGATATCATACTGGAATGCCGTGATTGTAAACTAGGTTCATTGAAGAATGCTGTCTGAACACGCTGACTGTTTATTACAGACAAGCGGCTATGATATCATATTGGAATGCCTCGATTGTAAACTAGGTATATTGAAGATTGCTGTCTGAACACGCTGACTGACTGTTTATTACAGACAAGCGGTTATGATATCATACTGGAATGCCTCGATTGTAAACTAGGTTCATTGAAGATTACTGTCTGTACACGCTAACTCACTGTTTATTACAGACAAGCGGTTATGATATCATACATGGATGCCTGGATTGTAAACTAAGTTCATTGAAGATTACTGTCTGAACACGCTGACTATTACAGACAAGCGGTAATGATATCATGCTGGAATGCCTGGATTGTAAACTAGGTTCATTGAAGATTGCTGTCTGAACACGTTAACTCACTGTTTATTACAGACAAGCGTTATGATATCATACTGGAATGCCTGGATTGTAAACTAGGTTCATTGAAGATTGCTGTCTGAACACGCTGACTCACTGTTTATTACAGACAAGCGTTATGATATCATACTGGAATGCCTGGATTGTAAACTAGGTTCATTGAAAGTTGCTGTCGGAACACGCTAACTCACTGTTTATTACAGACAAGCGGTTATGATATCATACTTGAATGCCTGGATTGTAAACTAGGTTCATTGAAGATTGCTGTCTGAACACCCTAACTCACTGTTTATTACAGACAAGCGTTATGATATCATACTGGAATGCCTGGATTGTAAACTAAGTTCATTGAAGATTGGTGTCTGAACTCGCTGACTCACTGTTTATTACAGACAAGCGGTTATGATATCATACTGGAATGCCTGGATTGTAAACTAGGTTCATTGAAGATTGCTGTCTGAACACGCTGACTCACTGTTTATTACAGACAAGCGTTATGATATCATACTGGAATGCCTGGATTTTAAACTAGGTTCATTGAAGATTGCTGTCTGAACACGCTGACTCACTGTTTATTACAGACAAGCGTTATGATATCATACTGGAATGCCTGGATTTTAAACTAGGTTCATTGAAGATTGCTGTCTGAACACGCTAACTCACTATTTATTACAGACAAGCGTTATGATATCATACTGGAATGCCGCGATTGTAAACTAGGTTCATTGAAGAATGCTGTCTGAACACGCTGACTGTTTATTACAGACAAGCGGCTATGATATCATATTGGAATGCCTCGATTGTAAACTAGGTTTATTGAAGATTGCTGTCTGAACACGCTGACTGACTGTTTATTACAGACAAGCGGTTATGATATCATATTGGAATGCCTCGATTGTAAACTAGGTTCATTGAAGATTACTGTCTGTACACGCTAACTCACTGTTTATTACAGACAAGCGGTTATGATATCATACTTGAATGCCTGGATTGTAAACTAAGTTCATTGAAGATTACTGTCTGAACACGCTGACTATTACAGACAAGCGGTAATGATATCATGCTGGAATGCCTGGATTGTAAACTAGGTTCATTGAAGATTGCTGTCTGAACACGTTAACTCACTGTTTATTACAGACAAGCGTTATGATATCATACTGGAATGCCTGGATTGTAAACTAGGTTAATTGAAGATTGCTGTCTGAACACGCTGACTCACTGTTTATTACAGACAAGCGTTATGATATCATACTGGAATGCCTGGATTGTAAACTAGGTTCATTGAAGATTGCTGTCGGAACACGCTAACTCACTGTTTATTACAGACAAGCGGTTATGATATCATACTGGAATGCCTGGATTGTAAACTAGGTTCATTGAAGATTGCTGTCTGAACACGCTGACTCACTGTTTATTACAGACAAGCGTTTATGATATCATACTGGAATGCCTGGATTGTAAACTAGGTTCATTGAAGATTGCTGTCTGAACACGCTAACTCACTGTTTATTACAGACAAGCGTTAAGATATCATACTGGAATTCCTGGATTGTAAACTAGGTTCATTGAAGATTGCTGTCTGAACACGCTGACTCACTGTTTATTACAGACAAGCGGTTATGATATCTTTCTGGAATGCCTGGATTGTAAACCAGGTTCATTGAAGATTGCTGTCTGAACACCCTAACTCACTGTTTATTACAGACAAGCGTTATGATATCATACTGGAATGCCTGGATTGTAAACTAGGTTCATTGAAGATTGGTGTCTGAACTCGCTGACTCACTGTTTATTACAGACAAGCGGTTATGATATCATACTGGAATGCCTGGATTGTAAACTAGGTTCATTGAAGATTGCTGTCTGAACACGCTGACTCACTGTTTATTACAGACAAGCGTTATGATATCATACTGGAATGCCTGGATTTTAAACTAGGTTCATTGAAGATTGCTGTCTGAACACGCTAACTCACTGTTTATTACAGAGAAGCGTTATGATATCATACTGGAATGCCTGGATTTTAAACTAGGTTCATTGAAGATTGCTGTCTGAACACGCTAACTCACTGTTTACTACAGACAAGCGGTTATGATATCATACTGGAATGCCTGGATTGTAAACTAGGTTCATTGAAGATTGCTGTCTGAACACACTAACTCACTGTTTATTACAGACAAGCCTTATGATATCATACTGGAAATCCTGGATTGTAAACTAGGTTCATTTAAGATTGCTGTCTGAACACGCTAACTCACTGTTTATTACAGACAAGCGGTTATGATATCATACTGGAATGCCTGGATTGTAAACTAGGTTCATTGAAGATTGCTGTCTGAACACGCTAACTTACTGTTTATTACAGACAAACGGTTATGATATCATACTTGAATGCCTGGATTGTAAACTAGGTTCATTGAAGATTGCTGTCTGAACACGCTGACTCACTGTTTATTACAGACAAGCGGTTATGATATCATACTGGAATGCCTGGATTGTAAACTAGGTTCATTGAAGATTGCTGTCTGAACACGCTAACTCACTATTTATTACAGACAAGCGTTATGATATCATACTGGAATGCCGTGATTGTAAACTAGGTTCATTGAAGAATGCTGTCTGAACACGCTGACTGTTTATTACAGACAAGCGGCTATGATATCATATTGGAATGCCTCGATTGTAAACTAGGTTTATTGAAGATTGCTGTCTGAACACGCTGACTGACTGTTTATTACAGACAAGCGGTTATGATATCATACTGGAATGCCTCGATTGTAAACTAGGTTCATTGAAGATTACTGTCTGTACACGCTAACTCACTGTTTATTACAGACAAGCGGTTATGATATCATACATGAATGCCTGGATTGTAAACTAAGTTCATTGAAGATTACTGTCTGAACACGCTGACTATTACAGACAAGCGGTAATGATATCATGCTGGAATGCCTGGATTGTAAACTAGGTTCATTGAAGATTGCTGTCTGAACACGTTAACTCACTGTTTATTACACACAAGCGTTATGATATCATACTGGAATGCCTGGATTGTAAACTAGGTTCATTGAAGATTGCTGTCTGAACACGCTGACTCATTGTTTATTACAGACAAGCGTTATGATATCATACTGGAATGCCTGGATTGTAAACTAGGTTCATTGAAGATTGCTGTCGGAACACGCTAACTCACTGTTTATTACAGACAAGCGGTTATGATATCATACTTGAATGCCTAGATTGTAAACTAGGTTCATTGAAGATTGCTGTCTGAACACGCTGACTCACTGTTTATTACAGACAAGCGTTTATGATATCATACTGGAATGCCTGGATTGTAAACTAGGTTCATTGAAGATTGCTGTCTGAACACGCTAACTCACTGTTTATTACAGACAAGCGTTATGATATCATACTGGAATTCCTGGATTGTAAACTAGGTTCATTGAAGATTGCTGTCTGAACACGCTGACTCACTGTTTATTACAGACAAGCGGTTATGATATCTTTCTGGAATGCCTGGATTGTAAACCAGGTTCATTGAAGATTGCTGTCTGAACACCCTAACTCACTGTTTATTACAGACAAGCGTTATGATATCATACTGGAATGCCTGGATTGTAAACTAGGTTCATTGAAGATTGGTGTCTGAACACGCTGACTCACTGTTTATTACAGACAAGCGGTTATGATATCATACTGGAATGCCTGGATTGTAAACTAGGTTCATTGAAGATTGCTGTCTGAACACGCTAACTCACTATTTATTACAGACAAGCGTTATGATATCATACTGGAATGCCGCGATTGTAAACTAGGTTCATTGAAGAATGCTGTCTGAACACGCTGACTGTTTATTACAGACAAGCGGCTATGATATCATATTGGAATGCCTCGATTGTAAACTAGGTTTATTGAAGATTGCTGTCTGAACACGCTGACTGACTGTTTATTACAGACAAGCGGTTATGATATCATACTGGAATGCCTCGATTGTAAACTAGGTTCATTGAAGATTACTGTCTGTACACGCTAACTCACTGTTTATTACAGACAAGCGGTTATGATATCATACTTGAATGCCTGGATTGTAAACTAAGTTCATTGAAGATTACTGTCTGAACACGCTGACTATTACAGACAAGCGGTAATGATATCATGCTGGAATGCCTGGATTGTAAACTAGGTTCATTGAAGATTGCTGTCTGAACACGTTAACTCACTGTTTATTACAGACAAGCGTTATGATATCATACTGGAATGCCTGGATTGTAAACTAGGTTCATTGAAGATTGCTGTCTGAACACGCTGACTCACTGTTTATTACAGACAAGCGTTATGATATCATACTGGAATGCCTGGATTGTAAATTAGGTTCATTGAAGATTGCTGTCGGAACACGCTAACTCACTGTTTATTACAGACAAGCAGTTATGATATCATACTGGAGTGCCTGGATTGTAAACTAGGTTCATTGAAGATTGCTGTCTGAACACGCTGACTCACTGTTTATTACAGACAAGCGTTTATGATATCATACTGGAATGCCTGGATTGTAAACTAGGTTCATTGAAGATTGCTGTCTGAACACGCTAACTCACTGTTTATTACAGACAAGCGTTATGATATCATACTGGAATTCCTGGATTGTAAACTAGGTTCATTGAAGATTGCTGTCTGAACACGCTGACTCACTGTTTATTACAGACAAGCGGTTATGATATCTTTCTGGAATGCCTGGATTGTAAACCAGGTTCATTGAAGATTGCTGTCTGAACACCCTAACTCACTGTTTATTACAGACAAGCGTTATGATATCATACTGGAATGCCTGGATTGTAAACTAGGTTCATTGAAGATTGGTGTCTGAACTCGCTGACTCACTGTTTATTACAGACAAGCGGTTATGATATCATACTGGAATGCCTGGATTGTAAACTAGGTTCATTGAAGATTGCTGTCTGAACACGCTGACTCACTGTTTATTACAGACAAGCGTTATGATATCATACTGGAATGCCTGGATTGTAAACTAGGTTCATTGAAGATTGCTGTCTGAACACGCTGACTCACTGTTTATTACAGACAAGCGTTATGATATCATACTGGAATGCCTGGATAGTAAACTAGGTTCATTGAAGATTGCTGTCTGAACACGTTAACTCACTGTTTATTACAGACAAGCGTTATGATATCATACTGGGATGCCTGGATTGTAAACTAGGTTCATTGAAGATTGCTGTCTGAACACGCTGACTCACTGTTTATTACAGACAAGCGTTATGATATCATACTGGAATGCCTGGATTGTAAACTAGGTTCATTGAAGATTGCTGTCTGAACACGCTGACTCACTGTTTATTACAGACAAGCGTTATGATATCATACTGGAAATCCTGGATTGTAAACTAGGTTCATTTAAGATTGCTGTCTGAACACGCTAACTCACTGTTTATTACAGACAAGCGGTTATGATATCATACTGGAATGCCTGGATTGTAAACTAGGTTCATTGAAGATTGCTGTCTGAACACGCTAACTTACTGTTTATTACAGACAAACGGTTATGATATCATACTTGAATGCCTGGATTGTAAACTAGGTTCATTGAAGATTGCTGTCTGAACACGCTGACTCACTGTTTATTACAGACAAGCGGTTATGATATCATACTGGAATGCCTGGATTGGAAACTAGGTTCATTGAAGATTGCTGTCTGAACACGCTAACTCACTATTTATTACAGACAAGCGTTATGATATCATACTGGAATGCCGTGATTGTAAACTAGGTTCATTGAAGAATGCTGTCTGAACACGCTGACTGTTTATTACAGACAAGCGGCTATGATATCATATTGGAATGCCTCGATTGTAAACTAGGTATATTGAAGATTGCTGTCTGAACACGCTGACTGACTGTTTATTACAGACAAGCGGTTATGATATCATACTGGAATGCCTCGATTGTAAACTAGGTTCATTGAAGATTACTGTCTGTACACGCTAACTCACTGTTTATTACAGACAAGCGGTTATGATATCATACATGGATGCCTGGATTGTAAACTAAGTTCATTGAAGATTACTGTCTGAACACGCTGACTATTACAGACAAGCGGTAATGATATCATGCTGGAATGCCTGGATTGTAAACTAGGTTCATTGAAGATTGCTGTCTGAACACGTTAACTCACTGTTTATTACAGACAAGCGTTATGATATCATACTGGAATGCCTGGATTGTAAACTAGGTTCATTGAAGATTGCTGTCTGAACACGCTGACTCACTGTTTATTACAGACAAGCGTTATGATATCATACTGGAATGCCTGGATTGTAAACTAGGTTCATTGAAGATTGCTGTCGGAACACGCTAACTCACTGTTTATTACAGACAAGCGGTTATGATATCATACTTGAATGCCTGGATTGTAAACTAGGTTCATTGAAGATTGCTGTCTGAACACCCTAACTCACTGTTTATTACAGACAAGCGTTATGATATCATACTGGAATGCCTGGATTGTAAACTAAGTTCATTGAAGATTGGTGTCTGAACTCGCTGACTCACTGTTTATTACAGACAAGCGGTTATGATATAATACTGGAATGCCTGGATTGTAAACTAGGTTCATTGAAGATTGCTGTCTGAACACGCTGACTCACTGTTTATTACAGACAAGCGTTATGATATCATACTGGAATGCCTGGATTTTAAACTAGGTTCATTGAAGATTGCTATCTGAACACGCTGACTCACTGTTTATTACAGACAAGCGTTATGATATCATACTGGAATGCCTGGATTTTAAACTAGGTTCATTGAAGATTGCTGTCTGAACACGCTAACTCACTATTTATTACAGACAAGCGTTATGATATCATACTGGAATGCCGCGATTGTAAACTAGGTTCATTGAAGAATGCTGTCTGAACACGCTGACTGTTTATTACAGACAAGCGGCTATGATATCATATTGGAATGCCTCGATTGTAAACTAGGTTTATTGAAGATTGCTGTCTGAACACGCTGACTGACTGTTTATTACAGACAAGCGGTTATGATATCATATTGGAATGCCTCGATTGTAAACTAGGTTCATTGAAGATTACTGTCTGTACACGCTAACTCACTGTTTATTACAGACAAGCGGTTATGATATCATACTTGAATGCCTGGATTGTAAACTAAGTTCATTGAAGATTACTGTCTGAACACGCTGACTATTACAGACAAGCGGTAATGATATCATGCTGGAATGCCTGGATTGTAAACTAGGTTCATTGAAGATTGCTGTCTGAACACGTTAACTCACTGTTTATTACAGACAAGCGTTATGATATCATACTGGAATGCCTGGATTGTAAACTAGGTTAATTGAAGATTGCTGTCTGAACACGCTGACTCACTGTTTATTACAGACAAGCGTTATGATATCATACTGGAATGCCTGGATTGTAAACTAGGTTCATTGAAGATTGCTGTCGGAACACGCTAACTCACTGTTTATTACAGACAAGCGGTTATGATATCATACTGGAATGCCTGGATTGTAAACTAGGTTCATTGAAGATTGCTGTCTGAACACGCTGACTCACTGTTTATTACAGACAAGCGTTTATGATATCATACTGGAATGCCTGGATTGTAAACTAGGTTCATTGAAGATTGCTGTCTGAACACGCTAACTCACTGTTTATTACAGACAAGCGTTAAGATATCATACTGGAATTCCTGGATTGTAAACTAGGTTCATTGAAGATTGCTGTCTGAACACGCTGACTCACTGTTTATTACAGACAAGCGGTTATGATATCTTTCTGGAATGCCTGGATTGTAAACCAGGTTCATTGAAGATTGCTGTCTGAACACCCTAACTCACTGTTTATTACAGACAAGCGTTATGATATCATACTGGAATGCCTGGATTGTAAACTAGGTTCATTGAAGATTGGTGTCTGAACTCGCTGACTCACTGTTTATTACAGACAAGCGGTTATGATATCATACTGGAATGCCTGGATTGTAAACTAGGTTCATTGAAGATTGCTGTCTGAACACGCTGACTCACTGTTTATTACAGACAAGCGTTATGATATCATACTGGAATGCCTGGATTTTAAACTAGGTTCATTGAAGATTGCTGTCTGAACACGCTAACTCACTGTTTATTACAGAGAAGCGTTATGATATCATACTGGAATGCCTGGATTTTAAACTAGGTTCATTGAAGATTGCTGTCTGAACACGCTAACTCACTGTTTACTACAGACAAGCGGTTATGATATCATACTGGAATGCCTGGATTGTAAACTAGGTTCATTGAAGATTGCTGTCTGAACACACTAACTCACTGTTTATTACAGACAAGCCTTATGATATCATACTGGAAATCCTGGATTGTAAACTAGGTTCATTTAAGATTGCTGTCTGAACACGCTAACTCACTGTTTATTACAGACAAGCGGTTATGATATCATACTGGAATGCCTGGATTGTAAACTAGGTTCATTGAAGATTGCTGTCTGAACACGCTAACTTACTGTTTATTACAGACAAACGTTTATGATATCATACTTGAATGCCTGGATTGTAAACTAGGTTCATTGAAGATTGCTGTCTGAACACGCTGACTCACTGTTTATTACAGACAAGCGGTTATGATATCATACTGGAATGCCTGGATTGTAAACTAGGTTCATTGAAGATTGCTGTCTGAACACGCTAACTCACTATTTATTACAGACAAGCGTTATGATATCATACTGGAATGCCGTGATTGTAAACTAGGTTCATTGAAGAATGCTGTCTGAACACGCTGACTGTTTATTACAGACAAGCGGCTATGATATCATATTGGAATGCCTCGATTGTAAACTAGGTTTATTGAAGATTGCTGTCTGAACACGCTGACTGACTGTTTATTACAGACAAGCGGTTATGATATCATACTGGAATGCCTCGATTGTAAACTAGGTTCATTGAAGATTACTGTCTGTACACGCTAACTCACTGTTTATTACAGACAAGCGGTTATGATATCATACATGAATGCCTGGATTGTAAACTAAGTTCATTGAAGATTACTGTCTGAACACGCTGACTATTACAGACAAGCGGTAATGATATCATGCTGGAATGCCTGGATTGTAAACTAGGTTCATTGAAGATTGCTGTCTGAACACGTTAACTCACTGTTTATTACACACAAGCGTTATGATATCATACTGGAATGCCTGGATTGTAAACTAGGTTCATTGAAGATTGCTGTCTGAACACGCTGACTCATTGTTTATTACAGACAAGCGTTATGATATCATACTGGAATGCCTGGATTGTAAACTAGGTTCATTGAAGATTGCTGTCGGAACACGCTAACTCACTGTTTATTACAGACAAGCGGTTATGATATCATACTTGAATGCCTAGATTGTAAACTAGGTTCATTGAAGATTGCTGTCTGAACACGCTGACTCACTGTTTATTACAGACAAGCGTTTATGATATCATACTGGAATGCCTGGATTGTAAACTAGGTTCATTGAAGATTGCTGTCTGAACACGCTAACTCACTGTTTATTACAGACAAGCGTTATGATATCATACTGGAATTCCTGGATTGTAAACTAGGTTCATTGAAGATTGCTGTCTGAACACGCTGACTCACTGTTTATTACAGACAAGCGGTTATGATATCTTTCTGGAATGCCTGGATTGTAAACCAGGTTCATTGAAGATTGCTGTCTGAACACCCTAACTCACTGTTTATTACAGACAAGCGTTATGATATCATACTGGAATGCCTGGATTGTAAACTAGGTTCATTGAAGATTGGTGTCTGAACACGCTGACTCACTGTTTATTACAGACAAGCGGTTATGATATCATACTGGAATGCCTGGATTGTAAACTAGGTTCATTGAAGATTGCTGTCTGAACACGCTAACTCACTATTTATTACAGACAAGCGTTATGATATCATACTGGAATGCCGCGATTGTAAACTAGGTTCATTGAAGAATGCTGTCTGAACACGCTGACTGTTTATTACAGACAAGCGGCTATGATATCATATTGGAATGCCTCGATTGTAAACTAGGTTTATTGAAGGTTGCTGTCTGAACACGCTGACTGACTGTTTATTACAGACAAGCGGTTATGATATCATACTGGAATGCCTCGATTGTAAACTAGGTTCATTGAAGATTACTGTCTGTACTCGCTAACTCACTGTTTATTACAGACAAGCGGTTATGATATCATACTTGAATGCCTGGATTGTAAACTAGGTTCATTGAAGATTGCTGTCTGAACACGCTGACTCACTGTTTATTACAGACAAGCGTTATGATATCATACTGGAATGCCTGGATTGTAAACTAGGTTCATTGAAGATTGCTGTCGGAACACGCTAACTCACTGTTTATTACAGACAAGCGGTTATGATATCATACTGGAGTGCCTGGATTGTAAACTAGGTTCATTGAAGATTGCTGTCTGAACACGCTGACTCACTGTTTATTACAGACAAGCGTTTATGATATCATACTGGAATGCCTGGATTGTAAACTAGGTTCATTGAAGATTGCTGTCTGAACACGCTAACTCACTGTTTATTACAGACAAGCGTTATGATATCATACTGGAATTCCTGGATTGTAAACTAGGTTCATTGAAGATTGCTGTCTGAACACGCTGACTCACTGTTTATTACAGACAAGCGGTTATGATATCTTTCTGGAATGCCTGGATTGTAAACCAGGTTCATTGAAGATTGCTGTCTGAACACCCTAACTCACTGTTTATTACAGACAAGCGTTATGATATCATACTGGAATGCCTGGATTGTAAACTAGGTTCATTGAAGATTGGTGTCTGAACTCGCTGACTCACTGTTTATTACAGACAAGCGGTTATGATATCATACTGGAATGCCTGGATTGTAAACTAGGTTCATTGAAGATTGCTGTCTGAACACGCTGACTCACTGTTTATTACAGACAAGCGTTATGATATCATACTGGAATGCCTGGATTGTAAACTAGGTTCATTGAAGATTGCTGTCTGAACACGCTGACTCACTGTTTATTACAGACAAGCGTTATGATATCATACTGGAATGCCTGGATAGTAAACTAGGTTCATTGAAGATTGCTGTCTGAACACGTTAACTCACTGTTTATTACAGACAAGCGTTATGATATCATACTGGGATGCCTGGATTGTAAACTAGGTTCATTGAAGATTGCTGTCTGAACACGCTGACTCACTGTTTATTACAGACAAGCGTTATGATATCATACTGGAATGCCTGGATTGTAAACTAGGTTCATTGAAGATTGCTGTCGGAACACGCTAACTCACTGTTTATTACAGACAAGCGGTTATGATATCATACTTGAATGCCTGGATTGTAAACTAGGTTCATTGATGATTGCTGTCTGAACACGCTGACTCACTGTTTATTACAGACAAGCGTTTATGATATCATACTGGAATGCCTGGATTGTAAACTAGGTTCATTGAAGATTGCTGTCTGAACACGCTGACTCACTGTTTATTACAGACAAGCGGTTATGATATCATACTGGAATGCCTGGATTGTAAACTAGGTTCATTGAAGATTGCTGTCTGAACACGCTAACTCACTATTTATTACAGACAAGCGTTACGATATCATACTGGAATGCCGTGATTGTAAACTAGGTTCATTGAAGAATGCTGTCTGAACACGCTGACTGTTTATTACAGACAAGCGGCTATGATATCATATTGGAATGCCTCGATTGTAAACTAGGTATATTGAAGATTGCTGTCTGAACACGCTGACTGACTGTTTATTACAGACAAGCGGTTATGATATCATACTGGAATGCCTCGATTGTAAACTAGGTTCATTGAAGATTACTGTCTGTACACGCTAACTCACTGTTTATTACAGACAAGCGGTTATGATATCATACATGGATGCCTGGATTGTAAACTAAGTTCATTGAAGATTACTGTCTGAACACGCTGACTATTACAGACAAGCGGTAATGATATCATGCTGGAATGCCTGGATTGTAAACTAGGTTCATTGAAGATTGCTGTCTGAACACGTTAACTCACTGTTTATTACAGACAAGCGTTATGATATCATACTGGAATGCCTGGATTGTAAACTAGGTTCATTGAAGATTGCTGTCTGAACACGCTGACTCACTGTTTATTACAGACAAGCGTTATGATATCATACTGGAATGCCTGGATTGTAAACTAGGTTCATTGAAGATTGCTGTCGGAACACGCTAACTCACTGTTTATTACAGACAAGCGGTTATGATATCATACTTGAATGCCTGGATTGTAAACTAGGTTCATTGAAGATTGCTGTCTGAACACCCTAACTCACTGTTTATTACAGACAAGCGTTATGATATCATACTGGAATGCCTGGATTGTAAACTAAGTTCATTGAAGATTGGTGTCTGAACTCGCTGACTCACTGTTTATTACAGACAAGCGGTTATGATATCATACTGGAATGCCTGGATTGTAAACTAGGTTCATTGAAGATTGCTGTCTGAACACGCTGACTCACTGTTTATTACAGACAAGCGTTATGATATCATACTGGAATGCCTGGATTTTAAACTAGGTTCATTGAAGATTGCTGTCTGAACACGCTGACTCACTGTTTATTACAGACAAGCGTTATGATATCATACTGGAATGCCTGGATTTTAAACTAGGTTCATTGAAGATTGCTGTCTGAACACGCTAACTCACTATTTATTACAGACAAGCGTTATGATATCATACTGGAATGCCGCGATTGTAAACTAGGTTCATTGAAGAATGCTGTCTGAACACGCTGACTGTTTATTACAGACAAGCGGCTATGATATCATATTGGAATGCCTCGATTGTAAACTAGGTTTATTGAAGATTGCTGTCTGAACACGCTGACTGACTGTTTATTACAGACAAGCGGTTATGATATCATATTGGAATGCCTCGATTGTAAACTAGGTTCATTGAAGATTACTGTCTGTACACGCTAACTCACTGTTTATTACAGACAAGCGGTTATGATATCATACTTGAATGCCTGGATTGTAAACTAAGTTCATTGAAGATTACTGTCTGAACACGCTGACTATTACAGACAAGCGGTAATGATATCATGCTGGAATGCCTGGATTGTAAACTAGGTTCATTGAAGATTGCTGTCTGAACACGTTAACTCACTGTTTATTACAGACAAGCGTTATGATATCATACTGGAATGCCTGGATTGTAAACTAGGTTAATTGAAGATTGCTGTCTGAACACGCTGACTCACTGTTTATTACAGACAAGCGTTATGATATCATACTGGAATGCCTGGATTGTAAACTAGGTTCATTGAAGATTGCTGTCGGAACACGCTAACTCACTGTTTATTACAGACAAGCGGTTATGATATCATACTGGAATGCCTGGATTGTAAACTAGGTTCATTGAAGATTGCTGTCTGAACACGCTGACTCACTGTTTATTACAGACAAGCGTTTATGATATCATACTGGAATGCCTGGATTGTAAACTAGGTTCATTGAAGATTGCTGTCTGAACACGCTAACTCACTGTTTATTACAGACAAGCGTTAAGATATCATACTGGAATTCCTGGATTGTAAACTAGGTTCATTGAAGATTGCTGTCTGAACACGCTGACTCACTGTTTATTACAGACAAGCGGTTATGATATCTTTCTGGAATGCCTGGATTGTAAACCAGGTTCATTGAAGATTGCTGTCTGAACACCCTAACTCACTGCTTATTACAGACAAGCGTTATGATATCATACTGGAATGCCTGGATTGTAAACTAGGTTCATTGAAGATTGGTGTCTGAACTCGCTGACTCACTGTTTATTACAGACAAGCGGTTATGATATCATACTGGAATGCCTGGATTGTAAACTAGGTTCATTGAAGATTGCTGTCTGAACACGCTGACTCACTGTTTATTACAGACAAGCGTTATGATATCATACTGGAATGCCTGGATTTTAAACTAGGTTCATTGAAGATTGCTGTCTGAACACGCTAACTCACTGTTTATTACAGAGAAGCGTTATGATATCATACTGGAATGCCTGGATTTTAAACTAGGTTCATTGAAGATTGCTGTCTGAACACGCTAACTCACTGTTTACTACAGACAAGCGGTTATGATATCATACTGGAATGCCTGGATTGTAAACTAGGTTCATTGAAGATTGCTGTCTGAACACACTAACTCACTGTTTATTACAGACAAGCCTTATGATATCATACTGGAAATCCTGGATTGTAAACTAGGTTCATTTAAGATTGCTGTCTGAACACGCTAACTCACTGTTTATTACAGACAAGCGGTTATGATATCATACTGGAATGCCTGGATTGTAAACTAGGTTCATTGAAGATTGCTGTCTGAACACGCTAACTTACTGTTTATTACAGACAAACGGTTATGATATCATACTTGAATGCCTGGATTGTAAACTAGGTTCATTGAAGATTGCTGTCTGAACACGCTGACTCACTGTTTATTACAGACAAGCGGTTATGATATCATACTGGAATGCCTGGATTGTAAACTAGGTTCATTGAAGATTGCTGTCTGAACACGCTAACTCACTATTTATTACAGACAAGCGTTATGATATCATACTGGAATGCCGTGATTGTAAACTAGGTTCATTGAAGAATGCTGTCTGAACACGCTGACTGTTTATTACAGACAAGCGGCTATGATATCATATTGGAATGCCTCGATTGTAAACTAGGTTTATTGAAGATTGCTGTCTGAACACGCTGACTGACTGTTTATTACAGACAAGCGGTTATGATATCATACTGGAATGCCTCGATTGTAAACTAGGTTCATTGAAGATTACTGTCTGTACACGCTAACTCACTGTTTATTACAGACAAGCGGTTATGATATCATACATGAATGCCTGGATTGTAAACTAAGTTCATTGAAGATTACTGTCTGAACACGCTGACTATTACAGACAAGCGGTAATGATATCATGCTGGAATGCCTGGATTGTAAACTAGGTTCATTGAAGATTGCTGTCTGAACACGTTAACTCACTGTTTATTACACACAAGCGTTATGATATCATACTGGAATGCCTGGATTGTAAACTAGGTTCATTGAAGATTGCTGTCTGAACACGCTGACTCATTGTTTATTACAGACAAGCGTTATGATATCATACTGGAATGCCTGGATTGTAAACTAGGTTCATTGAAGATTGCTGTCGGAACACGCTAACTCACTGTTTATTACAGACAAGCGGTTATGATATCATACTTGAATGCCTAGATTGTAAACTAGGTTCATTGAAGATTGCTGTCTGAACACGCTGACTCACTGTTTATTACAGACAAGCGTTTATGATATCATACTGGAATGCCTGGATTGTAAACTAGGTTCATTGAAGATTGCTGTCTGAACACGCTAACTCACTGTTTATTACAGACAAGCGTTATGATATCATACTGGAATTCCTGGATTGTAAACTAGGTTCATTGAAGATTGCTGTCTGAACACGCTGACTCACTGTTTATTACAGACAAGCGGTTATGATATCTTTCTGGAATGCCTGGATTGTAAACCAGGTTCATTGAAGATTGCTGTCTGAACACCCTAACTCACTGTTTATTACAGACAAGCGTTATGATATCATACTGGAATGCCTGGATTGTAAACTAGGTTCATTGAAGATTGGTGTCTGAACACGCTGACTCACTGTTTATTACAGACAAGCGGTTATGATATCATACTGGAATGCCTGGATTGTAAACTAGGTTCATTGAAGATTGCTGTCTGAACACGCTAACTCACTATTTATTACAGACAAGCGTTATGATATCATACTGGAATGCCGCGATTGTAAACTAGGTTCATTGAAGAATGCTGTCTGAACACGCTGACTGTTTATTACAGACAAGCGGCTATGATATCATATTGGAATGCCTCGATTGTAAACTAGGTTTATTGAAGATTGCTGTCTGAACACGCTGACTGACTGTTTATTACAGACAAGCGGTTATGATATCATACTGGAATGCCTCGATTGTAAACTAGGTTCATTGAAGATTACTGTCTGTACACGCTAACTCACTGTTTATTACAGACAAGCGGTTATGATATCATACTTGAATGCCTGGATTGTAAACTAAGTTCATTGAAGATTACTGTCTGAACACGCTGACTATTACAGACAAGCGGTAATGATATCATGCTGGAATGCCTGGATTGTAAACTAGGTTCATTGAAGATTGCTGTCTGAACACGTTAACTCACTGTTTATTACAGACAAGCGTTATGATATCATACTGGAATGCCTGGATTGTAAACTAGGTTCATTGAAGATTGCTGTCTGAACACGCTGACTCACTGTTTATTACAGACAAGCGTTATGATATCATACTGGAATGCCTGGATTGTAAACTAGGTTCATTGAAGATTGCTGTCGGAACACGCTAACTCACTGTTTATTACAGACAAGCGGTTATGATATCATACTGGAGTGCCTGGATTGTAAACTAGGTTCATTGAAGATTGCTGTCTGAACACGCTGACTCACTGTTTATTACAGACAAGCGTTTATGATATCATACTGGAATGCCTGGATTGTAAACTAGGTTCATTGAAGATTGCTGTCTGAACACGCTAACTCACTGTTTATTACAGACAAGCGTTATGATATCATACTGGAATTCCTGGATTGTAAACTAGGTTCATTGAAGATTGCTGTCTGAACACGCTGACTCACTGTTTATTACAGACAAGCGGTTATGATATCTTTCTGGAATGCCTGGATTGTAAACCAGGTTCATTGAAGATTGCTGTCTGAACACCCTAACTCACTGTTTATTACAGACAAGCGTTATGATATCATACTGGAATGCCTGGATTGTAAACTAGGTTCATTGAAGATTGGTGTCTGAACTCGCTGACTCACTGTTTATTACAGACAAGCGGTTATGATATCATACTGGAATGCCTGGATTGTAAACTAGGTTCATTGAAGATTGCTGTCTGAACACGCTGACTCACTGTTTATTACAGACAAGCGTTATGATATCATACTGGAATGCCTGGATTGTAAACTAGGTTCATTGAAGATTGCTGTCTGAACACGCTGACTCACTGTTTATTACAGACAAGCGTTATGATATCATACTGGAATGCCTGGATAGTAAACTAGGTTCATTGAAGATTGCTGTCTGAACACGTTAACTCACTGTTTATTACAGACAAGCGTTATGATATCATACTGGGATGCCTGGATTGTAAACTAGGTTCATTGAAGATTGCTGTCTGAACACGCTGACTCACTGTTTATTACAGACAAGCGTTATGATATCATACTGGAATGCCTGGATTGTAAACTAGGTTCATTGAAGATTGCTGTCGGAACACGCTAACTCACTGTTTATTACAGACAAGCGGTTATGATATCATACTTGAATGCCTGGATTGTAAACTAGGTTCATTGATGATTGCTGTCTGAACACGCTGACTCACTGTTTATTACAGACAAGCGTTTATGATATCATACTGGAATGCCTGGATTGTAAACTAGGTTCATTGAAGATTGCTGTCTGAACACGCTAACTCACTGTTTATTACAGACAAGCGTTATGATATCATACTGGAATTCCTGGATTGTAAACTAGGTTCATTGAAGATTGCTGTCTGAACACGCTGACTCACTGTTTATTACAGACAAGCGGTTATGATATCTTTCTGGAATGCCTGGATTGTAAACCAGGTTCATTGAAGATTGCTGTCTGAACACCCTAACTCACTGTTTATTACAGACAAGCGTTATGATATCATACTGGAATGCCTGGATTGTAAACTAGGTTCATTGAAGATTGGTGTCTGAACTCGCTGACTCACTGTTTATTACAGACGAGCGGTTATGATATCATACTGGAATGCCTGGATTGTAAACTAGGTTCATTGAAGATTGCTGTCTGAACACGCTGACTCACTGTTTATTACAGACAAGCGTTATGATATCATACTGGAATGCCTGGATTTTAAACTAGGTTCATTGAAGATTGCTGTCTGAACACGCTGAGTCACTGTTTATTACAGACAAGCGTTATGATATCATACTGGAATGCCTGGATTTTAAACTAGGTTCATTGAAGATTGCTGTCTGAACACGCTAACTCACTATTTATTACAGACAAGCGTTATGATATCATACTGGAATGCCGCGATTGTAAACTAGGTTCATTGAAGAATGCTGTCTGAACACGCTGACTGTTTATTACAGACAAGCGGCTATGATATCATATTGGAATGCCTCGATTGTAAACTAGGTTTATTGAAGATTGCTGTCTGAACACGCTGACTGACTGTTTATTACAGACAAGCGGTTATGATATCATACTGGAATGCCTGGATTGTAAACTAGGTTCATTGAAGATTGCTGTCTGAACACACTAACTCACTGTTTATTACAGACAAGCCTTATGATATCATACTGGAAATCCGGGATTGTAAACTAGGTTCATTTAAGATTGCTGTCTGAACACGCTAACTCACTGTTTATTACAGACAAGCGGTTATGATATCATACTGGAATGCCTGGATTGTAAACTAGGTTCATTGAAGATTGCTGTCTGAACACGCTAACTTACTGTTTATTACAGACAAACGGTAATGATATCATACTTGAATGCCTGGATTGTAAACTAGGTTCATTGAAGATTGCTGTCTGAACACGCTGACTCACTGTTTATTACAGACAAGCGGTTATGATATCATACTGGAATGCCTGGATTGTAAACTAGGTTCATTGAAGATTGCTGTCTGAACACGCTAACTCACTATTTATTACAGACAAGCGTTATGATATCATACTGGAATGCCGTGATTGTAAACTAGGTTCATTGAAGAATGCTGTCTGAACACGCTGACTGTTTATTACAGACAAGCGGCTATGATATCATATTGGAATGCCTCGATTGTAAACTAGGTTTATTGAAGATTGCTGTCTGAACACGCTGACTGACTGTTTATTACAGACAAGCGGTTATGATATCATACTGGAATGCCTCGATTGTAAACTAGGTTCATTGAAGATTACTGTCTGTACACGCTAACTCACTGTTTATTACAGACAAGCGGTTATGATATCATACATGAATGCCTGGATTGTAAACTAAGTTCATTGAAGATTACTGTCTGAACACGCTGACTATTACAGACAAGCGGTAATGATATCATGCTGGAATGCCTGGATTGTAAACTAGGTTCATTGAAGATTGCTGTCTGAACACGTTAACTCACTGTTTATTACAGACAAGCGTTATGATATCATACTGGAATGCCTGGATTGTAAATTAGGTTCATTGAAGAATGCTGTCTGAACACGCTGACTCATTGTTTATTACAGACAAGCGTTATGATATCATACTGGAATGCCTGGATTGTAAACTAGGTTCATTGAAGATTGCTGTCGGAACACGCTAACTCACTGTTTATTACAGACAAGCGGTTATGATATCATACTTGAATGCCTAGATTGTAAACTAGGTTCATTGAAGATTGCTGTCTGAACACGCTGACTCACTGTTTATTACAGACAAGCGTTTATGATATCATACTGGAATGCCTGGATTGTAAACTAGGTTCATTGAAGATTGCTGTCTGAACACGCTAACTCACTGTTTATTACAGACAAGCGTTATGATATAATACTGGAATTCCTGGATTGTAAACTAGGTTCATTGAAGATTGCTGTCTGAACACGCTGACTCACTGTTTATTACAGACAAGCGGTTATGATATCTTTCTGGAATGCCTGGATTGTAAACCAGGTTCATTGAAGATTGCTGTCTGAACACCCTAACTCACTGTTTATTACAGACAAGCGTTATGATATCATACTGGAATGCCTGGATTGTAAACTAGGTTCATTGAAGATTGGTGTCTGAACACGCTGACTCACTGTTTATTACAGACAAGCGGTTATGATATCATACTGGAATGCCTGGATTGTAAACTAGGTTCATTGAAGATTGCTGTCTGAACACGCTAACTCACTATTTATTACAGACAAGCGTTATGATATCATACTGGAATGCCGCGATTGTAAACTAGGTTCATTGAAGAATGCTGTCTGAACACGCTGACTGTTTATTACAGACAAGCGGCTATGATATCATATTGGAATGCCTCGATTGTAAACTAGGTTTATTGAAGATTGCTGTCTGAACACGCTGACTGACTGTTTATTACAGACAAGCCCTTATGATATCATACTGGAATGCCTCGATTGTAAACTAGGTTCATTGAAGATTACTGTCTGTACACGCTAACTCACTGTTTATTACAGACAAGCGGTTATGATATCATACTTGAATGCCTGGATTGTAAACTAAGTTCATTGAAGATTACTGTCTGAACACGCTGACTATTACAGACAAGCGGTAATGATATCATGCTGGAATGCCTGGATTGTAAACTAGGTTCATTGAAGATTGCTGTCTGAACACGTTAACTCACTGTTTATTACAGACAAGCGTTATGATATCATACTGGAATGCCTGGATTGTAAACTAGGTTCATTGAAGATTGCTGTCTGAACACGCTGACTCACTGTTTATTACAGACAAGCGTTATGATATCATACTGGAATGCCTGGATTGTAAACTAGGTTCATTGAAGATTGCTGTCGGAACACGCTAACTCACTGTTTATTACAGACAAGCGGTTATGATATCATACTGGAATGCCTGGATTGTAAACTAGGTTCATTGAAGATTGCTGTCTGAACACGCTGACTCACTGTTTATTACAGACAAGCGTTTATGATATCATACTGGAATGCCTGGATTGTAAACTAGGTTCATTGAAGATTGCTGTCTGAACACGCTAACTCACTGTTTATTACAGACAAGCGTTATGATATCATACTGGAATTCCTGGATTGTAAACTAGGTTCATTGAAGATTGCTGTCTGAACACGCTGACTCACTGTTTATTACAGACAAGCGGTTATGATATCTTTCTGGAATGCCTGGATTGTAAACCAGGTTCATTGAAGATTGCTGTCTGAACACCCTAACTCACTGTTTATTACAGACAAGCGTTATGATATCATACTGGAATGCCTGGATTGTAAACTAGGTTCATTGAAGATTGGTGTCTGAACTCGCTGACTCACTGTTTATTACAGACAAGCGGTTATGATATCATACTGGAATGCCTGGATTGTAAACTAGGTTCATTGAAGATTGCTGTCTGAACACGCTGACTCACTGTTTATTACAGACAAGCGTTATGATATCATACTGGAATGCCTGGATTTTAAACTAGGTTCATTGAAGATTGCTGTCTGAACACGCTAACTCACTGTTTATTACAGACAAGCGTTATGATATCATACTGGAATGCCTGGATTTTAAACTAGGTTCATTGAAGATTGCTGTCTGAACACGCTAACTCACTGTTTACTACAGACAAGCGGTTATGATATCATACTGGAATGCCCGGATTGTAAACTAGGTTCATTGAAGATTGCCGTCTGAACACGCTGACTCACTGTTTATTACAGACAAGCGTTATGATATCATACTGGAATGCCTGGATTGTAAACTAGGTTCATTGAAGATTGCTGTCTGAACACGCTGACTCACTGTTTATTACAGACAAGCGTTATGATATCATACTGGAATGCCTGGATTGTAAACTAGGTTCATTGAAGATTGCTGTCTGAACACGCTGACTCACTGTTTATTACAGACAAGCGTTATGATATCATACTGGAATGCCTGGATTTTAAACTAGGTTCATTGAAGATTGCTGTCTGAACACGCTAACTCACTGTTTATTACAGACAAGCGTTATGATATCATACTGGAATGCCTGGATTTTAAACTAGGTTCATTGAAGATTGCTGTCTGAACACGCTGACTCACTGTTTATGTTTAATACAATGCAATACACACTGCAGAAAGCTATTGAATGAGATTGTCGTCGCGATGTATTGAACTTCTGCCAAGGCCATCAGCTCGCTATCCGGCAAAGTTGAATTGCACGCTATTGCGCACGTAATCCAGCAACCTTGCGTAAGTTATGAACTCCATACTTGATTGCTCGCCCACACATCTCAAAGCGACTGTTCTCCGCGATGTTTCAGCTATTGTGTTTCATATAAAGCCACCAATTTCAACACATGAACGCGAAAGGTAATCACTGCAAACTGTTCTCATCCCGACACTGTAAACCTCTATACGATGACCAAACCGAATATCTCCCCAGTGGGGAATCAAAGTGTACTTCTTTGAGCGGAAATTGAAGTGGGTTTGTCCCAAGCGGGAACACAACTTTCCCTTGCTTGTACTCACGCCTCACCCGCTCATCGTGCGGAGGTGACACTGGGAACATTCCCTCATCATCCTTTAATCTTTCTTTGTTGTGGGGATTTGTTTGAACTTCTACATTTCGGCATCGGATGTTATATTTGTAACAGCAAAATTTCCTTTCGTTTCCAGCTTAAGATTCTTTGGTGACTTCTAGTTAGTTCCTTATTTCGTCGTAAATATTAAAAATACTCCTATTGGTGGAAATAACTAACGAGAGCCATCATATGACAAGCAATATGTCTTAAAAACTCGCTCTCATTCAGCTGAAAAATCGCTCGCTAATCAGTCACGAGGGTTTATGTCAGCGCTCGCAAAATGAGAGAACAGGCTTCTATAGCCTCAAGGCACAAGGCTGATAAGGTACAGTACCAATATTGTATTTCCATCAGAATGTCATCGGCTAATGAAATTAGACGATTTCACGGATTCTGACACAGATTTTTTTTTTTCAAAACAAGATGTTCAGTAAAGAACATATAGCCTACTATCTCCTAAATGCATGGGTATTGTTAAAACTCTTTGTCCTTTTCAAGGAGTATAATCGAATGTTGGTTGTAGTAGCTTGTTGAAATACAACGTGCTATACGGATATTAAACATGAATATGAGGTGTCCTTTGCGAGTGCTACCTCTGTGAAAAATTTCATTCAAAACGGTTTCAACGTGTTTGAATTGATATGGGGTATTGATTTGCACACATACAGGGTCGCTATCTGCAAACTATTGGGCTGATGACCTTGTAGTTCAGTCAAAAGATGCTTCCCACAAAAAGGTATGTTATTGCAAAATTTGGTAGAGATCAAATGATTAGATTGGTCGTAATTTGATTTAAGCTTTGAACATTTGGGTGGCCAACATTCCGTTTCCGTCAAGATGGCGGCAATATAAAACATGACAATGAGGTGCCCTTTGCTAGTACTACCTCTGTACCAAATTTCGTTCAATTCGGTTCCAACGTGTTTGAATTGATAGGGGCAATCGATTAGCACACATACATGGCCGCCATATGCAGTATTGGACTGATGACCTTGTAGCTTGGTCAAAGAACGTTTCTCACATAAAGGTATGTTGTTGCAAAATTTGGTAGAGATCAGATGATTAGGTTGGTCGTAATTTGATTTAAGCTTTTTACATTTGTGTAGCCACCATTAGGTTTCCGTCAAGATGGCGGCGATATAAAACATGACACTGAGGTGCCCTTTGCTGGTGCTACCTCTGTACCAAATTTCGTTCAATTCGGTTTCACCGCGTTTGAAAAGATAGGGGGAATCGATTTGCACACATACATGGCTGCCATCCACAAATTATTGGGCTGATGACCTTGTAGTTTGGTCAAAAGGTTTTCTTATACATAAAGGTATAATGTTGCAAAATTTTGTAGAGATCAGATGATTAGGTTGGACGCAATTTGATTCAAGCTTTTAACACTTGGGTGGCCGTCATTACGTTTTCGTCAAGATGGTGGCGATATAAAACATGACACTGGAGTGCCCTTTGTTCGTGCTATCTCTGTACCAAATTTCGTACAATTTGATTTCACCGTGTTTGAATTGATAGGGGGAATCGATTTGCACACATACATGGCCGCCATATGCAAACTATTGGGCTGATGGCCTTCTAGTTCAGTCAAAGGACGCTTGCCATACAAATGTATGTCGTTGCAAAATTTAGTAGAGATCAGATGATTAGGTTAGTCGTAATATGACTTAAGCTTTGAACATTTGGGTGGCCACCATTACTTTTTCGTCAAGATGGCGATGATATAAAACATGACACTGGAGTGCCCTTTGCTGGTGCTACCTCTGTACCAAATTTTGTTCAATTTGGTTTCACCGTGTTTGAATTGATAGGGGTGACGGACATTCAGAGTACACACACTCACACACTCACACACACAGACACATAGGTACACAGACAGACAAATTTTGGCCCTGTTTTGATCTCATAAGTCTACTTTTATTTTTTGCAAAAATCGAAAGTAGGCTAAAAATATTTCACAATTGTATTGCCATGTGCAGCTCTTCATTCGGCAAACACGACTGTGCCCAATAAATGGGCGCGGTACACAATATGAATATGTAAATTACACTCCTGGAAACAATTACATGTATTAGTTAATAATCGGAATTTAATGGGGCAAGTTAGGATTACGCGTTTCGACTCTCAAGTGGCCATCTTCAGATCCTCTTCACTGTGTAAAAGTTTTAATTTTTACTCATGTAAATTCCCTACTGATGTAGCGGCTTCAGTGGCGTAGTGGGTAGCATGCTGAACTGCTATGCCCGAGATTGCGGCTTCAGTGGTGTAGTGGGTAGCATACTGAATTGCTATGCCCGAGATTGCGGCTCAGTGGTGTAGTGGGTAGCATGCTGAACTGTTATGCCCGAGATTGCGGCTCAGTGGTGTAGTGGGTAGCATGCTGAACTGCTATGCCCGAGATTGCGGCTCAGTGGTGTAGAGGGTAGCATGCTGAACTGCTATGCCCGAGATTGTGGCTCAGTTGTGTAGTGGGTAGCATGCTGAACTGCTATGCCAGAGATTGTGGCTCAGTGGTGTAGTGGGTAGCATGCTGAACTGCTATGCCCAAGATTGCCTACTCAAGTAGCGGCTCAGTGGTGTAGTGGGTAGCAAGCTGAACTGCTATGCCCGAGATTGTGGCTCAGTGGTGTAGTGGGTAGCATGCTGAACTGCTATGCCCGAGATTGCCTACTGAAGTAGCGGATCAGTGGCGTAGTGGGTAGCATGCTGAACTGCTATGCCTGAGATTGCCTACTGAAGTAGCGGCTCAGTGGCGTAGTGGGTAGCATGCTGAACTGCTATGCCCGAGATTGCGGCTCAGTGGCGTAGTGGGTAGCATGCTGAACTGCTATGCCCGAGATTGCCTACTGAAGTAGCGGCTCAGTGGCGTAGTGGGTAGCATGCTGAACTGCTATGCCCGAGATTGCGGCTCAGTGGTGTAGTGGGTAGCATGCTGATCTGCTATGCCCGAGATTGCGGCTCAGTGGCGTAGTGGGTAGCATGCTGAACTGCTATGCCCGAGATTGCCTACTGAAGTAGCGGATCAGTGGCGTAGTGGGTAGCATGCTGAACTGCTATGCCCGAGATTGCCTACTGAAGTAGCGGCTCAGTGGCGTAGTGGGTAGCATGCTGATCTGCTATGCCCGAGACTGCGGCTCAGTGGCGTAGTGGGTAGCATGCTGAACTGCTATTCCTGAGATTGCCTACTGAAGTAGCGGATCAGTGGCGTAGTGGGTAGCATGCTGAACTGCTATGCCCGAGATTGCCTACTGAAGTAGCGGATCAGTGGCGTAGTGGGTAGCATGCTGAACTGCTATGCCCGAGATTGCCTACTGAAGTAGCGGCTCAGTGGCGTAGTGGGTAGCATGCTGATCTGCTATGCCCGAGATTGCGGCTCAGTGGCGTAGTGGGTAGCATGCTGAACTGCTATTCCTGAGATTGCCTACTGAAGTAGTGGCTCAGTGGCGTAGTGGGTAGCATGCTGAACTGCTATGCCCGAGGTTCCCTACTGAAGAAGCGGCTCAGTGGTGTAGTGGGTAGCATGCTGAACTGCTATTCCTGAGATTGCCTACTGAAGTAGTGGCTCAGTGGCGTAGTGGGTAGCATGCTGAACTGCTATGCCCGAGATTGTGGCTCAGTGGTGTAGTGGGTAGCATGCTGAACTGCTATGCCCGAGATTGTGGCTCAGTGGTGTAGTGGGTAGCATGCTGAACTGCTATTCCTGAGATTGCCTACTGAAGAAGCAGCTCAGTGGTGTAGTGGGTAGCATGCTGAACTGCTATGCCCGAGATTGTGGCTCAGTGGTGTAGTGGGTAGCATGCTGAACTGCTATGCCCGAGATTGTGGCTCAGTGGTGTAGTGGGTAGCATGCTGAACTGCTATGCCCGAGATTGCCTACTGAAGTAGCGGCTCAGTGGCGTAGTGGGTAGCATGCTGAACTGCTATGCCCGAGGTTCCCTACTGAAGAAGCGGCTCAGTGGTGTAGTGGATAGCATGCTGAACTGCTATGCCCGAGATTGCCTACTGAAGTAGCGGCTCAGTGGCGTAGTGGGTAGCATGCTGAACTGCTATGCCCGAGATTGTGGCTCAGTGGTGTAGTGGGTAGCATGCTGAACTGCTATGCCCGAGATTGCCTACTGAAGTAGCGGCTCAGTGGTGTAGTGGATAGCATGCTGAACTGCTATGCCCGAGATTGCCTACTGAAGTAGCGGCTCAGTGGCGTAGTGGGTAGCATGCTGAACTGCTATGCCCGAGATTGCCTACTGAAGTAGCGGCTCAGTGGTGTAGTGGATAGCATGCTGAACTGCTATGCCCGAGGTTCCCTACTGAAGAAGCGGCTCAGTGGCGTAGTGGGTAGCATGCTGAACTGCTATGCCCGAGATTGCGGCTTCAGTGGTATAGTGGGTAGCATGCTGAACTGCTATGCCCGAGATTGTGGCTCAGTGGTGTAGTGGGTAGCATGCTGAACTGCTATGCCCGAGATTTTGGATCAGTAGTGTAGAGGGTAGCATGCTGAACTGCTATGCCCGAGATTGCGGCTCAGTGGTATAGTGGGTAGCATGCTGAACTGCTATGCCCGAGATTGCCTACTGAAGTAGCGGCTCAGTGGTATAGTGGGTAGCATGCTGAACTGCTATGCCCGAGATCGCGGCTCAGTAGTGTAGTGGGTAGCATGCTGAACTGCTATGCCCGAGATTGCAGCTCAGTGGTGTAGTGGGTAGCATGCTGAACTGCTATTCCCGAGATTGCGGCTCAGTGGTATAGTGGGTAGCATGCTGAACTGCTATGCCCGAGATTGCCTACTGAAGTAGCGGCTCAGTGGTGTAGTGGGTAGCATGCTGAACTGCTATGCCCGAGATTGCGGCTCAGTGGTATAGTGGTTAGCATGCTGAACTGCTATTCCCGAGATTGTGGCTCAGTAGTGTAGTGGGTAGCATGCTGAACTGCTATGCCCGAGATTGCGGCTCAGTGGTGTAGTGGGTAGCATGCTGAACTGCTATGCCAGAGATTGCGGCTCAGTGGTATAGTGGGTAACATGCAGAACTGCTATGCCCGAGATTGTGGCTCAGTGGTGTAGTGGGTAGCATGATGAACTGCTATGCCCGAGATTGTGGCTCAGTGGTGTAGTGGGTAGCATGCTGAACTGCTATGCTCGAGATTGTGGCTCAGTGGTGTAGTGGGTAGCATGCTGAACTGCTATGCCCGAGATTGCCTACTGAAGTAGCGGCTCAGTGGCGTAGTGGGTAGCATGCGGATCTGCTATGCCCGAGATTGCGGCTTCAGTAGTGTAGTGGGTAGCATGCTGAACTGCTATGCCCGAGATTGCGGCTCAGTGGTGTAGTGGGTAGCATGCTGAACTGCTATGCCAGAGATTGCGGCTCAGTGGTATAGTGGGTAGCATGCTGAACTGCTATGCCAGAGATTGCGGCTCAGTGGTGTAGTGGGTAGCATGCTGAACTGCTATGCCCGAGATTGCGGAGCAGTAGTGTAGTGGGTAGCATGCTGAACTGCTATGCCCGAGATCGCGGCTCAGTGGTGTAGTGGGTAGCATGCTGAACTGCTATGCCCGAGATTGTGGCTCAGTGGTGTAGTGGGTAGCATGCTGAACTGCTATGCCCGAGATTGTGGCTCAGTGGTGTAGTGGGTAGCATGCTGAACTGCTATGCCCGAGA
This sequence comes from Meconema thalassinum, assembly GCA_946902985.2. Classification (NCBI taxonomy): domain Eukaryota; kingdom Metazoa; phylum Arthropoda; class Insecta; order Orthoptera; family Tettigoniidae; genus Meconema; species Meconema thalassinum. The sequence goes on along the minus strand of OX336395.1, from coordinate 17,325,639 downwards.
TTGTGGCTCAGTGGTGTAGTGGGTAGCATGCTGAACTGCTATGCCCGAGATCGCGGCTCAGTGGTGTAGTGGGTTGCATGCTGAACTGCTATGCCCGAGATTGTGGCTCAGTGGTGTAGTGGTTAGCATGCTGAACTGCTATGCCCGAGATTGTGGCTCAGTGGTGTAGTGGGTAGCATGCTGAACTGCTATGCCCGAGATCGCGGCTCAGTAGTGTAGTGGGTAGCATGCTGAACTGCTATGCCCGAGATTGTGGCTTAGTGGTGTAGTGGGTAGCATGCTGAACTGCTTTGCCAGAGATTGTGGCTCAGTGGTGTAGTGGGTAGCATGCTGAACTGCTATGCCCGAGATTGCGGCTCAGTAGTGTAGTGGGTAGCATGCTGAACTGCTAGTCCCGAGATTGCCTACTGAAGTAGCGGCTCAGTGGTATAGTGGGTAGCATGCTGAACTGCTATGCCCGAGATTGCGGCTCAGTGGTGTAGTGGGTAGCATGCTGAACTGCTATTCCCGAGATTGCCTACTGAAGTAGTGGCTCAGTGGTGTAGTGGGTAGCATGCTGAACTGCTATGCCCGAGATTGCCTACTGATGTAGTGGCTCAGTGGTGTAGTGGGTAGCATGCTGAACTGCTATGCCCGAGATTGCGGCTCAGTGGTGTAGTGGGTAGCATGCTGAACTGCTATTCCCGAGATTGCCTACTGAAGTAGTGGCTCAGTGGTGTAGTGGGTAGCATGCTGAACTGCTATGCCCGAGATTGCCTACTGAAGTAGTGGCTCAGTGGTGTAGTGGGTAGCATGCTGAACTGCTATGCCCGAGATTGCGGCTCAGTGGTGTAGTGGGTAGCATGCTGAACTGCTATGCCCGAGATTGCCTACTGAAGTAGCGGCTCAGTGGTATAGTGGGTAGCATGCTGAACTGCTATGCCCGAGATTGCCTACTGAAGTAGCGGCTCAGTGGTGTAGTGGGTAGCATGCTGAACTGCTATGCCCGAGATTGCCTACTGAAGTAGCGGCTCAGTGGTATAGTGGGTAGCATGCTGAACTGCTATGCCCGAGATTGCCTACTGAAGTAGCGGCTCAGTGGTATAGTGGGTAGCATGCTGAACTGCAATGCCCGAGATTGTGGCTCAGTGGTATAGTGGTTAGCATGCTGAACTGCTATGCCCGAGATTGTGGCTCAGTGGTGTAGTGGGTAGCATGTTGAACTGCTATGCCCGAGATTGCGGCTCAGTAGTGTAGTGGGTAGCATGCAGAACTGCTATGCCCGAGATTGCCTACTGAAGTAGCGGCTCAGTGGTGTAGTGGGTAGCATGCTGAACTGCTGTGCCCGAGATTGCCTACTGAAGTAGCGGCTCAGTGGTGTAGTGGGTAGCATGCTGAACTGCAATGCCCGAGGTTCCCTACAGAAGTAGCGGCTCAGTGGCGTAGTGGGTAGCATGCTGAACTGCTATGCCCGAGATTCCCTACTGAAGTAGCGGCTCAGTGGCGTAGTGGGTGGCATGCTGAACTGCTATGCCCGAGATTCCCTACTGAAGTAGCGGCTCAGTGGTGTAGTGGGTAGCATGCTGAACTGCTATGCCCGAGATTGCGGCTTCAGTGGTGTAGACGGTAGCATTTTTTAAGAGCGTCAAATATCCTTCAGTATGCCCTCCTTCTGAGGGGATGTAACGTCGGCGGCCCGATGTCATATATTTATGGCATGTAAAATATCCTACCGCTACAATTGGTAGTGTGTAGCCAACTTTTTAGGTTATATTTCGTTATTATTAAGTGTATGGAATTTTACATAATGGACAAGTATATACAATATTATACAAACACCTACTAAGAATACATGGTACTAAGTAGTGAACAAATACACATGGATATCTAAATTATTTATCCATTGCACTAGGGATACTGAGGCATCAGCAAGGTCTTTCTGGTCTCCACCATAAGCACGCAGAGGGCATTCGTCCAATACGTCATGCATGGTCTGGACCAGTGCGCCACAATCACACGCTGGAGAGTCCCTGAAGCCCCATTGGTGAAGGGAGAATGCAGATCTTCCACAATTAGTGCGAAACCTGTTTAGTGATGACCACGTTCTTCTTGGCAAACTGAAACCAGCTGGGGCATGGTTTGGATTAAAGAGGCTTGGCCACTCCGGAGCTGTACGAAACATTTGCTGTTTCCATTCCTCTTTTAAATTGAAACCAGCATCCATCAGATTCTTAGCTGTTTTCATTGGTGGCTTGCGGGATTTCAGCCTTTGTCGCCAGTGATCTGAAACATCCCTGTGAATGGGTAAAGTTGGATTGGACAAGATCTTATCATACGGTATTCTTGAACAAGAGCTCTTGATCATCGCAGGTTTGGTGGAGCAATGTGAGACAGGACTGGCAGCCAGTGTGTTGCAGTAGGCTTCGGAGTACCGGGGATGATACGCATGATGGTTTTAAGTTGTACATCAACTTTTTTACGTGGCAACTCTTAAGTCATGATGAAGAGCAGCATTCAGCTGCAGAGTACACGAAGCCAAGCGCAGTACATCGTAGTGTGTCCGCTGAAGTACCCCATGAAGTTCCACACAATTTAAATAGAATATTATTACGCGATCTCAGCTTAGATCCCAGGTTTTCAAGATGCTTTCTGTCAGATAGAGTTCGGTCAAGCGTTCTGCCGAGATACTTTGGATTAGGATTGTGCTTTAGTAATGAGCCATTGAAGCATATTTGGAGTTTGGTATTAGCCAGCTTGTTGTGGAGATGGAAACAAGCAGATTCTGTCTTATTAATGCTGGGTTGTAGTCTCCAGTTTTGAAAGTAAGAGCTGAGTGTATTCAGGTCAGACGTCAGGATGGCATCGGCATGGCTGAAATCTGGGTGTTGAAAGGAAATGGGAAGGTCGTCTGCATAAGAGAATTTTACTGATTTTGTCTCCGGAATATCCGATATATAGAGATTGAATAGAAGAGGTGCCAATACTGAACCCTGGGGAAGGCCATTTTTTTGTTTCCTAAGACGATTAATGTCATCATTCATGACGACACGAAAGAGCCTTTCGGTTAGCATTCCGTTGAATCACTATATTAAGTTCTAATGTTCGCCACTAGCTTTGAGTGATATCTGGCAGCCAAAGGTGTAAGTACTTCAAATTGAACGCTACTTGTAGATCACCATATGGGTGTCCACATAGAAGCAGCTACAAACTCTGTCCCGTCACTTAAAGCCATGCGCTAAATACATAAATAAATAAATAAATAAATAAATAAATAACTATTTGAGTACAGTAGAAAGTAACTTGACCCATTTAATTGTTATATATATTTAATACATGTAATCATTTCCATGAGTGTATTTTACATATTCATAACTTGCACCCCGACTGAAAAGTTAAACAAGACAATCTGTATTATCATAGAGTGATACTAGTAAAACCAAAATTCCGATAAATGCTGTGAGTTGGGAACACTAATTTAATTGAAATGAACAGCATGTAGAACTCTTGGGGAGTTTTTAATCATTTATATAAGCAAAATCCCAATAGTGAATAACTTAGGTGGCTCTGAACATGGTTATTGAACCAACTGTCAACTTGTCTTATCCATGTTTACCTCACCAATCTTATCCCATTACGGATGGTTGGAATCAGAAACATTGCTCTTCGTGATTGGCGATTGGTAGCAAGAATGTCTACTGTTCTTGTGGGGCCATCGGATGACTAATAATGTTTCCTCTTCTTGAGAAGTCGTCAGATGACTTACAAATTATGCTATTCCATGGGAGCCACTGGATAACAAACGATATCTGCTCTTCTTGTTGAGGAACAGATGACTCAACTCTTCTTGAGAAGTCGTCAGATGACTTACAAATTATGCTATTCCACTGGATAACAAACAATATCTGCTCCACTTGTTGAGACATCAAATGACAATACTCTTCTAGTAAAGCCATCAGATGAGAAACAATGTTTGCACTTCTAGTGGAGCCATCAGGTGAAAAATGCTTGCTTTTCTTGCGGGGGGGGGGGGGGGGGGCTTTTTCAAAGTTCCTCCAATTAGTAAATTTAGCTTAGCAAATGGTTCACACTTTTGGGTTAACAAGTGTGCCATCAATCCTCTGAGAAAAAATTTGACTTCGCATATACTTCGTTAGTATGGTTTAGCTCCGATATGGGTAAAATGTGTCTTCAAATGTCCTCTTTGAATAAAGTTGGTTCCGCATATGGTATAGTATCTCTCTGGTATGGGTTACCTATTCCTTCAAAAGCTCTCTATGAGCAAATTAGGTTTCGCACATGCGACACGAGTATGGTATCCCACTGCTATGGGTAAGCATTTGTTTCTTGAAATTTCCTTCCCGGGTATACATGGCCTCGCACGTGTCTCCTCAAACGCCCTCTTCGAGCAAATTTGACACTGCATATGCTAGATGAGCGTGGCTTCTCGCCGGTATGGGTGAATATGTGCGTCGTCAACTCTTTTTACAAACAAACTTGTTTTCGTATACGCTTCACATGTATGGCATTTTGACAGAATGGGTAAATTTTAAGTTTCTTGAGTATAGATGGCTCCGCATATGCTACAGGGGTTTGACTAAGCACGTGTCTCCCTAAACCCCCTTTCGGAGTAAATTATGCACGACATACGCCACACGTGTGAGGGTTCTCGCTGGTATGGATTAAGATATGTGTCTTCAAAACTCTTCTCCGAACAAAGTTGCCTTCGGATCAAGTACATGAGTAAGGCTTCTCACCGGTATAGGTTAATATGTGTCTCGTCAAATTTCCTCTCTGAGCAAATTTTGTATCACATAGGCTACATGGGTTTGGCTGTTCACCCGTATAGATTAACATGTGCGACTTCAAATCTCCTTTCGGAGAAAATTTGCCTACGCATACAGTACATGATTAAGGCTTCGCGCCGGTATGAGTTAGCATGTGTGACCACAAATGCCCTACTTGAGTGCATACGCTACACGAGTGAGGAATGGGTTAACAAGTGATTTTTCGAATCTCCTTTTCGAGCAAATTTGCCTTCGCATATTGTACATAAGTAACGCTCCTCGCCGGTTGCACCGTTAGCGGTTGAGCATTACTAACAAAATTACGCGTCAGAGTAGCAGAGATAAACGCAGTGAAAAAAACAACTATAGAAAACTGGGAAAGGAGATGAAGTTTAAATTACGCTGGGCCAAAGTTTGCATTTTAAATCCAAGAACATTTCCCAAAAATAAACACAGAATGATAAAATTGCACAAGGCAATATCCAAAAGAAATACAAAAATGTCATGAAATGTAATAATAGAAAACCCAGATGCGAGAGGTCGAGACTTCGTTACAGTACGGAGCCAAGACCGAATCGAAAATCAAAAGGCTTAATGAGGGAGAAATTAAAATTAGAAATAATGAAGTCAGCGCAACACAAAACTACTTACGATGTATTTAAAATAAAAAAAAATATGTGCACTCAAAATATAAAATATTCTTAAATACAAGGTAGGAGGTAAATTTAATAAGACACAAATAATATGATGTTCAACTAAGACAAAACTAGTGACTTAAGAGGATAGCAGATCAGAAGAAAAAGGTAAACTTATAGAAAGAAATGCACACCCAACCGAAAACACTACCCGAATATACTAAATTTCAAATAATATGAAATGTTATAAACATACAGGAGGACGAGAGGAAAGGTCAAAACTCTGAGACGGTCAAAATCGAACTTTCCCAAAAGAAGCGGTGCTTTCCACGATGTTCTGAAAGCATGCAAGGGGGTGGGGAGCGAGAGAGGGAGAGGGGGGAATGTGTGGAGGTTGGGGGTGGGGTAGGTAACACAGTGAAAGTCGAAAAAGGAACAGAAGGGAAATCAAATAAACGAGATTACGTTACTTATTAAATGACGAGAACTCAAATGAACACAATCAAAATTGAAAGTATACCTGAAATATAGAATTATTGCATAACTGAGCCGTACAAATACGACACATGACGTAAAGAATAATGCACCATTGGAGCTGAGAGAAACCCAGGTCCCATCAGCCATATACTCAATCAAAGGGACTCGCACCACATAAGTTCGTGAATCCCGTGGCTACACTTTACACACACACACCAAAAAGCCCAGTTGTCATCAAACCAAAGACAGAAAATTTCCTCACACGAGGTCATTTCCGTTTGGGGCACAAGAAATGAGCAGACGAAGCACCAGAAGGTAGATATAAGCCACAACGAATTAAATGGCGATACTTTCAATTCTTAGTGGTTCGAAAATAGATTACGTAATCAACATATTGACAAAAGTAACACAACCTTCACCATGGAGATACAAAGACAATGCTCAACACATCATGGAAAACAGAAATGTAAAATATGCAACATAGAACATAAATAAATACCACCTAATTAAATAAAAATACACCGAGTGGTACTCACAACTATTTGCTCAAAACGAGCGGGCATCAGCCCGGCTCACACACATCCGAGAGTGCGCAAGAGAAACACGTGTCCACCGATCCTCTCCCTGCTATCACAAGACCTAAGAAAAATGCGTAGCGCGGGACAGGATTATGGTGCGGCCAACGGTAATTACCTTGCACCAAAAAACGCAACTACACTAAACAATAAGGAGGATACATGGGTTACTTGGCTAGGTGTTGCAAAACATAACACATGCTTGAGCAATAGCGCTCCTTCGAGCAAGCGAAACATTCGCACTACGGTGTTACAAAGCTGGTGAAATCATAATGTTAATAATAATAACAATAATAAATAGGGAAGAGCGGTTCACGGTATGGGTTTAGATGTTTGACCTCAAATGCCCTCTTTGAGAAAATGTTGCATAGCATATTACTTTTCACGAGTGAGGCTTCTCGCCGGTATGGGTTAACATGTGTGTCTTTAAAGTTCCTCTCCGAGCAAATTTGCCTTCGCATACACTACATAAGTAAGGCTTTTCGCCGGAATGAGTTAACATGTGTGTCTTTAAAGTTCCTCTCCGAGCAAATTTGCCTTCGCATACACTACATGAGTAAGGCTTTTCGCCGGTATGAATTAATATGTGTGACCTCAATTGCCCTCGTTGGGAATATCTTGCATCGCATTCGTTACACGAGTGAGGCTTATCGCCGGAGTGAGTTAAGAAGTGTCTTTTTAAATCTCCTCTCCGAGCAAATCTGCCTTCGCATACAGTACATGAGTAAGGCTTCTTGCCGGTATGGATTATCATGTGTGACCTCAAATGCCCTCCTTGAGAAAAAGTATCGTCGCATACACTACATGAGTAAGGCTTTTCACCGGTATGAATTAACATGTGTACTCTCAAATGCCCACGTCGAGAAAACCTGGCATTGCATACGCTACACGTATGAGGCTTCTCGCCAGAATGGGATAGCAAATGTTGTTTCAAATCTTCTTTTCGACCAAATCTGCCTTCGCATACACTACAAGAGTATGGCTTCTGGCCAGTATGAGTTAACATGTGTGATTTCAATTGCCCTCTTAGGGAAAATTTTGCATCGCACAAACTACATGAGTAAGGCTTTTCGTCGGTATGAGTTAACATGTGAGACCTCAAATGCCCTGGTTGCGAAAATCTTGCATCGCATACGCTACACGAGTGAGGCTCATTGCCGGTATGAATTAACATGTGTGACATCAAATGCCCTCGTTGAGAAAATCTTACATCGCATACGCTACACGAGTCAGGCTTCTCGCCGGAATGAGTTAACATGTGTGTCTTTAAAGTTCCTCTCCGAGAAAATTTGCCTTCGCATACGCTACATGAGTAAGGCTTCTCGCCGGAATGGGTTAACAAGTGTGCCTTCAAATTAATTTTCCGATCAAATGTACCATCCCGTTCGGTACATGTGTGAGGTTTCTTGTCGGTATGCGTTATTATATGTCCCATCAAATTCGATTCGTTGGAAAATTTGGCATTGCATATACTACATAAAAACGATTCCTTGCTGCTATGGATCAGCTGGTTCGTCTTCAAACATTCTTTGATTTTAAATTGTCGACCAGTATTACTCATCAGGTAAATGTTCCTAACAGCTGGATCTGAGGAATCAGGATGTATCAGCCTGAAATAATTGGTATTAATATATTTTAGTGCGTTCGTTGAATAATCTGGAAAAGGAGAATGATAATCTCGAGATCCAGAAATCCAGATTATGAAATGTTATTTGGGTTAACTTTCAATAATGATCAGGATATTGTACTGTCCCCGTAAATCCGGATAGTAGGCTGTCAGATATCCGCCCCCTCAATCGGATTGCCAATAATCAAACGCACTGGCACAGCTACATCAATGAAAATGGCACTGACAGATACTACCGAGATTAGAGCACAGCAGTTAACAAGAAATTATTGTGGGACACACCAAAATATACGGGGGTTCATACTTACCTTTACTTACCTCTTCAAATTAATCTCGGGAATGGGTTGCCAACTGGATCACTTAAAGTATGCCCACACAATAACCTCCACCATGATATTTAAAATGAACCAAGACGAAGACAAGAAACTTTAAACTGTACAATAATTTATTTCACATAAAGGGAATGACTTTAACAAAAACTCAACAAAATACACGTGGCTGGCAATCAGAAGCCATTGTCAATATAATCATGTCCTCCTGTAGGACTGGTAGACGTTACATACAAAATTTTATCTTTCACTTGCTTATAAAGAACGTAATAATAGTAATACACTTGGAATGGATGAGGGAATTGGGACAAGACACGTAGCAATTGTTTTCCTCTTTCATAAACATCACACTTTATTTATAACTGCAGGCCTGTTATGTAATTGACCTTGGCCTCTAACATACAGTTGTCAGGCCAGCTGCGATCCACCCTTCAACAAGTCGGATGCCCACGTCGTCAAACGGGCCCACCTGTTCGGCTAGTGCTAGCATATGCTCGTAACCTTCGAGCTTAGCTCTGTTTCAAACGCATTAAATGTCCTCAACTCAACTCAAATATTAACACGCAAATCTTTTAAATGCTTCAATCACATGTTACTGGATTACTCTAATAATCCCAAAACTTGTTTAGTTACATAATCCATATGTATAATTAGCGTTCTTTAGAGTATATTAACAAAACTCTTAATGTTTATAACAAATGCTCATTAATTGTTTATAACAATTACAAATTGTTTATAATGTTGTCAAATGACAATCGAAAAATCTATACACGCCTCTCTTAATTCCTTTCATTTCACAATTATTATTAAAGATAATTACATAATTTATTTACAATATTTATATTTATTTATTTTTGAAATACATTAAACCACACGTTTATCCGGTTGATAATTACTCAAATCAGGTTAATATAATCGACCAATGAAGGTTAGTTATATTTAAGTGTTATAAATCCAGGTTTAATAAGTTTTAATAATTATTATTATTATTATTTGTGACGGTAACCTCCATTCAAAATCGTTATCTCAAATTATTTAACACTCTTGTTAATTTTAACAGTAATTTCACATGATTAATTTTCAAAGGACCTGGACAATAAACTCAGCGGAAAATACTTCGCTTCAAATGCACAAAATTGCATAAAATAGGCCCAGAATTCATCATATATTTCAATATATATGGCATAAAAATCTTCCATAATCCATACAAAAAACCTCCACTTATAATCTCTTCAACACCATTAATATTACTGTGGGAACCTCCTTCAATTATTCAAGGGCATTATTCATCAGCGACTTTTACATGTCCACTGAACTAACGATTATACATCCATAGTTCCACTTCAAAAATTCTTATATTCATTAATTGTTTCAAAACTGTTATTTTATTTAACCTTCGTGGGTTTCATTCATGAATCGATATGAAGTAAAAATTTGCCAATCACAAAAATAAATTTAATAGCAAATACGATTATACACGCCTTTCTGGTCTATCAAAATTGAGATTAATATCTCCTAAGTAATATAGTATAAAAATACTATCTTCAAACAAAGTTCATCTAAACTGCAAAATAGTCGAATAGAATACAATTAGACTGTGGAATGCAAACATTATTGTTCCAATCTAGTATTGAGAAAAATTCCTATCAAATGTTCATTACTATAGTGTATCAAAAAAAAATTGTAATCAATGTTCATATTTCATAAAATTTTCTGTAATGCAATGGTAATGACGATAACTGACGATAAATGTCTATGTTGCAATCATGTTCATATAATGACTAGTATTTCCAAGATCGTCGATACAGAAATAGATTTTAACGCTCTAAAATCTTTTAATTATTCTTCTTTCTTGAGGATGACAGAAAATTGGTCAAGTAATTTACTGAAAAGAATTACTTTAATAAAGTGACACGCTGTCTGAATTCAAATCTGCCATAGAAAATCATTAACTTTACAGTCAAATCGTGACTACAAAAATATGCAAATTACTGGAAGAAAATTAATTATCAGTCTCAACTGATCCAAAATTATTTAAATCTGCCACTGACATAATAATGTCTTAATAAATCGTAGAAAAAGCATAAATCATCGAAGTGTACTGAGTACAGAAATATCAGGCAAGAAAATGGGGCATAAAATATATATGGGACAAAAATATGGGAAAAATGGTTGCTCAGACATCGCTAAATGGCTCAAATAAAACAAGAAACGTTCACGACTACCTTATCTGTTGATTGAAGTTCCAGAGGAAAATCTTCCAAAGAAGACTGGTGATGGTTCCATTTCACCAAAAAGATATGCTCCGTCCTCGAACCTGGAATCAGCGCCCTCGGAGAATCGAACTGCTTCCTCCTCCGGAAATTGCACTGCTCCGTGTATACGATAGACATCCTTCTGGCAAAACTCTTCTGTGTGAGCCGGGTCCACCCTGGCCTCCCTTGATAGTTCCTGAAGTTCTGGTAGTAATTCGCCATGAAGTTTATTGCAGTTATTTCCGTAGAAATATTCATATTTGTGGAGTATGAATATGTTTCCACTGCCATTTGAAATAATTCAGCGTTGGACAACGATGCATGAGTGTAGTTGGATGTTCACTACATGCTCGCTTTTGTAGAAAGACGACTAGCGAAGTTCCATGCTGTTAATTCACTCCATCGATATATGTCCCAATTGCATTAAAGTCCTTAGTCTTGCATCTCCACTTCCGTTATAATAGTTGAAATAATTGCCATATTATATTGTTCCATGTTAGAATGCAGCGTTATATTATTAAAAGCAATATGTAGTAGCACGGTTTCAGTGCCAGTGTCAGCCGTAGCGTACAATGTGATATATTTTAAAAGTGCTTCTCAGGCGGCGAGAAAATCACTTTTGTCTGCCGTCTTAAAATGCCAATATCTTTCGAATTATATTCTTGAAAATGTTCAACCTTTCTACACACTTTGATATAGTACTGCACAATAGAATTAGCTTAAAGGCATTAGTCAACTCTTGATATGTTAACTTGTAGACTTGAAAATGAGTGCGTTTCAACTTCGCCTAGTTTCCAAACACCGTAAAATGGAACTGCGGCACGCTCGAAGCTCGTTCGATGCGGTTGGCTTTACCACACGCTAAAGACGACTTGTTTCACTTTATCACTCGAAAACGACTATAACATCAGCAATATATATGCGGTATCAGACACATGAGATATATGAGCTATGAGATATGAGAGCTCCTCTCTGCTGTGCAAGACCTTTTATCAACTTCTTAAGGGGCGTATCCATCCCTTCCATAGCTCGTTTCTCCGTCATCGCTACAAGTTCTAACTTTGGCAATACTTGACGGATTTTCAAATTTCAAAAACTCAAAAATAATTTCTTCAAAATTCCAAATCAATGCCATAACTGAAAATAGATTTCCACAATTCTGCATGCCAAAAGTAATTAAATATGATAGTTTCAGTAATCTCCGTCTCCCTCCTAACTATCGTTCATTGGTTTGAGTCTCTCCTCCAATCGCGTAACTTCTTCCTCAGCACAATTCCTCGTTTCCCTGCGACTGCGTCGTAAATCTCAGATCTTTCTCGAACAAAATCATGACGTCACCAAGAATCTCAGCTCAAGCAGCCTACTTGCGTGAAGTCTGCGTCATCCGTGCCTACGTCATAAATATCCACGTCACAACTATGACAGCCATAACTTTCTTCATATTTTCCAATACAGCCACCGTGGTCTCAATATAATTCAATTACGGGGGCATTCTCTCTTCACCACGTTTTAAAAACAGTTGCAAATTGTTTTTAAACTCTGTGTTATAAATATCTCAATTCACTTGAACACGAAATTGAATTATTATTGGCTTACTCTTATATGATATTTCCTCAATGTTCCTTAATCATAAGTCTCTTCTACTCTGGTTTGTGTGTGGCTAATGTATTCTCTCCTCTCTACTTTCTCTTCTGTCCAGTATTCCTATTTTCCAAGTTCTGCTGACTTGTAGAAGGACCAGGATCGATCACTACATCCTGTCTTTTCTTTTGGTTTTCAGCTTCCTTCTCCCGTAATTCCTTAAGATACTGCTGACTTTCTTTCTCTCTCTCCTGATATTTGTCGGGTGTCATAACCTGACCTTGAGAATTCTGATTTTGATTCTGGTAATTTCTATAGTAATTCCTATTGTAGCCCTGGTTATTGTAGTATCTACCTCTTCCGTTGTTGTAGTTTCCTCTATTATTATTCCAGCCTCTTCTTTGCTGATATGGACGGTAACCTTGCGATCTGTGGTTGCGAAAGTGATGGTTCCTGTGAGTACCTACATTTTCAGTTTTTTCTTCATCAGGCTTGTCAGTTTGCTGAACTTGATCCATATAGACAGTATTGATGTCTTTGAATTCGTGCCTCTGACCTTTTTGTACCACATTTGGCATTGGACTCGTGTAGTCAAGCCTTCTTAATAATTCGTCTATACTGGTCAAATCCCTGATGTTTGACGATATGATGAGTCTTCTCACCTCCACAGGCAGCATACGAGAAATCGCATCTATCAACTGCTCTGTTGACAATGGGGGTTGCAAAAATCTCAAGCGTGATAACTGGCTCGTGAAGAAATCAGCGTACCGTGTTGGAAGAGTACCTGAATACTTCCTTGAGTATACCTCAGCTCTTAATGAATTCTGCGCTTCGATGGACCAGAATCGTTTTATCAGTGCCTCTGCAAATTCGTCAAAATTACAGAACGCATAGCGAAATGCTCTGAACCATTCAAGGGGTCCTCCAGCTAGAAATCTCTCCACTATCCTCATCTCTCTTTCTCTGGGAATGTGAGCTTCAATTAAATAGTCTTTCAGGTTCCGGATATATTCTATCGGTGTTAGACTATCAGTATTGCTAAATTTTTGAGGTTTGTCCTCGAAGTTCCGGATGACTGTCACATTTCTCGGATATGAATCCATGTAATTCTTCCCACTATCACCATATCTCCATTCAGGTTCAATATTCCTATCCTCTTCTTCTTCTCGGAATCTGGATATACGTTCCTCAGGACAAATATCTCTCTCTTCTGTAGCGAGGTTACATCTTCTGACGTAATTCCTATCATCGTCACCAGTCAAGCCTTCTGGATCCTTATCCGTGATTTCCGTGATGACTTTTCTAATTAACTCTTCTTTATAGGTTTCCATCATGCTGGCTTCTCCTAGTTTCAAATTCTGAAGTTTGCTCGTGGTTTCATTAACATCAGAGACAACCTTATGAATTTGTTCCTTTAATGTTTGCACGTCCTGACCTATTTGCGTTCTATCCTCTACCTGCTTTTCGGATAGCGAGTCCATCCTTATACTCAAATCTTTCCTAATTTGCACTACCTCATTATTAATGTCTACTTGTGTACTGGCAAGTTTTCTTTCAATTCGTTCCTGAATCTGAGTTACATGTTCCCCACTTGACCTATTCCATTCATCTTTCCACACCGTTACATTTGCAGATAACATTTCCGCAATATCTACTTCGATATCATCTTTAAGTAAACGATTATGATCTAATACTTGGGTTCTCATGACCTCTACATCATACTTTAAACCTGCTAAAGAAGCTGTTGTCCTAACAGACTCGTCAACTAACCTAGTTGTTAATGCACTAATGTTACGAGTACAAAGTGTTTTTGAAGTTTCAATTTCTTCTCTAACTTTATTAACATCAGTTTGAACTTTAGCAATGTCTACAAAAACAGTGTTAACTTCTACTTGTATCTTAGTTATATCGCTTTGTATCTCATTTACATCTGAATGAATGTTATTAATGTCTACTTGAACATTTGACACATCGGTTCGAACATTATGAATCCCTCTTTGAACCTCTTCAACTTTATTTTGTACAGTAGCAACATCGTTCCTAACAACAATTACTTCAGCTCTAGCACATGAAATATCACCCCGGACATTAGCAACATCAAGATTCAACATAGTAAGATCTTTCTGTACCATAGAAACATCAGTTTTAACATCAGAAACATCTTTATGAATGTCACTTACTGCATTCTCGATTCCCTGGGTACTGATCTGTAAACGCGACATATCATTTTCTAAATTTGCAGAACTAGTCTGAAGAACTTTCAGATTTTCATCCAGCATCTGCTTTGTTCGACTAGCATTCCTAGCTTCCATCTCCTTCATACTGTTATCCAGCCTAACAGACATGTTACTAGCATTCTCCTCCATTCTAATAGACATATTACTAGAATTCTCCTCCATCATCTGCTTCATACTGCTATTCATGCTAGCTTTCATCTCCTCCAACATTATTCTCAGACTTTCATCTGCCATTTCAATATTATTCAAAAATAGACTGCGTTAGGGACATACATCAAACAGAGCAAAATAACAACATCTGAGCAACACTTTTCACCATATATAAAGTTTGAGCTTTTTTCTGTCTTAAATCTAACTTATAATTACCTTATAATTAACCGTCGTAGACATCTTTTGTTGAAATAAACCCAAGCACATGTTCAAATTTCTTTGGTTCATTTTAAAATATCCTAACACAAATAATTTACATTTACAATCCAAATAATTTAATTTTATCTTTAATATGACGAAACATGTCATAAGCCGGTCAAATAAAATAAGATTCCAGATCATAGGCGATTTTTCTAAGTTTCCAGCCTATTTAACCTCTCTCAAGTTGTATAAGACCTGATCTTTTCTGAGTGTAATTTTCCTAATACAACACAACATTTAATCCCTATATAATCACACTCTCAAATTCTACAATTGGCCAAGACATCTAACAAAGAATCAACCTCTTTATTTGAGTCTTCACAATCCCATTGACATCGATAACTTGGTAATCCAATGTTATTCGAACACTCCACAAAATTGCGGTGCCAATTCTACTGCAATAACTTGGTAATCCAATGTTTTGCTGAACGTGCCAATCGAGCTGATCGAGCTGATCGTGCCCCACGAAATTGCGGTGCCAATCCTACTGGCGTTCAACCTGGTAATCCAGTTTTGTCGAACCTGCCCCACGTTATAGGGTCGCCAATCCTACTGTCCCCGTAAATCCGGATAGTAGGCTGTCAGATATCCGCCCCCTCAATCGGATTGCCAATAATCAAACGCACCGGCACAGCTACATCAATGAAAATGGCACTGACAGATACTACCGAGATTAGAGCACAGCAGTTAACAAGAAATTATTGAGGAACACACCAAAATATACGGGGGTTCATACTTACCTTTACTTACCTCTTCAAATTAATCTCGGGAATGAGTTGCCAACTGGATCACTTAACGTATGCCCACACAATAACCTCCACCATGATATTTAAAATGAACCAAGACGAAGACAAGAAACTTTAAACTGTACAATAATTTATTTCACATAAAGGGAATGACTTTAACAAAAACTCAACAAAACACACGTGGCTGGCAATCAGAAGCCATTGTCAATATAATCATGTCCTCCTGTAGGACTGGTAGACGTTACATACAAAATTTTATCTTTCACTTGCTTATAAAGAACGTAATAATAGTAATACACTTGGAATGGATGCGGGAATTGGAACGAGACACGTAGCAATTGTTTTCCTCTTTCATAAACATCACACTTTATTTATAACTGCAGGCCTGTTATGTAATTGACCTTGGCCTCTAACATACAGTTGTCAGGCCAGCTGCGATCCACCCTTCAACAAGTCGGATGCCCACGTCGTCAAACGGGCCCACCTGTTCGGCTAGTGCTAGCATATGCTCGTAACCTTCGAGCTTAGCTCTGTTTCAAACGCATTAAATGTCCTCAACTCAACTCAAATATTAACACGCAAATCTTTTAAATGCTTCAATCACATGTTACTGGATTACTCTAATAATCCCAAAACTTGTTTAGTTACATAATCCATATGTATAATTAGCGTTCTTTAGAGTATATTAACAATGCTCTTAATGTTTATAACAAATGCTCATTAATTGTTTATAACGATTACAAATTGTTTATAATGTTGTCAAATGACAATCGAAAAATCTATACACGCCTCTCTTAATTCCTTTCATTTCACAATTATTATTAAAGATAATTACATAATTTATTTACAATATTTATATTTATTTATTTTTGAAATACATTAAACCACACGTTTATCCGGTTGATAATTACTCAAATCAGGTTAATATAATCGAACAATGAAGGTTAGTTATATTTAAGTGTTATAAATCCAGGTTTAATAAGTTTTAATAATAATTATTATTATTATTATTTGTGACGGTAACCTCCATTCAAAATCGTTATCTCAAATTATTTAACACTCTTGTTAATTTTAACAGTAATTTCACATGATTAATTTTCAAAGGACCTGGACAATAAACTCAGCGGAAAATACTTCGCTTCAAATGCACAAAATTGCATAAAATAGGCCCAGAATTCATCATATATTTCAATACATATGGCATGAAAATCTTCCATAATCCATACACAAAACCTCCACTTATAATCTCTTCAACACCATTAATATTACTGTGGGAACCTCCTTCAATTATTCAAGGGCATTATTCATCAGCGACTTTTACATGTCCACTGAACTAACGATTATACATCCATAGTTCCACTTCAAAAATTCTTATATTCATTAATTGTTTCAAAACTGTTATTTTATTTAACCTTCGTGGGTTTCATTCATGAATCGATATGTAGTAAAAATTTGCCAATCACAAAAATAAATTTAATAGCAAATACGATTATACACGCCTTTCTGGTCTATCAAAATTGAGATTAATATCTCCTAAGTAATATAGTATAAAAATACTATCTTCAAACAAAGTTCATCTAAACTGCAAAATAGTCGAATAGAATACAATTAGACTGTGGAATGCAAACATTATTGTTCCAATCTAGTATTGAGAAAAATTCCTATCAAATGTTCATTACTATAGTGTATCAAAAAAAATTGTAATCAATGTTCATATTTCATAAAATTGTCTGTAATGCAATGGTAATGACGATAACTGACGATAAATGTCTATGTTGCAATCATGTTCATATAACGACTAGTATTTCCAAGATCGTCGATACAGAAATAGATTTTAACGCTCTAAAATCTTTTAATTATTCTTCTTTCTTGAGGATGACAGAAAATTGGTCAAAGTAATTTACTGAAAAGAATTACTTTAATAAAGTGACACGCTGTCTGAATTCAAATCTGCCATAGAAAATCATTAACTTTACAGTCAAATCGTGACTACAAAAATATGCAAATTACTGGAAGAAAATTAATTATCAGTCTCAACTGATCCAAAATTATTTAAATCTGCCACTGACATAACAATGTCTTAATAAATCGTAGAAAAAGCATAAATCATCGAAGTGTACTGAGTATAGAAATATCAGGCAAGAAAATGGGGCATAAAATATATATGGGACAAAAATATGGGGAAAATGGTTGCTCAGACATCGCTAAATGGCTCAAATAAAACAAGAAACGTTCACGACTACCTTATCTGTTGATTGAAGTTCCAGAGGAAAATCTTCCAAAGAAGACTGGTGATGGTTCCATTTCACCAAAAAGATATGCTCCGTCCTCGAACCTGGAATCAGCGCCCTCGAAGAATCGAACTGCTTCCTCCTCCGGAAATTGCACTGCTCCGTGTATACGATAGACATCCTTCTGGCAAAACTCTTCTGTGTGAGCCGGGTCCACCCTGGCCTCTCTTGATAGTTCCTGAAGTTCTGGTAGTAATTCGCCATGAAGTTTATTGCAGTTATTTCCGTAGAAATATTCATATTTGTGGAGTATGAATATGTTTCCACTGCCATTTGAAATAATTCAGCGTTGGACAACGATGCATGAGTGTAGTTGGATGTTCACTACATGCTCGCTTTTGTAGAAAGACGACTAGCGAAGTTCCATGCTGTTAATTCACTCCATCGATATATGTCCCAATTGCATTAAAGTCCTTAGTCTTCCATCTCCACTTCCGTTATAATAGTTGAAAGAATTGCCATATTATATTGTTCCATGTTAGAATGCAGCGTTATATTATCAAAAGCAATATGTAGTAGCACGGTTGCAGTGCCAGTGTCAGCCGTAGCGTACAATGTGATATATTTTAAAAGTGCTTCTCAGGCGGCGAGAAAATCACTTTTGTCTGCCGTCTTAAAATGCCAATATCTTTCGAATTATATTCTTGAAAATGTTCAACCTTTCTACACACTTTGATATAGTACTGCACAATAGAATTAGCTTAAAGGCATTAGTCAACTCTTGATATGTTAACTTGTAGACTTGAAAATGAGTGCGTTTCAACTTCGCCTAGTTTCCAAACACCGTAAAATGGAACTGCGGCACGCTCGAAGCTCGTTCGATGCGGTTGGCTTTACCACACGCTAAAGACGACTTGTTTCACTTTATCACTCGAAAACGACTATAACATCAGCAATATATATGCGGTATCAGACACATGAGATATATGAGCTATGAGATATGAGAGCTCCTCTCTGCTGTGCAAGACCTTTTATCAACTTCTTAAGGGGCGTATCCATCCCTTCCATAGCTCGTTTCTCCGTCATCGCTACAAGTTCTAACTTTGGCAATACTTGACGGATTTTCAAATTTCAAAAACTCAAAAATAATTTCTTCAAAATTCCAAATCAATGCCATAACTGAAAATAGATTTCCACAATTCTGCATGCCAAAAGTAATTAAATATGATAGTTTCAGTAATCTCCGTCTCCCTCCTAACTATCGTTCATTGGTTTGAGTCTCTCCTCCAATCGCGTAACTTCTTCCTCAGCACAATTCCTCGTTTCCCTGCGACTGCGTCGTAAATCTCAGATCTTTCTCGAACAAAATCATGACGTCACCAAGAATCTCAGCTCAAGCAGCCTACTTGCGTGAAGTCTGCGTCATCCGTGCCTACGTCATAAATATCCACGTCACAATTATGACAGCCATAACTTTCTTCAAATTTTCCAATACAGCCACCGTGGTCTCAATATAATTCAATTACGGGGGCAGTACCAGGTACTCATCTGGTTCCACTCTTCAATGGTATGTTCTTCATTCAGTCTGAATACTTTTAGATGGCATATTTAATAGAAAGACAATATGGCCGGAGTATATAACATGGAGGAATATGTCATCCATCTCAATTCTGAATGAAGTGTTTATACAAAATAAAGGACAATTAATTCCTCAGATACATGTTTGCCAAAAGTCGATATGGTCCATGATAGGTTCAATACTTGAAATTATTGAAGGGTTATGGAAATTCCGTGTTGATTCAAATCTCCAATGCGAGTGTTCTTATTCACTTTCTTCTACTCATTATGACTCATCTCATCTTGTGATCTTTTAACAACATGCCTGTGCGACATATAACGATTAATTTATGGAATATGGGGAAATGAACGTCAGGTGTTTCAGAAAGTACGCGCGCATACAGGTGACACAGAATAAACTACAGAATAGACGCTCTAGTGTTATGGATAATGGATGGTGTTTTGGATATCCGGGATATGTGATTTCAAAACCACATTGGTTACCATGGTACACTGTGAAAAATAAATCACTGATCAATGCTTCACACTAATTGGAGCTACATAAATTGTGTGGTGATGAGTGATTAGCTTGAAGTACTAAAGAAAAATCAAATACTAAATATATGTAGGTGGTTTGTGATTATGTACAGAAAGTGGTAATCATTAGAGATTATCGATACCACAAAGCGCACATTATCCAACTCTTGGCTCACCACTACACGACTCCCGTCTAACATCTAACCTTGTATTGTAGCCGAGATCATTAATTAAACGTTTCTCCACCCAAATAATTAAATCCACTCTTCCGAATTAGTTTCATAATATCTCGACCTCTACTAGACTCCAAATTACTCGCAATTTGTACACTGCTAACATTGATAATGTAACATTCAAAGTTTCAAAATATCTAGCTAGAATATCTCAAAAGTTTGTCAATCCTAAAACTATATTCTAAAAGTGATGAAAATGAGAAAGAGATTTTACTAAATGCACTAACCAATACACTTGTTTGAGTAAAAGCGTTCATGTTACCGCAAAACTGATGTGAGCTTTCACATGGCGGCGTATATGCTGCGTGACAGGAATACATTGTTGATTCTGTTTGAGTCATCGGTCTTAAGACAGCTTTTTGCTGTATTTCATGTCAGCCATACATGAAGAAGTCGTTATATATCCACATAATTACCGCACCCTACATACGAAGCCATACGTTTACCATATTCTAACCTATAAGAGATCTTGTTCTAGACCCGTCCTTCCCTAACTACTGTAAATATGCTATTCCTATTAACCTTGGTATGTGCCTAACCAAGCATAGACAGTTGCCTTTCTTCTCGAAGAACGTTACAGCTGCAGGTTCCCGTTGCAGTGGGGCACTAGGTGGCAAGGTGTGGCAGGGATGGGCAGAGGGTGCAAAGGGTGACTGACGGGCATTGCTAGTTATAGTTATTAATATCTTCACCATATAGAGCCTGTTCATAAAGTCACCGGACTCTAACATTGAAAAATAGTAGCTCATGCATCTGGTGTATTCTTTGGAATACACGGTCAGTCAGAGTTAGCTTTTGCTGCTCTTCGATTTTTCTATTTTATTTAATTTCTTCTTCGCACACACCAACAGTGATATTTTCTCTTTGTGAACAGGTTTATTTTCTCGTTGAGTGTTCTAGATATGTAACTTCCATGGAGATCCTAGCGGCATCTAGCAGCTAACTGCCGAAGTTCATTCCTTTGAACTCAAGAGAACTTCCTCATCAATCTACCAGGCGTCGTCGTTGTCGCCAGCTAACATCTCCATGAAGACTTGTTCATGAAGAACATTTATTTCATATTCACGAAGAATTTCATTTTGTCATGTTGTACATTATGATATTTACTCTCTCCCTTGCTTCCCCTTCCCCTCTGCTACCTACCTCTGTCATGTGAGGAATCGCTCGTTCTCACTTCTGCTTCAGTTGTCAAACGTACAGTTTGGAGCCATTCCCCGGGCTAGTCTCCTGTCCTCGTGAGACATTTTAAACTAGACGCCATGCCAATTTTTTAAACCAACCGTTACCGGGAACCATCGCCTGCTCTACATGAAAAGAATGCTAAGTACAAACCTGCAATGTTTTTAAACATATTTTAATGGTTTTTAAAGAGCTAAATGCACTTAATTTAAATTTATAGACAGTGTGTGGAATTGCTAACTATTGTGCAATAACCGTCTTCGAGGGATTTTCCTGGTCATGCTTTAGCTGGCTTTAAAACATGTAATTCAGTACTTCTTGTACAAATTAAATGGAAATACCTTCCCACACCGAGGGATTCATGTTAAATTAACCACTGTCTATAAAACTTAGCTTTCCACCGCGGGATCTCTCTTACCCCAAAAAACTGTCATCATAGCTCCAGAACTTTCTATGTCAATCAATCTTTCCACTATTCAAGCAATCTAGTATTTTCCACGCCAAAATATGGGAATACTTTTTCTCACCGAGGAATTCATGTTACATTATCTGCTGGTCAACACCTAATTTGCTTTCCACCGTGGGAACATTTCCTCATCATTCAACTGCAACCCATAAACTTTCCAACGCAGTAAACTTGATCAAGCTCAATTACACTAAGTGTTCTCCATAACTGCAATAACTTTGACTTGTTCTACGAACCTACATACACTACGAGAGTGAAGTTTTTCAACTTATCAAAAACTATCAGTGCTTCGAATTTGCGTGTGCTAAATATCTTCCGCGCCGCGTTCGGTTGAAAGAAAATAAATCTGGACAGGACTTTTTCCTGAAGTTCCTATTTCCCTTTCCCAAAAAAAAAACGTTTACTAACCAAATTAAATTTAACTATTGGGTTCCTTCCCTCACGATGGTATCCTCATCTTGTCGTGATGGGGGCTTGAGAGCCCAAATGACCCTGCGAGCTATGCCGGCGGGAGCGTGAGTTCCTGGTAGGGCCGGACAGGTCAAAGGTGATGAGTCAGACAAAGAGGGATACCCTGGTCCTCCAGGTTGGGGGTTGATCATGGGGTTAACAACCCCATATCGAAAAAATAGCCTGTTATGAAACTCCAATACAATAATAGCCGGACTGATGATAATGATCAACGACCTATGCAAGGAAAAGGAAAATGTAAACGGAAAAATTATATGTACATAGTAACCTGGAATGTGAGAACACTGAACAAACCTGGAGTGTTGAAGGGCCTTAAGGAAGAGATGGAGAAATATAGTATAGGAGTGGCAGCGATCCAAGAGATCAAATGGGGAGGAGATGGTATATTGAGAAGTGATAACCATACAATAATGTATAGCGGAGGCGACAGTGGAAGAATAGGTGGCACAGGTTTCCTCGTGGATTATAGATATAAAAGAGCAGTACTGAATTATAAGCCTGTAAATGAAAGGATAAGTACTTTGAGAATATGAAGGCACGATTCTTTAATGTGTATATGCTCCCACAGAAGAGGATGAGGATGAGGTGAAAGACACGTTCTACAGTCAGCTTGAACAGGAACTCGAGGGTATAGCAAGGCAAGATGTAAGAATCGTGTTAGGTGATTTCAATGCGAAGGTGGGAAAAGAAGAAGCATTTAGAGAGACGGTAGGAAAGGAAAGTCTGCATGAGGTATCAAATAATAATGGACAGAGACTCATCGACTTTGCCATGGGAAATGAAATGATTGTGAAAAGTACATGGCTTCAGAGGAAGAATATAAGGAAAGTAACATGGTGCTCACCAGATGGAACCACATTCAACCAAACTGACCATGAGGTAATTGATAGAAGACACGCATCTGATATACTCGAAGTTGATAGTTGTAGAGGAGCGGATTGTGACTCTGACCATTTCATGGTAAGGGTAAAATATAGACAGCGTATAGCAGTGTACAGATCTGGAAAGATGAGGAAATGCCCTAGAAGGTATAATGTCTTAAAACTAAAAGAAAAGGAAGCTGCCGAAAAATATGAAACACATTTACGGAAGAAGTTGGAGACTAAACAAAATTGGGATTTAGAGGGAGTAGAAGGAAAATGGAGTATAATGAGGGACGCACTACACGAAGCTGCAGAAGAAGTACTGGGGACAGAAGAAAGGATTAAAAGACAAATCTGGTTCGATGAAGAATGTAAAATAGCTATAATGGAGAGGAATGCTGCAAGGGAGAAAATGATAAGTAGACCAACGAGAAACAATACAGAAGAACATAAAAAGAAAAGTAAAGAGGCAGATAGAATTTGTAGAAGAAAGAAACGGGAATCAGAGAAGAAATGGATTGAAGAGCTAGAAGAAGAATACAATAATCAAGAAGTAAGAAAGTACTATAAACGAATACAGGAAGTGAAGAAGGGGTTTCAACCCCGAACAGTTTTCTGCAGAGATAAAGAAGGAAATTTCATAGGAGGAGAAGAACAGATTTTAAATCGATGGGCTGAATATTTCAGCGAGCTGCTCAATGCTACTGCAGAGACGGTATTGCTAGAACAGGAGGGTCAAGAGAATAACCAACCATGGTGCAAGGATAACACTGTTGCAATGCCAGTACCCGTGCCGACGCTGGAGGAGGTTAGTTTGGCAATTAATAGCTTGAGGAATAACAAAGACCCTGGAGGTGATAATATTTCAGCAGAGATGATTAAGTGTGGTGGGGAACATTTGGCAAAGCTGGTACACCAGTTGATTGTGGAGATATGGGAGAAGGAGGTGATGCCAGAACAGTGGAACACGGCCATTAATTGCCTAATCCATAAGAAGGATGATAAAGCAAAGCGTGAAAATTATCATGCCATAGAACTGCTTAGTGTGGTCTATAAAATCCTAGCCAAGGTAATGGCTTTGAGACTTACACCTCTTGTTGAAGAGAGACTTGGAGAATACCAGTGTGGATTCCAACAGGGTAGATCGACGACGGACCATATCTTCACAATAAGGCAAATAATGGAAAAGTGTTACGAATATAATGTGGATGTGCACCAACTATATGTGGATTTCAAACAGGCTTATGATAGTGTAAAAAGGAAAACTCAGTATCAGACCTTGATGGACATGGGATTCCCACCCAAATTAATCAGATTGGTGCAAATGACTCTTACTGGCACAAAATGTCGAGTTAAAGTTGAAGGAAGACTCTCAAAAGTTT
Source organism: Meconema thalassinum (assembly GCA_946902985.2). Taxonomy (NCBI): domain Eukaryota; kingdom Metazoa; phylum Arthropoda; class Insecta; order Orthoptera; family Tettigoniidae; genus Meconema; species Meconema thalassinum. Next base: position 17,301,084 of record OX336395.1, on the reverse strand, counting down.
TTGAGGTAAACCAAGGCTTACGACAAGGAGACGTACTGTCCACGCTGCTATTCAATATAGTACTAGAAAGAGTAATGAGGAAGATAGATATCAGCAATCCAGGAGGCACGCTGTTAAACCGTATGAGCCAAAATCTAGCGTATGCTGATGATGTAGGTATGCTGTCACGAAGACTGAAAGATCTTGAAGAAGGGTTGGGACGGTTAGAAAAAGAATCAGAAGAAGTAGGATTACGAGTGAACTACAACAAAACTCAATATTTATTATTATCTAGGAGAAATACTGTGGAGAAAGATAAATATATAAATTTATTTATAAACCTAAATGGGGTGAATTTTGAGAGGTGCGAAAGTTTAAAGTATTTGGGAGTACTGGTTACTGAAGATAATAGCACAAGAGAAGAAATAAAAGCAAGAATTGCAGCTGGTAATTTAGCTTATTGGGCACTGATAAAAATCCTCAAAGCGCGCATCCTCAGTAGAAGATCAAAGGTGACAGTGTACCGAACAGTTATAAGACCAGTGGCAATGTACGGCTCGGAAACATGGACTATGATTGTGGCAGAAGAGGAGCTTTTGAGAAGATGGGAAAGGAAAATACTGAGGAAGATTTATGGAGCAGTGAATGAGGCAGGAAGATGGAGAATACGGGAAAACAAAGAATTGGAGGAATTATATGGGCATCCTGATATAGTTTCGGAAGTAAAGAGTAATAGGCTAAGATGGCTGGGAAATGTGGAGAGAATGGCAGGTGATAGAGTGGTTAAAAAGACCTATAAAGGAAATCCAGGTGGAAGAAGATGCAAAGGAAGACCTAGGAAACGATGGTTGGATGACGTGGAGGACGACTTACGCAAGACGGGAGTAGGAAGATGGAGGAAACGTACAGAGGATCGTCAGGATTGGGCAACGATTGTTGGAGAGGCCAAGGTCCTACATGGACTGTAGGGCCGAGGAGTATTAGTAGTAGTATTGGGTTCTTTTTTTTTCTACGAGGCCCATAGAGGCTCCCTCCCATTTTGTTGGATTTACCATATATTCACCCTGTATAAACTGTGGTTAGTCCACATTTTAATATGTATCTTTCCCTTCTAAAATTAGGGAATCGTACTTTTTCTAATTACATAGGAGTTAACTAATTGTGTAATCCAGGCTTCGTTAATACGACCTGTGCAATTTTTTTGTATATTACCTCTAGTAACTTATATTAAAAATAGCGGCAATTTCCGCTTGTGATTTGTTCTTCCTTTTCTGTTACAATCAGGAATCTAATACATTTGTTTATAGCCTTTTCGATTGCCATAAAGGCATTCTAAAGGTGCTTAATTCGTACCTAATTAAACTTTCAAACTTAAAATTGCTATACAATTATCGTTACAAACTTCAAATTTCTTAATCGTAAGCACACTTTTTAAAAATCTTTTTAAGATTTTAGTGCTTTATTAGGTTCGAAACTTGTACTCCATTTAATATTGTTTATACACACATCAAAAAAAGTTTTGCATCACCTCGGTTCCCAGATCTCCGGCATATAGACGTTGACTGTGTATATTGTATCCAAGATACAGTCCCTTTGACTGTTCATAGATGTCACTAAAACTGCTCAAAGATGTAAACAACCATGCATGAGCAGGGCCTATTAGACGGAGGGGGTACGACAGCCGATCAGTTCCAGTCATTCCACCAGGACGAAGGTACGCTGCTCATGTTGTCTGTAGTTCTACCATGCCTAGAAGGTCAATACCGCAGTTCGATCGCGTCCGCATTTTTACTTTGTGTCAAGAAGGGCTCTCAACAAGGGAAGTTTCCAGGCGTCTCAGAGTGAACCAAAGCGATGTTGTTCGGACATGGAGGAGGTACAGAGATACAGGAACTGTCGATGACAGGCCTCGCTCAGGCCGCCCAAGGGCTACTACTGTAGTGGATGACCGCTACTTACGGATTGCCGCTCGGAGGAACCCTGACAGCAATGCCACCATGTTGAATAATGCGTTTCGTTCAGCCACAGGACGTCGTGTTTCAACTCAAACTGTGCGCAATAGGCTGCATGATGCGCAACTTCACTCCCGACGTCCATGGCGAGGTCCAGCTTTGCAACCCCGACACCATGCAGCGCGGTACAGATGGGCCCAACAACATGCTGAACGGACCCCACGGAATTGGCATCACGTTCTCTTCATCGATGAGTGTCGCATATGCCTTCAACCAGACAATCGTCGGAGACGTGTTTGGAGGCACCCTGGTCAGGCTGAACGTCTTAGACACACTGTCCAGCGAGTGCAGCAAGGTGGTGGTTCCCTGATGTTTTGGGGTGGCATTATGTGGGGCCGACGTACGCCACTGGTGGTCATGGAAGGCTCCGAAACGGCTTTACGATACCTGAATGACATCCTCCGACCCATAGTGCAACCATATCGGCAGAATATTGGAGAGGCATTTGTCTTCATGGACGACAATTCTCGACCTCATCGTGCACATCTTGTGAATGCGTTCCTTCAAGATAACGACATCGCTCGACTACAGTGGCCAGCATGTTCGCCAGACATGAACCCTATCGAACATGCCTGGGATATGTTGAAAAGGGCTGTTTATGGACGTCTTGACCCACCAACCACTCTGAGAGATTTACGCCGAATTGTCGTTGAGGAGTGGGACAATTTGGACCAACAGTGTCTTGATGAACTTGTGGATAGTATGCCACGGCGAATACAGGCATGCATCAATGCAAGAGGACGTGCTACTGGGTATTAGAGGTAGTGGTGTGTACTGCAATCTGGACCACAAATGCTGAAAGTCTAGCTGTATGATGGTACAACATGCAATGTGTGGGTCTCATGAGCAATAAAACGAGCTGAAATGTTGTTTGTGTTGATCTCTATTCCCTTTGTATTTAACGGTTCCGGAACTCTTGGAACCGAGGTGATGCAAAACTTTTTTTGATGTGTGTAAATTGTAAACCTCTTATTATTGGGTCTGAGACTCTCAAAATGTTTGTAGAACTAAACAAAGAAAAAGTTCTTCCAATTGAAAACATAAGATTCTAAATCAAACCATTGTTAATTTTCTAACTTTTACTGTATATTTATTGTTAAATAAATTATTTCTATTTTTTGCTTTATCTTCCTCGCTAGAATCACAATTAGGCAGGACCTTCTCTTCCCTGATCCTTGTTCTAAGCTTAAGCCCTCTTTACGAAAACGGATAATTCCTCAAACTACTTGTTGCATTTAAACTAAAACTCCAAGTAACAACATTTTCAAAGTTTCTCTTGATTTTCATAGCCAATTCTAGCAAGCCATTGAGGCAAGTATAGCAAGCTCCGCAAGCTTCCTACTTGTAGAGATTTTCTCTCTGACTTATGGTTTGTTTTCAAAATTTAAGTTTTGCTTGAGTTAGGTTTGAGATCTTCCTCTGTTCTAAACTTTTAATCGGCATCGTGCTGGATAAAAGCTTACTTTTCCTCAAGTGCAACTATTGGTATGCGTGTAAGATTTTCGCAAAAATCATCAAAACCACTTTGTCTCTTCACTCTCTGGGAGCATTCGATTGGTTTGCCAGAGATCCAACAGTGCCCAGAAATAAAATCATCACTCCAAATTCAAATCTTTCCAGAATTTTTAAATGCATAATAAAATCTAACCCTTCTGAAGGGAAAGTTATTACATCGTTTTCCGTTAGCATACTTTGTCTTGCCTGACTACCACCCGTCCCTATAGTACTGGAATATCGGCTCGGGAGGGATAGAGCACTTCCCAAGCGCTTGCAGGTAACCTCTATTCACGCTGCGCTCTCCGCTTGCCTTGTGCGAGTCCCCAATAAAGTTAGACATTTCATACGGTTTGCACGACTAAATTCCTTTTTATATATAAATTTACTTCATGTTTTGTGTTGGCTTCTCATCCTATCTACCAATACTCATCTCTATGCCGAAACCTATCTCCTTTTCTCTCTTATCGTCTTCCCTTAGGTAGTGTTAATCCTCAGCAAAAACCTACCAGCATCTGAAGGAGTAAGTTGTCCAGCTTGAATGTGAGATGTTATCAGACATGGTAGAACCTGTTAACAGTGCAGCTGTTACATTGCACAAAGTGAGTCATACAAGGTCAAGCGGATGGCAATGCATTTTACGCCCACAACATGGGTTGTTATTTTGAGTGCAAAAGTTGGCGATGTTGCAATATATTTTCGGCAATCGAGTAATCTCATGTAATTTGTGACCTCCTTGTCTGCCAAATTTAACCTCTCCAGACTTCTTTTCTCTCTGTATATTTAAAAGAAGGAGTATACAGAGATAATACTCATTCCTTACATGAACTCAAAGAAGCAATTTCTAAATGTATTGGACAAATAATACCAGCAATACACGTGTGTGTTAATTTCTGCCAGCAAGAAAATTCTAGTCACTTTCAACATCTCTTGTGAATAGGAACTGTGGGAACGCGTTAGTGTTATGTCTGACCATTTATTAACCCCAGCACTTCCAGAATACTTCCTCTGAAGATAAGAAAGTATTGTTCATTATTTGAAGGTATGTGGAACTATTGTGTGTGTAATACAGCGTCAGAAAAAAAAAGGAAATATTGCGTCCGGTAACTTGATGAACACCCTGTATATGGGACAAGTAAGGTATGACTGATTCTGTACTGCTATTCCCCTCCATAATAATGGATTACGCATTGTTCTAATATCAGTGCACCGCCAATGTTAGTAACAATGAGTAATAAGCACCTGCCGCACCACTTAATGAACAATGAAACATACAACATAATTTTAAGCATCTGCAATGCCTTTGTATTAAATATTATGATACTTTCAGTCTTCCAAATAATTTAGATTAAATAATTGTGTGGTGGCAAATCCATCTTATAATATCACTTCCATCCACCAAACAATTCAGACCGTCGGTTTTTCTCACCAACTGACAGAGCGTGGTGGGAAAATGGCCTGCAGTCAGACGGCATTTGTAGGTGGTGCTAACGTCATCAGGTGTGATCGCGGAGGCCGTGACGAAGATTATCAAGCTTGTATATGTTCGCGTAGAGAAGATTCAAGATGTGCGTTTATCGTAACTGCTTTATAATATTGTAGTGAATTTAGTTGAATGTTATAGTGCTGCATCGCCATAAGTGAAGGCAAGTAATGGAACGTATAAAAATCTCTCATTTAGATATGTAATAGTTCTGGTTGGAAAGCATAAATTTTCCGCCATTACACTTTTGCATAGATATTCATCACTGTGTACAATACTAGAAAGCAGTGTGGAAAAAATCTCAAAAGAGTAGTTTGAGAAAGTCTCACTAGGTGGACAGTGAATTACAAAGAATAAAGAATAACTCGCTGCTCCTACCGATAACCCAGCGTAACGAAACAGTCAAGTGCGCCTATATCAAATCGTCTCATCTCATAGTGGTTTTCGTTTCTATACACGAAAATCACCAGGAATAACCATGCAACACGTAAGAAAAAATACTTTGAAATGCTCCTTCCAGAGGAACGCAACACGACCCTCGGCAGCAGAAATACACACTTTTGTAGCAGACACCCTGAAGATCACCGTTGATCAAATAGCAGCTTTACAATTGGACGCACCTTCCAACTCTGTTTACATTAAGGTAATCTCTCCAACTATTATGGAACGACTTTTAAATAAATTTGCTGGCATTAACAGACTCACCCTGTTTAATGGCGACACGGTCCCAGTAGAAATTACTGCAGCAGGCGTGGAAGCTACGAGAGTCCGCTTATTTAACATCCCCCCGGAAGTAGCCGCTGATAAAATACGCCTCCATTTCTCCAAATATGGCATAGTTAAAAATATCACTAATGAATGCTGGTCGCAATATTACCCGTAGCAAATGGCATCAGACAAATTCAATTCACAAATTCACATAGAACTAAAGCAGCAAATCCCCTCCTTCATAACCATTGATGGACACCGTGGTCAAGTCAGCTACGACGGCCAAGATAGACCATGTGCCATTTGTCATGCAACTGATCATCTCCGCTCTGACTGCCCCCGCCGCTACAACGTGATGTCACGCCTCGACCAGGTCACCACGCCATCTGTCTTTGCTACTCCAGCCACCCCTAGTACTAGCCACCGGGTCCCAACCTGAGCGACTCGCGCCAACAATATGACGAGAGCTATCCCCCACTTGAAAACTTTACGGAAAGGGCTACGCCCAGCCAGCTGTCCGTCAACAAGTCCTTGCCAGACAACACACCAACGCCTGTGGTCACTCAACCGGAAATAAATCAACAATATTCCTCGGCCATTGACCTCCCACCCCTACAAACTTCCCACGTCACACCTAGTCTATTACAACCCGACAGTCCCACTCATGATAATCCTGGAATATGCAAGAAAACAAAATGGTCGGAAGATAGTCGGGACGACATGGTAGTCAGCCGTACCTCTGATGAATCAGATACCACTACAGCTGCCGAAATAATGCCACCACGTAAGCCTTAGCAAAAGGTTAAAAAACAGAAGAAAATAGAGGCACATACCAGTGAAAAAAGAGACCCCCGTTTACGTGTACAAGACAACCACAGCCCCAGCCTTCCAGTTTCCAACATCACCCCCGCCGCTGTCCCTTCAACAACCGACGCTCATGAAGTTCACCGGATGATGGCAGACCTGTGCCAAATGACGACGATTCCTAGCCCGGGGCAAATCATTTCCATTCTGCAAGTGTGTTCGCAAACTGGACAGCACGAACAAGTCTCAGACTTTATCAACACGATGCGAGCAAAGTTCCGTGCTCACTCCACGGAGTCGCTGCAAGCATTCGACTTACAGTTAGCACCGGTCTTAGCGGAACTAAACTCTTGTCAATAGTACCACCGTGACTTCCACGGAAAGATTCGACTCTCCTCGCGTGATGCTGTACTGGTTCTTTTTCTTACTTGGCAATTTTATATACACGGTTGCAACGGCGAATATTACAGCCATAGCTGGTCGCGCCATGTTAGCAACTTTCTACGCCACCTCATCGTACTCCTCATGATTCTACGTACCATCGCCACAGCAAATATCAACGGTATCACTAACGTCGAAAAATTAAAGCTAATAAAACAGTTCATCACCAACAATGATGTCGACATTCTATTGCTCCAAGAGGTTTGCACAGCCAATTTAGATGTCCTGTCCCCATTTGAATACTTCGTCAACCTAGGGGAAGAGTCCAGAGGAACTGCTATAGTCTATAGAGCTGGGTTAAATCGTACGGCTTTCTTAGCCCATCCCTCTGGACGAGTGTTATCGGCTACATATGAAGACCTGGTCCTGGTTAACACTTATAGCCCATCCGGTACCCATCGTAGAATGGAGAGAGAAGCTTTCTTTTTAAACGATTTACCGCCACATTTAGCTCGAGGCACAAACATTATCTTGGCAGGTGTCTTCAACTGTGTCCTACATTCAAAAGACCAGCTAGGGCCAACGTCCAATAAGTCCGAAGCCTTGAGGGAAATGATCCGTAACTTACACATACAGGATGCATGGGAAGTTATACACAAGGATCAAGTTGAATTTACTTTTTACCGAGGCACATCGGCCTCCAGACTCGACAGAGTTTACATTTCTAACCCCCTCGTCAACTCCCTGCATAATATCACAGTACACCCTGTGCCGTTTAGTGACCATCACACGATAGTTTTTACTTTACAAGCTGGTACACCTGTCCCCTTTTTGGGAAGAGGTTATTGGAAAATAAATAATGCTATCCTTCAGACCCCCGAGGCCAGAGACAGGTTCTCTATATTTTGGAGCCAACTAGTACGACGAAAACCACTGCTCTACAATGGTGGCTTAAAGCGGCAAAACCCGCCTTACAGCGATTTTTTCGTAACGTATCAATACAGAGCGCAACGGATCGCCGCCGCACGAGAGTTTTTTATGAACAAGCTCTCTATGATTACACAAAACTACAACAGCAGGGACACACGGTTCACCATAAGCTGAATGAAATCATACATGTTCTCTGTTCTTTACAACAAAGTGCACTAAAAGGTGTCCTGCATAGGATCCGCATCCCATATCTGGAAGAGGAAGAACGGACTGCCACTTATCATATTGCAAAAGAGACACATCAGCAGAAGAAAAAATTCATCACCGTACTGGAGAAAGGAAATCAACGTATTACCGGACTGCCAAATATACTGAAAGAAACCACGGATCATTTTACCGCCATCTTTTCCCATGACCCGAGTGATACTACCCCACCATTAGCGCCTTATCTCGGACCCTTGCAACGTCACATTAGCATCGAAGATGCAGCTACACTCGACGGCGATGTCCTGGAACACGAGCTGGAGAACGCCATTAAATCCGCAAATAAAAATAAGTCACCAGGACTCGATGGGTTATCTTTCGAGTTCTATAAACACTTCTGGCCATACATCAAACACGATTTATTGTCTGTTTTTCGAGAATTACTCTCTCACGCAGAGCAAGGCACAGCTTTCGCACAAGGAGTCATTGTTTTAGTCCCGAAAACCAGGGCACCTAGAACCCTGGCGGATTATCGCCCCATTACGCTCTTGAACACGGACTGTAAGTTATATTCGAGTCTTCTCGCCACGCGCATTAAGCTTTTTCTCCCAAACATCCTCAGTCAGGAGCAATACAGTGTTTTAAAACAGTCCAACATCATTGATTGTTTGTCGAACTTAGGAAGCTTTCTCTTGCATATGTCCTACACGACTGCTACGGAGGCCGCCCTAGTGAGTCTAGATTTTCAAAATGCTTTTGACCGAGTACGTCATTCTTACCTATGGGCCGTGTTGCAACGATTCAACTTTCCACCCTGACTTATGGCCTCCCTGCGCACGCTATATAGTCATGCAACCTCAAAAATCCAAGTGAATGGTTTCCTCACAAAGGACATTGTCATCCAGAAATCCATAAGACAGGGTTGTCCTCTATCTACAATACTTTTTGCTTTGAGTATGGAACCCTTCATCAGACACGTTACGACCCAGCTCCCTGGAGTCTCCCTGGGAACCACATCAATCAACCTACAAGTATATGCGGATGATGTAACCCTCATATTAAGTAGTCGCCGAAACATAACTACTCTACAAGATCTCATTCATAAATATGAAGTACACTCAGGAGCCACCATCAACGTAAACAAATCAGCACTCCTACCCTTTGGAACGTGGCCTACTCTCGACTCATGGATACCAGTAGTTCAAGAACATAAATTACTGGGCATCACGTTCTCTTCCAACTTTGGTGATATGATTACTCGCAACTGGAATCGCATACTAAACACAACCCGTGCGATCATCTTAGAACAAGCCACCCGTAATCTCACTATTCTTCAAAAAGTATGGACCCTCAATACTTTTATCCTCAGTAAAGTTTGGTACACAGCACAAATCCTCCCACCCCCCCAAATTGTACTTAAGAAGATTGACCTTGCAATTGGTTATTACCTATGGCGAGGGAAACCATATCGAGTTGCCAGACTTCAATTGTACCAACCTTTGACCACTGGTGGCCTGGGATTAACATCTGTAGATTGGAAATGCACTGCGCTTCTAGCCCGAAATATTATCAAAGTGCAGCACTCGGATCGCCAGACGTATGCCAAAGCGGTTCTTCACGACTTAACACATCCACCGACGACCCAGCCACGTAATGCTACCCCACTGCACTCTCTCAAACGCACCCTGCGCTTCATAGATCAACTTTCTCCAGCGTTACGACATGCAGGCCGAGCCATCACCACACGTCAGCTCTACCCCGTGGCCAAGGAGTCTACCAGCTCCCTTTCCCACATTCAAACCAAATTCCCGCACCGGCTCTGGTCGCAAATATGGACAAACGTGCACGATAAATGGATTCCTTTACAGTGGCGGGAAACACTCTACTACTACGTGAATGAAGTTATACCCACCAAAGAAAAAATGTTTCGTCACAACCGAACTCTGACCCCCTCATGTGACATTTGTAATTCTCTAGATACGCTTGAACATCGTATCGCAGCTTGTACTGGACCATCCAGTCTGTGGGAATGGAAAGGCCAGACTATCACGCGAATCTCCGGACTGCTCCTCACCAGTGCCAATAAGAAAACCCTTCTATCAATGGAATACACCTGTCGTACCAGGCCTCTGCGCGCCGCGGTCATATGGCTCCTGGCAGCACTGATCCACTACGTATTAGAGAAACGTTCTACCCCTCAGCACCTGAACCTGCCAGCCTACGGCGAGAACGTTGGAAGTACATCTCTTGAACCTGCTTTCTCTAAGTGTCTATATACTTTTTAAACTCCCACAGTGATTTTTCTTTTCGGTGTTTAATGTCTTTTACTTCCTGTTCTTGTGCATGTGCCATAGGCACCTCAGTGCAGTGTCATTTATTTTTGTGTTGGTAATTTTAAGCCTATGTGAATAAAAAAAGGAAAGCTAAAAAAGAAAATAATAATAATAAAAAAGATGCTGACCCAACATTCAAACTCGCAGCTCATCAGGCATAAAAAAACGTTGAAAATATACATGTACTATGAGTGTAAGAATTGTTCAGCATGAAAAGATTTACAAAAATGTCCGCGACAGCAAAAAAAAAAAAAAAACCTTAGTTAGTACGCACTTTAAGAAGCTTGGGAAAGCTTCTCAAGAGATGGGGTGGACTCTCGAGAAAGTTCCAAAAGACACTGACTACATATCATGTACATTCCACGAGTGCCAAGTAATACAATCACCATGGAGTGTACACTTGTGTCTGTGACACACCGAAATCCAATCACAAAATTAGTGTACACAAATTTCAATCACAAATATGACAATCTGCGGTATGGTTGGTTAATGAATTCAAATTGTTTGCACAATAATAGGAAGGGAAGTGCGTCATCGAACAGCATATTACGTTGGGCAAACAGAGGGAGGGACGTAAGCACGAAGCCCAACGAGTTCCTCACGTACACTTGTTCGGAGCTCTTGATTGTTGTTTAACAAGTGCAAATAGCATCTGGGTCAAACGTAGAGCAATGGCGATAAACAGAGCGGGTGTAGTTTATTTTTGGATATGAGGAACACAATTCAATAGTAGTGAGGATAGAGAGAAACTGGTACTAGCATGGGACAACTCAGTGTCATGTTGTATACCACCGCAATCATCTGTCTGTTAGGTGGTCAGCCCGAAGGCTGGTTGGATCCTGCCATTAGGTTATGTGGGTAGATACCCACACAAACCCAAGGCAGCACTATATTGAGGCGTACTAGGCAAGAAGAGGAGTGAGGTAGTTTGCCACCTAGACTCGTAGTCTGGAGGTTCTGGGATCAAATCCCAGCAGGTTGTAATATTAAATGATCTTGTCGACTTCGTCGTTATGCTTGGGTCTAACGTTATGCGTTATGGTTACGGCGTGTAGGACGTCATCATGTTGTTCAGTGCATATGCACCGAGTCTGAGTTTACTCCAGGGGTCTGGCGTTATGCGATACGGAGACGACGAGTGCGTGACGTCAGATAGAAATACAGGGTGACTCCTAAAGAAGTGTGCAAGATATCAGACAGGAATACAGGGTGACTCCTAAAGAGATGTACACGATGTCAGATAAGAATACAGGGTGACCCTTAATGAGATGTACAAGAAGTCAGACAAGAATACAGGGTGACTCCTAAAGAGATATACAAGACGTCAGATAAGAATACAGGATGACTCCTAAAGAGGTGTACAAGATGCCAGATAAGAATACAGGGTGACTCCTAAAGAGATATACAGTATGCCAGATAAGAATACAAGGTGGCTCTTAAAGAGGTGTACAAGATGGCAGAGAAGAATATAGGGTGACTCCTAAAGAGGTGCACAAGATGTCAGGCAAGAATACAGGGTGGCTCCTAAAGAGGTGTGCAAGATGTCAGATAACAATACAGGGTGACCCTTAACGAGGTGTACAATATGTCAGACAAGAATACAGGGTGACTCCTAAAGAGATATACAAGACGTCAGATAAGAATACAGGGTGACTCCTAAAGAGGTGTACTCGATGTCAGACAAGAATACAGGGTGACTCCTAAAGAGGTTTACAAAATGCCAGATAAGAAAACATGATGACCCTTAACGAGGTGTACAATATGTCAGACAAGAATACAGAGTGACTCCTAAAGAGATATACAAGACGTCAGATAAGAATACAGGGTGACTCCTAAAGAGGTGTACACGATGTCAGACGAGAATACCGGGTGACTCCTAAAGAGATATACAAGACGTCAGATAAGAATACAGGGTGGCTCCTAAGGAGGTGTACAAGATGCCAGATAACAATACAGGGTGACTCCTAAAGAGATATACAATATGACAGATAAGAATACAAGGTGACTCTTGAAGAGGTGTATCAAGATGGCAGAGAAGAATACAGGGTGACTCCTAAAGAGGTGTACAAGATGTCAGACAAGAATACAGGGTGACTCCTAAAGAGGTGTAGAAGATGCCACACAAGAATACAGGGTGACTTCTAACGAGAGACACAAGATGCCAGATAAGAATACAGGGTGCCTCCTAAAGAGGTGTGCAGGATGTCAGAGCAAAATACAGGGTGACACTTAACGAGGCATACAGTATGTTAGATTCAATTCAAATACAGGATGACCCTTAAAGAGGTTTGCAACATATCAGATTCAAATACTGGGTGACCCTTAAAGAGTTGTAAAAGATGTCAGACTCAAATACAGGGTGACCCTTAAAGAGGTGGCCGTGCGGGAAGCCTAGCTTAATGAGTAATGGAGTCTGTTTAAAGAGTCCTGGGGCTTCGAGCTTGGCTCGAAGCCCTCCTGAGCCTTTCTGACGTGTGTAGCACTTGTAGCATGCGTCATTTCAAATGTTATAAAGTCTAGTCTCTCAGACTGACTGTATCTTTATTATTTCGCTTCCTTTGTATTTAATAATTTATAACTACTCATACGTTAAATAGTGAGCCCGCCTAGGCTCATGTGTCGAATATTTCTCCACATGCTCAGTTCAACAGAACGCACCTTGAAGCTTCCTCATGAACAATCCGCTATTTTGACTTCGGAGAGGACAGCTTAGTTTCTTCCTAGAGATATATTATTCACTATTTTAATGCCATACATCTCAGGATCATATAATAATTAATTCTGAATAATTTACCATCTTCTATGCCTTTTGGAAATGGTAAATCACTTTTATAGTAAAGGTATTTTCACCGCAGACACGCGGAGGACAATGTAAATAGTCGCTAAACGACTCAGCCATTTCCTTCAAACCAGGAAGCCGTGCTAGGCACAAGCACACCGTTTTGAAAGTCCGCTTAGGCAGGACGTGTTGTATCATCAGTCCGTCAATTTAGACGAAGGCCGCATTAGGCAAATGAAACCCAATAATTTGGGAGGACTACGAATCGACAGCCATCGTGCTGATCATAATGAATATAGTCTGCAAAAGGTATTATTTAGGCCATGCAAGGCCAGTGCTACGATATCGTGAAAAGTAATTTCTCATTTTAGTGAAATCGACATTTTTTCACTGACCACGAGTTCACGTCTGAAGACAGGCGTCTTATCAAATCTACAACTACAATTAATTGCCTAACATGTGCCACATTAAAATCTAATCATGGCCAAGCTACACAACACACGTGTGCCATTGTGATTAAAAAGATTTTTTTTAGTGATTCGAAGACATATAATATCTGTGAGCGATACCATGTGTACGGTATTATTAGAGCCAGTGGCAGGAAAAAGCAGAGCATTTGATCACCTGCAATTATTAGAGCCAGTGAGCCTTTGTATAGGATATTTCCACATAGAATCTGTGAATTTAATTACCACAATGCCTACGCTAATGCACCACGTGATGGTGATATTTCGACATCATCTTGAGAGCGTCGTAATGGAGTAATTCCTGATGTGAGGGAAACACCGATGAAATAAACCACCACCATGGAATTGTCCAACCAGCACCACGAGGTACAAGCCATGTACGAGATGAGGACCAAGGACCGATTGGAAAGGCCGAAGCCCATAGCCTTAACCAGGAATATGCTAGGAAACCTGAAAACATATTACCCCTTCCAAAGGGAATTTGGAAGGTGAACTACCCTTTGAAGTAATCGTGAGTCCTGTATTGTCTCTTTACAAGGTTTGTCCAGGTGGAGGTTGAACTTGAAAGTAATTTTAGCCGAAACGACCCAATAATTTGACCACTTAGGTAGGAATGTATATATTTTTCTTCTTGGCACTGGGACAATCTTTCAGTTAGTCACAACAGTCCGTCTTCTATACGGCAGGTGCGCATTTCCATGTATTTTTCAGTGTATTTATAAGCCAGCAAGGAAGCTGTGAATTTTATGTCATGTAAAAGACATCATAAGAACAGAAGGTGTAGACTTCTGGCAGTATAGGGAACACCCTATAGTTAGGTCTCTCATTTTGAGTTGAGAGAACATTATTACCGTATCATTTATCAGCCGAAAGTAGCTGAAACATTTTTGTACTCTTTATTTGACATTTTTCTTGAGTACCATTTACTACGTGAAGTTCCATTGGAACGAACCCATAAACAATACGATTGGTGGGTAAATCTACATCGTATCATTTCAAACATCGCAGCAGAAGTTAGATGTTGTTATTTTGTTGAAGAATGTGCCAAGCCACGCACATCAAACCCATGTGTACAAAGAATAGGATGAGTGACATATCTTTGGAATGTCAGTGCAGTTAGTTGCACAAGTGTGCAGTCTTCACTTTAGTATTCTTTGAGATTATTACTACGTTACATATTATTGAAGGGTAAAATATCCCAAGAAACACTATTAGGGAAGTGATTATACATTTTAATACAATCTGCAGAGCACCTGAGGACTTTATTTCGTGCTACCGTAAGATTAAAATAATCAGTTTTGAAACACAATCTGTACTATGCCAAAACCGTCCGCAATGCAGTGTGAACATTTTTTGAGCGCGCCAGCTGATAACCAGTTGCTACACGAGACGACATGTTGACATTTTATGAATGCTAATTTACGTCACAAGTCCTAGGAATTTTGAAGGTCATTGTTATTAATATAACCTTGCTTTGGGGGACAGCTATGTGAGCTGCTAAAACCTGTTATTTCTTTCTCCACTTTAAAGAGTGAGGGGATGCTCGCTAACGCGAATTCCTTTAATCTTTTGAGCTGATGACATTGATTCATCTAGCGTGTTGTAGAATGGTTTAAACAATAATGTTAATGCACCAGTTTCTGTATAAAGTAAGGCTAGCAAGTGTAATTGTTGTGTCCGTGAACACATTATTGGTAATTAGGCAGGACGGATGAATGTTCGCCTATTGTTGGCTTATTCGGGCGTTCTTTGAGCTACGGCCAAGACGAGCGATGTTACTTGCGTGCAATAGAGGTAATACGCACTAACCTGTGTTATTGTTGACTTGTAGAAGTAATATTCTTCGAGTGAATCTCAAGCGTGATCACATACTGCTGCCTACGACTGGTGTCATAAACTGAACTAACTAAACAGTATTTAAACCCTCTGATAAATCAAAAGCATAATTATCCTAAACCAACGGATTAATTAATTGTTTATAAATAATTACAGTCATAAATTTGCAACCATTTGCTTGTTGATTGATTGACACCGTGACTTCAATTCATTTCCAAGTGGGAGATGACCTTTAAATGAGCTGACACTTTATTTCGACGACATGAATCTTCGGGACCAGTAGTCAGTAACTTATGGCCCGCGCGATTCAAAGCTTGTAAGTCGCAGTGATGATTGCGATTTGCCAACCTAATTCACATGCATGAGATGACGACTGGGTACGAACAGTATCTCAGTTCGCGAAGGCAGGCTAGTATTAGAGTGTTCATTTATTCATTCCCGAGTGTATTTACCCTATTGTTCCTGTTAGACATAAGAGTGTTATTTAATTGTATTCCTGATAGTCAGTGGTCAAACTATCATTAGATTTGGTAATAAGCATTTGTTTACGACGCGTCTCGTCGTAACACTTTCGTTCACATAGGCTTTAGACAAAATTTAAATGTAATATTAAATGTGGACGTGGTACCATCCTAACCTAGGGATTGGTTTTCTAGCTGTTAAATGTAAATTATACCGAGTCATTTGTTTGTAAATTTGCTACGCGTTAATTCTTCTTGTACCACGCGCCTAGTTAGTGTTGCTTTTGTTTCATGTAACTAGGACTTCACGAGGGTACTTAACGTCAAACTAGGGAACGACTCACTATTGTAATTAGAGTAGCGGACTAGCCGATTTCGGCCCTCGGAAGTAGTTTAGGGATCTTACTTGAACAAATTATGCACGAAATCTTACTTAAGACTAGATCTCTTTATTGCTAGCTTGGTATTTTTTTTGGATGTATTTCTTTGGGCGTCCATGACCTGTTTCCGTGCTAAAAAGACCTAGATCCCCTGGATCAAGCCCTCGTGCTGAGCAAGCCCACAAAGAAATGCACCCGTTCCTCTCAGGTGTTGGGTTGAAAGGACGGGGTCTTTCGAAGTACCATTTCATTCGCCGGATGGTACCCGGATAACCACCTCTAACGGGCTCAATATGAAGCTGGATGAGAACACTTGAGTTTTGCTTGTCTTGGTTACGGATGGCCACTCAACAGTGTTAGTGGTTGCCTCCAAGTTAGGTGGTAGCGACCTACTCATAGTCTGGAGGTTCTTGGATCAAATCCCTGCAGGTTCAAATTTTTCCTTAGATTTATTTGTATTTATTGATTTACAACAACTCATATGTTATAATGTTAAGCATATATAGTGTGTATTTGCAATCGAAAATATTGTATAAATACTTATAACACCACATATATCAACACTCGACTACAGCCATTAAAATTCGTTGTCCTTCATCCGCGGTAGAGTCTACTGTGGATGTTCTCTTTGTTGATTCTTTATGGGTTTTGCGGCATCATGGTCTTGTAGCCCCGTGTACTTGGGTGTGTGTAGATGTTGTCTGACAACCTGTGTCACTGTGATGTCTGTAGACTCACTAGTGTACTTTTATAGGAGGAAGGATTTAGATAGGAAGCTGTTGTTGTGATGTTCCATTTGAGATGCATGGACATCATTGTCATTTAACCCCGTGAACTTGGTTGAGTGTTGAATTTTGTCTGACAACCCGTCTTGTTGTGATCGCTGTATTAGTGTGTGTATATGTAATTCGGGAGAGAATGCAATTAATCAACGTACAATATCCGTAGACCCTGTTGCATTTCAACAACCAACATTCAGTTATACTCCTTGAAAAGGACAATGAGTTATAACTATACACGTGCGTTTAAGAGAAAGTAGGCTATATACTCTTTACTGAACATCTTGTTAGTTTTTCAAAATAAATGTTGAATACAAGTTTTAGATTTTGAAAATTTCTACTAAATGATGCGTCACAGACTGTCGTAGTCTAGTGGCATATATTAATAATTTGTAGAATGCCTTGTAGTAGACCGTAGATTTTTGTAGAGCTTGGCGACGTGTAACAGAGCTTCCCAAGTATCGTTGTATTGGATTTTCAATAATAAATTCGTAGAACAATGCCTTTGTTGCAGAAGAATGATAATGTCGTATTATTGCTTCAATTGCTGAATAATTGTTCAATATAACAAGAAGTCGTAGAATATATAAATACAGTTCCTCAGCTATTTCACAAGTCTTATTTTAATATAACTCCAATATTTGCTTTTTAAAAACTCACTTTCGTGATTTGCGGGTTTTATTGTGGCAAAATCCTAATTTTGAAGTAAATCGGTCAGTATTTGGTCAAGTTATAACGTCGAGCATCGAACAGGCAAGAATCTTGTGGCATAAGTTTATACTGGATAATGCTTTGTCTTAGTGCATTTATTAATATCACAAGTTAGCATGAGAGAGGCGGCTTTCCGATCGCATGTCTATGCTTTGATTTTTATCGGCGAGGGGAGAGTAGTTGCTTGTCAACATCAGAACGAGTTTTTTTTATGCGGCTCGAACGAATCTCAGTCCGCACGTGCAGAAAAAAGATGGGGGAAGCAGGTAGCGTGTGACAGACCCGTTGCTAGACAAATCTTGCCCGAAGGAAGAAAGTCACGTGGACCGATGTCTTGATTGGATTTATGAAATGTATAATTGCTAATATAATTACTATTGCAATCACGAAGTACCAGGTTCGACTCAAAACATATTCTGTATTTTCCCATGTTTTCGAAAATTTAAACGAGGATCTATATTTTGGGAAACGATATCATTTGGCAGATTTGAGGGGGGTTTTCGAGCGCCAAATCTAGCCAATCAAGACATTGTAAATAGAGGGGAGATGATTCGATTTTGTAACGTTGTAAGTGACGAACGTTTTTGACAGACTCGCCAATACTGAGTGTGCGAGATATTGAGATTGACGGCTACATCGAGGTGTATTCCGGCCAAACATTGGAGAGCCGTGAAATTTGGTACAGTAAATGTTTATACACATTGCAATGCACTGGCATTTAATTTAGTTCATTTGTTCACATAACCTCAAGATGGCGGCTGTACGAAATTTTAAAATTAAGTTCTTATTTCTTGTGTATTATTCATGCGATCGATGTGAATGTTTCAATAATGAACCTACGCAAAAATAGTCGTCTTATAGTACATAACTCGCGCCTACATGTATAAAAATCCAACATGGCGACCAACCGAAATATTTGGACGGTTCTCAATATCTACGAATCTATTACAGCAATCAAACTGACATTTTGTATGTTGATAGAGTCAATTAAAATAAGTAGGATATATGAAAATAGGCTGTATAGTTCTTCACTTGTTATAAATCCATATTGCCTTACTGATAGAATGTCATGCTTCAGTGAAAAGTGGAAAATAATATTCTTATCTTTGCTATTATTGCCATCAGAGATAGGCCTATAGTTCTATAATTTTCCATCTTTAGTTAGTTATTGTTCTTTAAACGGGCGGAACTACGAGGTCATCTGCCCCTATTTTTTCCCATCTAGATATTATTGCCAGATTTTAAGATTGGTTTAACTATTGTTGACTTCAGTTGCTTTGGGAAATATCCTTCCGTAAGTGATTGATTTATGAGATCTAAAATATTTTTTTCTAATGATACTATAATTTGTTTTATTACCTTTGCTGACATTATCTATTCCGATAGCTTTGCTGCCACTTATGTCACCTAGTACTTTTCTCAAATCAGTGGAATTTACAGAGGCCATGAAGCATGAACGTTTAATGCTAGTTATATTAAGGGTGGGGTTTCCGCTTTCTTTTAGACATTTGGACATCTCGATAGTTTTATTTATGAAACATTCATTAAATGTATTTGCAATTTGCGAGTAACGTTCGTAAATTTCATTCTGATACATTATTTCACTAATTTGTTCTTTTTGATAAATTCTCTGAGCTATCTCATTAACTATAGGCCAAATCTTATTAGTATTTCTTGAACTAGCATTTTTAAATGTCTGTAGTAATCTGTTTTTGTCCGGTTTAAAAGCTCATTTAATTTGTTTCCGTATTTTTTTAGATTATTTCTCTTAATTCTTCATTATTTTTATTTGTCATATAATCGCGGTATAATTTATGTCTGGTACTTACGGATTCTACTAATGCAAGGGTAATCCACTCTTTTCTTTTGACTCGCTTTGAGTTTTACTGTAGAGTAGATTCATGGATACAACGTTGTATTGTGTTAATAAATACATTAAATCCAGTATCCAAATGTCCTTCTCCCAGTTTATTATCCCAATTGATGTTGCTTAACCTCTATTTTAGTTCCACATAATCTTATGTCTTTCATAATTCCTGATGTTTGTTTTATTTTTCTGACAACTAACTTCATTAAATTATAGGCTAATTATAGTTGATTCGTGATCAGTTATTTTGATTTCCGAGATGATAGAGGGAATATTTTCATTTGAAAGCCTGCTTTTAAGAAATGCGTGGTCAATGCATGTTTTACCAGTTTAAGTTTCCCTAGTTAAGCCATTGATTATAGATTTGAAATTATATTCATTAGGAAGGTTTAAATAATAATCTGGGTCTTGCTTTTCGAATAAATGAATATTCATGTCACCAATTAATGTTAATTCATTTTCTTGCTGACAATCTGTCTTATTATTCTTTATATTCTCCAGAAATAATGTTTTGTTGTATTTCGATGGTTTGTAGACCTGCTATTAGCATACTTTCGATTTTTGCAAAATATTAAGGTAGACTTATTAGATCTACACAGGACCAAAAAATTGTGTGTGTCTGTGTTATTTGGTATGTCTGTCTCCCTCCCTATCAATTCAATCATGGTGAAAACGAATTGAACGAAATTTAGTACAGAGGTAGCATTCGCAAAGGGCATCTCATGGTCGTGTATTATATTGCCACCATCTTCACCAAAACTGAATGGCGGCCACTCAAACGTTCAAAACGTAAAATCAAATTACGACTTGACTTATTATCCGATTTCTACAAAAATTAGTAACGACATACCTTCATATAGGACGTGTCTTGCGCCGAAACTACAAGGTCATTAGCCGCGCCATTTCAGGATGGCGGCCGTGTGAATTATGGAAGTATTACAATTAATAACTCTCAACCCATTAGTTCCGATTATATCGAATCGACAATGGTTTAAACTGTCCTAACGGACGTGGCCCATTCGATATTTTAAGTTCATATTATAATATTACATGGTAGCAGTGGCTTTAAAAAGCCGAGCAGTCTCGGTTACAAGACAAGATGGCAGCTGATATCTTGTGCCTGACCTATATTTCACTAGTTTGAGTACTGCATGAAATATAGCCTACTGATAGAAATAATATGAACATTGTATGAAACGCTTTATATATAAAAATATACTCCTCGAAGAAATCGTTTAGTCCATATCATTATTTGCTAAGATGTTGTATGTAATTCAATTGATAACGACAAATTGTGGTGGACATGTTTGGCTATGTGGTAAAGCGTTAGTCTTTTACCCGTTTGACTGGGGTTCAAAACCTATCAGAGTTCGGTTTAATTACTTGAATTTCTTCATATTTATTGTTTTGTAATCACTCAGACGTTAAAAAATTGAGCATTATATTGTGCATATTACAATGAAAAATATATATTTAATTAAAACAACATTTGCCACCGGATCTGCACGAGACATCTAACAGCAACCAGATGGTGACAATCATGTTGGAACAGCTTTAATTGAAAAGTTTCCTTTTATGGCCAGTAGAATACGCTCGCCCCATTAGGATTACCTAATGTGGAACTTTTCCGCCAGATGTGAAGACTGGTCTATGTGGGACGCAATTGGGTTTCCTACCATTGGCATTCAATACGCATCGAATTAGAAGAATGACAAGTTATTTTTTTTTATTTGAAAGCGTTTGTAACAGGCAATTGTGTGTTATTTGAAAATGTTATTTGAACTAAAGAACGAAACGATACCACATGGCACCTCCATTCTATCTGTTGGTGCTAGTTCAGGATAATAATTAATACTTTAATTGCAGCCAAGTAGCAATCGAAAATAAGAAAATAAAGAATGAACATGTACACTAAAATTGCGCTCTGGTGATTTGAATTGCATAGTCTTTGATTGATTGTTTTCTTTAACTACAGATCTCAAAGTGGTAGCGTTCACATGCTTGTCCACATAGTTGGTATACACACGTGACTTTAGGGTCATGGAAAGATTTGTTAATACCGCCATTGCCAGTCCCAAGTCCGGGGTCTCATCTCGCAAGAGATGAGGAAGGTGGAGGGGGAGGAGTAACATCTCATAAGAAAACCTGGGTCCATCTGGCTCCGGATGGTAGCACCCTGTAAGGACCTCAGACTAGGGTTACTAGGTGAAACCTGGGTCCATCTGGCTCCGTATGGTAGCACCCTGTAAGGGCCCCTGCCTAGGGTTACTAGGTAAAACCTGGGTCCATCTGGCTCCGGATGGTAGCACCCTTCAAGGGCTTCAGCCTAGGTTACTAGGTGAAACCTGGGTCCATCTGGCTCCGGATGGTAGCACCCTGTAAGGGCCTCAGCCTAGGGTTACTAGGTGAAACCTGGGTCCATCGGGCTCCGGATGGTAGCACCCTGTAAGGGCCTCAGCCTAGGTAACTAGGTGAAACCTGGGTCCATCTGGCTCCGGATGGTAGCACCCTTCAAGGGCTTCAGCCTAGGTTACTAGGTGAAACCTGGGTCCATCTGGCTCCGGATGGTAGCACCCTGTAAGGGCCCCTGCCTAGGGTTACTAGGTGAAACCTGGGTCCATTTGGCTCCGGATGGTAGCACCCTGTGAGGGCCCCTGCCTAGGGTTACTAGGTGAAACCTGGGTCCATCTGGCTCCGGATGGTAGCACCCTGTAAGGGCCCCTGCCTGGGGTTACTAGGTGAAACCTGGGTCCATCTGGCTCCGGATGGTAGCACCCTGTAAGGGCCCCTGCCTAGGGTTACTAGGTGAAACCAGGGTCCATCTGGCTCCGGATGGTTGCACCCTGTAAGGGCCTCAGCCTAGGTTACTAGGTGAAACCTGGGTCCATCTGGCTCCGGATGGTAGCACACTGCAAGGGCCTCAGCCTAGGGTTACTAGGTGAAACCTGGGTCCATCTGGCTCCGGATGGTAGCACCCTGTAAGGGCCTCAGCCTAGGTTACTAGGTGAAACCTGGGTCCATCTGGCTCCGGATGGTAGCACCCTTCAAGGGCTTCAGCCTAGGTTACTAGGTGAAACCTGGGTCCATCTGGCTCCGGATGGTAGCACCCTGTAAGGGCCTCAGCCTAGGGTTACTAGGTGAAACCTGGGTCCATCTGGCTCCGGATGGTAGCACCCTGTAAGGGCCTCAGCCTAGGTTACTAGGTGAAACCTGGGTCCATCTGGCTCCGGATGGTAGCACCCTTCAAGGGCTTCAGCCTAGGTTACTAGGTGAAACCTGGGTCCATCTGGCTCCGGATGGTAGCACCCTGTAAGGGCCCCTGCCTAGGGTTACTAGGTGAAACCTGGGTCCATTTGGCTCCGGATGGTAGCACCCTGTGAGGGCCCCTGCCTAGGGTTACTAGGTGAAACCTGGGTCCATCTGACTCCGGATGGTAGCACCCTGTAAGGGCCCCTGCCTGGGGTTACTAGGTGAAACCTGGGTCCATCTGGCTCCGGATGGTAGCACCCTGTAAGGGCCTCAGCCTAGGTTACTAGGTGAAATCTGGGTCCATCTGGCTCGGGATGGTAGCACCCTTCAATGGCTTCAGCCTAGGTTACTAGGTGAAACCTGGGTCCATCTGGCTCCGGATGGTAGCACCCTGTAAGGGCCCCTGCCTAGGGTTACTAGGTGAAACCTGGGTCCATTTGGCTCCGGATGGTAGCACCCTGTGAGGGCCCCTGCCTAGGGTTACTAGGTGAAACCTGGGTCCATCTGGCTCCGGATGGTAGCACCCTGTAAGGGCCCCTGCCTGGGGTTACTAGGAGAAACCTGGGTCCATCTGGCTCCGGATGGTAGCACCCTGTGAGGGCCCCTGCCTGGGGTTACTAGGTGAAACCTGGGTCCATCTGGCTCCGGATGGTAGCACCCTGTAAGGGCCCCTGCCTAGGGTTACTAGGTGAAACCTGGGTCCATCTGGCTCCGTATGGTAGCACCCTGTAAGGGCCTCAGCCTAGGGTTACTAGGTGAAACCTGGGTCCATCTGGCTCCGGATTGTAGCACCCTGTAAGGGCCTCAGCCTAGGTTACTAGGTGAAACCTGGGTCCATCTGGCTCCGGATGGTAGCACCCTTCAAGGGCCTCAGCCTAGGTTACTAGGTGAAACCTGGGTCCATCTGGTTCCGGATGGTAGCACCCTGTAACGGCCCCTGCCTAGGGTTACTAGGTGAAATCTGGGACCATCTGGCTCCGGATGGTAGCACCCTGTAAGGGCCTCTGCCTTGGGTTACTAGGTGAAACCTGGGTCCATCTGGCTCCGGATGGTAGCACCCTGTGAGGGCCCCTGCCTAGGGTTACTAGGTGAAACCTGGGTCCATCTGGCTCCGGATGGTAGCACCCTGTAAGGGCCTCTGCCTGGGGTTACTAGGTGAAACCTGGGTCCATCTGGCTCCGGATGGTAGCACACTGCAAGGGCCTCAGCCTAGGGTTACTATGTGAAACCTGGGTCCATCTGGCTCCGGATGGTAGCACCCTGTAAAGGCCCCTGCCTGGGGTTACTAGGTGAAACCTGGGTCCATCTGGCTCCGGATGGTAGCACACTGCAAGGGCCTCAGCCTAGGGTTACTAGGTGAAACCTGGGTCCATCTGGCTCCGGATGGTAGCACCCTGTGAGGGCCCCTGCCTGGGGTTACTAGGTGAAACCTGGGTCCATCTGGCTCCAGATGGTAGCACCCTGTGAGGTCCCCTGCCTGGGGTTACTAGGTGAAACTTGGGTCCATCTGGCTCCGGATGGTAGCACCCTGTGAGGGACCCTGCCTGGGGTTACTAGGTGAAACCTGGGTCCATCTGGCTCTGGATGGTAGCACCCTGTAAGGGCCCCTGCCTGGGGTTACTAGGTGAAACCTGGGTCCATCTGGCTCTGGATGGTAGCACCCCGTGAGGGCCCCTGCCTGGGGTTACTAGGTGAAACCTGGGTCCATCTGGCTCCGGATGGTAGCACCCTGTAAGGGCCTCTGCCTGGGGTTACTAGGTGAAACCTGGGTCCATCTGGCTCCGGATGGTAGCACCCTGTAAGGGCCTCTGCCTAGGGTTACTAGGTGAAACCTGGGTCCATCTGGCTCCGGATGGTAGCACCCTGTGAGGGACCCTGCCTGGGGTTACTAGGTGAAACCTGGGTCCATCTGGCTCTGGATGGTAGCACCCCGTGAGGGCCCCTGCCTGGGGTTACTAGGTGAAACCTGGGTCCATCTGGCTCTGGATGGTAGCACCCTGTAAGGGCCCCTGCCTGGGGTTACTAGGTGAAACCTGGGTCCATCTGGCTCTGGATGGTAGCACCCCGTGAGGGCCCCTGCCTGGGGTTACTAGGTGAAACCTGGGTCCATCTGGCTCCGGATGGTAGCACCCTGTAAGGGCCTCTGCCTGGGGTTACTAGGTGAAACCTGGGTCCATCTGGCTCCGGATGGTAGCACCCTGTAAGGGCCTCAGCCTAGGGTTACTAGGTGAAACCTGGGTCCATCTGGCTCCGGATGGTAGCACCCTGTGAGGGCCCCTGCCTAGGGTTACTAGGTGAAACCTGGGTCCATCTGGCTCCGGATGGTAGCACCCTGTGAGGGCCCCTGCCTGGGGTTACTAGGTGAAACCTGGGTCCATCTGGCTCCGGAAGGTAGCACCCTGTGAGGGCCCCTGCTTGGGGTTACTAGGTGAAACCTGGGTCCATCTGGCTCTGGATGGTAGCACCCAGTAAGGGCCTCAGCCTAGGGTTACTAGGTGAAACCTGGGTCCAACTGGCTCCGGATGGTAGCACCCTGTGAGGGCCCCTGCCTAGGGTTACTAGGTGAAACCTGGGTCCATCTGGCTCCGGATGGTAGCACCCTGTAAGGGCCTCTACCTAGGGTTACTAGGTGATACCTGGGTCCATCTGGCTCCGGATGGTATCACCCTGTAAGGGCCTCAGCCTTGGGTTATAGGTGAAACCTGGTCAACGATCTCAAAAACGGAAGAGGAATTTCAGATTCCCAACGGTGGAGAGAGTGGAAGAGCCTAGTGGAGTTAACCACAAATTTAAAATCAAAATTTCGGACTAACAATCTGATCTTATCTTGTAATTCATTTCCTACTATGTACACTGTGCAATTTCAATTGCAGAATGGAAAGTCCGCTGAAAGAAAACAATACCCCAGGTGGTAGCTCGGAAGAGGAATCCTCCATTGCGTTATGCAATGCATCGGGACCTAGGGTTCTGGGGAGTCCCAACATCTGCAATAAGGATGAGTCGGAGCATCCTTGGTATCCTCCCAGACTCAAGTTCAAGAAGAAATTCAGTAAAGAGCATATAGCCTACTTTCTTCTAAATGTATGAGTATAGTTATAACTGTCCTTATAACCTCCTATTTTCTTCCTATTCGTAATGCAAATTGGCACACTAGATTTGAGCAGTGGCGTTCAAACCATAGTTTATAATTTACCCCAGTATTTGGCAATTTCATCAACAGACACTCCAAACAACGTAGGAATTCAGTATATTAACACCGACTACTGACAATAATTGAAACTTTGTAGGTCTAAACGTATCACTGGGAGAAACACATTTAATATGCCTACTGCACACCTAATTTTTAATCGCGCCTATACTTGGCAGTGCTCTCTATCGGCAACAAGAGGCCATTTTCAATAACACCGCTGGCATGGGTTCACTAAGTGGCCGGTATAGAGCGTAGCTCGCATCTAGTAGGCAGTGGATAGCTCCCACATACTGTAGTTCAACTAGTTGCTAGTAGATGTCACTCCTGCAGATCCATTGGCGAACTTTGTTTTAATTAAATATATACAGTACTTTCCATTTCAAAATGCACAATATAACGCTCAATTGTATAACTCAGTACTAAAAAAACAATAAATATAAAAAATCAAGCAAAAAATACAACTCTGTTAGGATTAGAACCCCAGCCGGCCGGGTGAGAGACCAATGCTGTAACCACAAACCTAATTATGTGCTCCCAAGTTCAATGTTATCAATCGATTTAGATACAACGTCTTAGCAAATAATGAGTTTGACTAAACGATTTCTTCACTGGAGTATATTTCAAACAAAATTCACTTCATACAAAGTTCATATTATTTCTATCAGTATGCTATATTGCATGCAACAAACTCAAATTAGTGAATTATAGGTCAGAACGAGAGATCAGCTGCCATCTTGTCTTGTAACCGAGACGGCTCAGCTTTCTAAAGCCACTTCTGCACTATAATATTACAACATAAACTTTTAATTTCGAACGGATGTCCTTTAGAACAGTTGAAACGATTCTCTGTTCGATATAATCGGAACTAATGGGTCCCATGTTATGGATTATAAAGTTTTACATACTTTACACGGCCACCATTCTGAACTGGTACGGCTGATGGCCTTGTCGTTTGTGCACAAGACGCGTCCCATACGAAGGTATGCTTTTACCAAATTTGGTAAATATCCGATGATTAGTTTGGTAGTAATTTAATTTTAAGTTTTGATTATTTGAGTGGCCGCCATTACGTTTTAGTAAAGATGGCGACAATATAAAACATGACACTGAGGTTACCTTTGCTACTGCTACCTCTGTACCAAATTTTGTTCAATTTGGTTTCGCCGTGTTTGAATTGATAGGGGGACAGACATACAGAGTACACACACAGACACACACATTTTTGGCTCTGTGTAGATCTCATAAGTGTACTTTCGTTTTTTTTTTTTGCAAAAATCGAAAGTAGGCTAAAAACTGAAACTTGAAATTCTCCTGGATAAGCATGAAATACAAATCCTAGTGGTACAAGAAACATGATTTTTCGATGAATATGTTACAGAAACTAAAAACAATAGAATTTTTAAGGGTAAACCAGCAATTAAAGTTATGAAAGGAATACCACTATTAGGTACTGCTTTTTATGTTCATAAAAATGTTTTGGACAATGTAATAGAATTCAAATCTAGATCAGAAAGAATATCTTTCCTCACAAAGAAATTTAAAAAATATACAGTATAGCTTCATTAATTGCCATGCACCATTAAAGGAAGACAACAGAAAAAATCCAAGAAACATAGAAGAATACTGGGAACTTCTTGAAGAGGAAATATCTAAAATCCCAAAATTAAATATTGTGGTACTATTGGGGGGGTTAATGCACAAATAGGGAGTGAAAAGGCTTTTCAAGAAACAGTTGGACACTATCCAGCACATAGGAGAACAAACAGAAATGGCATGAGATTAATTAATCTCTGTAAAGCTTTTAAATTGAAATTAATGGCCACTTTCTTCAAGAAATTACCCAGAAAACCTAAAACATGGATATCTCGAAATCCACTACAGCAAGACCTGTCTGCCCAATGTGTATTTGTCTACAAGAGCAAGGTACCCAAAAAGACTCCTCAGACACAAGGAAGGGACAAAACTCAGTTGGGCCGAGAAGCTGGTGAATTCTATGTTGCAAACCAAACCCCATTCCATCATGACATTTACTCAGAAGAATCCTCAGATAATGTTGTCTTGAATTCCCAAGCTCAAGACATAAACCCTAAATCACCCCAGCAGCTTATGTGCGATATGTTGACACCTGGCAAATTCCTTAAAAACTCCATAAGTAAAAGATTAGTTGTAGAAGATATTTGATTGGACTTGCTTGTATGAATACTGGGTGAGAAGGAAGTTATCTATGCTCAGTGTTTAGGTTACAAAAGAGTCATCTGGGGCTGAATACACAGCAACACACTGGTGGTCGTTCCTCACAAAATTCATATCACAGTCACATTCCTTTATCTGCAGTGTGTACTGTATATTTCCTCCAACCATATAAAAGGGTTTGCACAATGTCAGAAAGAACTGTAAGATATAAGATAATTTGTTGATTGATAAATAGAAAGTTTATATTAACATCCAATTCTATAGTGAGACAGGAGAACGAAAATTAAGTGCAATGGCTGATACAATAAGACATGTATCATATGCTCCCATTAAACCTTATTCATATCCAACATTTTAGTTATGCATTCGTAAAAGGGGAAGAACAATTTTTCTCATTATGATGTCCACTTACTCATTTAAACGAATTCCACTTCCATCACTTTCTTCAATCTGGATTTCTTCTTTCATATCCTAGGAGTAAGATGGAATGACTTATTTCAGAAACCAACTGAATCTTAGTGTGAGAGAAAATGCATAGATCACTGCCTTAATGGTAATAATAACCTTAAGCATAATGGAAAAATGAGGATTTATTTTTAAATATTTAGCTTCAAGACGAGAACGGGTCATAGGATCTAACACATGCATCATTGAAATACAAGCGACTAGGCCCGCAAAACTTGTACCAGCACATCTCTTGAAAACGAAGGTACAAAATTATTTAGACACATCACCTATACAATACTTTACATTTCCACAAAACACTGCAGTTAAAGCAGTGAAACCAATTAAGTACTTCAAGGGTAAAGTTATGTAGAGCAGTGTTTCCCAAACTTTTTTTTGTGTGTACCACTTTAAGGGATGAGAATCTCTCGCGTACCACCTAATGGTTGGGACATATAGGAACTATAACCCCCACCACCACCACCACTATGTAGTAGACCAAAAGATGGATTGTAAATTGTGTTTGTTACAGTTAGACTGTTGGAGTTCAAGTTCAAATAATAAAAAGTGCGTCCAGTTGTTTTAGTATTTATTACAATAAGTATTCCACTCAAATATTCGAAAATAATATTATAGAAAAGAACTCTTAATAATCTTATATATAAAAGTGAAAGTCTGTATGTATGTATGTATGTATGTGGGTATGTGGGTGGGTCTGTTCCGTATACAAATCTACACCGTTCCACCAATCTCAACCAAATTTTGCATACACATAGTTTAGGACCCAGAACGAACCGCTGGCTACATGAATTTTCGATAGTCTTTCTCATTCTTCTGATTTCGGCCCTTTTGCACTCAAGCACAGGTTAATCAAATCATAAAATATACTCATGAAGGAATGGCAAGGCAGATAGTTTCCATGGCAACATAGCTCAAGTCGAGACACGGCTGACTGGATGCCATTCGCGCTCTGCACTACCGGTATAGAAAATGAGGATCTTTACTTGAAATCCCGTTAGTTACTCAACTACTCACACAGCACTGTCAACAGAGTTTAGCATAACAAAGACTTGACACCATCTTCTACTATATATTTGTCAAATACCACTCACTCACTCACTCATTCATTCATCACGAAATCTCAGAAACCACCGAACGGATTGGAATGAAATTTGGTATGCAGCTTCCTCAAGGGACACAAATGCCAACTAAGAGAGGATTTTTGCATATTCAGGTTCTAAAGGGGTGTTAAGGGGGTAGACCTGCCTTTCATTGAATAGCAATATCTCCCGATTGGTTTCATTGGGGGATGTGACACTCGGCATATAAACTAATCATTAAAAATAAGATACATGTGTCTGAGGGTTTTTCGATGTGGTATATATTATGAGGTGAAAGTGGTGAAAAGTGGGGATTAAAAGATTCCTAACGGAGCGTGTATCTCTTAAACGACATAGGCGAGGAGTTTGAAACTCAGCGAAAAAAATCAACATAAAAAAGAAGTAAATATGTGTTTGACCGGTTTTTCATAAATCCAATTTATGGGGGCCACGGGGAGGGGTGAAATTCTGGGGGGCGGGAGGGCGAAAACAGGAAAGAAAGTGACCTAACTGATTGACTGATTGACTCACTCATCAAACTCAGGGGAAAAGTAAGTAAGTATGTAAGTAATTAGCTGTTCGACAGTTTTTTTTTTCATAAATCAAATTTATGGGGTTCATGGGGAGGGGTGAATTTCTGAAAAAAGAAAATTGAAAGAAAATGTCTTGACTCCCTCACCCACTCATCATCGCCCAGCCAAAGTTATTGAAGTTAGAAGCATGACAGTTTGGGGATATATTTATTGTTTGTCAAAACCGTCTACTAAGGGAGGATTTTCGGATATTCAGGTTCTAAAGGGGTCTTAAGGGGGTTAAACCTGCATTTCATTGAATAACAATATCTCCCGATTGGTTTCATTGCGGGATGTGATACACGGCATATAAACTCATCATTAAAAAGTAAGAAGACACGTGTCTGAGGGTTTTTCGATGTGGTGTATATTATGAGGTGAAAGGGGTGAAAAGTGGGGATTGAAAGATTCCTAACGGAGCGTGTATCTCTTAAACGACATAGGTGAGGAGTTTGAAACTCAGCGGAAAAAAATCAGGATAAAAATAAGTAAATATGTGTTTGACCGTTTTTTCATAAATTCAATTTAAGGGTCCCATGGGGAGGGGTGAAATTCTGGGAGGGGGGGGCAGAAAAGAAAGTGACCTAACTGATTGACTGACTCACTCACTCATCAAACTTAGGGGGGGGGGGACTGCTTTAAAGTAAGTAAATAGCTTTTCGACAGTTTTTTGAACAATCAAATATAAGGGGTTCATCGGGAGGGGTGAAATTCTCAAGGAAAAAAAATGAATGAAAATGTCCTGACTCATTCTCTCACTCATCATTGCACAGCCAAAAATATTGAAGTTGGAAACATGGCAGTTTGGGGATATGTTTGTTGTATGTCAAAACCGTACACTAAGGGAGGATTTTTGGATATTCAGGTTCTAAGGGGTCTTAAGGGGGTTAAGCCTGCATTTCATTGAATAACAATATCTCACGAGTGGTTTCATTTGTGGATGTGATACTCGGCATATAAACTAATCATTAAAAATAAGCAGACATGTGTCTAAGGGTTTTTCGATGTGGTGTATTATTATGAGGTGAAAGGGGTGAAAAGTGGGGGTTGAAGGATTCCTAACGGAGCGTGTAGGCCTATCTCTTAAACGGCATAGGCGAGAAGTTTGAAACTCAGCGAAAAAAATCAGCTTAAAAAGTAAGTAAATCGGTGTTCGACCGTTTTTTCTTAAATTAATTTAAGGGGAAAAAGACAACTTAAAAAAAAGTTAATAGGTGTTCAAGCGTTTTTTCATCAATCCAATTTAAGAGGCCCGTGGGGAGGGGTGAAATTCTGGTAAACAAAATTGAAAGAAAATGTCCTGTCTGACTCACTCACTCATCACGCCCAACGAAAACTATTCAAGTTGGATACATGAAATTTTGGGAATATGTTCGCTGTATGTCGAAAACGTCAACTGAGGAATGATTTTTGTTTATTCGGGTTTTAAAGAGGTGTTAAGGGGGTAAACGTGCATTTCATTGAATAACGATATCTCATGAGTTGTTTCTTTGGGGATGTGTTATTCGGTATATAAACTAATCATTAAAAATAATCAGACATATGTCAAAGGGTTTATCGATGTGGTGTATATTATGAGGTGAAAGGGGTGAAAATTGGGGGTTGAGGGATTCTTAACGGAGCGTGTATCTCTGAAACGACATTGGCGAGAAGTTTGAAATTCGACGGGAAAAACAGCTTTAAAGACAAGTAAATAGGTGTTCGACCGTTTTGTCATAAATCCAATTTAAGGGGCCCTTGGAGAGGGGTGAAATTCTGGGAAAAAAACAGGAAAGAAAGTGTCCTAAATGATTGACTCACTCACTCATCAAACTCAGGGGGAAAACAGCTTTAAATAAGTAAATAGGTGTTCGACCGTTTGTTTCATAAATCCAATTTAAGGGGTTCATGGGGAGGGGTGAAATTATCAAAAATAATTGAAAGAAAATGTCCTGACTGACTCACTCACTCATCATCGCCCAGCCAAAATTATTGAAGTTAGAAACATGAAATTTTGGGGATATGTTCGTTGTATGTCGAAAACGTCCACTAAGGAAAGAGTTTTGGATATTCAGGTTCTAAAGAGGTGTTAAGGGGTAAATGTACATTTCATTGAATAACAATATCTCACGAGTGTTTCATTTGGGGATGTGATACTTGGCATATATTCTAATCATTAAAAAAAAGCTGACACATATCTAATGGTTTTTCGATGTAGTGTATATTATAAGGTGAAAGGGATGAAAGTGGGGTTTGAAAGATTCCTAACGGAGCGTGTATCTCTTAAACGACATAAGCGAGGTGTTTGAAACTCGGAGGAAAACAATCAGCTTAAAAATAAATAAATAAATAAATAAATAAAATAGGTGTTCGACCGTTTTCTCATAAATACAATTTAAGGGGCCTATGGGGAGGGGTGAAATTCTGGATGAAAAACGTCCACTAAGGAAGGATTTTTGGATGTTCACTCTCATCGACCAACCAAAACTATTAAAGTTAGAAGAATGATATTTTGGGGATATGTTTGTTGTGTGTCGAAAATGTCTACTAAGGAGGGATTTTTGGATATTCAGGTTCAAAAGGGGTGTTAACGGGGTTAAACCTGCATTTCATTGAACAACAATATGACACGACTATGACGCGAGCGAAGCGAGGCTAAAAATGAGATGGTGTGTGTGTATTACTCAATCACGCATACCACTGGTCCGATTTACATGAATTTTACATGGAAGTAGCTGATTTACCTGGTTAACATATAGGTTACTTTTGACTTCAATAATTTGCACTATTTAAAGATGGCGACCATTTTAGTGACGTCACTACACCCTTTGGTTTCAAACTTTCATATTTCCATTTCAAATAAAAAGAGAACGCTAAGAAATAGCAAACTTTTGATGGCATATACGATGTTTAAAATTACATTTTCTATCTGAAAGGTATCTCCAACGGTTAGCGAGTAAGACCTTAATTTGTGCTATAAAACACGGTCAACGCCGAGCGGTGTAGTTGGACAAAATGTTCCATCCTTAATCTCCCTCTGCGCAGCACATCGCCTATCCCCTGTTTTAACTGTCACCTTCACATTTTAATTTATTTATGACGCGTAGCGAAGCACGGATACTTCAGCTAGTTAATAATCAAAAAGACATGTGTCTGAGGGTTTTTCGATGTGGTGTATATTATGAGGTGAAAAAAGAACCAAAGTTCAACTAACAACTTCAATGTGAAGGGTGAGCTTGAAGATTTGAAGCCAACTTAGGAAGGTCTGGTTTAAGATTGCCGGGTCTCAAACGAAGATCGTTTTCCACTGCAAGGAGCCAATTCCGGTATTTATTCTTGAGATAAACAAGTGAAGAAAATGCAGACTCTCACAAGTACGAAGTAGTGAAAGGCAGTAAAATTTTAACTGATTTGTGAGTTATGTCTGCATAGTCTCAACCCAAAAGTACACAAGAGTCATTTTTGAAAACGTTTGCCTTAGTTCTGAATCACAATTCAATTCATAAAACTGCTCCTTGTCTTTGGCCTTAAAATCCTCCGGCAACATAGCAATGTTTTTATCTTTTTCGTAACATCACCGCGTACCACTGCAGCAGTACGAGCGTACAACTAGTGGTACGCGTACCACAGTTTGGGAAACGCTGCTGTAGAGTATATAACATGATACTACTAGCTACAGGCATTATATGTCTCCTGGATGGGGAATGTCATCGCGGCAGTTGAACACGCTGCGACGGGGTGCGAGGGGTCTTGCAGTACGCATGCGCGGTCCGCCTATTCCTAACTTAAATATATCAGCTTCCCGCATGCCAATGACTGTCAATGAAGCAGGCGACACTCAGTCAGTGAAAGAAGGAATGTGCTGAGTGAGTGAAGCAACTGAATGTTTTTGGAATGCGCGATACGCAGTGAGCGGGAAGACCTCTGCAGTTCATAATAATGTTATTGGTTTTACGGCCCTTTTAACTAGTCTGGCTTTAGGAGACGCCGGGGTGCCGGAATTTTGCCCCGAAGGGGATCTTTAACGTGCCAGTAAATCTACTGACACGGTTCCCTCGCATTTGCGCACCCTCAAATGCCAGCTGACTGCGCCGGAATACGAACCTGCAACCTTGGGCTCAGCAAGCGAGAACGTTACCCCTGAGCCACGCAGCCAGCCACCTCTGCAGTTCAAACCCGACTGCCATCTCCTGGCGCGATATCAGTATATAACATCAATATTGCAGCAACTTGATACTACTAGCTACAGGCATTATATGTCTAGTGTATGGGAGCAAGTAGTTTGCAATGAAAATGCACGCCAGATTGGGGAACTTATAGAGAGTTTTATTTCAAATGCCTTTATGAATGTAGTCACACGTCACTCAATAGGAGAGATTTCCTGAGATCAGCAGTATCAACAGCTATTATGGAAAATAGAAATCCAAGCTTGAAACTTGTGTAGTGAATCCAACTCTTATAGTTCCTTCCTTAGGAGAGACTAAGAGCTCAGCACATTTCCAATACTACACAAGTTAAATGTTTCAGGCCACTAGGTTAGTCTGCAAACTCAGAAGATGAGTGGGTATGACCTCCCCCCTTGGCTAAACTAGAATGAGTTTTATATGGTTTCCAGGCAAATGCTGGGGCAGTTACTTGTATGAAGTCATGGTCGCCTCTTTCGAACTACTTGATATATTCATTTCCATCGACATTAACACCTCTAATGGGCTGGGCAAAAGGGCATGTGGGTGTAAAAATTACTGCCACACAGAACCTCTTTTCATCCCTTGCCAACACTGAAGAAAAGGGAATCAAAGGGGTAGAAATACTTACGCCTATCTACACACAACATTAAAAATATAAAGAAATGTGGTAAGATAGAAGATTTCTCAATATTTACTAAAAAGAGGTAGAGTTAATTGAGTTCTCTATTGTACTAGTGCTGCTCAGGATTGGGAAGGGGGCGACCCCTGTCATTGGTTGCAACCATCACTGCAATTGCCTGGAAGTTGAAGTAATAAACTACTGAAGACCACTTCAAGGTTTGCTGAGGTAGTGAAACCCTTCTATCCTGAGTTGCCCTTATGAGAGCATCTTATTTCAGCCCTCTGACTAGAATACATATATTTGACCAAACCAAGAATAATTGGTATACCTTTAAAAACCTCCAAGTCATTCATGTTAAGTCCTTAACATAATATAACTTTAGCCAATGAGAGTTAAGATGCATCCCCCATTAGCTCAGTGGTCAGAGCAACAGAGTGAGAAGCCTCAGGTCACAGGAATACGTCCCACATCAAAAGGCTTGTGCTTTCTGTACTGCACTCAACCTATCAGCTGTATCATCAATACTGTTGTGAAAATTAATTCTGGAATCTCTAAATACCATTTGGTGGTAAAGGGATGAAGAACAGGTAATGCCTTGTAAAGAGGCACAAAGTTGTAACATGGTAAAGTAGTTACCTGTTTGATATCCAGAGGTGTTGTTTCTATTTTGATGCACGGAACAAACTCTGGTGAGGGACATTCTTCAGTCTTGATATCCCCATGGAGGTCAGTATTATCCTGCAGAGAAGTGATTTGTTTCACAAATGTATTCCTTTGCATGGCAGGAATTACAACTCACAAATGACTTGAAAACTTACATTAATTGATTTTTTTTAATAAAGACACATGAGATACGAACAGAGAAACATAATCGCTTCAGTATCGCCTATTAACCATTTCTGCTCATGAATATACTAAAATACAAATATTAATATTCATTTTCTTATGGAATTACAACAAATTACAATGTAAAAATGAATAACATTGGAAACAAAGAGAGCGATATTGTTCAAAGATGTCTGGGGACTGTGGAGTTGAAATCGAATGAAGAGAAACAAAACAAACATAGACGCTGTCAAACAAATACAAACGTGGTCAAATTATTAGAATAAACATCCCTTTTCCCAATGTATTACCTCTTAGCAACCTTGATGAAGTATTTACCCTATATTTGTTACAGATCTGTTTTTAGCTCTTACTTTTTAAAATTTTTCATATAAAAACCTAGTAAAATAGTATTACATAGTTTCCATTGTAACTCATTCAAAACTATTTTAATACAAGTTTAGTTGACTGGGGTATTGATTTATAATGTTTCAAGAATTTTGTATTTTAGGTCTAAAATAATTAATTGATATACTGAACATCGTTTGTTGAAATATGTTCATTGTACACATTTGTTCAATATACCGTTCTCCGTCAGGAAAGTTTCCTTTATTTATAGATAAATTAGAATTGTTACTCAATAACATGAGCAAAGTAAATTTCGATATAATAATTTGTGGGGATGTAAATGTGGATTCCTTAAAATTTGATAGAAATTGTGAATTATTAACACAGTTACTAATTTCCTATGGACTGAAACCTACAGTAAATACCCCTACAAGAATAACAAAATTTAGTAAAACCACTACTGATCAAATTTTTTAAAATAAAGATAAATACCACCATTCAATAGAAGTCTAATTGTCCGGGTTTTAGTGACCACCATGGACAAATACTGAGTTTGAAGTACCCGAAACAATCAATAATAATGATAATGGAGTAAAATCAAAGTGCAGGTCATTCACTGAAACAAATGTTACATATTTAAATGACTTATTAAATAAGCAAACATGGTCAGAAATGTATGAACTAGAACATGTAAATGTTAAATTTAATGCATTTAACAGTACCCTAAAACACTATTTTGAAACAGCATTCCCCTTTGGACAAAGAACTGTTCAAAATAACAGAACTAGCAATTGGATAACATCAGGGATTATAAATTCATATCAAAGAAAGAAATTTCTACACAAATTATATAAACAATACCACACAACACCTGAATTCAATTTATACTACAAAAAATACACTAGCATATTAAATAAGGAAATAAGGCTAGCAAAGAAAATGCATAATGATAATTTTATTTCCCAATCATCTAATAAAAACAGGGCTATGTGGTCCGTGATAAAGAATGAAACTGGAAAATCTGCTAAAATACAAAGCAACATTACACTGACCTGCAATAATAAAGTGATTAATAATCCAGAGGAAATAGCAAACACTTTTAATGACTATTTTATGGAAATTCCACAAAAATTATTAAATAAATCACAGGTAAATACACTAAATTTTAATAATAAAATAAATATATGCAGTGATTCTTTATTTATAAATCATGTCACAAGTGAAGAGGTAAGAATAGTTATAAAAGAGCTAGAAAATAAATTTTGTGCTGGCATTGATGGCATCCCTGATGCAATTTTTAAGAAATGTGCAGAAAATATAATAAATCCACTTACACACTTAATAAACAGTTCATTCTCTCAGGAACTTACCCGGATATTTTTAAGTTATCAAAAGTAATTCCAGTGCACAAAAACGATTCAAAAGATGAATTAGATAACTATCGTCCTATTACCATACCGACTGGTATTGCAAAAATTGTGGAAAAAATCATGTTTAACAGACTGATAAGTTTTATAGAAAAAAATAAAATATCATGAAACTCACAACATGGATTCAGAACGGAAAAATCTACACAGACAGCAATTTATGAATGTATTGATAGTATAATGAAATTAATTGACAATAAGGAACATGTAACTGGCCTATTCTTGGATTTATCGAAAGCATTTGATGTTGTTGACCATAAAATCCTCCTTACAAAACTAAATCAATATGGTATTAGAGGTCTAGCTAATAAATGGATAGAATCATAATTAACAAGGCGTAAACAAATAGTAAGCTTGAGACACAAGGATGATGGAACCAAATTACTTAATGAAACATTATCCAATGAGGGAATTATTAAATTTAGAGTACCCCAGGGATCGGTTTTGGGCCCACTACTCTTTCTTCTATATATCATCATCATCATCATCATCTTGCACAGTTTCCAGCCACTGGCCGGGTCTGTTTGGAACACAAGCCTCTCCAACGTCTTCTGTCTTCCCACCATCTCTCAGCCTCCACCCTTGTCCAGTCTTCTCCTCTCTTCTTCACGCTTTCTTCCACCCCCTTCAGCCACCTGTCTCTCAGTCTTCCTCTCGGTCTCTTTCCTTCCCACTTCGTCTCGTGTATCCTCCTGGGTATCCTCTTCTCCTCCATTCGTTTTACATGTCCATACCATCTAAGTCTAGACTTCTCTATACCATCCTGTAATGGTTCCTCCTTCATTAATTCTCTGGACCTCTCATTTCTTATTCTGTCCCACTTTGTAGCTCCAATACTGATTCTCAAGAACCTCATCTCACTGGCCTGTATTTTGCTCTTCTCCCTTCCTTTCATAACCCAGGTCTCCGAGGCATACGTCAGGATAGGGACATAGTACGTCCGATATATGATCTTTTTGCTGTTCTGAGGGACATCCTTGCTCCATAACATGCTTCTCACACTCCTCCGAAATGCTTCTGCCTGCCTCCCCCGCTCATTTATTTCTCTATCGTTTCTTCCATTCTCTTGTATCAGGCTTCCCAGATACTTGAAACTCTCCACTTTCTTCAGCTGTTCCCCACCAATTGTTATTCCCGTTGTGGTTCTTTCCTTCTTCCTTGTTGTGATCACCATCTCACTCTTATTTATGCTAAATTTCATCCCATATCCTTGTGTTATTCCTTCCCACACGCTCAACTGTTCCTGTACCTCCTCCTCCTTGTTTCCCCAAATCATCAAATCATCTGCAAACACCATTGCTTTCATCTTTCCTTCCCCAATTACTTGTGCCACTCGGGTCATTATGTCATCCATCACCACAATGAAAAGTAATGGTGACAAGGCACTTCCTTGTTTCAGGCCGTTTCTCTGTTCCAACCAGTCTGATCTCTCTCCTCCCACTTTCACACAGCTCACGCTTCCCTTGTACATCTCCTTTATCCTCTTTATAGTCCATTTATCTACTCCTCTATCCTCCAGGGACTTCCACACTTTGTTTCTGCATACACTGTCATATGCTTTCTCAATATCCAGGAAAGCCATCAGTAGATCTGTTCCATACTCATAGTGCTGTTCTTGTAACTGCCTTACAGCAAAAATCAAATCCACTGTGGACCTTCCTGCTCTGAAGCCATGTTGTTCTTCCCTCATCCCTCCTTCTATCCTTGTCCTAATTCTCTTTTCCAAAACTTTCTCGAAGATCTTTGCACAATAACTCATCAGTGTTATTCCCCGATAGTTTCTGCAATCTGTTCTACTACCTTTCTTGAAGATCGGGACAATTATTCCTTTTTTCCAGTCCTCTGGGGTCTTCCTTTCCTTCCATGCTGTCCTCATCACTCGGTACAACCACTGTATCCCCACCTCTCCTGCTGCTCTCACCATCTCCACACTCAACTCATCCACACCCGGTGCCTTCCCTCCTTTCATCTTGTTCACTGCATCTTCCACTTCTTTCCATGTTAAGTCCTTTTCTGTTTGCAGTTCATCTTCCTCTTCCCCGATTTCTTCCTCCTCACCATCTTTTCCATTTGGGTTCAGAAGTTCTTCAAAATATTCTTTCCACATTTTCTTCAGTTCTTCCCTATTTTCTATCTCTTGTCCCCTTTTGTTCACCATTCTAACATAATCCGTAGGATCCTTCCGCCTCTTAGTTTTTACCATCCCATACAGGACCTTTTTTGTACCTTCACTATCCTCCTTCATCATCTTTGTCCACTCTTCCATCCACTTTCTTCTCTCCTCAGCCACTACTCTCTTCGCCTCCTTCTTTCTTTCCTGGTACTCTTCCCTTGTCTCTACCGTCCTATTTTGGTACCACCTCCTAAAGGCTCTATTCTTTTCCCTTACTATATCTTTTGTCTTCTCTTTCCACCATGGTGTTTCCTTCCACCTCTTCTTACTACTTGTCCTCCCACATACTGCTTCTGCTGCACCTACTAGTGTCTTCTTAAATCTAGCCCATTCCTCTTCCACCCCTCTTTCTTCATCTGTTGGAATCCCTTCCTTTACCATTTTGAGGTACTCGACCCTTCTATCCCCTTCTTTCTTCTATATATCAATGATATAAAACAGAACGTTCATTCACATAAGGAAATTTTGTTTGCGGACGATACAACACTCGTAATAAAAGGTGAAACTAAACAGGCCATACAGCAGTCTGCTTACTCTGTTACAGGAGAGTTAACCAAATGGTCACAAGATAATCGCCTCATAATTAACTATAAAAAAACAGTATGTCTAAATTTCCACAATATACAGAATAGGAATCCTGCGAAGCCCAATATAATATTAAATGGTCATCAAATAGAAAATAAATCAGAAACAAAGTTTTTAGGACTATGGATACAACATGACTTGAAATGGAATAAACATATACAATATCTGAATACTAAACTAAACTCGATGTGCTTTGCGTTACGTATTTTGAAAACCTGCACTAGCATGCACACATTAAGAAATACTTATTTTGCTTATTTCCATTCATACTTAAGATAAGGGGTCATATTTTGGGGTATGTCGCCAGATGTACTAAGCACGTTTAGGATACAAAAGAGAGCGATTAGAATTATGGCAAATGTAAACACTAGAGAATGATGTAGACCTCTTGTTTAAAGATGTCAACATTCTCCCTCTGCCCTGCATATATATCTTTGAAAGTATTATGTTTTGTAAAAAGAATTTAATGAATAAGGATGTTTTTCTTAAAACAAACAATGATGTTCATAGGCATAACACAAGACAAAACCAAAACATTCATATTTCACACACACACACAAGCATATATCAAAAAGGAACTTATCACACAGGAGTTAATTTATACAGTAAACTATAACGGTGTAAATAGTTGTCCAATAAGATTGTATCTCTTAAGATCTGTTATTATAATAAGTTATAAATAGTTATAGTATTAGTATTACTGTATATACCTATTAGTACTTTTATTTTATAGATGTAAATTCTGACGTGTCCTATATCAAAAATGTATTGTATGCATGTATTTGATCAAATGGAAATAATAAAACTATCTACTTACTCCTTTCACGTCTGGAGATGCTGATTCTACTTTGGTCCATGGAACAATCTCTGGTGTAGGACATTCCGCTTTACTGAATGCAACAATCTGCGGCGTGGGACATGATTCTGTCTTAATATACCTCCTATGATGATCGCCAACCTGCAGAGAAATTACTTGTTTCACAAATATGTTCCTTTCCATAGGTGGAATTAAATCTTACATACGACATGCAAAATGATCGTTACAGGAATCTGAGAATAAAATAAACATTGATCTGGTTTCCATTTCCTTTCATTTCTTCCAAAAACACAATACAACATGGATGGTCTAGATCAGTAAGCCTATTTACATGGAAAATATTTTTCGAAGATCACAAAATGTGTGTTTTAGTTGGTATCTTCAACATTATAGTATTCAACTGATTTTTATAAACAACTATAAATAATAGACCATAACATGAAGGATTCATTATAAAGGAATGATTAAGGGGGTTCATAAAAACAAGGCTTAAAGATAAGGTGGAAAGAGGAACATCGCCTCCTAAGTGGGAAAGTAATGGGCGCAGCAGATATGCTAAAAAATACATCTTAATGAAAATAGTTACATCGAAGTTTGTAGATGATGGAGATTAGAATGTGTATATTAGGTAAATATTCAATGTTACCCGGGGAATGTGGAATAGAAAAGTGACAGAGGTAAAACAAAACGAATATGACAGACAATAATAATGACAATAATACAATCTCTCTGAATCACTCTGAACAATATCAATATTATATATAACACACAATAATATAGAGATCATCAACATCAATCCATCAGGAGGTTTTTACCTGGTTTAAAACTGTTTGGATCTTTCAGTTAACTAATGTTAGAAATATGTAACCCAACAGATGATCTATATTAAGTGCCAGGAAGCGCAACGCCATTGGTGGCGGTTCTAGTTACGAGAATGTTCTCGTTGTTTCTTTTGTATATATACGTCTGTATGTAAACTAGTTGTTCAGTTCGTATTAAATGTTTATCCTGTATATACGCCTGTATGTAGCCTAGTCCTTCAGTTCGTATTAAATGTTTATCATGTATACGTCTGTATGTAGCCTAGTCCTTCAGTTCGTATTAAATGTTTATACTGTATATACGCCTGTATGTAACCTAGTCCTTCAGTTCGTATTAAATGTTTATACTGTATATACGCCTGTATGTAGCCTAGTCCTTCAGTTCGTATTAAATGTTTATACTGTATATACGCCTGTATGTAGCCTAGTCCTTCAGTTCGTATTAAATGTTTATCTTGTATATACGCCTGTATGTAACCTAGTCCTTCAGTTCGTATTAAATGTTTATACTGTATATACGCCTGTATGTAACCTAGTCGTTCAGTTCGTATTAAATGCTTATCCTGTATATACGCCTGTATGTAGCCTAGTCCTTCAGTTCGTATTAAATGTTTATCATGTATACGCCTGTATGTAACCTAGTCGTTCAGTTCGTATTAAATGCTTATCCTGTATATACGCCTGTATGTAGCCTAGTCCTTCAGTTCGTATTAAATGTTTATCTTGTACACGCCCAGTCGTCATTCCCCTGCCATATAGGCTACTTCTACAACTAATTTTAAGTTTGCTAATAAGTGTTTGTTTTTTCTTACATAAAATTTTGAAATTGCATTTGTGTTCAGTGTGGTTAATCTTTTGAAGTTAGTTGAACTTTCTCAGCATGCTTTTGTTGTAGACATCGAGCGATGATTGCAGTAAGTAATACTCTCTCCCCAATCTCTAGCAATTCAAGTCTTGGAACAGAGGGGATTCCAAATCTAATTCTTGCTATAAATTTCGCATTCTAGTGAGTCAGTGCAGTAACATAAATACTATGATGTGGCAACACTGTAGGTCTTATTTCAAAACATCGGCTATGTTCTATCTCCATGGTGTAAAAAAGTGACATAGAATTTAGGGTGAAAATATCATTGAGACAGAATGTATAGACATTGTTTCAGCTCCTCAATTGCAAGTAATACACAGGTATGGATGTACAGACACAATATGACCTCTAGTTAACAGTTACTGATTAACTTACTGCTTTATATAATCTGCCTTGCTAACTTGGACATCACTACGATTGCAATGTTGCACAATACGTGGAATTCAAATACACTTACAATGTCGGCCAAGTCATCTGTTTCTGTCGACCATTCCGGCTCGCTTTTGATCACAGCTTGCTTGTCCATTATGTTACAAAACTAGAACACAGAAATCCACATGAAAATTATTTACATACGCACTTATTCATCGATATAGCCTCATATATAATAAGATACCGTACGTCAAATGGGGTCCCCCAAGTGTAATATTGGTGTTCCAAATATATCCCGTGAGGTGCACAGAGTCAATAACAGTAATCCCTACTTGATCATGCGCTCGACTTGACAACAAATAATGACCAGTAAATTCTAATACAAGTCATTGAGACTGAGTGGATACAATAAGGAATTTATGGGTATTATTAACGCCAGTTCGTATATATACAGAACTGAAATGGAGCAACTCTCGAATGTGTCCATCATATGCTCAGTTTCTTTGTTCCCAAACACACACAAACCTGAACAATGTTTGGGTGAGGCGGGGATGTCTGATTGTTTGTACATACACACCTATCAACGTGACTGAAATAGGTTCCGTACAAGTTAACTGATCACACGTCTCTTTGTGAAGCAGGACTAACTGAGTACAGGCCTCCAGATACCACACAACGCCCAGTTCAAATGAAAGTCATACATACATTAAGCGTGTTTGGAAAACCTAGACGCCACAGAGCGGGCGATTCATACGCTCTTCCCATTGGTTAGATTGTGTAGCCTAGTAGTTCTCGCAAAAATGTTCTTTGTCCGTAAGCTTTGATCCTATCTGGTTCCAACACGTGCGTGCTAAGAATTCTTTGTATTAGCATGGAATATTAATATTTAACGGTGTTCTGTCACTAGCCATTTGAAATGATATACAGTTGATGGTAAAAGACAATTACAGTGAAGGAAAACTGGACGAGAATCCAACTACGTTGCTGAGGAGCATATAACATTTATGAAAAATTCTAGGAAGATCGGTGGGTGTATCAAATAGCTGAATTTTGAGAACAAC
Organism: Meconema thalassinum; assembly: GCA_946902985.2. Classification (NCBI taxonomy): domain Eukaryota; kingdom Metazoa; phylum Arthropoda; class Insecta; order Orthoptera; family Tettigoniidae; genus Meconema; species Meconema thalassinum. The sequence continues at coordinate 17,256,646 of OX336395.1, read as the reverse complement.
GCCATGATGGAAGTGCACGAGCGTAAATTGAGGGTTATGTTGCGTTCGATAATTTTTGTATTTGGAGATAATTGTGGAATATATATTTAAAAAAAAAGAATGTAATATTCTTAAAACTCGTGTGAACGAACAGTTACCCGTGGTCTAGCGATTGCTGTGCTGCCAATGAATGTCGTTTTCTAATCTAATGAGAAATTATGAAAAATTTATTAATTCTTTACGAGAGGGTTTCCTTTCACCACACGACATGAAATAAAAGGCAAAACTATTGGCCTGGATAAAGATTATTGATGCCTGACAAAAACCAGGTGTGTTATCTATTACCTAATGCGGCCCGCGTTATCAATCCACCATTTGTCTGGACGAAAATATTGGTCTAGGCAAAACTATTGGGAAACCCTCTTGTGAAGTTTTACCATACCTTACATATGTGCGTTAATGGGTTAAAGGAGTATTTAGTGTTCGGCCGTGATAGGCCTAGATGGGTCTTCGAAACATTGTAAAATATTGGTCGTGCTTCTCTTCTGAGATTGGCGATGTCATTATTGCAGTGCATTCGTTTGCATTTTGGAACGTAAGAACGTTTTAAAAATGCGCGAAAGGTTTTTAGGCCAACCATTTCACTCTAACCTTGTATACAATCGTTGATATCATAAGCAGATTTTAATATTTTAAGATTAAGGATGTATGCGCTTAATTATTTTATTTGAGGTTCTTTACGCAAGCTCAAACGTAAGGGATAGCATGCCATGATTACACTTTCGTGAATGAAAGTGTATTGCTTATTATTTGTTGGGTGGTGGGTGTGTGTTATTACGACCTTCAAATTGTTCTGAAGATTTGATGTACTGCAAATGCTCGCGAAGCCCTGATAAATATGTGTAAGGTCCTATTGTAGCCAAAAGTCCGTAAGGGTAGACTACTAATTATAATACTTTAGACCCGGAAATTCATGCACTAATAAATGATTAAATATGCACTAATTATTGGTCACATATGCATCACGCTATGAAATAACTAGGGCAATTATGAGCACTCCGTGTTCTTTAGTGTTTCTATTTTGAATATAAAGAAAATATCAACAGACGGACATAGGCCAACTACCAGTTCCCACTATGATTGTTTGCTGCAATTAAGGCTTCAAACAGGTCTTGAGAAAATTCACTAAGTTTGTTGCAGGGTAACTAATAGCATTCGTTAACAAGGACTGGATTGAAGTGTTTTTGGTAACAGTGGGAAAAATAACTTCTGAAATTTGCATTAAATACTTTCTCTAAGGATTCAAAATTGATGTAGTTCACTCCTCGGCTGTCTATAACCCGCCCACCTTCCCAAATTATAACACGACTTATATAGTAAATATTCCAGCTGTGTCGGCCAGTTTCGGCATTAAAACAGTATTGCCAACCCCATGCATACGGCACTGATGTAGGCGGTTTTGTAAAACAAAAGAACACCAATCTCAACACGTTCAATCCAATGGTTTTGGGGTCAACAGCGACCCGCTAGCCCTACACCGGACCTTTCTAACCTTCGTTTCGCCCAATCCAATGGTCTATGACGATGGTTACAGTCCAACGTGTCCAGATCAATGGTTATAACCTAATGCGTCCGGATCAATGGTTACAGCCTAACGCGTCCAGATAAATAGTTTTTTTTGTCAGCCATGCCCCGATAGCTTCCCGACACCTGACCATTCTAACCTTCGTTTTGTCCAATCCAATGGTTACAGCCTAACGAGCCCAGATCAATGGTTTTTTGTCATCCGTGCCCCGCTAGCTTCCCGAGGCCAAAGGTCTCGCCTAACCCGACCATTCTAACCTTTGTTTTGTCCAATCCAATAGTTTTTGACAATGGTTTCAGCCTAACGCGTCCAGATCAATAGTTTTCGACAATGGTTACAGACTAACGCGTCCAGATCAATAGTTTTGACAATGGTTACAGCCTAACTCCTCCAGATTCTCCTAGTGGTGGTGTATTTTATATCTTAATGTTGGTCACACTGCCGTGACATCAATTTCTCATCATGTCTCGCCCAGCCGTAGTTCAAAATCAACAAGAAACACACATAATTATGCAATTTAGCACATATTTCCAGTATATTAGTCATAATGAATGGGAATTTCATCTGGTATTGTCCCCTGGAGCCCCTGAAAAGGTATGGAAATCATATATTATCATTTACCATCTAAGTGAAACTGTAAAAGTAAGGTTCCTGTCTCATGCCCTTGGTAATCAGTTTCCACTATGGAATGTTTGCTGCAATTAAGGCTTCAAACAGGCCTTGAGAAAATTCACAAAGTTTGGTTGCGGGGCAACTAGTAGCATTTATTAACAAGGACAGAATTGATGTGATTTTTTATTTTTATTTTTTTACAACATTTTGCTTATGTTTGGCGGTTTCCAAATGTTGAGTCACTGAAAATGTATTAATTGTTGAGAGCAGTACTCCTCCCTTTCCATAACTTTCACACGGCAGATTATTGGAAACATATCATTTATGATTCGCATACTTTTCTGGGAGTCATTAGAAGTTGAATTATCACTGCTGCACCGGAAATAATTCTTTTATTACGTAAATAAAGCATTTTTTGTTCGTGTTCATTTTACGATCTCAGCACCATGTTACATTGACGTCAGACAGTACGGGACACGTGAATAATGAAATAAAATGCAAAACCATTGGCCTGGATAAAGATTATTGATGCGTGACTATCCCCACTGTGTGTGACAAAAAACAGGGGTGTTTCGGGCCGCACTACCTAACCATTATTGGTCTAGGTGAAAACCATTGGTCTGCCGGACGCGTGGGGTTGGCAATACGGTCCATGATGTTAAAATGGCTGAAACAGGTGGACTTTTGGCTATATAAGTCGTGTTCATATTTGGGACGACTGGGCGGGTCTCAGACAGCGGAGGTGTAAACATTTGAGATTTGTGCTGGACAAAGGTGAGGCAGACAGGTTTTCTCCGGGTACTCCGGTTTTCCCTGTCAATATTTCATTCCAGCAACACTCTCCAATTTCATTTCATTTGTCATTCATTTAATCATTGCCCCAGAGGAGTTCGACAGGCTTCGGCAGCCGGCACAGTTCATATCCTCGCCGCTAGATGGGGGCTTCATTCATTACATCCCTGACTCGGTCGGTCGACTGGAAACAGGCTGTGGATTTTCAATTACATCATCTCCAGATATTTTCCCGACTATTAATTCAGGTGCTTAATTTCAGTAGTTTAAGAATTTTATAGAAAGTTAGTTAGTTATTGTTGTTTAAAGGGGCGGAACTACGGGGTCATCTGCCCCGATTTTATAGAAAGAGGTATGCCTACCTTCTGTAAATTCTTACCGTTGGAGAATTCTGTTCTTCCTCACAGACAGTGCAAACTACTAATCAGCAGATAATACAAATACGAGGTTCGGAGAGTCCAAATCGAAATATACGACCTTAGGAACATGATGTAACAAAAAGTGCTTCAAAACCATAGGGCATTATGATATACGCCCTTCTCAAGCAGTGATATGCACTTAATATATGAAGCATTGTGCCAATATAACCAAAATAAGCATAAATATGCAAAAATATTAATTTGTATGAACTTCCGGGCCTTAAAAGTGTAGAATGTTCTACTGTGATAGGAAACCATCTTAAGTTGTTTTTACCAGTAATTACCAGCCGAGTGCCTGTTTTGACTGATACTAAATAATTAAATTGCAGATGTACTGACACGTAATGTGTTCCACGCGCATGTAATTCACTAATGGTCCGTCATTTCTTTTTGGCAATTGTTAGGGAGTGATGAAGCTGGATCCTGCACTTGCACAATGTACGTCATTTTCATGATTTTCATACCATATTTTATATTCTAGGACTACAATTACAATGCATTATCACTACTGTAATGAAAATAGGCGCTAAATTACGTCAACATGTGACTTAAGTCGTTATTTCTTGTTCATTCATTGACGGCAATTGTCATAGCTTGTCGTTGCTCGACTGTTTCTGAAGGAGGCACATTGGGTGTCTTCAAGTGACTCACACAGGTGACGTCATGTCACCGCTTCCAATGTATGTTACACAAAAATACACGACACAGGTCTATTGGCTTCTGTCTGACCGAAAATTACTGATTGTACCACAAGCAAGGGGGTCTGGGGTGAAATTACTGATTGTACCACAAGCAAGGGGGTCTGGGGTGAAATTACTGATTGTACCACAAGCAAGGGGGTCTGGGGTGAAATTACTGATTGTACCACAAGCAAGGGGGTCTGGGGTGAAATTACTGATTGTACCACAAGCAAGGGGGTCTGGGGTGAAATTACTGATTGTACCACAAGCAAGGGGGTCTGGGGTGAAATTACTGATTGTACCACAAGCAAGGGGGTCTGGGGTGAAATTACTGATTGTACCACAAGCAAGGGGGTCTGGGGTGAAATTAGCTCCAGGTTAGGTTTGTTTTTGTATGTCAAGCCTCAAATAAGTGAGCGCAGCATAAATCACACGAGGCGAGGTCAGAAAGACACAAGTGTTGATCCCCTCCGCACTGACTACACCGGATATATGCGCTAAATCAAACGAGGCGAGGTCAGAAAGACACAAGTGTTGATCACCTCCGCACTGACTACACCGGATATATGCGCTAAATCACACGAGGCGAGGTCAGAAAGACACAAGTGTTGATCACCTCCGCACTGACTACACCGGATATATGTGCTAAATCACACGAGGCGAGGTCAGAAAGACACAAGTGTTGATCACCTCCGCACTGACTACACCGGATATATGTGCTAAATCACACGAGGCGAGGTCAGAAAGACACAAGTGTTGATCCCCTCCGCACTGACTACACCGGATATATGCGCTAAATCAAACGAGGCGAGGTCAGAAAGACACAAGTGTTGATCACCTCCGCACTGACTACACCGGATATATGCGCTAAATCACACGAGGCGAGGTCAGAAAGACACAAGTGTTGATCACCTCCGCACTGACTACACCGGATATATGTGCTAAATCACACGAGGCGAGGTCAGAAAGACACAAGTGTTGATCACCTCCGCACTGACTACACCGGATATATGTGCTAAATCACACGAGGCGAGGTCAGAAAGACACAAGTGTTGATCACCTCCGCACTGACTAAACCGGATATATGCGCTAAATCACACGAGGCGAGGTCAGAAAGACACAAGTGTTGATCACCTCCGCACTGACTACACCGGATATATGTGCTAAATCACACGAGGCGAGGTCAGAAAGACACAAGTGTTGATCACCTCCGCACTGACTACACCGGATATATGTGCTAAATCACACGAGGCGAGGTCAGAAAGACACACAGTAGTGCAAGTGTTGATCACCTCCACACTGACTACACCGGATATATGTGCTAAATCACACGAGGCGAGGTCAGAAAGACACAAGTGTTGATCACCTCCGCACTGACTACACCGGATATATGTGCTAAATCACACGAGGCGAGGTCAGAAAGACACAAGTGTTGATCACCTCCGCACTGACTACACCGGATATATGTGCTAAATCACACAAGGCGAGGTCAGAAAGACACACAGTAGTGCAAGTGTTGATCACCTCCACACTGACTACACCGGATATATGTGCTAAATCACACGAGGCGAGGTCAGAAAGACACAAGTGTTGATCACCTCCGCACTGACTACACTGGATATATGCGCTAAATCACACGAGGCGAGGTCAGAAAGACACAAGTGTTGATCACCTCCGCACTGACTACACCGGATATATGTGCTAAATCACACGAGGCGAGGTCAGAAAGACACAAGTGTTGATCACCTCCGCACTGACTAACCCGGATATATGCGCTAAATCACACGAGGCGAGGTCAGAAAGACACAAGTGTTGATCACCTCCGCACTGACTACACCGGATATATGCGCTAAATCACACGAGGCGAGGTCAGAAAGACACAAGTGTTGATCCCCTCCGCACTGACTACACCGGATATATGCGCTAAATCAAACGAGGCGAGGTCAGAAAGACACAAGTGTTGATCACCTCCGCACTGACTACACCGGATATATGCGCTAAATCACACGAGGCGAGGTCAGAAAGACACAAGTGTTGATCACCTCCGCACTGACTACACCGGATATATGTGCTAAATCACACGAGGCGAGGTCAGAAAGACACAAGTGTTGATCACCTCCGCACTGACTACACCGGATATATGTGCTAAATCACACGAGGCGAGGTCAGAAAGACACAAGTGTTGATCCCCTCCGCACTGACTACACCGGATATATGCCCTAAATCAAACGAGGCGAGGTCAGAAAGACACAAGTGTTGATCACCTCCGCACTGACTACACCGGATATATGCGCTAAATCACACGAGGCGAGGTCAGAAAGACACAAGTGTTGATCACCTCCACACTGACTACACCGGATATATGTGCTAAATCACACGAGGCGAGGTCAGAAAGACACAAGTGTTGATCACCTCCGCACTGACTACACCGGATATATGTGCTAAATCACACGAGGCGAGGTCAGAAAGACACAAGTGTTGATCACCTCCGCACTGACTAAACCGGATATATGCGCTAAATCACACGAGGCGAGGTCAGAAAGACACAAGTGTTGATCACCTCCGCACTGACTACACCGGATATATGTGCTAAATCACACGAGGCGAGGTCAGAAAGACACAAGTGTTGATCACCTCCGCACTGACTACACCGGATATATGTGCTAAATCACACGAGGCGAGGTCAGAAAGACACACAGTAGTGCAAGTGTTGATCACCTCCACACTGACTACACCGGATATATGTGCTAAATCACACGAGGCGAGGTCAGAAAGACACAAGTGTTGATCACCTCCGCACTGACTACACCGGATATATGTGCTAAATCACACGAGGCGAGGTCAGAAAGACACAAGTGTTGATCACCTCCGCACTGACTACACCGGATATATGTGCTAAATCACACGAGGCGAGGTCAGAAAGACACACAGTAGTGCAAGTGTTGATCACCTCCACACTGACTACACCGGATATATGTGCTAAATCACACGAGGCGAGGTCAGAAAGACACAAGTGTTGATCACCTCCGCACTGACTACACTGGATATATGCGCTAAATCACACGAGGCGAGGTCAGAAAGACACAAGTGTTGATCACCTCCGCACTGACTACACCGGATATATGTGCTAAATCACACGAGGCGAGGTCAGAAAGACACAAGTGTTGATCACCTCCGCACTGACTAAACCGGATATATGCGCTAAATCACACGAGGCGAGGTCAGAAAGACACAAGTGTTGATCACCTCCGCACTGACTACACCGGATATATGCGCTAAATCACACGAGGCGAGGTCAGAAAGACACAAGTGTTGATCACCTCCGCACTGACTACACTGGATATATGCGCTAAATGTGTGGTTTTTAATTTATTTTTATTGCTGTGTTCGTCAGCGTATTTAGTACGTGAAACAGCCGTAGCGAGTGCTTACACATTGACGTTAGTAGTTGCCAACATGTCCGATACAAAATACACCTGACGACACACGTAACATAATTATGTAAAAAAAGAAATAATTGGGCTTTTGTGTAGTATTTGTAAATAATGCTTGTATGAGGCAATGGTGCCACCTTCCCTTTACCGTAATTCCCCGTAGCGAGGTGTGGCGACTGTATGGACAAAAAATACTGATGAACTAAAATGGGTGTCTCGACTAAACCATTGGTCGCAACTTGGTTAGACTACTGTCTGGGCGAAAATTACTGATTGTGCTGGGACGTGGGGCGTAAGCCCTAGGTCAGATTTGTTTTGTATGGTGAACAGCATTGGTTCGGATGAAAATTCTGGACAGTATCAACCATTGGGTGTTTGGGCTGGAAAACGGTGCTCTCGAAGCCCAGTATCCAGTCTTCGGGTGTTCCATCTCTTACTACTGGCACATACTGCCAGTGTGTTTCAAATGCTAGAACATCCGAGCTGTCTAGCTCTCTTTAGTACCCAATACCATCAGATATATATTGATCAGCCTAGAGCCATACGGCCAGTCGGAATCTAACTTGATAGCTCATGTCATAAAGTAGGCGTGGCACCTTGCTAAGTTTCTCTGTGGCAAGTATTATATCAGGAAATTTGATTAGATGTACTCAGAGTTCCTAAGGTGACCACGGTTGCAGATTTACGGCATAGTCCACCAATTTCCGGATGCTGTAATTGGACCGTATTATGCAGAAGGGAACCAACCAACATCAAACCTTAACTGAGAAAAATGCATTTAAAGTTAAATAAAAATGAAAACTTCACAAATTAAAAATGTTTAATACCATTTACTGTAGTTTAAAGCATACAGGGTGATTCTTGATGTAGTCTACAGCATCAATAATGTGTAATTAATTTTTGGAACCACTTACAGACTTGGTTTATATGTCATTATATTGCAAAACACTTCGAGTTTTGACTTGCATAGTTGCACAGTTGTCCGCCACGCGCACCGCCCGTCACATTTTGGAAGTGGAGTCTTTCAATGGTACGGAAAGAGCGAAGTGCATGTTCTGGTTTGAAGAAACCAAGTCAACAACGAGTGTACAGCGGAGGTTTCGCACAGAATTTGGCAATGACCCACCTAGCTGCAGACCAACAATGTACAAATGGCCACAGACATTTATCGAAACAGGTTGTTCTGTGCGACACACCAAGGCTCCTGGCCCCGTACCTCTGACTGGCGATGTGGCGGAAATAGTTAGGGAGAGGTTCGTCCGCAGTCCGGAAAAATCAACATGGCATCTGTCACTCGAAACTGGTATCCTTCAGACCACTATTTGACAGGTGTTGTGTCGACATTTGGCCATGAAAGCATACCGACTGCCCTTGGTTCAAGCACCGAGTGAAGCGGATAAACATACCCGTCATGAATTCTTTATTGACATGTTCGATTGTATCAGCCGTGATGAGTCATTCTTGAACAACGTTCCACCTTTCTGGCTGAGTCAACACAGTTGTCGTATTTGGGGTACGGGAAAACCACTTGGGCACCGCGTGCAGATGGCTCATGACATCCCCAGAGTGAATGTATTTTGCGCTGTTACGATATAGACGGTGTATGGACCTTTTTTCTTTGCTGAGAGAACCATTACCGGCATCATTTATCTGGATATGCTACAGAACTTCCTTATTCCTTAGTTGGATGAAGATGACCATAATGGGCGCATGTGTTGACAACAAGATGGTGCCCCGCCGCACTACCTGCCAGACGTCAGGGAATTCCTTGATAACGTTTCCCGGGTAATTGGATAGGTCGTGGTGGACCAATTATCTGGTCGCCACTGTCTCTAGATTACACACCACTGGACTTCTTTCTGTAGGGATTTGTGAAAGATAGGGTGTACATCCCTCCCCTACCTGCAAATCTTGATGACCTGAGACATCGCATCACAACACCCATCGCTTCTGTTACCTCGGAAATGCTGGTTCATACGTAGAGGGAAATTGACTTCCGTTGGGATGTGTCCAGTATGACAAATGGTGCACACGCTGAGCCGTAATGGATTTGTCAAAAAAATTGAAGTGTTTTGCTATGTAATGACATATAAACCAAGTCTTTAAGTGGTTCCAATACATAATTACACATTATTGAAGTTGTAAACTACATCTAGAATCACCCGGTATAGTTGCTCGTAACTTTTACCAAAATATTGACCTTTGAACTATGGTAGCTTAGTTAATGAGATCATATAATTTTGTGGATTGGTTCCTTTCTGCATAATGCAGTCCAATTGTATACATGAATAGAAAGTAAGCTGTGCACATGTAATCTCTTTGTCACATACCTGTAGTGTTTTCACTGCAGAACTCGTTGCCATCTTTGAAGCTCTGCAGTCTGCTGGTCGACTCCACTTCTTGTGTGTCCAGACTCTTGAGGTCATTGCAGTAAATTGCTTCATGTTTCCTCAACACCTGAGAATCCATTAGAGTGGTGCAAAATTGACACCAAAATCGCTTTCCCATGGCTAACACAAGTCACATGCCCCAGGCTGATATTAATTAGCACCTCATTACTTACTTATCCACCTTATCTCTTTCCTGTCCTACACAAAACTCTTGTTTGTTCTGTTGTAGCAAGACTAGTCTTACAGTTGGCAATGGATATCTAAAATGAGCAGTTGGCATTAGTGACTGCTTAAATCATGTAGTTTAGATGTATATGACATATATCATTTTTTTTTTGTCTGTACTGATTTGATAATGTTTCCACTTTACAATACAATTTTTTTTAACGTTTTCACAATGTCGCTGGTGCAAGTTTTGGTCCATATTTGACCTTCATCAGCCTACACGTAGCAATCTTTCACATCTTGGTGAACACTTCATGCATCATTATGTAAGTCATGACTTGTTGCAATTACTTCAACTAAAATATGTACCTTGATTTTAAAAAATCCTTAAATATTAAAAATTCTTTTTATCGAGTGGAAAATACTCCACATCCTGAGATTCAACTCTGTAAAGAAGAGAAACTTAGTAGTTACCACCAACTTACAGAACGTAACTCAGGTATCTCAGTCGTACGTTACATTGACAATAATGTTGTTACGGTAGCCTCAACAATCTCTGGTGTTACGCCCTTAGGGCATGCCGGATGGAGTAATTTAGCCTGCATATATAATTTTATACAATATGTACATGGGTGGTGTCGACCGATTAGTTCAGAATATATCGTGTTACTGTATCAGCATAAGAAACAAGAAGTGGTACTGACCCCTAATTGCGTTCTTATTGAACGTCTCCATAAACAATGCATGGCAACCTGATCGTTTGACTCCAACGGGAAAAGAAAAAAATCTTGACCTGCTTGGCTTTACACGGTACATAGCTAGGGCATATATTCGATCTTGTGCCACCTCACGTCCTTCTACAGGCTGACCAAGTATAGAAGTAACGTCTCGCATATTGCCTGAAGTGCGTTTTGACGGGATGTCAAACTAATCGGTCGACACCACCCATGTACATATTGTATAAAATTATATATGCAGGCTAAATTACTCCATCTGGCATGCCCTAATTAATTTAATTAATTAATTTTAATTGACCTTGAAACCCGAGGAAAGTGAGTAGGATGTGCGCAGTGTGGTAAAGCAGCTAGGAGACGGTGCAAAAAGTGTAATGTTGAATGCCATGCATATTTTTTAGTATTTGTGTATCTTATATATATAAAATGCTAAGATGATTTTTGTTACCGAGATCTTGACTGAACGGCTGAACCGATTGACTTCGTAATGCACTCTGACGAAAGCCCTTGGTCTCTATATTTGCACAGTGTCTTTAAAATAAACAAATATGTTACCAATATTTTAACATTTATAAACAAAAATGCCCAATTATTGGGCCTAGCGCATGCGCAGAATCAGCTTGGTCATGTCAGACATGGCGGATGTCCACTCCGCGTTTTAATGTGAGAGTTATTTATAAGGAGGGGAAGACTCATTAATTGTTGAGAGTAGGAACTCCTCCCTTTCCATAACTTTCACAAGGCAGATTATTTATGATCCACAAACCTTTCTGGGAGTCGTTAGAAGTGGAATTGTCACTGCTGCACCGGAAATATTCATTACGACAATATATTGGGGAAGGCTCCGTGGCTTAGGCGGCAGCACGCCGCTCTCTCATCGCTGGGTCCGTGGTTCAAATCCCGGTGAGATTTGTTGCAATGTCGAGAGTGCAATCATTTGACGGCCTTAAAGTTGCAACAGTGCCAAAAAGTGATCGCAGAAAGAATGTAACTTATATAGGAAACTTCTTCAGTAAATATGTTGTTCATTGCCCGTCATGTTTTGACGGCTTTCAACTAGTTTTTCATTATTTTCATACTTCCAATGAGCAATTGTATTTATAAGAGGTAATAGAAGGAAACCAACTGTAATTTTATACTGACAGTGCACATTCTCAATTGAGATCAAACATTTCCCCATTTTTGTTCGAATTCAAGCATTTTGTAATTTTTGTTGTGCTAATGCAACATTTGTGTGACTAGGTACTCACTAATTTCTCGATTAATAGGCTGCATTAGTTAGAGGTTAAAACATGGAAAATGTTCCTTCAGTGAACAATTCTTTTACCCAACCCATAAGTGCCCACTGTCGACATATGTCGTTGTGGAGAATCTCAGGTAAACTGTGTCGGGGAAACCTAAAATCATCATAACTAGTTTGTTCAGGTTCCAGATAACTGGTCTAACAAAATAGGCTATATTGCATTTTACAAAATAATAATAATAATAATAACAATTTGGGCAGATATGAATTCAAGTTCCCCCCTCCCTCAATTCTAGACCCTCTAAAAATATGTTACACTACTACAGTCACCATGACGACTTGGGTGGCGTAGTCGGTAGCATGTTGAACAGCTATGCCCAAGATCGCAGGTTCAAACTTGGCCGAAGTCATCGGATTTTTATGAGTATTAAAATCCTTCAGTATGCCTTCCATCGGAGGGGAAGTAAAGCTGGCGGGTGCATATCAAAGTCTTATGGCACGACAATTTGTAGTGTGTAGCCAAATTTGTAGGTTATATTTGGTTAGAAACGCTCTATGAAGTTCCAACGTTCGCCGCTAGGTGTCTTGACATCTGGTAGCCAAAGTTGGAACTGCTTAAAATTGAACTTGTTTGGAGCCTACGGGCATTAAAAGTACCCTGCTATGGCCATTAGCTGCAATTCAAATATAAATAAATAAAATAGTCACCATGGAGTCTGATTATCAAATTCAATGCACCCAACTACTTTTTGGACTGTTCCAAGTCCTGTAACTTATTTGTTCATTTTCAGCAATCTATATCAGTTGCTCATTTAGGTCAACTCCATTTTCAATTTAATTTTGCTGTTTCTGAGAGACTAATGTTGTACTACCTCCTTCACAGGTGACCCAGTGTAGCAGTCATCAGTGTGCTGAACAACTCAATCCTGCAAAATCAGCAGCTGAACCATATATCAGTTCTCAGTTAATAAATATGTTTTGTTTCCTGGGCGATCTAGCTAGCCTTGCGTGTTAGAGAGATACTGATTTACTAAATTTCAAATATGTACAGTATATATATCTGATGGCGCTATGAAATGGGAAGGTTTTTGCTATAATAAAAGGAAAGAATTAAATAATTATTTTCACCTCTGTGTTATTTTTCCCAGTAATAAGTAACCTTCCTTTCATGAATTAAATGATGAAGTAGTGCCTCAGCATGAAAGAAGTGTTGTGGTTCAAGTAGAATTACCAACCAAGTCAGCTTTTATATGTTTAAACACCGGTGAGAAAATAATCTAGCGAGTTGCGTGTCAAATGAATCTGATTATCGTGGCAATAGTGTGTCCAAGTTTCACAGCCATACAGTAGCGTTAAGATGACAACAGCTTTGTGCACCATGAGTAGGGAACTACTAAACCTTCGATACCTTCCAACGAGAGGTAAACCCAAATTTAAAACACATTTCCTTGTATCGTGATTTGTCACTCGCCTTAAGGTCAGCAATATTCTCAACACCTAGTCTTATTTTGCTGCTAACTTTCTTGACTAAAACTATTTATAGTTGTCAACACGTAACAAGTTTGAAATTGCTTACGATTTTCTTTAGAGGTAGAAAAGGGAAATTTTCTCTTCAAAAGCCTGGCAACCAAAGGTTTTAGCGTTCAGATTTATGTACAGTAGAGTGCAATCCACACACCAAAAATTCCCAGAACCATTTTGCTTCAGCCCCAAATATGAGGCGACATGGCTCAAATAAATGAGCAAAATTATGTTTGCTGGTAGTACATGTACATACCACTAGAGTCTGCTTTCTTGCATCTTCTCTATGATTGGTGTGACCGAATCTTCAGGATAGAGACGTAATAAAAAAATGTCCACACAAGGGGATTTAAGGAAGATGGGAGAAGACCAACACATCGTATCTGAACGGAGGAACAGAGATTACGACAATTGGTGAAATTGAACTATTGGGCCAGGAAGAAAGCTCGCAAAATGTTGATTCCACGTGGTCCGTAAGTGACCCATTCGCGAAGAAGAAGGACATTGATTTAAAGAAGTCAACCCCTGGCACTATACAGCCCATGACGGGCTAAGGCCGCCCAAGCGACCGCTGCCCAGCCATTCGGCCTGCAGATATTGGGGTGACGCGTGATTAGCACGTCGGGTCCCCTCAGCCGTTAATCTTGGTTTTCGTGATCGGGGCGCTGTCTCACTTTCAGATAGCTACTCAATTGTCCTCATGAGGCTGAGTGCACCCCGTTCCAACCCTCACGTCAGTTTTAAAATCCCTGACAGAGCCGGGGATCGAACCCGGGACCTCCGGGTGAGAGGCAGGCACGCTACCCCAACACCACGGGGCCGGCGGACATTGAATTTACTGATTAAAATGATGGCATTGGTTCTTGGCTGTAAAAGAGATTCCTCATGTTAAAAGACAACTATCAGTCGACCATAAAAAGAAACAGACTGGTAAATGAATTAGTTTTGCAAAAATAAAACTAACTCAAAATATTATTTTAGCACTTGTCCTTCAACATTCAGGGGTTCACTTTTGTGGTTCTTGTCTCCATTTGGCACATTCATGTGACTGATCACGGGGAGATCCAACGATCTTCAGGTCATTTTGCAAGGTGTCAAGCTCTCGCTATGACAGATATATTTGCTAGTAGTACATGTGCCTGATCACGGGGAGATCCAACGATTTGCAAGGTGTCAAGCTCTCGCTATGACAGATGTATTTGCTAGTAGTACATGTGCATACCAGCCGAGTCTGTTTTCTTGCATCTTCTCCATGATTGGTGTGACTCCATATTACCATTTACCAGTGGTGGCCGGTAATTAGGTTGTAGTGTTGCACAACGGCCAGATTTTAAATAAATAATTTGTTAGCAATAAATAAAACCATGCAGCTCTTACATGCATAGGAATGAATAGTTTTGTTACTTAATAATTCAGAAAAACTTGTAGAACCGTGTGTGGTCGTTGCCAGGCCCGGGCACCGACTAGATCTCAATAGTGGAGGGGATGGCAGAGACGCTAGACCAGATAAGTTTACTCGGCGGATTGCCTACTCGTTGCTCGCTGATTGCAACAAAGAGGGGGAAAGGGGCAGACGAAGACATCCGAAATTAGCCGTCTATTGGCGATACCATGTCTCGCATTGTTATTTGAGCTTGAGTGCGACACTTGCTCTCGCCCTCGCGTAAGCTATAGCTTACGCGGTTTTGTTATTGTGAAGTTTTTCAAATAATTTAATCTTGAGGTGAATGTTATGTTCTCAGGACTGCAGCATTCGTGACAAATAAGCTACATCAGTTTTACCGAGCACGTGTATACCGTCCTCTCTGGTATCGAGCACCTCTTCTTAGTGTAACACCCAGAACAATTATCTGCCAGCCACCACTGCTATGATCAAATGTTATCACACGAGATGTCCAGCGACGCATTCTTGTTATTGCACGACAGCAAGTTGATGTTCTTCTGCCTTGGTAATCCAAAACTAATACATCCTGATATGTAGAGGTCATTAAGCTCACGGATATATCAATTTATGAACTTTTATAGTTCCTTTGGTTGAAGGTATTCCTAAGACCTGAGGATATTGTGGTTATCAACATGAGATATTTGTGCTGGGTACTCACATATCTCTGGAATTAAAAACATTGTATCATTCACATAGTTTTATACAGGGTGAGCTTTCTTTAGGAGCGGGGCCAAGATAGCTAGGAGCGCGTATGCCTTCCGCTACCCAAGATGCCATGGGCCGCTGCAGACACAATCCAGTATTTGACGGTAAATTAGAGACAAAATGTACAGATGTAATCCCCGTACCCTGGTCTCCACCAGGGAGAACAATTTACGGGTGGAGAAGGAGAGTTATGTTGTCGATGCCAATTTATTTACACACTACAATAGCTGTTTGTTAATATTACAAGTCTGATGGGTCTTTGCTGTTTAGAAGCGTGTGCGCTGGCAACCGGTTACATCTGTCCATCGATAAATCTACATCCAGACTAGTGAGAGGCAAGAGATTTGTATGCCCCACATAAAGTGTTATTGACACAAGGAGATCGCGTGCTTTACTATTTCTGGTACTTACTGTGCTAATAAACTACTCTCCGTTAAGCATATGAATGTCTTAAAACTATTCACATAACACAAAATTGAAACACCCACCAGATCAAACGCAAAACTGGTGCTACAATGATTCATTGATATACATGTTCTGCTTTACTAATTCATAATTTGGCGAACATAAAGAAATAACAAGACGAATATCTCCACAACATTAGTCTTTGATGTTCCATAATTGTGGACAGTTGGTTGTTAAGTGAAAACGCAGATTTATTTATTCCATGTATATCCTTGGTCACTTGTAACAGTTTCGAGGAAACTAGTTGCCAGAAAATCCAAATATTTATTGCCTAGATACGTTGCTTCGCTTGTCATAGGCCACATCAAAGAATATGAGTAAGAACGGTTACTCCGGGTTTGAATTCTATTCCGATTACGCCCACCGCCCACACGCTGCGGCGCACGCTGCACAGCAGCGCTACTTAAGGCCATGACAGGAACTAAAATCTACGCGCGGGTAATTTGAACCGCAACCTGCGGCCAGATGTAGCCCCCCTCTCTCTTCCCACTTCCCGGAATATGTTTTGTTTTTACGTTGGTTTACATTATGCTCATTTATTTCTTTTGGCTTCATAGAGTAAACTTGCATAATCAACCTGAAGGTTGGCTCTTGCCTCTGAAGAATGCAAGTTAATATACACTGTTATAAACAGATTGAGAAAAATCACAGCAAATAAATGAATATGAAATAAACCATCACCAATTTAAAATACACCCAAATTTTGCCCTTAGCCTGCTAAATGAAATACTCAAAGGAAATCAGGATGCAAATAAGGAACTTAGAAGTAATAAAATAAGTACAAAAATAAGTCCATTTACAGTAGTATATATTATACTTTTCTCATTTTTACAAATATAGCCTACATTCCAGAATACTGTAGGTAATTTCATCAAATTATTGCTTCAATTTCATTTGTCACTTCAACGCACTGCCTCCGTACATTACAAACCTGCAAGTAAAAAAGGGTAGTATAACCAAACATGTCAGTCTCAACAACAAAGTACAGCATTCCTAAAGGAAAAATAAATGAGACACAATTATTGCAGAACATGAATATTGTTCACTCGTATTCACAGCATCTCTTTTGTACCTCAAACTGAATTCTATTTGGTCTTTGGGCATTACATTCCAATAGGTCACTCACCTATGCATCTAACACAGGATTTACAGTGACAGCCATAGGTAGTATTGAATCCCCCATTTCGCTCTGATATTAGACAATCCAGCCTAAATGTAATTCATGCACTCAAGACAAAACACAGTTTTCACCTAGTTGCCAGTATTTACAATAGTTAAGGCACCAGGGGAATGTTGATTAGAACATTATAATTAAATGATTCAAGCAGCCTGACAAATTGTGCAGTTATCTGTAATTATCATGCAGCCATTCTACATTGAAGTAAATAAAATAAATTCATTGCTTGTGGACTATTATACCTTAGTATCCAGTTTAGTAAGCAAGACTTTATAAATAAACACACAAATAAACCTCCATGTGATTAAATGACATTTGGGTATTCACCCGTGTGGCTCCGGGGTAGTCCTTCTCTTCCCAATTTAGTTGTAAAATAGTTTTAGCCTCCCATTTGCCCAAGGTTGATGAAGCTACATGATTAAAAATGTAATACCAGTACCGTATCACTTAGCACTAGAAAATGGTAGTTGACATTTAAGTTACAGACAAGATTTCTGTTCTCCTCCTACTGCTAGGGCCAGATGGCAGTAATTCTCGGCCACTTAAAACAACTCCCCCCCCCCCCCCTCTCGGCTTAGTGGCCATGGTCCACCCCACCCCTTTTGGCTCGCAAAAGTCATTTATTAGTAGGCCTATGTCTATTTACAAAGTCTTGCATACTAAACTGGATACGGTACCGGTACTAAAAGGCATAACAGTCTACAAACAATGAGAAAGGTACTGCTTCTCTCTTTTCTTTGACCTGTGGTATGAATATGAATAAACACAACCCTAGGGGCAGATGACCTCACTGTTCCACTCCTTAAAACAATAAGTAACTAGGGAACTAAACAAACTCTGTGTGAGCACGGGGCCTCAACCAGCCATTGCTCCCAGAGGAAATCCTTTAGGTACTAATATTTTACAGTCGGCCAAGTAGACCAGGTATTACACCTCATTGTCTAGAAGCTAACATTTTTGGCTGTCACACCAGAGGTCCGGGTTAGATTCCCGGCTCAGCCAAGGAAGCTGGAACGGGGTCAACTCAGCTTCGTGGTGCAAAACTGAGAAGAGGTGGGTTTGACCCCCAGCCCTGCCATCCTGGAAGTGGTTTTTCGTGGTTTCACACTTCTACCCCAGGTGAATGCTGGGAACTAAAGACCATGTCAGCCTCCTTCCCAATCCTCACCTGAATTACAAATAGCCTACACACACTAATACATCCATCTTCCATTTGTGAATCTAACGCCTAGCATGCTGTAAGCCCCCAGGGCTCTTACATAGCTTTTAGAAAATATGTAAAATAACTTACCTTCAATCAGAGTGGGTTCGATGTGCTGCAGTTGAGCATTGTTTATGTTCCTCATTACCTGCGAAACAAAAATAAACAGGCCACTGTTACCTATTGTGTTTTCCTACCCTCATAATATGCTGGTATGTCAGGACAGAGCCCTGGTGAATAAATACAGCCATATTACTTGCATATTTAAATCACATTGAGGTACAGGTATGTTTTACTACTCAAATACTATATATTTAAAGGAATTCTTACCGTATTAGAGAACAATCCTACGAAATATCGCCTTTGTACCATTAGACAGCTAATGTCAAAATATACACATACACACAGAACTGAGTTCAAATCAAACAGAGTAACGCCATGTTGGAGTATCTAACCAATAGCAGAGAATATGGACTGATAGCTAATAGCAAGCCAGGCCTGACTTCACGTGGGCGAACCATGGCTAACAGCGCCTCGTTAAGGCCACGACAGGAAGCTCGTCATTCTAAGCCCGCTCTTGGAAGCGACGGATCCATAAAAGTTACACCCCCCTGTTCACACTGCTTCTCAGGGCCGATTGTATAAACATCGCTTGACTGGGGATCAAATTAACTGGAGTTCAAAATGTGAACCAAGTTCAGTCGTCGTCCATGTTGTATAAAACTATTCGCGGGTTCCGAGAACCCAGTTCAATTTGATCTCAAGTTCAAAGATTTCAATATGGCAACAGCGCAAAATAGTAATTATATTCAAGTATAGAGTGCACTAAACTCATCTCGCCGAGTGATCTTCAACTTTTTGTTTGTTTATTTTTGTATATGTTAACCTCAAAAGAAAGTGTTTGACATGTGTTGGGGAAAACTTATGTAGAACATAAGCTAAGTGCACACCAGGTTTGTCTGAGCGGGAAAGTTAAAGACAAAAAATAACATGAAAGACCATTCCAGTAACCGGAAAAAGAATATTCCATGGACTTCAAATTCGCGGCCGAAACATCGGTCGCAAATGACTTGCAACATCAAGGTACGTGAAGTCAATTGATATAATTATTTACAGCTTTTAAATGTAGGTGCGATTACATTGCTAAAAGATATATAACACGGTTTTAAACCATTTTTTAAATTTCTTTCAGGTTCAGATTTGAATAGGCTATAGCTAGCTGATCCAACCTGGTCCTGCCTGTGCTGAAAGTGGATCAGATCACATGAGAATTGCGGTCTCATACAACTTGTGATTTTCATACAAATCACTGTGCTTCCTCCTGTATGAAATAAATGAAGGTAAGTTCCTTGCATATCATTTACTTACCGGTATGTTGTATAGTAGGGCATTTCTCTGCCCCACCTATCTACCTAACCTGAAAATAATCTGCTATAGCTGAATTTGGTCCATGTAACTTACCATAGTTTTATGCATTAATGAAGTGAGTTTCAAAATGTAGATAGGGAAAGATATTAGGACCCTGAAAGTCTCCATAAGTATAATTTTACGTGTTACACTGTTAGGTCTATAATATAATAGGCCTAAATGCTAACACAAGTAGGCTAGCTCATTCCTCAAGGTAAGTAGGCTACTGGTAGTGAACACTGAATCAGTAGCCTAGATATTGTAAACTATCGATTGCTTAATTTATTTGTGTAGCATTGATTGAAACTCCTGTCATTGTATCACTATGGACAACAGGCTATCCTTTTTATTGGCAACCAAGGCCCCTAAATCTTAAAATAATCCATCAAAAAATAATATACTAGCATGCATTGCTAGGTAATGGTATAGGTTCGGAACAGAATGGTATCCAAAGGTTTATTTAAATAAAAACTTTAATTTAATTTTGCAAATTAATGCCATATTAGTATTATTAGGCCTACCCCAATGGCAACATCACACCATACATCATGTTTGGAAACTCATTGCTTTTCTTTCACGTAAGCTGCAATTGATTCCTGTAACGTTTGCAACATTGTTGGTACGGTATGGAAAATCTTGAAAATAAGTGGGTAGAAAAATGTGCAGTAGTCTATATTACATAGATGAAAGAAGTTCTGGTACGGTATGTAAATAAATATACTGTATCATACTCAAGGAGTCTTCCAGTTATTAGGTCATGGTGTAGTGCAGGTAATTAATGTGGAAGGTTTTACACTCCAACTATTTTTACAACACATGACCCAACAGCTGAAAGCCTCCTTGGTCATATATGCTGCCATGAAAATCCAATTCCTGAAATATACTGTAGCCTCCCTCTTATCATTCTTTATGCACCCTTTGCATTGATCTGTTATTCCTATTTTTTAACTCAGCTTAACGTTAAAATCGGTTACTGTCTTTTATAAAAGTAGAATTCTTCCTCTAGTCGTACTCCCTTCATGGGGGCAGTAAATTACAGTGAATTCTTTATCATGTATGCCAGGGCTGAACTCTTGCTCACAAAGCAGTGAGACCAGGCATTTCTGTTCAGTTACACTGTAGCCACTGCCCAGCTCTCCACTTCAGTGTTTTGGAGCCAGTTCATGAGTAACCAAGAGCCTGAACATTTTTGCAGCCTTCGCTGGCAATGGCTACAATAGCTTACTGATGAACAGGTCATGTTAAAGCAACTTGATACCAATCTCTGATAGGATTTAAGCTGTCTTTTTTTGTTTCTGCTTCATTTTGGGGAATAGGACATGGTCATCAGCTCCCTGCACTGGACTGTATGTGGAAGTTTTGACTTTATTTGAGATACAAACTATTTGGCCTTACAAACTGAAAAGTTTCAATAATTTAAATCTCTATAATGTATATAGTGTACTGTATTGATTAGATAGGTCATGTTACCATATTCTGAATTTAAGAAAACCTTCACCGGTACAGTACTGTCCAACGCTAGGCAGTAGAGAGGCAAACTTATCTGTTTACAGGAACTACATGCTGAGATTGCTATTTATGGACAACATAGCACAATGGTTCAGTAGCATTGTTTACGACAGTCTAAATTATGGCAACATTTTTTGATATAAAGATAAATAAGTCTCTGTGGAGTTTGTTACACCGGACTGCATTTAATTGAATGGGGGAGGAATTAAATCTTCTGATGCTATCTGTTTTAGTATGTCAGCATCAAACATAACAAGAAGGTACTAATTCCCAAGCAATAGGCAAATAAACTTAAAACGCACCCTACCGTATTAAATAAAACAAATTATTTAGCATGACTTTTTCCTAGACTTTTACTTATTATTTATTTATACTGTAAATTAGTGCACTTTATGTCCTAAGGCTAAATGAATGCTTAACCACGGTGAGAATTCAGTTGTTAAGTACACTCCACACATCACTTGTTATTTTATATCATGTTGCAGGTAGCTTTGGAGGAGCCTTTAAGAACACAGAGCAAGCAGAAGCCACTGTGTGGAGAAGACAATGGGCAAAATGAAAGAATAATTAGAATATGAAATGTTGAGCAGGCAGAAACTGAAGGAAATGAAATGTACTAATGCATTATTTAATAAAAATAAAATAAAAGTATGCAGTGTTATTCTGAACTAGTTAATTCTTCAGGCCCTGTTATTCCTGAAATTGTTGCCACAATATTGTCCTCCATTGACTTAACAAGGTTACACAGTGATTGGAGTACCAAGTCCCTAACACTTGTT
Source organism: Meconema thalassinum (assembly GCA_946902985.2). Lineage (NCBI taxonomy): Eukaryota > Metazoa > Arthropoda > Insecta > Orthoptera > Tettigoniidae > Meconema > Meconema thalassinum. The sequence goes on along the minus strand of OX336395.1, from coordinate 17,234,405 downwards.
TATGCTCTCTCTACAACTGAGCATGGATGATTTATATTTATTAGAGGTTTTAAAGCGGCAATGAAATGTAACGCTCGTTTAAATGTAACTCAACTGATTTATTTAACACAAAATACATGAACTGTTTAAATGCGTTGTGCCATGAACAGATCATAAAGCGAACTGTTTAAAAGTTAGTTGAGGGCGCTAGTTGCGCCTATCGATCAGGATGGAGGTCGATACCGGCAGATGTCGATCTCTCCAACACTTCCCCTCGACCAACAGCCGGAGTCATCCTGGTGCATGAGGTCTCAAGCCAAGGCTTTGAGCACATTTCTCGTGCTTGGGCCTTGACAATCCTTTTGTCCATATGTCGGCAGGCATCTCATCCGTTGGAGTGTACTCCACCGAAACCACCTTTTTGGCCACGGCATCTCGGACGAAATGGTGCCTGATGTCGATGTGCTTCGTCCGTGAATGAAACATAGGATTCGACGCCAGCTTCTGCGCACCTACATTGTCGTTCTTCACTGGGACAACATCTATCGGTTTTCCGAAGTCTTTCAGGAGTTTCCGCATGTGTAGAGCTTCCTTGGTTGCTTCTGTCAAGGCCATGTATTCGGCCTCCGTCGACGACAGGGCCACAGTAGGCTGCTTCCTGGACTCCCAACTCACTGCAGCGCCGCCTAGTGTGAACGCGTATCCGGTGTACGATTTTCGATCAACCAGGCAGTTTCCCCAGTCAGCGTCCACGTACATCACCGCTGGACCGCTGGATTTGGAGTACATGAGGCCGAGATCACGTGTGTTAGCGAGGTATCGCAAGACACGTTTTGCAGCCTTCCAGTGCTGCTGTCCATGACAGTCGTTGAACTGAGAGAGAGAGCTGACTGCATGGGATATGTCCGGCCTCGTTCCCACTGACAGGTACATTAGAGCTCCTATCAACTGTCGGTAGGGGACGCTCTCCGCTTGTACGCCAGGGTTCACGTCTTCCTTCTGCAGCTTCGTACTTGGATCAATGGGAGTGGTGACAGGCCTGCACTCTGCCATTCCGAATCTCTCCAGGACCTCATCTATGTATCCTTTCAGGCTGAGTTTCATCTGGTTGGCGCTCCTCTCGAACTCCAGCCCCAGACAATACCGCACGTCCCCCAAGTCCTTGATTTCGAACTTGGTATTCAGAAAGTCTCTCACCACGTCGATCTTCTTGTCGTCTCGAGCCATGATCATCATGTCGTCGACATAGATGATTATATAAATCCTATCTTCGACCGGTCCGATGTGGTACATGCATGGATCTGCATCCGAGCGAGTCGCCTTGAGATTTTTCATCTCTTCCTCGAGTCGGTGATACCAAGCGCGTCCTGCCTGTCGCAGTCCGTACAACGCTTTGTTTAGTGAGCACACCATGTCACGATTGGTCAACTTCTCCAGCATCTCATCTGCGGTCTTTCGCACAGTCTCGTCAACCGACTCGTCTTGAACGGTATGGGCAAGAACGTCCTCGAAGTGGTCCGGGGCTTCCATGAAGATTTGCTCCTCGACTTCTCCATTCAAGTACGCAGTCTTGACGTCTAGCTGTCGGATCTTTAGATTATCTTGTACAGCTAACGCCACAGCAGTCCTTATTGTGCTCAGCCTTGCGACTGGAGCGAACGTGTCGTGAAACTCTATTCCTGGTCTCTGCGTGAAACCCCTCGCTACCTCGCGCGCCTTCCGCTTGCTGATAGTGCCGTCAGGGTTAAACTTGTTCCGGAGAACGAATCTGCTTCCTATCACACGTTGCCCATTGGGACGGTCGACCAGCTTCCACGTATTGTTCCGAATTAGTGAAACTGCTTCTTCTGACATTGCTTCGATCCACGCAGGTGAGTCCTCTCCGGAGATAGCCTGGGTCACTGGGATTTCAGCGACGTTAGCCGCTTCGCCTGGTCGATCACCGTAGTCCTTGCGGGGTTGCCCAGATTTTCCAGTTCTAATCAAACGAGGCCGTCCACCTCTTCTCCTAGATGATGCCGCTTGTTGCTCGTCGGATTGGATCTCCGGTTCAACAAAGTAATCGTCGGCAGGAAAGCCTATGAAGCCATCGGGGAATTCCCATTCAGCAACATCAGGTTGGTTTTCTGCCAGAACTTCCTCTCTCAACACCAGCTCGAATTCCAGTTCATGGATCGGATCCTCTGGTTCAATGCGTACTTTGTCCGGAGAGTCAAGCGGGAACAGATCATCGACCGATTTCATAGGCGCGGTCATCTCCTCACGAAAAACAACGTCTCTCGTGATCTCGATCTTCTTCGTTTCAGGCATCCAGATACGGTAAGCCTTCGACTGCTCCGAATATCCAACAAAAATTCCCTCTTTTGAGCGAGGGCTAAACTTCCCCTTGTTTGGGGTCTTGTCCAGGCAGAACACCTTGCTCCCAAAGTCCTTGAAATAGTGTGCAGTTGGAGTCCTGTTGAACCAGCGCTCAAATGGAGTCTTCCCGTTTAGCTTTTTGGTTGGACATCGGTTCCTCAGATAATTTGCGGTGTTGATCGCCTCCGCCCAGAATGTCATCGGTAGGCCAGATTGCAGGAGTAAACATCGTGCTGCGTCTTCAAGGGTCCGATTTTCCCTCTCGGCCACACCATTTTGTTCAGGCGTATATGGTGTTGTGAGACGGCGCTCGATCCCCTCAGATTTCAAGAACTCGTCAAATTCCCTGTTGACATATTCACGTCCATTGTCGGACTGTACGCACTTTATTTTCAGACCGTGCTGCTTCTCGACGAAAGCCTTGTACTCTCGGAACATTTGCAACGCCTCGCACTTCGTCTTCATAAACCGTACCTCTGTCCATCTCGAATAGTCGTCCGTAAATGTGATCATGTACTTGGATCCACCGTTCGACACAACACCCACAGGGCCACAAACGTCTGTGTGAATAATATCGAGCTTACCGGTCACACGATTTGACTCTTTTGGGAAAGGTATTCGAGTCATTTTGCATTTCGTGCAAATGTCACACGTTAGATCTCCACATCTCCCTTTTAGTTGCACACCTCGAATGGATCCGCTCTTCACTGCCGTATCTAGATCACGAAAGTTGACGTGATCCATCCTTCGATGCCACAGTTGCGCCACATTCTCGTCGCGCTTGTCATCCGACACTGCGTTTCGACATTTTTCCAGTGGGGTGCCCTGTACATAGTACAGATTGTCCTTGCGCTGTGCAACTAACCTCGTCAGTCCATTCTGGTCAAGAACTTCCGCCTTCTCTTTGCCAAAAACAACCGAGAAACCACGGTCTGTCATCTTTGAGACTGATAAGAGATTAGTGCGGATCTCAGGAACGTGCAAAATCTCACTGAGAGTAACGTTGCAAGTTTTACCGTCTACACTTGTTGCAATTTTTGCAGTTCCTCGGGCCTTTATCTATGCGGTTGCGCTGCTCGCTAACTTCAGCTTGCCAGTCTCGCCCTTGTCCATCTCTGTAAACACAGTCGCATCACCGCAAAGATGAGACGTGCACCCACTGTCGAGACACCACAGGTTTTCGACACTGCTCGTCGCGATCTGGCACGTATCAGGTTCCTCAACTGATAAGAGTGACACGTCCGACAGCTGATTTTTGTTGACCTTAACGTTGCAGTCCACTGCCTTATGTCCCTTGATTCCGCACTTCGAGCATTTGAACGGAAACGATTTCTCCTTGTCACTCTTACCACCGGAGTAGCCGTGGCTTTTGTTTTGAGGCTTCGACTGTGGTTTCCTTGAAGGACCTTTCTTCTTCACGTACATGGCGCCTTGATTTTCCATCGGTGTTGACGAGGCAACTCTGGCATCGTGTTCTTCGATTATCTTCGTACGTAGATTCTCAGGCTTCGGTAGATCGTCCCGGCTCTCGATGGCAATTCTGAAATTTTCAAAACTTGCCGGCAAACTATACAGCATCATGATGGTAAGTTGGTCTGGGTTAATAACTACGTCCATGTCAGCCAACTTGTCGACACAGTCAAAGTAGTTGTTGAGGTGCTCACGGATGTCGCCACCTTCAGTCATCTTTTGCAAGGTTAGACTCTTCAACAACGTGCCCTTGCGAGCCGGCCCCTTCGACTGAAACGTATCCTCAAGTTTCTGCCATATCTCGCTTGATGACCTGCAGTTCTTCACCAACTTGAACTGGCTTGGTCCGATGGATAGGATTAGGTCTGACATGGCCTTTTCATCCCTAGTCGTCCACTGGGTCACTTGGGCTGCATTGTCCTCACCCGGCTCGGGTTTGACGATCTTGCGGTTAACATAACCCCACGCGTCATTCTTTATCAGAATGGCGCGCATTTGCATTTTCCAGGTGTCGTAATTATCGCCCCTACGGCCTCGATGCGCACTACACCATTTGAATTCATTGTCTCACTTCAATCGTGCCGCGTGTTAATGTCCGGAACACTCACGATTGTTCACAATAAATTTGCTGTGCCGCGTGTTATTGTTTGAAACACTCACAACCGGCCATACACTTTGCGTCGCGTGCTATTGTCCGGAACACTCGCAAATAGGCCTACGGAATTTCATGTCGCGCACGTTTGTACACAACTCGCACGTTTTCTTGCGTTACGTGTTATATTCCAAAACACTCGCAATAAGCCAAAATTCGCGTCGCGTGTTATTGTCCAAACACTCGCAATTGGCTTTTTCACTGTTCACTCACGATCAAGCACACAATATTCGAGAAGACGACGTTTGTTCCTTCCGCTTTGTCGACGTCCAGAAGTTTCTCGAGTGAGCAAGATGTCTGCCGATTCGACGCGTTGTTCTCTTTGTGTCTCCGCTTGATCTCGCTGTTTTCAGTTTTCAGTTAATTTAAATCTGAGCCAATCGTTCTGGGTCCATAACCTATTAGAGGTTTTAAAGCGGCAATGAAATGTAACGCTCGTTTAAATGTAACTCAACTGATTTATTTAACACAAAATACATGAACTGTTTAAATGCGTTGTGCCGTGAACAGATCATAAAGCGAACTGTTTAAAAGTTAGTTGAGGGTGCTAGTTGCGCCTATCGATCAGGATGGAGGTCGATACCGGCAGATGCCGATCTCTCCAACAATATTTATAAAATCTTGTTATGTGCATGTAAAAAAATGTTTGTGTTAAATGTGCAACATAAGACTGGTGGGTAGATTATGGGATGAGGAATAACCCACCCACCAAGGGAAGATGATTAAGAGAAGGAAGTAGATTTGGGATTTGGAAAAGAAGGATAGAAAAATAGGAGGAGAGTCCCACAAAATTAATAAGTTGAGATTTAAATACACTTAGAAGCAGTTGCCAATGGAAATTAACTCTCGGATACCTAAAGTAGGTACGAGCTTGGTCGAGGCTAACGGGAACCGCAGCTAGGACTTGGGCGGTTTGCAAGAGAGAGGCTTTAGTACATTTCCTCCCGAGCATGTATAAAAGTACTATGGGGAAGGGTGATGGTCTGGCAAGACTTAGAGGAACAAATTTACTGTATGTTTTCTCAAAGAAATTAGGTTTTACAAAGTAATTCGAAGAATGCCAATGATTTAACTCAAGCTTGGTATTTTCAATTTCCAAAATTATGGAGTTCCTATAAGGGCGACCAAGTGTCTCTAAGAAGGAATATGATAAAAGATTATGCCTTATTGGGTAATCTTGGTAAATGAACCAATGGTTGCATTGGACAATGGCTAAGCTTTTACTCAGCGAGGAGCCGGCTAAAAGTTTAGACAAAAAGAAACACTTATTTTTTAGAAAACTGACCATAAGTTTTCGGAGAGAGTCTCCACAAGCAGGTAGTTGGCTTAGCGAACTTTACTTGCCTTACTGGCCAATTAGAATTAGCTATTAACGCTAAGAAGAACTTTAGTAAGGTGAAAATTAAGAGTTCTTGCTCAAATGCAACAAATGGTAAAAGCCCTATTAAAGATTTTAATGTCATTGAGTGAGGAGAGTCAAGGAAGACAGGATTTTGCCTAAACTTTATATTCGCAAATGAAAAAGCGAAGGGAAAAGATTTGTTTATTTTACAATTAGAAAAAGTTTGATGAAATTAACAATTATGCAATATAATTTTAATAAACATAGTTCATTTGAACTTTTTAACAAATAGGGTCGCAGATCTCTCAACATTAAACGGTTGCTCCAGGCAATTGACAATTTACAAGGTTTCAAACCTTACATGTTTCTAAAATCTTTATAAGATTTAAACAAATGAGAAATGAAATAATTAAAGCTTGAACGTGAATTGGAGTACAAAAAGTGCACCTGAAGAAATTCAAGAGAGAATGTTCTAGAGAAAGTGACAACTTTGAAAATAACAATAATAACAACGTGAAAAATAAGATAGAAGTTCCTACAACTTCTTATATTTATACAGAATTAATATATGAGAATTATACAAAGAGGGCAGGTCACTTACTGTGAAACCTGAAGAAAGTGAAAAGGAAGTTTCTAGACTTCCTATGTTTAATTAGGAATCACGAGAAAAATGGGGCAGTTTCCATTTCGTGAAACCTGAACATGACTCGCTCAAGAGTTTAGAGAATTGTTTTCCCTGATTTTGAAGGGAGGAACAATGTAAGTTTGAAACGTGTGCTAGACACGTATCACAAAGATTATACAGAGATACTTAATGATAAACCAACAAAAATGGAAGGGCACTTCTTGGAATGACACCTTATTGGAACAGACCTAGATTAAAAGTTTATTGCAGATTGTTAGTGAAAGGTTTAGGAAAGAGAAATGGGAATTAAGGAAAATGTTTATGGCCTTATTTGAATATAAGCGGACGATCGCGACGCGGTAGAAAAGTTGAGCAAGCACTGGTTTTCACTATAGTTCATTGAAACATATGAAAAGTTCACTGTTGAGACACAAAGTTTATGGAAAAGAAAGTTATTGCAATGATGAAAATAACCGGTTTCACTAGATAAGTGAGAGTCTATTTCTTGAGAAAGTCGTGATTTACAATTAAATGCGCCATAGAATGTTCTAGAGGTTCCAACGGTGGAGGAAAGTTAGCTATTGCAAAAATTTATAAGGAAGATTCCTCATTTTAACTAGCATTTTCACAAGTGCGTGAACAATACTTGACGGCAAGACTCGCAGATAGAGAACAAGGTCTCGAAGGTTCCAGAACGACCTTAGCAGAAAATGGGGTTGAGAAAATCCAACGGAGGAACTAGTTTTATAATTATAGGCAGCGGGTATTAGATAATATCCCACGTAGCGAGAGGATTTCTCGTTTGAATCGCTTAAGAAAAGCTCTTTTTTTAGTAAGATTGGCTTATACAAGCAAAAGGCTCAACATTGCAAATCCCACGAAGAATGATTATTGCCCCAAAGTAAATCATTTCACACTGCCTATAAATTATAATTAAAAGCACTTGGAAGTTAAAACCATGAAGATGAGGTTAAAACTTTTTAAAAATGGTACTTATCTTGATTTCATGTTGAAGTCGAAGTTTCTATTGATGATTACTTGGCCAACATGGCGTAAAAGAGGGTGAGCCTCTTGGTTTGAGGAGGCAAGCTCGAGCGGAGCTTTGACTGAACGAGTCAACTGCAGACGGAGAAGTGAGAGCAGCTCAACGAAGCACGGAAGGTCCTAGAAAGGGGAGAGAGTGGGGGTAGGAAACAAAAGGTATACATATCAGCATAACCAACTTATCAAAAAATAAATTTTCTTCTTGATGGATGGTCTTCTAAGAGTTGATAGTAGGCGATATTAGCGCAGCATGGTGAGTGAAACAGTAGACGTAGTCCTCTTGCTCAAGGAGAAAATAGCTGACGATAGTAACGAGATCTGGTGGCCAGATGGATATGTAAGTCCTCTTGCACGATGAGGAATTGAGTAGCTTCAGAGGTTCGCTACTAGATGACGCTAGGTGGGTCACAGAAGTTATATATCTGAAACATACTTATGAAGACGTAAGAGATTTGCCCAACAAGGAGAAAACAGAAGATCACTGTTGGTGTTTGGCAAAGAAGAAGGAAGAAATGAACATGCAAAGAGCAGTAAAAATTATATCTCAGGTACCGTGTATTCAAAGAATACACCATACTGGGGGGAAAAACACCAACAGAGAGCAAATAAGCAGTTACACATTTATTGGAAGAGGAGCGATCAAAGACAGTGGTCTTGTGATTGGTCCATTAGTGGTCAAGATTCTGGCCACCCTGACTCTCCCATCTCTTCCAGGGTAACATTCGGTCACCCTACCAGAAATCCACACTGGGGGGGGGGGGGGTGAAACATCCCTAACCAAGACCAAGTCCCCCACTTTAATGTCGGGACTGGAAAGAAACCACTTCTGCCTCCCTTGCAAGGAAGTTAAATATTCCAAGTTCCACCTCTTCCAAAAGGAATTACGGAGGGCTTCAAGTTTACACCAAACAATAGGTAAATCAGAATCCCTGAAAGAATTAGAAAGGGGAGGATGGGCAGAGAGAGAAGTGCGTGTAAAGAAGCGACCAGGTGTAAGTGGAAGGAGGTTATCAGGGTCATTGGAAAGCGGAGTTGAAAGGCGAGAATTATCAACACTTTCAATCACAAAATAGCTGGAAGCTGAGGGAAATAAAGCACTAGTAAAGATTACGATACAATGCAAAGGGAGAATTAACAAGTTTAAACAAAGCGTATAGAAACAAGTACATCTATTCAGGACAAGAATATACCAAATAAACAAAGGAACTATGCGAGTAGAAAGCAAGAACGCCATAGGTAACAAACGAGTAGCCATAAACAATGACCTTAAGTCATAATGAGTATCAAAGGGTTTACTCAGAAAAATACTTAAGTCATCGAAAAAACATGACATGACAAGTATGAATACAAAAACATATCGAATGTGACGACGAGAAAAAACCAGTTTGTTCATCAATGAACATTAAGATCGCAAAATATGTAAGCAAATTGCAATACATAAGCGCGTGAGAAATACGCAACGAAGTTTTGAAACAGGGATCGAAGCAGTTATAGAATACAAGCATGAGTAAGTGAGAGACGTAAACAAGCACGGCCTTGACACACATAGTACAACGAGATAAGACATATAAATAGCTGACAGAGTCCTTAACTAGAACAAGTTTATTTTTGGAAGTAGTTGAACGACTTCTGTACTTGTAGTAGCAACTCGCCAGACAATGCTTGGCAATCAGCCAAAGTTGAGATAAGAGAAACTTGCTTTGAACTGTGTCAAGCGTACAGGAAATAAACAACAACTTGGCGTTATTCAGGCTTGTAAACAAACAGGTTTGAAAAACAAGCAGTTCGGAATAAACAAACAACACTTGTTGAATCAGCTGTAACTTAAAGCGGAACGAGTAACACGACATGCAGTCAATCGTAACTTGGACGTGAAAAAGCAATTTAAAGCTATATGAAATAAAGTAGGAAATCAATTTCGCATAATTGAGAGGATCACGAAATCGGACAATTTTCAGCAAAAAGAAGCTTAATTCTTCCGAGCAAAGAAGACAAGCTGGGACATTGAGAAGAAGGTTATACATAAGAATAGTTATACTCGATGTTAGGGAATTCAAATTTTCAAGCGGTTTCAAAAGCGACTTCCAATTGTGAGGAAGGGGGGAGGAGCCGGCCGTGGCCATCCTTCTACATAGCGAAAGAAGTGAAACATAGCGTACAGTAAAGTGATGGTGACTGATAGCCATGGTTTTACACAAGGGGAAGATAGTTTTTAATAGAGAGTTTAAGCAATTACCTGCTATAAAAAATGACATAAGAAGATAAACGAAATAACACAAAGCAAGGCGAACTTGAATTGCCATTTTGTGCGGGAAGAAGGAAAAGCCATTTAAACAACTTACAGAGGTAGTGTAGTTGTTCACGATAAGACATCGTTTCGACAAGTGGTTTTCAAAAATATTGAGATTTGAAACATGAGCGTTCTCTTTTTCAGAAATGGGATTTATGTCAGCCGTAACGAAATTACATTGCGCTTTGGTTTGAACACTGGTATGTTTGATTTCACCAGTAATATCCCAACCAAAATCGGTGTCTCTGGCGACCACGGTTGAGGATAACTTGCGTGTTTGTTTGCGAATGCAATTCCAAAAAACATTGGCACTAAAAAGTACATCAATGGGACCTTGAACATTAAACTGAGGATCGGCTAACCTTAAGTGCGAAGGAATCTTTAATCCGGAGGTATTGGTAGAGTGACTTGGAGTGTCCTTGCCAATACTGGTAAGAATGAGACAGTTTAAATTAAGATTGGTGTTTCTTTGGCAAACGTCTCTGATTTTCAATTTTGAAGACTGCAAAACTTGAGTTTTCAAATTGTCAATGCCGGTCACATTGATAGAAGTAGGCGATGACGAAAGACCTAGTTTTTTAATCAACGATTGCGAAACAAAGTTATGAGTTGAAGCGGAATCGAGAATACCACGGGTTCTGAACCAATTTCCAAATTTATCTTGAATTTCAAATTGTACAGTGGTCAACAGGGTTTGCGCACTATGAAAAGTTTCGGCGTGGGAAATGCAGGAAGAAGCATTAGTTTGTTCGGAGCTGCTCTGCATGGAGCTTAAAGAGGCGGGTGCTGATGACCTCGATTTATCGTGAACGTGCAATAAAGAATGATGCGGTTTTTTACAATGAAAACAGAGATTTGATGACGTACAGTTCGAAGAAGAATGCTTAGGTGATAAGCAGTTGAAACAATGTTTGCTATTCAAGACAAACTTTCTTCGATCTTCGACAGACAATTCTTTAAAGGATTTGCACAAATACAATGTGTGAAGCTTTTTACAGAGCGTGCATTTTAACGATTTGTTAAGCGGCCTGATATCTTCTCTTGAATGATTGAAAGAAGAACGGGTTTGTTTGTTTTCGACAAATGGGGGCTGATGTCCCTTTAAAGAAGCAAGTTTTTTTTCAAAAATTTGACACTGAGGATTCGTTTCGACTTTTTCGCACTGAAATGCGAGTGCTGTAAGGAATTGACATCGACTGTTGAGAAACGAGATAAGGTGTTCGAACGAATGTTCCTTGTTGCAGGCGAGTTCGATCTCCCAGGCCTTCAGTGTCGAAAAATCGAATCTTGATGTAGCTAGGTGAATAAGTATGGTGTCCCATGTTTGGACAGGCTGTTTTAGTTGGTATAACGCTCTGACATTTAACTGCATAGAATCTAAGAGGTCTCTTAAAGATGTGACGTCATTAGGTTTGACGGCTGGTAAGTTGAACAAACAACGGATGTGTCGAGCGACACTCAAACGTAAATTGCCATATCTCTCTTTAAGGAGATTAAAGGCGATGTGGTAGTTGTCTGCGCTTAAAGGCAGTGACTCCACCAAGGCCAAGGCCTCACATTCCAACGAAGTGCGGAGGAAGTAAAATTTATGTATGTCGGGGATCTCAGCATTTTCATGAATTAGGGAGCAGTAAAGTTCGTAAAAAGAATACCATTCACCTTCCTTGCCTGAGAAATGCGGTAGGCTTATCTTGGGAAGTAACGGTTTCGGTTTGTTCTCGTGACCTGAAGCGGGTGCGAATTGGGCCGGATTGATGACCTTAGTGTCCGGTTCTGAGATATTGGGGATCAGTTGGTGTATTATTTTGAAAGCAGAACCTATGCCTTCGTAATATAGGTTTTCTACTTCGACACGATCTTCTGTTTGATTAAGCATGCAAGTTTCTATTTCAGTTTGAATGTTACAGTAGTTTTCATAAGAACGTTCAAAATCCTTTACACGATATTTCAATAAATCTAATTGCGCTTCTGAGGGATCCAATTCTTTTATGTACCTTCTGAATCGGGTAATTTGCCCTTTATAGGATGCTCGTTTAGAAGTAAGTTTTTCATCCTTATCCTTATCAGTGGGAGCCATATTAAAGAAGGTAAATGAAAATGTAACTCACGAAACTGTGGAACCTTGGAAATGCTGTCAAGCTGGCAGCAGCGAATGAGTAGAAAGAATGGGACACACCATAGGAGACAGGAGCGGCCTCTTTCCCGTTCACAGGCTTTGCACGATGTGGTTATAGCTGAAATATTCAACACAGATATTAGAAATATGCAAAGTATTGTCAAATGACACTATTTTAAAAAGAGAAAAGAAAAAATGGGCTCTCCCGGGTTTCTGGGACCAATTTTTGGGTAGATTATGGGATGAGGAATAACCCACCCACCAAGGGAAGATGATTAAGAGAAGGAAGTAGATTTGGGATTTGGAAAAGAAGGATAGAAAAATAGGAGGAGAGTCCCACAAAATTAATAAGTTGAGATTTAAATACACTTAGAAGCAGTTGCCAATGGAAATTAACTCTTGGATACCTAAAGTAGGTACGAGCTTGGTCGAGGCTAACGGGAACCGCAGCTAGGACTTGGGCGGTTTGCAAGAGAGAGGCTTTAGTACATTTCCTCCCGAGCATGTATAAAAGTACTATGGGGAAGGGTGATGGTCTGGCAAGACTTAGAGGAACAAATTTACTGTATGTTTTCTCAAAGAAATTAGGTTTTACAAAGTAATTCGAAGAATGCCAATGATTTAACTCAAGCTTGGTATTTTCAATTTCCAAAATTATGGAGTTCCTATAAGGGCGACCAAGTGTCTCTAAGAAGGAATATGATAAAAGATTATGCCTTATTGGGTAATCTTGGTAAATGAACCAATGGTTGCATTGGACAATGGCTAAGCTTTTACTCAGCGAGGAGCCGGCTAAAAGTTTAGACAAAAAGAAACACTTATTTTTTAGAAAACTGACCATAAGTTTTCGGAGAGAGTCTCCACAAGCAGGTAGTTGGCTTAGCGAACTTTACTTGCCTTACTGGCCAATTAGAATTAGCTATTAACGCTAAGAAGAACTTTAGTAAGGTGAAAATTAAGAGTTCTTGCTCAAATGCAACAAATGGTAAAAGCCCTATTAAAGATTTTAATGTCATTGAGTGAGGAGAGTCAAGGAAGACAGGATTTTGCCTAAACTTTATATTCGCAAATGAAAAAGCGAAGGGAAAAGATTTGTTTATTTTACAATTAGAAAAAGTTTGATGAAATTAACAATTATGCAATATAATTTTAATAAACATAGTTCATTTGAACTTTTTAACAAATAGGGTCGCAGACCTCTCAACATTAAACGGTTGCTCCAGGCAATTGACAATTTACAAGGTTTCAAACCTTACATGTTTCTAAAATCTTTATAAGATTTAAACAAATGAGAAATGAAATAATTAAAGCTTGAACGTGAATTGGAGTACAAAAAGTGCACCTGAAGAAATTCAAGAGAGAATGTTCTAGAGAAAGTGACAACTTTGAAAATAACAATAATAACAACGTGAAAAATAAGATAGAAGTTCCTACAACTTCTTATATTTATACAGAATTAATATATGAGAATTATACAAAGAGGGCAGGTCACTTACTGTGAAACCTGAAGAAAGTGAAAAGGAAGTTTCTAGACTTCCTATGTTTAATTAGGAATCACGAGAAAAATGGGGCAGTTTCCATTTCGTGAAACCTGAACATGACTCGCTCAAGAGTTTAGAGAATTGTTTTCCCTGATTTTGAAGGGAGGAACAATGTAAGTTTGAAACGTGTGCTAGACACGTATCACAAAGATTATACAGAGATACTTAATGATAAACCAACAAAAATGGAAGGGCACTTCTTGGAATGACACCATATTGGAACAGACCTAGATTAAAAGTTTATTGCAGATTGTTAGTGAAAGGTTTAGGAAAGAGAAATGGGAATTAAGGAAAATGTTAATGGCCTTATTTGAATATAAGCGGACGATCGCGACGCGGTAGAAAAGTTGAGCAAGCACTGGTTTTCACTATAGTTCATTGAAACATATGAAAAGTTCACTGTTGAGACACAAAGTTTATGGAAAAGAAAGTTATTGCAATGATGAAAATAACCGGTTTCACTAGATAAGTGAGAGTCTATTTCTAGAGAGAGTCGTGATTTACAATTAAATGCGCCATAGAATGTTATAGAAGTTCCAACGGTGGAGGAAAGTTAGCTATTGCAAAAATTTATAAGGAAGATTCCTCATTTTAACTAGCATTTTCACAAGTGCGCGAACAATACTTGACGGCAAGACTCGCAGATAGAGAACAAGGTCTCGAAGGTTCCAGAACGACCTTAGCAGAAAATGGGGTTGAGAAAATCCAACGGAGGAACTAGTTTTATAATTATAGGCAGCGGGTATTAGATAATATCCCACGTAGCGAGAGGATTTCTCGTTTGAATCGCTTAAGAAAAGCTCTTTTTTTAGTAAGATTGGCTTATACAAGCAAAAGGCTCAACATTGCAAATCCCACGAAGAATGATTATTGCCCCAAAGTAAATCATTTCACACTGCCTATAAATTATAATTAAAAGCACTTGGAAGTTAAAACCATGAAGATGAGGTTAAAACTTTTTAAAAATGGTACTTATCTTGATTTCATGTTGAAGTCGAAGTTTCTATTGATGATTACTTGGCCAACATGGCGTAAAAGAGGGTGAGCCTCTTGGTTTGAGGAGGCAAGCTCGAGCGGAGCTTTGACTGAACGAGTCAACTGCAGACGGAGAAGTGAGAGCAGCTCAACGAAGCACGGAAGGTCCTAGAAAGGGGAGAGAGTGGGGGTAGGAAACAAAAGGTATACATATCAGCATAACCAACTTATCAAAAAATAAATTTTCTTCTTGATGGATGGTCTTCTAAGAGTTGATAGTAGGCGATATTAGCGCAGCATGGTGAGTGAAACAGTAGACGTAGTCCTCTTGCTCAAGGAGAAAATAGCTGACGATAGTAACGAGATCTGGTGGCCAGATGGATATGTAAGTCCTCTTGCACGATGAGGAATTGAGTAGCTTCAGAGGTTCGCTACTAGATGACGCTAGGTGGGTCACAGAAGTTATATATCTGAAACATACTTATGAAGACGTAAGAGATTTGCCCAACAAGGAGAAAACAGAAGATCACTGTTGGTGTTTGGCAAAGAAGAAGGAAGAAATGAACATGCAAAGAGCAGTAAAAATTATATCTCAGGTACCGTGTATTCAAAGAATACACCAACTGGTGAACACTGCAGATATGCTACAAAATTGGTCGAGGGGCATTCAGCGTTATTGATCCAAGTTAATGTCCAGTACAACAGTTATCATTTGAGGCGTTCAGATGCAAAACGGACATTATCCACTTTTTGTGAAATTAGAGTTTTTAATACTGCTATCTTGTGGAATTAAATATTCATCTTTTAGTAGTAGCATTTTACGTCAAAACGGAGATTTTCCTGGTTAATTTACACATTGAATATTGCGTCTTTCTGCATAAGGGACATTATCCACGCAGCAGTGTACTGCTAAAGGTACACTATCCTCTCCACCAATAAGAGACATGAATACGGAGTCACGTGATGCCAACAACAAAGATGGCGTAAAGCACACAGTTGTGATTCATTTCGATCGTAAAGAAATTTGCTAACAAAAAATAGCTTTGTAATACTAATTAATTAGTGAAATGGAAGAATATGTGACACCTGTTCTTGTTGGAGGGGTAACAAGGTAGAAGTCAAGGACACCTGGACAGTGGAAGCGGGGAAAATCCAAGGAAGTTCCAGTAGTTCATTTATTAAAACTCAGCAATTCTTCTCTGGACATGTTGCATTTCATCATTACAGTCTTGGACCATGGGCCGATAACATCTATCCCCAAACAAAGAAAAATGCCTTCCACAAAGAAAAGAAAGGAATTTGTGAATATACACCCTACATGCTACAGCTGGTGATCTATTACAGTATTGTCTTAGCATTTTCTTGTTAATGTTCATTTATTGTCGACCTAATTCTGATCACGGGAAATGGAAATGTTAGATGCTGCATTCAGTTTGCAAATGCAAATTTTGTAATTGTTATAATAAAACTTATTTTTGAAATGCATATTATCCATTCCATCATTTCCAATCAAAAGGTACATTATCTATTTTATAATACTTTTTTGTTACCTTCTTATGACTTTTGTAACTGGAAATTGCGGACTTAAACTTTGTCATCAAATGTTAATGAGTTAGGGAACAGAAATCAATAATTGCACAACTCTATGAGTGACTATAAGTTTTTCCATCTTCCTGTAATTTTTTAAAAAGTGGATAATGTCCCTTTTGCATCTGAACGCCTCATTTGTAATGCACTAACAACTTTAATCAGAAATCTGCTATTTGCCATGTAATTACAGTTGTCATGTATGGGACAGTCGAAGTCAAGCTGTTAATTGCTTGCGTATTGAATTTCTTGAAATTTGGTTAACATAATAACATTCGAACTGGGTAGGTTTTGGAGAACTTACTATGAAGCAGACCACTGTTTTATTGGAGGTTACAGGTTCACTTTTCTTTCAAAAAGTAGTTTCTAAATATCGGGTTTTATCACTTTAAAATATTTAAACGTTAGAACATATTATCAAATGGTCGTTGGAACATGGTCAACAGCCCTGTGTACTTGGGTGTGAGTTGATTTTGTCTGATAACTTGAGGTGGCTGTAGTAGTGTACCAGTATGTAACTGTGTAATAAAAACAGTGGATTTAGTAAGTTGTCTATAGATGATATTTACAGGTCCCGTAAGTAGCATCCTAACATTTGCCTTGGTATAGTGTGGGTACCCCTGAAGAGCCACGCTCAGGATGATCAATGTCAGCAGTGGGATTAAAATCTCTGGACATGTTGCATTTCATCATTACAGTCTTGGACCATGGGCCGATAACATCTATCCCCAAACAAAGAAAAATGCCTTCCACAAAGAAAAGAAAGGAATTTGTGAATATACACCCTACATGCTACAGCTGGTGATCTATTACAGTATTGTCTTAGCATTTTCTTGTTAATGTGATGCAGTTGTACAACATAGGCCTCTTCTCAAGTGCTCGGGGACACATTTCAGGGGATGGTTGGATGACCTCGGTCCAATGACACTACTGGTAAGGTAATGGGACCAGTAGATGGCACTCTAAGGGAAATTTCAGACACAAATATTCATATTTAATCATAAACTTGGTAAACTATTAAACCAATTATAAATATATTTACTTGAATTGTTTTTAAAATACAAATCTAATGGATGATATACATATGTTCTTTCCAAATTATAAAATGTAACAGTAAAATCATGTATGACAAGTCACCAGTAGATGACATCTGTCTTCACCCCGTGCACCGGTAGTTGACACATGACACCACCAGTAGTTGACAGTTTGTCCATAAGTATTATTCGCCTATAAACTTTGCATTATTGATATACAGAACGATAAATCATTAAATAAAGCAAACAAACCAATACTGCATGCAAGGTTATGTAAATATCTTGAAAAAATCCTGTATTTATTAATTTCTGGCACTCGATAGTGACCTCTATTTGTGTACAATTTGGGGCTTGAAATTTTTTCCTTTATGTCGTCCTTTTCATAGCAACAAACATCGTCAGTTTTTGGCCACTTCCATGCCTGCCACAACCATTACTTAACATACCGTATGCCCGATTTGATTCTTACTTCAAAATAATGCCAGGAAAATATTCCCCCTCGTAATCACATATCACATGAGCCCCTTGCGTAAATTGACTGTGTCACTTGTCGAAACATCTTCCTCTGATTCACTGCTACTGTCTGGCATTTTAGATAACTTAATCCTCTTATTTGCCTTTTCATCGCCTACTCAGCACGTTTTTTCTTCATTCTTTCTTATCTCAACTTTGCTTTTTCTTCTTTCAATCTGTCAGCTTCATCCTTTGCTTCTTTCTTTCCTGGAACAATTGCCAATCTCTAGATACCACACCACTTGGAACCTTTTTCTTCTTTCTTTTTGGACATTGTTGAAGACTGTTCTTTCGGGTAAAATAACGCTCGTTTGAAAGGGGAACTTCCTGTACCAGCTGTATTTGCATCACTCCTTTTGTCCTCAAATGAAGGTGGTGTTCTTGGAGCAATTGGTGGATTTTCAGTTTGGCTTGTTGATGTTGAAGGAATGGGTTGAACATTAAATGATCTTTGATTTGGTGATTGTGTTGAAAGAGACCCTCATGAGAAAGACAAATTATATTTATGCATATGTGGTGTGTCTTCATTTGCAACTGCTAGAACAGTGACTTGATTCATGTCAGCAGGTGATAAGGCAGTAAGAACTGGTACTTGCTCATCAATTATTAATGGGCTGTTAATCGAGGGAGGTGAGCGGATTTCAACAATTTCCTGCAAATTCCTCCACAGTAAAAATAAGCTTCTGTCGTCTTCTTCAATTTCTTTATCCAGTTGGCACAGTTCTTTTTTTCTGTTTAAAATAGCCAATTTTACTTTCACAAATTTCTTTTTCCATTACTTTTACGGCTACTTGGTATTCATGCCACATACTGTCGTGCTGCCGAAAAACTGGGACTTCTTCCTCCCTTTCTGTGGAAAGGATCCTTGAAAAATCAACTGCGTTTCGATCCCATGGTGGCAAACCACACTTTTTAAATCCACTTTCGTAGCTGCTTTGGCATATGGTGTGCCATTTCTAACAGCTTCGATGACATTCTGCATAGCCTCAGTTGAGTATTTAAACAGAGATCCTTTCCCCTTTGCAGGCATGATAAGATAGATTCAGTGTCCTGAAAATAAAGAACAATGTTTTGCTTAGAGTTTAACTTACTAGCAAATAAAACATACCAAGGTTTCATAATTTATAGCTTAACTGCGCTATACAATTAAAATTGAAATTAATTTTAGGGATCTATGAAGCTAAATTTAATATCCCAAACTGTTCATTATGGCTTAAGTCAAATAGATCAAGAACGGCCATTATCTTTATTCACGGAATCATTAAAGCAGCATTCCAAGTTTTTTTATTCTATTACAACATAATTTACCATTTACAAGTCAAAATCAACAAGTGTATTGAGTAGAATAAACCATAACAATGAAGTATGCACATTTAGGTTGCCATGCCAACTATAGATCCACAAGGTTTTCTGGAAGGGTTGGGAAGATGGCATACCCTGCCAACTACTAGTCCACTAGCTATTTTATGAACCAGTAGATGGCATTAACAATATATTATTTCAATCCTAGTTATACCTTCTGAATATGTTAATATTTAACTCTCCCAAAGTGTCTATTTGGTTAAAAATATTCTCATAACCACGATAAAGCATAATTCTGACAAGTAACGTACCAGTTTTCTAACCTCTTCGTTAACAGCACCCTTAAGCTGACGCCATTTTACATCCAATGCTCACACAGCTGCCTATAGAACTTCTTTGGAAACTCATAGAAGGTACTACAACATTTCATTTCATTTTGTGTGCTGCACTCTAGAATCATACTTGGGGACTATTAATCCAAATACATTCAAACTTCTCTTACAAGCTTAACAAATTGCATTAACTATGTAAGTGCCATCTACTGGTCCACTGTCATCTACTGGTCCCATTTGGAAATAAAACACATGAGCACAGTAAAAGGTGGGGAGTGGAGCTGAATGGAAGCAAAATAGGATAGATGGAAATGTTAAAAAACATTTTTTCAGTACAAATAAATAAAATTCATATACCTAGCAAAGATTTCTTGATCAAACATTTTGCATAAATGTAAGCCATTGAAATGTGCATGTAGGCCTATCTAAATTTACACGAGGGACTATTTAGAAGTACCGTAGCTTATGGCACCCAGCTATGTGCTTGCAAACATGGTGCATGTTTACTGGCATAGGCTATGGGCTTAAATAATGTGAAGTGTGTGTCACATGAATACTAGGCCTATGATAGTTCTTCTACAGGATATCTAATAGGCTACCCTATTAGCAAAGGTAAGATTAAGTACCGGTACCAGTGGCCTACCACTTTCAAAAACAAAAAGTACCGCGGATAAAAAAGTCATTTATTACTACTATTAACGTATCGTATGTGTGTGGCACCGGTATTAATACTATATTCACTGGTGGTATGAAGCACCTCTCGCAATGCTTTTAATCACAAAATTGTGCAAAGCATTCGGAGGCTTAATTACGGTACGGTATTGGTGCATATGTCAACGATATAAAGAAAGGTTTCAATACCATCAATGATTAAGAACACAGTTTGGAGTGCAAACATAAGTTTTTATCAAATGTGAACACGTATTACGTCCGTATAGCCTTTAGGCCTAGTAGGCTAACCCTCGACTTCTACAGGCAAGAACAACATAGTTTATAGGTGATCTAACACAATAAAATGTTAAAAAACCGGCCGTGTTTTGAAATGTATTTAAAACGGAAGAAATATATCGTTCATCTGCCTCAATAAGACACGATTTTTAGGAGAACGGCATTCTTCCCCCTCAACATCCAAAATCACTCTGAATAAAATGCATCATCGTTTAGAGCGAGCACACACAAATTAGGCCTAGTCCAGAAAGAAATAGAACCTTCGTATAACCTGCTAATGTACACGCATTCTAACATATTTCTCTTTTAAATGCAGCCTAGAACTGAAATATAACCGCTAAAATGTTTCACGGACAACCACAGAACAATATAGGACAACAGCTGTGAACTAAGATTAACATGGCTGAACCGAGAACTGTCGCCGGTTAAATATGAACTCAGATCAAGACGCGGTGATCTTAGATTAACGTTTATACAATAGAAATTCTGAGTTCAGCACGCGCTAAGATCAGCTGAACCTGGTGAACTGAGATCAAATGCTTTATACAATCGGCCCTAAGTAGACCAAGGAGCATATAATAACAGAGTAGGGACTCTCTGGTAAATTGGCGATTCGTTAAATTCTGTGTGATTGCGTCATTGTTTGGGCTCAAACTCAAACGCACATGGTGCGCAAAGCTATTTTAAAAAATTGCAAGGTGCGCACAACGTGGCGAATTCCAACGCCACTGAGATGCAATAACTGGCCGTATATTGAGCAAGAAATATAAGTGACCGAAGGATCTAGGTTGCTTTCGCCGCGTGCGTTAGCCAACTTACGAAATGAGAGAAAATCGAATCGAGTTTGACTGATCTGGATTCACATCGTTATTGGTGCTTGAAAGCAACTACTATTTCTTTTTGAACGACAATATATTACTTAGATTGAATATTAAGAGGCAACGGACACCCCAAAATTAAATTTTGTACCTACATTCGGTTCTATAACCTAGGTATGGTTTTTAGAAAAAAAAATGGACTGGCGATTATTTATATCCTACTTTTTAGTTGTTTAGCCCTTTTATTACGTGTTGAATACAAGCGATTGGTCTTTTTGAAGTTCCAATGTTAAAAAGACATACCGGTACAACAATGTTTGCAGTATCTGGCGGGATTGCTGCTAGCCTCTATTATAACAATGCCGACTGGCGGAAACAATTGAAATACTACTTGCGGAGTGTTGAGGCTCAAAATTAGGGAACTTTCAGGACTACAAACATGACAGACACCTTATTATGCCCAATTGTAGTAAGCAGTGCCAATTACTGGAGGGGTGCCAACAATAGGATGGTTTACCCTACCTCCTTCTCTAAATAAATTGAATATGCCCAAAAATGTCATTTCATTGCAATTTACTTGCCCTCTACGGTTAAATGATTTTCAACTGTATCTACAGAAAAACTATAGGCAGGGTAGAGGATTGTCAAGGAAATGAGAAAGCTAATTTTCCGGGCAGTTTCAATTGTTTTATTAATGTATGTTCAGTCATGATACACATTGTACATTCTTTCCCATGTGACTCATAACTTCTGATGTGCGAATGTCAATGGCTTAGTCGACTGGAGACAGGATTGAAGAAGACCATGCCGGGCTGCACTCAGATGATCGGCTACGCTGCAGGACAGTGGAAAACAACTGATCACCCACAGCCAAGTACACTCCAACGCAGGAAAACCTCTTGGCTAGCTCCGATCAATCATCAGGCTGAAGAAGCTGTAAACTCAAAGATGATCATTTTTGGTAAACATGAAGTTTCAGCCTGTAAAGCAACACAATTCCAGTTAACGCAGCATTGCTTGCAAGAAATAAGAGGGAGGGGACATTTGGAAGATGTGATTGAACGTAATGGTGCAACACATTAGACAACCAATTGCATTCAATAACACCCCCCCCCCCCTCCCACCCCTCAGTTTAATGGCAATTAAAAACTCCCGTTTCGGGCATGTTAAAAGGACCCCTGCAGGCCAAATGTACGGAGCCACATCATATTACTGTTAAATACACAGAAAAAATCTGCATCACAGGAATATTGTGCCCATTGTATTAAAAGAGTGAGGGGAAAGAGTGTGTCCTACAGACAAGTTGTCAGTATTCTTGAAAATATTCTATGCCCTTTAAATATAAATTTACATTGGTCTTTAACCTCACCCATTATCTCACAACATGTGTGTTTTGAAATGTGCACATTAAATGCTAAAATCTATCGTCTTAAAGTTAGGCAATGATGACATTGTTGCTTTGTTGAAGAAGGACTGGTGAAGTTCAAAACATGTGCACGTATACCTACCCCCTGTTATCTTTTTGGTTGTGTGGCCTCCTGAGAGGCCGAGTACAGGTCTTTCTAGTCAACGCCCGTGGGCGACTTGCACACTGGAATGAGAGATGAATGAATGAAACTGGGCAAGGATGTGGAAGGAAGCGGCCGTGGCCTCTCAGAAGGTACCGTCCCAGCATTTGCCTGGAGTTGAAAATGGGAAACAACGGAAAACCATTTCAAGGATGGCGACATACCGTCACAAGCCTAATTTTTTGGCTCTATGTTAACCGTGGAAACTTGCAATTACATGTATAATTCTTTCAAGGTATCAACATAGACATAATGATCATGATTTGTCAAACCGGAAACAAAACTTCCTCATGGAAAACATCTGGGTGAAGCTTACGCTATCTACTGATAGGAGCAGATGACCTCGTAGTTCTGCCCCTTAAAACCTCAATAACTACCTAACTGACTGATAATATCCTAACTACAGGGATGAACAGACACAAATCTACATCACAGATAAAGGTGACTAAAATGGAGAATACTGTTGCTGGTTTATACAAAGGATTTACTACCATACGGTAATCCAAGGGAAATGTACACAGGTGCCTATGCTGGTTAGATGTCGCCATCACAATTCAGAGCAGTTCACGACCTTCTTGCCAGCTTGGTAATTCTGCAATAAAGTGACAGACTGTTCATCATGAACAACAAGTGAAACAAAGGTTTGAGAAATGATGAGAATGTAGGCTACATGTAGAGAATAAAGAGGATGTTCACCCTTCCCCTAAATATAATGTACACCATTAATCCCAATAAAAAAGTCTACTGGTATTTCTTAACAAATTTTCAATATCCCTATATATCTATATCCCTACATGCCGAGTATTGTTTTTCGCATCGAGGGGCGTAAAATGAGCTATGTCCGGTCTTTATGCGACAACTTCTATATTTAGTCCCAGTTGAGTATTTTTGGTGACTTTTTAGTTATATTGCCCGTTCCAATGGAACAATGATTTATTTCTGGATGAAAGGCAGCCTATATTTTAACACAGGTTTTAAGCTATCTCCATTTCAAATTTCATCCAAATCCGTTCAGCCGTTTTAGTGTCAAGAGGTAACAAACTAACACACAGACGGACACACAGACTTTAACAATTATAATATATATAGGGATATATATGCAGGGCAGTGGGAGAATGTTTAAATCTTTAAACAGAGGTCTACATGATTCTCTAGTGTTTACATTTGCCATAATTCTAATCGCCCTCTTTTGTATCCTGAACCTGCTTAGTACATCTGGTGACATACCCCAAAATATGACCCCATATCTTAAGTATGAATGGAAATAAGCAAAATAAGTATTTCTTAATGTGTGCATGCTAGTGCTGGTTTTCAAAATACGTAACGCAAAGCACATCGGGTTCAGTTTAGTATTCAGATATTGTATATGTTTATTGTATATTGTGGAAATTTAGACATACTGTTTTTTATAGTTAATTATGAGGCGATTATCTTGTGACCATTTGGTTAACTCTCCTGTAACAGAGTAAGCAGACTGCTGTATGACCTGTTCAGTTTCACCTTTTATTACGAGTGTTGTATCGTCCACAAACAAAATTTCCTTATGTGAATGAACGTTCTGTGTTATATCATTGATATATAGAAGAAAGAGTAGTGGGCCCAAAACCGATCCCTGGGGTACTCCAAATTTAATAATTTCCTCATTGGACAATGTTTCATTAAGTAATTTGGTTCCATCATCCTTGTGTCTCAAGCTTACTATTTGTTTACGCCTTGTTAAGTACGACTCTACCAATTTATTAGCTAGACCTCTAATACCATAATTATTGATTTAGTTTTGTAAGGAGGATTTTATGGTCAACAACATCAAATGCTTTAGATAAATCCAAGAATAGGCCAGTTACATGTTCCTTATTGCCAATTAATTTCAGTATACCATTCATACATTCATAAATTGCTGTATGTGTAGAATTTTCCGTTCTGAATCCATGTTGTGAGTTTGATAATATTTTATTTTTTTCTATAAAACTTATCAGTCTCTTATACATGATTTTTCCACAATTTTTGCAATACCAGTTGGTAACGTAATAGGACGATAGTTATCTAATTCATCTTTCGAACCGTTTTTGTGCACTGGAATTACTTTTTATAACTTCAAAATATCCGGGCAAGTTCCTGAGAGAATTGAACTGTTCATTAAGTGTGTAAGTGGATTTATTATATTTTCTGCACATTTCATTAAAATTGCATCAGGGATGCCTTCAATGCCAGCACAGAATTTATTTTTAGCTCTTTTATAACTATTCTTACCTCTTCAATTGTGACATGATTTATAAATAAAGAATCACTACATATATTTATTTTATTATTAGAATTAAGTGTATTTACCTGTGATTTATTTAATAATTTTGTGGAATTTCCAGAAAATAGTCATTAAAAGTGTTTGCTATTTCCTCTGGATTATTTATCACTTTATTATTTCTGGTCAGTGTAATGTTCCTTTGTATTTTAGCAGATTTTCCAGTTTCTTTCTTTATCACGGACCACATAGCCCTGTTTTTATTAGATGATTGGGAAATAAAATTATCATTATACATTTGCTTTGCTAGTCTTATTACCTTATTTAATATGCTAGTGTATTTTTTGTAGTATAAATTGAATTCGGGTGTTGTGTGGTATTGTTTTTATAATTTGTGTAGAAATTTCTATCTTTGACATGAATTTATAATCCCTGTTGTTATCCAATTGCTAGTTTTGTTATTTTGAACAGTTCTTTGTCTAAAGGGGAATGCTGTTTCAAAATAGTGTTTTAGGGTACTGTTAAATGCATTAAATTTATCACTTACATTTTCTAATTTATACATTTCTGACCATGTTTCCTTATTTAATAAGTCATTGAAATATGTAACATTTGTTTCAGTGAATGACCTGCACTTTGATTTTACTCCATTATCATTATTATTGATTGTTTCGGGTACTTCAACTGTTAAAGAGCAGCCAAGTAATGAATATCACGCAACAAATAACAAAATTAAACGAAAATTGGGGGAGTGCGTCTCATGATCACCCAGTGACAAGAAGGTAATGAAATGTTAATTATTCCTTGCCCCCGCCCTGTCACGGCCAAGATTATAGCATCAAAATAATCCATGAACCAGTCTCAATCATGACATGAACTCCATAAAGCTCTACCCACAATGCGCAGTCGGCAGACGGCAGTTGAAGTCAGACCCGTGCTCTCTTATGGCGTCATTCACAATGTGAAGTTGTATGTCGGAAGTAGATAGTTGACAATCGGCAGCGTGTGGTCGGCTGTCGCCAATTTTATTTTTGACAGCCAACTGTATATTTAAGATCCAATCAGAAAAGATCACAAGCTGACGTCACTTGGTCGTTTTCCCGCTCGTCATCAGCTGTGTAGTTGACTAGTTGTATTCGCGGTATATTCTTCGCATAATTACATATTATAAGAAGATGATGACTGAATGTACTGACCTAGGGATAGAAGATATATTCATTGATCTTGTGAGGGAACGCCGTTGGATGTATGACATGTGTGAGCCCAAGTATTTAAAAGGAAACAGTTCATTGATTAAGTTGGCCACGTTTTTTTTTAAGCGAAACGCGCAGCGATTCAGCAGTGTCGCACACAGCGCGATCTTTTATTCCTGCTGCACTCTCTGCTGTTGGCAGCGATTTACCCCCACTCTGAGCCCTCGTGCAGCGTGGTTTTTCTTTGCTATTTTGCTTTGCTGGATAGCTGTAGTAATCAAAATGGCTCCTGTTGAAGACGTTCCCGTTCTGATTCTTCAAGATTTTCTGGAAGGCGTAAATGTTGAGGTTCCCCTGACGGAATATTAACGCCTGTTACACAATGGTCAGATCTTAATCGATCGATTATTAATACCAATTTAATGCAAGTCTTACCTTATTATGTTTTATACGGACACGTGGAGTAGGCATCTATTATTATTCTGCAGTTGTATCACCGGTAGTGTTATATAATTAGTGTATTATTTTTCAGAATCAAACAAACATGGGAAATCTTGTAGTGTATGGTGTGACCTGCGCCATCAAAATATAGGAATAGGTAATGTGAGCAAGATAGTTGAACATTTTATCACTCGAGGGTGTTATTGCACATTTCAACAGGGTCAACATTATTGTTCGGTTCTAGTTTTCGCACTTAGTTCGAATTCTGGTCCCCTTGATTGTAGAACAATTAGTAATTTTCGTCCAGACAGTCGTCTAACCAAGTAGGTTGGTTGGTTGGTTCCTCAGTTTAGGGGCTGCGACAACGCGGTCATGTAGTCCCGTGTACTTTGGGTGTGTGTAGAATCTGTCTGATATCCGGTGTTAATTGTGATGACTGGATTAGTGTGTGTTATCTGTTTTCAATTCAAGTAAGGACTGCAGACATTGTTTTTTTTCTTTCAATTAGTTCCTACTTTTGCCGCCAAACGCCACTGTCAATGACTACTAGATCAGAACTAGGTTACCAGATGCCACCGCAGTCGGCTCCTGGCGAGGAACGTCGGAACCTATAGTAAAGCAATCATTACTTCCGACCTAGAGTTAACTAGCGGTCAGAAGGAAAATCACTTTAACTAGCCAATTACAGGCAGCCATTCAAATCGATATATCACGACAAATCCGCGATTTAGCGAAAGAAACTCTAGCCTAGCACTGAAACGTCAAGTCGGAAGTAATGATAGCTTTACTATAAGAGCATTTGTCAAATGTTTAACCTGAGTCTACTTATATTATAATTTGGCTTCACACAGGTGTAATTAGTGGAAGGTTCTTTAACATGCCATAAATCTATGACATGGGACCGCCGACTTTACTTACCCTCCGAAGGAAGGCA
This sequence comes from Meconema thalassinum, assembly GCA_946902985.2. Taxonomy (NCBI): domain Eukaryota; kingdom Metazoa; phylum Arthropoda; class Insecta; order Orthoptera; family Tettigoniidae; genus Meconema; species Meconema thalassinum. The sequence continues at coordinate 17,207,104 of OX336395.1, read as the reverse complement.
TACTGAGGGATTTTTAACGCTCTTAAAACATCCGACGACTTCAGCTGGATGTGAACCAGAGATCTTGGGCATAGAAGCTCAGAATGTTACCAACTACGCCACCGAAGCCACCCTAACCAAGTAGCGGGCAATGGTTTCGTCTAACCTTGCTACAGGGGAGTGCGGTGAAGTGAGATTGGCAACATTGCCTGATACAAACCTCATCCACCATGGCAACGTGTTTGGTAGCGCTGAATGAACATAGAACGAGCATTCTCTATAATACATGAATTAGCCAAAATAATTTATGAAACAATGAGAAATAAATCAGGGAGCGATGTTTAATAGATGTTTCCTCCTCCGCCATCTGAGACCCACCCAGCCATCCCAAATAGGATCACGACTTATATAGCCAAAATTACAGTGGTTAGCCGCCATTAGTCCAAATCAATCATCATCGGTTGCGGTCGTGTGTATTCGGGTCTCTTTGTTAACCCCACTGGTCCGCTGGTCTGTCATCAAAACAGTACTGCCAACCTCGCCCTTACAGTACTATATAACTCAAAGAAGCGCCCAGTTCAGTCTCTAGCAGGGGCGTCAAACACAAATTTTAAGTACCGTAAAAAATTAAAAGTAAAATAACCCGAATCTATTCTATAAATGATTTAGTACTACATTAGGCGTAAAAGCCACCTTGTCTTGCTTAGACGTAATTTAATCTTCCGAATAAACAGTCTCCCCTACCACGGCGATCCGAAAAGATGCATTTTCGAACTATTATTTGAGCCACGGTTTAAAAGTGAGGTAAGATGCAGTGACACACAAAGCACAAGCAAACAAGGTAAAATAACAAGACTCTTCCCCCGCACACCTCGCGTGTTAAGCTCATCGTGCGCATGCGTTGTGCGTTCGAAATGCAGTGATGCATATGACGTCAGAGGTTTGACAGTTCTTTTCATATTCTGATTGTATTTTAATTATAAATGATGATGAAAATTCATCCTTGTTTTTTAATGTGGCGTTTGGCCTACATTCCCGAGTTATTTCAAGCTTTATAGCCTTAAACTAAAATAAAATCCATGGTAGGTAGACAACCGCAGTTTACAAATCACCCCGCAAATTAGCGAGCCCCTGGTCTCTAGTGCGCATCAACACTCAGTTCACCGCTCTAATTAGGCTAGTGTGTGCAATATTTTGCTTCTGTTGATGATTTCTTTTCCTCGGCTGAAATGAGTGTTTTTTGATATGTGCTCTGTAATTACTCTGTAATTAGTATATCGCTCCGCTGTAATAAATATGTGTATTTTTTCGCACAACTGTGGTTTTGACAATGGTTACAGTCTAACGTGCCCAAATCAATGGTTTTGTGTCAACCATGCCCCGCTAGCTGCGCGCGGCCATGGCCGCACCTTCACCCGACCTTCTAACCTTCGTTTTGTCCAATCCAATGGTTCTTGACAATGGTTACAGCGTAACGCGCCCAGATCAATGCGTTTTGACAATGGTTACATCCTAACGCGTCCCAATGATTTTTTGTGATCAATAGTGATTTTGTTGTTGTTGTTGTTGTTTGAGTTTTCAGTCTTTCGAATGGTTTGATGCAGCCCTCCAAAGTTAACAAAACCACCATAATTTGTTCAGGTTGCAAGAGGTACACAGTAAAGAACAGTCTTATGTTTCACGTGTGTTAAAGATGGCGAAGAGAAATGATCAGTGAATAATTTACTTTCTGAACTTCTTTCCTGATTTTTTGATTTTTGTTTGCAACTGTTGTTAATTAAGTTATATTTTGCTATTGAAGGTTTGAAATACGTGATATGTTGATTAAAGGATAAGGCAAATCACACACAAGGAATTTATAATCGTGGTCACAAAATACCCCTCCCGTTGGTAGCCCGTGGTTTGAAAAATAGCATGGTATTGCTAGGATTAAAAGCAGTTAGCCTCAATAACATGGCACAATACATACATACAAGTTTCAGAGTGATAGGCCTAGTAACAAAATTAAAACGCGACACCGTACACTGCATTAGAGTCCAAGCATTAGGCCTACTCATTAGAATGTCAATACCAGAGGCTTGTGACGCTGCAAATCTCATCTCAATGATGTATCACTCTTTTTCTTTTCGCTTTTATTTCGATAATATATGATATTCATACCTTATCTCATCTTCTGGGAGGACATTATCAAATGTAATTACCAACTTCTGCACCAGATAAATAGGTAGGCTATCTTTTTAAGTTTTGGCAACTATGTTATAAATTGATAAATAACACACTTACATGGTTCCAAGTTTCATAGGCCCTCGATGTAGTCTCCAGCACTGCGTACAACGTGTTCCCAGCGACTCGGAAGCCGTTGGCACTGCCCAATCTATCTATGGTGCAAAGAGAGCGCTCGGCAGCCTGCACAACATCTCCAATTGTAGGGTAGCGGTTTTCGCGCAGTGGCTCCTTCATCTTCGGGATGAGATCAAAGTCGCAGGGAGTACCTCCCAGTTCCAGCGATTCAACAATTCAGACAACTCCTGCTGTGTGTGCCCGAGCATTGTCATGCAGAACGATGGGCGGAGTATCCATGCGGTGTCGCCGTTTCCTTCTCAGAGCTGCTAGGAGATGGTCTTGCAGAAACGAACAATAGTACGCCGCATTCACGGTTTGCCCTGGGGGAACGGTATGTTTTATGATGACACCACCCAATTATAGGCAAGAATCAACTTTACCTTCACGTTGGTGGGGGTTTGTCGAACTGTTTGTTTTCGTGGTGATCCATGGCGCGGCCACTCATTCGATTGGCGTTTCAACTGTGGCTCATAAGATTTGGCCCACGTCTCGTCAATGATTATGATACGCCGTAAGAAGTCCTCTCATTCGCGCTTATAACGCTGCAAGTGCGTACGAGAAGCGTCATATCGTAGCCATTTCTTCAGGTCAGTTAAGTCATGCGGAACCCATTTTGACGCAATTTTCCTCACTTTCAGGCAGTCCTTCAGGACGTTCGCACCCATCTCGAAAGGCTGCAACCCATCTTGCTACCGTTCTGTAAGGTAACGCAGCTGCACCGCACGCCTCATGCAGTCCTTGATGGCACTCTCGAGCCGTGCGACCCCTATCACACTGAATTTTTATCCACGTTTCCTGCTTTGAAAACATTGCACCCGTCTTGCGCGAGCGCTTGCCCACAACTACTCATCTACTGGGCGCCACTGCATACGAATGGGGAAGGGGACGGACGAGGTCATGTGCTCTAAGGGAGGGGATACATGTAACAATGGCAGAGTCCAACACCGTTGCAACATAAAGCAGCAACATTGCTGCCAAAACTAAAAAAAGCAACCCTCGTATATGTGCCAAGTTACGTAAATACTGCTCATTTAACAACGGCAGTCATGTTCGACAGCATATTTAGCATGTTTAACTGCCACCAAAGCGCACACATTGACGTCAGTAGCTGCCAACAAGTAGGATACAAAATAGTATACACCATGAATAAAAAACATTGTCAAAAACCAAAGATCTGGGCGACTTTGGCTGTGACTATTGTCAAAACTCATTGGATTGGACAAAACGAAGGTAAGAATGGTTGGGTTGAGGAACTGCCTTGTCCTCGGGAAACTAGTGGGACACTGTTGACGGCAAAACCATTGGATTGGATATGTTAGGCTGTAACCATTCGATTGGACGTCTGGGCACAATTTAGTTTGCTAAAAGTGTACGATATGTCAAACATTTAAGTAAATATATTCTTTTTTCTTGCAGGAAGCATATGGAACTCCCAAAGTACGAAGCTACTGATTCATCTCAGGGAGGAAATGGAAGCCGATTTCCAAGTCCCGAGGGCAAAGAAATCAAAATTATGGGCCCCCATCAGTCAAAAGATGGAGACTCATAATTGCAGTTTCTCGGAACTGGAGTGCGACAGGAAGTGCTCGCAACATACAGGGGGAGGAAAGACCTTGGGAAGAAGGAAGTCTACCCACCTGGGAGTTTAACGAGGCCATGACGTTGCACCACCGTGTGGAGCCTCCCGTCACTCCCCAGCACCCGGTCCGCATCTCCCTCCACCACAATTTCTACCAATCCAACCCCAGGCCCCGCAACCTCAAATTATCCGTATCCAACCCCAGGTCCCTCAACCACAAATTCTCCCAATCCAACCCCAGGTCCCTCCACATCAAATTCACCCAATCCAACCCCAGGCCCTTCCTCCTCCTCAAATTCCCCAGTGTCTTCCCGCAGGAAGAAGCAGAAACGGGGGCAAGACGATTCCCCCCTCCCTCCCACCTGGTTTCTTAATTATGTGGGGAATAAGGACAAATTGGAACAAGACAGGTGGGAAAAGTCTGTCGAAATAGAAGAAAAGAAAATACAGGCAGTAAATTCACTTACTGATGTCATAGCCAGATTGATCAATAAATAGAAAGGTTTATTCATTGGTAAATTGTATATACAATACCCTTCCATATCCTGTTCCCAATTATAAATCCTGTGTAAGACTGCAACATTCAATTATGTACAAATTAGAGCTGTTCATTTAATCGGAGCGATTAAACTAGTAGTGTGGTGTAGGAAAAAAAAAGTAATTGTCTTATGGCAGCACAAAACCTGTGTATTTTATTATTTGGCGAGCTAGCATCAGCTACTGTAAGATTGACAGGTCATAAAAGTTAGCTGATGCTCATCTCCTTAATTCCTTTTTTCTAAAGTGAGGGATTTGCCCACCTCTTTTACAAACAATACGAAAGGAAATACCCGACAGGTTATTATTGTCTTATTACCGAAGAATACAAGTCGGTGGAACTAGAACTTCGCACCCCCTCTACAATGGTGGAAGATATATTCAGTCCAACATCTCGCACGCATAGCGAAAACATTAATTTGCATTCCACCTACTTGAGTTCCGTGTGAGAGAGTGTTTAGTGACGCTGTAAATATTGTTACTAGGAGAAGGGCAGCCCTTATTTCTGAGTATGTCAACTTAGTCATGTCTGAAGTCCTGGGGCAAAGAAACGTGGCGGTAAATAACTGTGAACTTCTTTTCTTTTCTCGAACTGATGCTGCGTGAAACCGACTAACATTGCATTCATTAATCGATTAAAGGCATTCGATTAACTGACAGCTCTAGTTTCTGCAATAGTCGATATATTTCTGAAGGCGCATCTTTAATCTCGAGAGTGCTATCGACAAAAGGGTTCGTTGCCAATTCTGCCGTGTGGTGGTGCTAACGTCGCTGCGTGCTCACATTCCAGCTGTTTGAGGCAATATCACTTACCTGCTCTTTGGCGATTTTGGTTTTGGTTTGTTTTTTTGGTTTTAATGATATCCGCGAAATATTTCAACAAACACATATGTTATCATTTACTCTAAATAAGCCATATTTTTTAATTACTGTAGCCGCAAAATAAATTTATTTTGTGAAATATGTTATTCTTCACCCTAGAACGTTAAATGCCAACGAAACGCTGCTAATAAGATAATTTTTAAAATATTTACTTTAAAACTTATTGATATAGTCCCTTCATAGAAAGTAAGAAACCTTAAAAATATAAACATTTCCTAAGAGGCGGGATAACGAAGTCCCTTCTTAGACTTGATTGGTTGAAGTCCTGAAAACATGTAAACAATCCTCTGCATCATTCTGGGGACAACATACGATTCACGAGTTAGTGAGAAAAGAACTATGGTAGTCGTGGAGAAGTAAATGTTAGGTTAGGTAGTGAACACAAATTCATCTGAGTTTAAGTTCTTTCGAAAAAGAAAAAAATCTAGAAAAAATTGTTCCTTACTCCTCCTAATGTTTGTATAGTGTTCCTTATGTAACCAAATCCCGCACCGCACCCATGGTTGTTAAGCACATTCACACCTCGCTTTCGTTATTTCACCGCTATGGATATTTTATTTCACCACTTTGAAGCCTTTTATATCAACATCAATCAGCGACCCTTTTCATAGAACCTTTTTACTTTGCATTTTTAATCTATCTGGTGTTGCGAATTACACTATTCAATAGTTCAAAGGGATGGAAAAGTTTGACCAAGACCGACTACAATATATCAGACCGTAATACGACAATCGATTGGGCAAAAATGGTGGAAATCTTAGGGGAAGGTTTCGAGTCTCCTTGGGAGTAACGGCTCTTTGTTTACGTTTGTTGTGAGTGCGTCTAGTGCAGACATTCGTATAAATAAGTATATCTCTAGTGATCTCGTACAGTTTATTATGTTAATGGTCTACCGTAGATAGTGTAATGCATTGCAAATAACAAATACCAGTACCATTTGAATTTTACGCGCCAATAATCGTGTGTGTTTTGTCACTTTGAACATACATTTATGGTTAGGAAAGATCTTTCCCCAAGTGTCACACTATTTCTTTCGACGTAAGTGAATTCTATAAGAATCCCTATGTACACGTGGAGAAGTTTAAATGGATACTGCAGTGAGGGTAGACAAGGAAAACGATTTGGTGAGTCATATTTCATCACCGGTACTTTTGACATTATCCAAATGTTGGTAGATGTTTCAAGGAAGGCCTTTATTGTGACAATGGTATAATGAAAACTAAGTTTCCGGGTAAATCAAATGCAGTCTTCGCTAGAGCTTTTAATATTGGCTATTCTCAAGAGCATATCAGTCAAAGCAAAGAAATATGATGTGTTTCTAACAGGATGGTATAGGGTTTTCTCAAATATCATTCTTAATGGCAAAATGTAAACTCTGCCATTATGATAAGGTTGTAACAGCCTCCTAGCCAGCCCCGTGGTGTTGGGGGCCCCGTGTTCGATTCCCAGCTCCGTCAGGGTTTTAGAAACTGACGTGAGGGCTGGAACGGAGTTCACTCAGCCACGTGAGGACAATTGCGTAGCTGTCTGACAGTGAGGCAGTGCCCCAATCACGAAAACCAAGATTAGCGGCCGAGGGTACCCGGTGCGCTGATCACGTATCTGCTTAGTAGGCCTAGGCCCTTAATGGGCTGTAGTGCCAGAGGTTATTATATTGTAATTAAGTCTCGGGGATCGCATTGAGACTGTGGATCCAAAGGTCCTGGGTCGATTCTAGTCTGAGGATTGGAACGGGGCATGCCCAGTCTCGTGAGGCTAAATTGAGAAGAGACGGTTCGAGTCACTTCACATCGGACATTGAAGTGGTGTCCGTGTTTTCCCACTTCTGCTCCAGGCACGAGGGGCAGGTGACCTCACTGTTTCGCCCCTTAAAACAACAACTAACTAGCAAATGTCGAGATGGTTCGTAGCTTAAAACTACGGCCACCTTCTTCAAAATCCTAGCTTCAATTACAAATATACACACTGCTACAGCCAATACAATGACACTGGTTATCAGACAGAGTCCACACACACACCTATGTACAAGGGGCAATATGACCACGATGTCGCAAGGGACTTAAATGAATCGACATCCATGTAACAGTATGACAGTTATCAATGACACAGGTTATCAGACAGAGTCCACACACACACACCTATGTACAAGGGACAACATGACCACGATGTCGCAATGAATCAACATCCATGCAACAGTATGACAGTTATCAATGGAACTCCTTATGATCTCCAGAAATGGAAGATTTGTGCCATTTGAGACGTAGATTGGACTGACATACACATTGCGAAGAAATTTAATTCTGAAGTGCACTCAGCCTAATGAGGCAACTGAGTAGAGGAGGCTTCTATGTCCACCTCAGCCATCCTGGAAGTGGTTTTCTGTGGTTTCCCACCTCTACTGCAGGCAAATGCTGGGATGGCACGGCTGCTTCCTATTCAAAATGGTTTTCCGTGGTTTTCCCCATTTCTACTCCAGGCAAATGCCAGGATGGTTCCTAACTTAAGGCGATGGCTTTCTCCTTACCAATCCAATCCCCATTGTTCAAGCACACTAGTTCAGCCATAACAATAACACAGGTTATCACACAAATACATGGGGTTATAAGACCACTAATATAAGCAACAACAACAATTTCTATTTGCATTCTTGTAGCTCCATTTACCAGTATTTGCATTTTTTAAATACTGTATTTGTCTTACCTTTCCTTCATTTGTGTCTGTATTTTTAGCTACTGTCGCTTGTAAGGAAGTACGTCAGGGTTTCATATTGAATTTGTGCCTTATTGCATAAAATCCTGCCATTTCTGGTGGAATTTAATCAATTATGCGAATGCTTGTCTTCGAATTTGCCGCTATTTCGATGGCGCCATGCCTGCCAGTGTCAACAACTGTTCCCCTACGATTGCCACCATCTTTGTTTTGATGTTACGGTCTTGGTTTGACTTATGCATGACATCTTTGCGCTGTAATGGCTGACGGAACAGACCCTGCAGTAAAGAATAGTGGCGTTTCTTAACGTTGACTCGCTCAATCGTTGCGCATGAAGAGTTATTGGACAAACATCAAGGCCAGTAAGTGTTGATCCCGCGTGGTCCTAGGAGACCCATTCGCGCAGAAGAAGAAGACCCAATAGCATTGGTGGCGACAGACTTAGCCTGACATGTTAATTTAGCGGATAATTTATTAATTAGTATTTAATCTTGACGATGTGGGACCCAAGAACAGGAAGACGAAACGTTGGGAGACAAAGAATCAGATGGGCAGACTGGTTCGTAAAATGGGGAGGAAAACAATGGACAAGAACAGCGAAGATGAGGCAGGAGTGGAAAGACCTAGGGAGACTCGCATGCAGTGACCAATAAAACAATGCATCAACTAGAAGGACACCGTTCAGTGGGCATGCAGCAAAGCGGTACATATCTCTGGTGTGCAATATAGGCTTCTCACAGAGCGGTGACCTCAAGAAGCACACTGTTGTTCATACTGGAGTGAAGTAATACACTTGTAGCACATGTGAGAAGTCATTTGCATGGCGGACAGAACTAATGGAACATTGTCTCGCACTCTAATTTGAGGAAACATCATCGTGTTCACTAGGGATTATAACCTTACTGCATCACAAGGAATTCAAAAGGTTCAACTATCTTGCGAAACACTTGTTAATTCGTTCCGGGACCACATGTGCACAACATAGTGAATGATTTGTGGGATGTTAAAGAACGTGTATAGGTATCTGCATCCAAACTAGATGTTAAAACTCCACCGGTAAGGTTTTGTATTGCATTTTAAAAAGACCTGTTTGAAACGGTTCAATATACGTAGATTTTACTGAAGAGTGAAGACTTGGCAGTTTCTGTCATTGTTCAAGTGCTTAGACAGGGTAAGCTTTGTGCTTAGTGGCAATGGGAAGCTCCCAGATATTGGTTGATGGCTATTATGATTTCCGTAATACTAATGGATATTTGAGGCCTGTGATATCGCCAGACTCAGAAATGAAGATTGTTGTAGCGAATGTTATGCCATCGTAATATAATTTACTTAATCTTTAATCAGCTGCACATCTATATAGAAGGCCCAATCAGAAAGAATAACCCCGAATGCTCCTCAGGACTTGCTCACCTGATGAGTTAAAACTGAGCAATTCCCTGCAAAGCAGGAGGCCATAGCCCTTATGGGATTTGTAAGGCTATTTATTTATTTATTTATTTATATGGTACCTTAGAAAACTAGACTGGGAAGAAAAATATGGCATCAGAATCGATGGGACAAGACTAACCCATTTACGGTTCGCAGACGACATTGTTTTGGTGGCTGAATCAGCGAAAGAGCTGGAACAAATGATAAAAGAATTAGACAAAACAAGTAAAGGAGTGGGCCTTACAATGAACCCGTAGAAAACGAACCTGATGACGAATGCGTTAGAAGCCCCAATTAATGTGAACGGAGAAACACTGGAATATGTTGAAGAATATGTATATCTCGGTCAGAACATGTCATTTTCAAGTAGTTCAGAGAAAGAGGTCAAACGAAGAATAGGACAAGCATGGAAGAGCTTTTGGTCCCTAAAGTTTATACTGGCTGACAAGACCCAAAAACTCACTTTAAAGGCTGAAGTTCTCGAAAAATGCGTTATACCGGTGTTACTATATGGTTGCCAAACTTGGGCATTAACATCGAAGCAAAGACAAATGATCCAGAGATGTCAACGGAAAATGGAAAGGAAGATACTTCATGTCTCATTGAGAGATAGAATACGGAACGAAGATTTAAGAAGGAGAACCGGCATGAAAGACGCTACGACATCAGCAGACCAGCTCAAATGGAGATGGGGTGGACATGTAGCGAAATTAGATCCTAACCGATGGACGTACAAAATGACGATGTGGGACCCAAGAACAGGAAGACGAAACGTTGGGAGGCAAAGAATCAGATGGGCAGACTGGTTCGTAAAATGGGGAGGAAAACAATGGACAAGAACAGCGAAGATGAGGCAGGAGTGGAATGACCTAGGGAGACTCGCATGCAGTGACCAATAAAACAATGCATCAACTAGAAAGACACCGTTCAGTGGACATGCAGCAAAGCGGTACATATCTCTGGTGTGCAATAAAGGCTTCTCACAGAGCGGTGACCTCAAGAAGCACACTGTTGTTCATAGTGGAGTGAAGTAATACATTTGTAGCACATGTGAGAAGTCATTTGTACGGCGGACAGAGCTAATGGAACATTTTGTAGTTCACTCAGGGATGAGACCGCATTGTCTCGCGCTCTAATTTGAGGAAACATCATCGTGTTCACTAGGGAAAATTAACCTTACTGCATCACCTGTTACAAGGAATTCAAAAGGTTCGAATATCTTGCGAAACACTTGTTAATTCGTTCCGGGACCACATGTCCACAACATAGTGAATGATTTGTGGGATGTTAAAGAACGTGTATAGGTATCTGCATCCAAACTAGATGTTAAAACTCCACCGGTAAGGTTTTGTATTGCATTTTAAAGAGACCTATTTGAAACGGTTCAATATACGTAGATTTTACTGAAGAGTGAAGACTTGGCAGTTCCTGTCATTGTTCAAGTGCTTAGACAGGGTAAGTTTTGTGCTTAGTGGCAATGGGAAGCTCTCAGATATTGGTTGATGGCTATTATGATTTCCGTAATACTAATGGATATTTGAGGCCTTGATATCGCTAGACTCAGAAATGAAGATGTTATGCCAGCGTAATATAATTTACTCAATCTTTAATCAACTGCACATCTATATAGAAGGCCCAATCAAAAATAATAACCCCGAATGCTCCTCAGGACTTGCTCACCTGATGAGTTAAAACTGAGCAATTCCCTGCAAAGCAGGAGGCCATAGCCCTTATGGGATTTGTAAGGCTATTTATTATTATTATTGTATGGTACCTCCCCTCTTGCATAACGATTCATTTAGACACGATTTTATCGGCGAGGGGAAGCGCGCTACGTTTTTGGCCGCGCCAGATTACGGATGCAAAATTTGTTTTTCTGCTTCTGCTTTTACGGTCTCATTGGACCTCTTCAGTCAATCATCTCTTGGTCTTCTTCTTCAATAAGTTTTCTTTCCGAGTCGCCCATTAGCTTTTCATTCGCTCTGATCTTCTCAGGCGTTCCTCATCTGTAAATACCATTTTACTCTGTTACGTTTGTCTATTTTTGCCTGAAATCGTATTTTTATATATTTCAGTTTTTTTAAATTATTTGTTTTGTTTTGCAAGTCATCCAAGGTTTTATTTTAGATTTATTAATTTTTTTAACTTTTCTTCAAATTTCCCTGACATTTACAGGGAGACAAATTTCCCTTATTTCCACGTTCTGTCGCCACCATGAGTAGGAAAAGGGGGAATATGTTAAATTGATTTAGTGCCTTGATGTAATACGGCACCATGATTTGTGAAAATAACTCAGCACTTGGGTGTTTATTTATCTGGAAAATACCTAGCAGCTAAAAGTCTAAAGAGCTTGTGATGGCCCCTGAGCAGCTGCTCTCAGTACAGATAGCCGTGTTTAGCTGTGCACTTGACCTTTAGAGCAGGGAGTTTGCCAAATACTTCCCTATCTGAGAACATTGACACGTGTGACAATCAGCGTGGCAAATGTTTTATGCAGCAGTAGTATACTGGGGTAGCAAGAAACCTTAAACATATAAACGTTTCCTAAGAGGTGGGATAACGACTTGATTGGTTGAAGTCCTGAAAACATGTAAACAATCCTCTTCATAAGTCTGGGGACAACATAGGTTTCACCAGTTAGTCAGAAAAGGACTATGGTAGTCGTGGAGAAGTAAATGTTAGGTTAGGTAGTGAACACAAATTCATCTGAGTTTAAGCTCTTCCTTCAGACCATTCATCAGTTTCAATGAAATGTCCAGGGAAATACTCCGCGACTGAACTATTACACTCTTTTCATTGATGCAGCCCAAGACTTTCCAAAGAAGGTCATAGTTTCGGGGTATATTTATACTGAATTACTGTATTAAGGAGTGAGCTCCACATGGTGAATAAAATGCCACATCATTTTTCTCTAACAGTCTTGCTTTTACTCCTTTGACTCTTCCACACATGTTAGATCCATCAACATACGCTTGAGCCCTGCAGTCCTCAAGAGGGATGTTATTTTCAGCTAAGACAGTTAAGATTTTATTAGTAATATTTTCTTCACTTTTTCCATTACAGTTGACAAATTTCACAAACCATTATTTTATTTCATATTGCTTAGAGTCTTTATTTTGAATGACATATCTCAAAATAAATACATTTTGTTCTTGATGTGATGCATCAGGAGTTGTATCAACAATCAGCCCATAATAAATAGTTTCTTGCCTTTCTTCAAGTATAAATTTTAAAACTTTTTCACCACAAAGTGAAATGAACTCATTTTGATTCTTCCAAGATAAGGAATGGACTTGTCCTTTTATGTTTTTTTCCTTGCAATTGCAGAGTTTTGATCTTAGCCAAGTGCTCCCTAGTGATTTCATAATATTTTCCAATTAACTCCAAAGTCCCCAGAAAATTTCCATTATTTGCATCACCGATTGATACATTATCTCCTTGAAAAGGCAACCCCCTTGATGCCAGCAAGAGTGTCACGTCTAAAATCCGTTGTAAAATTGCTTTCCACTTTTCTGCTTCGTTCAAAATTTGTTTTTGAAGACCACTGTCAATACCTTTTGAATTAATTGATTGTTGGAGGGATTTCCATTGACAATAAGACTTACGATGGTTGTTGCTATTTTCATGTTGGGGAAGTTTGTTATACAACATTTTCCATGGAACTTGAGCCGGTGAAAATCCTGTGTTTGCAAATTTGCTTCTTTTTTGGCTATTTGAAAAAAGAGTACAGGCAATGCAATGAAGTGTCTGTTTTGAAGAGCTCCAAATAAACCAGTCCCTGGGGAACTTTTCTCGATTGTTTATAGATTTAGTGTTGAGAAGATAGAAAGGAAACAGTTTTCCTGTTTTTCTTTAGGGAACGTAATTCTTCAAATTAATATATTGTTTTGAGAGACAATATTCTGGCGATTAATATCACCAATTATTTCCGACCATGTGCCTGGGTCGGTAAAATCTAAAATTGGCTTATCATTGTTTGAACTCTCGTCATTTGAAATATCGTTTTCGTTATTACTACCCGTATTGATTGAATCTACAACTTGTCCTACCTGCTGCACCTCAGAGGAAATCTTGCCTGTATTGTCATCAGTTTCAATCATTAATTCACTGGACACAGACACACTATCATCAGTAGTTTTACAAGTAGATAAACTGTCACACCTAACACTTGCATCATCATCACAATGAGAACGGCTATCACTATCATCATTCTTTTTAAAAAACTTTGTATTATTCTGCCGGCCCAAGGCCCCTTTTGCACTTTTAATGGCTTTTAACTTCCGTTTTTGCGCCCCGGATTTGTGGTTGAAATTACTTGTAGACATAATGATTAATGCTATAATAAAGCAACTATTGCATACACAAACTGTCTTGCGGCGGAAACACACTGCAGACACCTGTTAGGGTGACGTCAGCGGGCCGCGGTGTGAGGGAGAGGGGTAGCAACGTCATTGACCTTGATCCGAATCGCAGAGGGCGGGCCCGGCGGGCAGTGTTCTGCTTCTGCACACGCACTGTGTCACGTGTTACTCACAGCAGTTGTACGCAACGCACTGCATATCCAATGAACCAATTTATTTTACTCTGATGTAATATTTCATTGATACACATAAATCTAGTCCTAGTGATTTAATTATTTTCTTTCTATGATTCATTAAAAATCTTCTACTTTTTATTTTTTTCCCGTCCTTGCGGGCCCCGTTGCCTTAGCAACGGTAGCACCGGGCATGTGGGGGCCCTGAAATACACTCTACCCATCAGTTGGTGGAAATTGGTCGAAATATCCAGTCTAGCTCACCTTCCTTTCCGACATGACTAACACATCTTAATATGAATGCACTCTGTGAGCGGTCCCTAGGGCATTAAAGTCGTGCCCTGTGTCAAGGTGATGATAACTTAAAGTATACATAAAAGCACGTACCACCGTATCCCTCGGGAGCTCGCCTATGTGATGTTAACACCGCACTTTCAACTACTTATGTTGCAACACTGTACTAAGATTGCTCAACCTTTCAGATGTCCTTCGTGTTCCTAGACAACTATCACCGCTACTAGAATGCGCTAGTATGGACACGCTACCAGTAGTATTTGAATTATGACACTGTTGTCTGTACGTTTCTAGTTAAAAACGTAATTGCTGACAATAATCAACCGGTACAGAGGCGCTTCAAAATAGAAATATATCATCCTACACTGATCAAAAAACTGCTTTTCATATGTCAATCATAAAACCGTGTTTCTTGCTAGGAAATGTCGGAGAATATGATTAGATTAGATTAGATTTTTATTTATCCATTTGATCAATTACATGTATAAAATACATTTTTGATATAGGACACGTCAGAAATTACATAGAAAATGAATGAACTTACAGGTATATATTACTAATACTATAACTATTTATAACTTATTATAATAATAGATCTTAAGACATACAATCTTATTGGACAACTATTTACATCTAACTCTATTATCACAATAGGAACACTTAATTCTATAAATACAACCACTAACAGCTAGGTATTACAATTAAAATAGAAAAGTAAAATATATTTATAGATTTCATCGCTCATATACACTAAGATATTCAAATACAGAGTAAAAACAATGTCACTGCAGATAAGCTTTCAACATTCTTTCAAAGGTTTTTATTTTTGTGGCAAATTTTATATAATGGGATAGTTTAATGCATAATTTAACTCCTGTGTGAAAAGTTCCTTTTTGATATATGCGTGTGTGTGTGAAAAATGAATGTTTGGATTTTGTCTTCTGTTATGTTTATGAACATCATTGTTTGTTTTAAGAAAAATGTATTTATTCATTAAATTCTTTTTAATAAACATTAATACTTTCAAATATATGAATGCAGGGCAGTGGGAGAATGTTTAAATCTTTAAACAGAGGTCTACATGATTCTCTAGTGTTTAGTCTACATTTGCCATAATTCTAATCGCCCTCTTTCGTATCCTAAACTTGCTTAGTACATCTGGTGACATACCACAAAATATGACCCCATATCTTAAGTATGAACGAAAATAAGCAAAATAAGTGTTTCTTAATGTGTGCATGCTGGTGCAAGTTTTCAAAATATGTAGTGCAAAGCACACCGATTTCAGTTTAGTATTCAGATATTGTATATGTTTATTCCATTTCAAGTCATGTTGTATCCATAGTCCTAAAAACTTTGTTTCTGATTTATTTTCTATTTGATGACCATTTAATGTTATATTGGGCGTCGCAGGATTCCTATTCTGTATAGTGTGGAAATTTAGACATACTGTTTTTTATAGTTAATTATGAGGCGATTATCTTGTGACCATTTGGTTAACTCTTCTGTAACAGAGTCAGCAGACTGCTGCAAGATCTGTTTAGATTCGCCTTTTAATGCGAGTGTTGTATCGTCTGCAAACAAAATGTCCTTATGAGAAACAACGTTCTGTGTTATATCATTGATATATAGATGAAAGAATAGTGGGCCAAAAACCGATCCATGGGGTATTCCAAATTTAATAATACCCTCATTGGACAATGTTTCATTAAATAATCTGGTTCCATCATTCTTGTGTCTCAAGCTTACTATTTGTTTACGCCTTGTTAAGTAAGACTCTATCCATTTATTTGCTAGACCTCTAATACCATATTGATTTAGTTTTATAAGGAGAATTTTGTGGTCAACAACATCAAATGCTTTCGATAAATCCAAGAATAGGCCAGTTACATGTTCCTTATTGTCAATTAATTTCAGTATACTATTAATACATTCGTAAATTGCTGTCTGTGTAGATTTTTCCGTTCTGAATCCATATTGTGAGTTTGATAGTGTTCTATTTTTTACTATAAAACTTATCAGTCTCTTATACATGATTTTTTCCACAATTTTTGCAATACCAGTTGGAAGGGTAATAGGACGATAGTTATCTAATTCATCTTTAGAACCGTTTTTGTGCCCTGGAAATACTTTTGATAAATTTAAAATATCCGGGTAAGTGTCTGAGGTAATGAACTGTTTATTAAGTGCGAAAGTGGATTTATTATATTTTCTGCACATTTCTTTAAAATTGCATCTGGGATGCCATCAATACCAGCACAGAATTTATTTCTTACCTCTTTTATATCTATTCTTACCTCTTCACTTGTGATATGATTTATAAATAAAGATTCACTGCATATATTTATTTTATTATTAGAATTTAGTGTATTTACCTGTGATTTATGTAATAATTTTTGCGGAATTTCCAGACATTAGTCATTCTGGATTAGTAATCACTTTATTATTTCTGGTCAGTGTAATGTTCCTTTGTATTTTAGCAGATTTTCCAGTTTCTTTCTTTATCACGGACCACATAGCCCTGTTTTTATTAGATGATTGGGATATAAAATTATCATTATGCATTTTCTTTGCTTGTCTTATTACCTTACTTAATATTCTAGTGTATTTTTTGTAGTATAAATTGAATTCAGGTGTTGTGTGGTATTGTTTATATAATTTGTAAAGAAATGTATTTCTTTGACATGAATTTATAATCCCTGCTGTTATCCAATTGCTAGTTTTGTTATTTTGAACAGTTCTTTGTCTAAAGGGGAATGCTGTTTCAAAATAGTGTTTTAGGGTACTGTTAAATGCATTAAATTTATCATTTATATTTTCTAGTTTATACATTTCTGACCATGTTTCCTTATTTAATAAGTCATTGAAATATGTAACATTTGTTTCAGTGAACGACATGCACTTTGATTTTACTCCATTATCATTATTATTGATTTTTCGGGTATTTCAAAACTCAGTATTTGTCCATGGTGGTCACTAAAACCCGGGAAATAGACTTATATTGAATGGTGATATTTATCTGTATTTATAAAAATTTGATCAGGACTGGTTTTACTAAACTTTGTTATTCTTGTTGGGGTGTTGATTGTAGGTTTCAGTCCATAGGAAATTAGTAACTCTGTTAATAATTCACAATTTCTATCACATTTTAAGAAATCCACATTTACATCCCCACAAATTATTATATCGAAATTTACTTTGCTCATGTTATTGACTAACAATTCTAATTTATCTATAAATAAACGAAAATTTCCTGACGGAGAACGGTATACGCATACAATTATTAATTTAAACTGCTGTATTTTTACGGCAGAGAATTCAAAATTCTGTTCCGTAGTTAGATAATCATAAGCTGTTAGCTGTTCATGATCTAAATTATTTCTTAAGAAGATACAAGTACCACCATGGCTAATATTAGATCTAGAGTATTTACTAGCTAGTATAAACCCTGGGAATTGAATTACTTCGAGTTGTTCATCTTCCAGCCAATGTTCTGAAATACATAGTGCTAAGATGTCTTTAAGTTCATTTTTAAGCATTAGATTTATGTAATCAATTTTATTATAGAGAGACTGAACATTCTGGTGGTCAATTTTAAATTCGTTACATTTGCAAGCTTGTGTTGGTGATTTATTTACATTATTACCATCATAAGTGTTTGTCCTGAATTCCCTTGTGAGTATAAAAATAAAGACAGCCTTGAAGCCATTCTACAGTGTTGCCACATTAACAATTAATATTGTATCTTCCAGTCGGTCAACATAGAAATAAAGACAGCCTTGAAGCCATTCCTCAGTGTTGCCATATTAACAATTAATATTGTATCTTCCAGTCGGTCAACATAACAATAAAGACAGCCTTGAAGCCATTCTTCAGTGTTGCCATATTAACAATTAATATTGTATCTTTAGTCGGTCAACATAACAATAAAGACAGCCTTGAAGCCATTCCTCAGTGTTGCCATATTAACAATTAATATTGTATCTTCCAGTCGGTCAACATAACAATAAAGACAGCCTTGAAGTCATTCTACAGTGTTGCCACATTGACAACTAATATTGTGTCTTCCAGTCGGTCAACATAACAATAAAGACAGCCTTGAAGCCATTCTACAGTGTTGCCACATTAACAATTAATATTGTATCTTCCAGTTGGTCAACATAACAATAAAGACAGCCTTGAAGTCATTCTACAGTGTTGCCACATTAACAATTAGGCCTAATATTGTATCTTCCAGTCGGTCAACATAACAATTAAGACAGCCTTGAAGTCATTCTACAGTGTTGCCAAATTAACAATTAGGCCTAATATTGTATCTTCCAGTCGGTCAACATAACAATAAAGACAGCCTTGAAGCCATTCTTCAGTGTTGCCACATTAACAATTAATAATGTGTCTTCCAGTCAGTCAACATAACAATAAAGACAGCCTTGAAGCCATTATACAGTGTTGCCACATTAACAATTAATATTGTATCTTCCAGTCGGTCAACATAACAATAAAGACAGCCTTGAAGCCATTCTACAGTGTTGCCACATTAACAATTAGGCCTAATATTGTATCTTCCAGTCGGTCAACATAACAATAAAAACAGCCTTGAAGCCATTCTACAGTGTTGCCACATTAGCAATTAATATTGTATCTTCCAGTTGGTCAACATAATAATAAAGACAGCCTTGAAGCCATTCTACAGTGTTGCCACATTAACAATTAGTATTGTATCTTCCGGTCGGTCAACATAACAATTAAGACAGCCTTGAAGTCATTCTACAGTGTTGCCACATTAACAATTAATATTGTGTCTTCCAGTCAGTCAACATAACAATAAAGACAGCCTTGAAGCCATTCTACAGTGTTGCCACATTAACAATTAGGCCTAATATTGTATCCTCCAGTCGGTCAACATAACAATAAAAACAGCCTTGAAGCCATTCTACAGTGTTGCCACATTAGCAATTAATATTGTATCTTCCAGTTGGTCAACATAACAATAAAGACAGCCTTGAAGCCATTCTACAGTGTTGCCACATTAACAATTAGTATTGTATCTTCCAGTCGGTCAACATAACAATAAAAACAGCCTTGAAGCCATTCTACAGTGTTGACACATTAGCAATTAATATTGTATCTTCCAGTTGGTCAACATAACAATAAAGACAGCCTTGAAGCCATTCTACAGTGTTGCCACATTAACAATTAATATTGTATCTTCCAGTCAGTCAACATAACAATAAAGACAGCCTTGAAGCCATTCTACAGTGTTGCCACATTAACAATTAATATTGTGTCTTCCAGTCGGTCAACATAACAATAAAGACAGCCTTGAAGCCATTCTACAGTGTTGCCACATTAACAATTAATATTGTATCTTCCAGTCGGTCAACATAACAATAAAGACAGCCTTGAAGCCATTCTTCAGTGTTGCCACATTAACAATTAATATTGTGTCTTCCAGTCGGTCAACATAACAATAAAGACAGCCTTGAAGCCATTCTTCAGTGTTGCCACATTAACAATTAATATTGTATCTTCCAGTCGGTCAACATAACAATAAAGACAGCCTTGAAGCCATTCTACAGTGTTGCCACATTAACAATTAATATTGTATCTTCCAGTCAGTCAACATAACAATAAAGACAGCCTTGAAGCCATTCTACAGTGTTGCCACATTAACAATTAATATTGTATCTTCCGGTCGGTCAACATAACAATAAAGACAGCTTTGAAGCCATTCTACAGTGTTGCCATATTAACAATTAATATTGTATCTTCCAGTCGGTCAACATAACAATTAAGACAGCCTTGAAGCCATTCTACAGTGTTGCCATATTAACAATTAATATTGTATCTTCCAGTCGGTCAACATAACAATAAAGACAGCCTTGAAGCCATTCTACAGTGTTGCCACATTAACAATTAATATTGTATCTTCCAGTCAGTCAACATAACAATAAAGACAGCCTTGAAGCCATTCTTCAGTGTTGCCAAATTAACAATTAATATTGTATCTTCCAGTCGGTCAACATAACAATAAAGACAGCCTTGAAGCCATTCTACAGTGTTGCCACATTAACAATTAATATTGTATCTTCCGGTCGGTCAACATAACAATAAAGACAGCCTTGAAGCCATTCCTCAGTGTTGCCATATTAACAATTAATATTGTATCTTCCAGTCGGTCAACATAACAATAAAGACAGACTTGAAGCCATTCTACAGTGTTGCCACATTAACAATTAATATTGTATCTTCCAGTCGGTCAACATAACAATAAAGACAGCCTTGAAGCCATTCTACAGTGTTGCCATATTAACAATTAATATTGTATCTTCCAGTCTGTCAACATAACAATAAAGAAAGCCTTGAAGCCATTCTACAGTGTTGCCATATTAACAATTAACATTGTAACTTCCAGTCGGTCAACATAACAATACAGACAGCCTTGAAGCCATTCTACAGTGTTGCCACATTAACAATTAATATTGTATCTTCCAGTCAGTCAACATAACAATAAAGACAGCCTTGAAACCATTCTACAGTGTTACCATATAAACAATTAATATTGTACCTTCCAGTAGGTCAACATAACAATAAAGACAGCCTTGAAACCATTCTACAGTGTTGCCATATTAACAATTAATATTGCATCTTCCAGTCAGTCAACATAACAATAAAGACAACCTTGAAGCCATTCTTCAGTATTGCCATATTAACAATTAGTATTGTATCTTCCAGTCGGTCAACATAACAATAAAGACAGCCTTGAAGCCATTCTACAGTGTTGCCACATATACAATTAATATTGTATCATCCAGTCGGTCAACATAACAATAAAGACAGCCTTGAAGCCATTCTTCAGTGTTGCCACATTAACAATTAATATTGTGTCTTCCATTCGGTGAACATAACAATAAAGACAGCCTTGAAGCCATTCTTCAGTGTTGCCATATTAACAATTAATATTGTATCTTCCAGTCGGTCAACATAACAATAAAGACAGCCTTGAAGCAATTCTTCAGTGATGCCACATTAACAATTAATATTGTATCTTCAGTCGGTCAACATAACAATAAAGACAGCCTTGAAGCCATTCTACAGTGTTGCCACATTAACAATTAACATTGTGTCTTCCAGTCGGTCAACATAACAATAAAGACAGCCTTGAAGCCATTCTGCAGTGATGCCACATTAACAATTAATATTGTATCTTCCAGTCGGTCAACTTAACAATAAAGACAGCCTTGAAGCCATTCTACAGTGTTGCCACATTAACAATTAATATTGTATCTTCCAGTCGGTCAACATAACAATAAAGACAGCCTTGAAGCCATTCTACAGTGTTGCCACATTAACAATTAATATTGTATCTTCCAGTCGGTCAACATAACAATAAAGACAGCCTTGAAGCCATTCTACAGTGTTGCCATATTAACAATTAACATTGTGTCTTCCGGTCGGTCAACATAACAATAAAGACAGCCTCGAAGCCATTCTACAGTGTTGCCATATTAACAATTAATATTGTATCTTCCAGTCGGTCAACATAACAATAAAGACAGCCTTGAAGCCATTCTACAGTGTTGCCATATTAACAATTAGTATTGTATCTTCCAGTCGGTCAAAATAACAATAAAGACAGCCTTGAAGCCATTCTACAGTGTTGCCACACTAACAATTAATATTGTGTCTTCCAGTCAGTGAACATAACAATAAAGACAGCCTTGAAGCCATTCTACAGTGTTGCCACATTAACAATTAATATTGTGTCTTCCAGTCGGTGAACATAACAATAAAGACAGCCTTGAAGCCATTCTACAGTGTTGCCACATTAACAATTAATATTGTGTCTTCCGGTCGGTCAACATAACAATAAAGACAGCCTTGAAGCCATTCTCCAGTGTTGCCATATTAACAATTAGTATTGTATCTTCCAGTCGGTCAACATAACAATAAGGACAGCCTTGAAGCCATTCTACAGTGTTGCCATATTAACAATTAATATTGTGTCTTTAGTCGGTCAACATAACAATAAAGACAGCCTTGAAGCCATTCTACAGTGTTGCCATATTAACAATTAATATTGTGTCTTTAGTCGGTCAACATAACAATAAAGACAGCCTTGATGCCATTCTACAGTGTTGCCACATTAACAATTAATATTGTATCTTCCAGTCGGTTAACATAACAATAAAGACAGCCTTGAAGCCATTCTACAGTGTTGCCACATTAACAATTAATATTGTATCTTCCAGTCGTTCAACATAACAATAAAGACAGCCTTGAAGCCATACTACAGTGTTGCCATATTAACAATTAATATTGTATCTTCCAGTCGGTCAACATAACAATAAAGGCAGCCTTGAAGCCATTCTTCAGTGTTGCCACATTAACAATTAATATTGTGTCTTCAGTCGGTCAACATAACAATAAAGACAGCCTTGAAGCCATTCTACAGTGTTGCCATATTAACAATTAGTATTGTATCTTCCAGTCGGTGAACTTAACAATAAAGACAGCCTTGAAGCCATTCTACAGTGTTGCCATATTAACAATTAGTATTGTATCTTCCAGTCGGTCAACATAACAATAAAGACAGCCTTGAAGCCATTCTACAGTGTTGCCACATTAACAATTAATTTTGTGTCTTCCAGTCGGTCAACATAACAATAAAGACAGCTTTGAAGCCGTTCTACAGTGTTGCCACATTAACAATTAATATTATATCTTCCAGTCGGTCAACATAACAATAAAGACAGCCTTGAAGCCATTCTACAGTGTTGCCACATTAACAATTAATATTGTATCTTCCGGTCGGTCAACATAACAATAAAGACAGCCTTGAAGCCATTCTACAGTGTTGCCACATTAATAATTAATATTGTGTCTTTAGTCGGTCAACATAACAATAAGGACCGCCTTGAAGCCTTTCTTCAGTGTTGCCATATTAACAATTAATATTGTAACTTCCAGTCGGTCAACATAACAATAAAGACAGCCTTGAAGCCATTCTACAGTGTTGCCACATTAACAATTAATATTGTGTCTTTAGTCGGTCAACATAACAATAAAGACAGCCTTGAAGCCATTCTCCAGTGTTGCCACATTAACAATTAGTATTGTATCTTCAGTCAGTCAACATAACAATAAAGACAGCCTTGTATTCATTCTACAGTGTTGCCACATTAACAATTAACATTGTGTCTTCCTGTCAGTCAACATAACAATAAAGACAGCCTTGAAGCCATTCTACAGTGTTGCCACATTAACAATTAACATTGTGTCTTCCAGTCGGTCAACATAACAATAAAGACAGCCTTGAAGCCATTCTACAGTGTTGCCACATTAACAATTAATATTGTGTCTTCCAGTCGGTCAACATAACAATAAAGACAGCCTTGAAGCCATTCTACAGTGTTGCCACATTAACAATTAATATTGTGTCTTCCAGTCGGTCAACATAACAATAAAGATAGCCTTGAAGCCATTCTACAGTGTTGCCACATTAACAATTAATATTGTATCTTCCAGTCAGTCAACATAACAATAAAGACAGCCTTGAAGCCATTCTACAGTGTTGCCACATTAACAATTAATATTGTGTCTTCCGGTCGGTCAAAATAACAATAAAGACAGCCTTGAAGCCATTCTACAGTGTTGCCACTTTAACAATTAATATTGTATCTTCCGGTCGGTCAACGTAACAATAAAGACCGCCTTGAAGCCATTCTACAGTGTTGCCATATTAACAATTAATATTGCCTCTTCCAGTCGGTCAATATAACAATAAAGACTGCCTTGAAGCCATTCTACAGTGTTGCCAAATTAACAATTAATATTGCGTCTTCCAGTCGGTCAACATAACAATAAAGACAGCCTTGAAGCCATTCTTCAGTGTTGCCACATTAACAATTAATATTGTATCTTCCGGTCGGTCAACATAACAATAAAGACAGCCTTGAAGCCATTCTACAGTGTTGCCATATTAACAATTAATACTGTATCTTCAGTCAGTCAACATAACAATAAAGACAGCCTTGAAGCCATTCTACAGTGTTGCCACATTAACAATTAATATTGTATCTTCCAGTCGGTCAACATAACAATAAAGACAGCCTTGAAGCCATTCTACAGTGTTGCCACATTAACAATTAATATTGTATCTTCCAGTCGGTCAACATAACAATAAAGACAGTCTTGAAGCCATTCTACAGTGTTGCCATATTAACAATTAATATTGTGTCTTCCAGTCGGTCAACATAACAATAAAGACAGCCTTGAAGCCATTCTACAGTGTTGCCACATTAACAATTAATATTGTATCTTCAGTCAGTCAACATAACAATAAAGACAGCCTTGAAGCCATTCTACAGTGTTGCCACATTAACAATTAATATTGTATCTTCCAGTCGGTCAACATAACAATAAAGACAGTCTTGAAGCCATTCTTCAGTGTTGCCACATTAACAATTAATATTGTATCTTCAGTCGGTCAACATAACAATAAAGACAGCCTTGAAGCCATTCTACAGTGTTGCCACATTAACAATTAATATTGTATCATCCAGTCGGTCAACATAACAATAAAGACAGCCTTGAAGCCATTCTTCAGTGTTGCCACATTAACAATTAATATTGTGTCTTCCAATCAGTCAACATAACAATAAAGACAGCCTTGAAGCCATTCTTCAGTGTTGCCATATTAACAATTAACATTGTGTCTTCCGGTCGGTCAACATAACAATAAAGACAGCCTTGAAGCCATTCTACAGTGTTGCCATATTAACAATTAATATTGTGTCTTCCGGTCGGTCAACATAACAATAAAGACAGCCTTGAAGCCATTCTTCAGTGTTGCCACATTAACAATTAATATTGTGTCTTCCTGTCGGTCAACATAACAATAAAGACAGCCTTGAAGCCATTCTACAGTGTTGCCACATTAACAATTAATATTGTGTCTTTAGTCGGTCAACATAACAATAAAGACAGCCTTGAAGCCATTCTACAGTGTTGCCATATTAACAATTAATATTGTGTCTTTAGTCGGTCAACATAACAATAAAGACAGCCTTGAAGCCATTCTACAGTGTTGCCACATTAACAATTAATATTGTATCTTCCAGTCGGTCAACATAACAATAAAGACAGCCTTGAAGCCATTCTACAGTGTTGCCACATTAACAATTAATATTGTATCTTCCAGTCGTTCAACATAACAATAAAGACAGCCTTGAAGCCATACTACAGTGTTGCCATATTAACAATTAATATTGTATCTTCCAGTCGGTCAACATAACAATAAAGGCAGCCTTGAAGCCATTCTTCAGTGTTGCCACATTAACAATTAATATTGTGTCTTCAGTCGGTCAACATAACAATAAAGACAGCCTTGAAGCCATTCTACAGTGTTGCCATATTAACAATTAGTATTGTATCTTCCAGTCGGTGAACTTAACAATAAAGACAGCCTTGAAGCCATTCTACAGTGTTGCCATATTAACAATTAGTATTGTATCTTCCAGTCGGTCAACATAACAATAAAGACAGCCTTGAAGCCATTCTACAGTGTTGCCACATTAACAATTAATATTGTGTCTTCCAGTCGGTCAACATAACAATAAAGACAGCTTTGAAGCCGTTCTACAGTATTGCCACATTAACAATTAATATTATATCTTCCAGTCGGTCAACATAACAATAAAGACAGCCTTGAAGCCATTCTACAGTGTTGCCACATTAACAATTAATATTGTATCTTCCGGTCGGTCAACATAACAATAAAGACAGCCTTGAAGCCATTCTACAGTGTTGCCACATTAATAATTAATATTGTGTCTTTAGTCGGTCAACATAACAATAAGGACCGCCTTGAAGCCTTTCTTCAGTGTTGCCATATTAACAATTAATATTGTAACTTCCAGTCGGTCAACATAACAATAAAGACAGCCTTGAAGCCATTCTACAGTGTTGCCACATTAACAATTAATATTGTGTCTTTAGTCGGTCAACATAACAATAAAGACAGCCTTGAAGCCATTCTCCAGTGTTGCCACATTAACAATTAGTATTGTATCTTCAGTCAGTCAACATAACAATAAAGACAGCCTTGTATTCATTCTACAGTGTTGCCACATTAACAATTAACATTGTGTCTTCCTGTCAGTCAACATAACAATAAAGACAGCCTTGAAGCCATTCTACAGTGTTGCCACATTAACAATTAACATTGTGTCTTCCAGTCGGTCAACATAACAATAAAGACAGCCTTGAAGCCATTCTACAGTGTTGCCACATTAACAATTAATATTGTGTCTTCCAGTCGGTCAACATAACAATAAAGACAGCCTTGAAGCCATTCTACAGTGTTGCCGCATTAACAATTAATATTGTGTCTTCCAGTCGGTCAACATAACAATAAAGATAGCCTTGAAGCCATTCTACAGTGTTGCCACATTAACAATTAATATTGTATCTTCCAGTCAGTCAACATAACAATAAAGACAGCCTTGAAGCCATTCTACAGTGTTGCCACATTAACAATTAATATTGTGTCTTCCGGTCGGTCAACATAACAATAAAGACAGCCTTGAAGCCATTCTACAGTGTTGCCACTTTAACAATTAATATTGTATCTTCCGGTCGGTCAACGTAACAATAAAGACCGCCTTGAAGCCATTCTACAGTGTTGCCATATTAACAATTAATATTGCCTCTTCCAGTCGGTCAATATAACAATAAAGACTGCCTTGAAGCCATTCTACAGTGTTGCCAAATTAACAATTAATATTGCGTCTTCCAGTCGGTCAACATAACAATTAAGACAGCCTTGAAGCCATTCTTCAGTGTTGCCACATTAACAATTAATATTGTATCTTCCGGTCGGTCAACATAACAATAAAGACAGCCTTGAAGCCATTCTACAGTGTTGCCATATTAACAATTAATACTGTATCTTCAGTCAGTCAACATAACAATAAAGACAGCCATGAAGCCATTCTACAGTGTTGCCACATTAACAATTAATATTGTATCTTCCAGTCGGTCAACATAACAATAAAGACAGCCTTGAAGCCATTCTACAGTGTTGCCAAATTAACAATTAATATTGTATCTTCCAGTCGGTCAACATAACAATAAAGACAGTCTTGAAGCCATTCTACAGTGTTGCCATATTAACAATTAATATTGTGTCTTCCAGTCGGTCAACATAACAATAAAGACAGCCTTGAAGCCATTCTACAGTGTTGCCACATTAACAATTAATATTGTATCTTCAGTCAGTCAACATAACAATAAAGACAGCCTTGAAGCCATTCTACAGTGTTGCCACATTAACAATTAATATTGTATCTTCCAGTCGGTCAACATAACAATAAAGACAGTCTTGAAGCCATTCTTCAGTGTTGCCACATTAACAATTAATATTGTATCTTCAGTCGGTCAACATAACAATAAAGACAGCCTTGAAGCCATTCTACAGTGTTGCCACATTAACAATTAATATTGTATCATCCAGTCGGTCAACATAACAATAAAGACAGCCTTGAAGCCATTCTTCAGTGTTGCCACATTAACAATTAATATTGTGTCTTCCAATCAGTCAACATAACAATAAAGACAGCCTTGAAGCCATTCTTCAGTGTTGCCATATTAACAATTAACATTGTGTCTTCCGGTCGGTCAACATAACAATAAAGACAGCCTTGAAGCCATTCTACAGTGTTGCCATATTAACAATTAATATTGTGTCTTCCGGTCGGTCAACATAACAATAAAGACAGCCTTGAAGCCATTCTTCAGTGTTGCCACATTAACAATTAATATTGTGTCTTCCAGTCGGTCAACATAACAATAAAGACAGCCTTGAAGCCATTCTACAGTGTTGCCATATTAACAATTAATATTGTGTCTTTAATCGGTCAACATAACAATAAAGACAGCCTTGAAGCCATTCTACAGTGTTGCCACATTAACAATTAATATTGTAACTTCAGTCAGTCAACATAACAATAAAGACAGCCTTGAAGCCATTCTACAGTGTTGCCACATTAACAATTAACTTTGTGTCTTCCAGTCGGTCAACATAACAATAAAGACAGCCTTGAAGCCATTCTTCAGTGTTGCCACATTAGCAATTAATATTGTATCTCCAGTCGGTCAACATAACAATAAAGACAGCCTTGAAGCCATTCTTCAGTGTTGCCAAATTAACAATTAACATTGTGTCTTTAATCAGTCAACATAACAATAAAGACTGCCTTGAAGCCATTCTACAGTGTTGCCACATTAACAATTAATATTGTGTCTTCCAGTCAGTCAACATAACAATAAAGACAGCCTTGAAGCCATTCTACAGTGTTGCCACATTAACAATTAACATTGTGTCTTCCAGTCGGTCAACATAACAATAAAGACAGCCTTGAAGCCATTCTACAGTGTTGCCACATTAACAATTAATATTGTATCTTCAGTCAGTCAACATAACAATAAAGACAGCCTTGTATTCATTCTACAGTGTTGCCACATTAACAATTAACATTGTGTCTTCCTGTCAGTCAACATAACAATAAAGACAGCCTTGAAGCCATTCTACAGTTTTGCCACATTAACAATTAATATTGTATCTTCCGGTCGGTCAACATAACAATAAAGACAGCCTTGAAGCCATTCTACAGTGTTGCCATATTAACAATTAATACTGTATCTTCAGTCAGTCAACATAACAATAAAGACAGCCTTGAAGCCATTCTACAGTGTTGCCACATTAACAATTAATATTGTGTCTTCCAGTCGGTCAACATAACAATAAAGACAGCCTTGAAGCCATTCTACAGTGTTGCCACATTAACAATTAATATTGTATCTTCCAGTCGGTCAACATAACAATAAAGACAGTCTTGAAGCCATTCTACAGTGTTGCCATATTAACAATTAATATTGTGTCTTCCAGTCGGTAAACATAACAATAAAGACAGCCTTGAAGCCATTCTACAGTGTTGCCACATTAACAATTAATATTGTATCTCCAGTCAGTCAACATAACAATAAAGACAGCCTTGAAGCCATTCTACAATGTTGCCACATTAACAATTAATATTGTATCTTCCAGTCGGTCAACATAACAATAAAGACAGTCTTGAAGCCATTCTTCAGTGTTGCCACATTAACAATTAATATTGTATCTTCAGTCGGTCAACATAACAATAAAGACAGCCTTGAAGCCATTCTACAGTGTTGCCACATTAACAATTAATATTGTATCATCCAGTCGGTCAACATAACAATAAAGACAGCCTTGAAGCCATTCTTCAGTGTTGCCAAATTAACAATTAATAGTGTGTCTTCCAGTTGATCAACATAACAATATAGCCAGCTTTGAAGCCATTCTTCAGTGTTGCCACATTAACAATTAATATTGTATCTTCCAGTCGATAACATAACAATAAAGACAGCCTTGAAGCCATTCTACAGTGTTGACATATTAACAATTAATATTGTATCTTTAGTCGGTCAACATAAAATATAGACAGCCTTGAAGCCATTCTTCAGTGTTGCCACATTAACAATTAATATTGTGTCTTCCAGTCGGTCAACATAACAATAAAGACAGCCTTGAAGCCATTCTACAGTGTTGCCATATTAACAATTAATATTGTGTCTTTAATCGGTCAACATAACAATAAAGACAGCTTTGAAGCCATTCTACAGTGTTGCCACATTAACAATTAATATTGTAACTTCAGTCAGTCAACATAACAATAAAGACAGCCTTGAAGCCATTCTGCAGTGTTGCCACATTAACAATTAACTTTGTGTCTTCCAGTCGGTCAACATAACAATAAAGACAGCCTTGAAGCCATTCTTCAGTGTTGCCACATTAGCAATTAATATTGTATCTCCTGTCGGTCAACATAACAATAAAGACAGCCTTGAAGCCATTCTTCAGTGTTGCCAAATTAACAATTAACATTGTGTCTTTAATCAGTCAACTTAACAATAAAGACTGCCTTGAAGCCATTCTACAGTGTTGCCACATTAACAATTAATATTGTGTCTTCCAGTCAGTCAACATAACAATAAAGACAGCCTTGAAGCCATTCTACAGTGTTGCCACATTAACAATTAACATTGTGTCTTCCAGTCGGTTAACATAACAATAAAGACAGCCTTGAAGCCATTCTACAGTGTTGCCACATTAACAATTATATTGTATCTTCAGTCAGTCAACATAACAATAAAGACAGCCTTGTATTCATTCTACAGTGTTGCCACATTAACAATTAACATTGTGTCTTCCTGTCAGTCAACATAACAATAAAGACAGCCTTGAAGCCATTCTACAGTGTTGCCACATTAACAATTAACATTGTGTCTTCCAGTTGGTCAACATAACAATAAAGACAGCCTTGAAGCCATTCTACAGTGTTGCCACATTAACAATTAATATTGTGTCTACCAGTCGGTCAACATAACAATAAAGACAGCCTTGAAGCCATTCTACAGTGTTGCCACATAAACAATTAATATTGTATCTTCCAGTCAGTCAACATAACAATAAAGACAGCCTTGTATTCATTCTACAGTGTTGCCACATTAACAATTAACATTGTGTCTTCCAGTCAGTCAACATAACAATAAAGACAGCCTTGAAGCCATTCTACAGTGTTGCCACATTAACAATTAATATTGTATCTACCAGTCGGTCAACATAACAATAAAGACAGCCTTGAAGCCATTCTACAGTGTTGCCACAATAACAATTAATATTGTATCTTCCAGTCGGTCAACATAACAATAAAGACAGCCTTGAAGCCATTCTACAGTGTTGCCATATTAACAATTAATATTGTATCTTCCAGTCGGTCAACATAACAATGAAGACAGCCTTGAAGCCATTCTACAGTGTTGCCACATTAACAATTAATATTGTGTCTTCCAGTCGGTCAACATAACAATAAAGACAGCCTTGAAGCCACTCTACAGTGTTGCCACATTAACAATTAATACTGTATCTTCAGTCAGTCAACATAACAATAACGACAGCCTTGAAGCCATTCTACAGCGTTGCCACATTAACAATTAATATTGTGTCTTTAGTCGGTCAACATAACAATAAAGACAGCCTTGAAGCCATTCTTCAGTGTTGCCATATTAACAATTAACATTGTGTCTTCCGGTCGGTCAACATAACAATAAAGACAGCCTTGAAGCCATTCTACAGTGTTGCCATATTAACAATTAATATTGTGTCTTCCGGTCGGTCAACATAACAATAAAGACAGCCTTGAAGCCATTCTTCAGTGTTGCCACATTAACAATTAATATTGTATCTTCCAGTCAGTCAACATAACAATAAAGACAGCCTTGAAGCCATTCTACAGTGTTGCCACATTAACAATTAATATTGTGTCTTCCAGTCGGTCAACATAACAATAAAGACAGCCTTGAAGCCATTCTTCAGTGTTGCCACATTAACAATTAATATTGTGTCTTTAATCGGTCAACATAACAATAAAGACAGCCTTGAAGCCATTCTACAGTGTTGCCACATTAACAATTCATATTGTATCTTCAGTCGGTCAACATAACAATAAAGACAGCCTTGAAGCTATTCTACAGTTTTGCCACATTAACAATTAATATTGTGTCTTCCGGTCGGTCAACATAACAATAAAGACAGCCTTGAAGCCATTCTTCAGTGTTGCCACATTAACAATTAATATTGTATCTTCCAGTCAGTCAACATAACAATAAAGACTGCCTTGAAGCCATTCTTCAGTGTTGCCACATTAACAATTAATATTGTATCTTCCAGTCAGTCAACATAACAATAAAGACAGCCTTGAAGCCATTCTTCAGTGTTGCCACATTAACAATTAACATTGTGTCTTCCTGTCAGTCAACATAACAATAAAGACAGCCTTGAAGCCATTCTACAGTTTTGCCACATTAACAATTAATATTGTATCTTCCGGTCGGTCAACATAACAATAAAGACAGCCTTGAAGCCATTCTACAGTGTTGCCATATTAACAATTAATACTGTATCTTCAGTCAGTCAACATAACAATAAAGACAGCCTTGAAGCCATTCTACAGTGTTGCCACATTAACAATTAATATTGTGTCTTCCAGTCGGTCAACATAACAATAAAGACAGCCTTGAAGCCATTCTACAGTGTTGCCACATTAACAATTAATATTGTATCTTCCAGTCGGTCAACATAACAATAAAGACAGTCTTGAAGCCATTCTACAGTGTTGCCATATTAACAATTAAAATTGTGTCTTCCAGTCGGTCAACATAACAATAAAGACAGCCTTGAAGCCATTCTACAGTGTTGCCACATTAACAATTAATATTGTATCTTCAGTCAGTCAACATAACAATAAAGACAGCCTTGAAGCCATTCTACAATGTTGCCACATTAACAATTAATATTGTATCTTCCAGTCGGTCAACATAACAATAAAGACAGTCTTGAAGCCATTCTTCAGTGTTGCCACATTAACAATTAATATTGTATCTTCAGTCGGTCAACATAACAATAAAGACAGCCTTGAAGCCATTCTACAGTGTTGCCACATTAACAATTAATATTGTATCATCCAGTCGGTCAACATAACAATAAAGACAGCCTTGAAGCCATTCTTCAGTGTTGCCAAATTAACAATTAATAGTGTGTCTTCCAGTTGATCAACATAACAATAAAGCCAGCTTTGAAGCCATTCTTCAGTGTTGCCACATTAACAATTAATATTGTATCTTCCAGTCGATAACATAACAATAAAGACAGCCTTGAAGCCATTCTACAGTGTTGACATATTAACAATTAATATTGTATCTTTAGTCGGTCAACATAAAATATAGACAGCCTTGAAGCCATTCTTCAGTGTTGCCACATTAACAATTAATATTGTGTCTTCCAGTCGGTCAACATATTAATAAAGACAGCCTTGAAGCCATTCTACAGTGTTGCCATATTAACAATTAATATTGTGTCTTTAATCGGTCAACATAACAATAAAGACAGCCTTGAAGCCATTCTACAGTGTTGCCACATTAACAATTAATATTGTAACTTCAGTCAGTCAACATAACAATAAAGACAGCCTTGAAGCCATTCTACAGTGTTGCCACATTAACAATTAACTTTGTGTCTTCCAGTCGGTCAACATAACAATAAAGACAGCCTTGAAGCCATTCTTCAGTGTTGCCACATTAGCAATTAATATTGTATCTCCTGTCAGTCAACATAACAATAAAGACAGCCTTGAAGCCATTCTTCAGTGTTGCCAAATTAACAATTAACATTGTGTCTTTAATCAGTCAACTTAACAATAAAGACTGCCTTGAAGCCATTCTACAGTGTTGCCACATTAACAATTAATATTGTGTCTTCCAGTCAGTCAACATAAGAATAAAGACAGCCTTGAAGCCATTCTACAGTGTTGCCACATTAACAATTAACATTGTGTCTTCCAGTCGGTTAACATAACAATAAAGACAGCCTTGAAGCCATTCTACAGTGTTTCCACATTAACAATTAATATTGTATCTTCAGTCAGTCAACATAACAATAAAGACAGCCTTGTATTCATTCTACAGTGTTGCCACATTAACAATTAACATTGTGTCTTCCTGTCAGTCAACATAACAATAAAGACAGCCTTGAAGCCATTCTACAGTGTTGCCACATTAACAATTAACATTGTGTCTTCCAGTCGGTCAACATAACAGCAAAGACATCCTTGAAGCCATTCTACAGTGTTGCCACATTAACAATTAATTTTGTGTCTACCAGTCGGTCAACATAACAATAAAGACAGCCTTGAAGCCATTCTACAGTGTTGCCACATTAACAATTAATATTGTATCTTCCAGTCAGTCAACATAACAATAAAGACAGCCTTGTATTCATTCTACAGTGTTGCCACATTAACAATTAACATTGTGTCTTCCAGTCAGTCAACATAACAATAAAGACAGCCTTGAAGCCATTCTACAGTGTTGCCACATTAACAATTAATATTGTATCTACCAGTCAGTCAACATAACATTAAAGACAGCCTTGTATTCATTCTACAGTGTTGCCACATTAACAATTAACATTGTGTCTTCCTGTCAGTCAACATAACAATAAAGACAGCCTTGAAGCCATTCTACAGTGTTGCCACATTAACAATTAACATTGTGTCTTCCAGTCGGTCAACATAACAATAAAGACAGCCTTGAAGCCATTCTACAGTGTTGCCACATTAACAATTAATATTGTGTCTACCAGTCGGTCAACATAACAATAAAGACAGCATTGAAGCCATTCTACAGTGTTGCCACATTAACAATTAATATTGTATCTTCCAGTCAGTCAACATAACAATAAAGACAGCCTTGTATTCATTCTACAGTGTTGCCACATTAACAATTAACATTGTGTCTTCCAGTCAGTCAACATAACAATAAAGACAGCCTTGAAGCCATTCTACAGTGTTGCCACATTAAAATTAATATTGTATCTACCAGTCGGTCAACATAACAATAAAGACAGCCTTGAAGCCATTCTACAGTGTTGCCACAATAACAATTAATATTGTATCTTCCAGTCGGTCAACATAACAATAAAGACAGCCTTGAAGCCATTCTACAGTGTTGCCATATTAACAATTAATATTGTATCTTCCAGTCAGTCAACATAACAATAAAGACAGCCTTGAAGCCATTCTACAGTGTTGCCACATTAACAATTAATATTGTGTCTTCCAGTCGGTCAACATAACAATAAAGACAGCCTTGAAGCCATTCTTCAGTGTTGCCACATTAACAATTAATATTGTGTCTTTAATCGGTCAACATAACAATAAAGACAGCCTTGAAGCCATTCTACAGTGTTGCCACATTAACAATTAATATTGTATCTTCAGTCGGTCAACATAACAATAAAGACAGCCTTGAAGCCATTCTACAGTTTTGCCACATTAACAATTAACATTGTGTCTTCCGGTCGGTCAACATAACAATAAAGACAGCCTTGAAGCCTTTCTACAGTGTTGCCATATTAACAATTAATATTGTGTCTTCCGGTCGGTCAACATAACAATAAAGACAGCCTTGAAGCCATTCTTCAGTGTTGCCACATTAACAATTAATATTGTATCTTCCAGTCAGTCAACATAACAATAAAGACAGCCTTGAAGCCATTCTACAGTGTTGCCAC
This sequence comes from Meconema thalassinum, assembly GCA_946902985.2. Lineage (NCBI taxonomy): Eukaryota > Metazoa > Arthropoda > Insecta > Orthoptera > Tettigoniidae > Meconema > Meconema thalassinum. Next base: position 17,171,605 of record OX336395.1, on the reverse strand, counting down.
ATTAACAATTAATATTGTGTCTTCCAGTCGGTCAACATAACAATAAAGACAGCCTTGAAGCCATTCTTCAGTGTTGCCACATTAACAATTAATATTGTGTCTTTAATCGGTCAACATCACAATAAAGACAGCCTTGAAGCCATTCTACAGTGTTGCCACATTAACAATTAATATTGTGTCTTCCAGTCGGTCAACATAACAATAAAGACAGCCTTGAAGCCATTCTTCAGTGTTGCCACATTAACAATTAATATTGTGTCTTTAATCGGTCAACATAACAATAAAGACAGCCTTGAAGCCATTCTACAGTTTTGCCACATTAACAATTAATATTGTGTCTTCCGGTCGGTCAACATAACAATAAAGACAGCCTCGAAGCCATTCTTCAGTGTTGCCACATTAACAATTAATATTGTATCTTCCAGTCAGTCAACATAACAATAAAGACTGCCTTGAAGCCATTCTTCAGTGTTGCCACATTAACAATTAATATTGTATCTTCCAGTCAGTCAACATAAGAATAAAGACAGCCTTGAAGCCATTCTTCAGTGTTGCCACATTAACAATTAACATTGTGTCTTCCAGTCGGTCAACATAACAATAAAGACAGCCTTGAAGCCATTCTTCAGTGTTGCCAAATTAACAATTAATAGTGTGTCTTCCAGTTGATCAACATAACAATAAAGCCAGCTTTGAAGCCATTCTTCAGTGTTGCCACATTAACAATTAATATTGTATCTTCCAGTCGATAACATAACAATAAAGACAGCCTTGAAGCCATTCTACAGTGTTGACATATTAACAATTAATATTGTATCTTCCAGTCGGTCAACATAACAATAAAGACAGTCTTGAAGCCATTCTTCAGTGTTGCCACATTAACAATTAATATTGTATCTTCCAGTCGGTCAACATAACAATAAAGACAGCCTTGAAGCCATTCTACAGTGTTGCCATATTAACAATTAATATTGTATCTTCCAGTCAGTCAACATAAAATAAAGACAGCCTTGAAGCCATTCTTCATTGTTGCCACATTATTAATTAATATTTTGTCTTTCAGTCGGTCAACATAAGAAGTATATGAGCTTATTAATATACGTGGTGATAAATATGGCTTGCTCCTTCAGCGTAGGGGCAATAAATACGGTTTTTGTGCTAATAGCCCAGTCAAATTAGAATTATTCGAGGAATTAATTTCCAGAAAGATGGAAATCGTTTTAATACCTTCGTTTGGTCCTAAATGCATGTAGGCTAATCCGAATTTGCACCATCCCAAGAGGTGTGCATAACTTTAGGGACTCAAATAACGTTGAAATTGTTTCCTCTTTTTTCAGGTTTTTGCTTGTAGCTCGAAAACGATACATTGGACGGAAAATATTAATCAGTTCCATATTAAAGAAGGTTAAATTCTTCGCCGAATGAACATCTCAACCTTCAAATTTGGTTCACTGGTATAGCCGAAATCGAAGATTCAAAACTGGAAAACTTCTCGTTTAGGTGCCAACTTACATTTTGCGACTTTCCAAGTCCACATATCTTTGAAACAGATTCTCCTGTTGAAAAACCCATAGAATGGAAGTTGTAGAGCCGTAGATAATAAAATATCACGTTATATATACAATTTTAATAAGTCCTTTTAATTTCAAATGACTAGTTAACTAATTTAATCACGCGGGACAAACGCTGAAGGAAAAGAAGAAGAAGATTAAAAATATTTAATGAAATTCCGAAAATGGCGAAATTTTCCGATAAAAGGCATGTTCGTGTTATGACATAATGATGTAAGTACGAAAATTCAATCTACCTACTCTGATCACTGCTAAGAACATTTCAATTCAAATATCTAAGATATACGCAAATCAGTAAACTAGTTATATAAATGTAGACACTCTGAGTAGTGATTCGGAGTAGTACGAATGAAAAACATTTTAATTAGAACAAAGTTGTATATTGACATTCTTTAATTAGTAACCATTATTAATATTAATTAATACAGTAATAGGAACATTTAAATTGACATACATTGATAAAATATGAATAGAAACATGTTATAGAAATCAATAGTCATGCAGCAGAAAATAAGGCAGCAATCATGCTCGCATTTTCTTAGATGTCGATGGCCCTTCATCTACAAAGCTCTCAAGCTGGGCTGGCATGTCGAGCCGCTGCTCATCGAGATCATCCGCAAAGGGACTGTTCTCAACTATTTCTGCTTCTGCGGCGATCGGCATGTGGGACACACCCTTATCCTCGAATGGTGCTGAATTCGAGCAGGACTGGCTGTGGCAGTTGAGGCAAATTGTTGAACATTATACCAACTTTCCGGCGGCTGCAACACTCTGCACACCCCTTCTTACATCGGCAAGACACTGTGTTGAGGGTTTCAGCTGGAGCTAGATCATTGGTGTTCATGGTGGGGAGCAGGCCATGGTCCGTCCTCTTCCAACCCCAGCTGAGAGGATCCTTTGGTCTATCATACCAGCCTTGGATTTGTTGGTAGACACGCAGAATATGTTGGGCGGCGGCTGCGTTTGTTGATGGTTGAGAGGCCTGATTGAAAGTTGGCTTTCTGAGGGATTTTGAGAATATCTCGTGGCAGATTTTGCCCAAGGAGGTCTCATTGGCCATAGGTGAATATTGGGCCGCCAGGAATATTTGACCTGCTGAAATGAGGTCCTCAGGATCAGCATCTGCATGTTGTAAATCCTTGACAGCCTCCTGTAAAGCCGTGTTGTTTTCAAGAAATTTGACAGAAGTCAACTTCGCTTGGCGATCGAATGCAGAGGTTGTGCCACACCCACTGATCGCATGTAAGAGCAGTAGGTTCTGTTTGACAGCAGACGAGAAGTTGAAGTACCTCGGAGAGTAAAACGAGTTCTGAGAGGTCCCCTTTCCAGGTTTCATGATGTAAATATTTGAATTCGGTGCTTTTTCAGTTAATAGGATCAATAGATCGGTGTCCTCTCCGATTATTATGACCGTCGCAAAGTCTCTGCCACTTGAATGGCGGTATTGATGATGAGTGTGTCAGCTTCCTTAAGAGCTTGCCCCACTTCAAACCCCTGCTGTACTAATGTCTCGTGCAGCTTGGAGATAAGCCGTCCTTTGTTGCTGTCGTTGGGACAAAAATTGTTCTTTCGGCATGGTTGCAGTCATCGTTTCAGTGAACACTACGTTAGAAGAAGAGTACTTTCTTTTACGGTGAAGACGCTCAGCTGATTTTGTGTTCATTACTGATGCATCATCAGGGTAGTGGCAGGGTTGTAGTATTGCTTAACGATGTCAACATATTAGGAGAGAATTGTTGAAGAATTTTCCTTGGATTCCCAAACCACTCGATGTAGAAGGAACCCCCCAACAATAACAATGGCACTACCTGCAAGAGCTGGTGGATCAGTAACTGGTGAAAATAAATGGTAGAACACAGATTTCTTTGTTTTCCGCATTCCTGTTTCATCAAACATAGAAAGGGCATAAGGAGCTAACTCAGACAAATAATAATGTTGGAACAGTTCCTCAGATTGTTTACGAAGTGTTATGCGTCGGAAAAGTGTATCTGGATTTACTGGTGTATCTTCGCCGTGAATCCTGACTTTCGTGTTGAAAGCTTTAAGAGGAACTACACTGTTTTTTTTACGGAAAAATTTGACATTACCGAAGTCGTTGCCAATAATATTAGCAATACAATGAATCACCTTTTCAAACGATTCATGGCAGTCAATTTTCACATCGCCAGTTACTCCTGTGCTAAAGGACATAACAAATTGTCCAGTTGGGATGAGATAGTGCGATGAAAACCAGTCAAGAAGGATCGCAACATCTGCATCGTCCCTCTGTACCTATGAAAACCTAGCGTCGACGTGCTGCTCTGAAGTACCATACGTCACGCCACAAATGTCTTCCACTTGTACCGCTTTCAGAGACCTCATTACCACCTGCTCAATCGTCTGATCAGTGAATACACCAGACCAAAACTCGTCAGACCTTCTGATGAAAAATCAGCTGTTTGTACATTTTGGTCGAGTTGGTATAACAACTTTGTATGAAAGAGCTGATTTTATTTTTACAATTTCAGAGATCAACAGGAGAACTATTCCGAAGATACGTGGTCTTGGAAAATCGCAAAATGTAAGTTTGCGCCTAAATGAGAAATTTCCGCAGCTTTGAACTTTTGATTTCGGTTGTACCAATGAACCGAATTTCAAGTTTTGGATGTTCATTCGGAGCAGAATGTAACCTTCTTTAATATTGAACTGATTGATATTTTCCGTTACACGTACCGTTCTAGAGTTACAAGCAAAAACCCGGAAAGAGGAAAAATGTCGAGGTTATTTGGGTCCCAAAAGTTATGCACACCTCTTGGGATGGTGCAAACTCGGATTACACGCATTTAGGAAAAACGAAGGTATTAAAACAATTTCCAGCTTTCTGGAAATTAATTCCTCAAAACACTTTTTTTTTTGGATCTAATTTGATTGGCCTATATGTGAAGTGTGTGAGAGTGAATATTCTACAGATGGCGACGGCTTTGATTTTACTGACGAAAATCCAACTAATGCCAGAGGACTGTAAACGTATAACATTGTAGAAATTGATCGTACTCAATACCTATTTGATAAAATTACTCTATCCTTGGGATATTTATAAACAATTAAATAAATATTAACATTTTTTATCACAAAAGATACTATTTAGATTGTGTAGGCTGTCACATTTATATTAAGATTTCCAATTATTTTCTTTCTCACAGGATTATTTTTACTGATTTTATTAATACCCAAATGAAGGAAATTGTATTTATTTAGCTCCTAGTTCGTGAATAATTTGTTTACCTGCTGGAGAAAACCAAATTGTTTGACATTTTGAATACGATTGGAATAAAGTACAGGGAGAGGAGGGTGATCTACAATCTATACAGAAACCAGACAGCAGTCATTCGAGCTGAACGAAATGAGAGAGAAGCTGGTATTCAGAAAGGTGTAAGGCAAGGCTGCAACTTATCACCCATACTTTTCAATCTTAACATTGAACAAACAATGAAGGAAATTGGAGAAAATTTGTAAAGTGGGAGTGAAAATTCAAGGAGAAATAATTTCAACTCTGAGATTTGCCGATGACATGGTCATCTTGGCCGACACGCCTGAGGATTTGAATGAGTTTTTGAATGGTATGGACTCCGTTTTGAGGAAAGAATTCATGATGAAAATTAATAAATGTAAAACAAAAATATTGGAATGCAGCCGCAATAAATCAGAAACCTCTAAGGACATCAAATTGGCAGGTGAAAAACTAAAGGCAGTAGGAGACTTCAGTTACCTAGGAAGCAATTTAACCAGTGATGGACGAAGCAAAGAGGATATAAAAAGTAGGTTAGCTCAGTCAAGGAAAGCATTTCTAAAGAAAAGGAATCTGTCGACATCGAATATAGATTTAGGTATTAGGAAGTAATTTTTGAAGGCCTTTGTCTGGAGCGTGGCACTCTATGGAAGTGAAACATGGACTATTGGTGCAGCAGAAAAGAGGAGAATTGAAGAGATTATAATGTGGTGTTACAGGAGAATGATGAAGATCAGATGGGTAGATAGGGTTACAAACGAAGAAGTATTAAGACTAGTGGGAGAGGAGAGATGTTTCTGGCGGCTGCTAATGAAGAGAAGAGATAGGTTGGTAGGACACATACCATGACACCCAGGAATAGCAAGCTTAGTTATGGAAGGAAGGGTCGAGGACAAGAACTGCAGGGGCAGACCAAGGTTAGAATATGTTGAACAGATTGCCTCGGATGTAGGGTGAGGTAGCTATGTAGAGATGAAACGATTAGCTCAGCTCTGGGAGGCATGGAGATCTGCATCAAACCAGTCAAAGGACTGAAGACTCAAACAACATCTTGAACAAGTAGTTCCATGAAGAACTATACAGCCTATTTTCATACATCCTTCTTATGTTAATTGCCTCTATCAACATACAAAATTTCAGTTTGATTGCTCTAGTAGATTCGTAGATATTGAGAACCGACTAAATATTGCGGATAGTCGCCATGTTGGATTTTTATATATGTACTCTAGGTCTTAAGAGTGATGTACTGTTTCATGAAGATTATTGTGTACGTGTAGTATTCAAACTTCAGTCGCATGATTAGGACACAAGAAGTAAAAGCAAGATTTTAAAATTTCGCACAGCTGCCATCTTGTGGTTATGGAAATAATTGAAAAAAAAATAGAAGCCAGTAGATTACATTTGTATAAGGATTTACTGAACCAAGTATCACTGCACTCAGATGGTTAAATTGCGAGAAACGACCATGTGAATATTTATACTTCGCGTCGCCGCCATGTTGGATTTTTGATCACCAGGTTATTAAAAGTCCTATAGGTGAACTTACATTCATAAACCCTATAAACATTAAAAAATTGAGTTTGATTGCTGTAATAGATTCGTAGATATTGAGAACCATTTAAATATTTCGGATGGTCGCCATGTTGGATTGCTAAATGTATAGGCCATAGAGTCATGTACCATTAAAGGAAAATTATTGCGTAGGTTCATTATTCAAACTTTCACTTCGATCGCATGATTACGACACAAGAAATAAAGACTTAATTTTAAAATTCGCACAGCCGCTATCTTGAGGTTATGTAATCAATGGAACTAAATTAGATACCAGTGCATTACAATGTGTGTAAACATTTCCTGCACCAAGTTTCATTGCGTTTGGATCATTAAATCGTGAGAAAGGTCTTGGCCGCCATATTCGTTTTGTAGCTAACCGGTGTTTGTAAGTCTTCTAGGTGAAATTCCGGTAGTGCCCTTTATCTCCGCACAAAATTTCAGGGTGATACAGGTAAGAGTTTCAGAGAAATAGAATGCCGGTGAAATAATTCGCACAGCTGCCATCTTGAGGTTATGTAAACACTTGAACGAAGTTAGATGTCGGTGCATTACAATGTGTATAAACATATACTGTACCAAGTTTTATTGCGTTTGGTTCGTCAAATCGCGAGAAACGTCTATTTAAAAGTCGCAAATTCGATTGGCCACCATGTTAGTTTTGTAGTTACCTGGTTTTTAAAAGTCATATAGGTGAACTTCTAGTAGTTGCCTCTATCACCGGATAATATTCCAGGCTGATAACAGTAATAGTTTCAGAGATATTGAATGCTGGTGAAATATTTCGCACAGCCGCCATGTTGGATTAGTGAGGCGTAACAAAATTTGAAGGGCACGATCGGGGTTGTCCGGAATAGTGCTATGAACTTACCGAGTTTCATTGAACTCGCTCCAGCCGTTTAAATGTTTTTAGGGGGGGACACACACCATCACACACGCAAGCACAGACAGAAGGAGATCTCATAAATGAAAATAGGCTAAAAATATAGGAGGGAGATAATTTGTAACACTTGTAATTTCACTAAGCTTGGCTTCGTAATTTTAGCATATTCACTTATTAATTGCTGGGCATCAAAAGGGATAAGGTGTCACTCATCAAATCTTAACCCTATGGTGCCAAGCAATTAATTAATGCCCCTTCTTAAAACATTTTGCAACGCACATGGTACATAAAGAAGGTTAAGGGTTAATATGTGCACCTTGAAAACTCCTTTGATTGCAAATTTGGTTTGGCATATGCAATTTGGTCTTCTCACCACTATGGGTTAACTTGTGTTTCTTCAAATTACCTTTCAGACTAAATTTGGCTCCGCATGTGCTACACGAGTATATCTTCTCTTCATATGTCCCTGATGTTGAAATTTGGCTTTGCATGTTCCACAGGAGTATCGCTTCACACCAGTATGGGTTAACATGTGTGTTATCAAATTACCTTCCATATTAAATTTGGCTTTGCATGTTCCACAGGAGTATCGCTTCACACCAGTATGGGTTTACATGTGTGTTATGAAATTACATTCCATATTAAATTTGGCTTTGCATGTTCCACAGGAGTATCGCTTCACACCAGTATGGGTTTACATGTGTGTTATCAAATTACCTTCCATATTAAATTTGGCTTCGCATGTTCCACACGAGTATGGCTTCTCCCCGGTATGGCTTAACATGTGTGTCTTTAAACTACAATTCTGTCTAAATTTGGCTCCGCATGTGCTACATGAGTATCGCTTCTCACCAGTATGGGTTAACAGGTTAGTCTTCAAATTATGTTGATTTGTTATATTTCTGTCGGATACAGTGCTGGTATTCTGTCCTCTAGTATTACATAATGCGTATATTCTCCTTACAGCAGGATCCGTAGTATCAGGACATCCCAGCCTGGAATCATTGGTAGTAATACAATGCAGTGCGCTGATAATTACGTTGAATTATCTGAGAAAGGTGAATAATACTTTCAAAATCCAGAGATCAAACTTATGAAAATAATGATAATATCACTACCAGGAATACTGTCCTTATCTAAATATGAAATCCGTATCTATTTCAAAAGTACCGATTATACACGGAAATGGCAAATTATTTCCAGGCACATTCTGTTTGTCAAAAGTCAATTTGGTCCTTGATCAGTTAAATAATTGAAATTATTGCATGGTTACGGAAATTGTGTGCTAATTCATACTCACAGTGAAAGTGTTCAACTTATTCCACACCACATTGACCGCTTTATCAACATGATGTACGGGGATATGACTATTTAATAGAATCTGGAAAACTGAAATCCATCTGACTTAGGAAGTGCATGCTCCTACAGGTGACAGAATAAACCATATTATATTCCCTACAAAAAAAAAACAAGCTGGCATTTGGATGAAGGCGGGAATTTTGGATCTGCAAATTATGTGATTTCGAAACCTGATGGGCTATTATGCTTCACTCTTGAATACATCGCGGATGAATGGTTATTTAGGGCTACATAAATTATGTGGAGGTGATTAGCTTTAGGTCCAAGAAAATATCAGATACTATATATAACGGTGGCTTGTTAAAATATACAGAAAGTGGTAACTCTTTAAGATTAAACACTCCATATAGCGAACATTTATCCAACTCTTGGCTCACCATCATGTGACTGCCGTCTTACCACGTACTGTCGCTGGGAACATAAAATAAGACATCCCCCCCCCAACGATTCAATATCCCGACCAGTATTTAGACGTCAACAAATTCACACTTTGTACACTGTTATTTTAAATTAATAATCGATCTTACATTCATTGTTTCAAAATATCTGATATCTCAGTAGTTTGTCAAACCTGGCAAAATATCCTAAAAGTGATGAAATTGGGTAAGAGATTTCACTTCTTGCGCAAATCGATGCATTTGCTTAAATAAATTCCTATACGCGCGTGCAAAAGTGGCTGAGCTTTCACACGGACGGCGTATATGTTGAGTGACGTCACTCATCCTTGAGGTTTCCATTCTATCTCCGCAGAACCTACACACCCTACATCCAAAGGAATTCGTTCAAAATAAACTAATCTTGGTTATCCCCTAGATTTCTTGTCCTCGACCTGTCCTTCCATAACAACTCTAAGGTTTCAATTCCAGTTGCCTTAGAATGTGCCACACCAAGCTATCTCTTTTATTCATAACCACTCGTCAGACTCATTTACCCTCCCCCACTCGTCCTAATACCCTTCATTAAGTAATATATTTAAACTTTAAACATCGCTATTCTCCTGCAACACCACAATCAAATATTTCTATTTTTATATATTCTGCAGCAAAAACAATCCAAAATTCCGTTACTTGTTCAATGGCACAATCATTTAACATTATCTATATATATAAAAATCAATGTTACGTGATAGTTTGTCTGTCTGTGGGTATGTATGTCTCCTATGAGTTCATATACCATTCGGCCGATTGCGATGAAACTTGGGTGAGATGTTGAGTACACTCCAAGGATGGTTTCTGACTTAGTAAATCCATTTTACAATAGGTAGCGCACGCGTAGATTCAACAAATGAGCGACGATGCGCGATGCATTTCAACAAAGTCCCGTATGTGTTCATATACCATTCGTCCGATAGCGATGAAACTGGGGTGAGATGTTGTGTACACTTACGTGAAGGTTTCAATATTAGTGAATACATTTCACAGTAGATAGCGCAGGAGTAGATTCAACAAATGAGCGACGACACGCAAAGCGTTTCAACAAAGTCCCGTATGCATTCATATACCATTCGTCCGATACTATGAAACTTGCGTAAAATGTTGTGTACACTGCAGGGAAATTTTCTGGCTTAGTACATCCACTTTACAATAGGCAGCGCACGAGTAGATTCAACAAATGAGCTACGACGCGCGAAGCATTTCAACAAAGTCACGTTTGCGTTCATATACCATTCGTCCGATAGCGATGAAACTAGGCTGAGATTTTGTGTGCACTCCAGGAAAGGTTTCTAGCTTAGTAAATCCCTTTAAAAATAGGTAGAGCACGAGTAGAATCAACAAATGAGCGACGACGCGCGAAGCGTTTCAAAAAGTCCCATATAATTTCATATACCATTCATCCGATAGCGATGCAACTTGGGTGAGATGTTGTGTACACTCCAGGGAAGGTTTCTGGCTTAGTACATACATTTTACAATAGGTAGCGCACCAGTAGATTCAACAAATGAGCGATGACACGCGAAGCGTTTCAATAAAGTCCCGTATAAAGTCATATACCATTCGTCTGATAGTGATAAATGTTTGGTGAATTGTTGTGTACACTCCAGGAATGGTTTCTGGCTAAGTAAATCCATTTTACAATACGAAGCGCACGTTTATGTTCAACAAATGAGTGACTACGCGCGAAGCGTTTCGACAACGTCCCGTATACGTTCACATACCATTCATCCGATTGCGATGAAACTTTGGTGAGATGTTGTGTACACTCCAGGGAAGGTTTCTGGCTGAGTACATCCATATTACAATATGTAGCGCAAGAGTAGAATCAACAAATGAGCGACGACACGCGAAGCGTTTCAACCAAGTCCCGTATGCATACATGTACCATTCGTCCGTAGCTATGAAACTTGGGTGAGATGTTGTGTACACGTCATGGAAAATTTCTGGCTTAGTAAATCCCCTATACAATATGCAGCGCACAAGTTGATTCAACAAATGAGGGACGACGCGCGAAGCGTTTCAACAAAGTCCCGTATAAGGTCATATACCATTCTGCCGTTAGCGGTGAAACTTGGGTGAAATATGGTGGACACTCCAAGGAAGGTTTCTGGCTTAGTAAATACATTTCACAATAGGTAGCACACGAGTAGATTCGACAAATGAACGACGACACGCGGAGCGTTTCAATACAGTCCCCTATGTTTTCATATCCCATTAGTCCGATAGCGATGAAACTTGGGTGAGATGTTGTGGACACTTACGTGACGGTTTCTAACTTAGTAAATACATTTTACAGTAGGTAGCGCACGAGTAGATTCAACACATGAGGGACGGAGCGCGAATCGTTTAAACAAAATCAGGTATGCGTTCATATACTATTCATCCGATTGCGATGAAACAATGATCAGTTATTGTGTACCCGCCAGGGAAGGGGACTTAGTAAATCCATTTCACAAAAAGTAGCGCAAGAGTAGATGCAACAAATGGGTGACGACGCGCGGAGCGTTTCAACAAAATCCCCTATTGCGTTCATATAACATTCTTCGATTGCGATGAAACCTTGATGAGTTATTGTGTACACGCCAGAGAAGGGCTTCGACTTAGTAATACATTTCTCAATAGGTAGCGCACGAGTAGATTCAACAAATGAGTGACAGCGCACGAATCGTTTAAACAAAAACCCCTATACGTGCATATACCATTCATCCGATTGCGATGAATCATTGATGAGTTATTGTGTACACGCCAGGGAAGGGTTTCGACTTAGTAAATCCATTTCACAATAGGTAGCGTACGAGTAGATTCAACAAATGAGTGACAGCGATGAAAGTTTTGAAAGTTGTTGTGCACGCTCCCACGAATGGTTCTAAATTAGAAAATCCATTTTACGATAGCTTAGAGGCAGTTAACATGTTGTGTATCCAAAAGCACTTCAAGAAACAGAATTTCAACGCCAACACTTTCTTTGATTGGCATTGCAACGCATGCCGGGTACAGCTTGTATTAGATAAAATTGGTTGTTTCTTTTTATAAACCACCTTTAATTTTGTCTTCCAAGAATTAACTCTTACCTCGAATTTTCTTATGGAGTTCCTGAATCTATTCATTTCACATGCAGAGTTTGTTCAAAGTGTAATATCATCTGCAAAGCGAATGCTATGAACCTGTAATCCATTAAATGTTAATCCTTTTGTTTTCTCTTTTAATGTATTCTGCAGCTTCTATATAGATATTAAAAAGATATGGTGATAGAGTACAACCCTGCCTTACACATCATCTAATTTTTGCTTCTCTTTTATTGCCATTAACTGTTATTTCGGTAGTTTGATTTTTATATAAGCTCAGAATAAGGCGCCTGTCTTCCCAGTCAATCCTGACTTTGGCAAATATAAGAAATAAAGTTTTCCAATCGACATTATCAAATGCCTTTTCAATATCAATGAATACTATATAGGTTTTTCGATTAACTTCCAGTCTTCTTTCTAAAATCTGATGTAATGCTAGGATAACCTCCCTAGTCCCTTTCCTTGTTCAAAATCCATACTGATCACTATCCAGATGTTGTTCAATTTTCTTGCTTAGTATATCTTTGATGATGATCAATAAAATCTTTGATGCATGCATGTGAAAGAATGGCTAATGTTCTATAATTAGAACATTTACAAGCATTTCCTTCCTTGGGTAGTGTGATTGTTTGAATTTTAATAAAATCAGGAGGTACAATTCCATCCTCATAGCATTTAGTAATGATTTGAAGAAGGCATTCCTTAATGCTTACATCACAACATTTCAAGAGGTCTGCAGGAATGTTATCTACACCTGTTGCTTTATTTCCTTTCAGTTTAGTGAGTGCTGCATAAAACTCTGCTTTAGTTATAGTTGGCCCTTTATCATATTCTTCAATTAGTTCTTCATCTTCCATATAAATACTATTGTCAGTAATATCTGGCCCATCCTACAAATCTTCAAGGTATTCCTTCCATCGCTCACATACCTTTCTTTTTCAAACAATAGCTTCCCTTTGGAATCCTTAACTACGTTGCTAGTGATGCGTTGTTGATAGCACAAAGATTTCACTTGAAAATAAGCCTTGTCAGGTTTCCCATTCTTCAGGTCATCCTCAATACCCACCCATACCGGCTTCATCCAAATTTCTTTCTCCTGGCGACATTTCCTTGTTATTTGAGTCTTTAGAGACTAATACGCTTCAGTGTCTATATTTCTAAATTTGTTCCTTTATTCAATAAGCTCTAGGATTTCCTAGGTCATCCATTTCTTTTTCGGTTCCAATTTCCTTTTGCCTAGTACTTCCGTACTAGGGAGGAGGAAATTGATGAGGATGCGAAAGGAGATTTAATATTGAGATCAGAATTTGATAGAGCTTTGGAAGACTTAAGCAGGAACAAAGCACCAGGCATAGATGATATACCGATTGAGTTGCTACGCTGCATAGGAGATGAAGGTCTGATCAGGTTATTTCACTTGGTGTGTGTAGGATTTATGAGACAGGTGAGGTACCCCCTGATTTCAAGAAGAATGTAATCATCCCTATACCAAAGAAAGTGGGAGCTGACAGATGTGAAGATTACCGTACAATCAGCTTGATTACTCATGCTTCAAAGATCCTGTCTAGAATAATTTACAAGAGGATTGAAAGCCAGATAGAAACGGAGTTGGGCGAAGACCAATTTGGTTTCAGGAGAAATGTAGGAACAAGGGAAGCTGTACTAAGTCTTAGGCTGATTTTGGAAGGTAGAATAAGGAAAGATAAGAGAACGTTCATGGCTTTTGTAGACTTAGAAAAGGCTTTTGATAACGTTCATTGGACTAAATTGTTTGACATTTTGAAATCCATTGGAATAAAGTACAGGGATAGGAGGGTGATATACAATCTATACAGAAACCAGACAGCAGTCATTCGAGTTGAAGGACATGAGAGAGAAGCTGGTATTCAGAAAGGTGTAAGGCAAGGCTGCAACTTATCACCCATACTTTTCAATCTTTACATTGAACAAGCAATGAAGGAAATTAGAGAAAAATGTAAAGTGGGAGTGAAGATTCAAGGAGAAATAATTTCAACTCTGAGATTTGCTGATGACATCGTTATCTTGGCCGACAAGCCTGAGGATTTGAATGAGTTTTTGAATGGTATGGACTCAGTCTTACGGAAAGAATTCATGATGAAAATTAATAAATGTAAAACAAAAATACTGGAATGCAGCCGAAATAAATCAGAAACCTCTATGGAGATTAAATTGGCAGGTGAAAAGCTGAAGGAAGTAGGAGACTTCTGTTACTTAGGAAGCAGAATAACCAGTGATGGACGAAGCAAAGAGGATATAAAAAGTAGGTTGGCTCAGGCAAAGAAAGCATTTCTACAAAAAAGGAATCTGCTGACATCGAATATAGATTTAGGTATAAGGAAGTCATTTTTGAAAGCCTTTGTCTGGAGTGTGGCGCTCTATGGAAGTGAAACTTGGACTATTGGTGCAGCAGAAAAGAGGAGAATTGAAGCATTTGAAATGTGGTGTTACAGGAGAATGATGAAGATCAGATGGGTAGATAGGGTTACAAACGAAGAGGTATTAAGACGAGTGGGAGAGGAGAGATGTTTCTGGCGACTGCTAATGAAGAGAAGAGATAGGTTGGTAGGACACATACTAAGCCACCCAGGAATAGCAAGCTTAGTTATGGAAGGAAGGGTCGAGGACAAGAACTATAGGGGTAGACCAAGGTTAGAATATGTTAAACAGATTGCCTTGGATGTAGGGTGTGGTAGCTATGTAGAGATGAAACGTTTAGCTCAGGACAGGGAGGCATGGAGAGCTGCATCAAACCAGTCAAAAGGCTGAAGACTCAAACAACAGTACTTCCGTAGCAGCTGTTTCTAAGCCATTCCTTATATAATCCCATCCTAAAGTCTCAACCTTAACCAATTATCTAACATCTTTAAATTTTTGCACTACATTACGATCCAAAAGCTTATATAAACACCATCTCTTTTGTCCAAATGTTTTATTCCACTTGAACCTTATATAACATTTAGCTGGAACTACGATGTGATCACTATCAATTTTAACTATGATGTAGTCAATTTGCATCCTTCTTCTATCTCCAGGTGCTATCCAAGTGTAACGTCTTCTCTTGGGAACTTCGAAACAGGTATAAGTTATTACCATCTCATGTTGCTAACAGAATTCGAGTAATCTTTCTCCTCTTATATTGCCATCACCCATGCCAAACTAACCAGCATACTTAACATCATTATGAGAGCCAACGGAAGCATTAAAATAATGTTTGAATTCTCCTTTACTATGTCAAACAATTCAACTATTTCATCATACATTTCTTCAATATCTTCATCATCACCATTTGTTTATCCTTCTAATAAAAACATTTAAGCGTTAATCATCACACTCATTGTAGGAGAACTTCCCCATCTGTCAGCTCCTGCTTTCTTCAGTATAGAGACAATGGCATACTGTTCGATAAGAAGCTTTTATAACCCTTCACATAACTATCAAAGATCCTAAGTATTAATAAACGAAGTAAACTGACCAGATCTTCAGCCCCTATGCATCGTAGCAACTCAATTGGTACTTAACCGATGTCTGGTGGTCCCTAACTACTTAGGTCTTCTAGCGGCCAACCAATTCTGATTCAAATATTAAATCTCATCTTTTATGCTCAGCGGTTTCCTCTCCTCTTTCACTTCATTATTCTTGATATTCTTAGTCCAATACAAACGCTCTGTGTGTTCATTCTATCAGTCTACCTTCTATTCTATATTTATAAAAGGTCACTAATATTAGAGCACTTAAGCCATCTTTACCCGAAAGAATTCTTAATCTTTCGATAAGCTGCATAAACAATTCCTACTTAAAAACAATTATGTACATTTGGATATTTCTGTAGTTTCATTTAAGGAGCATGTACATCTTGGTCATTTAGCCCCGTGTACATAGGTTGCATTTTGTATGTTTGAATATTTATGATAACCTGTGTATTCTGATGTCTGTACTAGTTGTGTATTTGGAATCCAGTCTAGCATTGGGAAGGAGACGGGTGTGGCCTGAAGTTAAAACAATCCCCGTGTTTGCCTGGAGTAAAAGTAGGAAATCCAAAATGAACAGTTCGAGGATGGCAGGTGAGGAAATCGAGCCCACCTCTTCTCAATTTGGCCTCACGAGTCTGAATGTACCCAGTCCCTGTCCTCAGACCAGAATTAAAATACTTGGCAGGGTCAACAACCAAATCCACACCTCCGGGTCGACAGCCAACTATGCTGTCCACAACACCTTGAGATAGTCATTGCTCATATTTATTCGAACCATTCTCTTTAGCTTTATTGTACTTCATCATTTCCTCAATTTTCAGACGTCTGTTTTCTGCTTTCTCTATTTCATGTCATTCGCTCTTGTTCACCCATCTTTCATTCATATTGTAGTATATTCTGAGTGAACCTAAATCTGTACCTTCTACACGTTCTGTATCTTTTTTCCTCTCGGTCAATGTTCTCTTCCACAGATTCCTGTTTCAAAGATTCGAGTTCCTGGCATTGGAGTTCTCATCTACTTCATATTGTAGTCAGAATTTGTGTTGGCCCCAGAGTACGTTTTGAAATCCCAATTCATACTTCGGAATCTCTACTTGATCACAATGAAATCAATGTATAAACGTCCCATACCTCCAGGTCTCATTCAAGTGTTTATAGTTCTGTTGTATTTGTTAGAAACGCGTTAGCTATGCCTTATTAGTGATCGCTGCAGAATTCTACCAGCCTGCTCAATCGTTCGTATATTTCATGCATTCTACATTTCGCTGCTATCTTTTCTTCTCTTACATTTCTTAACACGGCATTTCAATCTCACTTTTCAACATTTACAATCTGCAGAATTACACCTTCTATATTTTTAAGTAGAATTTTATAACTTCTTTATTATCAGTTTGATTGGTAGCCTGCTAGACTTATAATTCTCTAATGCACGTAGTTTTCGTTCTACTTTTAACGACAATAAGCCTATAATGCTCATAGTGTTCTACCCAGTGGCCAAGTTTCCCAGTCAATATGAGACTTATTCCCCATAACCGTTTTTTGATTTTGAATTAAATATCCTCTAGTCCCCTGGCCAGAAGTCCCATTCTTCCTGCCTGCATACGTCACTAATCCAACCTATATATTTCCCATTTCATGTTCATAAAGCTTCCTCTGGATAATCACACTTCTAATATCCATGTTTCAACCAGTACAATGCCAGACATCCCATTTGTCACCTTTGTGATGTTAACCCTCTCTCGAGTAGCCCTCGGCTGGGGATCAGAAAGAGGGAGATGTTTACAACATGATTGAAATTTCACAAAAGAGAAGGGTAACATTACGTAGAATTATGCATAGACAAGTGCATTACCTCGGGGAGAACATTATGGCAGCAGTTTTCCGTTTCCGTGGGACAATGGAGGACAAAGTGTGGCACAGGTAAGCAGGAAGCCAAGGGGTGGTAATTGGGGGCATTATTTATTATTGTTATAGATGTCTCCACCATCTATGGGACCAGTAAAGCATGACTTCTTCGGTACTGCCACACCCCTTCAAATAAAATAGTATAAACCAATCAATTACTCATCATATCAAATTTCTACTATTAGTACACACACTACACAATGGTAGCAAAAATGTATTACGAAGTATCTGCAAAGCTTCTGTATGAAATATTGAGATACTGTCAGTCTTCCGAATAATTTAGTCAAAATAATTATATTATATGGTGGCAAATCCACCATTTTGTCTTACTTCCGTCCCCTAAAGCCTTAAGTCTATCAGTTTGCCTCAACACCTGACAGAGCGCGGTGGACAAATGGCCTGGGGGTGGACGATATACATAGGTGGTTCTAACGGGAGGAGGTACTCGTGAGAAGAACCTCCGAAAGGTCTCAAGAGATGCCGAGAGAATCTCAAGAAAGACCCAAAAGCTAATGAATGCTAGGTCTCGTAAGGTCTAGAATTTCAAATCCACCTTGAAAGGCCGAGACTATCTCTCCAAATAAGTAAGGACGCCACCCAGCAAAGTGGGCTAAAGCGAATCAGCGAGTCAGTCGAGTGTGACATAGCAGTTAAGTACACATACTTTTATGCGAGAAAACAACCAACACGCTGCAAATGATTCATCTTTGTGCAGGAATATTCCGTGAGGTGCAGAAGGCCGAGGCCCTTCATTCGGCGTGGATAGGATAAGAGGAGACAAGAGACTACCACAGCAGGGTTCCTTGGCTCTAGTGGTCATTCATTATGCGACACAGCGTTAAGTACTGGCGTTCTGCCAGCTCTACAAGTTTTACTGCAGCCAGCCACCGCTCTGTGGCGGTCTCCCAGACTCCTCTCTAAGCTAACCTGCGCGTTATCAGCTCTGCAAGTTTTCACCGCAGCCAGCTAACGCTCTGTGGCGGTCTCCAGGACTCCTCTCTAAGCTAACCTGCGCGTAACCAGCTCTGCAAGTTTTCACCGCAGCCAGCTGCCGCTCCGTGGCGGTCTCCCGGACTCCTCCCTAAGCTAGCCTGCTCTTTACCAGCTCTGCACGTTTTCTCCGCAGACAGCTACCACTCTGTGGCGGTCTCCCGGACTCCTCCCTAAGCTAACCAGCGCATTACCAGCTCTGCCCGTTTTCTCCGCAGCCAGCTACCGCTCTGTGGCGGTCTCCCGGACTCCTCCCTAAGCTAACCTGCGCGTTACCAGCTCTGCAAGTTTTCACCGCAGCCAGCTACCGCTCTGAGGCGGTCTCCCGGACTCCTCCCTAAGCTAACCTGCGCGTAACCAGCTCTGCAAGTTTTCACCGCAGACAGCTACCACTCTGTGGCGGTCTCCCGGACTCCTCCCTAAGCTAACCAGCGCGTTACCAGCTCTGCACGTTTTCTCCGCAGCCAGCTACCGCTCCGTGGCGGTCTCCCGGACTCCTCCCTAAGCTAGCCTGCTCTTTACCAGCTCTGCAAGTTTTCACCGCAGCCAGCCAGCGCTCTGAGGCGGTCTCCCGGACTCCTGCCTAAGCTAACCTGCGCGTTACCAGCTCTGCAAGTTTTCACCGCAGCCAGCCAGCGCTCTGAGGCGGTCTTCCGGACTCCTCCCTAAGCTAGCCTGCTCTTTACCAGCTCTGCAAGTTTTCACCGCAGCCAGCTACCGCTCTGTGGCGGTCTCCCGGACTCCTCCCTAAGCTAGCCTGCTCTTTACCAGCTCTGCAAGTTTTCACCGCAGCCAGCCAGCGCTCTGAGGCGGTCTCCCGGACTCCTGCCTAAGCTAACCTGCACGTTGCCAGCTCTGCAAGTTTTCACCGCAGCCAGCCAGCGCTCTGAGGCGGTCTCCCGGACTCCTCCCTAAGCTAACCTGCACGTTGCCAGCACTGCAAGTTTTTTACCGCAGCCAGCTAGCGCTCTGTGGCGGTCTCCCGGACTCCTCCCTAAGCTAACCTGCGCGTTACCAGCTCTGCACGTTTTCACCGCAGCCAGCCAGCGCTCTGAGGCGGTCTCCCGGACTCCTCCCTAAGCTAACCTGCGCCTACCAGCTCTGCAAGTTTTCACCGCAGCCAGCCACCGCTCTGTGGCGGTCTCCCGGACTCCTCCCTAAGCTAACCTGCGCCTACCAGCTCTGCAAGTTTTCATCGCAGCCAGCTAGCGCTCTGTGGCGGTCTCCCGGACTCCTCCCTAAGCTAACCTGCGCCTACCAGCTCTGCAAGTTTTCACCGCAGCCAGCCACCGCTCTGTGGCGGTCTCCCGGACTCCTCCCTAAGCTAACCTGCGCCTACCAGCTCTGCAAGTTTTCATCGCAGCCAGCTAGCGCTCTGTGGCGGTCTCCTGGACTCCTCCCTAAGCTAACCTGCGCGTTACCAGCTCTGCAAGTTTTCACCGCAGCCAGCCACCGCTCTGCGGCGGTCTCCCGGACTCCACCCAAAGCTAACCTGCTCTTTACCAGCTCTGCACGTTTTCACCGCAGCCAGCTACCACTCTGTGGCGGTCTCCCGGACTCCTCTCTAAGCTAACCTGCGCGTTACCAGCTCTGCAAGTTTTCACCGCAGCCAGCTACCGCTCTGTGGCGGTCTCCCGGACTCCTCCCTAAGCTAACCTGCGCGTTACCAGCTCTGCAAGTTTTCACCGCAGCCAGACACCGCTCTGTGGCGGTCTCCCGGACTCCACCCTAAGCTAACCTGCGCCTACCAGCTCTGCAAGTTTTCATCGCAGCCAGCTAGCGCTCTGTGGCGGTCTCCTGGACTCCTCCCTAAGCTAACCTGCGCGTTACCAGCTCTGCAAGTTTTCACCGCAGCCAGCCACCGCTCTGCGGCGGTCTCCCGGACTCCACCCAAAGCTAACCTGCTCTTTACCAGCTCTGCACGTTTTCACCGCAGCCAGCTACCACTCTGTGGCGGTCTCCCGGACTCCTCTCTAAGCTAACCTGCGCGTTACCAGCTCTGCACGTTTTCACCGCAGCAAGCTACCACTCTGTAGCGGTCTCCCGGACTCCTCTCTAAGCTAAACTTGCCGGACACGTCACCGCTACAGCCTTGGTCCCGGGTTATAGACCCTCACAGCCACCTCGGTATGGCTCCTTTACCACTATAGACACAATTTGTTCTAGCGCTACTAACTATTTTCTCCAGCGTTGATAAAACTTTGTTGGCGCTGTCAATAACTATCTTGAGCCATGAATGCTGGATCCAGCAACAACAACAACGATGGCAAAAATGTCTGTCAATGGTGGGATTCAAACTTCTTAGTTCGCCACACCAAGAGTTGACCCAAATGGCTGTCACAAGACACCACCTGGTGGTATAGGCAACAGGCCTCACACACCAAGAGTTGACCCACATGGCTGTCACAAGACACCACCTGGTGGTATAGGCAACACGCCTCACACACCAAGAGTTGACCCACACGGCTGTCACATGACACCACCTGGTGGTATAGGCTTCACGCCTCACACACCAAGAGTTGACCCTCATGGCTGTCACAAGACACCACCTGTTGGTATAGGCTACACGCCTCACAGATAGGGTGCATTGTTTCTCAGCGTAATTTACAGCACTGTATGAGCAGCAAAGTAAAGCGCTTCATCAAAACTAGCTGTAAATAAAAACGGCAAAAGGTAGTTTAAAACGTGTCTCATTGGAAATAATATTAATATAATATAACGATGCGTCCACTAGGAGACACAACTTTTGATGAAAGCATAGTGATGTCGCTCAAAGAACAATATTACACTATGATTCCACCTTACGTGTAATTCTTTGTTTAGGCCTAGGCCATGCCATTCGAGTTGACTTCTACAAAGTAATGCCCTTGGTTAGCAATTTAAGTCGTTTTAATATGATTGTTTGACGAATGAAGTAGCGTATAGATAAAACTTCCTGAACATAATAATCACCATAGCTTTTATGTGGCAAGGTAACTTGGATTTACAAATTGAACAATGGGATGATCAAGCTCTTGGCTCCTTTGCCTTCTTACCAATATTTAATAATTAACGTATTGATATGCTGCTGATGGAAATGTAGGCCTATCATCGTGCAGTCTCATTGGCAACACCAATAGCCTCAGCATATCACTAATGTTCTAAAGGAAGCTTGTAGTTTAACGTGACCATTAATCTCGCGATCATAAGCCACGGGACCTCCGTTTTACGTGGAATCCGAACCACAGGACATGGCATTTCACATCGAAAATCTCACATGCATTGACCGGGAATCGAACCCGGTCCGCCTTGGTGAGAGGCATACAGCTAGACCGCTGAGCCACCACGCCCCCCACTAATGATCTTCCCAGGACAATCAACTTGTGGGGAAAATGATGAAAACAATATGGAGCCTTTTCTGAATTATGTTGTACGTCTACTTAATTGTACCACGCTCCTGTTTCATCTTCCTGTCGATCTCCATTGGTGATTGGGGCAGATGACCTCCCTGTTTCACCCCTTTAAACAATAACCATAACTCCCGTGGACAACTCTTGTTCTCTTCAGACCATCGAAGCTTATGGAGTCTTTCATTGCCTCTTTCTTTACTCGCTGCCCCAATTTGTTCAAGAGACAAAACTCATCCGTCTGTTGCATAACTACATGTCAACAAGTGCAGGTGACCTCGATGTTACACTCCTTAAAACATTGAACCCACTACCACCTGTCCAAATGATGCAAAGTGTTAGAACACTCGCAACCAGTGAGACGCTGGTGAAGGCCAAGGGACTCCTAGTTGTACCAGAATTCAATTTACATGTTTCCTTTGAGCGTCCAGTCTAAACTGCAAGCCACTAATTGCAAACAAGTCGCCTCCATGATCCCCTATTAGTAGAGGTGTTAGTTTTTGTTAATTCGCGATAAAACGAAAAGTCATATTTAGAGGTTAGGATGTTTTATTTTCACGTATTTACATGTTTCGTGCCGCCCAGGAGTGAAATTAAATCGCGAAATAACGCAAATTTTGTGAATAACACCAGAAATACCGCAATCTGCGAAATAAAAACAAATTTTCATATTTTTTCCCCACACCAATCCGAACATGTTTGTCCACAAGCCGATAATCGAATTTGGTTGGTGTTCAATTCGAGAGAATGATCGATTGTATAGTTTCGCGAGGGGTAATACTACGATATACGTCATATTACGATATACTGTCGATATTCTCGTTACTCGTTGGATTTTAGCGCTGTGGTAAACAGCTGTTATATCGCGGCGTGAATAGTTTGGCCGACTACCTCCAAAAGGTTATGTGATAGTTGTTCATAATGTAAACTACGTTTGCCTCCTGTTACATCGGTAGCGAGTGTAAATTATAGTAGAGAATTCTATATAATTTAATAAAAAGTGCGCAAATTGTGCGTTATCATCGAAGCTAGTGTGTTATTTGCGTGAATCAGTTGGCGACCACGTGTTCGTCGTATTAGTTCCGAACTTAGCAGTACAGGAAGATGAGACGCGACGTAATTTAAATATTATGACACGAATTCAGAAATAAATTTTGCGTGTGGTTACGAATTTATACTGGCGTGTGACTACAGTCAACCGTGTGATAACAGTGTTTGTTACTGGGCATCGCTCAGTTGAGTTTAAAAATGCCGAAGGTAGCTGTTTCTGCCACAGACAGACTTAAAGAATATAAGAATGAAGGATTTATAATTTCTTGTGGCATTCTTATGTGCAAATATTGTGATTGTCGGTTAGATTATCGCAGGAAAGATGCATTAGAGAAACATTGCAAATCGGAGAAGCATTCAAAACGCCAAGAAAATTCGCGTCTTGAAGTTAGTGTTCCTAGAGTGGCCACCTTGAAAGAAACATTATCAAATGCTAGTCGTGTGAAGGATATGAAAGAAGAGTTTATTTTGGACACTACTACTGCGTTTGTGAAAGCTAATATACCAGTAGAGAAACTAGACAATCCTGCTATCCGTACTTGGTTTAATAAGTACGTTCGCGGAAGTGGAGATTTACCATCAGCAAAATCAGATTCGTCAGAAATGCATCCCCATGATTGGCGAAAGAAGGAGGGAAGAAATTAGGGAAGATATAAAAAACAAAGACGTGTTTCTGCTATGTGACGAAACAACTGACAAGAATGGTAGGTGTGTTTTCAACATTCTTTTTCGTCCATCAGTACCATCAACTGAAATGAACACCCATCTGGCTGCCTCTGTTGTTCTAGACTCTGCCAATAGCGTAAATTGCTCCAATGCGATATTAGACACCTTGAATTCCTATGAAATTGAACGGGAGCGTGTAGTGGCAGTAGTTACGGACTCAGCACGCTACATGACAAAATGTGTAACTACTCTTCAAGGATTGATTGAAGAATTAAGTCATGTCCAGTGCTGGGCTCATAAAGTCAATCTTATCGGCTGCGTATTTGAAAACGAGCTGGACGAATTGAACATGTCTATAGTAAAGACAAAGAATGCCTTTTTAAATACGCGAAAAAGAAAAAGCAATGACGTTGCATTTCTAAGGGAGAAATATGAAAACACAGAAAAAGAGAATGAAATTCTAGCTTTCCCAATGCCTGTATGTACAAGATGGAATTCATGGTTTAAGGCTGCAATGTATATGGCCACGCATGTGGAAGATCTGGTAGAATTTTTCAAAACATTGGAAGATTCAAATTCTGGGGTCAAATTTTTCCAACAAGCATCGACTTCAACAATACAATTTATACAATTACAAGCATTGTATGTTTCTGTTGTTGGTGCCTCTCTTTTGGACTTGCTTAATTTCTTAGGGGGATCTAAGTACCCAACAATTCACTTACTGGCTGGGAAGCTAGATGACCTTGAGGTAAAGCTCAAGCTATTAGGCGATGGTGGAATGTTCAATCATACGATCCTCCAGAACTTGGAACAGCTTCCTCAAAAGATGCAGATAAAGGTTAAGTCCAAGCTTACGTGTGTTGCCCAGTCAGCTCTAGTGAAAGTCAGGACTTTAAGGACCACGGATCCAGCCAGGAAGACTGTAGAAGCCATCGGGTCATTGTTTGATCCTCGGCATGCACCTAAGAACGTATCTCCCACAGAACTGCTCCAATTTAAGAAGAATGCCCCATTTCTTACGAAGATGGAGTCTCAACAGTTTTTAGAGGCTCACAGCATTTACCTGACTGCAATCAAAAACCAACTGCGTCATGAAGATAATGTGAATGTTCCAGAGATCCTCATGGGATTAAGGCCTGCTCACCGAGACTATGCAACAGCTGCATTAAAGTGTGTGTGGTATCCTTGTTCAAATGTGGATTCTGAAAGGTCATTTTTGAAATACAGTCTCATAGTAAGTGATAGGAGGCGAAAATTGACAGCTGCAAATGCTGAGACTTTAACCATGATCTACTTCCAGTGATTTCACCGCAGTATTTGATAAAAGTGAAAAAAGTATTCACTGAAATGTGTTTCGAGATGGTGAATGTAAAATAAAAATGTGACTTCCATAGAAGTATTATCTCATTCTTCCATAGCCATGTTTAACGTTTTACCCTGCTGTTTTGTTTTTTACTTTGTTTTATTAATTGTTTATATTTTTAAATGCACTTATTGTACAAACCTTATCGCTTTCCAAATTTTAACATGTCATCCCCAGAAAAAATAATAAAAACACAAAACACCACCTTTTGAATTTTAAATCAACAAATCTTCAAAAAAAAAAAACAACACTTTCTAACACCTCTACCTATTAGCAGTTAGCACACGGCCTCCTACACCTCTCACTTTGAAATCAATTAACACTGAATCTAACCTTCACCTCTGCTTCTCTTACCCTCTACTCATTAACCTCTTAGGTAATCTCTCCTCCCTCATTCTCTACACATGACCCTACCATCTGAGTCGGCTTCATCTAGAATGTTCATTTCCAACTTAGCCTTTATCTCTTCATTGCTCCCATCTATTCTTGCTACACTGATATCAGTTAACTCTAGCCTATGTACCAGCTCTCACTTCCATACAGCAAGGTCGGTCTGAATACTGAGCGATGTGGGGAGAGTTTCGGTACTACACTAACAGAATGCTGAAAACTCATTGTATTGGCTTTTCTACATCTCGACCCTATTTCCTTCACCATACAGTACTACCAACCTGAGAGATTACACAGACCAAGTACTTAAAATGTTCGATAGCACAGAACGAGATACCAAGCAACGATACAATTTTCTATCGTACATAAATTAGCCAAAATACCTTTTCAAATGATGAAAAATAAACCAGGAATTAATGTAGTAATAATGATTACTCCTCAGCTGAACATAACTCACCCACAATCCCGTTTCTATATGACAGCATATAGGGGAAAAAAGGGTCCAGCTGAGTCCGGCATTATGCGTGTGAATTATCGTCAAAGACAGTATTGCCAACCCTGCGCATTTGGTACTATTTCATGTCCAGTAACGTAAAACGAAAGAGTTAATGTGAAAGTGTGCCAAGTGTCAGTCTTAACTTAGACATGGATTGTGCGTGTTGCGAGTTAACAATCAAGAAGATCGTAACGCATCAATAATATTCACACGAACCAATGGTTTTTGCCTAGCCCAATATTTTAATCCAGACCAATGGTTTTGGCCTGGACCAATTTATTATTGTTAGTCAAAATCGAATCCAAACCTTTGTTTTGTCTTATCCAATGGGTTTTGACAATGGTTTAAGCCTGCGAGCCTCGTTAGCGATATATACATCACTGGTTTTCGTCACGCACGAATAATCTTTAATTAGTGTAGTGCATTTTGTATTCCACTTGTTGGCAACAATGTGTGCGCCTCGGTATGTTCTCCTTGTTGACAGTTGAACGAGATTCAAGCGCCGTTGTTAAAAGAGCAATAAATAAAAACACATCTTTCCATAATTTAGCACATATTTCTGGTGCAGTAGTGACCATGGTTACTATTTTGAATAGGTAATGTCCCCCAGAAGATGAAACAGAGTATGTAAAAGCAACAATGACGTCTGATGCAAGTGTAAAAGCCATGTTGTGGTCTCATTCAGAATTAATAATTGTTCCACCTGCTCCTATTTAGTTCCTTCCACCTGGCATTCTACTTTCTTGCATTTCCTCCACAGGACAAAACTTTCGTCTTTGAAATGCTGATCTTCATACCATAATCCCTACATTTCTGTTCAAGTTCAAACATATTGACATCCTCTCGACAGCCACCCAGGTTATCATCCATCGTACTCTCGGCCAATGATCGAAGTCTCCTTTCTACAATGCCTGAGTACACTTTGCCCGGGACACTTATCAAAGAAATACCGCCATAATTATTGCAATCTTTCCTGTTAGCTTGCTTATAAATTGACGTGATAACTGCTTTTCTCTAGTCAGAGGGTACATTTCCTAAACCCTATGCCTATTTGATTATCCTCTGTTTTCCCTCTACACTTTACAATTCAACTATCCCTGCTGCTTTGTTTATTTACCACCCTCTCTACTTCTTCAACCTGTCCTCATTCTCCTCCTGCATAACCTCAAAGTCTGCCACATAAGTCTCCATTAAGGGGAGGTGTGGCGGAATTGTTCAAGTTTCACAGTTTTCATCATAACATGACCAGATTTAAATCTCTTACAAAGAGCGTTGCTGGCATCTGTTGTGCTCATTTATATTTAAATAGCTTCATTAGTGTTTGAGTTATTGAACATGTTTGTATTATAAAGCTGGTCCCTTAAAAAAGTCCTTGAACCAAAGGTTTCATTCGACCAAGCTAATTCTTTTTCTGCATGCAGTTAAAATGTATAGAAACAATAATTGCTCTGGGGATTGGGGTTAGTTAGATAGATACTGTTCTTTCTAGAAATATTTAAACTCTTATTTTAAATATTTTTGAAATTCAGCATTATTAATTAAAATCTACCTATCAAAATTACATTAAAACTCAAAGCTGTTCAAAACCCAAAGTACATATACATTACTGTACCTTTAGCAACTATTGTACCAAGTAACAACAATGTGTGATAAGAATTGCACCACATGGAGCATATTGTACACAGCAACTATTGTACCAAGTAACAACAATGTTTGATAAGAATTGCACCACAGGGAGCATATTGTACACAGCAACTATTATACCAAGTAACAACAATGTATGATAAGAATTGCACCACAAGGAGCGTATTGTACACAGCAACTATTGTACCAAGTAACAACAATGTGTGATAAGAATTGCACAACACGGAGCATATTGTACACAGCTACTTTTGTACCAAGTAACAACAATGTGTGATAAGAATTGCACCGAAGGGAGCATATTGTACACAGCAACTTTTGTACCAAGTAACAACAATGTGTGATAAGAATTGCACAACACGGAGCATATTGTACACAGCAACTATTGTACCAAGTAACAACAATGTATGATAAGAATTGCACCACAAGGAGCATATTGTACACAGCAACTATTGTACCCAGTAACAACAATGTGTGATAAGAATTGCACCACAAGGAGCATATTGTACACAGCAACTTTTGTACCAAGTAACAACAATGTGTGATAAGAATTGCACAACACGGAGCATATTGTACACAGCAACTATTGTACCAAGTAACAACAATGTATGATAAGAATTGCACCACAGGGAGCATATTGTACACAGCAACTATTGTACCAAGTAACTACAATGTGTGATAAGAATTGCACCACACGGAGCATATTGTACACAGCAACTATTGTACCAAGTAACAACAATGCGTGATAAAAATTGCACCACAAGGAGCATATTGTACACAGCAACTATTGCACCAAGTAACAACAATGTGTGATAAGAATTCCACCACAGGGAGCATATTGTACACAGCAACTATTGTACCAAGTAACTACAATGTGTGATAAGAATTGCACCACACGGAGCATATTGTACACAGCAACTATTGTACTGTCCCCGTTTACCCGGATAGTAGGCTGTCAGATATCCGCCCCCTCAATCGGATTGCCAATAATCAAACGCACCGGCTCAGCTACACCAATGAAAATGGCACTGACAGATACTACCGAGGTTTGAGCACAGAAGTTACCAAGAAAATTATTGTGGAACACACCAAAATAGACGGGGGTTTATACTTACTTTTACTTACCTCTTAAAAATTATCTCGGGGATTGGGTTGACAACAGGATCTCTAAAGTATGCTCCCACAATAACCTTCACCATGACATTTAAAAATGAACCAGAACGAAGACGAGAACTTTGAACTGTACAAGAGCTTTTATTTCAAATAAAGGGTATGATTTTAACAACTCAACAAAATAAATGTGGCTATCAGTAGCCCATGTCAATCTGACTATGTCCTCCTAAAGGACTTGCAAAGTTATCAAGCAATATGTTAGCTCCCATGAGCTCAAAATAACGTAACATTCAAAACACATTTGGATTGGATAAGGAAGTCAGGACGAGACACATATATAGAGCATTTGGTTTCTTTTAATAAACATGACACTTGTATTTATAGGCGCAAGGCCTCAATGTGAACGACCTCGCCCGCTGATAACCAGTTGTCTGACCAGCTGCGATCTACCCTTCAACCTGACGCACACATGTCAAATGGGGCTCACTTGTCACGCCACACTGCGTAAGAATTCAGCTCCCTCTCAACAGCTTTAAATGTCCGCAAGACAACTCATATATATTGACGCAAGTCTTTCAAATGCTTTACTCACATACCACTGGATTATTCTGACAATCCCTAAACTTGTTAAGTTATCATCCAAATGTTTAATAAGTATAGTTTAGAGTATAAAACACACTCTTAAATGTTTATAACAAAATCACATAAATTATTTATAACAATTAGAAATTGTTTATAATATTGTCGAAGATAAATACAAAAATTTTAAACACGCCTTTAACATTACTTTCGTTCCACATTATTGTCAAAGATATTTACATCATTATTTACAATATTAACATTTAAATTATTCAACTTATTAATTTAAGAAATACATTTAACCACATGTTCATCCGGTTGGTAATTTCATAATCGTGTCAATATAATCGACCAATGAAGGTTAGTTATACATGTTAATGTCACAATCTGGTTTAATAAAGGTTGTAATAATTATTATAATTATTTGTGACGGTAATCTTCATTCAAAATCTTATCTCAAATTCTTTCAAAACTCTTGTTAATTATAACAGTAAATTCACTTGATTCATTTTCAACGAACTATGACAATACACTCCATCGGAAAATACTTCGCTTACAAAATAATGCACAAAACTGCATTAAAATTAGGCCCAAAATTCATCATATATTAATATATATGGCATCAAAATCTTCCACAGAACTCACAAAAACCTCCACTAACAAATTCTTTATCATTAATAATTACTGTGGGAACCTTCTTCATTTATTTAAGGGCAATATACATCAGCGACTTTCAACACGTCCGCTGCACTAGCGATTATACATTCATAGTTCCACTTAAAAATTCTTATAATCATTACTTGTTTCAAAACTGTTGTCATTTAACCTTCGTGGATTTCATTCATGAATCGAAATGAAGTAAAAACTTGCCAATCACAAACAAATTTAATAGTGAATACGCTTATATACGCCTGTCTGGTCTATCAAAATTTAAGATTAACATCTTCAAAGAATTGTAGTATAAAAATACTATCATCAAACAAAGTGCGACTAAACTGCAAAATAGTCGAATAGAATCCAATTAGACTGGGGAATGCAAACATCATTATATAAATCTCTAATTGAGAAAAAAACTCCTAACTAAAGTTCACGACTTTAATGCATTCAATAATTCATAATTTAAGTTCATCTTTCACAAAATGGTCTATGATGCAATGATCGTTCATAACTGACGATAAATGTCTGTGTTGCAATCAATTCAAATAACGACTAGTATTTCCAAGATCGTCGACAACGTAATGGATTTTAACGCTCTAAAATCATTTAAATGTTCTTCCTTCTTGATGATGACAGAAAATTGGTCAAAGTAATTAAACTGGGGTAGAACTACTTTAATAAAGTGACACGCTGTCTGAATTTAAATCTGCCATAAAAATCATTAACTTATAGTCAAATCGTGACTACAAAAAAATAAGCAAATTACTGAAAAATCTACATATCAGTCTCAACTGATCCAAAATCATTTAACTATGCCCATGACATAACAATGTCTTAATAAATCGTCGAAAAAGGCATAACTCATCAATGTGTACTGAGAATAGGAATCTCAAACAAGAATATAGGGCAAAATACATGAGGACAAAAAATATGGGAAAATGGTTGCTCAAATATTGCTAAGAAACTCAAATACAATAAACGTTCACGACTACCTTATCTGCCGATTGACGTTCCAGAGGAAAATTCCCCAAAGAAGACTGCTGATGGATCCATTTCACCAAGTTAAAGCTGAGCTCCATCCTCGAAATAGGAAATAGCACCCTCGGAGAATCGAACTGCTTCCTCCTCCGGAAATTGCACTGCTCCGTGAAGACGAACGACATCCTTCCGGCAATAATCTTCTTTGTGAGTCGGGACAACCCTGACCTCTCTTGAAAAATCCCTGAAGTTCCAGTAGAAAATCGCCATGAAGTTTTTGTAGTAATTTCCGAAGAAATATTCATATTCAGTGAGTATGAAATCATTTCCATTGCTGTTTGATAGTATTCAGCGTTGAACCACGAAACATGGGTGTAGATGGTTATTCAACACATGTTCGCTTGTGTGGAATAGCAATTAGCGAAGTTCCATGCTGCTATCTTACTCCGTTGAAATATGTCCCAATTGCATTAAAGTCCTTTAGCCTTCCATCTTCTCTTCGGTTATGGTAATAGAAGAACAAAATGCCGTATTAAACTGCTCCATAGTACTGTAGCGTTGTGTCACAAAAGCAATCTGAAGTCTCCCTATTTCACTAGCCGTGTCAGCCGTGGCGTAGATTCTGGCGATACAAAGTGCTTCTCATGTGGCGAGAAAATCACTTTTGTCAGTCGTCTAAAATTGCCAATATCTTCCAAAATAATTCCTCGAAATTGTTCAACTTTCTTACACTCCTTACTGTAGCAATGCACAATAGAATTAGCTTATAGGCGACCGCTAACTGTTCACAGCTAATCTTGTAGACGCGTTATAATGTGCGTTTCAACTTCACCTAGATTTACTCACAGTAAACTTGCACTTCTTGTATGCTCGACTCTCGTTTAATGCAGTGGCTTCACCACGCGTTATAAAGACGACTCTTACTATTAATCTCACTCGACGTTTCACCGAAATGACTATTTGAGATCTGACGATTGAGCTATCAGACGATTGAGCTATCAGACGATTGAGGCTCCTCTCTTCTGCGCAAGGCCTTTTATAAACTTCATGAGGGGCGTATCCATCCCTTCCATAGCGTGTTACTGCGTCATCGCTAGAAGTTCCAACTTCGTCAATACATGACGGATTTTCAAAATTCAAAAACTGAAAATAAATTTCACCAAAATTCCAGAACAATGCCTCTATTGCAAATGGATTTCCACAATTCTGCATTCCAAAAAGTAATAAAAATATCATAGTTTCAGCAATCTCCGTCTTCCTTCACACTATCGTTCATTGGTTCGAGCCTCCCCTCCAATAGCATAATTTCTTCCTCAGCAGAATTCCACGTTTCCTGCGACTGCGTCGTAGATCTCGGATCTTTCTCGAATAAATGTTGACGTCACTGAGAATCTCAGCTCAAGTAGCCTGCTGGCATAACGTCTGCGTCATCCGTGCTTACGTCATGACTACTCACGTCATAACTATGACAGCCATAACTTTCTTTATAATTTCCAAAATAGCCACCGTGGTCTCTATATAATTCAATTACGGGGGCATTCTCCCCTCACCACGTTTTAAAAACAGTTGCAAATTGTTTTTAAACTCAGTGTTACAAGTACCTCAACTCTCTTGAACACGAAATTGAATTATTATCGGCTTACTCTAGTATGATATTTCCTCTATGTTCCTTAATCATTAATCTCTTCTACTCTGGGTTGTGTGGGGTTAAATGCATTCTCTCCTCTCTACTTTCTCTTCTGTCCAGTATTTCTATTTTCTAAGTTCTGCTGGCTCGTAGAAGGCCCAGGATCGATTACAACATCCTGCCTTTTCTTTTGGTTGTCGGCTTCTTTTTCCCGTAATTCTTTTAGGTATTGCTGGCTTTCCTTCTCTCTTTCCTGATACTGATCGGGTGTCATAACCTGACCTTGAGGATTCTGATTTCTGTTTTGGCTCTGGTTATTTCTGTTATAATTTCTGTTATAACCATTATTGTTGTAATATCTGCCTCTTCCATTGTTGTAATTTCCTCGATTATAGTTCCAGCCTCTTCTCTGTTGATACGGTCGGTAACCTTGCGATCTGTTATTTCGAAACTGATTATTCCTGTGAGGACCTACATTGTCAGTTTTCCCCTCATCTGGCTTGTCAGTTTGTTGGACTTGGTCCATATATACAGTATTTATTTCTTTGAAGTCATGCCTTTGACCTTTCTGTATCACGTTAGGCATTGGGCTTGTGTAGTCTAACCTCCTCAGTAATTCATCCATGCTGGTCAAATCCCTGATGTTTGACGAAATGATTAATCTCCTCACCTCAACAGGCAGCATACGAGAAATCGCATCAATTAGTTGCTCCGTTGACAATGGGGGTTGCAAAATTCTCAAGCGGGATAATTGACTCGTAAAGAAATCAGCGTACCGTGTTGGAAGAGTACCTGAGTATTTTCTTGAATACACCTCCGCTCTTAACGAATTCTGCGATTCTATGGACCAAAATCGTTTGATTAATGCCTCTGCAAACTCGTCAAAGTTACTGAATGTGTATCTAAATGCGCGAAACCATTCGAGGGGTCCTCCAATCAAAAATCTCTCCACTATCTTCATCTCCCTCTCTCTGGGAATGTGAGCTTCGATGAAATAATCTTTGAGGTTCCTTACATATTCTATAGGTGTCAAACTATCAGTGTTGCTGAATTTTTGCGGTTTGTCTTCAAAATTCCTGATGACCGTCACGTTCCTCGGATATGAATCCGGGTAGTTTTTCCCACTATCTCGATAGTTCCACTCAGGTTCCATATTCCTCTCGTCATCTTCCTCCCTGAATCTGGATATACGTTCTTCAGGAGTCACGTCTCTCTCTTCTGGATCTAGGTTATATCTTCTGGCATAATTCCTATTGGTTTCGCAAGCCAAGCCTTCTGTATCCTTGTCAGTGATTTCCGTTAAGACTTTCTTGATTAACTCTTCTTTGTAGGTCTCCATCAAACTAGCCTCTCCTAGCTTCAAATTCTGCAGTTTACTCGACGTTTCATTCACATCAGAGACAACTTTATGAATCTGTTCCTCTAATGCAGATTTTAATGCTTGCACATCCTGATCTAATTGTGTTCTATCTTCAACTTGTCTTTCGGATAGCGAATCCATCCTGACGCTTAAATCTTTCCTAATCTGTACTACTTCATTGTTAATATCAATTTGAGTACTGACAAGTTTTCTTTCAATACGTTCCTGAATTTGGGTTACATGTTCCCCACTTGACTTATACCACTCGTCTTTACATACTGCTACATTTGCCGTTAACATTTCTGCTATGTCTACTTCGATATCTTCTTTCAATACTTTATTATGGTCTAATACTTGGGTTCTCATGACCTCTACATCATACTTTAAACCTGCTAAAGACGCTGTCGTTCTAACTGACTCATCAACTAATCTAGTCGTTAATGCACTTATATTACGCGTACAAAGGGTTTTCGAATTTTCTATCTCTTCCCTGACTTTATTTACATCAGTTTGGACTCTAGCAATATCTACGAAAACTGTGTTGACTTCTACTTGAATCTTAGTTATGTCACTTTGCACCTCATTTACATCCGAATGAATGTTATTAATATCAACCTGAACATTGGATACATCAGTTCTAACATTTTGGATTTCTCTTTGGACTTCCTCAACCTTGTCTTGGACAGTCGCAACATCATTTTTAACAACAACTACCTCAGCCCTAGCACAAGAAATATCACCTCGGACATTAGCCACATCTAGATTCAACATTGTAAGATCTTTCTGGACCTTAGAAACATCGGTTTTAACATCAGACACATTTGTGCGGATGTCAGTTACAGTATTCTCAATTCCTTGGGTATTAATCTGTAAACGCAACATATTATCCTCTAAGTTAGCAGAACTGGTCTGGAGAACTTTCATATTAGCAGACAAATTACTAGCATTCTCCTCCATTCGACTAGCATTCTCCTCCATTCGACTAGTATTCCTAGCTTCCATCTCCTTTATACTCTCATTCAGCATCTGCTTCATACTACTATTCATGCTTGCTTTCAAGTTAGCAGACATCTCCTCTAACATCATCCTCAAACTTTCATCTGCCATTACAATATTATTCAAAAATTAGACTGCTGTAGGGACATACATCAAAAGAGCAAAATAACAACATTTGAGCAACACTTTTCACCATATATAAATTTGATCAATTTTCTGTCTTAAATCTAACTTATAACTACCTTACAATTAACTTTCGAAGACACTTCATGTTGAAACAAACTCAAGCACATGTTCAAATTTCCCTGGCTCATTTTAAAATATCCTAACACAAATAATTTACATTTACAATCCAAATAATTTAATTTTATTTTTAATATGACTAAAATGTCATAAGCCGGTCAAATAAAATAAGATTCCAGATCGTAGGCGATTTTTCTAAGTTTCCAGCCTATTTAACCTTTCTCAAGTTGTATAAGAACTGATCTTTTCTGAGTGTAATTTTCCTAATACAATACAACATTTAATTCCTATATAATCACACTCTTAAATTCTACAATTGGCCAAGACATCTAACAAAGAATCCACCTCTTTATTTGAGTCTAATCGAGCCACACGTTTTAGGTTTGCCAATCCTACTGGCGTTCAACCTGGTGATCCACTTATGTTGAATCGAGCCCCACGTTTTAGGTGTGCCAATCCTTCTGTCCCCGTTTACCCGGATAGTAGGCTGTCAGATATCCGCCCCCTCAATCGGATTGCCAATAATCAAACGCACCGGCTCAGCTACACCAATGAAAATGGCACTGACAGATACTACCGAGGTTCGAGCACAGAAGTTACCAAGAAAATTATTGTGGAACACACCAAAATAGACGGGGGTTCATACTTACTTTTACTTACCTCTTAAAAATTATCTCGGGGATTGGGTTGACAACAGGATCTCTAAAGTATGCTCCCACAATAACCTTCACCATGACATTTAAAAATGAACCAGAACGAAGACGAGAACTTTGAACTGTACAAGAGCTTTTATTTCAAATAAAGGGTATGATTTTAACAACTCAACAAAATAAATGTGGCTATCAGTAGCCCATGTCAATCTGACTATGTCCTCCTAAAGGACTTGCAAAGTTATCAAACAATATGTTAGCTCCCATGAGCTCAAAATAACGTAACATTCAAAACACATTTGGATTGGATAAGGAAGTCAGGACGAGACACATATATAGAGCATTTGGTTTCTTTTAATAAACATGACACTTGTATTTATAGGCACAAGCCTCAATGTGAACGACCTCGCCCGCTGATAACCAGTTGTCTGACCAGCTGCGATCTACCCTTCAACCTGACGCACACATGTCAAATGGGGCTCACTTGTCACGCCACACTGCGTAAGAATTCAGCTCCCTCTCAACAGCTTTAAATGTCCGCAAGACAACTCATATATACTGACGCAAGTCTTTCAAATGCTTTACTCACATACCACTGGATTATTCTGACAATCCCTAAACTTGTTAAGTTATCATCCAAATGTTTAATAAGTATAGTTTAGAGTATAAAACACACTCTTAAATGTTTATAACAAAATCACATAAATTATTTATAACAATTAGAAATTGTTTATAATATTGTCGAAGATAATTACAAAAATTTTAAACACGCCTTTAACATTACTTTCGTTCCACATTATTGTCAAAGATATTTACATCATTATTTACAATATTAACATTTAAATTATTCAACTTATTAATTTAAGAAATACATTTAACCACATGTTCATCCGGTTGGTAATTTCATAATCGTGTCAATATAATCGACCAATGAAGGTTAGTTATACATGTTAATGTCACAATCTGGTTTAATAAAGGTTGTAATAATTATTATAATTATTTGTGACGGTAATCTTCATTCAAAATCTTATCTCAAATTCTTTCAAAACTCTTGTTAATTATAACAGTAAATTCACTTGATTCATTTTCAACGAACTATGACAATACACTCCATCGGAAAATACTTCGCTTACAAAATAATGCACAAAACTGCATTAAAATTAGGCCCAAAATTCATCATATATTAATATATATGGCATCAAAATCTTCCACAGAACTCACAAAAACCTCCACTAACAAATTCTTTATCATTAATAATTACTGTGGGAACCTTCTTCATTTATTTAAGGGCATTATACCTCAGCGACTTTCAACACGTCCGCTGCACTAGCGATTATACATTCATAGTTCCACTTAAAAATTCTTATAATCATTACTCGTTTCAAAACTGTTGTCATTTAACCTTCGTGGATTTCATTCATGAATCGAAATGAAGTAAAAACTTGCCAATCACAAACAAATTTAATAGTGAATACGCTTATATACGCCTGTCTGGTCTATCAAAATTTAAGATTAACATCTTCAAAGAATTGTAGTATAAAAATACTATCATCAAACAAAGTGCGTCTAAACTGCAAAATAGTCGAATAGAATCCAATTAGACTGGGGAATGCAAACATCATTATATAAATCTCTAATTGAGAAAAAAAACTCCTAACTAAAGTTCACGACTTTAATGCATTCAATAATTCATAATTAAAGTTCATCTTTCACAAAATGGTCTATGATGCAATGATCGTTCATAACTGACGATAAATGTCTGTGTTGCAATCAATTCAAATAACGACTAGTATTTCCAAGATCGTCGACAACGTAATGGATTTTAACGCTCTAAAATCATTTAAATGTTCTTCCTTCTTGATGATGACAGAAAATTGGTCAAAGTAATTAAACTGGGGTAGAACTACTTTAATAAAGTGACACGCTGTCTGAATTTAAATCTGCCATAAAAATCATTAACTTATAGTCAAATCGTGACTACAAAAAAATAAGCAAATTACTGAAAAATCTACATATCAGTCTCAACAGATCCAAAATCATTTAACTATGCCCATGACATAACAATGTCTTAATAAATCGTCGAAAAAGGCATAACTCATCAATGTGTACTGAGAATAGGAATCTCAAACAAGAATATAGGGCAAAATACATGAGGACAAAAAATATGGGAAAATGGTTGCTCAAATATTGCTAAGAAACTCAAATACAATAAACGTTCACGACTACCTTATCTGCCGATTGACGTTCCAGAGGAAAATTCCCCAAAGAAGACTGCTGATAGATCCATTTCACCAAGTTAAAGCTGAGCTCCATCCTCGAAATAGGAAATAGCACCCTCGGAGAATCGAACTGCTTCCTCCTCCGGAAATTGCACTGCTCCGTGAAGACGAACGACATCCTTCCGGCAATAATCTTCTTTGTGAGTCGGGACAACCCTGACCTCTCTTGAAAAATCCCTGAAGTTCCAGTAGAAAATCGCCATGAAGTTTTTGTAGTAATTTCCGAAGAAATATTCATATTCAGTGAGTATGAAATCATTTCCATTGCTGTTTGATAGTATTCAGCGTTGAACCACGAAACATGGGTGTAGATGGTTATTCAACACATGTTCGCTTGTGTGGAATAGCAATTAGCGAAGTTCCATGCTGCTATCTTACTCCGTTGAAATATGTCCCAATTGCATTAAAGTCCTTTAGCCTTCCATCTTCTCTTCGGTTATGGTAATAGAAGAACAAACTGCCGTATTAAACTGCTCCATAGTACTGTAGCGTTGTGTCACAAAAGCAATCTGAAGTCTCCCTATTTCACTAGCCGTGTCAGCCGTGGCGTAGATTCTGGCGATACAAAGTGCTTCTCATGTGGCGAGAAAATCACTTTTGTCAGTCGTCTAAAATTGCCAATATCTTCCAAAATAATTCCTCGAAATTGTTCAACTTTCTTACACTCCTTACTGTAGCAATGCACAATAGAATTAGCTTATAGGCGACCGCTAACTGTTCACAGCTAATCTTGTAGACGCGTTATAATGTGCGTTTCAACTTCACCTAGATTTACTCACAGTAAACTTGCACTTCTTGTATGCTCGACTCTCGTTTAATGCAGTGGCTTCACCACGCGTTATAAAGACGACTCTTACTATTAATCTCACTCGACGTTTCACCGAAATGACTATTTGAGATCTGACGATTGAGCTATCAGACGATTGAGCTATCAGACGATTGAGGCTCCTCTCTTCTGCGCAAGGCCTTTTATAAACTTCATGAGGGGCGTATCCATCCCTTCCATAGCGTGTTACTGCGTCATCGCTAGAAGTTCCAACTTCGTCAATACATGACGGATTTTCAAAATTCAAAAACTGAAAATAAATTTCACCAAAATTCCAGAACAATGCCTCTATTGCAAATGGATTTCCACAATTCTGCATTCCAAAAAGTAATAAAAATATCATAGTTTCAGCAATCTCCGTCTTCCTTCAGACTATCGTTCATTGGTTCGAGCCTCCCCTCCAATAGCATAATTTCTTCCTCAGCAGAATTCCACGTTTCCTGCGACTGCGTCGTAGATCTCGGATCTTTCTCGAATAAATGCTGACGTCACTGAGAATCTCAGCTCAAGTAGCCTGCTGGCATAACGTCTGCGTCATCCGTGCTTACGTCATGACTACTCACGTCATAACTATGACAGCCATAACTTTCTTTATAATTTCCAAAATAGCCACCGTGGTCTCTATATAATTCAATTACGGGGGCAGTACCAAGTAACTACAATGTGTGATAAGAATTGCACCACAAGGAGCATATTGTACACAGCAACTATTGTACCAAGTAACTACAATGTGTGATAAGAATTGCACCACAAGGAGCATATTGTACACAGCAACTATTGTACCAAGTAACTACAATGTGTGATAAGAATTGCACCACACGGAGCATATTGTACACAGCAACTATTGCACCAAGTAACAACAATGTGTGATAAGAATTGCACCACAAGGAGCATATTGTACACAGCAACTTTTGTACCAAGTAACAACAATGTGTGATAAGAATTGCAACACACGGAGCATATTGTACACCCCAACTATTGTACCAAGTAACAACAATGCGTGATAAGAATTGCACCACAAGG
The DNA here is from genome assembly GCA_946902985.2 of Meconema thalassinum. Lineage (NCBI taxonomy): Eukaryota > Metazoa > Arthropoda > Insecta > Orthoptera > Tettigoniidae > Meconema > Meconema thalassinum. Next base: position 17,131,765 of record OX336395.1, on the reverse strand, counting down.
AGCATATTGTACACAGCAACTATTGTACCAAGTAACTACAATGTGTGATAAGAATTGCACCACAGGGAGCATATTGTACACCCCAACTATTGTACCAAGTAACAACAATGCGTGATAAGAATTGCACCACACGGAGCATATTGTACACCCCAACTATTGTACCAAGTAACAACAATGTGTGATAAGAATTGCACCACAGGGAGCATATTGTACACAGCAACTATTGTACCAAGTAACAACAATGCGTGATAAGAATTGCACCACAAGGAGCATATTGTACAAGGCAACTATTGTACCAAGTAACAACAATGTGTGATAAGAATTGCACCACACGGAGCATATTGTACACAGCAACTATTGTACCAAGTAACTACAATGTGTGATAAGAATTGCACCACAGGGAGCATATTGTACACCCCAACTATTGTACCAAGTAACAACAATGCGTGATAAGAATTGCACCACACGGAGCATATTGTACACAGCAACTATTGCACAAAGTAACAACAATGTGTGATAAGAATTGCACCACACGGAGCATATTGTACACAGCAACTATTGTACCAAGTAACAACAATGCGTGATAAGAATTGCACCACAAGGAGCATATTGTACACAGCAACTATTGTACCAAGTAACTACAATGTGTGATAAGAATTGCACCACAAGGAGCATATTGTACACAGCAACTATTGTACCAAGTAACTACAATGTGTGATAATAATTGCTCCACACGGAGCATATTGTACATTGCAACTATTGTACCAAGTAACAACAATGCGTGATAAGAATTGCACCACAAGGAGCATATTGTACTTAGCAACTATTGTACCGAGTAACAACCATGTGTGATAAGAATTGCACCACAAGGAGCGTATTGTACCAAGTAACAACAATGTGTGACAAGAATTGCACCACACGGAGCATACTGTACACAGCAACTATTGTACCAAGTAACAACAATGTGTGATAAGAATTGCACCACATGGAGCATATTGTACACAGCAACTATTGTACAAAGTAACAACAATGTGTGATAAGAATTGCACCACAAGGGGCATATTGTACACAGCAACACATTGGAAAAGAGCTATGCGAGAAAGAGGCAAGTTAATATTTACTGCCCTCCTCCTTATGCTTCCCCTTCACATCTCCTCGCCATTTCTTCCTGAGATATTTCCTGCCACTTTGCAAGTCTCCTGGTTATTTCCCCTCTTCTGTATTATTATTATTGTTGTTTGAGTCTTCAGTCTTTTGACTGGTTTGATGCAGCTATCCATGCCTCCCTGTCCTGAGCTAATCGTTTCATCTCTACATAGCTACCACACCCTACATCCGAGGCAATCTGTTTAACATATACTAACCTTAATCTACCCCTACAGTTCTTGTCCTCGACCCTTCCTTCCATAACTAAGCTTGCTATTCCTGGGTGTCTTAGTATGTGTCCTACCAACCTATCTCTTCTCTTCATTAGCAGTCGCCAGAAACATCTCTCCTCTCCCACTCGTCTTAATACCTCTTTGTTTGTAACCCTATCTACCCATCTGATCTTCATCATTCTCCTGTAACACCACATTTCAAATGCTTCAATTCTCATCTTTTCTGCTGCACCAATAGTCCAGGTTTCACTTCCATAGAGCGCCACGCTCCAGACAAAGGCTTTCAAAAATGACTTCCTAATACCTAAATCTATATTCGATGTCAGCAGATTCCTTTTTTGTAGAAATGCTTTTCTTGCCTGAGCCAACCTACTTTTTATATCCTCTTTGCTTCGTCCATCACTGGTTATTCTGCTTCCTAAGTAACAGAAGTCTCCTACTTCCTTCAGCTTTTCACCTGCCAATTTGATCTCCATAGAGGTTTCTGATTTATTTCGGCTGCATTCCAGTATTTTTGTTTTACATTTATTAATTTTCATCATGAATTCTTTCCGTAAGACGGAGTCCATACCATTCAAAAACTCATTCAAATCCTCAGGCTTGTCAGCCAAGATGACGATGTCATCAGCAAATCTCAGAGTTGAAATTATTTCTCCTTGAATCTTCACTCCCACTTTAATTTTTTCTCTAATTTCCTTCATTGCTTGTTCAATGTAAAGATTGAAAAGTATGGGTGATAAGTTGCAGCCTTGCCTTACACCTTTCTGAATACCAGCTTGTCTCTCATGTCCTTCAACTCGAATGGCTGCTGTCTGGTTTCTGTATAGATTGTATATCACCCTCCTATCCCTGTACTTTATTCCAATCGATTTCAAAATGTCAAACAATTTAGTCCAATCAACGTTATCAAAAGCCTTTTCTAAGTCTACAAAAGCCATGAACGTTCTCTTATCTTTGCTTATTCTACCTTCCAAAATCAGCCTAAGACTTAGTACAGCTTCCCTTGTTCCTACATTTCTCCTGAAACCAAACTGGTCTTCACCCAACTCCGTTTCTATCTGGCTCTCAATCCTCTTGTAAATTATTCTAGACAGGATCTTTGAAGCATGAGTAATCAAGCTGATTGTACGGTAATCTTCACATCTGTCAGCTCCCACTTTCTTTGGTATAGGGATGATTACATTCTTCTTGAAATCAGGGGGTACCTCACCTGTCTCATAAATCCTACACACCAAGTGAAACAACCTGATCAGAACTTCATCTCCTATGCAGCGTAGCAACTCAATCGGTATATCATCTATGCCTGGTGCTTTGTTCCTGCTTAAGTCTTCCAAAGCTCTATCAAATTCTGATCTCAATATTAAATCTCCTTTCGCATCCTCATCAATTTCCTCCTCCCTTTCCATTACATGATTCTCAATCTCCTTTCCCTTATACAAACTCTCTATGTAAGCTTTCCATCTCTCAACCTTTTCTTCCCTATCTGTTAGAGGCTTTCCATTTTTGTCCTTAATATTACAGCACTTAGTCTTCTTTTCCCCAAAAGTATTCTTAGTCCTTCGATAAGCTGTGTCTACTTTTCCTAATTTCAGACAATTTTCTATACCAGCACATTTCTCTTTCAACCATTCTTCTTTCGCTTCCTTGCACTTCTTGCTAACCTCATTTGTCAGACGTCTGTATTCTGCTTTCCCCTTTTCATCTCTTACATTCTTGTGCTTCCGCCTTTCATCCATCAATTCGAGTATATCCTGAGTGATCCACGGTTTTCTACCTATTCTCTCTTTCCTACCAATGTTTTCTTCTGCGGATTTTGTTATTTCATTCTTCAAAAGTGCCCATTTGTCTGCAATTGAAGTTTGTTTAGGGTTTTTCATTAGTCCTTCCTTTATACTCTTCTTAAATCTTTCGTTTACATCCTTCTCTTTCAGTCTGTCTATTGCCCACCTGTTTGGCTTTTGACTTTTCTTCAGTTTCTTCAACTTTAATCTGCATTTCATTACAACCGGATTGTGGTCAGAGTTTATGCCAGCACCAGGATATGTTTTACAATCCAAAATCTGGTTTCGAAACCTCTGCTTGACCATAATGACGTCGATTTGGTAACGCCCTGTATCTCCTGGTCTCATCCATGTGTATATTCTTCTATTGTGGTTATTGAATAAGGTGTTAGCTATGACCAACTCATGCTCAGTGCAGAATTCTACCAGCCTGCTTCCTCGATCATTCCTCTCACCCAATCCGAAATCTCCTACTATCTTGCCTTCTCTCCCTTTTCCTACCACAGCATTCCAATCTCCCATTACTATAACATTTTCATCACCCTTGATATACCTCAGAATTTCGTCTATTTCTTCGTAGACCTTTTCAACATCCTCATCATCAGCTTGACTGGTAGGCATATAGACTTGTACCACTGTGGTGCAGGTAGGTTTAGTATTTATTTTTGCTACAATAATCCGTTCACTATATTGCTCATAATATTCCACCCGCTGTCCAAGTTTCCTACTCAATATGAGGCCAACCCCTGCTTGGCCATTGTTTGATTTAGTGCTAATGACCCTATAGTCTCCTGACCAAAAGTCCTGTTCTTCCTGCCAGCGCATTTCACTAATCCCAACCAAATCCAACCTCAACCTATCCATTTCCCTAAGTTTTCTAACCTTCCATTTCCTAGCAGACTTCTAACATTCCACACTCCGATCCGTAGAATGTCAGATTTCCTCTTTGTCACTTCTGTGATGTTAACCCTCTCTCGAGTAGTCCCCACCCGGAGATCCGAACGGGGGACTAGTTTACCTCCGGATTGAAATTTTACAAGGGAGGAGGCCATCATCACATGTATTTATGCATAGAGAGGTGCATATCTTCGGGAATAGCATACGGCTGTAGTTTCCCGTTGCTTTCAGCCGTGCAGCAGGACGCAGTGTAGCGATTATTTGGCTTATATTATCAATATCTTAACCGTCTATAAGACTAGTAAATAATTGATTTATTCTGAAAGGCTGCTACTCCCTTTCAGAATAAGTAAAGAGCAATTCTACCAACAAAAATACTAACCTTCTACCGTACTAACAATTAAATACCAAAATTCTACTAACGAAAAATACTAAAGTTCCACCAACAACAAATACTACCACTAAAACAGTCTGTCACCAGACACACTCACATGCAATCACACATCACAGTCTACTGAAACAATGAACTAGAACTAATAAACAATGCAACTGCTACCAGACACACTCACACACCACAGTCTAATAGAACAATGACATATATCTAATAGACAAACTAACTACCTACTTACAACTACAGCTAACTACATACTTACTGTACTGTTATTTGAATTTACAATATTTACAAAATGCAATTTAGATAGAAAATACTTACAAAATGTAATTTAGATTCAAAATAGTCACAAAATGCAACTAAGAATAAAAATACTTACAAAATACCCTAGAAACAAATCCTGATACCATCCTAGAATTTTCAAGTAACGTTTAAGAAAAGAAAATATAACTTTCTTATTATGAAACAAATAACTGCCTAAGAAATAGGACATTTTCTACCAACCCCTCGTCCACGTCGTGGGAGACGGGCAACGGCACAAAGTAGGGGATCGCCTGTAGGGGTGAAGTACAGTGGGGACTTCGTGTGCCCCGGGACCGTTACGGTAGCTGTGAAGGTCCTACAGGAACCCTGAAAAGTGACGGCTAACGGGGCTCTGGTGAAGCTACGATAGGCCCAGAAAGCCAGTAGTGGATGATACCAAATGCTTTCAAAAATGGAACGAGCCTCGGACAGGATGGATTTAATAGACGACGACACGGCTTTACACACGGACTAAGATTTGGAACTTTAAACCTAAGAACGCTGACGGGGAAGGTGGAGGAGATAGTGGATATGATGGAAAGAAGGAAGTTGGATTTATTGGGATTGGCAGAAACAAAGTGGAAAGGGGAAGGAAGGAGAGAACTGAGAAAAGGCTATAGACTGTACTGGAGTGGGAATGAAGAGGGAAAGAGGAATGGAGTGGGAGTAGTAGTACGAGATGGTTTAAAAGAAGAAGTGAGAAGAATAAGTGATAGAATGATGAAAGTGAAAGTAGCACTGAGGGGAGAGACCATAGAAATAGTGCAAGTGTATGCTCCACAAGTAGGCTGCGCCTCTGAAGAGAAGGAGGAGTTTGAAGAGGAATTGCAGAAGCAGCTGGTCGGAAGAAATATGATTGTTATGGGGGATCTCAATGCCCATGTAGGAAGTGAAAGACAAGGTTATGAGAGTGTTCTAGGACCAGAGGGTTGGGGCGGAAGAAATGAGGAAGGAAAGAGACTGTTGGACTTCTGCCAGAGGAACAGCCTGCTAGTTGGGAACTCCTGGTTTAAGAAAAGAGAGAGCCACACAATCACATGGTACAGTGATGACTTGACCAGGAAGTCGGTGGTCGACTATATATTGTATGAAAAAGAACTAAATAAGAACATCACGGACATCAAGGTTATACCATCGGAGAACCTGGATAGCGACCATCGATTGCTGGTAATGAACCTGAGAGGGAGTAAGGAGAAGAAAGGGACTGAGAACCAGGAAAGACGTATAAGGATATGGAAACTGAAAGAAGGGGATAGAAGGGTCGAGTACCTCAAAATGGTAAAGGAAGGGATTCCAACAGATGAAGAAAGAGGGGTGGAAGAGGAATGGGCTAGATTTAAGAAGACACTAGTAGGTGCAGCAGAAGCAGTATGTGGGAGGACAAGTAGTAAGAAGAGGTGGAAGGAAACACCATGGTGGAATGAGAAGACAAAAGATATAGTAAGGGAAAAGAATAGAGCCTTTAGGAGGTGGTACCAAAATAGGACGGTAGAGACAAGGGAAGAGTACCAGGAAAGAAAGAAGGAGGCGAAGAGAGTAGTGGCTGAGGAGAGAAGAAAGTGGATGGAAGAGTGGACAAAGATGATGAAGGAGGATAGTGAAGGTACAAAGAAGGTCCTGTATGGGATGGTAAAAACTAAGAGGCGGAAGGATCCTACGGATTATGTTAGAATGGTGAACAAAAGGGGACAAGAGATAGAAAATAGGGAAGAACTGAAGAAAATGAGGAAAGAATATTTTGAAGAACTTCTGAACCCAAATGGAAAAGATGGTGAGGAGGAAGAAATCGGGGAAGAGGAAGATGAACTGCAAATAGAAAAGGACTTAACATGGAATGAAGTGGAAGATGCAGTGAACAAGATGAAAGGAGGGAAGGCACCGGGTGTGGATGAGTTGAGTGTGGAGATGGTGAGAGCAGCAGGAGAGGTGGGGATACAGTGGTTGTACCGAGTGATGAGGACAGTATGAAAGGAAAGGAAGACCCCAGAGGACTGGAAAAAAGGAATAATTGTCCCGATCTTCAAGAAAGGTAGTAGAACAGATTGCAGAAACTATCGGGGAATAACACTGATGAGTCATTGTGCAAAGATCTTCGAGAAAGTTTTGGAAAAGAGAATTAGGACAAGGATAGAAGGAGGGATGAGGGAAGAACAACATGGCTTCAGAGCAGGAAGGTCCACAGTGGATTTGATTTTTGCTGTCAGGCAGTTACAAGAACAGCACTATGAGTATGGAACAGATCTACTGATGGCTTTCCTGGATATTGAGAAAGCATATGACAGTGTATGCAGAAACAAAGTGTGGAAGTCCCTGGAGGATAGAGGAGTAGAGAAATGGACAATAAAGAGGATTAAGGAGATGTACAAGGGAAGCGTGAGCTGTGTGAAAGTGCGAGGAGAGAGATCAGACTGGTTGGAACAGAGAAACGGCCTGAAACAAGGAAGTGCCTTGTCACCATTACTTTTCATTGTGGTGATGGATGACATAATGACCCGAGTGGCACAAGTAATTGGGGAAGGAAAGATGAAAGCAATGGTGTTTGCAGATGATTTGATGATTTGGGGAAACAAGGAGGAGGTGGTACAGGAACAGTTGAACGTGTGGGAAGGAATAATACAAGGATATGGGATGAAATTTAGCATAAATAAGAGTGAGATGGTGATCACAACAAGGAAGAAGGAAAGAACCACAACGGGAATAACAATTGGTGGGGAACAGCTGAAGAAAGTGGAGAGTTTCAAGTATCTGGGAAGCCTGATACAAGAGAATGGAAGAAACGATAGAGAAATAAATGAGCGGGGGAGGCAGGCAGAAGCATTTCGGAGGAGTGTGAGAAGCATGTTATGGAGCAAGGATATCCCTCAGAACAGCAAAAAGATCATAGATCGGACGTACTATGTCCCTATCCTGACGTATGCCTCGGAGACCTGGGTTATGAAAGGAAGGGAGAAGAGCAAAATACAGGCCAGTGAGATGAGGTTCTTGAGAAGCAGTATTGGAGCTACAAAGAGGGACAGAATATGAAATGAGAGGACCAGAGAATTAATGAAGGAGGAACCATTACAGGATGGTATAGAGAAGTCTAGACTTAGATGGTATGGACATGTAAAACGAATGGAGGAGAAGAGGATACCCAGGAGGATACACGAGACGAATTGGGAAGGAAAGAGACCGAGAGACAGGTGGCTGAAGGGGGTTGAAGAAAGCGTGAAGAAGAGAGGAGAAGACTGGACAAGGGTGGAGGCTGAGAGATGGTGGGAAGACAGAAGACGTTGGAGAGGCTTGTGTTCCAAACAGACCCGGCCAGTGGCTGGAAACTGTGCAAGATGATGATGATGATCAGGCAATATAAAAATAAATTCTTAATGTGTTGTGATCATTAGTTCATTAGCTATGGCGTGTAAGTTTTATATGTGCATAAATATAGATTCGCGTTAAAATATCTTAATTGTGAAAATTGGGCCATGTGTTAATTATTTATGGCTTTTCATTTTACATGACCATAAAGAGCGGAGGAGGTATTATTATTATTATTATTATTATAAAAGCACATCAAATGTTTAAATGTCATGCGGGCTCATACGAAGACGCCTCTACAAGCTTCACAATAGCCGGAATTACTAAAAGAAAATCATTTTCTGAAAGAGGAAGAATTGGGCTATTTTTGTATGAATAAATCAAACAAAAACAGGTTTTGCTCCGTAATTCACAAAATTCAGTCATACCTCCTCTTAAATGGTAGTTTGTTATTATGTATAAAAGTTGGTAACCCTTCCAGATAAACCACACCATAAAGTGCATACTAATCCAACTCTCGGCACACCTCCGCAAGCCTCGCTCTCATGACCCACACATTTACTGGCACAATTTAATCCGAATGTTTACTTTTCAACAACCAACAGCTTAATCCCACTCCTCCGAAATAGTATCATGAAATATTGACCTGGGTTTGCACTCCAAAATGTTTACATTATGTACACCATTATTCCAATTATCTTCCGGTGCTGGAAATATCGCTATACCAGTTCCGGGCCTCTGTGAATGTTTGTTCGATTTTGATGCAGGTTTAAATGTGTGTTTCGGTGTCGATGGTTATTGCATTAAGGAAAGGTCGTAGGACGACGTGTGAGTTTTTTTTTGTAAGTCCGGCCTTTTCTCTTTTTGTTTTGGATTAACATTTTAGTTGAAGTGATTTTGTTGATATGTGAATTAAAATCGTTGATGGCTCATGATATAACATTGTTGTGATTTGGCAACCTGGGTTACAAAAGGTCAAAACGGGTTGAGGATACAAACACTCAAGGGGAGGTTTAAAGTAGTGGATGTTCCTAACAACACTTATCACTGCGGCATATGTACAGTATTTTCTTCAAGCAGATGACAGTAACTTCCACAAGACAAATTGTCATCAACAAGGATGACTAGCTTTTCTTCACCCTGGATTTTCGTTTTGCTCTGAGTTTGTGTTGGCAACCCTTCCAGCCTGCAGCCGCCTTGACTATTATTTGTCTTTGACCGTCTTTCAGTTGGCATATTAGTAACAGTTGTAACAGACCAATTCTTTGCTATAGATCGGTTTTGGGGTACTGAGTACCTCAGTGTAGGTTAGTGTTACGTTTCTTGTTGAGTACTTTCCACGAACCAAGGACAGCAAGACCACTCTGATGTGTGCAGAGTGTAAGATGTATGTATGCAAAAGTCATATCGTATCTGTTTGTGTCAATTGTAGAGATTACATTCAGTAACACACTCTAAAATATGAGGTGTTGCAAAATATTGTAAAAACCTGTATGTTTTTTAATATTATTTTATTTTTAGTATAGAAAGATTAATTGTGTAATATAAACTACCTTTTCCGTAAGACTAATCAAACCAACCTAACCAGTTGTTATACGAAATATTGGCTTGTAATATGTAAATTAAGCTTATTATTCTTGGGGCACTCAGTAAGATTAGTGTTTGTAATAAACAAGTGTAGGGTTCCAGGGTTAAACACTTCCAGACAGTGAGAACTCAGAATGATAATTTGTGGGCTAGGAAAGAGGAAGTTAATGTCAATAATGTATCTACTTTGATGAGACAAGCAGTAACGACACATAAAATGCGAGATATATCTGACGATCCAAAACATTCAGTTATGCATACACAAAAGTTAAATAACATGTTACCTCATATGTTGTACACTTACTCATTTGGATGATTTCCACTTGCTTCACTTTCCCCATCCTGTGTTTCTTCTTGCGTGTCCTAGGAATAAAGTGAATTAATTAATTATTTTATTTATTTGGCATCACTAATACTTTTTACACAAATAGCAAACTAAGAGAATTGAGAAGAATAAACTAAGGTGGTTTGGACATGTAAAGAGGATGGAGGAAAATAGAATACCAAGACAGATGCTGGAGGCCAAGTTCAAGGGTAAGAGAGCAAGGGGAAGATCTAGAACAAGGTGGATCGATTCAGTGAAGAACAGCGTAAGAAAAAGAAATCTGGACTGGGACAAGATCGTGGAAGAAGAATGGTGGAAGGAAAGAGGAAAGTGGAGAAGTGCCATAAATACCCCGACCCGGCAGGAGCTGGATAAGGGGAAATGATGACGATGATGATGATGATGAGCAAACTATGTAATTGTAAATCACAGCTGAGTTGAAGTGAAGCATTACACAGATGTGGTTATGTCTTCCCTAGTTCTAAAACTAAAACTTATAATACACAATCTCCCCAAACAAAAGTTTGGTGCTTTTCAGTCGGTCAACACGAATGTACCCAAAAAGATCTGGGTTATGCCCTTATCCTGAAATAAATTACATGAGATTAATAAATACACTAGGATAACCAGTTTCGATCGTCAGGCGATCGTCATCAGATCCATTACGCTTAGGCTATAACATGTATGTGTGAGAATACAGGTGAAAGATATTTACAATATGAACAATTATTTAGTTGCAGTATTGGTAATGCAACAGTCGGTGTATGCTAATTGTAGTACATCTAATGTTAGGTGAAATGCTAAAATGGTGATAAAAATCCGGAGTTTGTCTGTTTGGGGTGATTATATCTAGACTTGGCAACGTCACACAAATAAACATTGCACTGACCTCAGAAACTACATAGGAAAAAAAGGGGGAGAAAGGGAAAAACCAGTTTCGGCCAGTTAACACCCGGGTTAGTCGACCAAAACTGGTGCCAGAGTGAACACGAAACTGCTCGAAGTTCCAGTCTGGAAGATAAATCCGGATAAGTATCAGCCTGTATTATTACAGTATAACCATAGTTTATTTTGTATAACCATATAATCACCCCAAACAGACAAACTCCGGATTTTTATCACCATTTTAGCATTTCACTTTACATTAGATCTACTACAATTAGCATACACCGACAGTTGCATTACCAATACTGCAACTAAATAATTCTACATATTGTAAATATTTTTCACCTGTATCCTCAAACATAGATGTTATAGCCTAAGTGCAATGGATCTGATGATGATCGCCTGACGATCGAAACTGGTCATCCTAGTGTATTTATTAATCTCATGTAATTTATTTCAGGATTAGGGCACCACCCAGCTCTTTTTGGGTACATTCGTGTTGACCGACTGAAAAGCACCAAACTTTTGTTTACTTAGGCAACACTGAAAAATGGCTTCAAACCTCTCAATGCAATCTCCCCAAGATAACAAGTAAATCTCAGTGCGACACAAAATGCTGACTCAGTGCCTTAATGGAAGTAATAGCTTTAAGGATTGAGGACAAATGAGTATGTATTTCATCTTTTTAACTGTAAGGCCGTAAGAGGTGTTAGGATCTAACACGTACACCTATCATTAAGTAAAAAGCGACTATACCCTTAATATTTGTACCAGCACATATTTTGAGAATGAAGGTCAGTATATTACACGCCCAATTGGGAATGGAAGCACATTTCAGATCAACAGTAGATGACTAACAAAAATGGAATAAGACTTGTTGAATTGTGTCGGACATTTGATCTTCAGGTAATGTCGACGTTCTATAAACATAAACCAAGTAAACAGAAGACTTGGCGTTCGCCGGGTAACTTGAATGGTGAGAAACAGATTGACCATGTTGCAATCTCAAGAAGAGCAAGAAAAGAGATTATGAACGTAAAAGTGCAGAGGGGTGCAAGGTTTGACTCTGATCACTACCTTTCTAAGGTGAAGATGAATTTTATTCCTCTCAGGAAACCACCGAATACTGGAAATAGATCTCGGAGATTTGATGTGTCGAAACTTAAAATCAGCCAGGAAGTTAGGGAGCAGTATCATCAGAACTTGACCTTTGAATCTAAGAATTGGACTGACATCGCTTTTAAGATCCAGCAGGCAGCTACCGCCACAATTCTGGCAGCTCCTCAACGAAAACATCGGTGGTGGAACGAAACCTGTGATAATGCACTGGCTCAGAGAACAGATGCATGGAGAAAATGGAATTTGACCAAGGGTCAGGAAGATTTTGATGCATTCCGTGATGCGAGGAAAGTTGCAGCCCGAGTGTTCCGATAAGCAAAGCGATCGTATGAGAAACAACACATGGAACATATCGATCAGAATTTCCGTAAGAACAACGTTAGGGACTTTTATCAAACCTTTAAATCTATCATGCCCCTAGTCTGTGCTTTAGAGATGATACAGGAAAGCTAGGTATGAACGACAGGGAAAATTGCGACATTTTGGCTCAGTATTTCAACAAGTTGCTCAACTGTGATGAGCCATCGCTAAATTTATCCAGCTCCCTTCCCATTCAAGGTCTGCCCAATTCTCGGCCACCTTGTAAGACGGAAATTAAGCTGATCATAGACAGTCTGAAAGATAATAAAGCAGCTGGGGAAGATTCCATAGTGGCGGAACTACTGAAGCTGGCGAATGAGGATACTCTGGAAATATTAGTTTGCCTCTTCCAGGAGATTTGGAGAACGGGTACTATACCAGTTGAATGGCAATCAGCACTGATACATCCTCTCCACAAAAAGGAGACAAGAAGAACGTTGACAATTACACAGGTTTATCGATAGTTCCAGTTCCTTACAAGATTCTTTCTAATGTACTCCTTAACAGAATCGAAGCTCATCTTGATCAACAGATTGGCGAATACCAGGCTGGTTTCCGTAAGGGCCGATCCTGCCCAGAACAAATTTTCAATCTGAAGAACATCATCAGATACAAGAAAACTGGGGGGTTTGAATATGTGGTCGTATTTGTGGATTTCAAAAAAGCATACGATTCGATTGATTGAGAGTCATTACTGAATGTTCTGGAAGAGTTTGGGGTGGATGATTCATCCAGAAATTTGATTAAACAGACTCTCACCAACACAATATCTAAGGTAAAATTCAAGAATGAAATCTCAGCGCCCTTCGAGATAAAAACTGGGGTCAGACAAGAAGATGGACTTCTCCACTTCTTTTCAATTGTATCTTAGAAAAGGTAATTCGAGAATGGTGAAAATCACTGAACAAAGAAGGAAATGAAGAACAGTTTCGATTAGGCCCCAAACACAAAGGAGTGTATGTTGACTGTCAGGCGTTCGCAGACGACGTAGCCTTATTTGCAAACAACACCAGTTCAGCAATCAGGAAGATAAACCATCTGAAAGAAACAACAGAGAAGGAAGGACTACAAATTTCATTTGAGAAAACGAAATGTATGACTAACATCCGTGAAGATCCAGAATGGTTGTTCACCGACCATGGAAAGATTCGAAGAGTCAAGAAGTTTAAATACCTTGGTGAAGTTATCCAAGAGAATGGGCTAGAACAAGAAGCGACCAATATCCGCATCCTGAAACTAGAGCGAGCGTTTGCACCGCCCTATTAAAATAAACATATTCTTGGCGTGCCTCCTAGCTGCATCACTGGAACCAACTAGAAAAGAAAGGAGTACGCAGTGGAAATGGATGTTAATTTCTGACCTGTGCTGGGCCCGTACTTGCAGGCCAGATGTGCCGAGCGACTCCAGACTCCGTGAAGGTGGTCCCACGACGAGTGGTAGGAATACCCTCCTGGTGCTAGAAAGCTAGAATAAGTTAGGCCTAGGGTTGAAGAGAGAGAGAGAGCAGCCCGATCGTCAAACACTACTAAATAAGACACATGGATAAAGAAATGGAAATTTAATTATAGTGAAATCGAACACACAAAAAAAACCGGCCAGAATAACACACTCAAAGAAAAGAGTACCCTAGGGGTCAAATACAGTCACTTTCAAACGGGGAAGATGAATATAAATAACAATAAATAACTTACGATAGTAAATAACGTTAACAAATTAAATTCATACCTGTGCTCACTTCGGTGAAAACGATGTAAAAAGGGAGGAAGTAAATGATCAAGAGGCAATCGACCCGGTCGCTGGTCAACAACAATCACTTCTCTGCCTAGAGATGGATGGTTGTCATGACGACCACAAATAACAAGCATAGCAAAGATAAAACAAGAGGCTGTGTGCGTGTCGCAAAGGCTGTGGCGAGCAATGGGGATGCGATCGAGCTGGCAGTCTCCAGAGAAAAGATATGCAAAAACCAAAGATACTACAAGGAGAAACAAATGACGTCAAGTGTCCGTGAAATATATCATGATACATACACGCAATCAAACACACAAAATGCCAGCCGACGATTCAGTAATAAAACACAAAGCAACTCGTGCTTGTAGGTAGTCTAGCAAAACATGCTAAACCTATATGGTCCCCAACTTACGTTCCGAGTTCGAGCTGAATACGGTAAGGCCTACTTAAAGTTACCGCCGTGATTCAGTTGCACGAAGCATGGAATGAAGGGAATACATAAGGGCTAAAATATATGGTGTCATGCCTCGTGTTGGGAGAATGGTCGAAACGCCAACGTCCACAAACAACGGGAGACCCATTCGAAGATATGCCCAAATCAAAACAACTTCAATGCACCTGGCAGCAAGAAAAACATACACTCACAAAATCACTCCCAGATATATTTCACGGCACAAATAAAAGGTTAAACGAAGATTCAAACAAAATAAAACAGGAGACCGCCATTTCGATTGGTTCCACAGCAAATCCAAGCACACGACGAAGACCAAAGACAAAGGTTAAATTTAGGAAATGAGCATGGTGGACACAAGGTTAGATGTATTACTTACATGAGTAAATGGAAGGCTTCGGCATAATAACAATGTTAAATAAAAAGGAAAAACATTACATTTTAAATAATAAGGCGGAGAGCCTCAAGGCACGTCCGGACAGAACGTATCTCACATGGCGACTGAGTCTACCGGGACGGCCGCCAAAGAAAATAAAGAAATGAGAGATGTTAAACATGGCTCAGGATCCACACCACCCCCCAAAAGAAAAATTATTTATAATAATAAAAGATTTTTCTTTTTACATCACTAAGCACCACCGCTTTGAAATCAATCATGTCCCAAGTGTTCCAAAATACACAACATCCTTATCACACAGGTGGTTTGTCAACAACTATAACAGTACACAAAATATGAGGGGGAGGGTGATCGATATAACAATCACTTAAGCAATTGAGCCATATCAGAAAGAATACAGTTATAAAATGAAGTAATATATAAAAATAATCAGATCGCTTCGGCGATCGCAATATCAGGACAGAACTCCTTCGGGGTCCCCAAAGGCGCGCGTTCCTTTGACGATCCCTGGGCTTGTCATAATGGTATTACGGTTCGCCTGCGCGTTACAATGACAAGAAAAGTAGATAGAGACACGGACGAAAATCATAAACAAAAGACTTTCGCCCTTTGACGCCGAAGTCTGCCATTCTCCTTACAGTTTGTTATTTTTATGGTCCATACTCCTTGGAAGTTCACATTGACTCTTAATATTTGTTTGCATAGTATGCAATAAGGAACATGAAACAGAATAAAAACAACATTGAAAAATATGCAGCGAAATATTAAAATCCAATGGATATGGCTAAGCGACCAGGAGACTTAACCTCGCAACTGATACCATCTGCACCGCCCTATTAAAATAAACATATTCTTGGCGTGCCTCCTAGCTGCATCACTGGAACCAACTAGAAAAGAAAGGAGTACGCAGTGGAAATGGATGTTAATTTCTGACCTGTGCTGGGCCCGTACTTGCAGGCCAGATGTGCCGAGCGACTCCAGACTCCGTGAAGGTGGTCCCACGACGAGTGGTAGGAATACCCTCCTGGTGCTAGAAAGCTAGAATAAGTTAGGCCTAGGGTTGAAGAGAGAGAGAGCAGCCCGATCGTCAAACACTACTAAATAAGACACATGGATAAAGAAATGGAAATTTAATTATAGTGAAATCGAACACACAAAAAAAAACCGGCCAGAATAACACACTCAAAGAAAAGAGTACCCTAGGGGTCAAATACAGTCACTTTCAAACGGGGAAGATGAATATAAATAACAATAAATAACTTACGATAGTAAATAACGTTAACAAATTAAATTCATACCTGTGCTCACTTCGGTGAAAACGATGTAAAAAGGGAGGAAGTAAATGATCAAGAGGCAATCGACCCGGTCGCTGGTCAACAACAATCACTTCTCTGCCTAGAGATGGATGGTTGTCATGACGACCACAAATAACAAGCATAGCAAAGATAAAACAAGAGGCTGTGTGCGTGTCGCAAAGGCTGTGGCGAGCAATGGGGATGCGATCGAGCTGGCAGTCTCCAGAGAAAAGATATGCAAAAACCAAAGATACTACAAGGAGAAACAAATGACATCAAGTGTCCGTGAAATATATCATGATACATACACGCAATCAAACACACAAAATGCCAGCCGACGATTCAGTAATAAAACACAAAGCAACTCGTGCTTGTAGGTAGTCTAGCAAAACATGCTAAACCTATATGGTCCCCAACTTACGTTCCGAGTTCGAGCTGAATACGGTAAGGCCTACTTAAAGTTACCGCCGTGATTCAGTTGCACGAAGCATGGAATGAAGGGAATACATAAGGGCTAAAATATATGGTGTCATGCCTCGTGTTCGGAGAATGGTCGAAACGCCAACGTCCACAAACAACGGGAGACCCATTCGAAGATATGCCCAAATCAAAACAACTTCAATGCACCTGGCAGCAAGAAAAACATACACTCACAAAATCACTCCCAGATATATTTCACGGCACAAATAAAAGGTTAAACGAAGATTCAAACAAAATAAAACAGGAGACCGCCATTTCGATTGGTTCCACAGCAAATCCAAGCACACGACGAAGACCAAAGACAAAGGTTAAATTTAGGAAATGAGCATGGTGGACACAAGGTTAGATGTATTACTTACATGAGTAAATGGAAGGCTTCGGCATAATAACAATGTTAAATAAAAAGGAAAAACATTACATTTTAAATAATAAGGCGGAGAGCCTCAAGGCACGTCCGGACAGAACGTATCTCACATGGCGACTGAGTCTACCGGGACGGCCGCCAAAGAAAATAAAGAAATGAGAGATGTTAAACATGGCTCACGTTCCAACTTATTAAAAACATCTACAATAAGAAGACGCTAAGTATCGGAGCCAAACTAAGGCACTACAGCAATGTTGTCAAACCAGAAGGTTTATATGCTTCGGAGACCCTGTGTATGAATCGGACAGGACAAGTCAAGCAGCTACTTAAAAGAGAACGCAGACTACTACGGAAGATCTTGGGCAACAGATGGGTTGACGGACAGGTTCGACTGACATCAAATAAAGAAGTATACAGAAAGATGGAACCGATGACAACAGCAATTAGAAAACGAAGATTACTATTTTATGAACGCATCTTCGGGATGAATAATGACCAGCTCACAAAGATAATCTGGAATTTCCTTAAACCGAAGATCTCCAAGTTGAAATGGTTCCAAGAGTGTGAAAAAGATATGAGACAGGTGAGCATTACGGAGGATAAAATCAAAGACAGGAATAGTTTCAGAAGGATGATGAAAAGCTCTCAGGGTTTTATGGTGGAGGCAGAACCCAGAAGACGAAGAGGCCCATTGACAGAGGAGCAGAAGAACAAACTGATAGATGGGCTCAAGAGATACTGACAAGATGTCAAAGTTGGCAAACGAACAAGATGAGTGTGGTTGTTAACACGCAGAGGCTCAAGTCGACAGTAAAAAAAAACACAAAACACTGCAATTAAAACAAATTTTCAAAAGAATTTAGTGTACGTACGTAAATTAAATGCCTCTATTGCGGAGTATGCTGCTAATATCAAACATTATAAGTCTACTGGTGAACGGTAGCAAATAGTTTGCATGGTAGATACAAGCCAAGGAGGACATTGGAGTATTATTAGGGGAAGTCAGTTTCAAATGCTTTTAAGAATGTAGTCACAGCTCACTTAGAATGCTTTCAAGAAGGGATTTCCTGGCATCGTTGGTATTAATTGACATTCAGCAATTTATCAATGCAGGTTTGAAATACATATATTGAATCCAAAGTTTATACAGAGTGGCCGCATAGTCTCTCCGCAGCAGCGGGTCTCGTTGAACGTTGGCAGCACATTCATGTCGCTGTATACGCAAAGTCTTGTCTGCAGTTCGCATAAGCATGCACTTGTTCCATTTTGACCTTCAACTCGAGTGATAGGGTGGAGAGTACCGGTTCATTATTGCTGACAGTGAGTGCCTGTGCGTGGCAGCATTGACGCTGTGAGTTGTGTTCTTGTGTACGCTGAGTCTAGTGGAAATTCTTACTACTGAAGAGCGAGTATTTCTATTGGAAGAGGTTTTCCATGCTGGTGGAAACTTTGCAGAGCACAGTGTGATAGTGTTCAGTACCGCATTACTTAATTTAAAGTAATTGTTTTCCTTGTAACAACATCACATGAATGTACTGCCGACCCAACATGTCCTGCAAGGCGATACACGCGCTCCGGAGAGACTTTGCGGACACACTGTAGTTCTTGCCTTAGAACAGAAAAAATGGCTGAGCTAATTTCAAACATTACAGAGCTTAAATGGGCCAAGGCATGCGTTTACTGACAGAAGATGAGTGGGTATCAGTGGCGTACCGACGAGGGGGGTTTAGTGTTTAAATACCCCCCAGAGACATATGTTTACTTGAATCTTTATATCGTCTGATCTATCACCTGTTTTACACTACCGCTAGAGCGTCTTCTTTACTCCTGTATATATTTTAAAAGTGATCACGTTCGTCACTTGGTAAATGTCCTGCACTCTACTCGGGGCGGGACGACTCCCTCAGAGTTGGAGCCAGCCAAGGATAGGTTTGCTTTTAAGGTGTACGATCGGTAACTATTTTCACGTTGGTTCGGGGTGCTTTAATTGTGTGTGTCCGTTTCATTAAAGGTAATTAGTTACAGGAGGAGTATTTGGAATTTATTCCTATGAATGATCCAGATAAAGCCATCATGATAGACAGATTTTGAGAGTCAATAATAGCTAATGGCAGTAAGAACATGGCAGCCAAAGTTTATTTTTCTCTCACACAATATCAATATTATAAGCAGTCACCTATAGACCACTACATCATTGCAGTTTTAATATTTCATTACTGTTTTCCATATTTTATAAAAGATGTATTTATTGTCTTTTTATGGTGCTGAAAATATAATAAGGCCTAAAATAGTTTTCATGCAAAGAGAATGTTTATTTAATTATCGCGTACTGTATATTAATCGGAATATCATTGTAATAATGTGTATGATGATGATGACTAAGTGGCAGAACAGCAAGGTCATCTGCCCCTTGTATAATGTAATATATTAATGAATCCCCCAGGAGGAAAATCAGCATATGCCACTGGGTAAGGTACCTTGAAATGGTTCTTCATGGTTCCCCATTTTCATCTCCAGGCCAACAAAAGGACGTTAACTGTTAAGAGGCCATGGAATTTGATGACTTGCAACAAACAACAACCAGATATTAAAAAATCCAAAAGAAGGCATTTTTCAGTTGAGCCAAACCCTATCAAGCGCCAGTTCGATAATGTGAATGTTTGGCCCTTAAAACAACAAATATCATATTAACCTATCCAGAAAACAAATCACAGAGAAAACAATATCTTCCATATACACTATGGAGCAAGTATATGATCAGCAAGAAATGACTCGAATTACATTCAGGTTTCGTATTAATTCTTAATATTTCATCAGTGCACGTGATCCCCTCACAAACGTATCACCAAACCTTTGAAAATCTCAGTCACACTTGGTGGAGGAACATCAGATATCATTAAGCAAATAACGTGACTTAATAACCATAAAGCTGCTCTCAATATAATTAGGCACTTAAAACTCTCTCATCTCCGCCACTTGATGAAGATAGTGCTTCCGTTTTGACATGTGCGACTATCTCTTCAGTCACATTCTCATTGATTGTAACTTCCTTGTTGTCCGCAGTATCTTCCTTGATATGTGCTCCCTACAGAGAAACAACAATTAGATAATAATGTACCTCAGGAGGCATAAGAAATATATTTTGTAGATACATAACCATGCTAGACATTCATCTTGTTTTATATGTCTCGGATTAGTTCTCAACTCACTGAATGAAAAATCCACAGCCTGCTTCCAGTCTCCGACCGGGTCAGGAATGGAATGAATGAAGCCCCCCATCTAGCGGCGAGGATATGGACTAATTTTAAGAAATTTGACAAGGTTAGAATAGCAACTCTGAAGCTGAAATTTGGCTGCGTTAAGTGCTCATTAGCTGACTTTCACATTATTAATATTTTTCTGAGTTATATTTTCAAGGTTTTGAAAGTTTTATCAGACAAAAATACAAAAGAATACCATACCTATTACTTACGATGTATTCGTTGCCATCACAACACAATATACTTTATTTCTGAGAATCCAATACTTTCAAGTAGCAACAGTGTTATAAATTAACCAACAAAATTGATACTATTGTCTTTCATTTTATGAGAAATAAAATAGGTGTTTGATTCAAGATGAAAAGAAACACAAACTTGAATTTATAAAACACACTTGCATTTTGGAACTATTCTTAAACACGAATTCCAAAAGTCATTAACTTAACTGAGAAAAATAAATGTTGATATGATTATCTACATTTGAACATCATGTGATTGAGTGGTCATGAAGTCAAAGACAATTCAAAACCTCAATACACAGAGTCCAAGTATAACTAGCACACACTTACTATGCCAAGGATTCTTCGAAGTTCCTACCTCATTTTGCAGCAAGACTTAACCTTACGGGTGATGCTAGTTTTGCCATAATAATTCAAGGTTGTTTCAAAAAGGACAACAAATAACCACTTTAAAACTATTATAGTCATTTGACAAAATAATAAATAAACAGCCCAAGGAAGCGATTTGACTCAACCCACATTATTAATAAAATAGAGTCAAAAAACATAAACTCTTCTGTTGTTCAGTTTCATAATTGAAATTAAAACTGATTAAAACAAACTACATAACTTAAAAAAGGATTTGAGAACAATCCAAGGTGGGAAATAATGTACACAGTCACCTGGCAATCAAGTTCTTCTTTAACAAATGCATCTTCAAATACATCATCAGGTTCTTCAATTATCATCCCCACTGGCCTATCAGAGGGTGGCTGCTCATTCAGATCCTGGGAAGTAATGAACAAGCATGACTATATATAAAAATTAAAGAATATGAGCTAATGATGATGATAATAATAATAATAATAAGAGGAAACTGATACAAAACATTTGCTGACAAACTATCACATCACCAAGCACCTAGAACATGTCTTAAACCTCCGGATTTGGCCCTGGAAATAAGAGAGAAAATTGTAAAATTCTCACAGATTACTTCCATGATACTTTAACCTGCGATCCTCCTGAAGGAAAAATATTAATAATTATTATTATTATGAATTTACACTAAATTAAATAATTATTTACATTGATCACCACTTATCTATAATTAAAGTAAAGTTTCAACCTGATGGACCCAAACTCGGAACAGTTAAAATATCCACGAATTCATCTGGAATGTCTTAAACAAAATTCAAACAATTTCCTTGCAAATATCACCAACCAAAATCCCTCCAATCGAATGGCATTATAAGATACACTATTGGGTGCTTCCTGGATTATTGGGGTTCTTCCTCGAAAACGTAAAGACAGAGGGTTGAACAATACCAGCGATAAGGCCATAGACCGTGTTATTCAAACCTTTAAAAAGTGCAGTTGCAATAAAATACAAAAAATAACTGGCATGAATTCATCAAAGCCCAGAAAGAAGCCTCAAGATTAATCAGATCTGAAGAACGCACATTACATCAAAATAGACCGACATAAATAGATCAAAATTGAAGATTGCACGGGAAGAACGGGGTAAGTCACATTATGTAGATTTTTCATGAGAGCCAATTAAACTTTCAACAGTAAAAAGAAATACTTACTAACACCCCAATTGAGTGTAAGCGATATCGTTACTTAGCCAAATGTATTTCTTATAAAGGGAATACTTGTATAGTCAGAGGATATGGGACGTTCTTTTCGTTTCTACTAAAAAAAAAAACTCTGTATCTCGGTGTCTTACCGCATTATTTGTAGTTAATTACAACTGATCTGTAGTTACGATAGCTGGCCACCAGAGTGCGCCATAGACCTATTTCCGAATAAATTGGACTAAGCCCGATCATTCCGTGTGCTCTTCTATTACACGGAAAATAGTACAAGAAACTGTAACAAAACATTTGATGACGAACTATCACATTACTAAGTACCTTTTTTATGTCTTAAACATCCGGATGAGGCCCTGAGAATAATAAAGAAAACTGTAAACTTCTCACAGATAACTACCATGACCTTTTAACTAGCGATACTCCTGAACAACAATTCTGATTTGAGCAACCTATTCCAAATCTAGATTCACAACTCCCTTCAATAGAAGAAATCGAGAAAATAATCCATGAACTTAAAAATAGCTAAGCTCCAAAGGAAGACGTAATGTTGAGATTAAGAGGTGAAAGCCTATCTGAGAAATTTCAAGTAATACTTGTAGGTTTATGGAGAAATTTCCTGAAGACTGCAATTGCAATCTAATTTACCCACTACATAAAAAGGGGGAGAGAAAAGACACCAATACCTACGGAGGAATATCCTCACTATCACTCGTGTGAAAAATTCTCTCTAAAGCGTTATTCACGGGACAAGAAAACCAAACTGAACTTCTAATTGGTGAATAACAGGCATGATTCATAAATGGCAGGTCCTGTGCAGAACAAATACTCAATCTCAAAACCACCTTGCGAATCCATAAAGCCACGCAAAAACGCTATCATTGGAGACTTCAGGAAAGCTGGCGACTTGGTAGACCAACACACACTATTCAATATTCTAGAAGTATTCAAAGTTGACAGGAAAACAAGAGAATTGATTCGACAGACACTGACAGCCATAACTTCAATAGTTAAATTTCAGTCAGCTTTCTGACCGTTTTCATATTAGCACAGGACTTCAACAAGGAGACGACCATCACCGTTATTGTACAATCGTGTCCTTGAATAAGTTACAAGGACAAGGAAAAATAAGAGAAATAACGATTGGTTGACGACTAAACATTAAATTCATCTGCAGTCTTTGGCCTTCGCGGATGACCTAGTGATGAACCGGCACGTAGGCGACGAATGTGTGATCTTCGCTTTGCTTGAGGATGGGCTGTAGAGCAATTCGTATGCTGCATTCGTGACTAAGCAGGCCTGTTTAGGATCCACTCTGCTTACCCTGAATGGGGAGGGGGCTAAAAAAGGTGCCCTAAAAATAGTCAGCCTAATACCACCCGACTGGATAACCGCGTTCAGAGGGTACACCACAAGCGGTCGAACCACAATGAATATTAATTTTGCTACATGGAATGTCCATACTTTGATGGACAAAGACACACATAATCGACCACAAAGGCGAACGGCAATTGTTCCCCGTGAGCTGAAAAGATTCAACATTCATATTGCCGCACTCAGCGAAACAAGCTTAGCCAATGAAGGACAACTGAAGGAACATGGAGGTGGCTACACTTTCTTCTGGAAAGGGAAAGACACTGAAGATCAACGTATTCATGGAGTTGGCTTTGCCATTAAGAACGAGCTTGTCAACCTTCTCGATGAACTTCCGCATGGTATAAATGAAAGGCTTATGACACTACGACTAATGTTAAAAAACAGCCGACGAGCGACTGTAATTAGTGCATATGCTCCAACTCTCACCTCTGATGATGAACAGAAGGAAGTATTTTACTCTCAACTTGATGTGATCTTGAAGGATATACCGCAATCTGATAAAATCATCCTCCTAGGAGACTTCAATGCTCGCGTTGGAAGAGACGCAGCATTATGGGCTGATGTTATTGGAAAAGATGGTGTTGGGAAATGCAATTCTAATGGGACACTCCGTTTATCCAAGTGTTCTGAACATAGCCTCGTAATCACAAACACACTATTCCGACAGAAGGACAAATTTAAGACTTCATGGCAGCATCCTAGATCAAAACACTGGCACCTACTTGATTACGTGATTGTGCGAGCAAGAGACAAGCGTGACGTACTACTCACAAGGGCTCTGACAAGTGCTGATGACTGCTGGACGGATCATCGATTAATAAGATCTGTAATGACTCTACAAATTCTCCAAAAGCGCAGAAAACAGAGAAAGCACATCAGGCGCAGGGTGAACACCGAACGTTTACAAAACGTTACCGCTAAAAGGAAGTTTCATGAACTTCTGAATGAAAAGTTACCAGATAATTACCCTGAAAAGGTTGAGGAACATTGGCAAACAGTCAAGTCTGCTATACTCTCAGCGTGTGAAGAATCGATTGGTTTCGTCAAGATGAGGCATGCTGACTGGTTTGATGAGAATGATGCAGAAATCCAGAATCTTATTGATAAGAAGAGGAAAGCATTCCATGCATGGCAAGCCAATCCAACTTCTATCTCCAAACAGCAACTGTATAAAGATGCAAAGGCTGAAGTGCAAAGTAAAACTCGGGTCTTGAAAAATCAATGGTGGATCTCCAAATCCCGTGAAATGCAGCATCTAGCCGAAACGAATAATACTCATGCTTTCTTCAAAGCAACAAGAACTATATATGGGCCACATTATCATGGTTTGAATCCTCTGCAGTCTAAAGATGGCACGGAACTTCTTAGAGACACAAACTCCATTAATTCCCGTTTGAAAGAACATTTTGAAGAGCTACTCAACAGGGACACACAGGTTGATAATAACATTTTCACCCGACTTCATCAGAGACCTCCTAAAGACCACCTTGATGATCCTCCGCCTCTATCAGAAATTGAATCTGCCATCAATCAGCTCAAAAACAATAAAGCATCAGGCATGGATGAGATTCCTGCTGAGCTCTTTAAAGTAGGGAATACTACTCTAGTTCATCACATACACCAACTCATACTTAAAATATGGACTACCATTACCATACCTAAAGACCTAAGGGATGCCTTGATAATAACCATCTTTAAGAAAGGTGATAGGGCACAATGTGGTAATTATCGAGGTATATCGTTGCTTTCTGTTGCTGGTAAAATCTTGGCCAACGTCTTATCCAACCGTTTGAAGCCTTTGGCCGAAGAAATACTGCCTGAAACTCAGTGTGGCTTTCGACCTAATCGAAGCACAACTGATATGACCTTCTGTGCTAGGCAGATGCAGGAGAAATCCAGAGAACAAGGACGCCCTCTATATATGGCTTTCATAGATATTGTTAAAGCATTTGATTCGGTCAATCGAGAAATGCTATGGAGGATTCTTGCCACACTTGGCTGCCCCCCAAAATTCATTCAAATTCTTCGATTACTACATGATGAAATGAATGGCACGGTCCTTAACAGCAATGGCCCTGGAGAGCCATTTAAGATTACAACGGGTGTCAAACAGGGATGTGTGATTGCCCCCACACTCTTTTCAATATATGTTAGTGTTGTACTAAATTTGGTCCAAGAAAAGATTCCAAAGGGTGTAGAAATTATATCCAGGACAGATGGAGGTTTATTCAATCTCAACAGATTACGTGCAAAAACTAAAGTGTCAGCTACATCCGTTCTTGATCTCCAGTATGCTGATGACAATGTCATCTTAGCAAATTCAGATGAAGATCTTCAAACCACCCTGAATGTGTTCAATGAGGCATATAGAAGCATTGGTCTGGACATAAACACCAATAAAATACAGGTTCTCCATCAGCCTACATCACATGACAGGGCTACTGCTCCTGCTATCATGATTAATGGACATAAACTAAAGATAGCATTCTAACAAAATTATACGTTTATCAAGCTGTTGTAGTTCCCACTCTGCTTTATGGCTGCGAAACCTGGGTTACTTACAGAAGGCACCTCGTATCTTTAGAAAAATACCATCAACGATGCCTTAGGAGAATTCTTGGTATTAAATGGCAAGACCGGCGCACTAACACAAGTGTTCTAGAGGAAGCTAGCATTATTAGTATAGAGGCTCTCATTATAAAACACCAACTTCGATGGACAGGACATGTAGTTCGCATGCCTGAGTCCCGCCTCCCAAAACAAATCTTATATTGCCAGCTGAATGTCGGTCAGAGAAAGCAGGGTGGGCAACAAAAACGCTACAAAGATGTTCCGAAGACCAACTTGAAGAAATGTCAAATTGATACAGGTAACTGGGAGGCTGTCGCATCCGACCGATCAGAGTGGCGCCGCAACGTCCATCAAGGCCACTTGTACTTCGAACAAGAGAGAAGAAGGCTTCTGGCTGAAAAAAGAAATGCCAGGAAAGAGCGCATGATTCGCAGAATGATCAACCCCCAAGATCCATTGGCTGCTCAAGACCTTGTGTGCCAATATTGTGGAATAGTCTGTGGTTCTCGGATCGGACTGTACAGTCACCAAAGAACTCACGCAATATGATTAGGCCTAATGTTGGATTACAGCGAAGATTTACATAAATGTAACTTGGAAGACAATCATACTCGTATCACGAGTGATAGCCTAAATAATAATAGCTATTCTATCTAACAATACACAAGAGGCAGTTCAGGTCCTTGAAAGAATTCACGAAATTACAGCTAAGACGGGATTCCAAATGCATGGACGAATCCGCTGGTCATCTAGACAGGAAACTTCTGAAGACTTATTTCGGCAAAAAATCATCAAGTAATTGCTAGCGGCACTCATCCTGAAAGGTTTTCCCAGGGTTTTCCACACTCCCTCCAGGCAAATGACTGGAAAGTTCTTTACGTCATGTTTGAATGGCGACGCAAACAAAGAGAGAACTTCAAAATTACATAAGTCCAATACCTACAGATTAGTTTATATTACACTTAATCATTCTATACTAAAAATAAAATAATATTAAAAAACATACAGGTTTTTTCGATATTTTGCAACACCTCATATTTTGGAGTGTTTTACAGAATGTAATCTCTACAATTGACACAAACAGATACGATATGACTTTTGCATACATACATCTTACACTCTGCACACATCATAGTGGTTTTGGTGTCCTTGGTTCGCGGTAAGTACTCGACAAGAAACGTAACACTAACCTACACTGGGGTACTCAGTGCCCCAAAACTGATCTATAACAAAGAATTGGCCCATTACAACTGTGACTAATATGGAAACTGAAAGACGGTCAAAGGCAAATAATAGTCTTGGCGGCTGCTGGCTGGAAGGGTTGCCAACACAAACCCAGAGCAAAACGAAAATCCAGGGTTAAGAAAAGTTAGTCATGCTTTTTGATGACAATTTGTCTTGTGGAAGTTACTGTCATCTGCTTGAAGAAAATACTGTACATATGCCGCAGTGATAAGTGTTGTTAGGAACATCCCCTACTTTAAACCTCCTCTTGTGTGTCTATGTGTCCTCAACCCGTTTTGACCTTTTGTAACCCAGATTGTCAAATCACAACAATGTTACATCATGAGCCATCAACGATTTTAATTCACATAGCAACAAAATCACTCAAACTAAAATGTTAATCCAAAACACAAAGATAAAAGGCCGGACTTACAAAAAAAATACACAATTCGCCCTACGACCATTCCTTAATGCAATAACCATCGACACCGAAACACACATTTAAACTTGCATCAAAACCGAGCAAACATTCACATTGGCCCGGAACTGGTATAGCGATATTTCCAGCACCGGAAGATAATTGGAATAACGGTGTACATAATGTAAACATGTTGGAGTGCAAACCCAGGTCAATATTTCATGATACTATTTCGGAGGAGTGGGATTAAGCTGTTGGTTGTCGAAAAGTAAACATTCGGATTAAATTGTGCCAGTAAATGTGTGGGTCATTAGAGCGAGGCTTGCGGAGGTGTGCCGAGAGTTGGATTAGTATGCACTTTATGGTGTGGTTTATCTGGAAGGGTTACCAACTTTTATACATAATAACAAACTACCATTTAAGAGGAGGTATGACTGAATTTTGCGAATTTTGGAGCTAAAACTGTTTTTTGTTTGTTTTATTCATACAAAAATAGCCTAATTCTTCCTCGTTCAGAAAATGATTTTATTTTAGTAATTCCGGCTATTGTGAAGCTTGTAGAGGCGTCTTCGTATGAGCCCGCATGACATTTAAACATTTGAGCTGTTTTATAATAATAATAATAATAAGAAGAATACAGAAAAGGGGAAATGACCAGGAGACTTGCAAAGTGGCAGGAAATATCTCAGGAAGAAAAAGCGAGGAGATGTGAAGGGGAAGCATAAAGAGGAGGGCAGTAAATATTAACTTGCCTCTTTCTTGCATAGCTCTTTTCCAATGTGTTACTGTGTACAATATGCTCCGTGTGGTGCAATTCTTATCACACATTGTTGTTACTGGGTACAATAGTTGCTGTGTACAATATGCTCCGTGTGGTGCAATTCTTATCACACATTGTTGTTACTTGGTACAATAGTTGCTGTGTACAATATGCTCCGTGTGGTGCAATTCTTATCACACATTGTTGTTACTTCGTACAATAGTTGCTGTGTACAATATGCTTTGTGTGGTGCAATTCTTATCACACATTGTTGTTTCTTGGTACAATAGTTGCTGTGTACAATATGCTCCGTGTGGTGTAATTCTTATCACACATTGTTGTAACTTGGTACAATAGTTGCTGAGTACAATATGCTCCGTGTGGTGCAATTCTTATCACACATGGTTGTTACTTAGTACAATTGTTGCGGTGTACAATATGCTCCTTGTGGTGCAATTCTTATCACACATTGTTGTTACTTGGTACAATAGTTGCTGTGTACAATATGCTCCATGTGGTGCAATTCTTATCACACATTGTTGTTACTTAGTACAATAGTTGCTGTGTACAATGTGCTCCTTGTGGTGCAATTCTTATCACACATTGTTGTGACTTGGTGCAATAGTTGCTGTGTACAATATGCTCTGTGTGGTGCAATTCTTATCGCACATTGTTGTTACTTGGTACAATAGTTGCTAAAGGTAGAGTTATGTAAATGTGCTTTGGGTTTTGAACTGCTTTGAGTTTTAATGTAATTTTGATAGGTAGATTTTAATTAATAATGCAGAATTTCAAAAATATTTAAAATAAGAGTTTTAATATTTCTGGAAAGAAAGAACAGTATCTATCTAACTAACCCCAAACCCCAGAGCAATAATTGTTTCTATACATTTTAACTGCATGTAGAAAAAGAATTAGCTTGGTCAAATGAAACCTTTGATTCAAGGACTTTAAGGGACCACTTTTTTAATACAAAAATGTTCAATAACTCAAACACTAATGAAGCTATTTAAATATAAATTAGCACAACAGATGCCAGCAACTCTCTATGTAAGAGATTAAAATCTGGTCATGAACTTGAACAATTCATCCACACCTCCCCTTAATGGAGACTTATGTGGCAGACTTTGAGGTTATGCAGGAGGAGAATGAGGACAGGTTGAAGAAGTAGAGAGGGTGGTAAATAAACAAAGCAGCAGGGGTAGTTGAATTGTAAAGTGTAGAGGGAAAGCAGAGGATAATCAAATAGGCATAGGGTTTAGGAAATGTACCCTCTGACTAGAGAAAAGCAGTTATCACGTCAATTTATAAGCAAGCTAACAGGAAAGATTGCAATAATTATAGCGGTATTTCTTTGATAAGTGTCCCGGGCAAAGTGTACTCAGGAATTGTAGACA
This sequence comes from Meconema thalassinum, assembly GCA_946902985.2. Taxonomy (NCBI): domain Eukaryota; kingdom Metazoa; phylum Arthropoda; class Insecta; order Orthoptera; family Tettigoniidae; genus Meconema; species Meconema thalassinum. The sequence goes on along the minus strand of OX336395.1, from coordinate 17,101,906 downwards.
GGAGACTTCGATCATTGGCCGAGAGTACGATGGATGAAAACCTGAGTGGCTTTAGACCACAACGAGGATGTCAAGATCACAATTTGAGTATGTGCCAAGTTATTGAGGAATACTACAGACAGTTGTGTTTGTGTTACTTGAGAAGGCGTACGATAGAGCACCTAGCATATTGAGGGATTATGGTATCAAGGGAAGGCTGCTACAGGCAATAAATAGTATTTATGTATTATAATCAATTTACAGTGAGAGATGATGGGTTCATGGTTTGTACAGGAGTGAGGCAAGGATTAAACCACTGCTGTGTTTGTTATATGGACCAATTGTTGAAGGGCATAAACTGGCTCGGTGAATTTCAAGGTAAGTAGTCTGGCCTATTCGGATGACCTGGTTGTAATGATGGACTCCAATATGTTTGAACTTGAACAGAAATGTAGGGAGTATGGTATGAAGATCGGCATTTCCAAGACGAAGGTTTTGGTCTTTGGAAGAAATGCAAGAAAGTAGAATGCCAGGTGGAAGGAACTAAATAGGAGCCGGTGGAACAATTATTAATTCTGAATGAGACCAGAACATGGCTTTTACACTTTCATCAGACGTCATTGTAGCTTTTACATACTCTGTTTCATCTTGTGGGGGACATTACCTATTCAAAATAGTAACCATGGTCACTACTGCACCAGAAATATGTGCTAAATTATGGAAAGATTTGTTTTTATTTATTGCTCTTTTAACAACGGCGCTTGAATCTCGTTCAACTGTCATCAAGGAGAACTGAACTGCACATACCGAAGCGCACACATTGTTGCCTACATGTGGAATACAAAATGCACTACACTAATTAATGATTATTTGTGTGTGAAAAAAACCAGGGTGTATATATCGCTAACGCGGCTTGCAGGCTAAAACCATTGTCAAAACCTATTGGATTAGACAAAATGAAGGTTTGGATTAGATTTCGCCTAACAATAATAAATTGGTCTAGGCCAAAACCATTGGTTTGGGTGAATATCATTGATGCGTTACGATCTTCTTGATTGTTAACTCGCAACACGCACAATCCATGTCTAAGTTAAGACTGACACTTGGCACACTTTCACATTAACTCTTTCGTTTTACTTTACTGGACATGAAATAGTACCAAATGCTGGACTCAGCTGGACCCTTATTTACCCTTATATGCTGTCATATAAAAACGGGATTGTGGGTGAGTTCTGTTCAGCTGAGGAGTAATCATTATTACTACATCAATTCCTGGTTTATATTTCATCATTTGAAAAGGTATTTTGGCGAATTTATGTACGATAGAAAATTGTATCGTTCCTTGGTATCTCGTTCAGTGCTACCGAACATTTTAAGTACTTGGGCTGTGTAATCTCTCAGGATAGTAGCACTGTAGGCTATGGTGAAGGAAATAGGGTCGAGATGTAGAAAAGCCAATGCAATGAGTTCACAGCATTCTGTTAGTGTAGCACCGAAATTCTCCCCACATCGCTCAGTATTCAGACCGACCTTGCTGTATGGAAGTGAGAGCTGGTACATAAGCTAGAGTTAACTGTTATCAGTGTAGCAAGAATAGATGGGAGCAATGAAGAGATAATGGCTAAGTTGGAAATGAACATTCTAGATGAAGCCGACTCAGATGGTGGGGTCAAGTGTAGAGAATGAGGGAGGAGAGATTACCGAAGAGGTTAATGAGTAGAGGATAAAAGAAGCAGAGGTTGAGGTTAGATTCAGTGTTAATTGATTTCAAAGTGAGAGGTGTAGGAGGCCGTGTGCTAACTGCTAATAGGGGTTCATGGAGGCGACTTGTTTGCAATTAGTGGCTTGCAGTCTAGACTGGACGCTCAAAGGAAACATGGAAATTGAATTCTGGCACAACTAGGAGTCCCTTGACCATCACCAGCGTCTCACTGGTTGCGAGTGTTCTAACACTTTGCATCATTTGGACTGGTGGTAGTGGGTTCAGTGTTTTAAGGAGTGTAACATCGAGGACACCTGCATTTGTTGACATGTAGTTATGCTACAGACGGATGAGTTTCGCCTCCTCGACAAATTGGGGCTGTGAGTAAAGAAAGAGGCCATGAAATGCTCCATAAGCTTCCATGGTCTGAAGAGAACATGATTTGACCAAGGGAGTTATGGTTATTGTTTAAAGGGGTGAAACAGGGAGGTCATCTGCCCCAATCACCAACGGAGATCGACAGGATGATGAAACAGGAGCGTGGTATAATTAAGTAGACGTACTACATAATTCAGAAAAGGCTGCATATTGTTTTCATTACTTTCCCCACAAGTTGATTGCCCTGGGAAAATCATTAGTGACATGCAGAGGCTATTGTGTTGCCAATGAGACTGCACGATGATAGGCCTACATCTCCATTAGCAGCATATCAATACATTAATTATTAAATATTGGTAAGAAGGCAAAGGAGCCAAGAGCTTGGACGTCCCATTGTTCAATTTGTAAATCCAAGTTACCTTGCCACATAAAAGCTATGGTGATTATTATGTTCAGGAAGCTCTATCTATACGCTGCTTCATTCGTCAAACAATCATATTCAAACGACTTAAATTGCTAACCAAGGGCATTACTTCGTAGAAGTCAACTCGAATGGCTTGGCCTAGGCCTAAACAAAGAGTTACAAGTAAGGTGGAATCATAGTGTAATATTGTTCTTTGAGCGACATCACTATGCATTCATCAAAAGTTGTGTCTCCTAGTGGACGCATCGTTATATTTTATTAATATTATTTCCAATGAGACACGTCTTAAACTACCTTTTGCCGTTTTTATTTACAGCTAGTTTTGATGAAGCGCTTTACTTTGCTGCTGATACAGTGCTGTAAATTCCTTGCACCCTACCTGTGAGGCGTGTTGCCTATACCACCAGGTGGTGTCTTGTGACAGCCATGTGGGTCAACTCTTGATGTGTGAGGCGTGTTGCCTATACCACCAGGTGGTGTCTTGTGACAGCCTTTGGGGTCAACTCTTGACGTGGCGAAGTAAGAAGTTTGAATCCCACCATTGACAGACATTTTTGCCATCGTTGTTGTTGTTGCTGGATCCAGCATTCATGGCTCAAGATGGTTATTGACAGCGCCAACAAAGTTTTATCATCGCTGAAGAAAATAGTTAGTAGCGCTAGAACAAATTGTTTCAGTAGTGGTAAAGAAGCCATACCGAGGTGGCTGTGGGGGTCTATAACCCGGGACCCAGGCTGTAGCGGTGTCGTGTCAAGCAAGTGTGGTGGAGAACTGTGGTGGTACAGGAGCCATACCGAGGTAGTAGGTAGGCTGGGGGGGTTTTGACTCAAATACCGTTATTTATGCAAATTAGGGGGGCGTGGCAAGGTCAATGACCTTGAGGTAGATCATGATCAATGACCTTGAGGTAGGTCATTGACCCCAAGGTCGCCGGGACCCCGGAAGGTAAACAAACCTTGGAGGGTCCAGGAACTGGTTTGAGGGGGTGTGGGTGGAGGGGGAGGGGGGGGGGGGTGGCGAGGGTGGGGGATGAGGGGGAAGGATGGAAGAGGCTCTGCACGAGACCCTCCTCGACCCAGTCTCTCTGTTGGACTGAGCGCCTTCTCTGTTATTATCCTGGGCTATATAGCTTTGCTTTATGCCCGATGAGATCCGAGTGTTGCCGAAGGTTTCCGAATCCTTGGTTGTGAATGAATTCATAATGTCGATTATTCAGGTCCGTATTGACGTAACTATAACTTTGAAAGAATAATGGATTTTCCGCCTTCAATACTGTTTATTACTATTACTTACAGGGACTAGTTTCGGGGGTAAATACTCCCCCTTCCTCGGCCTGTCCAACAAAACTACACAATGGAAAAACTTTCTATGTACAAGTTCATACAAAATACATGAAGAACAAAGAATAAAGAAATATTATTTACAGTCCCGCTCGACGCTCCAAAGAAGATACTTTATTGCATAACTAAGGCTTAGGCGCATCAGAACTCCTGAATTGGGCCGGTGCTGCGGTCCGCTGTCCCCATTGCGTCATCGTGGGTCCACTCATGTCCCCTTGTTGCTCTTGGCAAACGTCAAGGCGAGAAAATTTGTGGCCGCGTCACGCGCCGCCAGGAACTGCAGTGCGCAGTGCGTGAACAAAAACAAACCGGAGTTCACCTTGCGAAGTCTTTACAGCTGAGTGTTAGTGACGTGCTTGGGAGAAGGTGGCGTTTGGGTTGTGGGAGATGGGAGGCTAAGGAAATGAGAATGAGTGAGGTTTGTTGACGCGCCTATTACGGAGATTGATTAATGCGTAGAATGAGTATGTCAATCTTTAGTATGTTATGAAAAATGATGGGTATGAATAGTGGAATATAGCGGGAATTTTATCTATTGCAATATAATTCGTCTATTATGTTCTGTATAAAATGCTAGTTTCAAATATTATTTCATTAAGATTGTGTGAAGGGTTGAATCTCTGTGCTTTATCAATTTCTATTTGTTCCAAAATGAATTGTCAGAGAATTGAACGGTCAACTGGTGTGTGTGTGTGACGTCACAGCAGATTACGGGATGTGAGGTAGGTCATGAACGGGAGTGTTTTGAATGGAAAACATTAGTGTAACTGGTGTGTGTGTGACGTCACAGCAGATTACGGGATGTGAGGTAGGTCATGAACGGGAGTGTTTTGAATGGAAAACATTAGTGTAACTGGTGTGTGTGTGACGTCACAGCAGATTACGGGATGTGGGTAGGTCATGAACGGGAGTGTTTTGAATGGAAAACATTAGTGTAACTGGTGTGTGTGTGACGTCACAGCAGATTACGGGATGTGAGGTAGGTCATGAACGGGAGTGTTTTGAATGGAAAACATGAATGGCGGTGGATGGCGGTGGTTGTTGAACCCTGACGTGGTAGGTTGGTTAGGTGTGAATGGGTCTGAGAGACAAACAAGATGGGGTTGAAAGTGCTCAATGGTAAACAAACATCATTGGTATCGGGAGTAGTGAATGGGATTGAGAGAGAGGGGGAATGAACTGGTTGTTGAATGTGCTCAATGGTAAACAAACATCAATGAATCTGGAGTTGTATTTACTGTAAATGGTAGGGTGGGGGTAGGATACAAATCGCATGGCATGTTGAGTCGGCCAGCTCGACATGAAATAAAAACAAGAAGGTGTACACCAGATCTGATTTATTAATCCATGAATTATATGTGGCATTAAAACCTAGCCACTTAACAAAAAGTTTATTGCCACGTTTTTGTACAATTTTTTCAACAAGATAATGCTTGGGATATTGCGTCCTTTGCAGTTCCTCCATGTAGAATCCTCCTTGGATTGGCTGCTTGTTGAGGTCATCAAGTAAATAAACAACTGGATTAGAATGTTTTACCTTGCGAATACGAAATATTTCTGTGCTCCAGTTTGGTGTGTATGCTTTGGCGAAGATTGTTTTATGTTTACTGATGCGCACATAATCACCAATACGTAATTGATGACGTCGCGGATCTACTGTTTTGATTTTGTGATGAATGCGATCCAATTGCGCAATGTTCTTGGTTACAAGGCGTGGTTTCATTTTGATGGTTCTATGTTTAGTGTTGTTGTAACATGTCACCAGGTCGCCTACAAGTTCAAGCCAGCGATAGGATACTCTTGCTGTAAATTGTTCCCACATGCGCGTCTTGAGTGTGCGGTTGAAACGTTCTACAACACTTGCCTTTAGATTGCTAAAAGTGGAATAGTGATGGATGTCAAGTGATTTGAGATAAGCGGAAAAAGTCTTGTTGAAAAATTCTTTGCCTTGATCTGTTTGAAGCAAACGAGGTTGTCGTCTTCACCGCTGAATGATGGTCTTGAATGCAGCGGTGACCAGTTGTGCAGATTTATTCCGAACAGGTTCAACAAAGGCCATTTTGGAATAAACGTCGATGACGGTGAGCAGATAGTTGACCCCGTTGTTAGCTTTGGCAAAGGGAATCATTTCCACCAGATCAGCTTGCCAAAGATCATCAACACCCCGTGTGATGACATGACGACGATGGTAGAGACGACGAGCTGGTCTATGCAACTCGCGAGCAATGGCAGCCTTAACAGGCGAGGGTGTATGAACACGTTGACTCATTAGACAATAATGCCAGCATGACGAAGCTCCTCTTCTATTTCTAAAACTTCTGCCTCGTGTCCGGTATGACCGGCCTGTTCCGGTGCACGCAACAGTTGCAGACGTTTAACCAACTTATTTGGATTGTTCCAATAGGCGAAATCGATGAATGGTTTCAAAGTATTAAACGTGATACCGGACGCTGAATTTGCACGGCGAACACTTGCATAGGTGGGAAACAATTTTGATATGATGGTTTTATATTTGAAGCCCTTATTAGCATTTATTGCTTCAGAACGTTTATAATTACGTCTAAAACCATTTGTAGCCATCAAGATGTCTTTATACATTTCAAGATCTTCTTTATCATAGTCCTCGGTAGAAGGTGTACGTGAAAATAAAAGTTCTAAAAGACCTGCCGTCAATTTGTAACGAACTGTTTTAACAATCAAAACATTGTCACTTATCTTGATTGGTGAATCGCCAATTCGAAATCTATTGTTTTCATATCGAACACCGTAGGTAGTATCAGTTTTCTTAGTAAAAAGATCTTCAAGGAAGGGGGTAACCAACGCACCATAATTTTGTAGTAAAATGGATTTTAACCGCACATATTGTTCGGGCGTATTCAATATTTCTTTAAGAGTAGGCTGCTTTTCCTTGGCTCTAGTGGGTGTTTCAGCAATTATTGATGTTTTCAAAAACTGGGCAGCTGTGATTCTTTGGAGCCAGAAGACGGAAGCAATGGAGAAAAAACATCGTCAGGTTCTTCATCATTTTCTTCCTCCTCCTCTTCAATTGTTTGTGTTTCTTTTGAGCGTGTACTAGGCTTTGATGTTCCTTTCAACACAGCTTCCAGAGGTGATTTCAAATGTTTTTCGACAAACAGTTCACTGTCGGCATGTGCACGTTTTAGATATAGAAACTTTTGTCGAATGCTATTTCGCGCACGGATTATGTGCTTTTTTAATTGACTCCCTGTTGTCGCCATGACATCTGAACTAATGATGTTCAGAAAAGCAATGCAGCTACTTAAATACGAATGAAATGTTCAAATCCCATGCGGTAGCGTCCATTGTTGATGTTGCTCTGCTTATCAATAACAAGACAACTGTGGTGATGAGCGTTCCAACACATGGCGCACAACTGTGTAAAGGCTTGAAAGGTCATGTCTGGATTCACGTGATCATCGTAGACGTGATGCATGTTGCGCTCATCCTGACGGAAGAGAACAATCACGTTGGCATTGTCACGAATCAACTGTTTTGGTATTCGCGAATAGGTTTGAGCGAGATAAAAACAATCAATATATTTTTGACGTCCCATGCTAAAGTAAGCCTGAATAATGCCCTGTCGTTCTGTGGCCACATCGTCAAAAATCATAAGCGAATGGGGGCGAACATTGTCTGGAGAAATGACATCTTCGTGCGCTGCGAATGTGAAGTAGCCCATGTTGCGCAGACCTGACATGACCTGTTCCAAGAACACATACAGCGGTTGATACAGCGATTTGGCAAAAATATAGATATTTTGAAAGCGCACTCCGTTTAAGGAGGTGATGAGGGTAAGCAGAAGATTGGTTTTTCCACATCCCGACGGGCCGGCGATGAGAAAGCGAATGGAGGATGGGAAGAGTGATCTATGACGTTGTTCGGACGATGTTGAGAAGAGGTGTGAAACCAAGTCTCCCACCGGAAGTGAATGTTGTTGCTTAATAATCTGCATATCAACTAAATGTGAAAGGGGAAGAGCTGGTCTCTATATACATGAGGCAAACGGGTGTTTCAGTTCCAGTGTAACCATGGACGCCTTTGGAAGAACTCGTAAAACAAATGAACGATTTGCTTTGACAAACGATCCAAAACATGATACAGATCCGGCTACAAAACGATATGTCGATGCTAATGTATTGCCACGCACTACAGATGGCAATTACAACTTTAATGGAAAGCGATTGACCAATATAACAGAACCCGTATTACCCTCGAACGCATGTTCAAAAAAGTATGTAGATTATTACCGCTTACGACGTATCAAAGGAGATTATGAGGCTCAGAATAAACGTATTACGGGCGTTGCAGATCCTGTGAACGATCAAGATGTGTGCACCAATGCCTATGTGTTAACCAATGCTGTGGTGTTAACAGAAGCAAAGGACTATGACGTACACCAACGTCGAATCACTCAGCTGGCTCTTCCAACAAACAACACGACGCTGCTAGAAAGGACTATGTAGATAACAAGGTGAAACAGGTGCTCAGTATTGTGCCCACCCTAACTGTAAAGGGCTATACAGCAAATAATGCACGCCTTGTGCATGTGGCCGATCCTGAAGATGATCAAGATGTTTGTACAAAACGGTTTTAAAACTCTGAAATGGAAAAGGTGTGGGAAATTAAGGAGAACGCTCTACAGATGAAGCGAAGACGAATAGCCGAAGTTGCTGATCCTGTGCAACCTCACGACGTGACGACCAAACGATTTTTGGAACAACGGTTATCGCTTTTTATTAAATCAATACCCTCTATATTTCTGCTTCACATTGTAAACCAACAACCGGTAAAAGATCCCAATAACCTCGCCTACATACTACGTTCGGGGTATGACAATTACCGTTTAATGTATGATGGTGCCATTCGTGTAATTGAGTATGCACCAGATTTGAAACATTTAGAGGTACGATTAAACGGTAGTGTTCAACCACTTATTGATCAACCGGTGAAAGCCGGAGACAAATTATTCTTTCACTTGAAACTCTCGTCTGAAGAAAAAGAGGCGGGGAAAACGATGAACGATTTTCCTCTGTATATAGAACTTGAATATACAGCCACCATTGAATAAATAACTACAGGTTCCCTTCCTGAGGAGCGTCAGTTGTGTTCTATACTTTGTGGTGTGAGGTTGTCTTGTTCTTTGGTCGCGATGGTGAAACAGAGATATGTGGTGAAGAAGAGGAAGAAGTTGTCAAGAAAGGGAGGTTTTAAAGCTATTCTTCATGCGGCACGTCAAGCTTCGCGCGGAGAAACAAATAGTGAGTTGGCTATTAAGAAAGCACTCCGAGCAGCACGATTGCATGCGAATCCCAAAAGTAAACTACGTTTTAGAAAACGTGCCCGAGTTATTCCTGTGCCGAAACGTGGTGGATTTTTACCTGGACTGTTTGCTGGACTAGCAGCCCTGGGTTCACTTCTTGGAGGAGCAAGTGCGGTAGCACGAACGGTGAAAGCTGTTGAGGAGGCGATGCAACAGTTGAAGGAAAGTGAAAGGCATAATAAAACTATGGAGGCCATAGCACTGCGCGGCAAAGGTGTGAACATGAAGCTAGCACCCTACAAGAAAGGACTCGGCATTTACATGTCGCCAAAAAACGGTTAATCGATGCACTGCCACGACGAGCCATGACGCATGAGGAAGTTATAAGATATGCAAAACAGTTTAAGATCTCCCACTTTCGAGGCGTGTTTATGCGCAACCAACTACCGTCTCGACCACGGAGCCATGAAAGTGCAGTTGTCAATTCGGATGACAGTCATGGACCGGGAACGCATTATGTGGCCTACATAAAGCATGGGCGAACCGTGTGGTACTTTGACAGTTTTGGAAATCTTCCTCCTCCGACAGAGCTTGTTCGCTATTTTGGAAGCAGTGCAACAATACACTATAATGTGAAACGAGTGCAAAATTTTAACACGCAACAGTGCGGTCGTCTATGTTTGACTTTTCTATATAAGACCGAGCACGGCGGGTGACGTGGTCATTATGACAACAGAAAGTAGAACGTTTACAGTGCACGGACAAGGTGCGGAAGTAACTGTTGACTTTTATCCTCCTATTGAATTGGGACGACGACCCTACGTGCTGGGACTTGTTTCGTTTGAAGGCTATAATAGAATCTGCAACATAATTGAAGACGTCAATGATAAGTTCTACTACGATGACTATGTGTTAACTCTACCGTCTGGCAGCTACACCGTAGATGATATTCACGATCACATCTACACAACTCTCACCAAGGAATTTAGTCTAAAAGCATTTCTGGACGGGACACGCAAGTTTGAACTCATAGCCAACAACGTGACACATCGCTGCAGTATTCTTTCTTCTTTTAGGATTGATTTTAAATCTCAACCAGATTCGATTGGGTCATTGTTAGGCTATTCACCACAAGTGTTAGTACCAAACGTGATGCACAAGTCTGACCAACCGGTGAAAATAATTGAAGATCATCACATATCTCTCACGTGTAATATTATTACAGACGTCTACACCAATCAAGATCCCTCGCATTCGCTTTATGATTTTATTGTTACTTCACCTGGTGGTTATATCATCCGCGAAAACCCGTCGGTGGTGCTCTATCATCCTGTGAGTGTGACCAACATCAGGAATATTACCTTAAGACTGGTGAATAGAAACCAACGTCTCATCCGGTTAGAGCCTCATACACCTGTGACCTACAAACTGTATCTGAAGCCAGCATGAAACAAGTGTATAAAGCGGCAACGCTGTCAAGAGCAGGTGTTAGTTGTGCTCAACACGTGTACAGGTTAACACGTGTCAACAAGCAGATCCTACAACAACTTGGTTACATCTTACGTCATGAATTCGATTCTCGACGTGACAAACCCTGTCGAAGTACAGGAGGGTATTGTAAGAATTGAACACCATTCCTACCAACCGTATACTCAGGGTCTAAATAATAATGATGAGATTCGAATTACTATTAACCAACAAGATATCTACACGCTTCCACATGAAAGTTACATCCAGATTGAAGGGCAACTCACCAAATTGGATGGTACCATTCCAACAACGTCAAAGTTGGCCAACAATGCTTTGGCCTTTTTGTTTTCTGAGGTTCGCTACGTGATCAACGGTATTGAAGTGGATACTACTCGAAATGTTGGCATAACAAGTGTCATGAAACTTTATCCCTCGTACGGAAGCGAAGAGAGTAAAGCTTTTTGTATGGCTGGTTGGTGTCCCAACTCAACCAACGACTGGATGATTAACGATGATGGTACATTTACTGGACATTTACCTCTAAAATTAATACTAGGCTTTGCAGAGGATCATAAGCGCATTGTTCTGAACGCAAGACAGGATCTGATTCTTGTACGAGACAGGAGTGATTATAATGCGCTAAAGGGAGCTGATACAGCGCCAATAGATACAAAAATTCTACTGCAACGAATTCTATGGAAAGTACCGCACGTTACTCTATCAGATCAGAAAAAATTGAGTCTGCTCAAGATTGTGGAGAAGGATACAGCTTTACCCATTCAATTTAGAAGCTGGGAGCTGCATGAATACCCGGTATTACCACTCTCCGATACACATACTTGGTCTATAAAAACCGCACGGTATACAGAGCGGCCACTCTACGTCCTGGTTGGATTTCAAACAGATCGCAAATATCAACAGAATAAAGATGCATCAAAATTTGACCACATCCAATTACGAAATATACGACTCTTTTTGAACGGAGTTACCTTTCCCTATGAGGGAATGGATTTAAACTTTAACAAGAACAAATATGGTAAGCTCTATGACATGTTTGTTAACTTTCAGTCTTCCTATTATCAGAAAGTGGCATGTCCGCTATTATCACCACAAGACTTCAAGTCCAAGGCGCCTCTGGTGGTGATGGACTGTTCGTATTTGGAGGAGTCGATGAAGGAAACAACAATTGATATCAGACTAGAATTTGAAACATTGACAGTTATTCCAGAAAAAACAACAGCCTATTGCCTTATTGTTCACGAGGCGCAAGTGTTTTATCAACCGCTGTCCAATATGGTGACCAGAGTATAAATAGCATGTCTTCCTGCATTGCCCTTCACAGTCATGGAAAGCTACGATGAAGTCACAACCCCCTCTGCGAGGTGGGTCTGCAAATGTGAAAGTGATTCACCAGGTTCAGATGAAGATTCAAGGTTTACCATTTATCGCGCCCTAGTGAGTGAAGCTATAACTGCCTATCACAAGAATCATACTGTGCTTAGAATGCCGCCGCATCTGGTTCACTATTGACCAGATGGATTCATGTCTACGTTTGGTATTCATGACAGGGGCTACAACAACAAGCCCATCACTAATCAAACAAATAATGTGGACGATGGCGTTGCCAAAGCTTCATCTTGTCATGTTGGAGAGCGGGTAGATTGTATGGACTGCAAATGCGATCGTTGCTCAACAAGTCGAGACGCTGATGCAGCATTTGAGATTTATCGCACCCTGGTGAGTTTAGCAATACGCGCCTACCATAAAGCACAATTTCTTCGTGAAATGCCGCAGCATCTGATTGCCTATTTACCAGATGGATTTCTGACCGCGTACGGTGCACACGACATTGACCTTAATTGGGATAAGCTACCATTACACCTCCGTATGTCGGCGGATGTTGCAGCCTGCCGTCCTTGTCGTAGACACTTTATGCATCGAGGAGATTCTCACTGTGATTGGGATGGTCCAAATCCTATGATAAAAAATTGTAAGCGATGTACTGATAACTTTATGAATAAAATTGTGTAATTGATTCTTTGTGTGTATATTATTTTCCCGCTCCTATCCAATCAGTTAGTTGTTAAGAAGCAGCGGTAGTGGAAGGTGTGATATCCGTCGCCATGCCGAAAACATTGATTGTCGACGTGCAGGGTTTCAAGGTGAACGGAAACAAGTTTGTATTTAAAGAAGTAGGAATTATTGACTGCACAACCATGTGGGCACCAAGAGTAACCAGTTTTGTCTTTGAACCACCGTTTCCATTGCATTTGCAGTCAGATGAGGACAGAAGACAAACAGAGTGGTTGCAACGCAATTTGGGACTAGTCTGGAAAGAAGGCGACATTCCTTACCAGCATCTATCACTTGTTCTGAAAGCTCACTTGTTTGGTGCTGACCTTGTATTTGTAAAGGGAAGTGAAAAAAAGGAATGGTTACGTCAGTATGTTAATTCAACATGTCAACTTGTTGACCTTCATGATCTGGGATGTCCTGCACTGTACAACCTGTCCGTGCCTGATGAACCTCTACAAAATAAAACACTTCAAAATGTTTGGAAGCTTTTTGATTGGCTATCTCGCAGAGCATGTCAAAACTTGCATGTTGAGTGCAAAGCGTTGTAACGTCAGCTTCAGTGTGAGACATACCAGTGATCAGTGTGGACGTGTAGTAATATGGCTGCAATTGAAGGTTTGGACTCCAACCCCACAGAGCGAGCTATTGTCAAGTTTTTTGCCTGTAAAAAAGTTTGACAGTTTCACAGATGAGGAATTGAACGCTTTGCCCAAGGCGTTCCTTTTTTATGTTGCTTCAAACGCGGTGAAAAATATTTGGCACAGTGTACCTAGTGAATGGAGCAGAGATCCTGGTCTGCATGAACTACAACCATGCACTGACTTTAGTCATCACCAGCAAGTGTCTATTACTAAAATGCCATCCATTAGACAGTGTGGAACGTGTCAGCTCATCAAATTGTACCACGGCCATACAAATATACCGTCCTGTAAAGACTTTGCTTCATCATTCCATGGTTGCGATGAAGAAGAGGAAGAAGAGACAGCAGTGGCAGTATCGCCAGCACCAAAAAGTAAGACAACGATTGAAAAAGATATATCGGACCTTTGCTGGTCATGGTCTAGTTAACAAGGCCATTGATGTACTTCCCATTGAACTGCATATTCCCGGCTATCAATTTTGTGGACCTGGGACTTAACTGAACGTCTAGCACAAGGTAATTCTGGAATCAACAAATTGGATGCTGCGTGTAGAGATCATGACATTGCTTACAGCGACAAGAATGCAGAAGTACGTCGAGTTGCAGACCGCATTCTTCTAAGAAGGGCTGTGCAGCGCGTGACATCATCTACTGCTTCCATTGGTGAAAAGATTGCAGCCTTGATCGTGGCAGGAACTATGAAGTCAAAGCTAATGATTGGTGGTGGTTGTGGATTAGCGAGGAAAAGGACAAAGAAATAACCATGAATCAAATATTGTTAAGTATTTATTTGAGAGTCAGTCCACCAGATTACAGCATTCACAAAAGATGTTTTGGTTTCTTCTTGTAAAAACATACAATTGTAATAAAAAAGAATTGAAAAATGAAAGTGTGTTCTTATTTACAAGGTGTGGAAATGTCCAAAAGGCAAGCTATTTACACCATCCCACAGCCATTTATTCTCATATGCAGACAGCGATGTTTTATTTTGATTTACTGTAAATATATTATGGTTCTTTGAAAGAATGCGTGTTTGCTGGTACAAGCGAGAGGTGTTTGTGTAGAGTACACATCGATATTCCTCAACATTGAGGAATTGTGTGACGCTACGAAGAACACCCTTCGCTTTGCATTGACCTTTATTCTTTTGTGTTGAAAATGCGTACATTTTCGGCGCCAAAGCCACAAATTCCGTCATAGCATCACCAGCACACTCATCCTTAAATAGACCAATGTGTTTTTTAGTCATGGGAATTATGCAAAACATATTGTTAACCTCATAGTTTGAGGTATCAAAGTAACTTGGATGTTATCTCATCACAGAGTAAATATCCGTCTTATTGGTTTGATAAATAAGACTGTCTGTATCCATATACAGTAATTTTACATCTCCAAACTTTTGTTTGGCAAACTCATAATGAAATTGATACATTACAAATTTTGAATAGTCAAGTATTACCATTCCTTAGTAAATTGGTTTGTTATACATGATTTCTGTCTTTGACAATTCAATGGTTACTAAATCAGTTTCAATAACTCGTACTGAATGGAAATTGGGCATAGAAGTATATTTTCGTGCGCCATATCGACCATCCCAGTGGTTTACCAAATGAATAGTTCTATGCTTTCTAATATTTTCCATAGATTTACCGTAGCATGCATTGTTCATTAATTTATAAAAATTTGACTCGAATGTAGTCTTGGCGTGCTGCCGATAATGAGTATTTAATTGCATGTACGGTTGTAACCATGGTTTCTGGTCAAAACAAATAATGCGGTGAATGGTTTGTAGTTTCAAACCGTGTTTCAAACATTGCATTAAATTTTCGATGTGTATGACGTAGCGATTTTTCGGATTTAACGTTGCCAGCAACTTTTTATTGTTGGAACGTGAACTGGGAGGTTGTAGTTTTTCAACACAAAATGGTAGATCAGAATGAGCATTGTGTATCTCGCGGGGATATAATATGTCAACTTCTAGGACATAGCCACGTGTGTTATTGCTCAACGCGTCCTGTAAATTAAAATTTGAAACTTCATCTGAAGTCAGCCATCGAAAATTTTGATACGGAAGCAGTTTTTCCATAGCATATCCGTATAAATTGTTACAATCCAGGTAGGTGAGGTATGTTGTAGTTTGCTTTGATTTGTATGTATCCATATATGGATTATTTGCTTTGGCATGCTTTTGCACAAGCGATACAAGCCCGCCACGTATCCCGCGTTCAAAAAAAGAGCAACATGTCAATGTCTGTTAATAGTTCCAGTTCTATTTCAGTCACCTTCAACATACAGTCCCAACTGTATCCGGCAAGGGTGTAGTAATGGGCTGGATCTAGATTATAGATTTCAAGACACAGTTTGCGAAAGTGTTCAAACACGTCTGTCAAAAGTAGTGTATCAATTTTGAGGTATAAATCAGCATACTCGCCCAAAGTTGATATCTTGAACACGTCCCATACTTTTTGGGCGTGTAAATAGTCTTCTTCAGAAATATGACTTTTTGTTAAGTCATTGTAAAATTTATCCTTTGAAGGGAGTGCAGTTTCCTGCAAACATGCCCAATTGTTTACATAATTATAGGGAAACACCCCTTTTCGAATGCATAATTCAAATTGTTCGTCACCAGTAAAGTTTTGACGTACAGAATGCAAATTGTTTGGGTGAAGCCCTTGAACAAGCGCATCCAATGATGATGCGAGGAATCTATACGAATCTAAAAATCGTATACTAATTCCATTTCGCCATTTTGTAAACGAAATAAAATTTTCATGATTTTGTGGAATTAAAGTAAACTTTTGGTTTTCAAGGTTAACAAATTCCTTAATAATTAGATGACTGTCATACCGAGACATGTTGTGTAAGAAACAAGAAATATAGCGTGCTCTTTTATATGCCAAATTACATACACTATGAGCCGCTCCTCTAAATTTTCCAGTGTACCGATTATGGTCTCTCACCGGCGTGTCACAAGGTGCTATTGGTTTTTGACAAATGTGGCAAGTGGTTGCTGTTGCAAAAGCCACCTCGTCTGCATCCAACATTTGAAGCGGAATTGGGTTTTCCAGGATATTGTACACCCGATCTGCCAAGGCGTCCAATTCATTTAAAAACCAAGCAGCAGCATTTGCATCGCGATAAGATTTGAAGTAAGAAAGCGAAGGGTCATATGAGCAAATCACGTTTAGAGCACAACTGAATGGCACATGTTGCTGTACTTGTTGAGTGTACGGGCGTGCTGGATCCGGGTTACATGTGTCAATGGGTGTGGTTAAACATTCAAAATCTGCATATACTGTAAATGGAAGCGGTTCTTGACGAGACACATTTTGAAATTTCATACTGGCTTTATCCTTTTCTTGGAATGTAATTTTTACAGCTGGTTGTGTAATGCAATCAATAGTATGGGCTGTCAACTTTTGATTGCTAGTAAAATATTGCAAACAGCGATCACATATATATACCCTATTTTTACTCTTTGTAACTTGTGAACGAACTAGTCTGGAAAGGTCTTTGATATAACAATAATGGTTGCACAATTCCCCATCAATGTACAATAAATTAAAATGCTTTTCTTTTTTTTCCTTTGTCACATAGAGTGGCCCAATAACTTTGTCCCCTTCAACTCCGTATACATTAATGGAGTAAAGCAGATTTTTAGATTCAAAACGAGAAATGGCGTTGAGGTCCATTGGGAATTCTATGTCTGCTAAATTTAGACTGATCATTAATTCCATAAATTTCTGGTGATATTTGCCCATTTTGTGAACATTTTTACTTGCAGAACATAACCCAGCAGCCAGGGACCAAATAAAGCAGAAAACATCATTATTATCCACATTGATAACTGCGTGACGGTTTTCCAACTGTTTAGGCAAATTAACATGAGATGACCCACTATTTATGGGATCAAAGGTGCATACATTAATTTTAAGATGATTGATAGCTTCCAGCGATTTGCCGCTTTCTAATTCTTGAAACTCAGCAAAGCGTGTTGTGAGTTTATCAACAATGTTTTTACTATACCAACTGTGTATATTATCAGTGCGGTATAATTTAGTCATGTGTGTGTGTAAATAGATTGGCTGTATGATTTCGACACCTTGTTTCAAAATAGCAAACTCACTTAATAATTCAGCGTTAACCTTTAACGCTACATGTTCTCTTAAACAGTCTTGTATTTTGTTTTGAAAAATGTTGTAACTAGTGTTTAAATATTCATTGAGATCTAAAATGTTTGCATCATTATTGACTTTAGTGCAACAGATATTGTTATTGAAACAACTATCCACATCTTGCCAACTTTGTATCGGTGGCGACATGATGTCCCTTAGTACTTAACAATTACAAAAACTGAACGGTTTGCAGAGAGAGTGAACCAAAGTTTATTTTCCCTGCAAATTCCGTTTTTACATAAACTAATTTTAAATTTTATTTTTTTCTTCTATGAATTCCACAAGACATCTTTTATTTTCCAGTCCCAAGTATTTTAAATAGATGGTCCCTTTGTTGAGATCGGATACATCTTCCTCGCTGAGTTCCTTGAATCTCGACGGTAGAAATACTGCAAAGTCCTCCAGTTCGCAAAGAATGCGTTCGCCAAATTTGGTCTTGACTCGACGAACAGCAGTTACCAAATAAGACTCATTTACCTTCAGATCCTGTAGTCGTTTAGTCTCTGGTCCAGCATCTTTCCCTATGGAATTCGCATTTTTTATTGCCGACATTCTGAAATCGAATTTGATATCTATAATAGTGTTTTAGTATACCTAAGCCATTAGCAAATATGTATATACACACACACAAGTTATCAAAACCCTTCTACACACCCATTATCGCTAGCCACTAATTTAATTGTCAGCAGCTTGCGTTCACCATTTTCCTACTTCTCCTCAATCCATTACAAGAACACAGGTTATCAAACAAGTTATACACCCAGGTGCTACATGGTCAGGAGCTGATGATTTAAATGGCCATGACTGTACTTTGGTGAAGCCGGGTCAGATTGCTTGTATAATTTAACTGTTCCTGGGCAAAGCCGGGGCAAACTGCTTGTATAATTTAACTGTCCCCCGGGCGAAGCCGGAGCGGGTTATTAGTATAATATATAACTGTTCCCGGGTGAAGCCGGGGTGAATTTCTTGTATAATTCAACTGTTCCCGGGCGAAGCCGGAGCGGGTTTCTAGTATAATATATGACTGTTCCCGGGTGAAGCCATGGCAGATTGCCTGTATAATTTAACTGTTCCCGGGCGAAGCCAGGGCGGATTGCTTGTATAATTTAACTCTCCCCCGGGTGAAGCCGGAGCGGGTTTCTAGTATAATATATAACTGTTCCCGGGTGACGCCGGGCAGATTGCTTGTATAATTTAACTGTTCCCGGACGAAGCCGGAGCGGGTTTTTAGTATAATATATAACTGTTTACGGGCGAAGCCGGGGCAGATTACTTATATCATTCAACTGACCCCCGGGCGAAGCCGGAGCGGGTTTCTAGTATAATATATAACTGTTCCCGGACAAAGCCAAAGCAGATTGCTTGTATAATTTAACTGTCTCACGGGTGAAGCTGGAGCGGGTTTCTAGTATAATATATATCTGTTCACGGGTGAAGCCGGAGCAGATTGCTTGTATAATTTAACTGTTCCCGGTCAAAGCTGGAGCGGGTTTCTAGAATAATATATAACTGTTCCCGGGCGCAGCCGGAGCAGGTTTCTAGTATCATGTATAACTGTTCCCGGGCGAAGCCGGAGCAGGTTTCGAGTATAATATATAACTGTTTCCCAGGCGAAGCCGGAGCAGATTGCTTGTATAATTTAACAGTCCCCCGGGCGAAGCCGGAGCGGGTTTCTAGTATAATACACACATCAAAAAAAGTTTTGCATCACCTCGGTTCCCAGATCTCCGGCATATAGACGTTGACTGTGTATATTGTATCCAAGATACAGTCCCTTTGACTGTTCATAGATGTCACTAAAACTGCTCAAAGATGTAAACAACCATGCATGAGCAGGGCCTATTAGACGGAGGGGGTACGACAGCCGATCAGTTCCAGTCATTCCACCAGGACGAAGGTACGCTGCTCATGTTGTCTGTAGTTCTACCATGCCTAGAAGGTCAATACCGCAGTTAGATCGCGTCCGCATTGTTACTTTGTGTCAAGAAGGGCTCTCAACAAGGGAAGTTTCCAGGCGTCTCAGAGTGAACCAAAGCGATGTTGTTCGGACATGGAGGAGGTACAGAGATACAGGAACTGTCGATGACAGGCCTCGCTCAGGCCGCCCAAGGGCTACTACTGTAGTGGATGACCGCTACTTACGGATTGCCGCTCGGAGGAACCCTGACAGCAATGCCACCATGTTGAATAATGCGTTTCGTTCAGCCACAGGACGTCGTGTTTCAACTCAAACTGTGCGCAATAGGCTGCATGATGCGCAACTTCACTCCCGACGTCCATGGCGAGGTCCGGCTTTGCAACCCCGACACCATGCAGCGCGGTACAGATGGGCCCAACAACATGCTGAATGGACCCCACGGAATTGGCATCACGTTCTCTTCACCGATGAGTGTCGCATATGCCTTCAACCAGACAATCGTCGGAGACGTGTTTGGAGGCACCCTGGTCAGGCTGAACGTCTTAGACACACTGTCCAGCGAGTGCAGCAAGGTGGTGGTTCCCTGATGTTTTGGGGTGGCATTATGTGGGGCCGACGTACGCCACTGGTGGTCATGGAAGGCTCCGAAACGGCTTTACGATACCTGAATGACATCCTCCGACCCATAGTGCAACCATATCGGCAGAATATTGGAGAGGCATTTGTCTTCATGGACGACAATTCTCGACCTCATCGTGCACATCTTGTGAATGCGTTCCTTCAAGATAACGATATCGCTCGAGTACAGTGGCCAGCATGTTCGCCAGACATGAACCCTATCGAACATGCCTGGGATATATTGAAAAGGGCTGTTTATGGACGTCTTGACCCACCAACCACTCTGAGAGATTTACGCCGAATTGTCGTTGAGGAGTGGGACAATTTGGACCAACAGTGTCTTGATGAACTTGTGGATAGTATGCCACGGCGAATACAGGCATGCATCAATGCAAGAGGACGTGCTACTGGGTATTAGAGGCAGTGGTGTGTACTGCAATCTGGACCACAAATGCTGAAAGTCTAGCTGTATGATGGTACAACATGCAATGTGTGGGTCTCATGAGCAATAAAACGAGCTGAAATGTTGTTTGTGTTGGTCTCTATTCCCTTTGTATTTAACGGTTCCGGAACTCTTGGAACCGAGGTGATGCAAAACTTTTTTTGATGTGTGTATATAACTGTTCACGGGTGAAGCCGGAGCAGATTGCTTCTATAATTTAACTGTTCCCCGGAGAAGCCAGAGCGGGTTTCTAGAATAATATATAACTGTTCCCGGGCGAAGCCGGAGCGGTTTTCTAGTATAATCTATAACTGTTTCCGGGCGAAGCTGGGGCAGATTGCTTGTATAATTTAACTGTTCTCGGGTGAAGCCGAGGCGGATATTTTTTGTATAATTTAACTGTCCCCCGGGTGAAGCCGGAGCGAGTTTCTAGTATAATATATATATCTGATCCCGGATGAAGCCGGGGGGGATTGCTTGTATAATTTAACTGTCCCCCGGGCGAAGCCGGAGCGGGTTTCTAGTATAATATATAACTGTTCCCGGGCGAAGTAGGGGCGGATTGTTTGTATAATTTAACTGTTCCCGGGCAAAGCCGGGGCAGATTGCTTGTATAATTTAACTGTTCTCGAGCGAAGTCGGTGCAGGCTTCTGGTATAATATAACTGTTCCCGGGCGAAGCCGGGTTGGGTTTCTGGTATAACATAACTGTTCCCGGGCGAAGCCGGGTCGGGTTGTTTGTATATTATATCTGTTCCCGGGCGAAGCCGGGGCAGGTTGCTTAAATAATTTACCTGTTCAATACACCCAAGTGCATGGGGGCTACATTAGTCGGGAGATGATGATTTAAATGTCCTTAACTAAATAGGGTACTTGACCTAGAGCTGATGGTCTAAGTATAGCAGTGCCTGCATGTCTAGGTGCTAATGATAAATATATCCTTCACCTCTGCAATACATAAGAGATCACCATCTCATCCGTGACTGTGTCTAGCACTGTAATTATCCCGCGGGCTATGCAGTGAAATCTGCAACATTTAATTGGATAATAACAGTAATTATATAATTGAGCTGCATTCATTTAATATATTCCAGGCAGCTAATGGTTTATGTTGCATGTCACGTTAAAACCAATCTTATTACATGCAATGAATTCTGCTCGTTTCATACTTGAAGTAATTATTGCTTGTCTGATTCATACCGTCTAACTTTTAAACCAGCTTTGTCAATAGGCCATTATACTATTAAAATTCTAACATCTTCATGTGGATTTAAACCTACAATCTCAGCATTTACAAGTACTGTAATGTGCAGTACAATCACTTATTTTGTAAACCATCAGGCTGAGTTAGTCTCCCAGTAGCACATAGTCAAATATATACACTAGGATATACTTTAAAGTTATATACTTAAGTATGTTGAATATTACCTGATAGACAAGGATCCAATTGCAATCTGGTGTGAACGCTGTAAACTCGCAGTTAACTCTACTTTCATTTCAATTCTGCTCCTCTATTTATACCCAGCCGAATACAGGAAACGCCCATGGATTACCGTTCCTTTCACACAAAAATGACCTCCATACGGCATTACCCTGCATTAATACAGGAATCGTTACTGACCTTCCTTTCACCAGAATTAGCTCAACACTGTATAACCCTGCACAACTACCTTAAACACACCTAATTTAAACGCCTTTCACCAGAAAACACAGTATATAAAGAGGTTGTTCCTTTTCAAAACATATCATTCGCTGCAATGTCTGCCAAAGAGACCAAGGAAACTATGGGGCTGGATGAAGAAGACAACGATGAGGATTCGATTCTTGAGGTGTTAATGTAAGTATTATTTATTTACTTTATTTACTAAAGCCTTATGTAGCAGCACGCCAGTCTCTCGCCGCTGGGTGCGTGGTTCATTTCCAGTCACTTTATGTTAGATCTGTGCTGGGCAAACCAAAAGCAGACAGGTTTTCTCTGGGAACACCAGTTTTCCCTGCCAAAATTTTCTTCCGGCAACACCCTCCACTATCATTTCATTTCATCTGTCATTCATTTAATCATTGACTCACAAAAGTGAGACAGGCTTTGGCAGCCAACACAGATCTTATTCTCGCCGCTAGATGGGGCTTAATTCATTCCATTCCTGATCTGGTCAAATACTGGAAGCAAGCGGTGTTTTTTTCTTCTTCAAAATGATTAGAAATACTGAGCGTAGTTACCGCCTTTTGTAGCCCATGTTTACTTGGGTGTGAGTAGAATTTGTCTGATAACCCGTGTTATTGCGATGAATGTATTAATAAAAAAGGATTGGGAAGGAAGTCGAATTTTTTTAAGTGTGTTAAAAATCCTTCAGTATGCCTTCCTTTGGAGGGGGAGTAAAGCCAGTGGTTCCATGATCTCACTTTATGACATGTAAAAGATCCGTCCACAGACTAAACTTGTGTGAAGCTAAATTGACAGCTTAGATTTTGTCAAAACAAGTTCCAACACTCACCACTAGATGGCATTATTATCTGGTAGCAAAAACTTGGAACTTGTAGCTCACCCTAAAGGCGTTCGCTGGAAGCAGCTACATACTCAAGTGCGTCACACATGTTCGTGGACACTTCCAGCACTGAAACCCATACTCAAGTTCCAACATTCACCACTAGGTATCATTAATATCTAGTAGCAAAATTTTGGAACTACTTAAAAATGAACAGAACTTGTAGCTCACCCTAAGGGCGTCCGCTGGAAGCTGCTGCAGACTTAGGTGAACTGTACTTGCTCTCACACACTCCCAGCAATTCACAATACAATATTTAGATAAACAAGCGTTATAAAACAATTTTGTTGTACTCTTTATTGTATACATTTTTTATAGCTTTGGAAATGATCCAGTTTTGGTGGGGTTTTTTGCTGATTTAATGACAGCGATGGAAGGGCGTGGGAGAGGTGAAGAAGAAGAAGAAGAAGATGATGGTGATGAAGAGGAAGATGAAGAGGAAGAAGAAGCTGGTGATAAAAGACAAATTAAGTTGTAGTAACAGTTCACAACATAAAACATAATTTTACTTTTTTTTCTTCTGGTTTTATTTGTTTTTACATTCAACCTACCAAGCAAGCCAGAGTTCAACACCCACCATCCATCTCCATTCATGATTCAAACACGTTTACCTCATCATTTGTCCCGCACCCTCTCAATCACCGTAAGGTCATTCCCAGACATGACCTACCATACAACCCGTTGTCAATCTCAGGATTAGTCATCCCATGTGACGTCACACACAGGTTAACCGTTCAAATCTGTTTATTCATTCACACAAACACCTATGTTCATTAAACATCCACCCACGCATCGATGTTTGTTTACCATTGAGCGCTTTCAACCCCATCTTGTCAACCCCATCTTGTTTGTCTCTCAGACCCATTCACACCTAACCAACCTACCACGTCAGGGTTCAACAACCACCGCCATCCACCGCCATTCATGTTTTCCATTCAAAACACTCCCGTTCATGACCTACCCCACATCCCGTAATCTGCTGTGACGTCACACACACACCAGTTACACTTATGTTTTCCATTCAAAACACTCCCGTTCATGACCTACCTCACATCCCGTAATCTGCTGTGACGTCACACACACACCAGTTACACTAATGTTTTCCATTCAAAACACTCCCGTTCATGACCTACCTCACATCCCGTAATCTGCTGTGACGTCACACACACACACACACCAGTTGACCGTTCAATTCTCTGACAATTCATTCACAACCAAGGATTCGGAAACCTTCGGCAACACTCGGATCTCATCGGGCATAAAGCAAAGCTATATAGCCCAGGATAATAACAGAGAAGGCGCTCAGTCCAACAGAGAGACTGGGTCGAGGAGGGTCTCGTGCAGAGCCTCTTCCATCCTTCCCCCTCATCCCCCACCCTCGCCACCCCCCCCCCTCCCCCCTCCCCCACTCCTCCCCCTCCCCCACTCCTCCCCCTCCACCCACACCCCCTCAAACTGGTTCCTGGACCCTCCAAGGTTTGTTTACCTTCCGGGGTCCCGGCGACCTTGGGGTCAATGACCTACCTCAAGGTCATTGACCTTGCCACGCCCCCCTAATTTGCATAAATAACGGTATCTGAGTCAAAACCCCCCCAGCCTACCTACTCGAGGTGGCTGTGGGGGTCTATAACCCGGGACCAAGGCTGTAGTGGTGTCGTGTCCGGCAAGTGAGGTGGTAAAGGAGCGATACCGAGGTGGCTGTGGGGGTCTACAACCCGGGACCAAGGCTGTAGCGGTGACGTGTCCGGCAAGTGTGGTGGAGGACTACGATGGTAGCGGTGGTGCTGCACTTAAGTCGTGAACAAAAACCTGGGTTACGGCAGCGCTGAGCGGTATTGCAGTTGTTGAGACCCACTCCAAGATGAGGCGCAAACTGAAGGGCAGAGGATCTGGAAAATACCTGGGTTGTGCCTGTGCAAACCCGTCTGCGAGCAGGTAAGGTACAGGTTTGCTTAGGGCGGAGTCCGGGAGACCGCCACAGAGTGGTGGCTGGCTCCGCTGAAAACTCGCACAGCTGGTAACGCGCAGGTTAGCTTAGGGAGGAGTCCGGGAGACCGCCACAGAGTGGTGGCTGGCTCCGCTGAAAACTCGCACAGTTGGTAACGCTTAGGTTAGCTTAGGGAGGATTCTGGGAGACCGCCACGGAGCGCTAGCTGGCTGCGGTGAAATCTTGCTGAGCTGGTAACGCGCAGGTTAGCTTAGGGAGGAGTGGTGCATTCTTGGAATGCACGGTACCTGAGATCACAATTTTGAATACTTTTGCACGTTCTTTCCTTCCTTTTTGTCAAACACCAACAGTGATCATTTGTTTTCTCCTCTATGTGCAAATTTCTTATATTTTGTGTGAGTATGTTTCAGATATATATTCTGTGACCCACCTAGCGTCATATAACAACAAACCTCTGAAGCTACTCAATTCCTCACCGTGCAGAGGACTTACTTATCCATTTGGCTACCAGATCTCGTTACCATCGTCAGCTATTTTCTCCTTGAGCAAGAGGACTACGTCTACTTCTTTACTCACCATGCTGCGCTAGTATCATCTATCAACTCTTAGAAGACCATCCATCAAGAAGAAAATTATTATTTTTTGCTAAGTTGGTTATGCTGATATGTATACCTTTTGTTTCCTACCCCCACACTCTCCCCTTCCTAGGACCTTCCGTGCTTCGTTGTGCTGCTCTCACTTCTCCGTCTGCAGTTGACTCGATCAGTCAAAGCTCCTCTCGAGCTTAGCCTCCTCAAACCAAGAGGCTCACCCTCTTCTACGCCATGATGGCTAAGTAATCATCATCGAAATCTTCGACTTCAACATGAACTCAAGATAAGTACCATTTTTAAAAAGTTTTAACCTCATCTTCATGGTTTTAACTTCCAAGTGATTTTAATTATAATTTATAGGCAGTGTGAAACTATTTACTTTGGGGCAATAATCACTCTTCGTGGGATTTGCAATGTTGAGCTTTTTCTTGTATAAGCCAACCTTACTAAAAAGAGCTTTTCTTAAGCTTTAAACGAGAAACCCTCTCGCTACGTGGGATATTATCTAATACCCGCTGTCTATAATTACAAAGTTATTTCCGCCGTTGGATTTTCTCAACCCCATTTTTCTGCTAAGATTGTTCTGGAACTTTCCAGATTCGGTACTCAATCTACGAGTCCTGCCGTCATGTATTTTTCATGTACTTGGGAGAATTCTGTTCAAAACTAAATTACTACAATAGTGAATTTTCGTCCACCGCTGGAACATTTTATGGCGCATTTAATAGTAAATCACAACTTTTTCGAGAAATAGACTTTCACCTACCTAGTGCAATCAGTTATCTCCATAATTGCAATAACTTTTTTTTTTCATAAACTTCAGTGTTTCTCTAGTGAACTTTGCATCCATCTTTACAGACTATAGTGATAATCAGTGCTTGCTCCACGTTTCTACCGCGTCGCGATCGTCCGGTTATATTAAATACGGCCATGAACATTGATCCTATATCCCAATGATCTTTCCTTAACCTTCTACTAACAACCATTATTTATAAAATTGAAACTTTTCTATAAGGTGTTACTTACGAGGTGCCCTTCCAACTTTGCTAGTTTAACATTAAGTAAATTCTGCATAATTGCTTGTGTGATACAAGTTTTAAATTCACGTTGTTCCTTTCCCATAATTAGGGAAAACAATGCTTTAAACTCTTGAGCGAGTCATGTTCAGGTTTCACGAAATGGAAACTGTCCCATTTTACTCGTGATTCTTAACTAAACATAGGAAGCCTAGAAACTTCCTTTTCACTTTCTCCAGGTTTCACAGTAAGTGACCTGCTCTCCTTGTATAAATTTCACAAAGTAATTCTGTATAAATATAAGAAGTTGTAGGAACTTCTATTTTATTTTTCACGTTGTTATTATCGTTATTTTCAAAGTTGTCGCTTTCTCTAGAACATTCTCTCCAGAATTTCTTAAGGTGCACTTTTTGTACTTCAATTCACGTTCAAGCTTTAATTATTTTATTGTTCATTTGTTTAAATCTTATAAAGATTTTAGAAATATGTAAGGTTTGAAACCTTTTAAATTGTCAATTGCCTGGGGCAACCGTTTAATGTTAAGAGGTCTGCGTCCCTATTTGTTACAAAGTTCAAATGAACTATGTTTATTAAACTTATATTGCATAATTGTTAATTTCCTCAAACTTCCTGCATTGTTAAATAAATTAAATATTTGTTTTTGGATTCATCATTTCTTTGATAATACAGTTAGGCAGGATCCTGGCTTTCCTAGCTCTTCCTAGGTTTATGCCCTCGTTCACATACAATAAAGCTTTTACTACTTGTCTGGTCAGACCATCACCCTTCCCTATAGTACTTTCATTCGTGCTTGGGAGGAAACACACTAAAGCCTCTCTCTGGCAAACTGCCCAAGCCTTATCTGCGGTTCCCGTTAGCCTCGACCAAGCTCGTAGCCACTTTAGGTATCCGAGCACATATTTGCAGTGGCAACCACCTTTAAGTGTGTTTAACACTAAACTTATTACTTTTGTGGGACTCTCCTCCTATTCTTCTATCCTTCTTTTCCAATCCCAAATCTACTTCCTTCTCTTAATCATCTTCCCTTGGTGGGTGGGTTATTCCCTAGCCTATAATCTACCCAAGGAGTCCGGGAGACCGCCACAGAGCGGTGGCTGGCTGCGGTGAAAACTTGCAGAGCTGGCAGAACGCCAGTATTTACCGCTGTGTCGCATAATGATTGACCACTAGAGCCACGGAACCCCGCTGTGGTAGTCTCTCGTATCCTCTTATCCTATCCACGCCGAAAGTAGGGCCTCGGCCTTCTGCACCTCACGAAATATTCCTGCACAAGGATGAAACATTAGCAGCGTGTCGGTTGTCTTCTCGCATAAAAGTATGTGTATTTGACTGCTATGTCACACTCGACTGACTCGCTGATTCGCTTTAACCCACTTTGTTGGCTGACTGTACCGTCGTACACGCATCACTGATCTTTGCTGGGTGGCGTCCTTACATATTTGGAGAGATAGTTCGGTCTTTCCAGGTGGATTTGAAATTCTAGACCTTACGAGACCTAGCATTAACTTTTGGGACATTCTTGAGATTCTCTCGGCATGTCTTGACTCCTTTCAGAGCTTCTTCTCACGAATACCTCCTCCCGTTAGAACCACCTATGTATATCGTCCACCCCAAGGCCATTTGTCCACCGCGCTCTGTCAGGTGTTGAGGCAAACTGATAGATTTAAGGCTTTAGGGGACGGAAGCGAGACAAAATGGTGGATTTGCCACCATATAATATAATTATTTTGACTAAATTATTCGGAAGACTGACAGTATCTTAATATTTCATACAGAAGCTTTGCAGATACTTCATGTAATGTTATATGGTTCTTTGTTCATTCAGCAATGCGGCAGGGTCCATGAAAATCTGTTCGTAATACATTTTTGCTAACATTGTATAGTGTGTGTACTAATAGTAGAAATTTGATATGATAATTGAATGGTTTATACTACTTTATTTGAAAGGGTGTGGCAGTACCGAAGTAGTCATGCTTTACTGGTCCCATGGATGGTGGAGACTTCTATAACAATAATAAATAATGCCCCCAATTACCACCCCTTGGCTTCCTCTGCTTACATAGCCACACTTTGTCCTCCATTGCCCCACGGAAACGGGAAACTGCTGCCATAATGTTCTACCCGAGGTATTGCACCTGCCTATGCATAATTCCACGTAATGTTACCCTTCTCTTTTGTGAAATTTCAATCATGCTGTAAACATCTCCCACTTTCTGATTTCCAGCCGAGGGCTACTCGAGAGAGGGTTAACATCACTAAGGCGACAAATGGGATGTCCGGCATTCTACTAGTTGAAACATGGATATTAGAAGTGTGATTATCCAGAGGAAGCTTTATGAACATGAAATGAGAAATATATAGGTTGAAGTTGGATTTGTGTTGGATTAGTGTCGTATGCAGGCAGGAAAAATGGGACTTCTGGCCAGGGGACTAGAGGATATTTAATTCAAAATCAAATAACGGTTATGGGGGAAAAGTCTGATATTGACTGGGGAATTTGGCCACTGGGTAGAACATTATTTTATTTATTTTTTTACGAGGGACTGTGGAAAATCTTCAAAAGACACTTGTGAAGGGTCCGCACTCCACAGTAGTGTGGGATTCTTACCCACTAAAAACCACCTCCCTTTTCCCACGATGTGTTCATCACCCCGGAACCGCTCTCGCATTACTTCAGGGTGATGTCGTGCTTACTTAGTCTTCAGACTTCTTCTTTCTTCATTTTTTTCTTAAGGATGTTCGAACTCATCCATTTCCCTCTTCTTCTGGCGCAGGACACATTCTATGTAAATAGCTATCTGATTCCATGTTTGATCATTTCGGAGCATCATCTGTAGGATGTTGTCCGGCGTGATTGCCCCTATAGAAGCTTGCAGATCTCTTCTATGTGTTGATCAGCGTTCAAACACAAAGAATGTGTGGAGCGCAACATCCTCTTCATTACAATAATGACACAAAGCACTATTAGCCACGTCTATGTAATGCAGGAATCTCCGAAAATATCCATGGCCTGTTAGGAACTGTGTCAAATAATAATTGACCTCTCCATGGTTTCGATCAACCCAGTCAGCCAGACGCGGAATAAATTTCTTTGTCCATCGACCTCGTGTCTCATCATCCCACTTCTGTTGCCATCGTTTGGGTAGAACATTATGAGCATTATAGGCTTATTTTAGTTAAATTAGAACGAAAACTACGTGCATTAGGGTAGTATAAAGTCTAGCAGGCTACCAATCAAACCGATCATAAAGAAGTTACAAAATCCTACTAAGAAATACAGATGGTGTAATTCTGCAGATTGTAAATGTTGAAAAGTGAGATTGAAATGCCGTGTTAAGAAATGGAAGAGAAGAAAAGATAGCGGTGAAATGTAGAATGCATGAAATATACGAACGATTGAGCAGGCTAATAGATAAATGCAGTGATCACTAATGAGGCATAGCTAACACGTTTCTAACAAGCACAACAGAAATATAAACACTTGAATGAGACCAGGAGGAATAGGACGTTTATAAATTGATTTCTTTGTGATCAAGTAGAGATTCCGAAGTATGAATTGCGATTTCAAAACGTACTCTAGGACCAACACAAATTCTGACTACAATCTGGCTGTTAGGAAGTAGATGAGTACTCCAATGCCAGGAACTCGAATCTTTGAAACAGGAATCTGTAGAAGAGAACATTGACCAAGAGGAAAGAAGATACAGAACGAGAAGAAGGTACAGATTTTGGTTCACTCAGAATATACTACAATATGAATGAAAGATGGGCGAACAAGAGCGAATGACATGAAATAGAGAAAGCAGAAAACAAACGTCTGAAAATTGAGGAAATGATGAAGTACAATAAAGCTAAAGAGAATGGTTCGAATAAATATGAGCAATGACTATCTCAAGGTGTTGTGGACAGCATAGTTGGCTGCCGACTCGGAGGTGTGGATTTGGTTGTTGGCCCTGCCAAGGATTTTAATTCTGGTCTGAGGACTGGGACTGGGTACACTTAGCCTCATGAGGCCAAATTGAGAAGAGGTGGGCTCGATTTCCTCACCAGCCACCCTCGAACTGTTCATTTTGGATTTTCTACTTTTACTCCAGGCGAACACGGGGATTGTTTTTAACTTCAGGCCACACCCGCCTCCTTCCCAATGCTAGACTTGATTCCAAATACACAATTTAATACAGACATCAGAATACACAGGTTATCAGAAATATTCAAACATACAAAATGCAACCTAAGTACACGGGGCTAAATGACCAAGATGTACATGCTCCTCAAATGAAACTACAGAAATATCCAAATGTTTATAACTGTTTTTAATTAGGAATTGTTTATGCAGCTTATCGAAAGATTAAGAATTCTTTCGGGTAAAAATGGCTAATGTGCTCTAATGTTAGTGACTGTGGCGAAAACCGGTAATAGGTATAGAATAGAAGGTAGACTGATAGAATGAACACACAGAGCGTTTTTATAGGGCTAAGAATATCAAAAATAATGGAGTGAAAGAGGAGAGGAAACCGCTGAGCATAAAAAAGGAGATTTAATATTTGAATCAGAATTGGTTGGCCGCTAGAAGACCTACGTAGTTAGGGACCACCAGACATCAGTTATGTACCAATTGAGTTGCTACGATGCATAGGGGCTGAAGATCTGGTCAGTTTACTTCGCTTATTAATACTTTGGATCTTTGATAGGTATGTGAAGGGTTATAAAAGCTTCTTATCGAACAGTGCGCCATTGTCTCTATACTGAAGAAAGCAGGAGCTGACAGATGGGAAGGTTCTCCCTCAATGAGTGTGAGGACTAACGCTTAAATGTTTTTATTAGAAGGATAAACAAATGCTGATGATGAAGAAATTGAAGAAATGTAAGATGAAATAGAAAAATTGTTTGACATAGCAAAGGAGAATTCAAACATTATTTTCATGGGTTATTTTGATGCTTCCGTTGGCTCTCATAATGATGTTAAGTATGCTGGGAAGTTTGGCAAGGGTGATGGCAAAGTGAGAGGATAAAGATTACTCGAATTTTGTGAGCAACATGAGATGGTAATAACTTATACCTGTTTCGAAGTTCCCAAGAGAAGACTTTACACCTGGATAGCACCTGGAGATAGAAGAAGGTTGCAAATTGACTACATCATAGTTAAACAAATATATAGGAAACAAGTGAGAGCCAGCCATAGTTACCCTGGGGCGGAAATTGATAGTGATCGCATCCTAGTTGCAGTTAAATGTTATATAAGGTTCAAGTGGAATGAAACATTTAGACAAAGGAGATGGTGTTTAAATAAGCTTCAGGATCCTAATCTAGTACAAAAATTTAAAGATGTTAGATACTTGGTTAAGGATGAGACTTCAGGATGGGATTATATAAAAAAAAGGCTTAGAAACAGCTGCAACGGAAGTACTAGGCAAAAGGAAATTGGAACGGAGAAAGAAATGGATGGCCCAGAAAATCCTAGAGCTTATTGAATAAAGGAACAAATTTAGAAATATAGACACTCAAGCGTATAAGTCTGTAAAGAATCAAATAACAAGGAAATGCCGCAAGGAGAAAGAAAATTGGATGAAGCGGGTATGGGTGGGTATTGAGATGACCTGAAGAATGGGAAACCTGACAAAGCTTATTTTAAAGTGAAATCTTTGAGCCATCTACAACCCATCACAAGAAACGTAGTTAAGGATTCCAAAGGGAAGCTATTGTTTGAAAATGAAAAAATATGTGAGTGATGGAAGGAATACCTTGAAGATTTGTATGATGGACCAGATATTACTGTCAATAGTATTTATATAGAAGATGAAGAACTAATTGAAGAAGATGATAAAGGTCCAACTATAACTAAAGCAGAGTTTTATGCAGCACTCACTAAACTGAAAGGAAATAAAGCAACTGGTGTAGATAACGTTCCTGCAGAGTTCTTAAAATGTTGTGATGTAAGCATTAAGGAATGCCTTATTCAAATCATTACTAAATGCTATGAGGATGGAATTGTACCTCCTGATTTTATTAAAATTCGAACAATCACACTACCCAAGAAAGGAAATGCTTGTGAATGTTCTAATTATAGAACATTAGCCATTCTTTCACATGCATCAAAGATTTTATTGATCATCATCAAAGATAGACTAAGCAAGGAAATTGAACAACATCTGGATAGTGATCAGTATGGATTTTGAACAAGGAAAGGGACTAGGGAGGTTATCCTAGCATTACATCAGATTTTCGAAAGAAGACTGGAAGTTAATCGAAAAACCTATATAGTATTCATTGATATAGAAAAGCCATTTGAAAATGTCAATTGGAAAACCTTATTTCTTACATTTGCCGAAGTCAGGATTGACTGGAAAGACAGGCGCCTTATTCTGAACTTATATAAAAATCAAACTACCAAAATAACAGTTAATGGCAATAATAGGGAAGCAAAACTAAGATGATGTGTAAGGCAGGGTTGTACTTTATCACCATATCTTTTTAATATCTATATACATTAAAAGAGAAAACAAAAGGATTAACATTAAATGGATTACAGGTTCATAGCATTCGCTTTGAAGGTGATATTGCACTTTGAACAAACTCTGCATGTGAAATGAATAGAATGTTAGAAGTTTTTTGGAAATCCTTAGGAAAATTCGGGGTAAGAGTTAATTCTCGGAAGACAACATTAATGGTGGTTGATAAAAGAAACAACCAATTTTATCTAATATAATGTTAAATGATAGTGCCATTGAACAAGTAACAGAATTTTGCTATTTGGGAAGTGTGATTAATTATGACAACAGATGCAGCTCAGAAATTAAGAAAAGAATAGCGTTCCTCACATCGCTCATAATTGATTCAGTAAAATTAAAATTTATTTTCCGCCCTTTCAATACAGTTAAAATCTTGGTTTATGAAAGGTACATGTTTCGGGACATTTAAAATGTCCCTTCTTCAGTCTACTGAGTGACTTAAAGATAACATTTTACACCATTAAGAAAATCTTTAGAAAAACATGAAGAAAAACACACTTTTGTATACAATGCATTCTACTCGCTAAACTCTGTCAAAAATATGCTATCATATTGCATACCTATGTACATAAATAGTTGGTACATTAAAAACATATAAGTATAATAACACTATACAACACTACTATGGGTGGCCTTGATTAGCCTTGCTGAAAATATTGTGCACTGTGAAGATTTTCTTAATATTACAAATGGGGACATTGTTCAAAACAAATGATTTCATTGAGTCAGATGAGTCTATTGATGGAGGCTTGTTGTTGTGCGTCTGTAGCGTTGGCGAAGAAAGCCTTTCAAAATAAGAAGAATTTGCTGCTCAATGGCCACCTCTACTTGAAGATAAGGAAGTCATTTCTCAAAACCTTTGTTTGGAGTGTGTTGACCTATGGTTGTGAAACATGGACACTTGGGAAAAGAGAAGAATCAAAACTTGAGGCAGCTGAAATGTGGTTTTGGAGAGTAATGACCCGAACAAACTGGATGGAAAGAAAGACAAATTAGCTTGTTCTGAACCAAATTCAGGAGAATCGATGCCTGTTGAACGCCATCAAGAAAAGGAAAGCAAAATCCAAGGGATACATACTCAGACATGACACTCTCCTCCAGGTAATTTTTTAAGGATGAACTTTGGGGAAAAAACCAAGGGATCGACCAAGACAATCGTATCTCAAGAACATTGTCAAGGAGTTGGAATGTGACTCGTATGCCAATATGAAGAGGACTGCTGAAGACCGTAAGAAACGGCTGCAACGACAAGGCTTTTAGCCTTTAGAAGCTGATGATGTTGATGAAACAAATGGATGGGATGACATCCGCGTTAGGTAAAGACACGTTCAGTGAACAAGAATCTGAGGAACAAGGGTAGTTGTATTAATTAACAGACTGTTCTCGGTGGAATAAAGTTCGTGAGGAAAACGTTCGTGGCATATTTAAAATAAATAGAGCTTTGTATAATGTTGATTGGAGATATTGTTTGACAGTTTGAAAAGTTTCGGAATCAATTCAGGATTCTGAGTGTGTCTACAACCAGCTGGAGGTTATTAGATACGATAGACATGAGAAAGAGACTGGTATTTCGAATGATATAAGGAAAGACTGCATTTTATCATTCATACTTTTGAATCTTTAGATATGACAAGTAACGAAGGAAATGCCAAAGAAATTTAAAGTAGAATTGAGGACGAAGATAAAGTAATTTTGACTCGGTGACTTACCAACGTCAATGTCAACTTGGCCTCATCACCAGAGGATTTGATCATGTTTCTAATCAGTGTGTACCAGTTGTTGAGGAAAGATTTCACAATAAAATCATTGCATTTGAAACAGAATAAACGGAATTCAGCAGTAAGATTTAAAATAAAAATATTGAAATCGATTTGCAGTTGAAACACTATGAGACGTTGGTGACTCCAACTTGGGCACAGAATGGACAAAGCAAATAAGATATAAAGATTGGGTTGACATCTGTTTAAATGAATAATAGATCTAGGTATTAAAAAGTCATTTTTGAAGCGATTGCCTGGAGCTTGGCACATGATGGATGCGAAACTTGGATTGTTTTTGCTGCACAATATATAAAAATAGCAATATTTGATTGTGGTGTTGCAGGAAAATAGTGATGATTAAAAGATTAAATATAGTACTTAATGAAGGGTATCAGGCCGAGTGGGAGGGGGTAAATGAGTCTGACGAGTGGTTATGAATAAAAGAGATAGCTTGGTATGGCACATAAGGCAACTGGAATTGAAACCTTACAGTTGTTATGGAAGGATGGGTTGAGGACAAGAAATCTAGGGGATAACCAAGATTAGTTTATTTTGAACGAATTCCTTCGGATTTAGGGTGTGTAGGTTCTGCGGAGATAGAATGGTTTCCTCAAGAATGAGTGACGTCCCTCAACATATACGCCGCCCGTGCGAAAGCTCAGCCACTTCTGCACGTGCGTATACGGATTTATTTAAGCAAATGCATCGATTTGTGAAAGAAGTGACATCTCTTCCTCAATTTCATCACTTTTAGGATATTTTGCCAGGTTTGACAAACCTCTGAGTTACTTATGCCAGATATTTTGAAACATAGAATGTAACATCGATTATTAATTTAGAATAACAGTGTACAAAGTGTGAATTTGTTGACGTCTAAATACAGGTCGAGATATTGAATCGTTGGGGGAGATTCCATATTTTATGTTCCAAGCTACAGTATGTGGTTAGACGGGAGTCAAATTGTGGTGAGCCAAGAGTTGGATAAATGTTCGCTATATGGAGTGTTTAATCTTAAAGAGTTACCCCTTTCTGTATATTATAACAAGCCACCATTATATATAGTATCTGATATTTTCTTGGACCTAAAGCTAATCACCTCCACATCATTTATGTGCCCTAAATAAGCATTCATCCGCGATGTATTCAAGAGTGAAGCATAATAGCCCATCTGGTTTCGAAATCACATGATTTGCTAATGAAAAATTCCCTCCTTCATACAAATGCCAGCATGGCTATTCTGTAGGGAATATAATATGGTTTATTCTGTCATCTGTACGAGCATGCAATTCCTATGTCAGATGGATTTCAGTTATCCAGATTCTATTAAATAGTCATATCCCCGTACATCCATGTTGTTAAAGGGGCCAATATGGTGTGAAATAAGTTGAACACTTTCACTGGTAGTATGAATTAGCACACAATTTCCGTAACCATTCAATAATTTCAATTAATTTAACTGATCAAGGACCAAATTGACTTTTGACACACTGAATGTGTCTGGAAATAAGTTGCCATTTCCATGTATAATCAGAACTTTTGAAATAGATACGGATTTCATATTTACCAAGGAAAGCTATGACTCCAAACACTCCTAACGTGTCACACCATTTTCTTTGCATAGTTTATAAGTAATTTGAAAATATTCAGACTGTATAAAAAACATAGCATTGAATATTAAAAACGAGATCAGTTCCATGTATTCCTGGTAGTGATATTAATGAATGTTGGCCCAGTTATCATTATTTTCATAAGTTTGATCTCTGGATTTTGAAAGTTTTATTCACTTTTCTCGGATTATCAGCGCACTGCATTGTATTACTACCAATGATTCCAGGCTGGGATGTCCTGATACTACGGATCCTGCTGTAAGGAAAATATACGCATTATGTAATACTAGAGGACAGAATACCAGCACTGTAAGAATGACATATTACAAATCAACAAAATTTGAAGACTAACCTGTTAACCCATACTGGTAAGAAGCAATACTCGTGTAGCACATGCGGAGCAAATTTAATCATAAAGGTAATTTGAAGAGACACATGTTAACCCATAGTGGTATGAAGTGACAGTCGTGTAGCACATGCGAATCCAATATGGCCCCAAGGATTATTTAAAGAGACACATGTTAACCCTTACTGGTGAGAAGCGATACTCGTGTGGAACATGCGAAGCCACATTTAGTCAGGAAGGTAATTTGAAGACACACATGTTAACCCATACTGGTAAGAAGCAGTACTCTTGTGGAAAATGCGAAGCCAAATTTAGTCAGGACGGTAACTTGAAGAAACACATGTTAACCCATACTGGTGAGAAGCGATGCTCGTGTAGAACATGCGAAGCCAAATTTAAACTTAAAGATCATATGAAAACACACATGTTAACCCATACTGTTGAGAAGCTGTACTCGTGTAGCACATGCGGAGCCAAATTTAAACAATAAAGGAAATTTGAAGAGACACGTGTTAACCCATAGTAGTGAGAAGCAGTACTCGTGTGGAACATGCGAAGCCAAATTTAGTCGGGAAGGTAATTTGAAGACACTCATGTTAACCCATACTGTTGAGAAGATCAAACCAATTTTGCGATCAAAGGAGTTTTCAAGGTGCACATATTAACCTTCTTCATGTACCATGTGCGTTGTAAAATGTATTGAGAAGGGGATTAATTAATTGCTTGGCACCAAAAGGGTTAAGATTTGATGAGAGACTTCTTTTCCCTTTTAATGTCCAACAATTAATAGGTGAATATGCTAAAATTACCAAGCCAAGCTTAGTGAAATTACAAGTGTTACACATTATCTCCCACCTAATCAGCCTACTTTCGTTTTTTGCAAAAAATGAAAGAAGACTTATGAAATCAACACAGAACGAGAAATTTTGTGTGTGTGTCTCTCTCTCTCTCTCTCTCTCTCTCTCTCTCTCTCTCTCCCTCCCTCTCCCCTATCAATTCGTACACGGTGAAACCGAATTGAGCGAAATCTGGTACAGAGGTAGCCCTAGCTAAGGTCACCGCAGTGTCATGTTTTATATTGCCGCCGTCTTCACGGAAACGTAATGGCGGCCACCCTAATGTTCAAAGCTGAAATCAAATTACGACTTACCTAATCATCCGATCTATGCCAAATTTTGCAACAACACACCTTTATGTGGGGAGCCTCCTTTGACCAAATTACAAGGTTATCAGCTCAATAGTGTGCGGATGGCGGCCATGTTGGGGTGCAAATCTATTCGCCATATTAATTGAGACACGGTGAAACCCAATGGAACGAAATTTGGTACAGAAGTAGCACTAGCAGAGGGCACCTCAGCGATATGTTTTATATTGCGGCCATCTTGATGGAAACGTAATGGCGGCCACCCAAATGTTCAAAGCTTAAATCAAATTACAACTAACCTAATCATCCGATCTATGCCGAATTTTGCAACAACACACCTTTATGTGGGGAGGCCCTCTTGGCCAAATTACAAGGTTATCAGCCCAATAGTTTGCGGATGGCAGCCATGTAGTGTGCAAATCTTTTCCCCATATTAATTCAGCCATGGTGAAACCAAATGGAACGAAATTTGGTACAGAAGTAGCATTAGCAGGGGGCACCTCAGTGTTATGCTTTATATTGCCCCCATCTTGATGGAAACGTAATGGAGGCCACCCAAATGTGCAAAGCTTAAAGCTAATTACGACTAACCTAATCATCCGATCTCTACCAAATTTTTCAACAGCATACCTTTATGTGAAAAGCGTTCTTTGACTAAGCTACAAGGTCATCAGTCCAATATTTTTCTTATGGCGACCATATATGTGTACAAACCGATTTCCCTTATTAATTCAAACACGGTGAAACCGAATTGAACGAAATTTGGTACAGTGGTAGCACTAGTAAAGTGCACCTCACTGGCATGTTTTATATCGCCGCCATCTTGACGGAAACGAAATGGCGGCCACCCAAATGTTAAAAGCTTAAATCAAATTACGACCAACCTAATCATCTGATCTCTACCAGTCATTGCAACATTATAACTTTATAAATGTGGAATATTTTGACCAAACTACAAGGTCATCAGCCCAATAATTTGCGGATGGCGGCCATGTATGTGTGCAAACGGATTCCCCCTATCTATTCAAACACGGTGAATACAAATTGAACGAAATTTGGTATAGAGGTAGCAGTAGCAAAGGGCACCTCAGTGTCATATTTTATATTGCCGCCATCTTGACGAAAACGTAATGGCGGTCACCCAAATGTTAAAAGCTTAAATCAAATTACGACCAACCTAATCATCTAATCTCTACCAAATTTTGCAAAATTATATCTTAATGGACGAGGAATCTTGCGACCGAACTAAAAGGTCATCAGCCCAATAATTCGCGGATGGTGGCCATGTATGTGTGCAAATCGATTCTATGTATTCAAACACGGTGAATCTGAATTGAAAGAAATTTGGTACAGAGGTAACACTAGCAAAGGGCACCTCAGTGTCATGTTTTATATCGCCGCCATCTTGACGGAAATGTAATGGCGGCCACCCAAATATTTTAAGCTTAATCAAATTTCGACCAACCCATTCATCTGATCGCTACCAAATTTTGCAACAGCATACCTTTATGTGAAAAGCGTTCTTTGACCAAGCTACAAGGTCGTCAGTCCAATAGTTTTCTTATGTCAGCCATATATGTGTACAAATCGATTCCCCGTACCAATTCAAACACGGTAACACCGAATTGAACGAAATTAGGTACGGAGATAGCTCTAGCTAAGGGTACCTCAGGGTCATGTATTATATTGCCGCCATCTTGACGGAAACGGAATGGTGCCCACCCAAATGGTAAAAGCTTAAATCAAATTATGACCAACCTAATTATTTGATCTCTACCAAATTTTGCAACCACATACCTTTTTGTGGGAAGCATCTATTGACTGAACTACTAGTTCATCAGCCCAATAGTTCGCAGAAAGCGGCCATGTATGTGTGCAAATCGACTCATCATATCAATTTAAACACGGTGAAACCGAATTGAATGAAATTTTGTACAGAAGTAGTACTAGCAAAGGGCACCTCATATTCATTTTTATTATCCGTATAACACGCGGTATTTCTACAAGCCACTACAACGAACATACAATTATACTCCTTGAAAAGGACAAAGAGTTAAAACAATAACCATGCATTTAGGAGAAAGTAGGCTATATGTTCTTTACTGACCATCTTGTTTTAGCCTATTTTCATTTATGATAAAATAGGCTTATGAGTTGGCCTGTTTGCCATCTCTTGATGAATGCAGTACATTTGCATTTGTCTATTGGCACAGGCTAGAGTAAAATGTGGCTTTTCACCGATGTCTCAGTCTCACTCATGGCTGTGATTATATGGAAGCTACTGACGTATGGGTGGTGCTTAGTAATGACATTCAGAGCACAGTCAGTGCCTGTGGATGTTGTGAAAGGTTCTACTCATAGAGTTAGTACTGCTGTTCTGACTCAGGAAAGCAATGACAAACTACCTCACTCCTCTTCTTGCCTAGTACGCCTCAATATAGCGATGGCTTGGGTTTTGTGGGTATCTACCCACATAACCTAACGGCGGTACTTTTTGAGGATCCAACCAGCTCTCGGGCTGACTACCTAACAGACAGACAGACAGGCTTATGAGATCACCTTCTGTCTGTGTGTGATGGTGTGTCCCCCCCCCCTCCACTAATAACTTTTAAACGGCTGGAGCGATTTCAATGAAACTCAGTAAGATCATAGATCTATACAGGACGACCCCGTCCGTGTCCTTCAAATTTTGTTACGTCTCACCAATATAACATGGCGGCTGTGCGAAATATTTCACCGGCATTCGATATCTCCGAAACTATTACTGATATCACCCTGGAATATTTTACGGTGATAGAGGCAACTACTAGAAGTTCATCTATATGACTATTCAAAACCTGGTAATTACAAAACCAACATGGTGGCCAATCGAAGTTGCGACTTTTGAAAAGTCGTTTCTCGCGATTTAACCAATCAAACGCAAAAAAAACTTGGTAGAGTATGTGTGTATACACTTTTCCGACGCATAACACTTCTTAAAAAAATCTGAGGAACTGTTCAAACATTATTATTTGTTTGATTTAGCTCCTTATCCCCTTTCTATCTTTGATGAAACAGGAATGCGGAAAACAAAGAAATCTGTGTTCTACAATTTATTTTCACCAGTTACTGATCCACCAGCTCTTGCAGGTAGAGCCCTTGTCATTGTTGGGGGGTTCCTTCTACATTGAGTGGTTTGGGAATCCAAGGAAAATTTTTCAACAATTCTCTCCTAATATGTTGACATCTTTAAGCAATACTACAACCCTGCCACTACCCTGATGATGCATCAGTAAAGAACACAAAATCAGCTGAGCGTCTTCGCCGTAAAAGCAAGCACTCTTCTTCTAACGTAGTGTTCACTGAAACGTTGACTGCAACCATGGCGAAAGAACAATATTTGTCCAACGACAGCAACAAAGAACGGCTTATCTCCATGCTTTGTGAGAAATTAGTACAGCAGGGGTTTGAAGTGAGGCAAGCTCTTAAGCCGGCAGTGGTATCGTGGGTGTGACGTACCTAGGTGGTAATAGCGCATTCTAGTAGCGGTGATAGTTGTCTAGGAATACGAAAGACAACTGAAAGTTTGAGCAGTCTTATTACAGTGTTGCAACATTAGTAGTTTAAAGTGCGGTGTTAACATCGCATAGGCGAGCTCCCGAGGGATACAGTAGTACGTGCTTTTATGTATACTTTAAGTTATCATCACCTTGACACAGGGCACGACTTTAATGCCCTAGGGACCGCTCACAGAGTTTTATATTAAGATGTGTTCGTCATGTTGGAAAGGAAGGTGAGCTAGACTGGATAATTTCGACCAATATCCAACAACTGATGGATAGAGTGTATTTCAGTGCCCCCACATGCCCGGTACTATCGTTGCTACGGCAACGGGTCCCGCAAGGACGGGAGAAAAAATAAAAAGTAGAATATTTTTAATAAATCATAGAAAGAAAACAATAATTAAATCACTAGGACTAGATTTATGTGTATCAATGAAATATTACATCAGAGTAAAATAAATTGGTTCATTGGATATGCAGTGCGTTGCGTACAACAGCAGTGAGTAACACGTGACCCAGTGCGTGTGCAGAAGCAGAACACTGCCCGCCGGGCCCGCCCTCTGCGACTCGGCTCAAGGTCAATGACTTTGCTACCCCTCTCCCTCACACCGCGGCCCGCTGACGTCACGTCACCCTAACAATGCAATAGTTGCTTTATTATAGCATTAATCATTATGTCCACAAGTAATTTCAAGCACAAATCCGGGGCGCAAAAACGGAAGTTAAAAGCCATTAAAGATGCAAAAGGGATCTTGGGCCGGCAAAATAATACAAAGTTTTTTAAAAAGAATGATGATAGTGATAGCCGTTCTCATTGTGATGATGATGCGAGTGTTAGGAGTGACAGTTTATCTACTTGTAAAACTACTGATGATAGTGTATCTGTGTCCAGTGAATTAATGTTTGAAACTGATGACAATACAGGCAAGATTTCCTCTGAGGTGCAGCAGGTAGGACATGTTGTAGATTCAATCAATACGGGTAGTAATAACGAAAACGATATTTCAAATGACGAGAGTTCTAACAATGATAACCCAATTTTAGATTTTATCGACCCAGGCACATGGTCGGAAATAATTAGTGATATTAATCGCCAGAATATTGTCTCTCAAAACCATATATTAATTTGAAGAATTACGTAGTCAGGCTAAGACATTCCCTAAAGACAAAACAGGAAAACTGTTTCCTAACTATCTTCTCAACACTAAATCTATAACAATCGAGAAAAGTACCCACATGGACTGGTTAATTTGGAGCTCTTCAAAACAGACACTTCATTGCATTGCCTGTACTCTTTTTTCAAATAGCCAAAAAAGAAGCAAATGTGCAAACATAGGATTTTCACCGGCTCAATTTCCATGGAAAATGTTGTATAACAAACTTCCCCAACATGAAAATAGCAATAACCATCGTAAGTCTTATTGTCAATGGAAATCCCTCCAACAATCAATTAATTCAAAAGGTATTGACAGTGGTCTTCAAAAACAAATTTTGAACTAAGCAGAAAAGTGGAAAGCAATTTTACAACGGATTTTAGACGTGGCACTCTTTCTAGCATCAAGGGGGTTGCCTTTTCAAGGAGATAATGTATCAATCGGTGATGCAAATAATGGAAATTTTCAGGGGATTTTGGAGTTAATTGGAAAATATGATGAAATCACTAGGGAGCACTTGGCTAAGATCAAAACTCTGCAATTGCAAGGAAGAAACATGAAAGGACAAGCCCATTACTTATCTTGGAAGAATCAAAATGAGTTCATTTCACTTTGTGGTGAAAAAGTTTTAAAATTTATACTTGAAGAAAGGCAAGAAACTATTTATTATGGGCTGATTGTTGATGCAACTCGTGATGTATCACATCAAGAACAAAATGTATTTATTTTGAGATATGTCATTCAAAATAAAGACTATAAGCAATATGAAATAAAAGAATGGTTTGTGAAATATGTCAACGGTAATAGAAAAAGTGGAGAAGATATTACTAATGAAATTTTAACTGTCTTAGCTCTTGAGGACTGCAGGGCTCAAGCGTATGATGATGGATCTAACATGTGTGGAAAAGTCAAAGGAGTAAAAGCAAGACTGTTAGAGAAAAATGATGTGGCATTTTATTCACCATGTGGAGCTCACTCCTTAATACAGTAATACAGTAAAAATATGCCCCGAAACTATGACCTTCTTTGGAAACTTGGAAACAATGTATTCTTTTTTCGCCCATAGTCCTACAAGATGGGATATTTTGACTTTTGAAGTGCCGCTTTCACTAACAATACAATCACAAACAAGGTGGTTTGAAAGATTCGAAGCCGTTGTTCCCGTTGCAATGCACTACCTAGGACTATTAACGGCCTTAGAACGAGCATTAACTGAGTTGAAGTCAAGCTTAGAACCAAAAGCTTACAATAAAGCTATGGGTCTTGTTCCCGTTGCAATGCACTACCTAGGACTATTAACGGCCTTAGAACGAGCATTAACTGAGTTGAAGTCAAGCTTAGAACCAAAAGCATACAATAAAGCTATGGGTCTTGTTCCCGTTGCAATGCACTACCTAGGACTATTAACGGCCTTAGAACGAGCATTAACTGAGTTGAAGTCAAGCTTAGAACCAAAAGCATACAATAAAGCTATGGGTCTTGTTCCCGTTGCAATGCACTACCTAGGACTATTAACGGCCTTAGAACGAGCATTAACTGAGTTGAAGTCAAGCTTAGAACCAAAAGCTTACAATAAAGCTATGGGTCTTGTTCCCGTTGCAATGCACTACCTAGGACTATTAACGGCCTTAGAACGAGCATTAACTGAGTTGAAGTCAAGCTTAGAACCAAAAGCATACAATAAAGCTATGGGTCTTGTTCCCGTTGCAATGCACTACCTAGGACTATTAACGGCCTTAGAACGAGTATTAACTGAGTTGAAGTCAAGCTTAGAACCAAAAGCATACAATAAAGCTATGGGTCTTGTTCCCGTTGCAATGCACTACCTAGGACTGTTAACGGCCTTAGAACGAGTATTAACTGAGTTGAAGTCAAGCTTAGAACCAAAAGCATACAATAAAGATATGGGTCTTGTTCCCGTTGCAATGCACTACCTAGGACTATTAACGGCCTTAGAACGAGCATTAACTGAGTTGAAGTCAAGCTTAGAACCAAAAGCATACAATAAAGCTATGGGTCTTGTTCCCGTTGCAATGCACTACCTAGGACTATTAACGGCCTTAGAACGAGCATTAACTGAGTTGAAGTCAAGCTTAGAACCAAAAGCATACAATAAAGCTAT
Source organism: Meconema thalassinum (assembly GCA_946902985.2). Classification (NCBI taxonomy): domain Eukaryota; kingdom Metazoa; phylum Arthropoda; class Insecta; order Orthoptera; family Tettigoniidae; genus Meconema; species Meconema thalassinum. The sequence goes on along the minus strand of OX336395.1, from coordinate 17,057,155 downwards.
GGGTCTTGTTCCCGTTGCAATGCACTACCTAGGACTATTAACGGCCTTAGAACGAGCATTAACTGAGTTGAAGTCAAGCTTAGAACCTAAAGCATACAATAAAGCTATGGGTCTTGTTCCCGTTGCAATGCACTACCTAGGACTATTAACGGCCTTAGAACGAGCATTAACTGAGTTGAAGTCAAGCTTAGAACCAAAAGCTTACAATAAAGCTATGGGTCTTAATAAATATTTTGTTCTTTTCAAGGCTTTTGTATGACAGTATTTTGGTACAAAGTGTTGGGCTGCATCAATGAAAAGAGTGTAATAATTCAGTCGCGTAGTATTCCTCTGGACATTTCAGTGAAACTGATGAATGGTCTGAAGGAAGAACTGATACTCAGATGAATTTGTGTTCACTACCTAACCTAACATTTACTTCTCTTTTTCTGACTAACTGGTGAAGCGTATGTTGTCCCCAGACTTATGCAGAGGATTGTTTACATGTTTTCAGGACTTCAACCAATCAAATCTGAGAAGGGACTTCGTTATCCCGCCTCTTAGGAAACGTTTATATTTTTAAGGTTTCTTGCTACCCCAGTATACTACTGCTGCATAAAACATTTGCCACGCTGATTGTCACACGTGTCAATGTTCTCAGATAGGGAAGTATTTGGCAAACTCCCTGCTCTAAAGGTCAAGTGCACAGCTAAACACCGAGAGCAGCCCCACAGGGGCCATCACAAGCTCTTTAGCCTTTTAGCTGCTAGGTATTTTCCAGATAAATAAACACCCATGTGCTGAGTTATTTTCACTAATGTTGGTGCCGTATTACATCAAGGCACTAAATCAATTTAACATATTCCCCCTTCTCCTACTCATGGTGGCGACAGAACGTGGAAATAAGGGAAATTTGTCTCCCTGTAAATGTCAAGGAAATTTGAAGAAACTTTTGGAAAATTAATAAATCTAAAATTAAATTTGAATGATTTGCAAAACAAAACAAAGAATTAAAATAACTGAAATATTTAAAAATAAGATTTCAGGCAAAAATAGACAAACGTAACAGAGTAAAATGGTATTTACAGATGAGGAACGCTTGAGAAGATCAGAGCGAATGAAAAGCTACTGGGCGACTCGGAAAGAAAACTTATTGAAGAAGAGGACCAAGAAATGATTGACTGAAGAGGTCCAATGAGGCCGTAAAAGCAGAAGCAGAAAAACAAATTTTGCATCAAGCAAGTAAGAATTATTTTGCAGCCGTAATCTGGCGCGGCCAAAAACGTAGCGTGATTCCCCTCGGTGACTAAATCGTGTCTAAATGAATAGTTATGCAAGAGGGGAGGTACCATATAAGCAAGATTATATACTAATTAATAAATTATCCGCTAAATTAACATGTCAGGCTAAGTCTGTCGCCACCAATGCTATTGGTTCTTCTTCTTCTGCGCGAATGGGTCTCCTAGGACCACGCGGGATCAACACTTACTGGCCTTGATGTTTGTCCAATAACTGTTCATGCGCAACGATTGAGCGAGTCGGCGTTAAGAAACGCCACTACTCCTTACTGCAGGGTCTGTTCCGTCAGCCATTACAGCGCAAAGAAGTCATGCATAAGTCAAACCAAGACCGTAACATTAAACAAAGATGGTGGCAATCGTAGGGGAACAGTTGTTGATACTGGCAGGCATGGCGCCATCGAAATAGTGGCAAATTCCAAGACAAGCATTCGCATAATTGATTAAATTCCACCAGAAATGGCAGGATTTTATGTAATAAGGCACAAATTCAATACGAAACCCTGACGTACTTCCTTACAAGCGACAGTAGCTAAAAATACAGACACAATTGAAGCAGAGATAAGTCAAATACAGTATTTAAAAAAATGCAAATACTGGTGAATGGAGCTACAAGAATGCAAATGGTCTTACAACCCCATGTATTTGTGTGATAACCTGTGTTATTGTTAGGGCTGAACTAGTGTGCTTGAACATTGGGGATTGGATTGGGAAGGAGAAGGCCATGGCCTTAAGTTAGGAACAATCCTGGCATTTGCCTGGAGTAGAAATGGGAAAACCACGGAAAACGACTTCCAGGATTAGAATAGGAAGCAGCCGTACCATCCCAGCATTTGCTTGCAGTAGAGGTGGGAAACCACAGAAAACCGCTTCCAGGATGGCTGAGGTGGACATAGAACCCTCCTCTACTCAGTTGCCTCATTAGGCTGAGTGCACTAATGTCTTCGCAGTGTGTATGTCAGTCCAATCTACGGCTCAAATGACACAACTCTTCCATTTCTGGAGATCGTAAGGAGTGTCATTGATAACTGTCAGACTGTTGCATGGATGTTGATTCATGTAAGGCCTTTGCGACATCGTGGTCATGTTGTCCCTTGTACATAGGGGTGTGTGTGGACTCTGTCTGATAACCAGTGTCATTGTATTGGCTGTAGCAGTCTGTATATTTGTAATTGAAGCTAGGATTTTGAAGACGGTGGCCGTAGTTTTAAGCTACGAACCATCTCGACATTTGTTTGTTAGTTATTGTTTTAAGGGGCGAAACAGTGAGGTCATCTACCCCTCGTGGCATTTGCCTGGAGTAGAAGTGGGAAAACATGGAAAACCACTTCAATGACAGATATGGAGGGACACGAACCGTCTTTTCTCAATTTAGCCTCACGAGACTGGGCTTGCCCCGTTCCAATCCTCGTGAAAAGTATGTTGTCCCCAGAATTATGCAGAGGATTGTTTACATGTTTTCAGGACTTCAACCAATCAAATCTGAGAAGGGACTTCGTTATCCCGCCTCTTACGAAACGTTTATATTTTTAAGGTTTCTTATTTTCTATGAAAGGACTCTTTCGATAAGTTTTAAAGCAAATATTTTTAAAAAATATCTTATTAGCAGCGTTTCATTTGCATTTAACGTTCTAGGGTGAAAAATAACATATTTCGCAAAATGAATATATTTTGCGGCTACAATAATTAAAAAATATGGTTTATTTAGAGTAAATTTATCGTCGTGTGTTTGTTGAAATATTTCTCGGATATCGTTAAAACCAAAAATCCGGGACTCTATCTATGGACAATCGCCAAAGAGCAGGTAAGTTATATTGCCTCAAACAGCTGGAATGTGAGCACGCAGCGACGTTAGCACCACCACACGGCAGAATCGGCAACGAACCATTTCGTCGATAGCACTCTCGAGATTAAAGATGCGCCTCCAGAAATATATCGACTATTGCAGAAACTAGAGCTGTCAGTTAATCGAATGCCTTTAATCGATTAATGAATGCAATGTTAGTCGGTTACACGCAGCATCAGTTCGAGAAAAGAAATCTTTGAATAACACATTTTAAATGTTCACAATTCCATTTCCTATGAGGAAGTTATAAATTTAAATGCATTGGTTGCGTACAAGTAAAAATAAATAAATATATTCAAAAGCATTTAAGTTAATAATATTATTTAAAATATAGTTCGATATTGATTATCTATTGACAAGTGCGGCCTCCGGAGAGGCCGAGTGCAGGTCCTCCAGTTGACGCCCGTGGGCGACCTGCGCGTTGTAATGAGGACGAAGTCACCTACACCCAGTACCCGAGGCATGGGAATTAACCCCAGGAGATTAAAATCCCTGATGGCTCAGCCGAGAATCGAACCAGGGATACTTCGGGCCACAGGCTAGCACGCTTACCATTTAGCCACGCAGCCAGGCCGTTTAAAGTTGAAGTTCACAGTTATTTACCGGCACATTTCTTTTCTCCAGGACTTCAGACATGTCTAAGTTGACCTGCTCAGAAATAATGGCTGCCCTTCTCCTAGTAACAATATTTACAGCGTCACTAAACACTCTCTCACACGGAACTCAAGTAGGTGGAATGCAAATCAATGTTTACGCTATGCGTGCGAGATGTGGAAGTTGGACTGAATATATCTTCCACCATTGTAGAGGGGGTGCGAAGTTCTAGCTCCACCGACTTGTAATCCTCGGTAATAAGACAATAATAACCTGTCGGGTATTTCCTTTCATATTGCTTGTAAAAGAGGTGGGCATGAGCTAACCTTTATGACCTGTCAATCTTACAGTAGCTGATGCTAGCACGCCAAATAATAAAATACACAGGTTTTGTGCTGCCGTAAGACAATTACTTTTCCTAGACCACACTACTATTTTAATCGCTCCGATTAAATGAACAGCTCTAATTTGTACATAATTGAATGTTGCAGTCTTACACAGGATTTATAATTGGGAACAGGATATGGAAGGGTATTGTATATACAATTTACCAATGAATAAAGCTTTCTATTTATTGATCAATCTGGCTATGACATCAGTAGGTGAATTTACTGCCTGTATTTTCTTTTCCTCTATTTCTACAGACTTTTCCCACCTGTCTTGTTCCAATTTGTCCTTATTCCCCACATAATTAAGAAACCAGGTGGGAGGGGGGGGGGGATCGTCTTTCCCCCGTTTCTGCTTCTTCCTGCGGGAAGACACTGGGGAATTTGAGGAGGAGGAGGGTGTGGGGAATTGAGACGTTGCATTCTATGGATTGCGATTTATGATTGTATTTTGTTTTTATTGGTACTACTTGACTTGTCACTTCGTGAGACTGAATAAAGATCAGATTGTAATGTTCCCGTTATCCATTTCTATTAACCACAACATTTGGTGCCGTAAACACTCGGGATATCGCATGATATCAAGTGATTCTGAGGAATAATCTGGTTAGGCCTATACTGCAGGAATTGAGGCCTCTCGTAAGTTTACTCTGCAATTGCATTATGGAACCTCAAGACTGAGGGAAGACTTGCAATTACACTATACTGGACGGAAGGTTTCCTACTTCGCAACCGACTACAGATAAGTGACAAAGCTACACATTTGTAAACCGAATAACTGTTGAATGCCCTAATAACTTCTTGTTTGGATATGTATGTGTGTAATAACATTATGTTTCGTTCGTGCATATTGTAGTGTCAACTGGTGCTATGCATAGATATTATAAATTTGGAGCGCAGGCCATAGATAATATAAAACTGACCATAGTAATTAACGCACAATCTAAGCTTCGACACTAGCGATCCTAGTAGCACCTGACCGAAAATCATTCGATACTTCAGATAACAGATTAACAGCTCTTGCCGTGCACATTTCCGTGAACACACGTACAACATGAGCAATAACAATCAAACAGATGGAATTTTACACAATCTAAGAAGAAAGCGAACCAGACAGGGGGCAAATACAACACGCTTTGTTACGGAAATTAACAGTTTCACTGATAATACTTCATTCGAAGACTGGGAGTACTACCGAGATAGACTACAGGAAACTCTCAACAACTTAACCACACTTGATGATTCTATGCATGAGCAACTATCGGATACTGAATACGATACTGATGTTCAGAGTTGTGAAGGATATATAGACTCGGCGAAACGCGCTATCACAAAGGCATCGAGAACAATTACAAATAAATTGTCAAATTCAGCCGCTAATTTAAGTATCCCTGAATCACTGCCAACTACACCTACTATTCCAATTCAGGCTTCACACTCAGTTCGACTCCCGCCAATTAAGCTAGAATCCTTCGCTGGTGACATCGCAACTTGGCCACGTTTTTGGGGGCAATTCGAGTCATCCGTTGATAAGGACCCTTTCCTTCCTACCATAAATAAACACATATTTTTGCGCGGGTACTTGGAAGCCGAGCCGAAGCGGCTAGTCGATGGAATCGCCGTAATAGCAGATACATACGAGGAAACGAAACGGATTCTACAAGCTCGCTACGGGGATAAAAACAGAATAATACAGGCGCACTTAGACTACTTAGAGGGGATCAGACCTATTCAGCTCGCTACTCCTGAAGTACTCAATGACACGTTCATCGATTGCCATCGACACATACAAGCTCTTCGTGCGCTGGGAGAAGACGTAAACGGCTACGGGAGAGTTCTTGCTCCGAAAATACTTAGAACGTTTCCCGATGCTATTTGTCGTCGTTGGATAATTCAGACGAAGAGGGAAAACATCTCAGAAGGCGATATTCTCAAGTTCATGGAATTCTTGGGAGAAGAAGTAGATGGGGCTATGGCGACGCACAAGATTCGTGGATCCGCTTCGACTCATGTTCCCACAACAGCATCACTGCACGTTGATTCAAATAAGAAACAATCCAATAGGAAGGTTGCGCCCGAACCATTTTGTGTCTTTTGCGAATCCCATGGACACTGGGCGCAAGAATGCAAGACAGTTTCTAACGTTAACGATAGACTTACCAAACTCAGGAACACGAACCGCTGCTTTCTTTGCCTGAACCGCGGACACTCCGTGAAGAACTGCAACCGAAAGGCATTCTGTTTTTCCTGCAAAGCCTTGCATCACAGATCTGTCTGCAGTAGAAACTTATCTACTAATGCAGCGGCAACCATTACGTCCGTTAACAAGATAAATTCTCTTCCATCCGACTTTACTTACCTGCAGACCGCGCGAGTATGGGTTACGGGTCCCAATGGGCGAACTAAACAGACGCGTTGCATACTGGATGCTGGAAGTCAATCCAGTTTTATCCTTGAGTCTCTAGTTAACGAACTGAAACTCGAAGTTATTGGCCGCCAAGACTTAACTATTGGCGCCTTTGAATCGTATCCAACCAATCGGAGTGTACGTAACCTTGTTAAGTTTTCCATAAAGAGCATCTGGACAAACTCGGATACAAATATTACTGCATTTGAGAGTAGCCATGCCTTTTCAGCTCATCCGGTCGTTCCTGATGGTGTTAATATGTTAGCACACACTCAAAAACTACAGTTAGCTGACCCTAAGAATGAATCAGAGCCACCTTTGCCTATCGAAATACTTATTGGAGGAGATTGTTATTGGAAAATCGTAAAGGACACTTCACCAGTGCGCATTTCCACCTCCGTGGTACTCATACCAACCATGCTTGGATGGGTATTGACAGGAAATCGATCAGGCATCACCTTGAATTCATCACTGGTAAACCATATTCATTCTGAACAGATACCCTCACCTTTAGATGAGACACTCAGACAGTTCTGGGATCTGGAAACAATGGGAATCAGGGAAAGCCAGGATAAATATTTCAGTTCCAATAACTCTGCGATACTTAAGGAATTTCATGATTCTTACCGAATAGAAGACCATCGGCGTGTGGTCTCTCTTCCTAGAAAATCAGGTATCATCTTGCCCAATAACCATGCTAATGCGGTAAAACGATTCAACGCATTGCAAAAGAGACGAGGCGAATGAACCTTTGAAGGAGATTTATTATTCACAGATGATGGACTATATTATAAAACGCCATGTTGAACATGCTCCTTCTGAAACAACTGGTGATACGTTCTACTTGCCTCACCATTTAGTTAAGAAGTGTAAATCTGGGAAAACGAAATGGAGGATTAAGGGTTGGTGACATAGCACTTCTCCAGGAAGACAAGACGCCGAGGCACATGTGGGCAAAGGCCCGCATTGAGGAGCTCCGTGTTGGTAGAGATGCAGTCGTCAGGACGGTGGTTCTTCGTACCCCTACCGGAACCACAATAACCCGCCCCATTCAGCTGGTCATTCCCCTGGAGGTTGACCAGGGTGGGGAGGATGTGGGGAATTGAGACGTTGCAACTCTTGAGAGTTTATGATAGTATTTTGTTTTTATTGTTACTATTTGACTTGTGACATCTTGGTTTGACTGAATAAAGATCATAGTAGTGTTCCCGTTACTCATTTCCTATTAATCCACAACAGTCTGCACTGGCTGTTGAATAAAGGAGTGATGGATTGCCAGCATAAAGCACCACCCGAATTGGTTGACATACGTCTACAGCCTGTAATGATACTTCACCTGATTGGTCAGAAGATACTCTTTGCCTCGAAGTGTGATTGGCCACCTAATATACCCGTTCCATGTGTATTTTACTGTTCGTTTTGTCCAATCCATTGGTTTTGGACAAACGTTACAACTTACGCGCCCAGATCAATGGTTTTGTGTCAACCGTGTCCCGCTAGCAGCGCACGGCCAAGGCCACACCTACAACAGACCATTCTAACCATCGTTTTGTCCAAACAATGGTTACAGCCTAACAGGTCCCAATAAATGTTTTTTTTATCAACAGTGATTTTGTCTCCATCTTTTTTTTATGAAGTGATTTTGTATACCACATGTTGGCAACAATGTGTACGCCTCGTGTACTGCTAGAGTGCGCCTTGTTGACAGTTGAACGAGATGCAAATGCTGTCGGAATATGGCAGCCATTTTTAAAAGTGCGATAAATAAAGAGACATATGGTACTTACATACTTTAGCACATATATGAGGTGCAATAGTGACCAGGGTTCCTAATTTCAATACGAAATATCGCCCAGAAGATGAAACAAGGACACAAGGTATGTCAAAGCCCGATTAATGTCTGATATAAGTGTATAAGCCGCGTTATACTTACATTCAGAAGAAATACTGAAACTGTAAGATTGAGGTTCGTGTCTCCTGCACTGCAAATCAAACAATTTATTGAGTGATGCTAACAAAATGACCAAAATCCTTTTTTTTCCCTTTTTTTTCGGGTTATAATTTAGGATATCCCAATAATTGGGAATATAGGCCTATTGTGTTAAGACTAAAAATTCGCAATATCAATACTCCTAACCTGACACTAACGATTTGGGGCGTTATGATGCAGAGGTCAAGCTGCTTGCCTCTCAGCAAGGCTTAGCCTACTGGGTTCAATTCCCGGTCAATGCCTATTCTCAAATGTTATATTAATAAGAATCTCTGTTTCGCGGGCTTATAGGCCGTGTTCTAAGGACATTTTGTTGTCCTGACGTTTCGCTGAAAACTGCGTTCAGCAGGTTCACAGGTTACATTAAGCGGGGTAAAACAAGTAAACAGAAGATATATAAATAGTCAACAACCCACACATAGAGGCTACCATAGCAACGGCGTACCACATAAAAGTAATGCATCAAGGAGAGGGCTGCTCTTCTGTTGCATCTTCTCGTCTACGACGGTCAATGAGGGCAGGCTTGAGGGGATTAAGGACTGGAAGCCAAGGTCTGTTCACACGTTCTGCTTCCTCCTTAAGATTGAAGCTGTTAGTATGCTTCAGGATTTCAATGGCCTCCCTTTGTAGCCCGGCATGATAAGACACCGTGGTGGACAGAACTTCGGTGCCTCCATATCTTAAGTCGTGACCTGCGAGAAGAGAGTGTGCTGCAACAGGGAGGCTACTCGAGTCCCATGCTATAAAGACCATATACAGGCCTACGAGAAAAATTAAGGACATGTTTAGGTCCGCTAAAGATAAGCGACAACCTCATACCGCGGCAGGGGTTTATAAAATCCCATTGGAACAATGTAAAAAAGTATTGCCACTCGCCTCAAGGAACACGAACAACACAGCCGGCTGGGACAAACAGATAAATCCACTATTGCAGCACACTCTCTTCTCGCCCAACTATTTCACCATATTTACACTTTTTAACGTATTTAACCCACGAGGACTGAAACAAGGGTATTTTCGACCCGAGGCTTAATAATGCTCTATATTTTCGTTTTGGTCAGCCCTTATTTCCTATCGTTTACTGAACCTTCCTCCCTAGCCTTGAACTTCACCCTGCAAAAGAAGCATGTCCATAGCTTTTTGAACACTCAAGTTATTTCTATATTATTTACGATCGGGTCAGATTTACCCATGGCGCGTGACAATTTTCGACTCACGTTAGTCGGGACAATTGTAAAAAATAAGGGAAAATCCACCTATTTTGGTGCAGCACAATAACATAGTTCACGTTCTTGTTGATACATGTTGAGGGTCTGGGGACACCTTGGTCATCAGCTCCTTTGTTAAAAAAATATATATGGCTTTGCCGCCACTATCATGGTGAATAATACTCTTACGAAAATTATTGTCATTTTTCTGAATGTCGAATTTGAAAAATATAATTAAACCTCATTTTATAATGGAGTAGTTCACAGAAAGACACCAGGTGTAAAATAACTTCATTGAAATGCGTAAGAATACGACAAAAAGGGACTGACACAATATGGGTCAAAATGACCCGGTGCGAGTCCTCGTTAAATGTTTTCACGCTAGTTCACAAGGGTTAATAATCATAATTGACCCGTTAATAAATATTAACGTGCATTCCAGTCGTATCCGCGGGCGGCTGCTGTTGCAAACTTGATCTTCACGGTATCTATTGGTGACTGTCGAAACTAGTGAGCCGGCAACCTTCAGCGTGTCTGTCTTGTCGATGGCTCGCTCGTGTGGCTAATGTTGGCACTTAAGTTTTGAGAACTCGAGGTCTCACGATCGGCTCCGTTCGAGCCCGAACGGCGGCCATTTTGTTCTGGTTGTTGAGATAAACAAATGAAGTTGAAGGAATTCTTGCAAGAAGGAAAGATGTGAGAACTAAATCTCTGGTGTAAAACGGGGATTATCTGGCCTTAGGCCAGGTAAACTTCCTTTCCCTGATATAATTTCGTCTCTACGTGATTTACATTTACCGCCCACCGTTGAGAAATCTCTGTCATCGGATTAAATATGTAGACATGAAGAAAACGCAATGTATGAAGTTTGGCTACAGGAATACATCTCTTTATTAAGGTTTGTTTGTGTTAAAAGTTATTGGAACTATTTGTGACCTGAAAATGTGAATTGGTCGTCGATACGAGTATTTGTGTTGGTGTTATTCTACATATTTTATATGTTGCAGTCTTGAGCTGTTGAATAATTATCTTAGCGCAGTTGGCATTTATTTTGCCGTTAGTAAGTCACTTGGTTTGTAGAACCGAGTAGGCCTAAGCATGAAGAGAAAGTTCCAATACCTTATTTTTAACTTGATGTAATACACTTATTTATATGTATTTTGGGAGGGTTGTGTTTTATCTTTTTTCTGACGTGCCGTGCTGTGTAATGTTCAGATCTCATTTTGTTTTGAGCGAGGAATTTTCCTAACCTTAATTTTTTTTTTCGTAACAGTTAATTTTCCTTTTCCTCGTCTCGTTAGCGTGGTCTCTTAAAGACTCTGTTTAAAATATCACCACTTATGATATGTATTTTTATTTTTTCCATGGTCCGTTGCCTGGATACTCTCCGGGATTGTTATCCGATCTCGTTTTTCTCGGAAACAATGTAATTAATTTTTCATGTCGACTTGAGGTCAGTCATATTGGATTTTCATGCCGTACGCACGTACCTTGCCTTTGCTCCTGAGTAACTAAAAGATTTCAAGAATTATCTTATTAATTTCCAAGAGATATCTTCTTGGTGGTTTGAACTTGTCATTCTTCGAACCTATACGATGTTAATGTATATTTTTTTCGGAATCTAATTCTACTGATGTAGAGTATAATTGGTTCTCGCATAATGGGACTTCTTCATTGAAATTGGGTAATTAAATTCCATCTCCTTCTTAATTTTTATTGGTTCCTTGCTTCTTGATTATTATTTTGTTTGTTCTATTTTTTACCTTTTATGTTACATCTTTTTCTTTAACATGCATGTAAAGATGTTCTTTCCTTCAATTATATTTAATGTTATGAAATGTGATTCGTGTTTTCTTCAAGTTTAGTTTTAGTGCTCTTCTCTCAATTTAAATGCAACCTGGGTATGGTAATTTGTCCAGCCGTTCCACATACATACCCTAGTTGCTCTCTGTTATTATTTATCGTTTTCTCTCTTAGTGTTTCTGAAGGTAACTTGTGGGTACATTTTTTGGTACCTAGTCGCGTGGTTTTGTTTCCACCTTGTATTTTGTTGAGAGAATGTGTACTGGGTTTGACTTGGAGAAAGCATAGGCATAAAAGGGTTACTTATTCTGAAAAAATCTTGTATTAATCCTATGTGATTTTATGTTTCATGTCGAATATAAATGGAGCAACGGAATCTTAGGGCAGCTTACAGTTTGACCAAAGAAGAAATTATCTATGAACTTCTGATTAGAGGTTCTACTTCCTCTGGAAATAGGGAAAGGGATCTGATATTACTGAATGCAGTTTCGGATAATCCTGTACGTGTACCAAACTGGAGGAAATTTGACTGGACGTTAGGTAAGTCCCTTATTGTACCATCTGTTGAAAGTTTAATTGTGGTTTTTCATTCGTTAAACTCTGACTGTGCTCCGTCTAGTTCTCGACTTATCAGATTTAAGGTCCGCTGTTCACATTGGTACCATCGCCTTCGTGATTTAATAGAAGTTTGGCAGGATAGAGATCCTGAATTCCATTTAAAATTAATTTCTCTGCGTGCTAAACTTGTTGATTGCTTTTTTGCGTTATTCCCAAATAATAGTGAGAGTGCGAGTGTTAACCCTGATGTGTGTGCAAATGAAGGGGTTCCTTCTATTAGTGGATTGAACGAATTGTTGCATAATATCAGTGTTGAAAGCAATTTAGGAAGTTTTGGTGGATCTTTGTCGAATCATAGTGAACCTGCAACTATGTATAATCAGGAAAACTATCCTAGTGCGTGCAGAATATCTGAGGTTAGGTCTGAGTGTAGCAATGTCAGAACAGGGTCGACCTCATCACGTCATAACCTTGAGAATGTTGATGATATAAATGTTTCCTTTGCTAATGTGTCCATTTCTGGTGCTGCGAGCAATCAGGTTAGGGGTAATTTATCAAATGCTAGGTCGAATGATGAAAGATTATCGCCCCTATGTTCTGAAAATCCTATTAATTTAGAACATGTGTCATCTAATGTAAATAATAATACTCGTAGGGAGTTTAAAATGGGAATTAAGTTTGGTAGTGTACCTCATCCTTTAAATGCTTGCATCCAAAATCTAGAGATGTGCAACGGTAACGATGCTAACCTGTTAATAAAATTTTTAAAGCAATTTATTGACCTTGCTGACAATGCTGTAAGATTTGGGTGTCCTGATAGTCAAATTTTCAACCTGATCTTTCCTTATACCTCTGGTTTATTGAGAGAAAAGTTAATTGTAGCCATGGAAGGTTGTTATTCCATTGATCGATTTCATCGTGAAATATTAAGTTCATTTATTCCTAGTCGTGCTTTGAGTATGCTGATGCATAATTTTTTCTATAGAGTTCAGAGATTCGAAGAGTCTTTAAATGATTATGTAACTGATATCAAGTCTTATGCTAGAGTTTTTTCTGTACAATTAAGTGAACAACAAATTGTGGCTTCTATATTGGAAGGGATTAATCCAGAAAGCAGGTCATACTTGACAACATGCAGTATTCCCGTAAATTTCTCTGATCTAAACAGATTTGTGTTGAATTCGGGTATTATCAAACATTCCGATTCCTTGAGAGTTGCCAATGTTCCTCCACCTAATTTTAATTCTAATCTATCTCAGGATTCTGGAAATCCTATCTGTTATGATAGCTCGCAAGGCCCTCGTTTCCAAAATAGAAATTCCTTCGATTCGGGTAATCGCACGTCGAATAACAGGAGAAGATGTGATACTTGTGGATCATTTCAACATATTGCTAAATGGTGTACGAGGAGACCTAAACATAACCCATGACTAAATCGTAAGGAGACTTCTTCGGATTGCCATGCGTCAAATAGTTCTAAAATAAACTCTATGGAGGTAAATAATTATTTTGATGATGTCAGAAGTCTTAAACCTAAAGTGAGGTTATGTAGTCGCATTTCTGAAGTTTCTAAACATTGTTCCCCATTTATTGATATTTGGGTAAATAACGAACCTGTTACTGCTCTGATCGATTCGGGTAGTGTGAAATCATTTTTAAGTAAAAACTGGTTTGAAAATATGAGGTCAGTATGCAAATTTGGGAAACTTATTAAAGAACCGAACAATTTTGTGTCAGCGAACTGTTCTAGTCTTGAAGTTTTAGGATTGGTAAACTTAAAGATCCGCATTTTAAATTTCACTTGGAGATATGATTTTTGGGTTGCAAATAATTTATCTTGTGACGCCATTATGGGTGCTGATTTTTTGTCTCATGTTGGGTTGTTACTAGACCTTAGAAACAGGTCATGTTGGTTTCGTTTTAAGCCTAATTTAAAATTAAACTTCAAGCCTTGTCTTAGTTTTTCCGGAGTGAATTCCTCCAAAGTTATATCTGGTTCTGACACCATTGAGGAGTTTAATTTTGAAAATCTTAAACCTGACCAAGCTGATAAACTTCGTGAACTGTGTTCATCCTTCCCTGAGGTTTTGACGAATAAGTTAGGGGTGACCAATCTATTGGAATACAAGATTGTCGTTTCTGATTATATTCCAGTCAGTTCGCCACCGTATAGACTAGCCCCTCCCAAGATGAAAATCTTGAAAGAGATAATCGACGAGATGTTAGATGAAGGGATCATTAGTAAGTCTACTTCCTCGTATTCGTCACCTATTTTCTTGGTGCCTAAATCTGACGGTAAATTTCGCCCAGTTGTTGATTATCGAGCTCTTAATAAAAAGGTTATTCAGCAGTCCATCCCGCTTCCTGATCTGAGATCTTGCTTTGCATGGTTTAGGGGTGCTAACTGGTATACGATTTTAGATCTGAATCGCGCGTACTTTCAGATTCCATTAACTGAAGATTCTAAACATCTAACAGCCTTCTCCACTGACTGGAATCTCTTTCATTTTAACCGTTTACCATTTGGGATCTCCACGGGTGCGGCCATCCTAAGCCGATTGCTAGATATGGTATTTGATGGAATCAAGTTCAAGTTTGTGTATCATTATTTAGACGACGTAGTCATATTCAGTGAGAACTTTGATGATCATCTGGAACATATTGGTGAGGTTATGTCTCGTCTAAAGAAAGCTGGTCTTACCGTAAAACCATCTAAAGTTTCCTTTGCTAAACCCAAGATTTCATTTTTGGGACATATCGTAACATCGTCTGGAATTTCTGTGGATCATTCGAGAACCCAAGCGATTCGTGACTTTAAGCCCCCTAAGAATGTTAAAGGTGTATCAAGGTTCATCGGTATGATGAACTATTTCCGTAAGTTCATTAACAATTTCGCTCAGCGTGCTGCTCCTATAAATATGTTGAGGAAGAAGGGAGTTAATTTTGTTTGGGGTCCTTCGCAAGAAGCAGCATTTGAAGATTTGAAATTAGCTTTGATAAATGCGCCTATTTTGTCCATCCCTGATTTCTCCAAAACCTTTATTGTGCAAACTGATGCCTCCAATAGTGCTGTTGGTGCAGTGTTACTACAAGACCATGGAAAAGGTAGATTACCTATTGCATACACTTCCCGCACTCTGAATGATGCAGAAAGAAATTACTCTGTTTATGAACTCGAAGGTTTGGCCGTCATGGATGCTCTTGAAAAGTTCAAGTTGTATATCGAACATGTACCCTTCGAGTTAGAAACAGATAACCAAGCCTTGAGTTGGGTTCTTGGCAGACCTAGGAAAACTGGTCGAATAGCTCGTTGGGCCACTCGAATTTCTTCCTTTAAGTTCTCTGTACGTCACATCCGAGGGAGTGAAAATGTCATCGCTGATTGTTTAAGTCGGATGTATGGTGACACTAATGTTGAGGTTGAGGAAAATGTGAAGTGTAACGCAATTTTGGAACATAACATGTCAAACGTAATTCTGTCTAACTGTCCCATGTTGTTTCGGGATGTATCTGAATATCAAAAGGAAGATCCAGTTCTAAGTGAGATTATAAGAAAATTAGAGGTTGGTGAAGTTGCAAAACCGTATTCATTAAGGAATGGCATCTTGTGTTGTTTGGCCCGTTCTGATAGAACACCTAAGATTGTTCTTCCCACTGTTTTAGTAGGCGAGATCTTTAAATACTTTCATGAGTCTCCTATCGGTGGACATTTAGGAGTATATAAGACCAGATTAAAGGTGAGGCAAAATTTTATCTGGAAGGGTATGGATGGTGACATCAGAAGACTGGTAAATAATTGTACAACATGTAAATTGGCAAAACCATCTCCTAACACTAAGGTTGGAATGTTATCGTCTCAACTTTCCGATAAACCAATGGAAAGATTGTTCGTAGATTTTGTCGGCCCGATGCCGCTGTCGAAGCTGGGTAACCGTTTTGTACTGGTTTGTACGGATGGCTTCAGTCGTTTTAACTGGTTGTTCCCAACTCGCTCAGCTACCACTGAAAC
The DNA here is from genome assembly GCA_946902985.2 of Meconema thalassinum. Lineage (NCBI taxonomy): Eukaryota > Metazoa > Arthropoda > Insecta > Orthoptera > Tettigoniidae > Meconema > Meconema thalassinum. The sequence continues at coordinate 17,041,077 of OX336395.1, read as the reverse complement.
GGTAATTAAATGTCTTAACCATATTTTTGCTGTTTTTGGCCCCTGCCAATTTCTGGTATCAGATAACGCGAAATGCTTTACATCACATGTTTTCCGCAATTTTTGTTTCGAGTTATCCATTTCCCATGTGACATCTTCTATCTATTATCCTAAAGGATCGTATGCTGAGAGGGTGAACAGGAATCTTCGAGCTGCGTTAATTGCTTACCATCATAAGGACCATAGATTATGGGACAGTTGCATTCCTTGGTTGACTTATTCGTTCAACACTGCGGTGCATGAATCTCATCGTACCACCCCTTTCAATTTAATGTTCTCCTTCGTCCCAAATTCCCCTATATCTAATTTGTGGACTATTAATCAATTGTTGCCTGATAAAGTCATGAATGAGAACGTACGTTCTATTTGGAAAAAGGCCAAAACATATATGAAGGTGGCACACGAGAAACTACAGCAGAGGTATAATAAAGGACGTAAACCTACGTCACTTCAGATTGGGGACATGGTTTTTGTCAAGAATTTTTCTGTTAAGGAAGTTGGTTCTAGAGAATCTGGCAAGCTAGTCACAAGATTCCGTGGCCCTTGTGAAATTATAAGTTTTATCACTCCGGTGACATTACTTGTAAAGGACCCTCAGAAAAAGAAAATATTTAGGGTGCATATGTCTCATGTTAAGAGAGGTTGTGATGTTTCAAATTAATTATCATAAAGTTGTATTTTAAATTTGTAAAAGCAAGGAATCTCAAAAATTTGATGGGGAAACCTTAGTTAAAACTTAGTTATGTATATTCTGTAGCCAAAATTTTTCCTAAATCATGTTTTAACTATGGACTTGTCGTAACTGATGTTAATCAAAAAGTGTGATGAAGAAAGAAATGGACCATTGCTGTCGGAGTACGATTTGATTTCAGATCAAATGTTGGTGATATCGTCATCCTGTTTGAAGAGCGTTGTGACTGTCGCGAACGTCCAGGGCCCGGACGTCGTGATGCTAAGCCGTGACCTCAGCACTGAGAATGACCGAGTCTCCTCCATCCTATGAAGACTTATTTCTGTATTTTATTGTATCCAAAAAAAGATTGTACTACTGCCAAGTAAGAGTTGGAATTTTACGCATGTTGGTGATTTTCAGATGCATGAAAAAACTTGGGTGTATCTAATCATGGAACGATCAGTTTGGTGTACTAGGTGTTGAGAGAACTGATGTATGTTTTCAGGTCATATTTTCTCGGTGTATCTTTTACCCCCAACCATAAACTTGTGAACAATTGTTGCCTATTGTCCAGCATTGTGTGGGGGAGAGATGACCCGTTAATAAATATTAACGTGCATTCCAGTCGTATCCGCGGGCGGCTGCTGTTGCAAACTTGATCTTCACGGTATCTATTGGTGACTGTCGAAACTAGTGAGCCGGCAACCTTCAGCGTGTCTGTCTTGTCGATGGCTCGCTCGTGTGGCTAATGTTGGCACTTAAGTTTTGAGAACTCGAGGTCTCACGATCGGCTCCGTTCGAGCCCGAACGGCGGCCATTTTGTTCTGGTTGTTGAGATAAACAAATGAAGTTGAAGGAATTCTTGCAAGAAGGAAAGATGTGAGAACTAAATCTCTGGTGTAAAACGGGGATTATCTGGCCTTAGGCCAGGTAAACTTCCTTTCCCTGATATAATTTCGTCTCTACGTGATTTACATTTACCGCCCACCGTTGAGAAATCTCTGTCATCGGATTAAATATGTAGACATGAAGAAAACGCAATGTATGAAGTTTGGCTACAGGAATACATCTCTTTATTAAGGTTTGTTTGTGTTAAAAGTTATTGGAACTATTTGTGACCTGAAAATGTGAATTGGTCGTCGATACGAGTATTTGTGTTGGTGTTATTCTACATATTTTATATGTTGCAGTCTTGAGCTGTTGAATAATTATCTTAGCGCAGTTGGCATTTATTTTGCCGTTAGTAAGTCACTTGGTTTGTAGAACCGAGTAGGCCTAAGCATGAAGAGAAAGTTCCAATACCTTATTTTTAACTTGATGTAATACACTTATTTATATGTATTTTGGGAGGGTTGTGTTTTATCTTTTTTCTGACGTGCCGTGCTGTGTAATGTTCAGATCTCATTTTGTTTTGAGCGAGGAATTTTCCTAACCTTAATTTTTTTTTTCGTAACAGTTAATTTTCCTTTTCCTCGTCTCGTTAGCGTGGTCTCTTAAAGACTCTGTTTAAAATATCACCACTTATGATATGTATTTTTATTTTTTCCATGGTCCGTTGCCTGGATACTCTCCGGGATTGTTATCCGATCTCGTTTTTCTCGGAAACAATGTAATTAATTTTTCATGTCGACTTGAGGTCAGTCATATTGGATTTTCATGCCGTACGCACGTACCTTGCCTTTGCTCCTGAGTAACTAAAAGATTTCAAGAATTATCTTATTAATTTCCAAGAGATATCTTCTTGGTGGTTTGAACTTGTCATTCTTCGAACCTATACGATGTTAATGTATATTTTTTTCGGAATCTAATTCTACTGATGTAGAGTATAATTGGTTCTCGCATAATGGGACTTCTTCATTGAAATTGGGTAATTAAATTCCATCTCCTTCTTAATTTTTATTGGTTCCTTGCTTCTTGATTATTATTTTGTTTGTTCTATTTTTTACCTTTTATGTTACATCTTTTTCTTTAACATGCATGTAAAGATGTTCTTTCCTTCAATTATATTTAATGTTATGAAATGTGATTCGTGTTTTCTTCAAGTTTAGTTTTAGTGCTCTTCTCTCAATTTAAATGCAACCTGGGTATGGTAATTTGTCCAGCCGTTCCACATACATACCCTAGTTGCTCTCTGTTATTATTTATCGTTTTCTCTCTTAGTGTTTCTGAAGGTAACTTGTGGGTACAATAATAACTGTACTTACATGAATCTCAGGGTAGTCGCTGGAAATTCTGTCCTTCACTCTATTAACTCATATTACGGTGATACACTCTGTAATTCCTCCTCATGGATATTTCGTATCTATGCAGTTATTTCGTTCTCTCGAGAGCTTCCAGACTACGCGGAATGTTTCTATATAGCCTGAGTAGGATAAATAAGCCGGTTCTGGCACAGGGGCTAATGGGCAAGATGGCCGCCGCGCGCAATCACTCTATGTTATTCTTATGGAGGGGTCATTCAGAGCTGGCACAGGGGCTATTGGGCAAAATGGCCGCCACGGCCTGAGACCGTGGATTACGTCACAGGGAGAGGTCGGCCGTGTAGTTGCCAAATGGAATATTTATTATTATTATTATTATTATTATTAGGTAATTGTTAATTGATCATGTATAATCAAGACCAGCCTTATATTGTCCACTTTTTGGTGTAGTGGCTAGCATTCTTGGAGGTCATTCCTGAGGTTCGAATCCCGGCTCTGCCAAGAAATTTAATTTCTGGTCTCATGAGTGGAACGGGGTACACTCAGCCTTGTGAGGCAAAACTGACAAGAGCTGGCTTTTGATTCATACCTCAACAATTCTGCCTAACCCAACTTCACCTAACCTAACCTAACCTAACCTAACCTAACCTATCCTAACCTAACTTCAAAGTCAAAGCAAATATAAAAGCAAATGTGAAAGCACACATAATAAACTAAGTTATAACCTAACCTAACTTCACCTAACCTAACCTCACCTAACCTGTCCTAACCTAACCTAACGTAACCTACCTAATTTAAAATTGCAAGCGAAAAAAATTTAGCAAAAAGTATGAGAAAAAAGTGAGAGCAAATGTAAGAGCACAAATAATAAACTTAGTTATAACCTAACCACACCTAACCTAACCTAACCTAACCTAACATAACCAAACTTCAAAGTGAGAGCAAAAATGTAAGAGCAAATGAGAGAGCACAAATAATAAACTTAGTTATAACCTAACCTAACCTAACCCACAGAAACCTCATTTAAAGATTTTAGATTTTATGTTTTAACATTTTAGATTTTTGATTTTTTCATTTTACATTTTTTAGATTTTACATTTTACATTTTTGATTTTTTGTATTTTAGATGTTAGTTTTTTTTAGATTTTACATTTTAAATTTAAGATTTTTTGATTTTAGATTTTACTTTTTACATTTTCTGAAAAGAGTAAACTACTAGGTCACATACCTAACCTCACCAAACCTAACTTTGCCAAACCTAACTTAAGCTAATTCAAAGGCTAATGCACATACACAAAGTATATAAGGGTACAAGCAACTATCCTTATGCTAGTTTTATAGGTTACTGTACAATATGATAACTACCCCAACCGTTTTTTTTTTTCATTTGTTGTTTACACATATGACAATTTTCCAATTCCCCATTTTCATTTTTTTAAATGTTAGTTTTAAGTTTTTTTAATTTCATAACATGGAAACATGGATTTTGCATTATGTTGTTTACACATTTATCAATTTCACAATTTCCCATTTACAGTTCTTAAAATGTCAGTTTAAAGTTTTTCAATTTCATGATATAGAAACATGGATTTTCCAATTTGTTGTTTACACATTTGTCAATTTACCAAATTCCCATTTACAGTTTTTAAAATTTTAGTTTAATGGTTTTATTTTTATTTTGTCAATATGGAAACATGGATTTTCCAATTTGTGTTTTACATGTTCATTTTGCATTAGGAGTGGAGAGAGGTGAGTAGTAATAAAAAATGTACAAGCAGTTTCCATACGGTACAATATTTTTTTATTTAAATACATGTACACTATTTACACATAATACATTTTTATATATATTCCTTATTGTTATAAATTGTACACTTGTTTTTATTTTGTTTTCTATTTTATTTATTTTTGATTATGAATGCCATTTCTTATTTTGTTTTATTTTTATTTTTGTAGTGCTATTGTTTTATTTCCTAAATTGTTTTGTTTTATGTATTTGCTAGTTGCAGGCAGAAGATTTTGATATTCATAAGTTAACTCTTTAAGCATGGTTAATGATTGAGTAATGACCATAGGCATGTGTACCTATACCATCAGCATCAATCACTCTTTTATCATCACCAGGACACAAAGCAATTTTGTTTAGTCTTATAGATGATATGTCATGTTGTTTAGAAGCGATAATGTTCATTGGTATTCTTTTTACATTGTTTTTCATGACACAATCCTTATAATCTTGAAAGCTTATACAATTTTTGACAACACCTCTGTTAATACCTTTAATCTTTTTGATTTCTTTACCATTTATGTCTAATGCGTACATTTTAGCTCTAAGTCCAACAAATGCTTTTATAATTTGTCCACAAGCCTCGTCTTTAAATTTCCCCAACGTTTTCTTGTTTGATGTAGAGTAACATATGTGATTAGTAGGATAATCTGATGTGTCCAGGTGTTGTAGGAAATCCAACTTGTCTTGATATACATCTGGGGTGTTAACCAAATATATGAACGAGTCAGTATCCATATACATGAGTTTAAGATTGTTCATGCCATAATAGGGTAGCAGGACATCATAGTGGTGGGAATACATGAGAGTTTTTGAAATATCCAGTATACACATTCCAATATATATAGGCTTATTGAATACAATGTTACGTTTAGACATGTGGAAAGCAGCTAGGTTAGGGCCATAAATTGTTCTGTCGATAAATGTCGGCTTTGCTATTAGCTTTTCTGCCTTTTTGCTGTCAGTCACAAGACGTATGTCTATTCTTTTACGGATATTTTCCATTGTTTTCCCAAAAATGGCATTGTTGAATAATTTGTACAGATTTTTCTCAAAATCATTTTTGGCTTGTTTTCGAAGGTTGTTATTAAAATCAACGTATGCCTTTAACCAAGGTCTTTGTTTAAACTTTAACACACGATGAATTTTTATCAATTTTATTCCATGATCTAAAGCCTGTTTTAATGCCATGTAGTGAACAACATATCGCCTTCGATTTCCAAGATGAGGAATTAGTTTTTTCAGAGACGAATCCTTAGGTTGTGTACACTCTGGTAGGAAAGGTAAATCGTTGTGTAGATCATGAAGGTCAGATGGGTAATCAACATCAACGTCTAGAATGTATCCCACAGGATCGTCTTTCTTTAGTTTTTCTAGATCAACAGTATCTGGAGAAACCCACTGAAATCCACCATAAGGAAGGGAGTGACACATAGCCCACCCGTATTGGTTGTTGGCATCATCATAGGTAATAAACTGCGATGGTTTCTCAGAATCATAGGTTTCCATGTATTTATTGTTAGCTTCAGCATACCGATGAGACACCTGGCATATGCCTCCACGTATTCCAGACTCGATTAAAAGAATCTGATCGTAATCCTGTAGCAATTCCAGTTCAATGCCTGTGTAAAGGAGCATTGCCTCGAAACTTAAACCAGGCGAAGTAAAAAAGTGTGCAGCATCCACTCGGTGTGTTTCTAGTGTTTTGTTTCTAAACGTTTCAAAGCTGTCTGCAAGAAGGAGTACATCTGATGTTAGGTAGAGGTCACTATATTCCCCTAGAGTTTTAATGTTGAACTGATTCCAGACATTTTTGGCATGTTCATAGTCTTCTTGACTAACATCTTCTTGACTTAATTTGTTAAAGAATGCCTCTTTTGGAGGTAAACACGTTTCACTTAACTTTTCCCATGAGTCAATGCAGTCATAACAAAATACCCCTTTACGAGTCATGAGCATTGCATTTTCTTTTCCAAAGTACTTGTCTGTTTCAGGGTATAATGTTAAGTTGGAAACTAAGTTTTCCAAACTACTCGGCATTAACCGAAACGTATCCACAAATCTAAGCTTAACATTTCCTACATATTTGGTAAAGGAAATGTACTTTTCTTTGGAGTTAGCGATAACATCCACTCTCTCAGTAGTACACCCCAATTGCTTTACAATGAAATTTGCGTCGTAGCCACTCATATTATGTAGAAACACAGGAACGGGGTTTCGTGTTTTACACCTCAAATTACAGTTATTGTGAGCACTTCCACGGTATTCCCCTGTAATATGGCAGTGGTCTCGAACTTTCCAGTCCTGTTGGGTAAATGGTTTTTGACACAAATAACAGGTTTCAGAACATTGGAACTCTGCTTCTTGAGCCTGAGTTAAGGCCTTTGGAACATTTAAGCTGTAAAGGCGATCAATTTCATTAGCTATTGAGATCAAACAGTCCATAAACTTTTCTGCAGCGTCAGGTCCACGATAAATAACAGGTTGGCTTGGAAGATTTGTCTTTATGTGTTCCACAGCAGGTGAGGGTTTAACGTATATACCAAAGCTCATAGGAACATGACTCTGGTATGGCACTGTATAACTTGCTTCAGGATTGGGCAAACATGTTTGATAGGGTAAGAGTATACTTTCAAAATCTGCATAGATAACGTAAGGTATTCTCAGCATTTTTTCAACATTTAAGAATTTGACAATGGGGTTTTTAATAGGCATTTCAACCCTAGCAATGTCATGCTGGACACACAAAGCTCTATGTTCTTTCATTTTTTCCATTCCTTGTTGTCCATATCGATTATCAAAGTGTGTAAAACACCGTTTACACGTATATATTTTATGTTCACGGCGGGTAATCTGATGTGCTACTAGTTTATCAAAATCTTTGATAAAGACGTAGTGGTTCTGGCCGGATGATGAACTTAGCAGAAGGAGGTCGCGATGATCTTGCAGCTCTTGATCCACAACCTTCAGAGGGAACAATTTGTTGTCTTGTTCCAATCCAAATACATTAATGGATATATCGTTGGCTTTTTCAAATTTGGGAATGTCAGCTAGCGATGTAGGAAACGATATTACAGAAAAATCATACTTGTTGTCCAGGTCCTTGTATTTACTAATGCGATGAGCATTCTTTTTAACCAGTTTTGCTAAAATGGCATACATAAAACACTTTTCATTTTTCAAGTTTTCAGGATTAATGCAGGCTTTTCTTGCTTGTATAGCTGCTGGTAATGGAATATATGTGCTTCCACGCAAGGGATTGTACTTATTTATTTTCAATCGTACTCCTTCCACTGCTAACAAAGCCCAATTACTGCCTTTTAGCTCAGATTCCTCCATTTCCGTAGTTAACTTTGTAAATTGTGTTTCCAAGAAACTACTTAAGTCCGTTTCCAAAAATAGGGCCTGATTTCGTGTTTTAAAAGCACGATCTGTAATGTCATTGGTAGATGTATGAATGAATCTACATTCAGCCACAAGATTAACTTTTATCGACTTGTGCATTGCTAGTTCTTTCTGCATAGCTTGTATTATTTGCTGTTTGGACTCTTTAAGGTATGAATTTAAATCCTTGCACGTATCGCAACGAATGAAATAGGATTTAAGTCGACCTTCAAAAGATGTCTCATATTCAATAAGTCCATTTTTGTCAGGGACCAATGACAGTAGGTAATGTTTTGTAGGCTCTGCCTTTTGTCTTTTAGCTGCCGACACAACATTACAACATTCTTCATGACGACGTCCATTGTAGGCATTGTTGAATGTACTACCACAGGTCTTGCACTCATGAAATTCACCACACGATACTTCATGTCGCTTCCTATGATAGTCTCGAAGAAAAGTCTTTCCACACTCTTTACACATATAGCTAGGAATGGCTTCTTCCATTATGATTGTTGATTTCTGCAAACAGCTGCTTACTGCGTATCACAGGGCTAGAGGTTGGTCAGTGAGACGGTCTTTCACGATGTGAACACCGTGAGAGGTAGTAGTCAACTAGTGCTATTCTTGTGAAGGGTCCACTAATATACCCCTAGTCTAGACCAACAGCTCTTTACAGCGTATGACAAGGCTGTATACTGGACAGTGAGACGGTCTTTCACGATGTGAACACTGTAACAAGTAGTAGTCAACTGATTATATACTTGCTAAGGGTTCTCTAATATACAATAGTCGAGACCAACAGCTACTTACTGAGTAGTACAAGGCTGTACAATAGTTGTTTTGACAGTCTTTCACGATGTGGTCACTGTGAATGGTAGTAGTCAACTGATGATATTCTTGATAAGGGTCCTCTAATGTACACCTGGTTAAGGGTAACAGCTGTTCACTGCTTATGACAAGGCTAAAGACTGGTTACTTCAACGGTCTTTCACAATGTTAACACTGTGACAGGTAGTAGTCAACTGAAAATATTCTTATGGCCTACTCAAGGTTATCAGGTACTTACTGCATATCAAAAGGCTGTACACTCATGTGTGTTAGGCACTCTTTCTTGCTAAGGACCCCAATATTCCCTACACAAGGCTATACATGTTAGCTCTAAACACTTAGTGGTTAATTGTATATTCAATTTTTGTACAAAGCATATACGAGCACGTTTTTATGAGGTAAAACTTTACCAAATAGTCAAATGCGACACGCAAAGTATGTTGCCGCTATCTAGCGGTGACTATGAGAACTACTTGACCGACCAGCATGCTACCTAGCGCTCCATTTCAATACTCGCTCACTGAACGAACAGCATACTATCTAGCGGTCGATATCAATACTCACTCAACTACCAGCCTGCTACCTATCGGTCAATATAACAACTCACTCAACTACCAACATGCTACATGGCTTTTTTGGTCAGTTTTTTGTTGGCTTATGTTGGCTTTTATTGGCTTTTGTTGGCTTTTGTTGGCTTTTTGTTGGCTTTTGTTGGCTTTTGTATTAGCTCTTTTATATTTGCTCTTGTTTGTTGGGAAAGTATGTTGGTCTTGGAAAGTATGTCAGTCCTTTTTTTATGGCTGTAAAATGCTTACAGCCATGTTTGTAAGCAGCAACAACAACAACAACACACAAAATTCCAAAAAATATCGAAAGTACTCTAAGTTTTATCAATGACTCTCAACTCTTACACTTACCTCTATCCCATGCATAGTCAAAAATTAGTGTATTTTTCAAATTTTTCAAAAAATATTTGGAAAGTAGGCTGTATCATTAAACTAAAAATCCTGAAAAGACATATGTTAACTCCAACACCTACTTCTATACCCCTCTCAGTCCAAAAATAGTGTATTTTTCAAATTTTCCAAAACATATTTCCAAAATGGGTTATATTTCCGAAATTTAAAAGTTTACAAAAACGTTTGTTTGACATAAACGAATGGCCTTTGTCCCCTATACCGTCGTACCAAGTCCCAGGTCTCTAGGACAACAAACATAAAAATTTGAAAATGGGCTTATATTTCCAAAATTAGGAATTTTACAAAAACGTTTGTCTGACGTAAATCAGTGGTCATTACCCCCTCTATCCCCACACTAAGTCTCATGTCTCTAGAACAACAAAAATAAATTTTTGAAAAATGGGCTTATATTTCCAAAATTAGGAATTTTACAAAAACGTTTGTCTGACGTAAATCAGTGGTCATTACCCCCTCTATCCCCATACCAAGTCTCAGGTCTCTAGGTCAACAAAAATAAAATTTTGAAAATGGGCTATATTTCCAAAATTAGGAATTCTACAAAAAAGTTTGTCTAACGTAAATCAATGGTCTTTACCCCCTCTATTCACATACCAAGTCTCAGGTCTCTAGGTCAACAAAAATAAAATTTTGAAAAAATGGTCACTATTTTGGAAACTAGGAATTCTACGAAAAAGTTTGTTTAACATAAATGAAAGGTCTCTATCCCCTCTACCTGTAAACCAAGTCCCAGGTCTGTAGGACAAAAATGAAAAAAGTTCAACTGGGAAAGTAGGCGATTTTTCATAAAACCAAACATTCTAAAAAGTGTTCTATGGGTATAAAAGAATGGTCACTATGTCCTTTATTTTTTATAATAAAACTTTTTTATTTTTTGAGTTTTTTTGAAAAAGTTCAATTTTGAAATTTTTATATTTTGGAAACTAACAAGTTTACAAAAATGTTTGTTTGACATAAATAAATGGCCCTGACCCCCTCTACCAACAAAATAAATTTCAAGTCTCTAGGACTAAAACTGTACAGTAGTGGAGTAGTGGCGCTTCTAACGCACTCCAGAACCCTCCTTGCCCCACTACTAAGCCTCAGGCATGTAAAATGGGTGGGTTAGAAGCTCCACTACTCCACTACTGTACAGTTTTAGTCCTAGAGACTTGAAATTTATTTTGTTGGTAGAGGGGGTCAGGGCCATTTATTTATGTCAAACAAACATTTTTGTAAACTTGTTAGTTTCCAAAATATAAAAATTTCAAAATTGAACTTTTTCAAAAAAACTCAAAAAATAAAAAAGTTTTATTATAAAAAATAAAGGACATAGTGACCATTCTTTTATACCCATAGAACACTTTTTAGAATGTTTGGTTTTATGAAAAATCGCCTACTTTCCCAGTTGAACTTTTTTCATTTTTGTCCTACAGACCTGGGACTTGGTTTACAGGTAGAGGGGATAGAGACCTTTCATTTATGTTAAACAAACATTTTCGTAGAATTCCTAGTTTCCAAAATAGTGACCATTTTTTCAAAATTTTATTTTTGTTGACCTAGAGACCTGAGACTTGGTATGTGAATAGAGGGGGTAAAGACCATTGATTTACGTTAGACAAACTTTTTTGTAGAATTCCTAATTTTGGAAATATAGCCCATTTTCAAAATTTTATTTTTGTTGACCTAGAGACCTGAGACTTGGTATGGGGATAGAGGGGGTAATGACCACTGATTTACGTCAGACAAACGTTTTTGTAAAATTCCTAATTTTGGAAATATAAGCCCATTTTTCAAAAATTTATTTTTGTTGTTCTAGAGACATGAGACTTAGTGTGGGGATAGAGGGGGTAATGACCACTGATTTACGTCAGACAAACGTTTTTGTAAAATTCCTAATTTTGGAAATATAAGCCCATTTTCAAATTTTTATGTTTGTTGTCCTAGAGACCTGGGACTTGGTACGACGGTATAGGGGACAAAGGCCATTCGTTTATGTCAAACAAACGTTTTTGTAAACTTTTAAATTTCGGAAATATAACCCATTTTGGAAATATGTTTTGGAAAATTTGAAAAATACACTATTTTTGGACTGAGAGGGGTATAGAAGTAGGTGTTGGAGTTAACATATGTCTTTTCAGGATTTTTAGTTTAATGATACAGCCTACTTTCCAAATATTTTTTGAAAAATTTGAAAAATACACTAATTTTTGACTATGCATGGGATAGAGGTAAGTGTAAGAGTTGAGAGTCATTGATAAAACTTAGAGTACTTTCGATATTTTTTGGAATTTTGTGTGTTGTTGTTGTTGTTGCTGCTTACAAACATGGCTGTAAGCATTTTACAGCCATAAAAAAAGGACTGACATACTTTCCAAGACCAACATACTTTCCCAACAAACAAGAGCAAATATAAAAGAGCTAATACAAAAGCCAACAAAAGCCAACAAAAAGCCAACAAAAGCCAACAAAAGCCAATAAAAGCCAACATAAGCCAACAAAAAACTGACCAAAAAAGCCATGTAGCATGTTGGTAGTTGAGTGAGTTGTTATATTGACCGATAGGTAGCAGGCTGGTAGTTGAGTGAGTATTGATATCGACCGCTAGATAGTATGCTGTTCGTTCAGTGAGCGAGTATTGAAATGGAGCGCTAGGTAGCATGCTGGTCGGTCAAGTAGTTCTCATAGTCACCGCTAGATAGCGGCAACATACTTTGCGTGTCGCATTTGACTATTTGGTAAAGTTTTACCTCATAAAAACGTGCTCGTATATGCTTTGTACAAAAATTGAATATACAATTAACCACTAAGTGTTTAGAGCTAACATGTATAGCCTTGTGTAGGGAATATTGGGGTCCTTAGCAAGAAAGAGTGCCTAACACACATGAGTGTACAGCCTTTTGATATGCAGTAAGTACCTGATAACCTTGAGTAGGCCATAAGAATATTTTCAGTTGACTACTACCTGTCACAGTGTTAACATTGTGAAAGACCGTTGAAGTAACCAGTCTTTAGCCTTGTCATAAGCAGTGAACAGCTGTTACCCTTAACCAGGTGTACATTAGAGGACCCTTATCAAGAATATCATCAGTTGACTACTACCATTCACAGTGACCACATCGTGAAAGACTGTCAAAACAACTATTGTACAGCCTTGTACTACTCAGTAAGTAGCTGTTGGTCTCGACTATTGTATATTAGAGAACCCTTAGCAAGTATATAATCAGTTGACTACTACTTGTTACAGTGTTCACATCGTGAAAGACCGTCTCACTGTCCAGTATACAGCCTTGTCATACGCTGTAAAGAGCTGTTGGTCTAGACTAGGGGTATATTAGTGGACCCTTCACAAGAATAGCACTAGTTGACTACTACCTCTCACGGTGTTCACATCGTGAAAGACCGTCTCACTGACCAACCTCTAGCCCTGTGATACGCAGTAAGCAGCTGTTTGCAGAAATCAACAATCATAATGGAAGAAGCCATTCCTAGCTATATGTGTAAAGAGTGTGGAAAGACTTTTCTTCGAGACTATCATAGGAAGCGACATGAAGTATCGTGTGGTGAATTTCATGAGTGCAAGACCTGTGGTAGTACATTCAACAATGCCTACAATGGACGTCGTCATGAAGAATGTTGTAATGTTGTGTCGGCAGCTAAAAGACAAAAGGCAGAGCCTACAAAACATTACCTACTGTCATTGGTCCCTGACAAAAATGGACTTATTGAATATGAGACATCTTTTGAAGGTCGACTTAAATCCTATTTCATTCGTTGCGATACGTGCAAGGATTTAAATTCATACCTTAAAGAGTCCAAACAGCAAATAATACAAGCTATGCAGAAAGAACTAGCAATGCACAAGTCGATAAAAGTTAATCTTGTGGCTGAATGTAGATTCATTCATACATCTACCAATGACATTACAGATCGTGCTTTTAAAACACGAAATCAGGCCCTATTTTTGGAAACGGACTTAAGTAGTTTCTTGGAAACACAATTTACAAAGTTAACTACGGAAATGGAGGAATCTGAGCTAAAAGGCAGTAATTGGGCTTTGTTAGCAGTGGAAGGAGTACGATTGAAAATAAATAAGTACAATCCCTTGCGTGGAAGCACATATATTCCATTACCAGCAGCTATACAAGCAAGAAAAGCCTGCATTAATCCTGAAAACTTGAAAAATGAAAAGTGTTTTATGTATGCCATTTTAGCAAAACTGGTTAAAAAGAATGCTCATCGCATTAGTAAATACAAGGACCTGGACAACAAGTATGATTTTTCTGTAATATCGTTTCCTACATCGCTAGCTGACATTCCCAAATTTGAAAAAGCCAACGATATATCCATTAATGTATTTGGATTGGAACAAGACAACAAATTGTTCCCTCTGAAGGTTGTGGATCAAGAGCTGCAAGATCATCGCGACCTCCTTCTGCTAAGTTCATCATCCGGCCAGAACCACTACGTCTTTATCAAAGATTTTGATAAACTAGTAGCACATCAGATTACCCGCCGTGAACATAAAATATATACGTGTAAACGGTGTTTTACACACTTTGATAATCGATATGGACAACAAGGAATGGAAAAAATGAAAGAACATAGAGCTTTGTGTGTCCAGCATGACATTGCTAGGGTTGAAATGCCTATTAAAAACCCCATTGTCAAATTCTTAAATGTTGAAAAAATGCTGAGAATACCTTACGTTATCTATGCAGATTTTGAAAGTATACTCTTACCCTATCAAACATGTTTGCCCAATCCTGAAGCAAGTTATACAGTGCCATACCAGAGTCATGTTCCTATGAGCTTTGGTATATACGTTAAACCCTCACCTGCTGTGGAACACATAAAGACAAATCTTCCAAGCCAACCTGTTATTTATCGTGGACCTGACGCTGCAGAAAAGTTTATGGACTGTTTGATCTCAATAGCTAATGAAATTGATCGCCTTTACAGCTTAAATGTTCCAAAGGCCTTAACTCAGGCTCAAGAAGCAGAGTTCCAATGTTCTGAAACCTGTTATTTGTGTCAAAACCATTTACCCAACAGGACTGGAAAGTTCGAGACCACTGCCATATTACAGGGGAATACCGTGGAAGTGCTCACAATAACTGTAATTTGAGGTGTAAAACACGAAACCCCGTTCCTGTGTTTCTACATAATATGAGTGGCTACGACGCAAATTTCATTGTAAAGCAATTGGGGTGTACTACTGAGAGAGTGGATGTTATCGCTAACTCCAAAGAAAAGTACATTTCCTTTACCAAATATGTAGGAAATGTTAAGCTTAGATTTGTGGATACGTTTCGGTTAATGCCGAGTAGTTTGGAAAACTTAGTTTCCAACTTAACATTATACCCTGAAACAGACAAGTACTTTGGAAAAGAAAATGCAATGCTCATGACTCGTAAAGGGGTATTTTGTTATGACTGCATTGACTCATGGGAAAAGTTAAGTGAAACGTGTTTACCTCCAAAAGAGGCATTCTTTAACAAATTAAGTCAAGAAGATGTTAGTCAAGAAGACTATGAACATGCCAAAAATGTCTGGAATCAGTTCAACATTAAAACTCTAGGGGAATATAGTGACCTCTACCTAACATCAGATGTACTCCTTCTTGCAGACAGCTTTGAAACGTTTAGAAACAAAACACTAGAAACACACCGAGTGGATGCTGCACACTTTTTTACTTCGCCTGGTTTAAGTTTCGAGGCAATGCTCCTTTACACAGGCATTGAACTGGAATTGCTACAGGATTACGATCAGATTCTTTTAATCGAGTCTGGAATACGTGGAGGCATATGCCAGGTGTCTCATCGGTATGCTGAAGCTAACAATAAATACATGGAAACCTATGATTCTGAGAAACCATCGCAGTTTATTACCTATGATGATGCCAACAACCAATACGGGTGGGCTATGTGTCACTCCCTTCCTTATGGTGGATTTCAGTGGGTTTCTCCAGATACTGTTGATCTAGAAAAACTAAAGAAAGACGATCCTGTGGGATACATTCTAGACGTTGATGTTGATTACCCATCTGACCTTCATGATCTACACAACGATTTACCTTTCCTACCAGAGTGTACACAACCTAAGGATTCGTCTCTGAAAAAACTAATTCCTCATCTTGGAAATCGAAGGCGATATGTTGTTCACTACATGGCATTAAAACAGGCTTTAGATCATGGAATAAAATTGATAAAAATTCATCGTGTGTTAAAGTTTAAACAAAGACCTTGGTTAAAGGCATACGTTGATTTTAATAACAACCTTCGAAAACAAGCCAAAAATGATTTTGAGAAAAATCTGTACAAATTATTCAACAATGCCATTTTTGGGAAAACAATGGAAAATATCCGTAAAAGAATAGACATACGTCTTGTGACTGACAGCAAAAAGGCAGAAAAGCTAATAGCAAAGCCGACATTTATCGACAGAACAATTTATGGCCCTAACCTAGCTGCTTTCCACATGTCTAAACGTAACATTGTATTCAATAAGCCTATATATATTGGAATGTGTATACTGGATATTTCAAAAACTCTCATGTATTCCCACCACTATGATGTCCTGCTACCCTATTATGGCATGAACAATCTTAAACTCATGTATATGGATACTGACTCGTTCATATATTTGGTTAACACCCCAGATGTATATCAAGACAAGTTGGATTTCCTACAACACCTGGACACATCAGATTATCCTACTAATCACATATGTTACTCTACATCAAACAAGAAAACGTTGGGGAAATTTAAAGACGAGGCTTGTGGACAAATTATAAAAGCATTTGTTGGACTTAGAGCTAAAATGTACGCATTAGACATAAATGGTAAAGAAATCAAAAAGATTAAAGGTATTAACAGAGGTGTTGTCAAAAATTGTATAAGCTTTCAAGATTATAAGGATTGTGTCATGAAAAACAATGTAAAAAGAATACCAATGAACATTATCGCTTCTAAACAACATGACATATCATCTATAAGACTAAACAAAATTGCTTTGTGTCCTGGTGATGATAAAAGAGTGATTGATGCTGATGGTATAGGTACACATGCCTATGGTCATTACTCAATCATTAACCATGCTTAAAGAGTTAACTTATGAATATCAAAATCTTCTGCCTGCAACTAGCAAATACATAAAACAAAACAATTTAGGAAATAAAACAATAGCACTACAAAAATAAAAATAAAACAAAATAAGAAATGGCATTCATAATCAAAAATAAATAAAATAGAAAACAAAATAAAAACAAGTGTACAATTTATAACAATAAGGAATATATATAAAAATGTATTATGTGTAAATAGTGTACATGTATTTAAATAAAAAAATATTGTACCGTATGGAAACTGCTTGTACATTTTTTATTACTACTCACCTCTCTCCACTCCTAATGCAAAATGAACATGTAAAACACAAATTGGAAAATCCATGTTTCCATATTGACAAAATAAAAATAAAACCATTAAACTAAAATTTTAAAAACTGTAAATGGGAATTTGGTAAATTGACAAATGTGTAAACAACAAATTGGAAAATCCATGTTTCTATATCATGAAATTGAAAAACTTTAAACTGACATTTTAAGAACTGTAAATGGGAAATTGTGAAATTGATAAATGTGTAAACAACATAATGCAAAATCCATGTTTCCATGTTATGAAATTAAAAAAACTTAAAACTAACATTTAAAAAAATGAAAATGGGGAATTGGAAAATTGTCATATGTGTAAACAACAAATGAAAAAAAAAACGGTTGGGGTAGTTATCATATTGTACAGTAACCTATAAAACTAGCATAAGGATAGTTGCTTGTACCCTTATATACTTTGTGTATGTGCATTAGCCTTTGAATTAGCTTAAGTTAGGTTTGGCAAAGTTAGGTTTGGTGAGGTTAGGTATGTGACCTAGTAGTTTACTCTTTTCAGAAAATGTAAAAAGTAAAATCTAAAATCAAAAAATCTTAAATTTAAAATGTAAAATCTAAAAAAAACTAACATCTAAAATACAAAAAATCAAAAATGTAAAATGTAAAATCTAAAAAATGTAAAATGAAAAAATCAAAAATCTAAAATGTTAAAACATAAAATCTAAAATCTTTAAATGAGGTTTCTGTGGGTTAGGTTAGGTTAGGTTATAACTAAGTTTATTATTTGTGCTCTCTCATTTGCTCTTACATTTTTGCTCTCACTTTGAAGTTTGGTTATGTTAGGTTAGGTTAGGTTAGGTTAGGTGTGGTTAGGTTATAACTAAGTTTATTATTTGTGCTCTTACATTTGCTCTCACTTTTTTCTCATACTTTTTGCTAAATTTTTTTCGCTTGCAATTTTAAATTAGGTAGGTTACGTTAGGTTAGGTTAGGACAGGTTAGGTGAGGTTAGGTTAGGTGAAGTTAGGTTAGGTTATAACTTAGTTTATTATGTGTGCTTTCACATTTGCTTTTATATTTGCTTTGACTTTGAAGTTAGGTTAGGATAGGTTAGGTTAGGTTAGGTTAGGTTAGGTTAGGTGAAGTTGGGTTAGGCAGAATTGTTGAGGTATGAATCAAAAGCCAGCTCTTGTCAGTTTTGCCTCACAAGGCTGAGTGTACCCCGTTCCACTCATGAGACCAGAAATTAAATTTCTTGGCAGAGCCGGGATTCGAACCTCAGGAATGACCTCCAAGAATGCTAGCCACTACACCAAAAAGTGGACAATATAAGGCTGGTCTTGATTATACATGATCAATTAACAATTACCTAATAATAATAATAATAATAATAATAAATATTCCATTTGGCAACTACACGGCCGACCTCTCCCTGTGACGTAATCCACGGTCTCAGGCCGTGGCGGCCATTTTGCCCAATAGCCCCTGTGCCAGCTCTGAATGACCCCTCCATAAGAATAACATAGAGTGATTGCGCGCGGCGGCCATCTTGCCCATTAGCCCCTGTGCCAGAACCGGCTTATTTATCCTACTAGCCTGCCTTTCGCTTGAGATTCCCCCACAAGTAAAATTCACACGGAGATGAAATGTACGAACACATTTACTGGAAGACTTCATTTGAAAAGATAAGTTTCCACTAGGATACGAGGTAGGCTACAGTACTTCACCTCAAGTTGTAATTATCTCAACAAAGGTATCTTGACAGCTGCGTATGCACAAAATGTTTTTCCAGATACTCTGTTGTGTAACGGTAGATGCTAGTCAAATGGCTCTGACTCAACGTCCCATGGCACAGGGGAAGTTCCATTCTATAGGTAAGGCTCTCATTGTGGTGATGGGGTAGCGCGCCTGCCTCTCAACCGGAGGTCCGAGGTTGATTCTTGGCTCCCTCAGGGATTTTAGAAAGTGACACGAGGGCTGGAACGGGGTGCACTCGGCCTCGTGAGGACAATTTAGTAGCTATCTGACAGTGAGGCCGCGCCCCGGTCATGAAAACCAAGATTTACGGCCGAGGGGACCCGATGCGCTGACCACGTGTCTCCCAATATCTGCAGGTCCAATGGATGGGCAGCGGTCACTTGGTAAGCCTATAACGGCAATATTTGAGACACGAGTATGCTTATAAAATGGTTGAAGAGAGTGAAGCATGGATTGCTCAAGCAGGACATTTGAAAATTGTAGCGAAGTTGTATATATTATCAAACTAACAACAACAAAAAAAGAACATTTTGCGTTCTGTTAAAGATTAGATCGGAACGTCTGGCAACCCTAGCCCTACATAATAGATTAGGGTTCCCTATTTTAGTGAGCGCCATTTAAATTTGAAATTCAAATATGGCGTTACGGACACTGATTGACAAATGTAAACATCGAATCGTTCAGTAAATTGACTCACAAAAATACATCGTTGATTTAAGACTCAGTGTGGTCCAACCCGCGGCCCGCATGTTCATTTTTATTGCCCTTGCCCTTCTTACTGCCCTTCACTCTTCGACAGTTATAATCCGTGGCGTGACTACTTTAATTTTCACTTTCATTCAGTAATGTTACGAAGGAGCCAGGTGGGAAAGGAAAGATCCTGAAAAATACGCCAGTAATTAGAATTGTCTTCCCAAGAATACGTACGGCACGAGAAGCTGCCAGTGATTGGCTGCAGATAAGTTCACGATCGTTCGTGAGCTGCGGCGGATTTCCCTATAAAAGGGAGCACAGGGCTATTCGAAGAGGTTGTTTATGACGAGAGAGGTTGTTCGAGAGATATAGTACGACGAGAGTTTGTTATCATCGTTGTTGCGAGAACGGTATCTAATATGGCGGGACTTAATAAACGGCGTGTTGAAGATGAGAAACGACAATCTCAGTCTAAGTGGCAGGAAAGTTACTTCTTTGTTGAGCATAATGGAAAACCGCAGTGTGTTATTTGTTCTCAAGTCTTAGGTGTTTCGAAGGAGTATAACGTGAATAGATACTATACCAGCTTGCATAAATCAAAATACGATCAATACCAGGGAAGTGCCAGAAGTTGTGTGTTTAATGATTTGAAACAGAAACTAACAAGACAGAAGAATATATTTCAGCAACCATCAAACACTGCTGGTTTAAAGGCATCTTATGAGGTATGTTCAGAGCTAGCTAAAAGTTAAAAGTCTTCCAGGGATGGTGAGCTCATTAAGAGATGTGCTGTAAAAATGGCACTTCATTTGGAGATAATAGGATAGCTAAGCGACTTTGTTTTATATGTAACGGGGATTTTCGCTTGCCCTCTCGCCTGCGCTGCGAGCCGGTCTCCCGCCAAGCACTTTGCCGTAATGCGCTTCTTGGCGCCACAAGTGTCCCTCCATTGCAGTCTGCTGAGAGCTTTAACACCGTGCGGTTCAGTTTAGTCAATTGTTGACGTGTTTAGTGCTCAGTGTGCTGTTCCAATGCGATGTTTATTACGTAACATTCAAATTCCTATACTCAAAGACTCAGTGCCGGGCGGGCGCCGAATTACGGCAAAGTGCTTGGCGGGAGACAGGCTCGCAACGTGGTCGAGCGGGCGAGCGAAAATCCCCGTCACATATAAAACAAAGTCCCTGTATTTTGAAACAGATTCCTTGATTCAACAGACAGTTAATAGAAGAATTAATTATATGGCTGGTGAAGTTTCAGGTTCTCTCAAGAGCAGTTTGGAAAAATATGAATTTTACTCTCTATAGCTGACATCG
Organism: Meconema thalassinum; assembly: GCA_946902985.2. Taxonomy (NCBI): domain Eukaryota; kingdom Metazoa; phylum Arthropoda; class Insecta; order Orthoptera; family Tettigoniidae; genus Meconema; species Meconema thalassinum. The sequence goes on along the minus strand of OX336395.1, from coordinate 17,020,056 downwards.
GCCCGCTCCTTATCTTCGTCAGAATAATAAACGAAGAATTTGAAATTCATGAAGAACTGTTGGAGTTAAGATCATTAGAAACAAGATGTTCAGGAAAGAACATATAGCCTACTTTCTCCTAAATGCATGGGTATTGTTATAACTCTTTGTCCTTTTCAAGGAGTATGATTGAATGTTGGTTGTAGTAGCTTGTTGAAATACAACGTGCTATAGGGATATTAAACATGAATATGAGGTGCCCTTTGCTAGTGCTACCTCTGAACCAAATTTCGTTCAATTCGGTTTCACCGTGTTTGAATTGATAGGGGGAATCGATTTGCACACATACTTGGCCAACATCTGCAAACTTTTGGGCTGATGTTCTTGCAGTTTGGTCAGAATATGTTTCCCACATAAAGATATGGTGTTGCAAAATTTGGTAGAGACTAGATTATTACGTTGGTCGTAATTACATTTTAGCTTTTAACATTTGGGTGGCCGCGATTACGTTTCCGTCAAGATAGCGGTGATATAAAACATGACACTGAGGTGCCCTTTGCTAGTGCTACCTCTGTAACAAATTTCGTACCATTCGGTTTCACCGTGTTCGAATTGATAAGGGGAATCGATTTTCACACAAAGATGGCCGCCATCCGCAAACTATTAGGCTAATGACCTATTAGTTTGGTCAAAGGATGCTCCCTCCATAAAGGTATGTTGTTGCCAAATTTGCTAGAGATCGGATGATTAGGCTAATCGTAATTTGATTTAAGCTTTGAACATTTGTGTGGCCGCCATTACGTTTCCGTCAAGATGGCGGCGATATAAAACATGACACTGTGGTGCCCTTTGCTAGTGCTACCTCTGTTCCAAATTTCGTTCATTCGGTTCCACCGTGTTCGAATTAATAGGGGCAATCAATTTTGACATAAAGATGGCCGCCATCCGCAAACTATTAGGCTAATGACCTATTAGATTGGTCAAAGGATGCTCCCTCCATAAAGGTATGTTGTTGCAAAGTTTGGTAGAGATCGGATGGTTATGTTAGTCTTAATTTAACTTAAGCTTTGAACATTTGTGAGGCCGCCATTACGTTTCTGTCAATATGGCGGCAATATAAAACATGACACTGAGATACCCTTTGCTAGTGCTACCTCTGTTCCAAATTTCGTTCCATTCGGTTGCACCGTGTTCGAATTAATAGGGGGAATCGATTTTCACACAAAGATGGCCGCCATCCGCAAACTATTTGGCTAATAACCTATTAGATTGGTCAAAGGATGCTTCCTCTATAAAGGTATGTTGTTGCAAAATTTGTTCGAGATCGGATGATTAGCTTAATCGTAATTTGATTTAAGCTTTGAACATTTGTGTGGCCGCCATTACGTTTCCGTCAAGATGGCGGCGATATAAATCATGACACTGAGGTGTCCTTTGCTAGTGCTACCTTTGTACCAAATTTCGTTCAATTCGCATTCACCGTGTTCGAATTGATAGGGGGGGACAGACATTCAGAGTACACACACTCACACACACACACACACACACACACACAGAGAGAGAGACACACACATACACACACACAGACAGACACACTTTTTTCGCCCTGTGTTGATCTCATAAGTCTACTTTCATTTTTTGCAAAAATCGAAAGTAGGCTAACCAGCAAAAAAGGTATTGACATATTCAACGCACTGGATGATATCGTTTCTGAATATGGAGGTTTTGTGAAGTGCAACAGATGGAGCTAAAGCAATGGTTGGTCCTAACATTGGTTTTGTGGGACTGGGTAAAGAAAAAGGATTGCATTTTTTGTTTTTCCACTGCATTATCCACCAAGAGGCTCTCTGTGGAAAAATTATAAGGCTCAGTGAGACAATGAAAACTGTTGTAAATACTGTAAATTTAATAAGGGGAGGCAATAAAGCCTGTAGACACAGAGCATTTATTGCATTCCTGGACAATTTGGAAGCTGTGTATGGTGACATTTCATTGTACTGTGAAGTGCGTTGGCTAAGTGCTGGAAATTGCTTGCAACAGTTTTTTGGGTTGAGGAATGAAATTCTTGCTTTTCTCAAAAATGAAAACATTGGGCATGAGTATCAATAAAAACTGGAAGAAATCCAGTTTTTAAATAATCTTGCTTTTCTGACAGAGTTAACATCGCATCTAAATGCTTTAAACCTGAAACTACAAGGCAGAAAACAAAATATCTCCCAGCTTTATGGACATATTGAGGGCTTCCGCAAAAACTTGATTTAATGTAAATTTCATTGAAGGCAAACAATATGGCACCTTCCCATCTTGTCAGCAGTTGAAAAAAGAAAAAAATGTGACATAAATTTTAGTATGTTTCATGAAATAATAATAGATATCAAGAAAGAGTTCCAGAACAGATTCCAGGATTTTGACTCCCTAAAACCAAAACTTGCACTGTTCAACAACCCCATGGATATTGAAGTGAGTGAGGTGCACTGCGACCTTCAAATGGAAATTTGTGATCTTCAGGCAAACCCATTCTACCAGACTAAAAAGTGTGATGTCCCTGAAAATTCTTGGAAACTAATTTCTAAAGAACGTTTTCCTGAATTGCTTAAATTCTCTCTGCAAGTGTTATCGCTGTATAGCAGTACGTATGCGTGCGAAAGTGCTTTATCTGCTCTCAAACAAATTAAATCAAAAAAGAGAAATCGAATTGAAAGTTCTGCACTGGAATTGAGCCTGAGACTTTGCCTTACTGAACTTACAGTGGACATTGACACACTTATATCAGAAAAGCAGGGCCAATCATCACATTGATTTCTTGACAGTAAAATGAAGTGGTGTATTAAACTAGCAATATTAAACTCATTTTAATATATTTTAATAAATGTATTTGAGTAAAATAAGTAATACGTTTTCTTTCTGGAATATCTCTGGCCCTCACATTCCTATACTAATGTTTGATTGGCCCTCGGGTAACTAAAGGTTGGACCACCCTGATTTAAGTGAAACAGGTAGAACTTTCTCTCATGCTATAGCTAACATAATATTACACAACTATGAAACCAAAATAATTCAACAGATCTACAGCCCTACATACAATAGCCTATACCATCTCTTCGAGAAGAAAACACGAAATATTAGAGGGGGGGAATGAAGGCCTGATGGGGTGAGGAAATAAAATGCACTACATAGTCAAAAGAATAAATGAAAGAGACGAGCCTGCACAAATACGTGAAATGTGGTTCTCCAAGAAGGCCTCATATTTGCCAGAGGAATAATTTTACAGGTACCGGTAAGTAAATGGCTGGTAATTCAGTTATCAAGTCTGAAATAGAGTTGCTCCCTGAGTATGAAGACCAGGTGAGTCTTCAGTCTGGCAAGGTGGACTGGGTTCGATTCCCGGTCAATACATGTGAGATTTTCGAAGTGAAATGCCATGTCCTGTGGTTCGGATTCCACGTAAAATGGAGGTCCCGTGGCTCATAATCAAAAGATTCACGGTCACGTAAAACTACAATCTACCTTTTCTTCAGTCTGGTTGGCAAATACGCAAATAACATCGGATTCATATTTTGATTCCCAAGTAAAAGTAGGTCCTGCGTGATAATGCCATTGCCAAGACAAAACAGTCTGGTTGTCTGAACACTAGAGAGTGAGGAAGCGAGAGGTTTGGTCTACTTTATAGAAGAGAAATAATATTAATACGAAAAATAATTTATTGTCATTTTGCCATAAGAATCAAATCAAATAATAATCATATTGCAGTAGAGATCCTCCATACATTACTTTATCTATATTTACATCCGTGGTCAGGTGACCTTGACACCTCTTCTCTTCGTATGGAACATATGAACATGTCATGATTTACAACCTTCACCTCTTTCAGAATTTTAATACAGGCTTCACTGAACATGTCACTAGACTCTCATTACAGGCTTATCCGAGCACAATACAATTCGTAACTGCTGTCACTAGCAGCCACGGACAAAACCTCACTCCATTAATAAACAGTAGAGGTTATTCAAAAATTCCACAAACATCTAACGCTATTTATAAAATTCTGATGGTATTCATTCAAATGACACAATAAACGCTTACAATTTTATAACACTTTACATCGTGCGCTCCTTCGGCTAACGTGCTCCGAATATCAACACAAATACATCATTAACATATTTCTCTTATCCAATTATTACACTACGTGGCTCACCTTCGGTTCAGCACTAATTATAATCATCACTGAACCAAGCCTTAAAACAACATAATATCGTCTACTATCAGACACTTTCTTAAGCTCATTTTAAAATAATAATAGCATGAATAAGGTCGCTTTCAGCTTTGACATAGAGTAGAAGCCATATGGATGGAAAGTAGAGAAATAAAATCACTAATATTTAAATTACACCTTGACTGCTTTTTCACTTTAAATGAAGTAGATGTCATGTTATCTTAATATAAAGTCCTTTTCATTATTCCTGGTCCAATAATTGCAGTCTTAGTGAGTTTCTTAGGAACCATCTGATGACATATCGACGGCACATGGTCAGGAAGAAGAATGCCACTAACCAAAACTTACGACATGCTCTTCCTTGGATAGTCAAGTCCGACATGAAGTAGGCTACCCAAGGTGAGGTTCCACACATAATAAAGTGATGTTTTCAAAAGACTTCTCGAGATATGACAAATGAATTAGAAAACATGTCAAATAGATACAGCATCGAAATGAAAGGTGCTGGAATAGACAACTCCCTACGTATCACACCCACTTATAGCATGGGCTCAGAAGATAAACCTAGCTGACCGAGAGGAGCTCAAGTAAGTGAAAGCAACACAAGTCTTTCTCAGGGCCCCTGGGTTTCAATCTATATCCCTCAAGATGTGAGCAACTGGGGCAATTATGTTGATGTACAGACATAAAGCATGCCTTTCCTTGGTCATGTTGATGTATGAAATTAAGAAGAAGATGATGATAATTCCTGTTTTAAAGGGCCTAACATGTAGGTTATCAGCCCAAATTAGGAATAATTTCTCTGGAATTTTATAATATTAATATATTCTCTTAATCAAAGCTTGAATCAATAAATAATTTAATATGGGGATATGTTTCAAGTATTAAACAGCCGTTACAGTTTTTGTTCATCGAAACAAAACACATCACAAAAGTGGAAACATAAGTCTCACAGCAGCGCCTCACTCGCGTTAAAACACTGGCCGTGATCCACACCCAGATGCATGAATGGTTGTGCACAATATACGTCAGCTGCAGGAGAGTACGGTGCTGCTGCGCAGGGGAGTATCCAGTATGCTAGATCTTTCAGTTTATTGCATTTTTGTTCTGTGTTACTTCAACGGGGAAGAACCTGTGAGCTATCTAATCTTCATGCAGAGCGTATGTCAGCTTGCAGCAGTGTAATTCTTAACTTGTCGCCCCATGCCACTCACTGTGGAAGCCGGGGATTTCCTAGTCCATAGCCATATTGCACCACGTGGTAGAGCTACCTGGAACCTGTATCACTCACATGCAGTTAATTTCTAGCACTGTGAAGTGTAAGGCAGTTCTACGATGCCTAAGTAAAAATAACTACAAGTTATGGTCAGTTGTAGAATTTACAGTTAATTTTACTTCTGATGGGGCGTTCTGTTCTGCCAACCGTGTGGGAAAGCTATCAAGGCTGAACAGCGATCTCAAGTTACACAAAATCTCGAGGACAAGAAACATAATGCCGCAGTTTCACGCCTTCAGAAGTGTTTTGCGATAATCGTTGGTCATTTTTGATGGACAACCTCAAGATGTATCTCGATGTGTTTCGTATAGCTTCAGCAGCCAGTGCGGCATAAAATAAATTGCATTCGTGAGCACTGCATATTGTTTATATTCACATTTAAAAACTAAATTATAATTGAACATTTTTACTTTTTTGTCACGTATTTCAGGTATTTTTAATAAATAAATGTAGTTCCCGATTTTTATCACCTAAAATCCGAGCCCTGGTATGTATATCAATGAACCCATAACATAGCCGAATGGTCTGGGCATGCTGCACGGTGCGAATTAATAGATGTACTTAGGAGATCTGAGATTCAAACAGGTTCCTTAGTGTTGTTGTCCGCCTCCAAGTCTTTCAAACTCCAGGTACCCTACTTCAAGTACCAGACCCAAATACAGTTGCAATAACATATGTTATCAGACAAATTCCGTACTCTTAAAAGTATCCTTATTCTCTGACTTATAATAAGGATACTTTTAAGAGTACGGAGTTACCGTGTGGAAGGAGAGGACCAGCAGTCTGTCTGAATGGATGGAACCAAAGGAATCTCTACCTCCTGGTCATACAGAGAACTGGCTAATCTGGAAGTCCCTGAACAGACTGAGGGTGGAAGTTGCAAGATCCAGGGACAACTTATATAAGTGTCATTTTCCGACCAAGACAGTGCTGTGTGATTGTGGCGCAACCCAGACCACACAACACCTCTTCTCCTGTCCATTGTGCCCGTACAGCTGCACAATGAATGACTTGACTGAAGCTAATTCAAGTGCTATCGAAGTGGCTAAGTTCTGGGCAGAAACTGTTTGAAGTCGTCTGTTTAACACATACTTTGTACTTCTGACACGATTAAATAAAATAAATATTCTCTGACTTCATTAATTAGACTGTTCTGATTTATAATAACATCTTGTTTCAGTTTAAACTCAATATTCTATGTGTTTCAGGATCAAAGAGTTGGAGGATATCTTGAACACATGAGGAATGCTGCCACACCCTGTCAGGAGTATAGAAGTGTTGCTTATTAGCCCCATAGCATGGAGAAATCAAATTCTCTGGCACTACCACGCTTTGGAAGGAGTCCAAGCGCAAATTTCAGACGTAACTGCCATATTCCCTGACGAATTTCAACGAAACCTAAACAAAAATATTTTAAAAGCCCTATCTGTACCTGTACTTGATCATTCATCCCGGCCCTGTCACAACTCAAATCATGAAGACAGCAAATCAACTACCGTACACATAATTCTGTTTTCTTCTCTTGTCATCTGTGCAATCCAAGCAGTAGAAAACTGCCACATCGTAGTTGCGGCAGGTTTCTCCTCAGTTCTTCCTGTAAGTTTTGCAAGATTACTTATTCAATACCTGCCATAACTGTTAACAATACCTGCCATAACTGTTAACAATACCAGCCATAACTGTTAACAATACCTGCCATAACTGTTAACAATACCTGCCATAACTGTTAACAATACCTGCCATAACTGTTAACAATACCTGCCATAACTGTTAACAATACCTGCCATAACTGTTAACAATACCAGCCATAACTGTTAACAATACCTGCCATAACTGTTAACAATACCTGCCATAACTGTTAACAATACCTGCCATAACTGTTAACAATACCTGCCATAACTGTTAACAATACCTGCCATAACTGTTAACAATACCTGCCATAACTGTTAACAATACCTGCCATAACTGTTAACAATACCTGCCATAACTGTTAACAATACCTGCCATAACTGTTAACAATACCTGCCATAACTGTTAACAATACCTGCCATAACTGTTAACAATACCAGCCATAACTGTTAACAATACCAGCCATAACTGTTAACAATACCTGCCATAACTGTTAACAATACCTGCCATAACTGTTAACAATACCTGCCATAACTGTTAACAATACCTGCCATAACTGTTAACAATACCTGCCATAACTGTTAACAATACCTGCCATAACTGTTAACAATACCTGCCATAACTGTTAACAATACCTGCCATAACTGTTAACAATACCTGCCATAACTGTTAACAATACCTGCCATAACTGTTAACAATACCTGCCATAACTGTTAACAATACCTGCCACAACTGTTAACAATACCAGCCATAACTGTTAACAATACCTGCCATAACTGTTAACAATACCTGCCACAACTGTTAACAATACCTGCCACAACTGTTAACAATACCAGCCATAACTGTTAACAATACCTGCCATAACTGTTAACAATACCTGCCATAACTGTTAACAATACCTGCCATAACTGTTAACAATACCTGCCATAACTGTTAACAATACCTGCCATAACTGTTAACAATACCTGCCATAACTGTTAACAATACCTGCCATAACTGTTAACAATACCTGCCATAACTGTTAACAATACCTGCCACAACTGTTAACAATACCAGCCATAACTGTTAACAATACCAGCCATAACTGTTAACAATACCTGACATAACTGTTAACAATACCAGCCATAACTGTTAACAATACCTGCCATAACTGTTAACAATACCAGCCATAACTGTTAACAATACCAGCCATAACTGTTAACAATACCTGCCACAAATGTTAACAATACCTGCCATAACTGTTAACAATACCTGCCATAACTGTTAACAATACCTGCCATAACTGTTAACAATACCAGCCATAACTGTTAACAATACCTGCCATAACTGTTAACAATACCTGCCATAACTGTTAACAATACCTGCCATAACTGTTAACAATACCTGCCATAACTGTTAACAATACCTGCCATAACTGTTAACAATACCAGCCATAACTGTTAACAATACCTGCCATAACTGTTAACAATACCAGCCATAACTGTTAACAATACCTGCCATAACTGTTAACAATACCTGCCATAACTGTTAACAATACCTGCCATAACTGTTAACAATACCTGCCATAACTGTTAACAATACCTGCCATAACTGTTAACAATACCTGCCATAACTGTTAACAATACCAGCCATAACTGTTAACAATACCTGCCATAACTGTTAACAATACCTGCCATAACTGTTAACAATACCTGTCATAACTGTTAACAATACCTGCCATAACTGTTAACAATACCTGCCATAACTGTTAACAATACCTGCCATAACTGTTAACAATACCTGCCATAACTGTTAACAATACCTGCCATAACTGTTAACAATACCAGCCATAACTGTTAACAATACCTGCCATAGCTGTTAACAATACCTGCCATAACTGTTAACAATACCTGCCATAACTGTTAACAATACCTGCCATAACTGTTAACAATACCTGCCACAACTGTTAACAATACCTGCCACAACTGTTAACAATACCTGCCATAACTGTTAACAATACCTGCCATAACTGTTAACAATACCTGCCATAACTGTTAACAATACCTGCCATAACTGTTAACAATACCTGCCATAACTGTTAACAATACCTGCCATAACTGTTAACAATACCTGCCATAACTGTTAACAATACCTGCCATAACTGTTAACAATACCTGCCATAACTGTTAACAATACCAGCCATAACTGTTAACAATACCTGCCATAACTGTTAACAATACCTGCCATAACTGTTAACAATACCTGCCATATCTGTTAACAATACCTGCCATAACTGTTAACAATACCTGCCATAACTGTTAACAATACCTGCCACAACTGTTAACAATACCTGCCACAACTGTTAACAATACCTGCCATAACTGTTAACAATACCTGCCATAACTGTTAACAATACCTGCCATAACTGTTAACAATACCAGCCATAACTGTTAACAATACCTGCCATAACTGTTAACAATACCTGCCATAACTGTTAACAATACCTGCCATAACTGTTAACAATACCTGCCATAACTGTTAACAATACCTGCCATAACTGTTAACAATACCTGCCACAACTGTTAACAATACCTGCCACAACTGTTAACAATACCTGCCATAACTGTTAACAATACCTGCCATAACTGTTAACAATACCTGCCATAACTGTTAACAATACCTGCCATAACTGTTAACAATACCTGCCATAACTGTTAACAATACCTGCCATAACTGTTAACAATACCTGCCACAACTGTTAACAATACCTGCCATAACTGTTAACAATACCTGCCATAACTGTTAACAATACCTGCCACAACTGTTAACAATACCTGCCACAACTGTTAACAATACCAGCCACAACTGTTAACAATACCAGCCATAACTGTTAACAATACCTGCCATAACTGTTAACAATACCTGCCATAACTGATAACAATACCAGCCACAACTGTTAACAATACCTGCCATAACTGTTAACAATACCTGCCATAACTGTTAACAATACCAGCCATAACTGTTAACAATACCTGCCATAACTGTTAACAATACCTGCCACAACTGTTAACAATACCTGCCACAACTGTTAACAATACCAGCCACAACTGTTAACAATACCTGCCATAACTGTTAACAATACCTGCCATAACTGTTAACAATACCTGCCATAACTGTTAACAATACCAGCCATAACTGTTAACAATACCTGCCATAACTGTTAACAATACCTGCCACAACTGTTAACAATACCTGCCACAACTGTTAACAATACCAGCCACAACTGTTAACAATACCTGCCATAACTGTTAACAATACCTGCCATAACTGTTAACAATACCTGCCATAACTGTTAACAATACCTGCCATAACTGTTAACAATACCAGCCATAACTGTTAACAATACCTGCCATAACTGTTAACAATACCTGCCATAACTGTTAACAATACCTGCCATAACTGTTAACAATACCTGCCATAACTGTTAACAATACCTGCCACAACTGTTAACAATACCTGCCACAACTGTTAACAATACCTGCCATAACTGTTAACAATACCTGCCATAACTGTTAACAATACCTGCCATAACTGCTAACAATACCTGCCATAACTGTTAACAATACCTGCCATAACTGTTAACAATACCTGCCATAACTGTTAACAATACCTGCCATAACTGTTAACAATACCTGCCATAACTGTTAACAATACCTGCCATAACTGTTAACAATACCAGCCATAACTGTTAACAATACCTGCCATAACTGTTAACAATACCTGCCATAACTGTTAACAATACCTGCCATAACTGTTAACAATACCTGCCATAACTGTTAACAATACCTGCCATAACTGTTAACAATACCTGCCACAACTGTTAACAATACCTGCCACAACTGTTAACAATACCTGCCATAACTGTTAACAATACCTGCCATAACTGTTAACAATACCTGCCATAAATGTTAACAATACCTGCCATAACTGTTAACAATACCTGCCATAACTGTTAACAATACCTGCCATAACTGTTAACAATACCTGCCACAACTGTTAACAATACCTGCCATAACTGTTAACAATACCTGCCATAACTGTTAACAATACCTGCCACAACTGTTAACAATACCTGCCACAACTGTTAACAATACCAGCCACAACTGTTAACAATACCAGCCATAACTGTTAACAATACCTGCCATAACTGTTAACAATACCTGCCATAACTGATAACAATACCAGCCACAACTGTTAACAATACCAGCCATAACTGTTAACAATACCTGCCATAACTGTTAACAATACCTGCCATAACTGTTAACAATACCAGCCATAACTGTTAACAATACCTGCCATAACTGTTAACAATACCTGCCACAACTGTTAACAATACCTGCCACAACTGTTAACAATACCAGCCACAACTGTTAACAATACCTGCCATAACTGTTAACAATACCTGCCATAACTGTTAACAATACCTGCCATAACTGTTAACAATACCAGCCATAACTGTTAACAATACCTGCCATAACTGTTAACAATACCTGCCACAACTGTTAACAATACCTGCCACAACTGTTAACAATACCAGCCACAACTGTTAACAATACCTGCCATAACTGTTAACAATACCTGCCATAACTGTTAACAATACCTGCCATAACTGTTAACAATACCTGCCATAACTGTTAACAATACCTGCCACAACTGTTAACAATACCAGCCACAACTGTTAACAATACCAGCCATAACTGTTAACAATACCTGCCATAACTGTTAACAATACCTGCCATAACTGTTAACAATACCTGCCATAACTGTTAACAATACCTGCCATAACTGTTAACAATACCTGCCATAACCGTTAACAATACCTGCCACAACTGTTAACAATACCAGCCACAACTGTTAACAATACCAGCCATAACTGTTAACAATACCTGCCATAACTGTTAACAATACCTGCCATAACTGTTAACAATACCTTCCATAACTGTTAACAATACCTGCCATAACTGTTAACAATACCTGCCATAACTGTTAACAATACCTGCCATAACTGTTAACAATACCTGCCATAACTGTTAACAATACCTGCCATAACTGTTAACAATACCTGCCATAACTGTTAACAATACCTGCCATAACTGTTAACAATACCAGCCATAACTGTTAACAATACCTGCCATAACTGTTAACAATACCTGCCACAACTGTTAACAATACCAGCCACAACTGTTAACAATACCTGTCATAACTGTTAACAATACCTGCCATAACTGTTAACAATACCTGCCATAACTGTTAACAATACCTGCCATAACTGTTAACAATACCAGCCATAACTGTTAACAATACCTGCCATAACTGTTAACAATACCTGCCATAACTGTTAACAATACCTGCCATAACTGTTAACAATACCTGCCATAACTGTTAACAATACCTGCCACAACTGTTAACAATACCAGCCATAACTTTTAACAATACCTGCCATAACTGTTAACAATACCTGCCATAACTGTTAACAATACCTGCCATAACTGTTAACAATACCTGCCATAACTGTTAACAATACCTGCCATAACTGTTAACAATACCTGCCATAACTGTTAACAATACCTGCCATAACTGTTAACAATACCTGCCATAACTGTTAACAATACCTGCCATAACTGTTAACAATACCAGCCATAACTGTTAACAATACCTGCCATAACTGTTAACAATACCTGCCATAACTGTTAACAATACCTGCCATAACTGTTAACAATACCTGCCATAACTGTTAACGATACCTGCCATAACTGTTAACAATACCAGCCATAACTGTTAACAATACCTGCCATAACTGTTAACAATACCTGCCATAACTGTTAACAATACCTGCCATAACTGTTAACAATACCTGCCATAACTGTTAACAATACCTGCAATAACTGTTAACAATACCTGCCATAACTGTTAACAATACCTGCCATAACTGTTAACAATACCTGCCATAACTGTTAACAATACCTGCCATAACTGTTAACAATACCTGCCATAACTGTTAACAATACCAGCCATAACTGTTAACAATACCTGCCATAACTATTAACAATACCTGCCACAACTGTTAACAATACCAGCCACAACTGTTAACAATACCTGCCATAACTGTTAACAATACCTGCCATAACTGTTAACAATACCTGCCATAACTGTTAACAATACCTGCCATAACTGTTAACAATACCAGCCATAACTGTTAACAATACCTGCCATAACTGTTAACAATACCTGCCATAACTGTTAACAATACCTGCCATAACTGTTAACAATACCTGCCATAACTGTTAACAATACCTGCCACAACTGTTAACAATACCTGCCACAACTGTTAACAATACCTGCCATAACTGTTAACAATACCTGCCATAACTGTTAACAATACCTGCCATAACTGTTAACAATACCTGCCATAACTGTTAACAATACCTGCCATAACTGTTAACAATACCTGCCATATTTGTTAACAATACCTGCCATAACTGTTAACAATACCTGCCATAACTGTTAACAATACCTGCCATAACTGTTAACAATACCAGCCATAACTGTTAACAATACCTGCCATAACTGTTAACAATACCTGCCATAACTGTTAACAATACCTGCCATAACTGTTAACAATACCTGCCATAACTGTTAACAATACCTGCCATAACTGTTAACAATACCTGCCACAACTGTTAACAATACCTGCCACAACTGTTAACAATACCTGCCATAACTGGTAACAATACCTGCCATAACTGTTAACAATACCTGCCATAACTGTTAACAATACCTGCCATAACTGTTAACAATACCTGCCATAACTGTTAACAATACCTGCCATAACTGTTAACAATACCTGCCACAACTGTTAACAATACCTGCCATAACTGTTAACAATACCTGCCATAACTGTTAACAATACCTGCCACAACTGTTAACAATACCTGCCACAACTGTTAACAATACCAGCCACAACTGTTAACAATACCAGCCATAACTGTTAACAATACCTGCCATAACTGTTAACAATACCTGCCATAACTGATAACAATACCAGCCACAACTGTTAACAATACCAGCCATAACTGTTAACAATACCTGCCATAACTGTTAACAATACCTGCCATAACTGTTAACAATACCAGCCATAACTGTTAACAATACCTGCCATAACTGTTAACAATACCTGCCACAACTGTTAACAATACCTGCCACAACTGTTAACAATACCAGCCACAACTGTTAACAATACCTGCCATAACTGTTAACAATACCTGCCATAACTGTTAACAATACCTGCCATAACTGTTAACAATACCAGCCATAACTGTTAACAATACCTGCCATAACTGTTAACAATACCTGCCACAACTGTTAACAATACCTGCCACAACTGTTAACAATACCAGCCACAACTGTTAACAATACCTGCCATAACTGTTAACAATACTTGCCATAACTGTTAACAATACCTGCCATAACTGTTAACAATACCTGCCATAACTGTTAACAATACCTGCCATAACTGTTAACAATACCTGCCATAACTGTTAACAATACCTGCCATAACTGTTAACAATACCTGCCATAACTGTTAACAATACCTGCCATAACTGTTAACAATACCTGCCACAACTGTTAACAATACCTGCCACAACTGTTAACAATACCTGCCATAACTGTTAACAATACCTGCCATAACTGTTAACAATACCTGCCATAACTGTTAACAATACCTGCCATAACTGTTAACAATACCTGCCATAACTGTTAACAATACCTGCCATAACTGTTAACAATACCTGCCATAACTGTTAACAATACCTGCCATAACTGTTAACAATACCTGCCATAACTGTTAACAATACCTGCCATAACTGTTAACAATACCTGCCACAACTGTTAACAATACCTGCCATAACTGTTAACAATACCTGCCATAACTGTTAACAATACCTGCCATAACTGTTAACAATACCTGCCACAACTGTTAACAATACCTGCCACAACTGTTAACAATACCTGCCATAACTGTTAACAATACCTGCCATAACTGTTAACAATACCTGCCATAACTGTTAACAATACCTGCCATAACTGTTAACAATACCTGCCATAACTGTTAACAATACCTGCCATAACTGTTAACAATACCTGCCACAACTGTTAACAATACCTGCCATAACTGTTAACAATACCTGCCATAACTGTTAACAATACCTGCCACAACTGTTAACAATACCTGCCACAACTGTTAACAATACCAGCCACAACTGTTAACAATACCAGCCATAACTGTTAACAATACCTGCCATAACTGTTAACAATACCTGCCATAACTGATAACAATACCAGCCACAACTGTTAACAATACCAGCCACAACTGTTAACAATACCTGCCATAACTGTTAACAATACCTGCCATAACTGTTAACAATACCAGCCATAACTGTTAACAATACCTGCCATAACTGTTAACAATACCTGCCACAACTGTTAACAATACCTGCCATAACTGTTAACAATACCTGCCACAACTGTTAACAATACCTGCCACAACTGTTAACAATACCAGCCACAACTGTTAACAATACCTGCCATAACTGTTAACAATACCAGCCATAACTGTTAACAATACCTGCCATAACTGTTAACAATACCTGCCACAACTGTTAACAATACCTGCCACAACTGTTAACAATACCAGCCACAACTGTTAACAATACCTGCCATAACTGTTAACAATACCTGCCATAACTGTTAACAATACCTGCCATAACTGTTAACAATACCTGCCATAACTCTTAACAATACCTGCCACAACTGTTAACAATACCAGCCACAACTGTTAACAATACCAGCCATAACTGTTAACAATACCTGCCATAACTGTTAACAATACCTGCCATAACTGTTAACAATACCTGCCATAACTGTTAACAATACCTGCCATAACTGTTAACAATACCTACCATAACTGTTAACAATACCTGCCACAACTGTTAACAATACCAGCCACAACTGTTAACAATACCAGCCATAACTGTTAACAATACCTGCCATAACTGTTAACAATACCTGCCATAACTGTTAACAATACCTTCCATAACTGTTAACAATACCTGCCATAACTGTTAACAATACCTGCCATAACTGTTAACAATACCTGCCATAACTGTTAACAATACCTGCCATAACTGTTAACAATACCTGCCATAACTGTTAACAATACCTGCCATAACTGTTAACAATACCTGCCATAACTGTTAACAATACCAGCCATAACTGTTAACAATACCTGCCATAACTGTTAACAATACCTGCCACAACTGTTAACAATACCAGCCACAACTGTTAACAATACCTGTCATAACTGTTAACAATACCTGCCATAACTGTTAACAATACCTGCCATAACTGTTAACAATACCTGCCATAACTGTTAACAATACCAGCCATAACTGTTAACAATACCTGCCATAACTGTTAACAATACCTGCCATAACTGTTAACAATACCTGCCATAACTGTTAACAATACCTGCCATAACTGTTAACAATACCTGCCATAACTGTTAACAATACCTGCCATAACTGTTAACAATACCTGCCACAACTGTTAACAATACCAGCCATAACTGTTAACAATACCTGCCATAACTGTTTTAACAATACCTGCCATAACTGTTCACAATACCTGCCATAACTGTTAACAATACCTGCCATTGCTGTTAACAATACCTGCCATAACTGTTAACAATACCTGCCATAACTGTTAACAATACCTGCCATAACTGTTAACAATACCTGCCATAACTGTTTTAACAATACCTGCCATAACTGTTTTAACAATACCTGCCATAACTGTTAACAATACCTGCCATAACTGTTTACAATACCTGTCATAACTGTTAACAATACCTGCCATAACTGTTAACCATACCTGCCATAACTGTTAACAATACCTGCCATAACTGTTAACAATACCTGCCATAACTGTTAACAATACCTGCCATAACTGTTAACAATACCTGCCATAACTGTTAACAATACCTGCCATAGCTGTTAACAATACCTGCCATAACTGTTAACGATACCTGCCATAACTGTTAACGATACCTGCCATAACTGTTAACGATACCTGCCATAACTGTTAACGATACCTGCCATAACTGTTAACGATATCTGCCATAACTGTAAACGATACCTGCCATAACTGTTAACAATACCTGCCATAACTGTTAACAATACCTGCCATAACTGTTAACAATACCTGCCATAACTGTTAACAATACCTGCCATAACTGTTAACAATACCTGCCATAACTGTTAACAATACCTGCCATAACTGTTAACAATACCTGCCATAACTGTTAACAATACCTGCCATAACTGTTAGCAATACCTGCCATAGCTGTTAACAATACCTGCCGTAACTGTTAACAATACCTGCCATAACTGTTAACAATACCTGCCATAACTGTTAACGATACCTGCCATAACTGTAAACAATACCTGCCATAACTGTTAACAATACCTGCCATAACTGTTAACAATACCTGCCATAACTGTTAACAATACCTGCCATAACTGTTAACAATACCTGCCATAAATGTTAACAATACCTGCCATAACTGTTAACTATACCTGCCATAACTGTTAACGATACCTGCCATAACTGTTAACAATACCTGCCATAACTGTTAACAATACCTGCCATAACTGTTAACAATACCTGCCATAACTGTTAACAATACCTGCCATAACTGTTAACAATACCTGCCATAACTGTTAACAATACCTGCCATAACTGTTAACAATACCTGCCATAACTGTTAACAATACCTGCCATATCTGTTAACGATACCTGCCATAACTGTTAACGATACCTGCCATAACTGTTAACAATACCTGCCATAACTGTTAACAATACCTGCCATAACTGTTTTAACGATACCTGCCATAACTGTTAACAATACCTGCCATAACTGTTAACAATACCTGCCATAACTGTTAACAATACCTGCCATAACTGTTAACAATACCTGCCATAACTGTTAACGATACCTGCCATAACTGTTAACAATACCTGCCATAACTGTTAACGATTTAAGATACACTGAATAAAAAATGCCAATTATTGTTACTCAAATGAACATTATACACCACATTTAATGTTAGAAGTTCATAATTCCACTTTCTGTAAGTAATATCAAATAGCTTAGTATGATAATAGTGGAAACTCCCGCGAGAAACTGGCGACACCGATTCTGCGTGCTATCTAGCGGTTCGTGCAGACAACTACAAACTCGACTTCAATCAGCTGGCAAGTTTATAAATGCTGCACATGTTAGAAGTGTAACTTTTGGGCTATGTATGGGTGTTTTAATTACAAAATACAAAGTGTTCCCAAGTCATTTTACAGATTTCCTCAAAACAAACAGCTGTAAGTCTACCTACTAATGTTTGCGTACCGTGTCCTTTTTCTATTCATCTGAGCATACCAAACTTTCTCAGGGGCAGTGCGAACGAAAATAAAAAATAAAATAAAACCCAATCACCTTATAAGCATACTACTTAACCTCACCCGTCAAAAGTAATTCTATATGTAAGTGAGCTGGGAAGGAAAGGACAGAACCTGGAAATTAAATGTTTGGCTTTTGCTGATGATCTTGCCCTCTTAGCCCAAAGCCGAGATGATGCCCAAAAAATGCTGGATACTCTGCACGAAATCGCTGAGAAAACGGGTCTTAAGGTCTCCTATGAAAAGACAGAATACATGGAGTACAGACACCTTGGAGAGAGACACATAAAAGTGAAACATGGGACTGTCAAAAGAACTGAGAAGTTTAAATATCTAGGTGAATGGATAGAACCCAAAGGGCTAGATAAAGAAGCAAATAGGGCAAGAGCTAGAAAATTGGATTTGGCTTATAGGTTAACCCAGAACAGATACAACAAACGAGCAATATCCTACAAGGCAAAACTCAGACACTATAGCACAGTAGTAAAGCCAGAGGGTCTGTACGCCTCGGAGTGCTTGACACTGAATAAAAAAGGGGATCTTCAGGAACTGGAAAAAAAGGAGAGGAAAATTTTGCGGAAAATTTTAGGACCACAGAAAACTGCTGACGGGACATGGAAGAACAGAAGGAATGAAGACCTCTATAAACATACTGAAAAAATTACTGTCACAATGCGGAAGCGAAGGTTGAAATTCTACGGACATTTGGTGAGAATGGATGAGAACCGACTGACTAAGAGGATATTCAAGTATATTACAGAGCTGAAGGCTACAACTAAGTGGGTAGAAGAGGTTAAAAGAGACGCCAAGGAAAGTGGACTCTCAGTGGATGTGATCCACAACAGAAAAGAGTTCAGAAACCGAATTGACAACATCAAGATATTCGAGGAGAAAACACCTAAAATTAGAGCCAAACTGGTAATATCCGAGGAGGAGCGAAAGATCAGAAGTGAACGAATGAAGAGGTTTTGGGAAGAGAAGAGGAGATTAACCAGAAAGCCTTAGGTTCCAAGCGGTCCACAGGCGGCCAAATTCGGAAGAAAGAAAAGAAGAGCTGGGATGCGTGCAATTCAAAAGGTATAGACATATAACATGAAATTAGCACTTAACGTTGTATAAATATTAACGAGTTGAAACCAATACATCTAGGGTTCTGTCCGCCAGCTGTTTTCCTAGAGGTCAATCGTGTGCATGTGGATTGTAATTTGTGTCTGCGTTGCAAGCTACGAGTAATTTGAAACTTTACTTACCGAATGTCAGACCGTTGCTACTTTGTAACATCATATTAGACATATTTCTTTTCGTGTAGATAATAATCATGCCTAGCCTCGTCTAAGCGCGGCCATAAGCGAACAATATTGTTTAATATTAAATAATATTTTAGGAGCGTTCTAGGAATATTATTTTTAATATTAAAATAACAGATATTAATAATGTTTAGGTAATGTGGTACAGCAGTGATTTAACAAAGAAATCTTTGGTAGATTACATGCTGTACGACTGGGAAATGAAGAGAAGTGTCAGAGATATAAAGGTAATACCATCAGAGGCCTTAGATAGCGACCACAGAATACTTGTAATGAACCTGGGAGTTGTTAAGGATAGCAAGAGGACAGAGTACCAGGAAAGGAGAATCAAAGTATGGAAACTCAAGGAAAAGGAAGTCAAGGAAGAATTCCAGAACATAATAAGGGAAAGGATGCCAACAGACGATCCTAAAACAGGGGAAGAGGAATGGAAGCAATTCAAAAACACACAGGTGGAAGCTGCAGTGGCAGTATGTGGAAGAACAAGCAACAGAAAGCGGTGTGAAGAGACACCATGGTGGAATGAGAGAGTAAAAGAAGCTGTGGGAAGGAAGAACAAGGCTTTCAGAGTGTGGTTCCAGGAAAGAACTGATCTGGCAAGGGAAGATTATAAGATAAAGAAGAAAGAAGAAAACAAGATTTTCGCAGAGGAGAGGAAGAAGTGGATGGTAAAGTGGACAGAGATGATGGAGGAAGACAGCAGAGGAAATAAGAAAGTACTTTATGGGATGGTCAAAAGTAAAAGAAGAGGTCTGCGAGAGGATGTGGTAATGATGGACAAAAACGGAAATGAGGTACACAACAAAGAGACACTCAAGACAGTGTGGAAAGAGTACTTTGAAGATTTGCTGAATCCAAATGGTCATAGGGAGGAAGACAATGTATTGGAAGATGGAGAAGACAACACAGGAATGGAAAAGGACCTGACTTGGAGAGAACTGGAAATGGCTATAGACAAGATGAAAGGAGGAAGGGCACCAGGTGTGGATGAAGTGAGTGTTGAAATGGTGAAGGCAGCAGGGGAGGTTGGGAAACAGTGGCTGTACAGTGTGATGAGGGTGATATGGAAGGAGAAAAAGACCCCAGAAGATTGGAAGAAAGGATTAATTGTCCCAATATTTAAGAAAGGAAGCAGAAAGGATTGCAGAAATTACAGGGGAGTCACACTCATACCTCACTGTGCCAAGATATATGAAAAGATATTAGAAAGTAGAATACGAGCCAAAGTGGAGAGAAAATTGAGAGAGGAGCAGTATGGATTCAGACCTGGGAGATCAACAGTGGATCTCATATTTTCAGTGAGACAGCTCCAGGAACACCACCTACGAATTTGGAGAGGATCTGTTGATGGCCTTCCTGGACATCGAAAAGGCCTATGATAGTGTGTGTAGGGAGAAGGTTTGGAAAGCAATGGAAAACATGGGAGTGGAAAAAGAGACTGTAGGCAGAGTGAAGGAGATGTATTGTGGAAGTGTGAGTTGTGTGAAAGTTGGAGGGGAAAGAACAGACTGGTTCAGACAAATGAGTGGCCTGAAACAGGGTAGTGCGCTGTCATCCCTTATGGACGAGGTAATGACACGGATAGCAGGAGAGATAGGAGAAGATAAGATGAAAGCAATGGTGTTTGCAGATGATCTCATGGTCTGGGGAAACAAGGAGGAGGAAATTCAGGAGCAACTGAAGGCTTGGGAAGAAACAGTGGGAGAGTACGGATGGAAGTTCAACATCAGTAAATGTGAGATCCTGTTAATGACCAGGAAAAAGGACAGACCAATGAGTGGGATAACACTTGGAGGTGGACAGCTGAAGAAGGTGGAAAGTCTCAAGTACTTGGGAAGTATAGTGGAGGAAAATGGGAGAAATGACAAAGAGATTACGGAACGTGGCAGACTGGCAGAAGCATTTCGGAGAAGCATTAGGAGCTTAGTGTGGAATAAAGATGTCCCTCAAAAAAGCAAGGAAGTGTTATACAGAAGCTACTATATCCCGATACTGACCTATGCTTCAGAAACGTGGACAATGAAGAAAAGGGACATAAGCAGAATACAGGCAGGTGAAATGAAGTTCCTGCGAAGTAGGATCGGAGTAACAAGAAGAGACAGGGTGAGGAATGAAAAGGCCAGGGAAAAGGTGAAAGAGGAGCCCTTGCAAGGTAGGATTGAGACATCAAGACTGAGGTGGTATGGACACTTAATGAGAATGGATGAGAAGAAGATTCCCAAGAGGATACATGAGATGCAGATGCAGAAGAAACGACCAAGGGGAAGACCAAGAGATAGATGGCTGAAAGGAGTGGAGGAATGTGTCAAGAAGAGAGGCGAGGACTGGACCAGAGTGACAGCGGAGAGGTGGTGGGAAGAAAGAACTAAGTGGCGAGGCTTATGTTCCAAACAGACCCAGCCTGGGGCTGGAAACTGTACAAGATGATGATGATGATATTTAGTCTCCACAGGGGAGGGGGATCTCGCACCACCTGAAAATATTGCTAGGGCCGCCTCTGCCTTTCTTTAAAACATTATTGTGATTAAACCTTTTCCAAGTGTGCTCAGTGGGTTGTGAAGCGCAGACAACTCCAAAATGCTGTTTCCAAATGTGTGTGTGGGTTTGTCCGCTGGAATGTCATGGGCATGAAGATAGTTCTTGCCATTTTCTGTCTGATAGCTCCCATGGGGTTAGAAGCAGATTAACTGGTTGTTTTCTATCAATTAATGACTCTAATGCAGGTATCTATAACAGCTGTCTGACAATTATTTCCAAATCCTTATTAAGGCATACGGTATGTGTTTAATTTTAATTGGTTCTACGTCCCTGTTTAGTACTGTAGCTTGCGACGCAGGGGTACCGGAATTTTTCCCCGAAGGGTCTTTAACATGCCAGTAAATCTACTATCACCGCTCCCTCGAATTTGCGCACCCTCAAATGCCAGGATTCTATCCTGCAACCTCGGGCACAGCTGGCGAGAACGCTACCGCAGAGCCACGCAGCCAGCCTAAGGCATATCTGAATAGAACGAATAATTTATCAGTGAAGAATCTTCCCACTAAAAATATCAAGCTCTATAAGAAAGAACACGCGTGATTTGCTTTTGGAATATCTGTACCGTATGCCAGTAAAACTGCTGTCATAAAATGACGATTAAATGTTTTAATGACAATCAATATATGTATTTCATTCTTATTGCTGTCCCTTTCGGTTCAACATCCATCTCCTTTCCTGATATTATAGTACAAGAAGTACACAATGGACTTAAAATCTGTATTTCATTGCGTTTTAGAAGTCGACTTGTGTGATTCAATAGTTCGTTCCAGTAGTTGTCTATTCGAGCCGCTAGATAGTAGCACTATCCGCTGTCGCCACTGCTCTGCGTGTTAAGTGGCTAAAGTTTCCACTATTTTCATATCAGCTATTTGGTATATTTACTATTTTTTATGACTCAAAATCTCTAAATGCTTTTCAGCATCAGCTATGAGCACAGAAGGTACACATTGATCACGTTTGATGAAAGTCTAAAATTGAGCGCCAACCACTGACTGCACCGTGTACGATCTGCGCCAGTCACTGCCGGCTTAGCGTGCCGTGTTTATTGGGGCACACATAGATAATGACCCAGTAGCTAAGTAAATAAACATATCATAATTACTCAAGAAGCGCAAACTCCAATCTATCTGCCAATAGACATACATTCAAGTGCTGATTTCTCAGGTGTTCTAATTTTGAAAAATCCCTACACCGATAAAACATGAGCATGAGATTCTTATTCTTTACATGACTCACAGTAAGATCTACCAGATGCTGACAACTCTGCCACTGCCACTCTTACTGACAGCCATGATATCTTAGAGCGTTGGAAGGAACATTTCTCCATCCTTCTAAATCGTCCCTCAACAGCTGTTGAAGACTTCCTTCGTGATGTGCCGAAATATCCTGAACAACCATGGATGGCTGTACCTCCTTCTTACACGGAATTCAGTGTAGCTCTCAATCAAATGAAACCAAGAAAGGCACCTGGCCCAGATAACATCCCACTGGAATTAATTCAAGCTGGAGGTCAGTCCCTCAAAACGCGGATTTTCACTCTTATTCTCAAAATTTGGGAATTAGGAGAAGTACCTGGTGACCTAAAGAACGCCACTATCATCACAATCTTCAAGAAAGGTGATCGTAGTGTTTGTGGCAACTATCGCCGTATATCGCTACTATCTACTGTGGGTAAAATTCTCGCCAGAATTTGCTTAACCGCCTTCAGGTTATCTCAGAAAAGATCCTCCCCGAGTCCCAGTGTGGATTTCGATCTTCCAGAAGCACAACTGACTTGATTTTCTGCATAAGACAACTACAAGAAAAATGTAGTGAGCAACAGAATCCACTCGTCTTAGTCTTTTATGATCTGGAAAAGGCCTTTGACTCAGTTCCAAGATCTGCTATGTGGGCGGTGCTACAACGCTTTGGCTGTCCTCGACGCTTTGTTGATCTAAACCAAGCTCTCCATGATGGCATGACCGGTCAGGTTTGTCAGCAAAATAAGATCTCTGACGAATTTCCTATCACTCATGGACTGAAACAAGGCTGCGTCCTTGCTCCAACACTGTTTGCATTGTATTTGGCTGCAATGCTCTATAAATCGCCCACAAACATCCCAGGTGTAGATGACAGGTACCGATTTGATGGAGGGCTCTTCAACCTAGCTCGATTTCGCTCCAAGAAGCTAACTCAGGTTACGAAGATAACCAATATGTTGTATGCAGATGATGCAGCGTCGCCTACACTCACGCCAGTGGAGTTGCAACAGACTGTTAATTGCTACAAGAATGCATGTGAACGTTTTGGTCTCACCATTAATGTTCAGAAGACCAAGGTTCTGGCACAACCCTCACCAGGCTCTTCCCTTCCGCACTTCAACATTTCTATCTCAGATACTCCATTGGAGAAGGTAGACCACTTCTCGTATCTGGGCAGTCTGCTATCTGTACACGGCAATTGTGGGCAGGATGTTGAGAAGAGAATCGGTGCTGCCCATGCGGCATTTGGGCGACTATCGCACCGGGTCTTCTTGAATAAAGATCTGACCGTGAAGACGAAGCTCATGGTGTACCAAGCTGTTGTCATCTCAACATTGTTGTATGGCTGTGAAACCTGGACCCTCTATCGACATGACTTCCGAAAGCTTGAGCGCTTCCATCAACAGAAACTTCGATCCATCCTTAAGATAAAGTGGGAAGACCACTTCACCAATCTTGATGTTCTTGAGAAAGCGCTTGCTAATAGTATAGAATCATCCATCATTGGTCATCAACTTAGATGGATTGGACATGTCCATCGGATGGATGAACGAGACTACCACGCCAGGTTCTTTATGGTGAACTCACCTCCGGCACCAGACCTCATGGAGGCCCTAAGAGACGAGACGTTACAAGGACCAATTTAAGCAGAATATGAAGTTGACAGGTCTCAATCCACAAACCTGGGACCAGCTTGCTAAAGACCGTTCAACTTGGCGCCAGACCATCCCAACTGCTGTCAAAATGTTTGAAGAAGAACGTCGTAGAATTGTTAAGGCCAAGCGACAAGCACGAAAGATCCGTGCAGCACAGCCACGCCCTCCACCAACAGTTCTGTGTGATCTGTGTGGACGTTTGTTTCATGCACGCATTGGGCTGTTCAGTCACCGCAAACATGCCCACAGACCTCAACCTTAGATTATTTTAGACTGTTTTGGAAGTAGATGAATACTCGGAAACGAGTTAAAGCCGACAACGACGACGACGACCAGATGCTATTTGTACTGAAGATCAAATTTTAAAATCTCCAATTTATCAAAACCACATACCACTTTCAGGCATTGGGCTGTGAGCTGTTCACATTCATACAGTTCAAGGTATGCCAAGTGTGGGATAAACTGAAGATGTGCTAAACTTTCACAAGTAATTACAAAATTGTACAATATAGTCAGCGATGTTAGTTGTGTTAAGCTGAAACCTTGGAAAAGGGATGACCCATTACTCATGGGATGGAAAGAGTTACTAAGGGTTAGCTTCTCCAGTTTCGGACAGTTCTTTGAAAAAACTTCGAATAATTCATCACTGAGATGATAACAATTCCAAAATTGCAGATTTTTGAGATTAGAAAACAAAGAAAATATAATTACATTGTCTCTCAGAGAATCATACCCTGCATGTTCAATTGTGAGAAACATAATTTTTCTCAAATACTGTGCCACTTCAACTTTCAATTGCCTTGCATCTTCACACAAACCAATAAGAGACAATGTCTCCAGCTTAGTGCAAGCAGATAAATATGGCAAAACACAGACTTTATCGCAGGTACGACATGGCAAATGAAGAGTATGCAATTGATGTTGCAAGTTTCCCAAGAAAGACACAAGATCTTTTCTTGTCAAGTAAGGATCATGGACCTCAAGATGTTCAAGATTTGGAAAAAAGAAACTTAAAAATTCCCAAGCTCTGAAATCATTATGTCCTCGAGTAAGGATTAGCACTTTTATATTGGGAAATACTAGAATGTTTCCAGGTACGTCATGCAGTGCAGAGAAGACATCTGTTGACACAAGCAATCGTTTGAGCTCAGGACAGTATTTGTACAAATCACCAATAATGCACTCCTCATTGTCATTGTTGGATACCAAATCAATTGCTTGCAACTGAGGGGATATTTTCAACAAATCTACAGCATCCTTGCTCCTGGGTCTGTAGACAATGTGCTTCCATAAACACCTCATTCTGGATACCTCTTGCCACCAAGTACACACAAACTGGACCGATGTCACCAGATCATTGTAAGAACAATATGAGAAGATCTTCAACAACACATCCTGGGGTAAAGTATCGGCACCCAGACTCATGGCAACAGCAACTCCAGTAGCTAAAAGGAAATAAAGAAAGAAATTTCACAATTTGAAAATGATCTAAAAAACGTTTCACTACAACGAGTTCTTGTTTAATTTGCGAGCTTGTACATCATGGTTATCAGCCCCATGTACTTGGGATTGCAAAACATTTGTCTGATAATGTGATATGTGTGTGTAACTGGGGCCAGTATTGGTCATAAGTCAGAAACTATCTCAGCATTTGGCTGGATTAGAAGTGGAAAAACCACTTCAATGCTCAGTTTGGCCTTACAAGTCCAAGCCTAGCCTCCAATAATAAAAAGCCTGCCCAATAGCCTCTGGGAGCTGTCCGTCCTGCAGATGCTATGTTTGCCACTAGAGGCGCTGCATGCCCAATAGCCTCTGGGAGCTGTCCGCCCTGCAGATGTTCTGTTTGCCACTAGAGGCGCTGCATGCCCAATAGCCTCTGGGAGCTGTCCGCCCTGCAGATGTTCTGTTTGCCGCTAGAGGCGCTGCATGCCCAATAGCCTCTGGGAGCTGTCCGCCCTGCAGATGTTCTGTTTGCCACTAGAGGCGCTGCCTGCCCAATAGCCTCTGGGAGCTGTCCGCTCTGCAGATGTTCTGTTTGCCACTAGAGACGCTGCATGCCCAATAGCCTCTGGGAGCTGTCCGCCCTGCAGATGTTCTGTTTGCCACTAGAGGCGCTGCATGCCCAATAGCCTCTGGGAGCAGTCCGCCCTGCAGATGTTCTGTTTGCCACTAGAGGCGCTGCATGCCCAATAGCCTGTGGGAACTGTCCGCCCTGCAGATGTTCTGTTTGCCACTAGAGGCGCTGCATGCCCAATAGCCTCTGGGAGCTGTCCGCCCTGCAGATGTTCTGTTTGCCGCTAGAGGCGCTGCATGCCCAATAGCCTCTGGGAGCTGTCCGCCCTGCAGATGTTCTGTTTGCCACTAGAGGCGCTGCATGCCCAATAGCCTCTGGGAGCTCTCCGCCCTGCAGATGCTATGTTTGCCACTAGAGGCGCTGCATGCCCAATAGCCTCTGGGAGCTGTCCGCCCTGCAGATGTTCTGTTTGCCACTAGAGGCGCTGCATGCCCAATAGCCTCTGGGAGCTGTCCGCCCTGCAGATGTTTTGTTTGCCACTAGAGGCGCTGCATGCCCAATAGCCTGTGGGAGCTGTCCGCCCTGCAGATGTTCTGTTTGCCACTAGAGGCGCTGCATGCCCAATAGCCTCTGGGAGCTGTCCGCCCTGCAGATGTTCTGTTTGCCACTAGAGGCGCTGCATGCCCAATAGCCTCTGGGAGCTGTCCGCCCTGCAGATGTTCTGTTTGCCACTAGAGGCGCTGCATGCCCAATAGCCTCTGGGAGCTGTCCGCCCTGCAGATGTTCTGTTTGCCACTAGAGGCGCTGCATGCCCAATAGCCTCTGGGAGCTGTCCGCCCTGCAGATGTTCTGTTTGCCACTAGAGGCGCTGCATGCCCAATAGCCTGTGGGAGCTGTCCGCCCTGCAGATGTTCTGTTTGCCACTAGAGGCGCTGCATGCCCAATAGCCTCTGGGAGCTGTCCGCCCTGCAGATGTTCTGTTTGCCACTAGAGGCGCTGCATGCCCAATAGCCTCTGGGAGCTGTCCGCCCTGCAGATGTTCTGTTTGCCACTAGAGGCGCTGCATGCCCAATAGCCTCTGGGAGCTGTCCGCCCCGCAGATGTTCTGTTTGCCACTAGAGGCGCTGCATGCCCAATAACCTCTGGGAGCTGTCCGCCCTGCAGATGTTCTGTTTGCCACTAGAGGCGCTGCATGCCCAATAGCCCCTGGGAGCTGTCCGCCCTGCAGATGTTCTGTTTGCCACTAGAGGCGCTGCATGCCCAATAGCCTCTGGGAGCTGTCCGCCCTGCAGATGTTCTGTTTGCCACTAGAGGCGCTGCATGCCCAATAGCCTCTGGGAGCTGTCCGCCCTGCAGATGTTCTGTTTGCCACTAGAGGCGCTGCATGCCCAATAGCCTCTGGGAGCTCTCCGCCCTGCAGATGCTATGTATGCCACTAGAGGCGCTGCATGCCCAATAGCCTCTGGGAGCTGTCCGCCCTGCAGATGTTCTGTTTGCCACTAGAGGCGCTGCATGCCCAATAGCCTCTGGGAGCTGTCCGCCCTGCAGATGTTTTGTTTGCCACTAGAGGCGCTGCATGCCCAATAGCCTGTGGGAGCTGTCCGCCCTGCAGATGTTCTGTTTGCCACTAGAGGCGCTGCATGCCCAATAGCCTCTGGGAGCTGTCCGCCCTGCAGATGTTCTGTTTGCCACTAGAGGCGCTGCATGCCCAATAGCCTCTGGGAGCTGTCCGCCCTGCAGATGTTCTGTTTGCCACTAGAGGCGCTGCATGCCCAATAACCTCTGGGAGCTGTCCGCCCTGCAGATGTTCTGTTTGCCACTAGAGGCGCTGCATGCCCAATAGCCTCTGGGAGCTGTCCGCCCTGCAGATGTTCTGTTTGCCACTACAGGCGCTGCATGCCCAATAGCCTGTGGGAGCTGTCCGCCCTGCAGATGTTCTGTTTGCCACTAGAGGCGCTGCATGCCCAATAGCCTCTGGGAGCTGTCCGCCCTGCAGATGTTCTGTTTGCCACTAGAGGCGCTGCATGCCCAATAGCCTCTGGGAGCTGTCCGCCCTGCAGATGTTCTGTTTGCCACTAGAGGCGCTGCATGCCCAATAGCCTCTGGGAGCTGTCCGCCCTGCAGATGTTCTGTTTGCCACTAGAGGCGCTGCATGCCCAATAGCCTCTGGGAGCTGTCCGCCCTGCAGATGTTCTGTTTGCCACTAGAGGCGCTGCATGCCCAATAGCCCCTGGGAGCTGTCCGCCCTGCAGATGTTCTGTTTGCCACTAGAGGCGCTGCATGCCCAATAGCCTCTGGGAGCTGTCCGCCCTGCAGATGTTCTGTTTGCCACTAGAGGCGCTGCATGCCCAATAGCCTCTGGGAGCTGTCCGCCCTGCAGATGTTCTGTTTGCCACTAGAGGCGCTGCATGCCCAATAGCCTCTGGGAGCTGTCCGCCCTGCAGATGTTCTGTTTGCCACTAGAGGCGCTGCATGCCCAATAGCCTCTGGCAGCTGTCCGCCCTGCAGATGTTCTGTTTGCCACTAGAGGCGCTGCATGCCCAATAGCCTCTGGGAGCTGTCCGCCCTGCAGATGTTCTGTTTGCCACTAGAGGCGCTGCATGCCCAATAGACTCTGGGAGCTGTCCGCCCTGCAGATGTTCTGTTTGCCACTAGAGGCGCTGCATGCCCAATAGCCTCTGCGAGCTGTCCGCCCTGCAGATGTTCTGTTTGCCACTAGAGGCGCTGCATGCCCAATAGCCTCTGGGAGCTGTCCGCCCTGCAGATGCTATGTTTGCCACTAGAGGCGCTGCATGCCCAATAGCCTCTGGGAGCTGTCCGCCCTGCAGATGTTCTGTTTGCCCCTAGAGGCGCTGCATGCCCAATAGCCTCTGGGAGCTGTCCGCCCTGCAGATGCTATGTTTGCCACTAGAGGCGCTGCATGCCCAATAGCCTCTGGGAGCTGTCCGCCCTGCAGATGTTCTGTTTGCCACTAGAGGCGCTGCATACCCAATAGCCTCTGGGAGCTGTCCGCCCTGCAGATGTTCTGTTTGCCACTAGAGGCGCTGCATGCCCAATAGCCTCTGGGAGCTGTCCGCCCTGCAGATGTTCTGTTTGCCACTAGAGGCGCTGCATACCCAATAGCCTCTGGGAGCTGTCCGCCCTGCAGATGCTATGTTTGCCACTAGAGGCGCTGCATGCCCAATAGCCTCTGGGAGCTGTCCGCCCTGCAGATGCTCTGTTTGCCACTAGAGGCGCTGCCTGCCCAATAGCCTCTGGGAGCTGTCCGCCCTGCAGATGTTCTGTTTGCCACTAGAGGCGCTGCATGCCCAATAGGCTGTGGGAGCTCTCCGCCCTGCAGATGTTCTGTTTGCCACTAGAGGCGCTGCATGCCCAATAGCCTCTGGGAGCTGTCCGCCCTGCAGATGTTCTGTTTGCCACTAGAGGCGCTGCCTGCCCAATAGCCTCTGGGAGCTGTCCGCCCTGCAGATGTTCTGTTTGCCACTAGAGGCGCTGCATGCCCAATAGCCTCTGGGAGCTGTCCGCCCTGCAGATGTTCTGTTTGCCACTAGAGGCGCTGCATGCCCAATAGCCTCTGGGAGCTGTCCGCCCTGCAGATGTTCTGTTAGCCACTAGAGGCGCTGCATGCCCAATAGCCTGTGGGAGCTGTCCGCCCTGCAGATGTTCTGTTAGCCACTAGAGGCGCTGCCTGCCCAATAGCCTCTGGGAGCTGTCCGCCCTGCAGATATTCTGTTTGCCACTAGAGTCGCTGCATGCCCAATAGCCTCTGGGAGCTGTCCGCCCTGCAGATGTTCTGTTTGCCACTAGAGGCGCTGCATGCCCAATAGCCTCTGGGAGCTGTCCGCCCTGCAGATGTTCTGTTTGCCGCTAGAGGCGCTGCATGCCCAATAGCCCCTGGGAGCTGTCCGCCCTGCAGATGTTCTGTTTGCCACTAGAGGCGCTGCATGCCCAATAGCCTCTGGGAGCTGTCCGCCCTGCAGATGTTCTGTTTGCCGCTAGAGGCGCTGCAAGCCCAATAGCCTCTGGGAGCTGTCCGCCCTTCAGATGTTCTGTTTGCCACTAGAGGCGCTGCATGCCCAATAGCCCCTGGGAGCTGTCCGCCCTGCAGATGTTCTGTTTGCCACTAGAGGCGCTGCATGCCCAATAGCCTCTGGGAGCTGTCCGCCCTGCAGATGTTCTGTTTGCCGCTAGAGGCGCTGCATGCCCAATAGCCTCTGGGAGCTGTCCGCCCTGCAGATGTTCTGTTTGCCGCTAGAGGCGCTGCATGCCCAATAGCCTCTGGGAGCTGTCCGCCCTGCAGATGTTCTGTTTGCCACTAGAGGTGCTGCATGCCCAATAGCCTCTGGGAGCTGTCCGCCCTGCAGATGTTCTGTTTGCCACTAGAGGCGCTGCATGCCCAATAGCCTCTGGGAGCTGTCCGCCCTGCAGATGTTCTGTTTGCCACTAGAGGCGCTGCATGCCCAATAGCCTCTGGGAGCTGTCCGCCCTGCAGATGCTCTGTTTGCCACTAGAGGCGCTGCCTGCCCAATAGCCTCTGGGAGCTGTCCGCCCTGCAGATGTTCTGTTTGCCACTAGAGGCGCTGCATGCCCAATAGCCTCTGGGAGCTGTCCGCCTTGCAGATGTTCTGTTTGCCGCTAGAGGCGCTGCATGTTCAATAGCCTCTGGGAGCTGTCCGCCCTGCAGATGTTCTGTTTGCCGCTAGAGGCGCTGCATGCCCAATAGCCTCTGGGAGCTGTCCGCCCTGCAGATGTTCTGTTTGCCACTAGAGGCGATGCATGCCCAATAGCCTGTGGGAGCTGTCCGCCCTGCAGATGTTCTGTTTGCCACTAGAGGCGCTGCATGCCCAATAGCCTCTGGGAGCTGTCCGCCCTGCAGATGTTCTGTTTGCCACTAGAGGCGCTGCATGCCCAATAGCCTGTGGGAGCTGTCCGCCCTGCAGATTATCTGTTTGCCACTAGAGGCGCTGCATGCCCAATAGCCTCTGGGAGCTGTCCGCCCTGCAGATGTTCTGTTTGCCACTAGAGGCGCTGCATGCCCAATAGCCTCTGGGAGCTGTCCGCCCTGCAGATGTTCTGTTTGCCACTAGAGGCGCTGCATGCCCAATAGCCTCTGGGAGCTGTCCGCCCTGCAGATGTTCTGTTTGCCACTAGAGGTGCTGCATGCCCAATAGCCTCTGGGAGCTGTCCGCCCTGCAGATGTTCTGTTTGCCACTAGAGGCGCTGCATGCCCAATAGCCTCTGGGAGCTGTCCGCCCTGCAGATGTTCTGTTTGCCACTAGAGGCGCTGCATGCCCAATAGCCTCTGGGAGCTGTCCGCCCTGCAGATGTTCTGTTTGCCACTAGAGGCGCTGCATGCCCAATAGCCTCTGGGAGCTGTCCGCCCTGCAGATGTTCTGTTTGCCACTAGAGGCGCTGCATGCCCAATAGCCCCTGGGAGCTGTCCGCCCTGCAGATGTTCTGTTTGCCACTAGAGGCGCTGCATGCCCAATAGCCTCTGGGAGCTGTCCGCCCTGCAGATGTTCTGTTTGCCACTAGAGGCGCTGCATGCCCAATAGCCTCTGGGAGCTGTCCGCCCTGCAGATGCTATGTTTTCCACTAGAGGCGCTGCATGCCCAATAGCCTCTGGGAGCTGTCCGCCCTGCAGATGTTCTGTTTGCCACTAGAGGCGCTGCATGCCCAATAGCCTCTGGGAGCTGTCCGCCCTGCAGATGCTATGTTTGCCACTAGAGGCGCTGCATGCCCAATAGCCTCTGGGAGCTGTCCGCCCTGCAGATGTTCTGTTTGCCACTAGAGGCGCTGCATACCCAATAGCCTCTGGGAGCTGTCCGCCCTGCAGATGTTCTGTTTGCCACTAGAGGCGCTGCATGCCCAATAGCCTCTGGGAGCTGTCCGCCCTGCAGATGTTCTGTTTGCCACTAGAGGCGCTGCATACCCAATAGCCTCTGGGAGCTGTCCGCCCTGCAGATGCTATGTTTGCCACTAGAGGCGCTGCATGCCCAATAGCCTCTGGGAGCTGTCCGCCCTGCAGATGCTCTGTTTGCCACTAGAGGCGCTGCCTGCCCAATAGCCTCTGGGAGCTGTCCGCCCTGCAGATGTTCTGTTTGCCACTAGAGGCGCTGCATGCCCAATAGCCTCTGGGAGCTGTCCGCCCTGCAGATGTTCTGTTTGCCACTAGAGGCGCTGCATGCCCAATAGCCTCTGGGAGCTGTCCGCCCTGCAGATGTTCTGTTTGCCACTAGAGGCGCTGCCTGCCCAATAGCCTCTGGGAGCTGTCCGCCCTGCAGATGTTCTGTTTGCCACTAGAGGCGCTGCATGCCCAATAGCCTCTGGGAGCTGTCCGCCCTGCAGATGTTCTGTTTGCCACTAGAGGCGCTGCATGCACAATAGCCTCTGGGAGCTGTCATCCCTGCAGATGTTCTGTTAGCCACTAGAGGCGCTGCATGCCCAATAGCCTGTGGGAGCTGTCCGCCCTGTAGA
Organism: Meconema thalassinum; assembly: GCA_946902985.2. Taxonomy (NCBI): domain Eukaryota; kingdom Metazoa; phylum Arthropoda; class Insecta; order Orthoptera; family Tettigoniidae; genus Meconema; species Meconema thalassinum. Next base: position 16,986,177 of record OX336395.1, on the reverse strand, counting down.
TGTTCTGTTAGCCACTAGAGGCGCTGCCTGCCCAATAGCCTCTGGGAGCTGTCCGCCCTGCAGATGTTCTGTTTGCCACTAGAGGCGCTGCATGCCCAATAGCCTCTGGGAGCTGTCCGCCCTGCAGATGTTCTGTTTGCCACTAGAGGCGCTGCATGCCCAATAGCCTCTGGGAGCTGTCCGCCCTGCAGATGTTCTGTTTGCCGCTAGAGGCGCTGCATGCCCAATAGCCTCTGGGAGCTGTCCGCCCTGCAGATGTTCTGTTTGCCACTAGAGGCGCTGCATGCCCAATAGCCCCTGGGAGCTGTCCGCCCTGCAGATGTTCTGTTTGCCACTAGAGGCGCTGCATGCCCAATAGCCTCTGGGAGCTGTCCGCCCTGCAGATGTTCTGTTTGCCGCTAGAGGCGCTGCATGCCCAATAGCCTCTGGGAGCTGTCCGCCCTGCAGATGTTCTGTTTGCCGCTAGAGGCGCTGCATGCCCAATAGCCTCTGGGAGCTGTCCGCCCTGCAGATGTTCTGTTTGCCACTAGAGGCGCTGCATGCCCAATAGCCTCTGGGAGCTGTCCGCCCTGCAGATGTTCTGTTTGCCACTAGAGGCGCTGCATGCCCAATAGCCTCTGGGAGCTGTCCGCCCTGCAGATGTTCTGTTTGCCACTAGAGGCGCTGCATGCCCAATAGCCTCTGGGAGCTGTCCGCCCTGCAGATGCTCTGTTTGCCACTAGAGGCGCTGCCTGCCCAATAGCCTCTGGGAGCTGTCCGCCCTGCAGATGTTCTGTTTGCCACTAGAGGCGCTGCATGCCCAATAGCCTCTGGGAGCTGTCCGCCCTGCAGATGTTCTGTTTGCCGCTAGAGGCGCTGCAAGCCCAATAGCCTCTGGGAGCTGTCCGCCCTGCAAATGTTCTGTTTGCCGCTAGAGGCGCTGCATGCCCAATAGCCTCTGGGAGCTGTCCGCCCTTCAGATGTTCTGTTTGCCACTAGAGGCGCTGCATGCCCAATAGCCTCTGGGAGCTGTCCGCCCTGCAGATGTTCTGTTTGCCGCTAGAGGCGCTGCATGCCCAATAGCCCCTGGGAGCTGTCCGCCCTGCAGATGTTCTGTTTGCCACTAGAGGCGCTGCATGCCCAATAGCCTCTGGGAGCTGTCCGCCCTGCAGATGTTCTGTTTGCCACTAGAGGCGCTGCATGCCCAATAGCCTCTGGGAGCTGTCCGCCCTGCAGATGCTCTGTTTGCCACTGGAGGCGCTGCCTGCCCAATTGCCTCTGGGAGCTGTCCGCCTTGCAGATGTTCTGTTTGCCACTAGAGGCGCTGCATGCCCAATAGCCTCTGGGAGCTGTCCGCCCTGCAGATGTTCTGTTTGCCACTAGAGGCGCTGCATGCCCAATAGCCTCTGGGAGCTGTCCGCCCTGCAGATGTTCTGTTTGCCGCTAGAGGCGCTGCATGCCCAATAGCCCCTGGGAGCTGTCCGCCCTGCAGATGTTCTGTTTGCCACTAGAGGCGCTGCATGCCCAATAGCCTCTGGGAGCTGTCCGCCCTGCAGATGTTCTGTTTGCCACTAGAGGCGCTGCATGCCCAATAGCCTCTGGGAGCTGTCCGCCCTGCAGATGTTCTGTTTGCCACTAGAGGCGCTGCATGCCCAATAGCCTCTGGGAGCTGTCCGCCCTGCAGATGTTCTGTTTGCCGCTAGAGGCGCTGCATGCCCAATAGCCCCTGGGAGCTGTCCGCCCTGCAGATGTTCTGTTTGCCGCTAGAGGCGCTGCATGCCCAATAGCCTCTGGGAGCTGTCCGCCCTGCAGATGTTCTGTTTGCCACTAGAGGCGCTGCATGCCCAATAGCCTCTGGGAGCTGTCCGCCCTGCAGAGGTTCTGTTTGCCGCTAGAGGCGCTGCATGCCCAATAGCCCCTGGGAGCTGTCCGCCCTGCAGATGTTCTGTTTGCCACTAGAGGCGCTGCATGCCCAATAGCCTCTGGGAGCTGTCCGCCCTGCAGATGTTCTGTTTGCCACTAGAGGCGCTGCATGCCCAATAGCCTCTGGGAGCTGTCCGCCCTGCAGATGCTCTGTTTGCCACTAGAGGCGCTGCATGCCCAATAGCCTCTGGGAGCTGTCCGCCCTGCAGATGTTCTGTTTGCCACTAGAGGCGCTGCATGCCCAATAGCCTCTGGGAGCTGTCCGCCCTGCAGATGTTCTGTTTGCCGCTAGAGGCGCTGCATGCCCAATAGCCCCTGGGAGCTGTCCGCCCTGCAGATGTTCTGTTTGCCACTAGAGGCGCTGCATGCCCAATAGCCTCTGGGAGCTGTCCGCCCTGCAGATGTTCTGTTTGCCACTAGAGGCGCTGCATGCCCAATAGCCTCTGGGAGCTGTCCGCCCTGCAGATGCTCTGTTTGCCACTAGAGGCGCTGCATGCCCAATAGCCTCTGGGAGCTGTCCGCCCTGCAGATGTTCTGTTTGCCACTAGAGGCGCTGCAGGCCCAATAGCCTCTGGGAGCTGTCCGCCCTGCAGATGTTCTGTTTGCCACTAGAGGCGCTGCATGCCCAATAGCCTCTGGGAGCTGTCCGCCCTGCAGATGCTCTGTTTGCCACTAGAGGCGCTGCATGCCCAATAGCCTCTGGGAGCTGTCCGCCCTGCAGATGTTCTGTTTGCCACTAGAGGCGCTGCATGCCCAATAGCCTCTGGGAGCTGTCCGCCCTGCAGATGTTCTGTTTGCCACTAGAGGCGCTGCATGCCCAATAGCCTCTGGGAGCTGTCCACCCTGCAGATGTTCTGTTTGCCACTAGAGGCGCTGCATGCCCCCCTACATGTTCAGTTCAGTTGGCGGTATTTATACACATTGTGTACGCATGAATCAAGTTATGTTACTGAAATAAGGCCATTGTATTACGATGGTATACTGTTGCGTGTCATTTTGTAAACAAGGCTCTAGAAATAATGTTCCTGGAACTAGTTTTCATGAATTTCCTAGTCCAAAGCCAACAAGGAAATTATGGATTAAAGCAATAAGACAAGGTATGTAGCCTACGCTGACCATGCGACTGAAAATTAGGTGATCTTGTATTATTGCTCCAGTTCTGATGATGATACCTGACCTCCTTTTCGTGTAGTGGCTAGCATCCTTGGTTGTGGCCCCCAGAGATCCATGTTAGAATCCAGGCTCTGCCAAGAAATTTAATTCTGGTCTGAGGGCTGGAGCGGGGTACACTCAGCCTCATTAGGCAGAGCTAAGAAGAGGCGGGTTCGATTCCTACCTCAGCTATTCTGGAAGTGTTTCCCACTTCTACGCCAGGCTAATGCTGGGATGGTACCAGTGCCTAGTTTAAGGCAACGGCCGCTTCCTATCCAATTTTACCTCAATTACAAATGCACACACTATTACAGACATTACAGTGACACAGGTTATCAGACAAATTCTACACACACCCAAGAACACGGGGCTACATGACCACGATGTATCAATGCCCCTAAAGAAACTACAACAATAACCATGAGCTGGCATGTCAAGAGTGCTTGATAAAATTAGTAGTATCCCGAGTTAGTTATTATTTTAAAGGATGGAACAGCGAGGTCATGTGCCCCTCAGTATCAAGAGTCCATCTCCAGTAATGTCACTAATTTGAAATTCAAAGACAGAGGGACAGGTGGTCTCCGGAATCGTAAGCCAGGTTTTGTTTCGCTGGAAGAAGTAACGGACGAAATGATATCGGCTACGCTGAGCAGTCCAGGAATAGCATGAACGTTAACTAGAACACTGTTGCCACATGATGCTAAAAATCATATTCTACAGTGTGGAGTAAGTGATCATCGTGAGGAACTAAGCAGGATAAAATTGCAAATGTTTCTGCGCCCATCTGCCACTAACCACACCAATGCCACGAGACTACTTCTTGAGAAGAAAAACAAATTATGAAAAGAAAGAGTCACAAAAACTAAGAAAAGTCGTTCCTTTTCACTGAAACTCCATGGTACACTTGTAAACATATTCAGTGCAACCATCTACTGACAGTACCGTACCTTACACTTGTAGGCCCACATACCAGGCAGTTGTGCGAACTATCTCATAGGGGAAATCCGCAGTTGAAACGAACTTCTAGTAGTAAAATATGAACAGCTCTTACATGTTACTTGATTCTACTCAACAATGGGTATTCATGTACTGTAAATATAGTGTATAGGTATATTTTTGCTGGTTTTAGCTTGAGATAGCAATTCCATGACATGTAAATGTTAGGGTGGGTACTCAGCGCTGCAGTGGTCAATACGAGCACTGCTAGGAGGACAGTGTTGATGCAGAGAACGCCACGATAGAGTAGCCTTTATATTATTGGAGGCTAAGGTCCAAGGTACCCCAATCCAACGCTTGACAGACCTGAGTCTCAATATGTATCCCGAGATACAGAAGGCAGCTCACTACCAAGAATGAGCATATCATGGACCTATATGTACGTTTGAAATCCACAATTGACATTCTGAAGAATTAAATGAAGAAAATAAAGCTATTTGCAAACCAACCATCCCTCATTCCAAAAATAAGTATTCTCTGAATGGTAATGAAGTCAATAGATTAATGGCTGAAGTTCTTGGAACAAACAAATCTTGTTGTAATAATTTTGCAACCATTATCAATGAAACTGAAGCCTTAGGAGATGTTATGTTCTGCTTCAATATATTGAGCTTATGTAGAGCATTTGTATGGGGGTAATGATAAGGAATAATAATAATAATACCGGTAATATTATTGGTTTTACATCTCTTTTAACTACTGCGGCTTTTAGAGACTCTGGGGTGCCGCGAACGTGCCTGTAAACCTACTGACATGCCTCCCTCTCAGTTAAACACCCTAAAATGCCAACTACTGCACCGGGATTCGATCCCACTATCTTGGGGTTAGAAGGCGAGAACGTTTCCGCTGAGTCATGCAGCCAATCAATAGATCAATACTTGATTCTCTAAATTTCCTTATGAAAGGAAAGAAAACAAGAAGTTCCGTGACGAACTAAAGAGCCTACTTTTCTTAAAATTTAAGAACCATGTCAATGATTAATCTATATTATTGATCTATCTAGAATAATGACAAAATTAAGTTGGTAATATCGAAATTTCTAATTAGTTCGAAATACTGTATACCTGGCATAACGTTGCCTAATAGAGAACTACAGTTGGCAGCCCTGGTGACTGAATATATTCTTAGTTCCATCTCGTAAGGTAAAGAACACAAAATGTGGTTGAAGTCCAATGGATAGCATGGAGGTTACATGCAGTTAAACATTGGATCTAACAGCGCGCGTAAAATCATGTTGGCAACAATGCCATGCATGTATTGGTCAGAAATAATCTGAAATAATGTGATCTACTGTTGTGCCAATTTTGAATGCAATCCATTAGTTAGTATAGAAGTTACATGAATTTTAAAATTGGACCTATCAGCACGCCTAGAATAATGTTGGCTGCACTGACGTATATAAGTAACTCCAAATTAATCTAGAATGCCAGTTACTAAACGTGTGCCAAGTTTAGAGCCATTGGCTTGTATACTTTCTGATATATTGATATTAGGGTAACAAAAATAGAGACAGTTTTTATTAAAAGTTGGCAGCCTTAAGAAACGGCATAGTCATATCTGTTATGGTACACATAGCACACACAAAATTTTGTTGTAATCCAAATGATAGTATAGAAGTTACATGTATTTAAAGTTGGATTTCTCAGTGGGCTTAGAATCATGTTGGTAGCACTGACGTATATAACTTACTCCAAATTAATATAGAATGTCAGGTACTATACATGTGCATAGTTTAATGCTGTCGGCTTGCATACTTTCTGATATATAGGTATTTGGATTTAAAAAATTGAGAGCATTTATTAACAGTTGGCAGCCATGGTGGCTCTTAAGAATACGCTCAGCAATATATGCTTATGTACACATAGCACATACGAAATTTGGTTGAAATCCAATTGATAGTGTAGAAGTTATATGCATTTACAATTTGGACCTATCAGCAGGCTTAAAATCATTTTGGCAACACTGACATGTATGGCCTCCTGGAAATACAACAGCAATATTATTATCTATATGTATGCCAATTTTGAAATAGCTCCAATTCATACCTTCCATGATATCCAACATGGAGCTCAAATTTCAATTGCGATTTTTCAGCAGTTGGTAGCACTCATCTCATTTTCAAATATGGACGTGAGATATTCAGGTATAGATCTTTACTCCTACCAAATTTTTTTTCGATTGCTGCAGCCGTTTAGGTGTTGATGGGGGGGACACACACACAGCCAGACAGACAGACAGAACGACACATTTGCCCGATCTCATAAGTCTTCTTTTTCCTCATTTTTGCAAAATGTGGTAGGTAGGCTAAAAATGTTTCTCGTATGTGAAGTAATATGTATCGGTACGGTATCCTTTTAGAGTACTGTTACCAGTAATTAAAATTTCTCAAAACCCACACATCACTTATTTTATATTAGTGTTCTAAGACTAAGTTGACATTTTAAGGTAGATCTGTTGAGTTATTTGACATGAAAAGGATTGAAAATTGTACATTTTAGGATTTTCAAAGATTTTGTACTCTGTAAGAAAATTATATTTTCACGATTTACTTGACCTGCTCGCTCAAAACACAAAATACAGTACACACCACTGCTTGAAAAAGAAAATCATTTATTTACGGAAAATAGCGTAGCAAATATTTCCGGTGCAACAGCAATAAAATTGACAGTAGTTTCAATTTTAAAGCTATCCGAGAAAGGTGTGTGAATCATATATTTTCAATGATCTGCCAGATAAATGTGTAAAAGCAAGGAATAGGTATTTTCTAGTATTAATAAACTTGTCACGGTACGGCATCGTTCCATAATTCTTAGTCAACATCTAAATAAACACACATGGACAAAGGTTCAGTCATCTGTAGAATGGGTCTTACGAAGTAACAATTTACCTGCCTTAGCTTTTCTCGGGGATCTTTCAAAACTACAAATAAGACTTCACGTCTACACCAAGGGTCATGTGGTCTGCACTGACTGTTGAATAAAAGAGTGTGAATTGCCAGCATAAAGCACCACTCGAATTGGTTGACATACGTCTACAGCCTGTAATGATACTTCACCTGATTGGTCAGAAGATACTTTTTGCCTCCAATTGTGATTGGCCACCTAATATACCGGTTCTATGTGTATTTTACTGTGCATTTTGTCCAATCCATTGGTTTTTGACAAAGGTTATAACTTACGCGCCCAGATCAATGGTTTTGTGTCAACCGTGTCCCGCTAGCCGCGCACGGCCAAGACCACACCTACACCAGACCATTCTAACCATCGTTTTGTCCGATCCAATGATCTTTGACAATGGTCACAGCCTAACAGGTCCCAATGAATTTTTTTTTATCAACAATGATTTTGTATCTTTTTTTTATCAAGTGATTTTGTACACAACAGGTTGGCAACAATGTGTACGTCTCGTGTACTGCTAGAGTGCGCCTTGTTGACAGTTGAACGAGATGCAAATGCTGTCAGAATATGGCAGCCATTTATAAAAGTGCGATAAATAAAAAGACATATGGTATTTACGTACTTTAGCAAATATATGAGGTGCAATAGTCAACAGGGTTCCTAATTTCAATACGTAATATCGCCCAGAAGATGAAACAAGGACACAAGGTATGTAAAAGCCTGATTAATGTCTGATATAAGTGTATAAGCCGCGTTCTACTTTCATTTAGAACTAATACTGAAACTGTAAGAGTGAGGTTCATGTCTCCTGCACTGCAAATCAAACAATTTATTGAGTGATAATAACAAAATGACCAAAATTATTTTTTTTCTTTCAGGTTATAATTTAGGATATCCCAATAATTGGGAATATAGGCCTATTGTGTTGAGACTAAACATTCGCAATACTCCTAACCTGACACTAACGATTTGGGACGTTATGATGCAGTGGTCAAGCTGCTTGCCTCTCAGCAAGGATTAGCCTACCGGGTTCAATTCCTGGTCAATGCCTATTCTCAAATGTTATATTGTATTAATAGGAATCTCTGTTTCGCGGGCTTATAGGCCGTGTTCTAAGGACATTTTGTTGTCCTGACGTTTTGCTGATAACTGCGTTGAGCATGTTCACAGGTCACATTAAGCGAGGTAAAACAAGTAAACAGAAGATGTATAAATAGTCAACAACCCACACATAGAGGCTACCATAGCAACGGCGTACTACATAAAAGTAATGCATCAAGGACAGGGCTGCTCGTCTGTTGCATCTTCTCGTCTACGACGGTGAATGGGGGCAGGCTTGAGGGGATTAAGGACTGGAAGCCAAGCTCTGTTCACACGTTCTGCGTCCTCCATAAGATTGAAGCTGTTAGTATGCTTCAGGATTTCAATGGCCTCCATTTGTAGCCTGGCATGATAAGACACCGTGGTGGACAGAACTTCGGTGTCTCCATATCTTATGTCGTGACCTGCGAGAAGAGAGTGTGCTGCCTCCATTTGTAGCCTGGCATGATAAGACACCGTGGTGGACAGAACTTCGGTGTCTCCATATCTTATGTCGTGACCTGCGAGAAGAGAGTGTGCTGCAACAGGGAGGCTACTCGAGTCCCATGGTATAAAGACCATATACAGGCCTACGAGCAAAATTAAGGACATGTTTAGGTCCGCTAAAGATAAGCGACAACCTCATACCGCAGCAGGGGTTTATAAAACCCGTGTGATTGTGGCCAAGTATATATTTGAACCTAACTAACCCCGTGGCACTACAGCCCTTGAAGGGCCTAGGCCTACCAAGCGACCTCTGCCCAGCCAATTGGCCTGCAGATTTTGGGGTGACGCGTGGTCAGCGCGTCGGGTCCCCTCGGCCGTTAATCTTGGTTTTCGGGACCGGGCCACTGTCTCACCGTCAGACAGCTACTCAATTGTCCTCACGAGGCTGTGTGCACCCCGTTCCAACCCTCACGTCAGTTTTAAAATCCCTGACGGAGCCGGGGACCGAACCCGGGGCCTCCGGGTGAGAGGCAGGCGCGCTACCCCAACACCACGAGGCCGGGCCAAGTATATATTGGAACAACGAATATAAGTATTGCCACTCGCCTCAAGGAACACGAACGACACAGCCGGCTGGGACAAACAGATAAATCCACTATTGCAGCAAACTCTCTTCTCGCAGGTCACGACATAAGATATGGAGACACCAAAGTTCTGTCCACCACGGTGTCTTATCATGCCAGGCTACAAAGGGAGGCCATTGAAATCCTGAAGCATACTAACAGCTTCAATCTTAAGGAGGAAGCAGAACGTGTGAACAGAGCTTGGCTTCCAGTCCTTAATCCCCTCAAGCCTGCCCTCATTGACCGTCGTAGACGAGAAGATGCAACGGAAGAACAGCCCTGTCCTTGATGCATTACTTTTATGTGGTACGCCGTTGCTATGGTAGCCTCTGTGTGGGTTGTTGACTGCTTATACATCTTCTGTTTACTTGTTTTACTTCGCTTAATGTAACCTGTGAACCTGCTGAACGCAGTTTTCAGCGAAACGTCAGGACAAGAAAATGTCCTTAGAACACGGCCTATAAGCCCGAGGAACAGAGATTCCTATTTCAACGCCGGTCGTGAAAGTCTGAATTTTTGCTTAGTTATATTGTATCTTAACAAGTAAAACACTTTACTGGTGATTTTGGCATATGCCCATTTACAGTATATCAAATATAGTGCTGGTACCTCAGTTTATTAACATACGCTGTATACTGAAGGAATGAGGCAAAAGTTAAGGTTTGGTAAAACGAATGTTTAAAAAAAATCCCTTTGGAAAAGTGAATGAAGTAACGTCAAATTGTATTCATTAAGAAAACTTACAGACTGTTTCGTATAAATCTTCTCCTCTGAAACTCTAGTTAGCTAGTTATTGAGGTTTCAATGGGCGGAACCACGAGGTCAGCTGACCTCAAACTCTGCCTTTGTCTGGAAAGGAAGGAAATATTGTAACACACACCCTAATGAATGGAATAGGCGTTCAGTACATGTTGGAAAGCGTAACTATTACTTACTTCGGCTTATATTTATGAATTTTTAACCTCGAGCCTTTGTTTCATCAATAGCTACTTGAGCGACGTATTTCAAATCTTCGAATGTGAAGTTTGACATGTACAAGCGGCGGAAATGAACAGGAAAATATATTAGGTGGCCAATCATAATTCTAGGCAAATAGTTTCCTTTGACCCATCAGGTGTTGTTGTTGTTGTTGTGGTAAGGTTGATGGGCACAGTTGACCTCTTCGCCCAATATCTTCTGTATAGAAGTCACCAACGTAGCACATAACATTCACACGCCATGTTTCTGAAAACCGACGAAATATAACTAACCTAATCATTCACTGGTACGCACGAAACTTTGGAAAGGGGTCAGAAAAATCAGTACATACATACTTCATGACATATCGTACAAAATTGCAAAAAAGAAAGGGGAGGGACCTTAGATTATAGCATGAAAGGGAGATGATCTAAATATTCCATTATGGCCTCGACCAATGGAACTACAGGATTATGCAACATAGTGAACATATTTAATGGTAAGGCATAGCCTAATGATCTTAACTTGTGTAGCATCCCCATCCTCGGTTCATTGAAAACATCACACTGGAACATCAAATGACTCAGTGTACCCCGCGTCTTACCACACACGCAACTCGCATTCTCGCGCAGGCCCATACGTGCCATATGATCAGGTGTCATTGCATGCTGGAAACGTAACCGTATTATGGTAATAATGTGGCGTCTAGTATATTTGCCAACCCGAAACCAAGGTATTGTTCGAATCGTAGGTTGTATCGGAAAAAAATGACGCGCCTTTAAGGGACCGATACTAGACCAACCCATTTGCCATTCATGAAGTATCTGTGCATGGATAACAGGCTGAAAGTCTGTATGAGGTACAGCGACATTATAAACTACCCCAAACCCCTGTGCTGCCCACTTTGCCATGCGGTTGACATCCTCGTTTCCTGGTATACCCGAATGCCCCGGGATCCATGTGAGCATAACTTTCTGCTCCCTAATCTGAAATTCATACAACATTTGAGCAACTTGATACACATACCAATTGTCGGAGCTACTCGGATTCGATATTGCCTGTATGACACTCATGGAATCCGTGCAAATCATTGCTGGTGAAATATTGTTTTGACGTATATACTGACAAGTTTGACGCATGGCAAATACCTCAGCTGTAAAAATCGTTAGATATTTCGGCAAACTATATGTTCGTATAATCTGTCGATCCGGAGCATAAAAAGCCGCCCCTACTCCAGCTGGTGACAACATTCTTGAGCCGTCTGTATAAAAAAAAAGTATACTGGGAATATTCATCGACAATCTCCCGAAAGCATCGTAAAAGTACTTGCGGCAAACGCTGATAGCTCCGGAATAGCGCCGATAAAGAAGTGTGCAATATTTTTGGATTGGATTGTATGACCTTATATGAAATCGTGTATGGTAAGGGTTTGAGTGTCTGTAGTATATCTGTCCGAAAATCTTGCAAGCCTTCATACGCCAGTACTATAGCCGGCTTCTTCAGACGTGTAAAACGATTTTGCTCATAATACTCCACAAGAAGCTGTACTTTATTGAGAATGGGTGACGTAGACAAGGACATTTTAGCTGCCAGGTACTTACTTGCTAAAAATCTCCGTCGGAAGTTCAAAGGTAACTCACCAGATTCAACTAGTAATGCACAGGTTGGACTGGACGATAGCGCCCCTAAAATAATACGTAAAGCCCGAAACTGTAACCTGTCAAAAGTGACCAACCTACTACTCGCCATTATGTCATAGAAAAAGCAACCATAATCCATCTGGGAACGAATAATATTCTTGTATACTGTAAGTAATAAATGCGGATCCGCCCCCCACCTACGCCGTGCTAGCGCTCGAAGAACTTGGAGTCGTTTTTCAATTCTCACCGCGAGTATCTGAACCTGGCGCGACCACAGTAATTGGTCATCAACATGTAATCCCAAATATTTGATGCTACGAACTACCTCAATGGCTCCTTGTCCAAATAAAATTGGAGAGCGATTAACTTGCCTTTGATGGGTGATAATGATAGCAGCATTCTTACTCGCCGACGTTACAAATCCGTGATTATGGAACCAGGTATGGGCTGCAGTTAATGCATCATATATATCCTGACGACAGAGCTGAATAGTATCACGCGAACAATAGATAAGAAAATCATCTGCATATTGAATAATTCGTGCATGAGGAATAATAACTGATTCCAAAGTCTGAGTATAAAGGGAAAAAAGAATACCACTTAAAATATCTCCTTGAGGCAATCCACACGACGTCTGACGGTTATCCAATACACCATTGGGGGTGTGTAAAAATAGTCGACGATGATGTAAGTAATTCCGTATTAAACATATGAAAGGTAATGGGAAAAGTAGTTCCCCGAGACGATGTTGTAATATGACCGGATCCACTGTATCATAGGCCCACTGAATATCCAAACATACGGCAATCGTGTGTTGTTTGCGAGCTTTCGCTAATAATATATCCGTCAAGAAAATCGTAAGAGCGTCGATTGTTCCTAACCGTTTACGAAATGCAAATTGTGATCTCGAAAACAAATTATAGTACTCCATACACCATTGCAATCTACGTAATAAAATCTTTTGAAATAATTTTCTGAAACACGAACCAAGATTAATTCCACGATAGCTGAGTGGGTCTCTGGCATCTTTCAAAGGTTTTAATATCGGTAGAACTTCAAAGTTATTCCATTCCGCAGGATATGTCCCATTTGTCAGTACCTTATTGTATAGCTCAAGCAAGACCGTCAGTGCGCGGTCCGGGAGATGGGCAAGCATCCCATAAGTAATGTAATCCAGACCCGGACTCGTGGATGTCGTATGACGCAACTCAGTCAAGATATCATGACGTGTGATTGGATGTTGTAAAAACTGAAACTTATTCGAAGTCAAAAATGATGGTACCGATACATGACCAGAAACTGAATCGGGCGGTAGTGAATGATAAAAAATTTGAAAACCTGTGGGCGTGAGTCCCGTACGTGGACGAGAGCTACGAGTATTTGATAATTGTTTTACCAATGACCATAAGGTGTTTAAAGAAGTATGGGAATTAAATGTACTGATATGTTTTTGCCCCGCCAACCGTCGTTTTTCATTAAATGTCTTCTGCAGCTGCGCAGTGAGACGTTTGTAACTTAGATAATTATCAACCGTCCCATGTATTCGATATCTTTTTAAAAGTGCCTTCCTCCTACGCACAAGCAAAGCACACTCTGCATCCCACCAATGGACCGTGCCCGGATGCTGTGACGAAGACAATGTTACCGTGCGCTGTGGGTGATATCGATCAAGAAAGCTTTGTATTATCTGTAATAAGGAATTATACTGTTGATACGGCGATGTTCGAGAAGTCCCCAAACTATCATTTATAAAGTGTTGAAAAAGTTCATAATCGAGCTGCCTTAAATTCCGCTTTACGGTAAAATGACATGGTTGCTCAAGATTCTCTCCAGATTTCGCATAGTATATTAGAATTGGAAAATGATCACTTTGATGTGTGTCCCCCAATGTTCGCCATTCCAATTGATGCGCAATATCTGCTGTGGTAATGGTCAAATCTACCGCACTCTTTGGACGTCCCGGTGGCGTTATACGCGTAGGCGACCCATCTTAAGAATATTCAAAGCATAGGTTTGAATTGCATGCACAATGTGTGACCTTTTGGATTGACTCGCTCACTGCCCCAGAGACCATGATGGGCGTTAAAATCCCCAAGAACTATATGTTTCGGATATTGTACAATATAGTTGAAATACATGGACCATTGACGTTGCGATCCCTGAACTTGGGGAGGGCAATATAAATTACTAAAAATAGTATTACCGATTTGAAAACACTGATGAAAACTTCTTGGTAATATATAGGAAATTGGGATCTCGGAAAAGGGAATATCATTTCGAATGAGGGTACTTATACCGCCATAACCAGGCCCATCTTCTCTCACAATAGTATATAGTGGTATCGTAAATCTATATGGTGTTGATAACCAAGTTTCTTGTAAAAAAATAACATCTGGGTGATAGTCAGCAATTAATTTGAGTAATTCATGTCTCTTGTTGACTATACTCCTGCAATTCCATTGAAGTATCCACACTGCTCCTCAAAAAATAAAATAAATAGAAAAGTAAACCCAGTGAAATTAATGACCCAAGGTCATGGTGTCATTCCGTACTGATTTTTCCAACGGGGGTAACAAAGGTAGTACCCTATCTAACAAAATTTTGACACAATGCGCCCATTGCGCATTATGCCCTAACAATTCCATAAGTTTCGTGAATTCTGCCAAAATAGTTTTTGTAGGCTCCGATTCAGGTGATCCTGAACCTGTCCCTGGATTGTATAGCGAACTTGTCTCCATCGTCTTAGCTTCGAAGACCGGTGGAGACTTTTCCAATCGCGGTTGTTGAAAAATCTGACAATAAGCGCTCCTATCATAACCCAACGGCTGGACCACTTTAGGGGCCGTGTGAACTATTTCTGTAAACTTGCGCTCTCGTGCCGGCTCATGCTGTCTGACACTTGGGGCTGGACTTAATGGAGGAAATTGTTGGGGTAAAGTTAATGGATTAAATGTGGGCCCCCTTTGACCTTTCATGATTTCATTATACGATTTATTTTCCACACACATTCTTCTTTTTATCTTAACTTGCTGTTGATGTATTTCGCAGCGAATGGCACCCGCCGGGTGATTCTCTGCATAATTGGCACATTTGGCTAAAACTTCCTTGCATCCCGTAGTAAGGTGCTCAGCTGCACAATTGCCACAGCGTGGGGCTCGCGCCCGACAATGTAATTGTACGTGCCCGTAACGTTGACACTTAGTGCAACGTAGGGGCGAGAAAATATACAAATGAACTTCTAGCATAACATTGAATATACTGACATATGGAGGAAGGTTCTGGGTCTCAAAAAAATATTTTCACCGTCCCCGTAGCTATCCGCTCCGTCTGTCCATCTATCGTCCTGTTTCGAAAGAAGCGCTGTACCCGTAAAATGGGAACAGGAGCCTCGATATACTTGATTAGTTCCTCATTTGTAAGTGATGTGTCGACCCCACGCACAAGTCCAACCCGTTGGACATTTGAGGAGGGTATAAACGCAGTCAAATTCCTCTCCCGTAGGATCTTATTTTCCAAAAAAACATTAGCATCACGATAGGTTGCGAATTGTATTTGGACTCTATTGCGACCCTTCTTCTGAATTTCACGTATACCTGGTATTTTGCGGTCATAGAAAAGCCGACCCAAGGCCATTGGATGTAAATTCCCAACTGCCTGAGCCCCCTCCCCCTGAACAAAAACTATATATGGTCCAGTATGAAGGTTGGGATACCGATATTCCGTGGCCGGGGTTCGTGCTTGTTCCTGTAAGGATCCCATTATCGGGGTCGTTGTTTCCGGAGTTGAAGTAGTCGGTTGAGTATGAACGAGTGAGATACCCTCCATAGGGACTATGCCATCCACGATAACATTCCCTGTATTGTCTGGGGGTAGTCCCATTAACGTCCCATCACTCTGAGCCGCCATCTCTACCGCACCCAACAATTATATAATACTTATTACCAGCCCTATGATATAATGGTACTGAACACCAGAACCAACCACTAACGAAACACTATATTAAAAGAACACTCCAACGGATCACACACACACGCAAGCTTCAAGCTTTAGAGGTGTTGCTGTGATAACAGCTGTCGTGAGACTGTGACCCATCAGGTGAAGTATCATTACAGGCTGTAGACGTAGGTATTGGTTAGAATTCGCTAATTTTCGATCACTCACTTAGACAACAAACCCGATATGAAAATCCACAGCCTGCTTCCAGTCTCCGACCGGGTCAGGAATGGAATGAATGAAGCCCCCATCTAGCGGCGAGGGTATGGAATGTGCCGGCTGCCGAGGCCTGACGCACTCCTCTGGGGCAATGATTAAATGAACGACAGATGAAATGAAATGATAGTGGAGAGTGTTGCTGGAATGAAATTTTGACAGGGAAAACCGGAGTACCCGGAGAAAAACCTGTCTGCCTCCGTTTTGTCCAGCACAGATCTCACATGGAGTGACCGGGATTTGAACCACGGACCCAGCGGTGAGAGGCCGGCATGCTGCCGCCTAAGCCACGGAGGCTTGAGACAACAAACCCGATATATTTTTATTTTCTATTGGTCAGAAGTTGATGCGATCGATACATTACACTAGCAAATAAACCGACGTTTTAGATCATAATCGATAAGTATGCATTTCGAACCTTGCGAGTGTGAACTTGATCGAAAACACTGATGTCTCAATAAATGCGAATTATAGAAGAATTCAATAGAAAACTTGAAAAACATTCACCCCATTTTAACGTGAGATGTCGACTACACAACGAGAAGAAAAGACACATACACAAATAACCAATTAATCTGTAACAGTTAAAACAGAAATTAATATCTACAGTATAGTCAATTATATCTGTCCAAAGGTCCAGGGTTTGATTCCCATCTCTGACGAGAAATATAATTCTAGTTATTTATTGTTGATTATTGTTGTTTTAAGGGGCGCAATTACGAGGTCATCTGCCCCTAAAAATATAATTCTGATTTGAGTATGGAATGAATTTCACTCAGCATCATGAGTTAAAACTGAACTGAGAAGAAGTGGGTTCAATTTCCCCTTTCTCCTCCAGGTAAATGCTGGGAATGTTCCTAGCAGAAGACCATGGTCACCTCCTTCGCAAGGGCAGGTGACCTCGTAGTTCCTCCCCTTAAAACTACAATACCTAACCTTCCCAATTCTAGCATAACAATACACTCATACAAATTCTACCCATATCCAAGTACACATGGCTGATGACAGTGATGTCTTAACCCACTAACAAAACAACAACAACAACTAGCCACAGAAATTTTTCATCCGTGATAAGAAAACAGGCTAGTAAAGGCATGCCTATGACAGAAAAGGTTACCTACTGAAATGGAACAGAGCAGCAGACATGAGAAAAGAGGAAACTTGTTGTTGAGGGTCATATAGGGGCATGATCATGTGGTAATAATTTAGAAACAAACACTTGATATAGAGTAACCCTACAGTAGTTTTCATATTGCAATATTTAGGTTACAATATCAGGCATGGCATACCAGACAATACATAAAACATGCTAATTCCCAGTTTGTTTTGAACAGAATTCAGTGAGTCATCTGCAAAAACATGTTGTTCTCATATTTTCTATGTTACACCAACTGTGCTGTTTTGTAAAATTAAAAAATAAATAAAAACAAACTAAAAGATGACCATATCTATCCTTCACTAGTTAAATAAATAAAGCCTTTTCAAAAGATCCTTTCCACTTTTCAATACAAAATTGTTGTATTCCCTATTATATTGGTAGCACTGAATGAAAGTAGAACGAGCGATAACATTTTCTATAGTACATGAATTAGCCAAAATACCTTATCAAACAATGAGAAATAAATCAGGGAATTATGTTTTAAAAGATGATTCCTCCTCCACTGTCTGTGACCCACCCAGCCATTCCCAATAGGATCACGACTTATATAGGCAAAATTCCAGCTGTGGCCGCCATTGTCCACATCAATCATCATCAAATCGGTATTGCCAACCTCGCCCTTATGGTACAATGCCGCACCAACACCCTTCGTTTTGTCCTCACCAATGGTTTTTGACAATGGTTACAGCCTAACGCGTCCAGATCAATGGTTTGGTGTGAACCATGCCCCGCTATACTCTGATTTACAAAAGATGCTCGATGAAAACTGTCATCCGCTTGATGGGTGAGGTGAGGAATGGAGACGAGAGGGGTAACAGTCTCCATGGCAACAGTAAGCAATGTTGCAACGTATGCCGACACTGCAGTAAGCACATGGTTTGACTCAGTGTGTCTTCACTCGTCACGGTCATTAGAGCGCCAAGCAGGGGGCTAACTTACCAAGTATTTGTGTCTTCCTGCAAGCCTCTTGGAATGTTATGAGTCATGATCTGCCTCAGTGGCAATGCAGCATTTCACCACGTGCTAGCTTTGACAGCTGTCAGCGAGCTTTATTGGTAATTCAGAGTATAGCTGCACGCGACCACTCTAACCTTCGTTTTGTCCAATCCATTGTTTTTTGACAATGGTTACAGCCTAACGCGCCCAGAACAATGAGTTTTGACAATAGTTACAGCCTAACACGTCCCGATGATTTTGTTTTGATCAACAGTGATTATGTATCTCACAAGTTGGGAACAATATGTGCTCCCCGGCGCGTGCCGCTAGAGTTAGCCTTGATGACAGTCGAACGAGATGCAAGCACTGTCGAAACATGGCAGCCGTTTTTAAAATACAGTAGTAATAAATAAAAACACATATTTACGAACATGAGCACGCATATGAGGTTCAGTAGTGACGATTCAAATTGAAATCAACGGTAGCTCTGAATGAAGATAGAACGAACGATAAAATTCTCTACAATACATGAATCAGCCAAAATACCTTATGAAACGATGAGAAATAAATCAGGGAGCGATGTTTTAATAGATATTTCTTCCTCGGCTGTCTGTGATCCACCCAGCCATCCAAAATAGGATCACGACTTATATAGCACAAATTACAGCTGTCAGTGCTAATGTTCAAATCAATCGTCATCAAAATAGAGCTTTAAATTCCTGCATAAGGTTTATTTTCTCCTTTAAATTTTCCTCACACGTGTCTCCTTTTTATGATCTACTTTCCTGGCTAAAAGTAGAACAACAAAGAACCTGCACATATGTACCCTCATCTATCGACTTCTCAATGAAAGTACACCTCACTATCTCTCTTGTAACTTTAGTTTTCTTTCTTCCTTTCATGATCGTCACACACAATCTGGATCTATAATTGCAATTCCTCTACATCATTCATCTGCCTTCAGTAACTCTTCCCTCATGTCGGGAACTAGAATTTGGAATAATTGTCCTCGTGGCGTTAGAAATTGTACATCCCTAACAACTTTCAAAACGTGCATGTAAAGATTTCCTCTTGAATTCGCAGGTCAACTAGAACAATTTGTGTATGAATGTGTGAGTGAATGACCATAGTGTAATTTTGTTAAAAATGTATGTCATTTAAATTATATAGCTTAGTTAATATCATGCAGTCACCAATTTAATTTAATTATAGTATTTAAGTTTTCCTAGTATTTAAGTTTGGTAGGTTAAGTATATCATATTTGAGTATTCATGTCAGCTGCACTGTGTGTGGTTAAGCGTAAGAGAGGGCGTAGAGCCCTAACTTCGCCACAATAAAGGCACCAATCAATATATAAGTGACAGTTCTGCCAACCTCGCCCTTATGGTACTATGAAAATCAAAGAAGCGCCCAGTTGTCTCTAGTGCGCACCACTCAGTTCATTACATCGTGCACTGAATTGAATCGTTTTTCACCATGGATTGCGGAAATTGGCTCATAACGATCTGTAATTTCAATCGGCGGTTCTATGATCAACTGTAATAAATATTTGTTTTTCCCCCCGCATAACTGTGGTTTTGAAAATGTTTACAGCCTAACTCACCCAGATCAATTGGTTTTGTATCGACCGTGCCCCGCTAGCTGCGCGCGCCTAGGCCGCACCTACACCCGACCATTCTAACCTTCCTTTTGTCTAATCCAATGGTTTTTGACAATGGTTACAGCATAACACGTCCCGATGATTTTTTTTTTTTAATCAACAGTGTGTGCCGCTCGGGTACGCCTTGTTGACAGTTCAACGAGACGCAAGCACTGTCAGAACATAGCAACCGTTTGTAAAAAGAGCTATAAATAAAAACACATATTTATGTACTTTAGCACATAAATTATATGAGGTGCAGTATTGACCAGGTTTCCTCATTTCAATGCTGATGCAAGTGTACAAACCACATTCTACTTTCATTTAGAATTAATATTATATTATTTACAGGGTGGATAAATTTTTCGGCATTTGCACCTTCAACAGTCCTTATGCGAACACTTTCTAAAAATACTCTCTAGCACGTATCATGCTACATTAGATTAAAACTTTTAAAATAGGCCTACATTAACGTTCATCCAATGAAACTAGATGTAAAATTCTTAAAGAAACTTGCAAGACTTAATTCAGTCCATTGTTAAAAATCTGTACAAATAAAAATTTGCTCAGTGCAACATTCTTCCTATACTTCAGTGGTGGTCAGTAATAAGGTTGCAGTGTTGCACAACGACCAGATTAATTCAAGAAAAACAATTAATACCGTAATAATATTTTTAGTAATAAAAGCCGTACGTTTCCTTTTATATGTATAGGATTTCATAATTCTGTTCTTTAATAATTCAGGAAATCTTATAGAAAGTTACTGTGAAATGTCTGAGAAAGCAAAAAGCGCCAACCGGCTAGGAGCCAGGCCCGAGCACCGACCAGATCTCAATAGTGAAGGGTATGGCTGAGATGCTAGACCGAGTAGGTCCTAACCCAACAGTTAAATCGTCTGGTCGTTGTCCGCTGATTGCAACGAGGGAGCCGAGGAGTGGATGGAGACATCTGAGATGCTCCGTCAACTGCCGATACCATGTCTTGCAGGTTTTCATGTAACCTAACTATTTAATCCGGTGATCCAGTGACAATGTGATGTTTTCTGAACTGCGGCATTCGGGATGAATGAGGTACATCTGTTTTACCGCGCAATTGAATACAGTTTTCTTTGATATCAAGCAGTCTTTTACCCCCCCCCCCCCACAATGATAAAGGACAAAACCCAAAACAATTATCTGCCAGCCGCCACTGCTATACTTACAGATTAGTAATTAGCCATGTACAGAATTGGATCAAGTAACACAATATTAATTGAACTACTTGGTGCGCCCCGAAAATCGCGACAAACTGTGGCGTCATTTGGCTGGTCAGGTGCGGAGCGAGTGGACCTCGCAATACCCCGCTCCGCTGACTCAAATCGTTAGTTCACACGTGTTTTGTCATTCATATGGATGTGTATCTGCAAAGTTTAGACGTTAATATTGTGATTACTGTGCCTAGATAGCAATTCACATTGCACGAAAGTGTGTATATCCATAATTCGTAAATGAAAAGCAGAAAGTCTTGTTCTGAAACAAGATGAAAATTTCGAATCAAGTTTCCAGGAAGACCTGTGCCTAATGCCAGTACAATTAGGAGGCTCGCTAAACGATTCAAGAAAACAGGCTCCGTAAAGGTTGAACTATAGCTTGCGATTCACCGGCGTTTGGGGAATATTTAGGGGACTCTATGACGTCAGGCGTCATGAGCCAGCTTGGTGTCCTAGGCGAAACACCACACAAGACACGGCACAAACCTAGAAGAATTGCAGAGTTTTAATTCATTGGCTGTGAAAGCCCATATACCATCTTTTTAGATGAGATTGTTGTCCATTCTTTCATCAGAAGACGTCAGGTGTTTGTTACAAGAGAGGGAGGACATATTCATCATCGACTATGAGCACTGTAAGTACATATTATTGAACATGGTTTGTAAAAGTGTTCGAGTGTGTGCCAACCACCGACTAAACAGTTCACTTTAAAAAACCATACGAGCAATAACCACTGATGTAGTGTCACGGTTGACTCAAAACTCATTCATCTCGGCGCGTTAGGCTGTAACCATTGTCTAAAACCATTGGATTGGACAAAACGAAGGTTAGAAGGTCGGGGGTAGGTGTGGCCCCGCGCAGCTGGCGGGGCACGGTGGACTCAAAACTCATTCATCTCGGCGCGCTAGGCTGTAACCATTGTCTAAAACCATTGGATTGGACAAAACGAAGGTTAGAAGGTCGTCGGCAGGTGCGGCCGCGCGCATCTGGCGGGGCACGGCTGACTCAAAACTCATTCATCTCGGCGCGCTAGGCTGTAACCATTGTCAAAGACCATTGGATTGGACAAAACGAAGGTTAGGTCGGGGGCAGGTGCGGCCTTTGGGAGGCAATTTCCACAATCCATGATCAATAAACAATTCAATTGGGCACACTATCTATGAATTGAGTGGTGCGCACGAATGATGCACACTAGCGACTGAATTGGGCCCGTCTTTGTTTTTCATACTACCGTAAGCGCGAGGTTGGCCGTACTGTCATGGTACTGTTTTGATAATGATCGATGAGAAAAATGGCGCTGACAGCTGCAATTTTCGCTATGTAAGACGTGTACCTATTTGGGATGGCTGGGTGGATCACAGACATCGGAGGAGGGAATATCTACTAAAACATGGCTCCCTGATTTATTTCCCAGCGTTTCATAAGTTATTTTGGCTAATTCATGTATTGTGGAGAATTTTATCGCACGCTCTACCGTCATTCACTGCTACCGTCGATTGTTTTCCACCTACCTAGCCAAGTCAAGTTGACTTGTGTTTTGGAGCGGATATGTGAATGAACTGTCCACTGGTTCACTACATATATGTTAACTTGTGTTTGATGGCTGAACATCATCACCGTCTCATATTTTTTTAGTTTTGCTCTATGCTTTAAAATATTTTTCTGTGACCTAGGCCTACTTATATGGTGCAACATGTTAAGTCTAATAGCCATTTGTTTTTTTGAGTGCTACGCTATTTTATAATTTTCTTCAGGTATTAATATTGGCTGATGAAGGGGATAAAAGCAATTAATCCCTGAAACATGTACCAGGAGCAAATCTAATTAAATTTTCTTTCGTTTATGTATTGACTAAGGCGGATGTATAATTGTTGTTAAAAACTATGAGGCGAGTTGGTCGTTATTGGTTCCTGAAGAGGACTCCTAAGGTGTTTAAGTTGCGATACAATCATTTTATCAGCTTGCATTACATTAATTACACTACTTATTCTAAATGTATTCAATCACCAACCTGACTCACACACACCACTTTCCCCATCCCAATAAGAAATGTAATGAATGAGATTACTGCAATAGATAAAAAATAGATTAATCAGGACCTGCTACAGGTTATCGGTCTCTAACCTCGTGCAGTTCTTGCAATTTAAACTCCAATAGAAATGAGAATACTACCCACTTACACCTCCCACTTGAAATTGATAGCCCCCATAAATCAAATAAACCTAACCTACGACAGTAGCCTGTAGCACATAATTTAGGTTAGAATATTCTGATTTCTACATCTAAATGAATTTTCGAACTGAGGAGCTAGCCTATGCTAAAATTTAAGGGTAGGACTATCTGCTTACTAACATTTAATAAGTCTCGATTTATACAACGGTGCAGTAACTAGCTTTGCATTCTTTTCATCATACATACTAGTGCTCCATTCAAGCTCATGTGGCTTGAATTGGAGCCCACACACCTACAAGGTTCCTTCCTCCCATTATACTAAATTTGTGAGAATTGGAACATAATTGATGTAACACGTACCATGGAATATTTCGTAGGAATAAAATCTTTGCGGTGAATGGCTCGAATCTATTTCGTCTCTACCTTCAACATTAGGGAAAGAGAAAACGTTTACTTTCGGTCCATTGGCATAATTGCATATACAATTTGATACACTGCACTTATAAGGCATAACTTTACACTGCACTGATAACCATTAAGTATAACCGGGTAGGAATTCGCAGAAAATCAGTACCTGGAACTGTAAACACGAAACACAACATGCGGAAACCACACCATAACCTCCATAACTAGAATGTTATGTCTCAATTTTCATGGCCGGTCCTTCGTGACGTCACTCACTTGTCAATTCCGTATCGCAAGGCTTTCTCTCTAGGTGGTGTTGGTTGTTGTATACATAATAATAAATTTTATTTCAGCCAATGGCCATAATAGTAGGAATACCATACAAGTTCATTCGGTGCAAAATTTTGTAATAGACATCTGACGTTCACTGCATGTTAATACATGATATCTCTCACATTGCCTCTTACATAAAATACACACGCAGTTTAAGTTTGGCTGGTGATACTTCTTTTCAGAGCAAACTTTATGGTGAAAACCGTGCACTGCCATTCGTGTCATCATATGACGGAGTTCATAATTCGGGTTCATCCACTCACAAGTCGTCATGGCATCTGTCAAAGGAATGGAAAGAGTGAAGGCAGTATACTTAAAAAAGTTACTCAATCTTTCAAAATACACATCCTCTCGCCTTGTATATGTATTGGCCAAAGAGCAATTTTATATCGAAGATTTAAGAAATCAATGGATGCTGCCCGCCACTGGAGCATATGATGCTTTACTGAGTGAACTTCGTGACAAGAGGAGACATATTTGGAGTGACTTCGACTGTAGTCACAGCTGGCTGGATCGCAACACTCCTGGTTGCTTTAAACTGCCTGCCCATTCGACGATTACAGCATTGGTTTGAGCGTACAACCTCGTTTCCAAATAAAGGCACAAGGAAGCAGCACCAGGGCACTGTGACAGACATAAGTTTTGTATTGATGCTAATGGAGCAGTTGTGTTTGGAAAGTATTCTGAATGATTTTATAATGCTGTACTGCTGCGTGCCCTTTTGTAAATCAGAACAGGGCAAGTTAGAATACCGGGGAATCTCGTTTCATGAGATACCATCGGACTGCGTGGGATGTGGTTACCTGCAATTTAAAGAGAAGGTGACGCAGGGGAAGCAAATAAACAAATTAATAAATAATTACATACCGGTACATGAATGAATGATTGAGTAAATACGTGAGACAAAAATATGTAAATAAATAAAGCAGTAAATAAGTAAACAAATAAATAAGAAAATAAATAATTAAATAAATAAATGTGTAAGTAAATCAACAAATACGTAAATAAATAAACAATCTGTCCAAAAAATCTGTAAAATGTATAATACAGCCATCACAATAAGACGGGTTATCAGACAAATTCACCTCACACCCAAGTACATGGGGCTACATGACCACGATGTCGCAAAGCCCCTAAATAAATCAACATCCCATTTTTCGGGGGCCGGAGGCATTTCTTTTGCCTGTATTTTATTGTCCTTATTCTTTTCTTTTCATCTCGCCAAGTATGTAAGTTAGATTTAAGTCAGTTAGGAGTACAGTCGTCTGCATAATTACGGGAAAATGAGCTAGACATTTTGCCCCTTAAAAACAATCGCCTCCACCACATGTATTTTTGCTTTCCTTTATACTGAAAATTTGCTCGTAAGTATGTGTCTGAATTCTTTAGATGTTAGAATAACAAAGGAACTAACTTAGTGTAATGTTTTCACGTCCGTCAATCTCGATATTAAGCCTCCAAACATAACAATACTTCGTTTCAGGTATCTTCCCCTTTAAAAAGCCGCGGCAATCTCATGCCTTGGTGCTGCACCTAGCGGTGAATTAATGCATATATCTTGTACGCCTGTGAGTGTCGAATGGGCAGGCAGTTTAAAGCAACCAGGAGTGTTGCGATCCAGCCGGCAGTGACTGTAGTACATATCGTGAGTCCCGGGGTTTAGTGGGATGTTAGTGACCTCCATGACGTCACCTATGACGTATTTGTGTTGACGCTCATTTGTTGCCGATGATATTTGACCTGATTGGTCAGAAGACATTAATTGCCTTGAATTGTGATTGGCCAGCTAATGTGCGCTGTGATTGGTCAAAGGAAACACTTTGCCCAGAATTGTGATTTTACTGTTCATTTCCGCCGCTTGTACATGACAAACTTCACGTGACCGTTGCATTCGAAGATTTGTAACCAGTTGCGTGTGCTCTTCCGTCGCGTACGGGTCGGTCTCTCTTAGCTCGCCTATTCGAATCGCCTCGTGTGTGGAGAGCGACTGCTTCTGTTAAGTAGTGTGGCTGTGTGTGTTCACGTAAACTTGTGTGTGCCTAAGTGTGTATTAGTGACTCTTACTCAGTGAATAGTAGACCCATTCTCGATTCTATATATCGGGGACATGTCAGACAGCAGTGGGGGTGCGGAAAATCCGGGCCCACCTGACAATGCCATTGACGTTATCCTTACGGAGATACTGCCTTTAGCTGCCCCTTTACCCAAGCCTTATCTTCTGCTACCCCGTCATCCGATACGAATTTGCCTCCTGTAATTTCGACCTCCTCAACTCCGTCAACTGGGGCTGATCCTCCGAGACCGTACCCCTCAACCCACTCTGGGCCCTATCATGTTAATGTCGAGTCTGTCGACAATTCGCATATCGGTCATTTACATCCGATGGCTTTGGGACGACTGTTCTATGAGAAAAAAAATCGAGGGAATTTCGGCCATTCACCGCAAGGGGCGCAATCGCATACAGATCACCTTCAACACGGCTCGAGCCGCCAACCTCTTTCTTAAAAACCCCTTACTCGCCGAAAAAAAGTGAAAGCGTTCATTCCATCCGCGAACATCCAACGGATAGGCTTAATCCGTGGTGTCGATTTATCTCTATCGAATGACGATATCCTGCAGTATATTGAGTCGCCATGCCCCATAATCAAACTCCAACGCATGTCTCGCCGTAAGATGATTGACGGTAAAGTGGAGATGCTCCCCACGGGGACGATAAAACTTTTTTTTTGAAACGCAGACTCTCCCAAAATATGTCTCAATCTTTCGTGTTGTCCTTGAGGTCCACCTTTTTATCTTTAGGCCGATCATATGTAATCGATGTCAGCGGTATGGACATACCGGTCAAAATTGTCGTGCAAGAGCTCCCCGATGTGGCCGCTGTGCTCAAGGCCATGAAACTTCGACTTGTTCCCAAGTCTTGGTACGATGCGTGCATTGTGATGAGAATCATACAAGCGGTTCCTCCCAGTGTGTGTACCATCAAAATCAAGTTGAGATAAAAACACGCATGTGTGTCGAAAATAAGTCATACCAAGAAATTGTTGCCCCACTTTCTAACCTCTTTCAACCACTTACCGTTCCTCAGCAATTTCCCCCACTTTCTCCCACTCATACCCCTGCTTCTACCACGCTACCCAAAAACGTAAATTTACGTCCATTGTTCAAAGCTCACCCAAAGTGATACCAACTTTGGGTTACGACCGGCAGGCCTATCTCTCGATAGTTCGGCCAGACCATTTGACTCGTCCGGTGCCTGGTGCCGTCACTCCGTCGACGTCTACCTTGCACTTCAGCCCCCCTCCTACCCCTCCTGTGCCACCCAAAACGGGTGTGCCTCCTGCCATCACACGTGATTATCTCCAACTTATGGACCTTTTGGGCTCGAATGCCCAATGGGCCCACATTTTAAAAAATATGTATGATAAAATAGTTCTTCTCCCGTTTCATTCTCTACCTCCCGAATCCCAACCACTTGAGTCACCCAGGGATGTACAATCATCTCCCATCCCATGAAGATCCTACAATGGAATTCCCATAGCATATTAAACAGGCGGCATGAACTCCTTCTTCTCATACAGGAATATCAGCCAGAGGTTGTCCTGCTACAGGAAACATGGTTGTATCATTCCTTATTGTTCAATATACCGAAGTATGTAGTTGAACGTCATGACGGGCCGCATTACGGTGGCGTGCTTACTCTCATTCATGAGTCCCTTGCCTATAAAGTGATACCCTTTTTTTTTTCATCTTCCCCGCACATATTTCCTTACTATTCAAGTTGACAAGTATCATATTACCAATCTTTACATTCCCCCAGATGTTAAGGGCAACGAACGACAGTGGAAATCCTTCTTCACTTATTGTCAATCCTTTCCGTACCATTTTCTGGGCGGTGATTTCAATGCTCATCACACGGAATGGGGCAGCGCCCGAATTACGCCCAAAGGTCGTCATATCTGGACGTCATCCCAACTTGCTTCATTTCATCTTCTTAATGATGGTTCCCCTACCCGTCTTTCTGCCCCTGAGCAAGCACCCAGTGCTGTCGACTTAACCTTTGTATCCCTTTCTCTCGCACACTTGTTCTATTGGCTAACAACTCCAGATCTACATCTCAGTGATCATTATCCCATCATCATTACCGGTTCATCTATACACCTGCCCCCACTCCCCGAGCATACTCCTCGCTTCTTTCGACAGTTTAAAAATTTTGATGAAGTGTTGTTTTCTGAATATATCCAACAACATTTTTGCCATGCCGCTCCGCCTGTACGCTATTCTTATGAATCCTTAATTACCATTATTAATAGATATTTTGACACTTATCATCCACTCATTCCTTGTCGAGAACGATCCGGTCAAGCCCTTTTTCACATCCCCTGGTGGGACGACGGATGTATACACTTGGTCAAGCGCCGCAAAGCATTGCTTCACCTCCTTCGTAAATACCATACCCCGTATACTTATTTGCGGTATAAAAAGTTTGTTGCGACTATGCAACGCACTTTCAATGACAAACGTCGTACTGCTTGGCAAAAATATGTCAATTCCATTAATCACCAAACTCCCCTTACTCAAATATGGAATTCTGTACGCAATTTATCAAGAAGTACAAAATATGCGCCTCCACATCGTCTTACTTTTGAAAATTCTTTATGTTTCTATCGTAGTTTAACGCCTGATTTTGTAGCCTGTGCCCCACCATCCTATCAATATGTCACGCCTTCCAAGTTTACTTGTCTAATACAACCAATTCTACCAGCTGAACTCCGAAATGCCCTCTCTCTCAAAAATTCTTCAACCCCGGTCCCGATTACATTTCTTACCACGTGCTCAATAGTTTACCCTCTTCCGCACATCTGGTCCTACTTGAATTTTACAATAATGTCCTACGTACAGGTCAAATTCCTTCCACATGGAACGACTTTTTATTACTTCCCATCTTAAAACCTGGCAAAAACCCCGCCCTCCCCTGGAGTTATAGGGGAATTCAGCTCGGGTCCTGTATTAGAAATACGTTTCAGCGTATATTGTTGGCAAGACTGATATGGGCTCTTGAGTATTAAGATTTGGTCCCAAAAACCCAATTTGCTTTTATAAAACGAAAATCGACTATCGATGCTCTGAATATCTTCCTCACTGACCTCCTATTGGCCAGCTGTCGTAAACATTTTACGGTAGCAGTATTTTTTAGACATTCAAGGCGCATATGACAATGTCAATGTCTCGTTGTTATTGGCTGTACTTTGTAAATGGAAATTCCCCTCCCCTTTTATAAAACTGATTGCCGCCTTATCTCCTTCGTAAAATGGCTCTTGCTGCTTCTCCCATTCTCCCGAAATTACAATTACTACAAGAATATCATCAGCAACACTTACTTAAAAAATATTCCACCCCCTCTATTCTCTTATCTTTTATCGGTCTTACCAGTCTTCGTCCAGACATTCTCCAAACCCGGAAGCCGCTATGCTATAATGTGCCCTTCCCTCTTTATCAGTTCATTCCTGATGTTCTTCACCATTCCCCCTACTTTTCTCAAAAAGCTACATTTCTTTCCCACTTTATCGCCCGTCGATATGTCTGTCAAATTGAAGAAAGTGCCTCCAGCTGTACCAGCATATACACAGATGGCTCCAAATTCGACTCCCCGCCTGGCGTGGGGGCGGCCTTTTATGTCCCCGCCAAACAACATCTTGCTTCCTTTACGTTACCTCCGCAATTATCTATTTTCTCGGCAGAAGCTTTTGCTATTCGTCAAGCTCTGTTATATGTCAAAAGGAATGTGATATCTCGCTCTCTTATTCTTTCTGACTCCAGAAGTGTTCTCCAGGCCTTACAAAATGTAATGCACATCGACAACTGGTTCATACTTCATATACTCAGGTTGACGTTTGAATTGACTCAGTCGGGATTTTCGGATGTTTTTTATTGGATCCCCGGCCATACAGCTATTTTAGGAAATGAATACGTAGATCAGGCCGCTCGACGTGCTGCTTGAGGCCACGGCACCCCCATCGCCATTGCCACTCCCGCCTCCGATCTTATACCTCTTCTGAAAAAGCAATTAAAGGAAGTATGGTCGACACAATGGAGGGATTATTCAAGGGAAAAGGCTCAGTTTTATTATAATCTACAACCGTCGATACCCCATCTCCCTTGGTTTTACAATGGTCGCTATAAACGTCGACACATCATTACCATTATTCGCGCACCCCCGTCTTTATGGCTCGGTGCAACTTGCAAGCCTCCGAGGTGTGTGCGATAGGTACTGTTAATCACCTCGTGTTTCAGTGTCCCTTATATACGTCTCAACGAACTACGCTATTTAATTCACTTAGTACGCTAAGTTTTTCTCTTCCCTTATCCATTTCGGTTCTTCTTTATTCCCCTACATTTCCGGTCCTCTCCGCTTTACTCACATATTTTTCTGATTGCCATTTAACTATTTAACTCTTTCCCTTACGCGTGACGCCTCGTGTTTGTTTATACGTAGCAAGTCGCCAAGATGCGTCACTTAGGCGTGAAGTTTAGCACCTTAGTGTGTCCTTGTTTGTTTATGTGTCACCCCCCTTTCACGTCATTATCATGCTTCCTCCCTATATTCTCCTCCCGATAATAGATCATATTTTGTCAATCTCTGGATTAGTGACTGGGTAAAGAGTGTACTGCGCCCAACTCCCCTCAAGAGTAGAAGAAGAAGAATATATGTAATACGTCGCTCAAGTAGCTATTGAAGAAACGAAGGCTCGAGGTTAAGAATTCATAAATAAAAGCTGAAGTAAGTAATAGTTACGCTTTCCAACATGTGCTGAACGCCTATTTCATTCATTTGGGTGTGTGTTACAATACTTCCTTTCTTTCCAGACAAAGGCAGAGTTTGAGGTCAGCTGACCTCGTGGTTCCGCCCATTGAAACCTCAATAACTAGCTAACTAGAGTTTCAGAGGAGAAGATTTAAACGAAACAGTCTGTAAGTTTTCTTAATGAATACAATTTGACGTTACTTCATTCACTTTTCCAAAGGGATTTTTTTTAAACATTCGTTTTACCAAACGTTAACTTTGGCCTCATTCCTTGAATATACAGCGTATGTTAATAAACTGAGGTACCGGCACTGTATTTGATATACTGTAAATGGGCATATGCCAAAATCAAATGTGCTGCAATAGTGGATTTTTCTGTTTGTCCCAGCCGGCTGTGTCGTTCGTGTTCCTTGAGGCGAGTGGCAATAATTCTTTTCGTTGTTCCAATATATACTTGGCCACAATCACACGGGATTTTATAAACGCCTGCCGCGGTATGAGGATGTCGCTTATCTTTAGCGGACCTAAACATGTCCTTAATTTTTCTCGTAGGCCTGTATATGGTCTTTATACCATGGGACTCGAGTAGCCTCCCTGTTGCAGCACACTCTCTTCTCGCAGGTCACGACATAAGCTATGGAGACACTGAAGTTCTGTCCACCACGGTGTCTTATCATGCCAGGCTACAAAGGGAGGCCATTGAAATCCTGAAGCATACTAACAGCTTCAATCTTAAGGAGGAAGCAGAACGTGTGAACAGAGCTTGGCTTCCAGTCCTTAATCCCCTCAAGCCTGCCTTCATTCACCGTCGTAGACAAGAAGATGCAACAGACGAGTAGCCCTCTCCTTGATGCATTACTTTTATGTGGTACGCCGTTGCTATGGTAGCCTCTATGTGTGGGTTGTTGACTATTTATATATCTTCTGTTTACTTGTTTTACCTCGCTTAATGTAACCTGTGAACCTGCTGAACGCAGTTTTCAGCGAAACGTCAGGACAACAAAATGTCCTTAGAACACGTCCTATAAGCCCGCGAAACAGACATTCCTATTAATCTTATATATATAAAAAGGAATGTATGTGTGTTCGTCTTTTATGCGTTCATAAACCATTTATCCTATTGCGATCAAATTTTGGTGAGTTGTTGTAAACACTTCCGGGAGGTTTATGGGCATAGTTAATACATTTCAAAATAGATAGCGCGCGAGTAGTTTAAACAAATGCGTAATGGCGATGCGTTCATAAACAATTCATCTGATTGCGATCAAATTTTGGTGAGTTGTGCACAGTCCCTGAAAAGTTATAGGCGTAGCAAATCCAATTTACAATAGATGGCGCGCGAGAAGCTTGAACAAAATTGCGTGCGTTTGTTTCAAGAAAGTCCCACATGCATTCATATGCCATTCATACCATTGCGATGAAACTTGGTTGAGATGTTCTGTACACTTCAGGTAAGGTTTCTGACTTAGTATATCCACTTAACAATAGGTTGCGCACGAGTAGATTCAACAAAAGAGCGACGATGGACGAAGCGATTCAACAAAGTCCGGTATGCGTTCACATACCATTCGTCCGAAAGCGATGAAACTTCGGCGAGTGGTTGTGTACACTTAGGCAAGGTTTCTGGCGTAGTAAATCCACTTTACGATAGGTGGGGCACGAGTAGATTCAACAAATGAGCGACAACGCGCGAAGCGTTTCAACAAAGTCCCGTATGCGTTCATGTACTATTCGTCTGGTAGCGATGAAACTTGGGTGAGATGTTGTGTACACTTCAGGAAAGATTTCTGGGTTAGTAAATCTACTTAACAATAGGTATCGCACAAGTAGATTAAACAAATGTGCGACGACGCGCGATGTGTTTCAACATAGTCCCGTATGCGTTCATGTACCATTCTTCCGATAGCGACTAAACTTAGGTGAGTTGTTGTTTACACATCAGGGAAGGTTTCTGAGTTAGTAAATCCACTTAACAATGGGTAGCGCACGAGTAGATTCAACAAATGATTGACGATGGGCGAAGCGTTTCAACAAAGTCCTGTATGCGTTCACATACCATTCGTCCGATAGCGATGAAAATTGGGTGAGATGTTGTGTACACTTCAGGCAAGGTTTCTGGCTTAGCAAATCCACTTTACGATAGGTAGGGCATGAGTAGATTCAACAAATGAGCGACGACGCGCGAAGCTTTTCAACAAAGTCAAGTAGCGTTCAAATACCATTCATCCGATTGCTAAGAGTCTTTGGTTGGATTGTTGTGCACACTCCAGGAAATGTTTCTGACTTAGTAAATCCTTTTTACAATAGGTAGCACTCGAGTAGATTCAACAAATGAGTAACGGCGCGCGTATCGTTTAAAAAAATTCTTATGTGTTCATATACCTTTCATGCGATTGCAATGAAATTTAGAGAAATGTTGTTTCCACTCCCGCAAAGATTTCTGATTTAGTAAATCCATTTCACAATTGGTAGCGAACGAGTACATTCAACTAATGAGCGACAGTGTGTGAATCCTTTCAACCAAGTCCCGTATGCGTTCATATACCATGCATCCGATTGTGATAAAACGTTGGTGAGTTGAGTACAGTCTTGCGAAGGTGTATGAATTAGTAGATTTAACAAATGAGTGAAGGCGCGTGATTCGTTTAAACAAAATCCCGTATGCGTCATATGCCATTCATCTGATTGCGATGAAACGTTCATGAGTTGTTGTGTACACGCCATGGAAGGTTTTTGACTTAGTAAATCGATTCTACAATAGGTAGCGTACGAGTATATTCAACAAATGGGTGACGGCGCTCAAATCGTTTCAACAAAGTCCTGTATGCGTTCATATACAATTTATTTCATTGCGATGAAACTTTGGTGAGTTGTTGAGCACGCTCCCATGATTTTTTTGAGATAGTAAATCAATTTTACAATAGTTTAGAGGTGGTTAACAAAAAATACATAAATATTGGGAATCCAAAAGGACTTCAACAAACAAAGTTACAACTCCAACACTTTCTTTGATTGGCATTGCAACGCATGCGGGGTACAGCTAGTACAATATAACATTTGAGAATAGGCATTGACCGGGAATTGAACCCGGTAGGCTAAGCCTTGCTGAGAGGCAAGCAGCTTGACCACTGCATCATAACGTCCCAAATCGTTAGTGTCAGGTTAGGAGTATTGCGAATTTTTAGTCTCAACACAATAGGCCTATATTCCCAATTATTGGGATATCCTAAATTATAACCCGAAAGAAAAAAAAAATTGGTCATTTTGTTATTATCACTCAATAAATTGTTTGATTTGCAGTGCAGGAGACATGAACCTCACTCTTACAGTTTCAGTATTAGTTCTGAATGAAAGTAGAACGCGGCTTATACACTTATATCAGACATTAATCAGGCCTTTACATACCTTGTGTCCTTGTTTCATCTTCTGGGCGATATTACGTATTGAAATTAGGAACCCTGTTGACTATTGCACCTCATATATTTGCTAAAGTACGTAAATACCATGTGTCTTTTTATTTATCGCACTTTTAAAAATGACTGCCATATTCTGACAGCATTTGCATCTCGTTCAACTGTCAACAAGGCGCACTCTAGCTGTACACGAGACGTACACATTGTTGCCAACATGTTGTGTACAAAATCACTTGATAAAAAAAGGAGACAAAATCACTGTTGATAAAAAAAATTCATTGGGACCTGTTAGGCTGTGACCTTTGTCAAAGATCATTGGATCGGACAAAACGATGGTTAGAATGGTCTGTTGTAGGTGTGGTCTGGGCCGTGCGCTGCTAGCAGGACACGGTTGACACAAAACCATTGATCTGGGCGCGTAAGTTATAACCTTTGTCAAAAACCAATTGATTGGACAAAACGCACAGTAAAATACACATAGAACCGGTATATTAGGTGGCCAATCACAATTGGAGGCAAAGAGTATCTTCTGACCAATCAGGTGAAGTATCATTACAGGCTGTAGACGTATGTCAACCAATTCGAGTGGTGCTTTATTCTGGCAAATCAACACTCTTTTATTCAACAGTCAGTGTAAACCACATGACCCTTGGTGTAGACGTGAAGTCTTATTTGTAGTTTTGAAAGATCCCGGAGAAAAGCTAAGGCAGGTAAATTGTTACTTCGTAAGACCCATTCTACAGATGACTGAACCTTTGTCCATGTGTGTTTATTTAGATGTTGACTAAGAATTATGGAACGATGCTGTACCGTGACAAGTTCATTAACACTAGAGACTACCTATTCCTAGCTTTTACACATTTATCTGGCAGATCATTGAAAATATATGATTCACACACCTTTCTCGGTTTGCTTTAAAATTGGAATTACTGTCAATTTTATTACTGTTGCACCGAAAATATTTGCTACGCTATATTCAGTAAATAAATGATTTTCTTTTTCAAGCAGTGGTGTGTACTGTATTTTGTGTTTTGAGCGAGCTGGTCAAGTAAATCGTGAAAATATAATTTTCTTACAGAGCACAAAATCTTTGAAAATCCTAAAAGTACAATTTTCAATCCTTTTCATGTCAAATAACTCAACAGATCTACCTTAAAATGTCAACTTAGTCTTAGAACACTAATATAAAATAAGTGATGTGTTGGTTTTGAGAAATGTTAATTACTGGTAACGGTACTCTAAAAGGATACCGTACCGATACATATTACTTCACATAGGAGAAACATTTTTACCCTACCTATCACATTTTGCAAAAATGAGGACAAAGTAGACTTATGAGATCGGACAAATGTGTGTCTGTCTGTCCTTCTGTCTGTCTGTCCTTCTCTCTGTCTGGCTGTGTGTGTGTGTGTGTGTCCCCCCCCCCAATCAACTCCTAAACACCGGGTGAGTTAGCCCTGGTGGTTACGGCATGACTGATGGCAGTCACTCACATCCGGGAGGCGAGGAGGTTCGAATCCCCCCGCTGGCAACCTTGAAGATGGTCTTCTGTGGTTTCCCATCTTCCTTCCAGGCAAATGCCGGGATTGGTCCCTAACTATAGGCCACAGCCGCTACCTTCCAACTCCTCGTCCTTACATTCCAACTTCCCTCCTT
Source organism: Meconema thalassinum (assembly GCA_946902985.2). NCBI lineage: Eukaryota > Metazoa > Arthropoda > Insecta > Orthoptera > Tettigoniidae > Meconema > Meconema thalassinum. The sequence continues at coordinate 16,950,510 of OX336395.1, read as the reverse complement.
CCCTCCCCAACGGTACTTGTAGCTCACCCATTGGGTGTCCGTCTCGAAGCAGCTACAAAACTGGCGAGCCGAACATGTCTTCGGACACTCCCGGCACTAAAAGCCATACGCTAAAAAAAAAACTCCTAAACGACTGCAGCAATCGAAACAAAATTTGGTAGGAGTAAAGATATACCTGAATATCTCACGTCCATATTTGAAAATGAGATGAGTGCTACCAACTGCTGAAAAATCGCAATTGAAATTTGAGCTCCATGTTGGATATCATGGAAGGTATGAATTGGAGCTATTTCAAAATTGGCATACATGTAGATAATAATATTGTAGTTGTATTTCCAGGAGGCTATACATGTTGTCAGTGTTGCCAAAATGATTATAAGCCTGCTGATAGGTCCAAATTGTAAATGCATATAACTTCTACACTATCAATTGGATTTCAACCAAATTTCGTATGTGCTATGTGTACATAAGCATATATTGCTGAGCGTATTCTTAAGAGCCACCATGGCTGCCAACTGTTAATAAATGCTCTCAATTTTTTAAATCCAAATACCTATATATCAGAAAGTATGCAAGCCGACAGCTTTAAACTATGCACACGTATAGTACCTGACATTCTATATTAATTTGGAGTAAGTTATATACGTCAGTGCTATCAACATGATTCTAAGCCCACTGAGAAATCCAGCTTTAAATACATGTAACTTCTATACTATCATTTGGATTTCAACAAATTTTGTGTGTGCTATGTGTACCATAACAGATATGACTATGCCGATTCTTAAGAGTAACCAGGCCTGCCAACTGTTAATAAAAACTGTCTCTATTTTTGTTACCCTAATATCAATATATCAGAAAGTATACAAGCCAATGGCTCTAAGCTTTGCACACGTATAGTACCTGGCATTCTAGATTAATTTGGAGTTACTTATATACGTCAGTGCAGCCAACATTATTCTAGGCATGCTGATAGGTCCAATTTTAAAATTCATGTAACTTCTATACTAACTAATGGATTGCATTCAAAATTGGCACAACAATAGATCACATTATTTCAGATTATTTCTGACCAATACATGCATGGCATTGTTGCCAACATGATTTTACGTGCATTGTTAGATCCAATGTTTAACTGCATGTAACCTCCATGCTATCCATTGGAGTTCAACCACATGTTGTATTCTGAACCTTAAGAGATGGAACTAAGAATATATTCAGTCACCAGGGCTGCCAACTGTAGTTCTCTATTAGGCAACGTTAAGTCAGGTATACTGTATTTCGAACTAATTAGAAATTTCGATATTACCAACTTAATTTTGTCATTATTCTAGATAGATCAATAATATAGATTAATCATTGACATGGTTCTTAAATTTTAAGAAAAGTAGGCTCTTCAGTTCGTCACGGAACTTCTTGTTTTCTTTCCTTTCATAAGGAAAATTAGAGAATCAAGTATTGATCTATTGATTGGCTGCATGACTCAGCGGAAACGTTCTCGCCTTCTGACCCCAAGATAGTGGGATCGAATCCCGGTGCAGTAGTTGGCATTTAAGGGTGCTTAACTGTGAGGGAGGCATGTCAGTAGGTTTACTGGCACGTTCGCGGCACCCCAGAGTCTCTAAATGCCGCAGTAGTTAAAAGAGATGTAAAACCAATAATATAACCGGTATTTTTATTATTCCTTATCATTTCCCCCATACAAATGCTCTATATAAGCTCAATATATTGAAGCAGAACATAACATCTCCTAAGGCTTCAGTTTCATGGATTATGGTTGCAAAATTATTACAACAAGATGTCTTGGTTCCAAGAACTTCTGCCATTAATCTATTGACTTCATTACCATCCAGAGAATACTTATTTTTGGAATGAGGGATGGTTGGTTTGCAAATAGCTTCATTTTCTTCATTTAATTCTTCAGAATGTCAATTGTGGATTTCAAACGTACAGATAGGTCCATGATATGCTCATTCTTGGTAGTGAGCTGCCTTCTGTATCTCGGGATACATATTGAGACTCAGGTCCGTCAAGCGTTGGATTGGGGTACCTTGGACCTTAGCCTCCAATAATATAAAAGCTACTCATTCGTGGCGTTCTCTGCATCAACACTGTCCTCCTAGCAGTGCGCGTATTGACCACTGCAGCGCTGAGTACCCACCCTATAATTTACATGTCATAGAATTGCCATCTCAAGCTAAAACCAGCACAAATACACTATATTTACAGTATATGAATACACATTGTTGAGTAGAATCAGGTAACATATAAGAGCTGTTCATACTACTAGAAGTTCGTTTCAACTGCGGATTACCCCTATGAGATAGTTCGCACTACGGTCTGGTATGTGGGCCCACAAGAGTAAGGTACGGTACTGTCAGTAGATGGTTGCACTGAATATGTTTACAAGTGTACCATGGAGTTTCAGTGAAAAGGAACGACTTTTCTTAGTTTTTGTGACTCTTTCTTTTCATAATTTGTTTTTCTTCTCAAGAAGTAGTCTCGTGTCGTTGGTGTAGTTAGTGACAGATGGGCGCAGAAACATTTGCAATTTTATCCTGCTCAGTTCCTCACGATGATCACTTACTTCACGCTGTAGAATATGATTTTTAGCATCATGTGGCAACAGTATTCTAGTTAATGTTCATGCTATTCCTGGACTGCTCAGCGTAACCGATATCATTTCGCCCGTTACTTCTTCCAGCGAAACAAAACCTGGCTTACGATTCCGGAGACCACCTCTCCCTCGGTCTTTGAATTTCAAATTAGTGACATTACTGGAGATTGACTCTTGATTCTGAGGGGCACATGACCTCGCTGTTCCATCCTTTAAAACAATAACTAACTCGGGATACTACTAATTTTATCAAGCACTCTTGACATGACAGCTCATTGTTATTGTTGTAGTTTCTTTAGGGGCATTGATACATCGTGGTCATGTAGCCCCGTGTTCTTGGGTGTGTGTAGAATTTGTCTGATAACCTGTGTCACTGTAATGTCTGTAATAGTGTGTGCATTTGTATTTGAGGTAAAATTGGGTAGGAAGTGGCTGTGGCCTTAAATTAGGCACCTCCACCATCCCGGCATTTGCCTGGCGTAGTAGTGGGAAACACTTCCAGAATAGCTGAGGTAGGAATCGAACCCGCCTCTTCTTAGCTTTGCCTAATGAGGCTGAGTGTACCCCGTTCCAGCCCTCAGACCAGAATTATATTTCTAACATGGATCTCTGAGTGCGACAACCAAGGATGCAAGCCACCACACGAAAAGGAGGTCAGGTATCATCATCAGAACTGGAGCAATAATACAAGGTCACCTAATTTTCAGTCGCATGGTCAGTGTAGGCTACATACCTTGTCTTATTGCTTTAATCCATAATTTCCTTGTTGGCTCTGGACTAGGAAATTCATGAAAACTAGTTCCAGGAACATTATTTCTAGAGCCTTGTTTACAAAATGGCACGCAACAGTATACCATCGTAATACAATGGCCTTATTTCAGTAACATAACTTGATTCATGCGTACACAATGTGTATAAATACCGCCATCTGAACTGAACATGTAGGGGGGCATGCAGCTCCTCTAGTGGCAAACAGAACATCTGCAGGGCGGACAGCACCCAGAGGCTATTGGGCAGGCTTTTTATTATTGGAGGCTAGGCTTGGACTTGTAAGGCCAAACTGAGCATTGAAGTGGTTTTTCCACTTCTAATCCAGCCGAATGCTGAGATAGTTTCTGACTTATGACCAATACTGGCCCCAGTTACACACACATATCACATTATCAGACAAATGTTTTGCAATCCCAAGTACATGGGGCTGATAACCATGATGTACAAGCTCGCAAATTAAACAAGAACTCGTTGTAGTGAAACGTTTTTTTTAGATCATTTTCAAATTGTGAAATTTCTTTCTTTATTTCCTTTTAGCTACTGGAGTCTGTTGCCATGAGTCTGGGTGCCGATACATTACCCCAAGATGTGTTGTTGAAGATCTTCTCATATTGTTCTTACAATGATCTGGTGACATCGGTCCAGTTTGTGTGTACTTGGTGGCAAGAGGTATCCAGAATGAGGTGTTTATGGAAGCACATTGTCTACAGACCCAGGAGCAGGGATGTTGTAGATTTGTTGAAAATATCCCCTCAGTTGCAAGCAATTGATTTGGTATCCAACAATGACAATGAGGAGTGCATTATTGGTGATTTGCACAAATACTGTCCTGAGCTCAAACGATTGCTTGTGTCAACAGATGTCTTCTCTGCACTGCATGACATACCTGGAAACATTCTAGTATTTCCCAATATAAAAGTGCTAATTCTTACTCCAGGACATAATGATTTCAGAGCTTGGGAATTTTTAAGTTTCTTTTTTCCAAATCTTGAACATCTTGAGGTCCATGATCCTTACTTGACAAGAAAAGATCTTGTGTCTTTCTTGGGAAACTTGCAACATCAATTGCATACTCTTCATTTGCCTTGTCGTACCTGCGATAAAATCTGTGTTTTGCCATATTTATCTGCATGCACTAAGCTGGAGACATTGTCTCTTGGTGGTTTGTGTAAAGATGCAAGGCAATTGAAAGTTGAAGCGGCACAGTATTTGAGAAAAATTATGTTTCTCACAATTGAACCTGCAAGGTATGATTCTCTGAGAGACAATGTAATTCTATTTTCTTTGTTTTCTAATCTCAAAAATCTGCAATTTTGGAATTGTTATCATCTCAGTGATGAATTATTCGAAGTTTTTTCAAAGAACTGTCCGAAACTGAAGAAGCTAACCCTTAATAGCTCTTTCTATCCCATGAGTAATGGGTCATCCCTTTTCCAAGGTTTCAGCTTAACACAACTAACATCGCTGACTATATTGTATAGTTATCGTATTTCTTGTGAAAGTTTAGCACATCTTCAGTTTATCCCACACTTGGCATACCTTGAACTGTATGACTGTGACCAGCTCACATGCCAATGCCTGAAAGTGGTATGTGGTTTTGATAAATTGGAGATTTTAAAATTTGATCTTCAGTACAAAGAGCATCTGGTAGATCTTACTGCGAGTCATGTAAAGAATAAGAATCTCATGCTCATGTTTTATCGGTGTAGGGATTTTTCAAAATTAGAACACCTGAGAAATCAGCACTTGAATGTATGTCTATTGGCAGATAGATTGGAGTTTGCGCTTCTTGAGTAATTATGATATGTTTATTTACTTAGCTACTGGGTCATTATCTATGTGTGCCCCAATAAACACGGCACGCTAAGCCGGCAGTGACTGGCGCAGATCGTACACGGTGCAGTCGGTGGTTGGCGCTCAATTTTAGTCTTTCATCAAACATGATCAATGTGTACCTTCTGTGCTCATAGCCGATGCTGAAAAGCATTTAGAGATTTTGAGTCATAAAAAATAGTAAATATACCAAATAGCTGATATGAAAATAGTGGAAACTTTTGCCACTTAACACGCAGAGCAGTGGCGACAGCGGATAGTGCTACTATCTAGCGGCTCGAATAGACAACTACTGGAACGAACTATTGAATCACACAAGTCGACTTCGAAAACGAAAAGAAATACAGATTTTAAGTCCTTTGTGTACTTCTTGTACTATAATATCAGGAAAGGAGATGGATCGTGAACCGAAAGGGACAGCAATAAGAATGAAATACATATATTGATTGTCATTAAAACATTTAATCGTCATTTTATGACAGCAGTTTTACTGGCATGCGGTACAGATATTCCAAAAGCAAATTACGCGTGTTCTTTCTTATAGAGCTTGATATTTTTAGTGGGAAGATTCTTCACTGATGAATTATTCGTTCTATTCAGATATGCCTTAGGCTGGCTGCGTGGCTCAGCGGTAACGGTCTCCGCAGCTGTGCCCGAGGTTGCAGGATAGAATCCAGGCGCAGCCAGTTGGCATTTGAGGGTGCGCAAATTCGAGGGAGCGGTGATAGTAGATATACTGGCATGTTAAAGACCCTTCGGGGAAAAATTCCGGTACCCCTGCGTCGCAAGCTACAGTACTAAACAGGGACGTAGAACCAATTAAAATTAAACACATACCGTATGCCTTAATAAGGATTTGGAAATAATTGTCAGACAGCTGTTATAGATACCTGCATTAGAGTCATTAATTGATAGAAAACAACCAGTTAATCTGCTTCTAATCCCATGGGTGCTATCAGACAGAAAATGACAAAAACTATCTTCATGCCCATGACATTCCGGCGGACAAACCCCCACACACATTTGGAAACAGCATTTTGGAGTTGTCTGCTCTTCACAACCCACTGAGCACACTTGGAAAAGGTTTAATCACAATAATGTTTTAAAGAAAGGCAGAGGCGGCCCTAGCAATATTTTCAGGTGGTGCGAGATCCCCCTCCCCTGTGGAGACTAAATATCATCATCATCATCTTGTACAGTTTCCAGCCCAAGGCTGGGTCTGTTTGGAACATAAGCCTCGCCACTTAGTTCTTTCTTCCCACCACCTCTCCGCTGTCACTCTGGTCCAGTCCTCGCCTCTCTTCTTGACACATTCCTCCACTCCTTTCAGCCATCTATCTCTTGGTCTTCCCCTTGGTCGTTTCTTCTGCATCTGCATCTCATGTATCCTCTTGGGAATCTTCTTCTCATCCATTCTCTTTAAGTGTCCATACCACCTCAGTCTTGATGTCTCAATCCTACCTTGCAAGGGCTCCTCTTTCGCCATTTCCCTGACCTTTTCATTCCTCACCCTGTCTATTCTTGTTACTCCGATCCTACTTCGCAGGAACTTCATTTCACCTGCCTGTATTCTGCTTATGTCTCTTTTCTTCATTGTTCACGTTTCTGAAGCATAGGTCAGTGTCGGGATATAGTAGCTTCTGTATAACACTTCCTTGCTTTTTTGTGGGACATCTTTATTCCACACTAAGCTCCTAATGCTTCTCAGAAATGCTTCTGCCAGTCTGCCACGTTCCGTAATCTCTTTGTCATTTCTCCCATTTTCCTCCACTATACTTCCCAAGTACTTGAGACTTTCCACCTTCTTCAGCTGTCCACCTCCAAGTGTTATCCCACTCATTGGTCTGTCCTTTTTCCTGGTCGCTAACAGGATCTCACATTTACTGATGTTGAACTTCCATCCGTACTCTCCCACTGTTTCTTCCCAAGCCTTCAGTTGCTCCTGAATTTCCTCCTCCTTGTTTCCCCAGACCATGAGATCATCTGCAAACACCATTGCTTTCATCTTATCTTCTCCTATCTTTCCTGCTATCCGTGTCATTACCTCGTCCATAACCACAATAAAGAGAAGGGGTGACAGCGCACTACCCTGTTTGAGGCCACTCATTTGTCTGAACCAGTCTGTTCTTTCCCCTCCAACTTTCACACAACTCACACTTCCACAATACATCTCCTTCACTCTGCCTACAGTCCCTTTTTCCACTCCCATGTTTTCCATTGCTTTCCAAACCTTCTCCCTACACACACTATCATAGGCCTTTTCGATGTCCAGGAAGGCCATCAACAGATCCTCTCCAAATTCGTAGGTGGTGTTCCTGGAGCTGTCTCACTGAAAATATGAGATCCACTGTTGATCTCCCAGGTCTGAATCCATACTGCTCCTCTCTCAATTCTCTCCACTTTGGCTTGTATTCTACTCTCTAATATCTTTTCATATATCTTGGCACAGTGAGGTATGAGTGTTACTCCCCTGTAATTTCTGCACTCCTTTCTGCTTCCTTTCTTAAATATTGGGACAATTAATCCTTTCTTCCAATCTTCTGGGGTCTTTTTTTTCCTTCCATATCACCCTCATCGCACTGTACAGCCACTGTTTCCCAACCTCCCCTGCTGCCTTCACCATTTCAACACTCACTTCATCCACACCTGGTGCCCTTCCTCCTTTCATCTTGTCTATAGCCATTTCCAGTTCTCTCCAAGTCAGGTCCTTTTCCATTCCTGTGTTGTCTTCTCCATCTTCCAATACATTGTCTTCCTCCCTATGACCATTTGGATTCAGCAAATCCTCAAAGTACTCTTTCCACACTGTCTTGAGTGTCTCTTTGTTGTGTACCTCATTTCCGTTTTTGTCCATCATTACCACATCCTCTCGCAGACCTCTTCTTTTACTTTTGACCATCCCATAAAGTACTTTCTTATTTCCTCTGCTGTCTTCCTCCATCATCTCTGTCCACTTTACCATCCACTTCTTCCTCTCCTCTGCGAAAATCTTGTTTTCTTCTTTCTTCTTTATCTTATAATCTTCCCTTGCCAGATCAGTTCTTTCCTGGAACCACACTCTGAAAGCCTTGTTCTTCCTTCCCACAGCTTCTTTTACTCTCTCATTCCACCATGGTGTCTCTTCACACCGCTTTCTGTTGCTTGTTCTTCCACATACTGCCACTGCAGCTTCCACCTGTGTGTTTTTGAATTGCTTCCATTCCTCTTCCCCTGTTTTAGGATCGTCTGTTGGCATCCTTTCCCTTATTATGTTCTGGAATTCTTCCTTGACTTCCTTTTCCTTGAGTTTCCATACTTTGATTCTCCTTTCCTGGTACTCTGTCCTCTTGCTATCCTTAACAACTCCCAGGTTCATTACAAGTATTCTGTGGTCGCTATCTAAGGCCTCTGATGGTATTACCTTTATATCTCTGACACTTCTCTTCATTTCCCAGTCGTACAGCATGTAATCTACCAAAGATTTCTTTGTTAAATCACTGCTGTACCACATTACCTAAACATTATTAATATCTGTTATTTTAATATTAAAAATAATATTCCTAGAACGCTCCTAAAATATTATTTAATATTAAACAATATTGTTCGCTTATGGCCGCGCTTAGACGAGGCTAGGCATGATTATTATCTACACGAAAAGAAATATGTCTAATATGATGTTACAAAGTAGCAACGGTCTGACATTCGGTAAGTAAAGTTTCAAATTACTCGTAGCTTGCAACACAGACACAAATTACAATCCACATGCACACGATTGACCTCTAGGAAAACAGCTGGCGGACAGAACCCTAGATGTATTGGTTTCAACTCGTTAATATTTATACAACGTTAAGTGCGAATTTCATGTTATATGTCTATACCTTTTGAAATGCACGCATCCCAGCTCACTTACATATAGAATTACTTTTGATGGGTGAGGTTAAGTAGTATGCTTATAAGGTGATTGGGTTTTATTTTTTTGCCCTGTCAATCTATCATTGCATTTTCTGGGCCTCCCACATGACAGCGCCTGGTGCGGTGGCATCTTTCGCACTGCCCCTGAGAAAGTATGGTATGCTCAGATGAATAGAAGAAGGATACAGTTACGCAAACATTAGTAGGTAGACTCACAGCTGTTTGTTTTGAGGAAATCTGTAAAATGACTTGGGAACACTTTGTATTTTGTAATTAAAACACCCATACATAGCCCAAAAGTTACACTTCTAACATGTGCAGCATTTATAAACTTGCCAGCTGATTGAAGTCGAGTATGTAGTTGTCGGCACGAACCGCTAGATAGCACGCAGAATCTGTGTCGCCAGTTTCTCGCGGGAGTTTCCACTATTATCATACTAAGCTATTTGATATTACTTACAGAAAGTGGAATTACGAACTTCTAACATTAAATGTGGTGTATTATGTTCATTTAAGTAACAATAATTGGCATTTTTTATTCAGTGTATCTTAAATTGTAAACAGTTTTGGCAGGTATTGTTAACAGTTATGGCAGGTATTGTTAACAGTTATGGCAGGTATTGTTAACAGTTATGGCAGGTATTGTTAACAGGTATTGTTAACAGTTATGGCAGGTATTGTTAACAGGTATTGTTAACAGTTATGGCAGGTATTGTTAACAGTTATGGCAGGTATTGTTAACAGTTATGCCAGGTATTGTTAACAGTTATGGCAGGTATTGTTAACAGTTATGGCAGGTATTGTTAACAGTTATGCCAGGTATTGTTAACAGTTATGGCAGGTATTGTTAACAGTTATGGCAGGTCTTGTTAACAGTTATGGCAGGTATTGTTAACAGTTATGCCAGGTATTGTTAACAGTTATGGCTGGTATTGTTAACAGTTATGGCAGGTATTGTTAACAGTTATGGCAGGTATTGTTAACAGTTATGGCAGGTATTGTTAACAGTTATGGCAGGTATTGTTAACAGTTATGGCTGGTATTGTTAACAGTTATGGCAGGTATTGTTAACAGTTATGGCAGGTATTGTTAACAGTTATGGCAGGTATTGTTAACAGTTATGGCTGGTATTGTTAACAGTTATGGCAGGTATTGTTAACAGTTATGGCAGGTATTGTTAACAGTTATGGCTGGTATTGTTAACAGTTATGGCTGGTATTGTTAACAGTTATGGCAGGTATTGTTAACAGTTATGGCAGGTATTGTTAACAGTTATGGCAGGTATTGTTAACAGTTATGGCTGGTATTGTTAACAGTTATGGCAGGTATTGTTAACAGTTATGGCTGGTATTGTTAACAGTTATGGCAGGTATTGTTAACAGTTATGGCAGGTATTGTTAACAGTTATGGCAGGTATTGTTAACAGTTATGGCAGGTATTGTTAACAGTTATGGCAGGTATTGTTAACAGTTATGGCAGGTATTGTTAACAGTTATGGCAGGTATTGTTAACAGTTATGGCAGGTATTGTTAACAGTTATGGCAGGTATTGTTAACAGTTATGGCAGGTATTGTTAACAGTTATGGCAGGTATTGTTAACAGTTATGGCTGGTATTGTTAACAGTTATGGCAGGTATTGTTAACAGTTATGGCTGGTATTGTTAACAGTTATGGCAGGTATTGTTAACAGTTATGGCAGGTATTGTTAACAGTTATGGCAGGTATTGTTAACAGTTATGGCAGGTATTGTTAACAGTTATGGCAGGTATTGTTAACAGTTATGGCAGGTATTGTTAACAGTTATGGCAGGTATTGTTAACAGTTATGGCAGGTATTGTTAACAGTTATGGCAGGTATTGTTAACAGTTATGGCAGGTATTGAATAAGTAATCTTGCAAAACTTACAGGAAGAACTGAGGAGAAACCAGCCACAACTACCATGTGGCAGTTTTCTACTGCTTGGATTGCACAGATGACAAGAGAAGAAAACAGAATTATGTGCACGGTAGTAGATTTGCTGTCTTCATGATTTGAGTTGTGACAGGACTGGGATGAATGATCAAGTACAGGTACCGACAGGGCTTTTAAAATATTTTTGTTTAGGTTTCGTTGAAATTCGTCAGGGAATATGGCAGTTACGTCTGAAATTTGCGCTTAGACTCCTTCCAAAGCGTGGTAGTGCCAGAGAATTTGATTTCTCCATGCTATGGGGCTAATAAGCAACACTTCTATACTCTTGACAGAGTGTGGCAGCATTCCTCATGTGTTCAAGATATCCTCCAACTCTTTGATCCTGAAACACATAGTATATTGAGTTTAAACTGAAACAAGATGTTGTTAAAAATCAGAACAGTCTAATTAATGAAGTCAGAGAATAAGGATACTTTTAAGAGTACGGAATTTGTCTGATAACATATGTTATTGCAACTGTATTTGGGTCTGGAACTTGAAGTAGGGTACCTGGAGTTTGAAAGACTTGGAGGGGGACAACAACACTCAGGGACCTGTTCGAATCTCAGATCTCCAAAGAACATCTATTCATTCGAACTGTGCAGCATGCCCAGACCATTCGGCTATGTTATGGGTTCATTGATATACATACCAGGGCTCGGATTTTAGGTGATAAATATCGGGCACTACATTTATTTATTAAAAATACCTGAAATACGTGACAAAAAAGTAAAAATGTTTAATTATAATTTAGTTTTTAAATGTGAATATAAACAATATGCAGTGCTCACGAATGCAATTTATTCTATGCCGCACTGACTGCTGAAGCATTACGAAACACAACGAGATACATCTTGAGGTTGTCCATCACAAATGACCAATGATTATCACGAAACACTTCTGAAGGCGTGAAACTGCGAAATTATGTTTCTTGTCCTCGAGATTTTGTGTAACTTGAGATCGCTGTTCAGCCTTGATAGCTTTCCCACACGGTTGGCAGAACAGAACGCCCCATCAGAAGTAAAATTAACTGAAAATTCTACAACTGACCATAACTTGTAGTTATTTTTACTTAGGCATCGTAGAACTGCCTTACACTTCACAGTGCTAGAAATTGACTGCATGTGAGTGATACAGGTTCCAGGTAGCTCTACCACGTGGTGCAATATGGCTATGGACTAGGAAATCCCCGGCTTCCACACTGAGTGGCACGGGGCGACAAGTTAAGAATTACACTGCTGCAAGCTTACATACGCTCTGCATGAAGGTTAGATAGCTCACAGGTTCTTCCCCGCTGAAGAAACACAGAGCAAAAATGCAATAAACTGAAAGATCTAGCATACTGGATACTCCCCTGCGCAGCAGCACCGTACCCTCCTGCAGCTGACGTATATTGTGCACAACCATTCATGTATCTGGGTGTGGATCACGGCCAGTGTTTTAACGCGAGTGAGGCGCTGCTGTGAGACTTATGTTTCCACTTTTGTGATGTGTTTTGTTTCGATGAACAAAAACTGTAACTGAAACATATCCCGATATTAAATTATTTATTGATTCAAGCGTTGATTAGGTGAATATATTAATATTAAAAATTCCAGAGAAATTGTTCCTAATTTGGGCTGATAACCTACATGTTAGGCCCTTTAAAACAGGAATTATCATCATCTTCTTAATTTCATACATCAACATGAACAAGGAAAGGCAAACATGGTTTGCATTATGTCTATACATCAACATAATTGTCCCAGTTGCTCGCATTTTGAGGGATATAGATTGAAACCCAGTGGCCCTGAGAAAGACTTGTGTTGCTTTCACTTACTTCAGCTCCTCTCGGTCAGCTAGTTTTATCTTCTGAGCCTATGCTATAAGTGGATGTGATACGTAGGGAGTTGTCTATTCCAGCACCTTTCATTTCGATGCTGTATCTATTTGACATGTTTCCTAATTCATTTGTCATATCTCGAGAAGTCTTTTGAAAACATCACTCTATTATGTGTGGAACCTCACCTTGGGTAGCCTACTTCTTGTCGGACTTGACTATCCAAGGAAGAGCATATCGTAAGTTTTGGTTAGTGGCATTCTTCTTCTAGACCATGTGCCGTCGATATGTCATCAGATGGTTCCTAAGAAACTCACTAAGACTGCAATTATTGGACCAGGAATAATGAAAAGGACTTTATATTAAGATAACATGACATCCACTGCATTTAAGGCGAAAAAGCAGTCAAGGTGTAATTTAAATATTAGTGATTTTATTTCTCTACTTTCCATCCATATGGCTTCTACTCTATGTCAAAGCTGAAAGCGACCTTATTCATGCTATTATTATTTTAAAATGAGCTTAAGAAAGTGTCTGATAGTAGATGATATTATGTTGTTCTAAGGCATGGTTCAGTGATGATTATAATTAGTGCTTTTACCGAAGGAGAGCCACGTAGTGTAATAATTGGATAAGAGAAATATGTTAATGATGTATATGTGTTGATATTCGGAGCACGTTAGCCGAAGGAGAGCACGATGTAAAGTGTAATAAAAATGTAAGCGTTTATTGTGTCATTTGAATGAATACCATCAGAATTTTATAAATAGCGTTAGATGTTTGTGGAATTTTTGAATAACCTCTACTGTTTATTAATGGAGTGAGGTTTTGTCCGTGGCTGCTGGTGACAGCAGTTAGGAATTGTATTGTGCTCGGATAAGCCTGTAATGAGAGTCTAGTGACATGTGGGTAGATTATTGGCTAAGGAATAACCTAACCACCAAGGGAAGATGATTAAGAAAAGGAGATAGGTTTCGAACTGGAGAAAAAGGATAGAAAAATAGGAGAGTCCCACAAAAGTTATGAATTTAACTTTAAATGCACTTAGAGGCTGTTGCCACTGCAAATTTGTTCTCTGATACCTAAAATGGGTAAGGACTTGGTCCAAGCTGACGGGAAACGCAGATAGGACTTGGGCGGTTTGCAAGAGAGTGGCTTTAGTATATTCCCTCTCAAGCATGCATCTGCTTACTATGGGGAAGGATGATGGTCTGGCAAGACTGAGAGTAACAGATTTATTGTATGTCTGTTCAAAGAAATTCGTTTTTGCAAAGTAATTCGAAGAATGCCAATGATTTGAATCAGGTTTGGTATTTCCAATGTTCAAAGTTATGGAGTTCCTGAAAAAGCGACCAAGTGCTTCCAAGTGGGAAAATAATAAAAGATTATACCTTGGGGAGTAATTTTGGTAAGTGAACCAATGGTTGCATTTGGAAATGGCTAAGCTTTTACTCAGCAAGGATCCGGCTAAAAGTTTAGACAAAGAGAAACACTTATCTTTTGGAAAACCAACCTTAAGTTTTCGGAGAGGATCTCCACAAGCAGGTAGCTGGCGTAGCGAGCTATACTTGCCTTACTGGCCAGTTAGAATTAGCTATTAAAGCTAAGAGAAACTTTAACGAGATTACCACTAAGAGTTCTTGCTCAAATGCAACGAGTGGTGAAAGCCCTATCAATAGATTTAATGGCATTGAGTAGGGAGAGCCAAGGAGGACAGGATCTTGCCTAACCGTTGTATTAGAGAAATGATAAATCCAAAAACAAATATTTAATTTATTTAACAAGGCAAAAGAGTCTAATAAATTTGAAAAGTATATAGTTTCAATTTTTAGCAACAATTTGGGGTCGCAGACCTCCTAACATTTAAAGTTTGCTCCAGGCAATTAACAATTCTTTAGGTTTCAAACCTTATATATGTACTAAAATCTTTGTAAGATTAAAAAAAGACAAATGAAGTGATTAAAGTTTAAACATTAAATTGAGTACAAGGAGTGTACTTTAAGAAATTTCCAGGTAACTATTTTAGAAAAAGTTACAACTTCGAAAATAACAAAAAAGAAAACGGGTAGAATGAAGGAGAAGTTCCTATAACTTCTTATATTTATACAGAATTACTGTTGGTTATTATACAAATAAGGGCAGGTCACTTACTGTGAAGCCTGATGAGAAAGTCAAAAGGAAGGTTCTCGACCTCCTATGTTTAAGTAGGAATCACGAGCCAAACGGGGCAGTTTCCCTTTCGTGAGACCTAGAAATAACTCACTCATGAGTTGAGAGAATTGTTTTCCCTGATTATAGGGTAGAAACAATGTAATCTTGAACCGTGTATAAAACACGTAGTTATGCAGAAATTAATTAATGATAAACAAGCAAAATGGAAGGGCACTTCGTTAGAGTGACACCTTATAGAAAATGACCTAGAGTTACAATTTTATTAATATGGTTTGTTAGTAGAAGGTTTAGGAAAGATCAATTGGGATTTAGGATCAATGTTCATGGCCTTATTTAATGTAAACGGACGATCGCGACGCGGTAGAAAAGTTGAACAAGCACTAGTTATCACTATAGTCTTTTGAATAGATGAAAAATTCACTGTAGTAACACGAAAGTTTATGGCAAAGAAAGTTATTGCAACGATGAAAAAGGACTGGTTGCACTAGATAGGCGAAAGTCTATTGCTTGAGAAAGTTGTGGATTACAATTAAATGCGCCATAGAACATTCCAACGGTGGAAGAAAATTCGCTATTGAGCTTTAATTCAGAAGTGAGATTCTTCAATTTTCAATAGTATTCTCACAAGTGAGTGAAAAATACATGACGGCAGGACTTGTAGATAAAGTACAGGATCTGGAAGGTTCCGGAACGATCTTAATAGAAGAATGGGGTCAAAGTTAATCCAGCGGAGGAACTAGCTTGGTAATTTATAGACAGCGCGTATTAGATAATATCCCACGTGGTGAGAAGATTTCTCATTTAAATAGCTTAAGAAAAGCTACTTTCTATTAAGGTTGGCTTAGACAGACAAAAGCTCAACATGGCAAATCTCGCGAAGAAAGATTACCGTCCCAAATAAGTAATTTCACGTTGTCTATAAAATGATCAATAAAAGCATGTAGATAATAAAACTGATGAAGATGAGGTTAAAACCTTAAGTCTGTACTTATCTTGGTTGCATGTCGAAGGGGAAGTTCCCTTTGACGAATACTTAATGTGCCAACATGGCGTAGAATGTAGAGAGTGCCTCTTGGTTTGAGGAGACTGGCTCTAGTTGAGCCTTGACTGACCGAGTCAACTGCCGACTTACAAGTGAGACCCACTCAGCGAAGCGCGGAGGGTCCAAGGAAGGGAAAAGAGTGGGGGTAGGAGACAAAAGGAGAACATATAAGCATGACCAATATTGTAAACTTAAATTCTCTTGAGGAAATGGTCTTCAAAGAGTTGATAGCAGGCGATACTAGCACAGCCTGGTGGGTGAAAGAGTAGACGAAGTTCTCTTGATCACAGAGATAATAGCTGGCGATGGCAACGAGATCTGGTGGCCAGATGGAAAAGGAAGTCCTCATGCACCAGGAAGAATTGGGGAGCTTCAGAGATTCGCTGCTAGATGACGCTAGGTGGGTCATGGAAGATATATATCTAGAACAGACTCACAATGACATAAGAGACATGACCACCAAAGAGAAACTAGGAGATCACTGTTGGTGTTTGAGAAAAAGGATGAAATGAACAAGCAAAGAGCATTAAAAGATTACTCTATCTTACCGTGTATTCCAAGAATACACCAACATGTTCAGTGAAGCCTGTATTAAAATTCTAAAAAAGGTGAAGGTTGTAAATCATGACATGTTCATATGTTCCATACGAAGAGAAGAGGTGTCAAGGTCACCTGACCACGGATGTAAATATAGATAACGTAATGCATGGAGGATCTCTACTGCAATATGATTATTATTTGATTTGATTCTTATGGCAAAATGACAATAAATTATTTTTCGTATTAATATTATTTCTCTTCTATAAAGTAGACCAAACCTCTCTCTTCCTCACTCCCTCGTGTTCAGACAACCAGACTGTTTTGTCTTGGCAATGGCATTATCACACAGGACCTACTTTTACTTGGGAATCAAAATATGAATCCGATGTTATTTGCGTATTTGCCAACCACACTGAAGACTCACCTGGTCTTCATACTCAGGGAGCAACTCTATTTCAGACTTGATAACTGAATTACTAGCCATTTACTTACCGGTACCTGTAAAATTATTCCTCTGGCAAATATGAGGCCTTCTTGGAGAACCACATTTCACTTAATTGTGCAGGCTCGTCTCTTTCATTTATTCTTTTGACTATGTAGAGTGCATTTTATTTCCTCACCTCATAAGGCCTTCCTCCCCCTCCCCCCTAATATTTAGTGTTTTCTTCTCAAAGAGAAGGTATAGCATATTGTATGTAGTGTTGTGGAACTGTTGAATTATTTTGGTTTCATAGCTGTGTAATATTATGTTAGCTATAGCATGAGAGAAAGTTCTACCTGTTTCACTTAAATCAACGATGTATTTTTGTGAGTCAATTTGCTGAACGACTCGATGTTTACATTTGTCAGTCAGTGTCCGTAACGCCATCTTTGAACTACACATTTAAATGGCGCTCACTAAAATAGCGAACCCTAATCTATTATGTAGGGCTGGGGTTGCCAGACGTTCCGATCTAATCTTTAACAGAACGCAAAATGTTCTTTTTTGTTGTTGTTAGTTTGATAATATATACAACTTCGCTACAATTTTCAAATGTCCTGCTTGAGCAATCCATGCTTCACTCTCTTCAACCATTTTATAAGCATACTCGTGTCTCAAATATTGCCGTTATAGGCTAACCAAGTGTCCGCTGCCCATCCATTGGACCTGCAAATATTGGGAGACACGTGGTCAGCGCATCGGGTCCCCTCGGCCGTAAATCTTGGTTTTCATGACCGGGGCGCGGCCTCACGGTCAGATAGCTACTCAATTGTCCTCACGAGGCCGAGTGCACCCCGTTCCAGCCCTCGTGTCACTTTCTAAAATCCCTGAGGGAGCCAAGAATCAAACATCGGACCTCCGGTTGAGAGGCAGGCGCGCTACCCCATCACCACAATGAGAGCCTTACCTATGGGACGTTGAGTCAGAGCCATTTGACTAGCATCTACCGTTACACAACAGAGTATCTGGAAAAACATTTTGTGCATACGCAGCTGTCAAGATACCTTTGTTGAGATAATTACAACTTGAGGTGAAGTACTGTAGCCTACCTCGTATCCTAGTGGACTTTTCAAATGAAGTCTTCCAGTAAATGTGTTCGTACGTTTCATCTCCGTGTGAATTTTACTTGTGGGGGAATCTCAAGCGAAAGGCAGGCTATATAGAAACATTCCGCGTAGTCTGGAAGCTCTCGAGAGAACGAAATAACTGCATAGATACGAAATATCAGTGAGGAGGAATTACAGAGTGTATCACCGTAATATGAGTTAATAGAGTGAAGGACAGCATTTCCAGCGACTACCCTGAGATTCATGTAAGTACAGTTATTATGATTATTAACCCTTGTGAACTAGCGTGAAAACATTTACACGAGGACTCGCACCGGGTCATTTTGACCCATATTGTGTCACTCCCTTTTTGTCGTAGTCTTACGCATTTTAATGAAGTAATTTTACACCTGGTGTCTTTCTATGAACTACTCCATTATAAAATGAGGTTTAATTATATTTTTCAAATTCGACATTCAGGAAAATGGCAATAATTTTCGTAAGAGTATTATTCACCATGATAGTGGAGGCAAAGCCATATATATTTTTTTTAACAAAGGAGCTGCTGACCAAGGTGTCCCCAGACCCTCAACATGTATCAACAAGAACGTGAACTATGTTATTGTGCTGCACCAAAATAGGTGGATTTTCCCTTATTTTTTACAACTGTCCTGACTAACGTGAGTAGAAAATTGTCACGCGCCATGGGTAAATCTGACCCGACCGTAAATAATATAGAAGTAACTCGAGTGTTCAAAAAGCTATGGACATGTTTCTTTTGCAGGGTGAAGTTCAAGGCTAGGGAGGAAGGTTCAGTAAACGATAGGAAATAAGGGCTGACCAAAACGAAAATATAGATCATTATTAAGCCTCGGGTCGAAAATACCCTTGTGTCAGTCCTCGTGGGTTAAATACGTTAAAAAGTGTAAATATGGTGAAGTAGTTGGGCGAGAAGAGAGTGTGCTGCAATAGTGGATTTATCTGTTTGTCCCAGCCGGCTGTGTTGTTCGTGTTCCTTGAGGCGAGTGGCAATTTCTTTTTTTTTTTCATTGTTCCAATGGGATTTTATAAACCCCTGCCGCGGTATGAGGTTGTCGCTTATCTTTAGCGGACCTAAACATGTCCTTAATTTTTCTCGTAGGCCTGTATATGGTCTTTATACCATGGGACTCGAGTAGCCTCCCTGTTGCAGCACACTCTCTTCTCGCAGGTCACGACATAAGATATGGAGGCACCGAAGTTCTGTCCACCACGGTGTCTTATCATGCCGGGCTACAAAGGGAGGCCATTGAAATTCTGAAGCATACTAACAGCTTCAATCTTAAGGAGGAAGCAGAACGTGTGAACAGACCTTGGCTTCCAGTCCTTAATCCCCTCAAGCCTGCCCTCATTGACCGTCGTAGACGAGAAGATGCAACAGACGAGCAGCCCTGTCCTTGATGCATTACTTTTATGTGGTACGCCGTTGCTATGGTAGCCTCTAAGTGTGGGTTGTTGACTATTTATATATCTTCTGTTTTCTCGTTTTACCTCGCTTAATGTGACCTGTGAACATGCTGAGCGCAGTTTTCAGCGAAACGTCAGCACAACAGAATGTCCTTAGAACACGGCCTATAAGCCCGCGAAACAGAGATTCCTATTAATATAATATAACATTTGAGAATAGGCATTGACCGGGAATTGAACCCAGTAGGCTAAGCCTTGCTGAGAGGCAAGCAGCTTGACCACTGCATCATAACGCCCCAAATCGTTAGTGTCAGGTTAGGAGTATTGATATTGCGAATTTTTAGTCTCAACACAATAGGCCTATATTCCCAATTCTTGGGATATCCTAAATTATAACCCGAAAAAGAAGGATTTTGTTCATTTTGTTAGCATCACTCAATAAATTGTTTGATTTGCAGTGCAGGAGACATGAACCTCACTCTTACAGTTTCAGTATTTCTTCTGAATGTAAGATAACGTGGCTTATACACTTATATCAGACATTAATCGGGCTTTTACATACCTTGTGTCCTTGTTTCATCTTCTGGGCGATATTTCGTATTGAAATTAGGAACCCTGGTCACTATTGCACCTCATATATGTGCTAAAGTATGTAAGTATCATATGTCTTTTTATGTATCGCACTTTTATAAATGGCTGCCATATTCCGACAGCATTTGCATCTCGTTCAACTGTCAACAAGGCGCACTTTAGCAGTACACCAGGCGTACACATTGTTGCCAACATGTGGTATACAAAATCACTTGATAAAAAAAAAGATTGAGACAAAATCACTGTTGATAAAAAAAACATTCATTGGGACCTGTTGGGCTGTGACTATTGTCAAAGATCATTGGATCGGACAAAACGATGGTTAGAATGGTCTGTTGTAGGTGTGGCCTTTGCCGTGCGCGGCTAGCGGGGCACGGTTGACACAAAACCATTGATCTGGGCGCGTAAGTTGTAACGTTTGTCCAAAACCAATGGATTGGACAAAACGAACAGTAAAATACACATAGAACCGGTATATTAGGTGGCCAATCACACTTCAAGGCAAAGAGTATCTTCTGACCAGTCAGGTGAAGTATCATTACAGGCTGTAGACGTATGTCAACCAATTCGGGTGGTGCTTTATGCTGGCAATTCAACACTCTTTTATTCAACAGCCAGTGCAGACTGTTGTGGATTAATAGGAAATGAGTAACGGGAACACTACTCTGATCTCTATTCAGTCAAACCAAGAGGTCACAAGTCAAATAGTAACAATAAAAACAAAATACAATCATAAATCGCAATCCATAGATTGTCTCAACTCCCCACATCCTCCCCACCCTGGTCAACCTCCAGGGGAATGACCAGCTGAATGGGGCGGGTTATTGTGGTTCCGGTAGGGGTACGAAGAACCACCGTCCTGACGACTGCATCTCTACCAACACGGAGCTCCTCAATGCGGACCTTTGCCCACATGTGCCTCGGCGTCTTGTCTTCCTGGAGAAGTGCTAGGTCACCAACCCTTAATTGCGGAACTTTTCCCCGTAGTCGACGAACTTCATGGAAATTTCTCAATTCCAGGAGATACTTTTTCGTCCAGCGTTTCCAAAAATCATCCGATACCTTCTGTTGCGCAGCCAGCACTTTGGGCAGATCTTCATTCCCCGCACTTGCAGGTCCAGTCGGTATCGTGGTGAAGCGCTGTCCAATCAGAAAGTGGGCCGGCGTTAGAGCATTTTCTCTGTCTTGGGTGATGGGCCTCGAATTAATGGCGGCTTCGATATTTATCAAAGTGGTGTTCAATGCTTCCTCGCCGATTAATGATTTCCCCAGTACCTTTCGCAGACACCGCTTGGTCGTGCCTACCATCCTCTCCCACCATCCTCCCCATGTCTGAGCACAATTCCAAGTGTAACGCGCGGGTCGTAGTGCAGGTAAAGAGTGCTATGTAACATTTCTTGCTCGTGGTCCCCACCTTCACATAAAGGGGTCCAGCGAAATCAATTCCCGTGACTTCAAAGGGTTTCGTTGGTGTTACCCTTAATTTGGGTTGTGGAGCTTCGATTGCTTGGGCGAAGTAATTTTGCGCCATTTTGCAAGGAAGGCACGTACGTAACACTTTCTTGACTGCCTGTCGTGCTCTGAGCACCCAAAATTCCGTACGTAGTTCTGACAACACAATTCGCACCTCCAAATGGTGAAGTCTGATGTGCGTTTGTCTGATGAGCAATTTTACAAAGTGATGGGTGCCATCCAAGAGTAACGGGTGTTGTAATTCTCTAGATAACTCTGCAAGTTGTAGACGACCACCTAGACGAATGAGTCCGTTCTCCAGAAATGGGTTCAAGCGTGCTATTCTTGATTCATTTGGCAGAGCTACACCGTCTTTTAGAGCCAGATATTCTGCAGGGAAACACTCCTTTTGTGCAGTTTGAATCCAATATTTGCGTGAGTTTTGAAGCTCTTTTGCTGTTAACTCCCCAGAGAACCGTTCTTTTCTTCGAACATGTTGCAAGAAACGAAGTATCCACGCTGTGATGCGAAGTAACCTCCAGTAGGAACTATATCTGGAAGGATCTAATAGGGGTGAAATTTTCTCAAATTTAAGGATATTGAAGATGGTCTTCTTTTCTTCTGGCAGTAGTACGCGGGAGGATAGTTGGCTAGGCCAATGTTCTGGTTGTTGTTGTAGCCAAGGAGGCCCATGCCACCATCCAACAAGTGACTTTATCTGTACCACTGAAAGTCCTCTCGACAAATGATCTGCTGGGTTTTCTCCCCCTGGACAGTACCTCCATTGAGATGGAGTAGTGTAAGATTGGATTTCAGTTACCCGGTTGGACACAAAAGTCTTCCAGCGATTTGGGTCACTCTGTACCCAACCCAGTGTCACTTTAGCATCTGTCCATAAAGTCGCTGCTGAAGAGCTCAAGTCAGTTGCTTTGCAGAAATAATTTAAGAGTCGCGCTCCCACCAGAGCAGCTAACAGTTCTAGTCTCGGAAGCGTGACCCTTTTCACGGGAGCGAGTCGATTTTTGCTGCAAGCCAAACGGACAGTAACACTATGCCCTTGAGTGGTCCTGACATAACATACTGCGCCATAGGCCCTTTCACTTGCATCGCAGAAGATGTGAATTTCACTGTTGCTTCTTTCGGAAATGCCGATCCATCGAGGAAGCTGTAGTTGCGATAACTGTGAAAGACTCGAAATCCAATTATGCCAACGCACGCCTATATCATGTGGTAAGAGTTCGTCCCATCCAATCCCTTTGCACTAGGTTTCTTGGAACAGTATTTTCCCAATAATCGATACCGGTGTTAAAAGTCCCAAGGGGTCATAAAATCGGGAAGTAGTTTGTAACAGTAATCTCTTACTAGCGGGTTCCTGCTTGAGATTATCGGTGATATCGTGGTCGTCTATGTAGAAAGTGTCAGTTTCAGTGGAACATTTCACTCCTAATACTTGCGTATTGGTCTCTAGTACCCGACCTTCGGACGTCCAGATGCACTTCAGTTGTTGAGAGTTCGTCGCCCATTTCGCCATGGGCATGTGAATTGTGTTAAGCAGTCCTGTGAGTTCATAATAAAGTTTGATCACTTGGTTCTCAGTTTCACCGCCGGTTACAAAGTCATCCATGTACGTACTACAATCTATAAGGGCGGCAGCATTTGAGAAGGCAGAGTCATGGATATTGGTTAGTTCCCTTAGTGTCGCTGAAAGTAAAAATGGACTGCAAGTTAGACCAAAGGGAACGCGAGCAAAACGGTATATCAAGACTTCATCTGTTGTTTCGTACACTCCTTCGCCTTTGTCAATCACATCGTACCAGAAGAATCTGGTCAAGTCTCGATCTATGGAATCGAGTACAAGTTGTAAGAATGCCTGAGAGACATCACCAATGATGGCTACCGGGTAGCTTCTGAATCTGAGGAGAACAGAAAGTATCTCAGGCAGTAAATTGGCCCCATTTCGAGGGCCTCGTTAAGGGACGGACCACTTCCTTGACGAGAAGATGCATCAAACACAATCCTCCATTTCGTTTTCCCAGATTTACACTTCTTAACTAAATGGTGAGGCAAGTAGAACGTATCACCAGTTGTTTCAGAAGGAGCATGTTCAGCGTGGCGTTTTATAATATAGTCCATCATTTGTGAATAATAAATCTCCTTCAAAGGTTCATTCGCCTCTAGTCTCTTTTGCAATGCGTTGAATCGTTTTACCGCATTAGCATGGTTATTGGGCAAGATGATACCTGATTTTCTAGGAAGAGAGACCACACGCCGATGGTCTTCTATTCGGTAAGAATCATGAAATTCCTTAAGTATCGCAGAGTTATTGGAACTGAAATATTTATCCTGGCTTTCCCTGATTCCCATTGTTTCCAGATCCCAGAACTGTCTGAGTGTCTCATCTAAAGGTGAGGGTATCTGTTCAGAATGAATATGGTTTACCAGTGATGAATTCAAGGTGATGCCTGATCGATTTCCTGTCAATACCCATCCAAACATGGTTGGTATGAGTACCACGGAGGTGGAAATGCGCACTGGTGAAGTGTCCTTTATGATTTTCCAATAACAATCTCCTCCAATAAGTATTTCGATAGGCAAAGGTGGCTCTGATTCATTCTTTTGGTCAGCCAACTGTAGTTTTTGAATGTGTGCTAACATATTAACATCATCAGGAACGACCGGATGAGCTGAAAAGGCATGGCTATTCTCAAATGCAGTAATATTTGTATCCGAGTTTGTCCAGATGCTCTTTATGGAAAACTTAACAAGGTTACGTACACTCCGATTGGTTGGAGACGATTCAAACGCGCCAATAGTTAAGTCTTGGCGGCCAATAACTTCGAGTTTCAGTTCGTTAACTAGAGACTCAAGGATAAAACTGGATTGACTTCCAGCATCCAGTATGCAACGCGTCTGTTTAGTTCTCCCATTGGGACCCGTAACCCATACTCGCGCGGTCTGCAGGTAAGTAAAGTCGGATGGAAGAGAATTTATCTTATTAACGGACGTAATGGTTGCTGCTGCATTAGTAGATAAGTTTCTACTGCAGACAGATCTGTGATGCAAGGCTTTGCAGGAAAAACAGAATGCCTTACCCTTTCGGTTGCAGTTCTTCACGGCGATAAGATACGGAACACATTCAGCCGTATGCGAACATATGTGTGACACGGGGCACAGCTTCACTAAAATCGAGACTGATCTAAAAATAATTCATCACGAATCGAAAGGCAGAGCTCTCGACATAAAAGAAGCAATCGAGATTCACCTAGCCAAACAAAACAATCCCAACAATCTAAATGAACACACTTTTATGGAGAGTTCACCCCTTTTCGCTCTACTAAAAAACACACCCTGTCGAAAACAAGACACAGCTTAGCGATACAGCCAAGCTAGATAAAAAAAAGGGGGGTAAATAGTGGTGTTTATAGGTAAATGTTATTTGGATCAAGTGTACTATGTACATTTTTTCTGCAATAAACCTAGGCCGATATGCGCGGCAGTATTAAAGGTGCCGGGACGTCTTCAATAGACCGTGTACCGCTTTGTGAGAAATGGCTTTTTAGCCCATGCGTGGCGAAGATAGGTCCACGGTCTTTAGTAGTTGCAGACTCCTGCATTCAATAGCATACACTTTTATCTAGATTTGGCAAAGTCACACAAATATACATGGCACTGACCTCTGGAAGAACACAGCAACTAAAGGGGGAGGAAGGGGAAAACCAGTTCCACCCAGCGAACACTCGGGGTTAGTCGACTACAACTGGTGTCCACGACAACACGCAACTGCTTCAAGTTCCAGTTAAAGAGACAACTCGATAAGTATAAGCTTGCATTATTTCAGTATAACCATAGTTGATTTTGTAAAACCATATAATCACCCCTAACAGACAAATTCCGGATTTTCATCACTATTTTAGAAGTTTACCTAACATTAGATATACCACATTTAACATACACCGACTGTTGCATTACCACACTGCAACTAAATAATTGTACATATTGTATATATTTTTCACCTGTATTCTCAAACATAGATGTTATAGCCTAAGTGCAATGGATCTGATGATGATCGCTTGACGATCGAAACTGGTCATCCTAGTGTATTTATTAATCTTATGTAATTTATTTCAGGATCAGGGCATAACCCAGCTCTATTTGGGTACATTCGTGTTGACCGACTGAAAAGCACCAAACTTTTGTTAGTCTTATTACCTTATTTAATATGCTAGTGTATTTTTTGTAGTATAAATTGAATTTAGGTGTTGTGTGGTATTGTTTATATAATTGGTGTAGAAATTTCTTTCTTTGACATGAATTTATAATCCCTGTTGTTATACAATTGCTAGTTTTGTTATTTTGAACAGTTCTTTGTCTAAAGGGGAATGCTGTTTCAAAATAGTGTTTTAGGGTACTGTTAAATGCATTAAATTTATCATTTATATTTTCTAGTTTATACATTTCTGACCATGTTTCCTTATTTAATAAGTCATTGAAATATGTAACATTTGTTTCAGTGAATGACCTGCACTTTGATTTTACTCCATTATCATTATTATTGATTTTTTCGGGTACTTCAAAACTCAGTATTTGTCCATGGTGGTCACTAAAACCCGGGAAATAGACTTATATTGAATGGTGATATTTATCTGTATTTATAAAAATTTGATCAGGACTGATTTTACTAAACTTTGTTATTCTTGTTGGGGTGTTGATTGTAGGTTTCAGTCCATAGGAAATTAGTAACTGTGTTAATAATTCACAATTTCTATCAAATTTTAAGAAATCCACATTTACATCCCCACAAATTATTATATCGAAATTTACTTTGCTCATGTTATTGAGTAACAATTCTAATTTATCTATAAATAAAGGACACTTTCCTGACGGAGGAGAACGGAATACGCATACAATTATTAACTTAAACTGTTGTATTTTTACGGCAGAGAATTCAAAATTCTGTTCCATAATTAGATAATCATAAGCTGTTAACTGTTCATGGTATAAATTATTTCTTAAGAAGATACAAGTACCACCATGGCTAATATTAGATCTAGAGTATTTACTAGCTAGTATAAACCCTGGGAATTGAATAACTTCGAGTTGTTCATCTTCCAGCCAATGTTCTGAAATACATAGCGCTAAGATGTCTTTAAGTTCATTTTTAAGCATTAGATTCATGTAATCAATTTTATTAGAGAGAGACTGAACATTCTGGTGGTAAATTATAAATTTGTTACTTTTGCAAGCTTGTGTTGGTGATTTATTTACATTATTACCATCATAAGTGTTTGTCCTGAATTCCTTTGTGAGTATAAAAATAAAGACAGCCCAGATGCCATTCTACAGTGTTGCAACATTAACAATTAATATTGTATCTTCCAGTCGGTCAACATAACAATAAAGACAGCCTTGAAGCCATTCTTCAGTGTTGCCATATTAACAATATTGTATCTTCCAGTCGGACAACTTAACAATAAAGACAGCCTTGAAGCCATTCTTCAGTGTTGCCATATTAACAATTGATATTGTATCTTCCAGTCGGTCAACATAACAATAAAGACAGCCTTGAAGCCATTCTACAGTGTTGCCACATTAACAATTAATATTGTATCTTCCTGTCAGTCAACATAACAATAAAGACAGCCTTGAAGCCATTCTTCAGTGTTGCCACATTAACAATTAATATTGTACATTCCAGTCGGTCAACATAACAATAAAGACAGTCTTGAAGCCATTCTACAGTGTTGCCACTTTAACAATTAATATTGTATCTTCCAGTCGGTCAACATAACAATAAAGACAGCCTTGAAGCCATTCTACTGTGTTGCCACATTAATAATTAATATTTTGTCTCTCAGTCGGTCAACATCAGAAGTATATGAGCTTATTAATATACGTGGTGATAAATATGGCTAGCTCCTTCAGCGAAGGGGCAATAAATACGGTTTTTGTGTTAATAGCCCAGTCAAATTAGATTTTTTCGAGGAATTAATTTCCAGAAAGCTGTAAATCGTTTTAATACCTTCGTTTGGTCCTAAATACATGTAGGCTAATCCGAGTTTGCACTATCCCAAGAGGTGTGCATAACTTTTGGGACCCAAATAACGTTGAAATTGATTCCTCTGAGTCTTTCCTTGTAGTTCGAAAACGGTACATCGGACGGAAAATATTAATCAGTTCCATATTAAAGAAGGTTAAATTCTGGGCCGAATGAACATCTCAACCTTCAAATTAGGTTTACTGGTATAGCCGAAATCGAAGATTCAAAACTGGAAAAAAACTTCTCGTTTAGGTGCAAACTTAAATTTTGCGACTTTCCAAGACCATCTTTGAAACAGATTCTCTTGTTGAAAAACCCATAGAATAAAAGTTGTAGAGCTGTAGATAATAAAATTTCACGTTGTATAGACAATTTTGATAAGTCTTTTAATTTCAAATGACTAGTTAACTAATTTAATCACGCGGGACAAACGCTGAAGGAAAAGAAGAAGAAGATTAATAATATTTAATGAAATTCCGAAAATGGCGAAACTTTCCGATAAAAGGCATGTTCGTGTTATGACATAATGATGTAATTACGAAAATTCAATCTACCTACTCTGATCACTGCTAACAACATTTCAATTCAAATATCTAAA
This sequence comes from Meconema thalassinum, assembly GCA_946902985.2. Classification (NCBI taxonomy): domain Eukaryota; kingdom Metazoa; phylum Arthropoda; class Insecta; order Orthoptera; family Tettigoniidae; genus Meconema; species Meconema thalassinum. The sequence goes on along the minus strand of OX336395.1, from coordinate 16,922,227 downwards.
ATATACGCAAATCAGTACACTAGTTATATAAATGTAGACACTCTGAGTAGTGATTCGGAGTAGTACGAATGAAAGACAATTTAATTAGAACAAAGTTGTATATTGACATTCTTTAATTAGTAACCATTATTAATATTATTTAATATAGTAATAGGAACATTTAAAATTGACATACATTGATAAAATAAGAATAGAAACTTGTTATAGAAATCAATAGTCATGCAGCAGAAAATAAGGCAGCATTCATGCTCGCATTTTCTTAGATGTCGATGGCCCTTCATCTACAAAGCTCTCAAGCTGGGCTGGCATGTCGAGCCACTGTTCATCGAGATCATCTTCAAAGGGACTGTCCTCAACTATTTCTGCTTCTGCGGCGATCGGCACGTGGGACACACCCTTATCCTCGAATGGTGCTGAATTCGAGCAGGACTGGCGGTGGCAGTTGAGGCAAATTGTTGAACATTATACCAACTTTCCGGCAGCTGCAACTCCCTGCACACCCCTTCTTACATCCGCAGAACACAGTGTTGAGGATTTCAGCTGGAGCTAGATCATTGGTGTTCATGGTGGGGAGAAGGCCATGGTCCGTCCTCTTCCAACCCCAGCGGAGAGGATCCTTTGGTCTATCATACCAGCCTTGGATTTGGTGGTAGACACGCAGAATACGTTGGGTGGCGGCTGCGTTTGTTGATGGTAGAGAGGCCTGATTGAAAGTTGGCATTATGAGGGATTTTTAGAATATCTCGTGGCGGATTTTACCCAAGGAGGTCTCATTGGCCATAGGTGAATATTGGGCCGCCAGGAATTGTTGACCTGCCGAAATGAGGTCCTCAGGATCAGCATCTGCATGGTGGAAAACCTTGACAGCCTCTATTAAAGCCACGTTGTTTTCAAGGAGTTTGACAGAATTCAACTTCGCTTGGCGATAGAGTGCAGAGTTTGTACCACACCTACTGATAGCATGCAAGAACAGTAGGTTCTGTTTGACAGCAGACGAGAAGTTGAAGTACCTCGGAGAGTAAAACGAGTTCTGAGAGGTCCCCTTTCCAGGTTTCATGATGTAAATGTTTGAATTCGGTGCTTTTGCAGTTAATAGGATCAATTGATCGGTGTCCTCTCCGATTATTATGACCGCCGCCAAGTTCTCTGCCATTTGAATGGCGGTACTAATGATGAGTGTGTCAGCATTCTTAAGAGCTTGCCTCACTTCAAACCCCTGATGTACTAATTTCTCGCGCAGCATGGATATAAGCCGTTCTTTGTTTGTTGCTGTCGTTGGACAAAAATTGTTCTTTCGGCATGGTCGCAGTCATCGTTTCAGTGAACACTACGTTAGAAGAAGAGTGCTTGCTTTTACGGCGAAGACACTCAGCTGATTTTGTATTCTTAACTGGTGCATCATCAGGGTAGTGGCAGGGTTGTAGTATTGCTTAACGTTGTCAACATATTAGGAGAGAATTGTTGAAAAATTTTCCTTGGATTCCCAAACCACTCGATGTAGAAGGAAGCCCCCAACAATTACAATGGCACTACCTACAAGAGCTGGTGGATCAGTAACTGGTGAAAATAAATTGTAGAACACAGATTTCTTTGTCTTCCGAATTCCTGTTTCATCAAAGATAGAAAGGGGATAAGGAGCTAACTCAGACAAATAATAATGTTTCCTCAGATTTTTTAAGAAGTGTTATGCGTCGGAAAAGTGTATCTGGATTTACTGGTATATCTTCGTCGTGAATCCTGACTTTCGTGTTGAAAGCTTTAAGAGGAACTACACTGATTTGTTTCGTAGAAATTTGACATTACCGAAGTCGTTGCCAATAATATTAGCAATACAAAGAATCCCTTTTTCAAACGCTTCATGGCAGTCAATTTTCACATCGGCAGTTACTCCTGTGCTAATGGACGTCACAAATTGTCCAGTTGGGATGGGATAGTGCGATGAAAACCAGTCAAGAAGGATCGCAACATCTGCATCGTCCCTCTGTACCTTTGATAACCTAGCGTCGACGTGCTGCTCTGAAGTACCATACGTCACGCCACAAAAGTCTTCCACTTGTACCGCTTTCAGAGATCTCATTACCACCTGCTCAATCGTCTGATCAGTGAATACACCAGACCAAAACTCGTCAGACCTTCTGATGAAAAATCAGCTGTTTCGTACATTTTGGTCGAGTTGGTATAACAACTTTGTATGAAAGAGCTGATTTTATTTTTACAATTTCAGAGATCAACAGGAGAACTATTCCGAAGATATGTGGTCTTGGAAAATCGCAAAATGTAAGTTTGCGCCTAAATGAGATATTTTCCCAGCTTTGAACTTTTCATTTCGGCTGTACCAATGAACTGAATTTCAAGTTTTGGATGTTCATTCGGAGCAGAATGTAACCTTCTTTAATATTGAACTGATTGATATTTTCCGTTAGACGTACAGTTCTGGAGCTACAAACAAAAACCCGGAAAGAGGAAAAATGTCGAGGTTATTTGGGTCCCAAAAGTTAGGCACACCTCATGGGATGGTGCAAACTCGGATTACACGCATTTAGGAACAAACGAAGGTTATAAAACAATTTCCAGCTTTCTGAAAATTAATCCCTCAAAACAATTTTTTTTGGATCTAATTTGATTGGCCTTTAAGTGAAGTGTGTGAGAGTGAATATTCTACTGATGTCGACGGATTTGATTTTACTGACGAAAATCCAAATAATGCCGGAGGACTGTAAACGCATATCATTGTAGAAATTGATCGTACTCAATACCTATTTGATAAAATTACTCTATGCTTGGGATATTTATAAACAATTAAATAAATATTAGGATTTTTATCACAAAAGATACTATTTAGAGTGTGTAGGCTGTCAAATTTATATTAAGTTTTCCAATTATTTTCTTTCTCACAGCATTATTTTTACAGATTTTATTAATACCCAAATGAAGGAAATTGTAATTATTTAGCTCGTTGTTCGTGAATAATTTGTTTACCTGCTAGAGAAAAAAGAATACCAACACACTAACTTGAAAACTAAATTGTTTGACATTTTGAAAACGATTGGAATAAAGTACAGGGACAGGAGGGTGATCTACAATCTATACAGAAACCAGACAGCAGTCATTCGAGCTGAAGGACATGAGAGAGAAGCTGGTATTCAGAAAGGTGTAAGGCAAGGCTGCAACTTATCACCCATACTTTTCAATCTTTACATTGAACAATCAATGAAGGAAATTGGAGAAAAATGTAGAGTGGGAGTGAAGATTCAAGGAGAAATAATTTCAACCCTGAGATTTGCCGATGACATAGTCATCTTGGCCGACACGCCTGAGGATTTGAATGAGTTTTTGAATGTTATGGACTCCGTCTTGAGGAAAGAATTGATGATGAAAATTAATAAATGTAAATCGAAAATATTGGAATGCAGCCGCAATAAATCAGAAACCTCTAAGGACATCAAATTGGCAGGTGAAACACTAAAGGCAGTAGGAGACTTCAGTTACCTAGGAAGCAAATTAACCAGTGATGGACGAAGCAAAGAGGATATAAAAAGTAGGGTAGCTCAGTCAAGGAAAGCATTTCTAAAGAAAAGGAATCTGTTGACATCGAATATAGATTTAGGTATTAGGAAGTAATTTTTGAAGGCCATTGTCAGGAGCGTGGCACACTATCGAAGTGAAACATGGACTATTGGTGCAGCAGAAAAGAGGAGAATTGAAGAGTTTATAATGTGGTGTTACAGGAAATGACGAAGATCAGATGGGTTGATAGGGTTACAAACGAAGAGGTATTAAGACTAGTGGGAGAGGAGTGATGTTTCTGGCGGCTGCTAATGAAGAGAAGAGATAGGATGGTAGGACACATACTGTGACAACCAAGAATAGCAAGCTTAGTTAAGGAAGGAAGGGTTGAGGACGAGGACAAGAACTGTAGGGGTAGACCAAGGTTAGAATATGTTGAACAGATTGCCTCGGATGTAGGGTGTGGTAGCTATGTAGAGATGAAACGATTAGCTCAGCACTGGGAGGCAAGGAGATCTGCATCAAACCAGTCAAAGGACTAAAGACTCAAACAACGTCTTGCACAAGTAGGTCCGTGAAGAACTATATAGCCTATTTTCATATATCCTACTTATGTTAATTGCCTCTCCCAACATTCAAAATTTCAGTTTGATTGCTCTAGTAGATTCGTAGATATTGAGAAAGGACTAAATATTGCGGATGGTCGCCATGTTGGATTCTTATTTATGTACTGTAGGTCTTAAGAGTTATGTACTGTTTCATGAAGATAATTGTGTACGTGTAGTATTCCAACTTCAATCACATGATTAGGACACAAGAAGTAAAGACAAGATTTTAAAATTTCACACAGCTGCCATCTTGTGGTTATGGAAATAATTGAAAAAAAATAGATGCCAGTAGATTACATTTGTATAAGGATTTACTGTACCAAGTGTCATTGCACTCATATGGTTAAATTGCGAGAAACGACCATGTGAATATTTATACTTCGCGTCGCCGCCATGTTGGATTTGTGATCACCAGGTTATTAAAAGTCCTATAGGTGAACTTATGTTCATAGACCCTATAAACATTAAAAAAATCAGTTTGATTGCTGTAATAGATCGTAGATATTCAGAACCATCTAAATATTTCGGATGGTCGCCATGTTGGATTGCTAAATGTATAGGCCATAGAGGCATGTACCATTAAAGGAAAATTATTGCGTAGGTTCATTATTCAAACTTTCACTTCGATCGCATGATTACGACACAAGAAATAAAAACTTAATTTTAAAATTCCGCTATCTTCAGGTTACATAACAATTGAACTAAATTAGATACCAGTGCATTACAATGTGTATTAACATTTCTTGCACAAGTTTCATTGCGTTTGGGTCATTAAATCGTGAGAAAGGTCTTGGCCGCCATATTCGTTTTGTAGTTAACCGGTGTTTGTAAGTCTTCTAGACGAACTTCCAGTAGTGCCCTTTATCTCCGTTCAAAATTTCAGGGTGATACCAGTAATAGTTTCAGAGAAATAGAATGCCGGTGAAATAATTCGCACAGCTGCCATCTTGAGTTTATGTAAACAAAGGAACGAAGTTAGATGTCGGTGCATTACAATGTGTATAACCATTTACTGTACCAAGTTTTATTGCGTTTGGTTGGTCAAATCGCGAGAAACGTCTATTTTAAAGTCGCAAATTCGATTGGCCACCATGTTGGTTTTGTAGTTACCTGGTTTTTAAAAGTCATATAGGAGAACTTCTAGTAGTTGCCTCTATCACCGGAAAATATTCCAGGGTGATAACAGTAATAGTTTCGGAAATATTGAATGCTGGTGAAATATTTCGCAGAGCCGCCATGTGTGATTGGTGAGACGTAACAAAATTTGAAGGGCACGGTCGGGGTTGTCCGGAATAGTGCTATGAACTTGTCGAGTTTCATTGAAATCGCTCTAGCCGAATAAAAGTTATAAGGGGGGGGACACACACACACCATCACACACAGATCTCTTAAGCCTATTTTTTCATAAATGAAAATAGGCTAAAAATATAGGTGGGAGATAATTTGAAACACTTGTAATTTCAGTAAGCCTATAGCATATTCACTTATTAATTGCTGGGCATCGAAAGGGCTCTCATCAAATTTTAACCCTTTTGGTGCTAAGCAATTAATTAATACCCCTTCTCAATACATTTTGCAACACACATGGTACAAAAAGAAGGTTAAGGGTTAATATGTGGAACTTGAAAACTCCTTTGATAGCAAAACTGGTTTGGCATATGCTACTTGATCTTCTCACTACTATGGGTTAACTTGTGTTTCTTCAAAACATATATGTGGACAAATTTGAATCCGCATGTGCTACACGAGTATAGCTTCTCAACACTATGGGGTAGCATGTGAGTCTTCATATGTCCCTTATGTTTAAATTTGGCTTTGCATGTTCCACAGGAAAAGCGCTTCTCAAAGTATGGGTTAACATGTGTCTCTTCAAACTACCTTTATGATTATATTTGACTTCGCATGTTCCACACGAGTAACGCTTCTCACCAGTATGGGTTAACATGTGTGTCTTCAAACTACCTTTCCGATTAAATTTGGCTTCGCATGTTCCACACGAGAATGGCTTTTCACCAGTATGGGTTAACATGTGTGTCTTCATATGACCTTTATGATTAAATTTGGCTGCACATGTCCTACACCAGAATGGCTTCTTACCTGTATGGGATAACATGTGTGTCTTCAAATCTCACTTTTGATTAAATTTGGCTACGCATGTTCCACACGAGAAACGCTTCTAACCAGTATGGATTAACTTTTGTGTCTTCAAATTACCTTCATTACTAAACTTGGCCACGCAAGTTCCACACGAGTACTGCTTCTCACCAGTATGGGTTAACATGTGTCTTTTCAAATTACCTTCCTGATTAAATTTCGCTTCGCATGTTCCACACGAGTATCGCTTTTCACCAGTATGGGTTAACATGTGTGTCTTCAAATTACCTTCCAGACTAAATTTGGCTTCATATGTTCCACACGAGTAACGCTTCTCACCAGTATGGGTTAACATGTGTGTCTTTAAATAATCTTTGCGGCCATATTTGGATTCGCATATGCTACAAGAGTATCGCTTCTCACCAGTATGGGTTGCCATGCGTCTCTTCATATTACCTTCTAGACTAAATTTGGCTTCGCATGTTCTACACGAGTAACGCTTCTCACCAGCATGAGCTAACATGCGTGTAATCAAATTCCATTTCCGTGAAAAATTGGCTGCGCATGTGCTACACGAGAATGGCCTCACCCCAGTGTGGTTTAACATGTGTGTCTTCATATGACCTTTATGAAAAAATTTGGCTTCGCAAGTGCTATACGAGAGTTCCTTCTCCCCAGTATGGATTAGCATGTTTCTCTTCAAATAACGTTTGTGGGTTAACGGGTCAGCTTTCAAATTTTGTTGATTTGTAATATGCCTTTCACATTCAGTGCCGGTATTCTGTCCTCTAGTATTACGTAAAGCGTATATCTTCCTTACAGCAGGATCCGTAGTATCAGGACATCCCAGCCTGTAATCATTGGTAGTAATACAATGCAGTGCGTTGATAATCTGAGAAAAACGAATAAAACTTTCAAAATCCAGAGATCAAACTTATGAAAATAATGATAAGTGGACCAACATTCATTAATATCACTACCAGGAATACTGTACTTATCTAATACCTGGAACTGATTTAGTTTTTAATATTCAATGCTATGTTTTTTATACAGTCTGAATATTTTCAAATTACTTATAAACTATGCAAACAAAATGGTGTGACACGTTAAGAGTGTTTGGTGTCATAGCTTTCCTTGGTAAATATGAAATCCGTATCTATTTCAAAAGTACTGATTATACATGTAAATGGCAACTTATAACCAGACACATTCTGTGTGTCAAAAGTCAATTTGGTCCTTGATCAGTTAAATTAATTGAAATTATTGAATGATTATGGAAATTGTGTGCTAATTAAGACTACCAGTGAAAGTGTTCAACTTATTTCATACCACATTGGCCGCTTTAACAACATGGATCAACGGGGATATGATTATTTAATAGAATCTGGATAACTGAAATCCATCTGACTTAGGAATTGCATGCTCGTACAGATGACAGAATAAACCATATTATATTCCCTACAGCATAGCCATGCTGGCATTTGGATGAAGGAGGGAATTTTGGATCTGCAAATCATGTGATTTCGAAACCAGATGGGCTATTATGCTTCACTCTTGAATACATCGCGGATGAATGGTTATTTAGGGCTACATAAATTATGTAGAGGTGATTAGCTTTAGGTACAAGAAAATATCAGTTACTATATATAATGGTGGCTTGTTATAATATACAGAAAGGGGTAACTCTTTAAGATTGAACACTCATTATAGCGAACATTTATCCAACTCTTGGCTCACCACAATGTGACTCCCGTCTAACCACGTACTCCAGCTTGGAACATAAAATATGGAATCCCCCCCAACGATTCAATATCCCGACCTGTATTTGGACGTCAAAAAATTCACACTTTGAACACTGTTATTCTAAATTAATAATCGAAGTTACATTCTATGTTTCAAAATATCTGACATAAGTATCTCAGGGGTTTGTCAAACCTGGCAAAATATCATAAAAGTGATGAAATTGAGGAAGAAATTTCACTTCTTGCACAAATCGATGCATTTGCTTAAATAAATCCGTATACGCACGTGCATAAGTGGCTGAGCTTTCGCACGGGCGGCGTTTATGTTGAGGGACGTCAATCATTCTTGAGGTTACCATTCTATCTCCGCAGAACCTACTCACCCTACGTCCGAAGGAATTCGTTCAAAATAGGCTAATCTTGGTTATCCCCTAGATATCTTGACCTCAACCCATCCTTCCATAACAACTGTAAGGTTTCAATTCCAGTTGCCTTATGTGCCATACCAAGCTATCTCTTTTATTCATAACCACTCGTCAGACTCATTTACCCCCTCCCACTCGGGCTAATACCCTTCATTAAATACTATATTTAATCTTTTAATCATCACTATTTTCCTGCAACACCACAATCAAATATTTCTATTTTTATATATTCTGCAGCAAAAACAATCCAAGTTTCGCATCCATATAGTGCCAAGCTCCAGGCAATCGCTTCAAAAATGACTTTTTATAACCTGGATTTATAATACACTTAAACAGATGTCAACCCAATCTTTATATCTTATTTGCTTTGTCCATTCTGTGCCCAAGTTGGAGTCACCAACGTCTCTTAGTGTTTCAACAGCCAATCGATTTCAATATTTTTATTTTAAATCTTCCTGCTGCATTCCGTTTATTCTGTTTCAAACACAATGATTTTATTGTGAAATCTTTCCTCAACACCTCGTACACACCAATTAGAAACATGATCAAATCCTCTGGTGATGAGGACAAGTTGACTTTGTCGTTAGTAAGACACCGAGTCAAAATTACTTTATCTTCGTCCTCATTTCTACTTTAAATTTACTAGGCATTTCCTTCGTTACTTGCCATATCTAAAGATTCAAAAGTATGATTGATAAAATGCAGTCTTACCTTATATCATTCTAAATACCAGTCTCTCTCTCATGTCTGTGGAATCTAATAAACACCAGCTGGTTGTAGACTCACTCAGAATCCTGAATTGTATTGGGATACTTTTCAAACTGTCAACCAGTATCTCCAATCAACATTATACAAAGCTTTATTTATACTAAATATGCCACGAATGTTTTCCTCTCGATCTTTATTCCACCAAGAACAGTCTGATACTTATTACAACTACCCTTGTTCCTCAGATTCCTGTTCACTGAACTTGTCTTTACCTAACTCGGCTGTCATCCCGACCATTTGTTTCTCATCATCATCAGCTTCTAAAGGCTGAAAGCCTTGTCGTTGCAGCCATTTCTTACGGTCTTCAGCAGTCCTCTTCATATTGGCATACGAGTCACATTCCATCTCCTTGACAATGTTCTTGAGATACGATTGTCTTGGTCGTCCCCTTGGTTTTGTCTGAGTATGTATCCCATGGATTTTGCTTTCCTTTTCTTGATGGTGTTCAACAGGCATCGATTCTCCTGAATTTGGTTCAGAACAAGCTCATTTGTCTTTCTTTCCATCCAGCTTGATCGGGTCATTCGTCTCCAAAACCACATGTCAGCTGCCTCAAGTATAATTCTTCTCTTTACCCAAGTGTCCATGTTTCACAACCATAGATCAACACACTCGAAACAATGGTCTTGAGAAATAACTTCCTAATCTTCATGTTGAGGTGGCCATTGAACAGCAAATTCTTCTCATTTTAAAAGGCTTTCTTCGCCAATTAAATCATTTATTTTTTAACAATGTCCCAATTTGTAATATTAAGGAAATCTTCACAGTGCACAATATTTTCAGCAAGGCTAATCAAAGCCACCCGTAGTAGTATTGTAGAGTTATTTTATACTTATATGTTTTTAATGTACCAACTATTTATGTACATAGGTACGCAATATGATAGCATATTTTTGACAGAGTTTAGCAAGTAGAATGCATTGTATACAAAAGTGTGTTTTTCTTCATGTTTTTCTATCGATTTTCTTAATGGTGTAAAATGTTATCTTTAAGTCACTCAGTAGACTGAAGAAGGGACTTTTTAAATGTCCCGAAACATGTATCTTTTATAAACCATGATGTTAACTGTATTGAAAGGGCGGAAAATAAATTTAAATTTTACTGAATCAATTATGATGTGACGAACGCTATTCTTTTCTCAATTTCTGAGCTGCACCTGTTGTCATAATTAATCATACTTCCCAAATAGCAAAATTCCGTTACTTGTTCAATGGCACTATCATTTAACATTATATTAGATAAAATTGGTTGTTTCTTTTAACCAACCACCATTAATTTTGTCTTCCGAGAATTAACTCTTAGCCCGAATTTTCCTAAGGATTTCCGAAAAACTTTTAACATTCTATTCATTTCACATGCAGAGTTTGCTAAAAGTGCAATATCATCTGCAAAGCGAATGCTATGAACCTGTAATCCATTTAATGTTAATCCTTTTGTGTTCTCTTTTAATGTATATAGATATTAAAAAGATATGGTGATAGAGTACAACCCTGCCTTACACATCATCTTAGTTTTGCTTCCCTATTATTGCCATTAACTGTCATTTCGGTAGTTTGATTTTTATTTTATATATTTTCAGAATTTCCAGTCAATCCTGACTTTGGCAAATGTAAGAAATAAGGTCTTCCAATTGCCATTATCAAATGCTTTTTCTATATCAATGAATACTATATAGGTTTTTCGATTAACTTCCAGTCTTCTTTCTAAAATTTGATTTAATGCTAGGATAACCTCCCTAGTCCCTTTCCTTGTTCAAAATCCATACTGATCACTATCCAGATGTTGATCAATTTCCTTGCTTAGTCTATCTTTGATGATGATCAATAAAATCTTTGATGCACGTGAAAGAATGGCTAATGTTCTATGATTAGAACAATCACAAGCATTTCCTTTCTTGGGTAGTGTGATTGTTCGAATTTTAATAAAATCAGGAGGTACAATTCCATCCTCATAGCATTTAGTAATGATTTGAAAAAGTCATTCCTAAATGCTTACATCACAACATTTTAAGAGCTCTGCGGGAATGTTATCTACACCAGTTGCTTTATTTCCTTTCAGTTTAGTGAGATCTGCATAAAACTCTGCTTTAGTTATAGTTGGACCTTTATCATCTTCTATATAAATACTATTGTCAGTAATATCTGGTCCATCATACAAATCTTCAAGGTATTCCTTCCATCGCTCACATACCTTTTCATTTTCAAACAATAGCTTCCCTTTGGAATCCTTAACTACTTTGCTTGTGATGCGTTGGTGATAGCTCAAAGATTTCACTTTAAAATAAGCTTTGTTAGGTTTCACATTCTTCAGGTCATTCTCAATACCCACCCATACCCACTTCATCCAATTTTCTTTCTCCTTGCGACATTTCCTTGTTATTTGATTCTTTAGAGACTTATACGCTTGAGTGTTTATATTTCTAAATTTGGTCCTTTATTCAATAAGCTCGAGGATTTCCTGGGTCATCCATTTCTTTTTCGGTTCCAATTTCCTTTTGCCTAGTACTTCCGTTGCAGCTGTTTCTAAACCATTTCTTATATAACCCCATCCTAAAGTCTCCAATTATCCAACATCTTTAATGTTTGTACTTCATTAGGATCCTGAAGCTTATTTAAACACCATCTCTTTTGTCCAAATGTTTCATTCCACTTGAACCTTATATAACATTTAGCTGCAACTAGGATGTGATCACTATCAATTTCTGCCCCAGGGTAACTATGGCTGGCTTTCACTTGGTTCCTATATCTTTGTTTAACTATGATGTAGTCAATTTGCAACCTTCTTCTATCTCCAGGTGCTATCCAAGTGTAACGTCTTCTCTTAGGAACTTCGAAACAGCTATAAGTCATTACCATCTCATGTTGCTCACAGAATTCGAGTAATCTTTCTCCTCTCACATTGCCATCACCCATGCCAAACTTACCAGCATACTTAAGATCATTATGTGAGCCAACGGAAGCATTAAAATAGCGCATTAAAATAATGTTTGAATTCTCCTTTACTATGCCAAACAATTCTTATATGTCATCATACATTTCTTCAATTTCTTCATCATCAGCATTTATTTATCCTCCTAATAAAAACATCCAAGCGTTAGTCATCACACTCATTGTAGGAGAACCTTCCCATCTGTCAGCTCCTGCTTTCTTCAGTATACACTGTTCGATAAGAATCTTTTATAACCCTTCACATACCTATCAAAGATCCAAAGTATTAATAAGCGAAGTAAACAGAACAGATATTCAGCCCCTATGCATCGTAGCAACTCAATTGGTACATAACTGATGTCTGGTGGTCCCTAAATATGTCGGTCTTCTAGCGGCCAACCAATTCTGATTCAAATATTAAATCTCCTCTTTTATGCTCAGCGGTTTCCTCTCCTCTTTCACTTCATTATTCTTGATATTCTTAGCCCTATACAAACGTTCTGTGTGTTCATTCTATCAGTCTACCTTCTATTCTATATTTATTAAAGGTTTTCACCTCAGTCACTAATATTGGAGCACTTAAGCCATCTTTATCCGAAAGAATTCTTAATCTTTCGATAAGCTGCATAAACAATTCCTACTTAAAAACAATTATGTACATTTGGATATTTCTGTAGTTTCATTTAAGGAGCATGTACATCTTGGTAATTTGGCCCCGTGTACTTAGGTTGCATTTTGTATGTTTGAATATTTCTGATAACCTGTATATTCTGATGTCTGTATTAAATTGTGTATTTGGAATCAAGTCTGGCATTGGGAAGGAGGCGGGTGTAGCCTGAAATTAAAAACAATCCTCGTGTTTGCCTGGAGTAAAAGAAGGAAATCCAAAATGAACAGTTCGAGGATGGCTGGTGAGGATATTGAGCCCACCTGATCTCAATTTGACCTCATGTGTCTGAATGTACCCAGTCCCTCTCCTCAGACCAGAATTAAAATCCTTGGCAGGGCTAACAACCAAATCCATACCTCCGGGTCGACAGCCAACTATGCTGTAACACCTTGAGGTAATCATTGCTCATATTTATTCGAACCATTCACTTTAGCTTTATTGTACTTCATCATTTCCTCAAATTTCAGATGTCTGTTTTCTGCCTCTCTATTTCATGTCATTCACTCTCGTTCATCCATCATTCATTCATATTGGAGTATATTCTGAGTGAACCAAAATCTGTACCTTCTACTCGTTCTGTATCTTCTTTCCTCTCGGTCAATGTTCACTTCTACAGATTTCTGTTTCAAAGATTCGAGTTCCTGGCATTGGAGTTTTCATCTACTTCATAAAAACCAGATTGTAGTCAGAATTTGTGCTGGCCCCAGAGTGCGTTTTGAAATCCCAATTCATACTTCGGAATCTCTACTTGATCACAATGAAATCAATTTATAAACGTCCTATACCTCCTGGTCTCATTCAAGTGTTTATAGTTCTGTTGTGTTTGTTAGAAACGTGTTAGCTATGCCTTATTAGTGATCGCTGCAGAATTCTACCAGCCTGCTCAATCCTTCGTATATTTCATGCATTCCACATTTCACCGCTATATTTTCTTCTCTTCCATTTCTTAACACGGCATTTCAATCTCAGTTTTGAACATTTACAATCTGCAGAATTACACCTTCTGTAATTTTTAGTAGAATTTTATAACTTCTTTACTATCGGTTTGATTGGTAGCCTGCTAGACTTATACTACTCTAATGCACGTAGTTTTCGTTCTAATTTTAACTACAATAAGCCTATAATGCTCATATTGTTCTACCCAGTGGGCAAGTTCCCCAGTCAATATGAAACTTATACCCCATATCCGTTATTTGATTTTGAATTAAATATCCTCTAGTCCCCTGGACAGAAGTCCCATTCATCCTGCCTGCATACGTCACTAATCCAACATAAATCCAACTTCAACCTATATATTTCCCATTTCATGTTCATAAAGCTTCCTCTGGATAATCACATTTCTAATATCCATGTTTCAACCAGTAGAATGCCAGGCATCCCATTTGTCACCTTTGTGATGTTAACCCCCACTAGAGTAGCCCAATATTTTAATCCAGACGAATGGTTTTGGCCTAGACCAATTTATTATTGTTAGGTGAAATCCAATCCAAACCTTCGTTTTGTCTAATCCAATGGGTTTTGACAATGGTTTTAGCGATATATACAACCCTGGTTTTCGTCATGCACGAATAATCTTTAATTAGTGGAGTGCATTTTGTATTCCACATGTTGGCAACAATGTGTGCGCCTCGGTATGTTCTCCTTGTTGACAGTTGAACGAGATTCAAGCGCCGTTGTTGTTAAAAGAGCAATAAATAAAAACAAATCTTTCCATAATTTAGCACATATTTCAGGTGCAGTAGTGACCATGGTTACTATTTTGAATAGGTAATGTCCCCCAGAAGATGAAACAGAGTATGTAAAAGCTACAATGACGTCTGATGCAAGTGATAAACCATGTTCTGGTCTCATTCTACTTTCTTGCATTTCTTCCAAAGGACAAAACCTTCGTCTTTGAAATGCCGATCTTCATACCATACTCCCTACATTTCTGTTGAAGTTCAATCATATTGGAGTCCATCATTACAACCAGGTCATCCGAATAGGCCAGACTACTTACCTTGAAATTCACCCAGCCAGTTTATGCCCTTCAACAATTGGTCCATATAACAAACACAGTAGTGGTTTAATCCTTGCCTCACTCCTGTACAAACCATGAACCCATCAACTCTCACTGTAAATTGATTATAATACATAAATACTATTGATTGCCTGTAGCAGCCTTCCCTCGATACCATAATCCCTCAATATGCTAGGTGCTCTATCGTACGCCTTCTCAAGTAACACAAACACAACTGTCTGTAGTATTCCTCAATAACTTGGCGCATACTCAAATTGTGATCTTGACATCCTCGTTGTGGTCTAAAGCTACTCAGGTTTTCATCCATCGTACTCTCGGCCAATGATCGAAGTCTCCTTTCTACAATGCCTGAGTACACTTTGCCCGGGACACTTATCAAAGAAATACCGCTATAATTATTGCAATCTTTCCTGTTAGCTTGCTTATAAATTGACGTGAAATCTGCTTTTCTCTAGCCAGAGGGTACATTTCCTAAACCCAATGCTAATTTGATTATCCTCTGCTTTCCCACTACACTTTACAATTCAACTACCCCTGCTGCTTTGTTTATTTACCACCCTCTCTACTTCTTCAACCTGTCCTCATTCTCCTCCTGCATAACCTCAAAGTCTGCCACATAAGTCTCCATTAAGGGGAGGAGTGGCTGAATTGTTAAAGTTTCACAGTTTTCATCATAACATGACCAGATTTTAATCTCTTACATAGAGAGTTGCTGGCATCTGTTGTGCTAATTTTTATAGCTTGAGTTGAGTGTTTGAGTTATTGAAAATTTTTGTATTAAAAAAGTGGTCCCTTAACAAAGTCATTGAATCAAAGGGTTCATTTGACCAAGCTAATTCTTTTCCTAAATGCAGTTAAAATGTAGAGAAACAATTATTGCTCTGGGGTTTGGGGTTAGTTAGATGGATACTGTTCTTTCTAGAAATATTTAAACTCTTATTTTAAATATTTTTGAAATTCAGCATTATTAATTAAAATCTACCTAACAAAATTACATTAAAACTCAAGGCAGTTCAAAACCCAAAGCACATTTACATTACTGTACCTTTAGCAACTATTGTACCTAGTAACAACAATGTGTGATAAGAATTGCACCACATGGAGCATATTGTACACAGCAACTATTGTACCAAGTAACAACAATGTGTGATAAGAATTGCACCACACGGAGCATATTGTACACAGCAACTATTGTACCAAGTAACAACAATGTGAGATAAGAATTGCACCACAAGGAGCATATTGTACACAGCAACTATTGTACCAAGTAACAACAATGTGTGATAAGAATTGCACCATACGGAGCATATTGTACACAGCAACTATTGTACCAAGTAACACTAATGTGTGATAAGAATTGCACCACACGGAGCATATTGTACACAGCAACTATTGTACCAAGTAACAACAATGTGTGATAAGAATTGCACCACACCGAGCATATTGTACACAGCAACTATTGTACCAAGTAACAACAATGCGGGATAAGAATTGCACCACAGGGAGCATATTGTACACAGCCACTATTGTACCGAGTAACAACAATGCGTGATGAGAATTGCACCACACGGAGCATGTTGTACACAGCAACTATTGTACCATGTTACAACAATGTGTGATAAGTATTGCATCACACGGAGCATATTGTACACAGCAACTATTGTACCGAGTAACAACAATGTGTGATAATAATTGCACCACAAGGAGCATATTGTACACAGCAACTATTGTACCATGTTACAACAATGTGTGATAAGAATTGCACCACAAGGAGCATATTGTACACAGCAACTATTGTACCATGTTACAAGAATGTGTGATAAGAATTGCACCACACGGAGCATATTGTACACAGCAACTATTGTTCCGAGTAATTACAATGCAGGATAAGAATTGCACCACACGGAGCATATTGTACACAGCAACTATTGTACCAAGTAACAACAATGCGTGATAAGAATTGCACCACGAGGAGCATATTGTACACAGCAACTATTGTACCGAGTAACAACAATGCGTGATAGGAATTGCACCACACGGAGCATATTGTACACAGCAACTATTGTACCGAGTAACAACAATGTGTGATAAGAATTGCACCACAAGGAGCATATTGTACACAGCAACTATTGTACAATGTTACAACAATGTGTGATAAGTATTGCACCACAAGGAGGATATTGTACACAGCAACTATTGTACCAAGTAACAACAATGTGTGATAAGAATTGCACCACACGGAGCATATTGTACACAGCAACTATTGTAACAAGTAACAACAATGTGTGATAAGAATTGCACCACACGGAGCATATTGTACACAGCAACTATTGTACCAAGCAACAACAATGTGTGATAAGAATTGCACCACACGGAGCATATTGTACACAGCAAGTATAGTACCAAGAAACAACAATGCGTGATAAGAATTGCACCAAACGGAGCATATTGTACACAGCAACTATTGTACCAAGATACAACAATGTGTGATAAGAATTGCACCACAAGGAGCATATTGTACACAGCAACTATAGTACCAAGTAACAACAACGTGTGATAAGAATTGCACCACACGGAGCATATTGTACACAGCAACTATTGTACCAAGTAACAACAAAGTGTGATAAGAATTGCACCACACGGAGCATATTGTACACAGCAACACATTGGAAAAGAGCTATGCGAGAAAGAGGCAAGATAATATTTACTGCCCTCCTCCTTCTGCTTCCCCTTCACATCCCCTCGCTTTTTCTTCCCGAGATATTTCCTGCCACTTTGCAAGTCTCCTGGTCATTTCCCGTCTTCTGTATTATTATTATTATTATTATAACAGCAGCTCAAATGTTTACATGTCATGCGGGCTCATACGAAGACGCCTCTACAAGCTTCACAATAGCCGGTATTAAAATAAAATCATTTTCTGAAAGAGGAAGAATTGGGCTATTTTTGTATGAATAAAACAAACAAAAAACCGTTTTTGCTCCAAAATTCGCAAAATTCAGTCATACCTCCTCTTAAATGGTACTTGCTACTATATATAAAAGTTGGTAACCCTTCCATATAAACCACACCATAAAGTGCATACTAATCCAACTCTCGGCACTTCTCCGCAAGCCTTGCTCAGGAACAATTTAATCCGAATGTTTACTTTTCAACAACCAACAGCTTAATCCCACTCCTCCGAAATAGTACAGTGGAACGTGGCTATAATTCGAAATCTTCTATAATTCGAATTTTCCTCTCGGTCCCTAGCATTTTATATACAATCAATGCTAAAAGATCGTGGTTAATTCGAATTATATTTTGGATAATTCAAAGTTTTTACGTGTAAAAAGTCGATCGGAAGCCAAACAGTTGGGTCAGTTCCCGAAAAAACTGTTCCGAGTGCAGCCCAAGCAACAAACTTAGGCGATTTTTTGAAAATAGAAATGACGTAAGCGGTTCTGTTTTCCGTTCTCAAATTTGTTAGATTCTTTGTGATGGCTGAGAGACTTAATTGTAGGAAACAGGTAAAAATCTCAAACTATTTTGAAAAACAGTAGAATTCTCTATGACTTAACTAGATTGCTGGATTACTACTGTTGTTAAATAGGGGTTTAGTACATTTTGGTTTTATTTTCCGTTTGAAACTTTTGAGGTTATTCACGATACAGTCCCTATAAAGTACTGTTGTCTGTTAATCTGCTTTGTTGAACGTAAATCATTATGTAAACGTAATACAATATATTTTCTCTACCCTTTTCAAAGAACTTTATTAATTCGAATGTTTGGATAATTCGATTTTTTGTACTGGTCCCTTGAGGTTCGAATTATCCAAGTTCCACTGTATCATGAAATATTGACCTGGGTTTGCACTCCAACATGTTAACATTATGTACACCGTTATTCCAATTATCTTCCGGTGCTGGAAATATCGCTATACCAGTTCCGGGCCTCTGTGAATGTTTGTTCGGTTTTGATGCAAGTTTAAATGTGTGTTTCGGTGTCGATGGTTATTGCATTAAGGAATGGTCGTAGGACGACGTGTGAATTTTTTTTTGTAAGTCCGGCCTTTTATCATTGTGTTTTGGATTAAAATTTTAGTTGAAGTGATTTTGTTGCTATGTGAATTAAAATCGTTGATGTCTCATGATGTAACATTGTTGTGATTTGTCAACCTAGGTTACAAAAGGTCAATACGGGTTGAGGACACATAGACACACAAGAGGAGGTTTAGAGTAGGGGATGTTCCTAACAACACTTATCACTGCGGCATATGTACAGTATTTTCTTCAAGCAGACGAGAGTAACTTCCACAAGACAAATTGTCATCAAAAAGGATGACTAACTTTTCTTAACCCTGGACCCTTCCAGCCTGCAGCCGCCATGACTATTATTTGCCTTTGACATTCTTTCAGTTGCCATATTAATCACAGTTGTAACAGACCAATTCTTTGCTATAGATCGGTTTTGGGGCACTGAGTACCCCAATGTAGGTTAGTGTTACATTTCTTGTTGAGTACTTTCCGCGAACCAAGGACCACTATGATGTGTGCAGAGTGTAAGATGTATGTATGCAAGAGTCATATCGTACCTGTTTGTGTCAATTGTAGAGATTACATTCAGAAAAACACTCCAAAACATGAGTTGTTGCAAAATATTGAAAAAAACGGTATGTTTTTTTAATATCATTTTATTTTTAGTATAGAATAATTAAGTCCACGAACCTACTACAGTGTCGTAGCAAGCGGAGAGGTGATACTCCGACGTGGCGCGTCCCAGGTGCCAGATAGGGGGGTCCTCATCGGCTTGCCGGCGGACTTGAGCAAAATAAAATAGCTCTCGCGGACCAAACACACAACAACCTCTACGGTTAACAACCGCAGTTGTAACTCGGAGCTTGCTCCATACAAGGTTGAATACCTTTGAAAGTCAAACATGGAAGGAAATCTTTTAAGGAATAATCCACCTAGACTGCATTCGGATACGGTGGGCAGTCACCTGAAAGATACCCTAGATGAGTCGGAGCATCTAAAAATACCCCCGACAGAAAGAAAACCCAAATTTGGACTGAAGATAGGACAGATAAACTATATAGCAACACACAATATAAATTCCATCATACAGCCAGGAAAACTCAAAATTTTGACAGACGAAATGGATCGCAAAGGGATTCTAATAACCAGGCTTCAAGAAATGAGAAACACCGATCAGGAACCAATAGAATCACAAGGGTATAGAATTTACAAGGGAATACCAGGAAAAAGAGCAATGAAGCAATGTCCACAATTCGGAACAGGATTTGTAGTCAATCTCAAAACAATTGTCCAACATAGAATTTAAAGCATTATCCCCTAGGCTCTCGACACTAACTCTAAAAGCTGCAAATAAAACATATACCATTCTAAATGCCCATGCCCCAACTAATGATAAAAATAATAAGAAAGAACACAAAGATGATGTGGAGGGATTTTGGGAGCTTTTAGATCAGACAGCAACAAACATAAATAAAGGTCACACCAAAATTTCAATTGGAGACTTTAATGCCCAGTTAGGAAACTAAAAAAGATATAGAGACATAATAGGAAAATGGCCAGCACAGAGAAGAACAAACAGGAATGTCATAAGACTGGTGGAATTTTACAGGAACCATGATATGATCTCCAAATTAACTTACATCAAGAGAAGACCAAATAAACTCAAAACTTGGAAACATCCAGATTGGAAAAAAGGTGAATGGCAACTAGATCATGTTTGTATGGATAAGAACTATCACAGGGGGATCTACAATGTGAAAGTTCTGAGAGGAACAGATACTGGATCAGATCATTACATGATAAAGATTAAAATTCAATTTACCCCGTTGACAAAGAAAAAAACTCACCTAAAAAAGAAGAGAACATACGACCCTCATAAACTAATAAATAACAAGGGATACAAAGAACGAACTAGATATATTAAAATAACAGATGATCTAGAGGAAATAGTTCCCGAATTGAGACAAATAGCTGAACAAGTAGCCCCAATAAATCCAAGGAAGAAACACCAATGGTGGAACGATGAGTGTGATAATAAAGTGGAAGATAGACATCAAGCCTGGTTACGGTATCAGAGTCAAAAAACAGATGAATCACACTTGGATCTCATAAAACAAAGGAAAATAACTCAAAAAAATAATACGAGGGGTTAAACGGCTATACCAAGAGGATATACTTCTGATGATCGAAGCAAATTGCGCGAAAACAAACTCAAGAGATTACTACAGAATTTTTAGCAAACAACTACATAGATATGAACCTCCAACATTAATGTTAAAAGACAAAAATGGCGAGTTAGCTCATAGTAATATGAGAAATACGGAAATTTTAGCAGAAACATTCAACAAGTTGCTAAATTGCGAAGATCCACCAGAACTGCTTCAAATAAATACAGACACCACTATTAAAACACCATCAGAAAACATAAATCCACCCACAATCCAAGAAGTCTACAAAGCGCTGAGAGAGCTCAAAAACTACAAAGCGAATGGAGAAGATCAAACATTTGCAGAATTGTGGAAATATGCAGCAGAACCAGTAAAGATTACATTACACCAATGCATAGTGAACATTTGGATCAAAGAAGAACTGCCAGACCATTGGACTACTGCTATAATACATCCATTACACAAGAAAGGAGAAAAATCAAATCCTGACAACTATCGAGGAATTTCCCTTTTGGATATCACATATAAAATCATGTCACGAATTCTATATAATCGTTGTAAAGGTCAATTAGAACTGGAAATAGGAGAATATCATTGTGGATTTCGGCCATGGCGAAGCTGCCCTGAACAGATAATCACCTTAAAATTAGTAATGGACTACTACAAACGTAGACAAAAACAGCAAGTCATAACCTTCGTAGACTTCAAAAAAGCTTATGATTGCATACATAGATCTTCATTGCTGAAAATACTAAGGAATTTCGGACTTCATCCCAAATTAATAAAAATTATAAAACTAACTCTAAGATCACCAAATCTAAAGTAAAATTCAGAGGAGAAATATCAGAACCGTTTACGATTAAAACAGGATTAAGACAAGGAGATGGTTTATCGCCTCTACTTTTCAATTGTGCTTTGGAATATGTAATGAGGGAATGGTACAGGGAAATTGGAAGTAATAGCTTTAAGGATTGAGGACAAATGAGTATGTATTTTATCTTTTTAACTGGAAGGCCGTAAGAGGTGTTAGGATCTAAAACGTCCTCCTATCATTAAGTAAAAAGCGACTATACCCTTAATATTTGTACCAGCACATCTTTTGAGAATGAAGGTCAGAATATTATACAATACATTTCTCACAAAACACTGCAATTAAAGCAAATTTTCAAAAGAATTTCGTGTAAGTACGTAAATTAAATGCCTCTATTGTGGAGTAGGCTGCTAATATCAAACATTATAAGTCTACTGGCGAACGGTAGCACATAGTTTGCATGGTGATACAAGCCGAGGAAGACATTGGAGTATTAATAGGGGAAGTCAGTTTCAAATGCTTTTAAGAATGTAGTCACAGCTCACTTAGAATGCTTTCAAGAAGGGATTTCCTGGCATCGTTGGTATTACTTGACATTCAGCAATTTATCAATGTATGTTTGAAATACATGTATTGAATCCAAAGTTTATACAGTGTGTCCGCATAGTCTCTCCGCAGCAGCGGGTCTCGTTGAACGTTGGCAGCACATTCATGTCGCTGTATACGCAGTCTTATCACAGCATGCATTTGTTCCGTGTTGAACTTCAACTCGAGTGATAGGGTGGAGAATACCGGTTCATTATTGCTGACAGTGAGTGCCTGTGCGTGACAGCATTGACGCTGTAATTTGTGTTCTTGTGTAAGCTGAGTCTAGTGGAAATGCTTACTACTGAAGAGCGTGTGTTTATATTGGAAGAGGTTTTCCATGCTGGTGAAAACTTTGCAGAGCACAGTGTGATAGTGTTGAGTACCGCATTTCTTAATTTAATGTAATTGCTTTCCTTGTAACAAGATTACATGAATGTACTGCCAACCCAACACGTCCTGCAAGGCGACACACGCGCTGCGGAGAGACTTTGTGAACACACTGTAGTTCCTGCCTTAGAACAGAAAAAATGGCTGAGCTAATTTCAGACATTACAGAGTTTAAATGCGCCAAGCCATGTGCTTACTGACAGAAAATGAGTGGGTATCAGTGGCATACCGACAAGGGGGGTTTAGTGTTTAAATACCCCTCCCCGCAGAGACATTTGTTTACTTGAATCTTTATATCGTCTGAACTATCACCTGTTTTACACTACCGCTAGAGAGTCTTCTTTACTCCCGCATATATTTTAAAAGTGATCACGTTCGTCACTTGGTAAATGTCCTGCACTCTACTCGGGGCGAGACGACTCCCTCAGAGTTGGAGCCAGCCAATGATTAGGTTTACTTTTAAAGTGTACGATCGGTAGCTATTTCCACGTTGGTTCGGGGTGCTTTAATTGTGTTCGTCCGTTTCATTATAGATAATTAGTTACACGAGGAGTATTTGGATTTGATTCCTATGAATGACACAGATAAAGCCATCAAGATAGGCAGATTTTGAGAGTCAATAATAGCTAATGGCAGTAAGAACATTGCAGCCAAAGTATATTTTTCTCTCACACAATATCAATATTATAAGCAGTCACCTATAGACCACTACATCATTACAGTTTTAATATTTAATTACTGTTTTCCATATTTTACAAAAGATGTATTTGTTTGTCTTTTTATGGTGCTGAAAAAATAATGTGGCCTAACATAGTTTTCATGCGAAGAGAATGTTTATTTAATCATTCTGTACTGTATATTAATCGAAATATCATTGTAATAATGTGGATGATGATGATGATCACTAAGCGGCAGAACAGCAAGGTCATCTGCCTCTTGTATAATGTAATATATTAATGAATCCCCCAGAAGGGAAACCTGCATACGCCACTGGGTAAGGTACCTTGAAATGGTTCTTCATGGTTCCCCATTTTCATCTCAAGGCCAACGCTAGGACGTTTACTGTTAAGAGGCCATGGTCGCTACCTTCCAGCTCCTAATCATATTTCATTTGCACCACTTTTAGGCTAAACAAAAGGGCGAATGGCCGTAAAAACCACTGACACATATATATTCATTTCACCTCCTCCCCGACACAGCAGAATTAAGAATATTAAGGGGTAGAAAATAACAACTATAAGAAATGTGGTATGAACGAGGGTTTCTTCTGAACGTACTATAAGTTAAAATAAGTGGACTTAAATATTAACAATTACCTTCTTCGTATGATTCTAGCTAATTCTCTTACTTTCATCTCATATCTTCAATTATTTAATACATGCGCACAAAAGGCCAAGTGCATGGAATTGCAATGCTCAGGATTGGGAAGGAGGTAATCACGGTCATAAGTTAAAACAATCCCAGCATGTGCATACTGTAAGGCCACTGCTAAGCCCCACTTCTATAATCCTCTTGAGTGGATCTCTGAAGAGAATACAGAAGTCCTAATTGTATTGGTTTATCCTGACCTTAAGACCACAGTGGCAATTAATGCAAACATAATGTTAGCTTCACATAATATACCTTTTGCCACTGATAATTAAGATGCAGCACAGTGATCAGAACAACATTGTACATTGTCGGTGGTCCCAGGTTCAAGTCCCAGGTGGATTAGATATCATAGTTCGCCTAATGTACATGAAAATGGCTCGTGCTTTCTGTACTGTGCACAAGCTAACAGCTCAGCACTTCCGTTTGCCATCAGCAGAGGTTTGAAAATGCAATTCTTAATCCCTAAATGCTATTAGATGATGAGGTAATGTAATGGATGTATGACGGTGCTTAACTCTTTCAGATCTGAAAATGATGTTTCTCATTCGATACATGTTACGATGTTCGGAATAGGACATTCTGCAATCTTAATACCCCTAACATGGTCCATATGACTTGTTTCACAAATATGTTCCCCTTAGCATGGGTAGAATTATGTGTTACACACGACTTGTAAGCTTGCACTGAAGGAATCAAGGGATAAATAACATACTGAAGTATATTCAAATTCACATCCGTAGAGAATGTTAAAGGATTAACAAGGAACATGAATGGAAACCTAGTCATTTGTGAAGTTATTGGTATTGTTCTGTGTAATTGGTTCACTGCATGACATACAAAGCCCAGTTAGAGAACAGATAATGGCCTGGATCATCTGACAAAGGCTATCTTCCTAAGAATTTCAACATTCTTTACTAGCAGCCTGATTATTGCATTCAAATGTTGGTACTCCTACTCCATTTTCGTATAGAAGTTATGAGGAAATTAATAAATTTATCACCATATTCTGGCGAGGTAGTCTGATGTTTTAGAAATTATTTCTGTGTTGCGGAATTGGAAGCCAGATTACAGTATACAGAGATTATTTATTATTTATTTATCGTATGGCTTTTAGTGCCGGGAGTGTCCGAAGACATGTTCGGCTCGCCTGAGTCTGTAGCTGCTTCCAGCGGACACCCTAAAGGGTGAGCAACAAGTTCCGTTGAATTTCAAGTAGTTCCAACTTTCGCCACCAGAGATCAATGATACCTAGTGGTAAACGTTGGAACTTTGATAGTAAATCTATGACATGGGACCGCCGGCTTTACTTCCCCTCCGAAGGAAGGCATCCTGAAGGATTTTTAACGCTCTTAAAAAATCCGACGACTTCGGCCGGGTTTGAACCCGCTATCTTGGGCACAGCAGTTCAGCATGATACCAACTACGCCACCGAAGCCGCTAGTATACAGAGAATCTCTTAAATATCATGATCATATACCAAACTGGAGAAGCAAATCATGAATGGAATTTGATGACTTGCAACAAACAACAACCAGATATTCAAAATCCAAAAAAGGCCTTTTTCAGATGAGCCAGACTCCAAATACAATTTAGGCAGGGAGTCCTATCAAGTGCTAGGTCAATAATGTGAATATTTGGCCCTTAAAACAAATATCATATCAACCTATCCAGCAAACAAATCACAGAGAAAACAATATCTTCCATATACACTTTGGAGCAAGTATATGATCAGTCAGAAATTACTCGAATTACATTCAGGTTTCGTATTAATTCCTAAATATTTGATCAGTGCACATGATCCCCTCACAAACGTATCACCAAACCTTTGAAAATCTCAGCCACACTTGGTGGAGGAACATCAGATATCATTAAGCATATAACGAGCCTTAATAACCATAAACTCTTGATACTGAAAAAATCCAACTATATGGAAACGGAGGCACAAAAATTTGCGGAGGACGCGAAATCAGACCCCTTCCTGCCCCTCAGAAGGAAAATCGCAACCAGACCGAAAGAAATTCCAATGGACAGGTGGGAGACACACTTCAAGAAACTACTGAACCAGGAGAACAAAACATGCGCCTTCAAAGTGGACGCGATATCCTCAAAAGAGCAAGAGAAACAAGACAGCCAGGAACAAACGGAGCAACCCATGCAAATAACACCAGCAGAAGTAACATAGGCGATACATCAAACGAAAAACAAAAAGGCCTCAGGCCCAGATCAAATACACATGGAACACCTAAAACAATCACGAGAGACCTTGGTACCAATTTGGACAAAATTATTCAATGAATGCCTAAAGTCTGGAACGATCCCGGACTGTTGGAGAATATCATCCATCAGATCTCTATACAAAGGGAAAGGAGATACGAACGACCCTAACTCATACAGGGGAAGCGCACTGGAAAATAATATCTTTAAGATATATACAAAAATTCTAGCGTCAAAACTGGAAACATTAGCAAATATTCCTGAATGCCAGTTTGGTTTCATACGAGGTAGAAACACAACACAAGCAGTCAGATACATCCTGGAAGAAATAGAAGAAGCTTTGGGACATCCGAACGGAAAATACTACGCTGTCTTTATTGACTATACAAAGGCGTTCGACCTCCTAAACAGGGAAATACTCAAAACAAAGTTGAAAGACATGATTGGGACAACACATCCTCTTGTCAGAGCAATTGAAAACATTTTAAAAGTGATTTTGTACAGATTGAGGATACAGTCGACGAATCAGACACGTTCGAACAAACAATTCGAGTCCTTCAGGGAGATCCAATGAGCCCCTTGTTGTTCAACATCGCCACAGCAGACATTACAGACATCCTTCAGTGCACATCGTATACGAAACTTATCGTATACGCAGATGATATGGTGTTGGGATCACCAAATAGAAATGACCTGCAACGAGCCCTAATAGAGCTGGAAAAATGCGTACTGGAAAACCGCCTCACCATTAATTTGGAGAAGACAGTCCAAATGACATATCGAAAAGGAGGAAAAATTGCAGGTAGTGACTCCCTTACTCTTGATGGAGAACATCTGAAAATTGTCAATCAATTTAGGTATCTTGGAATTACCTTGCAAACTACTACAAAGTCGTTTAGATGCCATATTCAGGAGAGAACTGCAGCAGCCACAAGAGCAATCTCAGCCATAAAGAACCTTCCAGCTCTGTCCCCAGTTACAGCAATGAGACTATTTAACGCCGCCACATCCCCTATAGTAACCTACGGATTAGAACTGATCTGGGAATGTCTAAAACTCAGTGACTTTGAAAAAATAGAACAAGTCAAAGCCCGCTTCCTCAAAAATGCACTGAGAGTGGGAAAAGCAGCACCAACAAGAATGGTCTATAGACTAACAAAGGAGACCTACTACGCAGAAGACCTATGGACCCTACTGCTTCTACCAGCTACAGAACATGACTCTAAACATCTGGAGAGGAGGAAAGCCAAAAGCGAAGATATAGATCCGGACTTCTATGCTACAAGCGCCATGGTGGAGAGGAACTGGATAAAGGAAAACCAGGAACTGAGACATGTCGTGACGAGACACGCCATCCACGGTTTTCATCACAGAGTGAGTGCAACAAAATCGTACCATAACCAAAGCGAAAGCTGTGTAACAAGAAATGTGACAGGTACCACCTATCAAAGTGATCCAAAAGAACATTATCATTGACTGAGTACAGTCATCATCATCATCTTGCACAGTTTCCAGCCACTGGCCGGGTCTGTTTGGAACACAAGCCTCTCCAACGTCTTCTGTCTTCCCACCATCTCTCAGCCTCCACCCTTGTCCAGTCTTCTCCTCTCTTCTTCACGCTTTCTTCCACCCCCTTCAGCCACCTGTCTCTCGGTCTTCCCCTCGGTCTCTTTCCTTCCCACTTCGTCTCATGTACTCTCCTGGGTATCCTCTTCTCCTCCATTCGTTTTACATGTCCATACCATCTAAGTCTGGATTTCTCTATACCATCCTGTAATGGTTCCTCCTTCATTAATTCTCTGGTCCTCTCATTTCTTATTCTGTCCATCTTTGTAGCTCCAATACTGCTTCTCAAGAACCTCATCTCACTAGCCTGTATTTTGCTCTTCTCCCTTCCTTTCATAACCCAGGTCTCCGAGGCATACGTCAGGATAGGGACATAGTACGTCCGATATATGATCTTTTTGCTGTTCTGAGGGACATCCTTGCTCCATAACATGCTTCTCACACTCCTCCGAAATGCTTCTGCCTGCCTCCCCCACTCATTTATTTCTCTATCGTTTTTTCCATTATCTTGTATCAGGCTTCCCAGATACTTAAAACTCTCCACTTTCTTCAGCTGTTCCCCACCAATTGTTATTCCTGTTGTGGTTCTTTCCTTCTTCCTTGTTGTGATCACCATCTCACTCTTATTTAAGCTAAATTTCATCCCATATCCTTGTATTATTTCTTCCCACACGTCCAACTGTTCCTGTACCTCCTCCTCCTTGTTTCCCCAAATCATCAAATCATCTGCAAACACCATTGCTTTCATCTTTCCGTCCCCAATTACTTGTGCCACTCGGGTCATTATGTCATCCATCACCACAATGAAAAGTAACGGTGACAGTGCACTTCCTTGTTTCAGGCCGTTTCTTTGTTCCAACCAGTCAGATCTCTCTCCTCCCACTTTCACACAGCTCACGCTTCCCTTGTACATCTCCTTTATCCTCTTTATAGTCCATTTCTCTACTCCTCTATCCTCCAGGGACTTCCATACTTTGTTTCTGCATACACTGTCATATGCTTTCTCAATGTCCAGGAAGTCCATCAGTAGATCTGTTCCATACTCATAGTGCTGTTCTTGTAACTGCCTTACAGCAAAAATCAAATCCACTGTGGACCTTCCTGCTCTGAAGCCATGTTGTTCTTCCCTCATCCCTCCTTCTATCCTTGTCCTAATTCTCTTTTCCAAAACTTTCTCGAAGATCTTTGCACAATGACTCATCAGTGTTATTCCCCGATAGTTTCTGCAATCTGTTCTACTACCTTTCTTGAAGATCGGGACAATGATTCCTTTTTTCCAGTCCTCTGGGGTCTTCCTTTCCTTCCATGCTGTCCTCATCACTCGGTACAGCCACTGTATCCCCACCTCTCCTGCTGCTCTCACCATCTCCACACTCAACTCATCCACACCCGGTGCCTTCCCTCCTTTCATCTTGTTCACTGCATCTTCCACTTCTTTCCATGTTAAGTCCTTTTCTGTTTGCAGTTCATCTTCCTCTTCCCCGATTTCTTCCTCCTCACCATCTTTTCCATTTGGGTTCAGAAGTTCTTCAAAATATTCTTTCCACATTTTCTTCAGTTCTTCCCTATTTTCTATCTCTTGTCCCCTTTTGTTCACCATTCTAACATAATCCGTAGGATCCTTCTGCCTCTTATTTTTTACCATCCCATACAGGACCTTTTTTGTACCTTCACTATCCTCCTCCATCATCTTTGTCCACTCTTCCATCCACTTCCTTCTCTCCTCAGCCACCACTCTCTTCGCCTCCTTCTTTCTTTCCTGGTACTCTTCCCTTGTCTCTACCGTCCTATTTTGATACCACCTCCTAAAGGCTCTATTCTTTTCCCTTACTATATCTTTTGTCTTCTCATTCCACCATGGTGTTTCCTTCCACCTCTTCTTACTACTTGTCCTCCCACATACTGCTTCTGCTGCACCCACTAGGGTCTTCTTAAATCTAGCCCATTCCTCTTCCACCCCTCTTTCTTCATCTGTTGGAATTCCTTCCTTTACCATTTTGAGGTACTCGACACTTCTATCCCCTTCTTTCAGTTTCCATATCCTTATACGTCTTTCCTGGTTCTCAGTCCCTTTCTTCTCCTTACTCCCTCTCAGGTTCATTACCAGTAATCGATGGTCGCTATCCAGGTTCTCCGATGGTATAACCTTGATGTCCGTGATGTTCTTATTTAGTTCTTTCTCATACAGTATATAGTCGACCACCGACTTCCTGGTCAAGTCATCACTGTACCATGTGATTGTGTGGCTCTCTCTTTTCTTAAACCAGGAGTTCCCAACTAGTAGGCTGTTCCTCTGGCAGAAGTCAAACAGTCTCTTTCCTTCCTCATTTCTTCTCCCATAAGTCCAACCCCTCGTCCACGTCGTGGGAGACGGGCAACGGCACAAAGTAGGGGATTGCCTGTAGGGGCGAAGTACAGTGGGGACTTCGTGTGCCCCGGGACCGTTACGGTAGCTGTGAAGGTCCTACAGGAACCCTGAAAAGTGACGGCTAACGGGGCTCTGGTGAAGCTACGATAGGCCCAGCAAGCCAGTAGTGGATAAAACCAAATGCTTTCAAAAATGGAACGAGCCTCGGACAGGATGACTGAGTACAGTAAGATGTAAATTCCCTTCTTTTGGCCTTTCGGCTGCAATAAATTCTTATTATAACCATAAAGCTGCTCTCAATATAATTAGGCACTTACAATTCTCGCATCTCCGCCACTTGATGAAGATAGTGCTTCCGTTTTGACATGTGCGACTATCTCTTCAGTCACATTCTCATTGATCGTAACTTCCTTGTTGTCTGCAGTAACTTCCACGATATATGTTCCCTACAGAATAAAACAATTTGTTAATAATGTACCTAAGGGGACATAAGAAATATATTTTGTAGATACATATGCACGCTAGACATTCATCTTGTTTTATATGTTTCGGATTAGTTCCCAACTCAATGAATAATTTTAAGAAATTTGACAAGGTCAGAATAGCAACTCTGAAGCAGAAATTTCGCTGCGTTTAATGCTCATTGGCTGACTTTCACATTATTTATAGTTTTCTGACTTATATTTCCAAGGTTTTCAAAGTTTTACAAGACAAAAATATAAAAGAATACCATACCTATTACTTAAGATGTAGCCTATTTGTTGCCATCACAACACAATATACTTTACTTCTGAGAATCCAATACTTTCAAGTAGCGACAGTGCTATAAATTCAGCAACAAAATCGATCCTATTGTCTTTCATTTTATGAGAAATAAAATAGGTGTTTGATTCAAGATGAAAAGAAACACAAACTTGAATTTATAAAACACACTTGCATTTTGGAACTATTCTTAAACACGAATTCCAAAAGTCATTAAATTAACTGAGAAAAATAAATGTTGATATGATTATCTATAGTCACTCATCATGTGATTGAGTGGTCATGAAGTCAAAGACAATTCAAAACCTCAATACACAAAGTCCAAGTTTCACTAGCACACACTTACTATGCCAAGGATTCTTCGAAGTTCCTACCTCATTTTGCAGCAAGACTTAACCTTACAGGTGATGCTAGTTTTGCCATAATAATTCAAGGTTGTTTCAAAAAGGACAACAAATAACCAGTTTAAAACTATTATAGACATTTG
The DNA here is from genome assembly GCA_946902985.2 of Meconema thalassinum. Classification (NCBI taxonomy): domain Eukaryota; kingdom Metazoa; phylum Arthropoda; class Insecta; order Orthoptera; family Tettigoniidae; genus Meconema; species Meconema thalassinum. The sequence goes on along the minus strand of OX336395.1, from coordinate 16,890,728 downwards.
ACAAAATAATCAATAAACAGCCCAAGGAAGCGATTTGACTCAACCCACATTATTAATAAAATAGAGTCAAAAAACATAAACTCTTCTGTTGTTGAGTTTCATAATTGAAATTAAAGCTAATTAAAACAAACTACATAACTTTAAAAAGGATTTGAGAATAATCCAAGGTGGGAAATAATGTACACAGTCACCTGGCAATCAAGTTCTTCTTTAACAAATGCATCATCAGGTTCTTCAATTTTCATCCCCACTGGCTTATCAGAGGGAGGCTCCTCATTCAGATCCTGGGAAGTAATGAACAAGCATGACTATTTATAAGAATTAAAGAATATGAGCTAATGATTATAATAGGAATAATAACAACAATAATAATAAGAGGAAACTGATAACACACATTTGCTGACAACCTATCACATTGCCAAGCACCTAGAACATGTCTTAAACCTCCGGATTTGGCCCTGAAAATATTAGAGAAAATTGTAAAATTCTCACAGATTACTTCCATGATCCTTTAACCTGCGATCCTCCTGAAGGAAAAATATTAATAATTATTATTATTATGAATTTAAAGTAAATTTAAAGTAAATAAATAATTTACATTGATAACCACTTATCTATAATTAATGTAAAGTGTCAACCTGATGGACCCAAACTCAGAACAGTTAAAATATCCACGAATGGATCTGGAATGTCTTAAAATTCAAACAATTTCCTTGCAAATATCACCAACCAAAATTCTTCCAATTGGATGGCATTAGAAGATACACTATTGGGAGCATTCTGGATTATTGGGGTTCTTCCTCGAAAACGTTAAGACAGATGGTTGAACAAGACCAGTGATAAGGCCATAGGCCTTCCTATTCTAATTGTGTACTTCCATTAAAATAACTGGCATGAATTCATCAAAGCGCAGAAAGAAGCCTCAAGAATCATCAGATCTGAAAAACGCACATTACATCAAAATAGACCGACAGAAATAGATCAAAATTTAAGACTCCACGTGAAGAACGGGGTAAGCCACATTATGTAGATTTTCCATAAGAGCCAATTTAAACTTTAACACTAAAAAGAAATACTTAAGAACACCCCAATTGAGTGTAAGCGATATAGTTACTTAGGCAAATTTATTTCTTATAAAGAAAGTTAATGTAATACTAAAAACAATTAAAGTGAGAGAATATGGGACGTTCTTTCCGTTTCCACTGAATATAAAAACCTCTGTATCTCGGTAACGTATCGCTTTATTTTAAAAATTCATTTCAACTGATCTGTATTTACGATAGCTGGCCACCAGAGTGCGTCCCGAATAAAATGGACTTACCCCGTTCATTCCGTGTGGTCTTCTATTTCACGGAAAATAGTACAAGATACTGGAACAAAACATTTGCTGACGAACTATCACATTACTATGTACCTGTTTCATGTCTTAAACATCCGGATGAGGCCCTGGGAATAATAAAGAAAACTGTAAACTTCTCACAGATAACTACCATGACCTGTTAACTAGCGATACTCCTGAACAACAATTCTGATTTGAGCAACCGATTCCAAATCCGGATTCAGAACTTTCTTCATTAGAAGATATCGAGAAAATAATCCATGAACTTAAAAATAGCTAAGCTCCAAAGGAAGATGTAATGTTGAGATTAAGAGGGGAAAGCCTAGCTGAGAAATTTCAAGTAATACTTGTAGATTTATGGAGAAAGTTCCTGAAGACTGGAATTGCAATCTAATTCACCCACTACATAAAAAGGGGGAGAAAACAGACATCAATACCTACGGAGGAATATCCTCACTATCACTCGCGTAAAATATTCTCTCTAAAGCGTTATTCACGAGACTAGAAAACCAAACTGAACTTCTAATTGGCGAATAACAGGCATGATTCATAAATGGCAGGTCATGTGCAGAACAAATTCTCAATCTCAAAACCACCTTGCAAATCCATAAAGCCAGGCAAACAACGCTCACTTCGGAGACTTTAGGAAAGCTGGCGACTCAGTAGTGATGACGATGATAATTGTTGCTTTAAGGGGCCTAACGTCGAGGTTATCGGCCCCTGATGAAATGAAATGGCGTGAAATGAAAAGATGAAGATAAAAACAGCTCACTGCTATGGATGAAACGAAAATGATTTATATAAAATAGACAGTGTGGATGGTAAACACACAATAAAACAAATAAGGCATAGTGAACATTAAAATAGATGAACACAATAAAAAACATAAAACGGACTTAACCTGAATTAAAAGTCTTAACTTACATTAAAACCGAAAACAGTAACCACTCTCCCTCATGAACCGGATGACGAGGTCTACTGACGGCCCGTCATCACGGAGAATAAGGGAGAGGGTATCAGGCAGTTTAAGAGTCCTTCGCAGATCGGCCAGATCCACACACTCCAAGAGAATGTGTGCCACAGTGAGATGGGCACCGCAAGTACACACAGGAGGCTCTTCTCTCTTTAGCAAGTGGGAGTGCGTAGCAATCCCGTGGCCGATCCGGAGTCGACAGAGTACCACAGCTTCCTTCCGGAGAGATAGGAAGGAAGATTTCCACACCTTCTTTGTCTCCTTGATGCCTCTCAGTTTGTTGCGTGGAGGCGTGGCGTGCCATGCTTCCTCTCAATGCGACAGGATCAAATGCCGCAACTGAGAGCGCACATCACTAGCAGGCACCGTATACGGTAGCGAGGGCAGTGCGACTGCCTCTCTCGCCACCTGATCAGCAACCTCGTTTCCCGCAATACCCATGTGGCGAGGAAGCCACACAAAGGTCACCCCGGTTCCCGCGTTACACGCACTGACGGGCAGGTCGTGCACACGCTGGACCAACGGATGCTTCGGAAAACACACATCGATCGCTTGCAGTGCACTCAGAGAGTCAGTACACATAAGAAAGTGCTGGTGATCGTCTGATAACGTGTTCCGGAGAGCCTCTAAGATGGCATGGAGCTCCGCTGTGTACACGCCACAGGCCTCAGGAAGTGAAAAGAGAAACCGACGATCCTCAACCAAAAATGCACAGCCTACTTTCTCGTTTACCCTCGATCCGTCCATGAATAGAAGCTCCGATCCTGGATACCAGCTCACCACGGACTGGAACAGCCTACGATGGACGGAGGAGTCCGTGTCCGACTTGGGGCCGGTGTGCAGATCCAGGATGATATCGGGGCGAGAGACCATCCACGGAGGGGACCTGCTAGGTACTCGGACGATACAGGAGACAGCAGGAAATCGGAACTGCCGGTATAAGTCATCCAAGCGAATCCCCGCCGGCCGAGTGGCTCGGGCGCGCGCATCATACAGCCGGCGATTCGGATTGGAAAACAAACATGGATAGCTTGGATGAAGTGGCATCTGTCGAATAGTTGCAGCATAGGTCAGCAGTACTTGTTGGCGCCTCAGGTGTGAAGGAGGTAAGCCAGCTTCGGCGAGCAAGCTGACGACTGGGCTCGTCTGAAAGGCTCCCATCGCCAGCCTCACACAGCCTTGGTGGACACTGTCCAGTTTAACAAGCACTGACTTACGGGCCGAACCATATGCTACACTGCCATAATCTAATCGACTCGGTAGTCCCACACACACTATTCAATATTCTAGTAGTATTCAAAGTTGTCAGGAAAACAAGAGAATTGATTCGACAGACACTGACAGCCATAACTTCAATAGTTACATTTCAGTCATCTTTCTGACTGTTTTCATATTAGCACAGGACTTCGACAAGGAGACGAGTATCACCGTTATTGTTCAATCGTGTCCTTGAATAAGTTACCAGGACAAGAAAAAAAGAGAAATAACGATTGGTTGATGAATAAACTTTAAATTCATCTGCAGTGTTTGGCCTAAGCAGATGATCTAGTAATTCTATCTAACAATACACAAGAGGCAGTTCAGATCCTTGAAAGAATCCACAAAATTACAGCTAAGACAGGATTCCAAATGCATGGACGAATCCGCTGGTCATCTAGACGGGAAACCTCTGAAGAATTAATTCGGCAAAAAATCATCAAGTAAATAAATTCAAACCCCACGGCATAGCAGTCTTGAAGAATCACAGGACCTTAATTTTTGTGGAATTCAAAGGACGATAATTTCATATGATTGACCGAGAATGTAACCTTGAGCACCTTGGTCAGTACTTTACTTCATGTTTGAATCGTGACGCAAACAAAGAGAGGACTTCAAAATTCCAGACGGCCTATACCTACAGATGTAATTAATAAATCAACATCTAAGACTTTATACCACAGTAATCAAAGCTGAAGCTCTGTGTGGCTCAGAAACATTGATCATTGAAGGTAGATCTCTTAGTAAGGACATTATACCACAGTAATCAATCCTGAAGCACTGTGTGGCTCAGAAACATTGATCATTGACGTTAGATCTCTTAGTAAGGACATTATTCCACAGTTATCACACCTGAAGCACTGTGTGGCTCAGAAGCATTGCTCATTGAAGGCAGATCTCTTAGTAAGGACAATATACCACAGTAATCAAAGCTGAAGCACTGTGTGGCTCAGAAACATTGATCATTGAAGGCAGATTTCTTAGTAAGGACATTATACCACAGTAATCAAAGCTGAAGCACTGTGTGGCTCAGATACATTGATCATTGAAGGTAGATTTCTTAGTAAGGACATTATACCACAGTAATCAAAGCTGAAGCACTGTGTGGCTCAGATACATTGATCATTGAAGGTAGATATCTTAGTAAGGACAGTATACCACAGTAATCAAAGCTGAAGCACTGTGTGGCTCAGAAACATTGATCATTGAAGGTAGATATCTTAGTAAGGACCTAGAGAAACTAGAAAGGAAAATCCTTGGTCCAGTCTGCTCAGAAGAAATCTGGGTGAAACGGAAGTGTCGGGAGATTTATCGGCATTCTGAAAAGATCACTGACACCTTCAGGAAAAGGCAATTTACGTTCTACTGCAACATTCCCAAAATGAACCATCACAGGTTCACCAAAATGATCCCCAACCTTGCTCTCTCAATGGAAGTCAAGAACCAGTGACTTAGTGAAATAGACAAAGAACTTCAAGAAATTGGCATCACAGAAGAAATTACGTAAGATCGACCCCAGTTCAAAACAGTAATTAACAGCCGCCATTTTGCTGAGAAAGTTAATACAAGCACCAATAAATCATGGACTGAAGAACGGAGGTGTTAATATTATTATTAGGAAAATTAAAAGCAATCATTAAAGATACAGATTCCTATTTGGTAGGGGGCCAATAATCTAATTAGTTGGTTGGTTCCACAGTTTAGGGGATGTGAAAACGTGGTCATGAAGCCCCGTGTACTTTGGGTGTGTGTAGAATCTGTATGCTAACCGCTGTTAATTGTGATGGCTGTATTAGTGTGTGTTTTCTGTAATTCAGGTAAGGATTGCAGGCATTCAATTTTCATGCAGTTCCAACTTTTGCCACCAATTGCTACCGTCAACGACAACTAGTTGAGAACTTGGTTACTAGAAGCCACCGCAGTCGGCTCCTGGCGACGAATGTTAAGACTGAAGGGCATTAGTCAAATCTAACCTATAATTTAGCTTCACACAAGTGTAATTAGAGGAAGGTTCTTTTTAAATGCCATAAATCTATGACATGCGACCGCCGGTTTTACTTTCCCTCCGAAAGAAGGCATACTGAGGGATATTCAGCGCTCTTAAAAAATCCGACGATATCGGCCAGGTTTGAACCTGCGTCCTTGGGCATAGAAGCTCAGTTTGCTACAAACTATGCCACCGAAGCGATAACCTAGATGTTGGGCCCCTAAAAAGAGAATTATCACCATCACTATTTGGTAGTATTAAGTCACATGACATCATGCTCATCAGTAATGGTTCACAATAGATGTAACAATGTATGGAACTAAAATACAACTTACAATCTCAGAGAATTCTTCTGGTTCACATTTGATAGATGGTTGGCCCTCCATAATGTTGAGGAATCTACAACACAGGATAATTAAGTAATATACATATTCAACATTCAGGATACATTGTAACAGGATATATTTGTCGTTTACACACAGAAATGTTAAATGGTATATTCCAATACCCTTCCAGGAATTATTTTTGTGTTTTGCTCTATTTTCTTTAAATGTATGCAACCATACATAAAATGGAATTTCTATCTACGGCAGGGCTCTGAGGATGTTGAATAAGGATCCCTGTAAATGTACAACCCTTCAGAACATTCCAGAAGTGTTTCCTTCTTAGTAACCAATAAAGGGGCTGCGGTGTTGACTGCTGCTTCAAGGGGCCTAGCTATTTGGAGCTGATATGGAATGAAATAAAAATCCACAGCCTGCTTCCAGTCTCCGACCGGGATTGAGGATATGAACTGTGCCGGCTGCTGAGACCTGACGCACTCCTCTGGGGCAATGATTAAATGAATGACAGATGAAATGAAATGACAGTGGAGAGTGTTGCTGGAATTAAATTTTCACAGGGAAAACCGGAGAAACCGGAGAAAAATCTGTCTGCCTCCGTTTTGTCCAGCACAGATCTAACATGGAGTGACCGGGATTTGAACCACGGACCCAGCGGTGAGAGGCCGGCGTGCTGCCGCCTAAGCCACGGAGGCTTCTGATATGTAATGAATAGCCTTATTTTGGTAAGAACCTTCCACATGAATTGTTCTTATCATCACAAATTATAAACGTCAAGAAGGGGTTTGTGTGTTTATCATATGAACAGTGCTAGATTGTCTAAATAGGACTGGGAATTAGGAGAGACAGTGATGCTCGACAGGCACTTGCTGAAGTGCAGTACTAGGAAACCAAGTCAGCAGTTATTATGTGTACATTACTCAGCATAATGTACAGTCTTTCAACCCCCAGTCACTTTGATATGAATTGCTAAAGCATAGGGAACAAATTGCACTATACTGAGCGCCGATATTATGTATATTGTGACCGTACACAACACGAACCGAGGATTGAACCAACAACTTTGACGCAGCGTGTGTACAGAAGTAATGAGCGAGACATCTGCACGGGTTAGCATCTTTGACCTCCACTTTTTGCCAGATAACCTTGAGCAAGTGAAAAGTTACAGGAAGTAGGAGACATTTGCTACTTCTCTGAGAAAACAAGAAGCCTAAGTTAATTCCAAGAGTTTCAATTGATTGCAATCAGCAGGGTTTGGGTTCGTCATGGTAAAGTACTGTATTGCATTTCTAATTTTAATATTGTGGCAGCCACGGCGAGAAATGTGGTGTGGCACCGTAGTTTGGGCTCGACATGGTAAAGTATTGCATTTCTAATTGTAATATTGTGGCAGACACGGCGAGAAATGTGGTGTGACACCGTAGTTTGGGCTCGACATGGTAGAGTATTGCATTTCTAATTGTAATATTGTGGCAGCCACGGCGAGAAATGTGGTGTGGCACCGTAGTTTTAGCGTTACCAGTATTTCATGGTGTGCACAGAACTATCTGACGTTACAAGTTGTTTCCTAGTTCCCAGCTTATTTCGTTCCTACCGACACCGAAATCATTGTGTGTGGCTGCACAGCCTGCTTGTCCTTAGCTGCCCTATAACATTTTCATACCTGCCAACCTTACAAAACCAAAACTTTGGCGATTTTCATATGAGAGGCAAATATTAGCTCAATTAATTGGCGAACAAAAATGCAAAATTAATGATTTAAACTAACATTCGGCACTTATTATCCCACAACTCCCACTTTTAAGACCATTCTCTTCACTTCTTCTTCCTTTACTGCACTTTACATTATCTCGGATCTTCTTTGTTCCCATGTGTTTCGAAACATCACCTTTTCGACCAATATGATATAAAAACATTACGTTACGAGAACTGTTTCAAAAAGACAGAGTTGTATTTTTAAGGCACAGTGAAGAATCAAACAACGAGCAAAAACACTAGAATGTAACAATCATTTTGCAGCAAAGTCAATAAGCAACCGCTTACACTGAAACAAATCCCATTTACGAATTCAGGTAGCCCAATAACATTCATTACATGCCCACAATAAACACTTCCAAAAAAATACGGTACTGGAAAATATTAGAAGTTCACCAATAATTTACAAACATGTGACAAGTACAATCGATAGAAACATGATGCATAATATGTATATTACACACACCGTAACTTATTACTAAAGGAAATACGGCGCTTTACTTACGTTATAAATAGGCTATGTTATTTTCCAATGATTATACGGTCAAATTAATTTTCGGATAAAGATTTGTAATTAAGTCGTCTGCGTTTGTGAATACGTCTTACATCAAATGTTGACATAATGGGCCTAAATAGTATATGGCAAATAAATGTAGGTACTACTATTAATTTACCTGAGTGTGATTTTGCCAAACAGTGTTCCTTATTGACAGGGCTACAGTTTTACAATATTACGGTACATGTAATTTTCTGAGAATTATTTAAAGTTTAAATTTAGACTTCAATATCGAGAGAAAGAAACGCTTTTCGTTCTCTAGGAAGGACCCGGCGTAAATACTCGCAATAAAACCGCACTTCACTCCCAAACAGTCGGCATTCCAGTATTAATGTACGGTACCTGGAGTTCAATGATTTTATCTAAAATCCCTGCCTCTTGTGTTACAATACGACCACTTGACAACAAAACTCACATCTTTGTCCCGTAGGTCTAGCGTCACCATCTGAAAATTTCCAAATGCAGGACATTGCTCAGAAACGAGCAGGACATTCAAGAAATTGTCTGACAAGTTCAATCGATAGCAAAATTAAGCATAATATGTATATTTCACAACTTTTTACTAAGGAAATACCTTACTTAATGATCAGTCCCTGCTGCAGTTCTTTTCCTTGAAGCTGTATTTTCAACGGAACCTACTTTTGAAAGAAGACGCGAATTATTTTTTTGAAGTACATATTTATATAATTCTTCCCACTACGGATCTTTGAAATTGATCGCCACAAGTAATATTCTACCAACAAACGGTTCCTCCATTGAGAATATATGCTGCGGTATTAATAAACACGCATTGCTGCCTGGTTTGGCAAACTGGCAAATTGTACAAAACTTCAGAAACAAAACTCTATGTTCTGGTACATATTAAAGAAAACAGACCATTGTTCGTCTAGTGTTGTGACTTAATCCAAGTTGAACTTTCAGAATAAGCCCTTACGTTGCAGAACTGGTCGAATACTGTAATATTGAATCATCTATTTCTACACCTCTTGACTGTAAGTATTGAATAAATGGTACAATATCCTTAAAAAAGTGGTCCTTAATGTTTTGAAGTTCCAACCATTTGAAACACTTGAATTCCTCCATAGGTTGCATCCATTTATCCAAGTACCGGTAGGCTACTCATTGCAGGATTCATAGGAACATAAACACCTTGCATTCTTCATCCAAACCATCTTCTCAATTTGTATTTAACATCCGTCTGACTTTAAGGGGAAAACCTAAATGAGCAATCAAGAAAAATGCCTAACATTTTCGATAAATTCGAAATGCCTGCCGGACATAACCAAAATGAATGAAAAGCAGGACATGTTGGTAACCCTCCGTAGGACAAATCCACTTAAACGGAATATTCTTATACAGACCCTGTATATTGAGACAATCTGTCGTGGTAAAACTGTTTCAAGATACATACCTCACTTCTGTAGCCTCAAAAATGAATATTGCAAACACAGTGTGTTGAGCTGTACTGGTTACAAGCACGTCTTCACACTGCTTCTCTAAGTAGACTCGCAGGCTCAAGGTAAGTAGACTAGTGGCCAACGGTGCCAAGTTATGAATATCACGAAGCAAATAACAAAATTGAACGAAAATTGGGGGGAGTGCGTCTCATGATCACCCAGTGACAAGAAGGTAATGAAATGTTAATTATTCCTAGCCCCCGCCTTGTCACGGCCAAGATTATAGGATCAAAATAATCCATGAACTAGTCTCAAGTATGACATGGACTCCTTAACATCGTCCGGTCTAGATCTTGGTAGGCTGAGAAAAAATACAAATGACTTCTACACGCACTAGTACAAAGTGCCTTCATGTATCTGTTAGGAAGATATGGGATGATCCTTCCGAATATAGGCCTATGTGGTCATTGCAATCTATTAGCCTACTACATCATTTCCACAGTTATTGTCATTCATCATAACAAACGGTATTTCGGCTAATTTCAACAGTTTATCAGATTGTATCGTGTGTTTGGCTCCCGTGGAGTGTTATCTTACATAAGATATACTGAACTATATTCTTAATAATTTCACGTCTGAGTTTTGCTAATGACATCGTTATCTTAGCCGACACACCATAGGATTTGAATGAAATTTTTAAATGGTATGGATTCTGTCTTGAGGAAAGAATTCACGATGAAAATTAATAAATGTATAACGAAGATACTGGAATCCAGCCTAAATAAATTTTAAACCCCTATGGACGTCAAATTGACAGCTGAAGAGCTAAGGGTTGTAGGATACTTCTGTTACGGTACTTGGGATGCAAAATGACCAGTGATGGACGAAAAGAAGAAGATATAAAAATAGGTTGGTTTAGGCAAGGAAAGCATGTCTACTGGAAATAAATCGGTTGACATCGAATATAGGCTACATTAAGGTATTAGGCAGTCATTTTTGAAGACCTTTGTCTGGAGCGTGGCGCACTATGGAACTGAAACTTGGAATGTTGGAGCAGCAGAGAAGAGGAGAATTGAAGCGTTCGAAACGTGGTGTTACAGGAGAATGATGAGTACCGGATGGCTAGATAGGGTGAAGAGGTATTAAGACGATTGGGAGACGAGAGATGTTAGTGACGACTGCTTTTGAAGAGAAGAAATAGGTTGGTGGGATACCTAGGCTACACACCAAGACACCCAGGAATTTCAAACCTAACTATGGAAGGAAGAGTCGAAGATAAGAACTCTAGGGGTCAACCAAGGGTAGAATATGTCAAACTGATTGCCTCGGATGTAGGGTGTGGTACCCATGTAGAGGTGAAACGATTAGCTAAGACAGGGAAGATTGGAGTGCTGCATCGAACCAGTCGAAAGACTGTAAACTTAAACAACAACAAATCTTAATTTAAATTTTAGACTGTAATGTCGTGTTCAGTGCACAAATAGTTTGACTATAACCACACAAAGATGTTATGTGTCGGAGGAGGACGAGAATGACGGCATCCAATAATTCTGTTGCGAACAGGGCGGCCTGTAACACTAGAATTAGCGCATTTCATAGAATATCTCACTTTTTGGCGAGAATGAACAATCTGAGAACTCTTTTCTTGTTAGATGACAGATCCAAGCAGGATTATTTCTAATGTTGTGGAAATATGGGACACAACTAAGTTAAGCTAATTAGTGTTACGGCGGAAGGATATTGTATGCTCAGTGCCCGCGCAGATTATCAGTGATACGCTGGTTACAATATTTACCTTGACAGAGGTATGCGCTTAAGAACATCTTAATGATGATACTATACGCAAATAATTCCAATTTTTTGTTTTGTAAGTGTGTATTGATAAATAGATCTTTCTTTCGCGTTCGTTCAATGAGGAGGATGTAAGAGATTTCATTTGAACTGGGCATTGTGTGGTATCTGGAGGCCTGTACACAGCTAGTCCTGATTCTCAAAGAAGCGTGTGCTACGATCAGTTCGGAACCTATTTCAGTCGCGCCGATAGGTGTGTTACTAACTAACAATCAGATATCGTCACCTCGACCAAACATTGTTCAGGTTTGTGTGTGTTAGGGAACAACGAACTGAATTTACTCGACATTACTCTCTAACTCATTTGATCAAGTAGGATGTACTGTTATTGATAGCCTACTGTGCACCCCACAGGATATATTAGGAATACCAATAGGCCTATTACATCTGGAGGACAGAGATTACCTCATTTGATGTATGAGGCTATTTCGGTGAATAAGTGCGTATGTAAATAATGTTCAGGTGAATTTCTGTGTTCTAGTTTTCTAACGTAATGGACGAGCAAGCTGTGATCAAAAGTGAGCCGGAATGGTCGACAGAAACAGATGACTTGGCCGATATTGTAAGTGTATTATAATTCCACACATTGTGTAACATTGTAATCTTAGTGATGTCCGAGGCATAATGTTTGTAGTTAGCAAGGTTAATTATATTAAGCAGTATCTGTTAACTAGAGGGCATATTGTGTCTGTATTTTCATACTTGTGTATTAATTGCCATTTAGAAGCTGAAACAATGCCTCTTCTTTATGCAATAGAGATAGTACATAGCCGTTGTTTTGAATAATGACGTTCATTGTTGCCACATCATAATATGTATGTTACTGCACTGACTCACTTGAAAGCGAGATTTATAGCAAGATTATATTTGGAATCCCGTCTGTTCCAAGACTTGAATTGCTAGAGGCTGGGGAGAGAGTATTACTTATTGCAATCATCACTCGATGTCTACAACAAAAGCATGCTGAGAAAGTTCAACTAATGTCTTTGATAATCAGGGTAGCCAACCTGTTAAGTTAAATTAGCCTAGATTTCGTTCATAAATCCCCGAGATTTGAATTTTGTTTCCATTTGTCCCCCCTCTATAAACAAATCATATTGCCGGGGTGGCCTCGCGTTCCCTCATCGGCCATGATGGTTGTCATGGTTTCCTGACATGTGGCTGTAGTCATGTTTGTCTGCCAGGCAAGTCTTGTTTTGAGAAAGCGCATGACGTCACGTTACGACAATCTCCAAGCAGTTTCAAGTCAGACAAGATACTTGGGGGAGAGGAGGATCACCTAGATTGGTTCCTACTGGTCAACCATTTTGGTTCTTGACTACGGTCTGAGGTAGAAAGTAGGTTTTCCTCACAAGGCTGAATATTAAGTTGGAGGTAGAGGGTCGACCATATTAGGGTATAGTAGCCACCATTTTGGTTCTTGGCTACGGTCTGAGAGGGAAAGTAGGTTGTCCTCACAAGGCTGAATATTAGGTTGGAGGTAGAGGGTCGCCCATATTAGGGTTTAGTGGCCTCCATTTTAGTTCTTTTCTACGGTCTGAGAGGGAAAGTAGGTTTTCCTCACTAGGCTAAATATTAGGTTGGAGGTAGAGAGTCGACCATATTAGGGTTTAGTGGCCACCATTTTGGTTCTTTTCTACGGTCTGAGAGGGAAAGTAGGTTTTCCTCACTAGTCTAAATATTAGGTTGGAGGTAGAGGGTCGACCATATTAGGGTTTAGTGGCCACCATTTTGGTTCCTGACTATGGTCTGAGAGAAAGTAGGTTGTCCTCACAAGGCTGAATATTAGGTTGGAGGTAGAGGGTCGACCATATTAGGGTTTAGTGCCCACCATATTGGTTTTTGACTATGGTCTGAGAGAGTAAGTAGGTTGTCCTCTCAAGGCTGAATATTAGGTTAGAGGTAGAGGGTCGACCATATTAGGGTTTAATGGCCACCATTTTGGTTCTTGACTACGGTCTGAGAGAAAGTTGGTTGTCCTTACAAGGCTGAATATTAGGGTTTAGTGCCCACCATATTGGTTTTTGACTATGGTCTGAGAGAGTAAGTAGGTTGTCCTCTCAAGGCTGAATATTAGGTTAGAGGTAGAGGGTCGACCATATTAGGGTTTAATGGCCACCATTTTGGTTCTTGACTACGGTCTGAGAGAAAGTTGGTTGTCCTTACAAGGCTGAATATTTGGTTGGAGGTAGAGGGTCGACCATATTAGGGTTTAGTGGCCACCATTTTGGTTCTGGACTACGGTCTGAGAGAAAGTAGGTTGTCCTCACAAGGCTGAATATTAGGTTTGAGGTAGAGGGTCGACCATATTAGGGTATAGTGGCCACCATTTTGGTTCTTGGCTACGGTCTGAGAGGGAAAGTAGGTTGTCCTCACAAGGCTGAATATTAGGTTGGAGGTAGAGGGTCGCCCATATTAGGGTTTAGTGGCCACCATTTTGGTTCTTTTCTACGGTCTGAGAGGGAAAGTAGGTTTTCCTCACTAGGCTAAATATTAGGTTGGAGGTAGAGGTTCGACCATATTAGGGTTTAGTGGCCACCATTTTGGTTCCTGACTATGGTCTGAGAGAAAGTAGGTTGTCCTCACAAGGCTGAATATTAGGTTGGAGGTAGAGGGTCGACCATATTAGGGTTTTGTGCCCACCATTTTGGTTCTTGACTATGGTCTGAGAGAGTAAGTAGGTTGTCCTCTCAAGGCTGAATATTAGGTTGGAGGTAGAGGGTCGACCATATTAGGGTTTTGTGCCCACCATTTTGGTTCTTGACTATGGTCTGAGAGAGTAAGTAGGTTGTCCTCTCAAGGCTGAATATTAGGTTAGAGGTAGAGGGTCGACCATATTAGGGTTTAGTGGCCACCATTTTGGTTCTTTTCTACGGTCTGAGAGGGAAAGTAGGTTTTCCTCACTAGGCTAAATATTAGGTTGGAGGTAGAGGGTCGACCATATTAGGGTTTAGTGGCCACCATTTTGGTTCCTGACTATGGTCTGAGAGAAAGTAGGTTGTCCTCACAAGGCTGAATATTAGGTTGGAGGTAGAGGGTCGACCATATTAGGGTTTTGTGCCCACCATTTTGGTTCTTGACTATGGTCTGAGAGAGTAAGTAGGTTGTCCTCTCAAGGCTGAATATTAGGTTAGAGGTAGAGGGTCGACCATATTAGGGTTTAATGGCCACCATTTTGGTTCTTGACTACGGTCTGAGAGAAAGTTGGTTGTCCTTACAAGGCTGAATATTTGGTTGGAGGTAGAGGGTCGACCATATTAGTGTTTAGTTGCCACCATTTTGGTTCTTGACTACGGTCTGAGAGAAAGTTGGTTGTCCTTACAAGGCTGAATATTAGGTTGGAGGTAGAGGGTCGCCCATATTAGGGTTTAGTGGCCACCATTTTGGTTCTTTTCTACGGTCTGAGAGGGAAAGTAGGTTTTCCTCACTAGGCTAAATATTAGGTTGGAGGTAGAGGGTCGACCATATTAGGGTTTAGTGGCCACCATTTTGGTTCCTGACTATGGTCTGAGAGAAAGTAGGTTGTCCTCACAAGGCTGAATATTAGGTTGGAGGTAGAGGGTCGACCATATTAGGGTTTTGTGCCCACCATTTTGGTTCTTGACTATGGTCTGAGAGAGTAAGTAGGTTGTCCTCTCAAGGCTGAATATTAGGTTAGAGGTAGAGGGTCGACCATATTAGGGTTTAATGGCCACCATTTTGGTTCATGACTACGGTCTGAGAGAAAGTTGGTTGTCCTTACAAGGCTGAATATTTGGTTGGAGGTAGAGGATCGACCATATTAGGATTTAGTGGCCACCATTTTGGTTCTTGGCTACGGTCTGAGAGAAAGTAGGTTGTCCTCACAAGGCTGAATATTTGGTTGGAGGTAGAGGGTCGACCATATTAGGGTTTAGTGGCCACCATTTTGGTTCTGGACTACGGTCTGAGAGAAAGTAGGTTGTCCTCACAAGGCTGAATATTAGGTTGGAGGTAGAGGGTCGACCTTATTAGTGTTTAGTGGCCACCATTTTGGTTCTTGACTAAGGTCTGAGAGAGAAAGTAGGTTGTCCTCACAAGGCTGAATATTAGGTTGGGGGTAGAGGATCGACGGTTGAACTATACCTTCCGATACACCGGCGTTTGGGGATTATTTAGGGAGATCAGTGACGTCACCGTGATCTCACGGCTGACGTATTGCTATCGGTAACGCTATTGGTTGTCAGCTGATTACTACGTCAGTTCCGTGGTCAGTTCGTCGTGGGAGGTTGCTTGAGTCGGGTCGCCATTTTTGTATTGTCATGCGTTAGCGTTTTCTAAGCGTAATATTAAAATAAACATTCCCGTGAATAACCTGTAGAACAAGATTTTGATATTAGCAGTGCCGTGTGCTCGATTGTGTTGACGATTTGTATTAAAATTGTTTAAATCCTGAAGTTGTTGCATTAAACTAAAATCCGTTACTTGTGGTTGAAAACCAGTGCTTCTGCTTGTACATATGGAATAATACAGCATTTGGAATATATCGGTGAGTTTTTACGTTGTTCATACATATATTTTGGTTGTTGCATTTAATATGAAAGTTGTCTAAACGATAATATTACGTCAGGAATGGTGTTGGGGAATTCGCCTGTTAAAATAGTAATGGATTTAGACAAATTGGCATGTACATGAACACCTGCAAAATAGATATGACAATGTTTTGTATTAGACCTATCGGCCTATAGGTCTTGTTTTTGTGTTTGCAGTCAATATTGGAAAACATAAAAATATCAACCTATCGGAGGGGGGGGGGCAGCCCCCCCAGCAAAAACAACATTATTGACCACAATGTTTTATAATGGCATTGTGTTTGGTGTATTTGCAGCCAACTTTGGAAAAGAAAAAAACGAAACTACACAATAACATTATTGAATACTACAATGTGCAGCTACGTTAATCTATTGGTGTCAACCGGTGATTATTACAGCCTGCGATCGTTTGCGCATGAATATATTATATAAACAAATTGGTTGTTTTTATGATGTTATTAACCACTTGACGAAATGCTTCTCTGGCAAGATTATGGGAAAAAAATGTAATTTATTTATCGGCCTACCTCAATTTGGCACGCCGTACATACGAAAATATTTTAATTTAGGGTTACATTTATGACATATTTTTAAAATTCGCCTTTATAGTTGAATTACAGATGACGTTACGCGTCGTAATTAATTTAATTCTATATTTATAAGACATTGTATCGAAAGCCGTAATTGACCTGTATAGCTCAATTAAAGATTTCGATGCAAGTTTTTATTAATATGAAATTATAATAATTACGATGTGTATCGTCATCTGTAATTGATCTACATAGGCGAATTATAGAATTCGATGCGTAAAATTAAAAATATCAACTGAAATTACGATGTGTATCGGAATCTGTAATTGATATATATAGGCCAATTAAAGAATTCGATGCGGAAAGTGTAAAGTATAACGTTAAATTGCGAAATTTTATTCAGTATCGGAATCATTAATTTAGCTATATAGGTAAATTATAGATTTCGATGCAATGTTTTTTTTATTTACGAAAAGAAAATAATTAGCATGTGTATCGGAATCTGTAATTGATCTACTTAGGCCAATTATATATTTCGATACGGAAATTGATTATATATGACGTGAATTTGCGATTTTTTTAAATGTATCGAAATCTTTAATTGAACTACATAGCTCAAATATAGATTTCGATACATAGAAAAAATTGACGGTTTTTGTGTTTTTCCACCCAAAAAAACTCCTCTTACGTGAATTTGCGAATTCTTTTTATGTATCGGAATCTTTAATTGAACTATGTAGCTCAAATATAGATTTCGATACATAGAATACGTGCATTTGCGAATTTTTTTATGTATCGGAATCTTTAATTGAACTAAGTAGCTCAAATATAGATTTCGATACATAGAAAAAAATTGACGGTTTTTGTGTTTTTCCACCCAAAAAACCCCTCTTACGTGAATTTGCGAATTCTTTTTATGTATCGGAATCTTGATATGAACTATATAGCTCAAATATAGATTTCGATACATAGAATACGTGAATTTGCGATTTTTTTATGTATCGGAATCTTTATATGAACTATATAGCTGAAATATAGATTTCGATACATAGAATACGTGAATTTGCGAATTTTTTAATGTATCGGAATCTTTAATTGAACTATGTAGCTCAAATATAGATTTCGATACATAGAAAAAAATTGACGGTTTTTGTGTTTTTCCAACCAAAAAACTCCTCTTACGTGAATTTGCGAATTCTTTTTATGTATCGGAATCTTTAATTGAACTATATAGCTCAAATATAGATTTCGATACACGGAATACGTGAATTTGCGAATATTTTTATGTATCGGATTCTTTAATTGAACTATATAGCTCAAATATAGATTTCGATACATGGAATACGTGAATTTGCGAATTTTTTATGTATCGGAATCTTTAATTGAACTATATAGCTCAAATATAGATTTCGAAACATGAAATACGTGAATTTGCGTATTTTTTACGTATCGGAATCTTTAATTGAGTTATATTGCTCAAATATAGATTTCGATACATAGGAAATAAATTGACGGTTTCTCTGTTTTTCCACCCAAAAAACTCCCATTATGTGAATTTGCGATTTCTTTTCATGTATCGGAATCTTTAATTGAACTATATTGCTCAAATATAGATTTCGATACATAGAATACGTGAATTCGCGAAATTTTTTCATGTATCGGAATCTTTAGTTAAACTGTATAGCTCAAATATAGATTTCGATACATAGAATACGTGAATTCGCGAAATTTTTTTCCTGTATCGGAATCTTTAGTTGTACTATATGGCTCAAATATAGATTTCGATACATAGAATACGTGAATTCGCGAATTTTTTTCCTGTATCGGAATCATTAGTTGAACTATATAGCTCAAATATAGATTTCGATACATAGAATACGTGAATTCGCGATTTTTTTTCCTGTATCGGAATCTTTAGTTGAACTATATAGCTCAAATATAGATTTCGATACATAAAAAATTGACGTTTCTTGGTGTTTCCCCACCCAAAAACCCCTATTACCCAGGCTTTTCCCGTAAATTTGTCAGAGGAGTATTTCATGACGTCGTTCGTGACGTCACGGAAGCCGCCATTTTGTTTTAGGGGAATTTTATACGCGGCCGTATCGCAATGTATAGTATATTCGGGGTTAGTGGCCACCATTTTCGTTCTTGACTACGGTCCGAGAGGGATAGAAGGTGGTCCTCACGAGGCTGAATATTAGGTTGGAGGTAGAGGGTCGACCATATTAGGGTTTAGTGGCCACCATTTTGGTTCTTGACTATGGTGTGAGAGGGAAAGTAGGTTTTCCTCACAAGGCTGAATATTAGGTTGGAGGTAGAGGGTCGACCATATTCGGGGTTAGTGGCCACCATTTTGGTTATTGCCTACGGTCTGAGAGAAAGTAGGTTGTCCTCACATGGCTGAATATTAGGTTGGAGGTAGAGGGTCGACCATATTAGGGTTTAGAGGCCACCATTTTGATTCTAGACTTAGGTCTGAGAGAGAAAGTAGGTTGTCCACACAAGGCTGAATATTAGGTTGGAGGTAGAGGGTCGACTATATTAGGGTTTAGTGGGCACCATTTTGGTTCTTGACTATAGTCTGAGAGAGAAAGTAGGTTGTCCTCACAAGGCTGGATATAAGGTTGGAGGTAGAGGGTCTACCATATTAGGGGTTAGTGGCCACCATTTTGGTTCTTGACTACAGTCTGAGACAGTAAGTAGGTTGTCCTCACAAGGCTGAATATTAGGTTGGAGGTAGAGGGTCGACCATATTAGGGGTTAGTGGCCACCATTTTGGTTCTTGAGTACGGTCCGAGAGGGAAAGTAGGTTGTCCTCACAAGGCTGAATATTAGGTTGGGGGTAGAGGATCGACCATATTCGGGGTTAGTGGCCACCATTTTGGTTCTTGACTATGGTTTTAGAAAGTAGGTAGGTTGTTCACACAAGGCTGAATATTAGGTTGGAGGTAGAAGGTCTACCATATAAGGGTTTAGTGGCCACCAATTTGGTTCTTAACTACAGTCTGAATGAAAGTAGGTTGTCCTCACAAGGCTGGATATAAGGTTGGAGGTAGAGGGTCTACCATATTAGGGGTTAGTGGCCACCATTTTAGTTCTTGACGACAGTCTGAGAGAAAGTAGGTTGTCCTCACAAGGCTGAATATTAGGTTGGAGGGTCGACCATATTAGGGGTCAGTGGCCACCATTTTGGTTCTTGACTACGATCTGAGAGAGAAAGTAGGTTGCCTATCAAGGCTGGATATAAGGTTGGAGGTAGAGGGTCTACCATATTAGGGGTTAGTGGCCACCATTTTAGTTCTTTACTACAGTCTGAGAGAAAGTAGGTTGTCCTCACAAGGCTGAATATTAGGTTGGAGGTAGAGGTTCGACCATATTAGGGGTAAGTGGCCACCATTTTGGTTCTTGACTACGGTCCGAGAGGGACAGTAGGTTGTCCTCACAAGGCTGAATATTAGGTTGGAGGTAGAGGGTCGACCATATTCGGGGTTAGTGGCCACCATTTTGGTTCTTACTACGGTCAGAGAGAGTAAGTAGGTTGTCCACACAAGTCTGAATATTAGGTTGGAGGTAGACGGTCGACCATATTAGGGGTAAGTGGCCACCATTTTGGTTCTTGACTACGGTCTGAGAGGGAAAGTAGGTTGTCCTCACAAAGCTGTATATTAGATTGGAGATAGAGGGTCGACCATATTAGGGTTACGTGGCCACCATTTTAGTTCTTGACTTAGGTCTGAGAGAGAAAGTAGGTTGTCCTCACAAGGCTGAATATTAGGTTGGAGGTAGGTCGACCATATTAGGATTTAGTGGCAACCATTTTGTTTCTTGACTATGGTCTGAGAGAGAAAGTAGGTTGTTCTCACAAGGCCGAATATTAGGTTGGAGGTAGAGGGTCGACCATATTAGGGTTCAGTGGCCACCATTTTGGTTCTTGACTACGGTCTGAGAGAGAAAGTAGGTTGTCCTCACTAGGCTGGATATAAGGTTGGAGGTAGAGGGTCGGCCATATTAGGGGTTAGTGGCCACCATTTTGGTTCTTGGCTAAGATCTGAGAGGGATAGTAGGTTGTCCTCACAAGGCTGAATATTAGGTAGGAGATTGAGGGTCGACCATGTTCAGGGTTAGTGGCCACCGTTTTGGTTCTTGACTACGGTCCGAGAGGGAAAGTAGGTAGTCCTCACAAGGCTGAATATTAGGTTGGAGGTAGGTCGACCATATTAGGGTTTAGTGGCCACCATTTTGGCACTTGACTAATGTCTGAGAGGGAAAGTAGGTTTTCCTCACAAGGCTGAATATTGGGTTGGAGGTAGAGGGTCGACCATATTCGGGGTTAGTGGCCTCCATTTTGGTTATTGCCTACGGCCTGAGAGAAGGTAGGTTGTCCTCACAAGGCTGAATATTAGGTTGGAGGTAGAGGGTCGACTATATTAGGGTTTAGTGGGAACCATTTTTGTTCTTGACTATGGTCTGAGAGAGAAAGTAGGTTGTCCTCACAAGGCTGGATATAAGGTTGGAGGTAGAGGGTCTACCATATTAGGGGTTAGTGGCCACCATTTTGGTTCTTGACTACAGTCTGAGACAGTAAGTAGGTTGTCCTCACAAGGCTGAATATTAGGTTGGAGGTAGAGGGTCGACCATATTAGGGGTTAGTGGCCACCATTTTGGTTCTTGAGTACGGTCCGAGAGGGAAAGTAGGTTGTCCTCACAAGGCTGAATATTAGCTTGGGGGTAGAGGGTCGACCATATTTGGGGTTATTGGCCTCCATTTTGGTTCTTGACTACGGACTTAGAGAGTAGGTTGGTTGTTCACACAAGGCTGAATATTAGGTTGGAGGCAGAAGGTCTACCATATAAGGGTTTAGTGGCCACCAATTTGGTTCTTGACTACAGTCTGAGAGAAAGTAGGTTGTCCTCACAAGGCTGGATGTAAGGTTGGATGTAGAGGGTCTACCATATTAGGGGTTAGTGGCCACCATTTTAGTTCTTGACGACAGTCTGAGAGAAAGTAGGTTGTCCTCACAAGGCTGATTATTAGGTTGGAGGGTCGACCATATTAGGGTTCTGTGGCCACCATTTTGGTTCTTGACTACGGTCTGAGAGAGAAAATAGGTTGCCTACCAAGGCTGGATATAAGGTTGGAGGTAGAGGGTCTGCCATATTAGGGGTGAGTGGCCACCATTTTAGTTCATTACTACAGTCTGAGAGAAAGTAGGATGTCCACACAAGGCTGAATATTAGGTTGGAGGTAGAGGTTCGACCATATTAGGGGTAAGTGGCCACCATTTTGGTTCTTGACTACGGTCCGAGAGGGAAAGTAGGTTGTCCTCACAAGGCTGAATATTAGGTTGGAGGTAGAGGGTCGACCATATTCGGGGTTAGTGGCCACCATTTTGGTTCTTGACTACGGTCAGAGAGAGTAAGTAGGTTGTCCACACAAGGCTGAATATTAGGTTGGAGGTAGACGGTCGACCATATTAGGGTTTAGTGGCCACCATTTTGGCTCTTGACTACGGTCTGAGAGGGAAAGTAGGTTGTCCTCACAAGGCTATATATTAGATTGGAGATAGAGGGTCGACCATATTAGGGTTTAGTGGCCACCATTTAGTTCTTGACTTAGGTCTGAGAGAGAAAGTAGGTTGTCCTCACAAGGCTGAATATTAGGTTGGAGGTAGGTCGACCATGTTAGGATTTAGTGGCAACCATTTTGTTTCTTGACTATGGTCTGAGAGAGAAAGTAGGTTGTTCTCACATGGCCGAATATTAGGTTGGATGTAGAGGGTCGACCTTATTAGGGTTCAGTGGCCACCATTTTCGTTCTTGACTACGGTCTTAGAGAGAAAGTAGGTTGTCCTCACTAGGCTGGATATAAGGTTGGAGGTAGAGGGTCGGCCATATTAGGGGTTAGTGGCCACCATTTTGGTTCTTGGCTAAGATCTGAGAGGGATAGTAGGTTGTCCTCACAAGGCTGAATATTAGGTAGGAGATAGAGGGTCGACCATGTTCAGGGTTAGTGGCCACCGTTTTGGTTCTTGACTACGGTCCGAGAGGGAAAGTAGGTAGTCCTCACAAGGCTGAATAATAGGTTGGAGGTAGGTCGACCATATTAGGGTTTAGTGGCCACCATTTTGGCACTTGACTAATGTCTGAGAGGGAAAGTAGGTTTTCCTCACAAGGCTGAATATTGGGTTGGAGGTAGAGGGTCGACCATATTCGGGGTTAGTGGCCACCATTTTGGTTATTGCCTACGGCCTGAGAGAAGGTAGGTTGTCCTCACAAGGCTGAATATTAGGTTGGAGGTAGAGGGTCGACCATATTAGGGTTTAGTGGCCACCATTTTGGTTCTTGACTATGGTCTGAGAGGGTAGTAGGTTTTCCTCACAAGGCTGAATATTAGGTTGGAGGTAGAGGGTCGACCATAAACGGGGTTAGTGGCCACCATTTTGGTTATTGCCTACGGTCCGAGAGAAAGAAGGTTGTCCTCACAAGGCTGAATATTAGGTTAGAGTAAGAGGGTTGACCATATTAGGGTTTAGTAGCCACCATTTTGGTTCTTGACTACGGTCTGAGAGGGAAAGTAGGTTGTCCTCACAAGGCCGAATATTAGGTTGGAGGTAGAGGGTCGACCATATTAGGGTTCAGTGGCCACCATTTTGGTTCTTGACTACGGTCTGAGAGAGAATGTAGGTTGTCCTCACTAGGCTGGATATAAGGTTGGAGGTAGAGGGTCGGCCATATTAGGGGTTAGTGGCCACCATTTTGGTTCTTGGCTAAGATCTGAGAGGGATAGTAGGTTGTCCTCACAAGGCTGAATATTAGCTTGGAGATAGAGGGTCGACCATGTTCAGGGTTAGTGGCCACCGTTTTGGTTCTTGACTACGGTCCGAGAGGGAAAGCAGGTAGTCCTCACAAGGCTGAATATTAGGTTGGAGGTAGGTCGACCATATTAGGGTTAAGTGGCCACCATTTTGGCACTTGACTAATATCTGAGAGGAAAAGTAGGTTTTCCTCACAAGGCTGAATATTGGGTTGGAGGTAGAGGGTCGACCATATTCGGGGTTAGTGGCCACCATTTTGGTTATTGCCTACGGCCTGAGAGAAGGTAGGTTGTACTCACAAGGCTGAATATTAGGTTGGAGGTAGAGGGTCGACCATATTAGGGTTTAGAGGCCACCATTTTGGTTCTTGACTATGGTCTGAGAGGGTAGTAGGTTTTCCTCACAAGGCTGAATATTAGGTTGGAGGTAGAGGGCCAACCATAAACTGGGTTAGTGGCCACCATTTTGGTTATTGCCTACGGTCCGAGAGAAAGAAGGTTGTCCTCACAAGGCTGAATATTAGGTTAGAGTAAGAGGGTTGACCATATTAGTGTTTAGTAGCCACCATTTTGGTTCTTGACTACGGTCTGAGAGGGAAAGTAGGTTGTCCTCACAAGGCCGAATATTAGGTTGGAGGTAGAGGGTCGACCATATTAGGGTTTAGTGGCCACCATTTTGGTTCTTGACTATGGTCTAAGAGAGAAAGTAGGTTGTCCTCACTAGGCTGAATATTAGGTTGGAGGTAGAGGGTCGACAATATTAGAGTTTCGTGGCCACCATTTTGGTTCTTGACTAAGGTCTGAGAGAGAAAGTAGGTTGTCCTCACAAGGCTGAATATTAGGTTGGAGGTAGAGGGTCGACCATATTAGGGTTCAGTGGCCACCATTTTGGTTCATGACTATGGTCCGAGACGGATAGTAGGTGGTCCTCACGAGGCTGAAAATTAGGTTGAAGGTAGAGGGTCGACCATATTTGGGTTTAGTGTGCACCATTTTGGTTCTTGACTACGGTCTGAGAGAGAAAGTAGGTTGTCCTCACAAGGCTGGATATAAGGTTGGAGGTAGAGGGTCGGCCATATTAGGGGTTAGTGGCCACCATTTTGGTTCTTGGCTAAGATCTGAGAGGGATAGTAGGTTGTCCTCACAAGGCTGAATATTAGGTAGGAGATAGAGGGTCGACCATGTTCAGGGTTAGTGGCCACCGTTTTGGTTCTTGACTACGGTCCGAGAGGGAAAGTAGGTAGTCCTCACAAGGCTGAATAATAGGTTGGAGGTAGGTCGACCATATTAGGGTTTAGTGGCCACCATTTTGGCACTTGACTAATGTCTGAGAGGGAAAGTAGGTTTTCCTCACAAGGCTGAATATTGGGTTGGAGGTAGAGGGTCGCCCATATTAGGGTTTAGTGGCCACCATTTTGGTTCTTGACTACAGTCTGAGACAGTAAGTAGGTTGTCCTCACAAGGCTGAATATTAGGTTGGAGGTAGAGGGTCGACCATATTAGGGGTTAGTGGCCTCCATTTTGGTTCCTGACTACGGTCCGAGAGGGAAAGTACGTTGTCCTCACAAGGCTGAATATTAGATTGGAGGTAGAGGGTTGACCATATTAGGGTTGAGTGGCCACCATTTTGGTTCTTGACTAAGGTCTGAGAGAGAATGTAGGTTGTCGTCACAAGGCTGGATATAAGGTTGGAGGAAGAGGGTCTACCTTATTAGGGGTTAGTGGCCTCCATTTTAGTTCTTGACTACAGTCTGAGAGAAAGTAGGTTTTCCTCACAAGGCTGAATATTAGGTTGGAGGTAGAGGGTCGACCATATTAGGGTTTAGTGGCCACCATTTTGGTCCTTGGCTACGGTCTGAGAGGGAAAGTAGGTTGTCCTCACAAGGCTGAATATTTAGGTTGGAGGTAGAGGGTCGCCCATATTAGGGTTTAGTGGCCACCATTTTGGTTCTTTTCTACGGTCTGAGAGGGAAAGTAGGTTTTGCTCACTAGGCTGAATATTAGGTTGGAGGTAGAGGGTCGACCATATTAGGGTTTAGTGGCCACCATTTTGGTTCCTGACTATGGTCTGAGAGAAAGTAGGTTGTCCTCACAAGGCTGAATATTAGGTTGGAGGTAGAGGGTCGACCATATTAGGGTTTAGTGCCCACCATTTTGGTTCTTGACTATGGTCTGAGAGAGTAAGTAGGTTGTCCTCTCAAGGCTGAATATTAGGTTAGAGGTAGAGGGACGACCATATTAGGGTTTAATGGCCACCATTTTGGTTCTTGACTACGGTCTGAGAGAAAGTTGGTTGTCCTTACAAGGCTGAATATTTGGTTGGAGGTAGAGGGTTGACCATATTAGGGTTTAGTGGCCAGCATTTTGGTTCTGGACTACGGTCTGAGAGAAAGTAGGTTGTCCTCACAAGGCTGAATATTAGGTCGGAGGTAGAGGGTCGACCATATTAGGGTTTAGTGGCCACCATTTTGGTTCTTGACTAAGGTCTGAGAGGTAAGTAGGTTGTCCTCACAAGGCTGAATATTAGGTTGGGGGTAGAGGATCGACCATATTCGGGGTTAGTGGCCACCATTTTGGTTCTTGACTACGGTCCGAGAGGGATAGAAGGTGGTCCTCACGAGGCTGAATATTAGGTTGGAGGTAGAGGGTCGACCATATTAGGGTTTAGTGGCCACCATTTTGGTTCTTGACTATGGTGTGAGAGGGAAAGTAGCTTTTCCTCACAAGGCTGAATATTAGGTTGGAGGTAGAGGGTCGACCATATTCGGGGTTAGTGGCCACCATTTTGGTTATTGCCTACGGTCTGAGAGAAAGTAGGTTGTCCTCACATGGCTGAATATTAGGTTGGACGTAGAGGGTCGACCATATACGGGGTTAGTGGCACCATTTTGGTTACTGCCTACGGTCGAAGAGAAAGTAGGTTGTCCTCACAAGGCTGAATATTAGGTTAGAGTAAGAGGGTCGACCATATTAGGGTTTAGTGGCCACCATTTTGGTTCTTGACTACGGTCCGAGAGGGATAGTAGGTGGTCCTCACGAGGCTGAATATTAGGTTCGAGATAGAGGGTCGGCCATATTAGGGTTTATAGGCCACCATTTTGATTCTAGACTTAGGTCTGAGAGTGAAAGTAGGTTGTCCTCACAAGGCTGAATATTAGGTTGGAGGTTGAGGGTCGACAATATTAGGGTTTTAGTGGGCACCATTTTTGTTCTTGACTATGGTCTGAGAGAGAAAGTAGGTTGTCCTCACAAGGCTGGATATAAGTTTGGAGGTAGAGGGTCTACCATATTAGGGGTTAGTGGCCACCATTTTGGTTCTTGACTACAGTCTGAGACAGTAAGTAGGTTGTCCTCACAAGGCTGAATATTAGGTAAGAGGTAGAGGGTCGACCATATTAGGGGTTAGTGGCCACCATTTTGGTTCTTGAGTACGGTCCGAGAGGGAAAGTAGGTTGTCCTCACAAGGCTGAATATAAGGTTGGGGGTAGAGGGTCGACCATATTCGGGGTTAGTGGCCACCATTTTGGTTCTTGACTACGGTCTTAGAGAGTAGGTAGGTGTTCACACGAGGCTGAATATTAGGTTGGAGGTAGAAGGTCTACCATATAAGGGTTTAGTGGCCACCAATTTGGTTCTCGACTACAGTCTGAGAGAAAGTAGGTTGTCCTCACAAGGCTGGATATAAGGTTGGAGGTAAAGGGTCTACCATATTAGGGGTTAGTGGCCACCATTTTAGTTCTTGACGACAGTCTGAGAGAAAGTAGGTTGTCCTCACAAGGCTGAATATTAGGTTGGATGTAGAGGGTCGACCATATTAGGGTTCAGTGGCCTCCATTTTGGTTCTTGACTACGGTCTGAGAGAGAAAGTAGGTTGCCTCTCACGGCTGGATATAAGGTAGGTGGTAGAGGGACTACCATATTAGGGGATAGTGGCCACCATTTTAGTTCTTTACTACATTCTGAGAGAAAGTAGGTTGTCCTCACAAGGCTGAATATTAGGTTGGAGGTAGAGGTTCGACCAAATTAGGGGAAAGTGGCCACCATTTTGGTTCTTGACTACGGTCCGAGAGGGAAAGTAGGTTGTCCTCACAAAGCTGAATATTAGGTTGGAGGTAGAGGGTCGACCATATTCGGGGTTAGTGGCCACCATTTCGGTTCTTGACTACGGTCAGAGAGAGTAAGTAGGTTGTCCACACAAGGCTGAATATTAGGTTGGAGGTAGACGGTCGACCATATTAGGGTTTAGTGGCCACCATTTTTGCTCTTGACTACGGTCTGAGAGGGAAAGTAGGTTGTCCTCACAAGGCTGTATATTAGATTGGAGATAGAGGGTCGACCATATTAGGGTATAGTGGCCACCATTTTAGTTCTTGACTTAGGTCTGAGAGAGAAAGTAGGTTGTCCTCACAAGGCTGAATATTAGGTTGGAGGTAGGTCGCCAATATTAGGATTTAGTGGCAACCATTTTGTTTCTTGACTATGGTCTGAGAGAGAAAGTTGGTTGTCCTCACTAGGCTGGATATAAGGTTGGAGGTAGAGGTTCGGCCATATTAGGGGTTAGTGGCCACCATTTTGGTTCTTGGATAAGATCTGAGAGGGATAGTAGGTTGTCCTCACAAGGCTGATTATTAGGTTGGAGAAAGAGGGTCGACCATATTAGGGTTTAGTGGCCACCATTTTGGCAATTGACTAATGTCTGAGAGGGAGTAGGTTTTTCTCACAAGACTGAATATTGGGTTGGAGGTAGTGGGTCGACCATATTCGGGGTTAGTGGCCACCATTTTGGTTCTTGACTATGGTCTGAGAGGGTAGTAGGGTTTCCTCACAAGGCTGAATATTAGGTTGGAGGTAGAGGGTCTACCATAAACGGGGTTAGTGGCCACCATTTTGGTTATTGCCTTCGGTCCGAGATAAAGAAGGTTGTCCTCACAAGGCTGAATATTAGGTTAGAGTAAGAGGGTTGACCATATTAGGGTTTAGTAGCCACCATTTTGGTTCTTGACTATGGTCTGAGAGGGAAAGTAGGTTGTCCTGACAAGGCCGAATATTAGGTTGGAGGTAGAGGGTCGACCATATTAGGGTTTAGTGGCCACCATTTTTATTCTTGACTATGGTCTAAGAGAGAAAATAGGTTGTCCTCACAAGGCTGAATATTATGTTGGAGGTAGAAGGTCGACCATATTAGAGTTTAGTGGCCACCATTGTGGTTCTTGACTAAGGTCTGAGAGGGAACGTAGGCTGTCCTCACAAGGCTGAATATTAGGTTGGAGGTAGAGGGTCGACCATATTAGGGTTTTTTGGCCACCATTTTGGTTCTTGACTATGGTGTAAGAGGGTAGTAGGTTTTCCTCACAAGGCTGAATATTAGGTTGGCTGTAGAGGGTCGACCATATTTGGGTTTAGTGGGCACCATTTTGGTTCTTGACTACGGTCTGAGAGAGAAAGTAGGTTGTCCTCACAAGGCTGGATATAAGGTTGGAGGTAGTGGGTCTACCATATTAGGGGTTAGTGGCCACCATTTTGGTTCTTGACTACAGTCTGAGACAGTAAGTAGGTTGTCCTCACAGGGCTGAATATTAGGTTGGAGGTAGAGGGTCGACCATATTAGGGGTTAGTGGCCACCATTTTGGTTCCTGACTACGGTCCGAGAGGGAAAGTACGTTGTCCTCACAAGGCTGAATATTAGGTTGGAGGTAGAGGGTCGACCATATTCGGGGTTAGTGGCCACCATTTTGGTTCTTGACTACGGTCTGAGAGAGTAGGTAGGTTGTCCACACAAGGCTGAATATTAGGTTGGAGGTAGAAGGTCGACCATATTAGGGTTTAGTGGCCACCATTTTGGTTCTTGACTAAGGTCTGAGAGAGAATGTAGGTTGTCGTCACAAGGCTGGATATAAGGTTGGAGGTAGAGGGTCTACCTTATTAGGGGTTAGTGGCCTCCATTTTAGTTCTTGACTACAGTCTGAGAGAAAGTAGGTTTTCCTCACAAGGCTGAATATTAGGTTGGAGGTAGAAGTTCGACCATATTAGGGGTTAGTGGCCACATTTTTGTTTCTTGACTACGGTCCGAGAGGGAAAGTAGGTTGTCGTCACAAGGCTGAATATTAGGTTGGAGGTAGAGGGTCGACCATATTCGGGATTAGTGGCCTCCATTTTGGTTCTTGACTACGGTCTGAGAGAGTAAGTAGGTTGTCCACAAGGCTGAATATTAGGTAGGAGGTAGAAGGTCGACCATATTAGGGTTTAGTGGCCACCATTTTGGTTCTTGACTACGGTCTGAGATGGAAAGTAGGTTGTCCTCACAAGGCTGAGTATTAGATTGGAGTTAGAAGGTCGACCATTTTTGGATTTAGTGGCCACCATTTTGGTTCTTGACTAAGGTCTGAGAGAGAAAGTAGGTTGCCCTCACAAGGCTGAATATTAGGTTGGAGGTAGGTCGACCATATTAGGATTTATTGGCCACCATTTTGTTTCTTGACTGCGGTCTGAGAGAGAAAGTAGGTTGTCCTCACAAGGCCGAATATTAGGTTGGAGGTAGAGGGTCGACCATATTAGGGTTCAGTGGCCACCATTTTGGTTCTTGACTACGGTCTGAGAGAGAAAGTAGGTTGTCCTCACAAGGCTGGATATAAGGTTGGAGGTAGAGGGTCTTCCATATTAGGGGTTAGTGGCCACCATTTTGGTTCTTGACAACGGTCCGAGAGGGAAAGTAGGTTGTCCTCACAAGGCTGAATATTAGGTTGGAGGTAGAGGGTCGACCATATTCGGGGTTAGTGGCCACCATTTTGGTTCTTGACTACGGTCTGAGCGAGTAAGTAGGTTGTCCACACAAGGCTGAATATTAGGTTGGAGGTAGAAGGTCGACCATATTAGGGTTTACTGGCCACCATTTTGGTTCTTGACTACGGTCTGAGAGGGAAAGTAGGTTGTCCTCACAGGGCTGAATATAAGATTGGAGTTAGAGGGTCGACCTTATTAGAGTTTAGTGGCCACCATTTTGGTTCTTGACTAAGGTCTGAGAGAGAAAGTAGGTTGTCCTCACAAGGCTGAATATTAGGTTGGTGGTATGTCGACCATATTGGGATTTAGTGGCCACCATTTTGTTTCTTGACTACGGTCTGAGAGAGAAAGTAGGTTGTTCTCACAAGGCCGAATATTAGGTTGGAGGTAGAGGGTTGACCATATTAGGGTTCAGTGGCCACCATTTTGGTTCTTGACTACGGTCTGAGAGAGAAAGTAGGTTGTCCTCACAAGGCTGGACATATGGTTGGAGGTAGAGGTTCGCCCATATTAGCGGTTAGTGGCCATCATTCTGGTTCTTGACTAAGGTCTGAGAGGGATAGTAGGTTGTCCTCACAAGGCTGAATATTACGTTGGAGATAGAGGGTCGACCATGTTCGGGGTTAGTGGCCACCATTTTGGTTCTTGACTGGGGTCCGATTGGGAAAGTAGGTAGTCCTCACTAGGCTGAATATTAGGTTGGAGGTAGAGGGTCGACCATATTAGGGTTTAGTGACCACCATTTTGGTACTTGACTAAGGTCTGAGAGGGAAAGTAGGTTGTCCTCACAAGGCTGATATTAGGTTGGAGGTTGAGGATCGACCACATTTAGGTTTAGTGGCCGCCATTTTGGTTCTTGATATGGTCTGAGAGAGTAAGTAGGTTGTCTTCACAAGGCTGAATATTAGTTTAGAGGAAGAGGGCCGACCTTATTAGGGTTTAGTTGCCACCATTTTGGTACTTGGTTACGGTC
Organism: Meconema thalassinum; assembly: GCA_946902985.2. Lineage (NCBI taxonomy): Eukaryota > Metazoa > Arthropoda > Insecta > Orthoptera > Tettigoniidae > Meconema > Meconema thalassinum. Next base: position 16,859,622 of record OX336395.1, on the reverse strand, counting down.
TAAGAGAGAAAGTAGGGTGTCCTCACTAGGCTGAATGTTAGGTTGGTGGTAGAGGGTCGACCATATTTGGGTTTAGTGGCCACCATTTTGGTTTTTGACTACAGTCTGAGAGAGAAAGTTGGTTGTCCTCACAAGGCTGTATATTCTGTTCGAGGAAGCGGGTCGACCATAATAGGGATGACTATCGCACTTATGTTTTAACGTTCGTCGCCAGGAGCCAACTGCGGTGGCATCAAGTAACCAAGTTCACAACTAGTTGCCGTTGACGGTATAATTTGGTGGCATAAGTAGGAACTACTTGAAAATTGAATATCTGCAATCCTTATCTGAGTTACAGAAGACATACACTAATACTTACTTACTTACTTAATTTCTGCCGCTCCTTCCGGAGCATAGGGCCTTGGCGAAATTTCTCCACGCAGTACGGTTCCTGGCCATTCTCTTCACTTGACTCCAGTTCTTGTCCACCTCTGCAATTTCATTTTCGATCGTCCTCTTCCAGGTCTTCTTAGGTCGACCTCGCATCCTGGCGCCTTGAGGATTCCAGTCTAGCGCCGCCCTCTCAATAGCTCCGTCCGGCTTCCTTAGTGTGTGACCAATCCTGCGCCATTTTCTCTCCTTGATCTGGATGCTAATCGGTTGTTGATTGGTGATGGTCCAAAGATCTTCATTTGAGATTATGTCCGGCCACCTCACATTCATGATGCGACGCAGACATCTGTTAATGAACACCTGTAGCTGGTTGTTGATCGGTTTTGTGACTTTCCATATTTCACAGCCGTAGAGAAGAATCGACTTTACGTTGCTATTGAAAAGGCGGAGCTTGGTCTTCCTGGAAATGTTTCTATTTCTCCAGATGGGGTAGAGCTGGACAAAGGCACCATTTGCCTTCCTGATACGGCTTCGAACATCTTCCTCTGCTCCGCCATCATTTGTGACTATACTTACAAGGTAGAGGAAGGACTCAACTCGCTCAATGTCCTTTCCGTTGACTGTCAAACTAGTCGTGATGTCAGAATTTATCCTCATCTCTTTGGTCTTGTTGGTGTTGATCATCTGTCCTGCACGTTCTGCTTCTCTCTGTAACCTCCCCAGCTTATCTTCTATGTCTCGGTACCGTTGTGCCATAAGACAAATGTCGTCTGCGAAATCCAGATCTTCAAGCCTGTCATTTATACCCCATTGAATACCCCTCTTCCGTCCTCCCATTACCTTCTTCATCACACTATCCAGGACCAACAGGAACAGAGTGGGGGAAAGGACACACCCCTGTCTCACTCCGGAACTGACCTTTATCTTTTCTGTTAATTTGCCTTCGTGAAGAACCTGGCACTCATACCCTTCGTACATCTCTTCCATGATTCTGATGATCTTTGTTGGAATTTTATTTTCCTCGAGGGTCTTCCACATGATTCTTTGATTTACGGAGTCGAAGGCTTTCTCGAAGTCAACAAATGTGAGGTAAAGGGTATTCCGCCACTCCACACTCTGCTCCAGGATGATTCGGAGGGTGTTGATGAGATCCACACAGCTGCGATGTTGTCGAAATCCAGCCTGTTCCTTCCGAAGCCTTTTTTCTACGCAGTCTTTTATACGATTCAGGATGACTCTCGCCAGCACTTTGCTTGGAATGGACAGCAAGGTGATACCCCTCCAGTTGTTACAGTTTGTGGTGTCCCCTTTCTTCGGCAACTTGACTATCAACCCCTTCTTCCAGTCGGTTCGTATTTTCTCCTCCTTCCAGATCTTCTCCAATAGCGGGTGCAGCATATCGATCGTAATATCCAGGTCTGCTTTCAGTACTTCCGCTGGGATATTATCCAGACCTGGTGCCTTCCCGCATTTCATCTGCTTCAACGCTGTCCGTATTTCGCCCCGAGTTGGGGAGTCGAGGCTGATGCTTGGGTCACTTTCTGCTTCCTCTTCATCTTCTCCGCGCTGCTTACTTTCTGGTCCTCTATCTCTATTAAGAACCTCCGCAAAGTGTTCTCTCCATCATGTCAGCTGCTGTTCACACGTCGTGAGGATCTTGCCCGTCTTGCTCTTCACGGGCTTAGTTTTATTAAAACCTTTCTTCGAAAGCATCTTTGTGATGCCATAGATCTCCTTAACGTCCCCCCTTCTTGCCGCTTCTTCTGCTTTCTCCGCCTGCTCATCAATCCACCTCCTATGATCCTTCCGTACACTCCTCTTTACCTCCCTGTTTGCTGTTGAATACTTTGCTTGTGTGAGAGCCTTCTGCTGCCTAGTCTTGCAGGTGTTGAGCTTGGCCTTAATCTCCTTCCTATAATTTATCTTGTCCCAGGTCTGATTGGATATCCATTCTTTCCGCAGGTAGTTCTTGTACCCGAGCTGCATCTCACTGGTTTCCACGAAGATATTCTTTACCTCGCTCCACACAGTCTCCACGTCCTTCTCTGTCTCGGAGTCCAACACCTGGAATTTATTTCTGAGCTCCAGTTTAAATTGGTCCAATCTCTGCTGGTTCTTAAGTTTGCCCACATCAAACATGTTGTGCCGAGTGTTAAACTTTCGGCGGACTGCGACGATCTTCATGCGGAAGTTGGCAACCACAAGATGATGGTCACTACCAACGTCCGCTCCTCTCTTGTTCCTAACATCTTCCAAGCGGTTATCAACCATATTCTACACACACCCAAATTACACGGGGCTACATGACCGCGTTGTCGCATCCCCTAAACTGTGGAACCAACCAATTAGGTTATCGGCCCCCTACCAAATAGGAATCTGTATCTGTAATGATTGCTTATAGTTTTCCTAATAATAATATTAGCACCTCCATTTTTCAGTCCATGATTTATTGGTCCTTGTGTTCATTTTCTCACCAAAATGGCGGCTGTTAATAACTGTTTTGAACTGGGGTCAATCTTACGTAATTTCTACTGTGATGCCATTTTCTTGAAGTTCTTTGTCTATTTCACTAAGTCACTGGTTCTTGACTTCCATTGGGAGAGAAAGGTTGGGAATCATTTTGGTGAACCTGTGATGGTTCATTTTGAGAATGTTGCAGTAGAACGTAAATTGCCTTTTCTGAAGGTGTCGGTGATCTTTTCAGAATGCTGATAAATCTCCCGACACTTCCGTTTCACCCAGATTTCTTCTGAGCAGACTGGACCAAGAATGTTCCTTTCTTGTTTCTCTGCGTCCTTACTAAGATATCTACCTTCAATGATCAATGTTCCTGAGCCACATAGACCTTCAGGTTTGATTACTGTGGTACAATGTCCTTACTAAGATCTACCTTCAATGATCAATGTTTCTGAGCCACATAGAGCTTCAGCTTTGATTACAGTGGTATAATGTCCTTACTAAGAGATCTACCTTCTATGATCAATGTTTCTGAGCCACACAGTGCAACGTCCTTACTAAGAGATCTACCTTCAATGATCAATGTTTCTGAGCCACATAGAGCTTCAGGTTTGATTACTGTGGTATAACGTCCTTACTAAGAAATCTGCCTTCAATGATCAATGTTTCTGAGCCACATAGAGCTTCAGGTTTGATTACTGTGGTATAACGTCCTTACTGAGAGATCTACCTTCAATGATCAATGTTTCTGAGCCACAGAGAGCTTCAGGTTTGATTACTGTGGTATAACGTGTTTACTAAGTGATCTACCTTCGATGATCAATGTTTCTGAGCCACATAAAGCTTCAGTTTTGATTACTGTGGTATAACGTCCTTACTGAGAGATCTACCTTCAATGTTCAATGTTTCTGAGCCATATAGAGCTTCAGCTTTGATGACTGTGGTATAATGTCCTTACTAAGTGATCTACCTTCAACGATCAAGGTTTCTGAGCCATATAGAGCTTCAGGTTTGATTACTGTGGTATAATGTCCTTACTAAGAGATCTACCTTCATTGATCAATGTTTCTGAGCCACACTGTGTTTCAGTTTTGATTACTATGGTATAATGTCCTTACTAAGAGATCTACTTTCGATGTTCAATATATCTGAGCCATATTGTGCTTCAGGTTTGATGACTGTGGTATAATGTCCTTACTAAGAGACCTACCTTAATTGATCAATGTTTCTGAGCCACTTAGAGCTTCAGGTGTGAATACTGTGGTATAATGTCCTTACTAAGAGATCTACCTTCAATGATCAATGTTTCTGAGCCACATAGAGCTTCAGGTTTGATTGCTGTGGTATAATGTCCTTACTAAGGGACCTACCTTCAATGATCAATGTTTCTGAGCCACATAGAGCTTCAGGTTTGATAACTGTGGTATAATGTCCTTACTAAGAGATCTACCTTCAATGATCAATGTTTCTGAGCCACATAGAGCTTCAGGTTTGATGACTGTGGTATAATGTCCTTACTTAGAGATCTACCTTCAATGATCAATGTTTCGGAGCCATATAGAGCTTCAGGTTTGATTATTGTGGTATAATCTCCTTACTAAAAGATCTACCTTCAATGATCAATGTTTCTGAGCCACATAGAGTTTCAGGTTTGATTACTGTGGTACAATGTCCTTACTAAGAGATCTACCTTCAATGATCAATGTTTCTGAACCATATATAGCTTCTGTTGTGATTACTGTGGTATCATGTCCTTACTAAGAGATCTACTTTCAATGATCAATGTTTCTGAGCCACACAGTGCTTCAGCTTTGAGTACTGTGGTATCATGTCTTAGAAGTTGATTTATTAATTACATCTGTAGGTAAAGGCCTTCTGTAATTTTGAAGTTCTCTCTTTGTTTGCGTCGCGTTTCAAACATTAAGTAAAGTTCTTTCCATTCATTTGCCTGGAGGGAGTGTGGAAAACCCTGGGAAAACCATTCAGGATGGGTGCTGCTAGCATTTACTTGATGATTTTTTGCCGAATTAAGTCTTCAGAAGTTTCCCGTCTAGATGACCAGCGGATTCGTCCATGCATTTGAAATCCCGTCTTAGCTGTAATTTCGTGAATTCTTTCAATGGTCTGAACTGCCTCTTGTGTATTGTTAGATAGAATAGCTAGGTCATCCGCGAAGGCCAAACACTGCAGATGAATTTAATGTTTAGTCGTCAACCAATCGTTATTTCTCTTATTTTTCCTTGTCCTTGCAACTTATTCAAGGACACGATTGAACAATAACGGTGATGGTCGTCTCCTTGTTGAAGTCCTGTGCTAATATGAAAACAGTCAGAAAGCTGACTGAAATTTAACCATTGAAGTTATGGCTGTCAGTGTCTGTCGAATCAATTCTCTTGTTTTCCTGACAACTTTGAATACTTCTAGAATATTGAAGAGTGTATGTGGGTCTACTAAGTCGCCAGCTTTCCTAAAGTCTCCAATGAAAGCGTTGTTTGCGTGGCTTTATGGATTCGCAAGGTTGTTTTGAGATTGAGAATTTTTTCTGCACAGGACCTGCCATTTATGAATCATGCCTGTTATTCGCCAATTAGAAGTTCAGTTTGGTTTTCTAGTCCCGTGAATAACGCTTTAGAGAGAATGTTTTACACGAGTGATTGTGAGGATATTCCTCCGTAGGTATTGATGTCTGTTCTATCCCCCTTTTTATGTAGCCTAGTGGGTGAATTAGATTGCAATTCCAGTCTTCAGGAATTCTTGTTCAGGAGTATCGCTAGTTAAAAGGTCATGGTAGTTATAGCTGTGAGAAGTTAACAGTTTTCTTTATTACTCCCAGGACCTCATCCGGATGTTTAAGACATAAAACAAGTACTTAGTAATGTGATAGTTCGTTAGCAAATGTTTTGTTACAGTTTCTTGTACTATTTTCCGTGTAATAGAAGAGCACACGGAATGAACGGGGTAAGTCCATTTTATTCGGAAATAGGTTTATGACGCACTCTGGTGGCCAGCTATCGTAACTACAGATCAGTTGTAATTAACTTCAAATAATGCGGTAAGTCTCCGAGATACAGAGGTTTTTATTTTTAGTGGAAACGGAAAGAACGTCCCATATCCTCTGACTTTACATGTATTCCCTTTATAAGAAATACATTTGGCTAAGTAACGATATCGCCTACACTCAATTGGGATGTTAGTAAGTATTTCGTTTTACTGTTGAATGTTTAAATTGGTTCTCGTGAAAAATCTACATAATGTGACTTACCCCGTTCTTCCCGTGCAGTTTTCAATTTTGATCTATTTGTGTCGGTCTATTTTGATCTTAATGTGCGTTCTTCAGATCTGATGATTCTTGAGGCTTCTTTCTGGGCTTTGATTAATTCATGCCAGTTATTTTTTGTATTTATTGCAACTGCACTTTTTAAAGGTTTGAATAAAACGGTCTATGACCTTATCGCTGATCTTGTTCAACCCTCTGTCTTTACGTTTTCGAGGAAGAACCCCAATAATCCGGGAAGCACCCAATAGTGTATCTTATAATGCCATTCGATTGGAGGGATTTTGGTTGGTGATATTTGCAAGGAAATTGTTTGAATTTTGTTTAAGTCATTCCAGATGAATTCGTGGATATTTTAACTGTTCCGAGTTTGGGTCCATCAGGTTGAAACTTTACATTAATTATAGAAAAGTGGTGATCAATGTAAATAATTATTTTATTTACTTTAAATTCATAATAATAATATTTTTCCTTCAGGAGGATCGCAGGTTAAAGGATCATGGAAGTAACCTGTGAGAATTTTACAATTTTCTCTCGTATTTCCAGGGCCAAATCCGGAGGTTTAAGACATGTTCTAGGTGCTTGGTAATGTGATAGGTTGTCAGGAAATGTTTTGTATCAGTTTCCACTTATTATTACTATCATCATTAGCTCATATTCTTTAATTTTTATATATAGTCATGCTTGTTCATTACTTCCCATGATTTGAATGAGCAGCCACCCTCTGATAAACCAATGAGGATGAAAATTGAAGAACCTGATGATGTATTTGAAGAAGCATTTGTTAAAGAAGAACTTGATTGCCAGGTGACTGTGTACATTATTTCCCACCTTGGATTATTCTCAAATCGTTTTTTAAGTTATGTAGTTTGTTTCAATCAGTTTTAATTTCAATTATGAAACTGAACAACAGAAGAGTTTATGTTTTTTGACTCTATTTTATTCATAATGTGGGTTGAGTCAGATCGCTTCCTTGGGCTGTTTATTTATTATTTTGTTAAATGACTATAATAGCTTTAAACTGGTTATTTGTTGTCCTTTTTGAAACAACCTTGAATTATTATGGCAAAACCTGCATTATCTGTAAGCTTAAGTCGTGCAGCTAAATTAGGTAGGAACTCCGAAGAATCCTTGTCAAATTTCTTACAATTATTCATCGACTTGAGAACTAATCCGAGACATATAAAGCAAGATGAATGTCTAGCGTGCTTGTGTATCTACAAAATATATTTCTTATGCCTCCTGAGGTACATTATTAACAAATTGTTGTTTCTCTGTAGGGAGCACATATCAAGGAAGATACTGCAGACAACAAGGAAGTTAAGATCAATGAGAATGTGACTGAAGAGATAGTCGCACATGTCAAAACGGAAGTACTATCTTCATCAAGTGGCGGAGATGCGAGAGTTGTAAGTGCCTAATTATATTGAGAGCAGCTTTATGGTTATTAAGGCTCGTTATATGCTTATTGATATCTGATGTTCCTCCACCAAGTGTGGCTGAGATTTTCAAAGGTGTGGTGATACGTTTGTGAGGGGATCATGTGCACTGATGAAATATTTAGGAATTAATACGAAACCTGAATGTAATTCTAGTTATTTCTGGCTGATCATATACTTGCTCCATAGTGTAAATGGAAGATATTGTTTTCTCTGTGATTTGTTTGCTGGAGAGGTTGATATGATATTTGTTGTTTTAAGGGCCAAACATTCACATTATCGACCTGGCGCTTGATAGGACTCCCTGCTTAAATTGTATTTTGGGTTTGGCTCATCTGAAAAAGGTCTTTTTTGGATTTTGAATATCTGGTTGTTGTTTGTTGCTAGTCTTCAAATTCCATTCATGATTTGCTTCTCCAGTTTTGTATATGATCATAATTTTTAAGAGATTCTCTGTATACTGTAATCTGGCTTCCAATTCCGCGACACAGAAATAGTTTCTAAAACATCAGACTACCTCGCCAGAATACAGTGATACATATATTAATTTCCTCATAACTTCTATACGAAAATGGAGTACCAACATTTGAATGCAATATTGAGGCTGCTAGTAAAGAATGTTCAAATACTTAGGAAGATAGCCTTTGTCAGATGATCCAGGCCATTATCTGTTCTTTAACTGGGCTTGGTATGTCATGCAGTGAACCAATTACACAGAACAAGACCAATAACTTCACAAATGACTAGGTTTCTATTCATGTTCCTTGTTATTCCTTTAACATTCCTTCAGAGTGTAATATCGCGCCCTGTGGTTGGGATTCCTCTTAAAAATGGACGCCCTGTGGCTCATGGTCGCTAGGTTAATGGTCACGCAAAACTACAAGCTTTCTCCATATTAAAAATAATTACTCCATGAAGTTTGTTTTGTATTTACAACTGATCTGAGTGAAATGACCTCAGAGCCCTGTTTTGATTTGTTATGATACTGACTTTGTTATTGGTAGATAGCCGATAGTGTAGATTGCTTCCTTATCCCCATGCACTGCTGGTTATCTGACGCAAAGGCAGAAACTTCAGTCTCACCCTTCTTTGTGTTGTTTATTGCCTATATCCTGTGCTGAAATTATATAACTTGATGTGCTGCATTGCTTGTAGAGCCTCTTCATTCTGCGCATGAGCTAACAGACATGAAGATATGTTAATTCCGTGTAATATAATTTGTACGAAAGAAGGTGACCATAGCTTGACTGTCATTAAAAATCTGAGATACTTTTTTACTTATTGTGCGACTTTCCTGCTAAAATTTCTCATCTTGAAAGATCCACCTTTCATCAAACGTGTGATCTTCATGAAGATGACTATTTTGGAGTTATGGTTGACTATATTAGCAACTGTTAGGTGGCTCTTCTGATATCTATTTACTGTATTCAAGTATCCATTCAGGATCTCTGAACAAGTGGGAAGGATGTTATTCTGTAGAAGCATGGAATGTGTGAATTTGTTGTTGTTGTTGTTGTGAGTGAAGTAACCATGTGTGTTTGCTGTGTGTTGTTTGGAGCTATTACAGAAGGGTTCTGTTAAAATGAATTTGGTGGACATCATTCTTATCTATGACATTAGTAAGTAAAGAGGCAATAAACCAATAAGTTGGGCAAACACTTGTTTTAGCCATAACCAAACAGGCTGGTGAATGAAACAATAGTGTGTATAACAGACACTTCATTTGTTCTGTTTACAATATTTACGTTAAGGTTTGTGGATGTGATATTAAGGCATTCCTCATAAGGTGCCAAGTATTATAAGTACATTATGTTTCTCCCTACCTTGAGTATTCTTGAGATCAATATTGCTTTAATAGGAACTCAATACCATAAAATGCACATCACACCATGCAATATTTCTTTACACAACATTCATCAACGTTGTTTGTTTAAGACTGATATTAACGTTATATATTAACAGGAAGTTACTGCACCCACGCCACCAAGTCTCCACACATACTCAATGCTAGAGAATATCTGCTAGGCCCATACTTGGCCTATGTATAGGAATTGAACTGTTTGTGATTTGATCTCTACAAAACTTCTCTGTCATTGCCCTGTCTCCCATGACATAAGAAATTTGAATATACTTCAGTATGTTATTTTTTCCTTGATTCCTTCAGTGCAAGTTTACAAGTTGTGTGTAACACATAATTCTACCTATGCTAAGGGGAACATATTTGTGAAACAAGTCATATGGACCATGTAAGGGGTATTAAGATTGCAGAATGTCCTATTCCGAACATTGTACCATGTATCGAATGAGAAACATAATTTTGAGATCTGAAAGAGTTAAGCACCGTCATGTGTCCTTTACATTTCCTTATCATCTAATAGCATTTTGGGATTAAGAATTGCATTTTCAAAACCTATGTTTATGGCAAACGGAAGTGCTTAGCTGTTAGCTTGTGTATAGTACAGAATGTACAAGCCATTTTCATGTACATAAGAACAACTATGATATCTAATCCACCTGGGACCACCGACAATGTACAATGTTGTTCTGATCACTGAGCTGCATCTTAATTATCAGTGGCAAAAGCTATATTATGTGAAGCTAACATTAAGTTTGCATTAATTGCCACTGTGGACTAAAGGTCAGGATAAACCAATACAATTGGGATTTCTGTATTCTCTTCAGAGATCCACTCATGAGGGTTATAGAAATGGGGCTTAGCAGTGGCCTTACAGTATGCACATGCTGGGATTGTTTTAATTTATGACCGTGATTACCTCCTTCCTAATCCTGAGCATTGCAATAACATGCGCTTGGCCTTTTGTGTAAATGTATTAAATAATTGAAGATATGAGATAAAAGTAAGAGAATTAGCTAGAATCATACGATGAAAGTAATTGCTAATAATTAAGTCCACTTATTTTAACTTATAGTATGTTCTGAAGAAACCCACGTTCATACCACATTTCTTATAGTTGTTATTTTCTACCCCTTAATATTCTTAATTCTGCTGTGTCGTGGAGGAGGTAAAATGAATATGAATGTGTCAGTGGTTTTTACGGCCGCTCGCCCTTTTGTTTAGCCTAAAAGAGGTGCTAATTAAATATGATGAGGAGTTGGAAGGTAGCGACCATGGCCTCTTAACAGTAAACGTCCTCGCGTTGACCTGGAGATGAAAATGGGGAACCATGAATAACCATTTCAAGGTACCTTACCCAGTGGCGTATGCAGGTTTTCCTCTGGGTGGTTCATTAATATATTACATTATACAAGGGGCAGATGACCTTGCTGTTCTGCCACTTAGTCATCATCATCATCCACATTATTACAATGATATTTCGATTAATATACAGTACACAATAATTAAATAAACATTCTCTTTGCATGAAAACTATTTTAGGCCTTATTATTTTTCAGCGCCATAAAAAGACAAAAAAAATACATCTTTTATAAAATATGGAAAACAGTAACTAAATATTAATACTGTAATCATGTAGTGGTCTATACCAGGCCCAAAACAACTGTGAACATGAGGGAGGAGCCAGATTCACGCGCTCACCCGCGCCAGCCAGTGCATAGCGCGGTGTTGCCTAGTTAACTACGCACTCGGGGCTCGCTGTGACGTACGAAATCTTTATTTCTCTCCGCGCACGAAAATCATTAATTATCCAATTATTTAGATGAACCTATTTTACAGAGCTAAACATTCTGAAGCTGACTGTGCAAACCCCATGACGATACGACCAGCCGTTCGGGAGATATCATCTGCTCTTGAACTGAAGGGATAATTAGAGCGAAGAATGGTTAGGTGTTGAAATATTTAGTTTCGCCGGGGAAGATAACTAAGAGTGACAGCATGGCTGTATCAATTCAGTAGTGGAGCTTATAGAAGTTAGTTCTGTGAGCTGAAGTTTAGAACTCATAACAATGTTCCGTAGCAAGCCGAGTGGCAGTCCAACAGCCAGGCAAGAAAAATAATTTTCAGGGTATACGGGCTTTTAAAGAATCTTTCAAATACAGAAGTACGTGAAGACACACAATTTGATAACCTGTGTTGTTGTGTTGTCGGCAATTATGTTTTCTTTTTTAAAATTGAGTCGAATAAAACTCACCTCTTCACAGTCTTACCTCACGAGGCATAGAGTACCCGGTTCTAACCCTGATACCAGAACTAAATGTCTTGATTGAGCCGTGAATCGAATCTGGACATCATGGGTGACAGCAAGAGTTGTTGTTGTTGTTGATGATTGAAGTTGGGGCTTTGTGACATCGTGGTCGTGCAGCCCCGTGTATTTGGGTATGTGTGGAATTTATCTGTTAACCTGTGACACTGTGATGTCTCTACTAGTGTGTATATTTGTAATTGAGGAAGGATTTGCATGGGAAGCGGCCGTGGCCTTACGTTAGGTACCATCCCGGCATTTGCCTGGAGTAGAAGTGCGAATCCACAGAAGAACCACTTCCAGGATGGCTAAGGTAGGAATCCAACCCACATATTCCCAGGTTTGCATCACGAGGCTGAGTGTACCCTGTTCCAGCCCTCAGACCAGAATTACATTTCTTGGGAATCGTACCCAGGACTCCGCGGTGACAGCCAAGAATGGACAGCAATGTGCTAGCCAGTACACCACAAGGTGGTCTTCAATTAACAAAAACTTATCCAAACAAATTGTTTTCTCTGTTTCTATTACCTTATAAAGGGCTATCTATTACCTTATAAAGGGCTAACAAGCAATGTTACTCAGAATGGCTGTGGGTGTTGACAGGGGCGCACTCAGGGGGGGGCTTTGGGGGCTTAAGCCCCCCCCCCCAAAACCTGGGAACACTTTAAAAACATTTATGATATCTTTCAAGAAAATTGATTGCATAACGGGTTCCAGAATGTTTAGTGTTGGAACATTTTGCGATTTTCTACTGTTTAAAATAGAATTATGTTAGGCCTATATTTAAGCAACACTTGAGTGATAATCATATATAGGCCTATATTATTTCAGTAGGCCTAGTATATATCCCTCCTGCAGCGCTCACAAGCGACCGATTGTGAAAATGAGCATTCAAATGAAAGAGAATAGACATTAGCAATGACGAATTGCACTCTAATTCCATAAATATCAATAATTTCTTTAAAAAATGTACGAAGTGTGCGATTTGCAGCTACTGTTGATGTATGAAAATACGCTCCATAATTGCTGTTTACTTCACATTTTGGTCGGTGTGACACCCGTTTCATGTCATTTTAACATTGAGGTCTTTGCTTTATAATTTTGCATGGATTTCAGAAACAGTTGCCTAAATCAAAGGAATGAGTACACAAATAGTATGGTTTCATAAATATCGAATAACCAATGAGTGTTACAGCACACTCAATCAGTGACAAATTGCATTCTAAATTTCTTAAATATCAATTTTTGTAAGAAGTGTTCGATTTGCAAAACCTATTGGGAAAAGTGTGGTTTATGAACATGCGAGTCTGCTAGTAATATATATTGTAAACACAACACGATCGGATATTTCCGTCCGTTGTCGTAACTATGCTCGGAGCAAGATGCGCGTGGGACAGCGGTGAAAATTTCTCTCCCCAAGGTATTGTGCTGTGCTCTGTGTCAGGCGTCAAGTCAGTAGTGGTGTTTGTAAAAGTTGATTCGATGATTGTTATTGTGATTGTATTTTCTATTGGCTATTGGTGTTCGTAGTGTGTCCAATTGGACTAGTCGTAATGGGAGACAAAAGAAAGTCAAACATCCAAAACTATTTTAAACCTTAAAAAATCAATAAATATGATGCGGTTAGTGTTAGTGAATGTGGCGATCCTTCAATGAGTAAGGAACTGTTAACGAGGACTGCAAGCATAGAAAAACAGCCAAGTTGTTCGTCAGAGGAGAGCTCAGAGGCAAATGTGAGCAGGCCTAAGGCCGTTGTAAGTAAACATAACATGGATTTGGACATTGGTTTATTTAAAAACAAAGTGTTGACGGACAATGAAAAGTTCAAAGTTTTGAATGACAGATGGGTTCCTCAGAGCAACTTTAACTTTCCTTTTAGATCGCATGGGAACCAACAACGAAAATTTTCGTTTCCATGGCTAAAGAAATATACCTGGCTTTCGTATTCTGGAATTGAAGACTCTGCATACTGTGTCCATTGTATGCTTTTTTCAAAAAAAGAAGTAGGTAGGAGTAACGCTCAACATACTGGACAACTTGTTGAAGAAGGTTTTTGTAACTGGAAAAAAACACTAGAAAAGTTTGAAAAACATGCAAACTCGCAGTATCATAAAGACTCATGTGTAAGCGCAGCTGACTTTAAAAGAGTTATGGACTGCCGAATGAAACCGATTGACAAATCTCTTGATAAAGGAAAAGACGTCCAAGCCCAAAATAATGTGAAAAGAATAATTCCAATAATACACACATCAAAAAAAGTTTTGCATCACCTCGGTTCCCAGATCTCCGGCATATAGACGTTGACTGTGTATATTGTATCCAAGATACAGTCCCTTTGACTGTTCATAGATGTCACTTAAACTGCTCAAAGATGTTAACAACCATGCATGAGCAGGGCCTATTAGACGGAGGGGGTACGACAGCCGATCAGTTCCAGTCATTCCACCAGGACGAAGGTACGCTGCTCATGTTGTCTGTAGTTCTACCATGCCTAGAAGGTCAATACCGCAGTTCGATCGCGTCCGCATTGTTACTTTGTGTCAAGAAGGGCTCTCAACAAGGGAAGTTTCCAGGCGTCTCAGAGTGAACCAAAGCGATGTTGTTCGTACATGGAGGAGGTACAGAGATACAGGAACTGTCGATGACAGGCCTCGCTCAGGCCGCCCAAGGGCTACTACTGTAGTGGATGACCGCTACTTACGGATTGCCGCTCGGAGGAACCCTGACAGCAATGCCACCATGTTGAATAATGCGTTTCGTTCAGCCACAGGACGTCGTGTTTCAACTCAAACTGTGCGCAATAGGCTGCATGATGCACAACTTCACTCCCGACGTCCATGGCGAGGTCCAGCTTTGCAACCCCGACACCATGCAGCGCGGTACAGATGGGCCCAACAACATGCTGAATGGACCCCACGGAATTGGCATCACGTTCTCTTCACCGATGAGTGTCGCATATGCCTTCAACCAGACAATCGTCGGAGACGTGTTTGGAGGCACCCTGGTCAGGCTGAACGTCTTAGACACACTGTCCAGCGAGTGCAGCAAGGTGGTGGTTCCCTGATGTTTTGGGGTGGCATTATGTGGGGCCGACGTACGCCACTGGTGGTCATGGAAGGCTCCGAAACGGCTTTACGATACCTGAATGACATCCTCCGACCCATAGTGCAACCATATCGGCAGAATATTGGAGAGGCATTTGTCTTCATGGACGACAATTCTCGACCTCATCGTGCACATCTTGTGAATGCGTTCCTTCACGATAACGACATCGCTCGACTACAGTGGCCAGCATGTTCGCCAGACATGAACCCTATCGAACATGCCTGGGATATGTTGAAAAGGGCTGTTTATGGACGTCTTGACCCACCAACCTCTCTGAGAGATTTACGCCGAATTGTCGTTGAGGAGTGGGACAATTTGGACCAACAGTGTCTTGATGAACTTGTGGATGGTATGCCACGGCGAATACAGGCATGCATCAATGCAAGAGGACGTGCTACTGGGTATTAGAGGTAGTGGTGTGTACTGCAATCTGGACCACAAATGCTGAAAGTCTAGCTGTATGATGGTACAACATGCAATGTGTGGGTCTCATGAGCAATAAAACGAGCTGAAATGTTGTTTGTGTTGATCTCTATTCCCTTTGTATTTAACGGTTCCGGAACTCTTGGAACCGAGGTGATGCAAAACTTTTTTTGATGTGTGTAGAAACTGTTATTTTGTGTGGCAGGCAAAATATCGCCCTTAGGGGCCATAGAGATTATGGTCAGTTTCAAATCGACAGCAAACCATTTGAAAATGAGGGGAACTTAAGAGCTTTGCTCAGAGCTAGAATTGAAGCAGGTGACAACAATTTGAAAGATCACTTTGGGTCATGTGGCAAAAATGCGACCTATATAAGTTGGAATTTTCAAAATCAAGTCATCGATGCTTGTAACCAAATAATAACTGAAAAAATAGCAAGTAAAGTAAAAGAAGCTAAGTTTTTTAGTGTTCTCGCAGATGAAACATCTGATATTTCAACTGTTGAACAGTTTTCTTTGTGTTTACGTTATGTAACCCCAAATACTTTAAATGGTTATGAAATATGTGAGCAATTTTTGAAGTTCATGCCTCTAACCTCTACTACGGGTAGCGTATTGGCAAAAACATTGATTAAAGGTCTTGAAGACAGTAATATAGACATAAATAACCTACGTGGCCAGGGGTACGATGGGGCGGCTGCCATGAGTGCAAAGTTTAAAGGGGCTCAAGCGTGCATCCAGGAAGCTCACCCCACAGCAATATACGTGCATTGCGCTTCTCATAGCCTTAACCTGGCATTGTCGACCGCGTCTGAGGTTGTATCAATCAGGAACTGCTTTGGAATACTGGAGAAGTTGTGGGATTTTTTTAACACTCCTAAAAGACAAGCTGTTTTAAAACAGTGCATTGAATCTGAGGTAAATCTTGAAACCAACAAGAAAAAACTCCTGCAGCTTTGTCCAACGAGATGGGTACAAAGGCACGATGCTATTTTTGTTATGAAAGAACTGCTGCAACCTCTTGAAGTAGCGTTAGAGGAGATTAAAAACTGGAATGATAGGGAATCTTCTTCAGGAGCTCTAATACTACTAAACTCCTTAAGTCAGGGTGAATTTATAATTTCTCTCATGGAATCAGAAAAACTGCTTGGTTACACAGTAAACCTAAGCAAAAAGCTTCAGGGAACTGATTTAGATTTATCATCTGCAATTACACACGCTGAAACTGTGATTGAAAGCTTAAAATCTCTAAGAAAAAATGCAGATCAAGAATTTCACTCGTTGTTTGAAGAATCTACCAAAATTGCTAATAACTGCGGTTCAATAATTTCGATGCCTCGAACAGTTGGAAGACAACTGAACAGAAGCAACATACCGGCAGAAACTCCAGAATTATACTATAAAAGATCTGTTTTCATCCCTTGGATTGACTCTTTCATTATTTCATTGGAATCTCGATTCATCAAGCATAAAGACTTATTAAAGAGTTTTGAGTGCTTACTGCCATCAGCCAATGCATCACATACACATAAAGAAACCTTCCAAGAAAAAATGCAACCTGATTTCTTACAGCTGTGTAATTTTTATAAGAATGACATAATTGAAAGTGGAGGAAACAACAAAGGCCTGCTTATGGCTGAGTTTGAACTGTGGCACAAGAGCTTCAAGACCTACGCTAATATCCCTAAAAACGCAATCGATGTGTTGAATCTATGTGACAAGGACTTGTTTCCTAATATCCACACATTGTTGAGAATTTTGTGTACCATCCCTGTGACTACAAGCACTGCTGAGAGGTCATTTTCTACACTACGTCGGCTGAAAACATATCTTAGGAATACCATGGGTGCAGACAGGCTGACTGGACTAGCAGCACTGAATATTCACCGAGAAATTGAAGTCACCAGTACAGAGGTAGTTTCCGTTTTGAAAAAATCTGCTAGGCGGCTGGATTTTGTTCTGTGAAATTTGAGTTTCCACTTTATTCAAACAATGTTAATGTTAATTCATTAATACATGATTTGTATTCAACTATCTGTTTAAACTTGCATTCAGTCTGTGTAATTAAATTCAACTTGAAATTCTAGAAATGTTCAAGTTTTTTATTATAATGTTAGTTATTAAGGAAAATTTAAATAACTTATATATTTTCACGTTCAGTACATAAAATATTTGTTACAATCCATAACACTATGGTATACAATTACATCTCGTAACTTTTAAAATGTAATTTTTAGTTCGAATTAAATTTACGTATTCAAAATCAAAATGTTATTAATAATTTCCTAAAACCTATACCGTACTAGTTCTTGGTATAAACAACTCAAAACTTAGTAAATGATTGCAGATAATTGATGTTACACATCAATCTGACGATCCTGGTAGCTGGATATATAGTTATGATAATATTGAGTAGAGCAATCCAGTCGTTATCACTCTGATCGTGATCAAAAGTTAGTTCTTGATAAAAATAATGCAGTTCCTTTTTATTACTTGTATAAACTTAGCTCAATGGTACTGTAACTAAAATTTGTATAAAACCAATGCACATTTTGTTTAAATAATCTCCAGTCAAATAGCATCTTTTGTATTGGTTTTAACAGAGCATTCTACAGTATGTTTGATCTTATAGAATATCTTTTTATGCATATGGTCTCATATATACATATTTACATACAAGACTAATAATGGACACATTCACTTTCCATAGCTGAAATCATGTTATTGAGGAAAGCCCCCTCCAAACCAAAAGTCTGGGTGCGCCCCTGGGTGTTGATTACGTCATGTGATATAATATCGTTGTAATTGTTGTTTCATTTGAGGGGCTTGGACATATTGGTACTTTAGCCCCGTGTACTTGCCTGAAAATCTGGGTTACTGTGGTGTCTGTATTAGAGTGTGAGCATTATTATTATGGTGAGGATTGGGAAGAAGGCGGCCGTGGCCTTAAGTTAGGAACCATCCCGGCATTTGCCTGGAGTAGAAATGAGAAACCACTTTCAGGATGACTGAGGTAGGAATCTAACCCACATTTTCCCAGCTTTGCCTCATGAGATTGAGCGAACCCTGTTCCAGCCCTCAGACTGAAATTAAATAGCTTGGCAGAGCCGGGAATCGAACCCGGACCTTTTGGGCGACAGCCAAGAATGCTGGCCGCTATACCAGTAGGTGCTCACTTGCACGAATAACGTTTGTGTGATATCTTATATCTGCCTCATATCACATTGTGTGCAATCCGTTGTGAGGGTAGATATTCGTAGGATTAGGTCCCCCAGCTAGCTCGTACATGCACTTACATTCGGAGCGCCTTGTGTTCAGGGGGAAGTTCGTGCGCATACTGCGAGCGTAGAGCTGTGTCAACTCCGCAAGTCTCACTGTGGCAACAGTGCTCCGCTGGACGCACGCTAATGGGCGAGCCCATGTTCACAGTTGTTTTGGGTCTGCTATATAGGTGACTGCTTATAATATTGATATTATGTGAGAGAAAAATAAACTTTGGCTGCCATGTTCTTACTGCCATTAGCTATTATTGACTCTCAAAATCTGTCTATCTTGATGGCTTTATCAGTATCATTCATAGGAATAAATTCCAAATACTCCTCGTGTAACTAATTATCTTTAATGAAACTGACACACACAATTAAAGCACCCTGAACCAACGTGAAAATAGTTACCGATCGTACACTTTAAAAGTAAACCTAATCCTTGGCTGGCTCCAACTCTGAGGGAGTCGTCTCGCTCCGAGTAGAGTGCAGGACATTTACCAAGTGACGAACGTGATCACTTTTAAATTATATACAGGAGTAAAGAAGACTCTCTAGCGGTAGTGTAAAACAGGTGATAGATCAGACGATATAAAGATTCAAGTAAACAAATGACTCTGCGGGGAGGGTTATTTAAAGACTAACCCCCCCTCCGATCCTCGTCGTTACGCCACTGATACCCACTCATTTTCTGTCAGTTAACACATGGCTTGGCGCTTTTAAGCTCTGTAATGTTTGAAATTAGCTCAGCCATTTTTCTGTTCTAAGGCAGGAACAAAAGTGTGTCCTCAAAGTCTCGCCGCAGGGCGTGTGTCGCCTTGCAGGGCATGTTGGGTTGGCAGTACATTCATGTGATGTTGTTACAAGGAAAACAATTACATTAAATTAAGTAATGCAGTACTCAACACTATCACACTGTGCTCTGCAAAGTTTCCACCAGCATGGAAAACCTCTTCCAATAGAAACACACGCTCTTGAGTAGTAAGCATTTCCACTAGACTCAGCTTACACAAGAATACAACTTACAGCGTCAATGCTGCCAAGCACAGGCAATCACTGTCAGCAATAATGAACCGGTATTCTCCACCCTATCACTCCAGTTGAAGGTCAACACGGAACAAGTGCATGCTTATGCGAACTGCTTTGATAAGACTTTGCGTATACAGCGACATGAATGTGCTGCCAACGTTCAACGAGACCCGCTGCTGCGGAGAGACTATGTGGACACACTGTATAAACTTTGGATTCAATATATGTATTTCAAATCTGCATTGATAATTTGCAGAATGTCAATTAATACCAACGATGCCAGGAATTCCCTTCTTGAAAGCATTCTAAGTGAGCTGTGACTACATTCTTAAAAGCATTTGAAACTGACTTCCCGTATTAATACTCCAATGTCTTCCTCGGCTTGTGTCTACCATGCAAACTATTTGCTACCGTTCGCCAGTAGACCTATAGTGTATGATATTAGCAGCATACTCCACAATAGAGGCATTTAATTTACGTACTTATACGAAATTCTTTTGAAAATTTGCTTTAATAGCAGTGTTTTGTGAGAAAAGTATTGTATAATATTCTGACCTTCATTCTCAAAAGATGTGCTGGTGCAAATATTAAGGGTATAGTCGCTTTTTACTTAATGATAGGTGGACGTGTTAGATCCTAACACCTCTTACGGCCTTCCAGTTATAAAGATAAAATACATACTCATTTGTCCTCAATCCTTAAAGGTATTACTTCCACAAGGCACTGAGTCAGCATTTTGTGTTGCACTGAGATTTACTTGTTATCTTGGGGAGATTGTGTATTATAAGTTTTAGTTTTAGAACTAGTGAAGACATAACCACATCTGTGTAATGTTTCACTTCAACTCGGCTGTGAGTTACATTTACATAGTTTTCTATTTGTGTAAAAAGTATTAGTGATGCCAAATAAATAAAATAATTAATTAATCCACTTTATTCCTAGGACACACAAGAAGAAACACAGGATGGAGAAAGTGGAGCAAGTGGAAATCATCCAAATGAGTAAGTGTACAACATATGAGGTAACATGTTATTTAACTTTTGTGTATGCATAACTGAATGTTTTGTGTATGCATGACTGAATGTTTTGGATATGAATAAGTTTTGTTTGCATCGTCAGATATATCTCGCATTTTATGTGTCATTACTGCTTGTCTCATCAAAATAGATACATTATTGACATTAACTTCCTCTTTACTAGCCCACAAATTATCATTCGGAGTTCTCACTGTCTGCAAGTGTTTAACCCTGGAACCCTACACTTGTTTATTACAAACACTAATCTTACTGAGTGCCCCAAGAATAATAAGCTTAATTTACATATTACAAGCCAATATTTATTGAATTTAGTATAACAAGTGGTTAGGTTGGTTTGATTAGACTTAGTTTATACCACACTTAATCGATCTATACTAAAAATAAAATAATATAAGAAAACATACAGTTTTTTTCAACATTTCGCAACACCTCATATTTTAGAGTGGTTTACTGAATGTAATCTCTACAATTGACTCAAACAGATACGATATGACTTTTGCCTACATACATCTTACACTCTCCACTCATCATAGTGGTTTCGGTGTCCTTGGTTCGCGGAAGGTACTCAACAAGAAACGTAACACTAACCTACACTGGGGTACTCAGTGCCCCAAAACCGATCTCTAGCAAAGAATTGATCCGTTACAACTGTGACTAATATGGCAACTGAAAGAAGGTCAAAGACAAATAATAGTCATGGCGGCAGCAGGCTGGAAGGGTTGCCAACACAAACCCAGAGCAAAACGAAAATCCAGGGTGAAGAAACGTTAGTCATCCTTGTTGATGACAATTTGTCTTGTGGAAGTTACTGTCATCTGCCTGAAGAAAATACTGTACATATGCCGCAGTGATAAGTTGTTAGGAACATCCCCTACTATAAACCTCCTCTTGTGTGTCTATGTGTCCTCAACCCGTTTTGATCGTTTGTAACCCAGGTTGTCAAATCACAACAATGTGACATCATGAGCCATCACCGATTTGAATTCACATAGCAACAAAATCACATCAACTAAAATTTTAATTCAAAACACTAAGAACAAAGGCCGGACTTACAGAAACAAATTCACACATCGTCCTACGACCATTCCTTAATGCAATAACCATCGACACCGAAACACACATTTAAACGTGCATCAAAACCGAACAAACATTCACAGAGGCCCGAAACTGGTATAGTGATATTTCCAGCTCCGGAAGATAATTGGAATAACGGTGTACATAATGTAAACATGTTGGAGTGCAAACCCAGGTCAATATTTCATGATACTATTTCGGAAGAGTGGGATTAAGCTGTTGGTTGTTGAAAAGTAAACATTCGAATTTCATTGTGCCAGTAAATGTGTGGGTCATTAGAACGAGGCTTGCAGAGGTGTGCCGAGAGTTGGATTAGTATGGACTTTGTGGTGTGGTTTATCTGGAAGGGTTACCAACTTTCATATATAATAACAAACTACCATTGAAGAGGAGGTATGACTGAATTTTGTGAATTATGGAGCAAAAACTGTTTTTTGTTTGATTTATTCATTCCAAAATAGCCCAATTCTTCCTCTTTCAGAAAATGATTTTATTTTAGTAATTCCGGCTATTTTGAAGCTTGTAGAGGCGTCTTCGTATGAGCCCGCATGACATTTAAACATTTGAGCTGCTTTTATAATAATAATCATAATAATACAGAAGAGGGGAAATGACCTTGAAACATGCAAAGTGGCAGGAAATATCTCAGGAAGAAAAAGCGAGGAGATGTGAAGGGGAAGCATAAGGAGGAGGGCTGTAAATATTAACTCGCCTCTTTCTCGCATAGCTCTTTTCCAATGTGTTGCTGTGTACAATATGCTCCTTGTGGTGCAATTCTTATCACACATTGTTGTTACTTGGTACAATAGTTGCTGTGTACAATATGCTCCATGTGCAGCAATTCTTATCACATATTGTTGTTACTTGGTACAATAGTTGCTGTGTACAATATGCTCCTTGTGGTGCCATTCTTATCACACATTGTTTTTACTTGGTACATTAGTTGCTGTGTACAACATTCTCCTTGTGGTGCAATTCTTATCACACATTGTTGTTACTTGGTACAAAAGTTGCTGTGTACAATATGCTCCGTGTGGTGCAATTCTTATCACACATTGTTGTTACTTGGTACAATAGTTGCTGTATACAATATGCTCCGTGTGGTGCAATTCTTATCACACATTGTTGTTACTGGTACAATAGTTGCTGTGTACAATATGCTCCGTGTGGTGCAATTCTTATCACACGTTGTTGTTACTTGGTACAGTAGTTGCTGTGTACAATATGCTCCGTGTGGTGCAATTCTTATCACGCATTGTTGTTACTTGGTACAATAGTTGCTGTGTACAATATGCTCCTTGTGGTGCAATTCTTATCACACATTGTTGTTACTTGGTACAATAGTTGCTGTGTACAATATGCTCCGTGTGGTGCAATTCTGATCACACATTGTTGTTACTGGGTGCAATAGTTGCTGTGTACAATATGCTCCGTGTGGTGCAATTCTTATCACACGTTGTTGTTACTTGGTACAGTAGTTGATGTGTACAATATGCTCCGTGTGGTGCAATTCTTATCACACATTGTTGTTTCTAGGTACAATAGTTGCTGAGTACAATATGCTCTGTGTAGTTCAATTCTTATCACACATTGTTGTTACTTGGTACAATAGTTGCTGTGTACAATATGTTCCGTGTAATGCAGTTCTTAACACACATTGTTGTTACTAGGTACAATAGTTGCTGAGTACAATATGCTCTGTGTAGTTCAATTCTTATCACACATTGTTGTTACTTGGTACAATAGTTGCTGTGTACAATATGCTCCGTGTGGTGCAATTCTTATCACACATTGTTGTTACTAGGTACAATTGTTGCTGAGTACAATATGCTCTGAGTAGTTCAATTCTTATCACACATTGTTGTTACTGGGTACAATAGTTCCTGTGTACAATATGCTCCTTGTGGTGCAATTCTTATCACACATTGTTGTTACTTGGTAAAATAGTTGCTGTGTACAATATGTTCCGTGTAATGCAGTTCTTATCAAACATTGTTGTTACTTGGTACAATAGTTGCTGTGTACAATATGCTCCATGTGGTGCAATTCTTATCACACATTGTTGTTACTTGGTACAATAGTTGCTGTGTACAATATGCTCCTTGTGCTGCAATTCTTGTCACGCATTGTTGTTACTTCGTACAATAGTTGCTGTGTACAATATGCTCCTTATGGTGCAATTCTTATCACGCATTGTTGTTACCTCGTACAATAGTTGCTGTGTACAATATGCTCCGTGTGGTGCAATTCTTATCACACATTGTTGTTACTTGGTACAATAGTTGCTGTGTACAATATGCTCCGTGTGGTGCAATTCTTATCACACATTGTTGTTACTTGGTACAATAGTTGCTAAAGGTACAGTAATGTAAATGTGCTTTGGGTTTTGAACTGCTTTGAGTTTTAATGTAATTTTGATAGGTTGATTTTAATTAAGAATGCTGAATTTCAAAAATATTTAAAATAAGAGTTTAAATATTTCTAGAAAGAACAGTATTTATCCAACTAACCCCAAACCCCAGAGCAATTATTGTTTCTATACATTTTAACTGCATGTAGAAAGAGAATTAGCTTGGTCAAATGAAACCTTTGATTCAAGGACTTTTTTAAGGCACCACTTTTTTAATACAAAAATGTTTAATAACTCATACACTAATGAAGCTATTTAAATATGATTGAGCACAACAGATGCCAGCAACTCTCTATGTAAGAGACTAAAACCTGGTCATGTTATGATGAAAACTGTGAAACTTGAACAATTCAGCCACACCTCCCCTTAATGGAGACTTATGTGGCAGCCTTTGAGGTTATGCAGGAGGAGAATGAGGACAGGTTGAAGAAGTAGAGTGGGTGGTAAATAAACAAAGCAGCAGGGGTAGTTGAATTGTAAAGTGTAGAGGGAAAGCTGAGGATAATCAAATAGGCATAGGGTTTAGGAAATGTACCCTCTGACTAGAGAAAAGCAGTTATCACGTCAATTTATAAGCAAGCTAACAGGAAATATTGCAGTAATTATAGCGGTATTTCTTTGATAAGTGTCCCGGGCAAAGTGTACTCAGGCATTGTAGAAAGGAGACTTCAATCATTGGCCGAGAGTACGATGGATGAAAACCTGAGTGGCTTTAGACCACAACGAGGATGTCAAGATCACAATTTGAGTATGCGCCAAGTTATTGAGGAAAGCTACGAGAGGAATAGACAGTTGTGTTTGTGTTACTTGAGAAGGCGTACGATAGAGCACCTAGCATATTGAGGGATTATGGTATCGAGGGAAGGCAGCTACAGGCAATCAATAGTATTTATGTATTATAATCAATTCACAGTGAGAGTTGATGGGTTCATGGTTTGTACAGGAGTGAGGCAAGGATTAAACCACTACTGAATTGGTTATATGGACCAATTGTTGAAGGGCATAAACTGGCTGGGTGAATTTCAAGGTAAGTAGTCTGGCCTATTCGGATGACCTGGTTGTAATGATGGACTCCAATATGTTTGAACTTGAACAGAAATGTAGGGAGTATGGTTTGAAGATCGGCATTTCAAAGACGAAGGTTTTGTCCTTTGGAAGAAATGCAAGAAAGTAGAATGCAGGGTGGAAGGAACTAAATAGGAGCAGGTGGAACAATTATTAATTCTGAATGAGACCAGAACATGGCTTCTATACTTGCATCAGACGTCATTGTAGCTTTTACATACTCTGTTTCATCTTGTGGGGGGCATTACCTATTCTAAATAGTAACCATGGTCACTACTGCACCTGAAATATGTGCTAAATTATGGAAATATGTGTTTTTATTTATTGCTCTTTTAACAACGGCGCTTGAATTTCGTTCAACTGTCAACAAGGAGTACTCAACGGCACATACCGAGGCGCACACATTGTTGCCAACATGTGGAATACAAAATGCGCTACACTAATTAAAGATTATTCGTGCGTGACAAAAACAGGGATGTATATATCGCTAACGCGGCTTGCAGGCTAAAATCATTGTCAAAACCCATTGGATTAGACAAAACAAAGGTTTGGATTGTATTTCTCCTAACAATAATAAATTGATCCAGGCCAAAACCATTCGTCTGGATTAAAATATTGGGCTAGGCAAAAACCATTGGTTTGGGTGAATATTATTGATGCGTTACGATCTTCTAGATTGTTAACTCGCAACACGCACAATCCATGTCTAAGTTAAGACTGACACTTGGCACACTTTCACATTAACTCTTTCGTTTTACGTTACTGGACATGGAATAGTACGAAATGTGCAGGGTTGGCAATTCTGTCTTTGACGATAATTCACACGCATAATGCCGGACTCGGCTGAACCCTTTTTTACCCCTATATGCTGTCATATAAAAACGGGATTGTGGGTGAGTTCTGTTCAGCTGAGGAGTAATCATTATTACTACATCAATTCCTGGTTTATTTTTCATCATTTGAGAAGGTATTTTGTCTAATTTATGTACGATAGAAAATAGTTTCGTTCCTTGGTATCTCGTTCAGTGCTACCGAACATTGTAAGTACTTGGGCTGTGTAATCTCTCAGGTTGGTAGTACTGTATGAGGGAGGAGAGATTACCTAAGAGGTTAATGAGTTTTGCTGTAGAGGGTAAGAGAAGCAGAGGTAGAGGTTAGATTCAGTGTTAATTGATTTCAAAGTGAGAGGTGTAGGAGGCCGTGTGCTAACTGCTTTTAGGGGATCATTGAGGAGACTTGTTTGCAATTAGTGGCTTGCAGTCTAGACTGGACGCTCAAAGGAAACATGAAAATTGAATTCTGGCACAACTAGGATTCCCTTGGCCACCACCAGCGTCTCACTGGTTGCGAGTGTTCTAACACTTTGCATCATTTGGAGACGTGGTAGTGGGTTCAATGTTTTTAAGGAGTGTAACATCGAGGTCACCTGCACTTAATGACATGTAGTTATGCTACAGACGGATGAGATTTGTCTCTTCAAAAAATTGGGGCAGCGACTAAAGAAAGAGGGAATGAAAGACTCCATAAGCTTCGATGGTCTGAAGAGAGCAAGAGTTGACCACGGGAGTTATGGTTATTGTTTAAAGGGGTGAAACAGGGAGGTCATCTGCCCCAATCACCAACGGAGATCCACAGGAAGATGAAACAGGAGCGTGGTACAATTAAGTAGACGTACTGCATAATTCAGAAAAGGCTCCATATTGTTTTCATTATTTTCCCCTCATGTTGATTGCCCTGGGGAGATCATTAGTGACATGCAGAGGCTATTGTGTTGCCTATGAGACTGCACGATGATAGGCCTACATTTCCATTACCAGCATATCAATACGTTAATTATTAAATATTTGTAAGAAGGCAAAGGAGCCAAGAGCTTGGTCGTCCCATTGTTCAATTTGTAAATCCAAGTTACCTTGCCACATAAAAGCTATGGTGATTTTGTTCAGGAAGTTTTATCTATACGCTACTTCATTCGTCAATCAATCATATTAAAACGACTTAAATTGCTAACCAAGGGCATTACTTCGTAGGAGTTAACTCGAATGGCATGGCCTAGGCCTAAACAAAGAATTACACGTAAGGTGAAATCATAGTGTAATATTGTTCATTGAGCGACATCACTATGCATTCATCAAAAGTTGTGTCTCCTAGTGGACGCATCGTTATATTTTATTATATTATTTCCAATGAGACATGTTTTAAACTACCATTTGTCGTTTTTATTTACAGCTAGTTTTGATGAAGCGCTTTACTTTGCTGCTGATACAGTGCTGTAAATTCCGCTAAGAAACATTGCACCCTATCTGTGAGGCGTGTTGCCTATACCACCAGGTGGTGTCTTGTGACAGCCATGAGGGTCAACTCTTGGCGTGGCAAATTAAAAAGTTTGAATCCCACCATTGACAGACATTTTTGCCATCGTTGTTGTTGTTGCTGGATCCAGAATTCATGGCTCAAGATTGTTATTGACAGACCCAACAAAGTTGTATCAGCGCTGGATAAAATAGTTAGTAGCGGTAGAACAAATTGTGTCAGTAGTGGTAAAGGAGCCATACCGAGGTGGCTGTGGGGGTCTATAACCCGGGACCAAGGCTGTAGCAGTGACGTGTCTGGCAAGTATGGTGGAGGATTGCGATGGTAGTGGTGGTGCTGCACTCAAGTCGTGAACTAAAACCTGGGTTACGGCAGCGCTGAGCGGTATTGTAGTTGTTGAGAACCATTCCAAGATGAGGCCCAAACTGAAGGGCAGAGGATCTAGAAACTACCTGGGTTGTGCCTGTTTAAACCCGTCTGCGAGCAGGTAAGGCGCAGGTTAGCTTAGGGAGGAGTCCGGGAGACCGCCACAGAGTGGTGGCTGGCTGCGGTGAAAACTTGCAGAGCTGGCAGAACGCCGGTACTTACCGCTGTGTCGCATAATGAATGACCACTAGAGCCACGTAACCCCGCTGTGGTAGTCTCTCGTGTCCTCTTATCCTATCCACGCCGAAATTAGGGCCTCGGCCTTCTGCACCTCACGGAATATTCCTGCACAAAGATGAAACATTAGCAGCGTGTCGGTTGTCTTCTCGCATAAAATTATTTGTACTTAACTGCTATGTCACACTCGACTGACTCGCTGATTCGCTTTAGCCCACCTTGCTGGGTGGCGTCCTTACATATTTGGAGAGATAGTTCAGCCTTTCTAGGTGGATTTGAAATTCTAGACCTCACGAGACCTAGCATTAGCTTTTGGGACTTTCTTGAGATTCTCTCGGCATCTCTTGAGACCTTTCGGAGCTTCTTCTCACGAGTACCTCCTACCGTTAGAACCACCTATGTATATCGTCCACCCCCAGGCCATTTGTCCACCGCGCTCTGTCAGGTGTTGAGGCAACCTGATAGATTTAAGGCTTTAGGGGGCGGAAGAAAGGCAAAATGGTGGATTTGCCACCATATAATATAATTATTTTGACTAAATTATTCAGAAGACTGACTGTATCTTAATATTTCATACAGAAGCTTTGCAGATACTTCATGTAATGTTATATGGTTCTTTGTTCATTCAGCAATGCGGCAGGGTCCATGAAAATCTGTTCGTAATACATTTTTGCTAACATTGTGTAGTGTGTGTACTAATAGTAGACATTTGATATGATGAGTAATTGATTGGTTTATACTACTTTATTTGAAGGGGTGTGGCAGTACCGAAGTAGTCATGCTTTACTGGTCCCATAGACGGTGGAGACATATATAACAATAATAAATAATGCCCCCAATTACCACCCCTTGGCTTCCTCTGCTTACCTGTGCCACACTTTGTACTCCATTGCCCCACGGAAACGGGAAACTTTTGCCATAATGTTCTCCCCGAGGTAATGCACCTGTCCATGAATAATTCTACGTAATGCTACCCTTCTCTTTTGTGAAATTTCAATCATGCTGTAAACATCTCCCACTTTCTGATCTCCAGCCGAGGGCTACTCGAGAGGAGGTTAACATCACAAAGGTGACAAATGTGATATCTGGCATTGTACTGGTTGAAACATGGATATTAGAAGTGTGATTATCCAGAGGAAGCTTTATGTACATGAAATGGGAAATATATAGGTTGAAGTTGGATTTGTGTTGGATTAGTGACGTATGCAGGCAGGAAGAATGGGACTTCGGCCAGGAGACTATAGGATATTTAGCTCTAAATCAAATAACGGTTATGGGGAATAAGTCTCATATTGACTGGGGGAACTTGGCCTCTGGGTAGAACATTATGAGCATTATAGGCTTATTGTAGTTAAAATTAGATCGAAAACTACGTGCATTAGAGTAGTATAAGTCTAGCAGGCTACCAATCAAACCGAATTCTACTAAAAAATACAGAAGGTGTAATTCTGCAGATTGTAAATGTTGAAAAGTGAGATTGAAGGAACGAAGCTTGTAGTTAAACGTGACTGTTAATCTCGCGATCATGAGCCATGGGAAGTGAGATTGAAATGCCGTGTTAAGAAATGGAAGAGGCGAAAAGATAGCGGCGAAATGTAGAATGCATGAAATATACGAACGATTGAGCAGGCTGGTAGAATTCTGCCGCGATCACTAATAAGGCATAGCTAACACGTTTCTAGCAAACACAACAGAACTATAAACACTTGAATGAGACGAGGAGGTATAGGACGTTTATAAATTGATTTCATTGTGATCAAGTATAGATTCCGAAGTATGATTTGGGATTTCAAATCGTACTCTGGGGCTAACACAAATTCTGACTATGAAGTAGATGAGAACTCCAATGCCAGGAACTCGAATCTTTGAAACAGGAATCTGTAGAAAGGAACATTGACCGAGAGGAAAAAAGATACAGAACGAGTTGAAGGTACAGATTTTGGTTCAATCAGAATATACTACAACATGAATGAAAGATGGATGAACAAGAGCGAATGACATGAAATAGAGAAAGCAGAAAACAGACGTCTGAAAATTGAGGAAATGAAGAAGTACAATAAAGCTAAAGAGAATTGTTCGAATAAATATGAGCAATGACTATCCCAAGGTGTTGTGGACAGCATAGTAGGCTGTCGACCCGGAGTGTGGATTTGGTTGTTGGCCCTGCCAAGGATTTTTTTCTGGTCTGAGGACAGGGACTGCGTACATTCAGCCTCATGAGGGCAAATTGAGGAGAGCTGGGCTTGATTTCCTCACCAGCCATCCTCGAACTGTTGATTTTGGATTTCCTACTTTTACTACAGGCAAACAGGGGAATTGTTTTTAACTTCAGGCCCCACCCGCCTCCTTCCCAATGCTAGACTTTATTCCAAATACACAATTTAATACAGACATCAGAATACACAGGTTATCAGAAATATTCAAACATACAAAATGCAACCTAAGTACACGGTGCTAAATATCCAAGATGTACATGCACCTTAAATGAAACTACAGAAATATCCAAATGTACATAATTGTTTTAAGAAGGAATTGTTTATGCAGCTTATCGAAAGATTAAGAATTCTTTCGGGTAAAGATAGCTTAAATGCTCTAATATTAGTGACTGAGGTGAAAACCTTCAATAAATATAGAATAGAAGGTAGACTGATAGAATGAACACACTGAGCGTTTGTATAGGGCTAAGAATATCAAGAATAATGAAGTGAAAGAGGAGAGGAAACCGCTGAGCATAAAAAGGAGATGTAATATTTGAATCAGAATTGGTTGGCCGCTAGAATACCTACGTAGTTAGGGAGCACCAGACATCAGCTATGTACCAATTGAGTTGCTACGATGCATAGGGGCTGAAGATCTCGTCAGTTTACTTCGCTTATTAATACTTTGGATCTTTGATAGGTATGTGAAGGGTTATCAGGGTGTCTACCGGTAACTAAAGTAACGAAAGTAACGAAAAAGAAACGAAATTTACAAATGGGTAACGAAAGTAACGAAAAAGTAACTAATTTTACAAACGAAAATTTTCTGAAGGCGGGTTGAATCATTTAAGCTCGCGCCGCTAGGCTCAGAGATTGCGATGGAGCGAGTTTCACGCAAGCGGCGCCGATTGCGTAACCTATATCCTGCCCTCAAGGAAATACATACTGAGGATACATCGGTTCAACGTATATTTTCGGCATCAAAAAGACTTTAAGTTTCGTGTGAAATATTTTTCTGTGTTGCTGTATTAGAAAACCTGACTTTTCGCGAGACGTTTATTCGCGAATACTTCCGAAACAAAAAAGAAATCTCTTATTTCTGTTATTTGGAAGTCCAGAAATAACGCGAAATAATTTAATAACGCAATCTTGCGAAATGTTACCGTTTTGAAAACAAATTGCGAAAAATCTTCGAAATACATATAACTTATTAAAAAAATATGTCGAGTAAATTTGCGACATCCAGTATGGTTAATTCGAAATTCCGTTATAAGTCGACTTTTCCTTCGAACTTTCGTTCCATCGGATAATCTAACCGATTATTTCGATAACTTGTAGATAATTCAGGCGAAATAAAACGTGCCCTCTTGTCGTATTATTCGTGCAATCCTCTCAGAATAATTCGTAATATTCGATACCGTACCTTCTTCGAACGTTCATCCTCCAAAATCGCACCCACAAGACGGCCGGCTGACCGCACGACTTGTCTGCGGGAATCTCGTCAAACAGACCGAGATCGACGTCAGTTGCGTAAAATCATAAAACCCGTCCCCTATCGTGAACTTGTGACCACGAGGACTGCGGGAATCCTGTCGAAGGTGATAGGACACCTATCACAGGGCACCCGTCACGAAACCTACTTGCCACTTTTCCCATGACCGTATACTTAAATGCGTGCGGGGAGCGAGAAGTGCATCAACCCACTTAAAAATGACAGCCTACGTAGCATCGAAATACTAAATCCTCCTCGTGATCCACCCTGAACTGATGAACTCCCAACCACAGCCTAGGGAATCACGGCGCAATATGTTCATAACTACTCGTAAATGTTAACCATGCCCAACCTTGAGCTTGCCTCCGCCATTCTGTCAGGACAGATAGATAGGCAGACAATCGTTGAACGGCCGGGTGCGGCGACGATTTCATAATATCTCGAGGACAACGTAAAACGGCCGAGAGCGGCAGCGATTGCGATACATCGCGATATTTCTCTGCATTTAATGACGAGGACAACTGTGTTCTTGTCAAACGGATAGCAAGTGGCGCCGATTGCGTAATAATGCTATATTTTCTTGTGTCCGACATCAAGGACAATGGAAATCTCGTCGAATGACTAAAAGTGACACTGATTATATAAATCGCGATTTTTCTCCGTGTTCTATCGTGAAAACTACGGGAAGCTCATCAAACTACTGAGACCAGCGCCGATCGAGTAACATCTCGATATTTCTCCATATTTGACTGCGAAGACAGAATTCGGTGACGATCGCGTAACATCGCATACATTTCTTCGCGACCTATCGCGGGGACGAAGGAAATCTCGCCAAATGGTCAAGAGCAGAGCAACCTCTTGGTACCGTAATTATAACAACATATTGTGCACAAGACGACATATTAGCTGAAACAACTCATTGGATATTAAATATCTAGTATATATTTATTATTTTTAATTTTTTTATGACATCATGTGAATTTCATTTAAAGCGGCTTCGGTGGCGTAGTTGGTAGCATGCTGAACTGCTGTGCCCAAGATAGCGAGTTCAAACCCGGCCGAAGTCATCGGATTTTTTAAAAGCGTTAAAAATCCTTCAGTATGCCTTCCTTTGGAGGGGAAGTAAAGCCGGCGGTCCCATGTCATAGATTTATGGCATGTAAAAGATTGTTCCAGAGACTAAACTTGTGTGAAGCTAAATTGTTAGGTTAGATTTCGTCGGAACGCTCTATCAAAGTTCCAACGTTCACCACTAGGTATCATTGATATCTGGTAGCAACTTGAAATTGAACGGAACTTGTAGCTCACCCCAAGGGTGTCCGCTGGAAGCAGCTGCAGATTCAGAAGAGCTGAACATGTCCTTGGACACTCCCGGCACTAAAAGCCATACGATAAATAAAAAACCTCTTTAAAAACAGTTCATTGTTGTTTTTCTTCACCGCGTGATGAGCGCCTATACTTGCAGACCGCAGACGTATCTTGAATTCAAAGGTAACTAAAATTAACTAAAAGGTAACTAAAAGGTACCTAAAAAGTAACTAATTTTTTACTTCATCCTTACAGTAGACACCCTGGTTATAAAAGCTTCTTATCGCACAGTGTGCCATTGTCTCTATACTAAAGAAAGCAGGAGCTGACAGATGGGAAGGTTCTCCTACAATGAGTGTGATGCCTAATGCTTAAATGTTTTTATTAGAAGGATAAACAAATGCTGATGATGAAGAAATTGAAGAAATGTACGATGAAATAGAAGAATTGTATGACATAGGAAAGGAGAATTCAAACATTATTTTAATGGGTTATTTTAATGCTTCCGTTGGCTGACATAATGATCTTAAGTATGCTGGTAAGTTTTGTCATGGGTGATGGCAATGCGAGAGGAGAAAAATTACTCGAATTCTGTGAGCAACATGAGATGGTAATAACTAATACCTGTTTCGAAGTTCCCAAGAGAAGACTTTACACCTGGATAGCACCTGGAGATAGAAGAAGGTTGCAAATTGACTACATCATAGTTAAATAAAGATATAGGAACCAAGTGAAAGCCAGCCATAGTTACCCTGGGGCGGAAATTGATAGTGATCACATCCTAGTTGCAGCTAAATGTTATATAAGGTTCAAATGGAATGAAACATTTGGACAAAAGAGATGGTGTTTAAATAAGCTTCAGGATCCTAATGTAGTACAAACATTTAAAGATGTTGGATAATTGGAGACTTTAGGATGGGGTTATATAAGAAATGGTTTAGAAACAGCTGCAACGGAAGTACTAGGCAAAAGGAAATTGGAACCGAAAAAGAAATGGATGACCCAGGAAATCCTCGAGCTTATTGAATAAAGGACCAAATTTAGAAATATAAACACTCAAGCGTATAAGTCTCTAAAGAATCAAATAACAAGGAAATGTCGCAAGGAGAAAGAAAATTGGATGAAGTGGGTATGGGTGGGTATTGAGAATGACCTGAAGAATGTGAAACCTAACAAAGCTTATTTTAAAGTGAAATCTTTGAGCTATCACCAACGCATCACAAGCAAAGTAGTTAAGGATTCCAAAGGGAAGCTATTGTTTGAAAATGAAAAGGTATGTGAGCGATGGAAGGAATACCTTGAAGATTTGTATGATGGACCAGATATTACTGACAATAGTATTTATATAGAAGATGATAAAGGTCCAACTATAACTAAAGCAGAGTTTTATGCAGATCTCACTAAACTGAAAGGAAATAAAGCAACTGGTGTAGATAACATTCCTGCAGAGCTCTTAAAATGTTCTGATGTAAGGATTTAGGAATGCCTTTTTCAGATCATTACTAAATGCTATGAGGATGGGATCGTACCTCCTGATTTTATTAAAATTCGAACAATCACACTACCCAAGAAAGGAAATGCTTGTGAATGTTCTAATTATAGAACACTAGCTGAAGTACCCGTGCTTCGCTACGCGTCATAAATAAATTAAAATGTGAAGGTGACAGTTAAAACACGGGATAGGCGTGGTGCTGCGCAGAGGGAGATTAAGGATGGAACATTTTGTCCAACTACACCGCTCGGCGTTGACCGTGTTTTATAGCACAAATTTAGGTTTTACTCGCTAACAGTTGCAGATACGTTTCGGATAGAAAATGTAATTTTAAACCTCGCATATGCCATCAAAAGTTTGCTATTTCTTAGCGTTCTCTTTTTATTTGAAATGGAAATATGATAGTTTGAAACCAAAGGGTGTAGTGACGTCACTAAAATGGTCGCCATTTTAAATGGTGCAAAGTATTGAAATCAAAAGTAACCTATATGTTAACCAGGTAAATCAGCTACTTCCATGTAAAATTCACGTAAATCGGACCAGTGGTACTTGCGAGATTGAGTAATACACAGACACACACCATCTCAATTTTAGCCTCGCTTCGCTCGCGTCATAGTCGTATCATATTGTTTTTCAATGAAATGCAGGTTTAACTCCGTTAACACCCCTTTAGAACCTGAATACCCAAAAATCCCTCCTTAGTAGACGTTTTCGACACACAACAAACATATCCCCAAAATATCATTCTTCTAACTTTAATTGTTTTGGTTGGTCGATGAGAGCAAACATCCAAAAATCCTTCCTTAGTGGACGTTTTTCTTCCAGAAGTTCACCCCTCCCCATATGCCCCTTAAATTGCATTTATGAAAACACGGTCGAACAGCTATTTATTTTATTTATTTATTCATTTATTTATTTATTTATTTTTAAGCTGATAGATTTCCTCCGAGTTTCAGACTCCTCCCTATGTCGTTTAAGAGATACACGCTCAGTTAGGAATCTTTCAACCCCCACTTTTCATCCCTTTCACCTCATAATATACACTACATCGAAAAACCATTAGACATGTGTCAGCTTATTTTTAATGATTAGTATATGTGCCAAGTATCACATCCCCAAATGAAACCACTCGTGAGATATTGTTATTCATTGGAAAGCACGTTTACCCCCTTAACACCTCTTTAGAACCTGAATATCCAAAACACTTTCCTTAGTGGACGTTTTCGACATACAACGAACATATCCCCAAAATTTCATGTTTCTAACTTCAATAATTTTGGCTGGGCGATGATGAGTGAGTGAGTCAGTCAGGACATTTTCTTTCATTTATTTTTGATAATTTCACCCGTCCCCATGAACCCCTTAAATTGGATTTATGAAACAAACGGTCAAACACCTATTTACTTATTTAAAGCTGTTTTCCCCCTGAGTTTGATGAGTGAGTAAGTGAGTCAATCAGTTAGGACACTTTCTTTCCTGTTTTTCCCCCCAGAATTTCACCCCTCTCCAAGGCCCCCTTAAATTGGATTTATGAAAAAACGTTCGAACACCTATTTACTTGTATTTTAAGCTGTTTTTTCCCACCGAATTTCAAACTTCACGCCTATGTCGTTTCAGAGATACACGCTCCGTCAAGAATCCCTCAACCCCTTTCACCTCATAATATACACCACATCGATAAACCCTTAGACATATGTCTGATTATATTTAATGATTAGTTTATGTACCGAATATCACATCCACAAACAAACAACTCATGAGATATCGTTATTCAATGAAATGCACGTTCACCCCCTTGACACGTCTCTAAAACCCGAATAAACAAAAATCATTCCTTAGTTAACGTTTTCGACATACAGCGAACATATTCCCAAAATTTCATGTTTCCAACTTTAATAGTTTTCGCTGGGCGTGATGAGTGAGTGAGTCAGACAGGACATTTTCTTTCATTTATTTTACCAGAATTTCACCCCTCCCCATGGGCCCTTTAAATTGGATTGATTAAAAAACGCTTGAACACCTATTAACTTATTTCTTAAGCTGTCTTTTTCCCCTGAGTCAGTCGGTTAGGACACTTTCTCTCCTTTTTTTCCCCAGAATTTCACCCCACCCCATTGGCCCCTTAAATTAATTTATGAAAAAACAGTCGAAAACCGATTTACTTACCTTTTAAGCTGATTTTTTTTTCGCTGAGTTTCAAATTTCTCGCCTATGTCGTTTAAGAGATAGGCCTACACGCTCCATTAGGAATCCTTCAACCCCCACTTTTCAGCCCTTTCACCTCATAATACACCACATCGAAAAACGCTTAGACACATGTCTGCGTATTTTTAATGATTAGTTTATATGCCGAGTATCACATCCACAAATGAAACCACTCGTGAGATATTGATATTCAATGAAATGCAGGTTTAACCCCCTTAAGACCCCTTTAGAACTCGAATATCAAAAAAACCTCCCTTAGTGTACGGTTTTGACATACAACGAACATATCCCCGAAATGTCATGTTTCCAACTTCAATATTTTTGGCTGGGCGATGATGAGTGAGTGAATGAGTGAGGACATTTCCTTTCATTTTTTTTCTTCAGAATTTCACCCCTCCCGATGAACCCCTTCAATTTGATTGAAAAACAAACTGTCGAAAAGCTATTTACTTACTTTAAAGCAGTTTTTTCCCCCTGAGTTTGATGAGTGAGTCAGTCAGTCAATCAGTTAGGACACTTTCTTTCCTGTCCCCCCCCCCCCCCGAATTTCACCCCTCCCCATGGGCCCCTTAAATTGGATTTATGGAAAAGCCGTCAAACACATATTTACTTATTTTTATGCTGATTTTTTTTCCGCTGAGTTTCAAACTCCTCGCCTATGTCGTTTAAGAGATACACGCTCCGTTAGGAATCTTTCAATCACCACTTTTCACCCCTTTAACCTCATAAACACATCGAAAAACCCTCGGACACGTGTCTTGTTACTTTTTAATGATAAGTTTATATGCCGTGTATCACATCCCCCAATGAAACCAATCGGGAGATATTGTTATTCAATGAAATGCAGGTTTAACCCCCTTAAGACCCCTTTAGAACCTGAATATCCGAAAATCCTCCCTTAGTAGACGGTTTTGACATACAATGAACATATCCCCAAACTGTCATGTTTCTAACTTCAATAATTTTGGCTAGGCGATGATGAGTGAGTGAGTAAGTGAGTGAGTCTGGACATTTTCTTTCAATTTTCTTTTTTCAGAATTTCACCCCTCCCCATGATCCCCTTAAATTTGATTTATGAAAAAAAAAACAGTCGAACAGCTATTTACTTACTTTAAAGCAGTTTTTCCCCCTGAGTTTGATGAGTGAGCCAGTCAGTCAATCAGTTAGGACACTTTCTTTCCTGTCCCCCCCCCCCCAGAATTTCATCTCTCCCCATGGGCCCCTTAAATTGGATTTATGAAAAAACTGTCAAACACATATTTACTTCTTTTTTATGTTGATTTTTTTTCGCTGTGTTTCAAACTCCTCGCCTATGTCGTTTAAGAGACACACGCTCCGTTAAGAATCTTTTAATCCCCACTTTTCACCCCTTTCACCTCATAATATACACCACATCGAAAAACCCTCAGACACATGTCTTCTTGTTTTTAATGATGAGTTTATATGCCGAGTATCACATCCCCCCATGAAACCAATCGGGAGATATTGCTATTCAATTAAATGCAGGTCTACCCCCTTAACACCCCTTTAGAACCTGAATAGCCAAAATTTCTCTCTTAGTGGGCATTTGCGGCCCTTGAGGAAGCTGCATACCAGATTTCATTCCAATCCGTTTGGTGGTTTCTGAGATTTCGTGATGAATAAATGAATGAGTGAGTGAGTTAGTGAGTGGTATTTGACAAATATATAGTAGAAAGAAGATAGTGTCAAGTCTTTGTTATGCTAAACTCGGTTGACAGTGCTGTGTGAGCAGTTGAGTAACTAACGGGATTTCAAGTAAAGATCCTCATTTTCTCTACCGGTAGTGCTGAGCGCAATTGGCATCAAGTCGGCCGTGTCTCGACTTGAGTTATGTTGCCATGGAAACTATCTGCCTTGCCATTCCTTCATGAGTATATTTTATGATATGATTAGCCTGTTTTTGAGTGAAAAAGGGCCGAAATGAGAAAGACTATCGAAAATTCATGTAGCCAGCGGTTCCTTCTGGGTCCTAAACTATGTGTATGCAAAATATGGTTGAGATTGGTGGAACGGTGTAGATTTGTATACGGAACCAACATATATACATACATACAGACTTTCAGACTTTCACTATTATATATTAGATTAGCCATTCATTCACATGCATCAAAGATTTTATTGATCATCATCAAAGATAGACTAAGGAAGGATATTAAACAACATCTGGATAGTGATCAGTATGGATTTTGGACAAGGAAAGGGACTAGGGAGGTTATCCTAGCATTACATCAGATTTTAGAAAGAAGGCGGGAAGTTAATCGAAAAACCTATATAGTATTCATTGATATAGAAAAAGCATTTGATAATGGCAATTGGAAGACCTTATTTCTTACATTTGCCAAAGTCAGGATTGACTGGAAATTCTGAAAATATATAAAAATCAAACTACCGAAATAACAGTTAATGGCAATAATAGGGAAGCAAAAATAAGATGATGTGTAAGGCAGGGTTGTACTCTATCACCATATCTTTTTAATATCTATATAGAAGCTGCAGTATATACATTAAAAGAGAATACAAAAGGATTAACATTTAATGGATTACAGGTTCATAGCATTCGCTTTGCAGATTATATTACACTTTTAGCAAACTCTGCATGTGTAATGAGTAAAATGTTAAAAGTTTTTCGGAAATCCTTAGGAAAATTCGGGCTATGAGTTAATTCTCGGAAGGCAAAATTAATTGTGGTTGATAGAAAGAAACAACCAATTTTATCTAATATAATGTTAAATTATGGTGCCATTGAACAAGTAACGGAATTTTGCTATTTGGGAAGTATGATGAATTATGACAACAGATGCAGCTAAAAAATTGAGAAAAGAATAGCGTTCGTCACATCGCTCATAATTGATTCAGTAAAATTTAAGTTTATTTTCCGCCCTTTTAATACAGTTAAGATCTTGGTTTATAAAAGATACATGTTTCGGGACATTTAAAAAGTCCCTTCTTCAATCTACTGAGTGACTTAAAGATAACATTTTACACCATTAAGAAAATCGATAGAAAAACATGAAGAAAAACACACTTTTGTATACAATGCATTCTACTTGCTAAACTCTGTCAAAAATATGCTCTAATATTGCGTACCTATGTACATAAATAGTTGGTACATTAAAAACATATAAGTATAAAAACACTCTAAAATACTACTACGGATGGCTTTGATTAGCCTTGCTGAAAATATTGCAGTGAAGATTTCCTTAATATTACACACAAAAAAAGATTTAATTGAGTCAGATAAGTATCGATGGAGGCTTGTTGATGTGCGTCTGTAGAGTTGGTGAAGAAAGCCTTTCAAAATAAGAAGAATTAGCTGCTCAATGGCCACCTCAACTTGAAGATAAGGAAGTTATTTCTCCAGACCTTTGTTTGGAGTGTGTTGACCTATGGTTGTGAAACATGGACACTTGGGTAAAGAGAAGAATAAAAACTTGAGGCAGCTGAAATGTGGTTTTGGAGACGAATGACCCGAACAAGCTGGATGGAAAGAAAGACAAATGAGCTTGTTCTGAACCAAATTCAGGAGAATCGATGCCTGTTGAACACCATCAAGAAAAGGAAAGCAAAATCCATGGGATACATACTCAGACAAAGCCAAGGGGACGACCAAGACAATCGTATCTCAAGAACATTGTCAAGGAGATGGAATGTGACTCGTATGCCAATATGAAGAGGACTGCTGAAGACCGTAAGAAATGGCTGCAACGACAAGGCTTTTAGCCTTTAGAAGCTGATGATGATGATGATGAAACAATTGGATGGGATGACAGCCGAGTTAGGTAAAGACAAGTTCAGTCAACAAGAATCTGAGGAACAAGGGTAGTTGTAATAAATATCAGACTGTTCTTGGTGGAATAAATATCGAGAGGAAAACGTTCGTGGCATATTTAGTATAAATAAAGCTTTGTATAAAGTTGATTGGAGATATTGTTTGACAGTTTGAAAAGTTTCGCAATACAATTCAGGATTCTGAGTGTGTCTTCAACCAGCTGGTGTTTATTAGATTTGACAGACATGAGAGAGAGACTGGTATTCAGAATAATATAAGGTAAGACTGCATTTTATCATTCATACTTTTGAATCTTTAGATATGGCAAGTAACGAAGGAAATGCCAAAAAAAATAAAGTAGAATTCAGGTCGAAGATTAAGTAATTTTGACTCGGTGACTTGCTAACGACAATGTCAACTTGGCCTCATCACCAGAGGATTTGATCATGTTTCTAATAGGTGTGTACGAGGTATTGAGG
This sequence comes from Meconema thalassinum, assembly GCA_946902985.2. Taxonomy (NCBI): domain Eukaryota; kingdom Metazoa; phylum Arthropoda; class Insecta; order Orthoptera; family Tettigoniidae; genus Meconema; species Meconema thalassinum. The sequence continues at coordinate 16,818,638 of OX336395.1, read as the reverse complement.
AAAGATTTCCCAATAAAATCATTGTATTTGAAACCGAATAAACGGAATGCAGCAGGAAGATTTAAAATAAAAATATTGAAATCGATTGGCTGTTGAAACACTAAGAGACGTTGGTGACTCCAACTTGGGCACAGAATGGACAAAGCAAATAAGATATAAAGATTGGGTTGACATCTGTTTAAATGAAATATAGATCTAGGTATTAAAATGTCATTTTTTGAAGCCATTGCCTGGAGCTTGGCGCTATATGGATGCGAAACTTGGATTGTTTTTGCTGCAGAATATATAAAATTAGAAATATTTGATTGTGGTGTTGCAGGAAAATATTGATGATTGAGAGATTAAATATAGTACGTATTTGGACGAGTGGGGGAGGGTAAATGAGTCTGACGAGTGGTCATGAATGAAAGAGATAGCTTGGTAGGGCACATACAAAGGCAACAGGAATTGAAACCTTACAGTTGTTATGGAAGGACGGGTCGAGGACAAGAAATCTAGGGGATAACCAAGATTAGCCTATTTTGAACGAATTCCTTCGGAGGTAGGGTGTGTATGTTTCTGCGGAGATAGAATGGTAACCTCAAGAATGAGTGACGTCACTCAACATATACGCCGCCCGTGCGAAAGCTCAGCCACTTTTGCACGTGCGTATACGGATTTATTTAAGCAAATGCATCGATTTGTGCAAGAAGTGAAATCTCTTACTCTATTTCATCACTTTTAGGATATGTTGCCAGGTTTGACAAACCTCTGAAATACTTATGTCAGATATTTTGAAACATGGAATGTAACCAAGATTATTATTTTAGAATAACAGTGTACAAAGTGTGAATTTGTTGACGTCTAAATACAGGTCGAGATATTGAATCGTTGGGGGGGATTCCTTATTTTATTTTCCCAGCTACAGTACTTGGTTGGACGGGAGTCACATTGTGGTGAGCCAAGAGTTGGATAAATGTTCGCTATATGGAGTGTTTAATCTTAAAGATTTACTACTTTCTGTATATTATAACATGCCACCGTTATATATAGTATCTGATATTTTCTTGGACCTAAAGCTAATCAACTCCACATAATTTATGTAGCCCTAAATAACCATTCATCCGCGATGTATTCAAGAGTGAAGCATAATAGCCCATCTGGTTTCGAAATCACATGATTTGCAGATCCAGAATTCCCTTCTTCATCCAGCATGGCTATTCTGTATGGAATATAATATGGTTTATTCTGTCACCTGTAGGAGCATGCACTTCCTAATTCAGATGGATGTCAGTTATCCAGATTCTATTAAATAGTCATATCCCCGTACATCCATGTTTTTAAAGCGGCCAATGTGGTGTGGAATAAGTTGAACACTTTCACTGGTAGTATGAATTAGCGCACAATTTCCGTAACCATTCAATAATTTCAATTATTTAACTGATCAAAGGTCAAATTGACTTTTGACAAACAGAATGTGTCCGGAAATAAGTTGCCATTTCCATGAATAATCAGTACTTTTGAAATAGAAACGGATTTCATAGTTACCAAGGAAAGCTATGACTCCAAACACTCTAACGTGTCACACTATTTTGTTTGCATAGTTTATAAGTAATTTGAAAATATTCAGACTATATAAGAAACATAGCATTGAATATTAAATACGAGATGAGTTCCTGGTATTAGATAAGGACAGTATTCCTGGTAGTGATATCAATGAAAGTTGGTCCAGTTATCATTCTTTTCATAATTTTAATCTCTGGATTTTGAAAGTTTAATTCACTTTTCTCAGATAATTCAACGTAATTATCAGCGCACTGCATTGTATTACTACCAATGATTTCAGGCTGGGATGTCCTGATACTACGGATCCTGCTGTAAGGAAAATATACGCGTTATGTAATACTAGAGGACAGAATACCAGCACTGTATCTGAAAGAAATATAACAAATCAACACAATTTGAAGACTAACCTGTTAACCCGTCCTGGTGAGAAGCGTTACTCGAGTAGCACATGCGAAGTGAAATTTGCCCGCAAAGATTATTTGAAAACACACATGCTAACCCATACTAGGGAGAAGCTATTCTCGTGTAGCACATGCGGAGCCAAATTTAATTATAAAGGTCATATGAAGACACACATGTTAACCCATACTGGTGAGAAGCCATTCTCGTGTAGGACATGCGGAGCCAAATTTAATCATAGAGGTCATATGAAGGCACACATGTTAACCCATACTGGTGAGAAGCCATTCTCGTGTGGAACATGCGGAGCCAAATTTAATTTTAAAGGTCATATGAAGACACACATGTTAACCCATACTGGTGAGAAGCCATTCTCGTGTAGGACATGCGGAGCCAAATTTAATCATAAAGGTCATATGAAGACACACATGTTAACCCATACTGGTAAGAAGCGATTCTCGTGTGGAACATGCGGAGCCAAATTTAATCATAAAGGTCATATGAAGACACACATGTTAACCCATACTGGTGAGAAGCGATTCACGTGTAGCACATGTGGAGCCAAATTTAATCATAAAGGTCAAATGAAGACTCACATGTTAACTCATACTGGGAAAAGGCCATTCTCATGTAGCACATGTGAAGTAAAGTTTACCTCCAAAAATGTGTTGAAGAAGCACATGTCAACCCATACTGGGGAGAAGCAAAACTCGTGTAGCACGTGCGAATCCAAATTTATTCTGGAAGGTAATTTGAAGCTACACATGTTAACCCTTCCTGGTGAGAAGCGATACTCCTGTGGATCATGCGAAGCCAAATTTAAACATACAGGTCATGAAGACACACATGTTAACCCATACTGGTGAGAAGCCATTCTTGTGTAGCACATGCGGAGCGAAATTCAATCATAAAGGCCATATGAAAACACACGAATTAACCCATTAAGCCAAATTTAGCCTGCAAGGTAATTTGAAGAGACACATGATAACCCATACTGGTGATAAGCGTTTCTCGTGTGGAACATGCGAAGCCAAATTTAATATGGAAGGTAATTTGATGAGACACATGTTAACCCATACTGGTGTGAAGCGATACTCCTGTGGAACATGCAAAGCCTAATTTCAACATCAGGGACATATGAAGACACACATGTTAACCCATACTGTTGAGACGATATACTCGTGTAGCACATGCGGAGTCAAATTTGGCCACAAAAATGTTTTGAAGAAACACACGTTAACCCATAGCGGTAAGAAGACCAAGTAGCTTATGCCAAACCTTTTTGCTATGAAAGGAGTTTTCAAGGTGCACATATTAACCCTTAACCTTCTTTTTGTACCATGTGTGTTGCAAAATGTATTGAGAAGGGGCATTAATTAATTGCTTGGCAGCAAAAGAGTTAAGATTTGATGAGAGACTTCTTATCCCTTTTGATGCCCAGCAATTAATAAGTGAATATGCTAAAATTGCCAAGCCAAGCTTAGTGAAATTACAAGTGTTACAAATTATCTCCCACCTATATTTTTAGCCTATTTTCATTTATGAAAAATAGGCTTATGAGATCACCTTCTGTCTGTGTGTGTCCCCCCTGATAACATGGCGGCTGTGCGAAATATTTCACCAGCATTCAATATCTCCGAAACTATTACTGTTATCAGCCTGGAATATTTTCCGGTGATAGAGGCAACTACTAGAAGTTCACCTATATGACTTTTAAAAACCAGGTAACTACAAAACCAACTTGGTGGCCAATCGAATTTGCGACTTTTAAATAGATGTTTCTAGCGATTTGACCAACCAAACGCAATAAAACTTGGTACAGTATATGTGTATACACATTTTAATGCACCGACATCTTACATCGTTCAATTGTTTACGTAACCTCAAGATGGCAGCTGTGCGAATTATTTCACCGGCATTCTATTTCTCTGAATCTATTACCGGTATCACCCCAAAATTTCGTACGGAGATAAAGGGCACTGCTGGAAGTTCATCTAGAAGACTTACAAAGACCGGTTAGCTACAAAACAAATATGGCGGCCAAGGCCTTTCTCACGATTTAATGATCCAAACGCAATTAAACATGGTGCAGGAAATGTTTATACACATTGTAATGCACTGGTATCTAAATTAGTTCAATTGTTTACATAACCTCAAGATAGCGGCTGTGCGAATTTTAAAATTTAGTTTTTATTTCTTGTGTCGTAATCGTGCGATCGAAGTGAAAGTTTGAATAATGAACCTATGCAATAATATTCCTTTAATGCTGCATGACTATATGGCCTATACATTTAGCAATCCAACATGGCGACCATCCGAAATATTTAGATGGTTCTCAATATTTACGAATCTATTACAGCAATCAAACTGAATTTTATAATGTTTATAGGGTCTATGAACATAAGTTCACCTATAGGACTTTTAATAACCTGGTGATCACAAATCCAACATGGCGGCGACGCGAAGTATAAATATTCACTTGGTCGTTTCTCGCAATTTAACCATCTGAGTGCAGTGACACTTGGTACAGTAAATCCTTTTACAAATGTAATCTACTGGCATCTATTTTTTTCAATTATTTCCATAACCACAAGATGGCAGCTGTGCGAAATTTTAAAATCTTGCTTTTACTTCTTGTGTTCTAATCATGCGATTGAAGTTTGAATACTACACGTACACAATAATCTTCATGAAACAGTACATAACTCTTAAGACCTACATACAGTACATATATAAAAATCCAACACGGCGACCATCCGCAATATTTAGTCGGTTCTCAATATCTACGAATCTACTAGAGCAATCAAACTGAAATTTTGTATGTTGATAGAGGCAATTAACATAAGTAGGATATATGAAAATAGGCTGTATAGTTCTTAATGGAACTACTTGTTCTAGATGTTGTTTGAGTCTTCAGTCCTTTGACTGGTTTGATGCAGATCTGCATGTCTCCCAGTGCTGAGCTAATCGTTTCATCTCTACATAGCTACCACACTCTACATCCGAGGCAATCTGTTTATCATATTGTAACCTTGGTCTACCCCTACAGCTCTTGTCCTCAACCCTTCCTTCCATAACTAAGCTTGCTATTCCTGGGGGTCATAGTATGTGTCCTACCAACCTATCTCTTCTCTTCATTAGCAGCCGTCAGAAACATCTCTCCTCTCCCACTAGTCTTAATACCTCTTCGTTTGTAACCCTATCTACCCATCTGATCTTCATCATTCTCCTGTAACACCACATTATAAACTCCTCAATTCTCTTCTTTTCTGCTGCACCAATAGTCCATGTTTCACTTCCATAGAGAGCCACGCTTCTGTAACACCACATTATAAACTCCTCAATTCTCTTCTTTTCTGCTGCACCAATAGTCCATGTTTCACTTCCATAGAGAGCCACGCTTCAGACAAAAGCCTTCAAAAATTACTTCCTAATACCTAAATCTATATTCGATGTCAACAGATTCCTTTTCTTTAGAAATGCTTTCCTTGACTGAGCTAACCTACTTTTTATATCCTCTTGGCTTCGTCCATCACTTGTTAATTTGCTTCCTAGGTAACTGAAGTCTCCTACTGCCTTTAGTTATTCACCTGCCAATTTGATGTCCTTAGAGGTTCCTGATATTTTGCGGCTGCATTCCAATATTTTTGTTTTACATTTAATAATTTTCATCATGAATTCTTTCCTCAAGACGGAGTCCATACCATTCAAAAACTCATTCAAATCCTCAGGCGTGTCGGCCAAGATGACTGTCATCGGCAAATTTCAGAGTTGAAATTATTTCTCCTTGAATCTTCACTCCCACTTTACTTTTTCTCCAATTTCCTTCATTGTTTGTTCAATGTAAAGATTGAAAAGTATGGGTGATAAGTTGCAGCCTTGCCTTACACCTTTCTGAATACCAGCTTCTCTCTCATGTCCTTCAGCTCGAATGACTGCTGTCTGGTTTCTGTATAGATTGTAGATCACCCTCCTGTCCCTGTACTTTATTCCAATCGTTTTCAAAATGTCAAACAATTTAGTTTTCAAGATAGTGTGTTGGTAATTTTTTTCTCTAGCAGGTAAACAAATTATTCACGAACTAGGAGCTAAATAATTACAACTTCCTTCATTTGGGTATTAATAAAATCTGTAAAAATAATCCTGTGAGAAAGAAAATAATTGGAAATCTTAATATAAATTTGACAGCCTACATAATCTAAATAGTATCTTTTGTGATATAAATGTTAATATTTATTTAATTGTTTATAAATATCCCAAGCATAGAGTAATTTTATCAAATAGGTAGTGAGTACGATCAATTTCTACAATGATATACGTTTACAGTACTCTGGCATTAGTTGGATTTTCGTCAGTAAAATCAAAGCCGTCGCCATCAATAGAATATTCACTCTCACACACTTCACTTATAGGCCAATGAAATTAGATCCAAAAAAAAGTGTTTTGAGGAATTAATATCCAGAAAGCTGGAAATTGTTTTAATACCTTCGTTTCTTCCTAAATGCGTGTAATCCGAGTTTGCACCATCCCAAGAGGTGTTATGTTGACCGACTGGGAGATACAATATTAATTGTTAATATGGCAACACTGAAGAATGGCTTCAAAGGTGTCTTTATTGTTATGTTGACCGACTGGAAGACACAATATTAATTGTTAATGTGGCAACACTGAAGAATGGCTTCAAGGCTGTCTTTATTGTTATGTTGACTGACTGAAGATACAGTATTAATTGTTAATGTGGCAACACTGAAGAATGGCTTCAAAGCTGGCTTTATTGTTATGTTGACTGACTGGAAGACACAATATTAATTGTTAATTTGGCAACACTGAAGAATGGCTTCAAGGCTGTCCTTATTGTTATGTTGACCGACTGGAAGATACAATATTAGTTGTTAATGTGGCAACACTGTAGAATGGCTTCAAGGCTGTCTTTATTTTTATACTCACAAAGGAATTCAGGATAAACACTTATGATGGTAATAATGCAAATAAATCACCAACACAAGCTTGCAAAAGTAACGAATTTATAATTTACCACCAGAATGTTCAGTCTCTCTATAATAAAATTGATTACATAAATCTAATGCTTAAAAATGAACTTAAAGACATCTTAGCTCTATGTATTTCAAAACATTGGCTGGAAGATGAACAACTCGAAGGTATTCAATTCCCAGGGTTTATACTAGCTAGTAAATACTCTAGATCTAATATTAGCCATGGTGGTACGTGTATCTTCTTAATAAATAATTTAGATCATGAACAGTTAACAGCTTATGATTATCTAATTATGGAACAGAATTTTGAATTCTCTGCCGTAAAAATCAGCAGTTTAATTTAATAATTGTATGCGTATACCGTTCTCCGTCAGGAAAGTTTCCTTTATTTATAGATCAATTAGAATTGTTACTCAATAACATGAGCAAAGTAAATTTCGATATAATAATTTGTGGGGATGTAAATGTGGATTTCTTAAAATGTGATAGAAATTGTGAATTATTAACAGAGTTACTAATTTCCTATGGACTGAAACCTACAATCAACACCCCAACAAGAATAACAAAGTTTAGTAAAACCAGTCCTGATCAAATTTTTATAAATACAGATAAATAACACCATTCAATAGAATTCTATTTCCCGGGTTTTACTGACCACCATGGACAAATACTGAGTTTTGAAATACCCGAAATAATCAATAATAATGGTAATGGAGTAAAATCAAAGTGCAGGTCATTCACTGAAACAAATGTTACATATTTCAATGACTTATTAAATAAGAAAACATGGTCAGAAATGTATAAACTAGAAAATATAAATGATAAATGTAATGCATTTAACAGTATCCTAAGACACTATTTTGAAATAGCATTCCCCTTTAGACAAAGAACTGTTCAAAATAACAAAACTAGCAATTGGATAACATCAGGGATTATAAATTCATGTCAAAGAAAGAAATGTCTACACAAAATATATAAACAATACCACACAACACCTGAATTCAATTTATACTACAAAAAATACACTAGAATATTAAGTAAGGTAATAAGACAAGCAAAGAAAATGCATAATGATAATTTTATGCCCCAATCATCTAATAAAAACATGGCTATGTGGTCCGTGATAAAGAAAGAAACTGGAAAATCTGCTAAAATACAAAGGAACATTACACTGACCTGCAATAATAAAGTGATTACTAATCCAGAGGAAATAGCAAACACTTTTAATGACTGATGTCTGGAAATTCCGCAAAAATTATTACATAAATCACAGGTAAATACACTAAATTCTAATAATAAAATAAATATATGCAGTGATTCTTTATTTTTAAATCATGTCACAAGTGAAGAGGTAAGAATAGTTATAAAAGCGCTAAAAATAAATTTTGTGCTGGCATTGATGGCATCCCTGATGCAATTTTAAAGAAATGTGCAGAAAATATAATAAATCCACTTACGCACTTAATAAACAGTTCATTACCTCAGGAACTTACACGGATATTTTAAATTTATCAAAAGTAATTTCAGTGCACAAAAACGGTTCTAAAGATGAATTAGATAACTATCGTCCTATTACCTCACCACCGGGTGAGTTAGCCGTGGTCGTTACGGCATGACTGCTGGCAGTCGCTCACATCCGGGAGGCGAGGAGTTTCGAGTCCCCCCGCCGGCAACCTTGAAGATGGTCTTCTGTGGTTTCCCATCTTCCTTCCAGGCAAATGCCGGGGTTGGTCCCTAACTATAGGCCACAGCCGCTACCATCCAACTCCTCGTCCTTCCAATCCAACTTCCCTCCCCAACGGTACTTGTAGCTCACCCATCGGGTGTCCGTCTCGAAGCAGCTACAAAACTGGCGAGCCGAACATGTCCTCGGACACTCCCGGCACTAAAAGCCATACGCAAGAAAAAAAAACCTCACCAACTGGTATTGCAAAAATTTTGGGGAAAATAATGTATAGACTGATAAGTTTTATAGTAAAAAGTAAAATACTATCAAACTCACAACATGGATTCAGAACGGAAAAATCTACACAGACAGCAATTTGTGAATGCATTTATAGTATACTGAAATTAATTGGCAATAAGGAACATGTAACTGGCCTATTCTTGGATTTATCGAAAGCATTTGATGTTGTTGACCATAAAATTCTCCTTATAAAACTAAATCTATATGGTATTAGAGGTCTAGGTAATAAATGGATAGAGTCTTACTTAACAAGGCGTAAACAAATAGTAAGCTTGAGACACGAGTATGATGGAACCAGATTACTTGTTCAATGAGGGTATTATTAAATTTGGAATACCCCATGGATCGGTTTTTGGCCCTCTACTCTTTCTTCTATATATCAATGATATAACACAGAACGTTGTTTCTCATAAGGAAATTTTGTTTGCAGACGATACAACACTCGCAATAAAAGGCGAAACTATACAGATCTCACAGCAGTCTGCTGACTCTGTTACAGAAGAGTTTACCAAATGGTCACAAGATAATCGCCTCATAATAAACTATAAAAAACCAGTATGTCTAAATGTCCACACTATACAGAAAAGGAATCCTGCGACGCCCAATATAACATTAAATGGTCATCAAATAGAAAATAAATCAGAAACAAAGTTTTTAGGACTATGGATACAACATGACTTGAAATGGAATCAACATCATCATCATCGGCTTTAACTCGAATCCGAGTATAAATCTTCTTCCTTCAGTCCAGTTTGTGGATGTGTTTACGGTGACTAAAGAGTCCAATCCTGGCATGGAACAAGCGACCACACAAGTCGCATAGTATTGCTGGAGGAGGACGTGGTTGGGCTGCTCGAAGTTTCCTAGCTTGACGCTTGGCCTCTTCATGTATGCGTCGATCCCTTTCAAACGTCTTTACAGTATCCGAGATGGTACGGCGCCAAGTTGAGCCAGCATGTCCCAGGTTTGTGAATCAAGACCTGTCAATTTCAGGGTCTGCTTAAATTGGTCCTTGTAGCGCCTCTTAGGACCACCATGAGGTCTGGTGCCATAGCATAACTCACCATATAGCATTTGACGAGGTAATCTCACATCATCCATCCGATGGATATGACCAATCCATGTAAATTGGTGACCTATTATGGATGATTCTATGCTGTTGATTTTAGCCTTTTCCAGAACAGCAATATTGGTAATGCGGTCTTCCCATTTAATCCTCAGGATTGATCGAAGTTTTTGTAGGTGGAAACGCTCAAGCTTCCTAAGATCACGTCGGTAAAGGGTCCACGTTTCACAGCCATACAACAATGTAGAAATGACTACTGCTTTGTACACCATGAGCTTTGTACTCATGGATAGATCTTTATTCATGAAGACCCGGTGCGCTAATCGTCCATATGCTGCATGGGCTGCGCCAATTCTCTTATCCACATCCTGCTCACAGGTACAGCTCACAGAAATGGTACTGCCCAGGTACGAGAAGTGGTCAACCTGTTCTAATGGCATATTTGAAATGGAGATATTGAACTGAGGAAGAGGTGTGCCTGGTGAAGGTTGTGCCAAGACTTTAGTCTTATTGACATTTATGGTAAGACCAAAGCGATCACATGCACTTTTGTAACAGTTAACTGACTCTTGCAGCTCTTCTGGTGTGAGAGTTGGTGACGCAGCATCATCTGCATACAACATGTTAGTAACCTTAGTAACCTGAGTTTTCCTCAAGGAGCGGAGACGAGTTAGGTTGAAAAGCCCTCCATCAAAACGATACTTGATCTCCACACCTGGGATGTTTGTGGGTGAATCATAAAGCATTGCAGCCAAGTACAGCGCAAAAAGCGTTGGAGCCAGTACACATCCTTGTTTCAGTCCATGGGTAATGGGAAATTCATCGGACATCTTATTCTGATGGCAAACCTGACCTGTCATGCCATCATGGAGAGCTTTGATTAGATCTACAAAACGCTGAGGGCAACCAAACCGCTTCAGCACTGCCCACATGGCTGGTCTTGGAACCGAATCAAATGCCTTTTCCAAGTCATAAAAGACTAAGAAGAGTGGATTCTGTTGTTCTCTACATTTTATTGTAGCTGTCTCACACAGAAAATCAAGTCAATTGTGCTTCTGGAAGTTCTAAATCCGCATTGTGACTCTGGGAGGATCCTCTCAGAGATAACCTTGAGGTGGTTAAGTAGAATTCTTGCAAGAATCTTCCCCACAATTGATAGCAGTGATATACCACGGTAGTTGCCACAAACACTGCGATCACCCTTTTTAAAATAGTGACGATAGTGGCATTCTTTAGGTCTCCAGGTACCTTTCTTGATTCCCAAATTCTGAGGATAAGGATGAAAATTCTTGTTTTGAGGGAATGACCTCCGGCTTGAATTAGTTCCAGAGGGATGTTATCTGGACCAGGTGCTTTTCCTGGTTTCAATTGGGTGAGAGCTGCACTGAATTCATGATAAGTAGGAGGTACTGCCAACCACAGTTGTTCAGGTTGTTGCGACACATCACAGAGGAAGTCTTCAGCAGCTTCTGATGGACGATTTAGTAGATTGGAGAAGTGCTCCTTCCAGCGTTCCAAGATTTCTTGACTATCAGTAAAGGTAGTAGAATTATCAGCGCTTTTCAGCGTACCTGATGATGAGCGAGATGGTCCATATATTTCCTTGAGTACGGCATAGAAGTTCCTCAAGTCTCGAGCATCCGATAGTCTCTGCAGTTCCTGAGCCTTCTGTTGCCACCAAGTATTTTTAATCTGCCTTATCTGCGTCTGGCATTTACCCTTGAGTACCAGTAGTTTATCTCTCTTTGTGTTGGAAGTTGGGTCTTGAAGATGGGCAAGATAGGCATTCCTTTTGGCATTGATGAGAGACAGAATTTCCTCATTGTTGTCATCAAACCAGTCTTGTCTTTTCCGCACTATAAAACCAATGGTTTCCTCAGCTGACTGTGTGATAATCTTCTGTAATGTGGCCCATTCTTGCTGAATATCATTTGTTACTGGGTTTTCTGATAACTGGGTGACGATCCTGTTTCCAAAATGTTTGTACATGGATTCATCCTGAAGTTTGGATGTATTAAACTTCTTTCTTGGCAAATTTTTGATGTTCCTAGGTGGTTTAGGTCTGATGGATATCCTGAGCTTACATATAAGAAGTTTATGATCTGTCCAACAATCGTCTATATTCCTTGCTGTTCTGGTAATAAGAGTGTCCTTCTTATCACATTGCCGGGTAATGATATAATCAAGAATGTGCCAATGTTTGGAACGAGGATGCATCCACGTGGTTTTGAAGCGGTCAGGTAGCCGGAACTGCGTGTTGGTAATGAAAAGTTCGTGTTCTGCACAAAGACCAAGAAGCAACAGTCCATTGGGATTACATTTTCCAAGTCCCTGTTTGCCCATCACATTATTCCATAGCCTGTGATCTTTCCCAACTCTGGCATTGAAGTCACCGAGGAGCAAGAGTTTATCTGCAGATGGTACCTTGGAGATGATTTCACTTAGCTGATTATAGAACTGAGCCTTTACTTCATCATCAGAATCTAAGGTAGGAGCATAGGCAGAGATGAGTGTCATAAAGGAAACTCCTGAGAGTGGTATGCGGAGAGTCATGAGCCTTTCGCTGATTGCAATGGGCGTAAGTTGGTGATAATTTACCAGTTTGGTCTTCACACTACTAAACAATACTAAACTGAAATCGATGTGCTTTGCGTTACGTATTTTGAAAACCTGCACTAGCATGCACACATTAAGAAATACTTATTTTAATTATTTTCATTCATACTTAAGATATGGGGTCATATTTTGGGGTATGTCACCAGATGTACTAAGCACGTTTAGGATACAAAAGAGGGCGATTAGAATTATGGCAAATGTAAACACTAGAGAATCATGTAGACCTCTGTTTAAAGATTTAAACATTCTCCCACTGCCCTGCATTCATATATTTGAAAGTATTATGTTTTATTAAAAATAATTTAATGAATAAAGACATTTTTCTTAAAACAAACATGATGTTCATAAACATAACACAAGACAAAATCCAAACATTCATTTTTCACACACACACACACACACACGCATATATCAAAAAGGAACTTTTCACACAGGAGTTAAATTATGCAATAAACTACCCCAGTATATAAAATTTGCCACAAAAATAAAAACCTTTGAAAAAATGTTGAAAGCTTATCTGCAGTGCCATTGTTTTTACTCTGTAGTTGAATATATTAGTGTATATGAGCGATGAAATCTATAAATATATTTTACTTTTCTATTTTAATTGTAATACCTAGCTGTTCGTGGTTGTATTTATAGAATTAAGTGTTCATATTGTGAAAATAGAGTTAGATGTAAATAGTTGTCCAATAAGATTAAATGTCTTAAGATCTGTTATTATAATAAGTTATAAATAGTTATAATATTAATAATATATACCTGTAAGTTCTTTCATTTTCTATGTAATTTCTGACATGTCCTATATCAAAAATGTATTTTATACATGTAATTGATCAAATGGATAAATAAAAATCTAATCTAATCTAATCATATTCTCCGACATTTCCTAGCAAGAAACACGGTTTTATGATTGACATATGAAAAGCAGTTTTTTGATCAGTGTAGGATGATATATTTCTATTTTGAAGCGCCTCTGTACCGGTTGATTATTGTCAGCAATTACGTTTTTGACTAGAAATGTGCAGACAACTGCGTCATAATTCAAATACTACTGGTAGCGTGTCCATACTAGCGCATTCTAGTAGCGGTGATAGTTGTCTAGGTATACGAAAGACAACTGAAAGGCTGAGCAATCTTAGTACAGTGTTGCAACATAAGTAGTTGAAAGTGCGGTGTTAACATCACATAGGCGAGCTCCCGAGGGATACGCTAGTACGTGCTTTTATGTATACTTTAAGTTATCATCACCTTGACACAGGGCACGACTTTAATGCCCTAGGAACCGCTCACAGAGTGCATTTATATTAAGATGTGTTAGTCATGTCGGAAAGGAAGGTGAGCTAGACTGGATATTTCGACCAATATCCACCAACTGATGGGTAGAGTGTATTTCAGGGCCCCCACATGCCCGGTGCTAACGTTGCTACGGCAACGGGGCCCGCAAGGACGGGGAAAAAATAAAAAGTAGAAGATTTTTAATAAATCATAGAAAGAAAAAAATAATTAAATCACTAGGACTAGATTTATGTGTTTCAATGAAATATTACATCAGAGTAAAATAAATTGGTTCATTGGATATGCAGTGCGTTGCGTACAACAGCTGTGAGTAACACGTGACACAGTGCGTGTGCAGAAGCAGAACACTGCCCGCCTGGCCCACCCTCTGCGACTCGGCTCAAGGTCAATGAGGTTGCTACCCCTCTCCCTCACACCGCGGCCCGCTGACGTCACCCTAACAGGTGCTTGCTACTGAGCAGTGTGTGTCCGCCGCATGTCAGTTTGTGTATGCTTTATTATAGCATTAATCACTATGTCTACAAGTGATTTCAAGCACAAATCCGGGGCGCAAAAACGGAAGTTAAAAAGATGCAAAAGGGGCCTTAAGCCGGCAGAATATTACAACGTTTTTTTAAAAGAATGATGATAGTGATAGCCGTTCTCATTGTGATGATGATGCGAGTGTTAGATGTGACAGTTTGTCTACTTGTAAAACTACTGATGATAGTGTGTCTGTGTCCAGTGAATTAATGTTTGAAACTGATGACAATACAGGCAAGATTTCCTCTGAGGTGCAGCAGGTAGGACATGTTGTAGATTCAATCAATACGGGTAGTAATAACGAAAACGATATTTCAAATGACGAGAGTTATAACAATGATAAGCCAATTTTAGATTTTACCTACCCAGGCACATGGTCGGAAATAATTAGTGATATTAAACCCCAGAATATTGTCTCTCAAAACAATACATTAATTTGAAGAAATATGTAGTCAGGCTAAGACATTTCCTAAAGACAAAACAGGAAAACTGTTTCCTGACTATCTTCTCAACACTAAATCTATAAACATCGAGAAAAGTACCCCCAAGGACTGGTTAATTTGGAGCTCTTCAAAAGAGACACTTCATTGCATTGCCTGTACTCTTTTTTCAAATAGCCAAAATAGAAGCAAATTTGCAAACATAGGATTTTCACCAGCTCAATTTCCATGGAAAATGTTGTATAACAAACTTCCCGAACATGAAAATAGCAATAACCATCGTAAGTCTTATTGTCAATGGAAATCCCTCCAACAATCAATTAATTCAAAAGGTATTGACAGTGGTCTTCAAAAACGAATTTTGAACGAAGCAGAAAAATGGAAAGCAATTTTACAACGGATTTTAGACGTGACACTCTTTCTAGCATCAAAGGGGTGCCTTTTCAAGGAGATAATGTATCAATTGGTGATGCAAATAATGGAAATTTTCTGGGGACTTTGGAGTTAATTGGAAAATATGATGAAATCACTAGTGAGCACTTGGCTAAGATCAAAACTCTGCAATTGCAAGGATAAAACAGGAAAGGACAAGCCCATTACTTATCTTGGAAGAGTCAAAATGAGTACATTTCACTTTGTGGTGAAAACATTTTAAAATTTAAGCTTGAAGAAAGGCAAGAAACTATTTATTATGGGCTGATTGTTGATGCAACTCCTGATGTATCACATCAAGAACAAAATGTACTTATTTTGAGATATGTCATTCAAAATAAATACTCCAAGCAATATGAAATAAAAGAATGGTTTGTGAAATTTGTCAACTGTAATGGAAAAAGTGGAGAAGATATTACTAATGAAATTTTAACTGTCTTAGCTGAAAATAACATCCCTCTTGAGGACTGCAGGGCTCAAGCGTATGATGGTGGATCTAACATGTGTGGAAAAGTCAAAGGAGTAAAAGCAAGACTGTTAGAGGAAAATGATGTGGCATTTTATTCCCCATGTGGAGCTCACTCCTTAATACAGTAATACATTTAAAATATGCCCCGAAATTATGACCTTCTTTGGAAACTTGGAAACAATGTGTTCTTTTTTCGCCAATAGTCCTACAAGATGGGATATTTTGACTTTTGAAGCGCCGCTTTCACTAAAAAAAACAATCTCAAACAAGGTGGTAAGTAGGGGACTGGTGAGAGTTCTCCCCCCCCCCCACACACCACTACTCTCGATGCGTGTCGATAACTCCCGAACCCGTGGTCGGAAACTCACGAATGACGTGTTGTTGGACTCGAGCTGACGGGGGCTTTGCTATGGACCACTCGTTATATTTAAAAAATATATATATTGTTTTTGAAAGTGCGCAATAGTTTCAAAACCAAACATGCTAGATCGTTGTGCCATAGTTGAAACGAATGGCCTTTATGTCCTTTATATTTTATAATAAAACTTTTTTATTTTCGATGTTTTTTTGAAAACAGTCCAATTTTTAAATTCCTATATTTTGGAAACTAGGAATTTTACAAAAAAGTTTGTTTGACATAAATGAAAGGTCCCTACCCCTTTTACACCCAAAAGAATGTTCAAGTCTCTAGAACAAAAATTTGTGTTTTGTAAGTAGTGCTAGAATGAGAGTTCTGCTGCACTTAGGAAGTTGTGAGCCCCTGGCCTTGGGAGGGAAGGAGTCATGCTTGGATTCGTTTTCTTTGTCTCGTTGTGCTCTTTACGGATATGTAGGTGTTGAAAAGTTGAAAAGCAGGAAAAATATTTTTTGGGGTAAAACCGTGATTTTAGACTTTTTGTTATATGTCGCGAACCAATCATGCCAGAGGCGTGTACGAGGGGTCCAAGGACTCGGAGTGACATCATCTTTGCTATCGACCCTGTTTTGTATATTTTTTTAATTTTTGAAAATATTTGTTTTTGAAAGTAGGCGATAGTTTGAAAAGCAAACATGATAGAACGTTGTGCCATAGTTGAAACGAATGGACTCTATGACCTTTTCTTCTTCTTCTTCTTCTTCTTCTTCTTCTTCTTTTCGTTTGGGCCTACTGAGGACCACGGGGCTCGTTTTGACTTCTTGTAAGGAATTTATGTTTCTTCTTAGCCCAGGCAGCTTTCATCTTCTGGCTGTGTGTCTGCTTTCTTTCCTGTGTCCACTTCAGTCTGGTAGTCCATGTACTCTTCCTTCTGGTGAGAGACACTGGAAAGACACCATGTTGAATCATCTGTCGGAATTGTGATCGATCCTGTATGTTTTTGATGAAATTCCAAGTTGCTGTAGGTCTGACTTCACTGTGGTGATCCATTTGTTTTTGGACGCTTTCCCTCTTCCTGTCGTGGGGAAGATCTGGCTGGTAAGTCTATCTGGACCCATGCGTGTCAGATGTCCGTAGAAAGCTAATCGTCTCTTCCTCATGGATGTGACGATATCTTCTTGATGATCATAGAGCTCATTATTGTGCCTGATCCTGTAAGTACCACCCTCTTCCCTTATTGGTCCTAAAATCATTCTAAGTATTTTCCATTCCTTGAGCTCTAGTTTCCTCAGTGGGCCTTTCCGGTTCATCAGGAGGCACTCAGAGGCATATAGAAAGGAAGGTCTTACTACTGAGTTGTAATGTAGAAGTGTAAGGTTCTTAGAGAGGCACTTGGATGTGTAGATGCTCTTACAGAAGTGGTAGACCCTTTCCAGTTTCGTGCATCTAGTGTCTATTGCTAAGGTCTCACTCTGGTTTGCTGGAATCCACTCCCCTAGGTACTTCACTGCAGGAAATTTTTGAATTGCGGTGTCTTTCACAAGAATAGTAGATGGGGCTCCCTTTATATTTGTCATGAGCACTGTTTTTTGTATATTGACCTTCAAGCCAGTTTTAGCTGCTATGTTATAGAGGCTCTGTAGTTGGTGAGTAGCTTCTTCTATGTTGTTCCCTAACAAGGTAAACTTTTTTATTTTTTACATTTTTTGAAAACACTCGAAATTTGAAAATCTACTATCTTGGAAACTAGGAATTCTACAAAAACGTTTGTTTGACATAAATGAAAGGTCCCTACCCCCTCTACCAAGAAAATAGATTTCAAGTCTCTAGGACAAAAACTGTGCATTTTGAAACTTTTTTTTTTAAAATAAAGAGTGTTTGTAGACAGAGAGCCGGTAGCGCTGGGCATGTGTTACAACGAGGCTATGACTGGCCATGGTGGATACAGGAAATGGCTATTTTGAGGGGGCGACAAAACGATAGAACGAGGGGTCGCCTTCCGATATTTTCCTATGACTGATGAATGAAGGTGAATATTTCGAAAAACCATTATGACAACCTTTAAACATGTTTGTAATAAGATAATTGACAAATAATAATAATAATGATAATAATAATGGTATGAGGCGAAGTTGTCAACAACTTGAAGAACATGTTTTGTATGTCTCACTGGCAGCCAAGAAAGAAAAATCCGCTTGGGGTCTGGCTCTCTCAAGCCGGCCAGCTAAGAGAATGGAATGTCAGTCAAGCTGACAACACTGCTGAGTAGCGATAACAGGTGGAACAATGTGGCAACTCTGTAACAGAGATGATATTTCACATCCTGTAGGCCAGGCCCCGAGCAGCAGCAGGCAGGGCCCCGCTGAGAGGAAAGGGGAGAGGGGGGAAAGGGTGAACACAAAGAGAGAACAGGATATCACGTGACCACAGCAGAGCGGTGAGGGGCGGGGCCAGAGGTGAGGGGAGGAGTGGAGAACCCATGACAGCCAATAGCTGAACGAGTTGTATGTCAACATGGAGTGAAAGAGTGAGACGCAGGTGTGGAGAGAGAAAGAGAAACATGTATGGACATGCACGAAGCGCGGAACGCCGTACACAGAGCTCTCGTACAACATGAATCAATAAAATAAATAAATAATTAAAAAATTACACAGGTTCACACAACATGTAATTTATTGATCCAAGAATTAAAGGTACAGTTAAATCCTAACCATTTTACATATAGTTTATTTCGTTTTTGTTTCAACACTTTTTTCACAAGATAATGTTTAGGAAACGCTGTTTTCTGAAGTTCATGGAGATAAAATCTACCTTTTATGGGTTAATGGTTGAGGTCCTCGAGTAAATAGGTGACTGGACTGTCCAAGTTGACTTGACGAATTCGAAATAGTTCAGTCCCCAACTGAGGTGTGTAGCCCTTATTGAAGGCAGACTTAAATTTGCTCACACGAACAAAATCCCCAATTTTCAGTCGGTGACGTTTAGTGTCTGCTGTTTTTATGGGGTTAAACAGTTTATCCAGTCGCTGTATATTTTTGGTCACGAGACATGGCTTGGTTCCAATCGTTCTATGTTTGGTGTCATTGTAACGTGACACTATCTCTGGTGACATGTCCAACCAGCGATAAGTGCTCCGAACGGTAAACGCTTTCCACATATGCGTTTTCAATGTTCGGTTAAACCGCTCGACCACGCTGGCTTTGAGATTGCTGTACGTGGTGTAATGGTGAATATCCTTAGATTTGTGAAAACTGGAGAAATCTTTGTTGAAAAATTCTTTCCCCTGGTCGGTTTGTAGCAACTGAGGTTGACGTTTGGAGTGTTGAATAATATGTTGAAAGACCTTGGCGACTAGTGAACCAGACTTGTGACGCACAGGTTCAACAAAGGCCATTTTGGAATAGACATCAATGACGTTCAACATATAGCGTACACCGTCGTAAATGCCAGCATAGGGTATCCTTTCAACCAAGTCAGCCTGCCAGAGTTCATCCACACCTCGTGAAATCACTTTGAGTCGCGGATAGTGACGCCTAGCTGGGCGATGCAACTCGTGAGCAATACCCTTTTTAATGGGTTATGGCTTAAACAATAATTTTGGCATTTCGAAGTTCTTGTTCAATTTCTTGGATTTCCCAATCGTGACCGGTATGGCCGGCTTGACGTGAAGCATGCAACAACTGTAGCCGCTGGACGAGCTTATTGGGATTGTGCCGGTAGGTAACATCCACAAGGGGTTTTAATGGTTTAAATGTCACTCCCGAAGTGGACGCTTTACGACGACCACTTTGAGTGGTGGGAAACATTTTTGCAATGATGATTTTATATTTTTGAGATATAGTGGCATTCACTTGTTGAGTGGCATCATACTGTATTTTGTGGCCATGGGTATCCAATAAAATGGATTTATATTTGCCAAGATCCTCTGGTGTATAATCATGGGAAGAGGGTGTTCGAGAGAAGAGCAGCTTTAACAGTCCTGGCGTTAATTTATAATTGATGTTCTTAATGACAGCTTTAGTACGTGCAAATTTAATCGATGAATCACCAATTTTAAAACTATCATCCTCATAGCGAACACCATACATGGTATCCTTGTTTCCAATAAATAGATCGGTGAAATAGGATTCCAGTGTTGATCCTTAATATTTTATTAAAATATTTTTCAGTTGAGCTTTATGTTGAGTGTTGTGAAAACGGAGACGATCTGGAAAGGCAAGGTGTTTCGACCATGACCAAGGATTTCTTTTTTCTTAAAAACTCTGCAAGGGGTGCGGTCTTTGTTTGAGGCGTAAACACTTGTTCCTCGTCATCCTCAACTTTGCTAACACTAGTCAAATCTTCATGTTCTTCTTCCTCTTCCTCAGGGTCCTCGTGCAGCGTCTGAGTGGCTTGTGAAACGGTGGGTAGCGTTTCAGATGACTTGAAAGAGGGTTTCAACATGGCTTTTAGCGGAGGTGCTAAATGTTGTTGAATAAACAAAGCATGATCTGCACGTGATCGTTTCAATTGACGAAACTTTTGGCGAATAGTATTTTTGCTCTAATAATATGCTTTTTCAATAGAGTCTCTTCTAACGCCATGGTGTCTTGACAAATGACTTGAGAGGGTATTAGACAGTGCCTTAAATAGCAATAAAATGATCAAACCCTAATCGATACCGTCCTTGGTTGAGTTCACTTTGTTTGTCGATGACCAAACAGGCATGACGTTGAGTGTTCCAGCACTTGGCACACAATTCAGTAAACATTTGACAGGTCATATCCGGATTCACATGTTCATTATAATTGTGACGACTATTCCTCTCGTCCTGGCGAAATAAAACAATGGCATTGTCACGAATCAACTGTTTAGACATTTTAGAATACGTTTGTCCAAGAGAAACTCAATCGATATGTTTGTGACGACCCATGCTGAAATAGCTTTGAATGATGCCTTGACGTTTAGTGGATACATCATCGAAAATCATGAGTGAATCAGGCTTTACCTCATCCGGTGAAATAACATTTTCTTGCATGAAAAATGTAAAATAACCCATATTCTCATTTTGTAATCCAGACATGACTTGATCCAGAAACACGTAGAGGGGTTGGTAGAGAGATTTTGCAAAAATATAAATATTTTGAAAACGCAGACGCTGTGATGAGCGTTAGCAAAAGATTGGTCTTTCCACAGCCGGAGGGCCCCACAATGATGCAGCGAATGGAAGATGAAAACAGTGAACCATGGCGTTGTTCACGTGATGGGGGACAGAGATGGGAAAACATGTCCCCCACGGGGAATGACTCTTGCTGCTAAATAATCTTCATTTCAACTAAGGATTAGAGAGGCTAGCAGGCTGTCTATAGACATGGCACCGAGCCTTGTCATAGAAAGAGTAGACTGGTACTACAGGTTGACGATGGATGTCTTTGGACGTGCGTTGATGGCCAAAGCTAGGTCTGTCCCCATACATGATCCTAAACAAGAAACAGATCCTGCTAATAAACACTATGTGGATAGGTCAGTAGTGCCACGCACAAAACAGGGAGATTATGACTTTAAGAGAAAGCGGTTAACCCATGTGAAACATCCTGAAGTATCTACAGACGTTACTACAAAAAGTATGTTTATAACAAGGTGTATGAGTTTTATGATAAAGTGCATCAGCTTACAGTGAATGGCTATAGCGCTAATCACCATCGGATTATTCACGTGGAAGACCCTCAAGACGAGAAAGATGTCTGTACCAAGCGTTACGTGACCTATGAAATGAAAAGACTGTATAAATTTATCCCATCTGTATTTTTAGTGTATCTGACAAATGAAAAACCTGTGAATGACAGAAACCATTTACCGCTAGTCCATGAATAGCACCTGACCTATGCACTTGCTTCAGGTTTAAGCCACTATTGATTACACTATGATGGAACCATTCACATGAAATATGCCATGCCTGATGAAAACCATTTACAAATAGAGATAAATGGTCATAGGATGTTGGTTCATAACCATGAAATGGTCAATACAGGTGACGAATTATCCTTTCATCTCATGTTGACATGGGATGAAAAGCAAGCAGGAAAAACCATAAACGATTTCCCACTTTATGTGGAATTGGAATATACAGCCATGAAATAACACTCTGACGTTAGTTGTGACTTAAACTTTCTTGTGAAAGGTTGTTGGTCATTATCATCATGGTGAAACATAGGTATGTGGTGAGAAAGACCGAAAAGACTAAAAATAAGACCCTGTCATTGTCAAAGCATGGGCTTAAGACATTCGTGGACAAGCCCTTGCGAAATAAAAAAAAATAAAAATAATGTGTTGACCATAAGAAAAGCCCTTCCAGCAGCACAGAGACATGTTATTCCGAAATTTCAGCCACAGGTTTCAAAACAAGGGAGAGTGATTCCCGTCCCCAAACGAGCGGGATTTTTACCTGCTTTATATGCTGGTCTGGCTGCTCTGGGTTCACTTTTGGGTGGTGCCAGTGCGGTGGCAAAAACAATCAAAGCCACACAGCAGGGCAAGCAACAACTAAAAGAAATTCAGCGACATAATGAAACGATGGAAGCCATAGCTATGGGGGCTATAAATGCCTATTTGAAGCCAGCCTTTTTTCAACAAGGATTTGGGATTTCACCATTTCGAAATATTAAAGAAAAAAATAACCTCAGCCATAGCAAGACATGCCCTGACGCATCAACAAGTGGAAAGCAATGCTAAACAACTAAAGCTTTCTCATTTTTTGAGGTGTGTTTATGCGAAACCAATTACCCCCACGACCCTGGAAACAGGAATGTGCTGTTGTCAATTTGGATGATCACCGAGGACCAGGAACGCATTATGTAGCTTATGTCAAAGAGGGAGTTACCGTATGGTACTTTGACAGTGTTGGGAATTTGTCCCCGCCCATGGAACTAGTGACCTATTTTGGAAACAGGATCAAGATATATTATAATGTGAAACGTGAGCAATCGTTTAACAGCCAACAGTGTGGACGTTTGTGTATATTTTTTTATATAAGACGCAGCATAGGCAAAAACGTCAACAGTATGTCGGCAGAAAGTAAAACGTTTACACTGCATGGACGTGGACCTGAAGTCAGCCTAGACTTTTACCCGCCTATCGAATTGAGTGAAAAACCCTATGGTTTGGGACTTGTTTCTCTTGAAACGTACAATCGAATATACAACATACGTGAAAATGTGAACAACAAGTTTTACTATGATGATTCTGTGATCACCCTGAACTCTGGTGGATACACGATCGATGACATTTATGCGGTGTTTATCAATGAATATGGATTAAAGTCATTTCTCGATGGAACGCGCAAGTTTGAACTTGTAGGAAATACCTAAACTCATCGCTGTAGTATTTTCTCCACATTCAAAATTGACTTTAAAACACGCCCCGATTCCATTGGTCCATTACTGGGATTTAAACCACGCGTGTTGGAGCCAAACGTACCATGAAGTGAAACTCATTGAGTACCATCATGTGTCGGTGGCGTGTGGTGGAGTTTGCCCCAGAAAACTCCAACTCATAGAGGGAGAACAGCAACAAGCATTAGCTTGGATTCAATATCATTAGGGTGAAGCAATAAGACTGAATTATGCGTTAATATAAGGGGCTGAAGGATTTCACAATTAAACATAATGGATAACAAATATGCAATTTATTCATATACTGTTTAAGCAAAAACATCAATTAATAACCACTGAAGAAAATACTTGAGCTTCTTATTAAAAAGTTCATGGCAAAGATCAACTTTGTCTTCTTAAAATAGAAGAGGCAATAAAAATGTTCAATAAATGAGTGCTAAAAAACTTATCTTTGGCGACACTTTAGTGGAGGGTATGTCCGGAGTTGATCATCCCTCAAGCGAAGAAATGTATACAAACACAGTCACGTATGAACATTTGTCTGTCCCAGTATGCAACCCACTCCACACATTTGAGAGGTATCACTGCTGTTGTTGTGCACTGGAGAGATTAGAGTATGTATACAAACTTGGTTGGTCCAGGCTGACCACGGCGCGTAGCAAGTACTGTTGACATTCCTTCCTTGTGCCTTTCCTCACTGCGAAATAGTGCACCATGAAGATTATTATTATTAGTCGTAGAAGATGACTCTCACTGCGGTACTTGCAAAGTCTTGGCGAGAATATTTGAAGTTTATTGGTCTCAGAGTGGTGACCAAAAAGCAGATTGTCACATGTTGACAGCAGAATGTTGGCCTTACAGTAAGCCCGAAGAATAGCGGCCCAGAGTGTCCCGTGGAGTCCTGGCCGAAGAATGGATGAAGATTGGCACATCACCCAGAAGATGACTCGAGTTTTTATAGCGGCGAAAACCCGCAGGAGGGCAGCTGACCAAAACCACCGCTGCTATTGGTTGGCCAAGGAAATGACGTCATGAGCTCGTGGCGACAGCAGGTAAGCAGCAGACAGGCTCAGTGTAGTCGATGTAGTGATGTGTTGCGGAAGCCTTAAACACTAGGTGAGTAACTATAATATCTATGAATTAGGTGATTAATAACAAGGTTATGCATATAGTTTAAGCAATTAATACAGTTACAAAGAAATAATTACCATTCGGGGATCTCGGTAACAAGAAACAAATTTGACCGACAAATGGGCCAAGCTAAACATTGAAAGTATCACGAAAAGTGATCATGCTCCGAGAACTCCGAATGAAAACAATCAAAAGAATCAGTCAAAACAAACATGGATAACAGACGAGGAGAAACTAAGACTCGAAAGGCAAAACAGAGATAGCAGAGATAGTTCTAGTGTAAAGACCTTTATTAGTTAAAACATCAACAACTCTGACGCGTTTATCACGGCGAAAGTAGCAGTGAATAACTCTGCCTAGGTTCCACACGAGAGGCGGAGATGGGTCTCGAAGAAGAACCATGTCCCCCACTCGTACATCCGGTTGAGGAAGCCGCCACTTCTCACGCCCATTTAGCAAGCTGGGATACTCTAACTTCCATCGGCGCCAAAAAGAACAGCGCAAAGATTCTACTTTTCTCCAAAAGATAGGTAGGCAAGGACCACAGCGTCAAACCAGCAATGGCGAAGTAGCAGCAAGCGAACAGCCAATCAGGAAGTGACTGGGTGTCAAAGGTAAAATATCCTTAGGATCGTTTGATAGAGGAGTCAGAGGTCTGGAATTTATGATACCTTCGACTTGAATAATTAAAGAGTTGAATTCCTCATAAGAAAGTATGGTAGGACCAAGAGTTTTCTTAAGCTGTCTCTTAGTAAGTTTGATGCAGGACTCCCTTCGGCCCCCATGATGGGGAGCATAAGGCGGGGGAAATGCCATTTGAACCCTTTAGAATAGGAAAAGTTGGAAATTTTTTCTTTAGCAGAAGGGGAGCTTAACACTTTTTTCCAGAGATCAGAAGCACTTACAAAAATTTTTGCATTATCTGAAAAGACTTCAGATGGAACACCCCTTCTAGCAGCAAATCTAGAAAAGGCGGCCAAAAAATAAGATACAGAAGCGTTCGTAATCAACTCGAGGTGGATAGCTCCCGTCACCATACATACAAATAACGAGATGTAAAGTTTACCTAAGATTATGCGCTTAGATGAAGAGGGATTGGTCTGATATACGTAAGGACCGGCGTAATCGATCCCAGTAAGAGCGAAGGGCTTACTAGGTTCTTAACGAAATGGAGGTAAATTACCCATAATCTGCGTGGCGGGGCGTGGTTTAACCTTAAAGCAAGGTATACACTTTTTGACAACAGAAGAAACCTCATGAACGCCATTAATGATCCAGTAGAGTTCACGAATTAGACAGAGCAAGGTGCGAGTGCCAGGATGAAGGTGTTTTTAATGAAACTTTTTTATTATAAGTGTAGTGATAGGATGCTTTGGAGGAAGGATGATGGGATGGGTTTTTTTCATCCTCACAACTAGACATAGCTAATCTTCCACCCACACGTATTATGCCGTCCTGGTCTAGAAAAGGAGTGAGTGGTGAAAGCCTGCTAGACTTGGGTAAGTCTTTACCACTTATAAGAGCTTGCTTTTCAGGAGCAAATACTTCCTGCTGAACAAGCAACAAAATTTTGTGAGTAGCAAATTCTAACTCTACTCTGGTAAGAATGGGTTGAGGCTTCAATGGTTGATCAATTACTAAATATTTCCACCGGAATATATAAGACACTACACGAATCAATTTATCAAATGAAGAGTATCTATGAAAATGGCAAGTAGAAGTAGAAGTAAGATGCGACGTGACAGGGTCAGTGCGGGCATCAGGTACTTCTTCTGCAAATTGATTAGCTAAGCGAGGCCAGCAAGATGATTCCTGACTTAACCAAGGAGGACCATTCCAGTATAAGTCTGAAGAAATCAATTTTTTAGGCGTACAACCACGTGATATTATATCCGCGGGGTTTTCACGGCTAGGAACATGTCTCCATTGTTCAGAATGAGAAACTTCATGATTCTTAGAAACGCGATTTGCCACAAAGGTATTCCAATGAGAAGAAGGCTTGGAAATCCAAGCTAGTACAATAGAAGAATCGCTCCAAAAAATGTGTGGGAAAATTTTAACTTGAAACTGACATTTAGTTTAGTAGCTAATTCTGTTGCCATTAAAGCAGAGCATAATTCTAATCTCGGCAATGATACCGTTTAAAGTGGAGCAATTTTTGATTTAGCGCACACTAAATTAGAAAATCCAGGGAAAGTAGCTGAGGAACGTCCTACTATGTATGCTCAACAGCCATAAGCCCGTTCTGAACTATCAGAAAATATATGCAGGTCATACTGCTGGCATAAGGGATTAGAAATTAAAAGGCGGGGTATATAAACCTTGGAGAGATCCAGCAAACTACTGCGATACTCTAACCATTCTTCTAAAAGAGGAAAGGGGAGATTTTCATCCCAGTCAGATTTTAATGACCAAAGCTTTTGCAGGAACATTTTTGCAACAATAACTATAGGAGCAATATATTGCAAAGGGTCAAAGATATTTGCGATTTCTGACAGAAGTTGTCTCTGAGTTACAGGGGGAGATTCTGACAAATGTACCTGATAAGAGAAGGTATCAGAAGAAGGACACCAAAAACACCCAATGCTTTTACGGCTGCTTCATCAGTAGGAATAGCAACAAATTCATCAACTGGGACCTCTGATGAAAATTTTGATATAAGTTCAGTAGAATTTGAAGTCCATTTATGGAGCGGAAAACCACCTCCTAAGAGCAGGGATTTCAAATCTTCGCACACAAGGAGTGCTTCAGAAATATTAGAGAAAGAATACAAGAAATCGTCAACATAAAATGCCGTTTTTAATGGCTCAGAGGCCAAAGGATGATGCAGATGACCATCTTGCTCGGCTAACATGTGGAGAGACCGAATCGCAAGAAAGGCTGAAGGCTTCAGGCCATATGTTACAGTCTTCAATCTAAATATCTTTATGGGTTTGGAACTCTCATCGCGGCACAATATTCTTTGCAGATCTTGCTGCTCAGAATTTACGAGAATCTGCCGGTACATCTGCTTAATATCTGAGATTACAGCAATAGGAAACCGTAGAAAATTAAGCAAGACAGAGGTGAGATCTGTTTGAATCGCGGGACCACATTGCAAGGTATCATTTAAAGAGACTCCATTGGAATCTGGTGATGAGCCATTAAAAACTACTCTTATAGTGTCTTGTGTTGAATAATTTTTCCATACCGGGTGATGATTTAGATAAACTATTTCCTTAAAAGGATGGCCAATTTCTTCTGATTTAGAAATTACCTCCATGTGATTGGATGATTCGTATTCCTCCATAAAGGAAGCATACCGTACTGAGTTTTAACAGAAGCATCTCGTTTGAACCGATTTTCAATAGCAAATAGTGCCCTGAGTGCTCTGGAATGCGAGCTCGTAATGGCAGGATGATTAGGAATACGTGGAAGAGTTACTACAAATCTGCCTTCAGCAGTACGAACAGTGGTTTCCTTGTATAACTTTTCACAAATTTCGTTAGAAGAAGAAGAAGAAGTAGCCTGAACATTCTCAAGATCCCAGAACTTGTTTAGCTCTTGACTCAAATCGGCACCAACAAAATAACAATTCGATACAGTTTGAATAGGATTACGGTATATTTGGCCAGTAGCGATCCAACCAAAATCAGTTTCGCGGAAGAAAACATTAGGAGCAATTTTTACTTTATTGGAATGAAGACATTGCCAAAATACGCTTGAGCTGAAAAGAAGCTCTACGGGCGAAGCTCTGTTGAAATGAGGGTCAGCTAGCTGGACCAAATTCGGGATATTCCAACTTTGAATAGGATAAGAAGTGCCAGGAATATTGTTACCTATAGACTTGATAATCAAACAATCTAATTGCAACTGCGTACCAAGATTATTAGAGTCCTTCAGATCCACTTTAGCAATGCTTAAGGATTGCGATTTAGAGCAGTTTATTCCTGTAACCTCTATTGAGGTAGGATGTTTTGGGAGGCCTAACTTTTGTACCAAAGATTCACTAATAAAATTGTTATTAGCGGCATTGTCTAATAATCCCCTGACAGATACCCATTTCCCGTAAGCATTTTTCAATAGAACCTGCACGGTAGATAATAAAACCTGGACTTTGCCAAGCGAGGTAGAACTTTGAGCATACGACTGCGCACTATTTTGAGAAGTCTCAGAATTAGACTTGGTATTGGGACTGCTTGGTCCTGATAACCGTGATCTTTCATGTCTGTGCAAAAGGGAATGGTGTCTAGCCTTACAATGAAAGCATAAACGTTGTGAACCGCAATTGTTTAACATATGCGTTCCTGACAAACAGTTCAAACAATATTTTTTGTTCGTAATTAACTTTCGTCTTCATCTACTGATAAAGATTTAAATTCGTCACAATTGTATAAATTATGCGATTGCTGACACAGACCGCACGTTTGCACTTGGTTAGGTGACCGAGCATCAACAGGAAGAGCATGTGATCTTAAAATTCTTTGATTAGAACTGCTAACCTTGTCTTTTGAGAAGGCTTTTGAATCTGAAATACTAGTTTTTTTTTTATTAGCTATGGCGGAAAAGACTTGGCTTCTAGCTTTCAAAAAGTTAATAATTGCCTCATAAGTGCATTGCAAATGCTGGTAAAGTTCTGTCTCCCAGGCTTTTAATGTACTTGCATCCAATCTTGCAGCAATGAGGTGAACTAGAAATAAATCCCAGTGATTTACAGGTTGGTTTAAATTGGACAATGCTCTGACGTGTAGTTCTGCAGTGTCAATCAACTTACGAAGTGATAAGCTGCTGTCTGCTTGCACGTTAGGTAACTCGAATAAGCTTTGTATGTGGCGTTGAATAGATAAACGAATGTTCCCATATCTATCCTTAAGAAGATTCAGAGCAACTTCATAATTATCACTGGTCAAAGAAAGTACTTGAATCAGGTTAAGTGCGTTGCCTTGAACTGCCAGACGCAAGTAGTGAAATTTTGGAATTACTGGGATAGAAGTATTCGCATGTACTAAAGAATTAAATAATTCAAAAAACGGCTCCCATTCTATGTCCTTACCAGTGAATTTGGGTATTTCTAATTTGGGTAATATAATGCGTGAAGAAGATGTAGAAGATGCTGCAGAAGTTTGATCTTCTTGTTTTTCTTTTAAAGTTAAAGCCCTAATAAGCTGTTTAGCTTCAGCAAATTCCTGATAGTATAATTTTCCAACTTCCAACCTATCACTTTGCTGGTCCGGGTGCTGAGTTTCTATACTGCATTGTATCTCATCATATTTCTCAAAGGCTTGTTCATAATTCTTAAGCCTCTGCGAAATTATGTCAAGATTACGCTCTTGGGGTTCAAGCTCCGTTAAAAAGTATGAAACCGTGTGAGCTTGCCCTTACAAGAGGCTCTGGCGTTGCTGAGTTTTTCATCAAGGTTAGGCATGTTAAAAGTTGTTTGTTACTCACGTCAATATTGTGACTTCGAGTACTGGAAGCCAGAGGATGACAGCTTGCTAGGTAGTAAGGTTTAGTCTGATGCGGAAGAAACCGGCTTAGCTTACGTTTCTCTCCTCCTCTGCTGAACATGCGCCTCAGGCTGAAACTTACAATTTGAATTAGTGTTGAAACACAATAAACAAAAATTGTTAATGTTTAATGTGAAATCCAAGATATGAAACTTGTAACATTCCCAGGGTGCAACAGATATGTTTCCCGGGTTTCGGCACCATAAAATATGGTGGAGTTTGCCCCAGAAAACTCCAACTCATAGAGGGAGAACAGCAACAAGCATTAGCTTGGATTCAATATCATTAGGGTGAAGCAATAAGACTGAATTATGCGTTAATATAAGGGGCTGAAGGATTTCACAATTAAACATAATGGATAACAAATATGCAATTTATTAATATACTGTTTAAGCAAAAACATCAATTAATAACCACTGAAGAAAAATACTTGAGCTTCTTATTAAAAAGTTCATGGCGAAGATCAACTTTGTCTTCTTAAAATAGAAGAGGTAATAAAAATGTTCAATAAATGAGTGCTAAAAAACTTATCTTTGGCGACACTTTAGTGGAGGGTATGTCCGGAGTTGATCATCCCTCAAGCGAAGAAATGTATACAAACACAGTCACGTATGAACATTTGTCTGTCCCAGTATGCAACCCACTCCACACATTTGAGAGGTATCACTGCTGTTGTTGTGCACTGGAGAGATTAGAGTATGTATACAAACTTGGTTGGTCCTGGCTGACCACGGCGCGTAGCAAGTACTGTTGACATTCCTTCCTTGTGCCTTTCCTCACTGCGAAATAGTGCACCATGAAGATTATTATTATTAGTCGTAGAAGATGACTCTCACTGCGGTACTTGCAAAGTCTTGGCGAGAATATTTGAAGTTTATTGGTCTCAGAGTGGTGACCAAAAAGCAGATTGTCACATGTTGACAGCAGAATGTTGGCCTTACAGTAAGCCCGAAGAATAGTGGCGCAGAGTGTCCCGTAGAGTCGTGGCCGAAGAATGGATGAAGATTGGCACATCACCCAGAAGATGACTCGAGTTTTTATAGCGGTGAAAACCCGCAGGAGGGCAGCTGACCAAAACCACCGCTGCTATTGGTTGGCCAAGGAAATGACGTCATGAGCTCGTGGCGACAGCAGGTAAGCAGCAGACAGGCTCAGTGTAGTCGATGTAGTGATGTGTTGCGGAAGCCTTAAACACTAGGTGAGTAACTATAATATCTATGAATTAGGTGATTAATAACAAGGTTATGCATATAGTTTAAGCAATTAATACAGTTACAAAGAAATAATTACCATTCGGGAATCTCGGTAACAAGAAACAAATTTGACCGACAAATTGGCCAAGCTAAACATTGAAAGTATCACGAAAAGTGATCAGCGTGTAATATTATTAGCCAAGTGTACACCAATCAAGAACCATCGCATTCGCTTTATGACTTTATTGTGACATCGCCCAATGGGTATATTATTCGTGAAAAACCTCCAGTGTTGATTTTCATTCTGTGGCTGTCGATGGTATTAATAATATAACATTAAGACTGAACAATAGAGATCAACAACTCATTGATCTAGATTCTACCACACCAGTGACTTACAAGTTGACGCTAAAGCCACTATGAAGTTTGTGTATAAAGCAACAACAACGCCTAGGAATGTTGTTAGTTGTTTGCCACGTGAATACTTGTTAACATCTCAAGACAAGCAGATTTTACAGCATTTGGGTTACCACGTCAACACGCATGATGAATTCTATCCCAGAGGTAGCGAACCACATCGAGGAGCAACCAGGAGTGGTAAGAATTGATCTCCATTCCTATCAAGTTCAAGCACCTGGACTCAATAACAATGATGAAATTCAATTTGTTATCAACAACCAAGGTATTTACACCCTACCGTATGAAAGTGTCATTCAGATTGAAGGTCGGCTCACCAAAGCCGATGGCTCTACACCCACCACATCGAAGTTGGCCAACCATGCTTTTGCCTTTCTATTCTCTGAGGTGCATTATGTCAATAACGATATCTTGGTGGATAGCACTCGAAATTTGGGTATTTCCAGTGTCATGAAACTATATCCCTCTTATAGTGAGGAAGAAGCTAAAACACTTTGCATGGCGGGTTGGTGCCCTAACTCGACCAATGACTGGATGGTGCACGCCGATGGCACCTTTACTGGATATTTACCTCTTAAACTGATTTTAGGCTTTGCCGAAGATCACCAGCGC
Organism: Meconema thalassinum; assembly: GCA_946902985.2. Lineage (NCBI taxonomy): Eukaryota > Metazoa > Arthropoda > Insecta > Orthoptera > Tettigoniidae > Meconema > Meconema thalassinum. The sequence goes on along the minus strand of OX336395.1, from coordinate 16,786,326 downwards.
AGTGTGGTCAATGCAAGGCAAGTGCTTTATCTGGTGAGAGACAGGAGTGATAATAATGCACTCAAGAGAGCCGACAATGCCCCCATAGATTCAAAAATTCAACTACAACGCTTGCTATGGAAAGTGCCCCATGTAACCCTTGACGATAGCAAAAAACTGGACATACTCAAGATGGTAAAGAGAGATATGCCTCTACCCATGGAATTTAGAAGCTGGGCACTCCATGAGTGCCCGCTATTGCCCACCACCAACACATACAGTTTGGCATAACTCAAGATTTACCTGTGAATGACGCCAGTGGGATTTCTACAAGAGACGTGTAAACATCTACAGCACGTGATACCATGGAGAAAGGCAATGCTACAGACAAAGCCATCGGCAAGTTCTTTGTGTGCAAAAAGAAACTAGACAGTTTTACCAAAGAGGAACTCTTGGCGCTCCCCAAGTCGTTCGTTTATTATGTGGCTGCTGACGCGGTGAAAGAAATCTGGCAACATGTACCAAAATCATGGACTCAAGACCCTGTGTTGAGTGAATTGCAACCCTGTACGGATTACGATCACCATAAGCAAGTGACCATGGCAAAAAATACCCTCTATGCGTCAGTGCGCGATTTGCCAGTTAGTGAAACTCTATCACGGTCATAAAAGTCCGTGTAAAGTCTTTGTTGAAGCCCACGGGTGTCATGGCGAGAAAAAGCAACAACAAACACAAACATCGTCCGCAGAGGAGGAGGAAGACAAAACCTTTTCACCATCGTTGAAAAAGTATATGCCAGATCTGTACTGGCAATGGCGTCATTGACAAAGTGATTCAATACTTACCTTTCGAAATCCATCTTCCAGGTTATCGTTTTTGTGGCCCTGGAACTCATCTTGAAAAACGTTTGCAGCGTGGTGATGTACCCTTTAATCTTTTGGATCAAACATGCAAAGAACATGACCTATCTTATCGCCATAGTCATCCTGGTTTAAGACATGTGGCAGATAAATTGTTATTGAAAAAAGCTAAACAACGTTTCACATCCTGTGATGCCTCAGTGGGTGAAAGGATGGCAGCCCTGATTGTGATGAGTGCTATGAAAGGAAAGTTGTCAATCCCCTATGGTTATGAAATAAAAAACAAAGGTTTACCAGAGCACGATATTTTCTTTTTAAATCATGATGTTGATGGACTGATTTTTCATTTTTACATTTTCACACATTGCCATTTGCCAATTTGCAATTTACAGTTTTTAAAAATGTCTGTCTCAAGTTTTGTGTTTTTGATGATATGGATTTTCCATTATGTTGATGACACTTTTTAAACAATGTCCGTTTGAAGTTTTTGAATTTTCCTATTTCACACATGGCCATTCCCAGTTTTCAAAAATGTCCGTTTTAAGTTTTGCGTTTTTGGTGATATCAAAACATGAATTTTCCATTTTGCTGTTTTCACATTTTTTCATTTGGTGTAAGTCGAAAGTTGAGATTTGTCAATGATGTTGATGCAAGTGCTTGACCATGATAATGCTGCAGAGTGTTTATGGGATTGCGGAAACGTAGAGGTCTACGACTACTGCAGGTAAGACTGTTTTATAAAAATTATGTCTATTGACCGCTACATTTGAAAGAAAACAAAACTATTGACAAATAAAATAACTAATTACCATTTACATATAATTGACAATTTCCCCCTCCCCACTCACCCTACCTCACCGTGTTCGCTCTGGTCATACATACACATCAGCTTTGATTCTACTCATACATTCACACCTGTCTTTGTGAACAAACTCAACCACTTTATTTATTCCCAAAAGAACATTCTCGACATGCACACTTATCCCAAAAATACTTTTTTAGTTTACCATTTACGATTTACATTGCAAAAAAAATACTAGTCATTAATGTTACTAAAAATACTATTACTCATTAAATATTTACAAAAAACTACAACTTTGTGGAGCTTTAAAAGAATCTAATTTCGAATTCCCAACTCTGTTAAATTTAAAATTAAAATAAGGTTGCATAGAACTTTTTTAAGGAGCAAAAGGTCAAAGTGGGTTGCCACTATTTACAAAATCTACTATTTACAATGTTTACAAAATACTAAATATACGAGTTACAAAAAGCCATGTCCCTTAACGAACAAACAGAAAAATCCCACCTCCTCCTCCTTGCGACCATAACCCCAGGGCAGGCTGGTAAGCAGGTCATCATCCCACACACGATTGTTATCCATGGAGGCGAGGGTGTGTTTTCTCTGTTCGACAAGATACAAATGATGGTTGCTGGATTGTTTCCTGCACTGTGTACGGGACATAGCTTTGCCAGTACGTAAAACCGCTTGGTAGTCGTCTACACGTAGCGATTTTACCACTGGCCTACCTACACCTTTTGCTCTATCGGCTTCCTTACAGTCAAAAGTGCGATAAGCATACATTTTCGAGGCGAAACCTACGAATTCTGTCATAAAAGAATCACCGCATTCATCTTTTAAAAAACCCATTTCCTTCTTGTTTTTATGGGTAGCTGAAACACGTTGTCAGCGCTATAGCAAGAGGTGTCGAACCAGTCACTATGCAGCCTCATGACGTCATAGGGGTTGCAGTGGCGAATGTGGTAAATAATTGAGTCCGTATCCATATACAAAAGAGAGACGTCCTCAAAATGGCGCTTGGCAAACTCATAGTGGAATCGATACATAACCGATTTAGAAAAGTCTAAAATGACTTGGCCTAAGCAAATGGGTTTATCCAAGGTCACGCTGGTCTTACTCAATTCAATGGTGGCCAAATTCTCATCGATAATGTTGATCGATTTAAAATTTGGCTTGGCAATGTACCGCCGGGCACCCCACCGCCCCTCCCAGACATTCACCAATTTGATGTTGCGGTACTTGAGGAAATTCTCCATGGACTTGCCATAGATGCAGTTGTTCATTAATTTTAAAAAAATAATTTCAAACTGTTGTGTTGCCATTTGTCGGTGCTCTGTGTTGAGTTGCATGTATGGCTTGAGCCATGGTTTTTGGGCAAAATAAATACCCCTATGTATTTTGATCAACACCAAGCCTTGGCCTAGGCATTGCACCAACATTTGGATATGTAGCACATACCGATTTTTGTTGTAAAGTGTGCCCATGAGTTTTTCAATCTTCACTTTACTGTCAAGGGGACCATTTGCTCTAGGCAGAATGGGAAATTGGCATGTTCATCATACAAGGATGAGGGATATTCAATTTCAACTTCTAAGACATATCCACGACCTGTTTCTTGGCTAGCCATGTTCACATCAAATTCCGACACTCGTTTCTCTGTGAGCCAAGCAAACTTCCCATAGGGCAAAGGCTGAGTCATGGCGTAGCCATACAAATTATTCACATCATAGTACATTAAGTACAATTCTGGTTTGTCTGGTGAATAATCAGGCATGTAGACATTGTTCGCTTCGGCTTGGCGCTGGTTAAGCGACACAAAGCCACCGCGAATGCCCTTTTCAATAAATAGAACCATGTCTACATCAGTGAGTAAATTCAAATCCACTTGATTGTATTTCAAAGCAGTATCAAACGAGAGCCCAGGTCTTGTATAATAGTGAGCCGGGTCAAGACCATAAATGTGTTGACACAACTCACGGAATTTTTGAAGCACATCGGTGAGCAGCAATACATCCAGTTTTAGGTAATGCATAGCATATTCACTTAGCGTCTTAATGTCAAACACTCGCCAAACCTGACATGCATGTGCATAGTCTTCATTGGAAACGGTACAGCGTGTTAGTTTCGAGTAAAATTTGGCTTATGGTGTGAGTTCTTTTTGCTTTAACACGTCCCAGCTGTTGCAGAAATCATACGGGAATATACCTTTACGAATGCACAATTGAAATTGCTTAGGATCAGTAAAATGCATTCTGGTATTTTTTAATTCCTCCTCATTCAAGCCTTACACAAGGCTGTTTAGCGAGGATGACATAAACTTAAAGGAATCCCAAAATCGAATGCTAAAGTCTCTCAACCGCCATGTCAGGGCTGTAAAACGCTCATGGTTTTGGGGGATAATGGTAAACGAGCCCTTGTTGACATGACCCAATTCACGAATCAAAAATTGAATGTCATAATTCATCAGATTGTGGAAAAAGACACTGATGAAACGAGGAGCTGAAAAGTTCAAATTGCATTTACTATGCGCAGCTCCACGAAACTCTCCCGTAAAGTGTGAGTGATCACGAACGGTGTCTTCAGCACTGATCAGTGGCTTTTCGCAAATATGGCATGTCGTGGCATGCTCATACTGCTGCTGCTGCTGTTGTGGCGTTAGGCTCATGGGTACTGGGAGGTCCAGTAATCCCTGTACATGGTCGGCCAACTTAACAAGTTCATCCAAAAACCATCTGGCACAATCTGGCCCCTCACGGTATTTGTAAACGGATTGTGTGGGGTCATAGGCACACACCACATTAAATCCTATAGCAAAAGGTTCATGTTTTTGAATGGGTGTGGTTGAGCTCATGGTGGGATCTGGTTCACATCCCGCCATGGGTGTAGTGAGGGCTTCAAAACCTGCATACGCCACATAGGGGACAGTGTCACGCTTATGAATGTTCTTAAACTTTAACATAGCTTTGTCCCCTTGTGGAAATATCAGTCTCACAGCTTCCTGAGAAACGCAAACTACCCTATGACGTTCCAAAGAGGTAAGGTTTATAATATATTGGAGGCAACGGTCACAGATATGTTTTGCACGCTTGTCCCTAGAAATTTGGCTGCTTAGCAATCTACTCAGGCTTTTAATAAGGCAATAGTGATTCACCTCTCCCACAGATAAATATAAAAGATGAATACGATGTCGTTTCGGTTCCTTTGTGGCATAAAGAGGACCCACAATCTCATCACCATCAAGGCCATACACCATGATCGAAAACTCCTGATTATCTTGTTCAAACCTATGGATCTCGGTTAAGTCCATAGGGAACGACACTCTAGTTAAATTTAATGTTTGTTTTAATTCAACAAACTTGGCCTTGTACATTCCTGGTCGACAACTGTCACGTTGTGCTGGCTACAAATATCCAGCCACACACCACAGGAAGCAATCATTGTCATGGTTCTTTATATTGACCACAGCCTTTTTCGAAGCTATTGCAGGTGGGGTTTTAATAAAGCTAGACCCAGCATTCAACGGGTTGAAATGACAAATGTTGATTTGCAGGTAATGGATTTTTTTTACCGCTAAACCACTGGGTCCTTGCTGCAGTTCATCAAATTTTGATAGCAAGGCATTTATCACGTTGGATTCGTACGAATCGTTCAGATTATCGGCTATCAAATGCTCCCACATTTTACTGCCAATATAGAATGTTTTTTTTTTTTTTTGCTCACCGTCCTTGTTTTTATATATGAAATCGCACACGAGTTGTGTATTGACCTTTAAAGTTGTATGCACCCTTTGCGCTGCACAAATTTGTTCATTAAAAATTACGAAACAAGATTCAATAAAGTCTCTTGGGATTAAACTCTCACTAATATTCACCACGCGGCCAGAGCAGACACGTGATTTGAAACAGGACTCAAGGGGCTCCCAAGTTAATGTATCGGTAATAGTGGCAAAAGACATGATTTTTATTTTAAAAAATCTCATCCAAGTTTTCAGCCGTAGACTTTCCAACCACGGTCCCAAGCACACACGTTCCTGGTTTTCAGCAGCGGTTGTAGCGGACAAGCGTTTTCCAGCCCACACTAAAAAAGAAATAAAATAAACCACCATGAGTATATCTATTTCAAATAGCATGTTTCATAAACAAAAATAAATAAAATAAATAAAATAAAATAAAGCAGGTTATATATATAATTTAAAAAAATCTTACCTTGCTCTTTATAAAAGCCTTGCGTTTGCCTTCTCTCGTAGGCTTTAATAGAATGGTGTTCCAGGCTTCTTTTTCTGTCTCCTACAACAGGTATGCAGATTATCCAAAACAAACTAAATAGAAACAATTCATCAATAAAATGGTAAACCAATAATAATATAAACATTCATTAGCATTAACATAAACTAAACAAAGTTAATGTTACTCTTACCTGTAAATATATAATGTATCAGATATAGTAACCAACTGGGGTTAAGCACACGAATGCAATTATTTTATACAGATAAGACACAGCCTATGTTAACACAGTAACGTTTACCATAGGAATGACGTGTAATGTGCAATGACATGCTCTTACCCAACCCCTCTCCTCCCCGTGGTCCTCTGGCCTCGTTCCTCACCGCTCTTGGCAGGCTCCACAGTGATCAAGTGATTTCCTGTTGTGTAGAGGCTTCCTTCCTTTCCCCTCGCACCCGCTTCTGCTCGGGGCCTGGCTGACAGGATGTGAAAATATCATCTCTGTTACAGAGTTGCCACATTGTTCCAACCTGTTATCATATGACAGCAGTGTTGTCAGCTCTCGCTTACATTACATTCTCTCAGCCGGCTAGCCTGCCTCATGCAGATTTTTCTTTCTTGGCTGCCAGTCAGACATAGAGAAACAAGTTCTGTTGTTGTCGACTATAAAAGCCTTGCTTTCATTCGTCTCATAGCATTATGAATTTGTCAGGTTACTGGTCAGTATTTACTAACATGTTTAAAGATCACCATGAGGATTTTTTTTAAATATTCGCCTTCATTCATGGTCATAGGAAAATATCGAAAAGCGACCCCGTCGAAATTGCCTCTTCCTGTATCCACCATGGCCAGTCACAGCCTCGTTGGCACACACGCCCAGCGCTACCGGCTCTCTGTCTACAAACACTCTTTATGAAAAAGAAATAAAATAATAAAAACGGTTAAAAAAGTTTCAAAACGCTTGTTTTTTTGTCCTAGAAACTTGATATATATACTCGTGGTAGAGGGGGTAGGGACCTTTCATTTATGTCAAACAAACTCTTTTGTAAAATTCTTAGTTTCCAAAATATAAAAAAATCAAAATTTCAGTATTTTCAAAAAATCTCAAAAAATAAAAAAGTTTTATTACAAAAAAATAACGATCATAGAGACCATTCGTTTCAACTATGACAAAACATTCTATCATGTTAGGCTTTCAAACTATCGCCTACTTTCAAAAACAAAATTTTTGAAAGAAAAATGAAAAATATAATACGTGGTCCACAGCAAAGCGCCCGCGTCAGCTCGAGTCCAACGACATCTCATTTGTTAAAATCCGACCATACGTTCGCCAATTATCGCCACGTTCGCGAGAAAGTAGGCTATAATTTTTTGTCCAACACAATTGAAACTTGCTGTCTGCTTGGAGGGCATTGCGTCCTTTCATTTATGTCAAACAAACGTTTTCCCAAAATTCACCGTTTCCAAAATAGCGCCAATCCAAAAAAAAATTTTCATTTTTTAAAAATTACCCACACACATTCTTAGCAAAGAGGACGTCATCTCAACGCCAACAATACCTCGTTCGTTAAAATCCGATCGTGCGTTCGGGAGATATCGCCAAAGTTTATATGAAAGTAGGGGATGCAGGAGAACTCTCTCCATCTCACTACTCTTTTTGTATTTTTATCCTAGAGACATGAAAATTATTTTCGAGGTAGAGGGGGGTCAGGGCGATTCATTTATGTCAAACAAACTTTTTTGTAAACTAGTTTCCAAAATATAGGAATTTCAAAATTGAACTTTTTTCAAAAAAACATAAAAATAAAAAGTTTTATTATAAAAAACAAGATGTTTAGGAAAGAACATGTAGCCTACTTTCTCCTAAATGTATGGGTATAGTTATAACTCTTTGTCTCCTAATTTCTTCCAATTCGAAGTGCAAATCGGCACACTGGATTTGAGGAGTGGCGTTCAAATAATTTACCCCAGCATTTTGCAATTTCATCAGTAAACACTCCAAACAACGTAGGTATTCAGTTTATTAACACCGACTACTTACAATAATTTCAACTAGTTGCTCTAAACGTATCACTGGGAGAAACATATTTAATATAACTATTACGCAGCTAATTTGTAATCGCGCGCGGCTTACGAGGAAGACAGGCCATGGCGCGTAAACCAAACCCTTCTGTGACGTAGGCAATGTACCGGTACTGCTTGATGATGCCGTGATAATCGCGCCTTATCTTGGGGATGTGTACCCTCTATCGGCAAAAATAATAACCTTCGCAATTATACTGTAGACATGGGTTCACTAACTGGCCGGTAGAGAGCATCGCTCATATCTAGAAGGCTGTGGTTCCCAATAACATAGTTCAAATAATTACTCCTAGATGTCACTCCGGTGGTGAATGTTGTTTTAATTAAATATATATTTTCCTTTTCAAAATGCACCATATAATGCTTTATTTTATAACGTCTCAGTACTCAAGAAATAATAAATATAAAAAAAATCAAGAAAAAAAGTCCAACTCTGATAGGATTTGAACCACGGCCAGCCTGGCGAATGACTAACGCGCTGACCACTCAGCCAATCGTGCACACTGTAATAGATCGTTAGGAACGAATACATATACCACGTTATAGCAAATCATGACTTGGACTAAACGATTTCTTTACTGGAGTATATTTTAAACCGAGTTCATTTCATAGAAAGTTCATATATTTGTTACCACTAGCCTATATTGCATGCAACATACTGAAATTAATAAAATATAGGTCAGAACGAGAGATCAGCTGCCATCTTGTCAAATAATCAAAACGACTCAGCTTTTTAAAATCACTTCTAGACTATAATATTAAAATATAAACTTTTAATTTCAAACGGGCCACGTCGTTTCAAACAGATTAAACGATTCTTGGTTCGATAATCGGAACTGGTGGGTCCCATGTTAAGGATTATAAAGTTTGCATAATTCACACGGCCGCCATTCTGAAATGGTACGGTTGATGACCTCGTAGTTTGGGCACAAGACGCGCCTCATACGAAGGAACGTTGCTACCAAATTTGGTAAAGATCCGATTATTAGTTTGGTTGTAATGCATTATTACGTTTTGACCATTTGAGTGGCCGCCATTACCTTTTGGTAAAGATGGCGGCAATATAAAACATGACACTGAGGTGCCCTTTGCCAGTGCTACCTCTGTACCAAATTTCGTTCAATTCGGTTTAACCGTGTTCGAATTGATGGGGGGGACAGACATTCAGAGTACACACACTCACACACACACACACAGACTCACACACATACACACACACAGACAGACACACTTTTTTTCGCCCTGTAGTGATCTCATAAGTCTACTTTCATTTTTTGCAAAAATCGAAAGTAGGCTAATAAAGGACATAGAGACCGTTCGTTAAAGCTATTGCACAACGTTCTATCATGTTTGTTTTTCAAACTATCGCCTAATTTCAAAAGCAAAAGTTTTCAATATTTTTTTTAAACTATAACGAGTGGTCCATAGGACAGAGGACGTCAGCTCCAGTCCAACGACACCTCATTTGTCAACATCCGACAATGGGTTCGCCAACTATCGCAAATATTACCTGGCTGAGGCTTAGTAATGAGGCAAAGAGGGTTCTAGAGTGCGTCAGAACCCGTCTCTCTCCCCTACTCCTAACATATCCAATCCAATGGTTTTGCCGTCAACAGTGCCCCTCTAGTTTCCCGAGGCCAAGGCCGCACCTCAACCCAACCATTCTAACCTTCGTTTTGCCCAATCCAATGAGTTTTGACAATAGTCACAACCTAGGTCGCCCAGATCTATGTTTTTTGACAATGTTTTTAGTCATGGTGTATACTATTTTGTATCCTACATGTTGGAAGCTACTGACGTCAATGTGTGCGCTTTGGTGGCAGTTAAACATACTAAACATGCTGTCGAACATGACTGCCGTTGTTAAATATGCAGTATTTACGTAACTTGGCACATATACGAGGGTTGCTTTTTTAGTTTTGGCAACAATGTTGCTGCTTTATGTTGCAACGCTGTTGGAATCTGCCATTGTTACCAGTATCCCCTCCCTTAGAGCACATGACCTCGTTCGTCCCCTTCCCCATTCGTATGCAGTGGCGCCCAGTAGATGAGTAGTTGTGGGCAAGCGCTCGCGCAAGACGGGTGCAATATTTTCAAAGCAGCAAACGTGGATAAAATTCAGTGTGATAGGGGTCGCACGGCTCGAGAGTGCCATCAAGGACTGCATTAGGCGTGCGGTGCAGCTGCGTTACCTTACAGAACGGTAGCAAGATGGGTTGCAGCCTTTCGAGATGGGTGCGAACGTCCTGAAAGACTGCCTGAAAGTGAGGAAAATTGCGTCAAAATGGGTTCCGCATGACTTAACTGACAAGCAGAAATGGCTGCGATATGACGCTTCTCGTACGCACTTGCAGTGTTATAAGCGCGAAGGAGAGGACTTCTTATGGCGTATCATAACCATTGACGAGACGTGGGCCAAATCTTATGAGCCACAGTTGAAACGCCAATCGAATGAGTGGCCGCACCATGGATCACCACGAAAACAAACAGTTCGACAAACTCCCACCAACGTGAAGGTAATGTTGATTCTTGCCTATAAGTGGATGGTGTCATCATAAAGCATACCATTCCCCCAGGGCAAACCGTGAATGCGGCGTACTATTGTTCGTTTAAGACCATCTCCTAGCAGCTCTGAGAAGGAAACGGCGACACCACATGGGTACCGTACTCCGCCCATCGTTCTGCATAACAATGTTAGGGCACACACAGCAGGAGTTGTCTGCATTGTTGAATCGCTGGAACTGGAAGGTTCTCTCCCTACTTAAGTCCCTGCGACTTTGATCTCATTCTGAAGATGAAGGAGCCACTGCGCGGGAGCCGCTACCCTACAGTTGGAGATGTTGTGCAGGCTGCCGAGCGCTCTCTTTGCACCATAGATAGATTGGGCACTGCCAAGGGCTTCCGAGTCGCTAGGAACACGTTGTACGCAGTGCTGGAGGGCCTATGAAACTTGGAACCATGTAGGTGTGTTATTTATCAATTTATAACATAGTTGCCAAAACTACCTATTTATCTGGTGCAGAAGTTGGTAATTACATTTGATAATGTCCTCCCAGATGATGAAATAAGGTATGAATATCATATATTATCGAAATAAAAGCGAAAAAGGAAAGAGTGATGCATCATTGAGATGAGATTTGCAGCGTCACAAGCCTCTGGTATTGACATTCTAATGAGTAGGCCTAATGCTTGGGCTCTAACGCAGTGTACGGTGTCGCGTTTTAATATTGTTACTTGGCCTATCACTCTGAAACTTGTATGTACGTATTGTGCCATGTTATTTAGGCTAACTGCTTTTAGTCCTAGCAATACCATGCTATTTTTCAAGTGATTTGCCTTATCCTTTAATCAACATATCAGGTATTTCGAACCTTCAATAGCAAAAATATAACTTAATTAACAACAGTTGCAAACAAAAATCAGGAAAGAAGTTCATAAAGTAAATTATTCACTGATCATTACTCTTCGCAATCTTTAACACACGTGGAACATAATACTGTTCTTTACTGTGTACCTCTTGCAACCTGTAAAAATCATGGTGGTTTTGTTAACTTTGGAGAGCTTCATCAAACCAGTCAAAAGACTGAAGACTCAAACAACAACAACAACAACAAAATCACTATTGATCACAAAAAAAATATTGGGACGCATTAGGATGTAACCATTGTAAACGCATTGATATGAGCTCATTACGCTGTAACCATTGTCAAGAACCATTGGATTGGACAAAATGAAGGTTAGAAGGACGGGTGAAGGTGCGGCCTTGGCCGTGCGCAGCTAGCGGGGCATGGTTGACACAAATCCATTGATTTGGGTGCGTTAGGCTGTAACCATTGTCAAAACCACATGTTCAGCTCTCATCGGACATTTATTTTAGTTCCCTGTTTGACCACTAGATGTATGTATTCTCTGGTGAACTAGTCTTGTTTCTTGACTTGTTTTTGTATTCTATGAAGTCGACAATGTGCATCCATCAGGCAGTGTAGTGTTGTGTTATTTTTTCTTTTTGCTGTTATCTAATATGAATGAATATATTAAGTGAAAAAGCTGCCTTCCGTATCCTTTTTTACGCCTATACAGTCCACTGAAGGTACACCTTCATACCACAACATTTTTTGGTCCTCCGGGCCGGATGGCAGTAATTTCAACAAGCAAGTAGCAGCTATAATAACAGGTCAGATCAACTCCTTACTTTGTGTACTTAGACTAATCAGCATTATAATGGATCAAAATCAAATAAGCAAATATATTAGAGAACGAGGAAGCTTAAAGAGTAGAATCACAAGAATTAAACATTACGTTGAACAACTCAATCAAGATACCAACGTTAATTTGCATGAATTGAGGGTTAGGTACGATGCAATTCTTGGACTGGAGTCAAAGTACGACACAGTTCAAACACAACTTGAAATAGAAGATATTAATTCAGATCATTCTGCAGATAGGGAAGATGTGGAAACAACCTTGTATTCACTAAAGGCAAAAATCCAAGGCTTTCTATTTCCCGATCAAGGCAGTGCCAGTAGTTCATTGACTACAAAGTCTAGTAGTGTAAATGAAGTCACGAATATAAAACTACCAACAATTAAACTTCCTACATTCAGTGGGAATTATGAACATTGGATCCCATTTGCTGATAATTACAAATTGCTTGTACACAACAATGACAGTTTGGGAACAATACAAAAGTTTCACTATCTCCTTAGTTCAGTTCAAGGCAGTGCCAAATTATTAATACAACATCTCCCAACTACTGAAGGCAATTACAATGTAGCCTGGGAATTGCTTTGCAGTAGATTTGAAAATAAGAAAGCTATAACTTCAAAGTACATCAGGGAAATCTTGAATATTAGGCCTGTGCAAAATGAATCGGTCAGTGATCTTAGGGAATTCATCAATACATTCAATAGCAACCTACAAGCTCTCAAGGCACTATCATTAGATCATCCCTTAGAAGAAATAATTTTAACACAGCATGTACTTGATCGTATTGATGTAAATACCAGGAAAAGTTGGGAATTAGCCACAAGTCCAACAGAAATTCCTTCACTTCAACAGTTATTTAAGTTTCTAGAACAACAATGCTTGTCACATGAAAACATTCAAAACAGCATTAACGTTCCAACCAAATCACAAGCTAGTAAACCCAGTACAGTCAGGAATAAAGCACCAGCCTATTCTCATGTAACATGTGTTGAAAACCAGTGTTTATTCTGCCATCAAGAGCATAAGGCAGGACTGTTTGCATGCCCTAAATTTCTAGAACTATGCCCTCGACAGAGATCTCAGTGTGTACGTGAAAAGGGTCTTTGTTTCAATTGTCTGAAACAAGGACACTCAACAAAGCAATGCACTTCAAGTAATTGTCGAAAATGTGATAGAAAACACAATTCATTATTGCATGAGGACACTAGCAGTGATAGACATGTCAATCAACCTACTTCAGATAGAGTAACCATTGCGAGTGTACATACAGACAGAAGTCCATACAATCACACCGTCAATAAGCCTTATATCCTACTCACAACCGCTGTTGTGAAGGTACGACATAATAATGGCACATTACACAAGGTTAGAGCTCTTCTTGATTGTGGCAGTCAAGCACACTTAATCACAGAAGATGTGGCTAAAAAACTCAAGTTAAAATGCAATGAGGAAACCACAACAATTTTAGGAATTAACAATGCTTCATCCACCATGAAACAAAGTGTAGAGATTGAAATTCATTCAATGGCAACTCCATTTAAGGCCAAATTGAAGTGTTTCATTTTTCCTAAAATGACGGGTCAAATGCCTTCAATCCAACTAGATTATAATTTGTGGGATATTCCAAGCAACATTACATTGGCAGATCCACATTTCTACCAGCCAGGAAATGTCGATTTAATAATTGGTGCAGAATTGTTCTTCTACATCCTGAAGGCAGATCGTAAACAACGCGAAGGTGATTATCCAGTACTACAAAACACTCAATTGGGATGGGTAGTCTCTGGAAAATGTTGTCAGGAGGAGTATGTCAGTAACAACAGAGTAAATTCATTCTTTATCGAAACAGAAGAAACACTCGATCATCAATTACGCAAATTTTGGGAAATTGAGGAATTAGACACTAAGCCAAGAACAGCAGAGGAACAAAAGTGCATGCAACATTTCAAAAACACTACCACAAGGGACAGTGATGGCAGATTCAGAGTAAGACTTCCATTCAAGGAAAACCATCAACAATTGGGAAATTCATATGAACAAGCTAGGCAAAGGTTTCAACTATTAGAGCAGAAATTTCAGAAACAGCCTGAATTATGTAGAGAATATACACAATTTATGACAGAATACAAAGATTTAGGTCATATGAAGGAAGTAACTACCACAGACACCAACAACACAGGGTGGTATTATCTTCCACATCATGCAGTATTCAGACCAGATAGCACTACGACCGCCACAAGAGTTGTTTTTGACGGTTCAGCAAAATCTTCCACCGGGGTCTCATTGAATAGCATACTCATGGTAGGACCAACTGTGCAACAAGATCTATACTCGATCACACTTCGCTTCAGAACCCATCAAATTGCATTTACAGCTGACATCACAAAGATGTATAGACAGATCAGAATTCACAAGGATGACACAAAATTGCAACGAATATTATGGAGAAATTCTCATGAGGAATCATTGAAATCCTACGAATTACAGACAGTAACTTATGGTACAGCATCAGCTCCATTTTCAGCAACCCAATGTTTGAATCAGCCGGCAGAAGAAGACGGTATTTGCTACCCAGCAGCAGCCCAAGTTCTTCAGAGAGATTTTTATGTAGACGATGTCCTTAGTGGTTCTTCAAGTGTCACAGAAGCGTTACAAATTCAGAAGGAATTAATCGCACTACTCAAGAAAGGGGGATTCCCACTCAAGAAGTGGTGCTCCAATCATCCAGATCTTCTTGAAGCACTTCCAGATTCAGATAGACACATGACATTACCTTTCCAATTTGATGGCAAGAGCACTGTAAAAACGTTAGGATTATCATGGCACCCCACCGCTGATAAACTGATCATAGCAACAAAAAGCAGACATATTAAGACCAACCAAATAACAAAGCGTACTACAACATCAGTTGTAGCATCCATATTCGACCCCTTAGGCCTCATCAGTCCTTTGGTAATTCAATACAAGATGTTTCTTCAGAAATTGTGGTTAAAACACATAGATTGGGATTCGTTATTGACAGATAATTTAAGATTGGAGTGGATCAAGTTAGAAAATCAGCTGACATATATCAATAGCATTCAAGTTGATCGTTTAGTAACAATTAAGGGTAAACTCACAAACATTCAAATTCACGGTTTCAGTGATGCTTCAGAACGAGCCTATGGTGCATGCATTTACATTCGCTCGGTAAATCAACATGGTGAAACTCAGATTCGATTGCTTTGCTCTAAATCCAGAGTCGCCCCAGTAAAGAAGCTAACACTCCCTTGATTAGAACATCTTGGCGCAACCTTGCTGGCCCAGTTATTGAAGAAAACTATGACAGCGCTAAACTTAGACATTAATGAAACTTACCTCTGGACAGATTCAAATATAGTACTCTCATGGTTAGCGGCAACAGTGTCTCAATGGAAAACGTTTGTAGCCAACAGAGTAGCTCAGATTCAAAAACTAACAGAGATTGAAAATTGGCACCACGTTTAGTCACAACACAACCCAGCTGACTTAATAACCCGAGGTGTTAGTGCACATAATTTAAAATCATCGACACTTTGGTGGGAAGGACCACTGTGGTTATCAGCACCGTCATCTGAGTGGCCTCAATCAAGGCATGTTAAAGAGACTTCACCATCAGTATTAAAGCAGCGACAAGTAAAAACAGTTCTTGTAATCAATCACTCTGATAGCATTATTCTCAAATTCTCATCATTAATAAGGCTTCAAAGAGTTATTTCATACTCTTACAGATTCGTTCACAATGCCAAAAACCCTAAAGACAAAATGATAAGAACACTTACAGTTCAAGAACTACAAAGATCACTAGAAACTGGCATTCGATTGTCGCAGAATGAAGCCTTCAGTGAGGACATTGCCAAACTTAGATCTACTGGAGTTGTCTCAAAGAAAAGTCAGATGAGAACTCTGTGTCCGTTTTTACACAATGACATAATTAGAGTTGGAGGTAGATTAGCGAATGCATCACTTCCATTCTCCACCAAACATCAGATCATACTACCAGCCAAGCATCATATTACAAAACTCATCATTCGACATGCACATCTACAGAATGCTCACGCAGGACCTGAATTGTTACTTTCCACGCTTCGTGAGAATTACTGGATTCCTAATGGCAGAAACGTGATTAAACAGCTGATACATAAGTGTGTGAGGTGTTGCAGATTAAAGGGAATTACAATGAGGCAAATCATGGCCGATTATCCTAAACCTAGAGTTCAACCAGCACCATCTTTCAACACTTGTGGCATTGATTACGGAGGACCAATTCTTTTGCGTCCTATCAACAAAAGAAGTAACGTGAGAATTAAGGCATATATAGCACTTTTTGTTTGCTTCACTACAAAGGCAATCCACATTGAATTAGTTAGTGACCTCACAACTGAATCATTCTTAGCTGCATTACGTCGTTTTATTGCAAGAAGAGGAAAGCCAGCAGACATCTACAGTGACAATGCAACTACCTTTGTAGGAGCTGATAAGGAGCTTCAAAGGTTTCACAATTCCATGACAACCAACAAGGTTCAAGAAGATATCACCAATGATATGGCCAACAAAGGAATCAAATGGCACTTCATACCACCACAATCTCCTCACTTTGGTGGCATATGGGAGGCTGGAATTAAGTCAGTCAAGTATCATCTTCGGCGAGTTATTGGTAATTGCGCGCTGACATATGAAGAATTGTATACCGTACTAACTCAAATTGATGCCTGCTTAAATTCCAGACCAATTACAACTCTTTTGTCAGATCCGTCTGATCCTACAGCATTAACTCCAAGTCATTTTCTGGTCGGCAAGAGTTTAACTGCAATCCCGGATCCCGAGCTGACCATAATGCCTTCTAATAGGTTGAACCTGTGGAAAAGAACTCAACAACTAGTTCAGCATTTCTGGAATAGATGGCATAAGGATTATCTCACTCAACTTCAACACAGGCCCAAATGGAGAGACAACCTGATCAATCTTAAAATTGGAATTGTAGTCACCATCATGGACGACAATTTACCACCGTTAAAATGGAGGTTAGCAGTCGTGACAGAACTTCATCCAGGAGCAGACGGAATGGTTCGTGTGGCAACTGTAAGGACTATCAATGGAGAACTCAAGAGATCCATAGTAAAACTTTGCCCACTTCCAGTGGAGTAATATTCGTGAACTGTAACTCCATTATATTGTTCTTTGCTTTATGCTTTATTTCAGCTCCAATTATTTTGATTGATATTCAATCAACAGGTGGGAGAATGTTCAGCTCTCATCGGACATTTATTTTAGTTCCCTGTTTGACCACTAGATGTATGTATTCTCTGGTGAACTAGTCTTGTTTCTTGACTTGTTTTTGTATTCTATGAAGTCGACAATGTGCATCCATCAGGCAGTGTAGTGTTGTGTTATTTTTTTCTTTTTGCTGTTATCTAATATGAATGAATATATTAAGTGAAAAAGCTGCCTTCCGTATCCTTTTTTACGCCTATACAGTCCACTGAAGGTACACCTTCATACCACAACACCACAGTTGTGCGAAAAAAATACACATATTTATTACAGCGGAGCGATATACTAATTACAGAGTAATTACAGAGCACATAACAAAAATACTCATTTCAGCCGTGGAAAAAAAATCATTACAGAGGAGCAAAATATTGCACACACCAGTCTAATTAGAGCGGTGAACTGAGTGTTGATGCGCACTAGAGACCAGGGGCGTAAAGCTCCTCGCAAACTTGCGGGGGGGAATTTGTAAACTGCGGTTGTCTACCTACCATGGATTTTATTTTAGTTTAAGGCTATAAAGCTTGAAATAACTCGGGAATGTAGGCCAACCGCCACATTAAAAAACAAGGATGATTTTTCTTCATCATTTGTTATTAAAATACAATCAGAATATGATTACAAAACATAAAACATTTGTCAACGTCTAGGAAAAGACTTGTCAAACCTCTGACGTCATGTGCATCACTGCACAACGCATGCGCAGGGTGAGCTTAACACGCGAGGTGTGCGAGGGAGAGTCTGTTATTTTACCTTGTTTGTTTCGAAATACAAAGCCACGCGGTGATGCTTTGTGTGTCACTGCATCTTACCTCACTTTTAAACCGTGGCTCATAAATAATGCAGCATTTCGGATCGTCGTGGTAAGGGGAGACTGTTTGTTCGGAGGAATAAAGAAATGACGTCCAAGCAAGACAAGGTGGCTTTTCCGATTTTACGCCTAACGTAGCACTAAATCATTTATAGAATAGTTTCGGGTTATTTTACTTTTAATTTTTTACGGTACTTAAAAGTTTGTGTTGCACCTAAAACTTGAGGGGGGAGGGGGCAATGCTCCTCCCCCTCCCCGTGTTTTACGCCCCTGCTAGAGAGACTGAACTGGGCGCTTCTTTGTGTTATATAGTATTGTAAGGGCGAGGTTGGCAGTTCTGTTTTGATGACAGACCAGCAGACCAGTGGGGTTAACAAAGAGACCCGAATCCACACGACCGCAACCGATGATGATTGATTTGGACTAGTGGCGGCCAACAGCTGTAATTTTGGCTATATAAGTCGTGATCCTATTTGGGATGGCTGGGTGGGTCTCAGATGGCGGAGAAGGAAACATCTATTAAAACACCGCTCCCTGATTTATTTATCATCGTTTCATAAATTATTTTGGCTAATTCATGTATTATAGAGAATGTTATCGCTCGTTCTATGTTTATTCAGCGCTACCAAACACGTTGCCATGGCGGATAAGGTTTGTATCAGGCAATGCTGCCAACCTCACTTCACCGCACTCCCCTGTAGCAAGGTTAGACGAAACCGTTGGCCGCTACATGGTTAGGGTGGCTTTGGTTGCGTAGTTGGTAACATTCTGAGCTTCTATGCCCAAGATCTCTAGTTCACATCCAGCTGAAGTCGTCGGATATTTTAAGAGCGTTAAAAATCCCTCAGTATGCCTTCCTTCGGAGAGGATGTAAAGTCGGCGGTCTCATGTCATAGATTTATGGCATGTTAAAGAACCTTCCACTAATTACACCTGTGTGAAGCCAAATTATAGTATTAGTAGACTGAGGTTAAACATTTGACAAATGCTCTTATAGTAAAGCAATCATTACTTCCGACTTGACGTTTCAGTGCTAGGCAAGAGTTTCTGTCGCAAAATCGCGACCGAAACTCGATTTGTCGTGATATATCGATTTGAATGGCTGCCTGTAATTGGCTAGTTAAAGTGATTTTCCTTCTGACCGCTAGTTAACTCTATGGTAACACTGAAATGTTAAGTCGGAAGTAATGATGGCTTTATTATAGGTTCCAACGTTCCTCACCAGGAGCCGACTGCGGGGCATCTGGTAACCAAGTTCAGTCTAGTAGTCTTTGACAGTGGCGTTTGGCGGCAAAAGTAGCAACTAATTGAAAAACAATTCAATGTCTGCAGTCCTTACTTGAATTGAAAACAGATAACACACACTAATCCAGACATGACAATTAACACCGGATATCAGACAGATTCTACACACACCCAAAGTACACGGGGCTACATGACCGCGTTGTCGCAGCCCCTAAACTGAGGAACCAACCAACCAACCTACTTGGTTAGACGACTGTCTGGAGGAAAATTACTAAATGTTCTACAAGCAAGGGGACCAGGGTCAGGTTAGATTTGCATGTATAACCTTATTCCGCATTAACCACTGATATTCCATGTTTCGAACTAAGTGGGAAAACTAGAACCGAACAATAATGTTGGCCCTGTTGAAAAGTGCAATAACACCCTCGAGTGATAACATGTTCAACTATCTTGCTCACATTACCTATTCCTATATTTTGATGGCGCAGGTCACACCGTACACTACAAGAGTTCCCATGTTTGTTATGATGTTTCCAAGAGTTGTAGATATTACTGAGAAACTAGAAAGTTGAAAATAAGAGCAAGGACATCCACTCATCTTAATAATAAACTCATATACGGTAGAGCGCTCATATGAAGGGTGCTACAACATGATCCTAGCGGAGGATTACTGAACACCAGCGTCACCCAGTCCAGGAGCAGCATCTTCCAACCTTGTATAATTACTTAGGCAATGGTTGGCACAATACCTGACTGAGTCAAAGTTTTTTGGGGATTCTGGAATATATAGGGATCTATATCCCTACACTTTCAGAAATATCACACTACTGGAAAAGCCTCGATTTTTATGTCCTAAGGCTGTGGGTATCACACACAGGAATCTACCGTAGCAAAATGGGTTAGGTTTGTTTAGACGTGCAAAGACTATCACTATCTGACTGCGATGGTTATATCTAGTGTGACAATTCTATATAGAGGTACCTTAATAATCAATGATTTATAGGTTTCAAGATCAAGTAACTTTTTAAAAGCTGATATATTCATTACTTGGCCACAGGTGGCATATTAGTAGCCTCCTCAACTGGATTTTCCGTGAGGCCTAAAGCTCTGGGAGAGCTTTCCTCGAACAACAGGGTCAGTACTAAAAAGGAAAGAGTACAATAATTTCAATATTAACTTCTGATCTCGTCTAAATGCTGCCACATTTTTACTACAATATTAGCATCACACGATACACTAACCTCCTTCTTCGGGATACGTGTATTGCCCGGTGTGATTCCAGGCTTCCCTGATACATTCACGAACTCGATTCGCGTATGATTCTGAAAAATAATACACTAATTATATAACACTACCAGTAATACAACTGCAGAATAATAATAGATGCCTACTCCACGTGTCCGTATAAAACAAAATAAGGTAAGAGTTTCATTAAATTGGTATTAATAATCTAACGATTAAGAACTTACCATTGTGTAACAGGTGTTCATATTCCGTCAGGGGAACCACAACATTTACGCTTTCCAGAAAATCTTGAAGAATCAGAACGGGAACGTCTTCAACGGGAGCCATTTTGATTACTACAGCTATCCAGCTAAGCAAAGTAGCAAAGTAAAACCACGCTGCACGAGGGCTCAGAGTGGGGGTAAATCGCTGCCAACAGCAGAGAGTGCAGCAGGAATAAAAGAACGCGCTGCGTGCGACACTGCTGAATCACTGCGCGTTTCGCTTAAAAAAAAAAAAAAAAAAAACAACGCGGCCAACATAATCTATGAACTGTTTCCTTTTAAATACTTGGGCTCACACATGTCATACATCCAACGGCGTTCCCTCACAAGATCAATTAATATTGCCACCGGGGGACACACCCCCCATTGCAAATAAATGAATGAATGAATATATCTTCTATCCCAAGGTCAGTACATTCAGTCATCATCTTTTTATATACCGTACTGTAATTATGCGAAGAATATACCGCGAATACAACTAGTCACCTACACAGCTGATGGCTGATTAGCGCGAAAGCGACAAAGTGACGTCAGCTTGTGATCTTTTCAGATTGGCTCTTAAATATGCAGTTGGCTGTCAAAGATAAAATTGGCGACAGCCGACCACACGCTGCCGATTGCCAACTTTCTACTACCGACATACAACTTCACATTGTGAATGACGCCATAAGACAAGGTAAGTAGACTATAGTTAAGTAGGCCATAAGAGAGCACGAGTCTGACTTCAACTGCAGTTTGCCCACTACCGTCTGCCGACTGCGCATTGTGGGTAGAGCTTTATGGAGTTCATGTCTTGCTTGAGACTGAATCATGGATTTTTTGATCCTGTAATCTTGGCCATGACAGGGCGGGGGCAAGGAATAATAAACATTTCATTACCTTCTTGTCACTGGGTGATCATGAGACGCACTCCCCCCAATTTTCGTTTAATTTTGTTATTTGCTTCGTGATATTCATAACTTGGCTGATCTTAAACAGCTGGCCACTAGTCTACTTACCTTGAGCCTGCGAGTCTACTTAGAGAAGCAGTGTGAAGACGTGCTTGTGACCAGTACAGCTCAACACACTGCGTTTGCAATATTCATTTCTTGAGGCTACAGAAGTGAGGTATGTATCTTGAAACAGTTTTACCACGACAGATTGTCTCAATTTACAGGGTATGTACAAGAATCTTCCTTTTAAGTGGATTTGTCCTACGGAGGGTTGGTTACCAACATGTCCTGCTTTTCATTCATTTTGGTTATGTCAGGCCGGCATTTCGAATTTATCGAAAATGTTAGTCATATTTCTTGATTGCTCATTTAGGTTTTCCCCTTAAAGTCAGACATATGTTAAATACATTTTCAGAAGATGGTTTGGATAAAGAATGCAAGGTGTTTATGTTCCTATGAATCCTACAATGAGTAGCCTACTTCGATAAATGGATGCAACCTCTGGAGGAATTCAAGTGTTTCAAATGGTTGGAACTTCAAAACATTAAGGACCACAGTTTTAAGGATATTGTACCATTTATTCAATATTTACAGTCAAAAGGTGTAGAAATAGATGATTCAATATTACAGTATTCGACCAGTTCTGCAACGTAAGGGCTTATTCTAAAAGTTCAACTTGGATTAAGACACAACACTAGACAAACAAAGGGCTGTTTTCTTTAATAGGCTACCATAACATTGAGTTTTGTTTCTGAAGTATTGTACAATATGCCAGACCAGGCAGCAATGTGTGTTCATTCCGTGCCTACGCCATATACAAGGCTCTGTTGAAAAAAGCCTACAGTTTCAAGGAAAAGAACTGCAGTGGGGACTGATCATTAAGTAAGGTATTTCCTTAGTAAAAAGTTGTGTAATAAACATATTATGCATAATTTTGCTATCGATTGAACTTGTCAGACATTTTTCTCCAATGTCCTGCTCATTTCTGAGCAAAGTCCTGCATTTGGAAATTTTCAGTTGGTGACGCTTGGCCTGCGGACAAAGATGTGAGTTTGGTTGTGAAGTGGTCGCATTGTAACGCAGGAGGCAGGGATTTTTGCTAAAATCATTGAACTCTAAGTACATTAATACTGGAATGCCGACTGTTTGGGAGTGAAGTGCGGTTTTAATGCGAGTAGTTACGCCGGGTCCTTCCTAGAGAACGGAAAGCGTTCCTTTCTCTCAATATTTTAGTCTACATTTAAACGTTAAGTAATTCTCAAAAAATAAGGAATACTGATCGGCAAAATCACACTCAGGTAAATTAATAGCAGGACCTACATTTATTTGCCATATACTATTTAGGCCCATTATGTCAACATTTGATGTAAGACGTATTCACAAACGCAGACTACTTAATTACAAATCTTTATTCGAAAATCAAATTGACCGTAAAATCATTGGAAAATAACGTAGCCTATTTATAACGTAAGTAAGGTGCCGATTTCCTTTAGTAAGAAGTTACGGTGTGTGTAATATACATATTATGCATCATGTTTCTATCGATTGAACTTGTCACATGTTTGTAAATTATTGGTGAACTTCTAATATTTTCCAGTACCGTATTTTTTGGAAGTGTTATTGTGGGCATGTAATGAACGTTATTGGGCTACCTGAATTCGTAAATTGCCATGTCCTGTGGTTCGGATTCCACGTAAAAAGGAGGTCCCGTGGCTCATGATCTCGTGATTAACGGTCACGTTAAACTACAAGCTTGCTTTGAATTCGTAAATGGGATTTGTTTCAGTGTGAGCGGTTGCTTATTGACTTTGCTGCAAAATGATTGTTACATTCTAGTGTTTTTGCTCGTTGTTTGATTCTTCACTGTGCCTTAAAAATACAACTCTGTCTTTTTGAAACAGTTCTCGCAACGTAATGTTTTTATATGACATTGGTGGAAAAGGTGATATTTCGAAACATATTGGAACAAAGAAGATCCAAGATAATGTTTCTAAACTTTTTGTTTTCTGCTGCTTTAAGAACTGTTCTGTAGTATTCTCCAGAAGCTGAGTTACACATAAATTCAAACACTTTTATAGTGTGCTTGATTGCATTTTGAGCCTCTGTCAGATTTGTCTCTCTTTTCTGCAACTCTAATGACAAATCAGCTAACTCAACAAGAGCATCATACATAATTGCAATATTTTCTAGAGATTCTACACAAGTTAACATATTTTCTAGACCTTGGAATTTTGCCCTTTTTTGGAGTCTCTCTGATGGTCATTTTTGGCCTCACTAAAATGTTTTACTAGAGCACTGTAGTTTTCCCAGACAGATTTTACAGTTCTCTGGCTTGAAACTACCCATCTTATTGTAAATATTTTCCCAATCTTCTTAACTCTTTGTTCCAGTGAAGCAGCACAAATGTTGAGTTCCCTTTGATTTTTGGGAGACATGCTGTATAAAGAATACAATTTGTCAAAGAAAGAATGGAAATGGTTAACACCTGTAACTTCATTCCTTGTATCAGAAACGGCCAGTTCCAAGCGATGGTTTAAACAGTGCCAGATTACTATATCTGGAAATAACTTTAAAAACTGTGCTCCAACTCCATTTTTTCTCCCTAACATTACATGCTAGACCAACTAAATGTTCTGCCAGAAAGTTTTCATTCATCCCATATGAAGAAAGATTCTTCAATATCTCTCGAGTAATAACATCTGCTGTAGTTGATTCAAGTCCCAGAAAGAGGAAACAACTTCAGAGTTATCTGAAAGAGCACATCTCAAACATAATACGAACACAGATTTTACACTAACTGTTGTTGATTCGTCAATCATAATACTGATTTTCCCCTGATTTTCTGTTAGAGATTTTGCTATTTTATTTCTCATTTCCTGTGAAATGTGTTCAATAATATTAGCACAACTAAAATTTGTATGAAGAACTCGTTCCACATCTAAACCATTTACTTGTTGAAGTTCAGCATAAGCCTGTAGGTCTACGAAGGGTCTATTTCTTTTCGCAATTGAGTATGCTGTTCGAAATACTCGAACGGTGGTTTCTAGGTGTTTGACATTCATAGTGTCCAAGCAACTTTCAATATCTTTTTATTGGATTCTGATTTTTGTAACATAGCTTTTATATGAGATTCTGAATTTTTGTGCTCAAATATTTTTTTCCTAAGGCTTGTTTGTTGTTGATTAATATTATTTCCGTTGGGATGAACCTTGCATTCTACCCATACTTTCAATAGCTAAAGTCCTGCCCCTTTAGAAACTCCTAATCCACTTTCCTCTTTACATATATTGCAGCCTAAATTTTTATTTCCTGCAAATAACCACTCGTTCTCTGACAAAAAATAACGGTACTTAGACTCGTTCCAACAGTCTGGAAAATCTTGTTTTCGGTAGGTGGGTCCTTGAATTTCACAGTCGATGGTAGAAGGTGTAGAACCATAACCTAGATTCTCCCTTGAATCTGCATCACACGTTTCAGCAACATTTAACCCAGGGTCTATCTCTATACTCACGTCTTTAATGAAACTAATGTTCTCGGAACTCCATTCAGTTTCGTTTTTACTTGAGCCATCACACACCCTTTTAGTATTCTTTGATTCTTCATCTTCATCCCCAGCACGTTTTTTTGATCCCAGCCACTTAAGTAAACTCATTGTCACAAGTTGTGACTCACAACTCACTTTCACAGTCACTGGAAAACTTGAAAGGTACTACGGGACTACTGATGATCATTAACTGCAGAGAGATTCCGTAATATCTGTTTCACAGCAACACATCGAGCAAAACATAAAATAAAACTTGGATTCACACAAACATAACGAGCGGAAGAAAGTTGTTGTGCTCACTTCCCGCTCTCCGTATCCAATAGCAGTGTAGCCAACCTTAGAGAACCAGAAAAACGCCCAGGAGTGTAAAAGCGACCGTATTTTATGAACATAAAACCGTAAGGTTCGATATTAGACCGCTAGAGTACACCCGTGACGTTTCAGCGCTATGTATAGATTATAAAGGATTTTCTTACTGAATGTAAAATTGTTACGTCATTCTAAGCGGGAAGATATTATCCGGAACGGCGTTCCGGTCCAACTAAACCACTGCTGCTGATTGCAATCAATTGAAACTTTTGGAGTTAACTTAGGTTTCTTGTTTTCTTAGAGAAGTAGCAAATGTCTCCTACTTCCTTTAACTTTTCACTTGCTCAAGGTTATCTGGCAAAAAGTAGAGGTCAAAGATGCTAATCCTCGCAGATGTTTCACTCAATAATTCTGTACACACGCTGCGTCAAAGTTGTTGGTTCATTGCTCGGTTCGTGTTGTGTACAGTCACAATATACATAATATCGACGCTCAGTATAGTGCAATTTGTTCCCTATGCTTAGCAATTCATATCAATGTGACTGGGGGTTGAAAGTCTGTACACTATGCTGAGTAATGTTCACATAAAAACTGTTGACTTGGTTTCCTAGTACTACACTTCAGCAATTGCCTGTCGAGCATCACTGTCTCTCTGAATCCCCAGTCGTATTTAGACAGTCTAGCACTGTTCATATGATCAACACACAAACACCTTGAGGTTTATAATTTGTGATGATAAGAACAATTCATGTGGAAGGTTTTTACCAAAATAAGGCTATTCATTCCATATCAGTACCAAATAGTTAGGCCCCTTGGAGCAGCAATCAACACCACCGCCTCTTTATTGGTTACTAAGAAGGAAACACTTCTGCAATGTTCGGAAGGGTTATACATTTACAGGGATACTTATTCATCATCCTCAAAGCCCTGACGTAGATAGAAATTCCATTTTATGTATGGTTGCATACATTTAAAGAAAATAGAGCAAAACACAAAAATAATTCCTGGAAGGGTATTGGAATATACCATTTAACTTTTCTGTGTGTAAACGACAAATATATCCTGTTACATTGTATCCTGAATGTTGAATATGTATATTACTTAATTATCCTGTGTTGTAGATTCCTCAACATTATGGAGGGCCAACCATCTATCAAATGTGAACCGGAAGAATTCTCTGAGATTGTAAGTTGTATTTTAGTTCCAAACATTGTTACATCTATTGTGAACCATTACTGATGAGCATGAGAAATCTTTGAGTAATTAATAGGAATTATGTCATGTGACTTAATACTATCAAATAGTGATGGTGATAATTCTCTTTTTAGGGGCCCAACATCTAGGTTATCGCTTCGGTGGCTTAGTTTGTAGCAAACTGAGCTTCTATGCCCAATGACGCAGGTTCAAACCTGGCCGATATCGTCGGATTTTTTAAGATCGCTGAATATCCCTCAGTATGCCTTCCTCCGGAAGGAAAGTAAAGCCGGCGGTCGCATGTCATAGATTTATGGCATGTAAAAAGAACCTTCCTCTAACTACACTTGTGTGAAGTTAAATTATAGGTTAATTTGACTAATGCTCTTAAGTCTTAACGTTCGCCGCCAGGAGCCGACTGCGGATGCATCTAGTAACCAAATTCACAACCAGTTGTTGACGGTAGCATTTGGTGGCAAAAGTAGGAACTGCATGAAAATTGAATGTCTGCAATCCTTACCTGAATTACAGAAAACACTCACTAATACAGCCATCACAATTAACAGCGGTTAGCGTACAGATTATACACACACCCAAAGTACACGGGGCTACATGACCGCATTGTCGCATCCCCTAAACTGTGCAACCAACCAACCAACTAATTAGGTTATCGGCCCCCTAACAAATAGGAATCTGTATCTGTAATGATTGCTCTTAATTTTCCTAATAATAATATTAACACTTCCGTTCTTCAGTCCATGATTTATTGGTCCTTTGTATTCATTTTCTCAGCTTAGGCGGCAGCACGCCGGCCTCTCACCGCTGGGTCCGTGGTTCAAATCCCGGTCACTCCATGTGAGATCTGTGCTGGACAAAACGGAGGCAGACAGATTTTTCTCCGGGTACTCCGGTTTTCCCTGTCAAAATTTCATTCCAGAAACACTCTCCACTATCATTTCATTTCATCTGTCATTCATTTAATCATTGCCCCAGAGGAGTGCGTCAGGCCTCGGCAGCCGGCACAGTCCATATCCTCGCCGCTAGATGGGGCTTCATTCATTCCATTCCTGACCCGGTCGGAGACTGGAAGCAGGCTGTGGATTTTCAAAAAGAACCTTCCTCCAGTTACACTTGTGTGGAGCTAAATTATAGGTTTGATTTGACTAATGCTCTTAAGTATTAACGTTCGTCGCCAGGAGCCGACTGCGGTAGCATCTAGTAACCAAGTTCACAACTAGTTGTCGTTGACGGTAGCATTTGGTGGCAAAAGTAGGAACTGCATGAAAATTGAATATCTGCAATCCTTACCTGAATTACAGAAAACACACACTAATACAGCCATCACAATTAAAAGCAGTTAGCATACAGATTCTACACACACCCAAAGTACACGGGGCTACATGACCGCGTTGTCGCATCCCCTAAACTGTGGAACCAACCAACTAATTAGGTTATCGGCCCCCTACCAAATAGGAATCTGTATCTGTAATGATTGCTCTTAATTTTCCTAATAATAATATTAACACTTCCGTTCTTCAGTCCATGATTTATTGGTCCTTTGTATTCATTTTCTCAGCAAAATGGCGGCTGTTAATTACTGTTTTGAACTGGGGTCGATCTTACGTAATTTCTTCTGTGATGCCAATTTCTTGAAGTTCTTTGTCTATTTCACTAAGTCACTGGTTCTTGACTTCCATTGAGAGTGCAAGGTTGGGAATCATTTTGGTGAACCTGTGATGGTTCATTCTGAGAATGTTGCAGTAGAACTTTAATTGCCTTTTCCTGAAGGTGTCAGTGATCTTTTCAGAATACTGATAAATCTCCCGTCACTTCCGTTTCACCCAGATTCCTTCTGATCAGACTGGACCAAGGATTTTAATTTCTTGTTTCTCTATGTCCTTACTAAGAGATCTACCTTCAATGATCAATGTTTCTGAGCCACACAATGCTTCAGGTTTGATTACTGTGGTATAATGTCCTTACTAAGAGATCTGCCTTCAATGATCAATGCTTCTGAGCCACATAGAGCTTCAGCTTTGATTACTGTGGTATAATGTCCTTACTAAGAGATCTACCTTCAATGATCAATGTTTCTGAGCCACATAGAGCTTCAGCTTTGATTACTGTGGTATAATGTCCTTACTAAGAGATCTACCTTCAATGATCAATGTTTCTGAGCCACATAGAGCTTCAGCTTTGATTACTGTGGTATAATATCCTTACTAAGATATCTACCATCAATGATTTTCTGAGCCATACAGAGCTTCAGGTGTGATTACTGTGGTATAATGTCTTAGATGTTGATTTATTAATTACATCTGTAGGAATAGGCCTTCTGGAATTTTGAAGTCCTCTCTTTGCTTGCGTCACGAATGTAACATGAAGTAAAGTACTGACCAAGGCCCTGAAGGTTCGATTCTCGGTCAATCTTATGAAATTACCGTCGTTTGAATTCCACACAAATTAAGGTCCTGTGATTCTTCAAGACTGCTATGCCGTGGGGTTTGAATTTATTTACTTGATGATTTTTTTGCCAAATTAAGTCTTCAGAGGTTTCCCGTCTAGATGACCAGCGGATTCGTCCATGCATTTGGAATCCCGTCTTAGCTGTAATTTCGTGAATTCTTTCAAGGACCTGAACTGCCTCTTGTGTATTGTTAGATAGAAT
Organism: Meconema thalassinum; assembly: GCA_946902985.2. NCBI lineage: Eukaryota > Metazoa > Arthropoda > Insecta > Orthoptera > Tettigoniidae > Meconema > Meconema thalassinum. The sequence continues at coordinate 16,756,677 of OX336395.1, read as the reverse complement.
TGCTAGATCATCTGCATAGGCCAAACACTGCAGATGAATTTAAAGTTCATTCATCAACCAATCGTTATTTCTCTTATTTTTCCTTGTCCTTGTAACTTATTCAAGGACACGATTGAACAATAACGGTGATAGTCGTCTCCTTGTCGAAGTCCTGTGCTAATATGAAAACCGTCAGAAAGATGACTGAAATGTAACTATTGAAGTTATGGCTGTCAGTGTCTGTCGAATCAATTCTCTTGTTTTCCTGAAAACTTTGAATACTTCTAGAATATTGAATAGTGTGTGTGGGTCTACTTAGTCGCCAGCTTTCCTGAAGTCTCCAAAGTGAGCGTTGTTTGCCTGGCTTTATGGATTTGCAAGGTGGTTTTGAGATTGAAAATTTGTTCTGCACAGGACCTGCCATTTATGAATCATGCCTGTTATTCGCCATTTAGAAGTTCAGTTTGGTTTTCTAGTCCCGTGAATAACGCTTTAGAGAGAATTTTATACACGAGTGATAGTGAGGATATTCCTCCGTAGGTATTGGTGTCTGTTCTCTCCCCCTTTTTATGTAGTTGGTGAATTAGATTGCAATTGCAATCTTCAGGAATTTTCTCCTTAAATCCACAAGTATTACTTGAAATTTCTCAGCTAGGCTTTCACCTCTTAATCTCAACATTACATCTTCCTTTGGAGCTTAGCTATTTTTAAGTTTATGGATTATTTTCTCGATTTCTTCTAATGAAGAGAGTTCTGAATCCGGATTTGGAATCGGTTGCTCAAATCAGAATTGTTGTTCAGGAGTATCGCTAGTTAAAAGGTCATGGTAGTTATAGCTGTGAGAAGTTAACAGTTTTCTTTATTATTCCCGGGGCCTCATACGGATGTTTAAGACATAAAACAGGTGCATATTAATTTGATAGTTCGTCAGCAAATGTTTTGTTACAGTTTCTTGTACTATTTTCCGTGTAATAGAAGAGCACACGGAATGAACGGGGTAAGTTCATTTTATTCGGAAATAGGTTTATGACGCACTCTGGTGTCCAGCTATCGTGACTACAGATAAGTTGTAATTAACTTCAAATAATGCGGCAAGTCACCGAGATACAGAGGTTTTTATTTTTAGTGGAAACGGAAAGAACGTCCCATATCCTCTGACTTTACAAGTACTTCCTTTATGAGATATACATTTGGCTAAGTATCGATATCGCTTACACTCAATTGGGGTGTTAGTAAGTATTTCTTTTTACTGTTGAAAGTTTTAATTGTGACTTACCCCGTTCTTCCCGTGCAGTCTTCAATTTTGATCTATTTGGGTCGGTCTATTTTGATGTAATGTGCGTTCTTCAGATCTGATGATTCTTGAGGCTTCTTTCTGGGCTTTGATTAATTCATGCCAGTTATTTTTTGTATTTTATTGCAACTGCACTTTTTTAAGGTTTGAATAACACGGTCTATGGCTTTATCGCTGGTCTTGTTCAACCCTCTGTCTTTACGTTTTCGAGGAAGAACCCCAATAATCCAGGAAGCACCCATTAGTGTATCTTATAATGCCATCCGATTGGAAGGATTTTGGTTGGTGATATTTGCAAGGAAATTGTTTGAATTTTGTTTAAGACATTCCAGATGAATTCGTGGATATTTTAACTGTTCCGAGTTTGGGTCCATCAGGTTGAAACTTTACTTTAATTATAGAAAAGTGGTGATCAATGTAAATAATTATTTTATTTACTTTAAATTCATAATAATAATAATAATAATAATAATTAATATTTTTCCTTCAGGAGGATCGCAGGTTAAAGGATCATGGAAGTAATCTGTGAGAATTTTACAATTTTCTCTCGTATTTCCAGGGCCAAATCCGGAGGTTTAAGACATGTTCTAGGTGCTTGGTAATGTGATAGGTTGTCAGCCAATGTTTTGTATGAGTTTCCTCTTATTATTATTATTATCATCATTAGCTCATATTCTTTAATTTTTATATATAGTCATGCTTGTTCATTACTTCCCAGGATCTGAATGAGCAGCCACCCTCTGATTGGCCAGTGGGGATGAAAATTGAAGAACCTGATGATGTATTTGAAGATGCATTTGTTAAAGAAGAACTTGATTGCCAGGTGACTGTGTACATTATTTCCCACCTTGGATTATTCTCAAATCCCTTTTTAAAGTTATGTAGTTTGTTTTAATTTTTAATTTCAATTATGAAACTGAACAACAGAAGAGTTTATGTTTTTTGACTCTATTTTATTAATAATGTGGGTTGAGTCAAATCGCTTCCTTGGGCTGTTTATTCATTATTTTGTCAAATGACTATAATAGTTTTAAACTGGTTATTTGTTGTCCTTTTTGAAACAACCTTGAATTATTATGGCAAAACTTGCATCACCTGTAAGGTTAAGTCTTGCTGCAAAATGAGGTAGGAACTTCGAAGAATCCTTAGCATAGTAAGTGTGTGCTAGTAAAACTTGGACTCTGTGTATTGAGGTTTTGAATTGTCTTTGACTTCATGACCACTCAATCACATGATGTGCAACTTTAGATAATCATATCAACATTTATTTTTCTCAGTTAATGACTTTTGGAATTCGTGTTTAAGAATAGTTCCAAAATGCAAGTGTGTTTTATAAATTCAAGTTTGTGTTTCTTTTCATCTTGAATCAAGCACCTATTTTATTTCTCATAAAACGAAAGACAATAGTATCAATTTTGTTGCTTAATTTATAACATTGTTGCTACTTGAAAGTATTGGATTCTCAGAAATAAAGTATATTTTTTGTGATGGCAACGACTACATCGTAAGTAATAGGTATGGTATTCTTTTATATTTTTGTCTTACAAAACTTTCAAAACCTTGAAAATATAAATCAGAAAAATATAAATAATGTGAAAGTCAGCTAATGAGCACTTAACGAAGCCAAATTTCAGATTCAGAGATGGTATTCTAACCTTGTCAAATTTCTTACAATTATTCATTAACTTGGGAACTAATCCGAGACATATAAAGCAAGATGATTGTCTAGCGTGCTTGTGTATCTACAAAATATATTTCTTAAGCCTCCTGAGGTACATTATTAACAAATTGTTGTTTCTCTGTAGGGAGCACACATCAAGGAAGATACTGCGGACAACAAGGAAGTTACGATTAATGAGAATGTGACTGAAGAGATAGTCGCACATGTCAAAACGGAAACAGTATCTTCATCAAGTGGCGGAGATGCGAGAGTTGTAAGTGCCTTATTATATTGAGAGCAGCATTATGGTTATTAAGTCATGTTATATGCTTAATGATATCTGATGTTCCTCCACCAAGTGTGGCTGAGATTTTCAAAGGTTTGGTGATACGTTGGTGGATCATGTGCACTGATGAAATATTTAGGAATTAATACGAAACCTGAATGTAATTCTAGTAATTTCTGGCTGATCATATATTTGCTCCATAGTGTATATGGAAGATATTGTTTTCTCTGTGATTTGTTTGCTGGATAGGTTGATATGATATTTGTTGTTTTAAGGGCCAAACATTCACATTATCGACCTGGTGCTTGATAGGACTCCCTGCCTTAATTGTATTTTAGGTTTGGCTCATCTGAAAAACGCCTTTTTTGGATTTTTAATATTTGGTTGTTATTTGTTGCAAGTCTTCAAATTCCATTCATGATTTGCTTCTCCAGTTTTGTGTATGATCATAATATTTAAGAGATTCTCTGTATACTGTAACCTGGCTTCCAATTCCGCGACACAGGAATAGTTTCTAAAACATCAGACTACCTCGCCAGAATACAGTGATAAATTTATTAATTTCCTCATAACTTCTATACGAAAATGGAGTACCAACATTTGAATGCAATATTGAGGCAGCTAGTAAAGAATGTTGAAATTCTTAGGAAGATAGCCTTTGTCAGATGATCCAGGCCATTATCTGTTCATTAACTGGGCTTGGTATGTCATGCAGTGAACCAATTACACAGAACAATACCAAGAACTTCACAAATGTCTAGGTTTCTATTCATGTTCCTTGTTAATTCATTAACATTCCTTCGGAGTGTAATATCGCACTCTGTGGTTGGGATTCCTCTTAAAAATGGACGTCCTGTGGCTCATTGTCGCTAGATTAATGGTCACGTAAAACTACAAGCTTCCTCCCTATTAAAAATAATTATTCCATGAAGTTTGTTTTGTATTTACAACTGATCTGAGTGAAATGGCCTCAGAGCCCTGTTTTGATTTGTTATGATACTGACTTCGTTATCGGTAGAAAGCCGATAGTGTAGATTGCTTACTTATCCCCATGCACTGCTGGTAATCTGACGCAAAGGCAGAAACTTCAGTCTCACCCTTCTTTGCGTTGTTTATTGCCTATATCCTGTGGTGAAATTATATAACTTGATGCGCTGCATTGCTTGTAGAGCCTCTCCATTCTGCGCATGAGCTAACAGACATGATGATATGTTCATTCCGTGTAATATAATTTGTACGAAAGAAGGTGACCATAGCTAGACTGTCGTTTAAAATCTGAGATCCTTTTTAATATTGTGCGACTTCCCTGCTAAAATAACTTATCTTGATAGAGCCACCTTTCATCAAACGTGTGATCTTCATGAAGATGACTATTTTGGAGTTAGGGTTGACTATATTAGCAACTGTTAGGTGTCCCTTCTGCTATCTATTTACTTTATTCAAATATCCATTCAGGATCTCTGAACAAGTGGGAAGGATGTTAATCTGTAGAAGCATGGAATGTATGAATTTGTTGTAGTTGTGAGTGAAATAACATTGTGTTTTTGCTATGTGTTGTATGGAGCTATTACAGAATGGTTCTATTAAAATGAATTTGGTGGACATCATTCTTATCTATGACATTAGTAAGTAAAGAGGCAATAATCCAATAAGATGGGCAAACACTTGTTTTAGACATAACCCAACAGGCTGGTGAATGAAAGAATAGTGTGTATAACAGACACTTCATTTGTTCTGTTTACAATATTTACGTTAAGGTTTGTGGATGTGATATTAAGGCATTCCTCATAAGGTGCCAAGTATTATAAGTACATTAAGTTTCTCCCTACCTTGAGTATTCTTGAGATCAATATTGCTTTAATAGGAACTCAATACCGTAAAATGCACAGCACACTATGCAATATTTCTTTACACAACATTCATCAACGTTGTTTGTTTAAGACTGATATTAACGTTATATATTAACAGTAAGTTACTGCACCCACGCCACTTAGTCTCCACACACACTCAATGCTTGACACAATCTGCTAGGCCCACACTTGGCATATGTATAGGAACTGAACTGCTTTGTGATTTGAACTCTACAAAACTTCTCTGTCTTTGCCCTGTCTCCCTTGACATAAGAAAACTCGACAGATGCGAATTTGAATATACTTCAGTATGTTATTTATTCCTTGATTCCTTCAGTGGAAGTTTACAAGTCATGTGTAACACATTATTCTACCTATGCAAAGGGGAACATATTTGTGAAACAAGTCATATGGACCATGTTAGGGGTATTAAGATTGCAGAATGTCCTATTCCGAACATAATACCATGTATCGAATGAGAAACATAGTTTTCAGATCTGAAAGAGTTAAGCACCGTCATGCGTCCATTACATTTCCTTATCATCTAATAGCATTTTGGGATTAAGAATTGCATTTTCAAACCTGTGTTGATGGCAAACGGAAGTGCTTAACTGTTAGCTTGTGTATAGTACAGAAAGTACGAGCCATTTTCATGTACATAAGAAGAACTATGATATCTAATCCACCTGGGACTTGAAACTGGGACCACCGACAATGTACAATGTTCTGATCACTGAGCTGCATCTTATCAGTGGCAAAAGGTATATTATGTGAAGCTAACATTATGTTTGCATTAATTGCCACTGAGGAATTAAGGTCAGGATAAACCAATACAATTAGAATTTCTGTATTCTCTCCAGAGATCCACTCATGAGCGTTATAGAATGGGGCTTAGCAGTGGCCTTACATTATGCACATGCTGGGATTGTTTTAATTTATGACCGTGATTACCTCCTTCCTAATCCTGAGTATTGCAATAACATGCACTTGGCCTTTTGTGTACATGTATTATACCCGGATCGTTCACACGTCCGTGACATTGTTGACATTATTATTTTGGTAAGAAGAGTTATTAGTTGAAGAGATTGAGGGAATGGATGGTTTAAATAACGCGCGGAGGAGACTCAAGAGTGCTGAGGGAAGCATGCATCGCGGGGGCGAGTGACGTAAGATTATGACGTGGAGCCCGCATACGTCACGAGAAATATTTTTCTGGAATTACCTTTAGGAGAATATATGGACGCAGGAAATTAGCACACTTTACTGGCAATTACAAGAGAAGGATTTTGAGCTATCAAGCGTTAAAATCGGTCCAGTAGAAGCCGAGAAACGAGATGGAAGGTTCTGGAACAATTTCTCGCTGGACTATATAAAGGCCACGATTCTGAACATGGTCACATCATTTCAACGGATCATTTGCTCATGTGCGGAACTACGTAACGTGAAGTGACAGTATACACGCCGAGATTCTGACGGTCGGAGGACTTAGTCGCCGTACCAGTGGTCAGCAGCACGACTTAGTTTTTGTTCGAGTGAACAAACTTAACTTTTGGCAGCGAATGGACTTAGAATATTCACTGACTTTCAGGTCACATATTCTACAGTCAGTTGATGGTAGTTTCTAAACCGTTCACAGAAGTTAGCCTACTGAACGATGTATTTCTTGTAGTGACTATACATCAGGCACTTCGAATTTTATCAGGAGAAGTTTTATTTCATCAGTTCGTTTATGCAGCTAATAGGTGTTCCTATCTTAGCGTGCAAACGAAACCGCATTATTTGAATATGAGATTTATTCTCGAATCTACAGGAGTACTGTATCAGTCTATGACTGAGCAACTTTTCGTCATGTTACACGGTACTGGTGATAGCGGGAGTTATTTCGAACGAGTGACTGCGAATATCAACATGCGCCGCTAAAACTACTCGTAGGATTGGTAGGACATGGAGACGAACGAGGTATATGGATACGGCAGATGGCCATGGGAAGACACTGTTGGAATAGTGTCCACCGTAGGACGCGCCCTTCCTCTACATCAAGAATGAAGTAAGACAACTATTCATGTACTCTCCACTAACCAGTAGTATTAGAGAATTCCATATTTTTGAACAGTCACGATCAGAAATCAACACACATTTTTCACCGTAGCTAGATTTTCGATTGTATTTGTCTGGATGACAAATGGAACTGCTGCCTGACAATTTATTTTTCGATCTACGATTTTTGTCAGGACAGGCATTAGTTCATGTTCCGACATGAAATATTTCCATTATTCCAAGGGATAGAGGTATTTTTCTTTAATTCTTATTATGAGAGCAGAAGTAATGGAGGCTTGGATTATTTAAATAATTTGATTTACATAATAATAATAATACTAATCAAGTGTGAAGTGAATAAATTAATAATATTATAAATAATAACGATGCTATTAAAGTTATAAATAATTAGGGAGTGATAACACCGAACATAGGAACTAAATTTAAATTAATTGTTAATTGTTTATTGTGATTAAATAATTAATGCATTAAATAAAAATAATAGGAGATGTTAATAATAATCATTTACAGATGAGATTTAAATATTTATTTATTAAAGGAATACGGCGATAATAATCATTTATGACATTGATGATGCCTAAATTTTTTTTTTGGTAATAATAATAATAATAATTTTTGGATGAATTTAATTAGTTGGGAGGTCTTAAATTAAATAACTTTGTTTATTTTTGAATAAAAGTTTGGAAGTTTAAATAAATTTAAATGAGTTTATGGATGAAGAGAATGAAGTAGTAAGATTTTTAAGCTCAGAATTATTTTTTTCCAAAAGCACTAAAAATATATATATATATATTCAGATGAAAAGAAAGGAACGGCAGGTATTTAATGTAACAAGTTAGGGAGAATTTATGTAAATGGGAGGCAAGGAGATATTGACCAGAATTTATTTAATTGGTAAAATAACACTGAAGAACACAGTCTAGTAATTGACAGAATATTACCACAAAAAAAAAATGAAAAAAAAATGATGTTGTGTGCAGAATATTTTGGTGATGATTTTAGTGTCCGTTTGGCGACACTTGAAGTTGTGGAGACCTTGGGGGGTCATCCAAGTGGGTTTTGTTCCCGTAGTTGTGGGCACACAAGTATGTTTGAAAGAGCCTGTGGGCTAAATTTGTAAAAGAAGGGTTAGGCAATGTGGACCGCCCCATATTCTTGTCAGATTTCACTATTCTGTTAATCCAAATATATTTTTTTCTGGATCAACCCGAAGTTCCGATGGTATGCCTAAATAAATAATTGAAGAACATGAATTTAGATTTGTTGAACCTGACCGATGAAAAAATAGATGAAAAGTGCAAATGAATTAAAATAAATAATTAATGAATTTTTATTTTGGAATAATAATAATAATAATAATAATAACAGTGGAAATGAGCAAATAAAATATTTATAATGGGAGAGGTTGAGAAAATTTGTTATAAATAAAGTGAAGGGAAATGTTGAAATTAATTAATAATAATATTTTTTTTGTGAGATTATATGAATAGTTTGGTGACAGAAATTTTTGATAACATAAAATTTTGGTGAAGAGTTAAATGATTTATTCCGCTGATGGTGGATAGCAATAATTTATACATACCTGCCAACTCTCCCGATTTAGGCGGGAGACTCCCGATTTCAGACCATTTCTCCCGCCCTCCCGCTTAACGTATTAAATCTCCCGATTTTTCAAAAATCCCACGCATAATTTCGGATTGAATGTGCGAGATGACACTCCAGTCGTCTATCGAACGGATAGACTTTACGTGTTTTGAAGTTATATCTCGATACCACAGTATCGCTCTGTATCGATACCGGTAATCGACAACTGCGTACAAACTCCCGCGTCCCGCGTTGCGTCGTGCTGTTATAAAAAGTTCTTTGAAGTTGGCTTCGAATACGTCCTTGTTTGAAATCGTCGATGGTTAATTCAGTGCTTGGTCCTAGATGTTTGGCATAATCACATGTGGGTGAGAGTTATTGTACGGTACGGAATATTGTATCGGTTTCACACGTGAAATTATATGATTTGCGTATAACTTTGTTAGATGTTGTTGGCGTTAATATGCCTGTAGGCTATTGTGGTTTTTCGATGTGAGTGATTGCATCGGTTCCTCGGTAATATGGCGAAGAAATATGATGTGACATTTAAAAGTTTATATAAAGATGACTTTCCGCATATAACTGAGTCAAGAAGAGGCGCAACATTTGCATTTTGTAGTGTCTGTATGTGTGATTTCAGCATCTCGCTTGGTGGAAATGGGGACTTTTCAAAACATGTGCTCTCAAAGAAACATAAAGACAATGTACAGTGTGTTGGGAAAAACCAGAAACTTGATTATTTCAAGTGTAAGGAGGAAGACACTGACAGTATAACACGTGCAGAAGTATTGTTCACATCGTTTATTTTTGAACATAACCTCCCTGTCAATTGTTCCGATCACGCTGGTCCTTTATTTAGGAAGATGTTCCCAGACTCAAAAATTGCCGGGAGATATGGCTCAGCCAGAACTAAAACGTCGGCCATCCTTGCAGAAATGTGCATTCCCAATTCTGTAACTTCCAACTTAAAGTTGTGACATCTCTTGAGGAAGAAGAGAGAATTGATGTGAAGTGGGCACTGGTAGGCCAAATGAAATATAGTGGTGGGGTACTCAAGTATGACAAATTGTCTAAAGTTATGCTTTCTATTCTGACCATTCCGCATAGATATGCAGAGTGTGAGAGAATGTTCAGTCTTGTCAGAAAAACAAGAACTCCGTTCAGGTCGTCTCTCTCCGACAAGACTTTGGACAAACTTATAACTCTGAAGTCGATTCAGAAAGGGAAGTGTTTCGAGCAAGAATATAGCAAGACCTTTTTGAAGAGGGCAAAATCAATCACAATCACCTGCAACAACGACCAATTATATGATCTTCGATTCGTCACTACTTTTGTATGCCTGAGTGTGGTCGAAAGAAAGGTATGCTTGTTTGATAGACTACTTACAATTTAAAATTACTTAAGTACATTTGTAAACTGGGATGTCATATCAAATTAGTCACCCCCCAGGGGCTCACATCTAGTGGGTTGTGGGTTGGCGACCACGGGGCCCCAGCTGAGTCCGGCATTGCTTCCACTTACTTGTGCCGGGCTCCTCTCTTTCTTCTTTCCTGTCGACCTTCCTTGGTCAACTCTTGTTCTCTTCCGACCCTGACGGTATTAGGTTATCCGAGGCCTAGGGAGTCTTTCACTTTCCCGCCTTAATTGGCCCTTGTCTCATCTTTCCTGATACCCTCCTTCTGTGAGGGGTCAGCCTTCCTGTTCTTTTCCTTTTACCTCCTGCCTTGTGCTCAAGGCCCTTAAGGAGGCAGGGTGTATGTAGCCCCACCACTTCTGGTGCACCGTCGATAATGCTACACCCTCAGGGGCTCACGGCTGGTGAGTTCGGGCGTTGGCGACCCCGAGGGATTCCTGAGCTGGGTCCGTTTTCCCCTTTTTGTCCCTTCCCTTTGGGGCGGACCTTCTCCTCTCTCCCCTTTCCTCTCCTCTTTTCCTTCTATTTCCTTTTCTCTTTAAGATTCCCGCACTGTTTTTGTTACTCGAATCACCGTGTATCTAAATTCCCTTTTAGCGATTTTTTAAGGCATTTTTGATCTATGTTGCATTTTGTAAGTTTTTTCGATCTAAATTACATCACGCGATTGTATTCAACCTCAATTGCAATTTGTAAAGATTGACAATCTAAATTGCTTTTTAGTAAGTCTTTCAATGCAGGTTGCCGGGCCTTTTAGTGAGTATTTTGAATTTCAATTGCATTTTGTAAGTATTTTCAACCTCAATTGCATTTTGTGCGTAATTTCGATCTCATTTGCATTTTGTAAGTATTTTGAATTTCAGTTGCGTTTTGTAAGTATTTCGGCGCTACTTTGCATTTTGTACGTATTTTGAATCTAGCCTACGTTTTGTGGGTCTTTTTCAATCTATTCTTTTTGTGCAACTTTTCGTTCTAAATTCCCTTTTGTAAGACCATATTGTGAGTTGTTTCCATGTGAGTTCCTTTTTGTACGTATTTTCCGTCTTCGATAATTTTGTTCTGGTTTCCATTTCATTATCATTTTCGCTATCACCCAGATCATTAGGGGCCGATAACCTCGATGTTAGGCCCCTTAAAACACCAATTATCATCATCATCATTTCTTTTCCTTCTGTCCTTTTATTTGCCTTATTCTCCTTTAATTTTCCATTTCTTCTTCTAGTATGTAGGTTAGTAGTTAGTTTTAGTTTTAAGTTTGCATTTTCATCTTCACGACCACCCAAACCATTAGGGGCCGATAACCTAGATTTTAGGCCCCTTAAAACAACAGTTATCATCATCATCGATTGACAATCTAAATTGCTTTTTAGTAAGTCTTTCAATTTAGGGGCTGGGACTTTAGTGAGTATTTTGAATTTCAATTGCATTTTGTACTTTCAACCTACCCCTCTTTGTTCAAGTAGTTAAGTCTCAATTGCAATTCTGTGGGTATTTTGAATCTAAATTACATTTTGTAATTATTTTCAATCTAAATTGCATTTTGTAGGTATTGTCCATCCAAATGAGAAGTTTGAATCTACCATACCTTTTGTAAGCAATTTCAATTGCATTTTGTGTTTTCAACCTACCCCGCTTTGTTCAAGTAGTTAAGTCTCAATTGCATTTTGTGGGTATTTTGAATCTACATTACATTTTGTGCGTATTTTCAATCTCATTTGCATTTTGTAGGTATTTCGACTGTACGTTGCATTTTGTACGTATTTTGGACTTAACCTACATTTTGTGCGTATTTTTTCAATCTATTATTTTTGTGAGTCTTTTCGTTCCAAATTCCCTTATGTACCTATTACCGCTCTCCATGTCGTGAGTAGTTTCAATCTGAGTTCCTTTTTGTAAGTATTTTCCCTGCTATATAAGGCATAGTTCTTGAGGCTCACTGTCTATTTTATCTAAACCATTTTCGTTTCATCCATAGCAGTGAGCTGTTATTTTTCTTCATCCTTTCATTTCACGCCATTTCATTTCATCAGGGGCCGATAACCTCGATGTTAGGCCCCTTAAAACAACAATTATCATCATCATCATCATCATCAAATTAGTCATGTACAGGTTAATAGTGTAACTTATATATTTGCTGTAATGTCTTAGCCTGTGTATGTATTATGTTGCGTTGCACCCCCCCCCCCCCCCCCCCCCCCATCGCCACTTCGTCGATCTCCCGATTTTTCATTTTGAGAGGTTGGCAGGTATGTTTATATTGTTTACAACAATTTTTGTGTAATGTTAATAACATATGAAAATAATTTAATTTTTTTGTGACATTTAAACAAATGAAAGTGAGGAAAGAAGAAAGTTAAATTTTCAAAATATTATGAAAAGTTTTTGAACATTTTTTTTAAATTGAAAATCTTTATAATGAATTATTAACATTCGACTTTATGTCAGTCGAGTATTGATATTGTTACGAAACAACGAATCAGTGATATGATAATTTTTCCAAAAAAGTCTAATTTTGGAAAAACACCGAATGAATCAAGTGACTATTTTGTTTTAGATAAGTTTTGCTACGAATATTTGAAAAATCAAATGCAATCTTTCGAAAAGTGAACTACGAACATGTAAATTTTAGGGATCACTCAGATACTCTTTATTGAACAGTGATTGCCAGTGTAAATATTCTTTTTGATTTTTTTTTTTTGGATATGAGAATGGACTAATTAATTTTCTAATTATCACATCTGCGACATTCTAGTAATATTTTAGGGACTGTGGATTTCTTGTGTGTGATTTGTTATATCTTTGTTGAGGTTTTTGCCTTTCAAATCATATTTTTATCTATAAATAAATTGAGATTTTAAGGAATGTGCTAGTTCAAAAATAATTTCTCACCTTACCTTACTTGTGAATTACCGAGATCAGGGATGCCAGATTAGACCCAAGTATTCACCTAGATAGACCCTGAGATGTATTTTCTCGTGCTAATCTGATGTCGGTATTTTACAAAATGTGGTCGTTGGATCTCGGTCCAAACGGGCACAGTGTTAAATAATTGAAGATATGAGATAAAATAAGAGAATTAGCTAGAATGATACGAAGAAAGTAATTGATAATAATTAAGTCCACTTATTTTAACTTATAGTACGTTCTGAAGAAACCCTCCTTCATACAACATTTCTTATAGTTGTTATTTTCTACCCCTTAATATTCTTAATTCTGCTGTGTCGGGGAGGAGGTGAAATATATATATGTGTCAGTGGTTTTTACGGCCGTTTGCCCTTTTGTTTAGCCTAAAAGAGGTGCTAATGAAATATGGCTAAGGCCTATTTTATAGTTACATGCCACATGCTTGAAGCCATCACCCTTTTATAGTCTAGAAACAGTCGAGCATTTACTATGGCAGGGTTGACAACTAAAGTGATCGCAGCTGCGTACCTCTACGAGATTATGGCGAGAAAGAAGAAGAGGAAACGGCGTTTTAGTGTCCATCCTCTTAACATTCAAAGAGATGTGATACGAGCTTTCGAAACCCTCTACACCGACCTACGAGAAGACGAAACTAAGTTTTTCAATTATTTTAGGATGACTCTAAAATCATTTGACGAATTATTTGGAAAAATAGAATGTCAGTTCCATATTACAAGAAACCACTCCATGCCCATTCGTCCAATGGAGCGGCTCTGAGTAACTCTGAGTTATGTGTGTTTTTCGTTTGTCATAGACAGAAGTAGAATTACATTCTTAATTTCTTTAATCTACAGATTTATTAAATACCATATAAACAACTAAATGCACATTATATTTGTATTTGCAACTTTAACTTTGTTTAATGGTTATTGTCCTTTGTCGGATCATTTATATTGTTTATTTGTAATTTCACATGAAGAACTAATCGGTACTTGCTGATTCCCAGGAATGTGTCGATTCATCTAAGCAAACAGACGAAGACTGGCGTTGATGTGGATGGTTATAATTAATTTGGGATTGACCTGGATGAGGCACAGATGAAGTAGAAGGTTTGTTTGGGCTATAACGCAGCTGGGTCTGAACCGCAAGAGTTTGTGTTGTATAGTGTGCATTATAGGAATCATAATGAGGGTAGGGTGCGTAATTCATGTTTCCGGAAAGAGTAACATGTGAAGCGATGGGTGCATAATTTCTCCGTTTGATATTCATTGTTAATTGGAGCACTTCACTTTGGAATTTTAATTTTTGGTCTTCATTGAAAGCCTTCACATGTGGAAGTAAGGATAAGAGGAAAGACCGGTCAGAATCGTTTTCTGTTTCTTTGCTGCTTGTTAATCATCTCAAAATATTTTCCCCAAAAGAGTCCATTTGTTGCCTCTTTTTCTCTTTAATGTTGGCAGTTTTGTTGAGCTCCCTTCCGACACCACTTTCCGTAACTGAAGGATTATCACGCATTTCATCACCTTCGATGTCGTTGTCGACAGGGTCTTCAGACGTTTTAGGGTGAAAGTTAGAATTTGTAGGCCTCTGCTGAAACTTATCTAAAAATTTCATTTGTTCATAATAGTTATACTTTATCGGTTTTGATGGCGCTGACCCAGTCTTGAGAACTTAAGCTTTCCCTTTTACCTTCATGTATGAATCTCTTGATGATTTCCATCTGGATCGAAGTTTTTCAACTGGAAAGAAACAGAGGAGAAATTAAAGAACCATAGGCACAAGCACGTGAACTATGCTACAGAAAATTTTATTATTTTCAGGTATCTCGCAAGTGGAAATTTATTCACCGATCTTCACTACACATACAGAATGGGAATAACAAGTATTTCCAAAATAGTACGTGAAGTATGTATGATATTGTGGACAGTGCTGAGAAATTACTGTATGGCTCAACCGTCTGCAGAAGGATGGAAAGAAATCAGCTGTGGCTTTGAAAGTAAAGCAAACTTTCCGAACTGTGTGGGGGCGGTTGACGGCAAGCATATTCGTTTAGTAAAGCCTCAGCACAGTGGGTCACTATTTACAAACTACAAACATGTTTGCTTTTTTTTTTCAATTTGTTTAATGGCAATTTGTGATGCCAACTACTGTTTTACTTTCATCGACGTAGGTGCTTATGGGAGAAATTGTGATTCCACTGTATTCTCAAATAGTTTATTTTGGAATAAGATGACTAACGGATTGCTTGACTTCTCTCCACCAAGACCACTGCCAGGAACTGTGAACCCTATTGTCCCTTACGTATTACTTGCAGATGAAGCTTTCTCTCTTAGTGAAAGTATACTAAGACCCTATTCCAGAAAACATCTGAACTACAACAAGAGAATATTCAACTATCGATTGACTCGAGCTCGAATATATATTGAGTGCACATTCGGAATTTTAAGCAACAAATGGCGAATTTTTCATCGTCCTCTAAACGTTGACACAAATCTTGCAGTTGACATAGTAAAAGCCTGCTGTGTTTTGCACAACGTCACTAGAATAAGAGATGGTTTCACTCACTGTGACCGGATTTGAAGATTTCGGACCACGACCACGCGACAGGGGAATTGGTATGTCAAGTGCATCTATAAGGGACCATTACTGTCAGTACTTCGTGAGTGTTGGCAGCGTGCCATGGCAGGAATCAAAAATCTAGACTGTAAATGATTGTTTTCGGATATTATGTATTTTGGTTTGTAATGTTGTGTAATAAAACTAATTGCTATAGTTTGTAATTCAAACAAACAGATAATAATAGAAAATGAGAACTCACCTAATTTTTTCTTGAGATTGTCACCACTTTCTTCATAAGTAGGGATGATAATGGCGCAGATTTCCTCCCACGCCTTATTCCAAAGATGTCGGTATTTGTAGTCTTCATTGCTTGGATCCCTTAACACCGGTCTACACTGCACTTCACTGATGAACACTTCGGTATCTAATCCAGCCTCCATTGTCCAGGGTTAACACTCAACTAGAATATAAACTGTACTGAACCGCTCGGCATGACGCGTCAACTATAAACATTCCCATAAGGCTTTGGTCCCACCCGCGTGGCGGCCACCTGCTTGTTCCGACCCGCCTCAGTCACATGCCTGGCGGGAGAAACTGACCGTGAGACGGGGGCAGGTAACTATAAAATGGTCCCATTTGACCAATGTTAATTCACATGCTTGCAACTATAAAAGGAGCTTAAGAGTTGGAAGGTAGCGACCATGGCCTCTTAACAGGTAACATCCTAGCGTTGGCCTGGAGATGAAAATGGGGAACCATGAAGAAACATTTCAAGGTACCTTACCCAGTGGCGTATGCAGGTTTCCCTTCTGGGGGATTCATTAATATATTACATTATACAAGAGGCAGATGACCTTGCTGTTCTGCCACTTAGTCATCATCATCATACACAATATTACAATGATATTTCGATTAATATACTGTACACAATAATTAAATAAACATTCTCTTTGCATGAAACCAATTTTAGGCCTTATTATTTTTGCAGCACCATAAAATGACAAAAAAAATACATCTTTTATAAAATATGGAAAAGAGTAATTAAATATAAAAACTGTAATGATGTAGTGGTCTCTAGGCGACTGCTTATAATATTGATATTATGTGAGAGAAAAATAAAACTTTGCTGCCATGTTCTTACTGCCATTAGCTATTATTGACTCTCAAAATCTGTCTATCTTGATGGCTTTATCTGTATCATTCATAGAAATGAATTCCAAATACTCCTCGTGTAACTAATTATCTTTAATGAAACGGACACACACAATTAAAGCACCCCAAACCAACGTGAAAATAGTTACCGATCGTACACTTTAAAAGTAAACCTAATCCTTGGCTGGCTCCAACTCTGAGGGAGTCGTCTCGCCCCGAGTAGAGTGCAGGACATTTACCAAGTGACGAACGTGATCACTTTTAAAATATATACAGGAGTAAAGAAGACTCTAGAGCGGTAGTGTAAAACAGGTGATAGATCAGACGATATAAAGATTCAAGGAAACAAATGTCTCTGGGGAGGGAGATATTTAAACCCTAACAACCCCCCCCCCCTTTTTCGGTACGCCACTGATACCCACTCATTTTCTGTCAATAACCACATGGCTTGGCGCATTTAAGCTCTGTATTGTTTGAAATTATCTCAACCATTTTTCTGTTCTAAGGCAGTGAACTACAGTGTGTCCGCAAAGTCTCTCCGCAGCGCGTGTGTCATTTTGCTGGACATGTTGGGTTGGCAGTACATTCATGTGATGTTGTTACATGGAAAACAATTACATTAAATTAAGTAATGCGGTACTCAAAACTATCACACTGTGCTCTGCAAAGTTTCCACCAGCATGGAAAACCTCTTCCAATACAAACACACACTCTTCAGTGTTAAGCATTTCCACTAGACTCAACTTACACAAGAACACAACTTACAGCGTCAATGCTGTCACGCACAGGCACTCACTATCAGCAATAATGAATCGGTATTCATTACCCTATCACTCCATTTGAAGGTCAACATGGAACAAGTGCATGCTTATGCGAACTGCTGTGATAAGACTTTGCGTATACAGCGACATGAATGTGCTGCCAACGTTCAATGAGACCCGCTCCTGCGGAGAGACTATGAGGTCACACTGTATAAACTTTGGATTCAAGATATGTATTTCAAACCTGCATTGATAAATTGCTGAATGCCAATTAATACCAACGATGCCAGGAAATCCCTTCTTGAAAGCATTCTAAGTGAGCTGTGACTACATTCTTAAAAGCATTTGAAACTGACTTCTCCTATTAATACTCCAATGTCTTCCTCGGCTTGTATCTACCATGCAAACTATGTGCTACCGTTCGCCAGTAGACATATAATGTTTGATATTAGCAGCATACTCCACAACAGAGGCATTTAATTTATGTACTTACATTAAATTCTTTTGAAAATTAGCTTTAATTGCAGTGTTTTGTGAGAAATGTATTGTATAATCTGATCGTCATTCTCAAAAGATGTGCTGGTACAAATATTAAGGGTATAGTCGCTTTTTACTTAATGATAGGTGGACGTGTTAGACCCTAACACCTCTTACGGCCTTCCAGTTAAAAAGATAAAATGCATACTCATTTGTCCTCAATCCTTAAAGCTATTACTTCCATTATGGCACTGAGTCAACATTTTGTGTCGCATTGAGATTTACTTGTTATCTTGGGGATATTGTGTATTATAAATTTTAGAGCTTTAGAACTAGGGAAGACATAACCACATCTGTGTAATGCTTCACTTCAACTCAGCTGTGATTTACAATTACATAGTTTGCTATTTGTGTAAAAAGTATTAGCGATGCCAAATAAATAAAATAATTAATTAATTCACTTTATTCCTAGGACACGCAAGAAGAAACACAGGATGGGGAAAGTGAAGAAAGTGGAAATCATCCAAATGAGTAAGTGTACAACATATGGGGTAACATGTTATTTAACTTTTGTGTATGCATAACTGATTTTTTTGTGTACGCATAACTGAATGTTTTGGATATGAATAAGTTTTGTTTGCATCGTCAGATATATCTCGCATTTTATGTGTCGTTACTGCTTGTCTCATCAAAGTGGATACATAATTGACATTAACTTCCACTTTCCTAGCCCACAAATTATCATTCGGAGTTCTCACTGTCTGGAAGTGTTTAACCCTGGAACCCTACACTTGTTTATTACAAACACTAATGTTACTGAGTGGTCCAAGAATAATAAGCTTAATTTACATATTACAAGCCAATATTTATTGAATTTAGTATAACAAATGGTTAGATTGGTTTGATTAGACTTAGTTTATATTACACTTAATCATTCTATACTAAAAATAAAATAATATTAAAAAACATACAGGTTTCTTCAATATTTCGCAACACCTCATATTTTAGAGTGGTTTACTGAATGTAATCTCTACAATTGACACAAACAGATTCAATATGACTTTTTCATACATACATCTTACACTCTGCACACATCATAGTGGTTTTGGTGTCCTTGGTTCGCGGAAAGTACTCAACAAGGATCGTAACACTAACCTACACTGGGGTACTCAGTTCCCCAAAACCGATTTTTGTCAAAGAATTGGTCCGTTGCAACTGTGACTAATATGGCAACTGAAAGACGGTCAACGACAAACAATAGTCATGGCGGCTGCAGGCTGGAAGGGTTGCCAACACAAACCCAGAGCAAAACGAAAATTCACTGGGGCACCGAGTGCCCCAGTGTTGGGTCCAGGGTTAAGAAAAGTTAGTCATCCTTGTTGATGTCAATTTGTCTTGTGGAAGTTACTCTCATCTGCTTGAAGAAAATACTGTACATATGCCGCAGTGATAAGTGTTGTTAGGAAAATCCCCTACTTTAAACCTCCCCTTGAGTGTTTGTGTCCTCAACCCGTTTTGATCTTTTGTAACCCAGGTTGTCAAATCACGACAATGTTACATCATGAGCCATCAACGATTTTAATTCACATAGCAACAAAATCACTTCAACTAAAATTTTAATCCAAAACACAGTGATAAAAGACCGGACTTACAAAGAAAATTCACACGTCGTCCTACGACCATTCCGTAATGCAATAACCATCGACACCGAAACACTCATTTAAACTTGCATCAAAACCGAACAAACATTCACAGAGGCCCGAAACTGGCATAGCGATATTTCCAGCACCGGAAGATAATTGGAATAACGGTGTAAATAATGTAAACATGTTGGAGTGCAAACCCAGGTCAATATTTTATGATACTATTTCGGAGGAGCCATTGGAGGCTGGATTTAGACAGCTCCTTAACCCGGTCCATGAGGCAATTATAATTGGCTACATGGATAATTCTTGCCAGGCGCGTTCACGTCGTGGGGGTGGGCAACGGTACTGTAATATACCATGGAACTACAGTACCTGCTAAGTTCTGGTGAGGACCCTGTCCTATGGGGTATAACATAGGCCCCGTGCACAGGGTTACGTTCGAAGACCTCAACGGAATCTGCAGCGGAAAAGATGGACTTCGGAACGGTGGAGATTGCGGAAGAGGCAACCCAGTACTCAGGGAATAGTATGAGTACAGCATCAATCGGCAACGTCTGTTTCCCAGGTTAGGGGTGGCTGCAAGGGCGTCTGTTTCCCATGTTAGGGGCGGCCTGTATAATAGCGGCAGTAGCTTCATAAAATGCCTTTGGGAGTGGCGACCCCATCGTAATAATAGCCTAAAATGGAAATGGCACTTCAAATGATTCGGAGAAGGTTAGGGCGAACCCTGCAGGCGACGCGCAGTTCTTTTGGTACTTGGGGAACTGTGAGAAATGGGCGACCAGTAACCAAAATGAAAGTGGGAATCAAGAATGTCATGACCCTGACTGGCAAGGTGGAGGAGGTGGTAGACTTCATGGAGAGGGAGAATGTTGGATTGATGGGGTTGAGTGAAGTGAAATGGAAAGGTAAAGGAAGGAAGAAATTGAGGAAAGGATATACATTATACTGGAGTGGTGGCCAAGAGGCAAAAAATGGCGTGGGACTGATAACCTCGAAACAACTGGAGGAGTATGTTGAAGTGGTCGAGTGTGTGAGTGACAGAATAATGAAAATTAGAATGAAGATGAAAAATGACGTGATGGACTTCATACAAGTGTATGCACCACAGACTGGAAACAGAGAAAAAGATATTGAAGTATTCCTGGAGGATGTAGAAAGAGTAATTTCAGATGTAGAAGTGGTGATCATGGGAGATATGAATGCACAAGTTGGAAACGAGAGACAAGGAAAGGAAGAAGTCATTGGACCATATGAATATGGGAAAAAGAACCGGGAAGGAGAGGAACTTGTAAACTTTTGTGAAAGGAATGGACTGATAGTGAGTAATTCATGGTTTCGGAAGAAAAACAGCAGGAAAATTACGAGATATTGTTGGGTCGATAGAAGAACAAAATCAGTATTTGACTACTTTCTGGTAGAAAGGACTAATCGCAGAAAGCTGATAGATGTGACAGCTTTACCAGGAGAAGCATTTGATTGGGACCATAGAGCTGAGGTGGCAAAATTTAGATGGGAAAGGTTGGAAAATCTAAAGGAGGTCAGAGAAAGAAAATAAAAGTATGGAAATTGAAAGACAAAACTGTACAGGAAGATTTTCAGGAGAGATTGAAGCAACAAATCCCAGTTACCGAAGTGGAAAACATAGAAGAGGAATGGTTCCACTTTAAAAAGCATTTGTTGGTGCAGCAGAGAGTGCTTGTGGTAGGACGTCAACAAGAGTGAAAGAGAAGGAGACACCGTGGTGGAATGAGGAAGTGAGGAAAGCAGTGAAAGAAAAGAAGTCTGCATGGAAAGAATGGAACCGAGATCAAACAGAAGAAAGCAAAAGGAAGTATCACGACAGCAAACGGAGGTGTAAGAAAGTGGTAGGAGAAGAAAAGAAGAAAAGTTGGGAAGAATTTACACGAAGAATGGAAACAGATGTAAGTGGCAGTAAAAGGATGCTGTATGGACTTCTAAGAAGTAAGAGGAAAGAAAGAGTTACTACAAAGCTAGTAAAAAAGGAAGATGGAGAGTTGTTAACACACCCAGAAGAGATAAAGGGACGATGGAAGGAGTATTTCGATAAGCTATTGAATGTGAGCAATTGTACGGGTGAGATGGAAGTGACACAACCTGACGACTCTATAACAGAAGATGTTATAACAATGCTGGAGGTGGAATTAGCAGTACAGAAAATGAAGATGGGAAAAGCAACAGGGGTGGATGAAATCAGTGTAGAAATGATAAAGGCTGCTGGACCTGTTGGTATGCAATGGTTGTATCGACTGCTAAAGTGTGTGTGGTAAAGGAAATGTGTACCAGAAGAATGGGAGAAAGGGCTAATAATACCAGTGTTTAAGAAGGGGGACAAGAAGATGTGTGATAACTATAGAGGGATCACCCTCATATCACAGATAGTAAAAATACTGGAAAGGATATTAGAAAGGAGAATGAGAAGAATGGTGGAAGGAGAGTTGCAAGAGGAACAGTATGGCTTCAGGCGTGGAAGATCCACAGTGGACCCTATCTTTAGCTTGAGGTAGGTGATGGAAAAGAACTGGGAATATGGAGAAGATTTGATCATGACTTTCATAGATCTAGAAAGGGCATATGATAGTGTCCCCAGAGAGAAGGTATGGGAAACCATGGTTACGAAGAGACTGGGAAGAGAAATGTTGGAAATGGTGCAAGCAATGTACAACAACTGTGTTAGCAGGGTACTGACCCCAGTTGGAAAGACAGATTGGTTTAGTAACAAGACTGGGCTAAGACAGGGGAGTGTGATGTCACCTCTCATGTTCATAATGGTGATGGATGAAATTGTAAAGGAAACAAAGGAAGCATATGGACATAAAGAAATGAAGTTACTGTTATTTGCAGATGATATTGTGGTCTGGGGAAGGAACACCGAAGAAGTGCAAAAACAACTAGATGCACTGAACGAAAATATTCAGAATTATGGCCTGAAAATCAGTATAGAGAAAAGCAAGACCATGGTGATGACAAGAGGGGAAAGACAAGGAAAGGGCACTGTGAAAATTGGAAGTCAGAGTTTGGAAATTGTGGACACGTTCAAGTACCCAGGAAGTGAATTGATGGAAACTGGTAGGTTGGACATGGAGATTGGCAGGAGAGTACAGCAGAGCAATGCATTCTATCAAAGTGTAAGAAAACTTGTTTTGGATAAGGAAGTACCAAGGAAAAGCAAGGAGGTAATGTATAAAGTGTACTTTGTACCCATATTAACTTATGCAGCTGAGACTTGGACCCTGACAAGCAGGCAAGAGAGTAGAATCCAAGCCATTGAAATGAAATTCCTAAGAAGTATGATAGGAAAGACAGAGTGAGGAATGAAGATGTTAGGAAGGAAGTTGGGATAGGAAAACTAAATGAGAGAATTGAGAAGAATTAACTAAGGTGGTTTGGACGTGTAAAGAGAATGGAGGAAAATAGAATACCAAGACAGATGCTGGAGGCAAAGTGCAAGGTTGAGAGAGCAAGAGGAAGACCTAGAACAAGGTGGATTGATTCAGTGAAGAACAGCATAAGAAAAAGAAATCTGGACTGGGACAAGATCGTGGAAGAAGAATGGTGGAAGGAAAGAGGAAAGTGGAGAAGTGCCATAAATACCCCGACCCGGCAGGAGCTGGATAAGGGAAAATTATGATGATGATGATTTCCGAGGAGTGGGATTAAGCTGTTGGTTGTTGAAAAGTAAACATTCAGATTAAATTGTGCCAGTAAATGTGTGGGTCATTAGAGTGAGGCTTGCGGAGATGTGCCGAGAGTTGGATTAGTATGCACTTTATGGTGTGGTTTATCTGGAAGAGTTACCAACTTTTATATATAATAACAAACTACCATTTAAGAGGAGGTATGACTGAATTTTGCGAATTTTGGAGCCAAAACTGTTTTTTGTTTTATTCTTACAAAAATAGCCCAATTCTTCCTCTTTCAAAAAATGATTTTCTTTTAGTAATTCCGGCTATTGTGAAGCTTGTAGAGGCGTCTTCGTATGAGCCCACATGACATTTAAACATTTGAGCTGCTTTTATAATAATAATAATAATAATAATAATAATAATAATACAGAAGAGGGAAAATGACCAGGAGACTTGCAAAATGGCAGAAAATATATCAGGAAGAAACAGCGAGGAGATGTGAAGGGGAAGCAAAAGGAGGAAGTCAGTAAATATTAACTTGCCTCTTTATCGCATAGCTCTTTTCCACTGTGTTGCGGTGTACAATATGCTCCGTGTGGTGCAATTCTTATCACACATTGTTGTTACTTGGTACAATAGTTGCTGTGTACAATATGATCCGTGTGGTGCAATTCTTATCACACATTGTTGTTACTTGGTACAATAGTTGCTGTGTACAATATGCTCCGTATGGTGCAATTCTTATCACACATTGTTGTTACTTGGTACAATAGTTGCTGTGTACAATATGCTCCATGTGGTGCAATTCTTATCACACATTGTTGTTACTTGGTACAAAAGTTCCTGTGTACAATAAGCTCCGTGTGGTGCAATTCTTATCACACATTGTTGTTACTTGGTACAATAGTTGCTGTGTACAATATGCTCCGTGTGGTGCAATTCTTATCACACATTGTTGTTACTTGGTACAATTGTTCCTGTGTACAATAAGCTCCGTGTGGTGCAATTCTTAACACACATTGTTCTTACTTGGTACAATAGTTGCTAAAGGTACAGTAATGTAAATGTGCTTTGGGTTTTGATCTGCTTTGAGTTTTAATGTAATTTTCATAGGTAGATTTTAATTAATAATGCTGAATTTCAAAAATATTTAAAATAAGAGTTTAAATATTTCTAGAAAGAGCATTATCTATCTAACTAACCCCAAACCCCAGAGCAATTATTATTTCTATACATTTTAACTGTGTATAGAAAAGGAATTAGCTTGGTCAAATGAACCCTTTGATTCAAGGACTTTTTTAAGGGACCACTTTTTTAATACAAAAATGTTCAATAACTCAAACACTAATGAAGCTATAAAAATTAGCACAACAGATGCCAGCAACTCTCTATGTAAGGTATAAATCTGGTCATGTTATGATGAAAACTGTGAAACTTGAACAATTCAGCCACACCTCCCCTTAATGGAGACTTATGTGGCAGACTTTGAGGTTATGCAGGAGGAGAATGAGGACAGGTTGAAGAAGTAGAGAGGGTGGTAAATAAACAAAGCAGCAGGGGTAGTTGAATTGTAAAGTGTAGAGGGAAAGCAGAGGATAATCAAATAGGCATAGGGTTTAGGAAATGTACCCTCTGACTAGAGAAAAGCAGTTATCTCGTCAATTTATAAGCAAGCTAACAGGAAAGATTGCAATAATTATAGCGGTATTTCTTTGAGAAGTGTCCCGGGCAAAGTGTACTCAGGCGTTGTAGAAAGGAGACTTCGATCATTGGCCGAGAGCACGAAGGATGAAAACCTGAGTGGCTTTAGACCACAACGAGGATGTCAAGATCACAATTTGAGTATGCGCCAAGTTATTGATGAATACTACAGACAGTTGTATTTGTGTTACTTGAGAAGGCGTACGATAGAGCACCTAGCATATTGAGGGATTATGGTATCGAGGGAAGGCTGCTACAGGCAATCAATAGTATTTATGTATTATAATCAATTTACAGTGAGAGTTGATGGGCTCATGGTTTGTACAGGAGTGAGGCAAGGATTAAACCACTACTGAAATGGTTATATGGACCAATTGTTGAAGGGCATAAACTGGCTGGGTGAATTTCAAGGTACGTAGTCTGGCCTATTCGGATGACCTGGTTGTAGTGATGGACTCCAATATGTTTGAACTTGACCAGAAATGTAGGGAGTATGGTATGAAGATGGGCATTTCAAGACGAAGGTTTTGTCCTTTGGAAGAAATGCAAGAAAGTAGAATGACAGGTGGAAGGAACTAGTTAGGAGCAGGTGGAATAATTATTAATTCTGAATGAGACCAGAACATGGCTTTTACACTTGCATCAGACGTCATTGTAGCATTTACATACTCGGTTTCATCTTCTGGGGGACATTACATATTCAAAATAGTAACCATGGTCACTACTGCACCTGAAATATGTGCTAAATTTGGAAAGATGTGTTTTTATTTATTGCTCTTTTAACAACGGCGCTTGAATCTCGTTCAACTGTCAACAAGGAGAACTCAACGGCTCATAGCGAGGCGCACACATTGTTGCCAACATGTGGAATACAAAAGGCACTACACTAATTAAAGAATATTCGTGCGTGACAAAAACCAGGGATGTATATATCGCTAACGCGGCTTGCAGGCTAAAACCATTGTCACAACCCATTGGATTAGACAAAACGAGGTTTGGATTGGATTTCGCCTAACAATAATAAATTGGTCTAGGCCAAAACCATTTGTCTGGATTAAATAATTGGGCTAGGCAAAAACTATTGGTTTGTGTGAATATTATTAATGCGTTACGATCTTCTTGATTGTTAACTCGCAACACGCACAATCCATGCCTAAGTTAAGACTGACACTTGGCACACTCTCACATTAACTCTTTCGTTTTACTTTACTGGACATGAAATAGTACCAAATGCGCAGGGTTGGCAATACTGTCATTGACGATAATTCACACGCATAATGCCGGACACAGCTGGACCCTTGTTTACCCCTATATGCTGTCATATAAAAACGGGGTTGTGGGTGAGTTCTGTTCAGCTGAGGAGTAATCATTATTACTACATCAATTCCTGGTTTATTTTTCATCATTTGAAAAGGGATTTTGGCTAATTTATGTACGATAGAAAATTGTATCGTTCCTTGGTATCTCGTTCAGTGCTACCGAACATTTTAAGTACTTGGTCTGTGTAATCTCTCAGGTTGGTAGTACTGTAGGCTATGGTGAAGGAAACAGGGTCGAGATGTAGAAAAGCCAATGCAATGAGTTCACAGCATTCTGTTAGTGTAGCACCGAAACTCTCCCCACATCGCTCAGTATGCTGTATGGAAGTGAGAGCTGGTACATAAGCTAGAGTTAACTGATATCAGTGTAGGAAGAATAGATGGGAGCAATGAAGAGATAAAGGCTAAGTTAGAAATGAACATTCTAGATGAAGCCGACTCAGATGGTGGGGTCATGTGTAGAGAATGAGGAAGGAGAGATTACCTAAGAGGTTAATGAGTAGAGGGTAAGAGAAGCAGAGGTAGAGGTTAGATTCAGTGATAATTGATTACAAAGTGAGAGGTGGAGGAGGCCTTGTGCTAACTGCTGTAGTGGTGACCTGTCCGGCAAGTGTGGTGGAGGACTGTGGTGGTACAGGAGCCATACCGAGGTGGCTGTGGGGATTTTAACCCGGGACCAAGGCTGTAACGGTGACGTGTCCGGCAAGTGTGGTGGAGGACTGAACTGGTAGCGGTGGTGCTGCACTCAAGTCGTGAACGAAAACCTGGCTTACGGCAGCGCTGAGCGGTATTGTAGTTCTTGAGACCCACTCCAAGATGTGGTGCAACCTGAAGGGCAGATGATCTGGAAAATACCTGGGTTATGCCTGTGCAAACCCGTCTGCGAGCAGGTAACGTGCAGGTTTGCTTAGGAAGGAGTCTAGGTGATCGCCACAGATCGGTAGCTGGCCCCGCTGAAAACTTGCAGAGCTGGTAACGCCAAGGTTAGCCTAGAGAGGAGTCCGGGAGACCGCCACAGAGCGGTAGCTGGCTGCGCTGAAAACTTGCAGTGCTGGTAACGCGCAGGTTAGCTTATGGAGGAGTCCGGGAGACCGCCACGGAGTGGTAGCTGGCTGCAGTGAAAACGTGCAGAGCTGGTAACGTGCAGGTTAGCTTAGGGAGGAGTCGGGGAGACCGCCACGGAGCGGTAGCTGGCTGCGGTGAAAACTTGCAGAGCTGGTAACGTGCAGGTTAGCTTAGGGAGGAGTCCGGGAGACCGCCACGGAGCGGTGGCTGGCTGCGGTGAAAACTTGCAGAGCTGGCAGAACGCCAGTACCTACCGCTGTGTCGCATAATGATTGATCACTAGAGCCGCGGAGCCCCGCTGTGGTAGTCTCTCCTGTCCTTTTATCCTATCCACGCCGAAAGTAGGGCCTCGGCCTTCTGCACCTCACGGAATATTCCTGCACAAAGATAAAACATTAGCAGCGTGTCGGTTGTCTTCTCGCATAAAATTATGTGTACTTAACTGCTATGTCACACTCGACTGACTCGCTGATTCGTTTTAGCCCACTTTGTTGACTGACTGTACCGTCGTAGACACATCACTGAACATGCTGGGTGGCGTCCTTACATATTTAGAAGATCGTCTCGGCCTTTCCAGGTGGATTTGAAATTCTAGACCTTACGAGACCTAGTATTCATTAGCTTTTGGGACTTTCTTGAGATTCTCTCGGCATCTCTTGTCATCTTTCGGAGCTTCTTCTCACGAGTACCTCCTCCCGTTAGAACCAACTATGTATGTCGTCCACCCCTAGGCCATTTGTCCACCGCGCTCTGTCAGGTGTTGAGGCAAACTGATAGATTTAAGGCTTTAGGGGACGGAAGTAAGACAAAATGGTGGATTTGCCACCATGTAATATAATTATATTCACTTAATTATTCGGAAGACGGACAGTATCTTAATATTTCATACAGAAGCTTTGCAGATACTTCTTGTAATGTTATATGGTTCTTTGTTCTTTCAGCAATGCGGCAGGGTCCATGAAAATCTGTTCTTAATACATTTTTGCTAACATTGTGTAGTGTGTGTACTATTAGTAGAAATTTGATATGATAATTGATTGGTTTATACTACTTTATTTGAAAGGGTGTGGCAGTACCGAAGTAGTCATGCTTTACTGATCACATAGATGGTGGAGACATCTATAACAATAATAAGTAACGCTCCCAATTACCACCCCTTGGCTTCCTCTGCTTACCTGTGCCACACTTTGTCCTCCATTGCCCCCACGGAAACGGGAAACTGTTGCCATAATGTTGTCCCCGAGGTAATGCACCTGTCTATGCATAATTCCACGTAATGTTACCTTTCTCTTTTGAGAAATTTCAATCATGCTGTAAACATCTCCCACTTTCTGATCTCCTGCCGAGGGCTACTTGAGAAGGGGTTAACATCACAAAGGTGACAAATGGGATGTCTGGCATTCTACTGGTTGAAACATGGATATTAGAAGTATGATTATCCAGACGAAGCTTTATGAACATGCAATGGGAAATATATAGGTTGAAGTTGGATTTGTGTTGGATTAGTGACGTATGCAGGCATGAAGAATGGGACTTCTGGCCAGGGCACTAGAGGATATTTAATTCAAAATCAAATAACGGTTATGGAGAATAGGTCTCATATTGACTGGGGAACTTGGCCAGTGGGTAGAACATTATGAGCATTATAGGCTTATTGTAGTTAAAATTAGAACGAAAACTATGCGCATTCGAGTAGTATAAGTCTAGCAGGCTACAAATCAAACCGATAAAAAAATAAGTTATAAAATTCTACTAAAAGATACAGAAGGTGTAATTCTGCAGATGTTGAAAAGTGAGATTGAAATGCCGTGTTAAGAAATGGAAGAGAAGAAAAGATAGTGGCGAAATGTAGAATGCATGAAATATACGAACGATTGAGCAGGCTGGTAGAATTCTGCAGCGATCACTAATAAGGCATAGCTAACACATTTCTAGCAAACACAGCAGAACAATAAACACTTGAATGAGACCGGGAGGTATAGGACGTTTATAAATTGATTTCATTGTGATCAAGTAGAGATTCCGAAGTATGAATTGGGATTTCAAAACGTACTCTGGGGCCAACACAAATTCTGACTACAATCTGGTTGTTATGAAGTAGATGAGAACTCCAATGCCAGGAACTCGAATCTTTGAAACATGAATCTGTAGAAAAGAACATTGACCGAGAGGAAAGAAGATACTGAACGAGTAGAAGGTACAGATTTTGGTTCACTCAGAATATACTACAATATGAATGAAAGATGGATGAACAAGAGCGAATGACATGAATTAGGGAAAGCAGAAAACAGACGTCTGAAAAATGAGGAAATGAAGAAGTACAATAAAGCTAATGAGAATGGTTCGAATAAATATGAGCAATGACTATCTCAAGGTGTTGTTGACAGCATAGTTGGCTGTCGACCCGGAGGTGTGGATTTGGTTGGCCCTGCCAAGGATTTTAATTCTGAGTTGAGGACAGGGACTGATATTTTCTTGGACCTAAAGCTAATCACGTCCACATAATTTATGTAGCCCTAAATAACCATTCATC
The DNA here is from genome assembly GCA_946902985.2 of Meconema thalassinum. Classification (NCBI taxonomy): domain Eukaryota; kingdom Metazoa; phylum Arthropoda; class Insecta; order Orthoptera; family Tettigoniidae; genus Meconema; species Meconema thalassinum. Next base: position 16,726,788 of record OX336395.1, on the reverse strand, counting down.
CGCGATGTATTCAAGAGTGAAGCATAATAGCCCATCTGGATTTGAAATCATATGATTTGCAGATCCAAAATTCCCTACTTCATCCAAATGTCAGCCAGCATGGCTATTCTGTAGGGAATATAATATGGTTTATTCTGTCACCTGTACGAGCATGCACTTCCTAATTCAGATGGATTTCAGTTATCCAGATTCTATTAATTAGTCATATCCCCGTACATCCATGTTGTTAAATCAGCCAATGTGGTGTGAAATAGGTTTAACACTTTCACTGGTAGTATGAATTGGCACACAATTTCAGTAACTATTCAATAATTTCAATTATTTAACTGATCAAGGACCAAATTGACTTTTGACAAACAAAATGTGTCTGGAAATAAGTTGCCATTTCCATGTAAAATCAGTACTTTTGAAATAGATACGGATTTCATATTTACCAAGGAAATCTATGACTCCAAACACTCTAACGTGTCGCACCATTTTGTTTGCATAGTTTATAAGTAATTTTAAAATATTCAGACTGCATAAATAACATAGCATTGAATATTAAAAACCTGTTCAGTTCCAGGTATTAGATAAGGACTGTATTCCTGGTAGTGATATTAATGAATGTTGGTCCAGTTATCATTCTTTTCATAAGTTTCATCTCTGGATTTTGAAAGTTTGATTCACTTTTCTCAGAAAATTCAACGTAATTATCAGCGCACTGAATTGTATTACTACCAATGCTTTCAGGCTGCGATGTCCTGATACTACGGATCCTGCTGTAAGGAAAATATACGCATTATGTAATACTAGAGGACAGAATACCAGCACTGTATCTGAAAGAAATATAACAACATATCAACAAAATTTGAAGACTAACCTGTTAACCCATACTAGTATGAAGCAGTACTCGTGTAGCACATGTGAAGCCAAATTTACCCGTAATTTGAAAACACACATGTTAACCCATACTGGGCAGAAGTCACTCTCGTGTAGAACATGCGAAGCCAAATTTAGTCAGAAAGTTCATTTGAACACAAACATGTTAACCGTTACTGGTGAAAAGCGATACTCGTGTGGAAGATGCATAGCCAAATTTAATCATAAAGGTAGTATGAAGAAATACATGTTGACACATACTGGTGAGAAGCGATACTCGTGTATCACATGCGAAGCCAAATTTAGCCAGGAAGGTAATTTGAAGAGACACCTGTTAACGCATACTGGTGAGAAGCGATACTCGTGTGGAACATGCGAAACCAAATTTAAACGTAAAGATCATATAAAGAGACACATGTTAACCCATACTGGGGAGAAGCGTTACTCGTGTAGCACATGCCAAGCCAAATTTAGTGGGGGAAGTGGTTTGAAGACACACATGATAACCCATACTGGGGAGAAGCGATTCTCGTGTTTCACATGCGAAGCCAAATTTAGTGAGAATGGTAGTTTGAAAAGACACATGTTAACCCATTCTGGTGAGAAGCGATTCTCGTGTAGCACATGCAGAGCCAAATTTCGTCAGAATGGTGATTTGATGAGACACATGTTAACCCATACTGGGGAGAAGCGATTCTCGTGTATCACATGCGGAGCCAAATTTAGTCAGAATGGTCATTTGAAGACACACATGTTAACCCATACTCGTAAAAAGCTATACTCGTGTAGCACATGCGAAGCCAAATTTAGTGAGAATGGTAGTTTGAAAAGACACATGTTAACCCATACTGCTGAGAATCGATTCTCGTGTATCACATGCGGAGCCAAATTTAGTCGGAATGGTAATTTGAAGAGACACATGTTAACCCATACTGGTGAGAAGCTATACTCGTGTAGCACCTGTGGAGCCAAATTTGCTCACAAAAATGTTTTGAAGAAACACAAGTTAACCCATAGTGGTGAGAAGACCTAGTAGCATTATGCCAATACATTTTTGCTATCAAAGGAGTTTACAAGGTGCACATATTAACCCTTAACCTTCTTCATGTACCATGTGCGTTGCAAAATGTATTGAGAAGGGGCATTAATTAAATGCTTGGCACCAAAATGTTAAGTTTTGATGAGAGACTTCTTATCCCTTTTGATGCCCAGCAATTAAGAGGGCGATAGAGTCAGCCGGCCGGCCGCGCTTGGCAGGCTCTGCTTATAGCATTGAGAGTTAAAATCTACGTTTAAAATAGGTCAATGGCTGAAATGAAACAAAACTTCACTTTCAAATCACGTAAATACCTTCAATAGCACTTATTAAACTTTTCAAATGAGATTTCATTGATAATAACATCTTGTATCATTGAAACTGAAAGCCTCCGTGGCTTAGGCGGCAGCACGCCAGCCTCTCACCACTGGGGCCGTGGTTCAAATCCCGGTCACTCCATGTGAGATCTGTGCTGGACAAAACGGAGGCAGACAGGTTTTTCTCCGGGTACTCCGGTTTTGCCTGTCAAAATTTCATTCCAGCAACACTCTCCACTATCATTTCATTTCATCTGCCATTCATTTAATCATTGCCCCAGAGGAGTGCGTCAGGCCTCGACAGCCGGCACAGTTCATATCCTCGTCGCTAGATGGGGGCTTCATTCATTCCATTCCTGACCCGGTCGGAGACTGGAAGCAGGCTGTGGATTTTTTTCATCATTGAAACTGAGAAGCAATTTTCCCATAAGGCAAGGCCTTTTTTTCACCGATTTTACTTCAGAAATTTAAAATCAATGTGAATATCAAAAGTGATGAAAAGTTACATGGTTGTAGAGGGTATTTGTATAAGAATGCTTCAATAGAGATGAATTTTGCTTTTCTCCTGTGTGTTTCTATAAAAGAAGAAGTTTTTAATGCCCTACATTTTCAGTCGTAATGCCGCTGCCGTAGAAGTTCGCTACTTAGCCGCAAGAGCACAGGCGTAATGGGTCGGTAAGGCAGAGTAACGAGTGATTTAAAGCGCTGAGAACAATACTTACAGCTGATGTATTGTGTTCGTTGAATAGGATTCTACTGTGTTTACTTCCGTTTTTTAAACGAACTGTTAGTAGGTTCATATTATGTATACAATGTTATTAATTCAACGAGTTTAAGTTTAATTTATTGTGAAACTTTTTTTTATCATACCTTATTAATTAAAAGTACAGGGTCCTTCTTTTTTTTTATCCATCTAGCAAGTTAGTTATTTGTTGTTTTAAGGGGCGGAAATACGTGGTCATCTGCCCTTGTCCATCTAGCAACATAGCAGCGCTATATCTCTCGGCAATGAGTCACCCGGCTACGCATGCATTTTGCCGCTGCGCTGCTATGTCGCTAGACCGAAAATAAGGACCCTGTATAAAAATCAGATCTATTGTGATTTAACAGTATTGTCCTACAATAATTCTCTGGTAGTTTCTTATATTTTAACTAATTCTGAACATACAGTATAAGATAAGCGTAGCACTAAAAATATTAGAAAACGCATGACGAGAAAAAGCTACTCACGGAAAGGAGTGACATCATAGCGGTGAGATCTGTATTTTTAAGAGTACTAGTACCGTAATGTACGAGATCGGTGAATCAGGGACATACTGCATTTATAACCTTGAAGAAGCCTAATATAAGTCAAAACTATACAAGGTCAATGTGCTGGAAAATGAGCGACGTTCCCTGAGTACTGAAAGTTTCATTGGTTAGGACGCTCGGCTCGAAAATGCAACGTCAGTAGTCGCGTGGATTACAATCGTAGGCCAATTTTTAGTGGGTATTTAATTAATTCTTTTTTTTGTTTTAAACTTTTAATTTTGGATTATTTACGAAGGATGGAGTGCGATAAATATGCTAATCATAGACAAATTCCATAGAGGAAAGTACCGCTGCGCTGGCTAGTGCAATATAATATTAATAAACTCAACCTGCAACAGTTCAGCTTCAATTGATATTGTAATTTTCAAGTAGGCTATTGTAAAGAATAATAATTTTATTAATGCAGCCAATGGCCATGTACTTTTCTTTTGAGGACGAGTCGGGAAAGGGATATTGGACGGAAATCGGCCGTGGGCCTGTTGAAAGGAACCATCCCGGCATTTGCCTGGTGGTGAAAATCGGAAACCACGGAAACCATTTACAGGACGGCCGAGGTGGGATTCGAACCCGCGCTCTCCCGATACCAGCGAGGCACGAGGTAGCGCCTTAGCGCTCTCGGCCACCGGGACCGGTTGTTGTAAATAATAGGCCTACTATATTTTTATGTTTCCTGGTGTGTTCTGTTTTGTCGATTCGTACCACCATAGGCACTACACGCCATTATTAGGAAAAACTCCGAAATAACCATGCACAATGCTCTGCCGCATAACACTAGGTTACGCCCACTTTGGACTTGGCGCTTGGCTTCACTGACACGAGCTCTGGGCAACTCCTCTCTTTCTTTCCTCCATGACAAATACATGAAATACCAAATATTTTGACACAACATGAAAAACTTATCTAATTTTAACTTTTGATATAAATTTGGCAGTTTCCTGTGTTCAGTAAAAACATGATATATTTGCGAACAGATGAGAATTTTTCTACAATTAAGTGTTCCTTAATATATTCAGTTTCCCAATTCTATACAATGCTATACCTATACAAGTAAACCCACGCTGTTCAAGCATAGGCACCCGCAGGAATTCTTTCCGGGGGGAGGGGCAAGTTGTATTTTTAATTTCTCTACCTACTTGTCACTAGCTGATGATAATACGTACCTCCTCACCGCAATTTCCCTTCATTTCTTACTCGCTTCGTGCTATTCATTATTTGGCCGCTCTAAAACCGTTGGGAACATATCTTTATCTTTATGTTCGACGATGTCGAAATGTAAATATATGTCAGAAAACTGTATCATAATGATGGTCATTATAACTCTAGTTTTGTCATTATGAAACAGCTTCTCCCACCAATCAGAGCTCAAGAAACAGTTGTGTGACCAATTAGGTAAGGGTAGCATCGCATCTGCGCTGACTTCCACGGCCACCTATTTTAAATTTCACTGCGTGGTGTATTTGAGGAGGCCATGGTCAGCTACAAGGTATTAATTACCATTATAGGCGAGTTGCATACGACTGTTTATGTTCGACGATAATTATTATAACTATTTTATGTTCGAACATAAATATTCATAAATATCTGTCGATATTTCGCCAGTTTTATGTACCGAACAGATCGCATGGGACGCAGAGAATGCCTTGTACTTGACCATGGCCTCCTCGATTACCCCACTATGACACTAGGCAACGCAGTGAAATTTAAATTAGAAGGCCTTGGAACTCAGCGCAGGTGCGATGCTATCCTTATCTAATTTGTCGAACAACTGTTTCTTGAGCTGTGATTGGTGGGAGAAACTGTTTCATAATGAAAAATAGTGTTATAATAACCATCATTAGGATACAGTTTTCTGACGTACAGTATAATAGTCGGGGTCGAACTTAAAATATATGTAATATAAAATCTAGTGTATTATGTTCTCAGATATAAAACAAATAAACCTGGATTACAATAGTAATCTACGCTCCCAAAGGAGGGTTAGTATCGTACTCTTGAGAAATCTGACGATTGCCGTTCAGAAAAGACACGCTCGTTTTAAACAATGGTTTACCGAACAATTACTGCCAGACGTCCGTCCATATTGAGTTATTATATACAATGCGAGCATTCTCTCTGTGCAAATTAACAAAGCTCCGACCTCGAATAACAGAAAGGCTTACATTATCGAGTGGTTGTCTTCTAATGATATTCCCCACAACCCAATCACAAACTAGTGTGGAGTTGTTACTTCACGAAGCCGCGCATTGTACGTACGAATTTGATGAAATAGCCAGACAACGCGGACACAGGTCTGACGAAAAGGAGGGGTAAATTGGACTACAGCCCTGGGGCCCGAGCGTACTGAAGGGCCCGAAAGAGAAAATCACGGCTTCTTAATTGCTTTTCAATAAGTCCAAAGAAAAATCTTGCATAATATTGAAATACGAATTCGTCTGAATTTTGAAAATAAGCAAAACGTTACGTTTGAATTCTCACCAAGCAAACTCTTGAAAGGTAAATTGAGTAAACTTAAAACAATGGTGATTCTTGAGCCATTGTAGAGCGAAAACATTGCGTCCAATTTCAGTTATTTCTAAAGAACTGTTATTTACCTAGGTACATAGTCTATTGGCAGCAGGTGAAATTTCAGACGTTACAATGCTAAAGGCAACTTGGAAAATGTAGGCACGCTACGAAATTTAAAAGTACAAAATTCACGATTGAAATAAAATGAGATTATGTCCTGGCAAAATGCCTGGTTGGTGAAAAATCAATAAATTGAATAGCTTCCCTTTCCCACATAATTTCACATAACCAAATATTGACATTTTAATTTATTTTAAGAAAAACCTGAATATTAGGAATTCTTGGAATGAACTCAAATATGGGGTGGCAGTCATTACCGTGGGGCCCATGATCGCTCTCTACCGTCGTGGCCCTGCGTGGATATCGTGTAGTTTTGGTACAACCCAATTGTGGGCACACGTGAAATCTTATGTTACAAGAAAAAGAAAACTGTTCCGAATAGCAGACGTTGAGAGAATTACGGACGAGGCGAAGATTGACTGCATCACAACATGCGCTTGGGCAGGTTGCGAAAGTCCTGCAGAGAGACTGAGGGAAGAAAACTGTTCCGAATAGCAGACGTTGAGAGAATTACGGACGAGGCGAGGATTGACTGCATCACAACATGCGCTTGGGCCGGTTGCGAAAGTCCTGCAGAGAGACTGAGGGAAGAAAACTGTTCCGAATAGCAGACGTTGAGAGAATTACGGACGAGGCGAGGATTGACTGCATCACAACATGCGCTTGGGCAGGTTGCGAAAGTCCTGCAGAGAGACTGAGGGAAGAAAACTGTTCCGAATAGCAGACGTTGAGAGAATTACGGACGAGGCGAGGATTGACTGCATCACAACATGCGCTTGGGCAGGTTGCGAAAGTCCTGCAGAGAGACTGAGGGAAGAAAACTGTTCCGAATAGCAGACGTTGAGAGAATTACGGGCGAGGCGAGGATTGACTGCATCACAACATGCGCTTGGGCAGGTTGCGAAAGTCCTGCAGAGAGACTGAGGGAAGAAAACTGTTCCGAATAGCAGACGTTGAGAGAATTACGGATGAGGCGAGGATTGACTGCATCACAACATGCGCTTGGGCAGGTTGCGAAAGTCCTGCACTGAGGGAAGAAAACGGAGAAGTCGGCTGAGTGTAGATTGAATGCCGACTGACTTGCATCATAGCAATTAGCAACACTGCGGGAAGAGCAGTGAATGTCTCTGTCTCTCTATGTGCAAAACACTCTCTCTCTCACCTGCCACCGTGCGCGCTCTCCTCTGTAGCATGGTCGGTAATGCAGATTACGAGAGAATAGCGCTCACCTCTCAGGTGGCCATTTCTGGAATTAGAAGGCGATTCACGACCCAAGTTTCGCTCCCTCTTAATAAGTGAATATGCTAAAATTACCAAGCCAAGCTTTGTGAAACTACAAGTGTTACAAATAGTCTCCCTCCTATATTTTAAGCCTATTTTCATATATAAAAAAATAGGCTTATGAGATCACCTTCTGTCTGTGTGTGATGGTGTGTGTGTCCCCCCCCCTAATAACTTTTATACGGCTAGAGCGATTTCAATGAAACTCAATAAGTTCATAGCACTATTCCACTATTTTGGTTACGTCTCACCAATCCAACATGGCGGTTGTGCGAAATACTTCACCAGCATTCAATAACTCCGAAACTATTACTGTTATCACCCAGGAATATTTTACGGTGATAGAGGCAACTACTAGAAGTTCACCTACATGACTTTAAAAACCAGGTAACTACAAAACCAACATGGTGGCCAATCGAAGTTGCGACTTTTAATTAGACGTTTCTCGCGATTTAACCAACCAACCAACCGCAATAAAACTAGGTACAGTATGTGTGTATACACATTTAATGCATCGACATGTAACTTCGTTCAATTGTTTATATAACCTCAAGATGGCGGCTGTGCGAAATATTTCACCGGCATTCTATTTCTCTGAAACTTTTACCGGTGTCACTCTGAAATTTTGTACGGAGATAAAGGGCACTACTGGAATTTCACCTAGAAGACCTACAAACACCGGTTAACTACAAAACGAATATGGCGGCCAAGTGAATTTGAAATATTAAATAGACCTTTCTCACGATTTAATGATCCAAGCGCAATGAACTTGGTGCAGGAAATGTTTATACACATTGTAATGCACTGGTATCTAATTTAGTTCAATTGTTTACATAACCTCAAGATAGCGGCTGTGCGAATTTTAAAATTAAGTTTTTATTTCTTGTGTCGTATTCATGCGATCCAATTGAAAGTTTGAATAATTAACCCACGCAATAATTTTCCTATAATGGTACATGACTCTATGGCCAATACGTACAACAATCCAACATGGCGACCATCCGAAAGATTTGATGGATCTCAATATCTTCGAATCAAACTGATTTTTTTAATGTTTAAAAGGGCTATGAACATAAGTTCACCTATAGGACTTTTAATAACCTGGTGATCATAAATCCAACATGGAGGTGACGTGAAGTATAAATATTCACATGGTCGTTTCTCGCAATTTAACCGTTTGAGTGCAGTGACACTTGGTACAGTAAATCCTTATACAAATGTTATCTACTGGCATCTATTTTTTTAAATTGTTTCCATAACCACAAGATGGCAGCTGTGCGAAATTTATAATCTTGTTTTTACTTCTTGTGTCCTAATCATGCGATTGACGTTTGAATACTACACGTACACAATGAAATGTAACAGTACGTAACTCTAAGACCTACATATATAAAAATCCAACATGGCGAGCATCCGCAATATTTAGTCCCTTCTCAATATCTACGAATCTATTATAGCAATCAAACTGAAATTTTGTATGTTGATAGAAGCAATTAACATAAGTAGGATATATGAAAATAGGCTGTATAGTTCTTCACCGAACTACTTGTTCAAGATGTATTTTGAGTCTTCAGTCCTTTGACTGGTTTGATGCAGATCTCCTTGCCTCCCAGTGCTGAACTAATCGTTTCATCTCTATATTGCTGCCACACCCTACATCCGAGGCAATCTGTTCAACATATTCTAACCTTGGTCTACCCTTACAGTTCTTGTCCTCGACCCTTCCTTCCATAACCAAGCTTGCTATTCCTGGGTGTCTTATTATGTGTCCTACCAACCTATCTCTTCTCTTTATTAGCAGCCGCCAGAAACATATCTCCTCTCCCACTAGTCTTAATACCTCTTTGTTTGTAACCCTATCTACCCATCTGATCTTCATCATTCTCCTATAACACCACATTATTAACTCTTCAATTCTCCTCTTTCCTGCTACACCAATAGTCCACGTTTCACTTCCATAGAGCGCAACGCTCCAGACTGCTGTCTGGTTTCTGTATAGATTGTAGATCACCCTCCTGTCCCTGTACTTTATTCCAAACGTTTTCAAAATGTCAAACAATTTAGTTTTCATGATAGTGTGTTGGTATTTTTTTTCTCTAGCTGGAAAACAAATTATTCACGAACTAGGAGCTAAATAATTACAATTTCCTACATTTGGGTATTAATAAAGTCTGTAAAAATAATCCTGTGAGAAAGAAAATAATTGGAAATCTTAATATAAATTTGACAGCCTACACAATCTAAATAGCATATTTTGTGATAAGAATGTTAATATTTATTTAATTGTTTATAAATATCCCAAGCATAGAGTAATTCTATCAAATAGGTATCGAGTACGATCAATTTCTACAATGATATACGTTTACAGTCCTCCGGCATTAGTTGGATTTTCGTCAGAAAAATCAAAGCCGTCGCCATCAGTAGAATATTCACTCTCACACACTTCACTTACAGACCAATCAAATTGGATCCAAAAAAAGTATTTTGAGGAATTAATTTCCAGAAAGCTGGAAATTGTTTTAATACCTTCGCTTGTTCCTAAATGCGTGTAATCCGAGTTTGCACCATCCCAAGTGTTCTGCATAAATTTTGGGACCCGATAACTTTGACATTTTTCCTCTTTTCAGGTTTTTGCTTGTAGCTCAAGAACGGTACGTCGGACGGAAAATATCAATCACTTCAATATTAAAGAAGGTGATATTCTGCGTTGACTGAACATCTAAAACATGAAATTCGGTTCATTGGTACAGCCGAAATCAAAAGTTCAAAACTGGGAAAATTTCTCATTTAGGCGCAAACTTACATTTTGCGACTTTTCAAGACCACATATCTTCGGAATAGTTCTCCTATTGAACTCTGAAATCGTGAAAATAAAATCAGCTCTTTCATACAAAGTTGTTATACCAATTCGACCGAAATGTACGAAACGGCTGATTTTTCATCAGAAGGAAGTGGAAGACTTTTGTGGCGTGACGTATGGTACTTCAAAGCAGCACGTCTACACTAGGTTTTTAAAGGTACAGAGGTATGATGCAGTTGTTGCGATCCTTCTTGACTGGTTTTCATCTCACTATCCCATCCCAACTGGACAATTTGTGATGTCCATTAGCACAGGAGTAACTGGCGATGTGAAAATTGACTGCCATGAAGCGTTTGAAAAAGGGATTCATTGTATTGCTAAGATTATTGGCAACGACTTCAGTAATGGCAAGTTTCTACGAGAAAAAAAACCAGAGTAGTTCCTCTTAAAGCATTCAACACAAAAGTCAGGATTCACGGCGAAGATATACCAGTAAATCCAGATACACTTTTCCGACGCATAACACTTCTTAAAAAACTGAGGAACTGTTCAAACATTTTTTTTTTGAGTTAGCTCCTTATCCCCTTTCTATTTTTGATGACTCAGGAATGCGGAATACAAAGAAATCTATGTTCTACAATTTACTTTCACCAGTTACTGATCCACCAGCTCTTGCAGGTAGTGCCATTGTAATTGTTGGGGGTTCCTTCTACATCGAGTGGTTTGGGAATCCAAGGAAAATTTTTCAACAATTCTCTACTAATATGTTGACAACGTTAAGCAATACTACAACCCTGCCACTACCCTGATGATGCATCAGTAAGGAACACAAAACCAGCTGAGCGTCTTCGCCGTAAAAGCAAGCACTCTTCTTCTAACGTAGTGTTCACTGAAACGATGACTGCAACCATGCCGAAAGAACAATTTTTGTCCAACGACAGCAATAAAGAACGGCTTATCTCCATGCTGCATGAGAAATTAGTACAGCAGGGGCTTGAAGTGAGGCAAGCTCTTAAGGATGCATACACACTCATCATCAATACCGCCATTCAAGTGGCAGAGAACTTTGCGACGGTCATAATAATCGGAGAGGACACCGATCTATTGATCCTATTAACTGTCAAAGCACCAAATTCTAACATTTACCTCATGAAACCTGGAAAGTGGACCTCTCAGAACTCGTTTTACTCTCCGAGGTACTTCAACTTCTCGTCTGCTGTCAAAGAGAACCTACTGTTCTTACATGCTATCAGTGGGTGTGGTACAACCTCTGCATTCTATCGCCAAGGGAAGTTTAAGTGTGTCAAACTTCTTCAAAACAACACGGCTTTACAGGAGGCTGTCAAGGATTTACACCATGCAGATGCTGATCCTGAGGACCTCATTTCAGCAGGTCAACTATTCCTGGCGGCCCAATATTCACCTATGGCCAATGAGACCTCCTTGGACAAAATCCGCCACGAGATATTCTCAAAATCCCTCATAATGCCAACTTTCAATCAGGCCTCTCTCACATCAACAAACGCAGCGACCACCCAACATATTCTGCGTGTCTACCACCAAATCAAAGGCTGGTATGATAGACCAAAGGATCCTCTCAGCTGGGGTTGGAAGAGGACGGACCATGGCCTGCTCCCCAACATGAACACCAATGATCTTGCTCCAGCTGAAATCCTCAACACAGGGTCCTGCGGATGTAAGAAGGGAGTTGCAGCAGCCGGAAAGTTGGTATAATGTTCAACAATTTGCCTCAACTGCCACGGCCAGTCCTGCTCGAGTTCAGCACCATTCGAGGATAAGGGTGTGTACCACATGCTGATCGCCGCAGAAGCAGAAATAGGTGAGGACAGTCCCTTTGCAGATGATCTCGATGAGCAGCGGCTCGACATGCCAGCCCAGCTTGAGAGCTTTGTAGATGAAGGGCCATCGACATCTAAGAAAATGCGAGCATGATTGCTGCCTTATTTTCTCCTGCATGATTATTGATTTCTATACTATGTTTCTATTCATATTTTATTAATGTATGTCAATTTTAAATGTTCCTATTACTGTATTAACTATTATTAATAATGGTTACTAATTAAAGAATGTCAATATACAACTTTGTTCTAATTAAAATGTTTTTCATTCGTACTACTCCGAATCACTACTCGGAGTGTTTACATTTATATAACTAGTTTACTGATTTGCGTATATCTTAGATATTTGAATTGAAATGTTCTTAGCAGTGATCAGAGTAGGTAGATTGAATTTTCGTACTTTCATCATTATGTCATAACATGAACATGCCTTTTTTCGGAAAGATTCGCTATTTTCGGAATTTCATTATATATTTTTAATGCTGTAATTAATTTAGTTAACTAGTCATTTGAACTTAAAAGGGCTTAGCAAAATTGTCTATATAACGTGAAATGTTATTATCTACAGCTCTACAACTTTTATTCTATGGGGTTTTCAACAGGAGAATCTGTTTCAAAGATATGTGGTCTTGGAACGTCGCAAAATGTAAGTTTGCACATAAATGAGAAGTTTTTCCAGTTTTGAACCATCGATATTGGCTATACGAGTGAACCGAATTTGAAGGATCAGATGTTCATTCGGCGCAGATTTTAGCCTTCTTTAATATGGAACTGATTAATATTTACCGTCCGATGTACCGTTTTCGAGCTACAAGCAAAAACCTGAAAAAAGAGGAAACATTTTCAACGTTATTTGGGTTCCAAAAGTTATGCACACCTCTTGGGATGGTGCAAACTCGGATTAGCCTACATGCATTTAGGACCAAACGAAGGCATTAAAATGACTTCCAGCTTTCTGTAAATTAATTCCTCGAAAAAATCTAATTTGACTGGGCTATTAGCACCAAAACCGTATTTATTGCCCCTTCGCTGAAGGACCTAGCCATATTTATCACCACGTATATTAATAAGCTCATATACTTCAGAAGACAACGCACTGCAGCATGTTCAATGAATACCTCTTATAAATGCAGTTATTCATGGAACTTAAACTTATCGAGATCATCTGAGAAGGAATGGTTCCCGCGTTGTCTTCGTTACACTAGTTAAATCGCTGTGTGTCTGCAAATAAAACGAAAACAAAAAAAACATGGATCGGCCAGTGGCATTTTTATCAGATGCTCCCTCGACCGATATATATCGGCACCATAAGGGCTAATCCATAGCGGCGAGAATCTATAATCTACGAAGATAGATTAGTTTGGGGGAACAATACTATATTTGTTGATGGTATAGTCATATCTAAGTTTTGCGACATTAAAATGAATTGTTTTTATTTCAGATTAATGCCTTAATATGTTTCAGTAATAGTTACCACACTCACTACGTTTCCTAACGGGTTTTCTTGTATTTTGTTTTCAGAGGGCAGACACTGCAGGTTTGTTGGTGTTTTGTAGAGGTATTTGTCTCGTTTATTTGGATCTGATGATGCTCGCTTGACGAACTAAAACATGTCATCCCTTCTTCAATAGTCCTCAATAATGTTTATAAATCTTAATCCTTTGTAATTTAGTTCAGTCTCTTTTCCATTTTACGGTAATTGGAATGATTCTTATGTTGACCGACTGAAAGACAAAATATTAATTGTTAATGTGGCAACACTGAAGAATGGCTTCAAGGCTGTCTTTATTTTAAGTTGACCAACTAAAGATACAATATTAATTGTTAATATGGCAACACTGTAGAATGGCTTCATGGCTGTCTTTATTAGCCTACTTTCGATTTTTGCAAAAAATGAAAGTAGACTTATGAGATCTACTCAGGACCAAAACTTGTGTGTGTATGAGTGTGTGTACTCTGAATGTGCGTCCCCCCCCCCCCTATCAATTCTAACGACGTGAAACCGAATTGAACAAAATTTGGTACAGAGGTAGAACTAGCTAAAAGCACCTCAGTGTCATGTTTTATATCGCCATCATCTTGACGAAAACGTAATGGCGGCCTCCCAAATGTCCTAAGCTTAAATCAAATTACGACTTACCTAATCATCCGATCTCTACCAAATGCTGCAACAACGTATGTCTTTACGGCAAGTGTCTTTTGACTAAACTACAATGTCATCAGCCCAATAGTTTGCAGATGGCGGACATGTATGTGTGCAAATAGATTCTCCCTATCAATTCAAACACGGTGAAGCCGAATTGAGCGAAACTGGGTGCAGAAGTGGCACTAGCATAGGACACTTTAGCGTCATGTTTTATATCGCCGCCAACTTGACGAAAACGTAATGGCGGCAACCCAAATGTTAAAAGCATAAATCAAATTATGACCAACCTAATAATCTGATCTCCACCAAATTTTGCAACATTATACCATTATGTATGAAAACTCTTTTTACGGCAAGTGTCTTTTGACTAAACTACAAGGTCATCAACCCAATAATTTGCGGATAGCGGCCATGTATGTGCGCAAATCGATTCCCCCTATCTATTCAAACACGGTGAAACCGAATTGAACAAAATGTAGTACAGGGGTAGCACTTGCAAAGGGCACCTCAGTGTCATGTTTATTTCGCCGCCATCTTGACGAAAACGTAATGGCGGCCACCTAAATGATAGAAGCATAAATCAAATTATGACCTATCTAATAATCTGATCTCTACCGAATTTTGCAACAACATACCATTATGGTTCTGAAGTATAGGGGCTCTGACAACGCGGTCATGTAGCCCCGTGTACTTTGGGTGTGTGTAGAATCTGTCTGATAACTGGTGATAATTGTACACACATCAAGTCTGCAGTCCTTAATTGAATTAAATAACAGATAGCACACACTAATTTATAATTTTTAATTCAAGTAAGGTCTGCAGACTTCCCATGTTTCAAATAGTTCCTACTTTAGCCGCCAAACGCCTCCGTCAACGATTACAGTTCAGAACTTAGCTACCAGACGCCACTGCTCTTAGCAACGAACGTAGGAACCTAAGAGCGTTGTTCACATTCATAACCTATACAATTTAGCTTCACACAGGTGTAATTAGTGGAAGGTTCTTTAACATGCCTTAACTCTATGACATGGGACCGCCGGCTTTACTTCCCCTCCGAAGAAAGGCATTCTGAGGGATTTTGAAAGCACTTAAAAAGCACGTCGGCCGGATTTGAACCCGCGATCTTGGGCATAGAAACTTAGCATGCTACCAACTACATCACCGAAGCCGCCTATACCATTATTTGGGAAGCATATTTTGACAAGATCATCAGCCCAATAGTTTGTAGATGGTGGCCATGTATGTGCGCAAATAGATTCCCCCTATCAATTCAAACACGGTGAAACCGAATTGAACTACACTTGGTACATAGGTAGCACTAGCACCGAGCACCTCAGTGTCATGTTTTATATTGCCGCCATCTTGGTGGAAACGTAATGGCGGCCACCCAAATGTTCAAAGCTTGAATCAAATTACGACTAACCTAATCATCCGATCTCTACCAAATTTTTCAACAACATATATTCATATGGCGAGCGTCTTTTGGCTAAACTAAAAGGTCAGCAGCCCAATAGTTTCAGATGGAGGCCATGTATGTGTGCAAATCTATTCCCCCTATCAATTCAAACACGGTGAAATCAAATTGAACGAAATTTGGTACAGAGGTAGCGCTAGCAAAGGGCACTCCAGTGTCATGTTTTATATCACCTCCATCTTGACGGAAACGTAAAAGGCTGAAATCAAATTACGACCAACTTAATCATCTGATCTCTACTAAATTTTGTAACACATACTCACATTAGCCACTTATATCCGCTATGGAAAAGGATTGTAAGGACGTCGATACTCAGCCAGATACATCAACACTTCCCTACTGGGTGAATGACTAGGAAACCCTTGACGCATACAGTCATGCAATCACACTACTAATCAGTTACACATTTACTTGCAAATCAATATCCATAACAAAATGGTAGTATGAGAATCTCGAATCTCGAGCGTGAACGGTGAAGTTGAGACTAAGTGAGTTCTAGTAACTAACTGGCAGTATTATCGCACGTCGATTGCGAAATAAAAAGATGATCAGTTTCTATAAAAAAAATATGAACAAGCAAACCAAATAGTGCCTGAGGTTTATTTACTAAAATTTTACAGACATATAATGTTCCCTATCACCAATAAATTGAATAAAAATGAAATTATTATTATATAAGCTGGTAGATAAACTTTCTACCCTTAAAATGCAGTATGGATAAGAATTACGTTGCATGAAACAGATACACACACTAATACAGTCATCACAATTAACACCGGTTATCAGACAGATTCTACACACACCCAAAGTACACGGGGCTACATGACCGCGTTGTCGCAGCCCCTAAACTAAGGAACCAACCAACCAACCAACGTCATATTCAAAATAAATATAGAATGGATGCACTTAATAGTCACCCTGTGACTCGTTCACAATGAGCAGTCTGATCTCAGATCAGCAGTTCTCCAAATAAATTACTTTTACAATACAAAACCCTACTATATATACGGATCTGTTTCACACGTGAATATAAACTGAATAAGATATCAACTATAAGGACAATAATCTCTTATATATAATCCAAAACTGACTCATCACCGCAGGGCTCAAACCACTAGACCTAGAAAGCTGAAATTTTGCATGTTGGTTGATCCGAGTATGTAAAGGCTCACTAAGAAACGGTTTTTGAAAATTCAATTTGTAAGTGACTTTTTTCGGCCCTTTGGCATTGACAATCCAAAATTGACTCATCGACGCAGGGCTCAAACCACTAGACCTAGAAAGCTGAAATTTTGCATGTTGGTTGATCCGAGTATGTAGAGGCCCACTAAGAAACGGTTTTTGAAAATTCAATTTGTAAGTGACTTTTTTCGGCCCTTTGGCACTGAGCAAGAATAGTCGGTACAAAGTTCGGATTTAGCTCATTTTAAGCCACCAGATACGAGAAACAATACTCGGAGGTCCTGTAGGGACCCCGAAACACACTTTTTAAGTTCCTAAAATGAACGGTTTCGGAGATATTCCCAAATAACTGTTCCCTCTGAGAAACAGATCAACGTTACTATGGCAACCGCTGAAATATCGCAGACCGGGGATAGTTTTCTGGCAATATCTCGAAAACCGTTCGTTTTAGGGCCTTAAAACGCTGGGTTCGGTTCCCACTTCATTGAAGTGGAAACCACGAACGTTGCTCCTCACATTGATACGCGCAAAAAGAGCTATAATCCATATTTCTACGAGCAAATCGACTTGGAAAGTCTCATCTCTTATATATAATCCAAAACTGACTCATCACCGCAGGGCTCATACCACTAGACCTAGAAAGCTGAAATTTTGCATGTTGGTTGATCCGAGTATGTAAAGGCTCACTAAGAAACGGTTTTTGAAAATTCAATTTGTAAGTGACTTTATTCGGCCCTTTGGCATTGACAATCCAAAATTGACTCATCGACGCAGGGCTCAAACCACTAGACCTAGAAAGCTGAAATTTTGCATGTTGGTTGATCCGAGTATGTAAAGGCCCAATAAATGAACGGTTTCGGAGATATTCCCAAATAACTGTGTTCCCTCTGAGAAACAGATCAACGTTACTATGGCAACCGCTGAAATATCGCAGACCGGGGATAGTTTTCTGGCAATATCTCGAAAACCGTTCGTTTTAGGGCCTTAAAACGCTGGGTTCGGTTCCCACTTCTTAGAAGTGGAAACCACGAACATTGCTCCTCACATTGATACGCGCAAAAAGAGCTATAATCCATATTTCTACGAGCAAATCGACTTGGAGAGTCTCATCTCTTATATATAATCCAAAATTGACTCATCACCGCAGGGCTCAAACCACTAGACCTAGAAAGCTGAAATTTTGCATGTTGGTTGATCCGAGTATGTAAAGGCTCACTAAGAAACGTTTTTTGAAAATTCAATTTGTAAGTGACTTTTTTCGGCCCTTTGGCATTGACAATCCAAAATTGACTCATCGACGCAGGGCTCAAACCACTAGACCTAGAAATCTGAAATTTTGCATGTTGGTTGATCCGAGTATGTAGAGGCCCACTAAGAAACGGTTTTTGAAAATTCAATTTGTAAGTGACTTTTTTTTGGCCCTTTGGCACTGAGCAAGGACAGTCGGTACAAAGTTCGGATTTAGCTCATTTTAAGCACCAGATACGAGAAACAATACTCGGAGGTCCTGTAGGGACCCCGAAACACACTTTTATGTTCCTGAAATGAACGGTTTCGGAGATATTCCCAAATAACTGTGTTCCCTCTGAGAAACAGATCAACGTTACTATGGCAACAGCTGAAATATCGCAGACCGGGGATAGTTTTCTGGCAATATCTCGAAAACCGTTCGTTTTAGGGCCTTAAAACGCTGGGTTCGGTTCCCACTTCTAGCCACGAACGTTGCTCCTCGCATTGATACGCGTAAAATGAGATATATTTTATTTATAGAGGTTGCTTTTGGGGCTCGGATACGATCGTGATTTTGAGTCTAATTTTATACTCTTTCGACTGGTTGTTGTGAGCGAGCTTTCAGAAGTTTACTCAAATTTACAATGTTAAGATACTTTCTATTTTGCACGGTATGCTTTCATTTTCTTTATAAATTTGTTTTTTGTTATCTGAATATTTTTGTTTGCCAATTTTGATCTGCTCTTTTACGTTTTTAACCATGATCTGCAACGTATATTCACAGTCGAATGTGTCGTATTCTACCGGCTGTCACGTTAGTTATTATTGTTTCTTAATTACTCTTACTGAGGAATTGGGCAAACTTATTTCAATAAAGTTGGTATTTTGTCTTTCACGGCCATTGAATCCCCGCACAAGGGACGGCTTAAACCTAGAAAAGTTGCTGAGTTGTACTAATGGACTAATGGTGCAGCAGAAAAGAGGAGAATTGAAGCTTTTGAAATGTGGTGATACAGGAGAATGATGATCAGATGGGTAGATAGGGTAACAAATGAAGAGGTATTAAGACGAGTGGGAGAGGAGAGATGTTCCTGGCGACTGCTAATGAAGAGAAGAGATAGGAGGGTAGTACACATATTATGACACCCAGGAATAGCAAGCTTACTGTCGACCAAATTATTGTGTGCACTCGAGTTTGAAGGTTGTTTGTGAAGTAACCAATAGACCTTCGTAAAATCCAATTACATCATCATTTTTGTCGTTCGATTTTACGTTAGTTCATGTAGGTTTGGAGTTTTTAATTTATATTTTAATATTTTTTATCGCTGTTGAAACACAAAAAGTGCCCGTTTTTAAGCGTGTTTCAACCATGCGTCACATTTAAGAATTATTATCTCAAAAACCCGTCATCATATCGAATCCAAATTTTAACACAATATACATTGGAATGTTGTATAACTGGTTTATTAATTTCAAAATTTTGTATGTTCAAGAACGAATGTTGTTATCATTTTTGTAAGGTAACTCTTTCTCGGCTCGGGGTCGTTGGAAAATGTAGTTCTTGGTTGCGTTGTAATCCTTATACATCAAAAAGTTATGCTGTATGACTGTGAAATAGGTAAATTAATTCACTTATTTTATATCGGTTTGTATTTGTACGGAGAATTAAATCATGGTTCACCAGCTAGCCGCTCCGGGAAATGCTGTACATCGTTGCTGATATGGAGCCCATCACTTCCGAGCGAGACACGCCATGACGCGTGATGTAGCCCATCTTGGCAATGATGTACTGCTTTCACCGGAGCGGCTAACTGGTGAACCATGTCTTAATTCTCCGTACAAATACAAACCGATATAAAATAAGTGAATTAATTTACGTATTTCACAATCATACAGCATACCGTTTTGATGTATAAGGATTACAACGCGATCAAGAACTACATTTTCAAACCATCCCGAGCTGAGGAAAAGTTACCTTACAAAAATGATAACAACTTTGTTTCTTGGCCACACAAAATTTTAAAATTAATAAACCTGTTATACAACATTCCAATGTATATTGTGTTAAAATTTGGATTCGATCTGATGACGGGTTTGTGAGATAATAATTCTTAAATGTGACGCATTGTTGAAAATCGCATAAAAACGGGCACTTCTTGTGTTCCAACTGTGATAAAAAATATTAAAATATAAATTAAAAATTCCGAACCTATATGATCTAACGTAAAATAGAACGACGAAAATGATGATGTTATTGGATTTTATATAGGTCTATCGGTTACTTCACAAACAAACTTCAAACTCGAGTACACATGATAGTTTGGTCGACAGTAGTTATGGATGGGAGGGTCGCGGACTAGAACTGTAGGGGTAAACCAGGGTTAAACAGATTGCCTCGGATGTAGGGTGTGGTAGCTATGTAGAAATGAAACGATTAGCTCAGGAGAGGGAGACATGGAGGGCTGCATCAAACCAGTAAAAAAAACTGAAGACTCAAACAACAACAATCAGGAATTTTAATTACTTAGAGAGGCATGTGGGGCAAAAGGGTCGTTGGAGAATTTCAATCTCTGGGATGGAACACTGGAAGAGACTGCATAATGTACATCAGCGGCCAAGGTGAGCGATATTTAACTATAGGTCTATTAATAGGGATATGTTTGCGTTCAAATCATCAATTAGTGTGGCCAAATTACATCCAGAATAGCTTAAGAAAAGATTACTTTTAATTCCCCATATTCCGATAGATTTGCCATTCCAGTGTGCAAGAGTGCAGTTCCCTCTTCAAACAATATTCGCAATTTATTTAACAAAACGCAATGACACACACGTAACAGTAGCACGTGTACATTTAGACAAAACCATTTTTTCCCATGGCCAACTGTATGTGGCGTGCTCGCGAGCTTCCGGACAACAAAATCGTTATGTCTCAGCAGAAGATGTCAAAACCAAAAAAGTAATTTTAAAATGTGTTAACATATTGTAACATCGAACCCTGCAGACCTTCACAACTCTATAAAATTCCCACTTTGCTGATCATATCAATATACTGTATGTATCAGAATATTCAGAATTAGAATGGACACACCTATAGCCGCGATTGCTGTAATAGAATATACCAATTATCAGCAATAATGCATCGTCTCCATTGTCTTGATCGCGGGCGAAGCCGCGGGTACCTGCTAGTATATTTATATAAGTGAAATTTCCGTGTCCAGCACGGTATTCAAAAATCTTTACTATATCTGACGTGACTGTCAATCTATAAGCGCTTCTGTCTTACAAACAATTCTTTCCAACACTTGTTCACAAAATAATGAATTCTAGTATCACTTGAGTTTCTGTCGTAGTTAGTTGAACTATTTATAACAAACGGTTAAGTTGATTATAGTTCTAGATTGTCATAGCAATGAATAATAATAATAACATTAAAGATCGAGACGGCACTACGTGATTACATAATAGAAGTCGTGGATTTGATAATAACGCTGACTGACATGATAAACACACAAATACTGTACAATCCAGATGCCAGTTACTTTTCCAACACACTGTAGTAATACTTTGCTCCAACGGCAATACTCATATTCCTTTCATGTACGTGAACAACACTTCGTATTTGCGTCAACTATGCTTTCCAAACATGACATACTTCCTTTCTCTCCTCTCAACAATGATCATTACATTAACACTGCACGGCATTCCTCCAATACAAACCCATCTTGCTACATACTTGTAGAAGAATCAGTGGTCCTACAAGGTAAACACTACCTGTGCCATACGGTTCATGACGCACTCCTAACCTCCTCATCTCTAAATTACTTATCTTCGTGCTCATTCTTGTTCACAACTTACATCTAGTATAACATTCCACGTAAATTTCATTAATATATTTCGTTCATAAACCTTTTGAACATACTATATTTCCACGTTAAACGGTAGTCCGCTCGTCTTTCCCATTTAATAACAATAAAGCTTTTCTTTCCGCTTCTGGTAAACATTCATGAATCAACTATTCATATTTAAACTTGTTTCAACACATATTAGACTTCAGGTAGATCTATAAGTCTCCTGGTCTGTGATTTCATTACAGCAATTTATTGCAAAATAATTGTTGCTAATTATAGGCATCACTGGACTTCCATTGTCAACAATGTAATCCTATCTGACATTTATATCGGTTATAACAATTATCCATGACTTAATTAACGTCATATAATGTTGACATTCCACAATTGGAATTGTTCTCGTACAATATTATTGTTTATAATAATTAAACATTGTTGCAGTTTAACTCTGTCTTCTTAAAATGTTATTTAACAGTGTTATATCATTTTACATACCGTAAGTGCTTTCGTTGAATAACGATGTAACCTAGCAATATTGAGGAAAACGAATTTTTGCTTATCACGCAAGTGTAACGATCGGAGCATTCCCTTGCATAAAACAGTTTTCGTCAACAGTGAGTATGTTAAACGTTCCTAAAGAAATACTAAAACGAAATATCTACGACCAAATACAAGTAAAATTACGTCTAAAATGACACACGTTCACGTAAATGAAAATTACAAAGAAATCTCTAAAATAGACGGAATAATAGCATGAGTTATTCTAAAGAAAATCTACAAAATGAATTGGTCACCCTTGAAATACCTACAAATACTACAACAATCTACTGAGATAGTGGATCAGTCAATTCTGTACCTATCCGATGATCTGCTTCTGAAATACCTCGTCCAATAGGTTCGATGTTTCTCCCCTGGGCTGGCGTGCGCTGGTCACCTCACCTGTCTGAAGTGAGTAGGTACTTGGAGCGTGGCGAACAGCTGAGCGCGTTCCTCTCCCCCGTGCTGCAACCACCTGCCTCCGTCGTCTCGCTGCATGGTCTTGTTTCTTCTCGGCTTGTGGCCTAGAAACTGGAACCTGGAACATTGGCGTCTTCAGATAACATCTCGTCGTCGAAGTAGCTTTGAGCGTCCTAGTTGACATCTCTAAGTTTGTGATGGACCAGAGTTATTACGAACCCTAAAAACGTTACAATACGTTCTGAGTTTATAAATGAAATAACACCCCTAAATTAAAATAATACCATAAGTTCGGTTCATCAAAAGTAAATACAATTACTCTATACATCACGAATCTCCATTCTATCTCTATAACAGTATTTACATCCATGTGGATCCAATCTCTTTTAACTATTTGCAATTTATCTACAACATTTTTACAATATCTAACTCGTAGCATTGTCTGTCTGCGAGTTTCACTGCCATAACTCGTCTTTGAACTTTTTGAAGAAAGACACAGGAATTTATGAAAATCGAGAACCACCTACTCAAATTACCTTG
This sequence comes from Meconema thalassinum, assembly GCA_946902985.2. Taxonomy (NCBI): domain Eukaryota; kingdom Metazoa; phylum Arthropoda; class Insecta; order Orthoptera; family Tettigoniidae; genus Meconema; species Meconema thalassinum. The sequence goes on along the minus strand of OX336395.1, from coordinate 16,703,321 downwards.
CATGTGTTCGTCGTAATAGTGTGTCATGGCCGTTCAACAAAGCCTAGCTCATGCTTTAATAATCCAGCTCTGGGTCAATCTATTATTAATAATAATAACAATGAAATATTGCTTCAATGCAATTTCCTAATTCGTGCGTTTTCCGACGATACATGACATTCTATAGTCGCCTTTAAACGTCAAATTAACGCATCTTTATCTTATACAGCTTTCTCATATATTATAATACAGACACATGTGGAATAAATCTTCACATAGGCCTTCAACATCTCCTCAAGATTCAGTTCCCAAAATATAGCTTCACCTTTAAACTGCCATGATAATTCAAAAACAACAACTTTCCACTTATTAACTCTGTTATAAATATTCCCATCGTCAACATGATCGATTGGAATCCAAATTCCAATATAAAATACATTCTTTCATGCTCAATTATTACAACAATCCGTACTTCCAGCAATTAAAAATCTGCAGACTATCTCCTACGAAAGACATGTTTCACATACTTGCAGTAGGCCTACTTCAACGAATTAAAAATCCACAACATTCATCATTACAAGTTAATAATAATACTTCCCTGCTTGTCGTTCATAATTGTTGCAATCAACAATGTTTTACCCTTTGACCGCCAGCCATATACGCGGTGTCCGTACCCTATACTGTCAAGGCCTAATCTGCGGTAAATTATACGTAATAACTTCTGAACTATTTATGTATATTGGATGCTCTTTTTAATGCTCTGGGTGTTTATTAATGTACTTAATGGACTCTTATTCAATAATTTATATTAAATGCAGTGATAATGGAAATAAATATTAACTTAAAAAAAATTAATAGAAAATTCATGATCAAAAATCCTTAAGAATAAAAAATATTTTTACGTTCGAAAACTGCTTTATTTTAGAGAGGTGATGTTTCCAATATCACATAGTCTCTAAAAATTTGAGCTTTCTATAAAATAATACAGCTACAATAAGTTATTATTATTTTTATTACTGTAACATGAATTTTCTAATTCTTACATTATATGCAAATGGCTGCAGTCCCAGGCTACTTCTAAGTAAAAATGTTTACTAATGTCTATTTCACTAGTTCACACAATTGAACACTCCAGAATTCACTGTTTGGGTGAGAAGAAACTAATTACCTAACATTTACACATGCTTATTACGCGCTATAGCAATTGTGTTTAGAGAGGCACATTCTTTAGAAATGTGTCTGGTCTTTTTTCTTCTACCACCTCGAATTGTACTAATCTTGCTGTATACCGAACAATAGCGTTCTTTTTTTTCTGTAAAAGTTGAAAGGCTTCGTTGCCCGCCCGCGATAGCTGAATTTGCGCTTGGTTACTCAGCAGCAAGTTCCCCAGTGTGACAAACTTTAAAACTTGTTGTATATAGTCTTATTTAATCCACTACTAGACCAAAACATATATTGTGAACTATTAAAACGAATAAGTAACTTGTAAACTACATTTTTAGGGAACGTCCGATCAATCGGACGTTGGCAGTCAAAGGGTTAAATTCTCTCTCCACATTCTAATGCAATCTGCATTTGCTACTCAAAATGCTTTAAATTTCCATTTGAACAAGTATAGTCCTTACAATTCGTTTCAGTATTTAACAAAACCTTTATTGAGTTTCTGTCACATTTCAAATTGACTTCTGCGTAAAATTAAGTGATCAGCTGTTATCGTCTGATACTCAAGAAATCTCAATTATTTTCGTTTAAAAATTGATAATTGTAATATTGTCCTGTTATACAATGTCTATCTCACATTACTTTAATGTTCCAATAAGAACCATAGTCACCCGTTTTAATTTACGCCCCTTTACTTTTCCTTCTCTTGTGCCAATTGTTCTCTCTTTTTCTCGGTTATTACTAGAGACGAGAATTATAGGCACTAAAACAGTTAAAAGAGGCCGGTATATAGGCTCTTAAAATAGCCAAAATAGGCATGTAAATAGGCACTAACATGTAAAATAGGCAACAAAATAGGCATGAATAAATTTCTTGTAATTTAATAACATATTTAATTACTACAAAAGGAATTAACAATAAGCAACTTATAATTTAATAACATACTTATCTTATATATAAAAGTGAAAGTCAGTATGTATGTATGTATGTATGAGGGTGGGTGGGTGGATTTGTTCCGTATACAAATCTACACCGTTCCACCAATCTCAACCAAATTTTGCATACACATAGTTTAGGACCCAGAAGGAACGGCTGGCTACATGAATTTTCGATTGTCTTTCTCATTCTTCGGATTTTGGCCTCTTTGCTCTCAAGCAAAGGCTAATAAAAGCAGAAAATAAACTGATGAAGTAATAGCAAGGCCGGCCATCTCCATAGCAACAGTAGCTCGAGACGGGACCACCAAGTTTCCAACTATCTTGGTAAGAGGCCATGCTACACCCACTGCCAGCTAGATCGCATCCCTCCAAGCTGCTTTAAACTGCCTGGCCATTCAACACATGATAGGTTATAGCATCAACGCACTCATCGCCGCTGCATTTTCACTCCCAGCTGGATCGCATCCCTCCTGGCTGCTTTGAACTGCCTGTCCATTCAACACAAGATAGGTTACAGCACCAACGTACTGATCGCCGCTGCATTTTCACTCCCAGCTGGATCGCATCCCTCCTGGCTGCTTTAAACTGCCTGTCCATTCAACACAAGATAGGTTACAGCACCAACGCACTGATCGTCGCTGCATTTTCACTCCCAGCTGGATCGCATCCCTCCTGGCTGCTTTAAACTGCCTGTCCATTCAACACATGATAGGTTACAGCACCAACGCACTGATCGCCGCTGCATTTTCACTCCCAGCTGGATCGCATCCCTCCTGGCTGCTTTAAACTGCCTGTCCATTCAACACATGTTAGGTTACAGCACCAACGCACTGATCGCCACTGCATTTTCACTCCCAGCTGGATCGCATCCCTCCTGGCTGCTTTAAACTGCCTGTCCATTCAACACAAGATAGGTTACAGCACCAACCCACTGTGATCGCCGCGGCATTTTTAACTGCTAGCTGTTTCGCATCCCACCTGGCTGCTTTAAACTGTCTGCCCATTCAACATTCAGACGCGTACAGGATATACTGTATATTAATTCACCGTTAGGTTGCAGCGCCAACCTAACGCGGCTTTTGAAGGGGACAATACCTGAAACGAAGGGCTTTTAACTTTGGAGGCTTAATATCGAGATTGAAAAAACGCGAAAACATGACACTAAGTTAGTTCTTTTGTTATTCAATCAGCATCAAGTTTATGATATTAATTCACACACATACTAACGGGTTAATTTTAAAATAGGTAAGACCTGTTAGTGACGAGTGGGCCAGCTGACTGGGACCCCATGTTTAAAATAGATAAGACCTGTTAGTGAGGAGTGGGCCAGCTGACTGGGACCCCATGTTTAAAATAGATAAGACCTGTTAATGAGTGGGCCAGCCGACTGGGACCCCATGTTAAAAATAGATAAGACCTGTTAGTGAGGAGTGGGCCAGCTGACTGGGACCCCATGTTTAAAATAGATAAGACCTGTTAGTGAGGAGTGGGCCAGCTGACTGGGACCCCATGTTTAATATAGATAAGACCTGTTAGTGAGGAGTGGGCCAGCTGACTGGGACCCCATGTTTAATATAGATAAGACCTGTTAGTGAGGAGTGGGCCAGCTGACTGGGACCCCATGTTTAAAATAGATAAGACCTGTTAATGAGGAGTGGGCCAGCTGACTGGGACCCCATGTTTAAAATAGATAAGACCTGTTAGTGAGGAGTGGGCCAGCTGACTGGGACCCGATGTTTAAAATAGGTAAGACCTGTTAATGAGGAGTGGGCCAGCTGACTGGGACCCCATGTTTAAAATAGATAAGACCTGTTAATGAGTGGGCCAGCTGACTGGGACCCGATGTTTAAAATAGATAAGACCTGTTAGTGAGGAGTGGGCCAGCTGACTGGGACCCGATGTTTAAAATAGGTAAGACCTGTTAGTGAGGAGTGGGCCAGCTGACTGGGACCCCATGTTTAAAATAGATAAGACCTGTTAGTGAGGAGTGGGCCAGCTGACAGGGACACCATGTTTAATATAGATAAGACCTGTTAGTGACGAGTGGGCCAGCTGACTGGGACCCCATGTTTAAAATAGATAAGACCTGTTAGTGAGGAGTGGGCCAGCTGACTGGGACCCCATGTTTAAAATAGATAAGACCTGTTAATGAGTGGGCCAGCCGACTGGGACCCCATGTTTAAAATACACACATCAAAAAAAGTTTTGCATCACCTCGGTTCCAAGAGTTCCGGAACCGTTAAATACAAAGGGAATAGAGATCAACACAAACAACATTTCAGCTCGTTTTATTGCTCATGAGACCCAAACATTGCATGTTGTACCATCATACAGCTAGACTTTAAGCATTTGTGCTCCAGATTGCAGTACACACCACTACCTCTAATACCCAGTAGCACGTCCTCTTGCATTGATGCATGCCTGTATTCGCCGTGGCATACTATCCACAAGTTCATCAAGACACTGTTGGTCCAAATTGTCCCACTCCTCAACGACAATTCGGCGTAAATCTCTCAGAGTGGTTGGTGGGTCAAGACGTCCATAAACAGCCATTTTCAACATATCCCAGGCATGTTCGATAGGGTTCATGTCTGGCGAACATGCTGGCCACTGCAGTCGAGCGATGTCGTTATCTTGAAGGAACGCATTCACAAGATGTGCACGATGAGGTCGAGAATTGTCGTCCATGAAGACAAATGCCTCTCCAATATTCTGCCGATATGGTTGCACTATGGGTCGGAGGATGTCATTCATGTATCGTAAAGCCGTTTCGGAGCCTTCCATGACCACCAGTGGCATACGTCGGCCCCACATAATGCCACCCCAAAACATCAGGGAACCACCACCTTGCTGCACTCGCTGGACAGTGTGTCTAAGACGTTCAGCCTGACCAGGGTGCCTCCAAACACGTCTCCGACGATTGTCTGGTTGAAGGCATATGCGACACTCATCGGTGAAGAGAACGTGATGCCAATTCCGTGGGGTCCATTCAGCATGTTGTTGGGCCCATCTGTACCGCGCTGCATGGTGTCGGGGTTGCAAAGCTGGACCTCGCCATGGACGTCGGGAGTGAAGTTGCGCATCATGCAGCCTATTGCGCACAGCTTGAGTTGAAACACGACGTCCTGTGGCTGAACGAAACGCATTATTCAACATGGTGGCATTGCTGTCAGGGTTCCTCCGAGCGGCAATCCGTAAGTAGCGGTCATCCACTACAGTAGTAGCCCTTGGGCGGCCTGAGCGAGGCCTGTCATCGACAGTTCCTGTATCTCTGTACCTCCTCCATGTCCGAACAACATCGCTTTGGTTCACTCTGAGACGCCTGGAAACTTCCCTTGTTGAGAGCCCTTCTTGACACAAAGTAACAATGCGGACGCGATCGAACTGCGGTATTGACCTTCTAGGCATGGTAGAACTACAGACAACATGAGCAGCGTACCTTCGTCCTGGTGGAATGACTGGAACTGATCGGCTGTCATACCCCCTCCGTCTAATAGGCCCTGCTCATGCATGGTTGTTTACATCTTTGAGCAGTTTTAGTGACATCTATGAACAGTCAAAGGGACTGTATCTTGGATACAATATACACAGTCAACGTCTATATGCCGGAGATCTGGGAACCGAGGTGATGCAAAACTTTTTTTGATGTGTGTAGATAAGACCTGTTAGTGAGGAGTGGGCCAGCTGACTGGGACCCCATGTTTAAAATAGATAAGACCTGTTAGTGAGGAGTGGGCCAGCTGACTGGGACCCCATGTTTAATATAGATAAGACCTGTTAGTGAGGAGTGGGCCAGCTGACTGGGACCCCATGTTTAATATAGATAAGACCTGTTAGTGAGGAGTGGGCCAGCTGACTGGGACCCCATGTTTAAAATAGATAAGACCTGTTAATGAGGAGTGGGCCAGCTGACTGGGACCCCATGTTTAAAATAGATAAGACCTGTTAGTGAGGAGTGGGCCAGCTGACTGGGACCCGATGTTTAAAATAGGTAAGACCTGTTAATGAGGAGTGGGCCAGCTGACTGGGACCCCATGTTTAAAATAGATAAGACCTGTTAATGAGTGGGCCAGCTGACTGGGACCCGATGTTTAAAATAGATAAGACCTGTCAGTGAGGAGTGGGCCAGCTGACTGGGACCCGATGTTTAAAATTGGTAAGACCTGTTAGTGAGGAGTGGGCCAGCTGACTGGGACCCCATGTTTAAAATAGATAAGACCTGTTAGTGAGGAGTGGGCCAGCTGACTGGGACACCATGTTTAATATAGATAAGACCTGTTAGTGAGGAGTGGGCCAGCTGACTGGGACCCCATGTTTAATATAGATAAGACCTGTTAGTGAGGAGTGGGCCAGCTGACTGGGACCCCATGTTTAAAATAGATAAGACCTGTTAGTGAGGAGTGGGCCAGCTGACTGGAACCCGATGTTTAAAATAGGTAAGACCTGTTAGTGAGGAGTGGGCCAGCTGACTGGGACCCCATGTTTAAAATAGATAAGACCTGTTAGTGAGGAGTGGGCCAGCTGACTGGGACCCGATGTTTAAAATAGATAAGACCTGTTAATGAGGAGTGGGCCAGCTGACTGGGACCCCATGTTTAAAATAGATAAGACCTGTTAATGAGTGGGCCAGCTGACTGGGACCCGATGTTTAAAATAGATAAGACCTGTTAATGAGTGGGCCAGCTGACTGGGACCCGATGTTTAAAAGAGATACGACCTGTTAATGAGGAGTGGGCCAGATGACTGGGACCCGATGTTTAAAATAGATAAGACCTGTTAATGAGTGCGCCAGCTGACTGGGACCCAATGTTTAAAATGGGTAAGACCTGTTAGTGAGGAGTGGGCCAGCTGACTGGGACCCGATGTTTAAAATAAATAAACCTGTTAATGAGGAGTGGGCCAGTTGACTGGGACCCCATGCTTAAAATGGACAAGACCTGTTAATGAGTGGGCCAGCTGATTGGGACCCGATGTTTAAAATAGATAACACCTGTTAGTGAGGAGTGGGCCAGCTGACTGGGAACCCATGTTTAAAATAGATAACACCTGATAATGAGTGGGCCAGCTGTCTGGGACCCCATGTATAAAATAGATAAGGCCTGTTAATGAGTGGGCCAGCTGACTGGGACCCGATGATTAAAATAGATAAGACCTGTTAGCGAGGAGCGTGCCAGCTGACTGGGACGCCATGTTTAAAATAGATAAAACCTGTTAATGAGAAGTGGGCTAGCTGACTGGGACCCGATGTTTAAAATAGATAAGACCTGTTAGTGAGGAGTGGGCCAGCTGACTGGGACCCGATGTTTAAAATAGGTAAGACCTGTTAGTGAGGAGTGGGCCAGCTGACTGGGACCCCATGTTTAAAATAGATAAGACCTGTTAGTGAGGAGTGGGCCAGCTGACTGGGACACCATGTTTAATATAGATAAGACCTGTTAGTGAGGAGTGGGCCAGCTGACTGGGACCCCATGTTTAATATAGATAAGACCTGTTAGTGAGGTGTGGGCCAGCTGACTGGGACCCCATGTTTAAAATAGATAAGACCTGTTAGTGAGGAGTGGGCCAGCTGACTGGGACCCGATGTTTAAAATAGGTAAGACCTGTTAGTGAGGAGTGGGCCAGCTGACTGGGACCCCATTTTTAAAATAGGTAAGACCTGTTAATGAGGAGTGGGCCAGCTGACTGGGACCCGATGATTAAAATAGACAAGACCTGTTAATGAGTGGGCCAGCTGACTGGGACCCGATGTTTAAAATGAGTAAGACCTGTTAGTGAGGAGTGGGCCAGCTGACTGGGACCCGATGTTTAAAATAGGTAAGACCTGTTAGTGAGGAGTGGACCAGCTGATTGGGACCCGATGTTTAAAATAGATAACACCTGTTAGTGAGGAGTGGGCCAGCTGACAGGGAACCCATGTCTTAAATAGATAACACCTGTTAATGAGTGGGCCAGCTGTCTGGGACCCCATGTACAAAATAGATAAGACCTGTTAATGAGTGGGCCAGCTGACTGGGACCCGATGATTAAAATAGATAAGACCTGTTAGCGAGGAGCGTGCCAGCTGACTGGGACCCAATGTTTAAAATAGGTAAGACCTGTTAGTGAGGAGTGGGTCAGCTGACTGGGACCCCATGTTTAAAATAGATATGACCTGTTAGTGACGAGTGGGCCAGCTGACTGGGACCCCATGTTTAAAATAGATAAGACCTGTTAATGAGGAGAGGGCCAGCTGACTGGGACCCCATGCTTAAAATAGATAAGACCTGTAAATGAGAAGTGGGCCAGCTGACTGGGACCTCATGTTTAAAATAGATAAGACCTGTTAGTGAGCAGTGGGCCAGCTGAATGGGACCCCATGTTTAAAATAGATAAGACCTGTTAATGAGGAGTGGGCCAGCTGACTGGGACCCCATATTTAAAATAGATAAGACCTGTTAGTGAGGAGTGGGCCAGATGACTGGGACCCCATGTTTAAAATGGATAAGACCTGTTAATGAGAAGTGAACCAGCTGACTGGGACCCATGTTTAAAATAGATAAGACCTGTTAGTGAGGAGTGGGCCAGCTGACTGGGACCCCATGTTTAATATAGATAAGACCTATTAATGAGTGGGCCAGCTGACTGGGACCCCATGTTTAAAATTGATAAGACCAGTTTTTGAGGAGTGGGCCAGCTGACTGGGACCCCATGTTTAAAATAGGTAATACCTGTTAATGAGGAGTTGGACAGCTGAGTGGGACCCCATGTTTAAAATAGATAAGACCTGTTAATGAGGAGTGGGCCAGCTGACTGGGACCCCATGTTTAAAATAGATAAGACCTGTTAATGAGAAGCGAACCAGCTGACTGGGACCCATGTTTAAAATAGATAAGACCTGTTAGAGAGGAGTGGGCCAGCTGACTGGGACCCCATGTTTAATATAGATAAGACCTATTAATGAGTGGGCCAGCTGACTGGGACCCCATGTTGAAAATAGTTAAGACCAGTTTATGAGGAGTGGGCCAGCTGACTAGGACTCCATGTTTAAAATAGGTAAGACCTGTTAATGAGGAGTGGGACAGCTGAGTGGGACCCCATGTTTAAAATAGATAAGACCTGTTAATGAGGAGTGGGCCAGCTGACTGGGACCCCATGTTTAAAATAGATAAGACCTGTTAATGAGGAGGGGGCCAGCTGACTGGGACCCCATGTTTAAAATAGATCAGACCTGTTAATGAGGAGTGGGCCAGCTGACTGGGACCCCTTGCTTAAAATAGATAAGACCTGTTAATGAGGATTGGGCCAGCTGACTGGGACCCCATGTTTAAAATAGATAAGACCTGTTAATGAGGAGTGGCCCAGCTGACTGGGACCCCATGTTTAAAATAGATAAGACCTGTTAATGAGGAGCGGGCCAGCTGACTGGGACCCCATGTTTAAAATAGTTAAGACCTGTTAAAGAGGAGGGGACCGGCTGACTGGGACCCCATGTTTAAAATAGATAAGACCTGTTAATGAGGAGTGGGCCAGCTGACTGGGACCCCGTGTTTAAAATAGATAAGACCTGTTAATGAGGAGTGGGCCAGCTGACTGGGACACCATGTTTAAAATAGATAAGACCTGTTAATGAGGAGGGGGCCAGCTGACTGGGACCCCATGTTTAAAATAGTTAAGACCAGTTAATGAGGAGGGGACCAGCTGACTGGGACCCCATGTTTAAAATAGATAAGACCTGTTAATGAGGAGTGGGCCATCTGACTGGGACACCATGTTTAAAATAGATAAGACCTGTTAATGAGGAGGGGGCCAGCTGACTGGGACCCCATGTTTAAAATAGATAAGACCTGTTAATGAGGAGAGGGCCAGCTGACTGGGACCCCATTTAAATTGATAAGACCTGTTAATGAGGAGTGAGCCAGCTGACAGGGACCCCATGTTTAAAATAGATAAGACCTGTTAATGAGGAGTGGGCCAGCTGACTGGGACCCGATGTTTAAAATAGATAAAACCTGTTAATGAGGAGTGGGCCAGCTACTGGGACCCGATGTTTAAAATAGATAAGACCTGTTAATGAGGAGGGGGCCAGCTGACTGGGACCCCATGTTTAAAATAGATAAGACCTGTTAATGAGGAGGGGGCCAGCTGACTGGGACCCCATGTTTAAGATAGATAAGACCTGTTAATGAGGAGTGGGCCAGCTGACTGGGACCCCATGTTTAAAATAGATAAGACCTGTTAATGAGGAGTGGGCCAGCTGACTGGGACCCCATGTTTAAAATAGATAAGACCTGTTAATGAGAAGGGGGCAAGCTGACTGGGACTCCATGTTTAAAATATATAAGACCGGTTAATGAGGAGTGGGCCAGCTGACTGGGACCCGATGTTTAAAATAGATAAGACCCGTTAATGAGGAGTGGGCCAGCTGACTGGGACCCGATGTTTAACATAGATAAGAGCTGCTAATGAGGAGTGGGCCAGCTGACTGGGACCCCATGCTTAAAATAGATAAGACCTGTTAATGAGGAGTGGGCAAGCTGACTGGGACCCCATGTTTAAAATAGATAAGACCTGTTAATGAGGAGTGGGCCAGCTGACTGGGACCCCATGCTTAAAATAGATAAGACCTGTTAATGAGGAGTGGGCCAGCTGACTGGGACCCCATGTTTAAAATAGATAAGACCTATTAATGAGGAGTGGGCCAGGTGACTGGGACCCCATTTTTAAAGTAGATAAGACCTGTTAATGAGGAGTGGGCCAGCTGACTGGGACCGGATGTTTAAAATAGATAAGACCTGTTAATGAGGAGTGGGCCAGCTGACTGGGACCCCATGCTTAAAATAGATAAGACCTGTTAATGAGGAGTGGGCCAGCTGACTGGGACCCCATGTTTAAAATAGATAAGACCTATTAATGAGGAGTGGGCCAGGTGACTGGGACCCCATGTTTAAAGTAGATAAGACCTGTTAATGAGGAGTGGGCCAGCTGACTGGGACCCGATGTTTAAAATAGATAAGACCTGTTAATGAGGAGTGGGCCAGCTGACTGGGACCCCATGTTTAAAATAGATAAGCCTGTTTGGTTTAACTCATGTTATTTAAAGGGATCGTTCTCCATGCTAAAACCATACATTCATGCGTCCCGTTGAAATAAATTTTTATTTGTTGTAGATATTGCCGGTGGGCATTTGTGTCATTTATTTAATTCATTTGTTGATTTTGTGCCTACACTTGTGTAGTGTAGTTAAATATTAAATGACGTTCGGTCATTTTGATTGTGTTTTGTAGTGAAGTCACGTGTATTGATTATAATTTTGGCAAAACCTTATTTTCGGCATTTATTTTCGTGCATTTGGCATGCAGTCAAGATTTCACTGCGGAGATCTTTGTAGTATATTGGAAGGGTAGCGAGTGTCGGCTTTGTTTAATTGTGTAGAGCCATTTTGTACTGTTTCCCAGACTCAAGTTTATATTCGCATACGTACGAATTCGCCACTTATCGGTTGAGCCATGCGGTAGCGAATCACGTATTTAAGTACTTAATCCATTCAGCATGCAACACTGTCACATACCCATACACATAGTTTTGGAAGCAACTTGAAGACAAAGTCATGTCCTGATGATATTCTTTTTCATTCTCTTGAGAGAGAATTTTGATGATTTGTTGTTGGTCGATAAAAGATGTAAATTTAAGGGTGATTTTTTTATTTGTTTTCTTGATTTATTGGTCTGTTATTAAATTCATTTTATTTAAATTCTGGTTCACATTCTTCCTAATTAGTTAATTTTACCCTATGGTACTGCGCCCGAATTCCTCTAGACCACAGTCGCAAATCCGCGCAGATGGTAAAAGGATCGTAGGAAATTCAACACCCGGCTAAGAGTTGAGCAACTCCTACCGGACTAATGACTAGGGAACCCTAGGAACACATATATACATCTCTAACTATACTACTAACTAGTTGCATACAAAACAGGAAAAATAAAAGATAGAGCACTAATGAGCAACTTGGCTCTCGGGCGTTAAGATAAAGTGTCGATCGGCTGTCTGCATCTAGCTAGCGGTATCGTTATAGCGTAATTAAGCATTGAATCAAGAATCAGTTCCATAAAACTTAGCAAGAATATAATATTACGCTTGCCATTTATTGACAAAATATGAAACGACATACGGTAACAATTTATGTCCCCAACACAAATAATAAAATAGAAATAAAATCACTATTTAAAATGAAATATCTACGCCTCATTTAGGCTTGATGCGTTCAACAAGTGTCTCTCCTGCATCATTTCACATAAGAAAAATATATCTTGCTCCAAGATATTTTTAAACACACATTATTTAAATTTCAGGACACTAAGATCTGTCCTACCTGTTCACTAAAATTATACTTTAACGTTCCATGATAACAGACATACTCCCTACGTAATACATCCGTGAAAGTCCTTTAAATATAATGTGAAGTTTCCAAATGCTATTAAAAATGGTTAATAATAATGATAATAAAATATTTACATTTATTTACATGATCGCGACCCGCACGATTTCATAGTATCTGTCTCCAGTTTACTAGAGTTCATTTCACAACTTTTCTCCGTATCTCACACAATAAAACTGGTCATTACAGGTATTCATGCGTCAATTCCATGTGAAACATAGACACAAATAATAAAGTTAATATCTCATCACTTAAGTCTACAACTCCGGTATCCAATAAGTTAATAATTATACAAATTTGCTACGCATGACTATTCAGATAAGCTCTCAAACCAAATATCGAGTGTGTGTGGCATTAACCCTCACTTCCCACACTCTCATCTTCTCAAAATACAAAATACGGCTTCTCTTAATCAACACAAAATATTTCAAAACCTTTCCACTCAAATTCTCAGTCTCACATTTCATATCATCGCGTCTCTGTTACGCCTCCATCAATATAATTGCATCTCATTAATATTTCCTCTTTAGCACTTTTACAAAACTTCTACGGTTCCATATCAACTACTTTCATCAAAGTATGATATTCTGTATTCCTACTAGAAATCACAAATGCAATATCTTTCATGAATACACTACTCCTCCTTCTACAAATCCTCTATCGATTATACATTTCCGTGCTATGTTTAAAACCTTTCCACTTAAATTCTCTATCGCATAATTTTATCGCACAATCTCTCCACAATTCTTACTACCATAACTCATCTCATACTTCCTTCTCTGCTTCAAATACTTCCTTGTTACAATTTCTCGCTTAACTCTGAATTTTAAGTCTGCTTGCGTCTGTTATGTAAATAACAATTACCTTTCCTCACGTTTCTGTTAACAATATATGCCAATATCCTTCCTTCCATTTCACATTATCATTTATAACAAATATATGTTCATAACATTCTATAATAGCGTTTCTTATTTAGTTATGCCTTCAACTATCGCATACTGACCTTTTCCGAACAACAAAGCTTCTGGGTTTTACAATGTCATTATCTTCCTTTCATACTGGAGTTCTTTCAATGCCAATATTGAATACTCCTATTAACAATTTCATTTTATACATAGTATTTTCGTTTCTGAGATGAATAAACTCATTATTATAGGATTTTCATGTCCTTCCTTTCTCTGATATTACGTTATAAACTATTTACGTTTGTCAAACACATGACTGTTCAATTTCTCTGATATATTATTCATTTATCACAAATTTACGCTTCTCCTCTCATGTTCCAATACATATATGGTCGTTCTCCGATGTTACAACAAATCTACGGAATATACGTCAGCAATCGCAACGAAGTTAACTGTCAGTAAAATCTAAACATTCTAAAATGACAGTGAAAAATACTAACGATGTCTAAGATCATCGAATAAGCCTTCAAAATACGTTCGAGTAACGTATGAAAAATAACTATAGAAATTACTAAAAACTTTCAAGACAATACAATAACATGGGTTATAAATGCAAGTATGTTGATCAAAATTCTGGAATAACGTGTACAAGAAGTAACTACAGATGTGTCTAAAATTGCACTGGTCTACCTTCACTCTGAGATCGCTCGTGACAGACCTGATGATGTTTCTGTCCATGGGATTCCTCCCACGTCTCTGGTATGCGGCACGCCTCCGCGGACTGGTTTCGTTATGTCATCTCTGCTATGTCTGGATTTCTCTGCAGGTGAATGCCCTGGGATGTTGTTACCAAACCGTTTCCCAGCTGGAAACTCGCCTGCCGGCCTGCTTCCCCCGTCCTTGGCGATGACACGACCCCCTCGCAGCTCTTGGTGGTTGGCGCTCCCCAGCTCCAGATTCTCCGCTTTCTCCATCTTGAATCCCGCTCGCCTCTTCTTAGATCTCGATGTTCATTGAAGTCGGTAGCTTGCAGTGTTCTTTCCAACACAAGAAATCACCTCCATAGTGTGAATTTCTTTGGTAGTAGCTTGTAGCGTTATGTGAGCGAAACCTGCGATGTTCTGCAGCTCACTGCTCATATTGCTATGTTATCTGGTCATTTCTGGATTTCGCTAGTTAGCATAGCTTTACATTCCCAACATAATGAAGTTAGGACATTCTCCTCACTGCTAAATGATGTGAAGTCATAGTTTCTCCCCTCCGACCTGTTTCCTTATACATCTTTGTGTAGATTGATGAAATTCTTATTAGATAAAGTCTCACTTCTTCTGACTTCCTTCCTGTGTAGTTACGTGTTCGATGTTTCACTTTAAAACATTCAAATACTATATCACGACGTATATTTCTTTTTCAAATGCAGTAAAAATACTCCTTCTTAATGCTGTTAACTAATGATGCTTATTTCTCCATTTCGATAGCTTGTTGCTTCATCTTGAAGTCTCAGGTTCACAAAGACCTTTGTCTGTATACTTCTCGAAGAGTAAAAATTATAACGTCTTGCCTCCTCGACTGTCCAAATAGAAAGAGCCTCGTCTCTTGGCGTCTGCTAGCCTCGTCGATCAGATTTCCCCCTTAAATCTGGTCAACTAGCCTCCAACCTCTATGAAAATTGACTTACCTATACATTAATTCTCTCTCAGCCATTTAATTCAATATCCGTCTTGCCAGTTACATTTCTTTTCCTCTGCTGGTGAATTCAATATGTAACACTCTCATAAAATATTAAAGTAATGATTTTAATATTTATCCATTTCTTAGTATTCAAACTGTTCTCTCATTGGTCATTAGCTAATTCTGGCACGCTCTCGACAAGAGTCTGTTCCCCCACTCTAAACCGTAACGTGTGCTTCTTCTCCCTTGGCTCAAAACTGGTTTCTCGCTGCTAACATCGACTAAAGTGCAGGACTGTTCTCCAATCATTTATGCTTGGTAAAAAATTACCAAGTCATAAAATTTCCATTATTTCTCGAAATAAAAATATATCTCTAGGCGAAAATTTTTCCAAATGCTTATTTAATCATAATCTTCCATCCAGACTGCAAATTATATCCATAAATCCAAATTTTAAATTTGCCATTCTTCTGAGGTGGTCCTCAGTTCGTACCCCATCCTGTCTTCTTCTCTCAAATAGACATGATTTCGAGCGCAGTACCTTCTCAGGTATGAGAAGTAATTGACAAGCAACTAAATACTTGAACCGAACACTTCACCGAAACAGACTCTTGTTACGCTTCTTTACAAGAGTTCAATATATACATAAATTATATGCAAACTTTTGAACTGACGGTGGTTTTGGGGTCTAGGGGATGTGAAACGCGAAGATATGTTGAAATTTTCCGGAAGTCGAAACATGGTACCCATTGAAATCGTTACCTTTCTAATGAAATCTACTTAAAAATAAAACAGCCTTGAAGCCATTCAACAGTGTTGCCATATTAACAATTTATATTGTATTTTTAGTTGGTCAAGATAAAATAAAGACAGCCTTGAAGCCATTCAACAGTGTTGCCACATTAACAATTAATATTGTGTCTTTCAGTCGGTCAACATACGAATCATTACAATTACTGGAATATGTGGAAAAAAACTGAACTAAATTACAAAGGATTAAGATTTATATATATTATTGAGGAATATTGAAGAAGAAAACTCAGGGATGACATGTTTTGCTCGTCAAGGAAGCATCATCAGATCCAAATATACAAGACAAATAACTCTACAAAACACCATCAAACCTGCAAAGACTGCCCGCTGAAAAGGAAATAAGAGAAAACCCGTTAGGAAACGTAGTGACTGTGGTAACCATTACTGGAACATATTAAGGCATTAAGCTGAAAAAAGAACTATTCATTTTAATGTCGCCAAACTTAGATATGACTATACCAACAACAAATAAAGTATTGTTCCCACAAACTAATCTATCCTCGTAGATGACAGATTCTCGCCGTTATGGATTAGCCCTTATGGTGCCGATATGACTATACCATCAACAAATATAGTATTGTCCCCACAAACTAATCTATCTTCGTAGATTACAGCCTCTCGCCGCAATGGATTAGCCCTTATGGTGCCGATATGACTATACCATTAACAAATATAGTATTCTTCCCACACACTAATTTATCTTCGTAGATTACAGATTCTCGCCGCTATGGATTAGCCCTTAAGGTGACGATGTGACTATACCATCAAAAAATATAGTATTATTCCCACAAACTAATCTATCTTCGTAGATCAAAGATTCTCACCGCTATGGATTAGCCCTTATGGTGCCGATAATGACTATACCATCAACAAATATAGTATTGTACCCACAAACTAATCTATCTTCGTAGATTACAGACACTCGCCGCTATGGATTAGCACTTAAGGTGCCGATATGACTATACCATCAACAAATATAGTATTGTTCCCACAAACTAACCTATCTTCAAAGATTACAGATTCTCGCCGCAATGGATTAGCCCTTATGGTGCCGATATGAATATACCATCAACAAATATAATGTTGTTCCCGCAAACTAATCTATCTTCGTAGATTACAGATTCTCACCACTATGGATTAGCCCTTATGGTGCCGATATGACTATACCATCAACAAATATAGTATTGTCCCCACAAACTAATCTATCTTCGTAGATTACAGACTCTCGCCGCTATGGATTAGCCCTTATGGTGCCGATATGACTATACCATCAACAAATATAGTATTGTCCCCACAAACTAATCTATCTTCGTAGATTACAGACTCTCGCCGCTATGGATTAGCCCTTATGGCGCCGATATGACTATACCATCAACAAATTTAGTATTGTTCCAACAAACTAATCTATCTTCGTAGATTACAGATTCTCGCCGCAATGGATTAGCACATATGGTGCCGATATAACTATACCATCAACAAATATAGTATTGATCCCACAAACTAATCTATCTTCGTCGATTACAGATTCTCGCCGCTATGGATTAGCCCTTATGGTGCCGATATGACTATACCATCAACAAATATAGTATTGATCCCACAAACTAATCTATCTTCGTAGATTACAGATTCTCGCCGCAATGGATAAGCCCTTATGGTGCCGATATGACTATACCATCAACAAATATAGTGTTGTTCCCACAAACTAATTTATCTTCGTATATTACTGATTCTCACCGCTATGGATTAGCCCTTATTGTGCCGATATGACTGTACCATCAGCAAATATAGTGTTGTTCCCACAAACTAATCTATCTTCGTAGATTACAGATTCTCGCCGCCATGGATTAGCCCTTATGGTGCCGATATGACTAAACCATCAACAAATATAGTATTGTTCCCACAAACTAATCTATCTTAGTAGATTACAGATTCTCGTCGCTATGGATTAGCCCTTACGGTGCCGATATGACTATACCATCATAAAATATAGTATTGTTCCCACAAACTAATCTATCTTAGTAGATTACAGATTCTCGTCGCTATGGATTAGCCCTCATGGTGCCGATATGACTATACCATCAACAAATATAGTATTCATCCCACAAACTAATCTATCTTAGTAGATTACAGATTCTCGTCGCTATGGATTAGCCCTTATGGTGCCGATATGACTATACCATCAACAAATATAGTATTCATCCCACACACTAATCTATCTTAGTAGATTCCAGATTCTCGTCGCTATGGATTAGCCCTTATGGTGCCGATATGACTATACCATCAACAAATATAGTATTCATCCCACAAACTAATCTATCTTAGTAGATTACAGATTCTCGTCGCTATGGATTAGCCCTTACGGTGCCGATATGACTGTACCATCAGCAAATATAGTATTGTTCCCACAAACTAATCTATCTTCGTAGATTACAGATTCTCACCGCTATGGATTAGCCCTCACGGTGCCGATATGACTATACCATCATAAAATATAGTATTGTTCCCACAAACTAATCTATCTTCGTAGATTGCAGATTCTCGCCACCACGGATTAGCCTTTATGGTGCCGAAATGACTATACCATCAACAAATATAGTTTTGTTCCCACAAACTAATCTATCTTCGTAGGTTACAGATTCTCGCCGCTATGCATTAGCCCTATGGTGCCGATATGACTATACCATCAACAAATATAGTATTGTTCCCACAAACTAATCTATCTTCGTAGGTTACAGTTTCTCGCCGCTATGGATTAGCCCTTACGGTGCCGATATGACTATACCATCTCAAATATAGTTTTGTTCCCACAAATTAATCTATCTTCGTAGATTACCGATTCTCGCCGCTATGGATTAGCCCTTATGGTGCCGATATATCAGGCGAGGGAACATGTGATAACACTGCCACTGGCCGATCTATGTTATTTTTGTTTGTTTTATTTCCAGACACACAGCGATTTGAATATTGTAACGAAGACAACGCGGGAACCATTCCTTCTCAGATTATCTCGATAAGTTTAAGTGCCATGAATAACTGCATTTATAATAGGTATTCTTTCAACATGCAGTAGTCAACTGAGTTCCCGTGTGCGTTATCTTCTTAAGTATGTGATCTTGCCTGGAGCGTATTAATATACATGGCGATAAATATGGCTAGCTCCTTCAGCGAAGGGGATATAAATACGGTTTTAGTGCTAAGTGAAGTGTGTCACAATGAATATTCTACTGATAGCGACGGCTTTGATTTTACTGACGAAAATCCACCTATTGCCGGCGGACTATAAACGAATATCATTGTAGAGATTGATCGTATTCAAAACTTATTTGATAAAATTACTCTGTGCTTGGGATATTTATAAACAATGAAAAAAATATTAACATTCTTATCACAATGATACTATTTCGATTGTGTAGGCTGTCAAATTTATATTAAGATTTCCAATTATTTTATATCTCACAGGATTATTTTTACAGATTTTATTAATACCCAAATGAAGTAAATTGTAAATATTTAGCTTCTAGTTTGTGAATAATTTGTTTTAGAGGAAAAAATACCAACACAGTATCCTTAAAAATATAGGAGGGAGATCATTTGTAACACTTATAATTTCACTAACTTGGCTTGGTATTTTAGCATGTTCACTTATTAATTGCTGGGCATCAAAAGGGATAAGATGCCACTCATCAAATCTTAACCCTCTTGGAGCCAAGCAATTAATTAATGCCCCTTCTCTGTACATTTTGCAATGCACATAGTACATGAAGAAGGGCAAGGGTTAATATGTGCGCCTTGAAAACCACTTTGATAGCAAACTTGGCTTCGCATATGCTACGTTCGATGAGTACCTATCGCTATGATTTCTCACTTTTGCCCTCAAAGGTTTTCTATTAACAAATTTGGTTTTTGCAGCTATGCGTTAACACTTGTGCTTACAAATACCTTCCTTTCAAATATCCCTTATAAGTAAACTTGGCTTCCCATATGCTAGACAGTTATGGGTAGAGGTGTATCTTCAAAATATCCCAAGAAATTTGGTTCGGCATATGCTACTTGGTCTTCTCACCAATATGGGTTAAATTGTGTTTCTTCAAAATATTTTTGTGGGCAAATTTGGCTCCTCATGTGCTACACGAGTATCGCTTGTCAGCAATATGGGTTGACATGTGTGTCTTCAAATTTCCTCTCCGACTAAATTTGGCTTTGCATGTGCTACACGAGAATGGTTTCTCCCCAGTATGGGTTAACACATGTGTCTTCAAATGATGTTTTTGAGCAAATGTTCCTCCGCAAGTGTTACACGAGAAGGGCTTCTCTCCACTATGGATTAACATGTGTCTATTCAAACTACCTTTCTGGCTGAATTTGGATTTGCATGTGCAACACGAGAATGGCTTCTCTCCTGTATGGGTTAACATGTGATTGTTCAAAGAACCTTTAAGACTAAATTTGACTAGGCATGAGCTACATGAGAATGTTTTCTCCCCAGTATGGGTAATCATGTGAGTCTTCAACTGATGTTTCAGTGCAAATACTGCTCTGCAAGTTATACAGGAGTAAGGCTTCTCCCCAGTATGGGTTAACATGTGTGACTTCAAGCTACTTTTCATACTCAATTTGGCTGGGCATGAGCTACACGAGAATGGTTTCTCCCCAGTATGGATAAACATGTGTGTATTCAACCCACTTATCCTACTGAAGTTGGCTTCGCATGTTCTACACGAGTAACGCTTCATAGCACTATGGATTAACAGGTTAGCCTTCGAATTTTGTTGTTTGGTCGTATTTCTTTCAGATACAGTGCTGGTATTCTGTCCTCTAGTATTACATAATCCGTACATCTTCCTCACAGCAGGTTCCGAAGTATCAGGGCAACCTAGCCTGAAATCATTGGTATTAATACAATCTAGTATGCTCATAATTATGTTGAATTATCTGAGAATAGTGAATAAACTTTCGAAATCCAGAGTTCTAACCTAAGAAATGAGAACTGGACCAATATTCATTAATATCACTACCAGGAATACTGTCCTTATCGAATAACTGGAACTGATCTTGTGTTTAATATTCAATGCTAGGTTTTTCACACAGTCTGAATATTTTCAAATTACTTATATACTATTCAAACAAACTGGTTCGTCACTTCGGAGTATTTGGAGTCTTAGGTTTCCTTGATACATATGAAATCCGTATCTATTTCAAAAGTACTGAATATACATGGAAATGGCAAATTATTACCAAGCACATTCTGTTTGCCAAAAGTTATCTTTGTCCTTGATGAGTTAAATAACTGAAATTATTCAATGGTTACGGAAATTGTGTGCTGAATCATACTACCAGTGAAAGTGTTCAACTTATTTTACACCACATTGTACCGCTTCAACAACATGGATGTACGGGGATATGACTATTTAATAGAATGTGGATAATTGAAATTCATCTGACTTAGGAAGGGCGTGCTCGTACAGGTGACAGAATAATCCATATTATATTCCCTACAGAATACCCATGCTGGCATTTGGATTAAGGTGGGAATTTTGGATATGCAAATCATGTGATTTCGAAACAAGATGGGCTATTATGCTTCACTGTTGAAAACATCGCGGATGAAAGGTTATTTATGGCTACATAAATTATGTGGAGGTGAGTGATTAGCTTTAGGTCCATGAGAATATCAGATACTATATATAACGGTGGCTTCTTATAATATACAGAAAGTGGTAACTTTTTAACATTAAACACTCCATATAGCGAACATTTATCAAACTCTTGGCTCACCACAATGTGACTCCTGTCTAACCACGTACTCTAGCTGGAAAAAAATAAGCAATCCCCCCCCCCCCCCCTCACCACCAACGATTCAATATATCGACCTCCTATTTAGACGTCAACAAATTCACTCTTTGTACACTGTTATTCTAAATTAATAATCGATGGTACATTCTGTTTCAAAATATCTGACATAAGTCTCTCAGAGGTATGTGAAACATGGCACAATATCCTAAATGTGATGAAATAGAGTAAGAGATTTCACATCTTGCACAAATCGATGCATTTGCTTAAATAAATCCGTATACGCGCCTGCAAAAGTGGCTGAGCTTTCGCACGGGCGGCGTATATGTTGAGTGACGTCCCTCATTCTTGAGGTTACCATTCTATCTCGGCCGAACCTACACACCCAACAACCGAAGGAATTCGTTCAAAATAAACTAATCTTGGTTAACCCCGAGAGTTCTTGTCCTAGACCCGTCCTTCCATTACAACTGTAAGGTTTCAATTCCAGCTGCCTTAGTTGCCAAGCTGTCTCTTTTATTCATAACCATTCTTCAGACTTATTTACCCTCCCCCACTCGTCCTAATACCCTTCATTTAGTAATATATTTAATCTTTTAATAATCACTATTTTCCTACAACACCACGATCAAATATTTCTATTTTTATATATTCTGTAGCAAAAATAATCCAAGTTTCGCATCCAAATAGCATCAAGCTCCAGGCAATGGCTTCAAAAATGACTTTTTAATACCTACACCTCGTTCACAACATTTAGAAACATGATCAAATATCTCCTCAACACCTCGTACACACCGTTTAGAAACAAGATCAAATCCTCTGGTGATGAGGCTAAGATAACATTGTCGTTAGTAAGTCACCGAGTCGAAATTACTTTATTTTCGTTCTCAATTCTACTTTAAATTTATTTGGCATTTCCTTCGTTACTTGCCATATCTATAGATTGAAAAGTACGAGTGATAAAATGCAGTCTTACCTTATATCATTCTAAATACCAGTCTCTCTCCCATGTCTATCGAATCTAATAAACACCAGCTGGTTGTAGACACACTTCCAATCCTGAATTTTATTCCAAATTTTTCAAACAGTCAAACAATATCTCCAATCAACATTATACACAGCTTTATTTATAATAAATATGCCACGAACGTTTTCCTCTCTATCTTTATTCTACCAAGAACAGTCTAATACTTAATACAACTACCATTGTTCCTCAGATTCTTGTTCACTGAACTTGTCTTTACCTAACTCGTCTGTCATCCCATCCATTTGTTTCATCATCATCAGCTTCAAAAGGCTAACAGCCTTGCCGCTGAGGCCATTTCTTACGGTCTTCAGCAGTCCTCTTCATACTGGCATACGAGTCACATTCCATCTCCTTGACAATGTTCTTGAGATACGATTGTCTTGGTCGTCCCGTTGTTCCCCCCCCCCCCCCCCCCCAAAAAAAGTTTTTCCATAAAAAATTACCTGGAGGAGAGTGTCATGTCTGAGTATGTGCCCCAAGGATTTTGCTTTCCTTTCCTTGATGGTGTTCAACAGGCATCGATTCTCCTGAATTTGGTTCAGAACAAGCTCAATTGTCTTTTCCATCCAGCTTGTTCTCCTAAACCACATTTCAGCTGCCTCAAGTTTTGATTCTTCTCTTTTCCCAAATGTCCATGTTTCACAACCACAGGTCAACACACTCCAAACAAAGGTCTTGAGAAATGACTTCCTTATCTTCAAGTTGATGTGCCCATTGAGCAGCGAATACTTCTTATTCTGAAAGGCTTTCTTCGCCAACGCTATTCTTTTCTTAATTTCGGAGATGGATCTGTTATCATAATTAATCACACTTCCCAAATAGCAAACTTCAGTTACTTGTCCAATGGCACTATCATTTAACATTATATTATCTAAAATAGGTTGTTTCTTTTTATCAACCACCATTAATTTTTACTTCCGAGAAATAACATTTAGCCCGAATTTTCCTAAGGATTTCTGAAAAACTGTCAACATTCTATTCATTTCACATGCAGAGTTTGCTAAAAGTGCAATATCATCTGCAAAGCGAACGCTATGAACCTGCAATCCATTAAATTGGAATCCTGTTGTTTTCTCTTTTTCATGTATTTACTGCAGCATCTTTATAGATATTAATAAAATATGGTGATAGAGTACAACCCTGCCTTACACCTCTTTTTATTTTTGCTTCTCTTTTATTGCCATTAACTATTATTTCGGTAGTTTGATTTTTATATAAGTTCAGAATAAGGCACCTGTCTTTCCAGTCAATCTCGACTTTGGCAAATATAAAAAATAAGGTTTTCCAATTGATATTATCAAATGCTTTTTCTATATCAATGAATACTATATAGGTTTTTTGATTAACTTCCAGTCTTCTTTCTAAAATCTGCCGTAATGCTAGGATAGCCTCCCTAGTCCCTTTCCTTGTTCGAAATCCACACTGATCACTATCCAGATGTTGTTCAATTTCCTTGCTTAGTCTATCTTTGATGATGATCAATAAAGTCTTTGATGCATTTGAAAGAATGGCTAATGTTCTATAATTAGAACATTCGCAAGCATTTCCTTGCTTGGGTAGTGTGATTGTTCGAATTTTAATAAAATCAGGAGGTACAATTCCGTCCTCATCGCATTTAGTAATGATTTGAAAAAGGCATTCCTTAATGCTTACATCACAACATTTTAAGAGCTCTGCAGGAATGTTATCTACACCAGTTGCTTTATTTCCTTTCAGTTTAGTAAGTGCTGCATAAAACTCTGCTTTTGTTATAGTTGGACCTTTATCATATTCTTCAATTAGTTCTTCATCTTCTATATAAATACTATTGTCAGTAATATCTGGTCCATCATTCAAATCTTAGAGGTATTCCTTCCAACGCTCACATACTTTTTCATTTTCAAACAATAGTTTCCCTTTGGAATCCTTAACTACGTTGCTTGTGATGCGTTGTTGATACCTCAAAGATTTCAATTTTAAATAAGCTTTGTCAGGTTTCCCATTCTTCAGGTCACCCTCAATACCCATGCATACCCGCTTCATCCAATTTTTTTTTCTCCTTGCGACATTTCCTTGTTATTTGATTGATTCTTTAGATACTAACACGCTTGAGTGTCTATATTATAAAAATTGTTCCTTATTCAATAAGCTCTAGGATTTCCTGGGTCATCCATTTCTTTTTCGGTTCGAATTTCCTTTTGCGTAGTGCTTCCGTTGCAGCTGTTTCTAAGCCATTTCATATATCAACCCATCCAAAAGTCTCATCCTTAACCAATCATCTAACATCTTTAAATTTTTGTACTACATTAGGATCCTGAAGCATATTTAAACAGCATCTATTTTGTCTAAATGTTACATTCCTCTTGAACCGTATTTCATACTTAGCTGCAACTAGGATGTGATCATTATCAATTTCCGCCCCAGGGTAACTATGGCTGGCTTTCACTTGGTTCCTATATCTTTGTTTAACTACGATGTAGTCAATTTGAAACCTTCTTCTATCCTCAGGTGCTAGCCAGGTTTAACGTCTTCTCTTGGGAACTTCGAAACAGGTATCAGTTATTACCATCTCATGTTGCTCACAGAATTCGAGTAATCTTTCTCCTATAACATTGACATCACCCATGCCAAATTTATCAGCATACTTAACATCATTATGAGAGCCAACGGAAGCATTACAATAACCCATTAAAATAATGTTTGAATTCTCCTTTACTATGTCAAACAATTCTTCTATTTGAGCATACATTTCTTCAATTTCTTCACCAGCATTTGTTTATCCTTCTAATAAAAACTTTGAATCGTTAGTCATCACACTCATTGTAGGAGAACCTTCCGGCTTTCTTCAGTATAGAGACAATGGCACACTGTTCATAACAAGTTTTATAACCCTAGACATACCTGTCAAAGATCCAAAGTATTAGTAAGCGAAATAAACTGACCAGATCTTCAGCCCCTGTGCATCGTAGCAACTCAGTTGGTACAAAACCGATGTCTGGTGGTCCCTAACTACGTAGATCTTCTAGCGGCCAACCAATTGATTCAAATATTAAATCTTCTCTTTTATGCTCAGTGGTTTCCCCTCCTCTTTCACTTCATTATTCTTGATATTCTTAGCCCTATACAAACGCTCTATGTGTTTATTTTATGAGTCTACCTTCTATTCTATATGTATTAGAGGTCTTCACCTCAGTCACTAATATTAGAGCACTTAAGCCAGTTTTACCCAAGGAATTCTTAATCATTCGATAAGCTGCATAAAAAATTCCTACTTAAAAACAATTATGTACATTTGGATAATTGTGTAGTTTCATTTAAGGAGCATGTACATCTTGGTCATTTAGCCCCGAGTACATTGGTTGCATTTTGTGTTTGAATATTTCTGATAAATAGTGTATTCTGATGTCTGTATTAAATTGGGTATTTGGAATCAAGTCTAGCATTGGGGAGGAGGCGGGTGTGGCCTGAAGTTAAGAACAATCCCCGTGTTTGTCTGGAGTAAAAGTAGGAAATCCAAAAGAACAGTTTGAGGATGGCTGGTGGGGAAATCGAGATCACCTCTTCTCAATTTGGCCTCACGAGTCTGAATGTACCCAGTCCCATTCCTCAGATCAGAATTAAAATCCTTGGCAGGGCCAACAACCAAATCCACATCTCCGGGTCGACAGCCAACTATGCTATCCACAACACCTAGAGATAGTCATTGCTCATATTTATTCGAACCATTTTCTTTAGCTTTATTGTACTTGGTCATTTCCTCAATTTTCAGACGTCTGTTTTCTGTTTTCTCTATTTCATGTCATTCGCTCGTGTTCATCCATCTTTCATTCATATTGTAGTACATCCTGAGTGAACCAATATCTGTACCTTCTACTCATTATGTATTTCCTTTCCTGACAATATTTTCTTCTACAGAGTTCTTTGCATTAAAATTCTCATCTACTTCATAACAACCAGAATTTGTGTTGCCCCCAGAGTTCGTTTTGTAATCCCAATTCAGATTTCGGAATCTGTACTTGATCATAAAGAAATCAATTTATAAACGTCCTGTACCTCCTGGTCTCATTCCAGTGTTTACAGTTCTTTTGTATTTGTTAAAATCGTGTTAGCTATGCCTTATTAGTTTTCGGTGCAGAATTCTACCAGCCTGCTCAGTCGTTCGTATACTTCATGCATTCTACATTTTGCCACTATCATTTCTTCTCTTCCGCCAGACATCCCATTTGTCACCTTTGTGATGTTAACCCCCTCTCGAGTAGCCCTCGGCTGGAGATCAGAAAGTGGTAAATGTTTACAGCATGATTGAAATTTCACAAAAGAGAAGGGTAACATTAGGTAGAATTATGCATAGACAGGTGCATTACCTCGGGGAGAACATTATGGCAGCAGTTTCCCGTTGCCGTGGGGCAATGGGGGACAAAGTGTGGCACAGGTAAGCAGAGGGAGCCAAGGGGGGTAATTGGGGGCATTATTTATTATTGTTATACATGTCCCCACCATCTATGAAACCAGCAAAGCATGACTACGTCCGTACTGCTACACCCCCTATTAATAAAGTAATATAAACCAATCGATTACTCATCATATCAAGTTTCCACTCTTAGTACACACACTCCACAAAGTTAGCAAAAATGTATTACGAACAGATTTTCATGGACGCTGCCGCATAGCTGAATGAACAATGAACCTTATAACATTTCATGAAGTATCTTCAAGGCTTCTGTATGAAATATTAAGATACTGTCAGTCTTCCGAATAATTTAGTCAAAATAATTATATTATATGGTGGCAAATGAACCATTTAGTCTTACTTCCGTCCCCTAAAGCCTTAAATCTATCAGTTTGCCTCAACACCTGACAGAGCGCGGTGGACGACATACATAGGTGGTTCTAACGGGAGGAGGTACGCGAGAGAAGAAGTTCCGAGAGGTCTCAAGAGATGCCGAGAGAATCTCAAGAAAGTCCCAAAAGGTAATGTTAGGTCTCGTAAGGTCTAGAATTTCAAATCCACCTGGAAAGGCCGAGACTATCCCTCCAAATATTTAAGAACGCCACCCAGCAAAGTTCAGTGATGCGTGCACGACGGTACAGTCAAAGTGGGCTAAAGCGAATCAGCGAGTCAGTCGAGTGTGACAGAGCAATTAAGTACACATATTTGTATGCGAGAAGACAACTGACAGACTGCTAATGTTTCATCTTTGTGCAGGAATATTCCGTGAGGTGCAGAAGGTCGAGGCGTGGATAGGATAAGAGGACACGAGAGGCTACCACAGCGGGGTTCCGTGGCTCTAGTGGTCAATCATTATGCGGCAGAGCGGTAGATTGTTGGGCTCTGCAAGTTTTCACCAGAGCCAGCCACCACCCTGTGTCCCTCTCCCGGCCACCACGATATGGCTCCTGTACCACCACAGTCCTCCACCACACTTACTGGACACGTCACCACTACTGCCTTGGTCCCGGGTTATAGACCCCCACAACCACCTCGGTATGGCTCCTGTACCACCACACTTGCCGGACACGACACCGCCATCACCTTGGTCCCGGGTTATAGACCCCCACAACCACCTCGGTATGGCTCCTGTACCACCACACTTGCCGGACACGTCACCACTACAGCCTTGGTCCCTCGTTATAGACCGTCACAGCCACCTCGGTATGGCTCCTGTACCACCACAGTCCTCCACCACACTTGATGGACACGTCACCGCTACAGCCTTGGTCCCGGGTTATAGACCCCCACAGCCACCTTGATATGGCTCCTGTACCACCACAGT
Organism: Meconema thalassinum; assembly: GCA_946902985.2. Taxonomy (NCBI): domain Eukaryota; kingdom Metazoa; phylum Arthropoda; class Insecta; order Orthoptera; family Tettigoniidae; genus Meconema; species Meconema thalassinum. The sequence goes on along the minus strand of OX336395.1, from coordinate 16,674,870 downwards.
CCTCCACCACACTTGCTGGACACGTCACCACTACCCCTGCCGCTCTTCAACATTGTAGTTTATTTACCATCCTCTCTACTTCTTCAACCGTGATCCTGTTCCCGTCCTCATTCTCCTCCTGCATAACCTCAAAGTCTGCCACATTGCCAGATAAGTCTCCATTAAGGGGAGGTATTACTTTCACAGTTTTCATCATAACATGAACAGATTTTATACTCTTACAAAGAGAGTTTCTGGCAGCTATTGTTCTAATTTATATTTTAATAGCTTCATTATTATTTGAGACATTGAACATTTTTGTATTAAAAATGTGGTCCGGTAAAAACTTCCCTTACATCCAAAGTTTTGTTTGACGAAGCTGATTTTTTTTCTACATGTAGTTAAAATGTACAGAAACATTAGTTGATGTAGGGTTTGGTGTCAGATGGATACTGTTCTCTCATTTTTACATATTTTTGAAAATTCAGCATTATGATTTTAAATCGACCTAAAAATTATATTATAACTCAAAGCAGTTCATAACGCAGAGCAAATTTAAATAACAGTACCTTTGGCAACAATTCTACCAAGTTACAACAATGTGTGATAAGAATTGAACCACAAGGAGCATATTGTACACAGCAACTATTGTACCAAGTTACAACAATGTGTGATAAGAATTGAACCACAAGGAGCATATTGTACACAGCAACTATTGTACCAAGTTACAACAATGTGTGATAAGAATTGCACCACAAGGAGCATATTGTACACAGCAACTATTGTACTAAGTTACAACAATGTGTGATAAGAATTGCACCACAAGGAGCATATTGTACACAGCAACTATTGTACCAAGTTACAACAATGTGTGATAAGAATTGCACCACAAGGAGCATATTGTACACAGCAACTATTGTACCAAGTTACAACAATGTGTGATAAGAATTGCACCACAAGGAGCATATTGTACACAGCAACTATTGTACCAAGTTACAACAATGTGTGATAAGAATTGCACAACAAGGAGCATATTGTACACAGCAACTATTGTACCAAGTAACAACAATGTGTGATAAGAATTGAACCACAAGGAGCATATTGTACACAGCAACTATTGTACCAAGTTACAACAATGTGTGATAAGAAATGCACAACAAGGAGCATATTGTACACAGCAACTATTGTACAAAGTTACAACAATGTGTGATAAGAATTGCACCACATGGAGCATATTGTACACAGCAACTATTGTACCAAGTTACAACAATGTGTGATAAGAATTGAACCACAAGGAGCATATTGTACACAGCAACTATTGTACCAAGTTACAACAATGTGTGATAAGAATTGCACCACATTGAGCATATTGTACACAGCAACTATTGTACCAAGTTACAACAATGTGTGATAAGAATTGAACCACAAGGAGCATATTGTACACATCAACTATTGTACCAAGTTACAACAATGTGTGATAAGAATTGCACAACAAGGAGCATATTGTACACAGCAACTATTGTACAAAGTTACAACAATGTGTGATAAGAATTGCACCACATGGAGCATATTGTACACAGCAACTATTGTACCAAGTTACAACAGCGTGTGATAAGAATTGCACCACAAGGAGCATACTGTACACAGCAACTATTGTACCAAGTAACAACAATGTGTGATAAGAATTGCACCACAAGGAGCATATTGTACACAGCAACTATTGTACCAAGTAACAACAAGGTGTGATAAGAATTGCACCACAAGAAGCATATTGTACACAGCAACTATTGTACCAAGTTACAACAATGTGTGATAAGAATTGCACCACAAGGAGCATATTGTACACAGCAACTATTGTACCAAGTTACAACAATGTGTGATAAGAATTGCACCACAAGGAGCATATTGTACACAGCAACTATTGTACCAAGTTACAACAATGTGTGATAAGAATTGCACCACAAGGAGCATATTGTACACATCAACTATTGTACCAAGTTACAACAATGTGTGATAAGAATTGCACCACAAGGAGCATATTGTACACAGCAACTATTGTACCAATTTACAACAACGTGTGATAAGAATTGCACCACAAGGAGCATATTGTACACAGCAACTATTGTACCAAGTAACAACAATGTGTGATAAGAATTGAACCACAAGGAGCATATTGTACACAGCAACTATTGTACCAAGTAACAACAATGTGTGATAAGAATTGCACCACAAGGAGCATATTGTACACAGCAACTATTGTACCAAGTAACAACAATGTATGATAAGAATTGCAGCACAAGGAGCATACTGTACACAGCAACTATTGTACCAAGTAACAACAACGTGTGATAAGAATTGCACCACAAGGAGCATATTGTACACAGCAACTATTGTACCAAGTAACAACAATGTGTGATAAGAATTGAACCACAAGGAGCATATTGTACACAGCAACTATTGTACCAAGTAACAACAATGTGTGATAAGAATTGCACCACAAGGAGCATATTGTACACAGCAACTATTGTACCAAGTAACAACAATGTATGATAAGAATTGCAGCACAAGGAGCATATTGTACACAGCAACTATTGTACCAAGTAACAACAATGTGTGATAAGAATTGCAGCACAAGGAGCATACTGTACACAGCAACTATTGTACCAAGTAACAACAACGTGTGATAAGAATTGCACCACAAGGAGCATATTGTACACAGCAACTATTGTACCAAGTAACAACAATGTGTGATAAGAATTGAACCACAAGGAGCATATTGTACACAGCAACTATTGTACCAAGTAACAACAATGTGTGATAAGAATTGCACCACAAGGAGCATATTGTACACAGCAACTATTGTACCAAGTAACAACAATGTATGATAAGAATTGCAGCACAAGGAGCATATTGTACACAGCAACTATTGTACCAAGTAACAACAATGTGTGATAAGAATTGCAGCCCAAGGAGCATACTGTACACAGCAACTATTGTACCAAGTAACAACAATGTATGATAAGAATTGCAGCACAAGGAGCATATTGTACACAGCAACTATTGTACCAAGTAACAACAACGTGTGATAAGAATTGCACCACAATGAGCATACTGTACACAGCAACTATTGTACCAAGTTACAACAATGTGTGATAAGAATTGCACCACATGGAGCATATTGTACACAGCAACTATTGTACCAAGTTTACAACAGCGTGTGATAAGAATTGCACCACAAGGAGCATACTGTACACAGCAACTATTGTACCAAGTAACAACAATGTGTGATAAGAATTGCAGCACAAGGAGCATATTGTACACAGCAACTATTGTACCAAGTAACAACAACGTGTGATAAGAATTGCACCACAAGGAGCATATTGTACACAGCAACTATTGTACCAAGTAACAACAATGTGTGATAAGAATTGAACCACATGGAGCATACTGTACACAGCGACTATTGTACCAAGTAACAACAATGTGTGATAAGAATTGCCCCACACGGAGCAAATTGTACACAGCAACTATTGTACCAAGTTACAACAATGTGTGATAAGAATTGCACCACACGGAGCATATTGTACCCAGCAACTATTGTACCAAGTTACAACAACGTGTGATAAGAATTGCACCACAAGGAGCATAATGTACCCAGCAACTATTGTACCAAGTTACAACAATGTGTGATAAGAATTGCAGCACAAGGAGCATATTGTACACAGCAACTATTGTACCAAGTTACAACAACGTGTAATAAGAATTGCAGCACAAGGAGCATATTGTACACAGCAACTATTGTACCAAGTTACAACAATGTGTGATAAGAATTGCAGCACAAGGAGCATATTGTACACAGCAACTATTGTACCAAGTTACAACAATGTGTGATAAGAATTGCACCACAAGGAGCATATTGTACACAGCAACTATTGTACCAAGTAACAACAATGTGTGATAAGAATTGCACCACAAGGAGCATATTCTACACAGCAACACATTGAAAAGAGCTATGCCAGAAAGAGGCAAGTTAATATTTACTGCCCTCCTCCTTATGCTTCCCCTTCAAATCTCCTCGCTTTTTCTTCCTGAGATATTTTCTGCTATTTAACATGTCTCGTGGTCAGTTTCCCCTCTTCTGTATTATTATTATAAAAGCACCTCAAATGTTAAATGTCATGCAGGCTCATAAGAAGAGGCCTCTACAAGCTTCACAACAGCCGGAGTTACTAAAATAAATCATTTCCTGAAGCAGCAAGAATTAGGCTATTTTTGTTTGAATAAAACAAACAAAACGCAGTTTTTGCTTCAAATTCCGTAAAATTCAGTCATACCTCCTCTTATGTGGTATTTTGTTATTATATATAAAAGTTGGTAACCCTTCCAGATAAACCACACCATAAGGTGCATACTAATCCAACTCTCGGCACACCTCCGCAAACCTCGCTCTAACGTCCCACACATTTACTGGCACAATTTCATTCGAATGTTTACTTTTCATCAACCAACAGCTTAATCCCACTCCTCCGAAATATTATCATGAAATATTGACCTGGGTTTGCAATCCAACATGTTTACATTATTTACACCGTTATTCCAATTATCTTCCGGTGCTGGAAATATTGCTACACCAGTTTCGGGCCTCTGTGAATGTTTGTTCTGTTTTATTGCGAGTTCAAATGTGTGCTTCGGTGTCAATGATTATTGAATTAAGGGAATGGCGTAGCCCTTACTTTTGAAATTGGTAAGTTCAGCTTTTTATGCTTGTGTCGTGGATTAAAGTTCGAGCCTAGTTCAAGTGACTTTTTCCTATGTAAATGAAAATGGTTGATAGCTTATGAAGTAACATTGTCGTGATTTAGTAACCTTCGTTACAAAAGATCAAGACGGGTTGAGGACACACTAGGGGAAGTTTAAGGTTGCTTACAAAACGCATTGATTATCATATCACTGCGGCATATGTATTTTCTTCAAGCAGATGAGTGAGTTTTCCACAAGACAAACACTCATCATTAAGCTAACTAATTTGTTTTAAACACCTCCAGACAGTGAGAACTCCGTATGATAATTTGTGGGCTAGTGAAGAGGAAGTTACTGTCAACAATGTATCTACTTTGATGAGTCAAGCAGTAACGACACATAAAGTGCGAGATATATCTGACGTTGCACACAAAACCTATTCATATCCAAAACATTCAGTTATGCATACACAAAAGTTACATAACATGTTACCTCATATGTTGTACACTTACTCATTTGGATGATTTCCACTTGCTTCACTTTCCCCATCCTGCGTTTCTTCTTGCATGTCCTAGGAATAAAGTGAATTGATTAATTATTTTATTTATTTTCCATCACTAATACTTTTTAGACAAATAGTAAACTATGTAATTCTAAATCACAGCTGAACTGAAGTGAAGCATTACACAGATGTGGTTATGTCTTCCCTAGTTCTAAAACTTCTAATACACAATCTCCTACAGATAACAAGTAAATCTCAGTGCGAGACAAAATGCTGACTACTGTCGACCAAAGTATTGTTACGTGCCACCCCCTAGTGGCAATTCCGTTAACTGGATTACGGTGGGTAGAAATCACAACACCAATTACTGCTTTAAAAAGAAGTTAGCTTTATTGCTTGCAGGAAAGATACACCACTCAACAGAAAATACAAGCAATTAAGAACCTTACTCCAGTTTCCGCAAGTCTCTTCCTTGAGCGCTCTTGCCCCTTTCACTTGTCAACAAACCACAGAAGTTAAACAGTCTTCATGAGTCCGGTGGCCTTGACAGAAGCTACCTGCACCTCTTCCTCATGTACACCAACTACAGTTACTTACGATAATCTGCTACACGCTGTTTCGCTGTCCACAAGCTGGGGGAAACAATGTCACTGGATTTCGTAACTCGCACGGCACTTCGTCACCACACTTCTGTCGCTCAGGAAAAACGCTCGCACTAGCTCGTAAAACATACAAACACACTGCTTGACAGGTCGCTCTTATATAGCAGGTCGGTGACTCAATAAATGCTTCTAGACCCATCCAGGGTCCACGGATTCTCGAGGATTCCATCACTGGCTCGGTCACGAATATTCTGGACCATCCCTTTGACCTAGTAGACCTGTTGCATAAGGCGCACGCAATACACTGAGGCAGAGCAGGTCAGCCCTGGGGCAGTTGTGACTCATGCGGCGAGCGATGAAACAAACTCACAGCCGTAACAGTATTATGTGCACACTAGTTTGAAGGTTGTTTGTGAGATAACCAGTAGACCTACATAAAATCCAATAACATCATCATTTTCGTCGTTCTATTTGACGTTAGTCGATGTAGGTATGGAATTTTTAATTTATATTTTAATATTTTTTTATCGGAGCCTGGAACACAAAAAGTGCCCATTTTTAAGCGCGTTTTAACCATGCGTCACATTTATGAATTATTATCTCCAAAACCCGTCATCAGAGCGAATCCTAATTTTAACGCAATATATATTGGTATGTTTTCTAACTGGTTTATTAATTTCAACAGTTTGGGTATTCAAGAAAGAAAGTTGTTATCATTTTTGAAAGTAACTTTTTCTCGTCTGGGGGTGGTTGAACGATGTAGTTCTTGGTCGCGTTGTAGTCCTTATACATCAAAAGATTAAGATGTATGACTGTGAAATACGTAAATTAATTCACTTATTTTATATCGGTTTGTATTTGTACGGGATAATAAGGCATGGTTCCGCAGCTAGCCGATACGGCGAAAGCTGTACAGCCTTGCCGAGATGGAGCCCATCACGCATCATGGCGCGCCTCACTCGGAAGTTATTGGTTTCTTTACAAACAACCTTCAAACTCGAAATTTAGACCAATTAGCTTGTTGAATCTAGCGGGCAAGGTACTGAAGAAGTTATTGATTAGTAGAATAATGCATCATATGTACAAAAATACATTAATGAATAATAATCAATTTGGATTTATACCACAGAAGAGCACAACCGACGCAGCAATGGAAGTGAAGCAATTTACAGAACCGGAATTAGAAAATGGGAGCGTCATAATTATGACCAGCTTGGACGTTAAAGGTGCTTTTGACGCCGCTTGGTGGCCTGCTATTCTAAAAGGACTAAAAGATATGGAATGCCCTAGAAATCTTTACAAACTCTCTCATGTCCATTAATAGCAACAACACTGAGAGAAGACTTACTAAAGGCTGTCCGCACGATTCATGCTGTGGTTCTGGTTTTTGGAATATACAATATAATTCTCTTCTTACATTGCAGTATACAAATCGCACGAAGGTAGTTGCATTTGCAGATGACGTATTACTGCTTGTTAAAGCAACATCTATTAAAGAGGCAGAAAATTATACTAATATAGAAATGGACAAAATTTCAATTTGGGCTAAACTCAATAAGATCAGATTTAATGAACAGAAATCAAAAGTTATGGTCTTGTCGAGAAGAAAAAGAAAAGAAGAAAAAGAGATTAAAATTTATCTTTATTACAAAAGCTTAGATCAGGTGGACACCGTTAAATATCTTGGAATTATTTTCGACCACAAACTTACATTTAGAGAGCACATGAACTATATGAATGAAAAATGTAGGAAATTGATATTTAGTCTCTCAAGATTTGCAAAGCTAAACTGGGGTTTAAAGCATACAGCTCTGAAGGTAATATACAAAGGTGGAATCTTACCTCTCATTTTGTATGGAGCACCGGTATGGAGAAAGGTTATAGAGAAAACTTGCTATAAAGTAAAATTGATAAGAGTGCAAAGGCTGATGAATATCAGAATAGCTAAAGCTTATCGCACTGTATCTAATGAGGCTCTCTGTATGATAACAGGATTAATTCCAATTAATATTCAAATTGAGAAGACGGTAGCATACTACGATCTTATTAAAGTTAATAGTAAAGAAGATCGCTCAATTGACATGGACATGGAAGTAAATCAATGGTCTCACCCTGCTGACATTGTTAAAATTATTGGCGAAAATTATGAACACATGCATTCTTTCAATGTTTACACTGATGGAAGTAAAAGTGAGCATGGAGTAGGATCTGGAATTGCCATATACAATGGAAACGAGTTCATTCAACAGCTGCAATATAAACTAGACAAATGATGTTCTAATAATCAAGCAGAACAGCTAGCTATCGTTAAGGCATTGCAACATCTAGAATCCATGGACACGGAGCAGAGAACCGCACTCATTTTCACAGACAGCCAAATTACAATAGATTCACTTAAAAACTACAAAAACCATACATTTCTCATAAGAGGAAATTAGAAGAAAAGCAATTGAAATGGAGAAACAGAATTGGGTGATTGTCTTCAGTTGGGTTAAGGCGCATAACGGAAATGAGGGAAATGAATTAGCGGACCAGCTGGCTAAAGAAGCAGCACAAAGCCGTTTAAGTGAGTGCTTTAATAGAATTCCAAAAAGTAATATGCTAAAAGAATTAAGTGTGTTTAGTTTGAGAAAGTGACAGATTGAATGGGACAATACATCCAAGGCCGAAATTACAAAATCATTTTTCCCCAGTGTACAGGACGGACTAAAATTGAAAATGAACATAACGCCCAAATTAACAGTTATGACAACAGGACACGGCAATATTAAATCATACTTATGCAGATTTAAAATTATAGATAGTCCAACATGTATATGCAATAACGGTCACCAGACTGTAGATCACTTACTATTTGAGTGTAAATTTTTAGGGAAAGAAAGATATATATTAATAGCACATGTTTTAAGATCAAGCAACTGGCCTATAAAGAAAGATGAACTTGTTAGAAACTACCTTAGGGAATTCTTTACTTTTGCAAACTCTATCTCATTTGAAACACTAAATAGATAATTTTTATTTATATTTTCTTAACTGTTAATCATTTTAGTGACACAAATGTCATTTAACAGGCCATAGATATAAAATATTTATAATTTAAATAGTATAGTTTTAGTCTGAAATGATTAATATGTAATAATTAAGCTTGTAGTATTACTACATTGTAATGGGGCATGCTGTAAATAAAATAAATTAAAAAAATAAAATTTTAAAAACCTTTAAACTCGAGTGCACATAATACTTTCGTCGACAGTAAGTGCCTTAAAGGGAGTAATAGCGTTAACGATTGAGGATAAGTGAATGTATATTTACTTCTTTTAACTGGAAGGCAGTAAGGGGTGTTAGGATGTAGCACGTCCACCTATCATTAAGTAAAAAGCGACTACACCCTTAATATTTGTACCAGCACATCTTTTGAGAATGAAGGTCAGAATATTATTCAATACATTTCTCACAAAACACTGCAATTAGAGCAAATTTTCAAAAGAATTTAGTGTAAGAACGAAAATTAAATGCCTCTATTGTGGAGTATGTTGCTGCTAATATAAAAAATTATAAGTCTACTGGCGAACGGTAGCACATAGTTTGCAAGGAAGATACAAGCCGAGGAAGATATTGGAGTATTAATAGGGTTAGTCAATTTCAAATGCTTATAAGAATGTAGTCACAGGTCACTTAGAATGCTTTCAAGAAGAGATTTCCTGGCGTCGTTGGTATTAATTGACATTCAGCAATTCATCAATGCAGGTTTGAAATTCATATATTGAATCCAACGTTTATAGTTCGTGCCTTAGAATAGAAACTAATTCGAAACATTACAGAGCTTAAATGCGCCAAGCCATGTGTTTACTGACAGAAAATGAGTGGGCATCAGTGGCGTACCCACGAGGGGGGTGGGGGTTAGTGTTTAAACACCCCCACAGAGACATTTGTTTACTTGAATCTTTATATAGTCCGATCTATCACCTGTTTTCCACTACCGCTAGAGATCTTCTTTACTCCTGTATATATTGTAAAAGTGATCACGTTCGTCACTTGGTAAATGTCCTGCACTCTACTCGCGACGAGACGACTCCTTCAGAGTTGGAGCCAGCCAGGGATTACGTTTACTGTTCAAGTATGCGATCAGTAACTATTTTCACGTCGCTTCAGGTTGCTTTAATTGTGTGTGTCTATTTCACTAAAAATAATTAGTTACACGAGGAGTTTTTGGAATTTATTCCTAATAATTATACAGTTACAACCATCAATATAGACAGATTTTGAATGTCTATAATAGCCTACTGGCAGTAAGAATATGGAGCCAAATTTTATTTTTCTCTCACATAATATCAATATTATAAGCTGCCACCTATAGACCCCTACATCATTTAAGTTTTAATATATAATTACGGTTTAACATATTTTTTTAAATATATTTTTTATGGTGCTGAAAAAATATTGAGGCCTAAAATAGTTTTCATGCAAAGAGAACGTTTATTTAATTATTGTGAATATATTAATAGAAATATCTTTGTAATAATGTATAAGTGGCAGAACAGTAAGGTCATCTGCCCCTTGTATAATGTAATATATTAATGAACCCCCCAGAAGGAAAACCTGCATACGCCACTGGGTAAGGTACCTTGAAATGGTTCTTCATGGTTCCCCATTTTCATCTCCAGGCCAACGCTAGGACGTTAACTCTTAAGAGGCCATGGTTGCTACCTTCCACCTCCTAATCATATTTCATTAACACCAATCCTCATTAACACGTCTTTTAGGCTAAACAAAAGGGCGAACAGCCGTAAAAACCACTGCCACATATAAATTCATTTCACCCCCTCCCTGACACCGCAGAATTAGGAATATAAGGGGTAGAAAATAAACAACTATAAGAAATGTGGTATGAACGAGGGTTTCTTCAGAACGTACTATAAGTTAAAATAAGTGGACTTAGTTATTAACAATTACATTCTTCGTATGATTCTAGCAAATTCTCTTACTTTTATCTCACATCTTCAATTATCTAATACATATACACAAAATACCAAGTGCATGTTATTGCAATGCTCAGGATTGAGAATGAGGTAATCACGGTCATAAGTTAAAACAATCCCAGCATGTGCCTGGAAGAGTTAGACACCACATACTGTAAGGCCACTGCTAAGCCCCACTTCTATAACCCTCATGAGTGGATCTCTGAAGAGAATACAAAAATCCTAATTGTATTGCTTTACCCTGACCTAAGGTCCACAGTGAGTATTTAATGCAAACATAATGCTAGCTTCATATAATATACCTTTTGCCACTGATAATTAAGATGCATGTCCCATTAGCTCAGGGATCAGAACAACATTGTACATTGTCGGTGGTCCCAGGTTCAAGTCCCAGGTGGATTAGATACCATAGTTCTTCTTAAGTGCATGAGAAAGTCTCGTACTTGCTGTACTATACACAAGCTAACAGCTAGGCACTTCCGTTTCCCATCAATACAGGTTTGAAAATGCAACTCCCAATCCCAAAATGCTATTAGGTGATGATAATAATAATACTTTTATTGCAGCTAAACAGCCATTAAATACATTTAAATACACTATGTTTGCGCACCTGCGCCTTGGGTAGCATAGTCTTTTATGGACTTTATTCTTTTGCTGCATTTTTCAATATGGTAGCGTACACATGTGTGTCCGCATAGTTGACATACACATGTGTCATCCGGATCATGGTATGCTTTGTTTGTACAAATCAAATGGTGAAAACCATGAACTGCCAGGCGTGTGAACATGTGCCTCATCTCAAAGCTAGCAGATGTCCACGCCCGGTCAACCATGGCCGCCGTTCCATAAAATTCCAGTGGGATTTCTTCTCTCTTCCTTCTGAGAGTCGTTAATAGGTTTTCCGCACCTATTGTGCTAGGTAATACTAGAAGCGTTCGAAAGTCTTCAATTAGGAATGTTTCTCGCGCGAGTAGGTAGACTAGCCGAGATTTGGTCGTCTTGCAAACTCCAATTGCTTTTTTAATGTACAATGCTTTAACACTTTCAAGTGATGATAGATTCTTTTCAGTGAGGAAAGGCCATATGATTTCTATTCCGTATGTCAATATTGGCATTATTTTATTTTTAAATAATGTCATTGCTGTCTCGAGGTTGAGTGTTCTTATATATCTTATATCGTGCATCGCCCGAACCGCTTGTGTAATTTTTTCTGTCACATGTTTTGTAAAGCATTTTGCACTTGTTTGTAGAGTGATGCCTAGGTATTTGAATTCTTTTACTATATTTATTCTTTTTTCCTGTATGAAAATTTCTGTTCCGGTCGGTACCTTTCCTCCTTGTCGAAACACCATCATTTGTGTCTTAGATGTGTTGATGTCAAAATTATATTCAGTGCACCATTCCTCCATGTCTTTTAGAATGTTTTGTAGTTTTATGATGTTATGTGATCCGATCACAATGTCATCAGCGTACGCATATGATACAATATCTGTCTTTTGAGTTATTCTCATTATGTCTTCCGCTGCTAGGATGAAGAGCAAAGGGCTGATTGGGTCACCCTGTAGTACTCCATTCGTTTGAATTATCGGATCAGAGAGTGATATATTATCCGAGATTCTTATGTTGTTCCAATGTAGTACCGTATGTATAATTCTTGTCCATACATTATCTCTATCTAGAGCTTTTTCCAGCTTCAGTTTCACAAGATCACGGTTTATGCGATCAAATGCTTTTGTGTAGTCTATAAATACTGCGTAAAATTTTTCTTTTCTTTCCATGACTTGCCAAATGTTATTTAATAATAGTTTTATTGCAGTAAGAGTTGACCTTCCTTTTCTGAATCCAAATTGTGTTTCTGGTAGTTGTACATCTATTTCTTCTGTGATTCTTTCTGTTATTAATTTAGTGAATATCTTGAATGGAATGTTCTCCAGTGCGATGCCTCTGTACATATTTGTATCATATGGGTCACCTTTGCCATTATAGAGAACTTTTATGGTAGACTGTCTCCATCTCTCTAGTATTGATGCCGTCTCGATGCATTTATTATATAATTTCGTCCATATTGGTAATAGAAGGTGTGCCGTGTCTTTTATGTATTCACCGAATATGTTGTCTGGTCCAGCAGGTTTGCTTTTCTTTATGCTTGCGATTATATTTTGAACTTCTTTTGTTGTTAGTGGAGTCCATTCCAATGTCGTTGTTTGGTCAGTTCCTTTTATGTTTTCCGGTATGTTTGTTATTCCTGCCCTGTTGAGCAGATCGTTAAAGTGTGTCGTCCATTCTTGCATATTGATATAGTGTGTCTGTGCCTGTTTCCTAGGGCGTAGTGCGATGTATGGGTCATTCTTGGCCTCTTCCACGATTCTTTTTCCTTCCACTTCCCAGAATGTCCTTTTCTTTTCACGTATCAGTGTCTTGTAGTCACTTCTTTTCTTGTTATATTCGTGAAGGAAAAGAAGACTCTCGCAATTCGTCCTTAGCTGGTGTAAGGCCCCCAATACGTCTTTTTTTGATAGGTAGCATTCCTGGTCGAACCATTGTTTTGCCTTTCGATGTTTCCTAGGGGTTGTGGCTTGTATTAGGAGTTCTTCAAGGGCTTGTACTGCTTCATCTAGTCTTGAATCTTCTGTTAGTGTTTCTATTTTCTTTATAAGGTCGGGTCTACCTTCTACTTTCCCTCAGTCTATCTTCCTTGATAAAAGCTGTTTACTTTGCCTCTTTGTTGTACACCAGTCTCCCTCTAATACTATTTTCAAAGGAATATGCTTTCTAATAGGTGTATGATCTGCTGCCCATAGTGGAGCTATTTCTCCTTTTATGTGACCTCTTATAAGCGCAACGTCTATCGCACTTTTCCCATTATGGCATATATATGTAGGTATGTTGTGGTTATTCAGAAGGTGTAAGCCATCTTCCTGCATTTTTTCCATTACTAATGTTGTTTTATAGTTTTGTACATCCAGCCTACAATTTAAGTCTCCGGCTAGGATTAGAGGGATGTCGATCCTACTCAATGATATTAGTTGCCCTACTTCATCTATTATCTCCATGGCCGTTGTATACGGTTGAAAGTAACAGGTAATAATGGTGATGTATTGTGTTTCAATTAGCAGAGAGTGATCTAATTTAATTTCTGAGATTATTGGCGTCAACCATGGCTTTAATAGGATAGTACTTCCTCCTGCAGGTCTTCCCCTTTCTCCTTGTTGCGCTTGAAGATGTATACAGTAATATTCTGCGTGTTGCCAATGATCTGTGAGAAATGTTTCTGTAAATAATACTGCGTCGTATCCACTCAGGCAATCTTTGGGTGCTGAGCTTAGTGCGTTCTTCAAACCTTCAATGTTCCATAACATTATTTGTAAGTTGTCTTTTCTCACATATTCTCCATTTTTTGAGTTACTCATACACCACTCATCTGTTTTATTCTGGTTGTATCCTTGCATTCCTCCGAAAAAGCCGAAAACGTCTTACAGTGATGTTTGCTGGCCAAAAGTCTTCTTTATTTATTCTTTCCAGGTATTTAAGGGGAATTCCCACTTTGAAATACTTTGTATCAAATTTCGTTAAGAATTCTTCGCATATAATTTCTCCTATAATTTCCTTTTTGATGAGAAATGTCTTTATGGACTCGGCTGTGGTTTCCTGTTGCACTCTTCCTATAAATATCCAGGCCATCTTTTCTACTGCTTGTAGGTTTACGTCTTCCGTTCCAGTGCCTGTTATAGATGCTTGATGTCGTGGTAGTTGTCTTTGTTTCCTGCCTATGACTTCCGTCCATTTCTCTTCAGCTGTAATGTTCTTTGGTGTTTCTTGATTATGAACTTGTGAAGGGTTGCCAGTTATTGGTGGGAAACTAATTGTTTTTACATTGTTTTCCACATTATTTTCTGTGGGAGTCAATTCTGATTGAGTTCCTATGTTCCTATCGAAGCGATACGGAATTGATTGTTTTGATTTTTTATTTCCTAGATGGCATCCTATTTCAAGTTTATCTTTAATTTCAATTTAATCTCTTATCATTTTTTTGATATTACTAGTGATGTTCTCCATCATTGTCTGCATTTGATGTGCTATTGTTTCTGTAAGTTTGTCTTCTAGCGCTCGACCTATCTCTGCGCTTTGTTCGTTATACTTTCCTCCAGTACGTGTCTGTAGTGGTATGGTACTGCTTAAAACTCTTTGCTTATTACTATTTGGTTCATGTATTAGGTGATAAGGAAATGTAATGGACGCATGACGGTGCTTAACTCTTTCAGATCTGAAGATGATGTTTCTGATTCGATATACGGTACGATGTTCGGAATAGGACATTCTGCAATCTTAATATCCCTAACATGGTCCATATGACTTGTTTCACAAATATGTTCCCCTTTGTATAAGTGTAATTGCGCATTGCACATGACTTGTAAACTTGCACTGAGGGAATCAACGAATAAATAACATACTGAAGTATATACAAATTCGCATCCGTAGAGTTTTCTTATGTCAACGGAGACGGGGCAAAGACAGAGAAGTTTTGTATAGTTCAAATCACAAAGCATTTCAGTTCCTATACATATGCCAAGTGTAGGCCTAGAAGATTGTCTCTAGCATTGAGTGTGTGTGGAGACTTAGTGGTGTGGGTGCAGTAACTCACTGTTAATATATAACGTTAATATCATTCATAAACAAGCAAAGTTGATGAATGTTGTGTAAAGAAATATTGCATAGTGTGTGGTGCATTTTACTGTATTGAGTTCCTATTAAAGCAATATTGATCTCAAGAATACTCAAGGTAGGGAGAATCTTAATGTACTTATAGGCACCTTATTAGGAATGCCTTAATTTCACATCCACAAACCTTAACGTAAATATTGTAAATAGAACAAATGAAGTGTCTGTTATACACACTATTGTTTCATTCACCAGCCTGTTGGGATATGTCTCCTCCTCCTCAGTTTAGGGGCTGTGACAACGCGGTCATGTAGCTGGGATAAGTCTAAAACAAGTGTTTGCCCATCTTATTGGTTTATTGCCTCTTTACTTACTAATGTCATAGATGAGAATGATGTCCACCAAATTCATTTTAACACAGCCCTTCTGTAATAGCCCCATGCAACAAAACAGCAAACACACGCGGTTATTTCACTCACGACCACAACAAATTCACACGATCCATGCTTCTACAGAATAGCGTCCTTCCCACTTGTTCAGAGATCCATAATGGGTATTTGAATAAAGTAAATAGAAATCAGAAGAGCCACCAAACAGTTGCTAATATAGTCAACCCTAACTCCAAAATAGTCTACTTCATGAAGATGACACGTTTGATGAAAGGTGGCTCTATCAAGATGCGAACCTTTAGCAGGGAAGTCGCACAATATCACAGTTTTTAAATGACAGTCTAGCTATGATCACCTTCTTTCGTACAAATTATATTACACGGAATTTATACATCTTCATGTCTGTTAGCTCATGCGCAGAATGAAGAGGCCCTACAAGCAATGCAGCATATCACTGGATATAGGAAATAAACAACACAAAGAACGTGAGATTGAAGTTTCTGCCTTTGCGTCAGATTACCAGCAGTGCATGGGGATAAGGAAGCAATCTACACTATCGGCTTTCTACCGATAACAAAGTCAGTATCATAACAAATCAAAACAGTGCTCTGAGGCCATTTCACTCCGATCAGTTGTAAATACAAAGCAGGGCTCTGAGGCCATTTCACTCAGATCAGTTGTAAATACAAAACTAACTTCAAGGAATAATTATTCTTAATAGGGAGAAAGCTTGTAGTTTTAAGTGACCAATCACGTAGCGACCATGAGCCACGGGACCTCCATTTTCAAGAGGAATCCCAACCATAGGGCGCGATATTACACTTCGAAGGAATGATAAAGAATTAACAAGACACATGAATAGAAACCTAGTCATTTGTGATAGACTGTTCCCTTGTTCCATTCGTGAAGTTATTGGTATTGTTCTGTGTAATTGGTTCACTGCATGACATACCAAGCCCAGTTACAGGACAGAAAATGGTCTGGATCATCTGACAAAGGCTATCTTCCTAAGAATTTCAACATGTGTTTACTAGCAGCCTCAATATTGCTTTCAAATGATGGTACACTATTTTCGAATAGAAGTTATGAGGAAATTAATATATGTATCACTGTATTCTGGCGAGGTAGTCCGATGTTTTAGAAACTATTTCTGTGTCGCGGAATTGGAAGCCAGATCACAGTATACAGAGAATCTCTTAAATATTATGATCATATACAAAACTGGAGAAGCAAATCATGAATGGAATTTGATGACTTGCAACAAACAACAACCAGATATTCAAAAACAAAAAAAAGGCCTTTTTCAGATGAGCCTGACTCCAAATACAATTTAGGCAGGGAGTCCTATCAAGTGTTAGGTCAATAATGTGAATGTTTGGCCCTTAAAACAACAAATATCATATCAACCTATCAAGCAAACAAATCACAGAGAAAACAATATCTTCCATATACACTATGGAGCAAGTATATGATCAGCCAGAAATTACTAGAATTACATTCAGGTTTCGTATTAATTCCTAAATATGTCATCAGTGCACATGATCCCCACACAAACGTATCACTAAACCTTTGAAAATCTCAGCCACACTTGGTGGAGGAACATCAGATATCATTAAGCATATAACGTGACTTAATAACCATAAAGCTGCTCTCAATATAATTAGGCACTTACAACTCTCGCATCTCCGCCACTTGATGAAGATAGTGCTTCCGTTTTGACATGTGCGACTACCTCTTCAGTCACATTCTCATTGATCGTAACTTCCTTGTTGTCCGCAGTATCTTCCATGATATGTGCTCCCTACAGAGAAACAACAATTTGTTAATAATGTACCTCAGGGGGCATAAGAAATATATTTTGTAGATACGCAAGCACTCTGGACATTCATCTTGCTTTATATGTCTCGGATTATTTCTCCACTCAATGAATAATTTAAAGAAATTGGACAAGGTTAGAATAGCAACTCTGAAGCTGAAATGTCACTGCGTTAAGTGCTCATTAGTTGACTTTCACATTATTTATAGTTTCTGACTTATATTTTCAAGGTTTTGAAAGATTTACAAGACGAAAATATAAAAGAATACCATACCTATTACTAACGATGTATTTGTTGCCATCACAACACAATATACTTTATTTCTGAGAATCCAATACTTTCATGTAGCGACAGTGCTATAAGTTCAGCAACAAAATCGATACTGTTGTCTCACATTTTATGAGAAATAAAATAGGTGTTTGATTCAAGAAGAAAAGAAACAAAAACTTGAATTTATAAAACACACTTGCATTTTGGAACTTTTCTCAAACATGAATTGCAGAAGTCACTAACTTAAGTGAGGAAAATCAATGTCGATATGATTATCTATAGTTGCACATCATGTGATTGAGTGGTCATGAAGTTAAAGACAATTCAAAACCTCAATACACAGAGTCCAAGTTTCACTAGCATACACTTACTATGCCAAGGATTCTTCGAAGTTCCTACCTCATTTTGCAGCAAGACTTAACCTTACAGATGATGCAAGTTTTGCCATAATAATTCAAGGTTATTTCGAAAAGGACAACAAATAAGCAGCTTAAAACTATTATAGACATTTGTCAGAATAATAAATAAACATCCCAAGGAAGCTATTTGACTCAACCCACATTATTAATAAAATAGAGTCAAAAAACATAAACTCTTCTGTTGTTCAATTTCATAATTGAAGTTAAAACTGATTAAAACAAACTACATAACTTAAAAAGCGATTTGAGAATAATCCAAGGTGGGAAATAATGTACACAGTCACCTGGCAATCGAGTTCTTCTTTAACAAATGCATCTTCGAATACATCATCCGGTTCTTCAATTTTCATCCCCACTGACCTACCAGAGGGTGGCTGCTCATTCAAATCCTGGGAAGTAATGAATAAGCAAGACTATATATAAAAATTAAAGAATATGAGCTAATGATGATAATAGGAATAATAATAATAATAATAATAAGAGGAAACTGATACAAAACATTTGCTGACAAACTATCACATTACCAAGCACCTAGAACATGTCTTAAACCTCCGGATTTGGCCCTGGAAATAAGAGAGAAAATTGTAACATTCTCACAGATTACTTCCATGTTCCTTTAACCTGCGATCCTCCTGAAGGAAAAATATTAATAATAATTATTATTATAATGAATTTAAAGTAAATAAAATAATTATTTACATTGATCACCACTTGTCTATAATTAATGTAAAGTTTCAACCTAATGGACCCAAACTTGGAACAGTTAAAATATTCACGAATTGATCTGGAATGTCTTAAACAAAATTCAAACAATTGGATGGCATTATAAGATACACTATTGGGAGCATAATGGGGTTCTTCCGCGAAAACGATAAGACAGAAGGTTGAACAAGACCAGTGATAAGGCCATAGACCGTGTTAATCAAACCTTTAAGAAGTGCAGTTGCAATAAAATACAAAATATAACTGGCATGAATTCATCAAAGCTAAGAAAGAAGCCTCAAGAATCATCAGATCTGAAGAACGCACATTACATCAAAATAGACCGTCACAAATAGATCAAAATTGAAGACTGCACGGGAAGAACGGGATAAGTCACATTACGAAGATTTTTCATGAGAGCCAATTTTAACTTTCAACAGTAAAAAGAAATACATACTAACACCCAAATTGAGTGTAAGCGATATCGTTTCTTAGCCAAATGTATTTCTTATAAAGGGAGTACATGTAAAGTGAGAGGATATGGGACGTTCTTTCCGTTTCCACTAAAAATAAAAACCTCTGTATCTCGGTGACTTGCCGCATTATTTGAAGTTAATTACAACTGATCTGTAGTTACGATAGCCGGCCACCAGAGTGCGTCATAAACTCATTTCCGAATAAAATGGACTTGCCCCGTTCATTCCGTGTGCTCTTCTTTTACACGGAAAATAGTACAAGAAACTGTAACAAAACATTTGCTGACGAACTATCACATTACTAAGTACCTGTTTTATGTCTTAATCATCCGGATAAAGCCCTGTGAATAATAAAGAAAACTGTAAACTTCTCACAGATAACTACCATGACCTTTTAACTAGCGATATTCCTGAGGAACAACTCTGATTTGAGCAACCGATTCCAAATCCGGATTAAAAACTCCCTTCATTAGAAGAAATCGAGAAAATAATCCATGAACTTAAAAACAGCTAAGCTCCAAAGGAGGATGTAATGTTGAGATTAAGAGGTGAAAGGCTAGCTGAGAAATTTCAAGTAATTCTTGTGGATTTGGGAGAAAATTCCTGAAGACTGGAATTTCAATCTAATTCACCCACTACATAAAAAGGGGGAGAGAACAGACATCAATACCTACGGAGGAATATCCTCACTATCACTCGCGTAAAAAATCTCTATAAAGCATTATTCTCGGGACTTGAAAACCAAACTGAACACCTAGTTGGTGAATAACAGGCATGATACACAAATGGCAGGTCCTGTGCAGAACAAATTCTCAATCTCAAAACCACCTTGCGAATCCATAAAGCCACGCAAACAACGCTATCTTTGGAGACTTCAGGAAAGCTGTCGACTTAGTAGATCCACACACACTGTTCAATATTCTAGAAGTATTCAAAGTTGACAGGAAGAGAAGAGAATTGATTCCACAGACACTGACAGCCATAACTTCAATAGTTAAATTTCAGTCAGATTTCTGACCGTTATCAAATTAGCACAGCACTTCAACAAGGAGAAGACCATCTCCGTTATTGTTCAATCGTGTCCTTGAATATGTTACAAGGACAAGGAAAAATAAGAGAAATAGCGATTGGTTGACTAAACAATAAATTCATCTGCAGTGTTTGGCCTTCGCGGATGATGTAGCATTTATTTCTAACAATACACACGAGGCAGTTCAAGTCCTTAAAAGAATTCACGAAATCACAGCTAAGACGGGATTCCAAATGCATGGACGAATCCGTTGGTCAATCGACGGGAAACCTCTGAAAACTTAATTCGGCAAAAAATCATCAAGTATAAGAGGCAGCAACAATCCTGAATGGTTTTCCCAGGGTTTTCTACACTCCCTCCAGGCAAATGACAGGAAAGTACTTTACTTCATGTTTGAATCGCGACGCAAACAAAGAGAGAACTTCAAAATTACAGAAAGTCTAAACCTACAGATGTAATTATTAAAACATCTAAGATATTATACCACAGTAATCAAAGCTGAAGCTCTATATGGCTCAGAAACATCGATCATTGAAGGTAGATCTCATAGTAAGGACATTATACCACAGTAATCAAAGCTGAAGCTCTATATGGCTCAGAAACATTGATCATTGAAGGTAGATCTCTTAGTAAGGACATTATACCACAGTAATCAAAGCTGAAGCTCTATATGGCTCAGAAACATTGATCATTGAAGGTAGATCTCTTAGTAAGGACATCATACAACAGTAATCAAACCCAAAGCTCTATATGGCTCAGAAACATTGATCATTGAAGGTAGATGTCTTAGTAAGGACATTATACCACAGTAATCAAAGCTGAAGCTCTATATGGCTCAGAAACATTGATCATTGAAGGTAGATCTCTTAATAAGGACATAATACCACAGTAATCAAACCTAAGCTTTATGTGGTTCAGAAACATTGATCATTGAAGGTAGATCTCTTAGTAAGGACATTATACCACAGTAATCACACCTGAAGCTCAATGTGGCTCAGAAACATTGATCATTGAAGGTAGATCTCTTAGTAAGGACATTATACCACAGTAATCAAACCTGAAGCTCTATATGGCTCAGAAACATTGATCATTGAAGGTAGATCTCTTAGTAAGGACATAATTCCACAGTAATCAAACCTGAAGCGCCATATGGCTCAGAAACATTGATCATTGAAGGTAGATCTCTTAGTAAGGACATTATACCACAGTAATCAAACCTGAAGCTCTATGTGGCTCAGAAACAGTGATCATTGAAGGTAGATCTCTTAGTAAGGACATTATACCACAGTAATCAAACCTGAAGGTCTATAAGGCTCAGAAACATTGATCATTGAAGGTAGATCTCTTAATAAGGACATAGAGAAACAAGAATGGACAATCCTTGGTCCAGTCTGCTCAGAAGGAATCTGGGTGAAACGGAAGTGTCGGGAGATTTATCAGCATTATGAAAAGATCACCAACACCTTCAGGAAGGGCGCTCAAAGTTCTACTCCAACATTCTCAGAATGAACCATCACAGGTTCACCAAAATGATTCCCAACCTTGCTCTCTCAATGCAAGTCAAGAACCAGTGACTTAGTGAAATAGACAAAGAACTTCAAGAAATTGGCATCACAGAAGAAGTTATATAATATCGACCTAATATTCAGCCTTGTGAGGACAACCAACTTTCTCTCTCAGACCGTAGGCAAGAATCAAAGTGGTTGCCACTAAACCCTAATATGGTCGACCCTCTACCTCCAACCTAATATTCAGCCTAGTGAGGACAACCTACTTTCTCTCTTAGACCGTAACCAAGAACCAAAATGGTGGCAACTAAACCCTAATATGGTCGGCCGTCTTCCTCTAACCTAATATTCAGCCTTGTGCGGACAACCTACTTACTCTCTTGGACTGTAGTCAGGACCAAAATGGTGGCCACTGAACACTAATATGGTCGACCCCCTACCTCCATCCTAATATTCAGCCTTGTGAGGACAACCTACTTACTCTCTCAGACTGTAGGCAAGACCGAAAATGGTGGCCAGTAAACCCTAATATGGTCGACCCTCTACCTCCAGCCTAATATTCAGCCTTGTGAGGACAACCTACTTACTCTCTCAGACTGTAACAAGAACCAAAATGATGGCCACTAAACCCTAAAATGGACGACCCTCTACCTCAAACCCAATATTCAGCCTTGTGAGGACAACCTACTTTTCCTCTCAGACCTTAGTCAAGAACCAAAATGGTGGCCACTAAACCCTAATATGGTCGACCTTCTACCTCCAACCTAATATTCAGCATTGTGAGGACTACCTACTTTCCCTGTCGGACCGTAGTCAAGAACAAAAATGGTGGCCAGTAACCCCGAATATGTTCGACCCTCCACCTCCAACCTAATATTCAGCCTTGTGAGGACAACCTTCTATCCCTCTCAGACCTTAGTCAAGAACCAAAATGGTGGCCACTGAACCCCAATATGGTCGACCCTCTACCTCCAACCTAATATTTAGCTTTGTGAGGACAACCTACATTCTCTCAGACTGTAGTAAAGAACCAAAATGGTGGCCACTAACCCCTAATATGGTCAACCATCTACCTCCAACCTTATATCCAGCCATGTGAGGACAACCTACCTTCGCTCTCAGACCGTAGTCAAGAACCAAAATGGTGGCCACTATACCCTAATATGGTCGACCGTCTACCTCCAGCCGAAAATTCAGCCTTGTGAAGACAACCTACTTACCCTCTCAGACCGTAGGCAAGGACCAAAATGGTGGCCACTAACCCCTTATATGGTCGATCCTCTACCTCCAACCTAATATTCAGCCTTGTGAGGAAAACCTACTTTCCCTCTCAGACCGTAGTCAAGAACCAAAATGGTGGCCACTAAACCCTAATATGAAAGACCCTCTACCTCCAACCTAATATTCAGCCTTGTGAGGAAAACCTACTACCCTCTCAGACCATAGTCAAGAACCAAAATGGTGGCCACTAACCCCTAATATGGTCGACCCTCTACCTCCAACCTTATATCCAGCCTTGTGAGGACAACCTACCTTCGCTCTCAGACCGCAGGCAAGGACCAAAATGGTGGCCACTAACCCCTTATAGGGTCGATCCTCTACCTCCAACCTAATATTCTGCCTTGTGAGGAAAACCTACTTTCCCTCTCAGACCGTAGGCAATAACCAATATGGTGGCCAATAAACCCTAATATGGTCGACCCTCTACCTCCAACCTTATATCCAGCCTTGTGAGGACAACCTACCTTCGCTCTCAGATCATAGTCAAGAACCAAAATGGTGGCCACTAAACCCTAATATGGTCGACCCTCTACCTCCAACCTAATATTCAGCCTAGTGAGGACAACCTACATTCCCTCTCAGTCCGTAGGCAATAACCAATATGGTGACCAATAAACCCTAATATGGTCGACCCTCTACCTCCAACTTAATGTTCAGCCTTGTGAGGACAACCTTCTTTCTCTCAGACTGTAGTCAAGAACCAAAATGGTGGCCACTACACCCTAATATTGTCGACCCTCTACCTCCAAACTAATATTCAGCCTTGTGAGGACAACCTACTTTCCCTCTCAGTCCGTAGGCAATAACCAATATGGTGGCCAATAAACCCTAATATGGTCGACCCTCTACCTCCAACCTACTATTCAGCCTTGTGAGGAAAGCCTACTACCCTCTCAGACCATAGTCAAGAACCAAAATGGTGGCCACTAAACCCGATTATTGTCGACCCTCTACCTCCAAACTAATATTCAGCCTTGTGAGGACAACCTACTTTCCTTCACAGTCCGTAGGCAATAACCAATATGGTGGGCAATAAACCCTAATATGGTCGACCCTCTACCTCCAACTAAATATTCAGCCTTGTGAGGACAACCTACTTTCTCTCAGACCATAGTCAAGAACCAAAATGGTGGCCACTAAACACTAATATGGTGGACTCTCTACCTCCAACCTAATAATCAGCCATGTGAGGAAAACCCACTTTCTCTCTTGGGCCGTAGGCAATAACCAAAATGGTGGCCAATAAACCCTAATATGGTCGACCCTCTAACTCCAACTTTATATTCAGCCTTGTGAGGACAACCTTCGTTCTCTCAGACTGTAGTCATGAACCAAAATGGTGGCCACTACACCCTAATATTGTCGACCCTCTACCTCCAACCTAATATTCGGCCTTGTGAGGACAACCTTTTTCCCTCTCAGTCCATAGGTAATAACCAATATGGTGGCCAATAAACCCTAATATGGTCGACCTTCTACCTCCAACCGAAAATTAAACCTTGTGATGACAACCTACTTACTCTCTCAGACCGTAGGCAAGGACCAAAATGGCGGCCCCTAACCCCTAATATGGTCGATCCTCTACCACCAACCTAATATTCAGCCTTGTGAGGACAACTACTTTCCCTCTCAGACCGTAGGCAATAACCAAAATGGTGACCGATAAACCCTAATATGGTCGACCCTCTACCACCAACCTAATATTCAGCCTTGTGAGGACAACCTACTTTGTCTCTCAGACCTTAGTCAAGAACCAAAAGGGTGGCCACTAAACCTTAATATGGTCGACCGTCTAACTCCAACCTAATATTCAGCCTTGTGAGGACAACCTACCTTCTCTCAGACCGTAGTCAAGAACCAAAATGGTAGCCACGAAACCCTAATATGGTCGACCCTCTACATCCAACCTAATATTCAGCCTTGTGAGGACAACCTACTTTCTCTCAGACCATAGTCAAGAACCAAAATGGTGGCCTCTATACACTAATATGGTCGACCCTCTACCTCCAACTTAATATTCAGCCATGTAAGGACAACCTACTTTCTCTCAGACCAGAGTCAAGAACCAAAATGGTGGCCACTAAATCCTAATATGGTCGACCCTCTACCTCCAACCTAATATTCAGCCTTTTGAGGAAAACCTATTACCCTCTCAGACCATAGTCAAGAACCAAAAAGGTGGCCATGAAACACTAATATGGTCGACCCTTTATCTCCAACCTAATAATCAGCCTTGTTAGGAAAACCCACTTTCTCTCTCGGACCGTAGGTAATAACCAAAATGGTGGCCAATAAACCTTAATATGGTCGATCCTTTACCTCCAACTTAATATTCAGCCTTGTTGGGACAACCTTCTTTCTCTCAGACTGTAGTCAAGAACCAAAATGGTGGCCACTACACCCTAATATTGTCGACCCTCTACCTCCAACCTAATATTCAGCCTTGTAAGGACAACCTACTTTCTCTCAGACCGTCGTCAAGACCCAAAATGGTGGCCACTAAATCCTAGTATGGTCGACCCTCTACATCCAACCTAATGTTCAGCCTTGTGAGGAAAACCCACTTTCCCTCTCAGTCCGTAGGCAATAACCAATATGGTGGCCAATAACCCCTAATATGGTCGACCTTCTACACCCAACCGAAAATTCAGCCTTGTGAGGACAACCTACTTACTCTCTGAGACCGTAGGCAAGGACCAAAATGGTGGCCACTAACCCCTAATATGGTCGACCCTCTACATCCAACCTAATGTTCAGCCTTGTGAGGAAAACCCACTTTCCCTCTCAGTCCGTAGGCAATAACCAAATGGTGGCCAATAAACCCTAATATGGCCGACATTCTACCTCCAACCTAATGTTCAGCCTTGGGAGGACAACCAACTTACTCTCTCAGACCGTAGTCAAGAACCAAAATGGTGGCCACTAAACCCTAATATGGTCGACCCTCTACCTCCAACCTAATATTCAGCCTTGTAAGAAAACCTACTACCCTCTCAGACCATAGTCAAGAACCAAAATGGTGGCCACTAAACACCAATATGGTCGACTCACTACCTCCAACCTAATATTCAGCCTTGTGAGGACAACCTACTTTCTCTCGGACCGTAGGCAATAAACAAAATGATGGCCACTAACCCCGAATATGGTCGACCCTCTACCTCCAACCGAAAATTCAGCCTTGTGAGGACAACCTACTTTCTCTCTGAGACCTTAGTTAAGAACCAAAATGGTGGCCACTAAACCCTAATATGGTCGACCCTATAACTCCAACCTAATATTCAACCTTGTGAGGACAACCTACTTTCTCTCAGACCGTAGACAAGAACCAAAATGGTGGCCACAAAACCCTAATATGGCCGACCCTCTACCTCCAACCTCATAATCAGCCTTGTGAGGAAAACCTACTACCCTCTCAGACCTTAGTCAAGAACCAAAATGGTGGCCACTAAACCCTAATATGGTCGACCCTCTAACTCCAACCTAATATTCAGCCTTGTGAGGACAACCTACTTTCTCTCGGACCATAGGCAATAACCAAAATGGTGGCCAATAAACCCTAATATGGTCGACCCTCTACCTCCAACTTAATATTCAGCTTGTGAGGACAACCTTCTTTCTCTCAGACTGTAGTAAAGAACCAAAATGTTGGCCACTACACCCTAATATGGTCGACCCTCTACCTCCAACCTAATATTTAGCCTTGTGAGGACAACCTACTTTCTCTCAGACTGTAGTCAATACCCCAAATGGAGGCCACTAAACCGTAATATGGTTGACCCTCTACCTCCAACATAATATTCAGTCTTGTGAGGAAAACCCACTTTCTCTCTCCGACCGTAGGCAAGACCCAAAATGGTGGCTAGTAAACCCTAATATGGTCGACCCTCTACCTCCTACCTAATATTCAGCCTTGTGAGGACAACCTACTTTCTCTCTCAGATCGTAGTCAAGAATCAAAATGGTGGCCACTAACCCCTAGTATGGTCGACCGTCTACCTCCAACCTAATATACAGCCTTGTGAAGAAAACCTACTTTCCCTCTCAGACCGTAGTCAAGAACCAAAATGGTGGCCACTAAACCCTAATATGGTCGACCCTCTACCTCCAACCTAATATTCAGCCTTGTGAGGACAACCTACTTTCCCTCTCAGATCGTAGTCAAGAACCAAAATGGTGGCCACTAAACCCTAATATGGTCGAGCCTCTACCTCCAACCTAATATTCAGCCTTGTGAGGACAACCTACTTTCCCTCTCAGACCATAGTCAAGAACCAAAATGGTGGCCACTAAACCCTAATATGGTCGACCCTCTACCTCCAACTTAATATGCAGACTCGTAAGGACCACCTACTATCCCTCTCGGACCGTAGTCAAGAACCATAATGGTGGCCACTGAACCCTAATATGGTCGACCCTCCACCTCCAACTTAATATTCAGCCTTGTGAGGACAACCTACTTTCTCTCTTAGACAGTAGTCAAGAACCAAAATGGTGGCCACTTAACCCTAATATGGTCGACCCTCATACTCTAACCTAATATTCAGCCTTGTGAGGACAACCTACTTTTTCTCGGACCGTAGGCAATAACTAAAATGGTGGCCACTAACCCCGAATATGGTCGACCCTCTACCTCCAACCTAATATTCAGCCTTTTGAGGAAAACCTATTACCCTCTCAGACCATAGTCAAGAACCAAAAAGGTGGCCATGAAACACTAATATGGTCGACCCTCTACCTCCAACCTAATATTCAGCCTTTTGAGGACAACCTACTTTCTCTCAGACCATAGTCAAGAACCAAAATGGTGGCCACTAAACACTAATATGGTGGACTCTCTACCTCCAACCTAATAATCAGCCTTGTGAGGAAAACCCACTTTCTCTCTCGGATCGTAGGCAATAACCAAAATGGTGGCCAATAAACCCTAATATGGTCGACCCTCTACCTCCAACTTAATATTCAGCCTTGTGAGGACAACCTTCTTTCTCTCAGACTGTAGTCATGAACCAAAATGGTGGCCACTACACCCTAATATTGTCGACCCTCTACCTCCAAAATAATATTCAGCCTCTTGAGGACAACCTACTTTCCCTCTCAGTCCATAGGCAATAACCAATATGGTGGCCATTAAACCCTAATAAGGTCGACCTTCTAACTCCAACCGAAAATTCAGCCTTGTGAGGACAACCTACTTACTCTCTCAGACCGTAGGCAAGGACCAAAATGGTGGCCACTAACCCCTAATATGGTCGATCCTCTACCTCCAACTTATATTCAGCCTTGTGAGGACAACCTTCTTTCTCTCAGACTGTAGTCATGAACCAAAATGGTGGCCACTACACCCTAATAATGTCGACCCTCTACCTCCAACCTAATATTCAGCCTTGTGAGGACAACCTACTTTCCCTCTCAGTCCATAGACAATAACCAATATGGTGGCTAATAAATCCTAATATGGTCGACCTTGTACCACCAACCAAAAATTCAGCCTTGTGAGGAGAACCTACTAATTCTCTCAGACCGTAGTCAAGAACCAAAATGGTGGCCAGTAACCCCTAGTATGGTCGACCGTCTACCTCCAACCTAATATTCAGCCTTGTGAGGAAAACCTACTTTCCCTCTCAGACCATAGTCAAGAACCTAAATGGTGGCCACTAAACCCTAATATGGTCGACCCTCTACCTCCAACATAATATTCAGCCTTGTGAGGACAACCTACTTTCCCTATCAGATCGTAGTCAAGAACCAAAATGGTGGCCACTAAACCCTAGTATGGTCGACCCTCTACATCCAACCTAATATTAAGCCTTGTGAGGAAAACCCACTTTCTCTCTCGGACCGTAGGCAAGACCCAAAATGGTGGCCACTGAACCCTAATATGGTCGACCCACTACATCCAACCTAATATTGAGCCTTGTGAGGACAACCTACTTTCCCTCTCAGTCCGTAGGCAATGTCCAATATGGTGGCCAATAACCCCTAATATGGTCGCCCTTCTACACCCAACCGAAAATTCAGCCTTGTGAGGACAACCTACTTTCGCTCTCACACCATAGGCAATAACCAAAATGGTGGCCAATAAACCCTAATATGGCCGACATTCTACCTCCAACCTAATATTCAGCCTTGGGAGGACAACCAACTTACTCTCTCAGACCGTAGTCAAGAACCAAAATGGTGGCCACTAAACCCTAATATGGTCGATCCTCTACCTCCAACCTAATATTCAGCCTTGTGAGAAAACCTACTACCCTCTCAGACCATAGTCAAAAACCAAAATGGTGGCCACTAAACCCTAATATGGTCGACTCACTACTTCCAACCTAATATTCAGCCTTGTGAGGACAACCTACTTTCTCTCTGAGACCTTAGTCAAGAACCAAAATGGTGGCCACTAAACCCTAATATGGTCGACCCTATAACTCCAACCTAATATTCAACCTTGTGAGGACAACCTACTTTCTCTCAGACCGTAGGCAATAACCATATGGTGGCCCATAAACCCTAATATGGTCAACCTTCTACCTCCAACCGAAAATTCAGCCTTTTGAGGACAACCTTCCTACTCTATCAGACCGTAGCCAAGAACCAAAATTGTGGCCACTAAACCCAAGTATGGTCGACCGTCTACCTCCAACCTAATATTCAGCCTTGTGAGGAAAACCTACTTTCCCTCTCAGACCGTAGTCAAGAACCAAAATGGTGGCCACTAAACCCTTATATGGTCGACACTCTACCTCCAACTTAATATTCAGCATTGTGATTACAACCTACTTTCCCTCTCAGACCATAGTCAAGAACCAAAATGGTGGCCACTTAACCCTAATAAGGTGGACTTTCTACCTCAACCTAATAATCAGCCTTGTGAAGAAAACCCACTTTCTCTCAGACCATAGTCAAGACCCAAAATGGTGGTCACTAAACCCTAATATGGTCGACCCTCTACCTCGAACCTAATATTCAGCCTTGTGAGGACAACCTACATTCTCTCAGACCATAGGCAATAACAGACATGGTGGACAATAAACCCTAATATTGTCGATCCTCTACCTCCAACCTAATATTCAGCCTTGTAAGGACAACCTACTTTCTCTCAGACCGTAATCAAGACCCAAAATGGTGGCCACTAAACCCTAATAAGGTCGACCCTCTACATCCAACCTAATATTCAGCCTTGTGAGGTCAACCTACTTTCCCCCTCAGTCCGTAGGCAATAACCAATATGATGGCCAATAAACCCTAATATGGACGACCTTCTACCTCCAGCCCAATATTCAGCCTTGTGAGGACAACCTACTTTCCCTCTCAGTCCGTAGGCAATAACCAATATGGTGGCCAATAAACCCTAATATGGTCGACCCTCTACATCCAACCTAATATTCAGTCTTGTGAGGACAACCTACTTACTCTCTCAGTCCGTAGGCAATAACCAATATGGTGGCCAATAAACCCTAATATGGACGACCTTCTACCTCCAGCCTAATATTCAGCCTTGTGAGGACAACCTACATTCCCTCTCAGTCCGTAGGCAATAACCAATATGGTGGCCAATAAACCCTAATATGGTCGACCCTCTACATCCAACCTAATATTCAGTCTTGTGAGGACAACCTACTTACTCTCTCAGACCGTAGGCAAGGACCAAAATGGTGGCCACTAACCCCTAATATGGTCGATCCTCTACCTCCAACCTCATATTCAGCCTTGTGAGGAAAACCTACTTTCCCTCTCAGACCATAGGCATAACCAAAATGGTGACCAATAAACCCTAATATGGTCGACCTTCTACCTCCAACCTAATATTCAGGCTTGTGAGGACAACCTACATACTCTCTCAGACCATAGTCAAGAACTAAAATGGGGGGCACTAACCCCTAATATGGTCGACCCTCTACCTCCAACCTAATATTCAGCCTTGTGAGGAAAACATACTTTCTCTCTCAGACCATAGGCAAGAACCAAAATGGTGGCCACTTAACCCTAATATGGTCGACCCTCGCCTCCAACCTAATATTCAGCCTTGTGAGTACAACCTACTTTCCCTCTAAGACCGTAGTCATGAACCAAAATGGTGGCCACTGAACCCTAATATGGACGACCCTCTACCTCCAACCTAATATTCAGCCTTGTGAGTACAACCTACTTTCTCTCTCAGACCATAGTCAAGAACAAAAATGGTGGCCACTAAACCCTAATAAGGTCGACCCTCTACCTCCAACTGAATATTCAGCCTCGTGAGGACCACCTACTATCCCTCTAGGACCGTAGTCAAGAACCAAAATGGTGGCCACTAAACCCTAATATGGTCGACCCTCTACCTCCAACCTAATATTCAGCCTTGTGAGTACAACCTACTTTCCGTCTCAGACCGTAGTCAAGAACCAAAATGGTGGCCACTAAACCCTAATATGGTCGACCCTCTACCTCCAACTGAATATTCAGCCTCGTGAGGACCACCTACTATCCCTCGCGGACCGTAGTCAGGAACCAAAATGGTGGCCACTGAACCCTAATATTGTCGACCCTCTACCTCAAACCTAATATTCAGCCTTGTGAGTACAACCTACTTTCTCTCTTAGACCGTAGTCAAGAACCAAAATGGTGGCCACTACACCCTAATATGGTCGACCCTCTTACTCTAACCTAATATTCAGCCTTGTGAGGACAACCTACTTTCTCTCAGACGTAGGCAATAACCAAAATGGTGGCCACTAACCCCGAATATGGTCGACCCTCTACCTCCAACCTAATATTCAGCCCTGTGAGGACAACCTACTTTCTCTCTCAGACCTTAGTCAAGAACCAAAATGGTGGCCACTAAACCCTAATATGGGCGACCCTCTTACTCTAACCTAATATTCAGCCTTGTGA
This sequence comes from Meconema thalassinum, assembly GCA_946902985.2. Taxonomy (NCBI): domain Eukaryota; kingdom Metazoa; phylum Arthropoda; class Insecta; order Orthoptera; family Tettigoniidae; genus Meconema; species Meconema thalassinum. The sequence continues at coordinate 16,642,646 of OX336395.1, read as the reverse complement.
GGACAACCATCTTTCTCTCAGACTGTTGTCAAGAACCAAAATGGTGCCCACTAAACCCTTATTTGGTCGACCTTCTACCTCCAACCGAAAATTCAGCCTTGTGAGGACAAACCTCTTACTCTCTCAGAGCGTAGGCAAGGACCAAAATGGTGGCCATTAACCCCTAATATGGTCGACCCTCTACCTCAACCCTAATATTCAGCCTTGTGAGGAAAACCCACTTTCTCTCTCAGACCGTAGGCAAGACACAAAATGGTGGCCAATAAACCCTAATATGGTCGACCCTCTACTTCCAACCTAATATTCAGCATTGTGAGGACAACTTACTTTCTCTCGGACCTTAGGCAATAACCAAAATGGTGGCCACTAACCCCGAATATGGTCGACCCTCTACCTCCAACCTAATATTCAGCCTTGTGAGAAAACCTACTACCCTCTCAGACCGTAGTCAATACCCAAAATGGAGGCCACTAAACCCTAATATGGTCGACCCTCTACCTCCAACCTATTTTTCAGCCTTGTGAGGAAAACCCACTTTCTCTCTCGGACCGTAGGCAAGACCCAAAACGGTGGCCACTAAACCCTAATATGGTCGACCCTCTACCTACAACCTAATATTCAGCCTTGTAAGGACAACCTACTTTCTCTCAGACCGTAGTCAAGACCCAAAATGGTGGTCACAAAACCCTAATATGGTTGAACCTCTACCTCGAACCTAATATTCAACCTTGTGAGGACAACCTACATTCTCTCAGACCATAGGCAATAACCAACATGGTGGACAATAAACCCTAATATTGTCGATCCTCTACCTCCAACCTAATATTCAGCCTTGTAAGGACAACCTACTTTCTCTCAGACCGTAATCAAGACCCAAAATAGTGGCCACTAAACCCTAATAAGATCGACCCTCTACATCCAACCTAATATTCAGCCTTGTGAGGTCAACCTAATTTCCCCCTCAGTCCGTAGGCAATAACCAATATGATGGCCAATAAACCCTAATATGGACGACCTTCTACCTCCAGCCCAATATTCAGCCTTGTGAGGACAACCTACTTTCCCTCTCAGTCCTTTGTCAATAACCAATATGGTGGCCAATAAACCCTAATATGGTCGACCCTCTACAACCAACCTAATATTCAGTCTTGTGAGGACAACCTACTTACTCTCTCAGTCCGTAGGCAATAACCAATATGGTGGCCAATAAACCCTAATATGGACGACCCTCTACCTCCAGCCTAATATTCAGCCTTGTGAGGACAACCTACTTTCCCTCTCAGTCCGTAGGCAATAACCAATATGGTGGCCAATAAACCCTAATATGGTCGACCCTCTACATCCAACCTAATATTCAGTCTTGTGAGGACAACCTACTTACTCTCTCAGACCGTAGGCAAGGACCAAAATGGTGGCCACTAACCCCTAATATGGTCGATCCTCTACCTCCAACCTCATATTCAGCCTTGTGAGGAAAACCTACTTTCCCTCTCAGACCATAGGCAATAACCAAAATGGTGATCAATAAACCCTAATATGGTCGACCTTCTACCTCCAACCTAATATTCAGGCTTGTGAGGACAACCTACTTACTCTCTCAGACCATAGTCAAGAACTAAAATGGGGGGCACTAACCCCTAATATGGTCGACCCTCTACCTCCAACCTAATATTCAGCCTTGTGAGGAAAACATACTTTCTCTCTCAGACCATAGGCAAGAACCAAAATGGTGGCCACTTAACCCTAATATGGTCGACCCTCTACCTCCAACCAAATATTCAGCCTTGTGAGTACAACCTACTTTCCCTCTAAGACCGTAGTCAATAACCAAAATGGTGGCCACTAAACCCTAATAAGGTCGACCCTCTACCTCCAACTGAATATTCAGCCTCGTGAGGACCACCTACTATCCCTCTCGGACCGTAGTCAAGAACCAAAATGGTGGCCACTGAACCCTAATATGGACGACCCTCTACCTCCAATCTAATATTCAGCCTTGTGAGTACAACCTACTTTCTCTCTCAGACCATAGTCAAGAACAAAAATGGTGGCCACTAAACCCTAATAAGGTCGACCCTCTACCTCCAACTGAATATTCAGCCTCGTGAGGACCACCTACTATCCCTCTAGGACCGTAGTCAAGAACCAAAATGGTGGCCACTAAACCCTAATATGGTCGCCCATCTACCTCCAACCTAATAATCAGCCTTCTGAGTACAACCTACTTTCCGTTTCAGACCGTTGTCAAGAACCAAAATGGTGGCCACTAAACCCTAATATGGTCGACCCTCAACCTCCAACTGAATATTCAGCCTCGTGAGGACCACCTACTATCCCTCGCGGTCCGTAGTCAGGAACCAAAATGGTGGCCACTGAACCCTAATATGGACGACCCTCTACCTCCAACCTAATATTCAGCCCTGTGAGTACAACCTACTTTCTCTCTTAGACCGTAGTCAAGAACCAAAATGGTGGCCACTACACCCTAATATGGTCGACCATCTTACTCTAACCTAATATTCAGCCTTGTGAGGACAACCTACTTTCTCTCAGACGTAGGCAATAACCAAAATGGTGGCCACTAACCCCGAATATGGTCGACCCTCTACCTCCAACCTAATATTCAGCCCTGTGAGGACAACCTACTTTCTCTCTCAGACCTTAGTCAAGAACCAAAATGGTGGCCACTAAACCCTAATATGGTCGACCCTCTTACTCTAACCTAATATTCAGCCTTGTGAGGACAACCTTCTATCTCTCAGACTGTTGTCAAGAACCAAAATGGTGGCCCCTAAACCCTTATTTGGTCGACCTTCTACCTCCAACCGAAAATTCAGCCTTGTGAGGACAAACCTCTTACTCTCTCAGACCGTAGGCAAGGACCAAAATGGTGGCCACTAACCCCTAATATGGTCGACCCTCTACCTCCAACTGAATATTCAGCCTCGTGAGGACCACCTACTATCCCTCTAGGACCGTAGTCAAGAACCAAAATGGTGGCCACTGAACCCTAATATGGACGACCCTCTACCTCCAACCTGATATTCAGCCTTGTGAGGAAAACCCACTTTCTCTCTCAAACCGTAGGCAAGACACAAAATGGTGGCCAATAAACCCTAATATGGTCGACCCTCTACTTTCAACCTAATATTCAGCCTTGTGAGAAAACCTACTACCCTCTCCTACCATAGTCAAGAACCAAAATGGTGGCCACTAACCCCGAATAAGGTCGACCCTCTACCTCCAACCTAATATTAAGCCTTTTGAGGACAACCTACTTTCTCTCTCAGACCTTAGTCAAGAACCAAAATGGTGGCCACTAAACCCTAATATTGTCGACCATCTAACTCCAACCTCATATTCAGCCTTGTGAGGACAACCTACTTTCTCTCAGACCATAGTCAAGAACAAAAATGGTGGCCACTAAACACTAATATGGTGGACTCTCTACCTCCAACCTAATAATCAGCCTTGTGAGGAAAACCCACTTTCTCTCTCGGATCGTAGGCAATAACCAAAATGGTGGCCAATAAACCCTAATATGGTCGACCCTCTACCTCCAACTTAATATTCAGCCTTGTGAGGACAACCTTCTTTCTCTCAGACTGTAGTCATGAACCAAAATGGTGGCCACTACACCCTAATATTGTCGACCCTCTACCTCCAAAATAATATTTAGCCTTGTGAGGACAACCTACTTTCCCTCTCAGTCCATAGGCAATAACCAATATGGTGGCCAATAAACCCTAATATGGTCGACCTTCTAACTCCAACCGAAAATTCAGCCTTGTGAGGACAACCTACTTACTCTCTCAGACCGTAGGCAAGGACCAAGATGGTGGCCACTAACCCCTAATATGGTCGATCCTCTACCTCCGACCTAATATTCAGCCTTGTGAGGACAACCCTCTTTCTCTCAGACTGTAGTCATGAACCAAAATGGTGGCCACTACACCCTAATAATGTCGACCCTCTACCTCCAACCTAATATTCAGCCTTGTGAGGACAACCTACTTTCCCTCTCAGTCCATAGACAATAACCAATATGGTGGCTAATAAATCCTAATATGGTCGACCTTCTACCTCCAACCGAAAATTCGGCCTTGTGAGGAGAACCTACTAATCCTCTCAGACCGTAGTCAAGAACCAAAATGGTGGCCACTAACCCCTAGTATGGTCGACCGTCTACCTCCAACCTAATATTCAGCCTTGTGAGGAAAACCTACTTTCCCTCTCAGACCATAGTCAAGAACCGAAATGGTGGCCACTAAACCCTAATATGGTCGACCCTCTACCTCCAGCCTAATATTCAGCCTTGTGAGAACAACCTACTTTCCCTCTCAGATCGTAGTCAAGAACCAAAATGGTGGCCACTAAACCCTAGTATGGTCGACCCTCTACATCCAACCTAATATTAAGCCTTGTGAGGAAAACCCACTTTCTCTCTCGGACCGTAGGCAAGACCCAAAATGGTGGCCACTGAACCCTAATATGGTCGACCCTCTACATCCAACCTAATATTCAGCCTTGTGAGGACAACCTACTTTCCCTCTCAGTCCGTAGGCAATAACCAATATGGTGGCCAATAACCCCTAATATGGTCGCCCTTCTACACCCAACCGAAAATTCAGCCTTGTGAGGACAACCTACTTACTCTCTGAGACCGTAGGCAAGGACCAAAATGGTGGCCACTAACCCCTAATATGGTCGATCTTCTACCTCCAACCTAATATTCAGCCTTGTGAGGAAAACTTACTTTCGCTCTCAGACCATAGGCAATAACCAAAATGGTGGCCACTAAACCCTAATATGGTCGACCCTATAACTCCAACCTAATATTCAACCTTGTGAGGACAACCTACTTTCTCTCAGACCGTAGTCAAGAACCAAAATGGTGGCCACAAAACCCTAATATGGCCGACCCTCTACCTCCAACCTCATAATTAGCCTTGTGAGGAAAACCTACTACCCTCTCTGACCATAGTCAAGAACCAAAATGGTGGCCACTAAACCCTAATATGGCCGATCCTCTAACTCCAACCTCATAATCAGCCTTGTGAGGAAAACCTACTACCCTCTCAGACCATAGTCAAGAACCAAAATGGAGGCCACTAAACCCTAATATGGTCGACCCTCTACCTCCAACCTAATATTCAGCCTTGTGAGGAAAACCCACTTTCTCTCTCCGACCGTAGGCAAGACCCAAAATGGTGGCTACTAAACCCTAATATGGTCGACCCTCTACCTCCTACCTTATATTCAGCCTTGTGAGGACAACCTACTTTCCCTCTCAGATCGTAGTCAAGAATCAGAATGGTGGCCACTAACCCCTAGTATGGTCGACCGTCTACCTCCATCCTAATATACAGCCTTGTGAAGAAAACCTACTTTCCCTCTCAGACCGTAGTCAAGAACCAAAATGGTGGCCACTAAACCCTAATATGGTCGACCCTCTACCTCCTACCTAATATTCAGCCTTGTGAGGACAACCTACTTTCCCTCTCAGATCGTAGTCAAGAATCAAAATGGTGGCCACTAACCCCTAGTATGGTCGACGGTCTACCTCCAACCTAATATTCAGCCTTGTGAGGACAACCTACTCTCCCTCTCAGATCGTAGTCAAGAACCAAAATGGTGGCCACTAAACCCTAATATGGTCGAGCCTCTACCTCCAACCTAATATTCAGCCTTGTGAGGACAACCTACTTTCCCTCTCAGACCATAGTCAAGAACCAAAATGGTGGCCACTAAACCCTAACATGGTCGACCCTCTACCTCCAACTTAATATGCAGCCTCGTAAGGACCACCTACTATCCCTCTCGGAAACGTAGTCAAGAACCATTATGGTGGCCACTGAACCCTAATATGGTCGACCCTCTACCTCCAACTTAATATTCAGCCTTGTGAGGACAACCTACTTTCTCTCTTGGACCGTAGTCAAGAACCAAAATGGTGGCCACTTAACCCTAATATGGTCGACCCTCATACTCTAACCTAATATTCAGCCTTGTGAGGACAACCTACTTTTTCTCGGACCGTAGGCAATAACTAAAATGGTGGCCACTAACCCCGAATATGGTCGACCCTCTACCTCCAACCTAATATTAAGCCTTTTGAGGACAACCTACTTTCTCTCTCAGACCTTAGTCAAGAACCAAAATGGTGGCCACTAAACCCTAATATTGTCGACCATCTAACTCCAACCTAATATTCAGCCTTGTGAGGACAACCTACTTTCTCTCAGACCGTAGTCAAGAACCGAAATGGTGGCCACTAACCCCTAGTATGGTCGACCGTCTACCTCCAACCTAATATTCAGCCTTGTGAGGAAAACCTATTTTCCCTCTCAGACCGTAGTCAAGAACCAAAATGGTTGCCACTAAATCCTAATATGGTCGACCCTCTACCTCCAACCTAATATTCAGCCTTGTGAGGAAAACCTATTACCCTCTCAGACCATAGTCAAGAACCAAAAAGGTGGCCATGAAACACTAATATGGTCGACCCTCTACCTCCAACCTAATATTCAGCCTTGTGAGGACAACCTACTTTCCCTCTCAGACCATAGTCAAGAACCAAAATGGTGGCCACTAAACTTTAATATGGTGGACTCTCTACCTCCAACCTAATTATCAGCCTTGTGAGGAAAACCCACTTTCTCTCAGACCAAAGTCAAGACCCAAAATGGTGGCCACTAAACCCTAATATGGTCGACGCTCTACCTCGAACCTAATTTTCAGCCTTGTGAGGACAACCTTCTTTCTCTCAGACTGTAGTCAAGAACCAAAATGTTGGCCACTACACCAAATATGGTCGACGCTCTACCTCCCACCTAATATTCAGCCTTGTGAGAACAACCTACTTTCTCTCAGACCGTACTCAAGACCCAAAATGGTGGCCACTACACCCTAAAATGGTCGACCCTCTACCTCCAACGTATTATTCAGCCTTGTGAGGAAAGCCCACTTTCTCTCTCAAACCGTAGGCAATAACCATATGGTGGCCAATAAACCCTAATATGGTCAACCTTCTACCTCCAACCGAAAATTCAGCCTTGTGAGGACAACCTACCTACTCGCTCAGACCGTAGCCAAGAACCAAAATTGTGGCCACTAAACCCAAGTATGGTCGACCGTCTACCTCCAAACTAATATTCAGCCTTGTGAGGAAAACCTACTTTCCCTCTCAGACCGTAGTCAAGAACCAAAATGGTGGCCACTAAACCCTAATATGGTCGACACTCTACCTCCAACTTAATATTCAGCATTGTGATTACAACCTACTTTCCCTCTCAGACCATAGTCAGGAACCAAAATGGTGCCCACTTAACCCTAATAAGGTGGACTTTCTACCTCCAACCTAATATTCAGCCTTGTAAGGACAACCTACTTTCTCTCAGACCGTAATCAAGACCCAAAATGGTGGCCACTAAACCCTAATAAGGTCGACCCTGTACATCCAACCTAATATTCAGCCTTGTGAGGTCAACCTACTTTCCTCCTCAGTCCGTAGGCAATAACCAATATGATGGCCAATAAACCCTAATATGGACGACCTTCTACCTCCAGCCCAATATTCAGCCTTGTGAGGACAACCTACTTTCCCTCTCAGTCCGTAGGCAATAACCAATATGGTGGCCAATAAACCCTAATATGGTCGACCCTCTACATCCAACCTAATATTCAGTCTTGTGAGGACAATCTACTTACTCTCTCAGTCCGTAGGCAATAACCAATATGGTGGCCAATAAACCCTAATATGGACGACCTTCTTCCTCCAGCCTAATATTCAGCCTTGTGAGGACAACCTACTTTCCCTCTCAGTCCATAGGCAATAACCAATATGGTGGCCAATAAACCCTAATATGGTCGACCCTCTACATCCAACCTAATATTCAGTCTTGTGAGGACAACCTACTTACTCTCTCAGACCGTAGGCAAGGACCGAAATGGTGGCCACTAACCCCTAATATGGTCGATCCTCTACCTCCAACCTCATATTCAGCCTTGTGAGGAAAACCTACTTTCCCTCTCAGACCATAGGCATAACCAAAATGGTGACCAATAAACCCTAATATGGTCGACCTTCTACCTCCAACCTAATATTCAGGCTTGTGAGGACAACCTACTTACTCTCTCAGACCATAGTCAATTACTAAAATGGGGGGCACTTACCCCTAATATGGTCGACCCTCTACCTCCAACCTAATATTCAGCCTTGTGAGGAAAACATACTTTCTCTCTCAGACCATAGGCAAGAACCAAAATGGTGGCCACTTAACCCTAATATGGACGACCCTCTACCTCCAACCTAATATTCAGCCTTGTGAGTACAACCTACTTTCCCTCTAAGACCGAAGTCAATAACCAAAATGGTGGCCACTAAACCCTAATATGGTCGACCCTCTACCTCCAACTGAATATTCAGCCTCGTGAGGACCACCTACTATCCCTCTCGGACCGTAGTCAAGAACCAAAATGGTGGCCACTGAACCCTAATATGGACGACCCTCTACCTCCAACCTAATATTCAGCCTTGTGAGTACAACCTACTTTCTCTCTCAGACCATAGTCAAGAACAAAAATGGTGGCCACTAAACCCTAATAAGGTCGACCCTCTACCTCCAACTGAATATTCAGCCTCGTGAGGACCACCTACTATCCCTCTAGGACCGTAGTCAAGAACCAAAATGGTGGCCACTAAACCCTAATATGGTCGACCCTCTACCTCCAACCTAATATTCAGCCTTGTGAGTACAACCTACTTTCCGTCTCAGACCGAAGTCAAGAACTAAAATGGTGGCCACTAAACCCTAATATGGTCGACCCTCTTACTCTAACCTAATATTCAGCCTTGTGAGGACAACCTACTTTTTCTCAGACGTAGGCAATAACCAAAATGGTGGCCACTAACCCCGAATATGGTCGACCCTCTACCTCCAACCTAATATTCAGCCCTGTGAGGACAACCTACTTTCTCTCTCAGACCTTAGTCAAGAACCAAAATGGTGGCCACTAAACCCTAATATGGTCGACCCTCTTACTCTAACCTAATATTCAGCCTTGTGAGGACAACCTTCTTTCTCTCAGACTGTTGTCAAGAACCAAAATGGTGGCCACTAAACCCTTATTTGGTCGACCTTCTACCTCCAACCGAAAATTCAGCCTTGTGAGGACAAACCTCTTACTCTCTCAGAGCGTAGGCAAGGACCAAAATGGTGGCCACTAACCCCTAATATGGTCGACCCTCTACCTCAACCCTCATATTCAGCCTTGTGAGGAAAACCCACTTTCTCTCTCAGACCGTAGGCAAGACACAAAATGGTGGCCAATAAACCCTAATATGGTCGACCCTCTACTTCCAACCTAATATTCAGCATTGTGAGGACAACTTACTTTCCCTCGGACCTTAGGCAATAACCAAAATGGTGGCCACTAACCCCGAATATGGTCGACCCTCTACCTCCAACCTAATATTCAGCCTTGTGAGAAAACCTACTACCCTCTCAGACCGTAGTCAATACCCAAAACAGAGGCCACTAAACCCTAATATGGTCGACCCTCTACCTCCAACCTATTATTCAGCTTTGTGAGGAAAACCCACTTTCTATCTCGGACCGTAGGCAAGACTCAAAATGGTGGCCACTTAACCCTAATAAGGTCGACCCTCTACCTCCAACCGAATATTCAGCCTTGTGAGGAAAACCTACTTTCCCTCTCAGACCGTAGTCACGAACCAAAATGGTGGCCACTAAACCCTAATATGGTCGACCCTCTACCTCCAACCTATTATTCAGCCTTGTCAGGAAAACCCACTTTCTCTCTCGGACCGTAGGCAAGACCCAAAACGGTGGCCACTTAACCCTAATATGGTCGACCCTCTACCTCCAACCTAATATTCAGACTTGTAAGGACAACCTACTTTCTCTCAGACCGTAGTCAAGACCCAAAATGGTGGCCACAAAACCCTAATATGGTTGAACCTCTACCCCGAATCTAATATTCAGCCTTGTGAGGACAACCTACATTCTCTCAGACCATAGGCAATAACCAACATGGTGGACAATAAACCCTAATATTGTCGATCCTCTACCTCCAACCTCATATTCAGCCTTGTAAGGACAACCTACTTTCCCTCAGACCGTAATCAAGACCCAAAATGGTGGCCACTAAACCCTAATAAGGTCGACCCTCTACATCCAACCTAATATTCAGCCTTGTGAGGTCAACCTACTTTCCCCCTCAGTCCGTAGGCAATAACCAATATGATGGCCAATAAACCCTAATATGGACGACCTTCTACCTCCAGCCCAATATTCAGCCTTGTGAGGACAACCTACTTTCCCTCTCAGTCCGTAGGCAATAACCAATATGGTGGCCAATAAACCCTAATATGGTCGACCCTCTACATCCAACCTAATATTCAGTCTTGTGAGGACAACCTACTTACTCTCTCAGTCCGTAGGCAACAACCAATATGGTGGCCAATGAACCCTAATATGGACGACCTTCTACCTCCAGCCTAATATTCAGCCTTGTGAGGACAACCTACTTTCTCTCTCAGACCATAGTCAAGAACAAAAATGGTGGCCACTAAACCCTAATAAGGTCGACCCTCTACCTCCAACTGAATATTCAGCCTCGTGAGGACCACCTACTATCCCTCTAGGACCGTAGTCAAGAACCAATATGGTGGCCACTAAACCCTAATATGGTCGACCCTCTACCTCCAACCTAATATTCAGCCTTGTGAGTACAACCTACTTTCCGTCTCAGACCGAAGTCAAGAACTAAAATGGTGGCCACTAAACCCTAATATGGTCGACCCTCTACCTCCTACTGAATATTCAGCCTCGTGAGGACCACCTACTATCCCTCGCGGACCGTAGTCAGGAACCAAAATGGTGGCCACTGAACCCTAATATGGTCGACCCTCTACCTCCAACCTAATATTCAGCCTTGTGAGTACAACCTACTTTCTCTCTTAGACCGTAGTCAAGAACCAAAATGGTGGCCACTACACCCTAATATGGTCGACCCTCTTACTCTAACCTAATATTCAGCCTTGTGAGGACAACCTACTTTCTCTCAGACGTAGGCAATAACCAAAATGGCGGCCACTAACCCCGAATATGGTCGACCCTCTACCTCCAACCTAATATTCAGCCCTGTGAGGACAACCTACTTTCTCTCTCAGACCTTAGTCAAGAACCACAATGGTGGCCACTAAACCCTAATATGGTCGACCCTCTTACTCTAACCTAATATTCAGCCTGGTGTGGACAACCTTCTTTCTCTCAGACTGTTGTCAAGAACCAAAATGGTGGCCACTAAACCCTTATTTGGTCGACCTTCTACCTCCAACCGAAAATTCAGCCTTGTGAGGACAAACCTCTTACTCTCTCAGAGCGTAGGCAAGGACCAAAATGGTGGCCACTAACCCCTAATATGGTCGACCCTCTACCTCAACCCTCATATTCAGCCTTGTGAGGAAAACCCACTTTCTCTCTCAGACCGTAGGCAAGACACAAAATGGTGGCCAATAAACCCTAATATGGTCGACCCTCTACTTACAACCTAATATTCAGCATTGTGAGGAAAACTTACTTTCTCTCGGACCTTAGGCAATAACCAAAATGGTGGCCACTAACCCCGAATATGGTCGACCCTCTACCTCCAACCTAATATTCAGCCTTGTGAGAAAACCTACTACCCTCTCAGACCGTAGTCAATACCCAAAACAGAGGCCACTAAACCCTAATATGGTCGACCCTCTACCTCCAACCTATTATTCAGCTTTGTGAGGAAAACCCACTTTCTATCTCGGACCGTAGGCAAGACTCAAAATGGTGGCCACTTAACCCTAATAAGGTCGACCCTCTACCTCCAACCGAATATTCAGCCTTGTGAGGAAAACCTACTTTCCCTCTCAGACCGTAGTCACGAACCAAAATGGTGGCCACTAAACCCTAATATGGTCGACCCTCTACCTCCAACCTATTATTCAGCCTTGTGAGGAAAACCCACTTTCTCTCTCGGACCGTAGGCAAGACCCAAAACGGTGGCCACTTAACCCTAATATGGTCGACCCTCTACCTCCAACCTAATATTCAGCCTTGTAAGGACAACCTACTTTCTCTCAGACCGTAGTCAAGACCCAAAATGGTGGCCACAAAACCCTAATATGGTTGAACCTCTACCTCGAATCTAATATTCAGCCTTGTGAGGACAACCTACATTCTCTCAGACCATAGGCAATAACCAACATGGTGGACAATAAACCCTAATATTGTCGATCCTCTACCTCCAACCTAATATTCAGCCTTGTAAGGACAACCTACTTTCTCTCAGACCGTAATCAAGACCCAAAATGGTGGCCACTAAACCCTAATAAGGTCGACCCTCTACATCCAACCTAATATTCAGCCTTGTGAGGTCAACCTACTTTCCCCCTCAGTCCGTAGGCAATAACCAATATGATGGCCAATAAACCCTAATATGGACGACCTTCTACCTCCAGCCCAATATTCAGCCTTGTGAGGACAACCTACTTTCCCTCTCAGTCCGTAGGCAATAACCAATATGGTGGCCAATAAACCCTAATATGGTCGACCCTCTACATCCAACCTAATATTCAGTCTTGTGAGGACAACCTACTTACTCTCTCAGTCCGTAGGCAATAACCAATATGGTGGCCAATGAACCCTAATATGGACGACCTTCTACCTCCAGCCTAATATTCAGCCTTGTGAGGACAACCTACTTTCCCTCTCAGTCCGTAGGCAATAACCAATATGGTGGCCAATAAACCCTAATATGGTCGACCCTCTACATCCAACCTAATATTCAGTCTTGTGAGGACAACCTACTTACTCTCTCAGACCGTAGGCAAGGACCAAAATGGTGGCCACTAACCCCTAATATGGTCAATCCTCTACCTCCAACCTCACATTCAGCCTTGTGAGGAAAACCTACTTTCCCTCTCAGACCATAGGCAATAACCAAAATGGTGACCAATAAACCCTAATATGGTCGACCTTCTACCTCCAACCTAATATTCAGGCTTGTGAGGACAACCTACTTACTCTCTCAGACCATAGTCAAGAACTAAAATGGGGGGCACTAACCCCTAATATGGTCGACCCTCTACCTCCAACCTAATATTCAGCCTTGTGAGGAAAACATACTTTCTCTCTCAGACCATAGGCAAGAACCAAAATGGTGGCCACTTAACCCTAATATGGTCGACCCTCGACCTCCAACCTAATATTCAGCCTTGTGAGTACAACCTACTTTCCCTCTAAGACCATAGTCAATAACCAAAATGGTGGCCAATAAACCCTAATATGGTCGACCCTCTACCTCCAACTGAATATTCAGCCTCGTGAGGACCACCTACTATCCCTCTCGGACCGTAGTCAAGAACCAAAATGGTGGCCACTGAACCCTAATATGGACGACCCTCTTCCTCCAATCTAATATTCAGCCTTGTGAGTACAACCTACTTTCTCTCTCAGACCTTAGTCAAGAACAAAAATGGTGGCCACTAAACCCTAATAAGGTCGACCCTCTACCTCCAACCTAATATTCAGCCTTGTGAGGACAACCTACTTACTCTCTCAGACCATAGTCAAGAACCAAAATGGTGGCCACTAAACCCTAATATGGTCGCCCCTCTACCTCCAACCTAATATTCAGCCTTGTGAGTACAACCTACTTTCCGTCTCAGACCGTAGTCAAGAACCAAAATGGTGGCCACTAAACCCTAATATGGTCGACCCTCTACCTCCAACTGAATATTCAGCCTCGTGAGGACCACCTACTATCCCTCGCGGACCGTAGTCAGGAATCAAAATGGTGGCCACTGAACCCTAATATGGACGACCCTCTACCTCCTACCTAATATTCAGCCTTGTGAGTACAACCTACTTTCTCTCTTAGACCGTAGTCAAGAACCAAAATGGTGGCCACTACACCCTAATATGGTCGACCCTCTCATTCTAACCTAATATTCAGCCGTGTGAGGACAACCTACTTTCTCTCAGACGTAGGCAATAACCAAAATGGTGGCCACTAACCCCGAATATGGTCGACCCTCTACCTCCAACCTAATATTCAGCCCTGTGAGGACAACCTACTTTCTCACTCAGACCTTAGTCAAGAACCAAAATGGTGGCCACTAAACCCTAATAAGGTGGACCCTCTTACTCTAACCTAATATTCAGCCTTGTGAGGACAACCTTCTTTCTCTCAGACTGTTGTCAAGAACCAAAATGGTGGCCACTAAACCCTTATTTGGTCGACCTTCTACCTCCAACCGAAAATTCAGCCTTGTGAGGACAAACCTCTTACTCTCTCAGACCGTAGGCAAGGACCAAAATGGTGGCCACTAACCCCTAATATGGTCGACCCTCTACCTCCAACTGAGTATTCAGCCTCGTGAGGACCACCTACTATCCCTCGCGGACCGTAGTCAGGAACCAAAATGGTGGCCACTGAACCCTAATATGGACGACCCTCTACCTCCAACCTAATATTCAGCCTTGTGAGGAAAACCTACTTTCTCTCTCAGACCATAGGCAAGACACAAAATGGTGGCCAATAAACCCTAATATGGTCGACCCTCTACTTCCAACCTAATATTCAGCCTTGTGAGAAAACATACTACCCTCTCCTACCATAGTCAAGAACCAAAATGGTGGCCACTCAACCCTAATATGGTCGACTCACTACCTCCAACCTAATATTCAGCATTGTGAGGACAACTTACTTTCTCTCGGACCTTAGGCAATAACCAAAATGGTGGCCACTAACCCCGAATATGGTCGACCCTCTACCTCCAACCTAATATTCAGCCTTGTGAGGAAAATCCACTTTCTCTCTCAGACCGTAGTCAATACCCAAAATGGAGGCCACTAATCCCTAATATGGTCGACCCTCTACCTCCAACCTATTATTCAGCTTTGTGAGGAAAACCCACTTTCTATCTCGGACCGTAGGCAAGACTCAAAATGGTGGCCACTTAACCCTAATAAGGTCGACCCTCTACCTCCAACCGAATATTCAGCCTTGTGAGAAAAACCTACTTTCCCTCTCAGACCGTAGTCAAGAACCAAAATGGTGGCCACTTAACCCTAATATGGTCGACCCTCTACCTCCAACCTATTATTCAGCCTTGTGAGGAAAACCCACTTTCACTTTCGGACCGTAGGCAAGACCCAAAATGGTGGCCACTAAACCCTAATATGGTCGACCCTCTACCTCCAACCTAATATTCAGCCTTGTAAGGACAACCTACTTTCCCACTCAGACCATAGTCAAGAACCAAAATGGTGGCCACTAAACGCTAATATTTCAAATATTTATTTATTTATTTGAACCAAAACTACTTGTTAATTGTCACTTTAACTCAAAGTGTCATATCGTGACATACAGACAATAAACACATAGATAACATAAATTTACAGTATGGCGTTAGGTAATTAAATCAAATGTTCATTCGGCATTTCATAGCATCCTCGTTATTTCAAAACTTAATACTGCTTTGCAGTAGTTATCTTCATTCACAATATCACTGGGCAACTTTTCTGATGGAGACTGCACAAAGTTCTTTCTTAATCATAAATGTGGACACAGTGTTCTTCATTTTTAGACAGTTCTCCATGGGAGACACATCACAGAAAGAATTACTTTTATTTCCCTATCGAGCCCTTACTGACTGTAAGAGTCTGATAAGTTTTGTAGTAAGGAAAAAAAAACATCAAACTCACAGGAAAAATCTACAGACAGCAATATGTGGCTGTACTGTAGTAATCGTATAGGCTACCCAGTTAATACAGATAGGCTCTCCTAGGCTTTAACAAGATTTATAGCTTAGGAAGCCGTCTTCTGTACTTGAATGCTTAATTTACATGCATCTTTGTTCTGAATCTCATCCGACGCTTTCTTATTCCACATTGCCCTGATGGTATTAAAATATTTTGCTAATTGACCTGCTTTCCCCCATTCCCTTTTTAGAAATTTAATTAAAGTGTGATACCCATTTTCATTTTCTATTCTGTGCAGATCTGCTTTGTCTACAAACTTTGCTCTTATCATTTTAATTTCCTTGCATTCCCTGATCAGGTGCGCTGCACCCGTAACCTTCCCACATAAAAGGCAAATGTCCTCTTTTCCTACTTCTCTCAACGCTTTGTTCTTATACACCCCCATTAACCACCAAATTATCCCTCTCATTTCTCTTTTCATTAGGCATTGAGGCTTTATGCTCATCAAGTTCCTTATTTCGCAGAACTCCGTTAAGGTTCTCCTACTGGTGCACTCTTCTCTTAGCACCTGCAACTCCACGTCATTAACCCTTCTACACACTTTTTTGCACACCCTACCTTCCTCTCTTTGTAAGTCCCTATCCCATAGATAACTCATTCCTAATCTTTCCAGTACACTTCTTACCCCGTCCACCCAGTAGCCCTCTTGCTGATGCTTCATTTGGTGCAGGTAGGCTACCTTAAGCATTCCCCCCCCCCCCCCCCTCCACCTGCTTTTAAACGAATCCAAGACTTAATGACCTTTTTTATGATATGTTGTCTAATGCTTACATCCTCACACAACATTCTCGCTCCACAATTCGCCGTGCAACTAGGTAGCCCCAAAATTATCTTGGCAAACCTACTTACAATACTGTCCAGGGTTTTCGTTCCTTCCTCTAAACCCCCATACTTCCACTCCATAGAGTGCTCTTGAAACGATGAGTGCGTTGAACACATTCTTATACACTTTGTAGTCAAGATTCGGTAACCTACGCTCTAACACTTTAACATTCGCCAATGCCGCTAGCCCTTTCGATTTTGCCCTTTTAATTTGTTCGGTCCATTTACCATTACTCGCCATTATCGTCCCTAGATACTCAAGTTTTTTCACCGTCTCTAACTGCGACCCATACATGACCCACTTTTCGTTCTTAGCCAGTTTAACTCCCTTTTTGCAGACCATAACTTTGGTCTTACTCGGGTTAATTTTTAAGTTCCAGTCCTCACAGTATCTCACAATATCGTCAATACTATATTGCATATTATAGGGTGTTAGAGCAAGCAGAAGGATGTCATCAGCAAAAGCTAGGCCCGGGATATCATAATTGTCCAAGCAAGGATTGGACCGTTGCTCAATGTCCTTTGAATCGAAAATATCGTTGATAAATAGCAAAAAAAAGCACCGGGGATAATTTGCATCCCTGTTTTAATCCTATATTAGACGTTATCTCTCCTACAATTACATCATCTTTAGTTTTAATTGCTCATTTCACTTCGGAATACACATTCTCAATTGCTCGTATCATTTTATGTGACACCCCGATTTTTCCCAGCTTAGCCATGACAGCTCCTCTGCTCACTGAATCAAACGCCTTCTCCAAATCAATAGCTGTGATATACAGCTTACCTCTTTTCCTTCTTATGTACTTGTCCATCACCGATTTAACCACCATTATATTGTCACTGGTTCTCATTCCTTTTCTGAACCCTGTCTGGAGTCTCGAGGACACCGAACAGCCCTCTGCCCATGCTATTAAACGCTTGGATAGGACCCCGGTGTACATTTTGCTCAAATTATCAAGCAAAGTTATGCCTCTATAGTTGCCTGAGTCTAGTTTGTCCCCACGCTTCTTATATATTGGACAAATTATCCCCTCCTGCCACGCCCTCGGAAATCTACCTCCTTCAAAGATATTGTTAAAGATTTTTACCAAGCTGTCCATCATGAACCTATTGTTACTCAACTCTTGCCAAAATTCATTTGTTATCCCCGAAATAGCATCTGACTTCCCTCCTTTACTCTTTGCTATCACTCCCTTAATTTCCTCTATCGATATGACTTGGTCCAGCATAGGCAGAGCGGCCTCCAGCCCCCTCGGGACGCCAAACTCATCCCTCTTCCTCCAATTATCTTCAGCATTTAACAGATTCTCATAATATGCAATCCATACTTCATCACTAATAGAGCTCCCCCCACCACTTCTGCTCCCCCTACAGTAAGAATTTATCCTGCTCCACACTTTGCTACAGTCGTTAGCTTTAGAATCCTTATTTAGTGCTGTAGCTTCCTTACCCTGCCATTCATCTTTCATTTTGCTGAGCAGTTCCCTATATTCTTTCCTTAGACGACAAAATTCTACTCTCATCGTATCATCCCCTCCTCTCTTGTATAACTTCAGTGCCCTAATAACTTCGGTTTTCTTCCTTCTACAAGATTCATCGTACCATCCTTTAATTCTCCCTAATTTTCCTCTAGCCTTCACGCGCATTTTCCGCCCAGCCATCATAATTGCATTCTCAATCATACGTATTACCCCTTCAATTTCATCATTACTGATCATTAAACTTATCCCTACCTTTATCAGCTCAAAATTTTCTCCCTGGAAGTAGTTCTGGAACTCTCTGCAGTTTTCCTCCCTCCATCTGAATCTATTTACTTTTCTCTCTATAGCTTTAACTTGTGGGTTCCCTTTTGATTTTGATTTTGTCACCGCTCCCTGCATGTTGACGACAATTGGTAGGTGGTGTGATTCCCCCCATTCTTCAACAGTGAACCTCTTAATTAGGGCTAGTGCTCCTCTGGAACATATTGCTAAATCTATTACACTTCCTCCAATCTCTGTTATATACGTCAGGTTACCTTCTTCATCCCCCACACAGACACCATTTAATATATATAGCTCTTCTGCACCACATAGTTCCAAAATCTTTTCTCCGTTCTTATTACTTTCCTTGTCTTTGCTGTGCCTATCCCCACATACGGCCTCGGCAACCCCCTTGCTGTAAAGGGGCTTTCTGTCTGCAACCCTCGTATTGAAGTCCCCTAAAAGCACAATCTCTGCCTCTTCATATATATTTTGAATTCTGTTTATTTCAATAGCTAACTCATCGAAAAAGCTTTCTCTTGCATACGGGGAATTCTCCGGAGGGTTGTAGACAAAGCCGAAACATACCGTTCCTTTCCCCCTCCCCCTAATATCTGCTTTTACCCACACTACTTTTTCCAGTTCTGAACTAATAAATTCTGATAATTCCCTCACCTCTGCTTTAATTAAAACAACAATTCCCCCGGGGAACCTACCTGTACGAGCTTTCCTAATCTTAGGTTTTGTATATATATTGAAGCCATCTATTTTAACCTCGCAACCTACAGGGAGCCAACTCTCAACAAATCCTACAATCTGCATATTTTCTATTAGGGTCAAAACTACATCGTTCCCTCTCTTATTTAAAAAACCCTCTATATTTACGCTAGCAATATTCCAGTTTAGTTATTTTTTACCCCTACCCTCTTCGCTGGCGGTAGCTTTACTTCTAGTAACTCTAGCTTTCTCTAGCTCTAGTATACTGCCACCTGGAGAAGAAATGACCTCCTTCTCCACATTAAACTGCTCTGTCAATGTTTTCTTGCCCCATAGTTCTTTTAGACTAGTAACTCGTTGTTTGACAGTCTCACCTTTCTGCAAACCACGCACTTGTCCGGTGTTCCTGGCGCTGACGTTAGTCGTTCCTGCTCGCGCCAGTTCCGTGTTGGACTTGGAGGTCGATGCTCTCTGTTGAATCATCACCGCACTTTCCTCTGAACCGACAGCTGCTCCCACCTGGTTGCTAGGTCTGACTGTCTCCTGTTGTTGTTGCTTCTCCATATCCTGGAGTTGTGCCACTGTCCAAATCCGATCCCAGTTGTTGCCGCTAACCACCAGCCTATTGCCTTTTACATAAGCCTTGAGACCAGAGCTCCTTGCCTTCCTTAAATGAAACTGCAAGTTCCGTTGCTCGCTTGCCTCTTCTTTACTCATTTCTCTCCTTACCCATATCCTCTCCCCTTTCAGGTTCTTTGTGTTCGCCAGAATTCTGTGAGCCATCAGCGAAGAAACTAATGACACTTTCACGGGCCTCGTGCCCCTTCCCCGGCCTATCCTGGTCACATTGTCAATCTCTGAATCTCCAATGTTTATCCGCATGCCTTCACTAATCACTCGGAGCACCTTGGATGTTAGATCCTCGGTGCTTTCCTTGGCATCTTCCTTTATTCCGTAAATGAAGACGTTTTTCTTTCTCTCATCCAGCTTGGCCTTCCTTAATTCATTTACCTCCACCTCTAATATCTTCACCATTTCCCTTAGGTCTTTTATCTCCCTACTATTCTCGGTCAGCCTTTCTGTCACTATTCCCATCTCTTCTCTTATACATGTCTTCATCTACTTTAATTCCTTACATTGCTCACGAAGAATGTCCCGGATCTGGTCATTTTGTGACACTTCCTTTACAATTTCCCTTATTTTTTCCATTTCTTGCCATCCCAGCTGACCAGGCCTTGGGTTTGACTCCACACCTCCAATTAATAGTAGCTTCGCCACAACCAGCGCTATCATACCCATCGCCAAAACCCCCATCTGTTCAGTGAAGTGTCCCGCTATCACCTTCCCGACACCGAAATCGCACTTCACTCTAGCCTGCCAGCGGCCGATGACCGCCCGGTACAGCTGAATAGCGATTCCCATTCTTCCTTACACTTCACAGCACGTCTATTCACCTTGCTTGCTTGGTTGAAACTGGGAAAACCCTAATATGGTCGACCCTCTATCACCAACCTAATATTCAGCCTTGTGAGGACAACCTACTTTCTCTCTTAGAACGTAGCCAAGAACCAAAATGGGGGCAACTAAACCCTAATATGGTCGACCCTCTTCCCCTAACCTAATATTCAGCCTTGTGAGGACAACCTATTTTCCCTCTCAGACCGTAGGCAAGAACCTAAATGGTGGCTACTAAACCCCTAATATGGTCGACACTCTACCTCCAACCTAATATTCAGACTTGTGAGGACAACCTACTTACTCTTTCAGACCTTAGGCAAGACCCAAATTGTGGCAACTAAACCGTAATATGGTCGACCCTCTACCTCCAACCTAATATTCAGCCTTGTGAGGACAACCTATTTTCTCTCTCAGACCGTAGGCAAGACCCAAAATGGTGGCCACGTAACCCTAATAAGGTCGACCCTCTACCTCCAACCTAATATTCAGCCTTGTGAGGACAAACTACTGTCTCTCTCAGACGGTAGGCAAGAATCAAATGGTGGCAACTAAACCTTAATATGGTCGACACTCTACCTCCCACCTAATATTCAGCCTTGTGAGGACAACCTACTTTCCCTCTCAGACCGTAGTCAAGAACCAAAATGGTGGCCACTTAACCCTAATATGGTCGATCCTCTACTTCCAACCTAATATTCTGCCTTGTGAGGACAACCTACTTTCTCTCTCAGACCGTAGGCAGGAATGAAATGGTGGCCACTAAACCCTAATATGGTCGACCCTCTACTTCCAACCTAATATTCAGCCTTGTGAGGACTACCTACTTTCTGTCTTAGACCATAGCCAAGATCCAAAATGGTGGCAACTAAACCCTAATATGGTCGACCCTCTTCCTCTAACCTAATATTCAGCCTTGTGAGGACAACCTACTTACTCTCTCAGACCGTAGTCAAGAACGAAAATGGTGGCCACTAACCCCTAATATGGTCGACCCTCTACAGCCAACCTAATATTCAGCCTTCTAAGGACAACCTACTTACTCTCTCGGACCGAAGTCAAGAACCAAAATGGTGGCCACAAAACCCATAATATGGTCGACCCTCTCTACCTCCAACCTAATATTCAGCCTTGTGAGGACAACCTACTTACTCTCTCGGACCATAGTCAAGAACCAAAATGGTGGCCAGTAAACCCTAATATGGTCGACCCTCTACCTCCAACGTAATATTCAGCTATGTGCGGACAACCTACTTTCTCTCTTAGACCGTAGACAAGAAACAAAATGGTGGCAACTAAACCCTAATATGGTCGACCCTCTTCCTCTATCCTAATATTCAGCCTTCTGAGGACAACCTACTTACTCTCTCGGACCGTAGTCAAGAGCCAAAATGGTGGCCACTAGCCCCTAATATGGTCGACCCTCTACCTCCAACCTAATATTCAGCCATGTGAGGACAACCTACTTACTCTCTCAGACCATAGGCAAGAACCAAAATGGTGGCCAGTAAACCCTAATATGGTCGACCCTCTACCTCCAACCTAATATTCAGCCTTGTGAGGACAACCTACTTTCTCTCAGACCATAGTCAAAAACTGAAATGGTGGCAACTAAACCCTAATATGGTCGATCCTCTACCTCCAACCTAATATTCAGCCTTGTGAGGACAACCTACTTTCACTCTCAAATCGTAGTCAAGAACCAAAATGGTGGCCACTAAACCCAAATATGGTCGACCCTCTTCCTCTAACCTAATATTCAGCCTTGTGAGGACAACCTACTTTCTCTCAGACCGTAGTCAAGAACCAAAATGGTGGCCACTAAACCCAAATATCGTCGACCTTCTACCTCCAACCTTATATCCAGCCTTGTGAGGACAACCTACTTTCCCTCTCGGACCGTGGGCAATAACCAAAATGGTGGCCACTTAACCCTAATATGGCCGACCCTCTACCTCCAACCTTGTGAGGACAACCTACTTTTTATCTCAAACCGTAGGCTAGAACACAAATGGTTGACCATTAGGAACCAATCTAGGTGATCCTCCTCTCCCCCAAGTATCTCGTCTGACTTGAAACTGCTTGAAGATTGTCGTAACGTGACGTCACGCGCTGTCTCAAAACACGACTCGCCTGTCAGGCAAACGTGACTAAAGCCACATGTCAGGAAACCATGACAACCATCATGGCCGATGAGGGAACGCGAGGCCACCATGGCAATATGATCTGTTTATAGAGGAGGACAAATGGAAAAAAAAATCTAATCTCGGGGAATTATGAAGGAAATCTAGGCGAATTTAACTTTACAGGTTGGCTACCCTGATTATCAAAGAAATTAGTTGAACTTTCTCAGCAAGCTTTTGTTGTAGACATCAAGCGATGATTGCAATAAGTAACACTCTTTCCCCAGCCTCTAGCAGTTCAATTCTTGGAACAGAGGGGATTCCAAATATAATCTTGCTATAAATCTCGCTTTCTAGTGAGTCAGTGCAGTAACATACATATTATGATGTGGCAACAATGTACGTCATTATTCAAAACAACGGCTATGTACCATCTCTATTGCCTAATGAAGAGGCATTGTTTCAGCATATCAATGGCAATTAATACACAAGTGTGAAAATACAGACACAATATGCCCTCTAGTTAACAGTTACTGCTTAATATAATTAACCTTGCTAACTACAAACATTATGCTTTGGACATTACTAAGATTGCAATGTTACACAATGTGTGGAATTATAATACACTTACAATATCGGCCAAGTCATCTGTTTCTGTCGACCATTCCGGCTCACTTTTGATCACAGCTTGCTCGTCCATTACGTTAGAAAACTAGAACACAGAAATTCACCTGAACATTATTTACATACGCACTTATTCACCGAAATAGCCTCATACATCAATAGAGGTAATCTCAGTTCTCCAAATGTAATATTGGTATTCCTAATATATCCTGTGAGGTGCACAGTAGGCTATCAATAACAGTACATCCTACTTGATCAAATGAGTTAGAGAGTAATGCCGAGTAAATTCAGTTCCGTTGTTCCCTAACACACACAAACCTGAACAATGTTTGGTCGAGGCGGCGATATCTGATTGTTAGTAAGTAACACACGACTGAAATAGGTTCCGAACTGATCGTAGCACACGCTTCTTTGAAAATCAGGACTAGCTGTGTACAGGCCTCCAGATGCCACACAATGCCCAGTTCAAATGAAAACTCTTACATCCTCCTCATTGAACGGACGCGAGAGAAAGATCTATTTATCAATACACACTTACAAAACGAAAAATGGGAATTATTTGTGTATAATATCATCATAAAGGTGTTCTTAGGTACATACCTCTGACAATGATACCTCTATATTCTCGACGGTTAATTATTGAAAACACCGTATCACTGATAATCTGCGCTGGGCACAATGCTTACAATATACTTCCGCCGTAACACTAATTAGCTTAACTTAGTTTTGTCCCATATTTCCACAACATTAGAAATACTCCTGCTTGGATGTGTCATCTAACAAAAAAAGAGTTCTCAGATTGTTCATTCTCGCCAAAAAGTGAGATATTCTCTATGAAATGCGTTTCTTCTGCACAAAACCTCCCCCTAGTGTTACAAGCCGCCCTGTTCGAAACAGAAGTATTGATAGCCCTCATCCTCGTCCTCCTCAGACACATAACAGCTTTGTGTGTGGTTATAGTCACAATATCTGTGCACTGAACACGACATTACAGTCTAAAATCTAAATTAAGAATTGTTGTTGTTTAAGTTTAAAGTCTTTCGACTGGTTCGATGCAGCCTTCCAAAAGTAACAAATTTAAAATTTACCACCAGAATGTCCAGTCTCTTTATAATAAAATTGATTACATAAATGTAATGCTTAAAAATGAACTTAAAGACATCTCAGCACTATGTATTTCAGAATATTGTCTGAATGAGGAACAACTCGAATTAATTCAATTCCCAGGGTTTATACAAGCTAGTAAATACTCTAGATCTAATATTAGCCATGGTGGTACTTGCATCTTCTTAAGAAATAATTTAGATCATGAACAGAAAACAGCTTATGATTATCTAATTATGGAAGAGGATTTTGAATTCTCTGCCGTAAAAATACAGCAGTTTAACCTTTAAGTAGTTAGGTGGTTTAAAATTTCATAAGTGGCTAGGTGGGGTGCTGAGATCACCCCAAAGTTTTGCTGAGATATCTCGGACATACATTTTTCAGAAAATTTCTTACTTATTTTGCATACTAGTCACATCCATTTAAGCCAGTCTTAATTACTTTACAACAATAAATTAATTCACTAAAGAAATTAAAGCCTTTGAAAGATATACCTATATTTTTTTGTTGCTTTATTCTACATGTTGCTATTTCAAGCATTTTGCGTTGGCTCATTTCTTAGAAAAGTTCAGTTTTGTGTTTTACTAATCTAAACATAACACACATCCATAAAACAACACAAAATTAATGATATTCTGTTTTAGAATGAGAAATTTTGAAAGAGAATGAGACTGATAATCATTAATCAAAATTGGAAAGTTTCTGTCTTTAGTACCAAAGTTCATGTAAAAATCACTCACTAATGTAAAGATTACATTGTATTTTAATACACTTATGTCACAAAACCATTACTGAAATCTTAACAGTCATTAGTGTCATCAGAGGAAGAATCATTGCAGCACGTGCGGTATATACTCTCCATATGATTCAGGCACATGAATTGTTGGCATCTGTAGAAGAAGTGTCTGGTTTTCTTGTCTGACTTCCTAGGACAAACAGTGCATCTTCCTTTTCTACGGTTCTCATTTGCGGGAGCTGGTGGTGCCAAGCATGCGTCGGATACTTCGGTTGCCTTCAGACGAATGTACCTTGGAACTGAGGTTGACAGTGCTCTCTTCACAACTTGAGGTTTCACAAGTTCCTGGCCTAACTGACGAAGGAAATGCCGCCTTTGAGTGGTATAATCAGGATTAGCCATAAGAATCACTTGCGCATTGATGCACGCTAGGTCGATCATACGGAAAAATACAGCCATTGGCCATCTCTGAGTTTTCCTTCCTGTAGTGTAAGTAGCTGACATCTTGTCCACCGTATCTACTCCGCCCTTTGTGATGTTGTAACGTGTGTTTATTACTGCCTTCTTCTGGTTTCCTGTAGATGGGTCAATGCCTGACGAATGAGGGTGCATGGTTGATATCATCACAACGGGGGTTGCCGTTGCTTCACGTCCGAAGGTTTAACCTGTAAGTACCCTACACGTGACCCCTGGGTGGTGCTAAGAAAGCCACAACTCTGGCTGCTAGACAATCCTTGTGATCTCCTAGCACAATCACATCACTATAAAAATTGGAGACTTGCACGTTGTAAACATCTACAAACCTCCCGCAGTTCAGTGGCCATCTGAAGTCCTCCACCGACATCCTCATCCAGTTATTTACACAGGTGACTTCAACAGTCACCATGAGCAATGGAAATATAACTCCAATGATTCTAATGGAGAAGCTTTAGTTTCATGGGCAGAAGTACACAATTTTCATCTAATATTTGATGCCAAAGACAGATGCACATTTAGATCAGCTGCCTGGAGGCGGGAGTCCAATCCGGACCTGTGTTTTGTGTCTTCAAACGAGAACCTCAAACCACTAGCAACCACACGCAGAGTTCTACCTGATTTCCCACATAGTCAGCACCGCCCAGTTATTCAAGAAGTAGGCATACAAATCCCCCTGGTGAATTCCATTCCTCGTCCACGCTTGAACTTTCAGAAAGCTAACTGGTCTGAGTTCTCTATAAATCTTGATAAAGTCTTAGGGTGGATTCCTCCTTTAAGTAACAACTATGGAAGATTTGTTGGAGCAGTATTAAGCATATCAAAAAAGTTTATTCCCAGAGGATACCGGAAGGAATATATTCCTGGCTGGTCTGAAGTCAGTGAGAAACTGTACGAGGACTTCCTTTCTACTGGAGAACAAGAAATAGCAGATGACCTGCTGCATAGCCTTGATGCCACGCGTCGACAGAAATGGCTGGACACTGTCGAAAATCTAGACTTCAAACACTCTAGCAGGAAAGCCTGGTCCCTCTTACGTAATTTGGGAGGTGGAAATCGAACAACACGAAATAACAACTTAATAAAACCAAACAAAGTTGCTGCTCACATTGTCTCAATATCTAAGCCATCTATCTCCCGGCCTCATGCCATTCAAGTAAAACGAGAACTGCGAACCATGTTATCAGAATGCCCAGATAATAGCGCTTATTCTATACCTTTCAGCCCTGAAGAGATATCGTCAGCTCTAAAAGACATTAAATCAGGTAAAGCCCCAGGTCTTGATGGCATACACCCAGAATTCCTTCTGCACTGTGGTGAGTATGCTAAAAGATGGCTAGCCCAGTTTTTCACCAATATTTTACAAACAGGGTTCATTCCTCGACTAATGAAACAGACGAAGATCATTGGTATCTTGAAACCAGGTAAACCTAATAACGAAGCCCAAAGTTATCGTCCTATTTCTCTTCTGAGCATAATGTACAAACTACTTGAGAGGCTGCTGTATAACAGATTACATAATGAATTACATGAAAAGATTCCTGTTGAACAGGCTGGATTTCGTCCAAACCGAAGCTGTGTGGATCAAGTTCTTTTACTTACATCTTATATAGAGGCAGGATTCCAGAAACAGCAAAAGACTTCTGCTGTATTTATTGATTTATCCTCCTCCTATGATACTGTGTGGAGACAGGGCATTGTTAATAAGTATCTCCATGTCATACCCTGCAGAAGAACAGCAAGTCTCCTGAACAACATGCTGACTGATAGACCTTTCCAGGTAACCATAGGGAATGCCGTTAGTGACCAGAAGACTCTTAACAACGGACTACCTCAAGGCTCAGTCCTAGCTCCGCTATTATTCAGTCTCTATATAGCAGATATGCCAGACACCCAGTCCAGGAAGTTCGGCTATGCTGATGATTGGGTGTTAGCAACTCAACACAAACAAATCGAGGCCACTGAAGAAATATTAACGAAGGACGTATGTGCAATGATTCAATACTTCCGTAAATGGGGACTTCAACCGAACCCTAATAAAACTGAATCCATGTGCTTTCATCTGAGCAACATCCTAGCCAACCATGAACTAAACATATATTTTGATGGAAAACGTGTGATTCATAACAAATACCCAAAGTACCTTGGAGTGACACTTGACAGAACACTGTCATTTAAAAACACCTAACAAACACTGCAGCCAAATTGAGGTCAAGAAATAACATCCTACAAAAACTGTGTGGTACAACATGGGGTTCCACTGCGTCTACCCTCCGATCAACTGCCCTAGGTCTTGTATACTCAGCAGCAGAATATTGCAGCCCTGTTTGGCTAAACAGTAGTCACACGAAGCTAGTAGATGTTCAACTAAACCAAACTATGCGGATAATTACTGGTACAATCAAGTCCACACCAGTTTTCTGGCTACCTGTCCTGAGCCGTATTCCACCTCCTACGCTGAGAAGAAAGAATATCCTCCTGAGAGAATTTAACAAAATCTGCAACAACCAACAGCTGCCAATCCATGAGGACATACCTGCAATCCAAATCAATAGACTCTGCTCCAGACACCCTGCAATCAGAACAGCCAACAACCTGGCAGACCATAACTTCAATCTTCATGAAGCCTGGGCAGAAAATTGGTACACAAACACTCCACCAGAGCTACATAGTTTTCTCCATAGTAACAACAATCCATTGGAACTTGATCTGCCCCGTAGGACATGGTGTACACTGAACAGGATACGCACCAACCATGGGAGATGTGGTGATCTACTATACAAATGGGGAAAGATCACCTCTCCGGAGTGCACGTGTGGCTTCCAGTGTCAGACCATCAAGCATATAGTCGAAGAGTGCCCTCAGAACTTATATCCTGGAAACCACTTTGACTTTTTGTTTTCTACAGCAAATGTGTTTAACTATGTAAATAATATGTCTGTAAATTTGTAAATTATGGTTATATTTTCTTTGTGTTCCAAAAAGTGATGTGTAATTGCCATACGATTAATAATAATAATAATCATCATCACAACAATTTTGCCTTTCTTGGGAACGTATGATAAGCATGTGATATCGTTACAGTGTGCAAATTCAGTGCTGTAAATTTCTCTTCCCCTGACATCAGTCAATATCTTCGGCAACTGAGGTTAATTTTAGCCTATTTTCAATTTTGAAAAAATAGGCTTATGATATCACCTTTTGTCCGTGTGTCTGTGTGTGCGTGTGTGTGTGTGAAGTGTGTGTGTGTGTCCCCCCCCTAATAATTTCTAAACGGCTGGAGCGATTTCAATGAAACTCGGTAGGTTCATAGCAAAACTATTAGCGTTATCACCTTGGATTTTTGTACGGAGATAAAAGGCACTACTGGAAGTTCATGTATAAGACTTTCAAAAACCGGTTAACTACAAAACGAACATGGCGGCCAAGCGAATTAGAAAATTTTAAATAGACCTTTCTCGCGATTTAATGTTCCAAACGCAATGAAATCTGGTACAGGAAATGTTTATACATATTGTAATGCACTGGTATCTAATTTAGTTCAATTGTTTACATAACCTCAAGATGGCGGCTGTGCGAATTTTAAAATTAAGTTTTTATATCTTGTGTCGTAATAATGCGCTCGAAGTAAAAGTTTGAATAATGAACCTACGCAATAATTTTCCTTTATTGGTGCATGACTCTGTGGCCTATACATTTAACAATCCAACATGGCGACCATCCGAAATATTTAGACGGCTCTGAATATCTACGAATCTATTGTAGCAGTCAAACTGATTTTTTTAATGTTCATAGGAGCTATGAACTTAAGTTCACCTATAGGACTTTAAATAACCTGGTGATCACAAATCCAACATGGCGGCGACGCGAAGTATAAATATTCACATGAAAGTTTCTCGCAATTTAACCATCCGAGTGCAGTGACACTTGGTACAGTAAATCCTTATACGAATGTTAAACCACTGGCATCTAATTTATTTCAATTGTTTCTATAACCACAAGATGGCAACTATGCGAAATTTTAAAATCTCCTTGCTACTTTATGCGTCCTAATCATGTGATTGAAGTTTGAATGCTACACTTACACAATAATCTTCATGTAACAGTACATAACTCTAGAACCTACATATTTAAAATCCAACATGGCGACCATCCGAAATATTTAGTCGGTTCTCAATATCTTCGAATCTATTACAGCAATCAAACTAAAATTTTGTATGTTGATAGTGGCAGTTAACATAAGTAGGATATATGAAAATAGGCTGTATAGTTTTCACGGAACTACTTGTTTTTCATGGTGCCCACAAGCGTTAGTCTTTTCTTTAGGAGTTCTTCTGCTAGTGGTATGCTGGTAAACCAGTTATCAGCCGTGATATTCCTGCCAGTACCATAGATATGCTCTGTGAGCCCTAGGACGACATCTTTTGCTGAATTAGACACGCTGAAAGGACCATCGGGTTGTTTTCCGCAGTAAATTTCCATGACTGATGTATACCAAGTTCTCGCATCACATAGTGTTAGTAACTTTATGCCATATTTGGCTGGTTTGCTCGGTAGGTATTGCCGGAAGGGACATTTCCCCCTAAATGGTACAAGCTGTTCGTCAATACCTGTGTATTCTCCTAGGCAGTAAAACTTTTGACAGTTCTCGGTAAACACTGTAAACAATTCCCTGATCGGAGCTAATTTGTCCAGTTCTCTACGCTGTGCACGATCATTTATGTCGTCAAACCTTACACAGCTCAAAAGAAATAAAAATCTTGTCAGTGACATGGTAGCGTGGAATATTTCTACTCCTAGGCCAATTGTAGAAAATAAATCCTTCAAATTTAACATTGCTGCGCGGAAGGACCCAGCTATGATCAGTAATCCCATAATTGATCTAATTTCCATTTCATCTGTTTTGCGACAAGCACTCTGGTTTGTAACGTAACTATATCGAATTTTTTCAATGTATATATTTGTACATTGGGTGATTGCTCTGATTATAACATCGTTCATGAGCACACTGAAACAATCGAGTGGTGTTTCAGCAACTTTAGCCTGCAATCTAGTAACTGGTAAATAAGTTATGATATTCTGTGACCTGGTGCGTACGTTATTGTTCATTCTAATATTTCGTAACCACTTACTTTTTCTGTCCTTTCCAAGCATAAATTTTGTCACTCCTGTTGCAACCGGGTTTGAAGAAGGAAGAGAACCAATAACGGGAGATGAACTCGTTTCATCCTCATCAGCCGCACTTTCATTCGATTGCTCACTATCAGTCAAATGCTCACTAAGTTCACAATCATCCCGCTCACCATCATCTGACTCCTGAAAATCTGAATCGCCACACGAATCTTCAGTTTCTTCTTCAAGCATGCTCCTTATACGCTGTTGTTCCTTATCGGAAGACATGGAAAGGGAAACAAAGCTTCTATACAGATCTGGGTGTATAATCTAAAAATGACTTAGCCAACAAAGATATTACGCAAGTTGTTAGGTGGGGTGTATACAGCACCCCAGTGCCAATAAACGTTTATCCGCCACCAGCATAGCCAACTTAGTAACTTTACAACATAACAAATAATAATGCTGGGGTGTTGTGGGCACCCCGCATAACCACTGTAGGGTTAAGTTAATAATTGTATGCGTATACCGTTCTCCGTCAGGAAAGTTTCCTTTATTTACAGATAACTTAGAATTGTTTCTCAATAACATGAGCAAAGTAAATTTCGATATAATAATTTGTGGGGATGTAAATGTGGATTTCTTAAAATTTGATAGAAATTGTGAATTATTAACACAGTTACTAATTTCCTATGGACTGAAACTAGGCCTACAGTAAATACCCCAACAAGAATAACAAAATTTAGTAAAACCACTCCTGATCAAATTTTTATAAATACAGATAAATATCACCATTCAATAGAAGTCTATTGTCCGGGTTTTAGTGACCACCATGGACAAATACTGAGTTTTGAAGTATCCGAAACAATCAATAATAATGATAATGGAGTAAAATCAAAGTGCAGGTCATTCACTGAATCAAATGTTACATATTTCAATGACTTATTAAATAAGGAAACATGGTCAGAAATTTATGAACTAGAAAATGTAAATGATAAATTTAATGCATTTAACAGTACCCTAAAACACTATTTTGAAATAGCATTCCCCTTTAAACGAAGAACTGTTCAAAATAACAAAACTAGCAATTGGATAACAACAGGGATTATAAATTCATGTCAAAGAAATAAATTTCTACACAAATTATATAAACAATACCACACAACACCTGAATTCAATTTATACTACGAAAAAATCACTAGCATATTAAATAAAGTATTAAGACTAGCAAAGAAAATGCAGAATGATAATTTTATTTCCCAATCATCTAATAAAAACTGGGCTATGTGGTCCGTGATAAAGAAAGAAACTGGAAAATCTGCTAAAATACAAAGGAACATTACACTGACCAGAAATAATAAAGTGATTAATAATCCAGAGGAAATAGCAAACACTTTTAATGACTATTTTCTGGAAATTCCACAAAAAATATTAAATAAATCACAGGTAAATACACTAAATTCTAATAATAAAATAAATATATGCAGTGATTCTTTATTTATAAATCATGTCAGAAGTGAAGAGGTAAGAATAGTTATAAAAGAGCTAAAAATAAATTCTGTGCTGGCATTGATGGCATCCCCGATGCAATTTTAAAGAAATGTGCAGAAAATATAATAAATCCACTTACGCACTTAATAAACAGTTCAATTCTCTCAGGAACTTACCCGGATATTTTGAAGTTATCAAAAGTAATTCCAGTGCACAAAAACGGTTCAAAATATGAATTAGATAACTATCGTCGTATTACCTTACCAACTGGTATTGCAAAAATTGTGGAAAAAATTATGTATAAAAGACTGATAAGTTTCATAGAAAAAAATAAAATATTATCAAACTCACAACATGGATTCAGAACGGAAAAATCTACACAGACAGCAATTTACGAATGTAGTAATTGTATACTGAAATTAATTGACAATAAGGAACATGTAACTGGCCTATTCTTGGATTTATCGAAAGCATTTGATGTTGTTGACCATAAAATCCTCCTTACAAAACTAAATCAATATGGTATTAGAGGTCTAGCAAATAAATGGATAGAGTCTTGCTTAACAAGGCGTAAACAAATAGTAAGCTTGAGACACAAGGATGATGGAACCAAATTACTTAATGAAACATAGTCCAATGAGGGAATTATTGAATTTGGAGTACACCAGGGATCGGTTTTGGGCCCACTACTCTTTCTTCTATATATCGATGATATAACACAGAACGTTCATTGACATAAGGAAATTTTGTTTGCGGACGATACAACACTCGTAATAAAAGGTGAAACTAAACAGGTCATACAGCAGTCTGCTGACTCCGCTACAGGAGAGTTAACCAAATGGTCACAAGATAATCGTCTCATAATAAACTATAAAAAACAGTATGTCTAAATTTCCACAGTATACAGAATAGGAATCCTGCGAAACCCAATATAACATTAAATGGTCATCAAATAGAAAATAAATCAGAAACAAAGTTTTTAGGACTATGGATACAACAAGACTTGAAATGGAATAAACATATACAATATCTGAACACTAAACTGAACTCGATGTGCTTTGCGTTACGTATTTTGAAAACCTGCACTAGCATGCACACATTAAGAAATACTTATTTTGCTTATTTCTATTCATACTTAAGATATGGGATCATATTCTGGGGTATGTCGCCAGATGTACTAAGCACGTTTAGGATACAAAGGAGAGCGATTAGAATTATGGCAAATGTAAACTCTAGAGAATCATGTAGGCCTAGACCTCTGTTTAAAGATTTAAACATTCTCCCACTGCCCTGCATATACATCTTTGAAAGTATTATGTTTAAAAAAAAAATTAATGAATAAAGATGTTTTTCTTAAAACAAACAATGATGTTCGTAGTCATAACACAGTAATACTAAGCCTGCTTCACATTCTTACAAGTGTCACAACTGTGGGGGCAGTGGTCACTTACGGAGAGACTGTCCTAGCCCACGTAACACTCCTTGGCAGCCTACAAAGTGTTCAGGGATGCAAACTGGTGCTGCCAATGTCACTCAAGAGGAGGAAGAGGAATTCTGTTTCTCAGCTTTATCTGATGTAATAGACTCAAGAATGAATAAGGCTGGAAGTGATGAAGTGATATGGTGGCTTGATTCTGGAGCTTCAGAGCACATGATTAATCAAGCTGAATTATTTCAGACAAGTGTTACAAAGATTAATCCTATGAAGATTAAAGTAGCAAAAGCAGGGCACTCAGTCACATCAACAAAAAAGGGAAACATGAAACTTTTTGCATTGGTGGACGGAACATGGAATACTGTGAACATTCCAGACGTGTTGTACATTCCAGATTTGGAAATAAATTTACTGTCTGTGAGAAGACTGGAAATGAGTGGATGCACAATCTTTTTTGAAGATGTTAAGGCACTAATAATGAAAGGAAATTATGTGATTGCAGTTGCACATCGGATCAACAAGTTGTACAGGCTAACACTCCATACCAGGAAGGAAATTGCATGCCTAACACTTGGAAGCGAGGACTTGTGGCATAGAAGATTTGGTCACACTAGTAAGGCAGGGCTCCAGAATCTGCAAAACCTGGTGGATGGTATGAAAGAAACTAAGGTGAAGGAAGTGTGTGAAATATGCTGTCAAGGAAAAATGTGTAAGCTGCCACACAACCAAACAAGAAGAAGAGCACAGAGGCCACTGGAACTAATCCACAGTGACCTGTTTGGCCCAATTACACCGGAGTCATATAATGGAAAAATGTACATTATAACTGTAATAGATGACTTCGCGCATTTTGCAGCTGTATATCCTCTAGAAAAGAAGAGTGAAGCATTAGACTACATCAAGATCTATGAAGCAATGGCAACCACTCATTTCAAGAGCAAGATAACTCGCTTCAGGTGTGATCGAGGTGGGGAGTACACCTCAAACGAGCTGAAGAATTGCTTTCAAGAGAAAGGAATACAGTTGGAACATACCATGAGCTACACACCTGAGCAAAACGGAGCAGCTGAAAGGTTCAACAGAACTATCCTGGACAAAGCAAGATGTATGTTGCTGAGCTCAGGACTACAGAAGAATCTTTGAACTGAAGCAGTAGGCGCAGCAGTGTACCTTATCAACAGGAGCACTACAAATGCTTTATCAGACTGTGTTCCAGCAACTCTCTGGTATGGGTATAAACCTGATGTCAGCAAGATAAGGGTATTTGGTTCTCCAGCTTACCTTCATACTCCCAAACAACTGAGTGGAGGAAAATTTGACAGTCGATCGAGGACACTTTACTTGGTTGGGTACTGTCATAATGGTTATAGATTATGGTGTCCTGACACCCAAGAAATTTTTGAAGGGAAAGATGTCATTTTTGATGAGAGTTCTCCAGGTGAAAGGTTTATAGATATTGATCCATCACACTTTGAAACTAATAAGAATCCTATTTCAAAGGAAGAAGGTACCGTGGAAGATCCAATTCCTGAAGATTGCAAAAATTCAGGGGAAGATCTGGAAGCCAATGACACACCGACAGAAGAACGGAGGCGTGGAACTCGTGTGAGGAAGAGACCGCAGTATCAGGATGATTATGAGGTTACCCTAAGTGAACTAGCTATGGGTGCAGTAGTAGATGATGTTCCTGAATCTGTCAAGGACATTGAAGGTCGACCTGACGCTACAGAATGGCGGAAAGCAGTTCAAGAAGAGATGAATGCACTGCAGGAAAATAAAACCTGGACACTGACAACGCTGCCACCTGGTAAGAAGGCAATCAACAACAGGTGGGTGTTTCGAATCAAACATGATGCATCCGGAAATGTTGAGAAGTATAAAGCCCGCCTTGTCATCAAAGGCTGTTCGCAAAAACGGGGCTTAGACTATTTTGAGACGTATGCACCAGTGGCCCGCCTAGAAAGAAATCTACATGACTCAACTAGAGGGATTTGAGCAAGAGTCAACTCCACCTCTGGTTTGCAAGCTGAACAAAAACACTCTACGGGTTGAAGCAGGCCCCAAAGGAGTGGAACTCTAGATTCAATGATTTCATTCAGTAGCATGGTTTCAGGCAATCAGAATATGATAAATGCCTTTATTTTCATGACACACCTGCTATTACCCTACTTCTTTATGTTGATGATATTATTGTAGCAGGTAGTTCAGCTGCAGCTCTGCAGGAATGTAAGAAGGCTCTCATGGCAAAATTCAAGATGACTGATCTTGGAGATCTCAGGAAATTTCTGGGAATCAAAATTGATCGCTCAGAGAGAGGAATGTTCTTAAGCCAGTCCCAATACATCCAAAACCTTCTTAAACATTTTGGAATGGAAGACTGCAATCCAGCTAAAACTCCCATGGAGGTAGATCCAGCAAAGGAGCCTGTTTGTGAATGTATCCTTTCTGTCAGACCTTACAAAGAACTAGTTGGATGTTTAATGTATCTCATGTTGGCAACACGTCCTGATATAAGCATGGCAGTGAATTTCTATAGTAGGTTTCAAAGTAATGCTACTGATGCGCAATGGGTTGGGCTTAAACATGTCTTACGTTATCTGAAGGGAACAAGCGAGATGGGACTCTTATTTCAAAGGCAATCAGGAACTAGTGCTAACCTAGTTGGCTATGCTGATGCAGACTGGGGGGGGTAATACCAAGAATAGGAAATCAATTTCTGGTTTCATGTTCGAAGTCTATGGTGCTAATATTGGGTGACTAGGAAACAAACTGCCGTTGCCCAGCCATCAACTGAAGCGGAGTACGTTTCTCTCGGATGTGCTGTAATGGAACTCATTTGGTTGAGAAATCTTGTTTTGGGCATAGGTGTTGAACTATGTGGACCAGTTGTCATCTTTGAAGACAATCAGTCAATTATTTTCTGTCTATATAAGTGGGAAGAGAAAAGGCTAAAACACGTTGATGTCAAGTATAATATTGTGAACGATATGTATTGGAAGAATGTTATCAAGGTTCTTCATATTCCTTCAGGTGAGCAGAAAGCAGATATTCTCACCAAACCTCTGACTGGTAACCATTTCCAGACTCTTCGAGCTGGCTTGGGCATTGTTAGTATGTAAGCAACTTGTAAACTGTTAAAGCTGTGAAAGATTATTTTTGTACTGTGATCATTAGTTTGTTAAACCCGTTTAATAGATTACTATCTATGTTAAATTGAGGGGAAGTGTTAAGAAAGACAATTTAACTCTTATTTACTTACCGTATTTACTGGCATATGTTGACAACTATGTACTAAAGACAATGCAGACGAAATAAAAGTAAATCGATACCAGTGTAGTTGGTATCGTAGAACCAAAAGGACGATAGCAAAGATCTGTGCCTGTTCATTTATTTGTTTCTACCACATATAACCCACAGGAAATATTACTCTTATAACAATGATCTTGGCCGTGACAGGGCGGGGGCAAGGAATAATTAACATTTCATTACCTTCTTATCACTGGGTGATCATGAGATGCACTCCCCCCAATTTTCGTTTAATTTTGTTATTTGCTTCGTGATATTCATAACTTGGCTGATCTTAAACAGCTGGCCACTACTCTACTTACCTTGAGCCTGCGAGTCTACTTAGAGAAGCAGTGTGTAGACGTGCTTGTGACCAGTACAGCTCAACACACTGTGTTTGCAATATTCATTTTTTGAGGCTACAGAAGTGAGGTATGTATCTTGAAACAGTTTTACCACGACAGATTGTCTCAATATACAGGGTCTGTATAAGAATCTTCCTTTTAATAAGTGGATTTGTCCTACGGAGAGTTACCAACATGTCCTGCTTTTCATTCATTTTGGTTATGTCCGGCATTTTTCTTGATTGCTCATTTACGTTTACCCCTTAAAGTCAGACGGATGTTAAATACATTTTGAGAAGATGGTTTGGATAAAGAATGCAAGGTGTTTATGTTCCTATGAATCCTGCTTTGAGTAGCCTACTTCGATAAATGGATGCAACCTATGGAGGAATTCAAGTGTTTCAAATGGTTGGAACTTCAAAACATTAAGGACCACAGTTTTAAGGATATTGTACCATTTATTCAATACTTACAGTCAAGAGGTGTAGAAATAGATGATTCAATATAACAGTATTCGACCTGTTCTGCAACGTAAGGGCTTATTCTAAAAGTTTAACTTGAATTAAGACACAACACTAGATGAACAATGGTCTGTTTTCTTTAATATGTACCAGAACATAGAGTTTTGCTTCTGAACCTTAGTAGAATTTGCCACTTTGCCAGACCAGGCAGCAATGCGTGTTTATTCATACCGTAGGCTACCGTATATGCTCAATGGAGGAACCGTTTGTTGGTAGAATATTACTTGTGCGGGCGTGGATTCAAGGGGGGGGGGCACGGGGGTCATGACCCCCCCCCCCCAAACGGAGACCAATTTTTTTTTTGCAAACTCAAAAAAACGAAAACACAATTACCAGACAAATAAAACTTTACGAATTTTAACTGAAAAACAGGTTTTTATTTTATTTAATACTGAATTATCTTTATTGGAATTATTATGTTCTGTTACAACTGTACATATTTACAACTTCTAACCTCTTGTTATACAACAAAATCAACTCGTCTATTTTGTTTAGCAAACTTTGTGAATACCGAATCGATGTTTATAGTGATGTCACAATGAATGTGCAGTATTGCACGGATAGGAAACTGGGGCTTTTTTCGCACCAAAAATTTTTGCCGACGTCCAAACTGCAAGCTTTGTTGGCAATTTAAGCTGAGGCTTTCTCCCTTTGTCGGTACCAACTCGACTTGCCGAAACTGTTACGTACCTTGATCCTTTTCTCGGAGCTCGATGTATAAGTCGCAAAACACGCCGTGGCAATTTGTACGAATATTTTTGGTGCGCTAAACGCATCAGATTTCTATCCATGAAGCTTGCAAAAAAATTGGTCTGGTTTTGTACGTTTGGTTATTTTTTGATTGCGTTTTTAGTGATACCATTTTTCTTAACAATTTCGATTCTCTGACCCCCCCAAGCCAAACTCTAGATCCGCGCCTGTACTTGTGACGATCAATTTCAAAGATCCGTAGTGGGAAGGATTCTATAAATATGTACATCAAGAAAATAATTCGCGTCTTCTTTCAAAAGTAGGTTCCGTTGAAAATGCAGCTTCAAGGAAAAGAACTGCAGTGGGGACTGATCATTAAGTAAGGTATTTCCTTAGTAAAAAGTTGTATAATATACATATTATGCATAATTTTTCTATAGACTTAACTTGTCAGACATCTTCTTGTATGTCCTGCTCGTTTCTGAGCAATGTCCTGCATTTGGAAATTTTCAGTTGGTGACGCTGGGCATACGGGACAAAGATGTGAGTTTTGTTGTGAAGTGGTCGCATTGTAACGCAAGAGGCAGGTATTTTAGCTAAAATCATTGAACTCGAGGTACATTAATACTGGAATGCCGACTGTTTGGGAGTGAAGTGCGGTTTTAATGCGAGTATTTACGCCGGGCCCTTCCTAGAAAACGAAAAGTGTTTCTTTCTCTCGATATTTTAGTCTAAATTTAAACTTTAAATTATTCTCAGAAAATTACATGTACCGTAATATTGTAAAACTGTAGCCCTGTCAATAAGGAACACTGTTCGGCAAAATAACACTCAGGTAAATTAATAGTAGGACCTACGTGCATTTGCACATACTATTTAGGCCCATTATGTCAACATTTGATATAAGACGTATTCAAAAACGCAGAATACTTAATTACAAATCGTTATTCGAAAATTAAATTGACCGTAAAATCATTGGAAAATAACATAGCTTATTTATAACGTAAGTAAGGTGCCGTATTTCCTTTAGTAAGAAGTTACGGTGTGTGTAATATACATATTATGCATCATGTTTCTATCGATTGAACTTGTCAGATGTTTGTAAATTATTGGTGAACTTCCAATATTTTCCAGTACCGTATTTTTTGGAAGTGTTTATTGTGGGCATGTAATGAATGTTATTGGGCTACCTGAATTCGTAAATGGGATTTGTTTCAGTGTAAGCGGTTGCTTATTGACTTTGCTGCAAAATGATTGTTACATTCTAGTGTTTTTCCTCGTTGTTTGATTCTTCACTGTGCCGTAAAAATACAACTCTGTCTTTTCGAAACAGTTCTCCCAACGTAATGTTTTTATATGACATTGGTGGAAAAGGTGATATTTCGAAACACGTGGGAACAAAGAAGATCCAAGATAATGTAAAGTGTAGTAAAGAAAGAAGAAGTGAAGAGAATGGTCTTAAAAGTGGGAGTTATGGGATAATAAGTGCCGAATGTTAGTTTCAATCATTAATTTTGCAGTTTAGTTTTTCAATTAATTGCGCTAATATTTGCCTCTCATATGAAAATCGCCTAAATTTTGGTTTTGTAAGGTTGGCAGGTGTGAAAATGTTATAGGGCAGCTAAGGACAAGCAGGCAGTGCAGCCACACACAATGATTTCGGTGTCGGTAGGAACGAAATAAGTTGGGAACTAGGAAACAACTTGTAAGGTCAGATAGTTCTGAGCGCACCATGAAATACCGGTAACGCTAAAACTACGGTGCCACACCACATTTCTCGCCGTGGCTGCCACAATATTAGAATTAGAAATGCAATACTTTACCATGTCAAGTCCAAACCCTGCTGATTGCAATCAATTGAAACTTTTGGAATTAACTTAGGCTTCTTGTTTTCTCAGAGAAGTAGCAAACTACTACTACTTCCTTTAACTTTTCACTTGCTCAAGGTTATCTGGCAAAAAGTGAAGGTCAAAGATGCTAATCCTCGCAGATGTCTCACTCAATAATTCTGTACACACGCTGCACAAAGTTGTTGGTTCAATCCTCGGTTCGTGTAGTGTACAGTCACAATATACATAATATCGACGCTCAGTATACTGCAATTTGTACCCTATGCTTTAGCAGTTCATATCCAAGTAACTGGGGGTTGAATGGCTGTACATTATGCTGAGTAATGTACACATAAAAATTGTTGACTTGGTTTCCTAGTACTGCACTTCAGCAATTGCCTGTCGAGCATCACTGTCTCTCTGAATCCCCAGTCCTATTTTGACAATCTAGCACTGTTCATATGATAAACACACATACACCATCTTGACGTTTATAATTTGTGATTATAAAAACAATTCATGTGGAAGGTTCTTACCAAAATAAGGCTATTCATTCCATATCAGCTCCAAATAGTTAGGCCCCTTGGAGCAGCAATCAACACCACCACCTCTTTATTGGTTACTAAGAAGGAAACACTTCTGGAAGGTTCCGAAGGGTTATGCATTTACAGGGATACTTATTCATCATCCTCAGATTCCTGATGTAGATAGAAATTCACTTTTATGTATGGTTGCATACATTTAAAGAAAATAGAGCAAAACACAAAAATAATTCCTGGAAGTGTATTGGAATATACCATTTAACTTTTCTGTGTGTAAACGACAAATATATCCTGTTACAGTGTATCCTGAATGTTGAATATGTATGTTACTTAATTATCCTGTGTTGTAGATTCCTCAACATTATGGAGGGCCAACCATCTATCAAATGTGAACCAGAAGAATTCTCTGAGATTGTTGATACGTGCAAGTGCACGTCTCTTCGTTTTCAATCATGTATATTCACGTGGATCATCCTTCATGCATTTTGAAAAGTCCGCTTCGCCGCTCTGTTCCGCCTGTGACCACGAGATGGGAGCAGCTGTCGGACTTTTGAAGCCTGAACGTGGTTCCTGGTTTTCTCCAATAGAGTGCGTTGGTGTTTCCTTTAAAACTCTACCAATTCATGACATAAATGAAGACAATTATATCCTACGTCATGAAACAAATGCAGGTGTGTTCTGGATACCGCCAAATTAATTATCTACTTCTGACATTGTTGTTTGATGTGTCAATCTATGATTGGACATTTTCCAAACTAATGCATGCAGCGCGCCTGGCTTCCTTGTCGGCGCCATTATGTGTTGTCATCGGTAACTGAACAGACTGGATTGGTCTGAGTGATCGTGAATTTTGTTTGTCTATTGAGGTGGGGGCCTGTGGCCCTCACCTCTCCAAGAAATGGAATTATTTTACTAAAAGGGTGAACCGCTGTGGATAAGAAGTGGAATCGTCACCCCTGAAAGCACGGTCTACAATTTATTTCGTTGGAAAGGAGAAAGCTTGAAGATGCTTGGTGTCAATGATTGCATGTGCCAGCGGCAGCCTTCTGGGCAGTTTTCTTTTTTTTTAAGATTATTTATTAGTGTTATGTTTGTTTTATCATCAGTGTCTCCCCAAAGGACTTGTTAAGGTATGTCTTGAATCCATATTTTTAGCCTATTTTCAATTTTGAAAAAATAGGCTTATGAGATCACCTTTTGTCCGTGTGTGTGTGCGTGTGTGTGTGTGTGTGTGTGTGTGAGGTGTGTGTGTGTGTGTCCCTAATAAAATCTAAACGACTGGAGCGATTTCGATGAAACTCGGTAAGTTCATAGCACTATTCCCGGCGACCTCGACCGTGCCCTTCAAATTTTGTTACGTCTCACCAATCCAACATGGCGGTTGTGCGAAATATTTCACTAGCATTCAATATCTCCGAAACTATTACCGATATCGCCCTGAAATTGTGTACGGTGATAAAGGGCACTACTGGAAGTTCACCTATGAGACTTTCAAAAACCTGGTAACTACAAAACCAACATGGCGGTCAAGCGAATTTGAGACTTTTAAATAGACTATTCTCGCGATTTAACTATCCAAACGTAATGAAACTTGGTACAGCAAATGTTTATACACACTGTAATGCACTGGAGTCAAATTTAGTTCAATTGTTTAAATAACCTCAAAATGGTGGCTGTGCGAAATATTTCACTGACATTCTATATCTCCGAAACTATTACAGATATCACCCTGAAATTTTGTACGGTGATAAAGGGTACTGATACAAGTTTATCTATGTATATTTCATAAACCTGTCAAGTACATAACGAACATGGCGACCAAGCGAATTTGAAATATTTTAATAGACTTTTCTCGTGATCTAACTCTCTGAGCGCAGTGAAATGTGGTACAGTAAATGATTTTGCAGATTGTAATGCACTGCCATCTAATTTAATTCAATTGTTTACATAACCTCAAGATGGCGGCTGTGCGAAATTTTAAAATTACGTTTTTATTTCTTGTGTCGTAATCATGCGATCGAAGTGAAAGTGTGAATAATGAACCTAGGCAATAATTTTCCTTGAATGGTAGATAACTCTATGGCCTATACATATAACAATCCTAAATGGCAAGCTTCCGAAATATTTAACGGTTCTCAATATCTATGAATCTTTTACAGCAACCAAACTGAATTTTTTAATGTTCATAGAGACTATGAACATATGTTCACCTATAGGACTTTCAGTAACCTGGTGAGCACAAATCCAACATGGCGGCGACGCGAATTATAAATATTTAAATGGACGTTTCTCGCGAATTAACTATCCGAGTGCCGTGAAACGTTGCACGTTAAATGCTTATACAAATGTTGATCCACTGGCATCTAATTTATTTCAATTGTTTGCATAATCACAAGATGGCTGCTGTGCGTAATTTTAAAATCTCGTTTTTACTTCTTGTGTTCTAATCATGCGATTGAAGTTTGAATACCACACGTACACAATAATCTTAATGTAATAGTACAAAAATAAAAATCCAACCTGGCGACCATCTGAAATATTTAGACGGTTCTCAATATCTACGAATCTGTTACAGCAATTAAACTGAAATTTTGTATGTTGATAGAGGCAATTAACATGAGCAGAATATATGAAAATAGGCTGTATAGTTCTTCACGGAACTACTTGTTTTTATTGTGTAAATTCAGTTAAAGCCTTGGTTTGGAAGGTTGACCTTGGAATAGATATGTCACCTATGATAATGTAAATTTTTGTTAAACTAGTTTGTTTGGGGAACACTACTATTTTTCTTCTTAATTTATTTTTTGATTTTTGGCTAAGGCATTTTCTTCTTTTAATATTATGGTACTGGCCGGTCGTATCTTTATACACTAGGCCTAAATTGGTTCAATAGTCGCTCCGTTTTGGTCTGATCCGTTGCATGTATAAACTATTTGATCTCGTAATGTCTAAAGTTTATTTATATCTAGCTGTTTTCTCACTGGAGAAGTTTTAATTTTTTAAATGTAAATTTCGCGTTTCTCATTATTACGTACTGACGTACCTTCAACTGTTCTTGGTTGTCATGGTTACTTGTTGACTGAAGTGCATTGTGGATTTTTTTTTTCTGGCGTGGTTTTTTGAAGTGCACGTTCTTGGGTCATGGTGATACTGAGTAACTTTCTGGTTT
This sequence comes from Meconema thalassinum, assembly GCA_946902985.2. Lineage (NCBI taxonomy): Eukaryota > Metazoa > Arthropoda > Insecta > Orthoptera > Tettigoniidae > Meconema > Meconema thalassinum. Next base: position 16,598,601 of record OX336395.1, on the reverse strand, counting down.
TAAAATTTCCTTTGGATTCCCTTTTTTTTATGAGTTTTCTTGATACTCCTGCATTATTCTTTCATTACCTTGGTAATTATTATGCACTAGGTTTTTTTTTTCTGATTCTCCAAGGCCCTTATGGTCCAGTTTGGGAGTGTGTCTGGTGCTTATTTAGTTTTTTTTTGGGTTTGTAGCTGTTTTTGCTCTTACCTCAAGTAATCCTTTGATATTGGCCTTAATTATTTATTATTATTACAGTGAGAATTCTAGCTAAGATTTTAATTTATTTTTAAAGTTTGACTGCCTGATGCATGTTCTGTTTGCTGGTGGAGGTGTTTTCATTTTTAAATATTAACATTAAATTTTATTTTAAATTTTTATCCTTGGTTGTGGCATTATTTCACCGACGGCAGTTCCGTTGGTTTTTGGGGGGTGTTTGTACGATAGCCTGTGTGTGTTGTCCCCTTCTCCTTGTTCCTTCCACCCCTTTTGGAGCTCTTCTATTGGGACACTTGTCTTCTGGAGGTGTTTTTGCTGCGGAAGTGACCCGGACCTCTGAATACAGGTAAGTTGGCCCATCCACGCTGGCCAGTGCCGTTCAATGCACGGGTGTCATTTTGGTAGCAGAGCGTGGTTATCGAGTTACCGACGTGCTGCTGGCCAGTGCCGTCCAATGCACGGGTGTCATTTTGGTAGCAGATCCTGCTCATGTTCACTTCCGTAACTACCCCCTCCCCAGTACCCACGGGCTGTTTTATGGACCCCTCTAATGCTGATGGGTCAGTTGTTGGTGGGATTTTGTCAGGAAAGTGCACTTAATGTTGTGTAAAGCTAATCCTTGTCGTTTGTTGTGTTTCATGGTTGCCTCTGAATGTACATGTGGTATGCTGTATGTAACCTGTTCTAAACGAGGCGTTTACTCCTGTATTTTGCCCTGTTGGTGTGCAACATCCCCAATGAAGATGAAGCCCGGTGAGTGATTGACATGTGTTCTTGGCATGGGAAATGGGATTTCTTAATGTTCTAATAGCCTATATGCTGCGTGTGAAGGAATCCTTGAGCCCCGTCGGAAGCTGGTAGCCTGATGTTTTGTGCCTATTTTTGTAATTTAGCTCCCTGTTCTCGAGCCAAGCAGGTGGTGACGTGTGCAGTTCTGGACAGCATGGTGCATGATTTGGTGTAGTAGGGTGGCTGTGTTCGATTGTCAGCCTAATCTTTGGTGATGGTAATTGCTGGTTGTGGTACTGTTATGAAAGTGTAAACTGTCCTTGTAAGTCCTGAAATTTTGTTTCCTTCTATATTGGCTGTCTGCATTCTGTGTTTTCCAAAATGGCCGACAACAATAGTGTTTTCAATTTAATTGACTTAAGCGATAACCTTGTGAATTTGGAGAGTTCTTCTGGGGTTGAACGTTAATCACCTTTGTTTACTAGATCTGAGGTTTTGGGATCGATTTCTAGTAATAGTTTGCCTGCCCCTCTATTGTCTGGTTCCGGCTCGCCCAGACCTCCTACCCCTGCTTAAGGCCATTCTTCTCATGTTAGAGCGCCTAATGATTTCCTGGGTACTGCCGACCCGTTGCGTCCCAATTCTTTCTTTGGTAATGTAAATGTTTTGTCTCCTGTAGAGGGTATGCGAGCGGGCTACCCTGGTAACAATGTGTCTTTTCCTAATGCTACATACTCACCTACCTTGAATTATGGGTCGATTCCTCACCCTATTTCTAGTTTCTTGACTAAGTTAAAGAGTTTCAACCTTGATGACGTTACCCAAGTGGTCCAATTTTTAAAGCAAGTGGTCGAATTGGGTAACCATGCCTCAATTTTTGGGATGTCGGAAAATCAGATTTTCCAGTTGTTATATCCAGTTGCGTCTGGTATGCTGCGCGATAAGCTAATTGAAGCTATCCACCTCCGCATGTCCTTAGCCATGTTTATTAGGGAAGTATTGTGGTTTTTTGTCCCTGCGAGCGCCCTAAGTACTCTCGAGCAAAGATTTTTATATCGTGTCCAAAGGTTAGACGAGTCACTTAGCGACTATGTCAGTGATATCAAGGTCTATGCACAGGTATTTGCATCCCCTTTAACTGAACGGCAGTTGGTATCATCAATTGTAAATGGCTTTTCGCCTCAATATAGGCCTTCGTCTTTTGTCGAGCTGAAACAGGTCGTTATAGAGGCTATGGCTGTGAAACATGCCGATTCCCTTCGTGTAGCTAATGTTCCTCCTCCCTCCTTGATGTCTTGTCCCCCTCCTTCCTCGGTGTCTCGTCCCTCGCCTAAGGTTATGTTTCATCCTAGACCCAATATTAAGTGCCACACGTGCGGTGGGGTGGGACATGTTAAGAAGGTGTGTCCGAGTAACCAGGTTGTGTATCGCCAATGACGAGATGTTGTGGAGACCAATTCGGGTGTTACTTCCAAGGACATTTCTGTGCATGATAGTTTGGGAAAACCCTGTGAAGTTTCTGGTCGCCCTACTAATGAAAATATTGGTAACTCTTTGAAAACTTATGCATCTCGTGATAATTCTGCTTATGTCTCTGACCTACCTAACCTGTCGGTGAGCAATGTCGTGCCAAGTCAGCCTAAGTCTAAACATTTTGTGAAACCTGTGGTGCGGGTGTCCTCGTCATCTAATTGTAATCGTGTTAGAGTAATGATTTTGGAATTTCTCCTGTGGCTAAAGGTATATCCCCGTTTATTGAAATTTGTGTTAATGACGAGCCCGTTTCTGCGTTGCTTGATTCTGGTAGTGTCGCATCCTTTATAAGCGAGGACTGGTTTTTATCTATGAAGAGTGTATGCAAATTTCCTGAGTTAGAGCCTAACAATGAAGCTTTTATTTCGGCAAATTGTTCAAACTTAAGTATTTTGGGTAGTATGACAGTCAAAATTCATATTCTAAATTTTTCTTGGAAATTTAAATTTTTTGTTGCCAGAAATCTTTCTTGTTCTGTGGTCATTGGAGCTAATTTCATGTCACACGTTGGTATGCTTCTTGATTTTGGTGCTCGCAACTTATGGTTTAAGTTTAATCCACAGAGTAAATTATCATTTAACCCGATTTTATCTTCCCCTGCTGTCAATTCAGTTAGTGAACCTATGACTATTGAGGATCTCGATTTGGAAAATTTAACGAGTCTTCAAAAGGATGCCATAAAGAGGTTATGTCAGGAGTATAGTGATGTATTTACTGACAAGTTGGGTGTAACCCATTTGATGGAATACAAGATTGAGCTAACCGATTCTGTGCCGGTGCGTTCCAGCCCATATCGTCTTGCCCCGCCCAAGATGGCTGAACTTCGTAAAATTATCGACAAGATGTTGGAAGAAGGTGTAATCCAACCCTCTATCTCTGCCTACTCATCCCCTGTATTCCTTGTGCCAAAACCTAACGGTGGTTTTCGGCCGGTGGTCGACTATAGGGCTCTTAATCAAAAAGTTGTTTTACAATCCATTCCTTTGCCGGACCTTCACACATGTTTTAGCTGGTTTCGCAACGCGAAGGTGTTCACGATCCTCGATTTAAATTCTTCCTACTTCCAAATTCCCCTCTCTCCGGAATCCAGGCATGTTACTGCTTTTTCCACTGACTGGAACCTGTTTGAGTATGCCCGTGTCCCGTTTGGCCTATCCACCGGAGCCGCTGTGTTGAGCAGACTTCTGGACAAGGTGTTTTCTGAAATTAAATTCCAGTTCGTTTACCACTATCTTGATGATGTGGTCATCTATTCCGAATCCTTCGAGGAGCACGTTGATCATCTGAAGGTTGTACTTGATCGGTTGCGTGACGCTGGCCTTACCGTCAAATTGTCCAAGGTTTCCTTTGCCAAGCCCAAAATTTCCTTCTTGGGTCACATTGTTTCCGCATCTGGTATCTCAGTGGACCAGTCTCGTACGCAGGCCATCAGAGATTTTAAACCACCCAAGAACGCCAAGGGTGTTGCTCGTTACATTGGAATGGTCAACTTCTTCCGTAAGTTTATCAGTAACTTTGCCGACCGTGCTGCTCCTCTAAATCAATTACGCAAAAAGGCTGTGAAGTTTGAGTGGGGTCCCTCTCAGCAGGCAGCCTTCGAAGATCTTAAGCTTGCGCTCTCTAACGCCCCTGTGTTAGCCATTCCGGATTTTGGGAAGCAGTTTATTGTGCAGACAGATGCGTCTGGTCGTGGTGTTGGTTGTGTCCTACTGCAAGAGTCTGATCTGGGTAGGCAACCCATTGCATACGCTTCTCGTACCTTAACGGACGCAGAGAGGAAGTATTCCATATACGAACTTGAGGGTTTAGCTGTGTTGTTCGCTCTAGAAAAATTCCGTATGTATCTTGAGCACACCAAGTTTCTCCTTGAGACCGATAACCAAGCCTTGAGCTGGGTCTTAGGGAAACCCCGCAAAACTGGAAGGATTGCCAGATGGGCAACTAGGATTCTGTCATTCCAGTTCTCTGTCCACCACATTCGTGGGTCCGAAAATGCGGTTGCTGATTCTTTAAGCCGCATGTACGAGGAAACTGCTGAAGAGGATGTTCAGGAATGTGAACCCGTAAACCTTGTATCTGCTGTACATTGTGTCAATGCCGTTCTTAGCAATTCCCCTGTGCTTTTTGAGGATGTGAGACGATTCCAGAAAGAAGACCCCTCCTTATCTAGCTTTATTGACCGAATCAATTCTGGTGAAGTGATCAAGCCCTACTCTCTGAAGGACGGTGTATTGTGTTGTTCGTCTCGTCATGACCGCCTACCTAAAATTGTGCTCCCGTCGATCCTCATTCCGGAAATCTTTCGTTACTATCATGAATCTCCTATTGGTGGCCACCTAGGAGTATTCAAGACCCGAGCTAAAATCAGACAGTTTTTCATTTGGCAAGGTATGGATGGCGACATCAGGAGGCTCATTAGAAATTGTGCTGCATGCAGTATTAGCAAACCTCCGGTTTCTACTAAGGTTGGCCTGTTGTCATCTGAACCGGCATCTAGACCCATGGAGAGGCTTTTTATCGACCATGTTGGACCGTTCCCTCGCTCTGGTCGGGGAAACCAATTTGCGCTTGTTTGCACTGACGGTTTCACCCGGTTTAGTTGGATTTTCCCCACCAGACAGGCTACGACCAGTTCCGTCATAAAGTGTCTTAATTCCATCTTTTCGTCTTTTGGGCCATGTCAGTACCTGGTATCTGATAATGCCAAGTGTTTTGTATCTCATCAGTTCCGTCAATTCTTGTTTGATTATGCTATTTCTCATGTAACCACCACTCCCTATTTTCCTAACCCGTCTCTCGCTGAGCGAGTCAATCGTAATCTCCGTTCTGCTCTGATTGCTTTCCACCACGACGACCATTCCAAATGGGATTCTAATTTGCATTGGCTCAATTTTGCTTTCAACACCGCCGTGCATGAGAGCACGCAAGCTACCCCTTTTTCGTTAATGTTTTCCTTTATGGCTAATTCTCCGTTGTGTAATCTGTGGAACCTGCACGATCTCCTTCCAGACAGTTTCACGCCCGAGGATATGAGGGCGAAATTCGACAAGGCTAGAGAGAATATTAAGGTATCTCATGACCAACTTGCCAAGCGACACAATGCCTGTCGCAAGCCGGCTAATTTGGAAATTGGAGATGTTGTGTACGTCCGCAATTTTGAGCCCAAGGGCGTTAGTAATCTTGTTTCAAGCAAGTTGACCCCTCGTTTCAAGGGCCCATGTTATGTGGAGGCATTCCTGACTCCCGTTACTCTACTAATTAGAAACCCCAAAGCCAACAAAATCTCTAGAGTGCATCTGTCGCACATTAAGCGAGGTGGAGAGGTGTCTAATGAGGAAATGCTACCATAAATTTGTAAAATGAATTTTGTATAAATGTAGAGTATCCCTAACCTTCATTGAAGCCTTCAAGCTTCTGTTCCTTATGGAATTTTGAATTTAATTGGGTTTAAAAACTCTGATGGGATACAAAATGTAAATGTTGGGAAGTTCCCATTGTAATGGTAAATTGTAAAAGTGTACCTAAATTTTGGTGTTTTCTTGGAAGATGCTAACATGTAAGTTGGGCTCGGTGGGAGACCTAACTCATGGTAACCTTGTATTCCTGTTCCCTTTGGGAATTGTAGTGGTCATTCCTCTACCGTAGTTCCTTCGAAATGTATAGTCATCTAACTCATGTAATCTTGAAATGTACTTCGAATCTGTAAAAAGGTAAACTTGTTAATGAAATTTTGTAAGCACGGATCTAGGGCATGGTCAAAATTTTCTTCATTTAAATTCAACTTTATTTCTCTTTGTAAAATGTAGTAAGAAACTGTAAATTCTGTAAACCTTTTTTGAAATTAGATTAACTTCTATTTTGTTAATGGCTGCCCACGCGTCGAATCATATCTTGCACATTGCTTCCACCTACTTCGTCTAAAGCGACCTACATTGGACTTATTGAAAATGTATCTAACGTGTCTCGGACTATGAAAGCACTGTAGGTGCTGGTGTACTGCGTTTCTGAAGACTTATGGACACAGTGATGCTGTTGACTAAGTGGTTTGCGAGGTGATCAATTATCCCATCACTGATAATCTGACCCTGCACTCTTCCTAACCAAAACGATGCGGTTTCATCCATCAATTGGAGTTAACAGGTGAACATTATCTTCGGGAAACATCTCTGGTGCATCGACAAGTTAGGGAGTACTGTCTATGCCTTGGCATATTCGTGAACGGTGTTCACACTTAAGGGAGGGAGACTGATACGTGCAAGTGCACGTCTCTTCGTTTTCAATCATGTATATTCACGTGGATCATCCTTCATGCATTTTGAAAAGTCCGCTTCGCCGCTCTGTTCCGCCTGTGACCACGAGATGGGAGCAGCTGTCGGACTTTTGAAGCCTGAACGTGGTTCCTGGTTTTCTCCAATAGAGTGCGTTGGTGTTTCCTTTAAAACTCTACCAATTCATGACATAAATGAAGACAATTATATCCCACGTCATGAAACAAATGCAGGTGTGTTCTGGATACCGCCAAATTAATTATCTACTTCTGACATTGTTGTTTGATGTGTCAATCTATGATTGGACATTTTCCAAACTAATGCATGCAGCGCGCCTGGCTTCCTTGTCGGCGCCATTATGTGTTGTCATCGGTAACTGAACAGACTGGATTGGTCTGAGTGATCGTGAATTTTGTTTGTCTATTGAGGTGGGGGCCTGTGGCCCTCACCTCTCCAAGAAATGGAATTATTTTACTAAAAGGGTGAACCGCTGTGGATAAGAAGTGGAATCGTCACCCCTGAAAGCACGGTCTACAATTTATTTCGTTGGAAAGGAGAAAGCTTGAAGATGCTTGGTGTCAATGATTGCATGTGCCAGCGGCAGCCTTCTGGGCAGTTTTCTTTTTTTTTTTAAGATTATTTATTAGTGTTATGTTTGTTTTATCATCAGTGTCTCCCCAAAGGACTTGTTAAGGTATGTCTTGAATCCATATTTTTTTTTATTGTGTAAATTCAGTTAAAGCCTTGGTTTGGAAGGTTGACCTTGGAATAGATATGTCACCTATGATAATGTAAATTTTTGTTAAACTAGTTTGTTTGGGGAACACTACTATTTTTCTTCTTAATTTATTTTTTGATTTTTGGCTAAGGCATTTTCTTCTTTTAATATTATGGTACTGGCCGGTCGTATCTTTATACACTAGGCCTAAATTGGTTCAATAGTCGCTCCGTTTTGGTCTGATCCGTTGCATGTATAAACTATTTGATCTCGTAATGTCTAAAGTTTATTTATATCTAGCTGTTTTCTCACTGGAGAAGTTTTAATTTTTAAAATGTAAATTTCGCGTTTCTCATTATTACGTACTGACGTACCTTCAACTGTTCTTGGTTGTCATGGTTACTTGTTGACTGAAGTGCATTGTGGATTTTTTTTTTTCTGGCGTGGTTTTTTGAAGTGCACGTTCTTGGGTCATGGTGATACTGAGTAACTTTCTGGTTTTAAAATTTCCTTTGGATTCCCTTTTTTTTTAGGAGTTTTCTTGATACTCCTGCATTATTCTTTCATTACCTTGGTAATTATTATGCACTAGGTTTTTTTTTCTGATTCTCCAAGGCCCTTATGGTCCAGTTTGGGAGTGTGTCTGGTGCTTATTTAGTTTTTTTTTGGGTTTGTAGCTGTTTTTGCTCTTACCTCAAGTAATCCTTTGATATTGGCCTTAATTATTTATTATTATTACAGTGAGAATTCTAGCTAAGATTTTAATTTATTTTTAAAGTTCTACTGCCTGATGCATGTTCTGTTTGCTGGTGGAGGTGTTTTCATTTTTAAATATTAACATTAAATTTTATTTTAAATTTTTATCCTTGGTTGTGGCATTATTTCACCGACGGCAGTTCCGTTGGTTTTTGGGGGGTGTTTGTACGATAGCCTGTGTGTGTTGTCCCCTTCTCCTTGTTCCTTCCACCCCTTTTGGAGCTCTTCTATTGGGACACTTGTCTTCTGGAGGTGTTTTTGCTGCGGAAGTGACCCGGACCTCTGAATACAGGTAAGTTGGCCCATCCACGCTGGCCAGTGCCGTTCAATGCACGGGTGTCAATTGTAAGTTGTATTTTAGTTCCATACATTGTTACATCTATTGTGAACCATTACTGATGAGCATGATGTCATGTGACTTAATACTACCAAATAGTGATGGTGATAATTCTCTTTTTAGGGGCCCAACATCTAGGTTATCGCTTCGGTGGCATAGTTTGTAGCAAACTGAGCTTCTATGCCCTAGAACGCAGGTTCAAACCTGGCCGATATCGTCGGATTTTTTAAGAGCACTGAATATCCCTCAGTATGCCTTCCTTCGGAGTGGAAGTAAAGCCGGCGGTCGCATGTCATAGATTTATGGCATGTAAAAAGAACCTTCCTCTAATTACACCTTTGTGAAGCTAAATTATAGGTTAGATTTGGCTAATGCATTTAAGTCTTAACGTTCGTCGCCAGGAGCCGACTGCGGTGGCATCTAGTAACCAAGTTCACAACTAGTTGTTGATGGTAGCATTTGGTGGCAAAAACAGGAACTGCATGAAAATTGAATGTCTGCAATCCTTACCTGAATTACAGAAATCACACACTAATACAGTCATCACAATTAACAGTGGTTAGCATACAGATTCTACACTCACCCAAAGTACACGGGGCTACATGACCGCATTGTCGCATGCCCTAATCTGTGGAACCAACCAACTAATTAGGTAATCGGCCACCTACCAAATAGGAATCTGTATCTGTAATGATTGTTTTAATTTTCCTAATAATAATACTGACACCTCCGTTCTTCAGTCCATGATTTATTGGTCGTTGTATTAATTTTCTCAGCAAAATGGCGGCTGTTAATTACTGTTTTAAACTGGGGTCGATCTTATGTAATTTCTTCTGAGATGCCAATTTTTGAAGTTCTTTATTTCACTAAGCGACTGGTTCTTTACTTGCATTGAGAGAGCAAGGTTGGGAATCATTTTGGTGAACCTGTGATGCTTCATTCTGAGAATGTTGCAGTAGAACTTAAATTGTCTTTTCCTGGTGGTGTCAGTGATCTTTTCAGAATGCTGATAAATCTCCCGACAGTTCCGTTTCACCCAGATTTCTTCTGAGCAGACTGGTCCAAGGATTTTCCTTTCTTGTTTCTCTATGTCCTTACTAAGAGATCTACCTTCAATGATCAATGTTTCTGAGCCAAACAGTGCTTCAGGTTTGATTACTGTGGTATAATGTCCTTACTAAGAGACCTACCTTCAATGATCAGTGTTTTGAGCCACACAGTGTTTCAGGTTTGATTACTGTGGTATAATGTCCTTATTAAGAGATCTGCCTTCAGTGATCAATGTTTCTGAGCCACACAGTGCTTCAGCTTTGATTATTGTGGTATAATATCCTTACTAAGAGATCCACCTTCAATGATCAGTGTTTCTGAGCCATATTGTGCTTCTGGTGTGATTACTGTGGTATAATGTCCTTACTAAGAAATCTACCTTCAATGATCAATGTTTCTGAGCCATATAGAGCTTCAGGTTTGATTACTGTGGCATAATGTCCTTACTAAGAGGTCTACCTTCAATGATCAATATTTCTGAGCCACACAGTGCTTCAGTTGTGATTTACTGTGGTATAATGTCCTTACTAAGAGATCTACCTTCGATGATCAATGTTTCTGAGCCATATAGAGCTTCAGGTGTGATTACTGTGGTATAATGTCCTTACTAAGAGATCTACCTTCAATGATCAATGTTTCTGAGCCACATAGTGCTTCAGGTTTGATAAATGTGGTATAATGTCCTTACTAAGAGATCTACCTTCAATGATCAATGTTTCTGAGCCATATAGAGTTTCAGGTGTGATTACTGTGGTATAATGTCCATACTAAGAGATCTACCTTCAATGATCAATGTTTCTGAGCCACACAGTTCTTCAGGTTTGATTACTGTGGTATAATGTCCTTACTAAGAGATCTACCGTCAATGATCAATGTTTCTGAGCCACACAGTGCTTCAGCTTTGATTACTGTGGTATCATGTCTTAGATGTTGATTTATTAATTACATCTGTAGGTATAGGCCTTCTGGAATTTTGAAGTCCTCTCTTTGTTTGCGTCACGATTCCCACATGAAGTAATTTACTGACCAAGGTGCTCAAGGTTCGATTCTCGGTCAATCATATGAAATTATCGTCGTTTGAATTCCACACAAATTAAGGTCCTGTGATTCTTCAAGACTGCTATGCCGTGGGGTTTGTATTTATTTACTTGATGATTTTTTTGCCGAATTACGTCTTCAGAGGTTTCCCGTCTAGATGACCAGCGGATTCGTCCACGCATTTGGAATCCCGTCTTAGCTGTAATTTCGTGAATTCTCTCAAGGACCTGAACTGCCTCTTGTGTATTGTTAGATAGAATTGCTGGATCATCTGCATAGGCCAAAGTTTATTCGTCAACCAATCGTTATTTTTCTCCTTGTCCTGGCAACTATTCAAGGACACGATTGAACAATAACGGAGATAGTCGTCTCCTTGTCAAAGTCCTGTGCTAATATGAAAACGGTCAGAAGGCTGACCGAAATTTAACTATTGAAGTTATGGCTGTCAGTGTCTGTTGAATCAATTCTCTTGTTTTCCTGACAACTTTGAATACTTCTAGAATATTGAATAGTGTGTGTGGGTCTACTGAGTCGCCTGCTTTCCTGAAGTCTCCAAAGTAAGCGTTGTTTGCCTGGCTTTATGGATTTGCAAGGGGGTTTTGAGATTGAGAATTTGTTCTGCACAGGACCTGCCGTTTATGAATCATGCCTTTTATTCGCCAATTAGAAGTTCAGTTTGGTTTTGTAGTCCCGTGAATAATGCTTTAGAGTGAATTTTTTACGCGAGTGTTCGTGAGGATATTCCTCCGTAGGTATTGATGTCTGTTCTCTGCCCCTTTTTATGTAGTGGGTGAATTAGATTGCAATTCCAGTCTTCAGGAATTTTCTCCATAAATCTACAAGTATTACTTGAAATTTCTCAGCTATGCTTTCACCTCATAATCTCAACATTACATCTTCCTTTGGAGCTTAGCAATTTTTAAGTTCATGGATTACTTTCTCGATTTCTTCTAATGAAGAGAGTTCTGAATCCGGATTTGGATTCGGTTGCTCAAATCAGAATTCTTCTTCAGGAGTATCGATGGTTAAAAGGTCATGGAAGTTATCTGTGAGAAGTTAACAGTTTTCTTTATTATTCCCAGGGCCTCATCCGGATGTTTAAGACATAAAACAGGTACTTAGTAATGTGATAGTTCGTCAGCAAATGTTTTGTTCCAGTATCTTGTAATATTTTCCGTGTAATAGAAGACCACACGGAATGAACGGGGTAAGTCCATTTTATTCGGGACGCCCTCTGGTGGCCAGCTATCCTAACTACAGATCAGTTGAATTGAATTTCAAATAAAGCGATACGTTACCGAGATACAGAGGTTTTTATATTTAGTGTAAACGGAAAGAACGTCCCATATCCTGTCATTTTTTCAAAATTTAAACGTTAGTTGTTATTTGTATTACATTATCTTTCTTTATAAGAAATAAATTTGCCTAAGTAACTATATGGCTTACACTCAATTGGGGTGTTTTTAAGTATTTATTTTTAGTGTCAAAGTTTAAATTGGCCCGTATGAAAAATATTCATAATGTGGCTTACCCCGTTCTTCCCGTGGAGTCTTCAATTTTGATCTATTTCTGTCGGTCTATTTTGACGTAATGTGCGTTCTTCAGATCTGATGATTCTTGAGGCTTCTTTCTGGGCTTTGATGAACAAATAGGCTACATCGTAAGTAATAGGTATAGTATGCTTTTATATTTTTGTCTTGTAAAACTTTCAAAACCTTGGAAATATAAGTCAGAAAACTATAAATAATGTGAAAGTCAGCTAATGAGCACTTAATGCAGTGAAATTTCAGCTTCAGAGTTGCTATTCTAACCTTATCAAATTTCTTAAAATTATCCATTGAGGTGAGAACTAATCCGAGACATATAAAACAAGATGAATGTCTAGCGTGCTTATGTATCTGCAAAATATATTTCTTATGCCCCCTGAGGTACATTATTAACAAATTGTTGTTACTCTGTAGGGAGCACATATCAAGGAAGATACTGCGGACAACAAGGAAGTTACGATCAATGAGAATGTGACTGAAGAGATAGTCGCACATGTCAAAACGGAAGCACTATCTTCATCAAGTGGCGGAGATGCGAGAGTTGTAAGTGCCAAATTATATTGAGAGCAGCTTTATGGTTATTAAATCACGTTATATGCTTAATGATATCTGATGTTCCTCCACCAAGTGTGGCTGAGATTTTCAAAGGTTTGGTGATACGTTTGTGAGGGGATCATGTGCACTGATGAAATATTTAGGAATTAATACGAAACCTGAATGTAATTCGAGTAATTTCTGGCTGATCATATACTTGCTCCATAGTGTATATGGAAGATATTGTTTTATCTGTGATTTGTTTACTGGATAGGTTGATATGATATTTGTTGTTTTAAGGGCCAAACATTCACATTATCGACCTAGCGCTTGATAAGACTCCCTGCCTAAATTGTATTTGGAGTCTGGCTCATCTAAAAAAGGCCTTTTTTGGATTTTGAATATCTGGTTGTTGTTTGTTGCAAGTCATGAAATTCCATTCATGATTTGCTTCTCCAGTTTTGTATATGATCATAATATTTAAGAGATTCTCTGTATACTGTAATCTGGCTTCCAAATCCGCGACACAGAAATAGTTTCTAAAGCATCAGACTACCTCGCCAGAATACAGTGATAAATTTATTAATTTCCTCATAACTTCTATACGAAAATGGAGTTCCAACATTTGAATGCAATATTGCGGCAGCTAGTGAAGAATGTTGAAATTCTTAGGAAGATGGCCTTTGTCAGATGATCCAGGCCATTATTTGTTCTTTAACTGGGCTTGATATGTCATGCAGTGAACCAATTACACAGAACAAGACCAATAACTTCACAAATGGAACAAGGGAACAGTCTATCACAAATGACTAGGGTTCTATTCATGTTTCTTCTTAATTCTTTAACATTCCTTCGAAGTGTAATATCGTGCCCTGTGGTTGGGATTCCTCTTGAAAATGGAGGTCCTGTGGCTCATGGTCGCCACATGATTAGTCACGTAAAACTACAAGCTTTCTCCCTATTAAAATAATTATTCCATGAAGTTTGTTTTGTACTTACAACTGATCTGAGTGAAATGGCCTCAAGAGTCCTGTTTTGATTTGTTATGATACTGACTTTGTTATTGGTAGAATGTCGATATTGTAGATTGCTTCCTTATCCCCATGCACTGCTGGTAATCTGACGCAAAGGCAGAAACTTCAGTCTCACCCTTCTTTTTGTTATTTATTGCCTATATCCTGTGGTGAAATTATATAACTTGATGTGCTGCATTGCTTGCAGAGCCTCTTCATTCTGCGCATGAGCTAACAGACATGAAGATAAGTTAATTCCGTGTAATATAATTTGTACGAAAGAAGGTGACCATAGCTAGACTGTCATTTAAAATCTGAGATACTTTTTTACATATTGTGCGAATTCCCTGCTAAAATTACGCACCTTGATAAAGCCACCTTTCATCAAATGTGTGATCTTCATGAAGATGACTATTTTGGAGTTAGCGTTGACTATATTAGCAACTGTTAGGTGGCTCTTCTGCTATCTATTTACTTTATTCAGATATCCATTCAGGATCTCTGAACAAGTGGGAAGGACGTTATTCTGTAGAAGCATGGAATGTGTGAATTTGTTGTAGTTGTGAGTGAAATAGCCATGTGTGTTTGCTGTTGTGTTGTATGGAGCTATTACAGAAGGGTTCTGATAAAATGAATTTGGTGGACATCATTCTTATCTATGACATTAATAAGTAAAGTGGCAATAAACCAATAAGATGGGCAAACACCTGTCCTAGCCATAACCCAACAGGCTGGTGAATGAAACAATAGTGTGTATAACAGACACTCCATTTGTTCTGTTCACAATATTTACATTAAGGTTTGTGGATGTGATATTAAGGCATTCCTCATAAGGTGCCAAGTATTATAAGTACATAAGTTTCTCCCTACCTTGAGTATTCTTGAGATCAATATTGCTTTAATAGGAACTCAATACCATACAATGCACAGCACACTATGCAATATTTATTTACACAACATTCATCAACTTTGCTTGTTTAAGACTGATATTTATGTTATATATAACAGTAAGTTACTGCACCCACGCCACTAAGTCTCCACACACACTCAATGCTAGAGACAATCTGCTAGGCCCACACTTGGCATATGTATAGGAACTGAACTGCTTTGAGATTTGAACTCTACAAAACTTCTCTCTCTTCGCCCTGTATCCGTTGACATAAGAAAACTCTATGGATGAGAATTTGAATATACTTCAGTATGTTACTTATTCCTTGATTCCTTCAGTGCAAGTTTACAAGTCGTGTGTAACACATAATTCTACCTATGCAAAAGGGAACATATTTGTGAAACAAGTCATATGGACCATGTTAGGGGTATTAAGATTGCAGAATGTCCTGTACCGAACATCATACCATGTATCGAATGAGAAACATCATTTTCAGATCAGAAAGAGTGAAGCACCTTCATGCGTCCATTACATTTCCTTATCATCTGATAGCATTTTGGGATTAAGAATTGCATTTTCAGACCTCTGTTGATGGCAAACGGAAGTGCTTAGCTGTTAGCTTGTGCATAGTACAAAAAGTACGAGCCATTTTCATGTGCATCAGAAGAACTATGATATCTAATCCACCTGGGATTTGAACCTGGGACCACCGATAATGTACATTGTTATTCTGATCACTGAGCTGCATCTTAATTATCAGTGGCAAAAGGTATATTATGTGAAGCTAACATTATGTTTGCATTAATTGCCACTGTGGACTTAAGGTCAGGATAAACCAA
This sequence comes from Meconema thalassinum, assembly GCA_946902985.2. Taxonomy (NCBI): domain Eukaryota; kingdom Metazoa; phylum Arthropoda; class Insecta; order Orthoptera; family Tettigoniidae; genus Meconema; species Meconema thalassinum. The sequence continues at coordinate 16,583,149 of OX336395.1, read as the reverse complement.
TACAATTAGGATTTCTGTATTCTCTTCAGAGATCCACTCGTGAGGGTTATAGAAGTGGGGCTTAGCAGTGGCCTTACAGTATGCACATGCTGGGATTGTTTTAATTTATGACCGTGGTTACCTCCTTCCTAATCCTGAGCATTGCAGTAACATGCACTTGGCCTTATGTGTACATGTATTAAATAATTGAAGATATGAGATAAAAGTAAGAGAATTAGCTAGAATCATACGAAGAAAGTAATTGTTAATGATTAAGTCCACTTATTTTAACTTATAGTACGTTCAGAAGAAACCCTCGTTCATACCACATTTCTTATAGTTGTTATTTTCTACCCCTTAATATTCTTAATTCTGCTGTGTGGGGAAGGAGGTGATATATATGTGTCAGTGTTTTTTTTTTACGGCCGTTCGTCCTTTTGTTTAGCCTAAAAGAGGTGCTAATGAAATATGATTTGGAGTTGGAAGTTAGCGACCATGGCCTCTTAACAGTTAACGTCCTAGCATTGGCCTGGAGATGAAAATGGGGAACCATGAAGAACCATTTCAAGGTACCTTACCCAGTGGCGTATGCAGGTTTTCCTTCTGGGGGATTCATTAATATATTACATTATACAAGGGGCAGATGACCTTGCTGTTCTGCCACTTAGTCATCATCATCATACACATTATTACAATGTTATTTCGATTAATATACAGTACACAATAATTAAATAAACATTATCTTTGCATGAAAACTATTTTAGGCCTTATTATATTTTCAGCACCATAAAAAGAAAAAAAAATACATCTTCTATAAAATATGGAAAACAGTAATTAAATATTAAAACTGTAATGATGTAGTGGTCTATAGGTGACTGCTTATAATATTGATATTATGTGAGAGAAAAATAGACTTTGGCTGCCATGTTCTTACTGCCATTAGCTATTATTGACTCTCAAAATCTGCCTATCTTGATGGCTTTATCTGTATCATTCATAGGAACAAATTCCAAATACTCCTCGTGTAACTAATTATCTTTAATGAAGCGGACACACACAATTCAAGCACCCCGAACCCAAGGCTAGTAAACTACAGAGGTTGCCTCAATATGGAGCTCTTAGGCGAGGGGATCGCGGAGGGAAGGGAAAGGACGTGCCGTCACACTTTTCCTCGTAGCGCGCCAGGCGCGAGATATGCAAGGAAAGTCAACTTTCCCACACATTATATTGTATGGATTGCAGTGGTTTAAACACGTGTTCTAAGCCCTTTTGTTTATAATCATGCCAGGCCAAAGATGTGATGTGGCAGTTTGTCACAGTTATTATAAAGTTGGAAATGACGTGTCGTTTTTCTCGATGCCTAAAGACGCATGCCTTCGCAATCAGTAGATTGATGCATGTAAGCGAAAAGATCATTGCAACCCTCAAACAAGTACGATATGTTCCCTCCACTTTAAGAGTGAAGACTTCGAATTACAGTACAGGGCCGAATTGCTTAATATAAAACCAAGATTTCCAAGGAATCTAAGACCAAATGGCAAGTGAGCCTAGCTGGCCTACTCTTAAGTTTTGATGACCTGCTAGGATGATTTTAAAGCTGTTAATATTTTTGACATGTTTCGTACATGGTGTCAAGGGCGTATATACAATTTTTTCGAGTGTGTGGTGGTGGGGGGTGACTATCCTGAAAAATTGTGAGTACTTAATGAATTTTCTATTATAGCCTATGGAGTATGAATGGAAAATATCTAAATGGTTTACTTTTCAATTTATTAAGCAGAAAGGTAAACACTTATTTTCTTTTACAAATTGATAATTATTTCTTAAAAGTAGACTACTGTGAAATACATTGTATGTTGTACCAAGTTGGCTTTTTTCGGGGGGGATCTGGAGCCTCCTCATCCCCCCCCCCCCTCTTATATACGCCCATGCATGGTATTTTGATTTTGGACAAGATGGAAAATTTCATGAGTAATTCTCTTTGCATTGGTAAACATCTTTGCAAATATTCCGGAAAGCAGTCATCTTTTCAATAAAATCCCTTCGACTTCTCTACCAAGATATGGCCCGTAGGCATAATACAAAGTACATTCTCACACATAGGCTAAATCAAGATGTACTGGAAAACCTCTTTTCACAATTGCGAATCCGTGGTGGCTTACACGATCATCATTCTCCCCTTGACTGCATTTACATACTGAGGATGATTATTTTATGAAAAAAATCCAGGAGTTGTTCAAAAGCAAACAAACATTGCTGATCCAGATTCAGATGAATATGAAGTTGCTAAAGCACTAAACAAAGCTGGCATAGTGTCTGAATCAAGTAACGTGCTTCCAGAACCAACCTTAGACAGCAATGTGCAACCAGAGCCCTTCATTGCCAATATCAAGGAACAAAAGGAAGAATATAGCAAGGTTTATGTTGCAGGTTATGTAGCCCACAAGTTCCAAGATAAATTTCCACAACTTGGGAACTTAACCTATGGAATGCAAACTCAACACGATTATGCATTACCAGCCTGGATTAAATACTTGTCATACGGTGGTTTGACCGATCCCTCAAACTTGGCTACACCAGTTCCGGCACATTTCAGCAACATTCGTCACATTTCATGGAAAATACGGATTTCAACGAGGCAAGAACGTTCTAAGAAGAACGACAGATTTTGTGTCGAGAGAAGTTCCTGACGTACCGTCTGGTGGGGTTGAGGCAGCTGTGATAACAATTTTCTTCATCAGATTGAAACATTCCAATTCTATCTTGCATAAGAAGTGGTTATTAAAGTACACTAACACCCACGATACTACTACCGAGTCTAGGCGAATTTTCAAGAAATTCATGAAGATCACAACATAAAATGTAAGTAGGCTACATTCAGTTATTTTATCACCCATTTACCAATAATTTCATGAGAATAAACTATTCTTTGCGTACTCAACAGCTGATGTTGACAGTTGTGTTACGTTCCCCACATGGCGCGTTTGGTATCTTGTGACGTCAGCCGCCTTGTGAGCGCTGATTGGTGAGTGAAAATTGAGGCAACCTCTGTTGTTTATAAGCCTTGCCCCGAACCAACGAGAAAATAGTAACCGATCGTACACTTTAAAAGTAAACGTAATCCTTGGCTGGCTTTAACTCTGAGGGAGTCGTCTCGCCCCAAGTAGAGTGCAGGACATTTACCAAGTGACGATCGTGATCACTTTTAAAATATATACAAGAGTAAAGAAGGCTCTCTAGCGGTAGTGTAAAACAGGTGATAGATCAGACGATATAAAGATTCAAGTAAACAAATGTCTCTGGGGAGGTATTTAAACACTAACCCAACCCCCCTTGTCGGTACGCCACTGATACCCACTCATCTTCTGTCAGTAAACACATTGCTTGGCGCATTTAAGCTCTGTAATGTTTGAATTTAGCTCAGCCATTTTTCTGTTCTAAGGCAGGAACTACAGTGTGTCCGCAAAGTCTCTCCGCAGTGCGTGTGTCGCCTTGCAGGACGTGTTGAGTTGGCAGTACATTCATGTGATGTTGTAACAAGGAAAACGATTACATTAAATTAAGTAATGCGGTACTCATCACTATCACACTGTGCTCTGCAAAGTTTCCACCAGCATGGAAAAAACTCTTCCAATATAAACACACGCTCTTCAGTAGTAAGCATTTCCACTAGACTCAGCTTACACAAGAACACAACTTACAGCGTCAATGCTGTCACGCACAGGCACTCACTGTCAGCCATAATGAACCTGTATTCTCCACCCTATCACTCCAGTTGAAGGTCAACACGGAACAAGTGCATGCTTATGCGAACTGCTGTGGTAAGACTTTGCGTATACAGCGACATGAATGTGCTGGCAACGTTCAACGAGACCCGCTGCTGCGGAGAGACTATGCGGCCACACTGTATAAACTTTGGATTCAATATATGTATTTCAAACCTGCATTGATAAACTCCTGAATGTCAATTAATACCAACGATGCCAGGAAATCCCTTCTTGAAAGCATTCTAAGTGAGCTGTGACTACATTCTTAAAAGCGTTTGAAACTGACTTCCCCGATTAATACTCCAATGTCTTCCTCGACTTGTATCTACCATGCAAACTATGTGCTACCGTTCGCCAGTAGACTTATAATGTTTGATATTAGCAGCAATATACTCCACAATAGAGGCATTTAATTTACGTACTTACACCAAATTCTTTTGAAAATTTGCTTTAATTGCAGTGTTTTGTGAGAAATGTATTGTATAATATTCTGACCTTCATTCTCGAAGGATGTGCTGGTACAAATATTAAGGGTATAGTCGCCTTTTATTTAATGATAGGTGGACTTGTTAGATCCTAACACCTCTTACGGCCTTCCAGTTAAAAAGATAAAATACATACTCATTTGTCCTCAATCCTTAAAGCTATTACTTCCATTAAGGCACTGAGTCAGCATTTTGTGTCGCACTGAGATTTACTTGTTATATTGGGGAGATTGCATTGTGAGGTTTGAAGTCATTTTTCAGTGTTGCCTAAGTAAACAAAAGTTTGGTGCTTTTCATTCGGTCAACACGAATGTACCCAAAAAGAGCTGGGTTGTGCCCTAATCCTGAAATGAATTACATGAGATTAATAATTACACTAGGATGACCAGTTTTGATCGTCAGGCGATCATCATCAGATCCATTACACTTAGGCTATAACATCTATGTTTGAGAATACAAGTGAAACATATTTACAATATGTTGAATTATTTAGTTGCAGTATTGGTAATGCAACTGTCGGTGTATGCTAATTGTAGTAGATCTAATGTAAAGTGAAATGCTAAAATGGTGATAAAAATCCGGAGCTTGTCTCTTTGGGGTGATTATATGGTTATACAAAATCAACTATGGTTACACTGTAATAATACAGGCTTATACTTGTCCGGATTTATCTTCCTGACTGGAACTTCGAGTAGTTTCGTGTTCACTCTGGCACCAGTTTTGGTCGACTAACCCGGGTGTTAACTGGCCGAAACTGGTTTTTCCCTTTCTCCCCCTTTTGTTCCTATGTGGTTTCTGAGGTCAGTGCAATGTTTATTTGTGTGACGTCGCCAAGTCTGTATATAATCACCCCAAACAGACAAACTCCGGATTCGTGTTGACCGACTGAAAAGCACCAAACTTTTGTTTGGGGAGATTGTGTATTATAGGTTTTAGTTTTAGAACTAGGGAAGAAATAACCACATCTGTGTAATGCTTCACTTCAACTCAGCTGTGATTTACAATTACATAGTTTGCTATTTGTGTAAAAAGTATTAGTGATGCCAAATAAATAAAATAATTAATTAATTCACTTTATTCCTAGAACACGCAAGAAGAAACACAGGATGGGGAAAGTGAAGCAAGTGGAAATCATCCAAATGAGTAAGTGTACAACATATGAGGTAACATGTTATTTAACTTTTGTGTATGCATAACTGAGTGTTTTGTGTATGAATAAGTTTTGTTTGCAACGTCAGTTATATCTCGTATTTTATGTGTCGTTACTGCTTGTCTCATCAAAGTAGATACATTATTGACATTAACTTCCTCTTTCCTAGCCCACAAATTATCATTCGGAGTTCTCACTGTCTGGAAGTGTTTAACCCTGGAACCCTATGCTTGTTTATTACAAACACTAATCTTACTCTGAGTGCCCCAAGAATAATAAGCTTAATTTACATATTACAAGCCTATATTTCGTATAAAAACTGGTTAGGTTGGTTTGATTAGACTTACGGAACAGGTAGTTTATAATTCACTTAATCATTCTATACTAAAAATAAAATAATAGTAAAAAACATACAGTTTTTTTTCAACATTTTGCAACACCTCATATTTTAGTGTGTTTTACTGAATGTAATCTCTACAATTGACACAAACAGATACGATATGACTTTTGCCTACATACATGTTACACTCTGCACACATCATAGTGGTTTTGGTGTCCTTAGTTCGCGGAAAGTACTCAACAAGAAACGTAACTCTATCCTACACTGTGGTAATCAGTGCCCCAAAACCGCTCTATAGCAAAGAATTGGTCCGTTACAACTGTGACTAATATGACAACTGGAAGACGGTCAAAGGCAAATAATAGTCTTGGCGGCTGCAGGCTGGAAGGGTTGCCAACACAAACCCAGAGCAAAACGAAAATCCAGGGTGAAGAAAAGTTAGTCAACCTTGTTGATGCCGATTTGTCTTGTGGAGAATACTCTCATCTGCTTGAAGAAAATACTGTACATATGCCGCAGTGATAAGTGTTGTTAGGAACATCCCCTACTTTAAACCTCCTCTAGTGTGTCTATGTGTCCTCAACCAGTTTTGATCTTTTGTAACCCAGGTTGTCAAATCACAACAATGTTACATCATGAGCCATCAACGATTTTAATTCATATAGCAACAAAATCACTTCAACTAAAATTTTAATCCAAAACACAAAGATAAAAGGCCGGACTTACAAAAAAAATTCACACGTCGTCCTTCGACCATTCTTTAATGCAATAACCATCGACACCGAAACACACATTTAATCTTGCATCAAAACAGAACAAACATTCACAGAGGCCCGGAACTGGTATAGCGATATTTCCAGCACCGGAAGATAATTGGAATAACGGTGTACATAATGTAAACATGTTGGAGTGCAAACCCAGGTCAATATTTTATGATACTATTTCGGAGGAGTGGGATTAAGCTGTTGGTTGTTGAAAAGTAAACATTCGGACTAAATTGTGCCAGTAAATGTGTGGGTCATTAGAGCGAGGCTTGCGGAGGTGTGCCGAGAGTTGGATTGGTATGCACTTTATGGTGTGGTTTATCTGGAAGGGTTACCAACTTTTAAATATAATATAATATCTACCATTTAAGAGGAGGTATGACTGAATTTTGCGAATTATGGAGCAAAAACAGTTTTTTGTTTTTTTATTCATCCAAAAATATCCTGATTCTTCCTCTTTCAGAAAATGATTTTATTTTAGTCATTCCGGCTATTGTGAAGCTTGTAGAGGCGTCTTCGTATGAGCCCGCATGACATTTAAACATTTGAGCTGCTTTTATAATCATAATACAGAAGAGGGGAAATGACCAGGAGACTTGCAAAGTGGCAGGAAATATCTCAGAAGAAAAAGCGAGGAGATGTGAAGGGGAAGCATAAGGAGGAGGGCAGTAAATATTAACTTGCCTCTTTCTCGCATAGCTCTTTTCCAATGTGTTGCTGTGTACAATATGCTCCGAGTGGTGCAATTCTTATCACACATTGTTGTTACTTGGTACAATAATTGCTGTTCACAATATGCTCCGTGTGGTGCAATTCTTATCACACGTTGTTACTGTGTACAATAGTTGCTGTGTACAATATGCTCCTTGTGGTGCAATTCTTATCACACATTGTTGCTACTTGGTACAATAGTTGCCGTGTACAATACGCTCCTAGTGGTGCAATTCTTATCGCACCTTGTTGTAACTTGGTACAATAGTTGCTGTGTACAATACGCTCCTAGTGGTGCAATTCTTATCATACATTGTTGTTACTTGGAACAATAGTTGCTGTGTACAATATGCTCTTTGTGGTGCAATTCTTATCGCACCTTGTTGTTACTTGGTACAATAGTTCCTGTGTACAATAAGCTCCTTGTGGTGCAATTCTTATCATACATTGTTGTTACTTGGTACAATAGTTGCTGTGTACAATATGCTCCTTGTGGTGCAATTCTTATCATACATTGTTGTTACTTGGTACAATAGTTGCTGTGTACAATATGCTCCTTGTGGTGCAATTCTTATCATACATTGTTGTTACTTGGTACAATAGTTGCTGTGTACAATATGCTCCTTGTGGTGCAATTGTTATCCCACATTGTTGTTTCTTGGTACAATAGTTGCTGTGTACAATATGCTCCTTGAGGTGCAATTCTTGTCACACATTGTTGTTACTTGGTACTGCACCCGTATGCCGCATAGTCATAGCCTATATCTGCAAAGATAGAAAAGGATTGTAAGGAGGTCGATACCCAGCCAGGTTAACCAACACTACCCTACTAGGATAATGACTAGGGAACCCTCGATGCATACCGGTCATGCAACAACACTACCGATTAGTTACACATTTACATAGAAAATAAACTATCCTAAACACAAAATGGTAGGACGAGAATCACGGCTCTCGGGTGTGAACGGTGAACGTTGAGACTAACATGAACTCTAGTAACTAATTCGCAGTATTATTGCTCGTCGATTGCCAAAATGAAATGATGATCAGATTTATAAAAACGAACAGGTAAACAAATACTTGTGCCTGGGATTTATTTCCAAACAAATACAAATAAAAAATAATAATCCCTATCACCATAAATAGACAAACAATTTAAAATTAACTGTTACACACGTCAAATAGATGTACTATTTGTAGAATAAGTGTTTCTGAATATTGTCGTTGCAGCAATGCAACTATATTAAGTATCACAAAATGTTTACATAAATTGACAGTCACCCTGTGGCTGTGTCATTGAAATACTCTGATTAAAATCAGCTGTTCACTCATGAAAATGAAATTAACAATACAAAGCCCTGCATTATACACGGGCTTGCGTAAAATGTATTTATCTACTCTAATAAAAAATTTATTGATAATCTATGGTTTAAATATTTACATTATTTATAGTTCTCGTGCTCTACACGGTTTAAAAATTACCCTTAACACTATCAGTCGCAAGCTGACAGCGTCATAGTGTCTCTGTTACAAAAACAGTCCTATAACAATGCTTCTATCAACGATCAAATTCTCAGGTACTTCTAGAGGTATGTCATAATAAAAAAGCCTGAGTATCAAACAATTAAGTTAATTACAGCTTGGAATGTCGTGTCAATAAATAAGACAATAGGATAAAGATCGATGCGAAACTACTTAAAAGCTCTATACATTCGTGGATCATTTACAAATACTCTCGGACATAAACAATTCAAACATTAACCTCTGTGTTAGCGCTTTTTTATTCATCCTGTAACAATTCGTTGCTCCCCATAGCAATATGTTCTTTCCTTCCGCAATACAGTGAACAATACTTATCAAAGGCGTCTTACTACGCTCCAAACATATCATACATCCTTCCTTTCCTCTCTATAAAAAATCTTCAACACTCCGCACGGCATTACTTCCATAAAAAAAAATTGCTACACACTTGTAGAAGAATTAGTGATTTTACTAGATAACTACGCTAGAGTATGTTACCGTTCAGAATGCACTCCTGACTCTCAACACCTGTCTAAATTATAAACCTCGTGCATCAAATTACAACAATTACATGTTCGTTCACATTAATACAATTCACAAAGTACTTCTTATTCCTTTCATTAGCGCTATCCGTTCTCTATGATCCATAATAAACTTGTTCATCCACGTTACCAAACGTTAACAATGTTAATTTGTAGTTCGCTCGTCTTTTAGTTCTTAATAAAAATAAACACATATCCTCGCGCTTATGGTGTATATTTAAATATATGAACAATTCATATTTAAGTTGTTTTTAACATCCAAGACCGCAGGTAGACTAACATATCTCCTGGTCTATTCATCTCAGTTAAACAATGTTTATACTTTAATTGTTGATAAATATAGGCATCATTTGACCACAATTGTCAATACCATGATCCTATTTTATAGTGTACTAGCTGAAGCACCCGTGCTTCGCTACGCGTCATTAATAAATTACAATGTGAAGGTGAGAGTTAGAACAGGGGATAGGCGAGGTGCTGCGCTGAGGGAGACTAAGGATAGAACATTTTGTCCAACTACACCGCTTGGCGTTGACCGTGTTTTATAGCACAAATTTAGGTTTTACTCGCTAACCGTTGGAGATACTTTTCGGATCAGAAATGTAAATTTAAACCTCGTATATGCCATCAAAAGTTCGCTATTTCTTAGTGTTCTCTTTTTATTTGAAATGGAAATATGAAAGTTTGAAACCAAAAGGTGTAGTGACGTCACTAAAATGGTCGCCATCTTTAAATAGTGCGAAGTATTGAAATTAAAAGTAACCTATATGTTAACCAGGTAAATCAGCTACTTCCATGTAAAATTCATGTAAATCGGACCAGTGGTACTTGCGTGATTGAGTAATACACAGACACACACCATCTAATTTTTAGCCTCGCTTCGCTCGCGTCATAGTCGTGTCATATTGTTATTCAATGAAATGCAGGTTTAACCCCGTTAACTCCCCTTTAGAACCTGAATATCCAAAAATCCCCCCTTAGTAGACATTTTCGACAAACAACAAACATATCCCTAAAATATCATTCTTCTAACTTTAGTAGTTTTGGTTGGTCGATGAGAGTGAACATCCAAAAATCCTCCCTTAGTGGACGTTTTTCTTCCAGAATTTCACCCCTCCCCATAGGCCCCTTAAATTGCATTGATGAAAAAACGGTCGAACACCTATTTATTTTATTTATTTATTTATTTATTTATTTATTTTTAAGCTGATTGATTTCCTCCGAGTTTCAAACTCCTCGCCTATGTCGTTTAAGAGATACACGCTCCGTTAGGAATCTTTCAACCCCCACTTTTCATCCACTTCACCTCATAATATACACTGCATCAAAAAACCATTAGACATGTGTCAGCTTATTTTTAATGATTGGTATATGTGCCAAGTATCACATCCCCAAATGAACCCACTCGTGAGATATTGTTATTCAATGAAATGCATCTTTACCCCTTAACAGCTCTTTAGAACCTGAATATCCAAAACTCTTTCCTTAGTGAACGTTTTCGACATACAACGAACATATCCCCAAAATTTCATGTTTCTAACTTCAATAATTTTGGCTGGGCGATGATGAGTGAGTGAGTCAGTCAGGACATTTTCTTTCATTTATTTTTGATAATTTCACCCCTCCCCATGAACCCCTTAAATTGGATTTATGAAACAAACGGTCGAACACCTATTTACTTATTTAAAACTGTTTTCCCCCTGAGTTTGATGAGTGAGTAAGAGAGTCAATCAGTTAGGACACTTTCTTTCCTGTTTTTTTTTTCATAAATTCATCCCTCTCCAAGGGCCCCTTAAATTGGATTTATGAAAAAACGGTCGAACACCTATTTACTTGTATTTTAAGCTGTTTTTCCCGCCGAATTTCAAACTTCTCGCCTATGTCATTTCAGAGATACACGCTCCGTTAAAAATCCCTCAACCTCCAATTTTCACCCCTTTCACCTGATAATATACACCACATCGATAAACCCTTAGACATATGTCTGATTATTATTAATGATTAGTTTATATACCGAATATCACATCCCCAAAGAAATAACTCATGAGATATCGTTATTCAATGAAATGTACGTTTACCCCCTTAACACCTCTTTAAAACCCAAATAAACAAAAATCATTCCTTATTTGACGTTTTCGACATACAGTGAACATATTCCCAACATTTCATGTTTCCAACTTTAATAGTTTTCGCTGGGCGTGATGAGTGAGTGAGTCAGACAGGGCATTTTCTTTCAATTATTTTGACCAGAATTTCACCCCTCCCCATGGGCCCCTTAAATTGGATCGATGAAAAATCGCTTGAACACCTATTAACTTATTTTTTAAGCTGCCTTTTTCCGTGAGTTTGATGAGTGAGTGAGTTAGTCAGTCAGTTAGGACACTTTCTCTCCTTTTCCCCCCAGAATTTCACCCCACCCCATTGGCCTCTTAAATTAATTTATGAGAAAACGGTCGAACACCGATTTATTTACTTTTTAAGCTGATTTTTTTCGCTGAGTTTCAAATTTCTCGCCTATGTCGTTTAAGAGATAGGCCTACACGCTCCGTTAGGAATCCTTCAACCCCCACTTTTCACCCCTTTCACCTCATAATAATACACCACATCGAAAAACCCTTAGACACATGTCTGCTTATTTTTAATGATTAGTTTATATGCCGAGTATCACATCCACAAATGAAACCACTCGTGAGATATTGTTATTCAATGAAATGCAGGTTTAACCCCCTTAAGACCCCTTTAGAACCTGAATATCCAAAAATCCTCCCTTAGTGTACGTTTTTCACATACAACGAACATATCCCCGAAATGCCATGTTTCCAACTTCAATATTTTGGGCAGGGCGATGATGAGTGAGTGAATGAGTCAGGACATTTTCTTTCAGTTTTTTTTTCTTCAGAATTTCACCCCTCCCGATGAACCCCTTCAGTTTGATTGATCAATAAAACTGTCGAAAAGCTATTTACTTATTTAAAAGCAGTTTTTCCCCCTTAGTTTGATGAGTGAGTCAGTCAGTCAATAGTTAGGACACTTTCTTTCCTATTCCTCCCCCCCCCCCCCCAGAATTTCACCCCTCCCAATGGGCCCCTTAAATTGGATTTATGAAAAAACGGTCAAACACATATACACTTATTTTTATGCTGAATTTTTTCCGCTGAGTTTCAAACTCCTCGCCTATGTTGTTTAAGAGATACACGCTCCGTTAGGAATCTTTCAATCCCCACTTTTCACCCCTTTCACCTCATAAGATACACCACATCGAAAAACCCTCAGACACGTGTCTTCTTACTTTTTAATGATGAGTTTATATGCCGTGTATCACATCCCCCAAAGAAACCAATCGGGAGATATTGTTATTCAATGAAATGAATGTTTATCCCCCTTAAGACCCCTTTAGAACCTTAATATCCGAAAATCCTCCCTTAGTAGACGGTTTTGACATACAATGAACATATCCCCAAACTGTCACGTTTCTAACTTCAATAATTTTGGCTTGGCGATGATGAGTGAGTGAGTCAGGACATTTTCTTTCAATTTTCTTTTTTCAGAATTTCACCCCTCCCCATGAACCCCTTACATTTGATTTATGAAAAAAAAACTGTCGAACAGCTATTACCTTACTTTAAAGCAGTATTTCCCACCTGAGTTTGATGAGTGAGACAGTCGTTCAATCAGTTTGGACACTTTCTTTCCTGTTTTATTCCCCCCCCCCCTCCAGAATTTCACCCCTCCCCATGGGCCCCTTGAATTGCATTAATGATAAAACGGTCAAACACATACTTACTTCTTTTTTATGTTGTTTTTTTTTTCCGCTGAGTTTCAAACGCCTCGCCTATGTCGTTTAAGAGATACACGCTCCGTTAGGAATCTTTCAATCCCCACTTTTCACCTCTTTCACCTCATAATATACGCCACATCGAAAAACCCTCAGACACATGTCTTCTTATTTTTTATGATGAGTTTATATGCCGAGTATCACATCCCCCAATGAAACCAATCGGGAGATATTACTATTCAATGAAATGCAGGTCTATCCCCTTAACACCCCCTTTAGAACCTGAATATCCAAAAATCCTCTCCTATTGGGCATTTGCGACCCTTGTGGAAGCTGCATACCACATTTCATTCCAATCCGTTCGGTGGTTTCTGAGATTTCGTGATGAATGAGTGAGTGAGTGAGTGGTATTTGACAAATATATAGTACATAGTCTCAAGTCTTTGTTATGCTAAACTCGGATGACAGTGCTGTGTGAGCAGTTGAGTAACTAAAGGAATTTCAAGTAAAGATCTTCATTTTCTATACCGGTAGTGCAGAGCACAACTGGCATCCAATCGGCCGTGTCTCGACTTGAGCTATGTTGCCATGGAAACTATCTGCCTTGCCATTCCTTCATAAGTATATTTTATGATTTGATTATCCTGTGCTTGATTGCAAGAGGGCCGAAATCAGAAGGATAACAAAGACTATCGTAAATTCATGTAGCCAGCGGTTCCTTCTGGGTCCTAAACTATGTGTACGCAAAAATTGGTTGAGATTGGTGGAACGGTGTAGATTTGTATACGGAACAGACCCACCCACATACATACATACATACATACATACATACATACAGACTTTCTCTTTTATATATAAGATATTCGTAGTATCAATAGTCCAAGACAATTTAGTTGTCTAATAAATTGTATTCCGCTATTGGAATTTTATAACACTCCAATTGTTATAAATGAATGTACCAGATGTATATTAACATCGTAATGTTTGTTACATAATATGATAGCATCTCACAATTATGCTTTACTTGATAACTATGCATTATAGACATATACATGTATACTTTCGCTGTTACGCATAGAAATTGTTAATAACAATTATAATGTTTAAATGTTCTTACAATTTGTCAATATTTACGCTTTCCTCTCCAAAATACAATGTAATCGAATAATCTCTTCGAGATATCAAATAATCAAATGATCGAATTATCAAATAATCGACTTATCAAAGCATTATCGAATTATTATCGAAGCATTCCTTTTATAAAACGAGTATCGTTCAAAATTGAGTAATTTTACAACGTTTCCTTCATAATAAAAAATACGTAAAACGCAAATCTACGTTAAATATACATGAAATAACGTCTTAAACGACACACGAAGACGTATCAAAAATTACAATGAAACTCTAAGATTTATGCTATTAAAAGACAAAGAATAAAGATAAGAATTACTACATATGAAGTTGGTCACTCCAAAAATAGATCTCTACTACTACAGCAAAACTACAGACATTGGATCAAACGGTTGTTCTACCTTGAGATGTCTTCTACAGCCAGGGAATACCTCTATCAGCTGTCCTAGATGTTCCGTTGAAGCTGTCATCGCTCGCCTCCTAGTGAACCCAGTTACTGCCAAGCACGTGTAAATCAGCGGCTGGCGACCCCAACTCACTCGGCCTGCCATCACCTGGTCTGCGTGTCGGCTTGAGCTGCTAACGGTAGATGCGTCATCTTCACGACCAGCGGCCTGGATACTGCATCCCTTGGCTCGATCGGCTGCAAACGGTCTTCTGCTTCTTTTGTCTGTCCTCCAGAGTGGTCTCGACAATGTAGATCCGCAAGTCCTGAGTTGACATCTCGTCCTGGTGTTGTGGAACATCTCGCTCGTTGTGCAGAAACTCATATTGGAATACTGCAAGTTGTTGCGCAGTTGTAGCTGTGTCGATCCTTGAATTTCCAAGTCACCCTGACCTCCCAATCCATGGTACAGATTAACCACCTTTCATATTATTTAGTTCTCCATAATCTTCCCTTCAGTAGAAGTAGAATAAACTTTTCCTCTCCGACTTAAAATCGCTGCCATCATGTAGACAGTAATGTAGATTGTGACGAAATACTGCTGAATATATAGTTGAAATCGTTGTAGCAATTTCGTTGCTTTCAGTAGATAATGCTGTTAGTTATTACTTCTCCGTGAAGTGCTGTTTATAGGCGAAGTCTCGTTCTAATGCTGTAATATTTTTATAAACGCTGGTCTCTCCAATACTAATGTAAATGCGTTTCGCCGGCTCCTCTTCCCAACTTCCTCGGCCTTGCCTTGATTGTTCGATAGTACAACGGTGCTAGTCGACCGGGCTTATGTCGCGTGCAATAACTGCTCCTCTGCTATGCGCGTGCGTCAAACGCGTCCGCTCGTGTCCAGTCGCTGTGAGAGAATTCACGCCACGCTCCTTCTCCTCGCGGCGCATGTCATTTCTGGCCTAGCTCTATTAGCCTCACACATATGTATATTAATAGAAATATACTCATATTCGCTCTATTATTCAATAATTTATATTTCTTTTCAAACAAATAAATTTCATATTGCATTCTACACTTGTCGATGTGCTTATTCCTCTTTATATCTGCCAAATTTATATAAAAGCGATTCCCACAAAATTATGTGCTTTTATTCGATTGGCTGTCGAAATATTCTGAAAAAGGCCCCTGGATCTAGCCTCTTATCCACGGGTCGTGTGCATCGCTTTGTTATGATCGCCTAGCTAAGCAAAACTGGTTTTCTAGTGCCATGCATGAAGCTTTGTACAATTTCCAGCTCCGAATGATCGAGCTCTTCCTTAGTTAAAATCTCATTCACCAGAATATTTCCAAATAATAAATTCCTCAAAATGCTTCACATTTCTCCAAAATACTTTCATTATGCTTCATTTGCATCCCATAATACAAATATATTTCTTAAATTATTTTAATTCCAAATTTCCAATTTTTCCTTCCAATAGTGCACAAGTCGTTCGAACCTCGGCTCGGTCAAAGGTCCTAAGCTGGGCTGAATTCGAGTTCAGTACAATAGTTGCTGTGTACAATATGCTCCGTGTGGTGCAATTCTTATCACACATTGTTGTTACTTGGTACAATAGTTGCTGTGTACAGTATGCTCCATGTGGTGCAATTCTTATTGCACACTGTTGTAACTTGGTACAATAGTTGCTGTGTACAATATGCTCCTTGTGGTGCAATTCTTATTGCACACTGTTGAAACTTGGTACAATAGTTGCTGTGTACAGTATGCTCCATGTGGTGCAATTCTTATTGCACACTGTTGTAACTTGGTGCAATAGTTGCTGTGTACAGTATGCTCCTTGTGGTGCAATTCTTATCACACATTGTTGTTACTTGGTACAATAGTTGCTGTGTACAATATGCTCCATGTGGTGCAATTCTTATCACACATTGTTCTTACTGGGTACAATAGTTGCTGTGTACAATATGCTCCGTGTGGTGCAATTCTTATCACACATTGTTGTTACTTGGTACAATAGTTGCTGTGTACAATATGCTCCGTGTGGTGCAATTCTTATCACACATTGTTGTAACTTGGTACAATAGTTGCTGAGTACAATATGCTCCTTGTGGTGCAATTCTTATCACACATTGTTGTTACTTAGTACAATAGTTGCTGTGTAGAATATGCTCCGTGTGGTGCAATTCTTATCACACATTGTTGTTACTTGGTACAATAGTTGCTGTGTACAATATGCTCCGTGTGGTGCAATTCTTATCACACATTGTTGTTACTTGGTACAATAGTTGCTGTGTACAATATGCTCCGTGTGGTGCAATTCTTATCACACATTGTTGTTAGTTGGTACAATAGTTGCTGTGTACAATATGGTCCTTGTGGTGCAATTCTTATCACACATTGTTGTTAGTTGGTACAATAGTTGCTGTGTACAATATGCTCCTTGTGGTGCAATTCTTATCATACATTGTTGTTACTTGGTACAATAGTTGCTGTGTACAATATGCTCCTTGTGGTGCAATTCTTATCACACATTGTTGTTACTTGGTACAATACTTGCTGTGTAGAATATGCTCCGTGTGGTGCAATTCTTATCACACATTGTTGTTACTTGGTACAATTGTTGCTAAAGGTACAGTAATGTAAATGTGCTTTGGGTTTTGAACTGCTTTGAGTATTAATGTAATTAATTGATAGGTAGATTTTAATTAATAATGCTGAATTTCAAAAATATTTAACGCGTGAGGGGTCGCGTTACTGTCTTTTAGACCGGGCGCATACATTTTTTACTCCTCCGAAATAATTTCACGGCGTAAAGTTTCCTC
Source organism: Meconema thalassinum (assembly GCA_946902985.2). Lineage (NCBI taxonomy): Eukaryota > Metazoa > Arthropoda > Insecta > Orthoptera > Tettigoniidae > Meconema > Meconema thalassinum. Next base: position 16,565,773 of record OX336395.1, on the reverse strand, counting down.
CCCTCCTATACCTTTCAGTGGACTCATCCACTGCACGTGTCTGCGTTTGCTGTTCCCACTTTCATTCCCAGTCAGTTAGTGGAGAACTTTTTTTCAGACGATGTACATGGAAGTGTACACTGGTAAGCAGCCTCAGGGACGATTTTCCGTTGATAATTCTGGACTCGCTGTATTTTCAAGGCTAGTTCAACCGATTGGTGGATCTGGAAGATGTTCCGTAAGGAACTTACATGTGTTACCTGGGTGGAATGCATTAATCCTGATGCTGCCCAGGATAATTCCGAGGATGAATAAATCAGTAGATTAAGTGGGTTTCATTGATACATTTTTTTCAATAATACAGTACAACGTGTTTCGGTACAAAACATGGTATTTAGTTTCATGGATATATTTTTACCTAATAATAATATGTGTTTTGCAACAAAAAATTGTATTTTATACACCCTGGTCATAATGACCGTGCGCGACCCATTATGAAACTATTTTGATGCGACCCCTTCTGGGTTAAAATTAGAGTTTTAATATTTCTAGAACGAACAGTATCTATGTAACTAACCCCAGAGCAACTATTGTTTCTATACATTTTAACTGCATGTAGAAAAAAATTAGCTTTGTCAAATGAAACCTTTGATTCAAGGACTTTTTTAAGGGACCACTTTTTTAATACACAAATGTTCAATAACTCAAACACTTATGAAAGCTATTTAAATATAAATTAGCACAACAGATGCCAGCAACTCTCTATGTAAGAGATTAAAATCTGGTCATGTTATGATTAAAACTGTGAAACTTGAACAATTCAGCCACACCTCCCCTTAATGGTGACTTATGTGGCAGACTTTGAGGTTATGCAGGAGGAGAATGAGGACAGGTTGAAGAAGTAGAGAGGGTGGTAAATAAACAAAGCAGCAGGGGTAGTTGAATTGTAAAGTGTAGAGGGAAAGCAGAGGATAATCAAATAGGCACAGGAATAGGGAATTTACCCTCTGACTAGAGAAAAGCAGTTATCACGTCAATTTATAAGCAAGCTAACAGGAAAGATTGCAATAATTATAGCGGTATTTCTTTGATAAGTGTCCCGGGCAATGTGTACTCAGGCATTGTAGAAAGGAGACTTCGGTCATTGGCCGAGAGTACGATGGATGAAAACCTGAGTGGCTTTAGACCACAACGAGGATGTCAAGATCACAATTTGAGTATGCGCCAAGTTATTGAGGAATGCTACAGACAGTTGTGTTTGTGTTACTTGAGAAGGCGTACGATAGAGCACCTAGCATATTGAGGGATTATGGTATCAAGGGAAGGCTGCTACAGGCAATCAATAGTATTTATGTATTATAATCAATTTACAGTGAGAGTTGATGGGTTCATGGTTTGTACAGGAGTGAGGCAAGGATTAAACCACTACTGTGTTTGTTATATGGACCAATTGTTGAAGGGCATAAACTGGCTCGGTGAATTTCAAGGTAAGTAGTCTGGCCTATTCGGATGACCTGGTTGTAATGATGGACTCCAATATGTTTGAACTTGAACAGAAATGTAGGGAGTATGGTATGAATATCGGCATTTCAAAGACTAGGTAGGTTTTTGCTGAGAGTTAACCTTACCCACAAGGGAAGATGAAGAGAAAAGTAAAGGGAAGTGGGTTTCGGACAGAGGAACAAGTGTAGATAACAGGACCAAAGTCCAACATCAACTAAAAACAACTTTAAAGAAGAGTGTCACCGCAAAGCCCGTGAAATCACTAAAGTGAGTGGGGGCCCGAACACAGCTAACGGGGAGCGCAGCTAGAGCTTGGGTTATTTGCGGGCGAGCGGAGTTGGTACCTTCCCTTCCAAGCCAAGATTCGGCTACTATGGGGAAGGGTGGTGGTCTGGCAAAGAAAGAAATGATAAGTTTCCTATGTACCTTTTTAAAGGAGTTTGTTTTAAACAAATATTTTGAAGAATACAAATAGGTTGAATTGGCCGTGATGTTTTAATTCTTGAAATTGTAGATTCCCTAAAGAGTGACAGAATGTTTTCAAGAAGGATAGGGATGAAGCAAATATACCCTTGAGAATAATTGTGGTAAGAGCACTAATAGTTGCATTTAAGAATAGCTAAGCTTTTACCCAGCATACACCGACTAAAAGTTTAGACAATGAAAAAAAAAAAAACGTAAAATTGTAAAACCAACCATAAGTTTAGAGAAAGTCTCCACAAGCAGGAAGCTGGCCTAGCGAGCTATGCTTGCCTTACTGGCCAGTTAGAATTAGCTGTCAAAGCTAAGAGAGGCTTTAATAAGTCTGGGGCTAAGAGTTCTAGCTCAAATGCAACAAAAAGTGGAACCGTTGCTAATTTTATTTTTGAGGTTTTTAAATTTAAGCCCATGGGAAGAGTAGGGGAAGACAGGATCTTGCCTAATCGTTATTTTAGAGAAATGATAAAGCAAAAGGAGAAATTCAAATTTATTTAACAATGCAAAAAGGTGTAATGAATTTAACAAATATATAATATGAGTTTATAAACAATTGGGTTCGCAGACCTCCTAAAACCATTTAAAGCTTGCACCAGGCAATTAACAATTTTTGGGTTTGAAACCTTTTATAAGCCCTAAAATCTTCTTAAGACTTTGAAATGGTGCTAAGATTAATAAATAGAAAATTTAAAGATAATTAACGTAATTAATGTTAAACAATAAATCAAGTACAAGATGTGTTCTTTAAGGATTTCTAGATGGGTATCTTAGAAATATGAACAAATAACATTTTCGAAAGTAACAACAACAAAAAAACAGGAAGAAGTGAAATAGAATAACTTCTTGTATTAATACAGAATTACGTTTAAAGATTATACAAACTTATACTTATTGCGAAACCTGTAGAGAAAAATTAAGCAGAAGTTTCTAGAACTTCTATGTTTAAGTGGGGATCACGAGAAAAACAAGATGTTCAGTAAAGAACATATAGCCTACTTTCTCCTAAATGCATGGGTATTGTTATAACTCTTTGTCCTTTTCAAGGAGTATGATTGAATGTTGGTTGTAGTAGCTTGTTGAAATACAACGTGCTATAGGGATATAAAACATGACACTGAGGTGCCCTTTGCTAGTGCTACCTCTGTACCAAATTTCGTTCATTCGGTTCCACCGTGTTCGAATTAATAGGGGGAATCAATTTTGACATAAAGATGGCGGCCATCCGCAAACTATTAGGCTAATGGCCTATTAGATTGGTCAAAGGATGCTCCCTCCATAAAGGTATGTTGTTGCAAAGTTTGGTAGAGATCGGATGGTTATGTTAGTCGTAATTTGATTTAAGCTTTAAACATTTGTGTGGCCGCCATTACGTTTCTGTCAATACGGCGGCGATATAAATCATGACACTGAGATGCCCTTTGCTAGTGCTATCTCTGTACCAAATTTCGTTCCATTCGGTTTCACCGTGTTTGAATTAATAGGGGAATCGATTTTGACACAAAGATGGCCGCCATCCGCAAACTATTAGGCGAATGACCTATTAGATTGGTCAAAGGATGCTCCCTCCATAAAGGTATGTAGTTGCCAAATTTGGTAGAGATCGGATGATTAGGTTAATCGTTATTTGATTTAAGCTTTGAACATTCGTGTGGCCGCCATTACGTTTCAGTCTAGATGGCGGCGATATAAAACATGAAACTGAGGTGCCCTTTGCTAGTGCTACCTCTGTACCAAATTTCGTTCCATTCGGTTCCACCGTGTTCGAATTAATAGGGGGAATCAATTTTGACATAAAGATGGCCGCCACCCGCTAATTATTAGGCTAATAACCTATTAGATTGGTCAAAGGATGCTCCCTCCATAAAGGAATATTGTTGCAAAGTTTGGTAGAGATCGGATGGTTATGTTAGTCGTAATTTAACTTAAGCTATGAACATTTGTGTGGCCGCCATTACGTTTCTGTCAAGATGGCGGCGATATAAAACATGACACTGAGGTGCCCTTTGCCAGTGCTACCTATGTACCAAATTTCGTTCATTCGGTTCCACCGTGTTCGAATTAATAACCTATTAGATTGGTCAAAGGCTGCTCCCTCCATAAAGAAATGTTGTTGCAAAGCTTGGTAGAGATCGGATGGTAATGTTAGTCGTAATTTAACTTAAGCTTTGAACATTTGTGTGGCCACCATTAAGTTTCTGTCAATATGGCGGCAATATAAAACATGACACTGAGATGCCCTTTGCTAGTGCTACCTCTGTACCAAATTTCGTTCCATTCGGTTGTACCGTGTTCGAATTAATAGGGGGAATCGATTTTCACACAAAGATGGCCGCCATCCGCAAACTATTACGTTGATGGCCTATTGGTTTGGTCAAAGGATGCTCCCCGCATAAAGGTATGTTGTTGCAAAATTTGGTAGAGATCGGATGATTAGGTTAGTCGTAATTTGATTTAAGCTTTGAACATTTGTGTGGCCGCCATTACGTTTTCGTCAAGATGGCGGCGATATAAAACATGGCACTGAGGTGTCCTTTGCTAGTGCTACCTTTGTACCAAATTTCGTTCAATTCGCATTCACCGTGTTCGAATTGATAGGGGGGGACAGACATTCAGAGTACACACACTCACACACACACAGACACACAGACACACACACACAGACACACACACACACAGACACACACACACACACATACACACACACATACACACACACAGACAGACACACTTTTTTCGCCCTGTGTTGATCTCATAAGTCTACTTTCATTTTTTGCAAAAATCGAAAGTAGGCTAATAGGGCAAATTTCCCTTTCGTGAAACCTAGAGATAACTCACTTTTGAGTAGAAAGAATTGGGTTCATTAATTAGATGGGAGAAACAATATACTTTAAGGCTTGTACTAGACACGAAGTTTTACAGACATTAATTCGTTGTAAATGGAGCAAGTAAGGGAGGGCACTTATTGAGAGTGACACCTCATTGAAAAAAGACCTAAATTTACAATTTTATTAATCTAGTTTGTTAGTAGAGGGTTTGGCAAAGATCAAATGGGATTGTGGAAGAGTGTTCATGGCCGTATTTGTTGTACTCGGACGAGCGCGACGCGGATGAAAAAGTTGAACGAGCACTGTTTTCACTATAGTCTGTTGATATAGTTGAAAAGTTCACTGTAATAGCACAAAAAGTTTATGGAAAGAAATGTTATTGTAGTTATGTAAAGGTTGAGTTTTAGCTTGAGAGAGTTATGAGTTGTCGTTTCTGTAGGTAGTAGTTAAATGCGGCAGAAAGTTGCCCACGTAGGAAGACAATTTTATGTGGATTAGAAGTTTATACCACATAAGTTTCTCAGTGAAGAAAAAGTACTCCTATATAAAAGTGGAAAATACTTGACAGTTTAACTGGTAGATAGATTGTTTGTTATGGAAAATTCCAGAGCAATGGTGACTGTTGAAATGGGTAGACAATCCCTCGGCGGAAACCTAGATTTTATAGACAGTGGGTATTTTAGAAATATCCCTCGATGCGAGATAGCATCTCAGAAAATCTGTACAAGGAGTACTATTTCAATTTGAAAGTTAGACTTGATAGTTCGAGTTTGATCAAGAAGATCTCTTGAAGACAGTTATTGCATTACATTTGGCAATTTCACGCTGTCTATGAAATCAAAATAAAAAGCATTTAGCTATTTAAAAGCGATGAGGATGTGTTTAAAACATGAAGTCGGTACTGATCTTTGCTTTATGAAGAAGGCGATGTTGCTGTTGACGGTTGATTTTAAAACTCGAACATGGCGTCGAACTTAAAAGTTTCCCTCTCGAGTTGAGGAGGCGAGCTTTAGTTAAGCTCTGACTGACTGGTTTGACTTCAGATGCACAAGTCAGGCCAGCTCAACGAAGCGCGGAGAGACCAGGGAAGGGAAAAGAGTGGGGGTAGGAGACAAAAGGAATACACATAAGAATAACCAACATTGTAACAATAAATTCTCTTGAGGAAATGGTCTTCAAAGAGTTGATAACAGGCGTCACTAGCGAACCCTGGTGGATGAGAAAGTAGACGAAGTCCTCTTGATCACAGAGATGATAGCTGGCGATAGCGACGAGATCTGGTGGCCAGATTGGTAAGGAAGCCCTCTTGTACATGGAGAAATTGAAGAACTTCAGAGATTCGCTGCTAGATGACGCTAGGTGGGTCATGGAAGATATATATCTAGAACACACTCACAGGTGGTTTAAGCAAAATACACCTACAAAGAGACACCAGGAGATCACTGTTGGTGTTTGCGAAAAAAGGAAGTAATTAAATAAAGCAAAGAGAAACAAAAGCCTACTCTGTCATACCGTGTATTCCAAGGAATACACCAAAGACGAAGGTTTTGTCCATTGGAAGAAGTGCAAGAAAGTAGAATGCCAGGTGGAAGGAACTAAATAGGAGCAGGTGGAGCAATTATTAATTCTGAATGAGACCAGAACATGGCTTTTACATTTGCATCAGACATCATTGTAGCTTTTACATACTCTGTTTCATCTTCTGGCGGACATTACCTATTCAAAATTGTAACCATGGTCACTACTGCTCCTGAAATAAGTGCTAAATTATGGAAAGATGTGTTTTTATTTATTGCTCTTTTAACAACGGCGCTTGAATCTCGTTCAACTGTCAACAAGGAGAACTCAACGGCACATACCGAGGCGCCAACATGTGGAATACAAATTGCACTACACTAATTAAAGATTATTCGTGCGTGACAAAAACCAGGGATGTATATATCGCTAACGCGGCTTGCAGGCTAAAACCATTGTCAAAACCCATTGGATTAGACAAAACGAAGGTTTGGATTGGATTTCGCCTAATAATAATAAATTGCTCTAGGCCAAAACCATTCGTCTGGATTAAAATATTGGGCTACTCGAGAGGGGGTTTACATCACAAAGGTGACAAATGGGATGCCTGGCATTCTACTGGTTGAAACATGGATATTAGAAATGTGATTATCCAGAGGAAGCTTTATGAACTTGAAATGGGAAATATATAGCTTGAAGTTGGATTTATGTTGAATTAGTGACGTATGCAGGCAGGTTGAATTGGACTTCTGTCCAGGGGACTAGAGGATATTTAATTCAAAATCAAATAACGGTTATGGGGAATAAGTCTCATATTGACTGGGGAACTTGGCCACTGGGTAGAACATTATGAGCATTATAGGCTTATTGTAGTTAAAATTAGAACGAAAACTACGTGCATTAGGGTAGTATAAGTCTAGCAGTCTACCAATCAATCCGATAATAAAGGAGTTATAAAATTCTACTAAATATACATAAGGTGTAATTCTGCAGATTGTAAATGTTCAAAAGTGAGATTGAAATGCCGTGTTAAGAAATGGAAGACAAGAAAAGATAGCGGCGAAATGTAGAATTCATGAAATATACGAACGATTGAGCAGGCTGGTAGAATTCTTCATCGATCACTAATAAGGCATAGCTAACACGTTTCTAACAAACACAACAGAACTATGAACACTTGAATGAGACCAGGAGGTATAGGATGTTTATAAATTGATTTCATTGTGATCAAGTAGAGATTCCGAAGTATGAATTGGGATTTCAAAACGTACTCTGGGACCAAAACAAATTCTGACTGCAATCTGGTTGTTATGAAGTTGATGAAAACTCCAATGGCAGGAACTCGATTCTTTGAAACAGGAATCTGTAGAAGAGAACATTGACCGAGAGGAAAGAAGATACAGAACGAGTAGAAGGTACAGATTTTGGTTCACTCAGGATATACTCCAATATGAATGAAAGATGGATGAACATGAGCGAATGACATGAAATAGAGGAAGCAGAAAACAGACATCTGAAAATTGAGGAAATGATGAAGTACAATAAAGCTCAAGTGAATGGTTCGAGTAAATATGAGCAATGACTATCTCAAGGTGTTGTTACAGCATAGTTGGCTGTCGAGCCGGAGGTGTGGATTTGGTTGTTAGCCCTTCCAAGGATTTTAATTCTGGTCTGAGGACAGGGACTGGGTACATTCAGACTCATGAGGCCAAATTGATAACAGGTGGGCTCGATTTCCTCACCAGCCACCCTCGAACTGTTCATTTTGGATTTCCTTCTTTTACTCCAGGCAAACACGAGGATTGTTCTTAACTTCAGGCCACACCCGCCTCCTTCCCAATGCTAGACTTGGTTCCAAATACACAATTTAATACAGACATCAGAATATACAGGTTATCAGAAATATTCAAACATACAAATTGCAACCTAAGTACACGGGGCTAAATGACTAAGATGTACATGCCCCTTAAATGAAACTACAGAAATATCCAAATGTACATAATTGTTTTAAGTAGGAATTGTTTATGCAGCTTATCGAAAGATTAAGAATTATTTCGGGTAAAGATGGCTTAAGTGCTCTAATATTAGTGACTGAGGAGAAAACCTTTAATAAATATAGAATAGAAGGTAGACTGATAGAATGAACACACAGAGCGATTGTATAGGGCTAAGAATATCAAGAATAATGAAGTGAAAGAGGAGAGGAAACCGCTGAGCATAAAAGACGAGATTTAATATTTGAATCAGAATTGTTTGGCCGCTAGAAGACCTACATAGTTAGGGACCACCAGACATCAGTTATGTACCAATTGAGTTGCTACGATGCATAGGGGCTGAAGATCTGGTCGGTTTACTTCGCTTATAAGTACTTTGGTTCTTTGATAGGTATGTGAAGGGTTATAAAAGCTTCTTATCGAACAGTGTATACTGAAGAAAGCAGGAGCTGACAGATGGGAAGGTTCTCCTACAATGAGTGTGATGACTAACGCTTAGATGTTTTTATTAGGAGGATAAACAAATGCTGATGATGAAGAAATTGAAGAAATGTATGATGAAATAGAAGAATTGTTTGACATAGTAAAGGAGAATTCAAACATTATTTTAATGGGTTATTTTAATGCTTCCGTTGGCTCACATAATGATCTTAAGTATGCTGGTGAGTCTGTCATGGGTGATGGCAATGTGAGAGGAGAAAGATTACTCGAATTCTGTGAGCAACATGAGATGGTAATAACTTATACCTGTTTCGAAGTTCCCAAGAGAAGACGTTAAACCGGGTTAGCACCTGGAGATTGAAGAAGGTTACAAATTGACTACATCATAGTTAAACAAAGATATAGGAACCAAGTGAAAGCCAGCCATAGTTACCCTGGGGTGGAAATTGATAGTGATCGCATCCAAGTTGCAGCTAAATGTTATATAAGGTTCAAGTGGAATGAAACATTTGAACAAAAGAGATGGTGTTTAAATAAGCTTCAGGATCCTAATGTAGTACAAACATTTAAAGATGTTGGATAATTGGAGACTTTAGGATGGGATTATATAAGAAATGGTTTAGAAACAGCTGCAACGGAAGTACTAGGCAAAAGGAAATTGGAACCGAAAAAGAAATGGATGACCCAGGAAATCCTCGAGCTTATTGAATAAAGGACCATATTTAGAAATATAAACACTCAAGCGTATAAGTCTCTAAAGAATCAAATAACAAGGAAATGTCGCAAGGAGAAAGAAAATTGGATGAAGTGGGTATGGGTGGGTATTGAGAATGACCTGAAGAATGTGAAACCTAACAAAGCTTATTTTAAAGTGAAATCTTTGAGCTATCACCAACGCATCACAAGCAACGTAGTTAAGGATCCCTAAGGGAAGCTATTGTTTGAAAATGAAAAGGTATGTGAGCGATGGAAGGAATACCTTGAAGATCAGTATGATGGACCAGATATTACTGACAATAGTATTTATATAGAAGATGAAGAACTAATTGAAGAAGATGATAAAGGTCCAACTATAACTAAAGCAGAGTTTTATGCAGCACTCACTAAACTGAAAGGAAATAAAGCAACTGGTGTAGATAACATTCCTGCAGAGCTCTTAAAATGTGGTGATGTAAGCATTTAGGAATGCCTTTTTCAAATCATTACTAAATGCTATGAGGATGGAATTGTACCTCCTGATTTTATTAAAATTCGAACAATCACACTACCCAAGAAAGGAAATGCTTGTGAATGTTCTAATTATAGAGCATTAGCCATTCTTTCACATGCATCAAAGATTTTATTGATCATCATCAAAGATAGACTAAGCAAGGAAATTGAACAATATCTGTATAGTGATCAGTATAGATTTTGAACAAGGAAAGGGACTAGGGAGGTTATCCTAGCATTACATAAGATTTTAGAAAGATGACTGGAAGATAATCGAAAAACCTATATAGTATTCATTGATATAGAAAAAGCATTTGATAATGGCAATTAGAAGACCTTATTTCTTACAGATACAGTGTGGGAGTGTGTAGAGAAGAGAGGAGGAAAACCTGAAGAAGTACTAAAAACAGGAGAGGAGTGGTGGAGAGACAGGAAACGTTGGAGGTCCTTAATTCACAACTCGACCCAGGAAGCTGGAAACGGGAAATGAAGATGATGATGATTTCTTACATTTGCCAAAGTCAGGATTGACTGGTAATTCTGAAAATATATAAATATCAAACTACCGAAATAACAGTTAATGGCAATAATAGGGAAGCAAAAATAAGATGATGTGTAAGACAGGGTTGTACTCTATCACCATATCTTTTTAATATCTATATAGAAGCTGCAGTATATACATTAAAAGAGAAAACAGAAGGATTAACATTTAATGGATTACAGGTTCATAGCATTCGCTTTGCAGATGATATTACACTTTTAGCAAACTCTGCGTGTGTAATGAGTAGAATATTAAAAGTTTTTCGGAAATCCTTAGGAAAATTCTGGATAAGAGTTAATTCTCGGAAGGCAAAATTAATTGTGGTTGATAAAAAGAATAACCAATTTTATCTGATATAATGTTAAGTGATAGTGCCATTGAACAAGTAACGGAATTTTGCTATTTGGGAAGTATGATTAATTATGACAACAGATGCAGCTCAGAAATTGAGAAAAGAATAGCGTTGTCACATCGCTCACAATTGATTCAGTAAAATTTAAATTTATTTTCCACCCTTTCAATGCAGTTAAAATCTTGGTTTATAAAAGATACATGTTTCGGGGCATTTAAAAAGTCCCTTCTTCAGTCTACTGAGTGACTTAAAGATAACATTTTACACCATTAAGAAAATCGATAGAGAAACATGAGGAAAAACACACTTTTGTATACAATGCAATCTACTTGCTAAACTCTGTCAAAAATATGCTATCATATTGCGTACCTATGTACATAAATAGTTGGTACATTAAAAACATATAAGTATAAAGTAACTCAACAATACTACTACGGGTGGCTTTGATTAGCCTTGCTGAAGATATTGTGCAATGTGAAGATTTCCTTAATATTACAAATGGGGACATTGTTAAAAAATAAATGATTTAATTGACGAAGAAAGCCTTTCAAAATGAGAAGAATTTGCTGTTTAATGGCCACCTCAACTTGAAGATAAGGAAGTTGTTTCTCTAGACCATTGTTTCGAGTGTGTTGACCTATGGTTGTGAAACATGGACACTTGGGTAAAGAGAAGAATTATACTTGAGGCAGCTGAAATGTGGTTTTGGAGACGAATGACCCGAACAAGCTGGATGGAAAGAAAGACAAATGAGCTTGTTCTGAACCAAATTCAGGAGAATCGATGCCTGTTGAACACCATCAAGAAAAGGAAAGCAAAATCCATGGGATACATACTGAGACAAAACCAAGGGGACGACCAAGACAATCGTATCTCAAGAACATTGTCAAGGAAATGGAATGTGACTCGTATGCCAATATGAAGAGGACTGCTGAAGACCGTAAGAAATGGCTGCAACGACAAGGCTTTTAGCCTTTAGAAGCTGATGATGATGATGAAACAAATGGACGGGATGACAGCCGAGTTAGGTAAAGACAAGTTCAGTGAACAGGAATCTGAGGAACAAGGGTAGTTGTAATGAGTATCAGACTGTTCGTGGAGGAATAAAGATCGAGAGGAAAACGTTCGTGGCATATTTAGTGTAAATAAAGCTTTGTATAATGTTGATTGGAGATACTGGTTGACAGTTTGAAAAGTATCCCAATACAATTCAGGATTCTGAGTGAGTCTACAACCAGCTGGTGTTTATTAGATTCGACAGACATGAGAGAGAGACTGGTATTCAGAATAATATAAGGTAAGACTGCATTTTATCATTCATACTTTTGAATCTATAGATATGGCAAGTAACGAAGGAAATGCCACAGATATTTAAAGTAGAATTGAGGACGAAGATAAAGTAGTTTTGACTCAGTGACTTACTAACGACAATGTCAACTTAGCCTCATCACCAGAGGATTTGATCATGTTTCTAATCGGTGTGTACGAGGTGTTGAGGAAAGATTTCACAATAAAATCATTGTATTTGAAACAGAATAAACGGAATGCAGCAGGAAGATTTAAAATAAAAATATTGAAATCAATTGGCTGTTGAAATACTAAGAGACGTTGGTGACTCCAACTTGGGCACAGAATGGACAAAGCAAATAAGATATAAAGATTGGGTTGACATCTGTTTAAGTGAATTATAGATCTAGGTATTAAAATGTCATTTTTGAAGCGATTGCTTGGAGCTTGGCGCTAAATGGATGCGAGACTTGGATTGTTTTTGCTGCAGAATATATAAAAATAGAAATATTTGATTGTGGTGTTGCAGGAAAATAGTGATGATTAAAAGATTATAGTACTTACTGAAGGGTATTAAGCCGAGTGGGGGAGGGTAAATGAGTCTGACGAGTGGTTATGAATAAAAGAGATAGCTTGGTATGGCACATAAGGCAACTGGAATTGAAGCCTTACAGTTGTTATGGAAGGATGGGTTGAGGTCAAGATATTTAAGGGATAACCAAGATTAGTTTATTTTGAACGAATTCCTTCGGATGTAGGGTGTGTAGATTCTGCGGAGATAGAATGGAAACCTCAAGGATGAGTGACGTCACTCAACATATACGCCGCCCGTGCGAAAGCTCAGCCACTATTGCACGCGCGTATACGGATTTATTTAAGCAAATGCATCGATTTGTGCAAGAAGTGAAATCTCTTCCTCAATTTCATCACTATTAGGATATTTTGCCAGGTTTGACAAACCTCTGAGATACTTATGTCAGATATTTTGAAACATAGAATGTAACTTCGATTATTAATTTAGAATAACAATGTACAAAGTGTAAATTTGTTGACGTCTAAATACAGGTCGGGATATTGAATCTTTGGGGGGGATTCCATATTTTATGTTCCAAGCTAGAGTACGTGGTTAGACAGGAGTCACATTGTGGTGAGCCAAGAGTTGGATAAATGTTCGTTATAATGAGTGTTTAATCTTAAAGAGTTACCCCCTTTCTGTATATTATAACAAGCCACCATTATATATAGTATCTGATATTTTCTTGTACCTAAGGCTAATCACCTCTACATAATTTATGTAGCCCTAAATAACCATTCATCCGCGATGTATTCAAGAGTGAAGCATAATAGCCCATCTGGTTTCGAAATCACATGATTTGCAGATCCAAAATTCCCTCCTTCATCCAAATGCCAGCATGGCTATTCTGCAGGGAATATAATATGGTTTATTCTGTCATCTGTACGAGCATGCAATTCCTAAGTCAGATGGATTTCAGTTATCCAGATTCTATTAAATAGCCATATCCCCGTACATCCATGTTGTTAAAGCGGCCAATGTGGTGTGAAATAAGTTGAACACTTTCACTGGTAGTATTAATTAGCACACAATTTCCGTAACCATTCAATAATTTCAATTAATTTAACTGATCAAGGACCAAATTGACTATTGACACACAGAATGTGTCTGGAAATAAGTTGCCATTTCCATGTATAATCAGTACTTTTGAAATAGACACGGATTTCATATTTACCAAGGAAAGCTATGACAGCAAACACTCTTAACGTGTCACACCGTTTTGTTTGCATAGTTTATAAGTAATTTGGAAATATTCAGACTTTATAAAAAACATAGCATTGAATATTAAAAACTAGATCAGTTCCAGGTATTAGGTAAGTACAGTATTCCTGGTAGTGATATTAATGGTTGTTGGTCCAGTTATCATTATTTTCATAAGTTTGATCTCTGGATTTTGAAAGTTTTATTCGTTTTTCTCAGATAATCAACGCACTGCATTGTATTACTACCAATGATTTCAGGCTGGAATGTCCTACGGGTCCTGCTGTAAGGAAGATATACGCTTTACGTAATACTAGAGGACAGAATACCAGCACTGAATGTGAAAGGCATATTACAAATCAACAAAATTTGAAAACGAACCCATTAATCCACAAACGTTATTTGAAGAGAAACATGCTAATCCATACTGGGGAGAAGGCAGTCTCGTATAGCACATGCGAAGACAAATTTGTTCATAAAGGTCATATGAAGACACACATGTTAACCCACACTGGAGTGAGGCAATTCTCGTGTAGCACATGCGCAGCCAAATTTTCACGGAAAGGGAATTTGATTACACACATGTTAGCTCATGCTGGTGAGAAGGGTTACTCGTGTGGAACATGCGAAGCCAAATTTATTCTGGAAGGTAATATGAAGAGACACATGGTAACCCATACTGGTGAGAAGCGATACTCGTGTAGCATATGCGAATCCAAATATGGTCGCAAAGATCATTTAAAGACACACATGTTAACCCATACTGGTGAGAAGCGTTACTCGTGTGGAACATGCGAAGCCAAATTTAGTCTGGAAGGTAATTTGAAGAGACATATGTTAACCCATACTGGTGAGAAGCGTTACTCATGAGGAACATGCGAAGCCAAATTTAGTCTGAAAGGTAATTTGAGGACACACATGTTAACTCATACTGGTGAGAAGCAATACTCGTGTGGAACATGCGAAGCCAAGTTGAGTCGCGAAGGTAATTTGAAGAGAGACATGTTAATCCATACTGGTGAGAAGCGATACTCGTGGAACATGCGAAGCCAAGTTTAGTCGCGAAGGTAATTTGAAGACACACATGTTAACCCATACTGGTAGGAAGCCATTCTGGTGTATGGCATGTGGAGCCAAATTTAATCATGAAGGTCATATGAAGACACACATGTTAACCCATACTGGTGAGAAGCCATTCTGGTGTATGACATGTGGAGCCAAATTTAATCATAAAGGTCGTATGAAGACACACATGTTAACCCATACTGGTGAGAAGCGTTACTCGTGTGGAACATGCGAAGCCAAATTTAAACATAAGGGACATAGGAAGACTCACAAGTTAACCCATACTGTTGAGAAGCTATACTCGTGTAGCACATGCGGATTCAAATTTGCCCACAAAAATGTTTTGAAAAAACACAAGTTAACCCATAGTAGTGAGAAGACCAAGTAGCATATGCCAAACCATTTTTGCTATCAAAGGAGTTTTCAAGGTGCACATATTAAACCTGAACCTTCTTTTTGTACCATGTGTGTTGCAAAATGTATTGAGAAGGGGATTAATTAATTGCTTGGCACCAAAAGGGTTAAGATTTGACGAGAGCCGTTTTGATGCCCAGCAATTAATAAGTGAATATGCTAAAATTACCAAGCCAAGCTTAGTGAAATTACAAGTGTTACAAAATTATCTCCCACCTATATTTTAGCCTATTTTCATTTATCAAAAAATAGGCTTATGAGATCACCTGTCTGTGTGTGTCCCCCCCTAAAAACATTTAAACGGCTGGAGCTAGTTCAATGAAACTCGGTAAGTTCATAGCACTATTCCGAACCATCCATGCCCTTCAAATTTTGTTACCTCTCACCAATCCAACATGGCGGCTCTGCGAAATATTTCACCAGCATTCAATATCTCCGAAACTATTACTGTTATCACCCTGGAATATTTTCCGGTGATAGAGGCAACTACTAGAAGTTCACCTATATGACTTTTAAAAACCAGGTAACTACAAAACCAACATGGTGGCCAATCGAATTTGCGACTTTAAAATAGACGTTTCTCGAGATTTGACCAACAAAACGCAATAAAACTTGGTACAGTATATGTGTATACACATTGTAATGCACCGACATCTAACTTCGTTCAATTGTTTACGTAAACTCAAGATGGCGGCTGTGCGAATTATTTCACCGGCATTCTATTTCTCTGAAACTATTACCAGTATCACCCTGAAATTTTGAACGGAGATAAAGGGCACTACTGGAAGTTCATCTAGAAGACTTACAAACGCCGGTTAACTACAAAACGAATATGGCGGCCAAGACCTTTCTCACGATTTAATGATCCAAACGCAATGAAACTTGGTGCAAGAAATGTTTATACACATTGTAATGCACTGGTATCTAATTTAGTTCAATTGTTATATAACCTGAAGATAGCGGCTGTGCGAATTTTAAAATTAAGTTTTTATCTCTTGTGTCGTAATCATGCGATCGAAGTGAAAGTATGAATAATGAACCTACGCAATAATTTTCATTTAATGGTAATTGACCATATGGCCAATACATTTAACAATCCAACGTGGTGACCATCCGAAATATGTTGATGGATCTCAATATCTTCGAATCTATTACAGCAATCAAATTGCATTTTTTAATGTTTTTAAGGGCTATGAACATAAGTTCACATATAGGACTTTTAATAACCTGGTGATCTCAAATCCAACATGGCGGCGACGCGAAGTATAAATATTCACATGGTCGTTTCTCGCAATTTAACCATCTGAGTGCAGTGACACTTGGTACAGTAAATCCTTATACAAATGTAATCTACTGGCATTTTTTTTATTGTTTCCATAACCACAAGATGGCAGCTGTGTGAAATTTTAAAATCTTGCTTTTACTTCTTGTGTCCTAATCATGCGATTGAAGTTTGAATACTCCACGTACACAATAATCTTCATGAAACAGTACATAACTCTTAAGACCTACAGTACATATATTAAAATCCAACATGGCGACCATCCGCAATATTTAGTCCTTTCTCAATATCTACGAATCTACTAGAGCAATCTATCTGAAATTTTGTATGTTGAGAGAGGCAATTAACATAAGTAGGATATATGAAAATAGGCTATATAGTTCTTCACGGAACTACTTGTGCAAGATGTTGTTTGAGTCTTTAGTCCTTTGACTGGTTTGATGCAGATCTCCATGCCTCCCAGTGCTGAGCTAATCGTTTCATCTCTACATAGCTACCACACCCTACATCCGAGGCAATCTGTTCAACAAATTCTAACCTTGGTCTACCCCTACAGTTCTTGTCCTCGACCCTTCCTTAACTAAGCTTGCTATTCCTGGTTGTCATAGTATGTGTCCTACCATCCTATCTCTTCTCTTCATTAGCAGCCGCCAGATACATCTCTCCTCTCCCACTAGTCTTAATACCTCTTCGTTTGTATCACTATCAACCCATCTGATCTTCATCATTCTCCTGTAACACCAAATTATAAACTCTTCAATTCTCCTCTTTTCTGCAGCACCAATAGTCCATGTTTCACTTCCATAGTGTGCCACACTCCAGAAAAGGCCTTCAAAAATTACTAATACCTAAATCTATACTCGATGTCAACAGATTCCTTTTCTTTAGAAATGCTTTCCTTGACTGAGCTATCCTACTTTTTATATCCTCTTTGCTTCGTCCATCACTGGTTAATTTGCTTCCTAGGTAACTGAAGTCTCCTACTGCCTTTAGTTTTTCACCTGCCAATTTGATGTCCTTAGAGGTTTCTGATTTATTGCGGCTGCATTCCAATATTTTTGTTTTACATTTATTAATTTTCATCATGAATTCTTTCCTCAAGACGGAGTCCATACCATTCAAAAACTCATTCAAATCCTCAGGCGTGTCATCGGCAAATCTCAGAGTTGAAATTATTTCTCCTTGAATCTTCACTCCCACTTTACATTTTTCTCCAATTTCCTTCATTGTTTGTTCAATGTAAAGATTGAAAAGTATGGGTGATAAGTTGCAGCCTTGCCTTACACCTTTCTGAATACCAGCTTCTCTCTCATGTCCTTCAGCTCGAATGACTGCTGTCTGTTTTCCGTATAGATTGTAGATCACCCTCCTGTCTCTGTACTTTATTCCAATCGTTTTCAAAATGTCAAACAATTTAGTTTCCAAGATAGTGTGTTGGTATTTTTTTTCTCTAGCAGATAAACAAATTATTCACGAACTAGGAGCTAAGTAATTACAATTTCCTTCATTTGGGTATTAATGTATTGTATGTCTACCCCTTATAATTCCCGTTTTCCAACGGGGTCGGGGATGAGATGTGATGGAAGTCTTTGTGGCGATGGTTTTTACGGCCGGATGCCCTTTCTGACGCCAACCTCACGAGAGGAGTTAATGAGAGACGAAATGAATGATGGTGAATGAAACTGGGCAAGGATGTGGAAGGAAGCGGCTGTGGCCTGTCAGAAGGTACCGTCCCAGCATTTGCCTGGTGTTGAAAATGGGAAACCACGGAAAACCATTTCAAGGACGGCTGACGGTGGGGCTCGAACCCACGCGTCTACCGATTCAGCAGAGAGCTTGGCCCCATGACATAATTCTGTGCGTTAGCCAGCGTAGCCACTACTGTCGGTTCATTTGGGTATTAATAAAATCTGTAAAAATAATCCTGTGAGAAAGAAAATAATTGGAAATCTTAATATAAATTTGACAGCCTACACAATCTAAATAGTATCTTTTGTGATAAAAATTCTAATATTTATTTAATTGTTTATAAATATCCCAAGCATAGAGTAATTTTATCAAATAGGTAGTGAGTACGATCAATTTCTACAATGATATACGTTTACAGTCCTCTGGCAATAGTTGGATTTTCGTCTGTAAAATCAAAGCCGTCGCCATGAGTAGAATATTCACTCTCTCACACTTCACTTATAGGCCAATCAAATTAGATCCAAAATAAGTGTTTTGAGGAATTAATTTCCAGGAAGCTGGAAATTGTTTTAATACCTTCGTTTGTTCCTAAATGCGTGTAATCCGAGTTTGCACCATCCCAAGAGGTGTGCATAACTTTTGGGACCGAAATAACCTCGACATTTTTCCACTTTCCGTGTTTTTGCTTGTAGCTCCAGAATGGTACGTCTAACGGAAAATATCAATCAGTTCAATATTAAAGAAGGTTACATTCTGCTCCGAATGAACATCCAAAACTTGAAATTCAGTTCATTGGTACAGCCGAAATCAAAAGTTCAAAGCTGGGAAAATTTCTCATTTAGGCGCAAACTTACATTTTGCGACTTTCCAAGACCACATATCTTCGGAATAGTTCTCCTGTTGAACTCTGAAATTGTAAAAAAAAAATCAAAAAAAAGCCAATATACCATCTTTTTGGAAGCCTTCATAGGGAGGTTAAGGCTGCTTGAACTTTTAGTTCTCGTAGTCAAGTGGTGCAGTTGCACCTTATATAAAGGGAGGTGGCGCGCAGTTCGTCACTCCTGTGGGGGTCCGGGCGGGGACACCAAGAGCCCGCCGATGAGCCTTGCTTGGTGTCCTAGGCGAAACCCCACACAAGACACGGCACAAACCTAGAAGAATTGCTGAGTTTTTATATAACTAGTTTACTGATTTGCGTATATCTTAGATATTTGAATTGAAATGTTCCTAGCAGTGATCGGAGTAGGTAGATAGAATTTTCGTAATTACATCATTATGTCATAACACGAACATGCCTTTTATCGGAAAGTTTCGCCAATTTGGGAATTTCATTAAATATTATTAATCTTCTTCTTCTTCTTTTCCTTCAGCGTTTGTCCCGCGTGATTAAATTAGTTAACTAGTCATTTGAAATTAAAAGGACTTATTAAAAATGTCTATATAACGTGAAATTTTATTATCTACAGCTCTACAACTTTTATTCCATAGGTTTTTCAACAGGAGAATCTGTTTCAAAGATATGTGGTCTTGGAAAGTCGCAAAATGTAAGTTGGCACCTAAACGATAAGTTTTTCCAGTTTTTAATCTTCGATATCGGCTATACCAATGAACCAAAATTGAAGGTTCAGATGTTCATTCATCGCAGAATTTAACCTTCTTTAATATGGAACTGATTAATATTTTCCGTCCGATGTACCGTTTTCGAGCTACAAGCAAAAACCTGAAAAAAGAGGAAACAATTTCATCGTTATTTGGGTCCCAAAAGTTATGCACACCTCTTGGGATGGTGCAAACTCGGATTAGCCTACATGCATTTAGGACCAAACGATGGTATTAAAACGATTTCCAGCTTTCTGGAAATTAATTCCTCGAAAAATTCTAATTTGAATGGGATATTAGCACAAAATCCGTATTTATTGCCCCTTCGCTGAAGGAGCTAGCCATATACTTCTGATGTTGACCGACTGAAAGACAAAATATTAATTATCAATGTGGCAACACTGTAGAATGGCTTCAAGGCTGTCTTTATTTTATGTTGACCGACTGGAAGATACAATATTAATTGTTAATATGGCAACACTGAAGAATGGCTTCAAGGCTGTCTTTATTTTATTTTGACCGACTAAAGACACACTATTAATTGTTAATATGGCAACACTGTAGAATGGCTTCAAGGCTGTCTTTATTGTTATGTTGACCGACTGGAAGATACAATATTAATTGTTAATGTGGCAACACTGTAGAATGGCTTCAAGGCTGTCTTTATTGTTATGTTGACCGATTAAAGACACAATATTAATTGTTAATATGGCAACACTGAAGAATGGCTTCAATGCTGTCTTTATTGTTATGTTGACCGACTGGAAGACACAGTATTAATTGTTAATGAGGCAACACTGTAAAATGGCTTCAAGGCTGTCTTTATTATTATGTTGACCGACTGGAAGATACAATATTGTTGTACCCCTAGGGTACGCTATACATCCCTTAAGGAAAATACACAAATTCCCAAAACTACGGACTTCTAATATAAAACTCTAGTAAAATACAACCTACAAAATTACATGAAGTACTCAAGTAGCACATTCAGGAAGTCAGGTAGGCTCGTACCAAAGGTAACGACCTGAGGAAGGTGCACGACACGGGAGGTATGTAGGAATCTGCCGACCATGCACACCAATGCTATAAGAGCCCCCCAAAGGTCAAGTACCGGACCACTAATTACTCAGTTCTCTCAGTGCAACGACGTGACGTACAACTGCTGCCTTCAGGTCGGGTAAGTGTCTTGGCGATCTACACTCTAACCACTACACTACACATTCCCTTCCCCCTGTGCTTGGACTGTATTTTATTTATTATTATCCACTAGTCTGAACTGCTAGCTCATTTAGTGTATCTCTCAATAGAGATACACATTAAAACTCTATTTAACAGTAGCCACTGGTCTTATTCATTTATTTATTTAGTCCGTAAGTTCCTACCCTGATAGCTTCCACTTAGGTAGAACGTAGAAATAGCCTTATTGCTTAATCACTACTCTTGTTCAGCAAGTGTCCTTGATACGCGCTGACCACAGCGAACTCGCTACTTGCTCACGTGCTTATAGCTCTGCAAACCGCGTGGCGCGGTTATCGCGCTTTGGCTTACATGTTAATAGCTCTTACCGACTACCCCTGTACCTCGAACTACCCCCTTCAAACAGCACATTGAGGAGTTTTCCTGGCTGATCACCTAATCGATCTCCTTTCATAAAACACTCCCTACCTCTTACAATTTCGCCAAGCTACAACACCAATTTATATTAATTTCATCCCCTAGATTTAGTATTTGTACTGGCATCCCTCACAGATACCATACAATATTAATTGTTAATATGGCAACACTGAAGAATGGCTTCAAGGCGGTCTTTATTATTATGTTGACCGACCGGAAGATACAATATTAATTGTTAATATGGCAACACTGAAGAATGGCTTCAATGCTGTCTTTATTGTTATGTTGACCGACTGGAAGACACAATATTAATTGTTAATGAGGCAACACTGTAAAATGGCTTCAAGGCTGTCTTTATTATTATGTTGACCGACTGGGAGATACAATATTAATTGTTAATATGGCAACACTGAAGAATAGCTTCAAGGCTGTCTTTATTATTATGTTGACCGACCGGAAGATACAATATTAATTGTTAATATGGCAACACTGAAGAATGGCTTCAAGGCTGTCTTTAGTTTATGTTGACCGACTGGAAGATACAATATTAATTGTTAATGTGGCAACACTGTAAAATGGCTTCAAGGCTGTCTTTATTGTTATGTTGACCGACTGGAAGATAAAATATTAATTGTTAATATGGCAACACTGAAGAATGGCTTCAAGGCTATCTTTATTGTTATGTTGACCGACTGGAAGACACAATATTAATTGTTAATGTGGCAACACTGAAGAATGGCTTCAAGGCTGTCTTTATTGTTATGTTGACCGACTAGAAGATACAATACTAATTGTTAATGTGGCAACACTGTAGAATGGCTTCAAGGCTGTCTTTATTGTTATGTTGGCCGACTAAAGACACAATATTAATTGTTAATATGGCAACACTGAAGAATGGCTGCAAGGCTGTCTTTATTGTTATGTTGACTGACCGGAAGAAACAATATTAATTGTTAATGTCGCAACACTGTAGAATGGCTTCAAGGCTGTCTTTATTGTTATGTTGACCGACTAAAGACACAATATTAGTTGTTAATATGGCAACACTGGAGAATGGCTTCAAAGCTGTCTTTATTGTTATGTTGACCGACTGGAAGACACAATATTAATTGTTAATGTGGCAACACTGTAAAATGGCTTCAAGGCTGTCTCTATTGTTATTTTGACCGACTGGAAGATACAATATTAATTGTTAATATGGCAACACTGAAGAATGGCTTCAAAGCTGTCTTTATTGTTAGGTTGACCGACTGGAAGACACAATATAAATTGTTAATGTGGCAACACTGAAGAATGGCTTGAAGGCTGTCTTAATTGTTATGTTGACTGACTGAAGATACTGTATTAATTGTTAATGTGGCAACACTGAAGAATGGCTTCAAAGCTGGCTTTATTGTTATGTTGACTGACTGGAAGACACAATATTAATTGTTAAATTGGCAACACTGAAAAATGGCATCAAGGCTGCCTTTATTGTTATGTTGACCGACTGGCAGACACAATATTAATTGTTAATATGGCAACACCGAAGAATGGCTTCAAGGCTGTCTTTATTGTTATGTTGACCGACCGGAAGATACAATATTAATTGTTAATATGGCAACACTGAAGAATGGCTTCAAGGCTGTCTTTATTGTTATGTTGACCGACCGGAAGATACAATATTAATTGTTAATATGGCAACACTGAAGAATGGCTTCATGGCTGTCTTTATTGTTATGTTGACCGACTGGAAGACACAATATTAATTGTTAATATGGCAACACTGAAGAATGGCTTCAAGGCTGTCTTTATTGTTATGTTGACCGACTGGAAGACACAATATTAATTGTTAATGTGGCAACACTGTAGAATGGCTTCAAGGCTGTCTTTATTTTTATACTCACAAAGGAATTCTGGACAAACACTTATGATGGTAATAATGTAAATAAATCACCAACACAAGCTTGCAAAAGTAACGAATTTAAAATTTACCACCAGAATGTTCAGTCTCTCTATAATAAAATTGATTACATAAATCTAATGCTTAAAAATGAACTTAAAAACATCTTAGCGCTATGTATTTCAGAACATTGGCTGGAAGATGAACAACTCGAAGTAATTCAATTCCCAGGGTTTATACTAGCTAGTAAATACTCTAGATATAATATTAGCCATGGTGGTACTTCTATCTTCTTAAGAAATAATTTAGATCATGAACTGTTAACAGCTTATGATTATCTAATTACGGAACAGAATTTTGAATTCTCTGCCGAAAAAATACAGCAGTTTAAGTTAATAATTGTATGCGTATTCCGTTCTCCGTCAGGAAAGTTTCCTTTATTTATAGATAAATTAGAATTGTTACTCAATAACATGAGCAAAATAAATTTCGATATAATAATTTGTGGGGATGTAAATTTGATAGAAATTGTGAATTATTAACAGAGTTACTAATTTCCTATGGACTGAAACCTACAATCAACACCCCAACAAGAATAACAAAGTTTAGTAAAACCAGTCCTGATCAAATTTTTATAAATACAGATAAATATCACCATTCAATAGAAGTCTATTGTCCGGGTTTTAGTGACCACCATGGACAAATACTGAGTTTTGAAGTATCCGAAACAATCAATAATAATGACAATGGAGTAAAATCAAAGTGCAGGTCATTCACTGAAACAAATGTTACATATTTCAATGACTTATTAAATAAGGAAACATGGTCAGAAATGTATAAACTAGAAAATATAAATGATAAATTTAATGCATTTAACAGTACCCTAAAACACTATTTTGAAACAGCATTCCCCTTTAGACAAAGAACTGTTCAAAATAACAAAACTAGCAATTGGATAACAACAGGGATTATAAATTCATGTCAAGGAAAGAAATTTCTACACAAATTATATAAACAATAACACACAACACCTGAATTCAATTTATACTACAAAAAATACACTAGAATATTAAGTAAGGTAATAAGACAAGCAAAGAAAATGCATAATAAAAATTTTATATCCCAATCATCTAATAAAAACAGGGCTATGTGGTCCGTGATAAAGAAAGAAACTGGAAAATCTGCTAAAATACAAAGGAACATTACACTGACCTGCAATAATAAAGTGATTACTAATCCAGAGGAAATAGCAAACACTTTTAATGACTAATGTCTGGAAATTCCACAAAAATTATTACATAAATCACAGGTAAATGCACTAAATTCTAATAATAAAATAAATATATGCAGTGATTCTTTATTTATAAATCATGTCACAAATGAAGAGGTAAGAATAGTTATAAAAGAGCTAAAAATAAATTCTGTGCTGGTATTGATGGTATCCCTGATGCAATTTTAAAGAAATGTGCAGAAAATATAATAAATCCACTTATGGACTTAATAAACAGTTCATTTCCTCAGGAACTTACCCGGATATTTTAAATTTATCAAAAGTAATTCCAGTGCACAAAAACGGTTCTAAAGATGAATTAGATAACTATCGTCCTATTACCTCACCAACTGGTATTGCAAAAATTGTGGGAAAAATCATGTATAAGAGACTGATAAGTTTTATAGTAAAAAATAAAATACTATCAAACTCACAACATGGATTCAGAACGGAAAATTCTACACATACAGCAATTTATGAATGCATTAATTGTATACTGAAATTAATTGGCAATAAGGATCGTGTAACTGGCCTATTCTTGGATTTATCGGAAGCATTTGATGTTGTTGACCATAAAATTCTCCTTATAAAACTAAATCAATATGGTATTAGAGATCGAGCAAATAAATGGATGGAGTCTTACTTAACAAGGCGTAAACAAATAGTAAGCTTGAGACACAAGGATGATGGAACCAGATTACTTACTGAAACATTGTCCAATGAGGGTATTATTAAATTTGGAATACCCCATGGATCGGTTTTGGGCCCACTACTCTTTCTTCTATATATCAATGATATAACACAGAACGTTGATTCTCATAAGGAAATTTTGTTTGCAGACGATACAACACTCGCAATAAGAGGCGAAACTAAACAGATCTTTAAGCAGTCTGCTGACTCTGTTACAGAAGCGTTAACCAATTGGTCACAAGATAATCGCCTCATAATAAACTTAAAAAAAAACAGTATGTCTAAATTTCCACACTATACAGAAAAGGAATCCTGCGACGCCCAATATAACATTAAATGATCATCAAATAGAAAATAAATCAGAAACAAAGTTTTTAGGACTATGGGTACAACATGACTTGAAATGGAATAAACATATACAATATCTGAATACTAAACTGAAATCGATGTTCTTTGGGTTACGTATTTTGAAAACTTGCACTAGCATGCACACATTAAGAAATACTTATTTTGCTTATTTTCATTCATACTTAAGATATGGGGTCATATTTTGGGGTATGTCACCAGATGTACTAAGCACGTTTAGGATACAAAAGAGGGCGATTAGAATTATGGCAAATGTAAACACTAGAGAATCATG
Source organism: Meconema thalassinum (assembly GCA_946902985.2). Taxonomy (NCBI): domain Eukaryota; kingdom Metazoa; phylum Arthropoda; class Insecta; order Orthoptera; family Tettigoniidae; genus Meconema; species Meconema thalassinum. The sequence continues at coordinate 16,539,731 of OX336395.1, read as the reverse complement.
TAGACCTCTGTTTAAAGATTTAAACATTCTCCCACTGCCCTGCATTCATATATTTGAAAGTATTATGTTTTATTAAAAAGAATTTAATGAATAAATGCATTTTTCATAAAACAAACAATGATGTTCATAAACATAACACAAGAAAAAATCCAAACATTCATTTTTCACACACACACACACACACACGCGCGCACACACACACACACACACACGCAGATATCAAAAAGGAACTTTTCACACAGGAGTTAAATTATGCAATAAACTACCCCAGTATATAAAATTTGCCACAAAAATAAAAAACCTTTGAAGGAATGTGGAAAGCTTATCTGCAGTGCCATTGTTTTTACTCTGTAGTTGAATATCTTAGTGTATATGAGCGATGAAATCTATAAATATATTTTACTTTTCTATTTTAATTGTAATACCTGTAATAAGGACAAGTGCTCAGCTAAACACGGCTATCTGTACTGAGAGCAGCCCCACAGGGGCCATCACAAGCTCTTTAGACTTTTAGCTGCTACGTATTTTCCAGATAAATAAACACCCAAGTGCTGAGTTATTTTCACAAATCTTGGTGCCGTATTACATCAAGGCACTAAACCAATTTAATATATTACCCCTTCTCCTACTCATGGTGGCGACAGAACGTAGAAATAAGGGAAATTTGTCTCCCTGTAAATGTCAGGGAAATTTGAAGAAACTTTAAGAAAATAAATAAATCTAAAATAAAACCTTGGATGACTTGCAAAACAAAACAAAGAATTAAAAAAACTGAAATATATAAAAATAAGATTTCAGTCAAAAATAGACAAACGTAACAGAGTAAAATGGTATTTACAGATGAGGAACGCCTGAGAAGATCCGAGCGAATGAAGAGCTACTGGGCGACTCGGAAAGAAAACTTATTGAAGAGGAGGACCAAGAAATGATTGACTGAAGAGGTCCAATGAGGCCGTAGAAGCAGAAGCAGAGAAACAAATTTTGCATCCGTAATCTGGCGCGGCCAAAAACGTAGCGCGCTTCCCCTCGCCGACTAAATCGTGTCTAAATGAATCGTTATGCAAGAGGGGAGGTACCATATAAGCAAGATTATATACTAATTAATAAATTATCCGCTAAATTAACATGTCAGGCTAAGTCTGTCGCCACCAATGCTATTGGTTCTTCTTCTTCTGCGCGAATGGGTCTCCTAGGACCACGCGGGATCAACACTTACTGGCCTTGATGTTTGTCCAATAACTCTTCATGCGCAACGATTGAGCGAGTCGACGTTAAGAAACGCCACTACTCTTTACTGCAGGGTCTGTTCCGTCAGCCATTACAGCGCAAAGAAGTCATGCATAAGTCAAACCAAGACCGTAACATCAAAACAAAGATGGTGGAAATCGTAGGGGAACAGTTGTTGACACTGGCAGGCATGGCGCCATCGAAATAGCGGCAAATTCCAAGAACAGCATTCGCATAATTGATTAAATTCCACCAGAAATGGCAGGATTTTATGTAATAAGGCACAAACCCTGACGTACTTCCTTACAAGCGACAGTAGCTAAAAATACAGACACAAATGAAGGAAAGGTAAGACAAATACAGTATTTAAAAAATGCAAATACTGGTAAATGGAGCTACAAGAATGCAAATGGTCTTATAACCCCATGTATTTGTGTGATAACCTGTGTTATTGTTATGGCTGAACTAGTGTGCTTGAACATTGGGGATTGGATTGGGAAGGAGAAGGCCATGACCTTAAGTTAGGAACCATAATGGGATTTGTCTGGAGTAGAAGTGGGAAAACACGGAGAGCCACTTCAATGACAGATGTGGTGGAACTCGAACCGTCTCTTCTCAGTTTAGCCTCACGAGACTGGGCATGCCCCGTTCCAATCCTCAGACTAGACTCGACCCAGGACCTTTGGATCCACAGTCGCAATGCGATCACCGAGACTACATTACAATATAATATCCCCTGGCACTACAGCCCATTAAGGGCCTAGGCCTACTAAGCTGATACGTGATCAGTGCACCGGGTACCCTCGGCCGTTAATCTTGGTTTTCGTGATTGGGTCACAGCCTCACTGTCAGACAGCTACGCAATTGTCCTCACGAGGCTGAGTGCACTCAGTTCCAGCCCTCACGTCAGTTTCTAAAATCCCTGACGTAGCCGGGAATCGAACACGGGGCCCCCAACACCACGGGGCCGGCTAGGAGGCTGTTACAACCTTATCAGAGTTTACATTTTGCCATTAACCCTTTGATCGCCAGCAATATACGCGGTGTCCACACCCTATACTGCCAAGGCCTCATCTGCGGTAAATTATACGTAATAACTTTAGAACTATTTGTGTATATTGGATGCTTCTTTTGTTTTGTTTTAGTAATGCACTTAATGGACTCTTATTCTATAATTAATATTAAATGGAGTGATAATTGAAACAAATATTTACTTTAAAAATTTTAAATGAAAATTCATGATCAAAAATCGTTCAGAATAAAAAATATTTCTAGTATCGAAAACTGCTTTATTTTAGAGAGGTGATGTTTCTAATATCACATAGTCTGTAAAAATTTGATATTTCTATAAAATATTACAGCTACAATAATTTATCATTATTTTTATTACTGTACCGTGAAATTTTCTAATTCTTACATTATATGCAAATGGCTGCAGTTCCAGGCTACTTTTAAGTAAAAGTGTTTACTAATGTCTATTTCACTTCTTCAAACAAACTCAACACTCCAGAATTCACCTTTTGGATGAGAAGAAACTATTTACCTTATATTTAGACATGTTTATTACGCGCCCTAGCAATTGTGATTAGAGAGGCACAAAGGATGTACACTCTTATTACATTCTTTACAAATGTATCTGGTCTTTTTTCCTTCTACCACCTCGAATTGTACTAATCTTGCTGTATACGGAACAATTGCGTTCATTTTTTTTTCTTTCGATAAAAGGTGAAATGGTTCGTTGCCCGCCTGCGATAGCTGAATTTGCGCTTGGTTCCTCAGCAGCAAGTTCCTCAGTGTGACAAACGTTAAAACTTATTGTATATAGTCTTATTTAATCCACTACTAGACCAAAACATATATTGTGAACTATTAAAACGAATAAGTAACTTGGAAAATACATTTTTTAGGGAACGTCCAATCAATCGGAAGTTAAGAATGATATTTGAGAAAACCCTATACCATCCTGTTAGAAACAAATGGGTAGGCCCAATCTGTTCAACACATTTCTTTGCTTTGACTGATATGCTCTTGAGAATAGCCAATATTAAAAGTTCTAGCGAAGACTGCATTTGATTTACACGGAAACTTAGTTTTCATTATACCATTGTCACAATAAAGACACAATAGCATCATCTCAAGAGTACCGGTAGGTGTAGTTTGAAATATGACTCACCAAATCGTCTTGCTTGGCCCATGTCACTGCAGTATCCATTTAAACTTTTCCATATGCACTGAGATTCTTATAGAATGCACTTATGTCGAAAGAAATAGACACTTGGGGAAATATCTTCCCTAACCATAAATGCATGTTCAAACTATCAAAAACACACACGACTTTGGCGCTTAATCTTCAAATGGTACCTATACCGGTATTTAATATTTATTCGCAATGTACTACACTGTCTACGGTACACAATTAACATTATAACAGTACAAGATCACTCGAGACATAATATTTATACGAATTTTTACTAGGAGACGCACTCGCAACAAACGGCCGTTAATTCAAAACCTTCCCCTATGATGACCACCATTTTTCTTGAATCGATTGTCGTATTGTAGTCGGTCTTGGCTCAACATATATTGCCTTATGGTTAATAAACTTTTATTACAATGAAAATGTGGTATATTTATAATCAAAAGGACCAATCTTGAACGATTACTTCAAACTCTCTTTAATGTAAACAGTGAAGCTGCTTTTTAGTAATAAGCAGAAACGATGTTTGGTTTAATGTCTGATAATTTCAGTATTAAGTAATTCTCAACTTCAAGTCTGTTTCTTGACTTTGATTTCAAATAGGTGAAGTGGGAGAGAATGCACTCTCACAGATGTAAGTTGTAGGAAACACAGTTAAGCACTTCAAAGCTCTTTCGGATAATTTCAGAAATACAAAAAATGAATGCAGTGAAGACTGTAACGCTATCTCTTTGTCACACTTTTCCGCAAGCAAGGATTCATGAGAAGCTAATCTCCTGGCTGTTGCAGTCCTGGTCACGGTGTGGCTCCACCTACAGTCTGCACACCCCTGACGTGGCCCTGTTTGTACTGGAGTGCGTGGAGATGGAGCTGGGTTTGAATCTCGATGAGGACAGCAACACCGTCTCGTGTCCCATCCATCTCCATCGACATGCTATCTCCAACAAAAGGTCTATAATATATTTCATGAGAAAGCTTCCTATTGCATGTTGTGACTTCCAGAAAATGCCATATCTTCGCGTTTCACGTCCCCCAGGCCCCAAAACCACTGTCAGCTCAAAAGTTAAAGTCCATCTAAAAAATGTCATTAAATACGTTGAAGATAACAACAATGAAAACATATCTGCATTTACAAACATTTGAGGCTTGTGATGAGTTAACAACAAGTGATTAACGGAAGGAACCTCAGAATATTTCGAAAGGAACATTCACATAGCCTGATATTTGCCTACTACTTACAAATTCCATCATCATCAGTTTATCTGGCTGATGGCAGGTTTCCTCATGGTCGGTCTCTCCACCTTATCCGGTCTTCAAGAGCACGTTTCATCAGCTCATACGATTTATCAATCTTGATAGAATCCAACATCTGAAACCTTCTTCTTCTTCCTCTTGTGATTTCCCCTTCTAATTCACTTTTCACCAAACCATCTCCCCTTATGCAGTGTCCAATACAATTCATTCATTCTTTCCTAAGAGTAAAGATATAATCGGTATTTTTTAACAATAATGAGACTAATGAATTGTCATGAAATATTTTATATTAAGTGTAAAGCTGACTCAACATGAAAGAGAATCCAGCGAGGATAATTCACTGAAGAAAATGGAAATTGCAACACCATGAAGCATTGGTCGTTTGTGTTGATTTTCAAGATATGGAACGATGCCATGTAGTTATGTAAACGATCAAAGTTTCAGACCCATTGGATTGTGGCTACATGTCTCCCCACGTGATTGGTCGCGGAGGAATCAACTCCAGTATACGGACTCTGGTGTAGCGTAGTTGACTTGCAGTCTGTGCAGTGAAGTGTTCCCCGTCAAACATGCCTCGACGACAGAGAAGAGCACGCTATCAACAACTGTCGCCATTTGAGAGGGCTCGGATAATTGGGCTGCGTGAGGCTGGATTATCGCTAAGGACTGTCGCTGCACGTGTTGGCCGACAGGCATCTACGGTACAACGTGTATGGCAGCAGTGGTCAAATGAAGGTACCCACACTCGTAGACCTGGCACAGGTCCAGCGCGACAGACAACTGTGAGAGAGGACCGCCGCATCATTCGGATGGCCCGGATGGAACCCCATGCAACAGCAGGGCAAATTCGAGCAGCTGTGGCACCCCACGTTACACAACAAACAGTTGGTAATCGCCTGCGTGCAGCTGGCTTACGATCCCGTGTCCCTGCAGAATGTGTTCCATTGACCCCACAACAGCGACGTGTAAGGCTGGCCTGGTGTCGAGAACGATCGACGTGGGTCGACGAATGACATAGGGTCGTCTTTAGTGATGAATCGCGCTTCTGTCTTGCCCACAGTGATCGCCGGAATCGTATGCGCCGATGTACCGGGAAGAGGGGCCGCCCAGACCTTATTGTCGAGAGGCACACAGGGCCTACACCAAGCATTATGGTCTGGGGAGCTATTGGCTTTAATGTGAAATCACAATTAGTGCTTGTTGAGGGCACTATGACTGCTCGACAGTACATTGATAGGGTACTCAATCTAGTGGTTGTCCCTATGATGGCGAACATTGCTAATGGGATGTTTCAGCAGGACAATGCCCAGGATCACACTGCACGCATCTACAGAGAAGCTCTCCACATCACAACCTTAGAATGGCCCGACAGATTCCCGGACCTCAGTCCTATTGAGCATGTGTGGGACATGATGGGTCGACAACTGGCTAACCGTCCTCAGCCACCCACAACTCTGGAAAAACTGACCCGTGCAGTGCAGCAAGCATGGGCCACAATTCCTCAGGAAGCGATCCAGGGCCTTATTGACTCCATGCCTCGCGGAATTCATCAATGTATTGCAGCTCGTGGTGGGCACATCCTGTATTGATTGTTGTCCAAACTTGCGGTCAAAGCGACCTGAAAGTGTAATCATTGAATCAGAACCGAACACTCGTCCTGCATGTTCAATTGCAGCAATGTAGCACCACTCTTTCTGGGTGTTGCAATTTCCATTTTCTTCAGTGTATTGATTCAAGTGTAAACCAGTGCCATGTAGACAAATGAGAACTATATTAATGGAAATAATGCATGCTTTAATTTAAGTTTATGTTCTTGAGTGTGATTTTGTGTGTTTGACATTTGTTGTGATCTGTGACAGAGAGGCTGAAGAAGGGTCAATAGCACCCGAAACATGTCTCTGAGTAAATAAATCTATATTATCAGGCAATTTTAAGTACTGATGGGATGGAAAAGTTAACCCATTAAATTACAAGTTATATCAAAGGAAGACAACAAAAGATGAGCAGTTTCTTCAAACCAGTAAGCATGTCAAGTGTCTTGATTGCCATGCTCTATTCTGTACTGCACTAGAGGCTAATACTGTATTGCATTATATCTTGTATACTAAATAACCTTAGTATCTCTTAAATTTAACAAGTAGTTCCGTGACAAACTAAAGAGCCTACTTTCCTTAAAATTTAAGATTCATGCCATATAGACCTCATCATCATCTTCATTTCCCCTTTTCCAGTTGACACTGGGTGGGGGCAAATATGGTTCCTCTGCACATTGTTATGTCGTTCCACCATTCCTCTTCCTCTTCCACCGAGTCCATCCAACGCATTCTTGGTCTTCCTCGTCCTCTCTTCCCTGTCATCCGTCGTTCCAGTGCTCGTCTTGGCAGCCTTAATTCATTCATCCGTTTGACATGTCCAAACCATCTCAATCTGTTTTGCTCCGGTTTGTCATTTAGTTTCTGTACTCCCAGTTCTTTCAATATATCTTCATTTCTCACTCTGCCCTCCTCGTTTTCTGGATCATACTTCTCAGGAACCTCATCTCAGCTGCCTGTACTCTGCTCTCATCCCTCTTAGTCATTGTGCAAGTTTATACTGCATATGTCATTATAGGAACATAATATGCTTTGTACATAACTTCTTTAGCATTAATTGGTATGTCCTTGTTCCATACTAGTCCCCGTACCTGTTGGTAGAAAGCACTCCCGAGTTGTATTCTATAGACCTATCTAGAATAATGACGAAGTCAAGTTGGTAATACTAACATTTCTAAGTACTGCAGTTTTGAATACACCTGAAATAGTATAGCCTAATAGAGTAACTTACTACAGTTGGCAGCCCTGGTGACTTGGAATATGATCTTAGTTCCATCTCTTAAGGTATACAATGCTCATACAAAATTTGGTTGAAGTCTAATGGATAGTATGGACGTTACATGCTGTTTGATGTTGGATTTATCAGTGTGCATGAAATCATGTTCGGAAACAATGTCATGTATGTGATGCTCAGAATTAATCTGTAATATTACGATCTATTATAGAGCCAATTTAGGATAACATCCATTTGTTAGTATAGAAGTTACATGTAATTAAATATTGAAACTATCAGAAAGCTTAGACTCATGTTGGCAGCACTGAGGTACATTAGTTACTCCAAATTAATCTAGAATGTCAGGTACTACACGTGTGCAAAGTTTGGAGCTGATGGCTTGCATACTTTCTGATATCTTGATATTAGGATTAAATAAATAGAGAGAGCATTAACTAACAATTGGCCGCCCTGGTAGCTCTTTTGAATACGTACAGTCATATCTGTTGCAGTACACATAGTACATAATACGAAATGTGGTTGAAATCCAATCTATAGTATAGAAGTTCCATGCATTTAGAAATTAGACCTATCGGCAGGCTTAGAATCGTGTTGGCAGCACTGGCATGTATGGACTTCTGAAAATTAATCTGGAATGTTATTATCTATAGATGTGCCTATTTCAGAATAGTTCGTATGCATAACTTCTGAGATATCCATCCAACATAGAGCTCAAATTTCAATTGCGATTTTTCGGCAGTTGGTAGCACTGACGTCAATTTCAAATATGGCAGTGAGATATTCAGTTATAAATCTTGACTCATACCAAATTTGGATTCAATAGGTGCAGCCATTTAGGAATTGATAGGGGGGGGGGGCACAGACAAAAGGACGGACAGACACACATTTTCCTGGATCAATCTCGTAAGTCTACGTTCTGTTCGACTCTGACTATTATATGTCAGAAAACTGTATCGTAATAATGGTCATTATAACACTATTTTTCATTATGAAACAGTTTCTCCCAACAATCACAGCTCATGAAACATTTGTTTGACCAATTAGATAAGGATAACATCGCACCTGCGCTGACTTCCAAGGCCTTCTAATTTAAATTTAACTGCGTTGCCTAGTGTCATAGTGGGGTAATCGAGGAGGCCATGGTCAAATACAAGGTATTCTCTGCGTCCCATGCGCTCTGTTCAGTATATAAAACTGGCGAAATCTCGACAGATATTTATGAATATTTATGTTCTAACATAAAATAGTTATAATTATTATCGTCGAACATAAACAGTCAACTTAGGCCCCATTATCCATCCAAGCTGGACACTTACCGTATTTTGTTTGTATTAAAGGTTATATCAGCAGAGGCAGCCCTCCTCTTCCCCTGACTCTGACTTCAGACATATCAGACTGATTTTGCTTTAGTTGACTTCAGTTGACTGAGGGCTTACAGGATTTGCCTTTCCCCGATAGATCTCTTCTAAATTCTCAACGGAAGTTCTCAAATTGAACAAGCAAGGAACAACTTCAAGAAATTGAGGACTTAATATTAACCAATAAACACCTCAACATTTGCCTCGGGCTTTGCATTTTGGAATGTCGTGTATTTTCAACACTCTTTTACGATATGGTACACAGCGGTTATCAGTGCCAATATCTGTGTTTATGCTACAGTAGTGTCTTGATATTTCCGGTCTCCATAGTTCAATATTCCCATAAACCCGAGTTGAAAAATTAGAATTGACAAAACTAACAAATCGTCAGTTTTAGTACACGAAAGCTGGACACTGACCTTGAACGCCGTCCACCCCTCTCCGTCCCTCGTTCCCACCTACAATATATAAGGTGCGTTCAAAAAGTAACGGGCTGGAGGCTGGAATGCGCAAACCGGTGACGACATCGGCTAATCGTGGCGTGTGTAACGAGGTGTGGTTCCGACCAGAGCGTGGAAGGTCACCGTTCGTCGCTAGAGGGCACGCGTGCACGTCACGTGACGCTACAAAGCGAGCAGCAGCATGCATCAATCGTCTAACCAAGACCAAGTCAGTAGGCCATTCGACATGCTTCCTGGTGTGGTTGAAGACTGTGGGGCACCCATTGGGCGCACACTTTCCGCAAGTGCAGTCGTTCCTTCATGATGGTGTGCACACTTCCGACGTTCAATCCGACCACGGTGGCTATGGCGTTCACTGTCACTCGGCGGTCCTGGGTAATGAGTGCATCAACCAGCTGGACGTTGTCATCGGTAATGCAGGGGATGCACCAGACCGGGCATCATCGGCTAACGACACCCGTCCTTCCCTGAAGCGCTTGTGCCACGCCTTGACCCTTGCAAGGGACATGCAGTGTTCGCAGTACACTTGTGACATTCGGCGATGAATGTCCGTTCCCGTACTCATTCCGCTGTCAGCAACCGAACAACACCTCTTTGCTCTTCGTTTAACGCCTCCATGTCACTGTTTGCCATGTGACTGGCAGCGTTGGGCGATTGATGCATTCTGCTGCTCGTTTTGTATCGTCACGTGACGTGCACTCGTGCCCTCTAGCGACGGGCTGTGACCTCTCATGCTCTGGTCGGAACCACACCTCGTTACACACGCCACGATTAGCCGATGTCGTCACCGGTTTTACGCATTCCAGCGTCCGGCTCGTTACTTTTGGAACGCACCTTATAGTTGCTTACTGGTCCCTGAATAGCATTGGCCTCCTTTATCACCTGCCCCAATCTCCATCTTCCACCTTCCTTCTCCAGTTCCTGATCCCCAGACCACGTCATCTATCCACCGTCTATTGGTTCTTCCTCTTCTCCTTCTTCCATCCGGTCTTTGTGTTAACACCTTTTTGATGCTCATCGGGTGATTAGCATTCTAAGGCACTTGTAAGGAATCCGTAACATTTTTTTACAGGGTAGAGTTATTAACCCTACGCCCAACCCCCGACCTGGAGGACCAGGGTATCCTTCTTATTCTGGCTCATCACGTTTGACCTGTCCGGCATGGGTGGCCCTACCAGGAGCTTAGCTCGCAGGATTATTTGGACTCTCAAGCCCCCCACATCACGTCACCATCGTGAGGTTCACCTACAATATAGTTCTCTCAAATTCCTCATTAACGGCCAGGGAATCAAACGTTACGCATTAACCATATTAGCCAATATACCATCTTTTTGGAAGCCTTCATAGGGAGGTTATGGCAGCTTGAGCTTTTAGTTCTCGCAGTGAAGTGGCACAGGTGCGCTTTATATAAAGGGAGGCTGCGGGGGTCCGGGCGGGGACACCAAGATCCTGCTGATGAGCCAGCTTGGTGTCCTAGGCAAAACCCCGCACAAGACACGTCACAATCCTAGAAGTTAGTTAGTTATTGTTGTTTTAAGGGGTGGAACTACGAGGTCATCTGCCCCTAACAAACCTAGAAGAATTGCTGAGTTTCATATTCATGATTGTTTGCTATTGACCTGCCAACTCTCCCGATTCACTAACAAAAATATTAATAATTTCCGTCTTTTCAATACAACGTTGTTGATAATCTATTTATCCAACTGGGTACATGTTTCGTACAGTCGTCTGTACTTCTTCAGCCCAAATACATATTTAGACATAAACAAGTATGATGCACACTATCAATCACATACAATGAAATTAACCCTGACAAAAACATAGTACAGACTAAACATTGATACTACACGTTAAAATACGATGTGTCGTTACAATTGGTTAAAACACATAAAAACACATAAAACTTTGTCCGTCGGTCCAATATTCTCCTGATAACTTAAAATCTTCTTATTTGTAAAAAGTTAAGAAACTATGCCGAATGTCACAAGTGTACGGCGAACACTGCATGTCCCTTGCAAGGTTCAAGGCGTGGCAAAGCGCTTCCAGGAAAGGACGGGTGTCGTTAGCCGATGATGCCCGGTCTGGGGCACCCCCCCTGCATTACCGATGACAACGTCCAGCTCATAACCCAGGACCGCTTAGTGTCAGTGAACGCCATAGCCGCCGTGGTCGCTCCACGACAATGCACGACCTCATACGGCCAACACAGTCGCGGCCCTCCAGCAGAAATTCAAATGGGAGGTTCTCGGGAACCCTCCATACAGTCCAGACCTCTCTCCCTCTAATTACACCATGTTTGGTCCCCTGAAAAGGGCCCTGTGGGGCCAACGAGTCCAGCTGCACGTGCGGAACTGGTTCACATCGCAGCTCAGGGAATTTTATGAGTCAGCCATTCACCGCCTCAGGTCGCAGTGGGACAAGTGCCTCAACAGCCAGGGCCAATACTTCTAACATACAGGTACTGGTTTCTGTAATTATGTCTCCGGCTCGTTACTTTTTGAACGCACCTTACATATATAGAAGATGAGTGCTGATAAAAGTGTAATTCTGTAAGCCAGAGTTTATCTCTGGCGTCTCTGTCCCATCCACCTCAAATAGATCCCAAAACATGTAACATTTGGATATCATTTCATTATTTGTATTGATTTATCATCTCATAATTCAGTTTCTTTATATAGCGCTGTGGAATAAAACCTCTGTTTTCATAAGGTGTGTAAAATCTTCCCGTTTCTGCTCTACTTCTGGGGATGTTCACTGTATTCAAACCTGAGACCATACAATTTTGAAAAACAATTCCAAACCACATCACCCAAGACCTTTGTAGCTATACAAAACATCCAAGAAATATTTACAGTATCAGTCAAAACAATAAGGACACCACCTTCCTTCCCTTAATGTATAGACAATGCACTCATTTTGATTTATTTGTGAAAATTACATAGAATGAGTAGAAAGAAAAACACGAATTTTGGTTGGAAAATAAGAAGGATGTTTTACATACCCGTACGGCACGAAAAACTAGCAATTGTTGCACGGAATTCTAGAGTTTCAAAGAAATATCTGATGCTCTCACATTTTCCCCCCAATTTTGGTTATTTCACGCCTGCTATCCCCAAGGTAGCAGGATCGAATGCTGGCGCAAATGTGAAGGAGCTGTGTCCGTAGATTTATTGGCAGATTAGACATCCCATTTAGGGAAAAATTCCGAAACCTTAGCATTTCTAAAAGCCGCAGTAGTTTGGTTGGTTCCTCAGTTTAGGGGCTACGACAACGTGGTCATGTAGCCCCGTGTACTTTGGGTGTATGTAGAATCTATCTGATAACCGGTATTAATTGTGATGGATGTATTCGTGTGTGCTATCTGTTTTTAATTTGTTGCTGTTTTTATTATTCTTGACCTTGATCAACACACAAAAATATTATATTTTTACACACTCTAATCATACATAACAATTACAAGGATTCTCTTTTATTTCATCACTGCCTACTTGATATTCTGTTCTCGCACTGCCTTCTTGATACATCACTCTCCTGCCAGTAACTAAGTTATGTTAACAGGACTGGACATTTATAGAAACTATACAACAACAAAAATTAATCTAACTTAACCTAAGAGGTTATTAATTGAATTCTGTCCCGATATCTGGTAGGAAATGTTATCCCACTACCACTACGTGTACTCTTGACTCGTTCACTGTCCTGATTGGCGTGGTACTGTTCGGAAACAGGGGACTTCGTGGGAGATAGATTAGGATTCCTCTCTGTATCTCGTTCTGTCTCTTCATCCACTAGTATATACGCAGGTTTGAGTCTATCAATGGACACATTAATATCTTTGCCCTTGATACTGATGGTGAAATACTTGTCCTGCCTCTTCACCACTAGGAACGGTCCTTCATACGGTGGCTCAAGGGATTTTTTAAACTCTGACTGTCCTCAAGAACACATGTGAACTACAAAATAGGTCTTCATGAATAAATGTAGATCTGGATATCACAATCCTAGGTTTTGCACCGCTTGTGCTTTTACGTTAAACAAAATAGCAGAGGCGTGAGGAAATACAGTAGAAGCGAAAACAACACCTTAAACAGGATCGCTAAGGAGCGGGGAAAGGATGTCTCTTTCGATGCGTGCTTGGCCCAAGATTCCGGATCGAAAGAAAGATACTTTCCAAAAAAGGAATCGAATGAATTATTTAAAACAAATCAAAAGCGGAATTAAATTTATCTAATTGATCGAAGAACCCAGAAGCGCGTAGGTCGTGACTGCGTTACAGTACGAAGCCAAGACCGACGAAATCGAACGAGAGATGAGGGAACTTAAAATTACAAATGAAAGAGGACGAAAACAAATTGAACTACTTACTAATGTATTTAAAGTAAACTAAAACAGGTGCGCATAAGAATAAGGATATATCTAAACACAAAATAAAAGGAAAACTTAATAACAAATAAAATAAAATTAATTATTAAAGATGGTACCTAAGAAAGGGGTACACAAAAACAATCTCAAGAGAAAAGTGTATAAATGAACTTAAGCACTAACAAAGATGAAACAAGATTAATTAAAATGTACTTACAATCAATGTGCAACTAAACCGTAAGCGCGACTCGATAACCAAAATTTAAAATACAAAAACAAAAAAAAAACGAAAAAGATAGAGAGTATGGATGAGTCGAATAAGAGAACACCTCTACTTACGAGGATGACCTGGACTAGAATCCTCCTCGCCAAGAACAGAAATCAAAAACTCATGATGTTGTGAAATCATGGGGTAGGGGGGGGGAAGTGGTGGGGATGAGAAGGGTGCGTATGTAGGAAACGGGGGGGGGGGAGAGGGGGGATGACACGGAGTTACGTAATATAACGAAGCCAGAGGAAGCAACACAAAATTAACACATAAAAATAAAGGAAAATGAGTATTACATTAAATTAATTGACATTACCGGGACAGGAAATGAAAGGAAAAATCAATCAGCTAAGAAATATGCTTTGTAGGAAAATAATTGGCTTACGTAGAGGTAGAAATGTCGAAATACAACGACATACGAAGAAACAAAGGAATTAAGGCATGGCGAATGGACAGAGACTAACACAAAGACCATCGCTCACACACACTTTTCCTAAAACAGAGGGAAGGATCAACCCGAAGGCGTAAGAGGCATGCTCCGTTACTTCAGTGATGCCTTAACCCAAAAAAAAAAAAAAACTCTGATACGACAATCAAATGAAAGATACCTCGAAAGAGTGCACATCAATTTGTGACGTAATACAGAGCGTTGGTAAGCCTCGCAGAAAAGTAGCATATATTTCAGACCTGAGAGATTTGAGTAAAAATAAAACCGATTACATAAAAGGTAGGGATGACAAATAAACACAGAGGCTTCGCTAAACTAACGTAAACAAAGGCGAAGGGACTTGGGTTCATGGATCGAATTCACATCATCATAAGAAAGGGAAATTGATAAACTGAAATTCAAAAATGATAGCATGCCAGATAAAACCAAGGGATCGAATCGTACTTACGTTTAGTTGCGTTGGGCACGGGCGAAAAGCCCGACGCACCTAGGCTGTGACCGTTTCACATGATGGTCAGAAAAGGAAGGAAGCCACCTTCTCTAAAAGGAACGTAGTAACGCGCTCAAGAAAAATAAGTCGTAGAACTCCCCCTCTCCAGAACATAAAGGTGGCCAATGGGAGAAGCAAAGCTTAACAACAAGTTATGCTTCAACCAATGGTAAAACAGTGTCAGATAGGGGTGAAAAGTTTCACCATCTGGTGAAACATTTACGCAGAATTACAAAGTTTGAACGCAGTAGGTGAGACAGAGGAAAGTATGTCACCATAATGCGACATGAAGGAAATGATGATAATAATAATAATAATAATAATAATAATAATAATAATAATATGACAAAAAATAATGAACCTGATAAAAACGGTTCAGTTTAGCAGGCTTAAGTTGATTTATGTGATCCCGGAGTTGGGTTACAAAGGTATCTGGATTGCACTGTAACTGCATTGAGTGTTCGATAAACACTCTAGGAAGTCTGATAGTGGTTCCATACATCATTTCCGCAAGTGAGTATCTGGAGTCTTCTCGAATGGCTGCTCGTAAACCAAGTAGGACTGTTGGTAGGCTCTGAGTCCATCTGGGGTTCTTGTGTGCTTTAAGGGTACGATGTAGCCTTTCTATTTTTCCATTTGCCTGGGGGTGGTAAGGAGTAGTATGTTGCACTTTCGCTCCACAGATCATTGCTAAGTTTCTAAATAATTCCGATTCGAATTGCTTCCCTTGGTCAGTAACAATTATTTCTGGAACTCCAAATCTACTTATCCAAGTATTGTAGAAAGAACTTGCTACTGACTGGGCGGTGATATTGACCATTGGAATGACTTCCATCCAATTGCTGTATCGATCAATGCTAGTAAGGCAGTAATTGTAGCCCTCTGATGGTGGCAAAGGTCCAATTATATCCACATGAACGACTTTGAATCTATCATCTGGTTGCTCGAAGTTTCCAACTGGATCTTGATGATCATCGCCCCTGCCAGTCCTCATGGATCTTGATGATCGTCGCCCTTGCCAGTCCTCATGGATCTAGATGATCGTCGCCATTGCCAGTCCTCATGGATCTTGATGATCGTCGCCCCTGCCAGTTCTCATGGATCTTGATGATCGTCGCCCCTGCCAGTTCTCATGGATCTTGACGATCGTCGCCTCTCAAGTCTCAGGATCGATGCTCATCTCCACCATCCTGTCTCCTTGGATTTAGTGCCACACGATTGTACTAGAATATTCCATTATATTCCCAGGTCCCTTAAAGTTCATAAGACGTGTTGGGTAAAGTAATTTCGGACCCCATTGACGGTAAATCTCGTACGTCACTGTAGTGTCCGGTCACCTCAGTATAGTTCAGCAAAGTCCAAACATAAGCTCCGACTATAATATGGTGTAATATGCAAAACGGGGATATCATTCAATATATTTTTTGCGTAATGCGAATGACCATTACACGACACAACTTGCATGCACTGCTGCAGTACACTTCACTGCGGGATATCATATTGCATTTTAACAACAGTACCCAAGATTATTTTGATGTAACTGCAATTAAATTGTTTCTTGGAAAACCAAGGTCTCAGATCACAATTGGAATCATGTTGGCGATATAATTCTCACTACACGAGAATGCTCCGTTCTAATGTACTCGGGTGTCACTGCCGGATAACCACGTGTTGGTCAATGCCGCAGAACGAATGCTTGCTCCAACCTGTAACACTGCATTATGTGGTCGGCGTTTTAATATTAATGTCATATTCCGTAATAGCTATAGGTTTATTGTGCTCTCACGAAAGTAAATATCAGTCACAATAATTGAAATCTCAATTCCAACTGTATAATGTCGCGTGTACTTGGTTCCATGTCTCCGACACACAAAATATTTCGCTCCCTCAAATGAGCCACGCCAGGATCGTAAATGAACTGTAACTCCTTATTAACAGCTGTCTGTCTCTGACCACAAATAGCAGTTGTACAAACTGAACTGTCTGTCGCAAGTCGAACAGTTACTGCACCGTACTGTTTCATGATGGTCATCTTTTTACTGAGCTGTCTTAAACAATGCTGAAGTACATAGAAACTCCCGACGGCCATCCCGTCTTCAAATATGTCAGTTTTTGCATTTTTTCCTATTTTTCAATTTATAGAGCTTTTTTTTTTAAGTTTGGTAGAATTTTTTGGTCTTATTTTAGAGAAATTGGCCTATTGAGATCATTTTTTTTTCCAATTTAGTCATGTCACAGCTTCATATGAGGGAGTTACGTGTCTCAAAGTTAAGAAGAAACTAGTAGCTGATACAAGATAATTTAAAATATTGAAAATTGATTCCATTTCTGTAATCAACCCGGTGAAAGCTAGTTTTAGGAGCAATCGTGGCGAAATTGCTGCGGGTATTGCATCAAAACTGAAACAAGTGCTGGGCAAAAACACCGGGTATAAAACATTCCTATTCAAACTGTATCAAATTGTTATTTTGTTGGTGCCGATTAGAGTCAAGAGCTGACCAAGTTCTGGGATCTTGAGAATGTTCAGGCTAGTTATTCTTCTTCTTCCTCTTCTAACGAAATTTGTGAAAAGTTATCCAAGAAAACCACTGTTTGTACTGCTGAAGGCAGATTTTTAGTAACTCTTCCACGTTTTCCTAATCCTCCCGCCATTACGGGCTCGCATTTCAGAGCACTCTGGGCGCTATTTGCTATTGAAAATCGGTTCAAAGGAGATGCTTCTGTTAAAACTCAGTATGCTTCCTTTATGCAGGAATACGAATCATCCAATCACATGGAGGTAATTTTAAAATCAAAAGAAATTGGCCATCCTTTTAAGGAAATAGTTTATCTAAATCATTACCCAGTATGGAAAAATTCTTTAACACAAGACAATATAAGAGTAGTTTCTAATGGCTCATCACCAGATTCCAATGGAGTCTCTTTAAATGATACCTTGCAATGTAGTCCCGCTATTCAAGCAGATCTCGCCTCTGTCCTGCTAAATTTTCGACGGTTTCCCATTGCTGTAATCTCCGATATTAAGCAGATGTACCGGCAGATTCTCGTAAATTCTGAGCAGCAAGATCTGCAAAGAATATTGTGGCGCGATGAGAGTTCCAATCCCATAAAGATATTTAGATTGGAGACTGTGACATATGGCCTGAAGCCTTCAGGTCTCTCCACATGTTAGCCGAGCAAGATGGTCATCTGTATCCAGGGGCGGATTTATGCACAGGCTGTATAGGCGTCAGATGTTAGGGGGCGGCAAATTTTGACTATTTTTTAAAATTAAATAAATAAATAAATATTTTATTTGAAAAATAAAAATTTTAATTCTGAATATGCTCATGCATGTACAAGAGTAATGAGCGCCCTTTAGAGACAATCCGATACCACCCATGTGACATATTATAAGATTGAGAAATAGTGGGTCTTCTGTTTCCGTCTCTGTGTGCTGCGCGTTGGTGGTCGAAGCCTCGCTTAGATGGAGAGAGGTCTTATTATCTTGGGGGGCGCTCTGGTTGTTTTGCGTGGCTTGTGATTTGATCGTGGTAGCTTTGCTAATTTATTTTGTAGCGTCTGCATGGAGGGCTCCTGTTTTCTATGGTCGTCCGGCTTATTGTGGCTGCTGTTTTTGGTTCTTACCGGGGGGATAGAGGTTTTTCCCATCTCCCTGGCTACCGCTTCTTGTACTCTTTCTATGAGTGTTGTTATCATGTCCTGTTTCATTTGCTCTGTGGATGCTTGCATGGATTCTATAGAGCTTAATAGGCTTTGTATGAGGTCATCTTGTTTCCCTGATTTCCGCAGCATTGGTTTGCATATCCACGTGAGTCTGCCGTGAGCCCTTGTACGTAAGCGCTTCTAGTTTGCCTTGCGTCAGACCCGCACATATCTTATGTTCCCTTCTTTCGCATGCCTCGCATGCCTCAGAATAAAGATTCCGATTTTAAAGAATCCAAACGAGTTTACCCTGAATATAATAGGTACTTGAACCACTCAGTGTTTCAAAGAAAACTTCAGAACGGGGAAATAGGGGATCGTAAGTGGCTTGTTTATTCCAAGAGTAAAGGTTCTGCTCTTTGTGCACCGTGTTTGTTCTTTGGAGACAGAACTGACGAATTTGCGTTCTGACACGGATTAAATGATTGGAAAAACATCCATGACATGGCTTCTGCCCACGAAAATTCACATAATCATAAACAATCTTTCCTAAATTTGTTTGAAAGAGCTAATATACATTGGAGAGTAGATCATGGTTTAGTACAGCAACAAAATTTGCGTACTGGAAAGAAGTTCTTAAAAGAGTTGTCGCTACTGTCAAAACCTTGGCAAGTCGTGGACTCTCATTTAGGGGCACAGGCAGCAATGAGCATTTCGGCGTTCCTAACAATGGAAATTTTATGATGTTAATAGAATATTTAAGACAATTCGATCCATTTGTACTGTATATGAGCATATTCGTAATTATGGAGATAAAGGCAAGGGTAGTACAAGTTACCTATCCACAACTATTTATGAAGAAGTCATCGAAATTATGGCTATAACGCTGCCAACATGAAGGGCATATATTCGGGACTTCAAGCTAGAATAAAAGACGACAATCCTCTCGCAGAGTACACACCATGCACTGCAAATTCGTTGAATTTGTTTGGCACACACGCTGAAGAAAGTTGTACAGAAGCGAGTAAGTTTTTTGAATTGCTCCAGGAGTTGTATTTTTTTTTTCAGATTCGACAGAAAGATGGTCTGTTTTGCAGCATTTTGCTGATTCAAAATTTGCGAAACTAAAATCATTGTCTACAACTCGTTGGTCTGCACGAGCTGATGCGGTTTCTGTTCTGGTTGAATTTTTGAACGAAATAATAAATGCATTATCAGCTTTCGTAGAAAATCCCAACGTAAAAGCAATAGTTCGAAATAAAGCTACAGGCCTTCGGGATAATATGGAACGACTAGAAAGTGCATTTACTCTCAGTATTTGGTCTGTTTTACTTGAACTATTCGATGCTACTAGTCAGAAATTGCAAGCCATGGATACCAGCATTTCAGATATTTTGGATTTATACAAATCGTTGTTTGGTTTTGTAGAAGATGCTCGGAAAAATGTTGAACTTTATGAAGAAACAGCACGGAAAATTTCTACCACCCAGGAGTTTGAAAAAGACGTTCGTAGGAAGAAACGAAGAAAATTAATGTCTGATGAATTATTGTATGAAGATGATGTTTAGCTAGGTGGAAGAGAGAATTTCAGAGTAATTACTTTCAATATAATTTTGGATAGACTCTATAGAGATTTGAAGGGCAAATGCGCCGATTATGAAAGAATTTTTCAATGAATTATCGCGCTTATCGAATTTCGTACGTTGAATGAACCTGAATTAAGGAAACATGCGGCAGCATTACAAGAATATTTTCCAAATGTTATAGAACAAATATTTATAAACGAATTGTGCCACTTTCAAAAATATTGCCGAGAAAAAATTGAAAACAACCCGCCTTTAGAAATATTAAAATTTATTCGTCAGAATGATCTACGAGGAGTATTTCCAAATGTTTTAATAGCCTACCGCTTGTTGAACTGCAGTGCCGAACGCTCGTTTTCATGATTGTTTAAAGCGCATAAAAGACTATTTGAGCTCAACCACGATACAGGACCGTTTGGTTTGTCAAACGATTTTGGCAATTGAATCAGAATTAATGCCAGATATGGAATTTGACGATATTATCAAAACTTTTGCTGAAAATAAAGCACGGAGAAAGATTTTTGTTAGCACACAGAGATCTTAAGTTATACCTACATATAAAATTTAATTATACAAGTAAAAAAATAAACTCGAATTTTTAATAGGTTGCCTTACTAACTACAACTTAATTTTCACGCAAACCTAAAAAATGGAGGGGGGGGGGGCGGCAATTTTTATTTTGCCTAGGGGTGCCAAAAAATTAAATCCGCCCCTGTCTGTATCATCCTTTGGCTTCTGAGGCATTAAAAACGGCATTTTATGTTGACGATTTCTTGTATTCTTTCCCTAATATTTCTGAAGCAGTCCTTGTGTGCGAAGATTTGAAATCCCTGCTCCTAGGAGGTGGTTTTCCGCTCCATAAATTGGCCTATTTCTACTGAATTTATATCAAAATTTTCATCAGAGGTCCCAGTTAATGAATTTGTTGCTATTCCTACTGATGAAGCAGACGTAAAAGCATTGGGTGTTTTTGGTGTCCTTCTTCTGATACCTTCTCTTATCAGGTACATTTATCAGAATCTCCCCCTGTAACTAAGAGACAAGTTCTGTCAGAAACCCTAAAGATCTTTGACCCATTGCAATATATTGCTCCTATAGTTATTGTTGCAAAAATTTTCTTGCAAAAGCTTTGGTCATTAAAATCTGACTGGGATGAAAAGCTCCCCTTTCCTCTCTTAGAAGAATGGTTAGAGTATCGCAGTAGTTTACTGGATCCCTCCAAGGTTTCTATACCCCGCCTTTTAATTTCTAATCCCTTATGCCAGCAGTATGACCTGCATGTATTTTCTGATAGTTCAGAACGGGCTTATGGCTGTTGTGCATACATAGTAGGACGTTCCTCAGCTACTTTCCCTGGATTTTCTAATTTAGTGTGCGCTAGATCAAAAGTTGCTCCACTTAAAACGGTATCATTGCCGAGATTAGAACGATGCTCTGCTTTAATGGCAACAAAATTAGATACTAAACTAAATGTCAGCTTAAAGTTAAAATTTTCCCGCACATTTTTTGGAGCGATTCTTCTATTGTACTAGCTTGGATTTCCAAGCCTTCTTCTCATTGGAATACCTTTGTGGCAAATCGCGTTTCTAAGATTCATGAAGTTTCCCATTCTGAACAATGGAGACATGTTCCTAGCCGTGAAGACCCCGCGGATATAATATCACGTGGTTGCATGCCTAAAAAATTGATTTCTTCAGACCTGTACTGGAATGGTCCTCCTTGGCTAAGTCAGGAATCATCTTGCTGGCTTCGCTTAGCTAATCAATTTGTAGAAGAAGTACCTGATGTCCGCGCTGACCCTGTCACGTCACATCTTACTTCTACTTCTACTAGCCTTTTTCAGAGATACTCTTCATTTGACAAATTGATTCGTGTAGTGTCTTATATATTCCGGTGGAGATATTTAGTAATTGATCAACCATTGAAGCCTCAACCCTTTCTCACCAGAGTAGAGTTGGAATTTGCTACTCGCAAGATTTTGTTGCTTGTTCAGCAGGAAGTATTTGCTCCTGAAAAGCAAGCTCTTATAAGTGGTAAAGACTTACCCAAGTCTAGCAGGCTTTCTCCACTCACTCCTTTTCTAGACCAGGAAGGCATAGTACGTGTGGGTGGAAGATTAGCTATGTCTAGTTTTGAGGATGGGAAAAAACATCCCATCATCCTACCTTCAAAGCATCCTATCACTACACTTATAATAAAAAAAAGTTTCATTATAAACACCTTCATGCTGGCACTCGCACCTTGCTCTGTCTAATTCGTGAACTCTACTGGGTCATTAATGGTGTTCATGAGGTTTCGTCTTTTGTTAAAAAGTGTATACCTTGCTTTAAGATTAAACCACGCCCCGCCACTCAGATTATGGGTAATTTACCTCCATTTCGTTCAGAACCTAGCAGGCCCTTCGCTCTTACTGGGATTGATTACGCTGGTCCTTACGTTTTTTTAGACCAATCCCTCTTCAACTAAGCGCAAAATCTTAGATTAACTTTACATCTCGTTATTTGTATGTATGGTGACGGGAGCTAATTACCTCGAGTTGGTTACGAACGCTTCTGTATCTCATTTTTTGGCCGCCTTTTCTAGATTTGCTGCTAGAAGGGGTGTTCCATCTGAAGTCTTTTCAGATAATGCAAAAATTTTTGTAAGTGTTTCTGATCTCTGGAAAAAAGTGTTAAGCTCCCCTTCTGCTAAAGAAAAAAATTCCAACTTTTCCTATTCTAAAGGGTTCAAATGGCATTTCACCCCGCCTTATGCTCCCCATCATGGGGGCCGATGGGAGTCCTGCATTTCACCCCGCCTTATGCTCCCCATCATGGGGGCCGATGGGAGTCCTGCATTTCACCCCGTCTTATGCTCCCCATCATGGGGGCCGATGGGAGTCCTGCATTTCACCCCGCCTTATGCTCCCCATCATGGGGGCCGATGGGAGTCCTGCATTTCACCCCGCCTTATGCTCCCCATCATGGGGGCCAATGGGAGTCCTGCATTTCACCCCGCCTTATGCTCTCCATCATGGGAGCCGATGGGAGTCCTGCATTTCACCCCGCCTTATGCTCCCCATCATGGGGGCCGATGGGAGTCCTGCATTTCACCCCGCCTTATGCTCCCCATCATGGGGGCCGATGGGAGTCCTGCATTTCACCCCGCCTTATGCTCCCCATCATGGGGGCCGATGGGAGTCCTGCATTTCACCCCGCCTTAGGCTCCCCATCATGGGGGCCGATGGGAGTCCTGCATTTCACCCCGCCTTAGGCTCCCCATCATGGGGGCCGATGGGAGTCCTGCATTTCACCCCGCCTTATGCTCCCCATCATGGGGGCCGATGGGAGTCCTGCATTTCACCCCGCCTTATGCTCCCCATCATGGGGGCCGAGGGGAGTCCTGCATTTCACCCCGCCTTATGCTCTCCATCATGGGGGCCGATGGGAGTCCTGCATCAAACTTACTAAGAGACACCTTAAGAAAACTCTTGGTCCTGCCATACTTTCTTATGAGGAATTCAACTCTTTAATTATTCAAGTCGAAGGTATCGTAAATTCCAGACCTCTGACTCCTCTTTCTAACGATCCTAAGGATCTTTTTACCTTTAACACCCAGTCACTTCCTGATTGGCTGTTCGCTTGCTGCTACTCCGCCTTTGCTGGTTCGATGCTGTGATCCTAGCCTACCTATCTTTTGGAGAAAAGTAGAATATTTGCGCTGTTCTTTTTGGCGCCGATGGAAGTTAGAGTATCTCAGCTTGCTTAATAGGCGTGAGAAGTGGCGGCTTCCTCAACCAGATGTACGAGTGGGGGACATGGTTCTTCTTCGAGACCCATCTCCACCTCTCGTGTGGAACCTAGGCAGAGTTATTCACTGCCACTTTGGCCGTGATAAACGCGTCAGAGTTGTTGATGTTTTAACTAATAAAGGTCTTAATAGACGTATCTCTGCTATCTCTGTCTTAGTTTACTCCTCGTCTGTTATCCATGTTTGTTTTGTCTGATTCTTTTTTCTGTTTTCATTCGGAGTTCTCGGAGCATGATCACTTTTCGTGTTACTTTCAATGTTTTGCTTGGCCCATTTGTCGGTCAAATTTGTTTCTTGTTACCGAGATCCTCGAATGATAATTATTTCTTTGGAAATGTATAAATTGCTTAATCTATATGCATAACCTTGTTATTAATCACCTAATTCATAGATATTATAGTTACTCACCTAAGTGTTTAAGGCTTCCGCAACACATCATTACAACCACTACACTGAGCTTGTCTGCTGAGTGCCTGCTGTCGCCTCGAGCTCGTGACGTCATTTCCTTGGCCAGCCAATAGCAGCGGTGTTTCTGGTCAGCTGCCTTCCTCGGCGGGTTTTCGCCGCTATAAAACCTCGAGTCATCTTCTGGGTGACGGTCCACTCTTCATCCATTCTTCGGCCACGACTTTACGGGCCACTCTGGGCCGCTATTCTTCGGGCTTACTCTACGGCCAACATTCTACTGTCAACATGTGTCAATCTGCTTTTTGGTCACCACTTGAGACCAATAACCTTCAAATATTCTCGCCAAGACTTTTCAAGTACCGCAGTGAGAGTCATCATCTACGACCAATAATAATAATCTTCATGGTGCACTATCTCGCAGTGAGGAAAGGCACAAAGAAGGAATGTCAACAGTAGTTGCTACGCGCCATGGTCAGCCAGGACCAACCAAGTTTGTAAACATACTCCAATCTCTTCAGTGCACAACAACCGCAGTGATACCTCTCAAATGTGTGGAGTGGGTTGCCTACTGGGACTGACAAATGGTTATACGTGACTGTGTTTGCATACATTTCTTCGCTCGGGGATGATTCACTCCGGATATACCCTCCTCTAAAGTGTCGCCAAAGATAAGATAAGTTTTTAGCACTCATTTACAGAACATTGTTATTGCCTCTTCTATTTTAAGAAGACAAAGTTGATCTTTGCCATGAACTTTTTAATAAGTAGCTCGAGTATTTTCTTCAGTGGTTATTAATTGTTGATTTGTTTACTTAAACAGTATATTAATAAATTGCATATGTGTTACCTATTATGTTTAATTGTGAAATCCTTCAGCCCACCACATTAACACATAATTCAGTCTCATCACTTCACCCTAATGATATTGAATCCAAGCTAATGCTTGTTGCTGTTCTCCCTCTATGAGTTGGAGTTTTTCTGGGGCAAACTCCACCAATGTGTGTGTGTGATTCTGTGTGTGAGTGTGTGTACTCTAAATGTCTGCCCCCCCCCCCATCAATTCAAACACGGTGGAACCGAATTGAATGAAATTTGGTACAGAGGTAGAACAAGAAAAGGGCACCTCAGTGTCATATTTTATATCGCCGCCATCTTTGCCAAAACTGAATGGCGGCCACTCAAACGTTCAAAACCTAAAATCAAATAACGACGAACCAAATTATCCGATCTCTACCAAGTTTGATAACAACATACCTCCATATAGGACGCGTCTTGCGACCAAACTACAAGGTCATCCGCCGTACCATTTCAGGATGGCGGCCGTGCGAATTATGCAAACTTTATAATCCATATCATGGGACCCACCAGTTCCGATTATCGAGCCGAGAATCGTTTTAACTGTTCTAAAGGAAGAGGCACGTTCGAAATTAAAAGTTTATTTTGTAATACTATAGTGCAGAAGTGATTTTAAAAAGCTGAGCCGCCTCAGTAACAAGATAAGATGGCAGCGGATATCTTGTGCCTGACTTATATTTCATTAATTTGAGTATTGCATGCAATATAGCGTAATGATACAAAATAAATAAACTTTGTATGAAATGCTTTATAGATAAATAATATACTCCACTGATGAAATCGTTTAGTCTAAACCATTATTTGCTAACAAGTTCTATGTAAGTCATATTATATAGAACGATATTCGTTGGCACAATTGGCTCCGTGGTAAAGCGTTGGCCTATCACTCATATGCCTATGGTTCAAACCCCATCGGAGTTTTTTGCTTGAAATTTTATACATCTATTGTTTTGTAATGACTCAGATGTTTTAAAATGAAGCGTTATATTGTGCATATTACGGTGGAAAATATATATTTAATTAAAACATAATTCGCCAGCAGATTTGCTCGAGACATCTAGCAGCCAAAAAGGTTACTGCACGCCGGCCTACTTCAATGATAGTAGCAGTTTTTTTTAGGTTGTGGCGTTTGGTAGAGGTAAATAGTTTCTAAGGTCTTCAACCAAGAAATGATTCTATTATACTCTTTGATAAAAACAACGAGTTATAGCTATACTCATACATTTAGGAGAAAGTAGGCTATATATTCTTTACTGAACATCTTATTTAAACTGTTTACGGCATCAACATCCGAGCCCTAATGATTACTATTCGCAACACCGGATGGACGATAACTGCGTTGTTTATGAGGTTATTGATCGCTGTCACACACTGAACTGCTCCCGCTTGGAGGGGTGACGTCACAAACTGCGCTGTTTATGTGGTTATTGATCGCTGTCACACGCTGAACTGCTCCCACTTGGAGGGGTGACGTCACAAACTGCGCTGTTTATGTGGTTATTGATCGCTGTCACACGCTGAACTGCTCCCGCTTGGAGGGGTGACGTCACAAACTGCACTGTTTCTGTGGTTATTGATCGCTGTCACACGCTGAACTGCTCCCGCTTAGAGGGGTGACGTCACAAACTGCGCTGTTTATGTGGTTATTGATCGCTGTCACACGCTGAACTGCTCCCGCTTGGAGGGGTGACGTCACAAACTGCGCTGTTTATGTGGTTATTGATCGCTGTCACACGCTGAACAGCTCCCGCTTGGAGGGGTGACGTCACAAACTGCGCTGTTTATGTGGTTATTGATCGCTGTCACACGCTGAACTGCTCCCGCTTGGAGTGGTGACGTCACAAACTGCGCTGTTTATGTGGTTATTGATCGCTGTCACACGCTGAACTGCTCCCGCTTGGAGGGGTGACGTCACAAACTGCGCTGTTTATGTGGTTATTGATCACTGTCACACGCTGAACTGCTCCCGCTTGGAGGGTTGACGTCACAAACTGCGCTGTTTATGTGGTTATTGATCGCTGTCACACGCTGAACTGCTCCCGCTTGGAGGGGTGACGTCACAAACTGCGCTGATATGTGGTTATTGATCGCTGTCACACGCTGAACTGCCCCCGCTTGGAGGGGTGACGTCACAAACTGCGCTGTTTATGTGGTTATTGATCGCTGTCACACGCTGAACTGCTCCCGCTTGGAGGGGTGACGTCATAAACTGCGCTGTTTATGTGGTTATTGATCGCTGTCACACGCTGAACTGCTCCCGCTTGGAGGGGTGACGTCACAAACTGCGCTGTTTATGTGGTTATTGATCGCTGTCACACGCTGAACTGCTCCCGCTAGGAGGGGTGACGTCACAAACTGCGCTGTTTATGTGGTTATTGATTGCTGTCACACACTGAACTGCTCCGGCTTGGAGGGGTGACGTCACAAACTGCGCTGTTTATGAGGTTATTGATCGCTGGCACACGCTGAACTGCTCCCGCTTGGAGGGGTGACGTCACAAACTGCTCTGTTTATGAGGTTATTGATCGCTGTCACACGCTGAACTGCTCCCGCTTGGAGGGGTGACGTCACAAACTGCGCTGTTTATGTGGTTATTGATCGCTGTCACACGCTGAACTGCTCCCGCTTGGAGGGGTGACGTCACAAACTGCGCTGTTTATGAGGTTATTGATCGCTGTCACACGCTGAACTGCTCCCGCTTAGAGGGGTGACGTCACAAACTGCGCTGTTTATGTGGTTATTGATCGCTGTCACACACTGAACTGCTCCCGCCTGGAGGGGTGACGTCACAAACTGCGCTGTGTATGTGGTTATTGATCGCTGTCACACGCTGAACTGCTCCCGCTTGGAGGGGTGACGTCACAAACTGCGTTGTTTATGTGGTTATTGATCGCTGTCACACGCTGAACTGCTCCCGCTTGGAGGGGTGACGTCACAAACTGCGCTGTTTATGTGGTTATTGATCGCTGTCACACGCTGAACTGCTCCCGCTTGGAGGGGTGACGTCACAAACTGCGCTGTTTATGAGGTTATTGATCGCTGTCACACGCTGAACTGCTCCCGCTTGGAGGGGTGACGTCACAAAATGCGCTGTTTATGTGGTTATTGATCGCTGTCACACGCTGAACTGCTCCCGCCTGGAGGGGTGACGTCACAAACTGCGCTGTTTATGTGGTTATTGATCGCTGTCACACGCTGAACTGCTCCCGCTTGGAGGGGTGACGTCACAAACTGCGCTGTTTATGAGGTTATTGATCGCTGTCACACGCTGAACTGCTCCCGCTTGGAGGGGTGACGTCACAAAATGCGCTGTTTATGTGGTTATTGATCGCTGTCACACGCTGAACTGCTCCCGCCTGGAGGGGTGACGTCACAAACTGCGCTGTTTATGTGGTTATTGATCGCTGTCACACGCTGAACTGCTCCCGCTTGGAGGGGTGACGTCACAAACTGCGCTGTTTATGAGGTTATTGATCGCTGTCACACGCTGAACTGCTCCCGCTTAGAGGGGTGACGTCACAAACTGCGCTGTTTATGTGGTTATTGATCGCTGTCACACACTGAACTGCTCCCGCCTGGAGGGGTGACGTCACAATCTGCGCTGTTTATGTGGTTATTGATCGCTGTCACACGCTGAACTGCTCCCGCTTGGAGGGGTGACGTCACAAACTGCGCTGTTTATGTGGTTATTGATCGCTGTCACACGCTGAACTGCTCCCGCTTGGAGGGGTGACGTCACAAACTGCGCTGTTTATGTGGTTATTGATCGCTGTCACACGCTGAACTGCTCCCGCTTGGAGGGGTGACGTCACAAACTGCGCTGTTTATGTGGTTATTGATCGCTGTCACACGCTGAACTGCTCCCGCCTGGAGGGGTGACGTCACAAACTGCGCTGTTTGTGTGGTTATTGATCGCTGTCACACACTGAACTGCTCCCGCTTGGAGGGGTGACGTCACAAACTGCGCTGTTTATGAGGTTATTGATCGCTGTCACACGCTGAACTGCTCCCGCTTGGAGGGGTGACGTCACAAACTGCGCTGTTTATGTGGTTATTGATCGCTGTCACACGCTGAACTGCTCCCGCTTGGAGTGGTGACGTCACAAACTGCGCTGTTTATGTGGTTATAGATCGCTGTCACACGCTGAACTGCTCCCGCCTGGAGGGGTGACGTCACAAACTGCGCTGTGTATGTGGTTATTGATCGCTGTCACACGCTGAACTGCTCCCGCTTGGAGGGGTGACGTCACAAACTGCGCTGTTTATGTGGTTATTGATCGCTGTCACACGCTGAACTGCTCCCGCTTGGAGGGGTGACGTCATTAACTGCGCTGTTTATGTGGTTATTGATCGCTGTCACACGCTGAACTGCTCCCGCTTGGAGGGGTGACGTCACAAACTGCGCTGTTTATTTGGTTATTGATCGCTGTCACACACTGAACTGCTCCCGCTTGGAGGGGTGACGTCACAAACTGCGCTGTGTATGTGGTTATTGATCGCTGTCACACGCTGAACTGCTCCCGCCTGGAGGGGTGACGTCACAAACTGCGCTGTTTATGTGGTTATTGATCGCTGTCGCACACTGAACTGCTCCCGCTTGGAGGGGTGAGGTCACAAACTGCGCTGTTTATGTGGTTATTGATCGCTGTCACACGCTGAACTGCTCCCGCTTGGAGGGGTGACGTCACAAAATGCGCTGTTTATGAGGTTATTGATCGCTGTCACACGCTG
Source organism: Meconema thalassinum (assembly GCA_946902985.2). NCBI lineage: Eukaryota > Metazoa > Arthropoda > Insecta > Orthoptera > Tettigoniidae > Meconema > Meconema thalassinum. Next base: position 16,509,829 of record OX336395.1, on the reverse strand, counting down.
AACTGCTCCCGCTTGGAGGGGTGACGTCACAAACTGCGCTGTTTATGTGGTTATTGATCGCTGTCACACGCTGAACTGCTCCCGCTTGGAGTGGTGACGTCACAAACTGCGCTGTTTATGTGGTTATTGATCGCTGTCACACGCTGAACTGCTCCCGCCTGGAGGGGTGACGTCACAAACTGCGCTGTGTATGTGGTTATTGATCGCTGTCACACACTGAACTGCTCCCGCTTGGAGGGGTGACGTCACAAACTGCGCTGTTTATGAGGTTATTGATCGCTGTCACACGCTGAACTGCTCCCGCTTGGAGGGGTGACGTCACAAACTGCGCTGTTTATGTGGTTATTGATCGCTGTCACACGCTGAACTGCTCCAGCTTGGAGTGGTGACGTCACAAACTGCGCTGTTTATGTGGTTATTGATCGCTGTCACACGCTGAACTGCTCCCGCCTGGAGGGGTGACGTCACAAACTGCGCTGTGTATGTGGTTATTGATCGCTGTCACACGCGAACTGCTCCCGCTTGGAGGGGTGACGTCACAAACTGCGCTGTTTATGTGGTTATTGATCGCTGTCACACGCTGAACTGCTCCCGCTTGGAGGGGTGACGTCACAAACTGCGCTGTTTATGTGGTTATTGATCGCTGTCACACGCTGAACTGCTCCCGCTTGGAGGGGTGACGTCACAAACTGCGCTGTTTATGTTGTTATTGATCGCTGTCACACACTGAACTGCTCCCGCTTGGAGGGGTGACGTCACAAACTGCGCTGTTTATGTGGTTATTGATCGCTGTCACACGCTGAACTGCTCCCGCCTGGAGGGGTGACGTCACAAACTGCGCTGTTTATGTGGTTATTGATCGCTGTCACACACTGAACTGCTCCCGCTTGGAGGGGTGAGGTCACAATCTGCGCTGTTTATGTGGTTATTGATCGCTGTCACACGCTGAACTGCTCCCGCTTGGAGGGGTGACGTCACAAACTGCGCTGTTTATGAGGTTATTGATCGCTGTCACACGCTGAACTGCTCCCGCTTGGAGGGGTGACGTCACAAACTGCGCTGTTTATGTGGTTATTGATCGCTGTCACACGCTGAACTGCTCCCGCTTGGAGTGGTGACGTCACAAACTGCGCTGTTTATGTGGTTATTGATCGCTGTCACACGCTGAACTGTTCCCGCCTGGAGGGGTGACGTCACAAACTGCGCTGTGTATGTGGTTATTGATCGCTGTCACACGCTGAACTGCTCCCGCTTGGAGGGGTGACGTCACAAACTGCGCTGTTTATGTGGTTATTGATCGCTGTCACACGCTGAACTGCTCCCGCTTGGAGGGGTGACGTCACAAACTGCGCTGTTTATGTGGTTATTGATCGCTGTCACACGATGAACTGTGACTGGCGTGACGTCACAAACTGCGCTGTTTATGAGGTTATTGATCGCTGTCACACGCTGAACTGCTCCCGCTTGGAGAGGTGACGACACAAACTCCCCTACATTCTTATTGGTCATCCAGACACATAAAGTAAAATATATATCCATAAACTGTTATCTTAACGTTATTAACAGATTCTCACACAGTATTATTATTTCTCATCACCTTGAAATGAAATCATATTCGCTGGGTCCCGGCATTCTCGTTGCTTCGATGTTGCAAGGCATTCCCCCTTCATTCCTGACGTCAGGTTCCCATAGTTCGCCTCTTTTCTAGCACGTTCTTCCCAACATGGTCAGCGTAGCCGATTCGACTCAGGTCACATCGAGTACAGTACCTACTCACACCTGTTCACCTTCCCTCATGGTGAAATAACTGTTGCCTGACCTTCCGATCTCATCACAATCCACAAGCGGTTGCCAGACCACACATCATTCTCCATCAGTTTTCATTACCTCGGTCTATTTCAGATCGTCGTTCTACCAAGATATTCCAATAATAATAGATCCACACACATTTATCTCAGGGGACTTACCACAGAGCAGTTCTCAAAACACCTCTTGTGTCTTCGATATCAGGCTAGTCAATCGTATTTGCAAGACGGCTGCCGCTTTTGGGAAAGTTTTAAATATCACCCCCGTCACTCTTCTTGACGTTAAACCAATCAGCGTAATTGGCGAGCTACTTAACAATGGCACACTAGTTCATACTGCACACGACACTCTTTAGTGTTAAGAGTTCAATTGTTTATATGACAAACGCCATGTTATGGTCAAATTTAAATTCGCTTCTAGCAGGAGTCTCTGCATGATGCTGCCATCTGACCCCGTTAGAAGCAACCACAGCATTCCAATACAGAGCCACTGCACGGCAGAGCGCGCAAGTAATCCACAAATACATAAGATTATTATAAATTATTCGTAAATATGGTAGGCTAGTGCATATTGCCATATATATACAGTATATAGGGGAAACATTTGAACTGTAGTTCAGGCTTCTACATTCTTTTCTTCTGTACGGCCAAATAACACCTTTACAATTTGACAATTAATTCTAATGTTTCCCTTTGCAATAATTATGATAACATATATTACAAAACTGATAATTATGCAGCGTGTAAAATGACCGTTCAAAGGTGCCCCAGAAAGGGGTAGAGTTAAACAGAGGTGGGGTAATATTGAACTATGCTGGGGTACATTTGAACACATACCGTTATATTTCGCTCAATTTGAAATTGAATGCAAACATCTTATTAGCCTGTGCTGTTGCTCCAGATGAGACAGGATTTGTAAGTTTCCAGATAATGTCGGCCATCTGTCTTCTTTATCTGGGAATACAAATGTGTTTGTGGCCCGCACTTGCTTCATGAAGGAGATATTCCATTCATGCGAATCTACATTCCCTTGTAGCTGTCCTACATAGCGCAAAGGTAACTTTTTGGTTTCGAATTTTACTAATATAAAATATTTTTCTTCCATTGATTCTAAATCAAAATTATCTAAGTCCCCCTCTTCATAATCACTAGAGTGAAGGACGTAGGTGTCACTATCATCATGAAGGGGAAACACTTCTGAATATGAATCTGAACTAGGAACACATTTTGAAACAATCTCTTTCTGTTTCTTCGAATATTGTTTTGGCTGCTTTTTCTTGATACCTTCTTTAGTTTCTGTCTCGATGCGGATCATTTCTGGTGCATCTGTTAAGATTCTGGATTTACCTCTTTTTCTTCCCCGGTTACTCTGATTTTTTTGCTGCAGCTCTAGGAAATGGTCGAATGCTTTCAGGAGACAGGTCTACAGGGCTTGCAGTGGAACACGAAGGAAGAGATTCCTGCAGATGTTCGATGGTAGATGCAGGGGTTGGAATGTCATAAACATTGGAACAGGAAGGAATAGATTCATGCACAAGTTCACTGGTAGAGGTAGTGTTTGCAAAGTTATGAGCATTGAAATAAGTAGCTTCGAGCTGCACGATCTGGACAGTATCATCATCAGCCTTCGGACAGAATGGTTGTTACCTGCATTACTGATATTGTTATCGACACAGGGACCTGTTTGTTGAGCTTCTACAACATCTCTATTAGTGACAGCACAACACTTAAAATATTCATCCTGAAATAATGTTGAACTTAATGGCTAAATTCCTGGTTTCTCAAAACCTGCTATTATGTTCTTTCTGGTGAAAGAAATATTAGAAGTATCCTTAGCACTGCCAGCTAAATTAGGAACAGTTATTGTTTTCCCATGGTTTTTTAAACATACTGCAAACTTTGCTTTGAGCGGTCCAAACACTACAACATCCAGGGGTTGCAGGCGATTAGAGCAATGAGGAGGAAAGGTAAGTAAGATCATCCCATTGTCCCTAGCGTACAAAAAAGCATCCAGGGAGCAATGTGGTTCAGGGTTATCCATTAAAATTAGTATGGGATGCTCCATATTACACCTTGCATATTCCTTTATGTACTCAAGTACTTGTAAGTACAGATTCCCTTCATCCCACCACTTCTGGGACTATTTGCTAAACCAATGCTACCTTCTGGAGCATTTGTCATTAATAGTGCAGGAATCCTATTAGACAGAATTTGGGCAAAGTGAGGAAAATTAGTTTATCAAGCTAAAAATTGGTAGAGAGGTTCCTTGAATAGCCTGGATCGAAATACTAAATACTAAATACTCTTGGGGAAAAAGCCGCCATTTTGGAAAAATTGCCGGCATCTTGGATTTTGTGTCCAGCATCACATTGAACGTCATAACTCGGTACCTAAGGGTGATAGGGACATGCGGTTTGGTCAGGATAACTTACCAGAATGCAGGCTATCATTTTGACACTACTTAACCTAGATAACAATCGAAATAGTTATTATAAATCACTTAAACAAACTCTCATAAGGTAGCGTTAAAAGCCATCTTGATGTTCAATGTCGATTTTTCACCTTTTACATTCATGGGATTGAAAAACGTATCGAAATAAATGTTGTTAAGCATATCAAAATGCACAAAAATATGTAATCAGCACTTTCGTAATCCAAAAATTACGGGAGCGAGAAGTTGTCAAACATGCGCATGCAACTCGATGAGCGGCGCGCCGAGGAGGGGGGCTTCTCTAAGCCGGTGCAACTGGTGATGTAAACATATTCTGTAGGCGCAACTAAGCCCCTTTTTAAATGATAAGTAAAAATTTGGACACCTTTATATAGAAGGATAGCATCTTATAACCTAATAAATAATTTTAAAAAACAATAATTAATTTGTTAATACAGTAACTTTGCGCTCTAAAACTCGCTTTCTTAGCTACTTATATTGTATGTATAAAGAGAAAGGAATATTTCCTTTTAATTTTAATAATTAAGTATTTTTTGCTACGCTTGTATGTAATTAAATTACGAAAGGACTGTCCGTCCACGCATTGCCGAGCGACATCCCTGCCGCTGCGCCGTCAGAGCGCTCTCGTTCCCCCACTCCACCTTCCCTGTGTTGCTTAGCAGTGGCGCCGGCCGGCCGGCCGAAATGAATGTCTTTACGGTAAAGTTTAATATTAAATTTATCTTAAACGGTACGCCACAGAAATGAATCATAAAAGCGAAAAATGTGTGTTTCAGTTTGAACTGTCCCTTTATTCTTATTTTGCCGATGTTTACCATCCGGTTTAAAAGACAATGCAGTTTCCTGTACTTTATAAATGTCCTACATCAAAGACGATTTTATCATTAAATTCTATGCAACACGTGGAACTTGGGCAAGCTTGCCAGAGGCGAGAGTTCAGGCATCTCGAAAAATTCACAGAATGGCTACGTATACATTCTCCTTTCGACACACCTCAGGATATTTTGGTGTCCTTATCAACCGGTGTTATAGGTGACGAAACGGTGACCTGCGACTCAGCTTGGGAGATAGGAACCGCGACTTTGAAGAAACTGGAAGGGAAATCGTTCGCCGAAGTGAAACTCCAACAAAAGGACAAAGTTTTCACTCTTGCCGCTTTTGTTGTCCGAGGTGAGACCGTGCCCGTAAAACCGAACTAGCTGTTTCATCGGATTGCGTGTGTCGCTCGCAATGAAGAGGACCTTGAATCTTGCTTTGAATACGAGTTGGATTTATTGCCGCCAGCGCTGTTCGATGCTTCAAGTATCAGAAAAGGTACAAAATCAACTTTACAGACAGTGATAGAGAAGTTGTGTGCACCAATGACCTGTCTTCACGAAGACGTTACCTACGTGTTTGACGGTGGAGGTCTCTTGCACTGGGTGGTATGGCCGAAATCTGGAACCTTTGATGATGTTTGTAAGAACTACATTTCGTACAGCAAGGCGAACTGTCAAGGGAAAGCTATTGTAACTTAGTGTTCGACGGCTATTCCGAAAGTACCACGAAAGACGTGGAGCATATGAGACGACGTGCCAAGACGTCATCTTCTGAAGTTTTGGTGGATTTGGAAGTGCAAGTTGTCTCATCGCAGCATCAGTTCCTAGCCAACACTTAAAACAAATCAAGATTCGTCGCAATTTTAGATCGTTGTTTCGAAGAAAACGGGATTCCAGCTATTCATGCCAAGTCTGATGCTGATCGTCTCATCGTGACAACTGCGATCAAGGAAACAGAGAAGGGAGGTCATGTGGCAATTGTTGGAGAGGATACCGATTTGTCGGTATTTCTTTCGAGCCTTGCAGAACACGATAGAAACGTCTATATGCTGGTGCCACCATGAAAAGCCCATCCGAAGAAACTCTTTGGCTCTACGGAATTGCAGAAGGCTCTTGGGAACATGACCGACAATCTTCTCATCCTCCATGCCATGTCCAGTTGCGACACAACTTCGGCTCCCTACAGGAAGAGGAAAGTGCACGCGTTCAAGACTTTAAACAATAACCCAGGTCTTCGCCAAAGAGTTGTTGTTTTTAACAGCGCGGACGCTGCAGTTGAAGAGATCGTGAAGGTAGGGGAAGAATTCTTCGTAGCGTTATACGGAGGTAGAACTACAGATAGCCTAAACAATACAAGGTATAGTCAGTACCTTAAGACCATTGCCAAACAACGCCTCCATGCAGACTTCGACCTCTCATTTCTTCCACCAACATCAGCAGCATCTCGACAGCTTAGCCTAAGAGTTTACCACCAAGTGCAGGAATGGCGCGGAATCTCTCTTCCACCTACAGAGTGGGGATGGAAGAAGAACAGAATCGGCAAATTTTTACCGATTCCAACAGAATCTCCTCCTACACCAGACTTCCTCCTAAACCTCTTCAGCTGTGAGTGCAAGACAGGATGCGGCAGCAGATCTTGCGGTTTCCGAAGACAAGGTCTCTCCTGTTGAGCAATGTGCAGCAAGTGCACAGGTGATGGTTGTTCTAACAAGCCAGAGCCAGGTACTCTTGACGATATGGCGAGTGAGGAACAGGAGAACAACCCCGAAGAATTGCCATGCAGATCGTCGCCACCTCTTCGCCGCAGAGTAGACTCATCTGAAAGTTCAACCTTACCAAAGAAAAAGCGTCAAGATTAAGGCAAGTGTCCCGTTTTCTTTATTACCAACACAAGACCAATATTAAACGCGTACGATATAATTAATAGTTGGCTTTATTCCTTTACAGGCGCACCGCACTATAGCGTCCTGTGGCAGCAGAATCTCCTCTCTTCCGTGTTTGTCGTGTTTGAACAAAAACATTATAATGTGCTTAAACGTCAGTGTGTTTAAGGTGTGGTATAAGATAGCAAATAAGCAAATATCTGCTTAATTTATTTTCTAATAGTAACGTTTATGTTTCCTTTTCTAAATAAATATAATATACGTAGCTAAGAAAGAGAGTTTTAAAGTGCAAAGTTACTGCATTAATAAATTAATTATTGATTATTTGAATTATTTATTTGATTATAAGATGCTATCCTTCTATATAAAAGTGTCAAATATTTACTTATCATTTAAAAAGGGGCTTAGTTGCGCCTACAGAATATGTTTACATCACCAGTTGCACCGGCTTTGAGAAGCCTCCCTCCTCGGCGCGCCGCTCCTCGAGTTGCATGCGCATGTTTGACAACTTCTCACACCCGTAATTTTTGGTTTACGAAAGTGCTGATTAGATATTTTTGTGCGTTTTGATGTGTTTAACAACATTTATTTCGATACGTTTTTCAATCCCATGAATGTAAAAGGTGAAAAATCGTCATTGAACATCAAGATGGCTTTTAACGCTACTCTATGAGAGTGTGTTTAAGTGATTTATATTAACTATTTCGATTGTTTCCTCTTGTAGTTCCTTACCATTTTACAAAGGCTAAAAAAACAAAAACATTTAGGACAAGGTTTTATTGTAATGAACCATTTAAGTGGTAGGGGGTACTTTTGAACAGTGTTCAAAAGTGCCCCACATTCAGTGTTCGAACCTGTCACTTAATGCAAATCTTTGACTTATTATTATTATTTTGCATATTTATTTATCTTAGCCATTTCAAAATCTTACGAAGATTTTAAAGCATATAAAAGGTTTAAAACAATAAGAATTATCAATTGCCAGGCGCAAGCTTTAGATGTTTTCGGAGATCTGCGACCCCAATTGTTTATAAAAAATCAAAATTATATATTTGTTACATAAACTACTTCCTTTTACATTGTTAAATAAATCAAAGATTTGTTTTTTGCTTTATCATTTCTCTAACATAACTGTTAGGCAAGATCCAGTCTTCCATGACTCTTCCTATTTAATAAAAATAAATCTATTTATAGGGTGTTCACCACTTGTTGCATTTGAGCAAGAACTCTTAGTTATAACTTATGTCAAACTCTCTTCCTATTTCTCCATCCTTTTTCTCCAGTCCGAAACCCACTTCTTTTTCTTCATCATCTTCCCTTGGGGGTTAAGTTATTCTCAAGCTAATAATCTACCCAAAATTTGGTCCCAGAAACCCGGGAGAGTCCATTTCTCAGAGTCTATTTATGAGAATATATTCGTTATTTATTGCTCAAAGTCCATTTGACAATATTATGCAAGTCATTAATATCTGCTTTGAATTTTTCAGCTATAACACCGCAGTGCAAAGCTGGTGAAGGTGATAGAGGTCGTTCCTGTCTTCTTCAGCCTGTCTTACTTGCAACCTGTCTTCTGCTGCCAACCTGACAGCATTTTCAAAATCTCGCTACAGTTTCGTAAGTTACACTTCAATTTACCCATTTCATTATGCCAACTGAAAAGGATGAAACTCTCATTGCCAGACGTTCTTCCTACAAAGGACAACTCACCAGATTTAGAAATTTTCTAAACAAAATAAATCCCGCCGATTGTGATCTAGACGTCTTGACACAACGCCTTAAGTTGTACGAACGGTCCTACGATTACTATGATCAAATTCAAACCGACATTGAATCCGCTTGCCCAGAACTTCAATTGGATCGGGACGAGGTTGAACCCTTGTATTTTGAAGGGATCGCCAAGGCCACCAACTGATCCGCAGTATCTCAGAACCGGACACTAGGGTCATCAATCCGGCCCAGTTCACACCCGCTTCAGTTCATAAGGACAAACCGAAACCGTTACTTCCTAAGATAAGCCTACCTCACTTCTCAGGCCAGGAAGGTGAATGGTATTCCTTTTACGAACTTTACTGCTCCCTTATTCATGAAAACAATGACATTCTCAATATCCACAAGTTCTATTTCTTGCGTTCGTCCTTGGAAGGCCAGGCCTTGGCCTTGGTTGAGTCACTGCCTTTAAGCGCAGATAACTACCACATCGCCTTTAATCTCCTTAAAGAGAGATATGGTAATGTACGTTTGTGTGTTGCTCGCCACATTCGCTGCCTGTTCAACTTGCCAGTCATAAAACCTAATGACGTCACCTCTTTAAGAGACCTGTTAGACTCCATGCAATTGCACGTGAGAGCATTATACCAACTTAAGCAACCGGTCCAAACTTGGGACACCGTCCTTATTCAGTTAGCTTCATCCAAATTCGACTTTTCAACGTTAAAGGCTTGGGAAATCGAACTCACTCGCAAGGATGAGCATTCTTTAGAACACCTCATCGCGTTTCTCAACAGCTGGTGCCAAGTCCTTACAGCACTCTCATTTCAGTGCGAATGAGTCGAAACTAGTCTTCTGTGTGACATCCTGGATAAAAAACTTGTCTCTTCAAATGGACATCGTCATCCATCTGTCGAGAAAAAGCAAACCCGTTCTGCTTCTTTCAACCATCCAAGAGAACATATTAGGCCGCTCAACAAATCTTTAAAATGCACGCTCTGTAAAAAGTTTCACACTTTGTACTCGTGCAAATTCTTTAAAGAATTGCCTGTTGAAGACAGAAGGAAGTTTGTCTTCAATAATAAATATTGCCATAACTGCCTGTCACCTAAGCATTCTGCTTCTAATTGTACGTCTTCCAACCTCTGTTTTCATTGCAAAAGACCGTATCATTCTTTATAGAACTTTCATGATAAATCGAGGTCACTAGTACCTGCTTCTTCAAACTCCATGCAGAGCAGCTCCGAACAAACTAATGCTTCTTACTGCATTTCTAACGCCGAAACTTCTCACAGTGCGCAAGTCCTGTTGTCCACTGTACAATTCGAAATCCAAGATAAATGTGGAAATTGGTTTCGAACCCGCGGTCTTCTTGACTCCGCTTCAACTCACAGCTTTGTTTCGCAATCGTTAATTAAAAACTAGGTCTTTCTTCAACACCTACTACCATCAATGCATCCGGCATTGACAATTTGAAAACTCAAGCCTTGCAGTCTTCAAAATTGAAAATCAGAGACATTTGTCAAAGAAACACCAATCTTAAATTAAACTGTCTCATTCTTACCAGTATTGGCAAGGACACTCCTAGCAGCTCTATTAATACTTCCGGTTTAAAGATTCCTTCGCATTTAAGGTTAGCTGATCCTCAGTTTAATGCTCAAGGCCCCATTGATATACTTTTCAGTGCCAATATTTTCTGGAATTGCCTTCGTAAACAAACCCGTAGGCTATCTTCGAACGTGGTCGCCAGAGACACCGATTTTGGTTGGGTCATTACTGGTCAAATACAACATCCCAGTCTTCAAACCAAATCGCAATGTCATTTTGTTACTGCTGATTCAAATCCCTTTTCTGAAAAAGAGAACGCTTATGTTTCCGATCTCAATACATTTGAAAAACACTTGCCGAAGCGATGTCTCATTGTAAACAACTACGTCACCTTTGTAAGTTGTTTAAATGGTTTTGCCTTATTTCCGCACAAAATGGCAATTCAAGTTCGCCTCGCCTTGGGTCACTTGGTTTACCTTCTCATGTCATTTTTTGCAGCAGGTAATTGTTTAAACTTCCTGTCGAAAACTATCTTCCCCTTGTGTAAAACCATGGCTATCAGTCACCATCATTTCGCTGTAAGCTATGTTTCACTTCTCTCGCTATTTAGTAGGATGGCCATGGCCGCCTCGTTCCCTCTTCCTCACACTCGGAAGCCGCGTTTGAAACCGCTTGAAAATCTGAGTTCTCTAGCATCTAGAATAACTATTCTTACGCATAAACTCCTTATCAATGTCCCAGCTTCTCCTCTTTGTTCGGAAGAATTAAGCTTCTTTCTTTTGAAAATAGTCGGAAATCGTGATCCTCAAAATTATGCGAAATTGATTACTTACTTTATTTCATATGTCTTTAAATTGGTTTTTCACGTCCAAGCTACGGATGACTGCATGCCGTGTTACTTGAAGTTCCGCTTTAAGTCTCGGCTGATTGCACTCGCTTTGTTTGTTTATTTTGAACTGCTTGTTTGTCCATCTCGTTTGTATACAAGCCCGGGTAAGGCCAAGCTGCCGTTTACTTCCTCTATGCTTGACAAAGGTCAGAGCAAGTTTTCCTTATCTAAACTTTGGCTCACTGCCAACCATTGTCCTTCGAGTTGCTCCCGTAATTTAGAGAGCTGCTCACATCCTTACCAAAGTAAACTTGTTCTGGTCAAGGACTCTTTCAGCTATTTATATTCGTTATCTCGCTGTACTATGTGGGTCAAGGTCGTGTTAACCTCACTTGCTCAGACTCGTATCCTATAGCTGTTTCGATCACTGTTTCATAACATCGTTGCATATTTTTATGTGCGCATGTATTGCACCCTGCTTACATATTTTGCACTTTTATTTTTCATTGTTAAACAAACCTATTTTTTCTCGTCGTTACACTCGATGTGTTTTTGCATCTATGCTTGTTACGTCACGTTTCTTGTGGACTTAAATATTTTTCTGATTAACCCTTTTGATGCTTATTATAACTTAGGGTCATTGTTTATGGCTACTAGATTGTTGTTACCTATGGCGTTCTTGCCTTCTACTCGCATAGTTCCTTTTTTATTTGGTATATTCTTATCCTTAAACGATGTACTTGTTTCTATACGCTTTGTTCAAATTTGTTAACTCTCGTTTCGCATCTTGTCGCGATCTTCACTAGAGCTTTATTTCTCGCTGCTTCTAGCTACTTGGTGATTGACAGCGTTGTTAATTCGCGCCCATCGTCCCCGCATTCTAATAACCCTGATAACTTGCTTCCACTTTCACCTGGTCAGTTCCTCATAGGTGCTTCCCCTTTTTCCCTTTCTCCCTCTAGCATAGATCTTTGGCGAAATGACCGATTGTTACCCAGGAGGGAAAGGAAGAGACAGAGAAAGAATGATCGCTACTACCAATGTGTTTATTATAAAACCTCTTTCATATTGTGTTCTTGTTCTTTGCTGGTGTTTGCTGTTGCCCCCAACATGGTGTATTTTTGCAAATACACGAAAAGAAAGAATTAGCTTTTGCTGTTCTTCATTACTTTATATCAGTCCATTTATTTACATTTTTTCCGCACTCACCAACATCGAACTGTTACCTCCTGTTTGCCCCGTGCATTTGTTCATTTTTCTGTCAGTTTTTTTTACAGAAACGCATATTCCGTCGAACCAGCCTGACAGCGTCCCATCGCTGCCATCCGAACTTCCATTGCTTCAAGCCATGAAGACTTCTACATTAATCCGCAGGGCGTCGTGTTCTTCACCAACCAACTACTCCATGAAGACATTGCTCCAAGAAGAATTTTGTTTTTGTAAAGTTTTTTCATGTTTATGTATAACCTCTTTGTTCCCTCCCCTTACTCGCCCGTTTTCCCCTCTCCTCGCCCGCCCACTGCGTTGTCGCCCTCCTTCAGCGGTGCGCGCTGCTCGCTCGTTCACTTCGTCTCGACTTGTCTCCGTGTCGTGGGCAACCGCTCACCCTCTCAAGTGCACTCAACTTCTTGTTGGACATGCCGTCTAGCAGGCTTCACTTGTACGTCGGAAGTCAAACCAGTCAGTTAGAGCTTAACTAAAGCTCGCCTCCCCTCCTCCACTCAAGAGGCAAATTTTAAACTCGACGCCTTGTTCAAGTTTTAGTATCAATCGTCAACAGCAACATCGCCTTCTTCATGAAGCAAAGATAAGTACCGACTTCATGTTTTAACCACATTCTCATCGCTTTTAAATGGCTTAATGCTTTTATTTGGATTTTATAGGCAGTGATAGTTGCTATGTGAAAATAACTGCTTTCTAGAGACCTTCTTGATCAAACTTAAACTATCAAGTCTAACTTTCAATATGAAAGATTTTCTGAGATGTTATCTCACATCGAGGGATATTTCCAAAATACCCACTGTCTATATAATCTAGCTTTCCACCAAGGGATTCTCTACCCAATTTAAACAAGTCATCATTGCTGTGGAACCTTCCAGAACCTACACTCTATCTACCAGTTATACTGTCATGTACTTTCCACTCACATATGGGAATACTTTTTCAAACTAAGGAATCTTCCTTATGAACTGCTAATCAATATCTAATTTTTCTTCCTCCGTTGGGATTTTTCTGGTGCATTCAACTATAACCTACAGGTTTCTCAAGCAATAGACTCTCGCTAATCTAGTGTAACTAGTTATTTTCCACCATTGCAATAAATTTCTTTGCCATCAACGTTTTGTGCTACTACAGTGAACTTTTCAACTATATCAACAGACTATAGTGAAACCAGTGCCTGTTCAACTTTTCATCCGCGTTGCGCTCGTCCGAGTACAATAAATTCGGCCATGAACACTTTTCCACAATCCCATTTGAACTTTCCCAAACCCTTTACTAACAAACTAAAATAATAAAATTGTTACTTTAGGTCTTTTTTCAATGAGGTGTCACTCTACATAAGTGCCCTCCCTTATTTGCTCCATGTATAAAGAATTAATGTCTGTAAAACTTCGTGTCTTGTACACGCCTTAAATTATGTTGTTTCTCCCTTCTAATGAGGGAATCCAATTCTTTCTACTCAAAAGTGAGTTATCTCTAGGTTTCACGAAAGGGAAACTTGCCCCATTTTCCTCGTGATCCCTACTTAAACATAGGAGTTCTAGAAACTTCCTTTCAATTGTTCTTTTCAGGTTTCACAATAAGTGACCTGCCCTATTTGTATAATCCAACCAAGTATTTCTGTATCAATACAAGAAGTTAGAAACTTCTATTTCATTTCTTCCTGTTTTTGTTATTACTTTCGAAGTAGTTATTATTTCTAAGATACTTATCTAGAAATCCCTAAAGTACACACCTTGTAGTTGATTTATTGTTTAACTTTAATTACGTCAATTATCTTTAAATTTTTCATTTATTTATCTTAGCCATTTCAAAATCTTACGAAGATTTTAAAGCATATAAATGGTTTAAAACCAAAAGAATTATCAATTGCCTGGCGCAAGCTTTAGATGTTTTCGGAGGTCTGCGACCCCAATTGTTTATAAAAAATCAAAATTATATATTTGTTACAAAAACTACTTCCTTTTACATTTTTAAATAAATCAAAGATTTGTTTTTTGCTTTATCTTTTCTCTAACATAACGGTTAGGCAAGATCCTGTCTTCCTTGACTCTTCCTATTTAATAAAAATAAATCTATTGATAGGGTGTTCACCACTTGTTGCATTTGAGCAAGAACTCTTAGTTATAACTTATGTCAAACTCTCTTCCTATTTCTCCATCCTTTTTCTCCAGTCCGAAACCCACTTCTCTTTCATCATCATTTTCCCTTGGGGGTTAGGTTATTCCCAAGCTAATAATCTACCCACTACTGTCTTGGAATACAAGATAACCAACATAATAAAACTAAAATTTACTTTCAGATGATCTAAAACCATAAGATTCCATGACTGTTTAAATCTACCCCACGTTCAAATATATATTGAGCCAGAATTTCTAGTCTGAGATTCAGATTTGAAATGTCTCCAAATTTTACATTGCATAAATGAGATTCTATTGACGCTGGATATTGGCACAAGGCTTCAAGAAGCACAGTCACGTGATGACAGGCCAGCAGCACAGGTTTTCGGATGAAAATGATGATGATGATAATTGTTGTTTTAAGGGGCCTAACATCTAGGTTATCGGCCCCTGATGGTTTGGGTGATCGTGAAGATTAAAATGAAATTCAAACGTAAAACTAAAACTAACTACTAACTTACATTCTAGAAGAAGAAATTGAAAATTAAAGGAGTATAAGGCAAATAAAGGACAGGAGGAAAAGAAATGCCCTCAACCCTCGAAGAATGTGGATTGAGGGACTTGGAAGGAAGGAGAGCCATGAAAGGCAGATAGGAAAGTGAAAGAGGAGAGGGTCCGCCCCACAGGTAAGGGACAAAAGGGGGAAAACGGTCCGAGCTCTGGAATCCCTCGGGGTCGCCAACTCCTGAACTCGCCAGCCTTGACCCCTGAGGGTGTCGCATTATCGAGGGTGCACCAAAAGTGGTGGGGCTACATACACCCGGCCTCCTTGAGGGCCTTGAGCAGAAGGCAGGAGATAACATGAAAAGAAAAAGAAGGCTGACCCCTCGCCGAAGGATGGAATCAGAAAAGATGAGACAAGGGAAAATTTAGGCAGGAAAGGAAGAGACTCCCTAGGCCTCAGATACCCTAATACCGTCGGGGTCGGAAGAGAACAAGAATTGACCAAGTGAGATCGACAGGAAAGAGAGGAGCCCGGTACAAGTAAGTGGAAGCAATGCCGGACTCAGCTGGGGTCCCGTGGTTGCCAACTCACGTCCCACTAGATGTTAGCCCCTGGGGGAGGAGGGAATAAAATGAGTGGCTCAATCTAAACATAGAATAAAACAAAATATAAATTGGCATGTGCAGCAAATAATAGGAAATTAACACTGGAGTGAGTCACGGCACGAGGTGATTACTGCTTTGTGGTCACATGACCAGATCGGGATATTAACAAAATAACGAAGTCGGTAATTAGAGTAAAATAATTGTTACGGAAGTTCCAGAAGAAATATGATTACACTTAGAATAGAGAAAATTTCCAGACGAAAATTATTATGTATTTCGATTGTGAAGATTGGAAGTATTTGATAAAATACTCGTATCACGATTTTCTCGAAGCGTGAGTGCCAAATTTCTTTCGTGAGGAAATGAGCCATTTCAGGAGAAGCTTATTACTCTGGTTCTTTTAAGGAGTTAGACTTATTGTTGAATTCGAGTCCAGGCACGGTCCTGTGAGATTATTGTTGACGGCCGATGCGAGTGCACCAGCGGTCAAGGTTTTGAGGAAAGACGCACTACGATTTTGTGGACTTGTAAAAGTCCCGTCGAGGACTTAGAAATGTTTGCACTAGCGTAAATCTACTATGAAGACCGAGTGACATTATTTAACTTTGGTAATTGAGTTCATACTAGAATTGAATATTTGAGGTTTTTGGTAGGTGAAATATTACGAACATTCTACGGAAATATGACCATTTTCTTAAACGAAGGATTTTCAATAAAATATCCCAGTAATATTGTAACGCCGATAGCTTCGTTACTAAGGAACTTTAATAATTTCTACGAGATTTGCACAGTTCTAAGTGAAATATTACGAACATTTCGACGGAGATTTCGAGGAATTCCAGTCAACAACTTTTCATACTTCTTCGAAGATGAAATTAATTCCTGAAATGATTGAAATTGTTTTCGATATTGAAATGAAAGTGGAAATGACCGAGTGGACATGCATCAGGGAACACTACAATGAGAAAATAGACTGATCTACGGTAATCAGCTAACAGCAACTACGAGTATGGAAAGATCGGGAGTAACTTAAAACTACTCAAAACTAGTCTAAATTCAAAAATAAAATTAATTAAAATACTCTCGACGAAAGTCAACTTCACAATGACCTCAAGAATATCTAGAAGCAACAGCAGGAAAGAGAAAGATGATTTGAACAAGGTTAGACTCAGGTCACGATCCCAGTTCATTTCTAGAACTAGGGCAACGCGAGGGCGAGGTCAATTCGAGCCCAGAACGAGGCAGCAGAGACGCAGTCCAGATGGCTGGAGAGAACAAGGTGATACCAGGAGGAGACATCAGAACGAGGTGATACCAGGAGGAGACATCAGAACAAGGTGATACCAGGAGCAGACATCAGAACGAGGTGATACCAGGAGGAGACATCAGAACGAGGTGATACCAGGAGGAGAAATCAGAACGAGGCAGCAGAGACTCAGTCCAGATGGCTGGAGAGAACAAGGTGATACCAGGAGCAAACATCAGAACGAGTCCCGGTATATCATTCTGATACATTTATTCCATCAGCTGTTGAAGACATCGAAAGGTAGAAGAGATTCCTTTACGTAGAATTTTGTCGAGTATTTAGAATTCCCATGAGAAACCCTTTTCAATGTTTTTATTATTTGTCGATTTGAATATTTAGTATTTGGACTTCGTAAATATTTTTGAATTTAGATTTGATCTTTATTCTTCGACGAGCGAGATTTTATTGCGGTGGATTTTACCGTAAATTTAGTTTTAGTGTGCGATTGGATATTTCGTTAATATTTTATTGGGAGATGTGCTTAACTCGACCGTATTTTTGTAGGAAGTAGGCATTAAATAGTTTCCTTATAAGTGTGCAAGACTTGATTTTATATTGTGAAACGGTCTTACCTTTCTTGAAGTTGTTGTAGCAGTGGAAACGTGCGTCTTTAATCCTGTGCTGGGCCCAGGTAACAGGATTAGGGGATGATGAAATATGACCAGAATAATGGTAGATCAAAAGGGACAGAAATGTATCAGCGGCGTGGACTGAACGTACATTCACATGGCAGTGGATGCAAGTTCAATACGATGCCGTACTTATAATAGACCATGGGCCTAGCCTAGAACCAAAGGAAATAGCATAACAAAAAATATATAAACTATCCAATGAAAGAATGTACTCAGAGACAACGCAGATGTAATAGAGAGGTAGTGTATTGATCAATAAGGAAAAGATAGGTATTGACGAGGAAGCGATACACACTAAAAGTTAGGTTAAGGTAATGAAAAACACATGAAGTTGCAGTAAGGTAAAGGATGAATGAGTGTGACGTTTATGTCATGGACATAAGAGGGAGGGAGAGGTTCGTTAAGGGAAAAGTATGCACGTACAGTGCCAAGTTAAATTGTGAAAAATAAAAAGATTAAACGGCTAGACAAGGGAGTCAGGAAATGGACATGCCGACAAAGTAGTGAACGGTATTCCGTTAAGCCCAGAAGATTGAGGCAATAAATATGTAAAATCCATCAAGATAAGTTACGGTAAGGAAGTAGGAATAAAGCTCAGTACAGTGAAGGAAGATACGTACGATCAAGGGGGATTAGGTAGACACAAAGACTTGCGTGAGAAAGAACGCAATCATGTACGATAAGGGGGGATTAGGTAGACAAAAAAGACTTGCGTGAGAAAAGACGCACTCATATGCAATAAAGGAACAGAGGTAAAGGAAAGTATATAATGTGGTGTACGGCATAGGCCTTACTTGGGGCAAAGAAACCACGCAGTAAGCCAAAGATCCGTAACACACACAAAATACACACGGGACAAAAAGGGGGAGGTAAAGATAAATAGAAACAGCACTCAGAGGAAACAAACATGCACACGGTGGACATACTATATTAGGTGAAACACCATAGTATTCCACAAGAAAGCTTCACACACACATGCACACGGTGGACATACTATATTAGGTGAAACACCATAGTATTCCACAAGAATGATTCACACACACATGCAAAACAAAGAGACCTTACCTTGATGGCATCGGAGTGAAGTAAACATCACAGAATGAAGATAAAAGAAACGAAGATTTAGTTAAGTGACGTCAGTACGCGCACTTCTCAAATTTAAACAATACAAATATATAAAGGGAGCAAGGCATCCCGAAAATGGGAGCGGGAGCTCAAGAAAAACACGTAAACCCTACATTGGAAAAAAACAGAAGGAGTTGTCCCTGGTAACAGAGAAGCTGATCTGCTCAGTTATTCTGGCCAGTAATAACCGAGAAGAAGAGAGAACAATTGGCACAAGAGAAGGAAAAGTAAAGGGGCGTAAATTAAAATGGTTCAATTGGTTCTTATTTGAACATTAAAGTAATGCGAGATAGACATTGTATAACAGGACAATATTATAATTATCAATTTTTAAACGAAAATAATTGAGATTTCTCAGTAAGTCTATCAGACGATAACAGATGATCACTTAATTTTACGCAGAAGTGAGTTTGAAATGTGACAGAAACTCAATAAAGGTTTTGTTAAATACTGAAACGAATTGTAAGGACTATACATGTTTAAATGGAAATTTAAAGCATTTTGAGTAGCAAATGCAGATAGCATTAGAATGTGGAGAGAGAATTTAACCCTTTGACTGCCAACGTCCGATTGATCGGACGTTCCCTAAAAATGTAGTTTCCAAGTTACTTATTCGTTTTAATAGTTCACAATATATGTTTTGGTCTAGTAGTGGATTAAAAAGACTGTATACAACAAGTGTTAAAGTTTGTCACACTGGGGAACTTGCTGCTGAGTAACCAAGCGCAAATTCAGCTATCGCGGGCGGGCAACGAACCCTTTCAACTTTTACCGGAAAAAAAATGAACGCAATTGTTCGGTATACAGCATGATTAGTACAATTCGAGGGGGTAGAAGAAAAAAGACCAGATACATTTCTAATGAATGTGCCTCTCTAAACACAATTGCTAGGGCGCGTAATAAGCATGTGTAAATGTTAGGTAATTAGTTTCTTCTCATCCAGACAGTGAATTCTGGAGTGTTCAATTGTGTGAAGTAGTGAAATAGACATTAGTAAACATTTTTACTTAGGAGTAGACTGGAACTGCAGCCATTTGCATATAATGTAAGCATTAGAAAATTTCATGTTACAGTAATAAAAATAATAATAAATTATTGTAGCTGTAATATTTTATAGAAAGCTCAAATTTTTAGAGACTATGTGATATTGGATACATCACCTCTCTAAAATAAAGCAGTTTTCGAACGTAAAAATATTTTTTTATTCTTAACGATTTTTGATCATGAATTTTCTATTAACATTTTTTAAGTAAATATTTATTTCCATTATCACTGCATTTAATATAAATTATAGAATAAGAGTCCATTAAGTACATTAATAAACACCACTGTTAAAAGGAGCATCCAATATACATAAATAGTTCAGAAGTTATTGCGTATAATTTACCGCAGATTAGGCCTTGGCAGTATAGGGTACGGACACCGCGTATATGGCTGGCGGTCAAAGGGTTAAACATTGTTGATTGCAACAATTATGAACGACAAGCTGGGAAGTATTATTATTAACTTGTAATGATGAATGTTGTGGATTTTTAATTCGTTGAAGTAGGCCTACTGCAAGTATGTGAAACATGTCTTACGTAGGAGATAGTCTGCAGACTTTTAATTGCTGGAAGTGCGCATTGTTGTAATAATTGAGCATGAAAGAAGGTATTTTATATTGGAATTTGGATTCCAATCGATCATGTTGAAGATGGGAATATTTGTAACAGAGTTAATAAGTGGAAAGTTGTTGTTTTTGAATTATCGTGGCAGCTTAAAGGTGAAGCTATATTTTGGGAACTGAATCTTGTGGAGATGTTGAAGGCCTATGTGAAGATTTATCCACATGTGTCTGTATTATAGTATATGAGAAAGCTGTATAAGATAATGATGCGTTAATTTGATGTTTAAAGGCGACTATAGAATGTCATGTATCGTCGGAAAACGCACGAATTAGGAAATTGCATTGAAGCAATATTTCATTGTTATTATTATTAATAGATTGAACCAGAGCTGGATTATTAAAGCACGAGCTAGGCTTTGTTGAACGGCCATGACACACTATTACGACGAACACAAGCAATGTAATTTTGAGTCGGTGCTTCTCGATTTTCATAAATTCCTGTTTGTCTTTCTTCAAAAAGTTCAAAGACGAGTTATGGCAGTGAAACTCGCAGACAGACAGACAGACAATGCTACGAGTTAGATATTGTAAAAATGTTGTAGATAAATTGTAAATAGTTAAAAGAGATTGGACCCTCAGAGATAGAATGGAGATTCGTGATGTATAGAGTAATTGTATTTACTTTTGATGAACCGAACTTATGGTATTATTTTAATTTAGGGTTGTTATTTCATTTATAAACTCAGAACGTATTGTAACGTTTTTAGGGTTCGTAATAACAGTGGTCCATCACAAACTTAGAGATGTCAACTAAGGACGCTCAAAGCTACTTCGACGACGAGATGCAATCTGAAGAAGATGAACGGAAGACGCCAATGTTCCAGGTTCCAGTTTCTAGGCCACAAGCCGAGAAGAAACAAGACCATGCAGCGAGACGAGGGAGACAGGTGGTTGCAGCACGGGGGAGAGGAACGCGCTCAGCTGTTCGCCATGCTCCAAGCACCTACTCGCTTCAGACAGGCGACCAGCGCACGCCAGCCCAGGGGAGAAACATCGAACCTATTGGACGAGGTATTTCAGAAGCAGATCATCGGAAAGGTACAGAATTGACTGATCCACTATCTCAGTAGATTGTTGTAGTATTTGTAGGTATTTCAAGGGTGACCAATTCATTTTGTAGATTTTCTATAGAATAACTCATGCTATTATTCCGTCTATTTTAGAGATTTCTTTGTAATTTTCATTTACGTCAACGTGAGTCGTTTTAGACGTAATTTTACTTGTATTTGGACGTAGATATTTCGTTTTAGTATTTCTTTAGGAACGTTTAACATACTCACTGTTGACGAAAACTGTTTTATGCAAGTGAATGCATCGATCGTTACACTTGCGTGATAAGCAAATTGTTTTCCTCAATATTGCTAGGTTACATCGTTATTCAACGAAAGCACTTATGTAAAATGATATAACACTGTTAAATAACATTTTAAGAAGACAGAGTCAAACTGAAACAATGTTTAATTATTATAAACAATAATATTGTACAAGAACAATTCCAATTGTGGAATGTCAACATTATATGACGTTAATTAAGTCACGGATAATTGTTATAACCGATATAAATGTCAGATAGGATTACATTGTCGACAATGGAAGTCCAGTGATGCCTATAATTAGCAACAATTACTTTGCAATAAAGTGCTGTAACGAAATCAAAGACCAGGAGACTTATAGATCTACCTGAAGTCTAATATGTGTTGAAATAAGTTTAAATATGAATAGTTGATTCATGAATGTTTACCAGAAGCGGAAAGAAAAGCTTTATTGTTATTAAATGGGAACGACGAGCGGACTACCGTTTAACGTGGAAATATAGTATGTTCAAAAGGTTTATGAACGAAATATATTAATGAAATTTACGTGGAATGATATACTAGATGTAAAGTTGTGAACAAGAATATTAATGATGTTTAGAGCACGAAGATAATTAATTTAGAGATGAGGAGGTTAGGAGTGCGTCATGAACCATATGGCACATGTAGTGTTTACCTAGTAGGACCACTGATTCTTCTACAAGTATGTAGCAAGATGGGTTTGTATTGGAGGAATGCCGTGCTGTATTAATGTAATGATCATTGTTGAGAAGAGAGAAAGGAAATATGTCATGTTTGGAAAGCGTAGTTGACGCTAATATGAAGTGTTGTTCACGTACATGAAAGGATTATGAGTATTGCCGTTGGAGCAAAGTATTACTACAGTGTGTTGGAAAAGTAACTGGCATTAGGATTGTACAGTATTTGTGTGCTTATCATGTCAGTCAGCGTTATTATCAAATCCACGACTTCTATTATGTAATCACGTAGTGCCGTCTCAATCTTTGATGTTATTATTATTATTATTATTATTTATTGCTATGACAATCTAGAACTATAATCAACTTAACCGTTTGTTACAATTAGTTCAACTAACTACGACAGAAACTCAAGTCATACTAGAATTCATTATTTTGTGAACAAGTGTTGGAAAGAATTGTTTGTAAGACAGAAGCGCTTATAGATTGACAGTCACGTCAGATCTAGTAAAGATTTTTGAATACCGTGCTGGACACGGTAATTTCACTTATATAAATATATTATTGTCCTTATAGTTGATATCTTATTCAGTTTATATTCACGTGTGAAACAGACCCGTGTATATAGTAGGGTTTTGTATTGTAAAAATAATTTCTTTGGAGAACAGCTGATCTCAGATCAGACTGCTCATTGTGAACGAGTCACAGGGTGACTGTTAAGTGCATCCATTCTATATTTATTTTGAATTTTACGTTCATGCAACATAATTCTTATCGATACTGCATTTTAAGGGTAGAATGTTTATCTACCAGCTTATATACTTATAATTTCATTTTTATTCAATTTATTGGTGATAGGGAACGTTATATGTCTGTAAAATTTTAGTAAGTAAACCTCAGGCACTATTTGGTTTGCCTGTTCATATTTTTATAGAAACTGATCATCTTTTCATTTCGCAATCGACGTGCGTTAATACTGCCAGTTAGTTACTAGAACTCACTTAGTCTCAACTTCACCGATCACGATCGAGATTCGAGATTCTCGTACTTTGATTTACTAGTAAATGTTTAACTGATTAGTAGTGTGATTGCATGACTGTATGCGTCAACGGTTTCCTAGTCATTCACCCAGTAGGGAAGTGTTGATGTATCTGGCTGGGTATCGACGTCCTTACAATCCTTTTCCATCTTAGCGGATATGGGTGGTGGCTAATGTGAGATTCGGGCGCAGTATATGTGGCAAAATTTAGTAGAGATCAGATGATTAGGTTGGTCGTAATTTGATTTAAGCCTTTTACATTTGGGTAACCACCATTACGTTTCCGTCAAGATGGCGGCGATATAAAACATGACACTGGAATGCCCTTTGCTAGTGCTACCTCTGTACCAAATTTCGTTCAATTCAATTTCACCGTGTTTGAATTGATAGGGGGAATAGATTAACACACATACATGGCCACCATCTGCAAACTATTGGGCTGATGATCTTGTAGTTTGGTCAAAATATGCTTCCCACATAATGGTATAGGCGGCTTCGGTGGCGTAGTTGGTAACATGCTAAGTTTCTATGCCCAAGATCGCGGGTTCAATTCCGGCCGAAGTCGTCGGATTTTTAAGTGCGTTAAAAATCCCTCAGAATGCCTTCCTTCGGAGGGGAAGTAAAGCCGGCGGTCCCATGTCATAGAGTTATGGCATGTTAAAAAAACTTCCACTAATTACACCTGTGTGAATCTAAATTGCTAAGAATGTGAACAACGCTCTTAGGCTCCTACGTTCGTTGTAAGAGCCGACTGCTGTGGCGTCTGGTAGCTAAGTTCTGAACTGTAGTCGTTGACGGTGGCGTTTGGCGGCTAAAGTAGGAACTATTTGAAACATGCGAAAGTCTGCAGTCCTTACTTGAATTAAAAATTGTAAATTAGTGTGTGTTATCTGTTTTTTAATTCAATTAAGGACTGCAGACTTGATGTGTGTACAATTATCACCGGTTATCAGACAGATTCTACACACACACACCCAAAGTACACGTGGCTACATGACCGCGTTGTCAGAGCCCCTATACTTAAAAACCAACCAACCATAATGGTATGTTGTTGCAAAATTTGGTCGAGATCAGATTATTAGGTTGGTCATAATTTGATTTATGCTTTTAACATTTGGGTGGCCGCCATTACGTTTTCGTCAAGATGGTGGCGATATAAACATGACACTGAGGTGCCCTTTGCTAGTGCTACCCCTGTACTATATTTTGTTCAATTCGGTTTCACCGTGTTTGAATAGATAGGGGGATTCGATTTGCGCACATACATGGCCGCTATCCGCAAATTATTGGGTTGTTGACCTTGTAGTTTGGTCTAAAGAGTTTTCATACATAATGGTATAATGTTGCAAAATTTGGCGGAGATCAGATTATTAGGTTGGTCATAATTTGATTTATGCTTTTAACATTTGGGTTGCCGCCATTACGTTTTCGTCAAGATGGCGGCGATATAAAACATGACGCTAAAGTGTCCTATGCTAGTGCTACCTCTGCACCAAGTTTCGCTCAATTTGGCTTCACCGTGTTTGAATTGATAGGGAGAATCTATTTGCACACATACATGTCCGCCATCTGCAAACTATTGGGCTGATGACCTTGTAGTTTAATCAGAAGTCACTTGCCATAAATACATACGTTGTTGCAAAATTTGGTAGAGATCGGATGATTAGGTAAGTCGTAATTTGATTTAAGCTTTGGACATTTGGGAGGCCACCATTACGTTTTCCTCAAGATGATGGCGATATAAAACATGACACTGAGGTGCTTTTAGCTAGTTCTACCTCTGTACCAAATTTTGTTCAATTCGGGATCACGGTGTTCGAATTGATAGGGGGGGGGGGGGGACCACATTCAGAGTACACACACACATACACACAAGTTTTGGCTCTGTGTAGATCTCATAAGTCTACTTTCATTTTTTGCAAAAAAAACGCTAAGACAGCCTTGAAGCCATTCTTCAGTGTTGCCACATTAACAATTAATATTGTGTCTTTCAGTCGGTCAACGTAAGAATCATTCCAATTACCGTAAAATGGAAAAGAGACTGAACTAAATTACAAAGGATTAAGATTTATATACATTATTGAGGACTATTGAAGAAGGGATGACATGTTTTTGTTCGTCAAGCGAGCATCATCAGATCCAAATAAACAAGACAAATACCTCTACAAAACACCATCAAACCTGCAGTGACTGCCCTCTGAAAACAAAATACAAGAAAACCCGCTAGGAAACGTAGTGACTGTGGTAACTATTACTGAAACATATTAAGGCATTAATCTGAAATAAAAACTATTCATTTTAATGACGCAAAACTTAGATATGACTATACCATCAACAAATATAGTATTGTTCCCCCGAACTAATCTATCTTCGTAGATTATAGAGTCTCGCCGCTATGGATTTGCCCATATGGTGCCGATATATATCGGTCGAGGGGGCATCTGATAAAAATGCCACTGGCCGATCCATGTATTTTTTTGTTTGTTTTATTTCTAGACACACAGATATTTAACTAATGTAACGAAGACAACGCGGGAACCATTCCTTCTCAGATGATCTCGATAAGTTTAAGTTCCATGAATAACTGCATTTATAATAGGTATTCTTTGAGCATGCTGCAGTCAACTGACTTCCCGCGTGTGTTATCTTCTGAAGTATTTGAGCTTATTAATATACGTGGTGATGAATATGGCTCGCTCCTTCAGCGAAGGGGCAATAAATACGGTTTTTGTGCTAATTGCCCAGTCAAATTAGAATTTTTCGAGGAATTAATTTACAGAAAGCTGGGAGTCGTTTTAATACCTTCGTTCGGTCCTAAATGCATGTAGGCTAATCAGAGTTTGCACCATCCCAAGAGGTGTGCATAACTTTTGGAACACAAATAACGCTGAAATTGTTTCCTCTTTTTTCAGGATTTTGCTTGTAGCTCGAAAACGGTACATCGGACGGAAAATATTAATCAGTTCCATTTTAAGGAGGTTAAAATCTGCGCCGAATGAACATCTGAACCTTCAAATTCGGTTCACTCGTATAATCAAAATCGAAGGTTCAAAGTTGGAAAAACTTCTCATTTAGGTGCAAACTTACATTTTGCGACTTTCCAAGACCACATATCATTGAAACAGATTCGCCTGTTGAAAAACCCATATAATAAAAGTTGTAGAGCAGTAGATAATAACATTTCACGTTATATAGACAATTTTGCCAAGTCCTTTTAATTTCAAATGACTAGTTAACTAATGTAATCACAACATTAATAATATTTAATGAAATTCCGAAAATAGCGAATCTTTCCGAAAATAGGCATGTTCGTGTTAAGACATAATTATGTAAGTACGAAAATTCAATCTACCTACTCTGATCACTGCTAAGAACATTTCAATTCAAATATCAAAGATATACGCAAATCAGTAAACTAGTTATATAAATGTAGACACTCTGAGTAGTGATTCGGAGTAGTACGAATGAAAAACAATTTAATTAGAACAAAGTTGTGTATTGACATTCTTTAATTAGTAACCATTATTAATAATAATTAATACAGTATTAGGAACATTTAAAATTGACATACATTAATCAAATATGAATAGAAACATGTTATAGAAATCAATAGTCATGCAGCAGATAATTAAGGCAGCAATCATGCTCTCATTTTGTTAGATATCGATGGCCCTTCATCTACAAAGCTCTCAAGCTGGGCTGGCATGTCGAGCCACTGCTCATCGAGATCATCTGCAAAGGGACTGTCCTCACCTATTTCTGCTTCTGCGGCGATCGGTATGTGGTACACACCCTTATCCTCGAATGGTGCCGAATTCGAGCAGGACTGGCCGTGGCAGTTGAAGCAAATTGTTGAACATTATACCAACTTTCCGGCACCTGCAACTACCTGCACACCCCTTCTTACATCCGCAGGACACTGTGTTGAGGATTTCAGCTGGAGCTAGATCATCGGTGTTCATGGTGGGGAGCAGGCCATCGTCCGTCCACTTCCAACCCCAGCCGAGAGGATCCTTTGGTCTATCATACCAGCCTTGGATTTGGTGGTAGACACGCAGAATATGTTGGGCGTCGGCTGCGTTTGTTGATGGTAGAGAGGCCTGATTGAAAGTTGGCATTATGAGGGATTTTGAGAATATCTCGTGGCGGATTTGTCCAAGGAGGTCTCATTGGCCATAGGTGAATATTGGGCCGCAGGGAATAGTTGATCTGCTGAAATGAGGTCCTCAGGATCAGCATCTGCATGGTGGAAAACCTTGACAGCCTCCTGTAAAGCCGTGTTGTTTTCAAGGAGTTTGAAACACTTCAACTTCGCATGGCGATAGAATGCAGAGGTTGTACCACACCCACTGATAGCATGTAAGAACAGTAGGTTCTGTTTGACAGCAGACGAGAAGTTGAAGTACCTCGGAGAGTAAAACGAGTTCTGAGAGGTCCACTTTCCATGTTTCATGAGGTAAATGTTAGAATTTGGTGCTTTGGCAGTTAATAGCATCAATAGATCGGTGTCCTCCCCGATTATTATGACCGTCGCCAAGTACTCTGCCACTTGAATGGCGATATTAATGAGTGTGTCAGCACCCTTAAGAGCTTGCCTCACTTCAAACTACTGCTGTACTAATTTCTCTTGCAGCATGAAGACAAGCCGTTCTTTATTGCTGTCGTTGGACAAAAATTGCTCTTTCGGCATGGTTGCAGTCATCGTTTCAGTGAACACTACGTTAGATGAAGAGTGCATGCTTTTACGGCGAAGACGCTCAGCTGGTTTTGTGTTCTTTACTGATGCATCATCAGGGTAGTGGCAGGGTTGTAGTATTGTCAACGTATTAGGAGAGAATTGTTGAAAAATTTTCCTTGGATTCCCAAACCACTCGATGTAGAAGGAACCCCCAACAATGACAATGGCACGACCTGCAAGAGCTGGTGGATCAGTAACTGGTGAAAGTAAATTGTAGAACTCAGATTTCTTTGTTTTCCGCATTCCTGTTTCATCAAAGATAGAAAGGGGATAAGGAGCTAACTCAAACAAATAATAATGTTTGATCAGTTCCTCAGTTTTTTAAGAAGTGTTATGCTCGGAAAAGTGTATCTGGATTTACTGGTATATCTTCGCCGTGAATCCTGACTTTCGTGTTGAAAGCTTTAAGAGGAACTACTCTGTTTTTTTTTTCGTAGAAACTTGACATTACTGAAGTCGTTGACAATAATCTTAGCAATACAATGAATCCCTTTATCAAACGCTTCATGGCAGTCAATTTTCACATCGCCAGTTACTCCTGTGCTAATGGACATCACAAATTGTCCAGTTGGGATGGGATAGTGGAATGGAAACCAGTCAAGAAGGATCGCAACATCTACATCGTCCCTCTGTACCTTTAAAAACCTAGCGTCGATGTGCTGCTTTGAAGTACCATACGTCACGCCACAAAAGTCTTCCACTTGTACCGCTTTCAGACACCTCATTACCACTTGCTCAATCGTCTGATCAGTGAATACACCAGACCAAAACTTGTCAGACCTTCTGATAAAAAATCAGCTGTTTCGTACATTTTGGTCGAGTTGGTATAACAACTTTGTATGAAAGAGCTGATTTTATTTTCACGATTTCAGAGTTCAATAGAACTATTCTGAAGATATGTGGTCTTGAAAAGTCGCAAAATGTAAGTTTGCGCCTAAATGAGAAATTTTCCCAGTTTTGAACTTTTGATTTCGGCTGTACCAATTAACCGAATTTCAAGTTTTAGATGTGCAGTCGGCGCAGAATATAACCTTCTTTAATATTGAAGTGATTGATATTTTCCGTCCGACGTACCGTTCTAGAGCTACAAGCAAAAACCTGAAAAGAGGAAAAATGTCAAGGTTATCTGGGTCTCAAAAGTTATGCACAACACTTGGGATGGTGCAAACTCGGATTACACGCATTTAGGAACAAACGAAGGTACTAAAACAATTTCCAGCTTTCTGGAAATTAATTCCTCAAAACACTCTTTTTAAAATCTAATTTGATTGGCCTGTAAGTGAAGTGTGTGAGAGTGAATATTCTACTGATGGCGACGGCTTTGATTTTTCTGACGAAAATCCAACTAATGCCGGAGGACTGTAAACGTATATCATTGTAGAAATTGATCGTACTCAATACCTATTTGATAAAATTACTCTATGCTTGAGATATTTATAAACAATTAAATAAATATTAACATTCTTATCACAAAATATGCTATTTAGATTGTGTAGGCTGTCAAATTTATATTAAGATTTCCAATTATTTTCTTTGTCACAGGATTATTTTTACAGATTTTATTAATACCCAAATGAAGGAAATTGTAATTATTTAGCTCCTAGTTCGCGAATAATTTGTTTACCTGCTAGAAAAAAAAATACCAACACACTATCATGAAAACTAAATTGTTTGACGTTTTGAAAACGATTGGAATAAAGTACAGGGACAGGAGGGTGATCTACAATCTATACAGAAACCAGACAGCAGTCTGGAGCGTGGCGCTCTATGGAAGTGAAACTTGCACTATTGGTGTAGCAGGAAAGAGGAGAATTGAAGAGTTAATAATGTGGTGTTACAGGAGAATGATGAAGATCAGATGGGTAGATAGGGTTACAAACGAAGAGGTATTAAGACTAGTGGGAGAGGATAGATATTTCCGGCGCCTGCTAATAAAGAGAAGAGATAGGTTGGTAGGACACATACTAAGACACCCAGGAATAGCAAGCTTAGTTATGAAAGGAAGGGTCAAGGACAAGAACTGTAAGGGTAGACCAAGGTTAGAATATGTTGAACAGATTGCCTCGGATGTAGGGTGTGGCAGCTATATAGAGATGAAACGATTAGTTCAGCACTGGGAGGCAAGGAGATCTGCATCAAACCAGTCAAAGGACTGAAGACTCAAAATACATCTTGAACAAGTAGTTCGGTGAAGAACTATACAGCCTATTTTCATATATCCTACTTATGTTAATTGCTTCTATCAACATACAAAATTTCAGTTTGATTGTTATAATAGATTCGTAGATATTGAGAAGCGACTAAATATTGCGGATGCTCGCCACGTTGGATATTTATATATGTAGGTCTTAAGAGTTATGTACTGTTACATGAAGGTTTTTGTGTACGTGTAGTATTCAAACGTCAATCGCATGATTAGGACACAAGTAAAAACAAGATTATAAATTTCGCAAAGCTGCCATCTTGTGGTTATGGAAACAATTTAAAAAATAGATGCCAGTAGATTACATTTGTATAAGGATTTACTGTACCAAGTGTCACTGCACTCAGACGGTTAAATTGCGAGAAACGTCCATGTGAATATTTATACTTCACGTCACCGCCATGTTGGATTTGTGATCACCAGGTTATTAAAAGTCCTATAGGTGAACTTATGTTCATAGCTCTTTTAAACATTAAAAAATTCAGATTGATTCGAAGATATTGAGATCCATCAAATCTTTCGGATGGTCGCCATGTTGGATTGTTATATGTATTGGCCATAGAGTCATGTACCATTATAGGAAAATTATTGCGTGGGTTAATTATTCAAACTTTCAATTGAATCGCATGAATACTACACAAGAAATAAAAACTTAATTTTAAAATTCGCACAGCCGCTATCTTGAGGTTATGTAAACAATTGAACTAAATTAGATACCAGTGCATTACAATGTGTATAAACATTTCCTGCACCAAGTTCATTGCGTTTGGATCATTAAATCGTGAGAAAGGTCTATTTAAAATTTCAAATTCACTTGGCCGCCATATTCGTTTTGTAGTTAACCGGTGTTTGTAAGTCTTCTAGGTGAAATTCCAGTAGTGCCCTTTATCTCCGTACAAAATTTCAGAGTGATACCGGTAAAAGTTTCAGAGAAATAGAATGCCGGTGAAATATTTCGCACAGCCGCCATCTTGTGGTTATATAAACAACTGAACGAAGTTACATGTCGATGCATTAAATATGTATACACACATACTGTACCTAGTTTCATTGCGTTTGGTTGGTTAAATCGCGAGAAACGTCTAATTAAAAGTCGCAACTTCGATTGGCCACCATGTTGGTTTTGTAGTTACCTGGTTTTTAAAGTCATGTAGGTGAACTTCTAGTAGTTGCCTCTATCACCGTAAAATATTCCTGGGTGATAACAGTAATAGTTTCGGAGTTAGTGAATGCTGGTGAAATATTTCGCACAGCCGCCATGTTGGATTGGTGAGACGTAACCAAAATTTGAAGGCCACGGTCGAGGTCGTCCGGAATTGTGCTATGAAATTATCGAGTTTCATTGAAATCGTTCTAGCAGTATAAAAGTTATTAGGGGGGGGACACATACCATCACACACAGACAGAAGGTGATCTCATAAGCCTATTTTTTTTTATAAATGAAAATAGGCTTAAAATATAGGAGGGAGACTATTTGTAACACTTGTAATTTCACTAAGCTTGGCTTGGTAATTTTAGCATATTCACTTATTAAGAGGGAGCGAAACTTGGGTCGTGAATCACCTTCTAATTCCAGAAATGGCCACCTGAGAGGTGAGCGCTATTCTCTCGTAATCTGCATTACCGACCATGCTACAGAGGAGAGCGCGTACGGTGGCAGGTGAGAGAGAGAGCGTTTTGCACATAGAGAGACAGAGACACTCACTGCTCTTCCCGCAGTGTTGCTAATTGCTATGATGCAAGTCAGTCGGCATTCAACCTGCACTCAGCCGACTTCTCTGTCTTCTTCCCTCAGTCTCTCTGCAGGACTTACGCAACCTGCCCAAGCGCATGCTGTGATGCAGTCAATCCTCGCCTCGTCCGTAATTCTCTCAACGTCTGCTATTCGGAACAGTTTTCTTCCCTCAGTCTCTCAGCAGGACTTTCGCAACCTGCCCAAGCGCATGTTGTGATGCAGTCAATCCTCGCCTCGTCCGTAATTCTCTCAACGTCTGCTATTCGGAACAGTTTTCTTCCCCCAGTCTCTCTGCAGGACTTTCGCAACCTGCCCAAGCGCATGCTGTGATGCAGTCAATCCTCGCCTCGTCCGTAATTCTCTCAACGTCTGCTATTCGGAACAGTTTTCTTCCCTCAGTCTCTCTGCAGGACTTTCGCAACCTGCCCAAGCGCATGTTGTGATGCAGTCAATCTTTGCCTCGTCCGTAATTCTCTCAACGTCTGCTATTCGGAACGGTATTTTTTCTTGCAACATAAAATTTCACGTGTGCCCACAATTGGGTTGTACCAAAACTACACGATGTCCACGCAGGGCCACGACGGTAGAGAGCGATCATGGGCCCCACGGTAATGACTGCCGCCCCACATTTGAGTTCTTTCCGTGAAATCCTAATATTCATATTTTTTCTTAAAATAAATTAAAATGTCAATATCTGGTTATGTGAAATTATGTGGGAAAGGGAAGCTATTCAATTTATCGATTTTTCACCAACCAGGCATTTTGCCAGGATATAATCTCATTTTATTTCAATCGTGAATTTTGTACTTTTAAATTTCGTAGCGTGCCTACATTTTCCAAGTTGCCTTTAGCATTGTAACGCCTGAAATTTCACCTACTGCCAATAGACTATGTACTGTGACCGTTTGACCGAAGTACCACGTGCACACGAGTATGAATTTCAACATCCGCCGAGCATAAGATACAAAAAAAACAATCTCGGGGTCAAAGCAAAGCAAAAGCTTCTAATAAAAAAATCATCCGGACGGATATGGAAATTCACACTCCATAAAGGATGGAAGGTAGTGCAAATAATTTGTGAATAACACCAATTTCTTAAAATACCTCAGTTTAATTTAACTGTCTGCTGGTCCTATTAGATTACAATAATCCCCAAGGGAGAAATCTAAAATTCCAGACCTGAAAATAAAGACATCCTACGTACCCCCTTGGTCCCTTATCTACATACAAATTTATAACGCACAAAATAAAGTAATTTCAGCCTCTATCCAAAAATAAATTCACAATTCTCAAAAATAATTACTGATGTCTGAGAAAATCATTTATCCATCTCAGCATCTGCTTCACTGAATTATATAAACTGTACAATTATCACTGATGTGCAGGAAAATATCAGTCCATCCTGACACCATGATTTTAATATTTACAAGAGTATCACTTGAATCAAATTTTCCCTGAAATGTTTCAACCTCTGCGGGGAAATTCACACATCTTCCACTTAATTCTGGGAAATCACATTCCCAAAACGGCGTGAAATCAAAAAAAAAAAAAACCCCAAGACAGCATTTATCCAAATACAAACATTTACTGAACTTCTGACATTTCCACTATGTCACCAAAAATACATTTTATTCACCAATTCACATAATATTTAAATCCTCTGATTTAATCGCTTCGATTTAACTTCTTTGATAATCTGCATGTAATTCAATTATTTATGTTATTCCATTCAAATAATTCCATTGCAAAAGAAAATATTATTTAGAATAATCCACATTGGCACTTTTACGAAAATTAATGGATCCATAAATGCAATCAGCTATCAGCTTAAACATTTCACTACACCAACCAATCTCTAGAAAAAATGTCTCTCATGCTATAAATTCGTTAAATAGGACACGGTAAGGCCTTCAGCAAAACTAGGACGAGACATCAACTTATTCAAATATAAACGACTACACCATGCGGGCGACTATACAACAGTCTACGAATGTAGAAATTCACCAACGATCGACCACTATTTTCCCATATGAGCGACTACATTGTCCTCATTCTAATCATATTTGAGCATGGAGCAATTATTTGACCCTCAACTCAACTTTATAAACATCCATTATTAATTCATATTTTATTTTCACATTTGACCATTATTTTTATAACGAGCCCTCAGCTACGCAGGCTGGGTTCAATGGCTTCTAATCAACCAACACGTGGGATCATGCGCTCCCTCACAAAATTCAAATATCTCGGCCTTTCGCATAGGTGTAATAAACTTTTAAAGTCTGCCCCAACACACCTAGGTTAAACTGTCGCATAATTCCAATACACAGTTCCTCATATTATACAAAAATGCGTATATGAATGACCTTCCGTTCCCAATATCAAAGATCACGCTTTCGGCATGCCCATCCATTCAAAATTAACTCCCATATTATCAACTACGATCCATTATTCCTCCAATGATTAACCGTTATTATTACCAAAATTATTATTATTATTCATTCTTGTTGGAAAATGTTCCAAACAATATAATCATTTACATATAAATATTATCATTATGGCTTGACTATCAGTCATACAGCCTTCCGATGTCATATCTCAACTTCATTTACAACGAGAAAATATTTTACATTTATTTTAAATTCAAATATAAATTTATAAATTCACAGAAAATTTCGAACTATTATTCCCAAGGAATAATATTTAAACGTAATGTGGCTATCCACATTCCTCAACTATCAACATATTCAAAAGAAGAAATTACTAACAAAAATCGAGAAAATATTTTAACAAATTAAATTAATTATAAACCATTCAATTATGAACAAATCCAAAAATTATTTCAAAGTCCCCTAACATAAGGTTTAGGCGTGGAATGGTGTAAATATCTTCCACACAATAGCCTACTGCTATATCGAAGCTAATCAGGTTGACATCCCAAACGCACTAGATTTCCATCAAAGAGATCCATTCGAAGTAAATCGGCTGATAAATCTTCAAAAGTGCAATAACGTCTTGAAATAAAATCCATAAGCGTAAACCTGCTTAGCAGACAGTATAGTCGAAATTGAGAATGCAATACACTAGCTACTTAATAATTTATTTATTTATCGTATGGCTTTTACGCCGGGAGTGTCCGAGGACATGTTCGGCTCGCCTGAGTCTGTAGCTGCTTCCAGCGGACACCCTAAAGGGTGAGCTACAAGTTCCGTTCAATTTCAAGTAGTTCCAACTTTCGCCACCAGATATCAATGATACCTAGTGACAAACGTCGGAACTTTGATAGAGCGTTCTGACGAAATTTATACTTAATAATAAAGTTGGCTTACATCTTGAAGATCTTGTAGGAATAGTCCTTCTGCTGTAGAATCCATGTAGGCCGGCTGGCACACGTTCTTTCCAGTGGACAGATGTTCCGAGTCCCTACTCGCCTATGCTCCATTATTCCGGAAGATGTTCCCAACAATCCCATGACATCTTACCTCCAGCTCTTTTAACACTTCATGGAGACTGTCCGATCTACCATTTTCCAACTACTATGATGCATGTCTGGCAACATAATGTTATAAGTATTGAAGTCCCAAGCTATCACTTGCAGCTTTGTGCCACAGAAAACTTCCTAACTCGACTGGTTCACTTCTCGTTCTAAAATATCAACTCCGGGTATGAAATCATGTTTCAACCAACACTGTTTTCCTTTCGATCCTCGCGTTCGGTATCTGCTTGTGGCCTCGCTCTTTGGACGATACACTGACGTAGCATGCTAGCACCATTTCTAGTTTATAGGCTATATTCCTTAGATGAGTAAGGAATTCCCCAACTCTTTGCACACACCAAAGCAATGGCTTGCCCCTCTAGCTTATTTATGATATCAGGGTTTTAAGGCCCACATCATATACGCTGAATGCCTTCCAACTCTTATAAGACTGGTATCTTTCCACACAAATATCTACCAAGCACGTAGACCTTGAGCACGCGGTGTTAGTCGCTAGACAGTCTCGCCTCTCTGCTTCACCTGTGGCGTGCGGCCTCCTTCCTTCAGCCACTCCGATGCGAAAAATAATCCTTGCGCCTGGCTTCTTCATCTCCAATATCTTCTGATCCAAACGACGGATTCTCTTGATCTCTTCGGTAATTTTCCCAGTAATGAGTACTGCATCTTCCCCCGATGTTTTTGGTGGTTCAACCTCTTCACATAGAAATTCGTAAAAATACCATGTGTGTCCTCTCATATCGACGCTCTCTCCATTTAGCGTTAACTTGATGAAACAAAATAACTCAGCTCCGCGCGTTCTTCAAACAGGTGGTTCCTCTAAGAAAAACAATCTGTGGCCCTCATCTAAATGGTCACAGTACCTAGGTAAATAACAGTTCTTTAGAAATAACTGAAATTGGACCCAATGTTTTCGCTCTATAACAGCTCAAGAATCACCATTGTTTTAAAGTTTACTCAATTTACCTTTCAAGAGTTTGCTTGGTGAGAATTCAAACGTAACGTAACGTTTTGCTTATTTTCAAAATTCAGA
This sequence comes from Meconema thalassinum, assembly GCA_946902985.2. Classification (NCBI taxonomy): domain Eukaryota; kingdom Metazoa; phylum Arthropoda; class Insecta; order Orthoptera; family Tettigoniidae; genus Meconema; species Meconema thalassinum. The sequence continues at coordinate 16,473,355 of OX336395.1, read as the reverse complement.
CGAATTCGTATTTCAATATTATGCAAGATTTTTCTTTTGACTTATTGAAAAGCAATTAAGAAGCCGTGATTTTCTCTTTCGGGTCCTTCAGTACGCTCGGGCCCCAGGGCTGTAGTCCCATTTACCCCTCCTTTTCGTCAGATCTGTGTCCGCGTTGTCTGGCTAGTTCATCAATTTCGTACGTACAATGCGCGGCTTTGTGAAGTAACAACTCCACACTGGTTTGTGATGGGTTGTGGGGAATATCATTAGAAGACAACCACTCGCTAATGTAAGCCTTTCTGTTATTCGAGGTCGGAGCTTTGTCAATTTGCACTGAGAGAATGCTCGCATTGTATATAATAACTGAATATGGACGGAGGTCTGGCAGTAATTGTTCGGTAAACCATTGTTTAAAACGAGCGTGTCTTTTCTGAACGGCAATCGTCAGATTTCTCAAGAGTTCGATACTAACCCTCCTTTGGTAGCGTAGATTACTATTGTAATCCAGGTTTATTTGTTTTATATCTGAGAACATAATACACTAGATTTTATATTACATATATTTTATGTTCGACCCCGACTATTATACTGTACGTCAGAAAACTGTATCCTAATGATGGTTATTATAACACTATTTTTCATTATGAAACAGTTTCTCCCACCAATCACAGCTCAAGAAACAGTTGTTCGACCAATTAGATAAGGATAGCATCGCACCTGCGCTGAGTTCCAAGGCCTTCTAATTTAAATTTCACTGCATTGCCTAGTGTCATAGTGGGGTAATCGAGGAGGCCATGGTCAAATACAAGGCATTCTCTGCGTCCCATGACATCTGTTCGGTACATAACACTGGCGAAATCTCGACAGATATTTATGAATATTTATGTTCGAAGATAAAATAGTTATAATAATTATCGTCGAACATAAACAGTCGTATGCAACTCGCCTATAATGGTAATTAATACCTTGTAGCTGACCATGGCCTCCTCAAATACACCACGCAGTGAAATTTAAAATAGGAGGCCGTGGAAGTCAGCGCAGATGCGATGCTACCCTTACCTAATTGGTCACACAACTGTTTCTTGAGCTCTGATTGGTGGGAGAAACTGTTTCATAATGACAAAACTAGAGTTATAATGACCCTCATTATGATACAGTTTTCTGACATATATTTACATTTCGACATCGTCGAACATAAAGATAAAGATATGTTCCCAACGGTTTTAGAGCGGCCAAATAATGAATAGCACGAAGCGAGTAAGAAATGAAGGGAAATTGCGGTGAGGAGGTACGTATCATCAGCTAGTGACAGGTAGGTAAAGAAATTAAAAATACAACTTGCCCCTCCCCCCGGAAAGAATTCCTGCGGGTGCCTATGCTTGAACAGCGTGTGTTTACTTGTATAGGTATAGCATTTTATAGAATTGGGAAACTGAATATATTAAGGAACACTTAATTGTAGAAAAATTCTCATCTGTTCGCAAATATTTCATGTTTTTACTCAATACGGGAAACAGCCAAATTTCTTTCAAAAGTTAAAATTAGATAAGTTTTTCATGTTGTGTCAAAATATTTGGTATTTCATGTATTTGTCATGGAGGAAAGAGAGAGAGAGAGAGGAGTTGCCCAGAGCTCGTGTCAGTGAAGCCAAACGCCAAGTCCAAAGTGGGCGTAACCAAGTGTTATGTGACTTGTATGCGGCAGAGCATTGTGCATGGTTATTTCGGAGTTTTTCCTAATAATGGCGTGTAGTGCCTATGGTGGTACGAATCGACAAAACAGAACACACCAGGAAACATAAAAATATAGTAGGCCTATTAATTAATTAAATACCCACTAAAAATTGGCCTACGATTGTAATCCACGCGACTACTGACGTTGCATTTTCGAGCCGAGCGTCCTAACCAATGAAACTTTCAGTACTCGGGGAACGTCGCTCATTTTCCAGCACATTGACCTTGTATAGTTTTGACTTATATTACGCTTCATCAAGGTAATAAATGCAGTATGTCCCTGATTCACCGATCTCGTACATTACGGTACTGGTACCCTTAAAAATACAGATCTCACCGCTATGATGTCACTCCTTTCCGTGAATAGCTTTTTCTTGTCATGCGTTTTCTAATATTTTTAGTGCTATGCTTATCTTATACTGTATGTTCAGAATTAGTTAAAATATAAGAAACTACCCGAGTATTATTGTAGGACAATACTGTTAAATCACAATAGATCTGATTTTTATACAGGGTCCTTGTTTCGGTCTAGCGACATAGCAGCGCAGCGGCAAAATGCATGCGTAGCCGGGTGACTCATTGCCGAGCTTTATAGCGCTGCTATGTTGCTAGATGGACAGGGGCAGATGACAACGTATTTCCGCCCCTTAAAACCAAAACTAACTTGCTAGATGGATAAAAAAAAGAAGGACCCTGTACTTTTAATTAATAAGTTATGATAAAAAAAAATGTTTCACAATAAATTATACTTAAACTCGTTGAATTAACAACACTGTATACATAATATGAACCTACTAACAGTTCGTTTAAAAAACGGAAGTAAACACAGTAGAATCCTATTCAACGAACACAATACATCAGCTGTAAGTCTTGTTCTCAGCGCTTTAAAACACTCGTTACTCTGCCTTACCGACCCATTACGCCTGCGCTCTTGCGGCTAAGAAGCGAACTTCTACGGCAGCGGCATTACGACTGAAAGTGTAGGGCATTAAAAACTGCTTCTTTTATAGAAACACACAGGAGAGGAGCAAGATTCATCTCTATAGAAGGATTCTTAAACAAATACCCTTTACAACCATTTAACTTTTCATCACTTTTGATATTCACATTGATTTTAAATTTCTGAAGAAAAATCGGTGAAAAAAAGGCCTTGCCTTATGGGAAAATTGATTCTCAGTTTCAATGATACAAAATGTTATTATCAATGAAATCTCATTTGAAAAGTTTAATAAGTGCTATTGAAGGTATTGACGTGATTTGAAAGAGAAGTTGTGTTTAATTTCAGCCATTGACCTATTTAAAACGTAGATTTTAACTCTATCTCAATGCTATAAGCAGAGCCTGCCACGAGCGGCCGGCCGGCTGACTTTAGCACCCTGGGCATCAAAAGGGATAAGAAGTCTCTCATCAAATCTTTACCCTTTTGGAGCCAAGAATTTAATTAATGCCCCTTCTCAATACATTTTGCAACGCACATGGTACATGAAGAAGGTTAAGCGTTAATATGTGCACCTTGTAAACTCCTTTAATAGCTAAAATGGATTGGCATAATGCTACTAGGTCTTCTCACAACTATGGGTTAACTCGTGTTTCTTCAAAACATTGTGGGCAAATTTGGCTCCACAGGTGCTACACGAGTATAGCTTCTCACCAGTATGGGTTAACATGTGTTTCTTCAAATTACCATTCTGACTAAATTTGGCTCTGCATGTGATGCACGAGAATCGCTTTTCCCCAGTATGAGTTAACATGTGTTTCTTCAAATTACCATTCTGACTAAATTTGGCTCCGCATGTGATGCACGAGAAACGCTTCTCCTTAGTATGGATTAACATGTGTTTCTTCATATCACCTTTATGATTAAATTTGGCTACGCATGTTCCACACGAGTATCGCTTCTCACCAGTATGGATTAACATGTGTGTCTTCAAACTAAAATTCTGACTAAATTTGGCTCCGCATGTGCTACACGTGAATCGCTTCTCCCCAGTATGGGTTAACATGTGTCTAATCAAACCACTATTCTGACTAAATTTGGCTCCGCATGTGCTACACGAGAATCGCTTCTCCCCAGAATGGGTTAACATGTGTCGAATCAAACCACTATTCAGACTAAATTTGGCTCCGCATGTGCTACACGAGAATCGCTTCTCCCCAGAATGGGTTAACATGTGTCTTATCAAACTACGATTCTCACTAAATTTGGCTTGGCATGTTCTACACGAGTAACGTTTCTCCGCAGTAAGGGTTAACATGTGTCTCTTCATATGATCTTTACGTTTAAATTTGGTTTCGCATGTTCCACACGAGTAACGTTTCTCCGCAGTATGGGTTAACATGTGTGTTTTCAAATTGTGGGTAAATTTGGCTTCGCATGTGTTACATGAGTACCGCTTCATACTAGTATGGGTTAACAGGTTAGTCTTCAAATTTTGTTGATATGTTATATTTCTTTCAGATACAGTGCTGGTTTTCTGTCCTCTAGTATAACATAATGCGTATATTTTCCTTACAGCAGGATCCGTAGTATCAGGACATCCCAGCCTGGAAGCATTGGTAGTAATACAATGCAGTGCGCTGATAATTACGTTGAATTATCTGAGAAAACAGCATAAAACTTTCAAAATCCAGAGATGAAACTTATGAAAAGAATGATAACCGGACCAACATTCATTAATATCACTACCAGGAATACTGTCCTTATCTAATACCTGGAACTGAACAAGTTTTTAATATTCAATGCTATGTTATTTATACAGTCTGAATATTTTAAAATTACTTATAAAATATGCAAACAAAATGGTGTGACATGTTGAGTGTTTGGAGTCATAGCTTTCCTTGGTAAATATGAAATCCGTATCTTTTTCAAAAGTACTGATTTTACATGGAAATGGCAACTTATTTCCAGACACATTTTGTCAAAAGTCAATTTGGTCCTTGATCAGTTAAATAATTGAAATTATTGAATGGTTACGGAAATTGTGTGCTAATTCATACTACCAGTGAAAGTGTTAAACTTATTTCACACCACATTGGCTGATTTAACAACATGGATGTACGGGGATATGACTAATTAATAGAATCTGGATAACTGAAATCCATCTGACTTAGGAAGTGCATGCTCGTACAGGTGACAGAATAAACCATATTATATTCCCTACAGAATAGCCTTGCTGGCATTTGGATGAAGGAGGGAATTTTGGATCTGCAAATCATGTGATTTCGAAACCAGATGGGCTATTATGCTTCACTCTTGAATACAACGCGGATGAATGGTTATTTAGGGCTACATACATTATGTGGAGGTGATCAGCTTTAGGTCCAAGAAAATATCAGTCCCAGTCCTCAGATCAGAATTAAAATCCTTGGCAGGGCCAACCAAATCCACACCTCCGGGTCGACAGCCAATTATGCTGTTCACAACACCTTGAGATAGTCATTGCTCATATTTATTCGAACCATTGTCATTAGCTTTATTGTACTTAATCATTTCCTCAATTTTCAGACGTCTGTTTTCTGCTTTCTCTATTTCATGTCATTCGCTCTTGTTCATCCATCTTTCATTCATATTGTAGTATATTCTGAGTGAACCAAAATCGTACCTTCTACTCGTTCTGTATCTTCTTTCCTCTCGGTCAATGTTCTCTTCTACAGATTCCTGTTTCAAAGATTCGAGTTCCTGGCATTGGAGTTCTCATCTACTTCATAACAACCAGATTGTAGTCAGAATTTGTGTTGGCCCCAGAGTACGTTTTGAAATCCCAATTCATACTTCGGAATCTCTACTTGATCACAATGAAATCAATTTATAAACGTCCTATACCTCCTGGTCTCATTCAAGTGTTTATAGTTCTGCTGTGTTTGCTAGAAACGTGTTAGCTGTGCCTTATTAGTGATCGCTGCAGAATTCTACCAGCCTGCTCAATAGTTCGTATATTTCAGGCATTCTACATTTCGCCGCTATCTTTTCTTCTCTTCCATTTCTTAACACGGCATTTCAATCTCACTTTTCAACTTTTACAATCTGCAGAATTACACCTGTATTTTTAGTAGAATTTTATAACTTCTTTATTATCGGTTTGATTGGTAGCCTGCTAGACTTATACTACTCTAATGCACATAGTTTTCATTCTAATTTTAACTATAATAAGCCTATAATGCTCATAATGTTCTACCCACTGGCCAAGTTCACCAGTCAATATGAGACCTATTCCCCATAACCGTTATTTGATTTTGAATTAAATATCCTCTAGTCCCTTGGCCAGAAGTCCCTTTCTTCCTGCCTGCATACGTCACTAATCCAACACAAATCAGACTTCATCCTATATATTTCTCATTTCATGTTCCTAAAGCTTCCTCTGGATAATCACACTTCTAATATCCATGTTTCAACCAGTAGAATGCCAGACATCCCATTTGTCACCTTTGTTATGTTAACCCCCTCTCAAGTAGCCCTCAGCAGGAGATCAGACAGTGGGAGATGTTTACAGCATGATTGAAATTTCTCAAAAGAGAAGGGTAACATTACGTGGAATTATGCATTGACAGGTGCATTACCTCGGGGAGAACATTATGGCAACAGTTTCCCGTTTCCGTGGGGCAATGGAGGACTAAGTGTGACACAGGTAAGCAGAGGAAGCCAAGGGGTGGTAAGTGGGGGCATTACTTATTATTGTTATAGATGTCTCCACCATCTATGGGACCAGTAAAGCATGACTACTTCGGTACTGCCACACCCTTTCAAATAAAGTAGTATAAACCAATCAATTATCATATCAAATTTCTACTACACAATGTTAGCAAAAATGTATTAAGAACAGATTTTCATGGAGCCTGCCGCATTGCTGAAAGAACAAAGAACCATAGAACATAACATGAAGTATCTGCAAAGCTTCTGTTTGAAATATTAAGATACTGTCCGTCTTCCGAATAATTAAGTGAATATAATTATATTATATGGTGGCAATTCCACCATTTTGTCCTACTTCAGTCACCTAAAGCCTTAAATCTATCAGTTTGCCTCAACACCTGACAGAGCGCGGTGGACAAATGGCCTGGGGGTGGACGATATACATAGGTGGTTCTAACGGGAGGAGGTACTCGTGAGAAGAAGTTCCGAAAGGTGTCAAGAGATGCCGAGAGAATCTCAAGAAAGTCCCAAAAGCTAATGCTAGGTCTCGTAAGGTCTAGATTTTCAAATCCACCTTGAAAGGCCGAGACTATCTCTCCAAATATGGAAGGACGCCACCCAGCAAGTTCAGTGATGCGTGTACGACTGTACAGTCAGTCAATGGGCTAAAGCGAATCAGCGAGTCAGTCGAGTGTGACATAGCAGTTAAGTACACATACTTTTATGCGAGAAGACAACCGACATGCTGCTAATGTTTCATCTTTGTGCAGGAATATTCCGTGAGGTGCAGAAGGCCGAGGCTCTACTTTCGGCGTGGATAGGATAAAAGGACACGAGAGACTACCACAGCGGGGATCCGTGGCTCTAGTGATCAACCATTATGCGACACAGCGGTAGGTACTGACGTTCTACCAGTTCTGCAAGTTTTCACCGCAACCAGCTACCGCTCCATGGCGGTCTCCCGGACTCCTCCCTAAGCTAACCTGCACGTTACCAGCTCTGCAAGTTTTCACCGCAGCCAGCTACCGCTCCGTGGCGGTCTCCCGGACTCCTCCCTAAGCTAACCTGTGCGTTACCAGCTCTGCAAGTTTTCACCGCAGCCAGATACCGCTCTATGGCGGTCTCCCGGACTCCGCTATAAGCTAACCTGCGCGTTACCAGCTCTGCAAGTTTTCGCCGCAGCCAGCCACTGCTCTGTGGCGGTCTCCCGGACCCCCTCTAAGCTAACCTGCGAGTTACCAGCTCTGCAAGTTTTCACCACAGCCACCTACCGCACCGTGGCGGTCTCCCGGACTCCTCCCTAAGCTAACCTGCGCGTTACCAGCACTGCAAGTTTTCAGCGCAGCCAGCTACCGCTCTGCAGCGGTCTCCCGGACTCCTCTCTGAGGTAACCTGCGCCTTACCAGCTCTACAAGTTTTCACCGCAGCCAGCTACTGCTCTGTGGCGGTCTCCCGGACTCCTCCCTAAGCTAACCTGCGCGTTACCAGCTCTGCAAGTTTTCACCACAGCCACCTACCGCACCGTGGTGGTCTCCGGGACTCCTCCCTAAGCTAACCTGCGCGTTACCAGCTCTACAAGTTTTCACCGCAGCCAACTACCGCTCTGTGGCGGTCTCCCGGACTCCTCTCTAAGGTTACCTGCGCGTTACCAGCTCTACATGTTTTCACCGCAGCCAGCTACTGCTCTGTGGTGGTCTCCCGGACTCCTCCCTAAGCTAACCTGCGCGTTACCAGCTCTGCAAGTTTTCACCGCAGCCAGCTACCGCTCTGTGGCGGTCTCCCATACTCCTTCCTAAGCAAACCTGCGCCTTACCTGCTCGCAGACGGGTTTGCACAGGCATAACCCAGGTATTTTCCAGATCCTCTGTCTTTCAGTTTGCGCCTCATCTTGGAGTGGGTCTCAACAACTACAATACCGCTCAGCGCTGCCGTAACCCAGGTTTTCGTTCACGACTTGAGTGCAGCACCACCGCTACCATTGCAGTCCTCCACCACACTTGCCGGACACGTCACCGCTACAGCCTTGGTCCCGGGTTAAAGACCCCCACAGCCACCTCGGTATGGCTCCTGTACCACCACAGTCCTCCACCACACTTGCCGGACACGTCACCACTACAGCTTGGTTGACACTCATGGCTATCACAAGACACCAATAGTGGTATTTGGCGTTCATTACATATAGGCAACATGCCTCACAGATAGGGTGCATTGTTTCTCAGCGGAATTTACAGCACTGTATCAGCAGCAAAATAAAAGCGCTTCATCAAAACTAGCTGTAAATAAAAACGGCAAATGGTGGTTTAAAACATGTCTCATTGGAAATAATATTAATAAAATATAACGATGCGTCCATTAGGAGACACAACTTTTGATTAATGCATAGTGATGTCCCTCAAAGAACAATATTACACTATGATTTCACCTTACTTGTAATTCTTTGTTTAGGCCTAGGCCATGTCATTCGAGTTGACTTCTACGAAGTAATGCCCTTGGTTAGCAATTTAAGTAGTTTTAATATGATTGTTTGACGAATGAAGTAGCGTATAGATAAAACTTCCTGAACATAATAATCACCATAGCTTTTATGTGGCAAGGTAACTTGGATTTACAAATTGAACAATGGGACGACCAAGCTCTTGGCTCCTTTGCCTTCTTACCAATATTTAATAATTAACATATTAATATGCTGCTAATGAAAATGTAGGCCTATCATCGTGCAGTCTCATTGGCAACACAATAGCCTCTGCATGTCACTAATGATCTTCCCTGGGCAATCAAATTGTGGGGAAAATAATGAAAATAATATGGAGCCTTTTCTGAATTATGCAGTACGTCAACCTAATTGTACCACGCTCCTGTTTCATCTTCAAATCGATCTCCGTTGGGGATTGGGGCAGATGACCTCCCTGTTTCACCCCTTTAAACAATAACCATAACTCCCGTGGTCAACTCTTGTTCTCTTCAGACCATGGAGGCTTATGGAGCGTTTCATGGCCTCTTTCTTTACTCACTGCTCCAATTTTTTCGAAGAGACGAAACTCATCCGTCTGTAGCATAACTACATGTCAACAAGTGCGGGTGACCTCGATGTTACACTCCTTAAAACATTGAATCCAATACCACCTGTCCAAAAGATGCAATGTGTTAGAACACTCGCAACCAGTGAGACGCTGGTGATGGCCAAGGGACTCCTAGTTGTGCCAGAATTCAATTTCCATGTTTCCTTTGTGCTTCCAGTCTTGACTGCAAGCCACTAATTGCAAACAAGTCGCCTCCATGATCCCCTATTAGCAGTTAGCACACGGCCTCCTACGCCTCTCACTTTGAAATCAATTGACACTCTACCTATGCTTCTCTTACCCTCTACTCATTAACCTCTTAGGTAATCTCTCCTCCCTCATTCTCTACACATGACCCCACCATCTGAGTCGGCTTCATCTAGAATGTTCATTTCCAACTTAGCCTTTATCTCTTCATTGCTCCCATCTATTCTTGCTACACTGATATCAGTTAACTCTAGCTTATGTACCAGCTCTCACTTCCATACAGCATACTGAGCGATGTGGGGAGAGTTTCGGTGCTACACTAACAGAATGCTGTGAACTCATTGCATTGGCTTTTCTACATCTCGACCCTATTTCCCTCACCATAGCCTACAGTACTACCAACCTGAGAAATTACACAGACCAAGTACTTACAATGTTCGGTAGCACTGAAGGAGATACCAAGGAACGATACAATTTTCTATCGTACATATATTAGCCAAAATACCTTTTCAAATTATGAAAAATAAACTTGGAATTGATGTAGTAATAATGATTACTCCTCAGCTGAACGAAACTCACCCAAAATCCCGATTTTATAATACAGCATATAGGGGCAAAAAGGGTCCAGCTGAGTCCGGCATTATGTGTGTGAATTATCGTCAAAGACAGTATTGCCAACCCTGAGCATTTGGTACTATTTCATGTCAAGTAACGTAAAAAAAAGAGTGCCATCCAGTTAATGTGAAAGTGTTCCAAGTGTCAGTCTTAACTTAGACATGGATTGTGCGTGTTGCGAGTTAACAATCAAGAAGATCGTAACGCATCAATAATATTCACCAAAACCAATGGTTTTTGCCTAGCCCAATATTTTAATCCCGACCAATGGTTTTGGCCTAGACCAATTTATTATGGTTAGGCGAAATCCAATCCAAACCTTTGTTTTGTCTAATCCAATGGATTTTGACAATGGTTTTAGCCTGCAAGCCGCGTTAGCGATATATACATCCCTGGATTTTGTCACGCACAAATAATCTTTAATTAGTGTAGTGCATTTTGTATTCCACATGTTGGCAACAATGTGTGCGCCTTGGTATGTGCCGTTGAGTTCTCCTTGTTGACAGATGAACGAGATTCAAGCGCCGTTATTAAAAGAGCAATAAATAAAAACACAACTTTCCATAATTTTGGACATATTTCAGGTGCAGTAGTGACCATGGTTACTATTTTGAATAGGCAATGTCCCCCCGAAGATGAAGCAGAGTATATAAAAGCTAAAATGACGTCTGATGCAAGTGTAAAAGCCATGTTCTGGTCTCATTCAGAATTAATAATTGTTCCACCTGCTCCTATTTAGTTCCTTCCACCTGGCATTCTACTTTCTTGCATTTCTTCCAAAGACCAAAACCTTCGTCTTGGAAATGACGATCTTCAAACCATACTCCCTACATTTCTGTTCAAGTTCAAACATATTGGAGTCCATCATTACATCCAGGTCATCCGAATAGGCCAGACTACTTACCTTGAAATTCACCCAGCCAGTTTATGCCCTTCAACCATTGGTCCATATAACAAACACAGTAGTGGTTTAATCCTTGCCTCACTCCTGTACAAACCATGAACCCATCAACTCTCACTGTAAATTGATTATAATACATAAATACTATTGATTGCCTGTAGCAGCCTTCCCTCGATACCATAATCCCTCAATATGCTAGGTGCTCTATCGTACGCCTTCTCAAGTAACACAAACACAACTGTCTATTCCTCTTGTAGCTTTCCTCAATAACTTGGAGCATACTCAAATTGTGATCTTGACATCCTCGTTGTGGTCTAAAGCCACTCAGGTTTTCATCCATCGTACTCTCGGCCAATGATATAAGTCTCCTTTCTACATTGCCCGAGTACACTTTTCCCGGGACACTTATCAAAGAAATACCACAATAATTATTGAAATCTTTCCTGTTAGCTCGCTTATAAATTGACGTGATAACTGCTTTTCTCTAGTCAGAGGGTACATTTCCTAAACCCTATGCCTATTTGATTATCCTCTGCTTCACCCGTGATCCTGTTCCTGTCCTCATAACCTAAAAGTCTGCCACATAAGTCTCCTTTAAGGGAGGTGTGGCTGAATTGTTCAAGTTTCACAGTTTTCATCATTACATGACCAGATTTTAATCTCTTACATAGAGAGATGCTGGCATCTGTTGTTCTAAATTATATTTAAATAGTTTCATTAGTGTTTGAGTTATTGAACATTTTTGTATTAAAAAAGTGGTCCCTTAAAAAAGTACTTGCATCAAAGGTTTCATTTGACCAAGCTAATTCTTTTTCTACATGCACTTAACATGTATAGAAAAAATAATTGCTCTGGTGTTTGGGGTTAGTTAGATAGATACTGTTCTTTCTAGAAATATTTAAACTCTTATTTTAAATATTTTTGAAAATCAGCATTATTATTAAAATCTAGCTATTAAAATAACATTAAAACTCAATGAAGTTCAATAACCAAAGCAAATTTACAATACTGTACCTTTAGTAACTATTGTACCTAGTAACAACAATGTGTGATAAAAATTCCACCACAAGGAGCATATTGTACACAGCAACTATTGTACCAAGTAACAACAATGTGTGATAGGAATTGCACCACAAGGAGCATATTGTACACAGCAACTATTGACCCAAGTAACAACAATGTGTGATAAGAATTGCACCACACGGAGCACATTGTACACAGCAACTATTGTACCAAGTAACAACAATGTGTGATAAGAATTGCACCACATGGAGCATATTGTACACAGCAACAATTGTACCAAGTAACAACAATGTGTCATAAGAATTGCACCACACGGAGCATATTGTACACAGCAACTATTGTACCCAGTAACAACAATGTGTGATAAGAATTGCACCACAAGGAGCATATTGTACACAGCAACAATTGTACCAAGTAACAACAATGTACGATAAGAATTGCACCACAAGGAGCATATTGTACACAGCAACTATTGTACCCAGTAACAACAATGTGTGATAAGAATTGCACCACAAGGAGCATATTGTACACAGCAACTACTGTACCAAGTAACAACAATGTGTGATAAGAATTGCACAACAAGGAGCATAGTGTACACAGCAACTATTGTACCACGTAACAACAATGTGTGATAAGAATTGCACCACACGGAGCATATTGTACACAGCAACTATTGTACCCAGTAACAACAATGTGTGATAAGAATTGCACCACACGGAGCATATTGTACACAGCAACTATAGTACCAAGTTACAACAATGTGTGATAAGAATTGCACTACACGGAGCATATTGTACACAGCAACTATTGTACCAAGTTACAACAATGTATGATAAGTATTGCACCAAACGGAGCATAATGTACACAGCAACTATTGTACCAAATTACAACAATGTGTGATAAGAATTGCAGCACAAGGAGCATATTGTACACAGCAACTATCGTACCAAGTAACAACAATGTGTGATAAGAATTGCACCACATGGAGCATATTGTACACAGCAACTATTGTACCAAGTTACAACAATGTGTGATAAGAATTGCAGTACAAGGAGCATATTGTACACAGCAACTATTGTACCAAGTAACAACAATGTGTGATAAGAATTGCACCACAAGGAGCACATTGTACACAGCAACTATTGTACCCAGTAACAACAATGTGTGATAAGAATTGCACCACAAGGAGCATATTGTACAGAGCAACTACTGTACCAAGTAACAACAATGTGTGATAAGAATTGCACTACAAGGAACATATTGTACACAGAAACTACCGTACCAAGTAACAACAATGTGTGATAAGAATTGCACCACAAGGAGCATATTGTACACAGCAACTATTGTACCAAGTAACAACAATGTGTGATAAGAATTGCACCACAAGGAGCATATTGTACACAGCAACTTTTGTACCCAGTAACAACAATGTGTGATAAGAATTGCACCACACGGAGCATATTTTACACAGCAACTATTGTACCAAGTTACACCAATGTATGATAAGAATTACACCACACGGAGCATATTGTACACAGCAACTATTGTACCAAGTAACAACAATGTGTGATAGGAATTGCACCACAAGGAGCATATTGTACACAGCAACTATTGTACCAAGTAACAACAATGTGTGATAAGAATTGCACCACAATATGCATATTGTACACAGCAACACATTGGAAAAGAGCTATGCGAGAAAGAGGCAAGTTAATATTTACTGCCCTCCTCCTTATGCTTCCCCTTCACATCTCCTCGCTTTTTCTTCCTGAGATACATCCTGCCACTTTGCAAGTCTCCTGGTCATTTCCCCTCTTCTGTATTATTATTATTATAAAAGCACCTCAAATGTTAAAATGTCAAGCGGGCTCATACGAAGACGCCTCTACAAGCTTCACAACAGCCGGAATTACTAAAATAAAATCATTTTCTGAAAGAGGAAGAATTGGGCTATTTTTTGTATGAATGAAAAAAAAAAAAAACAGCGTTTGCACCAAAATTCGCAAAATTCAGTCATTCCTCCTCTTAAATGGTAGTTTGTTATTATATATAAAAGTTGGTAACCCTTCCAGATAAACCACACCATAAAGAGCATACCAATCCAACTCACGGCACACCGCCGCAAGCCTCGCTCTAATGACCCACACATTTACTGGCACAATTTAATGGGAATGTTTACTTTTCAACAACCAACGGCTTAATCCCACTCCTCCAAAATAGTATCATGAAATATTGACCTGGGTTTGCACTCCAACATGTTTACATTATGTACCCCGTTATTCCAATTATCTTCCGCTGCTGGAAATATCGCTATACCAGTTTCGGGCCTCTGTGAATGTTTGTTCGGTTTTGATGCAAGTTTAAATGTGTGTTTCGGTGTCGATGGTTATTGCATTAAGGAATGGTCGTAGGACGACGTGTGAATTTTTTTTTTGTAAGTCCAGCCTTTTGTCTTTGTGTTTTGGATTAAAATTTTAGTTGAAGTGATTTTGTTGCTATGTGAATTAAATTCGTTGATGGCTCATGATGTAACATTATCGTGATTTGACAACCTGGGTTACAAAAGGTCAAAACGGGTTGAGGACACACAGACACACAAGAGGAGGTTTAGAGTAGGGGATGTTCCTAACAACACTCATCACTGCGGCATGTGTACAGTATTTTCATCAAGCAGATGAGAGTAACTTCCACAAGACAAATTGTCATCAACAAGGATGACTAACTTTTCTTAACCCTGGACCCTACACAGGGGCACTGGGTGCCCCAGTGAATTTTCGTTTTGCTCTGGGCTTGTGTTGGGAACCCTTCCATCCTGCAGCCGCCATTACTATTATTTGTCTTTGACCGTCTTTCAGTTGCCATATTAGTCACAGTTGTAACGGACCAATTCTTTGATATAGATCGGTTTTGGGGCACTGAGTACCCCAGTGTAGGTTAGTGTTACGTTTCTTGTTGAGTACTTTCCGCGAACCAGGGACACCAAAACCACTATGATGTGTGCAGAGTGTAAGATGTATGTATGCAAAAGTCATATCGTATCTGTTTGTGTCAATTGTAGAGATTACATTCAGTAAAACACTCTAAAATATGAGGTGTTGCAAAATATTGAAAAAACCTGTATGTTTTTTAATATTATTTTATTTTTAGTATAGAATGATTAAGTGTAATATAAACCAAGTCTAATCAAACCAACCTAACCACTTGTTATACTAAATTCAATAAATATTGGCTTGTAATATGTAAATTAAGCTTATTATTCTTGGGCCACTCAGTAAGATTAGTGTTTGTAATAAACAAGTGTAGGGTTCCAGGGTTAAAGACTTCCCGACAGTGAGAACTCCGAATGATAATTTGTGGGCTAGTAAAGAGGAAAATGTCAATAATATCTCTACTTTGATGAGACAAGCAGTAACGACACATAAAATGCGAGTTATATCTGACGATGCAAACAAAACTTATTCATATCCAAAACATTCAGTTATGCATACACAAAAGTTAAATAACATGTTACCTCATATGTTGTACACTTACTCATTTGGATGATTTCCTCCACTTTCCCCATCCTGTGCTTCTTCTTGCATGTCCTAGGAATAAAGTGAATTAATCAATTATTTTATTTATTTGGCATCACCAATACTTTTTACACAAATAGCAAACTATGTAATTGTAAATCACAGCTGAGTTGAAGTGAAGCATTACACAGATGTGGTTATGTCTTCCCTATTTCTAAAACTAAAACTTATAATACACAATCTCCCCAAGATAACAAGTAAATCTCAGCACGACACAAAATGCTGACTCAGTGCCTCAATGGAAGTAATAGCTTTAAGGATTGAGGACAAATGAGTATGTATTTTATCTTTTTAACTGGAAGGCCGTAAGAGGTGTTAGGATCTAACACGTCCACCTATCATTAAGTAAAAATCAACTATAGCCTTAATATTTGAACCAGCACATCTTTTGAGAATGAAGGTCAGAATATTATACAATACATTTCTCACAAAATACTGCAATTAAAGCAAATTTTTAAAAGAATTTAGTGTAAGTACGTAAATTAAATGCCTCTATTGTGGATTATGCTGCTAATATCAAACACTATAAGTCTACTGGCGAACGGTAGCACATAGTTTGCATGGTAGATACAAGTCGAGGAGGACATTGGAGTATTAATAGGGGAAGTCAGTTTCAAATGCTTTTAAGAATGTAGTCACTGCTCACTTAGAATGCTTTCAAGAAGGGATTTCCTGACATCGTTGGTATTAATTGACATTCAGCAATTTATCAATGCAGGTTTGAAGTACATATATTGAATCCAAAGTTTATACAGTGTGTCCGCATAGTCTCTCCGCAGCAGAGGGTCTCGTTGAACGTTGGCAGCACATTCATGTCGCTGTATACGCAAAGTCTTACCACAGCAGTTCGCATAAGCATGCACTTGTTCCGTGTTGACCTTCAACTCGAGTGATAGGGTGGTGAGTACCGGTTCATCATTGCTGACAGTGAGTGCCTGTGCGAGACAGCATTGATGCTGTAAGTTGTGTTCTTGTGTACGCTGAGTCCAGTGGAAATGCTTACTACTGAAGAGCGTGTGTATATATTGGAAGAGGTTTTCCATGCTGGTGGAAACTTTGCAGAGCACAGTGTGATAGTGTTGAGTACCGCATTACTTAATTTAATGTAATAGTCTTCCTTGTAACAACATCACATGAATGTACTGCCAACCCAACATGTCCTGTAAGGCGACACACGTGCTGCGGAGAGACTTTGCGGACACACTGTAGTTCCTGCCTTAGAACAGAAAAATGGCTGAGCTAATATCAAAGATTAAAGAGCTTAAATGCGCCAAGCCATGTGTTTACTGACAGAAATTCAGTGGGTATCAGTGGCGTACCGACAAGGGGGAGGGTTAGGGTTTAAATACCCCCCTCCCCAGAGACATTTGTTTACTTGAATCTTTATATCGTCTGATCTATCACCTGTTTTACACTACCGCTAGAGAGTCTTCTTTACTCCTGTATATATTTTAAAAGTGATCACGTTCGTCACTTGGTAAATGTCCTTCACTCTACTCGGGGCGAGACGACTCTCTCTGAGTTGGAGCCAGCCAAGGATTAGGTTTATTTTAAAATGTACGGTCGGTAAATATTTTCACGTTGGTTCGGGGTGCTTTAATTGTGTGTGTCCGTTTCATTAAAGATAATTAGTTACAGGAGGAGTATTTGGAATTTATTCCTATGAATGATACAGATAAAGCCATCAAGATAGGCAGATTTTGAGAGTCAATAATAGCTAATAGCTATGTTCCCCTTTGCATAGGTAGAATTATGTGTTACACACGACTTGTAAACTTGCACTGAAGGAATCAATAACATACTGAAGTATATTCAAATTCGCATCCATAGAGTTTTCTTATGTCAAGGGAGACAGGGCAAAGACAGAGAAGAGTTGTAGAGTTCAAATCACAAAGCAGTTCAGTTCCTATACATATGCCAAGTGTGGGCCCAGCAGATTGTCTCTAGCATAGAGTGTGTGTGGAGACTTAGTGGCGTGGGTGCTGTAACTTACTGTTAATATATAACGTAAATATCAGTCTTAAACAAGCAAAGTTGATGAATGTTGTGGAAAGAAATATTGCATAGTGTGCTGTGCATTGTATGGTATTGAGTTCCTATTAAAGCAATATTGATCTCAAGAATACTCAAGGTAGGGAGAAACTTAATGTACTTATAATACTTGGCACCTTATGAGGAATCCTTAATATCACATCCACAAACCTTAACGTAAATATTGAAAACAGAACAAATGAAGTGTCTGTTATACACACTATTGTTTCATTCACCAGCCTGTTGGGTTATGGCTAGGACAGGTGTTTGCCCATCTTATTGGTTTATTGCCACATTACTTACTAATGTCATAGATAAGAATGATGTCCACCAAATTCATTTCAACAGAACTCTTCTGTAATAGCTCCATACAACACAACAGCAAACACACGTGGTTATTTAACTCACAACTACAACAAATTCACACATTCCATGCTTCTACAGAATAACATCCTTCCCAATTGTTCAGAGATCCCGAATGGATATTTGAATAAAGTAAATAGATATCAGAAGAGCCACCTAACAGTTGCTAATGTAGTCAACCCTAACTCCAAAATAGTCATCTTCATGAAGATCACACGTTTGTTGAAAGGTGGCTCTATCAAGATGCGTAATTTTAGCAGGGAAGTCGCACAATATGTAAAAAAGTATCTCAAATTTTAAATGACAGTCTAGCTATGGTCACCTTCTTTCGTACAAATTATATTACACGGAATTAACTTATCTTTATGTCTGTTAGCTCATGTGCAGAATGAAGAGGCTCTGCAAGCAATGCAGCACATCAAGTTTTATAATTTCACCACAGGATATAGGCAATAAACAACGCAAAGAAGGGTGAGACTGAAGTTTCTGCCTTTGCGTCAGATTACCAGCAGTGCATGGGGATAAGGAAGCAATCTACACTATCGGCTTTCTACCGATAACAAAGTCAGTATCATAACAAATCAAAACAGGGCTCTGAGGCTATTTCACTCAGATCTGTTGTAAATACAAAACAAACTTCATGGAATAATTATTTATAATAGGGAGAAAGATTGTAGTTTTACGTGACCAATCATGTGGCGACCATGAGTCACGAGACCACCGTTTACTAGAGGAATCCCAACCACAGGGCGCGATATTACACTTCGAAGGAATGTTAAAGAATTAATAAGAAACATGAATAGAACCCTAGTCATTTGTAATAGACTGTTCCCTTGTTCCATTTATGAAGTTATTGGTCTTGTTCTGTGTAATTGGTTCACTGCATGACATATCATGTCCAGTTAAAGAACAGATAATGGCCTGGATCATCTGACAAGGGCTATCTTCCTAAGTATTTCAACATTCTTTACTAGCAGCCTCCATTTTCGTATAGAGGTTATGAGGAAATTAATAAATTTATCACCGTATTCTGGCGAGGTAGTCTGATGTTTTAGAAAATATTTATTTGTCACGGAATTGGAAGCCAGATTAGAGTATACAGAGAATCTCTTACATATCATGATCATATACAAAACTGGAGAAGCAAATCATGAATGGAATTTGATGACTTGCAACAAACAACAACCAGATATTCAAAAACCAAAAAAAGGACTTTTTCAGATGAGCCAGACTCCAAATACAATTTAGGCAGGGAGTCCGATCAAGCGCTAGGTCGATAATGTGAATGTTTGGCCCTTAAAACAACAAATATCATATCAACCTATCCAGCAAACAAATCACAGAGAAAACAATATCCTCCATATACACTATGGAGCAAGTATATGATCAGCCAGAAATTACTAGAATTACATTCAGGTTTCGTATCAATTCCTAAATATGTCATCAGTGCACATGATCCCCTCACAAACGTATCACCAAACCTTTGAAAATCTCAGCCACACTTGGTGGAGGAACATCAGATATCATTAAGCATATAACATGACTTAATAACCATAATGCTGCTCTCAATATAATTAGGCACTTACAACTCTCGCATCTCCGCCACTTGATGAAGATAGTGCTTCCGTTTTGACATGTGCGACTATCTCTTCAGTCACATTCTCATTAATCGTAACTTCCTTGTTGTCCGCAGTATCTTCCTTGATATGTGCTCCCTACAGAGAAACAACAATTTGTTAATAATGTACCTCAGGAGGCAAAAGAAATATATTTTGTAGATACACAAGCACGCTAGACATTCATCTTGCTTTATATGTCTCGGATTAGTTCTCAAGTCAATAAATAATTGTAAGAAATTTGAAAAGGTTAGAATAGCATCTCTGAAGCTGAAATTTGGCTGCGTTAAGTGCTCATTAGCTGACTTTCACATTATTTATATTTTTCTGACTTATATTTTCAAGGTTTTGAAAGGTTTATAAGACAAAAATATAAAAGAATACCATACCTATTACTTACGATGTATTCGTTGCCATCACAACACAATATACTTTATTTCTGAGAATCCAATACTTTCAAGTAGCAACAGTGTTATAAATTAAGCAACAAAATTGATACTATTGTCTTTCATTTTATGAGAAATAAAATAGGTGTTTGATTCACGATGAAAAGAATCACAAACTTGAATTTATAAAACACACTTGCATTTTGGAAATATTCTTAAACACGAATTCCAAAAGTCATTAACTTAACTGAGAAAAATAAATGTTGATATGATTATCTACAGTCACTCATCATGTGATTGAGTGGTCATGAAGTCAAAGACAATTCAAAACCTCAATACACAGAGTCCAAGTTTCACTAGCACACACTTACTATGCCAAGGATTCTTCGAAGTTCCTACCTCATTTTGCAGCAAGACTTAACCTTACGGGTGATGCAAGTTTTGCCATAATAATTCAAGGTTTCTTCAAAAAGGACAACAAATAACCACTTTAAAACTATTATAGACATTTGACAAAATAATCAATAAACAGCCCAAGGAAGCGATTTGACTCAACCCACATTATTAATAAAATAGAGTCAAAAACATAAACTCTTCTGTTGTTCAGTTTCATAATTGAAATTAAAACTGATTAAAACAAACTACATAACTTTAAAAAGGGATTTGAGAATAATCCAAGGTGGGAAATAATGTACACAGTCACCTGGCAATCAAGTTCTTCTTTAACAAATGCATCTTCAAATACATCATCAGGTCCTTCAATTTTCATCCCCACTGGCTTATCAGAGGGTGACTGCTCATTCGAATCCTGGGAAGTAATGAACAAGCATGACTATATATAAAAATTAAAGAATATGAGCTAATGATGATAATAATAATAATAAGAGGAAACTGATACAAAGCATTTGCTGACAAACTATCACATTACCAAGCACCTAGAACATGTCTTAAACCTCCGGATTTGGCCCTGGAAATAAGAGCGAAAATTGTAAAATTCTCACAGATTACTTCCATGATCCTTTAACCTGCGATCCTCCTGAAGGAAAAATATTAATAATTATTATTATTATGAATTTTAAGTAAATAAAATAATTATTTACATTGATAACCACTTTTCTATAATTAAAGTCAAGTTTCAACCTGATGGACCCAAACTCGGAACAGTTAAAATATCCACGAATTCATTTGGAATGTCTTAAACAAAATTCAAACAATTTCCATGCAAATATCACCAACCAAAATCCTTCCAATCGGAAGGCATTATAAGATACATTATTGGGGGCTTCCCAGATTATTGGGGTTCTTCCTCGAAAACGTAAAGACAGAGGGTTGAACAAGACCAGCGATAAGGCCATAGACCGTCTTAATCAAACCTTTAAAAAGTGTAGTTACAATAAAATACAAAAAATAACTGGCGTGAATTAATCAAAGCCCAGAAAGAAGCCTCAAGAATCATCAGATCTGAAGAACGCACATTACATCAAAATAGACCAACACATATAGATCAAAATTGAAGACTGCACGGGAAGAACGGGGTAAGTCACATTATGTAGATTTTTCCTGCGAGCCAATTTAAAATTTCAACTGTAAAAAGAAATACTAACTAACACCCCAATTGAGTGTAAGCGATATCGTTACTTAGCCAAATGTATTTCTTATAAAGGGAGTACTTGTAAAGTCAGAGGACATGGGAAGTTCTTTCCGTTTCCATTCAAAATAAAAACATCTGTGTCTCGGTGACTTACCGCATTATTTGAAGTTAATTACAACTGATCTGTAGTTACGATAGCTGACTACCAGAGAGCGTCATAGACCTATTTCCGAATAAAATGGACTTACCGCGTTCATTCCGTGTGCTCTTCTATTACACGGAAAATAGTACAAGAAACTGTAACAAAACATTTGCTGACGAACTATCACATTACTAAGTACCTGTTTTATGTCTTAAACATCCGTATGAGGCCCTGGGATTAATAAAGAAAACTGTAAACTTCTCACAGACAACTACCATGACCTTTTAACTAGCGATACTCCTGAACAACAATTCTGATTTGAGCAACCGATTCCAAATCCGGATTCAGAACTCCCTTAATTAGAAGAAATTGAGAAAATAATCCACGAACTTAAAAATAGCTAAGCTCCAAAGGAAGATGTAATGTTGAGATTAAGAGGTGAAAGCCTAGCTGAGAAATTTCAAGTAATACTTGTAGATTTATGGAGACAATTCCTGAACACAGGAATTGCAATCTAATTCACCTACTACATAAAAAGGGGGAGAGAACAGACACCAATACCTACGGAGGAATATCCTCACTATCTCCCGTGTAAAAAATTCTCTCTAAAGCGTTATTCACGGGACAAGAAAACCAAACTGAACTTCTAATTGGCGAATAACAGGCATGATTCATAAATGGCAGGTCCTGTGCAGAACAAATTTCTCAATCTCAAAACCACCTTGCGAATCCATAAAGCCACGCAAACAACGTTATCATTGAAGACTTCAGGAAAGCTCGCGACTTAGTAGACCCACACACAATTTGACAGAAAAACAAGAGAATTGATTCGACAGACACTGACAGCCATAACATCAATAGATAATTTCAGTCAGATTTCTGACCGTTTTCATATTAGCACAGGACTTCAACAAGGAGACGACCATAACCGTTATTGTTCAATCGTGTCCTTGAATAAGTTACAAGGACAAGGAAAAATAAGAGAAATAACGATTGGTTGACGACTAAACATTAAATTCATCTGCAGTGTTTGGCCTTCGCGGATGACCTAGCTATTCTATCTAACAATACACAAGAGGCAGTTCAGGTCCTTGAAAGAATTCACGAAATTACAGCTAAGACGGGATTCCAAATGCATGGACGAATCCGCTGGTCATCTAGACAGGAAACTTCTGAAGACTTAATTCGGCAAAAAATCATCAAGTAAATGCTAGCAGCACTCATCCTGAAAGGTTCTCCCAGGGTTTTCCACACTCCCTCCAGGCAAATGACTGGAAAGTACTTTACTTCATGTTTGAATCGCGACGCAAACAAAGAGAGGACTGCAAAATTACAGAAGGCCTATACCTACAGATGTAATTAATAAATCAACATCTAAGACATGATACCACAGTAAGACATGATAGGGGGCTGCGTGGCGCTGAGGTCCGAACTGGGGGCTTTCAGTTACACCCATAACCTGCCCCCACCGTCCATATTCCATCGCCGTTGGACTTTGAAAAGTGACATTCGGAAGAAGTGCCACTGGCGTGAATTTGTTTAGGATGGATCTCAGCTTGCCAGGACGAGACCCACACACTATGATATCTGAGCCTTATCCTGCGGCTCACAAAGAATGAGACATGCAGGACCGAACACACAGACTGCAACGAACTACCGCATACTCAAGTACTACTGAGGTGCGCCTTTACAGCCAGTCCGTCTGGCGTGGCCTCTTCCGCCTCTATAACCGTTGGGAGCCATGATAGTGATTGGCTCCTCCTCCGCTCATTTTGCCGTTGGGCCAAAACCTGCCCATCATAACTATGGATAATAGTTTGCCCTATTAAACCTGAGCAATAGGCTGCCACTTCCGTCAACCACACTGTGCCAGAGTTCACCTCTTTCACTGCAGGTACCGTTGAGGACTTCACCGTAATCCTGGCAAGATCTCCATGTAAGGACATTATACCACAGTAATCACACCTGAAGCTCTATATGGCTCAGAAACATTGATCACTGAAGGTAGATCTCTTAGTAAGGACATTATACAACAGCAATCACACCTGAAGCTCTATATGACTCAGAAACATTGATCATGGAAGGTAGATCTCTTGGAAGGACATTATAACACAATAATCAAACCTGAAGCTCTATGTGGCTCAGAAACATTGATCATTGAAGGTAGATCTCTTAGTAAGGACATTATACCACAGGAATCAAAGCTGAAGCTGTATATGGCTCAGAAACATTGATCATTGAAGGTATATCTCTTAATAAGGACATTATACTGCAGTTATCAAAGCTGAAGCTCTATGTGGCTCAGAAACATTGATCATTGGAGGCAGATCTCTTAGTAAGGACATTATACCACAGTATCAAAGCTGAAGCTCTATGTGGCTCAGAAACATTGATCATTGGAGGTAGATCTCTTAGTAAGGACATTATACCACAGTAATCAAGCCTGAAGCTCTATATGGCTCAGAAACATTGATCATTGAAGGTGGATCACTTAGTAAGGACATTATACCACAGTAATCAAAGCTGAAGCACTGTGTGGCTCAGAAACATTGATCATTGGAAGTAGATCTCTAAGTAAGGACATTAAACCACAGTAATCACACCTGAAGCTCTATGTGGCTCAGAAACATTGATCATTGAGGGTAGATCTCTTAGTAAGGACATTATACCACAGTAATCATTGCTGAAGCACTGTCTTGCTCAGAAACATTGATCATTGAAGGTAGATCTCTTAGTAAGGACAATATACCACAGTTATCACACCTGAAGCACTGTGTGGCTCAGAAACATTGATCATTGAAGGTAGATCTCTTAGTAAGGACATTATACCACAGTAATCAAAGCTGAAGCACTGTGTGGCTCAGAAACATTGATCATTGAAGGTAGATCTCTTAGTAGGGACATTATACCACAGTAATCAACCTGAAGCTCTATATGGCTCAGAAACATTGATCATTGAAGGTAGATTTCTTAGTAAGGACATTATACCACAGTAATCAAACCTGAAGCACTGTGTGGCTCAGAAACATTGATCATTGAAGGTAGATCTCTTAGTAAAGATATTATACCACAGTAATCAAAGCTGAAGATTGTGTGGCTCAGAAACATTGATCATTGAAGGTAGATCTCTTAGTAAGGACATTATACCACAGTAATCAAAGCTGAAGCTCTATATGGCTCAGAAACATTGATCGTTGAAGGTGGATCTCTTAATCAGGACATTATACCACAGTTATCAATCCTGAAGCTCTATATGGCTCAGAAACATTGATCATTGAAGGTAGATCTCTTAGTAAGGACATTATACCACAGTAATCAAACCTGAAGCACTGTGTGGCTCAGAAACATTGATCATTGAAGGTAGATCTCTTAGTAAGGATATTATACCACAGTAATCAAAGCTGAAGCACTGTGTGGCTCAGAAACATTGATCATTGAAGGTAGATCTCTTAGAAAGGACATTATACCACAGTAATCAAAGCTGAAGCTCTATATGGCTCAGAAACATTGATCGTTGAAGGTGGATCTCTTAATCAGGACATTATACCACAGTAATCAATCCTGAAGCTCTATATGGCTCAGAAACATTGATCATTGAAGGTAGATCTCTTAGTAAGGACATTATACCACGGTAGTCACACCTGAAGCTCTATGTGGCTCAGAAACATTGATCATTGAAGGTATATCTCTTAGTAAGGACATTATACCACAGTAATCAAACCTGAAGCTCTATGTGGCTCAGAAACATTGATCATTGAAGGTAGATCTCTTAGTAAGGACATAGAGAAACAAGAAAGGAAAATCCTTGATCCAGTCTGCTCAGAAGAAATCTGGGTGAAACGGAAGTGTCGGGAGATTTATCAGCATTCTGAAAAGATGACCGACACCTTCAGGAAAAGGCAATTTAAGTTCTACTGCAACATTCCCAAAATGAACCATCACAGGTTCACCAAAATGATTCTCAACCTTGCTCTCTCAATGGAAGTCAAGAACTAGTGACTTAGTGAAATAGACATAGAACTTCAAGAAAATGGCATCAAAGAAGAAATTACGTAAGATCGACCCCGTTCAAAACAGTAATTAACAGTAAACAATTTGCTGAGAAAATGAATACAAGGACCAATAATTCATGGACTGAAGAATGGAGGTGTTAATATTGTTTATAGGAAAATTAAAAGCAAACATTAAAGATCCAGATTCGTATTTGGTAGCGGGCCGTTAACTATATAGTAGGTTGGTTCCATACTTTAGAGGGCGCAACAACGCTGTCATGTGCCCCGTGTACTTTGGGTATGTGTAGATTCTGGTTGATAACCGCTGTTAATTATGATGGCTGTATTAGTATGTGTTTTCTGTAACTCAGGTAAGGATTGCAGATATTCAATTTTCAAGTAGTTCCTACTTATGCCACCAAATTATACCGTCAACGGCAACTAGTTGTGAACTTGGTTACTAGATGCCTCCGTAGTTGGCTCCTGGCGACGAACGTTAAAACTTAAGAGCAATATTCAACCCTATTATGGTCGACCCTCTTCCTCGAACCGAATATAAAGCCTTGTGAGGACAACCAAATTTCTCTCTCAGACCGTCGGCAAGACCCAAAATGGTTACCACTAAACCCTAATATGGTCGACCCTCTATCTCCAACCAAATATTCAGCCTTGTGAGGACAACCTACTTACCCTCTCAGACTGTAGTCAAGAACCAAAATGGTGCCCACTGAACCCTAATAAGGTCGACCCTCTACTTCCAACCTAATATGCAGCCTTGTGAGGACAACCTACTTTCTATCAGACCGTAGTCAAGAACCAAAATGGTGTCCACTGAACCCTAATATGGTCGACCCTCTACCTCCAACCTAATATTCAGCCTTGTGAGGACAACCTACTTTCCCTCTCAGACATTAGGCATGAACCAAAATGGTGGCCACTAAACCCTAATATGGTCGACCTTCTACCTCCAACCTATTATTCAGCCTTCTGAGGACAACCTACTTACTCTCTCAGACCGTAGGCAAGAATCAAAATGGTGGCCACTGAACCCTAATATGGTCGACCCTCTACCTCCAACCTAATATTCAGCCTTGTGAGGAAAACCTACTTTCTCTCAGACCGTAGGCAATAACCAAAATGGTGGCCACTAAACCCTAATATGGTCGACCCTCTACCTCCAACCTATTATTCAGCCTTCTGAGGACAACCTACTTACTCTCTCAGACCGTAGGCAAGAACCAAAATGGTGGCCACTGAACCCTAATATGGTCGACCCTCTACCTCCAACCTAATATTCAGCCTTGTGAGGAAAACCTACTTTCTCTCAGACTGTAGGCAAGAACACAAATGGTTGACCATTAGGAACCAATCTAGGTGATCCTCCTCCCCCCCCCCCCCCCCCCCCAAGTATCTCGTCTGGCTTGAAACTGCTTGGAGACTGTCGTAACGTGACGTCATGCGCTGTCTCAAAACAAGACTCGCCTGTCAGACAAACGTGACTAAAACCACATGTCAGGAAACCATGACAACCATCATGGTCGATGAGGGAACGCGAGACCACCTCGGCAATATGATCTAATTACAGAGGAGGACAAATGGAAACAAAATTCAAATCTTGGGGATTTATGAAGGAAATCTAGGTGAATTTAACTTTACAGGTTGGCTACCCTGATTATCAAATAAATTAGTTGAACTTTCTCAGCATGCTTTTGTTGTAGACATCAAGCGATGATTGCAATAATTAATACTCTCCCCCCAGCCTCTAGCAATTCAAGTCTTGGAACAGAGGGGATTCCAAATATAATCTTGCTGTAAATCTGGCTTTCTAGTGAGTCAGTGCAGTAACATACATATTATGATGTGGCAACAATGTACGTCATTATTCAAAACAACGGCTATGTACTATCTCTATTGCATAAAGAAGAGGCATTGTTTCAGCTTCTAAATGGCAATTAATACACAAGTATGAAAATACAGACACAATATGCACTCTAGTTAACAGATACTGCTTAATATAATTAACCTTGCTAACTACAAACATTATGCCTTGGACATCACTAAGATTGCAATGTTACACAATGTGTGGAATTATAATACACTTACAATATCGGCCAAGTCATCTGTTTCTGTTGACCATTCCGGCTCACTTTTGATCACAGCTTGCTCGTCCATTACGTTAGAAAACTAGAACACAGAAATTCACCTGAACATTATTTACATACGCACTTATTCACCGAAATAGCCGTGTACATCAACAGAGGTAATCTCAGTTCTCCAAACGTAATATTGGTATTCCTAATATATCCTGTGAGGTGCACAGTAGGCTATCAGTAACAGTACATCCTACTTGATCAAATGAGTTAGAGAGTAATGCCGAGTAAATTCAGTTCCGTTGTTCCCTAACACACACAAACCTGAACAATGTTCGGTCGAGGCGGCGATATCTGATTGTTAGTAAGTAACACACGACTGAAATAGGTTCCGAACTGATCGTAGCACACGCTTCTTTGAGAATCAAGACTAGCTGTGTACAGGCCTCCAGATACCACACAATGGCCAGTTCAAATGAAAACTCTTACATCCTCCTCATTGAACGGACGCGAGAGAAAGATATATTTATCAATACACACGTACAAAACAAAAAATGGGAATTATTTGTGTATAATATCATCATTAAGATGTTCTTAGGTACATACCTCTGTCAACCTGCGTATCACTGATAATCTGCGCTGGGCACTGAGCATACAATATCCTTCCGCCGTAACACTAATTATCTTAACTTAGTTTTGTCCCATATTTCCACAACATTAGAAATATTCCTGCTTGGATCTGTCATCTAACAAGAAAAGCGTTCTCAGATTGTTCAATCTCACCAAAAAGTGCGATATTCTCTATGAAATGCGCTAATTCTGCACAAAACATCTTCTTAGTGTTACAAGCCGCCCTGTTCGAAACAGAGTTATTGAATGCCCTCATTCTCGTCCTCCTTAGACACATAGCATCTTTGTGTGTGGTTATAGTCACAATATTTGTGCACTGAACACGACATTACAGTCTAAAATCTCAATTAAGAATTGTTGTTGTTTAAGTTTACAGTCTTTCGACTGGTTCGATGCAACACTCCAATCTTCCCTGTCTTAGCTAATCGTTTCATCTCTACATAGGTACCACACCCTACATCCGAGGCAATCAGGTTGGCATATTCTACCCTTGGTCGACCCCTAGAGTTCTTATCTTCGACTCTTCCTTCCATAGTTAGGTTTGATATTCTTGGGTGTCTTGGTATGTAGTTATCCCACCAACCTATTTCTTCTCTTCATAAGCAGTCGTCACTAACATCTCTCGTCTCCCAATCGTCTTAATACCTCTTCACCCTATCTAGCCATCCGGTCCTCATCATTCTCCTGTAACACCACATTTCGAATGCTTCAATTCTCCTCTTCTCTGCTGCTCCAACATTCCAAGTTTCAGTTCCATAGTGCGCCACGCTCCAGACAAAGGCCTTCAAAAATGACTGCCTAATACCTAAATGTAGCCTATATTCGATGTCAACCGATTTATTTCCAGTACAAATGCTTTCCCTGCTTAAACCAACCTATTTTTTATATCTTCTTCTTTTCGTCCATCACTGGTCACCCTAACAGAAGTCTCCTACATCCCTTAGCTCTTCTGCTGTCATTTTGACGTCCATAGGGGTTTAAGATTTATTTAGGCTGGATTCCAGTATCTTCGTTATACATCTATTAACTTTCATCGTGAATTCTTTCCTCAAGACAGATTCCATACCATTTTAAAATTTCATTCAAATATTGTGGTGTGTCGGCTAAGATAACGATGTCATCAGCAAGAGGTGAAATTATTAAGAATAGAGTTCAGTATATCTTATGTATGATAACACCCCACGGGATTCAAACACACGATACAAACTGATAAACTGTTGAAATTAGCCGAAATACAGTTTGTTATGATGAATGACAATAATTTTGGAAATGATGTAGAAGGCTAACAGATTGCAATGACCACATATATGCGGAAGGATCATCCCATATCTTCCTAACAGATACATGAAGGCACTTTGTACTAGTGCGTGTAGTAGGGAAGAAGGAATGGGGAGGTAGCAAGTAAAGAAGTCATTTGTATTTTTTCTCAGTCTACCAAGATCTAGACCGGACGATGTTAAGGAGTCCATGTCATTCTTGAGACTGGTTCATGGATTGTTTTGATCCTATAATCTTGGCCGTGACAGGGCGGGGGCAAGGAATAATTAAAATTTCATTACCTTCTTGTCACTGGGTGATCATGAGACGCACTGCCCCCAATTTTCGTATAATTTTGTTATTTGCTTCGTGATATTCATAACTTGGCTGATCTTAAACAGCTGGCCACTGCTCTACTTATCTTGAGCCTGCGAGTCTACTTAGAGAAGCAGTGTGAAGACGTGCTTGTGACCAGTACAGCTCAACACACTGTGTTTGCAATATTCATTTTTGGAGGCTACAGAAGTGAGGTATGTATCTTGAAAGATTTTTACCACGACAGATTGTCTCAATATACAGGGTCTGTATAAGAATCTCCCTTTTAAGTGGATTTGTCCTACGGAGGGTTACCAACATATCCTGCTTTTCATTCATGTTGGTTATGTCCGGCAGGCATTTCGAATTTATCGAAAATGTTAGGCATTTTTCTTGATTGCTCATTTAGGTTTTCCCCTTAAAGTCAGACGGATGTTAAATAGATTTTGAGAAGATGGTTTGGATAAAGAATGCAAGGTGTTTATGTTCCTATGAATCCTGCAGTGAGTAGCCTACCGGTACTTGTATAAATGGCTGCAACCTATGGAGGAATTCAAGTGTTTCAAATGGTTGGAACTTCAAAACATTAAGGACCACAGTTTTAAGGATATTGTACCATTTATTCAATACTTACAGTCAAGAGGTGTTGAAATAGATGATTCAATATTACTGTATTCGACGAGTACTGCAACGTAAGGGCTTATTCTAAAAGTTCAACTTGGATTAAGACACAACACTAGACGAACAATGGTCAGTTTTCTTTAATATGCACCAGAACATCGAGTTTTGTTTCTGAAGTTTTATACAATTTGCCAGTTTGCCAAACCAGGCGGCAATGTGTGCATATTCATACCGCGCCATATATGTTCAATGGAGGAACCGTTTGTTGGTAGAATATTACTTGTGACGGTCAATTTCAAAGATCCGTAGTGGGAAGGATTCTATAAATATGTACATCAAGAAAATAATTCGTGTCTTCTTTCAAAAGTGGGTTCTGTTCTGTTGAAAATACAGCTTCAAGGAAAAGAATTGCAGTGGGGCCTGATCATTAATTAAGGTATTTCCTTAGTATAAAGTTGTGGAATATACATATTATGCTTAATTTTGCTATCGATTGAACTTGTCAGACAATTTCTTGAATGTCCTGCTCGTTTCTGAGCAATGTCCTGCATTTGGAAATTTTCAGTTTGTGACGCTAGGCCTACGGGACAAAGATGTGAGTTTGTTGCGAAGTGGTCGCATTGTAACACAAGTGGCAGGGAAAAGCTAAAATCATTGAACTCTACGTACATTAATACTGGAATGCCGACTCTTTGGGAGTGAAGTGCGGTTTTAATGCGAGTATTTACGCCGAGTCCTTCCTAGAGAACGAAAAGTGTTTCTTTCTCTCGATATTTTAGTCTAAATTTAAACTTTAAATAATTCTCAGAAAATTACATGTACCGTAATATTGTACAACTGAAGGCCTGTCAATAAGGAACACTGTTTGGCAAAATCACAATCAGGTAAATTAATAGTAGGACCTACGTGCATTTGCCATATACTATTTAGGCCCATTATGTCAACATTTGATGTAAGACGTATTCACAAACGCAGACGACTTAATTACAAATCTTTATTCAAAAATTAAATTGACCGTAAAATCATTGGAAAATAACATAGCCTATTTATAACGTAAGTAAGGTGCCGTATTTCCTTTAGTAAAAAGTTACGGTAAGTGTAATATACATATTATGCATCATGTTTCTATCGATTGAACTTGTCAGATGTGTGTAAATTATTGGTGAACTTCTAATATTTTCCAGTAGCGTATTTTTTGGAAGTGTTTATTGTGGGCATGTAATGAATGTTAATGGGCTACCTGAATTTGTAAGTGGGATTTGTTTCAGTGTAAGATGTTGCTTATTGACTTTGCTGCAAAATGATTGTTACATTCTAATGTTTTTGGTCGTTGTTTGATTCTTCACCGTGCCTTAAAAATACAACTCTGTCTTTTTGAACAGTTCTCGCAACGTAATGTTTTTATATGACACTGGTGGAAAAGGTGATATTCGAAACACGAGGGAACAAAGATGATCCAAGATAATGTAAAGTGTAGTAAAGAAAGAAGAAGTGAAGAGAATGCTCTTAAAAGTGGGAGTTATGGAATAATAAGTGCCGAATGTTAGTTTAAATAATTAATTTTGCATTTTAGTTTGTCAATTAATTGAGCTAATATTTGCCTCTCATATGAAAATCGCCTAAGTTTTGTTTTGTAAGGTTGGCAGATATGAAAATGTTATAGGGCAGCTAAGTACAGGGGGTGTCAACCAGATAGGGATCATTTGGCACCATCGGTGTAGTAGCACGTGCCAGTCGTATGGAGCGCTGTATATCGTGTATATCGTGTTGCCAACATATGCATGATACAACGTTGTAATTAAATTGCAAACATATCACTATATTTAGTCAATAAATATATACATAATTCCTAATTGACATTTCCTTGCAATTATCTTGCTCACAGACGATAATTACGGCACTTATCATTAAATAAACATTATTTCTACTGGGTTGGCGGCACTGACCATGCCATGGCGGCTCTGTTTATATGTGGTATGTAATAATATTGGCCGTATACAAATAAGCTAAATAAGCTAATGTTGTGTTCTATCTCATCTTTCTTATATCAAATTGTCTTCGTGGTAATGAGAAGTGAACAGTTCTTCTTCTGCTACGCCAAGTAAGTACCGGTATGCTTATTTTAAGAATTTAAGTAAAAACGTGTTTCTGCGTTTGCAAAATATACCGTAGCCTAGTTTTGAATTTATATTAGACGCAGTGTACAGGTGACATTCCACTTGACATATTAATTAACTTTCACTATTATTTATCCCACAGGTAGGCCTACCAAATTCTGGGAACAAACAAATCGTAAATTGCTGTTCTCGAAATAGCAGAGGAATGTGGCAATTAGGCCTACTTTCCTTAGAAATGACCAGGTAAGAGTCTATGTTTCCGTAATATTTTCAACTTGATTACATCTTGCAGAGATACGTCCAGTACCATGAGCCTATTGCATATGTGTACTCAAGTTCTTGAGGTGTGTTAATAATTCATTTTACATTGCGGTAGATTAAAAATGTCATGATTCTTGACAATGTGTCGAAGCTTTAATATTTTCCCCTTTCTTGAATTTCAAATTATTATTGGTACCGTATTCAAAAAAGATCAGTTCTTGTGCATGTTAGCTACTGGTGCTGTGGCAAGTACCTATTCAATTGTTAGAATAGGTAGTAATGCCATTACTGATGTAGAACTGTAATGTTCTGCGACCCAAATACCATTCAAATGCACCTGTCCTCCTTTATTAAGCCAAGAACAAACAAATGTGTAGATGTGTTTCCTTGCATATTCATGCTATGGACACTTTGTATTTATTTTTGTAGATACACAGGAAAATAAGCTGTACGGTTTATGTTAAGGTAGGAATGCAGTGTTTGGGCTGGGTGTTCAGTTGGTAGTAATGGCAATACTGATGTAGGACTGTAATTACAGGTTATTAAAACTTAACATTCACCCCCATGATCTAATAGGTTTAATGGCCTAGGATCATATTATACAGGGTCTTTCATATAAAGTAAGAACGGCAAGTGGCAGTTTTGTTATTCGCAGCTGCGGTGGCCGAGCTTGTGGCACGCCATGGTCCCCTGCTGTACTATTGAAAGCGCGCGCATAGTACATACGAGGGCTGTTTTTTTTTCAAGTTCCGATGGACTGTATAAAGATAACAGATTGACATACCAAACTGATTTTACTACTAAATATTTGCTTGTTTTATTCGTATGTCTCAACATAATCGCCAAAACGACTGAAACATTTGTACTTTCGTTACACCAGCTTTCTAATGCCCTCGGCAAAATATTCTGCTGGTTTGGACTAAACGGCAGATGGTCCAAAAGACTTCACACTTGAATTATTTGTAAACGTCTATCGTAACGTTGGTACAGTGTGGTCCGTGAATGATCTTCACCTTTTTCGAGAATTGAAGGTATGGTTGGGCGGCAACGCTAGCCAAAAAGGGAAAACTTCAGGAGGCTGTCCAGTGATTATGTTGAGACATATGAATAAAACAAGCAAATATTTAGTAGCATCATCAGTTTGGTATGTCAATCTGTTATTTTTATACAGTCCACCGGAACTTGGGGAAAAAAACAGCCCTCGTATGTACTGTACTATGCGCGCGCTTTCAATTGTACAGCAGGGGGCTCGTCCAAGGCCACCGCAGCAGCGCATAACAAAACTGCCGCTTGCCGTTCTTAGTTTATATGAAAGACCCTGTAGTCTTACCAATGTGTAACTATATACATTGTGTTCTTGTCCTGTGGAACTAAGTCCAACGTGAAAATCCAATAAAATAATGGAACCATTGGCCCGATAACCCCACCCTTATCTACCAATTTTTATTTTATACTCTTGGTAAGTTAATAAGTGTTAGGTTCTGTCGATGATATTCTGTAACAGCGAGATAGATACAAGACAAATATAATTGATTTATTGTATGCCAATGTAGGGGAGCGTGATGGCGCAGTGGCTTAGCTGCTCGTCTTTCACCCGGACGGCCGGGGTTCGAATCCCGGTGACAGCGGGGTGGAATTTTCACCTGAAAAATCATGTGGCGTCAGGAAGGGCATCCGGCCTTAAATCCCCGGCCAAAACCAAAATGAGCCTGGTTGGCTCCGGCGACCCCAATTAATTGGGAAAAGCCGAAGGAAGATGAGATGATGCCAATGTAATGGTTGATATACCTATAGGTAGTAATTTATTCCCACACGTTATTTACAATATTTTTCAACACCTAGGATGCCAATGTCTATGCTTACATGGAGGCATTTTTTCATCAATTGATTCTGTAATAAGACCACCTTGTGGTGTGGTTGCTGCCACTCCTGAGGTCCTGGGATAGTTTTCAAGCTTGATTAAGTAATTTAATTCTGGTCTGACTGTTGGAACGGCGCACACTCATCTTTGTGAGGCAGAACTGAGAAGAGGTGGGTTCGATTCTCACCTCGGCCATCCAAGAAGTGGTTGTCCAAGGTTTCCCCACTTCCACTCCAGGCTAACGCTGGGATGGTTCCCAACTTAAGGCTACGGCTGCCTCCTTTCCAGTCCTCACCTGAATTACAGGAAGTATACACACTACTACAGATACCACAATAACACAGATTATCATACAAATCATACACTCCCCCAGGGGCTCACATCTAGTGGGACGTGGGTTGGCGACCACGGGGCCCCAGCTGAGTCCCGCATTGCTTCCACTTACTTGTGCCGGGCTCCTCTCTGTCTTCTTTCCTGTCGACCTCACTTGGTCAACTCTTGTTCTCTTCCGACCCCGACGGTATTAGGGTATCCAAGGCCTAGGGAGTCCATTCCTTTCCTGCCTTAATTGGCCCTTGTCTCATCTTTTCTGATGCCCTCCTCCTTCGAGGGGTCAGCCTTTTTTTCTTTTCTTGTTATCTCCTGCCTTCTGCTCAAGGCCCTCAAGGGGCAGGGTGTATGTAACCCCGACCACCTTTGGTGCGCCCTGGATATTGCTACACCCTCAGGGGCTCACGGCTGGTGAGTTCGGGAGATGGCCACCCCGAGGGATTCCTGAGCTGGGTCCGGTTTTTCCCCTTTTTTCCATTGCCTGTGGGGCCTTTCGTGGCTCTCCTTCCTTCCAAGTCCCTCGATCCTAATACGCTGCCGAAGTGACGCACCTAGCAACCGCATGGGCGCAGCCACATTGGACCCAAACAACTGGTTGCTAGGTTTTTTATACATAGGAAGCTGCATTAACGCTGCGCAGCGTCTTGAATTTTGTGGATAAAAATGTGTAATACACGTGAAATAAGGCAAACGCCTCCCGTGAAGATCATCTACAGTGTTGGAGCTATAAAATAGAAGTGAAATGTTATGGATAAAGTACGAGAATTTCGCGAGATAGTATGAATCAAGTTGACCTCACCCCTGAGGCAAGAATTGCATGGCGGGTACTACAAATTATAAATATTTATCATTTAGTGGATAGAGTATATCTAATATAGAGAGATATTTAGGACATGTATGTCACATAAAGGGGTTATTGGTTCATGTGGGGAGTTTAGTTGTAATTAAATATGGTTTGTACTATAAGTATTATAAACGACAACCTACATAACCTTACAGCTGATTCACTAACACCAATAAATTTTATCCTTCAACTTCTCTGAGTGGTGATTTTTCACTTAACTTATTTAAGCAGGGAATTGTGTTTCCAAATAACAATTGGGCCTATCCCAGACTGAAAATTTCTGCCTAAATATTTTGTTATTTGCACTTTCAGAAAACAATTATCATGTAGGCCTACACCCTGCAACAAAATTACAGTACCGTACCGTATAGTGACATTATTCAAGCCAATGAATACTGCTTATTTCTGCAGTGATGGAGTGACAAGTCTTGTTGTGATTATATTTAGAGCTAGGATAGGAAAAGTGCCCCATTATTTAGAATGAGGTAGGACGATAGGCCTTAATTGTAGACTTCTCTAACCTGTTAGTGAGCACACAGGTTAGGCTTTGTTAATTTGATTCGTTTTCAGACAAACGCAGCGTTGTAGTAAACACACAAATTCTATTGAAGTGCAGTCTTTGTTTCTTCTATAGCTGTTGATGAGATTTGGCGTAAACTCTCATCCAAATATTTTAAACTGTTCCCTTATGCATTGATAGACCTTAAGTTCATTTTATTCGTCACTTACTGGTAGGGCCTACGGTACTTTATTTTCCGTGTATTGGTCATTCATACGGGACGTAATTCACAATATCCAGAAATGTTATATTTTCATGTTTTCACTTAATTTAAGGTAAATATCGTAGGCCACATCTCTACGACTTATGTTCTAAGACTTAATGTGCATCTCATACGCAATATTTTACAACTTTACTGGACAACTATGTTAAATTACTGTGGAAAATATACTTTTCTATGCTTTCTTGATTCTGGACATCCATGCATGTACAGTTTTATACGATACAAATAGGAAATAATGACGGCTCAAAGACGAAGCAAGCTACAAGGGAGCCATGTTGTGACGTTGACTTCGGCAGCGTATTCTTCGAGGGTTTGAGGGCATTTCTTTTCCTCCTGTCCTTTGTTTGCCTTATTATCCTTTTGTTTTCCATTTCTTCTTCTAGTAGCCTATATAAGTTTGTAGTTAGTTTCAGTTATAATTTACATTTGATTTTCATCTTCACAATCACCCAAACCATTAGGGGCCGATAACCAAGATGTTAGGCTCGTTAAAACAACAAATATCATCATCAACAAATCATACACAGTTCCAAATACATGGGGCTAAATAAATATGTTATCGAAAGCCCTAAATGAATTAATATCAAAAACACAATGATTCTTTTAAAATGTAGTTAACTTACAGTAGGTGCAAACATACAAGTCAGCAAATTCAAGTTCCCCATTTCAAGCATTAAGTTACACATTTATTAAGTTTACAGTTTCAACATACACACTGGTATGTGTTGTAGGAATTTGCGGTTCATCGGTGTCAGCCATTACATCATGGAGGAACTAGGTCCATTATTATGTGCTGGTTCCGAATGTTATACTTTGGCAAGAAAGAAGAAAGGAACATGCCTCAACACATACTATTAGGAGGACCAGATTTGATTACTGTATTTTTGCTAAGTTTGATCTTGGCTCTTGCTGTTATCTTCTCTTCATTGACAACTTTTTAAATAAAACATGATGAATTCTAGCAGTATTGAGTGTTTTTCTTGTTTTTCATTGATTTCCCCTTAACAGCACGTCATGGAATGTACTGTATTAGTGTGCGATGTTAATTTTTGATGTAGCCTACTTACTGCATTTCACCCTTCAAAATTTTTAACTGGATATATTTTAAAGGGCATATGAAATGAACTACTGTATAGAAATTTTGTGATATCCAATTCTTTTTCTGTCCCCTAATGTATTTGGCACTAATTACACTAACAATTTTAGTGTGATGAGGATCTTGTTACACCACCTGATTCCTTAGCATTCTCTCTTAAAATTTTGCTGTTATTGCTAACAGCATCAAGCATTTTAAAATATTAATTTTCTCCCTTCCCAGTACTTTTCCTTTGTAGTTTTTTCTAATAACTAATTGGTTATAGGCCTAATTGGGCCATTTTTTAAGCTGAGTAATAATATGCTGCAGGCCTTGTAGTAGCCTAATTTTTGTCACCAATGCAATATGCTCCAATTGCAACTGAAAGAAATTTAAACATGTATATTAGTGATGAGGTTATGTTCTAAATGCTGTGATTGTTCATTTCAAAGTTCTGGAATTCACAATTTCCCACTTTGTTATTATTTTTAATATTTTTTTCTGTTATTGGTATTTTGAATGTGATTTATTTCTTGTAGATCATATTATTATCTCCACACTTAAAAACGTGCCATAAGTATTGGGAGATTGTGATTTTCGGAACATTGAAGTGGGCAGAGCATTTAGGATGGGAATATTTAGCGGAACAAGGGGCAGGGTGGAGGGGAGGCGGCGGGAGGGTTAGTGATTACGAGATCTGCTCATAGGTGGCGCTACCGGTCGACATGTTGCTAGTACATCAGTCAACCACCAGACAGCGCTGAAGTCTTAGGTACCAAGAATTAGCATGGCTGTTGGCCATCTGTAGTAGTAGGTAATCTGTGGCTAAGTACAAGCAGGCAGTGCAGCCACACACAACGATTTCGGTGTCGGTAGGAACGAAATAAGCTGGGAACTAGGAAACAACTTTTAAGGTCAGATAGTTCTGAGCGCACCATGAAATACCGGTAACGCTAAAACTACGTTGCCACACCACATTTCTCGCCGTGGCTGCCACAATATTACAATTAGAAATGCAATACTTTACCATGACGAGCCCAAACTACGGTGCCACACCACATTTCTCGCCGTGTCCGCCACAATATTAAAATTAGAAATGCAATAATTTGCCATAACGATCCCAAACTACGGTGCCACACCACATTTCTCGCCGTGTCCGCCACAATATTAAAATTAGGAATGCAATAATTTGCCATAACGAGCCCAAACTAAGGTGCCACACCACATTTCTTGCCCTGGCTGCCACAATATTACAATTAGAAATGCAATACTTTACCGTGTCGAGTCCAAATCCTGCTGATTGCAATCAATTGAAACTTTTGGAATTAACTTAGGCTTCTTGTTTTCTCAGAGAAGTAGCAAATGTCTCCTACTTCCTTTAATTTTTCACTTGCTCAAGGTTATCTGGCAAAAAGTGGAGGTCAAGGATGCTAATCCTCGCAGATGCCTCACTCAATAATTCTGTACACACGCTGCACAAAGTTGTTGGTTCAACCCTCGGTTCGTGTTGTGTACAGTCACAATATACATAATATCGACGCTCCGTATAGTGCAATTTGTTCCCTATGCCTTAGCAGTTCATATCAAAGTGACTGGGTGTTGAAAGTCTGTACATTATGCTGAGTAATGTACACACAAAAACTGTTGACTTGGTTTCCTAGTACTGCACTTCAGTAATTGCCTGTCGAGCATCACTGTCTCTCTGAATCCCCAGTCGTATTTAGGCAATCTAGCACTGTTCATATGATCAACACACAAACACCTTCTTGACGTTTATAATTTGTGATGATAAAAACAATTCATGTGGAAGGTTCTTACCAAAATAAGGCTATTCATTCCATATCAGCACCAACTAGTTAGGCCCCTTGAAACAGCAATCAACACCACCGCCTCTTTATTTGTTACTAAGAAGGAAACACTTCTGGAATGTTCCGAAGGGTTATACATTTACAGGGATACTTATTCATCATCTTCCGAGCCCTGACGTAGATAAAAATTCCATTTTATGTATGGTTGCATACATTTAAAGAAAATAGAGCAAAACACAAAAATAATTCCTGGAAGGGAATTGGAATATACCATTTAACTTTTCTGTGTGTAAACGACAAATATATCCTGTTACAATGTATCCTGAATGTTGAATATGTATATTACTTAATTATCCTGTGTTGTAGATTCCTCAACATTATGGAGGGCCAACCATCTATCAAATGTGAACCAGAAGAATTCTCTGAGATTGTAAGTTGTATTTTAGTTCCATACGTTGTTACATATATTGTGTACCATTACTGATGAGCATGAGAAATCTTTGGGTAATTAATAGGAATTGTGTCATGTGACTTAATACTACCAAATAGTGATGGTGATAATTCTCTTTTTAGGGGCCCAACATCTCGGTTATCGCTACCGTGGCATAGTTTGTAGCAAACTGAGCTTATATGCCCAAGGACGCAGGTTCAAACCTGTCCGATATCGTCGGATTTTTTAGAGCGCTGAATATCCCTCAGTATGCCTTCCTCCGGAGGTAAAAGTAAAGCCGGCGGTCGCATGTCATAGATTTATGGCATGTAAAAAGAACCTTCCTTTAAGCTTCAGCTTTGATTACGGTGGTATAATGTCTTAGGTGCTGATTTATTAATTACATCTGTAGGTGTAGGCCTTTCGGAATTTTGTAGTCCTCTCTTTGTTTGCGACACGATTCTAACATGAAGTACTGACCAATGTGCTCAAGGTTCGATTCTCGGTCAATCATATGAAATTATCGTCCTTTGAATTCCACACAAATTGAGGTCCTGTGATTCTTCAAGACTGCTCTGCCGTGGGGTTTGTATTTATTTACTTGATGATTATTTGCCGAATTAAGTCTTCAGAGGTTTCCCGTCTAGATGACCAGCGGATTCGTCCATGCATTTGGAATCCCGTCTTAGCTGTAATTTCGTGGACTCTTTCAAGGACCTGAACTGCCTCTTGTGTATTGTTAGATAGAATTGCTAGATCATCTGCTTAGGCCAAACACTGCAGATGAATTTAAAGTTTATTCATCAACCAATCGTTATTTCTCTTTTTTTCCTTGTCCTGGTAACTTATTCAAGGACACGATTGAACAATAACGGTGATAGTCGTCTCCTTGTCGAAGTCCTGTGCTAATATGAAAACAGTCAGGATGATGACTGAAATGTAACTATTGAAGTTAAGGCTGTTAGTGTTTTCCTGACAACTTTGAATACTTCTAGAATATTGAATAGTGTGTGTGTGGGACTACTGAGTCGATTAGATTATGGCAGTGTAGCATATGGTTCGGCCCGTAAGTCAGTGTTTGTTAAACTGGACAGTGTCCACCATGGCGGTGTGAGGCTGGTGACGGGAGCCTTTCGGACGAGCCCAGTCGTCAGCTTGCTCGCCGAAGCTGGCGTACCTCCTTTACACCTGAGTCGCCAACAAGTACTGCTGACCTATGCTGCAACTATTCCGCAGATGCCACTTCATCCAAGCTATCCATGTTTGTTTTCCAATCCGAATCGCCGTCTGTATGATGCGCGCGCCCGAGCCACTCGGCCGGCGGAGATTCGCTTGGATGACTTATACCGGCAGTTCCGATTTCCTGCTGTCTCCTGTATCGTCCGAGTACCTAGCAAGGCCCCTCCGTGGATAGTCTCTCGCCCCGATATCATCCTGGATCTGCAAGCCGGCCCCAAGTCGGACACGGACTCCTCCGTCCATCGGAGGCTGTTCCAGTCCGTGGTGAGTCGGTATCCAGGATCGGAGCTTCTATTCACTGACGGATCGAGGGTAAACCGGAAAGTAGGCTGTGCATTTGTGGTTGAGGATCGTCGGTTTCTCTTTTCACTTCCCGAGGCCTGTGGCGTGTACACAGCGGAGCTCTATGCCATCTTAGAGGCTCTCCGGTACACGTTATCAGACGATCACCAGTACTTTCTTGTGTGTACCGACTCTGTGAGTGCACTGCAAGCGATCGATGTGTGTTTCCCGAAGCATCCCTTGGTCCATCGTGTGCACGACCTGCTCGTCAGTGCGTGTAACGCGGGAACCGGGGTGACCTTTGTGTGGCTTCCTAGCCACATGGGCTTTGCGGGAAACGAGCTTGCTGATCAGGCGGCGAGAGAGGCAGTCGCACTGCCCTCGCTACCGTATAAGGTGCCTGCTAGTGATGTGCGCTCTCAGTTGCGGCATTTGATCCTGTCGCATTGGGAGGAGGCGTGGCGTGCCACGCCTCCACGCAACAAACTGAGAGGCATCAAGGAGACAACGAAGGTGTGGAAATCTTCCTTCCGATCTCTCCGCAAGGAAGCTTTGGTACTCTGTCGACTCCGGATCGGCCACGGGATTGCTACGCACTCCCACTTGCTAAAGAGAGAAGAGCCTCTGTGTGTACCTGCGGTGCCCATC
Source organism: Meconema thalassinum (assembly GCA_946902985.2). Lineage (NCBI taxonomy): Eukaryota > Metazoa > Arthropoda > Insecta > Orthoptera > Tettigoniidae > Meconema > Meconema thalassinum. The sequence continues at coordinate 16,430,922 of OX336395.1, read as the reverse complement.
TCACTGTGGCACACATTCTCTTGGAGTGTGTGGATCTGGCCGATCTGCGAAGGACTCTTAAACTGCCTGATACCCTCTCCCTTATTCTCCGTGATGACGGGCCGTCAGTAGACCTCGTCATCCGGTTCATGAGGGAGAGTGGTTACTGTTTTTAGTTTTAATGTAAGTTAAGACTTTTAATTCAGGTTAAGTCTGTTTTATGTTTTTTATTGTGTTCATCTATTTTAATGTTCACTATGCCTTATTTGTTTTATTGTGTTTTACCATCCACCTTTTATTCTTTTTTGTTCAAATAAGGTATATTTGTTGGGGCTCACTGTCAATTTTATATAAATCATTTTTGTTTCATCCATAGCAGTGAGCTGTTTTTATCTTCATCGTTTCATTTCACGCCATTTCATTTCATCAGGGGCCGATAACCTCGACTTTAGGCCCCTTAAAGCAACAATTATCATCATCATCGCTACTGAGTCGCCAGCTTTCCTGAAGTCTCCAAAGTGAGCGTTGTTTGCTTGGCTTTATGGATTTGCAAGGTGGTTTTGAGATTGAGAATTTGTTCTGCACAGGACCTGCCATTTATGAATCATGCCTGTTATTCGCCAATTAGAAGTTCAGTTTGGTTTTCTAGTCCCGTGAATAACGCTTTAGAGAGAATATTTTACGCGAGTGATAGTGAGGATATTCCTCCGTAGGTATTGATGTCTGTTCTTGCCCCCTTTTTATGTAGTGGGTGAATTAGATTGCAATTCCTGTGTTCAGGAATTTTCTCCATAAATCTACAAGTATTACTTGAAATTTATCAGCTAGGCTTTCACCTCTTAATCTCAACATTACATCTTCCTTTGGAGCTCAGCTATTTTTAAGTTCATGGATTATTTTCTCGATATCTTCTAATGAAGAGAGTTCTGAATCCGGATTTGGAATCGGTTGCTCAAATCAGAATTGTTCTTCAGGAGTATCGCTAGTTAAAAGGTCATGGAAGTTATCTGTGAGAAGCTAACAGTTTTCTTTATTATTCCCAGGGCCTCATCCAGATGTTTAAGACATAAAACAGGTACTTAGTAATGTGATAGTTCGTCAGCAAATGTTTTGTTCCAGTATCTTGTACTATGTTCCGTGAAATAGAAGACCACACGGAATGAACGGGGTAAGTCCATTTTATTCGGGACGCACTCTGGTGGCCAGCTATCGTAACTACAGATCAGTTGAAATGAGTTTCAAATAAAGCGATACGTTACCGAGATACAGAGGTTTTTATATTCAGTGGAAACGGAAAGAACGTCCCATATTCTCTCACTTTAGTTGTTTTTTGTATTACATGAACTTTCTTTATAAGAAATAAATTTGCCTAAGTAACTATATTGCTTACACTCAATTGGGGTGTTCTTAAGTATTTCTTTTTAGTGTTAAAGTTTAAATTGGCTCTTATGGAAAATCTACATAATGTGGCTTACTCCGTTCTTCCCGTGGAGTCTTCAATTTTGATCTATTTCTGTCGGTCCATTTTGATGTAATGTGCGTTCTTCAGATCTGATGATTCTTGAGGCTTCTTTCTGCGCTCTGATGAATTCATGCCAGTTATTTTATTGGAAGTACACAGTTAGAATACGAAGGTCTATGACCTTATCTCTGGTCTTGTTCAAGCATCTGTCTTTACGTTTTTGAGGAAGAACCCCAATAATCCGGGATGCTCCCAATTGTGTATTTTATAATGCCATCCGATTGGAAGGATTTGGGTTGGTGATATTTGCAAGGAAATTTTTAAAATTTTGTTTAAGACATTCCAGATCCATTCGTGGATATTTTAACTGTTCTGAGTTTGGGTCCATCAGGTTGAAACTTTACATTAATTATAGATAAGTGGTTATCAATGTAAATTATTTATTTACTTTAAATTTGCTTTAAATTCTTAATAATAATAATTACTAATATTTTTCCTTCAGGAGGATCGCAGGTTAAAGGATCATGGAAGTAATCTGTGAGAATTTTACAATTTTCTCTAGTATTTTCAGGGCCAAATCCGGAGGTTTAAGACATGTTCTAGGTGCTTGGCAATGTGATACATTGTCAGCAAATGTGTGGTATCAGTTTCCTCTTATTATTGTTGTTATTATTCCTATTATCATCATTAGCTCATATTCTTTAATTCTTATAAATAGTCATGCTTGTTCATTACTTCCCAGGATCTGAATGAGCAGCGACCCTCTGATAGACCAGTGGGGATGAAAATTGAAGAACCTGGTGATGTATTTGAAGATGCATTTGTTAAAGAAGAACTTGATTGCCAGGTGACTGTGTACATTATTTCCCACCTTGGATTATTCTCAAATCCTTTTTTAAGTTATGTAGGCCTAGTTTGTTTTAATCAGTTTTAATTTCAATTATGAAACTGAACAACAGAAGAGTTTATGATTTTTGACTCTATATTATTTATAATGTGGGTTGAGTCAAATCGCTTCCTTGGGCTGTTTATTGATTATTTTGTCAAATGACTATAATAGCTTTAAACTGGTTATTTGTTGTCCTTTTTGAAACAACCTTGAATTATTATGGCAAAACCTGCATCACCTGTAAGGTTAAGTCTTGCTGCAAAATGAGGTAGGAACTTCGAAGAATCCTTGGCATATTAGTAAGTGTGTGCTTGTGAAACTTGGACTCTGTGTATTGAGGTTTTGATTTGTCTTTGACTTCATGACCACTCAATCACTTGATGTGCAACTGTAGATAATCATATCAACATTAATTTTTCTCAGTTAGTGACTTTTGGAATAAAGTTCCAAAATGCAAGAGTGTTTCATAAATTCAAGTTTGTGTTTCTTTTCATCTTGAATCAAACACCTGTTTTATTTCTCATAAAATGAAAGACAATAGGATCGATTTTGTTGCTGAATTTATAGCACTGTCGCTACATGAAAGTATTGGATTCTCAGAAGTAAAGTATATTGTGTTGTGATTGCAACAAATAGGCTACATCGTAAGTAATAAGTATGGTATTCTTTTATATTTTTGTTTTGTAAATCTTTCAAAACCTTGGAAATATAAGTCGGAAAACTATAAATAATGTGAAAGTCAGCCAATGAGCACTAAACGCAGCGAAATTTCAGCTTCAGAGTTGCTATTCTAACCTTGTCAAATTTCTTATAATTATCCATCGAGTTGAGAACTAATCCGAAACACATAAAACAAGACGAATGTCTACCGTGCTTTTGTATCTACAAAATATATTTCTTATGTCCCCTGAGGTACATTATTAACAAATTGTTTTATTCTGTAGGGAACATATATCATGGAAGGTACTGTAGACAACAAGGAAGTTACGATCAATGAGAATGTGACTGAAGAGATAGTCGCACATGTCAAAACGGAAGCACTATCTTCAAGTGGCGGAGATGCGAGAATTGTAAGTGCCTAATTATATTGAGAGCAGCTTTATGGTTATTAAGGCTCGTAATATGCTTAATGATATCTGATGTTCCTCCACCAAGTGTGGCTGAGATTTTCAAAGGTTTGGTGATACGTTTGTGAGGGGATCATGTTCACTGATTAAATATTTAGGAATTAATACGAAACCTTAATGTAATAGGGATGTATAGAACTAGCACCGATAGAGCGCACTGCTGTTGTACTGGGTAAGCGCAATGCGCTCTTCATTTGTCTCCTGTGTACTCATGCCGCTAATATGTACGAATTTAAGTTGTTTAAATTGCTATTTTCGTGACTATGCCGAGCTATTGCAGTGTTCCACTTTTCAAAAATCGGGGAAGCCCGTTTTCGTTTCACCAATTTCCACAAAATAAAGGAATGAGGAAGAAATGGTTACGTGCTATTAGAAGGTAAAATTTCAGTGAGAAAAATCTGACCGAATATATTAAAGTGTGTTCCCATCATTTACAACCCGATGACTTCACGAAAACTGTGTTGGATAAGTGTGATTTACAAAGGGAAATAATTCCTATTTTGTATCTATAAACTGATAAGACATTTCGATAACAACCTCTGAATTTATGCGTTTGTATTCGAAGGCGAGAGAACGAGATTAAAATCGGGCGCTGTTCCATCGGTTTTTCCGTGGACCACGAACACAACAAAAATAAGAAAGAGACCATACACAAGAACATTGCCGGATTATCACGTTAAGCCTACAATATCGCAATCTGCGGAAATCATCTCCATTGAAGTACGGGAAGAAATCGTTAATATACACGAAGAAGTGAATGTAACATTTCTGACTCCCATTTTCAAAGACATCAATACTCGGTCAAATAATTCAAGAGTAATCTTTAGGAGAAAGCATGCTGACTCATATTCGTTATTCGAATAATAAAGCGTGTTAGAATTTTGTTATTACCGCTGTATTAATTCTTCCTTCCCCCCGCTAGTTTAAGCGCCTCTGGTCCATAGCTCATTTCGCAGCTGTTTAACGCTTAAACGCTGAGAATCGTCCATAATATATTAGGAGATATACCTATAGAATTAATTAATATAGTCTTGGAGTAAAATTAGAGAAGATATAATTTACTTTAGCTTAGAAAATTCGGTCACAATTTATACATTCCTCGCAGCTGACTGGGAGAAACAAAAGACGATCGCCTTGCGCTTACCCAGTACTACACGAGCACTATCTGGCGTGAACTTTCTCCCGCTACATCCCTATTCTAGTAATTTCTGGCTGATCATATACTTGCTCTAAAGTGTATATGGAAGATATTGTTTTCTCTGTGATTTGTTTGCTGGATAGGTTGATATGATATTTGTTTTAAGGGGCAAACATTCACATTATTGACCCAGCGCTTGATAGGACTCCCTGCCTAAATTGTATTTGGAGTCTGGCTCATCTGAAAAAGGCTTTTTTTGATTTTTAATATCTGGTTGTTGTTTGTTGCTAGTCTTCAAATTCCATTCATGATTTGCTTCTCCAGTTTTGTATATGATCATGATATTTAAGAGATTCTGTGTATACTGTAATCTGGCTTCCAATTCCGCGACACAGAAATAGTTTTTAAAACATCAGACTACCTCGCCAGAATACGGTGATAAATTTATTAATTTCCTCATAACTTCTATACGGAAATGGAGTAACAACATTTGAATGCAATATTGAGGCTGCTAGTAAAGAATGTTGAAATTCTTAGGAAGATAGCCTTTGTCAGATGATCCAAGCCATTATCTGTTCTTTAACTGGGCTTGGTATGTCATGCAGTGAACCAATTACACAGAACAATACCAATAACTTCACAAATGACTAGGTTTCTATTCATGTTCCTTGTTAATCCTTTAACATTCTCTACGGATGTGAATTTGAATATACTTCAGTATGTTATTTACCCCTTGATTCCTTCAGTGCAAGTTTACAAGTCGTGTGTAACACATAATACTACCCATGCAAAGGGGAACATATTTGTGAAACAAGTCATATGGACCATGTTAGGGGTATTAAGATTGCAGAATGTCCTATTCCGAACATCGTAACATGTATCGAATGAGAAACATCATTTTCAGATCTGAAAGAGTTAAGCACCGTCATGCGTCCATTACATTTCCTCATTATCTAATAGCATTTTGGGATTAAGAATTGCATTTTCAAACCTCTGCTGATGGCAAACGGAAGTGCTTAGCTGTTAGCTTGTGCACAGTACAGAAAGTACGAGCCATTTTCATGTACATAAGAATAAGTATGATATCCAATCCACCTGTGACTTGAACCTGGGACCACCGACAATGTACAGTGTTGTTCTGATCACTGAGCTGCATCTTAATTATCAGTGGCAAAAGGTATATTATGTGAATCTAACATTATGTTTGCATTAATTGCCACTGTGGACTTAAGGTCAGGATAAACCAATACAAATAGGATTTCTGTATTCTCTTCAGAGAGCCACTCAAGAGGGTTATAGAAGTCGGGCTTAGCAGTGGCCTTACAGTATGCACATGCTGGGATTGTTTTAACTTATGACCGTGATTACCTCCTTCCTAATCCTGAGCATTGCAATAACATGCACTGGCCTTTTGTGTACATGCATTAGATAATTGATGATATGAGATAAAAGTAAGTGAATTAGCTAGAATCATACGAAGAAAGTAATTGTTAATAATTAAGTCCACTTATTTTAACTTATAATACGTTCTGAAGAAACCCTCCTTCATACCACATCTCTTATAGTTGTTATTTTCTACCCCTTAATATTCTTAATTCTTCTGTGTCGGGGAGGAGGTGAATTGAATATATATGTGTCAGTGGTTTTTACGGCCGTTTGCCCTTTTGTTTAGCCTAAAAGAGGTGCTAATGAAATATGATTAGGAGCTGGAAGGTAGCGACCATGGCCTCTTAACAGTTAACGGCCTAGCGTTGGGCTGGAGATGAAAATGGGGAACCCTGAAGAACCATTTCATGGTACCTTACCCAGTGGCGTATGCAGGTTTTCCTCCTGGGGGGTTCATTAATACCATATATTACATTATACAAGGGGCAGATGACCTTGCTGTTCTGCCACTTAGTCATCATCATCATACACATTATTACAATGATATTTCGATTAATATACAGTACACAATAATTAAATAAACATTCTCTTTGCATGAAAACTATTTTAGGCCTTATTATTTGTTCAGCACCATAAAAAGACAAAAAAAAATCTTTTATAAAATATGGAAAACAGTAATTAAGTATTAAAACTGTAATGATGTAGTGCTATATAGGTGACTGCTTATAATATTGATATTGTGTGAGAGAAAAATTATCATTTTTGCCACCATGTTCTTAATGCCATTAGCTATTATTGACTCAAAATCTGCCTATCTTGATGGCTTTATCTGTATCATTCATAGGAATAAATTCCAAATACTCCTCGTGTAACTAATTATCTTTAATGAAGCGGACACACACAATTCAAGCACCCCGAACCAACGTGAAAATAGTAACCGATCATACATTTTAAAAGAAACCTAATCCTTGGCTGGCTCCAACTCTGAGGGAGTCGTCCCGCCCCGAGTAGAGTGCAGGACATTTACCAAGTGACGAACGTGATCACTTTTAAAATATATACAGGAGTAAAGAAGGCTCTCTAGCGGTAGTGTAAAACAGGTGATGGATCAGTTGATATAAAGATTCAAGTAAACAAATGTCTGGGGAGGTATTCTAACACTAACCCTACCCCCCTTGTCGGTACGCCACTGATACCCACTCATCTTCTGTCAGTAAACACATGGCTTGGCGCATTTAAGGTCTGTAATGTTTGAAATTAGCTCGGCCATTTTTCTGTTTTAAGGCAGGAACTACAGTGTGTCCGCAAAGTCTCCTCGCAGCGCGTGTGTCGCCTTGCAGGACGTGTTGGGTTGGCAGTACATTCATGATATGTTGTTACAAGGAAAACAATTACATTAAATTAAGTAATGCGGTACTCATCACTATCACACTGTGCTCTGCAAAGTTTCCACCAGCATGGAAAACCTCTTCCAATATAAACACACGCTCTTCAGTAGTAAGCATTTCCACTAGACTCAGCTTACACAAGAACCCAACTTACAGCGTCAATGCTGTCACGCACAGGCACTCACTGTCAGCAATAATGAACCGGTATTCTCCACCCTATCACTGCAGTTGAAGGTCAACACGGTACAAGTGCATGCTTATGCGAACTGCTGTGATAAGGCTTTGCGTATACAGCGACATGAATGTGCTGCCAACGTTCAACGAGACCCGCTGCTGCGGAGAGACTATGCGGCCACACTGTATCACTTTTGGATTCAATATATGTATTTCAAACCTGCATTGATAAATTGCTGAATGTCAATTTATACCAACGATGCCAGGAATTCCCTTCTTGAAAGCATTCTAAGTGAGCTGCGACTACATTCTTAAAAGCATTTGAAACTGACTTCCCCTATTAATACTCCAATGTCTTCCTCGGCTTGTATCTACCATGCAAACTATGTGCTACCGTTCGCCAGTAGACTTATAATGTTTAATATTAGCAGCATACTCCACAATAGAGGCATTTAATTTACGTACTTACACTAAATTGTTTTGAAAATTTGCTTTAATTGCAGTGTTTTGTGTTTTTTTTTACTGTCGACTTGAGCCTCTATGGACTGCGTGTTAACAACCACTGTCATTTCAGTGTCTGCGTCTTGTTCGTTTGCCGGCTTTAACATCTTGCCAGTATCTCTTGACCCCATCTATCAGTTTGTTCTTTCGGTCCTCTGTCAAAGGGCCTTTTCGTCTTCTGGGTTCTGCCTCCACCATAAAACCCTGATAGCTTTTCATCATCCTTCTGAAACTATTCCTGTCTTTGATTTCATCCTCCGTAATGCCCACCTGTCTCATATCTTGGAACCGTTTCAACTTGGAGACCTTCTTTGTGAGCCGGTCATTGTTCATGCGTCCATAAAATAGCAATCTTCGTTTGCTAATTGCTGTTGTCATCGGTTCCATCTTTCTGTATACTTCTTTATTTGATATCAGTCGAACCTGTCCGTCAACCCATCTGTTGCCCAAGATCTTCCGTAGTAGTCTGCGTTCTCTTTTAAGTAGCTGATTGACTTGTCCTGTCCGATTCATATAAACCTTCTGGTCTGACAACAGTGCTGTAGTGCCTTAGTTTGGCTCCGATACTCAGCGTCTTCTTATTGTAGATGTTTTTAGTCAGTTGGAACGCTCGCTCTAGTTTCAGGATGCGGATATTGGTCGCTTCTTGTTCTAGCCCATTCTCTTGGATTACTTCACCAAGGTATTTAAACTTCTTGACTCTTCGAATCTTTGCATGGTCGGTGAACAACCATTCTGGACCTTCACGGATGTTAGTCATACATTTCGTTTTCTCAAATGAAATTTGTAGTCCTACTTTCTCTGCTGTTTCTTTCAGATGGTTTATCTTCCTGATTGCTTAACTGGTGTTGTTTGCAAATATGGCTACGTTGTCTGCGAACGCCTGACAGTCAACATACACTCCTTTATGTTTGGGGCCTAATCGAAACTGATCTTCATTTCCTTCTTCTTTGTTCAGTGATTTTCTCCATTCTCGAATTACCTTTTCTAAGATACAATTGCAAGTGGAGAAAGTCCATCAAAATGGTGATCCGGAGTTTGTCTGTTTGGGGTGATTATATGGTTATACAAAATCAACTATGGTTACACTGTAATAATACAGGCTGATACTTATCCGGATTTATCTTCCTGACTGGAACTTCGAGCAGTTTCGTGTTCACTCTGGCACCAGTTTTGGTCGACTAACCCGGGTGTTAACTGGCCGAAACTGGTTCTTCCTTTCTCCCCCTTTTGTTCCTATGTGGTTTCTGAGGTCAGTGCAATGTTTATTTGTGTGACGTTGCCAAGTCTAGATATAATCACCCCAAACAGACAAACTCCGGATTTTTATCACCATTTTAGCATTTCACCTAGCATTAGATGTACTACAATTAGCATACACCAACTGTTTCATTACCAATACTGCGACTAAATAATTGTTCATATTGTAAATATATTTCACCTGTATTCTCAAACATACATGTTATAGCCTAAGATGTAATGGATCTGATGATGATCGCCTGACGATCGAAACTGGTCATCCTAGTGTATTTATTAATCTCATGTAATTTATTTCAGGATTAGGGCACAACCCAGCTCTATTTGGGTACATTCGTGTTGACCGACTGAAAAGCACCAAACTTTTGTTTGGGGAGATTGTGTATTATAAGTTTTAGTTTTAGAACTAGGGAAGACATAACCACATCTGTGTAATGCTTCACTTCAACTCAGCTGTGATTTACAATTACATAGTTTGCTATTTGTGTAAAAAGTATTAGTGATGCCAAATACATAAATACATTAATTAATTCACTTTATTCCTAGGACAAGCAAGAAGAAACACAGGATGGGGAAAGTGAAGCAAGTGGAAATCATCCAAATGAGTAAGTGTACAACATATGAGGTAACATGTTATTTAACTTTTGTGTATGCATTACTGAATGTTTTGTGTATGCACAACTGAATGTTTTGTGTATGAATAAGTTTTGTTTGCAACGTCAGATATATCTCGCATTTTATGTGTCGTTCCTGCTTGTCTCATCAAAGTAGATACATTATTGACATTAACTTCCTCTTTCCTAGCCCACAAATTATCATTCGGAGTTCTCACTGTCTGGAAGTGTTTAACCCAGGAACCCTACACTTGTTTATTACAAACACTAATCTTACTGAGTGATCCAAGAATAATAAGCTTAATTTACATATTACAAGCCAATTCTTCGTATAAATTTGAATTTAGTATAACAAGTGGTTAGGTTGGTTTGATTAGACTTAGTTTATATTACACTTAATCATTCTATACTAAAAATAAAATAATATTAAAAACATACAGGTTTCTTCAATATTTTGCAACACCTCATATTTTAGAGTGTGTTACTGAATGTAATCTCTACAATTAACACGAACTGATACGATATGACTTTTGCATACATACATCTTACACTCTGCACACATCATAGTGGTTTTGATGTCCTTGGTTCGCGGAAAGTACTCAACAAGAAACGTAACACTAACCTACACTGGGGTACTAAGTGCCCCAAAACCGATCTATAGCAAAGAATTGGTCCGTTACAACTGTGACTAATATGGCAACTGAAAGACGGTCAATGACAAATAATAGTCATGGCGGCTGCAGGCTGGAAGGGATGCCAACACAAACCCAGAGCAAAACGAAAATATTCTGGGGCACCCAGTGTTGGGTCCAGGGATAAGAAAAGTTAATCATCCTTGTTGATGACAATTTGTCTTGTGGAAGTTACTCTCATCTGCTTGAAGAAAATACTGTACATATGCCGCAGTGATTAGTGTTGTTAGGAACATCCCCTACTGTAAACCTCCTCTTGTGTGTCTATGTATCCTCAAGCCGTTTTAACCTTTTGTAACCCAGGTTGTCAAATCACAACAATGTTACATCATGAGCCATCACCGATTTTAATTCACAGAGCAACAGAATCACTTCAACTAAAATTTTAATTCAAAACACAATGAAAAAAGGCCGGACTTACAGAAAAAAATCACACGTCGTCCTACGACCATTCCTTAATGCAATAACCATCGACACCGAAACACACATTTAAACTTGCATCAAAACCGAACAAACATTCACAGAGGCCCGGAACTGGTATAGCGATATTTCCAGCACCGGAAGATAATTGGAATAACGGTGTACATAATGTAAACATGTTGGAGTGCAAACCCAGGTCAATATTTCATGATACTATTTTGGAGGAGTGGGATTAAGCTGTTGGTTGTTGAAAAGTAAACATTCGGATTAATTTGTGCCAGTAAATGTGTGGGCCATTAGAGCGAGGCTTGCGGAGGTGTGCCGAGAGTTGGATTAGTATGCACTTTATGGTGTGGTTTATCTGGAAGGGTTACCAACTTTTATATATTATATATTGTCATGTCCCGGTTTTGGTTTAGCCTTGAACCATACCGGACGTGGAACCCCGGTTCAATCCAGATCTTGAGAATCTGCAAGGAGGTGCTACGCAAGCACGCACGAGTTGCGATTTTTGTGCTTATAATCTGCGACCTCTGGTGTGGGGGGGGGGGGGGGGTCAGTCAGAGTCAGTCAGTCAGAGCACCGGGAGCAGACTGCGAGAGTGGAGGACTGTCCTTGAAGGCAGTGGAAACGAGAGCGACGTAAGTTTCACGATCGGGGATCGTGGAACTGTGATCTGGCACCCGGCGACCTAGGGGACTGAGATCGAGCAGCAATTGAGCAGAGGCTGAATGAAGGATCAGGTGAGATCAAACAGTGTCTAGTTTTTAATTCAGTGTGACGAAATCTTATGAGACGGGCCTTGTATCTGCACGGTGGATTCCTTCGGATACCTAGAAGGAATAAATCGGCAGTACACCAGAGATCTCTTTTTATTGGGGAACAACCCCGTGTTCCCACATCTCCCTCTCTTTTAGCTTAAGGGTTGTGCTGTTAATCGTGGGTAAGACAATCGACAAGGACACGGTAACGACCCCGTTACCTGAGCTTGAAGAACCCCCAACCATAACGATTCAGGTAAGTGAAGTTAAAGAACCCCTGAGCGGCGTATGGCGTAAGTCCATGCACTCAGGCAGGGCCATATAGGCGAGACGCAACATTGCTATCAAAACAATATAATAACAAACTACCATTTAAGAGGAGGTGTGACTGAATTTTGCGAATTATGGAGCAAAAAAATTTTTTTGTTTGATTTATTCATACAAAAATTGCCCAATTCTTCCCCTTTCAGAAAATGATTTTATTTTAGTAATTCCGGCTATTGTGAAGCTTGTAGAGGCGTCTTCGTATGAGCCCGCATGACATTTAAACATTTCAGCTACTTTTATAATAATAACTAGCAGAAGTACCCATTCTTCGAAAGGTCGTCGGTATTAATAACCAGACGTAATCAATTGAACTACTGTTGCAATGGTTGGGGGCTTGGAACCTGTTTGTCAACAAAGATAAATGATTAGTTGAAATATGCTCTGAAACTAATTTACCTAACGTGTACTTCCTGACGTGAAAATAAAATTGAAAACCTCATAGACGAAATGCAATTCACGTCACATAAAAACTGACCCTCACTGTTGTGTCAAGTGCGCATCCAGAGGAAAACCCCTTTAATAAATTACAAAGGCTTGCGGTGCATGAAAATTCAGGTTTTTTAGCCTCCAATGGCCCAAATTCCTGAAAGCAAAAAAATAAAATAAAAAATAAACTATTTCAATTCACTAATTTTTGAAAATAATGTTGCTATTTTAAGATATAATAGACCTTCTGTACGACACATCGCACGTTTAAGTCTTGTGAAAATATCGAGGGTACCTCTTGACCCCCTTAAGCGCATTGCTGAATTTTACAGTTTTTGTTGGTTCCGCGATAACCTTATAGCCATTTGCAAACTTTCACAGAAATTTAATAAATGGAGTGGCATTACTTCTTGCAGAAATAGATGGAAAGTTGGATGTACCTTTTTGAGACACTGTTGTCATGGTTACTGGCTTGCATTCCTACATTAGTTTATTAAATGAAATTAGTTTTCTGGGAATATCTCAGAAACTCTTGGTTTTAGAGCATTAAAATGTAGTTTTCGGGGACCCTTTACGACTGTTTAGGGGCCCCGAGGTTTTTTTCTGACTCCAAGGGGCTGAAAATGAGCTTTGTCTCGTCGTTGTAGGCCGTAGTATCATCATCATCATCCTTTTGCACAGTTTCCAGCCGTTGGCCGGGTCTGTTTGGAACACAGGCCACTCCAACGACTTCTGTCTTCCCACCATCTCTCAGCTTCCACCCCTGTCCAGTCTTCTCCTCTCTTCTTCACACTTTCTTCCATCCCTTTCAGCCACCTGTCTCTCGGTCTTCCTCTCGGTCTCTTTCCTTTCCACTTCGTCTCGTGTATCCTCCTGGGTATCCTCTTATTCTCCATTCGTTTTACATGTCCATGCCATCTAAGTCTAGATTTCTCTATACCATCCCGTAATGGTTCCTCCTTTATTAATTCACTGGTCCTCTCATTTCTTATTCTGTCCATCTTTGTAGCTCCAATACTGCTTCTCAAGAACCTCATCTCACTGGTCTGTATTTTGCTCTTCTCCCTTCCTTTCATAGCCCAGGTCTCCGAGGCATACGTCAGGATAGGGACATAGTACGTCCGATATATGATCTTTTTTCTGTTCTGAGGGACATCCTTGCTCCATAACATGCTTCTCACCCTCCTCCGGAATGCTTCTGCCTGTCTCCCCCGTTCATTTTTTCTCTATAGTTTCTTCCTTTATCTTGTATCAGGCTTCCCAGATACTTGAAACTCTCCACTTTCTTCAGCTGTTCCCCACCAATTGTTATTCCTGTTGTGGTTCTTTCCTTCTTCCTTGTTGTGATCACCATCTCTCTCTTATTTATGCTAAATTTCATCCCATATCCTTGTATTATTCCTTCCCACACGTCCAACTGTTCCTGTACCTCCTCCTCCTTGTTTCCCCAAATCATCAAATCATCCGCTAACACCATTGCTTTCATCTTTCCTTCCCCAATTACTTGTGCCACTCGGGTCATTATGTCATCCATCACCACAATGAAAAGTAACGGTGCCAGTGCACTTCCTTGTTTCAGGCCGTTTCTCTGTTCCACCCAGTCCGATCTCTCTCCTCCCACTTTCACACAGCTCACGCTTCCCTTGTACATCTCCTTTATCCTCCTTATAGTCCATTTTTCTACTCTATCCTCCAGGAACTTCCATACTTTGTTTTTGCATACACTGTCATATGCTTTCTCAATGTCCAGGAAGGCCATCAGTAGATCTGTTCCATACTCACAGTGCTGTTCTTGTAACTGCCTTACAGCAAAAATCAACTCCACTGTGGACCTTCCTGCTCTGAAGCCATGTTGTTCTTCCCTCATCCCTCCTTCTATCCTTGTCCTAATTCTCCTTTCCAAAACTTTCTCAAACATATTTGCACAATGACTCATCAGTTTTAATACCCGATAGTTTCTGCATTCTGTTCTACTACCTTTCTTGAAGATCGGGACAATTATTCCCTTTTTCCAGTCCTCTGGGGTCTTCCTTTCCGTAGTGTAATAATAATAATAATAATTATAATAATATAACAATATAGGGATAGGGATATAATTGACCTTCCGTAGCACACCAGCACGTGTTAATCGCGTGAGTACCCCTTGACCCCCTTAAGCGCATTATGTGTATTGATGAATTTTACAGCTTAGTTTGGTTCCGTTATAACCTTCTAGCCGTTTGCAAACTATCTCAGTAATGTAATAAATGGAATTGCATTGCGTCTTATATTACAGCAATAGATGGACGTGTGAATTTCTGTTGCCATGGTTACCGGCTAGCTTCCTTTCATTATTGTATTAAATGAAATTAATATTCTGGGATTATCTCAAAAACTGTTGGTTTTAGGGCCTTAAAATGTGGTTTCGTTTCTCACATTGAGGGGCTGAAAATGAGCTTTGTCTCGCCCTTCTACGCCTGTTTCAGCAAGTATTTTAAGGGGGTAGGCCCCCTTTTATGAGAGGTACAGAGAAGAGTTACATCCCACAAGTCCAACCCCTCCTCCACGTGGTGGGAGACGGGCAACGGCATGAAGTAGGGGATTGCCTGTAGGGGTGAAGTACAGTGGGGACTTTGTGTGCCCCGGGACCGCTACGGTAGCTGTGAAGACTCTATGGGAACCCTGAAATGTGACGGCTGACGGGGCTCTGGTGAAGCTGCGATAGGCCTAGCAAGCCAGTAGTGGATATCATATTTGCTTTCAAACCAGGAACAGGCCTCGGAAAGGACGGATGCAAACGACGACGACCCGGATATGCTAATGGACTACGAGTTGGGACATTAAACATACAGACACTGACAGGAAAAGTGGAGGAGATTGTAGATGTGATGGAGAGAAGAAAACTGGATGTACTGGGCTTGGCAGAAACAAGATGGAAAGGAGAAGGTCGCAGAGAACTGAGGAAAGGGTACCGGTTGTACTGGAGTGGGAACAGTGAAGGAAGGAGCAGCGGAGTAGGAGTAGTTGTGAGAGATGGAATGAAGGAAGAGGTAAAGGGAATAACTGACAGGATCATGAAGATCAGAGTAACTGTAAAGGGAAGAAGCCTGGAGATAGCCTAGGTGTATGCCCCTCAAGTTGGATGTACAGCTC
Organism: Meconema thalassinum; assembly: GCA_946902985.2. Lineage (NCBI taxonomy): Eukaryota > Metazoa > Arthropoda > Insecta > Orthoptera > Tettigoniidae > Meconema > Meconema thalassinum. Next base: position 16,415,249 of record OX336395.1, on the reverse strand, counting down.
AAGAGAAGGAAGACTTTGAGGAGGAGCTACAACAGCAGTTGAATGGGCAGAGCATCATTGTCATGGGAGATTTGAAAGCACATGTAGGAAGTGAAAGGAAAGGATATGAAAATGTATTGGTAGCAGAAGGATGGGGTAGCAGGAATGAAGAAGGGAGAAAGTTGCTGGATTTTTGCAAGAGAAACGGTTTAGTGGTAGGCAACTCCTGGTTCCGGAAGAAAGAAAGCCACAAGGTAACGTGGTACAGCAGTGATTTAACAAAGAAATCTTTGGTAGATTACATGCTGTAGGACTGGGAAATGAAGAGAAGTGTCAGAGATATAAAGGTAATACCATCAGAGGCCTTAGATAGCGACCACAGAATACTTGTAATGAACCTGGGAGTAGTTAAGGATAGCAAGAGGACAGAGTACCAGGAAAGGAGAATCAAAGTATGGAAACTCAAGGAAAAGGAAGTCAAGGAAGAATTCCAGAAGATAATAAGGGAAAGGATGCCAACAGACAATCCTAAAACAGGGGAAGAGGAATGGAAGCAATTCAAAAACACAATGGTGGAAGCTGCAGTGGCAGTATGTGGAAGAACAAGCAACAGAAAGCGGTGTAAAGAAACACCATGGCGGAATGAGAGAGTAAAAGAAGCTGTGGGAAGGAAGAATAAGGCTTTCAGAGTGTGGTTCCAGGAAAGAACTGATCTGGCAAGGGAAGATTATAAGATAAAGAAGAAAGAAGCAAACAAGATTGTTGCAGAGGAGAGGAAGAAGTGGATGGTAAAGTGGACAGAGATGATGGAGGAAGACAGCAGAGGAAATAAGAAAGTACTTTATGGGATGGTCAAAAGTAAGAGAAGAGGTCTGCGAGAGGATGTGGTAATGATGGACAAAAACGGAAATGTGGTACACGACAAAGAGACACTCATGACAGTGTGGAAGGAGTACTTTGAGGATTTGCTGAATCCAAATGGTCATAGGGAGGAAGACAATGTATTGGAAGATGGAGAAGACAACACAGGATTGGAAAAGGACCTGAATTGGAGAGAACTGGAGATGGCTATAGACAAGATGAAAGGAGGAAGGGCACCGGGTGTGGATGAAGTGAGTGTTGAAATGGTGAAGGCAGCAGGGGAGGTTGGGAAACAGTGGCTGTACCATGTGTTGAGGGTGATATGGAAGGAGAAAAAGACCCCAGAAGATTGGAAGAAAGGATTAATTGTCCCAATATTTAAGAAAGGAAGCAGAAAGGAGTGCAGAAATTACAGGGGAGTCACACTCATACCTCACTGTGCCAAGATATATGAAAAGATATTAGAAAGTAGAATACGAGCCAAAGTGGAGAGAAAATTGAGAGAGGAGCAGTATGGATTCAGACCTGGGAGATCAACAGTGGATCTCATATTTTCAGTGAGACAGCTCCAGGAACACCACTACGAATTTGGAGAGGATCTGTTGATGGCCTTCCTGGACATCGAAAAGGCCTATGATAGTGTGTGTAGGGAGAAGGTTTGGAAAGCAATGGAAAACATGGGAGTGGAAAAAGAGACTGTAGGCAGAGTGAAGGAGATGTATTGTGGAAGTGTGAGTTGTGTGAAAGTTGGAGGGGAAAGAACAGACTGGTTCAGACAAATGAGTGGCCTGAAACAGGGTAGTGCGCTATCACCCCTTCTCTTTATTGTGGTTATGGACGAGGTAATGACACGGATAGCAGGAAAGATAGGAGAAGATAAGATGAAAGCAATGGTGTTTGCAGATGAACTCATGGTCTGGGCAAACAAGGAGGAGGAAATTCAGGAGCAACTGAAGGCTTGGGAAGAAATAGTGGGAGAGTACGGATGGAAGTTCAACATCAGTAAATGTGAGATCCTGTTAACGACCAGGAAAAAGGGCAGACCAATGAGTGGGATAACACTTGGAGGTGGACAGCTGAAGAAGGTGGAAAGTCTCAAGTACTTGGGAAGTATAGTGGAGGAAAATGGGAGAAATGACAAAGAGATTACGAAACGTGGCAGACAGGCAGAAGCATTTCTGAGAAGCATTAGGAGCTTAGTGTGGAATAAAGATGTCCCACAAAAAAGCAAGGAAGTGTTATACAGAAGCTACTATATCCCGATACTGACCTATGCTTCAGAAACGTGGACAATGAAGAAAAGAGACATAAGCAGAATACAGGCAGGTGAAATGAAGTTCCTGCGAAGTAGGATCGGAGTAACAAGAAGAGACAGGGTGAGGAATGAAAAGGTCAGGGAAATGGTGAAAGAGGAGCCCTTGCAAGGTAGCATTGAGAAATCAAGACTGAGGTGGTATGGACACTTAAAGAGAATGGATGAGAAGAAGATTCCCAAGAGGATACATGAGATGCAGATGCAGAAGAAACGACCAAGGGGAAGACCAAGAGATAGATGGCTGAAAGGAGTGGAGTAATGTGTCAAGAAGAGAGGCGAGGACTGGACCAGAGTGACAGCGGAGAGGTGGTGGGAAGAGAGAACTAAGTGGCGAGGCTTATGTTCCAAACAGACCCAGCCTGGGGCTGGAAACTGTACAAGATGATGATGATGACAGAGAAGAGTTACATCAATGATTGGTGTCGTGCCTCTGAAGGATATCTGTACCAAATTTTACGTTGATCCACTCAGCCGTTCTCGAGTTATAAGGACACAAAAAATTGTCCACAGACAGACAAACAAACAGACAGACAGACAAAGAAATTATTTTCGCGCGCATCCGTCATAAAACAGTCTAAAACGCGTAAATAACGCAAATTTCCGTATAAATTCAGAAAAAAACAGACAAACTTTCATTCTTATATATATAGATATAATAATAATAATACATGGTAACTACCGTATTTTCAAAAGTAAAACGGACAAACGAATAGGAAGGGGTGGCACCCCCCTCTTGGGCATGGCATTTGTAGTTCACAAAAGCATAGTTGATTCGATAAAAGAAGTCACTCCCTTAAGTAATAGAGTAATGACTATGCGCATACAATGTGCGAACAAAAAATACACATTAATTAACGCACATGCCCCCACGAACATTGAAAATAAAAGGGACTTGCAGAAGGTAGAACAGTTCTGGTCTAAACTCGAAAAGATCGTGACAACGGTTCCTAGAGAAGGCACAAGGATATTACTAGGTGATTTCAATGCACAGATTGGCAAAGAAAAAGAATACCAAAAGACTGTAGGCAAATACCCAGCTCATAAATTCACCAACAAGAATGGCATGAGACTCATTGAACTGTGCCAACAGAACAACTTGAAGATAATGTCCACCTCTCTGAGGAAGCACCCTCGAAAACAGAAAACTTGGCGATCACCTGTGCAATCTCTTGGAGAATATCAGATCGACCATGTGGCCATCACACATCCTTTACAGAAAGAAATTCATGATGTGCAAGTTCGAAGAGGAGCCAATATTGACTCCGACCATTATCTAGTGCGAATCAAAGTGAAATTTACCCCGAAAAGAATCCACCCCAAGAAATCTCATCTTCAGAAATTTGACACGAAAAAGGTAAAGGAAAGTAACATAACAGAGGAAAAGGAAAAGGCAAGCACCTGGAAGCAGTTCCATGACAAGATCATTACGAGAGCTAACGAGACTATTCCATTGAAGAAGAATACGAAACACCCGTGGTGGGCTTCTGCATGTGAAGAAGCACTGGAAATGAGAAAGAGAGCTTTTCAGAAATACAACAGTAAGAAGTCACTCGAGACTCAGACCTGGAAGGAAGTGTCAAAAGTAATCAGACAAACTAAGAGGAAACACATGAAGGACCAATTGGAATCTATAGATCAAGACTTCCGAGATCACAAAACGCGAGATTTCTACAGGACGTTCGCAGGAAGAATCCGAAAACAAAACGGAAACCTCGCGTTGTCCAACCGGGATAATTGTAGTGAACTGCCTCGGTATTTCTCTGAGTTACTTAATTGCGAGGAGCCAACATCACGATGGCCCAAAGAGACTCCCGTACATGTAAACCCTGAATCTCCACCACCTACTAAAGAAGAAATCCAGAGACACATTTTCAGACTCAAAAGTAATAGGGCGTCTTGAGAAGATGGCATAGTTGCAGAACTATTAAAGAACATAGGCCCAAATACACTTGAAGAGCTCACACTAATCATCATGGATATCTGGAAAACTGAAAAGCGACCTGAAGAATGGAAATGTGCACTCATCCATCCGTTATACAAGAAAGGTGACGGAACGGATGTGAATAACTACAGAGGGATTTCTCTCCTTCAAGTCACCTACAAGATTCTCTCCGCGTGTCTTCTTCAAAGAGTACAAGAACAGCTTGAACACAAAATTGGTGAATATCAAGCTGGTTTCCGAACTGAGCGTTCTTGTGTTGAACAAATTTTTAACTTGAAGACGATATTGAAATATAGAGTGACCCGAAGCTCTCTGATCATTTGTAGTTTCGTCGACTTTAAGAAGGCGTACGATTCGGTCCATCGACAGTCTCTCTTTAACATCTTAGAAGAACTAGGACTTGATCCAAAGACATGAAGACTCATCAAGGAAACACTCACGGACACGAAGTCAAAAGTAAAATTTCTGGGTGAATTATCAGAGCCCTTTGCGATTAAGACCGGCGTGCGACAGGGTGACGGATTGTCACCACTGCTCTTCAACCTTGTTCTAGATAAAGTCATTCGAGAATGGGAGAAGGACTTGAATGCCCAGAAGCTCTGGAAACCCATTCAACTTGGACGAAAGAATGATCACATCAAGGTCAGTTGTTTAGCTTTCGCGGACGACCTAGCGATACTAGCAGACAGCGATATTTTAGCGATCAAACAGATTGAAGTCCTCAAGGAATGCGCTGAGAAAACTGGGTTGCAAATCTCATTCGAGAAGACCAAGTTTATTTGCACTGGGTTCGACATCCATGAACTACAAACAAAATACGGGCACATCAAACGGGTTCCACACTTTAAATATCTCGGTGAGATCCTAGAACCAACAGGATTGGAAAAGGAAGCTCAGAAAGTTCGATTACAAAATCTCAAAAGAGCGTATTGGAGAACCCGTGACATCTATAACAAGAAATGCATGTCCATACATACAAAAATCAAATACTATAATACGGTGATTAAACCTGAAGTGCTGTATGCAGGTGAAACCTTGGTACTTAATAAGAAAGGTGATCGGGAAAATATCTTGAAGAAGGAAAGAAAGATCTTGAGGAAAATTATGGACACGTTCACAGACTCTCATCTTCAAGGTTAACTCACAAGATTTTGACATACTCTGGAAAACTGAAGAACGTATCTTGGATACAAGATGTTAAAAATGACTTGGAAAAGGCCCGGATAGAAACGTCAGAAATACTAGACAGAAATGTCTACCGTCAGAAGATAAATAAATGGGTGGTACAGCCAGAGAATGAAGTCCCCAGAAGATCGGGGACTAAGTGGTCAGAAGAAAGGAAACAAGCGCACAGTGAAAGAATGAAAGCAATATGGTCTGTTAGAAAGGCGAATCATAAATGTAATGCGTGATCCAATAGGGTCCATACGCACATAATAATAATAATACAGAAGACGGGAAATGATCAGGAGTCTTGCAAAGTGGCAGGAAATATCTCAGGAAGAAAAAGCGTGGAGATGTGAAGGGGAAGCATAAGGAGGAGGGCAGTAAATATTAACTTGCCTCTTTCTCGCATAGCTCTTTTCCAATGTGTTGCTGTGTACAATATGCTCCTTGTGGTGCAATTCTTATCACAAATTGTTGTTACTTGGTACAATAGTTGCTGTGTACAATATGCTCCTTGTGGTGCAATTCTTATCACACATTCTTGTAACTTGGTGCAATAGATTCTGTGTACAATATGCTCCATGTGCTGCAATTCTTATCACACATTGTTGTAACTTGGTGCAATAGTTGCTGTGTACAATATGCTCCGTGTGGTGCAATTCTTATCACACATTGTTGTTACTTGGTAAAATAGTTGCTGTGTACAATATGCTCCCTGTGGTGCAATTCTTATCACACATTGTTGTAACTTGGTACAATAGTTGCTGTGTACAATATGCTCCTTGTGGTGCAATTCATATCACACATTGTTGTTACTGGGTACAATAGTTGCTGTGTACAATATGATCCTTGTGGTGCAATTCTTATCACACATTGTTGTAACTTGGTACAGTAGTTGCTGTGTACAATATGCTCCCAGTGGTGCAATTCATATCACACATTGTTGTTACTGGGTACAATAGTTGCTGTGTACAATATGCTCCTTGTGGTGCAATTCTCATCAAACATTGTTGTTACTTGGTACAGTAGTTGCTGTGTACAATATGCCCCTTGTTGTGCAATTCTTATCACACATTGTTGTATCATGGTACAATAGTTGCTGTGTACAATATGCTCCGTGTGGTGCAATTCATATCACACATTGTTGTTACTTGGTACAATAGTTGCTGTGCACAATATGCTCAATGTGGTGCAATTCTTATCACACATTGTTGTTACTTGGTAGAATAGTTGTGGTGTACAATATGCTCCATGTGGTGCAATACTTATCACACATTGTTGTTACTTGGTACGATAGTTGCTGTGTACAATATGCCCCTTAAGGTGCAATTCATATCACACATTGTTGTTACTTGGTACAATAGTTGCGGTGTACAATATGCTCCATGTGGTGCAATACTTATCACACATTGTTGTTACTTGGTACAATAGTTGCTGTGTACAATATGCTCCTTAAGGTGCAATTCTTATCACACATTGTTGTTACTTGGTGCAATAGTTGCTGTGTACAATATGCTCCGTGTGGTGCAATTCTAATCACACATTGTTGTAACTTGGTACAGTAGTTGCTGTGTACAATATGCTCCTTGTGGTGCAATTCTAATCACACATTGTTGTAACTTGGTACAGTGGTTGCTGTGTACAATATGCTCCTTGTGGTGCAATTCTTATCACACATTGTTGTAACTTGGTACAATAGATGCTGTGTACAATATGCTCCTTGTGATGCAATTCTTATCACACATTGTTGTAGCTTGTTACAATAGTTGCTGTGTACAATATGCTCCTTGTGGTGCAATTCTTATCACACATTGTTGTTAGTTGGTACAATCGTCTCCGTGTGATGCAATTCTTATCACACATTGTTGTTACTTGGTACAATTGTTGCTGTGTACAATATGCTCTTCGTGCTATTCTTATCACACATTGTTGTTACTTGATACAATAGTTGCTGTGTACAATATGCTCCGTGTGGTGCAATTCTTATGACACATTGTTGTTACTTGGTACAATAGCTGCAGTGTACAATATGCTCCGTGTGGTGCAATTCTTATCACACAATGTTGTTACTTGGTACAATAGTTACTGTGTACAATATGCTCCGTGTCGGGCAATTCTTATCACACATTGTTCTTACTTGGTACAATTGTAGCTGTGTACAATATGCTCCTTGTGCAATTCATATCACACATTGTTGTTACTTGGTACAATAGTTGCTGTGTACAATATGCTCCGTGTGGTGCAATTCGTGTCACACATTGTTGTTACTTGGTACAATAGTTACTGTGTTCAATATGCTCCGTGTGGAGCAATTCTTATCACATATTGTTACTTGGTACAATAGTTGCTAAAGGTACAGTAATGTAAATGTGCTTTGGGTTTTGAACTGCTTTGAGTTTTAATGTAATTTTGATAGGTAGATTTTAATTAATAATTCTGAATTTCAAAAAAAATAAAATAAGAGTTTAAATGTTTCTAGAAAGAGCAGTATCTATCTAACTAACCCCAAACCCCAGAGCAATTATTGTTTCTATACATTTTAACTGCATGCAGAAAAAGAATTAGCTTGGTCAAATGAAACCTTTGATTCAAGGACTTTTTTAAGGGACCACTTTTTTAATACAAAAATGTTCAATAACTCAAACACTAAAGAAGCTATTTAAATATAAATAAGCACAACAGATGCCAGCAACTCTCTTTGTAGGAGATTAAAATCTGGTCATGTTATGAAGAAAATTGTGAAACTTGAACAATTCAGCCACACCTCCCCTTAATGGAGACTTATGTGGCAGACTTTGAGGTTATGCAGGAGGAGAATGAGGACAGGTTGAAGAAGTTGAGAGGGTGGTAAATAAATAAAGCAGAAGGGGTAGTTGAATTGTAAAGTGTAGAGGGAAAGCAGAGGATAATCAAATAGGCATAGGGTTTAGGAAATGTACCCTCTGACTAGAGAAAAGCAGTTATCACGTCAATTTATAAGCAAGCTAACAGGAAAGATTGCAATAATTATAGCGGTATTTCTTTGATAAGTGTCCCGGGCAAAGTGTACTCAGGCATTGTAGAAAGGAGACTTCGATCATTGGCCGAGAGTACGATGGATGAAAACCTGAGTGGCTTTAGACCACAACGAGGATGTCAAGATCACAATTTGAGTATGCGCCAAGTTATTGAGGAATGCTACGAGAGGAATAGACAGTTGTGTTTGTGTTACTTGAGAAGGCGTACGATAGAGCACCTAGCATATTGAGGGATTATGGTATCGAGGGAAGGCTGCTACAGGCAATCAATAGTATTTATGTATTATAATCAATTTACAGTGAGAGTTGATGGGTTCATGGTTTGTACAGGAGTGAGGCAAGGATTAAACCCCTATTGTATTTGTAATATGGACCAATTGTTGAAGGGCATAAACTGGCTGGGTGAATTTCAAGGTAAGTAGTCTGGCCTATTCGGATGACCTGGTTGCAATGATGGACAACAATATGTTTGAACTTGAACGGAAATGTAGGGAGTATGGTTTGAAGATCGTCATTTCCAAGACGAAGGTTTTGGTCTTTGGAAGAAATGCAAGAAAGTAGAATGCCAGGTGGAAGGAACTAAATAGGAGCCGGTGGAACAATTATTAATTCTGAATGAGACCAGAACATGGTTTATCACTTGCATCAGACGTCATTGTAGCTCTTACATATTCTGTTTCATCTTCTGGGGGACATTACCTATTCAAAATATTATCCATGGTCACTACTGCACCTGAAATATGTGCTAAATTATGGAAAGATTTGTTTTTATTTATTGCTCTTTTAACAACGGCCCTTGAATCTCGTTCAACTGTCATCAAGGAGAACTGAACTGCACATACCGAAGCGCACACATTGTTGCCTACATGTGGAATACAAAATGCACTACACTAATTAAAGATTATTTGTGCGTGACAAAAACCAGGATGTATATATCGCTAACGTGGCTTGCAGGTTAAAACCATTGTCAAAACCATTGGATTAAACAAAATGAAGGTTTGGATTAGATTTCGCCTAACAATAATAAATTGGTCTTGGCCAAAACCATTCGTCTGGATTAAAATATTGGGCTAGGCAAAAACCATTGGTTTGGGTGAATATTATTGATGCGTTACGATCTTCTTGATTGTTAACTCGCAACACGCACAATCCATGTCTAAGTTAAGACTGACACTTGGCACACTTTCACATTAACTCTTTCGTTTTACTTTACTGGACTAGAAATAGTACCCAATGCGCAGGGTTGGCAATACTGTCTTTGACGATAATTCACACGCATAATGCCGGACACAGCTGGACCCTTTTTTACCCCTATATGCTGTCATATAAAAACGGGATTGAGGGTGAGTTATGTTCAGCTGAGGAGTAATCATTATTACTACATCAATTCCTGGTTTATTTTTCATCATTTGAAAAGGTATTTTGGCTAATTTATGTACGATAGAAAATTGTATCGCTCCTTGGTATCTCGTTCAGTGCTACCGAACATTTTAAGTACTTGGGCTGTGTAATCTCTCAGGTTGGTAGTACTGTAGGCTATGGTGAAGGAAATAGGGTCGAGATGTAGAAAAGCCAATGCAATGAGTTCACAGCACCGAAACTCTCCCCACATCGCTCAGTATTCCGACTGACCTTGCTGTATGGAAGTGAGAGCTGGTACATAAGCTAGAGTTAACTGATATCAGTGCAGCAAGAATAGATGGGAGCAATGAAGAGATAAAGGCTAAGTTGGAAATGAACATTCTAGATGAAGCCGACTCAGATGGTGGGGTCATGTGTAGAGAATGAGGGAGGAGAGATTACCTAAGAGGTTAATGAGTAGAGGGCAAGAGAAGCAGAGGTAGAGTGTTAATTGATTTTAAAGTGACAGGTGTAGGAGGCCGTGTGCTAACTGCTAATAGGCGTTCATTGAGGCGACTTGTTTGCAATTAGTGGCTTGCAGTCTAGACTGGACGCTCAAAGGAAACATGGAAATTTTATTCTGGCACAACTAGGAGTCCCTTGACCATCACCAGCGTCTCACTGGTTGTAAGTGTTCTAACACTTTGCATCATTTGGACAGGTGGTAGTGGGTTCAGTGTTTTAAGGAGTGTAACATCGAGGACACCTGCACTTGTTGACATGTAGTTATGCTACAGACGGATGAGTTTCGTCTCCTCGACAAATTGGGGCTGTGAGTAAAGAAAGAGGCAATGAAAGGCTCCATAAGCTTCCATGGTCTGAAGAGAACATGATTTGACCAAGGGAGTTATGGTTATTGTTTAAAGGGGTGAAACAGGGAGGTCATCTGCCCCAATCACCAACGGAGATCGACAGGAAGGTGAAACAGGAGCGTGGTACAATTAAGTAGACGTACTACATAATTCAGGAAAGGCTCCATATTGTTTTCATTATTTTCCCCACAAGTTGATTGCCCAGGGGAGATCATTAGTGACATGCAGAAGCTATTGTGTTAACTATGAGACTGCACGATGATAGGCCTACATTTCCATTAGCAGCATATCAATACATTAATTATTAAATATTGGTAAGAAGGCAAAGGAGCCAAGAGCTTGGTCGTCCCATTGTTCAACTTGTAAATCCAAGTTACCTTGCCACATAAAAGCTATGGTGATTATTATGTTCAGGAAGGTTTATCTATACGCTACTTCATTCGTCAAACAATCATATTAAAACGACTTAAATTGCTAACCAAGGGCATTACTTCGTAGAAGTAAACTCGAATGGCATGGCCTAGGCCTAAACAAAGAATTGCAAGTAAGGTGAAATCATAGTGTAATATTGTTCTTTGAGCGACATCACTATGCATTCATCAAAAGTTATGTCTCCTAGTAGACGCATCGTTATGTTTTATTAATATTATTTCCAATGAGTGATTGGTGGTGAAGGAAGGGGAAACAGGAATAAGGAAGGAGAGAGCATACCTGCCAACTCTCCCGATTTAGGCGGGAGACTCCCGATTTCAGACCATTTCTCCCGCCCTCCCGCTTAACGTATTAAATCTCCCGATTTTTCAAAAACCCCACGCGTAATTTCGGATTTAATGTGTCGTCTATCGAACGGATCGACTTGACGTGTTTTGAAGTTATATCTCGATACCGCAGTTTCGCTCTGTATCGATAATCGACAACTGCGAACTAACTCCCGCGTCGCGTCCTGCTGTTATAAAAAGTTGGCTTCGAATAAGTCTTCGTTTAAAATCGGCGAAGGTTAATTCAGCGCTTGTTCCTAGATGTGTTTCATAATGACCAGTGGGTGAGAGGTAGTTGTACGCTGCGGAATATTGTATTTGTTTCACACGTGAAATTATATGATTTGTGTTTAACTTAGTTTGATGTTGTTGGCGTTAATATGCCGGTAGGTTATTGTGATTTTTCGATCTGAGTGATTGCGTCGGTTCCTCTGTAATATGGCGAAGAGATATGATGTGACATTTAAAAGTGTGTACAAAGATAACATTCACAGGGTGTCGACCGGTAACGGAAGTAACGAATTTTACAAATGAGTAACGAAAAAGTAACGAATTTTACATACGGGTAACGAAAATTTTCCGAAGGGGATTGAATCATTTAAACTCGCGCCTCTAGGCTCAGAGATTGCCCTAAGCTATATTTCCCCGTGCCCGACCTCGAGGAAATGCATACTGAGGATACCCTGAGTGGTATACATCGTTCAGCGTATATTTTCGACATCAAGATTACTTTTTAGTTTTGTGTGAAATATTTATGTGTTATATTAGGAAGCCTGACTTTTCGCGAGACGTTTATTCGCGAAAACTTCTGAAATTATTCAGAAACCTCGCATTTATTTAAAGACTTGTCAAATTGAAGTCCAGAAATAACGCTAAATAATTTAATGTCGCGATCTTGCGAAATGTTACCGTTTTGAAAAAGATTCGAAATACGTAGGCTGTAACTTATTTTAAAAATATGTCTCGTAAATTTGCGACATCCAGTATGGTTAATTCGAAATTCCGTTATATGTCGATTTTTCCTTCGAATTTTGGTTCCATCGGATATATTATAATCTAACCGGTTATTTCGAAAACTTGTATAATTCGTGATTCGCATTTGAAAGAAAACGTGTCCCCTAGTCGTATTATTCGTGCAATCTTCTCCAAATAATTCTTAATATTTGATACCTACTTCGAACATTCATACTCAAGACGGCCGGATGACCGCACGACTTGCCTGCGGGAATCTCGTCAAATGGACCGAGATCGACGTCAGTAGCGTAAAATCATAAAACCCGTCCCCTATCGTGAACTTGTGACCACGAGGTCTGCGGGAATCCCGTCAAAGATGATTGGGCACCAATCTCGAAACATTCCGAAACCTACTCGCTACTTTTCCCATGACTGTATACTTAAAAGCGTACGGGGAGCGAGAAGTGCATCTACCCACTTTGAAATGACAGCCTAAGTAGCGTCGCGATACTAATTTCTCCTCGTGATCTACCCTGAACTGATGAGCTCCCAACCACAACATAGGGACAGCGGGAATCACGGCGCCGGCCATACAACTTGTCCATAACTACTCGTGAATTTTAACCATGCCCAACCCTGAGCTTGCATCCACCATTCTGTCAGGACGAATAGACAATCGTTCAACGGCCGGTTGCGGCGCGGTATGCATAATATCACGAGGACAACTTGAATCTCGTAAAACGGCCGAGAGCGGCAGCGATTGCGATACATCGCGATATTTCTCAACATTCAATGACGAGGACAACTGTATTCTTGTCAAACGGACAGCAAGTGGCGCCGATTGCATAATAATGCTATATTTCCTCGCGCCCGACCTCAAGGACAATGGAAATCTCGTCGAACGACTAAAAGTGACACCGATTATTAAATCGCGATATTTATCAGTGTTCTATCGCGAAAACAACAGGAATCTCGACAAACGGGTGAGACCAGCGCCGATCGTGTAACATCTCGAAAGTTCGCCGTACTTGACTGTGAAGACAGAATTCGGTTACAATCACGTAACGTCCCATAAATTTCTTCGTGACCTACCGCGGGGACAAAGGAAATCTCGCCACGGTCAAGAGCAGAGCAACCTCTTGGCAATTATAAAAACGCCTTGTGCACAAGACGACATATTAGCTGAAACAACTCATTTGATAATAAATATCTAGTATTTATTTATTATTATTTTTTTTTTTGTAACTCCCTAAGTGAATTGTATTTACCGCTTTAAACACAGTTCATTGCTGTCTTTCTCCACCGCATGATGAGCCCATTTGCTTGCAGACCGCAGATGTATCTTGAATTCAAAGGTAACTAAAGTTAACTAAAAGGTAGCTAAAAAGTAACTAATTTTTACTTCATCCTTACAGTAGACACCATGATTCCACATATAACGAGTCAAGAAGAGGCGCAACATTTGCATTTTGTAGTGTCTGTAGGTGTGATTTCAGTATCTCGCATAGTGGAAAGGGGGACATTTCATTTTCCAAAATTAAGTTTTTTGTAAATAAATTTCCTAGCATGTTAACAGACACTCAAGACAATTTTAATGAGGAAATGGATGCTTTACATTCCCAATTCTGTAACTTCCAACTTGACATCTATTGAAGAAGAAGAGAGAATTGATGTGAAGTGGGCACTGGTAGGCCAAATGATATGTAGTGGTGGGGTACTCAAGTTATGCTTTCCATTCTGACCATTCCGCATAGTAATGCAGAGTGTGAGAGGATGTTCAGGTCATCTCTCTCTGACAAGACTTTGGACAAACTTATAACTCGGAAGTCGATTCAGAAAGGGAAGTGTTTTGAGCAAGAATATAGCAAGACCTTTTTGAAGAGGGCAAAATCAGCCTCAGTCACCTACAACTACGACCAATAATATGATCTTCGATACGTCAGTAGTTTTGTATGCCTGAGTGTGGTCGAAAGAAAGGCATGCTTGTTTGATAGACTAGTGAGAATTTAAAATTACTCAGTCTTAAGTACATTTGTAAACTGGGATGTCATATCATGTTAGTCATGTACAGTTTAATAAATAGTGTAACTAATATACTTATATATTTGCTGCAATGTCTTAGCCTGTGTATGTATTATGTTGCATCCCCCCTCGCCGCCGCCCCCCCCCCCCCCCCCCCCCGGCGCCGCGTCGAATCTCCCGATTTTTCACTTTGAGAGGTTGGCAGGTATGAGAGAGATTGTTGGAACTGTGCAAGATAAATGGGCTAATGGTTGGAAACACATGGTACAAGAAGAGAGAGAGCCATAAAATTACTTGGTACAGCAGGGATTTGACTAGGAAATCAGTGGTGGACTACATTCTATGGGGGAAGGAGACAAAGAAGAGTATCACGGATATAAGGGTAATACCTTCAGAAGCCTTGGACAGTGACCACCGTCTGCTGGTCGCCAAGGTGAGAGGACTGAAGGAAAAGAGGAAAAACTGAGAACCAAGAAAGAAGAATAAGGACATGGAAGCTGAAGGAGGATGGAATTAAGGAGAAGTTCCAGATATTAGTGAGGAACAAATTACCGAAGGATGATCCGAAAACAGGTGAAGAAGCATGGAATAGGTTCAAGGACGTGTTAGTAGAAGCAGCGGAAGTCGTGTGTGGCAGAACTAGTGGAAAGAAAAGGTGGAAGGAAACACCATGGTGGAACCCCAGAACTAAGGAAGCAGTGAAAAAGAAAAATGAAGCATTCAGGAAATGGTTCCAACAGGACAGACAGAATAAGAGAAGAATACCAAGAGCGGAAGAAAGAAGCAGGAGAAGTAGTGAAGGAAGAGAAAAAGAAATGGCTGGAGAAATGGACAGAAATGGTGGAGGAGGACTGTGATGGCAGTAAGAAAGTGTTGTATGGAATGATAAAGGCAAAGAGAAGAGATACAGGGGAAAATGTCAGAATGGTGGACAGGAATGGAAAGGAGGTCGAACATATGGAAGAAGTAAAGGTTATCTGGAGAGAATACTTCAAGGAACTCCTAAATCCAACTAAAACCAGCGTAGTGGACATTGTGGAGGAAGAGACAGACAGTGACCAAGACATTTCCGAGAAGGAATTGACATGGAAAGAAGTGGAGGAAGCATTAAAGAAGATGAAAGGGGGAAAGGCACCGGGAATAGACGAAGTGAGTGTGGAGATGGTGAGAGCAGCAGGGGTGATAGGAACACAGTGGCTCTTTCGAGTAATGAAAGTGATATGGAGGGAGAAGAAAATACCAGAGGACTGGAAAAGAGGGATAGTAATACCCATATTTAAAAAGGGAAGTAGGAAGGAATGCAAGAACTACAGGGGAATTACACTCATGTGCCACTGCGCCAAAATATTTGAGAAGGTACTGGAGAGAAGAATTCGGACAGAAGTTGAAGATGGGCTGAGGGAAGAACAGTATGGATTCAGGCCAGGAAGGTCAACAGTTGACCTCATCTTTGCAATAAGACAGCTACAAGAACACCATTATGAATATGGGAAAGATCTGGTGATGACCTTCTTGGATATTGAGAAAGCATATGGTAGTATTAATAGAAACAAGATATGGGAAACAATGAGAGCAAAAGCAGTGAACAAGGAGACAGTGGCAAGAGTGAAAGCAATGTACGAGGGAAGCAAAAGCTGTGTAAAAGTGGGAAGAGAGAGAACGGAATGGTTTCAACTGGAGAGTGGTCTGAAACAGGGAAGTGCCCTCTCACCCCTGTTATTTATAGTGGTGATGGACGAAATCATACGAAAAGTGGTAAATAGCATTGGGGAAAGGAAAATGAAGGCAATGTTGTTTGATGACCTTCTGGTATGGGGAGCGGATGAGGAAGAAGTACAAGAGCAATTAGATGAGTGGGAGAAGGTAGTGTTATCATATGGGATGAAGTTCTCAGCACAAAAGAGTGAAGTGGTCATCACAACGAGGAAGAAGAACAGACTGGATATGGGCATAACACTTGGAGGACAGCAGTTGCAGAAAGTAGAATGCTTCAAGTACTTGGGAAGCATAATTGAAGAAAAGGGAGGCAATAGGATGGAAATAAATGAAAGGGGAAGGTGCGCAGATGGATTTTTCAAGAGTGTTAGGGGGATGTTATGGAATAAAGATGTACCACAAAAATGTAAAGGAATCATCTACAAGACCTACTTTGTGCCAATTTTGACATATGGTTCAGAAACATGGGTGATGAAGGAAAGGGACAAGAATAAAATACGAGCAGTAGAGATGAAGTTCCAGAGGACTAGGGTAGGAGTGACAAAAATGGACAGAGTAAGGAAGGAGAGAGTCAGAGAGATAGTAAGAGAGGAACCATTGCAAAATAGAATAGAGCGATCTAGGCTACAATGGTATGGACATGTGAGAAGGATGCAAGAGGAGAGGATACCGAAGAAGATGTTTGGAATGGAAATGACGGGAATGAGGCCAAGGGGAAGACCAAGGGACAGATGGACAAAAGGAGTGAAGAAGAGTGTGGAGGAAAGAGGAGTGTGCTGGAACACAGTAAATGACGAGAGATGGTAACGCGCAGGATAGCTTAGGGAGGAGTCCGGGAGACCGCCACGGAGCGCTAGCTGGCTGCGGTGAAAACTTGCAGAGCTGGTAACGCGCGGGTTAGCTTAGGGAGGAGTCCGGGAGATCGCCACAGAGCGGTGGCTGGCTGCGGTGAAAACTTGCAGAGCTGGCAGAACGCCAGTACTTACCGCTGTGTCGCATAATGATTGACCACTAGAGCCACGGAACCCCGCTGTGGTAGTCTCTCGTGTCCTCTTATCCTATCCACGCCGAAAGTAGGGCCTCGGCCTTCTGCACCTCTCGGAATATTCCTGCACAAAGATGAAACATTAGCAGCGTGTCTGTTGTCTTCTCGCATAAAAGTATGTGTACTTAACTGCTATGTCACACTCGACTGACTCGCTGATTCGCTTTAGCCCACTTTGTTGACTGACTGTACCGTCGTACACGCATCACTGATCTTTGCTGGGTGGCGTCCTTACATATTTGGAGAGATAGTTCGGCCTTTCCAGGTGGATTTGAAATTCTAGACCTTACGAGACCTAGCATTAGCTTTTGGGACTTTCTTGAGATTCTCTCGGCATCTCTTGACTCCTTTCGGAGCTTCTTCTCACGAGTACCGCCTCCCGTTAGAACCACCTATGTATATCGTCCACCCCCAGGCCATTTGTCCACCGCGCTTCGTCAGGTGTTGAGGCAAACTGATAGATTTAAGGCTTTAGGGGACGGAAGCAAGACAAAATGGTGGATTTGCCACCATATAATATAATTATTTTGACTAAATTATTCGGAAGACTGACAGTATCTTAATATTTCATACAGAAGCTTTGCAGATACTTCATGTAATGTTATATGGTTCTTTGTTCTTTCAGCAATGTGGCAGGGTCCATGAAAATCTGTTCGTAATACATTTTTGCTAACATTGTGTAGTGTGTGTACTAATTGTAGAAATTTGATATGATGAGTAATTGATTGGTTTATACTACTTTATTTGAAAGGGTGTGGCAGTACCGGAGTAGTCATGATTTACTGGTCCCATGGATGGTGGAGACATCTATAACAATAATAAATAAAGCCCCAAATTACCACCCCTTGGCTTCCTCTGCTTACCTGAGCCACACTTTGTCCTCCATTGCCCCACGGAAACGTGAAACTGCTGCCATAATGTTCTCCCCGAGGTAATGCACCTGTCTATGCATAATTCTACGTAATGTTACCCTTCTCTTTTGTGAAATTTCAATCATGCTATAAACATCTCCCACTTTCTGATCTCCAGCCGAGGGCTACTCGAGAGGGGGTTAACATTACAAAGGTGACTCATGGGATGTCTGGCATTCTACTGGTTTAAACATGGATATTAGAAGTGTGATTATCCAGAGGAAGATTTATGAACATGAAATGAGAAATATATAGGTTGAAGTTGGATTTGTGTTGGATTAGTGACGTATGCAGGCAGGAAGAATGGGACTTCTGGCCAGGGGACTAGAGGATATTTATTTCATAATCAAATAACGGTTATGGGAAATAGGTCTCATATTGACTGGGGAACTTGGCCAGTGGGTAGAACATTATGAGCATTATAGGCTTATTGTAGTTAAAATTAGAACGAAAACTACGTGTATTAGAGTAGTATAAGTCTTGCAGGCTACCAATCAAACCGATAATAAAGAAGTTATAAAATTCTACTAAGAAATACAGAAGGTGTAATTCTGCAGATTGTAAATGTTGAAAAGTGAGATTGAAATGCCATGTTAAGAAATGGAAGAGAAGAAAAGATAGCGGCGAAATGTAGAATGCATGAAAGATACGAACGATTGAGCAGGCTGATAGAATTCTGCAGTGATCACTAATAAGGCATAGCTAAGAAGTTTCTAACAAGCACAACAGAAATATAAACACTTGAATGAGACCAGGAAGTATAGGACGTTTATAAATTGATTTCATTGTGATCAAGTAGAGATTCCTAAGTATGAATTGGGATTTCAAAACGTACTCTGGGGCCAACACAAATTCTGACTACAATCTGGTTGTTATGAAGTGGATGAAAACTCCAATGCCAGGAACTCGAATCTTTGAAACAGGAATCTGTAGAAGAGAACATTGACCGAGAGGAAAGAATATACAGAACGCGTAGAAGGTACAGATTTTGGTTCACTCAGAATATACTACAATATGAACGAAAGATGGACATGAAATAGAGAAAGCAGAAAACAGACATCTGAAAATTGAGGAAATGATGAAGTACAATAAAGCTGAAGAGAATGGTTCGAATAAATATGAGCAATGACTATCTCAAGGTGTTGTTACAGCATAGTTGGCTGTTGAACCGGAGGTGTGGATTTGGTTGTTGGCCCTGCCAAGGATTTTAATTCTGGTCTGAGGACTGGGACTGGGTACATTTAGCCTCATGAGGCCAATTTGAGAAGAGGTGGGCTCGATTTCCTCACCAGCCACCCTCGAACTGTTCATTTTAAATTTCCTACTTTTACTCCAGGCAAACACGGGGATTGTTTTTAACTTCAGGCCACACCCGCCTCCTTCCCAAGGCTAGACTTGATTCCAAATACACAATTTAATACAGACATCAGAATTCACACGTTATCAGAAATATTCAAACATACAAAATGCAACCTAAGTACACGGGGCTAAATGACCAAGATGTACATGCTCCTTAAATGAAACTACAGAAATATCCAAACGTTTATAACTGTTTTTAAGTAGGAATTGTTTATGCAGCTTATCGAAAGATTAAGAATTCTTTCGGGTAAAGATGGCTTAAGTGCTCCAATATTAGTGACTGAGGTGAAAACCGGTAATAGGTATAGAATAGAAGGTAGACTGATAGAATGAACACACAGAGCGTTTGTATACGGCTAAGAATATCAAGAATAATGAAGTGAAAGAGGAGAGGAAACCGCTGAGCATAAAAGAGGAGATCTAATATTTGAATCAGAATTGGTTGGCCGCTAGAAGACCTACGTAGTTAGGGACCACCAGTCATCAGTTATGTACCAATTGAGTTGCTACGATGCATAGCGACTGAAGATCTGGTCAATTTACTTCGCTTATTAATACTTTGGATCTTTGATAGGTATGTGAAGGGTTATAAAAGCTTCTTATCGAACAGTGTGCTATTGTCTCTATACTGAAGAAAGCAGGAGCTGACAGATGGGAAGGTTCTCCTACAATGAGTGTGAGGACTAATGCTTGAATGTTTTTATTAGAAGGATAAATAAATTCTGATGATGAAGAAATTGTAGAAATGTATGATGAAATAGAAAAACAAGATGTTCAGTAAAGAACATATAGCCTACTTTCTCCTGAATGCATGGGTATTGTTATAACTCCTTGTCCTTTTCAAGGAGTATGATTGAATGTTGGTTGAAGTAGCTTGTTGAAATACAACGTGCTATAGGGATATTAAACATGAATATGAGGTGCCCTTTGCTAGTGCTACCTCTGTACCAAATTTCGTTCAATTTGGTTTCACCGTGTTTGAATTGATAGGGGGAATCGATTTGCACACATACTTGGCCACCATCTGCAAACTATTGGGCTGATGTTCTTGCAGTTTGGTCTGAATATGTTTCTCACATAAAGATATGGTGTTGCAAAATTTGGTAGAGACTAGATTATTAGGTTGGTCGTAATTACATTTTAGCTTTTATCATTTGGGTGGCCGCGATTACGTTTCCGTCAAGATAGCGGTGATATAAAACATGACACTGAGGTGCCCTTTGCTAGTGCTACCTCTGTACCAAATTTCGTTCCATTCGGTTTCACCGTGTTCGAATTGATAAGGGGAATCGATTTTCACACAAAGATGGCCGCCATCCGCAAAATATTAGGCTGATGACCTATTAGTTTGGTCAAAGGATGCTCCCTCCATAAAGGTATGTTGTTGCTAAATTTGCTAGAGATCGGATGATTAGGCTAAACGTAATTTGATTTAAGCTTTGAACATTTGTGTGGCCGCCATTACGTTTCTGTCAATATGGCGGCGATATAAATCATGACACTGAGATGCCCTTTGCTAATGCTATCTCTGTACCAAATTTCGTTCCATTCGGTTTCACCGTGTTTGAATTAATAGGGAGAATCGATTTTGACACAAAGATGGCCGCCATCCGCAAACTATTAGGCGAATGACCTATTAGATTGGTCAAAGGATGCTCCCTCCATAAAGGTATGTAGTTGCAAAATTTGGTAGAGATCGGATGATTAGGTTAATCGTAATTTGATTTAAGCTTTGAACATTCGTGTGGCCGCCATTACGTTTCAGTCAAGATGGTGGCGATATAATACATGACACTGAGGTGCCCTTTGCTAGTGCTACCTCTGTACCAAATTTCGTTCCATTCGGTTCCACCGTGTTCGAATTAATAGGGGGAATCCATTTTGACATAAAGATGGCCGCCACCCGCAAACTATTAGGCTAATAACCTATTAGATTGGTCAAAGGATGCTCCCTCCATAAAGGTATGTAGTTGCAAAATTTGGTAGAGATCGGATGATTAGGTTAATCGTAATTTGATTTAAGCTTTGAACATTCGTGCGGCCGCCATTACGTTTCTGTCAAGATGGCGGCGATATAAAACATGACACTGAAGTGCCCTTTGCTAGTGCTACCTCTGTACCAAATTTCGTTCCATTTGGTTTCACCGTGTTTGAATTAATAGGGGGAATTGATTTTCACACAAAGATGGCCGCCATCCGCAAACTATTAGGCTAATGACCTAGTTATTTGGTCAAAGGATGCTTCCTCTATAAAGGTATGTTGCTGCAAAATTAGGTAGAGATCGTATGATTAGGTTAATCGTAATTTGATTTAAGCTTTGAACATTTGTGTGGCCGCCATTACGTTTCCGTCAAGATGGCGGCGATATAAAACATGACACTGAGGTGCCTTTTGTTAGTACTACCTCTGTACCAAATTTCGTTCCATTCGGTTGCACCGTGTTCGAATTAATAGGGGGAATCGATTTTCACACAAAGATGGCCGCCATCCGCAAACTATTACGCTGATGACTTATTAGTTTGGTCAAAGGATGCTCCCCCCATAAAGGTATGTTGTTACAAAATTTGGTAGAGATCGGATGATTAGGTTAGTCGTAATTTGATTTAAGCTTTGAACATTTGTGTGGCCGCTATTACGTTTCCGTCAAGATGGCGGCGATATAAAACATGACACTGAGGTGTCCTTTGCTAGTGCTACCTTTGTACCAAATTTCGTTCAATTCGCATTCACCGTGTTCGAATTGATAGGGGGGGGGACAGACATTCAGAGTACACACACACACACACAGACTCACACACATACACACACACACACAGACAGACACACTTTTTTCGCCCTGTGTTGATCTCATAAGTCTACTTTCATTTTTTGCAAAAATCGAAAGTAGGCTAATTGTTCGACATAGTAAAGGAGAATTCAAACATTATTTTCATGGGTTATTTTAATGCTTCCATTGGCTCTCATAATGATGTTAAGTATGCTGGTAAGTTTGACAAGGGTGATGGCAATGTGAGAGGAGAAAAATTACTCGAATTCTGTGAGCAACATGAGATGGTAATAACTTATACCTGTTTCGAATTTCCCAAGAGAAGACGTTACACCTGGATAGCACCTGGATATAGAAGAAGGTTGCAAATTGACTACATCATAGTTAAACAAATATATAGGAAACAAGTGAGAGCCAGCCATAGTTACCCTGGGGCGGAAATTGATAGTGATCACATCCTAGTTGCAGTTAAATGTTATATAAGATTCAAGTGGAATGAAGCATTTAGATAAAAGAGATGGTGTTTAAATAAGCTTCAGGATCCAAATGTAGTACAAAAATTTGAAGATGTTAGATACTTGGTTAAGGATGAGACTTCAGGATGGGATTATATAAAAAAGGCTTAGAAACAGCTGCAACGGAAATACTAGGCAAATGGAAATTGGAACCGAAAAAGAAATGGATGACCCAGGAAATCCTAGAGCTTATTGAATGAAGGAACAAATTTAGAAATATAGACACTCAAGCGTATTAGTCTCTAAAGAATCAAATAACAAGGAAATGTCGCCAGGAGAAAGAAAATTGGATGAAGCGGGTATGGGTGGGTATTGAGGATGACCTGAAGAATGGGAAACCTGACAAAGCTTATTTTAAAGTGAAATCTTTGAGCTCTCTACAACGCATCACAAGAAACGTAGTTAAGGATTCCAAAGGGAAGCTATTGTTTGAAAATTAAAAAGTATGTGAGCGATGGAAGGAATACCTTGAAGATTTTTATGATGGACCAGATATTACAGACAGTTTTTATACAGAAGATGAAGAACTAATTGAAGAAGATGATAAAGGTCCAACTATAACTAAAGCAGAGTTTTATGCAGCACTCACTAAACTGAAAGGAAATAAAGCAACTGGTGTAGATAACGTTCGTGCAGAGTTCTTAAAATGTTGTGATGTAAGCATTAAGGAATGCCTTTTTCAAATCATTACTAGATGCTATGAGGATGGTATAGTACCTCCTGATTTTATGAAAATTCGAACAATCACACTACTCAAGAAAGGAAATGCTGGTGAATGTTCTAATTATAGAACATTAGCCATTCTTTCACATGCATCGAAGTTTTATTGATCATCATCAATGATAGACTAAGCAAGGAAATTGATCAACATCTGGATAGTGATCAGTATGGATTTTGAATATGGAAAGGGACTAGGGAGGTTATCCTAGCATTACATCAGATTTTCGAAAGAAGTCCGGAAGTTAATCGAAAAACCTATATAGTATTCATTGATATAGAAAAGCCATTTGAAAATGTCAATTGGAAAACCTTATTTCTTACATTTGCCAAAGTCGGGATTGACTGCAAAGACAGGCGCCTTATTCTGAACTTATATAAAAATCAAACTACTGAAATAACAGTTAATGGCAATAGTAGGGAAGCAAAAATAAGATGTGTAAGGCAGGGTTGTACTCTATCACCATATATTTTTAATATCTATATAGAAGCTGCAGTATATACATTAAAAGAGAAAACAAAAGGATTAACATTAAATGGATTACAGGTTCATAGCATTCGCTTTGCAGATGATATTGCACTTTTAGCAAACTCTGCATGTGAAATGAATAGAATGTTAAAAGTTTTTTGGAAATCCTTAGGAAAATTCGGGCTAAGAATTAATTCTCGGAAGACAAAATTAATGGTAGTTGATAAAAAGAAACAACCAATTTTCTCTAATATAATGTTAAATGATAGCTCCATTGAACAAGTAACGGGCTCATAATTGATTCAGTAAAATTTAAATTTATTTTCCGCCCTTTCAATACAGTTAAAATCTTGGTTTATAAAAGATACATGTTTCGGGACATTTAAAAAGTGCCTTCTTCAGTCTACTGAGTGACTTAAAGATAACATTTTACACCAGTAAGAAAATCGATAGAAAAACATGAAGAAAAACGCACGTTTGTATACAATGCATTCTACTTGCTAAACTCTGTCAAAAATATGCTATCATATTACATATAAGTGTAATAACACTATACAACACAACTATGGGTGGCTTTGATTAGCCTTGCTGAAAATATTGTGCACTGTGAAGATTTTCTTAATATTACAAATGGGGACATTGTTCAAAAACAAATGATTTAATTGAGTCAGATGAGTCGATTGATGGAGGTTTGTTGTTGTGCGTCTGTAGCGTTGGCGAAGAAAGCCTTTCAAAATAAGATGAATTTGCTGCTCAATGGCCACCTCTACTTGAAGATAAGGAAGTCATTTCTCAAGACCTTTGTTTGGAGTGTGTTGACCTATGGTTGTGAAACATGGACACTTGGGAAAAGAGAGGAATCAAAACTTGAGGCAGCTGAAATGTGGTTTTGGAGACGAATGACCCGAACAAGCTGGATGGAAAGAAAGACAAATGAGCTTGTTCTGAACCAAATTCAGGAGAATCGATGCCTGTTGAACACCATCAAGAAAAGGAAAGCAAAATCCATGGGATACATACTCAGACATGACACTCTCGCCCAGGTAATTTTTTAAGGATGAACTGGGGAAAAAACCAAGGGGACGACCAAGACAATCGTATCTCAAGAACAATGTCAAGGAGATGGAATGTGACTCGTATGCCAATATGAAGAGGACTGCTGAAGACCGTAAGAAATGGCTGCAACGTCAAGGCTTTTAGCCTTTAGAAGCTGATGATGATGATGATGATGAAACAAATGGATGGGATGACAGCCGCGTTAGGTAAAGACAAGTTCAGTGAACAAGAATCTGAGGAACAAGGGTAGTTGTAATAAGTATTAGACTGTTCTTGGTGGAAAAATGATCGAGAGCAAAACGTTCGTCGCATATTTAGTATAAATAGAGCTTTGTATAATGTTGATTGGAGATATTGTTTGACAGTTTGAAAAGTTTCGGAATCAATTCAGGATTCTGAATGTGCCTACAACCAGCTGGAGTGTATTAGATACGATAGACATGAGTGAGAGACTGGTATTTAGAATGATATAAGGTAAGACTGCATTTTATCATTCATACTTTTGAATCATTAGATATGGCAAGTAACGAAGGAAATGCCAAATGAATTTAAAGTAGAATTGAGGACGAAGATAAAGTAATTTTGACTCGGTGACTTACTAACGACAATGTCAACTTTGCCTCATCACCAGAGGATTTGATCATGTTTCTAATCGGTGTGTACTAGGTGTTAAAGAAAGATTTCACAATAAAATCATTGTGTTTGAAACAGAATATACGGAATGCAGCAGGAAGATTTAAAATAAAAATATTGAAATCGATTGGCTGTTGAAACACTAAGAGACGTTGGTGACTCCAACTTGGGCACAGAATGGACAAAGCAAATAAGATATAAAGATTGGGTTGACATCTGTTTAAATGAAATATAGATCTAGGTATTAAAAAGTCATTTTTCATGCCATTGCGAGGAGCTTGGCGCTATATGGATGCGAAACTTGAATTGTTTATGCTGCAGAATATTTAAAAAATAGAAATATTTGATTGTGGTGTTGCAGGAAAATAGTGATGATTAAAAGATTAAATATAGTACTTAATGAAGGGTATTAGGCCGAGTGGGAGGGGGTAAATGAGTCTGACGAGTGGTTATGAATAAAAGAGATAGCTTGGTATGGCACATAAGGCAACTGGAATTGAAACCTTACAGTTGTTATGGAAGGATGGGTTGAGGACAAGAAATCTAGGGGATAGCCAAGATTAGTTTATTTTGAACGAATTCCTTCGGATGTAGGGTGTATAGGTTCTGCGGAGATAGAATGGTAACCTCAAGAATGAGTGACGTCCCTCAACATATACGCCGCCCGTGCGAAAGCTCAGCCACTTCTGCACGTGCGTATACGGATTTATTTAAGCAAATGCATCGATTTGTGAAAGAAGTGAAAACTCTTCCTCAATTTCATCACTTTTAGGATATTTTGCCAGGTTTGACAAACCTCTGAGATACTTATGTCAGATATTTTGAAACATAGAATGTAATATCTATTATTAATTTAGAATAACAGTGTACAAAGTGTGAATTTGTTGACGTCTAAATACAGGTCGAGATATTGAATCGTTGGGGGGGGGGAATTCCTTATTTTATGTTCCAAGCTACAGTACGTGGTTAGACGGGAGTCACATTGTGGTGAGCCAAGAGTTGGATAAATGTTCGCTATATGGAGTGTTTAATCTTAAAGAGTTACCCCTTTCTGTATATTATAACAA
This sequence comes from Meconema thalassinum, assembly GCA_946902985.2. Lineage (NCBI taxonomy): Eukaryota > Metazoa > Arthropoda > Insecta > Orthoptera > Tettigoniidae > Meconema > Meconema thalassinum. The sequence goes on along the minus strand of OX336395.1, from coordinate 16,388,765 downwards.
GCCACCATTATATATAGTATTTGATATTTTCTTGGACCTAAAGCTAATCACTTCCACATAATTTGTAGCCCTAAATAACCATTCATCCGCGATGTATTCAAGAGTGAAGCATAATAGCCCATCTGGTTTCGAAATCACGCGATTTGCAGATCCAAAATTCCCTCCTTCATCCAAATGCCAGGATGGCTATTCTGTAGGGAATATAGTATGGTTTATTTTGTCATCTGTACGAGCATGCACTTCCTCAGTCAGATGGATTTCAGGTATCCAGATTCTATTAAATAGTCATATCCCCGTACATCCATGTTGTTAAAGCGGCCAATGTGGTGTGAAATAAGTTGAACACTTTCACTGGTAGTATTAATTAGCACACAATTTCCGTATCCATTCAATAATTTCAATTAATTTAACTGATCAAGGACCAAATTGACTTTTGACACACAGAATGTGTCTGGAAGTAAGTTGCCATTTCCATGTATAATCAGTACTTTTGAAATAGATACGGATTTCATATTTACCAAGGAAAGCTATGACTCCAAACACTCTTAACGTGTCACACCATTTTGTTTGCATAGTTTATAAGTAATTTGAAAATGTTCAGACTGTATAAAAAACATAGCATTGAATATTAAAAAGGAGATCAGTTCCAGGTATTAGATAAGGATAGTATTCCTGGTAGTGATATTAATGAATGTTGGTCCAGTTATCATTATTTTCATAAGTTTGATCTCTGGGTTTTGAAAGTTTTATTAACCTTTCACAGATAATCACCGCACTGCATTGAATTACTACCAATGATTTCAGGCTGGGATGTCCTGATACTACGGATCCTGCTGTAAGGAAGATATACGCTTTACGTAATACTAGAGGACAGAATACCAGCACTGAATATGAAAGGCATATTACAAATCAACAAAATTTGAAGACTAACCTTTTAACCCATACTGGTGCGAAACGATACTCGTGTAACACATGCGGAGCCAAATTTAGTGGGAAGGGTAGTTTGAAGAGACATATTTTAACTCATAGTGCTGAGAAGCGACACTCGTGTAGCACGTGCGCAGCCAAATTTTCCCGGAAAGAGATTTTGTATACACACATGTTAACTCATACTGTTGAGAAGCTATACTCGTGTGGAAAATGCAAAGGCAAATTTAAACTTAAAGGTGATGTGAAGAGACACATGTTAACCCATACTGTTGAGAAGCTATACTCGTGTAGCACATGCGGAGCCAAATTTAAACATAAAGGTAATTTGAAGAGACACACGTTAACCCATACTGGTGAGAAGCAGTACTCGTGTGGAATATTCGAAGCGAAATTTAGTCGGGAAGGTAAATTGAAGATACACATCCTAACCCATACTGGTGTGAACCGATACTCGTGTGGAAAATGCGAAGCCAAATTTAAACATAGAGGTCTTATGAAGAGACATATGTTAACCCATACTGTTGAGAAGCTATACTCGTGTAGCACATGCGGAGCCAAAATTAAACATAAAGGTAATTTGAAGAGACACATATTAACCCATACTTCTGAGTAGACCAAACCAATTTTGCGATCAAAGGAGTTTTCAAGGTGCACATATTAACCTTCTTCATGTACCATGTGCGTTGCAAAATGTATTGAGAAGGGGATTAATTAATTGCTTGGCACCAAAAGGGTTAAGATTTGATGAGAGACTTCTTATCCCTTTTAATGCACAGCAATTAATACGTGAATATGCTAAAATTACCAAGCCAAGCTTAGTGAAATTACAAGTGTTACAAATTATCTCCCACCTATATTAGCCTACTTTCGATTTTTGCAAAAAATGAAAGTATTACGGGATCAACACAGAACGAAGAGAGAGAGTGTCTCTCTCTCTCCCTCTCCTATCAAACGGTGAAACCGAATTGAATGAAATTTGGTACAGAGGTTGCCCTAGCAAAGGGCACCTCAGTGTCATGTTTTATATCGCCGCCATCTTGACGGAAACGTAATGGTGGCCACCCAAATGTTCAAAGCTTAAATCAAATTACAACTAACCTAATCATCCGATCTATGCCAAATTTTGCAACAAAACACCTTTATGTGGCGAGACCCCCTTGACCAAATTACATGGTTATCAGCTCAATAGTTTGCGGATGGCGGCCATGTAGTGTGCAAATCTATTCCCCATATTAATTCAGACATGGTGAAACCAAATGGAACGAAATTTGGTACCGAAGTAGCACTAGCAGAGGGCACCTCAGCGTTATGTTTTATATCGCCACCATCTTGACGGTAACGTAATGGCGGCCACCCAAATGTTCAAAGCTTAAATCAAATTACAACTAACCTAATCATCCGATCTATGCCAAATTTTGCAACAAAACACCTTTATGTGGCGAGACCCCCTTGACCAAATTACAAGGTTATCAGCTCAATAGTTTGCGGATGGCGGCCATGTAGTGTGCAAATATATTCCCCATATTAATTCAGACATGGTGAAACCAAATGGAACGAAATTTGGTACAGAAGTAGCACAAGCAGAGGGCACCTCAGTGTTATGTTTTATATTTCCGCCATCTGGACGGAAACGTAATGGCGGCCACCCAAATGTTCAAAGCTGAAATCAAATTACGACTAACCTAATCATCCGATCTATGCCAAATTTTGCAACAACACACCTTTATGTAGGGAGACCCCCTTGACCAAATTACAAGGTTATCAGCTCAATAGTTTGCGGATGGCGGCCATGTAGTGTGCAAATATATTCCCCATATTAATTCAGACATGGTGAAACCAAATGGAACGAAATTTGGTACAGAAGTAGCACTAGCAGAGGAGACCTCAGTGTTATGTTTTATATTGCCGCATTCTTGATGGAAACGTAATGGCGGCCACCCAAATATTTAAAGCTTAAATCAAATTTCGTCCAACCCATTCATCTGATCTCTACCAAATTTTGCAACAGCATACCTTTATGTGAAAAGCGTTCTTTGACCAAGCTTCAAGGTCGTCAGTCCAATAGTTTTCTTATGGCGGCCATATATGTGTACAAATCGATTCCCCATATCAATTCAAACACGGTAAAACCGAATTGAGCGTAATTAGGTACGGAGGTAGCACTAGCGAAGGGCACCTCAGGGTCATGTTTTATATTGCTGCCATCTTGCCGGAAACGGAAGGGTGCCCACCCAAATGATAAAAGCTTAACCCTACATTGCATGATTTTTTTCTTTTTCCGTGAATTAATTTTATGGGTTAAAATATATAATACTAAGTTGAAAAATCAAATTCAAATAAATTTAAAGCAACTCACATGTACAGTGTAATCCAAAAACTGGTTTGTCCCTCATAAGGGACACTATGCAGTGCTGCTTAAGGTAGCAAACTCTAGCCCTAGTAAAATCAAGTTCAAATAATTCATCTTTGTGTTGAAACTGTATATTACTTTATATTTCCTGCAAATAGGCCTAGTAAAGTATTCCCAATACATTTTACAAGATAACTAGTATGAAAACCGCAAGGTCATCAGTGTTTTTTTTCACTTGTCAATTATTATGGTACATAGTGAAACAATTCTTCTTGCCATGGAGACAGAAGAATACGCGACATTTTATGCACTTTGAGGACGTTTTAGCACTGCACTAAGAATATTTGCATTGCTGCCTGTCTTTCGTGAACTCTGGCCAATGGGAGACTTGATCCAGCCGGACATCCTGTGGAGGTGCTGTTGAAGCAGGTCCTTTCCTCTTCTTTGCCTGTATCTTCACCTCAATGCTACTGCGAGGTCTTCCTCGTGTAGGAGTAATGTCAGAACCATATTTACACAATGATACGCCAAGCTCAACACGAAAACGAGCTAATGGTATAATACACCGCAAACCATTTTGAGCACAACATCGTCTGAGTAAGAGCCACGAATTGACTACTGTCAAATCTAACAAATGGTAGAACTATCTGAAGTACCATTTTTACTCCTCATTTTGTTCTGGTATCTACCAATGAGACTACCCAGTAAATCAACACCACCCATGTGAAGATTATAGACTCAAACTATCTTGGGACAAGGAATTTCCACGGTTTTTCTTTCTTTTCTGTCAAATCGTTTCACGGTTGTTTTTGGCTGCTCTCCAACGAATGTTGAAGCAAGGGAAACATATTTGTTGTCCTTCCACATAACAGCTGAAACTTCAACATCATCTATGGCACATACACATTTCTCACTATTCCCTCTTGGCTGATTCTTTATTTCATTGTCCTTGGACAACTTGACATTAGGAAATCTGTTTCTCCTAAATGTACCAAGACAATGGATTTGCTTCTCCTCCAGCTCTACTAAAAGAGGCTGAGATGTGGAATAATTATCAAAGTACAGTTCTTGATGGCAAACATTTGAAATAATTCTTGATAGCCTCATGACAATGTTGGAGCTGGCACCTAAGTCCGCCTAAGTTGTGATGCAAAGTATACCTTGTAGGGCAGATGACCTCACTGTTCCGCCCCTTCAAACTACAGTAACTAACTTACTCTGTGCACACTGTATTTTTAATAAATGCTTCACCAGTTTATTTTCATGAAACACACGTATACAAAGGCCCATATGCAAGCACATGTGTACATTCACTCTCCGGCGCCATTTTGACCTCACTGCATGCTGGGTCCCAGGAGGAACACACCTATATTATCAAATATGGCACTTGAAAACTAGGTAATTTAGCAAAATATCAGTATAGAGTACCTCTAAAAGCTTCATTAATCTGCCTGATATTTAAAAAAAACATACAATTAATTCCTGTGAATTCAATTTGTTTTACAATATTGTTCACTAATCAAAATAGCCTACTCCATAGAGGTATCTACTAAGATACACAATACTATCATTTTATGATCTCTGGTGGGGAATATTTATAGTGTAAGAGACGTGCCAATCATTCACGATATATGTCTTTTATAGCTCCAATAGGCGAAAACATGCATTGGGTCATATGAGACCCACTATGCAGTGTAGGGTTAAGTCAAATTATGACTAACCTAATTATTTGATCTCTACCAAATTTTGCAACAACATACCTTTTTGTGGGAAGCATCTATTGACTGAACTACAAGGTCATCAGCCCAATAGTTTGCAGATAGCGGCCCCCTATGTGTGCAAATCGACTCATCATATCAATTTAAACATGGTGAAACCAAATTGAGTGAAATTTTGTACAGAAGTAGTACTAGCAAAGGGCACCTCATATTCATTTTTATTATCCGTATAACACGATGTATTTCTACAAGCTACTACAACCAACATACAATTATACTCCTTGAAAAGGACAAAGAGTTAAAGCAATAACCATGCATTTAGGAGAAAATAGGCTTATGAGATCACCTTCAGTCTGTGTGTGATGGTGTGTGTCCCCCTCCACTAATAACTTTTAAACGGCTGGAGTGATTTCAATGAAACTCAGTAAGTTCATAGATCTATACTTTTAAAAAGTCGTTTCTCGCGATTTAACCAACCAAACGCCAAAAAAAAAAAACTTGGTACAGTATGTGTGTATACACTTTTCCGACGCATAACACTTCTTAAAAAATCTGAGGAACTGTTCAAACATTATTATTTGTTTGAGTTGGCTCCTTATCCCCTTTCTATCTTTGATGAAACAGGAATGCGGAAAACAAAGAAATCTGTGTTCTACAATTTATTTTCACCAGTTACTGATCCACCAGCTCTTGCAGGTAGTGCCATTGTAATTGTTGGGGGCTTCCTTCTACATCGAGTGGTTTGGGAATCCAAGGAAAAATTTTCAACAATTCTCTCCTAATATGTTGACATCGTTAAGCAATACTACAGCCCTGCCACTACCCTGATGATCCATCAGTAAAGAACACAAAACCAGATGAGCGTCTTCGCCGTAAAAGCAAGCACTCTTCTTCTAACGTAGTGTCCACTGAAACGTTGACTGCAACCATGCCGAAAGAACCATTTTTGTCCAAAGACAGCAACAACGGCTTATCTCCATGCTGCGTGAGAAATTAGTTCAGCCGGGGTTTGAAGTGAGGCAAGCTCTTAAGGATGCTGACACACTCATTAATACCGCCATTCAAGTGGCAGAGAACTTTGCGACGGTCATAATAATCGGAGAGGACACCGATCTATCGATCCTATTAACTGCCAATGCACCAAATTCAAACATTTACCTCATGAAACCTGCAAAGGGGACCTCTCAGAACTCGTTTTACTCTCCGAGGTACTTCAACTTCTCGTCTGCTGTCAAACAGAACCTACTGTTCTTACATGCTATGAGTGGGTGTGCATTCTATCGTCAAGGGAAGTTGAAGTGTGTAAAACTCCTTGAAAACAACACGGCTTTACAGGAGGCTGTCAAGGTTTTCCACCATGCAGATGCTGATCCTGAAGACCTCATTTCAGCAGGTCAACTATTCCTGGCGGCCCATTATTCACCTATGGCCAATGAGACCTCCTTGGACAAAATCCGCCACGAGATATTCTCAAAATCCCTCAGAAAGCCAACTTTCAATCAGGCCTCTCTACCATCAACAAACGCAGCCACCACCCAACATATTCTGCGTGTCTACCACCAAATCCAAGGCTGGTATGATAGACCAAAGGAACCTCTCAGCTGGGGTTGGAAGAGGACGGACCATGGCCTGCTCCCCACCATGAACACCAATGATCTAGCTCCAGCTGAAATCCTCAACACAGTGTCCTGCGAATGTAAGAAGGGGTGTGCAGGGAGTTGCAGCTGCCGGAAAGTTGGTATAATGTTCAACAATTTGCCTCAACTGCCATGGCCAGTCCTGCTCGAATTCAGCACCATTCGAGGATAAGGGTGTGTACCCCATGCCGATCGCCGCAAAAGCAGAAATAGTTGAGGACAGTCCCTTTGCAGATGATCTCGATGAGCAGCGGCTCGACATACCAGCCGAGCTTGAGAGCTTTGTAGATGAAGGGCCATCGACATCTAAGAAAATGCGAGCATGAATGCTGCCTTATTTTCTGCTGCACGATTAACCCAGGTGGTAATAGCGCATTCTAGTAGCGGTGATAGTTGTCTAGGAATACGAAAGACAACTGAAAGTTTGAGTAGTCTTATTACAGTGTTGCAACATTAGTAGTTGAAAGTGCGGTGTTAACATCGCATAGGCGAGCTCCCGAGGGATACAGTAGTACGTGCTTTTATGTATACTTTAAGTTATCATCACCTTGACACAGGGCACGGCATTAATGCCCTAGGGACCGCTCACAGAGTGCATTTATATTAAGATGTGTTAGTCATGTCGTAAAGGAAGGTGAGCTAGACTGGATAATTTCGACCAATATCCAACAACTGATGGGTAGAGTGTATTTCAGGGCCCCCACATGCCCGGTGCTACCGTTGCTACGGCAACGGGGCCCGCAAGGACGGGAGAGAAAATAAAAAGTAGAAGATTTTTAATAAATCATAGAATGAAAACAATAATTAAATCACTAGGACTAGATTTATGTATCAATGAAATATTACATCAGATTAAAATAAATTGGTTCATTGGATATGCAGTGCGTTGCGTACAACAGCTGTGAGTAACACGTGACACAGTGCGTGTGCAGAAGCAGAACACTGCCCGCCGGGCCCGCCCTCTGCGACTCGGCTCAAGGTCAATGACGTTGCTACCCCTCTCCCTCACACCGCGGCCCGCTGACGTCACGTCACCCTAACAGGTGCTTGTAGTGTGTTTCCGCCGCAAGACAGTTTGTGTATGTAATAGTTGCTTTATTATAGCATTAATCATTATGTCTACAAGTAATTTCAAGCACAAATCCGGGGCGCAAAAACGGAAGTTAAAAGCCATTAAAGATGCAAAAGGGGCCTTGGGCTTGCAGAATATTACAACATTTTTAAAAAGAATGATGATAGTGATAGCCGTTCTCATTGTGATGATGATGCAAGTGTTAGGTGTGACAGTTTATCTACTAGTAAAACTACTGATGATAGTGTGTCTGTGTCCAGTGAATTAATGTTTGAAACTGATGACAATACAGGCAAGATCTCCTCTGAGGTGCAGCAGGTAGAACATGTTGTAGATTCAATCAATACGGGTAGTAATAAAGAAAACGATATTTCAAATGACGAGAGTTCTAACAATGATAAGCCAATTTTAGATTTTACCGACCCAGGCACATGGTCGGAAATAATTAGTGATATTAATCGCCAGAATATTGTCTCTCAAAACAATATATTAATTTGAAGAATTACGTAGTCAGGCTAAGACATTCCTTAAAGACAAAACAGGAAAACTGTTTCCTAACTATCTTCTCAACACTAAATCTATAAACAATCGAGCAAAGTACCCCAGGGACTTGTTAATTTGGAGGTCATCAAAACAGACACTTCATTGCATTGCCTGTACTCTTTTTTCAAATAGCTAAAAAAGAAGCAAATTTGCAACCATGGGATTTTCACCGGCTCAATTTCCATGGAAAATGTTGCATAACAAACTTCCCGAACATGAAAATAGCAACAACCATCGTAAGTCTTATTGTCAATGGAAATCCCTCCAACAATCAATTAATTCAAAAGGTATTGACAGTGGTCTTCAAAAACAAATTTTGCACGAAGCAGAAAAGTGGAAAGCAATTTTATAACGGATTTAAGACGTGACACTCTTTCTAGCATCAAGGGGGTTGCCTTTTCAAGGAGTTAATGTATCAATCGGTGATGCAAATAATGGAAATTTTCTGGGGACTTTGGAGTTAATTGGAAAATATGATGAAATCACAAGGGAGCACTTGGCTAAGATCAAAACTCTGCAATTGCAAGGAAATAACATGAAAGGACAAGCCCATTACGTATCTTGGAAGAGTCAAAATGAGTTCATTTCACTTTGAGGTGAAAAAGTTTTAAAATTTATACTTGAAGAAAGGCAAGAAACTATTTATTATGGGCTGATTGTTGATGCAACTCCTGATGTATCACATCAAGAACAAAATGTATTTATTTTGAGATATCTCATTCAAAAGAAAAACTCTAAGCAATATGAAATAAAAGAATGGTTTGTGGAATTTGTCAACTGTAATGGAAAAAGTGGAGAAGATATTACTAATGAAATTTTAACTGTCTTAGCTGAAAATAACATCCCTCTTGAGGACTGCAGGGCTCAAGCGAATGATGGTGGATCTGACATGTGTGGAAAAGTCAAAGGAGTAAAAGCAAGACTGTTAGAGAAAAATGATGTGGCATTTTATTCACCATGTGGAGCTCACTCCTCAATACAGTAATACAGTATAAATATGCCCCGAAACTACGACCTTCTTTGGAAACTTGGAAACAATGTATTCTTTTTTGGCCCATAGTCCAACAAGATGGGATATTTTGACTTTTGAAGTGCCGCTTTCACTAAAAAAACAATCACAAACTAGGTGGTACAAAAGATTCGAAGCCGTTGTTCCCGTTGCAATGCACTACCTAGGACTATTAACGGCTTTAGAACGAGCATTAACCGAGTTGAAGTCAAACTTAGAACCAAAAGCATACAATAAAGCTATGGATCTTAATAAATACTTTTCTTCTTTTCAAGGCCTTTGTATGACAGTATTTTGGTACAAAGTGTTGGGCTGCATCAATGAAAAGAGTGTAATAATTCAGTCGCGGAGTATTTCTCTGGAAATTTCAGTGACACTGATGAATGGTCTGAAGGAAGAACTTAAACTCAGATGAATTTGTGTTCACTACCTAACCTAACATTTACTTCTCAACGACTACCATAGTCCTTTTCTCAGTAACTAGTGAAACGTATGTTGTTCCTAGTCTTATGCAGAGGATTGTTTACATGTTTTCAGGACTTCAACCAATCAAGTCGTTATCCCACCTGTTAGGAAACGTTTATATGTTTAAGGTTTCTTGCTGCCCCAGTATACTACTGCTGCATAAAACATTTGCCACGCTGATTGTCACACGTGTTAATGTTCTCAGATAGGGAAGTATTTGGCAAACTCCCTGCTCTAAAGGTCAAGTGCACAGCTAAACACGGCTATCTGTACTGAGAGCAGCAGACTTTCAGCTGCTAGGTATTTTCCAGATAAATAAACACCCAAGTGCTGAGTTATTTTCACAAATCTCGGTGCCGTATTACATCAAGGCACTAAATCAATTTAACATATTCCCCCTTCTCCTACTCATGGTGGCGACAGAACGTGGAAATAAGGGAAATTTGTTTCCCTGTAAATATCAGGGAAATGTGAAGAAACTTAAAAAAAAAATAATCTAAAATAAAACCTTGGATGACTTGCAAAACAAAACAAAAAAATTAAAAAAACTGAAATATATAAAAATAAGATTTCAGGCAAAAATAGACAAACGTAACAGAGTAAAATGGTATTTACAGATGAGGAATGCCTGAGAAGATCAGAGCGAATGAAAAGCTACTGGGCGACTCGGAAAGAAAACTTATTGAAGAAGAGGACCAAGAAATGATTGACTGAAGTGGTCCATTGAGGCCGTAAAAGCAGAAGCAGAAAAACAAATTTTGCATCCGTAATCTGGCGCGGCCAAAAACGTAGCGCGCTTCCCCTCGCCGACTAAATCGTGTCTAAATGAATCGTTATGCAAGAGGGGAGGTACCATATAAGCAAGATTATATACTAATTAATAAATTATCCGCTAAATTAACATGTCAGGCTAAGTCTGTCGCCACCAATGCTATTGGGTCTTCTTCTTCTGCGCGAATGGGTCTCCTAGGACCACGCGGGATCAACACTTACTGGCCTTGATGTTTGTCCAATAACTCTTCATGCGCAACGATTGAGCGAGTCGACGTTAAGAAACGCCACTACTCTTTACTGCAGGGTCTGCTCCGTCAGCCATTACAGCGCAAAGATGTCATGCATAAGTAAAACCAAGACCGTAACATCAAAACAAAGATGGTGGCAATCGTAGGGGAACAGTTGTTGAGACTGGCAGGCATGGTGCCATCGAAATAGCGGCAAATTCCAAGACAAGCATTCGCATAATTGATTAAATTCCACCAGAAATGGCAGGATTTTATGTAATAAGGCACAAATGCAATATGAAACCCTGACGTACTTCCTTACAAGCGACAGTAGCTAAAAATACAGACGCAAATGAAGCAGAGATAAGGCAAATACAGTATTTAAAAAATGCAAATACTGGTAAATGGAGCTACAAGAATGCAAATGGTCTTATAACCCCATGTATTTGTGTGATAACCTGTGTTATTGTTATGGCTGAACTAGTGTGCTTGAACATTGGGAATTGGATTGGGAAGGAGAAGGCCATGGCCTTAAGTTAGGAACCATCATGGCATTTGTCTGGAGTAGAAGTGGGAAAACACGGAAAACCACTTAAAAAAAGACTGATGTGGAGGGACTCGAACCGTCTCTTCTCAGTTTAGCCTCACGAGACTGGGCATGCCCCGTTCCAATCCTCAGACTATAATCGACCCAGGACCTTTGGATCCACAGTCTCAATGCGATCCCCGAGACTACATTACAATATAATAGCCCCTGGCACTACAGCCCATTAAGGGCCTAGGCCTACTAAGCTGATACGTGATTAGCGCACCGGGTACCCTCGGCCGTTAATCTTGGTTTTCGTGATTGGGGCACAGCCTCACTGTCAGACAGCTACGCAATTGTCCCCACGAGGCTGAGTGCACTCCGTTCCAGCCCTCACGTCAGTTTCTAAAATCCCTGACGTAGCCGGGAATCGAACACGGGGCCCCCAACACCACGGGGCCGGCTAGGAGGCTGTAACAACCTTATCATAATGGCAGAGTTAACCCTTTGACCGCCAGCCATATACGCGGTGTCCGCACCCTATGCTGCACTTTCTACCCTGCGGTAAATAATTATCCGTAATAACTTCTCAACTATTTTTGTATATTGGATGATCTTTTGTTTTGAAGGTATTATTCATATATTGTGAACTATTAAAACGAATAAGTAACTTGGAAAATACATTTTTTAGGGAACGTCCAATCAATCGGACGTTGGCGGTCAAAGGGTTAAGAATGATATTTGAGAAAACCCTATACCATCCTGTTAGAAACAAATGGGTAGGCCCAATCTGTTCAACACATTTCTTTGCTTTGACTGATATGCTCTTGAGAATAGCCAATATTAAAAGTTGTAGCGAAGACTGCATTTGATTTACACGGAAACTTAGTTTTCATTATACCATTGTCACAATAAAGACACAATAGCATCATCTCAAGAGTACCGGTAGGTGTAGTTTGAAATATGACTCACCAAATCGTCTCGCTTGGCTCATGTCACAATAAAGACACAATAGCATCATCTCAAGAGTACCGGTAGGAGTAGTTTGAAATATGACTCACCAAATCGTCTCGCTTGGCCCATGTCACAATAAAGACACAATAGCATCATCTCAAGAGTACCGGTAGGTGTAGTTTGAAATATGACTCACCAAATCGTCTTGCTTGGCCCATGTCACAATAAAGACACAATAGCATCATCTCAAGAGTACCGGTAGGTGTAGTTTGAAATATGACTCACCAAATCGTCTCGCTTGGCCCATGTCACAATAAAGACACAATAGCATCATCTCAAGAGTACCGGTAGGTGTAGTTTGAAATATGACTCACCAAATCGTCTCGCTTGGCCCATGTCACAATAAAGACACAATAGCATCATCTCAAGAGTACCGGTAGGTGTAGTTTGAAATATGACTCACCAAATCGTCTCGCTTGGCCCATGTCACAATAAAGACACAATAGCATCATCTCAAGAGTACCGGTAGGTGTAGTTTGAAATATGACTCACCAAATCGTCTCGCTTGGCCCATGTCACAATAAAGACACAAGAGCATCATCTCAAGAGTACCGGTAGGTGTAGTTTGAAATATGACTCACCAAATCGTCTCGCTTGGCCCATGTCACAATAAAGACACAATAGCATCATCTCAAGAGTACCGGTAGGTGTAGTTTGAAATATGACTCACCAAATCGTCTCGCTTGGCCCATGTCACAATAAAGACACAATAGCATCATCTCAAGAGTACCGGTAGGTGTAGTTTGAAATATGACTCACCAAATCGTCTCGCTTGGCCCATGTCACAATAAAGACACAATAGCATCATCTCATGAGTACCGGTAGGTGTAGTTTGAAATATGACTCACCAAATCGTCTCGCTTGGCCTATGTCACAATAAAGACACAATAGCATCATCTCAAGAGTACCTGTAGGTGTAGTTTGAAATATGACTCACCAAATCGTCTCGCTTGGCCCATGTCACAATAAAGACACAATAGCATCATCTCAAGAGTACCGGTAGGTGTAGTTTGAAATATGACTCACCAAATCGTCTCGCTTGGCCCATGTCACAATAAAGACACAATAGCATCATCTCAAGAGTACCGGTAGGTGTAGTTTGCAATATGACTCACCAAATCGTCTCGCTTGGCCCATGTCACAATAAAGACACAATAGCATCATCTCAAGAGTACCGGTAGGTGTAGTTTGAAATATGACTCACCAAATCGTCTCGCTTGGCCCATGTCACAATAAAGACACAATAGCATCATCTCAAGAGTACCGGTAGGTGTAGTTTGAAATATGACTCACCAAATCGTCTTGCTTGGCCCATGTCACAATAAAGACACAATAGCATCACCTCAAGAGTACCGGTAGGTGTAGTTTGAAATATGACTCACCAAATCGTCTCGCTTGGCCCATGTCACAATAAAGACACAATAGCATCATCTCAAGAGTACCGGTAGGTGTAGTTTGAAATATGACTCACCAAATCGTCTCGCTTGGCCCATGTCACAATAAGGGCACAATAGCATCATCTCTAGAGTACCGGTAGGTGTAGTTTGAAATATGACTCACCAAATCGTCTTGCTTGGCCCATGTCACTGCGCTATCCATTTAACCTTTTCCATATGCACAGAGATTCTTATAGAATGCAATTATGTCGAAAGAAATAGACACTTGGGGAAATATCTTCCCTAACCATAAATGTATGTTCAAACTATCAAAAACACACACGACTTTGGTGCTTAATCTTCAAATGGTACCTTTACCGGTATTTAATATTTATTTGCAATGTACTACACTATCTACGGTACACTATTAACATTATAACAGTACAAGATCACTCGAGACATAATATTTATATGAATTTTTGCTAGGAGACGCACTCGCACCAAACGGCCGTTAATTCAAAACCTTCCCCTATGATGACCACCATTTTTCTTGAATCGATTGTCGTATTACGGTCTGATATATTGTAGTCGCTCTTGGCTCATCATATATCGCCTTATGGTTAATAAACTTTTATTACAATGAAAATGTGGTATATTTATAATCAAAAAGACCAGTCTTGAACGATTACTTCAAACTCCCTTTAATGTAAACCGAGAGGCTGCTTTTTAGTAACAAGCAGAAACTATGTTTGGTTTAATGTCTGATAATTTCAGTATTAAGTAATTCTTAATTTCAAGTCTGTTTCTTGACTTTGATTTCAAATAGGTGAAGTGGGAGAGAATGCACTCTCACAGATGTAAGTTGTAGGAAACACAGTTAAGCACTTCAAAGCTCCTTCGGATAATTTCAGAAATACAAAAAATGAATGCAGTGCAGACTGTAACGCTATCTCTTTGTCACACTTTTCCGCAAGCAAGGATTCATGAGAAGCTAATCTCCTGGCTGTTGCAGTCGTGGTCACGGTGTGGCTCCACCTACAGTCTGCACACCCCTGACGTGGCCCTGTTTGTACTGGAGTGCGTGGAGAGGGAGCTGGGTTTGAGTCTCGATGAGGACAGCAACACCTTCACGTGTCCCATCCATCTCCATCGACATGCTATCTCCAACAAAAGGTCTATAATATATTTCATGAGAAAGCTTCCTATTGCATGTTGTGACTTCCAGAAAATGCCATATCTTCGCGTTTCACGTCCCCCAGGCCCCAAAACCACTGTCAGCTCAAAAGTTAAAGTCCATCTAAACAATGTCATTAAATACGTTGAAGATAACAACAATGAAAACATATCTGCATTTACAAACATTTGAGGCTTGTGATGAGTTAACAACAAGTGATTAACGGAAGGAACCTCAGAATATTTCGAAAGGAACATTCACATAGCCTGATATTTGCCTACTACTTACAAATTCCATCATCATCAGTTTATCTGGCTGATGGCAGGTTTCCTCTCTCCACCTTATCCGGTCTTCATCAGCACGTTTCATCAGCTCATACGATTTATCAATCTTGATGGAATCCAACATCTGAAACCTCCTTCTTTCTCTTGGGATTTCCCCTTCTAATTCACTTTTCACCAAACCATCTCCCCTTATGCAGTCTCTTTTCCTTATCTTCTTTAGCATCATTCTTTCTTCTCCTACTTTCTTTGATACTTGCTCATTTCTCACTCTGTCCTTCCAACTCATTCCCCCCATTCTCCACCACAGCCAAATTTTGAAATCCTCCATTCTTCTCTCGTCTTCTTTCCTAAGAGTAACATTTTAATCGGTATTTTTTTTAACAATAATGAGACTAATGAATTGTCATGAAATATTTTATATTAAGAGTAAAGCTGACTCTACATGAAAGAGCATCCAGCGAGGATAATTCACTGAAGAAAATGGAAATTGCAACACCATGAAGGCATTGGCCGTTTGTGTTGATTTTCAAGATATGGAACGATGCCATGTAGGTATGTAAACGATCAAAGTTTCAGACCCATTGGATTGTTGCTACAGGTCTCCCCACGTGATTGGTCGTGGAGGAATCAACTCCAGTGTACGGACTCTGACTTGCAGTCTGTGCAGTGAAGTGTTCCCCGTCAAACATGCATCGACGACAGAGAAGAGCACGCTATCAACAACTGTCGCCATTTGAAAGGGCTCGGATAATTGGGCTGCGTGAGGCTGTATTATCGCTAAGGACTGTCGCTACACGTTTTGGCCGACAGGCACAACGTGTATGGCAGCAGTGGTCAAATGAAGGTACCCACACTCGTAGACCTGGCACAGGCCCAGCGCGACAGACAAATGTGAGAGAGGACCGCCGCATCATTCGGATGGCCCGGATGGAACCCCATGCAACAGCAGCGCAAATTTGAGCAGCTGTGGCACCCCACGTTACACAACAAACAGTTGGTAATCGCCTGCGTGCAGCTGCTTTACGATACCGTGTCCCTGTAGAAGGTGGTCCATTGACCCCACAACAGCGACGTGTAAGGCTGGCCTGGTGTCGAGAACGATCGACGTGGGTCGACGAATGGCATTGGGTCGTCTTTAGTGATGAATCGCGCTTCTGTCTTGCCCGCAGTGATCGCCGGAATCGAGTGCACCGACGTACCGGGGAGAGGGGCCGCCCAGACCTTATTGTCGGGAGGCACACAGGGCCAACACCAAGCATTATGGTCTGGGGAGCTATAGGCTTTAATTGTGAAATCACAATTAGTGCTTGTTGAGGGCACTATGACTGCTCGACTGTACGTTGATAGGGTACTCAATCTAGTGGTTGTCCCTATGATGGCGAACATTGCTAATGGGATGTTTCAGCAGGACAATGCCCGGGTTCACACTGCACGCATCTCCAGAGAAGCTCTCCACGACATCACAACCTTAGAATGGCCCGCCGGATCCCCGGACCTCAGTCCTATTGAGCATGTGTGGGACATGATGGGTCGACAACTGGCCAACCGTCCTCAGCCACCCACAACTCTGGAAAAACTGACCCGTGCAGTGCAGCAAGCATGGGCCAGAATTCCTCAGGAAGCGATCCAGGGCCTTATTGACTCCATGCCTCGCGGAATTCATCAATGTATTGCAGCTCGTGGTGGGCACATCCTGTATTGATTGTTGTCCAAACTTGCGGTCAAAGCGACCTGAAAGTGTAATCTTCGAATCACAACCGAACACTCGTCCTGCATGTTCAATTGCAGCAATGTAGCACCACTCTTTCTGGGTGTTGCAATTTCCATTTTCTTCAGTGTATTGATTCAAGTGTAAACCAGTGCCATGTAGACAAATGAGAACTATATTAATGGAAATAATGCATGCTTTAATTTAAGTTTATGTTCTTGAGTGTGATTTTGTGTGTTTGACATTTGTTGTGATCTGTGACAGAGAGGCTGAAGAAGGGTCAATAGCACCCGAAACATGTCCCTGAGTAAATAAATCTATATTATCAGGCAATTTTAAGTACTGATGGGATGGAAAAGTTAACCCATTAAATTACAAGTTATATCAAAGTTTCTTCAAACCAGTAAGCATGTCAAGTGTCTTGATTGCCATGCTCTATTCTGTACTGCACTAGAGGCTAATACTGTATTGCATTATACTAAATAACCTTAGTATTTATTTAATTTAACAAGTAGTTCCGTGACAAACTAAAGAGCCTACTTTCTTTAAAATTTAAGATTCATGCCATATATACCTCATCATGATCTTCATTTCCCCTTTTCCAGTTGACACTGGGTGGGGGCAAATATGGTTCCTCTGCACTTTGTTCTGTCGTTCCACCATTACTCTTCCTCTTCCACCAAGTCCATCCAACGCATTCTTGGTCTTCTTCGTCCTCTCTTCCCTGTCATCCGTCGTTCCAGTGCTCGTCTTGGTAGCCTTACTTCATTCATCCGTTTGACATGTCCAAACCATCTCAATCTGTTTTGCTCCGGTTCGTCATTTAGTTTCTGTACTCCCAGTTCTTTTAATATATCTTCATTTCTCACTCTGTCCCTCCTCGTTTTCTGGACCATACTTCTCAGCTGCATGTACTCTGCTCTCATCCCTCTTAGTCATTGTCCAAGTTTCTGCTGCATATGTCATTATAGGAACATAATATGCTTTGTACATAACTTCTTTAGCTTTAATTGGTATATCCTTGTTCCATATTAGTACTTGTTGGTAGAAAGCACTCCCGAGTTGTATTCTATAGACCTATCTAGAATAATGACGAAGTCAAGTTGGTAATACTAACATTTCTAAGTACTGCAGTTTTGAATACACCTGAAATAGTATAGCCTAATAGAGTAACTTACTACAGTTGGCAGCCCTGGTGACTTGGAATATGATCTTAGTTCCATCTCTTTAGGTATACAATGCACATACAAAATTTGGATGAAGTCTAATATATAGTATGGACGTTATATGCTGTTTGATATTGGATTTATCAGTGTGCATGAAATCATGTTGGAAACAATGTCATGTATGTGATGCTCAGAATTAATCTGAAATATTACGATCTATTATAGTGCCAATTTAGGATAACATCCATTTGATAGTATAGAAGTTACACGTAATTAAAAATGGAAACTATCAGAAAGCTTAGACTCATGTTGGCAGCACTGAGGTACATTAGTTACTCCAAATTAATCTAGAATGTCAGGTACTACACGTGTGCAAAGTTTGGAGCTGATGGCTTGCATACTTTCTGATATATTGATATTAGGATTAAACAAATAGAGAGAGCATTAACTAACAATTGGCCGCCCTGGTAGCTCTTTTGAATACGTACAGTCATATCTGTTGTAGTACACATAGTACATATGAAATGTGGTTGAAATCCAATCGATAGTATAGAAGTTCCATGCATTTAGAAATTAGACCTATCGGCAGGCTTAGAATCGTGTTGGCAGCACTGGCATGTATGCACCTCTGAAAATTAATCTGGAATGTTATTATCTATAGATGTGCCTATTTCGG
Source organism: Meconema thalassinum (assembly GCA_946902985.2). Lineage (NCBI taxonomy): Eukaryota > Metazoa > Arthropoda > Insecta > Orthoptera > Tettigoniidae > Meconema > Meconema thalassinum. Next base: position 16,370,116 of record OX336395.1, on the reverse strand, counting down.
AATAGTTCGTATGCATAACTTCTGAGATATCCATCCAACATAGAGCTCAAATTTCAATTGCGATTTTTCGGCAGTTGCTAGCACTGACGTCAATTTCAAATATGGCCGTGATATATTCAGTTATAAATCTTGACTCATACCAAATTTGGATTCAATAGGTGCAGCCATTTAGGAATTGATAAGGGGGGGGACACAGACAGAAGGACGGACAGACACACATTTTCCTGGATCAATCTCGTAAGTCTACGTTATGTTCGACCCTGACTATTATATGTCAGAAAACTGTATCATAATGATGGTGATTTTAACACTATTTTTCATTATGAAACAGTTTATCCCACCAATCACAGCTCAAGAAACAGTTGTTTGACCAATTAGATAAGGATAACATCGCACCTGCGCTGACTTCCAAGGCCTTCTAATTTAAATTTCACTGCGTTGCCTAGTGTCATAGTTGGGTAATCGAGGAGGCCATGGTCATATACAAGGTATTCTCTGCGTCCCATGCGATCTGTTCAGTATATAAAACTGGCGAAATCTCGACAGATATTTATGAATATTTATGTTCTAACATAAAATAGTTATAATAATTATCGTCGAACATAAACAGTCAACGTAGAGCCCTATTATCAAAGCTGGACACTTACCGTATTTTGTTTGTATTAAAGGTTATATCAGCAGAGGCAGCCCTCCTCTTCCCCTGACTCTGACTTCAGACATATCAGACTGATTTTGCTTTAGTTGACTTCAGTTGACTGAGGGATTACAGGATTTGCCTTTCCCCGATAGATCTCTTCTAAATTCTCAACGGAAGTTCTCAAATTGAACAAGCAAGGAACAACTTCAAGAAATTGAGGACTTAATATTAACCAATAAACACCTCAACATTTTCCTCGGGCTTTGCATGTTGGAATGTCGTGTATTTTCAACACTCTTTTACGATATGGTACACAGCGGTTATCAGTGCCAATATCTGTGTTTATGCTACAGTAGTGTTTTGATATTTCCAGTCTCCATAGTTCAATATTCCCATAATCCCGAGTTGAAAAATTAGAATTGACAAAACTAACAAATCGTCAGTTTTAGTACATGAAAGCTGGACACTGACCTTGAACGCCGTCCACCCCCTCTCCGTCCCTCGTTCCCACCTACATTATATAAGGTGCGTTCAAAAAGTAACGGGCCGGAGGCTGGAATGCGCAAACCGGTGACGACATCGGCTAATCGTGGCGTGTGTAACGAGGTGTGGTTCCGACCAGAGCGTGGAAGGTCACAGTTCGTCGCTAGAGGGCACGCGTGCACGTCACGTGACGTTACAAAGCGAGCAGCAGCATGCATCAATCGTCCTACCAAGACCAAGACAGTAGGCCATTCGACATGCTTCCTGGTGTGGTTGAAGACTGTGGGGCACCCATTGGGCACACACTTTCCGCAAGAGCAGTCGTACCTTCATGATGGTGTGCACACTTCCGACGCTCAATCCGACCACGGTGGCTATGGCGTTCACTGTCACTCGGCGGTCCTGGGTAATGAGTGCATCAACCAGCTGGAGGTTGTCATCGGTAATGCAGGGGGTGGGGGGGCAGACCGGGCATCATCGGCTAACGACACCCGTCCTTCCCTGAAGCGCTTGTGCCACGCCTTGACCCTTGCAAGGGGCACCCCCCTGCATTGCCGATGACAACGTCCAGCTCATAACCCAGGACCGCCGAGTGACAGTGAACGCCATAGCCGCCGTGGTCGCTCCACGACAATGCACGACCTCATACGGCCAACACAGTCGCGGCCCTCCAGCAGAAATTCAAATGGGAGGTTCTCGGGAACCCTCCATACAGTCCAGACCTCTCTCCCTCTAATTACACCATGTTTGGTCCCCTGAAAAGGGCTCTGCAGGGCCAACGAGTCCAGCTGCACTTGCGGAACTGGTTCACATCGCAGCTCAGGGAATTTTATGAGTCAGCCATTCACCGCCTCGGGTCACAGTGGGACAAGTGCCTCAACAGCCAGGGCCAATACTTCCAACATACAGGTACTGGTTTCTGTAATTATGTCTCCGGCTCGTTACTTTTTGAACGCACCTTATATATATAGAAGATGAGTGCTGATAAAAGTGTAATTCTGTAAGCCAGAGTTTATCTCTGGCGTCTCTGTCCCATCCACCTCAAATAGATCCCCAAACATGTAACATTTGGATATCATTTCCATATTTGTATTGATTTATCATCTCATAATTCAGTTTCTTTATGTAGCGCTGTGGAATAAAACCTCTGTTTTCATAAGGTGTGTAAAATCTTGCCGTTTCTGCTCTACTTCTGGGGATGTTCACTGTTTTCAAACCTGAGACCATAAAATTTTGAAAAACAATTCCAAACCACATCACCCAAAACCTTTGTAGCTATCCAAAACATCCAAGAAATATTTATAGTCTCAGTCAAAACAATAAGGACACCACCTTCCTTCCCTTAATGTATTGACAATGCCCTAATTTTGATTTATTTGTCAAAATTACATAGAATGAGTAGAAAGAAAAACACGAATTTTGGTTGGAAAATAAGAAGGATGTTTTACATACCCGTACGGCACGAAAAACTAGCAATTGTTGCACGGAATTCTAGAGTTTCAAAGAAATATCTGATGCTCTCACATTTTCCCCCCAATTTTGGTTCTTTCACGCCTGCTATCCCCAAGGTAGCAGGATCGAATGCTGGCGCAAATGTGAAGGAGCTGTGTCCGTAGATTTATTGGCAGATTAGACATCCCATTTAGGGCAAAATTCCGAAACCTCAGCATTTCTAAAAGCCGCAGTAGTTTGGTTGGTTCCTCAGTTTAGGGGCTACGACAACGTGGTCATGTAGCCCCGTGTACTTTGGGTGTATGTAGAATCTATCTGATAACCGGTATTAATTGTGATGGATGTATTCGTGTGTGCTATCTGTTTTTAATTTGTTGCTGTTTTTATTATTCTTGACATTGATCAACACACAAAAATATTATATTTTTACACACACTAATCATACATAACAATTACAAAGATTCTCTTTTATTTCATCACTGCCTACTTGATATTCTGTTCTCGCACTGCCTTCTTGATACATCACTCTCCTGCCAGTAACTAAGTTATGTTAACAGGACTGAACATTTATAGAAACTATACAACAACAAAAATGAATCTAACTTAACCTAAGAAGTTATTAATTGAATTGTGTCCCGATATCTGGTAGGAAATGTTATCGCCCTACCACTACGTGTAGTCTTGACTCGTTCACTGTCCTGATTGGCTTGGTACTGTTCGGAAACAGGTGACTTCGTGGGAGATAGATTAGGATTCCTCTCTGTATCTCGTTCTGTCTCTTCATCCACTAGTAGGGGAAGGTGGGCCATAGTGAGACAGAAAAAATATATTTTAGTATACTGTCTTATTTTTTGATATATGAGAATGTCTTTATATACTGAAATATAAGTTGATTGTTGCTCATCAATTTCATACCCTTAGAATTTCCAAAACATCCACACGGTTCTGTAAAAATAATAAATTGTGAACATGTTGCAGCCGTCTCACTGTAGCCCTCCCGTGGGCCACACTGAGACACAATGAAAAGAATTTATTTTGACTGGTTAAATACATAGCTAAACACTAAAACAAAGAATTAATGCCAGAAAACACTACAGCACATTCAGATTCCCAAAATTTACAGAAAATTTGAGATATGACTTTTGTCTATTTGTTTTGCCATATGCACAGGAAACCGGCGACAGTGATCTGTTGCCTTTCGCGGGGACTGAAGCAATATCTGCACCCTATGGGTAAAAAAAGAACTGCCTATCGTTTTTGCTCTTTTTCTTAAGAATTTTACTGAATAATTTTCATCATCTAAATCTCATTTCACTTCCCCGATGCAAAATCTTGAGTTTTTCCCTGAAAACTCAACCAGAACGAAGTCACTTTCCTTAGGTTTGCGAGCAAGTTGATGAAATGTTAGGAGCTCGATTTCTTCATTATCTGATGAGCTATCTGAATTAGAAGAATCATCAACATCATCATCCATGGAAATGTCTGTAGCTAGGGCTGCCTTTGGCTGAACAAATTCTTCTTGCAGTTCTTTAGATTTTTTAATTTTTATTTGTGGACTTAAAATCAAGTTTTTATTTCTTTCTGGGGTGTGAGTTGGAATGAATGATCTCCTCTTTTCTCTGCTAGAAGTTGACTCTGCCCTCCCCTCAGCTTTGGGGTAACTCCGTATATCTTTCTCACTGTCTCACTGTAGCCCACCCTACTGTGTCTCACTGTGGCCCACTTGCGACATGTAAAACAATTATGTCTACTATCTCACCTACAATACTGAACAAGCTGACAATTCCAATAATTATTTAGTAATATGTATGTATTTCGACCATATTATATTCATTAATGTACAATGATACACATAACTATAAAAGAAAACAACAAAGGAAGAAAATTTTACTTTTCTTACCTCAAAAACGAAGATGTTGTTTATCTCCTACATAACATGCTTCTTTCAAAGAGTAAACAGGATCAAAATGTCTGCTACCAGGAGAGACAACCTCTAAGAAATATTAAAAAAATTTCCCTCTTTCAAAAAAAAAGGATTTAATGAGCTTGTCTCACTGTGGCCCACCTTCCCATATATACGCAGGTTTGAATCTATCAATGGACACATTAATATCTTTGCCCTTGATACTGATGGTGAAATACTTGTCCTGCCTCTTCACCACTAGGAACGGTCCTTCATACGGTGGCTCGAGGGATTTCTTTTTACTCTGTCTGTCCTCAAGAACACATGTGAACTACAAAATAGGTCTTTATGAATAAATGTAGATCTGGATATCACAATCCCAGGTTTAGCAGGCTTAAGTTGATTTATGTGATCCCGGAGATGGGTTACAAAGGTATCTGGATTGCACTGTAACTGCATTGAGTGTTCGAAAAACACTCCAGGAAGTCTGATGGTGGTTCCATACAGCATTTCCGCAAATGAGTATCTGGAGTCCTCTCGAATGGCTGCTCGTAAACCAAGTAGGACTGTTGGTAGGCTCTAAGTCCATCTGGGGTTCTTGTGTGCTTTAAGGGTACGATGTAGCCGTTCTATTTTTCAATTTGCCTGGGGGTGGTAAGGAGTAGTATGTTGCACTTTCGCTCCACAGATCATTGCTAAGTTTCTAAATAATTCCGATTCGAATTGCTTCCCTTGGTCCGTAACAATTATTTCTGGAACTCCAAATCTACTTATCCAAGGATTGTAGAAAGAACTTGCTACTGACTGGGCGGTGATATTGACCATTGGAATGACTTCCATCCAATTGCTGTATCGATCAATGCAAGTAAGGCAGTAATTGTAGCCCTCTGATGGTGGCAAGGTCCAATTATATCCACATGAACGACTTTGAATCTATCATCTGGTTGCTGGAAGTTTCCAAGTGGATCTTCATGATCGTACCCCTGCCAGTCCTCATGGATCTTGATGATCGTCGCCCCTGCCAGTCCTCATGGATCTTGATGATCGTCGCCATTGCCAGTCCTCATGGATCTTGATGATCGTCGCCCTTGCCAGTTCTCATGGATCTTGATGATCGTCGCCATTGCCAGTCCTCATGGATCTTGATGATCGTCGCCCCTGCCAGTCCTCATGGATCTTGATGATCGTCGCCCCTGCCAGGTCTCATGGATCTTGATGATCGTTGCCCTTGCCAGTCCTCATGGATCTTGATGATCGTCGCCCTTGCCAGTCCTCATGGATCTTGATGATCGTCGCCCTTGCCAGTCCTCATGGATCTTGATGATCGTCGCCCTTGCCAGTCCTCATGGATCTTGATGATCGTCGCCCCTGCCAGTCCTCATGGATCTTGATGATCGTCACCCCTGCCAGTCCTCATGGATCTTGATGATCGTCGCCATTGCCAGTCCTCATGGATCTTGATGATCGTCGCCCTTGCCAGTTCTCATGGATCTTGATGATCGTCGCCCCTGTCAGTTCTCATGGATCTTGATGATCGTCGCCATTGCCAGTCCTCATGGATCTTGATGATCGTCGCCCTTGCCAGTTCTCATGGATCTTGATGATCGTCGCCATTGCCAGTCCTCATGGATCTTGATGATCGTCGCCCCTGCCAGTCCTCATGGATCTTGATGATCGTCGCCCCTGCCAGGTCTCATGGATCTTGATGATCGTTGCCCTTGCCAGTCCTCATGGATCTTGATGATCGTCGCCATTGCCAGTCCTCATGGATCTTGATGATCGTCGCCCTTGCCAGTTCTCATGGATCTTGATGATCGTCGCCCCTGCCAGTCCTCATGGATCTTGATGATCGTCGCCCTTGCCAGTCCTCATGGATCTCGATGATCGTCGCCCCTGCCAGTACTCATGGATCTTGATGATCGTCGCCCTTGGCAGTCCTCATGGATCTTGATGACCGTCGCCCTTGCCAGTCCTCATGGATCTTGATGATCGTCGCCATTGCCAGTCCACATGGATCTTGATGATCGTCGCCCTTGCCAGTCCTCATGGATCTTGATGATCGTCGCCCCTGCCAGTCCTCATGGATCTTGATGATCGTCGCCCCTGCCAGTCCTCATGGATCTTGATGATCGTCGCCCCTGTCAGTTCTCATGGATCTTGATGATCGTCGCCTCTCAAGTCTCAGGATCGATGCTCAGCTCCGCCATCTTGTCTCCTTGGATTTAGTGCCACACGATTTTACTAGAATATTCCATTATATTCCCAGGTCCCTTAAAGTTCATAAGACATGTTGGGTAAAGTAATTTCGGACCCCATTGTCGGTAAATCTCGTACACCACTGTAGTATCCGGTCACCTCAATATAGTTCAGTAATGTCCAAACATAAGCTCCGACTATAATATGGTGTAATATGCAAAACGTGGATATCATTTGTTGCGTATTGCGAATGCCCATTACACGACACAACTTGCATGCACTTCACTTCATATTGCATTTTAACAACAGTACCCAAGATTATTTTGATGTAACTGCAATTAAAGTGTTTCTAGGAAAGCCAAGGTCTCAGATCACAATTGGAATCATGTTGGCGATATAATTCTCACTAGACGAGAATGCTCCGGTCTAATGTACTCGGATGTCACTGCCGGTTAACCACATGTTGCTCAATGCCTCAGAACGAATGCTTGTTCCAACCTGTAACACCGCATTCTGTGGTCGGCGTTATAATATTAATGTAATATTCCGTAATAGCTATAGGTTTATTGTGCTCTCACGAAAGTAAATATCAGTCACCGTAATTGAAATCTCAATTCCAACTGTATAATGTCGCGTGTACTTGGTTCCATGTCTCCGGCACACAGAATATTTCGCTCCCTCAAATGAGCCACGCCAGGAAGCCAGCTGTACCGGATCGTAAATGATCTGTACCCCTTATTAACAGCTGTCTGTCTCTGACCACACATAGCAGTTGTCTGTCGCAAGTCGAACAGTTACTGCACCGTACTGTTTTATGATGGTCATCTTTTTACTGAGCTGTCTTAAACAATGCTCAAGTACATAGAAACTCCCGACCTCCATCCCGTCTTCAAATATGTCATTTTTTGCATCTTTTTGCATTTTTTCCTATTTTTCAATTTTTAGAGCATTTTTTAAGTTTGGTAGAATTTTTTGGTCTTATTTTAGAGAAATTGGCCTTTTGAGATCATTTTTTTTCCTATTTAGTCATGTCACAGCTTTAAATGAGGGAGTTACGTGTCTCAAACTTAAGAAGAAACTAGTAGCTGATACAAGATAATTTAAAATATTGAAATAATGATTCCATTCTGTAATCAACCGGGTGAAAGCTAGTCCTAGCAGCAATCGTGGCCAAATTGCTCCGGGTATTGCCTCAAAACTGAAACAAGTGCTGGGCAAAAACACCGGGTATAAAACATTCCTATTCAAACTGTATCAAATTGTTATTTTGTTGGTGCCGATTTGAGACAAGAGCTGACCAAGTTCTGGGATCTTGAGAATGTTCAGGCTATTTATTATTCTTCTTCTTCTGACGAAATTTTTGAAAAGTTATACAAGGAAACCACTGTTCGTACTGCTGAAGGCAGATTTATAGTAACTCTTCCACGTATTCCTAATCCTCCCGCCATTACGGGCTCGCATTCCAGAGCACTCAGGGCGCTATTTGCTATTGAAAATCGGTTCAAAGGAGATGCTTCTGTTAAAACTCAGTATGCTTCCTTTATGGAGGAATACGAATCTTCCAATCACATGGAGGTAATTTTTAAATCAGAAGAAATTGGCCATCCTTTTAAGGAAATAGTTTATCTAAATCATCACCCGGTATGGAAAAATTCTTTAACACAAGACAATATAAGAGTAGTTTTTAATGGCTCATCTCCAGATTCCAATGGAGTCTCTTTAAATGATACCTTGCAATGTGGTCCCGCTATTCAAACAGATCTCACCTCTGTCTTGCTTAATTTTCGACGGTTTCCCATTGCTGTAATCTCCGATATTAAGCAGATGTACCGGCAGATTCTCGTAAATTCTGAGCAGCAAGATCTGCAAAGAATATTGTGGCGCGATGAGAGTTCCAATCCCATAAAGATATTTAGATTGAAGACTGTGACATATGGCCTGAAGCCTTCAGGTCTCTCCACATGTTAGCCGAGCAAGATGGTCATCTGTATCCAGGGGCGGATTTATGCATAGGCTGTATAGGCGGCAGGTTTTAGAGGGCGGCAAATGTTGACTATTTTTTTAAATGAAATAAATAAATATTTTATTTGAAAAATAAAAATTTTAATTCTGAATATGCTCATGCATGTACAAGAGTAATGAGCGCCCCTTAGAGACAATCCGATACCACCCATGTGACATATTATAAGATTGAGAAATAGTGGGTCTTCTGTTTCCGTCTCTGTGTGCTACGCGTTGGTGGTCGAAGCCTCGTTTAGATGGAGAGAGGTCTTATTATCTGGGGGGCGCACTGGTTGTTTTGCGTGGCTGGTGATTTTATCGTGGTAGCTTTGCTAATTTATTTTGTAGCGTCTGCATGGAGGGCTCCTGTTTTCTATGGTCGTCCGGCTTATTGTGGCTGCTGTTTTTGGTTCTTACCGGGGGGATAGAGGTTTTTCCCATCTCCCTGGCTACCGCTTCTTGTACTCTTTCTATGAGTGTTGTTACCATGTCCTGCTTCATTTGCTCTAAGGATGCTTGCATGGATTCTATAGAGCTTAATAGGCTTTGTATGAGGTCACCTTGTTTCCCTGATTTCCGCAGCATTGGTTTGCATATCCACGTGAGTCTGCCGTGAGCCCTTGTACGTAAGCGCGTCTAGTTTGCCTTGCGTCAGACCCGCACATTTCTTATGTTCCCTTCTTTCGCATGCCTCGCATGCCTCAGAATAAATATTCCGATTTTAAAGAATCCAAACGAGTTTACCCTGAATATAATAGGTACTTGAACCACTCAATGTTTCAAAGAAAACTTCAGAACGGGGAAATAGGGGATCGTAAGTGGCTTGTTTATTCCAAGAGTAAAGGTTCTGTTTTTTGTGCACCGTGTTTGCTCTTTGGAGACACAACTGACGAATTTGCGTTCTGACGCGGATTAAATGATTGGAAAAAACATCCATGACATGGCTTCTGCCCACGAAAATTCACATAATCATAAACAATCTTTCCTAAATTTGTTTGAAAGAGCTAATATACATGGGAGAGTAGATCATGGTTTAGTACAACAACAAAAATTGCGTACTAGAAAGAAGTTCTTAAAAGATTTGTCGCTACTGTCAAAACCTTGGCAAGTCGTGGACTTTCATTTAGGGGCACAGGCAGCAATGAGCATTTCGGCGTTCCTAACAATGGAAATTATAGAATATTTAAGACAATTCGATCCATTTATACTGTACTAGCAGAAGTACCCGTTCTTCGAACGGTGTTATATATTAACACCAGACATTATCAATTGAGCTACTGTTGCAATGGTTAGCGGTTTGTCATTCCTTCATAAGTTTTTCAGAATGAAGTTAGTTTTCTGGGAATATCACACACACTGTTAATTTAAGGGCCTTAAAATGTGGTTTTCGGAGACCCCTTATAGACTCGCGAATTTTGTGTCTCACAATGAGAAGCGCAACATATGCTTTGATCGTCCTTCTAGGATAATTTTTATATTTCGCCTATTTTAGCATGTATTTTGAGAAGTTTTTCCCTATATCCACCCTTCTACTGTATGAAAAGTACGGTGAGGAGTTTTATAAATGATTGGTGTATTGACTCATGTTTGAAATGAAAATCCACAGCCTGCTTCCAGTCTCCGACCGGGTCAGGAATGGAATGAATGAAGCCCCCATCTAGCGGCGAGGATATGAAGAGTGCCGGCTGCCAAAGCCTGTCGCACTTCCCTGGGGCAATGATTAAATGAATGACAGATGAAATGAAATGATAGTGGAGGTAAAACCGGAGTACCCGGAGAAAACCCTGTCTGCCTCCGCTTTGTCCAGCACAAATCTCACATGGAGTGACCGGGATTTGAACCACGGACCCAGCGGTGAGAGGCCGGCGTGCTGCCGCCTAAGTCACGGAGGCTTTATTGACTCATGTTTACCATATGTAATTTTACGATGCACCAAGCATCCGAACACGATTTATAGGCGTACATAAAGATACACAGAAAGACAGACAGACAATTCTATTGTCTACAACATATCACCCAGATATCCAAATATGGGTATATCTACCATACGTATCAAACAAAATCATCCCTACGATGAACCCGTATGTCGACAACAAAAAAAAAGATTAGTTAAAATGTGCTCTCAAACTAAATTCACCTAACGTGTACTTCCAGGCGTGAAATAGATTTGAAAGCCTTGTAGACGAAACGCAATACACCTCACATAAATGACCCTCTACGTTGTGTTAGGTCCCCATACACAGGAAGACCTCTTTCATAAATTATAAAAGCTTGTGGTGCATGAAAATTCAGGTTATTTAGCCTCAAATGGCCCAAATTCCTAAAAGCCGCAAAAAATGCTGATTCAATTCAGGAATTTTTGAAAATAATGTTGCTGTTTGTAGATATAATAGACTTTCTGTACTATATGTCGCACGCGAAATTGCATCAAAAAATTCTAGGTTACCCCTTGACCCCCTTAATTGCATTGACGAATTATACAGTCTACTGTACGTTGGTTCCGTGATAACCTTATAGCCATTTGCAAACTTTCACAGAAATGTAATAAATAGAGTAGCCTAATAATAATATCGTATGGCCTCGGGTGCCGGGTGCAAGCTTCGTAATTTGACCCCCAGAGGGTAGCTTGCATGTCGAAATTTCGTTGTTCCTTGAATCACTATGAAAGTCAAGGAGGGTAGATATCTAAGCTCCTTGAACACTATAGCGCTTTCTAGTAGAGAAATGAGGAACTTTGTGTTGGCGGAAACTCCTGAGGTTAATTTTGCCATTATGAACACGGCCTACTGAATTCAAATGGGTTCTTTGACATGCCAAAATCGTATGACATGCGAGTCGTACTTTTGCCGCCTTTCAAAAATCACGTACTGGCCGCACGTTTGTTTTAGACGATTGCCCTTGACCTTGAAGCCTGCGGGTGAGCCTGTACACAGTCACTCTCTCACCCTATCACTTCACATTTGTCACCACCGATCTGATGTAATGGAATTCCAGACTTGAGCAGACAGTACAGTCCACGTCGAAGTATTGTGTGACACGGAAGTACACGTTACGTAGTTACGAACAGAACGTCATTATATTTGCCAGTGACTATATTTCAGCAATAGTGTGAAACAGCTTTATCAATCATCGGAGCGCTTGGGGCAGCTGATAACAACACAGGTACTGTAGTAACTCACCTCCAGGCTTCCATTAAGATTTTTCACTCGTCTAAAACAAACGTCCGGTCTGTACCACGGCCAGGAGTGAACCTGCAATCTTTGGGTTAATAGACCGACACGCTATCCACTCACCCACCGTGGCAAGGTATAAATGGAGTGACATTGCTTCTTACAGAAATAGATGGAAAGTTGGATGCCACCCCTTGAGATAAAGTTGTCATGGTTACCGATTTCCATTCCTTCATTAGTTTGTTAAATTAAATTAAATTAGTTTTCTGGGATTATTTCAGATACTGTTGGTTTTAGAGCCTTATAATGTAGTTTTCGAGGCCCCCAAGTTTTGTTTCTGGCACCGAGGGGCTTTGTCTCCTCGTTGTACGCCATAATATAATAATACTAATAATAATAATATAATATAGGGATAGGAATATAATAGACCTGCCGTACCACACCCGCAGGTGTAAATCACGTGAAAAAATTCTAGTGTACCCCTTGACCGCCTTAAGTGCATTATACGTATTGATGAATTTTACAGCTTAATTCGGTTCCGTGGTAACCTTCTTGCCGTTTGCAAACTTTCACACCAATGTAATTAATGGAATTGCATTGCGTCTTACAGCAATAGATGGACCTCTGAGAATCTGTTGCCATGGTTACCGGCTTGTATTCGTTCATTAGTTTATTAAATGAAATTAGTTTTCTGGAAATATTTCAAAAATGGTTGGTTTTAGGGCCTTAAAATGTGGATTTCGAGTTTTGTCTCTCACATTGAGGGGCTGAAAATGATCTTTGTCTCGTCCTTCTACTCCTATTTCTGCATGTATTTTAAGGGGGTAGGCCCTCTTTTATGAGAGGTACGGATAAGGGTTACATCAATGATTAGTGTCGTGCCTCTGATGGATATCTGTACCAAATTTTACGTTGATACACCCAGCCGTTCTCGAGTTATAAGGGAACAAATTTGTCCACAGACAAACAAACAAAGAAACGGACAGACAGACAGACAGACCAAAAAATTATGTTCGCGGTCATCCATAATAAAACAGTCTGAAACGCGTAAATAACTCAAATTTCCGTAGAAATTGCGAAAGAAACATACAAACTTTAATTTTTATGTGTGTAGAGATATACTGCACCGCTCGGTGTTGACCGTGTTTTATTGCACACATTTAGGTTTTACTCGCTAACCGTTGGAGATACACGATAAGTGATAAGGACCTTTTCGATAGAAAATTAAATGTTAAATCTCGTGTATGCATCAAACGTTTGTTATTTCTTAGCGTTCTCTTTTTATTTGAAATGGAAATATGAAATTTTGAAACCAAAGGGTGTAGTGACGTCACATATGTGGGTTTTACTCGCTAACCGTTGGAGATACACGAAAAGTGATAAGGACCTTTCGGATAGGAAATTACATTTTAAAGCTCCTATGTGCCATCAAAAGTTTGTTATTTGTTAGCGTTCTCTTTTTATTTGATATGGAAATATGAAATTTTGAAACCTAAGGGTGTAGTGACGTCACTAAAATGGTCGCCATTTTTTAATAGTGCAAAATATCGAAATTAAAAGTATCCTATATGTAAACATGGTAAATCAGCTACATCCATGCAAAATTTCATTTAAATCGGACCAGTGGTTCTTGCATTATTGAGTAACAGGCAGACAGAAAGACAGACACACACCATCTCATTTTTATATATTAGTATGATATGAGCATATTCGTAATTATGGAGATAAAGGCAAGGGTAGTACAAGTTACCTATCCACAACTATTTATGAAGAAGTCATCGAAATTATGGCTAAAAAGTGACGTCTAAAACAGTTGAAGAAATCAAAACTGGGAAGTACTATTCTATCATTGTGGATTCGACCCCAGACATCTCTCCTATTGATCAACTTTCATTCATTTTACGATATGTAAAACCAGACTGCACTGTTACTGAACGTTTTTTAACTTTACTAGACGAACCAGGTCACAAAGGTGAAGACTTATATGATGCAGTCACATCTACTTTGACATTTCATGGCATAGACCTTTTTGATATGAGAGGGCAATCTTACGATAACGCTGCCAACATGAAGGTCATATATTCGGGACTTCAAGCTATAATAAAAGACGACAATCCTCTCGCAGATTACACACCGAGCCTTGCACATTCGTTGTATTTGGTTGGTACACACGCTGCAGAAAGTTGAACAGAAGCGAGTAAGTTTTTTGAATTGCTCCAGGAGTTGCATAATTTTTTTTTTTTCAGATTCGACAGAAATTTTGCTGATTCAAAATTTGCGAAACTAAAATAATTGTCTACAACTCGTTGGTCTGCACGTGCTGATGCGGTTTCTGTTCTGGTTGAATTTTTGAACGAAATAATAAATGCATTATCAGCTTTCGTAGAAAATCCCAACGTAAAAGCAATAGTTCGAAATAAAACTACAGGCCTTCGGAATAAAATGGATGACTAAAACGTGCATTTATGCTAAGTATTTGGTCTGTTTTACTTGAACTATTCGATGCTACAAGTCAGAAATTGCAAGACATGGATACCAGCATTTCAGATATTTTGGATTTGTACAAATCGTTGTTTGGTTTTGTAGAAGATGCTCGGAAAAATGTTGAACTTTATGAAGAGACAGCACGGAAAATTTCTACCACCCAGGAGTTTGAAAAAAGTCGTTCGTAGGAAGAAACGAAGAAAATTAATGTCTGATGAATTATTGTATGAAGATGATGTTTAGCTAGGTGGAAGAGAGAATTTCAGAGTAAATACTTTCAATATAATTTTGGATAGACTCTATACAGATTTGAAGGGCAAATGCGCCGATTATGAAAGAATTTTTCAAAGAATTATCGCGCTTATCGAATTTCGTACGTTGAATGAACCTGAATTAAGGAAACATGCGGCAGCATCACAAGAATATTTTCCAAATGATATAGAACAAATATTTATAAACGAATTGTGCCACTTTGAAAAATATTGCCGAGGAAAAACAAAATTGAAAATAACCCGTCTTTAGAAATATTAAAATTTATTCGACAGAATGATCTACGAGGAGTATTTCCAAATGTTTTAATAGCCTACTGCTTGTTGAACTGCAGAGCCGAACGCTCGTTTTCATGATTGTGTAAAGCGCATAAAAGACTATTTGAGCTCAACCACGATACAGGACCGTTTGGTTTGTCAAACGATTTTGGCAATTGAATCAGAATTAATGCCAGATATGGAATTTGACGATATTGTCAAAACTTTTGCTGAAAATAAAGCACGGAGAAAGATTTTTGTTAGCACACCAAGATCTTAGGTTATACCTACATATAACATTTAATTATACGTGTAAAAAAATAAACTCGAATTGTTAATAGGTTGCCTTACTAACTACAACTTAATTTTCACACAAACCTAAAAAATGGGGGGGAGGGAAGGGGGTGGCGGCAATTTTTATTTTGCCTAGGGGCGCCAGAAAGTTAAATCCGCCCCTGTCTGTATCATCCTTTGGCCTCTGAGGTGTTAAAAACGGCATTTTATGTTGACGATTTCTTGTATTCTTTCCCTAATATTTCTGAAGCACTCCTTGTGTGCGAAGATTTGAAATCCCTGCTCCTAGGAGGTGGTTTTCCGCTCCATAAATGGACTTCAAATTCTACTGAATTTATATCAAAATTTTCATCCGAGGTCCCAGTTAATGAATTTGTTGCTATTCCTACTGATGAAGCAGCCGTAAAAGCATTGGGTGTTTTTGGTGTCCTCCTTCTGATACCTTCTCTTATCAGGTACATTTGTCAGAATCTCCCCCTGTAACTAAGAGACAAGTTCTGTCAGAAACCCTAAAGATCTTTGACCCATTGCAATATATTGCTCCTATAGTTTTTGTTGCAAAAATTTAACCTGCAAAAGCTTTGGTCATTAAAATCTGACTGGGATGAAAAGTTCCCCTTTCCTCTCTCAGAAGAATAGTTAGAGTATCGCAGTAGTTTGCTGGATCTCTCCAAGGTTTCTATACCCCGACTTTTAATTTCTAATCCCCTATGCCAGCAGTATGACCTGCATGTATTTTCTGATAGTTCAGACGGGGCTTATGGCTGTTGTGCATACATAGTAGGACGTTCCTCAGCTACTTTCCCTGGATTTTCTAATTTAGTGTGCGCTAAATCAAAAGTTGCCCCACTTAAAACGGTATCATTGCCGAGATTAGAACTATGCTCTGCTTTAATGGCAACAGAATTAGCTACTAAACTAAATGTCAGCTTAAAGTTAAAATTTTCCCGCACATTTTTTTGGGAGCGATTCTTCTATTGTACTAGCTTGGATTTCCAAGCCTTCTTCTCATTGGAATACCTTTGTGGCAAATCGCGTTTCTAAGATTCATGAAGTTTCCCATTCTGAACAATGGAGACATGTTCCTAGCCATGAAAACCCCGCGGATATAATATCACGTGGTTGCATGCCTAAAAATTTGATTTCTTCAGACCTGTACTGGAATGGTCCTCCTTGGCTAAGTCAGGAATCATCTTGCTGGCCTCGCTTAGCTAATCAACCTGATGCCCGCGCTGACCCTGACACGTCGCATCTTACTTCTACTTCTACTAGCCTTTTTCAGAGATACTCTTCATTTGATAAATTGATTCGTGTAGTGTCATATATTCCGGTGGAAATATTTAGTAATTGATCAACCATTGAAGCCTCAACCCTTTCTCACCAGAGTAGAGTTAGAAGTTGCTACTCGCAAGATTTTATTGCTTGTTCAGCAGCAAGTATTTGCTCCTGAAAAGCAAGCTCTTATAAGTGGTAAAGACTTACCCAAGTCTAGCAGGCTTTCTCCACTCACTCCTTTTCTAGACCAGGACGGCATAATACGTGTGGGTGGAAGATTATACCTTGCTTTAAGGTTAAACCACGCCCCGCCACTCAGATTATGGGTAATTTACCTCCATTTCGTTCAGAAACTAGCAGGCCCTTCGCTCTTACTGGGATTGATTACGCCGGTCCTTACGTATATCAGACCAATCCCTCTTCATCTAAGTGCAAAATCTTAGGTAAACTTTACATCTCGTTATTTGTATGTATGGTGACGGGAGCTATCCACCTTGAGTTGGTTACGAACGCTTCTGTATCTTATTTTTTGGCCGCCTTTTCTAGATTTGCTGCTAGAAGGGGTGTTCCATCTGAAGTCTTTTCAGATGATGCAAAAATTTTTGTAAATGTTTCTGATCTCTGGAAAAAAAAGTGTTAAGCTCCCCTTCTGCTAAAGAAAAAAATTCCAACTTTTCCTATTCTAAAGGGTTCAAATGGCATTTCACCCCGCCTTACGCTCCCCATCATGGGGGCCGATGGGAGTCCTGCATCAAACTTACTAAGAGACAGCTTAAGAAAACTCTTGGTCCTGCCATACTTTCTTATGAGGAATTCAACTCTTTAATTATTCAAGTCGAAGGTATCGTAAATTCCAGACCTCTGACTCCTCTTTCTAACGATCCTAAGGATCTTTTACCTTTAACACCCAGTCACTTCCTGATTGGCTGTTCGCTTGCTTACTCCGCCTTTGCTGGTTCGACGCTGTGATCCTAGTCTACCTATCTTTTGGAGAAAAGTAGAATCTTTGCGCTGTTCTTTTTGGCGCCGATGGAAGTTAGAGTATCTCAGCTTGCTAAATAGGCGTGAGAAGTGGCGGCTTCCTCAACCAGATGTACGAGTGGGGGACATGGTTCTTCTTCGAGACCCATCTCCGCCTCTCGTGTGGAACCTAGGCAGAGTTATTCACTGCCACTTTGGTCGTGATAAACGCGTCAGAGTTGTTGATGTTTTAACTAGTAAAGGTCTTTACACTAGACCCATCTCTGCTATCTCTGTTTTGCCTTTCGAGTCTTAGTTTACTCCGCGTCTGTTATCTATGTTTGTTTTGACGGATTGTTTTTTCTGTTTTCATTCGGAGTTCTCGGAGCAAGATCACTTTTCGTGTTACTTTCAATGTTAAGCGTGGCCTATTTGTCGGTCAAATTTGTTTCTTGTTACCGAGATCCTCGAATGATAATTATTTCTTTGGAAATGTATTAATTGCTTAATCTATATGCATAACCTTGTTATTAATCACCTAATTCATAGATATTATAGTTACTCACCTAAGTGTTTAAGGCTTCAGCAACACATCATTACAACCACTACACTGAGCTTGTCTGCTGAGTGCCTGCTGTCGCCTCGAGCTCGTGACGTCATTTCCTTGGCCAACCAATATCAGCGGTGTGTCTGGTCAGCTGCCTTCCTCGGCGGGTTTTCGCCATTATAAAACCTCGAGTCATCTTCTGGGTGACGGTCCACTCTTCATTCATTCTTCGGCCACGACTTAACGGGCCACTCTGGGCCGCTATTCTTCGGGCTTACTCTACGGCCAACATTCTACTGTTTTTTTTAGCGTATGGCTTTTAGTGCCGGGAGTGTCCGAGGACATGTTCGGCTCGCCAGTTTTGTAGCCGCTTCGAGGCGGACACCCAATGGGTGAGCTACACGTACCGTCGCGTGTGGAGTGTTGTCTGGGGAGGAAAGTTTGAATGTAAGGACAAGGAGTTGGAAGGTAGCGGCTGTGGCCTATAGTTAGGGACCAACCCCGGCGTTTTCCTGGAAAGAAGATGGGAAACCACAGAAGACCATCTTCAGGGTTGCCGGCGGGGGGGATTCGAACCTCCTCGCCTCCCGGATGTGAGCGACTGCCAGCAGGCACGCCGTAACGACCACTGCTAACTCACCCGGTAACATTCTACTGTCAACATGTGTCAATCTGCTTTTTGGTCACCACTTGAGACCAATAATCTTCAAATATTCTCGCCAAGACCTTTCAAGTACCGCAGTGAGTCATCATCTACGGCCAATAATAATAATCTTCATGGTGCACTATCTCGCAGTGAGGAAAGGCACAAGGAAGGAATGTCTTGTCAACAGTAGTTGCTACGCCCCGTGGTCAGCCAGGACCAACCAAGTTTGTAAACATACTCCAATCTCTTCAGTGCACAACAACCGCAGTGATACCTCTCAAATGTGTGGAGTGGGTTGCCTACTGGAACTGACAAATGGTTATACGTGACTGTGTTTGCATACATTTCTTCCCTCGAGGGATGATTCACTCAGGACATACCCTCCACTAAAGTGTCGCCAAAGATAAGATAAGTTTTTTAGCACTCATTTATAGAACATTTTTATTGCCTCTTCTATTTTAAGAAGACAAAGTTGATCTTTGCCATGAACTTTTTAATAAGAAGCTCGAGTATTTTCTTCAGTGGTTATTAATTGATGTTTTGTTTACTTAAACAGTATATTAATAAATTGCATATGTGTTACCTATTATGTTTAATTGTGAAATCCTTCAGCCCCCCACATTAACACATAATTCAGTCTCATCGCTTCACCCTAATGATATTGAATCCAAGCTAATGCTTATTGCTGTTCTCCCTCTATGAGTTGGAGTTTTTCTGGGGCAAACTCCACCAGTGTGTGTGTGTGAGTCTGTGTGTGAGTGTGTGTACTCTGAATGTCTGTCCCCCCTATCAATTCGAACACGGTGGAACCGAATTGAATGAAATTTGGTACATAGGTAGAACAAGAAAAGGGCATCTCAGTGTCATGTTTTATATCGCCGCCATCTTTACCAAAACTGAATGGTGGCCACTCAAACGTTCAAAACGTAAAATCAAATAACGACTAACCAAATTATCCGTTCTCTACCAAATTTGGTAAGAACATACCTTCATATAGGACGCGTCTTGTGACCAAACTACAAAGTCGTCCGCCGTACCATTTCAGGAATTATGCAAACTTTATAAACCATATCATGGGACCCACCAGTTCCGATTATCGAGCCGAGAATCGTTTTAACTGTTCTAAAGGAAGAGGCACGTTCGAAGTTAAAAGTTTATTTTGTAATACTATAGTGCAGAAGTGATTTTAAAAAGCTGAGCCGTCTCAGTAACAAGATAAGATGGCAGCGGATATCTTGTGCCTGACTTATATTTCACTAATTTGAGTATTGCATGCAATATAGCGTACTGATACAAAATAAATAAACTTTGTATGAAATGTTTTATATATAAATAATATACTCCACTGATGAAATCGTTTAGTCTAAATCATTATTTGCTAACAAGTTCTATGTAAGTTATTTTATATACAACGATGTTCGTTGGCACAATTGGCTCCGTGGGGAAGCGTTGGCCTATCACTCATATGCCTATGGTTCAAACCCCATCAGAGTTAGATTTTTTTGCTTGAAATTTTATATATTTATTGTTTTGTAATGACTCAGACGTTTTAAAATTAAGCGTTAAATTGTGCATATTACGG
Source organism: Meconema thalassinum (assembly GCA_946902985.2). Taxonomy (NCBI): domain Eukaryota; kingdom Metazoa; phylum Arthropoda; class Insecta; order Orthoptera; family Tettigoniidae; genus Meconema; species Meconema thalassinum. The sequence goes on along the minus strand of OX336395.1, from coordinate 16,349,959 downwards.
TGGAAAATATATATTCAATTAAAACATAATTCGCCAGCAGATTTGCTCGAGACATCTAGCAGCCAAAAAGGTAACTGCACGCCGGCCTACTTCAATGATAGTAGCAGTTTTTTTTAGGTTGTGGCGTTTGGTAGAGGTAAATAGTTTCTAAGGTCTTCAACCAAGAAATGATTCAATTATACTCTTTGATAATAACAACGAGTTCTAACTTCCAGATTTTATTGAAAAGTTTCTTCTTATGGCCGCTAGAATGCACTCGCCCTGTTAGGATTATATTGTTCGATACTTCTCCACTAGATGTCATGACTGGTCTACGTGCGACTCCATTGATTAGTATACCATTGGCATTCTATGCGCATCGAATTTGAAGAATGACAAGATGATACTACAATACATTTTAACTTTTTATTTTAAAGGGTTTGTAACAGCCTATTGTGCGTTATTTGAAAATGTTATTTGAAGTAAAGAACAAAACGATTTCACATAGTAACTGAATTCTAGCCGTTGGTGCTAGTTCGGGTTATTAATTAATACTTTTATTTCAGGCAAATAGCAATCGAAATTATCCACATAGTTTGTATACACTCGTCTCTGTCGGGTCATGGAAAGATTTGTTAATTCAATTAGGGTTGTGAAAGCCATGCACAACCAGACGTGTAAAGACATGCCTCAACTCAAAGTTGGATGTTGCCCACGGCAGGTCGATTATGTAATAATAATAATGTTATTGGTTTTAAATCCCTTTTAACTACTGCTGCTTTTAGAGACGCCGGGGTGCCGGAATTTTGGCCCGAAGGGGATCATTAATGTGCCAGTAAATCTACTGACACGGCTCCCTCGCATTTGTGCACCCTCAAATGCCAGCTGACTGCGCCAGGATACGAATCTGCAACCTAGGACCCAGCAAGCGAGAACGTTTCCGCTGAGCCACGCAGCCAGTCCGGTCGATTATGTCCCCAGATCCATAACATTCTTGATATACTTCTTATCTTTCTTTCTTTCTTCAATGATGGTAGCAGTTTTTTCTAGGTTGTGGCGTTTGGTAGAGGTAAATAGTTTCGAAGGTCTTCAACCAAGAAATGATTCTATTATACTCCTTGATAAAAACAACGAGTTATAGCTATACTCATACATTTAGGAGAAAGTAGGCTATATATTCTTTACTGAACATCTTGTTACGGCATCAACATGATTACTATTCGCAAGCACCGGCTGGACTATAACAGCGCTGTTTATGTGGTTATTGATCGCTGTCACACACTGAACTGTGACTGGCGGCATCAACATGATTACTATTCGCAAGCACCGGCTGGACTATAACAGCGCTGTTTATGAGGTTATTGATCGCTGTCACACACTGAACTGTGACTGGCGGCATCAACATGATTACTATTCGCAAGCACCGGCTGGACTATAACAGCGCTGTTTATGAGGTTATTGATCGCTGTCACACACTGAACTGTGACTGGCGGCATCAACATGATTACTATTCGCAAGCACCGGCTGGACTATAACAGCGCTGTTTATGTGGTTACTGATCGCTGTCACACGCTGAACTGTGACTGGCGGCATCAACATGAATACTATTCGCAAACACCGGCTGGACTATAACAGCGCTGTTTATGTGGTTATTGATCGCTGTCACACGCTGAACTGTGACTGGCGGCATCAACATGATTACTATTCGCAAGCACCTGCTGGATTATAACAGCGCTGTTTATGTGGTTATTGATCGCTGTCACACACTGAACTGTGACTGGCGGCATCAACATGATTACTATTCGCAAGCACCGGCTGGACTATAACAGCGCTGTTTATGTGGTTATTGATCGCTGTCACACGCTGAACTGTGACTGGCGGCATCAACATGATTACTATTCGCAAGCACCGGCTGGACTATAACAGCGCTGTTTATGTGGTTATTGATCGCTGTCACACGCTGAACTGTGACTGGCGGCATCAACATGATTACTATTCGCAAGCACCGGCTGGACTATAACAGCGCTGTTTATGTGGTTATTGATCGCTGTCACACGCTGAACTGTGACTGGCGGCATCAACATGATTACTATTCGCAAGCACCGGCTGGACTATAACAGCGCTGTTTATGAGGTTATTGATCGCTGTCACACACTGAACTGTGACTGGCGGCATCAACATGATTACTTTTCGCAAGCACCGGCTGGACTATAACAGCGCTGTTTATGAGGTTATTGATCGCTGTCACACGCAGAACTGTGACTGGCGGCATCAACATGATTACTATTCGCAAACACCGGCTGGACTATAACAGCGCTGTTTATGTGGTTATTAATCGCTGTCACACGCTGAACTGTGACTGGCGGCATCAACATGATTACTATTCGCAAGCACCGGCTGGACTATAACAGCGCTGTTCATGTGGTTATTGATCGCTTTCACACACTGAACTGTGACTGGCGGCATCAACATGATTACTATTTGCAAGCACTGGCTGGACTATAACAGCGCTGTTTATGTGGTTATTGATCGCTGTCACACGCTGAACTGTGACTGGCGGCATCAACATGATTACTATTCGCAAGCACCGGCTGGACTATAACAGCGCTGTTTATGTGGTTACTGATCGCTGTCACACACTGAACTGTGACTGGCGGCATCAACATGATTACTATTCGCAAACACCGGCTGGACTATAACAGCGCTGTTTATGTGGTTACTGATCGCTGTCACACACTGAACTGTGACTGGCGGCATCAACATGATTACTATTCGCAAGCACCGACTGGACTATAACAGCGCTGTTTATGTGGTTATTGATCGCTGTCACACACTGAACTGTGACTGGCGGCATCAACATGATTACTATTCGCAAGCACCGGCTGGACGATAACTGCGCTGTTTATGTGGTTATTGATCGCTGTCACACGTTGAACTGTGACTGGCGGCATCAACATGATTACTATTCGCAAGCACCGGATGGACTATAACAGCGCTGTTTATGTGGTTATTGATCGCTGCCACACGCTGAACTGTGACTGGCGGCATCAACATGATTACTATTCGCAAGCACCGGCTGGACTATAACAGCGCTGTTTATGTGGTTATTGATCGCTGTCACACGCTGAACTGTGACTGGCGGCATCAACATGATTACTATTCGCAAGCACCGGCTGGACTATAACAGCGCTGTTTATGTGGTTATTGATCGCTGTCACACGCTGAACTGTGACTGGCGGCATCAACATGATTACTATTCGCAAGCACCGGCTGGACTATAACAGTGCTGTTTAAGTGGTTATTGATCGCTGTCACGCGCTGAACTGTGACTGGCGGCATCAACATGATTACTATTCACAAGCACCGGCTGGACTATAACAGCGCTGTTTGTGTGGTTATTGATCGCTGTCACACGCTGAACTGTGACTGGCGGCATCAACATGATTACTATTCGCAAGCACCGGCTGGACTATAACAGCGCTGTTTATGTGGTTATTGATCGCTGTCACACGCTGAACTGTGATTGGCGTGACGTCACAAACTCCCCTACATTCTTATTGGTCATCCAGACACATAAAGTAAAATATATATCCATAAACTATTATCTGAACGTTATTAACAGATTCTGAAACAGTATTATTATTTCTCATCACCTTGAAATGAAATCATATTCGCTGGGTCCCGGCATTATCGTTGCCTCGATGTTCCTGACGTCAGGTTCCCATAGTTCGCCTCTTTTCTAGCACGTTCTTCCTAACATGGTCAGCGTAGCCGATTCGACTCAGGTCACATCGAGTACAGTACCTACTCACACCTGTTCACCTTCCCTCATGGTGAAAGAAATGTCACCTGACCTTCCGATCTCATCACAATCCACAAGCGGTTGCCAGACCACACATCATTCTCCATCAGTTTTCATTACCTCGGTCTTTTTCAGATCGTCGCTCAGTAGGGGGGCAGTGACAGTTCTGCCCCCCCCCCCCCCCAAACTCTTCCTCTGACGTCACATACTAACCCGCGATACATTCAGGGGCAAAGTCGATATCACTCGAACCCATGGTCCGATTTTGACATGCGACATATCGTTGGAGTCGGGCTGATGCCCTCTTTTCAATGGACCACTCATTTCAACCCCTAAATAAAACCTACCCCTACTAGGGGATGAAATTGTAATTTTTTAGTGAAAGTCGCCTTTCAATTAAGATATGTATAAGGTGCTCTGCTAATATGAACTTAAACGTTGTTGCTCATAAAGCGCATGCGTTTTTCTAGATGCCGCTATGAATCAACATTTTAGTTATTGTTTTAACGCATGCGCACTTGGGGATTTTGTAAATAATTATTTATGGATGAGTTTCTTTTAATTTAACCAAATGATTGAAAACTAATAGGTAATTTGCTTTTTAATATTTTCCGAACTAAGAATGCTATGGACTTGTATGAGGGGTCGTTGGATTTGGGATGACGCCCCGTTTTTGAATATAGTTTTGATTTTTGTCAAAAGGGCCTACGTGCACTGTTGTTAATATTTTGAAAACTAAGAAGGCTACGGACTTGTACGAGGGGTCGTTGGATTAGGGATGACGCCCCGTTTTTAGTGTAGTTTTGATTTTTATCAAAAGGGCCGAAGTGCACTGTTGTTTATAGTTTGAGAACTAAGAAGGCTACGGACTTGTATGAGGGGTCGTTGGATTTGGGAAGAAGGCCCTGTTTTTGAATTGATTTTTTGATTTTTGTCAAAAGGGCCTAAGTGCACAGTTGTTAATATTTTGAGAACTAAGAAGGCTACGGACTTGTATGAGGGGTCGTTGGATTTGGGAAGACGCCCTGATTTTGAATTGAATTTTTGATTTTTGTCAAAAGGGCCTAAGTGCACTGTTGTTAATATTTTGAGAACGAATAAGGCTACGGACTTGTATGGGGGGTCGTTGGATTTTGGATGACGCCCTGTTTTTGAATTGATTTTTTGATTTTTATCGCCATACAATATGATGAAAAAAAATGTTTTACCTGTTTAAATTTTAATTAAGAGTGGTCGTTGAGAGAGACGGTACTGCTGTTATGTGTCCCAATGAGCCTGTTGTCGAGCACAGTGACCATGCCTGGAAGAAATGAATTGCGGAGAAGAATATTTGAAAACGTGTCACGTGTGCTAAGATTTTGTTTACCCTGAAGGGGATCTTTAACGTTTTAGTCAACGGTAATGAGCGAGACCGCTGTCTGGCACAGCAAATGCTTGTAGAATATGAAAACCTATAACATTCGGTCGACCAAGTGATGTGCATTAACCCAAAGAGCCAAAACGGTAAGCTCATTGCCCTGAGATGTTATAAACTAATCATTGGACCTGGTGAAAGTGTATGGTTAATGTGTACATGTATTGAGGATGGCCGCTTGCTAGTAATTATTACTACGCAAAATGTTTAAGAATAATAATAATAATAATAATAATAAGACACACACGTTTTGAATGCTACAGAACTGTGTTGCTTGCTCGCACTCAATACACGACCTGGCCAGGCCTTGTCAGAGCGACTGCTGATAACACAAGAATGTTTACGTGGGCAGGAAGTAAAGGGTTAGGTTACTTGGCTGTTAGAGGCTAGCAGGTCTGTCGTTAAAAACAGAGCTGGTAGAGGCTAATAGGCCTGGCGTTTCAACAGAGAGAGAGAACCATTTTGGTTCCTAGACAACCGTACTACCGATGTATAACAGGCAGCCATTTATAACCTCTTAATGACAAATCCTCCAGAAGTAAGCATTGGTTTTGCAAATAGTCCCAGAAGTTATTCATCCTAGCTCTTGGGAATAAAAAATAGGTGCCAGTGCATTTCCAGAAGCACTAATTATGAAACACATAGTCACACACTGTCCCTTTCCCCTAAAACTCCTTGCCCAACCTGTTTATGCCCTTTTCTGCTACAAATTAGGAGCTTGAACAACGGTTGACACTGCTGTTTCGGCTGAGTTGTAAATCAGGAGGGGTTCAAAAGTGCCCCATATTCAGTGTTCGAACCTGTCACTTAATGCAAATCTTTGACTTATTATAGGTTATGATCTCCAATGAAAACAAATATATCAAAATACATGCTAAGGATGGTACTCACTTCAATTATAATTAGGAAGGCAGTGCTTCCCTTGGTATGTCTTGTAATTCGTTACAGATGGATTGGCGAAATTTTGGATTTTTGCCTCAAAAATTGATCATCAACACAACCTCAACAACAAGCAAAACTGGTGGGAAACAGACTACTGATTTGGAATACATGATAACCAACATAATAAAACTAAAATTAACTTTCAGATTATCTAAAACTATAAGTTTCCATGACTGTTTAAATCTACCCCACGTTCAAATATATATTGAGCCAGAATTTCTAGTCTGAGATTCAGATTTGAAATGTCTCCAAATTTTACATTGCATAAATGAGATTCTATTGACACAAGGCTTCAAGAAGCACAGTCACGTGATGACAGGCCAGCAGCACAGGTTTCCGGATGAAAATGATGATGATGATAATTGTTGTTTTAAGGGGACTAACATCTAGGTTATCGGCCCCTGATGGTTTGGGTGATCGTGAAGATGAAAATGAAATGCAAACTTAAAACTAAAACTAACTACTAACCTACATTCTAGAAGAAGAATTGGAAAATTAAAGGAGAATAAGGCAAATAAAGAACAGGAGGAAAAGAAATGCCTTCAACCCTCGAAGAATGCGGATTGAGGGACTTGGAAGGAAGGAGAGCCATGAAAGGCAGATAGGAAAGTGAAAGAGGAGAAGGTCCGCCCCACAGGTAAGGGACAAAAGGGTAAAACGAACCCAGCTCAGGAATCCCTCGGGGTCGCCAACTCCCGAACACACCAGCTGTGAGCCCCTGAGGGTGTAGCATTATCGAGAGTGCACCAAAAGTGGTGGGGCTACATACACCCGGCCTTCTTGAGGGCCTTGAGCAGAAGGCAGGAGATAACATGAAAAGAAAAAGAAGGCTGACCCCTCGCAGAAGGAGGGAATCAGAAAAGATGAGACAAGGGAAAATTAAGGCGGGAAAGTAAGAGACTCCCTAGGCCTCGGATACCCTAATATCGTCGGGGTCGGAAGAGAACAAGAGTTGACCAAGTGACGTCGACCGGAAAGAAGACAGAGAGGAGCCCGGCACAAGTAAGAGGAAGCAATGCCGGACTCAGCTGGGGTCCCGTGGTCGCCAACTCACGTCCCACTAGATGTGAGCCCCTGGGGGAGGGGGGGGGGAAGAAAACGAGTGACTCAATCTAAAAATAGAATAAAATAAAATATAAATTGGCACGTGCAGCAAATAATAGGAAATAAACACTGGAGTGTGTTACGGCACGATCCGATTACTGCTTTGTGGTCACATGACCAGATTGGGATAATAACAAAATAACGAAGTCGGTAATTAGAGTAAAATAATTATTACGGAAGTTCCAGAAGAAATATGATTACACTTAGAACAGAGCAAATTTCCAGACAAAAATTATTAGTCTATGTATTTGGATTGTGAAAACTGGAAGCATTTGAGAAAATACTCGTATCACGATTTTCACGAAGCGTGAGTGCCAAATTTCTTTCGTGAGGAAATGCGCCATTTCAGGAGAGGCTTTTTACTCTGGTTCTTGTAAGGAGTTAGACGTATTGTTGAATTCGAGTCCAGGCACGGTCCTGTGAGATTATAGTTGTCGGCCGATGCGAGTGCACTGGCGGTCAAGATTTTGAGGAAGGCGCTCTACGATTTTGTGGACTTGAAGAAGTCCAGTCGAGGACATAGAAATTTTTCCACTAGCTTGAATCTCTTATGAAGACCGAGTGAAGTAATTGAACTTTTGTTAATTGAGTTCATATTTGGATTGAATATTTGAGGTTTTTGGAAGGTGAAATATTACGAACATTCTACGGAAATATGACCATTTTCTTCAACGAAGGTTTTTCAATAAAATATCCCAGTAATATTGTAACGCCGATAGCTTTGTTACTAAGGAACTTTTAATAATTTCTACGAGATTTCCACAGTTCTAAGTGAAATATTACGAACATTTCGACGGAGATTTCGAGGAATTCCAGTCAACAACTTGTCATACTTCTTCGAAGATGAAATTAATTCCTGCAATGATTGAAATTGTTTTCGATATTGAAATGAAAGTGGAAATGACCGAGTGGACATGCAACAGGGAACACTACAATGAGAAAATGTAATGATCTACGGTAATCAGCTAACAGCAACTACCAGTATGGAAAGATCGGGAATAACATAAAATTACTCAAAACTAGCTTAAATTCAAAAATAAAATTAATTAAAACACTCTCGACGAAATTCAACTTCACAATGACTTCAAGAACATCTAGAAGGAACAGCAAGAAAGAAAAAGATGGTTTGAACAAGGGTAGACTCAGATCACGATCCCAGTTCCTTTCTAGAACTAGGGCAACGCGAGGGCGAGGTCAGTTCGAGCCCAGAACGAGGCAGCAGAGACGCAGTCCAGATGGCTGGAGAGAACAAGGTGATACCAGGAGGAGACATCAGAACGAGGCGATACTAGAAGAAGACATCAGAACGAGGCAGCAGAGACGCAGTCCAGAAGGCTGGAGAGAACGAGGTGATACTAGGAGGAGACATCAGAACGAGGCAGCAGAGACGCAGTCCAGATGGCTGGAGAGAACAAGGTGATATTTGATTATTTTGTATTTGGACTTCGTAAATATTTTTGAATTTAGATTTGATCTTTATTCTTCGATGAGCGAGATTTTATTGTGGTGGATTTAACCGTAAATTTAGTTTTAGTGTGCGATTGGATATTTCGTTAATATTTTGATGGGAGATGTGCTTAACTCAAAGGAAACAAACATGCACACGGTGGACAAACTATATTAGGTGAAACACCATAGTATTCCACAAGGAAGATTCACACACACATGCACACGGTGGACATACTATATTAGGTGAAACACCACTGTATTCCACAAGGAAGATTCACACACACATGCACACGGTGGACATACTATATTAGGTGAAACACCATAGTATTCCACAAGGAAGATTCACACTCACATGCACACGGTGGACATACTATATTAGGTGAAACACCACAGTATTCCACAAGGAAGATTCACACACACATGCACACGGTGGACATACTATATTAGGTGAAACACCATAGTATTCCACAAGGAAGATTCACACACACATGCACACGGTGGACATACTATATTAGGTGAAACACCACAGTATTCCACAAGGAAGATTCACACACACACATGCACACGGTGGACATACTATATTAGGTGAAACACCATAGTATTCCACAAGGAAGATTCACACTCACATGCACACGGTGGACATACTATATTAGGTGAAACACCACAGTATTCCACAAGGAAGATTCACACACACATGCACACGGTGGACATACTATATTAGGTGAAACACCATAGTATTCCACAAGGAAGATTCACACACACATGCACACGGTGGACATACTATATTAGGTGAAACACCACAGTATTCCACAAGGAAGATTCACACACACATGCACACGGTGGACATACTATATTAGGTGAAACACCATAGTATTCCACAAGGAAGATTCACACACACATGCACACGGTGGACATACTATATTAGGGGAAACACCATAGTATTCCACAAGAAAGATTCACACACACATACACACGGTGAACATACTATATTAGGTGAAGCACCATAGTATTCCACAAGAAAGATTCACACACATGCACACGGTGGACATACTCTATTAGGTGAAACACCATATTATTCCACAAGGAAGATTCCCACACACATGCAAAACAAGGAGACCTTACCTTGATGGCATCGGAGTGAAGTAAAAATCACAGAATTAAGATAAAAGAAACGAAGATTTAGTTAAGTTACGTCAGTAATGATAAACATTACAAATATATAAAGAGAGCAAGACATCCCGAAAATGGGAGCGGGAGCTCAAGAAAAACACGTAAACCCTACATTGGAAAAAACAGAAGGAGTTGTCCCTGGTAACAGAGAAGCTGATCTGCTCAGTTATTCTGGCCAGTAATAACCGAGAAGAAGAGAGAACAATTGGCACAAGAGAAGGAAATGTAAAGGGCGTAAATTAAAATGGTTCAATTGGTTCTTATTTGAACATTAAAATAATGCGAGATAGACATTGTATAACAGGACAATATTACAATTGTCAATTTTTAAACGAAAATAATTGAGATTTCTTGAGTATCAGACGATAACAGCTGATCACTTAATTTTACGCAGAAGTCAATTTGAAATGTGACAGAAACTCAATAAAGGTTTTGTTAAATACTGAAACGAATTGTAAGGACTATACTTGTTCAAATGGAAGGTTAAAGCATTTTGAGTAGGAAATGCAGATTGCATTAGAATGAGGAGAGAGAATTTAAGCATTGTTGATTGCAGCAATTATGAACGACAAGCAGGGAGGTATTATTATTAACTTGTAATGATGAATGTTGTAGATTTTTAATTCGTTGAAGTACTGCAAGTATGTGAAATATGTCTTACGTTAGAGATAGTCTGCAGATTTTTAATTGTTGGAAGAACGCATTGTTGTAATAATGGAGCATGAAAGAAGGTATTTTATATTGGAAATTGGATTCCAATCGATCATGTTGACGATGGGAATATTTTTAACAGAGTTAAAAAGTGGAAAGTTTTTTTTTAATTATCGAGGCAGCTTAAATGTGAAGCTATATTTTGGGAACTGAATCTTGTGGAGATGTTGAAGGCCTATGTGAAGGTTTATTCCACATGTGTCTGTATTATACTATATGAGAAAGCAGTATAAGATAAATATGCGTTAATTTGATTTTTATAGGCGACTATAGAAGGTCATGTATCGTCGGAAAACGCACGAATTAGGAAATTGCAATGAAGCAATATTTCATTGTTATTATTAATTGATTTAACCAGAGCTGGATTATTAAAGCATGAGCTAGGCTTTGTTGAACGGCCATGACACACTATTACGACGAACACAAGCAAGGTATTTTGAGTAGGTGGTTCTCGATTTTCATAAATTCCTGTTTTTTCAAAAAGTTCAAAGACGAGTTATGGCAGTGAAACTCGCAGACAGAGAGACAATGCTACGAGTTAGGTATTATAAAAAATTTGTAGATAAATTGTAAATAGTTAAAAGGGATTGGAAACGATAACAACTGATCGTGTAAATACTGAACCCTTTTATCTGTTGAGCAGGCGTCGGGAAAGGCACCCGTTCTCCGAACCTATAGAAATGTGAATGTGTGTTAAATACACCAGGACCCCCACATTATTCCCTGGGCCCCGTTGCTAAAAGTACCCCACATTATTCCCTGGACCCCGTTGCTAACAGTAAAATCTAATAAGTATTTCACAAAAATTGGTCTTACTAATAGCCTACTAAAATCAACTTTTATTGAAAAAATGAAAGCTACATTTATCATTGAGAATTTTACAATAACATCACTGAAGTCAAGGCTTAATGCAAGACGGTGTTCGATTGCTAACACTCCAAGTAAATTAAGACGTTCTTGAGTCATTGATGAACGTTGCCATGCTTTCAATACGATTTTATTTATTTATCGTATGATGATACAGAGTTAAAATAAAAGTTCATACACTACATATCAAGTTATATATACAGTTATATACAAAGTCATAAACACAAGTTCTTGGTTTAAACTTCTATGTCCAGGCCATCAATCCACTGAAGTGCCTCAGAAGATGCACGATGAATGTCACCTACTGATCCTTGGAACGCTCGTTGCGGACATTCACCAACAATATGTCCGATGGTTTGCAGGGTAGCTCCACAATCGCAGTTAGCAGAAGTAACCCAACCCCATTTGTGAAGCAGGAATCCACATTTGCCTTGTCCTGTACGGATCCGGTTAATAATTCTCCATTGGCGTCTGGGGAGTTTGAAACCTTCTACCCGGTTGGAAGGGCTTTCAATCAGATGTGCATTGAATACTGATGATTCTTCCCACATAGTTTTCCATGCTTCTGAGATGTTAAATGAAGAGTCTTCAAGGAGTACTGCAGAGCGCCAAGGTGGTTTTCTTGACTTCAACCGTTGATTGCCTGCTTTTGCTACATCAGTATGTATGGGTAGCTGGGGGTTCTTCTGAATGGTTTTCCAGATCTTCAGGAGAGCCTCTGATCTTCGAAGAGCTGGAGGTTGGATGTTACTTAGAGCAGGTAACCATATAGTGGGTGTGCTACGTATACAGCCCGTAATCAGTCGCATTGTCTGGTTAAGTTGCACATCTATCTTCTTGGAGTGGACACTGTTTAGCCAAGATGGGCAGCAGTATTCAGCAACGGAGTATGACAGTGCCAGAGCAGTTGATCGTAAAGTTTGAGCGCTGGAACCCCAGGAGGTACCAACAAGCTTCTGAATGATGCTATTACGGGTCTTCACCTTTGCGGCCACGTTCGTGAGATGTTGTTTGAAGGTCAAGGACCTATCAAGTGTTATCCCAAGGTACTTAGGCATGCTGCAGAACTGCAAAGTTTGTCCTCTGAATTTGACTTCTGGTTTGTAATTAGAGAACCTATTGCGTAAGTGAAATGCGGATACAACAGTTTTCTGATAATTTAGGCGTAGGCACCATTTCTTGAAATATGTGTCCAAGACTTCCAAGTCGGCAGTTAGTGTATTTTCAGCATCGGTGAAATTGGAGTTCTGGGTTACCAAACAGATGTCATCAGCATATATGAATTTCCTTGAAGAAGTTTCTTGCAGGTCGTATATGTACAGGCTGAAAAGGAGAGGAGCTAGGACAGATCCTTGGGGTAATCCGTCATTTAATTTGAAGAACTTGCTTCTATCATTGCCAGAGTAAACCTGGAAAAGTCTATTGCACAGCATGTTGTTAATTAGGTTTGTGAGTTTGAGACACGGAATGATGCTCACAAATTTCAGAAGGAGGCCTTCTCGCCATACTGTATCATAAGCGGCAGATAGATCCAAGAAAGCAGCTAGGCTTACAGATTTCTCCTCGTACCCATTTTCAATATGAGTTGTTAATGCAAACACTTAATCATTACAGCTTCTGCCAGGTCTGAATCCAGCTTGTTCTATGGGGATGTGGTTGTTAATAGTATCAAAAATTCTGTTGTAGATGAGTCGCTCAAGTAGTTTGTAAGTGACACTTAGTAGAGCTATTGGGCGATAACTTTCGACTTTTGTCGGATCTTTGTTCGGTTTGAGGATCGCTAATATTTTTGTTTTCTTGAATAATACAGGGAGATTTCCAGTATTAAGGATATCTGAAAAGAAGTTAGTAAGCCATTTAATTGTAGCTGGTCCACAGTGAGCGAGGAATTCAGGATAGATTCCGTCGAATCCATCTGCTTTCCCAAGTCTCATGTTTGTGATGGCGACTCTGACTTCCTCTACAGTGAATAGAGTGGAAAGTTTTGAAGAATTCTGGGCTGCTCTTTTCTTGATTTTCAGCTGAGATTTGATTTCCTTCTTGTCTGCTTATCTTTTGGGCTCATGGAATTTGAGATTAGATGATTGGCAAAGTCATTTTGCTTAATGGCAGTTTTCGATCTGATTGGTGTTGAATTTGTTGGGTCTAGTTTTCTGATAACAGACCAAGCTTTCCGACTCGAGTGTGTGTGGTCGAATGATTCCACAGTTTCATGCCAGATCTTTTTTCTATTCTCATCTAGTGAATGTAGGAGGCCAGTAGCATTATCAGCAGATTGATTTGCTTCATATCTTTTCAGTAAGCTTTCACTATCCTCACTCCAACCGGGTGTGTATTCTTTACGATAACCTCTAGGAATACATCGTCTAGCTGCTCCTTTAATTATGCCGATAAATCGTGTGTAATTACTACATGTTGGCTTGATCCATCTGATGTTGGAGTCTGTTTGCTTTGCAAATTCAGACCAGTTTGCCTTCTTAAAGTTCCACCTTGGTTTTGGATGGGACTGTACAATTGGTACACATATCCCAGTCTCTAAAATAATAGGTCTGTGCTGACTGTGGGGGAAATCATTAAGTACCGAACGGCGTATCTGGCTATAGGAGTTTTGAAGCTGAGTTGTGAAACACAGATCAGGAGTATATCCTCTGTTACAGCGACCTGAATGAAAAGTGGGTAAACTTTTACCATCAAAAATTAATTTTAGGTTTTCAGTTTCCATCCAATCACAGAGAGCTTCGCCATTACTGTCACTCTTGCAGTATCCCCAGAGACTATGATGGCTATTGAAATCACCCAGGAATAGAGTTGGGTGTTGCTGAGATGGAAAAGGAGGGGTTGGCCAGTTTACTTCAGGAGGCTTGTATACATTTACTATTGTTAACACTATCAATTTTTGTTATAATTGTAAATATATTATTTTCACTGCTCACTGAAAGTACCTGATGATTTTTTATGTTATGCTTGACGTAAGTCGCTAGGCCGTACTTTTCATGGTTGTTCGAGGCTATTAATGTATATCCTGGTATTTTCCCTCTACTTCGTAACTGTTGATCATCTGCTGTATGCGTTTCTTGGAGTGCAATGACATCGATAGCATGTTTCTTTGATAGTCTAGATAGATTGTCACATTTAGCTCTACTTATTCCTTCAATGTTCAGTTGACATATGCGGAGAGATGGTCCAACGCTACGAACTTGTGCGTCCTGAGAAGGACTTATTGACTGTTTACTCTGTATTTGTTGACCGGGAGGCCTTTTCAGGCAGTTCGGTCTCATCTCTATTTTGTTGCTTATTTAGCACCACCCGGGGGACACGTGTAGGGTAGCAATGGGTAAAACCTACGGACGTGAGCAACGTTTGACCCCCTTCAATACGATGCCCAGCTGACTAAATGCTCTTTCTGCAGATGCAACAGAAACTGGAATAATACAAAATATTCTTAATGCAATACATACATTCATGAATATTGGTTCTAACTGTTTAGCATGGATTGCATTCAACAACTCGAACGGGTTACTTGAAATGTTTTTTGGTCAACTTGAAACACAGAGCTGAATATATGTTTCAGGTGTATAATTTCATCTCAAAGGTTTACTGATTGGTCATTCTTATAAGTAATAACTAAGTTTTCAGCCTTATCCCTTAAATCACTGTCTTCCATTGAGCTGAATTGAAGAACTGGGCTGAAGATTTCAGTCAGTGCATTCGTTGCTTCAAATCTTTTCTTGAGATCAGACAAAATAAGATCCAATGCTCTATACACAATATTAGTTTTAAAATGGTTCTTCATCTTCCTCTATAGTTGTTTCCAATTGAGGGCGACCTCTTGATTCTGGAAACGTAGCTGGTACGTTGATGGATTCTGCCACTAAACGTGACTCACTGATGATGTCTTCCTTCAGATCATTCATCAGTTTCACTGCAATGTCCAGAGAAACACTCCGCGACTGAATTATTACACTCTTTTCATTGATGCAGCCCAACACTTTGTACCAAAATACAAAGGCCTTGGAAAGAAGAAGAGTATTTTTTGTATGCTTTTGGTTCTAAGCTTGACTTCAACTCAGTTAATGCTCGTTCTAAGGCCGTTAATAGTCCTAAGTAGTGCATTGCAACGGGAACAACAAATACACTCTACCCATCAGTTGGTGGATATTGGTCGAAATATCCAGTCTAACTCACCTTCCTTTCCGACATGACTAACACATCTTAATATAAATGCACTCTGTGAGCGGTCCCTAGGGCATTAAAGTCGTGCCCTGTGTCAAGGTGATGATAACTTATAGTATACATAAAAGCACGTACTACCGTATCCCTCGGGAGCTCGCCTATGCGATGTTAACACCGCACTTTCAACTACTTATGTTGCAACACTGTACTAAGATTGCTCAACCTTTCAGTTGTCTTCCGTATTCCTAGACAACTATCACCGCTACTAGAATGAGCTAGTATGGACACGCTACCAGTAGTATTTGATTTATGACGCAGTTGTCTGCACATTTCTAGTCAAAAACGTAATTGCTGACAATAATCAACCGGTACAGAGGCGCTTCAAAATAGAAATATATCATCCTACACTGATCAAAAAACTGCTTTTCATATGCCAATCATAAAACCGTGTTTCTTGCTGAGAGACGTCGGAGAATATGATTAGATTAGATTTGCATTTATCCATTTGATCAATGAATGAAAGAACTTACTGGTATATATTATTAATACTATAACTATTTATAACTTATTATAATAACAGATCTTAGGACATACAAACTTATTGGACAAGTATTTACATCTAACTCTATTATCACAATATGAACACTTAATTCTATAAATACAACCACTAACAGCTAGGTATTACAATTAAAATAGAAAAGTAAAATATATTTATAGATTTCATCGCTCATATATGCTAAGATATTCAAATACAGAGTAAAAACAATGGCCTGCAGATAAGCTTTCAACATTCTTACAAAGGTTTTTATTTTTGTGGCAAATTTTATATACTGGGGTAGTTTATTGCATAATTTAACTCCTGTGTGAAAAGTTCCTTTTTGATATATGCTTGTGTGTGTGTGAAAAATGAATGTTTGGATTTTGTCTTGTGTTATGTTTATGAACATCATTGTTTGTTTTAAGAAAAATGTCTTTATTCATTAAATTCTTTTTAATAAAACATAATACTTTCAAATATATGAATGCAGGGCAGTGGGAGAATGTTTAAATCTTTAAACAGAGGTCTACATGATTCTCTAGTGTTTACATTTGCCATAATTCTAATCGCCTTCTTTTGTATCCTAAACGTGCTTAGTACATCTGGTGACATACCCCAAAATATGACCCCATATCTTAAGTATGACTGAAAATAAGCAAAATAAATATTTCTTAATGTGTGCATGCTAGTGCAAGTTTTCAAAATACGTAACGCAAAGCACATCGATTTCAGCTTAGTATTCAGATATTGTATATGTTTATTCCATTTCAAGTCATGTTGTATCCATAGTCCTAAAAACTTTGTTTCTGATTTATTTTTTATTTGATGACCATTTAATGTTATATTGGGCGTCGCAGAATTCCTATTCTGTGTAGTGTGGAAATTTAGACATACTGTTTTTTTTATAGTTTATTATGAGGCGATTATCTTGTGACCATTTGGTTAACTCTCCTGTAACGGAGTCAGCAGACTGCTGTAAGATCTGTTTAGTTTTGCCTTTTATTGCGAGTGTTGTATCGTCTGCGAACAAAATTTCCTTATGAGAAACAACGTTCTGTGTTATATCATTGATATATAGAAGGAAGAGTAGTGGGCCCAAAACCGATCCATGGGGTATTCCAAATTTAATAATACCCTCATTGGACAATGTTTCAGTAAGTAATCTGGTTCCATCATCCTCGTGTCTCAAGCTTACTATTTGTTTACGCCTTGTTAAGTAAGACTCCATCCATTTATTTGCTAGATCTCTAATACCATTTTGATTTAGTTTTATAAGGAGAATTTTATGGTCAACAACATCAAACCCTTTCGATAAATCCAAGAATAGGCCAGTTACATGTTCCTTATTGCCAATTAATTTCAGTATACTATTAATGCATTCATAAATTGCTGTATGTGTAGAATTTTCCGTTCTGAATCCATGTTGTGAGTTTGATAGTATTTTATTTTTTACTATAAAACTTATCAGTCTCTTATACATGATTTTCCCCACAATTTTTGCAATACCAATTGGTGAGGTAATAGGACGATAGTTATCTAATTCATCTTTAGAACCGTTTTTGTGCACTGGAATTACTTTTGATAAATTTAAAATATCCGGGTAAGTTCCTGAGAGAATAAACTGTTTATTAAGTGGATTTATTATATTTTCTGCACATTTCTTTAAAATTGCATCAGGGATACCATCAATACCAGCACAGAACTTATTTTTAGCTCTTTTGTAACTATTCTTACCTCTTCACTTGTGACATGATTTATAAATATAGAATCACTGCATATATTTATTTTAATATTAGAATTTAGTGTATTTACCTGTGATTTATGTAAGAATTTTAGCGGAATTTCCAGACATTACTCATTAAAAGTGTTTGCTATTTCCTCTGGATTAGTAATCACTTTATTATTGCAGGTCAGTGTAATGTTCCTTTGTATTTTAGCAGATTTCCCAGTGTCTTTCTTTATCAAGGAACACATAGCCCTGTTTTTATTACATGATTGGGATATAAAATTATCATTATGCATTTTCTTTGCTTGTCTTATTTCCTTACTTAATATTCTAGTGTATTTTTTGTAGTATAAATTGAATTCAGGTGTTGTGTGGTATTGTTTATATAATTTGTGTAGAAATTTCTTTCTTTGACATGAATTTATAATCCCTGTTGTTATCCAATTGCTAGTTTTGTTATTTTGAACAGTTATTTGTCTAAAGGGGAATGCTGTTTCAAAATAGTGTTTTAGGGTACTGTTAAATGCATTAAATTTATCATTTATATTTTCTAGTTTATACATTTCTGACCATGTTTCCTTATTTAATAAGTCATTGAAATATGTAACATATGTTTCAGTGAATGACCTGCACTTTGATTTTACTCCATTATCATTATTATTGATTTTTTCGGGTATTTCAAAACTCAGTATTTGTCCATGGTGGTCACTAACACCCGGGAAATAAACTTCTATTGAATGGTGATATTTATCTGTATTTATAAAAAATTGATCAGGACAGGTTTTACTAAACTTTGTTATTCTTGTTGGGGTGTTGATTGTAGGTTTCAGTCCATAGGAAATTAGTAACTCTGTTAATAATTAACAATTTCTATCAAATTTTAAGAAATCCATATTTACATCCCCACAAATTATTATATCGAAATTTACTTTGCTCATGTTATTGAGAAACAATTCTAATTTATCTATAAATAAACGAAAATTTCCTGACGGAGAACGGAATACCCATACAATTATTAACTTAAACTGCTGTATTTTTACGGCAGAGAATTCAAAATTCTGTTCCATAATTAGATAATCATAAGCTGTTAACTGTTCATGATCTAAATTATTTCTTAAGAAGATACAAGTACCACCATGGCTAATATTAGATCTAGAGCATTTACTAGCTAGTATAAACCCTGGGAATTGAATTACTTCGAATTGTTCATCTTCCAGCCAATGTACTGAAATACATAGAGCTAAGATGTCTTTAAGTTCATTTTTAAGCATTAGATTTATGTAATCAATTTTATTATAGAGAGACTGAACATTCTGGTGGTAAATTTTAAATTCGTTACTTTTGCAAGCTTGTGTTGGTGATTTATAAACATTATTACCATCATAAGTGTTTGTCCTGAATTCCTTTGTGAGTATAAAAATAAAGACAGCCTTGAAGCCATTCTACAGTGTTGCCACATTAACAATTAATATTGTATCTTCCAGTCGGTCAACATAACAATAAAGACAGCCTTGAAGCCATTCCTCAGTGTTGCCATATTAACAATTAATATTGTATCTTCCAGTCGGTCAACTTAACAATAAAGACAGCTTTGAAGCCATTCTTCAGTGTTGCCACATTAACAATTAATATTGTCTCTTCCAGTCGGTCAACATAACAATTAAGACAGCTTTGAAGCCATTCTTCAGTGTTGCCACATTAACAATTAATATTGTATCTTCCAGTCGGTCAACATAACAATAAAGACAGCCTTGAAGCCATTCTTCAGTGTTGCCACATTAACAATTAATATTGTCTCTTCCAGTCGGTCAACATAACAATAAAGACAGCTTTGAAGCCATTCTTCAGTGTTGCCACATTAACAATTAATATTGTATCTTCCAGTCGGTCAACATAACAATTAAGACAGCCTTGAAGCCATTCTTCAGTGTTGCCATATTAACAATTAATATTGTGTCTTTAGTCGGTGAAAATAAAATAAAGACAGCCTTGAAGCCATTCTTCAGTGTTGCCATATTAACAATTAATATTGTATCTTCCAGTCGGTCAACATAAAATAAAGACAGCCTTGAAGCCATTCTACAGTGTTGCCACATTAATAATTAATATTTTGTCTTTCAGTCGGTCAACATCAGAAGTATATGAGCTTATTAATATACGTGGTGATAAATGTGGCTAGCTCATTCAGCGAAGGGGCAATAAATACGGGTTTTGTGCTAATAGCCCAGTCAAATTGGAATTTTTCGAGGAATTAATTTCCAGAAAGCTGGAAATCGTTTTAATACCTTCGTTTGGTCCGAAATGCATGTAGGCTAATCCGAGTTTGCACCATCCCAAGAGATGTGCATAACTTTAGGGACCCAAATAACGTTGAAATTGTTTCCTCTTTTTTCAGGTTTTTGCTTATAGCTCGAAAACGATACATCGGATGGAAAATATTAATCAGTTCCATATTAAAGAAGGTTAAATTCTGCGCCGAATGAACATCTCAACCTTCAAATTTGGTTCACTGGTATAGCCGAAATCGAAGGTTCAAAACTCGAAAAATTTATCGTTTAAATTTAAACTTACATTTTGCGACTATCCAAGACCACATATCTTTGAAACCGATTCTCCTGTTGAAAAACCCATAGAATAAAAGTTGTAGAGCTGTAGATAATAAAATTTCACGTTATATAGACAATTTTAATAAGTCCTTTTAATTTCAAATGACTAGTTAACTAATTTAATCACGCGGGACAAACGCTGAAGGAAAAGAAGAAGAAGATTAATAATATTTAATGACATTCAAAAAATGGCGAAACTTTCCGATAAAAGGCATGTTCGTGTTATGACATAATGATGTAATTACGAAAATTCAATCTACATACTCTGATCACTGCTAAGAACATTTCAATTCAAATATCTAACATATACGCAAATCAGTAAATTTTATTTATTTATTTATTTATTTATTTACATAGGTCCCAATGAGCCTGAGCTCGTGTTAGGGACAATCAAGTAACATAGTTACAGCATGGCATATATATAATTTTGGTAACATTATTGTTTAGTTTAATAGTAGCCTAACTTATATTAGATTGCTAGTGACTAACTTTACAGAGATAATTCGGTATGATACATTGCATTGCTTAAGGCTATTGTATATGGGCTATTCATTCCTTATTAGGAAGTATTTTGTTTTCCTCTTAAATGTTTTTATAGAGAAACTTTCCCTTATGCCTAATGGTAGCGAGTTGTATTCTTTTATTATAGAGGACATAATTCCTTTAGTTCCAAATTTAATGGATTGGGAATGGCTGGTGAATATTTGATTTACTCCTCTTGTTGCATAATGATGAATGTCATTTGCATGGGTAAAATGGATGTGTGTGTGTATCAATTTGTTTTCTAATTTGTATACAAATACTGTTGCTGACATAGCTATTTGTTTTTGCAGTGGCATAATTTTAGTTCTTGAGTATAATTCATTTGAGGGTGTGAGCCAAGGAAATCCAAAGATAGATTTTATAGCACGTTTCTGGAGTATCTCAAGTTCTTTTATCAGCTCCTTCTTACAATATCCCCATATGAAATTCATGTACATTAGATGTGAATGTATCAGAGCAAAGTATATATTTTTCAATTGTTGGCTAGTAAGACAGCTATATCTTAATCTGAAAATAATACCAATTAAAGGGCTGATTTTATGTTTTACATTTTCTACATGATTTTCCCAGGTTAGTGTACTATCTAGTGTGATACCTAAGTATGTTGCCGATTTAACCCTTTCTATTTCTTTGTTGGCTATGTTGACTATATTTGTGGTCTCAATCTTGTATGATGGTTTATGGAAGAATAAATATTTTGTTTTAGTGATATTGATAACCATTTTGTGTGCTCTCAACCAATCCACCAGCTTATTGAGATCATAATTAATATTTAGCATAATTTCCTGTTCAGATGTTCCCAGATAGAGTATAAAAATATCATCTGCAAATAGTTTAAGCTTGCCTTTCAATTCTAATAATACTATATCATTAATATAGGCCAAGAAAAGAATTGGTCCTAAGATAGAACCTTCAGGTACTCCTGTGTCAATTCTCATTTGAGATCCTTTAACATTATCGATTGCAACATATTGTGTTCTGTTAGAGAGATAGTTCTTGAACCAATCATGTGCCACTCCTCTGATGCCTGCAAATTCTAGTTTATTAAGGAGAATCTTATGGTTAACCAGATCGAAGGCTTTTTGAAGGTCAATTAGTACACCAGCAGCTAGTTTGTTTTCATCTAATGCCTTTTCTACATCAGTTACTACTTCAAATATAGCACTATCAGCTCCTCTATTTGGAATAAGCCCATATTGGCAGTTTGCAAAGTAATCATTTTTCATGAAGAAATTCATAAGTCTTCGTTTAACAATGCTTTCTAGAACCTTGCTGATGGCAGATATAATATTAATGGGTCTGTAATTTGATGGGTGGGTTTTGTCTCCTTTTTTGTAGATCGGGACCACCCTAGAGACTTTACAGGCATCGGGGAATATACCAGTCATCAGTGAAAGATTTATTATTTTGACAAGATATGGTGTAAGGCCCTCAAGACACAATTGTAGCATGACATTAGTAGTGTTGTCCTCACTTATATTGTTTTTGTGTTTTAGGGAGTTTATAATTGATTGTACTTCATTAGCATCAGTAGGTAACATAAAGATTGTCTTAGTGCTAGTAGTATTTTTATAGCTTGTAATGTCCGAGGTAGAACCGTTTCTTTGATTTTCCCATATACTGTTAGCAATATTGACATAATATTTATTAATTTCATCACATATATTTTCCTTTTTTTCGACATTTGTGCCGTCGACTATAAGTTTGACAATTTCATTTTTCCCTTTCTTTGGCCTATTTAACATCTCATTAACAACACTCCACACTTCCCTCTGATTATTTGCATTTTGAATTTTTTGGTCAAAGTAGTTTCTTTGTAGGTTTCTCTTAAGTTTTGTAACTTGGTTGCTAATAATTTTATATTCTTCTAAAATTTCTGCAGATGGATTTTTAACTTTGGTTTTTGTATATATCTTATCTTTCCTGTGTATTAGTGCTAAAAGATCTTGTGTGATCCAGGGTTTTATTGGTGGGGCACTTGGCTCCTTATTCGTATATTTCATAGTACAGGCTTCTATTCCTTTATTAATAAAATCACAGAATTTATTGTAGTAGTCATTGATGTTAGTTTCATTGCATACAAATTCTTGAGTTATTAGTTATATAAATGTAGACACTCTGAGTAGTGATTTGGAGTAGTACGAATGAAGAACATTTTAATTAGAACAAAGTTGTATAGTGACATTCTTTAATTAGTAACCATTATTAATATTAATTAATGCAGTAATAGGAACATTTAAAATTTGCATACATTGATAAAATATGAATAGAAACATGTTATAGAAATCAATAGTCATGCAGCAGAAAATAAGGCAGCATTCATGCTCTCATTTTCTTAGATGTCGATGGCCCTTCATCTACAAAGCTCTCAAGCTGGGCTGGCATGTCGAGCCACTGTTCATCGAGATCATCTTCAAAGGGGCTGTCCTCAACTATTTCTGCTTCTGCGGCGATCGGCATGTGGGACACACCCTTATCCTCGAATGGTGCTGAATTCGAGCAGGACTGGTGGTGGCAGTTGAGGCAAATTGTTGAACATTATACCGACTTTCCGGAAGCTGCAACTCCCTGCACACCCCCTCTTACATCCGCAGGACACTGTGTTGAGGATTTCAGCTGGAGCTAGATCATTGGTGTTCATGGTGGGGAGCAGGCCATGGTCCGTCCTCTTCCAACCCCAGCTGAGAGGATCCTTTGGTCTATTATACCAGCCTTGGATTTGGTGGTAGACACGCAGAATATGTTGGGTGGCGGCTGCGTTTGTTGATGGTAGAGAGGCCTGATTGAAAGTTGGCATTATGAGGGATTTTGAGAATATCTCGTGGCGGATTTTGCCCAAGGAGGTCTCATTGGCCATAGGTGAATATTGGGCCGCCAGGAATAGTTGACCTGCTGAAATGAGGTCCTCAGGATCAGTATTTGCATGGTGGAAAACCTTGACAGCCTCCATTAAAGCCGTGTTGTTTTCAAGGAGTTTGACACACTTTAACTGCACTTGGCGATAGAATGCAGAGGTTGTACCACCCCCACTGATAGCATGTAAGAACAGTAGGTTCTGTTTGACAGCAGACGAGAAGTTGAAGTACCTCGGAGAGTAAAACGAGTTCTGAGAGGTCCCCTTTGCAGGTTTCATGAGGTAAATGTTTGAATTCGATCATTTGGCAATTAACAGGATCAATAGATCGGTGTCTTCTCCGATTGTTATGACCGTCGCAAAGTTCTCTGCCACTTGAATGGCGGTATTAATGATGAGTGTGTCTGCATCCATAAGAGCTTGCCTCACTTCAAACCCCTGCTGTACTAATTTCTCACGCAGCATGGAGATAAGCCGTTCTTTATTGCTGTCGTTGGACAAAAATTGTTCTTTCGGCATGATTGCAGTCATCGTTTCAGTCAACACTACGTTAGAAGAAGAGTGCTTGCTTTTACGGCGAAGACGCTCAGCTGATTTTGTGTTCTTTACTGATGCATCATCAGGGTAGTGGCAGGGTTGTAGTATTGCTTAACGTTGTCAACATATTAGTGGAGAATTGTTGAGATATTTTCCTTGGATTCCCAAACCACTGGATGTAGAAGGAACCCCCCAACAATTACAATGGCACTACTTGCAAGAGCTGGTGGATCAGTAACTGGTGAAAGTAAATTGTAGAACACAGATTTCTTTCTTCTCCGCATTCCTGTTTCATCAAAGATAGAAAGGGGATAAGGAGCTGACTCAAAAAATAATAATGTTTGAACAGTTCCTCAGTTTTTTAAGAAGTGTTATGCGTCGGAGAACTGTATCTGGATTTACTGGTATATCTTCGCCGTGAATCCTGACTTTCGTGTTGAAAGCTTTGAGAGGAACTACTCTGTTTTTTTTTCGTAGAAACTTGACATTACTGAAGTCGTTGCCAATAATCTTAGCAATTCAATGAATCGCTTTTTCAAACGCTTCATGGCAGTCAATTTTCACATCGCCAGTTATTCGTGTGCTAATGGACATCACAAATTGTCCAGTTGGGATGGGATAGTGCGATGAAAACCAGTCAAGAAGGATCGCAACATCTGCATCGTCCCTCTGTACCTTTGAAAACCTAGCGTCGACGTGCTGCTCTGAAGTACCATACGTCACGCCACAAAAGTCTTCCACTTGTACCGCTTTCAGAGACCTCATTACCACCTGCTCAATCGTCTGATCAGTGAATACACCAGAACAAAACTTGTCAGACCTTCTGATGAAAAATCAGCTGTTTATTTTCACGATTTCAGAGTTCAATAGGAGAACTATTCCGAAGATATGTGGTCTTGAAAAGTCGCAAAATGTAAGTTTGCGCCTAAATGAGAAATTTTCCCAGTTTTGAACTTTTGATTTCGGCTGTGCCAATGAACCGAATTTCAAGTTTTAGATGTCAAGGTTATTTGGGTCTCAAAAGTTATGCACAACCCTTGGGATGGTGCAAACTCGGATTACACGGATTTAGGAATAAACGAAGGTATTAAAACAATTTCCAGCTTTCTGGAAATTAATTCCTCAAAACACTTTTTTTAAATCTAATTTGATTGACCTGTAAGTGAAGTGTGTGAGAGTGAACATTCTACTGATGGCGACCGCTTTGATTTTACTGACGAAAATCCAAATAATGCCGGAGGACTGTAAACGTATATCATTGTAGAAATTGATCGTACTCAATACCTATTTGATAAAATTACTCTATGCTTGGGATATTTATAAACAATTAAATAAATATTAACATTTTTATCACAAAAGATACTATTTAGATTGTGTAGGCTGTCAAATTTATATTAAGATTTCCGATTATTTTCTTTCTCACAGGATTGGATTATTTTTACAGATTTTATTAATACCCAAATGTAGGAAATTATAATTATTTAGCTCATAGTTCGCGAATAATTTGTTTTCCAGCTAGAGAAAAAAAATACCAACACACTATCGTGAAAACTAAATTGTTTGACATTTTGAAATTATTGGAATAAAGTACAGGGACAGGAGGGTGATCTACAATCTACACAGAAACCAGACAGCAGTCTGGAGCGTGGCGATCTATGGAAGTGATACTTTGGACTATTGTTGTAGCAGAAAAGAGGAGAATTGAAGAGTTAATAATGTGGTGCTACAGGAGCATGATGAAGATCAGATGGGTAGATAGGGTTACAAACGAAGAGGTATTAAGACTAGTGGGAGAGGATAGATATTTCTGGCGGCTGCTAATAAAGAGAAGAGATAGGTTGGTAGGACACTTACTTAGACACCCAGGAATAGCAAGCTTAGTTATGGAAGGAAAGGTCGAGGACAAGAACTGTAAGGGTAGACCAAGGTTAGAATATGTTGAACAGATTGCCTCGGATGTAGGGTGTGGCAGCTATATAGAGATGAAACGATTAGTTCAGCACTGGGAGGCAAGGAGATCTGCATCAAACCAGTCAAAGGACTGAAGACTCAAAATACATCTTGAACAAGTAGTTCGGTGAAGAACTATACAGCCTATTTTCATATATCCTACTTATGTTAATTGCTTCTATCAACATACAAAATTTCAGTTTGATTGCTATAATAGATTCGTAGATATTGAGAAGCGACTAAATATTGCGGATGCTCGCCATGTTGGATTTTTTATATATGTAGGTCTTAGAGTTATGTACTGTTACATGAAGATTATTGTGTACGTGTAGTATTCAAACGTCAATCGCATGATTAGGACACAAGAAGTAAAAACAAGATTATAAATTTCGCAAAGCTGCCATCTTGTGGTTATGGAAACATAAAAAAAATAGATGCCAGTAGATTACATTTGTATAAGGATTTACTGTACCAAGTGTCACTGCACTCAGACGGTTAAATTGCGAGAAACGTCCATGTGAATATTTATACTTCACGTCACCGACATGTTGGATTTGTGATCACCAGGTTATTAGAAGTCCTACAGGTGAACTTATGTTCATAGCCCTTTTAAACATTAAAAAATTCAGTTTGATTCGAAGATATTGAGATCCATCAAATCTTTCGGATGGTCGCCATGTTGGATTGTTATATGTATTGGCCATAGAGTCATGTAACATTATAGGAAAATTATTGCGTGGGTTAATTATTCAAACTTTCAATTGAATCGCATGAATACGACACAAGAAATAAAAACTTAATTTTAAAATTCGCACAGCCGCTATCTTGAGGTTATGTAAACAATTGAACTAAATTGGATACCAGTGCATTACAATGTGTATAAAGATTTCCTGCACCAAGTTCATTGCGTTTGGATCATTAAATCGTGAGAAAGGTCTATTTAAAATTTCAAATTCACTTGGCCGCCATATTCGTTTTGTAGTTAACCGGTGTTTGTAAGTCTTCTAGGTGAAATTCCAGTAGTGCCCTTTATCTCCGTACAAAATTTCAGAGTGATACCGGTAAAAGTTTCCGAGAAATAGAATGCCGGTGAAATATTTCGCACAGCCGCCATGTTGAGGTTATATAAACAATTGAACGAAGTTACATGTCGATGCATTAAATGTGTATACACACATACTGTACCTAGTTTTATTGCGTTTGGTTGGTTAAATCGCGAGAAACGTCTAATTAAAAGTCGCAACTTCGATTGGCACCATGTTGGTTTTGTAGTTACCTGGTTTTTAAAGTCACGTAGGTGAACTTCTAGTAGTTGCCTCTATCACCGAAAAATATTCCTGGGTGATAACAGTAATAGTTTCGGAGTTATTGAATGCTGGTGAAATATTTCGCACAGCCGCCATGTTGTATTGGTGAGACCTAACCAAAATTTGAAGGCCACGGTCGAGGTCGTCCGAAATAGTGCTATGAAGTTATCGAGTTTCATTGAAATCGCTCTAGCCGTATAAAAGTTATTAGGGGGGACACACACCATCACACACAGACAGAAGGTGATCTCATAAGCCTATTTTTTTATAAATTAAAATAGGCTTAAAATATAGGAGGGAGACTATTTGTAACACTTGTAATTTCACAAAGCTTGGCTTGGTAATTTTAGCACATTCACTTATTAAGAGGGAGCGAAACTTGGGTCGTGAATCGCCTTCTAATTCCAGAAATGGCCACCTGAGAGGTGAGCGCTATTCGCTCGTAATCTGCATTACCGACCATGCTACAGAGGAGAGCGCGTACGGTGGCAGGTGAGAGAGAGAGCGTTTTGCACATAGAGAGACAGAGACACTCACTGCTCTTCCCGCAGTGTTGCTAATTGCTATGACGCAAGTCAGTCGGCATTCAACCTGCACTCAGCCGACTTCTCCGTTTTCTTCCCTCAGTCTCTCTGCAGGACTTTCGCAACCTGCCCAAGCACATGCTGTGATGCAGTCAATCTTCGCCTCGTCCGTAATTCTCTCAACGTCTGCTATTCGGAACAGTTTTCTTCCCTCAGTCTCTCTGCAGGACTTTCGCAACCTGCCCAAGCGCATGTTGTGATGCAGTCAATCTTCGCCTCGTCCGTAATTCTCTCAACGTCTGCTATTCGGAACAGTTTTCTTCCCCCAGTCTCTCTGCAGGACTTTCGCAACCTGCCCAAGCGCATGTTGTGATGCAGTCAATCCTCACCTCGTCCGTAATTCTCTCAACGTCTGCTATTCGGAACAGTTTTCTTCCCTCAGTCTCTCTGCAGGACTTTCGCAACCTGCCCAAGCGCATGCTGTGATGCAGTCAATCCTCGCCTCGTCCGTAATTCTCTCAACGTCTGCTATTCGGAACAGTTTTCTTTTTCTTGCAACATAAGATTTCACGTGTGCCCACAATTGGGTTGTACCAAAACTACACGATGTCCACGCAGGGCCACGACGGTAGAGAGCGATCATGGGCCCCACGGTAATGACTGCCGCCCCACATTTGAGTTCTTTCCGTGAAATCCAAATATTTCATGTTTTTTCTTAAAATAAATTAAAATGTCAATATTGGGTTATGTGAAATTATGTGGGAAAGGGAAGCTTTTCAATTTATTGATTTTTCACCAACCAGGCATTTTGCCAGGACATAATCTCATTTTATTTCAATCGTGAATTTTGTACTTTTAAATTTCGTAGCGTGCCTACATTTTCCAAGTTGCCTTTAGCATTGTAACGCCTGAAATTTCACCTGCTGCCAATAGACTATGTACCTAGGTAAATAACAGTTCTTTAGAAATAACTGAAATTGGACCCAATGTTTTCGCTCTACAACGGCTCAAGAATCACCATTGTCTTAAAGTTTACTCAATTTACCTTTCAAGAGTTTGCTTGGTGAGAATTCAAACGTAACGTTTTGCTTATTTTCAAAATTCAGACGAATTCGTATTTCAATATTATACAAGATTTTTCTTTCGACTTATTGAAAAGCAATTAAGAAGCCATGATTTTCTCTTTCGGGCACTTCAGTACGCTCGATCCCCAGGGCTATAGTCCCATTTACCCCTCCTTTTCGTCAGACCTGTGTCCGCGTTGTCTGGCTATTTCATCAATTTCGTACGTACAATGCGCGGCTTTGTGAAGTAACAACTCCACACTGGTTTGTGATGGGTTGTGGGGAATATCGTTAGAAGACAACCACTCGATAATGTAAGCCTTTCTGTTATTCGAGGTCGGAGCTTTGTTAATTTGCACTGAGAGAATGCTTGCATTGTATATAATAACTGAATATTGACGGAGGTCTGGCATTAATTGTTCGGTAAACAATTGTTTACAACGAGCGTGTCTTTTCTGAACGGCAATCGTCAGATTTCTCAAGAGTTCGATACTAACCCTCCTTTGGTAGCGTAGATTACTATTGTAATCCAGGTTTATTTGTTTTATATCTGAGAACATAATACACTAGATTTTATATGACATATATTTTAAATTCGCGTTAAACAACAAGCTTCCTTTTTTTTCCGACTATTATACGGTATGTCAGAAAACTGTATCCTAATGATGGTAATTTTTCATGAAACAGTTTCTCCCACCAATCACAGCTCAAGAAACAGTTGTTCGACCATTTAGATAAGAATAGCATCGCACCTGCGCTGAGTTCCAAGCCCTTCTAATTTAAATTTCACTGCGTTGCCTAGTGTCATAGTGGGGTAATCGAGGAGGCCATGGTCAAATACAAGGCATTCTCTGCGTCCCATGCGATCTGTTCGGTACATAAAACTGGCGAAATCTCGACTGATATTTATGAATATTTATGTTCGAACATAAAATAGTTATAATAGATATCGTCGAACATAAACAGTCATATGCAACTCGCCTATAATGGTAATTAATACCTTGTAGCTGACCATGGCCTCCTCAAATACACCATGCAGTGAAATTTAAAATAGGAGGCCGTGGAAGTCAGCGCAGATGCGATGCTACCCTTACCTAATTGGTCACACAACTGTTTCTTGAGCTCTGATTGGTGGGAGAAGCTGTTTCATAACGACAAAACTAGAGTTATAATGACCCTCATTATGATACAATTTTCTGACATATATTTACATTTCGACATCGTCGAACATAAAGATAAAGATATGTTCCCAACGGTTTTAGAGCGGCCAAATAATGAATAGCACGAAGCAAGTAAGGAATGAAGGGAAATTGCGGTGAGGAGGTACGTATCATCATCAGCTAGTGACAGGTAGGTAAAGAAATTAAAAATACAACTTGCCCCTTCCCCCGGAAAGAATTCCTGTGGGTGCCTATGCTTGAACAGCGTGGGCTTACTTGCATAGAATTGGGAAACTGAATATATTAAGGAACACTTAATTGTAGAAAAATTCTCATCTGTTCGCAAATATTTCATGTTTTTACTCAACACAGGAAACTGCCAAATTTCTTTCAAAAGTTAAAATTAGATAAGTTTTTCATGTTGTGTCAAAATATTTTGTATTTCATGTATTTGTCATGGAGGAAAGAAAGAGAGGAGTTGCCCAGAGCTCGTGTGAGTGAAGCCAAGCGCCAAGTCCAAAGTGGGCGTAACCTAGTGTTATGTGACTTGTATGCGGCAGAGCATTGTGCATGGTTATTTCGGAGATTTTCCTAATAAAGGCGTGTAGTGCCTATGGTGGTACGAATCGACAAAACAGAACACACCAGGAAACATAAAAATATAGTAGGCCTATTATTTACAATACCGGCCGCGGTGGCCGAGAGCGCTAAGACGCTACCTCGTGCCTCGCTGGTATCGGGAGAGCGCGGGTTCGAATCCCACCTCGGCCGTCCTGAAAATGGTTTCCGTGGTTTCCCATTTTCACCACCAGGCAAATGCCGGGACGGTTCCTTTCAACAGGCCCACAGCCGATTTCCTTCCAATATCCCTTCCCCGACTCGTCCTCAAAAGAAAAGTACATGGCCATTGGCTGCATTAATAAAATTATTATTATTTACAATAGCCTACTTGAGAATTACAATATCAAATGAAACTGAACTGTTGCAGGTTGAGTTTATTAATATTATATTGCACTAGCCTGCGCAGCGGTACTTTCCTCTATGGAATTTGTCTGTGATTAGTATATTTATCGCACTCCATCCTTCTTAGAAAATACAACATTAAAATTTTAAAACAAAACAAAAAAAGAATCAATTAAATACCCACTAAAAATTGGCCTACGATTGTAATCCACGCGGCTACTGACGTTGCATTTTCGAGCCGAGCGTCCTAACCAATGAAACTTTCAGTACTCAGGGAACGTCACTCATTTTCCAGCACATTGACCTTGTATAGTTTTGACTTATATTACGCTTCTTCAAGGTAATAAATGCAGTATGTCCCTGATTCACCGATCTCGTACATTACGGTACTGGTACCCTTAAA
Source organism: Meconema thalassinum (assembly GCA_946902985.2). NCBI lineage: Eukaryota > Metazoa > Arthropoda > Insecta > Orthoptera > Tettigoniidae > Meconema > Meconema thalassinum. The sequence continues at coordinate 16,318,173 of OX336395.1, read as the reverse complement.
AATACAGTTCTCACCGCTATGATGTCACTCCTTTCCGTGAGTAGCTTTTTCTTGTCATGCGTTTTCTAACATTTTTAGTGCTATGCTTCTCTTATACTGTATGTTCAGAATTAGTTAAAATATAAGAAACTACCAGAGTATTATTGTAGGACAATACTGTTAAATCACAATTGATCTGATTTTTATACAGGGTCCTTTATTTCGGTCTAGCGACATAGCAGCGCAGCGGCAAGATGCATGCGTAGCCGGGTGACTCATTGCCGAGAGATATAGCGCTGCTATGTTGCTAGATGGACAGGGGAAGATGACTACGTATTTCCGCCCCTTAAAACAACAACTAACTTGCTAGATGGATAAGAAAAAATTTCACAATAAATTATACTTAAACTCGTTGAATTAATAACACTGTATACATAATATGAACCTACTAACAGTTCGTTTAAAAAACGGAAGTAAACACAGTAGAATCCTATTCAACGAACACAATACATCAGCTGTAAGTCTTGTTCTCAGCGCTTTAAATCGTTACTCGTTACTCTGCCTTACCGACCCATTACGCCTGCGCTCTTGCGGCTAAGTAGCGAACTTCTACGGCAGCGGCATTACGACTGAAAATGTAGGACATAAAAAACTGCTTCTTTTATGGAAACTCACATGAGAAAAGCAAGATTCATCTCTATAGAAGGATTCTTAAACAAATACCCTTTACAACCATGTAACTTTTCATCACTTTTGATATTCACATTGATTTTAAATTTCTGAAGTAAAATCGGTGAAAAAAAGGCCGTGCCTTATGGGAAAATTGCTTCTCAGTTTCAATGATACAAAATGCTATTATCAATGAAAGCTCATTTGAAAAGTTTAATAAGTGCTATTGAAGGTATTTACGTGATTTGAAAGTGAAGTTTTGTTTAATTTCAGTCATTGACCTATTCAAAACGTAGATTTTAACTCTATCTCAATGCTATAAGCAGAGCCTGCCACGAGCGGCCGGCCGGCTGACTTTAGCGCCCTCTTAATTGCTGGGCATCAAAAGGGATAAGAAGTCTCTCATCAAATCTTAACCCTTTTGGTGCCAAGCATTTAATTAATGCCCCTTCTCAATACATTTTGCAACGCACATGGTACATGAAGAAGGTTAAGGGTTAATATGTGCACCTTGTAAACTCCTTTGATAGCAAAAAAGGATTGGCATAATGCTACTAGGTCTTCTCACCATTATGGGTTAACTTGTGTTTCTTCAAAACATTTTTGCGAGCAAATTTGGCTCCACAGGTACTACACGAATATAGCTTCTCACCAGTATGGGTTAACATGTGTTTCATCAATTACCATTCTGACTAAATTTGGCTCCGCATGATATACACGAGAATCGCTTCTCCCCAGTATGGGTTAACATGTGTCTCTTAAAAATACTTGACTGACTAAATTTGGCTCCGCATGTGATACACGAGAAACGCTTCTCACCAGTATGGGTTAACATGTGTCTTGTCAAACTACCATTCTCACTAAATTTGGCTTCGTATGTGATACACGAGAATCGCTTCTCCCCAGTATGGGTTAACATGTGTCTTGTCAAACTACCATTCTCACTAAATTTGGCTTCGCATGTGATACACGAGAATCGCTTCTCCCCAGTATGGGTTAACATGTGTCTTGTCAAACTACCATTCTCACTAAATTTGGCTTCGCATGTGATACACGAGAATCGCTTCTCCCCAGTATGGGTTAACATGTGTGTCTTCAAACCACTTTCCCGACTAAATTTGGCTCCGCATGTGATACACGAGAATCGCTTCTCCGCAGTATGGGTTAACATGTGTCTTGTCAAAATACCATTCTCACTAAATTTGGCTTCGCATGTGATACACGAGTAATGCTTCTCCCCAGTATGGATTAACATGTGTGTCTTCATATGATCTCTACGTTTAAATTTGGTTTCGCATGTTCCACACGAGTATCGCTTCACACCAGTATGTGTTAACAGGTGTGTCTTCAAATTACCTTCCTGGCTTAATTTGGCTTCGCATGTGATACACGAGTATCGCTTCTCACCAGTATGTGTCAACATGTGTTTCTTCATACTACATTTATGATTAAATTTGGCTATGCATCCTCCACACGAATATCGTTTCTCACCAGTATCGGTTAACATGTGTGTGTACAAATGAACTTTCTGACTAAATTTGGCATCGCATGTTCTACACGAGAGTGACTTCTCCCCAGTAAGAGTTAACATGTGTGTTTTCAAATTGCAGGTAAATTTGGCTTCGCATGTGCTACACGAGTACCGCTTCATACTAGTATGGGTTAACAGATTAGTCTTCAAATTTTGTTGATATGTTATATTTCTTTCAGATACAGTGCTGGAATTCTGTCCTCTAGTTTTACATAGTTCGTATATTTTCCTTACAGCAGAATCCGTAGTATCAGGACATCCCAGCCTGGAATCATTGGTAGTAATACAATGCAGTGCGCTGATAATTACGTTGAATTATCTGAGAAAAGTGAATAAAACTTTCAAAATCCAGAGATGAAACTTATGAAAACAATGATAACTGGACCAACATTCATTAATATCACTACCAGGAATACTGTCCTTATCTAATACCTGGAACTGAACAGGTTTTTAATATTCAATGCTATGTTATTTATACAGTCTGAATATTTTAAAATTACTTATAAACTATGCAAACAAAATTGTGTGACACGTTAGAGTGTTTGGAGTCGTAGCTTTCCTTGGTAAATATGAAATCCGTATCTATTTCAATAGTACTGATTTTACATGGAAATGGCAACTTACTTCCAGACACATTTTGTTTGTCAAAAGTCAATTTGGTCCTTGATCAGTTAAATAATTGAAATTATTGAATGGTTACGGAAATTGTGTGCTAATTAATACTACCAGTGAAAGTGTTAAACTTATTTCACACCACATTGGCTGATTTAACAACATGGATGTACGGGGATATGACTAATTAATAGAATCTGGATAACTGAAATCCATCTGACTTAGGAAGTGCATGCTCGTACAGGTGACAGAATAAATCATATTATATTCCCTACAGAATAGCCATGCTGGCATTTGGATGAAGGAGGGAATTTTGGATCTGCAAATCATGTGATTTCGAAACCCGATGAGCTATCATGCTTCACTCTTGAATACATCGCGGATGAATGGTTATTTAGGGCTACATAAATTATGTGGAGGTGATTAGCTTTAGGTCCAAGAAAATATCAGTCCCTGTCCTCAGATCAGAATTAAAATCCTTGGCAGGGCCAACCAAATCCACACCTCCGGGTCGACAGCCAACTATGCTGTCAAAAACACCTTGAGATAGTCATTGCTCATATTTATTCGAACCATTCTCATTAGATTTATTGTACTTCATCATTTCCTCAATTTTTAGACGTATGTTTTCTGCTTTCTCTATTTCATGTCATTCGCTCTTGTTCATCCATCTTTCATTCATATTGTAGTATATTCTGAGTGAACAAAAATCTGTACCTTCTACTCGTTCTGTATCTTCTTTCCTCTCGGTCAATGTTCTCTTCTACAGATTCCTGTTTCAAAGATTCGAGTTCCTGGCATTGGAGTTCTCATCTACTTCATAACAACCAGATTGTAGTCAGAATTTGTGTTGGCCCCAGAGTACGTTTTGAAATCCCAATTTATACTTCGGAATCTCTACACTATCACAATGAAATCAATTTATAAACGTCCTATACCTCCTGGTCTCATTCAAGTGTTTATAGTTCTGCTGTGTTTGCTAGAAACGTGTTAGCTATGCCTTATTAGTGATCGCTGCAGAATTCTACCAGCCTGCTCAATCGTTCGTATATTTCATGCATTCTACATTTCGCCACTATCTTTTCTTCTCTTCCATTTATTAACACGGCATTTCAATCTCTCTTTTCAACATTTACAATCTGCAGAATTACACCTTCTGTATTTTTTAGTAGAATTTTATAACTTCTTTATTATCGGTTTGACTGGTAGCCTGCTAGGCTTATACTACTCTAATGCAGATAGTTTTCGTTCTAATTTTAACTACAATAAGCCTATAATGCTCATAATGTTCTACCCACTGGCCAAGTTCCCCAGTCAATATGAGACCTATTCCCCATAACCGTTATTTGATTTTGAATTAAATATCCTCTAGTCCCTTGGCCAGAAGTCCCATTCTTCCTGCCTGCATACGTCACTAATCCAACACAAATCCAACTTCAACCGATATATTTCCCATTTCATGTTCATAAAGCTTCCTCTGGATAATCACACTTCTAATATCCATGTTTCAACCAGTAGAATGCCAGACATCCCATTTGTCACCTTTGTGATGTTAACCCCCTCTCAAGTAGCCCTAGGCTGGAGATCAGAAAGTGGGAGATGTTTACAGCATGATTGAAATTTGTCAAAAGAGAAGGATAACATTTCGTGGAATTATGCATAGACAGGTGCATTACCTCGGGGAGAACATTTTGTCAGCAGTTTCCCGTTTCCGTGGGGAAATGGAGGACAAAGTGTTGCACAGGTAAGCAGAGGAAGCCAAGGGGTGGTAATTGGGGGCATTATTTATTATTGTTATAGATGTCTCCACCATCTATGGGACCAGTAAAGCATGACTACTTCGGTACTGCCACACCCTTTCATATAAAATAGTATAAACCAATCAATTATCATATCAAATTTCTACTATTAGTACACACACTACACAATGTTAGCAAAAATGTATTAAGAACAGATTTTCATGGACCCTGCCGCATTGCTGAAAGAACAAAGAACCATATAACATTACATGAAGTACCTGCAAAGCTTCTGTATGAAATATTAAGATACTGCCCCTCTTCCGAATAATTAAGTGAATATAATTGTATTATATGGTGGCAAATCCACCATTTTGTTTTACTTCCGTCCCCTAAAGCCTTAAATCTATCAGTTTCCCTCAACACCTGAAGGAGCGCGGTGGACAAATGGCCTGGGGGTGGACGACATACATAGGTGGTTCTAACGGGAGGAGGTACTCATGAGAAGAAGCTCCGAAAGGTGTCAGGAGATGCCGAGAGAATCTCAAGAAAGTCCCAAAAGCTAATGAATACTAGGTCTCGTAAGGTCTAGAATTTCAAATCCACCTGGAAAGGCCGAGACTATCTTCTAAATATGTAAGGACGCCACCCAGCAAGTTCAGTGATGTGTGTACGACGGTACAGTCAGTCAACAAAGTGGGCTAAAGCGAATCAGCGAGTCAGTCGAGTGTGACACAGCAGTTAAGTACACATACTTTTATGCAAGAAGACAACCGACACGCTGCTAATGTTTCATCTTTGTGCAGGAATATTCCGTGAGGTGCAAAAGGCCGAGGCTCTACTTTCGGCGTGGATAGGATACAAGGACACGAGAGACTACCACAGCGGGGCTCCGTGGCTCTAGTGGTCAATCATTATGCGACACAGCGGTAGGTACTGGCGTTCTGCCAGCTCTGCAAGTTTTCACCACAGCCAGCTACCGCTCTGTGGCGGTCTCCCGGACTCCTCCCTAAACTAACCTGCACGTTACCAGCTCTGCAAGTTTTCACCGCAGCCAGCTACCGCTCCGCGGCGGTCTCCCGGACTCCTCCCTAAGCTAACCTGCGCGTTACCAGCTCTGCAAGTTTTCACCGCAGCCAGCCACCGCTCCGTGGCTGTCTCCCGAACTCCTCCCTAAGCTAACCTGCGCTTACCAGCTCTGCAAGTTTTCACCGCAGCCAGCTACCACTCTGTGGCAGTCTCCCGAACTCCTCCCTAAGCTAACCTAAGCGATACCAGCTCTGCAAGTTTTAACCGCAGCCAGCTACCCCTCTGTGGGGGTCTCCCGAACTCCTCCCTAAGCTAACCTGCGCGTTACCAGCTCTGCAAGTTTTCACCGCAGCCACCTACCGCTCCGTGGCGGTCTCCCGGTCTCCTCCCTAAGCTAACCTGCGCGTTACCAGCACTGCAAGTTTTCAGTGCAGCCAGCTACCGCTCTGTGGCGGTCTCCTGGACTCCTCTCTGAGGTAACCTGCGCGTTACCAGCTCTGCAAGTTTTCACCGCAGTCAGCCACCGCCCTGTGGCGGTCTCCCGGACTCCTCCCTAAGCTAACCAGCACGTTACCAGCGCTGCAAGTTTTCACCGTAGCCTGCCACCACTCTGTGGTGGTATCCCGGACTCCTCCCTAAGCTAACCTGCGCGTTACCAGCTCTGCAAGATTTCACCGCAGCCAGCTAGCGCTCTGTGGCGGTCTCCCGGACTCCTCTCTAAGCTAACCTTGGCGTTACCAGCTCTGCAAGTTTTCAGCGGAGCCAGCTACCACTCTGTGGCAGTCTCCCAGACTCCTTCCTAAGCAAACCTGCGCCTTACCTGCTCGCAGACGGGTTTGCACAGTCACAACCCAGGTATTTTCCAGCTCCTCTGCCCTACAGTTTGCGCCTCATCTTGGAGTGGGTCTCAACAACTACAATACCGCTCAGCACTGCCGTAACCCAGGTTTTCGTTGACGACTTGAGTGCAGCACCACCGCTACCATTGCAGTCCTCCACCACACTTGCCAGACACTTCACCGCTACAGCCTTGGTCCTGGGTTAAGGATCCCCACAGCCACCTCGGTATGGCTCCTGTACCACCACACCAAGAGTTGACCCACATGGCTGTCACAAGACACCACCTGGTGGTATAGGCAACACGCCTCACAGGTAGGGTGCAATGTTTCTCAGCGGAATTTACAGCACTGTATCAGCAGCAAAGTAAAGCGCTTCATCAAAACTATCTGTAAATAAAAACGGCAAATGGTAGTTTAAAACGTGTCTCATTGGAAATAATATTAATAAAATATAACGATGCGTCCACTAGGAGACACAACTTTTGATGAATGCATAGTGATGTCGCTCAAAGAACAATATTACACATGATTTCACCTTACTTGTAATTCTTTGTTTAGGCCTAGGCCAAGCCATTCGAGTTGACTTCTACGAAGTAATGCCCTTGGTTAGCAATTTAAGTCGTTTTAATACGATTGTTTGACGAATGAAGTAGCGTATAGATAAAACTTCCTGAACATAATAATCACCATAGCTTTTATGTGGCAAGGTAACTTGGATTTACAAATTGAACAATGGGACGACCAAGCTCTTGGCTCCTTTGCCTTCTTACAAATATTTAATAATTAACGTATTGATATGCTGCTAATGGAAATGTAGGCCTATCATCGTGCAGTCTCATAGTTAACACAATAGCCTCTGCATGTCACTAATGATCTTCCCTGGGCAATCAAATTGTGGGAAAATAATGAAAACAATATGGAGCCTTTTCTGTATTATGTAGTATGTCAACTTAATTGTACCACGCTCCTGTTTCATCTTCAAGTCGATCTCCATTGGTGATTGGGGCAGATGACCTCCCTGTTTCACCCCTTTAAACAATAACCATAATTTCCTTGGTCAACTCTCGTTCTCTTCAGACCATGGAAGCTTATGGAGCCTTTCTTGGCCTCTTTCTTTACTCACTGCCCCAATTTTTTCGAAGAGACGAAACTCATCCGTCTGTAGCATAACTACATGTCAACAAGTGCGGGTGACCTCGATGTTACACTCCTTAAAACATTGAACCCACTACCACCTGCCCAAATGATGCAAAGTGTTAGAACACTCGCAACCAGTGAGACGCTGGTGATGGCCAAGGGACTCCTCGTTGTGCCAGAATTGAATTTCCATGTTTCCTTTGAGCGTCCAGTCTAGACTGCAAGCCACTAATTGCAAACAAGTCGTCTCCATGATCCCCTATTAGCAGTTAGCACTCGGCCTCATACACCTCTCACTTTGAAATCAATTAACACTGAATCTAACCTCCACCTCTGCTTCTCTTACCCTCTACTCATTAACCTCTTAGGTAATCTCTCCTCCCTCATTCTCTACACATGACCCCACCATCTGAGTCGGCTTCATCTAGAATGTTCATTTCCAACTTAGCCTTTATCTCTTCATTGCTCCCATCTATTCTTGCTACACTGACATCAGTTAACTCTAGCTTATGTACCAGCTCTCACTTCCATACAGCAAGGTCGGTCTGAAAACTGAGCGATGTGGGGAGAGTTTCGGTGCTACACTAACAGAATGCAGAGAACTCATTGCATTGGCTTTTCTACATCTCGACCCTATTTCCTTCACCATAGTTTATAGTACTACCAACCTGAGAGATTACACAGCCCAAGCACTTAAAATGTTCGCTAGCACTGAACGAGATACCAAGGAACGATACAATTTTCTATCGTACATAAATTAACCAAAATACCTTTTCAAATGATGAAAAATAAACCAGGAATTGATGTAGTAATAATGATTACTCCTCAGCTGAACAGAACTCACCCACAATCCCGTTTTTATATGACAGCATATAGGGGTAAAAAAGAGTCCAGCTGAGTCCGGCATTATGCGTGTGAATTATCGTCAAAGACAGTATTGCCAACCCTGCGCATTTTGTACTAACTCATGTCCAGTAACGTAAAACGAAAGAGTTAATGTGAAAGTGTGCCAAGTGTCAGTCTTAACTTAGACATGGATTGTGCGTGTTGCGAGTTAACAATCAAGAAGATCGTAACGCGTCAATAATATTCACCCAAACCAATGGTTTTTGCCTAGCCCAATATTTTAATCCAGACGAATGGTTTTGGCCTGGACCAATTTATTATTGTTAGGCGAAATCCAATCCAAACCTTCGTTTTGTCTAATCCAATGGGTTTTGACAATGGTTTTAGCCTGCAAGCCGCGTTAGCGATATATACATCCCTGGTTTTTGTCACGCACGAATAATCATTAATTAGTATAGTGCATTTTGTATTCCGCATGTTGGCAACAATGTGTGCGCCTCGGTATGTTCTCCTTGTTGACAGTTGAACGAGATTCAAGCGCCGTTGTTAAAAGAGCAATAAGTAAAAACACATCTTTCCATAATTTAGCACATATTTCAGGTGCAGTAGTGACAATGGTTACTATTTTGAATACGTAATGTCCCCCACAAGATGAAACAGAGTATGTAAAAGCTACAATGACGTCTGATGCAAGTGTAAAAGCCATGTTCTGGTCTCATTAAGAGTTAATAATTGTTCCACCTGCTCCTATTTAGTTCCTTCCACCTGGCATTCTACTTTCTTGCATTTCTTCCAAAGGACAAAACCTTCGTCTTTGAAATGCCGATCTTCATAGCATAGTCCCTACATTTCTGTTCAAGTTCAAACATATTGGAGTCCATCATTACAACCAGGTCATCCGAATAGGCAAGCCTACTTACCTTGAAATTCACCCAGCCAGTTTATGCCCTTCAACAATTGGTCCATGTAACAAACACAGTAGTGGTTTAATCCTAGCCTCACTCCTGTACAAACCATGAACCCATCCTACCATCAACTCTCACTGTAAATTGATTATAATACATAAATACTATTGATTGCCTGTAGCAGCCTTCCCTCGATACCGTAATCCCTCAATATGCTAGGCATCTTCACCCTGCTTGCTCTATCGTACGCCTTCTCAAGTAACACAAACACAACTGTCTACTCCTCTCGGAGCTTTCCTCAATAACTTGGCGCATACTCAAATTGTGATCTTGACATCCTCGTTGTGGTCTAAAGCAACTCAGGTTTTCATCCATCGTACTCTCGGCCAATGATCGAAGTCTCCTTTCTACAATGCCTGAGTACACTTTGCCCGGGACACTTATCAAAGAAATACCGCTATAATTATTGCAATCTTTCCTGTTAGCTTGCTTATAAATTGACGTGATAACTGCTTTTCTCTAGTCAGAGGGTACATTTCCTAAACCCTATGCCTATTTGATTATCCTCTGCTTTCCCTCTACACTTTACAATTCAACTACCCCTGCTGTATATTTATTTACCACCCTCTCTACTTCTTAAACCTGTCCTCATTCTCCTCCTGCATATCCTCAAAGTCTGCCACATAAGTCTCCATTAAGGGGAGGTGTGGCTGAATTGTTCAAGTTTCACAGTTTTCATCATAACATGACCAGCTTTTAATCTCTTACATAGAGAGTTGCTGGCATCTGTTGTGCTCATTTATATTTAAATAGCTTCATTAGTGTTTGAGTTATTGAACATGTTTGTATTATAAAGCTGGTCCCTTAAAAAGTCCTTGAATCAAAGGTTTCATTGGACCAAGCTAATTCTTTTTCTACATGCAGTTAAAATGTATAGAAACAATAATTGCTCTGGGGTTTGGGGTTAGTTAGATAGATACTGTTCTTTCTAGAAATTTTTAACTCTTATATTAAATATTTTTGAAATTCAGCATTATTAATTAAAATCTACCTGTCAAAATTACATTAAAACTCAAAGCAGTTCATAACCCAAAGCACATTTACATTACTGTAACTTTAGCAACTATTGTACCAAGTTACAACAATGCGTGATAAGAATTGCACCCCACGGAGCATATTGTACACAGTAACTATTGTACCAAGTAACAACAATGTGTGATAAGAATAGCACCACACGGAGCATATTGTACACAGCAACTATTGTACCAAGTAACAACAATGCGTGATAAGAATTGCACCCCACGGAGCATATTGTACACAGCGACTCTTGTACCAAGTAACGACAATGTGTGATAAGAATTGCACCTCAAGGAGCATATTGTACACAGTAACTATTGTACCAAGTAACAACAATGTGTGATAAGAATAGCACCACACGGAGCATATTGTACACAGCAACTATTGTACCAAGTAACAACAATGCGTGATAAGAATTGCACCCCACGGAGCATATTGTACACAGCAACTATTGTACCAAGTAACAACAATGCGTGATAAGAATTGCACCACAAGGAGAATATTGTACACAGCAACTATTGTACCAAGTAACAACAATGCGTGATAAGAATTGCACCCCACGGAGCATATTGTACACAGCAACTATTGTACCAAGTAACAACAATGCGTGATAAGAATTGCACCACAAGGAGAATATTGTACACAGCAACTATTGTACCAAGTAACGACAATGTGTGATAAGAATTGCACCACAAGGAGAATATTGTACACAGCAACACATTGGAAAAGAGCTATGCAAGAAAGAGGCAAGTTAATATTTACTGCCTTCCTCCTTATGCTTCCCCTTCACATCTCCTCGCTTTTTCTTCATGAGATATTTGCTGCCACTTTGCAAGTCTCCTGGTATTATTATTATAAAAGCAGCTTAAATGTTTAAATGTCATGCGGGCTCATACGAAGACGCCTCTACAAGCTTCACAATAGCCGGAATTACTAAAACAAAATCATTTTCTGAAAGAGGAAGAATTGGGCTATTTTTGTATGAATAAATCAAACAGAAAGCAGTTTTTGCTCCATAATTCGCAAAATTCCGTCATACCTCCTCTTAAATGGTACTTTGTTATTATATATAAAAATGGTAACCCTTCCAGATAAACCACACCATAAAGTGCATACTAATCCAACTCTCGGCACACCTCCGCAAGCCTCGCTCTAATGACCCACACATTTACTGGCACAATTTAATCCGAATGTTTACTTTTCAACAACCAACAGCTTAATCCCACTCCTCCGAAATAGTATCATGAAATATTGACCAGGGTTTGCACTCCAACATGTTTACATTATGTACACCGTTATTCAAATTATCGTCCGGTGCTGGAAATATCGCTATACCAGTTCCGGGCCTCTGTGAATGTTTGCTCGGTTTTGATGCAAGTATAAATGTGTGTTTCGGTGTCGATGGTTATTGCATTATGGAATGGTCGCAGGACGACGTGTGAATTTTTTTTTGTAAGTCCGGCCTTTTTTCTTTGTGTTTTGGATTAAAATTTTAGTTGAAGTGATTTTGTTCCTATGTGAATTAAAATCGTTGTTGGCTCATGATGTAACATTGTTGTGATTTGACAACCTGGGTTACAAAAGGTCAAAACGGGCTGAGGACACAAACACTCAAGGGGAGGTTTATAGTAGGGGATGTTCCTAACAACACTTATCACTGCGGCATGTGTACAGTATTTTCTTCAAGCAGATGACAGTAACTTCCACAAGATAAATTGTCTTCAACAAGGATTACTAACTTTTCTTCTCCCTGGATTTTCGTTTTGCTCTGGGTTTGTGTTGGCAACCCTTCCAGCCTGCAGCCGCCATGACTATTATTTGTCTTTGACCGTCTTTCAGTTGCCATATTAGTCACAGTTGTAACGGACCAATTCTTTGCTATAGATCGGTTTTGGGGCACTGAGTACCCCAGTGTAGGTTAGTGTTACGTTCCTTGTTGAGTACTTTCCGTGAACCAAGGACACCAAAACCACTATGATGTGTGCAGAGTGTAAGATGTATGTATGCAAAAGTCATATCGTATCTGTTTGTGTCAATTGTAGAGATTACATTCAGTAAACACTCTAAAATATGAGGTGTTGCAAAATATTGAAAAAACCTGTATGTGTATGCATACACAAAAGTTAAATAACATGTTACCTCATATGTTGAACACTTACTCATTTGGATGATTTCCACTTGCTTCACTGTCCCCATCCTGTGTTTCTTCTGGCGTGTCCTAGGAATAAAGTGAATTAATTAATTATTTTAATTATTTGGCATCACTAATACTTTTTACACAAATAGCAAACTATGTAATTGTAAATCACAGCTGAGTTGAAGTGAAACACAGATGTGGTTATGTCTTCCCTAGTTCTAAAACTAAAACTTATAATACACAATCTCCCCAAACAAAAGTTTGGTGCTTTTCAGTCGGTCAACACGAATCCGGAGTTTGTCTGTTTGGGGTGATTATATCTAGACTTGGGAACGTCACACAAATAAACATTGCACTGACCTCAGAAACCACATAGGAACAAAAGGGGGGAGAAAGGAAAAAAAACAGTTTCGGCCAGTTAACACCTGGGTTAGTCGACCAAAACTGGTGCCAGAGTGAACACGAAACTGCTCGAAGTTCCAGTCAGGAAGATAAATCCGGATAAGTATCAGCCTGTATTATTACAGTGTGACCATAGTTGATTTTGTATAACCATATAATCACCCCAAACAGACAAACTCCGGATTTTTATCACCATTTTAGCATTTCACTTTACATTAGATCTACTACAATTAGCATACACCGACAGTTGCATTACCAATACTGCAACTAAATAATTCTACATATTGTAAATATGTTTCACCTGTATTCTCAAACATAGATGTTATAGCCTAAGTGTAATGGATCTGTTGATGATCGCCTGACGATCGAAACTGGTCATCCTAGTGTATTTATTAATCTCATGTAATTTATTTCAGGATTAGGGCACAACCCAGCTCTTTTTGGGTACATTCGTGTTGACCGACTGAAAAGCACCAAACTTTTGTTTACTTAGGCAACACTGAAAAATGGCTTCAAACCTCACAATGCAATCTCCCCAAGATAACAAGTAAATCTCAGTGCGACACAAAATGCTGACTCAGCGCCTTAATGGAAGTAATAGCTTTAAGGATTGAGGACAAATGAGTATGTATTTTATCTTTTTACCTGTAAGGCCGTAAGAGGTGTTAGCATCTAACACGTCCACCTATCATTAAGTCAAAAGCGACTATACCCTTAATATTTGTACCAGCACATCTTTTGAGAATGAAGGTCAGTATATTACACGCCCAATTGGGAATGGAAGCACATTTCAGATCAACAGTAGGAAGATATCCTGCTCACAAAATGACTACCAAAAATGGAATAAGACTTGTTGAATTGTGTCGGACATTTGATCTTCAGGTAATGTCGATGTTCTATAAACATAAACCAAGCAAACAGAAGACTTGGCGTTCGCCGGGTAATTTGAATGGTGAGAAACATATTGACCATTTTGCAATCTCAAGAAGAGCAATAAAAGAGATTATGAACGTAAAAGTGCAGAGGGGTGCAAGGTTTGACTCTGATCACTGCCTTTCTAAGGTAAAGATGAATTTCATTCCTCTCAGGAAGACTCCGAATACTGGAAATAGAACTCGGAGATTTGATGTGTCGAAACTTAAAATCAGTCAGGAAGTTAGGGAGCATTATCATCAGAACTTGACCTTTGAATCTAAGAATTGGACTGACATGGCTTTTAAGACCCAGCAGACAGCTACCGCCACAATTCTGGCAGCTCCTAAACGAAAACATCGGTGGTGGAACGAAACCTGTGATAATGCACTGGCTCAGAGAACAGATGCATGGAGAAAATGGAATTCGACCAAGGGTCAGGAAGATTTTGATGCATTCCGTGATGCGAAGAAAGTTGCAGCCCGAGTGTTCCGATGTGCAAAGCGATCGTATGAGAAACAACAGATGGAACAGATCGATCAGAATTTCCGTAAGAACAACGTTAGGGACTTTTATCAAACCTTTGAATCTATCATGCCCCTAGTCTGTGCTTTAGAGATGACACAGGAAAGCTAGGTATGAACGACAGGGAAAATTGCAACAATTTGGCTCAGTATTTCAACAAGTTGCTCAACTGTGATGAGCCATCGCTAAAACTATCCTACTCCCTTCCCATTCAAGGTCTGCCCAATTCTCAGACACCTTGTAAGACTGAAATTAAGCTGATCATAGACAGTCTGAAAGCTGGGGAAGATTCCATAGTGGCGGAACTACTGAAGCTGGCGAATGAGGATACTCTGGACATATTAGTCTGCCTCTTCCAGGAGATTTGGAGAACGGGTACTGTACCAGTTGAATGGCAATCAGCACTGATCCATCCTCTCCACAAAAAACGAGACAAGAATAACGTTGACAATTACAGAGGTATGTCGATAGTTCCTGTTCCTTACAAGATTCTTTCCAAAGTACTACTTAACAGAATCGAAGCTCATCTTGATCAACAGATTGGCGAATACCAGGCTGGTTTCCGTAAGGGCCGATCCTGCCCAGAACAAATTTTTAATCTGAAGAACATCATCAGATACAAGAAAACTGGGGGGTTTGAATATGTGGTCTTATTCGTGGATTTCAAAAAAGCATACGATTCGATTGATCGAGAGTCATTACTGAATGTTCTGGAAGAGTTTGGGGTGGATGATTCGTCCATAAAATTTGATTAAACAGACTCTCACCAACGCAATATCTAAGGTAAAATTCAAGAATGAAATCTCAGAGCCCTTCGAGATAAAAACTGGTGTCTGACAAGGAGATGGACTTTCTCCTCTTCTTTTCAATTGTATCTTAGAAAAGGTAGTTCGAGAATGGAGAAAATCACTGAACAAAGAAGAAGGAAATGAAGATCAGTTTCGATTAGGCCCCAAACACAAAGGAGTGTATGTTGACTGTCTGGCGTTCGCAGACAACGTAGCCATATTTGCAAACAACACCAATTCAGCAATCAGGAAGATAAATCGTCTGAAAGAAACAGCAGAGAAAGTAGGACTACAAATTTCATTTGAGAAAACGAAATGTATGACTAACATCCGTGAAGGTCCAGAATGGTTGTTCACCGACCATGGAATGATTCGAAGAGTCAAGAAGTTTAAATACCTTGGTGAAGTAATCCACGAGAATGGGCTAGAACAAGAAGGGACCAATATCCGCATCCTGAAACTAAAGCGAGCGTTACAACTGACTAAAAACATCTACAATAAGAAGATGCTAAGTATCGGAGCCAAATTAAGGCACTACAGCACTGTTGTCAAACTAGAAGGTTTATATGCTTCGGAGACCCTGTGTATGAATCAGACAGGACAAGTCAATCAGCTACTTAAAAGAGAACGCAGACTACTATGGAAGATCTTGGGCAACAGATGGGTTGACGGACAGGTTCGACTGATATCAAATAAAGAAGTATACAGAAAGATGGAACCGATGACAACAGCAATTAGAAAACGAAGATTGCTATTTTATGGACGCATGAATAATGAGCGGCTCACAAAGATAATCTGGAATTTTCTCAAACCGAAGATCTCCAAGTTGAAATGGTTCCAAGAGTGTGAGACAGGTGGGCATTACGGAGGATAAAATCAAAGACAGGAATAGTTTCAGAAGGATGATGAAAAGCTATCAGGGTTTTATGGTGGAGGCAGAACCCAGAAGACGAAGAGGAGCAGAAGAACAAACTGATAGATGGGCTCAAGAGATACTGACAAGATGTCAAAGTCGGCAAACGAACAAGACGCAGCCACTGAAATGAGAGTGGTTGTTAACACGCAGTCATAGAGGCTCAAGTCGACAGTAAAAAAAATACACAAAACACTGCAATTAAAGCAAATTTTCAAAAGAATTTAGTGTAAGTACGTAAATTAAATGCCTCTATTGTGGAGTATGCTGCTAATATCAAACATTATAAGTCTACTGGCGAACGGTAGCAAATAGTTTGCATGGTAGATACAAGCCGAGGAAGACATTGGAGTATCCACAGGGGAAGTCAGCTTCAAATGCTTTTAAGAATGTAGTCATAGCTCACTTAGAATGCTTTCAAGAAGGGATTTCCTGGCATCGTTGGTAAAAATTCACATTCAGCAATTTATCAATGCAGTTTTGAAATACATATATTGAATCCAAAGTTGATACAGTGTGTCCGCATAGTCTCTCCACAGCAGCGGGTCTCGTTGAACGTTGGCAGCACATTCATGTCGCTGTATACGCAAAGTCTTACCACAGCAGTTCGCATAAGTATGCACTTGTTCCGTGTTGACCTTCAACTGGAGTGATAGGGTGGAGAATACCGGTTCATTATTGCTGACAGTGAGTGCCTGTGCGTGACAGCATTGATGCTGTAAGTTGTGTTCTTGTGTAAGCTGAGTCTAGTGGAAATGCTTACTACTGAAGAGCGTGTGTTTATATTGGAAGCGGTTTTCCATGCTGGTGGAAACTTTGCAGAGCACAGTGTGATAGTGTTGAGTACCGCATTACTTAATTTGATGTAATTGTTTTCCTTGTAACAACATCACATGAATGTACTGCCAACCCAACACGTCCTGCAAGGAGACACACGCGCTGCGGAGAGACTTTGCGGACACTGTGTAGTTCCTGCCTTAGAATAGAAAAATTGCTGAGCTAATTTCAAACATTACAAACCTTATATGCGCCAAGCCATGAGTTTACTGACAGAAGATGAGTGGGTATCAGTGGCGTACCGACAAGGGGGGTAGGGTTAGTGTTTAAATACCCCCTCCCCAGAGACATTTGTTTACTTGAATCTTTATATCGTCTGATCTATTACCTGTTTTACACTACCGCTAGAAAGTCTTCTTTACTCCTGTATATATTTTAAAAGTGATCACGTTCGTCACTTGGTAAATGTCCTGCACTCTACTCGGGGCGAGACGACTCCCTCAAAGTTGGAGCCAGGCAAGGATTAGGTTTACTTTCCCAGTGTACGGTCAGTAACTATTTTCACGTTGGTTCGGGGCAAGGCTTATAAACTACCGAGGTTGCCTCAATTTTCACTCACCAATCAGCGCTCATGACTTCACAAGATACCAAACGCGCCATGTGGGGAACGTAACGAAACTATCAACATCAGCTGTTGAGTACGCAAAGAGCAGTTTATTCTCATGAAATTATTGGCAAATGGGTGATAAAATAACTGAATGCAGCCTACGTACATTTTTTGTTGTGATCTTCTTGAATTTATTGGAAATTCACCTAGACTCGGTAGCACTATCGTGGGTGTTAGTGACTTCCAATAACCACTTCTTATGCAAGATAGAATTGGAATGTTTCATTCTGATGAAGAAAATTGTTATCACAGCTGTCTCAACCCCACCAGACGGTACGTCAGGAACTTCTCTCTACACAAAATCTTTCGTTCTTCTTAGAACGTTCTTGCCTCATTGAAATCCGTATTTTCCGTGAAATGTGACGAATTTTGCTGAAATGTGCCGGAACTGGTTTAGCCAAGTTTATGAGGGATCGGTCATACCACCGTATGACAAGTGTTTAATCCAGGTTGGTAATGCATAATCGTGTTGAGTTTGCATTCCATAGGTTAAGTTCCCAAGTTGTGGAAATTTATCTTGGAACTTGTGGGCTACATAACCTGCAACATAAGCCTTGCCATCTTCCTCACTTTGTTCCATGATATTGACAATGAAAGACTCGGGTTGCACATTGCTCCCTAAGGTTCGTTCTTGAAGCATGTTACTTGATTCAGACACTATGCCAGCTTTGTTTAGTGCTTTAGCAACTGCATATTCATCTGAATCTGGATCAGCAGCGTTTGCTTGCTTTTGAATTACTTCTGGATTTTTTCCTAAAATAATCATCCTCAGTCTGTAAATGCAGTTAAGGGAAGAAGGATGATCGTGTAAGCCACCACGGGTTCGCAATTGTGAAAAGAGGGTTTCCAGTACATCTTGATTTAGCCTATGTGTGATAATGTACTTTGTATTATGCCTACGGGCCATATCTTGGTACAGAAGTTGAAGGGATTTTATTGAAATGATGATTGCTTTCTGGAATATTTGCAAAGAATTTTTACCAATGCAAAGAGAATTACTCATGAAATTTTCCATCTAGTCTAGGCGTATATAAGGGGGAGGGGGGCTGAGGGCGCTCCAGATCAGCCCTCCCAGAAAAGCCAACTTGGTACAACATACAATGTATTTCACAGTAGTCTACTTTTAAGAAATAATTATCAATTTGTAAAGGAAATGAGTGTTTACGTTTCTGCTTTATAAATTGACAAGTAGCCCATTTAGATATTTTCCATTCATTCTACATAGGCTATAATAGAAAATTCATTAAGTACTCACAATTTTCCACGATAGTCAGCCCCCCCCCCTCGAAAAAAATTGTATATACGCCCCTGATAACATGTACGAAATATGACAAAAATATTAACAGCTTTAAAATCATCCTAGCAGGTCATCGAAACTTAAAGAGTAGGCCAGCTAGGCTCACTTACCATTTGGTATTAGATTCCTTGGGAATCTTAGCTTTATATTAAGCAATTCGGCCCTGTAGTCTAATTCGAAGTCTTCACTCTTAAAGTGGAGGGAACATAATTATCCTACTTGTTTGAGGGTTGCAATGATATTTTCGCTTACATGCAGCAATCCACTGATTGCGAATGCATGCATCTTTAGGCATCGTGAAAAACGACAACTTTATAATAACTGTGACAAACTGCCACAGCATATCTTTGACCTGGCATGATTATAAACAAAAGGGCTTAAAACACGTGTTTAAACCACTGCAATCCTTAGAATATAATGTGTGGGAAAGCTGACTTTCCTTGCATATCTCGCGCCTCGCGCGCTACGAGGAAACGTGTGACGTCACGTCCTTTCCCTTCCCTCCGCGATCCCCTCGCCTAAGAGCTCCATATTGAGGCAACCTCTGTAGTTTACTAGCCTTGGGTTCGGGGTGCTTTAATTGTGTGTGTCCGTTTCATTAAAGATAATTAGTTACACGAGGAGTATTTCTAATTTATTTCTATGAATCATAAAGATAAAGCCATCAAGGTAGACAGATTTTGAGAGTCAATAATAGCTAATGGCAGTAAGAACATGGCAGCCAAGTTTTATTTTTCTCCCATATAATATCAATATTATAAGCAGTCACCTATACACCACTACATCATTCCATTTTTAATATTAGTTACTGTTTTCCATATTTTATAAAAGATGTATTTTTTTGTCATTTTATGGTGCTGAAAAAATAATAAGGCCTAAAATTGTTTTCAGGCAAAGAGAATGTTTATTCAATTATTGTGCACTGTATATTAATCGAAATATCATTGTAATAATGTGTATGATGATGATGACTAAGTGGCAGAACAGCAAGGTCATCTGCCCCTTGTGTAATGTAATATATTAATGAATCCTCCAGAAGGAAAGCCTGCATACGCCACTGGGTAAGGTACCTTGAAATGGTTCTTCATGGTTCCCCATTTTCATCTCCAGGCCAACGCTAGGATGTTACCTGTTAAGAGGCCATGGTCGCTACCTTCCAACTCTAAGGCTCCTTTTATAGTTGCAAGCATGTGAATTAACATTGGTCAAATGGGACCATTTTATAGTTACCTGCTCCCGTCTCACGGTCAGTTTCTCCCGCCAGGCATGTGACTGAGGCGGGTCGGAACAATCAGGTGGCCGCCACGCGGGTGGGACCAAAGCCTTATGGGAATGTTTATAGTTGACGCGTCATGCCGAGCGTTTCAGTACAGTTTATATTCTCGTTGAGTGTTAACCCTGGACAATGGAGGCTGGATTAGATACCGAAGTGCTCATCAGTGAAGTGCAGTGTAGACCGGTGTTATGGGATCCAAGCAATGTAGACTACAAATACCAAGATCTTTGGAATAAGGCGTGGGAGGAAATCTGCAGCATTATCATCCCTACTTATGAAGAAAGTGGTGACAATCTCAAGAAAAAATTAGGTGAGTTCTCATTTTCTATTATTATCTGTTTGTTTGAATTACAAACTATAGCAATTAGTTTTATTACACAACATTACAAACCAAAATACATAATATCCGAAATCAATCATTTACAGTCTAGATTTTTGATTCCTGAGATGGCACGCTGCCAACACTCACGAAGTACTGAGAGTAATGGTCCCTTATAGATGCACTTGACATACCAATTCCCCTGTCGCGTGGTCGTGGTCCGAAATCTTCAAATCCGGTCACAGTGAGTGAAACCATCTCTTATTCTAGTGAAGTTGTGCAAAACACAGCAGGCTTTTACAATGTCAACTGCAAGATTAGTGTCAACGTTTAGAGGACGATGAAAAATTCGCCATTTGTTGCTTAAAATTCCGAACGTGCACTCAATATATATTCGAGCTCGAGTCAATCGATAGTTGAATATTCTCTTGTTGTGGTTCAGATGTTTTCTGGAATAGGGTCTTAGTACACATTCACTAAGAGAGAAAGCTTCACCTGCAACTAATACGTAAGGGACTATAGAGTTCACAGTTCCTGGCAGTGGTCTTGGTGGAGAGAAGTCAAGCAATCCGTTAGTCATCTTATTCCAAAATAAACTATTTGAGAATACAGTGGAATCACAATTTCTCCCATAAGCACCTACGTCGATGAAAGTAAAACAGTAGTTGGCATCACAAATTGCCATTAAACAAATTGAAAAAAAAAAAACATGTTTGTAGTTTATAAATAGGGACCCACTGTGCTGAGGCTTTACTAAACGAATATGCTTGCCGTCAACCGCCCCCACACAGTTCGGAAAGTTTGCTTTACTTTCAAAGCCACAGCTGATTTCTTTCCATCCTTCTGCAGACGGTTGATCCATACAGTAATTTCTCAGCACTGTCCACAATATCATACATACTTCACGTACTATTTTGGAAATACTTGTTATTCCCATTCTGTATGTGTAGTGAAGATCGGTGAATGTATTTCCACTTGCGAGATACCTGAAAATAATAAAATTTTCTATAGCATAGTTCACGTGCTTGTGCCTATGGTTCTTTAATTTCTCCTCTGTTTCTTTCCAGCTGAAAAACTTCGATCCAGATGGAAATCATCAAGAGATTCATACATGAAGATAAAAGGGAAAGCTCAAGTTCTCAAGACTGGGTCAGCGCCATCAAAACCGATAAAGTATATCTATTATGAACAAATGAAATTTTTAGATAAGTTACAGCAGAGGCCTACTAATTTTAACTTTCGCCCTGAAACGTCTGAAGACCCTGTCGACAACGACATCGAAGGTGATGAAATGCGTGATAATCCTTCAGTTACGGAAAGTGGTGTCGGAAGGGAGCTCAACATAACTGCTAACATTAAAGAGAAAAAGAGGCAACAAACGGACTCTTTTGGGGAAAATATTTTGAGATTATTAAAAAGCAGCAAAGAAACAGAAGACGATTCTGACCGGTCTTTCCTATTATCCTTACTTCCACATGTGAAGGCTTTCAATGAAGACCAAAAATTAAAATTCCAAAGTGAAGTGCTCCAATTAATAATGAATATTAAACGGAGAAATTATGCACCCATCGCTCCAAATGTTACTCTTTCCGGAAACAAGAATTACGCACCCTACCCTCATTATGATTCCTATAATGCACACTATACAACACAAACTGTTGCGGTTCAGTCCCAGCTGCGTTATGACCCAAACCAACCTTCTACTTCATCTGTGCCTGATCCAGGTCAATCCCAAATTAATTATAACCATCCACATCAACGCCAGTCTTCGTCTGTTTGCTTAGATGAATCGACACATTCTTGGGAATCAGCAAGTACCGATTAGTTCTTCATGTGAAATTACAAATAAACAATATACATGATCCGACAAAGGACAATGAACATTAAACAAAGTTAAAGTTGCAAATACAAATATAATGTTTGAAATAATGTGCATTTAGTTGTTTATATAGTATTTAATAAATCTGTAGATTAAAGAAATTAAGAATGTAATTCTACTTCTGTCTATGACAAACGAAAAATACACATAACTCCGAGTTACTCAGAGCCGCTCCATTGGACGAATGGGCATGGAGTGGTTTCTTGTAATATGGAACTGACATTCTATTTTTCCAAATAATTCGTCAAATGATTTTAGAGCCATCCTAAAATAATTGAAAAACTTAGTTTCGTCTTCTCGTAGGTCGGTGTAGAGGGTTTCGAAAGCTCCTATCACATCTCTTTGAATGTTAAGAGGATGGACACTAAAACGCCGTTTCCTCTTCTTCTTTCTCGCCATTATCTCGTAGAGGTACGCAGCTGCGATCACTTTAGTTGTCAACCCTGCCATAGTGCATGCTCGACTGTTTCTAAACTATGAAAGGGTGCTGGCTTCAAGCATGTGGCATGTAACTAGTCATATTTCATTAGCACCTCTTTTAGGCTAAACAAACGGGCGAACGGCCATAAAAACCACTGGCACATATATATTCATTTAACCTCCTCCCCGACATAACAGAAATAAGAATATTAAGGTGTAGAAAATAACAACTATAAGAAATGTGGTATGAACGAGGGTTTCTTCAGAACGTACTATAAGTTAAAATAAGTGGACTTAATTATTAACAATTACTTTCTTCGTATGATTCTAGCTAATTCTCTTACTTTTATCTCATATCTTCAGTTATTTAATACTGTGCCCGTTTGGATCGAGATCCAACGACCACATTTTGTAAAATACCGACATCAGATTAGCACGAGAAAATATATCTCAGGGTCTATCTAGGTGAATACTTGGGTCCAATCTGGCATCCCTGATCTCGGTAATTCACAAGTAAGGTAAGGTGAGAAATTATTTTTGAACTAGCACATTCCTTAACATCTCAATTTATTTATAGATAAAAATATGATTTGAAAGGCAAAAACCTCAACAAAGATAAAACAAATCACACATGAGAAATCAACAGTCCCTAAAATATTACTAGAATGTCGCAGATGTGATAATCAGAAAATTAATTAGTCCATTCTGATATCCAAAAAAAATCAAAAAGTATATTTACACTGGCAATCACTGTTCAATAAAGATTTCTGAGTGATCCCTAAAATTTACATGTTCGTAGTTCACTTTTCGAAAGATTGCATTTGATTTTTCAAATATTCGTAGCAAAACTTTTCTAAAAAAAAATTTAAAAAGACACTTGATTCATTCGGTGTTATTCCAAAATTAGACTTATTTGGAAAAATTATCATATCACTGATTCGTTGTTTCATAACAATATCAATACTCGACTGACATAAAGTCGAATGTTAATAATTGTTCATAAAGGTTTTCAATTTCAAAAAAAAATTGTTCAAAAACTTTTCATAATATTTTGAAAATTTAACTTTCTTCTTTCCTCACTTTCATTTGTTTAAATGTCACAAAAAATTTAAATTATTTTCATATGTTATTAACATTACACAAAAATTGTTGTAAACAATATAAATTATTGCTATCCACCATCAGCGGGTTAAATCATTTAACTCTTCACCAAAATTTTTTTAATGAAAAATTTACTATCACCAAACTTTTCATATAATCTCACAAAAAAAAAATATAAAACAAATATTTATTGTTATTAATTAATTTCAAAATTTCCCTTCACTTTATTTATAACAAATTTTCTCAACCTCTCACATGATGAATATTTTATGTGCTGATTTCCACTGTTATTATTATTATTATTATTATTATTATTATTATTCCACTAATAAAAATTCATTAATTAATTATTTTAAATCATTTGCACTTATCATCTTTTTTTTTCCTCGGTCAGGTTCAACAGATCTAAATTTATGTTCTTCAATTATTTATTCAGGCATACCATCGGAACTTCGAGTTGATCCAGAAAAACAATTATTAAATATTTGGATTAACAGAATAGTGAAATCTGACAAGAATATGGGGCGGTCCACATTGCCTAACGCTTCTTTTACAAATTTAGCCCACAGGCTCTTTCACATATACGCACATCCTCGTGTGCCCACAACTACGGGAACAAAACCCACTTGGATGACCCCCAAGGTCTCCACAACTACGGGAACAAAACCCACCTGGATGACCCCCAAGGTCTCCACAACTTCAAGTGTCGCCAAACGCACACTAAAAACATCACCAAAATATTATGCACACATCATCATTTTTTTTCATATATATATATTTTTGTAATATTCTGTCAATTACTAGACTGTGTTCTTCAGTGTTATTTTACCAATTAAATAAATTCGGGCCAATATCTCCTTGCCTCCCATTTACATAAATTCTCCCTAACTTGATACATTAAATACCTGCCGTTCCTTTCTTTTCATCTGAATATATATTTTTCTTAGTGCTTTTGGAAGAAATAATTCTGAGCTCAAAAATCGTACTACTTTATTCTCTTCATCCATAAACTCATTTAAATTTATTTAAACTTCCAAACTTTTATTCAAAAACAAACAAAGTTATTTAATTTAAGTCCATTCAACTAATTAAATTCATCCACAAATTAATATTATTATTACAAAAAAAGTCTCCCACAAGTCCAACCCCTCCTCCACATGGTGGGAGACGGGCAACAGCATGAAGTAGGGGATTGCCTGTAGGGGTGAAGTACAGTGGGGACTTTGTGTGCCCCGGGACCGCTACGGTAGCTGTGAAGGCTCTATGGGAACCCTGAAAAGTGACGGCTGACGGGGCTCTGGTGAAGCTACGATAGGCCTAGCAAGCCAGTAGTGGATATCATATTTGCTTTCAAACCAGGAACAGGCCTCGGAAAGGACGGATGCAAACGACGACGACCCGGATATGCTAATGGACTACGAGTTGGGACATTAAACATACAGACACTGACAGGAAAAGTGGAGGAGATTGTAGATGTGATGGAGAGAAGAAAACTGGATGTACTGGGCTTGGCAGAAACAAGATGGAAAGGAGAAGGTCGCAGAGAACTGAGGAAAGGGTACCGGTTGTACTGGAGTGGGAACAGTGAAGGAAGGAGCAGCGGAGTAGGAGTAGTTGTGAGAGATGGAATGAAGGAAGAGGTAAAGGGAATAAGTGACAGGATCATGAAGATCAGAGTAACTGTAAAGGGAAGAAGCCTGGAGATAGTCCAGGTATATGCCCCTCAAGTTGGATGTACAGCTCAAGAGAAGGAAGACTTTGAGGAGCTACAACAGCAGTTGAATGGTCAGAGCATCATTGTCATGGGAGATTTGAATGCACATGTAGGAAGTGAAAGGCAAGGATATGAAAATGTATTGGGAGAAGAAGGATGGGGTAGCAGGAATGAAGAAGGGAGAAAGTTGCTGGATTTTTGCAAGAGAAACGGTTTAGTGGTAGGCAACTCCTGGTTCCGGAAGAAAGAAAGCCACAAGGTAACGTGGTACAGCAGTGATTTAACAAAGAAATCTTTGGTAGATTACATGCTGTACGACTGGGAAATGAAGAGAAGTGTCAGAGATATAAAGGTAATACCATCAGAGGCCTTAGATAGCGACCACAGAATACTTGTAATGAACCTGGGAGTTGTTAAGGATAGCAAGAGGACAGAGTACCAGGAAAGGAGAATCAAAGTATGGAAACTCAAGGAAAAGGAAGTCAAGGAAGAATTCCAGAAGATAATAAGGGAAAGGATGCCAACAGACAATCCTAAAACAGGGGAAGAGGAATGGAAGCAATTCAAAAACACAATGGTGGAAGTTGCAGTGGCAGTATGTGGAAGAACAAGCAACAGAAAGCGGTGTAAAGAGACACCATGGTGGAATGAGAGAGTAAAAGAAGCTGTGGGAAGGAAGAACAAGGCTTTCAGAGTGTGGTTCCAGGAAAGAACTGATCTGGCAAGGGAAGATTATAAGATAAAGAAGAAAGAAGCAAACAAGATTGTCGCAGAGGAGAGGAAGAAGTGGATGGTAAAGTGGACAGAGATGATGGAGGAAGACAGCAGAGGAAATAAGAAAGTACTTTATGGGATGGTCAAAAGTAAGAGAAGAGGTCTGCGAGAGGATGTGGTAATGATGGACAAAAACGGAAATGAGGTACACAAGAAAGAGACACTCAAGACAGTGTGGAAAGAGTACTTTGAGGATTTGATGAATCAAAATGGTCATAGGGAGGAAGACAATGTATTGGAAGATGGAGAAGACAACACAGGAATGGAAAAGGACCTGACTTGGAGAGAACTGGAAATGGCTATAGACAAGATGAAAGGAGGAAGGGCACCAGGTGTGGATGAAGTGAGTGTTGAAATGGTGAAGGCAGCAGGGGAGGTTGGGAAACAGTGGCTGTACCGTGTGATGAGGGTGATATGGAAGGAGAAAAAGACCCCAGAAGATTGGAAGAAAGGATTAATTGTCCGAATATTTAAGAAAGGAAGCAGAAAGGAGTGCAGAAATTACAGGGGAGTCACACTCATACCCCACTGTGCAAAGATATATGAAAAGATATTAGAAAGTAGAATACGAGCCAAAGTGGAGAGAAAATTGAGAGAGGAGCAGTATGGATTCAGACCTGGGAGATCAACAGTGGATCTCATATTTTCAGTGAGACAGCTCCAGGAACACCACTACGAATTTG
Source organism: Meconema thalassinum (assembly GCA_946902985.2). Taxonomy (NCBI): domain Eukaryota; kingdom Metazoa; phylum Arthropoda; class Insecta; order Orthoptera; family Tettigoniidae; genus Meconema; species Meconema thalassinum. The sequence goes on along the minus strand of OX336395.1, from coordinate 16,291,229 downwards.
GAGAGGAACTGTTGATGGTCTTCCTGGACATCGAAAAGGCCTATGATAGTGTGTGTAGGGAGAAGGTTTGGAAAGCAATGGAAAACATGGGACTGGAAAAAGAGACTGTAGGCAGAGTGAAGGAGATGTATTGTGGAAGTGTGAGTTGTGTGAAAGTTGGAGGGGAAAGAACAGACTGGTTCAGACAAATTAGTGGCCTGAAACAGGGTAGTGCGCTGTCACCCCTTCTCTTTATTGTGGTTATGGACGAGGTAATGACACGGATAGCAGGAAAGATAGGAGAAGATAAGATGAAAGCAATGGTGTTAGCAGATGATCTCATGGTCTGGGGAAACAAGGAGGAGGAAATTCAGGAGCAACTGAAGGCTTGGGAAGAAACAGTGGGAGAGTACGGATGGAAGTTCAACATTAGTAAATGTGAGATCCTGTTAACGACCAGGAAAAAGGACAGACCAATGAGTGGGATAACACTTGGAGGTGGACAGCTGAAGAAGGTGGAAAGTCTCAAGTACTTGGGAAGTATAGTGGAGGAAAATGGGAGAAATGACAAAGAGATTACGGAACGTGGCAGACAGGCAGAAGCATTTCTGAGAAGCATTAGGAGCTTAGTGTGGAATAAAGATGTCCCACAAAAAAGCAAGGAAGTGTTATACAGAAGCTACTATATCCCGATACTGACCTATGCTTCAGAAACATGGACAACGAAGAAAAGAGACATAAGCAGAATACAGGCAGGTGAAATGAAGTTCCTGCGAAGTAGGATCGGAGTAACAAGAAGAGACAGGGTGAGGAATGAAGAGGTCAGGGAAATGGTGAAAGAGGAGCCCTTGCAAGGTAGGATTGAGACATCAAGACTTAGGTGGTAAGGACACTTAAAGAGAATGGATGAGAAGAAGATTCCCAAGAGGATACATGAGATGCAGATGCAGAAGAAACGACCAAGGGGAAGACCAAGAGATAGATGGCTGAAAGGAGTGGAGGAATGTGTCAAGAAGAGAGGCGAGGACTGGACCAGAGTGACAGCGGAGAGGTGGTGGGAAGAAAGAACCAAGTGGCGAGGCTTATGTTCCAAACAGACCCAGCCTGGGGCTGGAAACTGTACAAGATGATGATGATGATGATGATGATTACAAAAAAAAAATATTTAGGCATCATCAATGTCATAAATGATTATTATCGCCCTATTCCTTTAATAAATAAATATTTAAATCTCATCTGTAAATGATTATTATTAACATCTCCTATTATTTTTATTTAATGAATTAATTATTTAATCACAATAACAATTAACAATTAATTTAAATTTAGTTCCTAATGTTCGGTATTATCACTCCCTAATTATTTATAACTTTAAATAGCATCGTTATTATTTATAATATTATTAATTTATTCATTTCACACTTGATTATTATTATTATTATTATGTAATTCAAATTATTTAAATAATCCAAGCCTCCATTATTTCTGCTCTCATAATAAGAAATAAAGAAAAATACTTCCATCCCTTGCAATAATCGAAATATTTCATGTCGGAACATGAACTAATGCCTGTCCTGACAAAAATCTAATACTACTGGTTAGTGGATAGTACATGAATAGTTGTCTTACTTCATTCTTGATGTAGAGGAAGGGCGCGTCCTGCGGTGGACACTATTCCAACAGTGTCTTCCCGTGGCCATCTGCCGTATCCATATACCTCGTTCGTCTCCATGTCCTACCAATCCTACGAGTAGTTTTAGCGGCGCATGTTGATATTCGCAGTCACTCGTTCGAAATAACTCCCGCTATCACCAGTATCGTGTAACATGACGAAAAGTTGCTCAGTCATAGACTGGTACAGTACTCCTGTAGATTAGAGAATAAATCTCATATTCAAATAATGCGGTTTCGTTTGCACGCTAAGATAGGAACACCTATTAGCTGCATAAACGAACTGATGAAATAAAACTTCTCCTGATGAAATTCGAAGTGCCTGATGTATAGTCACCACAAGAAATACATCGTTCTGTAGGCTAACTTCTGTGAATGGTTTCGACACTACCATCACCTGACTGTAGAATATGTGACCTGAAAGTCAGTGGATATTCTAAGTCCATTCGCTGCCTAAAGTTAAGTTTGTTCACTCGAACTAAAACTAAGTCGTGCTGACCACTGGTACGGCGACAAAGTCCTCCGACCGTCAGATTCTCGGAGTGTAAACTGTCACTTCACGTTACGTAGTTCCGCACATGAGCAAATGCTCCGTTGTAATGATGTGACTATGTTCAGAATCGTGGCCTTTATATAGTCCAGCGAGAAATTGTTCCAGAACCTTCCATTTCGTATCTCGGCTTCTACTGGACCGATTTTAACGCTTGATAGCTCAAAATCCTTCTCTTGTAATTGCCAGTAAAGTGTGCTAATTTCCTAGCGTCCATCTCTTCTCCTAAAGGTAATTCCAGAAAAATATTTCTCGTGACGTATGCGGGCTCCACGTCATAATCTCACGTCACTCGCCCCTGCGATGTATGCTTCACTCAGCACTCTTGAGTCTCCTCCGCGCGTTATTCAAACCATCCATTCCCTCAATCTCTTCAACTAATAACTCTTCTTTCCAAAATAATAATATCAACAATGTCACGGACGTGTGAACGATCCGGGTATAATACATGTACACAAAAGGCCAAGTGCATGTTATTGCAATGCTCAGGATTAGGAAGGAGGTAATCACGGTCATAAATTAAAACAATCCCAGCATGTGCATAATGTAAGGCCACTGCTAAGCCCCACTTCTATAACCCTCATGAGTGGATCTCTGGAGAGAATACAGAAATCCTAATTGTATTGGTTTATCCTGACCTTAAGTCCACAATGGCAATTAATGCAAACATAATGTTAGCTTCACATAATATACCTTTTGCCACTGATAAGATGCAGCTCAGTGATCAGAACAACATTGTACATTGTCGGTGGTCCCAGGTTCAAGTCACAGGTGGATTAGATATCATAGTTTTTCTTATGTACATGAAAATGGCTCATACTTTCTGTACTATACACAAGCTAACAGCTAAGCACTTCCGTTTGCCATCAACACAGGTTTGAAAATGCAATTCTTAATCCCAAAATGCTATTAGATGATAAGGAAATGTAATGGACGCATGACGGTGCTTAACTCTTTCAGATCTGAAAATGATGTTTCTCATTCGATATATGGTACGATGTTCGGAATAGGACATTCTGCAATCTTAATACCCCTAACATGGTCCATATGACTTGTTTCACAAATATGTTCCCCTTTGCATAGGTAGAATTATGTGTTACACATGACTTGTAAACTTGCACTGAGGGAATCAAGGAATAAATAACATACTGAAGTATATTCAAATTCGCGTCCGTCGAGTTTTCTTTTGTCAAGGGAGACAGGGCAAAGACAGAGAAGTTTTGTAGAGTTCAAATCACAAAGCATTTCAGTTCCTATACATAGGCCAAGTGGGGCCTAGCAGATATTCTCTAGCATTGAGTGTGCGTGGAGACTTAGTGGCGTGGGTTCAGCAACTCACTGTTAATATATAACGTAAATATCAGTCTTACACAAGCAAAGTTGATGAATGTTTTGTAAAGAAATACTGCATGAGTGTGCTGTGCATTTGATGGTATTGAGTTCCTTTTAAAGCAATATTGATCTCAAGAATACTCAAGGTAGGGAGAAACTTAATGTACTTATAATACTTGGCACCTTATGAGGAATGCCTTAATATCACATCCACAAACCTTAACGTAAATATTGTAAACAGGACAAATGGAGTGTATGTTATACACACTACTGTTTCATTCACCAGCCTGTTGGGTTATGGCTAGGACAAGTGTTTGCCCATCTTATTGGTTTATTGCCACTTTACATACTAATGTCAGAGATAAGAATGATGTCCACCAAATTCATTTTAACAGAACCCTTCTGTAATAGGTCCATACAACACAACAGCAAACACACGTGGTTATTTCACTCACAACTACAACAAAATCACACATTCCATGCTTCTACAGAATAACATCCTTCCCACTTGTTCAGAGATCCTGAATGGATATTTGAATAAGGTAAATAGATATCAGGAGAGCCACCTAAAATTTGCTAATATAGTCAACCCTAACTCCAAAATAGTCATCTTCATGAAGATCACACGTTTGATGAAAGGTTGCTCTATCAAGATGCATAATTTTAGCAGGGAAGTCACACAATATGTAAAAAAGTATCTCAGATTTTAAATGACAGTCTAGCTATGGTCACCTTCTTTCGTACAAATTATATTACACGGAATGAACATATCTTCATGTCTGTTAGCTCATGTGCAGAATGAAGAGGCTCTGCAAGCAATGCAGCACATCAAGTTTTATAATTTCACCACAGGATATAGGCAATAAACAACGCAAAGAAGGGTGAGACTGAAGTTTCTGCCTTTGCGTCAGATAATCAGCAGTGCATGGGGATAAGGATGCAATCTTCACTATCGACTTTCTACCGATAACAAAGTCAGTATCATAACAAATCAAAACAGGGCTCTGAGGCCATTTCACTCAGATCGGTTGTAAATACACAACAAACTTCATGGAATACTTATTTTTAATAGGGAGGAAGCTTGTAGTTTTATGTGACCATTAATCTAGCGACCATGAGACACAGGACCTCCATTTTCAAGAGGAATCCCAACCACAGGGCGCGATATTACATTCTGAAGGAATGTTAAAGAATTAACAAGTAACATCAATAGAAGCCTAGTCATTTGTGACGTTATTGGTCTTGTTCTGTGTAATTGGTTCACTGCATGACATACCAAGCCCAGTTAAAGAACAGATAATGGCCTGGATCATCTGACAAAGGCTATCTTCCTAAGAATTTCAACATTCTTTACTAGCAACCTCAATATTGCAATTCAAATGTTGGTATTCCATTTTCGTATAGAAGTTATGAGGAAATTAATAAATGTATCACTGTATTCTGGCAAGGTAGTCTGATGTTTTAGAAACTATTTCAGTCGTGGAATTGGAAGCCAGATTACAGTATACAAAGAATCTCTTATATTATGATCATATACAAAACTGGAGAAGCAAATCATGAATGGAATTTGATGACTTGCAACAAATAACAACCAGATATTAAAAATCCAAAAAAGGCCTTTTTCAGATGAGCCAAACCCAAAATACAATTAAGGCAGGGAGTCCTATCAAGTGCCAGGTCGATAATGTGAATGTTTGGCCCTTAAAACAACAAATATCATATCAACCTATCCAGCAAACAAATCACAGTGAAAACAATATCTTCCATATACACTATGGAGCAAGTATATGATCAGCCAGAAATTACTAGAATTACACAGTGCACACGATCCCCTCAAAAACGTATGACCAAACCTTTGAAAATCTCAGCCACACTTGGTGGAGGAACATCAGATATCATTAAGCATATAACGTGACTTAATAACCATAAAGCTGCTCTCAATATAATTAGGCACTTACAAATCTCGCATCTCCGCCACTTGATGAAGATAGTGCTTCCGTTTTGACATGTGCGACAATCTCTTCAGTCACATTCTCATTGATCGTAACGTCCTTGTTGTCCGCAATATCTTCCTTGATATGTGCTCCCTACAGAGTAACAACAATTTGTTAATAATGTACCTCAGGGGGCATAAGAAATATATTTTGTAGATACATAAGCATGCTAGATATTCTTCTTGTTTTATATGTCTCGGATTAGTTCTCAACTCAATGAATAATTTTAAGAAATTTGACAAGGTTAGAATAGCAACACTGAAGCTGAAATTTCACTGCATTAAGTGCTCATTAGCTGACTTTCACATTATTTATAGTTTTCTGACTTATATTTCCAAGGTTTTGAAAGTTTTACAAAAGAAAATATAAAAAAATACCATACCTATTACTTACAATGTAGCCTATTTGTTGCCATCACAACACAATATACTTTACTTCTGAGAATCCAATTCTTTCATGTAGCAACAGTGCTATAAATTCATCAACAAAATCGATACTATTGTCCTTCATTTTATGAGAAATAAAATAGGTGTTTGATTCAAGATGAAAAGAAACACAAACTTGAATTTATAAAACACACTTGCATTTTGGAACTTTTCTCAAACACGAATTCCAAAATTCAATAACTTAACTGAGAAAACTAATGTTGATATGAGTATCTACAGTTGCACATCATGTGATTGAGTGGTCATGAAGTTAAAGACAATTGAAAACCTCAATGCACAGAGTCCAAGTTTCACTAGCACACGCTTACTAATGTGCCAAGGATTCTTCGAAGTTCTTAACTAATTTAGTTGCACGACTTAAGCTTAAAGATAATGCAGGTTTTGCCATAATAATTCAAGGTTGTTTCAAAAAGGACAACATATAACCAGTTTAAAACTATTATAGACATTTGACAAAATAATCAATAAACAGCCCAAGGAAGCGATTTGACTCAATTCACATTATTAATAAAATAGAGACAAAAAACATAAACTCTTCTGTTGTTCAGTTTCATAATTGAAATTAAAACTGATTAAAACAAACTACATAACTTTAAAAAAGGATTTGAGAATAATCCAAGGTGGGAAATAATGTACACAGTCACCTGGCAATCAAGTTCTTCTTTAACAAATGCATCTTCAAATACATCATCAGGTGCTTCAATTATCATCCCCACTGGCCTATCAGAGGGTGGCTGCTCATTCAAATCCTGGGAAGTAATGAACACGCATGACTATATATAAAAATTAAAGAATATGAGCTAATGATTATAATAGGAATAATAACAACAATAATAAGAGGAAACTGATGCCACACATTTGCTGACAACCTATCACATTGCCAAGCACCTAGAACATGTCTTATTCCTCCGGATTTGGCCCTGAAAATACTAGAGAAAATTGTAAAATTCTCACAGATTACTTCCATGATCCTTTAACCTGCGATCCTCCTGAAGGAAAAATATTAATAAATATTATAATTATGAATTTACAGTAAATAAAATAATTATTTACATTGATCACCACTTCTCTATAATTAATGTAAAGTTTCAACCTGATGGACCCAAACTCAGAACAGTTAAAATATCCACGAATGGATCTGGAATGTCTTAAAATTCAAACAATATCCTTGCAAATATCACCAACCAAAATCCTTCCAATCGGATGGCATTATAAGATACACTATTGGGTGCTTCCCGGATTATTGGGGTTCTTCCTCGAAAACGTAAGGACAGATGATTGAACAAGACCAGCGATAAGGCCATAGACTTTCCTATTCTAACTGTGCACTTCCAATAATATAACTGGCATGAATTCATCAAAAAATAACAGGCATGAATTAATCAAAGCCCAGAAAGAAGCCTCAAGAATCATCAGACCTGAAGAACGCACATTACGTCAAAATAGACCGACAGAAATAGATCAAAATTGAAGACTCCACGGGAAGAACGGGGTAGCCACATTATGTATATTTTTCATACGAGCCAATTTAAACTTTAACACTAAAAAGAAATACTTAGAACACCCCAATTGAGTGTAAGCAATATAGTTACTTAGGCAAATTTATTTCTTATAAAGAAAGTTAATGTAATACAAATAACAACTAATGTTAAATTTTGAAAAAGTGACAGGATATGGGACGTTCTTTCCGTTTCCACTAAATATAAAAACCTCTGTATCTCGGTAACGTATGGCTTTATTTGAAATTCATTTCAACTGATCTGTAGTTATGATGGCTGGCCACCAGAGTGCGTCCCGAATAAAATGGACTTACCCCGTTCATTCCGTGTTGTTTTTTATTACACGGAAAATAGTACAAGATACTGGAACGAAACAAACTATCACATTACTAAGTACCTGTTTTATGTCTTAAACATCCGGATGAGGCCCTGGGAATAATAAAGAAAACTGTTAACTTCTCTCAGATAACTTCCATGACCTTTTAACCAGCGATACTCCTGAAGAAGAATTCTGATTTGAGCAACCGATTCCAAAGCCGGATTCAGAACTCTCTTCATTAGAAGAAATCGAGGCAGTATTCCATGAACTTAAAAATAGCTAAGCTCCAAAGGAAGATGTAATATTGAGATTATGTGGTGAAAGCATAGCTGAGAAATTTCAAGTAATACTTATAGATTTATGGAGAAAATTCCTGAAGACTGGAATTGCAATCTAATTCACCCACTACATAAAAAGGGGCAGAGAACAGACATCAATACCTACGGAGGAATATCCTCACTATCACTCGCGAAAAAATTATCTCTAAAGCAGTATTCACGGGACTAGAAAACCAAACTGAACTTCCAATTGTCGAATAACAGGCATGATTCATAAATGGCAGGTCCAGTGCAGAACAAATTCTCAATCTCAAAACCCCCTTGCAAATCCATAAAGCCAGGCAAACAACGCTCACTTTGGAGACTTCAGGAAAGCTTGCGACTCAGTAGACCCACGCACACTATTCAATATTCTAGAAGTATTGAAAGTTGTCAGGAAAACAAGATAATTGATTCAACAGACACTGACAGCCATAACTTCAATAGTTAAATTTCAGTCAGCCTTCTGACCGTTTTCATATTAGCACAGGACTTTGACAAGGAGACGACTATCTCCGTTATTGTTCAATCGTGTACTTGAATAGTTACCAGGACAAGGAGAAAAAGACGATTGGTTGACGAATAAACGTTGGCCTATGCAGATGATCTAGCAATTCTATCTAACAATACACAAGAGGCAGTTCAGGTCCTTGAAAGAATTCACGAAATTACAGCTAATACGGGATTCCAAATGCATGGACGAATCCGCTGGTCCTCTAGACGGGAAACCTCTGAAGACTTAATTCGGCAAAAAGTCAGCAAGTAAATACATTCAAACCCCGCGGCATAGTAGTCTTGAAGAATCACTGGACCTTAATTTGTGAGGAATTCAAACGACAATAATTTCATATGATTGACCGAGAATCGAACCTTGAGCACCTTGGACAGTACTTTACTTCATGTTTGAATCGTGACGCAAACAAAGAGAGAACATCAAAATTACAGAAGGCTTATACCAACAGCTGTAATTAATAAATCAACATCTAAGACATTATACCACAGCAATCAAAGCTGAAGCACTGTGTGGCTCAGAAACATTGATCATTGAAGGTAGATCTCTTAGTGAGGACATAGAGAAACAAGAAAGGAAAATCCTTGGTCCAGTCTGCTCAGAAGGAATCTGGGTGAAACGGAAGTGTCGGGAGATTTATCAGCATTCTGAAAAGATCACTGACACCTTCAGGAAAAGGCAATCTAAGTTCTACTGCAACATTCCCAAAATGAACCATCACAGGTTCACAATAATTATTCTCAACTTTGCTCTCTCAATGAAAGTCAAGAACCAGAGACTTAGTGAAATAGACAAAGAACTTCAAAAATTGGCATCTCAGAAGAAATTACATAAGATCGACCCCAGTTTAAAACAGTAATTAACAGCCGCCATTTTGCTGAGAAAATGAATACAAGGAGCAATAAATCATGGACTGAAGAATGGAGGTGTTAATATTATTATTAGGAAATATAAAAGCAATCATTACAGATACCGATTCCTATTTGGTAGGGGGCCAATAACATAATTAGTTGGTTGGTTCCACAGTTTAGGGGATGTGAAAACGCGGTCATGTAGCCCCGTGTACTTTGGGTGTGTGTATAATCTGTATGCTAACTGCTGTTAATTGTGATGGTAGTATTAGTGAGTGATTTCTGTAATTCAGGTAAGGATTGCAGACATTCAATTTTCATGCAGTTCCTACTTTTGCCACCAAATGCTACCTACAACTACAACTAGTTGTGAACTTGGTTACTAGATGCTACCACAGTCGGCTCCTGGCGACGAACGTTAAGACTTAAGAGCATTAGTCAAATCTAACCTATAATTTAGCTTCACACAAGTGTAATTAGAGGAAGGTTCTTTTTACATGCCATAAATCTATGACATGCGACCGCCGGTTTTACTTTCCCTCCGAAAGAAGGCATACTGAGGGATATTCAGCGCTCTTAAAAAATCTGACGATATCGGCCAGGTTTGAACCTGCGTCCTTGGGCATAGAAGCTTAGTTTGCTACAAATTAGGCCACCGAAGCGATAACCTAGATGTTGGGCCCCTAAAAAGAGAATTATCACCATCACTATTTGGTAGTATTAAGTCACATGACACAATTCCTATTAATTACCCAAAGATTTCTCATGCTCATCAGTAAGGTTCACAATAGATGTAACAATGTATGGAACTAAAATACAACTTACAATCTCAGAGAATTCTTCTGGTTCACATTTGATAGATGGTTGGCCCTCCATAATGTTGAGGAATCTACAACACAGGATAATTAAGTAATACACATATTCAACATTCAGGATACACTGTAACAGGATATATTTGTCGTTTGCACACAGAAGAGTTAAATGGTATATTCCAATTCCCTTCCAGGAATTATTTTTGTGTTTTGCTCTATTTTCTTTAAATGTATGCAACCATACATAAAATGGAATTTCTATCTACGTCAGGGCTCTGAGGATGATGAATAAGTATCCCTGTAAATGTATAACCCTTCGGAACATTCCAGAAGTGTTTCATTCTTAGTAACCAATAAAGAGGCGGTGGTGTTGATTGCTGCTTCAAGGGCCCTAACTATTTGGTGCTGATATGGAATGAATAGCCTTATTTTGGTAAGAACCTTCCACATGAATTGTTTTTATCATCACAAATTATAAACGTCAAGAAGGTGTTTGTGAGTTTATCATATGAACAGTGCTAGATTGTATATTGGCTTTCACGGCCGGTGAATTAAAAGTCAGCAATTCTTCTAGGTTTGTGCCGTGTCTTGTGTGGGGTTTCGCCTAGGACACCAAGCTGGCTCATCGGCGGGCTCTTGGTGTCCCCGCCCGGACCCCCACAGGAGTATCGAACTGGGCGATACCTCCCTTTATATGGAGTGCAGCTGCACTCCTTGACTGCGAGAACCAAAAGCTCAAGCAGCCTCAACCCCCCTATGAAGGCTTCCAAAAAGGTGGTATATTGGCTTTCACGGCCGGTGAATTAAAACTCAGCAATTCTTCTAGGTTTGTGCTGTGTCTTGTGTGGGGTTTCGCCTAGGACACCAAGCTGGCTCATCGGCGGGCTCTTGGTGTCCCCGCCCGGACCCCCACAGGAGTATCGAACTGCGCGATACCTCCCTTTTCTATGGAGTGCAGCTGCACTCTTTGACTGCGAGAACCAAAAGAACAAGCAGCCTCAACCTCCCTATGAAGGCTTCCAAAAAGATGGTATATTGGCTCTCACGGCCGGTGAATTAAAACTCAGCAATTCTTGCTGAGTGCTAGATTGTCTAAATAGGACTGGGGATTCAGAGAGACAGTGATGCTCGACAGGCAATTGCTGAAGTGCAGTACTAGGAAACCAAGTCAACAGTTTTTATATGTACATTACTCAGCATAATGTACAGTCTTTCAACCCACAGTCACTTTGATATGAATTGCTAAAGCATAGGGAACAAATTGCACTATACTGAGTATAGATATTATGTATATTGTGACTGTACACAACACGAACTGAGGATTGAACCAACAACTTTGACGCAGCGTGTGTACAGAATTATTGAGTGAGACATCTGTGAGGATTAGCATCTTTGACCTCCACTTTTGGCAGATAACCTTGAGCAAGTGAAAAGTTAAAGGAAGTAGGAGACATTTGCTACTTCTCTGAGAAAACAAGAAGCCTAAGTTAATTCCAAAAGTTTCAATAGATTGCAATCAGCAGGGTTTGGACTCGACATGGTAAAGTATTGCATTTCTAATTGTAATATTGTGGCAGCCACGGCGAGAAATGTGGTATGACACCGCAGTTTTAGCGTTACCGGTATTTCGTGGTGCACTCAGAACTATCTGACCTTACAAGTTGTTTCCTAGTTCCAAACTTATTTCGCTCCTACCGACACCGAAATCGTTGTGTGTGGCTGCACTGCCTGTTTGTCCTTAGCTGCCCTATAACATTTTCATACCTGCCAACCTTACAAAACCAAAACATAGGCGATTTTCATATGAGAGGCAAATATTAGCTCAATTAATTGACAAACTAAAATGCAAAATGAATGATTTAAAGTAACATTCGGCACGTATTATCCCATAACTCCCACTTTTAAGAGCATTCTCTTCACTTCTTCTTTCCTTACTACACTTTACATTATCTTGGATCTTCTTTGTTCCCACGTGTTTCGAAATATCACCTTTTCCACCAATGTGATATAAAAACATTACGTTGCGAGAACTGTTTCAAAAAGACAGAGTTGTATTCTTAAGGCACAGTGAAGAATCAAACAACGAGCAAAAACACTAGAATGTAACAATCATTTTGCAGCAAAGTCAATGAGCAACCGCTTACACTGAAACAAATCCCATTTACGAATTCCGGTAGCCCAATAACATTCATTACATGCCCACAATAAACACTTCCAAAAAATACGGTACTGGCAAATATTAGAAGTTCACCAATAATTTACAAACATCTGACAAGTTCAATCGATAGAAACATGATGCATAATATGTATATTACACACACCGTAACTTCTTACTAAAGGAAATACGGCACCTTACTTACGTTATAAATAGGATATGTTATTTTCCAATGATTTTACGGTCAATTTAATTTTCGAATAAAGATTTGTAATTAAGTATTCTGCGTTTGTGAATACGTCTTACATCAAATGTTGACATAATGGGCCTAAATAGTATATAGCAAATAAATGTAGGTCCTATTATTAATTTACCTGATTGTGATTTTGCCGAACAGTGTTCCTTATTGACAGGGCTACAGTTTTACAATATTACGGTACATGTAATTTTCTGAGAATAATTTAAAGTTTAAATTTAGACTAGAACATCGAGAGAAAGAAACACTTTTCGTTCTCTAGGAAGGACCCGGCGTAAATACTCGCATTAAAACCACACTTCACTCCCAAACGGTCGGCATTCCAGTATTAATGTACCTCGAGTTCAATGATTTTAGCTAAAATCCCTGCCTCTTGTGTTACAATGCGACCACTTCACAACAAAACTCATATCTTTGTCCCGTATGCCTAGCGTCAACAACTGAACATTTCCAAATGCAGGACATTGCTCAGAAACGAGCAGGACATTCAAGAAATTGTCTGACAAGTTCAATCGATAGCAAAATTATGCGTAATATGTATATTACACAACTTTTTACTAAGGAAATACCTTACTAAATGATCAGGCACCGTTGCAGTTCTTTTCCTTGAAGCTGTATTTTCAACGGAACCTACTTTTGAAAGAAGACGCGAATTATTTTTTTGAAGTACATATTTATAAAATTCTTTCCACTACGGATCTTTGAAATTGATAGTCACAAGTAACATTCTACCAACAAACGGTTCCTCCATTGAGCATAAACGGTGCGGTATGAATAAACACGCACTCCTGCCTGGTTTGGCAAACTGGCAAATTGTACAAAACATCAGAAACAAAACTCTATGTTCTGGTACATATTAAAGAAAACAGACCATTGTTCGTCTAGTGTTGTGTCTTAATCCAAGTTGAACTTTTAGAATAAGCCCTTACGTTGCAGAACTGGTCGAATACAGTACTGTAATATTGAATCATCTATTTCTACACCTCTTGACTGTAAGTATTGAATAAATGGTACAATATCCTAAATAAGTGGTCCTTAATGTTTTGAAGTTCCAACCATTTGAAACACTTGAATTCCTCCATAGCTTGCATCCATTTATCCAAGTACCGGTAGGCTACTCATTGCACGATTCATAGGAACATAAACACCTTGCATTCTTCATCCAAACCATCTTCTCAATTTGTATTTAACATCCATCCTACTTTAAGGGAAAAACCTAAATGAGCAATCAAGGAAAATGCCTAACATTTTCGATAAATTCGAAATGCCTGCCGGACATTACCAAAATGAATGAAAAGCAGGACATGTTGGTAACCCTCCGAAGGACAAATCCACTTAAAAGGAAGATTCTTATACAGACCCTGTATATTGAGACAATCTGTCGTGGTAAAACTGTTTCAAGATACATACCTCACTTCTGTAGCCTCAAAAAATGAATATTGCAAACACAGTGTGTTGAGCTGTACTGGTCACAAGCACATCTTCACACTGCTTCTCTAAGTAGACTCGCAGGCTCAAGGTAAGTAGACTAGTGGCCAGCTGTTTAAGAGCAGCCAAGTTATGAATATCACGAAGCAAATACAGTAACAAAATTAAACGAAAATTGGGGGGAGTGCGTCTCATAATCACCCAGTGATAAGAAGGTAATGAAATGTTAATTATTCCTTGCCCTCGCCCTGTCACGGCCAGGATTATAGGATCAAAATAATCCATGAACCAGTCTCAAGCATGACATGGACTCCTTAACATCGTCCGGTCTAGATCTTGGTAGTGTGAGAAAAAATACAAATGACTTCTTTATTTGCTACCTCCCCATTCCTTCTTCCCAACTACACGCACTAGTACAAAGTGCCTTCATGTATCTGTTAGGAAGATATGGGATGATCCTTCCGAATATGTGTGGTCATTGCGATCTATTAGCCTTCTATATCATTTCCACAATTATTGTCATTCATCATAACAAGCGGTATTTCGGCTAATTTCAACAGTTTATCAGATTGTATCGTGTGTTTGACTCCCGTGGAGTGTTATCTTACATAAGATATAGGCTATTGAACTATATTCTTAATAATTTCACATCTGAGTTTTGCTGATGACATCGTTATCTTAGCCGACACACCACAGGATTTGAATGAAATTTTTTAATGGTATGGATTCTGTCTTGAGGAAAGAATAGACGATGAAAATTAATAAATGTATAACAAAGATACTGGAATCCAGCCTAAAGATATCCTAAGCACTCGAGACTTTCGGAAGACATACAACACAGAGGAGATTCAACGCATGCATGTTCAATTTACAGTAAAACATTCACGATAGATACTTGCCAGCATTCACGGCTCTGGATTTGCGTGTGTGTTTATGTACTACGTAGTATTGTATATTAGTGTCTTCTGTACTTGATTAATCGTGTTAGTGTTCAGTCAAAACACCATGATGAAGTGCCATTAATAAGTTTAAGGACAACAAATAATACAGGTGATTGTGTTCCTGGACTTTTTGTGCTAGCATTTACCGACTGGTTTTCTTCTATGTATTGTGTCAGTATACATACTGTATGCCAGTACTGTTTTCATTGCATTATTGCAATGTGTTCAACATGCCACCGATAAAGAGACAGCAGGAAAGAATACGATGAGAAAACAAAGTGCAAGGAATGCCTTATACTACTTCGTCAGGAAAGCATGTTGCAGCCAAGAAACCTTCACAAGATAGTGTTTGCAAGTGTAAGTACAGTTGTAGAACAATTAGTAAAGAGTACAAAGAATCATTATTTACCAAGTTTTACTGTATGCGTTCCGAGTATCTATCTTATAATCCACATGCAGATTGTAAATATTTGGTAGATGGCGTCATGGCTACTACAACTTGTTCAGAAGGCCTTGAATTGACAAGTCATGTTAAGGAAGACTGGTTGATATTATATGTGTTCAAATGATTATTGATTGCTGTTAAATGCTCGAAAGTGCTGTGTGACTAGTTTTGTTTACACTGATTTCGTGTGCACATTGGCAAGTATAGTGATCTAGTATAGACCGCTACTAGTAATTATAAATACGATCAGTACGAAATACAGGAAATCGCCATTCTGTATTGCTTGTCATATAGGTACGGAAACAGTGAGAATATTTGCACAGACTGAGCATACTCGTGGTCCAAGGGGTTGTCAAGGAATAAAGGAGAGTGTAGAACGTCACCAAAGTTTCATTCCAATATGACGTCAGGAAAAACCAAAGATAATAACACGATTTGCCAAGAGTGCAATAAATCATTTACTGATGTTGACAGCGCTGTTGGATGTGTTGGCAACTGCAGACAATGGTATCATAAAGACTGCGCTGGTCTATCAGCAACAGAATTCAATGCATTGAAGCTGAAGAGAAGTAGTCTCTTTTGGATGTGTAGTAAATGCAGACATCTATTAGTTAATTTTGGAATTGCTACATCCGCAGGCCAAGACGATAAATTGAAGAACTTCATAGATGGAAACAAACAAACTTGCACAGAAATTAAAGATGATGTGAAATATATAAAAGACTCTATGGAAGGCATGACGTCCCAACTACTAAGAAAAATGACTCTTTTGGAGGCCCAAGTTCAACCACGAGTTCAACAAACGGATATACAACTAGTCCGAAATGAACAACCTAAAAAAGCACTAATAAGACCTTCTGCTAATAATGCATTCGATACTCAGAATGCCAAGAGTAGATCAAACACATTTTATAACAAAGATAATGATCTGATGACCCAAACAAATCCGAAATACATGGAATCATTTCCTGAAATCAACGACTGGAGGTTGGTAAAATCCACCGCAAAAATGCATAGGCCTTTAAAAAGCATGACTAAAGAGCATTCACAGTTGAGACTGCAAAATAGATTTAGCTTGCTAGAGGATGAGAGGGAGGAAGTATTATCTGCAACACAGGATATGAGCGAACCTCATAATCATGTTCCAAAACATCAGCAAACAGATATGTACCAAACCTCACCTATGCCGAAGAAATCGAAGTTAATTATCCTAAGTGACAGCCACGGCAAGGGTCTTGCTCCGAAGCTTAATATAAACACTGACAGCAACAAATGTCAAGTTCTGGGCATCACACGACCTGGTGCAAAGTTAGATAGTGTTTTGGAAGGAAGCATAAACGTTACATATAATTTATCCCGTGAGGACTGTCTTGTTATATGGGGTGGAGCCAACAACGTGTACGAGAATGAGGCAAATGACGTAGTTCAAACTCTACGAAATGTACTGCCAACCCTATTAGGAACAAACGTTGCTGTGATTGGCCTTCCACACATGTATGACTTAATACCAACGTCATGTGTAAACACTGAAATTAGGAAGACTAACAAAAAACTTAAAATATTGACGAAATACCACCCTAACTGTACATTTCTTGATATTAAATTGCCTAGGAATTGTTACACTAGGCATGGGCTCCATTTAAACTCTAGGGGGAAATCTGAGTTAAGTAGCATATTAGCTGATTGGATGCACTCTATCTTACATTCCAAGGGAACAGCCATCCCTCTCCAGTTTAAACCAAGTTTGGACAGTAATGAGAAGGCAGAAAAATGTATTAACCTGGAAAGTGATCTCACCTACCAACGTGAATCAGGAAGTCAAGTAATGATCTCTGATGCAATCAAGGACATTGACATATCAACAAATGCACAACCAGGTTGTAGCTCGGTTCGCATGTCCTGCAGAAAGAAAAAGACAGCCACCCGAAATGAAGATTTTTTATGGTTTTGCCCACTCACCAAATAAACAAGACAACACAAAGGAATAGTTCTTCATCTAAAGATATTAATATCAGTGGTTATTATCAGAATGTAAATGGACTAAGGTCAAAATTAACTGTTCTTTCTCAATCAATTAATATGGCGAATTACGATTTCATAATCCTTACTGAATCTAACCTTTGTGAAACCATAGGTAACGGTGAGTTAGCTCTAGATCAATATGATGTTTATCGTTGTGATCGTTCCATAGATGCTAGTGAATTAGAATCAGGAGGTGGTGTCTTAATTGCAATCAGGAAAACTCACAAATCTAAACTAATATCCCTAAAAATTAAATCTGTTGAACAAGTCTTTGTTGAAGTCCAAATTCATGACCAAACATTCATTCTAGGCTCTGTATATCTATCACCAAGGTTAGAATTGCAAAAGTACATAGAGCATACCATTACAGTTGAAGACATATTGGAATCTCAAAATGAAAATTGCCATTTTCTGTTAATGGGCGATTACAATCTCCCGAATATAACATGGTTTCAATCAAATGAAGACTGTATGGGGTTCCTCCCATGTGGAATTAATACTGACAAATCAGAACAAATTATTGACTCCTTTTGCTATCTAAACTTATATCAGTTTAATAACATTCCAAATATTCTTAACCGTAATCTAGATTTAATATTCTCCAATTTTTCCTTAACTGTTAACCCTAGCATAGATGTTCTAATTCCTGAGGATAAGTACCACCCTCCTCTAGATATTGATTTTAAGTTGGCGGTTGATCATCAACCTCTTTCAAGTAATTATAGTTATCACAATTTTGATAAAGGTAATTATATCGGTCTCAATAATTACTTAGCTACAATAGACTGGAGCTCTGCATTGAAGGAACAAGATATAAATTCTGCTGTAAGCATTTTTTACTCTATTCTATATGAAGGCATTGATAGATTTATTCCTCTTGCTTATTATAAGGACCCATGTTTCCCACAGTGGTTTAACAGTGAACTAAGAGCCATTGTCTTACAGAAGAAAGCGACCCATGCCTTATACAAGAAGTCGGGCAGCACTCATGATTATTATGCTTTCTCGGAGCTTAGAGCCAAATGTAAACACTTGTCTAAACTATGTTATACTGAATATTTAAACAAAATTAGATCTAATCTATACAGCGACCCAAAAAGCTTTTGGGCTTTTATCAAGACAAAAAAGAATGATAAAGGTATTCCTGGTACAGTTTATCTTGACAATGTGAATGAAAGTGATGGACCAGGTATTGTCAATCTTTTTGCTAAACATTTCTCCTCAGTCTATAAGGCACCAATCGTTAACACCCAAAAATTTGAAACTCCTTACACTATTAACGTCTCCACCTGCCAGGTTGAAAAGAGTGATATTTATAACAAATTAGAGAAACTCTCAAATAACAAATCATTTGGTCCTGATGGTCTCCCACCAATTCTATTAAAATCTTGTCGATTCATTATAACAGAACCATTATTCATCTTATTTAACCTCTCTCTTGGAACTGGTAAATTTCCTGATAGATGGAAGAGTAGCTATGTAACTCCTGTCTTGAAATGTGGTGACAAATCCAATGTTAAAAATTATAGAGCTGTTTGTAAATTGTCCTTTATACCCAAATTATTTGAATCTATAATTACTGACAAAATTACACCCCAATTTTCCTCCTACATAATTGAACAACAGCATGGCTTTATGCCAGGTCGTTCAACATGTACAAATCTCCTAGTTTATTTGGAGTACTTACTGAAAGCAGTAGAAGAGCACAATCAAGTGGACTGCATCTACACTGATCTAGCCAAAGCCTTCGACTCTCTCGACCTTAAAATTCTTCTTTCAAAATTACAATCTTATGGTATACAAAGCCCTCTATTATCATGGCTGTCCTCATATTTAGAAGGCAGAACTCAGATTGTCAAAATACTTAATTTCTTATCTCAACCAATAGTTGTCTCTTCTGGTGTTCCGCAAGGTGCCCATCTTTCTCCTTTGTTATTTCTAATCTTTATTAATGATATCAATACAGTTTTCAAACATGCCAAAATCCTCCTGTTAGCCGATGATACAAAGTTCTTTATGAAAGTTCAATCTCTACAGGACTGTATACTTCTTCAGGAAGAACTTTGGCGTCTAGAGGAGTATTGTTCTTTAAATGGGTTACTGCTCAATGAAACTAAATGTAAACTAGTCAGATTCTCAAAGAAGAAACAGAATATTGAATTCTCTTATCACTTTCTATCGTCTACTCCACTTCATGCTGTTAGAAGTATTTGTGACCTGGGAGTAAAATTCTCAGACACGCTTAATTTTAATGAGCATATGGTAAATATTAAAAAAAAA
Source organism: Meconema thalassinum (assembly GCA_946902985.2). Classification (NCBI taxonomy): domain Eukaryota; kingdom Metazoa; phylum Arthropoda; class Insecta; order Orthoptera; family Tettigoniidae; genus Meconema; species Meconema thalassinum. Next base: position 16,271,421 of record OX336395.1, on the reverse strand, counting down.
GGCCTTGCAGAGATTAGGTTGCATAACTCGTTATTCCAAGGAATTTTGTGACTCTAATATATATTTCCTACTGTACTTGACCCTTGTCAGACCCTTAATTGAATATTGTACACCGATTTGGAGCCCTTTCAATAAAACACAAATTGAGAGTTTAGAGAAAGTACAACACAAATTCCTACGAATTTATGCATATCGTTTCCTACACCCAATAACGAATCATAACTACACTGAAGTAATGATGCAATTGAAGCTGCCAACTCTTAAATCCCGTCGTGAAAATTTTTATATTCTTAATATGTACAAAATTTTAAACTCTCACATAAACTGCCCAGAATTACTAAATGAAATCAATATATATGTGCCACCCCGTTCGATGCGCAAGCATCATGTCTTTGAAACAAACTGGCACCCAACTAATTATGGTCTAAATAGTCCCATTGACATAATGATGCGAATCTCTAATGGGGTCAACATAGACCTGTTCAATACCGATGAAAGACCCCTGAGAAAATATCTGTTTTCCTATTCATTAGACAATCTGTATGAATATAGTTGATTGTAATAGTAGGGTACCTTACTTTGTATTACTCTTAATGTCTTTTATGTTGTATAAAAGAAAATGGTCGAAGCCGTCAATAAATATGTATGTATGTATGTATGTATGTATGTATGGACGTCAAATTGACAGCTGAAGAGCTAAGGGTTGTAGGAGACTTCTGTTACGGTACCGTACTTGGGATGCAAAATGACCAGTGATGGACGAAAAGAAGAAGATATAAAAAATAGGTTGGTTTAGGCAAGGAAAGCATTTCTACTGGAAATAAATCGGTTGACATCGAATATAGGCTACATTTAGGTATTAGGCAGTCATTTTTGAAGGCCTTTGCCTGGAGCATGGCGCACTATGGAACTGAAACTTGGAATGTTGGAGCAGCAGAGAAGAGGAGAATTGAAGCGTTCGAAATGTGGTGTTACAGGAGAATGATGAAGACCGGATGGCTAGATAGGGTGAAGAGGAATTAAGACGATTGGGAGACGAGAGATGTTAGTGACGACTGCTTATGAAGAGAAGAAATAGGTTGGTGGGATACATACACACCATGACACCCAGGAATATCAAACTTAACTATGGAAGGAAGAGTCGAAGATAAGAACTCTAGGGGTTGACCAAGGGTAGAATATGTCAAACTGATTGCCTCGGATGTAGGGTGTTGTACCTATGTAGAGATGAAACGGTTAGCTAAGACAGGGTAGATTGGAGTGCTGCATCGAACCAGTCGAAAGACTGTAAACTTAAACAACAACAATTCTTAATTTAGATTTTAGACTGTAATGTCGTGTTCAGTGCACAAATATTGTGACTATAACCACACACAAAGATGTTGTGTGTCTGAGGAGGACGAGAATGACGGCATCCAATAATTCTGTTTCGAACAGGGCGGCTTGTAACACTAGGACGATGTTTTGTGCACAATTAGCGCATTTCATAGAGAATATCTCACTTTTTGGCGAGAATGAACAATCTGAGAACTCTTTTCTTGTTAGATGACAGATCCAAGCAGGAGTATTTCTAATGTTGTGGAAATATGGGACAAGTTAAGCTAATCAGTGTTACGGCGGAAGGATATTGTATGCTCAGTGCCCAGCGCAGATTATCAGTGATACGCTGATTACAATATTTACCGTCGAGAATATAGATAGATAGATAGATTTTTATTAATTCCATTTGATCAAATACATGCATTCAATACATTTTTGATATAGGACACGTCAGAATTTACATGCATAAAATAAAAGAACTAACAGGTATATATTACTAAGATTATAACTATTTATAACTTATTATAATAGCAAATCTTAATAGATACAATCTTATTGCACAACTATTTACACCTCACTCTATTATCATAATATGAAAACTTAATTCTATAAATACAACAACATACAGCTAGGTATTAAAATTAAATTAAAAAAGTAAAATATAGTTATAGATTCCATCACTCCTATACGCTAAAATATTCAACTACTGAGTAAAAACAATGGCACTGCAGATAAGCTTTCAACATTCTATCAAAGGTTTTTATTTTTGGGGCCAGTTTTATATACTGGGGTAGTTTATTGTATAATTTAACTCCAGTGTGAAAAGTTCCTTTTTGATATATGCTTGTGTGTGTGTGTGTGAAATATGAATGTTTTGATTTTGTCTTGTGTTATGCCTATGAACATCATTGTTTGTTTTAAGAAAAACATCTTTATTCATTAAATTCTTTTTAAAAAACATAATACTTTCAAAGATATATATGCAGGGCAGTGGGAGAATGTTTAAATCTTTAAACAGAGGTCTACATGATTCTCTAGAGTTTACATTTGCCATAATTCTAATCGCTCTCTTTTGTATCCTAAACGTGCTTAGTACATCTGGCGACATACCCCAAAATATGATCCCATATCTTAAGTATGAATGGAAATAAGCAAAATAAGTATTTCTTAATGTGTGCATGCTAGTGCAGGTTTTCAAAATACGTAACGCAAAGCACATCGAGTTCAGTTTAGTATTCAGATATTGTATATGTTTATTCCATTTCAAGTCTTGTTGTATCCATAGTCCTAAAAACTTTGTTTCTGATTTATTTTCTATTTGATGACCATTTAATGTTATATTGGGCATCGCAGGATTCCTATTCTGTATAGTGTGGAAATTTAGACATACTGACTTTTTATAGTTTATTATGAGGCGATTATCTTGTGACCATTTGGTTAACTCTCCTGTAACAGAGTCAGCAGACTGCTGTATGACCTGTTTAGTTTCACCTTTTATTACGAGTGTTGTATCGTCCGCAAACAAAATTTCCTTATGTGAATGAACGTTCTGTGTTATATCATTGATATATAGAAGAAAGAGTAGTGGGCCCAAAACCGATCCCTGGGGTACTCCAAATTCAATAATTCCCTCATTGGACAATGTTTCATTAAGTAATTTGGTTCCATCATCCTTGTGTCTCAAGCTTACTATTTGTTTACGCCCTGTTAAGTAAGACTCTATCCATTTATTAGCTAGACCTCTAACACCATATTGATTTAGTTTGGTAAGGAGGATTTTATGGTCAACTACATCAAATGCTTTCGATAAATCCAAGAATAGGCCAGTTACATGTTCCTTATTGTCAATTAATTTCAGTATACTATTACTACATTCGTAAATTGCTGTCTGTGTAGATTTTTCCGTTCTAAATCCATGTTGTGAGTTTGATAATATTTTATTTTTTTCTATGAAACTTATCAGTCTCTTATACATAATTTTTTCCACAATTTTTGCAATACCAGTTGGTAAGGTAATAGGACGATAGTTATCTAATTCATCTTTTGAACCGTTTTTGTGCACTGGAATTACTTTTGATAACTTCAAAATATCCGGGTAAGTTCCTGAGAGAATTGAACTGTTTATTAAGTGCGTAAGTGGATTTATTATATTTTCTGCACATTTCTTTAAAATTGCATCAGGGATGCCATCAATGCCAGCACAGAATTTATTTTTTAGCTCTTTTATAACTATTCTTACCTCTTCACTTGTGACATGATTTATAAATAAAGAATCACTGCATATATTTATTTTATTATTAGAATTTAGTGTATTTACCTGTGATTTATTTAATAATTTTTGCGGAATTTCCAGAAAATAGTCATTAAAAGTGTTTGCTATTTCCTCTGGATTATTAATCACTTTATTATTTCTGGTCAGTGTAATGTTCCTTTGTATTTTAGCAGATTTTCCAGTTTCTTTCTTTATTACGGACCACATAGCCCTGTTTTTATTAGATGATTGGGAAATAAAATTATCATTATGCATTTTCTTTGCTAGTCTTATTACCTTATTTAATATGCTATTCTATTTTTTGTAGTATAAATTGAATTCAGGTGTTGTGTGGTATTGTTTATATAATTTGTGTAGAAATTTCTTTCTTTTACATGAATTTATAATCCCTGTTGTTATCCAATTGCTAGGTAACCTTGACAGAGGTATGTGCCTAAAAACATCTTAACGATGATATTATACACAAATAATTCCCATTTTTTTTGTTTTGTAAGAGTGTATTTATAAATATATCTTTCTCTCGCGTCCGTTCAATGAGGAGGATGTAAGAGTTTTCATTTGAACTGGGCATTGTGTGGTATCTGGAGGCCTGTACACAGCTAGTTCTGATTCTCAAAGCGTGTGCTACGATCAGTTCGGAACCTATTTCAGTCGTGTGTTACTTACTAACAATCAGATATCGCCGCCTCGACCAAACATTGTTCAGGTTTGTGTGTGTTAGGGAACAACGGAACTGAATTTACTCGGCATTACTCTTTAACTCATTTGATCAAGTAGGATGTACTGTTATTGATAGCCTACTGTGCACTTCACAGGATATATTAGGAATACCAATATTACATTTGGAGGACTGAGATTACCTCTATTGATGTATGAGGCTATTTCGGTGAATAAGTGCGTATCCAGTTTCACGACAGCTGTGCTCACAGCTACACCTCAAAAGCTTGCGGCTTGCGTGTGTGTGTGATCCGTTGGAGTGTACTTTTAGTTTTGTGTTTCGTTAGTGCTTGGTGTTGGTGTTTTGTGCCATTGTATTATAGGGCTGTTAATAAGTTTTATATACTAGTTGTGTGAGGTCGAGATGGCGGCTCAGAGTGATGGGACGTTAATGGGCCAACCCCCAGACAATATAGGGAATGTTATCGTGGATGGTATTATCCCTATGGAGGGTATGTCAATCGTTCATGACCAACCGATTACTTCAAACCAGGAGACAACGAAACCGATGATGGGATCCTCAACTGACCCAGTACGAACCCCGGCCACGGACTATCGCTATCCTAGCCATCATACTGGACCTTATATTATTTTTGTTCAGGGGGAAGGGGCTCAGGCGATTGGAAATTTACATCCGATGGCCTTGGGTCGGATTTTCTATGAAAGAAAAATCCCGGGCATACGAGAAATTCAGAAAAAGGGACGAAATAGAGTACAAATACAATTCACAAATTATCGCGATGCAAATGCTTTTTTTTGGAAAATACGATACTACGTGAGAGGAATTTAACAGCTTTTATCCCCTCCTCTAATGTCCAACGGGTTGGACTTGTGCGAGGGGTTGACACGTCTCTTACAAATGAGGAACTAATCAAGTATATAGAGGCTCCCGTCCCCATTTTACGGGTACAGCGCTTCTTTCGAAACAGAACTGTGGATGGCCAAACGGAACGTATAGCTACGGGGACTGTGAAAATCTTTTTTGAGACTCAGAACTTACCGCCTTATGTCAGCATTTTTAATGTTATGCTAGAAGTTAATTTGTATATTTTCTCGCCTCTACGATGCACCAAGTGTCAACGTTACGAACATGTACAGTTACATTGCCGGGCTCGAGCACCTCGCTGTGGCAATTGTGCCGCTGAACACCTCACCTCGGGATGTAAGGAAGTTTTATCTAAATGTGCCAATTGTGCAGAGAATCACCCGGCAGGTGCCATTCGTTGCGAAATACATCAACAGCAAGTTGAAATTAAAAGACGGATGTGTGTGTGGAAAATAAATCGTATAATGAGATCATGAAAGGTCAAATGGGGCCCACATTTAATCCATTAACTTTACCTCAACAATTTCCGCCCTTAAGTTCAGCTCCAAGTGTCAGGCAGCATGAGCCGGCCCGAAAGCGCAAGTTTACGGAAATCGTTCATACGGCCCCTAAAGTGGTACAACATCTGGGATATGATAGGAGTGCTTATTGCCAGCTTTTCAACCAACCGAGATTGGAAAAGTCCCCACCGGTCTTCTCAGCCAAGACGCCGGAGACAAGTAATCTACACAGTCCCGGGCCTGATTCAGGGTCGCCTGGATCGGAGCCAACAAAAACAATTTTGGCAGAATTTACTAAACCTATGGAGTTGTTAGGGCATAATGCGCAATGGGCGCATTGTGTTAAAAATTTGTTAGATAGGGTATTACCTTTGCTACCCCCGTTGGAAAAATCAACAAAGCATGACAACCGGACCCTGGGTCACTAGTTTCACTGATTTTCTCTTCATGTTTTTTGAAGAGACGTGTGGCTCCTCCAATGGAATTGCAGGAGTATAGTCAACAAGAGGCATGAATTACTTAAATTAATTGATGACTTCCATCCGGATGTTATTTTTTAACAAGAAACTTGGTTATCACCCCAATATCGTTTTACGATCCCACTGTATAATATGATTAGAGAAGATGGTCCTGGTTATGGCGGTATAAGCACCCTTATTCGTAATGATATCCCTTTTTCAGTGATCCCAATTTCTTATCTTCTACCACGTACTTTTCATCAGTGTTTTCAGATCGGCAATACTATTTTTAGTAATTTATATTGCCCTCCCCAAGTTCAGGGATCGCAACGTCAATGGTCGATGTATTTCAAATATATTGCACAATTTCCTAAACATATAGTTCTCGGGGATTTTAATGCCCATCATGGACTCTGGGACAGTGAGCGTGTCAATCCTAAAGGTCGCCATATTGTGCATGCCCTTCAAACTTATGTTTTGAATATTCTTAATGATGGGTCGCCTACGCGCATAACACCACCGGGACGTCCAAAGAGTGCAGTAGATTTGACTATTACAACAGCGGATATTGCCCATCAATTAGAATGGCGAACACTTGGGGACACGCATCAGAGCGATCATTTTCCAATTCGTATATATTATGCGAAACCGGGTGAGAAGCTTGAGCGTCCATGTCTTTTTACCATCAAAAGGAATTTACGGCATTTCGACTATGAAATTTTTCAACACTTTATAAATGATGGATTGGGGCCTTCTCGAAAATCGCCGTATCAACGGTGTCTGTATGCGACATACGTGCCACAGATGAAACATCAGGGGATAAATGAAAATGTCGAATTAACTCTAGTGGACTGTATTTACAAAAATGTACATGTTACAAAAGACACAACACTTGATATGCGAAGGAGCTGTTGCTCCGAAACACAAACACATTCAGCCATGATGGCAACTTCACTCTCTGTATCTAGGTCACTGCTGCCAACCTAAACATAAATAAATGTATCTGTTACCAACTGTGGAAATAAAACACTTATATAATTCTCCCTGAGAGCAAACATACTCCCCACCTTGAAATACATGGATTTCAATAATCTGAAATGGAAACACTGAAATGTTCCAATGACAAGGACATGAAACACTAAAATATTCACTAACTTAAAACACTGACATATTAACAGTCAAAATTATGTGTCTGCTCAATTGGTAGCGGAGCTACCTTGGAAACTGGTCGTTTAAAAATACCACTGTTGCACTTCACTGAAACCACTCTTACCACATTGTCTTGACCACCATGCACTTCAGTGATAACACCAAGGGGCCACTGGTGTGGGGGAACATTGTCTTCCCGTATCAGCACCACAGTACCTGGTGATACGTTGCTGGAGGAGGTCGTCCATTTGCTGCGCTGTTGCAGATGGGTGAGGTAATCTAATGACCATCTCTTCCAAAAGGATTGGAGTCTTTGTTGCAGAACCTTATATCTAGTTAACAAAGGCCGTTTACATAATGTTAAATCAGGTTCGGGAAGAGTAGTGAGGGGTTCGCCTATAAGGAAGTGACCTGGTGTCAAGGTAGATGCATCTGAAGGATCATTTGACAGGGTTAGAAGGGGACGTGAGTTTAAGCAAGCCTCAATTTGCGCAGTTAATGTAGCCAATTCTTCATATGTGAAATGAAGTGTTCCGAGAACTCTTCTTAGATGATGTTTGAGGGATTTTACTCCGGCCTCCCAAAGCCCTCCAAAATTAGGGGCATGAGGAGGTATGAAATACCACTTAACTCCACAACTACTGGCAAAGTTACTGATCTCCTCTCTAGTCCGTTCCTGAGTGAACAATTTCTTGAGCTCCTTGAGCTCTCTACTAGCACCTTGGAAATTTGTACCATTGTCGGAGTACATGTTGCTGCATAATCCTCTTCTTGCGATGAATCTCCTGAGTGCTGCGAGGAAAGCTTGAGTGGTTAGGTCGGAAACTATTTCTAAATGAATGGCCTTGGTGCACATACATATGAAAATGCATATGTAACCCTTGACAATGGTCTTGCTACGTGGATTGCCGATCTTCAAGTAGAAAGGGCCCGTGAAGTCTGTGCCGGTGTTGCGGAATGGTCTTGCTTGAGACACACGAACTGAGGGCAACTGTCCCATTACTTGCTGTGTAGTTTTGGCTTTGAACCTGAAGCATTTTGTACAAGTGTTAATAACTCTTCGAACCACCGACTTTCCATTGATGATCCAGTAGCACTGTCTGATGGATGCTAAAGTCAACTGGTTTCCTGAATGTAGGAGTCTTTCATGTTCCCTCTTGATTATTAAATCAGTAAACTGATGTTTAGCGGGCAAAATCATCTGATGTTTGAAATCGTAGTCTTGATTGGAGTTCTCTAGTCTTCCTCCAACTCTCAAGATTTGATCCTTGTCTAAAAATGGTACTAAACTTTGAAGTTTGCTACGTCTTGACACTGCATTGTGTTTCAAAAGATCAGCTATTTCCTCGCGGAATGCTATTGACTGGACTAGTCTAACACATGTCATGTTAGTTTGCTGCAACTCTTCTATTGTTAATGGACCATGTTTCCGTTCTGAAGGTTTGTGTTTAGTGTTGTGCACGAATCTTAAACAGTATGCTAACACTCTTTGTAGCTTGAGATGGGAAGAAAATCTTGTGAGCACGTCTGCAGGATTAGAGTCGACTGAACAACTAAGCACTATCTTGCGTTGCTCAGGAATCTCTGATTCAGGTTGTTCACTGGAAGTGGGCCAGTTCCGTTCCGAACACTGTAGCCATTCAGGGCCATGCCACCAAAGATGATTATTTAAAAGGTTTGTAGGAACAGTTCCTCGAGAAATTAGATCTGCAGGATTGTCTGCTGATGCTACGTGCTTCCAATCCTTGACTGAAGTATTTCCTTGCACTTCAGCCACACGGTGCGCAACAAAAGTTTTCCACTTTGACGGTCCACCTGCTAACCATGCGAGAACAATCTTTGAGTCTGTCCACAGATGAATGCTAAGGAATTCAATATTGAGAACATGACACATCTTTTTAACCACTTGTGACAATAGTACTGCTGCACACAACTCTAGTCTGGGTAGCGTGATCTGTTTCAGTGGAGCCACTCTGGACTTTGAGCACAGGAAATGTGTTATTACGTGACCATGATCTGTTGACGAGCGTAGGAATAAACATGCACCGTAGCCCTTCAAGGATGCATCAGCGAAGCCATGCAACTGCACCTGAGTACAATTTTCTTGAAGGACAAATCTGTTAATATATATATTGTCAATCAAGGGTATTTGAGAATGCAGAGTACGCCATCTTGTAAGAAGTTCCGTTGGAAGTTCATCATCCCATCCTATCTTCTCTTGCCATAGTTGCTGCAGAAACATCTTGAATGCGATGACAATAGGACTGATTAGCCCAATAGGGTCATAAATTGACGACACAATCGATAACACCTTGCGTTTGGTCACTGGAGATCCACTTCCTTGTTCTTTCTGCACACCACTGGATATCTGTAGTTTGTCTGTCGCTGGATGCCAAAGTAGACCTAAAGTCTTTATATTTTCTCCAGAATCAATCTGAAGGGGAAGCTGCGTCTCTCTGCAGTCCTTTGGAACCGCCTCTAACAATGCTGGATGATTAGAGCACCACTTGCGGAGCTTGAAGCCTCCCTTGGATAACAATTGGATCAGTTCACGTTGTAGGAGTAATGCATTGTCAACCTTACTTGTTCCTGAAATGCAGTCGTCTACATAAAAATCACGAAGAAGGACAGATGCTGCCTGCGGATACTGTTGTCCCTCACCATATGCCAATTGCCTTAAACATCTTATTGCTAGAAATGGAGCTGATGATGTGCCATATGTGACCGTCTAAAGTTGGTACTGCTTGATAGGCTCATTAGGAGAAGCTCTCCAAAGGATGCGTTGAAGGCTGCTGTCTCTGGAATGAACCTTAACTTGTCTGTACATCTTCTCGATGTCAGCTGTAAAGCCTATGGCGTGAGTTCTAAATCTAGCGACAATCGAACATAAGTCTTGTTGAATAGTAGGACCCGTCATTAAAATATCATTAAGTGACTTTCCTGACCTCGATTTACAAGAAGCGTCGAAGACAACTCTAGTTTTTGTAGTAGTGCTGGATTTCTTGAATACCGGATGGTGCGGCATGTAGTATGCTACCGATGTTGCCATACTAGAATTAACAATATCCATGTGACCTAGTTCCTGGTATTCAGTGAGAAACTGGTCATAATCTACCTTCAGTTGCGTATCATTGTTAAGCCTACGCTCAAGGTATTGAAATCTGCTAGTTGCTGTTTGTAAAGAATTGCCTAATATACTTGGATCCTGCTTAAATGGTAGTCTGACTATGTATTTCCCAGATGCATCTCGTGTCACATGGTCAGAAAAATGCTGTTCACATTCAATCTCTTCTTGCGACTTGACTGGCTCGTGAAGTTCTTCGATCTCCCAAAATCGTTGTAGTTGGTTATGAAGGTGAACATCATTACGAAGGAAAAACGTTCCTGCTGCATTGTTTCTCTTTCTCGAGGTGGATTCATATGAACCTGACACAATCCATCCAAAATCTGTGTTTTGTAGGACTGGAAACTTCCCTGGTCTCGTCCTGTGTCCCCTCTGTAGAATTCTAAAGAATACATCAGCACCGAGAAGCATGTCTATCTTGGCTGGGGCATAAAACCTCGGATCTGCTAATTGAATATCATTAGGGAGCTCCCACTCTTCATAGGGTACCTGCTGACTAGGCATGTCGCTTGTAATTTTGGATAGGACCAGACATTCAACATTGTGACGTGTGTTGCTTATGGAAGACTGCACTTCAATGCTCACACTATACTTGGCTTCAGACATGAACTGAGAAATTCCTTCGATGGGTGTGAGATTCTTGGCCTTTTTTAAGCCCAAATTTTGAACCAAACTCTCGGTTACAAAACTGCTTTGACTGCCACTGTCCAATAAGCAACGAGCTAAGTGTAGCCTACCAGCACTATCCTTTACCTTTACTACTGCTGCTGAAAGTAGAACTTGAGTTTGTGGTTTGAGTTACATAGTGTAATAACTGGAGGAGTTACCACGAACTTGAGCATTGTGAGCCTGGTTGGACTCGGGGTTTGAGCATCTGCTGATAGCTCCTTGCTGAGACTGTTTAGACGAGTTGGCATTGAATTGCTGATTCCCTGAATCAAAATGCAACAGTGAGTTGTGACGACCGTTGCAAGTTTTGCATGTTGACTTCGAAGGACAAGAACTTATAGCGTGTGATTCATGCAAACAGTTGTAGCAAAGCTTATGCTGCTTAACTAGGTTGTATCTACGATTAACATCATAACCTAAAAATTTATCACATCTGAAGATTGGATGTTGTCCCTTACAGGCTTCACAATTATTGTAAATTGCAATGTATGAACTACTTGTAAATGGTTTTTTCTCATGCTTGAAACCATGCTTAGAAGTTTTATCTTGAGACAATCTGCTGATCTTATCACTGTGACCCTTAGTAGGTGAAAAATCAATTAATTCAAGGGTTTGAGCCCGCCTTTCAAGATATTCTAACAACTCCGTGAGTGTAGATAGTTCCTTGGATTTGTTGCTCATTTCCCATTGCTTACGTGTGGCTTCAGGTAACTTGTCAAGTATGATTTGACCTATTATGATTTCATGTAGGGGAATATTCAAATTCAAAGACTCAACAGCCTTTAAATTGGACTGTACTTGATTCAAAAGTGTGCGTAGACTAGAAGATGATTCCCTTTGGACGATATCTGGAGATAACAGTAATTTGATATGTGCATTTACTATTACCTTTGAATTGCGGTATCGCTTGCAGACCGTTTCCCAAGCTAGCTCAAAGTTATCTGCAGTAAGAGGAATGTTTTGAATGAGTTGATGAGCATTGCCACGCAGTGCTGACATTAAGTAATGGAACCTTTCAACATTACCCAAAGACTGATTCTTCAGTATTAATGAATCAAACAGGTCATGGAAATGCATGAATTGTGTAACATCACCTGAAAATTCTGGTAACCGTATCTTGGGCAAACTGTACGAACCTGTATTACTACTTGTAGATTCTCTACCGTTGCTAGAGACAGATGAGGCATGTGTGCAATGGGTATTTAGTAACTGTTGTAGCTTAGCCCTAAGTTCATCATAATCATCTTCGAATTCACACCGGACCTGCTCATGAGGATTTTTGTCATCCAAATCCTCCAATTTGCTTTGAATTTCATTAAATTCTGGTAATAGAGCTAATAAACGTTCATTCTTCACATTTAATACTTCAGCAGGAGTCTCATTATTAAATTCATTAATTTGGGTATGGAGTCTCGTGAGGGATGCTCGGAGAACACCTCTGCGCTTGGTCAGTGACTTTATCTCACGTTCAATAGACATGCTTAAAATGGTTCATGCACAGGAAGGATTGCTGAGTATGGGAAGGAATTGCTATGAAATGCCTTTGTTAACTTATCTGGTGTAGAGGTTCTTTCAGTCTGCGTCGTCACCCAACGGTCGGATATCGAAGTCAGGACGTCTGAATGGAACTGCGTCTGTCAGGAATCGAAGGCTGCACCGCTGAATGGAACTGTGTCCATCAGGAATCGAAGGCTGCACCGCTGAATGGAACTGCGTACGTCAGGAATCGAAGGCTGCACTGCTGAATGGAACTGCGTCCGTCAGGAATCGAAGGCTGCACTGCTGAATGGAACTGCGTCCGTCAGGAATCGAAGGCTGCACTACTGAATGGAACTGTGTCCGTCAGGAATCGAAGGCTGCACTGCTGAATGGAACTGTGTCCGTCAGGAATCGAAGGCTGCACTACTGAATGGAACTCGCGAGAACTCACGGATGGCCTCAAACATGCGTCCATTGATGCTTTCAACTGCACACCGAAACGTTCACAATACTGGATATGCTTTTACGAATATACAATTCATCATGATTAATTTTGCAAGTCCCGCTGCATGAATTAACTTATTCACATACGTAGTAAATTTGTAATACAACAGCTACGTTGTAACCATGGATCAAGCAGTCTGGCGAGCGCTGCAGCTGGCGCGTGTATCGAAGATTACTGATGCTAGCCGAGGCGACACGAAGCCAAAGCACAATGGTGGCTCGTATGGCAACCACTATGCTCACTTTTCAAAATAAGTTAGATCGAACTCACAAACATTGATAAATAAATTGCAATCGCGCCTGCATTGTTCACAATAATGTACTAGTATTGTCTCTACATACGTATTTCGCACTGGTTCACTTAAATACAGCAGTTTTAGCGTTTGTCGAGACCACATGGCCTCAGTTGATATAGCGGGAATCCTGCCCGTGTTGGACCAAAACATATGTCTGTATGCGACATACGTGCCCCAGATGAAACATCAGGGGATAAATGAAAATGTCGAATTAACTCTAGTGGACTGTATTTACAAAAATGTACATGTTACAAAAGACACAACACTTGATATGCGAAGGAGCTGTTGCTCCGAAACACAAACACATTCAGCCATGATGGCAACTTCACTCTCTGTATCTAGGTCACTGCTGCCAACCTAAACATAAATAAATGTATCTGTTACCAACTGTGGAAATAAAACACTTATATAATTCTCCCTGAGAGCAAACAAACGGTATTACAAGTGATACAACGATTTCTTGATTGTTATCACCCCCAGCGCGCGATAGCATCGTATTCATCACAGCATCCGGGTACGGTCCATTGGTGGGACGCAGAGTGTGCTTTGCTTGTTCGTCGAAGAAAGGCATGTTTAAAAAGATATCGCGTACATGGGACGGTTGATAATTATCTACGTTACAAAAGTCTCACTGCTCAGCTTCAGAAGACATTTAATGATAAACGACGGTTGGCGTGGCATACTCATATTAGTACATTCAATTCCCATACTTCTTTGAGCACCTTATGGTCTTTGATAAAACAATTATCAAATACTCGTCCGCGTACGGGACTCACGCAGACAGGTTTTCAAATGTTTTATCATTCTCTAACGCCAGATTCAGTTTCCGGACACGCATTTGTACCACCTTATTTGACTTCGGATAAGTTTCAGGTTTTACAACAACCAATCACGCGCCATGATATCTCGACTGCGTTGCGTCACACTAAATCCACAAGTCCGGGTATGGATTACATTACTTATGGGATGATTGCCCATTTCCCGGACCCAGCACTGACGGTCTTGATTGCGCTATACAATACGGTACTGACAAATGGTACGTATCCTGCGGAATGGAATAATTTTGAAATTCTGCCTATATTAAAACCCCTGAAAGATGCCAGAGACCCCCTAAGCTATCGCGGCATCAATCTTGGTTCGTGTCTAAGAAAATTATTTCAAAAGATTTTATTACGTAGATTGCAATGGTGTTTGGAGTACTATAATTTATTTTCGAGGTCACAATTTGCATTCCGTAAACGGTTAGGCACAATCGACGCTCTTACGATTTTTTTGACGGATATCTTATTAGCGAAAGCTCGCAAACAACACACAGTTGCCGTATGTGTGGATATTCAGGGGGCCTATGATGCGGTGGATCCAGTCATATTACAACATCGTCTAGGGGAGCTGCTTTTCCCATTACCTTTTATATGTTTAATACGGAATTTTTTACACAATCGTCGACTATTTTTACACACCCCCACTGGTGTGCTTGATAACCGTCAGACTTCTCGTGGATTGCCTCAAGGTGATATTTTAAGCGGTATTCTTTTTTCAGTTTATACTCAGACATTAGAATCGGTTATCCTTCCTTATGCACGAATCATTCAATACGCAGATGATTTTCTTATTTAGTGTTCGCGTGATACTCTTCAGCTCTGTCGTCAGGATATATATGATGCATTGACTGCTGCTCATACCTGGTTCCATAATCACGGATTTGACACGTCGGCGAGGAAAAAGTCTGCCATAATTATTACTCATCAACGGCAGGTTGATCGCTCTCCAATTTTATTTAGACAGGGCGCCATAGAGGTAGTTCGTAGCATCAAATATTTGGGATTACATATTGATGACCAATTACTGTGGTCGCGCCAGGTTCAAACACTCACTGTTCGAATTGAAAAAAGACTACACGTTCTCCGAGCGCTAGCACGCCGGAGTTGGGGGGCGGATCCTCATTTATTACTTACGGTATATAAGAATATTATTCGTTCCCAGATGGATTATGGTTCCTTTTTCTACGACATGATGGCGAATAGTCGGTTGGTCACTTATGACAGGTTACAGTATCGGGCTTTACGTATTATTTTGGGGGCGCTTTCGTCCAGTCCCACCTGTGGAATTACCTCTACACTTACGACGGAGATTTTTAGCCAGTAAGTACCTGTCATTGTCGGCGTCACCGATTCTCAATAAAGTGCAGTTGCTTGTGGAGTATTATGCGCGAAATCGATTTGCACGTCCGAATAAGCTGGCTTTGGTTTTGGCATATGAAATCTTGCAAGCTTTTCGGTCAGATATACTACAGACGCTCAAACCTTTACAATACACGGTTTCGTATAGGGTTCCACAATCCCAGCCAAATATATTGTACACTTCCTTACCGGAGCTATTCCGGATGTATCAGCGTTTTCGGCAAGTAATTTCACGATGCTTTCGGGATATTGTCAATTACTATTCCCATTATACTTTTTTTTATACAGATGGCTCAAGAATGTTGTCACCAGATGGAGTGGGGGCGGCTTTTTATGCTCCGGATCGACAGATTATACGAACATATAGTTTGCCAAAATATCTAACGATTTTTACAGCTGAATTATTTGCCATTCGTCAAACTTGTCAGTATATACGTACACACAGAATTTCCCCTGCAATGATTTGCACGGATTCAATGAGTGTTATCCAGGCTTTATCGAATCCGAGTTGCTTTGACAATTGGTATGTGTATCAAGTTGCGCAAATGATGTATGATTTTCAGACCATGGCTCAGGAGGTTATGCTCACTTGGATCCCGGGGCATTCGGGTATCCAGGGAAACGAGGATGTTGACCGCATGGCAAAGTGGGCAGCACAGGGATTTGGAGTCGTTTATAATATCGCTGTACCTTTTATGAACTTCCTGCCTGTTATCTATTCCCAGCTCCTCAATGAATGGCAAACTGAATGGTCTAATATCGCGCCCTTTAAGGCTCGTAATTATTTTCTGGTGCAACCCATTATCAGAACAAAACCATGGTTTCGGGTAGGCAAATATACGAGACGCCACATTATTACTTTAATACGTTTACGTTTTCAGCATGCTCTGACACCGGTGTATATGGCACGTATGAACCTTCGCGAGAATGCTAGGTGTGTGTGTGGTAGAATGAGGGGTACACCTAGCCATCCGATGTTTCAGTGTGACGTTTTCAATGAACCGAGGAAAGTTATGCTCAGAAAGTTAAGATCGTTAGGTTATACATTGTTGGGGGGGCGTGGTGGTGCAGCGGTCAAGCTGTATGCCTCTCACCAAGGCAGACCGGGTTCGATTCCCGGTCAATGCATGTGAGATTTTCGATGTGAAATGCCATGTCCTGTGGTTCGGATTCCACGTAAAACGGAGGTCCCGTGGCTTATGATCCCGAGATTAACGGTCACGTTAAACTACAAGCTTCCTTTTTTTTGTTATACATTGCCCTTAAATATGTCCACTATGTTGCATAAACCTGTAGTTCCATTGGTCGAGGCCATAATGGAGTATTTGGACCATCTCCCTTTTACGTTATAATTTATGGTCTCCTCTTTCGTTTGCTGTATTCTGCTACGTATTACGATTTGACACGAAGTAGGTGTGTGCTGATCTTTCCTTCACCATTCCTAGAGTATCGTGCATAACCTTGTGCTACGGACCATATGGATAGTTTTTATAGGCGACTGGTTAGGTTAGCAAATTTCTGTATGTGTTTACAAACATGACATGTGACGGAATTGTGCTACTGTGGTGAAATCTGTACAGAAGCTATTGGGCGAAGAGGCAACTGTGTCCATCAATCTTACCACAACAACAACAAGTGCGTATGTAAATAATGTTCAGGTGAATTTCTGTGTTCTAGTTTTCTAACGTAATGGACGAGCAAGCTGTGATCAAAAGTGAGCCGGAATGGTCGACAGAAACAGATGACTTGGCCGATATTGTAAGTGTATTATAATTCCACACATTGTGTAACATTGCAATGTTAGTGATGTCCAAGGCATAATGTTTGTAGTTAGCAAGGTCAGTATCTCTTAACTAGAGGGCATATTGTGTCTGTATTTTCATACTTGTGTATTAATTGCCATTGAGATGCTGAAACATTGCCTCTTCTTTATGCAATAGAGATAGTACATAGCCGTTGTTTTGAATAATGACGTACATTGTTGCCACATCATAATAGGTATGTTAGTGCACTGACTCACTAGAAAGCGAGATTTATAGCAAGATTATATTTGGAATCCCGTCTGTTCCAAGACTTGAATTGCTAGAGGCTGGGGAGAGAGTATTACTTATTGCAAACATCGCTCGATGTCTACAACAAAAGCATGCTGAGAAAGTTCAACTAATTTCTTTGATAATCAGGGTAGCCAACCTGTAAAGTTAAATTCACCTAGATTTCCTTCATAAATCCCCGAGATTTGAATTTTGTTTCCATTTGTCCCCCTCTATAAACAGATCATATTGCCATGGTGGCCTCGCGTTCCCTCATCGGCCATGATGGTTGTCATGGTTTCCTGACTTGTGGCTTTAGTCACGTTTGTCTGACAGGCGAGTCTTGTTTTGAGACAGCGCATGACGTCACGTTACGACAGTCTCCAAGGAGTTTCAAGTCAGACGAGATACATGGTGGAGAGGAGGATCACCTAGATTGGTTCCTAATGGTCAACCATTTTGGATCTTGACTACGGTCCGAGAGAGTAAGTAGGTTGTCCTCATAAGGCTGAATATTATGTTAGAGGAAGAGGGTCGACCATATTAGGGTTTAGTGGCCACCTTTTGGTTCTTGACTATGGTCTGAGAGAAAGTAGGTTGTCCCCACAAGGCTGAATATTAGGTTGGAGGTAGAGGGTTGACCATATTAGGGTTTAGTTGCCACCATTTTGGTTCTTGGCTACGGTCTGAGAGAAAGTAGGTTGTCCCCACAAGGCTGAATATTAGGTTGGAGGAAGAGGGTCGACCATATTAGGGTTTAGTGGCCACCATTTTGGTTCTTGGCTACGGTCTGAGAGGGAAACTAGGTTGTCCTCACCAGGCTGAATATTAGGTTGGAGGTAGAAGGTCGACCATATTAGGATTTATTGGCCACCATTTTGGTTATTGCCTACGGTCTGAGAGAGTTAGTAGGTTGTCCTCACAAGGCAGAATTTTCTGTTGGAGGTAGAGGGTCGACCATATTAGGGTTTAGTGCCCACCATTTTGGGTCTTGCCTACGGTCTGAGAGAGAAAGTGGGTTTTCCTCACAAGGCTGAATATTAGGTTGGAGGTAGAGGGTCGACCATATTAGGGTTTATTGGCCACCATTTTGGTTATTGCCTACGGTCCGAGAGAGAAAGTGGGTTTTCCTCACAAGGCTGAATATTAGCTTGGAGGTAGAGGGTCGACCATATTAGGGTTTAGTGGCCACCATTTTGGGTCTTGACTACGGTCTGAGATAAAGTAGGTTGTCCTTACAAGGCTGAATATTAGGTTAGAGGTAGAGGGTCGACCATATTAGGGTGTAGTGGCCACCATTTTGGTTCTTGACTACAGTCTGAGAGCAAGAAGGTTGTCCTCACAAGGCTGAATTTTAGGTTGGAGGTAGAGGGTCGACCATATTAGGGGCTAGTGGCCACCAGTTTGGTTCTTGACTATGGTCTGAGAGGGAAAGTAGATTGTCCTCACAAGGCTGAATATTAGGTTGGAGGCAGAGGGTCCACCATATTAGGGTTTAGTGGCCACCATTTTGGTTCTTGACTATGGTCTGAGAGAAAGTAGGTTGTCCTCACAAGGCTGAATATAAGGTTAGAGGTAGAGGGTCGACCATATTAGGGTTTAATGGGAACCATTTTGGGTCTTGCCTACGGTCTGAGAGAGAAAGTCGGTTATCCTCACAAGGCTTAATATTAGGTTGGAGGTAGAGGGTCGACAATATTAGGGTTTAGTGGCCACCATTTTGGTTCTTGCCTATGGTCTGAGAGAGTAAGATGGTTGTCCTCACAAGGCTGAATATTAGGTTGGAGGTAGAGGGTTAACCATATTAGGGTTTAGTGGCAACCATTTTGGATCTTGTCTACGGTCTGAGAGAGAAAGTTGGTTGTCCTCACAAGGCATTCTATTCGGTTCGAGGAAGAGGGTCAACCATAATAGGGTTGACTATCGCACTTAAGTTTTAACGTTTGTCGCCAGCAAGCAAATGAAATGTTTGCTTTTAATTTTCCTAATAATAATAACAATATTAACACCTCCATTCTTCAGCCCATGATTTATTGGTCCTTGTATTCATTTTCTCAGCAAAATGGCGGCTGTTAATTACTGTTTTGAACTGGGGTCGATCTTTCGTAATTTCTTCTGTGATGCCAATTTTTTGAAGTTCTTTGTCTATTTCATTAAGTCACTGGTTCTTGACTTCCATTGAGAGAGCAAAGTTGGTAATCATTTTGGTGAACCTGTGATGGTTCGTTCTGAGAATGCTGCAGTAGAACTTAAATTGCCTTTTTCTGAAGGTGTCAGTGATCTTTTCAGAATGCTGATAAATCTCCCGACACTTCCGTTTCACCCAGATTTCTTCTGAGCAGACTGGACCAACGATTTTCCTTTCTTGTTTCTCTATGTCCTTACTAAGAGATTTACCTTCAATGATCAATGTTTCTGAGCCACATAGAGCTTCAGGTTTGATTACTGTGTATAATGTCCTTACTAAGAGATCTACCTTCAATAATCAATGTTTCTGAGCAATATAGAGGTTCAGGTGTGATTACTGTGGTATAATAACCTTACTAAGAGATCTACCTTCAATGATCAAAGTTTCTGAGCCACATAGAGCTTCAGCATTGATTACTGTGGTATTATGTCCTTACTAAGAGATCCACCATCAATGATCAATGTTTCTGAGCCACATAGAGCTTCAGCATTGATTACTGTGGTATCATGTCCTGACTAAGAGATCTACCTTCAATGATCAATGTTTCTGAGCCACATAGAGCTTCAGGTTTGATTACTGTGGTATAATGTCCTTACTAAGAGATCTACCTTCAATGATCAATGTTTCTGAGCCACACAGTGCTTCAGGTGTGATTACTGTGGTATAATGACCTTACTAAGATATCTACCTTCAATGATCAATGTTTCTGAGCCACATAGAGCTTCAGGTGTGATTACTGTGGTATAATGTCCTTACTAAGATATCTACCTTCAATGATCAATGTCTCTGAGCCACACAGTGCTTCAGCTTTGATTACTGTGGTATAATGTCCATACTAAGATATCTACCTTCAATGATCAATGTTTCTGAGCCACATAGAGCTTCAGATTTGATTACTTTGGTATAATGACCTTACTAAGTGATCTACCTTCAATGATCAATGTTTCTGAGCCACTTAGAGCTTCAGGTGTGATTACTGTGGTATAATGACCTTACTAAGATATCTACCTTCAATGATCAATGTTTCTGAGCCACATAGAGCTTCAGGTGTGATTACTGTGGTATAATGTCCTTACTAAGATATCTACCTTCAATGATCAATATTTCTGAGCCACACAGTGCTTCAGGTTTGAGTACTGTGGTATAATGTCCTTACTAAGAGATCATCCTTCAATGGTCAATGATTCTGAGCCACATAGAACTTCAGGTTTGATTACGGTGGTATTATGTCCTTACTAAGAGATCTACCTACAATGATCAATGTTTCTGAGACATATAGAGCTTCAGGTTTGATTACTGTCGTATAATGTCCTTACCAAGAGATCATCCTTCAATGATCAATGTTTCTGAGCCACATGGAGCTTCAGGTTTGATTACGGTGGTATAATGTCCTTACTAAGAGATCAACCTACAATTATCAATGTTTCTGAGCCGCACAGTGATTCAGGATTGATTACGGTGGTATAATGTCCTTACCAAGAGATCATCCTTCAATGATCAATGTTTCTGAGCCACATAGAACTTCAGGTTTGATTACGGTGGTCTAATGTCCTTACTAAGAGATCTACCTTCAATGATCAATGTTTCTGAGCCACACAGAGCTTCTGGTTTGTTTACTGTGGTATAATGTCCTTACTAAGAGATCTACCTTCAATGATCAATGTTTCTGAGCCACATAGAGCTTCAGCTTTGATTACTGTGGTATAATGTCCTTACTATGAGATCTACCTTCAATGATCAATGTTTCTGAGCCACATAGAGGTTCAGCTTTGATTACTGTGGTATCATGTCCTTACGAAGATATCTACCTTCAATGATCAAAGTTTCTGAGCCATATAGAGCTTCAGCTTTGATTACTGTGGTATTATGTCCTTACTAAGATATCTATCTTCAATGATCAATGTTTCTGAGCCACATAGAGCTTCAGCTTTGATTACTGTGGTATAATATCCATACTAAGATATCTACCTTCAATGATCAATGTTTCTGAGCCACATAGAGCTTCATCTTTGATTACTGTGGTATAATGTCCATACTAAGATATCTACCTTCAATGATCAATGTTTCTGAGCCACATAGAGCTTCAGCTTTGATTAGTGTGGTATAATGTCCATACTAAGATATCTACCTTCAATGATCAATGTTTCTGAGCCACATAAAGCTTCAGGTTTGATTACTGTGGTATAATGTCCTTACTAAGTGATCTACCTTCATTGATCAATGTTTCTGAGCCACATAGATCTTCATATTTGATTACTGTGGTATAATGTCCATACTAAGATATCTGCCTTCAATGATCAATGTTTCTGAGGCACACACTGCTTCAGGTTTGATTACTGTGGTATAATGTCCTTACTAAGAGAACTACCTTCATTGATCAATGTTTCTAAGCCACATAGATCTTCAGGTTTGATTACTGTGGTATCATGTCCTTCCTAAGAGACCTACCTACAATGATCTATGTTTCTGAGCCATATAGAGCTTCAGGATTGATTACTGTGGTATAATGTCTTTACTAAGTGATCTACCTTCAATGATCAATGTTTCTGAGCCACATAGATCTTCAGGTTTGATAACTGTGGTATCATGTCCTTACCAAGAGACCTACCTTCAACGATCAACGTTTCTGAGCCATATAGAGCTTCGGGTGATTACTGTGGTATAATGTCCTTACTAAGAGATCTACCTACAATGATCAAAGTTTCTGAGCCATACACTGCTTCAGGTTTGATTACTGTGGTATAATGTCCTTACTAAGAGACCTACCTTCATTGATCAATGTTTCTGAGCCACATAGATCTTCAGATTTGATTACTGTGGTATAATGTCCATACTAAGATATCTGCCTTCAATGATCAATGTTTCTGAGCCACACACTGCTTCAGGTTTGATTACTGTGGTATAATGTCCTTAATAAGAGATCCGCCTTCAATGATCAATGTTTCTGAGCCATATTGTGCTTCTGGTGTGATGACTGTGGCATAATGTCTGAGCCATATAGAACTTCAGCTTTGATTACTGTGGTATAATGTCCTTACTAAGAGATCTACCTTCAATGATCAATGTTTCTGAGCCACATAGAGCTTCAGGTTTGATTACTGTGGTATCATGTCCTTACTAAGATATCTACCTTCAATGATCTATGTTTCTGAGCCACATAAAGCTTCAGCTTTGATTACTGTGGTATCATGTCCTTACTAAGAGATCTACCTTCAATGATCAATGTTTCTGAGCCACATAGAGCTTCAGCTTTGATTACTGTGGTATAATGTCCATACTAAGATATCTACCTTCAATGATCAATGTTTCTGAGCCACATAAAGCTTCAGCTTTGATTACTGTGGTATCATGTCCTTATTAAGAGATCTACCTTCAATGATCAATGTTTCTGAGCCACATAGAGCTTCAGATTTGATTACTGTGGTATAATGACTTTACTAAGTGATCTACCTTCAATGATCAATGTTTCTGAGCCACATAGATCTTCAGGTTTGATTACTGTGGTATAATGTCCTTACTAAGAGATCTACCTTCATTGATCAATGTTTCTGAGCCACATAGATCTTCAGGATTGATTACTGTGTATCATGTCCTTCCTAAGAGACCTACCTACAATGATCTATGTTTCTGAGCCATATATAGAGCTTCAGGATTGATTACTGTGGTATAATGTCCTTACTAAGTGTTCTACCTTCAATGATCAATGTTTCTGAGCCACATAGATCTTCAGGTTTGATAACTGTGGTATCATGTCCTTGCCAAGAGACCTACCTTCAACGATCAAAGTTTCTGAGCCATATAGAGCTTCAGGTGTGAATACTGTGGTATTATGTCCTTACTAAGAGATCTACCTACAATGATCAAAGTTTCTGAGCCATACAGAGCTTCAGGTTTGATTACTGTGGTATAATGTCCTAACCAAGAGATCTACCTTCAATGATCAATGTTCCTGAGCCACACAGTGCTTCAGGTTTGATTACTGTGGAATAATGTCCTTACTAAGAGATCTACCATCAAGGTTTCAGAGCCACATAGAGCTTCAGGTTTGATTACTGTGGTATAATGTCCTTACTAAGAAATCTACCTTCAATGATCAAAGTTTCTTAGCCATACAGAGCTTCAGGTTTGATTACTGTGGTATAATGTCCTTACTAAGAGATCTACCTTCAATGATCAATATTTCTGAGCCATATAGAGCTTCAGGTTTGATTACTGTGGTATAATGTCCTTACTAAGAGATCCACCTTCAATGATCAATGTTTCTGAGCCACATAAAGCTTCAGCTTT
Source organism: Meconema thalassinum (assembly GCA_946902985.2). Taxonomy (NCBI): domain Eukaryota; kingdom Metazoa; phylum Arthropoda; class Insecta; order Orthoptera; family Tettigoniidae; genus Meconema; species Meconema thalassinum. The sequence continues at coordinate 16,247,422 of OX336395.1, read as the reverse complement.
GATTACTGTGGTGCCATGTCTTAGATGTTGATTTATTAATTACATCTGTAGGTATAGGCCTTCTATAATTTTGAAGTTCTCTCTTTGTTTGCGTCGCGATTCAAACTTGAAGTAAAGTACTTTCCAGTCATTTACCTGGAGGGAGTGTGGAAAACCCTGGGAAAACCATTCAGAATGGGTGCTGCTAGCATTTACTTGATGATTTTTTGCCGAATTAAGTCTTCAGAAGTTTCCTGTCTAGATGACCAACGGATTCGTCCATGCATTTGGGATCCCGTCTTAGCTGTAATTTCGTGATTTCTTTCAAGGACCTGAACTGCCTCTTGTGTATTGTTAGATAGAATAGCTAGGTCATCCGCGAAGGCCAAACACTGCAGATGGATTTAATGTTTAGTCGTCAACCAATCGTTATTTCTCTAATTTTTCCTTGTCCTTGTAACTTATTCAAGGACACGATTGAACAATAACGGTGATGGTCGTCTCCTTGTTGACGTCCTGTGCTAATATGAAAACGGTCAGAAATCTGACTGAAATTTAACTGTTGAAGTTATGGCTTTCAGTGTCTGTCGAATCAATTCACTTGTTTTTCTGTCAACTTTGAATACTTCTAGAATATTGAATAGTGTGTGTGGGTCTACTAAGTCGCCAGCTTTCCCGAAGTTTCCAAAGTTAGCGTTGTTTGCGTGGCTTTATGGATTTGCAAGGTGGTTTTGAGATTGAGAATTTGTTCTGCACAGGACATGCAATTTATGAATCATGCCTGTTATTCGCCAATTAGAAGTTCAGTTTGGTTTTCTAGTCCCGCGAATAACGCTGTAGAGAGAATTTTTTACACGAGTGATAGTGAGGATATTCCTCCGTAGGTATTGGTGTCTGTTCTCTCCCCCTCCTTATGATGTTGGGGGATAAATTAGATTGCAATTGCAGTCTTCAGGAATTTTCTCCATAAACCTACAAGTATTACTTGAAATTTCTCAGCTAGGCTTTCACCTCTTATCTCAACATTACATCTTCCTTTGGAGCTTGGCTATTTTTAAGATCATGGATTATTTTCTCGATTTCTTCTAATGAAGGAAGTTCTGAATCCGGATTTGGAATCGGTTGCTCAAATCAGAATTGTTCTTCAGGAGTATAGCTTGTTAAAAGGTCATGGAAGTTATCTGTGAGAATTTAACAGTTTTCTTTATTATTCCCAGGGCCTCATCCGGACGTTCAAGACATAAATCAGGTACTTATTATTGTGATAGTTCGTCCGCAAATGTTTTCTTACAGTTTCTTGTACTATTTTCGGTGTAATAGAAGAGCACACGGAATGAACGGTGTAAGTCCATTTTATTCGGAAATAGGTCTATGACGCACTCTGGTGGCCAGCTATCGTATCTACAGATCAGTTGTAATTAACTTCAAATAATGCGGTAAGTCACCGAGATACAGAGGTTTTTATTTTTAGTGGAAACGGAAAGAACGTCCCATATCCTCTGACTTTACAATACTCCCTTTATAAGAAATACATTTGGCTAAGTAACAATATCGCTTACACTCAATTGGGGTGTTAGTAAGTATTTCTTTTTACTGTTGAAAGTTTAAATTGGCTCTCATGAAAAATCTACATAATGTGACTTACCCCGTTCTTCCCGTGCAGTCATCAATTTTGATCTATTTGTTTCGGTCTATTTTGATGCAATGTGCGTTCTTCAGATCTGATGATTCTTGAGGCTTCTTTCTGGGCTTTGATTAATTCATGCCTGTTATTTTTTGATGAATTCATGCCAGTTATATTATTGGAAGTGCAAAGTTAGAATAGGAAGGTCTATGGCCTTATCGCTGGTCTTGTTCAACCATCTGTCTTTACGTTTTCGAGGAAGAACCCCAATAATCCGGGAAGCCCCCAATAATGTATCTTATAATGCCTTCCGATTGGAAGGATTTTGGTTGGTGATATTTGCAAGGAAATTGTTTGAATTTTGTTTAAGACATTCCAGATGAATTTGCGGATATTTTAACTGTTCCGAGTTTGGGTCCATCAGGTTGAAACTTTACCTAATTATAGATAAGTGGTGATCTATGTAAATAATTATTTTATTTATTTTAAATTCATAATAATAATAATTATTAATGTTTTACTTCAGGAGGATCGCAGGTTAAAGGATCATGGAAGTAACCTGTGAGAATTTTACAATTTTCTCTAGTATTTCCAGGGCCAAATCCGGAGCTTTAAGACATGTTCTAGGTGCTTGGCAATGTGATAGTTTGTCAGCAAATGTTTTGTATCAGTTTCCTCTCATTATTATTATTATTATTATTATTATTATTATTAGCTCATATTCTTTAATTTTTATATATAGTCATGCTTGTTCATTACTTCCCAGGATCTGAATGAGCGGCCACCCTCTGATGGGCCAGTGGGGATGGAAATTGAAGAACCTGATGATGTATTTGAAGATGCATTTGATAAAGAAGAACTTGATTGCCAGGTGACTGTGTACATTATTTCCCACCTTGGATTATTCTCAAATCCTTTTTTAAGTTTTGTAGTTTGTTTTAGTCAGTTTTAATTTCAATTATGAAACTGAACAACAGAAAAGTTTATGTTTTTTGACTCTATTTTATTAATAATGTGGGTTGAGTCAAATCGCTTCCTTGGGCTGTTTATTGATTATTTTGTCAAATGTCTATAATAGTTTTAAAGTGGTTATTTGTTGTCCTTTTTGAAACAACCTTGAATTATTATGGCAAAACTTGCATCACCCGTAAGGCTAAGTCTTTCTGCAAAATGAGGTAGGAACTTCGAAGAATCCTTGGCATAGTAAGTGTGTGCTAGTGAAACTTGGACTCTGTGTATTGAGGTTTTGAATTGTCTTTGACTTCATGACCACTCAATCACATGATGAGTGACTGTAGATAATCGTATCAACATTTATTTTTCTCAGTTAAGTTAAAGACTCATGGAATTCGTGTTTAAGAATAGTTCCAAAATGCAAGTGTGTTTTATAAATTCAAGTTTGTGTTTCTTTTCATCTTGAATCAAACACCTATTTTATTTCTCATAAAATGAAAGACAATAGTATCAATTTTGTTGCTAAATTTATAACACTGTTGCTACTTGAAAGTGTTGGATTCTCAGAAGTAAAGTATATTGTGTTGTGATGGCAACGAATACATCTTAAGTAATAGGTATGGTATTCTTTTATATTTTTGTCTTATAAAACTTTCAAAACCTTGAAAATATAAGTCAGAAAAATATAAATAATGTGAAAGTCAGCTAATGAGCACTTAACGCAGCCAAATTTCAGCTTCAGAGTTGCTATTCTAACCTTGTCAAATTTCTTAAAATTATTCATTGACTTGAGAACTAATCCCAGACATATAAAGCAAGATGAATGTCTGGCGTGCTTTTGTATCTACAAAATATATTTCTTATGCCTCCTGAGGAACATTATTAACAAATTGTTGTTTCTCTGTAGGGAGCACATATCAAGATAGATACTGCGGACAACAAGGAAGTTACGATTAATGAGAAGGTGACTGAAGAGATAGTCGCACATGTCAAAACGGAAGCACTTTCTTCATCAAGTGGCGGAGATGCGAGAGTTGTAAGTGCCTAATTATATTGAGAGCAGCTTTATGGTTAATAAGTCACGTTATATGCTTAATGATATCTGATGTTCCTCCACCAAGTGTGGCTGAGATTTTCAAAGGTTTGGTGATACGTTTGTGAGGGGATCATGTGCACTGATGAAATATTTAGGAATTAATACGAAACCTGAATGTAATTCTAGTAATTTCTGGCTGATCATATACTTGCTCCGTAGTGTATATGGAAGATATTGTTCTCTCTGTGATCTGTTGGCTGGATAGGTTGATATGATATTTGTTGTTGTAAGGGCCAAACATTCACAGTATCGACCTGGCGCTTGATAGGACTCCCTGCCTAAATTGTATTTTCTGTTTGTCTCATCTGAAAAAGGCCTTTTTTGGATTTTGAATATCTGGTTGTTGTTTGTTGCAAGTCATCAAATTCCATTCATGATTTGCTTCTCCATTTTTGTATATGATCATAATACTCGTATTTAAGAGATTCTCTGTATACTGTAATCTGGCTTCCAATTCTGCGACACAGAAATAGTTTCTAAAACATCAGACTACCTCGCCAGAATACAGTGATAGATTTATTAATTTCCTCATAACTTCTATACGAAAATGGTGTACCAACATGTGAATGCAATATTGAGGCTGCTAGTAAAGAATGTTGTTATTCTTAGAAAGATTGCTTAGTCAGATGATCCAGGGTATTATCTGTTCTTTAACTGGGCTTGGTATGTCATGCAGTGAACCAATTACACAGAACAAGACCAATAGCTTCACAAATGGAACAAGGGAACAGTCTATCACAAATGACTAGGGTTCTATTCATGTTTCTTGTTAATTCTTTAACATTCCTTCGAAGTTTAATATCGCGCCCTGTGGTTGGGATTCCTCTTGAAAATGGAGGTCCCGTGGCTCATGGTCGCCACATGATCGGTCACGTAAAACTACAAGCTTTCTCCCTATTAAAAATAATTACTCCATGAAGTTTGTTTTGTATTTACAACTGATCGGATTGAAATGGCCTCAGAGCCCTGTTTTGATTTGTTATGATACTGACTTTGTTATCGGTAGAAAGTCGATAGTGTAGATTGCTTCCTTATCCCCATGCACCGCTGGTAATCTGACGCAAAGGCAGAAACTTCAGTCTCACCCTTCTTTGCGTTGTTTATTGCCTATATCCTGTGGTGGAATTATATAACTTTATGTGCTGCATTGCTTGTAGAGCCTCTTCATTCTGTGCATGAGCTAACAGACATGAAGATATGTTAATTCCGTGTAATATAATTTGTACGAAAGAAGGTGACCATAGCTAGACTGTCATTTAAAATCTGAGATACTTTTCTACATATTGTGCAATTTCCCTGCTAAAATTATGCAACTTGATATAGCCACCTTTCAACAAACGTGTGATCTTCATGAAGATGACTATTTTGGAGTTAGGGCTGACTATATTAGCAACTGTTAGGTGGCTCTTCTGATATCTATTTACTGTATTCAAATATCCATTCAGCATCTCTGAACAAGTGGGAAGGATGTTATTCTGTAGAAGCATGGAATGTGTGAATTTGTTGTAGTTGTGAGTGAAATAACCATGTGTGTTTGCCGTGTGTTGTATGGAGCTATTACAGAAGGGTTCTGTTAAAATGAATTTGGTGGACATCATTCTTATCTATGACATTAGTAAGTAAAGTGGCAATAAACCAATAAGATGGGCAAACACCTGTCCTAGCCATAACCCAACAGGCTGGTGAATGAAACAATAGTGTGTATAACAGACACTCCATTTGTCCTGTTTACAATATTTACGTTAAGGTTTGTGGATGTGATATTAAGGCATTCCTCTTAAGGTGCCAAGTATTATAAGTACATTAAGTTTCTCCCTACCTTGAGTACTCTTGAGATCAATATTGCTTTAATAGGAACTCAATACCGTAAAATGCACAGCACACTATGCAATATTTCTTTACACAACATTCATCAACTTTGCTTGTTTAAGACTGATATTAACGTTATATATTAACAGTAAGTTACTGCACCCACGCCACTAAGTCTCCACACACACTCAATGCTAGACAATATCTGATAGGCCCACACTTGGGATATGAATAGGAACTGAACTGCTTTGTGATTTGAACTCTACAAAACTTCTCTGTCTTTGCCCTGTCTCCCTTGACATATGAAAACTCTATGGATGCGAATTTGAATAAACTTCAGTATGTTATTTATTCCTGGATTCCTTCAGTGCAAGTTTACAAGTCGTGTGTAACACATAATTCTACCTATGCAAAGGGGAACATATTTGTGAAACAAGTCATATGGACCTTGTTAAGGGTATTAAGATTGCAGAATGCCCTATTCCGAACATCGTACCATGTATCGAATGAGAACATAATTTTCAGATCTGATAGAGTGAAGCACCTTCATGCGTCCATTACATTTCCTTATCATCTACTAGCATTTTGGAATTAAGAATTGCATTTTCAAACCTCTGTTGATGGCAAACGGAAGTGCTTAGCTAATAGCTTGTGCATAGTACAAAAAGTACGAGCCATTTTCATGTACATCAGAAGAACTATGATATCTAATCCACCTGGGACTTGAACCTGGGACCACCGACAATGTACAATGTTGTTCTGATCACTGAGCTGCATCTTAATTATCAGTGGCAAAAGGTATATTATGTGAAGGTAACATTATGTTTGCATTAATTGCCACTGTGGACTTAAGGTCAGGATAAACCATTACAATTAGGATTTCTGTATTCTCTTCAGAGATCCACTCATGAGGGTTATAGAAGTGGGGCTTAGCAGTGGCCTTACAGTATGCACATGCTGGGATTGTTTTAACTTATGACCGTGATACCTCCTTCCTAATCCTGAGCATTGCAATAACATGCACTTGTGTACATGTATTAAATAATTGAAGATATGAGATAAAAGTAAGAGAATTAGCTAGAATCATACGAAGAAAGCTATTGTTAATAATTAAGTCCACTTATTTTAACTTATAGTACGTTCAGAAGAAACCCTCGTTCATTCCACATTTCTTATAGTTGTTATTTTCTACCTTAATATTCTTAATTCTGTGTCGGGGAGGAGGTGATATATATGTGTCAGAGGTTTTTTACGGCCGTTCGCCCTTTTGTTTAATTTAAAAGAGGAGCTAATGAAATATGATTAGGAGTTGGAAGGTAGCGACCATGGCCTCTTAACAGTTAACGTCCTAGCATTGGCCTGGAGATGAAAATGGGGAACCAACAAGAACCATTTCAAGGTACCTTACCCAGTGGCGTATGCAGGTTTTCCTTCTGAGGGGTTCATTAATATATTACGTTATACAAGGGGCAGATGACCTTGCTGTTCTGCCACTTAGTCATCATCATACACATTATTACAATGATATTTCGATTAATATACAGTACACAATAATTAAATAAACATTCTCTTTGCATGAAACCAATTTTAGCACCATAAAAAGACAAAAAATACATCTTTTATAAAATATGGAAAACAGTAATTAAGTATTAAAACTGTAATGATGTAGTGCTATATAGGTGACTGCTTATAATATTGATATTGTGTGAGAGAAAAATTATCATTTTTGCCACCATGTTCTTAATGCCATTAGCTATTATTGACTCTCAAAATCTGTCTATCTTGATGGCTTCATCTGTATCATTCATAGGAATAAATTCCAAATACTCCTCGTGTAACTAATTATCTTTAATGAAATGGACACACACAATTAAAGCACCCCGAACCAACGTGAAAATAGTAACACTTTAAAAACAAACCTAATCCTTGGCTGGCTCCAACTCTGGGGGAGTCGTCTCGCCCCGAGTAGAGTGCAGGACATTTACCAAGTGACGAACGTGATCACTTTTAATATATATACAAGAGTAAAGAAGGCTCTCTAGCGATAGTGTAAAACAGGTGATAGATCAGACGATATAAATATTCAAGCAAACAAGTGTCTCTGGTTAGGTATTTAAACACTAACCCTACCCCCCCCCCCCCTTGTCGGTACGCCACTGATACCCACTCATCTTCTGTCAGTAAACACATGGCTTGGCGCATTTAAGTTCTGTAATGTTTGAAATTATCTCAGCCATTTTTCTGTTCTAAGGCAGGAACTACAGTGTGTCCGCAAAGTCTCTCCGCCACGCGTGTGTCTCCTTGCAGGACGTGTTGGGTTGGCAGTACATTCATGTGATGTTGTTACAAGGAAAACAATTACATTAAATTAAGTAATGCGGTACTCAACACTATCGCACTGTGCTCTGCAAAGTTTCCACCAGCATGGAAAACCTCTTCCAATATAAACACACGCTCTTCAGTAGTAAGCATTTCCACTAGACTCAGCTTACACAAGAACACAACTTACAGCATCAATGCTGTCACGCACAGGCACTCACTGTCAGCAATAATGAACCGGTATTCTCCACCCTATCACTCCAGTTGAAGGTCAACACGGAACAAGTGCATGCTTATGCGATTTGCTGTGGTAAGACTTTGGGTATACAGCGACATGAATGTGCTGCCAACGTCCAACGAGACCCGCTGCTGTGGAGAGACTATGCGGCCACACTGTATCAATTTTGGATTCAATATATGTATTTCAAACCTGCATTGATAAATTGCTGAATGTCATTTTTACCAACGATGCCAGGAAATCCCTTCTTGAAAGCATTCTAAGTGAGCTGTGACTACATTCTTAAAAGCATTTGAAACTGACTTCCCCTATTAATACTCCAATGTCTTCCTCGGCTTGTAGCTACCATTAAAACTATTTGCTACCGTTCGCCAGTAGAGTTATAATGTTTGATATTAGCAGCATACTCCACAATAGAGGCATTTAAATTACGTACTTACACTAAATACTTTTGAAAATTTGCTTTAATTGCAGTGTTTTGTGTCTTTTTTACTGTCGACTTGAGCCTCTATGACTGCGTGTTAACAACCACTTTCATTTCAGTGTCTGCGTCTTGTTCGTTTGCCGACTTTGACATCTTGCCAGTATCTCTTGAGCCCATCTATCAGTTTGTTCTTCTGCTTCTCTGTCAAAGGGCCTCTTCGTCTTCTGGGTTCTGCCTCCACCATAAAACCCTGAGAGCTTTTCATCATCCTTCTGAAACTATTCCTGTCTTTGATTTTATCCTCCGTAATGCCCACCTGTCTCATATCTTTTTCATAGTCTTGGAACCGTTTCAATTTTGAGATCTTCGGTTTAAGAAAATTCCAGATTTTCTTTGTGAGCCGGGCATTATTCATACGGAAGAAGCGTCCATAAAATAGCAATCTTCGTTTTCTAATTGCTGTTGTCATCGGTTCCATCTTTCTGTATACTTTTATATTTGATATCAGTCGAACCTCTCCGTCAACCCATTTGTTGCCCAAGATCTTCCGTAGTAGTCTGCGTTCTCTTTTAAGTAGCTGATTGACTTGTCCTGTCTGATTCATACACAGGGTCTCCGAAGCATGTAAACCTTCTGGTTTGACAACAGTGCTGTAGTGCCTTAGTTTGGCTCCGATACTTAGCGTCTTCTTATTGTAGATGTTTTTAGTCAGTTGGAACGCTCGCTCTAGTTTCAGGATGCGGATATTGGTCCCTTCTTGTTCTAGCCCATTCTCTTGGATTACTTCACCAAGGTATTTAAACTTCTTGACTCTTCGAATCTTTCCATGGTCGGTGAACAACCATTCTGGACCTTCACGGATGTTAGTCATACATTTCGTTTTCTCAAATGAAATTTGTAGTCCTACTTTCTCTGCTGTTTCTTTCAGATGGTTTATCTTCCTGATTGCTGAACTGGTGTTGTTTGCAAATATGGCTACGTCGTCTGCGAACGCCAGACAGTCGACATACACTCCTTTGTGTTTGGGGCCTAATCGAAACTGATCTTCATCTCCTTCTTCTTTGTTCAGTGATTTTCTCCATTCTCGAATTACCTTTTCTAAGATACAATTGAAAAGAAGTGGAGAAAGTCCATCTCCTTGTCTGACCCCAGTTTTTATCTCGAAGGGCTCTGAGATTTCATTCTTGAATTTTACCTTAGATATTGTGTTGGTGAGAGTCTGTTTAATCAAATTTATGGACGAATCATCCACCCCAAACTCTTCCAGAACATTCAGTAATGACTCTCGATCAATCAAATCGTATGCTTTTTTGAAATCCACGAATACGACCACATATTCAACCCCCCAAGTTTTCTTGTATCTGATGATGTTCTTCAGATTAAAAATTTGTTCTGGGCAGGATCGGCCCTTACGGAAACCAGCCTGGTATTCGCCAATCTGTTGATCAAGATGAGCTTCGATTCTGTTAAGTAGTACTTTGGAAAGAATCTTGTAAGGAACAGGAACTATCGATATACCTCTGTAATTGTCAACGTTCTTCTTGTCTCGTTTTTTGTGGAGAGGATGGATCAGTGCTGATTGCCATTCAACTGGTACAGTACCCGTTCTCCAAATCTCCTGGAAGAGGCAGACTAATATGTCCAGTGTATCCTCATTCGCCAGCTTCAGTAGTTCCGCCACTATGAAATCTTCCCCAGCCTTCAGACTGTCTATTTCCGTCTTACAAGGTGGCTGAGAATTGGGCAGACCTTGAATGGGAAGGGAGTTGGATAGTTTTGGCGATGGCTCATCACAGTTGAGCAACTGGTTGAAATACTGAGCCAAATTGTCGCAATTTTCCCTGTCGTTCATACCTAGCTTTCCTGTATCATCTCTAAAGCACAGACTAGGGGCATGATAGATATAAAGGTTTGATAAAAGTCCCTAACGTTGTTCTTACGGAAATTTTGATCGATCTGTTCCATCTGTTGTTTCTCATACGATCGCTTTGCACATCGGAACACTCGGGCTGCAACTTTCCTCGCATCACGGAATGCATCAAAATCTACCTGACCCTTGGTCGAATTCCATTTTCTCCATGCATCTGTTCTCTGAGCCAGTGCATTATCACAGGTTTCGTTCCACCACCGATGTTTTCGTTGAGGAGCTGCCAGAATTGTGGCGGTAGCTGCCTGCTGGATCTTAAAAGCGATGTCAGTCCAATTCTTAGATTCAAAGGTCAAGTTCTGATGATAATGCTCCCTAACCTCCTGGCTGATTTTAAGTTCCGACACATCAAATCTCTGAGTTCTATTTCCCGTATTCGGAGTCTCCCTGAGAGGAATGAAATTCATCTTTACCTTAGAAATTCAGTGATCAGAGTCAAACCTTGCACCTCTCTGCACTTTTATGTTCATAATCTCTTTTATTGCTCTTCTTGAGATTGCAACAAGGTAAATCTATTTCTCACCATTCAAGTTACCCGGCGAACGCCAGGTCTTCTGTTTGCTTGGTTTATGTTTATAGAACGTCGACATTACCTGAAGATCAAATGTCCGACACAATTCAACAAGTTTTATTCCATTTTTTTAGTCATCTTGTGAGCAGGATATCTTCCTACTGTTGATCTGAAATGTGCTTCCATTCCCAATTGGGCGTGTAATATACTGACCCTCATTCTCAAAAGATGTGCTGGTACAAATATTAAGGATATAGTCGCTTTTTACTTAATGATAGGTGGACGTGTTAGATCCTAACACCTCTTACGGCCTTACAGTTAAAAAGATAAAATACATACTCATTTGTCCTCAATCCTTAAAGCTATTACTTCCTTTAAGGCACTGAGTCAGCATTTTGTGTCGCACTGAGATTTACTTGTTATCTTGGGGAGATTGCATTGTGAGGTTTGAAGCCATTTTTCAGTGTTGCCTAAGTAAACAAAAGTTTGGTGCTTTTCAGTCGGTCAACACGAATGTACCCAAAAAGAGCTGGGTTGTGCCCTAATCCTGAAATAAATTACATGAGATTAATAAATACACTAGGATGACCAGTTTCGATCGTCAGGCGATCATCATCAGATCCATTACACTTAGGCTATAACATCTATGTTTGAGAGTACAGGTGAAACATATTTACAATATGTAGAATTATTTAGTTGCAGTATTGGTAATGCAACTGTCGGTGTATGCTAATTGTAGTAGATCTAATGTAAAGTGAAATGCTAAAATGGTGATAAAAATCCGGAGTTTGTCTGTTTGGGGTGATTATATGGTTATACAAAATCAACTATGGTTATACTGTAATAATACAGGCTGATACTTATCCGGATTTATCTTCCTGACTGGAACTTCGAGCAGTTTCGTGTTCACTCTGGCACCAGTTTTGGTCGACTAACCCGGGTGTTAACTGGCCGAAACTGGTTTTTCCCTTTCTCCCACTTTTGTTCCTATATGGTTTCTGAGGTCAGTGCAATGTTTATTTGTGTGACGTTCCCAAGTCTAGATATAATCACCCCAAACAGACAAACTCCGGATTCGTGTTGACCGACTGAAAAGCACCGAACTTTTGTTTGGGGAGATTGTGTATTATAGGTTTTAGTTTTAGAACTAGGGAAGACATAACCACATCTGTGTAATGCTTCACTTCAACTCAGCTGTGATTTACAATTACATTGTTTGCTATTTGTGTAAAAAGTATTAGTGATGTCAAATAAATAAAATAATTAATTAATTCACTTTATTCCTAGGACACGCAAGAAGAAACACAGGATGGGGAAAGTGAAGCAAGTGGAAATCATCCAAATGGGTAAGTGTACAACATATGAGGTAACATGTTATTTAACTTTTGTGTATGCATAACTGAATGTTTTGTGTATGCACATCTGAATGTTTTGGATACGAATAAGTTTTGTTAACAACGTCAGATATATCTCGCATTTTATGTGTCGTTACTGCTTGTCTTATCAAAGTAGATACATTATTGACATTAACTTCCTCTTTCCTAGCCCTCAAATTATCATTCTCACTGTCTGGAAGTGTTTAACCCTAGAACCCTTCACTTGTTTATTACAAACACTAATCTTACTCCGAGTGCCCCAAGAATAATAAGCTTAATTTACATATTACAAGCCAATATTTCGTATAAAAACTGGTTAGGTTGGTTTGATTAGACTTACGGAAAAGGTAGTTTATATTACACTTAATCATTCTATACTAAAAATAAAATAATATTAAAAAACATACAGGTTTTTTCAATATTTTGCAACACCTCATATTTTAGAGTGTTTACTGAATGTAATCTGTACAATTGACACAAACAGATACGATATGACTTTTGCATACATACATGTTACACTCTGCACACATCATAGTGGTTTTGGTGTCCTTGGTTCACGGCAAGTACTCAACAAGAAACGTATCACTAACCTACACTGGGGTACTCAGTGCCCCAAAACCGATCTATAGCAAAGAATTGGTCCGTTACAACTGTGACTAAGATGGCAACTGAAAGACGGTCAAAGACAAATAATAGTCATGGTGGCTGTGTTGCCATCACAAACCCAGAGCTAAACGAAAATCCAGGGTGAAAAAAAGTTAAGTCATCCATGTTGAAGACAATTTGTCTTGTGGAAGTTACTGTCATCTGCTTGAACAAAATACTGTACATATGCTGCAGTGATAAGTGTTGTTAGGAACATCCCCTACTTTAAACCTCCTCTTGTGTGTCTATGTGGCCTCAACCCGTTTTGGTCTTTTGTAACCCAGGTTGTCAAATCACAACAATGTTACATCATGAGAGTGTGTTAATTGGTGGAGGGCTTCAAGGTCTTTGGTCAATACATTTTGACCTTCTTTCATGTTTTCCAACATAGTTCTTATGAACGTCATGTCATTTGCCGACATAATTTCTTCTTTCTTGAGACTAAGGGAAGTATCAACTACAAAAACTACAAGTGAATATACAGAATTGACCTACGTATACATTTTATACAAGTGATGGAATGCATTGATAATCTCAGTACTACTTAAGTCTATTTAAATCGCGAGTTATTACGTGTTTTTTTTAATTGTCCCATTTTACTGAACTGACATTACATTTTATCATCCGACCTAACTTATGTTTAAGAACGTTAATTTACTCTTTAATCTAATATTACATGACAAACTGTCGTTAGCTGGTTCTAGAAATATGCCTCACAACTGTAATGTACCCCACTAATCTGTTGATGTTGCGTTCACCTCAACAATCATCAAATTTGGGATCGACATTTCTTATATTTCAAAACATATATGGCCTCACTCTCGAGTGCTTCTAAATGCCTGTCTCGAGTGCCTCTTTCGATCGCCCCACGTATGGGCCGGCCATTTAAATATACCATCTATATGCGCCCGCATTCTCCAATCAGCACCTATATCCGCTGCACTGTAAAGGATTGCAGACACGTAGCTACCCAACTCACAAACTTACCATTTGATTATTAAATTTTGAAAAATTCCTGAAATTCTTTGCTCGACTTACATTTTCTTTGATAAACATGAATATTCGAAGTGCATGGCATTTTACCTTCATTCCACACTTCCGTTCCAAAAGTATACAACAATCACATTATTTCTTAAACACCCTGTACAGAACTTGCCTCAAATGCAATTAAACGATGTCACATTCGCTGTGATCAAAACTAGGAAACATGACTCCTCAGTCTCCTTTTGTGAAAATACGTAACTCATTTGCGCCTACGATTCCTTTCTTGCACGGTATTCCTAATCTGAACCCCTTTCAGTGCATTTTCTCAATCAATGCAAAGGAAATCAGTAACTCTATTAAATATCCACTACCATTGTGAATATTGTTCAAGAAACAAACTTTAACAAACTCCTCTATTCTTATACAAAATTTCCTCGTGCCTATAAATTCAAATCTTTAATTACTTTCTGTACAGTTACTTTTATATCACCCTGTGATTTAACTTTCTTAACTCCTTTTCACGTATTTAAATTCAGTTATTACATAATTGTAACTTTCAAAGAATTGTCAGCAAGAATTCATATTTAAAAATGATATAAGTGTGTCCTCTCTTCCTGTGAATACAAATTTCCGAATTTAATTCAGTTAAGTCCAGCTGATTTATTTTCAGACAATGGGTAGACTTATCTAAATTGCCCTGTCTCTTCCTGTGAATACAATCAAGTCTTAGCTATCCTCGTGAAATATTTTGTTTAATAAATTTTATCTAGGCTTTTTAATGCTCTAAATATTTTATTTGACACATATAAAGGTTCTTGGAACATCTTTATTACTAGGATATATGGTTTATTACGTTTACAGCATAGTTCTACATAACTATCTGTTTCCTTACAATAATTTTTGGTATTTATTGATTTAAATGTCTATATCAATTATTTAGACTATCTTTTACCAGATTTTGTGTCGTGTAACAATCCATTATTGCACACAGTTGATTTATAATAAATTTCTGACACTCGAGTCAATATCTTGAGTTGTCGAAATTTATTTGACATTTTGTGACATAGCTTTTTAAATATACGGTACTTAAGATGTTCAATATACGTTCCAACGCTGCGCTTAAAACAGATTTATTTAATTTAACGCAAGTATCAATAATTCTAAACGACTTTATAATGAACTGATTTAACGTTGACAACAGCAACTCGCTAGTAAAATTTCGTCCAAATGACTGAAATTTTCAATTAAAATGACTCCTAAGAAAATACTAATATACTGGATTAAAATCTACACAATTTTAAATAAAATGACAGAATTATACGGTTGGTCAATTTGGATAAACACAGAACTTGACTACAATTCTACTAAATATATTTCAATCTCTTCACTACCTTGAGCTGGCGACGATCTCTGCTGTAATATGCCTTGTCTGGCAAGACAAATGTGTTCGAGCACAACGCCCACAGGTGCGAGAACTGGTTGTGGCGAGGCCTGCTGGATAACCTCACAGTGGGACAAGGCCAATGACATAACTGGGTTAGCGACCTCTCCGTGTACAGCAAGTCACTCCCCCACTCCTTCACTCGACTCCCGCATGTCGTTCGGATCTTCTGACGTTACCACTTCACTACGCTGTCATCGCTTCTTAAGGTTGAAATTAGATTGTTCTATAAGTGTCTTTGAGAGTATACTGGATGCATATGAACTCGTGTTATGAAGTATAGATTTGTTCTGCATTTCTGCGCATCGCGTAGATGTTCGACTGCGCCATCCATGTTGTGGAATACTGGATTCAACTTTACATTTCTGTAGTCTCTACTTCCCTATAATGTGCATCTTATCACGAAGTCATAATCAGATTAATGATTAAACCTACATAACTTCCCCGTCGCCAATTTATAAACTGCATTGTGTATAGCTTCCAAGGACGAGCCGAATTATATGAGTAATATAGCTCTTTTCCAGAAGTGAATTGTTTGCATTTATCTGCGTGAGAAGTGTAGTAGCTTCGTATCGAAATACTGAAGTAACAAGCTGTGTTTCAAATTCTCCACAGACTTGCTGTATGAAGCTTCTCTAAATGTGAGTGCAAATGAACTCAGTCTCGTTCCGATAAGTGTGTTACAAAATCACCGGCCTACATGCTGTGCTGGTCTCAGTCAGAATGTCGCTTGCTTCACAAGTCACAGCCTTCTGACTCCGCGCTCCTTTTCTCCACTTTCGTTATGCGTGGCACTGTCCAAGAAACAACTCGTTTCTACACTGGCGATCTTTTTCAGACCCGATCTGAATTGGATACCTATCAGTAGAAAGGTGCTAAGTGCCATTTTTTGAAAAAAGTCGTTTTTTTGCTAGAATGGTGCTATGTGCGATGTAGCATTACATATCAAAAGGGCTAACTCCTCAGTGGTTTCGAAGGACCTTCCAAGAGCATCACAAGATGGCACTAGTGGTAAGTCCTGCAGCTCATTCAGAAGAAAGGTGCAATGTGCCAATCATTTGTTCTCATTTCCCTCCAATACGTGCATCGTTGACAGAATTGTTCAAGGAACTTAGAATACTCAATTATTAGCAGTTCGTACTGGTGGGAACCTGTGTACGGATAGCAAAGTTTGTTTCCCGTTGGACACGCGACTTTGCCGTGCATTAGTCTCGCAAAATCTCGAAAACTACTGCTCCGATTTCAATGAAAATTTTACGATTTGTTCTCATTATGGTAGACAGTGTTTAGAAAGTGGTTTTAACAAAATCGAATTGGCAGTATTTTTAAATTAATTCAATAATTGCCAATATTGAATCTAATAACTAGACTGACAGATGGTGACACAGTGCATCCACTTCAAAATTTTCTATGAGAGAGATAACATCCCGTACCATACCCTTTCATCAATAAGTGCAACAAAATAATACTTAACGTAACAGAATCATACTCTATAATCAAAGTACAGCATATTAAAGTATGTTATAATAATATTACTTTTCACGTTAATGTGTTTCGACCAACATATCTAATGTGAGAATGTACTACTAACGGAAAGGATGTCAATATTGTCAAGTTCTCAAGGTAGGTTCGATAGATTTGAGTTACTATGAAAACAATTCCGTGTCGTTTTACAGTGTCCATTACATTACCGGTACTAAAATTCCATGTCATTTTAGTGTCCATTACAATGCCAAGGAGAGGAAGAGCTGACAGAGGTCGTCGAAGCCAGTTAAATGCACGGCGAGCTACTTCACGTGCAAACCGCACTGATGACCAAAGAGCGACGGATAATGAAAATAGTCGTATGGGCATGTCTGACTTACGTTCGAGAGCGACTGAAAATGAACGAACAGCGAATACATTCAGAATGCAATGAATTCGTGAATATTAAACACAACGCCACCGAGCATGACACAATGGACATGACTGATTGCGCCAACGCGATGCTCCTATGAACCTGGAACATCAGTTGACCGAATCAAAGGAGGATCTCATTCGGCTTGTTTTTCCGAACGTAGCGCAGAACTTCAAAAACCATAATTGGCTGAGCGAACGAGCCATATTGGCAGCGAAAAATAAAGATCCCAACGAGTCAATTCAAAATTTCATTCCGGGACAGTTGTTTTCCTTCAAATCGGTTGACACAGTTATCAACCAGGATGAGGTAGTCAGCCATCTCAAAGAATTTTTGAATTCGCTGGAATTGCCTGGATTACCACCTCACAATTTGCAATTGAAAGTAGGCTCAGTCAACATCATGTTGCGTAACATCAATCAACTTCGACTATGCAATGGAACACGACTGGCTGTGGAAAAGCAAATGAACAACGTCATCGATGGAGAAGTTGTTTTGATTCCGCGCATCCCAATGATTCCACCGGACGTGCTATTCGATTTTAAGCGGTTGCAATTTCCCATGCTTATGGCCTTCGCAATGACCATCAACAAATCACAAGGTCAGTCGTTGGAAGTTTGTGGAATTAACTTGGAGTTTCAGTGTTTCGTGCATGGACAACCGTATGTCACGTGTTTGCGTGTTGGAAAGCCATCATCAGTGTTTAATTAGCACGTAGCACATTCGTAAAGACTAGTGGACTTTGCACCTTTCACAACTTCTAACTTTCTACTCAAACTGAATTCCACAATCTTCATATTATGAACCTATATCTGCCACTGGATAGCAAGGAATACTATATCTGTATGTTATTCAAATTAGAAGAATAAATACTCACAAATAAACTGACTAAACACTTTTTACTATAATACTCAATGTTCATAAAAATGGCACTTAGCACCTTTCTACTGATAGGTATCCAATTAGGAATGACCGCTCGTTCTTGCTCTCCGTGTACAGCAAGTTTATCGCGTTTCCTCCCCTCTTGTGGTGTGACGTAGCTCCACAGACTTCCCCTCACTCGCTGTGTCATCAACCTTGGTCACTTCTCCTCCTTCATGAGGTTACACTCACTTCTCGTGGTGTGACGCATTCTTACAATGTAGGCCTCCCTACATTCAGATTATAAATACACAACCATATTTAAATAGTTCCTTCTTTCCTTCCGGCCTTCCGTAATTGTTTATATTAATAATAATGCATGGTATTACACTCTATTTCAGCTTAGGTTTTCCATATCTCACAAATTTTTAAGAAATAAGAGATTTTAATTCGTTCCTTTATTTTTCCTGCGTCCCAGTTCGTATCACTTCTGGATCTTAGTATTGGCCTTAAATAAATTCGGGCGCAGTACAATAGTTGCTAAAGTTACAGTAATGTAAATGTGCTTTGGGTTATGAACTGCTTTGAGTTTTAATGTAATTTTGACAGGTAGATTTAAATTAATAATGCTGAATTTCAAAAATATTTAAAATAAGAGTTTAAATATTTCTAGAAAGAACAGTATCTATCTAACTAACCCCAAACCCCAGAGCAATTATTGTTTCTATACATTTTAACTGCATGTAGAAAAAGAATTAGCTTGGTCCAATGAAACCTTTGATTCAAGGACTTTTTAAGGGACCATATTTTTAATACAAACATGTTCAATAACTCAAACACTAATGAAGCTATTTAAATATAAATGAGCACAACAGATGCCAGCAACACTCTTTGTAAGAGATTAAAAGCTGGTCATGTTATGATGGAAACTGTGAAACTTGAACAATTCAGCCACACCTCCCCTTAATGGAGACTTATGTGGCAGACTTTGAGGTTATGCAGGAGGAGAATGAGGACAGGTTGAAGAAGTAGAGAGGGTGGTAAATAAACAAAGCAGCAGGGGTAGTTGAATTGTAAAGTGTAGAGGGAAAGCAGAGGATAATCAAATAGGCATAGGGTTTAGGAAATGTACCCTCTGACTAGAGAAAAGCAGTTATCACGTCAATTTATAAGCAAGCTAACAGGAAAGCTTGCAATAATTATAGCGGTATTTCTTTGATAAGTGTCCCGGGCAAAGTGTACTCAGGCATTGTAGAAAGGAGACTTCGATCATTGGCCGAGAGTACGATGGATGAAAACCTGAGTGGCTTTAGACCACAACGAGGTTGTCAAGATCACAATTTGAGTATGCACCAAGTTATTGAGGAATGCTACGAGAGGAATAGACAGTTGTGTTTGTGTTACTTGAGACGGCGTACGATAGAGCACCTAGCATATTGAGGGATTATGGTATCGAGGGAAGGCTGCTACAGGCAATCAATAGTTTTTATGTATTATAATCAATTTACAGTGAAAGTTGATGGTAGGATGGGTTCATGGTTTGTACAGGAGTGAGGCAAGGATTAAACCACTACTGTGTTTGTTACATGGACCAATTGTTGAAGGGCATAAACTGGCTGGGTGAATTTCAAGGTAAGTAGTCTGGCCTATTCGGATGACCTGGTTGTAATGATGGACTCCAATATGTTTGAACTTGAACAGAAATGTAGGGAGTATGCTATGAAGATCGGCATTTCAAAGACGAAGGTTTTGTCCTTTGGAAGAAATGCAAGAAAGTAGAATGCCAGGTGGTAGGAACTAAATAGGAGCAGGTGGAACAATTATTAACTCTTAATGAGACCAGAACATGGCTTTTACACTTGCATCAGACGTCATTGTAGCTTTTACATACTCTGTTTCATCTTGTGGGGGACATTACGTATTCAAAATAGTAACCATGGTCACTACTGCACCTGAAATATGTGCTAAATTATGGAAAGATGTGTTTTTACTTATTGCTCTTTTAACAACGGCGCTTGAATCTCGTTCAACTGTCAACAAGGAGAACATACCGAGGCGCACACATTGTTGCCAACACGCGGAATACAAAATGCACTACACTAATTAATGATTATTCGTGCGTGACAAAAACCAGGGATGTATATATCGTTAACGCGGCTTGCAGGCTAAAACCATTGTCAAAACCCATTGGATTAGACAAAACGAAGGTTTGGATTGGATTTCGCCTAACAATGATAAATTGGTCCAGGCCAAAACCATTCGTCTGGATTAAAATATTGGGCTAGGCAAAAACCATTGGTTTGGGTGAATATTATTGACGCGTTACGATATTCTTGATTGTTAACTCGCAACACGCACAATCCATGTCTAAGTAAAGACTGACACTTGGCACACTTTCACATTAACTCTTTCGTTTTACGTTACTGGACATGAATTAGTACAAAATGCGCAGGGTTGGCAATACTGTCTTTGACGATAATTCACACGCATAATGCCGGACTCAGCTGGACCCTTTTTTACCCCTATATGCTGTCATATAAAAACGGGATTGTGGGTGAGTTCTGTTCAGCTGAGGAGTAATCATTATTACTACATCAATTTCTGGTTTATTTTTCATCATTTGAAAAGGTATTTTGGTTAATTTATGTACGATAGAAAATTGTATCGTTCCTTGGTATCTCGTTCAGTGCTAGCGAACATTTTAAGTACTTGGGCTGTGTAATCTCTCAGGTTGGTAGTACTATAGGCTATGGTGAAGGAAATAGGGTCGAGATGTAGAAAAGCCAATGCAATGAGTTCACAGCATTCTGTTAGTGTAGCACCGAAACTCTCCCCACATCGCTCAGTTTTCAGACCGACCTTGCTGTATGGAAGTGAGAGCTGGTACATAAGCTAGAGTTAACTGATATCAGTGTAGCAAGAATAGATGGGAGCAATGAAGAGATAAAGGCTAAGTTGGAAATGAACATTCTAGATGAAGCCGACTCAGATGGTGGGGTCATGTGTAGAGAATGAGGGAGGAGAGATTACCTAAGAGATTAATGAGTAGGGGGTAAGAGAAGCAGAGGTGGAGGTTAGATTCAGTGTTAATTGATTTCAAAGTGAGAGGTGTAGGAGGCCGAGTGCTAACTGCTAATAGGGGATCATGGAGACGACTTGTTTGCAATTAGTGGCTTGCAGTCTAGACTGGACGCTCAAAGGAAACATGGAAATTCAATTCTGGCACAACTAGGAGTCCCTTGGCCATCACCAGCGTCTCACTGGTTGCGAGTGTTCTAACACTTTGCATCATTTGGGCAGGTGGTAGTGGGTTCAATGTTTTAAGGAGTGTAACATCGAGGTCACCCGCACTTGTTGACATGTAGTTATGCTACAGACGGATGAGTTTCGTCTCTTCGAAAAAATTGGGGCAGTGAGTAAAGAAAGAGGCCATGAAAGGCTCCATAAGCTTCCATGGTCTGAAGAGAACGAGAGTTGACCAAGGAAATTATGGTTATTGTTTAAAGGGGTGAGACCGGGAGGTCATCTGCCCCAATCACCAATGGAGATCGACTTGAAGATGAAACAGGAGCGTGGTACAATTAAGTAGACGTACTACATATTTCAGAAAAGGCTCCATATTGTTTTCGTTATTTTCCCCACAAGTTGATTGCCCTGGGAAGATCATTAGTGACATGCAGATGCTATTGTGTTGCCTATGAGACTGCACGATGATAGGACTACATTTCCATTAGCAGCATATCAATACATTAATTATTAGATATTGGTAAGAAGGCAAAGGAGCCAAGAGCTTGGTCGTCCCATTGTTCAATTTGTAAATCCAAGTTACCTTGCCACATAAAAGCTATGGTGATTATTATGTTCAGGAAGTTTTATCTATACGCTACTTCATTCGTCAAACAATCATATTAAAACGACTTAAATTGCTAACCAAGGGCATTACTTCGTAGAAGTCAACTCGAATGGCATGGCCTAGGCCTAAACAAAGAATTACAAGTAAGGTGAAATCATGTGTAATATTGTTCTTTGAGCGACATCACTATGCATTCATCAAAAGTTGTGTCTCCTAGTGGACGCATCGTTATATTTTATTAATATTATTTCCAATGAGACACGTTTTAAACTACCTTTTGCCGTTTTTATTTACAGCTAGTTTTGATGAAGTGCTTTACTTTGCTGCTGATACAGTGCTTTAAATTCCGCTGAGAAACATTGCACCCTATCTGTGAGGCATGTTGCCTATATGTAATGAACGCCAAATACCACCAGGTGGTGTCTTGTGACAGCCATGAGGGTCAACCAAGCTGTAGTGGTGACGTGTCCGGCAAGTGTGGTGGAGGATTGTGGTGGTACAGGAGCCATACCGAGGTGGCTGTGGGGGTCTTTAACCCAGGACCAAGGCTGTAGCGGTGAAGTGTCTGGCAAGTGTGGTGGAGGACTGCAATGGTAGCGGTGGTGCTGCACTCAAGTCGTGAACGAAAACCTGGGTTACAGCAGTGCTGAGCGGTATTGTAGTTGTTGAGACCCACTCCAAGATGAGGCGCAAACTGAAGGGCAGAGGAGCTGGAAAATACCTGGGTTATGCCTATGCAAACCCGTCTGCGAGCAGGTAAGGCGCAGGTTTGCTTAGGAAGGAGTCTGGGAGACTGCCACAGAGTGGTAGCTGGCTCCGCTGAAAACTTGCAGAGCTGGTAACGCCAAGGTTAGCTTAGAGAGGAGTCCGGGAGACCGCCTCAGAGCGCTAGCTGGCTGCGGTGAAAACTTGCAGAGCTGGTAACGCGCAGGTTAGCTTAGGGAGGAGTCCGGGATACCACCACAGAGTGGTGGCAGGCTACGGTGAAAACTTGCAGCGCTGGTAACGTGCCGGTTACCTCAGAGAGGAGTCCGGGAGACCGCCACGGAGCGGTAGCTGGCTGCGCTGAAAACTTGCAGTGCTGGTAACGCGCAGGTTAGCTTAGGGAGGAGACCGGGAGACCGCCACGGAGCGGTAGGTGGCTGCGGTGAAAACTTGCAGAGCTGGTAACGCGCAGGTTAGCTTAGGGAGGAGTTCGGGAGACCGCCACAGAGCGGTGGCTGGCTGCGGTGAAAACTTGCAGAGCTGGTAACGCGCAGATTAGCTTCGAGCGGAGTCCGGGAGACCGCCATAGAGCGGTAGCTGGCTGTGGTGAAAACTTGCAGTGCTGGTAACGTGCAGGTTAGCTTAGGGAGGAGTCCGGGTGACCGCCGCGGAGCGGTAGCTGGCTGCGGTGAAAACTTGCAGAGCTGGTAACGTGCAGGTTAGTTTAGGGAGGAGTCCGGGAGACCGCCACAGAGCGGTAGCTGGCTGTGGTGAAAACTTGCAGAGCTGGCAGAACGCCAGTACCTACCGCTGTGTCGCATAATGATTGATCACTAGAGCCACGGAGCCCCGCTGTGGTAGTCTCTCGTGTCCTTTTATCCTATCCACGCCGAAAGTAGAGCCTCGGCCTTTTGCACCTGCACAAAGATGAAACATTAGCAGCGTGTCGGTTGTCTTCTCGCATAAAAGTATGTGTTCTTAACTGCTATGTCACACTCGACTAACTCGCTGATTCGCTTTAGCCCATTTTGTTGACTGACTGTACCATCGTACACACATCACTGAACTTGCCGGGTGACGTCCTTACATATTAAGAAGATAGTCTCGGCCTTTCCAGGTGGATTTGAAATTCTAGACCTTACGAGACCTAGTATTCATTAGCTTTTGGGACTTTCTTGAGATTCTCTCGGCATCTCTTGACACCTTTCGGAGCTTTTTCTCACGAGTACCTCCTCCCGTTAGAACCACCTATGTATGTCGTCCACCCCCAGGCCATTTGTTCACCGCACTCCTTCAGGTGTTGAGGGAAACTGATAGATTTAAGGCTTTAGGGAACGGAAGTAAAACAAAATGGTGGATTTGCCACCATATAATATAATTATATTCACTAAATTATTCGGAAGACGGACAGTATCTCAATATTTCATACAGAAGCTTTTCAGATACTTCATGTAATGTTATATGGTTCTTTGTTCTTTCAGCAATGCGGCAGGGTCCATGAAAATCTGTTCTTAATACATTTTTGCTAACATTGTGTAGTGTGTGTACTAATAGTAGAAATTTGATATGATGAGTAATTGATTGGTTTATACTACTTTATTTGAAGGGGTGTGGCAGTACCGAAGTAGTCATGCTTTACTGGTCCCATAGATGGTGGAGACATCTATAACAATAATAAATAATGCCCCCAATTACCACCCCTTGGCTTCCTCTGCTTACCTGAGTCACACTTTGTCCTCCATTGCCCCACGAAAACGGGAAAC
Organism: Meconema thalassinum; assembly: GCA_946902985.2. Lineage (NCBI taxonomy): Eukaryota > Metazoa > Arthropoda > Insecta > Orthoptera > Tettigoniidae > Meconema > Meconema thalassinum. The sequence goes on along the minus strand of OX336395.1, from coordinate 16,223,016 downwards.
TGTTGCCATAATGTTCTCCCCGAGGTATTGCACCTGTCTATGCATAATTCCACGAAATGTTACCCTTCTCTTTTGACAAATTTCAATCATGCTGTAAACATCTCCCACTTTCTGATCTCCAGCCTAGTGCTACTTGAGAGGAAGTTAACATCACAAAGGTGACAAATGGGATGTCTGGCATTCTACTGGTTGAAACATGGATATTAGAAGTGTGATTATCCAGAGGAAGCTTTATGAACATGAAATGGGAAATATATCGGTTGAAGTTGGATTTGTGTTGGATTAGTGACGTATGCAGGCAGGAAGAATGGGACTTCTGGCCAGGGGACTAGAGGATATTTAATTCAAAATCAAATAACGGTTATGGGGAATATGTCTCATATTGACTGGGGAACTTGGCCAGTGGGTAGAACATTATGAGCATTATAGGCTTATTGTAGTTAAAATTAGAACGAAAACTATCTGCATTAGAGTAGTATAAGTCTAGCAGGCTACCAATCAAACCGATAATAAAGAAGTTATAAAATTCTACTAAAAATACAGAAGGTGTAATTCTGCAGATTGTAAATGTTGAAAAGTGAGATTGAAATGCCGTGTTAAGAAATGGAAGAGAAGAAAAATAGTGGCGAAATGTAGAATGCATGAAATATACGAACGATTGAGCAGGCTGGTAGAATTCTGCAGCGATCACTAATAAGGCATAGTTAACACGTTTCTAGCAAACACAGCAGAACTATAAACACTTGAATGAGACCAGGAGGTATAGGACGTTTATAAATTGATTTCATTTTGATCAAGTAGAGATTCCGAAGTATAACTTGGGATTTCAAAACGTACTCTGGGGCCAACACAAATTTTGACTACAATCTGGTTGTTATGAAGTAGATGAGAACTCCAATGCCAGGAACTCGAATCTTTGAAACAGGAATCTGTAGAAGAGAACATTGACCGAGAGGAAAGAAGATACAGAACGAGTAGAAGGTACAGATTTTTGTTCACACAGAATATACTACAATATGAATGAAAGATGGATGAACAAGAGCGAATGACATGAAATAGAGAAAGCAGAAAACATACGTCTGAAAATTGAGGAAATGTTGAAGTACAATAAATCTAATGAGAATGGTTCGAATAAATATGAGCAGTGACTATCTCAAGGTGTTGTGGACAGCATAGTTGGCTGTCGACCCGGAGGTGTGGATTTGGTTGGCCCTGCCAAGGATTTTAATTCTGATCTGAGGACAGGGACTGATATTTTCTTGGACCTAAAGCTAATCACCTCCACATAATTTATGTAGCCCTAAATAACCATTCATCCGCGATGTATTCAAGAGTGAAGCATGATAGCCCATCGGGTTTCGAAATCACATGATTTGCAGATCCAAAATTCCCTCCTTCATCCAAATGCCAGCATGGCTATTCTGTAGGGAATATAATATGGTTTATTCTGTCACTTCCTAAGTCAGATGGATTTCAGTTATCCAGATTCTATTAATTAGTCATATCCCCGTACATCCATGTTGTTAAATCAGCCAATGTGGTGTGAAATATGTTTAACACTGTCACTGGTAGTATGAATTAGCACACAATTTCCGTAACCATTCAATAATTTCTATTATTTAACTGATCAAGGACCAAATTGACTTTTGACAAACAAAATGTGTCTGGAAGTAAGTTGCCATTTCCATGTAAAATCAGTACTATTGAAATAGATACGGATTTCATATTCACCAAGGAAAGCTATGACTCCAAACACTCTAACGTGTCACACAAATTTGTTTGCATAGTTTATAAGTAATTTTAAAATATTCAGACTGTATAAATAACATAGCATTGAATATTAAAAACCTGTTCAGTTCCAGGTATTAGATAAGGACAGTATTCCTGGTAGTGATATTAATGAATGTTGGTCCAGTTATCATTGTTTTCATAAGTTTCATCTCTGGATTTTGAAAGTTTTATTCACTTTTCTCAGATAATTCAACGTAATTATCAGCGCACTGATTTGTATTACTACCAATGATTCCAGGCTGGGATGTCCTGATACTACGGATTCTGCTGTAAGGAAAATATACGAACTATGTAATACTAGAGGACAGAATTCCTGCACTGTATCTGAAAGAAATATAACATATCAACAAAATCTGAAGACTAACCTGTTAACCCATACTAGTATAAAGCGGTACTCGTGTAGCACATGCGAAGCCAAATTTACCTGCAATCTGAAAACACACATGTTAACTCATACTGGGGAGAAGTCACTCTCGTGTAGAACATGCGAAGCCAAATTTAGTCAGAAAGTTCATTTGTACACACACATGTTAACCGATACTGGTGAGAAACGATATTCGTGTGGAAGATGCATAGCCAAATTTAATCATAAAGGTAGTATGAAGAAACACATGTTGACACATACTGGTGAGAAGCGATACTCGTGTGGAACATGCGAAACCAAATTTAAACGTAAAGATCATATGAAGACACGCAAGTTAATCCATACTGGGGAGAAGTGTTACTCGTGTATCACATGCGAAGCCAAATTTAGTGAGAATGGTAGTTTGACAAGACACATGTTAACCCATACTGGGGAGAAGCGATTCTCGTGTAGCACATGCGGAGCCAAATTTAGTCGGAATGGTGTCTTGCTGAGACACATCTTAACCCATACTATAATAATCATTTATTGCAGCAAATAGCCATGCCGAGATACAAAACTAATACTAATAACTTTAATCTTACTCATCAAAGTGTCTATATACAAAGTGTCTGACAGGTTCTGTTTGCTATATATATAGTTATTCGCAGCAGAAGCGTGTTAGCGATACTTTCCTCTGGGCGCAGGAAATGGCGTGATATCTATCACAAGCACTACCACACAGAGAGCAGGTGCATTGGGGGCCTGGGTCATGAAATCCTCTTGCTGTGCATATCTTAAAATGAAAACCGTGGACTGCAAAACGGGTGATCGTATGCCGCAGTTCAAAGTTGGCATTCATCCAGTCCATCGACATAAGAGCTTCTGTGGAGTAGAAATCAGGCCATATGTCATTACGCTTGAGGTTTAGTTCTTCGATCAGTCTCTGGTATTGCACTGTTGATGGTAGGGAGTTCTCCAAAAGCAGGTCTTCTATGAAGAAAGTCTCTCTTGCTAGTACGTACGTTAGACGAGATGGCGTATATTTTGATAAGTGCAGAATTTTCTTTAGGAAAGTAGACTTAACTCTTTCTATCTCTCGAAGGTTACTTTGTGTCAAATGATCCCAAGTTATTTGAATGCCGTATGTCACTATTGGAGTTATTTTCGTTCTGAATAAATTCATTGCGGTTTGTAAAGATAGATTTCCCAGTTGCATTATGTCTTGCATTGCTTTTATGGCCGATGTTGTTCTATCCCTGACATGTCGCGTGAATACGTTCCCTTGCATTTGCATTATTACTCCTAGGTATTTGAAATGATTTACATTGACTAGGGGTTCTCCATTTAGTAGTATATGCTCATCTGCGGATAGTTTCCCGCCTTTACGGAATGCCAGCATTACTGTCTTGGTGCAGTTTATCGTCATATCATTTTTTTGAGCCCATGTGGTAAGTTTATCAATGGACGATTGCAAGGTTTCCTTTGATGTCGATGCCACAACCATATCATCCGCGTAGATGTAAATTTTCGCTCCCTCAAGGTAAATAGCCTCAATGACATCAGCTGTAGCGATGTTAAAAAGTAACGGGCTCAAAGGGTCACCCTGAAGTACACCATTTGTTTGTTCTATTCGTTCTGATTGAACTATACTGTCATCTATTTGTAGGCTGTTCTTGTGGAGAATGTCCCTTATTATCCCAAAAAGGTAATGTTCTTTTCCGATCATATTTTCAAGTTTCCTGAGCAAAGTGTTTCTACTCACTAGATCAAACGCCTTGGTGTAGTCGACGAATACTGCATATAGCTTTCCTCTTTTCTGTCTTAGCGCGTCTTCTACATTCGTTAAAAGACAGTTTACGGCTTGTAGTGTATTCCTTCCTTTCCGGAAGCCAAACTGTTCTTCAGGTATCTTGTTGTCAACTAAATCTGTGAGTCTTCTAGTACTGGGGAGAAGCGATTCTCGTGTATCACATGCGGAGCCAAATTTAGTCGGGAAAGTGGTTTGCAGACACACATGTTAACCCATACTGGGGAGAAGCGATTCTTGTGTAGCACATGCGGAGCCAAATTCAGTCGAAATGTTGGTTTGCTGAGGCACATGTTAACCCATGCTGGTGAGAAGCATTTCTCGTGTATCACATGCGGAGCCAAATTTAGTCAGTCAAGTATTTTGAAGACACACATGTTAACCCATACTGGGGAGAAGCGATTCTCGTGTATCACATGCGGAGCCAAATTTAGTCTGAATGGTAATTTGATGAAACACATGTTAACCCATACTGGTGAGAAGCTATATTCGTGTAGCACCTGTGGAGCCAAATTTGCTCACAAATTGTTTTGAAGAAACACAAGTTAACCCATAATGGTGAGAAGACCTAGTAGCATTATGCCAATCCTTTTTTGCTATCAAAGGAGTTTACAAGGTGCACATATTAACCCTTAACCTTCTTCATGTACCATGTGCGTTGCAAAATGTATTGAGAAGGGGCATTAATTAAATGCTTGGCACCAAAAGGGTTAAGATTTGATGAGAGACTTCTTATCCCTTTTGATGCCCAGCAATTAAGAGGGAGCTAAAGTCAGCCGGCCGGCCGCTCGTGGCAGGCTCTGCTTATAGCATTGAGATAGAGTTAAAATCTACGTTTTAAATAGGTCAATGGCTGAAATTAAACAAAACTTCACTTTCAAATCACGTAAATACCTTCAATAGCACTTATTAAACTTTTCAAATGAGCTTTCATTGATAATAACATTTTGTATCATTGAAACTGAGAAGCAATTTTCCCATAAGGCAAGGCCTTTTTTTCACCGATTTTACTTCAGGAATTTAAAATCAATGTGAATATCAAAAGTGATGAAAGTTACATGGTTGTAAAGGGTATTTGTTTAAGAATCCTTCTATAGAGATGAATCTTGCTTTTCTCATGTGAGTTTCTATAAAAGAAGCAGTTTTTTATGTCCTACATTTTCAGTCGTAATGCCGCTGCCGTAGAAGTTCGCTACTTAGCCGCAAGAGCGCAGGCGTAATGGGTCGGTAAGGCAGAGTAACGAGTAACGATTTAAAGCGCTGAGAACAAGACTTACAGTTGATGTATTGTGTTCGTTGAATAGGATTCTACTGTGTTTACTTCCGTTTTTTAAACGAACTGTTAGTAGGTTCATATTATGTATACAGTGTTATTAATTCAACGAGTTTAAGTATAATTTATTGTGAAACTTTTTTTAATCCATCTAACAAGTTAGTTGTTGTTTTAAGGGGCGGAAATACGTGGTCATCTGCCACTGTCCATCTAGCAACATAGCAGCGCTATATCTCTCGGCAATGAGTCACCCGGCTACGCATGCATTTTGCCGCTGCGCTGCTATGTCGCTATACCGAAAAAAAAGGACCCTGTATAAAAATCAGATCAATTGTGATTTAACAGTATTGTCCTACAATAATACTCTGGTAGTTTCTTATATTTTAACTAATTCTGAACATACAGTATAAGAGAAGCATAGCACTAAAAATGTTAGAAAACGCATGACAAGAAAAAGCTACTCACGGAAAGGAGTGACATCATAGCGGTGAGAACTGTATTTTTAAGGGTACCAGTACCGTAATGTACGAGATCGGTGAATCAGGGGCATACTGCATTTATTACCTTGATGAAGCGTAATATAAGTCAAAACTATACCAGGTCAATGTGCTGGAAAATGAGCGACGTTCCCTGAGTACTGAAAGTTTCATTGGTTAGGACGCTCGGCTCGAAAATGCAACGTCAGTAGTCGCGTGGATTACAATCGTAGGCCAATTTTTAGTGGGTATTTAATTGATTCTTTTTTTGTTTTGTTTTAAAATTTTAATGTTGTATTTTCTAAGAAGGTTGGAGTGCAATAAATATACTAATCATAGACAAATTCCATCGAGGAAAGTACCACTGCGCTGGCTAGTGCAATATATTATTAATAAACTCAACCTGCAACAGTTCAGCTTCAATTGATATTGTAATTTTCAAGTAGGCTATTGTAAATAATAATAATTTTATTAATGCAGCCAATGGCCATGTACTTTTCTTTTGAGGACGAGTCGGGGAAGGGATATTGGAAGGAAATCGGCCGTGGGCCTGTTGAAAGGAACCGTCCCGGCATTTGCCTGGAGGTGAAAATGGGAAACCACGGAAACCATTTTCAGGACGGCCGAGGTGGGATTCGAACCCGCGCTCTCCCGATACCAGCGAGGCACGAGGTAGCGTTCTAGCGCTCTCGGCCACCGCGGCCAGTATTGTAAATAATAGGCCTACTATATTTTTATGTTTCCTGGTGTGTTCTGTTTTGTCGATTCGTACCACCATAGGCACTACACGACTTTATTAGGAAAAACTCCGAAATAACCATTCACAATGCTCTGACGCATACAAGTCACATAACACTAGGTTACGCCCACTTTGGACTTGGCGCTTGGCTTCACTCACACGAGCTCTGGGCAACTCCTCTCTTTCTTTCCTCCATGACAAATACATGAAATACAAAATATTTTGACACAACATGAAAAACTTATCTAATTTTAACTTTTGAAAGAAATTTGGCAGTTTTCTGTGTTGAGTAAAAACATGAAATATTTGCGAACAGATGAGAATTTTTCTACAATTAAGTGTTCCTTAATATTTTCAGGTTCCCAATTCTATACAATGCTATACCTATACAAGTAAGCCCACGCTGTTCAAGCATAGGCACCTGCAGGAATTCTTTCCGGGGGAAGGGCCAAGTTGTATTTTAAATTTCTTTACCTACCTGTCACTAGCTGATGATGATACGTACCTCCTCACCGCAATTTCCCTACATTTCTTACTTGCTTCGTGCTATTCATTATTTGGCCGCTCTAAAACCGTTGGGAACATATCTTTATCTTTATGTTCGACGACGTCGAAATGTAAATATATGTCACAAAATTGTATCATAATGAGGGTCATTATAACTCTAGTTTTGTCGTTATGAAACAGCTTCTCCCACCAATCAGAGCTCAAGAAACAGTTGTGTGACCAATTAGGTAAGGGTAGCATCGCATCTGCGCTGACTTCCACGGCCTCCTATTTTAAATTTCACTGCATGGTGTATTTGAGGAGGCCATGGTCAGCTACAAGGTATTAATTACCATTATAGGCGAGTTGCATACGACTGTTTATGTTCGACGATAATTATTATAACTATTTTATGTTCGAACATAAATATTCATAAATATCTGTCGAGATTTCGCCAGTTTTATGTACCGAACAGATCGCATGGGACGCAGAGAATGCCTTGTATTTGACCATGGCCTCCTCGATTACCCCTCTATGACACTTGGCAACGCAGTGAAATTTAAATTAGAAGGGCTTGGAACTCAGCGCAGGTGCGATGCTATCCTTATCTAATTGGTCGAACAACTGTTTCTTGAGCTGTGATTGGTGGGAGAAACTGTTTCATGAAAAATGACCATCATTAGGATACATTTTTCTGACATACCGTATAATAGTCGGAAAAAAAGAAGCTTGTTGTTTAACGCGAACATAAAATATATGTCATATAAAATCGTGTATTATGTTCTCAGATATAAAACAAATAAACCTGGATTACGATAGTAATCTACGCTACCAAAGGAGGGTTAGTATCGAACTCTTGAGAAATCTGACGATTGCCGTTCAGAAAAGACACGCTCGTTGTAAACAATGGTTTACCGAAAGTAGTGGAGTACTAGGAGTTCTGCCCCACTTCAAAACCCCCCTTGCTCTACTACTAAGCCTCAGCCATGTTAAATATCTCTTGAACGCATGGTCCGATTTTGACAAATGAGGTATTGTTGGACTCGGGCTGACGTCCTCTTTGCTATGGACCACTCATTATATTTTTCAAAATTTTTTTGAAAATTTTTGTTTTCGAAAATAGGCGATAGTTTGAAAACCAAACAGGATAGAACGTTGTGCCATGGCTCAAACGAACAGTCTTTATGACCTTTATTTTTTGTAATAAAAAATTTTTATTTTTTATATTTTTTTGAAAACACTCGAATTTTGAAAATCCTATATTTTGGAAACTAGGAACTCTACAAAAAAAATTGTTTAACGTAAATCAATGGTCCCTACCCCCTCTACCCCCAAAATAAATTTAAAGTCTCTAGAATGAAAACCTGCAGTAGTGTGGTAAGGACAGAGCTGCTTATAAAAGCAAGTGGTGAGCCCCTGCGACCTTGGAATGGAAGGAGCCATGCTAGGAGGGCGTGCTTGGATTCGTTTTTTTCGTCTCGTTGTGCTCTTTACGGGAATGTCGGTGTCGAAAAGGTGAAAATCTGGAAACACAGTCTTTTTGGGGTAAAAACGTGATTTTAGACTTTTTGCTATATCTCGCGAACCAATCATGCTAGAGGCATGTTCGACAGGTCCAAGGACTCGGGGTGACGTCCTCTCTGCTATGGACCACTCGTTATAATTTTTAATAAAATTGGAAACTCGATTTTGGGGTAAACACATGCTTTTTGTGATTTTGCCGATATCTAACGAACCAATAACGTTAGAGGCATGTACGATGGGTCCAAGGACTCGGAGTGACGTCCTTTTTGCTATGAACTACTCGTTGTAATTTTAAAAAATTTTGGAAACGCGATTTTGGGGTAAACACGTGTTTTTTGTGATTTTTGCCGATATCTCACGAACTAATAACGCTAGAGACGTGTACGAGGTGTCCTAGGACTCGGGCTAACGCCCCCTTTCAAATGTGGTAGATATTTTTTTTAAAAAAAGATAATTCACAAAGGGCCTAACGCCGTACATGTTGAAAAAAAATCATTACCGTTACCTGTTTATAATGTTTATAAAGCGTGGTGGTTGAGAGAGAGAGACCATACGGCTGGGTGTGTGTGTTTCAACGAACCTGTCGCTAACCACAAGGACCATGCTTAATAGAACAATCGCTATTTCGACGGGTCGGTGTATGACAGAGCGAGCGTGCGTTTTTCTGATATTTTACCTTTAACGTGTAAACGGTGATGAGAACTTGATTCTATGTTGGTCGAAGCGAGTATCGAAAACAAACGAGCAGGAGGTGAAGGTCATTTGAGCTTATTGGAAGGCTCCGATCTGACTTGACAACAGGTGCAATGGAAAAAATGACCAAGACGCTTGAAGGTGAAATAATCGGACCATTGTGGTGGCAGGGAAGTGCGAAAGGCGTGCACACATGTGAAACCACAGGCACGCTAAACCAGTGACATTCTGTCTTGCTTCGTACGTGACAAAATGCAAGTCCATGTGACATTTGATCTACCGCAGGTGTTCACTTTGGACGTTATCTGTCCACGTGCATGATAACTGTTAACAAGTCACATCCTGTTTTGCTTCGTACGTGACAAAATGCAAGTTCATGTGAAATTTGATTCGCCACAGGTGTTCACTTTGGGCGTTAGCTGTCCACGTGACCGATAACAGAATGGTCAAAGCGTGGGAAAAAATGATTATACATGCAACGTAGTATATATAAAGACATGTCGTTATCATTTCCACTCTCACTTGGGTGGACTACCTTTGAACACACTGCGTTGCATGAAACCCCTGGTCTTGTTTAACAGTTTTGGTGTTGGTGGAAAATACTTAACCGTGTTGTGGGGTAGGTATTTATTTATATACTTATTCATTTATACATTTATTGATTAATATATATGTATATTTACAAGCAATTATTTATTGATTAAGTAATTAATGATTTTATTTATTTGTTTGCAGATAACCGGCATACCTTACATGTCTGAGGGAGAAGAAACCATTGCACTTTTGAGCCCACTAGAAGGGAAGAGTAACAAGTCACTGCAAGTAAAGGTGAGATGATTTTTTTAAACTAACTTGTTTCATTTTTTTTGTTTTATGTTTTATTTTATGAAATGTATGTATTAACCTGAATTTAGGTATTTATAGCGGTTTATTTTATTTATTTTTAGAAACTTGGAAAGAATAGCCTTACCGCCGTAGCAGTCGCTGAAAAAAAAACAGAAACGCACTAAAGCGAAACCACTGCCAAAGAGTGAACTGTTTAAAACTCAGGTAAGTCCAACTTAAAAATGCTATTCCATTTTACCACTACTGAAAACTCGTAGACAAAAAAAAATTCATTACCTGTACATGACTGGGACAATGATTGCTTTCTTGATGAATGGCTATGTTGTTGTTGTTGACTGGGAAAAGTACAAGGCCATGTTGGATTTTCTAAAAATAAAAATAATAAATTTAATTTATGGGTGGTTCCCTATGGACTCAACGAATATCCACAGGTTTGAACATGATAATGTGAACAAAATGACATGACATTCATTTTTGTTTATATATTGGTTAAAGGGAGGGTGGGGGAATGTAAATGACTGTAGCTTTATAAAAAAGAAAATAAGTACATGGGTTACTGTTAGTGCCAACATACAGTTTATTTTTAATGGTGTTTTGATATATTAATGCCAATTAACGTTAACGTTTTATTTACAAGTATTGATTGATTGATTGATTGAGTGATGGGTTATTTTGTTTGCTTTTAGGTGTCGTCATGTGCCATTAACGTAATGAACAGACAGTGAACAAGCATGCATTATGCTTTAAAGTACTCTGTGCAATGTTAATAACTTACAATAAGAAAAAGTTTTATTATAACACATGGCGTTAGTACCAAATACAACAAGTGAGCAAGTTGGTTTACCACGTGGGTTAAATTTAAAATCAGAACATGATCGATGGTTAACATTTGAATCCTGGCCTGTAGGCTTTTTGTCGACGCATGAACTTGCAAAAGCCGGTTTTTTTTACTTGAACCGAGAAGATGTGGTGCGCTGTGTGTTTTGTCGTATTGAACTTTCACACTGGGAAGAAGGGGATGATCCCTTTAGAGACCATTTGCGATGGTCTCCTCACTGTCCTTACATGCTTGGAAAGCAAGTGGGTAACCTACCCGTGCATTCATTTTACCGAACCACAAGGCCTTTGGCCGCTACTTACGTTGCTGAATCACAAATAAATAATAATAATGATGTATTACCAGCCAACGGTAGTGTCGATATATGTGGTCCATATGCCATAGACAGTGTTGAATTGGCGTGTGCTTTTGAAAAATTGGGAGTTTGCAAGACTAAAGCACTAGCACACCCAGAGTACAGCTCTGTTGAAAAACGTTTCGAATCTTATAAAAATGTTTGGCCATTAATATTAAAACACCTTACCAAACAGCTAAGTGAAACTGGATTTTTTTATACTGATGAAGGGGATAAAACAATATATTTTTATTGTGGATTTGCTTTAAAGGATTGGCAAATGACTGATGACCCTTTTGTGCAACACGCTCGTTGGTTACCAAACTGTAAATACATGGTGTTGCTTAAAGGTCAGGAATTTGTGAACACTATTCGTAAAGAAAAAGTGATTGCAGCACAAGACATAAAAGTGCCTTTAGAGTTAGAGCACGCGGAGCAAATACATAAGGCTGAAAGAAAAGACTTGTCTCACGAACAGATACAAAAGTGTGACCAACAATTATGTAAAATTTGTTATCAAGATGAACTAGGTGTTGTATTTTTACCCTGTGGACACATGATAGCCTGTGTCAAGTGTGCATTAGAACTTAACACTTGTGCTATATGCAGAAAAGTAGTATTTGCTACAGTTAGGGCATTTCTTGCATAACTAGTATAATTTATTCGCCATGCATAGTGCAAAATCCCTAATTGCACAATATTATTAAAGCTGTTTTAGAGTGTAATAGATATGCTTTTGTTTTGTTTATAGACTACTACAATGAATGTTTTGAATGCTGTGGGACAATCATGTGGCTTAGAGACAAAGAAGCTCAGCGAATTGCCAACGCATATTCCATTCCGCATTATCAAGATTCGGAAATTGAAAACAGCATATGGTGATCGTGTACTTTGTGTATGTGAAAACTTTGAGACATTTCTGCCTATACGGTTTAATGATATGTCGGAGAGTGTTTTTGATGAAGTCAATAATGCTGTACAACCTGTACACATAATTTATGAAGGTTTTAAAAACAATAGGTGCATGGTTCGTTTTAATTAAATAAATAAATAATGTGAAATAATAATGGAAAATATAAGTAATGACAATATACTGAAAAAGAAAGAAAATATGTGTATAGAATAATAATGTTTTAGTGTTTAGTGTTGTCTTTAAAAATATTATGATGAAACCAAAAAAAAATGTATATAAAGTTTGTAAATAAATGCAAAATGATGTTACAATGCTGTTTTATTTTATACAAAGTTAGTATATTTAACATTGCAGAGTATACATGATTATGACAATAAATGCACACTGAATACAAGCCTTTCTCACTTTACAATAGTCTGTTATAGTTTTAAACACAAGGCTTGTTGTAGATCATTTTCTAGCAATGTCCATTCAATGTTGTTTTCGAAAAGTGGGGAAGCCACAATGGTTGTATTGACATAAAAACCTTATGGTTATTACTATTTAGTCACTTTCACCCCCTTGCATATCAAGAGCAGATGACCTAGTTGTTCCACTCTTTAAAACGACAACAACAACACTACCTCTTGCATAGTTTGTGATGTTGATGGCTCTTGCGACGTGGAAGATGGATTAAAAATAACTTTGAGAACAGGGGTTAAACGTTGATCATTAAACAATGCACTATTTTGAGTAGCAATATGGTTTTCTTGATTTTTTGTCGACGGCAACTGTGTTTCATGCGGTACACTACATTGATGATCACTGACACTTAAAACCTCACTATTTTTACTTTTTAGGTCACTACGACAATGTTTGGAACGTTGCTTTGAACAACGCCAAATAACAGTTCCATTTTTATTGGTTCGTTTCACAATATATGAATATCCTTTATAGTATGCGTAAGGCTTACCATACCTAGTCACTGATACTTCCATATCAACTGTCGAGTATAGACTAAGCTCTAGTAAAGTCAACTTGGTAATAAGAATACTAGTTTAATGTGAGAGCAAATATGGATCCAAAGAGTTCAGGTAAAAGTGAAAGCAAATAAGCAAATATTAGAAACAAGTGTTGGGGTGAAAGTGGTCGCAAAGTGGTAGACCCATTACACAATAATTTCAGCACGACGAAGCTCTTGTTCAATTTCTTTGATTTCCCAATCGTGACCAGTATGGCCAGATTGACGTGAGGCATGCAACAACTGTAGCCGCTGGACGAGCTTATTGGGATTGTGCCAGTATACAAATTTAACAAATGGATTTTTAGGTGTAAACAAAGCATTACCATTATCATGATCATTATCATCATCATCATTATCATCATCATGATCACCATTATCATCATGACCATCATCACTGTTACTATATAGTCCTTTTTGATCCTCTTGCAATACCACTTTATTTATAGTCTGAGTTGATTTTGATAGTGTTGAAGGTTTCTTGGACGTTGACAACTGTCCTAACATAACGTTTTGAGGACATGATAAGTCCTTTTGAACAAACACTGCACTATCTTTAGCCGCAATATCGTTTTCTTGAACTTGCTTTTTAGCATTTTGATAATTGTTTGTAAACAGTAAGCGTGGTTCGTTTCGAGCACTACATTGATGAACACTCACACTTAAAACCTTTCCATTTTTACTTTTCAGATTGCCTCGACATTTTGTTGACCTCTCTTTTGAGCATTGCCAGAATATTATTCCATTCACATTCTGGCGATTATAGTTATAGGAGTAGCCTTGATAGAGTGCACGTAGCCTACCTTTGTTGGTTGTAATAAGTTCCATTGTAGTAACTGACCTGTCAGTACGATGTTCACACTACAAAGGTTACAACTGTTTTGCTGATGGAGTGACCTACTATAAGCTTATATATTGGCTTATGTGTTGGCTTTTTGTGTTGGCTTTTCGTGTTGGCTTTTCGTGTTGGCTTTTTGTGTTGGCTTTTTGTGTTGGCTTTTCATGTTGGCTTTTCATGTTGGCTTTTCGTGTTGGCTTATGTGTTGGCTTTTTGTGTTGGCTTTTTGTGTTGGCTTATGTGTTGGCTTTTTGTGTTGGCTTATGTGTTGGCTTTTTGTGTTGGCTTTTCATGTTGGCTTTTCGTGTTGGCTTTTCGTGTTGGCTTTTTGTGTTGGCTTTTCGTGTTGGCTTTTCGTGTTGGCTTTTGTGTTGGCTTTTCGTGTTGGCTTTTTGTGTTGGCTTTTCGTGTTGGCATTTCGTGTTGGCTTTTCGTGTTGGCTTTTTTTGTATTGGCCTTTCGTGTTGGCTTTTTGTATTGGCTTTTCGTGTTGGCTTTTTGTGTTGGCTTTAGTATTGGCTTTTGTATTGGCTTATTTGACAAGTTATTTGTGTCAATGTATTTAGTGGATTTTTTCTTGGTGTTGGAAAGTAGTTGAAAGAGAGGGAATATTTAAAGACTTAACCTCAGCTCACTAACCTAACCTAACCTAACCTAACCTTTCAACTCTCAGATGTTAATTAAATTCTGTGCATAGTCGAGTTGGAGCCCAAGACCTCAGGGGTAAAAAAACAATTATTTTTGACGACTTATTTTGGTAACTTATTTTAATGGCTAACCTAACTTTACCTAACCTAACCTAACCTAACCTAACCTCAGCTCACTTTGGATATTACTAGTAAGTGTTCATATCCTCTGCTAGGTAGCATGCTAGTAGTACAGGTAGTGCTCATATTTACCGCTAGATAGCGGAAACATATTTTGCATGTTGCATGTGACACTTGTGAAGTTTAACCACATGCAAGACGTGCTTGTATAAGTTCTCTATTTAAACTCAATATACAATTAACCACTAAATGTTCAGAACTAACATGTATAGCCATGTTTAGGGTATATAGGAGACCCTTAGCAAGAAAGGCTGTCTAACCCACGAGTGTACAGCCTTGTCATACGCAGTAAGCCCCTGTTGGCAGAAAACAACAACAACAACAATTTGAGAAAGCCAACAGGGGCTTACTGCGTATGACAAGGCTGTACACTCGTGGGTTAGACAGCCTTTCTTGCTAAGGGTCTCCTATATACCCTAAACATGGCTATACATGTTAGTTCTGAACATTTAGTGGTTAATTGTATATTGAGTTTAAATAGAGAACTTATACAAGCACGTCTTGCATGTGGTTAAACTTCACAAGTGTCACATGCAACATGCAAAATATGTTTCCGCTATCTAGCGGTAAATATGAGCACTACCTGTACTACTAGCATGCTACCTAGCAGAGGATATGAACACTTACTAGTAATATCCAAAGTGAGCTGAGGTTAGGTTAGGTTAGGTTAGGTTAGGTAAAGTTAGGTTAGCCATTAAAATAAGTTACCAAAATAAGTCGTCAAAAATAATTGTTTTTTTACCCCTGAGGTCTTGGGCTCCAACTCGACTATGCACAGAATTTAATTAACATCTGAGAGTTGAAAGGTTAGGTTAGGTTAGGTTAGGTTAGTGAGCTGAGGTTAAGTCTTTAAATATTCCCTCTCTTTCAACTACTTTCCAACACCAAGAAAAAATCCACTAAATACATTGACACAAATAACTTGTCAAATAAGCCAATACAAAAGCCAATACTAAAGCCAACACAAAAAGCCAACACGAAAAGCCAATACAAAAAGCCAACACGAAAGGCCAATACAAAAAAAGCCAACACGAAAAGCCAACACGAAATGCCAACACGAAAAGCCAACACAAAAAGCCAACACGAAAAGCCAACACAAAAGCCAACACGAAAAGCCAACACGAAAAGCCAACACAAAAAGCCAACACGAAAAGCCAACACGAAAAGCCAACATGAAAAGCCAACACAAAAAGCCAACACATAAGCCAACACAAAAAGCCAACACATAAGCCAACACAAAAAGCCAACACAAAAAGCCAACACATAAGCCAACACGAAAAGCCAACATGAAAAGCCAACATGAAAAGCCAACACAAAAAGCCAACACAAAAAGCCAACACGAAAAGCCAACACGAAAAGCCAACACAAAAAGCCAACACATAAGCCAATATATAAGCTTATAGTAGGTCACTCCATCAGCAAAACAGTTGTAACCTTTGTAGTGTGAACATCGTACTGACAGGTCAGTTACTACAATGGAACTTATTACAACCAACAAAGGTAGGCTACGTGCACTCTATCAAGGCTACTCCTATAACTATAATCGCCAGAATGTGAATGGAATAATATTCTGGCAATGCTCAAAAGAGAGGTCAACAAAATGTCGAGGCAATCTGAAAAGTAAAAATGGAAAGGTTTTAAGTGTGAGTGTTCATCAATGTAGTGCTCGAAACGAACCACGCTTACTGTTTACAAACAATTATCAAAATGCTAAAAAGCAAGTTCAAGAAAACGATATTGCGGCTAAAGATAGTGCAGTGTTTGTTCAAAAGGACTTATCATGTCCTCAAAACGTTATGTTAGGACAGTTGTCAACGTCCAAGAAACCTTCAACACTATCAAAATCAACTCAGACTATAAATAAAGTGGTATTGCAAGAGGATCAAAAAGGACTATATAGTAACAGTGATGATGGTCATGATGATAATGGTGATCATGATGATGATAATGATGATGATGATAATGATCATGATAATGGTAATGCTTTGTTTACACCTAAAAATCCATTTGTTAAATTTGTATACTGGCACAATCCCAATAAGCTCGTCCAGCGGCTACAGTTGTTGCATGCCTCACGTCAATCTGGCCATACTGGTCACGATTGGGAAATCAAAGAAATTGAACAAGAGCTTCGTCGTGCTGAAATTATTGTGTAATGGGTCTACCACTTTGCGACCACTTTCACCCCAACACTTGTTTCTAATATTTGCTTATTTGCTTTCACTTTTACCTGAACTCTTTGGATCCATATTTGCTCTCACATTAAACTAGTATTCTTATTACCAAGTTGACTTTACTAGAGCTTAGTCTATACTCGACAGTTGATATGGAAGTATCAGTGACTAGGTATGGTAAGCCTTACGCATACTATAAAGGATATTCATATATTGTGAAACGAACCAATAAAAATGGAACTGTTATTTGGCGTTGTTCAAAGCAACGTTCCAAACATTGTCGTAGTGACCTAAAAAGTAAAAATAGTGAGGTTTTAAGTGTCAGTGATCATCAATGTAGTGTACCGCATGAAACACAGTTGCCGTCGACAAAAAATCAAGAAAACCATATTGCTACTCAAAATAGTGCATTGTTTAATGATCAACGTTTAACCCCTGTTCTCAAAGTTATTTTTAATCCATCTTCCACGTCGCAAGAGCCATCAACATCACAAACTATGCAAGAGGTAGTGTTGTTGTTGTCGTTTTAAAGAGTGGAACAACTAGGTCATCTGCTCTTGATATGCAAGGGGGTGAAAGTGACTAAATAGTAATAACCATAAGGTTTTTATGTCAATACAACCATTGTGGCTTCCCCACTTTTCGAAAACAACATTGAATGGACATTGCTAGAAAATGATCTACAACAAGCCTTGTGTTTAAAACTATAACAGACTATTGTAAAGTGAGAAAGGCTTGTATTCAGTGTGCATTTATTGTCATAATCATGTATACTCTGCAATGTTAAATATACTAACTTTGTATAAAATAAAACAGCATTGTAACATCATTTTGCATTTATTTACAAACTTTATATACATTTTTTTTTGGTTTCATCATAATATTTTTAAAGACAACACTAAACACTAAAACATTATTATTCTATACACATATTTTCTTTCTTTTTCAGTATATTGTCATTACTTATATTTTCCATTATTATTTCACATTATTTATTTATTTAATTAAAACGAACCATGCACCTATTGTTTTTAAAACCTTCATAAATTATGTGTACAGGTTGTACAGCATTATTGACTTCATCAAAAACACTCTCCGACATATCATTAAACCGTATAGGCAGAAATGTCTCAAAGTTTTCACATACACAAAGTACACGATCACCATATGCTGTTTTCAATTTCCGAATCTTGATAATGCGGAATGGAATATGCGTTGGCAATTCGCTGAGCTTCTTTGTCTCTAAGCCACATGATTGTCCCACAGCATTCAAAACATTCATTGTAGTAGTCTATAAACAAAACAAAAGCATATCTATTACACTCTAAAACAGCTTTAATAATATTGTGCAATTAGGGATTTTGCACTATGCATGGCGAATAAATTATACTAGTTATGCAAGAAATGCCCTAACTGTAGCAGATACTACTTTTCTGCATATAGCACAAGTGTTAAGTTCTAATGCACACTTGACACAGGCTATCATGTGTCCACAGGGTAAAAATACAACACCTAGTTCATCTTGATAACAAATTTTACATAATTGTTGGTCACACTTTTGTATCTGTTCGTGAGACAAGTCTTTTCTTTCAGCCTTATGTATTTGCTCCGCGTGCTCTAACTCTAAAGGCACTTTTATGTCTTGTGCTGCAATCACTTTTTCTTTACGAATAGTGTTCACAAATTCCTGACCTTTAAGCAACACCATGTATTTACAGTTTGGTAACCAACGAGCGTGTTGCACAAAAGGGTCATCAGTCATTTGCCAATCCTTTAAAGCAAATCCACAATAAAAATATATTGTTTTATCCCCTTCATCAGTATAAAAAAATCCAGTTTCACTTAGCTGTTTGGTAAGGTGTTTTAATATTAATGGCCAAACATTTTTATAAGATTCGAAACGTTTTTCAACAGAGCTGTACTCTGGGTGTGCTAGTGCTTTAGTCTTGCAAACTCCCAATTTTTCAAAAGCACACGCCAATTCAACACTGTCTATGGCATATGGACCACATATATCGACACTACCGTTGGCTGGTAATACATCATTATTATTATTTATTTGTGATTCAGCAACGTAAGTAGCGGCCAAAGGCCTTGTGGTTCGGTAAAATGAATGCACGGGTAGGTTACCCACTTGCTTTCCAAGCATGTAAGGACAGTGAGGAGACCATCGCAAATGGTCTCTAAAGGGATCATCCCCTTCTTCCCAGTGTGAAAGTTCAATACGACAAAACACACAGCGCACCACATCTTCTCGGTTCAAGTAAAAAAAACCGGCTTTTGCAAGTTCATGCGTCGACAAAAAGCCTACAGGCCAGGATTCAAATGTTAACCATCGATCATGTTCTGATTTTAAATTTAACCCACGTGGTAAACCAACTTGCTCACTTGTTGTATTTGGTACTAACGCCATGTGTTATAATAAAACTTTTTCTTATTGTAAGTTATTAACATTGCACAGAGTACTTTAAAGCATAATGCATGCTTGTTCACTGTCTGTTCATTACGTTAATGGCACATGACGACACCTAAAAGCAAACAAAATAACCCATCACTCAATCAATCAATCAATCAATACTTGTAAATAAAACGTTAACGTTAATTGGCATTAATATATCAAAACACCATTAAAAATAAACTGTATGTTGGCACTAACAGTAACCCATGTACTTATTTTCTTTTTTATAAAGCTACAGTCATTTACATTCCCCCACCCTCCCTTTAACCAATATATAAACAAAAATGAATGTCATGTCATTTTGTTCACATTATCATGTTCAAACCTGTGGATATTCGTTGAGTCCATAGGGAACCACCCATAAATTAAATTTATTATTTTTATTTTTAGAAAATCCAACATGGCCTTGTACTTTTCCCAGTCAACAACAACAACATAGCCATTCATCAAGAAAGCAATCATTGTCCCAGTCATGTACAGGTAATGAATTTTTTTTTGTCTACGAGTTTTCAGTAGTGGTAAAATGGAATAGCATTTTTAAGTTGGACTTACCTGAGTTTTAAACAGTTCACTCTTTGGCAGTGGTTTCGCTTTAGTGCGTTTCTGTTTTTTTTTCAGCGACTGCTACGGCGGTAAGGCTATTCTTTCCAAGTTTCTAAAAATAAATAAAATAAACCGCTATAAATACCTAAATTCAGGTTAATACATACATTTCATAAAATAAAACATAAAACAAAAAAAATGAAACAAGTTAGTTTAAAAAAATCATCTCACCTTTACTTGCAGTGACTTGTTACTCTTCCCTTCTAGTGGGCTCAAAAGTGCAATGGTTTCTTCTCCCTCAGACATGTAAGGTATGCCGGTTATCTGCAAACAAATAAATAAAATCATTAATTACTTAATCAATAAATAATTGCTTGTAAATATACATATATATTAATCAATAAATGTATAAATGAATAAGTATATAAATAAATACCTACCCCACAACACGGTTAAGTATTTTCCACCAACACCAAAACTGTTAAACAAGACCAGGGGTTTCATGCAACGCAGTGTGTTCAAAGGTAGTCCACCCAAGTGAGAGTGGAAATGATAACGACATGTCTTTATATATACTACGTTGCATGTATAATCATTTTTTCCCACGCTTTGACCATTCTGTTATCGGTCACGTGGACAGCTAACGCCCAAAGTGAACACCTGTGGCGAATCAAATTTCACATGAACTTGCATTTTGTCACGTACGAAGCAAAACAGGATGTGACTTGTTAACAGTTATCATGCACGTGGACAGATAACGTCCAAAGTGAACACCTGCGGTAGATCAAATGTCACATGGACTTGCATTTTGTCACGTACGAAGCAAGACAGAATGTCACTGGTTTAGCGTGCCTGTGGTTTCACATGTGTGCACGCCTTTCGCACTTCCCTGCCACCACAATGGTCCGATTATTTCACCTTCAAGCGTCTTGGTCATTTTTTCCATTGCACCTGTTGTCAAGTCAGATCGGAGCCTTCCAATAAGCTCAAATGACCTTCACCTCCTGCTCGTTTGTTTTCGATACTCGCTTCGACCAACATAGAATCAAGTTCTCATCACCGTTTACACGTTAAAGGTAAAATATCAGAAAAACGCACGCTCGCTCTGTCATACACCGACCCGTCGAAATAGCGATTGTTCTATTAAGCATGGTCCTTGTGGTTAGCGACAGGTTCGTTGAAACACACACACCCAGCCGTATGGTCTCTCTCTCTCAACCACCACGCTTTATAAACATTATAAACAGGTAACGGTAATGATTTTTTTTCAACATGTACGGCGTTAGGCCCTTTGTGAATTATCTTTTTTTAAAAAAAATATCTACCACATTTGAAAGGGGGCGTTAGCCCGAGTCCTAGGACACCTCGTACACGTCTCTAGCGTTATTAGTTCGTGAGATATCGGCAAAAATCACAAAAAACACGTGTTTACCCCAAAATCGCGTTTCCAAAATTTTTTAAAATTACAACGAGTAGTTCATAGCAAAAAGGACGTCACTCCGAGTCCTTGGACCCATCGTACATGCCTCTAACGTTATTGGTTCGTTAGATATCGGCAAAATCACAAAAAGCATGTGTTTACCCCAAAATCGAGTTTCCAATTTTATTAAAAATTATAACGAGTGGTCCATAGCAGAGAGGACGTCACCCCGAGTCCTTGGACCTGTCGAACATGCCTCTAGCATGATTGGTTCGCGAGATATAGCAAAAAGTCTAAAATCACGTTTTTACCCCAAAAAGACTGTGTTTCCAGATTTTCACCTTTTCGACACCGACATTCCCGTAAAGAGCACAACGAGACGAAAAAAACGAATCCAAGCACGCCCTCCTAGCATGGCTCCTTCCATTCCAAGGTCGCAGGGGCTCACCACTTGCTTTTATAAGCAGCTCTGTCCTTACCACACTACTGCAGGTTTTCATTCTAGAGACTTTAAATTTATTTTGGGGGTAGAGGGGGTAGGGACCATTGATTTACGTTAAACAATTTTTTTTGTAGAGTTCCTAGTTTCCAAAATATAGGATTTTCAAAATTCGAGTGTTTTCAAAAAAATATAAAAAATAAAAAATTTTTATTACAAAAAATAAAGGTCATAAAGACTGTTCGTTTGAGCCATGGCACAACGTTCTATCCTGTTTGGTTTTCAAACTATCGCCTATTTTCGAAAACAAAAATTTTCAAAAAAATTTTGAAAAATATAATGAGTGGTCCATAGCAAAGAGGACGTCAGCCCGAGTCCAACAATACCTCATTTGTCAAAATCGGACCATGCGTTCAAGAGATATTTAACATGGCTGAGGCTTAGTAGTAGAGCAAGGGGGGTTTTGAAGTGGGGCAGAACTCCTAGTACTCCACTACTACCGAACAATTACTGCCAGACCTCCGTCAATATTCAGTTATTATATACAATGCGAGCATTCTCTCAGTGGAAATTAACAAAGCTCCGACCTCGAATAACAGAAAGGCTTACATTATCGAGTGGTTGTCTTCTAATGATATTCCCCACAACCCATCACAAACCAGTGTGGAATTGTTACTTCACAAAGCCGCGCATTGTACGTACGAAATTGATGAAATAGCCAGACAACGCGGACACAGGTCTGACGAAAAGGAGGGGGTAAATGGGACTACAGCACTGGGGATCGAGCGTACTGAAGGGCCCGAAAGAGAAAATCATGGCTTCTTAATTGCTTTTCAATAAGTCGAAAGAAAAATCTTGTATAATATTGAAATACGAATTCGTCTGAATTTTGAAAATAAGCAAAACGTTACGTTTGAATTCTCACCAAGCAAACTCTTGAAAGGTAAATTGAGTAAACTTTAAGACAATGGTGATTCTTGAGCCGTTGTAGAGCGAAAACATTGGGTCCAATTTCAGTTATTTCTAAAGAACTGTTATTTACCTAGGTACATAGTCTATTGGCAGCAGGTGAAATTTCAGGCGTTACAATGCTAAAGGCAACTTGGAAAATGTAGGCACGCTACGAAATTTAAAAGTACAAATTTCACGATTGAAATAAAATGAGATTATGTCCTGGCAAAACGCCTGGTTGGTGAAAAATCAATAAATTGAAAAGCTTCCCTTTCCCACATAATTTCACATAACCCAATATTGACATTTTAATTTATTTTAAGAAAAAACATGAAAATTAGGATTTCACGGAAAGAACTCAAATGTGGGGCGGCAGTCATTACCGTGGGGCCCATGATCGCTCTCTACCGTCGTGGCCCTGCGTGGACATCGTGTAGTTTTGGTACAACCCAATTGTGGGCACACGTGAAATCTTATGTTGCAAGAAAAAATACTGTTCCGAATAGCAGACGTTGAGAGAATTACGGACG
Source organism: Meconema thalassinum (assembly GCA_946902985.2). Lineage (NCBI taxonomy): Eukaryota > Metazoa > Arthropoda > Insecta > Orthoptera > Tettigoniidae > Meconema > Meconema thalassinum. The sequence continues at coordinate 16,199,770 of OX336395.1, read as the reverse complement.
AGGCGTGGATTGACTGCATCACAGCATGCGCTTGGGCAGGTTGCGAAAGTCCTGCAGAGAGACTGAGGGAAGAAAACTGTTCCGAATAGCAGACTTTGAGAGAATTACGGACGAGGCGAGGATTGACTGCATCACAACATGCGCTTGGGCAGGTTGCGAAAGTCCAGCAGAGAGACTGAGGGAAGAAAACTGTTCCGAATAGCAGACGTTGAGAGAATTACGGACGAGGCGAGGATTGACTGCATCACAGCATGCGCTTGGGCAGGTTGCGAAAGTCCTGCAGAGAGACTGAGGGAAGAAAACTGTTCCGAATAGCAGACGTTGAGAGAATTACGGACGAGGCGAGGATTGACTGCATCACAACATGCGCTTGGGCAGGTTGCGAAAGTCCTGCAGAGAGACTGAGGGAAGAAAACTGTTCCGAATAGCAGACGTTGAGAGAATTACGGACGAGGCGAGGATTGACTGCATCACAACATGCGCTTGGGCAGGTTGCGAAAGTCCTGCGGAGAGAATGGGGGAAGAAAACTGTTCCGAATAGCAGACGTTGAGAGAATTACGGACGAGGCGAGGATTGACTGCATCACAGCATGCGCTTGGGCAGGTTGCGAAAGTCCTGCGGAGAGACTGGGGGAAGAAAACTGTTCCGAATAGCAGACGTTGAGAGAATTACGGACGAGGAGAAGATTGACTGCATCACAACATGCGCTTGGGCAGGTTGCGAAAGTCCTGCAGAGAGACTGAGGGAAGAAAACTGTTCCGAATAGCAGACGTTGAGAGAATTACGGACGAGGCGAGGATTGACTGCATCACAACATGCGCTTGGGCAGGTTGCGAAAGTCCTGCAGAGAGACTGAGGGAAGAAAACTGTTCCGAATAGCAGACGTTGAGAGAATTACGGACGAGGAGAAGATTGACTGCATCACAACATGCGCTTGGGCAGGTTGCGAAAGTCCTGCAGAGAGACTGAGGGAAGAAAACTGTTCCGAATAGCAGACGTTGAGAGAATTACGGACGAGGCGAGGATTGACTGCATCACAACATGCGCTTGAGCAGGTTGCGAAAGTGCTGCAGAGAGACTGAGGGAAGAAAACGGAGAAGTCGGCTGAGTGCAGGTTGAATGCCGACTGACTTGCATCATAGCAATTAGCAACACTGCGGGAAGAGCAGTGAGTGTCTCTGTCTCTCTCTCTCTCACCTGCCACCGTACGCGCTCTCCTCTGTAGCATGGTCGGTAATGCAGATTACGAGAGAATAGCGCTCACCTCTCAGGTGGCCATTTCTGGAATTAGAAGGCGATTCACGACCCAAGTTTCGCTCCCTCTTAATAAGTGAATATGCAAAAATTACCAAGCCAAGCTTAGTGAAATTACAAGTGTTACAAATAGTCTTCCTCCTATATTTTAAGCCTATTTTTATTTATAAAAAAATAGGCTTATGATATCACCTTCTGTCTGTGTGTGATGGTGTGTGTCCCCCCTAATAACTTTTATACGGCTAGAGCGATTTCAATGAAACTCGAAAAGTTCATAGCACTATTTCGGACGACCTCGACCGTGGCCTTCAAATTTTGGTTACGTCTCACCAATCCAACATGGCGGCTGTGCGAAATACTTCACCAGCATTCAATAACTCCGAAACTATTACTGTTATCACCCAGGAATATTTTTCGGTGATAGAGGCAACTACTAGAAGTTCACCTACATGATTTTAAAAACCAGGTAACTACAAAACCAACATGGTGCCAATCGAAGTTGCGACTTTTAATTAGACGTTTCTCGCGAATTAACCTACCAAACGCAATAAAACTAGGTACAGTATGTGTGTATACACATTAAATGCATCGACATGTAACTTCGATCAATTGTTTATATAACCTCAACATGGCGGCTGTGGGAAATATTTCACCGGCTTTCTATTTCTCTGAAACTTTTACCGGTATCACTCTGAAATTTTGTACGGAGATAAAGGGCACTACTGGAATTTCAACTAGAAGACCTACAAACACCGGTTAACTACAAAACGAATATGGCGGCCAAGTGAATTTGAAATTTTAAATAGACCTTTCTCACGATTTAATGATCCAAACGCAATGAACTTGGTGCAGGAAATGTTTATACACATTGTAATGCACTGGTATCTAATTTAGTTCAATTGTTTACATAACCTCAAGATAGCGGCTGTGCGAATTTTAAAATTAAGTTTTTATTACTTGTGTCGTATTCATGCGATTCAATTGAAAGTTTGAATAATTAACCCACGCAATAATTTTCCTATAATGGTACATGACTCTATGGCCAATACATATAACAATCCAACATGGCGACCATCCGAAAGATTTGATGGATCTCAATATCTTCGAATCAAACTGAATTTTTTAATGTTTAAAAGGGCTATGAACATAAGTTCACCTATAGGACTTCTAATAACCTGGTGATCACAAATCCAACATGGCGGTGACGTGAAGTATAAATATTCACATGGTCGTTTCTCGCAATTTAACCGTCTGAGTGCAGTGACACTTGGTACAGTAAATCCTTATACAAATGTAATCTACTGGCATCTATTTTTTTTAATGTTTCTATAACCACAAGATGACAGCTTTGCGAAATTTATAATCTTGTTTTTACTTCTTGTGTCCTAATCATGCGATTGACGTTTGAATACTACACGTACACAATAATCTTCATGTAACAGTACATAACTCTAAGACCTACATATATAAAAAATCCAACATGGCGAGCATCCGCAATATTTAGTCGCTTCTCAATATCTACGAATCTATTATAGCAATCAAACTGAAATTTTGTATGTTGATAGAAGCAATTAACATAAGTAGGATATATGAAAATAGGCTGTATATTTCTTCACCGAACTACTTGTTCAAGATGTATTTTGAGTCTTCAGTCCTTTGACTGGTTTGATGCAGATCTCCTTGCCTCCCAGTGCTGAACTAATCGTTTCATCTCTATATAGCTGCCACACGCTACATCCGAGGCAATCTGTTCAACATATTCTAACCTTGGTCTACCCTTACAGTTCTTGTCCTCGACCTTTCCTTCCATAACTAAGCTTGCTATTCCTGGGTGTCTAATTATGTGTCCTACAAACCAATCTCTTCTCTTTATTAGCAGGCGCCAGAAATATCTATCCTCTCCCACTAGTATTAATACCTCTTCGTTTGTAACCCTCTCTACCCATCTGATCTTCATCATTCTCCTGTAACACCACATTATTAACTCTTCAATTCTCCTCTTTTCTGCTACAACAATAGTCCAAAGTTTCACTTCCATAGATCGCCACGCTCCGGACTGCTGTCTGGTTTCTGTATAGATTGTAGATCACCCTCCTGTCCCTGTACTTTATTCCAATCGTTATTTGGGTCCCAAAAGTTATGCACACCTCTTGGGATGGTGCATACTCGGATCAGCCTACATGCATTTAGGACCAAACGAAGGTATTAAAACGATTTCCAGCTTTCTGGAAATTAATTCCTCGAAAAATTCTAATTTGACTGGGCTATTAGCACCAAAACCGTATTTATTGCCCCTTCGCTGAAGGAGCTAACCATATTTATCACCACGTATATTATTAAGCTCCAGGCAAGATAACTTCAGAAGATAACGCACGCGGGAAGTCAGTCGACTGCAGCATGTTCAAAGAATACCTATTATAAATGCAGTTATTCATGGAACTTAAACTTATCGAGATCAACTGAGAAGGAATGGTTCCTGCGTTGTCTTCGTTACATTAGTTAAATCGCTGTGTGTCTGGAAATAAAACAAACAAAAAATACATGGATCGGCCAGTGGCATTTTTATCAGATGCTCCCTCGACCGATATATATCGGCACCATAAGGGCTAATCCATAGCGGCGAGAATCTATAATCTACGAAGATAGATTAGTTTGGCGGAACAATACTATATTTGTTGATGGTATAGTCATATCTAAGTTTTGCGACATTAAAATGAATAGTTTTTATTTCAGATTAATGCCTTAATATGTTTCAGTAATAGTTACCACACTCACTACGTTTCCTAACGGGTTTTCTTGTATTTTGTTTTCAGAGGGCAGCACTGCAGGTTTGATGGTGTTTTGTAGAGCAATTTATCTTGTTTATTTGGATCTGATGATGCTCCCTTGACGAACAAAAACATGTCATCCCTTCTTCAATAGTCCTCAATAATGTTTATAAATCTTAATCCTTTGTAATTTATTTCAGTTTCTTTTCACATTTTCCTGTAATTGGAATGATTCTGATGTTGACCGACTGAATATACAATATTAATTGTTAATGTGGCAACACTGAAGAATGGCTTCAAAGCGGTCTTTATTGTTATGTTGACCGACTGAAGATACAATATTAATTGTTAATGTGGCAACACTGAAGAATGACTCCAAGGCTGTCTTTATTGTTATGTTGACCGACTGGAAGATACAATATTAATTGTTAATGTGGCAACACTGTAGAATGGCTTCAAGGCTGTCTTTATTGTTATGTTGACCGACTGGAAGATACAATATTAATTGTTAATGTGGCAACACTGTAGAATGGCTTCAAGGCTGTCTTTATTGTTATGTTGACCGACTGGAAGATACAATATTAATTGTTAATGTGGCAACACTGTAGAATGGCTTCAAGGCGATCTTTATTTTATGTTGACCGACTGGAAGATACAATATTAATTGTTAATGTGGCAACACTGTAGAATGGCTTCAAGGCTGTCTTTATTGTTATGTTGACCGACTGGAAGATACAATACTAATTGTTAATGTGGCAACACTGAAGAATGGCTTCAAGGCTGTCTTTATTGTTATGTTGACCGACTGCTAGATACAATATTAATTGTTAATGTGGCAACACTGAAGAGTGGCTTCAAGGCTGTCTTTATTGTTATGTTGACCGACTGAAAGACACAATATTAATTGTTAATCTGGCAACACTGAAGAATGGCTTCAAGGCTGTCTTTATTGTTATGTTGACCGACTGGTAGATACAATATTAATTGTTAATATGGCAACACTGTAGAATGGCTTCAAGGCTGTCTTTATTGTTATGTTGACCGACTGGTAGATACAATATTAATTGTTAATATGGCAACACTGTAGAATGGCTTCAAGGCTGTCTTTATTGTTATGTTGACCGACTAAAGATACAATATTAATTGTTAATATGGCAACACTGAAGAATGGCTTCAAAGCTGTCTTTATTGTTATTTTGACCGACTGGTAGATACAATATTAATTGTTAATGTGGCAACACTGTAGAATGGCTTCAAGGCTGTCTTTATTGTTATGTTGACCGACTGGAAGATACAATATTAATTGTTAATATGGCAACACTGAAGAAGGGCTTCAAGGCTGTCTTTATTGTTATGTTGACCGACTGGAAGATACAATATTAATTGTTAATGTGGCAACACTGTAGAATGGCTTCAAGGCTGTCTTTATTGTTATGTTGACTGACTGAAGATACAATATTAATTGTTAATGTGGCAACACTGAAGAATGGCTTCAAGGCTGTCTTTATTGTTATGTTGACCGACTGGAAGATACAATATTAATTGTTAATGTGGCAACACTGTAGAATGGCTTCAAGGCTGTCTTTATTGTTATGTTGACCGACTAAAGATACAATATTAATTGTTAATATGGCAACACTGAAGAATGGCTTCAAGGCTGTCTTTATTGTTATGTTGACCGACTGGAAGATACAATATTAATTGTTAATATGGCAACACTGTAGAATGGCTTCAAGGCTGTCTTTATTGTTATGTTGACCGACTGGAAGATACAATATTAATTGTTAATATGGCTACACTGTAGAATGGCTTCAAGGCTATCTTTATTGTTATGTTGACCGACTGGAAGACACAATATTATTTGTTAATGTGGCAACACTGTAGAATGGCTTCAAGGCTGTCTTTATTGTTATGTTGACTGACTGGAAGACACAATATTAATTGTTAATGTGGCAACACTGTAGAATGGCTTCAAGGCTGTCTTTATTGTTATGTTGACCGACTGGAAGACACAATATTAATTGTTAATGTGGCAACACTGTAGAATGGCTTCAAGGCTGTCTTTATTGTTATGTTGACCGACTGGAAGATACAATATTAACTGTTAATGTGGCAACACTGTAGAATGGCTTCAAGGCTGTGTTTATTGTTATGTTGACCGACTGGAAGATACAATATTAGTTGTTAATGTGGCAACACCGAAGAATGGCATCAAGGCTGTCTTTATTAATATGTTGACCGACTGGAAGATACAATATTAGTTGTTAATGTGGCAACACTGAAGAAGGGCTTCAAGGCTGTCTTTGTTGTTATGTTGACCGACTGGAAGATACAATATTAATTGTTAATATGGCAACACTGAAGAATGGCTTCAAGGCTGTCTTTATTGTTATGTTGACCGACTGGAAGATACAATATTAATTGTTAATGTGGCAACACTGTAGAATGGCTTCAAGGCTGTCTTTATTGTTATGTTGACCGACTGGAAGATACAATATTAATTGTTAATGTGGCAACACTGTAGAATGGCTTCAAGGCTGTCTTTATTGTTATGTTGACCGACTGAAGATACAATATTAATTGTTAATGTGGCAACACTGTAGAATGGCTTCAAGGCTGTCTTTATTGTTATGTTGACCGACTGGAAGATACAATATTAATTGTTAATGTGGCAACACTGTAGAATGGCTTCAAGGCTGTCTTTATTGTTATGTTGACCGACTGGAAGGTACAATATTAATTGTTAATTTGGCAACACTGTAGAATGGCTTCAAGGCTGTCTTTATTAATATGTTGACCGACTGGAAGATACAATATTAGTTGTTAATGTGGCAACACTGTAGAATGGCTTCAAGGCTGTCTTTATTGTTATGTTGACTGACTGGAAGACACAATATTAATTGTTAATGTGGCAACACTGAAGAATGGCATCAAGGCTGTCTTTATTGTTATGTTGACTGACTGGAAGGTACAATATTAGTTGTTAATGTGGCAACACTGAAGAATGGCATCAAGGCTGTCTTTATTGTTATGTTGACCGACTGGAAGACACAATATTAATTGTTAATATGGCAACACTGAAGAATGGCTTCAAGGCTGTCTTTATTGTTATGTTGACCGACTGGAAGATACAATATTAATTGTTAATGTGGCAACACTGTAGAATGGCTTCTAGGCTGTCTTTGTTTTTATACTCACAAAGGAATTCAGGACAAACACTTATGATGGTAATAATGTAAATAAATCACCAACACAAGCTTGCAAAAGTAACGAATTTAAAATTTACCACCAGAATGTTCAGTCTCTCTATAATAAAATTGATTACATAAATCTAATGCTTAAAAATGAACTTAAAGACATCTTAGCGCTATGTATTTCAGAACATTGGCTGGAAGATGAACAACTCGAAGTAATTCAATTCCCAGGGTTTATACTAGCTAGTAAATACTCTAGATCTAATATTAGCCATGGTGGTACTTGTATCTTCTTAAGAAATAATTTAGATCGTGAACAGTTAACAGCTTATGATTATCTAATTACGGAACAGAATTTTGAATTCTCTGCCGTAAAAATACAGCAGTTTAAATTAATAAGTGTATGCGTATACCGTTCTCCGTCAGGAAATTTTCGTTTATTTATAGATAAATTAGAATTGTTACTCAATAACATGAGCAAAGTAAATTACGATATAATAAATTGTGGTGATGTAAATGTTGATTTCTTAAAATGTGATAGAAATTGTGAATTATTAACACAGTTACTAATTTCCTATGGACTGAAACCTACAATCAACACCCCAACAAGAATAACAAAGTTTAGTAAAACCAGTCCTGATCAAATTTTTATAAATACAGATAAATATCACCATTCAATAGAAGTCTATTTCCCGGGTTTTAGTGACCACCATGGACAAATACTGAGTTTTGAAATACCCGAAAAAATCAATAATAATGATAATGGAGTAAAATCAAAGTGCAGGTCATTCACTGAAACAAATGTTACATATTTCAATTACTTATTAAATAAGGAAACTTGGTCAGAAATGTATAAACTAGAAAATATAAATTATAAATTTAAGGCATTTAACAGTACCCTAAAACACTATTTTGAAACAGCATTTCCCTTTAGACAAAGAACTGTTCAAAATAACAAAACTAGCAATTGTATAACAACAGGGATTATAAATTCATGTCAAAGGAAGAAATTTCTATACAAATTATATAAACAATACCATACAACTCCTTAATTCAATTTATACTACAAAAATACACTAGAATATTATGTAAGGTAATAAGACTAGCAAAGAAAATGCGTAATGATAATTTTATATCCCAGAACGTTGATTCTCATAAGGAAATTTTGTTTGCAGACGATACAACACTCGTAATAAAAGTCGAAACTAAACAGCTCTTACAGCAGTCTGCTGACTCTGTTACAGAAGAGTTAACCAAATGGTCACAAGATAATCGCCAGTAGGATATAAAGGGCGGTTCTGGGGCAGGGGCTAATGGGCAAGATGGCCGCCGCGCGCAATCACTCTATGTTATTCTTATGGAGGGGTCAGTCAGAGCTGGGGCAGGGGCTAATGGGCAAGATGGCGGCCGTGTCCTGAGACCATGAATGATGTCACAGGGGGAGTTTCGGCCGTGTAGTTGCTAAATGGAATATTTATTATTATTATTATTATTATTATTATTATTATTATTATTATTAGGTAATTATTAATTGATCATGTATAATCAAGACCAGCCTTATATTGTCAACCACTTAGTGTAGTGACTAGCATTCTTGGGGGTCATTCCTGAGGTTCGAATCCCGGCTCAGCCAAGAAATGTAATTCTGGTCTCAGAACTGGAACGGGGTACACTCAGCCTTGTGAGGCAAAACTGACAGGAGCTGGGTTTTGATACCTACCTCGACCATTTTGGAAGTAGTTTTCTGTGGTTTCCCACTTTTACTCCTTGCAAATGCTTGGATAGGTCCTAAATTAAGACCACGGCCACCTCTTTCCCAATCCTCATCTGAATTACAAATACACACACTAATACAACCAGCACAATGACACAGGTTATCAGACCTATTCCACACTGATCCAAGTACATGGGAACAGAATAATCACGATGTCAAAGCCCTCTCAAATGAAACAACAACAACAACTACATGTCTTCCTTGTGGTGTAGTGGCTAGCATTCTTGCATGTCACTGCTTAAGCCTGAATTTGATTCTCTGCTCAGCCAAGAAATGTAATTCTGGTCTCAGAACTGGAACGGAGTACACTCACCCTTGTGAGGCAAAACTGACAGGAGCTGGGTTTTGATTCCTACCTCAACCATTTTGGAAGTTGTTTTCTGTGGTTTCCCACTTTTACTCCATGCAAATGCTTGGATAGTTCCTAAATTAAGACCACGGCCGCCTCTTTCCCAATCCTCATCTGAATTACAAATACACACACTAATACAGCCATTGCTGTTACACAGGTTATTAGACAAATTCAACACTCAACCAAGTACGCGGGGCTACATGACTATGAAATCACAAAACTCCTAAAAGAACGGGGTACACTCAGCCTTGTGAGGCAAAACTGAGAAGAGACGGGTTCAATTCCTACCTCACTCATTCTAAGAGTGGTTTTCTGTGGTTTTCCACTCTTACCCTCTTAAGCAAATGCCGGCATGGTACCTAACTTAAGGCTACAGCTGCTTCCTACCCAATACCTACCTCTATTACAAATGCATACAGTAGTACAGACACCACAGTGACACAGGTTATCAGACAGCTTTTACATACACCCAAGTTCACAGGGATACATGACTACGAAATCACAAAACTCCTAAAAGAACGGGGTACACTCAGCCTTGTGAGACAAAACTGAGAAGAGACGGGTTCAATTCCTACCTCACTCATTCTAAGAGTGTTTTTCTGTGGGTTTCCTCTCTTACACTCTTAAGGAAATGCCGGGATGGTACCTAACTTAAGGCTACAGCTGCTTCCTACCCAATACCTACCTCTATTACAAATACATACAGTAGTACAGACATTACAGTGACACAGGTTATCAGACAGCTCTTTCATACACTCAAGTTCATAGGGTTACAAACCAAGAGGTATTAAGACTAGTGAGAGAGAAGAGATGTTTCTGGTGACTGTTAATGAAGAGAAGAGATAGGTTGGTAGGACACATACTAAGGCACCCAGGAATAGCAAGCTTAGTTATGGAAGGAAGGGGTCAAAGGGCAAGAACTGTAGGGGTAGACCATGTTTAGAATATGTTAAACAGATTGCCTTGGAAGTAGGGTATTGTAGCTACAGTATATAGGGATGAAATGATTAGCTCATCAATCAGTCAAAAGACTGAAGATGAAAACATCAATATAGAATTTGGAATTAAGTTACTTACCTCAGTAATGCATATCTTATGTTGATAATCTTGTTACGATGTTTTAACATTTCTAACCACACGCTACTCATGAACTATATGTCACTATTTATTTCCTATTCAACTACAAGGGACTGATGATCATGGTGTCTCAACCACTTATCGTGAATGATACACTCTCAACTACACGGGTCTGATGACCATGGTGTTTCAACACACTGACGTGAAAGATACACTCTCAACTATACTGAGCTGATGACCATGGTGTCTCACCCTCACTAACGTGAATGATACACTCTCAACTACACGAGGCTGATGACCATGGTGTCTCAACCCACTAACGTGAATGATACACTCTCAACTACACGGGGCTGATGACTATGATGTCTTACCACACATACATGCTATAACGCGTGATTGATGATTGAATTTTGTTACAAGTTTTGATTGAATTTTGTTACAAGTTTAAACAATTCATTTGCAAGCGAACACTATGTGAGTTGAAAGGCGACTGTTATCTCCAGCGTACTGTGGGAGCTTGGTAGGTGCAAGTTCGCAGAAATTTGATAGCTTACATTGCGTGTAATCTCCGAGGCTGAAGGCTTGGCTCTTGACTGTTAGTGAAACTTTTATATGAATTTTGAATACAGAATTTAACCTTGGTTGTCTTAAAAAATGGATTTTGTGGTTTCCCACTTCTACTCCAAGCAAATGTCGGAATGGTTCCTAAATTAATGCCGGGGCAGCCTCCTTCCCAATCCTTACATGAATAACTAATACACACAATCCTACAGACACCACAATAACACAGATTATCGCATACATTTTGCATACATCCAAGTACAGGGGTATAAAAGACCACGATGTCTAAGCCCTTCATAACAACAACAACAACAACAACGTCGTAACATGAGACTGTACAAAGTAGACTATCATAAGAGACGACCTCGTTGTGTAGTGGCTAGCATTCTAGGTCGTCACCTTGGAGGCCTGAGTTTGATTTCCGGCTCTGCCAAGAAATTTAATCTTGGTCTACATTAGGCTTTGTAAGGAAAAACTGAGAGGAGGTTTTCCTTGGTTTCCCACTTGTACTTCAGGTGAATACCGGGATGATTCTTAATTTAAGTGTCCGCCTGCATCCTTTCCAATCCTCATCCAATTACTAATACACACACTACTGCAGTCATCACAATAACACATGCTATCACACAAATCCTATACACCACGATGTCTAAACCCCTCAAATGAAATGCATATGTACAGTACTTCGAATTGACAGGTGAAAAGCTAATGGAAGTAGGATACTTTTTACTACTTAGAAAGCAAAATAACTAGTGATGGACGATGCAAAGAGGATATATTATGAATTGCAGCCAATGGCCATAGCTGGGCATTTTTGATTTAACGCCCGAGGTCTCCCAACAAGTTCAATTTCAGTTAGATCCAACTTTAGTTACCAAATGCTACTGTCACTAACTCCAAGTGGCGAACGTTGGAACTTAATAGAGCGTTACTAATTAACCAATATCGCCTATAAATTTTACTACACACTGCCAATTGCAGTGCTAGGTTCCTTTACGTGGAACAAATGTATGACATGGGACGGCAGGCTTTACTCCCCGCCCCTCCGAAGGAATGCATACTAAAGGAATTAGCGCTTTTAAAAATCCCACGACTTTGTCAGGGTTTGAACCCGTTATCTTGAGCACAGCTATTAACTACACCACCGATACCGCTACATTGACATAGGTAATCACGCATATTCCAGAAACATTATGTACATGGGTTTTAATAAATAGTCACAATATCGGATAAGCCCTAAAATGTGACCCTGTGGCTAATTGGTTAGCATGGTAGACTTTGACCTTGAGGGATTTAGCTTTCACTCCTAGGATTTTAATTTGTTATGGAAATAGGAAACATAATTATGGCAAGAAAGGTTGAGGCTAAGAACTGCAGTGTAGTTCAAGGTTCGAATATGCTAAACAGATTGTCTTAGATGTAGCTTAAATTAGCTTGAGCAGGGAGTAACTACCAACCTTGTGAAGAAAGCTGAGACGTGATAAACTCATTTCTACCTCACTCATATTGTTTCATGGTTTTACCACTTTTATTTAAGGCAAATGCATGGATGATTCTTAACTTAAGGCTATGACTGTCTCGTTCCCAATCCTCACTTAAGTTTAAAAATCTATACACCAATAACTATGCAGGAATCATTTATCTATTGGTTCTTTATTATTGGAGTCGTTGCTCATATAGGTAAGAAACGGGTCATACTATACTTTCAACTACACTAGTTTCAACTACTTTTCAAGGCCACGCTCACCGAGCATTGCCGAAGACTGCCGAAAGTTAACGATTGGATTAAGAGTGTCAGGCGGGTAACAAGAAACACAAGCGGTACCCATGCAATAGTTTTATTAATTACATATATCTACAATTTTTACATATAATACACTCTTTTCTTTATTTTAATAACATTCATTTTCATTTTTCTACATTTTAACTTAAATTTTTGCTTAAATCTCTTAGGTCCCTTTTGTATTCATTTGTTTAATACGAACAGGGCAGCCCAAATTCTTGATTTGTCATGCATAATTACACACAGAACACAACTCTTTCCTTATTTTTGCTTGGTGTAGTTTTAAGAGCATCCAGCTTAATTTTGATCCGATAATTCAAATCTGTATCCGAATCTTCTAGTTCCTTTTCCAGCCAGTAATTGGATATAAACAAAGAGTCAATATTCTCCACTTCCAACACATATCTAACTTTATGTCTATATACTATTGGTTTTATTCCCTTAATAATTAGTTCTGTTCCTTTTTCCAAACTTTCTAACCGGGAGCACTTTCGGATTTTTATTTGGCCTTTGATTTCCTGCATAGTGATGTTATTAAGCAGATCAACGTCACCTTGCGTATACGATGTCGACTCTACTCTATAGTCTGTTTGAATGCTTGTGAACAACTTAAAATTCTCGATTTTAGCAAACGAGTTACCATTAAATGTAGTAATTCCATTGGTGTTGAATGCTGCAAACGGTTTTTCAGTTTCCAAATGTACAATGTCCAATCCACCACATCGAGTTACAATAAATCCATCCTTTTTAAGCAAGTCTAAATTACCATGACTCTTTAAAAACATAGATTTTAAATATCCTCTTAAGTAGCACACATGTTTACATTTTTCACTTTCTACAAGCACTCCAACGCGTGGATAAGTTCCTTTGTAATTAACAGTAAATGCTGAGAGTTTGTATTTCCCACTCACATCTAGATTTTGCCAGGGACTTTGTTTAAAGTAAACTGTAAACCTGTTTCTTGCATCCACAATCGTCTGTTCTTTCTGCAACACTGCTTCGTACTCTTCCTTTAGGGCAGTAGTCTCTGCAACATACTCCACTTTCCTTTTTTTTATCTCAATTTCCTCTAACTCCAATTTTCGTTTCCTTACACATAGCACATTAACTGTACTCAATGGGGTAATTTCCTTAAGAGGGTATGGTTTAAGTCTGTTAGATTTATTGGTTCTTTTTCTCAACACCTGGGGAGGAATATTATTTGTAGGAGTCAATCCTAATTCGCTAATGTTTATGTTTGCGGGAATTGTGGAAAACAATGTCCTGGATTGGGAAAAGAATGTTTCCCCAGCTTTAAGATAGCATTTCTGTATAATGCGAACATTGTTGTTTCCAGAATCATCGTTAACAATTTCTACAAAGTTTACAGGTAAGTAATTAAAACTATAGGCAGAGAGAGCATAGTTTATCATCTTTTCCCGATCTTGTCCATCGCGCAGTTCGATTTGCACACCAGTCAATTTCCGAGTATTTTTATTACCCCAATACACAAATTGCAAAACTTTGTTAAACACCACACAGCAACTATTTCGTAGGTTATCCGATAGTTTGGTCCACATGGACGCGATCGGCACCGAGTACAGGGGCGCTTCTTTTAAGTAATGTTTGTTGGCGTTTAATACACTAACACAATCTTCGAGTGGGTCAAATACACCATCCATTTTGTAGTTGTAAATTGTTGCCTCTAGTCTTGTAATACCATGTTCTTTAGCTAAGTAAGACGTAAACGTTTCCCTTAGACGGGAGTCTGGACATCGGATAAAGTCTATAATATGGTTTCCAATGACTTTGTTTACACCAGGACTTGTAATTTGACATATAAATTTGTTATATATCTTTATTCTAGAATTAGAGTTCATCCATGTTAAACAGTCTATACCAACCGTTTTATCATTGTTCACAATCACATTACACTTTTCTCGATACTCTCCTTGCACACAAAAGTTGTGATTCGATGTTAGATAATCACACATCTCTGCCTTGTTAAAAACACCAGCCAAATCTTGGGTTATGTCCAAATCCATAAGATAAAACTCCTCAGCACGAAGCTGTTGCAATATCTCTGGAAGTTCGGCTAACAGAACATCTAATTTAACATCAGCTAGCTCCACTCTGTATGGTATAGCCACAGGATTTTTATACTTTTCCATAATGTTAACCATTCCTTTCTCCCCAAGCTGTGTCCTGAGTCCCCGTGCCATTGCACACTCGTTATTGAGTAGAGGAAATTGTAGCTTTGCCTTAACACCATGTTTAGCAGAGATGAACTTGGAGAATTTACCACGTAAATAGAGGTTGAAAGCACCACACACCTCTTTCTTTAGCAGCACAGACTTACTATTTTCCAATTGTTCTTGGCAGTCCACTTGATCACATATCCTAACCACCATAATGTTATCACAAAACGGCTCCGTAATCGGTGTAAGTAGATTAACATTTTTATCACTTAGGAGCGTCTCGTTTTCTGTGTAGTTTATATTACCAATGTCTGTAACCAGATTGTCCAGGTTTTCCAACAACAACCACAACCCAAACCGCTCGTTGGTAGGCTTTATTCTGTTCCCCATAAGTTGGGGGACACTAAACACTTTAGAGAGAGACATCTTCACACTTTCAACTACCACGAAGCACTGATCAAATGCATCTGTAGCGTCTCTTATATATACCATTAATCAATTCTATTTTTAGATTATGACGTAACTGACAACGCTTGTCGGCAGAAAGCAGTACACATATAAATACAAAATCTCTCGAACATTGCCGGAGACTGCCCAAGGTTAACGATTGGAACTCAAACAAGATTTAACTTGTCACATGACGTAACAAAAAGTTAAATGATTTAATTGCATGGGAATGTTGCTTTACCTAAAATGTAATACTATGCAAGTGTTTAACATTTTACAATCAGCTTGTGTATTGGCTTTTTATGTTGGCTTTTTTGTTGGCTTTTGTTGGCTTTTGTTGGCTTTTGTTGGCTTGTGTTGGCTTTTTTGTTGGCTTTTGTTGGCTTTTGTATTAGCTCTCTCATATTTGCTCTTGCTTGTGGGGGGCTTATTATTTGGTCTTGGAAAGTATGTCAGTCCTTTTTTATGGCTGCAAAATGCTTACAGCCATGTTTGTAAGCAGCAACAACAACAACAACACACAAAATTCCCCCCCCCCCCCCCCAAAAAAAAAAAACCAAAGTACTCTAAGCTTTATCAATGACTCTCAACTCTTACACTTACCTCTATCCCATGCCTCGTCAAAAAATTAGTGTATTTTTCAAATTTTTCTATAAATATTTGGAAAGTAGGCTATGTCATTAATCTAAAAATCCTGAAAAGACATATGTTAACTCCAACACCTACCTCTATACCACTCTCAGTCCAAATTGGACTTTTAGATTAATGACATAGCCTACTTTCCAAATATTTATAGAAAAATTTGAAAAATACACTAATTTTTTGACGAGGCATGGGATAGAGGTAAGTGTAAGAGTTGAGAGTCATTGATAAAGCTTAGAGTACTTTGGTTTTTTTTGGGGGGGGGGGGGGGGAATTTTGTGTGTTGTTGTTGTTGTTGCTGCTTACAAACATGGCTGTAAGCATTTTGCAGCCATAAAAAAGGACTGACATACTTTCCAAGACCAAATAATAAGCCCCCCACAAGCAAGAGCAAATATGAGAGAGCTAATACAAAAGCCAACAAAAGCCAACAAAAAAGCCAACACAAGCCAACAAAAGCCAACAAAAAAGCCAACATAAAAAGCCAATACACAAGCTGATTGTAAAATGATAAACACTTGCATAGTATTACATTTTAGGTAAAGCAACATTCCCATGCAATTAAATCATTTAACTTTTTGTTACGTCATGTGACAAGTTAAATCTTGTTTGAGTTCCAATCGTTAACCTTGGGCAGTCTCCGGCAATGTTCGAGAGATTTTGTATTTATATGTGTACTGCTTTATGCCGACAAGCGTTGTCAGTTACGCCATAATCTAAAAATAGAATTGATTAATGGTATATATAAGAGACGCTACAGATGCATTTGATCAGTGCTTCGTGGTAGTTGAAAGTGTGAAGATGTCTCTCTCTAAATTGTTTAGTGTCCCCCAACTTATGGGGAACAGAATAAAGCCTACCAACGAGCGGTTTGGGTTGTGGTTGTTGTTGGAAAACCTGGACAATCTGGTTACAGACATTGGTAATATAAACTACACAGAAAACGAGACGCTCCTAAGTGATAAAAATGTTAATCTACTTACACCGATTACGGAGCCGTTTTGTGATAACATTATGGTGGTTAGGATATGTGATCAAGTGGACTGCCAAGAACAATTGGAAAATAGTAAGTCTGTGCTGCTAAAGAAAGAGGTGTGTGGTGCTTTCAACCTCTATTTACGTGGTAAATTCTCCAAGTTCATCTCTGCTAAACATGGTGTTAAGGCAAAGCTACAATTTCCTCTACTCAATAACGAGTGTGCAATGGCACGGGGACTCAGGACACAGCTTGGGGAGAAAGGAATGGTTAACATTATGGAAAAGTATAAAAATCCTGTGGCTATACCATACAAAGTGGAGCTAGCTGATGTTAAATTAGATGTTCTGTTAGCCGAACTTCCAGAGATATTGCAACAGCTTCGTGCTGAGGAGTTTTATCTTATGGATTTGGACATAACCCAAGATTTGGCTGGTGTTTTTAACAAGGCAGAGATGTGTGATTATCTAACATCGAATCACAACTTTTGTGTGCAAGGAGAGTATCGAGAAAAGTGTAATGTGATTGTGAACAATGATAAAACGGTTGGTATAGACTGTTTAACATGGATGAACTCTAATTCTAGAATAAAGATATATAACAAATTTATATGTCAAATTACAAGTCCTGGTGTAAACAAAGTCATTGGAAACCATATTATAGACTTTATCCGATGTCCAGACTCCCGTCTAAGGGAAACGTTTACGTCTTACTTAGCTAAAGAACATGGTATTACAAGACTAGAGGCAACAATTTACAACTACAAAATGGATGGTGTATTTGACCCACTCGAAGATTGTGTTAGTGTATTAAACGCCAACAAACATTACTTAAAAGAAGCGCCCCTGTACTCGGTGCCGATCGCGTCCATGTGGACCAAACTATCGGATAACCTACGAAATAGTTGCTGTGTGGTGTTTAACAAAGTTTTGCAATTTGTGTATTGGGGTAATAAAAATACTCGGAAATTGACTGGTGTGCAAATCGAACTGCGCGATGGACAAGATCGGGAAAAGATGATAAACTATGCTCTCTCTGCCTATAGTTTTAATTACTTACCTGTAAACTTTGTAGAAATTGTTAACGATGATTCTGGAAACAACAATGTTCGCATTATACAGAAATGCTATCTTAAAGCTGGGGAAACATTCTTTTCCCAATCCAGGACATTGTTTTCCACAATTCCCGCAAACATAAACATTAGCGAATTAGGATTGACTCCTACAAATAATATTCCTCCCCAGGTGTTGAGAAAAAGAACCAATAAATCTAACAGACTTAAACCATACCCTCTTAAGGAAATTACCCCATTGAGTACAGTTAATGTGCTATGTGTAAGGAAACGAAAATTGGAGTTAGAGGAAATTGAGATAAAAAAAAGGAAAGTGGAGTATGTTGCAGAGACTACTGCCCTAAAGGAAGAGTACGAAGCAGTGTTGCAGAAAGAACAGACGATTGTGGATGCAAGAAACAGGTTTACAGTTTACTTTAAACAAAGTCCCTGGCAAAATCTAGATGTGAGTGGGAAATACAAACTCTCAGCATTTACTGTTAATTACAAAGGAACTTATCCACGCGTTGGAGTGCTTGTAGAAAGTGAAAAATGTAAACATGTGTGCTACTTAAGAGGATATTTAAAATCTATGTTTTTAAAGAGTCATGGTAATTTAGACTTGCTTAAAAAGGATGGATTTATTGTAACTCGATGTGGTGGATTGGACATTGTGCATTTGGAAACTGAAAAACCGTTTGCAGCATTCAACACTGTACCCGATACCTATTTTAGGCTATCGGCTACGCCAGCTGACATTAAGCTATAGTTGAGGTTTTGGGAAGCATTCAGATAAGATAGCGCATCGATCGCGTCAAGAAGAAAGCCAAGATGACGTAGGAGGTCAAGAATCAAGGAGGCATTGAAATCTGTAAGAAGATAGAATTATTAATAAAGATGTGAAACTTTATTGAAATATATATGGGATTATAATAAGTTAAAACAACTTAGAAGAGTATATATGACATGAATTATATGTGGAAATAATTTTATGGAAATAAGTTATTGTATAACAGAACAGCCGAGAGGAGTCGGGTTCGAGACTATCTTCGTGACGTAGGAGCACCGTGGTGGGGAGAATTAGCCACGTGCCGCACGGAGCTCATAAGCTGGAACACAGCGCTGAGCAGTTCAGTTAGGCTCAATGAGGCGAGCAGTACAGAGCAGCTCCATAGCACAGCGAGACGGGCATTGAAGGTCACGCAACACACGTAAACCGTCACGGCAAGTGTAGGCGACATTTCTCGCATCACCGAGCAACAGAGGCCGCGTGGGTCTTTGATACAGGCGACCTAGCCGAGAAGACAATTGTAGATAGCCGGGGTATTTCAAAACCACACTGATCGCATATGAAGACTTTATTTCAAGCTTCATTTCGACGTTGTTCGAACACAGGCTTTCACATACAACCTTATAACCATGCTGTTATATAATACATTCAAACGACTTTTTACTATTTCAAGTAAACTGAATGTTTAGCATAGGCTCTGATGAACATTACAGCGTGCATATATAAGAATTTTATCTTATGCCATTTTCATGGATTACAAATTATAGACAGATACAGGGTGTATCGTAATCTTGAACACTATCTAGTAAAAATTTTATTTTACTCAAGTAGAACTTTGCAGTAAGTTGAGAGAGGACTTACAATTCTCAAACTGAACATTTATCGGAACAGTGGCGTATATTAGAAGAAGAGTAGGGGGTCCGCTGTTTCCATGAACTTTTCGAGAAGGAGTTGGACGATATCCGCTATGGGTAATCCGAGGTTCAACATGATCGAGTAAACGTGAATAGAGACAAGATGGCACCACAGAGCGATGGATTCGGTTCCTGACGAGAGGAGTCCAACAGCTGATTCGCTTGGGAATTCGAAGGAAATCATCATTTCATGGATGAAATGATATTCACGCCGATCTTACGAGAAATCTTTAGGTAGGGAAAATCGACGATCTTGGAAATTATATTACAACTGATAATGAAAGGTATTGTAAGAGTTCTATCTACCTGATACGATTATTTTCATGAATACTGGGCACACATGTATATTTTTCTAATAGGAGTGATTTGATTATTAAGACATGGTTTGAATTTATATACTTCGAATTTGCTAGAATATGGAGTGACCATATGATATGGCAGGCATCATTATTCGATATTCTCACCGTTGTTTGGCTTTATTAAGAAGATGTTTGGTCTTATAGACATTTTTCCAGCTAGGATATTTTTCATGAATAGTTTTTTTTTGAGTAGCGAGTATTTCGAACTCGTGATCTGCAATTGATTATCAGAAACTACTTCGTCAGTTCATTGCATACTAGCGAGTGTGTATTATTCATCAGTAGGGATTTTTCCATTGGATTGTTTGGAGATATTAAGAAGTTATTCACTTTAGTGAATGAACGTCGCTTTTATATGACAACTAGAAACTTGTTGATTCCTTTCTAGTACATTCACTCATATAGCCTACGAGGTGGGGTCCTTCGTATTTATACGATTGTATGGTGGCTACTCACCTTACCCACCGTTCAGGGAACTATCATCCAAGTCGACGGGGCGAGGTCCTTCGTATTTATACGATTGCACGGTGGTTACACATCTTACTCGCCATTGAGGAACTCATTTTATCATCCGAATGTACACGAGATGTAAGTGAATTAAACAAGGAACTACTAGTCACATATCAGTCGAAATTTTGTTAAATAAAGTAACGATAAATGTCAACAGGATTGCATTTAGTAATTCTTGTTTGCCAATCCAATATTTTGTTGCTATACTCTTTTGAGAGTAATTTCAGATTTAACAGCTGTCACAGCTGATGCTTTGATGATTTTTATAATTGTGTTTGATACCTTTGAGAAGGATTTAAAGTAATTGAATCTTATAAGATTAATCATTAATGGTCATAATTATTTTAAGGCAGATCAGTATTGCAGATTTTGATGTGAGAGATTATAGCACATTGGTGTTTTTCTACGATGTGAATTATGAAACTTGTGAAAGAGAATTTATGCTATTTGAAAACAGATCATAAATTACTGAAGTAATATTTTTCCAATTGTTTAAGAAGTTGTCTAGATGTGATCAGAGTAATTACAGTCATTGGAGATTATGTGCGTTAATAATTTGAAGCCATTTATATATTTTTGTAGATCATGCAACGTGGTTAAATGAAGTTTGTGATAGGCATTTTGTGGAATTTGCCATTTGGTAGTTGCAACGTTGATAATGTATTTTGAAGCGGACATGAGGTCGTTGTACCCAGTCTAGCGTATTTGTTGAGATTCATGCTGTATGTGCTGAATATTTATGGAGTTTTTGTAGTAATTCTTATATTCAAATGTGATATTTGGAATATTGAAGAAATATAATGTCGTTGTGGATAGTTAGATCCAACGTGATGTCGTGGAGACAATAATATTTTTGGCATGATAAATTAAATACGAGATATAACTTGGAAGTAATAAAACTGTAAGACAACGTTCTATAAACCTTATTAAACAATTTGTTAGGAAATTAAACAAATAAATGAAGTTGATAATACAAGATTTTCTGAAAATAATAATTAATGAAATAATAATCTGAGATTTAAGCATATTAACGATCTGACCTAATGAAATAAAAATCAGAATGACTAGATGAAATAATAAAATCTAAATAACCAGATGATTGAAATTTAAATAAGTTGATAAATTAAATTTTGAAATAAATCGATGAATTAAATAAGTGGATGAATTAAAGATTGAATTAATTAAACTGATTGAAATGAATTATTAGACGATTGTAATGATGATGAATAACTGAATTAGAAGGTGATGATTAATTAAAGAAGCTGATGATAAATGAATTTATATGCAATTAAATAAATTTAATTGAGAGATAATTCGAAGGAATTACAACTTGAAATGTGAATTTAAATGATGTAATGGTGAGGAATTAACGATTCTGACAGGAATATTTGGAATTTTGAAGTGAGAATTAATGTAAGAAATATTTAATTTTGATAATAATGATGAGGATGACCAATGAGAATTTGAATTTTCTGTAATTCACAGATAAGAGATTAATGACGATGTAAATAATGTAAATTAATTATTCAATGTTTAGGAACATTTGATTAACATGTTCTACGTTCAAATTATACCATGCAAACCATAATTTATGTGATATTTAACATGAGTGATTATTATATGTGTATGTTTAGGCAGATTAGTAACTTAATTAAATCCACATTGATGTTAAATTAAAGAGAATTAGGTCTCAGGTTTCACAAATGTCAGTGACGAAAGACATAGTGATACAGTGATCCTGAGAACCCAAGAGAACTTTATACATTTTTCTTGATAAGTGGATTGAAATAATTTTGCATTAGAAAGGAGATGGTTCGATTTTTTGGACAATGACAATTTAACTTTGCATTCGACCATACTCTTAGGTAGGAATTATATTTAAAATGTCTGTCTGACTTTCAAAGTAAAATAAATTTGTTTTTATCTTAGTTGTGATCTGATGATGGTGTGATGTTCCTTTTTCTTTCCTTGTCTGGAGTAAGGCTTATCCGGAAAGGAAGTGGTTTTGCTAGGAATTCAGTTGATGGCGCCCATTTATATTTGAATTATTTTTATTAACTTAAGCCCGTAACGACCCTAGAGATACTTTGTCTCGTGAAACCCACTGCTTTTTCAAGAACTCAGCTGAATTTCCGACACATTCCTTATTTGACTAGAGGTTCATTTAACTCCGCTCTGTCCTGGAACTCCAGGGATGTGATGTTATAGCAGATGGGTCATCGCATCCCCAGGACGAACGGGTACAGAGAGAGAGGGAGAATTGGCTTTATCCAACTAGTGGGGCTTTTCGATTTTGTTAATTCTATGGAATCACATCAGATTTAGATTACTGAGAGATTGATCTCAAGTTCATTTAAGTGTGTTACAAAATTTATTATACTTAGTCAGACAATGTACTTGTGTGCCCAATCCAGTGTTCATGTTAATCGTATTAGTAATATCATGTTAGTTATAAGATATTTTTCCCTATACCCAAGTGAATGCAGGAATTGAGACATCGTGATGTGTTGTTGTCTAACGTCTCTATATAATTCTATATTGAAATATAATTATGTTGCCAGAGGATTTAGCGAAGGTGTTAGGAGAGTTACAGACGGGTATGTCTGGAATTGCAGAAACCATTTCTAAGATGGACACTGAAGTTAAAGAACAAATTAATAATTCAGAAGCTAGATTAGAAGCTAAATGTAAAGAGAATGTACAAGCATTGCAAACTAGTAGTGAAGAAAATTTGAAATTATTGCAGTCAACTAGTGAAGATAATTTAAAATCGTTAGAGACTAGGTTACAGTCAAATAGCAAAGATGAGTTGATGTTGTTAGAGACTAGGCTACAGTCAAATAGTGAAGCTAACTTGAAGGATAATTTTAAGTTATTAGAAGAGAAATTACAGTCTCGTAGTGAAGAGACTAATACTGAATTAGAAAATAAGTTAACCAGATTAGAGAATAGTTTAACTTTAAAGAATAATGAGATGTTGAAAACTTTACAATTAGACATAATTGCAGTAAACATGAAAGGAGAGGAAAATGTTCAGATATTAAGGAAAAATATTATCGAGTTGGAAAATAGAGGGGAAGAAAATATTTTTACTTTAAGAACAGACGTTATGACCATACAGAAAGACATTAAGTCAGATGTATCGAAGTTGAGATTCGACATCGATGGTTTAGTGGCAGATGTAGGAAAAATTCAAGATTGGTCTACCGAAGTATCTTTCGAGACTAAGATTAAGGGTCTAGAAACGAATCTAGGTAACGAAATAAAAGATTTGAAGACAGTAATTGGGACCATTAAAGATGAAGTCTTGGGAGAGGTCAATTCTAATATAAAGTCGTTAGAAAATCAATTTCAGAAGGATATTAGAAAGATAGACGACGATATAGAGCAAAAGGTTAACGAAAACTTAACTTTATTTAAAAATAGAGTCGGAGCAATTGTTGAGGAACGATATAATGAGGTCGATGCCGAAGCAAAAGAGAAACGTGACGGGTTAGATGAAAAATTAATCGCAGGTATGGCAAACTTAGAAGTTAGGTTTACGGAAAGCAAGGAAGCGATGAAATTAGATTCAACACTATTTAGAACAGATGTTGATCTGTTGAAAGAACAAGTCGCGTTAGTGAAGAACACGTGCGAAGGAAAAATTGACAAGTTGAGGAACGATCTAGACGAAAGTAACAAGACGCAGGATGTTACATCGTTAGATGAGTTGAAGACTCAGGTCAAGAGATTAGCAGAAGACAGGATGACGAAACTAGAATCCATAGTTAACAGTTTTACCAGTCATAATGTGACATCAGGGGAAACATTGATAAATCAGACAGCGATAGACCGCAGTATGACAAATCAAGACACGAGCATGGTAGAAGACCGTCAAATGCAACCGAATGTGACATTCGAAAGGGTCAGTTCAACCCCTCAGGAGAATCCAAGTTCGAGTAGGAGTACGTCGAGTCCAAGTGAACGATACTCAGGTCCAGTCACAATTATAAGGAACCTAGATGACAAACCGAGAAAGTTTTCGGGAAATACAGGAGTTACACCAGTAGAATTTCTGCGAGATATTCGAGACTACATGGCGGAACACAGGGTAGCCAAAGAAAGAGAGCTAAGGATAGTAGAACGCGCCTTAGATGGATCTGCACTTACGTGGTTTAGAGCGTTCAGAAGCAACTTTGCGAACATGGAGCAATTCGCCATGGCTTTCTTGAGGAGATTCTGGAGTGCCGAGGATCAACTCAACGTAAGAGCGGAGATGTACTCTAAACGCTATTCTACGTCACATCCGACGCATTACGCCAACTACTTCACGTCACAACTGGCTAAATTACAGTTCCTTATTCCTCCATTGCCAGAAGAAGAGCTTTTGCAAGCTATAGCGCGACAGTTACCGATAGAGGTACAGCGATCTTTGATAGCATCGGGAGCCAATACGCTGGAACATTATGATGACATATTGAGGCGATTGGATTATACGAGCGCACAGGTTACACCGAGAAGTAATCGGAACGACAACAGAAACACGCAAGAAGTAAATGCGGTAGTCGTGGACAATGCAGCTCAAACGGACAGAAGGGATTCCTGGGAAAACCGACGGAACGATGGGAATCGAGGAAATATCCGTAACGCAAGAGGAAATGA
This sequence comes from Meconema thalassinum, assembly GCA_946902985.2. Classification (NCBI taxonomy): domain Eukaryota; kingdom Metazoa; phylum Arthropoda; class Insecta; order Orthoptera; family Tettigoniidae; genus Meconema; species Meconema thalassinum. The sequence goes on along the minus strand of OX336395.1, from coordinate 16,174,496 downwards.
TCGATATAGAGGACCATATGAAAGGCCATACGATCAAGAAGCGAGAGATAGCCGGTATAGGAATTATAACCAAAATTCCAGGTATCAGGACAGGAATCGGTATAATAACAGATATCGGGGAAGGAATAATTGGAACCAAGGTCAACAGTTTAATAGAAACGACCGACAGGAAGGCCGAAGAAACGATCCTAATGACAGAAGGGATAATCGTGGACATGAAAGGTCAAGACAAGAGGATAGACAGCCTAGTGCACCACTCGAAGAGACAGTGAGAGATGTCAATCGAGCCAGCACAAGTGAAGAAAGAAGGAATAAACGTCAGAATAACACAGAATCAAGACGTTAATCATTGGAAATCATCATTATAGAGAGTCAGAAAGTACCATCATGCTGAGTAAAGGAAATTGTAGAGCTATCGTGTACATGTATAATATATTGAATGCCTGAGAGTGTATTTTTTTTTCTCAATCCTGATTAAAAAAAAGGAGATGTACGGGAGAGATGTACCCGATACCTATTTTAGGCTATCGGCTACGCCAGCTGACATTAAGCTATAGTTGAGGTTTTGGGAAGCATTCAGATAAGATAGCGCATCGATCGCGTCAAGAAGAAAGCCAAGATGACGTAGGAGGTCAAGAATCAAGGAGGCATTGAAATCTGTAAGAAGATAGAATTATTAATAAAGATGTGAAACTTTATTGAAATATATATGGGATTATAATAAGTTAAAACAACTTAGAAGAGTATATATGACATGAATTATATGTGGAAATAATTTTATGGAAATAAGTTATTGTATAACAGAACAGCCGAGAGGAGTCGGGTTCGAGACTATCTTCGTGACGTAGGAGCACCGTGGTGGGGAGAATTAGCCACGTGCCGCACGGAGCTCATAAGCTGGAACACAGCGCTGAGCAGTTCAGTTAGGCTCAATGAGGCGAGCAGTACAGAGCAGCTCCATAGCACAGCGAGACGGGCATTGAAGGTCACGCAACACACGTAAACCGTCACGGCAAGTGTAGGCGACATTTCTCGCATCACCGAGCAACAGAGGCCGCGTGGGTCTTTGATACAGGCGACCTAGCCGAGAAGACAATTGTAGATAGCCGGGGTATTTCAAAACCACACTGATCGCATATGAAGACTTTATTTCAAGCTTCATTTCGACGTTGTTCGAACACAGGCTTTCACATACAACCTTATAACCATGCTGTTATATAATACATTCAAACGACTTTTTACTATTTCAAGTAAACTGAATGTTTAGCATAGGCTCTGATGAACATTACAGCGTGCATATATAAGAATTTTATCTTATGCCATTTTCATGGATTACAAATTATAGACAGATACAGGGTGTATCGTAATCTTGAACACTATCTAGTAAAAATTTTATTTTACTCAAGTAGAACTTTGCAGTAAGTTGAGAGAGGACTTACAATTCTCAAACTGAACATTTATCGGAACAGTGGCGTATATTAGAAGAAGAGTAGGGGGTCCGCTGTTTCCATGAACTTTTCGAGAAGGAGTTGGACGATATCCGCTATGGGTAATCCGAGGTTCAACATGATCGAGTAAACGTGAATAGAGACAAGATGGCACCACAGAGCGATGGATTCGGTTCCTGACGAGAGGAGTCCAACAGCTGATTCGCTTGGGAATTCGAAGGAAATCATCATTTCATGGATGAAATGATATTCACGCCGATCTTACGAGAAATCTTTAGGTAGGGAAAATCGACGATCTTGGAAATTATATTACAACTGATAATGAAAGGTATTGTAAGAGTTCTATCTACCTGATACGATTATTTTCATGAATACTGGGCACACATGTATATTTTTCTAATAGGAGTGATTTGATTATTAAGACATGGTTTGAATTTATATACTTCGAATTTGCTAGAGTATGGAGTGACCATATGATATGGCAGGCATCATTATTCGATATTCTCACCGTTGTTTGGCTTTATTAAGAAGATGTTTGGTCTTATAGACATTTTTCCAGCTAGGATATTTTTCATGAATAGTTTTTTTTTGAGTAGCGAGTATTTCGAACTCGTGATCTGCAATTGATTATCAGAAACTACTTCGTCAGTTCATTGCATACTAGCGAGTGTGTATTATTCATCAGTAGGGATTTTTCCATTGGATTGTTTGGAGATATTAAGAAGTTATTCACTTTAGTGAATGAACGTCGCTTTTATATGACAACTAGAAACTTGTTGATTCCTTTCTAGTACATTCACTCATATAGCCTACGAGGTGGGGTCCTTCGTATTTATACGATTGTATGGTGGCTACTCACCTTACCCACCGTTCAGGGAACTATCATCCAAGTCGACGGGGCGAGGTCCTTCGTATTTATACGATTGCACGGTGGTTACACATCTTACTCGCCATTGAGGAACTCATTTTATCATCCGAATGTACACGAGATGTAAGTGAATTAAACAAGGAACTACTAGTCACATATCAGTCGAAATTTTGTTAAATAAAGTAACGATAAATGTCAACAGGATTGCATTTAGTAATTCTTGTTTGCCAATCCAATATTTTGTTGCTATACTCTTTTGAGAGTAATTTCAGATTTAACAGCTGTCACAGCTGATGCTTTGATGATTTTTATAATTGTGTTTGATACCTTTGAGAAGGATTTAAAGTAATTGAATCTTATAAGATTAATCATTAATGGTCATAATTATTTTAAGGCAGATCAGTATTGCAGATTTTGATGTGAGAGATTATAGCACATTGGTGTTTTTCTACGATGTGAATTATGAAACTTGTGAAAGAGAATTTATGCTATTTGAAAACAGATCATAAATTACTGAAGTAATATTTTTCCAATTGTTTAAGAAGTTGTCTAGATGTGATCAGAGTAATTACAGTCATTGGAGATTATGTGCGTTAATAATTTGAAGCCATTTATATATTTTTGTAGATCATGCAACGTGGTTAAATGAAGTTTGTGATAGGCATTTTGTGGAATTTGCCATTTGGTAGTTGCAACGTTGATAATGTATTTTGAAGCGGACATGAGGTCGTTGTACCCAGTCTAGCGTATTTGTTGAGATTCATGCTGTATGTGCTGAATATTTATGGAGTTTTTGTAGTAATTCTTATATTCAAATGTGATATTTGGAATATTGAAGAAATATAATGTCGTTGTGGATAGTTAGATCCAACGTGATGTCGTGGAGACAATAATATTTTTGGCATGATAAATTAAATACGAGATATAACTTGGAAGTAATAAAACTGTAAGACAACGTTCTATAAACCTTATTAAACAATTTGTTAGGAAATTAAACAAATAAATGAAGTTGATAATACAAGATTTTCTGAAAATAATAATTAATGAAATAATAATCTGAGATTTAAGCATATTAACGATCTGACCTAATGAAATAAAAATCAGAATGACTAGATGAAATAATAAAATCTAAATAACCAGATGATTGAAATTTAAATAAGTTGATAAATTAAATTTTGAAATAAATCGATGAATTAAATAAGTGGATGAATTAAAGATTGAATTAATTAAACTGATTGAAATGAATTATTAGACGATTGTAATGATGATGAATAACTGAATTAGAAGGTGATGATTAATTAAAGAAGCTGATGATAAATGAATTTATATGCAATTAAATAAATTTAATTGAGAGATAATTCGAAGGAATTGCAACTTGAAATGTGAATTTAAATGATGTAATGGTGAGGAATTAACGATTCTGACAGGAATATTTGGAATTTTGAAGTGAGAATTAATGTAAGAAATATTTAATTTTGATAATAATGATGAGGATGACCAATGAGAATTTGAATTTTCTGTAATTCACAGATAAGAGATTAATGACGATGTAAATAATGTAAATTAATTATTCAATGTTTAGGAACATTTGATTAACATGTTCTACGTTCAAATTATACCATGCAAACCATAATTTATGTGATATTTAACATGAGTGATTATTATATGTGTATGTTTAGGCAGATTAGTAACTTAATTAAATCCACATTGATGTTAAATTAAAGAGAATTAGGTCTCAGGTTTCACAAATGTCAGTGACGAAAGACATAGTGATACAGTGATCCTGAGAACCCAAGAGAACTTTATACATTTTTCTTGATAAGTGGATTGAAATAATTTTGCATTAGAAAGGAGATGGTTCGATTTTTTGGACAATGACAATTTAACTTTGCATTCGACCATACTCTTAGGTAGGAATTATATTTAAAATGTCTGTCTGACTTTCAAAGTAAAATAAATTTGTTTTTATCTTAGTTGTGATCTGATGATGGTGTGATGTTCCTTTTTCTTTCCTTGTCTGGAGTAAGGCTTATCCGGAAAGGAAGTGGTTTTGCTAGGAATTCAGTTGATGGCGCCCATTTATATTTGAATTATTTTTATTAACTTAAGCCCGTAACGACCCTAGAGATACTTTGTCTCGTGAAACCCACTGCTTTTTCAAGAACTCAGCTGAATTTCCGACACATTCCTTATTTGACTAGAGGTTCATTTAACTCCGCTCTGTCCTGGAACTCCAGGGATGTGATGTTATAGCAGATGGGTCATCGCATCCCCAGGACGAACGGGTACAACACCAATGGAATTACTACATTTAATGGTAACTCGTTTGCTAAAATCGAGAATTTTAAGTTGTTCACAAGCATTCAAACAGACTATAGAGTAGAGTCGACATCGTATACGCAAGGTGACGTTGATCTGCTTAATAACATCACTATGCAGGAAATCAAAGGCCAAATAAAAATCCGAAAGTGCTCCCGGTTAGAAAGTTTGGAAAAAGGAACAGAACTAATTATTAAGGGAATAAAACCAATAGTATATAGACATAAAGTTAGATATGTGTTGGAAGTGGAGAATATTGACTCTTTGTTTATATCCAATTACTGGCTGGAAAAGGAACTAGAAGATTCGGATACAGATTTGAATTATCGGATCAAAATTAAGCTGGATGCTCTTAAAACTACACCAAGCAAAAATAAGGAAAGAGTTGTGTTCTGTGTGTAATTATGCATGACAAATCAAGAATTTGGGCTGCCCTGTTCGTATTAAACAAATGAATACAAAAGGGACCTAAGAGATTTAAGCAAAAATTTAAGTTAAAATGTAGAAAAATGAAAATGAATGTTATTAAAATAAAGAAAAGAGTGTATTATATGTAGAAATTGTAGATATATGTAATTAATAAAACTATTGCATGGGTACCGCTTGTGTTTCTTGTTACCCGCCTGACACTCTTAATCCAATCGTTAACTTTCGGCAGTCTTCGGCAATGCTCGGTGAGCGTGGCCTTGAAAAGTAGTTGAAACTAGTGCAGTTGAAAGTATAGTATGACCCGTTTCTTACCTATATGAGCAACGACTCCAATAATAAAGAACCAATAGATAAATGATTCCTGCATAGTTATTGGTGTATAGATTTTTAAACTTAAGTGAGGATTGGGAACGAGACAGTCATAGCCTTAAGTTAAGAATCATCCATGCATTTGCCTTAAATAAAAGTGGTAAAACCATGAAACAATATGAGTGAGGTAGAAATGAGTTTATCACGTCTCAGCTTTCTTCACAAGGTTGGTAGTTACTCCCTGCTCAAGCTAATTTAAGCTACATCTAAGACAATCTGTTTAGCATATTCGAACCTTGAACTACACTGCAGTTCTTAGCCTCAACCTTTCTTGCCATAATTATGTTTCCTATTTCCATAACAAATTAAAATCCTAGGAGTGAAAGCTAAATCCCTCAAGGTCAAAGTCTACCATGCTAACCAATTAGCCACAGGGTCACATTTTAGGGCTTATCCGATAGTGACTATTTATTAAAACCCATGTACATAATGTTTCTGGAATATGCGTGATTACCTATGTCAATGTAGCGGTATCGGTGGTGTAGTTAATAGCTGTGCTCAAGATAACGGGTTCAAACCCTGACAAAGTCGTGGGATTTTTAAAAGCGCTAATTCCTTTAGTATGCATTCCTTCGGAGGGGCGGGGAGTAAAGCCTGCCGTCCCATGTCATACATTTGTTCCACGTAAAGGAACCTAGCACTGCAATTGGCAGTGTGTAGTAAAATTTATAGGCGATATTGGTTAATTAGTAACGCTCTATTAAGTTCCAACGTTCGCCACTTGGAGTTAGTGACAGTAGCATTTGGTAACTAAAGTTGGATCTAACTGAAATTGAACTTGTTGGGAGACCTCGGGCGTTAAATCAAAAATGCCCAGCTATGGCCATTGGCTTCAATTCATAATATATCCTCTTTGCATCGTCCATCACTAGTTATTTTGCTTTCTAAGTAGTAAAAAGTATCCTACTTCCATTAGCTTTTCACCTGTCAATTCGAAGTACTGTACATATGCATTTCATTTGAGGGGTTTAGACATCGTGGTGTATAGGATTTGTGTGATAGCATGTGTTATTGTGATGACTGCAGTAGTGTGTGTATTAGTAATTGGATGAGGATTGGAAAGGATGCAGGCGGACACTTAAATTAAGAATCATCCCGGTATTCACCTGAAGTACAAGTGGGAAACCAAGGAAAACCTCCTCTCAGTTTTTCCTTACAAAGCCTAATGTAGACCAAGATTAAATTTCTTGGCAGAGCCGGAAATCAAACTCAGGCCTCCAAGGTGACGACCTAGAATGCTAGCCACTACACAACGAGGTCGTCTCTTATGATAGTCTACTTTGTACAGTCTCATGTTACGACGTTGTTGTTGTTGTTGTTGTTATGAAGGGCTTAGACATCGTGGTCTTTTATACCCCTGTACTTGGGTGTATGCAAAATGTATGCGATAATCTGTGTTATTGTGGTGTCTGTAGGATTGTGTGTATTAGTTATTCATGTAAGGATTGGGAAGGAGGCTGCCCCGGCATTAATTTAGGAACCATTCCGACATTTGCTTGGAGTAGAAGTGGGAAACCACAAAATCCATTTTTTAAGACAACCAAGGTTAAATTCTGTATTCAAAATTCATATAAAAGTTTCACTAACAGTCAAGAGCCAAGCCTTCAGCCTCGGAGATTACACGCAATGTAAGCTATCAAATTTCTGCGAACTTGCACCTACCAAGCTCCCACAGTACGCTGGAGATAACAGTCGCCTTTCAACTCACATAGTGTTCGCTTGCAAATGAATTGTTTAAACTTGTAACAAAATTCAATCAAAACTTGTAACAAAATTCAATCATCAATCACGCGTTATAGCATGTATGTGTGGTAAGACATCATAGTCATCAGCCCCGTGTAGTTGAGAGTGTATCATTCACGTTAGTGGGTTGAGACACCATGGTCATCAGCCTCGTGTAGTTGAGAGTGTATCATTCACGTTAGTGGGGGTGAGACACCATGGTCATCAGCTCAGTATAGTTGAGAGTGTATCTTTCACGTCAGTGTGTTGAAACACCATGGTCATCAGACCCGTGTAGTTGAGAGTGTATCATTCACGATAAGTGGTTGAGACACCATGATCATCAGTCCCTTGTAGTTGAATAGGAAATAAATAGTGACATATAGTTCATGAGTAGCGTGTGGTTAGAAATGTTAAAACATCGTAACAAGATTATCAACATAAGATATGCATTACTGAGGTAAGTAACTTAATTCCAAATTCTATATTGATGTTTTCATCTTCAGTCTTTTGACTGATTGATGAGCTAATCATTTCATCCCTATATACTGTAGCTACAATACCCTACTTCCAAGGCAATCTGTTTAACATATTCTAAACATGGTCTACCCCTACAGTTCTTGCCCTTTGACCCCTTCCTTCCATAACTAAGCTTGCTATTCCTGGGTGCCTTAGTATGTGTCCTACCAACCTATCTCTTCTCTTCATTAACAGTCACCAGAAACATCTCTTCTCTCTCACTAGTCTTAATACCTCTTGGTTTGTAACCCTATGAACTTGAGTGTATGAAAGAGCTGTCTGATAACCTGTGTCACTGTAATGTCTGTACTACTGTATGTATTTGTAATAGAGGTAGGTATTGGGTAGGAAGCAGCTGTAGCCTTAAGTTAGGTACCATCCCGGCATTTCCTTAAGAGTGTAAGAGAGGAAACCCACAGAAAAACACTCTTAGAATGAGTGAGGTAGGAATTGAACCCGTCTCTTCTCAGTTTTGTCTCACAAGGCTGAGTGTACCCCGTTCTTTTAGGAGTTTTGTGATTTCGTAGTCATGTATCCCTGTGAACTTGGGTGTATGTAAAAGCTGTCTGATAACCTGTGTCACTGTGATGTCTGTACTACTGTATGCATTTGTAATAGAGGTAGGTATTGGGTAGGAAGCAGCTGTAGCCTTAAGTTAGGTACCATGCCGGCATTTGCTTAAGAGGGTAAGAGTGGAAAACCACAGAAAACCACTCTTAGAATGAGTGAGGTAGGAATTGAACCCGTCTCTTCTCAGTTTTGCCTCACAAGGCTGAGTGTACCCCGTTCTTTTAGGAGTTTTGTGATTTCATAGTCATGTAGCCCCGCGTACTTGGTTGAGTGTTGAATTTGTCTAATAACCTGTGTAACAGCAATGGCTGTATTAGTGTGTGTATTTGTAATTCAGATGAGGATTGGGAAAGAGGCGGCCGTGGTCTTAATTTAGGAACTATCCAAGCATTTGCATGGAGTAAAAGTGGGAAACCACAGAAAACAACTTCCAAAATGGTTGAGGTAGGAATCAAAACCCAGCTCCTGTCAGTTTTGCCTCACAAGGGTGAGTGTACTCCGTTCCAGTTCTGAGACCAGAATTACATTTCTTGGCTGAGCAGAGAATCAAATTCAGGCTTAAGCAGTGACATGCAAGAATGCTAGCCACTACACCACAAGGAAGACATGTAGTTGTTGTTGTTGTTTCATTTGAGAGGGCTTTGACATCGTGATTATTCTGTTCCCATGTACCTGGATCAGTGTGGAATAGGTCTGATAACCTGTGTCATTGTGCTGGTTGTATTAGTGTGTGTATTTGTAATTCAGATGAGGATTGGGAAAGAGGTGGCCGTGGTCTTAATTTAGGACCTATCCAAGCATTTGCAAGGAGTAAAAGTGGGAAACCACAGAAAACTACTTCCAAAATGGTCGAGGTAGGTATCAAAACCCAGCTCCTGTCAGTTTTGCCTCACAAGGCTGAGTGTACCCCGTTCCAGTTCTGAGACCAGAATTACATTTCTTGGCTGAGCCGGGATTCGAACCTCAGGAATGACCTCCAAGAATGCTAGTCACTACACTAAGTGGTTGACAATATAAGGCTGGTCTTGATTATACATGATCAATTATTAATTACCTAATATATATATATATACACCGCGGACAGGCCAACAAGGACCACGCAAATATCACTTCTTTATAGGTCTAGTTTCCTTCTTTCTCTTCCAGAAGTCTTTCATCCTGGTCGACTGTGCAGCTCTTCTTTCAGCAGTCCATTCTCCTCAGTTGAGATTTTTCTTCTCCCCGACAAGAATTTTGAGACCAAAAATTTTTTTTCTGTACTCTATTCGATTTAGACAATCTTCTTCAGTAATTTTGAATTTTTGAAGTTCTTCTTTCATTTGTTTTACATAGCCTCCTTGTCCTTTATAGTTCCAGATTTTATCAAAAATTTGTTTGTTTAACCTTGAGCAATCCATGCGGACCATATGTCCGTAGAACTGAAGTCGCCGTTTTCTGATCATCACTTCAAGGTTGTCGATTTTACTATAAATTTCTGCATTCGATCTCAGTCTATAACCTTCCTGTGTTTTCCTAGGACCATAAATCCTTCTTAAAATTCTTCTTTCTATCTTGAGCAAATTCTCCATTCCGGTTATATTTGTAGTTTCCATGCCGTACAAGATGACTGGTCTAACAACAGTATTAAAATGTCGTAATTTTGCATTGATAGACAGGTTCTTTTTATTGTATATATTTTTTGTACAAAAATTTAATCTTTCCAATTTCCCTTTTTTGTTCTCGATTGCCAATTTATCCGTCCCATTGCTACTAATTATTTCTCCAAGATATTTAAATCGGTCAGTGACCCTGGTGCTCCCATAATTTGTTTTTATCATTTTCTTAGTGTATTTCTGATCACTTGTCATCATCTCTGTTTTTACCAACGAAATCTGTAAGCCCGCTTTTTCCGCCGTTTCTTTTAACTGATCAATTTGGTTAATAGCTTCTTGTTCTGATTCAGCAAACAACGCTACGTCGTCAGCAAATGCTAAACCTTTGACTCTGAGGTTCTTATTCTTTGTACCAATTTTAGCACTTGAATCGTTCTTCTCCCAAAACGTCCTCATGACTTTATCCAAGACCAAATTGAAAAGCAGTGGTGATAGACTGTCCCCTTGTCTTAGCCCAGTTTTTACCTCGAAGGGCTCGCTAACTTCATTTAAAAATTTGACTCTGGAAATCGTATTAGTTAATGTAAGTTTTATTAAATTTATGGTTTTTTGATCAACTTGGTATTCCTTCAATGTGTCAAAAACAGTATCCCTATCCACTGAATCATACGCTTTCTGAAAATCAACGAATGAGATAAAGATATTCTTTGGCCTGTTGTTGTAATATTTTAATATCAATTTTAAACTAAGAATTTGTTCTGCACACGATCTATTCCTTCTGAAACCTCCTTGGAACTCGCCAAGCTGTGGTTCGATCTGTGGTTCAAGTCTGTTTAAAAGTAGTTTGGCAAATATTTTATATGTGACAGACAACAATGAGATCCCCCTATAACTATTGACATCAATTTTTGAGCCTTTTTTATGTAGTGGATGAATTAAGGCGATTAACCAGTCTAATAATAATAATAATAATAATAATAAATATTCCATTTAGCAACTACACGGCCGAACTCCCCCTGTGACATCATTCATGGTCTCAGGACACGGCCGCCATCTTGCCCATTAGCCCCTGCCCCAGCTCTGACTGACCCCTCCATAAGAATAACATAGAGTGATTGCGCGCGGTGGCCATCTTGCCCATTAGCCCCTGCCCCAGAACCGCCCTTTATATCCTACTATCGCCTCATAATAAACTATAAAAAAAAAAACAGTATGTCTAAATTTCCACACTATACAGAATAGGAATCCTGCGACGCCCAATATAACGTTAAATGGTCATCAAATAGAAAATAAATCAGAAACAACGTTTTTAGGACTATGGATACAACACGACTTGAAATGGAATAAATATATACAATATCTGAATACTAAACTGGAATTGATGTGCATTGCGTTACGTATTTTGAAAACTTGCACTAGCATGCCCACATTAAGAAATACTTATTTTGCTTATTTTCATTCATACTTAAGATATGGGGTCATATTATGGGGTATGTCACCAGATGTACTAAGCACGTTTAGGATACAAAAGAGGGCGATTAGAATTATGGCAAATGTAAACACTAGAGAATTATGTAGACCTCTGTTTAAAGATTTAAACATTCTCCCACTGCCCTGCATTCATATATTTGAAAGTATTATGTTTTTTAAGAATTTAATGAATAAAGACATTTTTCTTAAAACAAACAATGATGTTCATAAACATAACACAAGACAAAATCCAAACATTCATTTTTCACACACACACACACACACACGCATATATCAAAAAGGAACTTTTCACACAGGAGTTAAATTATGCAATAAACTACCCCAGTATATAAAATTTGCCAAAAAATGAAAATCTTAGAAAGAATGTTGAAAGCTTATCTGCAGGCCATTGTTTTTACTCTGTAGTTGAACATCTTAGCATATATGAGTGATGAAATCTATAAATATATTTTACTTTTCTATTTTAATTGTAATACCTAGCTGTTAGTGGTTGTATTTATAGAATTAAGTGTTCATATTGTGATAATAGAGTTAGATGTAAATAATTGTCCAATAAGATTGTATGTCTTAAGATCTGTTATTATAATAAGTTATACATAGTTATAGTATTAATAATATATACCAGTAAGTTCTTTCATTCATTGATCAAATGGATAAATGCAAATCTAATCTAATCATATTCTCCGACGTCTCTCAGCAAGAAACACGGTTTTATGATTGGCATATGAAAAGCAGTTTTTTGATCAGTGTAGGATGATATATTTCTATTTTGAAGCGCCTCTGTACCGGTTGATTATTGTCAGCTATTACGTTTTTGACTAGAAATGTACAGACAACTGCGTCATAATTCAAATATTACTGGTAGCGTGTCCATACTAGCGCATTCTAGTAGCGGTGATAGTTGTCTAGGAATACGAAAGACAACTGGAAGGTTGAGCAATCTTAGTACAGTGTTGCAACATAAGTAGTTGAAAATGCGGTGTTAACATCACATAGGCGAGCTCCCCAGGGATACGATAGTACGTGCTTTTATGTAAACTTTAAGTTATCATCACCTTGACACAGGGCACGACTTTAATGCCCTAGGGACCTCTCACAGAGTGCATTTATACAGTATATTAAGATGTGAGTCATGTCGGAAAGGAAGGTGAGCTAGACTGGATATTTCGACCAATATCCACCAACTGATGGGTAGAGTGTATTTCAGGGCCCCCACATGCCCGGTGCTACCGTTGCTACGGCAACGGGGCCCGCAAGGACGGAAAACAATAAAAAGTAGAAGATTTTTAATAAATCATAGAAAGAAAACAATAATTAAATCACTAGGACTAGATTTATGTGTATCAATGAAATATTACATCAGATTAAAATAAATTGGTTCATTGGATATGCAGCGCGTTGCGTACAACAGCTGTGAGTAACACGTGACACAGTGCGTGTGCAGAAGCAGAACACTGCCCGCCGAGCCCGCCCTCTGCGACTCGGATCAAGGTCAATGACGTTGCTGCCCCTCTCCCTCACACCGCGGCCCGCTGACGTCACGTCACCCTAACAGGTGCTTGCAGTGTGTTTCCTCCGCAAGACAGTTTGTGTATGCAATAGTTGCTTTATTATAGCATTAATCATTATGTCTACAAGTAATTTCAACCACAAATCCGGGGCGCAAAAACGGAAGTTAAAAGCCATTAAAGATGCAAAAGGGGTCATGGGCCGGCAGAATATTACAACGTTTTTTAAAAAAGAATGATGATAGTGATAGCCGTTCTCATTGTGATGATGACGCAAGTGTTAGATGTGACAGTTAATCTACCTGTAAAACTACTGATGATAGTGTGTCTGTGTCCATTAAATTAATGTTTGAAACTATTATTTACTTCTCCACGACTACCATAGTCCTTTTCTAACTGGCGAAGCGTATGTTGTCCCCAGACTTATGCAGAGGATTGTTTACATGTTTTCAGGACTTCAACCAATCAAGTCGTTATCCCACCTCTTAGGAAACGTTTATATGTTTAAGGTTTCATGCTACCCCAGTATACTACTGCTGCATAAAACATTTGCCACGCTGATTGTCAGACGTGTCAATGTTCTCAGATAGGGAAGTATTTGGCAAACTCCCTGCACTAAAGGTCAAGTGCACAGCTAAACACGGCTATCTGTACTGAGACCACCCCCTCAGGGGCCATCACAAGCTGTTTAGCCTTTTAGCTGCTAGGTATTTTCCAGATAAATAAACACCCAAGTGCTGAGTTATTTTCACAAATCTTGGTGCCGTATTACATCAAGGCACTAAATCAATTTAACATATTACCCCTTCTCCTACTCATGGTGGCGACAGAAGGTGGAAATAAGGGAAATTTGTCTCCCTGTAAATGTCAGGGAAATTTGAAGAAACTGTAAGAAAATTAATAAATCTAAAATAAAACTTTGAATGACTTGCAAAACAAAACAAAGAATTAAAAAAACTGAAATATATAAAAATAAGATTTCAGTCAAAAATAGACAAACGTAACAGAGTAAAATGGTATTTACAGATGAGGAACGCCTGAGAAGATCAGAGCGAATGAAAAGCTACTGGGCGACTCGGAAAGAAAACTTATTGAAGAAGAGGACCAAGAAATGATTGACTTAAGAGGTCCAATGAGGCCGTAAAAGCAGAAGCAGAAAAACAAATTTTGTATCCGTAATCAGGCGCGGCCAAGAACGTAGCGCGCTTCCCCTCGCCGACTAAGTCGTGTCTAAATGAATCGTTATGCAAGAGGGGAGGTACCATATAAGCAAGATTAAATACTAATTAATAAATTATCCGCTAAATTAACATGTCAGGCTAAGTCTGTCGCCACCAATGCTATTGGTTCTTCTTCTTCTGCGCGAATGGGTGTCCTAGGACCATGCGGGATCAACACTTACTGGCCTTGATGTTTGTCCAATAACTCTTCATGCGCAAAGATTGAGCGAGTCGACGTTAAGAAACGCCACTACTCTTTACTGCAGGGTCTGTTCCGTCAGCCATTACAGCGCAAAGAAGTCATGCATAAGTCAAACCAAGACCGTAACATCAAAACAAAGATGGTGGCAATCGTAGGGGAACAGTTGTTGACACTGGCAGGCATGGCGCCATCGAAATAGTGGCAAATTCCAAGACAAGCATTCGCATAATTGATAAAATTCCACCAGAAATGGCAGGATTTTATGTAATAAGGCACAAATTCAATATGAAACCCTGACGTACTTCCTTACAAGCGACAGTAGCTAAAAATACAGACACAAATGAAGGAAAGGTAAGACAAATACAGTATTTAAAAAATGCAAATACTGGTAAATGGAGCTACAAGAATGCAAATAGAAATTGTTGTTGTTGCTTATATTAGTGGTCTTATAACCCCATGTATTTGTGTGATAACCTGTGTTATTGTTATGGCTGAACTAGTGTGCTTGAACATTGGGGATTGGATTGGTAAGGAGACGGTCATCGCCTTAAGTTAGGAACCATCCTGGCATTTGCCTGGAGTAGAAATGGGAAAACCATGAAACCACTTCCAGGATTTGAATAGGAAGCAGCCGTACCATCCCAGCATTTGTTTGCAGTAGAGGTGGGAAACCACAGAAAACCACTTCCAGGATTGCTGAGGAGGACATAGGACCCACCTCTACTCAGTTGCCTCATTAGGCTGAGTGCACTAATGCCTTCGCAATGTGTATGTCAGTCCAATCTACGTCTCAAATGACACAACTCTTCCATTTCTGGAGATAATAAGGAGTGTCATTGATAACTGTCAGACTGTTGCATGGATGTTGATTCACTGCGACATCGTGGTCATGTTGCCCCTTGTACATAGGTGTGTGTGTGTGTTTTTGGACTCTGTCTGATAACCTGTGTCATTGTATTGGCTGTAGTAGTATGTATATTTGTAATTGAAGCTAGGATTTTGAAGAAGGTGGCCGTAGTTTTAAGCTACGAACCATCTCGACATTTGTTAGTTAGTTATTGTTTTGAGGGGCGAAACAGTGAGGTTACCTACCCCTCGTGCCATTTGCCTGGAGTAGAAGTGGGAAAACACGGAAAAACCACTTCAATGACAGATGTGGTGGGACTCGAACCATCTTTTCTCAGTTTAGCCTCACGAGACTGGGCATGCCCGTTCCAATCCTCGTGAAACGTATGTTGTCCCCAGAATTATGCAGAGGATTGTTTACATGTTTTCAGGACTTCAACCAATCAAATCTGAGAAGGGACTTCGTTATCCCGCCTCTTAGGAAACGTTTATATTTTTAAGGTTTCTTATTTTCTATGAAAGGACTCTTTCGATAAGTTTTAAGGCAAATATTTTTAAAAATTATCTTGTTAGCAGCGTTTCGTTGGCATTTAACGTTCTAGGGTGAAAAATAACATATTTCGCAAAATAAATTTATTTTGCGGCTACAATAATAAAAAAATATGGCTTATTTAGAGTAGATGATAACATATGTGTTTGTTGAAATATTTCGCGGATATCGTTAAAACCAAAACTCCGGGTCTCTATCTATGGACAATCGCCAAAGAGCAGGTAAGTGATATTGCCTCAAACAGCTGGAATGTGAGCACGCAGCGACGTTAGCACCACCACACGGCAGAATTGGCAACGAACCATTTTGTCGATAGCTCTCTCGAGATGAAAGATGCACCTCCAGAAATATATCGACTATTGCAGAAACTAGAGCTGTCAGTTAATCGAATGCCTTTAATCGATTAATGAATGGAATGTTAGTCGGTTTCACGCAGCATCAGTTCGAGAAAAGAAATCTTTGAATAACACATTTTAAATGTTTACAATTCCATTTCCTATGAGGAAGATATAATTTAAATGCATTGGTTGCGTACAAGTAAAAATAAATAAATTCAAAAGCATTTACGTTAATAATGTTATTTAAAATATAGTTCAATATTGATTATCTATTGACAAGTGGGGCCTCCGGAGAGGCCGAGTGCAGGTCCTCCAGTTGACGCCCGTGGGCGACCTGCGCGTTGTAATGAGGATGAAGTCGCATACACCCAGTACCCGAGGCATGGGAATTAACCACAGGAGATTAAAATCCCTGATGGCTCAGCCGGGAATCGAACCCGGGGTACTTCGGGCCACAGGATAGCACGCTAACCATTTAGCCACGGAGCCAGACCGTTTAAAGTTGAAGTTCACAGTTATTTACCGCCACATTTCTTTGCTCCAGGACTTCAGACATGTCTAAGTTGACATGCTCAGAAATAATGGCTGCCCTTCTCCTAGTAACAATATTTACAGCGTCACTAAACACTCTCTCACACGGAACTCAAGTAGGTGGAATGCAAATCAATGTTTTCGCTATGCGTGCGAGATGTGGAAGTTGGTCTGAATATATCTTCCACCATTGTAGAGGGGGTGCGAAGTTCTAGTTCCACCGACTTGTAATCTTCGGTAATAAGACAATAATAACCTGTCAGTTATTTCCTTTCGTACTGTTAGTAAAAGAGGTGGGCAAATCCCTCAGTTTAGAAGAAAGGAATTAAGGAGATGAGCATGAGCTAACTTTTATGATCTGTCAATCTTACAGTAGCTAATGCTAGCGCGCCAAATAATAAACTACAATTACTTTTCCTACACCATACTACTGTACTATTTTAATCGGTCCGATTAAATGAACAGCTCTAATTTGTACATAATTGAAAGTTGCAGTCTTACACAGGATTTATAATTGGGAACAGGATATGGAAGGGTATTGTATATACAATTTACCAATGAATAAACCTTTCTATTTATTGATCAATCAGGCTATGACACCAGTAAGTGAATTTACTGCCTGTATTTTCTTTTCCTCTATTTTGACAGACTTTTCCCACCTGTCTTGTTCCAATTTGTCCTTATTACCCACATAATTAAGAAACCAGGTGGGAGGGAGGATCGTCTTGCCCCCGTTTCTGCTTCTTCCTGCGGGAAGACACTGGGGAATTTAAGGAGGAGGAGGGACCTGGGGTTGGATTGCGTGAATTTGTGGTGGAGGGACCTGGGGTTGGATTGGTAGAAATTGCGGTGGAGGGAGATGCGGTTCGGGGAGTGACGGGAGGCTCCACACTGTGGTGCAACGCCAGGAAGCTATCCATGGCCTCGTTAAACTCCCAGGTGGGTAGACTTCCTTCTCCTGTCTTCTTCCCAAGATCTTTCCTTCCCCTGTATGTTGCGAGCAGGATCCTCCACTTCCTGTCGCACTCCGGTCCCGAGAAACTGCAATTATGAGTCTCCATCTTTTGACTGATGGAGGCCCATTATTTTGATTTCTTTGCCCTCGGGACTTGGAAATCGGCATCCATTTCCTCCCTGAGATGAATCAGTAGCTTCGTACTTTGGGAGTTCCATATGCTTCCTGTAAGAAAAAAAGAATATATTTACTTAAATGTTTGACATATCGTACACATTTAGCAAACTAAGTTGAGTCCAATCGAATGGTTACAGCCTAATATCCAATCCAATGGTTTCGCCGTCAACAGTGCCCCACTAGTTTCCCGAGGCCAAGGCCGTTCCTCAACCCAACCATTCTAACCTTCGTTTTGTCCAATTCAATGAGTTTTGACAATAGTCACAGCCTAAGTCGCCCAGATCTATGGTTTTTGACAATGTTTTTAGTCATGGTGTATACTATTTTGTATCCTACATGTTGGCAGCTACTGAGGTCAATGTGTGCGCTTTGTTGGCAGTTAAACATACTAAATATGCTGTCGAACATGACTGGTCCTTACTGTTTTGATGTTCCAACCATTTGAGACACTTGAATTCCTCCATAGGTTGCATCCATTTATCGAAGTAAGCTACTCATTGTAGGATTCATAGGAACATAAACACCTTGTATTCTTTATCCAAACCATCTTCTGAAAATGTATTTAACATTTGTCTGACTTTAAGGGGAAAACCTAAATGAGCAATCAAGAAATATGACTAACATTTTCGATAAATTCGAAATGCCTTCCGGACATAACCAAAATGAATGAAAAGCAGGACATGTTTGTAGCTCACCGTAGGACAAATCCACTTAAAAGGAAGATTCTTGTACAGACCCTGTAAATTGAGACAATCAGTCGTGGTAAAACTGTTTCAAGAGACATACTTCACTTCTGTAACCTCAAAAAATGAATATTGCAAACGCAGTGTGTTGAGCTGTACTGGTCACAAGCACGTCTTCGCACTGCTTCTCTAAGTAGACTCGCAGGCTCAAGGTAAGTAGACTATAGTGCGTCTCTACCTTAAAAGACAGTATGGAATTAAATGTAGTATTTGCCTCTCACTCGCACTCCTATGTCCTGCAATTAGCTTCGTCCTCTTCTACCCCAGCGATGTTGCCATTTCCCAATAATTGAAAGTGACAAATCTAAGAAAAGGTTTGCGTGGTCTTATAGAGAATTTCCCGCTCTTTATGATGGTGTGAAAATAAAAGCCATAAATAATTAACACATGTCCCATATTTCACAATTACGATATTTTAGCGCGAATCTACATTTTTGCATTTATAAAACCTATCACGCCATAGATAATGAACCAACGAGCTAGAGAAAGGTATATAGAGAGGCAAGGAGCCGCGTAGCAGTGCTCTGGGCGGAGGCAACCTGAGTTAAGGCGGCCATGATTCAGAACGTCGTCTGACAAGAGCTTGTTGTGATTATTCGGGCTGTACAGGAACATGCGTCGAATGAAATGTATTTAAAAATACATAGACCATGCCGTCTGTGTTCGTCATTGAATTGTACGAATAGAAGTAATAAGACAACAGGAGTGTCGTTAAGTTTGTGTGATATTTACATTTCAGATTCCCTCTGCAGAAGCAGGAACTAACATTTCCACTCTATATACCTTTCTCTAGCTCACAGGTGATGATGATGATAATTGTTGTATTAAGGGGCCTTACATCTAGGTTATCGGCCCCTAATGTTTTGGGTGATCGTGAAGATGAAAATGAAATGTAAACTATAAAACTAACTACTAACTTATAGACTACCGGTATACTAGAATAAGAAACTGAAATTAAAAGGAGAATAAGGCAAATAAAGGACAGGAGGAAAAGAAATGCCCTGAACCCTCGAAGAATAAGGATTGAGGGACTTGGAAGGAAGGAGAGCCATGAAAGGCAGATAGGAAAGTGAAAGAGGAGAGGGTCCGCCCCAGAGGTATTGGATAAAAGGGGGAAAACCGGACCCAGCTCAGGAATCCCTCGGGGTCGCCAACTCCCAAACTCACCAGCCGTGAGCCCCTGAGGGTGTAGAAATATCCAGGGTGCACCAGAAGTGGTGGGGCTACATAGCCTACACTGCCTCCTTGAGGGCCTTGAGTAGAAGGCAGTAGATAACAGGAAAAGAAAAAGAAGGCTGACCCCTCGCAGAAGGAGGGTATCAGAAAAGATGAGACAAGAGCCAATTAAGGCGGGAAAGGAAGAGACTCCCTAGGCCTGGGATACCCTAGTACCGTCGGGGTCGGAAGAGAAAAAGAGTTGACCAAGTGAGGTCGACAGGAAAGAAGACGGAGAGGAGCCCGGCACAAGTAAGTGGAAGCAATGCCGGACTGAGCTGGGGCCCCATGGTCGCCAACCCACGTCCCACTAGATGTGAGCCCCTGGGTGGGGGTAGCTCGTTGATAACGATGCCTAATTCTCAAGAGGCTGCTCACGCCGTGCCTCCAATAGGGTCTTGTGCACAAGGCAGGAGATACAATGAAAAGATCAGGTCTGATCCCTCGAAAAATGAGGGTATCAGGAAAGATGAGACAAGGGCCAAATAAGACATGAATTTGAAAGACTCTCCAGGTCTCGGATACCGTTAGTGCCTGATGAGAACAAGAGGTGACAAAGGAAGGTTGACGGGTGGATTTGCAATCAATGCCAGTCTCAGCTGAGGTCCCGTGGTCGCCAATCCACGTCCCACAAGTTGTGAGCCCCTGGGCGGGGTATGCATATGAACGATATGTATGTAGAAAATTTTGTTCAATACATTGCAGGAAGTGTCGTTCGCAAAGTGTCTAAAAAATTAACTTTTATTGAATGCCTAGAAGTGCTTTTATCGGGTCAAGATGTTCAGAAAGAAGGACTGATTAAAGAGAAAGACGTGAAAGATGGCCTTTTGAATCCATCAAATGACGTAGTGAAATTATGTAAAACAGCTGAGATTGTCATCAGGAATAATGACAGTATGTTGCGAAAGAACACGAAGAATCTCATGCTGAGGTTGCAGACAGATTTCTATGCTAGGCTAGCGGGTTGTCTGTTTCAGAAATCTGACCATCTATTCACAGCTACTGAACCTGGGGAAAAGTCTCACTATGCTTCACTCATCGAGCGAATTGTGAAACAGTATTATAAATGCAGGCTTCACCACTTCTGCAGAAATACAGCTCAACGCGTGAGAGGTCATCAGGTGCGTCAGTTGTACACAAAAATTATTCTTTTTAAAGGACAATGAAATCATGCAATGTACTGTGCATAAGCAACGTAGCGTATTGTCTTGTAAGATGATTGTGTTAGTTTTCGTTCAATGTACAAATTAAATTGTCAGGTCTTGCGTAGGCCCAATCTTATATTACGCCTCGTTAGTCACGCCTCTCCCTCACTGACTCCCACCCTCTTGACAGTGTATATCATGGCGGCTGCCAGTTCAACCTGCTTCCAAAATGGCGGCGCCATTTCCACTCTATATACCTTTCTCTAGCTCCTTGTAATGAACTAATGATCGCAACAGATCAAGAATTTATTTTTAGATTGCCTGATGTTTGTAGAAGATACCCTACTTCTCAGGGCAGTGATTATTTTCATAATAAGGAAGTTATGATTTTTTTTTCTTAAATGTTACTTGAAAAATCTGGGATGATGTCAGAGAAAAGTTAGCTAGCGAGAAAGTTTTTTGCTATAGACTTTACGTTGGTGACTAAGCGAGAAGAAATGTTCATTAATGTCTGAAATAGTTTTAAAACAAACCAGAGCTCAATATCAGGTAGCATTCACAAGTTATAGCACTTTGCTTAGTCCTCCCGCTCAGCGCTGACGCACCGGAACTTTGTTTACTAATGTGACCCGCAGGCTATCTCCCTCGACTACGTTTGAAGGAGGGTAGGTGATGATGTGAAGTAAAACTATGAAATGAAGTGGATCTTGTGTTCTTTATAAATTGTCCGCCTCGTTGCGTTCTTGGCTGTCACTGTGCTGTCACCGTGGAGGCCCGGGTTTGAATACCGGCTCTGCCAAGAAATGTAATTCTGGTCTGAGGGCTGAAACGGGGTGTACTCAACTCCATGAGACAAAACTGAGAAGAGGCAGGTTCGATTCCTACCTCAGCCATCCTCGAAGTGGTTTCCGTAGTTTGCCTTTGTTCGTCCCGGGAATTAACAAGGGTTCGTTAATGGTGCAGAGTTAACGTTTCTGTGCCAAAATGACACACGACAAAATGACAGGTGAAGTATATGAAAAGTGGTTTGCGAGAAATATTGTTGCTCAATGTTCCCGAAGGATCTAGCCTAGTAATAGACAATATAGGCTATCACAGGAGAGAAATATGTTCTTGCTTGTCACCTTACCACACAGCCATACCACAGTGAACTTAATCCCATCCAAATGGTATGGGCGCAAGTGAAAAACTATATAAAATTGAACAACGTCTCGTTCAAGAAACAAGAAATGAATAATTTAATTTCGGCTGCATACCCCCACTTGACCATACAAAATTGGGTAAATAACGTGGACCACAATATATAATAATATTATTATTATTATTATTATTATTATTATTATTATTATATGTCATATTATAATTTATTATAACCTGTGATATTCGAGAAAAAGGCCTTATGTTATTCATGAATAATTGAATAATTGAAAATTATAAATTATTATAATGTGTGCATTAAAATCGCGCTCTGAGCTTCGGTGTATCATAATCTAAATAGTGTACCGTCTTTCGCTTCAAGGCATGAGGTACAGTTATATACAACAAACAAATATTTTGGAAATTTCCCGAGTTTTGCGTAAAAGCACGCCTGAATACGAGTTATGTTACATCATGTGCCCGGCCTTGCAGAACTTAGTATATGCAGCAGATCTGGCATCAGCGCGCTCCATTTAATGCGTACTATCTTTTAAGGTTGAGACGCTCTATAGTGGCCAACTGTTAAAGAGCAACCAGGTTATGAATATCACGCAGCAAATAACAAAATTAAACGAAAATTGGGGGGAGTGCGTCTCATGATCACCCAGTGACAAGAAGGTAATGAAATGTTAATTATGCCTTGCCCCCGCCCTGTCACGGCCAAGATTATAGCATCAAAATAATCCATGAACCAGTCCCATGAACTCCATAAAGCTCTACCCACAATGCGCAGTGGGCAGACGGTAGTTGAAGTCAGACCCGTGCTCTCTTATGGCGTCATTCACAATGTGAAGTTGTATGTCGGTAGTACAAAGTTGACAATCGGCAGCGTGTGGTCGGCTGTCGCCAATTTTATCTTTGACAGCCAACTGCATATTTAAGAGCCAATCAGAAAAGATCACAAGCTGACGTCACTTGGTCGTTTTACCGCTCGTCATCAGCTGTGTAGTTGACTAGTTGTATTCGCGGTATATTCTTCGCATAATTACACTACGGTATATAAAAAAGTCCTCTCGGCACGCCGGAAGGCGGAGGTAGATTTCATCGGGCAAACTTGGGGATAGGCGAAAATAGGCAGAATATGCACGTTTTCGTAGAAGGATCATACCTCATTTATTGCGAGAAAGTATTTTATAATTGGAGCTTAATTAACTTTGTTTTTCGTCATTTTATGCGTATTTTAAACATTTTATTGTCTTATAGGGACGGTAACATCTCATTTGGGGTACATTTTTTATACTTGTGGTCACACTGTCCTTATGCAAGGTTCGACCTATGTAACGGTCTGTTACTTCTTCACGCAAAATTATATCTCCCGCAGAGAATTTGGTTGGTTCCTCAGTTTAGGGACTGCGGCAACGCGGTCATGTAACCCCGGATACTTTGGGTGAGTGTAGAATCTGTCTGATAAACAGTGTGAATTGTGATGGCTGTAATTCAGTTAAGGACTGCAGACTGTCAATTTAAAGAAGTAGTTCCTAATGTCCTTACTGCCGTTGTTAAATGAGCAGTATTTATGTAACTTAGCCCATATGAGGAGCCTATTTCCAAAAGTCGACATCTGACATTTTTTACAAAAAGTTGATTTATTTTATTTTATATTCCTCTTGGAGAAACGTATCAAATGGATGGTAGAAGATGTTCCAAAACACGATATTTGTGGTTAAAAATCAATATTAAAGTTTGACTTTATTTCCAAATCTCGACATCTGCTTTGTTAAGTTATTTCCATAATCCGACATCTGCACTTCGTTCCTAAATCCGACATTTTGCATAAGAAAATTGATGCAACTTCCAAAGTGTGTTCCAATACTCGACATTCCTGTTGCTTTACTTCGAGACAGTGTTTCCCGCGAACTTTTGATTGTAGTACTTAGCAATGTCCGCGCCAATTAACTTCTTTCTAAGTGTTCCCGCCATGTTCGTTCTAACGTGACAATGCACTGTTTCAACGCTGTATTTGTTGCCTATAGATAAACGAGGAGGAGATACTCGTAGCAAGTACAGTGAAAATAAAAATGTACCCCTTCCAAAATTACCAGATCAAGCCACGTATTACTCCAGACAATTGTATATGTACAATTTTACAATCTGTGTAGGAACATCGCGTGAGCATCAAACTATACGAAACACCTTTATATACAAGTGGCTGGAATCTTCTCGTCCAAAAGGATCTAACGAAATAGCTTCCTGTGTTGATGACAGACTTATTCATCTTGATCTTACAGGTATCACAAAAGTTAATTTGGTTTCTGATGGCTGTGGGG
This sequence comes from Meconema thalassinum, assembly GCA_946902985.2. Classification (NCBI taxonomy): domain Eukaryota; kingdom Metazoa; phylum Arthropoda; class Insecta; order Orthoptera; family Tettigoniidae; genus Meconema; species Meconema thalassinum. The sequence continues at coordinate 16,150,275 of OX336395.1, read as the reverse complement.
GTCAAAATAAAAATAGTATCATGATTGGAATGGTTTCCTATTGACTGTATAATTATTCCCCCGCACAAGTTCAAGAAGTGGAGATGGTATTTCCCATTGTAGGACACCCCTTCAAACCCCCAGACCGAGTCTTCGGGAGAATTGAAAAGGAGATTAAAGTGCGAGACACTATTGTAAAACCTACACTCAAATTTTCATGCAGTTTGGCACAGTGAACACGTTAGGTGTTGATTGTCCGGTGTATGACTGGAAAGGTAGCGTCCAATCTTCCTTTAAAGCACAGGGTCATGGCATTTCAGAATTCAATCCTGCAAGAGATTCGTGTTTAGGAAAGTAAAATCCTCTACTCTTCTTCGTGGAGAGCAAAATTATAGGGGTGACTTAGCAGATTTTAAAGGGATAACTAAAAAGGGAAAAACGGTAACTTTCGAGAAAGTTCAGTTGCCTCTTGGAGTAGCCGTCAAAGAAGAGAAGATGAATGATGTGAACAAACTACTAACACTTCACTATGGGGTAGAGTGGAAAATAATTAAGAACTTTAATATTATAAGATAGTCATGGATCCAGAAAACGTGACAGTTGACGTGGAAGACGATCTTGTTTGTGAACCCCAGGAGGAGGATGACGCCATGAGAATCTAATCCATGTGACTTATTGCTCCTTGTGTATTATTTTGTTACTGCATACTATTTTTATCTAATATGCTAGAAACTTGTGTTCACTGGAAATGTTGTGTTTTTATCAAATTAGGAGTGCATAACAACATTATGTGGCTTAAAATGCTTGCTAAGCAAAATCCATGTTTTGTTCCAAAACTCGTCATATGCTAGACGTTCGTTCCAAAATACTATTTTCCATTAACGTACTTCCAAAATCCGACATATGCGAATTTTAATGCTATATATCTACTAAACGAATTGCTGAATCTACCTCTGAACCTATTTTTTATGTTTATGTTATGTTTATGTTAGAGTTTGTACCAAGAATAACATAACATTTCCTGAATTTTACCGTTTAAGCGTTTTTTTTTTCGTTTTTCTCAATAACTTAAAAAATGCACATGTCGACTTTTGGAAATAGGCTCCTCATATACGAGGGTTGCTTTTTTAGTTTTGGCAACGATGCTGCTGCTTTATGTTGCAACGGTGTTGGACTCTCATTGTTACCAAAAGTTGCTTACCTGTATCCCCTCCCTTAGAGCACATGACTTCGTCCGTCCCCTTCTCCATTCGTATGCAGTGGCGCCCAGTAGATGAGTAGTTGTGAGCAAGCGCTCGCGCAAGACGGGTGCAATGTTTTCAAAGCAGGAAACGTGGATAAAAATTCAGTGTGATAGAGGTGGCACGGCTCGAGAGCGGCATCAAGGACTGCATTAGGCGTCCCGGGCAGCTGCCTTGCCTTACAGAACGGTAGCAAGATGGGTTTCAGCCTTTCGAGATGGGTGCGAACGTCCTGAAGGACTGCCTGAAAGTGAGGAAAATTACGTCAAAATGGGTTCCGCATGACTTAACTGACCTGCAGAAATGGCTGTGATATGACGCTTCTCGTACGCACTTGCAGCGTTATAAGCGCGAAGGAGAGGACTTCTTATGGCGTATCATAACCATTGACGAGACGTGGGCCAAATCTTATGAGCCACAGTTGAAACGCCAATCGAATGAGTGGCCGCACCATGGATCACCACGAAAACAAACAGTTCGACTAATCCCCACCAAAGTGAAGGTAATGTTGATTCTTGCCTATAATTGGATGGTGTCATCATAAAATATACCATTCCCCCAGGGCAAACCGTGAATGTGGCGTACTATTGTTCGTTTCTGCAAGACCTTCTCCTAGCAGCTCTGAGAAGGAAACGGCGACACCATATGGATACTCCGCCCCTCGTTCTGCATAACAATGCTGGGGCACACACAGCAGGAGTTGTCTGCATTTTTGAATCGCTGGAACTGGGAGGTACTCTCCCTACTTAAGTCCCTGCGACTTTGATCTCATCCCGAAGATGAAGGAACCACTGCGCGGGAACCGCTACCCTACAATTGGAGATGTTGTGCAGGCTGCCGAGCGCTCTCTTTGCACCATAGATAGATTGGGCAGTGCCAACGGCTTCCGAGTAGCTGGGAACATGTTGTACGCAGTGCTGGAGGGCCTATTGAAACTTGGAACCATGTAGGTGTGTTATTTATCAATTTATAACATAGTTGCCAAATCTAAAAAAGATAGCCTACCTATTTATCTGGTGCAGAAGTTGGTAATTACATTTGATAATGTCCTCCTAGAAGATGAAATAAGGTATGAATATCATATATTATCGAAATAAAATCGAAAATGGAAAGAGTGATACATCATTGAGATGAGATTTGCAGCGTCACAAGCCTCTGGTATTGACATTCTAATGAGTAGGCCTAATGCTTGGACTCTAATGCAGTGTACGGTGTCGCGTTTTAATTTTGTTACTAGGCCTATCACTCTGAAACTTGTATATATGTACAGTGCCATGTTATTGAGGCTAACTACTTTTATTCCTAGCAATACCATGCTACTTTTCAAACCACGGGCTACCAACGGGAGGGATATTTTGTGACCACGATTATAAATTCCTTGTGTGTGATTTTCCTTATCCTCTAATCAACATATCACGTATTTCGAACCTTCAACAGCAAAATATAACTTAATTAACAACAGTTGCAAACAAAAATAAAAAATCAGGAAAGAAGTTCAGAAAGTAAATTATTCACTGATCATAACTCTTCGCCATCTTTAACACACGTGGAACATAAGACTGTTCTTTACTGTGTACCTCTTGAAACCTGAACAAATTATGGTGGTTTTGTTAACTTTGGAGAGCTTCATCAAACCAGTCAAAAGACTCAAACAACAACAACAAAATCACTATTGATCACAAAAAGTCATTGGGACGCTTTAGGATGTAACCATTGTCAAAACGCATTGATCTGAGCGCGTTACGCTGTAACCATTGTCAAGAACCATTGGATTGGACAAAACGAATGTTAGAAGGACGGGTGAAGGTGCGGCCTTGGCCGCGCGCAGCTAGCGGGGCATGGTTGACACAAAACCATTGATTTGGGCGCGTTAGGCTGTAACCATTGTCAAAACCACAGTTGTGCGAAAAAATACACATATTTATTACGGCGGAGCGATATTATTATACAGAATAATTACAGAGCACATAACAAAGAACACTCATTTCAGCCGTGGAAAAAAAATCATTTCAGAGGAGCAAAATATTGCACACACTAGTCTAATTAGAGCGGTGAACTGAGTGTTGATGCGCACTTGAGAACAGGGGCGTAAAGCTCCTCGCAAACTTGCGGGGGGGGGGGGGAGAATTTGTAAACTGCGGTTGCCTACCTACCATGGATTTTATTTTAGTTTAAGGCTATAAACTCGGGAATGTAGGCCAACCGCCACATTAAAAAACAAGGATGATTTTTCTTCATCGTTTATAATTAAAATACAATCAGAATATGATTACAAAACATAAAACATTTGTCAACGTCTAGGAAAAGACTTGTCAAACCTCTGACGTCATGTGCATCACTGCACAACGCATGCGCAGAGTGAGCTTAAAACGCGAGGTGTGCGAGGGAAGAGTCGTGTTATTTTACCTGGTTTGTTTCGAAATACAAAGCCACGCGGTGATGCTTTGTGTGTCACTGCATCTTACCTCACTTTTAAACCGTGGCTCATAAATAATAGTTCGAAAATGCATCTTTTCGGATCGCCGTGCTAAAGGGAGACTGTTTGTTCGGAATAATAAAGAAATTACGAGGTGGCTTTTCCGATTTTACGCCTAACGTAGTACTAAATCATTTATATAATAGTTTCTGGGGGGGGGGCAATGGCGCCCCCCCCCCCCCCCCCCCCGTGTTTTAAGCCCCTGCTAGAGACTGAACTGGGCGCTTCTTTGTGTTATATAGTACAGTAAGGGCGAGGTTGGCAGCACTGTTTTGATGACAGACCAGCAGACCAGTGGGGTTAACAAAGATACCCGAATACACACGACCGCAACCGATGATGATTGATTTGGACTAATGGCGGCCAACAGCTGTAATTTTGACTATATAAGTCGTGATCCTATTTGGGATGGCTGGGTGGGTCTCAGATGGCGGAGGAGGAAACATGTATTAAAACATCGCTCCCTGATTTATTTCTCATCGTTTCATAAAGTATTTTGGCTAATTCATGTATTATAGAGAATGTTATCGCTCGTTCTATGTTCATTCAGTGCTACCAAACACGCTGCCATGGCGGATAAGGTTTGTATCAGGCAATGCTGCCAACCTCATATCACCGCACTCCCCTTTAGCAAGGTTAGACGAAACCATTGGTCGCTACTTGGTTAGGGTGGCTTCGGTGGCGTAGTTGGTAACATTCTGAGCTTCTATGCCCAAGATCTTGGGTTCACATCCAGCTGAAGTCGTCGGATATTTTAAGAGCGTTAAAAATCCCTCAGTATGCCTTCCTTTGGAGGGGAAGTAAAGTCGGCGGTCCCATGTCATAGATTTATGGCATGTTAAAGAACCTTCCACTAATTACACCTGTGTGAAGCCAAATTATAGTATAAGTAGACCCAGGTTAAACATTTGACAAATGCTCTTATAGTAAAGCCATCGTTACTTCCGACTTGACGTTTCAGTGCTAGGCTAGGGTTTTTTTTTTTCACTAAATCGCGACCGAAACTCGATTTGTCGTGATATATCGATTTGAATGGCTGCCTGTGATTGGCTAGTCAAAGTGATTTTCCTTCTGACCGCTAGTTAACTCTAGGGTAACACTGAAACTTCAAGTCGGAAGAAATGATGGCTTTATTATAGGTCCCGACGTTTTTCGCCAGGAGCCGACTGCGGTGGCATCTGGTAACCAAGTTCTGTCTAGTGGTCATTGACAGTGGCGTTTGGCGGCAAAAGTAGGAACTACTTGAAAAACAATTCAATGTCTGCAGTTTTTACTGGAATTGAAAACAGATAACACACACTAATCCAGTCATCACAATTAACACCGGAGTTCAGACAGATTCTACACACACCTAAAGTACACGGGACTACAAGAGCTCGTTGTCGCAGCCCCTAAACTGAGGAACCAACCAACCTACTTGGTTAGACGACAGTCTGGACGAAAATTACTAATTGTACTACAAGCAAGGGGACCAGGGTCAGGTTAGATTTGCATGTATAACCTTATTCCGCATTAACCACCGATAATCCATGTTTCGAACTAAGTGGGAAAACTAGAACCGAACAATAATGTTGGCCCTGTTGAAAAGTGCAATAACACCCTCGAGTGATAACATGTTCAACTATCTTGCTCACATTACCTATTCCTATATTTTGAAGGCGCAGGTCGCACCATATACTACAAGATTTCCCATGTTTGTTATGATGTTTCGAAGAGTTGTAGATATTACTGAGAAACCAGGAAGTTGAAAATAAGAGCAAGGACATCCACTCATCTTAATAATAAACTCATATACGGTAGACCGCTCATATGAAGGGTGCTACATCATGTTCCTAGCGGAGGATTACTGAACTCCAGCATCACCCAGTCCAGGAGCGGCATCTTCCAACCTTGTATAATCACTTAGGCAATGGTTGGCACAATACCGCACCTGACCGAGTCAAAGTTATTTGGGGATTCTGGAATATATAGGGATCTATATCCCTACACATTCAGAAATATCACACTACTGGAAATGCCTCGATTTTTAATGTCCTAAGGCTGTGGGTATCACACACAGGAATCTACCATAGCAAAATGGGTTAGGTTTGTTTAGACGTGCAAAGAATAAAACTATCTGACTGCGATGGTTATATCTAGTGTGGCACTTCTATATAGTGGTAGCCTAATAATCAATGATTTATAGGTTCCAAGATCAAGTAACTTTTTAAAAGCTGATATATTCAATACCTACCCACAGGTGGCATATTAGTAGCCTCCTCAACTGGATTTTCCATTAGGCCTAAAGCTCTGGGAGAGCTTTCCTCGAACAACAGGCTCAGTACTAAAAAGGAAAGCGTACAATAATTTCAATATTAACTTCGGATCTCGTCTAAATGCTGCCACATTTTTACTACAATATTCGTATCACGTGATTCACTAACCTCCTTCTTCGGGATACGTGTATTGCCCGGTGTGTTTCCAGGCTTCCCTGATACATTCACCAACTCGATTCGCGTATGATTCTGAAAAATAATACACTAATTATATAACACTACCGGTAATACGACTGCAGAATAATAATAGATGCCTACTCCACGTGTCCGTATAAAACAAAATAAGGTAAGACTCGATATTAAATTGGTATTAATAATCTAACGATTAAGATCTTACCATTGTGTAACAGGCGTTCATATTCCGTCAGGGGAACCTCAACATTTACGCCTTCCAGAAAATCTTGAAGAATCAGAACGGGAACGTCTTCAACGGGAGCCATTTTGATTACTACAGCTATCCAGCAAAGCAAGGCCAACATAATCAATGAACTGTTTCCTTTTAAATACTTGGGCTCACACATGTCATACATCCAACGGCATTCGCTCACAAGATCAATTAATATATCTTCTATCCCTAGGTCAGTACATTCAGTCATCATCTTCTTATAATATGTAATTATGCGAAGAATATACCGCGAATACAACTTGTCAACTACACAGCTGATGGCTGATGACGAGCGGGAAAACGACCAAGTGACGTCAGCTTGTGATCTTTTCTGATTGGCTCTTAAATATGCAGTTGGCTGTCAAAGATAAAATGGGTGACAGCCGACCACACGCTACCGATTGTCAACTTTCTACTACCGACATACAACTTCACATTGTGAATGACGCCATAAGAGAGCACGGGTCTGACTTCAACTGCCGTTTGCCCACTACCGTCTGCCGACTGCGCATTGTGGGTAGAGCTTTATGGAGTTATTGTCATGCTTGAGACTGAATCATGGATTTTTTGATCCTATAATCTTGGCCGTGACAGGGCGGGGGCAAGGAATAATTAACATTTCATTACCTTCTTGTCACTGGGTGATCATGAGACGCACTCCCCTCAATTTTCGTTTAATTTTGTCATTTGCTTCGTGATATTCATAACTTGGCTGCTCTTAAACAGCTGGCCACTAGTCTACTTACCTTGAGCCTGCGAGTCTACTTAGAGAAGCAGTGTGAAGACGTGCTTGTAACCAGTACAGCTCAACACACTGTGTTTGCAATATTCATTTTTTGAGGCTACAGAAGTGAGGTATGTATCTTGAAACAGTTTTACCACGACAGATTGTCACAATATACAGGGTCTGTATAAGAATCTTCCGTTTAAGTGGATTTTTCCTACGGAGGGTTACCAACATGTCCTGCTTTTAGATAAAGTGTAATACGGAATATTGATAGTATTTAGAAATTCTTGTTGATAATTTAATAAACTTAAACTAAGTTGTGGGAACGTGTATCCAAAGATTCGGTGACTTCTTCAATCACTGTTTGAACCAAGTAGAGCAGTGGTGCTTTTACGAGACTTCACCCGATTGGAAGATATACGTATTTCACATTCTTCTTTATTGGTAGGTTATTAGATTAATTCTATTAGGTAGTAATAATTAAATTAAATTTAGTGTAATTTGGTGTAAACATCTAGGCTCACTTAGATCTCTAGTATGACGACAGTAAACAGTGTTAGTATCTCGTCAGGTTGTGTAACCGTAACGGATTTATGCTCGTCGTGCAAAATAAAAGTAAAAAATGCAAATAAAATCATCACAAGATCTCAGGTAAAATTGAATGAGGAGAAAAGTGAAACCGATTGTCGTAATGTAGGCCTACCGCTACCGTCATGCGAATGCCATAACCTGAGAAACGAACTGTCCTCAAAAGACGAAATTATAAAGCTGCTAAAGGAAGATATTGCTAAGTTAATGGAAGAGTTGAATAAATTAAAAGGAAACAGAGAGGAAAGCAAGGAAACTTGGTCGACAGTGATTGCTGGTAAGGTAAGATTGAATAAGCCTAGGCCTATAAATGGAGTACATGTAACTGAAATTCCCGTCTCAAATTCATTTGGAGTGCTTGTCGAAGAAAATGATGACTTTCCTCAAGAAGAAAAGAAGAAAGTGATAAAGAGAAAATCCAGGAAGATGCGGATATTTGCGGATAGCCACGGGCGAGATGTAGCAGCAAGCGTTTTGGAGAGAAGCCGAGAAATGGAGGTCACTTCGACAGTGAAGCCAGGAGCTCAGATTGCAGAAGTCACGAACGGGATGATAGGAGAGTGTGCGTCCCTTACTGCAAAGGACTACGCAGTGATCATCGCTGGAGCAAACGACGTCTATAGAAATGAGAGTAAAAAGGTAATCAAAGATTTAAAGGGTACATTGCCATCCATGCAAAAAACAAATGTCATTATTGTAAACATTCCGCAGAGACACGATTTAATTCCCAAGTCATGTGTAAATGTAGAAATAGAGGCTACAAATGGAAAAATTCATAAAATTTGTAAGAGTTTTCCAAATGTCCAAATTGTAGATGTAAGTAAATTAGACAGGAAGTTCCACACTCGGCATGGCCTACACTTAAATAGATTAGGAAAAGAGTATCTTAGTGATGAAATCTGCAAAATTGTAAATTCAAATGGTAAGAATAATTCAACAGTAATATCATTAGAGTGGAAGCAGGGAAACTGGTAGAAGAAGCCAAACGTGAGGTTTGGCATTCACATCTTTTGAAGTCAAATTTAACGGAGTGCAACAATGGTATTTCGGATTTGTCTAGCAACAATAATAATAACAATTATGATAATAATAATGTAAATAAATCACCAACACAAGCTTGCAAAAGTAACAAATTTAAAATTTACCACCAGAATGTCCAGTCTCTTTATAATAAAATTGATTACATAAATCTAATGCTTAAAAATGAACTTAAAGACATCTCAGCACTATGTATTTCAGAACATTGGCTGAAAGAGGAACAACTCGAATTAATTCAATTCCCAGGGTTTATACAAGCTAGTAAATACTCTAGATCTAATATTAGCCATGGTGGTACTTGCATCTTCTTAAGAAATAATTTAGATCATGAACAGATAACAGCTTATGATTATCTAATTATGGAACAGGATTTTGAATTCTCTGCCGTAAAAATTCAGCAGTCTAAGTTAATAATTGTATGCGTATACCGTTCTCCGTCAGGAAAGTTTCCTCTATTTATAGATAAACTAGAATTGTTACTCAATAACATGAGCAAAGTAAATTTCGATATAATAATTTGTGGGGATGTAAATGTGGATTTCTTAAAACTTGATAGAAATTGTGAATTATTAAACCAGTTACTAATTTCCTATGGACTGAAACCTACAGTAAATACACCAACAAGAATAACAAAATTTAGTAAAACCACTCCTGATCAAATTTTTATAAATACAGATAAATATCACCATTCAATAGAAGTCTATTGTCCGGGTTTTAGTGACCACCATGGACAAATACTGAGTTTTGAAGTATCCGAAGTAATCAATAATAATGATAATGGAGTAAAATCAAAGTGCAGGTCATTCACTGAATCAAATGTTACATATTTCAATGACTTATTAAATAAGGAAACATGGTCAGAAATTTATGAACTAGAAAATGTAAATGATAAATTTAATGCATTTAACAGTACCCTAAAACACTATTTTGAAATAGCATTCCCCTTTAAACGAAGAACTGTTCAAAATAACAAAACTAGCAATTGGATAACAACAGGGATTATAAATTCATGTCAAAGAAAGAAATTTCTACACAAATTATATAAACAATACCACACAACACCTGAATTCAATTTATACTACAAAAAATACAATAGCATATTAAATAAGGTAATAAGACTAGCAAAGAAAATGCATAATGATAATTTTATTTCCCAATCATCTAATAAAAACAGGGCTATGTGGTCCGTAATAAAGAAAGAAACTGGAAAATCTGCTAAAATACAAAGGAACATTACACTGACCAGAAATAATAAAGTGATTAATAATCCAGAGGAAATAGCAAACACTTTTAATGACTATTTTCTGGAAATTCCGCAAAAATTATTAAATAAATCACAGGTAAATACACTAAATTCTAATAATAAAATAAATATATGCAGTGATTCTTTATTTATAAATCATGTCACAAGTGAAGAGGTAAGAATAGTTATAAAAGAGCTAAAAAATAAATTCTGTGCTGGCATTGATGGCATCCCTGATGCAATTTTAAAGAAATGTGCAGAAAATATAATAAATCCACTTACGCACTTAATAAACAGTTCAATTCTCTCAGGAACTTACCCGGATATTTTGAAGTTATCAAAAGTAATTCCAGTGCACAAAAACGGTTCAAAAGATGAATTAGATAACTATCGTCCTATTACCTTACCAACTGGTATTGCAAAAATTGTGGAAAAAATTATGTATAAGAGACTGATAAGTTTCATAGAAAAAAATAAAATATTATCAAACTCACAACATGGATTTAGAACGGAAAAATCTACACAGACAGCAATTTACGAATGTAGTAATAGTATACTGAAATTAATTGACAATAAGGAACATGTAACTGGCCTATTCTTGGATTTATCGAAAGCATTTGATGTAGTTGACCATAAAATCCTCCTTACCAAACTAAATCAATATGGTGTTAGAGGTCTAGCTAATAAATGGATAGAGTCTTACTTAACAGGGCGTAAACAAATAGTAAGCTTGAGACACAAGGATGATGGAACCAAATTACTTAATGAAACATTGTCCAATGAGGGAATTATTGAATTTGGAGTACCCCAGGGATCGGTTTTGGGCCCACTACTCTTTCTTCTATATATCAATGATATAACACAGAACGTTCATTCACATAAGGAAATTTTGTTTGCGGACGATACAACACTCGTAATAAAAGGTGAAACTAAACAGGTCATACAGCAGTCTGCTGACTCCGTTACAGGAGAGTTAACCAAATGGTCACAAGATAATCGCCTCATAATAAACTATAAAAAGTCAGTATGTCTAAATTTCCACACTATACAGAATAGGAATCCTGCGATGCCCAATATAACATTAAATGGTCATCAAATAGAAAATAAATCAGAAACAAAGTTTTTAGGACTATGGATACAACAAGACTTGAAATGGAATAAACATATACAATATCTGAATACTAAACTGAACTCGATGTGCTTTGCGTTACGTATTTTGAAAACCTGCACTAGCATGCACACATTAAGAAATACTTATTTTGCTTATTTCCATTCATACTTAAGATATGGGATCATATTTTGGGGTATGTCGCCAGATGTACTAAGCACGTTTAGGATACAAAAGAGAGCGATTAGAATTATGGCAAATGTAAACTCTAGAGAATCATGTAGACCTCTGTTTAAAGATTTAAACATTCTCCCACTGCCCTGCATATATATCTTTGAAAGTATTATGTTTTTTAAAAAGAATTTAATGAATAAAGATGTTTTTCTTAAAACAAACAATGATGTTCATAGGCATAACACAAGACAAAATCAAAACATTCATATTTCACACACACACACAAGCATATATCAAAAAGGAACTTTTCACACTGGAGTTAAATTATACAATAAACTACCCCAGTATATAAAACTGGCCCCAAAAATAAAAACCTTTGATAGAATGTTGAAAGCTTATCTGCAGTGCCATTGTTTTTACTCAGTAGTTGAATATTTTAGCGTATAGGAGTGATGGAATCTATAACTATATTTTACTTTTTTAATTTAATTTTAATACCTAGCTGTATGTTGTTGTATTTATAGAATTAAGTTTTCATATTATGATAATAGAGTGAGGTGTAAATAGTTGTGCAATAAGATTGTATCTATTAAGATTTGCTATTATAATAAGTTATAAATAGTTATAATCTTAGTAATATATACCTGTTAGTTCTTTTATTTTATGCATGTAAATTCTGACGTGTCCTATATCAAAAATGTATTGAATGCATGTATTTGATCAAATGGAATTAATAAAAATCTATCTATCTATCTATCTATTCATTCACTTTGGTTATGTCCTGCAGTCTTTTCGAATTTATCGAAAATGTTAGACATTTTTCTTGATTGCTCATTTAGGTTTTCCCCTTAAAGTCAGACAAATGTTAAATACATTTTCAGAAGATGGTTTGGATAAAAAATACAAGGTGTAGATGTTCCTATGAATCCTACAATGAGTAGCCTACTTCGATAAATGAATGCAACCTATGAAGGAAATCAAGTGTTTCAAATGGTTGGAACATCAAAACATTAAGGACCACAGTTTTAAGGATATTGTACCATTTATTCAATACTTACAGTCAAAAGGTGTAGAAATAGATGATTCAATATTACACTATTCGACCAGTTCTGCAACGTAAGGGCTTATTCTAAAAGTTCAACTTGGATTAAGACACAACACTAGACCAACAAAGGTCTGTTTTCTTTAATAGGCTACCAGAACATTGAGTTTTGTTTCTGAAGTTTTGTACAATTTGCCAGACCAGGCAGCAATGTGTGTTTATTCCGTTGCCTACAGCTCTGTTGAAAAAAGCCTACAGCTTCAAGGAAAAGAACTGCAGTGGGGACTGATCATTAAGTAAGGTATTTCCTTAGTAAAAAGTTGTGTAATATACATATTATGCATAATTTTGCCATCGATTGAACTTGTCAGACATTTTTCTTGAATGTCCTGCTCATTTCTGAGCAATGTCCTTCATTTGGAAATTTTCAGTTGGTGACGCTAGGTCTACGGGACAAAGATGTGAGTTTTGTTGTGAAGTGGTCGCATTGTAACGCAAGAGGCAGGGATTTTTGCTAAAATCATTGAACTCGAGGTACATTTATACTGGAATGCTGACTGTTTGGGAATGAAGTGCTTTTTTAATGCGAGTATTTACGCCGGGTCCTTCCTAGAGAACGAAAAGTGTTTCTTTCTCTCGATATTTTAGTCTAAATTTAAACTTTAAATAATTCTCAGAAAATTACATGTACCGTAATATTGTAAAACTGTAGCCCTGTCAATAAGGAACACTGTTCGGCAAAATCACACTCAGGTAAATTAATAATAGGGCCTACGTTTATTTGTCATATACTAATTAGGCCCATTATGTCAACATTTGATGTAAGACGTATTCACAAACGCAGAATACTTAATTACAAATCTTTATTCGAAAATTAAATTGACCGTCAAATCATTGGAAAATAACATAGCCTATTTATAACGTAAGTAAGGTGCCGTATTTCCTTTAGTAAAAAGTTACGGGATGTGTAATATACATATTATGCATCATGTTTCTATCGATTGAACTTGTCAGATGTTTGTAAATTATTGGTGAACTTCTAATATTTTCCATACCGTATTTTTTGCAAGTGTTTATTGTGGGCATGATATTGGGCTACCTGAATTCGTAAATGGGATTTGTTTCAGTGTAAGCGTTTGCTTATTGACTTTGCTGCAAAATGATTGTTACATTCTAGTGTTTTTTCTCGTTGTTTGATTCTTCACTATGCCTTAAAAATACAACTCCGTCTTTTTGAAACAGTTCTCGCAACGTAATGTTTTAACATGACATTGGTGGAAAAGGTGATATTTCGAAACACGTGGAAACAAAGAAGATCCAAGATAATGTAAAGTCTAGTAAAGAAGGAAGAAGTGAAGATAATGCTCTTAAAAGTGGGAGTTATGGGATAATAAGTGCGGAATGTTAGTTTAAATCATTAATTTTGCATTTTAGTTTGCCAATTAATTGAGCTAATATTTGCCCCTCATATGAAAATCGCCTAAGTTTAGGTTTTGTAAGGTTGGCAGGTATGAAAATGTTATAGGGCAGCTAAGTACAAGCAGGCATTGCAGCCACACCCAATTATTTCAGTGTCGGTAGGAACGAAATAAGCTGGGAACTAGGAAACAACTTGTAAGGTCAGATAGTTCTGAGCGCACCATGAAATACCGGTAACGCTAAAACTACTGTGCCACACCACATTTCTCGCCGTGTCTGCCACAATATTACAATTAGAAATGCGTAACTTTACCATGTCGAGTCCAAACCCTGCTGATCAGTGATTTAGTTGGAAAAAAATATTTACAGGAACTCACCTTATTAATTCAGCAATTTCCAAATGGACTCGTATTGGGTGTCAAAATCAGCGGCCTCGTGTTTCCGACAAGTTGTTTCATCAGCTGAACGTCTCCACTTTCGTAGCCATGACTTGACAGTCATATGGTTGTGGGTTAAATAAATGCACAGGAGGTCCTACGCTGCTTATGAAAATAAGTCCGCTTGATCTTTCAACCAGCAGCCTATTTCTCTTTTCGGTGTGGATCTCATTCATGGTACTGAAAGCTCTTTCAGCTTCTGCTGAAGAGATGGGAATGGTCTGTACATTCTTGATTAAAGGCATCAGCTCCACTGGAATTTCCTTGGTCTCGTCATACTTTCTAAAAGCATTAATGTACCTCCTCTTGTCTGACATGTGGAAAAAGTCACAAAGGTTGCCGACACTCTCATCATCATAGCAGATATCCAAAGTAGAAGTGGAGGGCCAATTATTTTTGTATAGTACCTTTGAATCACTGATAACTTTTGTCATTCTCTCATGTCTCTGCTGACTAGAGCTGGAACCATGATGAGATGATGTGGACACATTTTCCATAAGCCTGTTATTTAAATTGTTCACAAGACTTCTGAAAAACTGCTTTCTGTCAATTTTTACTGCTTTTTTAGAATCATGTAATCCTATGTTTCTAAACTTTTTGTTTTCTGCTGCTTTAAGAACTGTTCTGTAGTATTCTCCAGAAGCTGAGTTACACATAAATTCAAACACTTTTATAGTGTGCTTGATTGCATTTTGAGCCTCTGTCAGACTTGTCTCTCTTTTCTGCAACTCTAATGACAAATCAGCTAACTCAACAAGAGCATCATACATAATTGCAATATTTTCTAGAAATTCTACACAAGTTAACATATTTTCTAGACCTTGGAATTTTGCCCTTTTTTTGGAGTCTCTCTGGTGGTCATTTTTGGTCTCACTAAAATGTTTTACTAGAGCACTGTAGTTTTCCCAGACAGATTTTACAGTTCTCTGACTTGAAACTACCCATCTTATTGTAAATATTTTCCCAATCTTCTTAACTCTTTGTTCCAGTGAAGCAGCACAAATGTTGAGTTCCCTTTGATTTTTGGGAGACATGCTGTATAAAGAATACAATTTGTCAAAGAAAGAATGGAAATGGTTAACACCTGTAACTTCATTCCTTGTATCAGAAACGGCCAGTTCCAAGTGATGGTTTAAACAGTGACAGATTACTATATCTGGAAATTACTTTAAAGACTGTGCTCCAACTCCATTTATTCTACCTAACATTACGAGGCCCCATCACATGCTAGACCAACTAAATGTTCTGCCAGAAAGTTTTCATTCATCCCATATGAAGAAAGATTCTTCAGTATCTCTCGAGTAATAACATCTGCTGTAGTTAATTCAAGTTCTATCAAGTCCCAGAAAAAGGAAACAACTTCAGAGTTATCTGAAAGAGCACATCTCAAACATAATACTAACACAGATTTTACACTAACTGTTGTTGATTCGTCAATCATAATACTGATTTTTCCCTGATTTTCTGTTAGAGATTTTGCTATTTTATTTCTCATTTCCTGTGAAATGTGTTCAATAATATTAGCACAACTAAGATTTGTATGGAGAACTCGTTCCACATCTAAACCATTTACTTGTTGAAGTTCAGCATAAGCCTGTAGGTATACGAAGGGTCTATTTCTTTTCGCAATTGAGTATGCTGTTCGAAATACTCGAACGGTGGTTTCTAGGTGTTTGACATTCATAGTGTCCAAGCAACTTTCAATATCTTTTTATTGGATTCTGATTTTTGTAACATAGCTTTTTTGTGAGATTCTGAATTTTTGTGCTCAAATATTTTTTTCCTTAGGCTTGTTTGTTGTTGATTAATATTATTTCCGTTGGGATGAACCTTGCATTCTACCCATACTTTCATTAGCTCAAGTCCTGCCCCTTTAGAAACTCCTAATCCTAATTTACTTTCCTCTTTACATATATTGCAGCCTAAATTTTTATTTCCTGCAAATAACCACTCGTTCTCTGACAAAAAATAACGGTACTTAGACTCGTTCCAACAGTCTGGAAAGTCTTGTTTTCGGTAGGTGGGTCCTTGAATTTCACAGTCGATGGTAGAAGGTGTAGAACCATAACATAGATTCTCCCTTGAATCTGCATCACACGTTTCAGCAACATTTAACCCAGGGTCTATCTCTATACTCACGTCTTTAATGAAACTAATGTTCTCGGAACTCCATTCAGTTTCGTTTTTACTTGAGCCATCACACACCTTTTTAGTATTCTTTGATTCTTCACCTTCATCCCCAGCACGTTTTTTTAACCCAGCCACTTAAGTAAACTCATTGTCACAAGTTGTGACTCACAACTCACTTTCACAGTCACTGGAAAACTTGAAAGGTACTACGGGGCTACTGATGTTCATTAACTGCAGAGAGATTCCGTAATATCTGTTTCACAGCAACACATCGAGCAAAACATAAAATAAAACTTGGATTCACACAAACATAACGAGCGGAAGAAAGTTGTTGTGCTCACTTCCCGCTCTCCGTATCCAATAGCAGTGTAGCCAACCTTAGAGAACCAGAAAAACGCTCAGGAGTGTAAAAGCAACCGTATTTTATGAACATAAAACCGTAAGGTTCGATATTAGTCCGCTAGAGTACACCCGTGACGTTTCAGCGCTATGTATCGATTATAAACGATTTTCTTACTGAATGTAAAATTGTTACGTCATTCTAAGCGGGAAGATATTTTCCGGAACGGCGTTCCGGCCCGTTCCGGTCCAACTAAACCACTGCTGCTGATTGCAATCAATTGAAACTTTTGGAGTTAACTTAGGCTTCTTGTTTTCTTAGAGAAGTAGCAAATGTCTCCTACTTCCTTTAACTTTTCACTTGCTCAAGGTTATCTGACAAAAAGTGGAGGTCAAAGATGCTAATCATCGCAGATGTTTCACTCAATAATTCTGTACACACACTGCGTCAAAGTTGTTGGTTCATTGCTCGGTTCGTGTTGTGTACAGTCACAATATACATAATATCGACGCTCAGTATAATGCAATTTGTTCCCTATGCTTTAGCAATTCATATCAAAGTGACTGGGGGCTGAAAGTCTGTACATTATGCTGAGTAATGTACACATAAAAACTGTTGACTTGGTTTCTTAATACTGCACTTCAGCAATTGCCTGTCGAGCATCACTGTCTCTCTGAATCCCCAGTCCTATTTAGACAATCTAGCACTGTTCATATGATAAACTCACAAACACCTTCTTGAGGTTTATAATTTGTGATGATAAGAACAATTCATGTGGAAGGTTTTTACCAAAATAAGGCTATTCATTCCATATCAGCACCAAATAGTTAGGCCCCTTGGAGCAGCAATCAACACCACCGCCTCTTTATTGGTTACTAAGAAGGAAACACTTCTGGAATGTTCCGAAGGGTTATACATTTACAGGGATACTTATTCATCATCCTCAAAGCCCTGATGTAGATAGAAATTCCATTTTATGTATGGTTGCATACATTTAAAGAAAATAGAGCAAAACACAAAAATAATTCCTGGAAGGTTATTGGAATATATCATTCAACTTTTCTGTGTGTAAACGACAAATATATCCTGTTACAGTGTATCCTGAATGTTGAATATGTATATTACTTAATTATCCTGTGTTGTAGATTCCCCAACATTATGGAGGGCCAACCATCTATCAAATGTGAACCAGAAGAATTCTCTGAGATTGTAAGTTGTATTTTAGTTCCATGCATTGTTACATATATTGTGTACCATTACTGATGAGCATGAGAAATCTTTGGGTAATTAATAGGAATTATGTCATGTGACTTAATACTACCAAATAGTGATGGTGATAATTCTCTTTTTAGGGGCCCAACATCTAGGTTATCGCTTAGGTGGCATAGTTTGTAGCAAATTGAGCTTCTATG
The DNA here is from genome assembly GCA_946902985.2 of Meconema thalassinum. Lineage (NCBI taxonomy): Eukaryota > Metazoa > Arthropoda > Insecta > Orthoptera > Tettigoniidae > Meconema > Meconema thalassinum. Next base: position 16,132,221 of record OX336395.1, on the reverse strand, counting down.
CCCAAGGACGCAGGTTCAAACCTGGCCGATATCGTCGGATTTTTTAAGAGCGCTGAATATCCCTCAGTATGCCTTCCTTCGGAGGGAAAGTAAAACCGGCGGTCGCATGTCATAGATTTATGGCATGTAAAAAGAACCTTCCTCCAGTTACACTTGTGTGGAGCTAAATTATAGGTTAGATTTAACTAATGCTCTTAAGTCTTAACGTTCGTCGCCAGGAGCCGACTGCGGTAGCATCTAGTAACCAAGTTCACAACTAGTTGTCGTTGACGGTAGCATTTGGTGGCAAAAGTAGGAACTGTATGAAAATTGAATATCTGCAATCCTTACTTGAATTACAGAAAACGCACACTAATTCAGCCATCACAATTAACAGCAGTTAGCATACAGATTCTACACACACCCAAAGTACACGGGGCACATGACCGCGTTGTCGCAACCCCTAAACTGTGGAACCAACCAACTAATTAGGTTATCGGCCCCCTACCAAATAGGAATCTGTATCTGTAATGATTGCTTTTAATTTTCCTAATAATAATATTAACACCTCCGTTCTTCAGCCCATGATTTATTGGTCCTTTGTATTCATTTTCTCAGCAAAATGGCGGCTGTTAATTACTGTTTTGAACTGGGGTCGATCTTATATAATTTCTTCTGTGATTCCAATTTCTTGAAGTTCTTTGTCTATTTCACTAAGTCACTGGTTCTTGAATTCCATTGAGAGAACAAGGTTGGGAATCATTTCGGTGAACCTGTGATGGTTCATTTTGGGAATGTTGCAGTAGAACTTAAATTGCCTTTTCCTGAAGGTGTCAGTGATCTTTTCAGAATACTGAAAAAACTCCCGACACTTCCGTTTCACCCAGATTCCTTCTGATCAGACTGGACCAAGGATTTTAATTTCTTGTTTCTCTATGTCCTTACTAAGAGATCTACCTTCAATGATCTATGTTTCTGAGCCACTCAGTGCTTCAGGTTTGATTACTGTGGTATAATGTCTTTACTAAGAGATCTGCCTGCAATGATCAATGTTTCTGAGCCACATAGAGCTTCAGCTTTGATTACTGTGGTATAAAGTCCTTACTAAGATATCTACCTTCAATGTCTTAGATGTTGATTTAATTACATCTGTAGGTATAGGCCTTCTGGAATTTTGAAGTCCTCTCTTTGTTTGCGTCACGAATCTAACATGAGGTAAAGTACTGACCAAGGCCCTGAAGGTTCGATTCTCGGTCAATCTTATGAAATTACCGTCGTTTGAATTCCACACAAATTAAGGTCCTGTGATTCTTCAAGCCTGCTATGCCGTGGGGTTTGAATTTATTTACTTGATGATTTTTTTTGCCAAACTAAGTCTTCAGAGGTTTCCCGTCTAGATGACCAGCGGATTCGTCCATGCATTTGGAATCCCGTCTTAGCTGTAATTTCGTGAATTCTTTCAAGGACCTGAACTGCCTCTTGTGTATTGTTATATAGAATTGCTAGATCATCTGCATAGGCCAAACACTACAGATGAATTTAAAGTTTATTCATCAACCAATCGTTATTTCTCTTCTTTTCCTTGTCCTGGTTACTTATTCAAGGACACGATTGAACAATAACGGTGATAGTCGTCTCCTTGTCGAAGTCCTGTGCTAATATGAAAACCGTCAGAAAGATGACTGAAATGTAACTATTGAAGTTATGGCTGTCAGTGTCTGTCGAATCAATTCTCTTGTTTTCCTGACAACTTTGAATACTTCTAGAATATTGAATGGTGTGTGTGGGTCCACTGAGTCGCCATCATTCCTGAAATCTCCAAAGTGAGCGTTGTTTGCCTGGCTTTATGGATTTGCAAGGTGGTTTTGAGATTGAGAATTTGTTCTGCACAGGACCTGCCATTTATGAATCATGCCTGTTATTCGCCAATTAGAAGTTCAGTTTGGTTTTCTAGTCCCGTGAATAACGCTTTAGAGAGAATTTTTTACACGAGTGATAGTGAGGATATTCCTCCGTTGGTATTGGTGTCTGTTCTCTGCCCCTTTTTATGTAGTTGGTGAATTAGATTGCAATTGCAATCTTCAGGAATTTTCTCCTTAAATCCACAAGTATTACTTGAAATTTCTCAGCTAGGCTTTCACCTCTTAATCTCAACATTACATCTTCCTTTGGAGCTTAGCTATTTTTAAGTTCATGGATTATTTTCTCGATTTCTTCTAATGAAGAGAGTTCTGAATCCGGATTTGGAATCGGTTGCTCAAATCAGAATTGTTGTTCAGGAGTATCGCTAGTTAAAAGGTCATGGTAGTTATAGCTGTGAGAAGTTAACAGTTTTCTTTATTATTCCCAGGGCCTCATCCGGATGTTTAAGACATAAAACAGGTGCTTAGTAATTTGATAGTTCGTCAGCAAATGTTTTGTTACAGTTTCTTGTACTATTTTCCGTGTAATAGAAGAGCACACGGAATGAACGGGGTAAGTCCATTTTATTCGGAAATAGGTTTATGACGCACTCTGGTGTCCAGTTATTGTGACTACAGATCAGTTGTAATTAACTTCAAATAATGCGGCAAGTCACCGAGATACAGAGGTTTTTATTTTTAGTGGAAACGGAAAGAACGTCCCATATCCTCTGACTTTACAAGTACTTCCTTTATGAGAAATACATTTGGCTAAGTAACGATATCGCTTACACTCAATTGGGGTGTTAGTAAGTATTTCTTTTTACTGTTGAAAGTTTAAATGTGACTTACCCCGTTCTTCCCGTGCAGTCTTCAATTTTGATCTATTTGTGTCGGTCTATTTTGATGTAATGTGCGTTCTTCAGATCTGATGATTCTTGAGGCTTCTTTCTGGGCTTTGATTAATTCATGCCAGTTATTTTTTGTATTTTATTGCAACTGCACTTTTTTAAGGTTTGAATAACACGGTCTATGGCCTTATCGCTGGTCTTGTTCAACCCTCTGTCTTTACGTTTTCGAGGAAGAACCCCAATACGGGAAGCACCCAATAGTGTATCTTATAATGCCATCCGATTGGAAGGATTTTGGTTGGTGATATTTGCAAGGAAATTGTTTGAATTTTGTTTAAGACATTCCAGATGAATTCGTGGATATTTTAACTGTTCCGAGTTTGGGTCCATCAGGTTGAAACTTTACTTTAATTATAGAAAAGTGGTGATCAATGTAAATAATTATTTTATTTACTTTAAATTCATAATAATTATAATAATAATAATTAATATTTTTCCTTCAGGAGGATCGCAGGTTAAAGGAACATGGAAGTAATCTGTGAGAATTTTACAATTTTCTCTCGTATTTCCAGGGCCAAATCCGGAGGTTTAAGACATGTTCTAGGTGCTTGGTAATGTGATAGGTTGTCAGCCAATGTTTTGTATCAGTTTCCTCTTATTATTATTATTATTATTATCATCATTAGCTCATATTCTTTAATTTTTATATATAGTCATGCTTGTTCATTACTTCCCAGGATCTGAATGAGCAGCCACCCTCTGATAGACCAGTGGGGATGAAAATTGAAGAACCTGATGATATATTTGAAGATGCATTTGTTAAAGAAGAACTTGATTGCCAGGTGACTGTGTACATTATTTCCCACCTTGGATTATTCTCAAATCCTTTTTAAAGTTATGTAGTTTGTTTTAATCAGTTTTAATTTCAATTATGAAACTGAACAACAGAAGAGTTTATGTTTCTTGACTCTATTTTATTAATAATGTGGGTTGAGTCAAATCGCTTCCTTGGGCTGTTTATTGATTATTTTGTCAAATGACTATAATAGTTTTAAACTGGTTATTTGTTGTCCTTTTTGAAACAACCTTGAATTATTATGGCAAAACTTGCATCACCTGTAAGGTTAAGTCTTGCTGCAAAATGAGGTAGGAACTTCGAAGAATCCTTGGCATAGTAAGTGTGTGCTAGTGAAACTTGGACTCTGTGTATTGAGGTTTTGAATTGTCTTTGACTTCATGACCACCCAATCACATGATGAGTGACTGTAGATAATCATATCAACATTTATTTTTCTCAGTTAAGTTAATGACTTTTGGAATTCGTGTTTAAGAATAGTTCCAAAATGCAAGTGTGTATTATAAATTCAAGTTTGTGTTTCTTTTCATCTTGAATCAAACACCTATTTCATTTCTCATAAAACGAAAGACAATAGTATCAATTTTGTTGCTTAATTTATAACACTGTTGCTACTTGAAAGTATTGGATTCTCAGAAATAAAGTATATTGTGTTGTGATGGCAACGAATACATCGTAAGTTATAGGTATGGTATTCTTTTATATTTTTGTCTTATAAAAATTTCAAAACCTTAAAATATAAGTCAGAAAAACATAAATATTGTGAAATTCAGATAAAATGCACTTAACGAAGCCAAGTTTCAGCTTCAGAGATGCTATTCTAACCTTGTCAAATTTCTTACAATTATTCATTGACTTGAGAACTAATCCGAGACATATAAAGCAAGATGAATGTCTAGCGTGCTTGTGTATCTACAAAATATATTTCTTATGCCTCCTGAGGTACATTATTAACAAATTGTTGTTTCTCTGTAGGGAGCACACATCAAGGAAGATACTGCGGACAAAAAGGAAGTTACGATTAATGAGTATGTGACTGAAGAGATAGTTGCACTTGTCAAAACGGAAGCACTATCTTCATCAAGTGGCGGAGATGCGAGAGTTGTAAGTGCCTAATTATATTGAGAGCAGCTTTATGGTTATTAAGTCACGTTATATGCTTAATGATATCTGATGTTCCTCCACCAAGTGTGGCTGAGATTTTCAAAGGTTAGGTGATACGTTTGTGAGGGGATCATGTGCACTGATGATATATTTAGGAATTAATACGAAACCTGAATGTAATTCTAGTAATTTCTGGCTGATCATATACTTGCTCCATAGTGTATATGGAAGATATTGTTTTCTCTGTGATTTGTTTGCTGGATAGGTTGATATGATATTTGTTGTTTTAAGGGCCAAACATTCACATTATCGACCTAGCACTTGACAGGACTCCCCGCCTTAATTGTATTTTGGGTTTGGCTCATCTGAAAAAGGCCTTTTTTGGATTTTTAATATCTGGTTGTTATTTGTTGCAAGTCGTCAAATTCCATTCATGATTTGCTTCTCCAGTTTTGCAGATGATCATAATATTTAAGAGATTCTCTGTATACTGTAATCTGGCTTCCAATTCCGCGACACAGAAATAGTTTCTAAAACATCAGACTACCTCGCCAGAATATAGTGATAAATTTATTAATTTCCTCATAACTTCTATACGAAAATGGAGTACCAACATTTGAATGCAATATTGAGGCCGCTAGTAAAGAATGTTGAAATTCTTAGGAGGATAGCCTTTGTCAGATGATCCGGCCATTATCTGTTCTTTAACTGGGCATGGTATGTCATGCTGTGAGCCAATTACACAGAACAAGACCAATAACTTCACAAATGACAAGGTTTCTATTCATGTTCCTTGTTAATTCTTTAACATTCCTTCGGAGTGTAATATCACGCCCTATGGTTGGGATTCCTGTTAAAAATGGAGGTCCTGTGGCTCATGGTCGATAGATTAATGGTCATGCAAAACTACAAGCTTTCTCCCTATTAAAAATAATTACTCCATGAAGTTTGTTTTGTATTTACAACTGATCGGAGTGATATGGCCTCAGAGCCCTGTTTTGATTTGTTATGATACTGACTTTGTTATCGGTAGAAAGTCGATAGTGTAGATTGCTTCCTTATCCCCATGCACTGCTGGTAATCTGACGCAAAGGCAGAAACTTCAGTCTCACCCTTCTTTGTGTTGTTTATTGCCTATATCCCGTGGTGAAATTATGTAACTTGATGTGCTGCATTGCTTGTAGAGCCTCATCATTCTGCGCATGAGCTAACAGACATGATGATAAGTTAATTCCGTGTAATATAATTTGTACGAAAGAAGGTGACCATAGCTAGACTGTCATTTAAAATCTGAGATACTTTTTTACATATTGTGCGACTTTCCTGCTAAAATTACGCATCTTGAAAGAGCCACCTTTTATCAAACGTGTCATCTTCATGAAGATGACTATTTTGGAGTTATGGTTGACTATGTTAGCAACTGTTAGGTGGCTCTTCTGATATCTATTTACTGTATTCAAATATCCATTCAGCATCTCTGAACAAGTGGGAAGGATGTTATTCTGTAGAAGCATGGAATGTGTGAATTTGTTGTAGTTGTGAGTGAAATAACCATGTGTGTTTGCCGTGTGTTGTATGGAGCTATTACAGAAGGGTTCTGTTAAAATGAATTTGGTGGACATCATTCTTATCTATGACATTAGTAAGTAAAGTGGCAATAAACCAATAAGATGGGCAAACACTTGTTTGAGCCATAACCCAACAGGCTGGTGAATGAAACAATAGTGTGTATAACAGACACTTCATTTGTTCAGTTTACAATATTTACGTTAAGGTTTGTGGATGTGATATTAAGGCATTCCTCGTAAGGTGCCAATTATTATAAGTACATTAAGTTTCTCCCTACCTTGAGTATTCTTGAGATCAATATTGCTTTAATAGGAACTCAATACCGTAAAATGCACAGTACACAATGCAATATTTCTTTCCACAACATTCATCAACTTTGCTTGTTTAAGACTGATATTTTCGTTATATATTAACAGTAAGTTACTGCACCCATGCCACTAAGTCTACACACACACTCAATGCTAGATAATATCTGCTAGGCCCACACTTGGCGTAGGTATAGGAACTGAACTGCTTTGTGATTTGAACTCTACAAAACTTCTCTGTCTTTGCCCTGTCTCCCTTGACATAAGAAAACTCTACGGATGCGAATTTGAATATACTTCAGTATGTTATTCCTTGATTCCTTCAGTGCAAATTTACAAGTCGTGTGTAACACATAATTCTACCTATGCAAAGGGGAACATATTTGTGAAACAAGTCATACGGACCATGTTAGGGGTATTAAGATTCTAGAATGTCCTATTCCGAACATCGTACATGTATCGAATGAGAAACATCATTTTCAGATCTGAAAGAGTTAAGCACCTTCATGCGTCCATTACATTTCCTTATCATCTAATAGCATTTTGGGATTATTGCTTCCACTTACTTGTGCCGGGCTCCTCTCCATCTTCTTTCCTGTCGATCTCCCTTGGTCACCTCTTGTTCTCTTCCGACCCCGACGGTATTAGGTTCTCCGAGGCCTAGGGCGTCTTTCACTTTCCCGCCTTAATTGGCCCTTGTCTCATCTTTCCTGATACCCTCCTGTGAGGGTTCAGCCTTCTTTTTCTTTTCCTTTTACCTCCTGCCTTGTGCTCAAGGCCCTTAAGGGGACAGGGTGTATGTAGCCCCACCACTTCTGGTTCACCCTAGTCAATGCTACACCCTCAGGGGCTCACGGCTGGTGAGTTCGGGAGTTGGCGACCCTGAGGAAGTCCTGAGCTGGGTCTGTTTTCCCCTTTCGTCCCTTACCTTTGGGGCGGACCCTCTCCTCTCTCCCCTCTCCTCTCCTCTTTTCCTTATCTTTCCTTTTCTATTTAAGATTCCCGCACGGTTTTTGTTACTTGGTTCACCGTGTATCTAAATTCCCTTTTAGCGATTTTTAACGCATTTTTAATCTAAGTTGCATTTTGTAAGTTTTTTCGATCTAAATTACATCTCGCGATTGTTTTCAACCTCAATTGCATTTTGTAAAGATTGACAATCTAAATTGCTTTTTAGTAAGTCTTTCAATGCAGGTGGACGGGCCTTTTACTGAGTATTTTGAATTTCAATTGCATTTTGTAAGTATTTTCAACCAAGACCGCATTTTGCACGAATTTTGAATATAAATTGCATTTTGTTTGGTGGGCATTTTGCACATATTTTGATTCTCAATTGCATTTTGTGGGTATTTTGAATCTAAATTACATTTTGTCAAATATTTTCAATCTAAATTGCATTTTGTAAGTATTGTCAATCCACATGAGTCGTTTGAATCTACCGTACATTTTGTAAGCATTTTCAATTTCAATTGCATTTTGTAGGTATTTTGAATTTCAATTGCACTTTGTGAATAATTTGGATTGGAAATGGGATATTTCAATCTGAATTGCATTGTGTATATTCAATTTCAATTGCATTTTGTAGGTATTTTGAACCTCAATTACATTTTGTACGTCTTTTCGATCTCCTTTGCATTTTGTAAGTATTTTGAATTTCAGTTGCATTTTGTAAGTATTTCGACGCTACATTGCATTTTGTACGTATTTTGAACCTCAATTACATTTTGTACGTATTTTCGATCTTTGCATTTTGTGAGTATTTTGAATTTCAGTTGCATTTTGTAAGTATTTCGACGCTACATTGCATTTTGTACGTATTTTGAATCTAGCCTACGTTTTGTGGGTATTTTTCAATCTATTCTTTTTGTGAATCTTTTCGTTCAAAATTCCCTTTTGTAAGACCATATTGTGAGTTGTTTCCATCTGAGTTTCTCATTGTACGTATTTTCTGTCTCATGTAATTTTCGTTATGGCTTCCATTTCATTCTCATTTTCACTATCACCCACATCATTAGGGGCCGATAACCTAGATGTTAGGCCCCTTAAAACAACAATTATCATCATCATCATCATCATCATCATTTTGGGATTAAGAATTGCATTTTCAAACCTCTGTTGATGGCAAACGGAAGTGCTTAGCTGTTAGCTTGTGCATAGTACAGAAAGTACGAGCCATTTTTATGTACATCAGAAGAACTATGATATCTAATCCACCTGGGACTTGAACCTTGGACCACCGATAATGTACAATGTTGTTCTGATCACTGAGCTGCATCTTAATTATCAGTGGCAAAAGGTATATTATGTGAAGCTAACATTATGTTTGCATTAATTGCCACTGTGGACTTAAGGTCAGGATAAACCAATACAATTAGGATTTCTGTATTCTCTTCAGAGATCCAGTCATGAGGGTTATAGAAGTCGGGCTTAGCAGTGGCCTTACAGTATGCACATGCTGGGATTGTTTTAATTTATGACCGTGATTACCTCCTTCCTAATCCTGAGCATTGCAATTACATGCACTTGGCCTTTTGTGTACATGTATTAAATAATTGAAGATATGAGATAAAAGTAAGAGAATTAACTAGAATCATACGAAGAAAGTAATTGTTAATAATTATGTCCACTTATTTTAACTTATAGTACGTTCTGAAGAAACCCTCGTTCATACTACATTTCTTATAGTTGTTATTTTCTACCCCTTAATAATCTTAATTCTGCTGTGTCGGGGAGGAGGTGAAATGATTATATATGTGTCAGTGTTTTTTACGGCCGTTCGCCCTTTTGTTTAGCCTAAAAGAGGTGCTAATGGAATATGATTACGAGTTGGAAGGTAGCGACCATGGCCTCTTAACAGTTAACGTCCTAGCGTTGGCCTGGAGATGAAAATGGGGAACCATGAAGAACCATTTCAAGGTACCTTACCCAGTGGCGTATGCAGGGTTTCCTTCTGGGGGATTCATTAATATATTACATTATACAAGGGGCAGATGATCTTGCTGTTCTGCCACTTAGTCATCATCATTATAAACATTATTACAATGATATTTCGATCAATTTACAGTACACAATAATTAAATAAACATTATCTTTGCAAGAAACCAATTTTAGACATTATTTTTTCAGCACCATAAAAAGACAAAAAAATACATCTTTTATAAAATATGGAAAACAGTAATTAAATACTAAAACTGTAATGATGTAGTGGTCTCTAGGTGACTGCTTATAATATTGATATTATGTGAGAGAAAAATAAACTTCGGCTGCCATGTTCTTACTGCCATTAGCTATTATTGACTCTCAAAATCTGCCTATCTTGATGGCTTTATCTGTATCATTCAGAGGAATAAATTCCAAATACTCCTCTTGTAACTAATTATCTTTAATGAAACGGACACACACAATTAAAGCACCCCGAACCAACGTGAAAATATTTACCGATCGTACACTTTAAAAGTAAACCTAATCCTTGGCTGGCTCCAACTCTGAGGGAGTCGTCTCGCCCCGAGTAGAGTGCAGGACATTTACCAAGTGACGAACGTGACCACTTTTAAAATGTTTACAGGTGTAAAGAAGACTCTCTAGCGGTAGTGTAAAACAGGTGATAGATCAGACGATATAAAGATTCAAGTAAACAAATGTCTCTGGGGGGTATTTAAACACTAAACCCCCCTCGTCGGTACGCCAATGATACCCACTCACCTTCTGTCAGTAAACACATGGTTTGGCGCATTTAAGCTCTGTAATGTTTGAAATTAGCTCAGCCATTTTTCTGTTCTAAGGCAGGAACTACAGTGTGTCCGCAAAGTCTCTCCGCAGCGCGTGTGTCGCCTTGCAGGACGTGTTGGGTTGGCAGTACATTCATGTGATGTTGTTACAAGGAAAACAATTACACTAAATTAAGTAATGCGGTACTCAACACTATCACACTGTGCTCTGCAAAGTTTCCACCAGCATGGAAAACCTCTTCCAATATAAACACACGCTCTTCAATAGTAAACATTCCCACTAGACTCAGCTTACACAATAACATAACTTAGAGCATCAATGCTGTCTCGCACAGGCACTCACTGTCAGCAATAATGAACCGGTACTCTCCACCCTATCACTCGAGTTGAAGGTCAACATGGAACAAGTGCATGCTTATGCGAACTGCTGTGATAAGACTTTGCGTATACAGCGACATGAATGTGCTGCCAACGTTCAACGAGACCCGCTGCTGCGGAGAGACTATGCGGACACACTGTATAAACTTTGGATTTAATATATGTATTTCAAACCTGCACTGATAAATTGCTGAATGTCAATTAATACCAACGATGTCAGGAAATCCCATCTTGAAAGCATTCTAAGTGAGCTGTGACTACATTCTTAAAAGCATTTGAAACTGACTTCCCCTATTAATACTCCAATGTTTTCCTCGGCTTGTATCTACCATGCAAACTATGTGCTACCGTTCGCCAATAGACTTATAGTGTTTGATATTAGCAGCAATATACTCCACAACAGAGGCATTTAATTTACGTACTTACACTAAATTATTTTGAAAATTTGTTTTAATTGCAGTATTTTGTGAGAAATGTATTGTATAATATTCTGACCTTCATTCTCAAAAGATGTGCTGGTACAAATAATAAGGGTATAGTTGCTTTTTACTTAATGATAGATGGACGTGTTAGATCCTAACACCTCTTACGGACTTCCAGTTAAAAAGATAAAATACATACTCATTTGTCCTCAATCCTTAAAGCTATTACTTCCAATGAGGCACTGAGTCAGCATTTTGTGTCGCACTGAGATTTACTTGTTATCTTGGGGAGATTGTGTATTATAAGTGTTAGCTTTAGAACTAGGGAAGACATAACCACATCTGTGTAATGCTTCACTTCAACTAGGCTGTGATTTACAATTACATAGTTTGCTATTTGTGTAAAAAGTGTTAGTGATGCCAAATAAATAAAATAATTAATTAATTCACTTTATTCCTAGGACACGCAAGAAGAAACACAGGATGGGGAAAGTGAAGCAAGTGTAAATCATCCAAATGAGTAAGTGTACAACATATGAGGTAACATGTTATTTAACTTTTGTGTATGCATAACTGAACATTTTGGATATGAATACGTTTTGTTTGCATCGTCAGATATCTCGCATTTTATGTGTCGTTACTGCTTGTCTCATCAAAGTAGATACATTATTGACATTAACTTCCTCTTTCCTAGCCCACAAATTATCATTCGGAGTTCTCACTGTCTGGAAGTGTTTAACCCTGGAACCCTACACTTGTTTATTACAAACACTAATCTTACTGAGTGATCCAAGAATAATAAGCTTAATTTACATATTACAAGCCAATATGTATTGAATTTAGTATAACAAATGGTTAGGTTGGTTTGATTTGACTTGGTTTACATTACACTTAATCATTCTATTCTAAAAATAAAATAATATTAAAAAACATACAGATTTTTTCAACATTTTGCAACACCTCATGTTTTTGAGTGTTTTTCTGAATATAATCTCTACAATGAACACAAACAGATACGATATGACTTTTGCATACATACATGTTACACTCTGCACACATCATAGTGGTTTTGGTGTCCTTGGTTTGCGGAAAGTACTCCACAAGAAACGTAACACTAACCAACACAGTGGTACTCAGTGCCCCAAAACCAATCTATATCAAAGAATTGGTCCGTTACAACTGTGACTAATATGGCGGTCAAAGGCAAATAATAGTCATGGCGGCTGCAGGCTGGAAGGGTTGCCAACACAAACCCAGAGCAAAGCGAAAATTCACTGGGACACCCAGTGCCCCAGGGCTAAGAAAAGTTACTCATTCTTGTTGATGACAATTTGTCCTGGGGAAGTTAGTGCCATCTGCTTGAAGAAAATACTGCACATATGCCGCAGTGATAAGTGTTGTTAGGAACATCCCCTACTTTAAACCAAACCTCCCCTTGAGTGTTTGCGTCCTCAACCCGTTTTGATCTTTTGTAACCCAGGTTGTCTAATCACAACAATGTTACATCATGAGCCATCAACGAATTTAATTCACATAGCAACAAAATCACTTCAACTTGAATTTTAATGCAAAACACAAAGAAAAAAGGCCGAACTTACAAAAAAAAATCACACGTCGTCCTACGACCATTCCTTAATGCAATAACCATCGACACCGAAACACACATTTAAATTTGCATCAAAACCGAACAAACATTCACAGAGGCCCGAAACTGGTATAGCGATATTTCCAGCACCGGAAGATAATTGGAATAACGGTGTACATAATGTAAACATGTTGAAGTGCAAACCCAGGCCCATATTTCATGATACTATTTCGGAGGAGTGGGATTAAGCTGTTGGTTGTTGAAAAGTAAACATTGGGATTAAATTGTGCCAGTAAATGTGTGGGTCATTAGAGCGAGGCTTGCGGAGGTGTGCCGAGAGTTGGATTAGTATGCACTTTATGGTGTGGTTTATCTTTTATATATAATAACAAACAACCATTTAAGAGGAAGTATGACTGAATTTTGCAAATTTTGGAGCAAAAACTGTTGTTTGTTTGTTTTATTCATAAAAAATAGCCCAATTCTTCCTCTTTCAGGAAATTACTTTATTTTAGTAATTTCGGCCATTGTAAAGCTTGTAGAGGCGTCTTCCTATGAGCCCGCATGACATTTAAACATTTGAGCTGCTTTTATAATAATGATAATAATAATACAGAAGAGGGGAAATGACCAGGAGACTTGCAAAGTGGCAGGAAATATCTCAGGAAGAAAAAGCGAGGAGATGTGAAGGGGAAGCATAAGGAGGAGGGCAGTAAATATTAACTTGCCTCTTTCTCGCATAGCTCTTTTCCAATGTGTTGCTGTACACAATATGCTCCTTGTGGTGCAATTCTTATCACACATTGTTGTAACTTGGTACAGTAGTTGCTGTGTACAATATGCTCCTTGTGGTGCAATTCTTATCACACATTGTTGGTACTTGGTACTGCACACGAATCCCGCATAGTCATAGCCTATATCCGCAAATATAGAAAAGAATTGTAGGGAGGTTGATACCCAGCCAGGTTAACCAACACTACCCTACTAGGATAATGAATAATGACTAGGGACCCCTCGATGCATACCGGTCATGCAACAACACTACCGATTAGTTACATATTTACATAGAAAATAAACTATCCTAAACACAAAATGGTAGGACGAGAATCTCGGCTCTCGGGTGTGAACGGTGAACGTTGAGACTAACATGAACTCTAGTAACTTTCGCAGTATTATCGCATGTCGATTGCCAAAATGAAATGATGATCAGATTTATAAAAACGAACAGGCAAACAAAAACTAGTGCCTGGGATTTATTTCCATACAAATACAAATAAAAAAGAATAATCCCTATCACCATAAATAGATAAACAAGTTAAAATTAACTGTTACACACGTCAAATAGATCTACTATTTGTAGAATAAGTGTTTCTGAATATTCTCGCTGCAGCAATGCAACTATATTAAGTTTCACAAAATGTTTACATAAATTGACAGTCACCCTATGGCTGTGTCATTGAAATAATCTGATTGAAATCAGCTGTTCACTCATGAAAATGAAATTAACAATACAAAACCCTGCATTATACACGGGCTTGCGTAAAATGTAACTCTCTACTCTAATAAAATTGTTATTAACAATATATGGTTTAAATATTTAGATTATTTATAGTTCTCGTGCTCTACACGGTTTAAAAATTACTCTTAACACTATCAGTCGCGAGCTGACAGCGTCCTAGTGTCTCTGTTACAAAAACAGTTCTATAACAATGCTTCTATCAACGATCAAATCTCAGGTATTTCTAGAGGTATGTCATAATAAATAAGCCTGAGTATCAAACAATTAAGTTAAATACAGCTTGGAATGTCGTGTCAATAAATAAGACAATAGGATAAAGATCGATGCGAAACTACTTAAAAACTCTATACATTCGTGGATCATTTACAAAGACTCGCTGACATAAACAAGTCAAACATTAACCTCTGTGTTGGCGCTTTTTTACTCATCCTGTAACAATTCGTTGCTCCACATAGCAATATGTTCTTTCCTTCTGCAATACAGTGAACAATACTTATCAAAGGCGTCTTACTATGCTCCAAATATATCATACATCCTTCCTTTCCTTTCTATAAACAATCTTCAACACTCCGCACGGCATTACTTCCATAGAAAAAACCATCTTGCTACACACTTGTAGAAGAATTAGTGATTTTACTAGATAACTACGCTAGAGTATATTACCGTTCAGAATGCACTCCTAACTCTCAACTCCTGTCTAAATTATAAACCTTGTGCATCTAATTACAACAATTACATGTTCGTTCACAATTCACAAAGTACTTCTTATTCCTTTCATTAGCGCTATTCGTTCTCTATGATCCATTCTATATTCATCCACCTTACCAAACGTTAACAATGTTAATTTGTAGTTCGCTCGTCTTTTAGTTGTTAATAAAAATAAACACATATCTTCGCGCTTCTGGTGTATATTTAAATATATGAACAATTCATATTTAAGTTGTTTTTAACATCCAAGACCGCAGGTGGACTAACATATCTCCTGGTCTATTCATCTCAGTTAAACAATGTTTATACTCTAATTGTTGATAAATATAGGCATCATTTGACCACAATTGTCAATACCATGAACCGAAATGAAAGTGGGAATCATGAATGTCATGACCCTGACAGGCAAGGTGGAGGAGGTGGTAGACTTCATGGAGAGGGAGAATGTTGGATTGATGGGGCTGAGTGAAGTGAAATGGAAAGGTAAAGGAAGGAAGAAATTGAGGAAAGGATATACATTATACTGGAGTGGTGGCCAAGAGGCAAAAAATGGCGTGGGACTGATAACCTCGAAACAACTGGAGGAGTATGTGGAAGTGGTCGATTGTGTGAGTGACAGAGTAATGAATATTAGAATGAAGATGAAAAATGACGTGATGGACTTCATACAAGTGTATGCACCACAGACGGGAAACAGAGAAGAAGATATTGAAGTATTCCTGGAGGATGTAGAAAGAGTAATTTCAGATGTAGAAGTGGTGATCATGGGAGATATGAATGCACAAGTCGGAAACGAGAGACAAGGAAAGGAAGAAGTCATTGGACCATATGGATATGGGAAAAAGAACCGGGAAGGAGAGGAACTTGTAAACTTTTTTGAAAGGAATGGACTGATAGTGGGTAATTCATGGTTTCGGAAAAAAACAGCAGGAAAATTACGAGATATGGTTGGGGCGATAGATGAACAAAATCAGTAATTGACTACTTTCTGGTGGAAAGGACTAATCGCAGAAAGCTGATAGATGTGACAGCTTTACCAGGAGAAGCATTTGATGGGGACCATAGAGCTGTGGTGGCAAAATTTAGATGGGAAAAATTGGAAAACCTAAAGGAGATCAGAGAAAGTAAAATAAAAGTATGGAAATTGGAAGACAAAACTGTACAGGAAGATTTTCAGGAGAGATTGAAGCAACAAATCCCAGTTACTGAAGTGGAAAACATAGAAGAGGAATGGTCCCACTTTAAAAAGGCATTTGTTGGTGCAGCAGAGAGTACTTGTGGTAGGACATCAACAAGAGTGAAAGAGAAGGAGACACCGTGGTGGAATGAGGAAGTGAGGAAAGGAGTGAAAGAAAAGAAGTCTGCATGGAAAGAATGGAACCGAGATCAAACAGAAGAAAGCAAAAGGAATTATCACGACAGCAAACGGAGGTGTAAGAAAGTGGTAGGAGAAGAAAAAAGAAAAGTTGGGAAGAATTTACACGAAGAATTGAAACAGATGTAAGTGGCAGTAAAAGGATGCTGTATGGGCTTCTAAGAAATAAGGGGAAAGAAAGAGTTACTACAAAGTTAGTGAAAAAGGAAGATGGAGAGTTGTTAACACACCCAGAAGAGATAAAGGGACGATGGAAGGAGTATTTCGATAAGCTATTGAATGTGAGCAATTGTACTGGTGAGATGGAAGTGACACAACCTGACAACTCTATAACAGAAGATGATATAACAATGCAGGAGGTGGAATTAGCAGTACAGAAAATGAAGATGGGAAAAGCAACAGGGGTGGATGAAATTAGTGTAGAAATGATAAAGGCTGCTGGACCTGTTGGTATGCAATGGTTGTATCGACTGCTAAAGTGTGTGTGGAAACGGAAATGTGTACCAGAAGACTGGGAGAAAGGGCGAATAATACCAGTGTTTAAGAAGGGGGACAAGAAGGTGTGTGAAAACTATAGAGGGATCACCCTCATATCACAGATAGTAAAAATACTGGAAAGGATATTAGAAAGAAGAATGAGAAGAAAGGTGGAAGGAGAGTTGCAAGAGGAACAGTATGGATTCAGGAGTGGAAGATCCACAGTGGACCCAATCTTTAGCTTGAGGCTGGTGATGGAAAAGAACTGGGAATATGGAGAGGGTTTGATCATGACTTTCATAGATCTAGAAAAGGCATATGATAGTGTCCCCAGAGAGAAGGTAGTGGAAACCATGGTTAAGAAGAGACTGGGAAGAGAAATGTTGGAAATGGTGCAAGCAATGTACAACAACTGTGTTAGCAGGGTACTGACCCCAGTTGGAAAGACAGATTGGTTTACGAACAAGACTGGACTAAGACAGGGGAGTGTGCTCTCACCTCTCTTGTTCATAATTGTGACGGATGAAATTGTAAAGGAAACAAAGGAAGCATATGGACATAAAGAAATGAAGTTACTGTTATTTGCAGATGATATTGTGGTCTGGGGAAGGAACACCGAAGAAGTGCAAAAACAACTAGATGCACTGAACGAAAATATTCAGAAGTACGGCCTGAAAATCAGTATAGAGAAAAGCAAGACCATGGTGATGACAAGAGAGGAAAGACAAGGAAAGGGCACTGTGAAAATTGGAAGTCCGAGTTTGGAAATTGTGGACACGTTCAAATACCTAGGAAGTGAATTGTTGTAAACTGGTAGGTTGGACATGGAGATTGGCAGGAGGGTACAACAGAGCAATGGATTCTATCAAAGTGTAAGAAAACTTGTTTGGGATAAGGAAGTACCGAGGAAAAGCAAGGAGGTAATATATAAAGTGTACTATGTTCCCATATTAAGTTATGCAGCTGAGACTTGGACCCTGACAAGCAGGCAAGAGAGTAGAATCCAAGCCAGTTAAATGAAATTCCTAAGAAGTATGATAGGAAAGACAAGGAAAAACAGAGTGTAGAATGAAGATGTTAGGAAGGAAGTTGGGATGGGAAAACTAAATGAGAGAATTGAGAAGAATAAAGTAAGGTGGTTTGGACATGTAAAGAGGATGGAGGAAAATAGAATACCAAGACAGATGCTGGAGGCGAAGTGCAAGGGGAAGAGAGCAAGAGGAAGACGTAGAACAAGGTGGATTGATTCAATGAAGAACAGCGTAAGAAAAAGAAATCTGGACTGGGACAAGATCTTGAAAGAAGAATGGTGGAAGGAAAGAAGAAAGTGGAGAAGTGCCATAAATACCCCGACCCGGCAGGAGCTGGATAAGGGGAAATGATGATGATGATGTCAATACCATGATCCTATTTTATAGTGTATATTCGTAGTATCAATAGTCCAAGACTATTTAGTTGTCTAATAAATTGTATTCCGCTATTGGAATTTTATAACACTCCAATTGTTATAAATGAATGTACCAGATGTATATTAACATCGTAATGTTTGTTACATAATATGATAGCATCTCACAATTATGCTTTACTTGATAACTATGCATTATAGACATATAAATGTATACTTTCGCTGTTACGCATAGAAATTGTTAAAAACAATTATAATGTTTAAATGTTCTTACAATTTGTCAATATTTACGCTTTCCTCTCCAAAATACAATGTAATCGAATTATCTCTTCGAGATATCAAATAATCAAATGATCGAATGATCAAATAATCGACTTATCAAAGCATTATCGAATTATTATCGAAGCATTCCTTTATTCTTTTATAACACGAGTATCGTTCAAAAGTGAGTAATTTTACAACGTTTCCTTCAGAATAAAAAATACGTAAAACGCAAATCTACGTTAAATATGCATGAAATAACGTCTTAAACGACACACGAAGACTTATCAAAAATTACAATGAAACTCTAAGATTTAAGCTATTAAAAGACAAAGAATAAAGATAAGCTGTCCTAGATGTTCCGTTGAAGCTGTCATCGCTCGCCTCCTAGTGAACCCAGTTACTGCCAAGCACGTGTAAATCAGCTGCTGGCGACCCCAACTCACTCGGCCTGCCTTCACCTGGTCTGCGTGTCGGCTTGAGCTGCTAACGGTAGATGCGTCATCTTCACGGCCAGCGGCCTGAATACTGCATCCCTTGGGTCGATCGGCTGCAAACTGTCTTCTGCTTCTTTTCTCTGTCCTGCAGATTGGTCTCGACAATGTAGATCCGCAAGTCCTGAGTTGACATCTCGTCCTGGTGTTGTGGAACATCTCCCTCGTAGTGCAGAAACTCATATTGGAATACTGCAAGTTGTTGCGCAGTTATAGCTGTGTCGATCCGTGAATTTCCAAGTCACTCTGACCTCCCAATCCATGGTATAGATTAACCACCTTTCATATTATTTAGTTCTCCATAATCTTCTCTTCAGTAGACGTAGAATAAACTTTTCCTCCCCGACTTAAAATCGCTGCCATCATGTTGACAGTAATGTAGATTGTGATGAAATACTGCTGAATATATAGTTGAAATCGTTGTAGCAATTTCGTTGCTTTCAGTAGATAATGCTGTTAGTTATTACTTCTCCGTGAAGTGCTGTTTATAGGCGAAGTCTCGTTCTAATGCTGAAATACTTTTATAAACGCTGGTCTCTCCAATATTAATGTAAATGCGTTTCGCCGGCTCCTCTTCCCAACTTCCTCGGCGATGCCATGATTGTTCGATAGTACAACGATGCTAGTCGACCGGGCTTATGTCGCGTGCAATAACTGCTCCTCTGCTGTGCGCGTGCGTCAAACGCGTCCGCTCGTGTCCAGTCGCTGTGAGAGAATGCACGCCACGCTCCTTTTCCTCGCGGCGCGGGGAGGGGTGAAATTATGGGGGAGGGGGGAAACGTAATATGTCTGAGTGTAAAATTATACATGGCCTATGTTGTAGACAATAACACATTACATCTTTTTTGTCTCTTGCTATTTCGTCATACGACGAATACTTACGGAGTTATTAATGATTTTGTACTTTTTGGTCGGAATTTTCTAAGTCCCAAGAATGACATAAAAATTGATTCGAATGAAATTTCAAAAAATAGTTTTTTTAATACTTTTATTATATTTTTCACGTCTTTTAGGGTCCGAAACCGATATTTTGATGTTTTTTTTCGTCCCATGCATTTTTGGTTTCAGGTTATAGAATTATTTTCCACTAGGACCGATGCTTATCTATATTATATAAAGCTACTAGGCTGACTGACTGACTCACTCACTCACTCACTGACATAAATGTTTACCCTCTTCCAAATGAGTTACAAACTTGATATTTGGCAAAAACACTCCTTTCACCTTGCAATCAACAGAAAAATTCCGAAAAGGTACATTTTTTAATTTTCAACTCTACAAAAGATAAAACTAATAGGGGGAAAGTACAAATCTCCAGTAATATCTCTGAGTGTGATATTGTGCATGGCCTATGTTGTAGACATTAGCACATTACATCTTTTTTATCTCTTGCTATTTTTTCATACGACGTTTAATTAGGGAGTTATTAATGATTTTGTACTTTTTGGCCGAAAATTTTCTCTAAGTGTGATATTGTACATGGCCTATGTTGTAGACATTAACACATTAGATCTTTTTTTTCTCTTGCTATTTTTTCATACGACGTTTAATTAGGGAGTTATTAATGATTTTGTACTTTTTGGCCGAAATTTTTCTCTGAGTGTGATATTGTACATGGCCTATGTTGTAGACATTAACACATTACATCTTTTTTGTCTCTTGCTATTTTTTCATACGACGTTTAATTAGGGAGTTATTAATGATTTTGTACTTTTTGGCCGAAATTTTTCTCTGAGTGTGATATTGTACACGGCCTATGTTGTAGACATTAACACATTACATCTTTTTTGTCTCTTGCTATTTCATCACACGACGTTTAATTACGGAGTTATTAATGATTTTGTACTTTTTGGCCGAAATTTTTCTCCGAGTGTGATATTGTACATGGCCTATGTTGTAGACAATAACACATTACATCTTTTTTGTCTCTTGCTATTTCATCATACGACGTTTAATTACGGAGTTATTAATGATTTTGTACTTTTTGGCCGAAAATTTTCTCTGAGTGTGATATTGTACATGGCCTATGTTGTAGACAATAACACATTACATCTTTTTTGTCTCTTGCTATTTCTTCATACGACGTATAATTATGGAGTTATTAATGATTTTGTACTTTTTGGCCAAAAATTTTCTATGTCCCACGAAAAACTTAAAAATTAATTCGAATGAAATTTCAAAAAAATAGTTTTTTTAATACTTTTATTATATTTTTTACGTCTTGTAGGGTCGGAAACCAACATGTTATTTTGATGTATTTTTTCGTCCCATGCATTTTTGGTTTCAGGTGATCGAATTATTTTCCACTAGGACCAATGCTCATCTATATTATATAAAGCTACTAGGCTGACTGACTGACTGACTCACTCACTCACTGACATACATGTTTACCCACTTCCAAATGAGTTACAAACTTGATATTTGGCAAAAACACTCCTTTCACCTTGCAATCAACAGAAAAATTCCGAAAAGGTACATTTTTTAATTTTCAACCCTACAAAAGATAAAACTAATAGGGGGAAAGTACAAATCTCCAGTAATATCTCTGAGTGTGATATTGTGCATGGCCTATGTTGTAGACATTAGCACATTACATCTTTTTTATCTCTTGCTATTTTTTCATACGACGTTTAATTAGGGAGTTATTAATGATTTTGTACTTTTTGGCCGAAATTTTTCTCTGAGTGTGATATTGTACATGGCCTATGTTGTAGACATTAACACATTACATCTTTTTTTTCTCTTGCTATTTTTTCATACGACGTTTAATTAGGGAGTTATTAATGATTTTGTACTTTTTGGCCGAAATTTTTCTCTGAGTGTGATATTGTACATGGCCTATGTTGTAGACATTAACACATTAAATCTTTTTTATCTCTTGCTATTTTTTCATACGACGTTTAATTAGGGAGTTATTAATGATTTTGTACTTTTTGGCCGAAATTTTTCTCTGAGTGTGATATTGTACATGGCCTATGTTGTAGACATTAACACATTACATCTTTTTTGTCTCTTGCTATTTTTTCATACGACGTTTAATTAGGGAGTTATTAATGATTTTGTACTTTTTGGCCGAAATTTTTCTCTGAGTGTGATATTGTACATGGCCTATGTTGTAGACATTAACACATTACATCTTTTTTGTCTCTTGCTATTTCATCACACGACGTTTAATTACGGAGTTATTAATGATTTTGTACTTTTTGGCCGAAAATTTTCTCCGAGTGTGATATTTTACATGGCCTATGTTGTAGACAATAACACATTACATCTTTTTTGTCTCTTGCTATTTCATCATACGACGTATAATTATGGAGTTATTAATGATTTTGTACTTTTTGGCCAAAAATTTTCTGTCCCACGAAAAACTTAAAAATTAATTCGAATGAAATTTCAAAAAAATAGTTTTTTTTAATACTTTTATTATATTTTTTACGTCTTGTAGGGTCGGAAACCAACATGTTATTTTGATGTATTTTTTCGTCCCATGCATTTTTGGTTTCAGGTGATCGAATTATTTTCCACTAGGACCAATGCTCATCTATATTATATAAAGCTACTAGGCTGACTGACTCACTCACTCACTCACTGACATAAATGTTTACCCACTTCCAAATGAGTTACAAACTTGATATTTGGCAAAAACACTCCTTTCACCTTGCAATCAACAGAAAAATTCCGAAAAGGTACAATTTTTTAATTTTCAACCCTACAAAAGATAAAACTAATAGGGGGAAAGTACAAATCTCCAGTAATATCTCTGAGTGTGATATATTGCATGGCCTATGTTGTAGACATTAGCACATTACATCTTTTTTGTCTCTTGCTATTTTTTCATACGACGTTTAATTAGGGAGTTATTAATGATTTTGTACTTTTTGGCCGAAATTTTTCTCTGAGTGTGATATTGTACATGGCCTATGTTGTAGACATTAACACATTACATCTTTTTTGTCTCTTGCTATTTCATCACACGACGTTTAATTACGGAGTTATTAATGATTTTGTACTTTTTGGCCGAAAATTTTCTCCGAGTGTGATATTTTACATGGCCTATGTTGTAGACAATAACACATTACATCTTTTTTGTCTCTTGCTATTTCATCATACGACGTATAATTATGGAGTTATTAATGATTTTGTACTTTTTGGCCAAAAATTTTCTATGTCCCTCGAAAAACTTAAAAATTAATTCGAATGAAATTTCAAAAAAATAGTTTTTTTAATACTTTTATTATATTTTTTACGTCTTGTAGGGTCGGAAACCAACATGTTATTTTGATGTATTTTTTCGTCCCATGCATTTTTGGTTTCAGGTGATAGAATTATTTTCCACTAGGACCAATGCTCATCTATATTATATAAAGCTACTAGGCTGACTGACTGACTCACTCACTCACTCACTGACATAAATGTTTACCCACTTCCAAATGAGTTACAAACTTGATATTTGGCAAAAACACTCCTTTCACCTTGCAATCAACAGAAAAATTCCGAAAAGGTACATTTTTTAATTTTCAACCCACAAAAGATAAAACTAATAGGGGGAAAGTACAAATCTCCAGTAATATCTCTGAGTGTGATATTGTGCATGGCCTATGTTGTAGACATTAGCACATTACATCTTTTTTATCTCTTGCTATTTTTTCATACGACGTTTAATTAGGGAGTTATTAATGATTTTGTACTTTTTGGCCGAAAATTTTCTCTGAGTGTGATATTGTACATGGCCTATGATGTAGACATTAACACATTACATCTTTTTTTTCTCTTGCTATTTTTTCATACGACGTTTAATTAGGGAGTTATTAATGATTTTGTACTTTTTGGCCGAAATTTTTCTCTGAGTGTGATATTGTACATGGCCTATGTTGTAGACATTAACACATTACATCTTTTTTGTCTCTTTCTATTTTTTCATACGACGTTTAATTAGGGAGTTATTAATGATTTTGTACTTTTTGGCCGAAAGTTTTCTCTGAGTGTGATATTGTACATGGCCTATGTTGTAGACATTAACACATTACATCTTTTTTGTCTCTTGCTATTTTTTCATACGACGTTTAATTAGGGAGTTATTAATGATTTTGTACTTTTTGGCCGAAATTTTTCTCTGAGTGTGATATTGTACATGGCCTATGTTGTAGACATTAACACATTACATCTTTTTTGTCTCTTGCTATTTCATCACACGAAGTTTAATTACGGAGTTATTAATGATTTTGTACTTTTTGGCCGAAAATTTTCTCCGAGTGTGATATTTTACATGGCCTATGTTGTAGACAATAACACATTACATCTTTTTTGTCTCTTGCTATTTCATCATACGACGTATAATTATGGAGTTATTAATGATTTTGTACTTTTTGGCCAAAAAATTTCTGTCCCACGAAAAACTTAAAAATTAATTCGAATGAAATTTCAAAAAAATAGTTTTTTATAATACTTTTATTATATTTTTTACGTCTTGTAGGGTCGGAAACCAACATGTTATTTTGATGTATTTTTTCGTCCCATGCATTTTTGGTTTCAGGTGATAGAATTATTTTCCACTAGGACCAATGCTCATCTATATTATATAAAGCTACTAGGCTGACTGACTGACTCACTCACTCACTCACTCACTGACATAAATGTTTACCCACTTCCAAATGAGTTACAAACTTGATATTTGGCAAAAACACTCCTTTCACCTTGCAATCAACAGAAAAATTCCGAAAAGGTACATTTTTTAATTTTCAACCCTACAAAAGATAAAACTAATAGGGGGAAAGTACAAATCTCCAGTAATATCTCTGAGTGTGATATTGTGCATGGCCTATGTTGTAGACATTAGCACATTACATCTTTTTTATCTCTTGCTATTTTTTCATACGACGTTTAATTAGGGAGTTATTAATGATTTTGTACTTTTTGGCCGAAATTTTTCTCTGAGTGTGATATTGTACATGGCCTATGTTGTAGACATTAACACATTACATCTTTTTTTTCTCTTGCTATTTTTTCATACGACGTTTAATTAGGGAGTTATTAATGATTTTGTACTTTTTGGCCGAAATTTTTCTCTGAGTGTGATATTGTACATGGCCTATGTTGTAGACATTAACACATTAAATCTTTTTTATCTCTTGCTATTTTTTCATACGACGTTTAATTAGGGAGTTATTAATGATTTTGTACTTTTTGGCCGAAATTTTTCTCTGAGTGTGATATTGTACATGGCCTATGTTGTAGACATTAACACATTACATCTTTTTTTTCTCTTGCTATTTCTTCATACGAAGTTTAATTACGGAGTTATTAATGATTTTGTACTTTTTGGCCGAAAATTTTCTCCGAGTGTGATATTGTACATGGCCTATGTTGTAGACAATAACACATTACATCTTTTTTGTCTCTTGCTATTTCATCATACGACGTATAATTATGGAGTTATTAATGATTTTGTACTTTTTGGCCAAAAATTTTCTGTCCCACGAAAAACTTAAAAATTAATTCGAATGAAATTTCAAAAAAATAGTTTTTTTAATACTTTTATTATATTTTTTACGTCTTGTAGGGTCGGAAACCAACATGTTATTTTGATGTATTTTTTCGTCCCATGCATTTTTGGTTTCAGGTGATCGAATTATTTTCAACTAGGACCAATGCTCATCTATATTATATAAAGCTACTAGGCTGACTGACTGACTGACTCACTCACTCACTGACATAAATGTTTACCCACTTCCAAATGAGTTACAAACTTGATATTTGGCAAAAACACTCCTTTCACCTTGCAATCAACAGAAAAATTCCGAAAAGGTACATTTTTTAATTTTCAACCCTACAAAAGATAAAACTAATAGGGGGAAAGTACAAATCTCCAGTAATATCTCTGAGTGTGATATTGTGCATGGCCTATGTTGTAGACATTAGCACATTACATCTTTTTTATCTCTTGCTATTTTTTCATACGACGTTTAATTAGGGAGTTATTAATGATTTTGTACTTTTTGGCCGAAAATTTTCTCTGAGTGTGATATTGTACATGGCCTATGTTGTAGACATTAACACATTTCATCTTTTTTGTCTCTTGCTATTTTTTCATACGACGTTTAATTAGGGAGTTATTAATGATTTTGTACTTTTTGGCCGAAATTTTTCTCTGAGTGTGATATTGTACATGGCCTATGTTGTAGACATTAACACATTACATCTTTTTTGTCTCTTGCTATTTCATCACACGACGTTTAATTACGGAGTTATTAATGATTTTGTACTTTTTGGCCGAAAATTTTCTCCGAGTGTGATATTTTACATGGCCTATGTTGTAGACAATAACACATTACATCTTTTTTGTCTCTTGCTATTTCATCATACGACGTATAATTATGGAGTTATTAATGATTTTGTACTTTTTGGCCAAAAATTTTCTGTCCCACGAAAAACTTAAAAATTAATTCGAATGAAATTTCAAAAAAATAGTTTTTTTTAATACTTTTATTATATTTTTTACGTCTTGTAGGGTCGGAAACCAACATGTTATTTTGATGTATTTTTTCGTCCCATGCATTTTTGGTTTCAGGTGATCGAATTATTTTCCACTAGGACCAATGCTCATCTATATTATATAAAGCTACTAGGCTGACTGACTCACTCACTCACTCACTGACATAAATGTTTACCCACTTCCAAATGAGTTACAAACTTGATATTTGGCAAAAACACTCCTTTCACCTTGCAATCAACAGAAAAATTCCGAAAAGGTACAATTTTTTAATTTTCAACCCTACAAAAGATAAAACTAATAGGGGGAAAGTACAAATCTCCAGTAATATCTCTGAGTGTGATATATTGCATGGCCTATGTTGTAGACATTAGCACATTACATCTTTTTTGTCTCTTGCTATTTTTTCATACGACGTTTAATTAGGGAGTTATTAATGATTTTGTACTTTTTGGCCGAAATTTTTCTCTGAGTGTGATATTGTACATGGCCTATGTTGTAGACATTAACACATTACATCTTTTTTGTCTCTTGCTATTTCATCACACGACGTTTAATTACGGAGTTATTAATGATTTTGTACTTTTTGGCCGAAAATTTTCTCCGAGTGTGATATTTTACATGGCCTATGTTGTAGACAATAACACATTACATCTTTTTTGTCTCTTGCTATTTCATCATACGACGTATAATTATGGAGTTATTAATGATTTTGTACTTTTTGGCCAAAAATTTTCTATGTCCCTCGAAAAACTTAAAAATTAATTCGAATGAAATTTCAAAAAAATAGTTTTTTTAATACTTTTATTATATTTTTTACGTCTTGTAGGGTCGGAAACCAACATGTTATTTTGATGTATTTTTTCGTCCCATGCATTTTTGGTTTCAGGTGATAGAATTATTTTCCACTAGGACCAATGCTCATCTATATTATATAAAGCTACTAGGCTGACTGACTGACTCACTCACTCACTCACTGACATAAATGTTTACCCACTTCCAAATGAGTTACAAACTTGATATTTGGCAAAAACACTCCTTTCACCTTGCAATCAACAGAAAAATTCCGAAAAGGTACATTTTTTAATTTTCAACCCTACAAAAGATAAAACTAATAGGGGGAAAGTACAAATCTCCAGTAATATCTCTGAGTGTGATATTGTGCATGGCCTATGTTGTAGACATTAGCACATTACATCTTTTTTATCTCTTGCTATTTTTTCATACGACGTTTAATTAGGGAGTTATTAATGATTTTGTACTTTTTGGCCGAAAATTTTCTCTGAGTGTGATATTGTACATGGCCTATGATGTAGACATTAACACATTACATCTTTTTTTTCTCTTGCTATTTTTTCATACGACGTTTAATTAGGGAGTTATTAATGATTTTGTACTTTTTGGCCGAAATTTTTCTCTGAGTGTGATATTGTACATGGCCTATGTTGTAGACATTAACACATTACATCTTTTTTGTCTCTTTCTATTTTTTCATACGACGTTTAATTAGGGAGTTATTAATGATTTTGTACTTTTTGGCCGAAAGTTTTCTCTGAGTGTGATATTGTACATGGCCTATGTTGTAGACATTAACACATTACATCTTTTTTGTCTCTTGCTATTTTTTCATACGACGTTTAATTAGGGAGTTATTAATGATTTTGTACTTTTTGGCCGAAATTTTTCTCTGAGTGTGATATTGTACATGGCCTATGTTGTAGACATTAACACATTACATCTTTTTTGTCTCTTGCTATTTCATCACACGAAGTTTAATTACGGAGTTATTAATGATTTTGTACTTTTTGGCCGAAAATTTTCTCCGAGTGTGATATTTTACATGGCCTATGTTGTAGACAATAACACATTACATCTTTTTTGTCTCTTGCTATTTCATCATACGACGTATAATTATGGAGTTATTAATGATTTTGTACTTTTTGGCCAAAAAATTTCTGTCCCACGAAAAACTTAAAAATTAATTCGAATGAAATTTCAAAAAAATAGTTTTTTATAATACTTTTATTATATTATTTACGTCTTGTAGGGTCGGAAACCAACATGTTATTTTGATGTATTTTTTCGTCCCATGCATTTTTGGTTTCAGGTGATAGAATTATTTTCCACTAGGACCAATGCTCATCTATATTATATAAAGCTACTAGGCTGACTGACTGACTCACTCACTCACTCACTCACTCACTGACATAAATGTTTACCCACTTCCAAATGAGTTACAAACTTGATATTTGGCAAAAACACTCCTTTCACCTTGCAATCAACAGAAAAATTCCGAAAAGGTACATTTTTTAATTTTCAACCCTACAAAAGATAAAACTAATAGGGGGAAAGTACAAATCTCCAGTAATATCTCTGAGTGTGATATTGTGCATGGCCTATGTTGTAGACATTAGCACATTACATCTTTTTTATCTCTTGCTATTTTTTCATACGACGTTTAATTAGGGAGTTATTAATGATTTTGTACTTTTTGGCCGAAATTTTTCTCTGAGTGTGATATTGTACATGGCCTATGTTGTAGACATTAACACATTACATCTTTTTTTTCTCTTGCTATTTTTTCATACGACGTTTAATTAGGGAGTTATTAATGATTTTGTACTTTTTGGCCGAAATTTTTCTCTGAGTGTGATATTGTACATGGCCTATGTTGTAGACATTAACACATTAAATCTTTTTTATCTCTTGCTATTTTTTCATACGACGTTTAATTAGGGAGTTATTAATGATTTTGTACTTTTTGGCCGAAATTTTTCTCTGAGTGTGATATTGTACATGGCCTATGTTGTAGACATTAACACATTACATCTTTTTTTTCTCTTGCTATTTCTTCATACGAAGTTTAATTACGGAGTTATTAATGATTTTGTACTTTTTGGCCGAAAATTTTCTCCGAGTGTGATATTGTACATGGCCTATGTTGTAGACAATAACACATTACATCTTTTTTGTCTCTTGCTATTTCATCATACGACGTATAATTATGGAGTTATTAATGATTTTGTACTTTTTGGCCAAAAATTTTCTGTCCCACGAAAAACTTAAAAATTAATTCGAATGAAATTTCAAAAAAATAGTTTTTTTAATACTTTTATTATATTTTTTACGTCTTGTAGGGTCGGAAACCAACATGTTATTTTGATGTATTTTTTCGTCCCATGCATTTTTGGTTTCAGGTGATCGAATTATTTTCCACTAGGACCAATGCTCATCTATATTATATAAAGCTACTAGGCTGACTGACTGACTGACTCACTCACTCACTGACATAAATGTTTACCCACTTCCAAATGAGTTACAAACTTGATATTTGGCAAAAACACTCCTTTCACCTTGCAATCAACAGAAAAATTCCGAAAAGGTACATTTTTTAATTTTCAACCCTACAAAAGATAAAACTAATAGGGGGAAAGTACAAATCTCCAGTAATATCTCTGAGTGTGATATTGTGCATGGCCTATGTTGTAGACATTAGCACATTACATCTTTTTTATCTCTTGCTATTTTTTCATACTACGTTTAATTAGGGAGTTATTAATGATTTTGTACTTTTTGGCCGAAAATTTTCTCTGAGTGTGATATTGTACATGGCCTATGTTGTAGACATTAACACATTTCATCTTTTTTGTCTCTTGCTATTTTTTCATACGACGTTTAATTAGGGAGTTATTAATGATTTTGTACTTTTTGGCCGAAATTTTTCTCTGAGTGTGATATTGTACATGGCCTATGTTGTAGACATTAACACATTACATCTTTTTTGTCTCTTGCTATTTTTTCATACGACGTTTAATTAGGGAGTTATTAATGATTTTGTACTTTTTGGCCGAAATTTTTCTCTGAGTGTGATATTGTACATGGCCTATGTTGTAGACATTAACACATTACATCTTTTTTGTCTCTTGCTATTTCATCACACGACGTTTAATTACGGAGTTATTAATGATTTTGTACTTTTTGGCCGAAAATTTTCTCCGAGTGTGATATTGTACATGGCCTATGTTGTAGACAATAACACATTACATCTTTTTTGTCTCTTGCTATTTCATCATACGACGTATAATTATGGAGTTATTAATGATTTTGTACTTTTTGGCCAAAAATTTTCTATGTCCCTCGAAAAACTTAAAAATTAATTCGAATGAAATTTCAAAAAAATAGTTTTTTTAATACTTTTATTATATTTTTTACGTCTTGTAGGGTCGGAAACCAACATGTTATTTTGATGTATTTTTTCGTCCCATGCATTTTTGGTTTCAGGTGATAGAATTATTTTCCACTAGGACCAATGCTCATCTATATTATAGAAAGCTACTAGGCTGACTGACTGACTCACTCACTCACTCACTGACATAAATGTTTACCCACTTCCAAATGAGTTACAAACTTGATATTTGGCAAAAACACTCCTTTCACCTTGCAATCAACAGAAAAATTCCGAAAAGGTACATTTTTTAATTTTCAACCCTACAAAAGATAAAACTAATAGGGGGAAAGTACAAATCTCCAGTAATATCTCTGAGTGTGATATTGTGCATGGCCTATGTTGTAGACATTAGCACATTACATCTTTTTTATCTCTTGCTATTTTTTCATACGACGTTTAATTAGGGAGTTATTAATGATTTTGTACTTTTTGGCCGAAATTTTTCTCTGAGTGTGATATTGTACATGGCCTATGTTGTAGACATTAACACATTACATCTTTTTTTTCTCTTGCTATTTTTTCATACGACGTTTAATTAGGGAGTTATTAATGATTTTGTACTTTTTGGCCGAAATTTTTCTCTGAGTGTGATATTGTACATGGCCTATGTTGTAGACATTAACACATTAAATCTTTTTTATCTCTTGCTATTTTTTCATACGACGTTTAATTAGGGAGTTATTAATGATTTTGTACTTTTTGGCCGAAATTTTTCTCTGAGTGTGATATTGTACATGGCCTATGTTGTAGACATTAACACATTACATCTTTTTTTTCTCTTGCTATTTCTTCATACGAAGTTTAATTACGGAGTTATTAATGATTTTGTACTTTTTGGCCGAAAATTTTCTCCGAGTGTGATATTGTACATGGCCTATGTTGTAGACAATAACACATTACATCATTTTTGTCTCTTGCTATTTCATCATACGACGTATAATTATGGAGTTATTAATGATTTTGTACTTTTTGGCCAAAAATTTTCTGTCCCACGAAAAACTTAAAAATTAATTCGAATGAAATTTCAAAAAAATAGTTTTTTTAATACTTTTATTATATTTTTTACGTCTTGTAGGTTCGGAAACCAACATGTTATTTTGATGTATTTTTTCGTCCCATGCATTTTTGGTTTCAGGTGATCGAATTATTTTCCACTAGGACCAATGCTCATCTATATTATATAAAGCTACTAGGCTGACTGACTGACTGACTCACTCACTCACTGACATAAATGTTTACCCACTTCCAAATGAGTTACAAACTTGATATTTGGCAAAAACACTCCTTTCACCTTGCAATCAACAGAAAAATTCCGAAAAGGTACATTTTTTAATTTTCAACCCTACAAAAGATAAAACTAATAGGGGGAAAGTACAAATCTCCAGTAATATCTCTGAGTGTGATATTGTGCATGGCCTATGTTGTAGACATTAGCACATTACATCTTTTTTATCTCTTGCTATTTTTTCATACGACGTTTAATTAGGGAGTTATTAATGATTTTGTACTTTTTGGCCGAAATTTTTCTCTGAGTGTGATATTGTACATGGCCTATGTTGTAGACATTAACACATTACATCTTTTTTTTCTCTTGCTATTTCTTCATACGAAGTTTAATTACGGAGTTATTAATGATTTTGTACTTTTTGGCCGAAATTTTTCTCTGAGTGTGATATTGTACATGGCCTATGTTGTAGACATTAACACATTACATCTTTTTTGTCTCTTGCTATTTCATCACACGACGTTTAATTACGGAGTTATTAATGATTTTGTACTTTTTGGCCGAAAATTTTCTCCGAGTGTGATATTGTACATGGCCTATGTTGTAGACAATAACACATTACATCTTTTTGTCTCTTGCTATTTCATCATACGACGTATAATTATGGAGTTATTAATGATTTTGCACTTTTTGGCCAAAAATTTTCTATGTCCCACGAAAAACTTAAAAATTAATTCGAATGAAATTTCAAAAAAATAGTTTTTTTAATACTTTTATTATATTTTTTACGTCTTGTAGGGTCGGAAACCAACATGTTATTTTGATGTATTTTTTCGTCCCATGCATTTTTGGTATGTTTACCCACTTCCAAATGAGTTACAAACTTGATATTTGGCAAAAACACTCCTTTCACCTTGCAATCAGCAGAAAAATTCCGAAAAGGTACATTTTTTAATTTTCAACCCTACAAAAGATAAAACTAATAGGGGGAAAGTACAAATCTCCAGTAATATCTCTGAGTGTGATATTGTGCATGGCCTATGTTGTAGACATTAGCACATTACATCTTTTTTATCTCTTGCTATTTTTTCATACGACGTTTAATTAGGGAGTTATTAATGATTTTGTACTTTTTGGCCGAAAATTTTCTCTGAGTGTGATATTGTACATGGCCTATGTTGTAGACATTAACACATTACATCTTTTTTTTCTCTTGCTATTTTTTCATACGACGTTTAATTAGGGAGTTATTAATGATTTTGTACTTTTTGGCCGAAATTTTTCTCTGAGTGTGATATTGTACATGGCCTATGTTGTAGACATTAACACATTACATCTTTTTTTTCTCTTGCTATTTTTTCATACGACGTTTAATTAGGGAGTTATTAATGATTTTGTACTTTTTGGCCGAAATTTTTCTCTGAGTGTGATATTGTACATGGCCTATGTTGTAGACATTAACACATTACATCTTTTTTGTCTCTTGCTATTTTTTCATACGACGTTTAATTAGGGAGTTATTAATGATTTTGTACTTTTTGGCCGAAATTTTTCTCTGAGTGTGATATTGTACATGGCCTATGTTGTAGACATTAACACATTACATCTTTTTTGTCTCTTGCTATTTCATCACACGACGTTTAATTACGGAGTTATTAATGATTTTGTACTTTTTGGCCGAAAATTTTCTTCGAGTGTGATATTGTACATGGCCTATGTTGTAGACAATAACACATTACATCTTTTTTGTCTCTTGCTATTTCATCATACGACGTATAATTATGGAGTTATTAATGATTTTGTACTTTTTGGCCAAAAATTTTCTATGTCCCACGAAAAACTTAAAAATTAATTCGAATGAAATTTCAAAAAAATAGTTTTTTTAATACTTTTATTATATTTTTTACGTCTTGTAGGGTCGGAAACCAACATGTTATTTTGATGTATTTTTTCGTCCCATGCATTTTTGGTTTCAGGTGATAGAATTATTTTCCACTAGGACCAATGCTCATCTATATTATATAAAGCTACTAGGCTGACTGACTGACTCACTCACTCACTCACTGACATAAATGTTTACCCACTTCCAAATGAGTTACAAACTTGATATTTGGCAAAAACACTCCTTTCACCTTGCAATCAACAGAAAAATTCCGAAAAGGTACATTTTTTAATTTTCAACCCTACAAAAGATAAAACTAATAGGGGGAAAGTACAAATCTCCAGTAATATCTCTGAGTGTGATATTGTGCATGGCCTATGTTGTAGACATTAGCACATTACATCTTTTTTATCTCTTGCTATTTTTTCATACGACGTTTAATTAGGGAGTTATTAATGATTTTGTACTTTTTGGCCGAAAATTTTCTCTGAGTGTGATATTGTACATGGCCTATGTTGTAGACATTAACACATTACATCTTTTTTTTCTCTTGCTATTTTTTCATACGACGTTTAATTAGGGAGTTATTAATGATTTTGTACTTTTTGGCCGAAATTTTTCTCTGAGTGTGATATTGTACATGGCCTATGTTGTAGACATTAACACATTACATCTTTTTTTTCTCTTGCTATTTTTTCATACGACGTTTAATTAGGGAGTTATTAATGATTTTGTACTTTTTGGCCGAAATTTTTCTCTGAGTGTGATATTGTACATGGCCTATGTTGTAGACATTAACACATTACATCTTTTTTGTCTCTTGCTATTTTTTCATACGACGTTTAATTAGGGAGTTATTAATGATTTTGTACTTTTTGGCCGAAATTTTTCTCTGAGTGTGATATTGTACATGGCCTATGTTGTAGACATTAACACATTACATCTTTTTTGTCTCTTGCTATTTCATCACACGACGTTTAATTACGGAGTTATTAATGATTTTGTACTTTTTGGCCGAAATTTTTCTTCGAGTGTGATATTGTACATGGCCTATGTTGTAGACAATAACACATTACATCTTTTTTGTCTCTTGCTATTTCATCATACGACGTATAATTATGGAGTTATTAATGATTTTGTACTTTTTGGCCAAAAATTTTCTATGTCCCACGAAAAACTTAAAAATTAATTCGAATGAAATTTCAAAAAAATAGTTTTTTTAATACTTTTATTATATTTTTTACGTCTTGTAGGGTCGGAAACCAACATGTTATTTTGATGTATTTTTTCGTCCCATGCATTTTTGGTTTCAGGTGATAGAATTATTTTCCACTAGGACCAATGCTCATCTATATTATATAAAGCTACTAGGCTGACTGACTGACTCACTCACTCACTCACTGACATAAATGTTTACCCACTTCCAAATGAGTTACAAACTTGATATTTGGCAAAAACACTCCTTTCACCTTGCAATCAACAGAAAAATTCCGAAAAGGTACATTTTTTAATTTTCAACCCTACAAAAGATAAAACTAATAGGGGGAAAGTACAAATCTCCAGTAATATCTCTGAGTGTGATATTGTGCATGGCCTATGTTGTAGACATTAGCACATTACATCTTTTTTATCTCTTGCTATTTTTTCATACGACGTTTAATTAGGGAGTTATTATTGATTTTGTACTTTTTGGCCGAAAATTTTCTCTGAGTGTGATATTGTACATGGCCTATGTTGTAGACATTAACACATTACATCTTTTTTTTCTCTTGCTATTTTTTCATACGACGTTTAATTAGGGAGTTATTAATGATTTTGTACTTTTTGGCCGAAATATTTCTCTGAGTGTGATATTGTACATGGCCTATGTTGTAGACATTAACACATTAAATCTATTTTATCTCTTGCTATTTTTTCATACGACGTTTAATTAGGGAGTTATTAATGATTTTGTACTTTTTGGCCGAAATTTTTCTTTGAGTGTGATATTGTACATGGCCTATGTTGTAGACATTAACACATTACATCTTTTTTGTCTCTTGCTATTTCATCACACGACGTTTAATTACGGAGTTATTAATGATTTTGTACTTTTTGGCCGAAAATTTTCTCCGAGTGTGATATTGTACATGGCCTATGTTGTAGACAATAACACATTACATCTTTTTTGTCTCTTGCTATTTCATCATACGACGTATAATTATGGAGTTATTAATGATTTTGTACTTTTTGGCCAAAAATTTTCTATGTCCCACGAAAAACTTAAAAATTAATTCGAATGAAATTTCAAAAAAATAGTTTTTTTAATACTTTTATTATATTTTTTACGTCTTGTAGGGTCGGAAACCAACATGTTATTTTGTTGTATTTTTTCGTCCCATGCATTTTTGGTTTCAGGTGATAGAATTATTTTCCACTAGGACCAATGCTCATCTATATTATATAAAGCTACTAGGCTGACTGACTGACTCACTCACTCACTCACTGACATAAATGTTTACCCACTTCCAAATGAGTTACAAACTTGATATTTGGCAAAAAACACTCCTTTCACCTTGCAATCAACAGAAAAATTCCGAAAAGGTACATTTTTTAATTTTCAACCCTACAAAAGATAAAACTAATAGGGGGAAAGTACAAATCTCCAGTAATATCTCTGAGTGTGATATTGTGCATGGCCTATGTTGTAGACATTAGCACATTACATCTTTTTTTATCTCTTGCTATTTTTTCATACGACGTTTAATTAGGGAGTTATTAATGATTTTGTACTTTTTGGCCGAAAATTTTCTCTGAGTGTGATATTGTACATGGCCTATGTTGTAGACATTAACACATTACATCTTTTTTTTCTCTTGCTATTTTTTCATACGACGTTTAATTAGGGAGTTATTAATGATTTTGTACTTTTTGGCCGAAATTTTTCTCTGAGTGTGATATTGTACATGGCCTATGTTGTAGACATTAACACATTAAATCTTTTTTATCTCTTGCTATTTTTTCATACGACGTTTAATTAGGGAGTTATTAATGATTTTGTACTTTTTGGCCGAAATTTTTCTCTGAGTGTGATATTGTACATGGCCTATGTTGTAGACATTAACACATTACATCTTTTTTGTCTCTTGCTATTTCATCACACGACGTTTAATTACGGAGTTATTAATGATTTTGTACTTTTTGGCCGAAAATTTTCTCCGAGTGTGATATTGTACATGGCCTATGTTGTAGACAATAACACATTACATCTTTTTTGTCTCTTGCTATTTCATCATACGACGTATAATTATGGAGTTATTAATGATTTTGCACTTTTTGGCCAAAAATTTTCTATGTCCCACGAAAAACTTAAAAATTAATTCGAATGAAATTTCAAAAAAATAGTTTTTTTAATACTTTTATTATATTTTTTACGTCTTGTAGGGTCGGAAACCAACATGTTATTTTGATGTATTTTTTCGTCCCATTCATTTTTGGTATGTTTACCCACTTCCAAATGAGTTACAAACTTGATATTTGGCAAAAACACTCCTTTCACCTTGCAATCAACAGAAAAATTCCGAAAAGGTACATTTTTTAATTTTCAACCCTACAAAAGATAAAACTAATAGGGGGAAAGTACAAATCTCCAGTAATATCTCTGAGTGTGATATTGTGCATGGCCTATGTTGTAGACATTAGCACATTACATCTTTTTTATCTCTTGCTATTTTTTCATACGACGTTTAATTAGGGAGTTATTAATGATTTTGTACTTTTTGGCCGAAAATTTTCTCTGAGTGTGATATTGTACATGGCCTATGTTGTAGACATTAACACATTACATCTTTTTTTTCTCTTGCTATTTTTTCATACGACGTTTAATTAGGGAGTTATTAATGATTTTGTACTTTTTGGCCGAAATTTTTCTCTGAGTGTGATATTGTACATGGCCTATGTTGTAGACATTAACACATTACATCTTTTTTTTCTCTTGCTATTTTTTCATACGACGTTTAATTAGGGAGTTATTAATGATTTTGTACTTTTTGGCCGAAATTTTTCTCTGAGTGTGATATTGTACATGGCCTATGTTGTAGACATTAACACATTACATCTTTTTTGTCTCTTGCTATTTTTTCATACGACGTTTAATTAGGGAGTTATTAATGATTTTGTACTTTTTGGCCGAAATTTTTCTCTGAGTGTGATATTGTACATGGCCTATGTTGTAGACATTAACACATTACATCTTTTTTGTCTCTTGCTATTTCATCACACGACGTTTAATTACGGAGTTATTAATGATTTTGTACTTTTAGGCCGAAATTTTTCTTCGAGTGTGATATTGTACATGGCCTATGTTGTAGACAATAACACATTACATCTTTTTTGTCTCTTGCTATTTCATCATACGACGTATAATTATGGAGTTATTAATGATTTTGTACTTTTTGGCCAAAAATTTTCTATGTCCCACGAAAAACTTAAAAATTAATTCGAATGAAATTTCAAAAAAATAGTTTTTTTAATACTTTTATTATATTTTTTACGTCTTGTAGGGTCGGAAACCAACATGTTATTTTGATGTATTTTTTCGTCCCATGCATTTTTGGTTTCAGGTGATAGAATTATTTTCCACTAGGACCAATGCTCATCTATATTATATAAAGCTACTAGGCTGACTGACTGACTCACTCACTCACTCACTGACATAAATGTTTACCCACTTCCAAATGAGTTACAAACTTGATATTTGGCAAAAACACTCCTTTCACCTTGCAATCAACAGAAAAATTCCGAAAAGGTACATTTTTTAATTTTCAACCCTACAAAAGATAAAACTAATAGGGGGAAAGTACAAATCTCCAGTAATATCTCTGAGTGTGATATTGTGCATGGCCTATGTTGTAGACATTAGCACATTACATCTTTTTTATCTCTTGCTATTTTTTCATACGACGTTTAATTAGGGAGTTATTAATGATTTTGTACTTTTTGGCCGAAAATTTTCTCTGAGTGTGATATTGTACATGGCCTATGTTGTAGACATTAACACATTACATCTTTTTTTCTCTTGCTATTTTTTCATACGACGTTTAATTAGGGAGTTATTAATGATTT
Source organism: Meconema thalassinum (assembly GCA_946902985.2). NCBI lineage: Eukaryota > Metazoa > Arthropoda > Insecta > Orthoptera > Tettigoniidae > Meconema > Meconema thalassinum. Next base: position 16,093,377 of record OX336395.1, on the reverse strand, counting down.
TGTACTTTTTGGCCGAAATTTTTCTCTGAGTGTGATATTGTACATGGCCTATGTTGTAGACATTAACACATTACATCTTTTTTGTCTCTTGCTATTTTTTCATACGACGTTTAATTAGGGAGTTATTAATGATTTTGTACTTTTTGGCCGAAATTTTTCTCTGAGTGTGATATTGTACATGGCCTATGTTGTAGACATTAACACATTACATCTTTTTTGTCTCTTGCTATTTCATCACACGACGTTTAAATACGGAGTTATTAATGATTTTGTACTTTTTGGCCGAAATTTTTCTCCGAGTGTGATATTGTACATGGCCTATGTTGTAGACAATAACACATTACATCTTTTTTGTCTCTTGCTATTTCATCATACGACGTATAATTATGGAGTTATTAATGATTTTGTACTTTTTGGCCAAAAATTTTCTATGTCCCACGAAAAACTTAAAAATTAATTCGAATGAAATTTCAAAAAAATAGTTTTTTTAATACTTTTATTATATTTTTTACGTCTTGTAGGGTCGGAAACCAACATGTTATTTTGATGTATTTTTTCGTCCCATGCATTTTTGGTTTCAGGTGATAGAATTATTTTCCACTAGGACCAATGCTCATCTATATTATATAAAGTTACTAGGCTGACTGACTCACTCACTCACTCACTGACATAAATGTTTACCCACTTCCAAATGAGTTACAAACTTGATATTTGGCAAAAACACCCCTTTCACCTTGCAATCAACAGAAAAATTCCGAAAAGGTACATTTTTTAATTTTCAACCCTACAAAAGATAAAACTAATAGGGGGAAAGTACAAATCTCCAGTAATATCTCTGAGTGTGATATTGTACATGGCCTATGTTGTAGACATTAGCACATTACATCTTTTTTATCTCTTGCTATTTTTTCATACGACGTTTAATTAGGGAGTTATTAATGATTTTGTACTTTTTGGCCGAAAATTTTCTCTGAGTGTGATATTGTACATGGCCTATGTTGTAGACATTAACACATTACATCTTTTTTTCTCTTGCTATTTTTTCATACGACGTTTAATTAGGGAGTTATTAATGATTTTGTACTTTTTGGCCGAAATTTTTCTCTGAGTGTGATATTGTACATGGCCTATGTTGTAGACATTAACACATTAAATCTTTTTTATCTCTTGCTATTTTTTCATACGACGTTTAATTAGGGAGTTATTAATGATTTTGTACTTTTTGGCCGAAATTTTTCTCTGAGTGTGATATTGTACATGGCCTATGTTGTAGACATTAACACATTACATCTTTTTTGTCTCTTGCTATTTCATCACACGACGTTTAATTACGGAGTTATTAATGATTTTGTACTTTTTGGCCGAAAATTTTCTCCGAGTGTGATATTGTACATGGCCTATGTTGTAGACAATAACACATTACATCTTTTTTGTCTCTTGCTATTTCATCATACGACGTATAATTATGGAGTTATTAATGATTTTGTACTTTTTGGCCAAAAATTTTCTATGTCCCACGAAAAACTTAAAAATTAATTCGAATGAAATTTCAAAAAAATAGTTTTTTTAATACTTTTATTATATTTTTTACGTCTTGTAGGGTCGGAAACCAACATGTTATTTTGATGTATTTTTTCGTCCCATGCATTTTTGGTTTCAGGTGATAGAATTATTTTCCACTAGGACCAATGCTCATCTATATTATATAAAGCTACTAGGCTGACTGACTGACTCACTCACTCACTCACTGACATAAATGTTTACCCACTTCCAAATGAGTTACAAACTTGATATTTGGCAAAAACACTCCTTTCACCTTGCAATCAACAGAAAAATTCCGAAAAGGTAGATTTTTTAATTTTCAACCCTACAAAAGATAAAACTAATAGGGGGAAAGTACAAATCTCCAGTAATATCTCTGAGTGTGATATTGTGCATGGCCTATGTTGTAGACATTAGCACATTACATCTTTTTTATCTCTTGCTATTTTTTCATACGACGTTTAATTAGGGAGTTATTATTGATTTTGTACTTTTTGGCCGAAAATTTTCTCTGAGTGTGATATTGTACATGGCCTATGTTGTAGACATTAACACATTACATCTTTTTTTTCTCTTGCTATTTTTTCATACGACGTTTAATTAGGGAGTTATTAATGATTTTGTACTTTTTGGCCGAAATATTTCTCTGAGTGTGATATTGTACATGGCCTATGTTGTAGACATTAACACATTAAATCTATTTTATCTCTTGCTATTTTTTCATACGACGTTTAATTAGGGAGTTATTAATGATTTTGTACTTTTTGGCCGAAATTTTTCTTTGAGTGTGATATTGTACATGGCCTATGTTGTAGACATTAACACATTACATCTTTTTTGTCTCTTGCTATTTCATCACACGACGTTTAATTACGGAGTTATTAATGATTTTGTACTTTTTGGCCGAAAATTTTCTCCGAGTGTGATATTGTACATGGCCTATGTTGTAGACAATAACACATTACATCTTTTTTGTCTCTTGCTATTTCATCATACGACGTATAATTATGGAGTTATTAATGATTTTGTACTTTTTGGCCAAAAATTTTCTATGTCCCACGAAAAACTTAAAAATTAATTCGAATGAAATTTCAAAAAAATAGTTTTTTTAATACTTTTATTATATTTTTTACGTCTTGTAGGGTCGGAAACCAACATGTTATTTTGTTGTATTTTTTCGTCCCATGCATTTTTGGTTTCAGGTGATAGAATTATTTTCCACTAGGACCAATGCTCATCTATATTATATAAAGCTACTAGGCTGACTGACTGACTCACTCACTCACTCACTGACATAAATGTTTACCCACTTCCAAATGAGTTACAAACTTGATATTTGGCAAAAAACACTCCTTTCACCTTGCAATCAACAGAAAAATTCCGAAAAGGTACATTTTTTAATTTTCAACCCTACAAAAGATAAAACTAATAGGGGGAAAGTACAAATCTCCAGTAATATCTCTGAGTGTGATATTGTGCATGGCCTATGTTGTAGACATTAGCACATTACATCTTTTTTTATCTCTTGCTATTTTTTCATACGACGTTTAATTAGGGAGTTATTAATGATTTTGTACTTTTTGGCCGAAAATTTTCTCTGAGTGTGATATTGTACATGGCCTATGTTGTAGACATTAACACATTACATCTTTTTTTTCTCTTGCTATTTTTTCATACGACGTTTAATTAGGGAGTTATTAATGATTTTGTACTTTTTGGCCGAAATTTTTCTCTGAGTGTGATATTGTACATGGCCTATGTTGTAGACATTAACACATTAAATCTTTTTTATCTCTTGCTATTTTTTCATACGACGTTTAATTAGGGAGTTATTAATGATTTTGTACTTTTTGGCCGAAATTTTTCTCTGAGTGTGATATTGTACATGGCCTATGTTGTAGACATTAACACATTACATCTTTTTTGTCTCTTGCTATTTCATCACACGACGTTTAATTACGGAGTTATTAATGATTTTGTACTTTTTGGCCGAAAATTTTCTCCGAGTGTGATATTGTACATGGCCTATGTTGTAGACAATAACACATTACATCTTTTTTGTCTCTTGCTATTTCATCATACGACGTATAATTATGGAGTTATTAATGATTTTGCACTTTTTGGCCAAAAATTTTCTATGTCCCACGAAAAACTTAAAAATTAATTCGAATGAAATTTCAAAAAAATAGTTTTTTTAATACTTTTATTATATTTTTTACGTCTTGTAGGGTCGGAAACCAACATGTTATTTTGATGTATTTTTTCGTCCCATGCATTTTTGGTATGTTTACCCACTTCCAAATGAGTTACAAACTTGATATTTGGCAAAAACACTCCTTTCACCTTGCAATCAACAGAAAAATTCCGAAAAGGTACATTTTTTAATTTTCAACCCTACAAAAGATAAAACTAATAGGGGGAAAGTACAAATCTCCAGTAATATCTCTGAGTGTGATATTGTGCATGGCCTATGTTGTAGACATTAGCACATTACATCTTTTTTATCTCTTGCTATTTTTTCATACGACGTTTAATTAGGGAGTTATTAATGATTTTGTACTTTTTGGCCGAAAATTTTCTCTGAGTGTGATATTGTACATGGCCTATGTTGTAGACATTAACACATTACATCTTTTTTTTCTCTTGCTATTTTTTCATACGACGTTTAATTAGGGAGTTATTAATGATTTTGTACTTTTTGGCCGAAATTTTTCTCTGAGTGTGATATTGTACATGGCCTATGTTGTAGACATTAACACATTACATCTTTTTTTTCTCTTGCTATTTTTTCATACGACGTTTAATTAGGGAGTTATTAATGATTTTGTACTTTTTGGCCGAAATTTTTCTCTGAGTGTGATATTGTACATGGCCTATGTTGTAGACATTAACACATTACATCTTTTTTGTCTCTTGCTATTTTTTCATACGACGTTTAATTAGGGAGTTATTAATGATTTTGTACTTTTTGGCCGAAATTTTTCTCTGAGTGTGATATTGTACATGGCCTATGTTGTAGACATTAACACATTACATCTTTTTTGTCTCTTGCTATTTCATCACACGACGTTTAATTACGGAGTTATTAATGATTTTGTACTTTTTGGCCGAAATTTTTCTTCGAGTGTGATATTGTACATGGCCTATGTTGTAGACAATAACACATTACATCTTTTTTGTCTCTTGCTATTTCATCATACGACGTATAATTATGGAGTTATTAATGATTTTGTACTTTTTGGCCAAAAATTTTCTATGTCCCACGAAAAACTTAAAAATTAATTCGAATGAAATTTCAAAAAAATAGTTTTTTTAATACTTTTATTATATTTTTTACGTCTTGTAGGGTCGGAAACCAACATGTTATTTTGATGTATTTTTTCGTCCCATGCATTTTTGGTTTCAGGTGATAGAATTATTTTCCACTAGGACCAATGCTCATCTATATTATATAAAGCTACTAGGCTGACTGACTGACTCACTCACTCACTCACTGACATAAATGTTTACCCACTTCCAAATGAGTTACAAACTTGATATTTGGCAAAAACACTCCTTTCACCTTGCAATCAACAGAAAAATTCCGAAAAGGTACATTTTTTAATTTTCAACCCTACAAAAGATAAAACTAATAGGGGGAAAGTACAAATCTCCAGTAATATCTCTGAGTGTGATATTGTGCATGGCCTATGTTGTAGACATTAGCACATTACATCTTTTTTATCTCTTGCTATTTTTTCATACGACGTTTAATTAGGGAGTTATTAATGATTTTGTACTTTTTGGCCGAAAATTTTCTCTGAGTGTGATATTGTACATGGCCTATGTTGTAGACATTAACACATTACATCTTTTTTTTCTCTTGCTATTTTTTCATACGACGTTTAATTAGGGAGTTATTAATGATTTTGTACTTTTTGGCCGAAATTTTTCTCTGAGTGTGATATTGTACATGGCCTATGTTGTAGACATTAACACATTACATCTTTTTTTTCTCTTGCTATTTTTTCATACGACGTTTAATTAGGGAGTTATTAATGATTTTGTACTTTTTGGCCGAAATTTTTCTCTGAGTGTGATATTGTACATGGCCTATGTTGTAGACATTAACACATTACATCTTTTTTGTCTCTTGCTATTTTTTCATACGACGTTTAATTAGGGAGTTATTAATGATTTTGTACTTTTTGGCCGAAATTTTTCTCTGAGTGTGATATTGTACATGGCCTATGTTGTAGACATTAACACATTACATCTTTTTTGTCTCTTGCTATTTCATCACACGACGTTTAATTACGGAGTTATTAATGATTTTGTACTTTTTGGCCGAAATTTTTCTTCGAGTGTGATATTGTACATGGCCTATGTTGTAGACAATAACACATTACATCTTTTTTGTCTCTTGCTATTTCATCATACGACGTATAATTATGGAGTTATTAATGATTTTGTACTTTTTGGCCAAAAATTTTCTATGTCCCACGAAAAACTTAAAAATTAATTCGAATGAAATTTCAAAAAAATAGTTTTTTTAATACTTTTATTATATTTTTTACGTCTTGTAGGGTCGGAAACCAACATGTTATTTTGATGTATTTTTTCGTCCCATGCATTTTTGGTTTCAGGTGATAGAATTATTTTCCACTAGGACCAATGCTCATCTATATTATATAAAGCTACTAGGCTGACTGACTGACTCACTCACTCACTCACTGACATAAATGTTTACCCACTTCCAAATGAGTTACAAACTTGATATTTGGCAAAAACACTCCTTTCACCTTGCAATCAACAGAAAAATTCCGAAAAGGTACATTTTTTAATTTTCAACCCTACAAAAGATAAAACTAATAGGGGGAAAGTACAAATCTCCAGTAATATCTCTGAGTGTGATATTGTGCATGGCCTATGTTGTAGACATTAGCACATTACATCTTTTTTATCTCTTGCTATTTTTTCATACGACGTTTAATTAGGGAGTTATTAATGATTTTGTACTTTTTGGCCGAAAATTTTCTCTGAGTGTGATATTGTACATGGCCTATGTTGTAGACATTAACACATTACATCTTTTTTTTCTCTTGCTATTTTTTCATACGACGTTTAATTAGGGAGTTATTAATGATTTTGTACTTTTTGGCCGAAATTTTTCTCTGAGTGTGATATTGTACATGGCCTATGTTGTAGACATTAACACATTAAATCTTTTTTATCTCTTGCTATTTTTTCATACGACGTTTAATTAGGGAGTTATTAATGATTTTGTACTTTTTGGCCGAAATTTTTCTCTGAGTGTGATATTGTACATGGCCTATGTTGTAGACATTAACACATTACATCTTTTTTGTCTCTTGCTATTTCATCACACGACGTTTAATTACGGAGTTATTAATGATTTTGTACTTTTTGGCCGAAAATTTTCTCCGAGTGTGATATTGTACATGGCCTATGTTGTAGACAATAACACATTACATCTTTTTTGTCTCTTGCTATTTCATCATACGACGTATAATTATGGAGTTATTAATGATTTTGTACTTTTTGGCCAAAAATTTTCTATGTCCCACGAAAAACTTAAAAATTAATTCGAATGAAATTTCAAAAAAATAGTTTTTTTAATACTTTTATTATATTTTTTACGTCTTGTAGGGTCGGAAACCAACATGTTATTTTGATGTATTTTTTCGTCCCATGCATTTTTGGTTTCAGGTGATAGAATTATTTTCCACTAGGACCAATGCTCATCTATATTATATAAAGCTACTAGGCTGACTGACTGACTCACTCACTCACTCACTGACATAAATGTTTACCCACTTCCAAATGAGTTACAAACTTGATATTTGGCAAAAACACTCCTTTCACCTTGCAATCAACAGAAAAATTCCGAAAAGGTAGATTTTTTAATTTTCAACCCTACAAAAGATAAAACTAATAGGGGGAAAGTACAAATCTCCAGTAATATCTCTGAGTGTGATATTGTGCATGGCCTATGTTGTAGACATTAGCACATTACATCTTTTTTATCTCTTGCTATTTTTTCATACGACGTTTAATTAGGGAGTTATTATTGATTTTGTACTTTTTGGCCGAAAATTTTCTCTGAGTGTGATATTGTACATGGCCTATGTTGTAGACATTAACACATTACATCTTTTTTTTCTCTTGCTATTTTTTCATACGACGTTTAATTAGGGAGTTATTAATGATTTTGTACTTTTTGGCCGAAATATTTCTCTGAGTGTGATATTGTACATGGCCTATGTTGTAGACATTAACACATTAAATCTATTTTATCTCTTGCTATTTTTTCATACGACGTTTAATTAGGGAGTTATTAATGATTTTGTACTTTTTGGCCGAAATTTTTCTTTGAGTGTGATATTGTACATGGCCTATGTTGTAGACATTAACACATTACATCTTTTTTGTCTCTTGCTATTTCATCACACGACGTTTAATTACGGAGTTATTAATGATTTTGTACTTTTTGGCCGAAAATTTTCTCCGAGTGTGATATTGTACATGGCCTATGTTGTAGACATTAACACATTACATCTTTTTTTTCTCTTGCTATTTTTTCATACGACGTTTAATTAGGGAGTTATTAATGATTTTGTACTTTTTGGCCGAAATTTTTCTCTGAGTGTGATATTGTACATGGCCTATGTTGTAGACATTAACACATTAAATCTTTTTTATCTCTTGCTATTTTTTCATACGACGTTTAATTAGGGAGTTATTAATGATTTTGTACTTTTTGGCCGAAATTTTTCTCTGAGTGTGATATTGTACATGGCCTATGTTGTAGACATTAACACATTACATCTTTTTTGTCTCTTGCTATTTCATCACACGACGTTTAATTACGGAGTTATTAATGATTTTGTACTTTTTGGCCGAAAATTTTCTCCGAGTGTGATATTGTACATGGCCTATGTTGTAGACAATAACACATTACATCTTTTTTGTCTCTTGCTATTTCATCATACGACGTATAATTATGGAGTTATTAATGATTTTGCACTTTTTGGCCAAAAATTTTCTATGTCCCACGAAAAACTTAAAAATTAATTCGAATGAAATTTCAAAAAAATAGTTTTTTTAATACTTTTATTATATTTTTTACGTCTTGTAGGGTCGGAAACCAACATGTTATTTTGATGTATTTTTTCGTCCCATTCATTTTTGGTATGTTTACCCACTTCCAAATGAGTTACAAACTTGATATTTGGCAAAAACACTCCTTTCACCTTGCAATCAACAGAAAAATTCCGAAAAGGTACATTTTTTAATTTTCAACCCTACAAAAGATAAAACTAATAGGGGGGAAAGTACAAATCTCCAGTAATATCTCTGAGTGTGATATTGTGCATGGCCTATGTTGTAGACATTAGCACATTACATCTTTTTTATCTCTTGCTATTTTTTCATACGACGTTTAATTAGGGAGTTATTAATGATTTTGTACTTTTTGGCCGAAAATTTTCTCTGAGTGTGATATTGTACATGGCCTATGTTGTAGACATTAACACATTACATCTTTTTTTTCTCTTGCTATTTTTTCATACGACGTTTAATTAGGGAGTTATTAATGATTTTGTACTTTTTGGCCGAAATTTTTCTCTGAGTGTGATATTGTACATGGCCTATGTTGTAGACATTAACACATTACATCTTTTTTTTCTCTTGCTATTTTTTCATACGACGTTTAATTAGGGAGTTATTAATGATTTTGTACTTTTTGGCCGAAATTTTTCTCTGAGTGTGATATTGTACATGGCCTATGTTGTAGACATTAACACATTACATCTTTTTTGTCTCTTGCTATTTTTTCATACGACGTTTAATTAGGGAGTTATTAATGATTTTGTACTTTTTGGCCGAAATTTTTCTCTGAGTGTGATATTGTACATGGCCTATGTTGTAGACATTAACACATTACATCTTTTTTGTCTCTTGCTATTTCATCACACGACGTTTAATTACGGAGTTATTAATGATTTTGTACTTTTTGGCCGAAATTTTTCTTCGAGTGTGATATTGTACATGGCCTATGTTGTAGACAATAACACATTACATCTTTTTTGTCTCTTGCTATTTCATCATACGACGTATAATTATGGAGTTATTAATGATTTTGTACTTTTTGGCCAAAAATTTTCTATGTCCCACGAAAAACTTAAAAATTAATTCGAATGAAATTTCAAAAAAATAGTTTTTTTAATACTTTTATTATATTTTTTACGTCTTGTAGGGTCGGAAACCAACATGTTATTTTGATGTATTTTTTCGTCCCATGCATTTTTGGTTTCAGGTGATAGAATTATTTTCCACTAGGACCAATGCTCATCTATATTATATAAAGCTACTAGGCTGACTGACTGACTCACTCACTCACTCACTGACATAAATGTTTACCCACTTCCAAATGAGTTACAAACTTGATATTTGGCAAAAACACTCCTTTCACCTTGCAATCAACAGAAAAATTCCGAAAAGGTACATTTTTTAATTTTCAACCCTACAAAAGATAAAACTAATAGGGGGAAAGTACAAATCTCCAGTAATATCTCTGAGTGTGATATTGTGCATGGCCTATGTTGTAGACATTAGCACATTACATCTTTTTTATCTCTTGCTATTTTTTCATACGACGTTTAATTAGGGAGTTATTAATGATTTTGTACTTTTTGGCCGAAAATTTTCTCTGAGTGTGATATTGTACATGGCCTATGTTGTAGACATTAACACATTACATCTTTTTTTTCTCTTGCTATTTTTTCATACGACGTTTAATTAGGGAGTTATTAATGATTTTGTACTTTTTGGCCGAAATTTTTCTCTGAGTGTGATATTGTACATGGCCTATGTTGTAGACATTAACACATTAAATCTTTTTTATCTCTTGCTATTTTTTCATACGACGTTTAATTAGGGAGTTATTAATGATTTTGTACTTTTTGGCCGAAATTTTTCTCTGAGTGTGATATTGTACATGGCCTATGTTGTAGACATTAACACATTACATCTTTTTTGTCTCTTGCTATTTCATCACACGACGTTTAATTACGGAGTTATTAATGATTTTGTACTTTTTGGCCGAAAATTTTCTCCGAGTGTGATATTGTACATGGCCTATGTTGTAGACAATAACACATTACATCTTTTTTGTCTCTTGCTATTTCATCATACGACGTATAATTATGGAGTTATTAATGATTTTGTACTTTTTGGCCAAAAATTTTCTATGTCCCACGAAAAACTTAAAAATTAATTCGAATGAAATTTCAAAAAAATAGTTTTTTTAATACTTTTATTATATTTTTTACGTCTTGTAGGGTCGGAAACCAACATGTTATTTTGATGTATTTTTTCGTCCCATGCATTTTTGGTTTCAGGTGATAGAATTATTTTCCACTAGGACCAATGCTCATCTATATTATATAAAGCTACTAGGCTGACTGACTGACTCACTCACTCACTCACTGACATAAATGTTTACCCACTTCCAAATGAGTTACAAACTTGATATTTGGCAAAAACACTCCTTTCACCTTGCAATCAACAGAAAAATTCCGAAAAGGTAGATTTTTTAATTTTCAACCCTACAAAAGATAAAACTAATAGGGGGAAAGTACAAATCTCCAGTAATATCTCTGAGTGTGATATTGTGCATGGCCTATGTTGTAGACATTAGCACATTACATCTTTTTTATCTCTTGCTATTTTTTCATACGACGTTTAATTAGGGAGTTATTATTGATTTTGTACTTTTTGGCCGAAAATTTTCTCTGAGTGTGATATTGTACATGGCCTATGTTGTAGACATTAACACATTACATCTTTTTTTTCTCTTGCTATTTTTTCATACGACGTTTAATTAGGGAGTTATTAATGATTTTGTACTTTTTGGCCGAAATATTTCTCTGAGTGTGATATTGTACATGGCCTATGTTGTAGACATTAACACATTAAATCTATTTTATCTCTTGCTATTTTTTCATACGACGTTTAATTAGGGAGTTATTAATGATTTTGTACTTTTTGGCCGAAATTTTTCTTTGAGTGTGATATTGTACATGGCCTATGTTGTAGACATTAACACATTACATCTTTTTTGTCTCTTGCTATTTCATCACACGACGTTTAATTACGGAGTTATTAATGATTTTGTACTTTTTGGCCGAAAATTTTCTCCGAGTGTGATATTGTACATGGCCTATGTTGTAGACATTAACACATTACATCTTTTTTTTCTCTTGCTATTTTTTCATACGACGTTTAATTAGGGAGTTATTAATGATTTTGTACTTTTTGGCCGAAATTTTTCTCTGAGTGTGATATTGTACATGGCCTATGTTGTAGACATTAACACATTAAATCTTTTTTATCTCTTGCTATTTTTTCATACGACGTTTAATTAGGGAGTTATTAATGATTTTGTACTTTTTGGCCGAAATTTTTCTCTGAGTGTGATATTGTACATGGCCTATGTTGTAGACATTAACACATTACATCTTTTTTGTCTCTTGCTATTTCATCACACGACGTTTAATTACGGAGTTATTAATGATTTTGTACTTTTTGGCCGAAAATTTTCTCCGAGTGTGATATTGTACATGGCCTATGTTGTAGACAATAACACATTACATCTTTTTTGTCTCTTGCTATTTCATCATACGACGTATAATTATGGAGTTATTAATGATTTTGCACTTTTTGGCCAAAAATTTTCTATGTCCCACGAAAAACTTAAAAATTAATTCGAATGAAATTTCAAAAAAATAGTTTTTTTAATACTTTTATTATATTTTTTACGTCTTGTAGGGTCGGAAACCAACATGTTATTTTGATGTATTTTTTCGTCCCATTCATTTTTGGTATGTTTACCCACTTCCAAATGAGTTACAAACTTGATATTTGGCAAAAACACTCCTTTCACCTTGCAATCAACAGAAAAATTCCGAAAAGGTACATTTTTTAATTTTCAACCCTACAAAAGATAAAACTAATAGGGGGGAAAGTACAAATCTCCAGTAATATCTCTGAGTGTGATATTGTGCATGGCCTATGTTGTAGACATTAGCACATTACATCTTTTTTATCTCTTGCTATTTTTTCATACGACGTTTAATTAGGGAGTTATTAATGATTTTGTACTTTTTGGCCGAAAATTTTCTCTGAGTGTGATATTGTACATGGCCTATGTTGTAGACATTAACACATTACATCTTTTTTTTCTCTTGCTATTTTTTCATACGACGTTTAATTAGGGAGTTATTAATGATTTTGTACTTTTTGGCCGAAATTTTTCTCTGAGTGTGATATTGTACATGGCCTATGTTGTAGACATTAACACATTACATCTTTTTTTTCTCTTGCTATTTTTTCATACGACGTTTAATTAGGGAGTTATTAATGATTTTGTACTTTTTGGCCGAAATTTTTCTCTGAGTGTGATATTGTACATGGCCTATGTTGTAGACATTAACACATTACATCTTTTTTGTCTCTTGCTATTTTTTCATACGACGTTTAATTAGGGAGTTATTAATGATTTTGTACTTTTTGGCCGAAATTTTTCTCTGAGTGTGATATTGTACATGGCCTATGTTGTAGACATTAACACATTACATCTTTTTTGTCTCTTGCTATTTCATCACACGACGTTTAATTACGGAGTTATTAATGATTTTGTACTTTTTGGCCGAAATTTTTCTTCGAGTGTGATATTGTACATGGCCTATGTTGTAGACAATAACACATTACATCTTTTTTGTCTCTTGCTATTTCATCATACGACGTATAATTATGGAGTTATTAATGATTTTGTACTTTTTGGCCAAAAATTTTCTATGTCCCACGAAAAACTTAAAAATTAATTCGAATGAAATTTCAAAAAAATAGTTTTTTTAATACTTTTATTATATTTTTTACGTCTTGTAGGGTCGGAAACCAACATGTTATTTTGATGTATTTTTTCGTCCCATGCATTTTTGGTTTCAGGTGATAGAATTATTTTCCACTAGGACCAATGCTCATCTATATTATATAAAGCTACTAGGCTGACTGACTGACTCACTCACTCACTCACTGACATAAATGTTTACCCACTTCCAAATGAGTTACAAACTTGATATTTGGCAAAAACACTCCTTTCACCTTGCAATCAACAGAAAAATTCCGAAAAGGTACATTTTTTAATTTTCAACCCTACAAAAGATAAAACTAATAGGGGGAAAGTACAAATCTCCAGTAATATCTCTGAGTGTGATATTGTGCATGGCCTATGTTGTAGACATTAGCACATTACATCTTTTTTATCTCTTGCTATTTTTTCATACGACGTTTAATTAGGGAGTTATTAATGATTTTGTACTTTTTGGCCGAAAATTTTCTCTGAGTGTGATATTGTACATGGCCTATGTTGTAGACATTAACACATTACATCTTTTTTTCTCTTGCTATTTTTTCATACGACGTTTAATTAGGGAGTTATTAATGATTTTGTACTTTTTGGCCGAAATTTTTCTCTGAGTGTGATATTGTACATGGCCTATGTTGTAGACATTAACACATTACATCTTTTTTGTCTCTTGCTATTTTTTCATACGACGTTTAATTAGGGAGTTATTAATGATTTTGTACTTTTTGGCCGAAATTTTTCTCTGAGTGTGATATTGTACATGGCCTATGTTGTAGACATTAACACATTACATCTTTTTTGTCTCTTGCTATTTCATCACACGACGTTTAAATACGGAGTTATTAATGATTTTGTACTTTTTGGCCGAAATTTTTCTCCGAGTGTGATATTGTACATGGCCTATGTTGTAGACAATAACACATTACATCTTTTTTGTCTCTTGCTATTTCATCATACGACGTATAATTATGGAGTTATTAATGATTTTGTACTTTTTGGCCAAAAATTTTCTATGTCCCACGAAAAACTTAAAAATTAATTCGAATGAAATTTCAAAAAAATAGTTTTTTTAATACTTTTATTATATTTTTTACGTCTTGTAGGGTCGGAAACCAACATGTTATTTTGATGTATTTTTTCGTCCCATGCATTTTTGGTTTCAGGTGATAGAATTATTTTCCACTAGGACCAATGCTCATCTATATTATATAAAGTTACTAGGCTGACTGACTCACTCACTCACTCACTGACATAAATGTTTACCCACTTCCAAATGAGTTACAAACTTGATATTTGGCAAAAACACCCCTTTCACCTTGCAATCAACAGAAAAATTCCGAAAAGGTACATTTTTTAATTTTCAACCCTACAAAAGATAAAACTAATAGGGGGAAAGTACAAATCTCCAGTAATATCTCTGAGTGTGATATTGTACATGGCCTATGTTGTAGACATTAGCACATTACATCTTTTTTATCTCTTGCTATTTTTTCATACGACGTTTAATTAGGGAGTTATTAATGATTTTGTACTTTTTGGCCGAAAATTTTCTCTGAGTGTGATATTGTACATGGCCTATGTTGTAGACATTAACACATTACATCTTTTTTTCTCTTGCTATTTTTTCATACGACGTTTAATTAGGGAGTTATTAATGATTTTGTACTTTTTGGCCGAAATTTTTCTCTGAGTGTGATATTGTACATGGCCTATGTTGTAGACATTAACACATTAAATCTTTTTTATCTCTTGCTATTTTTTCATACGACGTTTAATTAGGGAGTTATTAATGATTTTGTACTTTTTGGCCGAAATTTTTCTCTGAGTGTGATATTGTACATGGCCTATGTTGTAGACATTAACACATTACATCTTTTTTGTCTCTTGCTATTTCATCACACGACGTTTAATTACGGAGTTATTAATGATTTTGTACTTTTTGGCCGAAAATTTTCTCCGAGTGTGATATTGTACATGGCCTATGTTGTAGACAATAACACATTACATCTTTTTTGTCTCTTGCTATTTCATCATACGACGTATAATTATGGAGTTATTAATGATTTTGTACTTTTTGGCCAAAAATTTTCTATGTCCCACGAAAAACTTAAAAATTAATTCGAATGAAATTTCAAAAAAATAGTTTTTTTAATACTTTTATTATATTTTTTACGTCTTGTAGGGTCGGAAACCAACATGTTATTTTGATGTATTTTTTCGTCCCATGCATTTTTGGTTTCAGGTGATAGAATTATTTTCCACTAGGACCAATGCTCATCTATATTATATAAAGCTACTAGGCTGACTGACTGACTCACTCACTCACTCACTGACATAAATGTTTACCCACTTCCAAATGAGTTACAAACTTGATATTTGGCAAAAACACTCCTTTCACCTTGCAATCAACAGAAAAATTCCGAAAAGGTAGATTTTTTAATTTTCAACCCTACAAAAGATAAAACTAATAGGGGGAAAGTACAAATCTCCAGTAATATCTCTGAGTGTGATATTGTGCATGGCCTATGTTGTAGACATTAGCACATTACATCTTTTTTATCTCTTGCTATTTTTTCATACGACGTTTAATTAGGGAGTTATTATTGATTTTGTACTTTTTGGCCGAAAATTTTCTCTGAGTGTGATATTGTACATGGCCTATGTTGTAGACATTAACACATTACATCTTTTTTTTCTCTTGCTATTTTTTCATACGACGTTTAATTAGGGAGTTATTAATGATTTTGTACTTTTTGGCCGAAATATTTCTCTGAGTGTGATATTGTACATGGCCTATGTTGTAGACATTAACACATTAAATCTATTTTATCTCTTGCTATTTTTTCATACGACGTTTAATTAGGGAGTTATTAATGATTTTGTACTTTTTGGCCGAAATTTTTCTTTGAGTGTGATATTGTACATGGCCTATGTTGTAGACATTAACACATTACATCTTTTTTGTCTCTTGCTATTTCATCACACGACGTTTAATTACGGAGTTATTAATGATTTTGTACTTTTTGGCCGAAAATTTTCTCCGAGTGTGATATTGTACATGGCCTATGTTGTAGACAATAACACATTACATCTTTTTTGTCTCTTGCTATTTCATCATACGACGTATAATTATGGAGTTATTAATGATTTTGTACTTTTTGGCCAAAAATTTTCTATGTCCCACGAAAAACTTAAAAATTAATTCGAATGAAATTTCAAAAAAATAGTTTTTTTAATACTTTTATTATATTTTTTACGTCTTGTAGGGTCGGAAACCAACATGTTATTTTGTTGTATTTTTTCGTCCCATGCATTTTTGGTTTCAGGTGATAGAATTATTTTCCACTAGGACCAATGCTCATCTATATTATATAAAGCTACTAGGCTGACTGACTGACTCACTCACTCACTCACTGACATAAATGTTTACCCACTTCCAAATGAGTTACAAACTTGATATTTGGCAAAAAACACTCCTTTCACCTTGCAATCAACAGAAAAATTCCGAAAAGGTACATTTTTTAATTTTCAACCCTACAAAAGATAAAACTAATAGGGGGAAAGTACAAATCTCCAGTAATATCTCTGAGTGTGATATTGTGCATGGCCTATGTTGTAGACATTAGCACATTACATCTTTTTTTATCTCTTGCTATTTTTTCATACGACGTTTAATTAGGGAGTTATTAATGATTTTGTACTTTTTGGCCGAAAATTTTCTCTGAGTGTGATATTGTACATGGCCTATGTTGTAGACATTAACACATTACATCTTTTTTTTCTCTTGCTATTTTTTCATACGACGTTTAATTAGGGAGTTATTAATGATTTTGTACTTTTTGGCCGAAATTTTTCTCTGAGTGTGATATTGTACATGGCCTATGTTGTAGACATTAACACATTAAATCTTTTTTATCTCTTGCTATTTTTTCATACGACGTTTAATTAGGGAGTTATTAATGATTTTGTACTTTTTGGCCGAAATTTTTCTCTGAGTGTGATATTGTACATGGCCTATGTTGTAGACATTAACACATTACATCTTTTTTGTCTCTTGCTATTTCATCACACGACGTTTAATTACGGAGTTATTAATGATTTTGTACTTTTTGGCCGAAAATTTTCTCCGAGTGTGATATTGTACATGGCCTATGTTGTAGACAATAACACATTACATCTTTTTTGTCTCTTGCTATTTCATCATACGACGTATAATTATGGAGTTATTAATGATTTTGCACTTTTTGGCCAAAAATTTTCTATGTCCCACGAAAAACTTAAAAATTAATTCGAATGAAATTTCAAAAAAATAGTTTTTTTAATACTTTTATTATATTTTTTACGTCTTGTAGGGTCGGAAACCAACATGTTATTTTGATGTATTTTTTCGTCCCATGCATTTTTGGTATGTTTACCCACTTCCAAATGAGTTACAAACTTGATATTTGGCAAAAACACTCCTTTCACCTTGCAATCAACAGAAAAATTCCGAAAAGGTACATTTTTTAATTTTCAACCCTACAAAAGATAAAACTAATAGGGGGAAAGTACAAATCTCCAGTAATATCTCTGAGTGTGATATTGTGCATGGCCTATGTTGTAGACATTAGCACATTACATCTTTTTTATCTCTTGCTATTTTTTCATACGACGTTTAATTAGGGAGTTATTAATGATTTTGTACTTTTTGGCCGAAAATTTTCTCTGAGTGTGATATTGTACATGGCCTATGTTGTAGACATTAACACATTACATCTTTTTTTTCTCTTGCTATTTTTTCATACGACGTTTAATTAGGGAGTTATTAATGATTTTGTACTTTTTGGCCGAAATTTTTCTCTGAGTGTGATATTGTACATGGCCTATGTTGTAGACATTAACACATTACATCTTTTTTTTCTCTTGCTATTTTTTCATACGACGTTTAATTAGGGAGTTATTAATGATTTTGTACTTTTTGGCCGAAATTTTTCTCTGAGTGTGATATTGTACATGGCCTATGTTGTAGACATTAACACATTACATCTTTTTTGTCTCTTGCTATTTTTTCATACGACGTTTAATTAGGGAGTTATTAATGATTTTGTACTTTTTGGCCGAAATTTTTCTCTGAGTGTGATATTGTACATGGCCTATGTTGTAGACATTAACACATTACATCTTTTTTGTCTCTTGCTATTTCATCACACGACGTTTAATTACGGAGTTATTAATGATTTTGTACTTTTTGGCCGAAATTTTTCTTCGAGTGTGATATTGTACATGGCCTATGTTGTAGACAATAACACATTACATCTTTTTTGTCTCTTGCTATTTCATCATACGACGTATAATTATGGAGTTATTAATGATTTTGTACTTTTTGGCCAAAAATTTTCTATGTCCCACGAAAAACTTAAAAATTAATTCGAATGAAATTTCAAAAAAATAGTTTTTTTAATACTTTTATTATATTTTTTACGTCTTGTAGGGTCGGAAACCAACATGTTATTTTGATGTATTTTTTCGTCCCATGCATTTTTGGTTTCAGGTGATAGAATTATTTTCCACTAGGACCAATGCTCATCTATATTATATAAAGCTACTAGGCTGACTGACTGACTCACTCACTCACTCACTGACATAAATGTTTACCCACTTCCAAATGAGTTACAAACTTGATATTTGGCAAAAACACTCCTTTCACCTTGCAATCAACAGAAAAATTCCGAAAAGGTACATTTTTTAATTTTCAACCCTACAAAAGATAAAACTAATAGGGGGAAAGTACAAATCTCCAGTAATATCTCTGAGTGTGATATTGTGCATGGCCTATGTTGTAGACATTAGCACATTACATCTTTTTTATCTCTTGCTATTTTTTCATACGACGTTTAATTAGGGAGTTATTAATGATTTTGTACTTTTTGGCCGAAAATTTTCTCTGAGTGTGATATTGTACATGGCCTATGTTGTAGACATTAACACATTACATCTTTTTTTTCTCTTGCTATTTTTTCATACGACGTTTAATTAGGGAGTTATTAATGATTTTGTACTTTTTGGCCGAAATTTTTCTCTGAGTGTGATATTGTACATGGCCTATGTTGTAGACATTAACACATTACATCTTTTTTTTCTCTTGCTATTTTTTCATACGACGTTTAATTAGGGAGTTATTAATGATTTTGTACTTTTTGGCCGAAATTTTTCTCTGAGTGTGATATTGTACATGGCCTATGTTGTAGACATTAACACATTACATCTTTTTTGTCTCTTGCTATTTTTTCATACGACGTTTAATTAGGGAGTTATTAATGATTTTGTACTTTTTGGCCGAAATTTTTCTCTGAGTGTGATATTGTACATGGCCTATGTTGTAGACATTAACACATTACATCTTTTTTGTCTCTTGCTATTTCATCACACGACGTTTAATTACGGAGTTATTAATGATTTTGTACTTTTTGGCCGAAATTTTTCTTCGAGTGTGATATTGTACATGGCCTATGTTGTAGACAATAACACATTACATCTTTTTTGTCTCTTGCTATTTCATCATACGACGTATAATTATGGAGTTATTAATGATTTTGTACTTTTTGGCCAAAAATTTTCTATGTCCCACGAAAAACTTAAAAATTAATTCGAATGAAATTTCAAAAAAATAGTTTTTTTAATACTTTTATTATATTTTTTACGTCTTGTAGGGTCGGAAACCAACATGTTATTTTGATGTATTTTTTCGTCCCATGCATTTTTGGTTTCAGGTGATAGAATTATTTTCCACTAGGACCAATGCTCATCTATATTATATAAAGCTACTAGGCTGACTGACTGACTCACTCACTCACTCACTGACATAAATGTTTACCCACTTCCAAATGAGTTACAAACTTGATATTTGGCAAAAACACTCCTTTCACCTTGCAATCAACAGAAAAATTCCGAAAAGGTACATTTTTTAATTTTCAACCCTACAAAAGATAAAACTAATAGGGGGAAAGTACAAATCTCCAGTAATATCTCTGAGTGTGATATTGTGCATGGCCTATGTTGTAGACATTAGCACATTACATCTTTTTTATCTCTTGCTATTTTTTCATACGACGTTTAATTAGGGAGTTATTAATGATTTTGTACTTTTTGGCCGAAAATTTTCTCTGAGTGTGATATTGTACATGGCCTATGTTGTAGACATTAACACATTACATCTTTTTTTTCTCTTGCTATTTTTTCATACGACGTTTAATTAGGGAGTTATTAATGATTTTGTACTTTTTGGCCGAAATTTTTCTCTGAGTGTGATATTGTACATGGCCTATGTTGTAGACATTAACACATTAAATCTTTTTTATCTCTTGCTATTTTTTCATACGACGTTTAATTAGGGAGTTATTAATGATTTTGTACTTTTTGGCCGAAATTTTTCTCTGAGTGTGATATTGTACATGGCCTATGTTGTAGACATTAACACATTACATCTTTTTTGTCTCTTGCTATTTCATCACACGACGTTTAATTACGGAGTTATTAATGATTTTGTACTTTTTGGCCGAAAATTTTCTCCGAGTGTGATATTGTACATGGCCTATGTTGTAGACAATAACACATTACATCTTTTTTGTCTCTTGCTATTTCATCATACGACGTATAATTATGGAGTTATTAATGATTTTGTACTTTTTGGCCAAAAATTTTCTATGTCCCACGAAAAACTTAAAAATTAATTCGAATGAAATTTCAAAAAAATAGTTTTTTTAATACTTTTATTATATTTTTTACGTCTTGTAGGGTCGGAAACCAACATGTTATTTTGATGTATTTTTTCGTCCCATGCATTTTTGGTTTCAGGTGATAGAATTATTTTCCACTAGGACCAATGCTCATCTATATTATATAAAGCTACTAGGCTGACTGACTGACTCACTCACTCACTCACTGACATAAATGTTTACCCACTTCCAAATGAGTTACAAACTTGATATTTGGCAAAAACACTCCTTTCACCTTGCAATCAACAGAAAAATTCCGAAAAGGTAGATTTTTTAATTTTCAACCCTACAAAAGATAAAACTAATAGGGGGAAAGTACAAATCTCCAGTAATATCTCTGAGTGTGATATTGTGCATGGCCTATGTTGTAGACATTAGCACATTACATCTTTTTTATCTCTTGCTATTTTTTCATACGACGTTTAATTAGGGAGTTATTATTGATTTTGTACTTTTTGGCCGAAAATTTTCTCTGAGTGTGATATTGTACATGGCCTATGTTGTAGACATTAACACATTACATCTTTTTTTTCTCTTGCTATTTTTTCATACGACGTTTAATTAGGGAGTTATTAATGATTTTGTACTTTTTGGCCGAAATATTTCTCTGAGTGTGATATTGTACATGGCCTATGTTGTAGACATTAACACATTAAATCTATTTTATCTCTTGCTATTTTTTCATACGACGTTTAATTAGGGAGTTATTAATGATTTTGTACTTTTTGGCCGAAATTTTTCTTTGAGTGTGATATTGTACATGGCCTATGTTGTAGACATTAACACATTACATCTTTTTTGTCTCTTGCTATTTCATCACACGACGTTTAATTACGGAGTTATTAATGATTTTGTACTTTTTGGCCGAAAATTTTCTCCGAGTGTGATATTGTACATGGCCTATGTTGTAGACAATAACACATTACATCTTTTTTGTCTCTTGCTATTTCATCATACGACGTATAATTATGGAGTTATTAATGATTTTGTACTTTTTGGCCAAAAATTTTCTATGTCCCACGAAAAACTTAAAAATTAATTCGAATGAAATTTCAAAAAAATAGTTTTTTTAATACTTTTATTATATTTTTTACGTCTTGTAGGGTCGGAAACCAACATGTTATTTTGTTGTATTTTTTCGTCCCATGCATTTTTGGTTTCAGGTGATAGAATTATTTTCCACTAGGACCAATGCTCATCTATATTATATAAAGCTACTAGGCTGACTGACTGACTCACTCACTCACTCACTGACATAAATGTTTACCCACTTCCAAATGAGTTACAAACTTGATATTTGGCAAAAAACACTCCTTTCACCTTGCAATCAACAGAAAAATTCCGAAAAGGTACATTTTTTAATTTTCAACCCTACAAAAGATAAAACTAATAGGGGGAAAGTACAAATCTCCAGTAATATCTCTGAGTGTGATATTGTGCATGGCCTATGTTGTAGACATTAGCACATTACATCTTTTTTTATCTCTTGCTATTTTTTCCTACGACGTTTAATTAGGGAGTTATTAATGATTTTGTACTTTTTGGCCGAAAATTTTCTCTGAGTGTGATATTGTACATGGCCTATGTTGTAGACATTAACACATTACATCTTTTTTTTCTCTTGCTATTTTTTCATACGACGTTTAATTAGGGAGTTATTAATGATTTTGTACTTTTTGGCCGAAATTTTTCTCTGAGTGTGATATTGTACATGGCCTATGTTGTAGACATTAACACATTAAATCTTTTTTATCTCTTGCTATTTTTTCATACGACGTTTAATTAGGGAGTTATTAATGATTTTGTACTTTTTGGCCGAAATTTTTCTCTGAGTGTGATATTGTACATGGCCTATGTTGTAGACATTAACACATTACATCTTTTTTGTCTCTTGCTATTTCATCACACGACGTTTAATTACGGAGTTATTAATGATTTTGTACTTTTTGGCCGAAAATTTTCTCCGAGTGTGATATTGTACATGGCCTATGTTGTAGACAATAACACATTACATCTTTTTTGTCTCTTGCTATTTCATCATACGACGTATAATTATGGAGTTATTAATGATTTTGCACTTTTTGGCCAAAAATTTTCTATGTCCCACGAAAAACTTAAAAATTAATTCGAATGAAATTTCAAAAAAATAGTTTTTTTAATACTTTTATTATATTTTTTACGTCTTGTAGGGTCGGAAACCAACATGTTATTTTGATGTATTTTTTCGTCCCATGCATTTTTGGTATGTTTACCCACTTCCAAATGAGTTACAAACTTGATATTTGGCAAAAACACTCCTTTCACCTTGCAATCAACAGAAAAATTCCGAAAAGGTACATTTTTTAATTTTCAACCCTACAAAAGATAAAACTAATAGGGGGAAAGTACAAATCTCCAGTAATATCTCTGAGTGTGATATTGTGCATGGCCTATGTTGTAGACATTAGCACATTACATCTTTTTTATCTCTTGCTATTTTTTCATACGACGTTTAATTAGGGAGTTATTAATGATTTTGTACTTTTTGGCCGAAAATTTTCTCTGAGTGTGATATTGTACATGGCCTATGTTGTAGACATTAACACATTACATCTTTTTTTTCTCTTGCTATTTTTTCATACGACGTTTAATTAGGGAGTTATTAATGATTTTGTACTTTTTGGCCGAAATTTTTCTCTGAGTGTGATATTGTACATGGCCTATGTTGTAGACATTAACACATTACATCTTTTTTTTCTCTTGCTATTTTTTCATACGACGTTTAATTAGGGAGTTATTAATGATTTTGTACTTTTTGGCCGAAATTTTTCTCTGAGTGTGATATTGTACATGGCCTATGTTGTAGACATTAACACATTACATCTTTTTTGTCTCTTGCTATTTTTTCATACGACGTTTAATTAGGGAGTTATTAATGATTTTGTACTTTTTGGCCGAAATTTTTCTCTGAGTGTGATATTGTACATGGCCTATGTTGTAGACATTAACACATTACATCTTTTTTGTCTCTTGCTATTTCATCACACGACGTTTAATTACGGAGTTATTAATGATTTTGTACTTTTTGGCCGAAATTTTTCTTCGAGTGTGATATTGTACATGGCCTATGTTGTAGACAATAACACATTACATCTTTTTTGTCTCTTGCTATTTCATCATACGACGTATAATTATGGAGTTATTAATGATTTTGTACTTTTTGGCCAAAAATTTTCTATGTCCCACGAAAAACTTAAAAATTAATTCGAATGAAATTTCAAAAAAATAGTTTTTTTAATACTTTTATTATATTTTTTACGTCTTGTAGGGTCGGAAACCAACATGTTATTTTGATGTATTTTTTCGTCCCATGCATTTTTGGTTTCAGGTGATAGAATTATTTTCCACTAGGACCAATGCTCATCTATATTATATAAAGCTACTAGGCTGACTGACTGACTCACTCACTCACTCACTGACATAAATGTTTACCCACTTCCAAATGAGTTACAAACTTGATATTTGGCAAAAACACTCCTTTCACCTTGCAATCAACAGAAAAATTCCGAAAAGGTACATTTTTTAATTTTCAACCCTACAAAAGATAAAACTAATAGGGGGAAAGTACAAATCTCCAGTAATATCTCTGAGTGTGATATTGTGCATGGCCTATGTTGTAGACATTAGCACATTACATCTTTTTTATCTCTTGCTATTTTTTCATACGACGTTTAATTAGGGAGTTATTAATGATTTTGTACTTTTTGGCCGAAAATTTTCTCTGAGTGTGATATTGTACATGGCCTATGTTGTAGACATTAACACATTACATCTTTTTTTCTCTTGCTATTTTTTCATACGACGTTTAATTAGGGAGTTATTAATGATTTTGTACTTTTTGGCCGAAATTTTTCTCTGAGTGTGATATTGTACATGGCCTATGTTGTAGACATTAACACATTACATCTTTTTTGTCTCTTGCTATTTTTTCATACGACGTTTAATTAGGGAGTTATTAATGATTTTGTACTTTTTGGCCGAAATTTTTCTCTGAGTGTGATATTGTACATGGCCTATGTTGTAGACATTAACACATTACATCTTTTTTGTCTCTTGCTATTTCATCACACGACGTTTAAATACGGAGTTATTAATGATTTTGTACTTTTTGGCCGAAATTTTTCTCCGAGTGTGATATTGTACATGGCCTATGTTGTAGACAATAACACATTACATCTTTTTTGTCTCTTGCTATTTCATCATACGACGTATAATTATGGAGTTATTAATGATTTTGTACTTTTTGGCCAAAAATTTTCTATGTCCCACGAAAAACTTAAAAATTAATTCGAATGAAATTTCAAAAAAATAGTTTTTTTAATACTTTTATTATATTTTTTACGTCTTGTAGGGTCGGAAACCAACATGTTATTTTGATGTATTTTTTCGTCCCATGCATTTTTGGTTTCAGGTGATAGAATTATTTTCCACTAGGACCAATGCTCATCTATATTATATAAAGCTACTAGGCTGACTGACTGACTCACTCACTCACTCACTGACATAAATGTTTACCCACTTCCAAATGAGTTACAAACTTGATATTTGGCAAAAACACCCCTTTCACCTTGCAATCAACAGAAAAATTCCGAAAAGGTACATTTTTTAATTTTCAACCCTACAAAAGATAAAACTAATAGGGGGAAAGTACAAATCTCCAGTAATATCTCTGAGTGTGATATTGTGCATGGCCTATGTTGTAGACATTAGCACATTACATCTTTTTTATCTCTTGCTATTTTTTCATACGACGTTTAATTAGGGAGTTATTAATGATTTTGTACTTTTTGGCCGAAAATTTTCTCTGAGTGTGATATTGTACATGGCCTATGTTGTAGACATTAACACATTACATCTTTTTTTCTCTTGCTATTTTTTCATACGACGTTTAATTAGGGAGTTATTAATGATTTTGTACTATCTGGCCGAAATTTTTCTCTGAGTGTGATATTGTACATGGCCTATGTTGTAGACATTAACACATTACATCTTTTTTGTCTCTTGCTATTTTTTCATACGACGTTTAATTAGGGAGTTATTAATGATTTTGTACTTTTTGGCCGAAAATTTTCTCTGAGTGTGATATTGTACATGGCCTATGTTGTAGACATTAACACATTACATCTTTTTTGTCTCTTGCTAT
Organism: Meconema thalassinum; assembly: GCA_946902985.2. Classification (NCBI taxonomy): domain Eukaryota; kingdom Metazoa; phylum Arthropoda; class Insecta; order Orthoptera; family Tettigoniidae; genus Meconema; species Meconema thalassinum. The sequence goes on along the minus strand of OX336395.1, from coordinate 16,066,970 downwards.
TTCATCACACGACGTTTAAATACGGAGTTATTAATGATTTTGTACTTTTTGGCCGAAATTTTTCTCCGAGTGTGATATTGTACATGGCCTATGTTGTAGACAATAACACATTACATCTTTTTTGTCTCTTGCTATTTCATCATACGACGTATAATTATGGAGTTATTAATGATTTTGTACTTTTTGGCCAAAAATTTTCTATGTCCCACGAAAAACTTAAAAATTAATTCGAATGAAATTTCAAAAAAATAGTTTTTTTAATACTTTTATTATATTTTTTACGTCTTGTAGGGTCGGAAACCAACATGTTATTTTGATGTATTTTTTCGTCCCATGCATTTTTGGTTTCAGGTGATAGAATTATTTTCCACTAGGACCAATGCTCATCTATATTATATAAAGCTACTAGGCTGACTGACTGACTCACTCACTCACTCACTGACATAAATGTTTACCCACTTCCAAATGAGTTACAAACTTGATATTTGGCAAAAAACACTCCTTTCACCTTGCAATCAACAGAAAAATTCCGAAAAGGTACATTTTTTAATTTTCAACCCTACAAAAGATAAAACTAATAGGGGGAAAGTACAAATCTCCAGTAATATCTCTGAGTGTGATATTGTGCATGGCCTATGTTGTAGACATTAGCACATTACATCTTTTTTATCTCTTGCTATTTTTTCATACGACGTTTAATTAGGGAGTTATTAATGATTTTGTACTTTTTGGCCGAAAATTTTCTCTGAGTGTGATATTGTACATGGCCTATGTTGTAGACATTAACACATTACATCTTTTTTTTCTCTTGCTATTTTTTCATACGACGTTTAATTAGGGAGTTATTAATGATTTTGTACTTTTTGGCCGAAATTTTTCTCTGAGTGTGATATTGTACATGGCCTATGTTGTAGACATTAACACATTAAATCTTTTTTATCTCTTGCTATTTTTTCATACGACGTTTAATTAGGGAGTTATTAATGATTTTGTACTTTTTGGCCGAAATTTTTCTCTGAGTGTGATATTGTACATGGCCTATGTTGTAGACATTAACACATTACATCTTTTTTGTCTCTTGCTATTTCATCACACGACGTTTAATTACGGAGTTATTAATGATTTTGTACTTTTTGGCCGAAATTTTTCTCCGAGTGTGATATTGTACATGGCCTATGTTGTAGACAATAACACATTACATCTTTTTTGTCTCTTGCTATTTCATCATACGACGTATAATTATGGAGTTATTAATGATTTTGTACTTTTTGGCCAAACATTTTCTATGTCCCACGAAAAACTTAAAAATTAATTCGAATGAAATTTCAAAAAAATAGTTTTTTTAATACTTTTATTATATTTTTTACGTCTTGTAGGGTCGGAAACCAACATGTTATTTTGATGTATTTTTTCGTCCCATGCATTTTTGGTTTCAGGTGATAGAATTATTTTCCACTAGGACCAATGCTCATCTATATTATATAAAGCTACTAGGCTGACTGACTGACTCACTCACTCACTCACTGACATAAATGTTTACCACTTCCAAATGAGTTACAAACTTGATATTTGGCAAAAACACTCCTTTCACCTTGCAATCAACAGAAAAATTCCGAAAAGGTACATTTTTTAATTTTCAACCCTACAAAAGATAAAACTAATAGGGGGAAAGTACAAATCTCCAGTAATATCTCTGAGTGTGATATTGTGCATGGCCTATGTTGTAGACATTAGCACATTACATCTTTTTTATCTCTTGCTATTTTTTCATACGACGTTTAATTAGGGAGTTATTAATGATTTTGTACTTTTTGGCCGACATTTTTCTCTGAGTGTGATATTGTACATGGCCTATGTTGTAGACATTAACACATTACATCTTTTTTTCTCTTGCTATTTTTTCATACGACGTTTAATTAGGGAGTTATTAATGATTTTGTACTTTTTGGCCGAAATATTTCTCTGAGTGTGATATTGTACATGGCCTATGTTGTAGACATTAACACATTAAATCTTTTTTATCTCTTGCTATTTTTTCATACGACGTTTAATTAGGGAGTTATTAATGATTTTGTACTTTTTGGCCGAAATTTTTCTCTGAGTGTGATATTGTACATGGCCTATGTTGTAGACATTAACACATTACATCTTTTTTGTCTCTTGCTATTTCATCACACGACGTTTAATTACGGAGTTATTAATGATTTTGTACTTTTTGGCCGAAAATTTTCTCCGAGTGTGATATTGTACATGGCCTATGTTGTAGACAATAACACATTACATCTTTTTTGTCTCTTGCTATTTCATCATACGACGTATAATTATGGAGTTATTAATGATTTTGTACTTTTTGGCCAAAAATTTTCTATGTCCCACGAAAAACTTAAAAATTAATTCGAATGAAATTTCAAAAAAATAGTTTTTTTAATACTTTTATTATATTTTTTACGTCTTGTAGGGTCGGAAACCAACATGTTATTTTGATGTATTTTTTCGTCCCATGCATTTTTGGTATGTTTACCCACTTCCAAATGAGTTACAAACTTGATATTTGGCAAAAACACTCCTTTCACCTTGCAATCAACAGAAAAATTCCGAAAAGGTACATTTTTTAATTTTCAACCCTACAAAAGATAAAACTAATAGGGGGAAAGTACAAATCTCCAGTAATATCTCTGAGTGTGATATTGTGCATGGCCTATGTTGTAGACATTAGCACATTACATCTTTTTTATCTCTTGCTATTTTTTCATACGACGTTTAATTAGGGAGTTATTAATGATTTTGTACTTTTTGGCCGAAATTTTTCTCTGAGTGTGATATTGTACATGGCCTATGTTGTAGACATTAACACATTACATCTTTTTTTTCTCTTGCTATTTTTTCATACGACGTTTAATTAGGGAGTTATTAATGATTTTGTACTTTTTGGCCGAAATTTTTCTCTGAGTGTGATATTGTACATGGCCTATGTTGTAGACATTAACACATTACATCTTTTTTTCTCTTGCTATTTTTTCATACGACGTTTAATTAGGGAGTTATTAATGATTTTGTACTTTTTGGCCGAAATTTTTCTCTGAGTGTGATATTGTACATGGCCTATGTTGTAGACATTAACACATTACATCTTTTTTGTCTCTTGCTATTTTTTCATACGACGTTTAATTAGGGAGTTATTAATGATTTTGTACTTTTTGGCCGAAATTTTTCTCTGAGTGTGATATTGTACATGGCCTATGTTGTAGACATTAACACATTACATCTTTTTTGTCTCTTGCTATTTCATCACACGACGTTTAATTACGGAGTTATTAATGATTTTGTACTTTTTGGCCGAAATTTTTCTCCGAGTGTGATATTGTACATGGCCTATGTTGTAGACAATAACACATTACATCTTTTTTGTCTCTTGCTATTTCATCATACGACGTTTAATTACGGAGTTATTAATGATTTTGTACTTTTTGGCCGAAAATTTTCTCCGAGTGTGATATTGTACATGGCCTATGTTGTAGACATTAACACATTACATCTTTTTTGTCTCTTGCTATTTCATCATACGACGTATAATTATGGAGTTATTAATGATTTTGTACTTTTTGGCCAAAAATTTTCTATGTCCCACGAAAAACTTAAAAATTAATTCGAATGAAATTTCAAAAAAATAGTTTTTTTAATACTTTTATTATATTTTTTACGTCTTGTAGGGTCGGAAACCAACATGTTATTTTGTTGTATTTTTTCGTCCCATGCATTTTTGGTTTCAGGTGATAGAATTATTTTCCACTAGGACCAATGCTCATCTATATTATATAAAGCTACTAGGCTGACTGACTGACTCACTCACTCACTCACTGACATAAATGTTTACCCACTTCCAAATGAGTTACAAACTTGATATTTGGCAAAAAACACTCCTTTCACCTTGCAATCAACAGAAAAATTCCGAAAAGGTACATTTTTTAATTTTCAACCCTACAAAAGATAAAACTAATAGGGGGAAAGTACAAATCTCCAGTAATATCTCTGAGTGTGATATTGTGCATGGCCTATGTTGTAGACATTAGCACATTACATCTTTTTTATCTCTTGCTATTTTTTCATACGACGTTTAATTAGGGAGTTATTAATGATTTTGTACTTTTTGGCCGAAAATTTTCTCTGAGTGTGATATTGTACATGGCCTATGTTGTAGACATTAACACATTACATCTTTTTTTTCTCTTGCTATTTTTTCATACGACGTTTAATTAGGGAGTTATTAATGATTTTGTACTTTTTGGCCGAAATTTTTCTCTGAGTGTGATATTGTACATGGCCTATGTTGTAGACATTAACACATTAAATCTTTTTTATCTCTTGCTATTTTTTCATACGACGTTTAATTAGGGAGTTATTAATGATTTTGTACTTTTTGGCCGAAATTTTTCTCTGAGTGTGATATTGTACATGGCCTATGTTGTAGACATTAACACATTACATCTTTTTTGTCTCTTGCTATTTCATCACACGACGTTTAATTACGGAGTTATTAATGATTTTGTACTTTTTGGCCGAAAATTTTCTCCGAGTGTGATATTGTACATGGCCTATGTTGTAGACAATAACACATTACATCTTTTTTGTCTCTTGCTATTTCATCATACGACGTATAATTATGGAGTTATTAATGATTTTGTACTTTTTGGCCAAAAATTTTCTATGTCCCACGAAAAACTTAAAAATTAATTCGAATGAAATTTCAAAAAAATAGTTTTTTTAATACTTTTATTATATTTTTTACGTCTTGTAGGGTCGGAAACCAACATGTTATTTTGATGTATTTTTTCGTCCCATGCATTTTTGGTTTCAGGTGATAGAATTATTTTCCACTAGGACCAATGCTCATCTATATTATATAAAGCTACTAGGCTGACTGACTGACTCACTCACTCACTCACTGACATAAATGTTTACCCACTTCCAAATGAGTTACAAACTTGATATTTGGCAAAAACACTCCTTTCACCTTGCAATCAACAGAAAAATTCCGAAAAGGTAGATTTTTTAATTTTCAACCCTACAAAAGATAAAACTAATAGGGGGAAAGTACAAATCTCCAGTAATATCTCTGAGTGTGATATTGTGCACGGCCTATGTTGTAGACATTAGCACATTACATCTTTTTTATCTCTTGCTATTTTTTCATACGACGTTTAATTAGGGAGTTATTATTGATTTTGTACTTTTTGGCCGAAAATTTTCTCTGAGTGTGATATTGTACATGGCCTATGTTGTAGACATTAACACATTACATCTTTTTTTTCTCTTGCTATTTTTTCATACGACGTTTAATTAGGGAGTTATTAATGATTTTGTACTTTTTGGCCGAAATATTTCTCTGAGTGTGATATTGTACATGGCCTATGTTGTAGACATTAACACATTAAATCTATTTTATCTCTTGCTATTTTTTCATACGACGTTTAATTAGGGAGTTATTAATGATTTTGTACTTTTTGGCCGAAATTTTTCTTTGAGTGTGATATTGTACATGGCCTATGTTGTAGACATTAATACATTACATCTTTTTTGTCTCTTGCTATTTCATCACACGACGTTTAATTACGGAGTTATTAATGATTTTGTACTTTTTGGCCGAAAATTTTCTCCGAGTGTGATATTGTACATGGCCTATGTTGTAGACAATAACACATTACATCTTTTTTGTCTCTTGCTATTTCATCATACGACGTATAATTATGGAGTTATTAATGATTTTGTACTTTTTGGCCAAAAATTTTCTATGTCCCACGAAAAACTTAAAAATTAATTCGAATGAAATTTCAAAAAAATAGTTTTTTTAATACTTTTATTATATTTTTTACGTCTTGTAGGGTCGGAAACCAACATGTTATTTTGTTGTATTTTTTCGTCCCATGCATTTTTGGTTTCAGGTGATAGAATTATTTTCCACTAGGACCAATGCTCATCTATATTATATAAAGCTACTAGGCTGACTGACTGACTCACTCACTCACTCACTGACATAAATGTTTACCCACTTCCAAATGAGTTACAAACTTGATATTTGGCAAAAAACACTCCTTTCACCTTGCAATCAACAGAAAAATTCCGAAAAGGTACATTTTTTAATTTTCAACCCTACAAAAGATAAAACTAATAGGGGGAAAGTACAAATCTCCAGTAATATCTCTGAGTGTGATATTGTGCATGGCCTATGTTGTAGACATTAGCACATTACATCTTTTTTTATCTCTTGCTATTTTTTCATACGACGTTTAATTAGGGAGTTATTAATGATTTTGTACTTTTTGGCCGAAAATTTTCTCTGAGTGTGATATTGTACATGGCCTATGTTGTAGACATTAACACATTACATCTTTTTTTTCTCTTGCTATTTTTTCATACGACGTTTAATTAGGGAGTTATTAATGATTTTGTACTTTTTGGCCGAAATTTTTCTCTGAGTGTGATATTGTACATGGCCTATGTTGTAGACATTAACACATTAAATCTTTTTTATCTCTTGCTATTTTTTCATACGACGTTTAATTAGGGAGTTATTAATGATTTTGTACTTTTTGGCCGAAATTTTTCTCTGAGTGTGATATTGTACATGGCCTATGTTGTAGACATTAACACATTACATCTTTTTTGTCTCTTGCTATTTCATCACACGACGTTTAATTACGGAGTTATTAATGATTTTGTACTTTTTGGCCGAAAATTTTCTCCGAGTGTGATATTGTACATGGCCTATGTTGTAGACAATAACACATTACATCTTTTTTGTCTCTTGCTATTTCATCATACGACGTATAATTATGGAGTTATTAATGATTTTGCACTTTTTGGCCAAAAATTTTCTATGTCCCACGAAAAACTTAAAAATTAATTCGAATGAAATTTCAAAAAAATAGTTTTTTTAATACTTTTATTATATTTTTTACGTCTTGTAGGGTCGGAAACCAACATGTTATTTTGATGTATTTTTTCGTCCCATGCATTTTTGGTATGTTTACCCACTTCCAAATGAGTTACAAACTTGATATTTGGCAAAAACACTCCTTTCACCTTGCAATCAACAGAAAAATTCCGAAAAGGTACATTTTTTAATTTTCAACCCTACAAAAGATAAAACTAATAGGGGGAAAGTACAAATCTCCAGTAATATCTCTGAGTGTGATATTGTGCATGGCCTATGTTGTAGACATTAGCACATTACATCTTTTTTATCTCTTGCTATTTTTTCATACGACGTTTAATTAGGGAGTTATTAATGATTTTGTACTTTTTGGCCGAAAATTTTCTCTGAGTGTGATATTGTACATGGCCTATGTTGTAGACATTAACACATTACATCTTTTTTTTCTCTTGCTATTTTTTCATACGACGTTTAATTAGGGAGTTATTAATGATTTTGTACTTTTTGGCCGAAATTTTTCTCTGAGTGTGATATTGTACATGGCCTATGTTGTAGACATTAACACATTACATCTTTTTTTTCTCTTGCTATTTTTTCATACGACGTTTAATTAGGGAGTTATTAATGATTTTGTACTTTTTGGCCGAAATTTTTCTCTGAGTGTGATATTGTACATGGCCTATGTTGTAGACATTAACACATTACATCTTTTTTGTCTCTTGCTATTTTTTCATACGACGTTTAATTAGGGAGTTATTAATGATTTTGTACTTTTTGGCCGAAATTTTTCTCTGAGTGTGATATTGTACATGGCCTATGTTGTAGACATTAACACATTACATCTTTTTTGTCTCTTGCTATTTCATCACACGACGTTTAATTACGGAGTTATTAATGATTTTGTACTTTTTGGCCGAAATTTTTCTTCGAGTGTGATATTGTACATGGCCTATGTTGTAGACAATAACACATTACATCTTTTTTGTCTCTTGCTATTTCATCATACGACGTATAATTATGGAGTTATTAATGATTTTGTACTTTTTGGCCAAAAATTTTCTATGTCCCACGAAAAACTTAAAAATTAATTCGAATGAAATTTCAAAAAAATAGTTTTTTTAATACTTTTATTATATTTTTTACGTATTGTAGGGTCGGAAACCAACATGTTATTTTGATGTATTTTTTCGTCCCATGCATTTTTGGTTTCAGGTGATAGAATTATTTTCCACTAGGACCAATGCTCATCTATATTATATAAAGCTACTAGGCTGACTGACTGACTCACTCACTCACTCGCTGACATAAATGTTTACCCACTTCCAAATGAGTTACAAACTTGATATTTGGCAAAAACACTCCTTTCACCTTGCAATCAACAGAAAAATTCCGAAAAGGTACATTTTTTAATTTTCAACCCTACAAAAGATAAAACTAATAGGGGGAAAGTACAAATCTCCAGTAATATCTCTGAGTGTGATATTGTGCATGGCCTATGTTGTAGACATTAGCACATTACATCTTTTTTATCTCTTGCTATTTTTTCATACGACGTTTAATTAGGGAGTTATTAATGATTTTGTACTTTTTGGCCGAAAATTTTCTCTGAGTGTGATATTGTACATGGCCTATGTTGTAGACATTAACACATTACATCTTTTTTTCTCTTGCTATTTTTTCATACGACGTTTAATTAGGGAGTTATTAATGATTTTGTACTTTTTGGCCGAAATTTTTCTCTGAGTGTGATATTGTACATGGCCTATGTTGTAGACATTAACACATTACATCTTTTTTGTCTCTTGCTATTTTTTCATACGACGTTTAATTAGGGAGTTATTAATGATTTTGTACTTTTTGGCCGAAATTTTTCTCTGAGTGTGATATTGTACATGGCCTATGTTGTAGACATTAACACATTACATCTTTTTTGTCTCTTGCTATTTCATCACACGACGTTTAAATACGGAGTTATTAATGATTTTGTACTTTTTGGCCGAAATTTTTCTCCGAGTGTGATATTGTACATGGCCTATGTTGTAGACAATAACACATTACATCTTTTTTGTCTCTTGCTATTTCATCATACGACGTATAATTATGGAGTTATTAATGATTTTGTACTTTTTGGCCAAAAATTTTCTATGTCCCACGAAAAACTTAAAAATTAATTCGAATGAAATTTCAAAAAAATAGTTTTTTTAATACTTTTATTATATTTTTTACGTCTTGTAGGGTCGGAAACCAACATGTTATTTTGATGTATTTTTTCGTCCCATGCATTTTTGGTTTCAGGTGATAGAATTATTTTCCACTAGGACCAATGCTCATCTATATTATATAAAGCTACTAGGCTGACTGACTGACTCACTCACTCACTCACTGACATAAATGTTTACCCACTTCCAAATGAGTTACAAACTTGATATTTGGCAAAAACACCCCTTTCACCTTGCAATCAACAGAAAAATTCCGAAAAGGTACATTTTTTAATTTTCAACCCTACAAAAGATAAAACTAATAGGGGGAAAGTACAAATCTCCAGTAATATCTCTGAGTGTGATATTGTGCATGGCCTATGTTGTAGACATTAGCACATTACATCTTTTTTATCTCTTGCTATTTTTTCATACGACGTTTAATTAGGGAGTTATTAATGATTTTGTACTTTTTGGCCGAAAATTTTCTCTGAGTGTGATATTGTACATGGCCTATGTTGTAGACATTAACACATTACATCTTTTTTTCTCTTGCTATTTTTTCATACGACGTTTAATTAGGGAGTTATTAATGATTTTGTACTTTTTGGCCGAAATTTTTCTCTGAGTGTGATATTGTACATGGCCTATGTTGTAGACATTAACACATTACATCTTTTTTGTCTCTTGCTATTTCATCACACGACGTTTAATTACGGAGTTATTAATGATTTTGTACTTTTTGGCCGAAATTTTTCTCCGAGTGTGATATTGTACATGGCCTATGTTGTAGACATTAACACATTACATCTTTTTTGTCTCTTGCTATTTCATCACACGACGTTTAAATACGGAGTTATTAATGATTTTGTACTTTTTGGCCGAAATTTTTCTCCGAGTGTGATATTGTACATGGCCTATGTTGTAGACAATAACACATTACATCTTTTTTGTCTCTTGCTATTTCATCATACGACGTATAATTATGGAGTTATTAATGATTTTGTACTTTTTGGCCAAAAATTTTCTATGTCCCACGAAAAACTTAAAAATTAATTCGAATGAAATTTCAAAAAAATAGTTTTTTTAATACTTTTATTATATTTTTTACGTCTTGTAGGGTCGGAAACCAACATGTTATTTTGATGTATTTTTTCGTCCCATGCATTTTTGGTTTCAGGTGATAGAATTATTTTCCACTAGGACCAATGCTCATCTATATTATATAAAGCTACTAGGCTGACTGACTGACTCACTCACTCACTCACTGACATAAATGTTTACCCACTTCCAAATGAGTTACAAACTTGATATTTGGCAAAAACACCCCTTTCACCTTGCAATCAACAGAAAAATTCCGAAAAGGTACATTTTTTAATTTTCAACCCTACAAAAGATAAAACTAATAGGGGGAAAGTACAAATCTCCAGTAATATCTCTGAGTGTGATATTGTGCATGGCCTATGTTGTAGACATTAGCACATTACATCTTTTTTATCTCTTGCTATTTTTTCATACGACGTTTAATTAGGGAGTTATTAATGATTTTGTACTTTTTGGCCGAAATTTTTCTCTGAGTGTGATATTGTACATGGCCTATGTTGTAGACATTAACACATTACATCTTTTTTTCTCTTGCTATTTTTTCATACGACGTTTAATTAGGGAGTTATTAATGATTTTGTACTTTTTGGCCGAAATATTTCTCTGAGTGTGATATTGTACATGGCCTATGTTGTAGACATTAACACATTAAATCTTTTTTATCTCTTGCTATTTTTTCATACGACGTTTAATTAGGGAGTTATTAATGATTTTGTACTTTTTGGCCGAAATTTTTCTCTGAGTGTGATATTGTACATGGCCTATGTTGTAGACATTAACACATTACATCTTTTTTGTCTCTTGCTATTTCATCACACGACGTTTAATTACGGAGTTATTAATGATTTTGTACTTTTTGGCCGAAAATTTTCTCCGAGTGTGATATTGTACATGGCCTATGTTGTAGACAATAACACATTACATCTTTTTTGTCTCTTGCTATTTCATCATACGACGTATAATTATGGAGTTATTAATGATTTTGTACTTTTTGGCCAAAAATTTTCTATGTCCCACGAAAAACTTAAAAATTAATTCGAATGAAATTTCAAAAAAATAGTTTTTTTAATACTTTTATTATATTTTTTACGTCTTGTAGGGTCGGAAACCAACATGTTATTTTGTTGTATTTTTTCGTCCCATGCATTTTTGGTTTCAGGTGATAGAATTATTTTCCACTAGGACCAATGCTCATCTATATTATATAAAGCTACTAGGCTGACTGACTGACTCACTCACTCACTCACTGACATAAATGTTTACCCACTTCCAAATGAGTTACAAACTTGATATTTGGCAAAAAACACTCCTTTCACCTTGCAATCAACAGAAAAATTCCGAAAAGGTACATTTTTTAATTTTCAACCCTACAAAAGATAAAACTAATAGGGGGAAAGTACAAATCTCCAGTAATATCTCTGAGTGTGATATTGTGCATGGCCTATGTTGTAGACATTAGCACATTACATCTTTTTTATCTCTTGCTATTTTTTCATACGACGTTGAATTAGGGAGTTATTAATGATTTTGTACTTTTTGGCCGAAAATTTTCTCTGAGTGTGATATTGTACATGGCCTATGTTGTAGACATTAACACATTACATCTTTTTTTTCTCTTGCTATTTTTTCATACGACGTTTAATTAGGGAGTTATTAATGATTTTGTACTTTTTGGCCGAAATTTTTCTCTGAGTGTGATATTGTACATGGCCTATGTTGTAGACATTAACACATTAAATCTTTTTTATCTCTTGCTATTTTTTCATACGACGTTTAATTAGGGAGTTATTAATGATTTTGTACTTTTTGGCCGAAATTTTTCTCTGAGTGTGATATTGTACATGGCCTATGTTGTAGACATTAACACATTACATCTTTTTTGTCTCTTGCTATTTCATCACACGACGTTTAATTACGGAGTTATTAATGATTTTGTACTTTTTGGCCGAAATTTTTCTCCGAGTGTGATATTGTACATGGCCTATGTTGTAGACAATAACACATTACATCTTTTTTGTCTCTTGCTATTTCATCATACGACGTATAATTATGGAGTTATTAATGATTTTGTACTTTTTGGCCAAAAATTTTCTATGTCCCACGAAAAACTTAAAAATTAATTCGAATGAAATTTCAAAAAAATAGTTTTTTTAATACTTTTATTATATTTTTTACGTCTTGTAGGGTCGGAAACCAACATGTTATTTTGATGTATTTTTTCGTCCCATGCATTTTTGGTTTCAGGTGATAGAATTATTTTCCACTAGGACCAATGCTCATCTATATTATATAAAGCTACTAGGCTGACTGACTGACTCACTCACTCACTCACTGACATAAATGTTTACCCACTTCCAAATGAGTTACAAACTTGATATTTGGCAAAAAACACTCCTTTCACCTTGCAATCAACAGAAAAATTCCGAAAAGGTACATTTTTTAATTTTCAACCCTACAAAAGATAAAACTAATAGGGGGAAAGTACAAATCTCCAGTAATATCTCTGAGTGTGATATTGTGCATGGCCTATGTTGTAGACATTAGCACATTACATCTTTTTTATCTCTTGCTATTTTTTCATACGACGTTTAATTAGGGAGTTATTAATGATTTTGTACTTTTTGGCCGACATTTTTCTCTGAGTGTGATATTGTACATGGCCTATGTTGTAGACATTAACACATTACATCTTTTTTTCTCTTGCTATTTTTTCATACGACGTTTAATTAGGGAGTTATTAATGATTTTGTACTTTTTGGCCGAAATATTTCTCTGAGTGTGATATTGTACATGGCCTATGTTGTAGACATTAACACATTAAATCTTTTTTATCTCTTGCTATTTTTTCATACGACGTTTAATTAGGGAGTTATTAATGATTTTGTACTTTTTGGCCGAAATTTTTCTCTGAGTGTGATATTGTACATGGCCTATGTTGTAGACATTAACACATTACATCTTTTTTGTCTCTTGCTATTTCATCACACGACGTTTAATTACGGAGTTATTAATGATTTTGTACTTTTTGGCCGAACATTTTCTCCGAGTGTGATATTGTACATGGCCTATGTTGTAGACACTAACACATTACATCTTTTTTGTCTCTTGCTATTTCATCATACGACGTATAATTATGGAGTTATTAATGATTTAGTACTTTTTGGCCAAAAATTTTCTATGTCCCACGAAAAACTTAAAAATTAATTCGAATGAAATTTCAAAAAAATAGTTTTTTTAATACTTTTATTATATTTTTTACGTCTTGTAGGGTCGGAAACCAACATGTTATTTTGATGTATTTTTTCGTCCCATGCATTTTTGGTATGTTTACCCACTTCCAAATGAGTTACAAACTTGATATTTGGCAAAAACACTCCTTTCACCTTGCAATCAACAGAAAAATTCCGAAAAGGTACATTTTTTAATTTTCAACCCTACAAAAGATAAAACTAATAGGGGGAAAGTACAAATCTCCAGTAATATCTCTGAGTGTGATATTGTGCATGGCCTATGTTGTAGACATTAGCACATTACATCTTTTTTATCTCTTGCTATTTTTTCATACGACGTTTAATTAGGGAGTTATTAATGATTTTGTACTTTTTGGCCGAAATTTTTCTCTGAGTGTGATATTGTACATGGCCTATGTTGTAGACATTAACACATTACATCTTTTTTTTCTCTTGCTATTTTTTCATACGACGTTTAATTAGGGAGTTATTAATGATTTTGTACTTTTTGGCCGAAATTTTTCTCTGAGTGTGATATTGTACATGGCCTATGTTGTAGACATTAACACATTACATCTTTTTTTTCTCTTGCTATTTTTTCATACGACGTTTAATTAGGGAGTTATTAATGATTTTGTACTTTTTGGCCGAAATTTTTCTCTGAGTGTGATATTGTACATGGCCTATGTTGTAGACATTAACACATTACATCTTTTTTGTCTCTTGCTATTTCATCACACGACGTTTAAATACGGAGTTATTAATGATTTTGTACTTTTTGGCCGAAATTTTTCTCCGAGTGTGATATTGTACATGGCCTATGTTGTAGACAATAACACATTACATCTTTTTTGTCTCTTGCTATTTCATCATACGACGTATAATTATGGAGTTATTAATGATTTTGTACTTTTTGGCCAAAAATTTTCTATGTCCCACGAAAAACTTAAAAATTAATTCGAATGAAATTTCAAAAAAATAGTTTTTTTAATACTTTTATTATATTTTTTACGTCTTGTAGGGTCGGAAACCAACATGTTATTTTGATGTATTTTTTCGTCCCATGCATTTTTGGTTTCAGGTGATAGAATTATTTTCCACTAGGACCAATGCTCATCTATATTATATAAAGCTACTAGGCTGACTGACTGACTCACTCACTCACTCACTGACATAAATGTTTACCCACTTCCAAATGAGTTACAAACTTGATATTTGGCAAAAACACCCCTTTCACCTTGCAATCAACAGAAAAATTCCGAAAAGGTACATTTTTTAATTTTCAACCCTACAAAAGATAAAACTAATAGGGGGAAAGTACAAATCTCCAGTAATATCTCTGAGTGTGATATTGTGCATGGCCTATGTTGTAGACATTAGCACATTACATCTTTTTTATCTCTTGCTATTTTTTCATACGACGTTTAATTAGGGAGTTATTAATGATTTTGTACTTTTTGGCCGAAATTTTTCTCTGAGTGTGATATTGTACATGGCCTATGTTGTAGACATTAACACATTACATCTTTTTTTTCTCTTGCTATTTTTTCATACGACGTTTAATTAGGGAGTTATTAATGATTTTGTACTTTTTGGCCGAAATATTTCTCTGAGTGTGATATTGTACATGGCCTATGTTGTAGACATTAACACATTAAATCTTTTTTATCTCTTGCTATTTTTTCATACGACGTTTAATTAGGGAGTTATTAATGATTTTGTACTTTTTGGCCGAAATTTTTCTCTGAGTGTGATATTGTACATGGCCTATGTTGTAGACATTAACACATTACATCTTTTTTGTCTCTTGCTATTTCATCACACGACGTTTAATTACGGAGTTATTAATGATTTTGTACTTTTTGGCCGAAAATTTTCTCCGAGTGTGATATTGTACATGGCCTATGTTGTAGACAATAACACATTACATCTTTTTTGTCTCTTGCTATTTCATCATACGACGTATAATTATGGAGTTATTAATGATTTTGTACTTTTTGGCCAAAAATTTTCTATGTCCCACGAAAAAATTAAAAATTAATTCGAATGAAATTTCAAAAAAATAGTTTTTTTAATACTTTTATTATATTTTTTACGTCTTGTAGGGTCGGAAACCAACATGTTATTTTGTTGTATTTTTTCGTCCCATGCATTTTTGGTTTCAGGTGATAGAATTATTTTCCACTAGGACCAATGCTCATCTATATTATATAAAGCTACTAGGCTGACTGACTGACTCACTCACTCACTCACTGACATAAATGTTTACCCACTTCCAAATGAGTTACAAACTTGATATTTGGCAAAAAACACTCCTTTCACCTTGCAATCAACAGAAAAATTCCGAAAAGGTACATTTTTTAATTTTCAACCCTACAAAAGATAAAACTAATAGGGGGAAAGTACAAATCTCCAGTAATATCTCTGAGTGTGATATTGTGCATGGCCTATGTTGTAGACATTAGCACATTACATCTTTTTTATCTCTTGCTATTTTTTCATACGACGTTTAATTAGGGAGTTATTAATGATTTTGTACTTTTTGGCCGAAAATTTTCTCTGAGTGTGATATTGTACATGGCCTATGTTGTAGACATTAACACATTACATCTTTTTTTTCTCTTGCTATTTTTTCATACGACGTTTAATTAGGGAGTTATTAATGATTTTGTACTTTTTGGCCGAAATTTTTCTCTGAGTGTGATATTGTACATGGCCTATGTTGTAGACATTAACACATTAAATCTTTTTTATCTCTTGCTATTTTTTCATACGACGTTTAATTAGGGAGTTATTAATGATTTTGTACTTTTTGGCCGAAATTTTTCTCTGAGTGTGATATTGTACATGGCCTATGTTGTAGACATTAACACATTACATCTTTTTTGTCTCTTGCTATTTCATCACACGACGTTTAATTACGGAGTTATTAATGATTTTGTACTTTTTGGCCGAAATTTTTCTCCGAGTGTGATATTGTACATGGCCTATGTTGTAGACAATAACACATTACATCTTTTTTGTCTCTTGCTATTTCATCATACGACGTATAATTATGGAGTTATTAATGATTTTGTACTTTTTGGCCAAAAATTTTCTATGTCCCACGAAAAACTTAAAAATTAATTCGAATGAAATTTCAAAAAAATAGTTTTTTTAATACTTTTATTATATTTTTTACGTCTTGTAGGGTCGGAAACCAACATGTTATTTTGATGTATTTTTTCGTCCCATGCATTTTTGGTTTCAGGTGATAGAATTATTTTCCACTAGGACCAATGCTCATCTATATTATATAAAGCTACTAGGCTGACTGACTGACTCACTCACTCACTCACTGACATAAATGTTTACCCACTTCCAAATGAGTTACAAACTTGATATTTGGCAAAAACACTCCTTTCACCTTGCAATCAACAGAAAAATTCCGAAAAGGTACATTTTTTAATTTTCAACCCTACAAAAGATAAAACTAATAGGGGGAAAGTACAAATCTCCAGTAATATCTCTGAGTGTGATATTGTGCATGGCCTATGTTGTAGACATTAGCACATTACATCTTTTTTATCTCTTGCTATTTTTTCATACGACGTTTAATTAGGGAGTTATTAATGATTTTGTACTTTTTGGCCGACATTTTTCTCTGAGTGTGATATTGTACATGGCCTATGTTGTAGACATTAACACATTACATCTTTTTTTCTCTTGCTATTTTTTCATACGACGTTTAATTAGGGAGTTATTAATGATTTTGTACTTTTTGGCCGAAATATTTCTCTGAGTGTGATATTGTACATGGCCTATGTTGTAGACATTAACACATTAAATCTTTTTTATCTCTTGCTATTTTTTCATACGACGTTTAATTAGGGAGTTATTAATGATTTTGTACTTTTTGGCCGAAATTTTTCTCTGAGTGTGATATTGTACATGGCCTATGTTGTAGACATTAACACATTACATCTTTTTTGTCTCTTGCTATTTCATCACACGACGTTTAATTACGGAGTTATTAATGATTTTGTACTTTTTGGCCGAACATTTTCTCCGAGTGTGATATTGTACATGGCCTATGTTGTAGACACTAACACATTACATCTTTTTTGTCTCTTGCTATTTCATCATACGACGTATAATTATGGAGTTATTAATGATTTTGTACTTTTTGGCCAAAAATTTTCTATGTCCCACGAAAAACTTAAAAATTAATTCGAATGAAATTTCAAAAAAATAGTTTTTTTAATACTTTTATTATATTTTTTACGTCTTATAGGGTCGGAAACCAACATGTTATTTTGATGTATTTTTTCGTCCCATGCATTTTTGGTATGTTTACCCACTTCCAAATGAGTTACAAACTTGATATTTGGCAAAAACACTCCTTTCACCTTGCAATCAACAGAAAAATTCCGAAAAGGTACATTTTTTAATTTTCAACCCTACAAAAGATAAAACTAATAGGGGGAAAGTACAAATCTCCAGTAATATCTCTGAGTGTGATATTGTGCATGGCCTATGTTGTAGACATTAGCACATTACATCTTTTTTATCTCTTGCTATTTTTTCATACGACGTTTAATTAGGGAGTTATTAATGATTTTGTACTTTTTGGCCGAAATTTTTCTCTGAGTGTGATATTGTACATGGCCTATGTTGTAGACATTAACACATTACATCTTTTTTTTCTCTTGCTATTTTTTCATACGACGTTTAATTAGGGAGTTATTAATGATTTTGTACTTTTTGGCCGAAATTTTTCTCTGAGTGTGATATTGTACATGGCCTATGTTGTAGACATTAACACATTACATCTTTTTTTTCTCTTGCTATTTTTTCATACGACGTTTAATTAGGGAGTTATTAATGATTTTGTACTTTTTGGCCGAAATTTTTCTCTGAGTGTGATATTGTACATGGCCTATGTTGTAGACATTAACACATTACATCTTTTTTGTCTCTTGCTATTTTTTCATACGACGTTTAATTAGGGAGTTATTAATGATTTTGTACTTTTTGGCCGAAATTTTTCTCTGAGTGTGATATTGTACATGGCCTATGTTGTAGACATTAACACATTACATCTTTTTTGTCTCTTGCTATTTCATCACACGATGTTTAATTACGGAGTTATTAATGATTTTGTACTTTTTGGCCGAAATTTTTCTCCGAGTGTGATATTGTACATGGCCTATGTTGTAGACAATAACACATTACATCTTTTTTGTCTCTTGCTATTTCATCATACGACGTATAATTATGGAGTTATTAATTATTTTGTACTTTTTGGGCAAAAATTTTCTGTCCCACGAAAAACTTAAAAATTAATTCGAATGAAATTTCAAAAAAATAGTTTTTTTAATACTTTTATTATATTTTTTACGTCTTGTAGGGTCGGAAACCAACATGTTATTTTGATGTATTTTTTCGTCCCATGCATTTTTGGTTTCAGGTGATAGAATTATTTTCCACTAGGACCAATGCTCATCTATATTATATAAAGCTACTAGGCTGACTGACTGACTCACTCACTCACTCACTGACATAAATGTTTACCCACTTCCAAATGAGTTACAAACTTGATATTTGGCAAAAACACTCCTTTCACCTTGCAATCAACAGAAAAATTCCGAAAAGGTACATTTTTTAATTTTCAACCCTACAAAAGATAAAACTAATAGGGGGAAAGTACAAATCTCCAGTAATATCTCTGAGTGTGATATTGTGCATGGCCTATGTTGTAGACATTAGCACATTACATCTTTTTTATCTCTTGCTATTTTTTCATACGACGTTTAATTAGGGAGTTATTAATGATTTTGTACTTTTTGGCCGAAATTTTTCTCTGAGTGTGATATTGTACATGGCCTATGTTGTAGACATTAACACATTACATCTTTTTTTTCTCTTGCTATTTTTTCATACGACGTTTAATTAGGGAGTTATTAATGATTTTGTACTTTTTGGCCGAAATTTTTCTCTGAGTGTGATATTGTACATGGCCTATGTTGTAGACATTAACACATTACATCTTTTTTTTCTCTTGCTATTTTTTCATACGACGTTTAATTAGGGAGTTATTAATGATTTTGTACTTTTTGGCCGAAATTTTTCTCTGAGTGTGATATTGTACATGGCCTATGTTGTAGACATTAACACATTACATCTTTTTTGTCTCTTGCTATTTTTTCATACGACGTTTAATTAGGGAGTTATTAATGATTTTGTACTTTTTGGCCGAAATTTTTCTCTGAGTGTGATATTGTACATGGCCTATGTTGTAGACATTAACACATTACATCTTTTTTGTCTCTTGCTATTTCATCACACGACGTTTAATTACGGAGTTATTAATGATTTTGTACTTTTTGGCCGAAAATTTTCTCCGAGTGTGATATTGTACATGGCCTATGTTGTAGACAATAACACATTACATCTTTTTTGTCTCTTGCTATTTCATCATACGACGTATAATTATGGAGTTATTAATTATTTTGTACTTTTTGGGCAAAAATTTTCTGTCCCACGAAAAACTTAAAAATTAATTCGAATGAAATTTCAAAAAAATAGTTTTTTTAATACTTTTATTATATTTTTTACGTCTTGTAGGGTCGGAAACCAACATGTTATTTTGATGTATTTTTTCGTCCCATGCATTTTTGGTTTCAGGTGATAGAATTATTTTCCACTAGGACCAATGCTCATCTATATTATATAAAGCTACTAGGCTGACTGACTGACTCACTCACTCACTCACTGACATAAATGTTTACCCACTTCCAAATGAGTTACAAACTTGATATTTGGCAAAAACACTCCTTTCACCTTGCAATCAACAGAAAAATTCCGAAAAGGTACATTTTTTAATTTTCAACCCTACAAAAGATAAAACTAATAGGGGGAAAGTACAAATCTCCAGTAATATCTCTGAGTGTGATATTGTGCATGGCCTATGTTGTAGACATTAGCACATTACATCTTTTTTATCTCTTGCTATTTTTTCATACGACGTTTAATTAGGGAGTTATTAATGATTTTGTACTTTTTGGCCGAAAATTTTCTCTGAGTGTGATATTGTACATGGCCTATGTTGTAGACATTAACACATTACATCTTTTTTTCTCTTGCTATTTTTTCATACGACGTTTAATTAGGGAGTTATTAATGATTTTGTACTTTTTGGCCGAAATTTTTCTCTGAGTGTGATATTGTACATGGCCTATGTTGTGGACATTAACACATTACATCTTTTTTGTCTCTTGCTATTTTTTCATACGACGTTTAATTAGGGAGTTATTAATGATTTTGTACTTTTTGGCCGAAATTTTTCTCTGAGTGTGATATTGTACATGGCCTATGTTGTAGACATTAACACATTACATCTTTTTTGTCTCTTGCTATTTCATCACACGACGTTTAAATACGGAGTTATTAATGATTTTGTACTTTTTGGCCGAAATTTTTCTCCGAGTGTGATATTGTACATGGCCTATGTTGTAGACAATAACACATTACATCTTTTTTGTCTCTTGCTATTTCATCATACGACGTATAATTATGGAGTTATTAATGATTTTGTACTTTTTGGCCAAAAATTTTCTATGTCCCACGAAAAACTTAAAAATTAATTCGAATGAAATTTCAAAAAAATAGTTTTTTTAATACTTTTATTATATTTTTTACGTCTTGTAGGGTCGGAAACCAACATGTTATTTTGATGTATTTTTTCGTCCCATGCATTTTTGGTTTCAGGTGATAGAATTATTTTCCACTAGGACCAATGCTCATCTATATTATATAAAGCTACTAGGCTGACTGACTGACTCACTCACTCACTCACTGACATAAATGTTTACCCACTTCCAAATGAGTTACAAACTTGATATTTGGCAAAAACACTCCTTTCACCTTGCAATCAACAGAAAAATTCCGAAAAGGTACATTTTTTAATTTTCAACCCTACAAAAGATAAAACTAATAGGGGGAAAGTACAAATCTCCAGTAATATCTCTGAGTGTGATATTGTGCATGGCCTATGTTGTAGACATTAGCACATTACATCTTTTTTATCTCTTGCTATTTTTTCATACGACGTTTAATTAGGGAGTTATTAATGATTTTGTACTTTTTGGCCGAAATTTTTCTCTGAGTGTGATATTGTACATGGCCTATGTTGTAGACATTAACACATTACATCTTTTTTTTCTCTTGCTATTTTTTCATACGACGTTTAATTAGGGAGTTATTAATGATTTTGTACTTTTTGGCCGAAATGTTTCTCTGAGTGTGATATTGTACATGGCCTATGTTGTAGACATTAACACATTAAATCTTTTTTATCTCTTGCTATTTTTTCATACGACGTTTAATTAGGGAGTTATTAATGATTTTGTACTTTTTGGCCGAAATTTTTCTCTGAGTGTGATATTGTACATGGCCTATGTTGTAGACATTAACACATTACATCTTTTTTGTCTCTTGCTATTTCATCACACGACGTTTAATTACGGAGTTATTAATGATTTTGTACTTTTTGGCCGAAATTTTTCTCCGAGTGTGATATTGTACATGGCCTATGTTGTAGACAATAACACATTACATCTTTTTTGTCTCTTGCTATTTCATCATACGACGTATAATTATGGAGTTATTAATGATTTTGTCCTTTTTGGCCAAAAATTTTCTATGTCCCACGAAAAACTTAAAAATTAATTCGAATGAAATTTCAAAAAAATAGTTTTTGTAATACTTTTATTATATTTTTTACGTCTTGTAGGGTCGGAAACCAACATGTTATTTTGATGTATTTTTTCGTCCCATGCATTTTTGGTTTCAGGTGATAGAATTATTTTCCACTAGGACCAATGCTCATCTATATTATATAAAGCTACTAGGCTGACTGACTGACTCACTCACTCACTCACTGACATAAATGTTTACCCACTTCCAAATGAGTTACAAACTTGATATTTGGCAAAAAACACTCCTTTCACCTTGCAATCAACAGAAAAATTCCGAAAAGGTACATTTTTTAATTTTCAACCCTACAAAAGATAAAACTAATAGGGGGAAAGTACAAATCTCCAGTAATATCTCTGAGTGTGATATTGTGCATGGCCTATGTTGTAGACATTAGCACATTACATCTTTTTTATCTCTTGCTATTTTTTCATACGACGTTGAATTAGGGAGTTATTAATGATTTTGTACTTTTTGGCCGAAAATTTTCTCTGAGTGTGATATTGTACATGGCCTATGTTGTAGACATTAACACATTACATCTTTTTTTTCTCTTGCTATTTTTTCATACGACGTTTAATTAGGGAGTTATTAATGATTTTGTACTTTTTGGCCGAAATTTTTCTCTGAGTGTGATATTGTACATGGCCTATGTTGTAGACATTAACACATTAAATCTTTTTTATCTCTTGCTATTTTTTCATACGACGTTTAATTAGGGAGTTATTAATGATTTTGTACTTTTTGGCCGAAATTTTTCTCTGAGTGTGATATTGTACATGGCCTATGTTGTAGACATTAAGACATTACATCTTTTTTGTCTCTTGCTATTTCATCACACGACGTTTAATTACGGAGTTATTAATGATTTTGTACTTTTTGGCCGAAATTTTTCTCCGAGTGTGATATTGTACATGGCCTATGTTGTAGACAATAACACATTACATCTTTTTTGTCTCTTGCTATTTCATCATACGACGTATAATTATGGAGTTATTAATGATTTTGTACTTTTTGGCCAAAAATTTTCTATGTCCCACGAAAAACTTAAAAATTAATTCGAATGAAATTTCAAAAAAATTGTTTTTTTAATACTTTTATTATATTTTTTACGTCTTGTAGGGTCGGAAACCAACATGTTATTTTGATGTATTTTTTCGTCCCATGCATTTTTGGTTTCAGGTGATAGAATTATTTTCCACTAGGACCAATGCTCATCTATATTATATAAAGCTACTAGGCTGACTGACTGACTCACTCACTCACTCACTGACATAAATGTTTACCCACTTCCAAATGAGTTACAAACTTGATATTTGGCAAAAAACACTCCTTTCACCTTGCAATCAACAGAAAAATTCCGAAAAGGTACATTTTTTAATTTTCAACCCTACAAAAGATAAAACTAATAGGGGGAAAGTACAAATCTCCAGTAATATCTCTGAGTGTGATATTGTGCATGGCCTATGTTGTAGACATTAGCACATTACATCTTTTTTATCTCTTGCTATTTTTTCATACGACGTTTAATTAGGGAGTTATTAATGATTTTGTACTTTTTGGCCGACATTTTTCTCTGAGTGTGATATTGTACATGGCCTATGTTGTAGACATTAACACATTACATCTTTTTTTCTCTTGCTATTTTTTCATACGACGTTTAATTAGGGAGTTATTAATGATTTTGTACTTTTTGGCCGAAATATTTCTCTGAGTGTGATATTGTACATGGCCTATGTTGTAGACATTAACACATTAAATCTTTTTTATCTCTTGCTATTTTTTCATACGACGTTTAATTAGGGAGTTATTAATGATTTTGTACTTTTTGGCCGAAATTTTTCTCTGAGTGTGATATTGTACATGGCCTATGTTGTAGACATTAACACATTACATCTTTTTTGTCTCTTGCTATTTCATCACACGACGTTTAATTACGGAGTTATTAATGATTTTGTACTTTTTGGCCGAACATTTTCTCCGAGTGTGATATTGTACATGGCCTATGTTGTAGACACTAACACATTACATCTTTTTTGTCTCTTGCTATTTCATCATACGACGTATAATTATGGAGTTATTAATGATTTAGTACTTTTTGGCCAAAAATTTTCTATGTCCCACGAAAAACTTAAAAATTAATTCGAATGAAATTTCAAAAAAATAGTTTTTTTAATACTTTTATTATATTTTTTACGTCTTGTAGGGTCGGAAACCAACATGTTATTTTGATGTATTTTTTCGTCCCATGCATTTTTGGTATGTTTACCCACTTCCAAATGAGTTACAAACTTGATATTTGGCAAAAACACTCCTTTCACCTTGCAATCAACAGAAAAATTCCGAAAAGGTACATTTTTTAATTTTCAACCCTACAAAAGATAAAACTAATAGGGGGAAAGTACAAATCTCCAGTAATATCTCTGAGTGTGATATTGTGCATGGCCTATGTTGTAGACATTAGCACATTACATCTTTTTTATCTCTTGCTATTTTTTCATACGACGTTTAATTAGGGAGTTATTAATGATTTTGTACTTTTTGGCCGAAATTTTTCTCTGAGTGTGATATTGTACATGGCCTATGTTGTAGACATTAACACATTACATCTTTTTTTTCTCTTGCTATTTTTTCATACGACGTTTAATTAGGGAGTTATTAATGATTTTGTACTTTTTGGCCGAAATTTTTCTCTGAGTGTGATATTGTACATGGCCTATGTTGTAGACATTAACACATTACATCTTTTTTTTCTCTTGCTATTTTTTCATACGACGTTTAATTAGGGAGTTATTAATGATTTTGTACTTTTTGGCCGAAATTTTTCTCTGAGTGTGATATTGTACATGGCCTATGTTGTAGACATTAACACATTACATCTTTTTTGTCTCTTGCTATTTTTTCATACGACGTTTAATTAGGGAGTTATTAATGATTTTGTACTTTTTGGCCGAAATTTTTCTCTGAGTGTGATATTGTACATGGCCTATGTTGTAGACATTAACACATTACATCTTTTTTGTCTCTTGCTATTTCATCACACGACGTTTAAATACGGAGTTATTAATGATTTTGTACTTTTTGGCCGAAATTTTTCTCCGAGTGTGATATTGTACATGGCCTATGTTGTAGACAATAACACATTACATCTTTTTTGTCTCTTGCTATTTCATCATACGACGTATAATTATGGAGTTATTAATGATTTTGTACTTTTTGGCCAAAAATTTTCTATGTCCCACGAAAAACTTAAAAATTAATTCGAATGAAATTTCAAAAAAATAGTTTTTTTAATACTTTTATTATATTTTTTACGTCTTGTAGGGTCGGAAACCAACATGTTATTTTGATGTATTTTTTCGTCCCATGCATTTTTGGTTTCAGGTGATAGAATTATTTTCCACTAGGACCAATGCTCATCTATATTATATAAAGCTACTAGGCTGACTGACTGACTCACTCACTCACTCACTGACATAAATGTTTACCCACTTCCAAATGAGTTACAAACTTGATATTTGGCAAAAACACCCCTTTCACCTTGCAATCAACAGAAAAATTCCGAAAAGGTACATTTTTTAATTTTCAACCCTACAAAAGATAAAACTAATAGGGGGAAAGTACAAATCTCCAGTAATATCTCTGAGTGTGATATTGTGCATGGCCTATGTTGTAGACATTAGCACATTACATCTTTTTTATCTCTTGCTATTTTTTCATACGACGTTTAATTAGGGAGTTATTAATGATTTTGTACTTTTTGGCCGAAATTTTTCTCTGAGTGTGATATTGTACATGGCCTATGTTGTAGACATTAACACATTACATCTTTTTTTTCTCTTGCTATTTTTTCATACGACGTTTAATTAGGGAGTTATTAATGATTTTGTACTTTTTGGCCGAAATATTTCTCTGAGTGTGATATTGTACATGGCCTATGTTGTAGACATTAACACATTAAATCTTTTTTATCTCTTGCTATTTTTTCATACGACGTTTAATTAGGGAGTTATTAATGATTTTGTACTTTTTGGCCGAAATTTTTCTCTGAGTGTGATATTGTACATGGCCTATGTTGTAGACATTAACACATTACATCTTTTTTGTCTCTTGCTATTTCATCACACGACGTTTAATTACGGAGTTATTAATGATTTTGTACTTTTTGGCCGAAAATTTTCTCCGAGTGTGATATTGTACATGGCCTATGTTGTAGACAATAACACATTACATCTTTTTTGTCTCTTGCTATTTCATCATACGACGTATAATTATGGAGTTATTAATGATTTTGTACTTTTTGGCCAAAAATTTTCTATGTCCCACGAAAAAATTAAAAATTAATTCGAATGAAATTTCAAAAAAATAGTTTTTTTAATACTTTTATTATATTTTTTACGTCTTGTAGGGTCGGAAACCAACATGTTATTTTGTTGTATTTTTTCGTCCCATGCATTTTTGGTTTCAGGTGATAGAATTATTTTCCACTAGGACCAATGCTCATCTATATTATATAAAGCTACTAGGCTGACTGACTGACTCACTCACTCACTCACTGACATAAATGTTTACCCACTTCCAAATGAGTTACAAACTTGATATTTGGCAAAAAACACTCCTTTCACCTTGCAATCAACAGAAAAATTCCGAAAAGGTACATTTTTTAATTTTCAACCCTACAAAAGATAAAACTAATAGGGGGAAAGTACAAATCTCCAGTAATATCTCTGAGTGTGATATTGTGCATGGCCTATGTTGTAGACATTAGCACATTACATCTTTTTTATCTCTTGCTATTTTTTCATACGACGTTTAATTAGGGAGTTATTAATGATTTTGTACTTTTTGGCCGAAAATTTTCTCTGAGTGTGATATTGTACATGGCCTATGTTGTAGACATTAACACATTACATCTTTTTTTTCTCTTGCTATTTTTTCATACGACGTTTAATTAGGGAGTTATTAATGATTTTGTACTTTTTGGCCGAAATTTTTCTCTGAGTGTGATATTGTACATGGCCTATGTTGTAGACATTAACACATTAAATCTTTTTTATCTCTTGCTATTTTTTCATACGACGTTTAATTAGGGAGTTATTAATGATTTTGTACTTTTTGGCCGAAATTTTTCTCTGAGTGTGATATTGTACATGGCCTATGTTGTAGACATTAACACATTACATCTTTTTTGTCTCTTGCTATTTCATCACACGACGTTTAATTACGGAGTTATTAATGATTTTGTACTTTTTGGCCGAAATTTTTCTCCGAGTGTGATATTGTACATGGCCTATGTTGTAGACAATAACACATTACATCTTTTTTGTCTCTTGCTATTTCATCATACGACGTATAATTATGGAGTTATTAATGATTTTGTACTTTTTGGCCAAAAATTTTCTATGTCCCACGAAAAACTTAAAAATTAATTCGAATGAAATTTCAAAAAAATAGTTTTTTTAATACTTTTATTATATTTTTTACGTCTTGTAGGGTCGGAAACCAACATGTTATTTTGATGTATTTTTTCGTCCCATGCATTTTTGGTTTCAGGTGATAGAATTATTTTCCACTAGGACCAATGCTCATCTATATTATATAAAGCTACTAGGCTGACTGACTGACTCACTCACTCACTCACTGACATAAATGTTTACCCACTTCCAAATGAGTTACAAACTTGATATTTGGCAAAAACACTCCTTTCACCTTGCAATCAACAGAAAAATTCCGAAAAGGTACATTTTTTAATTTTCAACCCTACAAAAGATAAAACTAATAGGGGGAAAGTACAAATCTCCAGTAATATCTCTGAGTGTGATATTGTGCATGGCCTATGTTGTAGACATTAGCACATTACATCTTTTTTATCTCTTGCTATTTTTTCATACGACGTTTAATTAGGGAGTTATTAATGATTTTGTACTTTTTGGCCGACATTTTTCTCTGAGTGTGATATTGTACATGGCCTATGTTGTAGACATTAACACATTACATCTTTTTTTCTCTTGCTATTTTTTCATACGACGTTTAATTAGGGAGTTATTAATGATTTTGTACTTTTTGGCCGAAATATTTCTCTGAGTGTGATATTGTACATGGCCTATGTTGTAGACATTAACACATTAAATCTTTTTTATCTCTTGCTATTTTTTCATACGACGTTTAATTAGGGAGTTATTAATGATTTTGTACTTTTTGGCCGAAATTTTTCTCTGAGTGTGATATTGTACATGGCCTATGTTGTAGACATTAACACATTACATCTTTTTTGTCTCTTGCTATTTCATCACACGACGTTTAATTACGGAGTTATTAATGATTTTGTACTTTTTGGCCGAACATTTTCTCCGAGTGTGATATTGTACATGGCCTATGTTGTAGACACTAACACATTACATCTTTTTTGTCTCTTGCTATTTCATCATACGACGTATAATTATGGAGTTATTAATGATTTTGTACTTTTTGGCCAAAAATTTTCTATGTCCCACGAAAAACTTAAAAATTAATTCGAATGAAATTTCAAAAAAATAGTTTTTTTAATACTTTTATTATATTTTTTACGTCTTATAGGGTCGGAAACCAACATGTTATTTTGATGTATTTTTTCGTCCCATGCATTTTTGGTATGTTTACCCACTTCCAAATGAGTTACAAACTTGATATTTGGCAAAAACACTCCTTTCACCTTGCAATCAACAGAAAAATTCCGAAAAGGTACATTTTTTAATTTTCAACCCTACAAAAGATAAAACTAATAGGGGGAAAGTACAAATCTCCAGTAATATCTCTGAGTGTGATATTGTGCATGGCCTATGTTGTAGACATTAGCACATTACATCTTTTTTATCTCTTGCTATTTTTTCATACGACGTTTAATTAGGGAGTTATTAATGATTTTGTACTTTTTGGCCGAAATTTTTCTCTGAGTGTGATATTGTACATGGCCTATGTTGTAGACATTAACACATTACATCTTTTTTTTCTCTTGCTATTTTTTCATACGACGTTTAATTAGGGAGTTATTAATGATTTTGTACTTTTTGGCCGAAATTTTTCTCTGAGTGTGATATTGTACATGGCCTATGTTGTAGACATTAACACATTACATCTTTTTTTTCTCTTGCTATTTTTTCATACGACGTTTAATTAGGGAGTTATTAATGATTTTGTACTTTTTGGCCGAAATTTTTCTCTGAGTGTGATATTGTACATGGCCTATGTTGTAGACATTAACACATTACATCTTTTTTGTCTCTTGCTATTTTTTCATACGACGTTTAATTAGGGAGTTATTAATGATTTTGTACTTTTTGGCCGAAATTTTTCT
Source organism: Meconema thalassinum (assembly GCA_946902985.2). Taxonomy (NCBI): domain Eukaryota; kingdom Metazoa; phylum Arthropoda; class Insecta; order Orthoptera; family Tettigoniidae; genus Meconema; species Meconema thalassinum. The sequence goes on along the minus strand of OX336395.1, from coordinate 16,037,438 downwards.
CTGAGTGTGATATTGTACATGGCCTATGTTGTAGACATTAACACATTACATCTTTTTTGTCTCTTGCTATTTCATCACACGACGTTTAATTACGGAGTTATTAATGATTTTGTACTTTTTGGCCGAAATTTTTCTCCGAGTGTGATATTGTACATGGCCTATGTTGTAGACAATAACACATTACATCTTTTTTGTCTCTTGCTATTTCATCATACGACGTATAATTATGGAGTTATTAATTATTTTGTACTTTTTGGGCAAAAATTTTCTGTCCCACGAAAAACTTAAAAATTAATTCGAATGAAATTTCAAAAAAATAGTTTTTTTAATACTTTTATTATATTTTTTACGTCTTGTAGGGTCGGAAACCAACATGTTATTTTGATGTATTTTTTCGTCCCATGCATTTTTGGTTTCAGGTGATAGAATTATTTTCCACTAGGACCAATGCTCATCTATATTATATAAAGCTACTAGGCTGACTGACTGACTCACTCACTCACTCACTGACATAAATGTTTACCCACTTCCAAATGAGTTACAAACTTGATATTTGGCAAAAACACTCCTTTCACCTTGCAATCAACAGAAAAATTCCGAAAAGGTACATTTTTTAATTTTCAACCCTACAAAAGATAAAACTAATAGGGGGAAAGTACAAATCTCCAGTAATATCTCTGAGTGTGATATTGTGCATGGCCTATGTTGTAGACATTAGCACATTACATCTTTTTTATCTCTTGCTATTTTTTCATACGACGTTTAATTAGGGAGTTATTAATGATTTTGTACTTTTTGGCCGAAATTTTTCTCTGAGTGTGATATTGTACATGGCCTATGTTGTAGACATTAACACATTACATCTTTTTTTTCTCTTGCTATTTTTTCATACGACGTTTAATTAGGGAGTTATTAATGATTTTGTACTTTTTGGCCGAAATTTTTCTCTGAGTGTGATATTGTACATGGCCTATGTTGTAGACATTAACACATTACATCTTTTTTTTCTCTTGCTATTTTTTCATACGACGTTTAATTAGGGAGTTATTAATGATTTTGTACTTTTTGGCCGAAATTTTTCTCTGAGTGTGATATTGTACATGGCCTATGTTGTAGACATTAACACATTACATCTTTTTTGTCTCTTGCTATTTTTTCATACGACGTTTAATTAGGGAGTTATTAATGATTTTGTACTTTTTGGCCGAAATTTTTCTCTGAGTGTGATATTGTACATGGCCTATGTTGTAGACATTAACACATTACATCTTTTTTGTCTCTTGCTATTTCATCACACGACGTTTAATTACGGAGTTATTAATGATTTTGTACTTTTTGGCCGAAAATTTTCTCCGAGTGTGATATTGTACATGGCCTATGTTGTAGACAATAACACATTACATCTTTTTTGTCTCTTGCTATTTCATCATACGACGTATAATTATGGAGTTATTAATTATTTTGTACTTTTTGGGCAAAAATTTTCTGTCCCACGAAAAACTTAAAAATTAATTCGAATGAAATTTCAAAAAAATAGTTTTTTTAATACTTTTATTATATTTTTTACGTCTTGTAGGGTCGGAAACCAACATGTTATTTTGATGTATTTTTTCGTCCCATGCATTTTTGGTTTCAGGTGATAGAATTATTTTCCACTAGGACCAATGCTCATCTATATTATATAAAGCTACTAGGCTGACTGACTGACTCACTCACTCACTCACTGACATAAATGTTTACCCACTTCCAAATGAGTTACAAACTTGATATTTGGCAAAAACACTCCTTTCACCTTGCAATCAACAGAAAAATTCCGAAAAGGTACATTTTTTAATTTTCAACCCTACAAAAGATAAAACTAATAGGGGGAAAGTACAAATCTCCAGTAATATCTCTGAGTGTGATATTGTGCATGGCCTATGTTGTAGACATTAGCACATTACATCTTTTTTATCTCTTGCTATTTTTTCATACGACGTTTAATTAGGGAGTTATTAATGATTTTGTACTTTTTGGCCGAAAATTTTCTCTGAGTGTGATATTGTACATGGCCTATGTTGTAGACATTAACACATTACATCTTTTTTTCTCTTGCTATTTTTTCATACGACGTTTAATTAGGGAGTTATTAATGATTTTGTACTTTTTGGCCGAAATTTTTCTCTGAGTGTGATATTGTACATGGCCTATGTTGTGGACATTAACACATTACATCTTTTTTGTCTCTTGCTATTTTTTCATACGACGTTTAATTAGGGAGTTATTAATGATTTTGTACTTTTTGGCCGAAATTTTTCTCTGAGTGTGATATTGTACATGGCCTATGTTGTAGACATTAACACATTACATCTTTTTTGTCTCTTGCTATTTCATCACACGACGTTTAAATACGGAGTTATTAATGATTTTGTACTTTTTGGCCGAAATTTTTCTCCGAGTGTGATATTGTACATGGCCTATGTTGTAGACAATAACACATTACATCTTTTTTGTCTCTTGCTATTTCATCATACGACGTATAATTATGGAGTTATTAATGATTTTGTACTTTTTGGCCAAAAATTTTCTATGTCCCACGAAAAACTTAAAAATTAATTCGAATGAAATTTCAAAAAAATAGTTTTTTTAATACTTTTATTATATTTTTTACGTCTTGTAGGGTCGGAAACCAACATGTTATTTTGATGTATTTTTTCGTCCCATGCATTTTTGGTTTCAGGTGATAGAATTATTTTCCACTAGGACCAATGCTCATCTATATTATATAAAGCTACTAGGCTGACTGACTGACTCACTCACTCACTCACTGACATAAATGTTTACCCACTTCCAAATGAGTTACAAACTTGATATTTGGCAAAAACACTCCTTTCACCTTGCAATCAACAGAAAAATTCCGAAAAGGTACATTTTTTAATTTTCAACCCTACAAAAGATAAAACTAATAGGGGGAAAGTACAAATCTCCAGTAATATCTCTGAGTGTGATATTGTGCATGGCCTATGTTGTAGACATTAGCACATTACATCTTTTTTATCTCTTGCTATTTTTTCATACGACGTTTAATTAGGGAGTTATTAATGATTTTGTACTTTTTGGCCGAAATTTTTCTCTGAGTGTGATATTGTACATGGCCTATGTTGTAGACATTAACACATTACATCTTTTTTTTCTCTTGCTATTTTTTCATACGACGTTTAATTAGGGAGTTATTAATGATTTTGTACTTTTTGGCCGAAATGTTTCTCTGAGTGTGATATTGTACATGGCCTATGTTGTAGACATTAACACATTAAATCTTTTTTATCTCTTGCTATTTTTTCATACGACGTTTAATTAGGGAGTTATTAATGATTTTGTACTTTTTGGCCGAAATTTTTCTCTGAGTGTGATATTGTACATGGCCTATGTTGTAGACATTAACACATTACATCTTTTTTGTCTCTTGCTATTTCATCACACGACGTTTAATTACGGAGTTATTAATGATTTTGTACTTTTTGGCCGAAATTTTTCTCCGAGTGTGATATTGTACATGGCCTATGTTGTAGACAATAACACATTACATCTTTTTTGTCTCTTGCTATTTCATCATACGACGTATAATTATGGAGTTATTAATGATTTTGTCCTTTTTGGCCAAAAATTTTCTATGTCCCACGAAAAACTTAAAAATTAATTCGAATGAAATTTCAAAAAAATAGTTTTTGTAATACTTTTATTATATTTTTTACGTCTTGTAGGGTCGGAAACCAACATGTTATTTTGATGTATTTTTTCGTCCCATGCATTTTTGGTTTCAGGTGATAGAATTATTTTCCACTAGGACCAATGCTCATCTATATTATATAAAGCTACTAGGCTGACTGACTGACTGACTCACTCACTCACTGACATAAATGTTTACCCACTTCCAAATGAGCTACAAACTTGATATTTGGCAAAAACACTCCTTTCACCTTGCAATCAACAGAAAAATTCCGAAAAGGTACATTTTTTAATTTTCAACCCTACAAAAGATAAAACTAATAGGGGGAAAGTACAAATCTCCAGTAATATCTCTGAGTGTGATATTGTGCATGGCCTATGTTGTAGACATTAGCACATTACATCTTTTTTATCTCTTGCTATTTTTTCATACGACGTTTAATTAGGGAGTTATTAATGATTTTGTACTTTTTGGCCGACATTTTTCTCTGAGTGTGATATTGTACATGGCCTATGTTGTAGACATTAACACATTACATCTTTTTTTTCTCTTGCTATTTTTTCATACGACGTTTAATTAGGGAGTTATTAATGATTTTGTACTTTTTGGCCGAAATATTTCTCTGAGTGTGATATTGTACATGGCCTATGTTGTAGACATTAACACATTAAATCTTTTTTATCTCTTGCTATTTTTTCATACGACGTTTAATTAGGGAGTTATTAATGATTTTGTACTTTTTGGCCGAAATTTTTCTCTGAGTGTGATATTGTACATGGCCTATGTTGTAGACATTAACACATTACATCTTTTTTGTCTCTTGCTATTTCATCACACGACGTTTAATTACGGAGTTATTAATGATTTTGTACTTTTTGGCCGAAAATTTTCTCCGAGTGTGATATTGTACATGGCCTATGTTGTAGACAATAACACATTACATCTTTTTTGTCTCTTGCTATTTCATCATACGACGTATAATTATGGAGTTATTAATGATTTTGTACTTTTTGGCCAAAAATTTTCTATGTCCCACGAAAAACTTAAAAATTAATTCGAATGAAATTTCAAAAAAATAGTTTTTTTAATACTTTTATTATATTTTTTACGTCTTGTAGGGTCGGAAACCAACATGTTATTTTGATGTATTTTTTCGTCCCATGCATTTTTGGTTTCAGGTGATAGAATTATTTTCCACTAGGACCAATGCTCATCTATATTATATAAAGCTACTAGGCTGACTGACTGACTCACTCACTCACTCACTGACATAAATGTTTACCCACTTCCAAATGAGTTACAAACTTGATATTTGGCAAAAACACTCCTTTCACCTTGCAATCAACAGAAAAATTCCGAAAAGGTACATTTTTTAATTTTCAACCCTACAAAAGATAAAACTAATAGGGGGAAAGTACAAATCTCCAGTAATATCTCTGAGTGTGATATTGTGCATGGCCTATGTTGTAGACATTAGCACATTACATCTTTTTTATCTCTTGCTATTTTTTCATACGACGTTTAATTAGGGAGTTATTAATGATTTTGTACTTTTTGGCCGAAAATTTTCTCTGAGTGTGATATTGTACATGGCCTATGTTGTAGACATTAACACATTACATCTTTTTTTTCTCTTGCTATTTTTTCATACGACGTTTAATTAGGGAGTTATTAATGATTTTGTACTTTTTGGCCGAAATATTTCTCTGAGTGTGATATTGTACATTGCCTATGTTGTAGACATTAACACATTAAATCTTTTTTATCTCTTGCTATTTTTTCATACGACGTTTAATTAGGGAGTTATTAATGATTTTGTACTTTTTGGCCGAAATTTTTCTTTGAGTGTGATATTGTACATGGCCTATGTTGTAGACATTAACACATTACATCTTTTTTGTCTCTTGCTATTTCATCACACGACGTTTAATTACGGAGTTATTAATGATTTTGTACTTTTTGGCCGAAAATTTTCTCCGAGTGTGATATTGTACATGGCCTATGTTGTAGACAATAACACATTACATCTTTTTTGTCTCTTGCTATTTCATCATACGACGTATAATTATGGAGTTATTAATGATTTTGTACTTTTTGGCCAAAAATTTTCTGTCCCACGAAAAACTTAAAAATTAATTCGAATGAAATTTCAAAAAAATAGTTTTTTTAATACTTTTATTATATTTTTTACGTCTTGTAGGGTCGGAAACCAACATGTTATTTTGTTGTATTTTTTCGTCCCATGCGTTTTTGGTTTCAGGTGATAGAATTATTTTCCACTAGGACCAATGCTCATCTATATTATATAAAGCTACTAGGCTGACTGACTGACTGACTCACTCACTCACTGACATAAATGTTTACCCACTTCCAAATGAGTTACAAACTTGATATTTGGCAAAAACACTCCTTTCACCTTGCAATCAACAGAAAAATTCCGAAAAGGTACATTTTTTAATTTTCAACCCTACAAAAGATAAAACTAATAGGGGGAAAGTACAAATCTCCAGTAATATCTCTGAGTGTGATATTGTGCATGGCCTATGTTGTAGACATTAGCACATTACATCTTTTTTATCTCTTGCTATTTTTTCATACGACGTTTAATTAGGGAGTTATTAATGATTTTGTACTTTTTGGCCGACATTTTTCTCTGAGTGTGATATTGTACATGGCCTATGTTGTAGACATTAACACATTACATCTTTTTTTTCTCTTGCTATTTTTTCATACGACGTTTAATTAGGGAGTTATTAATGATTTTGTACTTTTTGGCCGAAATTTTTCTCTGAGTGTGATATTGTACATGGCCTATGTTGTAGACATTAACACATTAAATCTTTTTTATCTCTTGCTATTTTTTCATACGACGTTTAATTAGGGAGTTATTAATGATTTTGTACTTTTTGGCCGAAATTTTTCTCTGAGTGTGATATTGTACATGGCCTATGTTGTAGACAATAACACATTACATCTTTTTTGTCTCTTGCTATTTCATCATACGACGTATAATTATGGAGTTATTAATGATTTTGTACTTTTTGGCCAAAAATTTTCTATGTCCCACGAAAAACTTAAAAATTAATTCGAATGAAATTTCAAAAAAATAGTTTTTTTAATACTTTTATTATATTTTTTACGTCTTGTAGGGTCGGAAACCAACATGTTATTTTGATGTATTTTTTCGTCCCATGCATTTTTGGTTTCAGGTGATAGAATTATTTTCCACTAGGACCAATGCTCATCTATATTATATAAAGCTACTAGGCTGACTGACTGACTCACTCACTCACTCACTGACATAAATGTTTACCCACTTCCAAATGAGTTACAAACTTGATATTTGGCAAAAACACTCCTTTCACCTTGCAATCAACAGAAAAATTCCGAAAAGGTACATTTTTTAATTTTCAACCCTACAAAAGATAAAACTAATAGGGGGAAAGTACAAATCTCCAGTAATATCTCTGAGTGTGATATTGTGCATGGCCTATGTTGTAGACATTAGCACATTACATCTTTTTTATCTCTTGCTATTTTTTCATACGACGTTTAATTAGGGAGTTATTAATGATTTTGTACTTTTTGGCCGAAAATTTTCTCTGAGTGTGATATTGTACATGGCCTATGTTGTAGACATTAACACATTACATCTTTTTTTTCTCTTGCTATTTTTTCATACGACGTTTAATTAGGGAGTTATTAATGATTTTGTACTTTTTGGCCGAAATATTTCTCTGAGTGTGATATTGTACATGGCCTATGTTGTAGACATTAACACATTAAATCTTTTTTATCTCTTGCTATTTTTTCATACGACGTTTAATTAGGGAGTTATTAATGATTTTGTACTTTTTGGCCGAAATTTTTCTTTGAGTGTGATATTGTACATGGCCTATGTTGTAGACATTAACACATTACATCTTTTTTGTCTCTTGCTATTTCATCACACGACGTTTAATTACGGAGTTATTAATGATTTTGTACTTTTTGGCCGAAAATTTTCTCCGAGTGTGATATTGTACATGGCCTATGTTGTAGACAATAACACATTACATCTTTTTTGTCTCTTGCTATTTCATCATACGACGTATAATTATGGAGTTATTAATGATTTTGTACTTTTTGGCCAAAAATTTTCTGTCCCACGAAAAACTTAAAAATTAATTCGAATGAAATTTCAAAAAAATAGTTTTTTTAATACTTTTATTATATTTTTTACGTCTTGTAGGGTCGGAAACCAACATGTTATTTTGTTGTATTTTTTCGTCCCATGCATTTTTGGTTTCAGGTGATAGAATTATTTTCCACTAGGACCAATGCTCATCTATATTATATAAAGCTACTAGGCTGACTGACTGACTCACTCACTCACTCACTGACATAAATGTTTACCCACTTCCAAATGAGTTACAAACTTGATATTTGGCAAAAAAAACACTCCTTTCACCTTGCAATCAACAGAAAAATTCCGAAAAGGTACATTTTTTAATTTTCAACCCTACAAAAGATAAAACTAATAGGGGGAAAGTACAAATCTCCAGTAATATCTCTGAGTGTGATATTGTGCATGGCCTATGTTGTAGACATTAGCACATTACATCTTTTTTTATCTCTTGCTATTTTTTCATACGACGTTTAATTAGGGACTTATTAATGATTTTGTACTTTTTGGCCGAAAATTTTCTCTGAGTGTGATATTGTACATGGCCTATGTTGTAGACATTAACACATTACATCTTTTTTTTCTCTTGCTATTTTTTCATACGACGTTTAATTAGGGAGTTATTAATGATTTTGTACTTTTTGGCCGAAATTTTTCTCTGAGTGTGATATTGTACATGGCCTATGTTGTAGACATTAACACATTAAATCTTTTTTATCTCTTGCTATTTTTTCATACGACGTTTAATTAGGGAGTTATTAATGATTTTGTACTTTTTGGCCGAAATTTTTCTCTGAGTGTGATATTGTACATGGCCTATGTTGTAGACATTAACACATTACATCTTTTTTGTCTCTTGCTATTTCATCACACGACGTTTAATTAGGGAGTTATTAATGATTTTGTACTTTTTGGCCGAAAATTTTCTCCGAGTGTGATATTGTACATGGCCTATGTTGTAGACAATAACACATTACATCTTTTTTGTCTCTTGCTATTTCATCATACGACGTATAATTATGGAGTTATTAATGATTTTGTACTTTTTGGCCAAAAATTTTCTGTCCCACGAAAAACTTAAAAATTAATTCGAATGAAATTTCAAAAAAATAGTTTTTTTAATACTTTTATTATATTTTTTACGTCTTGTAGGGTCGGAAACCAACATGTTATTTTGTTGTATTTTTTCGTCCCATGCGTTTTTGGTTTCAGGTGATAGAATTATTTTCCACTAGGACCAATGCTCATCTATATTATATAAAGCTACTAGGCTGACTGACTGACTGACTCACTCACTCACTGACATAAATGTTTACCCACTTCCAAATGAGTTACAAACTTGATATTTGGCAAAAACACTCCTTTCACCTTGCAATCAACAGAAAAATTCCGAAAAGGTACATTTTTTAATTTTCAACCCTACAAAAGATAAAACTAATAGGGGGAAAGTACAAATCTCCAGTAATATCTCTGAGTGTGATATTGTGCATGGCCTATGTTGTAGACATTAGCACATTACATCTTTTTTATCTCTTGCTATTTTTTCATACGACGTTTAATTAGGGAGTTATTAATGATTTTGTACTTTTTGGCCGACATTTTTCTCTGAGTGTGATATTGTACATGGCCTATGTTGTAGACATTAACACATTACATCTTTTTTTTCTCTTGCTATTTTTTCATACGACGTTTAATTAGGGAGTTATTAATGATTTTGTACTTTTTGGCCGAAATTTTTCTCTGAGTGTGATATTGTACATGGCCTATGTTGTAGACATTAACACATTAAATCTTTTTTATCTCTTGCTATTTTTTCATACGACGTTTAATTAGGGAGTTATTAATGATTTTGTACTTTTTGGCCGAAATTTTTCTCTGAGTGTGATATTGTACATGGCCTATGTTGTAGACAATAACACATTACATCTTTTTTGTCTCTTGCTATTTCATCATACGACGTATAATTATGGAGTTATTAATGATTTTGTACTTTTTGGCCAAAAATTTTCTATGTCCCACGAAAAACTTAAAAATTAATTCGAATGAAATTTCAAAAAAATAGTTTTTTTAATACTTTTATTATATTTTTTACGTCTTGTAGGGTCGGAAACCAACATGTTATTTTGATGTATTTTTTCGTCCCATGCATTTTTGGTTTCAGGTGATAGAATTATTTTCCACTAGGACCAATGCTCATCTATATTATATAAAGCTACTAGGCTGACTGACTGACTCACTCACTCACTCACTGACATAAATGTTTACCCACTTCCAAATGAGTTACAAACTTGATATTTGGCAAAAACACTCCTTTCACCTTGCAATCAACAGAAAAATTCCGAAAAGGTACATTTTTTAATTTTCAACCCTACAAAAGATAAAACTAATAGGGGGAAAGTACAAATCTCCAGTAATATCTCTGAGTGTGATATTGTGCATGGCCTATGTTGTAGACATTAGCACATTACATCTTTTTTATCTCTTGCTATTTTTTCATACGACGTTTAATTAGGGAGTTATTAATGATTTTGTACTTTTTGGCCGAAAATTTTCTCTGAGTGTGATATTGTACATGGCCTATGTTGTAGACATTAACACATTACATCTTTTTTTTCTCTTGCTATTTTTTCATACGACGTTTAATTAGGGAGTTATTAATGATTTTGTACTTTTTGGCCGAAATATTTCTCTGAGTGTGATATTGTACATGGCCTATGTTGTAGACATTAACACATTAAATCTTTTTTATCTCTTGCTATTTTTTCATACGACGTTTAATTAGGGAGTTATTAATGATTTTGTACTTTTTGGCCGAAATTTTTCTTTGAGTGTGATATTGTACATGGCCTATGTTGTAGACATTAACACATTACATCTTTTTTGTCTCTTGCTATTTCATCACACGACGTTTAATTACGGAGTTATTAATGATTTTGTACTTTTTGGCCGAAAATTTTCTCCGAGTGTGATATTGTACATGGCCTATGTTGTAGACAATAACACATTACATCTTTTTTGTCTCTTGCTATTTCATCATACGACGTATAATTATGGAGTTATTAATGATTTTGTACTTTTTGGCCAAAAATTTTCTGTCCCACGAAAAACTTAAAAATTAATTCGAATGAAATTTCAAAAAAATAGTTTTTTTAATACTTTTATTATATTTTTTACGTCTTGTAGGGTCGGAAACCAACATGTTATTTTGTTGTATTTTTTCGTCCCATGCATTTTTGGTTTCAGGTGATAGAATTATTTTCCACTAGGACCAATGCTCATCTATATTATATAAAGCTACTAGGCTGACTGACTGACTCACTCACTCACTCACTGACATAAATGTTTACCCACTTCCAAATGAGTTACAAACTTGATATTTGGCAAAAAAAACACTCCTTTCACCTTGCAATCAACAGAAAAATTCCGAAAAGGTACATTTTTTAATTTTCAACCCTACAAAAGATAAAACTAATAGGGGGAAAGTACAAATCTCCAGTAATATCTCTGAGTGTGATATTGTGCATGGCCTATGTTGTAGACATTAGCACATTACATCTTTTTTTATCTCTTGCTATTTTTTCATACGACGTTTAATTAGGGACTTATTAATGATTTTGTACTTTTTGGCCGAAAATTTTCTCTGAGTGTGATATTGTACATGGCCTATGTTGTAGACATTAACACATTACATCTTTTTTTTCTCTTGCTATTTTTTCATACGACGTTTAATTAGGGAGTTATTAATGATTTTGTACTTTTTGGCCGAAATTTTTCTCTGAGTGTGATATTGTACATGGCCTATGTTGTAGACATTAACACATTAAATCTTTTTTATCTCTTGCTATTTTTTCATACGACGTTTAATTAGGGAGTTATTAATGATTTTGTACTTTTTGGCCGAAATTTTTCTCTGAGTGTGATATTGTACATGGCCTATGTTGTAGACATTAACACATTACATCTTTTTTGTCTCTTGCTATTTCATCACACGACGTTTAATTAGGGAGTTATTAATGATTTTGTACTTTTTGGCCGAAAATTTTCTCCGAGTGTGATATTGTACATGGCCTATGTTGTAGACAATAACACATTACATCTTTTTTGTCTCTTGCTATTTCATCATACGACGTATAATTATGGAGTTATTAATGATTTTGTACTTTTTGGCCAAAAATTTTCTATGTCCCACGAAAAACTTAAAAATTAATTCGAATGAAATTTCAAAAAAATAGTTTTTTTAATACTTTTATTATATTTTTTACGTCTTGTAGGGTCGGAAACCAACATGTTATTTTGATGTATTTTTTCGTCCCATGCATTTTTGGTATGTTTACCCACTTCCAAATGAGTTACAAACTTGATATTTGGCAAAAACACTCCTTTCACCTTGCAATCAACAGAAAAATTCCGATAAGGTACATTTTTTAATTTTCAACCCTACAAAAGATAAAACTAACAGGGGGAAAGTACAAATCTCCAGTAATATCTCTGAGTGTGATATTGTGCATGGCCTATGTTGTAGACATTAGCACATTACATCTTTTTTATCTCTTGCTATTTTTTCATACGACGTTTAATTAGGGAGTTATTAATGATTTTGTACTTTTTGGCCGAAAATTTTCTCTGAGTGTGATATTGTACATGGCCTATGTTGTAGACATTAACACATTACATCTTTTTTTTCTCTTCCTATTTTTTCATACGACGTTTAATTAGGGAGTTATTAATGATTTTGTACTTTTTGGCCGAAATTTTTCTCTGAGTGTGATATTGTACATGGCCTATGTTGTAGACATTAACACATTACATCTTTTTTGTCTCTTGCTATTTTTTCATACGACGTTTAATTAGGGAGTTATTAATGATTTTGTACTTTTTGGCCGAAATTTTTCTCTGAGTGTGATATTGTACTTGGCCTATGTTGTAGACATTAACACATTACATCTTTTTTGTCTCTTGCTATTTCATCACACGACGTTTAATTACGGAGTTATTAATGATTTTGTACTTTTTGGCCGAAATTTTTCTCCGAGTGTGATATTGTACATGGCCTATGTTGTAGACAATAACACATTACATCTTTTTTGTCTCTTGCTATTTCATCATACGACGTATAATTATGGAGTTATTAATGATTTTGTACTTTTTGGCCAAAAATTTTCTATGTCCCACGAAAAACTTAAAAATTAATTCGAATGAAATTTCAAAAAAATAGTTTTTTTAATACTTTTATTATATTTTTTACGTCTTGTAGGGTCGGAAACCAACATGTTATTTTGATGTATTTTTTCGTCCCATGCATTTTTGGTTTCAGGTGATAGAATTATTTTCCATTAGGGCCCACGCTCAAATATATAGCTTTGTTATAAGTTAATTTCCAGTATGATCTGATTATGTATTGTATTATTTATAGAGGGGTTTTGTGGGATTGGAAACAATATGTGATTTTGAGTCTAATTTTATACTCTTCATGCAGTCTGTATCATGTGAGTTACTGTCCCTGTAGGCTTTTTTTAAGAAGGTATAGTACCTAATATTTTCCGCTGTGTGCTTTAATTCTATTGAAGGGTTTTATTTTTCGTCAATTGAATATTTTCGTTTGCCAGTTCTTGACTCTTCTTAGCCGTTTTTTCAAAGGAACGAGCAACTTGGATTCACAAGTGAATGCGGCGAATCCTACCGACTTCCAGGGTACTTTTTTTTATTTTTCTGCCTTAACTTTACGGTTGAAAATGAAAATCCACAGCCTGCTTCCAGTCTCCTACCGGGTCAGGTATGGAATGAATGAAGCCCCCATCTAGCGGCGAGGATATGAACTGTGCCGGCTGCCGAGGCCTGACGCACTTCTCCGGGGCAATGATTAAATGAATGACAGATGAAATGAAATGATAGTGGAGAGTGTTGCTGGAATGAAATTTTGACAGGGAAAACGGAGTACCCGGAGAAAAACCTGTCTGCCTCCGTTTTGTCCAGCACAGATCTCACATGGAGTGACCGGGATTTGAACAACGGACCCTGCGGTGAGAGGCCGGCGTGCTGCCGCCTAAGCCACGGAGGCTCCAACTTTACGGTTGTATTGCACAAATGTATTTAATATAACTGGTTTTAATCATTCTGCTGTAGTTTAGCCTACTTTCCTCATTTTGCAAAAAGGAGGAAAAAGTACACTTATGTGATCGATCCGGGAAAATGTGTGTCTGTCTGTCCTTCTGTCAGTCTGTCTGTCTGTCTGGCTGTGTGTGTGTCCTCCCCTATCAACTCCTATACGGCTGCAGCTATCGTAACCAAATTTGGTATGAGTAAAGATCTACACCTGAATATCTCACGGCCATATTTGAAATTGACATCAGTGTTACCAACTGCTGAAAAACGCAATTGAATTTTTTGCTCTATGTTGGATATCTCATAAATTATGGATGCGAACTCATCCTAAATTGGCACACAAATAGACGATAACATTCCAGATTAATTTTCACAAGTTCATACATGCCAGTGTTGCCAACTTGATTCTAATTCTGCCGATAGGTCCATAATATAAATGAATGTAACTTTTATACTGTCAATTGAATTTCAACCAAATTCCATATGTACTATGTGTACTATAACAGATATGACTGTACGTATTCTAATGAGCCGCCAGGGCTGCCAACTGTTGATAAATGGTCTCTATATATTTTAACATTAATATCAATATATCAGAAAGTATGCAAGCCAACGACTCTAAACCTTGCACACGTATAGTATCTAAAATGCTACCTTAGTTTGGCGTAACTTATATACATCAGTGCTGCCAACACGATTATATGCCTGTTGATTTGTCCAGTATTTAAATGCATATAACTTCTATACTAACAAATGGATTTCGACCAAATTTCGTATGTGCCTTGTGTACCATAATAGTTATTACTGTACGTATTCGTAAGAACCATCAGGACTGCCAACTGTTAGTAAATGCTCTCTCTAATTGTTCAATCCCAATATCAATATATCAGAAAGTATGCAAGCCATCAGCTCTAAAGTTTGCACACGTATAGCACCTGAACATTCTAGATAATTTGGAGTAACTAATATACCTCAGTACTGCCAACATGATTCTAAGCTTCCTGATAGTTTAAATTTTAATTTCATGTAACTTCTATACTCACAAATGGATTTATCCAAAATTGGCACTATATTAGATCGTAATATTTGCGTTTATTTCTGAGCATCACATACATGACTTTGTACCCAACGCGCACTGATGAATCCAATATCAAACGGCATGTAACGTCCATACTATCCATTAGACTTCAACTAAATATTGTATGTGCATTCTATACCTTATGAGATGGAACTAAGAATATATTCAGAGTCGCTAGGGCTGCCAACTGTAGTAAGTTACTGTATTAGGCTTCACTATTTTAGGTGTATTTCAAACTGTAGTACTTATAAATGTTAGTATTACCAACTTGATTTCGTCATTATTCTAGATAGGTCTATATAGATTGGCATGAATTCTAATATTAAAGAAAAGTAGGCTCTCTAGTTCGTCACGGAACTACTTGTTTTTTTTTTTTTTTTGAAATTATCATATTAGGACGTTAATCGAGGTGCATATTTAGAGGGGCATATTTAGAGGTGCTCAATATTGTAGAAAATTACTTTACATTCAACCACATAGAAACTGATATTCAATATATGTACGTATTTTTAGCCTACTTTTCACATTTATCAAAAATGAGGAAAAGGTAGACTTATGAGATCGATCCGGGCAAATGTGTGTCTGTCTGTCCTTCTGTCTGTCTGTCTGTCTGTCATTCTGTCTGTCTGTCTGGCTGTGTGTGTGTCCACCCCTATCAACTCCTAAACGGCTGCAGCAATCGAAACAAAATTTGGTAGGAGTAAAGATCTATCCCTGAATATCTCAATGCCGTATTTGAAAATGATGTCAGTAGTACCAACTGCTGAAAAATCGCAATTGAAATTTGAGCTCCATGTTGGATACCTTGAAAGGTATGTATGGGACCTATTTTAAAATTGGCACACGTATACACAATATTATTTCAGTTTAACTTCTAGGAGGACATACATGGCAGTGTTGCCAAAATGATTATAAGCCTGCTGATAGGTCCAATTTTTAAATGCATATATCTTCTATACTATCAATTGGATTTCAACCAAATTTCGTATGTATTATATACCATAACACATTATGTCTATGCGTATTCTTAAGAGCAACCAAGGCTGCCAACTGTTAATAAATTCAGTTTCTATTTTTGTTACCCTAATATCAATAAATCAGAAAGTATGCAAACCAATAGCTCTAAACTTTCTACACGTACAGTACCTGGCATTCTAGATTAATTTGGAGTAACTAATATTCTTCAGTGCTGACAACTTGATTTTAAAATGCATGTAACTTCTAAACTAATTAATGGATTTAATTCAAAATTGGCACAACAATAAATCATAATATTTCAGATTATTTCTGAACAATACATGCATGACATTGATACCAACATGATTTTACGCACGCTGTCAGATCCAATGTTTAACTGCATGTAACGTCCATGCAATCCATTGGTCATGAACCAAATTTTGTATTCTGTACCTTAGGAGATGGAACTAAGAATATATTCAGTCACCAGGGCTGCCAACTGTAGTGCACTATTAGGCTACATTATGCCATGTATACAGTATTTCGAACTAATTAGAAATTTTGATATTTCCAACTTAATTTCGTCATTATTCTAGACAAATGCATATAGATTAATCATTGGCATGAATCTTAAATTTTAAGAAAAGTAGGCACTTTAATTCGTCACGGAACTTCTTGTTCTTTCTGTGATTAATAATCGGGTGAGTAAATACCCATATAGTCTACACATCATATTAGTGAAAATGCAAGCAAGTTTGTAATTTGACATGGCCGTTAATCTCTTGAACATGAGGCACGGGACCTCCTCTTTTTGTGTGGATTCTTAACCACAGCACTTGATATTTCAGATGGTAAATCTCACATGCATTCGATGAGAATTGAACCCAGTCAGCCTTGGTAAGAGGCAAGAGTCATGACTTCAGCATCACCACGTCACCTTCATGATAATAATAATAATAATAATAATATTAATCGGAATAGAAAGTCGAATGTTATTGCCAAACACATATAGAACTGAATGGGGAAAAGAATCTATATTTGCAAATATGCGTAATGTTGTAAACTAATTACTGGAGGTATTGCGTTCGTGTAAGTTTCTTAGTTCAAAGAAATTTACAGTTTCTGTGATATATTATTGGGTTAATATATTACATGTTCTGAACAACAGCGCATCGGCATTTTGGAAAACAGACTGTTTTGCTAGGAGACCTGCTTTATCAAATCTTCCCACCACGATATACAGTAACTGGCAGTAGGCTAAATGACTTTTCATGATAAAACTCCTGAAAACGGTTTTACAGGTAGGCTAGGGGATATGCGTTCATGAAATTTCCTGTCATGATATAACTGGCAGTAGGCTAGGGGACATGCCTTGGCTAAACTCACCCCCCCCCCCAATATTATTATAACTAGAAGTATACTAGAGGACCAGCCATGTCCAAACAGACTTAAAACATATCAGTGCGCACATTCCACCCTCAATTGGAAATATATTTTAAAAGTGGGAAAAGAGATGTCAAAAGAGGCAATAACGCTATAGAGAATTAAAATTTGGACTCGTAAGAAAATATTATCATATATTAAGTAGTGGATTTTTATGGACTTGAGGGCAAGTGCAAAAAAAATCCGAAAATTTGACACGCAACAAATGTGCGGGACTTCGTACACTGAAGACACTATAAACTTATAGAAAAATTATAACAAAGCAAAAATAAGATTTTATTCAGACCATTAGCATGATTTATATTGGTAGGTGACACCCACGAATCAACTAAAAAAAGTACATCAATGGAAAATCTGCATGCAACATATTCGTCTTTATTATTATTATTACAAAGTCACAGCAAACATAAAAACCGTAAATTCAGAACGATATGTTTTAAACACTTGAAACCATTACTTTCCCTAAAAATACACGGATCGTCAAACGCACCGGGGGCTTGGGGGCGGAGCCCCCAACGAGCAAAGCGAGTCTACTATATAAAGCTCAAATACCACTCACTGACTCATTCATTCATCACGAAATCTCTGAAACCACCGAACGGATTGGAATGAAATTTGGTATGCAGCTTCCTCGAGGGCCGCAAACGCCCACTAAGAAAGGATTTTTGGATATTCAGGTTCTAAAGGGGTGTTAAGGGTGTAGACCTGCATTTCATTGAATAGCAATATCACCCGATTGATTTCATTGGGGGATGTGATACTCGGCATATTAACTCATCATTAAAAATAAGAAGACACGTGTCTGAGGGTTTTTCGATGAGGTGAAAGGGATGAAAATTGGGGGTTGAAGGATTCCTAACGGAGCGTGTATCTCTTAAACGACATAGGCGAGGAGTTTGGAACTCAGCCGACAAAAATCAGCATAAAAATAACTAAACAGGTGTTTGACCGTTTTCTCATAAATCCAATTTAAGGGGCCCATGGGAAGGGGTGAAATTATGGGGGAGGGGTGAAATTATGTGGGAGGGGGGGAAACGTAATATGTCTGAGAGTAAAATTATACATGGCCTATGTTGTAGACAATAACACATTACATCTTTTTTGTCTCTTGCTATTTCATCATACGACGAATACTTAGGGAGTTATTAATGATTTTGTACTTTTTGGCCGGAATTTTCTAAGTCCCAGGAATGACATAAAAATTGATTCGAACGAAATTTCAAAAAATAGTTTTTTTAATACTTTTATTATATTTTTCACGTCTTTTAGAGTCCAAAACCAACATGATATTTTGATGTTTTTCTCGTCCCATGCATTTTTGGTTTCAGGTGATAGAATTATTTTCCACTAGAACCCATGCTTATCTATCTATTTAACTAATGTTATAACAGGATTCCAAATGTTATTGCGGGCGAAGCCGCGGGTAACAGCTAGTGCTTTATAAATTAAACTACTCTTTCTTATCAGAAAGCGCCGTATATTTCTGTCTATCATAGTGAACCTTGTCTTACTTGTACTTTGGGCATTTATATTTATTAAATTATTTAATTCCAAATTTCCAATTTTTCCTTCCAATAGTGCACAAGTCGTTCGAACCTCGGCTCGGCCAAAGGTCCTAAGCTGGGCTGAATTTGAGTTCAGTACAATAGTTGCTGTGTACAATATGCTCCGTGTGGTGCAATTCTTATCACACATTGTTGTAACTTGGTACAATAGTTGCCTTGTACAATATGCTCCGTGTGGTGCAATTCTTATCACACATTGTTGTGACTTGGTACAATAGTTGCTGTGTACAATATGCTCCGTGTGGTGCAATTCTTATCACACATTGTTGTAACTTGGTACAATAGTTGCTGTGTACAATATGCTCCATGTGGTGCAATTCTTATCACACATTGTTGTAACTTGGTACAATAGTTGCTGTGTACAATATGCTCCTTGTGGTGCAATTCTTATCTCACATTGTTGTTACTTGGTACAATAGTTGCTGTGTACAATATGCTCCTTGTGGTGCAATTCTTATCACACATTGTTGTTACTTGGTACAATAGTTGCTGTGTACAATATGCTCCTTGTGGTGCAATTCTTATCACACATTGTTGTTTATTGGTACAATAGTTGCTGTGTACAATATGCTCCTTGAGGTACAATTCTTATCACACATTGTTGTTACTTGGTACAATAGTTGCTGTGTACAATATGCTCCTTGTGGTGCAATTCTTATCACACATTGTTGTTACTTGGTACAATAGTTGCTGTGTACAATATGCTCCTTGTGGTGCAATTCTTATCACACATTGTTGTTACTTGGTACAATAGTTGCTGTGTACAATATGCTCCTTGTGGTGCAATTCTTATCACACATTGTTGTAACTTGGTACAATAGTTGCTGTGTACAATATGCTCCTTGAGGTGCAATTCGTATCACACATTGTTGTTACTTGGTACAATAGTTGCTGTGTACAATAAGCTCCGTGTGGTGCAATTCTTATCACACATTGTTGTAACTTGGTACAATAGTTGCTGTGTACAATATGCCCCTTGTGGTGCAATTCTTATCACACATTGTTGTTACTTGGTACAATAGTTGCTGTGTACAATATGCCCCTTGTGGTGCAATTCTTATCACACATTGTTGTAACTTGGCACAATAGTTGCTGTGTACAATATGCCCCTTGTGGTGCAATTCTTATCACACATTGTTGTTACTTGGTACAATAGTTGCTGTGTACAATATGCCCCTTGTGGTGCAATTCTTATCACACATTGTTGTTACTTGATACAATAGTTGCTGTGTACAATAAGCTCCGTGTGGTGCAATTCTTATCACACATTGTTGTTACTTGGTACAATAGTTGCTGTGTACAATATGCACCGTGTGGTGCAATTCTTATCACACATTGTTGTAACTTGGTACAATAGTTGCTGTGTACAATATGCTCCATGTGGTGCAATTCTTATCACACATTGTTGTTACTTGGTACAATAGTTGCTGACTACAATATGCTCCTTGGGGTGCAATTCTTATCACACATTGTTGTTACTTGGTACAATAGTTGCTGAGAACAATATGCTCCGTGTGATGCAATTCTTATCACACATTGTTGTTACTCGGTACAATAGTTGCTAAAGGTACAGTAATGTAAATGTGCTTTGGGTTTTGAACTGCTATGAGTTTTAATGTAAATTGATAGGTAGATTTTAATTAATAATGCTGAATTTCACAAATATTTTATGCCTTTGGGGTCGCGTCACTGTCTTTTAGACCGGGCGCTTACATTTTTTACTTCTCCGAAATATTTTCACGGCGTAAAGTTTCCTCCCCTCCTATACCTTTCAGTGGACTCATCCACTGCACGTGTCTGCGTTTGCTGTTCCCACTTTCATTCCCAGTTAGTTAGTGGAGAACTTTGTTTCAGACGATGTACATGGAAGTGCACACTGGTAAGCAGCCTCAGGGACGATTTTCCTTTGATAATTCTGGACTCGCTGTATTTTCAAGGCTTGTTCAACCGATTGGTGGATCTGGAAGATGTTCCGTAAGGAACTTACATGTGTTACCTCGGTGGAATGCATTAATCCTGATGCTGCTCAGGATAATTCCGAGGATGAATAAATCAATAGATTAAGTGGGTTTCATTGATTTTTTTTTCAATAATAAAGTACAACGTGTTTCGGTACAAAACCAGGTATTTAGTTTCATGGATATATTTTTACATAATAATAATATGTGTTTTGCAACACAAAAAAAATGTATTTTATACACCCTGGTCATAATGTCCGTACGCGACCCATTATGAAACGATTTTGACGGGACCCCTTCCGGGGTAAAATAAGAGTTTTAATATTTCTAGAAAGAACAGCATCTATCTAACTAACCCCAGAGCAATTATTGTTTCTATACATTTAAACTGCATGTAGAAAAAAATTAGCGTGGTCAAATGAAACCTTTGATTCAAGGACTTTTTTAAGGGAACACTTTTTTAATACAAAAATGTTCAATAACTCAAACACTAATGAAGCTATTTATATATAAATTAGCACAACAGATGCCAGCAACTCTCTATGTAAGAGATTAAAATCTGGTCATGAACTAGAACAATTCAGCCACACCTCCCCTTAATAGTGACTTATGTGGCAGACTTTGAGGTTATGCAGGAGGAGAATGAGGACAGGTTGAAGAAGTAGAGAGGGTGGTAAATTAACAAAGCAGCAGGGGTAGTTGGATAGTAAAGTGTAGAGGGAAAGCAGAGGATAATCAAATAGGCATAGGGTTTAGGAAATGTACCCTCTGACTAGAGAAAAGCAGTTATCACGACAATTTATAAGCAAGCTAACAGGAAAGATTGCAATAATTATAGCGGTATTTCTTTGATAAGTGTCCCGGGCAAAGTGTACTCAGGCATTGTAGAAAGGAGACTTCGATCATTGGCCGAGAGTACGATGGATGAAAACCTGAGTGGCTTTAGACCACAACGAGGTTGTCAAGATCACAATTTGAGTATGCGCCAAGTTATTGAGGAATGCTACAGACAGTTGTGTTTGTGTTACTTGAGAAGGCGTACGATAGAGCACCTAGCATATTGAGGGATTATGGTATCGAGGGAAGGCTGCTACAGGCAATCAATAGTATTTATGTATTATAATCAATTTACAGTGAGAGTTGATGGGTTCATGGTTTGTACAGGAGTGAGGCAAGGATTAAACCACTACTGTGTTTGTTATATGGACCAATTGTTGAAGGGCATAAACTGGCTGGGTGAATTTCAAGGTAAGTAGTCTGGCCTATTCGGATGACCTGGTTGTAATGATGGACTCCAATATGTTTGAACTTGAACAGAAATGTAGGGAGCATGGGTGAATTTCAAGGTAAGTTGTCCAGGGGACTAGAGGATATTAATTCAAAATCAAATAACGGTTATGGGGAATAAGTCTCATATTGACGGGGGAACTTGGCCACTGGGTAGAACATTATGAGCATTATAGGCTTATTGTAGTTAAAATTAGAACGAAAACTACGTGCATTAGATTAGTATAAGTCTATCAGGCTACCAATCAAACCGATAATAAAGAAGTTATAAAATTCTACTAAAAAATACAGAAGGTGTAATCTGCAGATTGTAAATGTTCAAAAGTGAGATTGAAATGCCGTTTTAAGAAATGGAAGAGAAGAAAAGATAGCGGCGAAATGTAGAATGCATGAAATATACGAATGATTGAGCAGGCTGGTAGAATTCTGCACCGATCACTAATAAGGCATAGCTAACACGTTTCTAACAAACACAACAGAACTATAAACACTTGAATGAGACGAGGAGGTATAGGACGTTTATAAATTGATTTCATTGTGATCAAGTAGAGATTCCGAATTATGAATTGGAATTTCAAAACGTACTCTGGGGCCAACACAAATTCTTACTACAATCTGGTTGTTATGAAGTAGATGAAAACTCCAATGCCAGGAACTCGAATCTTTGAAACAGGAATCTGTAGAAGAGAACATTGACCGAGAGGTAAGAGGATACAGAACGAGTAGAAGGTACAGATTTAGGTTCACTCAGGATATACTCCAATATGAATGAAAGGTGGATGAACAAGAGAAAACAAACATCTGAAAATTGAGGAAATGATGAAGTACAATAAAGCTAATGTGAATGGTTCGAATAAATATGAACAATGACTATCTCAAGGTGTATGGATTTGGTTGTTAGCCCTGCCAAGGATTTTAATTCTGGTCTGAGGACAGGGACTGGGTACATTCAGACTCATGAGGCCAAATTGAGAACAGGTGGGCTCGATATCCTCACCAGCCATCCTCGAACTGTTCATTTTGGATTTCCTTCTTTTACTCCAGGCAAACACGAGGATTGTTTTTAATTTCAGGCCACACCCGCCTCCTTCCCAATGCTAGACTTGATTCCAAATACACAATTTAATACAGACATCAGAATATACAGGTTATCAGAAATATTCAAACATACAAAATGCAACCTAAGTACACGGGGCTAAATGACCAACATGTACATGCTCCTTAAATGAAACTACAGAAATATCCAAATGTACATAATTGTTTTAAGTAGGAATTGTTTATGCAGCTTATCGACAGATTAAGAATCCTTTCGGGTAAAGATGGCTTAAGTGCTCGAATATTAGTGACTGAGGTGAAAAGCTTCAATAAATATAGAATAGAAGGTAGACTGATAGAATGAACACACAGAACGTTTGTATAGGCCTAAGAATATCAAGAATAATGAAGTGAAAGAGGAGAGGAAACTGCTGAGCATAAAAGAGGAGATTTAATATTTGAATCAGAATTGGTTGGCCGCTAGAAGACCTACGTAGTTAGGGACCACCAGACATCAGTTATGTACCAATTGAGTTGCTACGATGCATAGGGGCTGAAGATATGGTCTGTTTACTTCGCTTATTAATACTTTGGATCTTTGATAGGTATGTGAAGGGTTATAAAAGCTTCTTATCGAACAGTGTATACTGAAGAAAGCAGGAGCTGACTGATGGAAAGGTTCTCCTACAATGAGTGTGATGACTAACGCTGTTTTTATTAGGAGGATAAATAAATGCTGATGATGAAGAAATTGAAGAAATGTATGATGAAATAGAAGAATTGTTTGACATAGTAAAGGAGAATTCAAACATTATTTTAATGGGTTATTTTAATGCTTCCGTTGGCTCACATAATGATCTTAAGTATGCTGGTAAGTCTGTCATGGGTGATGGCAATGTGAGAGGAGAAAGATTACTCGAATTCTGTAAGCAACATCAGATGGTATAACTTATACCTGTTTCGAAAGTCACAAGAGAAGACGTTAAACCTGGATAGCACCTGGAGATGGAAGAAGGTTGCAAATTGACTACTTCATAGTTAAACAAAGGTATAGGAACCAAGTGAAAGCCAGCCATAGTTACCCTGGGGCGGAAATTGATAGTGATCCCATCCTTGTTGCAGCTAAATGTTATATAAGGTTCAAGTGGAATGAAACATTTGGACAAAAGAGAATGTGTTTAAATAAGCTTCAGGATCCTAATGTAGTACAAACATTTAAAGATGTTGGATAATTGGATACTTTAGGATGGGATTATATAAGAAATGGTTTAGAAACAGCTGCAACGGAAGTACTAGGCAAAAGGAAATTGGAACCGAAAAAGAAATGGATGACCCAGGAAATCCTCGAGCTTATTGAATAAAGGACCGAATTTATAAATATAAACACTCAAGCGTATAAGTCTCTAAAGAATAAAATAACAAGGAAATGTCGCAAGGAGAAAGAAAATTGGATGAAGCGGGTATGGGTGGGTATTGAGGATGACCTTTAGAATGTGAAACCTAACAAAGCTTACTTTAAAGTGAAATCTTTGAGCTATCACCAACGCATCACAAGCAAAGTAGTTAAGGATTCCAAAGGAAAGCTATTGTTTGAAAATGAAAGGTATATGAGCGATGGAAGGAATCATCATTATCATCTTGTACAGTTTCCAGCCCCAGGCTGGGTCTGTTTGGCACATAAGCCTCGCCACTTAGTCCTTTCTTCCCACCACCTCTCCGCTGTCACTCTGGTCCAGTCCTCGCCTCTCTTCTTGACACATTCCTCCACTCCTTTCAGCCATCTATCTCTTGGTCTTCCCCTTGGTCGTTTCTTCTGCATCTGCATCTCATGTATCCTCTTGGGAATCCTCTTCTCATCCATTCTCTTTAAGTGTCCATACCACCTCAGTCTTGACGTCTCAATCCTACCTTGCAAGGGCTCCTCTTTCACCATTTCCCTGACCTTTTCATTCCTCAACCTGTCTCTTCTTGTTACTCCGATCCTACTTCGCAGGAACTTCATTTCACCTGCCTGTATTCTGCTTATGTCTCTTTTCTTCATTGTCCACGTTTCTGAAGCATAGGTCAGTATCGGGATATAGTAGCTTCTGTATAACACTTCCTTGCTTTTTTGTGGGACATCTTTATTCCACACTAAGCTCCTAATGCTTCTCAGAAATGCTTCTGCTTGTCTGCCACGTTCCGTAATCTCTTTGTCATTTCTCCCATTTTCCTCCACTAGACTTCCCAAGTACTTGAGACTTTCCACCTTCTTCAGCTGTCCACCTCCAAGTGTTATCCCACTCATTGGTCTGTCCTTTTTCCTGGTCGTTAACAGGATCTCACATTTACTGATGTTGAACTTCCATCCGTACTCTCCCACTGTTTCTTCCCAAGCCTTCAGTTGCTCCTGAATTTCCTCCTCCTTGTTTCCCCAGACCATGAGATCATCTGCAAACACCATTGCTTTCATCTTATCTTCTCCTATCTTTCCTTCTATCCGTGTCATTACCTCGTCCATAACCACAATAAAGAGAAGGGGTGACAGCGCACTACCCTGCTTCAAGCCACTCATTTGTCTGAACCAGTCTGTTCTTTCCCCTCCAACTTTCACACAACTCACACTTCCACAATACATCTCCTTCACTCTGCCTACAGTACCTTTTTCCACTCCCTTGTTTTCCATTGCTTCCCAAACCTTCTCCCTACACACACTATCATAGGCCTTTTCGATGTCCAGGAAGGCCATCAACAGATCCTCTCCAAATTCATAGTGGTGTTCCTGGAGCTGTCTCACTGAAAATATGAGATCCACTGTTGATCTCCCAGGTCTGAATCCATACTGCTCCTCTCTCAATTTTCTCTCCACTTTGGCTCGTATTCTACTTTCTAATATCTTTTCATATATCATGGCACAGTGATATATGAGTGTGACACCCCTGTAATTTCTGCACTCCTTTCTGCTTCCTTTCTTAAATATTGGGACAATTAATCCTTTCTTCCAATCTTCTGGTGTCTTTTTCTCCTTCCATATCACCCTCATCAAACTGTACAGCCACTGTTTCCCAACCTCTCCTGCTGCCTTCACCATTTCAACACTCACTTCATCCACACCCGGTGCCCTTCCTCCTTTCATCTTGTCTATAGCCATCTCCAGTTCTCTCCAAGTCAGATCCTTTTCCATTCCTGTGTTGTCTACTCCATCTTCCAATGCATTGTCTTCCTCCCTATGACCATTTGGATTCAGCAAATCCTCAAAGTACTCTTTCCTCACTGTCTTGAGTGTCTCTTTGTTGTGTACCTCATTTCCGTTTTTGTCCATCATTACCACATCCTCTCGCAGACCTCTTCTCTTACTTTTGACCATCCCATAAAGTACTTTCTTATTTCCTCTACTGTCTTCCTCCATCATCTCTGTCCACTTTACCATCCACTCCTTCCTCTCCTGTGCGACAATCTTGTTTGCTTCTTTCTTCTTTATCTTATAATCTTCCCTTGCCAGATCAGTTCTTTCCTGGAACCACACTCTGAAAGCCTTGTTCTTCCTTCCCACAGCTTCTTTTACTCTCTCATTCCACCTTGGTGTCTCTTTACACCGCTTTCTGTTGCTTGTCCTTCCACACACTGCCACTGCAGCTTCCACCATTGTGTTTTCGAATTGCTTCCATTCCTCTTCCCCTGTTTTAGGATTGTCTGTTGGCATCCTTTCCCTTATTATCTTCTGGAATTCTTCCTTGACTTCCTTTTCCTTGAGTTTCCATACTTTGATTCTCCTTTCCTGGTACTCTGTCCTCTTGCTATCCTTAACAACTCCCAGGTTCATTACAAGTATTCTGTGGTCGCTATCTAAGGCCTCTGATGGTATTACCTTTATATCTCTGACACTTCTCTTCATTTCCCAGTCGTACAGCATGTAATCTACCAAAGATTTCTTTGTTAAATCACTGCTGTACCACGTAACCTTGTGGCTTTCTTTCTTCCGGAAAGTGGAGTTGCCTACCACTAAACCGTTTCTCTTGCAAAAATCCAGCAACTTTCTCCCTTCTTCATTCCTGCTACCCCATCCTTCTGCTCCCAATACATTTTCATATCCTTGCCTTTCACTTCCTACATGTGCATTCAAATCTCCCATGACAATGATGCTCTGCCCATTCAACTGCTGTTGTAGCTCCTCCTCAAAGTCTTCCTTCTCTTGAGCTGTACATCCAACTTGAGGGGCATATACCTGGGCTATCTCCAGGCTTCTTCCCTTTACAGTTACTCTGACCTTCATGATCCTGTCACTTATTCCCTTTACCTCTTCCTTCATTCCATCTCTCACAACTACTCCTACTCCCTGCTCCTTCCTTCACTGTTCCCACTCCAGTACAACCGGTACCCTTTCCTCAGTTCTCTGCGACCTTCTCCTTTCCATCTTGTTTCTGCCAAGCCCAGTACATCCAGTTTTCTTCTCTCCATCACATCTACAATCTCCTCCACCTTTCCTGTCAGTGTCTGTATGTTTAAAGTCCCAACTCGTAGTCCATTAGCATATCCGGGTCGTCGTCGTTTGCATCCGTCCTTTCTGAGGCCTGTTCCAGTTTTGAAAGCAAATATGATATCCACTACTGGCTTGCTAGGCCTATCGTAGCTTCACCAGAGCCCCGTCAGCCGTCACTTTTCAGGGTTCCCATAGAGCCTTCACAGCTACCGCAGCGGTCCCGGGGCACACGAAGTCCCCACTGTACTTCACCCCTACAGGCAATCCCCTACTTTATGCCGTTGCCCGTCTCCCACCACGTGGAGGAGGGGTTGGACTTGTGGGAGACAGCGATGGATGGAATACCTTGAAGATTTGTATGATGGACCAGATATTACTGACAATAGTATTTATATAGAAGATGAAGAACTAATTGAAGAAGATGATAAAGGTCCAACTAAACTAAAGCAGAGTTTTATGCAGCACTCACTAAACTGAAAGGAAATAAAGCAACTGGTGTAGATAACATTCCTGCAGAGCTCTTAAAATGTTTTGATGTAAGCATTTAGGAATGCCTTTTTGAAATCATTACTAAATGCTATGAGGACGGAATTGTACCTCCTGATTTTATTAAAATTCGAACAATCATACTACCCAAGAAAGGAAATGCTTGTGAATGTTCTAATTATAGAACATTAGCCTTTCTTTCACATGCATCATAGATTTTATTGATCATCATCAAAGATAGACTAAGCAAGAAAATTGAACAACATCTGGATAGTGATCAGTATGGATTTTGAACAAGGAAAGGGACTAGGGAGGTTATCCTAACATTACATCAGATTTTAGAAAGAAGACTGGAAGTTAATCGAAAAACCTTTATAGTATTCATTGATATAGAAAGAGCATTTGATAATGTCAATTGGAAGACCTTATTTCTTACATTTGCCAAAGTCAGGATTGACTGGAAATTCTGAAAATATATAAAAATCAAACTACCGAAATAACAGTTAATGGCAATAATAGGGAAGCAAAAATAAGATGATGTGTAAGGCAGGGTTGTACACTATCACCATATCTTTTTAATATCTATATAGAAGCTGCAGTATATACATTAAAAGAGAAAACAAAAGGATTAATATTTAATGAATTACAGGTTCATAGCATTCGCTTTGCAGATGATATTACACTCTTAGCAAACTCTGCATGTGTAATGAGTAGAATGTTAAAAGTTTTTCGGAAATCCTTAAGAAAATTCGGGCTAAGAGTTCATTCTCGGAAGGCAAAATTAATTTTAATTGATAAAAAGAAACAACCAATTTTATCTAATATAATGTTAAATGATAGTGCCATTGAACAAGTAACGGAATTTTGATATTTGGGAAGTGTGATTAATTATGACAACAGATGCAGCTCAGAAATTAAGAAAAGAATAGCGTTCCTCACATCGCTCATAATTGATTCAGTAAAATTTAAATTTATTTTCCGCCCTTTCAATACAGTTAAAATCTTGGTTTATAAAAGATACATGTTTCGGGACATTTAAAAAATCCCTTCTTCAGTTTACTGAGTGACTTAAAGATAACATTTTACACCATTAAGAAAATCGATAGAAAACATGAAGAAAAACACACTTTTTGTATAATATGCATTCTACTTGCTAAACTCTGTCAAAAATATGCTATCATATTGCGTACCTAAGTACATAAATAGTTGGTACATTAAAAACATATAAGTATAAAACACTCTACAATACTACTACGGGTGGCTTTGATTAGCCTTGCTGAAAATATTGTGCACTGTGAAGATTTCCTTAATATTACAAATGGGGGCATTGTTAAAAAATTAAATGATTTAATTGAGTCAGATGAGTCTAATGATGGAGGCTTGTTGTTGTGCATCTGTAGCGTTGGCGAAGAAAGCCTTTCTAAATGAGAAGTATTTGCTGTTCAATGGCCACCTCTACTTGAAGATATGGAAGTTATTTCTCAAGACCTTTGTTTGGAGTGTGTTGACCTAAGGTTGTGAAACATGGACACTTGGGTAAAGAGAATAATCAAAACTTGAGGCAGCTGAAATGTGGTTTTGGAGACGAATGACCCGAACAAGCTGGATGGAAAGAATGACAAATGAGCTTGTTCTGAACCAAATTCAGGAGAATCGATGCCTGTTGAACACCATCAAGAAAAGGAAAGCAAAATCCATGGGATACATACTCAGACATGACACTCTCGTCCAGGTAATTTTTTAAGGAAAAACTTTGGGTAAAAAAACAAGGAGACGACCAAGACAATCGTATCTCAAGAACATTGTCAAGGAGATGGAAGGTGACTCGTATGCCAATATGAAGAGGACTGCTGAAGACCGTAAGAAATGGCTGCAACGACAAGGCATTTAGCCTTTAGAAGCTGATGATGATGAAACAAATGGATGGGATGACAGCCGCGTTAGGTAAAGACAAGTGCAGTGAACAAAAATCTGAGGAACAAGGGTAGCTGTAATAAGTATCAGACTGTTCTTGGTAGAATAAAGATCAAGAAGAAAACGTTCGTGGCATATTTAGTATAAATAAAGCTTTGTATAATGTTGATTGGAGATACTGGTTGGCAGTTTGAGAAGTATCCCAATACAATTCAGGATTCTGAGTGTGTCTACAACCTGCTGGTGTTTATTAGATTCGACAGACATGAGAGAGAGACTGGTATTTAGAATGATATAAGGTAAGACTGCATTTTATCATTCATACTTTTGAATCCTTAGATATGGCAAGTAACGAAGAAAATGCCAAAGAAATTTAAAATAGAATTGAGGACGAAGATAAAGTAATTTTGACTCGGTGACTTACTAACGACAATGTCAACTTAGCCTCATCACTAGAGGATTTGATCATGTTTCTAATCGGTGCGTACTAGGTGTTGAGGAAATATTTCACAATAAAATCATTGTATTTGAAACTAAATGCAGCAGGAAGATTTAAAATAAAAATATTGAAATCGATTGGCTGTTGAAACACTAAGAGAATTTGGTGACTCCAACTTGGGCACAGAATGGACAAAGCAAATAAGTTATAAAGATTGGGTTGACATCTGTTCAAATGAAATATAGATCTAGGTATTAAAATGTCATTTTTGAAGCCATTGCGTGGAGCTTGACGCTATATGGATGCGAAACGTGGATTGTTTCTGCTGCGGAATATATAAAAATAGAAATATTTCATTGTGGTTTGTCAGGAAAATAGTGATGATTAAAAGATTAAATATAGTACTTAATGAAGGGTATTAGGACAAGTGGGGGAGGTCAAATGAGTCTGACGAGTGGTTATGAATAAAAGAGATAGCTTGGTATGGCACACACTAAGGCAACTGGAATTGAAACCTTACAGTTGTTATGGAAGGACAGGTCGAGGACAAGAAATCTAGGGGATAACCAAGATTAGTTTATTTGGAACGAATTCCGTCGGATGTAGGGTGTGTAGGTTCTGCGGAGATAGAATGGTAACCTCAAGAATGAGTGACCTCACTCAACATATCGCCACCCGTGGGAAAGCTCACCCACTTTTGCATGTGCGTTTATGGATTTATTTAAGCAAATGCACTGATTTGTGCAAGAAGTGAAATCTCTTACTCTATTTCATCACTTTTAGGATATTTTGCCAGGTTTGACAAACCTCTGAGATACTTATGTCAGATATTTTGAAACATAGAATGTAACATCGATTATTAATTTAGAATAACAATGTACAAAGTGTGAATTTGTTGACGTCTAAATACAGGTCGAGATATTGAACCGTCGGGGGGAAATTCCTTATTTTATGTTCCCAGCTACAGTACGTGGTTAGACAGGAGTCACATGGTGGTGAGCCAAGAGTTGGATAAATGTTCGCTATATGGAGTGTTTAATCTTAAAGAGTTACCACTTTCTGTATATTTTAACAAGCCACCGTTATATATAGTATCTGATATTTTCTTGGACCTAAAGCTAATCACCTCCACATAATTTATGTAGCCCTAAATAACCATTCATCCGCGATGTATTCAAGAGTGAAGCATAATAGCCCGTCTGGTTTCGAAATCACATGATTTGCAGATCCGAAATACCCTCCTTCATCCAAATGCCAGCATGGCTATTCTGTAGGGAATATAATATGGTTTATTCTGTCACCTGTACAAGCATGCACTTCCTAAGTCAGATGGATTTCAGTTTTCAAGATTCTATTAAATAGTCATATTCCCGTACATCTATTGTACCCGATACCTAGTTGAGGCTATCGGCTACGCCAGCTAACATCAAGCCGTAGTTGAGATTTATGGGAAAAGTTGTAAAGATAGCGCTCAGATCGAGTCGAGAGGAATGTTAGGAAATGACGTAGAAGGCCAAGGATAAAGATGGCACTACCAGTCAAGCAGATGGAATTATGGGAGGAATATTGAAATATTATTAAGATCTATGTGGAACATAATATTATATCATCTCAGAAGAGAAGAAATGACATCAATATATATGGTGATAACTTGAAGAAAGGCAGATAATCCCTTAAGTTATTGTATAACTTAATAGCCGAGATGATGGTGGTCGAGATTATACTTGTGACGCATGACCACAGAAGGTAGGGGAACATCACGTGACAGCGCGGAGTAGGAGCTGGTCAACGCAGTCTAGAGACAGCAGTATGAGTTCAGTTCAGCCAGCGGGGCCGAGTAGAACACATGTTGCGCAGAGAGATCGGCAAGTTGAGCGGTGTACAGCACTTGTTACGTGGAGTGAAAGTGACAGTATTACTTCAACAAGCGGAGCTGACAGCAGCATGCGTTGGGAGAACGGGAAGTAGGTCAGTGGGTCAAGGCAAGCAAAGCACGATAGGCGGTACGAGGACCGGTTGCGAGGCAAGCTGTACAGGCCGTGTAAGCCAGAGAAGAGCCGGTGTTAGAACAGTATTATTTCCAGCATCGTAGTTACAGCTATGCGAGGCAGCAATGCTTTTTCATATGTTAAGGAACAAACAGCATTATAACGAGATTGGGAACTTTATTTCGAGCTGCATTTTGTAACGCAGAACAGCACAGCGAAGCGGTATGGCGAGGCCAGCTTTAAGCATCGATCATTCTGGAACAGTGCAGTAGAGCAGAGCGTGCTGGTTCCGACTTTTATACGCAGGCAACATTAAAGAAGCTAAACTTCATTTCGACATTTAGTTACAACGTTATGAGTTGGGACTTGTATTCAGTAGTCGAATTGTGCAGGCAGATAGTTATCATATACTGCTATTGTGAACTTCAAATGAACTTAGATATTCCAATGACATTACGACTTATCAAACTATGCATTTCATATCGGAATATTTAAAGCGACCATGGAGTCAAGCCAACATTAACGCTTTTAGGCAAACGAACTGTTACAAGTATATGCACTTATGAACATTGGCACGTGCATTAATTCAATTCTTTTTCATGAACTATTATGAAATTTCAAGTACGAACACAGCGACAGGGTGTTTCAGAAACTTATACACTTTTATATAAAAATTATTTTCTGCAAGTGAGATTTAGCCGCTGTGGAGATTGACTTTTATAACAAGCAAACCGAACATTATATGGGACAGTGGCGTAACATAGAAGAAGAATATGGGGTACGCTACGTTTACGAACTTTTACGGAAGAATTTGGACAGTATCCGTTATGGATAACATGCAGTTCATCATGTCGGAGTAAGCGAAGACAGAGACGTGATGGCACCACAGAGCGATGGATTCGGTTCCTGAAGAAGAGGAGGTCCAACAGCTGATTCACTTGGGATATGAAGGCAATCGTTATTGCGTGGGTGATGCGAGATTTTCGTCGATCTTTCGAGAAATTTATTGCACACACGAGGATAATCGACGATCTTGGAAATATATTAACAGCTGATATGAGAAGGTACTGTAAGAGTTATGACTTTCTGATATGATTTTTTCATTAACACTGGACATACTTGTATATATTTCTAGTAGGAGTTCTACGATTATTTAGACATGGCTTAGACATTATTTGCTCCAATTTTGCTAGAATATGGCGTTACCATATGATATGGCAGGCACCATTATACGAAATTCTCACCATTGGTTGGCTTTATTATGCAGATGTTTGGTCTTTTAGACATTTTTCAGCAAGGATAGTTTTCTTGAATAGTTATTTTTTTGTGGCGAGTATTTCGAACTCGTGATCTGCAATTGGATTATTTAAATTACTTCGTCAGTTCATTGCATACTAGCGAGTGTGTATTATTCATCAGTAGGGATTTTTTCCATTGGATTGTTTGGAGATATTAAGATTTTATTAACTCAAGTGAATGAATATCGCTTTTATGTGACAACTAGAGACTTGTTGATTCCAATCTGGTACATTCACTCATTAGACGACGAGATGGGGCCTTTCGCTTTAGGCGATTGCGTGGTGGTACACATCTTTACCCATCGCTCAGGGCATTATCATGATAGTCTACGAGGCAAGGCCTTTCGTATTTATACGATTGCGTGGTGGTACACACCTAACTTGCCATTGAGGAACTCATTTTTATCATCCGAGTGTACTTGAGATTGTAAGAGGATCAAACAAGAAACTACTAGTCACATATCAGTCGAATTTTGTTAAATAAATTAAAAATAAATGTCAGCAGGGTTACATTTTGTAATTCTTGTTTGCCAATCCAATATTTTGTTGCTGATTTAAAGTAATTGAATCTTGTAAGATGAATCATTAATGGTCAGATTTATTTTGAGGCAGATCAGTATTGCATATTTTGATGTGAGAGATTATAACACATTGGTGTTTTTCTGTGAAGTGAATTATGAGAATTTTAAGAGAATTTATGCTATTTGAAAGCAGATCTTGAATTTGATTTCGATTACTGAGGTAATATTTTTCCTAATTGTTTAAGAAGTTGTCTAGATGTGATCGGATTAATTACAGTTATTGGAGATTGTGTGCGTTGATAATTTGAAGCCTGTTATATATTTTTTGTAGATCATGCAACGTGATTAAGTGAAGTTTGTGATAGGCATTTTGTGGAAGTTGCCAAGTGGAAGTTGCAATATTGCTAATGTATTTTGAGGCAGACATGAGGTTGTCGAACCCAGTCTAGCATAATTTTGAGATTCATGCTGTGCGCTGAATGTTCATAGTGTTACGTGGAATAATTGTGGTATTCAAATATGGTATTTGATAAAGTGAGAGTAGATGATGAAGTTTTGGATAGTGAGATCCAACGTGATTTTGTGAAGGCAATAATATTTTTTTGGCATGATAATTAAATACGAGATATAACTTGGAAATGATAAAACTGTGAGACAACGTTCTATAACCCATATTAAACAATTTGTTAGGAAATTAAACAAATAAATAATGTTGATAATACAAGATTTTCTGATAATAATAATTAATGAAATAATAATCTGAAGTTTAAGCATATTAATGATCTGACCTAATGAAATAAAAATCAGAATAATAATAAAAATCTCAATAACCAGAAGAATAAAATTTAAATAATTTGATAAATTAAATTTTGGAATAAATTAATGAATTAAATAAATGGATGAATTAAAGGTTGAATAAATAAGCTGATTTAAATAAATTACTAGATTAAATAGATGATGAATAACTGAATTAGAAGGTGATAATTAATTAAAGAAGCTGATGATTAATAAATTTAAATGGATTTAAATAAATTTAATTGAGAGATATGATTTGAATGATTTGAAGAATTGCAATTTGATTGGATGAATTAAACAATTTATATTGATGATTTAAGATGATTTAATCTGAAGGAGATGATGAAATGAGAGTGTGTGAATAATTAGAGAGCATAAATAATTGCTGATTATAATATTCATTTAAATGATTTAATGGTGATGAATTAATTATTCTGACATGAATATATTGAATTTTGAGATGAGAACTAATGTGAGAAATATTTAATTTTGATGATGATGATGATGATTATAACCAATGAGTAGTGGATTTTCTGTGATTCACAAGAAAGCAATTATTAATGACAGTGTAAATAGTGTAAATTAATTATTCGATGTTTAGGAGCAATTTACTTACATATTCAGCATTTGAATAATGCCATGCAAGCCATAAATTATTTGATGTTTAAATATGTGATTAGAATATATGTGTTTAGACAGATTAATTAGTATTTTTACATCCACATTCATGATGTTAATTTAAAGAGAAATTAGGTCTCAGTTATCACGAATGTCAGTGACGCAAAGACATAGTGCTACGGTGATCCTGAGAACCCAAGTGAACTTTAGAAATTTTTCCTATTTTATGTGTATTAAATACACTTTGGTAGAATAGAGATGGTTCGATTTTCTGGACAATGACAATTTAACGTTGGCATTCGACCATGCTCTCAGGTAGGATGAGTGTTTAATATGTCTGTCTGACTATCAAAGTTGAATAAATTTGTTTTTATCTTAGTTGTGATCTGATGATGATGTGATTTTCCTATTTCTTTCCTTGTCTTAATTAAGGATTAACCAGGAAGGATGTGGTTTGCTAGGGATTCAGTTGGTGGCGCCCATTTCTATTTGTATTCTTTTATTAAATTTAAGCCCGTAACGACCCTGGAGATACTTTATCTCGTGTTACCCTCTGCTTTTGTGATATTTCAACTGAATTTCCGACACATTCCTTATTTGGCTTGATGTTCATTTACCTCGCTCTGTCCTGGAAATCCAGGAATGCGATGTAATAGCAGATGGGTCATCGCATCCCCAGGACGAACGGGTACACTATGTTGTTATAGCGGTCAATGTGGTGTGAAATAAGTTGTACACTTTCACTGGTAGTATGAATTAGCACACAATTTCCGTAACTATTCAATAATTTCAATTATTTAACTGATCAAGGACTAAATTGACTTTTGACAAACAGAATGTGCCTGGAAATAAGTTGCAATTGCCATGCTTAATCAGTACTTATGATATAGATACGGATTTCCTATTTACCAAGGAAAGCTATGACTCCAAACACCCTAACGTGTCACACCATTTTGTTTGCATAGTTTATAAGTAATTTGAAAATATTCAGACTGTATAAAATACATAGCATTGATTATTAAAAACGAGATCAGTTCCAGGTATTAGATAAGGACAGCATTCCTGGCAGTGGTATTATTGAATGTTGGTTCAGTTATCATTTTCATAAGCTTGATCTATGAATTTTGAAAGTTTTATTCACCTTTCTCAGATAATTCAACGTAATTATCAGCGCACTGCATTGTATTACTACCAATGATTTCAGGCTGGGGTGTCCTGATACTGCGGATATTGCTGTAAGGAGAATATACGCATTATGTAATACTAGAGGACAGAATACCAGCACTGTATCTGAAAGAAATATTACAAATCAACAAAATTTGAAGACTAACCAGTTAACACATACTGGTGAGAAGCGATACTCGTGTCGAACATGCGAAGCCAAATTTAGTCAGAACGGTAGTTTGAAGAGGCATATGTTAACCCATACTGGTGAGAAGCGATACTCGTGTCGAACATGCGAAGCCAAATTTAATCAGAACGGTAGTTTGAAAAGGCATATGTTAACCCATACTGGTGAGAAGCGTTACTCGTGTACCACATGCGGAGCCGAATTTGGCCGCAAAGAACATTTAAAGACACACATGTTACCCCATACTGGGGAGAAGCGTTACTCATGTAGAACATGCGAAGCCAAATTTTGTCAGCAAGGTAATTTAGACACACATGTTAACCCATACTGGGGAGAAGCGTTACTCATGTAGAACATGCGAAGCCAAATTTTGTCAGCAAGGTAATTTGAAGACACACATGTTACCCCATACTGGGGAGAAGCGTTACTCATGTAAAACAAGCGAAGCCAAATTTTGTCAGCAAGGTAATTTAGACACACATGTTAACCCATACTGTTGAGAAGCTATACTCGTGTAGCACATGCGGAGCCAAATTTGCCCTCAAAAATGTTTTGAAGAAACACAAGTTAACGCATAGTGGTGAGAAGACCAAGTAGCATATGCCAAACCAATTTTGCTATCAAAGGAGTTTTCAAGGTGCACATACCAACCCTTAACCTTCTTCATGTACCATGTGCGTTGCAAAATGTATTGAGAAGGGGCATTAATTGCTTTGCACCAAAATGTTAAAATTTGATGAGAGCCCTTTTGATGCCCAGCAATTAATAAGTGAATATGCTATAAGCTTAGTGAAATTACAAGTGTTTCAAATTATCTCCCTCCTATATTTTTAGCCTATTTTCATTTATGAAAAAATAGGCTTATGAGATCTGTGTGTGATGGTGTATGTCCCCCTCTAATAACTTTTAAACGGCTCGAGCGATTTCAATG
This sequence comes from Meconema thalassinum, assembly GCA_946902985.2. Taxonomy (NCBI): domain Eukaryota; kingdom Metazoa; phylum Arthropoda; class Insecta; order Orthoptera; family Tettigoniidae; genus Meconema; species Meconema thalassinum. Next base: position 15,999,339 of record OX336395.1, on the reverse strand, counting down.
AAACTCGGTAAGTTCATAGCACTATTCCGGACGACCCCGACCGTGCCCTTCAAATTTTGTTACGTCTCACCAATCCAACATGGCGGCTCTGCGAAATATTTCACCAGCATTCAATTTCTCCGAAACTATTACTGATATCACCCTGGAATATTTTATGGTGATGGAGGCAACTACTAGAAGTTCACCTATATGACTTCTGAAAACCAGGTAACTACAAAACCAACAAGGTGGCCAATCAGATGCGACTTTTAAATAAACGTTTCTCGCGATTTAACCAACCAAACGCAATAAAACTTGGTACAGTATATGTTTATTCACATTGTAATGCAACGACATCTAACTTCGTTCAATTGTTTTCATAACCTCAAGATGGCGGCTGTGCGAAATATTTCACCAGCATTCTATTTCTCTGAAACTATTACCGGTATCACCCTGATATATTGTACGGAGAAAAAGGGCACTAATGGATGGTCATCTATAAGACTTACAAACACCTGTTAACTACAAAACCGATATGGCGGCCAAGTGAATTTGAATATTTTAAATAGGTCTTTCTCGCGATTTAATGATCCAAACTCAATGAATCTTGGTGCAGGAAATGTTTATACACATTGTAATGCACTGGTATCTAAATTAGTTCAATTGTTTGCATAACCTCAAGATAGCGTCTGTGCGAATTTTAAAATTAGGTTTTAATTTCTTGTGTCGTTATCATGCGGTCGAAGTGACAGTTTGAATAATGAACCAGGTGCAGTAGTGCCCAAAGTCACTAATTTCAATAAGTTACGCTGCCCGACAGATGAAGGTATGTAAAAGCAACGTTCTTGTCTCTTTAATTTTCCCCCAGGAAAAGTAATGCTAAATCGATTGCACTTTCACCGCAAGTAATGAATTAAAATGCATACAGACATAAATGGAACCTAAACTTCATCTGTCAAGAGCCAGTGAACTGTCCCTAACCTCAGCAAACTGGTAGATCACGATTCCGTAAACAAAAAATTCCCCTAGAGAAAAAATAGCGGCACCCATGACGTTAAGGACAACACTAAAGGCTTAAAAGTCCATACTTGTTAAATTCTGTGTGTTAAGAAGGAGGTAACAGTTAAGGAGACGAGAACTTACCAAACTACAGATATAGGCCATAAATACCTTCTGTACGTAATGATTCAAAATACATGTGGAAAGGATGTAGTTCACTCCTGCGCTGTCTATAACCCACCCGCCATCCCAAATTATATTACGACTTGTATAGTAAAATTCCAGCTGTGTCAGCCATTATCTGTATTAATTATGTACAAGAACAGTATTGCCAACCCCACCCATAGGCTAGCACTAACTTAATCGTATATGCGGTGTAGGGGTTCAAATAAAAGGAACAGTGGTTTTGTCAATGGTTACAGCCTAACATGTCCAAATTAAAGGTTTTTGACAATGGTTACAGCCTAACGTGTTAACAGTGCCCCTCAACCCGACCATTCTAATCTTCTTTTTGTCCAATACAATGGGTTTTGACAATGGTTTTAGCCTGTGGGCCGCGGTAGCCATATATGCACCCCAGGTATTTGACACGCATAATCTTTCTGTACACCAATGGCTTTAGTCACCCATACCTCATATGGTGGTGTATTTTATATCTTACATTTTGGCAACACTACCACGACATGAATGTGTCATCATGTCTCTGTCCATGTAACAGTTGATGAATGCTCAGCGCTTGAGGAACATGGCTGCCGTCGTTCAATGAGCAACAAACATACACATATTTATGTAATTTACCACATGTTTCCAGTGCACTAGTGATAATAGACGGCAATTTCAATTGATATTGTCCCCTAGAAAGGTCTGAAAATCATATATTATCCGTATTAATTAAGTTGTGAGTGTCAAAGGCATGTTTTCGATTCAACTAGTAATGTAATATTCGTCCAGACAGTGGCCTAACCTAATAGCAACCAATGGTTTTGTCTTTTGAAGAGTGTAGTGCAAATTTTCAATTAAACTGAACTGCAAGTAATTTATGAACATTTGTAACTCAGGACCAAGCCTCGCTCTTGAACACAAGTGACTGCATGTGCATGTAACGATGCACCATGTGAAACCTCATACAGCAGAGTAACATGGCAGCAATTCAAGGCACGGAAAACAAGCCTCCGTACATCCATGAAGTCATTGACTACAATAATATTTAAAAATCACCCCTAGACATGTAGAAATCCCGGTATATACATGAACCAGCAATCTTATTCAAACGTCACGAAACCTGTAATAACCTACCGATCAGAAGTTACCACCATGATTAGCAGATTTATAATTCGCATGTTACTATAAAATACTTAAACCATGGCAGGTGTCTAATAGGCAGAGTGAGTATTGCTGATATTACACAGTAATTACAAGTTACAAACTCTTGAAGTCACTTGCACATTGATTAGGTTATGTTAGTCACATCATGGTCATGTTCCCAACCAATATTAATATACGTTACAGCCCACATGCTGTACGATTAATTCATTTGTACATAATTAATGAATGAATTAATGAAAGTGTCTTAGAATTGTATATTGTTTAGAAATATTGGGCTAATCAGCCTAGTACAAGTTACCCCACCCATCAAGTAGCCTACCACTCACTTTAAAATGCCATCAAAGGAAGGTGGCTAAATAATTACAGAATAGCCTAAGTATTAATACATACCTTGCGTCATCAAAGGGAAAGCGATGAAAGGATAGGGCTCTTCCATCCTCAGGAGTGTATGTCCAACCTCTACTTTTGCAGCCAAGAACAGAGCATGCCATGTGATATCTTCCCATAACCTACATACAAAACATACATAATGTGGTACAGAAACCATGAAATACAAAATCTAATAGAAAATAAATTAAATTTAAGTCATTAACCTAGCTTTCTACAACTATTAAGGAAATCCTCCAAATAATAATTCATGGCTCTAATAAGAATCCTATCAATCAATAAATTATTTGAATTGGTACTTACCAGAGCAACGGAAATACCGATACTGGTTTACATTCAACCGAAATACCACGAGGCAATTAAGCGGTGGAAAGTACTTCTACGTTGGAAAATGGAAGGCGCCAAGATGTTGGGAATATAGACAATGCCACCAACCCAGTAGAAATAATGTTCATTTAATGATATGTGCCATAATAATAGTGTGTGAGCAAGATAATTGCAAGGGAATGCCAAATACCAATTAAGTGTATATTTATTGACTAAATATAGGGATATGTTTGCAATTTAACTACAACGTTGTATCATGCATATGTTGGCAACACGATATACAGCACTCCAAACGGCTGGATGATGTACTACACCGACGGTGCCAAATAAATCCTATCTGGTTGACACCCTCTGGGTCTAGCTGCAGGTCCCCTTCTGTCGCAAGAACGGCCTGATTGATCACTTTAGAGCTCATGCTCACGATCGAACCTTACCTCCGGTGGTCGCACATAAAACCACGTTAATTTAAAAGTACTTTGTGGAGGACCACTTAAATATTATTAAGAAAAGGAAATGTAATATACACGTAAAAGAGCACACTGGTCACTCGTGAAACAACACATACCACATTACACTATGGCACTGGAATTGTTATTCCACACTTGAGCGTTATTAATTATTTTGCCAATGGTTTGGCTGAACTTGCTGTGCATTACATGAGACTGTTGTCTCCAAATGTTACTCGCATCATGTCTGTAGCACAAGTCCTCGTGTCCGCCAACTCTTGGCGCTAAAACAATACAATTGAGCTGTGTATCACAGGAGACTGTTGTCTCCAAATGTTACTTGCGTCATGTCTGTAGCACAAGTCCTTGTGTCCGCCAGCTCTTGGCGCTAAAACAATACAATTGAGCTGTGCATCACATGAGACTAATGTCTCCAAATGTTACTCGCGTCATGTCTGTAGCACAAGTCCTTGTGTCCGCCAGCTCTTGGCGCTAAAACAATACAATTGAGCTGTGCATCACATGAGACTGTTGTCTCCAAATGTTACTCGCGTCATGTCTGTAGCACAAGCCCTCGTGTCTGCCAGCTCTTGGCGCTAAAACAATACAATTGAGCTGTGCATCGCATGAGACTGTTGTCTCCAAATATTACTCGCGTCATGTCTGTAGCACAAGTCCTCGTGTCCCCCAACTCTTGGCGCTAAAACATTACTATTGAGCTGTGCATCACAGGAGACTGTTGTCTCCAAATGTTACTCGCGTCATGTCTGTAGCACAAGTCCTCGTGTCCCCCAACTCTTGGCGCTAAAACATTACAATTGAGCTGTGCATCACAGGAGACTGTTGTCTCCAAATGTTACTCGCGTCATGTCTGTAGCACAAGTCCTCGTGTCCCCCAAATCTTGGCGCTAAAACATTACAATTGAGCTGTGCATCACAGGAGACTGTTGTCTCCAAATGTTACTCGCGTCATGTCTGTAGCACAAGTCCTCGTGTCCCCCAACTCTTGGCGCTAAAACATTACAATTGAGCTGTGCATCACAGGAGACTGTTGTCTCCAAATGTTACTCGCGTCATTTCTGTAGCACAAGTCCTCGTGTCCGCCAACTCTTGGTGCTAAAACAATACAATTGAGCTGTGCATCACAGGAGACTGTTGTCTCCAAATGTTACTCGCGTCATGTCTGTAGCACAAGTCCTCGTGTCCGCCAGCTCTTGGCGCTAAAACAATACAATTGAGCTGTGAATCACAGGAGACTGTTGTCTCCAAATGTTACCCGCGTCATGTCTGTAGCACAAGTCCTCGTGTCCGCCAGCTCTTGGTGCTAAAACAATACAATTGAGCTGTGCATCACATGAGACTGTTGTCTCCAAATGTTACTCGCGGCATGTCTGTAGCACAAGTCCTCGTGTCCGCCAACTCTTGGTGCTAAAACAATACAATTGAGCTGTGCAACACATGAGACTGTTGTCTCCAAATGTTACTCGCGTCATGTCTGTAGCACAAGTCCTCGTGTCTGCCAGCTCTTGGCGCTAAAACAATACAATTGAGCTGTGCATCACATGAGACTGTTGTCTCCAAATGTTACTCGCGTCATGTCTGTAGCACAAGTCCTCGTGTCCGCCAGCTCTTGGCGCTAAAACAATACAATTGAGTTGTGCATCACATGAGACTGTTGTCTCCAAATGTTACTCGCGTCATGTCTGTAGCACAAGTCCTCGTGTCCGCCAAGTCTTGGCGCTAAAACAATACAATTGAGCTGTGCATCACATGAGACTGTTGCTCCAAATGTTACTCGCGTCATGTCTGTAGCACAAGTCCTCGTGTCATCCAGCTCTTGGTGCTAAAACAATACAATTGAGCTGTGCATCACATGAGACTGTTGTCTCCAAATGTTACTCGCGTCATGTCATGTTTGTAGCACAAGTCCTCGTGTCCGCCAGCTCTTGGCGCTAAAACAATACAATTGAGCTGTGCATCACATGAGACTGTTGTCTCCAAATGTTACTCGCGTCATGTCTGTAGCACAAGTCCTCGTGTCCGCCAACTCTTGGCGCTAAAACAATACAATTGAGCTGTGCATCACATGAGACTGTTGTCTCCAAATGTTACTCGCGTCATGTCTGTAGCACAAGTCCTCGTGTCCGCCAACTCTTGGCGCTACAACAATACAATTGAGCTGTGCAACACATGAGACTGTTGTCTCCAAATGTTACTCGCGTCATGTCTGTAGCACAAGTCCTTGTGTCCGCCAACTCTTGGAGCTAAAACAATACAATTGAGCTGTGCATCACATGAGACTGATGTCTCCAAATGTTACTCGCGTCATGTCTGTAGCACAAGTCCTCGTGTCCGCCAGCTCTTGGCGCTAAAACAATACAATTGAGCTGTGCATCACATGGGACTGTTGTCTCCAAATGTTACTCGCGTCATGTCTGTAGCACAAGTCCTCGTGTCCGCCAGCTCTTGGCGCTAAAACAATACAATTGAGCTGTGCATCACATGAGACTGTTGTCTCCAAATGTTACTCGCGCCATGTCTGTAGCACAAGTCCTCGTGTCCGCCAACTCTTGGCGCTAAAACAATACAATTGAGCTGTGCATCACATGAGACTGTTGCTCCAAATGTTACTCGCGTCATGTCTGTAGCACAAGTCCTCGTGTCCTCCAGCTCTTGGTGCAAAAACAATACAATTGAGCTGTGCATCACATGAGACTGTTGTCTCCAAATGTTACTCGCGTCATGTCTGTAGCACAAGTCCTCGTGTCCGCCATCTCTTGGCGCTAAAACAATACAATTGAGCTGTGCATCACATGAGGCTGTTGTCTCCAAATGTTACTCGCGTAATGTCTGTAGCACAAGTCCTCGTGTCCGCCAGCTCTTGGCGCTAAAACAATACAATTGAGCTGTGCATCACAGGAGACTGTTGTCTCCAAATTTTACTCGCGTCATGTCTGTAGCACAAGTCCTCGTGTCCGCCAACTCTTGGTGCTAAAATAATACAATTGAGCTGTGCATCACAGGAGACTGTTGTCTCCAAATGTTACTCGCGTCATGTCTGTAGCACAAGTCCTCGTGTCCGCCAGCTCTTGGTGCTAGAACAATACAATTGAGCTGTGCATCACATGAGGCTGTTGTCTCCAAATGTTACTCGCGTCATGTCTGTAGCACAAGTCCTCTTGTCCGCCAACTCTTGGCGCTAAAACAATACAATTGAGCTGTGCATCACATGAGACTGTTGTCTCCAAATGTTACTCGCGTCATGTCTGTAGCACTAGTCCTCCTGTCCGCCAGCTCTTGGTGCTAAAACAATACAATTGAGCTGTGCATCACATGAGACTGTTGTCTCCAAATGTTACCCGCGTCATGTCTGTAGCACAAGTCCTCGTGTCCGCCAGCTCTTGGTGCTAAAACAATACAATTGAGCTGTGCATCACATGAGACTGTTGTCTCCAAATGTTACTCGCGGCATGTCTGTAGCACAAGTCCTCGTGTCCGCCAACTCTTGGTGCTAAAACAATACAATTGAGCTGTGCAACACATGAGACTGTTGTCTCCAAATGTTACTCGCGTCATGTCTGTAGCACAAGTCCTCGTGTCTGCCAGCTCTTGGCGCTAAAACAATACAATTGAGCTGTGCATCACATGAGACTGTTGTCTCCAAATGTTACTCGCGTCATGTCTGTAGCACAAGTCCTCGTGTCCGCCAGCTCTTGGCGCTAAAACAATACAATTGAGTTGTGCATCACATGAGACTGTTGTCTCCAAATGTTACTCGCGTCATGTCTGTAGCACAAGTCCTCGTGTCCGCCAAGTCTTGGCGCTAAAACAATACAATTGAGCTGTGCATCACATGAGACTGTTGCTCCAAATGTTACTCGCGTCATGTCTGTAGCACAAGTCCTCGTGTCCTCCAGCTCTTGGTGCTAAAACAATACAATTGAGCTGTGCATCACATGAGACTGTTGTCTCCAAATGTTACTCGCGTCATGTCTGTAGCACAAGTCCTCGTGTCCGCCAGCTCTTGGCGCTAAAACAATACAATTGAGCTGTGCATCACATGAGACTGTTGTCTCCAAATGTTACTCGCGTCATGTCTGTAGCACAAGTCCTCGTGTCCGCCAACTCTTGGCGCTAAAACAATACAATTGAGCTGTGCATCACATGAGACTGTTGTCTCCAAATGTTACTCGCGTCATGTCTGTAGCACAAGTACTAGTGTCTGCCAGCTCTTGGCGCTAAACAATACAATTGACCTGTGCATCACATGAGACTGTTGACTCCAAATGTTGCTCGCGTCAAGTCTGTAGCACAAGTCCTCGTGTCCGCCAGCTCTTGGCGCTAAAACAATACAATTGAGCTGTGCATCACATGAGACTGTTGTCTCCAAATGTTACTCGCGTCATGTCTGTAGCACAAGTCCTCGTGTCCGCCAGCTCTTGGCGCTAAAACAATACAATTGAGCTGTGCATCACATGAGACTGTTGTCTCCAAATGTTACTCGCGTCATGTTTGTAGCACAAGTCCTCGTGTCCGCCAGCTCTTGGCGCTAAAACAATACAATTGAGCTGTGCTTAGGGTTGCCAGATTTCAAGAATGGAAAAACGGAGCAAACGTCTCAAAACCTTGTTTGTTTTTGAATCATGGTTTGTAAATGTTGTAATAAATAATACTCATGTGTATTAAATAAACATTACATAATCAAACACTCAAAATTAAAACTAGAAGATACGGTAGATTGTGTTGAAAGTGGAACATGGGGAAATGTAAAACAAGTTGCAACTGCTGCATTGAAAATGTTAAAAAATTGCTAGATTGTAACGAACTACTTTTAAATATAAATTGATCAATGATTCAGTTTAAAGGCAGTTGAAGATGATTTTAATGAACTAAAAATTCACAATTTGAACCTTAAGAATTGAGAAAATAAAATGCACTCTACATGGCCAAAAGAATAAATGAAAGAGACGAGCCTGCACAATTAAGTGAAATGCTGCCCTCCAAGAAGGCCTCATATTTGCCAAAGGAATAATTTTACAGGTAGCCTACTGGTAAATTAATAGCTGCTAATTCAGTTATCAAGTCTGAATTAGAGTTGCTCCTTGAGTATGAAGACCAGGTGAGTCTTCAGTCTGGTTCGCAAATAACATCGGATTCATATTTTGATTCACAAGAAAAAGTAGGTCCTGTGTGATACCGGTAATGTCATTGCCAAGACAGAAACAGTCTGGTTGTCTGAACACGAGAGAGTGAAGTCGGAAATGAGAGGTTTGATCTACTTTTTAGAAGAGAAATAATGAAAATCCACAGTCTGCTTCCAGTCTCCGACCGGGTCAGGAATGGAATGAATAAAGCCCCCATCTAGCGGCGAGGATATGAACTGTGCCGGCTGCCGAGGCCTGACGCACTCCTCTGCGGCAATGATTAAATGAATGACAGATGAAATGAAATTATAGTGGAGAGTGTTGCTGGAATGAAATTTTGACAGGGAAAACCGGATTACCCGGAGAAAAACCTGTCTGCCTCCGCTTTGTCCAGCACAGATCTCACATGGAGTGGCCGGGATTTGAACCACGGAGCCAGCGGTGAGAGGCCGGCGTGCTGTCGCCTAAGCCACGGAGGCTTCAGAAGAGAAATAACATTAATACGAAAAATAATTTATTGCCATTATTGCAATAAAAATAAACCAAATAATAATCATATTGTAGTAGAGATCCTCCAAGCTTTACTTTATCTTTATCCGTGGTCAGGTGACCTTGACACCTCTTCTCTTCTTATGGAACATATGAACACGTCATAAATTTATAACCTTCACCTTTTTTAGCGTTTTAATACAGGCTTCAATGAACATGTCACTAGACTCTCATCACAGGCTTATCAGAGCACAATAAAATTCGTAACTGCTGACACCAGCAGCCACGGACAAATCCTCACTCCATTAATATACAATAGAGGTTAATTCAAAAATTCCACAAACATCTAACATTATTTCTAAAACATGGTGTCCACAGGCAGGAAAAGTCAGGAAAATTGACATTGAAAATTCTGTGGACACCATGTAAAATTCAGATGGTATTCATTCAAATGGCACAATAAACGCCTACAATTTTATTACACTTTACATCGTGCCCTCCTTCGGCTAACGTGCTCAGAATATCAACACAAATACATCATTAACATATTTCTCTTATCCAATTATTACACTACGCGGCTCACCTTCGGTTAACGCACTAATTATAATCATCACTGAACCAAGCCCTAAAACAATATAATATCATCTACTATCAGACACTTCCTGAAGCTCAGCTCATAATAATAATAATAATAGCATGAATAAGGTCGCTTTCAGCTATGTACATAGAGTTGAAGCCATATGGATGGAAAGTAGAGAAATAAAATCACAAATATTTAAATTACACCATGACTGCGTTTTCACCTTAAATGAAGTAGATGTCATGTTATCCTAATATAAAGTCCTTTTCATTATTCCTGGTCCAATAATTGCAGTCTTGTGAGTTTCTTAGGAACCATCTGATGACATATCGACGGCACATGGTCAGGAAGAAGAATGCCACTAGCCAAAACGTACTATGAGGTCATCTTGTTGCCCTGATTTCCGCAGCATTGGTTTGCATATCCACGTGAGTCTGCCGTGAGCCCTTGTACGTAAGCGCGTCTAGTTTGCCTTGCGTCAGACCCGCACATTTCTTATGTTCCCTTCTTTCGCATGCCTAAGAATAAAGATTCCGATTTTAAAGAATCCAAACGAGTTTACCCTGAATATAATAGGTACTTGAACCACTCAGTGTTTCAAAGAAAACTTCAGAACGGGGAAATAGTGAATCGTAAGTGGCTTGTTTATTCCAAGAGTAAAGGTTCTGTTTTTTTGTGCACCGTGTTTGCTCTTTGGAGACACAACTGACGAATTTGCGTTCTGACACTGATTAAATGATTGGAAAAACTTCCATGATATGGCTTCTGCCCACGAAAATTCACATAATCATAAACAATCTTTCCTAAATTTGTTTGAAAGAGCTAATATACATGGGAGAGTAGATCATGGTATAGTACAACAACAAAAATTGCGTACTGGAAAGAAGTTCTTAAAAGAGTTGTCGCTACTGTCAAAACCTTGGCAAGTCGTGGACTCTCATTTAGGGGCACAGGCAGTAATGAGCATATCGGCGTTCCTAACAATGGAAATTTTATGATGTTAAAAGAATATTTAAGACAATTCGATCCATTTATACTGTATATGAGCATATTCGTAATTATGGAGATAAAGGCAAGGGTAGTACAAGCTACCTATCCACAACTATTTATGAAGAAGTCATCGAAATTATGGCTAAAACGTGACGTCTAAAACAGTTGAAGAATTCAAAACTGGGAAGTACTATTCTATCATTATGGATTCGACCCCAGACATCTCTCGTATTGACCAACTTTCATTCATTTTACGATATGTAAAACCAGACGGCACTGTTACTGAACGTTTTTTAACTTTACTAGACAAACCAGGTCACAAAGGTGAAGACTTATATGATGCAGTCACATCTACTTTGAAATTTCAAGGCATAGACATTTTTGATATGAGAGAGCAATCTTACGATAACGCTGCCAACATGAAGGGCATATATTCGGGACTTCAAGCTAGAATAAAAGACGACAATCTTCTCGCAGAGTACACACCATGCACTGCAAATTCCTTGAATTTGTTTGGTACACACGCTGCAGAAAGTTGTACAGAAGCGAGTAAGTTTTTTGAATTACTCCAGGAGTTGTATAATTTTTTAACAGATTCGACAGAAAGAGGGTTTGTTTTGCAGCATTTTGCTGATTCAAAATTTTCCAAATGATATAGAACAAATATTTATAAACGAATTGTGCCACTTTCAAAAATATTGCTCAGTAAAAAAAATTATAAATAACCCGCCATTAGAAATATTAAAATTTATTCGACAGAATGATCTACGAGGAGTATTTCCAAATGTTTTAATAGCCTACCGCTTGTTGAACTGCAGTGCCGAACGCTCGTTTTCATGATTGTGTAAAGCGAATAAAATACTATTTGAGCTCAACCACGATACAGGACCGTTTGGTTTGTCAAACGATTTTGGCAATTGAATCAGAATTAATGCCAGATATGGAATTTGACGATATTATCAAAACTTTTGCTGAAAATAAAGCACGGAGAAAGATTTTTGTTAGCACACCAAGATCTTAAGTTATACCTACACATAAAATTTAATTATACGTGTAAAATAAATACACTCGAATTTTTAATAGGTTGCCTTACTAAATACAACTTAATTTTCACACAAACTTAAAAAATGGGGCGCCAAAAAGTTAAATCCGCCCCTGTCTGTATCATCCTTTGGCCTCTGAGGCATTAAAAACGGCATTTTATGTTGACAATTTCTTTTATTCTTTCCCTAATGTTTCTGAAGCACTCCTTGTGTGCGAAGATTTGAAATCCCTGCTCCTAGGAGGTAGTTTTCCGCTCCATAAATGGACTTCAAATTCTACAGAATTTATATAAAAATTTTCATCAGAGGTCCCAGTTAATGAATTTGTTGTTATTCCTACTGATGAAGCAGCCGTAAAAGCATTGGGTGTTTTTTGGTGTCCTTCTTCTGATACCTTCTCTTATCAAGTACATTTATCAGAATCTCCCCTTATAACTAAGAGACAAGTTCTGTCAGAAACCCTAAAGATCTTTGACCCATTGCAATATATTGCTCCTATAGTTATTGTTGCAAAAATTTTCCTGCAAAAGTTTTGGTCATTAAAATCTGACTGGGATGAAAAGCTCCCCTTTCCTCTCTTAGAAGAATGGTTAGAGTATCGCTGTAGTTTGCTGGATCTCTCCAAGGTTTCTATACCCGGCCTTTTAATTTCTAATCCCTTATGCCAGCAGTATGACCTGCATGTATTTTCTGATAGTTCAGAACGGGCTTATGGCTGTTGTGCATACATAGTAGGACTTTCCTCAGCTACTTTCCCTGGATTTTCTAATTTAGTGTGCGCTAAATCAAAAGTTGCTCCACTTAAAACGGTATCATTGCCGAGATTAGAACTATGCTCTGCTTTAATGGCAACAGAATTAGCCACTAAACTAAATGTCAGCTTAAAGTTAAAATTTTCCCGCACATTTTTTGGAGCGATTCTTCTATTGTACTAGCTTGGATTTCCATGCCTTTTTCTCATTGGAATACCTTTGTGGCAAATCGCGTTTCTAAGATTGATGAAGTTTCCCATTCTGAACAATGGAGACATGTTCCTAGCCGTGAAAACCCCGCGGATATAATATCACGTGGTTGCATGCCTAAAAAATTGATTTCTTCAGACCTGTACTGGAATGGTCCTCCTTGGCTAAGTCAGGAATCATCTTGCTGGCTTCGCTTAGCTAATCAATTTGTAGAAGAAGTACCTGATGCCCTCGCTGACCCTGTCACGTCGCATCTTACTTCTACTTCTACTAGCCTTTTTCAGAGATACTCTTCATTTGATAAATTGATTCGTGTAGTGTCTTATATATTCCGGTGGAAATATTTAGTAATTGATCAACCATTGAAGCCTCAACCCTTTCTCGCCAGAGTAGAGTTAGAATTTGCTACTCGCAAGATTTTGTTGCTTGTTCAGCAGGAAGTATTTGTTTCTGAAAAGCAAGCTCTTATAAGTGGTTAAGACTTACCCAAGTCTAGCAGGCTTTCTCCACTCACTCCTTTTCTAGACCAGGACGGCATAATACGTGTGGGTGGAAGATTAGCTATGTCTAGTTTTGAGGATGGGAAAAAACAACCCATCATTCTTCCTTCAAAGCATCCTATCACTACACTTATAATAAAAAAGTTTCATTATAAACACCTTCATGCTGGCACTCGCACCTTGCTCTGTCTAATTCGTGAACTCTACTGGGTCATTAATGGCGTTCATGAGGTTTCTTCTGTTGTTAAAAAGTGTATACCTTGCTTTAAGGTTAAACCACGCCCCGCCACTCAGATTATGGGTAATTTACCTCCATTTCGTTCAGAACCTAGCAGGCCCTTCGCTCTTACTGGAATTGATTACGCCGGTCCTTACGTATATCAGACCAATCCCTCTTCATCTAAGCGCAAAATCTTGGGTAAACTTTACATCTCGTTATTTGTATGTATGGTGACGGGAGCTATCCACCTCGAGTTGGTTACGAACGCTTCTGTATCTTATTTTTTGGCCGCCTTTTCTAGATTTGCTGCTAGAAGTGGTGTTCTATCTGAAGTCTTTTCAGATAATGCAAAAATTTTTGTAAGTGTTTCTGATCTCTGGAAAAAAGTGTTAAGCTCCCCTTCTGCTTAAGAAAAAAAATTCCAACTTTTCCTATTCTAAAGGGTTCAAATGGCATTTCACCACGCCTTATGCTCCCCATCATGGGGGCCGATGGGAGTCCTGCATCAAACTTACTAAAAGACAGCTTAAGAAAACTCTTGGTCCTACCATACTTTCTTATGAGGAATTCAACTCTTTAATTATTCAAGTCGAAGGTATTGTAAATTCCAGACCTCTGACTCCTCTTTCTAACGATCCTAAGGATCTTTTACCTTTAACACCCAGTCACTTCCTGATTGGCTGTTCGCTTGCTGCTACTCCGCCTTTGCTGGTTCGACGCTGTGATCCTAGCCTACCTATCTTTTGGAGAAAAGTAGAATCTTTGCACTGTTCTTTTTGGCGCCGATGGAAGTTAGAGTATCTCAGCTTGCTAAATAGGCGTGAGAAGTGGCGGCTTCCTCAACCAGATGTACGAGTGGGGGACATGGTTCTTCTTCGAGACCCATCTCCGCCTCTCGTGTAGAACCTAGGCAGAGTTATTCACTGCCACTTTGGCCGTGATAAACGCGTCAGAGTTGTTGATGTTTTAACTAATAAAGGTCTTTACACTAGACGTATCTCTGCTATCTCTGTTTTGCCTTTCGAGTCTTAGTTTACTCCTCGTCTGTTATTAATTGCTTTATCTACATGCATAACCTTGTTATTAATCACCTAATTCATAGATATTATAGATACTCACCTAAGTGTTTAAGGCTTCCGCAACACATCATTACAACCACTATACTGAGCTTGTCTGCTGAGTGCCTGCTGTCGCCTCGAGCTCGTGACGTCATTTCCTTGGCCAACCAATAGCAGCGGTGTTTCTGGTCAGCTGCCTTCCTCGGCGGGTTTTCGCCGCTATAAAACCTCGAGTCATCTTCTGGGTGACGGTCCACTCTTCATCCATTCATCGGCCACGACTTTACGGGCCACTCTGGGACGCTATTCTTTGGGCTTACTCTACGGCCAACATTCTACTGTCAACATGTGTCAATCTGCTTTGTGGTCACCACTTGAGACCAATAATGTTCAAATATTCTCGCCAAGACTTTTCAAGTACCGCAGTGAGTCATCATCTACGACCAATAATAAAAATCCTCATGGTGCACTATCTCGCAGTGAGGAAAGGCACAAGGAAGGAATGTCAACAGTAGTTGCTACGCGCCATGGTCAGCCAGGACCAACCAAGTTTGTAAACATACTCCAATCTCTTCAGTGCACAACAACCGCAGTGATACCTCTCAAATGTGTGGAGTGGGTTGCCTACTGGGACTGACAAATGGTTATACGTGACTGTGTTTGCATACATTTCTTCGCTCGAGGGATGATTCACTCCGGACATACCCTCCACTAAAGTGTCGCCAAAGATAAGATAAGTATTTTAGCACTCATTTATAGAACATTTTTATTGCCTCTTCTATTTTAAGAAGACAAAGTTGATCTTTGCCATGAACTTTTTAATAAGAAGCTCGAGTATTTTCTTCAGTGGTAATTAATTGATGTTTTGTTTACTTAAACAGTATATTAATAAATTGCATATGTGTTACCTATTATGTTTAATTGTGAAATCCTTCAGCCCCCCACATTAACACATAATTCAGTCTCATCGCTTAACCCCAATGATATTGAATCCAAGCTAATGCTTGTTGCTGTTCTCCCTCTATGAGTTGGAGTTTTTCTGGGTCAAACTCCACCAGTGTGTGTGTGTGAGTCTGTGTGTGAGTGTGTGTACTCTGAATGTCTGCCCCCCCCCCCCCCTATCAATTCGAACACGGTGGAACCGAATTGAATGAAATTTGGTACAGAGGTAGAACAAGAAAAGGGCACCTCAGTGTCATGTTTTATATCGCCGCCATCTTTGCCAAAACTGAATGGCGGCCACTCAAACGTTCAAAACGTAAAATCAAATAACGACTAACCAAATTATCCGATCTCTACCAAATTTGGTAACAACATACCTCCATATAGGACGCGTCTTGCGACCTAACTACAAGGTCATCCGCCATACCATTTCAGGATGGCGGCCGTGCGAACTATGCAAACTTTATAATCCATATCATGGGACCCACCAGTTCCGATTATCGAGCCGATAATCGTGTCAACTGTTCTAAAGGAAGAGGCACGTTCGAAATTAAAAGTATATTTTGTAATACTATAGTGCAGAAGTGATTTTAAAAAGCTGAGCCGTCTCAGTAACTAGATAAGATGGCAGCGGATATCTTGTGCCTGACTTACATTTCACTAATTTCAGTATTGCATGCAATATAGCGTACTGATACAAAATAAATAAACTTTGTATGAAATGCTTTATAGATAAATAATATACTCCACTGATGAAATCGTTTAGTCTAAATCATCATGTGCTAACAAGTTCTATGTAAGTCATTTTATATAGAACGATGTTCGTTGGCACAATTGGCTCCGTGGTAAAGCGTTGGCCTATCACTCATATGCCTATGGTTCAAACCCCATCAGAGTTAGGTTTTTTGCTTGAAATTTTATATATTTATTGTTTTGTAACGACTCAGACGTTTTAAAATTAAGCGTTATATTGAGCATATTACGGTGGAAATATATATATTTAATTAAAACATAATTCGCCAGCAGATTTGCTCGGGACATCTAGCAGCCAAAAAGGTAACTGCACGCCGGCCTACTTCAATGATGGTAGCAGGTTTTTTTTAGGTTGTGGCGTTTGGTAGAGGTAAATAGTTTCTAAGCTCTTCAACCAAGGAATGATTCTATTATACTCTTTGATAATAACAATGAGTTATAACTTCCAGATTTTATTGAAAAGTTTCTTCTTATGGCCGCTAGAATGCACTCGGCCTGTTAGGATTATATTGTTCGATATTTCTTCACTAGATGTCATGACTGGTCTACGTGCGACTCCATTGATTAGTATACCATTGGCATTCTATGCGCATCGAATTTGAAGAATGACAAGATGATACTACGATACATTTTACCTTTTATTTTAAAGGGTTTGAAACAGCCTATTGTGCGTTATTTGAAAATGTTATTTGAAGTAAAGAACAAAACGATTTCACATAGTAACTGAATTCTAGCCGTTGGTGCTAGTTCAGGTTATTAATTAATACTTTTATTTCAGGCAAATAGCAATCGAAAATATCCACATAGTTTGTATACACTCGTCTTTGTCGGGTCATGGAAAGATTTGTTAATTCAATTAGGGTTGTGAAAGCCATGCACAACCAGACGTGTAAAGACATGCCTCAACTCAAAGTTGGATGTTGCCCACGGCAGGTCGATTATGTCATAATAATAATGTTATTGGTTTTAGGTCCCTTTTAACCACTGCTGCTTTTAGAGACGCCGGGTTGCCGGAATTTTGGCCCGAAGGGGATCATTAACGTGCCAGTAAATCTACTGACACGGCTCCCTCGCATTTGAGCACCCTCAAATGCCAGCTGACTGCGCCAGGATACGAACCTGCAACCTAGGACCACGCAAGCGAGAACGTTACAGCTGAGCCACGCAGCCAGTACGGTCGATTATGTCCCCAGATCCATAACATTCTTTAGATACTTCTTATCTTTCTTTCTTTCTTTCTGTCTTTCTGTCTTTCTTCAATGATGGTAGCAGTTTTTTCTAGATTGTGGCGTTTGGTAGAGGTAAATAGTTTCTAAGGTCTTCAACCAAGAAATGATTCTATTATACTCTTTGATAAAAACAACGAGTTATAGCTATACTCATACATTTTGGAGAAAGTAGGCTGTATATTCTTTACCGAACATCTTGTTACGGCATCAACATGATTACTATTCGCAAGCACCGGCTGGACTATAACAGCGCTGTTTATGTGGTTATTGATCGCTGCCACACGCTGAACTGTGACTGGCGGCATCAACATGATTACTATTCGCAAGCACCGGCTGGACTATAACAGCGCTGTTTGTGTGGTTATTGATCGCTGCCACACGCTGAACTGTGACTGGCGGCATCAACATGATTACTATTCGCAAGCACCGGCTGGACTATAACAGCGCTGTTTATGTGGTTATTGATCGCTGTCACACGCTGAACTGTGACTGGCGGCATCAACATGATTACTATTCGCAAGCACCGGCTGGACTATAACAGCGCTGTTTATGTGGTTATTGATCGCTGTCACACGCTGAACTGTGACTGGCGGCATCAACATGATTACTATTCGCATGCACCGGCTGGACTATAACAGCGCTGTTTATGTGGTTATTGATTGCTGTCACACACTGAACTGTGACTGGCGGCATCAACATGATTACTATTCGCAAGCACCGGCTGGACTATAACAGCGCTGTTTATGTGGTTATTGATCGCTGTCACACGCTGAACTGTGACTGGCGGCATCAACATGATTACTATTCGCAAGCACCGGCTGGACTATAACAGCGCTGCTTATGTGGTTATTGATCGCTGTCACACACTGAACTGTGACTGGCGGCATCAACATGATTACTATTCGCAAGCACCGGCTGGACTATAACAGCGCTGTTTATGTGGTTACTGATCGCTGTCACACGCTGAACTGTGACTGGCGGCATCAACATGATTACTATTTGCAAGCACCGGCTGGACTATAACAGCGCTGTTTATGTGGTTATTGATCGCTGTCACACGCTGAACTGTGCCTGGCGGCATCAACATGATTACTATTTGCAAGCACCGGCTGGACTATAACAGCGCTGTTTATGTGGTTATTGATCGCTGCCACACGCTGAACTGTGACTGGCGGCATCAACATGTTTACTATTTGCAAGCACCGGCTGGACTATAACAGCGCTGTTTATGTGGTTATTGATCGATGTCACACGCTGAACTGTGACTGGCGGCATCAACATGATTACTATTCGCAAGCACCGGCTGGACTATAACAGCGCTGTTTATGTGGTTATTGATCGCTGTCACACGCTGAACTGTGACTGGCGGCATCAACATGATTACTATTTGCAAGCACCGGCTGGACTATAACAGCGCTGTTTATGTGGTTATTGATCGCTGTCACACACTGAACTGTGACTGGCGGCATCAACATGATTACTATTCGCAAGCACCGGCTGGACTATAACAGCGCTGTTTATGTGGTTATTTGTCGCTGTCACACGCTGAACTGTGACTGGCGGCATCAACATGATTACTATTCGCAAGCACCGGCTGGACTATAACAGCGCTGTTTATGTGGTTATTGATCGCTGTCACACGCTGAACTGTGACTGGCGGCATCAACATGATTACTATTCGCATGCACCGGCTGGACTATAACAGCGCTGTTTATGTGGTTATTCATCGCTGTCACACACTGAACTGTGACTGGCGGCATCAACATGATTACTATTCGCAAGCACCGGCTGGACTATAACAGCGCTGTTTATGTGGTTATTGATCAATGTCACACACTGAACTGTGACTGGCGGCATCAACATGATTACTATTCGCAAGCACCGGCTGGACTATAACAGCGCTGTTTATGTGGTTATTGATCGGTCTCACACACTGAACTGTGACTGGCGGCATCAACATGATTACTATTCGCAAGCACCGGCTGGACTATAACAGCGCTGTTTATGTGGTTATTGATCGCTGTCACATGCTGAACTGTGACTGGCGGCATCAACATGATACGATTCGCAAGCACCGGCTGAACTATAACAGCGCTGTTTATGTGGTTATTGATCGCTGTCACACGCTGAACTGTGACTGGCGGCATCAACATGATACTATTTGCAAACACCGGCTGGACTATAACAGCGCTGTTTATGTGGTTATTGATCGCTGTCACACGCTGAACTGTGACTGGCGGCATCAACATGATTACTATTCGCAAGCACCGGCTGGATTATAACAGCCCTGTTTATGTGGTTATTGATCGCTGTCACACGCTGAACTGTGACTGGCGGCATCAACATGATTACTATTCGCAAGCACCGGCTGGACTATAACAGCGCTGTTTATGTGGTTATTGATCGCTGTCACAAGCTGAACTGTGACTGGCGGCATCAACATGATTACTATTCGCAAGCACCGGCTGGACTATAACAGCGCTGTTTATGTGGTTATAGATCGCTGTCACACGCTGAACTGTGACTGGCGGCATCAACATGATTACTACTCGCTAGCACCGGCTGGACTATAACAGCGCTGTTTATGTGGTTATTGATCGCTATCACACACTGAACTGTGACTGGCGGCATCAACATGATTACTATTCGCTAGCACCGGCTGGTCTATAACAGCGCTGTTTATGTGGTTATTGATCGCTGTCACACGCTGAACTGTGACTGGCGGCATCAACATGATTACTATTCGCAAGCACCGGCTGGACTATAACAGCGCTGTTTATGTGGTTATTGATCGCTGTCACACGCTGAACTGTGACTGGCGGCATCAACATGATTACTATTCGCAAGCGCCGGCTGGACTATAACAGCGCTGTTTATGTGGTTATTGATCGCTGTCACACGCTGAACTGTGACTGGCGGCATCAACATGATTACTATTCGCAAGCACCGGCTGGACTATAACTGCGCTGTTTATGTGGTTATTGATCGCTGTCACACACTGAACTGTGACTGGCGGCATCAACATGATTACTATTCGCAAGCACCGGCTGGACTATAACAGCGCTGTTTATGTGGTTATTGATCGCTGTCACACGCCGAACTGTGACTGGCGGCATCAACATGATTACTATTCGCAAGCACCGGCTGGACTATAACAGCCCTGTTTATGTGGTTATTGATCGCTGTCACACGCTGAACTGTGACTGGCGGCATCAACATTATTACTATTCGCAAGCACCGGCTGGACTATAACAGCGCTGTTTATGTGGTTATTGATCGCTGTCACAAGCTGAACTGTGACTGGCGGCATCAACATGATTACTATTCGCAAGCACCGGCTGGACTATAACAGCGCTGTTTATGTGGCTATAGATCGCTGTCACACGCTGAACTGTGACTGGCGGCATCAACATGATTACTATTCGCTAGCACCGGCTGGACTATAACAGCGCTGTTTATGTGGTTATTGATCGCTGTCACACGCTGAACTGGGCCTGGCGGCATCAACATGATTACTATTCGCAAGCACCGGCTGGACTATAACAGCGCTGTTTATGTGGTTATTGATCGCTGTCACACGCTGAACTGTGACTGGCGGCATCAACATGATTACTATTCGCAAGCACCGGCTGGACTATAACAGCGCTGTTTATGTGGTTATTTGTCGCTGTCACACGCTGAACTGTGACTGGCGGCATCAACATGATTACTATTCGCAAGCACCGGCTGGACTATAACAGCGCTGTTTATGTGGTTATTGATCGCTGTCACACGCTGAACTGTGACTGGCGGCATCAACATGATTACTATTCGCATGCACCGGCTGGACTATAACAGCGCTGTTTATGTGGTTATTCATCGCTGTCACACACTGAACTGTGACTGGCGGCATCAACATGATTACTATTCGCAAGCACCGGCTGGACTATAACAGCGCTGTTTATGTGGTTATTGATCAATGTCACACACTGAACTGTGACTGGCGACATCAACATGATTACTATTCGCAAGCACCGGCTGGACTATAACAGCGCTGTTTATGTGGTTATTGATCGCTGTCACACACTGAACTGTGACTGGCGGCATCAAAATGATTAATATTCGCAAGCACCGGCTGGACTATAACAGCGCTGTTTATGTGGTTATTGATCGCTGTCACATGCTGAACTGTGACTGGCGGCATCAACATGATACTATTCGCAAGCACCGGCTGGACTATAACAGCGCTGTTTATGTGGTTATTGATCGCTGTCACACGCTGAACTGTGACTGGCGGCATCAACATGATTACTATTCGCAAGCACCGGCTGGACTATAACAGCGCTGTTTATGTGGTTACTGATCGCTGTCACACGCTGAACTGTGACTGGCGGCATCAACATGATTACTATTCGCAAGCACCGGCTGGACTATAACAGCGCTGTTTATGTGGTTATTTGTCGCTGTCACACGCTGAACTGTGACTGGCGGCATCAACATGATTACTATTCGCAAGCACCGGCTGGACTATAACAGCGCTGTTTATGTGGTTATTGATCGCTGTCACACGCTGAACTGTGACTGGCGGCATCAACATGATTACTATTCGCATGCACCGGCTGGACTATAACAGCGCTGTTTATGTGGTTATTCATCGCTCTCACACACTGAACTGTGACTGGCGGCATCAACATGATTACTATTCGCAAGCACCGGCTGGACTATAACAGCGCTGTTTATGTGGTTATTGATCAATGTCACACACTGAACTGTGACTGGCGGCATCAACATGATTACTATTCGCAAGCACCGGCTGGACTATAACAGCGCTGTTTATGTGGTTATTGATCGCTGTCACACACTGAACTGTGACTGGCGGCATCAACATGATTACTATTTGCAAGCACCGGCTGGACTATAACAGCGCTGTTTATGTGGTTATTGATCGCAGTCACATGCTGAACTGTGACTGGCGGCATCAACATGATACTATTCGCAAGCACCGGCTGAACTATAACAGCGCTGTTTATGTGGTTATTGATCGCTGTCACACGCTGAACTGTGACTGGCGGCATCAACATGATACTATTTGGAAGCACCAGCTGGACTATAACAGCGCTGTTTATGTGGTTATTGATCGCTGTCACACGCTGAACTGTGACTGGCGGCATCAACATGATTACTATTCGCAAGCACCGGCTGGACTATAACAGCCCTGTTTATGTGGTTATTGATCGCTGTCACACGCTGAACTGTGACTGGCGGCATCAACATGATTACTATTCGCAAGCACCGGCTGGACTATAACAGCGCTGTTTATGTGGTTATTGATCGCTGTCACACGCTGAACTGTGACTGGCGGCATCAACAAGATACTATTCGCAAGCACCGGCTGAACTATAACAGCGCTGTTTATGTGGTTATTGATCGCTGTCACACGCTGAACTGTGACTGGCGGCATCAACATGATACTATTTGCAAGCACCGGCTGGACTATAACAGCGCTGTTTATGTGGTTATTGATCGCTGTCACACGCTGAACTGTGACTGGCGGCATCAACTTGATTACTATTCGCAAGCACCGGCTGGACTATAACAGCCCTGTTTATGTGGTTATTGATCGCTGTCACACTCTGAACTGAGACTGGCGGCATCAACATGATTACTATTCGCAAGCACCTGCTGGACTATAACAGCGCTATTTATGTGGTTATTGATCGCTGTCACAAGCTGAACTGTGACTGGCGGCATCAACATGATTACTATTCGCAAGCACGGGCTGGACTATAACAGCGCTGTTTATGTGGTTATAGATCGCTGTCACACGCTGAACTGTGACTGGCGGCATCAACATGATTACTACTCGCTAGCACCGGCTGGACTATAACAGCGCTGTTTATGTGGTTATTGATCGCTATCACACACTGAACTGTGACTGGCGGCATCAACATGATTACTATTCGCTAGCACCGGCTGGTCTATAACAGCGCTGTTTATGTGGTTATTGATCGCTGTCACACGCTGAACTGTGACTGGCGGCATCAACATGATTACTATTCGCAAGCACCGGCTGGACTATAACAGCGCTGTTTATGTGGTTATTGATCGCTGTCACACGCTGAACTGTGACTGGCGGCATCAACATGATTACTATTCGCAAGGACTGGCTGGACTATAACAGCGCTGTTTATGTGGTTATTGATCGCTGTCACACGCTGAACTGTGACTGGCGGCATCAACATGATTACTATTCGCAAGCACCGGCTGGACTATAACAGCGCTGTTTATGTGGTTATTGATCGCTGTCACACACTGAACTGTGACTGGCGGCATCAACATGATTACTATTCGCAAGCACCGGCTGGACTATAAAAGCGCTGTTTATGTGGTTATTGATCGCTGTCACACGCTGAACTGTGACTGGCGGCATCAACATGATTACTATTCGCAAGCACCGGCTGGACTATAACAGCGCTGTTTATGTGGTTATTGATCGCTGTCACACGCTGAACTGTGACTGGCGGCATCAACATGATTACTATTCGCAAGCACCGGCTGTTTATGTGGTTATTGATCGCTGTCACACGCTGAACTGTGACTGGCGGCATCAACATGATTACTATTCGCAAGCACCGGCTGGACTATAACAGCGCTGTTTATGTGGTTATTGATCGCTGTCACACGCTGAACTGTGACTGGCGGCATCAACATGATTACTATTTGCAAGCACCGGCTGGACTATAACAGCGCTGTTTATGTGGTTATTGATCGCTGTCACACACTGAACTGTGACTGGCGGCATCAACATGATTACTATTCGCAAGCACCGGCTGGACTATAACAGCGCTGTTTATGTGGTTATTGATCGCTGTCACACGCTGAACTGTGCCTGGCGGCATCAACATGATTACTATTTGCAAGCACCGGCTGGACTATAACAGCGCTGTTTATGTGGTTATTTATCGCTGCCACACGCTGAACTGTGACTGGCGGCATCAACATGATTACTATTTGCAAGCACCGGCTGGACTATAACAGCGCTGTTTATGTGGTTATTGATCGATGTCACACGCTGAACTGTGACTGGCGGCATCAACATGATTACTATTCGCAAGCACCGGCTGGACTATAACAGCGCTGTTTATGTGGTTATTGATCGCTGTCACACGCTGAACTGTGACTGGCGGCATCAACATGATTACTATTTGCAAGCACCGGCTGGACTATAACAGCGCTGTTTATGTGGTTATTGATCGCTGTCACACACTGAACTGTGACTGGCGGCATCAACATGATTACTATTCGCAAGCACCGGCTGGACTATAACAGCGCTGTTTATGTGGTTATTTGTCGCTGTCACACGCTGAACTGTGACTGGCGGCATCAACATGATTACTATTCGCAAGCACCGGCTGGACTATAACAGCGCTGTTTATGTGGTTATTGATCGCTGTCACACACTGAACTGTGACTGGCGGCATCAACATGATTACTATTCGCAAGCACCGGCTGGACTATAACAGCGCTGTTTATGTGGTTACTGATCGCTGTCACACGCTGAACTGTGACTGGCGGCATCAACATGATTACTATTTGCAAGCACCGGCTGGACTATAACAGCGCTGTTTATGTGGTTATTGATCGCTGTCACACGCTGAACTGTGCCTGGCGGCATCAACATGATTACTATTTGCAAGCACCGGCTGGACTATAACAGCGCTGTTTATGTGGTTATTGATCGCTGCCACACGCTGAACTGTGACTGGCGGCATCAACATGTTTACTATTTGCAAGCACCGGCTGGACTATAACAGCGCTGTTTATGTGGTTATTGATCGATGTCACACGCTGAACTGTGACTGGCGGCATCAACATGATTACTATTCGCAAGCACCGGCTGGACTATAACAGCGCTGTTTATGTGGTTATTGATCGCTGTCACACGCTGAACTGTGACTGGCGGCATCAACATGATTACTATTTGCAAGCACCGGCTGGACTATAACAGCGCTGTTTATGTGGTTATTGATCGCTGTCACACACTGAACTGTGACTGGCGGCATCAACATGATTACTATTCGCAAGCACCGGCTGGACTATAACAGCGCTGTTTATGTGGTTATTTGTCGCTGTCACACGCTGAACTGTGACTGGCGGCATCAACATGATTACTATTCGCAAGCACCGGCTGGACTATAACAGCGCTGTTTATGTGGTTATTGATCGCTGTCACACGCTGAACTGTGACTGGCGGCATCAACATGATTACTATTCGCATGCACCGGCTGGACTATAACAGCGCTGTTTATGTGGTTATTCATCGCTGTCACACACTGAACTGTGACTGGCGGCATCAACATGATTACTATTCGCAAGCACCGGCTGGACTATAACAGCGCTGTTTATGTGGTTATTGATCAATGTCACACACTGAACTGTGACTGGCGGCATCAACATGATTACTATTCGCAAGCACCGGCTGGACTATAACAGCGCTGTTTATGTGGTTATTGATCGCTGTCACACACTGAACTGTGACTGGCGGTATCAACATGATTACTATTCGCAAGCACCGGCTGGACTATAACAGCGCTGTTTATGTGGTTATTGATCGCTGTCACATGCTGAACTGTGACTGGCGGCATCAACATGATACGATTCGCAAGCACCGGCTGAACTATAACAGCGCTGTTTATGTGGTTATTGATCGCTGTCACACGCTGAACTGTGACTGGCGGCATCAACATGATACTATTTGCAAACACCGGCTGGACTATAACAGCGCTGTTTATGTGGTTATTGATCGCTGTCACACGCTGAACTGTGACTGGCGGCATCAACATGATTACTATTCGCAAGCACCGGCTGGATTATAACAGCGCTGTTTATGTGGTTATTTATCGCTGCCACACGCTGAACTGTGACTGGCGGCATCAACATGATTACTATTTGCAAGCACCGGCTGGACTATAACAGCGCTGTTTATGTGGTTATTGATCGATGTCACACGCTGAACTGTGACTGGCGGCATCAACATGATTACTATTCGCAAGCACCGGCTGGACTATAACAGCGCTGTTTATGTGGTTATTGATCGCTGTCACACGCTGAACTGTGACTGGCGGCATCAACATGATTACTATTTGCAAGCACCGGCTGGACTATAACAGCGCTGTTTATGTGGTTATTGATCGCTGTCACACACTGAACTGTGACTGGCGGCATCAACATGATTACTATTCGCAAGCACCGGCTGGACTATAACAGCGCTGTTTATGTGGTTATTTGTCGCTGTCACACGCTGAACTGTGACTGGCGGCATCAACATGATTACTATTCGCAAGCACCGGCTGGACTATAACAGCGCTGTTTATGTGGTTATTGATCGCTGTCACACGCTGAACTGTGACTGGCGGCATCAACATGATTACTATTCGCATGCACCGGCTGGACTATAACAGCGCTGTTTATGTGGTTATTCATCGCTGTCACACACTGAACTGTGACTGGCGGCATCAACATGATTACTATTCGCAAGCACCGGCTGGACTATAACAGCGCTGTTTATGTGGTTATTGATCAATGTCACACACTGAACTGTGACTGGCGGCATCAACATGATTACTATTCGCAAGCACCGGCTGGACTATAACAGCGCTGTTTATGTGGTTATTGATCGCTGTCACACACTGAACTGTGACTGGCGGCATCAACATGATACTATTTGCAAACACCGGCTGGACTATAACAGCGCTGTTTATGTGGTTATTGATCGCTGTCACACGCTGAACTGTGACTGGCGGCATCAACATGATTACTATTCGCAAGCACCGGCTGGATTATAACAGCGCTGTTTATGTGGTTAATGATCGCTGTCACACGCTGAACTGTGACTGGCGGCATCAACATGATTACTATTCGCAAGCACCGGCTGGACTATAACAGCGCTGTTTATGTGGTTATTGATCGCTGTCACAAGCTGAACTGTGACTGGCGGCATCAACATGATTACTATTCGCAAGCACCGGCTGGACTATAACAGCGCTGTTTATGTGGTTATAGATCGCTGTCACACGCTGAACTATGACTGGCGGCATCAACATGATTACTACTCGCTAGCACCGGCTGGACTATAACAGCGCTGTTTATGTGGTTATTGATCGCTATCACACACTGAACTGTGACTGGCGGCATCAACATGATTACTATTCGCTAGCACCGGCTGGTCTATAACAGCGCTGTTTATGTGGTTATTGATCGCTGTCACACGCTGAACTGTGACTGGCGGCATCAACATGATTACTATTCGCAAGCACCGGCTGGACTATAACAGCGCTGTTTATGTGGTTATTGATCGCTGTCACACGCTGAACTGTGACTGGCGGCATCAACATGATTACTATTCGCAAGCGCCGGCTGGACTATAACAGCGCTGTTTATGTGGTTATTGATCGCTGTCACACGCTGAACTGTGACTGGCGGCATCAACATGATTACTATTCGCAAGCACCGGCTGGACTATAACTGCGCTGTTTATGTGGTTATTGATCGCTGTCACACACTGAACTGTGACTGGCGGCATCAACATGATTACTATTCGCAAGCACCGGCTGGACTATAGCAGCGCTGTTTATGTGGTTATTGATCGCTGTCACACGCTGAACTGTGACTGGCGGCATCAACATGATTACTATTCGCAAGCACCGGCTGGACTATAACAGCCCTGTTTATGTGGTTATTGATCGCTGTCACACGCTGAACTGTGACTGGCGGCATCAACATTATTACTATTCGCAAGCACCGGCTGGACTATAACAGCGCTGTTTATGTGGTTATTGATCGCTGTCACAAGCTGAACTGTGACTGGCGGCATCAACATGATTACTATTCGCAAGCACCGGCTGGACTATAACAGCGCTGTTTATGTGGCTATAGATCGCTGTCACACGCTGAACTGTGACTGGCGGCATCAACATGATTACTATTCGCTAGCACCGGCTGGACTATAACAGCGCTGTTTATGTGGTTATTGATCGCTGTCACACGCTGAACTGGGCCTGGCGGCATCAACATGATTACTATTCGCAAGCACCGGCTGGACTATAACAGCGCTGTTTATGTGGTTATTGAACGCTGTCACACGCTGAACTGTGACTGGCGGCATCAACATGATTACTATTTGCAAGCACCGGCTGGACTATAACAGCGCTGTTTATGTGGTTATTGATCGCTGTCACACGCTGAACTGTGACTGGCGGCATCAACATGATTACTATTTGCAAGCACCGGCTGGACTATAACAGCGCTGTTTATGTGGTTATTGATCGCTGTCACACACTGAACTGTGACTGGCGGCATCAACATGATTACTATTCGCAAGCACCGGCTGGACTATAACAGCGCTGTTTATGTGGTTATTTGTCGCTGTCACACGCTGAACTGTGACTGGCGGCATCAACATGATTACTATTCGCAAGCACCGGCTGGACTATAACAGCGCTGTTTATGTGGTTATTGATCGCTGTCACACGCTGAACTGTGACTGGCGGCATCAACATGATTACTATTCGCATGCACCGGCTGGACTATAACAGCGCTGTTTATGTGGTTATTCATCGCTGTCACACACTGAACTGTGACTGGCGGCATCAACATGATTACTATTCGCAAGCACCGGCTGGACTATAACAGCGCTGTTTATGTGGTTATTGATCAATGTCACACACTGAACTGTGACTGGCGGCATCAACATGATTACTATTCGCAAGCACCGGCTGGACTATAACAGCGCTGTTTATGTGGTTATTGATCGCTGTCACACACTGAACTGTGACTGGCGGCATCAAAATGATTAATATTCGCAAGCACCGGCTGGACTATAACAGCGCTGTTTATGTGGTTATTGATCGCTGTCACATGCTGAACTGTGACTGGCGGCATCAACATGATACTATTCGCAAGCACCGGCTGGACTATAACAGCGCTGTTTATGTGGTTATTGATCGCTGTCACACGCTGAACTGTGACTGGCGGCATCAACATGATTACTATTCGCAAGCACCGGCTGGACTATAACAGCGCTGTTTATGTGGTTACTGATCGCTGTCACACGCTGAACTGTGACTGGCGGCATCAACATGATTACTATTCGCAAGCACCGGCTGGACTATAACAGCGCTGTTTATGTGGTTATTTGTCGCTGTCACACGCTGAACTGTGACTGGCGGCATCAACATCATTACTATTCGCAAGCACCGGCTGGACTATAACAGCGCTGTTTATGTGGTTATTGATCGCTGTCACACGCTGAACTGTGACTGGCGGCATCAACATGATTACTATTCGCATGCACCGGCTGGACTATAACAGCGCTGTTTATGTGGTTATTCATCGCTGTCACACACTGAACTGTGACTGGCGGCATCAACATGATTACTATTCGCAAGCACCGGCTGGACTATAACAGCGCTGTTTATGTGGTTATTGATCAATGTCACACACTGAACTGTGACTGGCGGCATCAACATGATTACTATTCGCAAGCACCGGCTGGACTATAACAGCGCTGTTTATGTGGTTATTGATCGCTGTCACACACTGAACTGTGACTGGCGGCATCAACATGATTACTATTTGCAAGCACCGGCTGGACTATAACAGCGCTGTTTATGTGGTTATTGATCGCAGTCACATGCTGAACTGTGACTGGCGGCATCAACATGATACTATTCGCAAGCACCGGCTGAACTATAACAGCGCTGTTTATGTGGTTATTGATCGCTGTCACACGCTGAACTGTGACTGGCGGCATCAACATGATACTATTTGCAAGCACCAGCTGGACTATAACAGCGCTGTTTATGTGGTTATTGATCGCTGTCACACGCTGAACTGTGACTGGCGGCATCAACATGATTACTATTCGCAAGCACCGGCTGGACTATAACAGCCCTGTTTATGTGGTTATTGATCGCTGTCACACGCTGAACTGTGACTGGCGGCATCAACATGATTACTATTCGCAAGCACCGGCTGGACTATAACAGCGCTGTTTATGTGGTTATTGATCGCTGTCACACGCTGAACTGTGACTGGCGGCATCAACAAGATACTATTCGCAAGCACCGGCTGAACTATAACAGCGCTGTTTATGTGGTTATTGATCGCTGTCACACGCTGAACTGTGACTGGCGGCATCAACATGATACTATTTGCAAGCACCGGCTGGACTATAACAGCGCTGTTTATGTGGTTATTGATCGCTGTCACACGCTGAACTGTGACTGGCGGCATCAACATGATTACTATTCGCAAGCACCGGCTGGACTATAACAGCCCTGTTTATGTGGTTATTGATCGCTGTCACACTCTGAACTGAGACTGGCGGCATCAACATGATTACTATTCGCAAGCACCGGCTGGACTATAACAGCGCTATTTATGTGGTTATTGATCGCTGTCACAAGCTGAATTGTGACTGGCGGCATCAACATGATTACTATTCGCAAGCACCGGCTGGACTATAACAGCGCTGTTTATGTGGTTATAGATCGCTGTCACACGCTGAACTGTGACTGGCGGCATCAACATGATTACTACTCGCTAGCACCGGCTGGACTATAACAGCGCTGTTTATGTGGTTATTGATCGCTATCACACACTGAACTGTGACTGGCGGCATCAACATGATTACTATTCGCTAGCACCGGCTGGTCTATAACAGCGCTGTTTATGTGGTTATTGATCGCTGTCACACGCTGAACTGTGACTGGCGGCATCAACATGATTACTATTCGCAAGCACCGGCTGGACTATAACAGCGCTGTTTATGTGGTTATTGATCGCTGTCACACGCTGAACTGTGACTGGCGGCATCAACATGATTACTATTCGCAAGGACTGGCTGGACTATAACAGCGCTGTTTATGTGGTTATTGATCGCTGTCACACGCTGAACTGTGACTGGCGGCATCAACATGATTACTATTCGCAAGCACCGGCTGGACTATAACAGCGCTGTTTATGTGGTTATTGATCGCTGTCACACACTGAACTGTGACTGGCGGCATCAACATGATTACTATTCGCAAGCACCGGCTGGACTATAACAGCGCTGTTTATGTGGTTATTGATCGCTGTCACACGCTGAACTGTGACTGGCGGCATCAACATGATTACTATTCGCAAGCACCGGCTGTTTATGTGGTTATTGATCGCTGTCACACGCTGAACTGTGACTGGCGGCATCAACATGATTACTATTCGCAAGCACCGGCTGGACTATAACAGCGCTGTTTATGTGGTTATTGATCGCTGTCACACACTGAACTGTGACTGGCGGCATCAACATGATTACTATTCGCAAGCACCGGCTGGACTATAACAGCGCTGTTTATGTGGTTATTGATCGCTGTCACACGCTGAACTGTGCCTGGCGGCATCAACATGATTACTATTTGCAAGCACCAGCTGGACTATAACAGCGCTGTTTATGTGGTTATTTATCGCTGCCACACGCTGAACTGTGACTGGCGGCATCAACATGATTACTATTTGCAAGCACCGGCTGGACTATAACAGCGCTGTTTATGTGGTTATTGATCGATGTCACACGCTGAACTGTGACTGGCGGCATCAACATGATTACTATTCGCAAGCACCGGCTGGACTATAACAGCGCTGTTTATGTGGTTATTGATCGCTGTCACACGCTGAACTGTGACTGGCGGCATCAACATGATTACTATTTGCAAGCACCGGCTGGACTATAACAGCGCTGTTTATGTGGTTATTGATCGCTGTCACACACTGAACTGTGACTGGCGGCATCAACATGATTACTATTCGCAAGCACCGGCTGGACTATAACAGCGCTGTTTATGTGGTTATTTGTCGCTGTCACACGCTGAACTGTGACTGGCGGCATCAACATGATTACTATTCGCAAGCACCGGCTGGACTATAACAGCGCTGTTTATGTGGTTATTGATCGCTGTCACACGCTGAACTGTGACTGGCGGCATCAACATGATTACTATTCGCATGCACCGGCTGGACTATAACAGCGCTGTTTATGTGGTTATTCATCGCTGTCACACACTGAACTGTGACTGGCGGCATCAACATGATTACTATTCGCAAGCACCGGCTGGACTATAACAGCGCTGTTTATGTGGTTATTGATCAATGTCACACACTGAACTGTGACTGGCGGCATCAACATGATTACTATTCGCAAGCACCGGCTGGACTATAACAGCGCTGTTTATGTGGTTATTGATCGCTGTCACACACTGAACTGTGACTGGCGGCATCAACATGATTACTATTCGCAAGCACCGGCTGGACTATAACAGCGCTGTTTATGTGGTTATTGATCGCTGTCACATGCTGAACTGTGACTGGCGGCATCAACATGATACGATTCGCAAGTACCGGCTGAACTATAACAGCGCTGTTTATGTGGTTATTGATCGCTGTCACACGCTGAACTGTGACTGGCGGCATCAACATGATACTATTTGCAAACACCGGCTGGACTATAACAGCGCTGTTTATGTGGTTATTGATCGCTGTCACACGCTGAACTGTGACTGGCGGCATCAACATGATTACTATTCGCAAGCACCGGCTGGATTATAACAGCCCTGTTTATGTGGTTATTGATCGCTGTCACACGCTGAACTGTGACTGGCGGCATCAACATGATTACTATTCGCAAGCACCGGCTGGACTATAACAGCGCTGTTTATGTGGTTATTGATCGCTGTCACAAGCTGAACTGTGACTGGCGGCATCAACATGATTACTATTCGCAAGCACCGGCTGGACTATAACAGCGCTGTTTATGTGGTTATAGATCGCTGTCACACGCTGAACTGTGACTGGCGGCATCAACATGATTACTACTCGCTAGCACCGGCTGGACTATAACAGCGCTGTTTATGTGGTTATTGATCGCTATCACACACTGAACTGTGACTGGCGGCATCAACATGATTACTATTCGCTAGCACCGGCTGGTCTATAACAGCGCTGTTTATGTGGTTATTGATCGCTGTCACACGCTGAACTGTGACTGGCGGCATCAACATGATTACTATTCGCAAGCACCGGCTGGACTATAACAGCGCTGTTTATGTGGTTATTGATCGCTGTCACACGCTGAACTGTGACTGGCGGCATCAACATGATTACTATTCGCAAGCGCCGGCTGGACTATAACAGCGCTGTTTATGTGGTTATTTATCGCTGTCACACGCTGAACTGTGACTGGCGGCATCAACATGATTACTATTCGCAAGCACCGGCTGGACTATAACTGCGCTGTTTATGTGGTTATTGATCGCTGTCACACACTGAACTGTGACTGGCGGCATCAACATGATTACTATTCGCAAGCACCGGCTGGACTATAACAGCGCTGTTTATGTGGTTATTGATCGCTGTCACACGCTGAACTGTGACTGGCGGCATCAACATGATTACTATTCGCAAGCACCGGCTGGACTATAACAGCCCTGTTTATGTGGTTATTGATCGCTGTCACACGCTGAACTGTGACTGGCGGCATCAACATTATTACTATTCGCAAGCACCGGCTGGACTATAACAGCGCTGTTTATGTGGTTATTGATCGCTGTCACAAGCTGAACTGTGACTGGCGGCATCAACATGATTACTATTCGCAAGCACCGGCTGGACTATAACAGCGCTGTTTATGTGGCTATAGATCGCTGTCACACGCTGAACTGTGACTGGCGGCATCAACATGATTACTATTCGCTAGCACCGGCTGGACTATAACAGCGCTGTTTATGTGGTTATTGATCGCTGTCACACGCTGAACTGGGCCTGGCGGCATCAACATGATTACTATTCGCAAGCACCGGCTGGACTATAACAGCGCTGTTTATGTGGTTATTGATCGCTGTCACACGCTGAACTGTGACTGGCGGCATCAACATGATTACTATTTGCAAGCACCGGCTGGACTATAACAGCGCTGTTTATGTGGTTATTGATCGCTGTCACACGCTGAACTGTGACTGGCGGCATCAACATGATTACTATTTGCAAGCACCGGCTGGAATATAACAGCGCTGTTTATGTGGTTATTGATCGCTGTCACACACTGAACTGTGACTGGCGGCATCAACATGATTACTATTCGCAAGCACCGGCTGGACTATAACAGCGCTGTTTATGTGGTTATTTGTCGCTGTCACACGCTGAACTGTGACTGGCGGCATCAACATGATTACTATTCGCAAGCACCGGCTGGACTATAACAGCGCTGTTTATGTGGTTATTGATCGCTGTCACACGCTGAACTGTGACTGGCGGCATCAACATGATTACTATTCGCATGCACCGGCTGGACTATAACAGCGCTGTTTATGTGGTTATTCATCGCTGTCACACACTGAACTGTGACTGGCGGCATCAACATGATTACTATTCGCAAGCACCGGCTGGACTATAACAGCGCTGTTTATGTGGTTATTGATCAATGTCACACACTGAACTGTGACTGGCGGCATCAACATGATTACTATTCGCAAGCACCGGCTGGACTATAACAGCGCTGTTTATGTGGTTATTGATCGCTGTCACACACTGAACTGTGACTGGCGGCATCAAAATGATTAATATTCGCAAGCACCGGCTGGACTATAACAGCGCTGTTTATGTGGTTATTGATCGCTGTCACATGCTGAACTGTGACTGGCGGCATCAACATGATACTATTCGCAAGCACCGGCTGGACTATAACAGCGCTGTTTATGTGGTTATTGATCGCTGTCACACGCTGAACTGTGACTGGCGGCATCAACATGATTACTATTCGCAAGCACCGGCTGGACTATAACAGCGCTGTTTATGTGGTTACTGATCGCTGTCACACGCTGAACTGTGACTGGCGGCATCAACATGATTACTATTCGCAAGCACCGGCTGAACTATAACAGCGCTGTTTATGTGGTTATTGATCGCTGTCACACGCTGAACTGTGACTGGCGGCATCAACATGATACTATTTGCAAGCACCGGCTGGACTATAACAGCGCTGTTTATGTGGTTATTGATCGCTATCACACACTGAACTGTGACTGGCGGCATCAACATGATTACTATTCGCTAGCACCGGCTGGTCTATAACAGCGCTGTTTATGTGGTTATTGATCGCTGTCACACGCTGAACTGTGACTGGCGGCATCAACATGATTACTATTCGCAAGCACCTGCTGGACTATAACAGCGCTGTTTATGTGTATATTGATCGCTGTCACACGCTGAACTGTGACTGGCGGCATCAACATGATTACTATTCGCAAGCACCGGCTGGACTATAACAGCGCTGTTTATGTGGTTATAGATCGCTGTCACACGCTGATATGTGACTGGCGGCATCAACATGATTACTATTCGCAAGCACCGGCTGGACTATAACAGCGCTGTTTATGTGGTTATTGATCGCTGTCACACGCTGAACTGTGACTGGCGGCATCAACATGATTACTATTCGCAAGCACCGGCTGGACTATAACAGCGCTGTTTATGTGGTTATTGATCGCTGTCACACGCTGAACTGTGACTGGCGGCATCAACATGATTACTATTCGCAAGCACCGGCTGGACTATAACAGCGCTGTTTATGTGGTATTTGATCGCTGTCACACGCTGAACTGCGACTGGCGGCATCAACATGATTACTATTCGCAAGCACCGGCTGTTTTTGTGGTTATTGATCGCTGTCACCCGCTGAACTGTGACTGGCGGCAACAACATGATTACTATTCGCAAGCACCCGCTGTTTATGTGGTTATTGATCGCTGTCACACGCTGAACTGTGACTGGCGGCATCAACATGATTACTATTCGCAAGCACCTGCTGTTTATGTGGTTATTGATCGCTGTCACAGGCTGATTTGTGACTGGCGGCATCAACATGATTACTATTCGCAAGCACCGGCTGGACTATAACAGCGCTGTTTATGTGGTTATTGATCGCTGTCACACGCTGAACTGTGACTGGCGGCATCAACATTATTACTATTCGCAAGCACCGGCTGGACTATAACAGCGCTGTTTATGTGGTTATTGATCGCTGTCACACGCTGAACTGTGACTGGCGGCATCAACATGATTACTATTTGCAAGCACCGGCTGGACTATAACAGCGCTGTTTATGTGGTTATTGATCGCTGTCACACGCTGAACTGTGACTGGCGGCATCAACATGATTACTATTCGCAAGCACCGGCTGGACTATAACAGCGCTGTTTATGTGGTTATTGATCGCTGTCACACGCTTAACTGTGACTGGCGGCATCAACATGATTACTATTCGCAAGCACCGGCTGTTTATGTGGTTATTGATCGCTGTCACACGCTGAACTGTGACTGGCGGCTTCAACATGATTACTATTCGCAAGCACCGGCTGGACTATAACAGCGCAGTTCATGTGGTTATTGATCGCTGTCACATGCTGAACTGTGACTGGCGGCATCAACATGATACTATTCGCAAGCACCGGCTGGACTATAACAGCGCTGTTTATGTGGTTATTGATCGCTGTCACACGCTGAACTGTGACTGGCGGCATCAACATGATTACTATTCGCAAGCACTGGCTGGACTATAACAGCGCTGTTTATGTGGTTACTGATCGCTGTCACACGCTGAACTGTGACTGGCGGCATCAACATGATTACTATTCGCAAGCACCGGCTGAACTATAACAGCGCTGTTTATGTGGTTATTGATCGCTGTCACACGCTGAACTGTGACTGGCGGCATCAACATGATTACTATTCGCAAGCACCGGCTGAACTATAACAGCGCTGTTTATGTGGTTATTGATCGCTGTCACACGCTGAACTGTGACTAGCGGCATCAACATGATTACTATTCGATAGCACCGGCTGGACTATAACAGCGCTGTTTATGTGGTTATTGATCGCTGTCACACGCTGAACTGTGACTGGCGGCATCAACATGATTACTATTCGCAAGCACCGGCTGGACTATAACAGCGCTGTATATGTGGTTATTGATCGCTGTCACACGCTGAACTGTGACTGGCGGCGTCAACATGATTACTATTCGCAAGCACCGGCTGGACTATAACAGCGCTGTTTATGTGGTTATTGATCGCTGTCACACGCTGAACTGCGACTGGCGGCATCAACATGATTACTATTCGCAAGCACCGGCTGTTTATGTGGTTATTGATCGCTGTCACACGCTGAACTGTGACTGGCGGCAACAACATGATTACTATTCGCAAGCACCCGCTGTTTATGTGGTTATTGATCGCTGTCACACGCTGAACTGTGACTGGCGGCATCAACA
This sequence comes from Meconema thalassinum, assembly GCA_946902985.2. NCBI lineage: Eukaryota > Metazoa > Arthropoda > Insecta > Orthoptera > Tettigoniidae > Meconema > Meconema thalassinum. The sequence goes on along the minus strand of OX336395.1, from coordinate 15,961,627 downwards.
TGATTACTATTCGCAAGCACCGGCTGTTTATGTGGTTATTGATCGCTGTCACAGGCTGAACTGTGACTGGCGGCATCAACATGATTACTATTCGCAAGCACCGGCTGGACTATAACAGCGTTGTTTATGTGGTTATTGATCGCTGTCACACGCTGAACTGTGACTGGCGGCATCAACATGATTACTATTCGCAAGCACCGGCTGGACTATAACAGCGCTGTTTATATGGTTATTGATCGCTGTCACACGCTGAACTGTGACTGGCGGCATCAACATGATTACTATTCGCAAGCACCGGCTGGACTATAACAGCGCTGTTTATGTGGTTATTGATCGCTGTCACACGCTGAACTGTGACTGGCGGCATCAACATGATTACTATTCGCAAGCACCGGCTGGACTATAACAGCGCTGTTTATGTGGTTATTGATCGCTGTCACACGCTTAACTGTGACTGGCGGCATCAACATGATTACTATTCGCAAGCACCGGCTGGACTATAACAGCGCTGTTTATGTGGTTATTGATCGCTGTCACACGCTGAACTGTGACTGGCGGCTTCAACATGATTACTATTCGCAAGCACCGGCTGGACTATAACAGCTCTCTTTATGTGGTTACTGATCGCTGTCACACACTGAACTGTGACTGGCGGCATCAACATGATTACTATTCGCAAGCACCGGCTGGACTATAACAGCCCTGTTTATGTGGTTACTGATCGCTGTCACACACTGAACTGTGACTGGCGGCATCAACATGATTACTATTCGCAAGCACCGGCTGGACTATAACAGCGCTGTTTATGTGGTTACTGATCGCTGTCACACGCTGAACTGTGACTGGCGGCATCAACATGATTACTATTCGCAAGCACCGGCTGGACTATAACAGCGCTGTTTATGTGGTTATTGATCGCTGTCACACGCTGAACTGTGACTGGCGGCATCAACATGATTACTATTCGCAAGCACCGGCTGTTTATGTGGTTATTGATCGCTGTCACACGCTGAACTGTGACTGGCGGCATCAACATGATTACTATCCGCAAACACCGGCTGGACAATAACAGCGCAGTTTATGTGGTTATTGATCGCTGTCACACGCTGAACTGTGACTGGCGGCATCAACATGATTACTATTCGCAAACACCGGCTGGACTATAACAGCGCTGTTTATGTGGTTATTGATCGCTGTCACACGCTGAACTGTGACTGGCGGCATCAACATGATTACTATTTGCAAGCACCGGCTGGACTATAACAGCGCTAATTATGTGGTTACTGATCGCTGTCACACACTGAACTGTGACTGGCGGCATCAACATGATTACTATTCGCAAGCACCGGCTGGACTATAATAGCGCTGTTTATGTGGTTATTGATCGCTGTCACGCGCTGAACTGTGACTGGCGGCATCAACATGATTACTATTCGCAAGCACCGGCTGGACTATAACAGCGCTGTTTATGTGGTTACTGATCGCTGTCACACGCTGAACTGTGACTGGCGGCATCAACATGATTACTATTCGCAAGCACCGGCTGGACTATAACAGCGCTGTTTATGTGGTTACTGATCGCTGTCACACGCTGAACTGTGACTGGCGGCATCAACATGATTACTATTCGCAAGCACCGGCTGAACTATAACAGCGCTGTTTATGTGGTTATTGATCGCTGTCACACGCTGAACTGTGACTGGCGGCATCAACATGATACTATTTGCAAGCACCGGCTGGACTATAACAGCGCTGTTTATGTGGTTATTGATCGCTATCACACACTGAACTGTGACTGGCGGCATCAACATGATTACTATTCGCTAGCACCGGCTGGTCTATAACAGCGCTGTTTATGTGGTTATTGATCGCTGTCACACGCTGAACTGTGACTGGCGGCATCAACATGATTACTATTCGCAAGCACCTGCTGGACTATAACAGCGCTGTTTATGTGTATATTGATCGCTGTCACACGCTGAACTGTGACTGGCGGCATCAACATGATTACTATTCGCAAGCACCGGCTGGACTATAACAGCGCTGTTTATGTGGTTATAGATCGCTGTCACACGCTGATATGTGACTGGCGGCATCAACATGATTACTATTCGCAAGCACCGGCTGGACTATAACAGCGCTGTTTATGTGGTTATTGATCGCTGTCACACGCTGAACTGTGACTGGCGGCATCAACATGATTACTATTCGCAAGCACCGGCTGGACTATAACAGCGCTGTTTATGTGGTTATTGATCGCTGTCACACGCTGAACTGTGACTGGCGGCATCAACATGATTACTATTCGCAAGCACCGGCTGGACTATAACAGCGCTGTTTATGTGGTATTTGATCGCTGTCACACGCTGAACTGCGACTGGCGGCATCAACATGATTACTATTCGCAAGCACCGGCTGTTTTTGTGGTTATTGATCGCTGTCACCCGCTGAACTGTGACTGGCGGCAACAACATGATTACTATTCGCAAGCACCCGCTGTTTATGTGGTTATTGATCGCTGTCACACGCTGAACTGTGACTGGCGGCATCAACATGATTACTATTCGCAAGCACCTGCTGTTTATGTGGTTATTGATCGCTGTCACAGGCTGATTTGTGACTGGCGGCATCAACATGATTACTATTCGCAAGCACCGGCTGGACTATAACAGCGCTGTTTATGTGGTTATTGATCGCTGTCACACGCTGAACTGTGACTGGCGGCATCAACATTATTACTATTCGCAAGCACCGGCTGGACTATAACAGCGCTGTTTATGTGGTTATTGATCGCTGTCACACGCTGAACTGTGACTGGCGGCATCAACATGATTACTATTTGCAAGCACCGGCTGGACTATAACAGCGCTGTTTATGTGGTTATTGATCGCTGTCACACGCTGAACTGTGACTGGCGGCATCAACATGATTACTATTCGCAAGCACCGGCTGGACTATAACAGCGCTGTTTATGTGGTTATTGATCGCTGTCACACGCTTAACTGTGACTGGCGGCATCAACATGATTACTATTCGCAAGCACCGGCTGTTTATGTGGTTATTGATCGCTGTCACACGCTGAACTGTGACTGGCGGCTTCAACATGATTACTATTCGCAAGCACCGGCTGGACTATAACAGCGCAGTTCATGTGGTTATTGATCGCTGTCACATGCTGAACTGTGACTGGCGGCATCAACATGATACTATTCGCAAGCACCGGCTGGACTATAACAGCGCTGTTTATGTGGTTATTGATCGCTGTCACACGCTGAACTGTGACTGGCGGCATCAACATGATTACTATTCGCAAGCACTGGCTGGACTATAACAGCGCTGTTTATGTGGTTACTGATCGCTGTCACACGCTGAACTGTGACTGGCGGCATCAACATGATTACTATTCGCAAGCACCGGCTGAACTATAACAGCGCTGTTTATGTGGTTATTGATCGCTGTCACACGCTGAACTGTGACTGGCGGCATCAACATGATTACTATTCGCAAGCACCGGCTGAACTATAACAGCGCTGTTTATGTGGTTATTGATCGCTGTCACACGCTGAATTGTGACTAGCGGCATCAACATGATTACTATTCGATAGCACCGGCTGGACTATAACAGCGCTGTTTATGTGGTTATTGATCGCTGTCACACGCTGAACTGTGACTGGCGGCATCAACATGATTACTATTCGCAAGCACCGGCTGGACTATAACAGCGCTGTATATGTGGTTATTGATCGCTGTCACACGCTGAACTGTGACTGGCGGCGTCAACATGATTACTATTCGCAAGCACCGGCTGGACTATAACAGCGCTGTTTATGTGGTTATTGATCGCTGTCACACGCTGAACTGCGACTGGCGGCATCAACATGATTACTATTCGCAAGCACCGGCTGTTTATGTGGTTATTGATCGCTGTCACACGCTGAACTGTGACTGGCGGCAACAACATGATTACTATTCGCAAGCACCCGCTGTTTATGTGGTTATTGATCGCTGTCACACGCTGAACTGTGACTGGCGGCATCAACATGATTACTATTCGCAAGCACCGGCTGTTTATGTGGTTATTGATCGCTGTCACAGGCTGAACTGTGACTGGCGGCATCAACATGATTACTATTCGCAAGCACCGGCTGGACTATAACAGCGTTGTTTATGTGGTTATTGATCGCTGTCACACGCTGAACTGTGACTGGCGGCATCAACATGATTACTATTCGCAAGCACCGGCTGGACTATAACAGCGCTGTTTATATGGTTATTGATCGCTGTCACACGCTGAACTGTGACTGGCGGCATCAACATGATTACTATTCGCAAGCACCGGCTGGACTATAACAGCGCTGTTTATGTGGTTATTGATCGCTGTCACACGCTGAACTGTGACTGGCGGCATCAACATGATTACTATTCGCAAGCACCGGCTGGACTATAACAGCGCTGTTTATGTGGTTATTGATCGCTGTCACACGCTTAACTGTGACTGGCGGCATCAACATGATTACTATTCGCAAGCACCGGCTGGACTATAACAGCGCTGTTTATGTGGTTATTGATCGCTGTCACACGCTGAACTGTGACTGGCGGCTTCAACATGATTACTATTCGCAAGCACCGGCTGGACTATAACAGCTCTCTTTATGTGGTTACTGATCGCTGTCACACACTGAACTGTGACTGGCGGCATCAACATGATTACTATTCGCAAGCACCGGCTGGACTATAACAGCCCTGTTTATGTGGTTACTGATCGCTGTCACACACTGAACTGTGACTGGCGGCATCAACATGATTACTATTCGCAAGCACCGGCTGGACTATAACAGCGCTGTTTATGTGGTTACTGATCGCTGTCACACGCTGAACTGTGACTGGCGGCATCAACATGATTACTATTCGCAAGCACCGGCTGGACTATAACAGCGCTGTTTATGTGGTTATTGATCGCTGTCACACGCTGAACTGTGACTGGCGGCATCAACATGATTACTATTCGCAAGCACCGGCTGTTTATGTGGTTATTGATCGCTGTCACACGCTGAACTGTGACTGGCGGCATCAACATGATTACTATCCGCAAACACCGGCTGGACAATAACAGCGCAGTTTATGTGGTTATTGATCGCTGTCACACGCTGAACTGTGACTGGCGGCATCAACATGATTACTATTCGCAAACACCGGCTGGACTATAACAGCGCTGTTTATGTGGTTATTGATCGCTGTCACACGCTGAACTGTGACTGGCGGCATCAACATGATTACTATTTGCAAGCACCGGCTGGACTATAACAGCGCTAATTATGTGGTTACTGATCGCTGTCACACACTGAACTGTGACTGGCGGCATCAACATGATTACTATTCGCAAGCACCGGCTGGACTATAATAGCGCTGTTTATGTGGTTATTGATCGCTGTCACGCGCTGAACTGTGACTGGCGGCATCAACATGATTACTATTCGCAAGCACCGGCTGGACTATAACAGCGCTGTTTATGTGGTTACTGATCGCTGTCACACGCTGAACTGTGACTGGCGGCATCAACATGATTACTATTCGCAAGCACCGGCTGGACTATAACAGCGCTGTTTATGTGGTTATTGATCGCTGTCGCACGCTGAACTGTGACTGGCGGCATCAACATGATTACTATTCGCAAGCACCGGCTGGACTATAACAGCCCTGTTTATGTGGTTATTGATCGCTGTCACACACTGAACTGTGACTGGCGGCATCAACATGATTACTATTCGCTAGCACCGGCTGGACTATAACAGCGCTGTTTATGTGGTTATTGATCGCTGTCACACGCTGAACTGTGACTGGCGGCATCAACATGATTACTATTCGCAAGCACCGGCTGGACTATAAGAGCGCTGTTTATGTGGTTATTGATCGCTGTCACACACTGAACTGTGACTGTCGGCATCAACATGATTACTATTCGCTAGCACCGGCTGGACTATAACAGCGCTGTTTATGTGGTTATTGATCGCTGTCACACGCTGAGCTGTGACTGGCGGCATCAACATGATTACTATTCGCAAGCACCGGCTGGACTATAACAGCGCTGTTTATGTGGTTATTGATCGCTGTCACACGCTGAACTGTGACTGGCGGCAACAAAATGATTACTATTCGCAAGCACCGGCTGGACTATAACAGCGCTGTTTATGTGGTTATTGATCCCTGTCACACGCTGAACTGTGACTGGCGGCATCAACATGATTACTATTCGCAAGCACCGGCTGGACTATAACAGCGCTGTTTATGTGGTTATTGATCGCTGTCACAAGCTGAACTGTGACTGGCGGCATCAACATGATTACTATTCGCAAGCACCGGCTGGACTATAACAGCGCTGTTTATGTGGTTATAGATCGCTGTCACACGCTGAACTGTGACTGGCGGCATCAACATGATTACTATCCGCTAGCACCGGCTGGACTATAACAGCGCTGTTTATGTGGTTATTGATCGCTGTCACACGCTGAACTGTGCCTGGCGGCATCAAAATGATTACTATTCGCAAACACCGGCTGGACTATAACAGCGCTGTTTATGTGGTTATTGATCGCTGTCACACGCTGAACTGTGACTGGCGGCATCAACATGATTACTATTCGCAAGCACCGGCTGGACTATAACAGCGCTGTTTATGTGGTTATTGATCGCTGTCACACGCTGAACTGTGACTGGCGGCATCAACATGATTACTATTCGCAAGCACCGGCTGGACTATAACAGCGTTGTTTATGTGGTTATTGATCGCTGTCACACGCTGAACTGTGACTGGCGGCATCAACATGATTACTATTTGCAAGCACCGGCTGGACTATAACAGCGCTGTTTATGTGGTTATTGATCGCTGTCACACACTGAACTGTGACTGGCGGCATCAACATGATTACTATTCGCAAGCACCGGCTGGACTATAACAGCGCTGTTTATGTGGTTATTGATCGCTGTCACACGCTGAACTGTGACTGGCGGCATCAACATGATTACTATTCGCAAGCACCGACTGGACTATAACAGCCCTGTTTATGTGGTTATTGATCGCTGTCACACGCTGAACTGTGACTGGCGGCATCAACATGATTACTATTCGCAAGCACCGGCTGTTTATGTGGTTACTGATCGCTGTCACACGCTGAACTGTGACTGGCGGCATCAACATGATTACTATTCGCAAGCACCGGCTGGACTATAACAGCGCTGTTTATGTGTTTATTGATCGCTGTCACACGCTGAACTGTGACTGGCGGCATCAACATGATTACTATTTGCAAGCACCGGCTGGACTATAACAGCGCTGTTTATGTGGTTATTTATCGCTGCCACACGCTGAACTGTGACTGGCGGCATCAACATGATTACTATTTGCAAGCACCGGCTGGACTATAACAGCGCTGTTTATGTGGTTATTGATCGATGTCACACGCTGAACTGTGACTGGCGGCATCAACATTATTACTATTCGCAAGCACCGGCTGGACTATAACAGCGCTGTTTATGTGGTTATTGATCGCTGTCACACGCTGAACTGTGACTGGCGGCATCAACATGAATACTATTTGCAAGCACCGGCTGGACTATAACAGCGCTGTTTATGTGGTTATTGATCGCTGTCACACACTGAACTGTGACTGGCGGCATCAACATGATTACTATTCGCAAGCACCGGCTGGACTATAACAGCGCTGTTTATGTGGTTATTTGTCGCTGTCACACGCTGAACTGTGACTGGCGGCATCAACATGATTACTATTCGCAAGCACCGGCTGGACTATAACAGCGCTGTTTATGTGGTTATTGATCGCTGTCACACGCTGAACTGTGACTGGCGGCATCAACATGATTACTATTCGCATGCACCGGCTGGACTATAACAGCGCTGTTTATGTGGTTATTCATCGCTGTCACACACTGAACTGTGACTGGCGGCATCAACATGATTACTATTCGCAAGCACCGGCTGGACTATAACAGCGCTGTTTATGTGGTTATTGATCAATGTCACACACTGAACTGTGACTGGCGGCATCAACATGATTACTATTCGCAAGCACCGGCTGTACTATAACAGCGCTGTTAATGTGGTTATTGATCGCTGTCACACACTGAACTGTGACTGGCGGCATCAACATGATTACTATTCGCAAGCACCGGCTGGACTATAACAGCGCTGTTTATGTGGTTATTGATCGCTGTCACATGCTGAACTGTGACTGGCGGCATCAACATGATACTATTCGCAAGCACCGGCTGAACTATAACAGCGCTGTTTATGTGGTTATTGATCGCTGTCACACGCTGAACTGTGACTGGCGGCATCAACATGATACTATTTGCAAGCACCGGCTGGACTATAACAGCGCTGTTTATGTGGTTATTGATCGCTGTCACACGCTGAACTGTGACTGGCGGCATCAACATGATTACTATTCGCAAGCACCGGCTGGACTATAACAGCCCTGTTTATGTGGTTATTGATCGCTGTCACACGCTGAACTGTGACTGGCGGCATCAACATGATTACTATTTGCAAGCACTGGCTGGACTATAGCAGCGCTGTTTATGTGGTTATTAATCGCTGTCACACGCTGAACTGTGACTGGCGGCATCAACATGATTACTATTCGCAAGCACCGGCTGGACTATAACAGCGCTGTTTATGTGGTTATTGATCGCTGTCACACACTGAACTGTGACTGGCGGCATCAACATGATTACTATTCGCAAGCACCGGCTGGACTATAAAAGCGCTGTTTATGTGGTTATTGATCGCTGTCACACGCTGAACTGTGACTGGCGGCATCAACATGATTACTATTCGCAAGCACCGGCTGGACTATAACAGCGCTGTTTATGTGGTTATTCATCGCTGTCACACGCTGAACTGTGACTGGCGGCATCAACATGATTACTATTCGCAAGCACCGGCTGGACTATAACAGCGTTGTTTATGAGGTTATTGATCGCTGTCACACGCTGAACTGTGACTGGCGGCATCAACATGATTACTATTTGCAAGCACCGGCTGGACTATAACAGCGCTGTTTATGTGGTTATTGATCGCTGTCACACACTGAACTGTGACTGGCGGCATCAACATGATTACTATTCGCAAGCACCGGCTGGACTATAACAGCGCTGTTTATGTGGTTATTGATCGCTGTCACACGCTGAACTGTGACTGGCGGCATCAACATGATTACTATTCGCAAGCACCGACTGGACTATAACAGCCCTGTTTATGTGGTTATTGATCGCTGTCACACGCTGAACTGTGACTGGCGGCATCAACATGATTACTATTCGCAAGCACCGGCTGTTTATGTGGTTATTGATCGCTGTCACACGCTGAACTGTGACTGGCGGCATCAACATGATTACTATTCGCAAGCACCGGCTGGACTATAACAGCGCTGTTTATGTGGTTATTGATCTCTGTCACACGCTGAACTGTGACTGGCGGCATCAACATGATTACTATTTGCAAGCACCGGCTGGACTATAACAGCGCTGTTTATATGGTTATTGATCGCTGTCACACACTGAACTGTGACTGGCGGCATCAACATGATTACTATTCGCAAGCACCGGCTGGACTATAACAGCGCTGTTTATGTGGTTATTGATCGCTGTCACACGCTGAACTGTGCCTGGCGGCATCAACATGATTACTATTTGCAAGCACCGGCTGGACTATAACAGCGCTGTTTATGTGGTTATTGATCGCTGCCACACGCTGAACTGTGACTGGCGGCATCAACATGATTACTATTTGCAAGCACCGGCTGGACTATAACAGCGCTGTTTATGTGGTTATTGATCGATGTCACACGCTGAACTGTGACTGGCGGCATCAACATGATTACTATTCGCAAGCACCGGCTGGACTATAACAGCGCTGGTTATGTGGTTATTGATCGCTGTCACACGCTGAACTGTGACTGGCGGCATCAACATGATTACTATTTGCAAGCACCGGCCGGACTATAACAGCGCTGTTTATGTGGTTATTGATCGCTGTCACACACTGAACTGTGACTGGCGGCATCAACATGATTACTATTCGCAAGCACCGGCTGGACTATAACAGCGCTGTTTATGTGGTTATTTGTCGCTGTCACACGCTGAACTGTGACTGGCGGCATCAACATGATTACTATTCGCAAGCACCGGCTGGACTATAACAGCGCTGTTTATGTGGTTATTGATCGCTGTCACACGCTGAACTGTGACTGGCGGCATCAACATGATTACTATTCGCATGCACCGGCTGGACTATAACAGCGCTGTTTATGTGGTTATTCATCGCTGTCACACACTGAACTGTGACTGGCGGCATCAACGTGATTACTATTCGCAAGCACCGGCTGGACTATAACAGCGCTGTTTATGTGGTTATTGATCAATGTCACACACTGAACTGTGACTGGCGGCATCAACATGATTACTATTCGCAAGCACCGGCTGGACTATAACAGCGCTGTTTAGGTGGTTATTGATCGCTGTCACACACTGAACTGTGACTGGCGGCATCAACATGATTACTATTTGCAAGCACCGGCTGGACTATAACAGCGCTGTTTATGTGGTTATTGATCGCAGTCACATGCTGAACTGTGACTGGCGGCATCAACATGATACTATTCGCAAGCACCGGCTGAACTATAACAGCGCTGTTTATGTGGTTATTGATCGCTGTCACACGCTGAACTGTGACTGGCGGCATCAACATGATACTATTTGCAAGCACCAGCTGGACTATAACAGCGCTGTTTATGTGGTTATTGATCGCTGTCACACGCTGAACTGTGACTGGCGGCATCAACATGATTACTATTCGCAAGCACCGGCTGGACTATAACAGCCCTGTTTATGTGGTTATTGATCGCTGTCACACGCTGAACTGTGACTGGCGGCATCAACATGATTACTATTCGCAAGCACCGGCTGGACTATAACAGCGCTGTTTATGTGGTTATTGATCGCTGTCACACGCTGAACTGTGACTGGCGGCATCAACAAGATACTATTCGCAAGCACCGGCTGAACTATAACAGCGCTGTTTATGTGGTTATTGATCGCTGTCACACGCTGAACTGTGACTGGCGGCATCAACATGATACTATTTGCAAGCACCGGCTGGACTATAACAGCGCTGTTTATGTGGTTATTGATCGCTGTCACACGCTGAACTGTGACTGGCGGCATCAACATGATTACTATTCGCAAGCACCGGCTGGACTATAACAGCCCTGTTTATGTGGTTATTGATCGCTGTCACACTCTGAACTGGGACTGGCGGCATCAACATGATTACTATTCGCAAGCACCGGCTGGACTATAACAGAGCTATTTATGTGGTTATTGATCGCTGTCACAAGCTGAACTGTGACTGGCGGCATCAACATGATTACTATTCGCAAGCACCGGCTGGACTATAACAGCGCTGTTTATGTGGTTATAGATCGCTGTCACACGCTGAACTGTGACTGGCGGCATCAACATGATTACTACTCGCTAGCACCGGCTGGACTATAACAGCGCTGTTTATGTGGTTATTGATCGCTATCACACACTGAACTGTGACTGGCGGCATCAACATGATTACTATTCGCTAGCACCGGCTGGTCTATAACAGCGCTGTTTATGTGGTTATTGATCGCTGTCACACGCTGAACTGTGACTGGCGGCATCAACATGATTACTATTCGCAAGCACCGGCTGGACTATAACAGCGCTGTTTATGTGGTTATTGATCGCTGTCACACGCTGAACTGTGACTGGCGGCATCAACATGATTACTATTCGCAAGGACTGGCTGGACTATAACAGTGCTGTTTATGTGGTTATTGATCGCTGTCACACGCTGAACTGTGACTGGCGGCATCAACATGATTACTATTCGCAAGCACCGGCTGGACTATAACAGCGCTGTTTATGTGGTTATTGATCGCTGTCACACACTGAACTGTGACTGTCGGCATCAACATGATTACTATTCGCAAGCACCGGCTGGACTATAAAAGCGCTGTTTATGTGGTTATTGATCGCTGTCACACGCTGAACTGTGACTGGCGGCATCAACATGATTACTATTCGCAAGCACCGGCTGGACTATAACAGCGCTGTTTATGTGGTTATTGATCGCTGTCACACGCTGAACTGTGACTGGCGGCATCAACATGATTACTATTCGCAAGCACCGGCTGTTTATGTGGTTATTGATCGCTGTCACACGCTGAACTGTGACTGGCGGCATCAACATGATTACTATTCGCAAGCACCGGCTGGACTATAACAGCGCTGTTTATGTGGTTATTGATCGCTGTCACACGCTGAACTGTGACTGGCGGCATCAACATGATTACTATTTGCAAGCACCGGCTGGACTATAACAGCGCTGTTTATGTGGTTATTGATCGCTGTCACACACTGAACTGTGACTGGCGGCATCAACATGATTACTATTCGCAAGCACCGGCTGGACTATAACAGCGCTGTTTATGTGGTTATTGATCGCTGTCACACGCTGAACTGTGCCTGGCGGCATCAACATGATTACTATTTGCAAGCACCGGCTGGACTATAACAGCGCTGTTTATGTGGTTATTTATCGCTGCCACACGCTGAACTGTGACTGGCGGCATCAACATGATTACTATTTGCAAGCACCGGCTGGACTATAACAGCGCTGTTTATGTGGTTATTGATCGATGTCACACGCTGAACTGTGACTGGCGGCATCAACATGATTACTATTCGCAAGCACCGGCTGGACTATAACAGCGCTGTTTATGTGGTTATTGATCGCTGTCACACGCTGAACTGTGACTGGCGGCATCAACATGATTACTATTTGCAAGCACCGGCTGGACTATAACAGCGCTGTTTATGTGGTTATTGATCGCTGTCACACACTGAACTGTGACTGGCGGCATCAACATGATTACTATTCGCAAGCACCGGCTGGACTATAACAGCGCTGTTTATGTGGTTATTTGTCGCTGTCACACGCTGAACTGTGACTGGCGGCATCAACATGATTACTATTCGCAAGCACCGGCTGGACTATAACAGCGCTGTTTATGTGGTTATTGATCGCTGTCACACGCTGAACTGTGACTGGCGGCATCAACATGATTACTATTCGCATGCACCGGCTGGACTATAACAGCGCTGTTTATGTGGTTATTCATCGCTGTCACACACTGAACTGTGACTGGCGGCATCAACATGATTACTATTCGCAAGCACCGGCTGGACTATAACAGCGCTGTTTATGTGGTTATTGATCGCTGTCACGCGCTGAACTGTGACTGGCGGCATCAACATGATTACTATTCGCAAGCACCGGCTGGACTATAACAGCGCTGTTTATGTGGTTACTGATCGCTGTCACACGCTGAACTGTGACTGGCGGCATCAACATGATTACTATTCGCAAGCACCGGCTGGACTATAACAGCGCTGTTTATGTGGTTATTGATCGCTTTCACACGCTGAACTGTGACTGGCGGCATCAACATGATTACTATTCGCAAACACCGGCTGGACTATAACAGCGCTGTTTATGTGGTTATTGATCGCTGTCACACGCTGAACTGTGACTGGCGGCATCAACATGATTACTATTCGCAAGCACCGGCTGGACTATAACAGCCCTGTTTATGTGGTTATTGATCGCTGTCACACACTGAACTGTGACTGGCGGCATCAACATGATTACTATTCGCAAGCACCGGCTGGACTATAACAGCGCTGTTTATGTGGTTATTGATCGCTGTCACACGCTGAACTGTGACTGGCGGCATCAACATGATTACTATTCGCAAGCACCGGCTGGACTATAACAGCGCTGTTTATGTGGTTATTGATCGCTGTCGCACGCTGAACTGTGACTGGCGGCATCAACATGATTACTATTCGCAAGCACCGGCTGGACTATAACAGCCCTGTTTATGTGGTTATTGATCGCTGTCACACACTGAACTGTGACTGGCGGCATCAACATGATTACTATTCGCTAGCACCGGCTGGACTATAACAGCGCTGTTTATGTAGTTATTGATCGCTGTCACACGCTGAACTGTGACTGGCGGCATCAACATGATTACTATTCGCAAGCAACGGCTGGACTATAAGAGCGCTGTTTATGTGGTTATTGATCGCTGTCACACACTGAACTGTGACTGTCGGCATCAACATGATTACTATTCGCTAGCACCGGCTGGACTATAACAGCGCTGTTTATGTGGTTATTGATCGCTGTCACACGCTGAACTGTGACTGGCGGCATCAACATGATTACTATTCGCAAGCACCGGCTGGACTATAACAGCGCTGTTTATGTGGTTATTGATCGCTGTCACTCGCTGAACTGTGACTGGCGGCATCAACATGATTACTATTCGCAAGCACCGGCTGGACTATAACAGCGCTGTTTATGTGGTTATTGATCCCTGTCACACGCTGAACTGTGACTGGCGGCATCAACATGATTACTATTCGCAAGCACCGGCTGGACTATAACAGCGCTGTTTATGTGGTTATTGATCGCTGTCACACACTGAACTGTGACTGGCGGCATCAACATGATTACTATTCGCAAGCACCGGCTGGACTATAACAGCGCTGTTTATGTGGTTATTGATCGCTGTCACACGCTGAACTGTGACTGGCGGCATCAACATGATTACTATTCGCAAGCACCGGCTGGACTATAACAGCGCTGTTTATGTGGTTATTGATCCCTGTCACACGCTGAACTGTGACTGGCGGCATCAACATGATTACTATTCGCAAGCACCGGCTGGACTATAACAGCGCTGTTTATGTGGTTATTGATCGCTGTCACAAGCTGAACTGTGACTGGTGGCATCAACATGATTACTATTCGCAAGCACCGGCTGGACTATAACAGCGCTGTTTATGTGGTTATAGATCGCTGTCACACGCTGAACTGTGACTGGCGGCATCAACATGATTACTATCCGCTAGCACCGGCTGGACTATAACAGCGCTGTTTATGTGGTTATTGATCGCTGTCACACGCTGAACTGTGCCTGGCGGCATCAAAATGATTACTATTCGCAAGCACCGGCTGGACTATAACAGCGCTGTTTATGTGGTTATTGATCGCTGTCACACGCTGAACTGTGACTGGCGGCATCAACATGATTACTATTCGCAAGCACCGGCTGGACTATAACAGCGCTGTTTATGTGGTTATTGATCGCTGTCACACGCTGAACTGTGACTGGCGGCATCAACATGATTACTATTTGCAAGCACCGGCTGGACTGTAACAGCGCTGTTTATGTGGTTATTGATCGCTGTCACACACTGAACTGTGACTGGCGGCATCAACATGATTACTATTCGCAAGCACCGGCTGGACTATAACAGCGCTGTTTATGTGGTTATTGTTCGCTGCCACACGCTGAACTGTGACTGGCGGCATCAACATGATTACTATTTGCAAGCACTGGCTGGACTATAACAGCGCTGTTTATGTGGTTATTAATCGCTGTCACACGCTGAACTGTGACTGGCGGCATCAACATGATTACTATTCGCAAGCACCGGCTGGACTATAACAGCGCTGTTTATGTGGTTATTGATCGCTGTCACACACTGAACTGTGACTGGCGGCATCAACATGATTACTATTCGCAAGCACCGACTGGACTATAAAAGCGCTGTTTATGTGGTTATTGATCGCTGTCACACGCTGAACTGTGACTGGCGGCATCAACATGATTACTATTCGCAAGCACCGGCTGGACTATAACAGCGCTGTTTACGTGGTTATTGATCGCTGTCACACGCTGAACTGTGACTGGCGGCATCAACATGATTACTATTCGCAAGCACCGGCTGGACTATAACAGCGTTGTTTATGTGGTTATTGATCGCTGTCACACGCTGAACTGTGACTGGCGGCATCAACATGATTACTATTTGCAAGCACCGGCTGGACTATAACAGCGCTGTTTATGTGGTTATTGATCGCTGTCACACACTGAACTGTGACTGGCGGCATCAACATGATTACTATTCGCAAGCACCGGCTGGACTATAACAGCGCTGTTTATGTGGTTATTGATCGCTGTCACACGCTGAACTGTGACTGGCGGCATCAACATGATTACTATTCGCAAGCACCGACTGGACTATAACAGCCCTGTTTATGTGGTTATTGATCGCTGTCACACGCTGAACTGTGACTGGCGGCATCAACATGATTACTATTCGCAAGCACCGGCTGTTTATGTGGTTATTGATCGCTGTCACACGCTGAACTGTGACTGGCGGCATCAACATGATTACTATTCGCAAGCACCGGCTGGACTATAACAGCGCTGTTTATGTGTTTATTGATCGCTGTCACACGCTGAACTGTGACTGGCGGCATCAACATGATTACTATTTGCAAGCACCGGCTGGACTATAACAGCGCTGTTTATGTGGTTATTTATCGCTGCCACACGCTGAACTGTGACTGGCGGCATCAACATGATTACTATTTGCAAGCACCGGCTGGACTATAACAGCGCTGTTTATGTGGTTATTGATCGATGTCACACGCTGAACTGTGACTGGCGGCATCAACATTATTACTATTCGCAAGCACCGGCTGGACTATAACAGCGCTGTTTATGTGGTTATTGATCGCTGTCACACGCTGAACTGTGACTGGCGGCATCAACATGAATACTATTTGCAAGCACCGGCTGGACTATAACAGCGCTGTTTATGTGGTTATTGATCGCTGTCACACACTGAACTGTGACTGGCGGCATCAACATGATTACTATTCGCAAGCACCGGCTGGACTATAACAGCGCTGTTTATGTGGTTATTTGTCGCTGTCACACGCTGAACTGTGACTGGCGGCATCAACATGATTACTATTCGCAAGCACCGGCTGGACTATAACAGCGCTGTTTATGTGGTTATTGATCGCTGTCACACGCTGAACTGTGACTGGCGGCATCAACATGATTACTATTCGCATGCACCGGCTGGACTATAACAGCGCTGTTTATGTGGTTATTCATCGCTGTCACACACTGAACTGTGACTGGCGGCATCAACATGATTACTATTCGCAAGCACCGGCTGGACTATAACAGCGCTGTTTATGTGGTTATTGATCAATGTCACACACTGAACTGTGACTGGCGGCATCAACATGATTACTATTCGCAAGCACCAGCTGTACTATAACAGCGCTGTTAATGTGGTTATTGATCGCTGTCACACACTGAACTGTGACTGGCGGCATCAACATGGTTACTATTCGCAAGCACCGGCTGGACTATAACAGCGCTGTTTATGTGGTTATTGATCGCTGTCACATGCTGAACTGTGACTGGCGGCATCAACATGATACTATTCGCAAGCACCGGCTGAACTATAACAGCGCTGTTTATGTGGTTATTGATCGCTGTCACACGCTGAACTGTGACTGGCGGCATCAACATGATACTATTTGCAAGCACCGGCTGGACTATAACAGCGCTGTTTATGTGGTTATTGATCGCTGTCACACGCTGAACTGTGACTGGCGGCATCAACATGATTACTATTCGCAAGCACCGGCTGGACTATAACAGCCCTGTTTATGTGGTTATTGATCGCTGTCACACGCTGAACTGTGACTGGCGGCATCAACATGATTACTATTTGCAAGCACTGGCTGGACTATAGCAGCGCTGTTTATGTGGTTATTAATCGCTGTCACACGCTGAACTGTGACTGGCGGCATCAACATGATTACTATTCGCAAGCACCGGCTGGACTATAACAGCGCTGTTTATGTGGTTATTGATCGCTGTCACACACTGAACTGTGACTGGCGGCATCAACATGATTACTATTCGCAAGCACCGGCTGGACTATAAAAGCGCTGTTTATGTGGTTATTGATCGCTGTCACACGCTGAACTGTGACTGGCGGCATCAACATGATTACTATTCGCAAGCACCGGCTGGACTATAACAGCGCTGTTTATGTGGTTATTGATCGCTGTCACACGCTGAACTGTGACTGGCGGCATCAACATGATTACTATTCGCAAGCACCGGCTGGACTATAACAGCGTTGTTTATGTGGTTATTGATCGCTGTCACACGCTGAACTGTGACTGGCGGCATCAACATGATTACTATTTGCAAGCACCGGCTGGACTATAACAGCGCTGTTTATGTGGTTATTGATCGCTGTCACACACTGAACTGTGACTGGCGGCATCAACATGATTACTATTCGCAAGCACCGGCTGGACTATAACAGCGCTGTTTATGTGGTTATTGATCGCTGTCACACGCTGAACTGTGACTGGCGGCATCAACATGATTACTATTCGCAAGCACCGGCTGTTTATGTGGTTATTGATCGCTGTCACACGCTGAACTGTGACTGGCGGCATCAACATGATTACTATTCGCAAGCACCGGCTGGACTATAACAGCGCTGTTTATGTGGTTATTGATCGCTGTCACACGCTGAACTGTGACTGGCGGCATCAATATGATTACTATTTGCAAGCACCGGCTGGACTATAACAGCGCTGTTTATATGGTTATTGATCGCTGTCACACACTGAACTGTGACTGGCGGCATCAACATGATTACTATTCGCAAGCACCGGCTGGACTATAACAGCGCTGTTTATGTGGTTATTGATCGCTGTCACACGCTGAACTGTGCCTGGCGGCATCAACATGATTACTATTTGCAAGCACCGGCTGGACTATAACAGCGCTGTTTATGTGGTTATTGATCGCTGCCACACGCTGAACTGTGACTGGCGGCATCAACATGATTACTATTTGCAAGCACCGGCTGGACTATAACAGCGCTGTTTATGTGGTTATTGATCGATGTCACACGCTGAACTGTGACTGGCGGCATCAACATGATTACTATTCGCAAGCACCGGCTGGACTATAACAGCGCTGGTTATGTGGTTATTGATCGCTGTCACACGCTGAACTGTGACTGGCGGCATCAACATGATTACTATTTGCAAGCACCGGCATGACTATAACAGCGCTGTTTATGTGGTTATTGATCGCTGTCACACACTGAACTGTGACTGGCGGCATCGACATGATTACTATTCGCAAGCACCGGCTGGACTATAACAGCGCTGTTTATGTGGTTATTTGTCGCTGTCACACGCTGAACTGTGACTGGCGGCATCAACATGATTACTATTCGCAAGCACCGGCTGGACTATAACAGCGCTGTTTATGTGGTTATTGATCGCTGTCACACGCTGAACTGTGACTGGCGGCATCAACATGATTACTATTCGCATGCACCGGCTGGACTATAACAGCGCTGTTTATGTGGTTATTCATCGCTGTCACACACTGAACTGTGACTGGCGGCATCAACATGATTACTATTCGCAAGCCCCGGCTGGACTATAACAGCGCTGTTCATGTGGTTATTGATCAATGTCACACACTGAACTGTGACTGGCGGCATCAACATGATTACTATTTGCAAGCACCGGCTGGACTATAACAGCGCTGTTTATGTGGTTATTGATCGCAGTCACATGCTGAACTGTGACTGGCGGCATCAACATGATACTATTCGCAAGCACCGGCTGAACTATAACAGCGCTGTTTATGTGGTTATTGATCGCTGTCACACGCTGAACTGTGACTGGCGGCATCAACATGATACTATTTGCAAGCACCAGCTGGACTATAACAGCGCTGTTTATGTGGTTATTGATCGCTGTCACACGCTGAACTGTGACTGGCGGCATCAACATGATTACTATTCGCAAGCACCGGCTGGACTATAACAGCCCTGTTTATGTGGTTATTGATCGCTGTCACACGCTGAACTGTGACTGGCGGCATCAACATGATTACTATTCGCAAGCACCGGCTGGACTATAACAGCGCTGTTTATGTGGTTATTGATCGCTGTCACACGCTGAACTGTGACTGGCGGCATCAACAAGATACTATTCGCAAGCACCGGCTGAACTATAACAGCGCTGTTTATGTGGTTATTGATCGCTGTCACACGCTGAACTGTGACTGGCGGCATCAACATGATACTATTTGCAAGCACCGGCTGGACTATAACAGCGCTGTTTATGTGGTTATTGATCGCTGTCACACGCTGAACTGTGACTGGCGGCATCAACATGATTACTATTCGCAAGCACCGGCTGGACTATAACAGCCCTGTTTATGTGGTTATTGATCGCTGTCACACTCTGAACTGGGACTGGCGGCATCAACATGAATACTATTCGCAAGCACCGGCTGGACTATAACAGCGCTATTTATGTGGTTATTGATCGCTGTCACAAGCTGAACTGTGACTGGCGGCATCAACATGATTACTATTCGCAAGCACCGGCTGGACTATAACAGCGCTGTTTATGTGGTTATAGATCGCTGTCACACGCTGAACTGTGACTGGCGGCATCAACATGATTACTACTCGCTAGCACCGGCTGGACTATAACAGCGCTGTTTATGTGGTTATTGATCGCTATCACACACTGAACTGTGACTGGCGGCATCAACATGATTACTATTCGCTAGCACCGGCTGGTCTATAACAGCGCTGTTTATGTGGTTATTGATCGCTGTCACACGCTGAACTGTGACTGGCGGCATCAACATGATTACTATTCGCAAGCACCGGCTGGACTATAACAGCGCTGTTTATGTGGTTATTGATCGCTGTCACACGCTGAACTGTGACTGGCGGCATCAACATGATTACTATTCGCAAGGACTGGCTGGACTATAACAGCGCTGTTTATGTGGTTATTGATCGCTGTCACACGCTGAACTGTGACTGGCGGCATCAACATGATTACTATTCGCAAGCACCGGCTGGACTATAACAGCGCTGTTTATGTGGTTATTGATCGCTGTCACACACTGAACTGTGACTGGCGGCATCAACATGATTACTATTCGCAAGCACCGGCTGGACTATAAAAGCGCTGTTTATGTGATTATTGATCGCTGTCACACGCTGAACTGTGACTGGCGGCATCAACATGATTACTATTCGCAAGCACCGGCTGGACTATAACAGCGCTGTTTATGTGGTTATTGATCGCTGTCACACGCTGAACTGTGACTGGCGGCATCAACATGATTACTATTCGCAAGCACCGGCTGTTTATGTGGTTATTGATCGCTGTCACACGCTGAACTGTGACTGGCGGCATCAACATGATTACTATTCGCAAGCACCGGCTGGACTATAACAGCGCTGTTTATGTGGTTATTGATCGCTGTCACACGCTGAACTGTGACTGGCGGCATCAACATGATTACTATTTGCAAGCACTTGCTCGACTATAACAGCGCTGTTTATGTGGTTATTGATCGCTGTCACACACTGAACTGTGACTGGCGGCATCAACATGATTACTATTCGCAAGCACCGGCTGGACTATAACAGCGCTGTTCATGTGGTTATTGATCGCTGTCACACGCTGAACTGTGCCTGGCGGCATCAATATGATTACTATTTGCAAGCACCGGCTGGACTATAACAGCGCTGTTTATGTGGTTATTTATCGCTGCCACACGCTGAACTGTGACTGGCGGCATCAACATGATTACTATTTGCAAGCACCGGCTGGACTATAACAGCGCTGTTTATGTGGTTATTGATCGATGTCACACGCTGAACTGTGACTGGCGGCATCAACATGATTACTATTCGCAAGCACCGGCTGGACTATAACAGCGCTGTTTATGTGGTTATTGATCGCTGTCACACGCTGAACTGTGACTGGCGGCATCAACATGATTACTATTTGCAAGCACCGGCTGGACTATAACAGCGCTGTTTATGTGGTTATTGATCGCTGTCACACACTGAATTGTGACTGGCGGCATCAACATGATTACTATTCGCAAGCACCGGCTGGACTATAACAGCGCTGTTTATGTGGTTATTTGTCGCTGTCACACGCTGAACTGTGACTGGCGGCATCAACATGATTACTATTCGCAAGCACCGGCTGGACTATAACAGCGCTGTTTATGTGGTTATTGATCGCGGTCACACGCTGAACTGTGACTGGCGGCATCAACATGATTACTATTCGCATGCACCGGCTGGACTATAACAGCGCTGTTTATGTGGTTATTCATCGCTGTCACACACTGAACTGTGACTGGCGGCATCAACATGATTACTATTCGCAAGCACCGGCTGGACTATAACAGCGCTGTTTATGTGGTTATTGATCGCTGTCACGCGCTGAACTGTGACTGGCGGCATCAACATGATTACTATTCGCAAGCACCGGCTGGACTATAACAGCGCTGTTTATGTGGTTACTGATCGCTGTCACACGCTGAACTGTGACTGGCGGCATCAACATGATTACTATTCGCAAGCACCGGCTGGACTATAACAGCGCTGTTTATGTGGTTATTGATCGCTTTCACACGCTGAACTGTGACTGGCGGCATCAACATGATTACTATTCGCAAACACCGGCTGGACTATAACAGCGCTGTTTATGTGGTTATTGATCGCTGTCACACGCTGGACTGTGACTGGCGGCATCAACATGATTACTATTCGCAAGCACCGGGTGGACTATAACAGCCCTGTTTATGTGGTTATTGATCGCTGTCACACACTGAACTGTGACTGGCGGCATCAACATGATTACTATTCGCAAGCACCGGCTGGACTATAACAGCGCTGTTTATGTGGTTATTGATCGCTGTCACACGCTGAACTGTGACTGGCGGCATCAACATGATTACTATTCGCAAGCACCGGCTGGACTATAACAGCGCTGTTTATGTGGTTATTGATCGCTGTCGCACGCTGAACTGTGACTGGCGGCATCAACATGATTACTATTCGCAAGCACCGGCTGGACTATAACAGCCCTGTTTATGTGGTTATTGATCGCTGTCACACACTGAACTGTGACTGGCGGCATCAACATGATTACTATTCGCTAGCACCGGCTGGACTATAACAGCGCTGTTTATGTAGTTATTGATCGCTGTCACACGCTGAACTGTGACTGGCGGCATCAACATGATTACTATTCGCAAGCACCGGCTGGACTATAAGAGCGCTGTTTATGTGGTTATTGATCGCTGTCACACACTGAACTGTGACTGTCGGCATCAACATGATTACTATTCGCTAGCACCGGCTGGACTATAACAGCGCTGTTTATGTGGTTATTGATCGCTGTCACAAGCTGAACTGTGACTGGCGGCATCAACATGATTACTATTCGCAAGCACCGGCTGGACTATAACAGCGCTGTTTATGTGGTTATTGATCGCTGTCACTCGCTGAACTGTGACTGGCGGCATCAACATGATTACTATTCGCAAGCACCGGCTGGACTATAACAGCGCTTTTTATGTGGTTATTGATCCCTGTCACACGCTGAACTGTGACTGGCGGCATCAACATGATTACTATTCGCAAGCACCGGCTGGACTATAACAGCGCTGTTTATGTGGTTATTGATCGCTGTCACACACTGAACTGTGACTGGCGGCATCAACATGATTACTATTCGCAAGCACAGGCTGGACTATAACAGCGCTGTTTATGTGGTTATTGATCGCTGTCACACGCTGAACTGTGACTGGCGGCATCAACATGATTACTATTCGCAAGCACCGGCTGGACTATAACAGCGCTGTTTATGTGGTTATTGATCGCTGTCACAAGCTGAACTGTGACTGGCGGCATCAACATGATTACTATTCGCAAGCACCGGCTGGACTATAACAGCGCTGTTTATGTGGTTATAGATCGCTGTCACACGCTGAACTGTGACTGGCGGCATCAACATGATTACTATCCGCTAGCACCGGCTGGACTATAACAGCGCTGTTTATGTGGTTATTGATCGCTGTCACACGCTGAACTGTGCCTGGCGGCATCAAAATGATTACTATTCGCAAGCACCGGCTGGACTATAACAGCGCTGTTTATGTGGTTATTGATCGCTGTCACACGCTGAACTGTGACTGGCGGCATCAACATGATTACTATTCGCAAGCACCGGCTGGACTATAACAGCGCTGTTTATGTGGTTATTGATCGCTGTCACACGCTGAACTGTGACTGGCGGCATCAACATGATTACTATTTGCAAGCACCGGCTGGACTGTAACAGCGCTGTTTATGTGGTTATTGATCGCTGTCACACACTGAACTGTGACTGGCGGCATCAACATGATTACTATTCGCAAGCACCGGCTGGACTATAACAGCGCTGTTTATGTGGTTATTGATCGCTGCCACACGCTGAACTGTGACTGGCGGCATCAACATGATTACTATTTGCAAGCACTGGCTGGACTATAACAGCGCTGTTTATGTGGTTATTAATCGCTGTCACACGCTGAACTGTGACTGGCGGCATCAACATGATTACTATTCGCAAGCACCGGCTGGACTATAACAGCGCTGTTTATGTGGTTATTGATCGCTGTCACACACTGAACTGTGACTGGCGGCATCAACATGATTACTATTCGCAAGCACCGGCTGGACTATAAAAGCGCTGTTTATGTGGTTATTGATCGCTGTCACACGCTGAACTGTGACTGGCGGCATCAACATGATTACTATTCGCAAGCACCGGCTGGACTATAACAGCGCTGTTTATGTGGTTATTGATCGCTGTCACACGCTAAACTGTGACTGGCGGCATCAACATGATTACTATTCGCAAGCACCGGCTGGACTATAACAGCGCTGTTTATGTGGTTATTGATCGCTGTCACACACTGAACTGTGACTGGCGGCATCAACATGATTACTATTCGCAAGCACCGGCTGGACTATAACAGCGCTGTTTATGTGGTTATTGATCGCTGTCACACGCTGAACTGTGACTGGCGGCATCAACATGATTACTATTCGCAAGCACCGACTGGACTATAACAGCCTTGTTTATGTGGTTATTGATCGCTGTCACACGCTGAACTGTGACTGGCGGCATCAACATGATTACTATTCGCAAGCACCGGCTGTTTATGTGGTTATTGATCGCTGTCACACGCTGAACTGTGACTGGCGGCATCAACATGATTACTATTCGCAAGCACCGGCTGGACTATAACAGCGCTGTTTATGTGGTTATTGATCGCTGTCACACGCTGAACTGTGACTGGCGGCATCAACATGATTACTATTTGCAAGCACCGGCTGGACTATAACAGCGCTGTTTATGTGGTTATTGATCGCTGTCACACACTGAACTGTGACTGGCGGCATCAACATGATTACTATTCGCAAGCACCGGCTGGACTATAACAGCGCTGTTTATGTGGTTATTGATCGCTGTCACACGCTGAACTGTGCCTGGCGGCATCAACATGATTACTATTTGCAAGCACCGGCTGGACTATAACAGCGCTGTTTATGTGGTTATTTATCGCTGCCACACGCTGAACTGTGACTGGCGGCATCAACATGATTACTATTTGCAAGCACCGGCTGGACTATAACAGCGCTGTTTATGTGGTTATTGATCGATGTCACACGCTGAACTGTGACTGGCGGCATCAACATGATTACTATTCGCATGCACCGGCTGGACTATAACAGCGCTGTTTATGTGGTTATTCATCGCTGTCACACACTGAACTGTGACTGGCGGCATCAACATGATTACTATTCGCAAGCACCGGCTGGACTATAACAGCGCTGTTTATGTGGTTATTGATCAATGTCACACACTGAACTGTGACTGGCGGCATCAACATGATTACTATTCCCAAGCACCGGCTGGACTATAACAGCGCTGTTAATGTGGTTATGGATCGCTGTCACACACTGAACTGTGACTGGCGGCATCAACATGATTACCATTCGCAAGCACCGGCTGGACTATAACAGCGCTGTTTATGTGGTTATTGATCGCTGTCACATGCTGAACTGTGACTGGCGGCATCAACATGATACTATTCGCAAGCACCGGCTGAACTATAACAGCGCTGTTTATGTGGTTATTGATCGCTGTCACACGCTGAACTGTGACTGGCGGCATCAACATGATACTATTTGCAAGCACCGGCTGGACTATAACAGCGCTGTTTATGTGGTTATTGATCGCTGTCACACGCTGAACTGTGACTGGCGGCATCAACATGATTACTATTCGCAAGCACCGGCTGGACTATAACAGCCCTGTTTATGTGGTTATTGATCGCTGTCACACGCTGAACTGTGACTGGCGGCATCAACATGATTACTATTCGCAAGCACCGGCTGGACTATAACAGCGCTGTTTATGTGGTTATTGATCGCTGTCACACGCTGAACTGTGACTGGCGGCATCAACATGATACTATTCGCAAGCACCGGCTGAACTATAACAGCGCTGTTTATGTGGTTATTGATCGCTGTCACACGCTGAACTGTGACTGGCGGCATCAACATGATTACTATTTGCAAGCACTGGCTGGACTATAACACCGCTGTTTATGTGGTTATTAATCGCTGTCACACGCTGAACTGTGACTGGCGGCATCAACATGACTACTATTCGCAAGCACCGGCTGGACTATAACAGCGCTGTTTATGTGGTTATTGATCGCTGTCACACACTGAACTGTGACTGGCGGCATCAACATGATTACTATTCGCAAGCACCGGCTGGACTATAAAAGCGCTGTTTATGTGGTTATTGATCGCTGTCACACGCTGAACTGTGACTGGCGGCATCAACATGATTACTATTCGCAAGCACCGGCTGGACTATAACAGCGCTGTTTATGTGGTTATTGATCGCTGTCACACGCTGAACTGTGACTGGCGGCATCAACATGATTACTATTCGCAAGCACCGGCTGGACTATAACAGCGTTGTTTATGTGGTTATTGATCGCTGTCACACGCTGAACTGTGACTGGCGGCATCAACATGATTACTATTTGCAAGCACCGGCTGGACTATAACAGCGCTGTTTATGTGGTTATTGATCGCTGTCACACACTGAACTGTGACTGGCGGCATCAACATGATTACTATTCGCAAGCACCAGCTGGACTATAACAGCGCTGTTTATGTGGTTATTGATCGCTGTCACACGCTGAACTGTGACTGGCGGCATCAACATGATTACTATTCGCAAGCACCGACTGGACTATAACAGCCCTGTTTATGTGGTTATTGATCGCTGTCACACGCTGAACTGTGACTGGCGGCATCAACATGATTACTATTCGCAAGCACCGGCTGTTTATGTGGTTATTGATCGCTGTCACACGCTGAACTGTGACTGGCGGCATCAACATGATTACTATTCGCAAGCACCGGCTGGACTATAACAGCGCTGTTTATGTGGTTATTGATCGCTGTCACACGCTGAACTGTGACTGGCGGCATCAACATGATTACTATTTGCAAGCACCGGCTGGACTATAACTGCGCTGTTTATATGGTTATTGATCGCTGTCACACACTGAACTGTGACTGGCGGCATCAACATGATTACTATTCGCAAGCACCGGCTGGACTATAACAGCGCTGTTTATGTGGTTATTGATTGCTGTCACACGCTGAACTGTGCCTGGCGGCATCAACATGATTACTATTTGCAAGCACCGGCTGGACTATAACAGCGCTGTTTATGTGGTTATTGATCGCTGCCACACGCTGAACTGTGACTGGCGGCATCAACATGATTACTATTTGCAAGCACCGGCTGGACTATAACAGCGCTGTTTATGTGGTTATTGATCGATGTCACACGCTGAACTGTGACTGGCGGCATCAACATGATTACTATTCGCAAGCACCGGCTGGACTATAACAGCGCTGGTTATGTGGTTATTAATCGCTGTCACACGCTGAACTGTGACTGGCGGCATCAACATGATTACTATTTGCAAGCACCGGCTGGACTATAACAGCGCTGTTTATGTGGTTATTGATCGCTGTCACACACTGAACTGTGACTGGCGGCATCAACATGATTACTATTCGCAAGCACCGGCTGGACTATAACAGCGCTGTTTATGTGGTTATTTGTCGCTGTCACACGCTGAACTGTGACTGGCGGCATCAACATGATTACTATTCGCAAGCACCGGCTGGACTATAACAGCGCTGTTTATGTGGTTATTGATCGCTGTCACACGCTGAACTGTGACTGGCGGCATCAACATGATTACTATTCGCATGCACCGGCTGGACTATAACAGCGCTGTTTATGTGGTTATTCATCGCTGTCACACACTGAACTGTGACTGGCGGCATCAACATGATTACTATTCGCAAGCACCGGCTGGACTATAACAGCGCTGTTTATGTGGTTATTGATCAATGTCACACACTGAACTGTGACTGGCGGCATCAACATGATTACTATTCGCAAGCACCGGCTGGACTATAACAGCGCTGTTTATGTGGTTATTGATCGCTGTCACACACTGAACTGTGACTGGCGGCATCAATATGATTACTATTTGCAAGCACCGGCTGGACTATAACAGCGCTGTTTATGTGGTTATTGATCGCAGTCACATGCTGAACTGTGACTGGCGGCATCAACATGATACTATTCGCAAGCACCGGCTGAACTATAACAGCGCTGTTTATGTGGTTATTGATCGCTGTCACACGCTGAACTGTGACTGGCGGCATCAACATGATACTATTTGCAAGCACCCGCTGGACTATAACAGCGCTGTTTATGTGGTTATTGATCGCTGTCACACGCTGAACTGTGACTGGCGGCATCAACATGATTACTATTCGCAAGCACCGGCTGGACTATAACAGCCCTGTTTATGTGGTTATTGATCGCTGTCACACGCTGAACTGTGACTGGCGGCATCAACATGATTACTATTCGCAAGCACCGGCTGGACTATAACAGCGCTGTTTATGTGGTTATTGATCGCTGTCACACGCTGAACTGTGACTGGCGGCATCAACATGATACTATTCGCAAGCACCGGCTGAACTATAACAGCGCTGTTTATGTGGTTATTGATCGCTGTCACACGCTGAACTGTGACTGGCGGCATCAACATGATACTATTTGCAAGCACCGGCTGGACTATAACAGCGCTGTTTATGTGGTTATTGATCGCTGTCACACGCTGAACTGTGACTGGCGGCATCAACATGATTACTATTCGCAAGCACCGGCTGGACTATAACAGCCCTGTTTATGTGGTTATTGATCGCTGTCACACGCTGAACTGTGACTGGCGGCATCAACATGATTACTATTCGCAAGCACCGGCTGGACTATAACAGCGCTGTTTATGTGGTTATTGATCGCTGTCACAAGCTGAACTGTGACTGGCGGCATCAACATGATTACTATTCGCAAGCACCGGCTGGACTATAACAGCGCTGTTTATGTGGTTATAGATCGCTGTCACACGCTGAACTGTGACTGGCGGCATCAACATGATTACTACTCGCTAGCACCGGCTGGACTATAACAGCGCTGTTTATG
The DNA here is from genome assembly GCA_946902985.2 of Meconema thalassinum. Taxonomy (NCBI): domain Eukaryota; kingdom Metazoa; phylum Arthropoda; class Insecta; order Orthoptera; family Tettigoniidae; genus Meconema; species Meconema thalassinum. Next base: position 15,932,109 of record OX336395.1, on the reverse strand, counting down.
TGGTTATTGATCGCTATCACACACTGAACTGTGACTGGCGGCATCAACTTGATTACTATTCGCTAGCACCGGCTGGTCTATAACAGCGCTGTTTATGTGGTTATTGATCGCTGTCACATGCTGAACTGTGACTGGCGGCATCAACATGATTACTATTCGCAAGCACCGGCTGGACTATAACAGCGCTGTTTATGTGGTTATTGATCGCTGTCACACGCTGAACTGTGACTGGCGGCATCAACATGATTACTATTCGCAAGCACTGGCTGGACTATAACAGCGCTGTTTATGTGGTTATTGATCGCTGTCACACGCTGAACTGTGACTGGCGGCATCAACATGATTACTATTCGCAAGCACCGGCTGGACTATAACAGCGCTGTTTATGTGGTTATTGATCGCTGTCACACACTGAACTGTGACTGGCGGCATCAACATGATTACTATTCGCAAGCACCGGCTGGACTATAAAAGCGCTGTTTATGTGGTTATTGATCGCTGTCACACGCTGAACTGTGACTGGCGGCATCAACATGATTACTATTCGCAAGCACCGGCTGGACTATAACAGCGCTGTTTATGTGGTTATTGATCGCTGTCACACGCTGAACTGTGACTGGCGGCATCAACATGATTACTATTCGCAAGCACCGGCTGGACTATAACAGCGTTGTTTATGTGGTTATTGATCGCTGTCACACGCTGAACTGTGACTGGCGGCATCAACATTATTACTATTTGCAAGCACCGGCTGGACTATAACAGCGCTGTTTATGTGGTTATTGATCGCTGTCACACACTGAACTGTGACTGGCGGCATCAACATGATTACTATTCGCAAGCACCGGCTGGACTATAACAGCGCTGTTTATGTGGTTATTGATCGCTGTCACACGCTGAACTGTGACTGGCGGCATCAACATGATTACTATTCGCAAGCACCGACTGGACTATAACAGCCCTGTTTATGTGGTTATTGATCGCAGTCACACGCTGAACTGTGACTGGCGGCATCAACATGATTACTATTCGCAAGCACCGGCTGTTTATGTGGTTTTTGATCGCTGTCACACGCTGAACTGTGACTGGCGGCATCAACATGATTACTATTTGCAAGCACCGGCTGGACTATAACAGCGCTGTTTATGTGGTTTTTGATCGCTGTCACACACTGAACTGTGACTGGCGGCATCAACATGATTACTATTCGCAAGCACCGGCTGGACTATAACAGCGCTGTTTATGTGGTTATTGATCGCTGTCACACGCTGAACTGTGCCTGGCGGCATCAACATGATTACAATTTGCAAGCACCGGCTGGACTATAACAGCGCTGTTTATGTGGTTATTTATCGCTGCCACACGCTGAACTGTGACTGGCGGCATCAACATGATTACTATTTGCAAGCACCGGCTGGACTATAACAGCGCTGTTTATGTGGTTATTGATCGATGTCACACGCTGAACTGTGACTGGCGGCATCAACATGATTACTATTCGCAAGCACCGGCTGGACTATAACAGCGCTGTTTATGTGGTTATTGATCGCTGTCACACGCTGAACTGTGACTGGCGGCATCAACATGATTACTATTAGCAAGCACCGGCTGGACTATAACAGCGCTGTTTATGTGGTTATTGATCGCTGTCACACACTGAACTGTGACTGGCGGCATCAATATGATTACTATTCGCAAGCACCGGCTGGACTATAACAGCGCTGTTTATGTGGTTATTGATCGCTGTCACACGCTGAACTGTGACTGGCGGCATCAACATGATTACTATTCGCAAGCACCGGCTGGACTATAACAGCGCTGTTTATGTGGTTATTGATCGCTGTCACACGCTGAACTGTGACTGGCGGCATCAACATGATTACTATTCGCATGCACCGGCTGGACTATAACAGCGCTGTTTATGTGGTTATTCATCGCTGTCACACACTGAACTGTGACTGGCGGCATCAACATGATTACTATTCGCAAGCACCGGCTGGACTATAACAGCGCTGTTTATGTGGTTATTGATCAATGTCACACACTGAACTGTGACTGGCGGCATCAACATGATTACTATTCGCAAGCACCGGCTGGACTATAACAGCGCTGTTAATGTGGTTATTGATCGCTGTCACACACTGAACTGTGACTGGCGGCATCAACATGATTACTATTCGCAAGCACCGGCTGGACTATAACAGCGCTGTTTATGTGGTTATTGATCGCTGTCACATGCTGAACTGTGACTGGCGGCATCAACATGATACTATTCGCAAGCACCGGCTGAACTATAACAGCGCTGTTTATGTGGTTATTGATCGCTGTCACACGCTGAACTGTGACTGGCGGCATCAACATGATACTATTTGCAAGCACCGGCTGGACTATAACAGCGCTGTTTATGTGGTTATTGATCGCTGTCACACGCTGAACTGTGACTGGCGGCATCAACATGATTACTATTCGCAAGCACCGGCTGGACTATAACAGCCCTGTTTATGTGGTTATTGATCGCTGTCACACGCTGAACTGTGACTGGCGGCATCAACATGATTACTATTCGCAAGCACCGGCTGGACTATAACAGCGCTGTTTATGTGGTTATTGATCGCTGTCACACGCTGAACTGTGACTGGCGGCATCAACATGATACTATTCGCAAGCACCGGCTGAACTATAACAGCGCTGTTTATGTGGTTATTGATCGCTGTCACGCGCTGAACTGTGACAGGCGGCATCAACATGATACTATTCGCAAGCACCGGCTGGACTATAACAGCGCTGTTTATGTGGTTATTGATCGCTGCCACACGCTGAACTGTGACTGGCGGCATCAACATGATTACTATTTGCAAGCACTGGCTGGACTATAACAGCGCTGTTTATGTGGTTATTAATCGCTGTCACACGCTGAACTGTGACTGGCGGCATCAACATGATTACTATTCGCAAGCACCGGCTGGACTATAACAGCGCTGTTTATGTGGTTATTGATCGCTGTCACACACTGAACTGTGACTGGCGGCATCAACATGATTACTATTCGCAAGCACCGGCTGGACTATAAAAGCGCTGTTTATGTGGTTATTGATCGCTGTCACACGCTGAACTGTGACTGGCGGCATCAACATGATTACTATTCGCAAGCACCGGCTGGACTATAACAGCGCTGTTTATGTGGTTATTGATCGCTGTCACACGCTGAACTGTGACTGGCGGCATCAACATGATTACTATTCGCAAGCACCGGCTGGACTATAACAGCGATGTTTATGTGGTTATTGATCGCTGTCACACGCTGAACTGTGACTGGCGGCATCAACATGATTACTCTTTGCAAGCACCGGCTGGACTATAACAGCGCTGTTTATGTGGTTATTGATCGCTGTCACACACTGAACTGTGACTGGCGGCATCAACATGATTACTATTCGCAAGCACCGGCTGGACTATAACAGCGCTGTTTATGTGGTTATTGATCGCTGTCACACGCTGAACTGTGACTGGCGGCATCAACATGATTACTATTCGCAAGCACCGACTGGACTATAACAGCCCTGTTTATGTGGTTATTGATCGCTGTCACACGCTGAACTGTGACTGGCGGCATCAACATGATTACTATTCGCAAGCACCGGCTGTTTATGTGGTTATTGATCGCTGTCACACGCTGAACTGTGACTGGCGGCATCAACATGATTACTATTCGCAAGCACAGGCTGGACTATAACAGCGCTGTTTATGTGGTTATTGATCGCTGTCACACGCTGAACTGTGACTGGCGGCATCAACATGATTACTATTTGCAAGCACCGGCTGGACTATAACAGCGCTGTTTATATGGTTATTGATCGCTGTCACACACTGAACTGTGACTGGCGGCATCAACATGATTACTATTCGCAAGCACCGGCTGGACTATAACAGCGCTGTTTATGTGGTTATTGATCGCTGTCACACGCTGAACTGTGACTGGCGGCATCAACATGATACTATTTGCAAGCACCGGCTGGACTATAACAGCGCTGTTTATGTGGTTATTGATCGCTGTCACACGCTGAACTGTGACTGGCGGCATCAACATGATTACTATTCGCAAGCACCGGCTGGACTATAACAGCCCTGTTTATGTGGTTATTGATCGCTGTCACACGCTGAACTGTGACTGGCGGCATCAACATGATTACTATTCGCAAGCACCGGCTGGACTATAACAGCGCTGTTTATGTGGTTATTGATCGCTGTCACAAGCTGAACTGTGACTGGCGGCATCAACATGATTACTATTCGCAAGCACCGGCTGGACTATAACAGCGCTGTTTATGTGGTTATAGATCGCTGTCACACGCTGAACTGTGACTGGCGGCATCAACATGATTACTACTCGCTAGCACCGGCTGGACTATAACAGCGCTGTTTATGTGGTTATTGATCGCTATCACACACTGAACTGTGACTGGCGGCATCAACTTGATTACTATTCGCTAGCACCGGCTGGTCTATAACAGCGCTGTTTATGTGGTTATTGATCGCTGTCACATGCTGAACTGTGACTGGCGGCATCAACATGATTACTATTCGCAAGCACCGGCTGGACTATAACAGCGCTGTTTATGTGGTTATTGATCGCTGTCACACGCTGAACTGTGACTGGCGGCATCAACATGATTACTATTCGCAAGCACTGGCTGGACTATAACAGCGCTGTTTATGTGGTTATTGATCGCTGTCACACGCTGAACTGTGACTGGCGGCATCAACATGATTACTATTCGCAAGCACCGGCTGGACTATAACAGCGCTGTTTATGTGGTTATTGATCGCTGTCACACACTGAACTGTGACTGGCGGCATCAACATGATTACTATTCGCAAGCACCGGCTGGACTATAAAAGCGCTGTTTATGTGGTTATTGATCGCTGTCACACGCTGAACTGTGACTGGCGGCATCAACATGATTACTATTCGCAAGCACCGGCTGGACTATAACAGCGCTGTTTATGTGGTTATTGATCGCTGTCACACGCTGAACTGTGACTGGCGGCATCAACATGATTACTATTCGCAAGCACCGGCTGGACTATAACAGCGTTGTTTATGTGGTTATTGATCGCTGTCACACGCTGAACTGTGACTGGCGGCATCAACATTATTACTATTTGCAAGCACCGGCTGGACTATAACAGCGCTGTTTATGTGGTTATTGATCGCTGTCACACACTGAACTGTGACTGGCGGCATCAACATGATTACTATTCGCAAGCACCGGCTGGACTATAACAGCGCTGTTTATGTGGTTATTGATCGCTGTCACACGCTGAACTGTGACTGGCGGCATCAACATGATTACTATTCGCAAGCACCGACTGGACTATAACAGCCCTGTTTATGTGGTTATTGATCGCAGTCACACGCTGAACTGTGACTGGCGGCATCAACATGATTACTATTCGCAAGCACCGGCTGTTTATGTGGTTTTTGATCGCTGTCACACGCTGAACTGTGACTGGCGGCATCAACATGATTACTATTTGCAAGCACCGGCTGGACTATAACAGCGCTGTTTATGTGGTTTTTGATCGCTGTCACACACTGAACTGTGACTGGCGGCATCAACATGATTACTATTCGCAAGCACCGGCTGGACTATAACAGCGCTGTTTATGTGGTTATTGATCGCTGTCACACGCTGAACTGTGCCTGGCGGCATCAACATGATTACTATTTGCAAGCACCGGCTGGACTATAACAGCGCTGTTTATGTGGTTATTTATCGCTGCCACACGCTGAACTGTGACTGGCGGCATCAACATGATTACTATTCGCAAGCACCGGCTGGACTATAACAGCGCTGTTTATGTGGTTATTGTTCGCTGTCACACACTGAACTGTGACTGGCGGCATCAACATGATTACTATTCGCAAGCACCGGCTGGACTATAAAAGCGCTGTTTATGTGGTTATTGATCGCTGTCACACGCTGAACTGTGACTGGCGGCATCAACATGATTACTATTCGCAAGCACCGGCTGGACTATAACAGCGCTGTTTATGTGGTTATTGATCGCTGTCACACGCTGAACTGTGACTGGCGGCATCAACATGATTACTATTCGCAAGCACCGGCTGGACTATAACAGCGATGTTTATGTGGTTATTGATCGCTGTCACACGCTGAACTGTGACTGGCGGCATCAACATGATTACTCTTTGCAAGCACCGGCTGGACTATAACAGCGCTGTTTATGTGGTTATTGATCGCTGTCACACACTGAACTGTGACTGGCGGCATCAACATGATTACTATTCGCAAGCACCGGCTGGACTATAACAGCGCTGTTTATGTGGTTATTGATCGCTGTCACACGCTGAACTGTGACTGGCGGCATCAACATGATTACTATTCGCAAGCACCGACTGGACTATAACAGCCCTGTTTATGTGGTTATTGATCGCTGTCACACGCTGAACTGTGACTGGCGGCATCAACATGATTACTATTCGCAAGCACCGGCTGTTTATGTGGTTATTGATCGCTGTCACACGCTGAACTGTGACTGGCGGCATCAACATGATTACTATTCGCAAGCACAGGCTGGACTATAACAGCGCTGTTTATGTGGTTATTGATCGCTGTCACACGCTGAACTGTGACTGGCGGCATCAACATGATTACTATTTGCAAGCACCGGCTGGACTATAACAGCGCTGTTTATATGGTTATTGATCGCTGTCACACACTGAACTGTGACTGGCGGCATCAACATGATTACTATTCGCAAGCACCGGCTGGACTATAACAGCGCTGTTTATGTGGTTATTGATCGCTGTCACACGCTGAACTGTGACTGGCGGCATCAACATGATACTATTTGCAAGCACCGGCTGGACTATAACAGCGCTGTTTATGTGGTTATTGATCGCTGTCACACGCTGAACTGTGACTGGCGGCATCAACATGATTACTATTCGCAAGCACCGGCTGGACTATAACAGCCCTGTTTATGTGGTTATTGATCGCTGTCACACGCTGAACTGTGACTGGCGGCATCAACATGATTACTATTCGCAAGCACCGGCTGGACTATAACAGCGCTGTTTATGTGGTTATTGATCGCTGTCACAAGCTGAACTGTGACTGGCGGCATCAACATGATTACTATTCGCAAGCACCGGCTGGACTATAACAGCGCTGTTTATGTGGTTATAGATCGCTGTCACACGCTGAACTGTGACTGGCGGCATCAACATGATTACTACTCGCTAGCACCGGCTGGACTATAACAGCGCTGTTTATGTGGTTATTGATCGCTATCACACACTGAACTGTGACTGGCGGCATCAACTTGATTACTATTCGCTAGCACCGGCTGGTCTATAACAGCGCTGTTTATGTGGTTATTGATCGCTGTCACATGCTGAACTGTGACTGGCGGCATCAACATGATTACTATTCGCAAGCACCGGCTGGACTATAACAGCGCTGTTTATGTGGTTATTGATCGCTGTCACACGCTGAACTGTGACTGGCGGCATCAACATGATTACTATTCGCAAGCACTGGCTGGACTATAACAGCGCTGTTTATGTGGTTATTGATCGCTGTCACACGCTGAACTGTGACTGGCGGCATCAACATGATTACTATTCGCAAGCACCGGCTGGACTATAACAGCGCTGTTTATGTGGTTATTGATCGCTGTCACACACTGAACTGTGACTGGCGGCATCAACATGATTACTATTCGCAAGCACCGGCTGGACTATAAAAGCGCTGTTTATGTGGTTATTGATCGCTGTCACACGCTGAACTGTGACTGGCGGCATCAACATGATTACTATTCGCAAGCACCGGCTGGACTATAACAGCGCTGTTTATGTGGTTATTGATCGCTGTCACACGCTGAACTGTGACTGGCGGCATCAACATGATTACTATTCGCAAGCACCGGCTGGACTATAACAGCGTTGTTTATGTGGTTATTGATCGCTGTCACACGCTGAACTGTGACTGGCGGCATCAACATTATTACTATTTGCAAGCACCGGCTGGACTATAACAGCGCTGTTTATGTGGTTATTGATCGCTGTCACACACTGAACTGTGACTGGCGGCATCAACATGATTACTATTCGCAAGCACCGGCTGGACTATAACAGCGCTGTTTATGTGGTTATTGATCGCTGTCACACGCTGAACTGTGACTGGCGGCATCAACATGATTACTATTCGCAAGCACCGACTGGACTATAACAGCCCTGTTTATGTGGTTATTGATCGCAGTCACACGCTGAACTGTGACTGGCGGCATCAACATGATTACTATTCGCAAGCACCGGCTGTTTATGTGGTTTTTGATCGCTGTCACACGCTGAACTGTGACTGGCGGCATCAACATGATTACTATTTGCAAGCACCGGCTGGACTATAACAGCGCTGTTTATGTGGTTTTTGATCGCTGTCACACACTGAACTGTGACTGGCGGCATCAACATGATTACTATTCGCAAGCACCGGCTGGACTATAACAGCGCTGTTTATGTGGTTATTGATCGCTGTCACACGCTGAACTGTGCCTGGCGGCATCAACATGATTACTATTTGCAAGCACCGGCTGGACTATAACAGCGCTGTTTATGTGGTTATTTATCGCTGCCACACGCTGAACTGTGACTGGCGGCATCAACATGATTACTATTTGCAAGCACCGGCTGGACTATAACAGCGCTGTTTATGTGGTTATTGATCGATGTCACACGCTGAACTGTGACTGGCGGCATCAACATGATTACTATTCGCAAGCACCGGCTGGACTATAACAGCGCTGTTTATGTGGTTATTGATCGCTGTCACACGCTGAACTGTGACTGGCGGCATCAACATGATTACTATTAGCAAGCACCGGCTGGACTATAACAGCGCTGTTTATGTGGTTATTGATCGCTGTCACACACTGAACTGTGACTGGCGGCATCAATATGATTACTATTCGCAAGCACCGGCTGGACTATAACAGCGCTGTTTATGTGGTTATTGATCGCTGTCACACGCTGAACTGTGACTGGCGGCATCAACATGATTACTATTCGCAAGCACCGGCTGGACTATAACAGCGCTGTTTATGTGGTTATTGATCGCTGTCACACGCTGAACTGTGACTGGCGGCATCAACATGATTACTATTCGCATGCACCGGCTGGACTATAACAGCGCTGTTTATGTGGTTATTCATCGCTGTCACACACTGAACTGTGACTGGCGGCATCAACATGATTACTATTCGCAAGCACCGGCTGGACTATAACAGCGCTGTTTATGTGGTTATTGATCAATGTCACACACTGAACTGTGACTGGCGGCATCAACATGATTACTATTCGCAAGCACCGGCTGGACTATAACAGCGCTGTTAATGTGGTTATTGATCGCTGTCACACACTGAACTGTGACTGGCGGCATCAACATGATTACTATTCGCAAGCACCGGCTGGACTATAACAGCGCTGTTTATGTGGTTATTGATCGCTGTCACATGCTGAACTGTGACTGGCGGCATCAACATGATACTATTCGCAAGCACCGGCTGAACTATAACAGCGCTGTTTATGTGGTTATTGATCGCTGTCACACGCTGAACTGTGACTGGCGGCATCAACATGATACTATTTGCAAGCACCGGCTGGACTATAACAGCGCTGTTTATGTGGTTATTGATCGCTGTCACACGCTGAACTGTGACTGGCGGCATCAACATGATTACTATTCGCAAGCACCGGCTGGACTATAACAGCCCTGTTTATGTGGTTATTGATCGCTGTCACACGCTGAACTGTGACTGGCGGCATCAACATGATTACTATTCGCAAGCACCGGCTGGACTATAACAGCGCTGTTTATGTGGTTATTGATCGCTGTCACACGCTGAACTGTGACTGGCGGCATCAACATGATACTATTCGCAAGCACCGGCTGAACTATAACAGCGCTGTTTATGTGGTTATTGATCGCTGTCACGCGCTGAACTGTGACAGGCGGCATCAACATGATACTATTCGCAAGCACCGGCTGGACTATAACAGCGCTGTTTATGTGGTTATTGATCGCTGCCACACGCTGAACTGTGACTGGCGGCATCAACATGATTACTATTTGCAAGCACTGGCTGGACTATAACAGCGCTGTTTATGTGGTTATTAATCGCTGTCACACGCTGAACTGTGACTGGCGGCATCAACATGATTACTATTCGCAAGCACCGGCTGGACTATAACAGCGCTGTTTATGTGGTTATTGATCGCTGTCACACACTGAACTGTGACTGGCGGCATCAACATGATTACTATTCGCAAGCACCGGCTGGACTATAAAAGCGCTGTTTATGTGGTTATTGATCGCTGTCACACGCTGAACTGTGACTGGCGGCATCAACATGATTACTATTCGCAAGCACCGGCTGGACTATAACAGCGCTGTTTATGTGGTTATTGATCGCTGTCACACGCTGAACTGTGACTGGCGGCATCAACATGATTACTATTCGCAAGCACCGGCTGGACTATAACAGCGATGTTTATGTGGTTATTGATCGCTGTCACACGCTGAACTGTGACTGGCGGCATCAACATGATTACTCTTTGCAAGCACCGGCTGGACTATAACAGCGCTGTTTATGTGGTTATTGATCGCTGTCACACACTGAACTGTGACTGGCGGCATCAACATGATTACTATTCGCAAGCACCGGCTGGACTATAACAGCGCTGTTTATGTGGTTATTGATCGCTGTCACACGCTGAACTGTGACTGGCGGCATCAACATGATTACTATTCGCAAGCACCGACTGGACTATAACAGCCCTGTTTATGTGGTTATTGATCGCTGTCACACGCTGAACTGTGACTGGCGGCATCAACATGATTACTATTCGCAAGCACCGGCTGTTTATGTGGTTATTGATCGCTGTCACACGCTGAACTGTGACTGGCGGCATCAACATGATTACTATTCGCAAGCACAGGCTGGACTATAACAGCGCTGTTTATGTGGTTATTGATCGCTGTCACACGCTGAACTGTGACTGGCGGCATCAACATGATTACTATTTGCAAGCACCGGCTGGACTATAACAGCGCTGTTTATATGGTTATTGATCGCTGTCACACACTGAACTGTGACTGGCGGCATCAACATGATTACTATTCGCAAGCACCGGCTGGACTATAACAGCGCTGTTTATGTGGTTATTGATCGCTGTCACACGCTGAACTGTGCCTGGCGGCATCAACATGATTACTATTTGCAAGCACCGGCTGGACTATAACAGCGCTGTTTATGTGGTTATTGATCGCTGCCACACGCTGAACTGTGACTGGCGGCATCAACATGATTACTATTTGCAAGCACCGGCTGGACTATAACAGCGCTGTTTATGTGGTTATTGATCGATGTCACACGCTGAACTGTGACTGGCGGCATCAACATGATTACTATTCGCAAGCACCGGCTGGACTATAACAGCGCTGGTTATGTGGTTATTGATCGCTGTCACACGCTGAACTGTGACTGGCGGCATCAACATGATTACTATTTGCAAGCGCCGGCTGGACTATAACAGCGCTGTTTATGTGGTTATTGATCGCTGTCACACACTGAACTGTGACTGGCGGCATCAACATGATTACTATTCGCAAGCACCGGCTGGACTATAACAGCGCTGTTTATGTGGTTATTTGTCGCTGTCACACGCTGAACTGTGACTGGCGGCATCAACATGATTACTATTCGCAAGCACCGGCTGGACTATAACAGCGCTGTTTATGTGGTTATTGATCGCTGTCACACGCTGAACTGTGACTGGCGGCATCAACATGATACTATTTGCAAGCACCGGCTGGACTATAACAGCGCTGTTTATGTGGTAATTGATCGCTGTCACACGCTGAACTGTGACTGGCGGCATCAACATGATTACTATTCGCAAGCACCGGCTGGACTATAACAGCCCTGTTTATGTGGTTATTGATCGCTGTCACACGCTGAACTGTGACTGGCGGCATCAACATGATTACTATTCGCAAGCACCGGCTGGACTATAACAGCGCTGTTTATGTGGTTATTGATCGCTGTCACACGCTGAACTGTGACTGGCGGCATCAACATGATACTATTTGCAAGCACCGGCTGGACTATAACAGCGCTGTTTATGTGGTAATTGATCGCTGTCACACGCTGAACTGTGACTGGCGGCATCAACATGATTACTACTCGCTAGCACCGGCTGGACTATAACAGCGCTGTTTATGTGGTTATTGATCGCTATCACACACTGAACTGTGACTGGCGGCATCAACATGATTACTATTCGCTAGCACCGGCTGGTCTATAACAGCGCTGTTTATGTGGTTATTGATCGCTGTCACACGCTGAACTGTGACTGCCGGCATCAACATGATTACTATTCGCAAGCACCGGCTGGACTATAACAGCGCTGTTTATGTGGTTATTGATCGCTGTCACACGCTGAACTGTGACTGGCGGCATCAACATGATTACTATTCGCAAGCACTGGCTGGACTCTAACAGCGCTGTTTATGTGCTTATTGATCGCTGTCACACGCTGAACTGTGACTGGCGGCATCAACATGATTACTATTCGCAAGCACCGGCTGGACTATAACAGCGCTGTTTATGTGGTTATTGATCGCTGTCACACACTGAACTGTGACTGGCGGCATCAACATGATTACTATTCGCAAGCACCGGCTGGGCTACAACAGCGCTGTTTATGTGGTTATTGATCGCTGTCACACACTGAACTGTGACTGGCGGCATCAACATGATTACTATTCGCAAGCACCGGCTGGACTATAACAGCCCTGTTTATGTGGTTATTGATCGCTGTCACACGCTGAACTGTGACTGGCGGCAACAACATTATTACTATTCGCAACCACCGGCTGGACTATAACAGCGCTGTTTATGTGGTTATTGATCGCTGTCACAAACTGAACTGTGACTGGCGGCATCAACATGATTACTATTCGCAAGCACCGGCTGGACTATAACAGCGCTGTTTATGTGGTTATAGATCGCTGTCACACGCTGAACTGTGACTGGCGGCATCAACATGATTACTATTCGCTAGCACCGGCTGGACTATAGCAGCGCTGTTTATGTGGTTATTGATCGCTGTCACACGCTGAACTGTGCCTGGCGGCATCAACATGATTACTATTCGCAAGCACCGGCTGGACTATAACAGCGCTGTTTATGTGGTTATTGATCGCTGTCACACGCTGAACTGTGACTGGCGGCATCAACATGATTACTATTTGCAAGCACCGGCTGGACTATAACAGCGCTGTTTATGTGGTTATTGATCGCTGTGACACGCTGAACTGTGACTGGCGGCATCAACATGATTACTATTCGCAATCACCGGCTGGACTATAACAGCGCTGTTTATGTGGTTATAGATCGCTGTCACACGCTGAACTGTGACTGGCGGCATCAACATGATTACTATTTGCAAGCACCGGCTGGACTATAACAGCGCTGTTTATGTGGTTATTGATCGCTGCCACACGCTGAACTGTGACTGGCGGCATCAACATGATTATTATTTGCAAGCACTGGCTGGACTATAACAGCGCTGTTTATGTGGCTACTGATCGCTGTCACACGCTGAACTGTGACTGGCGGCATCAAAATGATTACTCTTCGCAAGCACCGGCTGGACTATAACAGCGCTGTTTATGTGGTTATTGATCGCTGTCACACGCTGAACTGTAACTGGCGGCATCAACATGATTACTATTTGCAAGCACCGGCTGGACTATAACAGCGCTGTTTATGTGGTTATTGATCGCTGTCACACGCTGAACTGTGACTGGCGGCATCAACATGATTACTATTTGCAAGCACCGGCTGGACTATAACAGCGCTGTTTATGTGGTTATTGATCGCTGTCACACACTGAACTGTGACTGGCGGCATCAACGTGATTACTATTCGCAAGCACCGGCTGGACTATAACTGCGCTGTTTATGTGGTTATTTGTCGCTGTCACACGCTGAACTGTGACTGGCGGCATCAACATGATTACTATTCGCAAGCACCGGCTGGACTATAACAGGGCTGTTTATGTGGTTATTCATCGCTGTCACACGCTGAACTGTGACTGGCGGCATCAACATGATTACTATTCGCATGCACCGGCTGGACTATAACAGCGCTGTTTATGTGGTTATTCATCGCTGTCACACACTGAACTGTGACTGGCGGCATCAACATGATTACTATTCGCAAGCACCGGCTGGACTATAACAGCGCTGTTTATGTGGTTATTGATCAATGTCACACACTGAACTGTGACTGGCGGCATCAACATGATTACTAATCGCAAGCACCGGCTGGACTATAACAGCGCTGTTTATGTGGTTAAAGATCGCTGTCACACGCTGAACTGTGACTGGCGGCATCAACATGATTACTATTCGCAAGCACCGGCTGGACTATAACAGCCCTGTTTATGTGGTTATTGATCGCTGTCACACGCTGAACTGTGACTGGCGGCATCAACATGATTACTATTCGCAAGCACCGGCTGGACTATAACAGCGCTGTTTATGTGGTTATTGATCGCTGTCACACGCTGAACTGTGACTGGCGGCATCAACATGATTACTATTCGCAAGCACCGGCTGGACTATAACAGCGCTGTTTATGTGGTTATTGATCGCTGTCACACGCTGAACTGCGACTGGCGGCATCAACATGAATACTATTCGCAAGCACCGGCTGTTTATGTGGTTATTGATCGCTGTCACCCGCTGAACTGTGACTGGCGGCAACAACATGATTACTATTCGCAAGCACCCGCTGTTTATGTGGTTATTGATCGCTGTCACACGCTGAACTGTGACTGGCGGCATCAACATGATTACTATTCGCAAGCACCGGCTGTTTATGTGGTTATTGATCGCTGTCACAGGCTGATTTGTGACTGGCGGCATCAACATGATTACTATTCGCATGCACCGGCTGGACTATAACAGCGCTGTTTATGTGGTTACTGATCGCTGTCACACACTGAACTGTGACTGGCGGCATCAACATGATTACTATTCGCAAGCACCGGCTGGACTATAACAGCGCTGTTTATGTGGTTATTGATCGCTGTCACACGCTGAACTGTGACTGGCGGCATCAACATGATTACTATTCGCAAGCACCGGCTGGACTATAACAGCGCTGTTTATGTGTATATTGATCGCTGTCAGACGCTGAACTGTGACTGGCGGCATCAACATGATTACTATTCGATAGCACCGGCTGGACTATAACAGCGCTGTTTATGTGGTTATTGATTGCTGTCACACGCTGAACTGTGACTGGCGGCATCAACATGATTACTATTCGCAAGCACCGGCTGGACTATAACAGCGCTGTTTATGTGGTTATTGATCGCTGTCACACGCTGAACTGTGACTGGCGGCATCAACATGATTACTATTCGCAAGCACCGGCTGGACTATAACAGCGCTGTTTATGTGGTTATTGATCGCTGTCACACGCTGAACTGCGACTGGCGGCATCAACATGATTACTATTCGCAAGCACCGGCTGTTTATGTGGTTATTGATCGCTGTCACACGCTGAACTGTGACTGGCGGCAACAACATGATTACTATTCGCAAGCAGCCGCTGTTTATGTGGTTATTGATCGCTGTCACACGCTGAACTGTGACTGGCGGCATCAACATGATTACTATTCGCAAGCACCGGCTGTTTATGTGGTTATTGATCGCTGTCACAGGCTGAACTGTGATGGCGGCATCAACATGATTACTATTCGCAAGCACCGGCTGGACTATAACAGCGCTGTTTATGTGGTTATTGATTGCTGTCACACGCTGAACTGTGACTGGCGGCATCAACATGATTACTATTCGCAAGCACCGGCTGGACTATAACAGCGCTGCTTATGTGGTTATTGATCGCTGTCACACGCTGAACTGTGACTGGCGGCATCAACATGATTACTATTCGCAAGCACCGGCTGGACTATAACAGCGCTGTTTATGTGGTTATTGATCGCTGTCACACGCTGAACTCTGACTGGCGGCATCAACATGATTACTATTCGCAAGCACCGGCTGGACTATAACAGCGCTGTTTATGTGGTTATTGATCGCTGTCAGACGCTTAACTGTGACTGGCGGCATCAACATGATTACTATTCGCAAGCACCGGCTGTTTATGTGGTTATTGATCGCTGTCACACGCTGAACTGTGACTGGCGGCTTCAACATGATTACTATTCGCAAGCACCGGCTGGACTATAACAGCTCTGTTTATGTGGTTACTGATCGCTGTCACACACTGAACTGTGACTGGCGGCATCAACATGATTACTATTCGCAAGCACCGGCTGGACTATAACAGCCCTGTTTATGTGGTTACTGATCGCTGTCACACACTGAACTGTGACTGGCGGCATCAACATGATTACTATTCGCAAGCACCGGCTGGACTATAACAGCGCTGTTTATGTGGTTACTGATCGCTGTCACACGCTGAACTGTGACTGGCGGCATCAACATAATTACTATTCGCAAGCACCGGCTGGACCATAACAGCGCTGTTTATGTGGTTATTGATCGCTGTCACACGCTGAACTGTGACTGGCGGCATCAACATGATTACTATTCGCAAGCTCCGGCTGTTTTTGTGGTTATTGATCGCTGTCACACGCTGAACTGTGACTGGCGGCATCAACATGATTACTATCCGCAAACACCGGCTGGACAATAACAGCGCTGTTTATGTGGTTATTGATCGCTGTCACACGCTGAACTGTGACTGGCGGCATCAACATGATTACTATTCGCAAACACCGGCTGGACTATAGCAGCGCTGTTTATGTGGTTATTGATCGCTGTCACACGCTGAACTGTGACTGGCGGCATCAACATGATTACTATTTGCAAGCACCGGCTGGACTATAACAGCGCTGTTTATGTGGTTATTGATCGCTGTCACACGCTGAACTGTGACTGGCGGCATCAACATGATTACTATTTGCAAGCACCGGCTGGACTATAACAGCGCTGTTTATGTGGTTATTGATCGCTGTCACACGCTGAACTGTGACTGGCGGCATCAACATGATTACTATTCGCAAGCACCGGCTGTTTATGTGGTTATTGATCGCTGTCACCCGCTGAACTGTGACTGGCGGCAACAACATGATTACTATTCGCAAGCACCCACTGTTTATGTGGTTATTGATCGCTGTCACACGCTGAACTGTGACTGGCGGCATCAACATGATTACTATTCGCAAGCACCGGCTGTTTATGTGGTTATTGATTGCTGTCACAGGCTGATTTGTGACTGGCGGCATCAACATGATTACTATTCGCAAGCACCGGCTGGACTATAACAGCGCTGTTTATGTGGTTATTGATCGCTGTCACACGCTGAACTGTGACTGGCGGCATCAACATTATTACTATTCGCAAGCACCGGCTGGACTATAACAGCGCTGTTTATGTGGTTATTGATCGCTGTCACACGCTGAACTGTGACTGGCGGCATCAACATGATTACTATTCGCAAGCACCGGCTGGACTATAACAGCGCTGTTTATGTGGTTATTGATCGCTGTCACACGCTGAACTGTGACTGGCGGCATCAACATGATTACTATTCGCAAGCACCGGCTGGACTATAACAGCGCTGTTTTTGTGGTTATTGATCGCTGTCACACGCTTAACGGTGACTGGCGGCATCAACATGATTACTATTCGCAAGCACCGGCTGTTTATGTGGTTATTGATCGCTGTCACTCGCTGAACTGTGACTGGCGGCTTCAACATGATTACTATTCGCAAGCACCGGCTGGACTATAACAGCGCTGTTTATGTGGTTACTGATCGCTGTCACACACTGAACTGTGACTGGCGGCATCAACATGATTACTATTCGCAAGCACCGGCTGGACTATAACAGCCCTGTTTATGTGGTTACTGATCGCTATCACACACTGAACTGTGACTGGCGGCATCAACATGATTACTATTCGCAAGCACCGGCTGGACTATAACAGCGCTGTTTATGTGGTTACTGATCGCTGTCACACGCTGAACTGTGACTGGCGGCATCAACATGATTACTATTCGCAAGCACCGGCTGGACTATAACAGCGCTGTTTATGTGGTTATTGATCGCTGTCACACGCTGAACTGTGACTGGCGGCATCAACATGATTACTGGAAAAGGGTGTACCTAATGGATGTGGTACATCCTAAGGGATTTAGATAGAATGAGGTTTCGGGCACAAGAGGTGATAATGAAGGACAGTGCGGGAAAAGACCAAAATGTTAAAACTTAGATTTAAATGATATTTATTTAATATAAAGCAAATATATTGCAAGGAATGAATAGTTTCAAGGAAATTGCTTTAAAATTGACAATAAAAAACAGTAACAATTAAAAATTACTGGTTTCTCCAGGAAACGTAAATTGAGCTGTAACTAACTTTAAAGGATTAAATATAAAATTACTGAATAAAAGAAGCATAATAATTTAAATTCATCCCAGAGTAGATTTAAAACAAAATACTCTTCTGACGGAAAGAATCCGGGCAGAGTGTATGAAGTGAAAGGGTTACCACCTCTTCTGTTGTGTGATGCAGGAAGTATCAGATCTCCTTAACCATCTTCCGAAGGTAGGCCGGCTGCCGGAGGTCATCAGTAGCTGGCGGTAATTTAGTGCGCCCGCTCGGGCTTGTGCGAGGTCAGTCAGGCATACTCCAGGGTTCCGGGTTCGGAACCAGAGTTGATGATGGTAGATTCTCCTTATAAAAAGCGACCAGCATAGAGAGGCTCTTGGTAGTACTTCCCGCGGCTGGTGAAGTTATGTCCTTAGAATCAGGGTTTGCAGAGTAGATCCGTGTTGAAGATTTGGTTGAAGTGAAGGCTGATGAGTTTAGACTGCCCGGGCAGGCAGCCAGATCCAGAAGAGAGATTATGCCGGCGGAGAAGAGACTCCGGCAGCAAGAGGTACCCCGAGAGGGCAGTAACCCCAGCAGGTATGTCGTGAGCAGGTGTGATCAGTGGAGAAGAGTGGACAAGAGTAGACACTGTAGGCCGGGAGACCTAAGGCTATATAGCGGTAGTGACGTCAGCGCGCCGAACCGTCTAGCATGAAGGTGTGGCGAGAGAGCAGCCAATCACAGCACAGCCCCACGCACATTGCGAGCGTTACCGCTGGAGAGAGCTCAGTACTCGTGAGAAAATGTGACGGTATGGTACGTCTAGAAAGACACTACAGAAAAAAGGTGAGTTGACATGAATATTACAGAAAAGCAATTAAACTGAAACACCAATATTAAACAAATCAGAACACCGCGTTCAGACTGCAATTCACGAAATTAAAAATAATGGGGCAGAAAAATTGAACGTGCGTTTCACACCGTAAGGGAAACATAGCCAACAAAAAACATTCGCAAAGCGAACATGCTGGGAGGGGCGAGAAAAAATTGCAGTAAGAAAGCGCAGAAGTTAGGCCTCGCGTGGCAAAGGAGCAATCATGGTGATGGGCCTAAGAAAATGACCAGCAGAAGTCTGCAGTTTTACCACGCGAACCCTACCATCTCTGCCAGGAAAGCACTCAACAACCCTACCCAAATTCCAAACAAGAGGAGGACTAGGGTCTTTCAAAAGCACCAAGTCCCCCACCTGAAGGTTAGAGCAGGAAACAAGCCATTTACCACGCTGCTGAAGCAAACCGAGGTATTCCAACCTCCAGCGGCGCCAAAAATTATTGCGCAAACTTTCAATTTTGCGCCAAGAAATGGCTAAAGAAGATTGAGAATTAGAATATAACAAAGGTGGGGAGGCAGTCAATGGACCACCGATAAGAAAATGGCCCGGCGTTAATGGTAGAAGATCTGAAGGGTCATTAGATAAGGGTGATAAAGGACGAGAATTAATTATGCCCTCAATAAAAATAATTAAGGAATTAAACTCTTCATGAGAAAGGGGGGTGTGGCCACAAACACGTCTAAGGTGCTTCTTGGTGATATTTTAACCTTAGAGCTAAGGAGACATTGCCAAAATACTTGGGCACTGAGAAGTATGTCTACCGGAGCGCTCGTATTAAATGTTGGATCCGCCAACTGAATGTTATGAGGAAATTGCCACTTTCTAATTTCAAAAGAATTACTAGGGGTGTTACTACCAATAGTATCAATGGCAAGGCAATTCAACTGCAATGTTGTGATACAATTCACAGCATCTTTGATGTGAACACGAACAAAATGCAAAGATTTAACATTGCTATTGTTAATACCGGTAACCTGAATTAATGTAGGTTGCTTGGGAAGACCAAGTTTCTTAATGAGACGCTCACTTATGAAGTCATGGGTGGCGGCATTATCCAATAGGGCACGTGCTTCAAGCCATCTACCAGATGAATCTTGAACTTTTAATAACACGGTTGATAGTAGCACCTGGGAACTACGAATTGAGCTAGAGCTCTGAGTATAAGATTGCGCATTAGCTCCTGGGGATGCATCTTTAGAACATCCAGGGGAAGGAGCCTGACGTGGCTTTTCAAACCTATGAAGCAAGGTATGATGTTGAGCCTTGCAATGGGAGCAAGTATTTTTAGATAAGCAATCAGGCACCATATGCCTAGTTGACAAACAGTTGTAGCAACATTTTTTTTGAGCTATTAATTTACGTCTTTCGTCGGTAGAAAGGGCTTTAAAGGCAACGCAGGAATATAACCTGTGAGGTGCTTTACAGAGAATACAATCCGTTGAATTATGTTGAACAGTAAAGACAGCAGATTTGTTTATTTTAGCACCGACTGGTTTCACAACATTAGATTTGTTATCTGCACTTCCTGACATATGACAGGCTACAGCTGACAAAACCTGACATCTATTATTCATAAACGTAAGCAGCGAATCATAGGTATATGACGTGTCATTTGTTAGCTCCCTCTCCCATGCCTTTAAGGTTGATGAATCAAATTTAGAAGTAACCAAGTGAATTAAGAATAGATCCCAATGCTCGACCGGTTGATTCAACCGTGCCAATGCTCTGACATGTAGTTGGACCGTGTCACTTAAGGCTCGCAGTGTTGACAAGCTTTCAGCTCGCAAGGTGGGCAGGCTAAATAAGGCTTGAATATGCCTTTGTAAACATAATTTTTCATTGCCATAACGGCCTTTAAGAAGCTCTATAGCAATGTTATAGTTTTCTCCTGTTAAGGGGAGTTCTCTTATAAGTTGAAGGGGTGGTCCCTGCAAAATGGATTTTAAGTAATGAAATTTCTGAATTTCTGGAAGTGTGGCATTATTATGTACTAATGAACTGAACAATTCAAAGAATGATTGCCACATCTCTTCCTTTCCTGAAAAATGCGGAATTTCAATTTTAGGTAGCAATGGTTTGATACCATTCCCATGGTCGCTAATTCTTCCTTGAGTTTCCTCTACCTTCAACGCCAGGGTCAAAGTTTTAACTAATGCCACAGCCTGAGCATGTGTATCGAAGTAATTACTCTCTACTTCTTCCCTATCTGATTGATGTTCTGGACTTTTGATTTCAATTTCAAGTTGCACGAGATCATATTTCTCGTACGCCTGTTCAAAAGCTTTTAAACGCTGAGATATAATGTCAAGGTTTTGTTCCTCTTTCGGTAGAGTAGCTAAATATTTTTGAAAACGGGTGAGTTGACCTTTGTAGGCCGCCCGAGAGTTTAACAGTTTATCATCAATTATTGGTGGCATGGCTGGAAAAGTTGGAACAACTCACTCACCAAAGCTGCTTGTGGCACCAGACAGACCTGCTCTCCGGAAAGAAACCAGTTGTATAATATGCTGGGATTGTTTCCGCCTTCCCGCAGATCTCCCGCGCTAGCCACGATATACTGAAATGTATAAAACAAATATTAGATTGCACCAGATTTTTTTGAATTGAATTTGTGGTCTCAGAATGAAGGTTCTGGGTTCGATCCGGGGTTGAGGTACCATGGAAAAGGGTGTACCTAATGGATGTGGTACATCCTAAGGGATTTAGATAGAATGAGGTTTCGGGCACAAGAGGTGATAATGAAGGACAGTGCGGGAAAAGACCAAAATGTTAAAACTTAGATTTAAATGATATTTATTTAATATAAAGCAAATATATTGCAAGGAATGAATAGTTTCAAGGAAATTGCTTTAAAATTGACAATAAAAAACAGTAACAATTAAAAATTACTGGTTTCTCCAGGAAACGTAAATTGAGCTGTAACTAACTTTAAAGGATTAAATATAAAATTACTGAATAAAAGAAGCATAATAATTTAAATTCATCCCAGAGTAGATTTAAAACAAAATACTCTTCTGACGGAAAGAATCCGGGCAGAGTGTATGAAGTGAAAGGGTTACCACCTCTTCTGTTGTGTGATGCAGGAAGTATCAGATCTCCTTAACCATCTTCCGAAGGTAGGCCGGCTGCCGGAGGTCATCAGTAGCTGGCGGTAATTTAGTGCGCCCGCTCGGGCTTGTGCGAGGTCAGTCAGGCATACTCCAGGGTTCCGGGTTCGGAACCAGAGTTGATGATGGTAGATTCTCCTTATAAAAAGCGACCAGCATAGAGAGGCTCTTGGTAGTACCTCCCGCGGCTGGTGAAGTTATGTCCTTAGAATCAGGGTTTGCAGAGTAGATCCGTGTTGAAGATTTGGTTGAAGTGAAGGCTGATGAGTTTAGACTGCCCGGGCAGGCAGCCAGATCCAGAAGAGAGATTATGCCGGCGGAGAAGAGACTCCGGCAGCAAGAGGTACCCCGAGAGGGCAGTAACCCCAGCAGGTATGTCGTGAGCAGGTGTGATCAGTGGAGAAGAGTGGACAAGAGTAGACACTGTAGGCCGGGAGACCTAAGGCTATATAGCGGTAGTGACGTCAGCGCGCCGAACCGTCTAGCATGAAGGTGTGGCGAGAGAGCAGCCAATCACAGCACAGCCCCACGCACATTGCGAGCGTTACCGCTGGAGAGAGCTCAGTACTCGTGAGAAAATGTGACGGTATGGTAGTCTAGAAAGACACTACAGAAAAAAGGTGAGTTGACATGAATATTACAGAAAAGCAATTAAACTGAAACACCAATATTAAACAAATCAGAACACCGCGTTCAGACTGCAATTCACGAAATTAAAAATAATGGGGCAGAAAAATTGAACGTGCGTTTCACACCGTAAGGGAAACATAGCCAACAAAAAACATTCGCAAAGCGAACAATTACTATTCGCAAGCACCGGCTGTTTATGTGGTTATTGATCGCTGTCACACGCTGAACTGTGACTGGCGGCATCAACATGATTACTATTCGCATGCACCGGCTGGACTATAACAGCGCTGTTTATGTGGTTATTCATCGCTGTCACACACTGAACTGTGACTGGCGGCATCAACATGATTACTATTCGCAAGCACCGGCTGGACTATAACAGCGCTGTTTATGTGGTTATTGATCGATGTCACACACTGAACTGTGACTGGCGGCATCAACATGATTACTATTCGCAAGCACCGGCTGGACTATAACAGCGCTGTTTATGTGGTTATTGATCGCTGTCACACACTGAACTGTGACTGGCGGCATCAACATGATTACTATTCGCAAGCACCGGCTGGACTATAACAGCGCTGTTTATGTGGTTATTGATCGCTGTCACATGCTAAACTGTGACTGGCGGCATCAACATGATACTATTCGCAAGCACCGGCTGGACTATAACAGCGCTGTTTATGTGGTTACTGATCGCTGTCACACGCTGAACTGTGACTGGCGGCATCAACATGATTACTATTCGCAAGCACCGGCTGGACTATAACAGCGCTGTTTATGTGGTTACTGAACGCTGTCACACGCTGAACTGTGACTGGCGGCATCAACATGATTACTATTCGCAAGCACCGGCTGAACTATAACAGCGCTGTTTATGTGGTTATTGATCGCTGTCACACGCTGAACTGTGACTGGCGGCATCAACATGATACTATTTGCAAGCACCGGCTGGACTATAACAGCGCTGTTTATGTGGTTATTGATCGCTATCACACACTGAACTGTGACTGGCGGCATCAACATGATTATTATTCGCTAGCACCGGCTGGTCTATAACAGCGCTGTTTATGTGGTTATTGATCGCTGTCACACGCTGAACTGTGACTGGCGGCATCAACATGATTACCATTCGCAAGCACCGGCTGGACTATAACAGCGCTGTTTATGTGTATATTGATCGCTGTCACACGCTGAACTGTGACTGGCGGCATCAACATGATTACTATTCGCAAGCACCGGCAGGACTATAACAGCGCTGTTTATGTGGTTATAGATCGCTGTCACACGCTGAACTGTGACTGGCGGCATCAACATGATTACTATTCGCAAGCACCGGCTGGACTATAACAGCCCTGTTTATGTGGTTATTGATCGCTGTCACACGCTGAACTGTGACTGGCGGCATCAACATGATTACTATTCGCAAGCACCGGCTGGACTATAACAGCGCTGTTTATGTGGTTATTGATCGCTGTCACACGCTGAACTGTGACTGGCGGCATCAACATGATTACTATTCGCAAGCACCGGCTGGACTATAACAGCGCTGTATATGTGGTTATTGATCGCTGTCACACGCTGAACTGTGACTGGCGGCATCAACATGATTACTATTCGCAAGCACCGGCTGTTTATGTGGTTATTGATCGCTGTCACACGCTGAACTGTGAGTAACGGCAACAACATGATTATTATTCGCAAGCACCCGCTGTTTATGTGGTTATTGATCGCTGTCACACGCTGAACTGTGACTGGCGGCATCAACATGATTACTATTCGCAAGCACCGGCTGTTTATGTGGTTAATGATCGCTGTCACAGGCTGAACTGTGACTGGCGGCATCAACATGATTACTATTCGCAAGCACCGGCTGGACTATAACAGCGCTGTTTATGTGGTTATTGATCGCTGTCACACGCTGAACTGTGACTGGCGGCATCAACATGATTACTATTCGCAAGCACCGGCTGGACTATAACAGCGCTGTTTATGTGGTTATTGATCGCTTTCACACGCTGAACTGTGACTGGCGGCATCAACATGATTACTATTCGCAAGCACCGGCTGGACTATAACAGCGCTGTTTATGTGGTTATTGATCGCTGTCACACGCTGAACTGTGACTGGCGGCATCAACATGATTACTATTCGCAAGCACCGGCTGGACTATAACAGCGCTGTTTATGTGGTTATTGATCGCTGTCACACGCTTAACTGTGACTGGCGGCATCAACATGATTACTATTCGCAAGCACCGGCTGTTTATGTGGTTATTGATCGCTGTCACATGCTGAACTGTGACTGGCGGCTTCAACATGATTACTATTCGCAAGCACCGGCTGGACCATAACAGCTCTGTTTATGTGGTTACTGATCGCTGTCACACACTGAACTGTGACTGGCGGCATCAACATGATTACTATTCGCAAGCACCGGCTGGACTATAACAGCCCTGTTTATGTGGTTACTGATCGCTGTCACACACTGAACTGTGACTGGCGGCATCAACATGATTACTATTCGCAAGCACCGGCTGGACTATAACAGCGCTGTTTATGTGGTTACTGATCGCTGTCACACGCTGAACTGTGACTGGCGGCATCAACATGATTACTATTCGCAAGCACCGGCTGGACTATAACAGCGCTGTTTATGTGGTTATTGATCGCTGTCACACGCTGAACTGTGACTGGCGGCATCAACATGATTACTATTCGCAAGCACCGGCTGTTTATGTGGTTATTGATCGCTGTCACACGCTGAACTGTGACTGGCGGCATCAACATGATTACTATCCGCAAACACCGGCTGGACAATAACAGCGCTGTTTATGTGGTTATTGATCGCTGTCACACGCTGAACTGTGACTGGCGGCATCAACATGATTACTATTCGCAAACACCGGCTGGACTATAACAGCGCTGTTTATGTGGTTATTGATCGCTGTCACACGCTGAACTGTGACTGGCGGCATCAACATGATTACTATTTGCAAGCACCGGCTGGACTATAACAGCGCTGTTTATGTGGTTACTGATCGCTGTCACACACTGAACTGTGACTGGCGGCATCAACATGATTACTATTCGCAAGCACCGGCTGGACTATAACAGCGCTGTTTATGTGGTTATTGATCGCTGTCACATGCTGAACTGTGACTGGCGGCATCAACATGATACTATTCGCAATTACCGGATGGACTATAACAGCGCTGTTTATGTGGTTATTGATCGCTGTCACACGCTGAACTGTGACTGGCGGCATCAACATGATTACTATTCGCAAGCACCGGCTGGACTATAACAGCGCTGTTTATGTGGTTACTGATCGCTGTCACACGCTGAACTGTGACTGGCGGCATCAACATGATTACTATTCGCAAGCACCGGCTGAACTATAACAGCGCTGTTTATGTTGTTATTGATCGCTGTCACACGCTGAACTGTGACTGGCGGCATCAACATGATACTATTTGCAAGCACTGGCTGGACTATAACAGCGCTGTTTATGTGGTTATTGATCGCTATCACACACTGAACTGTGACTGGCGGCATCAACATGATTACTATTCGCTAGCACCGGCTGGTCTATAACAGCGCTGTTTATGTGGTTATTGATCGCTGTCACACGCTGAACTGTGACTGGCGGCATCAACATGATTACTATTCGCAAGCACCGGCTGGACTATAACAGCGCTGTTTATGTGGTTATTGATCGCTGTCACACGCTGAACTGTGACTGGCGGCATCAACATGATTACTATTCGCAAGCACCGGCAGGACTATAACAGCGCTGTTTATGTGGTTATAGATCGCTGTCACACGCTGAACTGTGACTGGCGGCATCAACATGATTACTATTCGCAAGCACCGGCTGGACTATAACAGCCCTGTTTATGTGGTTATTGATCGCTGTCACACGCTGAACTGTGACTGGCGGCATCAACATGATTACTATTCGCAAGCACCGGCTGGACTATAACAGCGCTGTTTATGTGTATATTGATCGCTGTCACACGCTGAACTGTGACTGGCGGCATCAACATGATTACTATTCGATAGCACCGGCTGGACTATAACAGCGCTGTTTATGTGGTTATTGATCGCTGTCACACGCTGAACTGTGACTGGCGGCATCAACATGATTACTATTCGCAAGCACCGGCTGGACTATAACAGCGCTGTATATGTGGTTATTGATCGCTGTCACACGCTGAATTGTGACTGGCGGCATCAACATGATTACTATTCGCAAGCACCGGCTGAAGTATAACAGCGCTGTTTATGTGGTTATTGATCGCTGTCACACGCTGAACTGCGACTGGCGGCATCAACATGATTACTATTCGCAAGCACCGGCTGTTTATGTGGTTATTGATCGCTGTCACACGCTGAACTGTGACTGGCGGCAACAACATGATTACTATTCGCAAGCACCCGCTGTTTATGTGGTTATTGATCGCTGTCACACGCTGAACTGTGACTGGCGGCATCAACATGATTACTATTCGCAAGCACCGGCTGTTTATGTGGTTATTGATCGCTGTCACACGCTGAACTGTGACTGGCGGCATCAACATGATTACTATTCGCATGCACCGGCTGGACTATAACAGCGCTGTTTATGTGGTTATTCATCGCTGTCACACACTGAACTGTGACTGGCGGCATCAACATGATTACTATTCGCAAGCACCGGCTGGACTATAACAGCGCTGTTTATGTGGTTATTGATCAATGTCACACACTGAACTGTGACTGGCGGCATCAACATGATTACTATTCGCAAGCACCGGCTGGACTATAACAGCGCTGTTTATGTGGTTATTGATCGCTGTCACACACTGAACTGTGACTGGCGGCATCAACATGATTACTATTCGCAAGCACCGGCTGGACTATAACAGCGCTGTTTATGTGGTTATTGATCGCTGTCACATGCTGAACTGTGACTGGCGGCATCAACATGATACTATTCGCAAGCACCGGCTGGACTATAACAGCGCTGTTTATGTGGTTACTGATCGCTGTCACACGCTGAACTGTGACTGGCGGCATCAACATGATTACTATTCGCAAGCACCGGCTGGACTATAACAGCGCTGTTTATGTGGTTACTGAACGCTGTCACACGCTGAACTGTGACTGGCGGCATCAACATGATTACTATTCGCAAGCACCGGCTGAACTATAACAGCGCTGTTTATGTGGTTATTGATCGCTGTCACACGCTGAACTGTGACTGGCGGCATCAACATGATACTATTTGCAAGCACCGGCTGGACTATAACAGCGCTGTTTATGTGGTTATTGATCGCTATCACACACTGAACTGTGACTGGCGGCATCAACATGATTATTATTCGCTAGCACCGGCTGGTCTATAACAGCGCTGTTTATGTGGTTATTGATCGCTGTCACACGCTGAACTGTGACTGGCGGCATCAACATGATTACCATTCGCAAGCACCGGCTGGACTATAACAGCGCTGTTTATGTGTATATTGATCGCTGTCACACGCTGAACTGTGACTGGCGGCATCAACATGATTACTATTCGCAAGCACCGGCAGGACTATAACAGCGCTGTTTATGTGGTTATAGATCGCTGTCACACGCTGAACTGTGACTGGCGGCATCAACATGATTACTATTCGCAAGCACCGGCTGGACTATAACAGCCCTGTTTATGTGGTTATTGATCGCTGTCACACGCTGAACTGTGACTGGCGGCATCAACATGATTACTATTCGCAAGCACCGGCTGGACTATAACAGCGCTGTTTATGTGGTTATTGATCGCTGTCACACGCTGAACTGTGACTGGCGGCATCAACATGATTACTATTCGCAAGCACCGGCTGGACTATAACAGCGCTGTATATGTGGTTATTGATCGCTGTCACACGCTGAACTGTGACTGGCGGCATCAACATGATTACTATTCGCAAGCACCGGCTGGACTATAACAGCGCTGTTTATGTGGTTATTGATCGCTGTCACACGCTGAACTGCGACTGGCGGCATCAACATGATTACTATTCGCAAGCACCGGCTGTTTATGTGGTTATTGATCGCTGTCACACGCTGAACTGTGAGTAACGGCAACAACATGATTATTATTCGCAAGCACCCGCTGTTTATGTGGTTATTGATCGCTGTCACACGCTGAACTGTGACTGGCGGCATCAACATGATTACTATTCGCAAGCACCGGCTGTTTATGTGGTTAATGATCGCTGTCACAGGCTGAACTGTGACTGGCGGCATCAACATGATTACTATTCGCAAGCACCGGCTGGACTATAACAGCGCTGTTTATGTGGTTATTGATCGCTGTCACACGCTGAACTGTGACTGGCGGCATCAACATGATTACTATTCGCAAGCACCGGCTGGACTATAACAGCGCTGTTTATGTGGTTATTGATCGCTTTCACACGCTGAACTGTGACTGGCGGCATCAACATGATTACTATTCGCAAGCACCGGCTGGACTATAACAGCGCTGTTTATGTGGTTATTGATCGCTGTCACACGCTGAACTGTGACTGGCGGCATCAACATGATTACTATTCGCAAGCACCGGCTGGACTATAACAGCGCTGTTTATGTGGTTATTGATCGCTGTCACACGCTTAACTGTGACTGGCGGCATCAACATGATTACTATTCGCAAGCACCGGCTGTTTATGTGGTTATTGATCGCTGTCACATGCTGAACTGTGACTGGCGGCTTCAACATGATTACTATTCGCAAGCACCGGCTGGACCATAACAGCTCTGTTTATGTGGTTACTGATCGCTGTCACACACTGAACTGTGACTGGCGGCATCAACATGATTACTATTCGCAAGCACCGGCTGGACTATAACAGCCCTGTTTATGTGGTTACTGATCGCTGTCACACACTGAACTGTGACTGGCGGCATCAACATGATTACTATTCGCAAGCACCGGCTGGACTATAACAGCGCTGTTTATGTGGTTACTGATCGCTGTCACACGCTGAACTGTGACTGGCGGCATCAACATGATTACTATTCGCAAGCACCGGCTGGACTATAACAGCGCTGTTTATGTGGTTATTGATCGCTGTCACACGCTGAACTGTGACTGGCGGCATCAACATGATTACTATTCGCAAGCACCGGCTGTTTATGTGGTTATTGATCGCTGTCACACGCTGAACTGTGACTGGCGGCATCAACATGATTACTATCCGCAAACACCGGCTGGACAATAACAGCGCTGTTTATGTGGTTATTGATCGCTGTCACACGCTGAACTGTGACTGGCGGCATCAACATGATTACTATTCGCAAACACCGGCTGGACTATAACAGCGCTGTTTATGTGGTTATTGATCGCTGTCACACGCTGAACTGTGACTGGCGGCATCAACATGATTACTATTTGCAAGCACCGGCTAGACTATAACAGCGCTGTTTATGTGGTTACTGATCGCTGTCACACACTGAACTGTGACTGGCGGCATCAACATGATTACTATTCGCAAGCACCGGCTGGACTATAACAGCGCTGTTTATGTGGTTATTGATCGCTGTCACATGCTGAACTGTGACTGGCGGCATCAACATGATACTATTCGCAATTACCGGATGGACTATAACAGCGCTGTTTATGTGGTTATTGATCGCTGTCACACGCTGAACTGTGACTGGCGGCATCAACATGATTACTATTCGCAAGCACCGGCTGGACTATAACAGCGCTGTTTATGTGGTTACTGATCGCTGTCACACGCTGAACTGTGACTGGCGGCATCAACATGATTACTATTCGCAAGCACCGGCTGAACTATAACAGCGCTGTTTATGTTGTTATTGATCGCTGTCACACGCTGAACTGTGACTGGCGGCATCAACATGATACTATTAGCAAGCACTGGCTGGACTATAACAGCGCTGTTTATGTGGTTATTGATCGCTATCACACACTGAACTGTGACTGGCGGCATCAACATGATTACTATTCGCTAGCACCGGCTGGTCTATAACAGCGCTGTTTATGTGGTTATTGATCGCTGTCACACGCTGAACTGTGACTGGCGGCATCAACATGATTACTATTCGCAAGCACCGGCTGGACTATAACAGCGCTGTTTATGTGGTTATTGATCGCTGTCACACGCTGAACTGTGACTGGCGGCATCAACATGATTATAATTCGCAAGCACCGGCAGGACTATAACAGCGCTGTTTATGTGGTTATAGATCGCTGTCACACGCTGAACTGTGACTGGCGGCATCAACATGATTACTATTCGCAAGCACCGGCTGGACTATAACAGCCCTGTTTATGTGGTTATTGATCGCTGTCACACGCTGAACTGTGACCGGCGGCATCAACATGATTACTATTCGCAAGCACCGGCTGGACTATAACAGCGCTGTTTATGTGTATATTGATCGCTGTCACACGCTGAACTGTGACTGGCGGCATCAACATGATTACTATTCGATAGCACCGGCTGGACTATAACAGCGCTGTTTATGTGGTTATTGATCGCTGTCACACGCTGAACTGTGACTGGCGGCATCAACATGATTACTATTCGCAAGCACCGGCTGGACTATAACAGCGCTGTATATGTGGTTATTGATCGCTGTCACACGCTGAACTGTGACTGGCGGCATCAACATGATTACTATTCGCAAGCACCGGCTGAAGTATAACAGCGCTGTTTATGTGGTTATTGATCGCTGTCACACGCTGAACTGCGACTGGCGGCATCAACATGATTACTATTCGCAAGCACCGGCTTTTTATGTGGTTATTGATCGCTGTCACACGCTGAACTGTGACTGGCGGCAACAACATGATTACTATTCGCAAGCACCCGCTGTTTATGTGGTTATTGATCGCTGTCACACGCTGAACTGTGACTGGCGGCATCAACATGATTACTATTCGCAAGCACCGGCTGTTTATGTGGTTATTGATCGCTGTCACAGGCTGAACTGTGACTGGCGGCATCAACATGATTACTATTCGCAAGCACCGGCTGGACTATAACAGCGCTGTTTATGTGGTTATTGATCGCTGTCACACGCTGAACTGTGACTGGCGGCATCAACATGATTACTATTCGCAAGCAACGGCTGGACTATAACAGCGCTGTTTATGTGGTTATTGATCGCTGTCACACGCTGAACTGTGACTGGCGGCATCAACTTGATTACTATTCGCATGCACCGGCTGTTTATGTGGTTATTGATCGCTGTCACACGCTGAACTGTGACTGGCGGTTTCAACATGATTACTATTCGCAAGCACCGGCTGGACTATAACAGCTCTGTTTATGTGGTTACTGATCGCTGTCACACACTGAACTGTGACTGGCGGCATCAACATGATTACTATTCGCAAGCACCGGCTGGACTATAACAGCCCTGTTTATGTGGTTACTGATCGCTGTCACACACTGAACTGTGACTGGCGGCATCAACATGATTACTATTCGCAAGCACCGGCTGGACTATAACAGCGCTGTTTATGTGGTTACTGATCGCTGTCACACGCTGAACTGTGACTGGCGGCATCAACATGATTACTATTCGCAAGCACCGGCTGGACTATAACAGCGCTGTTTATGTGGTTACTGATCGCTGTCACACGCTGAACTGTGACTGGCGGCATCAACATGATTACTATTCGCAAGCACCGGCTGTTTATGTGGTTATTGATCGCTGTCACACGCTGAACTGTGACTGGCGGCATCAACATGATTACTATCCGCAAACACCGGCTGGACAATAACAGCGCTGTTTATGTGGTTATTGATCGCTGTCACACGCTGAACTGTGACTGGCGGCATCAACATGATTACTATTCGCAAACACCGGCTGGACTATAACAGCGCTGTTTATGTGGTTATTGATCGCTGTCACACGCTGAACAGTGACTGGCGGCATCAACATGATTACTATTTGCAAGCACCGGCTGGACTATAACAGCGCTGTTTATGTGGTTACTGATCGCTGTCACACACTGAACTGTGACTGGCGGCATCAACATGATTAATATTCGCAAGCACCGGCTGGACTATAACAGCGCTGTTTATGTGGTTATTGATCGCTGTCACACGCTGAACTGTGACTGGCGGCATCAACATGATTACTATTCGCAAGCACCGGCTGGACTATAACAGCCCTGTTTATGTGGTTATTGATCGCTGTCACACGCTGAACTGTGACTGGCGGCATCAACATGATTACTATTCGCAAGCACCGGCTGGACTATAACAGCGCTGTTTATGTGGTTATTGATCGCTGTCACACGCTGAACTGTGACTGGCGGCATCAACATGATTACTATTCGCAAGCACCGGCTGGACTATAACAGCGCTGTTTATGTGTATATTGATCGCTGTCACACGCTGAACTGTGACTGGCGGCATCAACATGATTACTATTCGATAGCACCGGCTGGACTATAACAGCGCTGTTTATGTGGTTATTTATCGCTGTCACACGCTGAACTGTGACTGGCGGCATCAACATGATTACTATTCGCAAGCACCGGCTGGACTATAACAGCGCTGTATATGTGGTTATTGATCGCTGTCACACGCTGAACTGTGACTGGCGGCATCAACATGATTACTATTCGCAAGCACCGGCTGGACTATAACAGCGCTGTTTATGTGGTTATTGATCGCTGTCACACGCTGAACTGCGACTGGCGGCATCAACATGATTACTATTCGCAAGCACCGGCTGTTTATGTGGTTATTGATCGCTGTCACACGCTGAACTGTGACTGGCGGCAACAACATGATTACTATTCGCAAGCACCCGCTGTTTATGTGGTTATTGATCGCTGTCACACGCTGAACTGTGAATGGCGGCATCAACATGATTACTATTCGCCAGCACCGGCTGTTTATGTGGTTATTGATCGCTGTCACAGGCTGAACTGTGACTGGCGGCATCAACATTATTACTATTCGCAAGCACCGGCTGGACTATAACAGCGCTGTTTATGTGGTTATTGATCGCTGTCACACGCTGAACTGTGACTGGCGGCATCAACATGATTACTATTCGCAAGCACCGGCTGGACTATAACAGCGCTGTTTATGTGGTTATTGATCGCTGTCACACGCTGAACTGTGACTGGCGGCATCAACATGATTACTATTCGCAAGCACCGGCTGGACTATAACAGCGCTGTTTATGTGGTTATTGATCGCTGTCACACGCTGAACTGTGACTGGCGGCATCAACATGATTACTATTCGCAAGCACCGGCTGGACTATAACAGCGCTGTTTATGTGGTTATTGATCGCTGTCACACGCTTAACTGTGACTGGCGGCATCAACATGATTACTATTCGCAAGCACCGGCTGTTTATGTGGTTATTGATCGCTGTCACACGCTGAACTGTGACTGGCGGCTTCAACATGATTACTATTCGCAAGCACCGGCTGGACTATAACAGCTCTGTTTATGTGGTTACTGATCGCTGTCACACACTGAACTGTGACTGGCGGCATCAACATGATTACTATTCGCAAGCACCGGCTGGACTATAACAGCCCTGTTTATGTGGTTACTGATCGCTGTCACACACTGAACTGTGACTGGCGGCATCAACATGATTACTATTCGCAAGCACCGGCTGGACTAAAACAGCGCTGTTTATGTGGTTACTGATCGCTGTCACACGCTGAACTGTGACTGGCGGCATCAACATGATTACTATTCGCAAGCACCGGCTGGACTATAACAGCGCTGTTTATGTGGTTATTGATCGCTGTCACACGCTGAACTGTGACTGGCGGCATCAACATGATTACTATTCGCAAACACCGGCTGGACTATAACAGCGCTGTTTATGTGGTTATTGATCGCTGTCACACGATGAACAGTGACTGGCGGCATCAACATGATTACTATTTGCAAGCACCGGCTGGACTATAACAGCGCTGTTTATGTGGTTACTGATCGCTGTCACACACTGAACTGTGACTGGCGGCATCAACATGATTAATATTCGCAAGCACCGGCTGGACTATAACAGCGCTGTTTATGTGGTTATTGATCGCTGTCACGCGCTGAACTGTGACTGGCGGCATCAACATGATTACTATTCGCAAGCACCGGCTGGACTATAACAGCGCTGTTTATGTGGTTACTGATCGCTGTCACACGCTGAACTGTGACTGGCGGCATCAACATGATTACTATTCGCAAGCACCGGCTGGACTATAACAGCGCTGTTTATGTGGTTATTGATCGCTGTCACACGCTGAACTGTGACTGGCGGCATCAACATGATTACTATTCGCAAACACCGGCTGGACTATAACAGCGCTGTTTATGTGGTTATTGATCGCTGTCACACGCTGAACTGTAACTGGCGGCATCAACATGATTACTATTCGCAAGCACCGGGTGGACTATAACAGCCCTGTTTATGTGGTTATTGATCGCTGTCACACACTGAACTGTGACTGGCGGCATCAACATGATTACTATTCGCAAGCACCGGCTGGACTATTAAAGCGCTGTTTATGTGGTTATTGATCGCTGTCACACGCTGAACTGTGACTGGCGGCATCAACATGATTACTATTCGCAAGCACCGGCTGGACTATAACAGCGCTGTTTATGTGGTTATTGATCGCTGTCACACGCTGAACTGTGACTGGCGGCATCAACATGATTACTATTCGCAAGCACCGGCTGGACTATAACAGCGTTGTTTATGTGGTTATTGATCGCTGTCACACGCTGAACTGTGACTGGCGGCATCAACATGATTACTATTTGCAAGCACCGGCTGGACTATAACAGCGCTGTTTATGTGGTTATTGATCGCTGCCACACGCTGAACTGTGACTGGCGGCATCAACATGATTACTATTCGCAAGCACCGGCTGGACTATAACAGCGCTGTTTATGTGGTTACTGATCGCTGTCACACGCTGAACTGTGACTGGCGGCATCAACATGATTACTATTCGCAAGCACCGGCTGGACTATAACAGCGCTGTTTATGTGGTTATTGATCGCTGTCACACGCTGAACTGTGACTGGCGGCATCAACATGATTACTATTCGCAAGCACCGGCTGTTTATGTGGTTATTGATCGCTGTCACACGCTGAACTGTGACTGGCGGCATCAACATGATTACTATCCGCAAACACCGGCTGGACAATAACAGCGCTGTTTATGTGGTTATTGATCGCAGTCACACGCTGAACTGTGACTGGCGGCATCAACATGATTACTATTCGCAAACACCGGCTGGACTATAACAGCGCTGTTTATGTGGTTATTGAACGCTGTCACACGCTGAACAGTGACTGGCGGCATCAACATGATTACTATTTGCAAGCACCGGATGGACTATAACAGCGCTGTTTATGTGGTTACTGATCGCTGTCACACACTGAACTGTGACTGGCGGCATCAACATGATTAATATTCGCAAGCACCGGCTGGACTATAACAGCGCTGTTTATGTGGTTATTGATCGCTGTCACGCGCTGAACTGTGACTGGCGGCATCAACATGATTACTATTCGCAAGCACCGGCTGGACTATAACAGCGCTGTTTATGTGGTTATTGATCGCTGTCACACGCTGAACTGTGACTGGCGGCATCAACATGATTACTATTCGCAAGCACCGGCTGGACTATAACAGCGCTGTTTATGTGGTTATTGATCGCTGTCACACGCTGAACTGTGACTGGCGGCATCAACATGATTACTATTCGCAAACAACGGCTGGACTATAACAGCGCTGTTTATGTGGTTATTGATCGGTGTCACACGCTGAACTGTGACTGGCGGCATCAACATGATTACTATTCGCAAGCACCGGGTGGACTATAACAGCCCTGTTTATGTGGTTATTGATCGCTGTCACACACTGAACTGTGACTGGCGGCATCAACATGATTACTATTCGCAAGCACCGGCTGGACTATAAAAGCGCTGTTTATGTGGTTATTGATCGCTGTCACACGCTGAACTGTGACTGGCGGCATCAACATGATTACTATTCGCAAGCACCGGCTGGACTATAACAGCGCTGTTTATGTGGTTATTGATCGCTGTCACACGCTGAACTGTGACTGGCGGCATCAACATGATTACTATTCGCAAGCACCGGCTGGACTATAACAGCGTTGTTTATGTGGTTATTGATCGCTGTCACACGCTGAACTGTGACTGGCGGCATCAACATGATTACTATTTGCAAGCACCGGCTGGACTATAACAGCGCTGTTTATGTGGTTATTGATCGCTGTCACACACTGAACTGTGACTGGCGGCATCAACATGATTACTATTCGCAAGCACCGGCTGGACTATAACAGCGCTGTTTATGTGGTTATTGATCGCTGTCACACGCTGAACTGTGACTGGCGGCATCAACATGATTACTATTCGCAAGCACCGGCTGTTTATGTGGTTATTGATCGCTGTCACACGCTGAACTGTGACTGGCGGCATCAACATGATTACTATTCGCAAGCACCGGCTGGACCATAACAGCGCTGTTCATGTGGTTATTGATCGCTGTCACACGCTGAACTGTGACTGGCGGCATCAACATGATTACTATTTGCAAGCACCGGCTGGACTATAACAGCGCTGTTTATGTGGTTATTGATCGCTGTCACACACTGAACTGTGACTGGCGGCATCAACATGATTACTATTCGCAAGCACCGGCTGGGCTATAACAGCGCTGTTTATGTGGTTATTGATCGCTGTCACACGCTGAACTGTGCCTGGCGGCATCAACATGATTACTATTTGCAAGCACCGGCTGGACTATAACAGCGCTGTTTATGTGGTTATTGATCGCTGCCACACGCTGAACTGTGACTGGCGGCATCAACATGATTACTATTTGCAAGCACCGGCTGGACTATAACAGCGCTGTTTATGTGGTTATTGATCGATGTCACACGCTGAACTGCGACTGGCGGCATCAACATGATTACTATTCGCAAGCACCGGCTGGACTATAACAGCGCTGTTCATGTGGTTATTGATCGCTGTCACACGCTGAACTGTGACTGGCGGCATCAACATGATTACTATTTGCAAGCACCGGCTGGACTATAACAGCGCTGTTTATGTGGTTATTGATCGCTGTCACACACTGAACTGTGACTGGCGGCATCAACATGATTACTATTCGCAAGCACCGGCTGGACTATAACAGCGCTGTTTATGTGGTTATTTGTCGCTGTCACACGCTGAACTGTGACTGGCGGCATCAACATGATTACTAATCGCAAGCACCGGCTGGACTATAACAGCGCTGTTTATGTGGTTATTGATCGCTGTCACACGCTGAACTGTGAATGGCGGCATCAACATGATTACTATTCGCATGCACCGGCTGGACTATAACAGCGCTGTTTATGTGGTTATTCATCGCTGTCACACACTGAACTGTGACTGGCGGCATCAACATGATTACTATTCGCAAGCACCAGCTGGACTATAACAGCGCTGTTTATGTGGTTATTGATCAATGTCACACACTGAACTGTGACTGGCGGCATCAACATGATTACTATTCGCAAGCACCGGCTGGACTATAACAGCGCTGTTTATGTGGTTATTGATCGCTGTCACACACTGAACTGTGACTGGCGGCATCAACATGATTACTATTCGCAAGCACCGGCTGGACTATAACAGCGCTGTTTATGTGGTTATTGATCGCTGTCACATGCTGAACTGTGACTGGCGGCATCAACATGATACTATTCGCAAGCACCGGCTGAACTATAACAGCGCTGTTTATGTGGTTATTGATCGCTGTCACACGCTGAACTGTGACTGGCGGCATCAACATGATACTATTTGCAAGCACCGGCTGGACTATAACAGCGCTGTTTATGTGGTTATTGATCGCTGTCACACGCTGAACTGTGACTGGCGGCATCAACATGATTACTATTCGCAAGCACCGGCTGGACTATAACAGCCCTGTTTATGTGGTTATTGATCGCTGTCACACGCTGAACTGTGACTGGTGGCATCAACATGATTACTATTCGCAAGCACC
This sequence comes from Meconema thalassinum, assembly GCA_946902985.2. Lineage (NCBI taxonomy): Eukaryota > Metazoa > Arthropoda > Insecta > Orthoptera > Tettigoniidae > Meconema > Meconema thalassinum. The sequence continues at coordinate 15,892,901 of OX336395.1, read as the reverse complement.
GGCTGGACTATAACAGCGCTGTTTATGTGGTTATTGATCGCTGTCACACGCTGAACTGTGACTGGCGGCATCAACATGATACTATTCGCAAGCTCCGGCTGAACTATAACTGCGCTGTTTATGTGGTTATTGATCGCTGTCACACGCTGAACTGTGGCTGGCGGCATCAACATGATACTATTTGCAAGCACCGGCTGGACTATAACAGCGCTGTTTATGTGGTTATTGATCGCTGTCACACGCTGAACTGTGACTGGCGGCATCAACATGATTACTATTCGCAAGCACCAGCTGGACTATAACAGCCCTGTTTATGTGGTTATTGATCGCTGTCACACGATGAACTGTGACTGGCGGCATCAACATGATTACTATTCGCAAGCACCGGCTGGACTATAACAGCGCTGTTTATGTGGTTATTGATCGCTGTCACAAGCTGAACTGTGACTGGCGGCATCAACATGATTACTATTCGCAAGCTCCGGCTGGACTATAACAGCGCTGTTTATGTGGTTATAGATCGCTGTCACACGCTGAACTGTGACTGGCGGCATCAACATGATTACTACTCGCTAGCACCGGCTGGACTATAACAGCGCTGTTTATGTGGTTATTGATCGCTATCACACATTGAACTGTGACTGGCGGCATCAACATGATTACTATTCGCTAGCACCGGCTGGTCTATAACAGCGCTGTTTATGTGGTTATTGATCGCTGTCACACGCTGAACTGTGACTGGCGGCATCAACATGATTACTATTCGCAAGCACCGGCTGGACTATAACAGCGCTGTTTATGTGGTTATTGATCGCTGTCACACGCTGAACTGTGACTGGCGGCATCAACATGATTACTATTCGCAAGCACCGGCTGGACTATAACAGCGCTGTTTATGTGGTTATTGATCGCTGTCACACGCTGAACTGTGACTGGCGGCATCAACATGATTACTATTCGCAAGCACCGGCTGGACTATAACAGCGCTGTTTATGTGGTTATTGATCGCTGTCACACACTGAACTGTGACTGGCGGCATCAACATGATTACTATTCGCAAGCACCGGCTGGACTATAACAGCGCTGTTTATGTGGTTATTGATCGCTGTCACACGCTGAACTGTGACTGGCGGCATCAACATGATTACTATTCGCAAGCACCGGCTGGACTATAACAGCCCTGTTTATGTGGTTATTGATCGCTGTCACACGCTGAACTGTGACTGGCGGCATCAACATTATTACTATTCGCAAGCACCGGCTGGACTATAACAGCGCTGTTTATGTGGTTATTGATTGCTGTCACAAGCTGAACTGTGACTGGCGGCATCAACATGATTACTATTCGCAAGAACCGGCTGGACTATAACAGCGGTGTTTATGTGGTTATAGATCGCTGTCACACGCTGAACTGTGACTGGCGGCATCAACATGATTACTATTCGCTAGCACCGGCTGGACTATAACAGCGCTGTTTATGTGGTTATTGATCGCTGTCACACGCTGAACTGTGCCTGGCGGCATCAACATGATTACTATTCGCAAGCACCGGCTGGACTATAACAGCGCTGTTTATGTGGTTATTGATCGCTGTCACACGCTGAACTGTGACTGGCGGCATCAACATGATTACTATTTGCAAGCACCGGCTGGACTATAACAGCGCTGTTTATGTGGTTATTGATCGATGTCACACGCTGAACTGCGACTGGCGGCATCAACATGATTACTATTCGCAAGCACCGGCTGGACTATAACAGCGCTGTTTATGTGGTTATTGATCGCTGTCACACGCTGAACTGTGACTGGCGGCATCAACATGATTACTATTTGCAAGCACCGGCTGGACTATAACAGCGCTGTTTATGTGGTTATTGATCGCTGTCACACACTGAACTGTGACTGGCGGCATCAACATGATTACTATTCGCAAGCACCGGCTGGACTATAACAGCGCTGTTTATGTGGTTATTTGTCGCTGTCACACGCTGAACTGTGACTGGCGGCATCAACATGATTACTAATCGCAAGCACCGGCTGGACTATAACAGCGCTGTTTATGTGGTTATTGATCGCTGTCACACGCTGAACTGTGAATGGCGGCATCAACATGATTACTATTCGCATGCACCGGCTGGACTATAACAGCGCTGTTTATGTGGTTATTCATCGCTGTCACACACTGAACTGTGACTGGCGGCATCAACATGATTACTATTCGCAAGCACCAGCTGGACTATAACAGCGCTGTTTATGTGGTTATTGATCAATGTCACACACTGAACTGTGACTGGCGGCATCAACATGATTACTATTCGCAAGCACCGGCTGGACTATAACAGCGCTGTTTATGTGGTTATTGATCGCTGTCACACACTGAACTGTGACTGGCGGCATCAACATGATTACTATTCGCAAGCACCGGCTGGACTATAACAGCGCTGTTTATGTGGTTATTGATCGCTGTCACATGCTGAACTGTGACTGGCGGCATCAACATGATACTATTCGCAAGCACCGGCTGAACTATAACAGCGCTGTTTATGTGGTTATTGATCGCTGTCACACGCTGAACTGTGACTGGCGGCATCAACATGATACTATTTGCAAGCACCGGCTGGACTATAACAGCGCTGTTTATGTGGTTATTGATCGCTGTCACACGCTGAACTGTGACTGGCGGCATCAACATGATTACTATTCGCAAGCACCGGCTGGACTATAACAGCCCTGTTTATGTGGTTATTGATCGCTGTCACACGCTGAACTGTGACTGGTGGCATCAACATGATTACTATTCGCAAGCACCGGCTGGACTATAACAGCGCTGTTTATGTGGTTATTGATCGCTGTCACACGCTGAACTGTGACTGGCGGCATCAACATGATACTATTCGCAAGCTCCGGCTGAACTATAACTGCGCTGTTTATGTGGTTATTGATCGCTGTCACACGCTGAACTGTGGCTGGCGGCATCAACATGATACTATTTGCAAGCACCGGCTGGACTATAACAGCGCTGTTTATGTGGTTATTGATCGCTGTCACACGCGGAACTGTGACTGGCGGCATCAACATGATTACTATTCGCAAGCACCAGCTGGACTATAACAGCCCTGTTTATGTGGTTATTGATCGCTGTCACACGATGAACTGTGACTGGCGGCATCAACATGATTACTATTCGCAAGCACCGGCTGGACTATAACAGCGCTGTTTATGTGGTTATTGATCGCTGTCACAAGCTGAACTGTGACTGGCGGCATCAACATGATTACTATTCGCAAGCACCGGCTGGACTATAACAGCGCTGTTTATGTGGTTATAGATCGCTGTCACACGCTGAACTGTGACTGGCGGCATCAACATGATTACTACTCGCTAGCACCGGCTGGACTATAACAGCGCTGTTTATGTGGTTATTGATCGCTATCACACATTGAACTGTGACTGGCGGCATCAACATGATTACTATTCGCTAGCACCGGCTGGTCTATAACAGCGCTGTTTATGTGGTTATTGATCGCTGTCACACGCTGAACTGTGACTGGCGGCATCAACATGATTACTATTCGCAAGCACCGGCTGGACTATAACAGCGCTGTTTATGTGGTTATTGATCGCTGTCACACGCTGAACTGTGACTGGCGGCATCAACATGATTACTATTCGCAAGCACCGGCTGGACTATAACAGCGCTGTTTATGTGGTTATTGATCGCTGTCACACGCTGAACTGTGACTGGCGGCATCAACATGATTACTATTCGCAAGCACCGGCTGGACTATAACAGCGCTGTTTATGTGGTTATTGATCGCTGTCACACACTGAACTGTGACTGGCGGCATCAACATGATTACTATTCGCAAGCACCGGCTGGACTATAACAGCGCTGTTTATGTGGTTATTGATCGCTGTCACACGCTGAACTGTGACTGGCGGCATCAACATGATTACTATTCGCAAGCACCGGCTGGACTATAACAGCCCTGTTTATGTGGTTATTGATCGCTGTCACACGCTGAACTGTGACTGGCGGCATCAACATTATTACTATTCGCAAGCACCGGCTGGACTATAACAGCGCTGTTTATGTGGTTATTGATTGCTGTCACAAGCTGAACTGTGACTGGCGGCATCAACATGATTACTATTCGCAAGAACCGGCTGGACTATAACAGCGGTGTTTATGTGGTTATAGATCGCTGTCACACGCTGAACTGTGACTGGCGGCATCAACATGATTACTATTCGCTAGCACCGGCTGGACTATAACAGCGCTGTTTATGTGGTTATTGATCGCTGTCACACGCTGAACTGTGCCTGGCGGCATCAACATGATTACTATTCGCAAGCACCGGCTGGACTATAACAGCGCTGTTTATGTGGTTATTGATCGCTGTCACACGCTGAACTGTGACTGGCGGCATCAACATGATTACTATTTGCAAGCACCGGCCGGACTATAACAGCGCTGTTTATGTGGTTATTGATCGCTGTGACACGCTGAACTGTGACTGGCGGCATCAACATGATTACTATTCGCAATCACCGGCTGGACTATAACAGCGCTGTTTATGTGGTTATTGATCGCTGTCACACGCTGAACTGTGACTGGCGGCATCAACATGATTACTATTTGCAAGCACCGGCTGGACTATAACAGCGCTGTTTATGTGGTTATTGATCGCTGCCACACGCTGAAATGTGACTGGCGGCATCAACATGATTACTATTTGCAAGCACTGGCTGGACTATAACAGCGCTGTTTATGTGGTTACTGATCGCTGTCACACGCTGAACTGTGACTGGCGGCATCAACATGATTACTATTTGCAAGCACCGGCTGGACTATAACAGCGCTGTTTATGTGGTTATTGATCGCTGTCACACGCTGAACTGTGACTGGCGGCATCAACATGATTACTATTTGCAAGCACCGGCTGGACTATAACAGCGCTGTTTATGTGGTTATTGATCGCTGTCACACACTGAACTGTGACTGGCGGCATCAACATGATTACTATTCGCAAGCACCGGCTGGACTATAACAGCGCTGTTTATGTGGTTATTTGTCGCTGTCACACGCTGAACTGTGACTGGCGGCATCAACATGATTACTATTCGCAAGCACCGGCTGGACTATAACAGGGCTGTTTATGTGGTTATTGATCGCTGTCACACGCTGAACTGTGACTGGCGGCATCAACATGATTACTATTCGCGTGCACCGGCTGGACTATAACAGCGCTGTTTATGTGGTTATACATCGCTGTCACACACTGAACTGTGACTGGCGGCATCAACATGAATACTATTCGCAAGCACCGGCTGGACTATAACAGCGCTGTTTATGTGGTTATTGATCAATGTCACACACTGAACTGTGACTGGCGGCATCAACATGATTACTATTCGCAAGCACCGGCTGGACTATAACAGCGCTGTTTATGTGGTTAAAGATCGCTGTCACACGCTGAACTGTGACTGGCGGCATCAACATGCTTACTATTCGCAAGCACCGGCTGGGCTATAACAGCCCTGTTTATGTGGTTATTGATCGCTGTCACACGCTGAACTGTGACTGGCGGCATCAACATGATTACTATTCGCAAGCACCGGCTGGACTATAACAGCGCTGTTTATGTGGTTATTGATCGCTGTCACACGCTGAACTGTGACTGGCGGCATCAACATGATTACTATTCGCAAGCACCGGCTGGACTATAACAGCGCTGTTTATGTGGTTATTGATCGCTGTCACACGCTGAACTGCGACTGGCGGCATCAACATGATTACTATTCGCAAGCACCGGCTGTTCATGTGGTTATTGATCGCTGTCACCCGCTGAACTGTGACTGGCGGCAACAACATGATTACTATTCGCAAGCACCCGCTGTTTATGTGGTTATTGATCGCTGTCACACGCTGAACTGTGACTGGCGGCATCAACATGATTACTATTCGCAAGCACCGGCTGTTTATGTGGTTATTGATCGCTGTCACAGGCTGATTTGTGACTGGCGGCATCAACATGATTACTATTCGCAAGCACCGGCTGGACTATAACAGCGCTGTTTATGTGGTTATTGATCGCTGTCACACGCTGAACTGTGACTGGCGGCATCAACATTATTACAATTCGCAAGCACCGGCTGGACTATAACAGCGCTGTTTATGTGGTTATTGATCGCTGTCACACACTGAACTGTGACTGGCGGCATCAACATGATTACTATTCGCAAGCACCGGCTGGACTATAACAGCGCTGTTTATGTGAATATTGATCGCTGTCACATGCTGAACTGTGACTGGCGGCATCAATATGATACTATTCGCAAGCACCGGCTGGACTATAACAGCGCTGCTTATGTGGTTATTGATCGCTGTCACACGCTGAACTGTGACTGGCGGCATCAACAAGATTACTATTCGCAAGCACCGGCTGGACTATAACAGCGCTGTTTATGTGGTTATTGATCGCTATCACACACTGAACTGTGACTGGCGGCATCAACATGATTACTATTCGCTAGCACCGGCTGGTCTATAACAGCGTTGTTTATGTGGTTATTGATCGCTGTCACACGCTGAACTGTGACTGGCGGCATCAACATGATTACTATTTGCAAGCACCGGCTGGACTATAACAGCGCTGTTTATGTGGTTATTGATCGCTGTCACACACTGAACTGTGACTGGCGGCATCAACATGATTACTATTCGCAAGCACCGGCTGGACTATAACAGCGCTGTTTATGTGGTTATTGATCGCTGTCACACGCTGAACTGTGACTGGCGGCATCAACATGATTACTATTCGCAAGCACCGGCTGGACTATAACAGCGCTGTTTATGTGGTTATTGATCGCTGTCACACACTGAACTGTGACTGGCGGCATCAACATGATTACTATTCGCAAGCACCGGCTGGACTATAACAGCGCTGTTTATGTGGTTATTGATCGCTGTCACACGCTGAACTGTGACTGGCGGCATCAACATGATTACTATTCGCAAGCACCGGCTGGACTATAACAGCCCTGTTTATGTGGTTATTGATCGCTGTCACACGCTGAACTGTGACTGGCGGCATCAACATTATTACTATTCGCAAGCACCGGCTGGACTATAACAGCGCTGTTTATGTGGTTATTGATTGCTGTCACAAGCTGAACTGTGACTGGCGGCATCAACATGATTACTATTCGCAAGCACCGGCTGGACTATAACAGCGGTGTTTATGTGGTTATAGATCGCTGTCACACGCTGAACTGTGACTGGCGGCATCAACATGATTACTATTCGCTAGCACCGGCTGGACTATAACAGCGCTGTTTATGTGGTTATTGATCGCTGTCACACGCTGAACCGTGCCTGGCGGCATCAACATGATTACTATTCGCAAGCACCGGCTGGACTATAACAGCGCTGTTTATGTGGTTATTGATCGCTGTCACACGCTGAACTGTGACTGGCGGCATCAACATGATTACTATTTGCAAGCACCGCCCGGACTATAACAGCGCTGTTTATGTGGTTATTGATCGCTGTGACACGCTGAACTGTGACTGGCGGCATCAACATGATTACTATTCGCAATCACCGGCTGGACTATAACAGCGCTGTTTATGTGGTTATTGATCGCTGTCACACGCTGAACTGTGACTGGCGGCATCAACATGATTACTATTTGCAAGCACCGGCTGGACTATAACAGCGCTGTTTATGTGGTTATTGATCGCTGCCACACGCTGAAATGTGACTGGCGGCATCAACATGATTACTATTTGCAAGCACTGGCTGGACTATAACAGCGCTGTTTATGTGGTTATTGATCGCTGTCACACGCTGAACTGTGACTGGCGGCATCAACATGATTACTATTTGCAAGCACCGGCTGGACTATAACAGCGCTGTCTATGTGGTTATTGATCGCTGTCACACGCTGAACTGTGACTGGCGGCATCAACATGATTACTATTTGCAAGCACCGGCTGGACTATAACAGCGCTGTTTATGTGGTTATTGATCGCTGTCACACACTGAACTGTGACTGGCGGCATCAACATGATTACTATTCGCAAGCACCGGCTGGACTATAACAGCGCTGTTTATGTGGTTATTTGTCGCTGTCACACGCTGAACTGTGACTGGCGGCATCAACATGATTACTATTCGCAAGCACCGGCTGGACTATAACAGGGCTGTTTATGTGGTTATTGATCGCTGTCACACGCTGAACTGTGACTGGCGGCATCAACATGATTACTATTCGCGTGCACCGGCTGGACTATAACAGCGCTGTTATTGTGGTTATACATCGCTGTCACACACTGAACTGTGACTGGCGGCATCAACATGATTACTATTCGCAAGCACCGGCTGGACTATAACAGCGCTGTTTATGTGGTTATTGATCAATGTCACACACTGAACTGTGACTGGCGGCATCAACATGATTACTATTCGCAAGCACCGGCTGGGCTATAACAGCGCTGTTTATGTGGTTAAAGATCGCTGTCACACGCTGAACTGTGACTGGCGGCATCAACATGCTTACTATTCGCAAGCACCGGCTGGGCTATAACAGCCCTGTTTATGTGGTTATTGATCGCTGTCACACGCTGAACTGTGACTGGCGGCATCAACATGATTACTATTCGCAAGCACCGGCTGGACTATAACAGCGCTGTTTATGTCGTTATTGATCGCTGTCACACGCTGAACTGTGACTGGCGGCATCAACATGATTACTATTCGCAAGCACCGGCTGGACTATAACAGCGCTGTTTATGTGGTTATTGATCGCTGTCACACGCTGAACTGCGACTGGCGGCATCAACATGATTACTATTCGCAAGCACCGGCTGTTCATGTGGTTATTGATCGCTGTCACCCGCTGAACTGTGACTGGCGGCAACAACATGATTACTATTCGCAAGCACCCGCTGTTTATGTGGTTATTGATCGCTGTCACACGCTGAACTGTGACTGGCGGCATCAACATGATTACTATTCGCAAGCACCGGCTGTTTATGTGGTTATTGATCGCTGTCACAGGCTGATTTGTGACTGGCGGCATCAACATGATTACTATTCGCAAGCACCGGCTGGACTATAACAGCGCTGTTTATGTGGTTATTGATCGCTGTCACACACTGAACTGTGACTGGCGGCATCAACATGATTACTATTCTCAAGCACCGGCTGGACTATAACAGCGCTGTTTATGTGAATATTGATCGCTGTCACATGCTGAACTGTGACTGGCGGCATCAACATGATACTATTCGCAAGCACCGGCTGGACTATAACAGCGCTGTTTATGTGGTTATTGATCGCTGTCACACGCTGAACTGTGACTGGCGGCATCAACATGATTACTATTCGCAAGCACCGGCTGGACTATAACAGCGCTGTTTATGTGGTTATTGATCGCTATCACACACTGAACTGTGACTGGCGGCATCAACATGATTACTATTCGCTAGCACCGGCTGGTCTATAACAGCGTTGTTTATGTGGTTATTGATCGCTGTCACACGCTGAACTGTGACTGGCGGCATCAACATGATTACTATTTGCAAGCACCGGCTGGACTATAACAGCGCTGTTTATGTGGTTATTGATCGCTGTCACACACTGAACTGTGACTGGCGGCATCAACATGATTACTATTCGGAAGCACCGGCTGGACTATAACAGCGCTGTTTATGTGGTTATTGATCGCTGTCACACGCTGAACTGTGACTGGCGGCATCAACATGATTACTATTTGCAAGCACCGGCTGGACTATAACAGCGCTGTTTATGTGGTTATTGATCGCTGCCACACGCTGAACTGTGACTGGCGGCATCAACATGATTACTATTTGCAAGCACCGGCTGGACTATAACAGCGCTGTTTATGTGGTTATTGATCGATGTCACACGCTGAACTGCGACTGGCGGCATCAACATGATTACTATTCGCAAGCACCGGCTGGACTATAACAGCGCTGTTTATGTGGTTACTGATCGCTGTGACACGCTGAACTGTGACTGGCGGCATCAACATGATTACTATTCGCAAGCACCGGCTGGACTATAACAGCGCTGTTTATGTGGTTACTGATCGCTGTCACACACTGAACTGTGACTGGCGGCATCAACATGATTACTATTCGCAAGCACCGGCTGGACTATAACAGCCCTGTTTATGTGGTTACTGATCGCTGTCACACACTGAACTGTGACTGGCGGCATCAACATGATTACTATTCGCAAGCACCGGCTGGACTATAACAGCGCTGTTTATGTGGTTACTGATCGCTGTCACACGCTGAACTGTGACTGGCGGCATCAACATGATTACTATTCGCAAGCACCGGCTGGACTATAACAGCGCTGTTTATGTGGTTATTGATCGCTGTCACACGCTGAACTGTGACTGGCGGCATCAACATGATTACTATTCGCAAGCACCGGTTGTTTATGTGGTTATTGATCGCTGTCACACGCTGAACTGTGACTGGCGGCATCAACATGATTACTATCCGCAAACACCGGCTGGACAATAACAGCGCTGTTTATGTGGTTATTGATCGCTGTCACACGCTGAACTGTGACTGGCGGCATCAACATGATTACTATTCGCAAACACCGGCTGGACTATAACAGCGCTGTTTATGTGGTTATTGAACGCTGTCACACGGTGAACAGTGACTGGCGGCATCAACATGATTACTATTTGCAAGCACCGGATGGACTATAACAGCGCTGTTTATGTGGTTACTGATCGCTGTCACACACTGAACTGTGACTGGCGGCATCAACATGATTAATATTCGCAAGCACCGGCTGGACTATAACAGCGCTGTTTATGTGGTTATTGATCGCTGTCACGCGCTGAATTGTGACTGGCGGCATCAACATTATTACTATTCGCAAGCACCGGCTGGACTATAACAGCGCTGTTTATGTGGTTACTGATCGCTGTCACACGCTGAACTGTGACTGGCGGCATCAACATCATTACTATTCGCAAGCACCGGCTGGACTATAACAGCGCTGTTTATGTGGTTATTGATCGCTGTCACACGCTGAACTGTGACTGGCGGCATCAACATGATTACTATTCGCAAACAACGGCTGGACTATAACAGCGCTGTTTATGTGGTTATTGATCGGTGTCACACGCTGAACTGTGACTGGCGGCATCAACATGATTACTATTCGCAAGCACCGGGTGGACTATAACAGCGCTGTTTATGTGGTTATTGATCGCTGTCACACACTGAACTGTGACTGGCGGCATCAACATGATTACTATTCGCAAGCACCGGCTGGACTATAACAGCGCTGTTTATGTGGTTATTGATCGCTGTCACACGCTGAACTGTGACTGGCGGCATCAACATGATTACTATTCGCAAGCACCGGCTGTTTATGTGGTTATTGATCGCTGTCACACGCTGAACTGTGACTGGCGGCATCAACATGATTACTATTCGCAAGCACCGGCTGGACCATAACAGCGCTGTTTATGTGGTTATTGATCGCTGTCACACGCTGAACTGTGACTGGCGGCATCAACATGATTACTATTTGCAAGCACCGGCTGGACTATAACAGCGCTGTTTATGTGGTTATTGATCGCTGTCACACACTGAACTGTGACTGGCGACATCAACATGATTACTATTCGCAAGCACCGGCTGGACTATAACAGCGCTGTTTATGTGGTTATTGATCGCTGTCACACGCTGAACTGTGCCTGGCGGCATCAACATGATTACTATTTGCAAGCACCGGCTGGACTATAACAGCGCTGTTTATGTGGTTATTGATCGCTGCCACACGCTGAACTGTGACTGGCGGCATCAACATGATTACTATTTGCAAGCACCGGCTGGACTATAACAGCGCTGTTTATGTGGTTATTGATCGATGTCACACGCTGAACTGCGACTGGCGGCATCAACATGATTACTATTCGCAAGCACCGACTGGACTATAACAGCGCTGTTTATGTGGTTATTGATCGCTGTCACACGCTGAACTGTGACTGGCGGCATCAACATGATTACTATTTGCAAGCACCGGCTGGACTATAACAGCGCTGTTTATGTGGTTATTGATCGCTGTCACACACTGAACTGTGACTGGCGGCATCAACATGATTACTATTCGCAAGCACCGGCTGGACTATAACAGCGCTGTTTATGTGGTTATTTGTCGCTGTCACACGCTGAACTGTGACTGGCGGCATCAACATGATTACTATTCGCAAGCACCGGCTGGACTATAACAGCGCTGTTTATGTGGTTATTGATCGCTGTCACACGCTGAACTGTGAATGGCGGCATCAACATGATTACTATTCGCATGCACCGGCTGGACTATAACAGCGCTGTTTATGTGGTTATTCATCGCTGTCACACACTGAACTGTGACTGGCGGCATCAACATGATTACTATTCGCAAGCACCAGCTGGACTATAACAGCGCTGTTTATGTGGTTATTGATCAATGTCACACACTGAACTGTGACTGGCGGCATCAACATGATTACTATTCGCAAGCACCGGCTGGACTATAACAGCGCTGTTTATGTGGTTATTGATCGCTGTCACACACTGAACTGTGACTGGCGGCATCAACATGATTACTATTCGCAAGCACCGGCTGGACTATAACACCGCTGTTTATGTGGTTATTGATCGCTGTCACATGCTGAACTGTGACTGGCGGCATCAACATGATACTATTCGCAAGCACCGGCTGAACTATAACAGCGCTGTTTATGTGGTTATTGATCGCTGTCACACGCTGAACTGTGACTGGCGGCATCAACATGATACTATTTGCAAGCACCGGCTGGACTATAACAGCGCTGTTTATGTGGTTATTGATCGCTGTCACACGCTGAACTGTGACTGGCGGCATCAACATGATTACTATTCGCAAGCACCGGCTGGACTATAACAGCCCTGTTTATGTGGTTATTGATCGCTGTCACACGCTGAACTGTGACTGGTGGCATCAACATGATTACTATTCGCAAGCACCGGCTGGACTATAACAGCGCTGTTTATGTGGTTATTGATCGCTGTCACACGCTGAACTGTGACTGGCGGCATCAACATGATACTATTCGCAAGCACCGGCTGAACTATAACAGCGCTGTTTATGTGGTTATTGATCGCTGTCACACGCTGAACTGTGGCTGGCGGCATCAACATGATACTATTTGCAAGCACCGGCTGGACTATAACAGCGCTGTTTATGTGGTTATTGATCGCTGTCACACGCTGAACTGTGACTGGCGGCATCAACATGATTACTATTCGCAAGCACCGGCTGGACTATAACAGCCCTGTTTATGTGGTTATTGATCGCTGTCACACGATGAACTGTGACTGGCGGCATCAACATGATTACTATTCGCAAGCACCGGCTGGACTATAACAGCGCTGTTTATGTGGTTATTGATCGCTGTCACAAGCTGAACTGTGACTGGCGGCATCAACATGATTACTATTCGCAAGCACCGGCTGGACTATAACAGCGCTGTTTATGTGGTTATAGATCGCTGTCACACGCTGAACTGTGACTGGCGGCATCAACATGATTACTACTCGCTAGCACCGGCTGGACTATAACAGCGCTGTTTATGTGGTTATTGATCGCTATCACACATTTAACTGTGACTGGCGGCATCAACATGATTACTATTCGCTAGCACCGGCTGGTCTATAACAGCGCTGTTTATGTGGTTATTGATCGCTGTCACACGCTGAACTGTGACTGGCGGCATCAACATGATTACTATTCGCAAGCACCGGCTGGACTATAACAGCGCTGTTTATGTGGTTATTGATCGCTGTCACACGCTGAACTGTGACTGGCGGCATCAACATGATTACTATTCGCAAGCACCGGCTGGACTATAACAGCGCTGTTTATGTGGTTATTGATCGCTGTCACACGCTGAACTGTGACTGGCGGCATCAACATGATTACTATTCGCAAGCACCGGCTGGACTATAACAGCGCTGTTTATGTGGTTATTGATCGCTGTCACACACTGAACTGTGACTGGCGGCATCAACATGATTACTATTCGCAAGCACCGGCTGGACTATAACAGCGCTGTTTATGTGGTTATTGATCGCTGTCACACGCTGAACTGTGACTGGCGGCATCAACATGATTACTATTCGCAAGCACCGGCTGGACTATAACAGCCCTGTTTATGTGGTTATTGATCGCTGTCACACGCTGAACTGTGACTGGCGGCATCAACATTATTACTATTCGCAAGCACCGGCTGGACTATAACAGCGCTGTTTATGTGGTTATTGATCGCTGTCACAAGCTGAACTGTGACTGGCGGCATCAACATGATTACTATTCGCAAGCACCGGCTGGACTATAACAGCGGTGTTTATGTGGTTATAGATCGCTGTCACACGCTGAACTGTGACTGGCGGCATCAACATGATTACTATTCGCTAGCACCGGCTGGACTATAACAGCGCTGTTTATGTGGTTATTGATCGCTGTCACACGCTGAACTGTGCCTGGCGGCATCAACATGATTACTATTCGCAAGCACCGGCTGGACTATAACAGCGCTGTTTATGTGGTTATTGATCGCTGTCACACGCTGAACTGTGACTGGCGGCATCAACATGATTACTATTTGCAAGCACCGGCTGGACTATAACAGCGCTGTTTATGTGGTTATTGATCGCTGTGACACGCTGAACTGTGACTGGCGGCATCAACATGATTACTATTTGCAAGCACCGGCTGGACTATAACAGCGCTGTTTATGTGGTTATTGATCGCTGCCACACGCTGAACTGTGACTGGCGGCATCAACATGATTACTATTTGCAAGCACCGGCTGGACTATAACAGCGCTGTTTATGTGGTTATTGATCGATGTCACACGCTGAACTGCGACTGGTGGCATCAACATGATTACTATTCGCAAGCACCGGCTGGACTATAACAGCGCTGTTTATGTGGTTACTGATCGCTGTGACACGCTGAACTGTGACTGGCGGCATCAACATGATTACTATTCGCAAGCACCGGCTGGACTATAACAGCGCTGTTTATGTGGTTACTGATCGCTGTCACACGCTGAACTGTGACTGGCGGCATCAACATGATTACTATTCGCAAGCACCGGCTGGACTATAACAGCGCTGTTTATGTGGTTATTGATCGCTGTCACACGCTGAACTGTGACTGGCGGCATCAACATGATTACTATTCGCAAGCACCGGTTGTTTATGTGGTTATTGATCGCTGTCACACGCTGAACTGTGACTGGCGGCATCAACATGATTACTATCCGCAAACACCGGCTGGACAATAACAGCGCTGTTTATGTGGTTATTGATCGCTGTCACACGCTGAACTGTGACTGGCGGCATCAACATGATTACTATTCGCAAACACCTGCTGGACTATAACAGCGCTGTTTATGTGGTTATTGAACGCTGTCACACGCTGAACAGTGACTGGCGGCATCAACATGATTACTATTTGCAAGCACCGGATGGACTATAACAGCGCTGTTTATGTGGTTACTGATCGCTGTCACACACTGAACTGTGACTGGCGGCATCAACATGATTAATATTCGCAAGCACCGGCTGGACTATAACAGCGCTGTTTATGTGGTTATTGATCGCTGTCACGCGCTGAATTGTGACTGGCGGCATCAACATGATTACTATTCGCAAGCACCGGCTGGACTATAACAGCGCTGTTTATGTGGTTACTGATCGCTGTCACACGCTGAACTGTGACTGGCGGCATCAACATGATTACTATTCGCAAGCACCGGCTGGACTATAACAGCGCTGTTTATGTGGTTATTGATCGCTGTCACACGCTGAACTGTGACTGGCGGCATCAACATGATTACTATTCGCAAACAACGGCTGGACTATAACAGCGCTGTTTATGTGGTTATTGATCGGTGTCACACGCTGAACTGTGACTGGCGGCATCAACATGATTACTATTCGCAAGCACCGGGTGGACTATAACAGCGCTGTTTATGTGGTTATTGATCGCTGTCACACACTGAACTGTGACTGGCGGCATCAACATGATTACTATTCGCAAGCACCGGCTGGACTATAACAGCGCTGTTTATGTGGTTATTGATCGCTGTCACACGCTGAACTGTGACTGGCGGCATCAACATGATTACTATTCGCAAGCACCGGCTGTTTATGTGGTTATTGATCGCTGTCACACGCTGAACTGTGACTGGCGGCATCAACATGATTACTATTCGCAAGCACCGGCTGGACCATAACAGCGCTGTTTATGTGGTTATTGATCGCTGTCACACGCTGAACTGTGACTGGCGGCATCAACATGATTACTATTTGCAAGCACCGGCTGGACTATAACAGCGCTGTTTATGTGGTTATTGATCGCTGTCACACACTGAACTGTGACTGGCGACATCAACATGATTACTATTCGCAAGCACCGGCTGGACTATAACAGCGCTGTTTATGTGGTTATTGATCGCTGTCACACGCTGAACTGTGCCTGGCGGCATCAACATGATTACTATTTGCAAGCACCGGCTGGACTATAACAGCGCTGTTTATGTGGTTATTGATCGCTGCCACACGCTGAACTGTGACTGGCGGCATCAACATGATTACTATTTGCAAGCACCGGCTGGACTATAACAGCGCTGTTTATGTGGTTATTGATCGATGTCACACGCTGAACTGCGACTGGCGGCATCAACATGATTACTATTCGCAAGCACCGACTGGACTATAACAGCGCTGTTTATGTGGTTATTGATCGCTGTCACACGCTGAACTGTGACTGGCGGCATCAACATGATTACTATTTGCAAGCACCGGCTGGACTATAACAGCGCTGTTTATGTGGTTATTGATCGCTGTCACACACTGAACTGTGACTGGCGGCATCAACATGATTACTATTCGCAAGCACCGGCTGGACTATAACAGCGCTGTTTATGTGGTTATTTGTCGCTGTCACACGCTGAACTGTGACTGGCGGCATCAACATGATTACTATTCGCAAGCACCGGCTGGACTATAACAGCGCTGTTTATGTGGTTATTGATCGCTGTCACACGCTGAACTGTGAATGGCGGCATCAACATGATTACTATTCGCATGCACCGGCTGGACTATAACAGCGCTGTTTATGTGGTTATTCATCGCTGTCACACACTGAACTGTGACTGGCGGCATCAACATGATTACTATTCGCAAGCACCAGCTGGACTATAACAGCGCTGTTTATGTGGTTATTGATCAATGTCACACACTGAACTGTGACTGGCGGCATCAACATGATTACTATTCGCAAGCACCGGCTGGACTATAACAGCGCTGTTTATGTGGTTATTGATCGCTGTCACACACTGAACTGTGACTGGCGGCATCAACATGATTACTATTCGCAAGCACCGGCTGGACTATAACACCGCTGTTTATGTGGTTATTGATCGCTGTCACATGCTGAACTGTGACTGGCGGCATCAACATGATACTATTCGCAAGCACCGGCTGAACTATAACAGCGCTGTTTATGTGGTTATTGATCGCTGTCACACGCTGAACTGTGACTGGCGGCATCAACATGATACTATTTGCAAGCACCGGCTGGACTATAACAGCGCTGTTTATGTGGTTATTGATCGCTGTCACACGCTGAACTGTGACTGGCGGCATCAACATGATTACTATTCGCAAGCACCGGCTGGACTATAACAGCCCTGTTTATGTGGTTATTGATCGCTGTCACACGCTGAACTGTGACTGGTGGCATCAACATGATTACTATTCGCAAGCACCGGCTGGACTATAACAGCGCTGTTTATGTGGTTATTGATCGCTGTCACACGCTGAACTGTGACTGGCGCCATCAACATGATACTATTCGCAAGCACCGGCTGAACTATAACAGCGCTGTTTATGTGGTTATTGATCGCTGTCACACGCTGAACTGTGGCTGGCGGCATCAACATGATACTATTTGCAAGCACCGGCTGGACTATAACAGCGCTGTTTATGTGGTTATTGATCGCTGTCACACGCTGAACTGTGACTGGCGGCATCAACATGATTACTATTCGCAAGCACCGGCTGGACTATAACAGCCCTGTTTATGTGGTTATTGATCGCTGTCACACGATGAACTGTGACTGGCGGCATCAACATGATTACTATTCGCAAGCACCGGCTGGACTATAACAGCGCTGTTTATGTGGTTATTGATCGCTGTCACAAGCTGAACTGTGACTGGCGGCATCAACATGATTACTATTCGCAAGCACCGGCTGGACTATAACAGCGCTGTTTATGTGGTTATAGATCGCTGTCACACGCTGAACTGTGACTGGCGGCATCAACATGATTACTACTCGCTAGCACCGGCTGGACTATAACAGCGCTGTTTATGTGGTTATTGATCGCTATCACACATTTAACTGTGACTGGCGGCATCAACATGATTACTATTCGCTAGCACCGGCTGGTCTATAACAGCGCTGTTTATGTGGTTATTGATCGCTGTCACACGCTGAACTGTGACTGGCGGCATCAACATGATTACTATTCGCAAGCACCGGCTGGACTATAACAGCGCTGTTTATGTGGTTATTGATCGCTGTCACACGCTGAACTGTGACTGGCGGCATCAACATGATTACTATTCGCAAGCACCGGCTGGACTATAACAGCGCTGTTTATGTGGTTATTGATCGCTGTCACACGCTGAACTGTGACTGGCGGCATCAACATGATTACTATTCGCAAGCACCGGCTGGACTATAACAGCGCTGTTTATGTGGTTATTGATCGCTGTCACACACTGAACTGTGACTGGCGGCATCAACATGATTACTATTCGCAAGCACCGGCTGGACTATAACAGCGCTGTTTATGTGGTTATTGATCGCTGTCACACGCTGAACTGTGACTGGCGGCATCAACATGATTACTATTCGCAAGCACCGGCTGGACTATAACAGCCCTGTTTATGTGGTTATTGATCGCTGTCACACGCTGAACTGTGACTGGCGGCATCAACATTATTACTATTCGCAAGCACCGGCTGGACTATAACAGCGCTGTTTATGTGGTTATTGATCGCTGTCACAAGCTGAACTGTGACTGGCGGCATCAACATGATTACTATTCGCAAGCACCGGCTGGACTATAACAGCGGTGTTTATGTGGTTATAGATCGCTGTCACACGCTGAACTGTGACTGGCGGCATCAACATGATTACTATTCGCTAGCACCGGCTGGACTATAACAGCGCTGTTTATGTGGTTATTGATCGCTGTCACACGCTGAACTGTGCCTGGCGGCATCAACATGATTACTATTCGCAAGCACCGGCTGGACTATAACAGCGCTGTTTATGTGGTTATTGATCGCTGTCACACACTGAACTGTGACTGGCGGCATCAACATGATTACTATTTGCAAGCACCGGCTGGACTATAACAGCGCTGTTTATGTGGTTATTGATCGCTGTGACACGCTGAACTGTGACTGGCGGCATCAACATGATTACTATTTGCAAGCACCGGCTGGACTATTACAGCGCTGTTTATGTGGTTATTGATCGCTGCCACACGCTGAACTGTGACTGGCGGCATCAACATGATTACTATTTGCAAGCACCGGCTGGACTATAACAGCGCTGTTTATGTGGTTATTGATCGATGTCACACGCTGAACTGCGACTGGCGGCATCAACATGATTACTATTCGCAAGCACCGGCTGGACTATAACAGCGCTGTTTATGTGGTTACTGATCGCTGTGACACGCTGAACTGTGACTGGCGGCATCAACATGATTACTATTCGCAAGCACCGGCTGGACTATAACAGCGCTGTTTATGTGGTTACTGATCGCTGTCACACACTGAACTGTGACTGGCGGCATCAACATGATTACTATTCGCAAGCACCGGCAGGACTATAACAGCCCTGTTTATGTGGTTACTGATCGCTGTCACACACTGAACTGTGACTGGCGGCATCAACATGATTACTATTCGCAAGCACCGGCTGGACTATAACAGCGCTGTTTATGTGGTTACTGATCGCTGTCACACGCTGAACTGTGACTGGCGGCATCAACATGATTACTATTCGCAAGCAGCGGCTGGACTATAACAGCGCTGTTTATGTGGTTATTGATCGCTGTCACACGCTGAACTGTGACTGGCGGCATCAACATGATTACTATTCGCAAGCACCGGTTGTTTATGTGGTTATTGATCGCTGTCACACGCTGAACTGTGACTGGCGGCATCAACATGATTACTATCCGCAAACACCGGCTGGACAATAACAGCGCTGTTTATGTGGTTATTGATCGCTGTCACACGCTGAACTGTGACTGGCGGCATCAACATGATTACTATTCGCAAACACCGGCTGGACTATAACAGCGCTGTTTATGTGGTTATTTAACGCTGTCACACGCTGAACAGTGACTGGCGGCATCAACATGATTACTATTTGCAAGCACCGGATGGACTATAACAGCGCTGTTTATGTGGTTACTGATCGCTGTCACACACTGAACTGTGACTGGCGGCATCAACATGATTAATATTCGCAAGCACCGGCTGGACTATAACAGCGCTGTTTATGTGGTTATTGATCGCTGTCACGCGCTGAATTGTGACTGGCGGCATCAACATGATTACTATTCGCAAGCACCGGCTGGACTATAACAGCGCTGTTTATGTGGTTACTGATCGCTGTCACACGCTGAACTGTGACTGGCGGCATCAACATGATTACTATTCGCAAGCACCGGCTGGACTATAACAGCGCTGTTTATGTGGTTATTGATCGCTGTCACACGCTGAACTGTGACTGGCGGCATCAACATGATTACTATTCGCAAACAACGGCTGGACTATAACAGCGCTGTTTATGTGGTTATTGATCGGTGTCACACGCTGAACTGTGACTGGCGGCATCAACATGATTACTATTCGCAAGCACCGGGTGGACTATAACAGCGCTGTTTATGTGGTTATTGATCGCTGTCACACACTGAACTGTGACTGGCGGCATCAACATGATTACTATTCGCAAGCACCGGCTGGACTATAACAGCGCTGTTTATGTGGTTATTGATCGCTGTCACACGCTGAACTGTGACTGGCGGCATCAACATGATTACTATTCGCAAGCACCGGCTGTTTATGTGGTTATTGATCGCTGTCACACGCTGAACTGTGACTGGCGGCATCAACATGATTACTATTCGCAAGCACCGGCTGGACCATAACAGCGCTGTTTATGTGGTTATTGATCGCTGTCACACGCTGAACTGTGACTGGCGGCATCAACATGATTACTATTTGCAAGCACCGGCTGGACTATAACAGCGCTGTTTATGTGGTTATTGATCGCTGTCACACACTGAACTGTGACTGGCGACATCAACATGATTACTATTCGCAAGCACCGGCTGGACTATAACAGCGCTGTTTATGTGGTTATTGATCGCTGTCACACGCTGAACTGTGCCTGGCGGCATCAACATGATTACTATTTGCAAGCACCGGCTGGACTATAACAGCGCTGTTTATGTGGTTATTGATCGCTGCCACACGCTGAACTGTGACTGGCGGCATCAACATGATTACTATTTGCAAGCACCGGCTGGACTATAACAGCGCTGTTTATGTGGTTATTGATCGATGTCACACGCTGAACTGCGACTGGCGGCATCAACATGATTACTATTCGCAAGCACCGACTGGACTATAACAGCGCTGTTTATGTGGTTATTGATCGCTGTCACACGCTGAACTGTGACTGGCGGCATCAACATGATTACTATTTGCAAGCACCGGCTGGACTATAACAGCGCTGTTTATGTGGTTATTGATCGCTGTCACACACTGAACTGTGACTGGCGGCATCAACATGATTACTATTCGCAAGCACCGGCTGGACTATAACAGCGCTGTTTATGTGGTTATTTGTCGCTGTCACACGCTGAACTGTGACTGGCGGCATCAACATGATTACTATTCGCAAGCACCGGCTGGACTATAACAGCGCTGTTTATGTGGTTATTGATCGCTGTCACACGCTGAACTGTGAATGGCGGCATCAACATGATTACTATTCGCATGCACCGGCTGGACTATAACAGCGCTGTTTATGTGGTTATTCATCGCTGTCACACACTGAACTGTGACTGGCGGCATCAACATGATTACTATTCGCAAGCACCAGCTGGACTATAACAGCGCTGTTTATGTGGTTATTGATCAATGTCACACACTGAACTGTGACTGGCGGCATCAACATGATTACTATTCGCAAGCACCGGCTGGACTATAACAGCGCTGTTTATGTGGTTATTGATCGCTGTCACACACTGAACTGTGACTGGCGGCATCAACATGATTACTATTCGCAAGCACCGGCTGGACTATAACACCGCTGTTTATGTGGTTATTGATCGCTGTCACATGCTGAACTGTGACTGGCGGCATCAACATGATACTATTCGCAAGCACCGGCTGAACTATAACAGCGCTGTTTATGTGGTTATTGATCGCTGTCACACGCTGAACTGTGACTGGCGGCATCAACATGATACTATTTGCAAGCACCGGCTGGACTATAACAGCGCTGTTTATGCGGTTATTGATCGCTGTCACACGCTGAACTGTGACTGGCGGCATCAACATGATTACTATTCGCAAGCACCGGCTGGACTATAACAGCCCTGTTTATGTGGTTATTGATCGCTGTCACACGCTGAACTGTGACTGGAGGCATCAACATGATTACTATTCGCAAGCACCGGCTGGACTATAACAGCGCTGTTTATGTGGTTATTGATCGCTGTCACACGCTGAACTGTGACTGGCGGCATCAACATGATACTATTCGCAAGCACCGGCTGAACTATAACAGCGCTGTTTATGTGGTTATTGATCGCTGTCACACGCTGAACTGTGGCTGGCGGCATCAACATGATACTATTTGCAAGCACCGGCTGGACTATAACAGCGCTGTTTATGTGGTTATTGATCGCTGTCACACGCTGAACTGTGACTGGCGGCATCAACATGATTACTATTCGCAAGCACCGGCTGGACTATAACAGCCCTGTTTATGTGGTTATTGATCGCTGTCACACGATGAACTGTGACTGGCGGCATCAACATGATTACTATTCGCAAGCACCGGCTGGACTATAACAGCGCTGTTTATGTGGTTATTGATCGCTGTCACAAGCTGAACTGTGACTGGCGGCATCAACATGATTACTATTCGCAAGCACCGGCTGGACTATAACAGCGCTGTTTATGTGGTTATAGATCGCTGTCACACGCTGAACTGTGACTGGCGGCATCAACATGATTACTACTCGCTAGCACCGGCTGGACTATAACAGCGCTGTTTATGTGGTTATTGATCGCTATCACACATTTAACTGTGACTGGCGGCATCAACATGATTACTATTCGCTAGCACCGGCTGGTCTATAACAGCGCTGTTTATGTGGTTATTGATCGCTGTCACACGCTGAACTGTGACTGGCGGCATCAACATGATTACTATTCGCAAGCACCGGCTGGACTATAACAGCGCTGTTTATGTGGTTATTGATCGCTGTCACACGCTGAACTGTGACTGGCGGCATCAACATGATTACTATTCGCAAGCACCGGCTGGACTATAACAGCGCTGTTTATGTGGTTATTGATCGCTGTCACACGCTGAACTGTGACTGGCGGCATCAACATGATTACTATTCGCAAGCACCGGCTGGACTATAACAGCGCTGTTTATGTGGTTATTGATCGCTGTCACACACTGAACTGTGACTGGCGGCATCAACATGATTACTATTCGCAAGCACCGGCTGGACTATAACAGCGCTGTTTATGTGGTTATTGATCGCTGTCACACGCTGAACTGTGACTGGCGGCATCAACATGATTACTATTCGCAAGCACCGGCTGGACTATAACAGCCCTGTTTATGTGGTTATTGATCGCTGTCACACGCTGAACTGTGACTGGCGGCATCAACATTATTACTATTCGCAAGCACCGGCTGGACTATAACAGCGCTGTTTATGTGGTTATTGATCGCTGTCACAAGCTGAACTGTGACTGGCGGCATCAACATGATTACTATTCGCAAGCACCGGCTGGACTATAACAGCGGTGTTTATGTGGTTATAGATCGCTGTCACACGCTGAACTGTGACTGGCGGCATCAACATGATTACTATTCGCTAGCACCGGCTGGACTATAACAGCGCTGTTTATGTGGTTATTGATCGCTGTCACACGCTGAACTGTGCCTGGCGGCATCAACATGATTACTATTCGCAAGCACCGGCTGGACTATAACAGCGCTGTTTATGTGGTTATTGATCGCTGTCACACGCTGAACTGTGACTGGCGGCATCAACATGATTACTATTTGCAAGCACCGGCTGGACTATAACAGCGCTGTTTATGTGGTTATTGATCGCTGTGACACGCTGAACTGTGACTGGCGGCATCAACATGATTACTATTCGCAATCACCGGCTGGACTATAACAGCGCTGTTTATGTGGTTATTGATCGCTGTCACACGCTGAACTGTGACTGGCGGCATCAACATGATTACTATTTGCAAGCACCGGCTGGACTATAACAGCGCTGTTTATGTGGTTATTGATCGCTGCCACACGCTGAAATGTGACTGGCGGCATCAACATGATTACTATTTGCAAGCACTGGCTGGACTATAACAGCGCTGTTTATGTGGTTATTGATCGCTGTCACACGCTGAACTGTGACTGGCGGCATCAACATGATTACTATTTGCAAGCACCGGCTGGACTATAACAGCGCTGTTTATGTGGTTATTGATCGCTGTCACACGCTGAACTGTGACTGGCGGCATCAACATGATTACTATTTGCAAGCACCGGCTGGACTATAACAGCGCTGTTTATGTGGTTATTGATCGCTGTCACACACTGAACTGTGACTGGCGGCATCAACATGATTACTATTCGCAAGCACCGGCTGGACTATAACAGCGCTGTTTATGTGGTTATTTGTCGCTGTCACACGCTGAACTGTGACTGGCGGCATCAACATGATTACTATTCGCAAGCACCGGCTGGACTATAACAGGGCTGTTTATGTGGTTATTGATCGCTGTCACACGCTGAACTGTGACTGGCGGCATCAACATGATTACTATTCGCGTGCACCGGCTGGACTATAACAGCGCTGTTCATGTGGTTATACATCGCTGTCACACACTGAACTGTGACTGGCGGCATCAACATGATTACTATTCGCAAGCACCGGCTGGACTATAACAGCGCTGTTTATGTGGTTATTGATCAATGTCACACACTGAACTGTGACTGGCGGCATCAACATGATTACTATTCGCAAGCACCGGCTGGACTATAACAGCGCTGTTTATGTGGTTAAAGATCGCTGTCACACGCTGAACTGTGACTGGCGGCATCAACATGCTTACTATTCGCAAGCACCGGCTGGGCTATAACAGCCCTGTTTATGTGGTTATTGATCGCTGTCACACGCTGAACTGTGACTGGCGGCATCAACATGATTACTATTCGCAAGCACCGGCTGGACTATAACAGCGCTGTTTATGTGGTTATTGATCGCTGTCACACGCTGAACTGTGACTGGCGGCATCAACATGATTACTATTCGCAAGCACCGGCTGGACTATAACAGCGCTGTTTATGTGGTTATTGATCGCTGTCACACGCTGAACTGCGACTGGCGGCATCAACATGATTACTATTCGCAAGCACCGGCTGTTCATGTGGTTATTGATCGCTGTCACCCGCTGAACTGTGACTGGCGGCAACAACATGATTACTATTCGCAAGCACCCGCTGTTTATGTGGTTATTGATCGCTGTCACACGCTGAACTGTGACTGGCGGCATCAACATGATTACTATTCGCAAGCACCGGCTGGACTATAACAGCGCTGTTTATGTGGTTATTGATCGCTGCCACACGCTGAACTGTGACTGGCGGCATCAACATGATTACTATTTGCAAGCACCGGCTGGACTATAACAGCGCTGTTTATGTGGTTATTGATCGCTGCCACACGCTGAACTGTGACTGGCGGCATCAACATGATTACTATTTGCAAGCACCGGCTGGACTATAACAGCGCTGTTTATGTGGTTATTGATCGATGTCACACGCTGAACTGCGACTGGCGGCATCAACATGATTACTATTCGCAAGCACCGACTGGACTATAACAGCGCTGTTTATGTGGTTATTGATCGCTGTCACACGCTGAACTGTGACTGGCGGCATCAACATGATTACTATTTGCAAGCACCGGCTGGACTATAACAGCGCTGTTTATGTGGTTATTGATCGCTGTCACACACTGAACTGTGACTGGCGGCATCAACATGATTACTATTCGCAAGCACCGGCTGGACTATAACAGCGCTGTTTATGTGGTTATTTGTCGCTGTCACACGCTGAACTGTGACTGGCGGCATCAACATGATTACTATTCGCAAGCACCGGCTGGACTATAACAGCGCTGTTTATGTGGTTATTGATCGCTGTCACACGCTGAACTGTGAATGGCGGCATCAACATGATTACTATTCGCATGCACCGGCTGGACTATAACAGCGCTGTTTATGTGGTTATTCATCGCTGTCACACACTGAACTGTGACTGGCGGCATCAACATGATTACTATTCGCAAGCACCAGCTGGACTATAACAGCGCTGTTTATGTGGTTATTGATCAATGTCACACACTGAACTGTGACTGGCGGCATCAACATGATTACTATTTGCAAGCACCGGCTGGACTATAACAGCGCTGTTTATGTGGTTATTGATCGCTGTCACACACTGAACTGTGACTGGCGGCATCAACATGATTACTATTCGCAAGCACCGGCTGGACTATAACAGCGCTGTTTATGTGGTTATTGATCGCTGTCACATGCTGAACTGTGACTGGCGGCATCAACATGATACTATTCGCAAGCACCGGCTGAACTATAACAGCGCTGTTTATGTGGTTATTGATCGCTGTCACACGCTGAACTGTGACTGGCGGCATCAACATGATACTATTTGCAAGCACCGGCTGGACTATAACAGCGCTGTTTATGTGGTTATTGATCGCTGTCACACGCTGAACTGTGACTGGCGGCATCAACATGATTACTATTCGCAAGCACCGGCTGGACTATAACAGCCCTGTTTATGTGGTTATTGATCGCTGTCACACGCTGAACTGTGACTGGTGGCATCAACATGATTACTATTCGCAAGCACCGGCTGGACTATAACAGCGCTGTTTATGTGGTTATTGATCGCTGTCACACGCTGAACTGTGACTGGCGGCATCAACATGATACTATTCGCAAGCACCGGCTGAACTATAACAGCGCTGTTTATGTGGTTATTGATCGCTGTCACACGCTGAACTGTGGCTGGCGGCATCAACATGATACTATTTGCAAGCACCGGCTGGACTATAACAGCGCTGTTTATGTGGTTATTGATCGCTGTCACACGCTGAACTGTGACTGGCGGCATCAACATGATTACTATTCGCAAGCACCGGCTGGACTATAACAGCCCTGTTTATGTGGTTATTGATCGCTGTCACACGATGAACTGTGACTGGCGGCATCAACATGATTACTATTCGCAAGCACCGGCTGGACTATAACAGCGCTGTTTATGTGGTTATTGATCGCTGTCACAAGCTGAACTGTGACTGGCGGCATCAACATGATTACTATTCGCAAGCACCGGCTGGACTATAACAGCGCTGTTTATGTGGTTATAGATCGCTGTCACACGCTGAACTGTGACTGGCGGCATCAACATGATTACTACTCGCTAGCACCGGCTGGACTATAACAGCGCTGTTTATGTGGTTATTGATCGCTATCACACATTTAACTGTGACTGGCGGCATCAACATGATTACTATTCGCTAGCACCGGCTGGTCTATAACAGCGCTGTTTATGTGGTTATTGATCGCTGTCACACGCTGAACTGTGACTGGCGGCATCAACATGATTACTATTCGCAAGCACCGGCTGGACTATAACAGCGCTGTTTATGTGGTTATTGATCGCTGTCACACGCTGAACTGTGACTGGCGGCATCAACATGATTACTATTCGCAAGCACCGGCTGGACTATAACAGCGCTGTTTATGTGGTTATTGATCGCTGTCACACGCTGAACTGTGACTGGCGGCATCAACATGATTACTATTCGCAAGCACCGGCTGGACTATAACAGCGCTGTTTATGTGGTTATTGATCGCTGTCACACACTGAACTGTGACTGGCGGCATCAACATGATTACTATTCGCAAGCACCGGCTGGACTATAACAGCGCTGTTTATGTGGTTATTGATCGCTGTCACACGCTGAACTGTGACTGGCGGCATCAACATGATTACTATTCGCAAGCACCGGCTGGACTATAACAGCCCTGTTTATGTGGTTATTGATCGCTGTCACACGCTGAACTGTGACTGGCGGCATCAACATTATTACTATTCGCAAGCACCGGCTGGACTATAACAGCGCTGTTTATGAGGTTATTGATCGCTGTCACAAGCTGAACTGTGACTGGCGGCATCAACATGATTACTATTCGCAAGCACCGGCTGGACTATAACAGCGGTGTTTATGTGGTTATAGATCGCTGTCACACGCTGAACTGTGACTGGCGGCATCAACATGATTACTATTCGCTAGCACCGGCTGGACTATAACAGCGCTGTTTATGTGGTTATTGATCGCTGTCACACGCTGAACTGTGCCTGGCGGCATCAACATGATTACTATTCGCAAGCACCGGCTGGACTATAACAGCGCTGTTTATGTGGTTATTGATCGCTGTCACACGCTGAACTGTGACTGGCGGCATCAACATGATTACTATTTGCAAGCACCGGCTGGACTATAACAGCGCTGTTTATGTGGTTATTGATCGCTGTGACACGCTGAACTGTGACTGGCGGCATCAACATGATTACTATTCGCAATCACCGGCTGGACTATAACAGCGCTGTTTATGTGGTTATTGATCGCTGTCACACGCTGAACTGTGACTGGCGGCATCAACATGATTACTATTTGCAAGCACCGGCTGGACTATAACA
Organism: Meconema thalassinum; assembly: GCA_946902985.2. NCBI lineage: Eukaryota > Metazoa > Arthropoda > Insecta > Orthoptera > Tettigoniidae > Meconema > Meconema thalassinum. Next base: position 15,863,646 of record OX336395.1, on the reverse strand, counting down.
GCGCTGTTTATGTGGTTATTGATCGCTGCCACACGCTGAAATGTGACTGGCGGCATCAACATGATTACTATTTGCAAGCACTGGCTGGACTATAACAGCGCTGTTTATGTGGTTATTGATCGCTGTCACACGCTGAACTGTGACTGGCGGCATCAACATGATTACTATTTGCAAGCACCGGCTGGACTATAACAGCGCTGTTTATGTGGTTATTGATCGCTGTCACACGCTGAACTGTGACTGGCGGCATCAACATGATTACTATTTGCAAGCACCGGCTGGACTATAACAGCGCTGTTTATGTGGTTATTGATCGCTGTCACACACTGAACTGTGACTGGCGGCATCAACATGATTACTATTCGCAAGCACCGGCTGGACTATAACAGCGCTGTTTATGTGGTTATTTGTCGCTGTCACACGCTGAACTGTGACTGGCGGCATCAACATGATTACTATTCGCAAGCACCGGCTGGACTATAACAGGGCTGTTTATGTGGTTATTGATCGCTGTCACACGCTGAACTGTGACTGGCGGCATCAACATGATTACTATTCGCGTGCACCGGCTGGACTATAACAGCGCTGTTCATGTGGTTATACATCGCTGTCACACACTGAACTGTGACTGGCGGCATCAACATGATTACTATTCGCAAGCACCGGCTGGACTATAACAGCGCTGTTTATGTGGTTATTGATCAATGTCACACACTGAACTGTGACTGGCGGCATCAACATGATTACTATTCGCAAGCACCGGCTGGACTATAACAGCGCTGTTTATGTGGTTAAAGATCGCTGTCACACGCTGATCTGTGACTGGCGGCATCAACATGCTTACTATTCGCAAGCACCGGCTGGGCTATAACAGCCCTGTTTATGTGGTTATTGATCGCTGTCACACGCTGAACTGTGACTGGCGGCATCAACATGATTACTATTCGCAAGCACCGGCTGGACTATAACAGCGCTGTTTATGTGGTTATTGATCGCTGTCACACGCTGAACTGTGACTGGCGGCATCAACATGATTACTATTCGCAAGCACCGGCTGGACTATAACAGCGCTGTTTATGTGGTTATTGATCGCTGTCACACGCTGAACTGCGACTGGCGGCATCAACATGATTACTATTCGCAAGCACCGGCTGTTCATGTGGTTATTGATCGCTGTCACCCGCTGAACTGTGACTGGCGGCAACAACATGATTACTATTCGCAAGCACCCGCTGTTTATGTGGTTATTGATCGCTGTCACACGCTGAACTGTGACTGGCGGCATCAACATGATTACTATTCGCAAGCACCGGCTGTTTATGTCGTTATTGATCGCTGTCACAGGCTGATTTGTGACTGGCGGCATCAACATGATTACTATTCGCAAGCACCGGCTGGACTATAACAGCGCTGTTTATGTGGTTATTGATCGCTGTCACAAGCTGAACTGTGACTGGCGGCATCAACATGATTACTATTCGCAAGCACCGGCTGTTCATGTGGTTATTGATCGCTGTCACCCGCTGAACTGTGACTGGCGGCAACAACATGATTACTATTCGCAAGCACCCGCTGTTTATGTGGTTATTGATCGCTGTCACACGCTGAACTGTGACTGGCGGCATCAACATGATTACTATTCGCAAGCACCGGCTGTTTATGTGGTTATTGATCGCTGTCACAGGCTGATTTGTGACTGGCGGCATCAACATGATTACTATTCGCAAGCACCGGCTGGACTATAACAGCGCTGTTTATGTGGTTATTGATCGCTGTCACACGCTGAACTGTGACTGGCGGCATCAACATTATTACAATTCGCAAGCACCGGCTGTACTATAACAGCGCTGTTTATGTGGTTATTGATCGCTGTCACACACTGAACTGTGACTGGCGGCATCAACATGATTACTATTCGCAAGCACCGGCTGGACTATAACAGCGCTGTTTATGTGAATATTGATCGCTGTCACATGCTGAACTGTGACTGGCGGCATCAACATGATACTATTCGCAAGCACCGGCTGGACTATAACAGCGCTGTTTATGTGGTTATTGATCGCTGTCACACGCTGAACTGTGACTGGCGGCATCAACATGATTACTATTCGCAAGCACCGGCTGGACTATAACAGCGCTGTTTATGTGGTTACTGATCGCTGTCACACGCTGAACTGTGACTGGCGGCATCAACATGATTACTTTTCGCAAGCACCGGCTGAACTATAACAGCGCTGTTTATGTGGTTATTGATCGCTGTCACACGCTGAACTGTGACTGGCGGCATCAACATGATACTATTTGCAAGCACCGGCTGGACTATAACAGCGCTGTTTATGTGGTTATTGATCGCTATCACACACTGAACTGTGACTGGCGGCATCAACATGATTACTATTCGCTAGCACCGGCTGGTCTATAACAGCGCTGTTTATGTGGTTATTGATCGCTGTCACACGCTGAACTGTGACTGGCGGCATCAACATGATTACTATTCGCAAGCACCGGCTGGACTATAACAGCGCTGTTTATGTGTATATTGATCGCTGTCACACGCTGAACTGTGACTGGCGGCATCAACATGATTACTATTCGCAAGCACGGGCAGGACTATAACAGCGCTGTTTATGTGGTTATAGATCGCTGTCACACGCTGAACTGTGACTGGCGGCATCAACATGATTACTATTCGCAAGCACCGGCTGGACTATAACAGCCCAGTTTATGTGGTTATTGATCGCTGTCACACGCTGAACTGTGACTGGCGGCATCAACATGATTACTATTCGCAAGCACCGGCTGGACTATAACAGCGCTGTTTATGTGTTTATTGATCGCTGTCACACGCTGAACTGTGACTGGCGGCATCAACATGATTACTATTCGCAAGCACCGGCTGGACTATAACAGCGCTGTTTATGTGTATATTGATCGCTGTCACACGCTGAACTGTGACTGGCGGCATCAACATGATTACTATTCGATAGCACCGGCTGGACTATAACAGCGCTGTTTATGTGGTTATTGATCGCTGTCACACGCTGAACTGTGACTGGCGGCATCAACATGATTACTATTCACAAGCACCGGCTGGACTATAACAGCGCTGTTTATGTGGTTATTGATCGCTGTCACACCCTGAACTGTGACTGGCGGCATCAACATGATTACTATTCGCAAGCACCGGCTGGACTATAACAGCGCTGTTTATGTGGTTATTGATCGCTGTCACATGCTGAACTGTGACTGGCGGCATCAACATGATACTATTCGCAAGCACCGGCTGGACTATAACAGCGCTGTTTATGTGGTTATTGATCGCTGTCACACGCTGAACTGTGACTGGCGGCATCAACATGATTACTATTCGCAAGCACCGGCTGGACTATAACAGCGCTGTTTATGTGGTTACTGATCGCTGTCACACGCTGAACTGTGACTGGCGGCATCAACATGATTACTATTCGCAAGCACCGGCTGAACTATAACAGCGCTGTTTATGTGGTTATTGATCGCTGTCACACGCTGAACTGTGACTGGCGGCATCAACATGATACTATTTGCAAGCACCGGCTGGACTATAACAGCGCTGTTTATGTGGTTATTGATCGCTATCACACACTGAACTGTGACTGGCGGCATCAACATGATTACTATTCGCTAGCACCGGCTGGTCTATAACAGCGCTGTTTATGAGGTTATTGATCGCTGTCACACGCTGAATTGTGACTGGCGGCATCAACATGATTACTATTCGCAAGCACCGGCTGGACTATAACAGCGCTGTTTATGTGTATATTGATCGCTGTCACACGCTGAACTGTGACTGGTGGCATCAACATGATTACTATTCGCAAGCACCGGCAGGACTATAACAGCGCTGTTTATGTGGTTATAGATCGCTGTCACACGCTGAACTGTGACTGGCGGCATCAACATGATTACTATTCGCAAGCACCGGCTGGACTATAACAGCCCTGTTTATGTGGTTATTGATCGCTGTCACACGCTGAACTGTGACTGGCGGCATCAACATGATTACTATTCGCAAGCACCGGCTGGACTATAACAGCGCTGTTTATGTGGTTATTGATCGCTGTCACACGCTGAACTGTGACTGGCGGCATCAACATGATTACTATTCGCAAGCACCGGCTGGACTATAACAGCGCTGTTTATGTGTATATTGATCGCTGTCACACGCTGAACTGTGACTGGCGGCATCAACATGATTACTATTCGATAGCACCGGCTGGACTATAACAGCGCTGTTTATGTGGTTATTGATCGCTGTCACACGCTGAACTGTGACTGGCGGCATCAACATGATTACTATTCGCAAGCACCGGCTGGACTATAACAGCGCTGTATATGTGGTTATTGATCGCTGTCACACGCTGAACTGTGACTGGCGGCATCAACATGATTACTATTCGCAAGCACCGGCTGGACTATAACAGCGCTGTTTATGTGGTTATTGATCGCTGTCACACGCTGAACTGCGACTGGCGGCATCAACATAATTACTATTCGCAAGCACCGGCTGTTTATGTGGTTATTGATCGCTGTCACACGCTGAACTGTGACTGGCGGCAACAACATGATTACTATTCGCAAGCACCCGCTGTTTATGTGGTTATTGATCGCTGTCACACGCTGAACTGTGACTGGCGGCATCAACATGATAACTATTCGCAAGCACCGGCTGTTTATGTGGTTATTGATCGCTGTCACAGGCTGAACTGTGACTGGCGGCATCAACATGATTACTATTCGCAAGCACCGGCTGGACTATAACAGCGCTGTTTATGTGGTTATTGATCGCTGTCACACGCTGAACTGTGACTGGCGGCATCAACATGATTACTATTCGCAAGCACCGGCTGGACTATAACAGCGCTGTTTATGTGGTTATTGATCGCTGTCACACGCTGAACTGTGACTGGCGGCATCAACATGATTACTATTCGCAAGCACCGGCTGGACTATAACAGCGCTGTTTATGTGGTTATTGATCGCTGTCACACGCTGAACTGTGACTGGCGGCATCAACATGATTACTATTCGCAAGCACCGGCTGTTTATGTGGTTATTGATCGCTGTCACACGCTGAACTGTGACTGGCGGCTTCAACATGATTACTATTCGCAAGCACCGGCTGGACTATAACAGCTCTGTTTATGTGGTTACTGATCGCTGTCACACACTGAACTGTGACTGGCGGCATCAACATGATTACTATTCGCAAGCACCGGCTGGACTATAACAGCCCTGTTTATGTGGTTACTGATCGCTGTCACACACTGAACTGTGACTGGCGGCATCAACATGATTACTATTCGCAAGCACCGGCTGGACTATAACAGCGCTGTTTATGTGGTTACTGATCGCTGTCACACGCTGAACTGTGACTGGCGGCATCAACATGATTTCTATTCGCAAGCACCGGCTGGACTATAACAGCGCTGTTTATGTGGTTATTGATCGCTGTCACACGCTGAACTGTGACTGGCGGCATCAACATGATTACTATTCGCAAGCACCGGCTGTTTATGTGGTTATTGATCGCTGTCACACGCTGAACTGTGACTGGCGGCATCAACATGATTACTATCCGCAAACACCGGCTGGACAATAACAGCGCTGTTTATGTGGTTATTGATCGCTGTCACACGCTGAACTGTGACTGGCGGCATCAACATGATTACTATTCGCAAACACCGGCTGGACTATAACAGCGCTGTTTATGTGGTTATTGATCGCTGTCACACGCTGAACTGTGACTGGCGGCATCAACATGATTACTATTTGCAAGCACCGGCTGGACTATAACAGCGCTGTTTATGTGGTTACTGATCGCTGTCACACACTGAACTGTGACTGGCGGCATCAACATGATTACTATTCGCAAACACCGGCTGGACTATAACAGCGCTGTTTATGTGGTTATTGATCGCTGTCACACGCTGAACTGTGACTGGCGGCATCAACATGATTACTATTCGCAAGCACCGGCTGTTTATGTGGTTATTGATCGCTGTCACACGCTGAACTGTGACTGGCGGCATCAACATGATTACTATCCGCAAACACCGGCTGGACAATAACAGCGCTGTTTATGTGGTTATTGATCGCTGTCACACGCTGAACTGTGACTGGCGGCATCAACATGATTACTATTCGCAAACACCGGCTGGACTATAACAGCGCTGTTAATGTGGTTATTGATCGCTGTCACACGCTGAACTGTGACTGGCGGCATCAACATGATTACTATTCGCAAACACCGGCTGGACTATAACAGCGCTGTTTATGTGGTTATTGATCGCTGTCACACGCTGAACTGTGACTGGCGGCATCAACATGATTACTATTCGCAAGCACCGGGTGGACTATAACAGCCCTGTTTATGTGGTTATTGATCGCTGTCACACACTGAACTGTGACTGGCGGCATCAACATGATTACTATTCGCAAGCACCGGCTGGACTATAAAAGCGCTGTTTATGTGGTTATTGATCGCTGTCACACGCTGAACTGTGACTGGCGGCATCAACATGATTACTATTCGCAAGCACCGGCTGGACTATAACAGCGCTGTTTATGTGGTTATTGATCGCTGTCACACGCTGAACTGTGACTGGCGGCATCAACATGATTACTATTCGCAAGCACCGGCTGGACTATAACAGCGTTGTTTATGTGGTTATTGATCGCTGTCACACGCTGAACTGTGACTGGCGGCATCAACATGATTACTATTTGCAAGCACCGGCTGGACTATAACAGCGCTGTTTATGTGGTTATTGATCGCTGTCACACACTGAACTGTGACTGGCGGCATCAACATGATTACTATTCGCAAGCACCGGCTGGACTATAACAGCGCTGTTTATGTGGTTATTGATCGCTGTCACACGCTGAACTGTGACTGGTGGCATCAACATGATTACTATTCGCAAGCACCGACTGGACTATAACAGCCCTGTTTATGTGGTTATTGATCGCTGTCACACGCTGAACTGTGACTGGCGGCATCAACATGATTACTATTCGCAAGCACCGGCTGTTTATGTGGTTATTGATCGCTGTCACACGCTGAACTGTGACTGGCGGCATCAACATGATTACTATTCGCAAGCACCGGCTGGACTATAACAGCGCTGTTTATGTGGTTATTGATCGCTGTCACACGCTGAACTGTGACTGGCGGCATCAACATGATTACTATTTGCAAGCACCGGCTGGACTATAACAGCGCTGTTTATGTGGTTATTGATCGCTGTCACACACTGAACTGTGACTGGCGGCATCAACATGATTACTATTCGCAAGCACCGGCTGGACTATAACAGCGCTGTTTATGTGGTTATTGATCGCTGTCACACGCTGAACTGTGCTTGGCGGCATCAACATGATTACTATTTGCAAGCACAGGCTGGACTATAACAGCGCTGTTTATGTGGTTATTGAACGCTGCCACACGCTGAACTGTGACTGGCGGCATCAACATGATTACTATTTGCAAGCACCGGCTGGACTATAACAGCGCTGTTTATGTGGTTATTGATCGATGTCACACGCTGAACTGCGACTGGCGGCATCAACATGATTACTATTCGCAAGCACCGGCTGGACTATAACAGCGCTGTTTATGTGGTTATTGATCGCTGTCACACGCTGAACTGTGACTGGCGGCATCAACATGATTACTATTTGCAAGCACCGGCTTGACTATAACAGTGCTGTTTATGTGGTTATTGATCGCTGTCACACACTGAACTGTGACTGGCGGCATCAACATGATTACTATTCGCAAGCACCGGCTGGACTATAACAGCGCTGTTTATGTGGTTATTTGTCGCTGTCACACGCTGAACTGTGACTGGCGGCATCAACATGATTACTATTCGCAAGCACCGGCTGGACTATAACAGCGCTGTTTATGTGGTTATTGATCGCTGTCACACGCTGAACTGTGACTGGCGGCATCAACATGATTACTATTCGCATGCACCGGCTGGAGTATAACAGCGCTGTTTATGTTGTTATTCATCGCTGTCACACACTGAACTGTGACTGGCGGCATCAACATGATTACTATTCGCAAGCACCAGCTGGACTATAACAGCGCTGTTTATGTGGTTATTGATCAATGTCACACACTGAACTGTGACTGGCGGCATCAACATGATTACTATTCCAAGCACCGGCTGGACTATAACAGCGCTGTTTATGTGGTTATTGATCGCTGTCACACACTGAACTGTGACTGGCGGCATCAACATGATTACTATTCGCAAGCACCGGCTGGACTATAACAGCGCTGTTTATGTGGTTATTGATCGCTGTCACATGCTGAACTGTGACTGGCGGCATCAACATGATACTATTCGCAAGCACCGGCTGAACTATAACAGCGCTGTTTATGTGGTTATTGATCGCTGTCACACGCTGAACTGTGACTGGCGGCATCAACATGATACTATTTGCAAGCACCGGCTGGACTATAACAGCGCTGTTTATGTGGTTATTGATCGCTGTCACACGCTGAACTGTGACTGGCGGCATCAACATGATTACTATTCGCAAGCACCGGCTGGACTATAACAGCCCTGTTTATGTGGTTATTGATCGCCGTCACACGCTGAACTGTGACTGGCGGCATCAACATGATTACTATTCGCAAGCACCGACTGGACTATAACAGCGCTGTTTATGTGGTTATTGATCGCTGTCACACGCTGAACTGTGACTGGCGGCATCAACATGATACTATTCGCAAGCACCGGCTGAACTATAACAGCGCTGTTTATGTGGTTATTGATCGCTGTCACACGCTGAACTGTGACTGGCGGCATCAACATGATACTATTTGCAAGCACCGGCTGGACTATAACAGCGCTTTTTATGTGGTTATTGATCGCTGTCACACGCTGAACTGTGACTGGCGGCATCAACATGATTACTATTCGCAAGCACCGGCTGGACTATAACAGCCCTGTTTATGTGGTTATTGATCGCTGTCACACGCTGAAATGTGACTGGCGGCATCAACATGATTACTATTCGCAAGCACCGGCTGGACTATAACAGCGCTGTTTATGTGGTTATTGATCGCTGTCACAAGCTGAACTGTGACTGGCGGCATCAACATGATTACTATTCGCAAGCACCGGCTGGACTATAACAGCGCTGTTTATGTGGTTATAGATCGCTGTCACACGCTGAACTGTGACTGGCGGCATCAACATGATTACTACTCGCTAGCACCGGCTGGACTATAACAGCGCTGTTTATGTGGTCATTGATCGCTATCACACATTGAACTGTGACTGGCGGCATCAACATGATTACTATTCGCTAGCACCGGCTGGTCTATAACAGCGCTGTTTATGTGGTTATTGATCGCTGTCACACGCTGAACTGTGACTGGCGGCATCAACATGATTACTATTCGCAAGCACCGGCTGGACTATAACAGCGCTGTTTATGTGGTTATTGATCGCTGTCACACGCTGAACTGTGACTGGCGGCATCAACATGATTACTATTCGAAAGCACCGGCTGGACTATAACAGCGCTGTTTATGTGGTTATTGATCGCTGTCACACGCTGAACTGTGACTGGCGGCATCAACATGATTACTATTCGCAAGCACCGGCTGGACTATAACAGCGCTGTTTATGTGGTTATTGATCGCTGTCACACACTGAACTGTGACTGGCGGCATCAACATGATTACTATTCGCAAGCACCGGCTGGACTATAACAGCGCTGTTTATGTGGTTATTGATCGCTGTCACACGCTGAACTGTGACTGGCGGCATCAACATGATTACTATTCGCAAGCACCGGCTGGACTATAACAGCCCTGTTTATGTGGTTATTGATCGCTGTCACACGCTGAACTGTGACTGGCGGCATCAACATTATTACTATTCGCAAGCACCGGCTGGACTATAACAGCGCTGTTTATGTGGTTATTGATCGCTGTCACAAGCTGAACTGTGACTGGCGGCATCAACATGATTACTATTCGCAAGCACCGGCTGGACTATAACAGCGCTGTTTATGTGGTTATAGATCGCTGTCACACGCTGAACTGTGACTGGCGGCATCAACATGATTACTATTCGCTAGCACCGGCTGGACTATAACAGCCCTGTTTATGTGGTTACTGATCGCTGTCACACGCTGAACTGTGACTGGCGGCATCAACATGATTACTATTTGCAAGCACCGGCTGGACTATAACAGCGCTGTTTATGTGGTTATTGATCGATGTCACACGCTGAACTGCGACTGGCGGCATCAACATGATTACTATTCGCAAGCACCGGCTGGACTATAACAGCGCTGTTTATGTGGTTATTGATCGCTGTCACACGCTGAACTGTGACTGGCGGCATCAACATGATTACTATTTGCAAGCACCGGCTGGACTATAACAGCGCTGTTTATGTGGTTATTGATCGCTGTCACACACTGAACTGTGACTGGCGGCATCAACATGATTACTATTCGCAAGCACCGGCTGGACTATAACAGCGCTGTTTATGTGGTTATTTGTCGCTGTCACACGCTGAACTGTGACTGGCGGCATCAACATGATTACTATTCGCAAGCACCGGCTGGACTATAACAGCGCTGTTTATGTGGTTATTGATCGCTGTCACACGCTGAACTGTGACTGGCGGCATCAACATGATTACTATTCGCATGCACCGGCTGGACTATAACAGCGCTGTTTATGTGGTTATTCATCGCTGTCACACACTGAACTGTGACTGGCGGCATCAACATGATTACTATTCGCAAGCACCAGCTGGACTATAACAGCGCTGTTTATGTGGTTATTGATCAATGTCACACACTGAACTGTGACTGGCGGCATCAACATGATTACTATTCGCAAGCACCGGCTGGACTATAACAGCGCTGTTTATGTGGTTATTGATCGCTGTCACACACTGAACTGTGACTGGCGGCATCAACATGATTACTATTCGCAAGCACCGGCTGGACTATAACAGCGCTGTTTATGTGGTTATTGATCGCTGTCACATGCTGAACTGTGACTGGCGGCATCAACATGATACTATTCGCAAGCACCGGCTGAACTATAACAGCGCTGTTTATGTGGTTATTGATCGCTGTCACACGCTGAACTGTGACTGGCGGCATCAACATGATACTATTTGCAAGCACCGGCTGGACTATAACAGCGCTGTTTATGTGGTTATTGATCGCTGTCACACGTTGAACTGTGACTGGCGGCATCAACATGATTACTATTCGCAAGCACCGGCTGGACTATAACAGCCCTGTTTATGTGGTTATTGATCGCTGTCACACGCTGAACTGTGACTGGCGGCATCAACATGATTACTATTCGCAAGCACCGGCTGGACTATAACAGCGCTGTTTATGTGGTTATTGATCGCTGTCACACGCTGAACTGTGACTGGCGGCATCAACATGATACTATTCGCAAGCACCGGCTGAACTATAACAGCGCTGTTTATGTGGTTATTGATCGCTGTCACACGCTGAACTGTGACTGGCGGCATCAACATGATACTATTTGCAAGCACCGGCTGGACTATAACAGCGCTGTTTATGTGGTTATTGATCGCTGTCACACGCTGAACTGTGACTGGCGGCATCAACATGATTACTATTCGCAAGCACCGGCTGGACTATAACAGCCCTGTTTATGTGGTTATTGATCGCTGTCACACGCTGAACTGTGACTGGCGGCATCAACATGATTACTATTCGCAAGCACCGGCTGGACTATAACAGCGCTGTTTATGTGGTTATTGATCGCTGTCACAAGCTGAACTGTGACTGGCGGCATCAACATGATTACTATTCGCAAGCACCGGCTGGACTATAACAGCGCTGTTTATGTGGTTATAGATCGCTGTCACACGCTGAACTGTGACTGGCGGCATCAACATGATTACTACTCGCTAGCACCGGCTGGACTATAACAGCGCTGTTTATGTGGTTATTGATCGCTATCACACATTGAACTGTGACTGGCGGCATCAACATGATTACTATTCGCTAGCACCGGCTGGTCTATAACAGCGCTGTTTATGTGGTTATTGATCGCTGTCACACGCTGAACTGTGACTGGCGGCATCAACATGATTACTATTCGCAAGCACCGGCTGGACTATAACAGCGCTGTTTATGTGGTTATTGATCGCTGTCACACGCTGAACTGTGACTGGCGGCATCAACATGATTACTATTCGCAAGCACCGGCTGGACTATAACAGCGCTGTTTATGTGGTTATTGATCGCTGTCACACGCTGAACTGTGACTGGCGGCATCAACATGATTACTATTCGCATGTACCGGCTGTTTATGTGGTTATTGATCGCTGTCACAGGCTGATTTGTGACTGGCGGCATCAACATGATTACTATTCGCAAGCACCGGCTGGACTATAACAGCGCTGTTTATGTGGTTATTGATCGCTGTGACACGCTGAACTGTGACTGGCGGCATCAACATTATTACTATTCGCAAGCACCGGCTGGACTATAACAGCGCTGTTTATGTGGTTATTGATCGCTGTCACACGCTGAACTGTGACTGGCGGCATCAACATGATTACTATTCGCAAGCACCGGCTGGACTATAACAGCGCTGTTTATGTGGTTATTGATCGCTGTCACACGCTGAACTGTGACTGGCGGCATCAACATGATTACTATTCGCAAGCACCGGCTGGACTATAACAGCGCTGTTTATGTGGTTATTGATCGCTGTCACACGCTTAACGGTGACTGGCGGCATCAACATGATTACTATTCGCAAGCACCGGCTGTTTATGTGGTTATTGATCGCTGTCACACGCTGAACTGTGACTGGCGGCTTCAACATGATTACTATTCGCAAGCACCGGCTGGACTATAACAGCGCTGTTTATGTGGTTACTGATCGCTGTCACACACTGAACTGTGACTGGCGGCATCAACATGATTACTATCGCAAGCACCGGCTGGACTATAACAGCCCTGTTTATGTGGTTACTGATCGCTGTCACACACTGAACTGTGACTGGCGGCATCAACATGATTACTATTCGCAAGCACCGGCTGGACTATAACAGCGCTGTTTATGTGGTTACTGATCGCTGTCACACGCTGAACTGTGACTGGCGGCATCAACATGATTACTATTCGCAAGCACCGGCTGGACTATAACAGCGCTGTTTATGTGGTTATTGATCGCTGTCACACGCTGAACTGTGACTGGCGGCATCAACATGATTACTATTCGCAAGCACCGGCTGTTTATGTGGTTATTGATCGCTGTCACACGCTGAACTGTGACTGGCGGCATCAACATGATTACTATTCGCATGCACCGGCTGGACTATAACAGCGCTGTTTATGTGGTTATTCATCGCTGTCACACACTGAACTGTGACTGGCGGCATCAACATGATTACTATTCGCAAGCACCGGCTGGACAATAACAGCGCTGTTTATGTGGTTATTGATCAATGTCACACACTGAACTGTGACTGGCGGCATCAACATGATTACTATTCGCAAGCACCGGCTGGACTATAACAGCGCTGTTTATGTGGTTATTGATCGCTGTCACACACTGAACTGTGACTGGCGGCATCAACATGATTACTATTCGCAAGCACCGGCTGGACTATAACAGCGCTGTTTATGTGGTTATTGATCGCTGTCACATGCTGAACTGTGACTGGCGGCATCAACATGATACTATTCGCAAGCACCGGCTGGACTATAACAGCGCTGTTTATGTGGTTATTGATCGCTGTCACACGCTGAACTGTGACTGGCGGCATCAACATGATTACTATTCGCAAGCACCGGCTGGACTATAACAGCGCTGTTTATGTGGTTACTGATCGCTGTCACACGCTGAACTGTGACTGGCGGCATCAACATGATTACTATTCGCAAGCACCGGCTGAACTATAACAGCGCTGTTTATGTGGTTATTGATCGCTGTCACACGCTGAACTGTGACTGGCGGCATCAACATGATACTATTTGCAAGCACCGGCTGGACTATAACAGCGCTGTTTATGTGGTTATTGATCGCTATCACACACTGAACTGTGACTGGCGGCATCAACATGATTACTATTCGCTAGCACCGGCTGGTCTATAACAGCGCTGTTTATGTGGTTATTGATCGCTGTCACACGCTGAACTGTGACTGGCGGCATCAACATGATTACTATTCGCAAGCACCGGCTGGACTATAACAGCGCTGTTTATGTGTATATTGATCGCTGTCACACGCTGAACTGTGACTGGCGGCATCAACATGATTACTATTCGCAAGCACCGGCAGGACTATAACAGCGCTGTTTATGTGGTTATAGATCGCTGTCACACGCTGAACTGTGACTGGCGGCATCAACATGATTACTATTCGCAAGCACCGGCTGGACTATAACAGCCCTGTTTATGTGGTTATTGATCGCTGTCACACGCTGAACTGTGACTGGCGGCATCAACATGATTACTATTCGCAAGCACCGGCTGGACTATAACAGCGCTGTTTATGTGGTTATTGAACGCTGTCACACGCTGAACTGTGACTGGCGGCATCAACATGATTACTATTCGCAAGCACCGGCTGGACTATAACAGCGCTGTTTATGTGTATATTGATCGCTGTCACACGCTGAACTGTGACTGGCGGCATCAACATGATTACTATTCGATAGCACCGGCTGGACTATAACAGCGCTGTTTATGTGGTTATTGATCGCTGTCACACGCTGAACTGTGACTGGCGGCATCAACATGATTACTATTCGCAAGCACCGGCTGGACTATAACAGCGCTGTATATGTGGTTATTGATCGCTGTCACACGCTGAACTGTGACTGGCGGCATCAACATGATTACTATTCGCAAGCACCGGCTGGACTATAACAGCGCTGTTTATGTGGTTATTGATCGCTGTCACACGCTGAACTGCGACTGGCGGCATCAACATGATTACTATTCGCAAGCACCGGCTGTTTATGTGGTTATTGATCGCTGTCACACGCTGAACTGTGACTGGCGGCAACAACATGATTACTATTCGCAAGCACCCGCTGTTTATGTGGTTATTGATCGCTGTCACACGCTGAACTGTGACTGGCGGCATCAACATGATTACTATTCGCAAGCACCGGCTGTTTATGTGGTTATTGATCGCTGTCACAGGCTGATTTGTGACTGGCGGCATCAACATGATTACTATTCGCAAGCACCGGCTGGACTATAACAGCGCTGTTTATGTGGTTATTGATCGCTGTGACACGCTGAACTGTGACTGGCGGCATCAACATTATTACTATTCGCAAGCACCGGCTGGACTATAACAGCGCTGTTTATGTGGTTATTGATCGCTGTCACACGCTGAACTGTGACTGGCGGCATCAACATGATTACTATTCGCAAGCACCGGCTGGACTATAACAGCGCTGTTTATGTGGTTATTGATCGCTGTCACACGCTGAACTGTGACTGGCGGCATCAACATGATTACTATTCGCAAGCACCGGCTGGACTATAACAGCGCTGTTTATGTGGTTATTGATCGCTGTCACACGCTTAACGGTGACTGGCGGCATCAACATGATTACTATTCGCAAGCACCGGCTGTTTATGTGGTTATTGATCGCTGTCACACGCTGAACTGTGACTGGCGGCTTCAACATGATTACTATTCGCAAGCACCGGCTGGACTATAACAGCGCTGTTTATGTGGTTACTGATCGCTGTCACACACTGAACTGTGACTGGCGGCATCAACATGATTACTATTCGCAAGCACCGGCTGGACTATAACAGCCCTGTTTATGTGGTTACTGATCGCTGTCACACACTGAACTGTGACTGGCGGCATCAACATGATTACTATTCGCAAGCACCGGCTGGACTATAACAGCGCTGTTTATGTGGTTACTGATCGCTGTCACACGCTGAACTGTGACTGGCGGCATCAACATGATTACTATTCGCAAGCACCGGCTGGACTATAACAGCGCTGTTTATGTGGTTATTGATCGCTGTCACAAGCTGAACTGTGACTGGCGGCATCAACATGATTACTATTCGCAAGCACCGGCTGTTTATGTGGTTATTGATCGCTGTCACACGCTGAACTGTGACTGGCGGCATCAACATGATTACTATTCGCATGCACCGGCTGGACTATAACAGCGCTGTTTATGTGGTTATTCATCGCTGTCACACACTGAACTGTGACTGGCGGCATCAACATGATTACTATTCGCAAGCACCGGCTGGACAATAACAGCGCTGTTTATGTGGTTATTGATCAATGTCACACACTGAACTGTGACTGGCGGCATCAACATGATTACTATTCGCAAGCACCGGCTGGACTATAACAGCGCTGTTTATGTGGTTATTGATCGCTGTCACACACTGAACTGTGACTGGCGGCATCAACATGATTACTATTCGCAAGCACCGGCTGGACTATAACAGCGCTGTTTATGTGGTTATTGATCGCTGTCACATGCTGAACTGTGACTGGCGGCATCAACATGATACTATTCGCAAGCACCGGCTGGACTATAACAGCGCTGTTTATGTGGTTATTGATCGCTGTCACACGCTGAACTGTGACTGGCGGCATCAACATGATTACTATTCGCAAGCACCGGCTGGACTATAACAGCGCTGTTTATGTGGTTACTGATCGCTGTCACACGCTGAACTGTGACTGGCGGCATCAACATGATTACTATTCGCAAGCACCGGCTGAACTATAACAGCGCTGTTTATGTGGTTATTGATCGCTGTCACACGCTGAACTGTGACTGGCGGCATCAACATGATACTATTTGCAAGCACCAGCTGGACTATAACAGCGCTGTTTATGTGGTTATTGATCGCTATCACACACTGAACTGTGACTGGCGGCATCAACATGATTACTATTCGCTAGCACCGGCTGGTCTATAACAGCGCTGTTTATGTGGTTATTGATCGCTGTCACACGCTGAACTGTGACTGGCGGCATCAACATGATTACTATTCGCAAGCACCAGCTGGACAATAACAGCGCTGTTTATGTGTATATTGATCGCTGTCACACGCTGAACTGTGACTGGCGGCATCAACATGATTACTATTCGCAAGCACCGGCAGGACTATAACAGCGCTGTTTATGTGGTTATAGATCGCTGTCACACGCTGAACTGTGACTGGCGGCATCAACATGATTACTATTCGCAAGCACCGGCTGGACTATAACAGCCCTGTTTATGTGGTTATTGATCGCTGTCACACGCTGAACTGTGACTGGCGGCATCAACATGATTACTATTCGCAAGCACCGGCTGGACTATAACAGCGCTGTTTATGTGGTTATTGATCGCTGTCACACGCTGAACTGTGACTGGCGGCATCAACATGATTACTATTCGCAAGCACCGGCTGGACTATAACAGCGCTGTTTATGTGTATATTGATCGCTGTCACACGCTGAACTGTGACTGGCGGCATCAACATGATTACTATTCGATAGCACCGGCTGGACTATAACAGCGCTGTTTATGTGGTTATTGATCGCTGTCACACGCTGAACTGTGACTGGCGGCATCAACATGATTACTATTCGCAAGCACCGGCTGGACTATAACAGCGCTGTATATGTGGTTATTGATCGCTGTCACACGCTGAACTGTGACTGGCGGCATCAACATGATTACTATTCGCAAGCACCGGCTGGACTATAACAGCGCTGTTTATGTGGTTATTGATCGCTGTCACACGCTGAACTGCGACTGGCGGCATCAACATGATTACTATTCGCAAGCACCGGCTGTTTATGTGGTTATTGATCGCTGTCACACGCTGAACTGTGACTGGCGGCAACAACATGATTACTATTCGCAAGCACCCGCTGTTTATGTGGTTATTGATCGCTGTCACACGCTGAACTGTGACTGGCGGCATCAACATGATTACTATTCGCAAGCACCGGCTGTTTATGTGGTTATTGATCGCTGTCACAGGCTGAACTGTGACTGGCGGCATCAACATGATTACTATTCGCAAGCACCGGCTGGACTATAACAGCGCTGTTTATGTGGTTATTGATCGGTGTCACACGCTGAACTGTGACTGGCGGCATCAACATGATTACTATTCGCAAGCACCGGCTGGACTATAACAGCGCTGTTTTTGTGGTTATTGATCGCTGTCACACGCTGAACTGTGACTGGCGGCATCAACATGATTACTATTCGCAAGCACCGGCTGGACTATAACAGCGCTGTTTATGTGGTTATTGATCGCTGTCACACGCTTAACTGTGACTGGCGGCATCAACATGATTACTATTCGCAAGCACCGGCTGTTTATGTGGTTATTGATCGCTGTCACACGCTGAACTGTGACTGGCGGCTTCAACATGATTACTATTCGCAAGCACCGGCTGGACTATAACAGCTCTGTTTATGTGGTTACTGATCGCTGTCACACACTGAACTGTGACTGGCGGCATCAACATGATTACTATTCGCAAGCACCGGCTGGACTATAACAGCCCTGTTTATGTGGTTACTGATCGCTGTCACACACTGAACTGTGACTGGCGGCATCAACATGATTACTATTCGCAAGCACCGGCTGGACTATAACAGCGCTGTTTATGTGGTTACTGATCGCTGTCACACGCTGAACTGTGACTGGCGGCATCAACATGATTACTATTCGCAAGCACCGGCTGGACTATAACAGCGCTGTTTATGTGGTTATTGATCGCTGTCACACGCTGAACTGTGACTGGCGGCATCAACATGATTACTATTCGCAAGCACCGGCTGTTTATGTGGTTATTGATCGCTGTCACACGCTGAACTGTGACTGGCGGCATCAACATGATTACTATTCGCAAGCACCGGCTGGACTATAACAGCGCTGTTTTTGTGGTTATTGATCGCTGTCACACGCTGAACTGTGACTGGCGGCATCAACATGATTACTATTCGCAAGCACCGGCTGGACTATAACAGCGCTGTTTATGTGGTTATTGATCGCTGTCACACGCTTAACTGTGACTGGCGGCATCAACATGATTACTATTCGCAAGCACCGGCTGGACTATAACAGCGCTGTTTTTGTGGTTATTGATCGCTGTCACACGCTGAACTGTGACTGGCGGCATCAACATGATTACTATTCGCAAGCACCGGCTGGACTATAACAGCGCTGTTTATGTGGTTACTGATCGCTGTCACACGCTGAACTGTGACTGGCGGCATCAACATGATTACTATTCGCAAGCACCGGCTGGACTATAACAGCGCTGTTTATGTGGTTATTGATCGCTGTCACATGCTGAACTGTGACTGGCGGCATCAACATGATACTATTCGCAAGCACCGGCTGGACTATAACAGCGCTGTTTATGTGGTTATTGATCGCTGTCACACGCTGAACTGTGACTGGCGGCATCAACATGATTACTATTCGCAAGCACCTGCTGGACTATAACAGCGCTGTTTATGTGGTTACTGATCGCTGTCACACGCTGAACTGTGACTGGCGGCATCAACATGATTACTATTCGCAAGCACCGGCTGAACTATAACAGCGCTGTTTATGTGGTTATTGATCGCTGTCACACGCTGAACTGTGACTGGCGGCATCAACATGATACTATTTGCAAGCACCGGCTGGACTATAACAGCGCTGTTTATGTGGTTATTGATCGCTATCACACACTGAACTGTGACTGGCGGCATCAACATGATTACTATTCGCTAGCACCGGCTGGTCTATAACAGCGCTGTTTATGTGGTTATTGATCGCTGTCACACGCTGAACTGTGACTGGCGGCATCAACATGATTACTATTCGCAAGCACCGGCTGGACTATAACAGCGCTGTTTATGTGTATATTGATCGCTGTCACACGCTGAACTGTGACTGGCGGCATCAACATGATTACTATTCGCAAGCACCGGCAGGACTATAACAGCGCTGTTTATGTGGTTATAGATCGCTGTCACACGCTGAACTGTGACTGGCGGCATCAACATGATTACTATTCGCAGGCACCGGCTGGACTATAACAGCCCTGTTTATGTGGTTATTGATCGCTGTCACACGCTGAACTGTGACTGGCGGCATCAACATGATTACTATTCGCAAGCACCGGCTGGACTATAACAGCGCTGTTTATGTGGTTACTGATCGCTGTCACACGCTGAACTGTGACTGGCGGCATCAACATGATTACTATTCGCAAGCACCGGCTGGACTATAACAGCGCTGTTTATGTGGTTATTGATCGCTGTCACAAGCTGAACTGTGACTGGCGGCATCAACATGATTACTATTCGCAAGCACCGGCTGTTTATGTGGTTATTGATCGCTGTCACACGCTGAACTGTGACTGGCGGCATCAACATGATTACTATTCGCATGCACCGGCTGGACTATAACAGCGCTGTTTATGTGGTTATTCATCGCTGTCACACACTGAACTGTGACTGGCGGCATCAACATGATTACTATTCGCAAGCACCGGCTGGACAATAACAGCGCTGTTTATGTGGTTATTGATCAATGTCACACACTGAACTGTGACTGGCGGCATCAACATGATTACTATTCGCAAGCACCGGCTGGACTATAACAGCGCTGTTTATGTGGTTATTGATCGCTGTCACATGCTGAACTGTGACTGGCGGCATCAACATGATACTATTCGCAAGCACCGGCTGGACTATAACAGCGCTGTTTATGTGGTTATTGATCGCTGTCACACGCTGAACTGTGACTGGCGGCATCAACATGATTACTATTCGCAAGCACCGGCTGGACTATAACAGCGCTGTTTATGTGGTTACTGATCGCTGTCACACGCTGAACTGTGACTGGCGGCATCAACATGATTACTATTCGCAAGCACCGGCTGAACTATAACAGCGCTGTTTATGTGGTTATTGATCGCTGTCACACGCTGAACTGTGACTGGCGGCATCAACATGATACTATTTGCAAGCACCGGCTGGACTATAACAGCGCTGTTTATGTGGTTATTGATCGCTATCACACACTGAACTGTGACTGGCGGCATCAACATGATTACTATTCGCTAGCACCGGCTGGTCTATAACAGCGCTGTTTATGTGGTTATTGATCGCTGTCACACGCTGAACTGTGACTGGCGGCATCAACATGATTACTATTCGCAAGCACCGGCTGGACAATAACAGCGCTGTTTATGTGTATATTGATCGCTGTCACACGCTGAACTGTGACTGGCGGCATCAACATGATTACTATTCGCAAGCACCGGCAGGACTATAACAGCGCTGTTTATGTGGTTATAGATCGCTGTCACACGCTGAACTGTGACTGGCGGCATCAACATGATTACTATTCGCAAGCACCGGCTGGACTATAACAGCCCTGTTTATGTGGTTATTGATCGCTGTCACACGCTGAACTGTGACTGGCGGCATCAACATGATTACTATTCGCAAGCACCGGCTGGACTATAACAGCGCTGTTTATGTGGTTATTGATCGCTGTCACACGCTGAACTGTGACTGGCGGCATCAACATGATTACTATTCGCAAGCACCGGCTGGACTATAACAGCGCTGTTTATGTGTATATTGATCGCTGTCACACGCTGAACTGTGACTGGCGGCATCAACATGATTACTATTCGATAGCACCGGCTGGACTATAACAGCGCTGTTTATGTGGTTATTGATCGCTGTCACACGCTGAACTGTGACTGGCGGCATCAACATGATTACTATTCGCAAGCACCGGCTGGACTATAACAGCGCTGTATATGTGGTTATTGATCGCTGTCACACGCTGAACTGTGACTGGCGGCATCAACATGATTACTATTCGCAAGCACCGTCTGGACTATAACAGCGCTGTTTATGTGGTTATTGATCGCTGTCACACGCTGAACTGCGACTGGCGGCATCAACATGATTACTATTCGCAAGCACCGGCTGTTTATGTGGTTATTGATCGCTGTCACACGCTGAACTGTGACTGGCGGCAACAACATGATTACTATTCGCAAGCACCCGCTGTTTATGTGGTTATTGATCGCTGTCACACGCTGAACTGTGACTGGCGGCATCAACATGATTACTATTCGCAAGCACCGGCTGTTTATGTGGTTATTGATCGCTGTCACAGGCTGAACTGTGACTGGCGGCATCAACATGATTACTATTCGCAAGCACCGGCTGGACTATAACAGCGCTGTTTATGTGGTTATTGATCGCTGTCACACGCTGAACTGTGACTGGCGGCATCAACATGATTACTATTCGCAAGCACCGGCTGGACTATAACAGCGCTGTTTTTGTGGTTATTGATCGCTGTCACACGCTGAACTGTGACTGGCGGCATCAACATGATTACTATTCGCAAGCACCGGCTGGACTATAACAGCGCTGTTTATGTGGTTATTGATCGCTGTCACACGCTTAACTGTGACTGGCGGCATCAACATGATTACTATTCGCAAGCACCGGCTGTTTATGTGGTTATTGATCGCTGTCACACGCTGAACTGTGACTGGCGGCTTCAACATGATTACTATTCGCAAGCACCGGCTGGACTATAACAGCTCTGTTTATGTGGTTACTGATCGCTGTCACACACTGAACTGTGACTGGCGGCATCAACATGATTACTATTCGCAAGCACCGGCTGGACTATAACAGCCCTGTTTATGTGGTTACTGATCGCTGTCACACACTGAACTGTGACTGGCGGCATCAACATGATTACTATTCGCAAGCACCGGCTGGACTATAACAGCGCTGTTTATGTGGTTACTGATCGCTGTCACACGCTGAACTGTGACTGGCGGCATCAACATGATTACTATTCGCAAGCACCGGCTGGACTATAACAGCGCTGTTTATGTGGTTATTGATCGCTGTCACACGCTGAACTGTGACTGGCGGCATCAACATGATTACTATTCGCAAGCACCGGCTGTTTATGTGGTTATTGATCGCTGTCACACGCTGAACTGTGACTGGCGGCATCAACATGATTACTATTCGCAAGCACCGGCTGGACTATAACAGCGCTGTTTTTGTGGTTATTGATCGCTGTCACACGCTGAACTGTGACTGGCGGCATCAACATGATTACTATTCGCAAGCACCGGCTGGACTATAACAGCGCTGTTTATGTGGTTATTGATCGCTGTCACACGCTTAACTGTGACTGGCGGCATCAACATGATTACTATTCGCAAGCACCGGCTGGACTATAACAGCGCTGTTTTTGTGGTTATTGATCGCTGTCACACGCTGAACTGTGACTGGCGGCATCAACATGATTACTATTCGCAAGCACCGGCTGGACTATAACAGCGCTGTTTATGTGGTTACTGATCGCTGTCACACGCTGAACTGTGACTGGCGGCATCAACATGATTACTATTCGCAAGCACCGGCTGGACTATAACAGCGCTGTTTATGTGGTTATTGATCGCTGTCACATGCTGAACTGTGACTGGCGGCATCAACATGATACTATTCGCAAGCACCGGCTGGACTATAACAGCGCTGTTTATGTGGTTATTGATCGCTGTCACACGCTGAACTGTGACTGGCGGCATCAACATGATTACTATTCGCAAGCACCTGCTGGACTATAACAGCGCTGTTTATGTGGTTACTGATCGCTGTCACACGCTGAACTGTGACTGGCGGCATCAACATGATTACTATTCGCAAGCACCGGCTGAACTATAACAGCGCTGTTTATGTGGTTATTGATCGCTGTCACACGCTGAACTGTGACTGGCGGCATCAACATGATACTATTTGCAAGCACCGGCTGGACTATAACAGCGCTGTTTATGTGGTTATTGATCGCTATCACACACTGAACTGTGACTGGCGGCATCAACATGATTACTATTCGCTAGCACCGGCTGGTCTATAACAGCGCTGTTTATGTGGTTATTGATCGCTGTCACACGCTGAACTGTGACTGGCGGCATCAACATGATTACTATTCGCAAGCACCGGCTGGACTATAACAGCGCTGTTTATGTGTATATTGATCGCTGTCACACGCTGAACTGTGACTGGCGGCATCAACATGATTACTATTCGCAAGCACCGGCAGGACTATAACAGCGCTGTTTATGTGGTTATAGATCGCTGTCACACGCTGAACTGTGACTGGCGGCATCAACATGATTACTATTCGCAGGCACCGGCTGGACTATAACAGCCCTGTTTATGTGGTTATTGATCGCTGTCACACGCTGAACTGTGACTGGCGGCATCAACATGATTACTATTCGCAAGCACCGGCTGGACTATAACAGCGCTGTTTATGTGGTTATTGATCGCTGTCACACGCTGAACTGTGACTGGCGGCATCAACATGATTACTATTCGCAAGCACCGGCTGGACTATAACAGCGCTGTTTATGTGTATATTGATCGCTGTCACACGCTGAACTGTGACTGGCGGCATGAACATGATTACTATTCGATAGCACCGGCTGGACTATAACAGCGCTGTTTATGTGGTTATTGATCGCTGTCACACGCTGAACTGTGACTGGCGGCATCAACATGATTACTATTCGCAAGCACCGGCTGGACTATAACAGCGCTGTATATGTGGTTATTGATCGCTGTCACACGCTGAACTGTGACTGGCGGCATCAACATGATTACTATTCGCAAGCACCGGCTGGACTATAACAGCGCTGTTTATGTGGTTATTGATCGCTGTCACACGCTGAACTGTGACTGGCGCATCAACATGATTACTATTCGCAAGCACCGGCTGGACTATAACAGCGCTGTTTATGTGGTTACTGATCGCTGTCACACGCTGAACTGTGACTGGCGGCATCAACATGATTACTATTCGCAAGCACCGGCTGGACTATAACAGCGCTGTTTATGTGGTTATTGATCGCTGTCACAA